>OZ004647.1:5425848-11411309 GCA_963924495.1 Nemapogon koenigi | reverse complement strand
GCACAACTAGGTATGTCAGAGTAGAGACGAATGTGACTGTCAGTATGAGGAACATCTGTAAACAGACATCACTGTGTGTAGTTATAGGACAGTACAATAGACAGGGGAAGAGACACTGACTAGAAGCACAACTAGGTATGTCAGAGTAGAGACGAATGTGACTGTCAGTATGAGGAACATCTGTAAACAGACATCACTGTGTGTAGTTATAGGACAGTACAATAGACAGGGGAAGAGACACTGACTAGAAGCACAACTAGGTATGTCAGAGTAGAGACGAATGTGACTGTCAGTATGAGGAACATCTGTAAACAGACATCACTGTGTGTAGTTATAGGACAGTACAATAGACAGGGGAAGAGACACTGACTAGAAGCACAACTAGGTATGTCAGAGTAGAGACGAATGTGACTGTCAGTATGAGGAACATCTGTAAACAGACATCACTGTGTGTAGTTATAGGACAGTACAATAGACAGGGGAAGAGACACTGACTAGAAGCACAACTAGGTATGTCAGAGTAGAGACGAATGTGACTGTCAGTATGAGGAACATCTGTAAACAGACATCACTGTGTGTAGTTATAGGACAGTACAATAGACAGGGGAAGAGACACTGACTAGAAGCACAACTAGGTATGTCAGAGTAGAGACGAATGTGACTGTCAGTATGAGGAACATCTGTAAACAGACATCACTGTGTGTAGTTATAGGACAGTACAATAGACAGGGGAAGAGACACTGACTAGAAGCACAACTAGGTATGTCAGAGTAGAGACGAATGTGACTGTCAGTATGAGGAACATCTGTAAACAGACATCACTGTGTGTAGTTATAGGACAGTACAATAGACAGGGGAAGAGACACTGACTAGAAGCACAACTAGGTATGTCAGAGTAGAGACGAATGTGACTGTCAGTATGAGGAACATCTGTAAACAGACATCACTGTGTGTAGTTATAGGACAGTACAATAGACAGGGGAAGAGACACTGACTAGAAGCACAACTAGGTATGTCAGAGTAGAGACGAATGTGACTGTCAGTATGAGGAACATCTGTAAACAGACATCACTGTGTGTAGTTATAGGACAGTACAATAGACAGGGGAAGAGACACTGACTAGAAGCACAACTAGGTATGTCAGAGTAGAGACGAATGTGACTGTCAGTATGAGGAACATCTGTAAACAGACATCACTGTGTGTAGTTATAGGACAGTACAATAGACAGGGGAAGAGACACTGACTAGAAGCACAACTAGGTATGTCAGAGTAGAGACGAATGTGACTGTCAGTATGAGGAACATCTGTAAACAGACATCACTGTGTGTAGTTATAGGACAGTACAATAGACAGGGGAAGAGACACTGACTAGAAGCACAACTAGGTATGTCAGAGTAGAGACGAATGTGACTGTCAGTATGAGGAACATCTGTAAACAGACATCACTGTGTGTAGTTATAGGACAGTACAATAGACAGGGGAAGAGACACTGACTAGAAGCACAACTAGGTATGTCAGAGTAGAGACGAATGTGACTGTCAGTATGAGGAACATCTGTAAACAGACATCACTGTGTGTAGTTATAGGACAGTACAATAGACAGGGGAAGAGACACTGACTAGAAGCACAACTAGGTATGTCAGAGTAGAGACGAATGTGACTGTCAGTATGAGGAACATCTGTAAACAGACATCACTGTGTGTAGTTATAGGACAGTACAATAGACAGGGGAAGAGACACTGACTAGAAGCACAACTAGGTATGTCAGAGTAGAGACGAATGTGACTGTCAGTATGAGGAACATCTGTAAACAGACATCACTGTGTGTAGTTATAGGACAGTACAATAGACAGGGGAAGAGACACTGACTAGAAGCACAACTAGGTATGTCAGAGTAGAGACGAATGTGACTGTCAGTATGAGGAACATCTGTAAACAGACATCACTGTGTGTAGTTATAGGACAGTACAATAGACAGGGGAAGAGACACTGACTAGAAGCACAACTAGGTATGTCAGAGTAGAGACGAATGTGACTGTCAGTATGAGGAACATCTGTAAACAGACATCACTGTGTGTAGTTATAGGACAGTACAATAGACAGGGGAAGAGACACTGACTAGAAGCACAACTAGGTATGTCAGAGTAGAGACGAATGTGACTGTCAGTATGAGGAACATCTGTAAACAGACATCACTGTGTGTAGTTATAGGACAGTACAATAGACAGGGGAAGAGACACTGACTAGAAGCACAACTAGGTATGTCAGAGTAGAGACGAATGTGACGGTCAGTATGAGGAACATCTGTAAACAGACATCACTGTGTGTAGTTATAGGACAGTACAATAGACAGGGGAAGAGACACTGACTAGAAGCACAACTAGGTATGTCAGAGTAGAGACGAATGTGACGGTCAGTATGAGGAACATCTGTAAACAGACATCACTGTGTGTAGTTATAGGACAGTACAATAGACAGGGGAAGAGACACTGACTAGAAGCACAACTAGGTATGTCAGAGTAGAGACGAATGTGACTGTCAGTATGAGGAACATCTGTAAACAGACATCACTGTGTGTAGTTATAGGACAGTACAATAGACAGGGGAAGAGACACTGACTAGAAGCACAACTAGGTATGTCAGAGTAGAGACGAATGTGACTGTCAGTATGAGGAACATCTGTAAACAGACATCACTGTGTGTAGTTATAGGACAGTACAATAGACAGGGGAAGAGACACTGACTAGAAGCACAACTAGGTATGTCAGAGTAGAGACGAATGTGACGGTCAGTATGAGGAACATCTGTAAACAGACATCACTGTGTGTAGTTATAGGACAGTACAATAGACAGGGGAAGAGACACTGACTAGAAGCACAACTAGGTATGTCAGAGTAGAGACGAATGTGACGGTCAGTATGAGGAACATCTGTAAACAGACATCACTGTGTGTAGTTATAGGACAGTACAATAGACAGGGGAAGAGACACTGACTAGAAGCACAACTAGGTATGTCAGAGTAGAGACGAATGTGACGGTCAGTATGAGGAACATCTGTAAACAGACATCACTGTGTGTAGTTATAGGACAGTACAATAGACAGGGGAAGAGACACTGACTAGAAGCACAACTAGGTATGTCAGAGTAGAGACGAATGTGACGGTCAGTATGAGGAACATCTGTAAACAGACATCACTGTGTGTAGTTATAGGACAGTACAATAGACAGGGGAAGAGACACTGACTAGAAGCACAACTAGGTATGTCAGAGTAGAGACGAATGTGACGGTCAGTATGAGGAACATCTGTAAACAGACATCACTGTGTGTAGTTATAGGACAGTACAATAGACAGGGGAAGAGACACTGACTAGAAGCACAACTAGGTATGTCAGAGTAGAGACGAATGTGACGGTCAGTATGAGGAACATCTGTAAACAGACATCACTGTGTGTAGTTATAGGACAGTACAATAGACAGGGGAAGAGACACTGACTAGAAGCACAACTAGGTATGTCAGAGTAGAGACGAATGTGACGGTCAGTATGAGGAACATCTGTAAACAGACATCACTGTGTGTAGTTATAGGACAGTACAATAGACAGGGGAAGAGACACTGACTAGAAGCACAACTAGGTATGTCAGAGTAGAGACGAATGTGACGGTCAGTATGAGGAACATCTGTAAACAGACATCACTGTGTGTAGTTATAGGACAGTACAATAGACAGGGGAAGAGACACTGACTAGAAGCACAACTAGGTATGTCAGAGTAGAGACGAATGTGACTGTCAGTATGAGGAACATCTGTAAACAGACATCACTGTGTGTAGTTATAGGACAGTACAATAGACAGGGGAAGAGACACTGACTAGAAGCACAACTAGGTATGTCAGAGTAGAGACGAATGTGACTGTCAGTATGAGGAACATCTGTAAACAGACATCACTGTGTGTAGTTATAGGACAGTACAATAGACAGGGGAAGAGACACTGACTAGAAGCACAACTAGGTATGTCAGAGTAGAGACGAATGTGACGGTCAGTATGAGGAACATCTGTAAACAGACATCACTGTGTGTAGTTATAGGACAGTACAATAGACAGGGGAAGAGACACTGACTAGAAGCACAACTAGGTATGTCAGAGTAGAGACGAATGTGACTGTCAGTATGAGGAACATCTGTAAACAGACATCACTGTGTGTAGTTATAGGACAGTACAATAGACAGGGGAAGAGACACTGACTAGAAGCACAACTAGGTATGTCAGAGTAGAGACGAATGTGACTGTCAGTATGAGGAACATCTGTAAACAGACATCACTGTGTGTAGTTATAGGACAGTACAATAGACAGGGGAAGAGACACTGACTAGAAGCACAACTAGGTATGTCAGAGTAGAGACGAATGTGACTGTCAGTATGAGGAACATCTGTAAACAGACATCACTGTGTGTAGTTATAGGACAGTACAATAGACAGGGGAAGAGACACTGACTAGAAGCACAACTAGGTATGTCAGAGTAGAGACGAATGTGACTGTCAGTATGAGGAACATCTGTAAACAGACATCACTGTGTGTAGTTATAGGACAGTACAATAGACAGGGGAAGAGACACTGACTAGAAGCACAACTAGGTATGTCAGAGTAGAGACGAATGTGACTGTCAGTATGAGGAACATCTGTAAACAGACATCACTGTGTGTAGTTATAGGACAGTACAATAGACAGGGGAAGAGACACTGACTAGAAGCACAACTAGGTATGTCAGAGTAGAGACGAATGTGACGGTCAGTATGAGGAACATCTGTAAACAGACATCACTGTGTGTAGTTATAGGACAGTACAATAGACAGGGGAAGAGACACTGACTAGAAGCACAACTAGGTATGTCAGAGTAGAGACGAATGTGACGGTCAGTATGAGGAACATCTGTAAACAGACATCACTGTGTGTAGTTATAGGACAGTACAATAGACAGGGGAAGAGACACTGACTAGAAGCACAACTAGGTATGTCAGAGTAGAGACGAATGTGACGGTCAGTATGAGGAACATCTGTAAACAGACATCACTGTGTGTAGTTATAGGACAGTACAATAGACAGGGGAAGAGACACTGACTAGAAGCACAACTAGGTATGTCAGAGTAGAGACGAATGTGACGGTCAGTATGAGGAACATCTGTAAACAGACATCACTGTGTGTAGTTATAGGACAGTACAATAGACAGGGGAAGAGACACTGACTAGAAGCACAACTAGGTATGTCAGAGTAGAGACGAATGTGACGGTCAGTATGAGGAACATCTGTAAACAGACATCACTGTGTGTAGTTATAGGACAGTACAATAGACAGGGGAAGAGACACTGACTAGAAGCACAACTAGGTATGTCAGAGTAGAGACGAATGTGACGGTCAGTATGAGGAACATCTGTAAACAGACATCACTGTGTGTAGTTATAGGACAGTACAATAGACAGGGGAAGAGACACTGACTAGAAGCACAACTAGGTATGTCAGAGTAGAGACGAATGTGACGGTCAGTATGAGGAACATCTGTAAACAGACATCACTGTGTGTAGTTATAGGACAGTACAATAGACAGGGGAAGAGACACTGACTAGAAGCACAACTAGGTATGTCAGAGTAGAGACGAATGTGACGGTCAGTATGAGGAACATCTGTAAACAGACATCACTGTGTGTAGTTATAGGACAGTACAATAGACAGGGGAAGAGACACTGACTAGAAGCACAACTAGGTATGTCAGAGTAGAGACGAATGTGACGGTCAGTATGAGGAACATCTGTAAACAGACATCACTGTGTGTAGTTATAGGACAGTACAATAGACAGGGGAAGAGACACTGACTAGAAGCACAACTAGGTATGTCAGAGTAGAGACGAATGTGACGGTCAGTATGAGGAACATCTGTAAACAGACATCACTGTGTGTAGTTATAGGACAGTACAATAGACAGGGGAAGAGACACTGACTAGAAGCACAACTAGGTATGTCAGAGTAGAGACGAATGTGACGGTCAGTATGAGGAACATCTGTAAACAGACATCACTGTGTGTAGTTATAGGACAGTACAATAGACAGGGGAAGAGACACTGACTAGAAGCACAACTAGGTATGTCAGAGTAGAGACGAATGTGACGGTCAGTATGAGGAACATCTGTAAACAGACATCACTGTGTGTAGTTATAGGACAGTACAATAGACAGGGGAAGAGACACTGACTAGAAGCACAACTAGGTATGTCAGAGTAGAGACGAATGTGACGGTCAGTATGAGGAACATCTGTAAACAGACATCACTGTGTGTAGTTATAGGACAGTACAATAGACAGGGGAAGAGACACTGACTAGAAGCACAACTAGGTATGTCAGAGTAGAGACGAATGTGACGGTCAGTATGAGGAACATCTGTAAACAGACATCACTGTGTGTAGTTATAGGACAGTACAATAGACAGGGGAAGAGACACTGACTAGAAGCACAACTAGGTATGTCAGAGTAGAGACGAATGTGACGGTCAGTATGAGGAACATCTGTAAACAGACATCACTGTGTGTAGTTATAGGACAGTACAATAGACAGGGGAAGAGACACTGACTAGAAGCACAACTAGGTATGTCAGAGTAGAGACGAATGTGACGGTCAGTATGAGGAACATCTGTAAACAGACATCACTGTGTGTAGTTATAGGACAGTACAATAGACAGGGGAAGAGACACTGACTAGAAGCACAACTAGGTATGTCAGAGTAGAGACGAATGTGACGGTCAGTATGAGGAACATCTGTAAACAGACATCACTGTGTGTAGTTATAGGACAGTACAATAGACAGGGGAAGAGACACTGACTAGAAGCACAACTAGGTATGTCAGAGTAGAGACGAATGTGACGGTCAGTATGAGGAACATCTGTAAACAGACATCACTGTGTGTAGTTATAGGACAGTACAATAGACAGGGGAAGAGACACTGACTAGAAGCACAACTAGGTATGTCAGAGTAGAGACGAATGTGACGGTCAGTATGAGGAACATCTGTAAACAGACATCACTGTGTGTAGTTATAGGACAGTACAATAGACAGGGGAAGAGACACTGACTAGAAGCACAACTAGGTATGTCAGAGTAGAGACGAATGTGACGGTCAGTATGAGGAACATCTGTAAACAGACATCACTGTGTGTAGTTATAGGACAGTACAATAGACAGGGGAAGAGACACTGACTAGAAGCACAACTAGGTATGTCAGAGTAGAGACGAATGTGACGGTCAGTATGAGGAACATCTGTAAACAGACATCACTGTGTGTAGTTATAGGACAGTACAATAGACAGGGGAAGAGACACTGACTAGAAGCACAACTAGGTATGTCAGAGTATAGACGAATGTGACGGTCAGTATGAGGAACATCTGTAAACAGACATCACTGTGTGTAGTTATAGGACAGTACAATAGACAGGGGAAGAGACACTGACTAGAAGCACAACTAGGTATGTCAGAGTAGAGACGAATGTGACGGTCAGTATGAGGAACATCTGTAAACAGACATCACTGTGTGTAGTTATAGGACAGTACAATAGACAGGGGAAGAGACACTGACTAGAAGCACAACTAGGTATGTCAGAGTAGAGACGAATGTGACGGTCAGTATGAGGAACATCTGTAAACAGACATCACTGTGTGTAGTTATAGGACAGTACAATAGACAGGGGAAGAGACACTGACTAGAAGCACAACTAGGTATGTCAGAGTAGAGACGAATGTGACGGTCAGTATGAGGAACATCTGTAAACAGACATCACTGTGTGTAGTTATAGGACAGTACAATAGACAGGGGAAGAGACACTGACTAGAAGCACAACTAGGTATGTCAGAGTAGAGACGAATGTGACGGTCAGTATGAGGAACATCTGTAAACAGACATCACTGTGTGTAGTTATAGGACAGTACAATAGACAGGGGAAGAGACACTGACTAGAAGCACAACTAGGTATGTCAGAGTAGAGACGAATGTGACGGTCAGTATGAGGAACATCTGTAAACAGACATCACTGTGTGTAGTTATAGGACAGTACAATAGACAGGGGAAGAGACACTGACTAGAAGCACAACTAGGTATGTCAGAGTAGAGACGAATGTGACGGTCAGTATGAGGAACATCTGTAAACAGACATCACTGTGTGTAGTTATAGGACAGTACAATAGACAGGGGAAGAGACACTGACTAGAAGCACAACTAGGTATGTCAGAGTATAGACGAATGTGACGGTCAGTATGAGGAACATCTGTAAACAGACATCACTGTGTGTAGTTATAGGACAGTACAATAGACAGGGGAAGAGACACTGACTAGAAGCACAACTAGGTATGTCAGAGTAGAGACGAATGTGACGGTCAGTATGAGGAACATCTGTAAACATACATCACTGTGTGTAGTTATAGGACAGTACAATAGACAGGGGAAGAGACACTGACTAGAAGCACAACTAGGTATGTGACATCTGTAAATGTGGAGACGAACAAAGATTCACTGACTTACCCGCAAATTAAACTGTGAACTCAAATGTGACGTGGCTACCAGAATGTTACGATAGTCCAGAGCTCCGTGTTTACCAATCTTGTTCTTGAGCGCTGCCAGACGTAAGTTGACGCTTTTTATGAGAAGTCCGTACAGCATCAAGTCAGAGTTGTGAGCCGCGAACGCCGCCCATATACCGAGAGATATCGCAGGACTCATCGTGGGTAATATAATGAAGTTGACGGCGTCGATGGTCACCAGGATCGTAGACACCGCAGTAGTCGTGATCGCCTGCTTCCTCAGATCTAAACATTGCACCTCGTTCATACCGCACAACTCGTCCATGTCCTTGACGGCCTCGAAAGCTCTAGATCGCACGTTAGCTCCGATTATCAGGAAAGCGTGTTCTATCATGAGGAACGTCTCGAACGTTCTCAGGAAGGAGTCGTCGTAGTCCTCGCTCAGTATCTCTACAGTGTTCAGTACCAGGATAGAGAAGATGACGGAGTACGAGATACTCTTACATAGAGCGCGTGTTGTGTCACACGAGAGAAGGCTCCCGCGATGGATACAGAACACGTTCTGGTGGATGATGAAGGGGAGCAGACACGTCACTGTGTTGTTGTACATGGTGCTGTGGTGCTCCACCTGAGGACCACGAGTCACGACTAATGACATTTTAATACCGAACTTAGGTCTCTGGAGAGTTGCTGATTCATTTGGTCGCGTGACAAAATCCTATCACTTAAAATATAAATAATTAAAATATAAATGTTTTTTCTCTATATAGTAATTATTTTTTGACGCGGGTCTGTTTGTTTATAATAGTCAAGTTAAAATGATGAGTTAATGGTTATTTGTGTAATCGCTTGTGAAGGTAATAAAGAGAGACGTAACCGAGTGAAACCCTCGTGTAAGATAATTAATAAGTTTAGTTCATTAACACAAACTCTGTCAGTTGTTGTCTCTGCCAGGTGAACAATATTGTAATTGTGTCTCGTGTACAAAAAGCGGAGCAATCTCCACAACTTGCTAAACTTTATAAACAACTAAGATTAGAAAAGTTTTATAAAACGGCAAGGCTACCACTGCACTCGGAGCTAGCTTTACTATATAATATATATTACACTACACGCACATACCCTGACATCATAGTATGCAGTCATAATAATGTTGTTAAGTCAACTCATGCATGCTGCTAAAGCTCCCGTACTAACTATGTATTACAATAATACATAAGCACCTACAAGTATATCCCGCAGTGTCGCACACACCTTATGTAGAGAGCAACATATGTCGTCGTTTGGTCCGCGTCGTCAGTAAAAAGTATAGTTTTATCATTAAAAGTGCGCTTGATGTTGCCGTCTGAGAAGTTTGATCAACTTTTATACATTTTATTTTATATAACTTAACTTGACTATACACACACATGAGAAACATTACTATATGTAGCACACAGAGGGGTCGCTAATCTTCCATGATAATGTATATACGTTGACGAACCTTAACAAATGTATTGTATTGTACTAAACTCGGTAATGTTCTAATTACTTATAGAAACACATTAAACATATAAGTACGAACATACACACAGACAGTTGTTAGTACATCTATAACGTGAACCTCTTGTAATGAGAGTTCAGTATGTACTGTCTAGTTATGAACTCAACAACAATATAATCACCACCTACCACATTACCTGGCATTTAACATTCATATATTTATATTAAGACTAAAGTATGGAAACTTTAAATAATGTAGTGTGGAATACAATATGGCAATAACTTCATCAACTTCTTGGTTGTACGAGTTTAGAGTACTCGTTAAGGGGAAGACAAAGGCAAATTAGCTGATTTTGAATCCTGTTTCCTCTGAATTTATTGGCATGATAATTCCGAAAAAAATATATCATGTTCTTTATCTAGTGAATTTCCTAATTCGTTTTTATCTAAACTAATAATTTATTTAATAATAAAATATATTGTAAACCCTTTTTTGAATTTTTAAATGCTATTATCTTAAGCTATTGAAACGTGATTAAAACGGTTTTTTTTAACGATAGATATTAAGGCTTTAACATCTGCCAATAACCTTGACGCTTTGACCTCTATATTTTGTATAGAAAACGCTCGGGATTATAGGGTGACGAAGCGGCACGCTCGCGCGGATAATCTTCATTTTAGGTGAAAATATTTAATTCACGAAATTTATTTGACAATTATATTAAAAAAAACAATACAAATTGTTAAAGAGGATATAACATTTAATTTAATGTAGGATTCAAGTGTATCTCATGAGCCTTTATAGAGAGAATTTACTATTTAGATAAAAAATGGCCTGTTTTTATTTATTTTTTATTTTTTATTTGGAGACTTTTATAGAAATTTTAAACAATACAAGTTATTTATGACGAACTTAACTTTAATATGTGTATTTTTATATATCAAAATCACAAAGGGATTAGTCTACAAACGGGTGTAAGCCAACGTGTTTTTGGTGATTTTACCTATATTATCCCCTTAATAATATCTAGTGAATTTCCTAGTAAAAAGTTGTTACAGTAAAAAATAAATTTATGACAAGCAAAAGTAACATCTAACGCACCTAACCGGCACCGAATTCAGTCCGCCCGCAGCGCTGGGGCCTTTCGGACGTGGAATCTGTGCTTTTTTCTTGGACGTCAGTTGGTGATATTTTTTTACGTATTTAAATAATTTTACAAATAAAAATCTACTTCCATAGTAATGAAAATATTCAGACACGCCACTCGGCCGGCCGGCTAGCCGCCTAGCCGAGACGAGCGATCCGTTATTAGCATCGTTTCGTTTCTTATAATATTTTGATATTTCTACTTTATATAAATTTATAATAATCTTCATTGTGTCTTAGTTGGTGGATCAAAATGGGAAATAAAAGACAATACCGAGGTACAGAAAAAAAAACCATAAAAAGAAAAGAAGAAAACTGGAAAAGAGTAGCAGAATGCCATGATGTCACTCCCAGGACATCATGGCATTCGCAGACACTGATTTCGTTGCAAAAGTCGACTCAAGATGATCCTGTTATGCAAATGACAACAGACACCATGCCCCCGCATAACAATTTTATTAAACTATACACTGTGAAATTACTGATGGCTTAAAATGGGACATAATGTAGGCTGTAGAATATATAGTGTATAGACTCTTCAAGGAGGCAATCAATCTTAGCAAACATGCCAGTATATTATATTATAATTAGTGCGTATAACTCTGCTTGGAATAAGTGCACTACATAAACAAGCACATATATACATTCAGACAGCAAGGCGGCTCTCTTGGCCATCAACTTTATTATATTATACTATATAAAGCTCGATTACCACTGACTCACTCACTCACTGACAGAATTGTTCTCCCAGAAAGAGTTGTGATGGGGGGAAACTTTTGGTGGGATCGTATAGAGGGGCTCCCAGTGAGTACCAGAAAAATCCCAAACCCCCATTTTCGCCCCCCTTATTTTTATTTTATTATAAAAATGTTTTTTATCTCGAGAAGTATAAATCGGATGGGGTAGGTGTCGAAACTAATAATGTTTAGGATCTGTTCCTATTAGCGAATCCATTAAAAAAAAATGTTCTCCCATACAAAAAAAAAACTCCCATACATTTTTTTTTATCTCGGAAACTACAAATCAGAGGGGGAAAGTGCCGAAACTAATAATGTTCAGGATCTGTTTCTATTAGTGAATCCATTAAAAAAAAAACTCCCATACAAAAAAAAACTCCCATACAAATTTTCATACATTTTTTCTTTTTTTTTCCTATGGACTGGGATTTGATTTCTAATTCTTTTCACTTTCCCCGTACCCCCCCCCCCTCCCCGTCTCCCATACAATTTTTTTTAAACTCGCGAGCGGAGCGAGCGATGCCGCGGGAGCGGCCGGAGAAGCGTCAGTTATCAAAATACCGAAACCCCCCTTTTTCGCCCCCCTTATTTTTTTGTTTTTTATCTCGGAAACTACAAATCGGAGGGGGTACGTGCCGAAACTAATATTGTTCAGGATCTGTTCCTATTAGCGAATCTGTTAAAAAAATATTCTCCCATACAAAAAAAAAATAAGTCCCATACATTTTTTTTGTTTTTAATTTTTTGCAATCGAACAGCGGTAGTGGTAGTGGTAGGTGTTGGAGTAGGGGTAGTTTTAGTGGTAGTGATAGGAGTAGGGATAGTGGTAGTGGTAGGGGTAGAGGTAGGGGTAGAGGTAGTGGTAGGAGTTGGAGTAGGGGTAGGGTTAGTGGTAGTGGTAGGAGTAGAGATAGTAGTAGTGGTAGGGGTAGAGGTAGTGGTAGGGGTTGGAGTAGGGGTTGGGGTAGTGGTAGGGTTTGGAGTAGAGGTAGTGGTAGGGGTTGTAGTAGGGAGTAGGGGTAGGGGTAGTAGTAGTGGTAGGAGTAGGGATAGTGGTAGTGGTAGGGGTAGAGGTAGTGGTAGGGGTTGGAGTAGGGGTTGGGGTAGTGGTATGGTTTGGAGTAGAGGTAGTGGTAGGGGTTAAAGTAGGGGTAGTGGGAGTAGTTGTGGTAGGAGTAGGGAATTAATGATAGGTGGCGGGCTTATCGCTGACTTGTAGCATGTCTTCTTTGGTGTGGGCAGCAGTTGTTCCCTCACAGCAAACACTACACAACATACTAGTCTATACTATATCCTTTCAGCTGGTCATGAACTGCGTTGAGTACTGAACAGACTGGACAGTATAAACTAAGTTATCCTTAAATACTCAGGGACAGAAGGTAATTAAATTGCTGACTTCCTGGCACGTGCAGGGGCTAAGGATACACAGTATGGACCTGAACCGTTTTGTGGACTTTCTAAAAGCCTCCCTAGAAGCATTCTGATAGACAAGTGCAATATGGAATCAGTACAACACTGGCACAAGCACTAGTACAGCACAATGGAAAGTTTCTTATATAGGGACTAATATTTCGAATTTTAATTTTAATAAAATATTTTTACCAGTCATACAATAAAAATGTTCAGTTTATATATAAATAGCATTCCGCCCCCGGCTTCGCCCGTGGATATTTTCGAACACAATAAAATATACCCTATAGCACTCATAGATAATGGCTTGCCTGGACTACCCCTACCTCTACCCCTACCTCTACCCCTGCCCCTACACCTACCCCTACTACTACCCCTACCCCTACCCCTACACCTACACCTACCCATACCCCTACCCCTACCCCTACCCCTAACCCTAACCCTACCCCTACCCCTACCCCTACCCTATCCTTACACCTACCCCTACCACTACCACTAACTTTGGATATTGTTCATACTAAAATAGCGATTAAAAAATGGGCGGTGGTGGTAGGAGGGTGAAAAATAGTTTACGACCGATTGTGGGCCCTACCCAATATAAATATAAAATTTCATAAAAATCGTTCAAGCCATTTCCGAGGAGTATGGCAACTAACTTGTGACACGGAAATTTTATATATTAGATATACACAAGTTAAACAAGGGCACGAATACCATTGTATAAGTGATTTTAATTATTTTTCTTATCTACATCTCTTGCACTAAACTCTGTATAAATATACATTTTAATAGGTTCATATTTGTTACGGCATGCCTTTTGCCTTTCTAACACTCCCTTAGGTTACTCTTGTGCACATCTTTTTGTTAGCCTTTATTAAGAAATTGTACCAATAAAAGCAATAAATAGACTTCATCAACTTTCTTTGTGTTTTTATCTATTTTCCTGAACCCCGTGATACTCCCCCAGCTCTATATTCTGTTGATTTTGGTATATTTATGTTGAAGTTGCGTTTCGCCCCAGATTCGCCCGTGAGATCCGCATACTAACTTTCAACCCCTATTATACACCCTTAGATGTATTTAAAGAAAAAGTAGCATTATGTCCTTTCTTAGGGTTTAAGCTTTTTCCATATCAAATTGTATCGAAATCGGTTCAGTGGTTTAAGCCTTGAACGTAACAGACAGACAGAGTTACTTTCACATTTATATTAGTAAGGATATAAGTATTCCACGAAACAGACTCGTATCAGATTTTTTTATCAATATATATCTAATAAAATTATTCTCTTTCATGGTCTTATTTCTATCATTTAGAAGTCAAAACAACAGTTTTTAGAATTTTTGTCTATTTTTGCGTATCTCATATAAATTACTGTCTTTGTCTGACTTAAAATTTCTAAATGTTACCGCCTCTAAGATTTTTCGAAGCTCTATGCTTTCTAAGCTGACGAGTGACTAAATAGCATTGGTTCTGTGATCTTAGAAAAGTTACTGCCCATTTCACGTAGCCACACCCAAACGCGATTTTTATTTTGCCTTTGTCTTATCCTTAATTATGTTTGAAACATTTTCATAACTGCTTGCTGAAACATTTATAAAAAGTCATCGGGTTGGTTAAACTTTCACTACATATGACAAAACAAAGTCTCCCACCGTATCATGTTTAGGAGCTGAGCAATAACATTATAAGTGAATCAATTCGGGGAAAAAGTTAATCAGATCAGAATTAAAGAGAGTCAGAGATATAGGAAAGAATTGTATAGAATAAAAAGATCTACAAAAGTATGTATATCTAATAGATAAGTAGTTACGCGTGTAGTGTAGGTATTCAGATAGTTGTAAGTAAACCCATATTGTACAGGTCTCTGGTTTAATATAAAAAAAGTGTACCGACTTCAAAAATTTGCACTGAAAAGTAAGAAATAATAAAAATTTCGTCGTAGAATTTGAAGACGGTTGGTGCCAAATTAGGATACAAAACTATGTATAAATATCTAAGAACATAAAGATCTGTTAAATATTATCTGTTTGTATGTATTGATGATCGTAGGTTCCTAATGAATAGTCTAGATTAGTGAATTTGGGAACTAAGTTGTTTATAATTTGGCACCAACCGTCTTATTATACCGCGTTATTATTTGTCTCTCAAGGCAGCAAAATCGAGATATTAAGAAAAATTGACTTTTAAACTCAGGTTTTTCAAATTTTCTGAAAAACTAATGAACCGATTTCTATGATAAAAAAATGGGACCAATTCGGAAGAATTATCTGTCGATTAAAAAAGAAATCATCAAAATCGGTTTAGAACTGACGGAGTAATCGATGTCCATACATACATAAAAAAACGTCCGAATTGAGAACCTTCTCCTTCTTTTTTGGAAGTCGGTTAAAAACATTTATATTTATCAAGCCCGAGCTGAAACCGTTTTGGACAAACGTAACGTTTTATGTTCTACATTTTTATTGATGTCTACTTCAAACCAAGCATAAATCTCCTACAATACAAATTTTGTTATTTTCTTAATGTTCCTAAGTATACGCAGACAACAGCAAGTTTCAAATATAGAGTCACATAGTATAATATTACTGTATTACTGTTGTCTACAAATACAGGTGAATAACCTGATTATCTACCTTTATTTTATGAGATACAAATAAACTGTAATGTTCCTCTATAAAGTTAATTAAAAATTCACACTTTTCAATATAGATAATTCTCAAATAATTAAAATATTACCGCCTAAGCAATTAAACTAATTTATTTATTTTAACTTTTTACGCGACTAAGTTTGACGGACGTCTACGTGGCAGTGTCACCATATAGCAGTTAGGTCTGTTAGTTTCCAGACCAATCGGCAACATTACTTTGTATCTTTAACTTGAGATTGTCGAAATTACTTTAAATTTATTTAAATATGTCTATAATGAGTAGTATAAACAAGTACAATGAGTGCAGTACAATGCAAACTGTTATAAGAGCTCGATGCGTTTTCTCCATTTCGGATGAAATAAATTAAAAAGCCAAGAAAACCCGCCAGCATTTTGTCGGCAGATAATAATTATAGCGCGCGACATGAAGCTACACTCACCTACTGCTACGACGTTACTACGATAGTGCTACGATGGCGCTACGACCCTGCTACGAAACTGCTACGTATTGCTACAACAGTACTACGACGGTGCTACGAGAATATTTCTATATTGCTACGATGGTGCTACGACACTGTGACCGAGCGAGTGTGACTATGTACCTACTATATAATATGATGCACATTATTATTATTACATGTATATTTTGTATACGTGTGTGTGTAGTTTCTTATCACTTCATCTCCACACAGAATAGATGATGTTTCCGCATTGGTGGCAGTTTCATTTATAACGTTCAAAGAATGAAGTTTACTTACAAATTTTTAATAAACATTTCAACATAAGCTCTTACTATCGTTGATCGGTTGAATGACAAAGAAACCAAATCAAGTTAATCACACACCAAAGTCATCCTTGTCTTCTTATTACTAGATACCCTGAGCTTTACAATGCTACTAGCGATCAAATAGATTTTGTGTCAAACAGAAGATGTATAATTTAGTTTAGTCAAAATAACCACCTCCATTATGTATACCACATGCACGTTCTCCATTATGTAGTGATGCCCCGGAGCGTGAGAGAAGACAGTTCGCGCATGAAAAGACCTTAATTTTGTATGAATGAGTCAGGACCAAATTATCTCGCGACTAACGTCTACAACATGCGATTAAAAATAACTTATATTTGTTAATCATTTAGACGTAGCCTGACTAAGTATAAGAATCACCAATTATAATAATACTAGCAACCCCCACCCGCATGTATACAATATATAGCTATTTGAATATCTAAGTAAATACGGTTATTTTTGAAAAAAAATATTGTCTAATTTATTGTATGGATCGATTACTGAAATATAATATAATAAATATACAAGTCAAATAATATATATCTACATACAAACAAATACAATAAAAATTAAAAATTAAACACAGGGAACCCCATGAGTGGCTCTCTAATCATGAATATGTAGGATACATACTCATAAGCAGAAAACCTTCTCGAAATCACTGTCCTGCGGGAAAGTGCCAAGAAGGCTAGCAGCGTTTCCTCGCTGTATAGCTATGCTAATACGTTGCCCAAGGTATGCTCCAGCCCTCTTGTCACCTGAAATGTCGATTAGACGAAATGATAGTTCCTTATATAATTTCTTCGCTCCGAGGCCCCACGGACCCATGGTTTCAACCCCAAACGGTGCAAATAAGTAATCTTGTGCAAGGTTTGCGTACTTACGCCGTTTGAGGTTTTCAGCTGTTGTTGCTGCTGCACCAGCATTATTAGACGTAGCCTGGACGTGAGAAGCCGCCAATGTATCGACACAGGTAGCGTCCCACACTAACGGTCTTCCCTGCGTCCAGGGCACGAGTGTCATACCGTCGGGCCTCTTTCCATCATCACGTGCTATACCAGGCGGCTCTAATATAGCTGGCACGTGGACAGTGGCAAGGGCCCTACGGATGACATCATTAAGACTGGCGTGGCGTGGTATTCTACCAGCACTTTTCGTACATGATAGTCCGTGATGTCCCAGAGAATCGTCATTTTGACCGCTTATACGCTTATAACTACTTATCTATTCAATATATATATCATTATGTTACCGCTGATTTTTTTGTAGATAGTTTTATTCTACACAATTCTTTCCTTACTTATTTTGTTATATCTCTGACGGATAATATTAGGACAGCATACGTCATGAAAACTCTCTAGGGCTTACTTTTCCCGATTTATACTTTTAATTCTCAGCTCCTAAAAATGATAGGTCCATGTTTAACACTCGTAAACCTTCTCGGTGAACCAACCTATCTAATAGTGGAAACTGCAACATAATCCGTTTAGTAGGTTTTGCGTGAAAACGTCACAGACAGACAGACGGACGGACGGACGGACGCGGCGGTTTCTATGTTTGAATATGCTAATCTCAGGAACCACCAGTACGATTTGAAAAAAATATTTTGCGTTAAATAGCTCGTAGGTATATGTATGTGTATGTCACTGAACTCCTACTAAATGGCTGGACCGATTTTGATCAATAATTGTGAGTGCGTTAAAAGGGTCCCTGGATGGTTTGATTCACAATTGGACAGCGCTGCAAGCTCGTAGACTACATGACGAAGTTGGGGGCAGAAAGCTCGTAGACTACATGACGAAGCTGGGGGCAGAAAGCTCGTAGACTACATGACGAAGCTGGGGGCAGAAAGCTCGTAGACTACATGACGAAGCTGGGGGCAGAAAGCTCGTAGACTACATGACGAAGCTGGGGGCAGAAAGCTCGTAGACTACGTGACGAAGCTGGGGGCAGAAAGCTCGTAGACTACATGACGAAGCTGGGGGCAGAAAGCTCGTAGACTACGTGACGAAGCTGGGGGCAGAAAGCTCGTAGACTACATGACGAAGCTGGGGGCAGAAAGCTCGTAGACTACATGACGAAGCTGGGGGCAGAAAGCTCGTAGACTACGTGACGAAGCTGGGGGCAGAAAGCTCGTAGACTACATGACGAAGCTGGGGGCAGAAAGCTCGTAGACTACATGACGAAGCTGGGGGCAGAAAGCTCGTAGACTACGTGACGAAGCTGGGGGCAGAAAGCTCGTAGACTACATGACGAAGCTGGGGGCAGAAAGCTCGTAGACTACGTGACGAAGCTGGGGGCAGAAAGCTCGTAGACTACGTGACGCTAAGACGCTAGGAGAGAAGCAGTACCTATCTACAAACGTAAATATATACTAGAGGCAAGCAACAAACACTTGTTCTTAGAACATCGTATACAGACAGACGAGCAGACAGCGGATAGAGTGCTCTTTTGTAATGTTAATGTGGCGATGGTGGCGGCGTCAGTAAACGTGCCAAGAATACATATTTAATGTGCTCACTGACGTGACGGCCGATATTTATTATGTTTATTATATTATATTTTTAATATTTACAATTCGCCTTGCTATCTTGTTTCAAATGACAAAGGTGACGGACTACAAAACACTTTACAACTTTCTTACAATAATATGAATGGAAATATTATTATGTAACTGTGGTACTTTAGTTATATTTTAATATATTTGGTTTTTACTTAAAATATTGGTTTTAATTTTATTATAAACCACTTGAAACAATTCTTGAGGAAGGTTATAGGTTATATAGCAATACGCTACGACCCAAAGGGGCGGAGCAGTAACTAGAAACGCGAGTGCAACCGCAAGGCACAGCTAGTTTTCAATTAAAATTTGAAACGCCGTGAAAGTGAATAGGCACGATTTTTTCGGACTTAGTTGACGAATATCATCATAACTTTATCTAATTTGCATAATAATATATAGATATACATAATAAATACAGCCTATGTCCAGTCCATCTGGAGTAATGTACCTTTCAAAAGTTGAAATATGTAGGTGCAGTGCTTCCGGCGATTACCCTCCAGTCTCCACATACATACACACTTATGTAGTATCGCACGTTGTCAATACTGTACTCAACTGTACGAGCTACTCCCGGAGACTGAGTGGTTGTTTAATTTACATTAAATATACCATTATACAGCTACATTGATCTTCATAACTGAACAGTATCTATATTGTTGTTATGTACATATACACTGACGAGCAATATGAAAAAGCCACTTGCAAAGTGACTAAAAAAATCTAAATATTTTCTAAACCATACAAGTTAGCTTCATGAAGTAAAAAGAATCCTGAAAACAGTTTCATATTGTACAATAAAACCTATTTACATACTGGCCTCTTTGAAGTCTTGGAATATTGCTTTTTATGTATAAGGTACTTTTAACAGAATTCTTCATATAATTCTTTGTAAATAATTAAATTGAATGATGATCAATCTATCTCACACTCAGTTATGTCACATACGAACTAAGCTACCACAGTACAGTTGAGTACAGTAAAGAATGTGACAGTATAATTTAGAACATTTTCAAAAGTGATTAATGTAAAGTTAGTACCTACCACTACCATATTAATCTTGTCCCAGGTTCTCTACCTACATCTGTGACTTGACAGATGATATGTGTAGGACCTTTTCCTATCTGACCTTTCTGTCTTGACTACCAGAAGGTAACCGGTAGTCAAGTTCTAACTAATGTTGTTTCAAAATGTACGAAACTTGACTCTGTTACTTCATTACTTCATTTTAATTGACTTTAATGTCCTCTTGTTGACTATAACAATATTTATTACAGCTTGAATCTTAAGTAAAGAAAGTTGTATGTATTTATGTTGCTTCAGATACACCACTATGTAGCAGGTGTTGTTCAGTAGTGATCGTAACAAGTAAGCTGCAATATAGTCTCTACACAAAAGGTTGTCACAGCAGTACACACTTGTATAGAGACGGAAGCTCATTGATGCTGGTGGCGATGGTGGCGATGGTGGTACCTTCACGATGTTGTTGTTTGATACCACATATTGTTGCTCAAGTGGACAACTATTATTATACCATTCTTTTTACTAGTTTTAAGAATATAGGTTAGTCAATTGAAAGGTATGATGAATATAAAAAAGTGAAAGAGGTATGTCAGGATCATAACAAATGGCATTCGATTGTCTCTGCCTACCCCTCTTGGGATAAACGGCGTGACGTTACCTAGATAGATAGATAGATAAATAGATAGATTTATTTTTTATTCAGTTCAGTTTAGTACATCAGTTAATAAAATTACTTAAATAAAACTATAGCTAATAAATATTGAAAATTAAAAATACTAACATTAAAATTAATAAAACTAACAGTAAAAAATACTAAAATTAAAAATAATAAAAGTCAGAGTCCGGTTTGGTCAAAGAGTTGTTGCCCGAGCGGCATGGTGCCTGTTCCCTCGCTGTATACTGATACAGATTATTATTTGTGCTAGTAACGAGCCAGCCCACATATCGCCAGACGTTACTGTGTTCTATTTATTGGTTTTACTCACATTACGTGACTCGTAATGTCCATCTGCAATAATGTAACTTCACAAATTGTTCAAATAGGTAAAGCAGTTTAATACAAAGTGTTACCTAGATTTAAAAGTGTTTCAGCCAGCCGTGACTATGTACTCGTATGTATACTTGTAGAATGACACGAGCTTTAATCTTGTTTGGTGACCGTAATACGGTTGGTACATCCCGTTACATCCCGATGTGATCTCTGTATTGTTTAGATTTATATTTTTAATCTTCCTTTTAATGGAGAGGATCAGAGAGGCTGTACACGGTACAGGACGTTTCTCCATATATATGTACGTTTATTGTTACTGACTAGTTTTAATTAAAGTATATACAAGATATATAAAGTTGTTGTTCCATAAACTTCTAATTTAAATTATTTAAAATCTATAATTTACCGTCACGCTTTTTAATCTCAAGAAGGGTAGAGTAGAGATAATCGATTTGATTTTGATATTCCTGTCGGTCATTACTCACCAACAAAATGTCATTGTCTCAGTAACGAGCAGCCCCGCCGCCCCGGGGAGCCCCATTGTGAGAGAACAGATAGTGCTGGAGCTCGCATCTCGCACCTCGCACCTGGCACTGTCGCCTCATTAACGATACATACACATACCATCTATAATGCTCACAAATTAAACTAAATAATATATAAACCGCCGTGTCGCTGACTGACTGACAAATCAACGCACAGCCTGAACCACTGAACATATAAATATTAAAATTATAAGATATATTCCTTAGGAGGTGTAGGGAAGCCGATGAGGGAAGCACTAAGAAAGGATTGAATTGATAGTGGGTGAAATAGGGTGTAAACTTTTGTAGAGGAAATCTTCTGGCATTTAAAAAAGTATATATAATGACTATTAATGAATTTATACATTTTCGAACTTCTGACTCGCGGAGCAACTACGGGTATAAAATATAAAATTATGGGAAAACTCGGTGCGTATTTACGTAAATGACGTCACTATATAACGCGTGCGAAGTCGCGGGCAACTGCTAGTTTTACTATAAAAAGTTGGTCGCTAATGATGTGTAACGTCTATCTATATAAAGAACCTCAAACATTTTAATATATTTGATTTACTTCCTGTTACAAACTTCACAAAATGTTACAAAAAAATCCAATTAACAATTGCTGAAAAAGTACTATAAATACATCCATACTAATATTATAAATGCGAAAGTAACTCTGTCTGTTTGTTACGCTTTCACGGCTAAACCACTGAACCAATTTTGATGAGATTTGATACGAAGAGAGCTTGTACCCTAGGGAAGGTCATAGTATTTTTTAAATGCAACCCGCTAAAGGGGTATAATAGGCAATTAAATTTAGTATGGGCTCCACGGGCGAACAGCAAGTGTTTTACATTAGAACTTCGGTAAAAATAATATAATATACCAGTGAATATCTGTCTCATAAAGTGACACAGTATGTGCTACGTCCGGTCTGATATAATATTGTAGAGCTACATATATAATATTGTAGAGCTACATATATAATATTGTAGAGCTACATATATAATATTGTAGAGCTACATATATAATATTGTAGAGCTACATATATAATAATATTATTATAATCCTACCAATATGTAGGTAGGATTATTATACAAATATCATATTTTCTCCCCGACTTCGCCCGTGAACATTTCTTATGTGACATAAAAAATTGTCACGAAAGATTTCCGGAATAAAAACGTCCTTCATCACTCTCCGGCCCACCGACTATCTCTATGCGAAAAATCACACCGATCTGTTTGTTCTGTCTTGACATGACAGGAGTAGAAACAAACAAACAAATTAAGCAAGTCGACTCTGAAGCATAGATAGAGTCGTACAAATAGCAAGAAGTTGACAGTAAGGCTGTGTTCAAATGTAGACAGATAAAAAGACGACCGATAGTACGCACACTGCACAGGTCGCGACCGATAAGTATGAACAGGCCTTGAATGTTCAGTATTCGTATTATGAGTTAGATCAACATTGGTGTAATAAGGGTCACATTTAGATTATTATAAAAAGTGTATCATAATGTGATTATGTGTCGGGGTTGACCAGTTATAGGCAGGTTGTTATTGTGGTCACGTCCGGGAAGCCGGGTAGCAAGTAGCAAGCAGCGGACATTGGTAAGGGCTTATTAGTTTGCCTTTTGTAACCTTCGGATTAGGTCGGGACTAGGACGAGGCCGGGACGCATATAACCAGAATCTGATTTGTCCAAATAAAACTTTAGATAGCGATCTTTGACGCCCAATTTCTGAAAGTATAGTTAATGTACATTTTCACGTATTTGACAACATGTTTACTAATAGTCAATTTATATCTTGATTATGTATGGTGACGACAGGTGATATTTAACTAATCTTAGATTAAGTTTAACTAGAGTTTATGAAATTGGACGTTAGAGATCGATCTCAAAAGTAACTTGGTAGATTTTAGTTATATGCGGTCGGGGTCAATAGTGAGCTGCTGTTAG
The DNA here is from genome assembly GCA_963924495.1 of Nemapogon koenigi. NCBI lineage: Eukaryota > Metazoa > Arthropoda > Insecta > Lepidoptera > Tineidae > Nemapogon > Nemapogon koenigi. The sequence goes on along the minus strand of OZ004647.1, from coordinate 11,387,473 downwards.
ATTATGTTGAAGTTCAGACGTCTTTATGATAAAACTAAAATCTTATTCTGTAATCCAGGAAATGTCCATATAAAAATACAGTTTCATAATATAAATCTAATATCTCTACTTGACTTACTATACAATACACAAATCAAACAGAAGTTAACGTTAAAATGTAAATAAAGACATACACTGTGGCTAGTGATATCATTAACACTGATCACTTGTTACCAGTTGTCCATATTAAACAGAACAGGACTTTTAGGGTTCCGAACATGTCCGATTTAAAAACAGAAACCCTTATAGGAACACTCATATCGTGTCTGTCTGTCCGTCTGTCACATCTTATTTTATCCGAATCTACTGGGCGAAAAACGTTAGTACTTGGTAAATATATTAAATTAATATATTAAATATAATATATATAAAATATAATTAATTTATAATTTATTAAATAAACAAATATATTTTGGAGTAAAAATTAATACTTAATTTTCAAGTGCATCGTGTGACATATCAAATGAAAGGGCTCGTTATAAGGAATTAATTATTTTTTATAATTTTAAAATGCATAGTTTAAATTATATTTATTTATTTATTAAAAATCCAAATTACAATATACAATATAATATTATTTATTTATTATTGTACAAATATAATAATAATTTGTAAATATTAGTCCATATAATAATAAAGTAATAGTTGACTCCACATTTGCGGAAAAAGGAATAAATTACATGCACAACAAATTTTATTACAAAAATTGAATAATATAATATAATAACATATTCGCGAGTCGTGTTCGCAACTTGACCTTTATTTTTTCATTTATATAATGGACCTAGATGTGTCATTTGTTTAACAGACGTGGTATCTGTTATTTTTACAAGAAGTATGGACACCGGCTGTACGTGCCTTCCGAAGAAAGAAGAAATAAAGTTTATTTAATCTTATTTAAATAATATTTGAAACATTGTGTTGACCGTATTCGGAATGATTTCATTAAATAACAATACGGAGTGAAAGATGATGTTGTGATTAAAATAAGAAAAGTAATTTAAGTAATTTACGCTGGTTTAGACAAGTTAAAAGAATGAAGGATGAAAGATTGACTGTAAAGTTTTATATGGCAGAAGTGAAAAAAAATAAAAAAATAATATTGAAGGCAATATTAAAAGTACATACAATCGCTGTATGAAGGATATGATGAACACAAAAGAAGCGAAAGAGATATGTCAGGATTTAACAAATGGAATTCAATTGTCTCGACTGCTTACCTCTCTGTGTGTAATCTGTATGTAATCGTAGTCATCCAAGCAGCGCCTCCTACTACCTCAGTACGCACCGTTGTTCACACAAATTGTCAGAATTGTTTACCTGTACAACAATACCTGTCTATTAGCAGGTTGTACTTGAGTATTCTAATATTAAAAAGAGGTAAAGTTTGTAAACTTGGATGTAGGGGGTAATCTCTGAACCGATTCTAAAAAAATCTTTCATGAAGAATAAAAATACGATATCCCTGAGTAATATAGGCTATATGTTATTGTGTTCGAAAATAACCACGGGTCAGAAATATACAGAAGACACAGGTAGGCCATTTAAATGCACATATTTGAGCTTTTTGTGCTTTTTGTACAGTACACAATTTTACAACAACAACACATCTTCACGGCCTTTATACCTTGCGGTGTGGCCAGAGACACCAGTAACAGAACAGACGGCCAATCTATTTTTTTGGACCTAGATGCGACACTTCTTTAACAGACGTAAAAATCTTAATTTTTTTTCATCACAATTTTAAAATAAATATATTTTTAGTAGTGTGCACCAAATGTCACTTGCTCAACTTATTTGTCATGAACTATACCAACAATATACATTCGTCATAATCAGTAGAATGTCATCTACATGAACTACTGTAGTAGCAGCACTCCTCACTCCTCACTACATACTAATGAATGGTAATGTATGGCCCGGTCCTATTGTGGTTACATGAATAGATTAGACTCTGTCACGTCTGTAGTATGTAGTATGGAGTATGGGTGTAGAATATAGCAGAATGTGTGCCACCCGATATTTGAGAGTAGTAATTGATAAGTTCAGTGTAGCCAGTTACACGTTGGTTGGTCTGGCGCACTGGACGGAGGACGCGTGACGGTATGTTATTGTTACACTACAGTTAGGTACTCTATGGATGTAGCATACCTAATTATTATATATGTTTAAATGTAAACGTCGGCTCGCAACTGAAATGTCGCGGATTCGATCCTGCACCCGACCATAGACCAATGGGTTTTTATAATAAAAATCTATCTACATTGTCCGGCAAACCGTACAATCCATCTATATACCTCAACAGAGCTGGCCACTCGTTAGGTATAGCCTCAAAAATCATTGGCTAAATGCGGAAGACTTTGTCTTCCACTGGGTACCCTGGGGCCGGCAAATATATTAAAAATAAAATATATGTAGACAGAATCTACTAAGTATGATTCTGTCTCTATCATGTTAATAACTTTACAAATATCAGGTTCTCAACACTGTATAGTACAGTGTCAAGACAGTGACGCTTTGATAAATATTTTCCTAAATATATATCTTCACTGTCCACAGTCCTATACTCCGCGGTTATCCTCGACACTCTACCTTACTATGACGTCACTCCATCTCGCTCAGCCGACCACTCAGTAACCATCTCCCATATTGTCTTCGAGGTACGTTTCCCGCCCATATCCACGTCAATGTCTAGTTCCAATGTCCACCACTTTTGTCTTCTCTCTTATTTGGACATTGGGTACTCGATCACTGGTGGAGATCCCGAGTATGCTACACTCCATTGACCTTTGTGCCCTCTTTTTCACATCTTCTCTATATTTTCTAGTATTTAAGTAAAAGTAGAGAGCTAGACAGTAAGTTACCTCATGGCAGCCGAGCAACCATCACTTCCTATATAAAGTTTAATTAAAGGTAAACGAATAAGGTGCTACATTTGTCTCGTTCACTTACACTCTGTGATACTGTGATACATGATACGGACACGGTCTGGTAATACCATTCCGATATTTTATAATTTAATTTTGTTCATGAAATTGAGAAACTACCTAGAGGCTTTCTATCTATAGATTAATTTTGATAATAATGAGTATTTAGTGATTTGTGTTTAATCTTGTTATCAAAACGTATTAAAGATAAATAAAAAAATTGCGCGTGCAGCACTGTACGCGTGATAAACACTACATAAATAAAAGTAATTATTGATAAAAAGTTATAGCTAGTGTACACACTGGAAATGGTCTTGTCTAGGCCATAATGGTCCACTGTGTACAAGAGGCTTTACATATATAATGTATAGCTCTCTTTCTCCATCTCTCTACGTTATTATCTTTCTTCTCTCTCTTGTAACGAAATGTGAGGCGTCCTTTTCACTTTAAAAAATATTTTACCAGTATAATGTTAGTGTTAATGGCATCGAGAGAGGTGTGATATCAATGGTGTGATGAACAAAGCCGTGTACAACATATCTATATATATAAAAATGAAACCCGTTTTCCGTTGTCACGACATAACATGAAAACGGCTTGACCGATTTGGCTAATTCTTTTTTTGTTTTGTTCGTTACAACACAGGGGTGGTTTAGAAGAAAAAAAAATTGGAAAAACCTTAAAGTTCAGCTGAAAAATAAAAAATAATAAATAGGTAATTTTGTATGGAAATCGCAGGAGTAGAATTGTAGGAGTAGAGGTAGGGGTAGTGGTAGTGGTAAAGGTAGGGGTAGGGGTAGGGGTAGGGGTAGGGGTAGGGGTAGGGGTAGGGGTAGGGGTAGGGGTAGGGGTAGGGGTAGGGGTAGGGGTAGGGGTAGGGGTAGGGGTAGGGGTAGGGGTAGGGGTAGGGGTAGGGGTAGGGGTAGAGGTAGGAGTAGTTGTTTTCCACGGACGAAGGAAAGTAAATAGCAGGCAAGCCAACGTTTGGGCAGGACAACGTCTGCCAGTCCGCTAGTACAATATAAAAAAGCCACTAACCTTACATACAATATTTCCGATAACTTTTTGAAGTAAAAAGCAACATTCAAGTGTATTAATTTAATAACTGTTAAAAAAATACCAAATGGAAAAAAAACTAATTTAACTAAACATGTTAAACAATGTAAAACAAATTTTATATTGCTTTTTTTAGGCACTTTGTAAGTGGCTTTTTTATATTGCTCGTCAGTGTATAGGTATGCGTGATAGACATGAAGTTGCAGCAACACCGAGCGAAGTTGCGGGTTATTGTTAATATTAAATATTATGTAGACAGCGAGAACGTGGAATAACTAGTAACATATTAAATATGGGAGTCGTTCATGAAAAGTCAATCGTGTATTCACGTGGTGGTATTTGAGCGGCTTCAGTAGCGCGACATCTAAAAGTCAGATTTACAGGATCCTGTCTCCCGCGTTATTTAAATGTTATATAGGTTAGGTTAGGTACCATCATGACTCGATCTATAACGTATATCACTAAAAGCAATAACCCTAATGAGATGTGGCTTAATAAATACGAAAGTGTGTCACGTCAAACTGGCCGTGAAAATGGCACGGAACAGTCAGCGCCCGAGTTGTACTCGCAACTTGGCCATTTTTTTTAACATAGATAGTAGGATTCTTTTGTCACATTTAAATATTTTTTCAGGTGAAGCCGGGGCGGATAGCTAGTATATAATTAAGATATGTGAATATCGCAAGCTGTGGACGAGACTCAACAGTCACGTGATAGCTATACGCAATTTTAATTTAATCGTACAATAAAATATTGGTATCAAAAATACTGTGCGCTGCCAAATTGGTCGTTACATGGAGGGCGACACGAGGACGACACAAACACAAGGCACGAGGACGACCGGCTTGTGTATAATTATGGTTGTTGTTGGAGAGTGGGACGTTATTTTATATTAAAGTTAAATAAATGGGACCTGACAACTGTAGGTACACTGTACACTACAGTCTGCGGTTCACATAGTTACAGAGTATAGTTTCAGGAGAGATGGCAACATCTACATAATAACTATAAACAAACTCCTCATCCACATCAGCTGTCTGCTGTTTGTGCCGTAACTACTGAATGGATTTGGTTCATGACTGATTCACAAGGAACGTCTGAAAACTGGTCAAGTCTGAGTTATCCTGCGTAGTCTGTCAGAAATGAGTAATAATCATGTTCTAATATAATGTACATTAAAGATCCGTAAACACTGTACTCGTACCTTGTATTGTATACTATAATAGTCGCGTCAGTTAGTCGTGACTGTCGTGACTCGTGAGGACTGAAGCAGTATAATTGGACGTTAATTTGAGAATCAAACGACGATAAAGGCGAGGGTCGCTCTGGACTATAAATAAATTTGTGGACCGTCAAAAGGGTCTTCATTAAAAACCGTTTGTGATCGTAAGCTGCTGTAAACCAAGTTTACAGGTTACAGATACGACGGCTTATTATACAGTGTATTTGAAAATGTTCTTTAGTATCTACTTATTCTGTTACAAAACAAACCTCGTATAAATGTCATTACTTTGTGTACCTAATATTATCGCTAGCAGATAGATACTCGTAGATAGTCTACGAACCTCTACGAATTACAAGCCTTAGACAACGGTTTCACCCGCGTGGAAATATAATATTCCGTAACGCCTGAGAAAGAAAACGGAAAATACGTCATACAAAATTGGTCTCCACATAAAGCCTTTAACGGGATAATATATATATATTCCACCCTGAAGGCCATTCTAAATATTAGTGAAAGAACTTTTGAAATCAGATAAGTAGTTTTGGAGATCACCTCCTACAACCAAAATTACAAACAAATTTACAAATTAGACTCTTTATAATATTAGTGGACAGATTTGGCAATTTTTTTAATAGTCTGAACATGGACGTAAATGAGGAGAGGACGGATCGCCGCTAAGACAAAAGTGAAGCAATCAAGTTATGCCAGTTTCATTGTAAATACGAGCCTCACGCACACATTCTCATTCGGTTATGCTGATCAGCCGACATTAAGAAAATAAAAAACAATGCCGTCTTGTGTAGTAAAATTATGCAAAAACAACTCCATTACTCATAAAAAATCTCAAAGAATCACATTTCATAGGTAAGTTAGTAATTTACCACTTATCCTACAATTTAAAGATATATTAGAGATAAATAAAATCGGTAGCACACATTCACGCTTGGTGCTTCACTTTTGTCTTAGCGGCAATCCGTCCTCTACTTTTTTACGTTCATGAGTCTGAATAAGGTTTTTAATGAAAGAAAAATTGAAAAAGTAGCCCGGAAAATGGAAAATTCTACGGGTAATAAATAAATATTAACCTTTTGAGGATCAAGGTTTATTTTTAAAACCCAAATGCATGTCCATCATTACCTACCGATGTAATTAATCACTTCAATATGTTCTCGTTATGTTTCAGTCATGTCTATAGGTATATAAAGAGTCTATGAACAATTATAATACATCTATCGAAGGTAGCCTTGATACGAATTATGAAAAGTCGAGCAGTCAAAGAGCGTCCACACCTCTCCACTTCCTCATGAATTAATGAGTTTTCCACTTTTGTTGACTCTCGCTGCAATTAACTTTATTAAAGTGACGTCTAGTACAGACTACAGAGTGGAGTAGTCCGGGAGCGAGCACAACTTATATACTGCTCGACTGTTACAAATATTGATGTATCTAACGGAACCCTAAGTTTGCGCGATCTAAAACATCATCTATACCATAGTCTATTTACATTATAATTATTAGTAATAGATTCACATTGATGTCGCACGATTTTATATTCCTCAGATAAGAGATAATTTTAAACGTTATTTCTACAAGTGTTACAACAAATTAACATAACTGTTACTATTAATAAAAACATTAAACTAGCAATAAGTAAATATTTTAAAAAAAATAACATGAGCTCCCGTCTCCCATCTCCCGCCTCCCGCCTCCCTCTGTCAAGATGTGACCTAATTTAAATTTATCTACATTGTGACATACTTAGTGACGACCTAAATAATTTTTAAACTGACCATAATGTATAATGAGAACTAAGTTATATATCACTAATCTGTGGAACCTTCGCAGGAAGAACTCATAAGATAACTAATAACATAAACCTTATTATTAATATAATATGTACCTCGTTGACAAAAGTGCCACTCGAGGTAACTACCTGTACGACACTGTTGTATGTTGTATATGATATATAGTTGTATATGAGGGTCCTGAAACTCTCATATTTCCACATCATTGCTCTCTTTCCTGAATAATAAATTTGAATAACCGTCGGAACAGGATTTGTTACTGATTTGAAATTCAAATTTTGGTGCGCGAGTGTAGCCGCTGTGAAAACACTGAAAAATGTCAGCCCACAAATTTAATTATCATAAAATGTGAAAACAAACACCTAGTTGCTCTAAAATGGTCCACCGGACACCCTCTCCGCCTTTTAAGTGTCAGTCTCGTTTCATTATCATGTCTGATCAATAATTCTGTTAGATTTCTTGTTCATTAAGTATTTGGAACCTCACAATAATGCTTTGAATCGATCGAGATTCGCGAGCTTGTTGAGACAACCGAGACCTCTGTCGCATCTCATTAGTTTTTTATATCACATAGACACAGATATAATGTATTTAGGTAAGTAAAGACATTTTCCCGGAGGAAAGACAAAGAGCCTTTATTAATGAAACGTCACGTTCTGTTTTTTATAGATGAATGAAACCTTCTATTGTAGGTAAGTACAAGTTCCTTCATATTAACTCATAATACGTCAATACAAAGAAACTTATTATTTCAGATATTTTTCAGTTTTTATTTTATCATGATAAGTTAAGAAAGTTAAGCGAAAACACAGTATTGTTATCACAAGTATGTAAAATAAAAAACTAGGTATCGAGTGATTGTTAGTGGTTATTAAATATTGTACACATTTAAAATAATATATAAGTAGTCAGCACCGAGCTGGATTGATATATATTTGAGTGTTACCTATCGTGATACATACGTTATAACACCATGTATTAAATGAAGCTATATATAAAGTGAAAGCGGGAATCAAAGTATTTGGTGGACTAAACAATATATGCAGAAATACACAACTTACAACTAAAACTAAAATTAACATATACAATGCTGTTTTAGTTCCATCACACTTACTTATGGAAGTAAGATAAAGGCAGTGGAAATCTTTACGAAAATATGTCACATGAATAATACATGCAAAATATGTCGGTCTAATACTGGTGGCGCCAGCTAAGTAGGTAGGCAGGAAACTAACCGTAACAAGTTAGGATCTGTCACTTTAAGACAAACAGAAGAAACATTAACTCGACAGAGGGCGTCGTGGCAGGTGCTGCAGTGGATAACATACACTCGAAGTGAAGAGTGGTGACAGGTGAAGAGGAACCGACGCCTTTCGAGCGTCCACGATGACGCTGGAAGAGGTGGAGAAGGAGACGAGACGAGTCGGAACCTGTATACCAGCGTGCACCCCGAGATGCTGTTCCATCTGCGGCGGGCTGCGCACGGTCAGGCTACCGTCGGACGCCGCCTTCCGGAGTATAGGTTATGGTCAGTGTCCCGGAGTCGTTATCAGGAGTATGATCGACTACCGCCACATATTTAGAAACCCGCGCGAATCTGGTATCTCATTAATATATAATAATAATTAAGTAGTCGAATTGCCACCTGTGTATATAAATTATAAGTAGTAGATATTAAGTTTAGTTAGGTAATTAGTTAAGTTAGGTAGGAATATATAAATAGTTAGGTTATGCACAATATAATCTCTATAGTTATACCCAATCTCTCTTTGTTTACCATCAACCGATCTCATCCCTTATAGGTAGGAAACACCTGGAAGCCGACCCTGTAAGACGCGAGTCTCGTGCTCCTACCCGACACGAGCAGCCGGCACACCACAATCAACAAAAAATACTGAACCGATATTCAAATAATTTTCTGATATAATTTTCAGCATTAAACAGAGACAAATTACTGAATTTCTGAAAAAATACTGAACCGATTTTCGTCATATGACTGTGAGATAATGTTGAGAAATTATTATATCCTTAAAAAAATAAGAATAATCAAAATCGGTACATATTTCATCGAGATATTACGAATAATTGACTTATAAGGTCAGTTTTTTCAAAATTTCTGGAAAACTAATGAATCAATTTTTATGAGATAAAAATGGGACCAATCCGGAAGAATTATCTGTCGATTAAAAAAGAAACCATCAAAATCGGTTCACAACTGACGGAGTAATCGATGTCCATACATACATAAAAAATACGGTCCGAATTGAGAAACTTCTCCTTCTTTTTTTGGAAGTCGGTTAAAGAAGCGAAAGAGGTCAGGATCGTAACAAATTACATTCGATTGTCTCTGCCTACCCCTCTTGGGATAAAAGACGTGATGATGAATAGATAGATATATTTTTAATCGTCATGGCTGTCTAATTTTAATATTCGGAAAACTCACAGAAAAAAACCATATATCGTATATAAGTTTGACATGATGCTAAAAGTTGTCAGATTTCGTACCAACATATAATATTATTGATGGGTTGATTAGATTTGAAGGGGGTGATATGTTAATGTTCAATCAGGTGGTATTGTTCCCACGCGATGTATACCTACTTGTTAAACTCTATGTTCATATTAAACTCGTACAAGTGACGGCCTGCTGTAGTACTTGTTTAACCGACTTCAAAAAAGGAGGAGGTTAACTTTTTGATCCCATTTTTGTTTTGGTAAAAATTGTTTCAGTAGTTTCATTAGTTCACTGATTTTCGATGACTTATTTTTGTAATGACTATCTAGCTGTAAACTTCTCTAATCTAGACAATGAATTACAAACATAGATAACATTGAACAGATCTCCTTTAAAATCTATTTTAATTTTGTAGCCAAATTTGGCACCAACCGACTTCAAATTCAACGACAAAACCATTTAGGTAAAAAGTATATTTTATACATTCTTGTACTCCCATAGCTATTATATATATTCCGGCAAGTAGATGAGGTCCGGACCCGTCTCCTCTGCACAGAACGTTGCTATAAATCGAAGATATTCAAACGATTTTTTGGTCTGATCCCTCTTACGAGTATAAAATATGAAGAGGCTACTTCCAAAACACTTTCCTCGTGACGTACTTTACGGGATCTATCCGCGGCGATATTAGCCACTATAAATCTGACCAGCTACTCCGGCTAGGTGACGGACCATCGCTACCCGTATATATCACAAAAGGCAACCAATTTCTTGACCGAGAAATTTATAACGGTCCCGACCACCTGATTTATATGAGTCGTCTACACTCATCTCATTTTTCATCGTGTTTACTTTGTTCGTCCGCATATTGGCTCACGACGCGCGACAGTCTTGTGGCGGAGCTATGAACATAGTCGGTGGCCGAGCGGTTGAGACGTCTGGTATTAACTAGGGAGACCGCGGGTTCGATCCCGGCCATGCACCAATGGGTTTTTATAATTAAAAACTTGTATGTACATAATCCGACAAACCACACTTAGATGCTTTTCCGTCTAAATATATCTCCATTACTGGCCATTCGTTGGGTATAGCCTCACAAATACCATCGGCTAAACCGTAATACGGTTTCGGGAGCTGGAAGACAACCCGTGAAGAGACAAAAAAATACATTAATCTACTAGAATACTAATCTAATAAATATGAAAAAAAATAAAAAATAATCTAAAGCTAAATGATGACAACTTGTCCTACGTATCAGCTTGGAGCGGAACACCTATATATGCTAACTATTACAATTCTTGCTATTATGACATGTGTTCATGAAAAGTTGTGCTGATTAGAGACAGATGACCATTTCAGACATACAAACCCACGGGAAATTATTAGTATATATTTATCTCTTATATCACCAAACTAAGAAACAACTCTAACAAAACAACATTTCCGTTACAACTAATGACGGTACTTACCTATAACCAGTAATCACTAATAAGCAGTAAGCTTGTGTGAGCTCACACAACTCACACATTACCTACAAGAATGATGTGTTCCCGTCCACCTCATCAACACCTCATCGCTCATCAAACACAATCAAACTGTTACCTATTACCACAGTGTACAGTAGGATGACGCAGTACGACTACCCTATAACACTTGTTTAGGCCTTTGTATAGGTATGACTTTTCCTTTGAAACCGTCCCTGTAGTCTTATTGTGGAATTATTAACTTCAATGAAAACACAACTAAACTCACAACCGACGCTAGCGCCTCCACCGATCAACTAAGGAATTAAAAATTAAACAAATAAAACAGTTTCTGATAACATTGACACTTTGGTTGATACTATAAATGTATTAGATTTTTTTTGCAAACAACTAGGTGTTTACAATTTATAGCAAGACAATACGAGTATAACATCACGCTGTCGTGTGGTAGGGTAGCCAGGATGGGTAGATGAGTAGGTATAGCAGGAAAACTCGTAGTAAACTTTCACCATTCGTTTATTGGTCGAATTAACAAGGAAGGAACAAGGAACTGGAAGAAGCAGGAAGGAGCAGGAAGGAGCAAGCAGGAGCAGCAAAAGAACAACCAGTAAAAGGATCCGTAAGGAGCCAAGGAGCGCACTGTAATAAAAATGAACTACACATTACTACATGGCGTTAAGCTATTGAAGTAACACAATACAAAGTATGATAAAAATACTTACAATACTTATTTGCGCTCCTTTTATATTAACATAGATATTAGTTCTTGAGTATTGATTCAATACATTTTATTTAGTTGTTTACTTAGTTGATAAAATAGAAATATAATAAATTTTACAATTGGCAGAGTGCTGCCTAAGTCAACAGTTGGTGAAGGAATGAGTAACATTTTAATTTAGGTTCCACACATCGGATATTTGAAAATAACATACAATGTTCTATTGAATTAAAATGAACAATATCGTGTTCTAAAATTAAAATAAATGCTATTTATTATGGCCAGCTTGTAAGCGGCCAGGAAAATAAGGTCGTATCATCACAACGCTAGGACCCAATAATTATAGAGCGTAGAAGTAACCATAAGTAAACGATTCAGGATGATACCCGCACGATTGTTTCCTCTGTATTAATATAGTATACTCTGTGGTATTATCTACAGAGTAATAGATAATAGGTGATCATTTATCAGCCAACAAAAATATGAAGAGACATCGTGCCCACAGCCCCACACCCACAGCTGTGCGTCATCTACTGTGCACTCGAGTGTGAGCTGATAACGGGGGAGGGTTGAAGTTGAGGTTGACGTATACCAGGACTGTTACTGTAACACTTCAGTGATACAGTATAATATATACGATGTAACTGATGACTTTTGCATAAAGGACTGGAGAGTAATCCTTCTGGTTAAGTTCGTATGTGAAGCAGGGACAGAATAATAGTTAAGTATATATATTACGAAAATAATAAGTTTGTTTGTTGTTTGTTTTTTGTTCAGTTTGTTGTTTAAACATTGTTTCACTGTCTTTATGACAATATTCCAGATGAACTTTTTGGTAGCTATTACCTGTAACCAAAACTGGAGACTTGTTATGTTTTTTGTTCAGTTTGTTGTTTAAACATTGTTTCACTGTCTTTATGACAATATTCCAGATGAACTTTTTGGTAGCTATTACCTGTAACCAAAACTGGAGACTTGTTATGTTTTTTGTTCAGTTTGTTGTTTAAACATTGTTTCACTGTCTTTATGACAATATTCCAGATGAACTTTTTGGTAGCTATTACCTGTAACCAAAACTGGAGACTTGTTATGTTTTTTGTTCAGTTTGTTGTTTAAACATTGTTTCACTGTCTTTATGACAATATTCCAGATGAACTTTTTGGTAGCTATTACCTGTAACCAAAACTGGAGACTTGTTATGTTTTTTGTTCAGTTTGTTGTTTAAACATTGTTTCACTGTCTTTATGACAATATTCCAGATGAACTTTTTGGTAGCTATTACCTGTAACCAAAACTGGAGACTTGTTATGTTTTTTGTTCAGTTTGTTGTTTAAACATTGTTTCACTGTCTTTATGACAATATTCCAGATGAACTTTTTGGTAGCTATTACCTGTAACCAAAACTGGAGACTTGTTATGTTTTTTGTTCAGTTTGTTGTTTAAACATTGTTTCACTGTCTTTATGACAATATTCCAGATGAACTTTTTGGTAGCTATTACCTGTAACCAAAACTGGAGACTTGTTATGTTTTTTGTTCAGTTTGTTGTTTAAACATTGTTTCACTGTCTTTATGACAATATTCCAGATGAACTTTTTGGTAGCTATTACCTGTAACCAAAACTGGAGACTTGTTATGTTTTTTGTTCAGTTTGTTGTTTAAACATTGTTTCACTGTCTTTATGACAATATTCCAGATGAACTTTTTGGTAGCTATTACCTGTAACCAAAACTGGAGACTTGTTATGTTTTTTGTTCAGTTTGTTGTTTAAACATTGTTTCACTGTCTTTATGACAATATTCCAGATGAACTTTTTGGTAGCTATTACCTGTAACCAAAACTGGAGACTTGTTATGTTTTTTGTTCAGTTTGTTGTTTAAACATTGTTTCACTGTCTTTATGACAATATTCCAGATGAACTTTTTGGTAGCTATTACCTGTAACCAAAACTGGAGACTTGTTATGTTTTTTGTTCAGTTTGTTGTTTAAACATTGTTTCACTGTCTTTATGACAATATTCCAGATGAACTTTTTGGTAGCTATTACCTGTAACCAAAACTGGAGACTTGTTATGTTTTTTGTTCAGTTTGTTGTTTAAACATTGTTTCACTGTCTTTATGACAATATTCCAGATGAACTTTTTGGTAGCTATTACCTGTAACCAAAACTGGAGACTTGTTATGTTTTTTGTTCAGTTTGTTGTTTAAACATTGTTTCACTGTCTTTATGACAATATTCCAGATGAACTTTTTGGTAGCTATTACCTGTAACCAAAACTGGAGACTTGTTATGTTTTTTGTTCAGTTTGTTGTTTAAACATTGTTTCACTGTCTTTATGACAATATTCCAGATGAACTTTTTGGTAGCTATTACCTGTAACCAAAACTGGAGACTTGTTATGTTTTTTGTTCAGTTTGTTGTTTAAACATTGTTTCACTGTCTTTATGACAATATTCCAGATGAACTTTTTGGTAGCTATTACCTGTAACCAAAACTGGAGACTTGTTATGTTTTTTGTTCAGTTTGTTGTTTAAACATTGTTTCACTGTCTTTATGACAATATTCCAGATGAACTTTTTGGTAGCTATTACCTGTAACCAAAACTGGAGACTTGTTATGTTTTTTGTTCAGTTTGTTGTTTAAACATTGTTTCACTGTCTTTATGACAATATTCCAGATGAACTTTTTGGTAGCTATTACCTGTAACCAAAACTGGAGACTTGTTATGTTTTTTGTTCAGTTTGTTGTTTAAACATTGTTTCACTGTCTTTATGACAATATTCCAGATGAACTTTTTGGTAGCTATTACCTGTAACCAAAACTGGAGACTTGTTATGTTTTTTGTTCAGTTTGTTGTTTAAACATTGTTTCACTGTCTTTATGACAATATTCCAGATGAACTTTTTGGTAGCTATTACCTGTAACCAAAACTGGAGACTTGTTATGTTTTTTGTTCAGTTTGTTGTTTAAACATTGTTTCACTGTCTTTATGACAATATTCCAGATGAACTTTTTGGTAGCTATTACCTGTAACCAAAACTGGAGACTTGTTATGTTTTTTGTTCAGTTTGTTGTTTAAACATTGTTTCACTGTCTTTATGACAATATTCCAGATGAACTTTTTGGTAGCTATTACCTGTAACCAAAACTGGAGACTTGTTATGTTTTCGTATTTATAACATTCCCACGAGTGAAACAATCTGTATTGTTGCTCAATTACACGTCAACGGCTGAACGGATTTTGATTAAACTTGGAGGATTCATAGATGTCCTGGATTAAAATGTAGCGTATATGACATGGAAGACCTGATGATGGACAGGACTATAAAACCAAATTCTACCAAAACTATTAGAGAGCAATTATATTGAAACAAAAACTCTGGCCACATACCACAACCATTTCTTAATTACCACGCGAATGAAACCCCGGACAGAAACTAGTTACATAAATCACATTTTAAACAGAGGTTCATCAGAAGTATAGACGCCGGCTTTGTGTGCCCTCCGAAGTACTCAAAGTCGACATTGCGTCTATTTTTAAGTTGCAGGATACAGACGTCACATTATAGTCAGTTCATCATTATTAGTTCAAGTTACCTATTATTGGGCAGGACTATAAAGTGTCCTTCATACAAAGCGAGGCTAGATATATAAACCTTTTAAAAAAAAGTGCACCGACTTCAAAAACTTGCACTGAAAAGTAAGAAATAATAAAAATTTCGTCGTAGAATTTGAAGACGGTTGGTGCCAAATTAGGATACAAAATTAAGTAAACATCTAAGAACATAAATATCTGTTAAATATTATATATTATGTTTGTACTGATGATCGTAGGTTCCCAATAAATTATCTAGATTAGTGAATTTGGGTACCTACTAAGTTATTTCTAATTTGGCACCAACCGTCTTCAAATTCTACGACGAAATTTTTATTATTTCTTACTTTTCAGTGCAAATTTTTGAAGTCGGTGCACTTTTTTTTAAAAGGTTTATTTTACCCTTTTAAGTGATTTGCCTTGAGAGACAAATAATAACGCAACTAAAAAAACATTGATGGAAAATAAAAAAAAAATACCCCTGTGGATGTGATTTGAACCATGTAATGTGCTTGTGCATCCTATGCACCCCATTACATTTAACCGCTTCGTGTCAATAGCAACCGTTGCTAAGGCTTTTTCTGATACATAATTTCAGCCGTAAACAGAAATTAATTACTGAATTTCTGAAAAACTACTGAACCGATTTTCGTCATATGTTTCTGAGATAATGTCGAGAAATTATTATGTCTTGAAAAAAATAAGTTGTCAAAAACGGTACATATTTTATCGAGATATCAAGAAAAATGTACTTATAAAGTCAGTTTTTTCAAAATTTCTGAAAAACTAATGAACCAATTTTTATGAGATAAAAATGGGACCAATCCGGAAGAATTATCTGTCGATTAAAAAAGAAACCATCAAAATCGGTTCACAATTGGCGGAGTTATCGATGTACATACATACATAAAAAAAAAAATACGGTCCGAATTGAGAACCTTCTCCTTCTTTTTTTGGAAGTCGGTTAAAAATACCAACTAACACAAATAAATGTCATCTTTGAAAATAAATATATTTAACATGAAAACGAAGGATTACATTTGAGTCGTGTCGCACACTAACGACTTTCTGAATTTGCATAGAAATGGCCAGAAATGGATGAGGCGGCGGGCGGGGCGAGCGGGGCGAGCGGGGCGGGCGGGACCTGGCGCGGATATAAGTCAATTTACCCCTTGTAATAAAGCTCTTTTTACGGGCGACAATCTACTTATAGCTACGTTTACAGCCTCCTACTACAACCTGCCTTAATATAGCTGGACCTAGACAGACAGACACAAGTAACAGTGCCCACACTTAGAGAGTTACCGATAGTCTGTCGCTGCACTTACTCGTAATGGGCCTAGAGTTGTCACTTATTTATTACTTACAGAAGAAGTGCCGACGACGCCGAATTTAAGTGCCCTTCGAAGCACTAGAAGTCGAATTCATACATATACTTAAATAGTAAAAAAAATGCGCTTGCAGCACCGTACATATGATAAAAGTGAAACTTTAAAAAAAAGGTAGACGCGGATAGCCAAAACTGTGTATTAGATGTAATAGCTCTCTTTCTCCTTTTGTCTACGTTATATCTTTCTTCTCTCTCTTGTAACGAAATGTACCTAAACGTGACGCGTCCTTGAAATTTTATTCAAAATTCTCGTTTTACTTCAAAAATGTTTTTAACTATTTCCGATTGAACCCGGGTCCTGCGGTTTCAATTCCAGTGCTCTACCAATTGCGATATCGGCGGTCTACATTAACGACAAGCATATTCACGGCATGTTGGTAAGTGGGATGGGCAGGGAACAATCATCGGTCCAAAAGACTGATTTAAAACAAAATATCACTCTACATCAAAAGGAGTCCATAGCGTAATTGGTAGATCGTTGAACTTGACACGGGAAGGACCCGGGTTCAAATATGATAATAAGTACCATACAATAATATGTGCTTCTAACAATAACAGATACTTACGTCTGTTGAAGAATAAATGGCACATCTAGGCTTGCTACCTGTTCTGTTCAATATGGACAACCTGGCGTCAAGTGGACACGTTATATGTTGTATATATATAAACAAACACAACACCTTACTTAACTAACTCTTACATATTTGCATAGAAATTGTTGGAAATGGGCGGTGTAAAGCTGCTGCGCTGTGGCACTATGTCTTATTATAGGTACTTTTATTTATTGGGACGTACAATAATAATAATACCACACGAGTAGTATTCTAACGAACTAATTATAAGACGTACAGTTCATCATTTTCTCATATTATTCACACTACTATGCATTATAGACAGCTATACAAACAAGAGAGGTGGTTCTTTAGTTCTACATGTTAAGAGGATCGTGTAGCTCAGCGTACGCAGCGAAATAGGTATTTAGAAAATCATATTCTGTCTCAAGCGCGCTCTTCCCCCGGGCATCAGTGCGACAGAGAGCACTGCAGCTCGTGAGTGTTCGTAGGTATGTTCTTCGTTGAAAATTGCGTTTTTGGCGAAAACGATTTACACCTACTAAACTATAACGAAACCTTATAATTTTGGTGTCAAACGTTTTAGCAGATTATAATCTAAGTACCTACGTTTTGCTTTTTTTGAAATTTTGCTTTGTTTCTCAAAGACAGACGGTTTATTACGAGCAAGTTAAGAACCAAAAAAACCGAGATTTGAGGGGCTTATAACTTTTGACCTATTACGAATTTTGAAAAAAGGAAAAATACGTAAGTAGTTTTTCATTATGTCAGTAACATATTACAAAATCGTTAAAATTAAATGATATTTAGGGGTAGTAAAACGTTTTCTCCGTTTGTATGGACATGGACGCGGTACACTACACTCTTAACGAAGACATTAACGTAAACATTTCAAAAGGCGATTTATAAATTTTATAAATAATCGAATTTCGATTTTGGGGGTTAATTTTGAAAGGGCTCCTTATACTTAAGAAATACAAATATTCCTTTTATAATTTTAAAATGCATACATAGTCTATAAGTATAAAGTGGAAATAGGTCCTCACCAATAGTTTACCGGAAAACCTAAACGAAAATGTTGTCTTAAAGTTGTTACGGAAACCGGTATTGTAGGAACCCTCTCCACGCGAGTTCGACTCTTGGCCAATTATGTTTATATGTAGATACGACGACATGTGACCTTAGCACACGCGAGTAATTAAGTGATCCTTGAATGCGACTGGCAAAACTAAATTAAATTTATGATGGGCTAGGTTTTAGGAATCTGGAAAGACCGATGCCGAAAGTTCGTTCTATATTTTAATGGTGCGACACAGGAACGAGTTACCAAACTTCTTCTTTCCAGAACATTATTATTTTTATTTATAAAACTATTGATACATTTCCAAAAGTCTAGAGTCGTATATCAGTTTCACTCACAATCACATTTCATGTCTAATGAAAGTGTATATTGGTAGTACGTTTTGCCTCCCGACAGCGACCGTAATCTCGCGACACTCTCCGACACGGATGTAAGTCAATTCTCACCGCGTACTTGTACTTCGCGGTTATGAAAAATTGAAGGATATTAAAATTTCTCTTTCGTTTCCCTTGTAATTCATAGAGCAGAGGGAGACGGGCGAGCGGGCGGTCTCTGTCGCGGGAAAGTAATTAAGGTTCGCTATGAAATATATTTAAATGAAAATGTAATAACGACTGTGACAGCTCCACGATTAATGACTAAAACATTTTATATTTGGTACCTACCTCAAACATAATTATGTTTAATAGACATCCTATACTAGGTACTTGTTGAAGCCTGAAGGACAGGAAAATTATGTGAAAAACAATAATGCAATGGTAATTAATTTTCAAGTATTTATAGTAAGTGATACAGTTATGTATTACCTATTACTATAAACACCAAATGTACATATTTATATTATTATATCTAGCGCCATATAGTCATACTTAAAAGACATTTCGACGATTCCTGAATAAAAAAAAATATATTGAGAAGCAAGCATCGAGATTATGGAGGTGAATTAAGTCGTAAATCCGTTATAGACTCAAAAACTACTAAGCCGATTTCTTTATTGTTTACACAATTAGATAGATTGATACACGAGAAAGGTTTATGTGTATAAAACATGACGCTACGTTGTTTGGGAGTCGAGCAGTAACCAATAATGTTAATATTTTAGAACGTTTTGTCTCAGACCAAAATTCTATGACGCAACGAAATTTTAACTAATTATTATTAGTTTTTCGCTCCCGGCTTCGCCCATGGATATTTTCGATCAAAATATAATAAAACCTATGTTACTCATGATATCCCTAGCTTTCTATTTGTATATTAGTATCTTTAAATTTTGGTAAGTTTGTTAGAGAGAACCTTTTGAGTGAGTTTTTATCTTCGATTATTGTAATATTATTACAGCAACTAATAAAATGGAAGAGTTTTGTATCCTACGCACTTTTAGATAAATATTGTGTTCGTAGATTATTTAGTCGTAAATATATACGAGTAACAATAACTGAATGACTTGAGTTACCAAGTCAGTAGGTACTCCAGAAGTTTTCTGATAGAAAATAAATATATTGAGTTCTGATAGTAGAGTTAAAGTCATAAAACAAGATCCCAACTTGATCCTAAGTACATATATAAAGTAAATAGGACCCCTATGATATGTAATGTTTACATTTTTTATTAGAGCCCGGGAGGTCCGATCATTACAAGGTCACTAAATAAAATTGCTCAGATATTTACGACGCGTGCGGTTTCTCAAAAACTTTACTACCCTCAAACCGAACAGGATCTTTCCAAACCGCAATGTGTTGTGCAACTAAATTGAGAAGATACATATGTTCATATAGCTGCGTCTTAAATATGGCCGTTTTCAAGTCGGTCGGGTTATATAGGATTAAGTTCTCGATTCAAGTTTAGAAACAAAAATGTTGTATGTGAAACTTGAGCTGCCTCATAAAGAGTATATAGCTAGTGTTGTTCTGAGCGGTGCACGGTGCACTGCACGGCGGTTGGATCAGATCATCTCTTGCTACAAGGAGAGGTGTTGTCAACATTTATTATGGGTTGAAGGATTACTATCAATGTTTTCAATGTTAGAATCATATACAAAAAAAAAAGACCAACCAGATTGTTGATTTCCAAGATCCCGAATCAAAAATAAATCTCTACTCTCTCTTGGTATCTTGTCTATTTGATGTCTGACTGTCTGATACTTGGTGTACTTACATTGGATAGAGTTAGTTACACATAAATAAATTGAATAGGAGCGTGAGGGCGCTTTATAATACGGGATTCAAGAACAATACTTAGCGAACGTACACACAGTAGACAAGGACCCACAGTGGTCAAACCCGTTAGTTGAGTGTCGGCGGATACTGGGAGGGTAATACTTACACTAGCTCAATTGCCTTATATATGTGTGCGTGTGTCCAGTAGCTACTGTGAGAGATCGGACACACATCCTTTTCCTTCATCCAATAACATGGGGTATTGGGTATCTTTTGAAAATGCTTTGTTTAAATCATTTCAAATAGTACTTTTTATAATCTTTTACAGCAGCTATTTGTCTGAAGATTCTATGACGATAACAGACAACGTATATAGAAGTCTTTATCAATGATATTTAAAGTGAGCTGAATGATTAGCGTCCCCTCACTAGCAGCGAGTATGATCTCCGGAGTATCCTGTGGGAAATCTCACATGCATGGTTCGGTAATGTTGGCGGTACAGAGTATGAGTATGTTGCTTCAGTAAGAAGTAAGGACCTCGGTATGTCGACATATATGTTAATGTTACTCAACAATAGTTCCCGGTACAACAGAGCACAGAGCACATAGCGCGCTAACTGACTTATGTTACCTACAATGAATTTTTAAATGTTCCCAAGACGTATAGAGATTTATATATTTACTCGAGCTAAGTTTATTTTGTCTGAATAAGTTAACCGTTTATTGAAATGTTCTCACTTTTACTGGAATCTCGCAGGTATTGTACTTATATCAATTTATAGGACTTGAAATTAGAGGGTCAAAACTGCTTTAGTCGGCTACTCGTACTTCGGATGACAAAGAATGGCGGTGTCAGCATTTTTTATAACTGAAGTTCCAAAAACTAACGATAAAGCTCACCATTTGTTGTGATGCAACAAGGTACACAATCAACAATGGAGTCCAGTAACAATGTCCACTTACTTACTTACATATTAAACATAACAAATAGCAAGCACACGTAAACACTTGTAGTATACTGAACTACAACAAGTAACATAAAGTTAGTGGCAGACAATAGACTTACACCATCATAATACGAGTATAGAAGATACAGTAATGTACTTACGAGTATAAACCAAAATTCCGTAGAGAGCGATCGGTTTCAACTTTTAACATCGATCGATCATAAAGTGCACACGAGCTATTACACTTGTATTTAATCTGATAGATTACTTAAAGAGAGTTTCATTTACATAATGCCTACTTTTAATACTTCACACAATATGCTCTTATAAATGCGGGATGATAAGTCTGAACTCATCTGAACTGATTGGAATAAACTTGTTAGATTAGAACAAAATGTTTACCTCTGTAAAAATGATCAGAAGATTGAACAATAAAGTAATAAAAGTAATTGTAAATACTCGGTCCGTAGACATATTGTAGTTTTACAAAGTAATAGAAATAGCAAAGTAAGAATTAGTTACCTTCGGGAGGACAAGGTCGGGACTCGGGACTCGGGACGTGGCCCACGCTCCACACTCTGTCGTTGTCTATAATCGTGTTTATTCATCAATATTATTGTATCTATAACACTGGGTGGTACTCAACATCTTACAGTATCTGTCGATGTGGGCCAGTGCTCTGGGGTCCGGTAACACCGTTCTGAAAGCCGAAACAAATAACTATCTCGAAAAATGTTATGTCCGATGTAACTGTATTTTTAAACTATTAATAAAACTGAAGAATAAGAAAAAGCCATTTAATTAGTCTCGCTCTGTAGTCAGTAATCTTTAGTCCTGTGTAGGCTGCCCCGCTGCCCCGCTGCCCCGCTGCCCCGCTGCCCGAGGTGTCACTTAGTATTCAAGTCCATTATTTTAATCTGTCAGCACCTCGAAGCCGGTGGACGCCGGTGTTTGCATTTTAATCGTGAGTCAGGACCATTTCACGAGGATCGTGAAGGAGAGCGAGCTCTAAAGGGAAACGCTTTAATGAACTTACAACGGCGCAGCGGTATTTTTAATGTCTTCGTAAATGTGCAGTACCACCATGATAGTTGAACTAAAGTAACAAACTAAGTACACTGACGACCAATATTCAATATCTCCGGAACCAAACAGGTAACTTCAATCAATCACTTTTACAATAACATTGTGTGTGTACCTATTACAATATAATTGTAACATTGAATCCATGAATAAAAAAATAATTGATCAAGAGCGAGTGGAACTCCGTAACATTTTTTTCCGTGAGAACTTTAAAACAGTTTAGGTTCTCCTGTAAAGTATGAGCGAGCCTAGCCCCTATATTTTAGACTTAGTATTTTCGGAGATAAAGGGAAGACGCCCAATTTTCGTATATTTTCTTTAATATAATTTAAACTATGCATTTTATAATTATAAAAAATATAAGTATGTTTGTCTTTTCGTTTGATATGTCACATGTTATTTATTACGATGCACGAAACCCTAAAAGTTAATAAAAAACTAAAAAGTTCTCTTACATAGGTATATACCTACATAGAGTAGTTTCAACAACAAAAATCATTACAAGAGACCGTATACACTATACACTATACAGTATACTCCGACCGTAAAATACAAATCGTTATTTTATACAGAAATATTTACTTCACACAAAAAAGGAAAAGCACTGTAATACAATAAATTTTTATGATGGCCTCTTGTAGGGCATGTACCTACGTGTGTCGCGCTACGGAGTAACAACTATGTTCAAATAGGAAATTGGGGGAAAACTGGGGAAAAAGGGGAAAAGAAAGATTCTATATCGGCACATCTCGCGAGTACTGTCACTACGGTACATAGTATCGGTACAATTGGCTACAATCAATCGTCCCCCAAAACAAATGTTCTTCTTATTTTGCTATTCGTTCCACTCTATAGGGCTAAAGCTGACTGCTGTCTGTGCGCGGGCTACGTACGAGACTATAATATTTGTGTGTTTTACTTTTGTATTGTGTTATGAAGATGGCGGAGGTATATGAACAGTTCTAAAATAGAAGTAGGTACAACTGTCAACAAGGAAATCTTACAACTTGTCTCTTCCGTCTACATTTATAAGTACATAGTAGTTGTGACCTTCTCACCGGAGACAACATTCCAATTGGAAATATCCTGAAGACATGAGAAATTTTACCGGAGGATCTTCAACTATTTCTGTACAGAATATTACGTTGATCTGTTGCTTTGTTTTGACGTGAAAAAAGGAGGTATATATTTACTTAAAGTGATATCAATATAGCTGGGTCTGAAAGCTAGTATATAACTGTAAACATAATATGAGTAGGTGACACACAGTAGCTACCTCTCTACTCTCCACTCTCCACTCTCCGGCTCAAGTTACAAGAATGGTTGCGATATTTGTGGTATTTTGTCCAATCTTTGAGTTTGGTTGTGACAAAGGAAAAGGACAAATTTAATTATTGTTGACATTGTTTACTGAAGTCTCGCGTATTGTTTGGTATTGATTGTTTTTGTAAAAGGTCCCGTTAACAATTAAAACGATGTTTACAGCGAGTTTAAACGACTTTTGGAATTATTCATCACTCTTTTCGTTTAATTATGTTCCAATTGGTTTTTTACACTTCTCTTTTTGACAATTTATTATTTAAAAATATTATACTGAAATGTTGATAAAGATATTGGTATATTATATATAAAGTATGTAATGTCATGTATAACTTAATTAATAGTGAGAAGAAAGTTCCTGTTGTTTGTCACTTAAACACTTAAGTACGACTAATCAGGCATACAATTGGCATTAAGTTATTAATTCAATGAAACAAAATTAGAATACAAAATAATAGGTAGCAAGCAAGTAGAGGTGTTGAGTAAGTCCGGTCCCGGTCCATCGTAAACTAACAAGTACCTAACTCAGACCCGACAGTTAACTGCACTTACCACCTCACTACGATTATCGCTGACTTTTATCACTATTTAACACGATCAAACATCCAAATGAATCAAGAAACGTTCTCGCGGACTATTCACTATTACTGTGCTGTGGCTGTGGCTGTGGAGACTCGTTAGTGATATTATCTACTGAAACTGAAAACCTGAACACGCTCTTTCACTCTTTTGAGACAACTTTTTGAATGAATGAAGAATTTTCTTTTATTATACAGCTTCGCCCGTTGAATTTTAATATCATTTCTCATCCGATCCTTTTAACAAAGCCATATATCAATATTAGAAATATATTTTTTTTAAACCTATAATTAGTTCCTAAAAATTTCATCAAAATCCAAATAGATAGAAGAAACATTCTAAAACCCGTCATTGCTGCTTCAATATCGTGTAAATAGCATATTCCATTCCGACTTCAATATTATTTATTTGTATGTGTAGATAAAAACAAGGACAAAATAAGAAGGATTTAGAGTTTCGGCAGGTAAATCAGCAAATAGTTTTTGTGTCGAATCAAATGGATTGTGGATAAAACAAGCATGTCACCCTCTCTGTACCCTGTACCATCCCCTGTGCCCTGTACCATCCCCTGTACCTACCTACCTACAGATAACAATCGGAAATATGTCTTTCATCGGGAAGCTGACATGTTTTCCATACATACAAAACAATAAGAAAAAAGTCTACGAGAAGAAATAAGCTAGCGATTTATTCAGGAAACAGGAAAATTGATTGTCTTGTGCCGCCGCCCGCTGCCGCCCGCCGCCGCCGCGTGCCGCGTAGGGTGGAAGAACCTACCTTACTATCTAGGTAAGTACCTTATATTGAATTGTTTTGATATTTGCAACTTACCTTATACTAACTAATACGGTTTGTTTGTCCGTCATTCATGTCAAAACAGAGCAACCAACTAAATAAAAACAAAAAAAAAAACAAAAAAATAGGGAATGTTGGGTCTTTCTTTTAGTTTACAGGAAAACCTAAACAAAAATGCTGTCTTAAATTTCTGATCTACTTTTTATATTGGAAATCATTTGGGATAAATTCTTATGTCACGTTTCAAAAATTCCACAAACGAAACAATATAATAAAGGCGCAAAATACTGATAAAATAATGATTAATATAATATATATACTAGTCTATGTAAAAAGTATCGGGAATATGTCAATAAAAAGACCCACGTAAAAGAGGTCGTTTTAATTTTTTTTACTGCATGTTGATAGCACTGTACTGATTTACCGCGCAAAATTTGAGCTGTCTTCGGTGATTTTTACAATGGAAAATATTGTTGAACAAAGAGTGTGCCTTCAATTTTGTGTTTCGAATGATATTCCATGTGGTGAATCGCTAAAAATGTTGCAAAAAACCTACGGCGAATCGTGCATATCAAAAACAAGGGCATATGATGGTATAAGGCTTTTAAAGAAGGCCGAGAAGTAGTAGTAGACTTGCCTCGTTCTGGTAGACCTTCAACCACTACGACCAAAGAAAACTTCGACAGAATCAAGAAGCTAGTGCTCGAAAATCGACGTATGAGTCTGAGAGAGTTGGCTAGTGAGGTGAACATATCTTTTAAGTCCGTCCACAACATTCTCATTGACATTTTAGGCTTCTACGGATCCTACCTTTATGAAACGTTTAATAACTGGCGACGAGACATGAGTTTATGAGTACGACATGCAAACAAGCCTTCAGAATGGCGTCTCGAAAACGAGCCGAAACCCAAAAAACCACGGCAAAGTCGCTCCAAAATCAAGGTAATGCTGACAGTATTTTTTGACTACCGTGGTGTGGTTCTCTTCGAATTCCTTCCAGAGGGAGTAACAGTAAATAAAGAATATTATTTAGGCGTCATGAGAGTATCCGCCGAAAACGTCCAGATTTGTGGCAACACAACTCATGGATGCTGCACCATGATAATGCACCATCACACACAGCCATTATTGTCAAAGAGTTTTTAGCGAAAAATTCAACAAATTCAAAAAAACTGACTTTTTTCTATTTCCCATGTTAAAATTACCACTTCGAGGAAAACGTTTTGAGTCGATAGAAGCCATAAAAGAAAATTCGCTGAATGAGCTAAAGGCCATACCGCAAAAAGCCTACGAAAAATGTATGGAGGACTGGGTGAAGCGGTGGAGATGTTGTATTGCAAGCAATGTACTTTGAAGGCGATAAATTAAATTTAGATGAAAAATTTGTATTTTTTGTTTTATTGAAAAAATCCCGATACTTAGTACACTGAATGTATATATCTAGTATACTCGTTAGGATCGCTGAAAGTTTCATCAATATGCATTGAGCCGTTTTGGAGTCTATTTTTGTACAAACATGAATACACATAGACAACAATTATATAGAGAGGTATTTAATATAAAATATCCTACATATTAGTGTTTCACTAAGTTTGCAAACAAAACTACAAAATGAAATGAAGTATTATTTAAGATTTGTCCTAAAGCAGCACCAACAGCAACAGTAGTGTTGGGTACCGTTTATATACAATCGGTCGATTTAGCAAGTTTATGGCGCGAGCACTGCAGCAAGCAGCCAACATCTGGGACTACAGACTACACAAAAACCATTTGCATACACTCGGGACATTCTTATCTTTCTGCTACGTTTGGTACAAGAACTACCTACTTATTCTTACACACTAATGTAAACATTAAATAAATACGATAGGTTTACCATCTACCATTAAAGTATTTGGTGAGTCAGTCATTGGTAGTTGTCAAGTTGCGAGCTCAACACGCTCGTAAAGGGACCAGTCGGCCCACTACCATTGAATGCGGCACTTCTGAAACCCTCATTTAAAATCATAGCACCTAATTATTTTTTAATCTCGTGATTAAAAAGAAACAGAATATATTGTGTCCATAGGAAACAAATCGAACATCTATATTATTGAACAATCCCATATGATGGAGTATAATAAAACTATATTTTCAACACACTTGCTCGTAACGTGAGTTTTATTACCTCACTTTTAGACCCATAATCACATATATTATAAAACACGCGTGCGTTTTACTTTACATTACAGCACAAGAGTTATAATATAACCAAATGAAGTTATATTCGTACAAGATTGCAAATTGTATGTGTGTCCACAAAGCATTCTTAATTTAACCGCATAATACAGTTTTTATTTTTTAACCACGACTTTGTGGGCTGTTTGGCGAAGTTATCCGTGCTTTATCTAGCGTGACGCGGGAAAAAAACAAAACATATTAATTGTTTTAATAATTAAATGTTAAAACCACATGAAGTTTGTTTTTTCCTCGCAAGTGAGTTAAAAAACGTCGTATGAAACGCGTGTGCATTGGTGATTACATACTCAGCTTTCTTATAGCGCTCGCCTGCTGGCTCGCGCTGAAAATACCGCCTCCTACGTGATGACCAACATAGCACACTTGTATCACAATGCAGTATACCAGTATAAAGATTATATTATACAATGGCGGTTTACAAAAGACACCTTCCTTGAGTTACTTATGGCTTTACTAATGAGTATTACTAAATAGGTTCAGTATTGTCAACACGAGTGACGCTAACAGACAACGGTTGTGTGTAAGTGATGGACGCCATGACAGCGCCTCTACACGCGGTCGGTATTTAGTACCAATTTAATTTGTAAAGCTGTCACATAAAATAAACTGAATTGCTACAGTCCACCCGGTAATGTTTATACCGACTATTTGTGCATTTTAACGGCCTGACTTAGCTATCCTGGATTTTAGTGCTTAATATCATCCGGACATTGGGAATTTCCTCTAGAATAAACCGGGGACCGTTTCATATAAGTATTTTTTTTAATCTATCCAATAAAAAGATCAATATAGTTTATTAATCAGCACTAAATATGTTCTAAAAATTCCTACTTCTTATTCCTGTGTGTGAGTGTGTTCTACAACGTACTACTTGAAAAAAAAAGGCACAGGCAGTCATTGGGACTGCCGACAGAAGTGTGAACGGCCATTCTCATGCCCGGACATTCTCGGGCCGAGCATTCTCAGCAATCGCTCGACTCACTTCAAAAAAGAACTAAATAATGGTTTATGACACATGGACTGTAATGTAAATAATAACGTATAATGGCGCCATCTAGCGATCATTATATGTATCTGTGTCCGGACCTAAGAATTGACGGCTAGAAATGCGCAAAAATGCATGACCCAGGCATACGTGGAAGCCAGTACCTACACGTATTCATGCCCGGATATTCTCGGGTCGGCAAATTTGGGCCGGGCAATCCATGGTCTTAATCCGAAAACATGTCGCGAACACTGGTCGCGAATCCATAAGATTTTTTCCTACTAAAAATCACTCATAAAGTACAAAAGAATAGAGTTACCTAGTGTTAGTACACTTGACTGACGACCAGTCGGCCCACTACCACATCTACACCTAATAAGGTGGACTTTTGACATTAATGAGTATATATATAATACTTCCCTTGCAGCCAAACTCTACTGACCAAGGAGTACTCTTTATTCAAAATCATACTAATCCATATATGTATTATGTTTAGCTCTATTTAATGTTCCTAACTGTATGCTACATATATAATAAGACCGGACACACAGACAAGCAGACCAGATGTACAATATACAAGCAACAATCCACAAACAAGAATATAACGTGTAGAGGTGATGATTCGGTCACGCGCCTTCATCTCAGGACGGACATTGTGATCATACGTTATGTGGACGTGACTTCTACCTTCTACCCTCACTAAGTACCTGCTGCGGGCTGCCTCTTGTTATAGGGCTGGGGTTGGGCTTGGGGATATGGACTACAAAACTCATTTATGTATCTATTTATGTTAACTTTTATTATTATGTGTTAAACTAAGATGATGCGGTAACAATGATAGAGTTACCGTCTGATATGATATTAACACAATAAGGTTATTTATTTATTAACAAAATATAACTACTTTTTACATCCCTGCATTTTTGTCAGATGTCTAATAGCAAAATTAAAGTTGTTTAATAGTATCAAATTCAAAATTGCGCCGCCTTAAATACATTTTCTGTTATAATGAGTTAAAGGTGTTATTTCCTTCAGTAGACTTAAATATCATCATCTTGTATATCTCACGTTTCCAGGATTAACTTAGATTTGCCATATTTTTGACAGATACAAGATGACTGAGAGCCACGGGTCCTTAATCGGTTTGAGATCATATCTCAAGACACATTCACCTACTCACTTCTATAGCGTATCCAAAAACAAAAACCCACATGATGTTCCTTGTATGGAATGCAAATTTTCAAAATTTAACTATTCTATGGCAGTTCACAGAATTAATCCATGGAAATAATGAACCTTAAATAATAACGAACTATTTTTCACCATTTGCCTACGGAGCTCTACTTACTAAATAAGAAAAGCTATAGTTTGTGTGTAGGTACCTACTATTAAACAATATTAAAGATGTTAGTAGAGCGTCGAGGTATTATAGGGTACGTAATGTAATGAGATCTTGTCGTAAGTCAGAATATAACAGTATAGAACGTCCCCAAAAGTTATTTTAGAGCATTGTGTGCGTTACCGCGCCATCATTTTTATATCCAACAACTCTCAAGGAAATGACTTCGATATCTCAAATAAAGACCACTCGCCCATATCACGGACTACAATCTTGGAACTCGAAATTAATTCTCGACAAACTTAGCTACATAGATATTAATATTAACGAATCGATTTTATCTGAAAATTACTTGTGAAATATATGAAACCATTTAGGATATTACAACTTTTTTCATTTTGTCTTTGTAATAACTTTATTAAATATTATTTTTATAGGATCCGAACATCTCCGATAAAAAAACGGAAACCTTTATAGAATCACTCATATGTCTGTCCGTCTGTCACACCTTATTTTCACTGAATCTACTAGCTGAAACAAATGTTGAAACTTGGTACGTATATAAAGTTCCATGACCCAATCACGGTTGTATAGCGTAAATAGTCAAATTTCGATTTTGGCGGTCTTTTGGGGGGAATTAATACGCAAACATTTTTTTTAAAGTGCGTCATGTGACATATCAATTAATAGGTCTCGTTATATAAAGAATACATTTTTTTTTATAATTTTAAAAACCATAGTTTAAATTAAATTAAAGAAAATATACTAAAATTGACCGTTCTCCGAAACTGCTGAGTCTAAACTTTTGAAGAAAATAGGGTATATAGGGCCTTCCTTATAGTTTACAAACAAACCTGAACATAAATCCTGTTTTAAAGTTCTGACCGGTACGGAACCCTGAGCGCGAGTCGTTGGCCAATTATTTTCAATACGGTGTGTATGCTTCCTTTTTCACAGCAATTCACAACATTTCATTTTTCGGATGTTCTTTTGCTTAACACGATACACATAATTATATTATAAAAATTTTTTTATTCAGTAGTTTAAGAGATATTTTGAAATTGCAATAACAGTATTAGTTTTAGTTGTAGAAACAAAACAGGATACAAAGGGACTCCTGATGGAACCATAACACGAAAAAATGTAATAGAATAGATACAAGGGGATCTAATTTACGTACTTCTCTATCCATCTTCGTTAATGAATGAGAATAAAAATTTAATTAGGTAGGTACTCAAAAATAAACAATAATGAATGCGTAGACAGAGTGTGTCTTCTTTCTACCAATGAATGAAACAAAAGAACCATGAACCAACTATTGAACGAATGAAACGAACGTACGCACGCAGCTCATATCATTTCTTTTTTTTAAATAATACGCATAGGCACCTGATACTTTCAGCCGTTATCGGCTTTTTCTAAAAATCCAATATTTAAAAATTAAGTTAAAATTTTAGAAAAGCAAAAAATGCGGGTACCTAAAATTTTCAACTACCTTCATGTAGGCAAATAAAATTAGGGTGTTAAAATTTTGAAATGTTGTGGATTGTGCACTTCATTTAAATAATTTTAAAGACGATAATTAACTATCAATGTGTCTCCGACAGGTCTACGCTTGGAGGCATTGAAGGACTGATCACTGAAGTTAGTTTTAGTTGTTGATGTTGTAACAGAAGAACTTCTTCGTTTGTTAATTAGTAACACAATATATATAAACAATTTAAGTGTCTATCTGTAATTTGTGGATCTTCGTGGGATAAAAACTAAGTAAGATATTATTATCATAGTTACAAAATCATAATTGAACCGTACTTCTGATAGTCCGCACAATATCCAGCTTTATTTGAATTGAGCACCAACAGTTAGATCCCAGCTTCATTGTCGATCACCAAGACCTGCTGCAACGTTTATAATTGGAGTGAGTTTCCAGAGTGTACTCTACAAGAGTAGCTGAGTCATCAGGCTGGTCGCCTGCTCTTTACGAGGGTCCGTACTCCGTATAGTCCGCACAATATCCAGCTTTATTTGAATTGAGCGCCAACATTATCATTGTTAGATCTCAGCTTCATTGTCGATCACCTGCGCTATAACGTTATAATCATGTCTTCAATATATTTCAGTGCTCCTTTACGACTTTCATGATTAATATCAAGATCAAGCCAACCACCAATTTTCTTTAATAATTAGGAATTAATCTACTTGTATTAATTCAGAGAGCACGTAACTAACACCCTCTTGGTACTTCTAGAACGGCTAGACCGATTTGGTTATTTTCTTTTACGTTCTTAATAGAAAAAAAAATTGGAACAGTTGCCCCGAAGATGTCATGTACCTACCATTGCATGCATAATGTGTTTATTTGAGCTTCACAAGCGAAAAGCTAGTTTACTATATAATTCTGTGAAAACGAAAGGCAAAAATATATTTATAATATGAAAGGACGACCCGCGCGTCCTACAATATACTTAAATATTTGTGAACCATCGGATTATACTCGCATTACATGTTATTTAATGTACATTTGATTAATACTGATAACTTCATCAAATTACAAATACTGTATGATGGGAATTAACCACAAAATGTAATTATTTTAATCCACACCGCATTATTATTTCACGAATAGGTGACTATATCACAATATAAAATAGACTATATATTATTGATTATTTTGATATTTGACTAAATAATGCACATTTTAACAATTTTCAGGTCCATTCTCAAAGCTAGTATATGACGTCATTGTAAGTCAACCTCACGTCAGCGGCCCGCTATAAAAGTAACATAACGGGCTCAAGTGTTGTCGATGTCTTCATATAAGATGTTTTATTGTGTTGGTATTGTTATACTTATGGTTGTAGGTACTCGTATTTATTGTTTTAAAACTGTCTACTGCGGTAGGCTGCGCTCGGGGAACGAAACATTTATTAGTTTAGATAAAGTCATGTCCTAATTTAAATCCAAGTTTTATAGACCACAACCAGCACTATATTATTTTTTAAGTTACATATCGGCAGCGGCAAGAAAACTAAGTGCAGCAATTTATACCATGAGGTAGAAATAAGTTATTTTCAGTGACATGTCATATATTAGTGTCTTCCAAAAAATACAAGTATCTAATTATTCATCTTGCTATTAGAATACAAATTTTCATACATTTTTTCTTTTTTTTCCTATGGACTGGGATTTGAACATAAATCCGAAACCCCCCCTTTTACTACAAATCAGAGGGGGAAACTGCCGAAACTAATAATGTTTAGGATATACTCTTATACAAAAAAAAAACTCCCATAAATTTTTTCTTTTTTTTTCCTATGGACTGGAATTTGAATTCTACCCCTTTCCACTTTCCCCGTACCCCCCCCCCCCCCTGTCTCCCATACAAATATTTTTATTTTTCGCGGGAGCCGCCGGAGAAGCGCCAGTTATAATTTATGAATTATTATATTTTATCCGAAATTCCCCTTTTTTGCCCCCTTAATTTTTTTTTGTTTTTATCTCGGAAACTACAAATCGGAGGGGGTAGGTGCCGAAACTAATAATGTTCAGGATCTGTTCCTATTAGCGAATCTGTTAAAAAAAACTCCCATACATTTTATTTGTTTTTTATTTACTACAATCGAGCAGCGGGTTGGAGTAGGGGTAAAGGTAGTGGTAGGGGTTGGATTAGGGGTAGAGGTAGTGGTAGGGGTTAGAGTAGGGGTAGTGGTAGTGGTAGGAGTAGGGATAGTGGTAGTGGTAGGGGTAGGTAGTGGTAGTGGTAGGGGTAGGTAGTGGTAGATGTTGGAGTAGGGGTAGAGGTAGTGGTAGGGGTTAGAGTAGGGGTAGTGGTAGTGGTAGGAGTAGGGATAGTGGTAGTGGTAGGGGTAGGTAGTGGTAGATGTTGGAGTAGGGGTAGAGGTAGTGGTAGGGGTTGGAGTAGTGGTAGGGTTAGTGGGAGTAGTTGTGGTACGAGTAGGAATAGTTGATAGGTGGCGGGCTTATCGTTGACTTGTAGCATGTCTTCTTTGGTGTGGGCAGCAGTATGTTCCCACACTGAAACCTCGAGAGTTGCTTGCAACTCGCGCACTACACAACATACTAGTTGTATATCTAAAGCTTGTTGTACACAGTGGACCATTATGGCACAGACAATGCCATTTCTAGTGGGCTACAAAGTTCGCCGGCTACAAAGCTAGAAAAACTAAACATAAATAGCGCAATTAAATTAAATACTCTTTCTTTGACTAGATGACATAAAATAATATCACATTATGTTGAGAGGTAGTACCATTATAGAGGTATAGGCTAATACTAATGTGTATATATGTGTACCTACAGTTAAAGCTGTATTAGCGCCTGTCAAAGTTACAGTTAGTTTTAAACTGTAGTCAGATAGTTGTTAACTTTATTAAAACATAATTACCCGCTGTAGCTACACAACTACATACACAGTCACAGAGCATGTTTAGAGTGTCGAGTAAACGTTTAAGAAAACTTTATCTTTACACATTAAAATGTGCGATACACGAAACTGTTAATACTGTACACTGTAGCTCGTAGCGCTCTATTTAAATCCGTTGGCTGATATTCTCTACAACTTAACTATATTCAATTATATAAATGACTACAACCTATACACTTGTAACGTACAAAGTAAAGAAGCTTATTTTGAACAACAAGACTCACTTCTGCTTATCGCATGAAGTAAGCGGTGCTTTACTGCACAGTGCACACTAATAAAATAATATTGGTCTAGAATGTCTAGATGAAGACATCATTTATTGTGTTCTTGTTCAAAATAAACACACTTTTTCTTGAGTTGGGATTTGAACTCTGAAATCAAATGCTTTTCAATATCAAATCCGTTCAGCAGTTTCAACGTTTTAAATAGGTAACGTACATCAATGTTACAATTGTTACAATATTTAATGAACCGCCAGTTGGTGTCAAACTGTCACATCACATCCAAACATACTAAACTCTTAGAAGAGCTCTGCTACTACTCTCGTATAGTCGCTACTTTGGTCTACTTGCTACTTGTTCAGCCCAAAGTAGTTTTAAGCTCTTCTACTATACTACTGTACCAACGAGAGAATACCCACTGGGGGCCGGTAGCGTAACGAGAATTTAATAACACAGTTCTAGCGGGCGTTGCCTGCGGACCCCTATTATGTATTAATTTGCATAGAAATGTGAACGGTCCAAGTAAAAGGATAAAGTTTAAAACTTGTACATTAAAAACTACCTTGTATTTGGTACTTGTGCATATTTAATTATGTTTATCTCAAAATAATTGGGATAGACAGCGAAGTAATGAAAGCTGTTATCTAGAGTTACTTTTCTAATTAAATATGGCAATGTCAAAGTTCCTTAAGAGGTCCCAGATCCGTCCCTGATGTCATTTGAAGGCATTTATTTGAATAATAGATTGTGCCCGCGGCTTCGTCCGTATTACTTTCATAATTTTGATATCACTATTTTTGAGTCTTTTATGGCCAAATATTAAGACAGTCAGACAAAAAATTTAAAAAACAGTTATGTTGGGCTTAATTTCGTGTTAAATATCATATTATACACTCTAGAACATACTTTATTTGTGGACTTCAGGTCTATTTGTCTCAAACTGAAACTGATAGACCTTGTTCTATAGTCAAGTACTATAAAAAAGTTTTAAATAATCGCTCCAGTTGTCCTGTCATACAGTCCCTAGTCAAAAGAAAGACTGTAAAACCTCTTTACGTATTTGAAATGACATACAGACACTTGAACATAATTAATTTGTATAGAGTTGTGTCACACACAAGGACACAAGGAGTCAATGAAGTTTTAATGAGACGTGACACGTGTGTTTGTCTATTAGGTAGGTAATGTTTGTGTAAGAGAATAGTTTAGTGATGTTAATAAGGTCTTTATGTAACTAAATTATCAGATTACTGCCTCTTTGTGTTACGATACTTACCTTATGTGACGGCTATAAAGACCTTATACGGCTTTTGATCTATATACTACAGAATATTCCTAATACTGTAAAGTCTATCGTTGTTTGTTTGTCGCCCTTTCATGACTAAATGGCTGAAACAGTACAGATATCACTTTCTGTTTAATATTTCAGATATTTCAGGCCCGGCTTTGCTCTTGTACATTTTATACCGTAATTGACCCGATCCCATTATGTACCTATTATATATATATTTTCTTTTATCATGGGTTGCCTTACATCTACCGAAACCGTGTTACGGTCCCGGGGTACGCAGCAGAAGTCTCCCTCATTTAGCCGATGGTATTCAATTTGTGAGGCTATACCTAACGAGAGGCCAGCTCTGTTGAGGTATGTATTAGATATAACAGCCTCTTTGTACGGTTTGTCGGATAAGTTTTTAATTATAAACCTACATTTTGAGATATGGAAATTAAACAAAAATCAGTTTCTAAATCTAAATACCTGAAGGTATCATCAAAATACATTTAGTCGTTTCGAAGACTATATATCTATCTATCATCACACCTTTTATCACAAAAGGTGTAGGCAGAGCCAATCTAATGCCATTTGTTACGATCCTGACATACCTCTTTCGCTTCTTTTATATTCATCATACCTCTCTTTTTTCTTTCGAAGACTATTCTGATCAAACCTGGGGAGAGACAGACAGAGAGACCTACCAAATTATAAAAACTGTATTTATGCTTTATCGTATCGCGTGTAAATTTTGTAATGACAGACATAATCTTCAATTTAATATTTGTATCTAATAAAAATAAATAGAAATATATCTGATACTTATAGATAAATTAAAGCAAAAATCGCGTCTGCACTTCTTATATCTAATAACAGTCTGTTAAATAAAGAAGTGACATGGAACACTTTCCAACAGTTCTGCTGGCAAACACTCCACAACGTAAAAAGGCCGTGAAAATATGTTTATGTGAATGGAAGTGACAAAATTAATAATTGTAGTTAGAACCATGCAACTATTATGTGGTTCGGACCTGATTTATTGTAGATATTTCTCAGTAAAATAAGACCAACACGCGGTTCGCTATTTCCTAAATCCCGCGAAGTAAGAAGCGGAACTCCCGGGATTTGTCTCTCGGCGGTTCCTTTGTTATTTATATTTTATTGTTCACAGATTTAACAGCAAAGTGGCAACTTTAGGTGCTAAGTACGCGACGGAACTGGGAAACTTACACAAACACGAATTATTTACAATATGTTTACTTTAAATGTTCAGGCATTACTACAACTATTTATTTTGGACCTTTTTGAGGACACTTTGGAGTTTGGACTGTAAATTTTATCTAGGTATATCTATTACTAATATATAAAATAAAAGTCTTTCTCATATTTGTACAAATACCTCTAAATTCATTTTGATAAAACTTTCAGGAATTACAGTGTGTCTGCTGTTTGTTTCCGTGATGAAACCGAAGATAGTTAATAGCAGTGAAAAGGAATGCTAGTCTGTAGTCAAATACTTCCGTTTCTGAATACTACATTGGGATTAAAATTATTTATAGATGAGAAATTGATATGGGATGTAAAAATGTATCAAATATAATAGATAACAATATTGATTCGGTAGATGTACCGTACCTGAACTTGACGATCATTATATAAACTAGGTAACATCATTTATATTTACTAACAAAAGGTTCAGGTTTCAAGGTATAATATAATTATATTTTCACTTTGTTTTATTAGTTAATTTGATATAACTAAGTAGTAAACAAAAAATTATAATAATTGTACAAAATTAGTTAAATATCTGAAAAAAATGTTTGGGTCCTGTCATTAGAGCGTATTTCCTGCTACAACATATAAAGTCAGTAATTGGTTCTATGTAAGTACAAAGTTTCCTTTATTTTTTCGACCGTCGCGCGTCGTCCGATAGCTTCTATGTATATATATATATATACATGTCATTCAACTGTACCTACTGAAACATTTTGCAGTCCATGAAATAAACTTTGAATTAAAGATTATAAGGCATGACAAATCTTTTTGTGGATTATTTACACTCTATTTATTATATGAAGGGGTTTTTCCGCTTGTTACACTTGTTACGTTTCGTTAAATTGCCATTATGAAAGAAACATAAATTATGAGCATTCAATATCATTTATAAAATTAAATACTATTTATCGCCACAGGAAAATAATGTGATTTTTACAAACAATGATATAAAAATATGTTTCTTTGCACGCATCATTACGTGACACATTATTAGTGATGCGACTGTTGATAAATATATAGTCAGTCATTTTTAACCGATAAAATAATTTTCACGTCTCCAGCACGAAAAGAGCGCTTTTGGTAAAAACTCGCAGCAAAATCGCATTTGTGAATAACGCACGCGCCCGCCAAGACGTGATGGGGTTTAATCCTGTCCGTGCTGTGATGGTTGTGATTAGTCGACGACTAATAAGACATATCACGATAGGCTGGATTATCTTAAATAACGATTAATCGGCTATAAACACTATAAAGGCTAAAATACTTGACATTGGCAAATCACCGATAAACATTGATGGAGCCCTAATACAAGAAGGAGAAGAAGTTTGTTTACTTTACGTTGTGTGGCAATCGGTTGCACTAATAGTGGAACTCTCAATTTTCTGAGAATTTGACTGCTGTTGAGTTGATGTCATGATAGCTGTACTCCTCAGGACCATGAAGCTGACGATGTTAAAATGGATTTACCATCTTCTGATAGCTAGATGTTAATAGCAAATTCTTAGGAAATTTACGAGTTCCACTAGAACGCCAATCTGCACCGAAATATTATTTTATAGGTTATGTACGCAGGAAGTGAACTGCTAACGTGCTGGTTAGATTGTAATATACTTGTAAGACACTGTAATAAACAGAATCGAGCATGGTTCTGTTTGGTTAGTTGTTTTTCTAAGATAATGAAGTAAAACTTACCGACTGCCTAGGTCCGCTTCACGTCCTTTTAGAGACCCTCCTCAGGTTCTCAACTCAGCTCAACAGCGCTACAGTGCCTACAGTCCAGTTCGCGAACATGTTCACTATTAGACACAAAACACACCACAATATTGTACTTTTCTCTGATTTATCGTAAAATAGTCGACAGCGTTAAAACCGCAAACTATTTGTTATACGTAATTCGAACGCAGCGCCATCTGTTTTCATTTTCCATCAATTTAAAAAAATACGTGACACAACACACGGGGGTATATGAGTCAAGTGTCACTATTTATATAAAACTTTATAATTTTCAAATAAGATTACAATTAAATATTTTATTGTGTAATATAATAATGTTGTTCATAGTTGTAATATAATAATCAGTGGCAGAACTCATCACATTATAGTACGAGAGTGGGTGTATTGGTTAACAAATGGAAGTGAACATCAAAGTTGGGACCATAGTGGGACATAGTGGGACATATAGAGGATGTATCACGACATACACGTACCGGTACTGACATATATTATAATGTATTGGTAATGTATGAACACGGGACGGACGCGTATCGGTAAGTATATGACATTCTTTTAAAACTGTCATTTTACTTTTCAGGGTTCCGTACCCAAAGGGTGACAACGGAAACCCTATTACTAAGGCTCCGCTGTCTGTCCGTCTGTCACATGGTTATATCTTTTGAAACGTAAATGTAGACATTTCAAATTTTTACAGTGTATGTATTACTATGGCCACTATAAAACCGGTAAAGGTCCAGATTATCTAATCCTGAGCTTTTCGTGTTTTAACGACTTTATTAAATTGCTGCACTGTTTTATTACATACTTTAACCATTTTGAAGTCTCGGTAAGGTACCACTTTTCGCCGGTGTTCACTAGTTTATAAGAAAATTGATATTGAAAAACTTAACCTCAAAATCTGAAATTGAGATTTTCGTGTTTTAAAATAAAATATAAGGTTTCCAGCGCTTCGGCGGCCGCCCCCGCGGCACCGCTCGCTTCGCTCGCTCACCTTGCGCCTTGTTTTTACACCATCCGAACCACGCTCGTCGCTGCGCTCCTCGCTAACCTATTTTGTGGAGTAAAAAAATTTCGATCGTGTCTGAAGACTTTTCACCGACGTGGCGGTCACGGGAGGGGTTTTCGGGATTGGTGTCCTGGACGAAAGTTACTCCTTGTGACGCTTTTCAACCTATGGCAACATAAAACTCTAACCTTAATTTTGCAAAAACCTGTGACCTTCTGCCAAAACTTATACCTTACCGAGACTTGAAAATAGTTAAAGTATGCAAAAAAGCAGTGCAGTAATTGAATAAAGTCGAAAAAACACGAAAATCTCAGGATTAGATATTCTGGACCTTTACCATAAAACCAAATTTTAACAATAAAATAAAGTAAAAAATTTCAGTTACAATACAATAAACGTGGTTTGTTCGGCGTTTTTTTGCTACGTATAACTATAATGCATACTTGATGAGGAAATTAACAGCTCTTACCTTCGAGATGTTATTTGTAGCCATAGGTCGCTGTACTTGGTTCGATGTTTGGCTGTCTCTTTCTTTCACCACACTTTTCTTCTTAAACTAGCTTGTAACTAACGAGATCGCGGGTTTGCGTATATACAATTATTGTCTTTGTGTTGGCGCTATTTTGAGTGGGCGGCGCGGCGGCTTGACGGATGCGTATAGCGCGACTCGACCGTTGCGTATTTATCGACACGGAGCTACCGTATACACCGGTGCGTTGCGATCAACGTCTCGATCTCCACTGAAGGGCCGTTATAAGGAAAACGGAGGGTAGGTAGAAAAATATGTAAAAATATGTGTATTGAGTAATACAAAATTGGCCTGTCCAATACTCTTAAGTGTGTGGCTATACTAATACTACTGGCCACATACTTTTAACCTATTAGTTGACACATGATAGACAGGATGTCATGTCAAATATTCAGAGATAACAATCCAGTAATGACAGAACTTTAGTTTTATATTTGTAACATAATTAAACCGTATCCAAATAATATGCTGTTTAAATATAGGCGCAACATGCGCCTCCATAATTGGTGATCCCGACGAAAAACGCAACGCGCCCTGTGTCGCCATGGCATCGATGCACCATGCGCTGTCCTTACGCGTGCCTTGGACACAGCGCCCGCCACGTGCAGTCCTGTCATAACTCGGACCTTGGACACAGCGCCGGCCTCGTGCTGTCCTAACACGCGCCTTGGACACAGCGCCGCTCACGCGCCACGGACTCCGTGCAGCCCGCGCGTGCGGCCTGGCTGGACACATGGCTCAGCCCGTACCTCACACTTCGTTGAGCTACCTACGCGACGCAGCACAGCGCACTGGTTCCGACGAAGTGTTTATTACTAAAAGTTTTTTTTTAAATTCCTTTTACATTAAGTAATTTTTATATTTTATTTTGTAACTTTCATATTTTATATACATTTTATATACTATTTACATAACTACTACAATTTTAGCATTCATGTATTTAATATTTTAAAAGTAGGCACTAGTATTTGTATAACTACTATGTCACACACCCATTTCATTATTTTTCTCAATTTGTTCCACTTTCTCTATTTACTCCCACTTTCCCTTGACGATTTGTCAAGCTACCAGCGGGCCTATTCTGCTCAAAACGCATGCGATAATCGTTTGGTTGCGATACTATTACGATGTTAGAATAGCGCTGTCAAAAATCCGTATTCTCCTACTATTGTGTCAGAGCGGTTTGAAAACTTCCAAGCGATATCAAAACTTCTTGAGTAATGTTACCATCGTAATAATGTTAATCATTATATCAACAATTTTTCATGTATATTTTAAATTAATTAACGATTTTATTATATATTTCGATTATAGAACCATAAATACATCGATGAACACTTAATGCTATTTTTTATTTGCTAATAATATGAATATGAAAAATAAATCTTTTTTTCGAATGGCAACATGTTGGTTATAATATTATGACAATTTTTTTTTATTTAACTTCCATGAAAAAGGCAATAAAACTGTATTACTATACAGCCAATTCTTATTTTATTTTTATCATAAAAGTAATTAATTTCGTGAACGTCAGACAAAATATAATACGCTGACTAAACTATTGTGAAACACAGATAAATAAAAGACTAGGTAGATGTTTTCGACTTTTATTTTGGTCAATTCTGCTTTCTCCGTCAAAATAGGGGCGTAATGTTTCTTAGCGATGGCTTAAGTAGTCAATAATTTGTAATAAACACTAAATAATGGTAAAAAAATAACAATAAAGTCAAAAGAAACTAACTTTTTGAAAACCATTTCATTATCGTAGTTTGACAGATCGGCGAACTTGTTTAAACGAGGAGAATACGAATCTATGAAGTTCCATACAATGACCTCGCGTAACGATTATCGTTTGAAAATCGCTAAAACGTCATTGCTAATGACAAGGAGAGTACGGATTTTTTAAATAGCGCCAATATGGCGTTGCTTTGGCGCTGCTTAAAACGAGGAGAATAGGCCCGCAGGTCCCTTATTTTCTTTCGATCACGACATGTGATTTCTTTCATGGCTCCTGAGAGTGCAGTTGGCTGACTTAGCCCCGCTCTCACGGTCATACTTTTGCAGGCAACCAAGGTCCATCATAGCGCAACTTGCTGTGTGGATTTAGGTCTCACTTGTTGCCCACTGGTTTGGAAAGGGAGTGAAGAAGAACATTATTTCCCTTTTTATCTCTAGTTTTTTTCTTAATTTTCTTTCCCCTATCGGGTTTCCTTGCTCCGTAGGGGGGTGATGTGGCGTATTAATACTACTGGCCACATACTTTTAACCTATTAGTTGACACATGATAGACAGGATGTCATGTCAAATATTCAGAGATAACAATCCAGTAATGAAAGAA
Source organism: Nemapogon koenigi (assembly GCA_963924495.1). Lineage (NCBI taxonomy): Eukaryota > Metazoa > Arthropoda > Insecta > Lepidoptera > Tineidae > Nemapogon > Nemapogon koenigi. The sequence goes on along the minus strand of OZ004647.1, from coordinate 11,344,865 downwards.
CTTTAGTTTTATATTTGTAACATAATTAAACCGTATCCAAATAATATGCTGTTTAAATATAGGCGCAACATGCGCCTCTATAAGTGAAACGACAAGTAATAAAAGCCGGCCAAGTGTTGTGATGATACGACCTTATTTTCCTGGCCGCTTACAAGCTGGCCATCATAAATAGCATTTATTTTGATTTTAGAACACGATATTGTTCATTTTAATTCAATAGAACATTGTATGTTATTTTCAAATATCCGATGTGTGGAACCTAAATTAAAATGTTACTCATTCCTTCACAAACTATTGACTTAGGCAGTACTCTGCCAATTGTAAAATTTATTATATTTCTATTTTATCAACTAAGTAAATAACTATATAAAATGTATTGAATCAATATTCAAGAACTAATATCTATGTTAATATAAAAGGAGCGCAAATAAGTATTGTAAGTATTTTTATCATACTTTGTATTGTGTTACTTCAATAGCTTAACGCCCTGTAGTAATGTATAGTTCATTTTTATTACAGTGCGCTCCTTCTCCTTTGACGGCTCCTTCTCCTTCTCCTTGACTCCTTACGGATGCTTTTACTGGTTGTTCTTTTGCTGCTCCTGCTTGTTCCTTCCTTGTTAATTCGACCAATAAACGAATGGTGAAAGTTTACTACGAGTTTTCCTGCTATACCTACATACCTACCCGGCCTGGCTACCTCACAACCCGACAATGGCGCCCAAACGTGATTAAAATGCTGCAGGAAGAAGGAATAAAGAAGAAAGAATAACGAAGTAAGAGAACATAATATTTATTTTAATACAAACTTTTATTTCAGGATATGTAATGTCTATATAATCTTAATATATAACGTAATTCTATTTAAATTCAGTAGAATATTTCTTGGAGATGATGGTTCTGAATCAAGGTTATGTCGGCAAACCTTCGAGGTTGACAAGTCTGATGATCTTGGTCAGATTCCATTATTGAAGAGGATATTTTTTAATTTTTATACAAAGGCAGTATTCTTGAATCATTTTACATTAAATTCACTTATTAATTTCGTAAATTCAGATTATATAGTCACATTGAATGTATGGTTGTATGTGAGATTTTCATTATATATATATCTGAAATCTATAGATTACTTCCCATAACTTAAATTTATTAATAATTAATTTAATTTCCGTTATATTATCCCGTCAATTCAATATCTCTTAATAGAAAAAGGTTCTTTTTATAGTCGTAACTTTTTCAAGAAAAATAATATATATTAATTTTTCTTATAATTGCTATAATATTTATTTTTAACCTAAAAGTCTATCGTGATTCCATAAAATAATACATAAATAAATATTATTTAATTCCAAAATTTCATTAATTGCGATTTTTTTAATACATTTATAAAATATCCAAAACAATTTGTCCATTCTTATTTTAATGATTTCTAATATCACACTACAGTTTACATAAGTAAGGCAATTAAAATATTAAAATATTTCCGAGAATAAATTTAATATATAATAATAAATTTCAAATAAATAATGATACACATAAAAGCACCTCGATATCAGAATTTGAAATCACTTGATTTTTCTTTGTTTTACACAATTTGTTTTGCTCGGCAATATTGCATTGGAATATTCGATTTTCAAATGTATCCTATATAATTTCTTTCTCATTGACAAGTTTTTAAATTTTGAATCGACGACGTTCGATTTTCTTTTAATTTTCAATTGTTATTTACTATGAAGTCTATTTCATAGACATACGATTACGCTCTTATTACAACTAGGGGTAGTCATGTTGATTAAATTTAAATATTATTTTATTTCATGTACTTATATTATTAGCTTTTCACTGGCTTTGCTCGTGGATAGTTTGAGTTAGCGCATACCTTAACGCATACGTTGATTTTATTTCATAATTTTTTTTCTCTTTGAATATGGATGAGTTACACTTACTTAAACTGAGGATTTTTTTATATCTATATTATTTTACATTTTTTCTTTATTTTATTAACAATTTATTAAATTGTATTTATAACCTTATGGTTACAAGGGAGGTTAAATTTATTTCAATTTCACAATTTGGTTGTAAACATAATTTTAACTAAGCAACTAAAACTTTTACATATTTGCAAATTATAGGTTGGATATATAACCATGATTAATAATTACTATTTTCCTTATTTCATTCTCATCATTTCATTTATTGTAAATACTTGTAATTATTTAGAGCGGATTGCGACTCTTTAAAAAAGCCTTCGTCTATTATAAATATTATATCTAATATCTGTGGATGTATTTCCATGGGTGTTTATTAGAGCAAATTACGGCTCTTTAAATAAACATTCGTTTATTATTATTATATCTATGAATATCAGGGTATTCATGGGTGTCTTTTAGAGCGGATTGCGACTCGTTAAAAAAGCCTTCGTCTATTATTACTACTTATTATATCTGCGGATGTATTTCCCATGGGTGTTCGTATGAGCGGATTGCGACTCTTTAAACAAGCCTTCGACTATTGTATTATATATAAATAAACTTAAAACAGCGGATGGTAACTGTATAACTAAGCCCTTACTAAATTCGAGAACGTTTTTGAGTCATTCCTTATTAAATGGGAATTACTCTATATTATAAATGAGTTTACTGTACTTACTAATAACAGATTAAACAGATTAAATGAAGATGAATGTTTGTGATTTGTGTGATTGTGGAAATCGTTTCTCTTGTAAAATAATTAGTTTTATTTATAATAAAACTTGTAAATGTATCTTTTCATTTCATTCATTAGTATTTTTATATAAGTCTCATCATCAAACTTTATTTTATTAATTCTCTGAATAAAATCCTTCATTAAGGTCAGGATTTTTTCGGGGGAACCCCGGTATTGTGATGATACGACCTTATTTTCCTGGCCGCTTACAAGCTGGCCATCATAAATAGCATTTATTTTGATTTTAGAACACGATATTGTTCATTTTAATTCAATAGAACATTGTATGTTATTTTCAAATATCCGATGTGTGGAACCTAAATTAAAATTTTACTCATTCCTTCACAAACTGTTGACTTAGGCAGTACTCTGCCAATTGTAAAATTTATTATATTTCTATTTTATCAACTAAGTAAATAACTATATAAAATGTATTGAATCAATATTCAAGAACTAATATCTATGTTAATATAAAAGGAGCGCAAATAAGTATTGTAAGTATTTTTATCATACTTTGTATTGTGTTACTTCAATAGCTTAACGCCCTGTAGTAATGTATAGTTCATTTTTATTACAGTGCGCTCCTTCTCCTTTGACGGCTCCTTCTCCTTCTCCTTGACTCCTTACGGATGCTTTTACTGGTTGTTCTTTTGCTGCTCCTGCTTGTTCCTTCCTTGTTAATTCGACCAATAAACGAATGGTGAAAGTTTACTACGAGTTTTCCTGCTATACCTACATACCTACCCGGCCTGGCTACCTCACAACCCGACAGTGTGAGTCGGAAATGTATTTAGTGTTAAATATTGTACGGTGATACAGATACTTCGTGTGCGGTTTTTTTCTATTGTTACAAAGTGCGAATTATATACTAAGTTTTCTATCATTCACTGGGTTAGCCAAAATATCATGAGCAATACATCTCGCTCAATGTTATCAGCTGTAATCTGAGGTTATCAGAAACCTTCCCGGGCAATATTGTCAGCATCAAATACCAGCAACGTTACTCCAGTGATGTTTTGTTCAATCTAATGCCTTAAATTTATATTGCTGTTTACATTACGCAGTGTCAGCTAGAACGATTGCATCATCAAGTATAAGAGTAGGCATGTAACCGGAAGTGATACTTTGGGAAGTGGCAAGTTATGTACTAATCTCAAAAATCAGAGAAAATACTATTGAAATTATTTAGGATTAAATAAAATATATTGTAGCACTAAGTAACTACTTGCTATATGGCGTCCTGGCCGCGAGCCTAATACAGCTCCTCATTACAGAGCTATTAACCGTCAGTAATTTATGGTAAAAGCTAGAACAAGCGCCCAAATACACTACAACTACTGTGCCGGTCTAAAACTAGACCTCATTCCGTGACTCTAGGTTCTATTTGTATATTCACATTATTTTCTTGTCCCATTGGTTCAACCATTGATGGGGACTATAATAAGACATCAACAGTCGGTCCCACATTACTGAGGATCGTGACTTCGAGGTAGCTCGTAAACTATCTACCTCCATCATCTGTTTGATGAAGAATTGTTGTCTTCTTCATTCAGCCTTAAGACATCGTCTTCGAATTCCATTTCCCTTTACCAAGCTCGTCACCAGAAATTATATCAACATAATATTTGGGTAGTATATTTCTCGGTTATACTGCACCACTTCCGTCAATCCGTGCATACGTTTTTTACTTCATCACAGAGTCACATACATAATTATGCACTTTTAAGAACTTTATCAATATAATCATAATAATTACTAGGATATTATGTATCCAAATGTATCAGAGCTATGGTAAAGAATCGTCCTATACAATATACATCTACTAATTGACATTAACAGTAGTTTGTGATATGAAACACTACTATGAATGAATATTTAGTGCTCGACGTGTTGTTGTGTCACTTAGAATTTGATGGTTTTGTTCCTAAATATAGATAAAATTATTTTAATTTTTGAGACCTGTCGGGTGGTGGGGTAGCCAGGATGGGTCGATGGGTAGGTATAGCAGGAAAACTCGTAGTAAACTTTCACCATTCGTTTATTGGTCGAATTAACAAGGAAGGAACAAGCAGGAGCAGCAAAAGAACCAAGGAAAAAGGATCCGTAAGGAGCCAAGGAGCCGTCAAAGGAGAAAGGAGCGCACTGTAATAAAAATGAACTACACATTACTACAGGGCGTTAAGCTATTGAAGTAACACAATACAAAGTATGATAAAAATACTTACAATACTTATTTGCGCTCCTTTTATATAAACATAGAATATTAGTTCTTGAATATTGATTCAATACATATTATTTAGTTGTTTACTTAGTTGATAAAATAGAAATATAATAAATTTTACAATTGGCAGAGTGACTGCCTAAGTCAACAGTTTGTGAAGGAATGAGTAACATTTTAATTTAGGTTCCACACATCGAATATTTGAAAATAACATACAATGTTCTATTGAATTAAAATGAACAATATCGTGTTCTAAAATTAAAATAAATGCTATTTATGATGGCCAGCTTGTAAGCGGCCAGGAAAATAAGGTCGTATCATCACAGACCTTAGATATAAGCCGACTTCACTTCACCTAAACAGCATCCTACAACAATGTCTTATCAAAGTGTTACCTACATGAACTAGTTCCTGAACAGACAGATTACCACGAACCAATTAAACTAACACCTAATTGTAGAGTATACACTCCCACTTTGTCTGCAAGAACCTAACTTACAAACTTGTCACTACCAACTACACAGAGAGACAGACACACAGACATCAACACATTGGTCTCTTTGATAATAGTTTCAAACATTCGCCACTGAGCTTCATTATCCAATTACAAAGACATTTCATTAATTGTTAAAAGTAAGTGCTGGGTATCCTGTGGCTGATATATAGAAAAAGTTACATAATTCAAACGAGAACTATATGCTAATTAGGAAAGAACTTTCTAATGCAATATATATTATTATAGTATTATTTAACGTGGGACTAATGAATGACAACTTTTTCATACTTATTTTAGTTACAGACAAAAAATCCACAAATAAAGTATCTCTTACTGCACATTCAATAAAATACTAACCTGGATATTGAGGCTGATTAGTTTAGACTAAAGAAGTCTACAATTATGTTTGTTCCATTACTATGTGTAATTTCTACAATTCAGATAATTTTAGATTGATAATTTCTTAAATTCCTTACAAAATGTAGGTTGGGTTTATTGTAGAGATGAAGAGTTAAGTAGATAATAAGTTAATTGTAAAAGCGGCACCAGGCACCACACACCAGGCGGCAGGCACTACCGACGGCACCGACACTCCGCTGTAATTAGATTGGGACTCGCAAGTAGTTCTGTTTCCTGAAACTTGTGGTCATGTTAAAAGGATTATGAAGGTTCGATGCGCCTTTTTGGGTACAATTTGTATTAGGTAATTAAATTGGGGCCAATATAGTTACAGATAGATAGATACGGTGTAGTCATAATATTAGACGATCTGAACTAATAACCACTTACGTCTTATAAATAATAACAGGCCTTGATAAGAACTGCTATATTACTACTTCAAGAGGAGTATTCTTAGTTACGAATACAAAATGAAGCATTTTACATACCTAATGCCAACGATCTATGTAGTTTTTGCATGTGGCATCATCTGCTGAAGTTTTATTATTTGAGTGGAGTAGGGACCTACTAAGTACTCCAGTAACAGTGTCCACTTTTAGGCAGTCCATATTAACAGAACAAACATAATCTGATCAAAAAACGAATAGAGATATAATTGTACGAAGTTTCAATTTAATATGAGTACCAATAATGACTTATATAAAGACAGATTGAGTTTGATGCACTAATGCACTAAGTGTCCTTAGGTCCGTAAGATCTCAGTAGTGTTGTACTCAGTACTGACACAATAAGAATCAGGTCAGAGATCCAGCTAATTGAGTTTCGGAGCAAGTTCCTCTCTTAACTAATTGTCCGCGCTACACCCCAGTACATTGAGTACAACGCCACTACCTCGTTACAACACTATCTTATTGAATACAAGCGACCCGCCCTGATTTTGCTCGTAGAATATTTTTCTTTGTTTTGGAATTCTATTTACATAGTGAAATGTTTTTTCAAGTCAGTTGAGTTGTATCGTTTTCATTTTGGTGCGTTCGACTCGGTTGAAAGTTCCCGCAATTTGATACATATGTTTATTCATTCAAATCGGTCGCGGTCAAAGTTCAGTGAACGAGCGATGCATCGACGAAAGTGAAATGACAGTTCACTCACTCCTTGCCTACAACGACGGCATGCGCGCAAGATATCTTTAAAATTACATTAAAACTAGAAAAGTGTTTTGTGTGGATCTGTGACGGAGGCGAAAGATCGGCCACATAGTACAAGCAGTTATCTGGGATACAAGCAAAGAGACTCGGCACCGGTGGTCTGCAGAGAAGCAAAGCAACCTCAAGTAAGTGGAACTTTGTACTACTGGTTGGTTTGGGTGATTTGGCGTGTCTCAGATTGTAGCCAAGCAGGTGTATCTACCTCGTGGGTACACCCTCGGCAGGGTTGTTTTAACCCTGACCCAAATGTACTGGACGCAACTCACATAACGCGCGTATTCGGTACATAAGTATTTTTTCAGATTACCTACTTCTTAGAAACAAAGAAATTCACACTCGGTGTGAAGAATATCAGGTAGCTAATGTGTATTGTTTTTATCTACCCCTCTAGAGTCAACAGGCATTAATATGTATATTTTTTTTATTATAAGGTAGTTTTTAGGTATTTAGACAGCATTTTAGTTTAATAATTTTTTTTACGAATAGGTAGGTAGGTTAGTATTTATGTGAAGCAAAACACATTTTTATGCCGGGGAAAATTGTTTTTTTAATAAACAAGTTTCTACCGGGTCGAATCACTCGTGAAAATAAAATAGATTTATAATATTTAGAGATAGATAAATGAAGATGTTAGTTAATTTAGGGTGGACCGTTAGTGAGAGTAAGTTTCGTCTCTAGCTAATTAAGTTGGTGGTAGTTGGTCGCGGTGCTCGCGAGGTCACCTGTCTATTATACTGTCTACTGTCTACAGTCTACAGTCTACTGCCGAGTGTCTAACAACTATAATTTAAATAAGGTCACACATAAAATTGGACTTCAAGCTTCAACTCACAACTAGCATACTTAGTTGTGAGTTGACGCACAAACTGGAAGAACTAACGAGATAATAACTTGGCACCGAAAACTATTATTCTATTTTGGTTCAAATTGAATAATTGAATTATTGTTCATAGACGTCATCTTGAAGTGATAGGTCGTAGGGGCAATCGGCTTATCGTTGTATATCCCGTCAAGTGATACTTTGATCACGTTCCAGTTCAGACGTTGAGTGTCCAGTATATAACCGACATTTGGCATCGTAAACATGTTTTCATAAGGGCCGTTGGTCAAGGTCACCTTATAACTGTCAAAAAAGTGGCAAATCTCAGTTAATCCCTAGAAAATTCAGTTAATTTATACAAAATTTCCATCCCATACATTTTCATTATTAAGAGTTCTAAATAGCCATAGTTTTCAAAAGAAATGCACTGTTATTAGAAGTCGCCAATGTTACGTCTACAAAATCACCAAACAGGTAGTTATGAGAGTATTTGAGTGAGTTAGTAGAGTAAAGTCAGAAGACATCAGCAGCTAGTGTGTAACGTGTAACGTGTTTGTAAGTACAGTAACGTATTTAGGTCGGTCAAGAGATTGTGTCACCACTCGCCAAGTTGGGCGCCACTAACTCACTTTACCACTTGTTTGGGTTAAAGAGCTAAATGTGGCGTCCGGCGTCCGACGTCCGGCGTACGGGCTCCTAACTTGATTACTGCGAGGTAAAAGCTAAGTGTTACTTAAACATTTTTATAAGTTTTCGTGTGGACTTCCTATTTACTTCCTAACCTTCATATTCACTAAAATGTACTAAAAATTAAGCTGTTTTGTTAAATGAAATGAATGATTGCCGCTTACCATGAAGTTATCACCCGCGCTTACTAACTGTAAGCACGAAAAAGAAAGCACTGTAAGCACGAGTTCACTTATTTCATAAACGCTGTATTTCCATTGGCGTAAAAAAAATTTAAATGATGCAACGTTACGCTTTCCTGGTTCATAACGGGACAAGCAGAGTTAAAATATTTAAAGTGTTCTTAGGTTTTTTTGAAAGCAGTAAGTAATTACTTTTAAAGTTTTGCGGACAAACTACATAGTGTCGTCATCATATAGGTAAAATAACCTTTCTGAAAATAAGTCTTCATAATGTAGTTTGACGGCAAAACTGTAAAAAAATATTGTAAGATAATTAATGTAATAGAAAATGATTTCTTAAAAACCTAGCTCCTTTATTTAAATTGAAATGTAATGTAATGGTACCTAACTACCTACCAATTATGTAAAAGAGATCCTCTTCAGTTATTAATGGACATGATTACAGTTGACCTTTATGTATAACAACAATAATTAATATTTCATAATTAATTAGTACAAATCTAGCTGATGGACTTTAATGTTTAACTAAGGTTTAACTTTACTAAATATTTGTAATTAAGTTTCCGGTTAGACCCAACAGATGGCGCTGTGTTTATTACTTTCTAAATGTATTTATGACTTAGCATTCCGCCCCCGGCTTCACCCGTGGATATTTTCGAACAAAATAAAATATAGCCTATAGCCCTCAGAGATAATGTAGCTTCCTATTAGTGAAAGAATTGTAAGAATCGGATCAGTAGTTTCAGAGATTACACACATACACACAGACACACAAAACGTTGGCTTGCCTGCCCTACCCCTACCCCTAATATAACCTATGTCACCCGGAGATAGTGTAGCTTCCAAACGGTGAAAGAATTTTTCAAATCGGTCCAGTAGTTTCGGAGCCTATTCAATGCATACAAACAAACAAACAAACAATGAAATCTTTCCACTTTATAATATTAGTATAGATAACATGACATGAAGTATGATGTAATTATGAAGTTAGTTCTCTACTTTACCTATATCACAAGTTTGTTTAGGTCAATATTGTAGTAAACATAATAATATAATTATAGTGACCGTCACAGCGTCTCACTGCATCTCTGTGTTCGTTTTTTACACGCTTTATATTAGTTTCACCTGTAACTAAAACAAATCTTGGAAACTTCTAACTTGTCGTGTCGCTTTGGCATTTTGCAACTGTATGCAATTCAGATGACAATACAATAATTTGGTACCATCGATCTGATCTGATGATGGAGCTAGGATGTGTTTTTTTTCATAGAGACGACGACATGTGACCTTGTCACCGCCTGATTATTAAGCACCTTTAACTGAATCAATTAGAATTTTAATTTTAACAACAGGAATAGTAAATTGATTTCATAACTTTCGTAACCCCATCGAGTTTGGGCTCCTTTGATCTGTCTTGACAAGTACTCTAATCCTAGATGATGTCCTGATGATGGAGCCGGAAGGTAGCCATAGGAACTCTGTAACGAATCGACGTAACCCCTTCGAGTTAAGGCTCATTTGATTTGGGCAAATTTGCGTTGCTGACGTATTTTTAGTTTTTTTTTATAAAATATTAATTAATTGTCATGTAGTTAAAAAAATACTTATGAGCGTGTGACAGACAGACAGACGGACACTTTGTTGTTTGGATGTAGATGCAGCAAGACAAGTATAAGGTAATTAGACACACACGAGAAGTAGAGTATAGTTGCTGTAGGACGTGAACCGACCAAAGTTTAGTGTAGGTTCACCTAACACGAGTTTCTAAACATTATTCTGTAATACTGAAAATTTAAACTGAAATCAGCTCGGGACTTGTTCAGGTGCCAAAACTTGCATATTCAACTTCTATATCTCTCTATAATACATTCAATGTATGGAAATGATGTATTCATAACATAATATTAATTTTGTCCAGCGCTGTATCTACCTACTCTATAATATTATAAAACTTAGTGTCTCTCTGTCTGTCTGTATGTTAGTGAACTTTTAACTCGAGAAGTACTTTATCCAATTTACGTCTACTTATGAGCGCGCGCGATGGTTAAGTTGGCCGTCAGACCGTACATTTTCTGAGAGGTTGGTACTGTCAGCCAACAGTGTGATAAGGAGAACGCATCAGGTGTGTGCTTAACCTACAGTTTTGTGTATAAAGTATTAATGTTTTCAGGATATAATGTTCTTCTTCTTCTTATTATTTTATAATGGCTCCATCAATGTTAATCGATGATTTGCCAATGTCAAGTATTATGGACGTCACAGTAACAATAGCCGATTAATCGGTAGCAAGGTAGTTCTCGCCGACTGTGATATGTCTTATTAATCAACGACTAATCACAACTATCACAGCGCGGACGGGATTAAACTGGATTCCCCATCACGTCTCGGCTGGCGCGTGCGTTGTTCACCAAGGCGTGACGTGGAATGATGTTAATGTTTATGTTGCTTATTACCAAGGTGAAATGTCAGATATGCGACTACTTTAAAGGCTCGCTCGTTTTTTTCTTTCATTCATTAGGTATCTGGTCAGGTTTCAGTATAAAAATTGAGTAGAAAAAGTTAGCACCAGCGCGCTCTCTCGCATATAATATGCTGCTTAATCTGTCAAATCAAGTAAAAAAGAATTGTGTAGAATATAAATTTATTTAAAAAAAAAAGTGTACCGACTTCAAAAATTTGCACTGAAAAGTAAGAAATAATAAATATTTCGTCGTAGAATTTGAAGACGGTTGGTGCCAAATTAGGATACAAAGTAATAAACATCTAAGAAGATAAAGATCTGTTCAATATTATCTATGTTTGTACTGATGATCGTAGGTTCCTAATGAATTGTCTAGATTAGTGAATTTGGGAAGTAAGTTATTTCTAATTTGGCACCAACCGTCTTCAAATTCTACGACGAAATATTTATTATTACATTCATTTATTTTATTTTATTTATAACAAAATCCACAGCACTCCACACAACAAAACATTTTACAAAATAAGCAAAACATACTGCCACAAAAAGGATTTCCACTTTGTTGACCTTACATTAGGTACGGATACATTATATAAATTATATTAGATCACGCATCAAATTAAAAGAACAAAATAAAAACAATATTAAACAATAATCAAAATTAAAAGTCAATAAGTAGGTACAACCAAAAATGTCTAAGTATGTCAAAATATTTCAAATAAATCAAAAAATGTCCAATTAAAAGTTACACTCAAAATCTAAAAAAACTTAGAAAAATAAAAACAATGATTCAGACTGTCCAGCGTTCGTGTAGTGTGTGGTGAGTGAGTGAGGGTGTGTGTATATTATGGTGTATGTATGTAAGTATGTATGTGTGTATGTGCTAACCATCCACACATGAATTAATAAACTGTTTTTTGATGTTGTTTTTGGACATGCAGAACATGTCCAAGTGAGAAGAATGCTTGTTGTACATGTCATGCAATCTGCCAATGACAGCATTTCTACCATAATTAGACTGCGCATCCGACAAGGGGAAGAGGTCTGTGTGTCTCGTTCGTCTGTCTGGTGCAAGCAGTACCAATGACTTTGAAACGAGATCAGGACAGTCAAATTAGCTGTTGCACAAGTCATATAAAAGTAGCATGTCAAGTAGTTGTCGCCTGTCCTCCAGAGACATCAGTCGGTGGTGTTCACAAGCATGTCAAGTAGTTGTCGCCTGTCCTCCAGAGACATCAGTCGGTGGTGTTCACAAGCATGTCAAGTAGTTGTCGCCTGTCCTCCAGAGACATCAGTCGGTGGTGTTCACAAGCATGTCAAGTAGTTGTCGCCTGTCCTCCAGAGACATCAGTCGGTGGTGTTCACAAGCATGTCAAGTAGTTGTCGCCTGTCCTCCAGAGACATCAGTCGGTGGTGTTCACAAGCATGTCAAGTAGTTGTCGCCTGTCCTCCAGAGACATCAGTCGGTGGTGTTCACAAGCATGTCAAGTAGTTGTCGCCTGTCCTCCAGAGACATCAGTCGGTGGTGTTCACAAGCATGTCAAGTAGTTGTCGCCTGTCCTCCAGAGACATCAGTCGGTGGTGTTCACAAGCATGTCAAGTAGTTGTCGCCTGTCCTCCAGAGACATCAGTCGGTGGTGTTCACAAGCATGTCAAGTAGTTGTCGCCTGTCCTCCAGAGACATCAGTCGGTGGTGTTCACAAGCATGTCAAGTAGTTGTCGCCTGTCCTCCAGAGACATCAGTCGGTGGTGTTCACAAGCATGTCAAGTAGTTGTCGCCTGTCCTCCAGAGACATCAGTCGGTGGTGTTCACAAGCATGTCAAGTAGTTGTCGCCTGTCCTCCAGAGACATCAGTCGGTGGTGTTCACAAGCATGTCAAGTAGTTGTCGCCTGTCCTCCAGAGACATCAGTCGGTGGTGTTCACAAGCATGTCAAGTAGTTGTCGCCTGTCCTCCAGAGACATCAGTCGGTGGTGTTCACAAGCATGTCAAGTAGTTGTCGCCTGTCCTCCAGAGACATCAGTCGGTGGTGTTCACAAGCATGTCAAGTAGTTGTCGCCTGTCCTCCAGAGACATCAGTCGGTGGTGTTCACAAGCATGTCAAGTAGTTGTCGCCTGTCCTCCAGAGACATCAGTCGGTGGTGTTCACAAGCATGTCAAGTAGTTGTCGCCTGTCCTCCAGAGACATCAGTCGGTGGTGTTCACAAGCATGTCAAGTAGTTGTCGCCTGTCCTCCAGAGACATCAGTCGGTGGTGTTCACAAGCATGTCAAGTAGTTGTCGCCTGTCCTCCAGAGACATCAGTCGGTGGTGTTCACAAGCATGTCAAGTAGTTGTCGCCTGTCCTCCAGAGACATCAGTCGGTGGTGTTCACAAGCATGTCAAGTAGTTGTCGCCTGTCCTCCAGAGACATCAGTCGGTGGTGTTCACAAGCATGTCAAGTAGTTGTCGCCTGTCCTCCAGAGACATCAGTCGGTGGTGTTCACAAGCATGTCAAGTAGTTGTCGCCTGTCCTCCAGAGACATCAGTCGGTGGTGTTCACAAGCATGTCAAGTAGTTGTCGCCTGTCCTCCAGAGACATCAGTCGGTGGTGTTCACAAGCATGTCAAGTAGTTGTCGCCTGTCCTCCAGAGACATCAGTCGGTGGTGTTCACAAGCATGTCAAGTAGTTGTCGCCTGTCCTCCAGAGACATCAGTCGGTGGTGTTCACAAGCATGTCAAGTAGTTGTCGCCTGTCCTCCAGAGACATCAGTCGGTGGTGTTCACAAGCATGTCAAGTAGTTGTCGCCTGTCCTCCAGAGACATCAGTCGGTGGTGTTCACAAGCATGTCAAGTAGTTGTCGCCTGTCCTCCAGAGACATCAGTCGGTGGTGTTCACAAGCATGTCAAGTAGTTGTCGCCTGTCCTCCAGAGACATCAGTCGGTGGTGTTCACAAGCATGTCAAGTAGTTGTCGCCTGTCCTCCAGAGACATCAGTCGGTGGTGTTCACAAGCATGTCAAGTAGTTGTCGCCTGTCCTCCAGAGACATCAGTCGGTGGTGTTCACAAGCATGTCAAGTAGTTGTCGCCTGTCCTCCAGAGACATCAGTCAGTGGTGTTCACAACATTTAGTGTAGTCATAGTACTTAGTTTTATAGTTTAAGGTTTTGACGATTTTTTCTGTATAGTCTCTAAAGCTTTCTTATAAGTTTTGTACTGAAGGTTCCATATGGAACTACAATACTCCAGTACACTGCGTACAGTGCTTTTAAACAGTGTGGGTCAGTGAAAGGCATACTGACCCTCAGTACAAAACCAAGATTTTTGTACGCTTTTTTGGTCACAGTATTGACATGATGGGCAAACGTAAGTTTGGAGGCGAGAAGTACACCTAAGTCAGTTACAGTCTCAATTTTGTTAATTGATAAGTCATTTATATTGTATAGGTGTATTTCTTCTAGTGAAACATATATAACTACACTTTGAGACATTTACAGTTATCCGATTTTGTGCATAGTAAAGACTAAGTCTATTTAAATCTTCCTGCATGAGGTTACAGTCTGATATATTTCTGATATTCATATATATCTTCTTGTCGTCCGCATACAGCAAAAATTTTGCATGTTTAAAGCATAAAGAAATATCATATAAGAAGGCGACGTATAGCAGAGGCCCCAGGAGGGAACCCTGGGGTACTCCAGATGATATAGTTATCAAATCAGACTTGACTCCCGCAACCACCACAGCTTGCTTTCTTTTTTCTATATAGGATGATAACCATCTATATAGATCTCCCTTAATCTCCAAATTAAAAAGTTTGCGAAAGAGTATGAAATGATCTACATGGTCGAAAGCCTTCTCGAAATCCGTGTAGACCACATCAACCTGCAAACCCTTATCCATACTGGACAGCACGTCACTCGTGAAGACAGCCAGGTTAGTGACAGTGGACCGACCCTTGATAAACCCATGCTGCTGTTCAGGAACAGCCCTTGAAATGATGGGATATATACTGTATATACGACCCTCTCCATAACCTTGCTGAGTACATTCAGTGTCGAGATTGGTCTATAATGCTCCACGTCCATCTTTGACCCTTTCTTATGAATAGGAACAATGTTCGCGGTTTTCCACACTTCTGGAAAAACGCCTTTATGGAAAGAGCGGTTAAAAACTATAGAAACGGGGACCGATAATGATGCAGCACATTTCACTATAAAACTGGCATCACTTCCGAGACCCTTACTAGTGTCGAGTTTAACCAGTAGTTTATATATTTCGCCTTCAGTGACAGTAATCGAACCCAGGACATAAACTCCGTAGTCAGGCACCGCGGTACAGGGAGGGTAAACCGGGGAGGGATCACTAAACATCAATTTGAAATAATCACTAAAAGCAGAACATATTTCATTCCTATTGCGTAGCTCACCATTGTTGTATCGCATCAACTTAGGTAAATCTGAATTGTTCTTCCTCTTTGACTTTATAAACGACCATAACACTAGGATCTGTTTTAATAGCTTGCTGCGTGCGTTTCAAATATGAGGAAAAACATTCCTCTCGAATCTTTTTTTGTCTCTTTCGTAGCAGTGAGAAAGAATCATAGTCTAAGGGATTTTTATATTTTTTCCATAAATAATGGTTTTTTTTTTCTTTATTTATGTTAATTAGGGCACGACTGTACCACATCGGGAAGTCCTTGTTACCAGACATTCCACGCGGGATATGTTTGTCAATTAGTTTACCGACCAAATCCGTGCCGAGTCTCTATAGTGCTACATTAAGGAGTTAGAACCAACAAGTGTTTGTCAGGTTCATCACTGTAAACATAGAAACACCAATCGATTGGTGAAACACTCCACCTTAAGAGGGTTTTCATTGGCTGTAAAAGTGACGTAAAAAGAAAAAGTCGTAATTAGTTAGGAATGCTCTCTCCTCGAGTTATCTGGTGTACGTACATACTACTCTAAATTATAAGGTACTTTATATACCTGCAGATCATTATTGCATTTATACAGGATAGATACAGCTGGCAGATCTTTTGTGTTGTTTCAGTCACGTAAAGTCACTGAAGCGGTTGTTACTTACCTCTACAATGAAAGATTTCAATATAATGTGATATTTTGGAAAGGTTTTTAGGATTTCATTAGAGAAGAAGACGGAGTGAAAGATGATATTGTGACTAAAATGAATAAAGTAAAGTTTTATGGTGATTTGGACACGTTGAAAGAATGAAGGATGAAAGATTGACTAAAAAGGTTTATATTGCTGAAGTGAAAGGAAATGCTGGCAGAGGACGACCTAGGTGTTTTTTATTGAACATATAAAAAAGTATTGATCGAACGAATTGATATTAAAAGTACACACAATCGTCGAGCAGGTATGTAAGGATCGTAGCAAATAGCATTCGATTGTATCTGCCTTGAGACAAAAGACGTTATGATAGACAGATAGATTTAGGTTTTAGACATTAAAAATATATATCATTAATCTCTTAATCCGGTAGGTTTATTGCAAAATGTTAATTGTTGTCAAAATGTAGAACTTAGTAAGTAAATAGGTCCAGTAATGTGTACGACCAGTTCCCGAAGTGTTTTCTCGTTAAAAACTTTGGACGATTTACTACTGGCAGCAGATAACAACTCTGAGATGCTCATTTGCCGACAGAACCAGCAGGCTTATTACGATGTTAGCAACTGTCACGGATTGCATAATACTTCCTGTCAAAACGCAACTAAACTCATCACTAGCGTCCCTAATTCCCTACAAAACAACTGGAATTAAAAAAAAGACGTAGGCAGTCTCGGAGACTGCCGACAGATGTGAAATTTTAAAACTATTTAATAACAGTGGTTTTTAATTCATAAGTAGGTAAGTAGGCTTTGCCAGTGGATATTTTCGAACAAAATAAAATATAGCCTATATGTCACTCAGGGATATCGTATAGCTTTCTATTGGTAAAATAATTTTCAAAATCGGTTCAGTAGATCCCCCTACAACCTCACAAACTCACAAACTTTACCTATTTATAAATACCTAAAATAGCCAAAAAATACCTGACCCAGGCTTACGTGGAAGCTAGTACACGAATTGTTGAACCGGAAATTCTCGGGTCGGGCAATACATGGTCTTGTGCCGAAAGTAAGTCGTCGCGACAAACTAAAGATTTCCCCCTACCAAAAATCTTAAAAAAAGTGCCATGTACTTGCGAGCAACTAGAATACAACTGGTTTAGGTGTTTGCAATTTGCGACCGGTTGCTATAGCGACCGAGTTGCCGACGCGCGACTGGTGTTAGTTGCTAATATTTAGTTGATGCTGCCCGACCGGTCGCAGCTAGGTTTGTTTGTTATCATAAATCAACTAGCAATTATGTAATTGGATTTTGGTATTTATTGAAATGTTAATAAAAAAATCTTCTGAATTTATGTTAGAAAAAGAAGGGTTAGTTAGATTGAATTTAACTAATTAAGACAATTTGGATTGGAATCAGGAATAGGGCAACTACGTATACTGGTATGTCATGCGCCCACGCTACATTATACTTAACGTGTGTGTAGGTCATAGAAGTGGGAGTAGATCACATACACCTATGGTAAAAAGCCGATCTGGAAACTGAACCTAAGCTTCTGTGGTTGAATTACTAGCTGAGCCAGATTATATATAATATTATATGAAAATCTGAAAACCGTTTTTGTTTCCGTTAATAGCCATTGTTTGAGCTGACGATAATATATTGTTTAGCTATTATAACAGCTGCTGTTATGATAATCGGTAATTAAAATAATATTGACATAGTAAATCCATCTTGTCTTCTGTAGTATTTTTACATGACTTACTGAAATGTACCCGGGCGGAGCTAACTAATATATGTAATTAGTTTTCTTATTTTAAAAGCGTTCTTCTTGTTATCTAATTATTATTGTAATATGTATGAATGGTAAGTATAATAATAATTAGCAACAAAGGACCTCCAAGCGACATAACCGATATCAGATAACAGAATAATAACAATTATAATGGTCTTGTATACCTCGTGTCTTGTACCAATCAGTGTGCCACCTGAAGCGTGGAGATACCTCCAGATATTATACAATAATATCATCATTGTGAAACACTTACTTACCTGTCGATTACTACCATGTTTTACTACATCTACGCCTACGAGCCTCTACGAAATATATCGTAGCAATATTATTTGCTACGAAGCTTACGATAAGCCGCAGTCTTTACATTTTGCTAGATTTTAGAAATTCATTATCATTGATTGATCGATCGTAGGTCATCTTATCTTAATTAAATAAATACTAGTTTTCCTCCCCGGGTTCGCTTGTGGACATTTATGAAACAAAAGAATTTATACTCACTCTCCGATTCAGAGCTTACCTTCGAGATGTTATTTGTATCCATAGTATAGGTCGCTGTACTTCGGTTCGTTGGTTGGCTGTCATTTTCTTAAACTAGCTTATCTAACGAGATCGCGGGTTTGCGGATATACATACAATCATTATTGTCTTTGTGTTTGAGTTATTTTGAGCTCGAAGGATGCGTATAGCGCGACTCGACCGTTGCGTATTTGTCGAGCTATCGTATATAATATATACACCGGTGCGTTGCGACTAACGTCTCGATCTCCACTGAAGGGTGGTTATAAGGAAAACGGAGGGTAGGTAGGGAAATATGTAAAAAATGTATAGGGGTGTATGTGCGTATTGTGTAATACAAAATCGCATCAAAAACATAAATGTGAAAATGGGAGCCAAGTTCAATATTATGATAATTATGGCGTGGTTCACCGACAAAATATTTGAGATCGAAATGGGTGCCAAGTTCTGTAGACAAACCTGAAATTTATTTATAAGAACGTATAACATTCTTTAGTAAAACACAATTTCTTGTTTTTTTCTGCTACAACAATGTTTGCTATTTAAAATTATTTACACAAGTTTTTACCAGCAAATCAAATATTTAGAGAAATAGACCCTTGCAATATGGAAACAATAACTTTCATATATAACATAAAGATGTTAGTTGATTAGCTAAATATAAGTTGACTAGTATGTGAAAACTAGCCAAGGCAAATGTTGAGATTCAATAGATCATAAGTTATTTGCTTTGTGTAAATAATTCGACTATTCAAATTTAAAAAGTCATATTTGTAAATAGCAAACATTGTTGTAGCAGGAAAAAACAAGAAATTGTGTTTTATTTTTTACTAAAGATTGGTATACGTTCTTATAAATAAATTTCAGGATTTCAGAATTTGGCACCCATTTAGATCTCAAATCTTTTGTCGGTGAAGCCGGCAACCACACCATAATTATCATAATATTGAACTTGGCTCCCATTTTCACATTTATGTTTTTGGTGGGATATCAACCATAATTATCATAATATTGAACTTGGCTCCCATTTTCACATTTATGTTTTTGGTGGGATATCAACCATAATTATCATAATATTGAACTTGGCTCCCATTTTCACATTTATGTTTTTGGTGGGATATCAACCATAATTATCATAATATTGAACTTGGCTCCCATTTTCACATTTATGTTTTTGGTGGGATATCAACCATAATTATCATAATATTGAACTTGGCTCCCATTTTCACATTTATGTTTTTGGTGGGATATCAACCATAATTATCATAATATTGAACTTGGCTCCCATTTTCACATTTATGTTTTTGGTGGGATATCAACCATAATTATCATAATATTGAACTTGGCTCCCATTTTCACATTTATGTTTTTGGTGGGATATCAACCATAATTATCATAATATTGAACTTGGCTCCCATTTTCACATTTATGTTTTTGGTGGGATATCATTACATTATTATTCAAAAGTGATCTACTTCCCCCTTTGAGAAAGACTTCCCCTAATAAAAATGACAATTTTTGGACGAAATTTTTAACGAGACATAAATAAAATCTTTTTTGGACGTTAAATGTTAAAAAAAATCAAATCTTATAAATTCACTGTTTTCTGATTTTTTCCTTTGTATACACCAATTACCTATATGGATGCCAAATTTTAACTTTCTATGTCTTCTAGAACTGGGTTAGAGTTTTGATATATAGGTCAGTCAGTGATGAAAATGACGATTTTTGGACGTTCATATCTAAATAACCGTTTAAGCTGTGTTTATAAATAAATAGGTACTAGTTTATATCTAGGGGTCTCAATATATAAACCAAATTGATGTGTTTATGTAAAATGTGGCTCCAAATGGTTCGTGTAATATTAGACACGGTGCTGCTCACCAGTTCTGTTGGCTTGAACTTGGCTTGACACGCTACCGCGTTGTCTAGATTAGCCGACCGGTCTCCTACTATCTCTGTGCAAAAAAAAATCTCGTAGATCCGTTTCTCTGTTTTGACGTAAAAGAAAGAACAAACGAACATAAGTACTTTCGCATTTATAATATTAAGTACTTACATACCATTTAATTCGTAGAGCATTTTAGACACTTTGTTTTATCAATAAAGTTTCAAAAATCATTTCATAAACCAGTATAACAAAACCAACAATGCTCACGAACCATCAAACTTTAGTTGAAGCACAAACAACCGCAAAACAAATTCGCTATTAAATAAAGCTCCGTCCAGAACAAAACAAACGTTGCTGTATGGTTCACAATTGACAACAATTCGATTGCAATGTATGGAGGAAACAGGACCAAGGGAAAAATGGAAGGCAATAGAGAAATGGGAAATTTGGGGCACCTAGCTCGTAACGGGGACGTGCTCTGAAAACATAGAGCTGTGACCTGGGAGAACTAACGGGGTACAGATGTGTCGTCGGTATTTGGAGTGGCATACTGTCCACTGTCCAGTACCAATCATTATCTTGATTGCATAGTTGATTTGTTACCAAAGCTAATCAAATAATATTCATTTATAATAGAAACCGATTGGAAAAGAAAAGTTGAACAATCTTAGCTAGAACTTAACACTATGATAAATATAGATAAAATAAGTATGAAAGTCAATTAATACTAGTATATTTCGCTGAAAATCACGAAAGATAATCTGTTGATATCAGAATTAGAGTCACTCTGAAATATATTTTTAGAGAGCTTCTGATTACTGAGTCTAGTTAATACAGTTATCTAAAGTATTTTCAAAAAGTCCGCTGGGGTCTCACAAAATTTAGAACTTAGATTCTAATATAACAATCTCAATGTATAATGTATGTAGGTAGGTACCTAAACCTAATTGATGTCGCTTCGATAAAAATAAGATATCTCCTCGCAGACATTTTGTAATCAGACATTAACATTAATCTATAGATACTATTAAGTGCTGAACGTCGAATATTCGTCTTACAAAAGGTCACAGCGGTCTGTTCATAAACTTATTGAAGCAAAAAATTTAAATTATTCAATTATTGTTCGATGTCTTAGAACTGATCGGTATCAGTTGTGAAGTTTATTTTAATATTTTTTCAAAATTTTCGTCTTTTTAACCGACTTTGTTTTTTTAAATGTGTGTATGAACATTGATTACTCTGCCAGTTGTGAACCGATTTTGATGATTTCTATTTTTTTTAATCTACACATAATTCTTTTGGATTGATCCTTTTTTTTTAATTTTTCATAATATCTCGATGAAATATACACCGATTTTGACGACTAGACATATGATGAAAATCAGTTCAGTAGTTTTTCAGAAATTCAGTAATTTGCCTTAATTTGCAATAACCTAATATGTAACCAGGCCAGTGAGACGATATTTATCTGTGTGTAAACTTTTCCCAATCTATACACTTAAAAAAGTTTCGCCCAACACTTTACTGCATTTCTTTATTCATTCAAGTTATATCAGAATAAAAAGAAAGAAATATTGTTTTCAATACTTATTTTAAAAATATTATTTATTTACTCTCAATATTCAATCTATAAATAACTTTAAAAAAAATGTACCGACTTCAAAATTTTGCACTGAAAAGTAAGAAATAATAAATATTTCGTCGTAGAATTTGAAGACGAAATATTTATTATTTCTTACTTTTCATTGCAAAATTTTGAAGTCGGTACACTTTTTTTTAAAGTTAATTTATTTTTCCCTTTCAAGTGATTTTGCTACCCTAAAAGACAAATAGTAACGCAAATAAAAAAATATTGATGAAAAAACAAAAAAAAACTGCTGTGGATGGGATTTGAACCATGTACATTCTGTGCTGCACCCCATCCCATTACCTTTAACCGCTACACCATCGTCGATACGAAAATTGACAACTTCGTGTCAATAGCAACCGTTGCTAAGGCTTTTCTTTGATATAATTTTCAACCTTAAACAGAGGCAAATTACTGAATTTCTGAAAAACTACTGAACCGATTTTCATCATATGTCTGTGATTATATAATGTCGAGAAATTATTATATCCTTACAAAAATAAGTCGTCAAAATCGGTACATATTTCATCGAGGTACTCTAAGATTTTGCAAGACGACGAGAGGCGGGCCACGCATCGTCTTATAAAATCTTAGGAGGTACTGATAATTGACATATAAAGTTTTTTTTTTCAAAATTACTAAAAAACTAATGAACCAATTTTTATGAGAAGAACTATCTGTCTATTAAAAAGAAATCAATGTGATTGGTTATGGTTAACAATTTGAATGTCATTGCGCTTTTATGTGATTGGTGGCATGGCATTATAACGGAAACAAAGTGAAAAGTTTCATGTAAAAGCGAACAAATCCTGTACTTGATAGTACTATCGCGGTCAAGGGAGCAGTCCCACCGTAAGGTCTAATTTCATGTGTACATTTCATATTATTTTTGTTCTTACATCAAATGTTAATACATACGTGATTTTGTTTCAACCTCAAAGTCTACTCACGTCAAATTGGTCACAGAGTATCTGTTTATAATTAGTTTATCAACAACACCAACTTCATGTAGCAGTCAGTATAGCTTTTACTAACATTTTAGGAATACCAGAAAATAAAACAGATTTTTATTAAGTATAAAATTTAATTAAATATAATAAAATAAAAATAATATTAATAACGCGTGTAACTTCTATTCTGGGCAATAACTTCCTGCAACCGTTTCTCATAGAGCCCACTAAATTCGCACAAAAATCAGTGCCTCTGATATCATCCCATACTTGCATAACATGTTGTTCCAAGGCCGCTTGTTGTCGTTCATTGCGTGCATCCCACCTCTGAACCATTAAACCCCATAAGTTTTCTATGGGGTTTAAATCAGGGAACCTAGCTGGCCAGGGTATAAAGCGTATATCGCCGTGATGATTAAACCACTCACGCACACGGTGCGCTCTATGTATCGGACTATTGTCCTGCACAAAAGTAATTTCAGCATGCTCTTCTGCCGGATACACAGATCGCACCGTGGGTAACATGCTTTCTGACAACACATCGATATACTTAGCGGCATTGAAACGTCCATGAATGGGTACAAGTTCACCCGGGCCGTCTGCACTCATCCATCCCCATATATTAAGACATATACGACCAGACTCTGTGTTCGGTACAACATATCGCTCTTCGTAGCGTGTATTATTGCGCCGCCATAAATGTAAACGGCCTGTCTGGCTGGATTTAAAATATTTTTCGTCCACAAATATTGCTGATGACCAGTCATAATCAAGGTATTCATAGGCGAAAGCCAGCCTTGCGGCTTTGTGAGCCTCCGTTAACTGCACTTTTGTTGCGTATCGTCTGTGGTGTAGCCCCTCCGCATGAAGCGCACGTCGAACAGTCCGAACAGAAGTGCCGAATTGTTGAGCAAACTGGCGAGTTGGGGTAAATCCAAATTGCTCGTAATCGTCACGCATCAAAATACGTTGATTATTATTAATTAGCGGTATCATACCCGGTCGGTTTCTGTGGGCAAGTGTATTTTCATTTTCCCATCTAAGAACCCAGCGTCGCACCGTTTTCCTTGTATTGTTACTCCCGTCCGTTCGGCTATTTGCGATATAGGTATTGAATCCTTCATCATGAAGGCCAACAATTCTGGCTCTTAAAGCAATATCAATATTTCTTTGCATGATAATAATATATTTGTAATATTTTTTTAACAATAAACAAGTGACAAGTATATGACTTTATTTTGAGTCAATTTGACAACTATTTTTTTTAAACATAATACGTAGGTACTGACAACAATAATCTCTTTTTATAAGAAAGAGATAGAAGTAAACTAACTGTTAAAGGATATTTTCTTTTAAGTGGGTATGCTCCCTTGACCGCGATAGTACATACAGATTTATAATTTAGGTATTTTAATTTGCGGTGACATCGATATTTCAAAGGCGTGCCCATTTGACGCGATATAGTAGGTACCAGAGTATAACAATAAATAATAATCTGATTACACACGTATTATTAGAGAATTCTCTCGTTTACACAAACTCATCCAATTTTATGTCTCATTTTGATTTTAATATTAAAGTAATGAATTTTGTGTAATCGTATTAAAGTGATTGGTGTGCTGCGAACCTTGAGGGCAAGGGGGCTTTACATGTACACTGTGCAGGGTGGCGACTGACACTTGTCATGTAGGATGGTTTCTATGTTTTATAGGTTACTAGCTTCGCCTGTCGACATTTTGGAAATGTAAGATTTCCGATAATAAATGTAAGCTACATATTTCACTCCACGACCCTACAACATCTCCATTCAAAAAATCACGTCGATCAAACAAATACATTTTTGTATTTATATTATCAGTTAGGAAACTGGTATTAAGATTAGATTTACGTGTTACTCCTTAAATATATTTCACTGGATATTGACGAACTGATTAGAATAGATTAGATATCGTGTGTTGTAAAGGAGATTCACGCATCCACACTCTACACTCTGCACGTACAGTGTCGCGTGTAATTGTTCATTAAAATGAATTATACCGCACTCCGCACTACAGACTACATCCGCTGTATACATGCTGTATACATGTTGTACTGCTTTATGTACTACACCAACTTATTACTTACTTATAGATGGGTTAAAGAGAGCTGGCCTGAACAAATACATTCAATGTATCAAAAGTTCAAATGCCAACTTATGTTAATCGAGTTATGCTTTTTTTTTGTAGCATATAACCTTCCAAAATATTAATTTAAATCGGATTGGTAATTCCTGAAACATACATAAAAACTTCCACTCCTGAAATGTTTGTCCATTTTATTTAAATAACTAAAGATTAGTTCTCTTCTCAGTGACCACTATAAGAGCATTATACAGCAATAAAGCAGTATAGTGGCTGCAGTAGGTGCGATATCCGCGTATAGACCGCACTGTACAGGTATGAGAGTGTAGACACGATTTATGTTATCATTTGTCAAAGTACTGCAATAGAGCTTTTATAGTATTGTACAAACTATTTACATTTGTTTACGGCCCCCAACTTCGCTCGTGAAATTTTTTGAAACGTGAAAAACTAGCTATTACCCGGTTTTAGTTACAATTTATTCTATATCCGTCTGAAGTAACTTACAAATCGGTTAAGTAATTTTGGTGCTTACTTCTCACAAATTTAATAAACAAACTGACGCATGTCGTAGGCCAATCGTTGCATTCGCCATTTCATGACATGGGTAACTAAAATCCGTCATATCGTTAAATTCATGCAAAAATTAAGATGAAAAAGTTCCATCTGATTGCATTCTGAATGATGTGATTTAGAGTAGAATACATATAGGACCCATTGAAGTGATGATGACAGAAGTGACGTCATGATGTAGGTACTTACATTGGATATTGTTAGCAAGATCGTAAATTGCCTTCTACTTATCTTTCCTGGAATAAAAGGCGTGATCATAGATATATCGTGTCCAGTTTAATATAGGATGCCTTTTCACACTTCACAGGAACCTAGAATACCTAATAAGATGTAGGTACTAAATTATTGATGGTTGTAACATTTTTCATGGATTTTAGTGGACAAAGCCCATTTTTATATATTTTTTTATAGAACATAACAAAGAATCTGAAATTAAAATGTTAACAACTTCTGTCACGGTTACAATTTATTTACACAATGACTTGTAACTATAAAAAAAACCGGTCAAATGCGAGCCGGACTCGCGCACGAAGGATGCCGTACCATTATCTATAAAAACGGCAAAAAAAAAACACGTTTGGTGTATGGGAGCCTCTCTTAAATATTAATTTTATTATTTATTTTTAAAGTGAATATTATAACTAAATATTCTGTGAATATTTCAAGCGTCTACCTGTTGCCGTTATCAATATCGAGCAAAAACGAGCAAAAAACACGTTTGTTGTATGGGAGCCCCCTTAAATATTTATTTTATTCTGTTTTTAGTATTTGTATAACAATAGCGGCAACAGAAATGCATCATCTGTGAAAAATTCAACTGTCTAACTATCACGGTTCATGAGATCTGTATTATCTGTGTGACAGACAGACGGACGGACGGACGGACGGACGGACGGACGGACGGCGGAGTCTTAGTAATTTATTTAGCCATATTTCTATTATTAGTAACATGAGACTAAATAAATAAAATACGAATTTGATTACTATGGGCAGTTACACTAACATATTGTTTTTTGTCTCATCTTGATCGTGGATGCGCGCTTTCATGTGTTATCGTATTATCTTCGTGTTGAGAACTTTGATATGGTTGTTGGTGACCTTCCGTATCCATCGGCTCTATAAAGCAGTGACCACCATAATATATCCCACATTGCAGCAACAATAATCGCGCTCGGTGTAAACATGAAGATAAACAGTGTGGATGAGTGCGGTTTGGAGCGATGACAAATTGTGTCGTAAATCAGTGTAGTGCGGTCGACACACCTGCACCAGCACCAGCACCAGCTACCGCGCACCGCCCGCACCGCCCGCGCCACTGTCCGCACTATACCTAAATAGTGTTGTGCATGTCGGTCGGTAAAGGAGGTCAAATGTTTCTATCTAATCTCATTATAGAAGGTATCACTAAATGAAAGACCAGAATAACTATAAACCAAACCAATCCCAATACAGTGCGGAAGAATTTGTTGATTAAAAAAGAAACCATAAAAATATATTCACAATTGGCGGAGAAACCTACACTTTTGTACCCGTCCGTCTGTCACTCTGTGTTTTCTCGAAAACTATATCTATAACATAGGAATTTGATATTTGGCAGGTACATACATACCTATACCGCCTGTAAAAGATAAAAAAATTTTTTAGCATTAAAGGGGTTCAGTTTAATTTAACGAAAAAAATCTTCTATTTAATTAATACATCGTGTGAGGTGTAATTTAAAATTACCTGTGGGGATTCCAAAAAAATGTTTTTATAATTTTTGGTCCAGTGGTGATATAATTCAAAATTTGTAAAAAATTAATAACCCAACTTTTCTTCTAGGTTTCTAAAGATAAAAATTCTGATCATGATAGGATTAGTAGATATTGAGTCGTAGTTTACGGGAAAACTGCTACTTTTTTTTGTAAAACATTATAATTTATATAAAAAATTGGTATTTACTTACGAAGGCCTCTTGTAGCGTTGTGGTTCAGATGAAATTTGTTCCTTATACTATGTCATTTAAATGTATACTTTAGGACAGGTAGGTATATAATATTATTTATGCAGAATACAGTAGTTATGGCAGACCAGCGGCCGTCTCCTAAGTTCTCGGTACTGAACCCGACTCGTTTAAAATATGTATATAACTAGATGACCTGTGCGAATAATTCGCACCGTTAGTTCAATTAATCTCCAACAGATTACATAAACGTCTTTTACAAAATACATAAATTAGACTAATTTTAAAAGAAACATTAATTTTGATTTGTTTGATTAATTTTTCGTTATTAGAGGGGACAAAAATGTCGTATCAAACATAAATGAAGTATTAAGGGAGATATGGTGTACTGACAATAAAACACCAAATAATATATAGAGATTATCTTCCACATCCCAAATTAAATAAAAAGCGGACAAGTATTCCTCAATAAAATAACCCAACTTTTATTTATATATTTTTATTGTTGGACAATATATTATTTGTAGATGTTTTAGAGATCAACAATCTTGTTTATTGTGGGGCGTGGGCACAAACATTGTTACAATATAGTTTCACAAACTGAATGCTAATTTAATATTATGAAACATGCAGAAAGTTACATTAATAAAGTATAGTACTTAGTACAACAGGCAGATGAAGAATACATGAAGTGTCAGCTGAAATAATCTGGTCATTAATCAAGAACCCGCAAGGCTAGAGTGGGCTGGTGGGCTGGTGGGCCATGTGCGCTATACTATGTTGTACGTTGTACTAATGCAACACTCGCTATCTACCGTTTATTTATAGTTTATACACCGCTGCTTACCCTGCTTCCGGCTTCGCACAGGTACAATGTGGGTTTACAAATATCTTTATAACTACTCATCTATTAGAGATAGATATACGCAGACTTTTTGGTAGATAATTTTATTCTACACAATTCTTTCCTACATTATTTTGTTATATCTTCAACGGATTAGAAAGTAAACGCCATGGAAACTTGCTGAGACTAACTTTTTCGCAGACTTTATTCACTTATACTATTATTGCTAAGCTCCTAAACATGATAGGTCAATTTCCAATACTTGGGAACCTTCCTGCTGAATCAACCTACCTATATAATAATAAAAACTGCATCAAAATCCGTTTAAGGAGCTTTATATTCTACACAAACATTGGGACAAACCAACAGACAGATGAACATAACACTGCACCTACACGTGATAGAAGTGAAACTCTTTAAAAAGTAATTATTGATAGCATTTTCTAGCACTTTACACACTCACTTTGTCTGAACCATAATGATCCACAAGAGGCTTTAGAGATATACAATGTATAGCTCTCTTTCTCCTGCTCTCCACCTTATATCTCTCTTCTTTCTCCTGTAACGAAATGTGCCTAAACGTGACGCGTCCATTTTCCGCTAAATTTCACTCTGAATTCTAGTAGTATCGAATCGCCTTTCGAATAAAAAAAATAAAAAAACGAGTGTCTGAGATTAGCCACATGAGCTATGTCGACATTATAAATGACATGTTATTTATTATGATCACAAGTTGACTTCAGTAGGTACAATGCCACCTAGTGTGTTTCAGTTTCAGCAGCGGTGCATAGTAAACAAGTGTACATACAACATATAACACTAGCGCCTTCATTTTTCACAGCAGCCTGCATGCATAATATTTCATGTTGGAAAAATTAGTTTCGGTTATATTTATGGTGAAGCTATTCTGTTTTATATTATGTAGCATAAATTGATATTTTGATGCGGTATTTGTCTAACTTTTTGTTATACATATACTTACTTACCGCCCCGACCTCGCTCGTACTGTTAAGTTATTATTGCTCAGCTGATTCCATGAATAGAATTTTGATTTTAGGGGATAAATTAAAAAGTTAAAATAAAAATGTTTTTTTCAAGTGCATCATGTGACATAGCAAATGAAATCGTTATAAGATTTTTTTTCATATAATATTATTATTTTAAAGAAAATATTCGAAAATACTGAATCTAAAAATTTGAAAAAATAGGAAATGTAGCAAAACCTAAACGAAAATCTAGAAAAGGCTCTGAAACAGCTCAATTTTGATAAAACTTTTTGGGATCTACTTTCAAAGCTTTCTTGATATGTTGAAAGATTCTGTATATAAATAAAGGAATGTTTTGTATGATATAGTGGTAGTTTTTATGAGCCGAACACAATGAGTTAATCCCCTTAATAGAATGAAGGCTGTACGTGAGAGTGTTACTAGAGACCTCCTCATTACTACTTCACTGTAACTGGCCCTTAATCATGCTTCTTTAGCTCCAATATAGCTGTTTATTATTCAAGTAAAAATATATCAATGCAGTTTTTTCGTTTAATAAGTATTCGAAAATAGTTCAACAAAGAGCTTCAATACACTTTGCTAATTTGAAAAAAAAAACAATTCACACATTTTTCTATTGTGCTAATAAGCTATGGCAAGAAAGTTTTAGATTAGATTTATTTTACTAAACATTAGCGACCTGAAACTGGATTAGATACGAGCCCAGTAAAATAATACAGTAATTTAGTACCATAAATCAGTAGAGACGTAATGTAATTGGTGACACCTTTCATCTGTGTGGACTGCGGTTAGCTACCTGTCAGACGGTCAGACGGTCAGACGGACAGACGGACAGACGGACAGACAGACGGGAGATTATTTTGATACTTATTTGTTTACTAAATACTCGTCGATAGGTATGACTAAGTGGGTATGAATTTATTATTTATTACTAGCGGTCGACCCGGCAGACGTTTTCCTGCCGAAACGTTGATTTCCTGCACTACCCCTACCCCTACCCCCTACCCCTACCCCTACCCCTACCCCCTACCCCTACCCCTACCCCTACCCCTACCCCTACCCCTACCCCTACCCCTACCCCCTACCCCTACCCCTACCCTTATCACTTAGAGGTATGAAAAATAATAGATTACGACCGATCGTGGGCCCTACAGAATATATACAAAAAATATCATAAAAATCAGTCAAGCCGTTTCGGAGGAGTATGGCAACTAACTTGTGACACTTGAAGTGATTATGGGAAAACGTAACGTATACATTAGCAGATTATTCGTATATTAGTTTTCAGCAAGTTTCAGTAACAATTTCCAAAAATCTATTATTTTTTACTTTAGACTAGTATTAGTACCTACTAGTAGTACATTATTATCCTTTTTTGGTTGGTAATGTTTGAAAAAGAAGTATTTATTTTTATACGGAATGATTTGTGTTAATTATAACATAATATTTATACTACTAGATCCCGACCATGTATCTACCAATGGGTTTTTTAATTAAAAACTTATGTACATAATCCGACAAACCACACTTAGAGGCTCTTCCATCTAAATATATCTCAACAGAACTAGCCACTCGTTAAGTATAGCCTCACAAATACCATCGGCTAAAAGAGGGTGACTTGGTCTTCCTCTGGGTAACCTGGAACCGTAACACCGTTTCGGGAGTTGTAAGGCCACCAGTGAAAAAAAATAAATATATATAAGTACTACTTTTCTACTCACATTTTCATTCGAGAAATATAACTTTATAAAGCGGTTTCTTATTAGTCAGGACACGTAATTTTATATTAGGTAGAAAAATTAGTAATTTTTCAGAGAATTTTGCAAGTGTATTTAATAATTACGTAACGCTAACACGAGAGGAAATGCTTCATCAGATTACAGCAAAGTACTTCTTATTCTGAATCAATAGTGAAGTTTGTAAAGAAGTTTGAACTTAATTACCACTTCGTTAAGTTCAAAATGGTTCACAAAGACGGGGGCAGGTGTTTCGCGTGTTGTGAACTTGATGGATGATACAGTTTAGTGTCACGTCACTTCGGTACATCATAGTAACTAAATTTAATTTGATATTGTGTTGATGGGAGAATGGAGACTCGATTTATATCCCTCCTTTGATGGGAGCTTCTTAAGATACCTATATATTGAACCAAGCACCGTGTTGTGTTCTTGGTTCTTGATAACTTATTATTTTAGGATGACTTGAACTTGTTACGAGTAAGTAAATGTTTGTATGAAGACCTTCATAAATAGAACATTTTATAACAAATAATCACCATTATTCAGTAAAATAAACATCAAGGTTTTTTAGATATGAAAAATAGTAAATATTTTTGATGCATACCTGGCGTGGCGAAATATACCGGTAGCAATGTCCAATTGTCCACATTTAGCGAGTTATACAAACAAACCTGCTAGAGCTGTTGATTTATAAGTACTTATAATTTTCAGAATTCCCCTGTTTTCTATAAATACCTACATAAAAAACGTGGATTAAATTTCTCCTATACAAAAGTTAAACACACGGAAGCTCTCGCCTTAACTGATGATGGTTAATTATAGAAACACAGATATTAAAAGTGAACCTTTAATGAATGAATACATAATAATGTAGAGAGTCCTCAGTGAGATAATGTACATATCTAATTTCAATTAGTACGAAAACCCACAATGTCTTGTTAATTATGGAGCAAATAGAAACATCAAGTTTCTGTCGGTGCTGCTACCTCCTGCTGCCGTCTGCTACTGGTGCTGGTGCTACTGGGGTTATATACACTCAAGCTGAATCTGGAGCGCACGGACAGGCGGTTTGAGCGTCGCGATTTTTAAACGCTTTACAATGAAACAATTGAAATATTGATTGATACGGGCTTCAAACCGGAGCTTTGGGGTTGATCCTCACTCTAGCCAAATTTCTAATAGATGCTTCTATTTTAGAAATGACAGATTTATTCCACATGCTTTTGCCACATATTGTTTAGCATGGATTGCCAGTGTCTCCGGCCACGCAGTAACACATAAATGATTTGTGCTTGCATGACTAAACCGACTAAACATTTCATTTTATAAATAACTTCTTGTTAAGAATTCAAACAAAGATTTTTTATTAAACAACTTCAAAAAAAGGAGGAGGTTTCTTAATTCGACCGTATATATATTTTTTTATGTGTGTTCGCGGATAACTTCGTCGTTTATAAACCAATTTTCATGATTTCTTTTTAAATCGACAGATAATTCTTCCGTATTGGTTCCATTTTTATCTCATAAATAAAAATTCATTAGTTTTTCAGAAATTTTGAAAAAACTGATATAAGGTCAATTTTTTTTAATATATAGATAAAATATGTACCGATTTTTACGACTTATTTTTTTAAGGATATAATAATTTCTCGACAATATCTCACAGACATATGACGAAAATCGGTTTATTTGTTTTTCAGAAATTCAGTAATTTGCCTCTGTTTACTGCTGAAAATTATATCAGAGAAAAGCCTTAGCAACGGTTGCTATTGACACGAAGTTGTAAATTTTTGTATCGACGGTGGTCTAACGGCCAAAGGTATAAGGCGCAGCGCAGGATGCACATGGTTCAAATCCTATCCACAGCAGTATTTTTTTTATTTTCCCATATTTTTTTTTATTTGCGTTATTATTTGTCTCTCAGGGCAGCAAAAGACTAAATTCATCATAATTGATTGTGCTGTTAAGACGTCAAGATGTAACAAACAAATTCACTTTTTCATTTATAACAAAATTAACTGTGCCTTGCCGTTGCACCATCGTTAATGGTTACTGCTCAACTGCTTTGGGTCGTAGCGTGATGTTATATAGCCTCAATAAACAGGCTACTTAACGCTAAAATAATTTCGCGAATGGTAGCTCCAGAAATGAGCGCGTTCAAACAAAAAAACCTCTTCAGATTTATTATTAGTATAGCTTAGTTAGGAATGTAAGTACAACAAGAAATTGACTCTACAAGCGATACTTTTACGTTTCTGTTGAAGAACACTGCACAACACTGGTATGTAGCTGAGACCTATAAAATACAGACATACAAACTTTGGCTCGTTACAATATGAGTAAAGACACAAATAACGCCAGCTTGTGTGGCCCTCTGTAGTTAGTCATGCACATAGCACACAGCAGTATAAACAGCAACAACGCTGTATTTATGTTAAAGACAAAGAACTGCCAACTCGCGACGTCGCACTGTGTGTGTCTGTGCTGTGTACAATATCATATCTGGAGGAGTCGTGTGCATCTTTAACTTATTTAAATATTTTTGTTCATACAGTATAAAATACACGCGAACATGCCATCACATACCAACGCAAGTAGAATCGCGGTACATAATATTGTGATTTATAAATCACATGATTAACTATCTATCATCACGTTTTATATCCCAAGAGGGGTAGGCAGAGACACTCTTTGTCATTTGTTACCTTTTATTATAAGCTCGGCGATTGTGTGTACTTTTAATAGTGCCTTCAATTAATATATTTTTACAACGTGTCCAAACCAGCGCAAACTACTTTTCTTCATTTTAATCACAACATCATCTTTTACTCCGTATTATTTTCTAATGACTAATACTATGTTATCCATACGACCATTCTGTTCCGATCTCACATTATAAGTTATTGCAAACAATTTCTATTTTAAGCCCGTGCGGTATTTTTTCTCTAGTTATTTTTTTCTTCCTTCTTGTTGCTTTACAGCTCCCAAAACCATGTTACGGCTCCAGGGTAACCAGCGGAAGATCAAGTCGTTTAGCCGATGGTATTTGTGAGGCTATACCTAACGAGTGGCCAGTTCTGTTCTCCAGCCTCCTGTTACCTAATACTTGCAAATATTGCTCTATGCCTATCTTACGAAAATCTATGTCTATATAAAATAGTATAGCTTTTTATTACTCAAATAATTGTTTGAATCGGGCCAGTAGCTTCATTGCGTTTGTGTGAGATTTCTTCGTAACTACTAAACGAATTAGATTGAGGTCTGAAAAAGCAATCGGTCGATGGGTTCATCTTATATTTTATGTATTACTGTAAATTAATAATTACTTGATGACATCATAATTAACTGGAACCAACGCGCACGATCCAGACACTCAATTACCTACCTAATAACGTTCTAAATTAAGATACATCTTGTTTAAACTGATACATCTCAGTAGACAGATTCGACCTATTATCTCCGGAGGTCATTTGAACGTGAAAACTAACTATACACACGACACGACACGACACAGCTCCTACAAGAGATAGTGATATATGGGAGTAATGTCGTGACCTCGCCTGCCACGGACGAGATATGTTTTAAATTAATTACTACTATTCATATTATGCTACGGGTACTGCATACTGAACTTAATGTTTCTATTTTCATATATTTGAAAATCTATGTTAAAATATATTTTAGAAAATTTTTCGTTGAAAAAGCAAGACATCAGTAAGATTTGTTTTTTAGGGTTCCGTACCCAAAGGGTGACAACGGGAATCCTATTACTAAGGCTCTGCTGTCAGTCAGTTTGTCCGTCCGTCTGTCTGTCACAGAACTGTATCTTTTGAACCTTAATAGGTAGACACTTGCAATTTTCACAGACTGTGTACTAATATGGCCGCTATAATATCGAATAATAAAAATAAAATAAAGTTAAAACTTAAAGGGATCACCATACAAGGAACGTGTTTTGTTCGGCGTTTTTTGTTCGATCTTATTTATAAAACGTCTAACAAAACCGACCAACCGAACTCCCCCTCGGATAATTCGTATGTGAGTCCCACTCACACTTGGCCGATATTTTCATGAGTTTAAAAATCTGAACGTTCGCTTCATGAGTCGTTTAGGTTATGTAATACTTACAGTGCTTCGGAGGGAACGTAAAGTCTACACTTCTTCTAAAAATAACGAACACTAACTGGCGTCAAGTTGATACTGTTATACTAGTGTCTCTGGCCACACTGCAACTTATAATGGTCATGATGGTGTGTGCGTGTGATAGAGGTATTCGTTAATGACAGTATCGCATGAAAAATATAGTTTTGCAATTTTCATTGTTCAAAAAAATTTAGATTTTGAAATGTTACGTTCTAATAAAGTAATGAAAAATACATGTAATTTATAAAAAAAAATATAAAACTCTCTTTTGTCAGTAACGCACACAAACCATATGAGCCCAAACTTGATGGGGTTACGTCGTTACGTTAAAGAGTTCCTGTGGCCACCTTTTGGCTTCATCATCAGGACCCTGGACATCATCTAGAACTAGTGAACTTGTGAAAACAAATTAAAAAAAAAAACGCAAAATAAGTGATACTAAAATTCCAGTACCTATAGATATGTCCTACTATAATTATACCGAATAGTCGGCGACTAGTCGTTAGTCGGATAGTCAGCCATAGTAAAATCATATACATTGATATAGGTCGAGACTTAGTTTTGCCACCGAATTTATAACTGTACAAAGTCAAATGAAATAAAAGCCGACGATCCCAAATTCAGTTTTTCAATTAAGCACAGGTTTGACATACAGTGGCAGTTTTGGGGAATTAGTAAAACAAAGCTTTGGTGAAATACGAGGGATTCTAGTTACCGATGACAGCGGGTGGACATGGGTGGGTTGCACGAGTGTACACGTGATATATAGCTACACTAAATATTATGTAATTACTGAAGTTCACAGAACAACTGAACGGGATTTGATGTTATATAAACAAATACGTTTATAACAACTTATGTATTAGAGACAGATATATGCTACCGCAGACTTTTTTGTAGTTCATTTTATTCCATATATTTATTTCCTACATCATTTTGTTATATCTCTGACGGATTAGACAGCATACGCCTTGAAAACGCGCTGGAGCTAACTTTTCCTCCGACTTGATTCACTAATACTGTTATTGCTCAGCTCCTAAACATGATCGCTTTATGCTCGAAAACCTTCCTCATGAATGAACTTATCTAGTGGTAAAAACTATATCAAAATACGTTCAGTAGTTTTTGCGTTATTAAGGCACATACATACAGTCAGACAGTTTTTATAATATGCAGTGATATAATATTATCATACTGAAAATCAGATTGTAATTAGTTGTAATAGATATAACATTTTCCGTGGCATTTATTGTTTACTGTATAGCGACCCACCCCTGGTCCTCCCTCGTCCCTTTTGGAGAAATGGCCTAAAACAGACCCCAAGGTATAGCTTCCTCTCTAAAAACCTAACTAGCTAAATAGTAATCAGAGATATCAAATCGAATATCACTTATCTTTCATAAAGTTTCTTCACTTGAAACAAACTTGAATCGATCTACTTTGAATCGAGTAATTGCTAGTTTCCTAGATTGTAAATTGGTCTAACATTTTGTATTATTCTACATTATTCTACTAAGTATTCTATATTACAAACTATTCTACTAGTCTACTT
Organism: Nemapogon koenigi; assembly: GCA_963924495.1. Lineage (NCBI taxonomy): Eukaryota > Metazoa > Arthropoda > Insecta > Lepidoptera > Tineidae > Nemapogon > Nemapogon koenigi. The sequence continues at coordinate 11,307,936 of OZ004647.1, read as the reverse complement.
ATTCTTCTATTCTACATTACAAAGTATTCTACATTAGAAAAATATGGCTCTTTTTAAATATGTATTCCAACTTGTTACAACTCAAATTACCGGAACCCAAAAGTCCCAGTCTCCTTATTTTATTGACGGGTTACCTTACAGCTCTCTCCGTCAACCGGGATATCGGTCCCAGGATATCCAGCGGAAGAGCAAGTCTTCCTCTTTTAGCTGATGATATTTGTTATATGCTACTTCTACCTTCTTTATAATGTTCTGTAAAAGTGTAGTTTCTGTAGAAGCAAGTAGCAAGTAGCAAGTAGCATTGTGAAGAGACGTTATAACACTCCTCACCACAGTGCTATACTATACTATAGGTAGTACTGTCTGCAGCTGCCGCCACAATATTGTCCGCAACCTGCGAGTCTGCCAAATTATAATATTTACTTTTTAATATTTACATACAACACGGAGTGCGGACCGACGTTTAACTTACCATTTTGTCATCTTTACTAATAACTGCACAAAGCTTTTATTTATAACTGCATCTCTCTATTTTTAGCCTTTATTTCAATTCAATTAGTTATATTTAATTTTATTAAATATAATTTATTATTATTTAAATAGTAATACAACTATATTAAACAACTTAAAATTAAATCTAAAAATTTATCCGAAACAATGTCATTAGAGAAGATGATGTTGTGACTAAAATGAAGAAAAGTAGGTTTACTCTGGTTTGGACACGTTGAAAGAATGAAGGATGAAAGATTGACTGAAGATGTTTATATGACTGAAGTGAAAGGAAATGCTGCAAAATGAATTGATCTATGGCAATATTGAAAGTACACATAATCGCCGAGCATGTATGAAAGGTATGATGAATATAAAAGAAGAGAAAGATGTATGTCAGGATCGTAGCAAATTGAATTCGATTGTCTCTGCCTAGTCCTCTCTAAAGGGCGTGATGATAGATAGATATGGTAGAAATTATTTATTCTAGATGGGACTCCGTTATCTCAACAACCTTGATAACGTTGGAGTGTGAGAAAAGTTTCACCAAGTACAAGGGCGTTTGGGTCGGAAAGACTTTATTTATGCCCTCCGAAAAACGTAAAGTCGATCGATGCAATTTATTTTTGTCTAGGCTGAGAATCGAACCCGGGATCTCCAGTATTTATTGCAGGATCTGTCTTCACAACCCACAACTAGACATTACCATTTAGCGCACGAGCACACGTCCGACGCGCGACGCTGCAATATGATAATATCCTGATTTTACATTGCAAATAAAGCAGCACACTTAAAATGGGGCCAATAAATCTTGTTGGAGGCTGCAAGTAGCAGACACCGGGTTTCATTACCGTTGTTTGGACGCAGCTGAACTACTGTACTGTGTGGGGCTGCGGATTGTACTCGTAATATACCTACGTAGAAATGACCGGCTGGAAATATCTTACGATTAGCTTTCCGCTCGTGAAAATTGTTGATTACTTGATGACTCCAGTTACCGTCACTACTTTGGGTCGTACCTTCCTCAGTAAATGTACTATTTAATATTGAAAATACCTCAACAGAATTAGCCAATTGTTCCCTATAAAAAATAAACATAATGCGAAATATCAAACAGATACCAGAAAGACAATCTTGATAAAAGTAACCATTTTATAAAAGCCAACACAAACTCGGCTATAACTCACCTGACAAGCTACATGAGGTGGCTAAACAGCTATTTTCAGGATGTTTCACAGCTAACTGTACATTCCTAGAATAAGTGCAAGTTCTTAATAGTCCTAGTTTACAATAGCTAACGGGAATCAGGAGCATCAGGCTGAGAGCCAAAACTGGAGAAGTGGGGAACTTTTACAGACTGCACAGTGCAGAGACAACTGTAATGAAGCTGTATATTTACTGTAACTTTACAACTGCATCTACACGTGTAATGGCTGTGCTTGTATGTTTAGGTGGCGAGTTGATCGCTCGTTTGGGAATACAAAACTCGGGGAAATCACAATTGATTCGTTTTCAATTTCGATTAATATTAAAATTGAGATAATAGTATTATATTATTCAAACGTCTTTACAAAAGGTGGAAGTTCTCAAATCTGCGCTATCTACCTGCTAATTGTGAACCGATTTTGATGGTTTATTTTTAGATCGACAGATGATTCTTTCGGATTCGTTGCAGTTTATTTTGGCAAAACTTGTCGGCAAGTTTTTCAGAAAGTGTATAAAAAACTGTTTTTATAAATAATGTGTACCGATTTCGATAACGATTTAACTATACTAATAAAAAAATCTATTATTGAGGAAGGTTATAGCTATATAACATCACACTACTACCTAAAGACACAGCAAGTACTTTATATGAAAAAAATAGTGTGATTGACTGTAGGATCAAATGCTTATCATATGTGTTATTTTCAATCCTGAAAAAGTATCTCACGATGTTTGAAAGCTATAATTGTCGTATAGAGGTCATAAAGAGCACCCACGTTTGATTCCCGAACACGCAACACGTACAGTGAGACGTGCTTCCTTGTGAGTTTGTGAGTCAAGTTTGTACTTCTCCAGACCATAAATCGATTATCCATGTAATGTGCCTATAACCATTTTAACACCTTTCACTAAGGTATCATTAGATCCAGAGGGACCTTGGGTGTGGTTCTTTTTTTGTTCCACCAAAAAGGAACCCTTCAATTTTGGTGTATGTCTGTCTATTTTTTGTCAATTAAATTATATTATATAAATTAAATCTTGTTATTTTATAGACATTGAAATAATTTCATTCCAACGCTATCTACCCCTATTTTAAATTAAGTTTGATGATTAACTTTTGAATTGAAACCGGGTTCAACCCTCTCTTGTGCCTTAAATTTAATAGACAGCTCGTGCTTTGGAGGGCACTCAAAACCGGGGTCCACACTTACAACTGTAGGTTAATTTTGTTTCATTTTCAGTTAAGTAAGCCTCTGTAAAACAAAGATAGATCTGTTGGATGTAATAAACGTGTACCAATTCCCTCTGTCCGGCTGTTTGCACAAACAAATAAATTCCAATAGAGCCATAAAGGTGGCTGTAGGGTGCTGTAGGTATCTAGACGAATAGCAAGATTACCTCCTGAAGTTTCATTTCCCGACATCGGCACGGGCGGAGCGTGCTCGGGGTACTAACGGTATGATAAGCGATCTTTTATCGCCGATTGATGTATGTCTGACCCAATACGGTATTGTACCTACACTGTGCAGTCCGAGAGCTCACACAAATTGATTGGTTCACGTCCTTCATAAATATATACAATTATGGATGGTATTTCTTTTGGTTGAAGATGGATGGATGCTTTTGGTTTACATAGTATGACATTATTCCGATTTATTTCTCCGACACAAAACAGAACAAACAAATAAAGACAATTAGTAAATAATACATTGATAGTTTGTATTTTCTCTATAAATAAGGACAGTGTTACTAAGTGCAAGGTTTTCAACGAAATGTATCGCATAGGCAATTAATTTTCGCTTGATTTTGTCACTTGAAGGTTTCCTTTTACTGTCACTTGAACTTAGACGAATATAAATGATATGAGGAATATAAATAGCTCAAGTTGATTATTGAGTGTAACCGTTTTACTACTAATAAACGATGTACAAGTATAAACTTTGTATAAACAATGCTTGGTCTCCCTCTAAAAATATGTCGATAGCCTAACTGGTAGATCCCTGCACTCGTGCTAAAATGCTAATTACCAATTTTCTTTAAGAATATGTTCAACCGAATCCTCGTGCTTCGGAGGGTATCGGATATTCACTTCTGTTAAAAAAGTGACACATCTAGGTCCATTAAGTCCAGCAATAGACTTGCCACCTGTTCTGTTTAATATGGACAACTGGCGTCAAGTGTATACTGTTACAGTGTCTCTGACCATATCTCATAATGTATACAAGCCGTGAAGATGTGTATATGTAGAGAGAGTATAACTACTAATTATAAGGTCGTGACTTTTATTTCCTAGACGAGCATCAATGCCGGCCTCAATTACATAATATTTTCAGTATCGGTTTTTCAGTTAAAGTTAGACACCATATGCACCAGCTGTCAGCTGCGACAGGTGTCTGCGATAGACGTGGGAACACGTTTATACTCTTACTGTAGAGTGTAGCTGTAGACGGTAGACGGTAGACGGAGCTCTTAATATAAACAATATATACTATACTTATTTTTATATATTATGTTACCGTGAATGTCCGAAACTGTGCGTAACTTGAGATTCACCGTTGAAATGACTTGGTGAACTTCTAAAAAGTTAATTTACTACTATATTTATTTCGGAAAAGTTCCAACCTACTGCCAGCCTACCTACAAACAGAGGTATCGAATGTGTATAAAACTTTTTACAGTGAATAAAAGGATTTTAATTATTGTAAATAATTTTGTTGATCAATTTGATAAAATGAATGTATTATGAAATAAAGTCGCACGCCGTGTCAGTCTGTCTATCTGTGATGCGGTTTTTACTATTAGATAGATTGATTCAGGAGAAAAGTTTGGGAATATATCAAGTCGGGGAAAAAGTTAGTTCCATTTTCGTGGCGTATGCTATCTGTCTAACCGTAAGAGATTGTGTAAAATTAAATGCTCTACATAAAGATCCGCTGTAGCATATGATAAGTAGTTATAATCGTATTTGTGTAGGGATGTAAGCCCATATGATGTACCTGTTATATATAATACATAATACTAGCGGTCGCCCGCGACTTCGTACACGTTGTATTAGGAATAGTGACATACATAAGTGGAAATACGCAAAGAGTTTCCCTTCATTTAATTGTTTCCCCTGTAGTTGCCCCGTGAGAGAGATGTTCGAAAATGCATATATTTGGTACCTGATATTCCCGTCCCCCGTGAATATTTTTGAAATGCGATACGAATTCGCCAGAGACACTTTATTACAAAATCCTTCTTTTGCTCCTCCTATGCCTTCTAGCTAAGTTTTCAAGTACCTACATCTGACCAATACAACATTATCCCTATACAAACTTCAACGCCCCGTTGCACCCCTCCTTAAGGGTTGATGGATGATTTTGAAAATCGTATAACACGGGTTTTATCATTTGTGTTGAAGAGTATTCGTACCAAGTTTCAAGTTGCTACATGCAGGGCATACGATTTTCCATAGAAACTTGTACACCCCATTTGACCCCTTTAGAGGTTGAATTTCGAAATATCCTTCCTTATTCCTTGTATAAATCATAAAGGGAATCAGTGGGCTAATATTATATTTCTAGACTTAATGGTTTGAGCTGGACGTTGGTTAGTCAGTGAGTGCGTGAGTCATGCCTTTTTTATAAAAATATTTCTGATTTTGAGTTAATTTATTTGTTTGTCTATCTAATAAAACACAATCCTCTTGATTAACATACACCGTTAAATGTCGCGATAATATTAAAAAATAAAATAAAATAGTTCAGACTTTCACCAGCGATTTTGGTAAATGTGAACAATGTCCAAGTTCGGACATTCACAGTAACATAATATAGTTTAACAAGTTATTTATTCCCCGGAGAGTTCTGTCAGTGACATTTTCTTAACTTTACTTGATAACTTTATAACTTAATATCAATAAGGTCGTAATAACACAGTATATTTTCAACCGTCTCTCACATATACTACACTGGGTTATTGTATAAATACAGACGCTGTTACCAGTGTAGAACTTTGAACAAAGTTTATCTGTTTATTTAAAGTTTTTTATCAAGATTGATGGCGCCACATTGTGTAAAACCAAGCATTTTAATTATGATTCTGAGTTATTTAATTTAAAATGCCATATTGTTACCTATATATTTAAGTATATAATAGTTTCAAAGAGAATAGCTTGTTTTTACTCAGTGTGACGCCACACTTCCACGGTCTATTTTGTGGCCTTATATCTACTGATTAGGGAATGCAATCCCGCAAAATAATTTCAATCCCGGTATTTCCGGGACTGAACCATCTTAATCCCGCGGGATCCAGGTACTTGCGGGATCCCGCAGGGTCGACTTAAACCTCTGAAATCAATCGTAAATAATCGTAATAAAGACCCAATAAACCTCGTTTTCACGGTTTTAATAAGCTTTTTGTTACATTTTAAATGGTTTATTAATATAATAAATATAAAAAATAAAATTCTTAGAAAAGGTCGTAGGTGTGACGCAGGTGTTTGCAGGGTATACCCGGCCCGATGGTTCCAAAAATAATAATTTTTTTTAAATTTTTTATAAAGTTCAGTTTGATTTTGATTTATCTAGATTCTATGACAATCAATATTCAATGAATAAATCCATTGCATTGCTTCATAATTACAAGTTGTTACTGGCAAAATATAAGTAATCAAACGCCTTCACACCGTTCCCCTAGGGCTCGGCGCCCCGCACCTTAGAGAAACACGTATGTACCACGCTTCTCTGTAATCCCGCCAGTCCAGCGGGATACCGCAAATTTTTCGACCGAGATTAGTCCCGCAACATGTATGCGGGATCCCGGTATTACGGGATCTCGGTATCCCGGTATTGCATTCCCTACTACTGATGATGAGTTGAAGATTTTCCTACTGATCTGACATAATTATCTACATTTTTTCAACTCATGAATGTTGACACAATATCATTAAGCCTTTTATCAAAGCAGCAGTGACAATTATTTTCCACGATCATAAACCTTTTTCTTCTCTATATTCATCACGCCGTTCATACAAATATGAAGCTTATGTATTATTCCTCTCTCTCTCTCTCTCACACACACACACCCTGACATGTACGTACACGGCCTTTATCATGTTATTTTAGAAGTGCGGACATGCGTTTACGTGCCCTCCGAAACGCCTTGTTAAAACCTATTTAGTAAGTCAACAAACATTAAGAAGACAAAAATGAAAATAACATTCAGTTAACAGTAGAAGAAGTTACGTCGGGTCTTGTGTGAAGTTGGAGAGCTCTCGAGTGTTCTAACTTTATGGTACATATGATATACTGAAAAGTAACGCATTCGGTACGATGTCGTTAGAGAAGAATGAAGGATGAAAAATGAACTAAAGGAAAATGCTGACAGAGGACGACCTGGTGTACTTTTATTGTCAATATAAAATAATTGGCCAAGTGCGAGACGAGCTCTCGTCGAGAGAGTTTCCGTACCATTTTCCCGTGAGAATTTTCGTTTATGTTTTCCTGTAAACTATGAATGAGACCCTATATTTCCTATTTTTTTCAAAGTTTTAGACTTATGTGTTTCGGATATAGGGGGGGGGGGGGGGGGACGCTTAATTTTCGTATATTATACCTATATTTAATTATTAAAAAAATATTTCTTACAACGAGCCGTTTTCATTTGATTTTTATTTAACTTTTTAAGAAATTAATCGAAATTCGATTATTTTCGCTATATGTTCGTGAAAACCAAATGATTGAAGGTAATGTTAAAATTGTGAAATTATTATGTATTCGAGATTAAAATTGAAGCCTGAAATTATATTCAGTACCTACCTACTCTCTGTAAAAGGAATATTATAAAAATACATCAAATGTTCATTAGTGACGAAATAATATAAGCTGTCTAGAAGCTTTTATCATTTTCCGCAATAGAAAATGTTTTAAAATAATGTATCACTTCTTTAACAGACATAAGAAGTAGTGCGGACACTGGCTTTACGTGCCCTATGAAGCACGAAATATTTTTTGGCACGAGTATTTTGAACCCGGATCCCTACGGTTTCATGTCCAACGCTCTACTAATTACGTACGTAGGTACGACGACCGTGTTTATTAGACTCTGCGATTTCCGCCGCAGCTCCTGCTTTGATTACTGTTTTCCTGAGATGAGACTGGACCAATGTGTCCACGCACGTTGCATCCTTTACCCGACCTCGCTCCCAGGAAATCAAAGTTATTCCATCGGGTCTCTTGCCCTCTTCCCGGATTATGCCCGTTGGCTCTAAGAGAGCAGGGATTTCTATTGACGAATGAGCCTTTTTGATGGCATTCAGAATTTCAGGGATAAAAGCGTATGTCACTCTCCGATCCTTTCTTTTAGATCAGTTACTCTGTTTGATGTCAAATAATGACAAACAATCAAACACAGACTATATCATTTATAATATTAGTTAGAATTAATGTAACATCAACTATATTTAACTCATAACATTTTCACGGGAGTCAACACTCAGCAACTTATTTCACAAAAAAATCAACTGAAAGCTGAAAAAAATCATTTCGCACCCGTAAATATTTTCTTACATTTCGAAAATGCACTCCGTATCTCATTGCGCAATGCAGTGAGCGCTGAAAACGGTTTGAAAATGTTGAAATGTTCAACTGAAGGGCTCTAGAGCGTCAGTGATTATACACTCACACTCCTACCTCGCGTTTATTGTTAGTTGTTGACCCAACTGAGTTTGTGCCACTCGCGCGCCACTTAGCGCCGCCACAACCACGACTGCCACTATGACGTTTTAATTACTACAACAGGTATTGTCACCAGATTTATTGTACGAGTGACTTGTTCATTTTACTGGAAACAGTTTTGTTTTAATTTTACTTTTGAAAAAATAAATGTCTCGTTATTTTTAATAGTGTTTTTATTTTATTTTTTTATTCAACAATAATATATGTACCTACCTAAGTAATTATAATTTAATATAGTATCGATACTACAAGTATTTCCGCTTAGTGCTGGAAACTAGAGGTCCCGGGTTGAAGCTAAAGCTAAACAATAATTATGAACAAGTAAGTTCTCGTCTTTCGAAAGACACTTAAGGGTGCCCACGCGTTTAAACTCCACCGAAATAGACCACAGACTCAACCAATTCTTGAACGAACAGTCGCCTGTCCGTTTTATATTTCGATGCCGGACAGATCCCGGACTGCACACTAATAGAGTGATACCCGACAAACTTTCTAGCTGTTCTGTTTAATATCGGTGTGTGAGATACCTCTGCAGGTGTTACTCAAGAGGTAGAGCTCCACTTGTTTCTACCTATCTGGTGATTTGGTGATTTGAAATAATAAATTAGTGGACTGTATTTTAAGCTGTTTTATTTGTCATAACAATTTATATATACATACTTATCGATACCTAACTAATGGACCTAATTACTGACCTTGCATATCTTCCGGGCAAGATGATATTGTTGATTATTTTACTTTCTTTAATTTAGGTATTCAGGTTTCATACTGATACTGTCAAACACAAAAGGTGCTTCTTCGTGCAATCCCAAGGTAAAACTCTTCACAGCATGTCATCTTGCCCGAATATGCCCCACTTATTCTAAGTATAAATTCAAAAAACACTAAAACTTATTGTTCATATAAAGATCTCGGCTGCCAGTCTTCACAAAGTCGCCAGCAGCAAGTGGCTGATCAATCGAGTAGCGCACAATCGGTAACTTGCGGGCTACATGTGCACATTGCTAGTGTCTCAGCATGTTTGTCCGGGAGAGTCTTAAAACTGTTTAATGCATTTTTAACAGTAGTAAATAAGGTTTTTGTTCACTTCAAATCATGTGTATTTAACGGATATTTTCAAGTGAAAAGTTTGTGTAAAAATAATGAATTAAATTTTCCATGAAAACATTAGAGAGCGGCGCTGTAGTTCGTGTCTGCAAGTGATTACCGTAGTTTGGAGATATATGTGGGAGTGTATGTGCCAGCTACTGGAACTTTATATATTTGGTTCACATTTACGGTTACTGCTCTGCTTCTTTGGGACGTAGCGTGATGGTATAAAGCCTATAACCTTCCTCAATTAAAATATTAACTATTTAAAATTGGATTGGCAGTTTTATGATACAAGATATTATTCTACTACTGTGGAATATGTAAACAGAAGTGAGGTATACAATTATCACTAAATTCTAATAGAAATTGATTCAGTTGGTAAAGCTACATGGATGCTCCATTAATAAAGTTTCTAGATAGTTAATCACAAATAAATAATAATAATGTGCAAGTAGTTGTTGGTAAAAACCGCAACATGAAGCCAAAGACCGTTTCCCAACAAAATATACTCCATTGTGGCTCCCAACTAGAAACGAAGTAAATCACACCGGATTGTAGAGTGTAAACTCTGTTCTGCGGAGTGATATATCGTCCTGCACTGCAAATACTATCAGACAAACTGAAAGAAGTGCTTTTTATAGTTGCCAACAAACTTCCTTCTCTTGCGAGTAGGTGACGACATGCGGATTGTGAAGACAGATTCGACATGTTAAAGAATCTTTTAGAGGATATTGTTCGGATTCATTCAGTTGATGCCACAATTTTGTTAACACTTTATATTTAAAATCTACACTTGCTATCGATGTTTATTAGCAAAAAATCAACTTTCATGTGTTACCATTAGGTTACAGTATTCCTGTTAACGGGCCCTTGGTACCCAGCGGAAGTCTTTTTCATTTATTAAGAGGTATTTCCAGAAGGATTATTTCCTTCGATATTACACAGATATTGTAACTTTAGAGAATTTTTTTATGAATGATATTTGTTAAGTTCCAGTATCAACAAAAGGTGGCCACGTAACGGCAGTAGATAATACTTCCTAGTGTAAGAGAGCAGGGTCGGCAGGGTTGATACAAGTTGAGGTATTTGTTACAAAAGGTGATGTATAAGGTGGAAGTGTTCTTGTTAACCCCGAGGGCGAAACTTTCAAAATTACTTTTCAAATAATCATAAATTCTCCGATAAAAGTTTTTTGCCCGAATAATATTATATATTTTTGAAAAGTTTCCTCAGTTTATAACAGATATGAATTTTTGAAGCGTGACATCTGACTTGGGACTTTTGTGATTTTTGGGGATACTTCGTTTTAATGGAGGGAGGTTTTTTTCCAATTAATTGAAATACATTGAAATACTGGGAAACTTAGCTGAAGTTTATTCTGTATATTTTAATTGTACTAAGAACTTTAACAAAATAATTGTATTGAAATATACTTGTCTTGCTATTTTTTTTAAAGAACTGCGTAATTTTAATCGGTTTTTTAATATAAAGTACCGAAAAAAATGTGTTTTTAATAGAGTAGGATTTCTACTTAAGTCCATACCATATAAATAATTTGTAAACGTTAAGGGTCCTATATAATATTCCCAATTTCTCTGTAAATAATCCACTTGTGTCACTGTAATTTAGCATATAGATACTTATTCAATAGGTATATCTAAGTGAAAGAGCAGTTATTTTTTCAATTGGTTTTTTTGAATAGGAAATATGGGTGGTAGAATAAAGGATTATTTAGCTTATTGAAAATTCTAAATAAAAATATTTTATGATTTTTCAATTGGTCAAAAAACGTGAAGTATATAATTGAAGGGTAATGGTATAACAGCACTTAATAGAATATGTAAGAGAAAACGGGGGCAAAGTTTAACCACCCATATTTCTTATTCAATAAAACCAATTGAAAATATAACAGCTATTTCACTGAAATATATTGAATAAGTAACTATATGCTAAATTACAATGACACAGGTGGATTATTTACAGAGAATTTGGGAATAGTTTATCCCAGAGAAATTATGGATAATTATGTAGTTAAATACGAAATTGCATACCCAATATACCTAAAGATAATAAACCGTGGTCCGTCAAAATGAAATAATATTGGCTAAGTTGCGAGTACTACTCGCGCGCTGAGGGTTCCGTTCCAAGACAGGATTTTCGTCTAGCTTTTCCTGTAAACTATAACAACAAAATTTTAGACTCGGTAGTTTCGGAGATAAGGCGGGAGGAGGGGGCGGAATTTTGGTATATTTTCTTTGATATAATTTAAAGTATGCATTATAAAATTATAAAAAATAATTTGTATTCCTTATAACGAGCCCTTGATGTCACGTGATGCACTTGAAAAAAAAAATTTTTAACGTTTTAATTTTTCTTCCAAAATGAACTCCCAAAATCTAAACTCGATTATTTACGCTATACGTCAGTGATTGGGGTCATGAAATTCAAGTTGTAAAAAATATTATATTTAACATATTAAATAGAAATAAAAAACTGCGAAATAATCAAGATGTATCCGTGAAGGTATTAAAATAAACAAGTGGGTACATCTAGCTAGAGCAACAGCAATTAAGAATTTTAATACAAAACAGTAATTATAGACCGGCAACAGTAATGCTGGGTAAGAAATTTAAATTAAAAACGAAACTCTTAAAAATATTCGGATGTCCAAAAAAGCTTGCGGCAAAATTACTTCGGTAAACAAGTTTAGGCTGATTTATGAAAGAAGTTCTAAATAAATAAATTTTAAGGGCAAAAGTTACGTCAGCAGGTGTCCTTTAATATTCTGATGGTGTATACACAGTGTATACTAGAGATGCAATTATACACTTACTTTAAAGTGGTTTTATTCTGTACTATTTGATGGTAGTTCTATACTAGGAGAGGTTCTTCTTATTGATGTTTGATTTTTAATATGAAATACTCCCCTGAATGAATTACTCGGGGTAGATACATATTCATTTGATCCTTGTTTAGGGTAAAAACGGAAACCCTATTACTAAGACTCCGCTGTCCGTCAGTCTGTCTGTCTGTCATGTCCGTCTGTCACCAGGCTGTATCTCATGAACCGTAATAGTTAGACAGTTGAAATTTTCACAGATGATGTATTACTGTTGCCGCTATAACAACAAATACTAAAAAAACAGAATAAAATAAATATGTAAGGGGCTCCCATACAACAAACGTGTTTTTTTGCCGTTTCTCAATGTTCCAAAGTGAAAAGAAAAACGATAATAGGCTTTTGTCGACAATGTTAAGGTTACGTGACAGTAACACACGTGATTACATCTAGGTACTGTCATGGGACTGTTAATATACCGTACTACGTGAAACAAAACTACTTGTTTATTTGTATTTATTTTTACACGCCTTTAAAATCAAAGAAATACTTTAATTTCACTTGTATTATTTTGATATCATTGTTCAACCAATTCCATTTGTATAATTACCTACGTTCTGAGACGAATCATGTTCTAAGTCTAAATGAAAATTTCATTATAAAAAACTTTATAAATTGTAGTGGAAAACAACACTTGCAAAGTTGTATAATTTATATATATATGAGTTTAGCTAGTGCAGTTCTTTGTATTTGGAGTAACAAAATCCTGAAAGCAGGAAATACCTAACTGAAAAGTGTGAAAGGTCAGTTCTCAGTGCATCTAATCGGCTCAGATCCGAATATCGACGCTGTGTGAACAGTGAACAGGTTTCCTCTCCCCGTTTGCTCTTTATATGGTGTCGTTACATTTTATTTTCTTCAATTTGGGTAAAAATTCAGTTTAGTTCTCCGGTTGATTGTTTTAAAAAACATTGTGAGAAGAGAATACTCTCTCGTAGCTTTTTATGTTTCTGCTACTTCATTATTTTAGCTTCAAAAGTTACTTTATTAAATTTTGAGCTTTTATTGTTTTATTACTTATTTTGTGTATTGTAATAAAAGGGAAACTGTTTCCTTTCAAAGTATTGTTAATTGTCTTAACTTCTGTAGATCTAAGCTGTTTCATTAAAAATTATCTTAGAATGCAGAATGTATAAAAAATATACATAATAACATTTATAAAACCTACTGGCGAATCAGTTTAAGAGCAAGACTGGTAGCGCAATGAACTCAGTATACCGCGCGGCTTATTTTGTCGATATCTCTATAAAAATTTGTTAAAGAGATACACTGCAAAAATAATCGATAAAATAAGATAGGCCAAGATTCACGTACCAGAAACATGAGAAAAAAAGATTTCACAAAAAATCGGTATTGCGAAAATACATAAAACGGACATATGCTCTTCTAGAAGTAAACAAAAACTATTAGAAATAGCAAGTTGTAGTTAATGTTTTCATAAAGTATGTAAAATTATCTATAGGATAAATACGAGAAAATGGTACATTAGTAAATATATTAAGAGAACAAAAATCGGTTGAAAATACTCATGAAACTTACGTGAAAATATACGTGATTTTCATATTTTTTTTTTTAATTCATACTGTGTCTTTAGAAAGCTATTTATATTTCGAAACAAAGACATCTAGTTATCGCGTAATTTAAAAAGTAAATTAAAGGGACAAAAGTTATGAGTAGGTATTTTTTATGAGTTTTATAAATTCTGATTTTTTTCTTCATTGAATAATTCTTTCAAAACTATTCAACACAACATAAATGATATTATTGATTTTAGTATCTAAGTATTGAACCTTAACAAAAATATTTAAAGACATGATAACATACATTAATGTATAATACAATTTGTAATTATCTAGTTAATGAGACTAATATTATAATGAAGCACAATATCGTTTACCTACGTAAATACCATCATTATTATAATATAACCTCTAATTTATATGGATTATAACTCCTCCGCTACGTCAGTCTGTCTGTGACCACGCAACAACTTCTGAACGGATTTTGATGCGGTTTTTATATCTAGATAGGTTGATTCACCAGGAAGGTTCACGAGTATTAAACATGAACCTATCATGTTTAGGAGCTGAGCAATAACGGTATAAGTGAATCAAGGTGGGAAAAAGTTGCCCCACCGAGTTTTTATGGCGTATACTGTTTAATCTGTCAGCGATATAACAATATGACGTAGGGAAGAATTGTGTATAATGAAGTGATCTAAAAAAAGTCCGCGGTAGCATATATCTTTCTCTAATAGATAAGTGTATTTTTATATGTAGTTATAAATCGATATTGTACCAATATTTATAGTACATTACTGCCGCGGTCTATAATGACTACTTTGCTGGTCGCGCTGATGATGGCCCACAGCGCAGCGTAGCGCAGCTCCAGGCCGACACAGCGCGGTCAGCGTGCAGCACTTGATGGACGAGCTAAGATAAACAGCGAGGACAGCAAGGGCTGCAATGACGGCCAAGCTGGAAGGCCTAGAGTGTAGCTAGGCTAGCTTGAGGCAATCAAATAAATAAAAATAAAATTTTCGCTGAACCGCGCTTTTGTTACTTCTTTGTTTTTTTTTAAAGCAATGGTAGTTGGAACTATACAGCCAAATATGAATAAAATCTTTTTGTACCTATCTCTATAAATACAAACAGCTGTGTTTTAAATAAAATCTTTTTGCATTTGATTTTTTAAAACGTTGAAACGGCAATATAGCGACCGGCAATGTTTTGCCGGCCTGTTAGAGCGACAAAACTTTGCCGACCGCTCCTTGAAACAGAACGGCAAGGTCGACTTTGCTCAAACAAGGTTGTCAAAATAATGACCACATTACATGCATTTTTGAGTAAATATAATTATATTGATAGCGTAATTGGTAGTGCCATAAAAACCTTGAAAATGCTAAGCACCAATGTACGTGCTTTAATCGTGTTTCGGAGGGCACGTAAAGCCTTCTTTTGATAATCATAAAAGTGACAGATTCATAGGTCCATGCGCAGCAACAAACTTGTTATGTTTGTAGTATATGTATTGGATTATTTACGTGAATTTGGATGTATCAATGGAGGATATTATTTGCAGATAACTTAAATGTTAGATTTCTTGCTAAAATGTATGTCATCTATCTAGTGTTGCAAAGACGCGGGAAACCATTAGTTAATTGTAACAATGAATTAGGCATTATATCGTTATCCCAAACTGTTACTCGTTACCGTATATAAGAACTTAACTAGCTGATCACTTTACCTTGTCAAACTGATAACATTACACACTTGTTGAGAACTATACATATTGGGGACTTCATTCAGTAATTATAAATAAACTTTTAAATATAATACTAATTGGTCCAAATGGCTAAATGCGGACAGTGTTACCAGCGGCCCTTGTCTCGCCACGATAGCTTGTGGCTGTACTTATTTATTTATAGGTATTATAACATGTTCTGGAATAAGGAATGTCATATTCAGAAAACTCTGTACCTCTTTTTAACCATGATGCGCGTCGTCACCGAGGAGTGATTTGGCATGGTTAAAGTTTATATGGATAAGGTGTGCAGAAAATAAATATTTATATATAATGTGTTGGAAATACATTAAATAAAAAAATATATATTTACATTCATATTGTCAACATGGTGGCTCGCATAGAGTAAAAACTATCGCCAAAGATCAAAAAGAATATAACTAAAATTACTGACTGATTCTATTATTTTTATTCTGTCACACAGAAGCAACAACGTCACCCTCGTGTCAATCACAACTCTTCAAAAATATATTTCAAGATTTTACGTCATCACATGGCGACCGACGCACGCTTAACGTTGTGACATGATGGGGAATCCGGTTTAATCACGCCCGTGCTGTGATTAATAAAACATATCATAGCCAGCGGGATCATCATAAAGGCTTGCCTTTGGCAAATCATCGATTAACATTGGTGGAGTCATATAGATTATACCATACTTAATTAGGCATATAGATTTGAAGTCTACGATCCACACATTTTGAAACACTTGTTCGCAATTGTTTGTTTGTATACGCACAGAATAGTCCCCCAGGTTACCAGGTAGGTACCAGCCTCTATCCAGACGAAGTTGGTAGGAACACTAGTTAAGCGATCCCCAATTTACATGAGCATTATCGATTTTGAATATATTACCATTAATTTATTGGTATTAGTGTTTAGCTCATATAGAGAGGTATTTAGGACTCGTTAACTGTAACTGGACGAACTGGATATTCATATATACCCCTGCTGAATTTTTATATAATTATAAATAGTTCAATAACTATTTTTAAACGACTTCAAAAAAAGGAGGAGGTTTCTCAATTCGACCGTATATATATTTTTTTATGTGTGTTCGCGGATAACTTCGTCGTTTATGAACCGATTTTGATATTATAAGTAACAATAATTCGTAAATGTTACGTTGACTTTTGCATAAAAATTGTACGCGTTTAATACATTACAAAAATATGTTAATCAAAACATAATCCGACAAACCTATTTGGACATATGAACTAACGACCCGTTTCGTCCGTGGAATCTTTTTAATTGGAATAAATTTTTAATTTAGAATGTAAGACATCAAACATTCAGAAGGACAGATAAATACAGATATATTTAGACAGTAACGTAGAAATTCTCTAAAAAGTTTAAAATTAAAAGTATAATTAGACATTTTGAAAAATTCCACGACGGATTTAAAAAAGTTTTAATAATATAAAATTAACGCCTACTTGGTAACAGTAGGCAAAATAAGGTCGATAAAAAATAATGAGTTCATCCAAGTGGGATAGACCCAAATGGGGCGCATTTAATGAGACCAAAAATCGTGCTAATAATAAAATAAATACTGATATCGTGCGCTTATTTTAAACCTTCCCATTGATCTGTATTAGAAAGATACATCTGAATACATTCATTACTGAGATACGAACCAAGAGCACAAAATATGACAGTAGCAATTACCATAAAGTACAGTGGCAGCCATGACACCTGTCCTGTTGGTATTGACACCTGCATAATGTTGGCTTTGTTACCTGGTTGTTAAATTAAAAGAGGCATTTATGAATCCAATTTATAATATCATCATGAGGTATAATTATTGTTTGTCAATTTACATCGCTAGTGTTGATATATTGTGTGAATACTGTACCAGCCATGGTACAGTATTCACACAATATATCAACACTAGCGATGTGCCAACTCTCACGATAACACTTGCTGTATATTATATTCAACTAGCGACCCGCCCCAGCTTAGCTCGTAGAATTTTAAAATCACATGCTCAATAGAAACATTGACATTGTTGTTTACTGGTCCGCTCCCAAAAGACATGGCGTGATGTTTTATAAACATAACCCTTTCTTGTGAATTAGTCTGTCTATTAGTGAAAACCGTATCAAAATCGGTCCAGTAGATAAATAAGACGAAGTGTGAGGGCACGGTCATTGGATCACTAAGGACTTGACATTAGTTCGCTTCGGTGCTTCTTACTAATATAATTTGTTTATTAACCGATCGACGACGTGTGCAAGAACACAACGATAGTAGGAGGACCGGAGAGGGCCAACTAGACTACTTTTATCCCGGGAAAATAGTTCTATAAATAAGAAATGTCAACTAGTTGCTGAAGTGACCCTCGACACCAGTTGTTGTTGTTCATAGATCAAACTCTGAATATCACAAGGTATACCTACTTTACTTATGAACGTATGAAAGCTCTCTCAAGATATACTCGTAGAGATGGTATCGCTACCTAGTGGCACCATCTACTACTTCTGACGGCATCTAATTAGCTTTGCGACGTATCAAAAGATGTTCTACTCGCCTTCATCACACGCATCTGTTACCGCTTGCTCCGACATTATGTAGCGTCGATATGTCGGGAGGGTATTTGGTAGGTACAATGTTGGAATAGAAAAGAATCTTACTCCTGAAAAAAAATTTGTGCATTCAGCACCGTACACGAGATAAAAGTAAAACTCCTATAAAAATAAACTTCATTATTGATAACATTTTCTACACTGAAAATGACCTTGTTTTGGGCCAATGGTCCGTTGTATACAAGAGGCTTGAGATATAATCAATATATAGCTCTCTTTCTCCTTCTCTCTCTCAGGTAACAAAATGTGCCTAAACGTAACGCGTTCTTAAAATTTCACTCTCAATTTTCGTCCAAAAATTATCGAAAAGCCGCCTAAGAAGTTTCTTTTCAAAAATGCATAAACACCAATATATTAGGTTAAGGAAGTGACACAACTAAGTTCTTTAACTGCAGCAACAAGCTTCTGTTTAATGTGGACAACTGGCTACAAGTGGACACTGTTACTGTATAAAGGTGGCTGCAATGAACGGATTTTCAATGAGGTTAATCAGTAATAAAGTTTTCCACGAGCGCTGTCTCATGGATTATGTCTCCATCCGTTAGAAATATAACTAAATTAGTGTAGAATTAAATTATCCATAATTTTTTTTTTTCGGCTTCAACTGTGTAAATTTTTGAAATGTGATGTAAGAATCTATCCTAAAGCGTTTCCTGTATAAAAAGTAGCCCATGTCACTCTCCGGCCCTAACTAAATAAATAAGTAATATGTCGGTAGTTACGAAGTGGTAAACGATCCCTGTGTCACCCGTACTTAAGGCTCCATAGGCCAGGTCCCCAGCTTCACGTCCTTACACAACACGGACCCTTTTCACGGCACCGCTGAAAATATTGACAACCTTTTCAGAGGTTTTCTATGGCGCTTGAATGAAAAAAGAAGGCCGATTTCACCTTACTTAGCTACTTGTAGAAGCTCTAACATTACTGGCTTATTATTTTTTGGAAAATTTGTTACACTTTCAGGAAAACCGTTTATGCACTTGTTTATGGTGTGTTTGCTTATTTTTCGTATATAATAAAAGGAGTCGATAGCCTAATTGGTAGAGCTTTGATTTGAAACCTCCCCGGTCCCGAGTTCGATTCCCATTCGTGCCAAAATGCTAAGCACCAATATTATTTTATAATATGTGCTTAAATCGACTCTTAAAGATTTACGTCTGTTAAAGAAGTGATAAATCTAGGTAAATGAAGTACCACCTGTTCTGTTTAACATGTGCACTGTTACAGTGTCTCTGACCACACCGGAAGGTATAAACACTGTGATGATAGCTGAAGTACATCAGTCTGGACTCTTCTCTTCAGCGTATTGTGTCGTATCCCGCCTGAAGTAATGCACCCCCACTTGGAATTCAGTAAGAAATATGGCAGATACGTGACGAGTGAACACTTCACTTGTGTCACTGTTGTTTATGTGGGATATTTTACTTTACTCTGTGACCTTTTCAAGTTCTGAAGTTCAAGACACAAGGGTGTTCAAATTATTGGGGGGTTCTGATTCAATAAACACAACAACAACAACACACCTTCACGGCCTTTATACCTTGAGGTGCTGCTAGAGACACCAGGCAACAGTGTCCATATAAATATCTGTTATTTTTAGAAGGAGCGAAGACGCCGCCGGCTTTACGTTCCCTCCGAAGCACGATGCTTCATGATTCATGATAATGATGATGATGGATTCAATAAACATTATTTTATAATCATACTAATGTTATAAAGTTGAACAGGTGCTAATATCAGGAATTTATAGTCCGATTTAAAAAATAATTTTATATTAAATAGGAAGGTTATTATATAACATTACGCTACGGCACAAAGGACCAGAGCAGTAACCATACATATAAACGAATCAAAAATTTAATACGTTATCTGATTATGAATGAAATTTAGAGAAATACAGGCATATAGTGTAGGTTGCATGTATGTATACAGAAAAATAGGGACGGGGAGGGGTATTTTTATAATGGATGTTCGTTTTTAAAATATAAATACTAAATCTATAACTCGTAATTATTTGCTTTTGATAGAAACAAATATGGTACCACACTGGCCACTCCATCTACAATTAGCGCCGTAGATTAAGATAACGAACTGTAAATCGTTTTAAATTATTTACCCATTATTTTCAACGTTTCAGTATACCGCTATTCTGAACCGCAAGTAAACAGTAGGGTTGTCTATTTGGTATAATATTCTATCATAGAAAATGAAAAAAATGTATAGATGTTTACACGAATGTATTATTGTTGGATACTCCGTAACAATTTCCATATCATTAATATGTTTTAATTACATTATTTTTACCCGCAGCCTAATCCATGAGCATATTAAAAAGAGAAGTAATGCGGAAACCATGTAAATCTAGTTTTACATGAAGTAAAATTAAATTTTGTAGCTATAGTATGAAAAAACGTGTGTAAATTTTTTTTTTCCGGGACAATAAACAATTACGCAATACAAGTTATCTTGAATAACTAGTTATATACCTAGACAAAGACATACAAATAGTATAACCTATAACATTATATCCACCGATTAAATAACAAGGAGACAATACCACAACTACCTATCTATAAAACATTCCTTACTCTTAATTATTAACTTTGGAAAATAGAGTAGAAGATACTCTAGATCTCCTTGTGCACCTCAATCAGTTAGCGGTGTCTTGGCGCAGGAAAATAGTGTGATCATGACAACGGATTTTGTTTTTAGATATAAAAACAAGTAGAGTTTTATTTACCTCTGATTCAATCCTAACCGAAACATTCCTAAAACAGACCTAGTCGCGATATAATTGGCGCCCAACGTGGAACTCGAACTCGTGACCCTGAGATTGAGTCTCATGTTCTACCGACTGAGCTGCCTATAGTAATATTAGAAAGAAGTAAAATTCAAAAACTCAAAAACTACTGAACCAATTCTATAAATTATTTCACTAATAGAAAGCTATGATATCCCTGAGTGACATATTAAGCTATATTTTATATTGTTCGAATATATCCACGGGTGAAACTGGAGTAGGAAAGTCTATAGATAAATATATCTGTACTCAATTATTTAATTATTTCTTACTTTCAATAGCAATAATAGTACCTGAGTGTAACGACCGATACAAACAGTTAGGTCAGACAGAACCCTGAGCAGTGAGCACAGCACAGTTGACAACCATAGAGTAAGGTGCAGTTTTCCACTCGTTGATAGCTATCTAGACGTAACATGGTGTTGAATAATTAATGTTTCTTAGAGCTTACGTACTAGTATTGATTGTTATGGAAATTTGTTGTTGGGCCACTTTACTGTCTATGTGCATATTGTGTGTGTCTACACTTTACTGTCTATGTGCATTGTGCATATTGTGTGTGTCTACTTCAATATCTGTTTGTTTGTCTGTTATTAAGGTTGTTGGGCCACTTTACTGTCTACGTGCATATTGTGTGTGTCTACTTCAATATCTGTTTGTTTGTCTGTTATTAAGGTTGTTGGGCCACTTTACTGTCTACGTGCATATTGTGTGTGTCTACTTCAATATCTGTTTGTTTGTCTGTTATTAAGGTTGTTGGGCCACTTTACTGTCTACGTGCATATTGTGTGTGTCTACTTCAATATCTGTTTGTTTGTCTGTTATTAAGGTTGTTGGGCCACTTTACTGTCTACGTGCATATTGTGTGTGTCTACTTCAATATCTGTTTGTTTGTCTGTTATTAAGGTTGTTGGGCCACTTTACTGTCTACGTGCATATTGTGTGTGTCTACTTCAATATCTGTTTGTTTGTCTGTTATTAACGTACTGCACTAGAGACTCGCCCCGGATTTGCACGATATAATATTAGGACTAGTTAGGTTTTGAGATCACAAAGATTTTTTTAGATACAGTGGCTTAGATACATTTGTGTATGTCTTTATTATGTGTAAGACTTTATTTAAAATTATAGATAAATAGTGTAATAGAAAAGTGGTAAAGAAGTCTCAATATTGACGTAATCTAACAGATCACAATAAATCAATATCACTACAATATTATAAAATGTATTTTGTTCCGGTTTTTAACCGAACTTCAAAACAGAAGGAGGAGGTTCTCAATTCGTCAGAATCTTTTTTTTTTTTTTATGTATGTTCCCCGAATACTTGAAGACGCCATGACCGATTTGGAAAAAAATTTTTTTGTTTGAAAAGATACTTCACAGGTGATCCCATTTTTTTTTGTGAAAATTGGTTCAGTAGTTTTTTAGAAATTTTGAAAAAACTGACTTTATAAGTACATTTTTCTTAATATCTCGATAAAATATGTACCCATTTTGACGACTTATTTTTTTAAGGATATAATAATTTTTCGACATTATCTTACAGACATAATGACGAAAATCGGTTTAGTAGTTTTTCAGAAATTCAGTAATTTGTCTCTGTTTTCTGCTGAAAATTATGTATCAGAGAAAAGCCTTAGCAACGGTTGCTATTGACACGAAGTAGTCAATTTTTTTATCGACGGTGGTCTAACGGCTAAAGGTATGGTTAATGGTGCAGCTCAGGATGCAAATGGTTCAAATCCCATCCACAGCAGTTTCTTTTTTATTTTTCTATTATTTTTTTTTATTTGCGTTATTATTTTGTCTCTCAGGGCAGAAAATCACAATTTGCTTTTAAAAAAAAGTGTACCGACTTCAAAAATTTGCACTTTGGCACCAACCGTCTTCAAATTCTACGACAAAATATTTATTATTTCTTACTTTACAGTGCAAATTTTTGAAGTCGGTACACTTTTTTTTAAAAGCAAATTTATCACTATTAGATAGATTATTTCGCCGTGAAAGTTTACGACTATTAGACCTATCCTAACCTAACCTATCATATTTTGAGCATTAACAGTAAAAATGAATTAAGTGGGTGAAAAAGTCCGTACTATTTATATATTCAATTTGTTACCCGTGCGGGGTCGCTAGTATTTAATGCGTTCATGCGTTGAGCTTTTTTGACCATTTAATTGTGACTCTAGAATATAAAATAATGTGGGCATTATTAAAAAAGTTGAGTGTCAAGTTAAGGGGTATAAGAAGTTAGTTAGAACCCGTCGGACTGCATGACAGCTGATAACGTTTAGAAACTTGTTGGGAAAGTTCGGGAACTCGGGAACTCGGCGACACTTGAGAAATGGTACGGTGCTACACTCTGAGATTTGGGGAGATCTGCAGGTAGCTACAGTACGACACAGCTCAGACACTGTATATCGGATATGTCAGTTAATATAAAAAAAACCCCAACAAAAGGAAGTCATTTTAAAAGTAATTTTATTTATGTAGAATTCACGCACGCCATTTCGGCCGTAGTGCTGTCTAGTCGCCATACGAATTTTATCGATATCGATTTCATGCGTTTATAAAAAAAAAAGCATAAAATACCAACATTGTTTTTTTTAGATTTCCTAGTGACTCAAAAGTAAAAGAGCAGTGGATATTAGCGACAAAAAATAATATTTTCCACAAAAACCAACACAATTTGCTTCAAACATTTTGAATAACAACTATATTTACCAGGAAAATATCGTCGAATGCTTGATGGTACAATTCCCACTTTGTATTTTCATGTTAGCAATCTAAACATTAATTTACATGTACACTTACTTAGTTTTGGTTAAAATATTTTGTCTACGATAAATTGATTTTCCACTTTACAGGTCACCCCTCAAGAAGCCGCAGCATTATGCACTACACCTACAACAGACAGGTGGTGAATCTATCTAAGTAAACAAAACAGTGGGATATATTCATAGGATTAGGGTACCTAGTAGTGATATAGTAATAAGGGCAAAGCTGTGTGTAGATACTAGTATCTAAAAAAATATAAATCTAATAAAAAAAAATTAAATATTTTCGAGTTGAGTTGTACTGTATTTCACATTAAATTTTATGAATAATATCTTTGCTAACTTTGTAAATTTCCACACACGTAGTATTTATAATAAAACTGTTATATTCGTGAATATTTTACTGCCAGAATCATACAATTTAATATTAGTAGTACCACTTATCCAATTTGAATAAAATATCATATTACTGACTACATCCTAGATTGTCAAGGTTAGTTTACATTGTAAAAATACAGAAATATTCTTGTAAAACACACACATCTTTACAGCGTTTATAGCTTGTGGTGTGGCCAGAGAGAGATACACGGTCACTTTGTTAATCGCCAAGTTATTGTGGCTAAGTTATAATCGCCACCATAAAATAATATTTCCCACAATAAATATTATATAAAAGCTATTTCAGTTTAAACAACGGACCTGAAGCATAGTTCCGATAGATTTTACGATAATGGCACTCAAGAGCAGTAACCACTAGTTTCATGAAGAAAATATTTTATGTTCGAACTCTCATAAAAGTTGTAGACTACAGCCGGACCTTAGGAGAATATAGAAGGCAAGTATATTCAGGATAGTGATGTCTTGCTTTTATAAATTAGATGATCTATCCGACATCACGCCTTTAATCCTATGAGGTGTAGACTTACCGCTTTCGCCTCATTTATTTTTGTGAGTTCTCCATATTTAACAGAATAGGTGGCAAGCCTGTTGCTGCACTTAATGGACCTAGATGTGTTCTTCTTTAACAGACGTAATTATATTATATTATACGTATTATAATATATTTAAAAGAATTTCAGACACCGGCTTTTCGTGCTCCATCTTTAAAGAAAAGATTCTCCCCGTTTCAAATCCAATGCTCTATCAGTTCTTATCTTCTATGATCACATCAACGTAAACTACTTTTCTTCATTCATAACATCGTCAATAACCTCAATATACAGACCGCATTCCCATCCCATTGATACTTTGATGTCTCTTATTCCATACCCAAGATATTTGACTTCTGAGGCCCAAGGGGGGTAACTCTTGCCATTTTCATTCCTAATCCTAAAATCCTAGGTCTTTTCGTTGCTATAACGAATTGTTTTTGAATAAGTTGTCTCATTAGCTACTCGATTTAAAAAAAAATTGTCACCGCTATCGTCGTCGCAATTAAATTAATTTATTATTAATTAATATAGGATTTAAGTCTACCATTATATTATTGAAAGAATACAATGAAATAATCCGTTACTTAATGAACTACCAATTAATTGTACAAGCCACTTCAATAACCCCTAACTTGACACCCTATCAATTGTCAAAGAAAAAACATTTTCCTACCTATTGTCTACTGTGAAGTACTGTAGCCCGGAGCGACAGAATAGCGTTCAATTTGTCAACCATTTTGGTAAAGAATCGACTAAGGGTACGATGGAGGCGTTTTGGTGACCTGCCCATTTGGGGTCCTTTGTTTGGTGAACCTAGTTGACCCTGACTTGTTGACCCTAATGTTATTAAATTGAAATAAATGGGTTTTACTTAAGTGCATGTGTGTCGAGAAAATCATTTTTCATGCTTTATATATACTTTCAAGTTGCTACGTAACTTAACACTTACAGAATGACACGTCACGCTATCAACAGTCTAAAGTATTACTTTATTATTTCAAATTTATTATTTATTATTTATTATTTATTTCAAAGTAAACGAGTCTCACAGGGTTCCGTACCATTATGTCGGTCAGAACTTTAAGACAGAATTTTCACTTAGGTTTTCCTGTACTATAAGAAAGGCCTTATAGTATTCCCTTTAGTCTTTGAGTCATTTTCGACTGACTCATTCACTTTTTAAAGTTTAGTAAGTATATAACCGGTAGATTCTAAATCTGACCTTTTCCATCTCAAAAAAAAATTATGAGAAAAAGGTTGTTCAGAAATTCAGAAGATAATTAATTAATTAATTAATTAATATTCAGAAGATATTCTGAATTTGAACTCTGAAGTTATAACAAACCAAACGAGTTCCTATGGCTACCTTCTCGCTCCATCATCAGGACCCTGGACACCATCTAGGACTAGAGTACCTACTTGGTAAGACAAATCAAACCTAAACTCTATCGGATTACGTCGTTTCGTTACCGCGTTCCACTATCCACATTCTAGCTCCATCATCAGATCAAATCGATGGTACCAATTATTGTATTGTTACCGAATTAGAGACACTTGCAAAGCGCGACTTCCAAGATTTGTTTACCTACATAGTTAGAGGTAAAACTAATATAAAGCGTGTAAAAACGTAGCTTGAGCAAATTGTTAATTAACTAAAGAATAATGCAATAAAACGTTATCTTAGTAGATATTCCCGTCGCCCGTCGTTTGGTAGAACTGTAGAGGTAAAGTGTCAACAATATAAACGTTTGATATTCAATTTACATTTTAATACACATCGTAAGGTAAAGTAAAATTGTCTTTAAGATAACAAAATGGAATTACTTTCTTGAAATTGAGAGCAGTTTGGGGGCCGCGGGCGTTCTCTAAACTACAATTTATTCTTTGTTACATCTGTTGAGTTACTCTTGATATCAATTTTAATTTGAAATACCAATTTAATTTCGTAGCGATAGCGGCAGTAGTTAAATTATTTTTTCGTTAGTTGAAATTGAAATTGAAGCCAAGAGTAACCCACTTCATCTTTATTAAAGGACTAATTAAAACGATTTATACCAAATAGATAACTAGGTGTCGCTTTTCTTACTTTCCTTCTCTTTATTCTTTATACGCGTTTGCTTTTTTGTCCTTTTTTCAGGTCAAAACGAAAGAACGGATCGGCGTAATTCACATAGATGTTGTTGTTGCATATAGAAGCAGAAAGGACGACCAAAACGAACCTTCATTAATCAAAAATATCTAGGACAAAGACGTAGTACTAAAAATAGACGTGCATGTATGAAACGATGTATGGATGTGGATGAAGCAAGAGAAGTATGCAAAGATCGAGAGATGTGGCGCTCCATACTATCTGTCTACCCCTTTGGAACACAGGCATTTACATGTGTGAAGTTGAAGTTTGCAAGAATGTGAAGCCGGGACATTGTAGCTAGTATACCTACATATATAAACAGAGTATAGTATTTTTCCAGCCACGACAGAATCTCTGTTTAACACAATTAAGAGCCGCACCCCATGAATATTAATGGTTGTTAATCGATATTAATCTACTCGATTGTACTCGTTTGCATTGTAAACGAACTTAATCGGGGACCAACGAAGATGCGCCATTTTGCATTTAACCACCGCTCGCACTGCTTTTATTGTGGAGTTAGTTATTTATTAGAGATTATGGCGGATCTGATACTCTGATATTGTGCATGTTGTAGACTATAATTATAAGGCTTGTGTTTAAGCGGCGCCCAAAAATGTATCTATTTTAGTACCAAAAAAACTAAACGGTTACCAAAATGGATGAATGGTCACCAAATTACGTTTCCTAAAATATTATGAAATAGATCCATTTTTGGTATTATTGACTGCCATAAAAATATATAGACGCCTTTAAAATACACTTTATACTTAATAAATTTTATACTAACCTAACCTAACCTACCTACCTTACTTGGTGACCATTTATCCATTTTAGAAACCAAATAAAATATTAGTACAAGGCGTGCGATTTTTCTGATGTTTTTTCTATTATTTTGGATCATAATATGATATACTTTAGGACACTTTTAATAGTATCAATTATTCTATTTGGAGTTGTTTATTTTATTTGGTGCCTAAGCTTAGAGTCTTAAAAATATTTTTGGTGTCCGCGTAAATTATACCCTAATTATAATACAACGACTATCATGGGATGCTAGTTTACTTGTGACTTCTGCCTACCTCAACGAGAAGCTACCTTGCTGATTTCTACTTCGATAAAGGCAATTGGACTGTATATTATATTGTTAGGGTTTCGTACCTAAAGGGTGTAAGGATCCGCTGTCTGCGTCCCATCGTCCGTCCGTCCGCCTGTCACAGAGCTGTATCTTTTGAACCGTAATATGTAGCCACTTGAAATTTTCACAGAGTATTACAATAGCCGCTATAGTAATAATAAAAGAAGAGTAAGTAAATATTTGCATACCTCTGAACATCTAGTTCTCAATACACCTCTACGTGATTAAGTATGCGCTTATATCGTTATGCCGGATGACAAGTAGGTATATACTTGTTATTCTATATTTAAATTTTAACCTAAACTATTGTCTTTACAAATCGAAATATATACTTACTTATCAAAATTACTAAAATCCATTTAGGAGTGTGGATTTATACCATTGTCGAGAAACACAAAGTTTGAAAGATAAACTAAGGCATAGTGTAAACTAAAAGTAGATGCTTTAACTATGATAGAGAAAAGGATGCTTAGATGGTTTGGTTATATAGACGAGAATATTTACTAAAACTACCTATGTATTTGTAGAGCAGATGTAACTGGAAGATTTGATCAAGGGCGTCACAGAAGAACATTCACAAATCAAACTAAGAGGTCGTAATGATTGTATACACAGATTGTATATATTTGGTCTATGCCTACCTTTTATTGTTATATTCGGTTTAATTATACACTGTACAAGTATATCGCGGTCTCGCTTTATCTTTATTTATTGCACATAAGGTTGTCACCCGCGGATTATGTTGTGAATAACGGATCTCAAATGATGATCCGTCCTTTTGTAAAAATGTAATTTACTTTCTCGATTATTTAGCTTCGTGTTGGCAATGCGTTATAATATGGGATAATCTCTACACCGTAAAGTACTCACACAATATATAGGTACCTACCTCGTTTTGTATATCTTTTATTTTGTTATTTGTATAATTCTGGACATACGTAATCTGTGTAGGTGCTGCTGTTTTTTATATTCACGCCTACATAAAAAGCTCTCTGATCAAATCGAAAAAGTTAAATATAATATTTTGGAATATTTTATTATTGTTCCTGGTTTTTCGTTTTCCTGACGCACGCAAAAACTACTAAACGGATTTTAATGCGGTTATCACCATTAGGTAAATTGAGACACGAGAAAGGTTTATGTGTATTAAACATGGGCCTATCATGTTTAGGAGCTGAGTAATAACAGTATTAGTGAATCAAGTCATCGAAAAATTTAGCACAAGCCCGTTTTCATGGCGTATGCAGTCTAATCCGTCAGAGATATAACAAAATGATGTAGGAAAGAAATGTTCGGATTAAAGTTATCTACAAAAAAGTCCATTATAGCAAATATATATCTCTAATAGACAAGTAGTAATAATCGTATTTGTGTGGGTTATAAACCGACTAGCTGTGCCTTGCGGTTGCACCCGTCGTCACGCTCCGCCCCTTTATGTCGTGACGCTATAACCTTCCTCAAAAATAGGTAGTTCCAGAGATCAGGGGATTAGGGGTATAAAACAATAATTTAGATGAGATTCGTTAGTTACAATAACTAAAATGATTTAGAGCATAATGTTCACACATCAATAAGAGTAATGGTTTGGTCGGGTATATAATGCGAGATAAATTCATTCATATATACACGAACATTTATTTAAATCGTACCTGAGAGAGAGAACATTACAATTTCCATTTAGATTATGAAAACGAGCGCAATAATGGTTACATTATCAATTTAAATTCCACGACAAGAAGTTGAAATTAAAATTTGTTGAACTCTAAATGGCAAAATTACTTTAATATTGAGTCGATAGTCTCTAACGTTCTGATATAGCTTGATTGTAAAACTTTAAAGAAATATCGCTATTGTTTATACGATCAATATGGATGAGATATCTCTGTACGATGATAATATGATGGTACCTACTATACTTACATTAACTTACTAATATTATTTTAAATGAGAATGTGTGTCTCGAATGAAAAGGAGGAACGGATCGACTTCAGAGATAGTTTTAAGTGTATCATTCCTTCGTAAAATTCGTTATTATAAAATATTATTGATTTTTTTGGCTAAAAATAGACGAATAATATTTGCATAGTTTTACATACTGCATCGTAGTTAGCATTAATATTTAAGTTTCTGAGAAAAACCTAATAAATTACTTTGATTCATTTAATTAGAAATGAACGTCGAGAGCAACATATTTTTTTCAATTCACCGAATTTTTCTGCTCAATTAAAAGATTTAACACATCTTCACACACCCACGGCCTTTATAGCTGGCGGTGTGGCCAGATACACATGTATCAATGTCCACTTTTTGTTAATTGTCCAATTTGCCAATATTAAACAAAACAGGTGGCGAGCCTGTTGCTGCACTTAATGAACCTAGATGTGTCAGATAAGTGCGATAAGAAAAATAAGAAAGATAAGAAGTGCGAACTTTACATGCCCTTCGAAGCTTCGAAGTCAATTAAAGCACATATTCTTAAATAATATTTGTGCTTAGCATTTTTGCCACGAGTCAGAATTGAATACGGGCCCTATAAAGCTCTCGACTCCTTAAAATTAAAATAATTGTTTTGAATTCAAAATTTACAACTTTTCAATATTAAATTTTCTATGATTTCTATGTTATAGGTTCTGCTTATCATGTTTATTTGTTTTGAATTTGTTGATATAAATATGTGTGTATGGATCTGTAAAGCTGGACAAAGATAATACTCATCTGGGAGAACTTACCACTGACTGCAAAACGCATGCTTTATTTGTAAAGGCAATATGCATTTGTAGGGGAGAGGTGTGTCAATAGTAACAAAAAAGGTTTATTCTTTATAATATTTTAATTAACAGTTACAGTGTGGTATTTTTTTGTCACATTATATTATTCTATTTATGAAATAAACAAATATAAAAGACCTAAAATGTTATTGGTCTTTGTAATAATTTCACTTAGCTAGATCAATTCGTAGTGTTACAATTGCAACACTAAGGGATCACGTGTAACGTAACAATAAAAGTCTTCAATTAATAGTAGTTTATGAAACGGGTTCATAATAGGGGTAATTAAAAGACAAGTGGAATTTTAATAGCATCCACGAGTGTTTTAATTCCAAGTTATGTGCCCGTCCATAGACTACTTTATCTAATCCCATGCAATAGGTATTTTAAATTAGACCAATTTCTTAATCGATAAATTGGCGGCACACCGCGGTTACATACTGCGCAAGCGCGTTAACTGTCAAGTGACTCGCACATGCGCGTGTCTATATTTTCATAGAGTTTAATGTATAAGAAAATATCCTGTATACCCTTTCTTCATTTAAAAAAAAAACAAAACATTACGATATCGTTTTTGTATGAAAACTTCGGTACTGTAATACATATAACAGACGCGTGTATATAAAAAATATCATTATGAAGTATAATTCGATTTTGTAATAGAGACTTTACGATATAAGAGTAGATAAATTATATTATAGTATGTATTGAAATTGTCCTGATTTAGTGTGAGTTAATCGCACCATTATCGAGCGTGTGCACAATCCCAACACATTCCATCGTTCCCTTTATTAAAGTGTCGGACGTCGGAGGTGCGAACTGCAAGTGGCAGTTTGGTATAATCGGAGCTGAAGGTGCGATTATTTGCAGGCACTTAACGATTTTAATTGTAGACCGGTGCTGTTCGCTAAAGGAAGTGATAAGATGCTAATATTCGGGCAGAGATGGCTGACCACCACTTATTTTTAGCTCCGAACATGGCATAATTACTGCAAAACAAGTTAATGTAGGTTTCCAGATACTTTAGATCGTCGTACATGATATACACGCTCCATGCTAAAGCAGTTATTAATCAAGCACATAAATTTATGTCAAGTTATGTCAGCAAGTGCATTAGAAATGATAATTTGATAACGATAATGGAATCTGGTAACTTATGCCTTTAATTGTGTTTGGAATATGTCAATAATATGTTTCTTATATCAACATTTTAACAAATTCTACATTGTATATTACCTACTTGATAGTGCCTTATTATCGTCCTTATCTTTTTATATAAGTAATTGACAATTTATTTATATTCTAATACGATGTAATATAATAAGTGTATTTGATAGAAATTGTAATTGATATTGTTATTGTGTCCTAAATGTAATAAATATAATTTGTCTTGACTAAATCTTGCATGTATGTATTAAAATGTTAGTGCAAGATGTTTATATTTAAATAAATAAATAAATTAAAAAAATAGGTAGAATCAAAAAGCATAATATTTTAGGTTAAAAATCTATACTTACCTAATTTTCTTAGTGACAAATTCTACTTATTTGAAATAATGAAGGATGAAAGTTTTATATGGCAGAAACGAAAGGAAATTCTGACCTAGGTGTACCTACTTTTATTGAACACTAGCTTTTCGCCCCCGGCTTCACCCGACGATATTTTCGAACAAAATAAAATATAGCCTATCAGGGATAATGTAGCTTCCTATAGTGAAAGAATTCGATTGTCTCAGCCTACCTCTCTTGGGATCAAAAGGCGTGATGGTAGATAGATAGTTAGAAATCCTAGATAATTTCAGATATTATTTTAGAGTAATTTTGCTCCGACTTGCTATTTGATACTTAGTAGCTTTTGTAGGTACAATGATAGCACTTTTGTTTACCAAACGTATATTATTTAATGATTAATTTATATTTTATTAGGTACTCGTATTGGTGAGGAAATGAACAGCCCTTACCTTCGAGATGTTATTTGTAGCCATAGGTCGCTGTACAAGGTTCGGTGTTTTGGCTGTCACTTTCTGCACCACACTTTTCTTCTTAACCTAGTGGTCAGGCCAATTTTGTATTACACAATACATACACACAACACACCACACATATTTTACACATTTCCCTACCTACCCTCCGTTACCTTATAACGGCCCTAAATCGCTAACGCAAAGACAATATTGTTTACACGCAAACCCAAGTGTGGTGCAGTAAGAGATAGCCAAAACATCGAACCTAAACCAGCGTGCTATGGATAAAAGAACATCATCAAGGACACAGATAACATCTCGAAGGTAAGGGCTGTTCATTTCCTCACCACCTAGCTTAACTAACTAAATAGGCGGTTTGAGTATAAACAATTATTGTCCTTGCGTTAGCGTTAATTTGAAAGGGCGGCGCGGCGGCTCAACGGATGCGTATAGCGCGATACACCGGTGTGTTGCGACTGACGTCTCGATTTTCATTAAGGGCCGTTATAAGGAAAACGGAGGGTAGGTAGGGAAATATGTAAAAAAATGTATGGCGTGTATACATATCATAATATTCATTAGGCGCTAGGGAATGCAATATCGGGATACCGGGATCCCGATATACCGGGATCCCGCATAAATGTTGCGGGACTAATCTCGCTCGAAAAATTTGCGGGATTACAGAGAAGCGTGGTACATACGTGTTTCTCTAAGGTGCGGGGCGCCGAGCTCTAGGGGAACGGTGGGAAGGCGCGGGGCAAAGAATTCCCAACCCGCGCTCCTTGTTTGATTACTTATTTTTTGCCAGTTACAACTTGTAATAATGACGCAATGCAATGATTTTTTCATTGAATATTGATTGTCATAGAATCTATAGATAAATCAAAATCAAACTGAACTTATAAGAAATAATATTATTTTGGGCCGAGTATACAGTACCCTGCCAACACCTGCGTCACACCTGCGACCTTTTCTAATTATTTTATTTTTTACATTTATTACATTATTAATAAACCATTTAAAATGTACCAAAAACGAGGTCTATTAGGTTTTTATTACGATTATTTACGATTGATTTCAGAGGTTTAAGTTGACCCTGCGGGATCCCGCAAATCCCTGGATCCCGCGGGACTAAGATGGTTCAGTCCCGCAAATACCGGGATTGAAATTATTTTGCGGGATTGCATTCCCCGTGCCCTTAATGATTAAAGTCTCTTTCAGATGTAGCTATTTAATATTAAATGTTCTGGCTGTAGCCACTGTCCACTTGTAATGTGTAGCTCCATATATCCCTCACAAACAACATTTGTAACCTTTCACAAGCCATTAGTCAATACTGCTAGAGTTCCGGTTTCCGGGTACAGAACTAACCGGAACTAAATGTAAAAGATCACGGAACTGAAAAAGAGATGCCGTCTTTGATAGGGGATGTAAGTTCTGGTTTATTTATTAGGGTATTATGTTACATATTAGCTTCTATATGTAATGTCGACCGTGGCATCTTTATATCTTGTACAAATCATGAATATAGTCTCGCCACCTGTACTTTGTACTAGTTGTCGGGCGCCGTTTTTAACCGACTTCGAAAAAAAAAAGAAGGAGAAGGTTCTCAATTCGGACCGTTTTTTTTTTTTATTTTTTTTTTTTTGTATGTATGTACATCGATTACTCCGCCAGTTGTGAACCGATTTTGATGGTTTCTTTTTTAATCGACAGATAATTCTTCAGGATTGGTCCCATTTTTATCTTATAAAAATTGGTTCTTTAGTCAATTTTTCGTAATATCTCGATGAAATATGTACCGATTTTGACGACTTATTTTTTTAAGAATATAATAATTTCTTGACATTATCTCACAGTCATATGACGACAATCGGTTCAGTAATTTTTCAGAAATTCAGTAATTTGTCTCTGTTTACTGCTGAAAATTATATCAGAGAAAAGCCTTAGCAACGGTTGCTATTGACACGAAGTTGTCAATTTTCGT
Organism: Nemapogon koenigi; assembly: GCA_963924495.1. Classification (NCBI taxonomy): domain Eukaryota; kingdom Metazoa; phylum Arthropoda; class Insecta; order Lepidoptera; family Tineidae; genus Nemapogon; species Nemapogon koenigi. Next base: position 11,273,147 of record OZ004647.1, on the reverse strand, counting down.
ATCGACGGTGGTCTAGCGGCTAAAGGTATGGGATGCAGCGCAGGATGCACATTGCTCGAGGTTCAAATCCCATCCACCGCAGTATTTTTTTTAATTTTCCATCATTTTTTTTTAATTGCGTTATTATTTATTTCTCAGGGCAACAAAATCACTTAAAAGGGAAAAATAAACCTTTTAAAAAAAAGTGTACCGACTTCAAAAATTTGCACTGAAAAGTAAGAAATAATAAAAATTTCGTCGTAGAATTTGAAGACGGTTGGTGCCAAATTAGAAATAATTTAGTACCCAAATTCACTAATCTAGATAATTCATTAGGAACCTACGATCATCAGTACAAACACAATTAATATTGAACAGATCTTTATGTCCCTAGATGTTTACTTAATTTTGTATCCTAATTTAGCACCAACCGTCTTTAAATTCTACGACGAAATTTTTATTATTTCTTACTTTTCAGTGCAAATTTTTGAAGTCTTTTGAACACTTTTTTTTAAAAGGTTTATTTTTTCTCTCAGTGATCACAAATTTTCACTACATATAAAACAAAGTCCCCTGCTGCATCTATCTGTTTGTCTGAAACAATTTCACGCAGAAACTAGTGAACGGATTTTGTTGCGGTTTTCAGTATTAGATTCACCGGGAAGGTTTACGAATATTAAACATATACTTGAGTAGCCAAGTCTGGGAAAAGTTAGTCCCAGCAACATTTCCTGGCGTATGCTGTGTAATCCGTCAGAGATATAACGAAATGATGTATAGTAAAATATGGTCTACAAAAAACGATGCAGTATTATATATAATTATAAGCGTATTTAAGTAGGTATTTAAATTGATGTACGCGTACGAAGCCGGGGGCGGGGTCGTTATGTAAAATAATTATAAATTGTGATATCCATTATTACGCAAAATGCGGAAAAAGAGCTCGTCCTCAAGTATCAAATAGTATCAAAGTGTTTTCTTTTTCTTCTCAGTCGTAGTGCTCTTGACAGAGCAGTCGTGGTCAATCATGGCGGTACACAGCGCGACGTACCTAGTATTGACTTGCCATGGTTAACTTTATTGGTAAGAATAGTGCAGACGTTTCCCCTTGCCTTCGGCACCAGACGTTTTGTGACTATTTAGGTCTTCAGGCTCGCTGTACCCTCAAAGTGTTTAATTAATGATTAATCCCACTAATATTATAAACGCGAAAGTTTGTATGGATGTATGTATGTTTGTTACTCAAGCACGCCAGAACTTCTGAACGGATCTGGATGAAATTTGGCACAGAGATAGATTTTAGTCGGGAATAGGCTACTTTTTATTCCAGAAAAATGTATGGTTCCTGTGGAATAGATTTGTTTTTGTTTTTTAAGGGATCGACATGATTTTTCCATAGTGGTAGTTTAGGGGTCAGAGAATGACATATACTACTTTTTATACCGCGAAAGCGGGCGGGGGAGGGACAAATTACAGCCACGAGCTTATTTATTTTTGAACCTATTTCCACGCGGCTGAATCTATAAACGTCAAAAAACAAGTTAATATACAAAATACCTTTAAATTATGATTATAAAGTCCGTATGTTAGTGGGCCCTACCCCTACTCATGGCCAGAAGTAAATCATACAAAATAGTCCCACACTTAATCAAACCCGCAATTTAGTAAAGTTTAAAACGGCTGACCCAAAGTCGTCAGTAATAACTACAAAAACATTCGGTCCTCTCCTCTAACACTACTGCGACGATGCTATTCACTGACCTACACTACGAATGGTCGATTTTGAAAAACTGACCGTCACGTTTTAAAGTTTATTGAGATAGCGATATATTATATCGCTGGATAAAATAATTGCTTCCCTTTTGTTATGCGTCCACTCACCGTAGCACCCATTTTTCATATTAAATAATGCTAAATATCTTTTTACCTGACTACGGCATACTGTACTCGCATATACCTTAACAAAGAAATAAATATGGGTATAATTTACGCGGACACCAAAAATATTTTTAAGACTCTAAGCTTAGGCACCAAATAAAATAAACAACTCCAAATAAAATAATTGACACTATTAAAAGTGTCCTAAAGTATATCATATTATGATCCAAAATAATAGAAAAAACATCAGAAAAATACGCCTTGTACTAATATTTTATTTGGTTTCTAAAATGGATAAATGGTCACCAAGTAAGGTTAGGTAGGTTAGGTTAGGTTAGTATAAAATTTATTAAGTATAAAGTGTATTTTAAAGGCGTCTATATATTTTTATGGCAGTCAATAATAACAAAAATGGATCTATTTCATAATATTTTAGGAAACGTAATTTGGTGACCATTCATCCATTTTGGTAACCGTTTAGAATTTTTTTGGTACAAAATAGATACATTTTTGGGCGCCGCTTAAACACAAGCCAATAAATATTAGAGGGACGATTAAAATAAACATATTGTAAAAAAGTCTGTATGCAAAAAATACTGAACTGGTTTAGTTACAGTGTTCACTATTAGATAAGTTTATTCACCGGGAAGGTGTGCGAGTATTAAACATAGATCTATCATGTTTAGGAGCTTAGCAAAAACAGTATAAGTGAATCAAGTCTGGGAAAAGGATAGACCCAGCGATTTTTTATGGCGTATGCTGTCTAATCCATCATAGATTTAACAAAATTATGCACAAAAAGTCCGCAGTGTCGTATGTCTATCTCGTTATTGAAATTGATGTAAACCCATATTGTACCTCAAAAAATGTTCATAATTCTGTCATCACACCTTTTATCGTAAGAGGAATAGACAGAGACAATGCAATACATTTTGGTAAATAGCTATTTAAAGGTGTTGTTAACGAATGGTGCTACGTTCACATTAGAATAGGTCCAGCCCAACTTTAGTGGCACGATAACTTATGGGTTTGGATACGGAATACGCGATTAGCTCAGTAGGGATTCATTTCAGACCCTGTTTACTGCTCAAATATTATGTGACCGTTATATTTGTATGGCATGCGGACCTCAGACCTTAGAACTTAGACCTCAGGGTAGGTACAGAGGAATAATACAAATAATATAATTTACTACGAGCATGTTATGTCAACATACTTTCTGTCTAGCACTGCCAGCATATTATTTTGGGAAATTCTGAACCTGAGAGCAATAGGGCACGTCATCCGAAATCTATTAGATACACCTATTTTCATTGCGAAACAACTAATTTTCAAATCTTTACCTTACAAGTGAACATTTAAACAAAAAAAATTGTTCGCTGAAAAGCAAGATAAAATTAAATATTAGGTCCTTACATTAAATGAAATTGCCGTTTTGTCGAACTGCCAATTTGATTTCAAATAAATCTGGCGTTTGGTTAGAAATTCCAAACTCAAATTTATTTTAAGCTCATGTATTTGTGTTTTGAATTTAGTGATTCATTTGTCTTCGCGTCATTTGAGGTTTACGCTGCAGAAACACTAGAAACAGCTCGAAGGATTAATTATCTGTATGGGGCAGCTACTCCAAAAGAATGCACGGTAGGTACGTTTTCGTTGTGAAACTTTTGACCTAGGGGACATCCATTAATTACGTGAGCTCAAAATGGGGGGGGGGGGAGGGGTCCAGTAAAATCTCATCATATCACACTTAAACGGAGGGGGGTATAATAGAAACTCTCACGTCAACTTTAAAGATTGCTATATTTTTTTTCTTCACTTCAAATGTCCCATTTTACCTTGCCAAACATCTCATGATTAAAAACATTTATTTTAAGAGTAAGCAAAAAAGTAAAAAAAAGAAACATTTAGAGTTTTTAAAAGAAAAAAAGGTATAGACAATAAGTCTACGATAAAAATAAATGTAGTTTTTTTAACAACTGTAGCAGAAATCTCACGTATGGGGGAGGGGGGGTCCCACTAAATCTCACTCAATCTCACCAAGGGGGAGGGGGGAGTCTAAATTTAACGAAAAATTGCTCACGTAATTAATGGATGCCCCCCTACGGGACACAAGCCTCGTGAACGGTGGACTAGTGCTGGTGTCATCTACTACAGCTTCCTAAGATCAAGGCAGATTTTTTTTATATAGAGAAGACGACATGTGACCTTGCCACCGCCTGATTATTAAGCATAGGTGGCTGGTCCATGAATGCACGCGACTGGCAGAACATAATACAGTCCATAATGAAAAAGCTAGCCGCTAAACAACCGAGTCTGGTCAATTGATCTAGCCCACTGCTGCTTCAGGACAACGCTAGAGGACAATCTGCACGACAGACGGTCGCTAAATTATAGGAGTTGCGATTGTAATGTCTCCGACACCCACCATACTCCCCGGACCTTGAAGGAAATAAATTCAATTCCGATGAGACAGTCCAAACCGCCTTCAAATATTTTATTGATTTTCGCTCCCACAATTTCTTCAGCAAATGAATCAATGAATTACCTATGAGATGGCACAAGTACATAGATAACATTACTTTTGTTCATACTTTGATTGATATTTCTTTTTTCAATATAAAACACCAATTTCATATATTATGTAAGCACCTAATATTTCGTCGTTGAATTTGAAGTCGGTTGGTGACAAATTAGGCTACATTCTAAAGAAGAACTGTTCAATGTTATCTACGTTTGTAACTAATTGTCTAGATTAGTGAAATTTAGAGCTAGATAGTTTCTAATTTGGCACCAATCGTCTTCAAATTTGTTGACGATGATTTTGCTGTTAATAACATAATAATATAATATCATTACAAAACCGTCAACGACATCGATCGACAAAATCGACATTTATATTTCATCGAGTTACGTCAAAAAACTCCTCCTTTTTTGAAGTCGGTTAAAAATATGCATATTATTGTTGAAATGCTGTCGAAAGTTGTCGCAACAGCTAGTATGTTTATAAATAATTAGTCGTACATAACCGAAGTGGTTGTAATAACAAATCTAACCGTAGGCAGGTTTAGAAAATGAATTCCCCCTTATACGAAAATTGTTATCAAAATTAAATTTGAGCGTTCTGGGCCAAAAGTTAATTAGGAGAAGTAGGGATGGCAGATGGCTCGAACACAAAACTCAAATGGTATTTTAACAGTAATTTTAATTCACTAATTGTACCACGTCATAATCACAGGCAGGGGCATATCGTGGGATCTGTCCTTTGGGAACATTCATTATTGCTTATTACTTCTTAATTTTCTGTATTTAGTGCTAATTTTGTAAAATATATCAAATTGTATTCAATTAATTTGTTGTTATATTTAAATAATTACAACATTAGTCGACCCTCTGTCGTTAAGGGACACACATTACTTATATTTTGTGTTCTGTTTTTCATGATATATACACGGTCTCGCTAGCTATGTTATACGCCATGTGATTGTCCTGAATTTCACGATCAGTTGAACCTGTAATACAAACTGACATTTTCATGGAGTAACTATAGGTGTTACGTTATAATAAATAATCACTACCGAATTCAATGCTAATTAAATTAGAAGTGAGCCAACGACAGTTTTGCCACGTATCATGAAGGGTCAAAAGAAACAAGCTAGTCGTGACAAAATAAAAGAGAAGCGCTTAACCGTATCAATATTCACAGTCAGTGTTTGCATTACGGCCACCAACGAAGGGGGTGGGTAGATGCACGGACACGATAAATATGTAGAAGTAGCAGGTAACACGACTCAGCGCCCGTGAGCATTTAATAACCGTGAATATATAGATGGTTGTCGCCATCATTCTATTGTTGAAACATCACGACTGTGCTGTGCTGCAAAGGTGAAAATTAATTTTGTTGTAAGACAATTTGAATCTTTGACCACAATGAAGATAATAAGATAACGGAGCGGGAAAGAAACCTGGAGAAGAATAAGTTGCTATGAAGCCACGAGAAGGCTTCTATGACAAAAAATATGTATGTAAATTACTAATGAAAAAAGCTGATGATATCACTTTATGAATACCGAAGAATTAGCTACAGTCTCAAAGTGAAATCTTAAAATCAAAACTAATATTAGCATCCAAAATTGTACAATCACAACTGAATATCATGAAGACTTCAAAACGTTACGAAACAGAGTATTTTAGTTTACCACAAAGTTGATCCAAAATGAGGTCTGTTCTCTCAAAAACTACAAAGTATTCTCAGCGGAGAGATTCTAATTTGTTTGAAGCCAACCGTGAAGTGAGGGATCCTCTCCCAAAGGCTTCTATTGACCCTCTTGTATAAATATCCCTTAAACAAAATACGAGCATCGAAATTGGATTTTACACATGTTTGCTAAATTTAATTGGTTCCCATCGGTAAACTTGACTTGATCCGAAGATCCTTGACTTTGAAATATTTAAAGGAACCTAGCCGCGGGCTTCTAGCTATGAATAGCTTCATTTGCAAATACCATTTTTGTATTTTATTTTTGCTGATCTATTTTGTGTTATTTTCATTATTCTATCATTTGCCTATATTTTTCATACATTCACCAACGATCCTTCGATTAATCTTCAGAACGGGTTGCATAATTTTCAGACTGTTACTGACTCCAATTTAAAACCTTCCAAAACATAAATCTTAAACGCTACGAGAAAAAATGTTTGCCCAAATAATCCAAATAGGTCTTGCAGATCCCCAGGTGGTCGTTCTAGTAATGACCAAACTGATGGTAAAGGCGGACCGAGTGTAATGGCGTATGTCAGACTCTCTTTGTGTCGGATAACTAAATATCTTACATTATTGTCTACTCACTGATTAATCATGGACCCTTTTTTCGTTGCAGGTTTTTCTAGCTGGGGGTAATTGTTGGTACTTTCATTGGGACGTTGCTCCCGAATTCCCAAGCAAATCGATTTTCAACTGTAATTTTTGTTATATTATCGGTTTGAGCAGTCGTTCAGTTCTAATTATATTTATTTGTATAGATAGATTGGGTGGTTGTTTTGTTGTTCTTAGATCATTTCAGTCATCTACAGTAAATCTTCTGACAATCTCTTAAACTTTTTAAAGACCTGGCATTACTGTATCATCTATAACACCAAACAATAATTGTCGTTAGATATTTTCATTCATAGTATCTCATAGAGAACATAAAGGTATATTATACCAGCAGGTGTAATGTGATAGTAGGCCAGCTATAAGCTAAGTAAAGTCAGGCCGGCGTGTGGTTTACAATAAGGAAGTTTGCGATGCAAGTTGCGCGAAACTAAGTTGGTCTCTCCGGCGGTAACTACATGAACCGGAACTGGAAATTGGATCTGGCATATGTTTACACTTAGTTGCGGGCGAATTGTTACTTTGTTTTGTTCTCTAATTAAATCATTATAGTTTTTATGGTTGGGTGAAGCTACTAATTTGGAAGTAGTGTCACTTCTTAAACTTTACTATTTGAATACATCTTGTATTTAAGTAGAAGCTCAATTCTAAATTACTCTTACTTCTTACTTCCCCTAATTTACGACTCCTCTATTTTACACTATAATATGACCTCAAGCATAATATCGTAATTGTATTTGACATACCCCTTTCGCCTATTTTTAATGTTCCAAACATCTCCGATGAAAAAGGGAAACCTTTATTTATAGGATCACTTGTGTCCGTCTGTCACAGCTTACTTTCTCCGAATCTATTGGACGAAAAATGTTGAAACCTGGTAGTACCTCATATTATATAAAGTTTCATGACCCAATCAAGGACGTAGATAAAGCGAAAATAATTAAATTTCGATTATATGGATAAAATAAAACTCGGTTTGGTTTGGTTTAGTTTAGTTTATTAATAAATAAAAAAAATACGGAATATACTTTACTGAAAAAATGGTACAAAACGCTCAGCGCGCAAGTCGTACTTGCAACTTGGCCAATTTATTAATTCATCACACCTTTCATACATCCTCGACGATTGTACATACTTTCAATATTGTCCTCAATATTTTATTTATATGATCAATTAAACATTTCCTTTTACATCTGCCATATAAACCTTTTTATTCAATCGTTCATCCTTCATTCTTTCAACGTGTCACTCACAACATCATATTTAACTGTGCATTGTTCTCTTACCACGTCGTTCTGAATGCAGTTAAAAAGTGTTTAATTGTATTGTACGAAAATATGTTATTTATACAATAATGCCGCACCAAATGGAAGTAAGTTGTACACATTGTAAAGTTCACAAATAGATTGAACCTATAACCGCACCACTAATTGTACATTGTACAACGTTGTAATAATAGCATGTTCGTTAAAGCAACAAAGTTGGATCTGCTGATCAATTTATAGTTGGCAAAATCTTCAAAAATTATAAACTAGAAATGGATATGGCTTCATTCCCCATTATCTCTGCATATCCTAATAGGAAACCAAGTAGTAAATATTATGACTAACAGATTTCGATAATCATAAATATTCACGCCTTTTTAATTAAAGAGTTGACCAGAGACAAAGAACCTCGATGATAATATGCAGTTCATGCAAGATGAACAAATTAATGAAGTAATGACGCGTCCTGAATTTTAATGTGGCAAGCCTGTTGCTGCACTAACGACAATTTTTTTTAAACGACGTGACTTGTTTTTTTTCTTTGCGTCTATTCTTTGAGATTTGCGGGTTTTGCCGCTATCGACTCCTTTTTGATTATTTCCTACCGGTGCTTACAGTCCATACTTGGCTGGTATTCCTTTATATTGTTGCCCTATAGTTACTGGAGATTTGAAAGTATATTTACAATAACACAACATCGCCATTCAATTAAGTGCCGACTACATATTTGCTGAAAGAAATCGAAGTATATTGTTGTTCCCGCCCGCACCGTGACGTCACCGGAAGTACCTCCCTAGTCTTTCCTACAGTAAAGATCCGGTATAACGCCGACCGGAAGCCGGATGTAGAGTCTACCATGAGGAAAAACTACAAAGCTATACTGTGTTATGTTATTGTTGTCTCGAGCTACGAGTTAAGTGCCCTCTTAATGTCACCTCCGTTTTGGAGAACACACTTTATAAGGGCCCGTAGCCAAATTTGTACAATTGAAGTTCTTTTGTCACTTTTTTATTTCACCTGACATGAGCAATGTTTCTTCTGTAACTATCCAAAGTGATCATAAAAATCCGATAATAAATAATATTTTTATGATATTCTCACTTGACTTATACATTATCAATTTGTTTGTCGGATACCCATTTAAAAGTTTCAGTTCTCCAGTATAATTATATAAGTATGAACTCACACAGTAGCAAGTGGCGCGATGGCGATGGGCGGATGAAGCCCCAATCGTACATGTTAAGGGAGTCGTCGATCATTGTCAGTGAAATGTCAAATTAGTTCTCGAGAAGGAATTTTCTATCTATTGTAGGAATTTGATTGGATCGATCACCATTAATCATCAAAAATATATCTTACAGACGTTTTATTTATGTTATATTCCATGTTTCATAAATAGGTGGTTATTGATTGTTGTTTTTGTTTGGGAAGTCTAAACAAGGTCACGTATCCTTTACTCTACATTTATCCTATCTGTCTACACTTATGGCACATAGGCGAGAAGGTACGTATATTGATCCAGATTTCAGATATATGCAGTGAGATTAAAAATTAATTATAGTTGTCTCTTTTATCGTAATAATGCCTATGGAAGCGACTAATAAAATATTTTTATTAGCCATGGTCTAGTTTTCATACTTATTTATATGAAATACAATAAAATGACAACATTTCGTTTTTCATTACAAAATATTGCTCTTACAGCCTATTTTTGGTAGGTAAAATAATTTTAAAAATGTCCAGTAGTTTTTTGAGTTTACTCTTTACAAACTAACAAATTAAACTTCTCTTTATATTTATTATTTAATTATTCAGAAAATATACAGTTCTTCCATAAAAAGTGGCTTTTATATGTAAAAATTAAATGTACTATGATATATGGACAACAATATCCTTATGTTACAAGTCTATGAAGGATTAATAATATCAATACATCCTGTTTATAGGTCACGTCGTAAAATTTATGAGAATATCTTAATTATGATTCAAGTTTATGAGTTGTGCAGGTCATCAAGTTTGGTCAAGGCTGCTGGAGTGTGGCGTGGTTTATGTTGTCATTTAAAGTTTATGAACTACGACATTGTTATTATATAAATATACCTACATGTACCAGGGATCTCTTCAAAATATTCTGAAAAATATTCTGAAAAATATTCGTAAGGGTTCCGTATTACATTACATTAGTATAACAATAATCTTACCAGGGAACTAGCAACTGCAAGCAAATTTCACAACAATTACTGTCAACACGCAACTAACTTACAACCGAGATTATTATAGCACTCCTAGCGAACAATTAAATAATTTAAGAAATAATCTAAATAAAAGTCTTTGATGACACTATCATTGATATTAATATACTTTGGAACATAAAATACTTTAAATATGTTAAAGAAGTGACACATCTAGGCTTGAAACCTGTTCAGTTTAATATGGACAAATGGCAAAAAGTGGACACTGTCATGAAGGTGTGTTGTGTGCATAAAATACAATATTCGCAGATTGTTACTCGTAGTTGCAAATTTGAGCAACGTTCGACATTTAAAAAATCCAGGAGCTGAGCTGGGATGGGAAGATATATCATAAAATGTAAGGTAAATACAGTTTAAATGAAGTTAAACAATTAGTCCCAACAAAAAGTGACCATTTATAAGAAAGGTCGACGTAATCCAGACATCCTGACAGATAGTTCCAGAGGGACTATTCTTCTTGCCTACAGTAGAGAGAACACATCTTAATGTCTTTGATGAGATAGAGGGCCGGCTGAACTATACTATTACACTTTTACAGGATTTTTCAGGTTTTATGGTTCCTTGGATGTTGAGTAAACTTGAGTTATTGAGGTGGTTAACAGGTTCGATAATTACATCGGAATAAATAAAAATTAAATGCTGTTCGTTGGTAAGCGCATCATTTGAGAACGGCTGGACCGATTTTTAAGTAAAGAATAAACCTATTAAAAAAAGTGTACCGACTTCAAAAATTTGCACTGAAAAGTAAGAAATAATAAAAATTTCGTCGTAGAATTTGAAGACGGTTGGTGCCAAATTAGGATACAAAATTAAGTAAACATCTAGGGACATAAAGATCTGTTCAATATTATCTGTGTTTGTACTGATGATCGTAGGTTCCTAATGAATTATCTAGATTAGTGAATTTGAGTACTAAATTATTTCTAATTTGGCACCAACCGTCTTCAAATTCTACGACGAATTTTCTATTATTTCTTACTTTTCGGTGCAAATTTTTGAAGTCGGTACACTTTTTTAAAAAGTTTATTTTTCCCTTTTAAATGATTTTGTTGCCCTGAGAAATAAATAATTACGCAACTAAAAAAAATTATGGAGAATTAAAAAAAATACTGCGGTGGATGGGATTTGAACCTCGAGCAATGTGCACCCTGCGCTGCATCCCATACCTTTAGCCGCTAGACCACCGTCGATACGAAAATTGACAACTTCGTGTCAATAGCAACCGTTGCTAAGCCTTTTCTCTGATATAATTTTCAGCAGTAAACAGAGACAAATTACTGAATTTCTGAAAAATTACTGAACCGATTTTCGTCATATGACTGTGAGATAATGTCAAGAAATTATTATATCCTTAAAAAAATAAGTCGTCAAAATCGGTACATATTTCATCGAGATATTATCGAAGACTTATAAGGTCAGTTTTTTCAAAATTTCTGAAAAACTAAAGAACTAATTTTTATGAGATAAAAATGGGACCAATCCGGTAGAATTATCTGTCGATTAAAAAAGAAACCATCAAAATCGTTATGTAAGTTAAAAAACCGGCAAAGTGCGTGTCGGGCAACGCATACACAATATGGTTCCGTAGCATAGACAACGCAGGATGTTGCACTACAGTTCATTTTATATTTCGGAAAGTTTATTTTTCTCGGTGCTCATTATAATTTTTATTGAGAGTATTTACTAAGGGCAGTATTACAGATTTTAATAGTTTTATTTAAAAAATTACGGAGTAGGAGGGGGGGGGGGTGAAACTTTTCAGACCGCTTTGAAGCTTAATATTAATTTATATAATATCAAGAAATGGTTATTGATACCTCATATTCATTTTATAACATTTTTTTAAAGACACCACACGCAATGCGGTTGGATTAAAAAAACATATAAACTTTAAATAATAGGGGAAGTGTCGAAAAAATAAAGGGTACAGTAGTCGCATATGATTTGTAACATCTGACAGCTCAACTTGGAAATAAGCAACATTAACATTATTTCCTGAAAAAAAATTTGCTCAGTTTATAGGCGGTGAGCGTTGAGCAGTGACATAAATTAACCTCAAAATTTAAAAAGACTAATTTACTGAAATACTGAAATATTTATTCGAATAATTATTCATTATAGTCACTTGCATTTTTATCAATGATCTTCCTGTTACAGTTATTGCAGGCGAGCGAGAGGAAACATGTTACACATCAAATATATGTAATATTTTGTTACGTTAAAATTGAGATCTCTAACACGAGTATATTATGTTTCAAATTTCATCAAAATCGGTTCTAAACTGTAGCCACCATAATGTTTTGAAAGACTGATACGGATGGACTGAACCATCTTATAAGTTTTCCTGATTCACTGCGGAACCCTAAAATGTACCATTTTCTTTCAGTTTACAGTTAATATATATTCTCTTGCTACAACCACAAGCATATAGCAATTCATAATAACATACAAGTCACTGAACTGACTGGTTTTTCTATAGATAAATATTTTAGATACCTAATTATACTTACCTATAGTAAGATTGTAAGTCTTGTAAAAGTGTTTCAATTCCCCATAAAGTCGACAGATATCGAGGAACATTACCCACATAATCGCCCTCCTGAAAGATTCACTCCCCTCTCAAAGTTCCTTCAGAAGTTCAGGAAGTCTGTCGCTAAAGTTTTACTTGTAATTGGAAACGTATTGAGTTTGTTCTGAACAAGCTTCTGATGATGTTCCCATCGTTTATTTGGATGTTTGCGACGCTGCTGGAGCCTGCAGGAGATATGCTTACATCCCATACATATTTAATGGTACATTACGACCACAGAGTATAATAATATATTACTACAAAAATAAAGAGAGTATATTTGTTTTGTGTGCTCAATAACGCCTTATAATGATACTTGGAGGATATTAGGCTATTTTTTATCCCGGGTAATTTGGAGACATGTACGACTTGATGATGAACCCTTGAAGTCCACCTAACTAAGAGAAATGAAAACCTATTAATTAAAATGGCCTTTAAAGTTTCTTCATAAAGCCATGATGCGATTTGTTTTTCTTGGATTCATTTCCACGCAGGTAGAAAATACTAATATTAAAAGTACACACAATCGCCGAGCATGTATGAAAGGTATGATAAATATTAAATAATGAAAGAGGTATGTCAGGATAAAAGTAAGTAGGAATATTAATTAAAGACAATTTTATATGTAGCTTACTGATTAATTAAATTCTACTTAAAACTCGACTACAATAAAATTCCCTTCCAATAATTGACAAAGAATAATGAGGTACAAATTGAGCGGAAGTACTAAGAATATTATTTTTAGGGTACCGTCAACAGCTCTGTAATGAACCTTCTAATAATACTGTAATATTACTAATTTTATCTACTCTTATATCGTAAAGTCTCTATTAAAAAATCGAATTATACTTGTCGGGTGTGGGGTAGCCAGGCCGGGTAGGTATGTAGGTATAGCAGGAAAACTCGTAGTAAACTTTCACCATTCGTTTATTGGTCGAATTAACAAGGAAGAACAAGCAGCAAAAGAACAACCAGTAAAAGCATCCGTAAGGAGCCAAGGAGAAGGAGCGCAAATACTTATTTGCGCTCCTTTTATATTAACATAGATATTAGTTCTTGAATATTGATTCAATACATTTACTTAGTTGATAAAATAGAAATATAATAAATTTTACAATTGGCAGAGTACTGCCTAAGTCAACAGTTTGTGAAGGAATGAGTAACATTTTAATTTAGGTTCCACACATCGAATATTTGAAAAAAAAAAACAATGTTCTATTGAATTAAAATGAACAATATCGTGTTCTAAAATCAAAATAAATGCTATTTATGATGGCCAGCTTGTAAGCGGCCTGGAAAATAAGGTCGTATTATCACATACTTCATAATGATATGTTTTATATACACGCGTCTGTAATATTTCAAACTTCGATACTGTAATTGTATTACAGTACCAACGTTTTCATACAAAAACGATATCGTAATGTTTTGCTTTTTTTAAGTACAGAAAGGGCAGAGGATTTGTCTTATACAGCCACATTAAACTCTATGAAAATATCGACACGCGCATGTCCGAGTCACTTGACAGTTAAACGTGCATGCGCAGTAGCAGTAGGTAGGTAACCGCGGTTTGCCGCCAATTTTTCTATTAAGAAAAATATCTTGGTTCAATTTGTTTTGTACTATTGCATGGGATTAGATAAAGTAGTGTATGAACGGGCACATAACTTGGAATTAAAACACTCGTGGATGCTATTAAAAATTCCATTTGTGTTTAAATTACCCCTATTATATTATGATCCCGTATCATAAACTACTATAATATTACTGATCTAAAATATTACATTACAAGCTTTCACTCTCCAGCTTTCTCCAGTGCAAAAAATGACGTCGATCCGTTTTGACCTGAAATATACTTGACAACACTTTCTCATTTATAATATTAGTTAGGATTAGGACTAGTTCGGATTAGGATTTCAATAAAAACAATAAAAATTCATTAAACTTTTACTGCATGGTTGAGAATGTCATCACGTCCCGTATTTGAGGATGGATAGACAATCGAATCTAATTCAGTACGGATACCTCTTTTTTGCCTTTATAATATTGTGGAGTAATCCGATAAAAATAGACCTTAATATTTGTAAGGTAGAAAAATACGGACAATTTCTGACCTCAGCTAAGGCTTGCTAAGTACGTCTTGAGTGGTATTAACGTCTTATGGCAAATAACAAAAGGTAGGAAACGTTAAGTCCTATAAAAATAAAACTAATTTAAGGAAAAGGTAAAAAGCTTTTGACTTTAGACACCCTTTTATAACCAACTAGCAACTTTACAAGGCTTCGTCTGGATGGATTGGACTGTTTATATTTTAAGAACTAAACTCTCTGAACAATTTTATACAATTACGCTTACTTAGATATAGAGGGGTGAACACAAGCAATCATATTTTTAGCAGGAGATCATAAGAAAATGGTTAAATTAATTCTACCTGTCATTCATAACAATTGTCAAATAATAACGCTCAACTCACATGCAACCAAATAAGTTTAGGGCCTGCTACTGAGCTGCCTTCCTGTTTTAAAGGTGACAAGTAGTTGCAAAAAGCCGTGGCAGAATAACAAAGAACCACGTTATTTTTTACTTTAAAACATGTCTTTTCTCTCCATTTTCATTCGGATCTTAGCAATTAGTAAATTGCTCATTAAGGGGCATCTGGTAGAACTCAGCACCCCTGACTTCTAATGACGACTTAATTAGATCCATTTCAGCAAAAACTAGGTTGTTTTAATAAGATGCGAACGATTTTATTTTTACATCGACGGAAGTCTTTTTATGTAACAATTTGGTGAACTGTTTTGTAAACATCTTATTTGTCTTTAATTGGTTTTAGACGGTTTTAACTGTTCAATAACAATTCTCAAGTACTTTAATTAAAAGAAAATTGGTCAACTTGGGAAAATTTATGGTTTTGACTTTTGACTCATTTACTGAGGAAATGTTTAAAACTGGCAACGAGTAAACAATATTTCGAAGAATTTTCCCGAAGGAATGAAATAATGTATGCGTGATAAAAATCCAACTATTATATATTTTGCCCTAATATATTTTGTTTTAAAACTTTTTTCAATTTTATTTCTAAATGCATTTCTACTCGTATTTCCTGTAGAGCAGAAGTTATAAACTCCCCACAGATAGTGAGTGTCAGCTAGAGACAATTAGTGCACGCAATCCACACGTACTTCTGACTTGTGGTGGAAATGGATTTGAGTTAGGTATAGGTACTAGCTATCCGCATCGGCTTTGTCGGTGGATTTTTGAAATTGGTGAAATATAATAAATATCCGGTTAAAATTACTATATCAACTGGAGCCATAACTAGATTTTCATTAGTGCTTTTAAATCAAATATTTTTTGGTTAAATTTTATTTTTAATTATTTATTTTGACATAAATTGTCTTTGTTTGTTTAAATAAAACAAAAAACGCAATTTTTTCCCTTTAAATTTAACTATAATATATTATGGTCCTTCGAGCCGGATTGTATTTTTCTTCTGATAAATAGACAAGTCAACCATTGTTATGCTTGCACTGGTGTTTACAAAATTGAGGTCTAGAATAGCTGAAGAACCTCGGTATTGGTATTTTATTGTTATCCTCTATTTAATTTACCTGAAGGATTTTCATTAATCGTAGCTACCCGATTTCAGTAGTGTAATGTTACAATATGGAAATATAATATTATGAAGTAATTCATAGGGATTAGCAATTCTATTTAAAGTAACAGACAAACAAGTTTAGTTAGAAAGTTTCAGAAATGTGCGGTGTCAAGTAATTAGAGGGTGCGTGCGTGATACACATGTTAATTCAATTGTACGTCGCACCTCACGCTACCTTGCGAGCTTTCTACATTGATTAAAGTTTCAAGTACACACTTGTAAGACTCTAAATAAAGTTAAACTTCATTATACAGAGCTATATCAGTCTGAAGTATGAAAATGTTGTTAATAGCCATGGGGGCGGGCAAAGGGTATATGTTCGCGACGAAGTGATCAGTGACCGTGAAAGTGAAATAGAATTCGAAAATGAATCAGTGAATTAATGTCTCATAGTGCCAGTGCTTAAAATAGTGAAACATAGACTATCAATATAGAGTTTAGACATAGGCCTAAGTGAGCGAGTGCACTGCGTTGCGCGAGGGCGGGGGTAGACCCCCAAGGCAAGCTCGCACCGCGAGCTATGTCAACCCGTAGGCTCGAAAGGCATCCGCTGACCAATACCCGTTGTCTGTCTAAGACGGAGAGATTGTTGCAGCGACTGGCATAGATTCGTATTTCCTCTGAAAAGGTATAGCTTCAGACGAAAATTGATTCGGAATATTGTACTGTATAACTTGTTTACAGATTGGAACGGCAACTAACTTGCCATTTGTACCTAATGTTATTATTCGGAATTACACATGTGTAAACTTACCTCGCTTACCACGAGGCGGTCGAAGGGTTCGTTCGACCATGCTATCGTTAGGGACTATGTCCCTAAAATAATGTATATTGATGTGAAATAGTATTTAACACTACTTGACTATTCTTGAGGGCCTGATCAACTCCCAAGGATAAACTTATGACTACTTGACTATCGACGTGTTCGCCTCCTTCGGGAACGCACCACCCGGAGGAGCTCTCCAAACTCATAATCGGAGTTTGATGGTTACCATGTCCTTGTGGCGTGAAGGTTCCACCAGGGAACGACTGACTTGACTTGTTCGCCTCCTTCGGGAACGCCCCGCCCGAAGGAGCTTTACAAACTCATATTCGGAGTTTGCCAAACTCATATTCGGAGTTTGAAGAAGACCATGACCTTTGGCATGAGGGTTCCAAATGGGGAACCTCCAAACTCATATTCGGAGTTTGATGGAAATCATGTCCTCGAGACATGTAGGTGCAAAGGGAGCAGTCAAACTCATAATCGGAGTTTGCCAAACTCATATTCGGAGTTTGATAGAAGCCACGTCCTCTTGGCAGGAGAGTTCCACAAGGGAACCTCCCAAACTCATATTCGGAGTTTAGAGGACACACTCATATTTGTTGATGTGAGTCTTTCGTCGTGAAATAGTTTGAGATCACTCGAACCGAGCCTTACAACCTCGGGTTCACCTAATAGAAGGGTAAAAGCGTCAAAGAGATATAGTAATGATTGATGCATATATATTACTCATGTTCGGATTTAATATATAGTTTGGCGAGGATTGATGCATATATATTACTCATGTTCGGATTTAATATATAGTTTGGCGAGGATTGATGCATATATATTGCTCATGTTCGGATTTAATATATAGTTTGGCGAGGATTGATGCATATATATTACTCATGTTCGGATTAATATGTAAAGCCTAATGATGTTACATACATATGTTTATATTATTTATATTTGGATTATCGTGTACAGCTCAACGAGACTTATGTGTTTATAACCCTGTATTTAATATAATATTTATAAGACTTGTTTGTATTTAAATCTGTGGAGTTTCTTGCCATTTCTTCTCCACAGATATAATTTCCGAAATGGTGGTAAACTCATGTATGTTTGTTTAAAATAATAATAAACGATTCTATACCCGTTGTGTTTCACTGAGCGAACTGTGCTCTGATTGGTTGACGTTGACCGCGTGGGAGGTTCTTGTTGTCGCGGCGACGTTCCGTGCGCTGCCCGCTATATAATGGCGAGCAAACGGAGCGATCGTCAGTCTGCGTCAAGATCTCGCGACAAGAGGACCTCCCAGCAACCAAGAAGAGCTCAGCCGTCCAGTGGCCGCCCGGGCTAGATTGAAGTTACATCGTGCAGTTTCAATAGTCTCCCAGTTTCCCAGTCTACCTACCTACCCTACCTTGATAGTCAGTTCCCTGGGTCTCGCGCTCTCTACTGCTGCAGAGCAGACCGCCGGAACATTAATTGGTCGACTTCGAGCCGGATCACTCAAGACTACGGAAGCTGAAGAAACATACAGTCCACAAGAATGCCCATCACACGGTCGCAGACAGGGGAGCGCCAGCAGTGCCCGCTTCGTCACGAAGAGCCGCCACTGTCCCCAACGGACGAAGCAAGCCCACCGACGAGCACCGAGCGCCCCGCATCGCCGCAGCCCGCAACGTCCGTACCCGCGCTCGCGCAGCGCGGTCGAGGCCGTCCGAAAGCTCCGGGCCACCGCACCCCGTCGAAGCACCCGAGGCGGTCCGTGTCGACTGAGCCGTCGCTCGCGCAGCGCTCCCCGTGTAAGGCTCCAGAGGTGCGCGCTCTGTCGAAGCCCGCGACGCGTCCGATGTCGCCGGAACCCCGTCGGTCGAAAGCTCCGGAGCCCCGAGCTCCGTTGAAGCTCGCCGCCACCGCCGTCGCCGCACGACAGGCTCCGCAGAAAGGCCGGCGCGCGAAAACGGGGCCGATACCCCCGTCGACGGCCGCCCAGGAGCACCGCACTCCGTCGACGCGCGCTCCCTCGGATCGCGCAGTGTCCCGTGCCGCAACAGCAAGACCGGACCGTGAACGCAGCATCTACCAAGCCAGAGAAGACCTAGCCCGCTTGAAGATGGAAGCGGCAGAAGCCAGGCTAGCTCGGCTAGAGGCCGAAGATGAAGAGCAAACACTGATGGACCCGTCAGAGAGCGACCCCGATCCAGAGACCAATCCGAACCCAAGGATCGAAGAATGGCTTGACGCACAACCACAAGCCGCAGGCAACCCGGAAGCAAGACCGGTACGACCCGAGACAACTGGACAGATAGCCGCTCCACTACCACCGAAGAGGCCAAAAATAACCGAACGAACGCCGTCAGTATTGACTCGAGAAGAAAGGCAGAGAATCGTGGAGATAGCCTCTGCCGTAGCCGAAGTTACCCGGGCGACCGCGCCACAAGCTGCTACGCCACACCCAGCTACCAACCGGTACCTACTAGGAGAGCTACCACACTTCAACGGGTCGCACGAAGACTGGCTGGCGTTCAGAGCAGCCTACAACGAGACGGCGGGTCACTTCTCAGCTGTAGAAAACACAGCACGACTCCGTCATGCACTGAAGGGCAAAGCCAAAGAAGCAGCACAGAATCTACTTATAGCGAATACAGCACCAGCCGACGTCATAACAGCACTAGAAAACAGATTCGGGCGCCCAGATTCGATCGCAATAGCAGAGATGGAACGAGTGAAGCGACTACCACGGGTACCGGATTCGCCGCAGGAAGTGTGTGAATTTTCCAACAAATTGGTGAACAGTGTAGCAGTTCTACGCGCCTTGAATAGACCGCACTACCTACACAATCCAGAAGTGGTACGACACCTAACGGAGAAACTGCCAGCTGTACTCAGATATCGCTGGTATCAACATTATGAAACGAAGCCGAGCCATGAACCGGACCTAGTGACCTTCGCTAACTTTATGAGTACCGAAGCCGGACGCTGTCGTCACTTCGCTCCACCAGAGGTCGTGACCACGCAGAGAGGGCCAGACGCCGGACCAAGCCGCGCACGGCCACAGCGAGCATATACGATGAAGGAGAAACGCAACAAGAAACCACAACTTCCCTGCCCCATCTGCCAAAGAAATAACCACGAGCCGAGCCAGTGTAACGAGATGAAAAAGGCTCCGGTCAACACACGGTGGGACATTGCCAAGAAACATCGCCTATGCTACCGGTGCCTCAGACCCATGACCGTATCGCACCAATGCCGGTACAAACGGTGCGGCGAAGAGAACTGCTCTCGGAGTCATCACTCCCTGCTCCACCATCGGAAGGAAAGAAGGAACCCCGAGGTTGTAGCTACCACATCGAGCCGATCCCGCTTCGCCTACTTGAAGATCGTACCAGTACGCGTCACCGGCCCCAAAGGGCACGTCGACACACACGCCTTGTTAGACGACGGCTCAACGGTGACACTACTGGACGCCACTGTCGCGAAGAAAATCGGCGCCCGAGGACAAGTAGAGCCGCTAAGAATGGAGGCAATAGCGGGAAAGAAGATCGACGCGGCTGAGTCCCAACGAGTTACCATCGATGTAAAAGGACAGAGCGAGACACACACCATTAGCGCGCGCACCCTCGCTAACGTCGAACTATCGACGCAAGCGGTCGATAAACGAAGCATCGACCGGTACCCGCATTTAAGAGAGATAGAAAGACACCTCACCTACGAAACCGCTCGGCCAGCCCTCCTCATCGGCCAAGACAATTGGCAGCTGCTGGTAACAAAAGACATGAGGCGAGGGACGAGAGAAGAACCGGTAGCTTCCCTCACCCCATTGGGATGGACCCTACACGGAGCCTGCAGCCGCTCCACACATCTCCGAGTGCATACGATACACTTCACCAAGGAGAAGAGGGCAGAAAAAGAGCTCGGGAAATGTTAACCCTCGAACAACTCGACGTCCCACCGACAACTACGACTTAGCACAACGAACCCCGATAACAGAAAAAAAAGGAGAGCGAGGGCGCATTATCCGACGACTACGACAGGGCGGCAAGAAGCCTCAAGGGCATGGAAGAAATATCCATTAGAATCGGAATAAGGGAAGAAGACAGAGACTCCCTACGCTTCCTGTGGCGAGGCGACCGGCGGGAGGGACCGCCGAGAGAAATGAGAATGAAATCAGTGATATTCGGTGCGGCGAGTTCGCCATGCGCCGCACTGTTCGTGAAGAATTTCAACGCCGAGAAATATCGTGCAGACTTTCCAGAGGCCGCTGAAGCCATCGTGATCCACCACTACATGGACGACTACCTACAGAGCTTCCCCACCATAGAGAAGGCGGTAAAGATAGCCAAAGAAGTAAGAACTATACATGAGAGAGCTAACTTTAGACTCCACAAATGGGCCTCCAACTGCGTCGACGCCGTGACGGCCCTACAAGGGACACCCCCTCCGCCAGCCGATACGCTTGTGGAGCTCAACGACGGTACCTCCGAGGAAAAGGTACTCGGTCTCGCCTGGAAACCCAGCACGGATACCTTGAGCTTTAACCAGAGATGGCTCGTGTCGCACCGGAAGTAGTCGACGGAAGCCGCACTCCGACCAAGCGCGAAGCTTTAAGCACGATGATGTCAGTGTTTGACCCCCTCGGCCTCGCTTCGCCAGTGACGATACAGGCGAAGAAAATACTGCAAGAAACTTGGCGCAGGGGCGTCGAATGGGACCGGCCGTTACCAGAGCCTTTAAAGACCGACTGGAGCACCTGGCTACAGAACCTGACCCTGCTGAGAAGACTGAACATACCCCGATGCCATGGCGGGTGGACGCACGCCCGGCGGAGAGAACTACACACCTTCGTCGACGCCAGTGAGACGGCCTACGCGGCCGCGGTGTATTGGCGCACCATCGACGACAGCGGACGCGTCCACGTTAGCCTCGCCGCAGCCAAGGGTTGCAGAAATCGAGGAGCACACCCTTGTAAAAGAGTGGAGATGGTTACCCTCGAAACATAACGTCGCCGACGACTCCACACGACAAGTTCCAGCAGATTTCGAGTCTACTCACCGATGGTTCACCGGGCCAGAGTTTCTACTTAAGGACCAAGAAGAGTGGCCCGCCACCAAGAACGTGACAGTAACCGAAGCAACGGGGGAAGAGTAGTACGGTCATCACAGGAAACCACATTCGGAACAGAAGTCGAGGCGCTGAAAAGAGGAAAGGAGCTGCCGCATGACAGCCGACTCCGTCAACTCGCGGTGCACCTGGACGACACAACTACTTTACGACTAAGGTCGAGGATTGCCGAAGTAGAGAACGTTGGCATAGAGCAGAAGTCGCCCGCAGTACTCGACGGAAATCATCACTTGACAAGATTGTACATAAGAATGGTCCACGAGAAACTACACCACGGGGGGACGGAGATAATAGTCAACGAAGTCAGAGAGCATTTTTGGATCATCAAACTCCGACCCACAGTAAGAGCATAGTAACGAGCTGCTTGCGCTGTCGTATACGCAAAGGAAAACCCGCGGTCCCAGCCACCGGCGACCACCCACGCAATCGTCTCGCCCACCACAAGCGCCCTTTCACCTACACGGGCCTAGACTATTTCGGTCCCTTGTCAGTAACAGTGGGGAGACGACGAGAGAAAAGATATGTAGCCCTCTTCACGTGCCTAACCACGCGAGCCGTGCACTTAGAAATCGCAGACAGCCTCAGCTCCGATTCCGCCATCATGGCATTGCGGAGGATGATCGCCCGACGTGGCTGCCCCGAAGAAATATACAGCGACAACGGGACGAACTTTCGGGGAGCCGACAGAGAACTACGGGAGGCCCTAATCGACGAAGCGGCTACACGCGCCATCAAATGGCGCTTCATCCCCCCAGGCGCCCCATTTATGGGAGGCGTTTGGGAACGACTTGTGCGCGCGGTAAAAACCGCCCTGTACAGCATATTGACGGAGCAGCACCCGCACACCGAGACACTCGCCACCTTGCTGTGTGAGGTGGAATACACCGTAAAAGCAGGCCCCTCACACATGTGTCCACAGAAGCAGACGACCCGAGCGCCCTGACACCTAACCACTTCCTGTTGGGCGGCTCGGGACTAGTGAGGCAACCAGGCATCTTCACCGACGACGACCTACATCTACGCGCGAGGTGGAGACGAGGCCAGAGGCTCGCCGATCTTTCCTGGCAGAGATGGCTGAAGGAATACCTTCCGCTACTGCAACACCGGCGGGAGCCACGCGGGCGGGGTGAGACTCCGCGCGTCGGGGACCTCGTGCTCATAGTGGACAACTCCCTGCCACGAAATACGTGGCCGAGAGGAAAAGTCGTCGCCCTCTACCCGGGGCCCGACGGCGCAGTACGAGTCATCGATGTAAAGACCGCGGGTGGCGTGCTGCGACGTGCCACTAAGAAACTCGTCGTGCTGCCTACGGCCGCTGAGCACCCCGTCGCTCATACGGGCTAGGTGCAGCGTCGTGACGACCAACGCTGCACGGCGGGAGAATGTTCGCGACGAAGTGATCAGTGACCGTGAAAGTGAAATAGAATTCGAAAATGAATCAGTGAATTAATGTCTCATAGTGCCAGTGCTTAAAATAGTGAAACATAGACTATCAATATAGAGTTTAGACATAGGCCTAAGTGAGCGAGTGCACTGCGTTGCGCGAGGGCGGGGGTAGACCCCCAAGGCAAGCTCGCACCGCGAGCTATGTCAACCCGTAGGCTCGAAAGGCATCCGCTGACCAATACCCGTTGTCTGTCTAAGACGGAGAGATTGTTGCAGCGACTGGCATAGATTCGTATTTCCTCTGAAAAGGTATAGCTTCAGACGAAAATTGATTCGGAATATTGTACTGTATAACTTGTTTACAGATTGGAACGGCAACTAACTTGCCATTTGTACCTAATGTTATTATTCGGAATTACACATGTGTAAACTTACCTCGCTTACCACGAGGCGGTCGAAGGGTTCGTTCGACCATGCTATCGTTAGGGACTATGTCCCTAAAATAATGTATATTGATGTGAAATAGTATTTAACACTACTTGACTATTCTTGAGGGCCTGATCAACTCCCAAGGATAAACTTATGACTACTTGACTATCGACGTGTTCGCCTCCTTCGGGAACGCACCACCCGGAGGAGCTCTCCAAACTCATAATCGGAGTTTGATGGTTACCATGTCCTTGTGGCGTGAAGGTTCCACCAGGGAACGACTGACTTGACTTGTTCGCCTCCTTCGGGAACGCCCCGCCCGAAGGAGCTTTACAAACTCATATTCGGAGTTTGCCAAACTCATATTCGGAGTTTGAAGAAGACCATGACCTTTGGCATGAGGGTTCCAAATGGGGAACCTCCAAACTCATATTCGGAGTTTGATGGAAATCATGTCCTCGAGACATGTAGGTGCAAAGGGAGCAGTCAAACTCATAATCGGAGTTTGCCAAACTCATATTCGGAGTTTGATAGAAGCCACGTCCTCTTGGCAGGAGAGTTCCACAAGGGAACCTCCCAAACTCATATTCGGAGTTTAGAGGACACACTCATATTTGTTGATGTGAGTCTTTCGTCGTGAAATAGTTTGAGATCACTCGAACCGAGCCTTACAACCTCGGGTTCACCTAATAGAAGGGTAAAAGCGTCAAAGAGATATAGTAATGATTGATGCATATATATTACTCATGTTCGGATTTAATATATAGTTTGGCGAGGATTGATGCATATATATTACTCATGTTCGGATTTAATATATAGTTTGGCGAGGATTGATGCATATATATTGCTCATGTTCGGATTTAATATATAGTTTGGCGAGGATTGATGCATATATATTACTCATGTTCGGATTAATATGTAAAGCCTAATGATGTTACATACATATGTTTATATTATTTATATTTGGATTATCGTGTACAGCTCAACGAGACTTATGTGTTTATAACCCTGTATTTAATATAATATTTATAAGACTTGTTTGTATTTAAATCTGTGGAGTTTCTTGCCATTTCTTCTCCACAGATATAATTTCCGAAATGGTGGTAAACTCATGTATGTTTGTTTAAAATAATAATAAACGATTCTATACCCGTTGTGTTTCACTGAGCGAACTGTGCTCTGATTGGTTGACGTTGACCGCGTGGGAGGTTCTTGTTGTCGCGGCGACGTTCCGTGCGCTGCCCGCTATATAATGGCGAGCAAACGGAGCGATCGTCAGTCTGCGTCAAGATCTCGCGACAAGAGGACCTCCCAGCAACCAAGAAGAGCTCAGCCGTCCAGTGGCCGCCCGGGCTAGATTGAAGTTACATCGTGCAGTTTCAATAGTCTCCCAGTTTCCCAGTCTACCTACCTACCCTACCTTGATAGTCAGTTCCCTGGGTCTCGCGCTCTCTACTGCTGCAGAGCAGACCGCCGGAACAGTATATATATCTAAAGGAAATCTTGACTAATGTAAATTTTTATTTGTTACTACTTAAATGTTTTACTACTTTTATTAATCATTAAAATACAATTAAAACTTTTGACATTGAATTCATTGTATAAGTATTGTTTCTGTATAAATAAGGTAGTGTATGAATATCAATATGTTTAATTTTGTATCTTTAAAATTGCAAGAAATAAATCAATAGATCAATAACTTCATATACAAACAAAAAAGCGAAAAATAGTTATTCACAAACTTTCAGGAATATAATTTTGAGGCTGCTTGAATATTTAATTTCAGTAAGTAGCGCTGAGCAATATATAGATATATAGAGAGAGTAAGATATATGTAAGATTCTCTCACGAAACAATCGCTATTTGTCGACATCCAGTTCTTATCCCGTATTTGTATCCGCTATAATCCCCTTGGAATTGGTTTACACAATCACCCCCATATTTCCCTGTAATACCGACCCGTTTATATAACCAACCGATATATCTTCACGAATAACACTTTTGGGGAGGGATTTCTGAATCTAGCTACTATTAGCTACTATTAGGGGTCGATAGCGTTAGTGTGTGATGTTGGTAAAGCGTTGGACTTTTCGTGCTTCGTGGGGCACGTAAGATCCGGCATTCGCACTTTCTCTAATAATAACAGATACTTAGTCTGTTAAAGAAGTGTCACATCTAAGTACCATATCAGGCCTCATCAGGCAGACACTGTCACTGGTATCTCTGGCCACACTGCAAGCTATAAAAGTCCTAGAGTTCCCCTTTTTACCTACATATTACTAAATTGAAGTAAGAATAATCTCTATATTTTTTTTTCTCAAGGGTGATTTTTGTCGGTACGCCATTTCCCTTCATCAAAATTTATATTTGATACGCCATTCAGAAAATTAAATGTCTCTTTTATAATTAGACTAATTTATGTATTTTGTAAAAAAAAATGCCATCTGTTGGAGATCACTTGAACTAACGGTGCGAAGTTATTCGCACGGGTCATCTAGTATATTTTTCATTATATAATTGGTAGAGCGTTGAAATTGAAACCTATAAAGGACCCGGGTTCAATCTTCATTCGAAATCTATTTTTAACCGACTTCCAAAAAAAGAAAAAGGTTCTCAATTCGGACCGTATTTTTTTTTTTATTTTTTTTTATGTATGTATGTACATCGATAACTCCGCTAGTTGTTAACCGATTTTGATGGTTTCTTTTTTAATCGATAGATAATTCTTCCGCATTGGTCCCATTTTTATCTCATAAAAATTGGTTCATTACTTTTTCAGAAATTTTGAAAAAACTGACTTTATAAGTACATTTTTCTTGATATCTCGATAAAATATGAACCGATTTTGACAACTTTTTTTTTAAGACATAATAATGTCTCGACATTATCTCACAGACATATGACGAAAATCGGTTCAGTAGTTTTTGAGAAATTCAGTAATTAATTTCTGTTTACGGCTGAAAATTATGTATCAGAAAAAGCCTTAGCAACGGTTGCTATTGATACGAAGTTGTCAATTTTCGTGACGATGGTCTAGCGGTTAAATGTAATGGGGTGCAGCGCAGGATATTTTTCCATCAATATTTTTTTAGTTGCGTTATTATTTGTCTCTCAAGGCAGCAAAATCACTCAAAAGGGTAAAATAAACCTTTGAAATTTGCACTGTAAAGTAAGAAATAATAAATATTTCGTCGTGGAATTTGAAGACCATTGGTGCCAAATTAGGATACAAAGTAATAAACATCTAAGAAGATAAAGATCTGTTCAATATTATCTATGTTTGTACTGATGATCGTAGGTTCCTAATGAATTGTCTAGATTAGTGAATTTGGGAACTAAATTATTTCTAATTTGGCACCAACCGTCTTCAAATTCTACGACGAAATATTTATTATTTCTTACTTTTCAGTGCAAATTTTTGAAGTCGGTACACTTTTTTTTAAAAGGTTTATTAATTTTAATCAACTTACGTATTTATTTAGATATTCAGATCATTTGATCAGCACCTCTTTTTAAAATAATATATAATTAATTAATTTAGACTTGTCAATAACTTATATCTACCTAAAGAAACTGTTATTCTGTATATGAAAGTAAGTGTAAAAGTAGTAAACAGTAGTAAATCTGAGTGTTAAAACAAATTACAGTGCTCAGTGCGTGTCGCTCATTAAATACTAGAAATTAGTTAGTACACGCGAGCTTGCCCTCCCTCCACACTCTACTCATGTTATATTTAATTACCTATATACAAAGTGTTTCTAACTAAATACTCTAATTTAAATATATCTATGTCAATTTTAAATCAAAAAGATATTTGGGCAAATAGTTAGAGGTAATAAGGTCGTGAAATATACATCACTTCAGTGGGATTCAATTCTATATTATTTTGTATGTTCTTGTCACTAACACTAATTAAATAACCAAATGTGTGATACAGAAGAATTAGTCATAGTAATTTAAAAGCCAATTAGAACTATTTCAAAATATCAATTATACCAGTTTAGCAAAATACATTAGTAAATTATTTTATGAAGCTTTGAGAGGCACATTGAAAGAGGTATGTTTTATTGTATCATCTATACTCGTATTAAATGCGAAATTGTGTTTATTTATCCTTCTTTGACGGCAAGACGGAGCAACGGATAGTTGAAGGGTTCGGCTGAAGTAACCTACTGTGCTATTCTGAAATAAGTCCAATTGATTGACTTTTGGAATTATTGCAATCAACATGGCGTCCCTTGTAATTTTTGACACATGGTTATTCTCAGTAATTCTATATTGGAATTCTCTTTCAATTATTGCAATTTTTGACAACAGTGTTCTGTGCATTATATTCATTGCAATTTTACACAAACTTTTAAGATTTTATATTTAATATGGCCCAATAATATTCAGCTTAGTTTTCCTCTGTTGTCCCTTTTATAGAACTAATTACGCCAGAAACTCTGTAATAAGTAGAATTTCATCAACCTATAATAAAACCTTCTCATCAATTGACCTGTTTAAACATAATAGAAATTCCTTTATAACCTTATTGAAAAAACAAATAATGCATTATTAATGTTTGTAAGTAGGTAGTAAGTTAATTGTAAAGTACACACACATGCTCATACACACCCAAAACACACACACACATATGTTTGAGTGTATAACAATGGTTCTTCTGTATATATTGGTTATAATTAGGGAAATCTGTAATTAGCCTTTTTTTAAGATTAATACATTATATAGGTAAATTTATTGTATATGCTGTTGATTTTCTTTCTAAATAAATAAATAAATACTTTAGAGAAGAAGTAAGCTAAATACGCAACAATCCAAGCCATTAACCAAATTATAAACAAAATAAAGCAATAGCGTAAAACGCTTTTTATTTTGCAACGACAAGGCAATAGCTCTTTCAGAATAACCAAATCATACACTATTGGATAATTGCATTGCTTAACAACATCAACGATTGTAATTGAAATTATTGCAATAGTGATGGTGTACTTTTGAATTGTTCTAATTAGAATCCTTAATAAACAAATACGGGGCGGGACTCGGGACTAGCGTGGACCAGTGCGAATACATTAATAAAGCACAGTGGGACGATAACAAAAGATCTGGCTCACTTTAGCACAATATTTCACGCGGCACACTTTAAGCTCAATAAAGAAATAAAATGTTAGCACTTTCCCGACGGACTATTGTCTGTACGAGTATGTTGGCTGACTCCCAACTCTTTAACAAGAATCTCCAACTTAAACTACCTGCACTATACTGGCGTCTGGCGTGTTATGTGATCTAGTGCTAATTGGCCAGTCTTAAGATATTCTACTAAGAGGCCTTCTGTTTACCTGGAAATCTACCAAATTCGAAAAAATATCATTAGGGCAAATAGGTGTGTTGAATTTGAATATAAAATTAAAATTAAATTAGCAAATAATATTCCATTGTCTCTGCATACCCTTCATGTGATAAAAGGCGTAATGATAGACAATATTTTAAATACAAAAATGTTCCCTATGTTACAGGAAAACTACAAAAGTAGTCAACACAGAATATATACTATAGTGTATATAAGTACATATTACCGAAGCAATACGATTATGTTTATGTATACAACACAGTCAGCTGAGCCAGCCCAGCAGTAATGTGCTTCCAAAATGGCACAGAACATAATGTTTTGTTACAAAATTCCATAAGTTTGTTGTATACCGCGCCATAACTACGGTTTACGTACACACTTGTACTCGCGGTACTGGTTGTAAAGTATGTGTTATGAGGCATTTTGTATCAAATTGTCATATTCGAGTACTTACACTTTATAGCTTATTTTGGTTTATGTTTTTGAACCAACCCTTAACTGCATTAAGTATGTACACAAGTATGGTGATAGCTTACTTAGGTACCTACTTGTTTAGTTTTGATTTTATGAGTCAATTGGTAATACAATACAAGTGTCGCTAAATACCTGTGACGTAGATTGTGGGATTATAAAAACAGATACAAACTTTAAAACAGTTTTGTTTTACTCACTATCTTTGAAAGAAACAGCAAAAATAATTAAGTCCACTGCGTTAGGTTTATTAGTAATATTTAGTATCGTAAAGGTAGTCACATATGTACATGGAGTAATATTTGAAAGGTCGATAGTAGACGAGATTATCGCGTGTCTTTGTAAAATTCAGTATTAATTTGTAAGGCCCCCCCCAGGGTCCCCCAGCAATTAGGATATATAATTTTGTCACGTAACATTTCATTTTATTGGCGTTATGATTTCTTACCCCTCATTATATGTTCGTACTGTTTCTTGCATGACAAGTACATTACTGATTGTTTATCGACCAGTACCATTATTATATACCAGTATTGTATTCAAGCTTTCGACACCATTTCGACAAATAACAATGCAATTTTTTTTATAAAACTGGCATAGACGTCCACTAAAATATCTAGTATATCATTGTCTATGTATTATCACGCCTTTTATCACAAGAGGTATCCATCTGGATGTAGCTTTATAGACTTTTTTTCAAATCGTTCCAAGATTTTTTTTATCGAGTTTTTACAAACAATAATATTATCTATACTAATACCTAATAAAATGAAGAGATTGTTTGTTTTTTTTTGAACGCGCCAATCTCATAATCAATAGCACAATTGTTATGCAGTAACCATTAACGCGAGTGCAACCGCAAGACTCAGCTAGTATATTGTACTGAAAAGTAAAATATGTTAATTGTCGACTGTTACTAACTCGGTTTAGAGACTTTCTTTGAGATCCGTTTATTTTATAGATGGCTAAATTCTTTCCTCAAATTTAAATATTAATGAACCCTGGCTACAAGTATAAATATATAAAGATATTACAGAGGGCTCCGTCGCTGTAAAACTAGATTTTAATTAATCCGGGGATGTCCCGGGCGACCGACAAATTGGTTCGGAGTCTTCACCAAACTTTTTCCATTTCTTTTTCTCTCGGAAAAGGGGATGAGGGTCAGCGTACAGCGTACACGGTAATTATGTTCAGATTGATTTTATACTAAGTTATTTTATAATTTTTTACTTTTTTTATACTTAATAATTGGTTCCTTGTTACCCAGCTTAAATAACACTTCCTCTTTGAATTTATTGAGAATCGATTTCAAAATTTACTTCAATTTGTCTGCATTTACTTGATGCAATAACTGCTTAGTGATAGGCTGGTTATGATTTTGAAAAATTGTAGAAAACCAGTATATAGACAGATCAGAGGTACCTTGATGTTTCAATAATTCATGATCCACTATCGTAAAAATGAATGTCGACTGAATCTCCGTGAGTCCGCGCACCATAAATGATCTGTTTTATATACAAGAAATAAAAACCATTCTGCCGCGTTACATTACATGTTCATAATGTGGAAACAACAAACTTTTATACTATTGTACAAACATTTTGAGATACAATCTCTTTATACTGTCTGCAATGTTCACTTTTCGAACACTTAGTTATAAGTGCAAAAATGATTGTCAGTCAGTCAGACCAGAACTACTGAATGGTTTCAAATTAAATAGATTTAGGGCAGTTATGCCATGTGGCAGCCTAGTCATAGTAGTCATGGGTGATATTTCAAAATAAAATATTGGGAAGTAACAAAAATATATTGACAAATTTTAAAATAATGTGACTGACTACTTTTTGAAAAAAGGCAAGTATTTTTTTCTGCAATTTTTGTTACACAGGCCTAAATAGACATAAAGTTAACTGATTTGGAAATTTGCACTGTATTTATAGCGCGGAAACCAGAGATAAAGCGGAGGTGCGAAGTGTTTTTTTTTTTTATAAATTTCCAAGAAATAGCAGGTATTTTTTCCAGTTTACGATCAATTTTGCAAGTCCAACATCACGCGTTCACACATATAATAACGGTGTAATTCAACCTAATAAGCCGCCTCGATCGGTGCTTCAATCATGTTTATAATGTTACAGGCAAAGGTTTAGTTTGGGTGTTTCATAAAACTACTATTTATTTATGATACGGCAATAAACCTCAATTCGAATTACTCAGAGGAATAAGGATTCTTACCAACGAATAGCAATGGAATTTTGAATATTTATGAAATTATTATCAATATATTTATTGCCATAGATTGTCGAATTCGTGATTTCGACATCACATGTGCCTTGCAACCACCCGTGTTAATAGTTACTGCGCCGCTTCTTTGGGCCTATAACCTTCCTCAAGAATTTGGCTATCTAATACTAAAAATTTTTTTTTGAAATCCTACTGATAGTTCCAGAGAGAAAAAACAAACAAACAAACAAACTCTTCAACTTTATTTTTGGTATAGATTTCTCTAATTAAAATTTTCCTACCATTTTAAGTGCTCTAGGATAGATTTAGGTAATTGTATGTCCTTCTTTCACGCCGAAACGGAGCAATGGATTGACGTGATTTTTAGCAAATAGTTTGTAGAGAGTGCATGATATAGGCTGCTTTTTATCTCGATGTTTAATGAACAACTTTTTACCCGAACGAAGCCAGAGCAGATCACTATTGTAGAATATTTGTGTATCTGTTATTTCTATAGTGTTGCGTCCTAGTTTGACCCTAATAACATTTTTATATCAGTATTTTCAGCAATAAATCAAATCTAGGTAGGTATTAAATATACTAGGTATTTTATAAAATAACAAAATAATTTATTTTACTGCAACATTTAAATGTCGTATTATATATCATAAATATTCCGAGGCGCAGTTGAGAGGTGCCGATATAGACAGGGAGCTAAATATAAAATATACAAATATTTCTATATTCAATGTCAAGAAAATAATGCCCCCTAATTTTTACGGTTTCTTTAAGCAAAGTTTCCATCGAATAGTTCTCGTACTTGGCACTTTATAAAATAAACAAAGGTACTTAATTATTAGAAGATTTAGTGCAGAGTGACGTCATTATTATCATCATAAATAGAATAGGAACCTTATTAAACAAAATGAACATTTTAATTAGACTATGTTGTGTTTCCCTCTATCATATTGAATGACAGATTTGATAGACGGAAACAAAACATATTATTTGCACCACATTTAAAATCACAGATAAACCAATTGACAAAATTATTACATCAAAATTTAGTACTAAATCGATGTGGTCCGAGACAGTCGAAGCAGAGGTTTATTTTAGCTTAAACCACTTAATGACATGTAACTAACACTTATAAAGCTAGATTTATATAGAGTCTAAAATTTGAATAAACCAAGGTTGGAGATATGCAACCGGCTCCCGTACTACATATAATATAAGAGCACGCGTAAACACGCTAAAATTGCTCGTTTAATATTCCGAGATCTGACGATACTGACGCGTTAAAGGATCCTATCAAACCAATAATTATGGCCCGGGGTTAACAGTAACTGATTATGTCGCAGAATAACCATTACCTAAACTGTCTTTAAAGAAACGATGCATTTTTATACTATATACTGTGATCGCATCGTTCTGAGAATATTATATGGATACTTTCAGCCTCACCATCATCTGTGGAATTTTATGAAATGTGTCATGAGATTTTATTCCGAAGGGATTTTATAGAAAGTAGCCTGTGTCCACCCATCTCTGTGCAAATAATCACGCCGATCCGTTACTCTGTTGTGACATGAATGAAAGACAAACAAACAAACAAACACACTTACGTAATTTTCGGTCCGGCCGCCGTATGATCGAGATTGAAGACAGGCCATACATTAGCAATGTAAATCATACGATCTAGATCACATGCAATTGACTCACCCACACAGACACACAAGATTCAATTAAACAAAGGCGTGTGGATGTGTGTGTGTGTGTGACTGATCGTTCCGTTGAAAACGGATGGTGGGCCGCGCGATAAGAATTGGACGAGTCTGTGGTCGATTTCGGTGGACCGTACGGCGACCGGCCGGGCATTGGACGAATATGTGGCCACCTTTAGGCTATACCTAATCAGTGGCCAGTTCTGTTAAGGTACATTTAGATGGAAAAGCCTCTAAGTGTGGTTTGTCGGATTATGTAGGTACATAAGTTTTTAATTACCTATTGGTACATGGTAGTCGATAGCCTAATTGGTAGGACGGTGGACTTGAAACCGGAGGTCCCGGGTTCGAATCCTACCCCCTGCCAAAATGCTAAGCACCAATTTTCTTTAAGAATATGTGCTTAAATCTACTCCTCGTGCTCCGGAGGGCACGTAAAGCCGGCGTCCGGTCACCAACCCGCCTGCCAAGCGTGGTGACTATGGCAATTCCTCTCAATTAGCACCACTAAAAATGGTGCACTAGAGGGAGACCATGATCCAGTAGTGGATCTTAAAAGATGATGATGATGATGATGATTGGTACATGGCCAGGATCCGGGATCGAATCCGAGAAAAAATTTACATGGGTTTAAATTACCTACGCAAACCATTGAGGTGTAATATACAATGACGCAAACTAATGCAATATATTTTTGTTTCTGTTTTTTGTACGTGAAATGCTAGCAATGAAGTTAGAAAATATGACCAAGGGCCTTAGGGGGTTGTGCTTGGCCTTATAAATATTTGAGCAGAAACTACAAGTAGCTAGCTGTAATAGAACCATCCCTGTTAAAGCAACCTTCAGTTTGGGACGCGACAGCTCAGTCGTACATAGAATGCCTCTTCTTTAAGTAAAGCGCTTGGCATGTCTCGTTTTGGATTAAGAAGGCATGTTTAGATGTGTTAAGTGTACAGTTAGTACCGGATGGAACCCTGTCCGACCTTAAGTAAACATCCGGTAGTCGTCCGGATGTAAGCGAGGCGAGGCGAGTATACTTGTGGCTCTTATATATAAAGACTACAATATTGATGTAAACGCGGCACAAAGGAATAAAGTGAGTACTTTACTTCATACTATTAGTGAATAGGAGTCTTGTGAAACTAGATTGTGGAGATTAATAAATTATATAAATCATTAGAAAATTAATATCGATTATAATCTGGGTTAGAGTAAATATTATGTTGGTGCCACTCTAAGTATAGCCGGTCGTCAGTCGTTGGTGCTATACGTGGCAGCTCTACCAACTGTAAATACTATCAGTGGGCATTGACATTACAGACAGTCCTTTATGGCAAACTTGCTGACTGAGGAAACGGCTGCTCAATTCTATGTGAGCACTTAAAATGTGTATGAGTCCACGAAGATGCTACCGGATTGGGAAGAGTGATGCAGTTCCCACCACACACAAAATAGGCGCTTTGACGTCGAGTCCAAGTACCAAGGATATTATAGAGCTTGGCAAGTGTTTTCATTTACTTTGAAAGAGATTACTGAATCTACAGAGATGAGATGTGAGGAAAGCAGTTTGTAATTCGTTCTTTAAAAAAAATCGCTGTCTAAAATTGACGAAAAAGGATACAAAACTAAGTAAATATCTAAGAAGATCTGTTCAATATTATCTATGTTTGTATGTACTGATGATCGTAGGTTCCTAATGAATTGTCTATATTAGTGAATTTGGGAACTAAGTTGTTTCTAATTTGGCACCAACCGTCTTCAAATTCTACGACGAAATATTTATTATTTCTTACTTTTCAGTGCAAATTTTTGAAGTCGGTGCACTTTTTTTTAAAATGTTTATTTACCCTTTTAAGTGATTTTGCTGCCTTGACAGACGAATAATATCGCAACTAAAAAAATATTGATGGAAAATTAAAAAAAAATACCGCTGTGGATGTGATTTGAACCATTTAATGTGCTTGTGCATCCTATGCACCCCATTACATTTAACCGCTAGACCATCGTCACGAAAATTGACAACTTCGTGTCAATAGCAACCGTTGCTAAGGCTTTTTCTGATACATAATTTTCAGCCGTAAACAGAAATTAATTACTGAATTTCTGAAAAACTACTGAACCGATTTTCGTCATATGTCTGTGAGATAATGTCGAGAAATTATTATGTCTTGAAAAAAATAAGTTGTCAAAATCGGTACATATTTTATCGAGATATCAAGAAAAATGTACTTATAAAGTCAGTTTTTTCAAAATTTCTGAAAAACTAATGAACCAATTTTTATGAGATAAAAATGGGACCAAACCGGAAGAATTATCTGTCGATTAAAAAAGAAACCATCAAAATCGGTTCACAATTGGCGGAGTTATCGATGTACATACATACATAAAAAAAAAAATACGGTCCGAATTGAGAACCTTCTCCTTCTTTTTTTGGAAGTCGGTTAAAAACAAATAATTTAGTAAATATAGTCCTCCTTTAAAATATAAGTAGGTTATGTAAAGAATAAAACGTGAATATACAAGAAGTTGAATACTAAGAGCCAGTTAATAATTACGCACCATAAAGTAAAACTTCTTAAGAACTAAAATAACAAGAAAAATCCTAACTTCCTTAATAACTGCACTTTATGGTTCTAGATTATTACTCTAAGTAGGACACCTAGAACTTACTGGCTCCTGGCTCCTGCCTCCAAGTGGATGTTATTACATTAAATTAACACCAAAAAGCGTTTTCATTTTAGAATCACTTAGGAACACCAGATTTATGTCTCTTGTATAAATACTAGGTAAAATTTTACAAAACCAACGCATCACTTATGTTACTATAATATTTTTTTTTGATACATTATTAATTTTGGAAACGAATTAGACTAAAATTTTTTGTCGGAACACAATGATTCTTGAAAAAAAAATCATAAATAATTAAATAGAAATCGCAATATCAGCTGCCATTTTGCCGGAAACCGAAACTGATTTTTTAAGAAAATACAGTTAACCAACTTAACAAAATTATTATTATTTTTTTTTTAATTAATCGCATTTACCGATGTTACGAGTCGAGTCGAATTTTACTCGGGTGTTAAAATTACACATAGGTTAGCGAGGAGCGTAGCGACGAGCGTGGTTCGTATTGTGACAATATAAAGCGCAAGCCGAGCGAGCGGAGCGAGCGGTGCCGCGGTAGCGGCCGGCGCAGCGCCATTCTAGAAACATCATAGTAACTGTAATACTTTATGAGAGTAATATTTATGAGGTGGCGCTGCGCCGTACTATTACTTTATTACTCTCATCAAGTATTACAGTTACTATTTTGTGATGTTTTAGAATGGCGCTGCGCCGGCCGCTACCGCGGCACCGCTCGCTACGCTCGCTCGGCTTGCGCTTTATATTGTCACAATACAAACCACGCTCGTCGCTATGCTCCTCGCTAACCTATGTGTAATTTTAACACCCGAGTAAAATTCGACTCGACTCGTAACATCGATAAATGCGATTAATTAAAAAAAAAAAAAAATAATTTTGTTAAGTTGGTTAATTGTATTTTCTTAAAAAATCAGTTTCGGTTTCCGGCAAAATGGCGTCTGATATAGCGATTTCTATTTATTTATTTATGATTTTTTTATAAAGAATCTTT
Source organism: Nemapogon koenigi (assembly GCA_963924495.1). NCBI lineage: Eukaryota > Metazoa > Arthropoda > Insecta > Lepidoptera > Tineidae > Nemapogon > Nemapogon koenigi. Next base: position 11,235,587 of record OZ004647.1, on the reverse strand, counting down.
GTGTTCCGACAACAAATTTTAGTCTAGTTTGTCTTGTAAATACATAATGCGTATATTAAACCTAAATTTAGTAACATATGCCATGCGTTGGTTTTGTAAAATTTTACTAAATACTATATAATCTGTTTTAGGTTATTTTGTCTGGAGTAACACTTTCTAATGGGTATTTTATAATTAAAAAAATTATGTACCTACATAATCCGACAAACCACATTTAGCCTAAGCGTATACGGAGGCGCAGGCCGCGCAGACAACACAACAAGAGGCTTTTACATCTAAATGTGGGAGACTTGGTCTTCCGCTGGGTAACTCGGTCTGTCTGTCTGTCTGTTAAGCTTTCACGGCTAAACCACTAAACGGATTTTGATGAATATTTTTCATCACGCTTTTATCAGAGGAGGTTAGCAGAGACAATAAAACGCTACTTGCTACGATAGTACTTCTTTATATTCATCATACTACATCTTTCCTAGTTCTGCCATATAGAACTTTTTATCCTTAATTCTTTAAAGGAACAGTAAATAGATATGACACGGAACCACGATATTTAATAATAATCCACTTAGAGGAATCTCTGCCCAGATTCGTGGCCCCGGACGGCGCGGCGGCGGACACATCCCGGAAGAAGGTAATTATCTTAAAGAAGTTTGACCTGCCTGCCACGACGCGGATGCCGGGAAGCGTCGGTGATCATTTGACTAACTTTTTTCATTATCTTTTGAACTTTTCACTATAAAATTGTTTGACTTTTACTCCGGACTCCGGAGGTAGGAAATGTTACTTGGGAAAATTGTTTTGTTGCGAAAAAATGCAAACGGCGTACAATAGGTAATATCTACTGTGCGTTAAAGTTTATTTTTAGGTTTATAGGTTTCTTTTACTGTATATTTTTAAGTATTAGCTAAAACTTTCATTTTATTTTCAAATTGATAAATTTTTTGACTAGCGGTTTGTCCTTAATAATTCTTGAATAAATTTTATTCTATAATTATTATGAATTTATGCTGACGATCCTGACATAATTATCTCTTTCGCTTCATTTATAACGATTGCCATTTACGCTGGTTTGGACACATTCAAATAATAAAGGATATAATATTATGTTGACTAAAGCGTGGTGTAGCCTTTGAGTATATAGCAAAGGAGACGTGAAGCGTATAAATCACCGAAAAAAAATAGCTCAGCGTACGCAGCGAAATAGGTATTTAGAAAATCATATTCTGTCTCAAGCGCGCTCTTCCCACGGGCATCAGTGCGACAGAGAACACTGCAGCTCGTGAGTGTTCGTAGGTATGTTCTTCGTTGAAAATTGCGTTTTGGGGGAAAACGATTTACACCTACTAAACTATAACAAAACCTTATAATTTTGGTGTCAAACGTTTTAGCAGATTATAATCTACGTACGTACGTTTTGCTTTTTTTGAAATTTTGCTTTGTTTCTCAAATACAGACGGTTTATTACGAGCAAGTTATGAACCAAAAAAACCGAGATTTGAGGGGCTTATAACTTTTGACCTATTACGAATTTTGAAAAAAGGAAAAAATACGTACGTAGTTTTTCATTATGTCAGTAACATATTACAAAATCGTTAAAATTAAATGATATTTAGGGGTAGTAAAACGTTTTCTCCGTTTGTATGGACATGGACGCGGTACACTACACTCTTAAGGAGCACTTCACACTTTAAACTCTTAGCTTTATGTAGTTATTGTGACTATTGAATGTCTGTATGCAAGAGACTGGCATTATACTCATATATAGTTTACCAGTTACGTGCTTATGCAATAAGTCGGCGTATAGCAGGTTGTCAACTTACCTAACCCTTACGCTTATAAGTATAACTACTTATCTGTTTGAGATAGATAATTTTATTGTATATCATTTTGTTATATCTCTGACGGATGAACCTATAACAAACTATACGGCTCCGTTTCCCCATTTTGTCACGGAACCCAAAAACATTCCTTATCACGATTTCTATCCTAAGACGGGTAAACAAAAAGAGACAATCCCATGACATTTGCTATGTATCTAAAAATTAATGTAAGTACAATTATATGGAAAATATGATATTAACCATTCAATCAAAAGATAATATTTGATAATTAAAATTAATTGACGATTGTTGTACCATTGTTGTGAAATATACAAATAATATTAAAATTTGTAGAGTTTAGTATTGGAATAATTTCCTTTTAAAAAAGGTGTACCGACTTCAAAAATGTGCTTTCCGAAAGCAATTTATAAAAAAAAAAACCAAATCGCATCAAGTGTGCCTATAAAATTTGAAGAGTTCTCGATTTCTCCAGGATCCCCTCATCAGATCTTGACCTGATGACCATGGGACAACCTGGGAAGTATACCCTTTCAAACAAAAAAAATATGTCCATATCGGTCCAGGCGTCTTCAAGTAATCGGGGAACATACTTAAAAAAAACATTAAAGATTCCGACGAATTTGAGAACCTCCTCCTTCTTTAGAAGTTCGTTTAAAAAGGTACACATTATTTTAATGTCAGTCCGTTTGTCAATATTAAATGACTTCAGATGTAACAAGCGACAGGCTTGCTAGTGGGCATGTTATCAATGTCTAGAGCCACGTGTTGCAATGTATAAAGTACCTACCAAAATTCATTCAAATCCGTTCAGCAACAGTTTTTACAAAAAAACAGTTTTTAATAATACTATAAGTGTGAAGTAATCTTTATAAGAGAGTACATGTCATGAAGTATGCAAGACCCACGCATATTTTCAAGATGATATGAACTACATTTTGGACAAGCGACAAAATATTTTTATCTCAAGTTACTTTATGCACTCAGAACACAATGGATATGCATTTATTTTCATTACTAGTTTTCATCTCCCATTCTGAATAAATCCCATAGAAAAATGAACTTTAATCTTTCCCCAATTTTCCAATTTTGCGGGCAACTTATCCTAATTTTCTTCCCCTAAAAACTTGAACTTCGGTCTATTACGAACATTAAAAAAAATAACCAAATCGGTCCAGCCTTTCTCAAGTGATGCGCTTACCAATGAACAGCATTTCAATTTATGTAGGTATGCATGTACCAATGGGTTTTTAATTAAAAACTTATGTACATAATCCGACAAACCACACTTTTCCGGCTTTTCCATCTAAATATACCACAACAGAACTAGTCACTCGTTAGGTATAGCCTCACAATTACCACCGGCTAAATGAGGGTGCCTTGGTCTTCCGCTGGGTATCCTGAAACTGTAACACGTCGTATTTATAAGAAGAAAATAACATACTATAGCCGAATACTAAGGCCGAGCTTAACTTTTCTTTCAAAGTTGAAGTTTTGAAGATTCATATTTTAAAATTTTTAAGCAACTGAATTTTTTGATCTCGTGTGAAAAATGTCGGTTAAATTCCGACTACTCATGCACAGATAAAAAAACATTGTTATAACAAAAAAAAATTAAAACTATACAAGGTTGCTCTTTACAATCCATTCATAACAAGAGGTTTTGATGGAGTACAGACAACAAAACACTTTAACATCATAATTCTTAGTAATATTATAAATACTACAGTATTTTATCTTTCACGTCTGGTCGGAGCAACCATTGTTGGAGGCCGAAGAGTGACATCGACTACTTTTTTCCCCCAAAACAGGACGAAGGAGTGGCTTGATACATCATCATAATGAAATAACATGCAATAAAGCGCCTTCTAAATATTTTTTAGCCATAAACTTTGTTTTCTCAGGCGCAAAATAGGTATATTTAGGGAATGCAATACCGGGATACCGGGATCCCACATGCATGTTGCGGGACTAATCTCGGTCGAAAAATTTGCGGGATCCAGCTGGACTGGCGGGATTAAAGAGAAGCGTGGTACATACGTGTTTCTCTAACGGTGTGGGGCGCCGAGCCTTAACGGTGGGAAGGCGCGGGGCTAAGAATTCCCCACCCGCGCCCCTTGTTTGATTACTTATATTTTGCCAGTTACAATTTGTAATTTTAACGCAATGCAATGATTTATTCATTGATTATTGATTGTTATAGAATCTATAGATAAATCAAAATCAAACTGAACTTTATAAGAAATATTGTTTATGGTTCAGCCCCGCAAATACCGGGATTGAAATTATCTTGCGGGATTGCATTCCCTAGGTATATTATATAACAGTTCCCCGGAACTATTAGGAATACAACATTTACACCCCATTTCATCACCTTAGGGACTGCTTTTCTAAAAATCTTTGTTACAATGGGAGTCCATAAATGAAGGTGACAAACAAGAGCATAATATTCGGACTATGTTTGTCACCTTCATCTATATGCCAGCTTATTGATAACACAGTGGTTATGCACAAATCAAGATAAGTGAACTATGTTTGGTGAGTATACAATCACTCGGCGGTATATTCAACGATGAGCGGTGGTACTTCTCCAGACCACAACTAAACGTTTATAATTTGATGAGATATTTTTGTTGACGCTCCACGTTTTATCGCAACAATTGTAAGTCCCTTTGTCTGTCCCATCGCGATGTTTTCACAATAGAATAGAATCCAATACCATTGAATACAGTTGTCGTTCAATGGTATCTTCGTGGAACTCTTATATTTTATATCGCCAATGACACTATACTGTTCAATGCTATTTGAGATACAAATCTGTCACACAAATACTATTTGAGATGTCTTTACATCTATCTATCTATCATCACGCCTTTTATTCCAAGAGAGGTAGGCAGAGACAATCGAATGCCAATTGTTACCATCCTGACATACCTCTTTCGCTTCTTTTATATTCATCATACCTTTCATACATGCTCGGGCGATTGTGTGTACTTTTAATATTTACATCGATCAATATTTTTTTATATGTTCAATAAAAGTACACCTAGGTCGTTCTCTGCCAGTATTTCCTTTCATTTCAGCCATATAAACTTTTTTAGTCAATCCGTCATTCTTTCAAAGTGTCCAAATCAGCTTTGCTTGAAATATCCTGATATGAATTACCCATTAGGTACCTCTTTTATTACCACAGAGTAGATGCCATACAGAGGTTCGAAAACACTTTCCAGCTAGCGTCCTGAACTGACCTTAACAATAAAGGAGTTGATGGGTTGTTAGTGATGTCACGATGTACTCACATTTAATTAATATTAAGTTCGTATTAAGTTTTACTATGATCGTCAAGAAATATTAGAAGTACTAGGGCATACCTTGGTGGTAGATTTAACGGTAACAGGAGATAAGCAGCGCTTAATAATGTATAGAACTTCAACGGTAGAAAACATAGATAATTTGTTTTTATTTGAAATTTTCAGTAAAATCAATGAATAAATTAAAACAATTTCCTGTAATTTGAAACAATTTGTTCATCGATTACCCTGTCAAATGGAAGGACACATTGTTCTACACAGGAGCGAAATAGGTGGTGATTTTAGAATCGGTCGGCTAATCAACATGTGCTCGATACAAGATTGATACTGGCTCTAGTATAATTTGTTAAGTGCTTGGTACAGTCAGAGACAAATATTGTTGACCACCTTGTATTTAATATGCTGTTGTACATTGTCATTATTAATTAATGACATATGCGATTGATAAATGTTTTATTGATTCAAATGTGGCTTATTTAACCGATAAACTTTAGGTAGATTCCTCGACTATTACAAACTTTCTATGCCGAATTGAATAGACTAAAGGCCTGTTTCACAATGTGTAGTTAAATGTTCAATTAGGCATACTGCAACTTACTGTCATATAAATCCCATAAGTGCGATTAACAATAAGTAGGCATTGTGTATTTTATCTACAAACTAGCTTTCTGCCCCGGATTAAAAAGTATTAAATATTAAAAAGGATCCGGGATAAAATGTGTAATAGTAGTAGATTGTAGACTAAGCTAGGGTACATTATTAGGGTACAATTGATGCTACTCCGCACCCGCCAAGCAAACATTTATGTAAAAGAAGGACAACCCAATATAAAACGCTTTAATAATATTAACGCTTCCACATGTGGTTAACATTTTATTTGATCGTCTGTACCGGCTACCAATTTGTTATTGCGAAACGATGTTACAGTGTACTTCCGTTGATTGAATACTGGACGAGACGTGTGGATCATTGTGTACTTACAGACTTTCTTGCTACGAGAGATGACTCAGATATGTATATAGCACACATCATGAAAAACTATGGCCAGGGATACCAGTAACAGTGTCCACTTTCTGCCAGTTGCAAAACTGTTGTTTATACTTTAAGAAACCGTCCCTCTTACCACAAAACCGTGTTTAACCAGTGTTTAGTTTAAACATAGTTCTGTCTTAGTATTTCATGTTGAATGACAGATTTGTATGAGAGTGATAAAACATAGTTAGCTAAACACTTGTTAAATGTTGTTAAACATTTTTATTGCAAGGGCCAGTAAATAGATACTTGAAATTTATTACTATGGACGCTATAAGAATAAATAATATAAAGTAAAAAATTAGAGGTGGTCCCCATACAAAAAACGTGTTTTATTCGGCATTTTTTGCTCGACTTTAATAATGGCAATAACGACAATACATACAAACGTCTAACTAGTATAACTACAATTAAAAAAACGGCCAAGTGTGAGTCGGACTCGCGCTAATTTGTTCCTGAGTGTACTCCTGTGCGACTCCGACTCGCACTTGGCCGATTTTTTAAAATAAATATAGCCTAAGATAAAATAGTTTATCGAGCATTTACAGTAATTTTCGTCTGTGGAATTTTTTAAAATCTGAAAACCACCTCAATTTTGGAGTCCTTTCGGTCGTGTATCCGTTTTTAGTTTTATTTATAACATAGCGCACATATTTTATAATGTAATAGGATATTCGTGTGAACCTAACATTCAACACAAAATGTCTGATGTGCGTATTCTCTACGTCTCGACAGTATATAACCTTCACTTTTACCATTGACAATAATATTATAAATAACTGGATATCTAAAATCTACAAATAGGTATGTTTGTGTCTAGGGCCTTCACCAATCATTTATTTTGTTACACAACATTTCCTTCATTCCTACCTATCACGTCCATTATCGCAACAACATACCTGGCGAACATTGCCCTCAATATTCAAGTTTTTAATGTGTTAAAATTGTAAGCACTATACGTATAAGTGGATACTGATACTTGGGTCTCTGGCCACACCGCAAGGTAAAAGTCATGAAAGTTTGTATGTTTAAACAACTATAGCTTAGCCATGCGGTTGCACCCGCGTTTCTGGTTACTGCTCAGCTCCTTTGGGTCGTATCGTGATGTTATATAAGCATATACCTTCCTCAAGAATTGGGCTATCAAATGGAAACATATTTTTTCAAATCCGACAGCATTCAAACAAAAAACTCTACAGCTTTCTTATATTATTAGTTTGGATGTAGGGGTAACTTCTAAAACTACGAAACCGATTCTAAAAATTTTTTCACGAATACAAAGAAACCTACGTTATCCCTGAGATCTACGAGCGAAGCCGGAAAGCTAGTATATCGGGCTAATATTTTTGAGATTATCCCTAAAAGTTCTAATAAAAATTAAAAACTTATGTATAATCCGGCAAACCGCCATCTAAATTATATACCTCAACAGAATTAGCCACTCGTTAGGTATAGCCTCACAAATTCCATCGGCTAAACGAGGGAGACTTGGTCTTCCGCTGGATACCCTGGAACCGTGAAACAGTTTCGGGAGCTGTAAGGCAACCCGTGATGAAAGAAATAAACAAATGTAAAATTTTCCTTTCATAACATTAGTAAGAAATAAAATATAATAATAACCTAGAACCTCAAAGTAGAATTAATTTCCGTAAAATAAATTAAATTTATTATTTGGTCCTCGATCCATCCATCTCCCAGCATTGCCCGGCAGCCAACATCCATCCATCTTGTTAACAAATACGGACCAATACCAACTTATTGGCTCGCGAGTCTCGACTGTCGATCAATGATGAACGGTCATTAAAACTTCATTATTATTTCACTTTTAGCACCTAAATGTCGCGTGTGATTGAGCTACGACAATGTTCACTTCATGGATATTATTCATTTACTTTCATATCACTATATAGTACAAAGGACAATAGCCAATGGCCTGTGGCCTGTGATAACAGTGAACGGAATTCTGATTTCCTAATCCTAACCATGGACGTAAACAAGTAGAGGACGGATCGCCGCTAAGACAAAAGTGAAGCACCAAGCGTGCATGTGTGCTACCGATTTTATTTATCTCTAATATATCTTTAAATTGTAGAATAAGTGGTAAATTACTAACTTACCTATGAAATGTGATTCCTTGAGATTTTTTTTGAGTTTTGGAGTTGTTTTGCATAATTTTACTACAAGACTGCATTTTTTTTTTCTTAATGGCGGCTGATCAGCATAACCGAATGAGAATGTGTGCATGAGACTCGTATATACAATGAAACTGGCATAACTTGGTTGCTTCACTTTTGTCTTAGCGGCGATCCGTCCTCTCCTTTTTTACGTCCATGATCCTAACTAATATTATAAATGTCAAAGTGTGTTTGTTTATCCTTCTGTCACATCAATTAAATACAGAGAAACGGATCGATGTGATTTTTTGCACAGAGATAGTTTGAAGGCTGGAGAAATCCTTTGACATACTAGCAGTTGCCCGCGACTTCGTACGCGTTGTATTAGGAATACAACGTTTACACTCCATTTCACCTTCACAATAGCCTATAATAACCTTCCTCAAGAATGGGCTGTCATATTATGCAAAAATATTTTTTTTAGTCCGACTGGTTTAGCTATCCAGAGATTAGCACATTCAAACAAACAAACTCTTCAGGATTATTTTTAGAGTCAGGATTCCTAGCGGTGTATTTCAGTATTTCAGAATAAAGGCGAAGTTGTAAACTACATAGCAATGAAGACATCAAAGGTTGCCGCATGTTTGCTCGGTATTTGGTGAAGGACCTCTCGCCTCTAGAGCACTCTTCAACATATTTCGGTCACTTGGTTGTATAAAAGTGTTTTATAAGAGTTATAATTTGTCCTAGGGTCCATAAATACTCTCCTAAAACTTAGCTTAATGGTTATTATAGTCATTTATTTATAAATCACAGTCCGGGATTCAAATCCGACTAGTACAATAGTCTTTAAAATACCTTGTGGCGTGGCTAGATACACTAGTAACAGTGTCTACTTTTAGCTGGATGATTATGTTAAACTGATGGATAGCCTGTCGCTGCACTTAATTAACCTTGTGTCTACTAAAAGCCGTTCACCTATGGCTGATAACTTTTGTCCCATAAAACGGACTTCAGCAATTCAATTATTGTACAAAACTTATTAAAAATAGCAAGTTCTAGTTGAGGGATCCTTAAAGTATATGAAATTATGTATACTCAATATGTTAAAATATGTCAATATCAGCTACACCTAAATTTCACGAAGCCCTGAAAGTCACCCTCACACATATTTTCAACCGACTTTTCGACTCGAGTTATCTATTATATTTACTAATGTATATTTTTTTTACATACATCGAATAAAAATAATTTCACATACTTTTAAGAGCCATTAACTAGAACTTGCTATTTTTAATATTTTTTGTACAATACTTGAATTGCTGAAGTCCGTTTTTAACCGACTTCCAAAAAAAGAAGGAGAAGGTTCTCAATTCGGACCGAATTCGGTTTCTTTTTTAATCGACAGATTTTTTGACAACTTATTTTTTTCAAGACATAATAATTTCTCGACATTATTTCACAGACATATGACGAAAATCGGTTCAGTAGTTTTTCAGAAATTCAGTAATTAATTTCTGTTTACGGCTGAAATTATGTAACAGAAAAATCCTTAGCAACGGTTGCTATTGACACGAAGTTGTCAATTTTCGTGACGATGGTCTAGCGGTTAAATGTAATGGGGTGCATAGGATGCACAAGCACATTACAAGGTTCAAATCACATCCACAGGGGTATTTTTTTTAATTTTCCATCAATATTTTTTAGTTGCGTTATTATTTGTCTCTCAAGACAGCAAAATCACTTAAAAGGGTAAAATAAACCTTTTAAAAAAAAGTGCACCGACTTCAAAAATTTGCACTGAAAAGTAAGAAATAATAAATATTTCGTCGTAGAATTTGAAGACGGTTGGTGACAAATTATAAACAACTTAGTTCCCAAATTCACTAATCTAGACAATTCATTAGGAACCTACGATCATCAATACATACAAACATAGATAATATTGAACAGATCTTTATCTTCTTAGATATTTACTTAGTTTTGTGTCCTAATTTGGCACCAACCGTCTTCAAATTCTACGACGAAATATTTATTATTTCTTACTTTTCAGTGCAAATTTTTGAAGTCGGTGCACTTTTTTTTAAAAGGTTTTGTGTATTTTATTGTACCGATTTTGTTTGGAAATTAGAGATGCAAAATATTTCGAACACGTGCGTTTTTTAGTTGGTTACGCGACCAAAAGAGCTCTTAAAGAAAATTGGTGCTAAGCTCATAATGTCGTTTGTATCAAAACACTTCCTAGTATAATGTGAGAGCAAAATAAACAGCTACAATGAAATATTACAAAAAGCCTGAAGATCTGAAACTAGAAGCCACACAGTAATATTCGGGCCTGACACTCTTGAAGGGTATTTAGAGTGAATTTATTATCATTATCTGGGTTGCTCCACTACTGCCAACTGCGATAAACTGCCGCAGTCTTTCTTACTATGGGGTTGACGTTCTATACTAAATAATAAACAATTTATATCTTGACCTTACACACACATCTTCAGGGCTTTGATACCTCATGGTGTGGCCAGATACAATAGTAACAGCGTCCTAGTCATAGTTTCTGTTATTTTGACGCACAAGAAGTCGATTAAATAAACCAAATACTACACGAAAATTGGTGTTTAGCATTTTCAAATCCGACGGTCTACCAATTAAGCTATCGATTACTAATTTATTTATAAACGTATGTAACTTAAAGGCGATGTTGGGGTATTTTGAGCCCAGGTAATTTGAGTTGAAATATATTTCAAAAAAGAGTTATATTTTCTAATGTAGAATACAAAAAAAAAATAGAAAAATTAAAACAATGCGGTTAATCGATTCATGTTTGCTTCAAGTAAGTAAACTGTATGAAAGATGAGTGACATATGCAAAACAATAATTTACACACGAATTCGATATCTCTAATTACTAATTAGCTGGTTTAGATTAGACTTTTTTGAGGGGAAGCTTGGGGTCTGTTTTAGGACCTTTCTCCGAAAGAGACGAGGGGGGGCCAGAGGTGGGTCGCTACAGTAAACAATAAATGCCACGGAAAATGTTATATCTATTACAATTACAACCAATAACAAGTCACTAATTGTCTGTTTGGAAGTATGATAATATATTTTTAGATTATCTTTTCCAAAATTATCTGAAATAAGTATCAGTAACTATTTCGCTTCGCACCGGTAGAATATGGTATGCTACAGACACATGCTACCGCGGACTATATGTGCTGTTCTGATGTATAAGTTATAACATTGTAAAGTTTCATTAAAATCCGTCCAGTAGTTTTTGCGTGAAGGAGTAACAAACAACCATTCAACCTCACAAACTTTTGCGTTTATAATATTAGTAGGATAGGATCTTGTTTTCACCTGGACCCAAGAATGAATGAAAGGGTATCGGTCTTCTTTATACTAATATTATAAAGAGAGTGTGTATGTTTGTTCTCAAAAACTACTGAACCGATTTGAAAAATTCTGTCACTGTTATGAATGTACATTATTCCAGATACACTAATTGTTCTATAAAATAAAGATATAATTACTTAAACGCAAGGGCGAAGTCCTAATAGCCCTAGTCGGTAGAAAAATATAAATCATAGTATTTGATTCAAATCTGTTCAGAATATTAGATCGGATATAGAATGTCCACTGGGCTATAGGTCCCCAAGTAAAAGATCTCATCACACCGCTGTATTGGATTCTTGGTACACGATCCAAGTCAAAAGAACTATCCGGGGAACTCTTTTGATGTTATAACAAACTTTTAATTGTTTCTTGTTATACGACGTAAAACTTGTCCAGATATTCTCTACCATACAGTACCTACTGGCACAATGTATATCACATAAGTTCCCGAGCCGCGTCTGTCTGTATATCGGTGACTTTTCACGCAAAAACTACATAATTGATTTTATTGCGGTTTTCACTATTAGATAGGTTAACTCACCGGGAAGGTTTACGAGTAATAAGCATGGACCTATCATGTTTAGGAGCTGAGCATTAACAGTATAAGTGAATCAAGTCGTGGGAAAATAATTTGTGTAGGATAAAATTATTTAGAAAAAAGTCTACGGTAGCATTTATCTATATCTATTAGATAAGTATTTATAAGCATATTTGTACACGTGCGAAGCCGGGGCCGGGGTCTCTAGTACAGATATAGTTTTGAGACCTCAACCTTTTATTATTCCGATCTGTTTAACCCCAGTTACCGGTCTCGAAACCACAGATTCGCTACAAAAATATGTTATAATGTTTTATTCATCATTACCTCGCTCAATATACCAAAGTCACGCATCCAAGCAGGTTCCTTAATCTTAGAAGCAGAGGTATCTTTTGTAGCCCATCTATATACACATTAGGTCCCCAGGTGGACGTTAAATGAATGGTTTGGCCAATTTAGTAGATACCGCGGGTTGAGACGACTAATGACCCACGTCACTTCTCTGTAATTCTATGAAAACTGAATAAAGGAGAATGGAATAGAATGCTAGCTACGTTTGTTTGGTACCACAGAACATTATAACGAACAATAGAAGTAGCAAGGAGCGTTCCCGCGTAACCACACTTTATGCGCTGCATGCATTATGATTTCCGAAATATGATTTAGAATTGCTTCTGAAATATATTAAAAATTATAATATTATTTATTTACATATAGTACATAGGTACTAAATTACAAAAATAAAATAAAATTACAAATAAAACTGGGAGAGTACCCAACGGACTGGCTGTATTGCAATGCTTATTCGTTGACCGAAATAAGAGCCACCCCGTTGGTTATGTGAACTTTCTATTAGTCATTTAGTAAATCTTGAAAAGGACAGCGTGCTCCAGGTCCCCACGATCCCATCGTTTCCAGACCAAACGCCTCAAATATGAATTATTTCGGAAGAGATGCACATATTTGCGTCGTTTGGCCATTTCAGCATTGTAGGCCGCATTGCCAGCTTTTAACGCTCTATATGGAAGATGGGACGGTGCGAGAGTATCTACACACGTAGCATACCATCTTCCATGGTGCAAGTGTCATGACATCTGAATCATATTGCAAATACAATGCAAAAATGACAACCGCACTAAGAATTTGTCTAGAGAATAATATACCATCTTCAACTAGACTAGTTTTTCACAACATCGTTATTGCAATACAAAAATCGATTACACCGGTTTTCATATAAATTGGCTATCGTGCTACTTCTATTCTTATATATAATGTTCTGTGTTCCTGTGTCTACGTCTTTTAGGTACCATTTTGTCGTTCAAATAACAATATAAAATATTACCAAGAATATTATACCTACAGTTACTTACTACACTACTTACTTATTAAAAAACCGTCTACCAAACTGAATTTACAAGAAATTACTTTAAGTAAGAAAAGTTTACGTTCGAAGTTCTCCGTAACCATTAGAAATATTTTGTTAATTGTCTATTATTGTCTATTGTTGGTGACAGGTTAGCGTGCTGTGTTCATTGTGCCCTCCGTGCGCCCGCTTATATAGGGGTGCGTGCGCGCACTTAGACCTATGTCAACGACATGTGGCGCGACACTTCTTTAACAGACTTAAATATCTGTTATTTTAGAAGAAGTGTGAACGCCGGCTTTCCGTTTTCATAATAATATATATATATATACTAATATTAAAGTTGAAAAGTTTGTTTGTTTGTCGCTAATCTCTGGATCTACCAGTCGTATTTGAACAATTATTTTTGCATTTGAGATTTTCAATTCTTGAGTAAGGTTATATACTATACTAGCGGACTCGGCAGACGTTGTCCTGCCCAAACGTTGGCTTGCCTGCACTACCCCTACCCCTACCCTACCCCTACCCCTACCCTACCCCTACCCTACCCCGTACCCCTACCCCTACCCTACCCTACCCTACCCTACCCTACCCTACCCCTACCCCTACCCCTACCCCTACCCCTACCCTACCCTACCCTACCCTACCCTACCCTACCCTACCCTACCCTACCCTACCCTACCCTACCCTACCCTACCCTACCCTACCCTACCCTACCCTACCCTACCCTACCCTACCCTACCCTACCCTACCCTACCCTACCCTACCCTACCACTACACCTACCCCTACTCCTACCTCTACTCCTACCCCTACTCCTAGGCAAAATTAAGTTTCGCGAAGCCGACCAAACTGAAAATCAGTACTACTAATGATCTATTAAATTACTTAAATTACATTTTGTGACTATTCAATTTGGTCGCGTTCGCGATATTATCACTTTTGTTGAGTGTCGGAACGCGACATTAGATTATCCAACACGCACTCGAATTTTAAATTTGTGCGGTGACATTAGGAACACATCTACATTGCATAGACAACAATGAGTGCTTAGTGAATAGCAATAAGGTTCAAATTAACTCTGTTATTTTGGGAAAAAGAAAAGGGCTGTTTTTAGGGGTTTTTCGGCAATTATTCCAATTTTTTTTTCTTCTAAAACCACCCCTGTGTTGTAACGAACAAAACAAAAAAATAATTAGCCAAATCGGTCAAGCCGTTTTCATGTGATGTCGTGACATCGGAAAACGGGTTTCATTTTTATATATATAGATAATATCACGCTACGACCTAAGGGGGGGGGGGGAGGACGCTCAATTTCCATCTGTTTATTTTAAAATTACATTTTTCCACCAAAATCGAAATTCGATTATTTACGCTAAACTTCCGTGATTAGGTCATCAATCTCTACATATGTACGAAATACCTTTTTCGTCCAGAGATTAGGAGACAGACAGACAGACACGTGAATTCATCACTCCTTTTCATCGGCTGTATAAATGTTTCAGGACGATTTCAATTAGTTTTAGCCCGGTCAAATATTATATATTCTCCAATCGTTACACCTTGAGACCTCTACCCACCCCACTAAGACGTAGACGTGATATAGATCATTACAATGTCATTCACTTATGAAACACATCTCTCCCCTTTAGTAAACAAGGTAAGTGATAGTACCTACAGTAGGAAGCTATTTGCTATTTTCCCCCCGAATGAGAAAACTCACATCCTGCCGCAAGTAGTTCGGTTTGTTTACTTACTACGCAGACACTCAGTTCACACCGTCCGGTCATCTTACAATGTCATAGAAATAACATGGGATTCGGAAATTATATTCGCTCTAGTTTTGTTTAACGGTATGGTAAACGAGGGTTTGCTTATAGTATGAATGGTATAAACAAATAGAAAGAAAATAGTTTCGAGTAAATTTTGTATATTCCTCTATGTAATAGTTCAGGAAGAACTTAAAGGTCTTCCAAGACATGTCCATCATTATTCAATCGATACTTGAAATATTTATTGTTTGTCATATTTCTATTCCGTCCGTTTTCTTCTTAATTTTTTCCTAAAATATTTAGCCATTCGTCTCCTTCCGTTTTAGGTAGAGAGATGGCGACAGAAAGTGGTTGTAAGCACTTGCCGGCAGAAAACCTATTTTCGTGTAGTCTGAGCCCCCTCTACGAATTCTTGTAGACGAGTAGGGGTCCAGCGCTTGTCGGTACGCCGCTGAGGCGCTTTAAAAGAACAGACTACACGAAAAATAGGTTTTCTGCCAGCAAGTGATTACAACCACTTTCTGTCGCCATCTCTCTACCTATTTTGGTTAAACTTGTTTTTAACTAAACAACACAACTAGCTCCTGTACCAAACCTTAAACTCCTCGCTTGTTCCCAGATATTTAACTAATAAAATAAAGCAGATCTTCAAGTTTTGGACCAAATTAAGCTGCAAACACTCCGCGAACAGTCTCCGTATTAACAAGTACAGGAAGTTACTTCCTGAACGCTGCACACCAAGTTTTAATTACTACTTGTTAAAGAGGTTGGGGCTCACTATACTTTATACTACATATCATTTATATATAGTATACTTATATGGTAAAGTGGAAATGGCGTCAAAGAGGTAAGTAATTAATTAATACAATCCTAAAACACCTCAAAGGAACTGGTCATTTTGTGTATTGTCAATAAAAAAATTGATAAATGAAGATGTCTTAAGTATGTCTCCGGGGTACCTTGGTATCGGTTTAAAGGTTCCCAGAAACTGTAAGGTACCCATAGTATACCACCAAAAAAACTAGTCCTTAAAAGTTGTGTTGGTTGTAACTTGAGCTACAACAGAACTTATCTGCAAGACCCTTGCAATTTTTGCAGATGCAAGTTTCTATAATTGCTGGGGAACAAAATTCGTTAAATTAAAGACGTATTTAGTTTGCCTATTTTATTATTAGTCATAATTAAAACTAAAACTTCCCACAAACACGATCTTTGTTTACTAGCCACATCCACAAAGAATCACCAAACAGAACACACGGTTGTCTCTCCCTTACTTATTATACATGTTACCAGAACTTCAATTAGGGTAAAGCGTTTCCAACATCGTTTCTTATAGAAGGCGACCCTTGTCAGCCCAGTTCGGGGGGATTTTTCTAAATTACTAATAAATTTAACCTTAGAAAAAGGGTTTCTGAAAGTAAATGTTTCCTCGACTTGCTTCAATTCAATTAGGGTTGCATGGCAGTACCATAACGACTACATGCTTGCTAAGGCATACTAGTTTGTACTAGTATATAAATCTAAACTCAAGCAATATCATCAGCTAAATGTGAAAGATTTGTTTTCCGCTGGGTACTCTGGGGTCGGTAATATGGTCATAGTCCTCCTAGTGGCAGTACTACAGAAGATAGGTGTAGGTAATGACATCACAGTTACTGACACATTTTGCTATTTCTAAAGACATTCGTCCCATCCCCGGCCGTCACCGTAAGGTCCACCGAAACCGACCACAGACTCTTATCGCGCGGCCCACCATCCATTTTCAAATCCTTGTATTTGTGGTTGATTTCGATGACCGGAACGATCTGTCACACACACACACACATCCACACGCCTTTGTTTCTTAAAGCGACTTCTCGTGCTTCGGAGGGCCAAGTTAGTCTAAAAAATATCAGATACATATACGTCTGTTGAAGAAGTAACATGTCTAGGAAGATTTCAGCAACAGGCTTGCCACTTTTTCTGTTTAATATGGATAACTGGCAAAAAGTCTTACTATGGTAACGTGTCTCTGAGCACACCGCAAGGTATAAAGGTCATTTATTAACCTTTATACCTTGCGGTGTGCTCAGAGACACGTTACCTAGTTTGTACAGCTCAGTGATTATATATATATTTGTTGTTGTGCTTCCTCAATACGTAACGAATTCGATAATTAGGAATTTCCCAAATGATTTCTAATTCCAGGTAGCTACAAATACGAACCCAATTTGTGGGCAATTTAACCAATTTTGGTTTCTCTTTGACCAACGAAGCTACAAACCTTTTTTGTTTCAGATAGATTTAACTAATTTCACCTACGTTATTTGGAAACAGTTTTTCAGGGAAATTGAACAGAAATTGGAAACTACGCAGTTGTCAAGGGTAGACAGTTTCACATTATATATTAGTTTCACCTGTTAGTAACTAATCTTGGAAATCGAATTTAACCAACTTCTAATTGTCGTGTTGATTTGAGACTTTGCAAGTGTATGTAATTCGGATGACAATACAATAATTTGGTATCATCGATCTGATCTGAAGGTGGATAGTGGAACTCTGTAACGAAACGACGTAACCACATCGAGTTTGGGCTCAAGCATTCGTTACTGACAAAAGCGTGTTTTGTAGTTTTTTATAAACTACTAGCGGACTCGGCAGACGTCCTGCCCAAAACCCCTTTAAACTCCTACCCCTACCCCTACCCCTACCCCTACCCCTACCCCTACCCCTACCCCTACCCCTGCCCCTGCCCCTGCCCCTGCCCCTGCCCCTGCCCCTGCCCCTGCCCCTGCCCCTGCCCCTGCCCCTGCCCCTGCCCCTGCCCCTGCCCCTGCCCCTGCCCCTGTCCCTACCCCTACCCCTATCCCTACCCCTACCCCTACCCCTACCCCTACCCTACCCTACCCCTACCCTACCCTACCCTACCCTACCCTACCCTACCCCTATTCCTACCTCTACTCCTACCCCTACTCCTAGGCAAAATTAAGTTTCGCGAAGCCGACCAAATTGAAAATCAGTACTATTCAATTTGGTCGCGTTCGCGATATTATCACTTTTGTTGAGTGTCGGAACGCGACATTAGATTCTCCAACACGCACGCGAATTTTAACTTTGTGCGGTGACATTAGGAACACACATTGCATAGACAACAATGAGTGCTTTTAATTTAAAATGAACTTTATTGAATAGCAATAAGGTTCAAATTGACTCTGTTATTATGGGAAAAAGAAAAGGGCTGTTTTTAGGGGTTTTTCGGCAATTATTCGAATTGTCTCACCTTTTAAACCTTCCCTGGATATCTAGGAATATTTTAAGACTAAAATCAGCCAAATCGGTCAAGCCGTTTTCATGTTATGTCGTGACAACGGAAAACGGGTTTCATTTTTATATATATAGATTAATTTAGTATTTGTTTTATCTAAATCTATACATATACCTAGTTTACCAATTTATTTTATTTAACACATTTCTATAAAGCTAGGTACAGTCCTTTTGAATTACTTACTTATTAATTATCTAGAAATTTAGTTTAAGGCGACGCACCACAGCGCATCGAACTCAGTTTTACGCGCGGCTTATTTTGTCCATATCTCTTTAGGAAGATGTAAGCGAGGTGGACTACTATTAAAATCGATAAGGTAACCAAGGATAATATAAGATAGACCAATATTCACGTACCAGAAACATGAGAAAGTATGAATTTCCAACAAAATAGGTATTTCGAAATAATGTGAAATCTTTTAATGTCGAGAACATTGTAAATTACTAAAAAATATATTAAGAGAAGTCGAGTCGCTAACTTGGCTGAAATACGCGTGAAATTGAGGAGTTTCAAGGCTTCGTAAAACTTAGGTGTAACTGATTTTGGTTATTTTCTGTCCATGAGAAACTTTAGAATATAATTATATAAGCAATTTTAATTTCGAGCCTAGCACATAGGTACAGTCGCGTAAAACTGGAAAAATGAATCATCTTATTTGTATGGGATAAAAATCATGAGGCGTCTCCTTAATACTATTATAATATTATGTGCTTAATTTTTTATGTAGTCTGATTTAAAAATAACTCTTATAAGTGTACTTTCTATATAGATGTAAGTATGTGGGTGTATACTTTTAAACCAAAGTCTTTATCCCGAACAACTTTGTCCAGAAAAAAAATTTAGATATAACTTCCTTTTTTTCCTTGACGGGTCGCTCATTCTATTTTGCGTGTCTAAAGTAGCTAAAATTAAGTCATGGAGAATAGCTAGTTTACCAGCATAGCTTCAGTTAAATGTCAGTATTAACATAAAATAGCTCTAAATATCAAATATCAAAATACTATGTAGATTTGCAAGCGTGAAATTATTCAATGTGAACTACCCGTACAAGACAATAATGATATTCGTCTCACATTTAAATTTAAAACAATGTAGCTATCTATTCTATAGGTCGATGACAACACTATTATATTATACATGGAAAATTGATACGGGTTATTTTTATTTGGCTGTTCTTCGCATAATCCTGTTTTTTTTTCACGGGTTGCCTTACAGCTTCCAAAACCGTGTTACGGTTCCAGGATACCCAGTGGTAGACTAACTCTCCCTTGTTTAGCCAATGGTATTTGTGAGGCTATACCTAACGAGTGGCCAGTTCTGTTGAGGTATATTTAGATGGAAAATCCACTAAGTGAGGTTTATCGGATTATGTACATAAGTTATTCCTATTATTACAAATTTAGATATAGATTAATCCCAAAGTTTCATTTTTGTTACCTGTCACATACACCATCATTATGTTGAACAGAGTATATGTCTGTGACGCGCTAGACAGTTTAGTTATTAAATGGGCTATAATCATCCCAAAGGCTCTTGATAGAGAGTAGTATATTCCTTGCTCTTGATTATTTGAGCCAAAACTATGATAAAGAATTGCTAACAAAAGGCTCTTTAGAGTCCGGACAGGAACGAAAAAATATGTTTGTAATTAATAAAAAAAATTGTATTTAAAATAAATCTAAATATATAAATAAAACCGTCGTGTCGCTAACTGACTGACAATCAACGCACAGCCTGAACCACTGAAGTTATAAATATAAAAATTGGAAGATATATTCCTTAGGGTGTGAAATGAGGTGTAAATTTTACCAAATCAATCAAATATTGAAAACATGTTTTTTAAACTTTATTTTAATATATGTAACGGAACGAAACTGAATCTTCCGATTTAATTTGTATGTAAGTAGGTTCTTTATAAATTTGAATATAACACAACATGTCTCATTATAATAATGGATGTTCAGTGGCTTTGTTCTTGACAACTTAGTTAATTTATATTGTTAACTTGGAATATATTATTTATTAATGACATACAATCATTAAATGATAAAGAATGGTCCTCACGTTATTTCTATATTTTAATAAAAAAATTAGGCCACTCAAAATTATCTACGGCCGGTACAATTTTAAATTTCACAATTAAAATTTTCATTGTATTTTCTTAACACATTATAACACAAGTGTTTTCAAATTTGAGTGAGAAAATGGTATGTAGTAACAATACATAATAATAATGATGATCATAAATCGTGAGAATAGCAATTAGACCTTTATTATCCATTAAAAGGGAGATTGGTAATAAATATTTCAAATTGAGTGCTATTTTGTGATTACATTAATTTATATCTGATTCTTACGAGACACTTTTATTTATGGCTCATACCGACACTTTATTTAATATACATACATATGCTCAATATGCTCATGCCTTCATTCCTTAGGGGCAGATCCTACGAGTTTGGCTCGGTGCTTCTAATTTCCTTTTTATCTGAATATCACAGATTTAATCACTGAATTTTCTTCTGATCAACTTATTTTAGTTTAATTTGTACCACCATCAGCAGTAACAGTGGCAAGACTATAATTGCTGTACTTAATTTTTTCATCCATTTTTACTATATACCTAAATTATTTAAGCATTATTTTCTCTATCTTAGTTACTATATTTTCTTTTAGTCCACAATGTTCTCTTATAACTACATTTTTATCTTTAAAACTAACAACGATCGCATTGCCACTGTAAACTACTTTTAAAATAGATAATAGAATTTACTCTTTATATTAATTACCTTCCATTGTCATCTGCTCTGTTAATACCTAAACAATAACAGTATATTTATTTTAAGTTTAATAATTCCACAACAAGTATGTAAATTAGGAAATATAAGTGTTTAATCTTCCGAAATTAATATATTCTGAATGGAAGTGCGTAGGTGAACAAATTCATACAACGACATTTACTTGTTATACATATTTTAGCAGGGATAGCGACTTCGCGTGTGTGACCATTATTTGATACTAGCGACCTCGACCCCGGCTTCGCACTGGTACAATATGGGTTTACAACATTTTGGACACCTACATAAATACGCTTAAAACTACTTATCTATTACACTTTTTTGTAGATATTTTTATTCTACATAACTCTTACCTACATCATTTTTTGGCTTACTTTTTTCCTGACTTGATTCAATTATACTATTATTGCTCAGCTCCTAAACATGATAGGTCCATGTTTAATACTCGTAAACCTTCCCGGTGAATCAACCTATCTAATAGTGTAAACCGTTTGCGTGAGGCGGTCACAAACAGACAGACAGACGCGGGGGGGGGGGGGACTTTTGTTGTACAATATATACCTTCACGACTAGTGATAGGGTAAGCGGTAGGAATTATAGCACGACTTTCATCGATTTTACAGAAAGGAATCAAATTGTTAAGATATAGGTAGGAATTATTATAAATTTACGATTTACGTAAGTATTTCTTTTAAAATTTTAACGATTAAACGATTTTCAAATTATATGAAATTAATTACCCGTCTAGGGTTTTACCCACAGAACATTATTAAGAAGGTAGAAGTACCATGTTAGCATGTTTATTTGAAAACCGATCTAACCTAATGTTTGTCTTGGTATGGCAATATTGTGAAAAAATTGTCTAGTTAAATATGGAATAGACAAAGCATTTCTACACTGAAATATAGCACAAAATCAGGGAAAGTTCTGCAGATGAACTATGAGAAAGGAGAGGAGGTGGATGAGCTGGGTCACCACGGTCTTTCGTGTATCCGTAGTTCAGGACGCATTGCAAGACACGCCAGCCTTAATGGCATCATTCGTCGGGCCCTCTTCAGCATTAATGCGCCAGCCATTTTGAAACCTAAAGGAAGCCTTGGGAGAGGAGGCGACCATTGGTATGGGACGCAACAATTGA
Source organism: Nemapogon koenigi (assembly GCA_963924495.1). NCBI lineage: Eukaryota > Metazoa > Arthropoda > Insecta > Lepidoptera > Tineidae > Nemapogon > Nemapogon koenigi. The sequence continues at coordinate 11,212,992 of OZ004647.1, read as the reverse complement.
GGCTGCGGTTGCCGCTTGCAAAACCGAAACTGCCAAACATCGCAAATATGCCACTCTTCCTGAAGAATACATACTTAGGGGGTTTGGGGTGGAAACACTGGGCCCGTGGGGACGCACGACACCTCTATAAAGAAATCGCCAAAAGATTGGTAGAGATGTCCCACGACCAAAGAACTGGCTCATATTTGGCTCAAAAAATCAGTATCGCCGTTAAACGTGGCAACGCTGAGAACCCCCCCAGTAGGGAGCGATATTGATGATTTTTTTATTTATAGATTTATTTACAAAGCATATTATTATTATGTGTCGTTACTTGCTACTTCTATGTGCTTTATAATGTTCTGTGGTTTTAACAAATTGTATTATTAATTAAATACTGAACGAAAATAGCTGCCGGCAACACCGTGACAACGTCGAATAAAACCATCCATTAAGCTTGTCTATTTTTGTATGTCCACAAAATTAAATCAGTTTAAATTCAAAATATAAAATCATAATAACAATATAATTTGGTCCCTGCCTACTATATGTGAATTAAGGCGTTATATAATGTACCTATCTTTATATATTATTTCTCAAAGGTGATTTTTTGTCGGTATCAAAATAATATCTCCCTTAATGTATCGAAGCTAATGTTTGATAAGCCATTTTCAAGATTATTGTTCCCTCTAATGACGAAAAATAAACAAACAAATCAAAATTAAATGTCTCTTTTAAAATTAGACAGACTTGTATTTATTTTGTAAAAGATGCTATCTGTTGAAGATCAGTTGAACTAACGGTGCGAAGTTTTCGCACGGGTCATCTTGTGTCGGTATATACATTTCACATTATATAAATAAAGTGTGCAATTGTTATCGAGTTGGTATCCAACAGATAAAATAACTATTGAAACTGACTCATGAGGTTTATTTGGCAGTGTAGTTGCAGTAGTCTGGAAACTGATCGCTATGTGTCTATAGTCTAATTAGTAGAGCGTTGTCTTGGAGGTCCCAAGGTCTAACAATAACAGATATTTACTTCTGTTAAGAGGATGTATAGAGGTAAATGCGAGTTGTATGATGCGTAAAAGTACATGATCCACTGCAGTGACCATAATCAAAAAAATATATGATATTCTTGAGGTTATACGTTATTAAGATACTGTGTTCAAAACATAATACAACTATATTGATTCGATAGAAAAAAATCACGAATGTACCTCTAAAAAAATATTTTACTGTCTAGAAACAGTACTAAAATGCATGCAATGGTTCTGATCTTTTGACAGATTTTGTATCTAGCAATATACTATCGTAATACTGTTCTATTTTTTAATAAAATTTTCAGCAAGTTCCTTAATTCTCATTTTCGAGATTTTATGTACGCACTGCACGCGTGTGTGCATAAGCGCTCGTGTACCGACAGTACCGGCTGCAGCCTGATGCTATATTATTAGTGGCAGCCACGTCGTTTGGTGTGTATGTGTACCCGCGTGGGGGCGGTGCCATCTCTCAAGGTCGTTGGCTCTATCCAGCGTCTTAAAGAGGTGACACATGTCGGTCCATTAAGTGCGGCAACAGGCTTCACACCTTGACAAAAAGTGGACACTGTTACAGGTGTTTCTGGCCACACCGTAAAATATAAAGGCCGTGATTTTATGTTTGTTGTATGTGTCATTTTTCAGTGAGTTATTTCTTGAAATTGGACGGAATCGCGTATAACTGGAAGTAAATAAATTTGTATTCAAATATTCAAATAATTAAATTTAATCAGGTTGTTTAGATATTACACATAATGTGCGACTATCTGCTATAAAAGTCACTCTTTCTTTTTCACAGCTATGTGGCGACGTGTGTGTGTTCTGGACGCTTGGTTGTACCACCACTTCGCTACTTGGAGCACCTGCACTCTGGGGAGGGAGTATGTGGCGACTGGCTAGGAAGCAGCCTATGATATTGTACCACCACTTCGCTACTTGGAGCACCTGCACTCTGGGGAGGGAGTATGTGGCGACTGGCTAGGAAGCAGCCTATGATATTGTACCACCACTTCGCTACTTGGAGCACCTGCACTCTGGGGAGGGAGTATGTGGCGACTGGCTAGGAAGCAGCCTATAATAATTTAAGAAACTTTTGTCTAGGAGATTTTTGTATTTGTCAGATCATTCAATGTTTACTTTTAATCTTGTTTCATATTATATTAATGTAAATATATATTTTAGTGTTTGATTTAAGTCCAGCACAATTGGTGACCCGACGTGATTTTCAGAGATTAACTTTTTGGGATACAAAGTTACAAAAGATGGAATTTCACCGCTTCCAGAACGAGTTGAAGTGATTATACAATATAAACTTCCTGAAACAGTTGAAGATTTACGAAGATTTCTTGGTCTCGTCAACTTCTACAGACGTTCTCTATCTAAATCTGCTCAAAAACAACAGGTACTATTTGATCTTTGTAAAAACACTTAAAGGGAAGTCTTGCAAATGCAACACTTCTCGCACATCCTTGTCGAGATCTTCCTCTTTCATTAATGGTAGATGCGTCTGATTATGGCATTGTAGGTTCTTTGCATCAAATTCGTAACAATCAATTAGAACCTCTGGGATTTTTTTCAAAAAAATTGTCACCTGCACAGAACATGTATAGTACATATGACAGTGAATTATTGGCAGCATATGCAGCAGTCAAATACTTTCTATTTATGGTTGAAGGAAGAACGTTTTGTATATACACTGATCATAAACCTTTAACATTCGCCTTCAAGCAACCACTTGACAAGGCTAGCCCCCGACAACTAAGACAACTCGATTTATAGGACAGTTTACAACAGACATTCGGTATCTTAAAGGAGAGCAAAACATTCCAACAGATACATGCTCAAGACTTGAATCTATAGAACTTCCATCATGTTTATCTTGTGAAGACCTTTATAGCTCACAGCTTACAGACGATGAGTTGATTGCGCTTCAAAACTCTTCAAATTGTTCTCTAAGATTTGAAAAAATAAATTTTACCAGGTGGGAATTCATTGGTATGTGATACTTCAACAAGTATTCCTAGACCATATATACCACTACATTACAGAAAACGAATATTTGATGTACTTCATAATATGGCACATCCAGGAATAAGAGCGTCAGTAAACCTATTACGGAAACGTTTTGTCTGGCCTTCACTTAAAAAAGACGTTACTCTTTGGGCACGAACGTGTATTTCTTGTCAACGGGTAAAAGTCCATAAACATACTAACAGTCCATTCGGGAAATACAAAGAAGTTAGCAAGCGATTTTATCATATTAATCTTGATATAGTTGGACCACTTCCTCCATCTAATAACTTTAGATATTTGGTTACAATGATAGACAGATATTTCCGTTGGCCCGAAGCTGTCCCAGTATGTGATATTACTACCGAAATGTTTCTAAAGCAATTATATCTACATGGATAGCACGTTTTGGTGTACCGGCGTATATAACAACTGATAGAGGACCTCAATTTGAATCCGATTTGTTTGCCCAATTAACAAAATGTTTGGGGATTGAACATATACATACAACCGCATATCATCCTCAGGCTAATGGGAAAATAGAACGATGGCACAGAAGTCTGAAATCAGCTCTTAAAGCCCATCTAACTGATAACTGGTCTGAAAAACTTCCTCTTGAACTATTAGGTCTACGGTCTAATATTTCAGAATCATCAAACTTTTGCCCAGCAGAACTAACTTATGGTGAACCACTGAGACTTCCAGTTGATTTTTTTTCTGAGGAAGTTAAACAATCGAATCATGTTTCAGATTTTGTTTATAGATTAAGAAATTTTGTGAATCAGATAAAACCAGTAAATATAGAGCACAAGAATACAAGAAAAATTTTCATTCATCCTGATCTAAGCCGAACAAGCCACGTGTTCATCAGACATGATGCTGTTCGTAAACCACTCCAACCAACATATGATGGACCATTTTTAGTGCTAGAAAGGCATGAAAAATATTACATTGTTGATACACTTAGAGGTGCCAAAACTATCTCTATAGACAGATTAAAGCCTGCATTTCTTTTGATCGAAGAAAATGGTGAAATATCTAATGATATCAATAAAGATTCAGAAATGTATTCAAGAAATTCGAATCCTCCTGCGCCTCCTTGCCGAGATAACGCCGGTGCTGGTTTTCGCACACGTTCTGGACGCTTGGTTGTACCACCACTTCGCTACTTGGAGCACCTGCACTCTGGGGAGGGAGTATGTGGCGACTGGCTAGGAAGCAGCCTATGATAATTTAAGAAACTTTTGTCTAGGAGATTTTTGTATTTGTCAGATCATTCAATGTTTACTTTTAGTCTTGTTTCATATTATATTAATGTAAATATATATTTTAGTGTTTGATTTAAGTCCAGCACAGCTTCAACAATAATGTTCACTTTTGTTCTTATAAATCTTTGTAGATACTAAGTCCAGTAATTGTCGATTATCTTCATCACACGTAGTTTGGTTTGAAAAGTTAAATAAGTTGCGGAGTCATGATCCTGAATATTTACTAAGTTTAGATTAGAAGCTTAGTCGTGAATATGAATAGACGAACTGAAAATAACCTCAAAATATCTTTAAGCTGGAAAATGTTTTTGAGCAAATCTATACTTAGGTTAAATTTTATTTACGGAACAATTTTGAATTCAGTATATTATATTTTAAAATACCATCAGCAAACATTAAGATTTGTCTTCCAGAAGTAGTGAGGAAATCCGTGAACTTATAAAAAAACATATGTGATATGTTACGATATCCACATATTTCGGATCGTAGCATATATTTTTGGCATAATATTTATGTAGAAATATTTTAATAGTCAAGTTTTGTAATTGTTGTATAATAGTAGTTTATGATACGGGATCATAATAGGGGTAATTAAAACACAAGTGGAATTTTAAAAAATGAGGTGCAGCCGAATTTTTTAATAGCATTCACGAGTGTTTTAATTCCAAGTTATGTGCCCGTTCATACACTTCTTTATCTAATCCCATGCAATAGTACAAAACAAATTTAACCAAGATATTTTTCTTAATCGACAAATTGGCGACAAATCGCGGTAACCTACTTTCTGCGCATGCGCGTTAACTGTCAAGTGTCTCCCACATAGGAGTGTCGATATTTTCATAGAATTTAATGTGGCTGCATAACACATATCCTTTGCCCTTTCTGCATTTAAAAAAAAAACAACATTACGATATCGTTTTTATTAGAGACGCGTGTATGTAAAACATATCATTATGAACAATGATATACTATATAAACTGAGGTAGATGCGTGATTGACGCTCAAGCTATAGCAAGGCAAATGAGAGGTAAGTGTCCCACTATAAATTTGGTCGTGCACAGTCACGCACAATCCTACGACTAGTGTACATGTCTCTCTTGAGTAGAATAATCCGCAAAAACATCAAGAAAAATGACATCTTGTGTGTTCCGCTTTTGCAGAAATTATACTGCAACTGTAAAGGATAGAAATGATATCTCATTTCATTGGTAAGTACAGAAATTTTATAATTATGGACATAACAATATTTTATTAATAATAATGCGCTGTTGCCAGTTCGCTGCTTGCCTGAGCGAGACGAACGATGCATTTTGTATGAGAGTGATAGAGAAGACAAAACGAAATGGCCGCGACAGACTCAGCGACTGATTATGGGGATGGTTGGCAATATCGGACCTGTCAATAAATTACATGAACCTATTTAAAAAAAAAATATATTTTATTAAATGTACGGAAAATGTATATACATAATTATATTTACATTATTATAAATTTATTTATTATATTATTGTTTTATGTATAGTATTATGATCTTATTGTATTTATTTATCTTTTAGTCTCCCTAGAAGCGGATTAATAAGAGAAAAATGGATAGAGATAATCAGAACCCAAAGACGAGAATATGTTGGTTGCCAAGTTTTTACTCTAAGATTTAGACGTATGGTGCAACGATACAACCAGCAGTTTTGCGAAGTGGACATATTTTCACATTCTTTGTATATATTTAGGGAAAATATCTGTAACATTCTAAATAGTAGTTAATTGTAGTAAACTTTTTTTGTATTATTTGTTATTTCTATATTTTTTGGAATTTGCATAAAAATATCCTGTTTTGAATGTATGTATAAACAATACGTTTGTATAAACAAACGTCACTGACTATATGACAGTTATTTTTTTAATATGTATCTATGTTGTAGTAATCCTTGTTGTATAGTTGTTTGTTGTCCAGAATAGAAAAAACTAAAAAAAAAATTTAAAGACGTAATTTTAAATTATACTACATAATACATAAATAAGTAGCATACTAATATCCTATACCAAGCCATAATCTACCTCTATGCTAAATTTCATTTAGAACTGTTCAGCCGTTTGAGCGTGATTGAAAGACAAATGGTCTATTTGTTGTAAAGTCATTGATTATTACATTATATTTATTAGTAAAATAAAAGTTTTTTAATTACATATTGTATATTTTATTATTCCAAAAATATTTCTAAGTAAAATATTGAGTGTTCCGTTTAGACAATCTTCCCCTAGTTCCTCCGGAGAAGGTCACGCGTCGATGACGTGTCGCAACTTAAAACATATATTTTTCTCTTTTTAACAAATGGATTACGGTATTGAGCTGTGTTTCTCTATCCCTTTCATCGCTTGAATATATAAACGTAAGTAATTAATAGGTAGCTATAGTATTGTTCAAGCTGTTTATTATCTGCATTTAGTATGGGTATAACGTGTCTACTTATAGTACGTCATTGATTATGAAGTATAATTTTATTTTGTAATAGAGATTTTACGTTATAAGAGTAGATAAAATGTTTTATTGTTTAAATAAATGGTGGTTTATCTTTTTTATGACAAGTTTTATTTATATAGATTTCTAATCACCGACATCAATGTCTTTTGTGTACTTTGATTATCTCAACTGTGTTTGGTAATCATTTTTATTTACTGTACTTCTTTTGTGTCTTACTATAATATTTATAACTAAATGCTGCCCAACGGCTTTGCCTGTATTTTTAAACTAAGGAAACAGAGCACCTTTTTTTTTAAATCGATTAATAAAAGTGTTTTCATACTTCAGTTACTGGGTATCTCAATAAGTGAAGTTTGCGCTAGACTGATTGCAAAACTTCATCATTGGAGAAACTATTTTGTTTTCAAAATGAAAACGATGAACTTGTAGGTGAACGTCGATTGGAAACATTATGTTCGATAGTGCTTTAAACGTAGGTGTTGTTTTGGGAAAATTATACATTTATTGAGATATTACCACATTAACTAACAGACTTAGTTTTTTTTAATAGGTCCATAAAGTTCCAGATATTGTCCCAAACAAACATAGTAGAGAGATCAGAAAGATTTTTTTTTAAATTTAAGTTTTTGGAATATGATAACAAATATATAATATCGTGAGATTCGTCTCAATAGCACAAATTCCAGGAACCGTTAATAAGATAGACGCCACAAGGAATATTGTCCAAACATAAAGCACCTAGATACTCAATTATAATTAATTGAACATGAATCGTTTCTCTAAATGAACCTTTCACGCGGAAAACTCAGCCTTTTGCAAATGTACTCCATTATCATTGGTGATATTCTAAATATAGATAAAATGCTTTGAAGTTCTGTCAAAGATCATGTCATCATCAGAACAGTCAGGGCTGCTTTTGTGGTACTCTTTGATTAATACAAAACTAAATAGTTGTAGATTTTTTCGTCACGGGTTGCCTTACAGCTCCCGAAACCGTGATTTCGGTCCCAGTCTCCCTCTTTTAGCCGATGGTATTTGTGAGGCTATATACCTAACAAGTGGCCAGTTCTGTTAAGGTATATTTAGATGGAAAAGCCTCTAAGTGTGGTTTGTCGGGTTATTTACTTTTTAGGGTTTCGGCAATTTTTACAGAGTGTGTATTACTATGGTCGCTATAACAAAAAATAATAAAAATAAAATAAAGTAAAAAATTAAAGAGGGTCCTAATATAAAAAAACGTGTTTTATCGGCGCTTTTTAACAAATAATAAAAACCGGATAAATGTAAGTCGGACTCTCGCAAATACTAAACTACCTATTAAAAAAAAATTAAATATTATTAATTAATTAAATAAATATTCGTGTGCGAGTTCGACTCGCACTTGGCTGTTTTTTTATTATTAAAATCCCATTGTATAGTTAAATGTATGACGACGATACATGGCTATAGGCACTATATGGAAACATGCAGGACGTATATTAGATGCTATGAATATGAATGTTACGTTACCTTTATAACTTGAATGACTTGTCTGTTCTGTGTCGTAGATATTGTTTGCATAACTCATTTGAGCTGACTGCATCGTTGTAATTGGAGCGCCATCAACTAGCGAAGTAGCGATGGAAGTAGAGAGGTAGGGAAGTACGAACCCCTTTTATTCGGAGCGTGAAAGTGATTTGCTTCAATGATCTGCTATCGAGATATTTATTGCAGTTCAAATAACTCCCTGGTGGATTTTTATTTAACAGATGCCTTCGATCATAAAATTTATGGCGGTCCCTACTTGCCCTTTTATAGATACTGTCACATATTTCTTGGTGATTTTGGAACAATTACGGAATAGCGTTGACACTTCGTATTTTATATGGGAGCTTACGTTGTGTTATTTGCTTCTAACATGTCTTACATTCATTTACAAAATTTTATTTGTGAAAAATACTTACTTGATGCACAAGCAATCTAAAAAAGCTTTTCTCTGTTATTAAATTTACCCAAATGAAAGAGAAAGCCATGATAATTATCTCAAAAACATATTATAAAATTAATGAATCCATTACCTCAGTGGTTCCTAGTGATTCCCACAAACGTAATAAAATATCAAATGACTTGTATGCCAATTAATTTAATTTTCTTGTAAAATTTTCATTTGTCAGAATCCCTATAATATTTATTTCAACCCAACTTCGCCCGGGAAATTTTTTAAATACGAAAAAATAGCAACCTTCCCGTTTTTGTTAGCTAAACTTACTAACAGTGAAATAAATGATAGAGTTTATTTCTTACATACAATAAAACAAATCCATTATAATATAACTAAAACTAATATAATATATAACTAACAATGCAAATAAGTTTAAAAAGTATTCAAAAAAGTATCTGCATTTATCAGAAATAGAAAGGTATAGAAAATGATTATAATAGTGTAAGTATAGAGGTAAAGGTTTCAGAATAGGTTTTCTCTGCACATTTAATTTCACGGTACATCTGGTGTTATCGCTTCCCGCTCTGTTCCCCGCGGACAGAGCCAGACCATCTTATTTCAACTGAAAACCTACATTCTATTGCTTCAGATATGAACAAAAAAAGGAAATTCTATCCTGCATTTAATTATTTCTGAATAGGGATATTTTAATTTTTATATCTTCACTGCTTCAGTTGCTTTTAATTTTGTGCAGTAGTGGTGTGAGTGTCTATACACACATAATCCTATCTAATATTATAAATACGAAAGTTTCTTTGTTTGTTTATTCTTCTTTCACGCAGAACAGAGCAACGGATTGATGTCATTTTTACACAGAGATAGTTAGGACCTGAAATTGACTTAGGCTACTTTTTATCTACAGATTGCAGGAATGCTAGAGTAAAGATGTTACAAATCAAAAATGACCAGTTTCGAAGCCGGGCGGAAAGCATAGTCTATACATAAAACAAAATATTGCCAAGTGCGAGCACTGAGCAGTGATGTTAAGATAATATGAGCCAATACGTGAGTAGCATCTAGTCTATCATTTAGGGTTAAATAAAAATCTAATGTAGTACTCTCCGGCGTTCAAACTACCTCTGTGCGAAAAATCATGTCGATTTGTTGCTCTGTATTGACGTGACAGAAGGACAAAAACAAACAAACAAACATACCTACTTTCGAATTTATAATATAAGTAGTTAGGATTGTCTTTCGCTGGGTAACCCAGGAGCCGCAGGTACATCCATCTATAGAAAAATATAAAAATAGCTTGCTTGCACAAGCAATTACAAAATTGTAAACAAAGTTCTGAAAATAATGAGTGATCAGTCAGCTGTGTGCAATGCTTCCAAAATCCATCACAGACCAGGTGATCACAGACCAGCTGGCTATAGTTTAGTTTTTAATGTGTAATGGACAATGTGTACAGTAGGTTGTACACTGTACAGGACAGTGTGCGCTCTACACTGTACGACGTACGTTTATAAATATTTAGTTTTGTTACATTATTGTTATGTTTACGTGATATGAAGCAGCCGTCACTAACGTTTTGATGTTACTCTCTCTCTAGGGTAGCTGTACCAGTTATGTCATACAAAACAACATATTTATTTTTAATAAAAGGATATGACAATATTGTCACTTAACTCTACACATTCATAAGTTGTACATGTTAAATGTACAAAATGAAAAATAATAATATAAATAATAATACCATGTTCTCACAAGCCTAAGCAAGTAAAGTGAATTGAAAATATGTTTTGTGGCATTATAGGTATAGGTAGGTACTTATATTAAGTAGGTACTAGTAAGAAAATAATACCTATCTTATGTCTATCCTTAGGATACAAGCTTCTCTGTATCAAATTTCATCATAACCGGATCAGTGGTTTAGTCGTGAAAGCGTAACAGACAGGCAGATTACTAATTTATTAATTTTATAATATTAGAATGGAGTACGGATTGATAATAACTAATTTCCGAATTTGTCACAATAATATTTCATTAATACTTGCCAGACTGTTTAGTATCTAATGAGCATTTCAGTTTATCACAATTAATAAATAGTAAAATCCAGTTACTGATGCATTTACCCGACCTTTGTTTTAGTATTTCGTTGAGCCAGAATTGAAAGTAATTTGTAAATACGTCGCTGCAGCTGCGTTTAATCAATGTTAAATGAACATGTTGTAAAACGTAAAATTCACTATAATACGTAAATCGCCACAAAATTAGAAGTCACATAACTTTAACCAAAAGCAAATTTCCATTTCATTGAAATGAAAATGGCGGGAGACCAAATTTATCGAGGCAATCTTTACCGAGCTGCTTGTTTAAGTTTGCCCAATATCTTTTAACCCCACTTCCGGGAACATCGTAAACTCTAAATAGATATTACGTTTTACTTGAAATTCGGTTTGGGATCTTTTGAAATTATTGAATTTATTTGGGAGAATGAATTTAACTTTAATGTTATCAGCGGAAGTACAAATTTACTAACTTTTGTAACACACTCATCGGTGTAAATGTTACCTCGTTTTGGTTGGATATAACTAACAGGTGTATACCTCACTAAATAGTGTCGATAGGAACAATGAAAACAAATATATAGGTACATATATTATAAATCCTAAAGTGTATGTTTATTTGTCCCTTTTACATCAAAATGGAGCAAGATATATAGATATTAACATATAGTTATAGGTTACTTTCATCCCTGGGTAATATTACCTATTTCATTCGTTCGTGAAAAATGTTATTGGAATATTTTATAAAAAGTCTTAAAATTTACACATTTAGTGTTGACTGACCACGTCGCAAAGTTAAATTGCCGTGATAATTAATGTTTGGTATTTAGTGTTTGGTAGGGGTAGGGGTAGGGGTAGGGGTACTGGTAGGGGTAGGGGTAGGGGTAGGGGTACTGGTAGGGGTAGGGGTAGGGGTAGGGGTAGGGGTAGGGGTAGGGGTAGGGGTAGGGGTAGGGGTAGGGGTAGGGGTAGGGGTAGGGGTAGGGGTAGGGGTAGGGGTAGGGGTAGGGTAGGGGTAGAGGTAGGGGCAGGGCCAGGGCTAGGGGTAGGGGTAGGGGTAGTGCAGGCAAGCCATTATCTATGAGTGCTGTAGGGTATATTTTATTTTGTTCGCAAATATCCACGGGCGAAGCCGGGGGCGGAATGCTAGTATAACCTGCCTGATTGATGTTGTCAAATAATAAATAGATTTACAGTAGTGCTTTACATTAATGGTTTATTTAATAAATAAAATTATAAAACAATACAAAATGTTGTGCAAAAATACTAAATTATTAGTACTCGAGCTGTCAAAAGTAAAATAAATGGTTGGATTTAGAATAGATTCTACAAGTGAAATTGACAAATATTTAGAAACACAATTTTGAATAGTTTTCCCAATACCTACTTATCTACGTATCATGACACATTGATGCTAATTATACATAGATCGTACAATAATAATTTCAAATAAAACCAAATGAAGAGCAATTTAAATAATTAATTGCTATCCTAGTAATTCATTACGGAAATGACGGTCTTACCATTTTTTGTACCAGAGCAAGCGGCATTCAATAAAGATGATTATTATAATAAATCAAAGCTGAGAGACAGAGAGAAACTGTAATGATTTCTCACATATAATCGTATAATTAATCAACGAATTAAGAACTAATTGAGTTATTACGTTCTACTATTCATTGGTTATTTTGTCAGAACAAATGTTACCGGCCATTTCGTCATATAGATTTGACCAATGAGCAAACGCGAGGTTGGTACTGTCAGCCAACAGTATGTGCGTGTACCAAGGTGAGATGTCAGATGTTACACATCATACGCGACTACTGTAAGTCTTGTTTATATTTTTTTCTTACGCAACCCTAATTTTCTTTTGAAGCATAGCAAAATAAATATGTTATAATGTTATACATATTTTCGTGACATTAAGATTTTCAAATCGGTCTAGTAGTTTTCGAATTTCGAGTAACACTCTCTATCTTCACAATATTGTAGGCTTCGTTTTTTCTTTTTAAATTTCAGTTCCACAAATACCTATAAGTACTTACTTACTGAAAAAATATTTTTTTTCAAAATTAAAAGTTTATCTCCCACACTCAGCACGAATTCTGACAGAATAATTTATAGCCCATCGATAGCGGACGTAAATTAAAACATCATAAGTCAAATTTGGTTCAATTAATTATATAATTTTTGTGAAGGATATTTTATGGGCCACTCGTTCACTCTTGTACATTTATAATTTTCTGGGAATCAAATAAATAATTCGTATTAGGGTGTTAATACAAAAGTGTATACCAAAACCTTTTTAGTTATTAGCCTTAGGGTTCAAACCTCACGTGACCTTAAATGTGAGGATAAACGAAAAACCGTCGTCGTCCACACATTGTTTTCACACGTTTTCCACTTGCTAAACATGTACTCTGTTACCAGTATCTCTAATTAAACGACTAAATTATATATAGATAACTAGCGGACCCGGCAGACGTTGTCCTGCCCAAACGTTGGCTTGCCTACTCCTACCACTACTCCTACCCTACTCCAACTTCTACTCCTACTCCTACCCCTACCACTACCACTAACATTTTCCAACTTTTTTTTCTTCTAAACCACCCCTGTGTTGTAACAAACAAAACAAAAAAGAATTAGGCAAATCGGTTCAGCCGTTCTTGAGTTATAAAATTACAACGAATAGTGGCATTGATTTTTATATATATAGATGTGTGACATAGAGCGTATTGACAGCATCCGGAACGATGTCATTAGAAAATAATGCGGAGTGAAAGATGATGTTGTGACTAAAATGAAGAAAATCAGTTTACGCTGGTTTGGACACGTTGAAAGAATGAAGGATGAAAGATTAACTAAAAAGGTTTATATGGCTGAAGTGAAAGAAAATGCTGGCAGAGGACGATCTAGGTGTACTTTTATTAAACATTTAAAAAAATTATTGATCGATTACAATATTAAAAGTACACACAATCGCCGAGCATGTATGAAAGGTATGATGCATAAAAGAAGAGAAAGAAGTTTGCCAGGTTCGTAACAAATGGCATTCGATTGTCTCTGCCTACCCCTCTTGGGATAAAAGGCGTGATGATAGATATCTAATTAATATGGCACAAGTATTTATTCTGAACTGATGCACACTATAAAATATTATACTACCTACAACTAATAATTATATAACTTACTACCTATTAGTACCTATATCTATAATATATACATAACTATACTACACTTACCAAATAACGTTACTATGTTGGTACACAGAGGACCTATCAACATAGCTGTAATGAAACGCTTAGACTAATTAGCGAGGCCTAACTGAGCATATAGCATACAATTTAACAATGTTACTATTGCGTCCTATTGAATTTCAAAGCTTTCAGGAGACAAAACAATAATTATAATAAAGTACGACTCGCGTGCTGAGGGATCCGTACCACTTTTTCTGTCAGAACTTATTTTCGTTTAAGTTTTCCTGTAATGTACAGGAAAAGCTATTATATTAAACCTAGGTTAGGCGCGCGGGCTACGATTGTAGACCACGCCTATTCGAACAGTGATAATTCTTCAGAAAAAACGTAGATGCGAGCGACACTCTTAGTAGCTGTTGAAATTACTTCGCTCCACTTGATTAGTATGTTTCACGTGCTTGAGATAAGTGGTAGTGTTGTTTTTGGTCCTAAAAGTCGACTGGTCTACAATTGTAGCCCGCGCGCCTAACTGCGTAACATTTTTTGAATAGGTAAAAATTTGGATTTTATTGGTTTTTACTAATTTGAATGAGTGTTGCTATTTTAATTATATTAATAATTAAATTAATTATAGTAAAAACCTCATGGGATCTGATCCGACCCTTGATTGAGTTCCGGTTAACAATTCCACAATAGACCACAAAACTAGGTTGCTGTCATATTTGTCCTAGAAGACTTGATAAATCCACACGTAAAATATGTTCGCGATGCGAAAGATTTTTATGCAAAGAACACATGAGGGATACTTGCACCACATGCTTGAATGAATAAAAATACGATATGTTCGGAGTTCCAGAACTCAGCTGTTTTTATTGTTTTCTTTCTTTTTTTTTTGTTTTAATTCAATGGTTGTCTTCTTCTGTTTTGAGAATTTAAGTTTTATTCCTAAAGTTGTATATTTTTTTTTCTAAAAGTTATTAAATGTAAGGCGCTTTTAAATTCAACAAAAATAATTAATAATTCGTATTTTATTCACCCCTTAAAATATATTTGAACAGGAAAGTAAGGAATTCATATTTTTATGATTTAGGGTATCTTACCGTCCATACCTTATAAAGAAAGCATTTTCAAAATAGCACAATTAGATTTTATATAGAATTTAAATTGGTCTACAATTGTATCCCGCGCGCCTATGCATATCACAACTAGGGGCGCGCCTAACGTAGGGTTAAGTATATTTCCTAATTTTTCAAAATTCTAGACTCGGAGATTAAAGAGGGGGGAATGCTCAATTTTCGTATATTTTCTTTAATATAATTTAAACTACGCATTTTAAAATTATAAAAAAAAGTATTTCTTATAGCGAGCCCTTTCATTTGATATGTCACATGATGTACTTGTTACTTTTTAATTTTATCCCTAAAATAAATAATAAAAAAACGCATATAAAGCGTATTGACCGCATCCGGAACGATGTCATTAGAGAAGAATGCGGAGTAAAAGATGATGTTGTGACAATAATGACGAAAAGTAGTTTACGCTGGTTTGGACACGTTGAAAGAATGAAGGATGAAAGATTGACTAAAAAGGTTTATATGGCTGAAGTGAAAGGAAATGCTGGCAGAGGACGACCTAGATGTACTTTTATTGAACATATAAAAAATATGTTGATCGAAGGAAATATTAAAAGTACACACAATCGCCGAGCATGTATGAAAGGTAAGATGAATATAAAAGAAGCAAAAGAGATATGTCAGGATCGTAACAAATGGCATTCGATTGTCTCTGCCTACCCCTCTTGGGATGAAAGGCGTGATGATAGATAGATAGATAGATAGATAGAAAATCGAAATTCCATTATTTACGCTATACATCCGTGATTGGGTCATCAAACTCTATATATGAACCAAGTTTCACCTATTTTAGTAGATTCGGAGAAAATAAGCTGTGACAGACGGACAGACGGACAGACGGACAGACAGACACAAGAGTGATCCTATATAATAAGGGTGTCCGTTTTTTAATCGGAGATGTACGGAACCCTAAAAATGAAGCTGGGGATCTAGATCCCAGGAAAATAGGGTTGGTTAGGTATTTTAAACTCGCTTCGCACAAGTACAAAACAAGTACACGCATAAAAACGCTTTTAACTATTTACATATTCGATATAGTTACATGCAACCGCGGACTTTTTTTTAGATAATTTTATTCTACACAAATCCTTCCTACATCATTTTGTTACATTTCTGTTGGATTAGACAGCATACGCCATGAAAACTTTTTTCCCGACTTGATTCACTTACTGTTAATGCTCAGCTCCTAAACATGAATTAAAGAAATTTTTGCGTGAAAAGGGCACAGACAGACGCGACGGGGAGCTTTGTTTTATAATATGTAGTGACAGAGTTGTGGACAGTTGATATAAAGTCAAGATACGTATACGTGTCCTCCGAAGCACGCAAAGTATTCAGTGAAAGTACTTTGTCGCCGATCGTTTACCAAGACTTGTAAATAAAATTAGGTAATCAGTATATTTTATTAATATTTCGGTACAAAATAAAAAAATCTATTAAAAATGCGATAACATTAACTTCCTAATTGTGTAGATTATTTGAACGTATCCGGAAACATTAGCGATAATCCACTTCCTTAGAAGATAAGCTTCGTTACATTTGTTTCACAAAAAAATAGGGGAAGGAAGTGGCTGTTAATTAAAAATTTTATCTGTGTTATTTCTTTATTATTTTTTTGGTTTTAATATACCTACGTGTACGTTTACCTTGACAGTGTACTAAGATGTTTTCACCTTAACAGAACTGACCTGTTGTCACCAGCTACGTTGACGATGACACTGGTATCAATGTTCACATTTGCTCTATTCGGTATGTAAAGTAAAAGCTAAGGTACATTTTTTATATTTTTATATCAATATTTTAAAAACTAATTTGAGTATTTATATTTTCTATGCAGTAATTTTTTTATAATAAGTTATCAAAGTTTTGGCTCTGATGACGTCATTATGTCGGCTGAATTATTCAATACCATTGAGATGTCAGTTGGTACAGAAAAAAGAACATTTGTCTTCTTTGACTTTGATATTTAACGAACAATAGTGTTGCCGTTCTTAAATGTAGTTTCTCCTATAAAATGTACCAAAACCCTACCACTTCTACATAAAACATAATATTAAAACAACAACTAATAAATGTCTGATTGTTGTAATACAAAATATAAACAAAGGTCAAAGAATATCCTACCAACAGGGCAACATTGCTGACAAGTAAATATTTTGCTTTTATTTAGCCGATGACGTCATTCATAGGTGAAATTAAGGTTAAATATTTTTTTTTAAATAAAGACAATCTCACGATAAATTGAAAAATACGGATTATAACTTTAACTTTACACACCGAATTGGCACGATATACAAATTAAATGTTGTTAGATAATTTTACCATCACGATCAAGAACGCCATAAACTACCTACGTCCTACACAATAGAAAATGATAGATTCGTAAATAATATTTATTACTCAAAATGAATAAAAACACACATGTTTTAGTGTCAGTAAATAAAACTGAACATTTACCGCTTGCACTATATGTACTCGTAAAGTCAGGTATGTTCCATATAATATAATAATTATTACAAAACTATATTGTATGTTGGTTTGGTACTCGTAATATGGAGTACCACTAAATTGATATCAACAATAAAGACACAATCATTTTATGTCTAGCAACTCCATTTAGGTTTATTTCTGTTTAGACATTATAATATTTGGTTTCAAAAACAGCAATAAGAAAGCAAGCTATAATTTTAATTTTTTCTACAATATTTTTCTGCAGTTAAGAAGCTTGCTTCCCCCTGATCACGAATCAACCCCCCTTAAACCACTCCTTTTAGTAATCAAGAAAAAAAATCAGTAGATCAGTAGCGATCTAACAAATTAAAATAAAGATCTCTAACCATCCAGTGAACAGTGTTCTCCTCTTTAGTAACGTTCGTGGCTATTGAGAAATACTTGGCAGACTCCATGCACCGCTTCTCCACAAAAAACCCTAACTGATCCCTATCCCTATTAATATAAATGCGAATGTAAGTTTGTTTTGTTACGCTTTCACGCAAAAACTACTTAACCGATCATCATGAAATTTTGCACATATATTCTTGGAGGTATTAGAAGTAACATAGGATACTTTTTATTATCACGGCATGACGACGGGAACGGGGTGGGCAGAGGTGAACATGACAAAAGCTATGTATGAAGTGTATATGTTTGCCAACATTTTGAAATTAGAAGTCGTGGGAAACAGCTATTTCTAATATGTTTATACTAGCTATCCACCCCGGCTTCGCGTGTGGACAATATTAAAATCTGAAACGGCTCGACCGATTTTCGTGAATTTTAGTGTGCATATCCGTTAGGGTTGAGAATCGGACAACATCTATTTTTCATCCCCCTAAATGTTAAGGGTGGTCCACCCCTATTTTTTTTTATAGGTAGGGTAGGGGTAGGGGTAGGGGTAGGAGTAGGGGTAGGGGTAGGGGTAGGGGTAGGGGTAGGGGTAGGGTTAGGGGTAGGGGTAGGGGTAGTGCGGGCAAGTCAACGTTTGGGCAGGACAACGTCTGCCGGGTCCGCTAGTAAATATTATAAATGCCAAAGTTTGTATGTTAGATTGTTTGTCTCACGCCAAAACAGAGCAACGGATCGACATGATTATTTGCACAGAGATGGACGGAGAGTGACATACATTTTTGTAAATATCTCATTCCTAAATAGTTTTTGTACACATGCGAAGCCATGCCAGTCCCCAGGTTGCTAGTAATATAAAAATACCATATAAGAATCTCCCAAAACGAACTTAACCTTCATTTGTACGGATCCCCCGCTGTGTGAGACTGGAGCGTGTATTTATGATTAACAAAAGTTTATATTTTATAATCAGTCTGACGGAAATAAATCCATAAATCGAAACTGATACAAAGGTTATTTAGATTTTTTTGAATTTTATATTGAACACGTTTTTAGACGAAGCGATAAACTCAAAATAAGTACCTATAAGGGTTTTTTGTAAACCTCACCATATTTATATTTCATGAAAATAATGTGTGAGTGTGTGTTATGTATAATGTGTGTCAATGTCTTAGTCAAATTCTGATACAATATCAATTGTAGATAAGACCCGGGCAGAAAGTGACTTCTTGTTACACTCTCACACCATTTTTATTATTTGTTGTTTTAATTAAGTGTACGTTTGTATGTAACGATTAATAAGAAAATTTCGCCGAATAAAACACGTTTCTTGTATGGGGAGTGGGGACGCCCTTTAGTTTTTGCTTTATTTTATGGTGTTATAGCGGCCATACACTCTGTGAAAATTTCAAATGTCTAGTCTACCTATTACGGTTCAAAAGATAGTCCTGTGACAGACGGACGGACAAATACGGAGTAGTAATAGGGTTTCCTTAATGTTGTTGCGCAGACTTATTTATAGTAAGTATTTGGTACATAAACTTAGTCAATCCCCTCCCTATAACATGAACCTCAACATAACAACCCCTCTCCTATTTCTTAATTACCCGCCCACCAGCAGCAGCATCAGCACCAGCTATCTATAAGTGCCACGTGTCAGCATTACGTTATTTATATTCACTAACCATAGAGGTGGTATTTACTTACAAAATCATTAAATTTATCGTCCTAGAAGATTGAGTTGACAAATTTACTTCCATCGTTTCACTAAAAACGTAATAGGATACCTTCGTAAATCAATTAGGCTATCCTTGTGGGGTGACCACTCGTTAGTGGGTTGCTGGGACATTCTCGTTATTTAGTACTGTGTGGATGAATGTTTCACAGATTTCTTTTAACTTTTGTTTTTTCATACATTTGTTTTACACCCTTGGACTAGGCTATGCACTGTGGACACGTACTGTGGTGCACAAAGCGTCTAAGACCCGGACGACGGAAATCAAAGCGGGGCCATCGAACACAGCGTCTAGGCTGTGGCGTCGTCCAAGCTACTTAAACGTATCCTAAAAAATATAAATGCGAAAGAGTGTATGTTTGTTTGTTTGTTTGTATTTCTTTCACTTCAAAACAGATAAACGGATCGGCGTGATTTTTTTACACCGGAGGGTAACATAGGCCACTTTATATAGGATAAATTATTATGTCACATTTAAAAAAAGCCGATATGGAAAGCTAGTTATGTACAGATACTGTATTAAGAGTATGTCAATTTAATTCACCATTAACGTTAAGCAACTTATTTTTCTAAGCCATAGTGACCAGTCTTAAAATTTTAAAACGTTCATTAGTCTAGCAAATTATTTAAGAGAAGTTATAAAAGTTTAAATGAATTTGGATGCTTGTTGACATTTAACAAAATCAATATTAATTAACAAAATGATGGTCACCGCAGCTACAAGTAACATTGCTGTCAACACAATAAAGATTTGTTTTCCACGGTCTCAATTAAAAGTTTCAATAAACAAACAAGAGTTTGGATTTAAGATTTGTGTACTTTGATATCGGAACATGATAAATTACTTCATTTTTATGTTCTTGGTATTGCTTCTATAAGGGTCCAACTTAGTACTGCAATAATTAAAATTTATAGAAAAGTCACGTGATTAAGAATTTGGGAAAAAATACACAAAATGTTTGCATGACATTTTATTTGGAAACATTTACAAGAAATGAACTTTCAACAATATCGTCTTGCACTCAGTGCGAGTATTTAGACAAATTGACACTTCTAAAATCAAATTAATACTTAGCACCTTTAGACCTAATTTAGACTAGATTTTAATTTGTTATTAAATATTTACAATATATACATAATGTACAGTACAGGAAATTGTTTTCACTTTTAGACTTGTTTACAAATATTGATACATTGTAAAATAATTGAACTACAATGGATGCAGTGGCCGCAACCACAATATTCCAGAAATAGCTAACAATTTAAATACAAGAGAGGATATAAAATGTTTGCTTTTAAAAATATAGTGTGATGTTTATTTAGTTGATTTGTATTATTGTTGTCACAAAATAATTATATAATCATTGTTAGTCACACATTTATCGTTAGTTCTCATCCAATGTCAGTTGTTATTAAATAATTAAATATTTGTCCTAAACTATTAATATCCAAAAACTTTAAATAGAATGAACGACTTTTCAATATAGATTTACAAAAAGTAAAATGGAAGATGAATGCATTTCTCATGTAAGGCTGTCAAATTAGCACTCACGAGGACAACTTAAAGCATGTTATAGCAGCGAACAGAATTTCCCACAAAATAAGTAAAGGTAGGACAGGAACGCGCGGTTAAAATGTTTGTAAATGTCCAGTTACGTTTTACGAGTTTTGTGTGTGGCCGAGAAAGCGTTAAAATAACTTACAAGTAATAATTAGTGGCCGTTACGTCAGTTACGTGTTGTCGTTAAATGTTTATTGTTTTACTTTTTTGTGGAAAAAGGACCTGTGTCATTCTGCTAACGAAGTGTCGATACTGTTAGGTAATTAATATTTATATTACAATTTGTTAACTCAATTGTATATTTGAGACTTTGGTTTTATTAGTTTCAAAACATTAAGACGAGGAACGACTCAGAAATTTTTAATCGTAAGCCACGCCCTAAACTCGTTCTTCGGGCGCATGAGTGGTTCGAGCGCAACGATCACGTCATGCAAGAAAACGACGGCGCTTTGTCCGTTCTTGCTGCAGAAGTGAGAAGGGCATAATGTATCGCTTTTCGGAATAAATGACGTAAGCGGCACATTACAAATATATAATTTATTAAAAAACGATCACATACAGGGAAAAATCTTCTTAAGACTTCTCTAGGTACTGAAATTACCTACATATTCGTACAAAATTTAAACGTAAATCCCTTCAGACTATGGTCGTATGACTAAAAAGGTGTTTTTGAAGAGGTGATTTAAAGAAATTAAGTTATCGAGAAAATTTTCACCAATCATGTTTTCATCCTACGCAATACTAGATAAAATCCTCTAGTTTTCGATGCCCAAATTGTATGCTCATAGCATTCGTAAAAATTCGGGAATTTCAGTTCACAAATCAACCAAAATTATTCGTTCCTCCCCTTAACGAACTCAGAGGAAGACATAGCTTTAAAACAAAAATTACATATTTTTTAGAAGTTGTAAGGTATGTAGACGATAATCAATATATTAACTAAGAATAATTATATTACAGTTAAAGTTAGTAAAGGAACACAAGACTATAAATAAGTTCTTACAAAGTTTTTAATTAATAGGCCTTTTGATATATAATTTTCTCTATACGCTTATTATAAAAGTACAATACCAACAATTTGTACAATATTAAAAATTCAGTATGAATTTGGTTTAAAAATTATATATACTTATACGATATTTACAATATTTTACATATGGCACAATAAGTACATACTTATGATAAATCGAATTGCAAATGCTGTTATTATAAATCGCATCTCATCATTTCAGTTTTGAACCACGAACATATTTTAATAACATCATATTTGCTACAAAAGCATTTCGTATATATAAATTCATATTTTTTTAATAAGTAAAACGAATATGAGCAATCAAACATGTTAATATTTCGTGGTGTCGTTGATCTTAATTAAGTACATACTATATATAACTAATTGATTAAGTTTGGTTTGAACTTTTATATACAACTTTCTTGTACCCGATGTGATGTTGTCACAACTTCTGGTCGTAACCGGTGAGCTGTCAGCGACGAAGTGACACCTGTCACTGAAGATGGACTACAGGCGTTGACACCTTTATTGACCCGGCCCAGGCTATGGTAAGACTGTGGAAAAAAATCATATTCAAAAACAATTCTAGAAATCGGATTGGAAATGCGATACTTAACAATATTTTATTTTGTTTGAACTACCTACGTGACAAATAGTCAAAGCTCGAAAGATGTAATAAAATTTAATTGGATTGTTCAAAGAGTACATATTTCAAACTAACGCGACAAAAGTAACACATGATTCACATATTAGAAATCTAACTACATAATACGAAACGTTTTCTCTCGTTCTTTTTTATTAAGACCTAACACAGACGACCGACTTAAATCGGCCTTACGAAAATCAGTGGAAATATAATTATTATTACAGACACGATTTGATTTTTGTCGGTACTACGACGGAGAGAAGATAACATTATTTTAGGAGGAAAGTCGGCATAAAAAAAATGGACAACAAATCTCAACGTCTAAAACCAAAGAACGATTTTAATCGGTCATCTGCTTTGAACCTAAACCTACAGAATGGTCACCCTACATAATTGGTAAGTATATATAAAGTTACTCACACTAGCTGCAGGTATTCTATATTCTTTCTTCCTAAAATCGGCGTAGTAAGCGCCGTCAGGATCTGAACGCATGTCATCGCCCAGTTTGGGAAGCTTTGTAGCAGGCTGTGGTCTCTGCAGGCTCATATAGCCGTTAGACACCGGTCTGCGCTCTAAAAAAACATTTAATCGTTCAAAAAATAATTATTATCATAAAGTATTATCGGCTAATTGAGGAAGAATTTTCTTTCGCCAGATGCCCTGGAGCCGGCAATAAGGTTCCGGGAACCGTTATGGACCTCCGTGATCATATAGAAGTAAGTATTGCCGATCTCATTAACATATCAACTGGGTAATACATTATTAATTTATCGTTGAGTTACTTTAAAAATAATTGAGCAATACTTTAAAAACAGCTATTTATCCTATCAAGCTTAGATAATTATTTGATATTACTTTTAAAATGACAGACAGATTAATATTAAATATGTTATATATTAGTTATAGATAATTACCAATATTGTTACCATAAAGTGCAGGTATAATGTCAGGATCAGCATCATCAGTATCTCTCGGGCTTCCTGCCCGCGGGTCTCCACTCAGCAGCGCACCTCCCTCACCGCGCGAACTAACTGATCCTACTCGAGCCTCTATCACAGGTTTCACTACAGGACTGTGGGTCGGTCTTTCTATGTACATAGCTTCGCTGTGACCGCTAAAATAATAAAATAAATTTAACACTAAGACATTTGGGGCTGATAGAAATAATTAGAATTTGGAGAAAAAGATACTAAAAATGACAATAATGCAGATAGAATAACTAAGATAGACAAATGAATGTATAAAATTAGTCATATGAACAGAAGCGATGTATGAAAGGTATTTTGTATGGACCAAGAGTTGGTCGAAAGTGCCCTAGAAGCAAATTCAAAAAGAAAATACACAGAACCCTAAATGGAAAAGCATGTGCATGAAATTTTTTATGGATTTGAATGTACAACTTTAGTGAAATATAATAGTAACGAAGTTTCCTAATACCAGAAAAATGTAACAATGATTTCAATACTAACCCAAGCGGTGCATGTTTGGCAGGTAACCTTCTCCTCCCTACAAGATGTCGACGGTACAAGGCCGCCAGCACCCCGCACACTGCCGCTGCGAGTAACGCCGCCATCGCAGCTATTGAGGCTAGAACTGGTGACATGCCCAGTGTGTTGCTTTCACCTGTGATCATCATATATTTTAATAACTAGCATGATCCTTTAGTCAACAAAGTAACTATTTGTGATCATGACGGATAAAACAAAACAAAAAATGTTATCCTTCCAGTGATGCATTTAGAGAACTAATTAGAGTATCATCAATGTACTAGGGACTAAAACATATAATCATGGATATCAAGCATGGACTGACTACGATATTTTCAATGGGACGTTAAATAATAGGTACATATTAAAATAGTGATATAGATATTGGCTAGTGAACTGCGATAAAATAGCAGTCGCACGCAAATGACGAAAGTCTTGGCTATTCATGACCTAAACTAATAGGTTAGTTCTCAGAGATCGACACAGATTATTATCTTATATAAGTATTAATATATTATCAAAATCTGACACATAATTGTTATCAATAGCACAGACAACAATCACATTAATGACCCATTATTATTTGACAATCGTATTATAATATTCTATTGTTTAAACCCATGTGAGGTCTGTGACATGGTGATAAAACTTTTGTAGTATCAAATTTCTTACTTTATCATCATTACTCAAAATGTCTATGATTATATTTCTTTCTCTACTATTAATGTCAAATTTATTTTTGATGACTTTGAAAGTGGACGTTTCAAAATTACTTAATACTGTTATCTTATAACAAAATATTTAAGCGTTTAATTAAAGACCCAAATCTTAAAAAACCGCACTTCTAGAAATAACAGATATTTTAGTCTGTTAAATAAGTGACATATTTAGGTCCATTAAGTGCAGCAACAGGCTTGCCATCTGTTCTGTTTAATATGGAACTGGCAAAAAGTGGACACTATTACTGGAGTCTCTGGTCACACCGCAAGGTAAAAAGGCCGTGAAGGTGTTTTGTTTTGTTTGTTTGTTGTTATAAAACAGACAGTGACTATTACGCTGTTCATGGCGTACATGACAGGCCAAGCCATTACACCTATGCCGTATATAAAAAAGTTGGAAATTAAGTCAGAGTGGCCCATAATCAAATTCCGGTACCGCAAACCACACGATTGTAGTACATTAAACAACCGACAGAACACGCGACTGGAATTAGTTTCCTGGGTGTATTAGTCTGCGAGCTTTAGCGTGACCGTTACATGAAGAAACTACTTTGTCCAAAGTACTACCGGGAAATACAATCTTGGGATTTGCTTTAAACATCACACACAAGTTAAGAAGAAAGTAAGAGATACTAAAAAACTTCATGAATAACTATAAATTTAAGAAATTACCTAGCTCAGCACCCTCAAATCAAAATCGGTACAGCAGTTGATACCTCTAATCATTTTAGAAATATTGATACTTAATCTTACAAATAAATAAACTCGAAGTCTATCTTAAGGGTCCTATACTGGGAATTTGTATGGAGATATTACTATTCCCAATTTCTCTGTAAATACTCCATCTGTGTAACTGTAATTTAGCATATAGTTACTTATTCAATATATCTAAGTGAAATAGTCGTAATTTTTTTAATTGGTTTTATTTAATAGGAAAATGGGTGGTAGAATAAAGGATTATTCTGCCCCTTCTGTATCTTTCATAATCTATCACAAAACTCTAAAAAAATTTTAAAGTGCTCTTATACCATTATTCTTCAATTATATATTTCGCTTTTTTTTTGTAGCTTATTAAAAATTCAAAAAAATAAAATTTTATGGATTTTTAATTTGGCAAAAATAATAAAATTATTATTATTTTAAATTTTCAATAAGCTACCGAAAAATTCGACATATATAATTGAAGGGTAATGGTATAACAGCGCTTTTAAAAAAATTTAGAGTTTTGTGATAGATTATAAAAGAGACAGCAGGGGCAAAGTTAAACTACCCATATTTCCTATTCAATAAAACCCATTGAAAAAATAAGAACTATTTCACTTAGATATATTCAATAAGTAACTATATGCTAAATTACAGTGATACAGGTGGATTATTTACAGAGAAATTGTAAATAGTTTATCCCAGAAAAATTCCCAATATAGGACCCTAAGATATCTTTAGAGACATCTCGCTCGATAAATGGAAACGGACTATGGCATGAAACAAATTCGTTTTTATTCGTACGAGGGGGTTGATTCTTCAACATTCAAAATAAAAGGGTGATCCTGTACCTACTTATAGTTTAGAGTCAAATCTGTTCCTAAGTCGAGGACCTAATTGTGTTAATAGGATGTGAGAAGTGATTTGAAAAGTCAACGGACGAAACCGGGGCGGAAAACCAGTACAAAATAAAAACTTACCCGTAAATTTAGCCTGTCCTTTCAAAGTAACAGTTTCAATTGTAGCTACATCGCTCCTTCCTTTAGCGTTCACTGCATACAGGTCTATCCGGTAACTGACGCCAGGAGGTAGACCACGAATCTCGAAAAATGGGGGAGTTCGGTTTGTGGAAACGTTGTACCGGACCTGATAAAATAATATCCTCTAAATTACATATTCAAACATGATATCAAACGAAAGTCAAATCGTACTTAATTTTGTACTTCATGCATTATTTACTTAGTTTTCATTTTATTTTGACTATGCACTTTTAGTTTTTTGCTTAATCCTTTAGATCCTGAGATTAGACCGCTGAAGAAATTGTAAGAAATAATCTATTAATATTTTATATATATATATATTGAACCTAACACATAACAACTGACCTACTAATACTCACAATCAAAGAAGGTAGTTCCAAGAGTTCCATCAAGAAAGTTTGCGGCAGTCCTCCGTCGAAGTTCTCAACACACTCTACGTACAAGGAGTCCACACTCTGGTTGGCAACTGAGCAGTTTTGTAAATGAAACGGCCGACCTGAATGGAAAAGGAAAGTATGGTCAATAACTTGGCTCAGTTTTATTGCAAATATTATAATTCAAAATTACAAATGCCCTCAGTGTGTTTGCAAACCTTTACAATACAGTATACGCCGGTTAACAAGAAGTTATTAGAAATATAGTAAAGTCCCAAAAGAAGGGAGCTCGTACCACACTGTATACGTGGTGTACCAATGCAGTTGTTTTATGATATTATGGAACATACCTGCAGCAACTAATTGGAAAACACACGGGACCTTCTGTTGACCCACGGAGTTCTGACCATAGCACGCCAGGGTTCCGTATTCCATATCAGTAGTCGGTGTGTAGTTCAACGTCGACGTGTGACCATGACTGGTGTATAATCTGTGGTAAAAAATCAAATAAAAATAACCCATCAAACTTAGAATCAGCATAAATTCTATGATATTAGCTCCAACTGTAATTGTAAGTCAAGCAAATGACTCCACCAATGCCTGGTGTTAAGCAGCAGCAAAGGCCTGCAGATACTGATTTTTTTATTTTCTTTATTTATTTATTTATTTATTATAAATAGCCCAACAACACCTACGTCCACACATATGCATTGTATATTTTTATGACTTAGTAGACGCAGTGTCAATTATAGGGCTATTAACATTTTTATAACAACAACACAACATTGATAAGAAAAAAAAAAGTAATTGAATAATATAAAAACACAAAAAATACAATAATAATACCTAATTTACACAATTTCTAAACTAATAACTAAGAACACTCGAAAAAATCAATTTTTCCAATCGTGGATTGGAAAGTGGCCCGAGAACCAAACACATCTAAGTCGTGTCGCTTGTGCATCTTGTTATACTGTCCGACCATACGGTTAAGAGGAGAGACCAGACCGAGGACCGTTTTGGATCTAGCTAGCAGGAAGGGATCAAATGCGCTAGCTCTGGGATTTCGTATAGGAGCACATAGATTCAACTGTCCCAACAAGTTTGGACAGTCGACCTTGGAGTTGACCAGTTTGTAGAAGAATTCGGCATCCAGTCTGCATCTACGATTCCGCAGAGAACTCATGCCGAAATACCGCAGACGTTCCCTGTATCCGGGAAGCCTCTTCGCAAGATTGCAGCTGTACGCCAAATGCCAGCAAAACCTTTGTATTGCTGGTATTGTAAAGCTCTTACTAATGAGGGGTAAACAATACAACCAGAATTACCTTGGAGGTATTTCAGTTTGTTCTCCAGAGTTATTAAACGTCCAATGGAATGAGACGAGAGCTGGGTTGGCGTCGACGGAGCAATGTAGTGATACAGTTTCGTGTTTGAGTGCACCGAACAACTCGCCATCTCTCCTTTCGGCGCAGATTGGTGCATCTAGGATAAACAGACAAACCCGATTTTAATAGGGGTGTAGACCATAAAAGAAAATAAATACACAATAATGTTTTTTTGTTATTTATTTGATTAACTAATGTAGGTACTTTTTTATATCAAAAAGAAAAAATCATAAATTGAATAAACTTCACTATATCCTAAATGTCAAATAAATAACCACAGACTAGTAACTATATTATAATAACTGCCTGTCAATCTGTCAGTGACTAAGTTATTTCCTTGTTATTTTATCTAATCTGTGACCAATATTTTGTTGGTTTACTAGAACGTGACATCATCAACATTTTCGCGGGAATTTGAAAAATAAAATTAAAAACATGATAAAAAATCCTAGATATTTTATTACGTAGCTATAGTAAACCTTACAGCTATAATTTAAAGTATTTAAAAAAATTGTCTACACCTCTCTTGTATAAATATGCAAGCTCTAATGACGTAGGCGATAGATATCACATGCATTTTCTGTATGTCAGGTAATGGTGTGACCCTGAAAGACTGACCCCAAAAAGCGAAAGGGTCATTTGAGGGATGTTACCTCCTAATTACCATTGACCATTGACATATTGGACCAATGAGACCTTGTGACCAAACTAGGAGTTATTGTTTGTGAGTCAGGTGTCTTCATCAGAACTCCCGCTGAGGTATAAATTCCCTCATTAAGTAAGTAACCAACTACGTAAGTCTGCCCGCAGTAATTACCTTTTGACGAAGTTCCCCGAGCTAAGGTTTTATAACAAAACTTGAGTATCAATCTCGGTGAGACTTGGATAGTTCGTCTTTGTTGTTTTAGTTTAGGTAGGGAATTAGCCAACAGTTTAAGGACTTTGTGTCATATTGTCATTTAAAAAGATATCATTGAAAAACTGTAAGTTTGTGTCTAATTATATAGGGTAGGCAAAGGTACACATCGATATACATGTTTTCTAAGGTGTTCCCGTTCCCCGTCTTTGTGACTTATGATTTTTCTATTCGAATTCGTTTAACTGTTACGACATTATTTTATTACTCAACCACATTTCTAATAAAATTAATTTTGAAATGTTTGGTCCGTCACAGACCGTATTTTTATATACATAAATATATCTACACCCTAGTTTTAAAAAATACCCAAAATACAGGACGCATTTCTATAAAATTTTAGGGAATAAAATACAAAAGGCATAGTTTATTATAGAAAGTAGGAGAGCATTTCACATGCTTTTGTTCAAGCTGAATGCAGTGCGGTTTTCAATGCGTTTCAGTTTTTCAGCTGCGCGTTATGTTCACTCGGCTTATGTAATGAATGTTGTTACTATGCACCCAGATGTTTTAAACTTACTTTCGGGTAGATTTCAGGCTATTATTCGTAATGGGAGTGTATTTTCACATATTTACTGTTATACATTCACGCCGTTGATATTGTAACGAATAGGTACTTAAATCGCACAAATAAATACCTAAACACATCAAGGTCGATAGACGTCTCTAGAAACATCCAGAGAGAATCAAGTACAAACGAAAATGGACCGTATGTGCCTAGCCATAGGTACCAAAATCGGGCGCGGTCTGTGTGTAGGTATTTGGCGCCGAGTCGCATCGAGCCGCGTCTACAACTTTGTACAACAATCTCGGCGTTTCTCGAATGTTCGGTGGGCAATATAAACAGAGGATCATTGCCGCAAGGGACACAGTGCGAAACACAGTGCGAATCAGAGCGATCAAAGCGAAACAGTGAAGTGGAATTTAGTGCGAATAAGTGTTATTCTATAGTGTTCATTTATTTAACTCTATTTTTGTGGTGTTAAAGTAAAGTTTGTTTATTTAATCGGTATTTTAAATCTCTTCGAACCCTAGCTCGTAACAAATTGGTGTCAGGAGTGTGGGATTAAAAAATGCCGATTACACCACGTGACTCGTCGTCATCACGGCGACCCCAAACACGACAAACTACTGCTGGAGTTGATTCGGGTGCTGCGGGTTCTGCGGGTGCTCCCCAGGCAACCGACATGGGAATGCTGGTTCGGCTGATGGAGGAGCAGGCCAGACGTCAGGAGGAACAGACTCGACAGCTGTTGGAAGAGCAGGCCCGACGTCAGGAGGAGCAGGCCAGGCGTCAGGAGGAGCAGGCCAGACTTCGGGAGGAGCAGACTCGGCAGCTATTGGAGGAGCAGGCCAGACGACAAGAGGAGGAGGCCAGACTTCGGGAGGAGCAGACTTGCCGGCTGTTCAAGGAGCAGTCTGCTAGCCTTAAGGAGCTGCTTTCAGAATCACTAAGAAAGGTGACTATGGAGGTGAAGCAGCTACAGAGGGTTACAGACATGCACGAGGAGAGAATCGAAGACCTCGACATCCGGTACGAAGACCTCAAACAGCACTATAAGGATCTCCATAAGGAAATACAGACAAGGATGAGCGGAGAACTGGATGCAAGACTTGACGACCGCTACGGAGAGTTGGAGGCACGACTTGACAGCCAATGCAAGGGGCTCCAGAATGAAGTAAGGAAACTGAAGCTGACTGCTCCTGTTTCTGGAGGCGCCATCGTCTCCGGCCCCCGAGTCAAGGTGCCGCCGTACGACGGGACTACGTCCTGGACAGCGTACAAATTGCAGTTCCAAACGGTCGCCTCTGCCAACGGCTGGACAGACGAGCAATCTCTGACCGCCTTGACAGTGGCTTTAAGAGGCCGCGCACTGTCGGTTCTGGAAGCCTCTCCAGACAGCTGCACCACGTACGGGAGCCTGATCGAGGCAATGGACTCCAGGTTCGGCGACAAACAC
This sequence comes from Nemapogon koenigi, assembly GCA_963924495.1. Classification (NCBI taxonomy): domain Eukaryota; kingdom Metazoa; phylum Arthropoda; class Insecta; order Lepidoptera; family Tineidae; genus Nemapogon; species Nemapogon koenigi. The sequence goes on along the minus strand of OZ004647.1, from coordinate 11,181,509 downwards.
CTGGAGCACGTCTACCGAGCGCAGCTGAGGGACAGGACGCAACATGCTGGGGAAAACCTGCAGCAATGGGCTCTGGAGATCGAGAAGATCGTAAGGAAGGCGTACCCATCTGCCGGACAAGAGTTCATTGCTGCGAACCTCGTACAATCATTCATCGACGGCATCCGCAGCATGGAGGTAAGAGCTGCAGTTCGACTGGGCCACCACAGCACCTTGAAGGATGCGCTAGCCCATGCTCTAGAGGTGGAAGCCGTGAGACAGGAGCCTCGTTCTCAGCGATTGCGACAAGTGGCGGAGGAGGCCACTCCAACAACGACACCTGTAGCAGAGAGGCGTAGTTACTTACCCCGCTGCTTCCACTGCCACAAGCTGGGGCACCTTAAAGCTAGCTGCCCAGCGCTTAAACGACAAGGCACGGATCAACGAGTGCCGAAACGGGACGTCGGAGCTGATGTCCGTGCCGTAACTACGGAGCTTCCGGGAAACGAGTAACAGCCAGAGCCGCGGGGCGGGTACTGGCTGATCGTGACACAGCCCCAAAAGTTACCATCCGACAAGTTTTTGACGGGAACAGTCTGGTGATGAGCGAGGTCAACGGGATGCCATGTGAGATGACGAACGAACATCGACGAGGACGGACGCATGGCAATGCTGACACACTGTCACGCAGGCCGTGCCCTGAAGGTTGTAAACACTGCTCGAGGCGTGAAATCAGTGATTCTGTCATCAAAGTGATTACGACTAACAACCTTAATGACGAATGGGCGAACGAGAGGACGAGAGACGAGCAACTCAAGGATAACAACTTGGCGCCGATAATGGAATGGAAGACGCAGAATGTTCCAAGGCCCGGCTGGAATGTTGTATCAGCCATGAGTTCCACCACGAAAAGCTACTGGGCTCAGTGGGAAAGTCTAGTGCTGCACAACGGGTTGCTGTACCGCAAGTGGGAGTCGCCAAGTGGACAGGAGACATTGATGCAGCTGGTCGTGCCTAGGTCAAAGGTGCGCACAGTGCTTCAGTCCGTGCACGATGGATCCTCGGGAGGACATCTGGGCATGAATCGAACCCTGGCGAAAATCAGGAAACGATTTTATTGGGTTCATTGCCGGCAAGATGTCGAGGATTGGTGTCGCAAGTGCACAGTATGTGCGGCCGTCAAGGGACCTACGACACGTACGAGGGGACGTATGCAGCTGTACAATGTTGGCGCTCCATGGGAACGAATTGCGGTGGACGTTGCTGGACCGTTCCCGGTCACTGAAGATGGGAACAAGTACTTTATGGTCGTGATGGACTACTTCACGAAGTGGCCGGAGGTCTTCGCAATTCCCAACCAGGAAGCGACAACAGTGGCGACTAAGTTGGTCAACGACGTATTCTGCAGGTTCGGGCTACCATTGGAGATACATTCTGATCAAGGGCGTAACTTTGAGTCGCAGTTGTTCCAGGAAGTATGCCGTCTCCTGGGAATAAATAAAACGAGGACTACGGCGTATCACCCACAGTCCGACGGAATGGTTGAAAGGTTCAACCGCACTTTGGAGACTCATTTAGCGAAACTGGTTGAGGATCACCAGAGGGACTGGGACCGATATATTCCCTTGTTCTTGCTCTCATATCGATCCGCAGAGCATGAAAGCATAAAGGTGACTCCTGCTTATGCCAACTTTGGGAGAGAACTCCGACTACCAGTTGATCTCCTGACCGGCGGACCTCCGGATGCGCCGCAACCTGTAAGTGACTACGTATCGAACCTGAAAAACAAGATGTGCGACATACATGACCAGATTCGTCAGAGCAGTCTTGTGGCCAGTACAAAGATGAAGACCAGGTACGATAGAAACTTCAATAGTAACGGTTTTGACGAGGGATCGTTGGTGTGGCTGCACAACCCGAAACGCCGAAAAGGCAAATCTCCCAAGCTGCAGAACCGCTGGGAAGGTCCGTATAAGGTCATCACGAGGATCAATGACGTGACCTATCGGATCCAACGATGCCCGCGTGGACAGTTAAAGGTTGTCCATATTGATCGACTGGCTCCTTACAAAGGCTCGAATATTGCTCGGGACGAGCAAGTCTAAGCGGGGGGCAGTGTAACGAATAGGTACTTAAATCGCACAAATAAATACCTAAACACATCAAGGTCGATAGACGTCTCTAGAAACATCCAGAGAGAATCAAGTACAAACGAAAATGGACCGTATGTGCCTAGCCATAGGTACCAAAATCGAGCGCGGTCTGTGTGTAGGTATTTGGCGCCGAGTCGCATCGAGCCGCGTCTACAACTTTGTACAACAATCTCGGCGTTTCTCGAATGTTCGGTGGGCAATATAAACAGAGGATCATTGCCGCAAGGGACACAGTGCGAAACACAGTGCGAATCAGAGCGATCAAAGCGAAACAGTGAAGTGGAATTTAGTGCGAATAAGTGTTATTCTATAGTGTTCATTTATTTAACTCTATTTTTGTGGTGTTAAAGTAAAGTTTGTTTATTTAATCGGTATTTTAAATCTCTTCGAACCCTAGCTCGTAACAATATTGTGGGGTTGGTAGAGACAGTATAATTTGCTATGATCCTGAAATCTCTTTCACCTCTTTTAACCGGTACACCTCTCATACATTTTGTTGTGAGTGCACGAACAATGTCCTCATATGTTTAATGTGTTCAATGAAAATTCATTGAGCACGCCACTCTATCGGCATTTCCTATGACCAAATAAAGTCACAGAAATTATAGTCTAGATTGATATTTTCACATTAATTATGTTTATGTTTCATTACTGAAAAAAAACGGGACAGAAATCCATCTACAAAATTATTTGTAGGCACAGAAGTTGGTTACAGCCATAAGCATTATGAATTAATGACTGAATATAGAGCAATTTGTGCATAAATAATGTAGCTAAATATACGAGACCTTGTCAAGTAATAATTCTCAGAATGCCACGCTATGTCATGAAAAAGTTGGCTAAGTTTTATGTTAACGTACGCCATAAATAAAATAAGCTGTTTCTCAATGAATTTCTTATTCTGCTTTAATATTTAATTGGGGCTTTTAGGCTCCCTACAATCTGAATAACAAGCGTTACAATTTCATCTCACATTTCGTCAGTTTTTTATTATAATAAGTAAAGAAATCGCAAGCTAATCAGAGTTAGAAAATCTCAATTAAAAAAGCCAGCCAGTTTATTTTTCATAAAAAAGAAGTTCAGTTGTTTTTCAGGAATTTCAAAATATTTACATATTGTTATCAATCTATCGAACCAACATCAAATATATTTCATATTCTTGCGTCAGGAGTTATGAAAAACTGTTTTTTGTAATACTTACATCTGACAAGTAAAGTAACAGGGTTGCTTGTCCCCTTCCCTTCACTATTAGCTGCCATACAAGTATAGTCCCCTGCCGCCGCTCGTGTCACACGTTGTAGTACTAAACTTTGGGCACTCAAGATCACACCTGTTGCATCGTTGTTGTTGATTTCTATGTTCTGTTGAACCAAAATACAATAAATAATGTTTTGAAGGGCAGGCGAAGACAGCATCCACACTTGTTCTAAAAAATATTGAAGAAATGGCGACTCTAGCCTCATTAAGTACAGTGGCTGAAGTGTAGGGTTCGCAGGTGTTTAGATACAAACTCGTCGTAATTGTTTTGTCAAATTACAGAAATTACAGAACGAACAACTTATATGGGAGGTGATATAAACATTTAAGAACCCATGCGTGAATTTGGCATCATGAATATGTCAATGAAAAAAGACATGAAAAAACACAGATATGTGGAAATTTCTGAAAAACACAAAGGCGTATTCGACAGTGAAGAATATGTAGATAAGCGTCCACGTTCTTAAAAGGCGAATTTTGTTTCTATTATTTATTATTTACAAGCTTTCCGCCCGGCTTCGCCCGTGGAAATATGTATTTTAAATATGTGACATAAGAATTTATAGTAAAAGATTGGGTACATGTTAAAAATATTCATATACTCTCCGGCCTTCAAACTATATCTGTGCAAAAAATACGTCAATCCGTATTGACGTGAAAGAAGGACAAACAAACAAATAAACAAATACACTCTCGCATTTATAATATTAGATAGGATTATTGTATAATATGTTATATAATGTATGCTTTCACTTACATCATGAAACCAGAGTAGTCTGTGAGTTTTAGGGTTAGCTTTAACAGAACATTCGAAGTATACATCGTCACCTTCCTTGATTTCATCGGGGTTCAAACTTGAACCCATTTTCAAATGAACCATTGGCACATCTGTAACAAAATTTATATTCATATTTTTATGTGAAACCAGCGACAATTTTAATAAATATGTACAAATAAAAAATATTATAAATACTTTTTTTACGGGTTGCTTTACAGCTCCCGAAACCGTGTTATCGGTCCCAGGGTACCCAGCGGAAGACCAAGTCTCAAAGTCTTCCTCTTTTAGCCGATGGTATTTGTGAGGCTATACCTAACGAGTGGCTATAGCTATAGGTATTTAGATGGAAAAACCTCTAAGTGTGGTTTGTCAGTTAATGTACATAAGTTTTTATTTATAAAAAACCCATTGGTACATGGCCGGATCGTACTGTGGTCCATCTAATAAGACCATACGTCTTAATCACTAGGCCACCGACGCACCTTATAAATAATCTTATTACATATCTATCACCACGCTTTTTATCCCAAGACGGGTAGAGAGACAATCGAATACCATTTGTTACGATCCTGACATAATCTCTTTCGCTTTTTTTATATTCATCATACATTTCATACATGCTCTTATTACTATTTATATTTGTAGAATATATTGAATGTAATTAATATATTGGAGGGGTTGCAAATGATAGTCCATTATTTTTCTACCCCTTCTAGGATACCTAGGGCGTGGTGGTAGACAAATATATTGAGCTATCAACTGTGGCATAAAACATTATTTAGCATTCTACGATTTGTTTTCATTTCCTGAAGTGTCAAGAGGGTGGACTAATTTTATTAATGATAATTTCAGGAAACATACAAAAACAAGAGTTTGTTAATTTATTACTGCGATTCAAAACATATTTATTTGTTCGTGTATTGTAGTTTAACATTTCAATATCTAAATGTGATAGTAATGTGATATTTTATCTTGACTATATTTTTTATATCTATCTCTACCAATGTTTATTCAGCATAGAGTGCCGAAACGGTTGAATAAATTTTGATAAAAATTAATATGATTAGCAGCGAACTTATACAAAACACTAAAATCTCGCCGTGGGAAGCATCTAGTTAAAATCAAAATAATACTACAGTATCAATTCTTTTATCTCACAGAGGTATTCATTTCAGATTTTGTCCTTCCCCAAAATTAATATTTAAACGCATTAAGCGGCTTTTTCTTGTGCCCATCTAAGCGATATTTCCTCATGAATAATTAATGAATTAGCCGTATATTTGCAACACTTCAAAATTACCACGTTCAGCAACCGATTTTATTGGAAAAAATATGCAAACGCTTCTTTGGACAACCTCCCCCACCCTGATTTTAAACAACCCCCTCACAAAAGGGGATAAACGGAAAATGTGTCTAACGAAATTCCTCACTAAATTAAAATAAAGAAGACAATTCATATAGATACCGTGTATTTTAGAAAACAAAGAGACTGGACCGGAGATTTTTTATATCACTTTCAGCCTTATTTTTTGAGGTTCGCGACCAGGCTTAAAGTGATTTAAAAAATCTGCTACATTCCTAGAATTATGTTCAAAATCATGGCCAATTATTATCGTCAGTATATAACAGAGCTCACATTTACAGGAAGTGGAGGAGAAACATTGAATTGTTTGCAGTTACTCCATCGTGTTGATTGATATTGTTGGTACTAGAGTTTACCCTCGGGCTCTCCATTACAGTACGACCGACTTATATAGGAGGTAATATCAATATTTTGTAATATAATATTTCCTATTTCTGTCAAAATTTTATTTGATAGTCAAGAAGCTACTCAACAACATTTTAAAGCAGTAGAATTCTTGAAAAGTATGAAAGTAAGGTGCTATAAGTTATATTATTATACCAAAATATAGAGCAGTTGGTAGTGGGTCTGTGGTTGTATAACCATTAAAACGGTTAAGCAATGTATAGTAAGATGAAACTAAAAATATATACACTCAAAACAACTCAATGAGATTAATTAAGCCGCAACCAAAATTATGACTAAGGATGACTTTTTCTTGATAAACTTAACTATACTATATCCAACCATTCATTTTACATTTGACAGGTACTAATCAATTAGTGTTACATTTAATTTTTGGTCAACATTTTGTATTGTTTTACAAACATAGGCGTTTAAATGACTATATTTTATGTATTAAAATAAACCATTTACGTAAAAGACTACTGTTAATGTATTAATTTTTTAACAACATCAATCAGGCAGGTCAATTTGTCCTGTGCTGTGGGCTCAATAAATATCAATATCAATAAATACCGGAGCTAAAGTTCACATCGCTTCACTATTATGAAGAAAAAACAGCGTCCATGAAGTACTGCATTTTTTTTCTATGGTTGCCTGTCAATAATTATGGAACTTCATAGGCGTGATTATGTAAAAAGTAAAATAAATTGTTGGATTTAGTAAATACTGTGCTCATATGAACATGAACATGTGCTATTCCATATTAATATTATAAATAAAAAAGTTACTCTGTCTGTCTTTTAATTTTTCACGGCTAAATAAGATGTGTGCCAAAAATGAGACTCCATATTTCACAATGTAACACATACTATATGAGTATACGCATATACAACCATCTACCCGACCAATATAAACAATTGACATTGGGATTATTTAAAAATAGTTTGAAAAGATTACTTTTGGAGAAATTGTATTACTCAGTAAATGACTGTTTGAAAGATAATTTGACATATACATAGATAGGATTTGAATTTGAATGATAATAATATTGACATTAAATTTATGATAATGATTTGATTTCACTGACATTTTGTGTATTTTGTAATTTGTAACTATATAATTTGTTTGTAATTGTTGAATTGATGTATAGTTGTGAATGTATATAACTGTAAATGCAAATAAAGTTGTAGGTTAAAATATTGTACGCCTTAATAGGCATCACATAGAGAACACTGTTTTGTGACACCATATTATTATTACACCATACTATGTGAAAAAATAAATAAAAAAAATTGATTTTGAAAATTTGAAAAATTTGAAAAAAAAATGAATTTGAACCTATTATGATGTAATTTGATTGGTGATAGCTTGAACCATAGGGAAGAACATCAGCATTTTTTAATACACTCCTTAAGGTGGTATAATTGGGGATGAAAGTGAGTATGGGCCCCATGGGCAAATCCGAGACGGAGAGCTACTCTTACAATAAAATAATGGTATGGTCAATCGCAACATGTGCAAGATATTTTGTTAAATCTAGCAAAATCTAATACTTTCTTAAAGTAATCATCAGACAATCAACCTTGTGCTTAATATATAATGAAAGTACAAATCAAGTTAACAAAACGAAACAGGAGAGCTTCATATTATTTCATTTGTTATGTAATTTTATTACATACAATTTTCTAGCTATAAAATTGTTAATGAAAGAATCCCCCCACGTATATTGAGGTAGCACTGTAATACTTTTCGACGCCGTTTGCTTTACGAGTCACGTGGGTGTTAGCAAATGATCGATTAACTCGCTATTTTTGTGAAGTAATCAACGACATCGATACCACGACATCGAATTACGTAAATAATTGAAATCGAGTTTTACCTATAAATTTTCTCTATCAGGAATTCTCGGAAAATTCTACTTTGTTGCTACGATATTATTATGTTAAATAGTAAATAGATGCAAATAAAGTATTTCAGTATATTTTCAGTTAAGGAATGATTGTGACATAATACTGTAGGTACTGTAATATTATCATGTCAAGTTGACTTCGCCAATGTATGCTTTTATTACGCCATTTCATTAAAACCTCACGTATCGATTGATGACTACAAAAATGAATAAAATACAAATAAAATGACTGTGAGGTGCCAGTCGAGTATATTGATAGATTCGTTTAGTAGCTAAAATAGTTCGTTTGCAAAAACTCAAAACTATTGTACAGATTTGAAAAAAACTTTCGCAATTATGAAGATAAACAGGATAATATTAAAATAAAGTAAAGGTTCCGCAAGTTATGGTATGTTTGTAAGTGTACTTACAATGCACGTTGAGTCGCCACTTGTCTTCAATAGCCGAGTCCGGGATCAGTTTGTTCTCCGCACGACACGTCAGATACTTGTTGTCGTCCTCAGCGCTCGCCACCAGAGACAGTACACTGAGAGTCTCATTGTTCTCTGAGAACTGAATAAACGGTATCACTTTAAACACTTGTTTTCACAAATCTATACAAATAAAAATAAATTAAATTGTTGTCATTTAAACGCTTTATTAGTATTTAGGATGTATCTGCTTTTTGTTTCCTCTAGATATTTTAAATGGTTCCGTAGATAATAATGGGATTAGATTCGTCCGATCAAGTGTCCGAAAACCTGGACACCTCTGTTACCACAGCCCTTCATCAGGCAAAGGACCGCAGCCGATGAAGGAAGATAATTGACGAGAAGCTGATGGATCGGAGTCACGATCCTCAGTAATGAGGGACTGACTGTGGGGGAGAAGCAATGGGATTGGGTGAGCATCAGTTATCTATATTAAAATAACACCAACGAAGCCGTGGATAGCATCTAGTGAAAAATATATTGCTATTTTAGAAGTTTAGCAGTGGATTAGGGCGGACTGTTTCTGCGTAGGCATTTCCGTAGGCGTAGATTATAATTTAAAAGAATATTTTATATAAAAATAAAAATAAACCCGAATAAAACTAAATCCTATCATTTAAAACCAAGCTCGATACTTTTTTCAGGTTATTTTCAATCGTTTGCTGTAGTCAGGTAAAATAGATAAAAATAATACAACTTATAACACTGTGATAATGGGATAATCAGAAGCTAAGGCAATTTTACCTCCAAAAATAATAAAATGTTAAAATAACTTACATTTTTGGCAGTCTTTCCTAAGTGCTTGTTGTTTTTCCACCAAGTGACGTAGGCCTCAGGTCTAGAACCGATAGCTTTACATTCTATCTCGTACCTCTTATCAGCTGACAGGTATTTTTCTTTAGTAAGTATATTTACAGCTATGGGTTTTACTGTAAAATAGATTATTTTATTAATTGTAATAGTACAAGGCTATGTGCTATTATAATTTATTACCCACGATAATATATATACCTTCATTCAAAATTGCAATTATTATAGAACCCCTTGACTTTAGGCAAAACATATTTCATTTGAGTTCTCCTTGACGTGCTTAATCAATCTATCAAGTCTATCATTTTGGTCTATAGGGATAGGGATTCATTGATACTTTTCAACAATGTATATGATACCATCTCAGATAACAAACATACTATTTTAAAAACGCTGAAAATAACAGACTCTTATCATGCCCTCTGAAAAATGTGAGACAAAAGCGTTTCAGAATCCTAACTAATATTATAAATGCGAAAGTATGATTGTTTGTCCTGCTTTCACGTCAGAACAAAACAACGTGATTGTCGGAGGGCCTGAGAATGATAGAGGCTTTTCCATCTAAATATACCTCAACAGAACTGACCACTCGTTAGATACCTATAGTCTCACAAATACCATCGGCTAAAAGAGGGAGACTTGATCTTCTGCTGGGTACTCTGGGGCCGTAAGACGGTTTCGGGAGCTGTAAGGCAACCGGTGAAGACATAAAAAGTATCGTCCCGGAAATACGGGATAAATATAAATAAAAACCAGAGCTTGTATGATATGATATCTTAATTCAGCTAATTTAAGATGTTCCCTGGGAACTGCATTAACATTGACCTTAGGATGTCTTGTAATAAAAACAAGAGTGAATACATAAAGATACTTACAATTAACATCTAAGATAACAACTTTGGATTCAGCCGGTGCTAAATTAGTATTGGACGCTTGACATACGAATCTTGCGTTCAGATGCTGTCGACCAATGTTTGGGTATTTGAGGGTGTTGATAGAGATCAGGGTTGTACCGTTGTATATTTGGTCGTAGGACTCATCTATCACCACATTCTCTAAATACCATATCACACGAGGTGGAGGACGTCCTGTGGAAAAGCTTTGTATAATTACAGGGTCATATCTTGGAGATTAAGTACCGATATAAACAATTAGTACTTATTATTAGTATGCTATTCTGTATGGGCCATATCATATGACTCATATGGTATATCTATTTATTTTATTCTATGAATTTTACATTTTCCTTCCACTTTATATTTCCATTAAAATTTCTTCGAATCTTCGAGAAATATAAATTATGAAGCTACAATACAAAATGATCACAATTCTTGTCCATCTTGTGGAGTGTTCTGATCTGTATAACATTAGAAAGACGTATAAAGTATCTGAAACTACTGAACCGAATAAAAAAAACTGGGCGCACGAAGGATTCCGTACCATTATCTATAAAAACGGCATTAAAAAAACACGTTTGTTGTATGGGATCCCCTTAAACATTTCTTTATTTTAATTTAATTATATATTTTTAAAATGAATATATAACTAAATATTCTGAGAATATTTCAAGCGTCTACCTGTTGCCGTTATCAATATCGAGCAAAAACGAGCAAAAAAGAGCAAAAAAATCACGTTTGTTGTATGGGAGCCCCCTTAAATTTTTTTTTCTGTATTTTAGTATTTGTTGTTATAGTGGCAACAGAAATACGTATCATCTGTGAAAATTTTAACTGTCTATCACGGTTCATGAGATACAGCCTGGTGACAGACGGACAGACAGACAGACAGACGGACGGACAGCGGAGTCTTAGTAATACGGTACGGAACCCTAAAAACCATGGATTTAAAATAAAGCTATTATGTATGCTATGGAATATTTAATATTTCTAGTGATAAATATGATATTATATGGCTGATATTTACCTCCATGAGCCACACAAGACAGATTGACAGTAGAACCTTCATCATAAGGTTCCACTAGCTTGGCAGTACTGCTGTCTCTGTTATCATATATGATCAGATAATTTGGAGGGACTGGAACAAAAAACATCAGTTTTTATTAAATTACTAAATGACGAAGATTTGTCTTCCGCTGAATACCCTGAAGTCGTCCAACTAGTAAATGTAAAAACATAATATTGCATACCTACTTATTATACCTATCTGATATTGATAAAAATACCATTATTTATGTAAATATGATAGATTTAACCTAATTTATTACGTAAATTGTCTAACAGAATTTCCACTATGTAAAACTAAATATTTACAAGTAGCTACTTGTGGTTGAGCTTAACCAAATAATTAGTTAAGATTTCTTGGAACAACAGCTGTAATCTGTATTAAGCCGTTCTTGAATAATATTTATAGATCGTGTTTCGGAAGACAATAATAAATAATTCTAAGAAGGGTAACCTTAGACCATTTAAGTGCAGCATTTAATATGGCTACTGGCCGAATTGTCAAGACGTGAAGGTTATACCTATGAGGACAACAGTTCGTTCCAGGACATGTAGCAATGGTTTTTATTTTCGGCTAAAAGGAGGAAGACTTGGTTCATGGGACTAGTAACATGGTAAAAGATATAAAAAAGTACTTACTGATGACAGTAAAATTAACTTTTAAGTTTCTAGTAGGTGAATTCTTGAAATCCACGCGGCATCTATACAAGCCGGCGTCAGATGCTGTCACATTGTCAAGAAGTAAGACAGCAGGCGCTGCTATAGCCCGGAAGAAAGCTCGGTTACCAAAACCCGTGGGAGAAGACCACAACTTTGGCTGGTTGAATGTCCGACCTCGAATGTCATAACTGGAATAAGATAATATCATTAGTCTTCTAGGAATAGCAATAAACAAAAAAAAACGATTAAAATGTATGTTTGTGTATTTATATGTTCACATATCCATGCTAGAAGAGGTAGGCACTAAGCACTGCAGTAATAATATAATAATATTTGTATTTTGTTATGATTCTGTTACGTCACTGCTTTCGATTCATATTCAATACTCATCACACCTCTCAATATTCCAACCGGTTTTTAGAATATTACAACTTCATTAGCCTCATTGCCAGGACTTTTACCATAAACAGTACGCTAGGGTTAAAGTGATTCACGTATCTATCATCGCGTCTTTATCCTAGTAGGGGTAGGCAGAATCGAATGGCATTCATACGATTCTGTCATAATTATGCGCCTACTTTTTATGAATCGCATCTTTTTTTTCTAAAAACTTCTCTAAACATATGGGTTGAGAAATCAGTTAGGCTAGGATGAAATCTTCGAAAACACCTCTTCAGTTATTTTCTTTCGTACAGAGGCAGCCAATGGCGCAATGATAATTCCAATTATTTCTATGATGCAACTCCCAGCGCACCTGATGTCAAGTGTTTACCTGTACAATGGCTCCCCATCACTCTCTTTGAACCAGAGCACCATAGATACGGCGTCTTCGGAATGTAGCGGTTGAATATCACACGGTAGTGATGCTTTCTTCCCCAGTACTCCTTGGACGTCTATTGTTGGTACTGTAACAAAAATATACATACTATTAGCTATTGTCATTGCATCATCATCATCATTGTCATTATCTGTTTTTATGCAATTTTCTCCGTTTATTACGATTAGATAGATTGACAGTTTGGGTGTTTGTTGTTTAGTCACGCTTTTTAACTGCCAAACAGATTTAGATAAAACTTGGAGGATAAGTAGTTTATGTCCTGGTTTAGCACATATACTACTTTTATCACAGTAACGGGATGGAGAGGGGCTTGAGGGAGCAAAGCTAAGAGATCAATTATTTTCTTTGTTCTATTGGTACGAACGATAAAAAGCCTAAAATACAAAATGCAAGTATAAAATCCTACGCCGACATTAAAGTAATAAAACTTTGTAAAATATGGACATGTGAGAACAAAAGGTTGATAATTGATATCGTAAACACAGATGGCGCGAACTGGATGTTTTGTATCGAATTGAGTAATGTCTTTAAGTTTGTACGTCTTTGTGCTAACGGGAGATTAAATAGCTTTATAAGACTTATTTTTTATTTTCTTTATCTAACTGACAAATTTTGTAGTAAAAGATCTTGGTAAGTTTTAAAAAACAAGTGCGAGTCGGACTCGAGCACGAAGGGTTCCGTATCATTATCTATAAAAACGGGAAAAAACACGTTTGTTGTATGGGAGACCCCCTTAAATAATTATTTTATTTTAATTTAATTCTTTATTTTTAAAGTGAATATATAACTAAATATTCTGTGAATATATCAAGCGTCTACCTGTTGCCGTTATCAATCTCGAGCAAAACGACCAAAAAATCACGTTTGTTGTATAGGAGCCCCCTTAAATATATATTTTATTTTGTTTTTTAGTATTTGTTGTTATAGCGGCAACAGAAATACATCATCTGTGAAAATTTCAACTGTCTAACTATCACGGTTCATGAGATACAGCCTGGTGACAGACGGACAGACAGACAGACAGACGGACAGCGGAGCCTTAGTAATAGGGTTTCCGTTTTTACCCTTTGGGTACGGAACCCTAAAAAACGAGCCAACATAAATAATATGCATTTGCTTTAATCCTATTCACGGCCGTAGTCCAAAGTACTTTGCAAACGATCTATAAAATAAAACCTTTGACATTTTGGCACCACCTTTTAAATCTAGTTTTTCTAAATCAGATTGAGCACTAAATTAGCTTAATTTAAACCATTTGAAAGTTTTCAAATAAAAGTAGTACTTAATCGATGTAGTGCACGAGGATATAGGTATTCCTGAGGAGCTTATTTTGTACATTTCTTACTCCGTTTCAATTTGAAATAGAATATGATCCCAAGTATAAATGTTTGCTTGGGCTGCCAACCAAACATTCAACAATAACAGAACCGTTTATGTGGATTCTTACTATAGCAACATTATAACAACATTCTATATACCTTCTAGGAAGTTCCGTGACTTCAACAACACGGTCGGTTATGTTTTCTTAGCTTTTAACTAAACACAAGATTTTGTACAATTATTGGAAATTGTAATGTCACACTTCGTTATAATCGGTGGAGTGGCCACTTGTATTTTAGACTTTTTAGATATCAACATGGTAGGAATACTCAAGATACACTGGAAACCAAAACACACATAAGTACCTACATTTTTTAAAGAGATCGATGTGATCTACTAGTTTTCAGCCCTGGATTCACCTGTGGAAGTTTTTATATAACGCTGACCCGATCCCGTCACACAGATATATTAAGTGGATACAGTGATGGGTACCTGAAAGTGCCTGAAAGTGTCATCAATATCCATTCAGCCGTTTTGGAGAAGTCTGCACAATGCACAAAATTAAATTCTAAGCATAAGTCTGCCAAAATAATTATTTCATTTATAGAAGAACTGTACCTGCACTAATCTCTAATATGCTATTATTTCTAAATTTATTTATTTTGTAAAAGACGACATCTATTGGAGATCACTTGAACTATGTCAACAACACCACCACTACCTAATTTTATTTTTACATATCAAACAACGTAGAAAGTTCACAGGACTTATTAGGAGTTAGTAGGCTTACTAATATTATAAATGCGAAAGTTCATAATATTATATGCGACGGATTGACGTGATATTTTTACACAGAGATCGTTGAAGGGTCGGAGAGTGACATATATACTACGTTTTATCCCGGAAATATTTGATAAATGCTTTTAGCAATACAAAATTATATTATATATCTCAACAGAACTAGCCACTCGTTAGGTATAGCCTCACAAATACCATCGGCTAAACAAGGGAGACTTAGTCTTCCGCTGGGTACCCTGGAACCGTAACACGGTTTCGGGAGCTGAACCCGTGAAGAAAATATATATATATATATATATATATATATATAAGGAGCGTAGTCTGTCACTTTCACGATCTAGAACGTAAAGTCTGTTTTTATAGACCTGTCTTATTTATTTCATTTCATTTGCAGAACTAATAATGATATACACAATGCTGAAATGGCCAAACGTCGCAAATATGCATCTCTTCCGAAATAATACATATTTGAGACGTTTGGTGTGGAAACGATGGGACCGTGGGGACCTGGAGAACACAGTCTGTTTTAAGATATTAGTAAACGACTAATAGAAAGCTCACATGACTAATTAACCGGGCTGGCTCCTGCCTCCTATTTCGGTCAAAGAATTCAACGAGGCAATGCAGCCAGTCTTTTGGGTACTCTCCTAGCAGATAGGTAGCGATTTACTTGACAATTTTATTTGTAATTTAGTATTTAAGACACATTTAAAATCTATTTTTTATTTCTATAGATTGGAATTGCATGTACACAGTACCATAAGAAGTACAATTTAAGAAACACTTAGAAATAAAAGACATAATCTGCAGCTGTGTCGTCACGTAGTTTCATCACGAAGGCAAACAGAGACTCGACGAAGAAATATAGCGATAAGCTTTGTAAATCCAGCGGGAAGCGCCTCATTTATTCATACATTTTCGCTACAATCTCGACATAAAAAATTATAATAAGACTTTAGCTGTAACCTCGCGCTTCGAGTGGAATTTGACATTTTTGAAAAATTTCAGAACAGAAAGTCTGCATCGTCACTATATATTATAAAACAAAGTACTCAACGGATTTTGATGCGGTTTTCACAATAGATAGGTTAATTCAAGGTATACGAGTAAGGTATTAAACATGGACCTATGACTTTCAGGAGCTGAGCATTATCAATATAAGTGAATCAATTCTTTACCTGAAGTTAGCGAGTTTTCATGACGTATGCTACCTAATAGCAACCGATCACAAATTGTTTACACAAAACCAGTTGTATTCTAGTTGCTCGCAAAAATGACATTTCTAGTATGAACCAAAGTTTTATCTATGTAATTTTTAATTCCTTAGTTGTTCTGTAGGCGTTAGCGTCGGTTGTGAGTTTAGTTACGTTTTGACAGCAATTATTGTTAAATTCGTCGCAATGTATCAGAAAATAATAAGAAAATATTTATTAGGTAACTAGCAGTTGCGACTTCGGGGTTGATTTTAGAAAAATTGTTTCATTATGCACCCTCTAAAAATATATCTTCGAATTTTCATATTTACATCTTCAGTGACTAAACCACTGTGCCATGATTGTCAGACAGTCAGTGACACGATGGTTTTAAATATTTAGATAAACTCGATAACATTATTTTATATCCACAAACATCTAACACTTTTCAATTGGCAACAACAGCTGTCTTTTTAGGGTTATAAAGGGAGTTGGTATGGAAGAATCACAGGTTCTAAAAAGTAAATTAAAATATAATACGATTTTCAGCAACACAAGGTAACGAGCACAGAAAAGACAATTTAAAAGAAATAAAAAAGTGACCAAAATGAGTATAGCACTCAATAATTCTATACAAGTCTTCGGGTCAAGAGAAAAGCGGCTTTTTTCGGTGATTTATTCGTCGCCCCAGTAAAGAACGTGCGGGGGTTGTTTTACACGATATTTTTTCATATAACAGAACACGCAATGTCCATGTATAGTAGGGTGGAAGGTGGAAGGTAACTTTGTACTTATCGCGGTCACTTGATCGATCGGTCCTTGAAATTGGTACAAAAGAATTAATTAACAACAAGTATTTACATGGGTAGATTATCTCAATTAGTAACGATTTTGGTTCCATAGCCAGAAATAAGGTATTTTAAGGTCATTTAAATCGTATCCTCGTGCTTCGGAGGGCACGTCAAGCGGCATCCACTAATAAACTATATAAAAGCGTAGACAGCTTTATCTCAATCTTCCAAAAAAACGTATTCCTTAATAACTAGTAGGCTAGTCTAATAATATAACCAAAACAAAGTTAGATCGTAAACCCACATTCGGTACACAAAATAATCAACCCCAGAATCCGTCAAAACTTCACAAAACGTTACAAAATTTCGTCCCCTACTCAAAATTAAATCAAAATTAAATTTAACGACAACAGGCAGGGTTTTATAATATCTTTTGAAGAAAATAATTAGTGAGCAAGTTTACTTTTTATTTAATATCGCGTGGAAATTGTGAAGAAGCTTTTAAAGGATATCGATGCTTTTAAGTTTTTCATTAATATCGTCATAGTATGATGTTCTGGGGTTCTAACTCTATAATACAGGTTAAAATATTATTATGATATACCTACACACTTTTCAATCTTTCATTTCATATATACAAAGAAATGTAACCAAGTGTGGTCATTGGCATGGCATGAAGTATTTTTGTACTATTCGATAGCCTGAGAAACTAAATCTGTGGCTATATTTAGTTTAAATAATAGAGTATAGTGAGTCAATCCAAGTTTTTATGTTAATGATGATGGTATTGTCGTATTCTGATTATTTTCTGTGACGAATATATTTTTAACGCTTTGTTTCCACTATCGTTGAACAGAAAAAGATTAAGCATTTTTTGCTGGCATTAAAAACGGAAATGTACAAAAAGCAAATTTTATTACTCAAAGTTTCATGATAATAAAAAATCCGTCAAAAAAATTATTTTAGTCTTTTAGTCACTCTCCAAAATGGCTCTGCCTATATCAGGGGTTCCCAAGCTTTTTTTGTTACGAGCCTCCCCGTATTATAAATAAATATTTTCATGCCCCCCTTTAATTATTTTCAATACAAAAACATTATTTTATCGAAATTTATTTAATCAAATATAACGAAGAATTAACGTAGTTTTATTATTACTATTATCAAATTTATTTATAACTATTAATTACTAGTGGGCAGAATACTTTACTTACATAATGGTTTTATGGCTTGTAGTAGAGAATACTTCTAAAATCAATATAATAGTTTCAATTTTTTTAATGTTTAAATTTTGAGATTCTCATTGATTTCCCTTGCCATCTCTCTACGCCCCCTAGGGACAAGCTACGAAACTGGTATAGAAAACTTACACGTACTTATATTGAATACAATTTTTTAAGGGTCCTATACTGGGATTTTTTCTGGGATAAACTATTCCCAATTTCTCTGTAAACAATCGACCTGTGTCACTATAATTTAGCATATAGTTACTTATTGAATATATCTAAGTGAAATAGCTCTTATTTTTTCAATGGGTTTTATTGAATAGGAAATATGAGTATAACTTTGCCCCTGCTGTCTCTTTCATAATCTATCACTTTAAATTTTTTAAGCCCTCTTATACCATTATTCTTGAATTATATATTTCGCTATTTTTTAGCTTATTGAAAATTCAAAAAGATGTTTTTAAATTATTTTTGCAAAATTAAAAAATCATAATTTTTTTTTTTTAAATTTTCAATAAGCTACAAAAAAAGGCGAAATATATAATTGAAGAATAATGGTATAAGAGGGCTTAAAAAAAATTTAGAGTTTTGTGATAGATTATGAAAGAGACAGCAGGGGGAGAATAATCCTTTATTCTACCACCCATATTTCCTATTAAATAAAACCAATTAAAAAATAACGACTATTTCACTTAGATATATTGAATAAGTAACTATATGCTAAATTACAGTGACACAGGTGGAGTATTTACAGAGAAATTGGGAATAGTAATATCTCCATACAAATTATGGATATAGGGCCCTTAACACACGAACAAAACACAAAAGCAACTTTTAACTAAATCAGTAATTGTTGATCATATTGACTAGGTCTTCCGCTGGGTACCCTGGAACCGTAACACGGTTTCGGGATGTGTAAAGCAACCCGTGAAGAAAAAAAAAAAAAAAAAAAAAAAAAAAGTAATTGTTGATCATATCTTGTGTGGTGTAGGCGAAGTATAGTCGATTTCCAAAAAATAGTCGATACTTAAATTGATTATTGTTTGGACACTGTATGACACAGCGTAGGACTACAAAAACTTTAAAGAGAACGCCTACCACTTAGATGACGTTGTATTTATTTTAACGACGTGACGTATGAATCTATGGACACGTCATTTTAAATCCGGGTTGCGTCATCGTAGGTCACTGTAATTCGTCTTATAAATTGATTCACCGTAAGTTTCCGGGCAAACCTTGGTGTAGAACGATTATTATGTTAACGAGTACCTACATTTTTTTCATTTTTGAGAACCAGTTTGGTTACTATAAACGGAAATTCTTCACACAATGACATAGTTTAAAATTGATGGATTGCATTTTACACTGTGCTTTCTGTAGTCTTTCGGACCGTTGCATATTATTAAAATAACCTGTTATGTAATTTTTTAATTAAATTTTTAACTTCGAAAAAATATGTTTGCAAGCTTTACCAATAGCTTTTAAACTACAACATTAGGATGATTTTAAGAATTTTGAATATGCGAATAAAATAAACTTTAGCCAGTTTTTCAGCCTATATGTTATTATAGTACCTACATAAGACAGAATATGAAAGTATGTTCAGAGATATTTGGTATAATATTCAGAGAGATGATACAGAATAGTCCATTGTCACGTTCATATGCATTAGCCGCCTATTTTGTAGGCAGGTGCGCAAAAGAGCTAAATATAAAGCTGCCTTCACATTTCGTCATCCTTATTTGAAATATTACGTCATAATCCCTGGAGATTCAGGATGAAAAGATTTGTCCTTTAATCTATAATATAATACTTATACTAATTTATAAGATAAAGAGTATTATTTTGCTTTTTGTAAAAAATAAATTCGAAACGACTGGATCGATTTGAAAAAAAAATTTCAGATGCACTTAGCTGTTGCGAAGGCGAAGACGAAGGCGGAAAGCATAATCTTCAGATAAAGTTACAAATATAATTCTTGAGTTGTTGTTCGCATCAAAATATAAGTAGTCCGATTTAAATGTTTTCATAATAATTTGGTCGTGGGGTAGGTAGACTTCATTGAAATCTATTGTCAAGTTGGCCGTCTATTGTCAAGTTGGCCGTCTATTGTCAAGTTGGCCGTCTCTATCAACAAAAACAAGAACATATCGTATATGTGTACCAGCCCTAACAGTATGAGCGACTATGACCATTTCCCCCACCTGCTCTCTGAAACTACACCCTGAATATTGTGAAGCAGACTGAAATGCAATAAGTTAAGGTTGTTGGGAATAAACGAGATCTAGCAGAGGCGGGGATTTTTATATTGGCTTTCTTGACAATAAAGAAGTGATGTTGACAAAAAATAGCCCATCACTAATATTATAAAGTAGAAGTGTGTTTGTTTGTTTTCTTGTCGTGATCGACGTGGTGTTTTGCACAGGGATAGCTGGGGTAGTTTATCCCGGAAATTATTCGAGATAATTATGACACACGGTCGAAGCAGGGGGGGGGGGGTGAAGCTGCATTATTACAGATGGACACATATATTCTATTTTAAAATATCCGCATCGTCTAATTTTTTTTCAGTTTGGACACGTTGAAAGAATGAAGGATGAAAGATTGACTAAAAAGGTTTATACGGCAGAAGTGAAAGGACGACCTATATGTGCTTTAATTGAACATATAAAAAATGTATTGATCGATGGCAATATTAAAAGTAAACACATTCTCCAAGCATGTATGAAAGGTATAATGAATATAAAAGAAGCGAAAGAGATATGTCAGGACCGTAGCAATGTCATTCGATTGTCACTGCCTACCCCTATTGGAATAAAAGGCGTGATGATAGATAGATTTCCTATATGATAAGTCCTAATTGACTTACTAAAAGAACCCTTTTCCAAGTAGAAATCTGTTCACTGAAGTATGACACCACTACCACAGAGCAGCTTAGGGCAGTGACAGAACGTCATCTCAATTGTCCATATCAATCATGTATCGCCCACACCAATAATGTAACAATTTAGTGTCAATGTTATAATTCTGATACACCCACTCAATTTTCATTGTTGACTCCACATTTGGTTCTGTCGTAATTATAGTTCAACAATTCAGTATAAAAGATAATTATAATGTAAATAAGAATTGCTATTGCATATCACTGTTTGTTTGTCCTTGTTTTATGTCTCAACAGAGCAACGGATCGAAGTGTTTTTGTACAGATATAGTTGGTGGGCCGGGTTCGGAAAATCTACTTTCACATAAGCAACTTTAACTTATCTGATTTCTTAGGAATCAATTTTGATGGCTGTTACTGTCTTAATCTACCTGACAGGTAAGTTATCCTTGATTTAGAATTTAAAGAAATATGAAAAGCTGGATGAAGTAACATAAATATGGCTACAGAGACATGCGTTGATGCGTAAGGATCGAGAGAAAGGTGTGGTGCAGAATACTTGCCTACCACTATGGACAACTGGCGCAAATTTTATAGAGCAAGAAAACGATTGAAAATTGAATTAAAACTGTAGTAAAACTATTTAATAAAACTGTACTGAATTCTGAATCTAAAATGTACTTGAGTTAGTTACGTACAAAGAAGACCTTATATTTTGTACTACAATAAAATAATAGAGAAATATTTCATATTCTCCATTCCAAGGTAATGCAAGAATTTTTGTATTCTATTTGCTAAATGTAATATCAAGTTACATACTATATCGACGAGAATTCATATTGAAATATTATTTAAATTACATCAATACAGGAATAGGAAGAAAACTTCAAGGGCGCTCTGATGCTCCAGGGTTTTTAAGGAGCTAACACACATACACATCTTGACGGCGGTGTAGCCAGAGACACTAGTAAATGTGTCCACTTTTAGCCAATTGGCCATATTGAATAGAACAGGTGGTAAGTCTGTTGCTGCTCATAATGGACCACTCAGGTGTGTCCAGACGTAAATGTAAACCTTGGTATTGCACAATTTAATAATATTATTAAAACAGTCAAAGAATTGAGTTCCGGTACTTCTTTGTAACAAACAAACAATCAAAATCTTCATTAGTATAGAATATAGATTTTAAAAAAATTGTAAAATGGACATCATCATAAATGATGGTACAATTAAAAATGAAGCAACGATAATCAATTAGTACTAGAGATTTAACATAACTTAACTAGAAGGAGTAAGGGAAGTACGGTCTAATGTATAGTTGGTAGTCAGCGCCCAACTACAACGTAGTAATATTTCTCTCATTGATCACGTATTAAATGCCTAATGACCATGTAATTGTAGTCGGCGTAGCGCACTTTGATTGTGAACCGATGAAATATGAGCTAAAATTAATATGACTTAAAACTATCCTCAAAATCAATCCAAAATGAACTCTAGCTGCTAAGATTTATGGAATAAGTTTGAAACCTTTAAAATATATTGCAGTGAATTAAAATGTACGTAAAAGCTATCATGTGAAATATGAATTTTATATAAGTTCATTTTACAGTGTATTTGTGCAACTGATTTAATTGCGGAGCATGTTCAGATAAATAATTTTCGTAAGGACATGGAATTGTCATCTGATAAAATTATTTTTGAAATAATTTTACTTTTTGCTATGCAATGCGTCAACTAGGTGACACTATACTAGAAATTGCGTTAGACAAAGTAATTACATTAGGATGTGAGTGACGCAATAGAAGAACAAGGATATAAATTGACGTAATAACCAATTTTTGATATGGGGATCGGAGTTATACTTTTACAAACTGATGAGTTCCTTTCTCAAACTTCAAGAAATACAGGAACAGTAGGCAGATGTCAGAAGCCTCCCAAGAAATATTACAAAATATAAATCTCAGAAGTAAATTAATTGTTTGTGTCAAGCAGTTTCATTAACCTTGTGACCTAGAGACATTTGTTTCGTGATTATTCCGACTTGGTTTAGCATTTATATTAGATTTTAGAAGAATAACAACTTAAAGAATACAACTACTTAGTGGTCTATTTCTTCTGGTTGGTTATTTTATTAACCAATCGATGCCAAAGTCAACGACAAAACAAACAAATTATTATAAATAAGTAATTATGGATAATAGAAAATGAAGAGGTGACTAGCCTTTCACTGCACTTTTTAGAAGGAGTTTAATATGATTATTAAACAGGAATTTAAAACAAGAATAACTCAAATCAATTCAATATTATAAGAATCAATATACCTATTCTACTTGAATTGAAACTAATCTAATTAGCGATATTCTCATTCAAACTGGTACGAGAAATGTTAGACGGAACATTCATCAATCAATTAAAAAATATAATCCTGTGCAAAGTAATAAGGGGCTTCGAGTCAGGAGTCGTTCCTCCAATAAATATTAGAATCTCGATATTGCTCGTAACCGAGTCCAGAGTAAAGGCCACCCGTAGAGGCAGTGGTGCTAAACGAAAATTTACGGTCTATCGGAGTGCGTCCAGCCACACTCAATTGTAGCTGCATTACGTACGTGAGCTACGTGGTTCCTACTCTGATGGCTTGGAGACTGTGCTTTTACTTGGTACGGGTAAGGTAGATAGATATAGGTAATAAGCTTGTATTTGTCCAATTTATGTTGGGTTTCGTCTAACTTCTCATAGTTCAAATTTTAAATCGAGAATTTGCTACGAGCAAAAATAAAAATGGGCTCTGATGAAAATTGTAAATAAAAATATTTGTCGGATTTCCTGATTGTTTCACAAAATATTTATCCTCAACGTATATTAGCAAATGTAGGGCTTCCTGTGACAATATAAGAAATACAACGCACTGATCCCGACACTGCTCTTGACGTGTCGTCTGACACAGGTCGCCCACCGACGCACTATTGTGTTGTGACCATGATACTGCTCTTTTATATATAAATAAAAGTTGAATGGAATCCGTGTTTCTATCACGCTTAAAATGCAATTAAAATACAATTTGAATAAAATATATAAAATCTACGGAGTGGGTAACATGCAACGATGAACTCGAGCGTTTCTAAAATACAAAATGAAAACTCGATTAGGAAGTTTGAACCATGACAAAAATATGGGAAGAGATTTTTTATTGACTCAAATCACCAAAAAAGCTACATACATAAAAAGGAACAATTAAAGGCATATAATAAGAAAACTCAAATTGTCGGTACTGCTACAAATATTTCAAAGATATTAGATGATATCTTATCCCAAAACGTTCCATAAAAGTATGGTCATGATATTCAGAACAATGTTGTGTCGAACACAATATAACATACGCGATACGAGTTAGACAGGTAATATTTAGATCATTCTATTTGAGGAAATACAGATATCAAATAAAGTAAATATCTCAGATATACTGTCGGGTGTGGGGTAGCCAGGATGGGTAGGTGGGTAGATATAGCAGGATAACTCGTAGTAAACTTTCACCATTCGTTTATTGGTCGAATTAACAAGGAAGGAACAAGCAGCAAAAGAACAACCAGTAAAAGCATCCGTAAGGAGTCAAGGAGAAGGAGCCGTCAAAGGAGAAGGAGAAAGGAGCGCACTGTAATAAAAATGAACTACACATTACTACAGGGCGTTAAGCTATTGAAGTAACACAATACAAAGTATGATAAAAATACTTACAATACTTATTTGCGCTCCTTTTATATTAACATAGATATTAGTTCTTGAATATTGATTCAATACATTTTATATAGTTATTTACTTAGTTGATAAAATAGAAATATAATAAATTTTACAATTGGCAGAGTACTGCCTAAGTCAACAGTTTGTGAAGGAATGAGTAAAATTTTAATTTAGGTTCCATACAATGTTCTATTGAATTAAAATGAACAATATCGTGTTCTAAAATCAAAATAAATGCTATTTATGATGGCCAGCTTGTAAGCGGCCAGGAAAATAAGGTCGTATCATCACAATACCGGGGTTCCCCCGAAAAAATCCTGACCTTAATGAAGGATTTTATTCAGAGAATTAATAAAATAAAGTTTGATGATGAGACTTATATAAAAATACTAATGAATGAAATGAAAAGATAAATTTACAAGTTTTATTATAAATAAAACTAATTATTTACAAGAGAAACGATTTCCACAATCATACAAATCACAAACATTCATCTTCATTTAATCTGTTTAATCTGTTATTAGTAAGTACAGTAAACTCATTTATAATATAGAGTAATTCCCATTTAATAAGGAATGACTCAAAAAAGTTCTCGAATTTAGTAAGGGCTTAGTTATACAGTTACCATCCGCTGTTTTAAGTTTATTTATATATAATACAATAGACGAAGGCTTGTTTAAAGAGTCGCAATCCGCTCATACGAACACCCATGGGAAATACATCCACAGATATAATAAGTAGTAATAAAAGACGAAGGCTTTTTTAACGAGTCGCAATCCGCTCTAAAAGACACCAATGAATACCCTGATATTCATAGATATAATAATAATAAACAAATGTTTATTTAAAGAGTTGTAATTTACTCTAATAAACACCCATGGAAATACATCCACAGATATTAGGTATAATATTTATAATAGACGAAGGCTTTTTTAACGAGTCGCAATCCGCTCTAAGTAATTACAAGTATTTACAATAAATGAAATGATGAGAATGAAATAAGGAAAATAGTAATTATTAATCATGGTTATATATTTAACCTGTAATTTGTAAATATGTAAAAGTTTTAGTTACTTAGATGTTTACAACCAAATTGTGAAATTGAAATAAATTTAACCTCCCTTGTAACCATAAGGTTATAAATACAATTTAATAAATTGTTAATAAAATAAAGAAAAAATGTAAAATAATATAGATATAAAAAATTCCTCGGTTTAAGTAAGTGTAACTCATCCATATTGAAAGAGAAAAAAAAATTATGAAATAAAATCAACGCATGCGTTAAGGTATGCGCTAACTCAAACTATCCACGAGCAAAGCCAGTGAAAAGCTAATAATATAAGTATATGAAATAAAATAATATTTGAATTTA
This sequence comes from Nemapogon koenigi, assembly GCA_963924495.1. NCBI lineage: Eukaryota > Metazoa > Arthropoda > Insecta > Lepidoptera > Tineidae > Nemapogon > Nemapogon koenigi. Next base: position 11,155,634 of record OZ004647.1, on the reverse strand, counting down.
ATCAACATGACTACCCCTAGTTGTAATAAGAGCGTAATCATATGTCTATGAAATAGACTTCATAGTAAATAACAATTGAAAATTAAAAGAAAATCGAACGTCGTCGATTCAAAATTTTAAATTTTGTCAATGACAAAGAAATTATATAGGATACATTTGAAAATCGAATATTCCAATGCAGTATTGCCGAGCAAAACAAATTGTGTAAAACAAAGAAAAATCAAGTGAGTTCAAATTCTGATATCGAGGTGCTTTTATGTGTATCATTTAATTTATTTGAAATTTATTATTATATATTAAATTTATTCTCGGAAATATTTTAATTGCCTTACTTATGTAAACTGTAATGTAATATTAGAAATCATTAAAATAAGAATGGACAAATTGTTTTGGATATTTTAAAAATGTATTAAAAAAAATCACAATTAATGAAATTTTTGAATTAAATAATATTTATTTATGTATTATTTTATGGAATCACGATAGACTTTTAGAATAAAAATAGAATTTTTAGCAATTATAAGAAAAATTAATATATATTATTTTTCTTGAAAAAATTACGACTATAAAAAGAACCTTTTTCTATTAAGAAATAATGAATTGACGGGATAATATAACGGAAATTAAATTAATTATTAATAAATTTAAGTTATGGGAAGTAATCTATAGATTTCAGATATATATATAATGAAAATCTCACATACAACCATACATTCAATGTGACTATATAATCTGAATTTACGAAATTAATAAGTGAATTTAATGTAAAATGATTCAAGAATACTGCATTTGTATAGAAATTAAAAATATCCTCTTCAATAATGGAAACTGACCAAGATCATCAGACTTGTCAACCTCGAAGGTTTGCCGACATAACCTTGATTCAGAACCATCATCTCCAAGAAATATTCTACTGAATTTAAATAGAATTACGTTATATATTGAGATTATATAGACATTACAAATCCTGAAATAAAAGTTTGTATTAAAATAAATATTATGTTCTCTTACTTCGTTATTCTTTCTTCTTTATTCCTTCTTCCTGCAGCATTTTAATCACGTTTGGGCGCCATTGTCGGGTTCTGGGGTAGCCAGGCCGGGTAGATGGGTAAGTATAGCAGGAAAACTCGTAGTAAACTTTCACCATTCGTTTATTGATCGAATTAACAAGGAAGAACAAGCAGCAAAAGAACAACCAGTAAAAACATCCGTAAGGAGCCAAGGAGAAGGAGCCGTAAGGAGAAAGGAGCAAGGAGCAAGGAGCGCAAATACTTATTTGCGCTCCTTTTATATTAACATAGATATTAGTTCTTGAATATTGATTCAATACATTTTATATAGTTATTTACTTAGTTGATAAAATAGAAATATAATAAATTTTACAATTGGCAGAGTACTGCCTAAGTCAACAGTTTGTGAAGGAATGAGTAAAATTTTAATTTAGGTTCCATACAATGTTCTATTGAATTAAAATGAACAATATCGTGTTCTAAAATCAAAATAAATGCTATTTATGATGGCCAGCTTGTAAGCGGCCAGGAAAATAAGGTCGTATCATCACAATACAATAGACGGCCTTTGGAGACATATCTATAATAACATAAAGAGTCTGCCTGCAGAACTAAATTGATTTTAATGCAATAAAAATATACATACCGAAAAACCAAGCTAAGTTTAATATTATTGCACTTTCTATAGATATTGTTGAATAAGGATTTGCGATAATTTTAGAATCCTTGAAATTCTACAATAGTTGATTCAATTCGCTAAAGAGAAATTTTCAGTATAAATTAAATAACATATTACATCGTGGCGTTAGAATGTCACAGGATAAGAGTCAAATGTCGTGCTACATATAAATAAAAGACAAGCCAATATTCCTAATGGAAGTTTAAGTGTCTAGTTTCAACTAGTCATTCCGTGCAAAGTCTAGGCAATAAAGAAACCTATTTGTGCTCTAACAGGCATATGAGTAGTGCTGTGGTACGTATAGTTACATATCTAACTCAATACTGAGATCAGAGGTGAATCTGATACTAAATGTAGCGGAACGTAGGTAACTACCAGCCAGATATACTAAACGATCTTTGTAGAAAATCTAATGTGTAATATATTTCTATAGAATTCTGTTATTTTTGACATTGCTGTACAACAGACTTCTAGAGTGCTTCTAGAGTTAGTAAAATCGGTCCAGTAAAACTTTTAACTTTTCTGTGCTCATGACCATCTAATGATTAAATTCCTTCATACTTAGTCAACTTAATTCTCCTTAAAAATCTTAATAGAAGACTGGTAAGTTGTTTTAAGAAATATAATATGTTCTATATACGCATACGGTACATATTGTCTGTGCACTTATATAAAAACTACTAAACTAATTTGAATGGAGGAATTATCAGAAAAATGGAGGGGGGTCTGCCTTCATAAGGGTTCGATCCTGGATCGCGGCCATGTACATAATCCGACAAACCACACTTAGAGGCTTTTCCATCTAAATATATCTCAACAGAACTAGCTACTCGTTAAGTATAGCCTGACAAATAACATCGGCCAAGTCTCCCCGCTGTGTACCCTGGAACCGTAACATGAATTCGGGAGCTGTAAGGCAACCCGCGAAGAAAAAAAATGTAGGGGGTTAGCCCTTCCAATTCGAGTAACATTTAGTTTTTATTTCAATTCCAACAAAGAATATGCAAAGAACAAATGCAACTCTAAAAGTGTAGCACTGGCTTCAAGCAGGCAGTGCGGTTAGCGGGAGAGACACATTCTTGTCAGTAATCCAAAAGCAGACACATCGTATCGTTGGTCGTTTCAGCATTTCTACAATTTCTACATATTATATATACTAGGTATGGACTAGCTACTTGATTAATAAAGTTATTGTCAATAAACTGACCAGAATGTGGGTTCATGATTCCAATGGTGGAGTGCAATAAAAGTTTACCGATCTTTGATTGAATAATGTAGTGCATTTTTCTGTTGCAGCTTTGATGTGGTCTCGAATGTTCTTCCAAAACTCGTAAATATAGAACGGAAATAAACTTTTAGCTTATTTTCTAAAGTGGTCTTACTTTGCAATATCGCTAATATTACAAACTTCGCAGAAATACAGTTTTTTTATACTCGTATACACATAGGTATCAATGAAACTTCTTACCAATTAAGATATGGTAAACTGGTTGAAACTGAACTAAAGACTAAAATTGCTGACTCGCCAAATCACAAGAACGTCTTACAAATGCAATCTTGTAAGAAGATGGATCTCATTTAGATGCATAAGTGCACTTGTAATCATCTCGTTCTAGGCTTTAGTGTGCATCTGGTTATTACCTCGCTGCCTAGACGTCGCCGTCGCTCCGATTACAAATCGCATCAAACTGACTCATGCAAATAAGATTTGTTCAGATATTATGTATGCTTGCTGATATAGTGTTCGCGCCTGATCAAATTAATGTGGGCAGACACTAAATATAACACTTTCATGCATAATATTTGTGATGATACGACCTTATTTTCCTGGCCGCTTACAAGCTGGCCATCATAAATAGCATTTATTTTGATTTTAGAACACGATATTGTTCATTTTAATTCAATAGAACATTGTATGGAACCTAAATTAAAATTTTACTCATTCCTTCACAAACTGTTGACTTAGGCAGTACTCTGCCAATTGTAAAATTTATTATATTTCTATTTTATCAACTAAATAAATAACTATATAAAATGTATTGTATCAATATTCAAGAACTAATATCTATGTTAATATAAAAGGAGCGCAAATAAGTATTTTCATTTTTATTACAGTGCGCTCCTTGCTCCTTGCTCCTTGCTCCTTTCTCCTTCTCCTTTGATGGTTCCTTTCTCCTTTGACGGCTCCTTGGCTCCTTACGGATGTTTTTACTGGTTGTTCTTTTGCTGCTTGTTCTTCCTTGTTAATTCGACCAATAAACGAATGGTGAAAGTTTACTACGAGTTTTCCTGCTATACCTACCCATCGACCCATCCTGGCTACCCCACACCCGACATATTTCAGAGCGAGTTAAATATTCGCTGTTGGAAGTCTTACAACATAAAATATTGTCATAGCAGGAAACGCTTGTTTTAAGTATTAGCAAAAACATAGAGAATGTTATAAAGTTTTGTATAAATCCCTTCCAGTCAAACTGATTCAGTTTTACAGGTCACCATAGAAATTGAATCTAAGATCTTCGAGATATAAAAAGTATAGATAATTTGTCAGCACAGTAAATTTTTTATCATTGTTATCCATTGGTGGTTCATAATCACAAGTTTGTAATGAACATTTTCCATATCAGTGATTTTTAATTAAAATTTCATTACACTTGGAGACAAAAGTAATAAAAGAATGACGGAATAGTCTGTCTATCTACGAAAAAGAACCAGGCGTTTTAAATCTAATAAGGAATCTTATCTAATTAATATCTCTCGCAAAAACAGTGAATCGTAGACAAAATCTGGTGAAAAACTAGTTAAAATGTGAACAAAAAGTAACCAAGAGAGTTGATACCTAGCAATATAAATGCAAAACCACTACTTCAAAAAGTCCTGAAAACATTCAACGACGAACAAAACTTGAATAAGCCTTCAAAAAAGAAGCAGGTTTGCTTTGACGAAAAAAGAAGAAAATTAAAACTCATCTCAGAACCGTCAATACTTGCATCGCAACGAAGCGGATCCTAAAGAGGTATCTTATTTGGCAATCACAGAGTAGACTGAGTGCAAACACGTCGCGGCCATTCACAGACAGAAAATATGTGCAAACAACCTCCGTGCAGGATCCCGAGGTATTCCTCTACCTGTCTGATACATGCAAATGTATACGTGGTTGAAACTTGCAAGTAAACAATGGAAACTATTCCATATTACAAGATGATGATGCCTCGAATATGAGTACCAAAGGCAATGTCAATACAAACAAACAAATAACTATACTGATATTTGTAGTAGGTTATGAAAAAGTAGGTATTTTGGAACTGAACGGAGATACAATAAACAAAATAAAATTAACGTATTTTACAAAAAATAATAAACGTGTTAGTTTAATAATAAGCATGTGAAAAATAACTCTATTATTTGTAACAAACACAGGCTACAGAAAAAAAGATTTGATGATAAATATAACATTTAGTAAAACATAAATGTTAGGTTCAAAAGATATCAAAAGTAAGATGGCAATAACGAGACGCAGCTTTTATTGCTCAATAAAATAATGATGTAACTAAACGGTTTCGTCTGCTTTAATATAACAGGCGACGCGACGCGGACGGGACTAAAACGTACTCCTTTGAATATACGTGAGCTGCGTTATACATCTGGACTATTTAAAAACATCAATTGGCATCTTACTTTTACATAGAAATTAAATATATTTTATTATGTTTGTTACTTTTGCCTGTATTATTCTTATCAATGCCACGATTCTTATCAATATGAGAAAGTTTAAACAAAAACGGACTTTTATAACTGCTAATAACAATATTAGTGTGTTATCTTTCGAATTTTGTTGTTACAAGTAGTACATACAGATAAACAGACACTCTGTCTCAACAAAGTTGTTATTTAAACAAGACCATTCGCAGTCATAAATGTTATGCAAAATACATTTGCTGTCAACATTTATAATGACTGCATTTAATATGTTCTGTAAACAGGTTTACGTTACATCAATTTGCGAGTAAACACCGGATTCAAAAATAAATAATGTTTATAGGAGTTCATTTGGGTATTACATGTATTGTTGTTTGTACGTAATGCTCGACAACATAATTCTGAATGTTTACTAATAAATGGATATCTCTTATAACATTAAAAATCACAGATAGGTTACATTGTAATAAAAAAAAAATTGTTTGTATTAAATAAACTACTGGACCGATTTAAACAATTACTTTACAGTTATAGATATGTATGTAGGTACATTATTTTAAATGATGTCATTTAAAAAGATAGATACAAAAAAAACTAAAGCTAGTTAGTACAAAAATTAAAATGTATAACGATTTTAAATTGCTTAAATCATTACAACATTATCCGAAGGCGGCAATCAAAGCCGTTTAACTAACAAACCCGGTAACAAGTGCCACATAAATCGGATCAATAATTGTCTTAATGACACTCCAGACACTGACATATTGACAACTGGACAACTTAATACTATAAACTGTTGAGAGTTCAATTCCGAAATATTTTAAAGATTTTATACAAGACTAGCTTTTGCCCGCGACTTCGTCCGCGTAGAATTAGGAATAATGACGTAATTTATGTAAATACGCAGAGATTTCCCTTAATTTTATCTTTTACCCCCGTAAATTCCCCGTCAGTCAGAAGTTCAAAAAAGTATAAATTCGGTACCTATAAATTAATATCGTCCCAGTCCCAGAAAAATATTTCCCCATGTCCAATTTAACAATTTCTTAAGGGTTGTTTTAAAAATGCTTTAGGTCAACTTCTATGTTCTCTAGCTAAGTTTCAAGTAGATTCGTCCAAAACAACATTTTTTCCCCATACAAACTTCTTCACCCCGTAGCACCCCTCCTTAAGGGTCCTTTTTTAAAATCCAAAAATACGTGTTTTATCATATGTTTTGTAGAATATTTGTACCAAGTTTCAAGTTGATACACATAGGTTTTCCCTATACAAACTTGTACATCCCGTTGCACCCCTCCTTAAGGGTAGTTTTTAAAAATACAAAAATACGTGTTTTATTATTTGATTTGAAGAATATTTGTACCAAGTTTCAAGTTGATTCACGCAGGATATAAGATTTTACATACAAACGTATTTACCCCATTTGACCCCGTTAGGGGTTGAATATCGAAATTTCCTTCCTTATTCCTTGGCTACATAATAAAGGGAACCTCTGTGCAAAATGTCAGCTTCCTAGGTCCAAGGGTTTGGGCTGGGCGTTGATGGTCAGTGAATCGGAACTTCTCTTTTTATATATATAGATAGCTGTCCACCCCCGGCTTCGCCCGTGGATATTTTCGAACAAAATAAAATCTGAACTATCCTTACCCTTACCCTACCCCGACCCCGACCCCGACCCCGACCCCGACCCCGACCCCGACCCCGACCCCGACCCCGACCCCGACCCCGACCCCGACCCCGACCCCGACCCCGACCCCGACCCCGACCCCGACCCCTACCCCTATCCTGTATCCCACGACTTCGTACGTGTCTACTTCAACATGTTGGCAAACATACACTTCATACATATAGCTTTTGTCATGTTCACCTCTGCCCACCCCGTTCCCGTCGTCATGCCGTGATGGTTGGTATATAGCCTAGGTTACTCGAGGATAATGTAATATTCTAATGGTGAAAGAATGATCAAAATCCGTCCAGTAGTTTTTGAGTTTATTCGTAACAAACATACAAACAAATCTTTCCTCTTTATAATATTAGTATAGATAAATAATTTAGAATAAAATATTTCTATATAAGTTCTTACTAAATAAATCCAATTTCATTTGATCAAAAATTGATCTATCAATTGCCATTAGATTCATTTTAAATCGTTTGTAAATTAATAAAAATGGATCCACTACTATAAATAAATCACTAGATCCTTCATAGATCTACTAATGATTGAACACAATCTATTTACTCGTTTTTATATGTGCCTCATGTTGTTTTGTCTTTGTTATTTTTATCAACATTATTATTTTTATAACTTTTATTACTTTTGACTTTTAAGCTAGGCTACTTGCACTATAGGTCAAAACTAAACTTTTCAGTTTCCTACATATTATTTTGATATTCAAACGTTCTAAGTACGTACTTACTCTATTTATAAGTCAGGTAACTCAGGAGCATATAATACTTTAATTTTATATGTTTATTTTAGAGTTTGTTTTACCAAACGTAGAAGAGTGATTCTTTGATAGTTGTAATTAACGCCTACATTCCTCTAGTACCTACATAATAATTGATTGATCAGCCAGTGTCCAGCAACATAGATATATTATTAAACACCCACACCTCTCTACCTAGTTGGCCTCTAACCTTGTTATCTAAGACTTAATATTCCGCTTATCAATATAAATTATGTAAAATTTCAATAAAACAGCTTGTTCGTGCGTAATTTATAACTGACGTTGTGAACTTTATTGCCTTTTATGACTTCTTTAGCGATTTCTAAAAAATTGTGTGAATTTCTGTGAAAGATAAATTGTGAAGCCCGTTTTTTGGGTCACAAAGCGATGTTGTCAACAGAATTATTGTGTTAATTGGCTACCAACAAAAAATAAACAAACATTTGTGTGAAATCCTAAATGTAATGTCAATAAACGATTATTATTTTATAGTATTTTGAAGTGTAAGAAGTATATTATTAAACAAACAATGTTTGTATGTCTGACATGTACACTTCTAATAATATTAATTTGGTATACGAGGGGTTATAAAAATTAATTTTATATTGAGAAACAGTTTTCTAAAGTTCGTTTTTTTTTACTTGAATTATTTGGTTGTTTACTTTACATGTATTTTTATAAAAAAAATATGCATGTATCTTTTATCACTCCTTATATCTCAAGAGGGGTAGGCAGGATAGGTAGGGTAGAGACAATAGAATGCCATTTGCTACGATCCTGACATACCTCTTTTGCTTCTTTTATATTCATCGTACCTTTCATACATGCTCAGCGATTGTGTGTACTTTTAATATTGCCATCAATCAATATATTTTCATTTCGAGCGCTAAAAACCAATAAGTTTGCTTGCTATCGCTACTTTATGCAAAAACGATTGAGGATTTATGACGAATTAACAATAACCTTTACCTACCTGTGAGGTATACACATATTTTTATTGCATGTGACGAATTTACTTTCAATGTATGGAGTGTACAAAAATGTGACGAATCTACAACAACCCAATAAAAGTACACCTAGGTCGTCCTCTGCCAGTATTTACTTTCACTTCAGCCATATAAACTTTTTTAGTCAATCTTTCATCCTTCATTCTTTCAACGTTTTCAAACCAGTGTAAACTACTTTTCTTCAATTTAGTCACAACATCTTCTTCTATAATGACAACGTTCCGGATGCGGGGTCAAAACGCTATATATTAATAACCGTTTTAAAAATATATAAAGTGCAAGTGTAAAATAGGTTAATACGAATGTTATACGTATAACGTATTTTAGGAATTTGAAATTAAAACTTATGTATCTAAGTATGTAAAACGTATGTTTACTAAATAAGAAAATTCTAGAAGAACGGATTATTCGCCAACAGATGGCATTTATCAACTTGCAACAAAACGAACAAAAAAGCTCGCGCCATAAAAGATAAATTAGGAAGCTAGGAATTTATAATTAGAGCAAACATCAAAGAAACAAGCAACGCAACCAACCAAAAAATAAATGCGCTTAGTTTAGTTATTAAAGAAATGACCAAAGACGGCCTATCAAAAAAGTTACCTAACTAGAACCGAACGTCGGACCATTTGTTGTTCACTGACAACATCATTTGTCAAACTCTCGCCTGGAGGTGGGCAGAAGGCTGTAGGCTGGGACTGAGAATGTAACTGTGATAATGTAAAACACTTATTAATTATAATTGATTGGTTATTACAGGTTATTACAACAACATTTGTGTCAATGTTACGTTGTAAGTGCGGTTTCACACTGCATATGATCCTAATTCATGAAAATACGGGTATGACATAATCAAATGATACACGGTATGCATCAGAAAGATTTTAGTTACAGTTCAAAATAGCAATACATAAGATTCGCTATCCACTTGCAACTAGAGTTGCGACACTGAAGTGGAGATGTGCGTGACACGTAGCTCGAAGACACGATGGTAGTGATGGACATCAAGGGTTACTCAGTGGAGACCTAGAATAGGCCATAGAAGTGTCGGCAGACCACCAACGAGATGGAGTTACGACATCGTGAAGAGAGAGGGTAGAGCGTGGAGGAGAACTGCGGAGGATAGGGAGAAGTGGCGCAATGCTGAGAAGGCCTACGTCAAGCAGTGGACGGACACAGGCTGAAGAAGAAGAAGAAGATGTACGGAGCCAAGACAAGTGGACTGTGTTTGTTGAGTACAGATGTTCGACTCAGGATATGTAAATGTCGGTTATAACCGCCTGAACCGAAACATGATACATAATTTTCAACGATGACAACAAAGAATGGTCACTTCACAAGTAGGAGTATTATTTTTAAAAGAAACTAGGACGCAAGAGGAACCTAGTAAAAGAAAATAATATGATAAAATTGTAGTTTTATTTTGTTTGATAGAAAAAGATATTGAGATAAAAGTTCAAAAATCATAAGTGTTTCGTTTTGAGATTATGAACAATAATGTAGGAACTAAAATACAAAGGATCCATTATCAAATATGTATATAAATAAACAGGATCACCGGTAGCGCATTATATTATAATAGAAACTAAAAAAAGAAATAATCTGAAATATGAAGTATGAGTTTTACCTCTACATTTTATCTAAATACACATCCGTGGTCATATATCAGAATACACTAGTTTAGAAGTATAGAAATTCCCAAAATGTATTTTAAAATAACCACAAAAAGGTATATTTTCTATTGTTATAATAATTAGAAGTGAGAGAGAGGAACAAGTTTAAAGTACAGTCGCGCCCACACACTGTCATTCACGGCGCCGCTTGATTAAAAAATTTATTTTAGTCGGATATATTTTTAAATTTGATCGTTAGAGGTACATTTTAAGTTATTTTTAATATCTTGCTTAATAGGCATTACAATATTTCATATTCAAAATCATCGTATTTAGTTATGACACGTAACATTGTAACATGTGATATCGATACATTTCATACTTATCTAAAACTAGCTGTTTTAGATAATGGCGGTAATGGTTACTGCTCTGTTCCTTTAGGTCGTAACTTGATGTTATATAGCCTTCCTTAATATTTGGGCTATCAAATGCAAAAATATTTTTTCAAATCCGACTCGTAGTTTCAGAGATAAATGCGTTCAATCAAATAAACAAACTCTCAAAATTTAAATAACTTGTACCCTAAATTTATTTTAAGAAGTGGCAATTGAACAATAAAATTGTTACCTTATCGCGAAATATTTGTATTTGAACGAGTGCATTGTTTCTTTGCTTATTTATTAAACTTAGAAGTCAAGACATAACTATGTATAAAATTTATTAGAATTTATATTGATAATAATTTACAATTTAGTGTCTCTTTATTCAGATAAAAGAACAATCAGAATTTATTCCAAATTGTAATGTAAGTTTTGTAGAAACCGGATATTAAAATAAATGGGAACCTCTTATCGTAGAAGTTCTAAAAATGTTTTCTCGGACGACAGACTCAAAGGTACTAAAACACAAAAGGGCTCTCGAGCGAACTTCTCGAGATCCCCGCCAGGTGTCGCCTGTCGCCCGGCGCCTGTCGCGTGTAACGCAGTAAAACAAACTTCGCTCAAGGAATTATGTTTATAAGTGTACATCTCGTTTTACAACGCTGTTTTACGAGCATTGTGGAAGCGATCTTCTCTTTTTTGGTGACATGTTTTTTTACTAATACTTTTTAGGTCACTTTTGAAAATGTTTTTGGGATAATTGGTCCTATTTCTATTTCTATCTTCTAAGAATATAGTTTAACGATTATTTATTGCGCTAGAGTTGCTATAAACATGTTTATACTACAGTTAATGGGCAGTTTAGGACAGCGACTAATGTTGACTATACATTAAAGATCTTCCAAAGTTGTTACAAAATTAGGCAGGCATGTCAAAGATATGTATAAAAAATAAAATTAGTGTATTTGATGTCCATATAATAATTTAACTGGTTAGTTTCGAGTCAGAATATACTTTGTTTTAGTTCCACTGAATAAACATAAATCACAAAGTTTAAATTTTAAAAAAACTTGCGCAATTATAACTTCACGAATTCTACGACACCCGAGATAAATAAATTACGAAAGAGAGGAATTTTCAAATCAATATTGGATTCCATTTCCAATTAAAAAAGTAAAAACTAATTTGGATCAGTTTGACGAAGCATAAAGAAATAATGTGACAAATATCAGATATTTAAGCAAGTAATAATTAGGATCAATCAATAGATAAGCCATTTTAATGAAATCTAATAAGTGATATCTCAATTACAAAAATAAAAAGTTAAACATTATTTCAGTGGTGAGAAAGCAAATAACCTAACATACAAGTTTACGAGACGTTCGTCCGGATCAATGTCCTAAGATAAAAACAGAGGGTGCTGCGTATTGTTACTGACAAGCCACATCATTAAACAAATCACCGATTGATCCCACGACGGTGTGCGTCTGCGCAGCTGTAGTCACATGTGCCGGGTTCCTTAAGGAGATTCCAGGAACGTTTGTTTATGAAATGGTTGCTTGTGTTAGTTTGAGGCTTGAGGTTTTGGTCGGGAGGATGTTTTCAGCATACAGGAATGGCAATAACAGCTTTGGCGTATCCATCACTTAGTAGTATGTGGTTGGACGGATTTTATCTAAGTAAGATATCATTATATTTTGTAAAATTCTCATATTATTAAGATAAACAAAGAAACCCTAAGGTCATGATCCCATATCCATGTTTTTAACCGACTTCCAAGAAAAGAAGGAGAAGGTTCTCAATTCGTCGGAATCTGTTTTTTTTTATTTATGTTCCCCGATTATTTGATTTGGATTTTTTTTTGTTTTTTTTTGTTTCACAGGTGGTCCCATGGTCATCAGGTCAGGATCTGATGATGGGATCCTGGAAAAATCGAGAACTCTTCAAATTTTATAGGCACACTTGAAGCGTTTTGGGTACACTTGGGTATTTTTACCAGTGCGTGGGCTACTTAAGTCGACGCATCACAGCGCAACGAACTCAGTTTTACGCGCGACTTATTTTGTCCATGTCTCTTTATAAATATGTGAGCAAGATAGACTACTATTAAAATCGACAAGATAACAAAGGATAAGATAAGATAGACCAAGATTTACGTACCAGAAACATGAGGAAGTACGACTTCTCAACAAAACCTGTCTTGCGATAATACACAAAACAGACTTCAGCAACTCAAGTATTGTACAAAAAATATTAGAAAGATAATTTCATATACATTTAGGATCCATTAACTAGAACTTGCTATTTTTAATAAGTTTTGTACAATACTTAGTTGCTGAAGTCCGTTTTTGTATGGGACAAAAGTCATGAGGCGGCCCCTTAAGGCGTGATTGAGCAACAAACTTCCTATTAGTAGACTAGCTTTTCGCCCCCGGCTTCGCCCGTAGATATTTTTGAACAAAATAAAATATAGTATATATATTTACCCATCGATATAGTATCTTTCTATTTGTAAGAAATTTCAGAATCGTATCAATAGTTTCAGAGTTTGCTCCCTACATCCAAACTTACAAACTTTATCTCTTTATAACATTAGTATAGATAGTAGGGAAAAAAATGCTGCTAAATGATTTTACCCCGAAATGACACTTTATCTCGATCTATTATCACCCTCAAAAACCCGCGTATACAAAATGACATCAAAGTCGAGTTTTCGAGATTTCTAATCTAATCCATTAGTATCCTACGGCACCACGTTAACTTAATTCCCTAACACGTACAGCTGAAGTTTTTATAACATTTTTTACATCAGCACCGGAACCACAAATGTTGCGGGTTACTTTACCACAGAATGATAACAAAAACTATTTTTAAACTGATATAAATAAACAAAGTGGCTTTGAGTTATTGTTAAGTGGTAAGTGACACTATGAATACATCTCACTCCCCAAACTGTGTTTGAATATAGGGGAAGTGAGAGATAGTGTGTCAGGGTCGTGACATGTGCATAATGTCACAGATTACAGAAATAAGCATGGTTAATTATATATTATATGGAACAAAAATCTGATAATTTTATTTTTCCATATACATAAATCACTAATTTATGTGTAGGGATGCAGCGATATATCGAATGTTTAATAACATCGATATAGAACAATTGCCGATACTATATTATCATATCGAAAAAAAAAAATTGGGTAATTTTAAATATTTTATATAGCAACATTGGTTTTACGATCGATTATTGTCTATGACATGTATTTTTTTAATATATTTTGTCAAGTGTCATCATATCGAAAAAAAAAATTGGGTAATTTTAAATATTTTATATAGCAACATTGGTTTTACGATAGTTTTTTGTCTATGACATGTATTTTTTTAATATATTTTATCAAGTGTCATCATATCGAAAAAAAAAATTGGGTAATTTTAAATATTTTATATAGCAACATTGGTTTTACGATCGATTTTTGTCTATGACATGTATTTTTTTAATATATTTTGTCAAGTGTCATCATATCGAAAAAAAAAATTGGGTAATTTTAAATATTTTATATAGCAACATTGGTTTTACGATAGTTTTTTGTCTATGACATGTATTTTTTTAATATATTTTATCAAGTGTCATCATATCGAAAAAAAAAATTGGGTAATTTTAAATATTTTATATAGCAACATTGGTTTTACGATAGTTTTTTGTCTATGACATGTATTTTTTTAATATATTTTATCAAGTGTCATCATATCGAAAAAAAAAATTGGGTAATTTTAAATATTTTATATAGCAACATTGGTTTTACGATCGATTTTTGTCTATGACATGTATTTTTTTAATATATTTTGTCAAGTGTCATCATATCGAAAAAAAAAATTGGGTAATTTTAAATATTTTATATAGCAACATTGGTTTTACGATAGTTTTTTGTCTATGACATGTATTTTTTAAATATATTTTATCAAGTGTCATCATATCGAAAAAAAAAATTGGGTAATTTTAAATATTTTATATAGCAACATTGGTTTTACGATCGATTTTTGTCTATGACATGTATTTTTTTAATATATTTTGTCAAGTGTCAACTAGCCTATTCTATTCTATTTTTTTATTATGGCTTCATCAGGATTTTGTTGATTCCGCCAATGTCAAATATTATAGACGTCAAAGTAACAATATGCCGATTAAATGCCGACTGACGGACGGGATTAAACTGGATTCCCCATCATGTCACGACGAGACGCGTGCGTTGGTCGCCATGATATGACGTAGAATCGTCAAGTAGCCTATTAGTCAAGTAGCCTATTCAAGTTTATCATCATTATTATCCGGTGTCCTCCAGAGGAATACATCTTAGCGCCGGCAAAAGTCTCTGCTTTAGGCGAGCTATTTGGCGCGCCAAGGTGGCCTAAGGCTACAGCTGTTAGCCGGGTAATTGGGACCCAGTTGATGCTCCTACTGAGTTCAGCAGCCCCCACGGCAGCAGGAAGTCGTCCGTCGGCCTTTGGTATGCAGGGGTTATACCGCGAAGGTGTTCGTGCTCGCTGTTAGAAACATAACGTAAACTTCATAAACTACTTGGCGCTGTTATTAGTTGGTGTGTTTTCAGTATATTTTGTATAAGGAAATAAATATCGATATTTTCATCAACATTCAACCCTATATATTATGTGGCTGTAATAATAATTTTCAGGACTCAGTTTCAGAGAGAGAGAGAGAGGTCGGCATTTTATCTAGTTCCGCAAGTCAGCCAAGTTCGTACAGGTAAAAGGCGATGCGCCGGTCGTGGGTATATTACACGAACCATTTCGATTGACTAAAACACTTTTTTGTGGGTATAGTGAGACTTAAGACCTCCTCGATTACCTAGAATGAATGACCTCTTGCACTCATGAAAAATTTAGATTACTTCGAGGTGGCGAACATGTGGGTTTATTTTTATTGAACCGATTCCTGAGTATAACTTTATCTCTCCATAGCTCTTATATATATGAACAGTATTTTACATCGAGCGATGGCGAAGTTACATGTGATTTTTTCAATAAAAAAAGTCTCCCAATATTGAGCATATATAAAAGGCGCAAGCACCAAAATCGCTGTCCGACCTTCGTAATAAATCCCGATGGGGCAGTAAAGGATAATATTCAAATGAGGGAACACGGCTTTATCAATTCCGTACACACTTAACTTTCGTTAATTTTAACGAGATTTTTCGTTTATTTTTTATAACACTCCAGAGAATTTTATGGCTTTTAGTAAACAACAATTATTATTATGTATATTTGTGAATTAGCCAGGAAGCCATTTTATACAGTTTATACAAGACAATAAAAAAAACTTTTGAGTTTTAATTTTTTATAAAAATACTAGTTGATTGTCCGCTATTTCGTACGCGCTGTATTAGGAATACAATTCACCCTATTGTGTAGGTAGCGTGATAGCTAGCCTATAACCTTTCCCGAGATCTGGGCTATCAAATGGAAAACTAATTTTTCAAATCGGTCCAGTAGTTTTTGAGTCTATAAATAGATAAAACAGCTATATGTATTTTGATGTTTGAACGATTATAGTGTGTTTTAATTTAGAAAGACATCACTAAACTTTTGGGTCCAACAACAAGTGTTTGGTTATATGTACATGTAATTAGATTAGAGAGTTTTCCAATCCGCATCATCCGGTAAAGCTAGTGTTTCAAGAACCATTCAATTAAGTCAATCGAACAGTAGCCTTTGATATAAGTAAAAGGGATCTTGTGAATAAATGAGGTTCGAGAGGAATTGAAACAAGGAATAGAAAGAGGCCGGATAGATTTAGTAACATTTTATTCAGTGTATCGGCTAAATTAATTATGGACGAACTGGGAGGTCGGGCCTGTCTTATTGATTTTTTGGTTTGTGTGTTATTTGGTTCACGTTACTTTTTTATTAGTCTTCGTATACCTGGCGAGTGGCGATGTGTGGGTTAATATAACATTATTGCTTATTAGAGATGGATGGATATTAAATTATTTTAATGATATCTAAAAATGTCTCATACTTGAAGTGCTTCTCTTCCTTCATACATTCCTCTACTGATCTCAAATCAAAGTTTGCTAAAAATCAGCAATTTCTACCAAAATAGCCATATTTGCATTACTTCTAATTTCTTTGTTTATTAACAAACCAGACCAACACAATTTCAGATATTCGATTACAATGAAAGATAATATAGATAGAAATAAATAAATAATAGGTACTGTGACATTTTAACCTCTAGTCTTCTACAGACTAAAACTTTATAATATTTTAAATTTTCAATAACCTTACTATTTCAAAAGTCTAAAGTTTTGATGTCCTTTAACAAAGTTTTACTCAACTTTACATCTTCAAGTTAAAATGCTCTTTTCAAGATTTTAAAAGAAAATTAAAAACCTTTTTAGAAACAATGTTTAATTTAATTTTTTTTGGGGATATGGGTCCTTGAAATGTCTTTTTTATCTTGCTGATTTTATAAGTAAATATATTATATTTAGTTCTTCGACATTATGAACTGTCCTTTCCTAATTTATTTCTCCAGTTTTGTTTCAAACACTGTCAGCTTCAGCAGTAAACTTTAATATATAAGCTGTATGTTACTGATAAATACATAACAAACCTTCAGATGACAGTAATACAGCTAATCCCATAAAAATAAGGCTAAACTTCATAAGCACGGTAGAACACACTTAAGCAATAGGGAAATCTTGAAAAACATTTCATCTGTAAACGGCAAGGCGCGTTACGAACAATATCTTTGGGGGAGGCGAAAACGAGCAATCCCGCAGCTCTTCAAAAACTTCAGCATTCCTTTGTGCGATGCTCTCGTCAAAAAGAATAATAGCGAAAAAACAGACACCGACCGTGGGAACTAACTTTCATATCTCCTTTTGAATTCTCGGATGTGAGGGCTTCCACATCACGAGGGGTCCATTCGGTGCAGTTACGACTAATTGTATTCGGATAACACAAGCCTCGTATTATTTGGAGTTGCGGGTAGAAAAGGAGCTTCATTGACTTGCCTTATGTCATACATAAAGTGTTTTATTTTCCTTCTTTTCTTCTTCTCTACAGAAGTAGATCTACAAGAAAGTGAAGGTCATTTTCAAAACTTTAAATAAAAATATTTTCTTTCGAGGTAAGTACTGTGTATACCTACTATTGCCTACTATAATTAAACATTACTTTACTGAGTTCCTTTGATGCGACTGTGAAATCGAATTTTGGCAATGAATAAATACACTCTTTTTTAATGTTCACGTACAAATTACAATAAAGTAGGTAGGTACTTCCATATTATGCTTTACTTTTATTGTCTAAATATAATTTTGAATATCATTACATTATGAACAGTTTAATTTTTAATTCATCTACTTTTCAGTCGAAAGCAACTGAAAAACTGAATTACTTTTGACCTAAAAATTTTGATCTAAACATTAGAGGACCTAGTTTAACACTTAGTATATTTAGACATTGCGTTAACGAAACGAGGACTTGGTTAGGCCCTAAAATAATTTATATTCGTGAAGTAGTCATTACTTTTGAACATAATTCATTCTAGCATTTCTCTCTGAATATCCTTAGAAAGAAGTTCGGGGGCGCTTTCATGGCGTCAAATTAGATTTTCATGTAACTAAGTCATTAAGAAGTTGAAAAGCGCAACTCGCCTACTGTTGTTCTATCATTTGTACAATTTACAATTATTTCTTTTAAAATAACTTTTTAATTTGAATTAACATGCAGACCAAGATAATTATTTTGGTTTAAATAATAATAATAATAGCAACAACATTTATTATTTACATAATCGGAAAATTCAGAGTTAGCACAATCAACATAATTAAGAAAATTAGGCATTCGGAATTTGCAAAATTAAAATTAGGTATAATATAAAAAATTGGAAAATGTAAAATTTGGAAAAAAAACGTGAATTTGGAACCAATTTCTAAAATAAAAAAAAATAGGGGAAATAAGCTCCCAACTATTAATTAATTAATAAAATTATAAATAGCTGGGGGATAAATATTATTTAAGTTAAAAAAAACAATGACCAAATAATTATCTACTTCACCACGGAAGTTATAGTTTTTGAAATCGGTTTGCAGTTCCAAAGATTACTCTAAAACTGAGCTCTAAAAACAATATAATTGGCGAATAATTTAAAACTATATTTTTCATCAATCACGTCATATGAAAATAGTCACCAACTTTAGTTTCCAAGATCTTCACCCTATTCTTAGTTTTTCAGGAGATTTTCTGACACTGGTATTGACATGAAAATTTATAGATTTGCCTCTCATAAACTACCTACTTACTGCTAACGTCATTACTTAGTAAGGACTTACTGATTCAGGATGGGTTTTTTCAAAGATTTATTTCAGGCTTTCAAACTATAATTTCAGATTATTTTATGTTCACACCAGAATTCTCGAGGTAGGCAGGAATATACAAAACAATGTAAACAAATATATATTTCCATTATTCACTAACTAACTAGGTAGGTACTTGATTTCTTTGCAAGTAAAATATACAGAACACGTTATTTACTGAACACAAACGTATAATTAAATTTAAACAAAAGTACAGTAGCTAATATTTGACTTTACAAAAAGGTTTTAACATTAAATACATAAAAAATTGCCGTACAACCTTTTAATATTATAATACCAGTAAAACACTTATTCATTCGGACAATATTTGCAAAATGTCAAATGCGTGTTAGAATAAATATTTTGTACTAACTTCGTTATGATTTAGGTAAAAGTCCTTGAGTGAAGTTGAAATATCGAATAGGTAATCGTATTATACATTTTCAGAGCGTAATCTATCAAATCAAAAATTATTATTCGTGTTTTCTTTAACATAATTTTCACTAAAACTGTGTTATGATATTGTAAATATAATGTTTTATTTAAAAAAAAAACAAAATATGTGCGTACGAGGATAATATGCGTGCCTCGTAGATGAGTATAGTAGTATATTTGAATACAATGTTATTAAGAATTCCGTCATTAAAGTAGCCCACAGACTGGTCCGGCATCACACCGAAAATTTTCGTTCCGGCCGCCTTATGATCGAGATTGAATAAGGCCCCACATTGGCGATGAAAATCATACGATCTAGATCGCATACAATTCACACACTCAAACAGACACATATCATTCGATTAAACAAAGTGTCAAACTATCAGGTATATGTGTAATGGGTATGGATGTGTGTGTGTGACAGATCGCTCCGGTCATCGAAATCAACCACAGATTTAAACGATTTGAAACTGATGGTGGATTTCGGAGGACCGGCCGGCGACCGGCCGGGGATTGATCCAATCAGTGGGCGCCTTTAGACATATAAAAGACAATAAAGTAATGAACCCTTTTAGCATTGTATCAACACTAAGTTTATACATTCGATCTAAACCATATTATGGGACTTTTTTCACACGTAGTCAAAAACGTTGATGTCTTCTTTAATACGAAAATAGGGATGTGACACTTTTAATCTATCGATATTTTACTCAGTCTAAAATCTGTCTTTCGGAATGATAGAGGCAGAGGTAATTTTAACTAAATTTTAATTATTTTTAAAATTGTATTTTACATATTTATTAAAAAGTTATAAAAGTTTTATATGCTACTCAATCTCGCAGTAACGTTTAAATGTATATAATATCACTAGCAGTTTCTCGCGACTTTGTACGCGTTGAATTAGAAATACAAAGTTTACACCCCATTTGAAGTCCTTTAGGGTTGACTTTCAAAAAATCATTTCTTTGTGCGAGGTGCCTTCCAATTTTCATATTTATATCTTCAGTTGTTTAGGCTGTGCGTTGATTGTCCGTTACTAAGCGACACGCCAGTTTTACATATTTAGATATAGTCGTTTATACAGTGAAAGAAAGATTGATTTTAAAATTGTTTATTCACGATTTTGTAAAAACTGCTTCGAACAAAATAAATAATCTACAAGCCTGTTGCAACAAGGCAACTTCTTTCCTATTTTGTAGTAAAGCACCAATTGTAACGAAACGATAAAATCGCGCAATTACATCTAAGTGAGAACATCGACATGCGAGCACGACTAGCGCAAGCACAACACTTAGTTCACCCTTTTACGACAGTCCCATAGGCCGTAAAGATAATGGAGGCAACATTCACGCATAATAACGTGTCATAACCAAGGGAAACAGAATTTAGAGTACAATAAAGTATCTACCTAACTAGGATTGCGAGAATATCTAATTTAATTTATAATTTAATACTCCCTTTGGATCTACAAAGAAATTTAACAATTTTAACATGAACACTTACTGTGTACTTACATTAGTGTCGTGGCCAGATTATCATCACCATTCACCACATATTATAAAACAAACTCTACCGTCGTGTCTGTCTGTCTGTTTGTTCCCGTTTCACGCAAAAACTACACACCGAATTTTAAGGCTTACGAGTAATAAACATGTTTACCTATCATGTTTAGGATCTGAGCATTAACAGTATTAGTGAATCAAGTCTGGGAAAAATGACCTTCAAAAAAGTCCGTGGTAGCATCTCTATTATTGTTTTCAACCCATTTAAACCCGGGGGCGGATAGCTAGGCTGTTATATAAAATATCTTCTATACAAGTTTTCGACCATCATATTTTAGATGCCTTTACTATATCGCTAAAGATATAATTATCATTATGTAGCATTGTATATGTATACAAACAACTACTACCTTTATAGTATTTCAGGGAAAACTTAAAAGTCATCAAGAAATTTCAGTACACCATGCATTATGTAATCTCTGAGTTTGAATTAAATAAATTACCGGAAGGAGTTGACAACTGTTTACCTGAAACAAAAAAAATAAACAATTAAAATTGAGAAAACACGTCTCCTATTTATAAATTCATAATAGAAAAGCTAGTATTTATATTTTTTTTCCTTCATGGGTTGCCTTACAGCACCCTCAACCGTGATATCGGTCCCAGGGTATCCATAGGAAGACCAAATCTCCCTCTTTTAGCCGATGGAACTTGTGAGGCTATACCTTATGAACATAAGATTTTTAATATAATTGGAATCGAACCATAGTCAGCCTAGTTAACACTAGATGCGTCGGGGCCGAGTGTTTTTGTTTACTCATAACACTACTGATTAGTTTTAATATTTTGCATAATTAAACAGCTATAAAGGTTAGTGATCTATTACCCTCGGGTGGCAAGACCATCGTTTCGAAAATGTATAATTTCGCGGAAGGGATTTATCAAAAAATACAAAAGTTGTGAACGATTTCCGATCGCCAGCCTGCCCAATATTCGTTAAACGTATTAAGTTTTCGTTTAGTTTTTACTGGTGCAGTCTCAATTAATATTCAGAATGTGGTGACCAGCGGCAGCAGCGACATCAGCAAGCTCACCTCGTTTTACCTGTCTGCGTCTACAGGGAGCGATAAATTAAACTCCCTCATGTCGAACCTATGTATTTTGTTCTGTCGGGAGATTTTACCTTCCGTGTAACTGGACCTTTGATAAATCTATCAGACGTTTTGTTCTGTATGGATTTTTGTAATAACTTTGTAAATTGGATTCGAGAATGTCTCGGTTTAATTTGATCTCGTTGATTAAATAAATGTAAACTACAAAAAGCTTTGGTTATTTTTAGATCTCTCATTCCTAACATGTCAACAATTTAGCAAGAGCTGATTTTAAGGATTCTAATATTAGGTTTAGCCACTCTGCCCGTGACTTCGTTCGTATGTATTCTGATTTTATTGTTTATAATAACTAATTATAGTACCTAAGTATTTTTAGTTTTAGGCACTTTATGGGATATATAAAGAGGGAGACTTGGTCTTCATCTGGGTACCCTGGAAACGTAACACGGTTTCGGGAGCTGTAAGGCAACCAGTGAAGAAAGAAAAAAAAAGAAAAGTTTATTATTTCGAACTTTTTTGCTCCTAGAGAACGAATTCTCATCTGTTCTTCTTCTTCTTCTTCCATACTCAAATACATTTTTCACACCTTAGGAGTAGAATTATTTAAAACATTTTATGAACAGTGGATATTTCAGAGATTGAATAATATTGCTGCAAAAAAGTATTCAGATATCTTCGATTCATATTCGAGTTTAGACAAAAACCAATGTGATAAAAAAACCTGAAAATTATACTACTAAAACAATGATAGGTTTATTATATAGGTATATATAGTTCCTAACAATAGAATAATCCGGCCAAACTAAAAACTAACTAAGTCCAACCAAGAACCAAGGCGCCCAAAACAATAAGCTTCACTTTAGCCCAGTTTAGACATTGTGCTCGACATAAATCCCGGGAATAATTCCATTGTCAAGGCTTTTAGGTCTAAAACTGTGGACGTCCGGGATAAGGCATACCTCTTAGAAACAACATAATAGAATAGCGGGAAACATTAACGCGCTACTTCAATTAAATTTACATAATATTATATAAACGAGATAACGTGTGGGCTTGTAAACAGAAAACTTACATTACTATTAAATTGTAGATTTAATTTTAATTCCCGTACAAACATTCCAACATTTACCGTGAATTAAAAATGTAAATTATTTTACTTTTGACATAGGTACCTCAGCATATGTAGTTCCGTAATTATTGACAGGCAACCATAGACAAAAAATGCAATACTTCAAGGACGCTGGTTTTTTGTTTACAATAGTGAAGCGACGTGCTCTTTAGCTCCGATATTTATCGATATCGATATTTAATTGATTATGATATTGTCTATGACCTGCCTGATTCATGTTGTCAAATAATAAATACATTTACTGTAGTGCTTTACATAAATGGTTTATTTTATTATATAAAATATAGTAATTTAAACGCCTATAATTGAAGGACCAAATAGTGAAGAGATATACTTTTATATATCATGGACTGCTTCGTTTGATTTTTTAACACAATTTTCAAATAATCTTTGATGAAATACAGGTAATCAGAGTACATTATGACTTACGACAGGTTTATTTCATCTATAGATTACATATAGGTAACTTTTCATCTTGGTAATACATCGGGATCCTTATGTCACATAAAAATAATTTAAACGAGCGCAGCCGTGGCGGGGCTCTAGTACAATAAGTATACAAAATGGCACACAATATCGTTCCCTTATTGTCCCATCGATCACCATCAAAGCGATCCAGAACATCGAGTGTCTCACAAACCTTTTGGAACATCACAAATTACCGAGCAATAAGTTCCCCGAGAGATTTCCATGAAAAGATATAAAGCTATTGGATATTTCGCCCCTTGTACCCCCGCCCCCGCCCCTAGCCTCTCGCCCCTTCTACTGAAATGTTTTTGGGATATCGGATTGTATACGACACACGATATATAACAACGGCTAGATAATACATAGCTACTTTTGTATCCAGAATCAGCGCTGGTTTTTTTACTCAAAACTTTTATTCAATATCATTCAAATCCGTTTGGTGTGAGACGGATTAAAATAAAATCTGTTTAATATGAGCTACTTGCTAAATGATGACATTGTTACCAGTGCCTCTAGTTCTACAATCTAAGAGGGATATGATTGTCAGAAGTTTGTCCAGAATACACTCCGAAATGGCTATATGAATTTACATTAAAGTTTCAGGGATTATAGTTAGTATTTGGATTTAGGATCTACTATTTGTTTTATCTTGAAATACCACCTAGTATAAATAATAAATATGTATTTCCCACTGTGTGTTTATTATACCTGAATAAAAATTATATACGAGCAAAGACGTGGGCAGCTTCTAGTTTAAAATGTAAACTGCAGCCAATTTAACGTAAACACCTAGGACCACAAATAGTGTTTGTCTACAAAAAGTCGGCCCCAAAATAAGCTGGGACCAACTCTTTCCCCAAGCTATTACGTGGGCTTTTTAGCGAAAAATTTTCAGTTCAGAATGAGCGTGGAAAATGGACGGCAGGCATTAATTTATGAAACCCGCGGGTCTCGAGTTTTCGCTTAGTTACTGTTCTAGAGGTTTTTTCAGCAGTTGGTTTCAGAATTTTCGGTCGCTTTATTTGGGAGTTTACTTTAATTCGGTTACTTTACAGAATTGCCTCTATTCTATGAGGTAGACACGATTATGATTTTTTTCATACATTTTACAATGGAGCGACGGATTGACATGCTTTCTTGCACATGGATAGTTAAAAGAATAACAAACTAATTGTATTCCGGGAAAATAATTCAATCCTTAAAAAAATCCAGTTGGAATATTTGGTAAAAATTGTTGTCTTAAAATTAAAAAAGAACTAATTAATCCAGTGAGGTTTACATATTTAGGGACTGCGACATCTTATGTTTTACTTGAAGGTCAAAAACGACGGGTCGGCACCTGTGACCCGAGTAGAAATTACAGTAGCAATTACGCTACATGAATATCGTCGCTGAGGCGTCTGAGTACGGACTTAAGACTTTCTACACCAAATGTCACAAAGTAGTTTTCTATAATTGAAATATATGCAAACGTTTGTTAAACTCGGCGATTTCCACCGCAGTTCCCGCTTTGATTTTATTGTTTCCCTGAGATGAGACGGGGCTAATATGTCCACGCACGTAGCATCCCGTCCCATGGAATCTGTCTGATCTTTAAGAACTTCATAAAAAGTAATCAGATGAATGATGTCATGTCTTCAGCAGGGTACCCTGAACCCTGGGCCGATAACACGGGTCCTCACAGTTAGTTATTTATAAATCCTTAAAACAAAATTCAAGAAACAAAGTGGTAAAAGATTACCTCAATAACACAACAGTAATAAGAAAACTTTGAACAGAGGTAAGTATCTACAGTGTCCGCGCTCTAAAGCCCCGTGAAATAAAACCTACCATATCGTATCGTTAAATTTATTTTTCTAACTTTCACTTAAAAAGAACAATGCCCCAACTTTAGTCCCAGAGTATATCAACTCTTTGCAGAAAGTTCGCGACGACACGATATTCTGCGACAAACATCGCGAACTTAGTACAAAATGTCGCTAACAATTTATGATTGCTACTAAGTTTGCCACAAAAAAAATATTTCAGTGAATATTTTAAAAGTTGTATTTTCTTTTTCTATATAATAATTTTGTTGTGGGAACTGATATTATATTTAGTTGTCGCTTGTCGCTTGTCGCTTGTAGTGCGGAAAATAGACTTCACAGATTTACATTTCAAAGGAAATCTGATTTCTAAGTTTATCTCTTTTACAGCTTATAGTGTCTAAAAAGGCGCTCACATCATAGACACGAAGCAATTACGTTTTAAAATCCGCATATAATTGACTTAAGGCTCCTATATTCATATTTTTTCTGGGATAAACTATTCCCAATTTCTCTTGTCACTGTATTTTAGCATATAGTTACTTATTCAATATATCTAAGTGAAATAGTCGTTATTTCTTCAATGGGTTTTATTAAATAGGAAGTATGGGTGGTTAAACTTTGCCCCCGTTTTCTCTTTCATAATCTATAACAAAGCTCATAATTTTGAATTTTCAATAAGCTACAAAAAAACGCGATGTATATAATTGAAGGCTAGTGGTATAACAGCGCTTTAAAAAATTTTAAGAGCTTTGTGATATATTATGGAAGAGCAAACGGTATGGAAAAGAAGTCGGTATAATGCAGGTAGTTAAATTGCGAAGTATATTTTCGTAATCTACTCGATGCCAAATGAAATTCAAAATGGCTTCAATATTTAATAATAGTTCAAATTGAATCTCACTGCGAGCAAAGAAGGAAATATTGAGAGAAGTATCACAAATTCAACATTTCCGAAGTTATTTTCCAATAATCTACACTTTGAGCTTATATCGTTTATGTGCCAGTTTAAATGGGTTCCGATGTTAAATGTTTATTTTACTTCTGGATTCGTTATTTATAGAAAGAGTAAAGTCTAAACTTACTCAACTCATGTGTACCTACAACGGCTACTATTGAAATAAGTAAGGTACATTAACATTATAATATCACTATCTATCTATCTATCATCACGCCTTTCATCCCAAGAGGGGTAGGCAGAGACAATCGAATGACATTTGTGACGATCCTGACATATCTCTTTCGCTTCTTTTATATTCATCATACCTTTTATACATGCTCGTCGATTGTGTGTACTTTTAATATTTCCATCGATCAATATATTTTTAATATGTTCAATAAAAGTACATCTAGGTCGTCCTCTGCAAGCATTTCCTTTCACTTCAGCTATATAAACCTTTTTAGTCAATCTTTCATCCTTCATTATTTCAACGTGTCCAAAACCAGCGTAAACTACTTTTCTTCATTTTAGTCACAACATCATCTTTTACTCCGCATTCTTGTCTAATGACATCGTTCCGGATGCGGTCAATATGCTTTATATCGACGTAAAGACCGCATTTCCACTGCATTTATTTTACTTTCATGCTTCTTATTCCATACCCAAGTCTCGCTTCATAAGTAAGTGATGGAACTAAAACAGCATTATGTATATTAATTTTACTTTTAGTAGTAAGTTGTTTCTGCATACATTGTTTAGTCCACCAAATATAATATCACTATACAAAATTATAAAACAAAGTCTGTCTGTCCTTTTTAAAAGGAAACCCAACCAGCTACGCTGTCCGTCCGTCCGTCTGTCACAGAGCTGTATCTTTTGAACCGTAATAGGTGGACACTTGAAATTTTCATAGAGTATGTACAACAAATAATAAAAATAAAATAAAGTTAAAAAGTAAAGGGGGTCTTAATAATGACAATAATGGCAATACATAAAAAATAATAAAACCGGCAAGTCGCGCTAATTTGGCATATACAGAGGCCCTAGTGCGAGTTTGCAGCGAGTACAAACGCCTCGACAGTGAGCGCGTATTTTGTTACATTGTTGCAATTTCCTATACAAAGTTGCAACAATGTAACAAAATATGCACTAGGGCCTCTGAGTCGCCTTCGCCGGATTTTTACGTCACAAAAAAGTAAAAGATCGACGTTACTTCTTTGCACAGAGGTAGTTGGAGGGCTAGAGAGTGACAGGCTACTTTTTGTCTTGGAAATCCAAAATGTGAGATAAATTCTAACATTTCAAAAGTTTCCATGGCCGAAGCCGGGATACAAAACTAGGTAAAAAACTAGACTTGTAAACATGAATTAGCATCTCTTTTAATTCTTTATACAGTTTTATTTTTAGTATTTACATTTACCTCGTTGTGGAAGCTTGAAACGTTAACTTGACAAATAAGGTTTTGTTCGCTGCATTCTGTATTTAAAATACAACATGTCAATTTACGAATTAATTTTTTTTGTGTATGTTAGCCATACATATACACTTTGATCATAATCACTATCATTACATAATATACATCAAAGTCTCCCGCCGCTTGTTACGGTTCCAGGGTACCCAGCGGACGACTAAATATCCCTCGTTTAGCCGATGGTATTTGTGAGGCTATAAGTACCTAACGAGTGGCTAGTTCTGTTGAGCTATTATATAGATGGAAAAGCTTCTAAGTGTGGTTTGTCGGATTACGTACCTAAGTTTTTAATTATAAACTTATTCATCGAACCCGTGGTCTGCCTGGTTAATACCAGACGTCTTAACCACTCAACCACCGACGCATTACATTTTTGCCGAGATGTCTATATTCTGTCTGTGCCTTTTTCACGCAAAAACGGTTCATAAACCTATGCACTCTTATTAATAAACTCAAAGTAGCGACGTAGTAACTAAACTGTATTTTGTCTCCGTCTAACAAATCTGCAATTCATTATGATAGACGGAGACGAAACACAGTTTAGTTACTACGTCGCTACTTCGAGTTTATTAATAGGAGTGATGATGTTTAGGAGTTGAACAATTCGATGAAAAACTTAGCTCAAGTGCGTTTTCCGCAAAGTGTTGTAGGAAAGAATAGATAATTTAATATTATTTGTGTAGGTATTCAAATTGTTATATACCCATATGGTACTCGTGCAAACCGGGGGCAGGTTGCTAGTCTAACACTAAATTACAATAAAAAAAATCTTTTAGAGCGTGGGATTTTTTTCTTTGATTTTTTTTCTTAATTTGAAAATATATTAATTTCATTATTAGCTACATTATTATTATTGAGCATTGAAGAAAGTTACGGTTCCGTAAGGCATGATATAGCATATACTGAAAATCAGAGAAAACCGGCACTTTCACACACTTCAAGAACAATACTTAGCAAAGAGTGATCATTCTCGTTGCAAAATGTCCGGTTTTTTACAGTAGGTATTTAACTGACGGATAAAGAAAGACGTAACTAGTATCTTCCCAGTATCCGCCGACACTCAAGTAACGTTTTTGAAACGAAAATTTGTACAGTTCGCTAAGTGTGTTCTTGAATACGGGTGATAAATTAGTTGTTGCACATTTCAAATTGCCACGGTTTAATAAAATTAAATTAATTAAATAAATCCATCAGCTTTTGGAAGATTTGTCTTCAATTAGACCTTAGTTATTAATTAGCTACTTTTTTATTATTTTACTCAAACGAATAAACCGTGTTCCCAGAATACGGTGTAAGTTACCAAGATAATTATATGAACACCTTAGTAATCTTTTACACGCGAGGTTTCTATCTAATTGTCTCTTTGTATTATATTGCAAAACAAACTGGGCTTAGTTAAAAAGTGCTTCGGGAGGGGGGCACGTCTTCTAAAAATAAAAGTGCCACTTGTGGGCACTGTTACTGCCTCACGAGCATAACCAAGAAGAATGCAAGTATTATTTGAATTTGAGAATTTGACAAAAAGGACGCTACTTGTTGTCTTGCTCGCGGGCCTCATGTCTCTGGCCACACCGCAAATATAAAGGCCTATTATCAGTAAGGTACCAACTACCTTCGACTGTCATTTTCTTTATTAAGAAAAAACAACCCTCATTCAGCATTACCCGTAATAAGGTTGAAACACCACCTATCATTAGGGGCTAGAGAAATTATGTGATACTAATCTAAACTAGATAATATTATCTATTGATTGAACTAATTCAGTTTTAGATACAAGAGTTCTGTGAACTCGATCTGGAACAGTCTGTCGCCATATAATTCCCAATCTCCTATGAAATAACGTGGTATAGCTATAGGCTACATAATAGCTGTGTTTATCATTGCAGTAACATCAACTAAAATAATAAATACATTTTATTTCTTTCTTCAAAGGTTGCCTTATAACTCCCTAAACCATGTTACGGTTCCAAGGTACCCAGCGGAAGACCAAGTCTCCCTCTTTTAACCGATGGTTTTTGTGAGGCTATACCTAACGAGTGGCTAGTTCTGTTGAGCTATTATATAGATGGAAAAGCTTCTAAGTGTGGTTTGTCGGATTACGTACATAAGTTTTTAATTATAAACTTATTCATCGAACCCGTGGTCTGCCTAGTTAATACCAGACGTCTTAACCACTCAACCACCGACGCATTACATTTTTGCGAGATGTCTATATTCAACAGGTGTCGAGATTGTTGCTGCATTTAATGGACCTATTTTTGATGTGTCACTTGATGATGTAAGTATCTGCTATTTTTATCATGAGTAAGATTTGAAGCCGGTCACCATGGTTTTAAGTCCAACGATCTACCAATTAGACTATCAACTCTACCTGAATTAAGTTAAATATATGAACAAAATGAATGAAATAAACCTATACAGTATGAATGTATATTTTTTGATCTCCATATTGAAACATTCAATAACATATAAACAGCACGGGGACCTCAGTAATGAGTTCCCATGTAGGATTACGGAGGCTTTTGAAGAGATTAAACCTTATATTATTGCTTTGTTCTGACGCACTCACAAATTTTACAGTTCGAGAGGATAACTAGGTAAAATACAAAATACACAGAGTTTTACCAAATTTGTAAAATAAAAAAAGAAAAGTAGTTAATGCTGGTTTGGACACGATGAAAGAATGAAGGATTGAAGATAGACTTAAAAGGTTTATACGGCTGAAGTGAAAGAATATGCTGGCAGAGGACGGCCTAGGTGTACTTTTATTGAACATATAAAAAAATTATTGATCGATGGAAATAATAAAAGTAGGTAACACAATCGCCGAGCATGTATGAAAGGTATGATGAATATAAAAGAAGCGAAAGAGGTATGTCAGGATCGTAACATATGGCATTCGATTGTCTCTGCCTACCCCTCTTGGGATTAAAGGCGTGATGATAGATAGATTAGATTAGATTGTCCCGGGGGAATGGGATATGAAAGAAAAACAAACAAACACACTTTGGCATTTATAATTAGTTAGGATAGGATTAGGATCTGCGGAAGCCCAATACGATATCAAAATGAAGCACTATTTTCCCTGAAAGTGTCATCAAAATCTATTCAGCCATTTCAGAACCTATTCTGTTTATTCAGAATAGCAGTCAATTTCAATAAATATTGTGTAAATACAATATCCCACTTTTATTCACAAACAGACACTTCTATTTTATTTACTTTTAAATATTTTCATACGAATTCAGCGCGTCGAGTCTAAATTTTCAGGCGAGGTAATTGCACTTTTTACGTTGGACGGTGAAAAAATTAAATTACCTCGCGTAATTACATAATGAACTTTCGTAATAAATGGTGGTTTAGTCCTTAAAGTTGTTATTTGTAGCCAGTTTAGCAAACATAATTAACCTGCAAGTTTGAAACTGTAAAAAGATACCTTTGTGATGGACACAACTAGCACATTGGTTATTTTACGTCAGTCACATTATTTTTTGTTTTTTTAAGTCCAACTAATATTATAAAGAGAGTACCTATGTGAGTTTCTTCGAAATAATCGAACTCGAAAACTGTATTTATTTAAAACCTCCTTTCACGTTAAATTATTCCAAATGAATATTATAGCTTGTGATTTATTAAATAAAGTCACGTTTCCGTAAAATATTGGGATAATTATTTGCAACCAAAACCGGAGAAATACGATCGGGCTAAAATAGACGTAGTTTTTACATTTTAAAAATTCTATGACGAAAAGCTAGTTGTTTGTAGTAAATTTCGGGAATCAAACCAAGAACCTCCCGAGTATATAAGAAAAAGATGAACATTGAACACAATGACGTAGATCATTATCTAAATGAGATTAGGGATATGGAAGTATAATCATGTAAAAGGTTTCATTCAAACACGAGAAATGAGAATCTCTGGCTTGTGACTTTACTTTTGATAAGAAACGTAATAAAAAGGCACAATATAGTTTGAGTCAAGAAATTTAGCTAAATTTCGGTTAAAAATAGATTTTATAAGCAATAATTAAAAAATAAATCTTTAGCAAGATGCCCTATTAAACAGGTGGCAATAATGAATCTAGAGTTGTGCCGATAGTCAAAAATATATGTTAAAACCGAAGATTAATTTCGTGTCTAGTCAAAGGTCTAGTGTTATAGTTTCGGAGAAATCTTCAAAACACTATGCCCTTTTATTTCCAAATTTTCCATAAAAAACAATATCGTATTTCATTTTTATAACCGAAGCTTTGATTTCAGTTCCAACACCTTTAAATCAATACTAGAAGGTCAATAGTAACTAATGGTTTATCTTTATAACCCAACTAAATAACATAGGAGCGTTCTACAAGGTGGATTAAATTATGTAAATAGCATCGTTGAATTTGTCGCTTAATGGTCGACCCTCTACATTATCTAACTATTGAGATAGCTTCAGTCGTTTGTTAAACTGAACCTGCTACAATTCTTGGTAGTTATCTTTTGACATTAATGGTATCTAATTGTCATTATTTTTTATTGACTTCTGATTGTATTGCATGTATTGTTTTGTTATCATTACTTATACTATTACATTAACTTACTTATCTTAAAAAACCTTCAAGAAATCGAGAAGAAACAAAGAGATAATTGCTGAAAGGTATTTCAATTAATTTATCCGTTTCGGTGTCTCTATTCAGGTAGACCAAACATACACATTTAGAAGAAAATATAAGGTTGTTCATCAAGGGATGAAAATTGAAAAAATAAAAGAAATTATAAATTCACTTATATAATAATAAGCAGTTTCAGCAACGCAACAGGCGCGCCATTTTCATTTTTTAGAACAGAGTCTACAGATAAAAATAAAATCAAATTCCTTCATAAATAAATATCTAGTGATACTTAGTTTGAGTGGCACTATATAAATGGTATCAATGGGTGATTATTTTTTATTGATTTCTGATTGTGTATTATGTTCTTTATTGTTATTTTATTGTAGCGATTATGTTTCTATTGTGTATTATTGTTGAGTTACTTGAATACATTATAATTGTGGTATCACATAAAGTTTGTTAATGTCTTTTATACACCTACTTACTCCAAAATACATAAGAATTTAGTCAGAAATATAAATTCAATATTCTCGATGCCCGATTACTTCTACTTGTGTAAATAATAGCAAAGCGGCGCGTCTTCCAATTTTAATAAGAATGTTCCCGAAATAATAAGAAATTTTTGGGAATAAAAAGTAACACTATGATAAAAATTTAAAATATCTGGTCCTCCGAAAATTTCCTCTAAGAGTTGCTCTGTTTTAACGTTGAAGAAAGACTAACAACAAACACGCTTTTGCATTTATAATATTATATGTTAAAGGATCAGATAATTTATGTATATTATGGTGTCCAAGTTTTCGAACACCTGATCGAACCAGTCTACGAAGCCTCTTTCCTTCCACAACTTTCATCAAACTATCGGTTTTTCTTCGTACAAAAAGTAATGGTAAATCACCATTAAGCTCAGAATCATTAGCATCGTAAAGACAGAATGTATCATACATAGCAGCCCTATTGCTAAATTCAAGGTATAGTTGACCCAACATATCAGCAGTTAGTTTAACATTCTCAATTTAGCATACCCCTAACCAATGTTGATAGATTGTGTTTGCAACAACTAACAAATAAATAGACAAACAACGAGTAGGATCCAAGAACCAAGAACACACGTTGACGGCCCGTTAAGGGGCAGCACTATAAACAATTCCATCCCGTTTGGAGCACCCTTACCTCATCAGTTATTAATATTAGAGGCAACGAGAGCGGGATAATGGCCCCACTAAACATCCCTAACCGCTTCAAGTATTTTATTGTGCTGCCGTACTCTTGGAGTTTGGGTATATGGTGGTCATGTTAGATTTATGTTGGGTAAAAAGTATCTTGTGTTTATTGCAATTGGATGGAATTCAACGCCTTTCGTTACAAAGTTGATGATATTTTTGAGAATAACTAATGAGTTGACTGTACATTTTTGACATCGATAGGAAAGCATCGGCTAAATAAGGAAGACTAAGTATGGAATGATGATTTGATAGCTTAAAACTATTAACTTACAATTGCTGACTAAATTCAAGCATTAAAACAGTATGCTATCAAGAAGCGAAGAATACGTATGCATCGAAAATTGGGGATAAAAGATATTATATGGAAAAGAGCCGGGTCCTTATAAAAAATATTCCTTCATAAACATAACGTATGCTGCCGCCGCACAAAGTAGTAAATCTTATCAAATCCTCGGGGGCAAATTCCAAAAATTGGATGATAAAATTTTTAATGGAACTATATTTTTAAGACGTTAAAGTAAAACCATAGACGGGTTGCGTCGTAAAACTAAAATTGAAGCAATTTTTATATAAGAAGAAGATTTCACGCTCGAATGATACAGTTCATCTTGCGAGCTCCATTTTATTTATTTTTATGTGATACGATGAAACTGGACATGTTGATTGCATTTATACTTCAGGAGAAAATTTTATATCTCTTGACTGAAAAGAGAATTTATATGACTGTAAAATTGAATATTTGAGATATGAGAAGTCAAAAAATCAAACAAGTT
This sequence comes from Nemapogon koenigi, assembly GCA_963924495.1. Classification (NCBI taxonomy): domain Eukaryota; kingdom Metazoa; phylum Arthropoda; class Insecta; order Lepidoptera; family Tineidae; genus Nemapogon; species Nemapogon koenigi. The sequence continues at coordinate 11,120,963 of OZ004647.1, read as the reverse complement.
TTATAATAATACCTACTAGCTGATTGCCCTGTCGCTTAGTGGGGAACTAGCCACAATAATAGATGAATATTTTACTCCATATAGTTTTATTTAATGTCTTTATGTAGATTATAATATTTTTACATCAGTAAAATAATATATTAAAAGGAAAGAAAGGACAAAAGACAAAGAGGATACAATGGAGCCAAAGGAATGAAGGAGTAAAAAGGAAAAGGAGCACGCTGGAAAATAAAAATAAAATAAATAAGTAAATGATTTACAGGATATGATAGAATCTAAACACAATACAACTTAAATAGTACTTACAAATATCATGCTCCTTTATATAGTATATTTTTATCAGCTTGTTGCAATTTGTTCACTGTATTAAATTATTGACATTAATTATGAAATAGGTGTGCTACTTAGCAATGCTAAAACGGAATTGACTAAAAATGGAAGAAAATAAACAAATAGCAGACACTGTTCCAAATTCAGATTATTTTGAAAAAATCCTAAATTATAGGTAGTCAGTAACTTATTTTGTAAGGAGGTTAACAACTATTTTTGCAAAGAGGTTAGCAACTATTCAAACCTCATTGAGAAAAATGGTCTCATTTATTAACTAAATGAGCACAACGTTACAGCCCGCTACTTCATACACGTATTAGGAATACAATTCACCCTTTTGGGTAGGTAACGTGATCTTAAATAGCCTACAACCTTCCTCAAGAATTGGGCTATCAAATGCAAAATTATTTTTTCAAATCGCTCCCGTTGTTTTTGAGAACAAAACATTTTTTGTCATTGCGAATGTGGATTTCTGTAATTTAATCACTACATAAACAATTTAATTTCATGAAGTTGGATGAAAAGACTCGCCACGATCCTGGCACACTTATTTTGCCTCATTCAAATCCATACATCTTTTCATGCATGCTATTCGAAATAAACACAAAAAACTAAAATAATAACAATCTAGAAAGAAGTAGGTATTGTAATTTATCCAAAAGAGAAACCGTTTATCCAACTCGGTCGAATTCTCATCAGAAGTATAGACGTAATTACAGGGAAAATAATGATTTGCCCAAAACATTACAGACACACCCGACCGAAGTAAGAGGATCAGCTCGAAACAATAAAACGCTTGGATGCGCCAAAACTTGCTTACTACGAGAGCACGAGGGGAGAAAGGTTGCTAGCGGAAACAATAATTAATTAATTACTCAAGGCAACCGAGCAAACGTCTGATGGATATAAGCGGGAATTTTAGGGAACCAAAGATATCGATGGTACTTGGGTGGTGGAATTGGTGATCATGGCGGAATTTATGATAAACGATCTGTTGTGAACGTTTTATACAATTACTTGATAAATTAAGATCTTTATGATATGGATGAATAATGATATTGCTTTAAATGTACATGGCCAGAGACAGTGTCAACATTTGGGTGGAAAATTTAATGGTGGAATATATTGATCATGTCAAAAATGCTACCAATTTAATTAAAGAAGTACCAACTCTAGGTTCATTAAGTGTAACAAACAATAGGCTTGCCACCTGTTTTGTTAAATATGGACTAAAATGTAGACATTTGTATGACTCTGGTCACGCCACAAAGTATTAAAGCCGTAATGGTGTGAAAACTGTTCGTTTAAAGACAAACGATAATATGTGATAAGAATTTTTGCATGACCTCAATATTAAAGCAAACAAAGCAGCCAACAAAAAGTCAATATCCTGCCAGACTCCTTCCGCGATATCTCGCATCGTATAGATTCCGCTCTCCCATAGAAAGTGGATCCTTTCTCGCTAGGTAAACTCCCTGATTGTCGTTACCATAAATTGTGTTCCGATTGTATTGTTTAATGCGAGGACCGGATCCTTCTCGAGATTTATTGGTTTCGTCGCAATGTCCCGGTTCCTGCCGCTATTAACCAAAAGGCAAATTGTTTTTGGGCAATTAAGTGAACATTTTCTTACTGGGTAACGAGGTTTGATACTAGACAATGCCTGTAGATAGTTTCAAATAAATACGATTAAAGGGTCTATCTAAGTTAAAATGTTGTCTGTCTGCATGCTCCAATGTTTAACCAGAATAAGCTCTGATTATATCTAAATGGATTTTGATTAAAATTTCAGCAATCGTAGGGGACTTAAATATGTTCTTAGTTTAATCTCCATGTATTATAGGGTTCTGAATATAGCTTGAATTAATGGCATTGGGTCAGCAATGATTTTCCACGGGCGAAAGCTAATATTGAAATATAGATCCAGACATGGGCCATACAAGACTCTAATCTATTTGCTTCGGATCGTGGATGTAATTGCCTACCCTAATTTGACTGAATCGAAGTAAATTAAAAGGACTATACGACACCTAAGACAAATTGTAATCTTGTTGTTTAAGAGGATCGTGTAGCTCAGCGTACGCAGCGAAATAGGTATTTAGAAAATCATATTCTGTCTCAAGCGCGCTCTTCCCCCGGGCATCAGTGCGACAGAGAACACTGCAGCTCGTGAGAGTTCGTAGGTATGTTCTTCGTTGAAAATTGCGTTTTGGGGGAAAACGATTTACACCTACTAAACTATAACGAAACCTTATAATTTTGGTGTCAAACGTTTTAGCAGATTATAATCTACGTACGTACGTTTTGCTTTTTTTGAAATTTTGCTTTGTTTCTCAAATACAGACGGTTTATTACGAGCAAGTTATGAACCAAAAAAAACGAGATTTGAGGGGCTTATAACTTTTGACCTATTACGAATTTTGAAAAAAGGAAAAAATACGTACGTAGTTTTTCATTATGTCAGTAACATATTACAAAATCGTTAAAATTAAATGATATTTAGGGGTAGTAAAACGTTTTCTCCGTTTGTATGGACATGGACGCGGTACACTACACTCTTAACAGGGCGTGAACTTGCAACTGAGTTACGAAATTGTCATAAAGTTAAATACAAGTTGGAAAAAGTCTTCCTAAAGTCAGAACATGCGTGGGGACGGCTGGATCTTTCAAGGGACTTGGGGATCGTTTAGGATGTCGAAGTTTTTTTACTTAGCCTATTTTAGTCATTTCTAAATTCAGACATTTTTTTTAACTTTTAAATAAATAAATTATGACCTATAGAATTTGTTGTGAACGCTCTCCTTTGCAATGAATAACAACAGAATCTGTGAAAAAATATGTCTGATGTCATTCACAACTTTACTATGAGAAACACTGTTGTTACAGACAGACATCATCATCATCATCATCAACCTTTTAAGACCCACTGCTGGATCATGGTCTCCCTCTAGTGCACCATTTTTTTTAGGCGGTGCTCATTGAGAGGAATTGCCATAGTCACCACGCTTGGCAGGCGGATTGGTGACCGGACGCCGGCTTTACCTGCCCTCCGAAGCACGAGGAGTCGATTTAAGCACATTGGTGCTTAGCATTTTGGCAGGGGGTAGGATTCGAACCCGGGACCTCCGGTTTCAAGTCCACTGTCCTACCAATTATTGTTGCAATGCAGACAGACATGCACCAAATTAATTTTTGACAGTAACTTCATAGCTTAGCTAGCCAAAATATCTTAGGGATTAATACCTCAATTAATATCTCATGTTATATTGTAAGTATTTGCTCAAATTGATGATATAATTGATAAACCAATATTCTACTTTTTATATTTCGCGCCTATAATGGACAACATAATTTTTTTTTAACCACTCCCTATTATTTAAATGAAAAATATGTGAAGAAATAAGAGAACCTTATTTTTTTATTCAGTCGGATAGGCAAAATAACTGAGTTGCCTAAACCAAACATGGTCAGCATGACAATAAATAAATTAACTTTTAAAAAAAAGTGTACCGACTTCAAAAATTTGCACTGAAAAGTAAGAAATAATAAATATTTCGTCGTAGAATTTGAAGACGGTTGGTGCCAAATTAGGATACAAAATTAAGTAAACATCTAGAAGATAAATATCTGTTCAATATTAATATGTTTGTACTGATGATCGTAGGTTCCTAATGAATTGTCTAGATTAGTGAATTTGGAAAGTAAGTTGTTTTTAATTTGGCACCAACCGTCTTCAAATTCTACGACGAAATATTTATTATTTCTTACTTTTCAGTGCAAATTTTTGAAGTTGGTACACTTTTTTTTAGAAGTTAAAATATTTTTCCCTTTTAAGTGATTTTGCTGCCCTGAGAAACAAATAATAACGCAAATAAAAAAAATGAATGGAAAAATAAAAAAAAAATACTGCTGTGGATGGGATTTGAACCATTTGCATCCTGAGCTGCACCATACCATGCCATACCTTTAGCCGTTAGACCACCGTCGATACTAAAATTGACAACTTCGTGTCAATAGCAACCGTTGCTAAGACTTTTCTCTGATACATAATTTTCAGCCGTATACAGAGACAAATTACTGAATTTCTGAAAAACTACTGAACCGATCTTCGTCATATGTCTGCGAGATAATGTTGAGAAATTATTATATCCTTAAAAAAATAAGTCGTCAAAATCGGTACATATTTCATCTAGATACTTTCATCGAGACTTATAAAGTCAGTTTTTTCAAAATTACTGAAAAACTAATGAACCAAATTTTATGACAAAAAATGGAACCAATCCGGAAGAATTCTCTGTCGATTAAAAAAAATCATCAAAATCGGTTCATAAACGACGAAGTTATCCGCGAACACACATAAAAAAAAATATATACGTCGAATTGAGTAACGTCTTTTTTTTGAAGTCGTTAAAAAGTCATGTCAAAAATCACTTTGAAAAGTCCCTTGGAAATCTCATTTTCCTATCTTCCGTATTTTTTTAAATAATTTTAAATTGATGGATAAAAATTTGTTGTCCATTGGGCCACCAAACACTCCCTTTTCAATGTCTACGTCGCACAAAACACTTGTTGTCAATACGACAAAAATATGACTTTAACCAGGTAATGAGTTATGGAGCCCACATAACCACATAACGACAGTACAGTAGAGATGTCGTGTCTACGAACACTTAACCTCTTATCGCGGGCCACAGGGTTGTCTCTTTTGCATAATTTGAAAACTTTTATAGATGTGCAAAAAGTTTCAACACAATTTAATCTTAATTATACTTAACTAGCGTTTTGTCGCTGCGTCTGCGTTAAATTGTAATTTTTGTTATATTTTTCTCATACTTTCAGCACTCCTTCTTAAGAGGTTCTTACCAACGTTTTATAATGTCAGGTTTGCTGAATAGCAAACACTACACTGACGAGCAATATAAAAAAGTCACTTCCAGTTTTTTGCCCAAATGGCGCTATTTTGTTTAACATTGTTTAACACATTTAATTAAAATTGTTTTGTTTCCATGGGTGTTTTTTAACCGTTATTAAATACACTTGAATGTTGCTTTTTACTTCAAAAAGCTATCTGGTGTGGTTTCGGAAATATTTCATAATATGTTAGTAGCTATTTTTATATTGCTCGTCAGTGTATTATCGCTGAAACTTTCATGAAAATTACCAGTTTCAAAAAGTTTTAACCAGCAGAAGCGAAATAAAAAAATTGAAGAGGTGAAAGGTATGATGAATATAAAAGTGGCAAAAGAAGTATGCCAGGATAGTAGCAAATGGCATTCGATTGTCACTACCTACGTCTCTTGGGATAAAAGGTAATAATGATAGATAGATAAATAGAACTTTCCTGAAGAAATAAGATAATTTCCCAGGATAAATAGTAGCTGTTACTCTCCGGCGCCCTCCAACCATCGCTGTGCAAAAATATATCACATCGATCTGTTGCTCCGTTATTTGACATGAAAAAAGGGCAAACACACCACAATTATATAAATTTTCGTCTGTCTGTAAGTGGTTTTACGATTGTAAATTGGGTATGTAAAGTATGTTTTTATAGGCTTTCCCATCTAAATATACCTCAACAAAACTGGCCACTCGTTAGGTATAGCCTCACAAATACCATCGGCTAAAAGAGGGAGACTTAGCATTCCGCTGGGTATCCTGGAACCGAAGCACGGTTTCGGGAGCTGTCCGCGAAGAAAGAAAATACAATTTTAAAATTTTTGCCGACAGACGACATGATGACGTCATGATTTAGGTAAAGTAGTACTTTCTGTCCTATTACTCAACTCATTTGTATTACTAGTAGTGTCACAGGGTACGAAAAGGGCGTAGTAGTACCACGAGAAAGAAACGCTACTTTACATATGACATTTTACATGATGACGTCATTTTGTCGCCTCTCGGTAAAACTTTGAAAATTTATTATAAAAAAAGTTCTGGATTAAAAAAAATCAAATTATCTTTCAAATAAAACTATAGCTTTTCCATTTCCTACTAAACCGTGTACTATTCCCTAAAGTAAAGGTCAAGTTTCGCACAGTAATTTATAGCAAGATTATAATGTTTATCCCCTTTATTAGTACACGGACCTACTCCTAGATCTCCTGAATATCTCTTAAGGTTAATGGACTAATCTCAGATTGTCTCCTAAATCCTATTGAGTATAAACAAAGCTTACTTTTATAAATCTCTGGTTCTATACCCGGATGGGATTATTCTAAGCTTCTTTATTTTATGAAATGACACATGTAACCATCCTGTAACATAACTTTTTGTATACAATAAACTAGCGAATTCAAAGATTCCATTTTTTTCCGGGATATAAAGTAGCCTATGTCACTCTCCGATGCAAAAATTCACGTCGATCCGTTGTTCCGTTTGACTTAAACACATTGTCGAATTTATAGCTGGTTTTTCGCTCCTGCTTCGCTTGTAGCTCATTAAACCATTGAAAATATCAGGATTATTGCTAAAAGTTTGATCAAAATCCATTTAGTCGATCTTTCATCCTTCATTCATTCAACGTGTAAAACCCAGCGTGAACTACTTTTCTACGTTTTAATTACAATATCACCTTTCACTCCGCATTCTTCTCTAATGGCATCGTTCCGGATGCGATCAATACGCTTTATATCACACATTCTATGTAAAGACCGCATTTCCACTGCATTTATCTTACTTTTATGCTTCTTATTCCATACCCAAGTCACGCTTCCATAAGTAAGTGATGGAACTAAAATTAATTTTACTTTTAGTTGTAAGTTGTGTATTTCTGCATACATTATCACTATCGTTCTCCGTTCAATTTCCTTGTAGAATAAAATGATCAACAAAAAAGTGTAATAGTTATTGTAAACCCATATTATACCCATGCGAAGCCACCAAACATTTATACACGACGTAATCACAACTTAATACTAGTTATCTTATACAATGTTAGTGCACGGTCGTCGGCTGTAATATAAGTTTGTGTTCAACTTCCATAAAACGCTTTTCCCAACTTTACTTGTAACTCTGCACCACAATTTCTCAAGACGATGCGCCCAGAACTTGTGCAATTTATTCATAACAAGTACTTGACACCACTTTTTGTGTTTGTACGTAAACTAATGGCACAACACTGACATGCTAACTAATATTATATAAATTGGAAAGTGTATTTGTTTGTTTGATTGTCTTTCATTCGAGTCAAAACGAAGCTATGGATCGATGTTTTGAAAACTATTACATAATTTTTTGGAAATAAAAGGTTTAGGTAATTGAATTTGTGTGAAAAAATGTAAATTAGAGCAAGTTAATGAATTTGTTTATTTAGGTGGCATGTTTACAAGAAGTGGAAAGATAGACAAGGAAATTCAAAGGATAGTGAAAGCGGGAAGAAAGGCATTTGGTGGACTAAACAATGTACGCAGAAATACACAACTTACTACTAAAACTAAAATTAATATACTTTATGCTGATTTTGTTCGCGACGAAGTGATCAGTGACCGTGAAAGTGAAATAGAATTCGAAAATGAATCAGTGAATTAATGTCTCATAGTGCCAGTGCTTAAAATAGTGAAACATAGACTATCAATATAGAGTTTAGACATAGGCCTAAGTGAGCGAGTGCACTGCGTTGCGCGAGGGCGGGGGTAGACCCCCAAGGCAAGCTCGCACCGCGAGCTATGTCAACCCGTAGGCTCGAAAGGCATCCGCTGACCAATACCCGTTGTCTGTCTAAGACGGAGAGATTGTTGCAGCGACTGGCATAGATTCGTATTTCCTCTGAAAAGGTATAGCTTCAGACGAAAATTGATTCGGAATATTGTACTGTATAACTTGTTTACAGATTGGAACGGCAACTAACTTGCCATTTGTACCTAATGTTATTAATCGGAATTACACATGTGTAAACTTGCCTCGCTTACCACGAGGCGGTCGAAGGGTTCGTTCGACCATGCTATCGTTAGGGACTATGTCCCTAAAATAATGTATATTGATGTGAAATAGTATTTAACACTACTTGACTATTCTTGAGGGCCTGATCAACTCCCAAGGATAAACTTATGACTACTTGACTATCGACGTGTTCGCCTCCTTCGGGAACGCACCACCCGGAGGAGCTCTCCAAACTCATAATCGGAGTTTGATGGTTACCATGTCCTTGTGGCGTGAAGGTTCCACCAGGGAACGACTGACTTGACTTGTTCGCCTCCTTCGGGAACGCCCCGCCCGAAGGAGCTTTACAAACTCATATTCGGAGTTTGCCAAACTCATATTCGGAGTTTGAAGAAGACCATGACCTTTGGCATGAGGGTTCCAAATGGGGAACCTCCAAACTCATATTCGGAGTTTGATGGAAATCATGTCCTCGAGACATGTAGGTGCAAAGGGAGCAGTCAAACTCATAATCGGAGTTTGCCAAACTCATATTCGGAGTTTGATAGAAGCCACGTCCTCTTGGCAGGAGAGTTCCACAAGGGAGCCTCCCAAACTCATATTCGGAGTTTAGAGGACACACTCATATTTGTTGATGTGAGTCTTTCGTCGTGAAATAGTTTGAGATCACTCGAACCGAGCCTTACAACCTCGGTTTCACCTAATAGAAGGGTAAAAGCGTCAAAGGGATATAGTAATGATTGATGCATATATATAACTCATATTCGGAGTTTGATAGAAGCCACGTCCTCTTGGCAGGAGAGTTCCACAAGGGAGCCTCCCAAACTCATATTCGGAGTTTAGAGGACACGCTCATATTTGTTGATGTGAGTCTTTCGTCGTGAAATAGTTTGAGATCACTCGAACCGAGCCTTACAACCTCGGGTTCACCTAATAGAAGGGTAAAAGCGTCAAAGAGATATAGTAATGATTGATGCATATATATTACTCATGTTCGGATTTAATATATAGTTTGGCGAGGATTGATGCATATATATTACTCATGTTCGGATTTAATATATAGTTTGGCGAGGATTGATGCATATATATTGCTCATGTTCGGATTTAATATATAGTTTGGCGAGGATTGATGCATATATATTACTCATGTTCGGATTAATATGTAAAGCCTAATGATGTTACATACATATGTTTACATTATTTATATTTGGATTATCGTGTACAGCTCAACGAGACTTATGTGTTTATAACCCTGTATTTAATATAATATTTATAAGACTTGTTTGTATTTAAATCTGTGGAGTTTCTTGCCATTTCTTCTCCACAGATATAATTTCCGAAATGGTGGTAAACTCATGTATGTTTGTTTAAATAAATAATAAACGATTCTATACCCGTTGTGTTTCACTGAGCGAACTGTGCTCTGATTGGTTGACGTTGACCGCGTGGGAGGTTCTTGTTGTCGCGGCGACGTTCCGTGCGCTGCCCGCTATATAATGGCGAGCAAACGGAGCGATCGTCAGTCTGCGTCAAGATCTCGCGACAAGAGGACCTCCCAGCAACCAAGAAGAGCTCAGCCGTCCAGTGGCCGCCCGGGCTAGATTGAAGTTACATCGTGCAGTTTCAATAGTCTCCCAGTTTCCCAGTCTACCTACCTACCCTATCTTGATAGTCAGTTCCCTGGGTCTCGCGCTCTCTACTGCTGCAGAGCAGACCGCCGGAACATTAATTGGTCGACTTCGAGCCGGATCACTCAAGACTACGGAAGCTGAAGAAACATACAGTCCACAAGGCCAGATCACTCAAGACTACGGAAGCTGAAGAAACATACAGTCCAAAAGAATGCCCATCACACGGTCGCAGACAGGGGAGCGCCAGCAGTGCCCGCTTCGTCACGAAGAGCCGCCACTGTCCCCAACGGACGAAGCAAGCCCACCGACGAGCACCGAGCGGCCCGCACCGCCGCAGCCCGCAACGTCCGTACCCGCGCTCGCGCAGCGCGGTCGAGGCCGTCCGAAAGCTCCGGGCCACCGCACCCCGTCGAAGCACCCGAGGCGGCCCGTGTCGACTGAGCCGTCGCTCGCGCAGCGCTCCCCGTGTAAGGCTCCAGAGGTGCGCGCTCTGTCGAAGCCCGCGACGCGTCCGATGTCGCCGGAACCCCGTCGGTCGAAAGCTCCGGAGCCCCGAGCTCCGTTGAAGCTCGCCGCCACCGCCGTCGCCGCACGACAGGCTTCGCAGAAAGGCCGGCGCGCGAAAACGGGGCCGATACCCCCGTCGACGGCCGCCCAGGAGCACCGCACTCCGTCGACGCGCGCTCCCTCGGATCGCGCAGTGTCCCGTGCCGCAACAGCAAGACCGGACCGTGAACGCAGCATCTACCAAGCCAGAGAAGACCTAGCCCGCTTGAAGATGGAAGCGGCAGAAGCCAGGCTAGCTCGGCTAGAGGCCGAAGATGAAGAGCAAACACTGATGGACCCGTCAGAGAGCGACCCCGATCCAGAGACCAATCCGAACCCAAGGATCGAAGAATGGCTTGACGCACAACCACAAGCCGCAGGCAACCCGGAAGCAAGACCGGTACGACCCGAGACAACTGGACAGATAGCCGCTCCACTACCACCGAAGAGGCCAAAAATAACCGAACGAACGCCGTCAGTATTGACTCGAGAAGAAAGGCAGAGAATCGTGGAGATAGCCTCTGCCGTAGCCGAAGTTACCCGGGCGACCGCGCCTCAAGCTGCTACGCCACACCCAGCTACCAACCGGTACCTACTAGGAGAGCTACCACACTTCAACGGGTCGCACGAAGACTGGCTGGCGTTCAGAGCAGCCTACAACGAGACGGCGGGTCACTTCTCAGCTGTAGAAAACACAGCACGACTCCGTCATGCACTGAAGGGCAAAGCCAAAGAAGCAGCACAGAATCTACTTATAGCGAATACAGCACCAGCCGACGTCATAACAGCACTAGAAAACAGATTCGGGCGCCCAGATTCGATCGCAATAGCAGAGATGGAACGAGTGAAGCGACTACCACGGGTACCGGATTCGCCGCAGGAAGTGTGTGAATTTTCCAACAAATTGGTGAACAGTGTAGCAGTTCTACGCGCCTTGAATAGACCGCACTACCTACACAATCCAGAAGTGGTACGACACCTAACGGAGAAACTGCCAGCTGTACTCAGATATCGCTGGTATCAACATTATGAAACGAAGCCGAGCCATGAACCGGACCTAGTGACCTTCGCTAACTTTATGAGTACCGAAGCCGGACGCTGTCGTCACTTCGCTCCACCAGAGGTCGTGACCACGCAGAGAGGGCCAGACGCCGGACCAAGCCGCGCACGGCCACAGCGAGCATATACGATGAAGGAGAAACGCAACAAGAAACCACAACTTCCCTGCCCCATCTGCCAAAGAAATAACCACGAGCCGAGCCAGTGTAACGAGATGAAAAAGGCTCCGGTCAACACACGGTGGGACATTGCCAAGAAACATCGCCTCTGCTACCGGTGCCTCAGACCCATGACCGTATCGCACCAATGCCGGTACAAACGGTGCGGCGAAGAGAACTGCTCTCGGAGTCATCACTCCCTGCTCCACCATCGGAAGGAAAGAAGGAACCCCGAGGTTGTAGCTACCACATCGAGCCGATCCCGCTTCGCCTACTTGAAGATCGTACCAGTACGCGTCACCGGCCCCAAAGGGCACGTCGACACACACGCCTTGTTAGACGACGGCTCAACGGTGACACTACTGGACGCCACTGTCGCGAAGAAAATCGGCGCCCGAGGACAAGTAGAGCCGCTAAGAATGGAGGCAATAGCGGGAAAGAAGATCGACGCGGCTGAGTCCCAACGAGTTACCATCGATGTAAAAGGACAGAGCGAGACACACACCATTAGCGCGCGCACCCTCGCTAACATCGAACTATCGACGCAAGCGGTCGATAAACGAAGCATCGACCGGTACCCGCATTTAAGAGAGATAGAAAGACACCTCACCTACGAAACCGCTCGGCCAGCCCTCCTCATCGGCCAAGACAATTGGCAGCTGCTGGTAACAAAAGACATGAGGCGAGGGACGAGAGAAGAACCGGTAGCTTCCCTCACCCCATTGGGATGGACCCTACACGGAGCCTGCAGCCGCTCCACACATCTCCGAGTACATACGATACACTTCACCAAGGAGAAGAGGGCAGAAAAAGAGCTCGGGAAATGTTAACCCTCGAACAACTCGACGTCCCACCGACAACTACGACTTAGCACAACGAACCCCGATAACAGAAAAAAAGGAGAGCGAGGGCGCATTATCCGACGACTACGACAGGGCGGCAAGAAGCCTCAAGGGCATAGAAGAAATATCTATTAGAATCGGAATAAAGAAGAAGACAGAGACTCCCTACGCCTCCTGTGGCGAGGCGACCGGCGGGAGGGACCGCCGAGAGAAATGAGAATGAAATCAGTGATATTCGGTGCGGCGAGTTCGCCATGCGCCGCACTGTTCGTGAAGGAGTTCAACGCCGAGAAATATCGTGCAGACTTTCCAGAGGCCGCTGAAGCCATCGTGATCCACCACTACATGGACGACTACCTACAGAGCTTCCCCACCATAGAGAAGGCGGTAAAGATAGCCAAAGAAGTAAGAACTATACATGAGAGAGCTAACTTTAGACTCCACAAATGGGCCTCCAACTGCGTCGACGCCGTGACGGCCCTACAAGGGACACCCCCTCCGCCAGCCGATACGCTTGTGGAGCTCAACGACGGTACCTCCGAGGAAAAGGTACTCGGTCTCGCCTGGAAACCCAGCACGGATACCTTGAGCTTTAACTTAGATATGGCTCGTGTCGCACCGGAAGTAGTCGACGGAAGCCGCACTCCGACCAAGCGCGAAGCTTTAAGCACGATGATGTCATTGTTTGACCCCCTCGGCCTCGCTTCGCCAGTGACGATACAGGCGAAGAAAATACTGCAAGAAACTTGGCGCAGGGGCGTCGAATGGGACCGGCCGTTACCAGAGCCTTTAAAGACCGACTGGAGCACCTGGCTAAAGAACCTGACCCTGCTGAGAAGACTGAACATACCCCGATGCCATGGCGGGTGGACGCACGCCCGGCGGAGAACTACACACCTTCGTCGACGCCAGTGAGACGGCCTACGCGGCCGCGGTGTATTGGCGCACCATCGACGACAGCGGACGCGTCCACGTTAGCCTCGCCGCAGCCAAGGCAAGGGTCGCCCCGCTGAAGATTACTTCCATCCCACGACTAGAACTCCAAGCGGCCCTACTCGGGAGTAGACTATCAAGGACCGCCGAGACAGAGTATCAAGCAGACATAGATCAGCGATATTATTGGACGGACTCATTGACAGTTCTGTCATGGTTACACGCCGGACCACGGACCCAAAAAACCTTCGTCGCCCACAGGGTTGCAGAAATCGAGGAGCACACCCTTGTAAAAGAATGGAGATGGTTACCCTCGAAACATAACGTCGCCGACGACTCCACACGACAAGTTCCAGCAGATTTCGAGTCTACTCACCGATGGTTCACCGGGCCAGAGTTTCTACTTAAGGACCAAGAAGAGTGGCCCGCCACCAAGAACGTGACAGTAACCGAAGCAACGGGGGAAGAGTAGTACGGTCATCACAGGAAACCACATTCGGAACAGAAGTCGAGGCGCTGAAAAGAGGAAAGGAGCTGCCGCATGACAGCCGACTCCATCAACTCGCGGTGCACCTGGACGACACAACTACTTTACGACTAAGGTCGAGGATTGCCGAAGTAGAGAACGTTGGCATAGAGCAGAAGTCGCCCGCAGTACTCGAGGGAAATCATCACTTGACAAGATTGTACATAAGAATGGTCCACGAGAAACTACACCACGGGGGGACGGAGATAATAGTCAACGAAGTCAGAGAGCATTTTTGGATCATCAAACTCCGACCCACAGTTAAGAGCATAGTAACGAGCTGCTTGCGCTGTCGTATACGCAAAGGAAAACCCGCGGTCCCAGCCACCGGCGACCACCCACGCAATCGTCTCGCCCACCACAAGCGCCCTTTCACCTACACGGGCCTAGACTATTTCGGTCCCTTGTCAGTAACAGTGGGGAGACGACGAGAGAAAAGATATGTAGCCCTCTTCACGTGCCTAACCACGCGAGCCGTGCACTTAGAAAACGCAGACAGCCTCAGCTCCGATTCCGCCATCATGGCATTGCGGAGGATGATCGCCCGACGTGGCTGCCCCGAAGAAATATACAGCGACAACGGGACGAACTTTCGGGGAGCCGACAGAGAACTACGGGAGGCTCTAATCGACGAAGCGGCTACACGCGCCATCAAATGGCGCTTCATCCCCCCAGGCGCCCCATTTATGGGAGGCGTTTGAGAACGACTTGTGCGCGCGGTAAAAACCGCCCGGTACAGCATATTGACGGAGCAGCACCCGCACACCGAGACACTCGCCACCTTGCTGTGTGAGGTGGAATACACCGTAAACAGCAGGCCCCTCACACATGTGTCCACAGAAGCAGACGACCCGAGCGCCCTGACACCTAACCACTTCCTGTTGGGCGGCTCGGGACTAGTGAGGCAACCAGGCATCTTCACCGACGAGAACCTACATCTACGCGCGAGGTGGAGACGAGGCCAGAGGCTCGCCGATCTTTCCTGGCAGAGATGGCTGAAGGAATACCTTCCGCTACTGCAACACCGGCGGGAGCCACGCGGGCGGGGTGAGACTCCGCGCGTCGGAGACCTCGTGCTCATAGTGGACAACTCCCTGCCACGAAATACGTGGCCGAGAGGAAAAGTCGTCGCCCTCTACCCGGGGCCCGACGGCGCAGTACGAGTCGTCGATGTAAAGACCGCGGGTGGCGTGCTGCGACGTGCCACTAAGAAACTCGTCGTGCTGCCTACGGCCGCTGAGCACCCCGTCGCTCATACGGGCTAGGTGCAGCGTCGTGACGACCAACGCTGCACGGCGGGAGAATGTTCGCGACGAAGTGATCAGTGACCGTGAAAGTGAAATAGAATTCGAAAATGAATCAGTGAATTAATGTCTCATAGTGCCAGTGCTTAAAATAGTGAAACATAGACTATCAATATAGAGTTTAGACATAGGCCTAAGTGAGCGAGTGCACTGCGTTGCGCGAGGGCGGGGGTAGACCCCCAAGGCAAGCTCGCACCGCGAGCTATGTCAACCCGTAGGCTCGAAAGGCATCCGCTGACCAATACCCGTTGTCTGTCTAAGACGGAGAGATTGTTGCAGCGACTGGCATAGATTCGTATTTCCTCTGAAAAGGTATAGCTTCAGACGAAAATTGATTCGGAATATTGTACTGTATAACTTGTTTACAGATTGGAACGGCAACTAACTTGCCATTTGTACCTAATGTTATTAATCGGAATTACACATGTGTAAACTTGCCTCGCTTACCACGAGGCGGTCGAAGGGTTCGTTCGACCATGCTATCGTTAGGGACTATGTCCCTAAAATAATGTATATTGATGTGAAATAGTATTTAACACTACTTGACTATTCTTGAGGGCCTGATCAACTCCCAAGGATAAACTTATGACTACTTGACTATCGACGTGTTCGCCTCCTTCGGGAACGCACCACCCGGAGGAGCTCTCCAAACTCATAATCGGAGTTTGATGGTTACCATGTCCTTGTGGCGTGAAGGTTCCACCAGGGAACGACTGACTTGACTTGTTCGCCTCCTTCGGGAACGCCCCGCCCGAAGGAGCTTTACAAACTCATATTCGGAGTTTGCCAAACTCATATTCGGAGTTTGAAGAAGACCATGACCTTTGGCATGAGGGTTCCAAATGGGGAACCTCCAAACTCATATTCGGAGTTTGATGGAAATCATGTCCTCGAGACATGTAGGTGCAAAGGGAGCAGTCAAACTCATAATCGGAGTTTGCCAAACTCATATTCGGAGTTTGATAGAAGCCACGTCCTCTTGGCAGGAGAGTTCCACAAGGGAGCCTCCCAAACTCATATTCGGAGTTTAGAGGACACACTCATATTTGTTGATGTGAGTCTTTCGTCGTGAAATAGTTTGAGATCACTCGAACCGAGCCTTACAACCTCGGTTTCACCTAATAGAAGGGTAAAAGCGTCAAAGGGATATAGTAATGATTGATGCATATATATAACTCATATTCGGAGTTTGATAGAAGCCACGTCCTCTTGGCAGGAGAGTTCCACAAGGGAGCCTCCCAAACTCATATTCGGAGTTTAGAGGACACGCTCATATTTGTTGATGTGAGTCTTTCGTCGTGAAATAGTTTGAGATCACTCGAACCGAGCCTTACAACCTCGGGTTCACCTAATAGAAGGGTAAAAGCGTCAAAGAGATATAGTAATGATTGATGCATATATATTACTCATGTTCGGATTTAATATATAGTTTGGCGAGGATTGATGCATATATATTACTCATGTTCGGATTTAATATATAGTTTGGCGAGGATTGATGCATATATATTGCTCATGTTCGGATTTAATATATAGTTTGGCGAGGATTGATGCATATATATTACTCATGTTCGGATTAATATGTAAAGCCTAATGATGTTACATACATATGTTTACATTATTTATATTTGGATTATCGTGTACAGCTCAACGAGACTTATGTGTTTATAACCCTGTATTTAATATAATATTTATAAGACTTGTTTGTATTTAAATCTGTGGAGTTTCTTGCCATTTCTTCTCCACAGATATAATTTCCGAAATGGTGGTAAACTCATGTATGTTTGTTTAAATAAATAATAAACGATTCTATACCCGTTGTGTTTCACTGAGCGAACTGTGCTCTGATTGGTTGACGTTGACCGCGTGGGAGGTTCTTGTTGTCGCGGCGACGTTCCGTGCGCTGCCCGCTATATAATGGCGAGCAAACGGAGCGATCGTCAGTCTGCGTCAAGATCTCGCGACAAGAGGACCTCCCAGCAACCAAGAAGAGCTCAGCCGTCCAGTGGCCGCCCGGGCTAGATTGAAGTTACATCGTGCAGTTTCAATAGTCTCCCAGTTTCCCAGTCTACCTACCTACCCTATCTTGATAGTCAGTTCCCTGGGTCTCGCGCTCTCTACTGCTGCAGAGCAGACCGCCGGAACAGATTTAGTTCCATCACTTACTTATGGAAGCGAGACTTGGGTATGGAATAAGAAGCATGAAAGTAAAATAAATGCAGTGGAAATGCGCTCTTTACGTAGAATGTGTGATATAAAGCGTATTGACCGCATCCGGAACGATGTCATTAGACACGAATGCGGAGTGAAAGATGATGTTGTGACTAAAATGAAGAAAAGTAGTTTACACTGCTTTGGACACGTTGAAAGAATGAAGGATGAAAGACTGACTAAAAAGGTTTATATGGCTGAAGTGAAAGTAAATGCTGGCAGAGGACTACCTCATGGGATGAAAGGCGTGACGATAGATAGATAGGTAATGCAAGGTAGCGGTCCTAGTGGTTCCTAATTTAATTTTATCTAATGATTTTGTTGATGCTATATGTTTCATTGTTTGTCTCTCTCTCGTACATGTAAATCGTGAATTTAAACATAATAAGGTAGATGACAGGGTAAACAAAATATTATTCTATTTAGTCCGTCATTTAGATTATCAAAAAATATTGGACACGTATTTTTTATTTTGTCAATCAAACAAAAAATGACAGAGATAAAGCGCGTTAAAGTTTGGGAGTGGGGGCTGGTGACGTCACGCCTTGATAAAAATTGTACTAAGGCGTGACGTCACGCGAAACTTTAGCGGGCTATATCTTCATCATTTTTTGTTTAATTTGACAAAAGAAAAAATACGTGTCCAATCTTTTCTGATAATCTAACTGACGGACTAATTAGAACGTTATAGTCATCATGCCTATTGACATAACCATTGTCTTTGCTGTCGTGCAGGTCGGATAATTATAGGATTGTTTAGAGCAATATTTTGTAATAGTTTTCCGCTCTGGCTTTACCCGTTGAAATTTTTCAAATTCCATAATAGCATACGAAACCCCAAACTTTAAGGAGACGTCTCATATTTTTTTAAAATTATTATTAATTATTAATTAAAATTACATGCTTCACGACTTCTGAAAATACGCGATAGCTATAATGTCTTAGTTTCGAAATTTAAATAGCATTCCAAAGATTATATTTGACACAGTATGAATTCAAAAAAATGTGAAATTCAGTTACACCCTTGAGTTA
The DNA here is from genome assembly GCA_963924495.1 of Nemapogon koenigi. Classification (NCBI taxonomy): domain Eukaryota; kingdom Metazoa; phylum Arthropoda; class Insecta; order Lepidoptera; family Tineidae; genus Nemapogon; species Nemapogon koenigi. The sequence continues at coordinate 11,102,516 of OZ004647.1, read as the reverse complement.
CACCTAAGTTTTATAAAGCCTTGAAAGTCATCAATTTCACGCGTATTTTCAACCGGTTTTGCGACTGAGTTCTGTTATAATATTTAGACTAATGTACCATTTTCTCGTATTTATCCTATAGATAATTTTATATACTTTATGAAAACATTAACTACAACTTGTTATTTCTAATAGTTTTTGTATAATACTGGAAGAGCATAATATGTCCGTTTTGTGTATTTTCGCAAGACCGACTTTTTGTGAAGTCGTTCTTTCTCGTGTTTCTGATACGTGAATCTTAACCTATCTTACTTTATCGATAATTTTTGCAGTATATCTCTCTAACAACTTTTTAAGGTTAATAAATTATCGGCTCGTTACCGTGCCGTCTACGTTATTGACTGCCCCTCCCGCGACCCGCGTAGCTCATGGTCCGAGACGACAGAACTACTTATTTATTGTTATACGTACACTACAACAGTGAAATATTTTTTCAAAATTGTCCATTAGTTTTCGAGTAAGTTACAAACAAGCAAATTCACACCATTCCTTCACGATCTCTTCATAATTACTCAACAGAAATATAAATTAGTTACATTAAAAGTATATGTTGAATCAGAGCAAGAAAAATAGTTACAAAATAATATGGTTCTCTATTATAGTGTTATTTCTTAATAATAATATATTTCAAATCAATACTGAGTGACGATGCAATTTCTATACAAAAGTACACGGTTCAAATCCCTTATATTCAGCTATCTAAAATATGATCGATTAAGTTTTCCGAATATAGAATTGGAATTTCATATTTCACTCGCACAATAGGTTTTATAGCCAATGGTCGCATATTGTGAATTATATTACACAAAACACCTTCACGGACTTTAAACTTTCAGGTCTGGCCAGAGACATAGCTTCTCTATCGACTGCATTATAGGGAATGTTCTGAAACTTCTGACGAACTCCATGACCCCTCCCTTCAACCCCTTTTCGCACTCGCGGATATAGGTTGCATCCACACACAGTGGATACGTTCTGCTTACGAACGAAAAAGTTCAGTGACATCGATCCTGTGTCGCAATATCAAAAAGTGGAACGAACTTCCGACGTCGGTCTTTCCTGCTTCCTACGATCTGGGTTCGTCTTCTCTATAAAGAAAAGTTGTCTATATCCTGTCATTTTAGAAGGAATGCGGACGCAGACATTAGTTTACGCGACCTCCGAAGTAAAGAAGTCTATTAAAGCACTTTTTTTTAAATGTTTATGTCATACTAGAAATTCCGCCCCCCGCTCCGCCCGTGTATATATTAGAACAATATAAAATATAGCCTGCCACTCAGGAATATCGTAGAATCAAACTTTACCTCTTTATAGTATTAGTATAGATATATATATAGAAAAAAATATCAGGAATTAATTTAGCTGAGTGTATAGAGCCTTAATAATTTGGCGAGTACACAAAAGTTAGAACGTTCGTAAACGAACCAGCGAAACTTGTTCGGAGTCAGCCATCGATCTAACACCTCTGCCAGAATAACTTTTTCACCAATTAATCACAGAGTTTTATTGCGGACCGCGAAAATACGCAGTGTACTCTCAGAGGCAGTCAAAATTCAATACAATCAAGACTTCCTAAATTATTACTTCTGTTTGTCTGTGACATATTCACGCTAAAACTACTGAACGGATTTTGATGCGGTTTTCAAGAGGAGATAGGCCACAGCAAAAGTTAGCCCCAGCGAGTTTTCATGGCGTATGCTGTCCGTCAGAGATATAACAAAATGATGTAAGAAATAATTGTGTAAAATAAAATGATCTACAAAAAAGTCCGCGGTAGCATATATCTATCTTTAATAGGTACTTAAGTAAACCTAAGGTCCATAGTTTTTTTATAAATGGTACGACAAGTGACTCGCCATCCACTTAGTGGAAAGTGTGGAGGCAATGAATGGATGTGACAAACAAGAATTCATGTAGTCATAATTATGTTTGTCATATCCATTATGCCAACTTATGTTATGCAGGAAGGATTTTCGGGATAAAAAGTGTTTAGTCAATTTCAGCTGTATCTCGTTGCGTTGTTGTGGCATCAAAAAAGGTTCTATCTATCTATCATCAAGGCTTTTATCCCAAGAGGGGTAGGCAGAGACAATATAATGCCATTTGTTACGATCCTGACATACATGAAAAAGCCACTTGCAAAGTGCCTAAAAAAAATCTAAATATTTTCTAAACCATATAATACAAGTTAGCTTCATGAAGTAAAAAGAACCTGAAAACAGTTTCATATTGTACAATAAAACCTATTTACCATCATCATGCCTCTCACATCTGACGAATGTACCAGAATCATTTCGAAAATATTTCATGATAAGTTATTGGTTTTTTTTTATTTTGTAACCATGTGAAAAAAAATACAAGTTTTAGTTCATGGTTATTCTTTTGCAACAAAATTTTCTGTAAACAAGTTTTTTTTATAAATTAAAAGTTAATTTAAGTTACGTAGAGCGAATTAATTTAGTTACTGTAGCTTTAATAAAAAACACATTAACTTGTGACCTTTTATATTATAATTTTGTTTACATTTTTTTTCCTTATGTAAGTTGTCGTTATACTTCAGATTTATTTATTGAAATATCTAAACTCAAGGTTAACAAAAATTTACGTGCTATCTACACTGACGAGCAATATAAAAAAGCCACTTGCAAAATAAAAAAGCAATATTTAACACATTTAATTAAATTTGTTTTGTTTCCATTGGGTGTTTTTAACCGTTATTAAATACACTCTTACTTCAAAAAGATATATACTATGACATATTATACTAACTTAGTAGCTTTTTTTTATATTTTTAGTCAGTATATAATAACGTACCTATCACATTAGGGGTAGGTAGACTAGGTAAGATAAATTAGCTCTAATCTTTCGCCTTCTTTATATTGATCACACCTCTCAAAATATGCTTTGCGACATTCAGGCATTTCTACCATGAATACTTTTTAGTTTACACTAAATAAAAAAAAAATAAAAAATCCTTAGTTTCTGCTGTACTGGGACATATACAGATGTGGTGATGTAGGGTAAATAGAAAAAAAAGATCCCGGCCGCACAATGGATACTTGATGTGAAACGTCCATTGGTGCGCCTTGTGGTTGTGGGTAAGACCGACTCGTATGCCGTGACGGCATACAACATGACGCTCTCTTATGCCATCGTAGCGCCCCCACTCCGCCGCCGCTCTCTACTACCTTGTGTGTGCGTGGCGCGTATACTATATTCTACAGTATACTTTTATATCTGCCAGGCGTCCCGTGACGTTTTTTTTAAATTAAAAACTTATATTTAATCTGACAAGCCACACTTCTATCTAAATACATATATACGTCAAAATAACCGGCCACTCGTTAGGTATAGCCTCACAAATACCATCGGTTAAAAGAGGAAGATTTTGTCTTCCACTGGGTAACGAGGCGGATAAGACAACCCGTGAAGATATAAACAAAATAGAAAAACATTATGTTTGATTGCTACGTCTTCACATCTAAACTTGTGATCCGATTTAAATATATTTTTTTGGAACCTTCTTTGATTTTAAGTTCTAATCGAGTCTAGAGTAAAATTCGCTCTTGACAGTTCACAGAAATCAATTAAAAGTAATTTGTTCGCGGACACAAAATTAATTTCCCTAACAATATTGTATAGAAACATTTCAACTCCATTAAAACTCTCAGTCATAACAACAGAGTATAAGAATCACAGACCAGAAACTTCTCCAAGAATCCACTCGCGCGCCCGTTCGTACGAACGAAAAACTCACAAGATTATATAGCAAACCACTGAACTTCAGAACTTCAGCATTGAGTTATGAATAAATTACCAAAGTTAAGAGATTCTTGGTATAGGGTAGTGCCGATGTCACCTGTAGATTAAAATAATGTGCTGAACTTAGATATGTTATTTTCATTCATAGTTTAACCACATCACTTTTACCTATCATCATCGTTGACAGTGGCGGTACCATATAAGTCAAAAAGTCCGGCTTGCCCAATTACTCCTAAAGTAATTGCAAAAAAAATCTCAATAAAAGTGTGTCCCAAAGGATATTCTAATCTATCAATCAAAGTTCGGCCCAAAGGATAGGAATCCAGAGTATTCCAAAATATTTATAAACAAAATGTGTTACGTCAGTGAATTAGTTGATCAGTCAGTTGAGACCTCTGTATTTGTCTCGCTCGAACTTGTTGGCTTGCAACGGGGCTTTGTTTGCACATATATCTGTCTTGTTCTAACCTATGCAAAAACTCAATTTACAATAATTATAGTTCGTATCAATAGCGATTTGTACTAAAAATTACTTTCATAGTGAACTTCGTTACGATTACGAAACGGCGCGCGGCTATATTCGTGCGGTGAAAAATATTCAACTTCATATTTATTTACTTCGTGTTTTTGTTTGGTATGTTTTGTGCACACAGTACCTAACTAAAGCAACACACCAAACAGATTTTTTCCATAGATAATGTGAAAAGTCGACAAACTTTTGTACCTATAGACAATCTACAAAAATATATCGGCTTGCTCTGCTTTGAAAGCCTAGGCACGCCACTGATCGTTGATACTACGAATACTGCCAATTGAATAGGCCAACAAAAATTGGGTACACCTACCCATCTACGCAATAGTAGGAGAGAAAAGGCTTAAAAAGCTCCGTGAGCATTATTATTTTAATACCACCTCATCGCCACTAAATTTTAGAGCCTAAAAGATTGCTTGCCATTTACTCTGTTTATTATAGACATCTAACTAAATGTGGACATTGTTACTGATGTACAGAAGTACAGATATTTGATGTAGGTATTATCTTTAGAACAAGCACTGTCGGGTGTGGGGTAGCCAGGCCGGGTAGATGGGTAGGTATAGCAGGAAAACTCGTAGTAAACTTTCACCATTCGTTTATTGGTCGAATTAACAAGGAAGAACAAGCAGCAAAAGAACAACCAGTAAAAGCATCCGTAAGGAGCCAAGGAGAAGGAGCGCACTGTAACAAAAATGAACTACACATTATTACAGGGCGTTAAGCTATTGAAGTAACACAATACAAAGTATGATAAAAATACTTACAATACTTATTTGCGCTCCTTTTATATTAACATAGATATTAGTTCTTGAATATTGATACAATACATTTTATTTAGTTGTTTACTTAGTTGATAAAATAGAAATATAATAAATTTTACAATTGGCAGAGTGACTGCCTAAGTCAACAGTTTGTGAAGGAATGAGTAACATTTTAATTTAGGTTCCACACATCGAATATTTGAAAATAACATACAATGTTCTATTGAATTAAAATGAACAATATCGTGTTCTAAAATCAAAATAAATGCTATTTATGATGGCCAGCTTGTAAGCGGCCAGGAAAATAAGGTCGTATCATCACAGCACTTCGAAATATATGAGTATTGTATGAATAAATTAGAAAAGTTCCTTACGTCAAAACTTAGTACCTAGGTAGGTACAGCAATCATACTTAGATAATTTAAATTTTAAATTATTATGTTTGAGTGAACTCACTTGTATATATCATTTGATTCTACATTAGGGTTCCGTCTTTAGGTTTACCTGACTACGCGCTTGGAGTTTATTAAAATTTCACTAACGAATTTAAAATCTCTGGCGCTCCAACTATCTCTGTCTCTGTGCAAAAAAAAAACCACGTCATTCCGTTGTTTTGTATTGACAATATTAGTTAGTTACTAGTGGCGTATTTTAATATGGATTTGTTTGTTTATTTTTCGTTATTAGAGGGAAAAATAATCTTTAAAATGGCGTGTCAAACATTAACTTTGAACATTTGAAAATAATACATACCTAGAGATTAAATTGACGTGTCCCGAAGTGTGAAGTGTTGGCAAGTATTTTATTATATTCATATACATATTTACCAGATGATAATGGAATTGTGGAGACTTGGAAGACCTGATGATGGACTCTATGGTTGTACCTGAAATATTATAGACAGAAATACCGTCTGCCAGCCAGACTAAATTAGTGTATCTAGGCCAAAAACTTCATTCATACCGCTGCTTCATACTTTAAATTTATAACCACTTCTGATGAAGAAAAAAAACCGCCTTCAAAACCAAAATGTGCTTTCCGAAAGCAAATGCACAAGTCACTATAAAAAAATACCCAAATCGCTTCAAGTCTGCCTATAAAATTTTAAGAGTTCTTGATTTCTCCAGGATCCCATCATCAGATCGGTTCAGGCGTCTTCAAGTAATCGAGGAACATATATAAAAAAACATAAAAGATTCCGACGAATTGTAAACCTGTTCCTTTTTTTGAAGTTCGGTTAAAAATGAATTATTATAAAGAGATTTTGATGTTTGTCTGTCTGTCTTGATAAGTAGGTAACTACTGTCGCAATTAACAAGTCATTTTCAGCATCTATTCATATATCAAATGCAAAAATATTTTTAAACTGCATCCAGAGATAAGCGCGTTCAAACAAACAAACAAACAAATATAGTTAAAGATATAATTGTGGTGAAAAAACATCAGTATAAGTAAAAGGAAAAACAGGGTTCCGTAACCTCCATTTTTTACGAAGCTTTTTGTATTGATACAATGTCGTTGATAAAAAAGATAATTTTAAAAGTGAAATGAAGTTAATTTTAAATCAGAACCCATCCTCGTCGCATCCCATCTCATAAAAATGTATGTATGTGACATTTTATTATCAAAGGACAGATCTCTTTCAAACTACCGATTATTCAGTTGAGCGATAACCGACGCAATGCGGGTGTTAATGTCAGGAGCATCGTTGTTAGGACGTGTCTACATTGGGTGATGGCTTTTTAAACTCAGACTAAGAAAATTAAATTTAAAATAATATGTGGCGTATTAATACTACTGGCCACATACTTTTAACCTATTAGTTGACACATGATAGACAGTGATGTCATGTCAAATACTCAGAGATAACAATCCAGTAATGAAAGAACTTTAGTTTATATTTATAACATAATTAAACCGTATCCAAATAATATGCTGTTTAAATAGAGGCGCAACATGCGCCTCTATAATTGGTGATCCCGACGAAAAACGCAATGCGCCCTGTGTCGCCATGCCATCGATGCGCCATGCGCTGTCCTTACGCGTGCCTTGGACACAGCGCCCGCCACGTGCTGTCCTGTCATAACTCGGACCTTGGACACAGCGCCGGCCTCGTGCTGTCCTAACACGCGCCTTGGACACAGCGCCGCTCACGCGCCACGGACTCCGTGCAGCACAGCACGCGCGTGCGGCCTGGCTGGACACATGGCTCAACCCGTACCTCACACTTCGTTGAGCTACCTACGCGACGCAGCACAGCGCACTGGTTCCGACGAAGTGTTTATTACTAAAAGTTTTTTTTAAATTCCTTTTACATTAAGTAATTTTTATATTTTATTTTGTAACTTTCATATTTTATATACATTTTATATACTATTTACATAACTACTACAATTTTAGCATTCATGTATTTAATATTTTAAAAGTAGGCACTAGTATTTGTATAACTACTATGTCACACACCCATTTCATTATTTTTCTCAATTTGTTCCACTTTCTCTATTTACTCCCACTTTCCCTTGACGATTTGTCAAGCTACCAGGTCCCTTAATTTCTTTCGATCACGACATGTGATTTCTTTCATGGCTCCTGAGAGTGCAGTTGGCTGACTTAGCCCCGCTCTCACGGTCATACTTTTGCAGGCAACCAAGGTCCATCATAGCGCAACTTGCTGTGTGGATTTAGGTCTCACTTGTTGACCACTGGTTTGGAAAGGGAGTGAAGAAGAGCATTATTTCCCTTTTTATCTCTAGTTTTTTTTTTTAATTTTCTTTCCCCTATCGGGTTTCCTTGCTCCGTAGGGGGGTGATGCGGCGTATTAATACTACTGGCCACATACTTTTAACCTATTAGTTGACACATGATAGACAGTGATGTCATGTCAAATATTCAGAGATAACAATCCAGTAATGAAAGAACTTTAGTTTATATTTGTAACATAATTAAACCGTATCCAAATAATATGCTGTTTAAATAGAGGCGCAACATGCGCCTCTATAAATATAAAATAATTTATATTATCTGGATGCAAAAACAATTCAAAAAGTAAAGACGTTAGGTACCTATTTTCTGATACACCTGAAGCCAGCTTTTGAAACAAAAAGAAAGCTTTGAAATCTGTTCAGCCGTCTTGGTGCCAGGATGTCACATTATATAAATGCAGTTTTAAAATGAACCTACTTGTTGCATTGTTTCAAACTTTTGATAACAATAATTAAATATATAAATGTCGCCGCCAAATGGTTATAACAGCCACTCAATTGGTTGGCTATACATTTCATTAAATGGTGGCATTCAATTGAATAGCTAGGCCATTCGTTAAAATGTTTTGGCTAGTTGAAAGCGCTCTTTAGAAACAAAAGCCGCCAGGTCATTCAAAATTTAGTTCCTTATTTTGTCACTATAGCGCTAACAGTCTCTAACAAATATGGCGTCAACAGCTGATTAATCTGTGAGTGCTGTTTTATGTAAAGTGTTTTGTTTCGAATTAAAATAGACAGTATAATAAAAGAAAAAGGAACAGATAATGGATTTACCTGCAAATAATGAGCCGGACACTAGTTTTAAACAAAATTTCGAGTCTAAATAATACGAATACGACGAACAACCCTTACGTTCAGCCCTTATGTTAAACGTTTCTTTCAACAGTTTGGCTAAGCATACTTTAGCCATTCAATTGAATGCCGCCATCTAATGATATGCCTAGCCATCTAATTGAGTAGGTGATTTAACCATTTGGCGGCGACATATATATTAGGTAAACCTTTGATAAATAGAAAGGAAAAACATGGAGCATCTCAACGCTAATACAATCACGCGTGACACCGTGCGAATAGGATAAAAACACAGAAAGAAGAACAAAAGAGCGGGACAAAGAGCTTATGTGTATGAGCAAAGCGTATGCTACGTGGCACGCTGAATATTATTTTTGTGACTCTATCCAGTGTATACAACTCCTAAACGCGCGTTCACATCACATCAGTGATTTTAGATTTTGAATGAGTCTGACAGGATCTAAGTTATTTTCAACTTATACTACCTATATTATACTGGCCAATTTATTTCTGCTAAAGCTAGTAATATAATTAATAATAATATATTCCTTGATGTATAGACGCCATAAGGGTCCTTAAGGCGCAGACGAGTAATGTTACATTTTAATACCAAATGAAAAGAAAAAGTAGTCCCATCCATTACCTTTTCATAAATATTGTCGTTTCTCCCTCGACTAAGGGTTCAGTGAAATTTGCATTGCGTATGAATTCGGCATAACTATGTAAAGCAGGCTATATTTCAAGCTAAAACGTTTAATATATAATATATTACGGAACTTGCGAATATTTTCCTGAATATTTATGACGGGAACTATGTTGGGCGAGGACCCTTAATACTGCTCTTCAGTTTTCAGGGTACCCCTTTATTCTTTACTCGTGTAATAACAAGGTACCTCACTCACTTTATTATAAAAAGGGTTGTAATTAGGATGAAATTCCGCTGTTAATATAAAAATGCTTCTATTTTTATGAGTGCAGACAACATTTTTAATATTTTCCCAAGGTATTTGGATTCTTAACGCTTTTTAACCGACTTCAAAAAAGGAGGAGGGGGTTCTCAATTCGGCGAAATCTGTTAGGTTTTATTTAATGTATGTTCCCCGATTACTTGAAGACGCCTGGACCGATTTGGAATTTTTTTTTAAAGTATACTTTCCAGGTGGTTTCTCGGTCATCAGGTCAGTATATGATGATGGGATCCTGGAGAAATCGAGAACTCTTCAAATTGAAGTCGGTACACTTTTTTTAAAAGGCAATTTTAATTTTATAACAAAGACAAAACATTACCTTTTATTGACAGGTTTTTCACAAAACAATATAACAAACAGCTAGACCGATTTATATCTAATATATCGATTTAAAGAAATCGCAATGATGCTTGTCACTCCAATAATTACATTTGTCTTCCTCTGGGAGCCCTGGGGTTCGGTATATTAGTTTTCGGGATCCGTATAAGAAACCTCAGAGGAATTCTGTGACGGTTTTGATGGATGTTCAGGAAAAGTAGTGGTAATTAAGTACTCTACCGCTGCCTAGCACCCAGGAGACAAGGCTTGATGGTACATGATCTAAGTAACAATTTTAGACTGTTAAGCTGTTAATACTTTCTATATTACCTCTTAAATACTTTACTGTATCAGTAATGTTAATTCCAATCCAAATCGTCAATAAAGAGCATTCTAACTAAAATGTCAGAAAGATACAAGAGAAACTAACAATCAAGTGCGAGATAAGAATGTTAAAGATGGGTTCCGTAGAATATATAATCTAGGGATAGGCAGCTTTTGAAAAATCTTTCACCAATAATTAGAATGTGGGTGGGTGGACATAAGCTACATATTAGCCCGTTAAAATAAAAGGGCTTTTAGTATACACCGATTTTATATGATGTAAAAATATCAACGTCACCAAACATTGCTATTTTCTCTCTCAGTCGTTACGGTATATTATATTTCCACGCGGGTGAAACCGTGGGCAAAAGCTAGTTCATAATATAGGTAATACATTATTATTATGTTCTTTGCCACCATACCACACGTGCCTAATATCTCCATATTTACTTATTATTGTTAGGTTATTCAGTAATAATTTTTGGTTTTAGGTTACACTAGGATATAAGCCCTTAGTTTAACAACTTCTACCAAACACTTCTCGCCAAATAAAATTTTATCAATATACGTAATGTACAAATATTTTGCTAAAAGTTTTATTAGAACCAAATAAAATTCGCTTTTGTAACCGAAAACGATAACTTAAAGAAAATTACAAATGTAACTTGTCCTACAGAACCCTAAAAAGTAAACAACGAAGTTTAAACCGTCGATACCTTATCTCATACAACGCAGTCCGTTACAACTTTTGTCGGACGATAACCAAACTGAGAATATCGAGACCAACACAAAGAAAGCATAAAATTTAGAAGTTTGGTTACGATCACCCACGTCGACTTTTTGGGACATGATCGGTCACTAAAGGTATGTACATACTCAAAATGGAATTATTATTATAAATAAAAACCTAAGTGGGAAGAAGAAGTGTGGATGTCGCTTTACGTGCCATACGAAGCACGAGAAGTAGTGAACGTTCTACCAGAAGTGACACTCTAGGTCAGTGCAACAAACAGGTTTGCCACCTGATAGACAAATGGCTATTACTGATGTCTCTGGCCAGACTTTAAGGCCCTGAAGATGTGTTGGGGTTTGTCCAGAATATACTCCCAAAACTACTGAATACATCTACATATTTATCTATCTCAAGAGGGGTAGGCAGAGACAATTGAATGCCATTTGCTACGATCCAGACATACCTACCTCTTTCGCTTCTTTTATATTCATCATATGAAATACATGCTCGGCGATTGTTTGAACTTTTAATATTGCCATCGATCAATACATTTTTTAATGTTCAATAAAAGTACTCCTAGGTCGTCCTCTGCCAGCATTTCCTTTCACTTCAGCCATATAAACATTTTTAGTCAATCCTTTTCTTCATTTTATTTCTTTCATTTGGATGCGGTCAATACGCTTTATATCACACATTGTATCTAAAGATCCACTGCATTTATCTTACTATCATGCTTCTTATTCCATACTCAAGTCTCGCTTCCATAAGTAAATGAGGCATCTAGTAGCAAATTATAGCTGTAGTGATAATTATAATATTTCAAATTAGAATATACAAATATTATGTTTTAGCACGCACGCTTTTAAGTTAAATTTATGTAACTCAACTAACCTACTGGTCAAAGATTAAAGATAACATTTAGATTGTATACATTCCGTAACATTTATATTGCGTGGCACCAAAAATGTGTCGGTGGCATTATGTTAAAATTCCTACCATTGTAACACTTCTAACGTAAATAATGTCGAAGATATTGTGCTTGTGAGCTTTCTGAATGATTTTATTTCTATTCAATATTTTTATAGACAATTCAAGGATTAAGTAACGGTATTGTATATTTTTGGTTTCCGTGCATTAGTTTTTTTATAATTTCAAAGTTTATCCCACAGATGACAAATGACGTCATCTTTAGGTAAATTAGCGTTTCCGTCTTCGTCATCTATGACATCGTTATAATATACTACTGTTGTGAAAGGACATGCAAACGATGACCTAGGTGTTCTTTTATTGAACGTATAAAAAAAATATTGATCGATGGAAATATTAAAAGTGCCTACAATCGCCGAGCATGTATGAAAGGTATGATAAATATATAGAAGAAGCAAAATAGGTATGTCAGGATCGTAACAAATGGCATTCGATTGTCTCTGCATACCCCTCTTGGGATGAAACGCGTGATGATAGATAGATATATAAAAAACCTCCTTTTAACCTAAATTTCATTCTATTAATAGTAAGTCAAAGAATGAAAGCCTATAATTTGAAACTATTTTAGCAAAAGGTCAAAGGCCACAGAATATATTGCCTTTATGTCTCTGATATCTTGTTTATAAATTGTATTCTATGAATAAATTTACATGATAACGTCGCAGTTATATTTTTTGTCGAATGAATGCAACTTGTATTTCCTGCATTGTCATTTAGTCGAAATATTTAATTTTCAGTTGATTTGTGTTTCAAAAACTTCTGTCTACCCAAATGGGATTCAGGCGTAAACAAATATAATAGTAAAGAATTTTTATAAAGAGAAAATTGAATTCTTGAGTTTATTTATTATAGCTTTTATTACAATAATTAAAGTATTTGTTTTAATCAAAAAATACCGACTTCATGAATAAAATATCAATATATTACACCAATATCTATAACATGATATCCGTAACGATTTTATTTATAAACAACAAGTTGAAACAAAAAGTAATAATTAAGGTCAAATCTCCCACCGAGCGTAGAAGATGCACCAATAAACACAAATAATAGTAATATGTAAATTAATTACTTTTTTATGAACCGCCGAAATGTTTCTTTAGTAATTATTTATTTGATACAAGCTTTTAAAATAACTAGAGTCTATATAAAAAGAAAGGCATTGTATAAAATGTTTTAATGGACTCGCCAGGAATGCAATAAACAGAAATGAAAAAACCATCGGTGCATTTTAAAGCTACAGTGAAAGTCATTATGACAAGTATTCAGGATATTTTGAGGTCGAAATGCTTTTTTCAGATTTTGTTTAGACCCAATACTGGGCTCATACGATTCTTTTTAGAAAAAAAGGTGGTCATCCGGTCCGGTAGATGTGAAACGCAGTACACATAATATACGCGCCACGCACACGCAAGGGAGTAGAGAGCGGCGGGGGATAGGGGGCATGACGCAGTTATCCGTCACGCTATACGAGTCGGTCTTACCCCAAGACACATTATTTCACACATAATGCAGCTAAGTACATTTTATTGGATTTAAAGAATACGGTATTTTTTATTCAAAAAAATTTGGGTTCTATAAAATACAGTAAAACTGCACGAAAACGACCGGACCGCCAAAAATATCCATCACGCGTAGCCGGGCGGAAAGTTAGACGTTAAAAATAATCCTCTACCCATTTAAAAGACATGGTAATAATTATTTACACAACTTAGAAGCTAACAAAAATCGTAAATCAATAATCAGAACTGTGGACAGGCATACAAGGTTAAAACATCATAAATAGTGAGCCATAAGTTATGGTCGAGGCAGTATAAACATAGAATAATCCTAATGTTCTGAGAACACAATAAACACACATGTGGGCTTGTAACCTGTACCCTGTACCCACCTGTCATAAGCCAATTTTTATGGGGCTCAGTCACGGACGCTTTTACTGATTTTTGGTGAAGAGTTCATATATTCTCTTTTTTGGTTGATGGTTCAGTAGAAAATACAATTTTGAGTTTTGAATTTAAATTGTAAACAATTTCAACTTGTATTTTAAAATTATTTATTTACTTACACATAACATTATGAAAACCTTAAAATTAATCTAAACATGTTGATGATGAAACTCCTCAGAGATCCCAATGAGACGGGGTAATGTTTCCACGCACGTAGCATCTTATACAAGGGCGCTTATACCTCGCTCCCAGGGAATCAGAGTCATTCCATCGGGTCTCTTGGCGTCTTCCCGGATTATTCCCGTTGGCTCTAGAAGACCAGGGACTTCTATTGACGCAAGAGCCCGCTTTTGATGGTGTCATTGAGGGAGCTGTGGCGAGAAAGCCAAGTCCGTGAGTTCCAAATTGAGCAACCTCCTTTCTAGACCACACGGTCATCTATATTCGCAACATACTGGTACTCCTAACCTTAGGCCTATACTGATTCTACATAGATATATGATATCTTGAACTTTTGTGTAGATCATTTTATTCTACATAATTCTTTTCTACATGATTTTATTATATACCTATCTCCCCGCCCTTGTCACAAATACTACAGGTGTGGACCAGTTGTTTTATATGACATGTAACACTTTGTTGGACCCCCCTCCCCCTAAACCGGTGACGTAATGTATGGATGGTCCCTTATACAATACGCAGGTCTTATAAGTCATAGGGCAATTTTAAATACGCGAAAATCTTCCTCTAGAAATGCAGATCATAACAGTAAAAATCGCACAGTGACGAATAATTATATATAATAACGACATGAACAAAGGAACGCTTGACTGATTCTTAATTAATGTAATTCTCACTTCCGAATTTATGAAAGCGATAATGTAGTTTCGCTTCAAAATTTAATATACGGTCATGGAAAAGCCGCTGTAATTTTAATCTTTACAATTAATAAATATTTTTATTGTTAACTCTTTGTATGTTTTCATTATAAAATAAAATGAAACATCGAAATTGATAAGCAATTAAGTATATAGTATACGCGCCACGCACACACAAGGGAGTAGAGAGCTACGACGGAGATGGGGAATGACGCCTTTATCCGTCACGGCGTTTTAGACGTTTATGCCTACCTATGTATACTTAAAAAGTCAAATAATATAAAAAAACGTTTAGTGAGTCCTAAGGATCCCCAAAGATGATCAATTTTATGGTTCAGTTTTATTTCGGTATACAATCATACATCATAGTTAACATGCGATTTGACGATAATTCCTCCGCATGATCATAATCGGTTATATCAAATACCTTAAATATAAAAATCGTATTGTGCCATTCTACCTCACAAATGGATATGAAATGGCATACATAACTTATGATAACTATTTATAGTTTTATTAAACTAGCTTTCCACCCCTTTTAAAATATCGACGTGAAAAATTATCCTTGAAAGTTTCAACAAAATTTATTCAGCCGTTTCAGCAGACAAATATACAGATGAACTCAAATTCTAAAAACCGTCATTCAGTATCGCGTAAAATGTGTCTGTCTGTCTGTGACCTTTTCACACACAAACTACTGAACGGATTTTGATTCAAAAGGAAGTGATTCACAAGTGTGAATCAAGTCGGGGGAAAAAGTTAGCCTCAGATTGTATAGAATAAAATGTTTTGAAATCGATTCAGCTGTTCCGATGTATATTTTGTACAAACATTGGGATATTATATTTATACAGACACACAAAACTTAATTATTTATTTGTATAGATTAATTAACAAAATTTATCAAAAGAAATAATATTTATTTTTAATTTAAAGCCTCAGTAAAAGTTGAAACTTCGACAATTTTCATTCGCAACTCTTTTACAACTCCCCAGAAGTGCGAGAGGTGTTAAGAAAAACGTCGTAAAAGGAAATTACCTTTGAAAGATTATATTTTTATATTCTCCGCAACTTTCAAAGGCATTTGGACTTCTACTTATTATTTAACAACTTGGTAAAGTCAAAAATAAATACGTAATATTTTTTTGTATTTCAGAGGGCATGTAAAGCGGCGTCCGCAGTTTTTCTGGACATTGTTTCCCGGCCGTAATGAAAAAAAATGAAATTTAAATGTCTAATTTAGTAATTTCAGCAAAGAATCTTTGCAAAATAACGGACCTATTATGAAAAAAATTACAATATACGTACGAATATATTGTGTGAGAGCATCTAAATGAAAATTAAATTCTCTTTTAACGCTCGAGTCTGGCGCATGACTTAATTAAAGGGTACAACAAAGAAAAGGGGTCAAACTACATTTTTGTGGGTCCAAAATTGTGGAAAACCTTTAAAGTCTAAAGTATTCCATTCATGTTTGTCGACAGTGTTAAATCGTGGGTAAATGTTTTGAATAAAACTTTTCATAAAGAGAGATATTTTTAATTTGTACGTTAATGTAGCTGAAACTGGATTAGCTTTGTCTAACTTTTAAATGTTTATTTTTAACTAATTCACTCGTTGATTAAAAGAAAGAGAATTATTATGAATATAAATAGCAAAGGTTTAATAGTAGTGGATTAAGTCTGATTCATTTTCATTGTTATATCTGTGAAACTACTAAACGGATATTGACATCGTTTCCACTATTAGATAGGTTGATCCACCTGGAAGGTTTACGAGTATTAAACATGGACTTATCATGTATAGGAGCTGAGCAATAATAGTATAAGTGAATCAAGTTGGGGAAAAAATTAGCCCCAGCGAGTTTTCATAGAGTATGCTGTCTAATCCGTCAGAGATATAACAAAATTATGTAAGAAATAATTGTGTAGAATAAAATGACCCACAAGAAAGTCTGCAGTGCCATATATGTATCTCTAATCGATAAGTAGTAATAGGCGAATTTATGTTGGTATTCAAATTGTTGTTAACACATATTGCACCCATGCGGGGTCGCTAGTAAATACTAAGAAACAAGTATTAGCATTCTCGTTTAATAATGTTAAAATTCCATCCATCTATACGACCCTAGAACGCGTATCCAACGGATCCAGATCACTAAGAACGATCCTGTGGTCTGTTCATCATCAGGTTATCGCGATATGTACAAATAACTGAGATTAATTGCTCAATAATTGCTGTCAAATCGCAAAATGGTAATCACTTAACTCACAACCGATTGTAATAGATAATAGCACCTCAAGCAGTTAGTACTCGCAATGTGGCCAGATATACCGGTAACAGTGACCACTTTTTGCCACTTGCTGCACTTAATGGACCTAGATGTGTAATTTTTTTAACAGACTTTTTAAGTCGATTAAAGCACATATTCTTAAAGAAAATTGGTGCTTAGTTTTTTTGACTCGAGTAAGTTAACGATTTACCAATTAGGCTATCGACTAAGTACATTTTTACTTTTATGGTCACCACTTAGTTGATGATGGCGTTACTTTTTGCGACCAGTTGCATGGCGACTATTGCTTCCGCGCAACTGGTTGCTAGCTGTTACTTTACATACTAGGTTTTAATCTAAGTGACTAACCTGGCTTGTCCAGATCACTGATGAACTCCTCAGTGTCAGTGTACGCTGTAGTACCAAGAGCTCCCAACACGAGCCACGTCCACACCAGGACACCAACCCTCGACATGGCACACACTTCACTCACTCACACACAACACTACACACTGCATCGCCGGACTTCTGAAACAAACAGAAATACATTTTAATATTGGTTTTATTATACTTATAAACTGGGACCGGAAAAATACTTTTTCGACCACTGAAGAAATCGTACAAATTGGTACATAATTCACGGAGATATGGCTGAAATTAAAAAGTTTTTTTTATTATTCTCACGGGTTGCCTTACAGCTTAGAAACCGTGTTACGGTCCCAGTGTACCCAGCGGAAGACCAAGTCTCCTTCTTTTACCCGATGCTATTTGTGAGGCTATACCTAAAGAGTGGCCAGTTCTGTTGAGGTATATTTAGATGGAAAAGTCTCTAAGTGTGGTTTGTTTAATTATAAAAAATCCATTGGTACATATTCGAATCTTTTTTTTTGTGACCATTTTTCTAGTACATCATTATCCTTCCCTATTTTATGAAGTTTGTTTACACCTGAATTTCGCAACAACCAAAATACATTCAAACAAAATATCTAATCGTGATTTAGTTTCATATGGATTTGGTAACAAGAGTAGGTAGGTATTTGACCGCCACTCTAATCACTTACAAGTTACAAGTCAAGAATCGTGTAGTCAGCAGGACTTGCCCAAACAATTTCTAAGATTCCTCAGAAGTATGCTGTGGTCCGACCTGAACATGACCCTCAACAACGGACCCTCATCAGGTTACGACACGCGCCAATTACTGCCCTGTCTGTCCACGGTATTGACACGACCCAGATCTGGTATGGTGACTAGCAATTATCATATTTTTGAGGACTTTTTATTGTTGATTTTTTTTCTTTACTCTTTAGGACATTTTTATTCCATGTTACCTACCGGTTTTAGGGTAAAGTAGATAGCGATATTTTTTGACCTTTTTATTTTAGTATCTACTTATGTACACAATAATTATTATAAAACTCTGACCATTTCACGAAAAAAACTACTCAACGGATGTTGTTGCGATTTTAACTATTTTATAGGTTGATCCACGAGAAAGGTTTACAAGTATTAAACATAGACCTATCATGTTTAGGATTTATGCAATAACAGTATTAGTGGATCAATTCAGGGAAAAAGTTATTTCAGCGCATTTTCCGTAACAGTTAATCCGTCAGAGATATATAACAAAATTATGTAGGAAAAAATGTGTGGACTGAATATGATGGTAATGGGTAAGTAGAAATAAGCTAGTCGCTAGTAATCAATAAAATAAGGACTCTATTGCTACCAAAAAACATTAGAATAAAAAATGTTAAATTTAAATTTTGACAAAATGATCTCGTTAGTAAATAGTTAGTATTTTTGTTCGTAACGCTTCCATGGTCCTATAGATTGTTAGTATTTTTAGGTTTAACTTTGATATATTTCAACATGTCTATCACTGCCTATTATACCAAACAAATATAATTTTTAAAGACAAAACTTGCTTAGTTATTTGATACAAATTTCATTAATCATATTCCATAATTATTAGAACAAACCGTGTCAAAATTATTGACAGTAACTATTATATACAACCAATAGTTACGCCTCGTAACATATTCCTCAATAATATAAAAATAATGGATGCCCTACCAGCGACAATATACTATCAATACCAATACACGTCGCTTGTTGATGTGAGAATTTTAGGTCTTTTGTTCGTCGAGTATATAGAATTAATTAGGGTTACCACTTGCGGAATTTCATTGTTCTTTTCATTAACTAACGACACCTATTAAGTCACTTGGTTTGACATGTCAGTTGGTTTAATGGGTTTTGAGGGCGTTGTTTGCTTTTAGAAAATTTGTGGCTTCATTTTGGTTTAAGAAATTCTAATTTTAGATGTGTGTAACGAATGATATCTATAATTTTTTTTAGGATAAACTATTCCTAATTTCTCTGTAAATAATCCACCTGTGTCACTGTAATTTAGCATATAGTTACTAATTCATTATATCTAAGTGAAATAGCCGATATTTTTTCAATTGGTTTTATTGAATAGGACATGGGTGGTAAAATAAAGGATTATTTTCTCTTTCTTAATGTTCTTCTATCAAAGCTCTTAAATATTATTAAAAAGCGTTGTTATACCATTACCCTTCAATTATATATACATCGCGTTATTTATAGCTTATTGAAAATTCAAAATAATAATTATTTTATTATTTTTGATTAATTAAAAATCATAATTATAGGTAAATTATGGATATATTATGGACGCTAAAGACATGTAAATACTTTGTAGATACTATTAATGCTGAAATAGCTCTGTATAAATATTTTACAGCGTTAATTATGTTCAAATACTCAACTTATTTTGCACATATTTTACTTTATTAAGCTTACAAAGTATTTATGTTTAGTTTTAAATACAAATATTCATCACATAACTTATCTCGTTAATACTTCATCGTTGAGAACTCGTAAATAACTAGCTTTGTCAAGTAACCTGGCTACAGCCTTGGTAACTGTGCCAAGGATATACTCGTTTTTAGAACAAAATTACAAATTCGTGTAGTCGTTACACAATGATCGAATCCTAATCCTAACTAACATTACTAGATGACCCGTGCGAATACTTCGCACCATTAGTTCAACTGATGGCGTCTTTTACAAAATAAATGAATTAGTCTAATTTTAAAAGAAACATTTAATTTTCATTTGTTTGATTATTTTTCGTCATTAGAGGGAAAAATTATCTAAAAATGGTGTATGATACCGACAAAAAAACACCTTTGAGAAATAATATATACTTATACATAAAAGCGTCAAGTGCATACAACACCTCTTCATATAATATTTTTTCAGGAAAAGATTTCAAATGGAATTGAATTCCATATTGACTGTATGTATTTTTTAAAACCATTTGAACGTAATGAACAAACAACAAGATTACCTTCGTTGTATCTGTATCCAAATTTTAATTAAAACTGGAAACACGATTATAAACGGACAATTTAACTTTATATACGTCCGTCAGATCTCGTTTTTCTCATTTGGATAGGTATAAAAGGAAAAGTAAAAAAATAATTGTATATTTTCTGTTTTCACCTTGTAATAAACTCAGACACCTACTAAAATGATGTTGAACAACTGTTTATATGTAATATTTTTTAACTCCCGTCTATTACATCGTACTTCGTATGTGGAAATTTTTGAAAGAGACATAAGAAAGGTAGCTGTCCTTTCAATTATCTCTGCGCAAAATATCACATCTGTTATATCATGAAAGGAGGTCAAAGAAACACACTTATGCATTAATAATATTATTATTAGCATTAGGATGACAGATCTGTTATTTAATAGTAGTTTATGATACGGGATCATAATAGGGGTAATTAAAACACAAGTGGATTTTTTTAATAGCATCCACGAGTGTTTTAATTCCAAGTTATGTGCCCGTTCATACACTACTTTATCTAATCCCATGCAATAGTACAAAACAAATTGAACCAAGATATTTTTCTTAATCGACAAATTGGCGGCAAATCGCACTTACTACTTTCTGCGCATGCGCGTTAACTGTCAAGTGACTCCCACATGGGAGTGTCGATATTTTCATAGAGTTTAATGTGGCTGCATAACACTTAACCTTTGTCCTTTCTGCATTAAAAAAAAACATTACGATATCGTTTTTGTATGAAAACTTCGGTACTATAATACATTACAGTATCGAAGTTTGACATATTAGAGACGCGTGTAAGTTAAACATATCATTATGAAGTATAATTCGATTTTGTAATAGAGATTTTACGTTATAAGAGTAGATAAAACTACTAAACCGATTTTAAAAATTCATACACTAGTATATAAGTTAGATAGACTTGATGCATTATTAAAATAAGTTTGGGTCCGTAAGACATTTGCAACTAAATACAAATGTATAGTCTCACGTTAGGCTTTATACAAATATTTTAAGACAAAATAACGCAATTCTTACAAGTATATCTCATAAACACGCGAAGGCGATGAAAATTCAGTAAAAAAAATGCTCGCAGAGTTTTTTTATTTACACTGAAACGAGATACTTGTACTTCCTCGCAAACTGAAATATAAATGAAACAATTACGTGAACATCTTACGACGTAAATGGTACACGAAAAATCAATTCAGACACCTTGGATTTTTTACTTCATTTCCAACAAGTATTTATATATTTTTAGGAAAATAATATACGACCTACCTAACTGTATTAAGAGGCTTTTAGATCTCAAAAATGTCATGAGCTAAATGGGGAATACTTGTGGTTACACGGGAAGCCGAAAACATAAATAATATAATATTTTGAAAGCGAAATAACATTGGGTTTTTATTATTATGGCTCCCGAAACCGTCTCATAGGTCCTAGGGTATCCAGCGGTAGACAAAGTATTTTAGCCGATGGTATTTGTGAGGCTATACGTAACGAGTGGCCAGTTCTGTTGAGGAAAAGCCTCTAAGTGTGGTTTGTCGATTTATTTATTAACTAGCTGTCCGCCCCCGGCTTCGCCCGTGGATATTTTCGAACAAAATAAAACCTGCACTACCCCTACCCTTACCCTTACCCCTACCCCTACCCCTACCCCTATCCTGTTTCCCACGACTTCGTACGTGTCTATTTCAGAATGTTGGCAAACATACACTTCATACATAGCTTTTGTCATGTTCACCTCTGCCCACCCCGTTCCCGTCGTCATGCCGTGATGGTATATAGCCTATGTTACTCAGGGATAATGTAGCATTCTAATGGTGAAAAAAATGATCAAAATCCGTCGAATAGTTTTTGAGTTTATTCATAACAAACATACAAACAATAAATATATAATCTTTCCTTTTTATAATATTAGTATAGATAATAAAAAACTCATTGGTATATGGTCGGGATTGAACTGTGGTCCGCCTAGTTAATACCAGACGTCATAACCACTCGGCTACCGATAAAGTAACATTTTGTTTACGATAACAGTATTCCTTATTTATTAGAGCTATTTTTGAAACAATACTAGATACTTGTACCTAGACGGCTAGTCGCAAGTCGATATTATGATGAAAACAATATTCTGAAATTCCTGAACAGATGGTTCCGTTCAAGTGTATTTAATAACGGTTAAAAAACACCCAATAGAAACAAAACAAATTTAAAAGCGCCATTTGGGCAATTTTTTATATTGATTTTTTTAGGCACTTTGCTTTTTTGCTCGTCAGTAGTTTGGAAATTCTACCCTTATTTCATAAATCTGGAGGAAAGTATCGATTTGTAAAATAAAAACTAAGGCATGTTTTTTAACGACTTCAAAAAAAAGACGTTACAGAATTCGACCGTATATATTATTTTTTTATGTGTGTTCGCGGATAACTTCGTCGTTTATGAACCGATTTTGATGATTTCTTTTTTAATCGACAGATAATTAGTTATTAGTTTTTCAGTAATATAGTCAATTATCAGTATCTCGATGAAATATGTACCGATTTTGACGACTTATTTTTTTAAGGATATAATAATTTTTCGACATTATCTCACAGACATATAACGAAAATCGGTTCAGTAGTTTTTCAGAAATTCAGTAATTTGTCTCTGTTTACGGCTGAAAATTATGTATCAGAGAAAAGCCTTAGCAACGGTTGCTATTGACACGAAGTTGTCAATTTTTGTATCGACGGTGGTCTAGCGGCTAAAGGTATGGTTAATGGTGCAGCTCAGGATGCAAATGGTTCAAATCCCATCCACAGCAGTTTTTATTTTTCCATTAATTTTTTTATTTGCGTTATTATTTGTCTCTAAGGGCAGCAAAATCACTTAAAAGGGAAAAATAAATTAGCTTTTAAAAAAAAGTGTACCGACTTCAAAAATTTGCACTGAAAAGTAAGAAATAATAAATATTTCGTCGTAGAATTTGAAGACGGTTGGTGCCAAATTAGAAATAACTTAGTACCCAAATTCACTAATCTAGACAATTAATTAGGAACCTACGATCATCAGTACAGTAATATTGAACAGATCTTTATCTTCTTAGATGTTTATTACTATGTATCCTAATATGTCACCAACAGTCTTTAAAGTCTACGACGAAATATTTATTATATCTTACTTTTCAGTGCAAATTTTTGAAGTCGGTACACTTTTTTTTAAAAGATAATTTATTATATTATTATTTCAAAATAAAAAACTAGGTACTGTATATAATAACAAAAATATACAAATAAGTTTCTTGATAAGTTTTACATAGGTATTAAAATTATCTTAAATAGGTAGGTACTATTTTTTTATTTTTTTTTTTAATATAATTTTAATACAGTATGTAAAACTTCTCAATATATAAAAATTAAAAATTTAGACCAATAAGTTTCTAAAAATAATTGAATCTTTGAAACAATATAAAAAAAACATACTAAGGTACCGAATTTACATACCGAATTTCATCAAAATGCCTACAAATTTTCATATTAACACAAGCTACTAAGTGCTAGAACTGGCCTCTCGTATTCATCTGCTTTTTTTATAAAATACTGTGCCGCGTTAATAGTTACTGCTCCGCTTCTTTGGGTCGTACCGTGATGTTATATAGTCTATAACCTTTCTCAAGATTTAGTGGGCTATCAAATGCAAAAAGATTTTTTCAAATCCGACTGGTAGTTCCAGATATTGGAGCATTCAAACAAACAAACAGCTTTATTATTAGTATTAGTAGTACAGAAAGATTATAATAACGCGACTTTTTCAGGGAACTCTGTTCAGCGCTGTATCTCATCTCACCATAATATTTGTACTACACATCTCTAAAACCCTGTCTCTGCGCTCACGTGCTTTCAGCATTATCATACTGAAGCCATTTCGAGACGTTATTATCAATTTCCTCAGATATGATATACGTGGCCTACGCGGTTTTTTCTCTTGCTTTATTTTAGCTCAGAAAAGCTTTTCACAATTTCTTTCAAGAATAATGGTTTGTTTTGCTCAGTGGTGGCGTTTATGGACCAAGTACCAAGTACATTATTTTTAAACTTTAACCCAATCCGTTTAGCCGTAATGGTGTGATGGAGTAAGAAAAATACTTTCAATAGATATCAATTTGCTGTATTTTTCAACAAGTTTATCCTTTTCATTCTTCATTAAAAAACCGGCCAAGTGCGAGTCACGTTTGTTGTATGGGAGCTCCCTTAAATATTTATTTTATCTATTTTTTAGTATTTGTTGTTATAACGGCAACAGAAATACATCATCTGTGAAAATTTCAACTGTCTAACTATCACGGTTCATGAGATACAGCCTGGTGACAGACGGACAGACAGACAGTGGAGTCTTAGTAATAGGGTTTCCGTTTTTACCCTTTGGGTACGGAACCCTAATAAAAACCGGCCCACGCATGGAGAATAGGATTCCATAGTCTCTGCTCCAATCTGAACCCAGAATGTTAAATGTAACACCGTTTATTTTGTATTTAGTAAAGTTTATTTGTCTCGGTGCCTGTTCCTTCCTTTCTAGATAATCCCTCTGTCTATTGGTGAAAACCGTATGAAAATCCGTACAGTAGTTTCTGAATTTCTGAAATTTACAAAAATGTAGACAGTAGAATTTCTTGAAAGACTGCGAGCCGAAAGGTGGCGGTTTTTGTTTGACCCTAAAAACTTATCAAGTTATTTGGTAAGGTTACATAAATTTTTATTTCAATAATTACTCAATTTTAAGGTCGTGTCAATGTAGGAGTTTTTTTAATTATTTTGCAATTACAATTTTGTATTGCTTTTTCAAGTTTGTCCAAAAATAAATTAGCTGTTTGAAATCTAATTTGAAGAAGTTGCGAACTCATCCGAGTATTTTTTAACAAGAGATAACAGGGAAAAAAATTAAGGCGTCATATTTTTGTGAACCCCAAGTTAGAGGGACCCTCCGCGAATGAATTGCAATAAAAATTAGACAGGCAGGACACAGTTCAATAACAAACTAAAACTGCAAATAATAATAAATAATAATAAAACTAAATAAAATAATAATAAAACAGAAAAAAACAAATTACATAGTTACATTTTACAATACAATTAAGGTCATCAAACTCTGTAACCTTATTTATAGTATTTGAGTATTTGGTTCCATTACAATATAGACCTATTCATTAAATTAAGAGACAGCTTGAATAAAATACAAAAATAGGAAATATGTACAACTAGCTTCTGTCTGCGGTTTCACCCGTGTCGAAATATATCTAAAAAGAAATAATCTCGTGGCTGTAATTTGCCCCTCCCCCGCCCGCTTTTGCGGTATAAAAATAGCCTATGTCATTCTCTGACACCTTAAATTATGTCCGCGTGAACCGCGTGGAAATAGATCCAAAGCAAAAAATCATGTCGATCCCGTGAAAAACAAAAACCAATCTACGGGAACCATACATTTTTCCGGGATAAAAAGTAGACTATAATCTATCTCTGTGCCAAATTTAATCCAGATCCATTTAGTAGTTTTTTGCGTGAAAGAGTAACTTTCGCGTTTATAATATTAGTGGGATATGTACAAGTTAAAATATGAAATTTACGAGAAACATTGTTAAATACCGTATATCCACTCTGTATTATTTTTTGTACTGTGTCCAATGAATTGAAAAATAAATCACACTCCTGCAAATATTTATTTTGGTTCAAAACCTTTAATGTCTTTACGTTCTTCTCAGATATATTAGAGGGTTATGATGCGGACGTGCTCTCGAACGCATACAGAGGAACTGTAATTTCTTTCGCAGATTTATTTATATTTCTTTGTCGAAAATGCTATTCCGTGAGAGTACTTACTTTGTGTTGAAAAGAGAGGTCTGTGGGGTAATATATAATTTACTGTTAATGTTGGCTTCGCTCATATCTTTTAGTAAAAAGGTCAAGTTCGAGTCGTACTCTCGTCAGACTGTATGGCGACTAACACATTATCTGTTGTTATAGCAGCCACAGTAATACACACTCTATGAAAATTTCAAGTGTCTACCTATTACAGTTCAAAAGCGAACGGAGAGCGGAGCCCTAAAATGTACGAAAAATAAAGAGAAATACATTTTAGGTCCTACTATATTTTATAATTGAGTTTTTTCTATGGCTACTTATTACAGAATTGAAGAACAAATTAAAAAACTTTTCAATGGCTGTAGGCTAGAAAAGTGTTAATGAAATTTCAGGACAAAGAGACAAAATTTTATTAAAGTTTTTTTTAAGAACAAGCAATTAATAAATTAAGCTTTTTGTGAACTTTTTAAACATAGGTAGATTATGGTTTTAATGGTTTCCTTTATAGAGGTTAAAGGTAAATGTTAGAATATGGGTTTAAAACAATTTGAATACCTATATAAATTTACTTATAACTACTTTATATGCTACCGCAAACTTTTTTGTAGATAATTTAATTCTACACAATTCTTTCTTACACCATTTTACTATATCTCTGACGGATTAGACAGCATACGCCATGAAAACTCGATGGGGCTAACTTCTTCCCCGACTTGATTCACTTATACTGTTAATGCTCAGCTCCTAAACATGATATTTAGTAGTTTTTGCGTGAAAAGGTTACAGACAGACAGACAGACGCGGCAGGGGACTTAGTTTTATAATATGTTATAATATAAAAACTTGTATATATATGTGGCGAATCTTGAGATAATTTAAATTGGCATAAAATGAATAGATTTCAGCGTTACCAAGTCTTCTAATTTTTAAAGAAATGTATGTACTTAAATAGGTAAGTACTGAGTTTACAGGGTAAAATTGATGCCTATCTGAAAAAAAACATAGAGGAGACGACATAATAATTATACCCACTGGATTTTGGATGGTGTAGAGCAGAGCATTTTATAAAATAAAAATTCCTGAAAAGACTTATTTAAAATGTCATTAGTCTCATACAATAAACCCAATAAAACTCAACATACATGATTGACGCACGAATATGTTATTCAGAGAAACACTTTTTCCATTCCATTGAATTTCGAGGGGATGATAAAAACGGTGCTAAATTCCAAAGGGCCTAACGCTGAGCTGTTTTCCTGTGTCCAAATTTACCAAGTTTAAGTTGGCTTAAAATAAGCTTCATTTTACGACTGGAGAAATCCTACTTTGTTGGGAGACTAGCGACACAACCCGATTACACACGGATTGTTTAGATATGTAACAAGAGGTAACAAGGTAGGCAGACAGAAGAATCAATTCCTTCTAATTTGGCATAAAACTAGCGTGTTACCGGCCTTAGGGTTCCCAGCGGAAGTCTTCCTTTTTCGCCATTTTTGAGGTCACTTAATAAGTGTGCACTGTGCAGTGTGTTGAGGAATTTTGAGATCAAAAGTATTTTATATACCTACTAAAAACCCAGGATCTATTTTCAACGGCATCATATCGAAAAGTAATATTAAACAGTCCAAATAAACACGAAGAGATCCTTGCACCAGATCCACAGTAATTGATACCCGGTCGGCTGAAAAAATCCTATTTTACGTGCTACGCTGAAACAGGAGGGTTATTAAATG
Organism: Nemapogon koenigi; assembly: GCA_963924495.1. Lineage (NCBI taxonomy): Eukaryota > Metazoa > Arthropoda > Insecta > Lepidoptera > Tineidae > Nemapogon > Nemapogon koenigi. Next base: position 11,074,484 of record OZ004647.1, on the reverse strand, counting down.
AAACTGACCGAAAGAAAAAAGGTTTGGCCACAATAAAAAAAGGTAAAAGCGGTGGAAAGTAAGGTTTTCAGTTGCTTTATGATCGTTGAGAAAAAAGTATCGGGAAATATCTTTGTTTTATAACCGCGCCGGAACGACTTTATCAAGAACAGATCGGAGTTTTGTTTCGTTGCTCAAATATAATTAATTGTGTTCAAAGTTATCCGATGAAATGGTGAAATGGCCACGTGAAAACCTAAAAGAATTTGATTGTGAAAATCATTTTAAAACATGATGTTTGAAATATAAAGCAATAAAATTTAAAATAAAAAAAAACCCTCGAGTTGGTGAGAAATTAGGTATCTTGCTTATCCCAGATGATTCTGCAGAATCAGGTCAAGGTTACCATGTTATTGTAATATCATTGAAGTCGCAGGATACTAAAATTCGAATCGATCAGACCAGTTTAAGTTGCTCACATCACTTTAACCAGAAAAAAAAGAGCTGATGATATTCAAACGGCTGAACAGATTTTTTTTTATTATAGCGATCAAGTCACCTTCCAAACAAAAAGAAACTAAATGAAAATCGGTTCATCCTCCTAAGAGCTACGACAGACACACATTGCGTCGGGGGTTAATAAAAGAATGATCGTAGAAGTTTCCATCCAGGGGGGAGGGGATGTGGTCTATAAATATTATAACGACTACTTACCTAAAATAGTCGGGTAAATATTGACATAAAACTATCCACTGAAAATTTCAGTTGTTCGATAACTAATTGAGTTAATACCTCTGTAAAATTTAATATTTAGTACAACATAAAGTTGAGTTCTACAGTATTTCCTGCACGTACAGTAATTAAAGATTCAACAGAGGTACAACACTGTGTTATTATTCAGTGCCCTGCGATATTCCCTTAATAATAAAAATGCTCTCGAACTAAAACAGAGCTTTTGCAAAACTTGAAAACGACTTACAAAGGAACTTTATAAACTGGAATGACCATAGAATTGAAATGAGGCGCAGAGATGTCGTGAAGTAACGAACAAACGACCCAGATATCATTTTGAAGGGAAGATGAAAATTTAATCAAAACAACGTACCCAGTTTCCAGAGTGGCTGCTTAGTCTATACCCGTATACCGGGATACTCGCTAACAAGCCTGATTTATAATTGGATTGGTCCGAATACAATTTGGTTGTTGAAACTGCTGCTGTTTTGTTCTTATTGAATATAAATATTTACTGACCAACATGTGTTTAGCAGTAACTTTATAAATTATTTGTTTTAAATTTTGATATGACATTTTGAAGATTATTTACCCCTCTAAAGACGAAAAATAATCGAACAAATCAACAAAGTTAAATGTTTATTTTAAAATTATTATTATTAGTCTAATTTATGTATTTTGTAAAAGATGCCTTGAACGAACTTTCGCACGGGTCATCAAGTTTTCTATAATCATATTCTATGGTCCGTTTTTCTAGTAAACAAACTTTGCAAAATTCTTAAAAATATTAACAATTTTACACGTGCAGAACTAATAATCATATTTTTTAAACCGTTATTTAAAAATTTAAGAATAAAAAGTGCATTTAACATGAAAAGTTTGTTTAAAAAATAAGACAAGTACAGAAATACGATCGTAAAATATTCTTGAAGCAAGTAGCTCTTCGAAATTAGTAGAATCACAGAAAAAAAATCGACCTAGGAAAGTTGGCAATTAAGACAATTTTAGTGTATTCTTATTTTAATTCATATTATTCTCTCCACTTACTAAAAAAATCTACAAAACTATAACAAAAGAAAAACCATTACACCTTGTTATTGGAAATGAAAAAGAATTGGCTCAAAATCCGGCATCGATTTGGTGAAATTTAATGAATGGCTTGTCAACGTTTTGCCGACAAAGTCGATTGTAAAATAAATTCTTTTGTCTTATATTATTTTCCGGAATATTTTGGACAGAGAGCTCTATTGACACCAGTATCGGTTCCTATTGAATTGAATTTTAATTAATTTCCACAAAAATACTAACGACCCCGCCCCCGGCTTCGCACGGGTACAGTATGGGTTTTTGTAGATCATTTTATTCTACATAATTCTTTCCTACATCATTTTGTTATATCTCAGACGGATTAGACAGCATACGCCATGAAAACTCGATTGAGCTAACTTTTACCCCCGACTTGATTCACTTATACCGTTAATGCTCAGCTCCTAACCATGATAGGTCCATGTTTAATACCCGTAAACTTTCCTGATGAATCAACTAATCTAATAATGAAAACCACAACAAAATCCGTTTAGTAGATTATGTGTGAATAGGGCACCGACAGATAGATTCGGTTAGGTTCTTTGTTCTATAGTAGTTGAGAATTATAGAACAGTGTCTACTTTAAAGATAGCGTTATGATACTATTTTCTACTGAATTTACAAAACATATTACATAAAACTTAGATTCATCTTCTGATAATAAAATTGTAGAGAATGTGATCTAACATAAAGTTGGCTACAAGAATGTACAATAAGTCACAAAATAAAGCACAGATTCGTGTAACAGTCCGAGACATACATATAAAGTATGTAATTTTAATACAATTTCCGTAGGAAATCTGATTGCACATGGGCAGCGATATTTACGAGCGTAAAATTCTCGTAACTTTAGTTTTAACGCAAATATATAGCAAGTGAAATGCGCAATGCGGGGTACCTACTTATGTCATTATATTATATATTTATGTGTTTCTTAGTTGTATTATGAACCTATGCTAATTATATCTACAGCTAACATAATATATGTCCCTATACCAAATTTAATAAGACAAATAGGTTTTTAATTTAAAACTGATATACATAATCCGACAAACCACGCTTAGGGGCTTTTTCCATCATGACTTTTTCATCTAAATATACCTCAACAGAACTGGCCACTCGTTATAGGTATAGCCTCACAAATACATTAGCTAAAAGAGGGACACTTGGTCTTCCGCTGGGTACCCTGAAACCGTACGAGATGTTTGAACTTTTTAGGTGCCCTTAAAATTCAATAATAACCGTCCGACCGTATAACCGCAATAACTTCAGGCGTCATATAGGTAGTGAAATTATTAGAAAAAATCAAATACCAATGCATATTATATTCACGCGGGGTACCATTGGACATTGAACAGGTATTTTAACTTTCAATAAAGATTTTTTTTAACACCTTTTAATTAGACAGTAGCAAAATCACCACGTATAAATTGAACATTGTATTTATTTATATGATATATTTCTAAAAGAAAACTAGTTAGCAAACATTAGTTGGAGAAGTTCAAATAAAAAAAGTGTTCTCACGCTAACCCATCTCGACTGTTATGAAAACTTGAAAGTCCACAGAGAGAAATTTCAGGAGTAACTGCAAGAGTAGGAATTTAAATGAAGAAAAACTACTCTGGTCCTTCCAACAAATGAAATCGTTCTATTATTTATGTGAACTCATCACAAACTGTTTCCCGAGGCGGTGCTATTGTAATAACTTTAAACTTGTCCTCTGATGTCTCTTTATTATTTACTTTATATTTTAGAGTAACAAAGTTTACTTCTCTTTGCCTATTTAAACTTAACTTCTCTGTGGTATATGAAAAACTTTATTTAATTTTACAATATCGCATGTCAGTTCTTTTAGCAACACCTTCAGTAAGATTGTAGCCGTTGATATAAATTAAGTTGGAAAACAATATTTAATTGGTTCTTGATTGATATAAAACAACCAACTAAAATGTAATTAATTATTTATTCAGCAGTTCTTATTTAAAAAAAAATCATTTGGAGCTACATATTATTAATAACTAGATGACCCGTGCAAATACTTCGTACCGTTAGTTCAACTGATCTCAAACATTCTTTAACAAAATAAATAAATTAGTCTAATTTTAAAAGAAACATTTAATTTTGATTTGTTTGTTTATTTTTCGTCATTATAGGAAAAAATAATCTTCAAAATGGCGTATTATATATAGAGATAGTAAGTATTTCTAAGGTAGAAACGTAATTTAGTAGCAAATTTCAGTATGTTTTTTTTTCTTCGTGTTACGGTCACAGGTACCCAGTGGTATTATGTGAGGCCTAACGAGCGGCCAGTTCTGTTGAGGTATATTTAGACGGGATACATTTATTTTTTTATATATTGGTACATGGCCGGGATGTACAAAATGCAATTTTTAATCAAATTTTTCAGAAAACCTGATCTGAAACTGAAAAAATAGGTATAATTATATTGATTTTAAGGATATGACAAATATTGTTATTGTTTTGAAAATATGATTAGAAACATTTTACTCGATAGAAAAAATCCTAAATACACCTCTGAAAACTTAATTTATCAAATTTTATGGTTATAGTATAGATGGTACCATTACAAAAATTAACATGAATATTTTTTTGGTAATTATCTATCCTTTCATTGTACAATTATTTCTATGTTTCATAAGATTTTTTTTAAATTGCGTTTTAAACAAAAATTATCGCTTACGTTGAATCGCTTACTGTTTCTATCCTGTTCACGTGCGCGCGATTCTAGATAAATGCGTTCTGCTATTTCATCACTCATTTTCCCATCGACCACTTCCCCTTAACCACTCGGCCACCGACGTATTTTTCATTATGTTACTAGTCCAAGATTTTGTGATATATTTTTTTTACACTTTTACTTCAGACAATATTTTTAAAATAATACTTTTTATTAAGGAAAGTCCTGGTAAATATTTATTGCAATTTTTGTTCTGTATAAAAATACCATGTTGGCTGTATACATAATTTTGTTCGCATCTGCAACTGATGAGGGTAGGGCGTGTCCAAGACTCGTGTGTTACTGAGATATTTTTATGAAAATGGACTGCCTAATATAACTGTGAAACTTTGTGAAAATAAAAGTTATTTTATACATTTGGGAGATGACGTATGTGAAAAAAATACACTGGAAATAATGGATCAGAATAATAATATTATACTAAGAATAGAAGAGGAGGGCATAGGGGTGAAACTTCACATATAAATCTTCTTAGCTTTGCGTTTTTCTGATCACAATGGTGTGGGGTGCAGCATATACTCTGTATTTAAATTAGTAGGTAAGTAGTATAGATAATACCGTGTTATCGGTCCCAGAATCGATGGTCCCAGGGTACCCAGCAGAAGACGAAGTGTCCCTCTTTTAGCCGATGGTGTTTGTGAGGCTATACCTAACGAGAGGCCAGGGGGCCGATTCTCGCTCTTTCGATATTTTGTCGAATTAGAGATATCTCTACGTCAAAATATTACAAAAATATCTACTTTAGCAAAGAGTTAATTTTTGGGAACGATTTTTTTAGACATATCTCTATTCTAGCGTGCGAACTGTGTCGAGTGGCCATTTTTTAGTCGACATTGATGTCACATAATATATTTTATTTGGTAAATATTTCGCGAGATACGAGCTTCTAAATTCCCCCGAAATACATAATGACAACTTTCTTATAACTCTTTTTGACAATGTGAAAAAAAAATCCGTGATTCTAGAGGACGACAATATTTGATGGTACACTCTGCACTCACTTTCCATGTCCAGACTCCCTACAAAATACAAAATGTCCCGCCAAAACAGCTTTTTGTAAATTTCTTAACAAAACTACAGACAAAACAGAAATTTAATATTTTCAAAATAATTCACTCACTTCTGCATTCTCTACTGTTTTTAATTATATAATTTTAAAAACGTTTTAAGTGTTGCGTATATAATTAGTGAAACAATAAATTATTTCTCTTACCCATAATATCTAGAGTTCCGCTTATAAAACGCATTTCGAGCTAAAAAAATAAATTAGCTTTAACTGCATTCGGAAGGATGTGATTACAGAAGAGTAAATGTATAAATGTGGCAAAAGATGGCTTATTCTATTCCTGCTTACCCCTCAAGATATAAAAGGTGTGATGATAGATAAAGATAGATAAGTATCTTCACAGTCTGTATTAGAACAAAGTGGTATGTCAGAGAACCAAACGATTTGTCGTGTGTAATAAATGACAATTTCTCATTTCCAGTTATAAGCTACTAATATGAGGGATGTTTCGGTCCTAATTGTGAGAGCCGTGACGAGGGTCGAGAGCAAGAACTGGACGGCTCACATACATATACTAACACTCGGTTTCTCTCCGAAATATCTATACTTAGACTAGATAATAATATCATAGGTAGAAAGATGGCGACAGAAAGTGGTTGTAAGCACTTGCCGGCAGAAAACCTCTTTTTCGTGTAGTCTGAGGGAGGGATCCAGCGCTTATTTTCTGTCAGCTGGTAGGAGAGGGTTTTTTTTTCTTTTAAAGCGCCTCAGCGGCGTACCGACAATAAGAATTTGGGAAAAGGGGGGCTCAGACTACACGAAAAAGAGGTTTTCTGCCGGCAAGTGGTTACAACCACTTTCTGTCTCCATCTCTCTATCAAGAGAGAGTGGAAGTTACTTTGTTCGTAAGTATTTGTATAATTATTTAATTGTTACTAAGTAACATTATTGCAGGCTTGAAATAAAATTAGGGTTCCGTAAGATGTTATAAACTAATTAAGAAAACTATCTATTACTATAGCGATCGAAGCCGAGGTGGAAAGCTGGTCTAATAAAAATAGTACAAAGGGAAGTCCTCGGCAAGTGTTTGTCTGTGAGACTGCACTAATCTCGAAAACAAATGAACCGATTTCCATGCGGTTTCACGTCATTGATCCTCATTTCATCATGAACGTTTAAGTGGTTTTTTTATTGGTTAAAAGGTTGCCGTCAGGTTCTCATGAAATTTTCAAGTTAATAAAGGTACTTAGTTTGACTACTACTCTACGTTGACTATGTGCAATTGTGCATAATGTAATTTTGAGATAGCCGAGTGACTAGGCGGACTACAGTTCGGTCCCGGACATGTACCAATGGTTTTTTTATAATTAAAAACTTATGTACTTACATAATTCGACAAAGCACACCTTTTCCATCTAAATATTCATCAACAGAACAAGCCACTCGTTGCCGCCTTACAAGTACCATCGGCTAAAAGAGGGAGACTTGGTCTACCGATAACACGGCGAAAAAAAATACTGGGTCCTGAATACCCAGCAGAAGACCAAGTCTCGATTGTTTAGCCGATGGTATTTGTGAGACAATACCTAACAAGTGGCCAATTGTGTTGAGGTATATTTAGATGAAAAAGCCTCTAAGTGTTTTGTCGGATTATGTATGCAAGTTTTAAATTCTCTCTGCACCATGTAATCCATTCATCCGTTTACTTATTTGACATTAATAAAATAGTATATAACGAAGACTCTGGTCCAGTAGGGCTTTTAGAATGGGCGGCGTCAGCGTTGCCGCCGCCACCGTCCTTATCAGTTAGACTCGCTCATTGCAAATAACAAGACTTCATATTAGAATACACTTGTTTTATTTATTCAGTACAGACTTATCACTAATACTAATTAAAATAACAATTAGATTAGATACTCACAAGATTTTTATCACCAATGCTTTCACTGTCTTGCCTTCAAGACAGCTCAAACAATAATGGCGGCCGACCACTTCATTCAGTACTCATGAAAAGTGAGGTTAGGCGGAAGTACCATTTTTTTAATTAGAACAATTTTAATGCATTGATTTTTTAGAGTATTGAATTAAATTTGTAAATTCATTATTAATTTTTAGAAGTTAATTTTAGTCTTCAGTTTATTTTTAATCTGAATTCCAGTAGAAACATTCGCGGACGGTCTCAAAAATAACGGCGGATGTTTCTACTCGTAAACCTAATCACATTAGTTTATGAATTTTAGATTTACTGCAAAACATTACGCAACAACTTATTCTATGCTAATTATAGATCATAATAAGAATTTAGAAATTAAGATAACGCATTATTTGAACACAAATTATTCATCGTAAATATTACAACCAAACAAAACAAATTTATTTCTTAACTGAATATGGTCTTGCTTCGACATATATATATTTAATAATACTATCATTAGATTAATTGATTCGAAATGATATAATGTATGATATCTGCGGTAACAGTCGTGTTCTGACCTCTAAAGTGCAAATTGGTTGTCGAAACTTCGCATCATTTAAAATGTAAATTACCAATTTAGGACCAACGATCTCTGACAGCTGTTTAATATGCATTTTGCTCAATTTTCATATCGGCTCAGTAAAAAAAAATCGATTTCACACATAATTATGCTTTTGAGTTTTTAGGGGCAGGTAGACGGACTGAGCAGTGAGCGATTCCATATCACTTCTATATTATGTTGTACTACTAATATTTTAAGACATGAAATAAAGTGAAACAAACAAATACTTTGCATTTATAATTTCGTACCTATATTATACTTAACTAGTTTTGCTGCCCCGGCTTTTTCCGTGAAAATTTTTCATCGGTTGACGTTTAATTATGGTTAATGCTCTGCTCCTTTGATGTTATATTATAGCCCATATATAACCTACCAAACTCTTCAGTTTTACATATTAGTATAGATTTATCGTCAATAACTTAAACGGAAACTAAACCAAACCATAATTCATTCAATCCATAAAACATAAACGTCCATATTTCTCGCGAGGTCACCAAATCCTAAGGCGAGGCTAATATTTGCTAAATGCATTTATATTCCTTCTATGTCAGCGTTCCGACCCTTTTCATCTGCTGACGCTTTCACAATAATAATTCTGGGGCTGAAAAATAATCCTCATTTTTCCCTCCATTTTAGTTTCATAAATTGTAAGACAAGATACAACACCCATTGTTGAAGGGATATTCACTTACACATTTGAAAAGAAAACTTGATCGTGACGACTTGATAGGCGTTTGTATGTCTTACAATGTCTACGTGTCAAGAAATGTGGGAATAACTAAAACTGTTTACAATAGCGAAATAATATCGTGTGTTCGCGTATTTTGACTTTGAAATCTGGACCCATTTCCATTTTATCATCATAATTTCTTAAAACTTTGTCTGATAAAATTATTTTAGACTTGTCTTATTTGGTAAACAAACTTTGCGCGTCTTTTTATTGTAAACTTTTTAAATAACAGTTTAAAAATAGTTATTTATGAAACTGGTGCATAATAAGGGGTAATTAAATACAAGCTTGTGTTAAACGAGTGTTTTATTATCAAGTTATGTGTAGTTTCATACACTACTTTATCTAAACTCATGCAATAATTATTCAAATTTTGAATATTGCAATTGTGGAACTGAACTTCAATAAATTGGGCAAAATCAGCAGGCTACCTTCCTGGGCTACCCAGCAGGGTGCTTCCTCCGCGCCACCCAAATTTCCTATTGAATAAAACTCATTGAAAAAATAACAGCTATTTCATTTAGATATATTGAATAAGTAACTATATGCTAAATTACAGTGACACCAGTGGATTATTTACAGAGAAATTGGGAATAGTTTATCCCAGAAAAATTATAAATAGGAGCCATGTTATGTAAAAAAGACATGCAAGTTTGTTTACAAAATAAGACAAGACAAGAAAAACGTACCTTATTATAGTCTCTACACTTACATAAAAATATTGGTGCGAAAATCATGAAAAAATAGGTGTTGTGGACAAAGGAGTCAAAAGAACTAATTCGTCATGACCTAAAAGTGCAGAGTTCTTGTATTAATAGTGCCTAGTCTACTCTATAGAGAAGTCTCACAAAAGACCCGACGTAGATAGTTTATTTATTTGAATTTACAAAGAGAGTACCGCCGTCTGACTGAGGAAATAGATTTTGTTATTTTCACCTACTTGGAATTCAATTTAACAAGTTTCATTTGTACAGTTTTGTTGGAGTACAATACTTGAGGGACTCTTTTAATGGTGAAAGAGATGTATTTTATAAAGAACTATGCTTTCACGACGAACATTTTATAAATATTACCTCGATAAGGTATAAAAGTTATGCTGGAAGATATTTCTTTTATTTTATTACAAAAAATTCAAATTTAAGTATTAAACAGTTAACATTAAAAATATCAGATAAATAAATAATGTACTTACCACATTTCTATCCTCTTCAAGTCAATCGTCGTCTTATCTGTAATAAATAATTTCATATGAGATAATGATATCAGTAATGATGTTATGGTAAAAATTTGACAGAGTTAAAAAAAAAGGAAAAAGGTTTTTCATAATATTTTCTATTCCCAATATTTCGATAATATGACGAGAAGATTGACATTATTAAAAGATGTAATTTAAATGTATTTCATCAGATATTTCCAAATTTGATTCCCTTTCATGTTAGCACACTGACGCGATTCGATCTTTAATGTATTTTATCAGGTTGACACATGCTTAATACCTTACACGGAAAATAAATCAACAGAAAATAAAATATGGAATAAGCTTATTTCACCCTCCTTAGAAATTCCACCGAAACACTACAACCATATCTAGCAGGTTCATTCATCAGCAGAACCCAGACTAAGTTGATAAGGAGGAAATAGATTGAGATACCGCGAACGGAGATGGATGTTTTGGGAATGTTTTCTTAGTCTGCGGTCGATCTTGTTATGATGTGACTCTTTAAGAAGTACAAAGGCTTCGAGTCGAGTGCGGAATGATTTATTCGGGTCGTATTTTTTCAGCAAGAAGAAAAAATCATTTACTCTTTGAGGGGGGAAGCGGCAGAGCGTATAGGGTGAACTTATTGCTTGCTTTGGAAGGAAAACCACCCTTCGGGTCATTCGTTTTGTGAGGAATATTGAGAAAAGCGTATCGTTTGGACTGCGTCAGCAAACTTGTAGTGCCGTTTATTTTTTTGCTGATCGCTTACGTGAATGATTTTTTCCAGATATAAAAGTTGCTGCGGTGACTAAATATCGCTCCACTGAATTTCCATTACTTTGACATAACCTTTTTATCAATTCATGTATGTTTAGAACGTATCTAATGAATATTATGCTTTCTAAAATAAATATTCGTTTAAAATGTAATTTAAGATGTATTACCTACAATACAAAATAGTCAAAATTGTTTACCCAGTCGAAATACTTTTGTCACAAGCTAATAACGAATTCCGACCACTTTCAACTGAAAACAAGCTCGGTCCATTATCCGCGGACAAGCTTCTTTTAAATTGAAACGTTTGTAACGAAGCTAAGAAAGCAATAACATTTCAGACAGAAGAAAAAACACAAAATACAAGAAATGTTCAACACAAAAAGACGCAAGTTTTAAGAAAGCGAAAAATAACAAAAGTAAAACATTACAGAGATGCACTCGACCACAATTTTCCGAACAGGGACACGATTCGCTAACTCACGAACCAAAAATACGCAACAAAAATGTTTGCCCTTAACCTAATGGAATTTTATTTATCAAAAGAACTAGAAAATGTGTCTATAGGTCATCTTTAAGCCGATTATAAATATATTCTGCTCCTTGGTCATTATTTTCCTTTCCAAGAAAATTATTATTTTCCTTTGAAACTGTAGCATCAGAGAATTGAGGCGCGGATCCGAAGCTCCAACACAAAGCACGAAGAATCCCTGTAACGTTATTTTGATTAAATTTGCATGTTTCTCGTTAAATAATATCGGAGGTAGCCCCGTTGGTGTTTTTTCCTGTTTTAAATTTATTATTACCCTTCCTTTCTAACGTTGTTCTGTGAGCACTGAGTTGTTCTGTTATTTTTCACGCCGTCTTCCGATTCCTTTGCTTATAGTGGTTGCGACCTAAATAATTTTCTTAGACATATTTAAATGTATCATTTAGATTTAGTCAATTTTGATTATTTTAAAATGATTCAGTTGTAGTTCATTCAGTATTTCAGTATAACATTATTATCAAAATCAGTTTCGTCCTCAATTAATTTAGGAAATCATCATCATTATTAATAACATTAAAAGGACAAATCAGCTGTCTCTCATAAAAGTAGCTACCATATCGTTCCATGTTGGAAGCTTCAACAATGTTGTATTAACAAAATTAACGACGGAATCGCAATTATTATTATACAGTAACATTATTTCCGTTTGAACAACACAAAGGAACTTGCAAGTTTGTACTTTTAAGAAATACCAGTTCTTTGTACAAACAGAAGCCATCTTAACAAAGTGTATAATATTATGTAATTGAAAATTAAAGTAGGAGTATCCCCGGCTGTAAATTGAAAAGAAACAGAACAACGAGAGAAATTCAATAGACTTGGAAGACAAAAAAGTGATGCAAACAAAAAATAAAATATAACCGCAACGGGAACAAGAACACAACAAATACATTTAAAATTTACAAACAATAGCGAGGAAACGGGAAGAAAGTGGATTAAGACATTTTTGATAGCAGAGACTCTTCCATCGCTGACAGCTATCCGCCTTTTTGTAAGAAGCCATCTAACTGTAGATCTAGAGAGAGTACATCTTCGCACAATGATGCCAAAATAAGACAAAAGTAAACAGATGCGAATATAATATTAAATGTAGATAAAGCTTTATTATAATCCGGGAACCTGTGTGCAGAATAATATATAGAATATAAGTATAAGTATATACGTCTGTCTGTCATTTCAAAATTAAAACAAATAATTTTGTCTGATTTGTGGTTCATATTGTTAATGGACTCAGAGCAAAATAATACGGCAAATCCCTGGACAGCATCTAGTCTTCAAATGTCTATAATATAAAATCTAGCACAATATTTTGGGCATCAATGAAATTTAGATTGTAGTTTTTCCTGCACTCGTAAAAGGTAAAGTTAGCACAGTTAAAGTAAATGTATCATTAAAGTAATTAGTCCATTAACACTTACAAGTTGTAAGTAATAAGAAACTAAATTATCGGAAGTTGTTTCTACCAATTGAAGTGAACATTTCCAACTTCAGAAACCGCACGCTCATCAAATACCGCATGCCACAGACAAGTTTGATTGCTTCTAACGAATCAAGTTGTTTGCGTGTCCGTACTCGGGCCTTACGAAAAAGTTTAAAATTACGGAGCGCTTCCCTTAGATAACCGAATTAAGTTTAAATTAGTTATGAGAGCTAGGGCGTCTTTCTCAGGATTCGTCTGAAAAATGTTCTGACGACACCCAGATTAAGTTAAGATTGATGACAACAATGAAGTCTGGGCCTCCAAACTTGGAAAATTTTCGCGTATTTGGATAAAAATTAATGCACTTTTGTGATAACAATAAAAATAAATTAAATTACCTATATTTAAGTTAGATAATAATTATTTTATTTACACGACAATTAGGCTAAATAGATTTTAATTAAACCTTTAGCGATCATAGTGGGCGCTTATCAGCTAAACAGTCGTTCGATATAGCAACTGGTCACAAATAGCAAACACCTGACCTAGTTGCATTATGATATTTATGTAATTTTAACAGACTTCCAAAAAAAGAAGGAGACCGCCAGTTGTGAACCGATTTTGATGATTTCTTTTTGAATCGACAGATAATTCTTCCGGATTGGTCCCACTTTTATCTCACAGAAATTGGTTCATTAGTTTTCAGAAACATTGAAAAAACTGACTTTATTTATACGTGATTTTTTTCTTAATATCTCGATGAAATATGTACCGATTTTAACGACTTTGAAGAAGGTTGGTACCAAATTAGAAACAACTTAGTTCCCAATTTCACTAATCTAGACAATTTATTAGGAACCTACGATCATCAGTACATACAAACATAGATGATATTGAATAGATCTTTATCTTCTTAGATGTTTACTTAATTTTGTATTCTAATTTGGCACCAACCGTTTTCAAATTCTAGGACGAAATATTTATTATTTTCTTACTTTTCAGTGCAAAATTTTGAAGTCGGTATACTTTTTTTTAAATGTTTATTTTATTCCTTAGTTGTTTGGTAGGTTCGGTTGCGAGTTTAGTTGCGTTTTGGCAAGAGAGTTGCTAATTCCATGATAAGACTGCCGGTTAGCAGTGAGCGGTATCTAGTTTCGTAAAGTCCTTTTGATAATTTTTCAAGTTCAATAACCGTTATGACATGAAATTTATTAGTAAATATCTAAACTCAAAACACATTATCACCCAAACTATAATTACCAAAGTGAAAATGTACGAATAATAATCATGAATACGGTAATTGATGTAGAATTTCTACTTAGTTGATAACATCGAATTTTAATTGGTGTTCGGGAACTGCGTGTGGTCTACCAAAGGCGATCAATGTATAATGTTTACATAGATTACGATCTGCCTTCTAGCTACCGATCGTTTATAACCTTATACCAGACTTAGGGCAGCTACTGATTAGACAGTCTAAAATGTTACTTATTTAAGAGCTCTATATCCGTAACTTGTATGGGGATAAACTATTCCCAATTTCTCTGTAAATAATCCACCTGTGTAACTGTAATTTAGCATATATTTACTTATTCAATATATCTAAATGAAATAGATGTTATTTTTTCAATGGGTTTTATTGAATAGTAAATATGGGTGGTTAAACTTTGCCCTGCCATGTTTTTCTCTTTCATAATATTTTTTTAAAGAGCTGTTTTACCATTACCCTTCAATTAAACGTCTTGGGTTTTTTAGTAGCTTATTGAAACTGCAAAATAAAAATTATTTTATGATCAAAAAAATAAGAGCTTTGTGATAGATTATGAAAGAGAAAACGGGGGCAAAGTTTAACCACCCATATTTCCTATTCAATAAAATCCATTGAAAAAACATCTATTTGACTTAGATATATTGAATAAGTAAATATATGCTAAATTACAGTGACACCGGTGGATTATTTACAGAGAAATTTAGAATAGTTGATCCCAGAAAAATTATGGATGTAGGAGCCTTAAGGTTTTTTTTAAAATATGATAAATAATAACTTCATTGTAGCTAGCCTGATGCTGGCACAATTTAAAAAAAAACGGTAAAATACGAAAAACATACGAGCAGTTTCCATTTCTTAGTGAATGCCTCATAAAATGCAACTACGATTCAAATTCCAAAATATTGGTTCGGAATCGGCTTCGACTTTGGGTCAGTCAGAACATATTTATTCTAGGCTTATAAATAATGCTTAATAATACTAGCGGTTGACCTTCGTTCGCGTTGTATTAGGAATACAACGTTTACACCCCATTTCACCACTTAGTGGTTGATTTTCGAAAAGTCCTTTCTTAGTGCACATCTACATCCACTAAGGATAACCTTCCAATTTTTATATTTATATCTTGTGATGATACGACCTTATTTTCCTGGCCGCTTACAAGCTGGCCATCATAAATAGCATTTATTTTGATTTTAGAACACGATATTGTTCATTCTAATTCAATAGAACATTGTATGTTATTTTCAAATATTCGATGTGTGGAACCTAAATTAAAATTTTACTCATTTCTTCACAAACTGTTGACTTAGGCAGTTACTCTGCCAATTGTAAAATTTATTATATTTCTATTTTATCAACTAAGTAAATAACTATATAAAATGTATTGAATCAATATTCAAGAACTAATATCTATGTTAATATAAAAGGAGCGCAAATAAGTATTGTAAGTATTTTTATCATACTTTGTATTGTGTTACTTCAATAGCTTAACGCCCTGTAGTAATGTGTAGTTCATTTTTATTACAGTGCGCTCCTTCTCCTTTCTCCTTACGGCTCCTTTGATGGTTCCTTCTCCTTGGCTCCTTACGGATGTTTTTACTGGTTGTTCTTTTGCTGTTCCTGTTTGTTCCTTCCTTGTTAATTCGACCAATAAACGAATGGTGAAAGTTTACTACGAGTTTTCCTGCTATACCTACCCGGCCTGGCTACCCCACAATACGACAATCTTCAGCAGCTTACGAAGAGCGTTCATTGTCAGTCAGTCAGTCAGCGACACGATAGTTTTATATATTTAGTTAGATATTATAATAAACTATTGCTTAATCATTTTGAACAAAACCAATTAAAATTTCAAATCAAATGTAATTCCGATAATCCATACCAAATACCATGCTTTGTTTCCATAATGATAATTCGTCTGTATTATATTATTTATAAACAGTATTAGATTGTGTGTTCCGGCCCTAAATTGATATATCTGATTTTCATAACAGATTAATTGTAAATTTGCAATGATTCATTGTTTGCATTTGGTGTTTACCGAATCATTTATATTATTAATAACGTTAATTTAAGAGGACGCTTTTGTAATTACTGTAGGTAGGTATTTTATTATTAGGTACTACAAAAGAAAATATAGACAGTTAACTTCTCGTACTTCGATGGCCACGTAAAGCCTGCGTCTGCACTTCTTTTAAAAATAACAAATACTTGGTGACACATCTAGGTACAAGGCTTACCACCTGTTGGCAAAATGTTGACGCTGTCATAACATGACATATGTGTCTTGTTTAAATATAAACAAAGATATTTCCTGCAAAATACTAGACAGAACATCTTGAAAAGTTGACAATGAAATTGTTCCTCGCAATTCAAAGATAGGTCTGAATATTGTTATCCAATTTATGTGTCCGCAGTTCCAGACGTAAATTCTTGTTTATTGGCGCCTATCGATTTATTCATACGGTTGTATGGGCGTGTGTATGATATGCCATGATCCCCGGCTTCCGCGGGACTCATAACTTACAACATGTAAATAAAGACGAAGCGAACGGAGTGTGCTACTTTATTGCTCGAATCCCACGTCGAACGTAAAAATGTATTTTCTATAGAAAAACGAACTTATCTCCGTATCGAGCCAGATACAATATCGAGATATGTGAGACTCCTCTGAATTTATAAAATTGATACAACGCGAATATATTAGATGCTTATTGCTAAATACAACATCTACCTGTGCGTCTTATTTATTATTTATGTTATTTTGTCTTTTCTAATTCGGACTTTTATAGTGGTGCGATAGTGTTCGTCGCGTTTATGCCATAGATTAAATAATAATTACTTTATGCGACTATCTGTGCAAAAAATCACGTGGATACGTTTATTCCGTTGGTCATATTCATAAACACATTTTAGAAGTGTTTTAGTTAAAATAAGTTTTGTCACTCTCTAACAAACCTGTCTTTACTAATAATGGAAAGAAACAAAACACATTTTAACAAAAACGTTGCTAAAATACGTTTATGAATAATGGCCTCAACTATATTATAAATGCAAATTATTTGTTTGTCCTTGTTTGACGTCGAAATGGAGAAACGGGTCGAGACAGACAACAGTTACTCTGTTTCGACGTTATTTATTATCCCAGGAATTAAAAATAGTAATGGAATCTTTAATAATTTTTGTTTTACTAGCCGCACGAAACCGGGGCGGGTCGTTGTTTAAATAAATAAATAACATAATTTCTATGTCTAAACTAAAAAAATAAAATTCATGATACTGTACTTTAAAATAAGCAACACCATTTTCATAAACATGCGAATCGATAAAATACGATACATATAAATAATGGAATCAAACCTTCCAGAAAATAATACTCGCTTAACTGATAAAGAAGTTCACAACCTTTGTATACCTCTTATTACATTATATTATTATATATCCTAAAAATTATAGTTTTGGCGGTAATACTCCACATTAGCGAAGAAATAATGATTACCTACCGAATATTAAGCTCGTGTTCCCCTGCGGGATATTTTAATATCATTTCTATTTGCTATTTTATTTAGGTCTATAATGATTTATTGGAATTCCTCCGAAACACATCGTCATATTTTATGCTATCCATGAAATCTGGGTTCAAGTCTCACTGGTGCCATAAATGCTAAGCATCAATTTTATATTTCTCATACTTCAGTGGGCACGTAAAGTCGACGTGTTCACTATTCTTTTATAGAGAAGACGACATGTGACCTTGCCACCGCCTGTTTTTTAAGAGGATCGTGTAGCTCAGCGTACGCAGCGAAATAGGTATTTAGAAAATCATATTCTGTCTCAAGCGCGCTCTTCCCCCGGGCATCAGTGCGACAGAGAGCACTGCAGCTCGTGAGTATTCGTAGGTATGTTCTTCGTTGAAAATTGCGTTTTGGGCGAAAACGATTTACACCTACTAAACTATAACGAAACCTTATAATTTTGGTGTCATATGTTTTAGCAGATTATAATCTACGTACGTACGTTTTGCTTTTTTTGAAATTTTGCTTTGTTTCTCAAATACAGACGGTTTATTACCAGCAAGTTATGAACCAAAAAAAACGAGATTTGAGGGGCTTATAACTTTTGACCTATTACGAATTTTGAAAAAAGGAAAAAATACGTACGTAGTTTTTCATTATGTCAGTAACATATTACAAAATCGTTAAAATTAAATAATATTTAGGGGTAGTAAAACGTTTTCTCCGTTTGTATGGACATGGACGCGGTACACTACACTCTTAAGCATATGTGGTTGGTCCATGAATGTGCGCGACTGGCAGAACATAATACAGTCCGCCTCGATGATTTTTCACGATTCGCTTGAAGGACCCCAGATTGTAGGAAGCAGGAAAGACCGACGCCGGAAGTTCGTTCCACTTTTTGACAGTGCGACACAGGTACGAGTCACTGAACTATTTTGTTCGAATCTATATTCTAAAATAACAGATTCTTACGTTTTATACGTCCATTAAGTGCAGCCTGAACAGCCTGAAGCCTTTAATATGGTCAAAACAAAACAAACACAATCTTCACGGCTTTCATAGCTTGAAGGTGGCAAGTGGAAAAAAGTGAACACTGTGAAAATATATGTGTGTATTTTTCCGTTTGCCTATTTTCCGTATGTTCGGTTGGACTATAACAATTAATCCATTCAACACGATACTGGTTTCGTATAAAAAACATAATCAATATATATTTTGGCACCAACAACAATTTGTCATCAATGTACAGATGACCAATACATAATTGTCCAAACGTACACACCATAATAAGTGGTTGTACAGAACGCAATCGTTTTCGATGCCCGCGCGTCATTAACCGATAACGAAATTGTTGGTTGTTGGCTGTTGTTGCTGATTGACAATATGCACCTCTTGATGTTGACGTACATGTATGTTATTGATGCGCTGTTGCTACTACTTTAGTCATATTGTCAATTTTGTTAAGTGTTTTATTGCATTGTTCAATTGCAATGTGAGATCACAACTTCACAAGTGTTTGTTATTTAAAGTGTTTTCTTGAACATATTTATTTAATAAATAAACAGAATTAAAATAATATATTAATTATACTAACATATTTTAATCTATATTGTGTCATAAAATAATGTACAATTTTAAAGTTATAAAGACTAGACTTTCCACTCCCGATAGATTCGAACAACTGATCATCTCCTCTGATGACAAGAGGGATGGCTCCTTGATATTACGATTCAGCTGGGAAATACAGCCATTGTTCTTGCCACTATTCCACGGCAATTCCATTATTTTTAATGTTAAGATGTTTTTTTCATATTGTTAATGAAAATATTATTGGTACATACTCATAAGTATAACACCTTCTTTAAATCACTGTTTTGAGTGTTGACCTAAGCCAGCGCTCTTGTCACTAAGAATGTTAATAAGACGAGATGATAGTTCTATAACATTTATTTGCTTCGAGACCCCACGGGCATGAGGTTTCAACCCCAAACGGGGCAAATAAGTAATCTTGTGCTCGGTCTGCGACTTCTATAATTCGACATTGATATTCATAAGCATCGGAAATATACATACAATCTGAAGCCATAACATTGCTTAACCTTTTGTTTTCAAACTTCAAAACTCAACCACAACTTCAAACAGATTTTTCAGAAATACATGATCATTATTTATGTTGTCTATCTATGTATGGCCTGACAGGTAAATGACACGTATCGTTTGTATCATTAAATCCACAACCTACAAATACAAACACAGTTTTTTTTCCTGAAACAGTCCATGTTCCGTTCAATACCGCATAGCTATAACATATTTTACGAGTGTCAATTTGGACAGTTATATCATCCGGAGCTCTACAACTGTTAAACGTAACTGCAGTTTTATTGCAAAACTTTACAGCAGCACATGTTAGTTCTGTTACTTTAGCACTGGTTTTAAATCGTTATGTATGTAATGCACTTCACCATTTTCCAACTGATTGTGAACAAGTTTATTTTAAACCGCAGCTTAAATAGCAGGTGTGTGATATGAAATAGTTAGCTTAAACCCAGTTTTCAGCTCAGTTGCATGCTCACAGTTTACTAGTCCCTGGAGTAACAGATCTGCTAGTTTAAGTTTTATGATACCTACTGGTATGGTAAGATTTTGAAGCACGTTGTTGGTAGTTTAAACTTTAAATCTTTTTAATACCTCCCGTTTTGGCTTGAATTATGTTTTACGTGCAATTGTGGAGAAGCCGCGTGAGACACCGCCTTAATTCAATAAAGGAAATTTATGAGTTGCCATTTTTGTTTTAGGCAAAATTACAAACACCTCGATATTTAACGTTGCACTCCGAGATATTATTTAAGTAAACTTCATGTTCTGGACTATGGACTACGTCATCCAATATGTGACTGAATTTTGTACTCATGGTAAGAACCGAAACTAGACATTATCTTTTACTTGATAGCATCGATAACAACATTATGGTGATATTTCCCAGGATTATGTTAGATGTCCTAGTAAATTAAAGCTCGGAAAATAAAATAGACATATAAAACTTACAATTATAAACACACAAATTTTCACGGCCTTTATTCCTTGCAGTATGGCCAGAGATATTAGTATACAGTGTCCACTTGACTTCAGTTGTCCATATTAAACAGAACAGGTAGCAAGCCTGTTATGCTGCCCTTAATTGGCCTAAATGTGTCACTTCTTTAACAGACATAAATATCTTTTATTTTTAGAAGGTTTCGGAATGGCTTTGCGAAACACGAGAAGTCAATTAAAGCATTCTTAAAGAAAATTGATACTTAGCATTAATACCTTTCGGTTTCAAGGTAGAGTACCAAGTATACATTAGTTAGTTAGTTTGGATGTAGGGGGTAATCTCTCAGACTTAAGAACCGATTCTAAAAATTATTTCACGAATAGAAAGCTACGATATCGCTAAGTAATATAGACTATTATTTTATTCCGTTTGTAAATATCCACGGGCGAACACGAGGGCGGAAATCTAGTTATTAATAATCTAGTATCAATCCCTTTTGTGGTTTTGTCAAAGCCAATCCCTATTGTTTCTATCCGTAGAAACTGAGATAAAATCAGATGCATCTATATGGAATATGAATGCAGCCAAAGTTTGGGAGTTGAAGTGTTAACTCGTAGATGGTAAAGTGCATAGTGATAAACCGAGTTTGTGTTCATAGACAAACAGAATTGATTGACACGCGTTCATTAGAGAGACGCCTGGCATCCGCTTTGGGGATCGCAAACCGATTTCTGTTACTTTGCAACTGTTTGTGGAGGCCATTTGGGTAGATAATCGTCAGTCAAATATTTGGGATTAACTATTCAGTTTTGACTTCATGAGTTATTGGAGGAAGTTCTTATAGGAATAAGTACAAGTTGTTGTTTGCGATTAGTATGTACCGGGTTGAAATAGGATATGCGCCAATTTTTTAAATAATAATTGCTAATTGAGGTCTTTTCTTCTGATACGTCAGCTGTTTATGAACTGACATGGGAATTCTGGCTAAATATAGGTCTCGTCTGGTCATGCTTTCAGGAATGAAGGTCGTAATTTTGCGTTTTTTATTGTACAAAATGTTATTTAAACAATACTTTTGCTCGTGGTTTCGATCCCGATTAATTATATTATAACCACTATGTCACTATGAGTATTGCATATACTGTGATTTTATAAGCGGATTTCAATGAAAGCTTGACCAAATGGATTAGAATATAAATACTAAAGGCTATTTCTAGAAATAAAGTAAATAACTGAAAATAAAATATTTTGACAACTTAGCGTGAAAAAGCGCCTCTAAGTGCATTGAAGCTTCCTCCACTGTCAGATTATTACTTTCGTGCCAGTCATGTTCATTTTCAGCTTTCGTAAAAAAACACCAACACCTCAAACAAACTCATTGCAAATTTTATTTTGTTGCGAAAGTGTGGCCAGAGACAGTATTTTTTAGTTTAGAAGAAATGCGGAGCGAAACGAAGTCCAAGATGGCGATTAAAGCACATAACATTGCTTAGCTTTTTAGTAAGGTTTGAATCCGGATCGCCCAGGTTTCAAGTCCAACGCTCTACCAATTGCGCTATCGACTCTTTTTAGGGTTCCGTACCCAAAAGGGTAAAAACGGAAATCCTATTACTAAGACTCCGCTGTCCGTCCGTCTGTCTGTCTGTCATGTCCGTGTGTCACCAGGCTGTATCTCATGAACCGTGATAGTTAGACAGTTGAAATTTTCACAAATGATGTATTTCTGTTGCCGCTATAACAACAAATAAGTACTAAAAAACAGAATAAAATAAAACATGATTTTTTTGCTGTTTTTATAGATAATGGTACGGAATCCTTTGTGCGCGAGTCCGGCTCGCACTTGGCCGTTTTTTATATTTAACTAGCTTTCCACTCCGGCTTCGCCCGTGGACATTTTTGAAAAGAAATAAAATTATTTTCCCAAAAGATTTCCGGGACATAAAGTAGCCTATTATGTCACTCTCCGGCCCTATAACCAACAATAAATCACAGCGAATTAAACAAACGTTTTGCATCTATAATATAACTTAGGATTTTCAATAAAACTAACATTCGACCAAACAAATATTGATTGTTCGCGTATTCCCGATACTGTACAGTGTACATGGAGAGTTAAACCAAATATCAACCAAGTGGGCATACAAGCCGTGTTGATTGTCACGGATTCATTAGTGACGGCCTGATTTGGACTTGCGAGTTTGTTAGGTCTTTCATTAGGCCGGCGCTGTTTGGGATCTGGATCTGGATGCAAATGGGGATCGGGTTGTGTTTCAATTTCATTAAAGACCATTTCATTTGTTTAAGCTAATGCGTTGGTTGAATCTTTTATTAGAGAGGAGTGTGTTTTGGAGTTTGTCCTTTTGTGAATGTCGAGTGAAAAACGTAACTCAAAAACAGTGCTATAGGATTATTTTCTGTTTTAGAAAACGACTAACGATTTCCATTTACTGTACATTTAATTACAGAAATCCATTTGATGTGTTCTGCTTAAGATTTAAAGAAGTTACCTTACGCCGACAGATGGCATAATCTAACTAAGAAGTTATCGATTTTTAACAATGCTGGTTCTACCAGGCACTGAATATCAAATACAGTGGCGTGAAAAACATTATAAATGCTATTTTAGGCTGTTCTAAAACTTCAAGGTGTTTATTTATCATTTTCGTGCCAAATTAGAGCAACGTATCGACGTGATTTTTTGCACAGAGTTTGCTGAATGACCGAAGAGTACACCGGAAAAAAATAATTTCAGCTAGTTTATTTGTCATGTAATTATTTGAAGGCGTAGGCTGTTGGCGTGAAAGTAAGTAGACAGCGAAATAAGGAGAAATTCTGAGTTCTTCTAAATAAGGTAACAACAATGACAAGTATTCTTTCTCAACAATAAAATCAATCAGATTACAAACACAAGTGAGTCGGTATTAATTTGTAAATCTACAATCTTGATTATTCTTCGTAGCGTGAATCGACGATGTAATATTGGAGCGAACAATAAAAACCTGCCCATCACTTTCGACCCAAAAAGCGTAAAATTGTACCTATTAACTTTCTTGGAAAGTACTCCTTAAAGTGGCTGAATTAGATTTCGGGTTTGATAAAGGCGTGTTACGAGGTTACCCAACTTTCTAACAACCCTTGACTACCGCACAATTTTTCAACCTAGACCTTTTATTGGACCCTCCCTTAAATTTACATCGAGTGGCTGCTTTTACTGATGCATTAACGTCCAAATGAATTTGTTCAGCTATTGTTCAATTCTTAATTAAATTCTTTTTTATATTAAAGCGAACGTGACTAGTCATAAACGATGCCAGGCGGTAGGATTCAGGAGACACTGATTTTTTTACATCCAATTAGTCGTGATTGTTTCAAAGACTTCTAAAAAATATCTGTAATTATGAAAAATGTATACTTATTATAAAAAGCAAAATAACTAAAGGAAATATTATTTTTGCCAAACAACGAAGGATTTCATTATAAGTCGGCTTTACTTTATTAAGAAGTTCCTTGTTAAGAACTTAACGGTCACATAGGCATTTGCCAATCGATTAATCAGCAACAGATTTAAAATAACCATAATACTTGTTGTAAGCCCTCATACGACAACAACACGACTATTGCTGTTTACCTCTAACAGGTTATACCCTATCAAAGCATTAGTAAGTAAATAAAGCACTATAAAAGAAGTTAACACGTTATAGTTAGTTTCAAGTTTCTAAGTAGTACTATTTCTATTCGGTTAGTTAGAGGTTTTATTGATTTTAAATTCGGTAGCTGCCGCCCGCACGTAAGTTGCTCATTTGTGACCGTGGGAGTATTTGATCTTACTGAATTTCTTGGCTATTGTTGGTGGAATTTGTTATTTATTTTTGGATTTCTGCTAATAATAGTAGTAGTAATAGTATTGTGGTATGAGATTAAAGTTGTCATCATTTTACAATTTGGATCAAGAATTTTTGCGGGTAATTTAGGATACTTACAGAAAAATGTGCATCTCTGGGGATTTATGTTTTATTTTATAACAATGTTTTATGGTACTGTGATAGTTGCAGTTTGTAAATTCCATTTAAATAATGTATTACTTATTTTATTTAAAATTTGAAGAAATGTCGTAATATCATAAAAATTATGAAGACCCAATATGAAATTTTAATATTACAGTATAAGAGCTCCAAGTTTCCAGCCTTCAGAACTGTATGGAGTAACTCAGTGAAGCTATAAATTTTATAAAAGCCTTAGCGGTCCGTTAGTCACAAAGCTAATTATAGTGTACGTTAAATAAACAAAATTAAAGCGCTACATCGCTGACTTGGGATTATTAAAGTTATTATTGACATAATGCTATTAATTAACAATGAAATGTATAACAATGCAAATAAATTAAAAGCTTGAATTATATTAAAATATATGACTTTTGAAAGTAAATACTTTCATTTATTATATTGTGAAAGTATTTTTATTATAGTTATTTTTGAAGGCTCAGAGAAATATTTTCAAAAAGCAATTAATTTTCCTCGACAAATCCATTTGTAACATAAATTCGTTCATTTCCAAAAGCTGGGAACTTTTGTTTGTGCTTCTATTCTTCTAATAATTATTTTGGTTGAAGCAGACATGTCTCTAATCCATCTCAGTCTGCGTTTCACTCTATTTTCTAAACTTTAGTAGAACTTTTTCATTTTGCTAAGAGTAATGTTAGAATGATTGATTACTATTGATTCTATCCCAATACATTATCGAGGCATGGTATTAAAACAAATTAATTTAGCTTGTGAGTCCCAAAGTCTGTCTACAATGCAAAGTTACTTATGGTATCATAAAATTGGAATTTTAATACATACAGGGAAATAAAGTACATCTCGAATTTAGCATGAAAGGCAAACTTATAAATTGTTTTCGTTCTCGGATGATGCAGGTGTTTTTATCGCTGTTATTGCACTATAGGGATTTGCTTGACGCAAGCACTACGTTAATTATATAATTTTATATTCTATAAACACAAAATTTATACCACGATGCTTTTCTGATATAACTTCTCACAATAACAAATAATTATATCTAAAATCCTTTATAAGCTTTATTATTGTAGAAGTTTTAAATAATGAAATGCGAAATACAGTTAGCAATGGTGCCGTTCAATCATACACATTTTTAAAAACGACAGCGGAATTACGTAATTCACCATGTGTACGTGGACAACTGTTCTCACGCGACATTAGCGACCATGTTGACACTCCAACGTTTGTCAACAAATATTAATCATAGACTACCCTTGATACATGGTACAGATAGCAAAAATACATATACAGAATTAATGTAAACAGCAACTCAAAATATAGGTTGAACCAATCGGTGTTCAATTATTGCTGCAAAAAATGCAATGAAATTGTGAAAAATCTTTAATAAGCATTCAGTTACTTATAGTTTTCAGTTTGACATAAGAAGAAGGAGAAAAATATATTTTGATAATATAATCCTGACAAAATTGTTACAATCAAACAAACAAACAATAAGATGAGAAAAAATACACAAAGAAAAATCAAGTCGTTTTCTACCTGTGATATTTTTACCAATGGGCAACTATCTTGAGTTAATAATATTATAACCATTACTAAAAATTGTCTAATTATCTTTGTATTTTTGTCAATTTCGTTTATCCTGTATATTAGGATTTCTCGTCAAAATGTAGGCGATCATCATTACCCAACATAAAGTGATTGATAGTCCCATCCACGTCAACTCGCAAAGAATCTTTTTCATGCTTCAATGGATACACCCAATATTGTAGCATGAATAAAATCAGAAGTGGGATATCTCGAAAATAATTTGTAACAACTGCAACTACTTCTATAACTTTATATTATTATAAATTAAATCGTGGCTCCATACATGTAGGTACCGGGACAGTTCTTGAGCCCTCGACGAAAAAGTGGGGGAATGTTTGCGCATATGTAATTTGAGTGCAATATAACTTGTATATTTATTATAATTGATTTATTGGTGTTTGTTTTTACGATTAAAGTTTACTGTTGCTAAAATTAAAATTAATACCTCATACCGTCAAGCAGACCCAAAAATAGTGTTCTACGCATCTAACGACCACCGCTCAAGAACCGTCCCGGTTTACGGTTGTCTGACATTTTTCTTGACCCATGCATACGTTCTTCACTTCATTTACGTCCATACAACATCTCATACATAGGCTTAATTGTTGTTTTTACCACACATTTAAATTATTTGAAGGGTATCATCTATTTCATTTAAAATAATATACATGAACTACAAATAAATTAATGTTATTCAATATTTTATTCAAGTTTTATTTTATACTTGATGTGCTTTCCACGCCGGCTTCGGTTTTAGATACAAATATCTTACGACCTCTAACTTTCGCTTAATAAAACATAGTGTATGTTCAATTGGAATAATGAGAATGAAAGAATATTTGAAATTTTAGTTTTCGGGTTTACTTCTTAAAGACAAACAAACTCACACCTCTCTCTTTTAATAATAATTTAATATCAAGATAATAACATAGATAGGAAAAAGTATGCGGCAATTGTTAGCTATATGAAATTATAAAAGTACGTGTCACATGTGCAAATTACTCGACTGCACAATATCGTTATCTGCTAATGGGGTGGAGTGACAGCAAATATTGCTTTTCGGACAAAACTCTCCCCTTGTTAACGTTCAGTACTCTGTGACGTTTAATAATGATCGATGGCTGATAAAGCAGAATACATTTATTATTAAATTGCATTTAAATATGTTAATAGCTACAGAAGATGAAAAGGAAAATTCAGAAAATGATGTCCTTCATAAAAGTGGTAAACAAAAGACTTTCCTTGAAGGGGATTTTAATTAGAGTAGGTTGTTGATATTTCAATTTAGAATTCTTAACATAACTTGATGACAGTTGTCAGCTATACTACCTGCTAGAATCCGCCAGATAGTTCCTTGTTCAAATCCCAGGTCAAGCAAAATAATTATATCAAGTTCATTTAAGTCACGAAATTGATATTATTATATCTTCAATGTTGAAATTCATAGCAAATCAAAGGGACAACCAATGGGACTACGGAAAAAGACGGTAAGTAGAACTCAACGAGTAGAAGAACTCAATTAACTAATAATTTCTTATATCTTAACTGTTTTTAATATGCTGTTCAGGCAATTACTACAAAGTTAAATTATTCCTTATCACTTCCTAGACTAACAGCCACTTACTATGGGTGACATGTCGAATTGATTAGGGTTCCGTAATTAAGTAGGGTTGGTTTCACTACGATACTTGCATATCTATCATCGTCTATTATATCTGAAATTACTGAAGACTCTTTTCGGTTTTGTTAGTAGTACGGTTGTGAAATATAATTTCTGTGCAGTTTTAAAAATCATTCGTTTAATTAGCACAAAAAGCATCGATTTTTTTTAAACTTATATAATAAAAGTAGGTAATATTAAGAAGATTGATTGCAGGCAATTGAAGAAGGGCTAAATAAATATTTCACAATCGTATCCTTACCTCTCCTGGGATAAAAGACGTGATGATAGGTAGTTCAATTTAGAAGACTTACCTTCCGTAACTATCAAATCATCACCAGATTAAACCACAAACAAGTCCAAGAGATACAAATTACTTCAAGACGGTCTTCTGTAACGAGTTTACGCGCCAAGCAAAATGGAAATATCTCTTTGTGTTAAATAATTTGAAACTACCGCCACCGTCTTTGTCAATTGTGGCTGTACAATATGGAAATGTGCGACTCAATGCCTCGGTTCTAACCCAATTTGGTAAAGGATAGTCTGTTTGCTGTGTAATAAACTATAAATTAGGCAATTAAGTTTCGTGTCCCCCGAGTTGCGAGCTAACTTCCTGATTCTGTATTGGGAATACGGTTGTGTTGGGACTTTGTAATCAAAATAAAGTTCTGCTTTCGGATTAAGGCACCTTAGGATTTTAATATTACAATTTGATATTCTCCCTAGCGATCTGGAAAAATATTGGAACCGAAATAGAACTACTTTGCGTTTAGCTTTAGTAGAATCTTATTTGTTACCTTATAAGCTAAGCCACGTTGAAATAATACATTAGACTATATGTTTATCCCTAGGTTTTAAAAATCGTATATCAATAGGAAATGTTATACGAGCTCGTTTAGCCGTCACGGTATGATTTAGGAACAAACGTCCTTTCGCATTTATAATCTACACTAATATTATATTAGAGGTAAAGTTTGTAAGTTTGGATGTAGGGGGTAATCTGTCACAACTCAAACAGAGAACTAAATGCATGCACATTCTCGAATGGAAAAATCTTATGGAATGTAGACAGACCAAGGCAGCTCTGCCTATGTAAACATAAGACTCTCACAAAAGATCTTGAAACTAAAAAGAACCCAAATAAGATCAGTGACTCAAGCCATCACTGGTCATGGTCCTTTTAATAAACACATTGGTATTACAGATATCTGGCTTGCATGTTGACTGAAGAAACGGCTGCTTACATACTCTTGGAGTGTGAGGGAGTGGCCGTATATAGAGTGAAACACCTCGGTTCCAGTAGAACGCTGCCGGAGGCCTGCTGGGCTTTTTGGAGGAGCTGGGTTGGGAAGAGTGATACGCAAAATAGGCGCTTTTAGAGTCGAGTTGCGGAGAACGAGCCGATCAACTAGTACCAAGTATCAAGGGGGTAATCTGAAACTACTGAACCGATTCTGAAAATTCTTTTACTAATAGAAAGCTACATTAAATATATTTTATTTTGTTCGAAAATATTCACGGGTGAAGCCGGGGGCGGAAAGCTAGTGTCAGTATAAAAAACTCCTTTTATCACAAATCAAATCAAATTCAAGTTAACATTCATGGTGTTCATAACCCAATTATATTTGCTCTTTGATTGATGTTGGTTGTTGGTTTACTATAAAATATTTCGCACTACCCATTAGGGTTGATTCAAAATTATGAACCCTTCATGAATCCTTTACTTATTAATTGATCTGGATGAATAGGAGCGGATTCATCGATTATTGATAGTTATTGTACCCAATATTATCCTTGGTGTTTTAAAAATAGGTAGTATAAATTAATTTGATTTGAAAGTAATTTTTGATTGTATATTTGAATTAAATATATATTTATTGGATAATTATAATAACGTTTGTTCAGATTCAGCAAAAACCATATTACAGCAAAAGCTGTAAGGCAACCCGTGAAGAAAGAAAAAAAAAAAAAAAAAAAAGCAAAAACCAATATTATAGAAGATACAAATAGGTAGGTAATTAGTACAAAATAGTAAAATATCGATATGGTTCGGACACAAGCAAGACACGTTCTGAGAATAGACGTTAATTAGCGGAGAGACAAAGGAAATATCAGGGATATCTGAAATAGACGATCAATAAATGAAGACATAACCATTCTGTTACCATCCATACTTAATATAAAAAAGGATAGTGAGTTTGTTTATTTGTTAGAAGAGAAACTTGAAAAAATAACAGCTTAGATATAGAAATACTTATATAAAATATATAAGTTACAGAGAAATTAGGAATTGTTTATCCCAGAAAAATTATGGATATAAAAGCAAAACAGTGAGTTATTTGAATGATTACGAATAAACAATAGTTAGATTTGATAATAACTTCAGCGAACTAAATTGTTTGCCAATAAGTTTCCAACCATCTTCAAATTGACATTCCATAACAAGACACAGTGTTTCAGTAGCGTTAACGAAATGTTCATGTTCAGCAGACATTAAAATTGATTTTAAACGAGTTATTTCTTTGTCAAGACAAAGGCAGTACTGTAATTTAATTCAATTAACTGTGCAGGTACTAAAATTGAAATCAAAAACAATTTTCCCTTATTTAAGTTTGTTAATAAAGTTATTAAGGTCTCTCTTTGTAACGAACTGATGCAAAACTTAAAACATGTGTCCTCTGTCGAACACATATTGAATATTTTAAATGAAACCATCATAAATATTTCATGCCTCCACATATGAAACTTTTATAACTATATTTCAAATTACTTCAAGGTTTACGTATCGATTTTGCTTCATAAATGGCAAACCTACCGCTTACAATATGGACAATAATAGCTAAGATTTTAATTTGGATTTGTAAATACAAAATATTTTTTTAACTTGAAATGACTGACGTCAGTCATGTAAGTCTTTTTTATTAATAACAGTCTTGTCTTATGCTGGGTACCTCCTACCATGAAGCCAGTAACAAGGAGCCTTCGCTATGATATAGAATTACTATGCTAATACACTGATATTTTCGCACTTGGCTTACACCGTGTTTTTTCTGTATTCAATAAGATTAATATAATACAAGTATTCCTCCCCGGCTTCACCTGTGAAATTTATGGTTACTCCTGCGCTCCATTTGGTCGTGATGTTATAATAGTAATAATCGACTGGTAGTTCCTGAGATTAACGCGTTGAGATTAACAAACATAGACACTCTTTAGATTTATATTAGTACTAGCTGTACTTTGTGGTTGCACCCGCGTTAATGGTTACTGCTCCGCCCCTTTTGGTCGAAGCGTGATGTTATATAGCTTATTAGACTTCCTGAAGCATTGAACTATTAAATCCAAAAATATTTTTTCAAGTAGTACCAGAGATTAGCGCGTTCAGACAAACAAACTCGTCAGCTTTATTATAAGTATAGATAGATTAGCAATATTAGCATAAGTATTATGGTAGATGAAGAAACAGGGGGCCATCATCCTTAAAAAATAATTACAAATCTGATGTAAGATGATTATTTTGAAATCAAGTCAAACTTTCAATTTTATTTACGTAATGCCAGCGGTTTTGTCCGCGTGGGCTGTGTCATTAACTTTTTACTAGAAGAGTGCGGTACAAAATGTCAAAGTTGAGAAAAATATAAGCAAATGTAACTTCGTACTTTATCAATAAGTTAAAACTCGTTTTGGGACAACAACTGTTAAATTATACTTAGAAAACATAATGAGTTTTTAAACTTGTTTGTTCTTATTTGTAAGATATTTCTACAAAGCGTAGTTTTGTAAATACTAACAGAAACACAAAATACATCTTCACTGCTCTGATATCATGCGGTGTGGCTAGAGACAACAGTAACAGCACTATTTACCAGTTTTCCTTATTTAACAGAATTATTTTTCCCCTACCTAAAGAGTACGCTGATTTTTTTATGTGTGAAAAGGAAAGTAAACGGGTCTTGGTCTTCCGCTGGGTACCCTGGGACAGTAACTCGGGAGCTGTAAAACAACCAGTGAAGAAAGAAAAAAATAAGAGGAAAATTAAAATTCCTTAAAATTAGTTTTTTTTGCATTTATTTTTCCATTAGTGAAGTTCAGAATAATATTTCGAAACATGTTAAACATTCAGATTTTCAAAATGTCGTTAAAAGTAATAATCTGCACAGTGTCAGAGTTTACGATTTATCTCATTACATTTTGGAAACGACGAAACTTGTCTAATTACATTTTCCTGCCAAAACTCTAATTTTAAAATCATACTATAATGTTCCCCTGAATTCGTGTGTCTAAGTTGATATAGAAAAAATTGTGGAATTAAAAGACGTTAAACTTTTTTTTATTTATAATATCGATATTATATTTTATGTTAAATTTATGGGTGCCAACAAAGCCCGGCCCAAGAATGCTCAGGCCGAGAATGCCCGGCCCAGGAATCCGTGTACATGGCGTTGGAATCCTGGGGTGGGCATTCTCGGCCTGAGCATTCTTGGGTCGGGCTTTTCCGATCGAACATAATATGTCCGGGCAGGATTCCGAAGCCAATGTACACGGATTCCTGGGCCGGGCGTTCTTGGCCTGGGCATTCTCGCCTCGGAACAAAATTGCTCAGGGTGGAATGCCCGACCCGAGAAATGGAAGCCAAAGTCAATGATTGTTGGCCCAACTTCTGTTGTTTATTACTACTACCGGTTGAAGGTTGAAGTTTTCATAATTTTTAAAAAGACACAAAATAGGTTAGCGAGGAGCGCAGCGACGAGCGTGGTTCGTGTGGTGTAAAAACAAAGCGCAAGGCGAGCGAGCGAAGCGAGCGGTGCCGCGGGAGCGGCCGCCGAAGCGCTGGAAACCTTATATTTTATTTTAAAACACATTAGCCATAGACACAACCGGAACTACTGGAATTTGGACCAAAATCACGATCGGCCAATATAGGCCAATAAGTCTCTTCCAATGTTCACGGATTCTTGCCCCGGACCATTTTTTTCAACCCGAAATGGCCACACCAAGAATGCCCAGGCCAGGAATCCGTGTACATATGAAATGGCTTCCAATTCTTGGGTCGGCATTTCTCGGTCCGGAACGAGAATTGCCGGCCCGAGATTGCTCAGCCAAAAATGCCCGGCCCAACAATTGGAAGCCTGTACACCAATTCCTGCCCGGGCATTCTCGGCCCGAGCATTCTCGGGCCGGGAAATCCATGGCTGGCCTTTGTGCGGATTCAAATTTATAATGAAAAATTATATTTTCCCGGGGGAATTAGATATTTTCCAGTATAAAAAGAAACTCCCGGTCCTTCAGCTATTTCTGTGCAAAAAAACACGTTGATTCGTTGCTCGGTTTTAACGTGAAAGAAGAACAAACATATTATTTCAGGGCTATTATGTTTCATGAAGTGTTACAAGCTTTTCGGATGCTATCAAATAAATTAAGCACCCAAAAAGGGTACAGAGAATTTTTTTCACTTTTATCACTTTAGATATCACTACGAATATAATAAAATTTAACTGCCACACGGTTTCCAACGAGATGGCATATATACACTTCGTTAGGTATGCAAATTTTTAACCAACACCTTTTATGTAAATAATATTTCAAATAAACAATAATCAAATTAGAGACAAAAAATTGGATGAACTTTTGATGACTATAAAATATAAATTTATGTGTATTTAAAAGTTGGCCAAGTAAGCTATTCAACATTATTATTAGGCATACGCCACATGATGAGGTATGCAAAAAAAAGTTTTCTATTCTCCAGTTCTATGTATGGGGAGGCACTACTAAACATTTTTTTTTACTATTTGACACCAAAATTCGATTGCGATTCACCTATCTAAAGACGGCTGAGAAGGGAGCCTGTCACATACGGACGGACGGACGGACGGACATGACGACCTCTACGGAACCTTAAAAACAAATTATTAATTAAGGTTCCTTACAACATTTTTTAACAGACATTCGCTTTTTTTTAAATTACCGGGTTCGATTCTCGAGTCGTGCTGTAACGTTGTGCTCATTTAGTAAATAAATGAGACCACTTTTTCTTAAAGAGGTTTGAATAGTTGCTAACCTCCTTGCAAAAATAGTTGTTAACCTCCTTACAAAATAAGTTACTGAATACCTATAATTTAGAAATTTTTCAAAATAATCTGAATTTGGAACAGTGTCTGCTATTTGTTTATTTTCTACCATTTTTAGTCAATTCCGTTTTAGCTTTGATAAAGAGCACACCTATTTTATAAAATCAATAATATAATACTGTGAACAAAATTCAACCAGCTGTTAAAATATATTATAAAGAAGCATGATATTTCGTGCTTCTTTTAATTCTTTTACTTCTTTTAATTCTTTTACTTCTTTTAATCCTTTGATTCCTTGTATTCCTTTTACTCCTCTGTAACCTCTTCATTAAAATTGAAAATAAAACATTATGGACTAAAATAATTATTTATTAATGTGGCTAGTTTCCCCACTAAGCGACAGTGCATAAGTTTTTTAAATCTATGAAAATTAAATTCACTAGGTATCTCTTTTAGTTTCAGAGTTCTGAACTACCTAAATGCAGGGTCAAATAAGTTAGTTATAAAAAAAATAACAGTACTTTTGTATTAAAAACTAGCCTATAGTCGTAGGTATATATGGTTAAGAGGTCTGGTATTAACTAGGCAGACCCCGGGTTCGTTCCCGGTTCCCGGCCATGTACCATGTTTATAATTAAAAACTTATGTAAATAATGCGACAAATGTATTTACATAATCACACTTAGAGGCTTTTCCATCTAAATATACCTCAAAAGAACTGGCCATTCCTTAGGCCTCACAAATACCATCGCCTGAAAGAGGGAGACTTGGTCTTCCGCTGGGTCCGTAACACGCCTTATTACTCATATAGTGATCACCTCGTATAATATTTTGTAGATATATTTTAGTTAGTATAATCAGAACGCTTTATAACAAGTTGTGTGTTGTGATGTATTTTTATGAGCAGGTAGGCGTGATGGCGTAACATTTCGGATGAATATTGACCAAGGTTTCTTTAATTGACCCCAAAACATGCATTAATTAATACCTAATGAATATCTTTTGATCTTCTATTTGTTTTTCCGACAATGTAGGAGGTCCGATTTCCATCCATAGATGTAGCGCTCTAAATAGGTGTAAATGTGTAATTCTGTGAATTTTTCATCTTAGTTACATGCACCAGGCACTGCACACGTAACCATAATTAATCTCGTCAAATAAACACTAAATTATACTTTAAAACAGAATATTAACAAAGACGCTAGGCTGTTACAGGCTGTTAGAGTTATTAAAAACGGTCTCGTCTATATGTCTCGCTTTAACATACGCGTTATCTATGCGCTTTCTCTTTTCCATTGCCAATCTAGCAGATCGCTTGCGTGACTATACTACATCTATGTTTTATACAATATGGGTGTTGACAGTGAAAAATAATAAACATATTTATTTATTACAGCAATCAAAGCGGGAGCTGCGGCGGAAATCGCAGAGTCTAACAAACGGCGCAAATATAGTTCAATTATTGGAAACTACAAATTTGTGCCGTTTGGTGTAGAAACTCTAGGTCCGTGGGGTTCAAATGCCAAAAATTTTATTAAAGATGTATCCCCTCGACTGATCATCTCTTCTGGTGACAAGAGGGCTGGCTCCTTCCTCGCTCAACGAATCAGCATCGCGATTCAGCGGGGAAATGCAGCCAGTATTCTTGCCACTATTCCACGCGGGCCTGGTTTATTTAGTTATTTTTAATCTTTAGATTTCATTTAAGGTTTTTATATTAATAAAAAAAATATATATATATATAATTTTTTTAATATCTATCTAAATGAAAAATCTTTAATTCAAACTTCCCTTTACATGACCGCAAACGGGAAGTGACGTCACATTCATCTAAATTTCAAATAAATAACCACAGACTATTATCTATATTATAATCAACTGTCTATCAATCTGTCACTGACTAAGTTATTTTCTTGTTATTTTATCTAATCTGTGACAATCATTTTGTTGGTTTTAGGCATAATAAACCTTACAGCTACAATTTCAAAGTATTTCCAAAAAAATGTCAACAACCCTATTATAGCAGTCCCTAAGGTCTAAGGTTCGATAAAATCCCTAAAACTTCTGTATGTAGATGTTGATTTGGACAGACCAGACCTGTCTCAAACTAAATTCTATAAACAGCAATAAAGATAATTATATCAATTAATTTAATTAAAAATTAAATATATTTTATAAATTAACGATTTACATTCAAATTGGGATTCTTTGTTAGAATTAACTACGCATTTTGTATAAGTCAATTTAAACAAGGATATTAAATTAATTGTACCTAACCACTAAACGAATGGCAACTAATAGTTAAACAATAATATAACTACATAATATTATAACAAAAAGTCCCCTGGAGCATCTGTCTGTCTGTCTGAGACCTATTCACACAAAAACTACTAAACGAATTTTGATGCGGTTTTCAGTATTAGATAGGCTGATTCACCAGGAAGGTTTACGAGTATTCAACATAGACCTATCATGTTTAGGAGCTGAGCATTAACAGTATAAGTGAATCAAGTCGGGAAAAAACCTTTGCCCCAGAGTTTTCATTGTATATGCCGTCTAATCCGTCAGAAGAATTGTGTAGAATAAAATGATCAGCATAAAAGTCTGCGGAGCAACTACATGAGTAAAAAATATAATTTGCGTATTTACATAAATTACGTTACTATTCCTGTTCTAGACAAACATTGGAAATATTGTTATGGTAGATGGTATAGATTTGTTATCTTAGGATTAATTAAACAAACAATTTCAACCATATTCTGTTTAAAATATGTAAATTATTCGTCACTAAGCGACCCCGCTTTTGGTTTTACAACAATTTGAATACCTATTATTATTGATACACAATTCTTCCCTACATCATTTTGTTATATCTCTGACGGATTAGACAGCATACGCCATGAAAATTCGCTGGAATAAATTTTTTCCCGACTTGATAATGCTCATATCCTAAACATAGGTCCATGTTTAATACTCGTAAACCTTCCCGGTGATTTTTTTTCTTTCTTCACAGGTTTGCCTTACAGCTCCCGAAACTGTGTTACTGTTCCAGGGTACCCAGCGGAAGACCAAGTCTCCCTCGTTTAGCCGATGGCTATATACCTAACGAGTGGCTAGTTCTGTTGAGATATATTTAGATGGAAAAGTCTCTATGTGTGGTTTGTCGGATTATGTACATAAGTTTTTAATTGAAAAACCCATTAGTACATGACCGGGTTCCGGGATCGAACCCTGGGTCTGATTAGTTAATACCAGACGTCTTAACCACTCGGCCACCGACGAATTAATCTATCTAATCTATACTAATATTATAAAGAGGAAACATTTGTAAGTTTGTTTGTAATGAATAGGCTCAGAAACTACTGGGCCGATTTTAAAAATTCATTCACCATTAGAAAGCTACATTCTTCGTGAGTGACATAGGCTATATACCATCACGGCATGACGACGGGAACGGGGTGGGCAGAGGTGAACATGACAAAAGATATGTACGAAGTGTATGTTTGCCAACATTCTGAAATAGACACGTACGAAGTCGTGGGAAATAGGGTAGGGGTAGGGGTAGGGGTAATGCAGGCATTATCAATGAGTGCTGTAGGGTATATTTTATTTTGTTCGCAAATATCCACGAGCGAAGCCGGGGGCGGAATACTAGTAGTGAAATAAATTCGCAACAAAATCCGTTCAGTAGATTTTCTGTGATTAGGACACATTATAGTATTTCATGAAGCTATTTTAAAATGTAAATGTACCCCAAAGTGCGTACTCTATCACAACCAATTATTCTGTGATGTCGAGCAAAATTACTTAATTTTGTCAACGTTGCAAATCGGTTTTAATTATTAAGGTCCTAACTTAAGTCGACGTTGATTTATAAAAACGAGATTCTATTAGCGGAGCACGAATTAAATAAAATTTAATTAAGTCCGACCTGAAAGGGTTAAATTTAATTATCATCACACATTTTGTAGTTTACAGTTTAAACATTGAACATTTTTTTCAATACTTTTAAGTAATTATTGTGGTTAAAACTCTGGTATGGGTTTTTTATAATTAAAAACTTATGTACATAATCCGACAAACCACACTTAGAGTTTTTCCATCTAAATACTTCAACAAAACTGGCCACTCGTTAAGTATATATCCTCACAAATACCATCGGCTAAACGAGGGTGGCTGATTACCCTGTGCCCGATAACACGGTTTCGGGAGCTGTAAGGCAACCCTTGAAAAGTATATTTTTGTCAGGCATATCTGATACTTTTATGAAAATTGATTCTGTAGTTTAAAAAAGTGGAAACGACAAAATGGTTCTACAGAATTTTAACTGGAACGAATGTGATAAATAAATATGAATATTACAACAAATTTTGTCACATGCCGAAATTCATACAAATTCATTAAAAAAAATGCGTTACACTGAAAAGCAATATAAAAAGCAACTAATTTATCATGAAATATTTCCGAAACCACGCCAGATAGCTTTTTGAAGTTAAAAGCAACATTCAAGTGTATTTAATAACGGTTAAAAAAACACCCAATGGAAACAAATAAATTTAATTAAATGTCTTAAACAATGTAAAAACAAAATAGCGCCATTTGGGAGAAAACAAATATTTCTTAAGGCTCGTCAGTGTAGTTTTGTAAGTTATAAAGTGAAACCTAGACCTTAAATTAGCAACAAATGTTGCAATCATAAGGTTTTCCAACATTGTTTAACATGCCAAGCTTTACTTCCGTTTGTGAGCAGAGTTTAGTGTTTACGTACGATATTATATTTTAGAAACAATAACGCAGACTTAAGTTACCTCAAATTCCCAGTAAAGGAGGACTCTGAACATAGCAGCCAGCTTTTAGCTCCAACTTGGTATGGAAGTGTAACCTTTGTACATTGTCTGATTGCTTTGTGCCCCGGGGGCTAGAGATTTGAATTTATTATTAGGGAGCAAGTTCGATTTCTTGCGGCTGCCATTTTGAAATATTCAACGTGTGGGGGTGTTTTGTCTTGTGTTATTGATGCCATAGCGTCCGTAGCACTAATAATATTATTATGTCACGGTGTATTCTGAGTAGATGTGAATTTTGAAAGTGAAGTTTAAATTAAATGGTGATTTAAAGTAGAATTTACTATAAGAAACATGCAGGTAGGTATATATTATTACCAAACAAACAAACAAAACACATCTTCACGACCTTTTTACCTTGTGGTGTGGCCAGCTTAGCGACAAATTGTAGCAGGCTT
The DNA here is from genome assembly GCA_963924495.1 of Nemapogon koenigi. Classification (NCBI taxonomy): domain Eukaryota; kingdom Metazoa; phylum Arthropoda; class Insecta; order Lepidoptera; family Tineidae; genus Nemapogon; species Nemapogon koenigi. The sequence goes on along the minus strand of OZ004647.1, from coordinate 11,035,310 downwards.
GCTGCACTTAATGGGCCTAGATGTGTCACTTCTTTAACACATTATTTTTAGAAGAAGTGTCAAAATATATATATTCTGCGCAGATATTTCTAAGTTTTGTACATACTTACTATTTATCTACCTAATTGAAATACCTTCAGGGTAGACAGAGACCAACCAGGCACTTTAAATAAACCTAATACTTTTTGATAACTATCATTTTTATAACCTTAACTTAACTCCGTGTCAAATGTGCTTAATCAGGTAAATATCCACTTCCTAGCCGTTCTAAATTAACAAAAAATATATTTACATTCTCACGGCCAGTCATCAAAGCATAAAATAAAAACAGTTAATCAAATTATAAACAGAAAACTAATCAATTGCGTAAACATCATGTAACAACCTATAGCCATAAAAATCGACTTATGATTCTTAAATAGACCTTTATAACGATTTAAATGTGCTTACAATATTGTACTCTATTCGCTAGAACATAGAGTTCTTATTCATTGTATCATTCCCAAATGAGGTTCCGTAAAACAAATACAAAATTAATATTCCTCATTTAGCCGATGATATTTTTGAGGCTACATATAATGTGGCGGCTATTCTGTTGATTTTTTGGCTATTTTGAGATCAAGGAAACAACAAAATTGTGTGTGATGTTATATACACTTTGCATTTTTTTCTATTGAGAAAATATCAAGGAATCGCTTTTTTGGTCCTGCATTTTGATCCTCCATTATAACGTGTATTAGTTACAAAATTAATGCTACAGTATTGTCGATATGTGAGGTAGTATAGACTCTTAAAACCCATTGATATACTTAAAAAGCCGAGTTGTGATCCAACCTGCAGTTGTCCAGCAAATCCACTTTGTTTAATGTCATTACGATTAGCGAGTAATTATAGTGTTATAGCTAAAATCTGAAATGCAACTATACCTAGATTTAGCCAGCTAAAACTATGAATTGTATTCATAGTCCATTTGATAGCAGTACAGTTGCGAAAAATACTTGGAATTTAATTTAAAAGCAGTTATAAAATTCTATTCCTACATAACCCTAAAATAGTACAGTAGTTTAAGCGAAATGTTGACACCTGCCTAGACCGCTTGGTTTTTCTAACAAGTAGATGATGAATATTTATGTTTGTGTGAATCTCTAGTTCACAACGTTGTGACGATGATTATTATTAAAACCAGTTATTTGTGCATAATATTATATGATCAGGTCATCTGATGGCCGTATTAGTTGTTACATAAATATATTTAATCTGGTTTTAAATTATATCTTTGGATACCAATCGTTGAAGTAATCTTCCATTATTTTTGTAATAGAAAATCAGACAGATTTTCAAAATATTACCACAAAAAGTATAAATTATACGACAAATGAGACATTTACAAAATTATGTTCTATGGGTACAAACAATATGGGTTTACAACAATTTGAAAACCTACATAGATATGCTTATAACTATTTATCTATGAGAGATAGATATATGCTACAACAGACTTTTTTGTAGATAATTTTATTCTACACAATTATTACCTACATAATTTTGTTATATCTCTGATGGATTAGACAGCATACGCCATGAAAACTCGCTGTGGCTAACTTTTTTCCTGACTTGATTCACTATACTACTACCTACCGCGTACTTTATTGTCGATAATTTTATTCTACAATATAGGAAATAAATATACGCTGGGGCTAACTTTAACCCCCGATTTGATCCACTTATACTGTTATTACTCAGCTCTTAAACATGATGGGTCCATGTTTAATACTCGTAAATTTTCCTTGTGAGTGACCTATGTAACAGTATAAACCGCAACCAAATCCGTTTAGTAGTTTTTGCGTATCACAGACAGACAGACAAACACGGCGAGAGATATTGTTTTATAATATGTAGCGATAGTGATATCACGGTTTCCAACACTTATAAAGCTCGCTTTCCACCAGAGTTGTTCGAAGAAGGAGATAATTAAAAATTTAAGCAATAAACATTTGCTTGTGTTATTTTTGTACATATTCTGCATATCTTTAAAACGTAAACCTCTTTATTGCCTTCAGAGTTGATCTTTTTTTAATAATTTTAATAAATTCCGCCTGTTTTGTATGTTTTAGCGGAATTAGAAACCACATAAGTTATGAACTGTGTCATAAAAACATCATAAATTTTACATAAATGAAATGAACTCCGAGTACATCTTGATATTCGACTAATGTTTGTCTATAGAATTACTTTTAAAGTAACCCATAAGAATAGACAATTATTAGATTGGTCCACATACGAAAGGTATAGGAATATTCGGTTTTTCATTTCGTTAAAATCATTTGAGGGGAACGAATACTTAAGGCGCATCTTCCTTCTATCCTTAGTAATCCTTAGTAACTATAATTTTAATATCTCACTCGAATCCATATAAAAAAAAATGTTATTCTTTGGAAGTAAACTTAACTCGTTGAACTTATAAAGTTGCTATTATTTTGGGAACCCTTGACGTGTCCTCGACCTTAGGTCAGCCATATTTCATATTTCCTCCCCTTGATATCTACCGTTAATCGATCCATAAACTGGGTATTCTGTTTCTAGGGGAAGCGGAATAATTGATATTTTTTACAATGTTGTATCAAAATAGATTAAGTACAAAGCAATATATTTAGAGTTATTTATAAGTATCACTATATAATTATACTAGCTGTCCGCCCCCGGCTTCGCCCGTGGATATTTTCGAACAAAATAAAATATACCCTGCAGCACTCATAGATAATGGCTTGCCTGCACTACCCCGACCCCTACCCCTACCCCTACCCCTACCCCTACCTCTACCCCTACCCTTACCTCTACCCCTACCGCTACCCCTACCCTTACCGCTACTCCTACCCCTACCCCTACCCTGTTTCCCACGATTTCATACGTGTCTATTTCAGAATGTTGGCAAACATAAACTTCATAGATAGCTTTTGTCATGTTCACCTCTGCCACCCTGTTCCCGTCGTCATGCCGTGATGGTATATAGCCTATGTTACTCAGGGATAATGTAGCATTCTAATGGTGAAAGAATGTTTAAAATCCGTCCAGTAGTTTTTGAGTTTATTTGTAACAAACATACAAAAATACAAATCTTTCCTCTTTATAATATTAGTATAGAAAACAAAGTCCTCCGCCTTGTCTGTCTGTAACCTTTCACACAAAAACTACTGAACGTATTTTGTTGCGTTTTCCATTATTAGATAGATTTATTTATCGGGAAGGTTTAAGAGAACTAAACATGAACCTATCATGTTGAAGAGCTGAGTAATAACAGTATTTAAAGTAAATCAAGTCGGAGAAAAAGTTAACCCCAGCGAGTTTTCATAATAAAGTATTATAGGTTCCATAAAACACATATTTCTTCTTCCAATACAAACTATTTATATGGACAGAACCGTAGATAAATAGTAGTATAATTAATAGAAGATATTTAACTAAAACATTCAATCATATTTCCATAATAGGTCGGTCATTAACGCACCTTTCAATTTTGTAACTTGACATGTATGAATTAGATTTTAAAATTGATTGGCGGTTTATGATTGATTCACCTCTGAGTTATTTCAAAATGTGATAATAATGTGTTACTTTTATAGTCAAAACTATTATAGAATTAGTTATAGAAATCAAAGTCAAGTGTTTTAAAACGCCTCATCGAAGAAATGTAAATTTTTTTTTTAATTATCAAAATTCATTTATTTCTTCACATAGTTATCATAAAACCGTCGTGTTTTACGCATACCAGCCCTGCGAGCATGACTGCGTAGAGAAAATGTACAGGGGTTAGAAAAAACTACAAGAGATACCATGACGTCCTCAGTGGCGTCAGTTTGTCTATTTATGACATTTGTCACGTGATTCCTTAAAAGACAAATTCTCTAGGGATTACGTGACAAATGTCATAAATATTATAGACAAACTGACGTAACTGAGGGCGTCATGTTAACGCTTGTAGATTTTGTCTACCCACTGTAGAGTAGATTTTGTCTAACCCCCTGTAGATTTTGTCTATCCCCTGTAGATTTTGTCTAGCCCCTGTAGATTTTGTCTAGCCCCTGTAGATTTTGTCTAGCCCCTGTAGATTTTGTCTACGCCCTGTAGATTTTCTGTACCCCCTGTAGATTTTGTCTATCCCCTGTAGATTTTGTCTAGCCCCTGTAGATTTTGTCTATCCCTTGTAGATTTTGTCTAGCCCCTGTAGATTTTGTCTAGCCCCTGTAGATTTTGTCTACGCCCTGTAGATTTTCTGTACCTCCTGTAGATTTTGTCTATCCCCTGTAGATTTTGTCTAGCCCCTGTAGATTTTGTCTAGCCCCTGTAGATTTTGTCTACGCCCTGTAGATTTTCTGTACCTCCTGTAGATTTTGTCTATCCCCTGTAGATTGTGTCTAGCCCCTGTAGATTTTGTCTAGCCCCTGTAGATTTTGTCTATCCCCTGTAGATTTTGTCTAGCCCCTGTAGATTTTGTCTACGCGGTCAGTATACTCGCACGGCTGTATAAAAGTAAATCCTCAAACTAAAACAACCCTAAAGTAACCAACTTATTTACATAAATATTCAAAGTGGAATCGTGACAATTTAAAATGTCATACCTAACAAATCCATCGGTGAGAAAACTCAATAATTTATTCTTCAAATTAGTGATTCCTATCTCTCGCCGTGTCTACAACAATTTGATTCCGTATCGAAGATTAAACGAACCATTTCTTCGTTTTCCGTCCACGCAACGTCTCGTATTATCACATTTTCCGAATAATTCAATGTGAAAGATCGCCCCGGGGTTGACCTTGTTTTCCATTCAAAACGCGGATGTTTAATCAATATTCAGACAGATATAAACGTGTTTTCAATTGGTTTTTCTCAGATATTTTTTTCGATTTGATACTTTTGTGTCTTCGCTGCATATTACTGTATGTGCCCTTTACATTGCCTTTACACCCAAAACTACCAAACGGATTTTGATACGGTTTTCACGAGGAAGGTTTACTAGTATTAATTATAGTTTAAACTTTTGATCTTTTTATTTTAATTTGAATTTGATTTCAATTTTTAATTATGATTTTGATTTTAATTTGTTATAATTCCTTTCTTTATTTTATAATTACCTATGTACTTTTTATCATGTAAGTTAACTTGCAGTCAATAACGTGTAAATGTATAGCCATGTTGTGTTCACTACTAATTGGTATATCTGTTTAAAAAGTTTTTTTTCCTATTAAGTAATATTGTGATATTTGCAGTTATTCTGTACTTGTGAACCTTGTTTTAAATAAATAAATTTAATAAATAAATAAAATAAATTAATTAATGTCTAGGCGCTGAGCATTAACAGTATAAGTTCATATGTAAAGTTTATAATTGTACATTAATTTGCGGTTCGTGCAAAGCCAGATTAAGCCGCTAGTAGATTAATGATCAAAGTATGAACAATATAGAAACAAAGGCACTCATATCAGAGAGGAACACGAAACATCGATAATTGAAAACCCATTTTATCCACACATTACTTGTATATAACCCTAATTGGGCAAAATTTAATTTATGTAGGAACAAATTCGACACTGTCTGTTATTTTAGCAGAAAGGTAATTATGTTCTTAATTATAGAACGTAATGAAATTGTTAATGTGTATTCGGTTATGAAGAGTTTGTAAGGCAGCAAGTCAGCTTTTATATAAGTTAAATAGTGACTAAATATTTAAGCCTTTTATATCTTTAGAACAACTTTTAAAACAGAAAAATTGCAATTTCTTTTTTTTTACATTTTTCCTTACTAAACCGTTTGACTAAGGTAATTTTTGAGATCATAACACAGTTAGCAACTTTATATCACATCTTTACTATCAAACATAACAGGTGGCAAGCCTGTAGTGGCCGCACTTAATAGACCTAGATGTGTCACAAAATATCAGTTATTTTTATAAGAGTGTTCCCCAAAGCACGAACAGTCGAGCAGTAACTTGATAAATCTCCAATTTCCATCTTATTGTGTACGCCAACCTTAATTAAGTTGTCTGTTGACATCTCCATTCCGCCTTTAGTTAGAGTAGGGACCTTAAATAGGTTCTACAGTTGAATAAAACAGAAGTGGACGGCTTGGTCAACCGCGAAACTAAATCGATCTTTGGGCGACCGACTGTGTCACAAGTAGGTACTGTCAAACTTTGATGGAAACACGCTCAAAAATTGATTAGTATTTAACTATACAAGATCCCCAGGCTTGGTCCGTGAGAAAATACAAAAAATAAACAAAATTTAAGTATTTTTAGAATGATTGAGTAGAAAGTTAAAGCGTATTGACCGCATCCGGAACGACGTCATTAGAGAAGAATGCGGTGTAAAATATGATGTTGTGACTAAAATGAAGAAAGCTGGTTTGGACACGTTGAAAGAATGAAGGATGAAAGATTGACTAAAAAGGTTTATATGGCATGGCTGAAGTGAAAGGAAATGCTGGCAGAGGACGACCTAGATGTACTTTTACTCAACATATAAAAATATGTTGATCGATGGAAATATTAAAAGTACACACAATCGCCGAGCATGTATGAAAGGTATGATGAATATAAAAGAAGCAAAAGAGATATGTCAGGATCGTAACAAATCTTGGGATGAAAGGCATGGTGATAGATAGATAGATTGAGTATAAAGTTTAAAAAAGTGATAAAAAAATTGATTTCGACTTTGAAAACTTTAAAAAGCTTTGTATTCAGACAAAATTTCGGTCTTAAAATACCTAAATAGAAACTGTCCACTCAAAAAAATTCCTCTGGGTACCGGGAACCGTAAAAAAGCCGTGATAGTAAAATAATACATAATAATCAAATATCAGCGGTTACATAAATATAAATTACTTACATGCTTACAGGACATCCGATAAAATCTGTAAATGAAAAAGAAAAGTGTAAATACATAGATACTACTGAAAATCGATAGTTGCTACTTGCTACAACAAAAATAAAGAATATATTACTTTCAAATGTAGATCTGTTGTTTAGGAAAAAGTTCCAAATAGATAATAAGTAATTTTAGAATTACGTTGTCACAAGAAGCCTTTGTAGGACTTTTAAAATTATTTCCTAAAAAACGTTTGAAAGTATTATTGAGTAGAATAGGTTCAACATTTTAAGCTTCACCAAATTTTATTACTAAACCCATTGCCTACACCTACCTTTAAAAATAAAAATGATCCATAGGAAAGTTGTAAACATATTATATATTGTACCCGTTCGAAGTTAGTCCATACTAATCCATACTAATATAATAAATTCGAAAATAACTATGTATGTCTTATCCGCTTTCACGGCTAAATCACTGAACCGATTTTGATGAAATTTGATTTGCAGTATGCTTGAACCCTAAGGAAGAACATAGGCTACTTTTTTTAATCCATCACAAGGAATGACATTATATTTTATTATAAGTAGATTATAAAAACATCCTTTATTCCAACTGATACCTACATCGGTACTTCGGTTTGGACAACACTTTAAAATTAATTGTACGTGTTAAAGTGATTGTCTTTCCTTGTATTTAGTTTAATAATTACATAAATGAATATCAAAGTAAATTCGCTCATTAGTTGAAAATGCTTTGTTGGAAGCCACAATGTTCGCAAACAGCTTAACATTTAACATGGGTTTCCAAATTGCAGATTTGTAACAAGTCGGTAGATGTTTTTACGTCCTAATTAGTATATTTGTTATCCTTGGTAGCCGGTAGGGTTACCTTAAACTTCCCGAGGTTAAATAAATATTTTCTAACGTTATCCCTTATCTGGTTTTGGGATAATTTGGGCTCGTAACTATGGAATAAAACTATTTTGAATTATAGAGACTTGGTCGAAAAAATAAATATTGTAGGTTGCCGTCAGAAACAAAAAGGACGCATGATAAATAATTAGGTTTTTTTTTCATAAGTAGTCTTATATGGCTCCCGGAACAATGCAGTGACCAAGTCTCCCTTTTTAAGCCTATGACATTTGTGAGGCTATATGTGTGGCCAGTTTTGTTGAAGTAAAATTTGAGAATTTTGTAAAATCTGAACTGAATCTATATATACAAAACACAAAAAAAAAATTCTACTAATGTCCGTTATAGATTTTGAAACCATGCAACTGATGTGCGAATAATGCGAAGAATAGAATAATGGTTTAAAAAAGAAAAGAAAACGAAAACTAAAAAACATACAACAATTTTCAACCTCATCAAAGGGTGGCATTACTCGCAAATAAATTAAAAACATCTTCACGTCTGTATATAATTGTTACCCCGAATATTAGTTCCATTACATTTTCACCTTTGTCATAACTCTAAAAATGTCACAAAAGCCAGGACATATCCAATTATCAGAAGCTGAACAACATAAATTCAGCATATGATCCTTGTACAATGTTAGCTCCCAGTCGACAAGTCAGCCTTTCTAATTAATGGGGGCAGTGTTGCGGTCGCGCCTTTGAGGTCCCATGTTAATTTATGTCCACATTCGTTCCCCCACTTTTTGATGTGTTCCTGTGTTTGATTGCGTGTAAGAGGGTGTTTTTAAATTAAGTCTATGACTGTAGACGCTGGATGCATGTTCTTTGCGTCAAGATTATTTCTAATCATTGGATATCTCTTATTATATATATATATATATATTATGCTTGATCTACATATGTATGAAAACACTTTTGTTAATTTAAATAGATTAGTAGCTGTTGCCCGCTACTTCGTACGCGTTGTATTAGGAATACAAGGTTCACACCCCATTTCACCTTCTTAGGGTAGATCTTTTACGGTTTCAGGGTACCCAGTGGAAGACCAAGTCTCCCTCGTTTAGCCGATGGTATTTGTGAGGCTATAACTAACGAGTGGCTAGTTATGTTGAGGTATATTTAGATGGCTTCTAAGTGTGGTTTGTCGGATTATGTACATAAGTTTTTAATTAAAAAACCCATTGGTACATGGCCGGGATCCGGAATCGAACCCGCGGTCTGCCTAGTTAATACTAGACGTCTTAACCACTCGGCCACCGACGCACGCAGGGTGATGTTAAATAGCATATATATTATATATCTATCCTTCCTCAAGAATTAGGCTATAAAATTCAAAAATATTTTTTCTAGTAGTAGTTCCTGAGATAAGCGCGTTCAAAGTTTATTATTAGTTTAGATAGATAACCTTCCTCGTAAACCACTCTATCTAATGGTACCAAAAATAATAAAATCGGTGCAGTAGTTTTTGAGTGAATCGAATACAAACTTTGAGTATATACCAAAGGAGACGTGTAGCGTGTAAATCACCGAACAATTTTTTCTGCCACTTTTGGCGGGGATGGGGGGAGGTAAACGTCTAGTACTAGCCCCTGTACCACTGTATTTTTCTGTCGTTTTATTGTCGCAACGGATTTTACGTTATATGATGATTATGTTAAAATACAAACATAATAATTATAATTAATGACTGGAAGCATTATTTTCCGCAAGTTTGACGTCCTAGATCGCCTTTCCCATTTAAAACATCACAATTAACTATTTTCCTAGAGCTCTGTCTCGCGACACAAAATGATACTAACTAAATCTAAAGTAACTTATTACCTGTTCAGTATCAAAGGGCAAAAATTTGGCGAAAGGGGGAGCCCGTCTATGGCCCCTCCATAGGCTTACTATATTACTAATAATATTCAACAACAACAAATATTGCATCCAATTAATTCAGTCCTTCAGGCATGATTGTGTAACATAATTTAATATACTAATTTACCTCCTATCACATGCATATTAAAAGTAGATAATAAGATTATTAAAAACAGTTGTTTCTCTGTAGATTTGGTTATTACCAAGATAATTCACATTTTAGGATAAAAAGAAATTCTCGTATAAAAAATGTACTTGAATTATGAACCTTGTAAACCGCCCCGGTCAGAACGTTAATTGCCTAAATAATTTATTCACGAACAATCAGGAAGGAATTTTCCTTTTAATTTTGTATATCTACTTAGCATAGAACATGATACTGGCTTAACTAAATGCCTGATTGGATTTATTATTCTCTTTATTCTTTAAAATATTGGTTTACTTCTATAACAAAAAAATGCTAGAACTGCCACGTGAATGGGAGAGAGATGATCACAGTTTCACATCAAACTGCTATTGAAATTGCTATCTTTATGTGAATGCAGACTGTTTTTTTAACATAAATAAAACTAAACTTAGTAAAATTATAAAATAAAAAAAATCGGTTGTCTGTAAAGTCGGTTTACTGACGATAGTTGAACGTGACAACGTCATAAGAAAGCTGTCCACGCGGACGCATCGCTCACTAAGTAGGAGAGCGACAGATGTCGAACGCAGCCGAACGCGGAGGCCGATTGTGCCTCTTTGTCGCTCGTTCCGCGCTCTCGCTTGCACTTCAAGCCTTAAATGGAACGCCTCAGAGCTAGGTAACGCCGCGAGGTAACGCCGCATGAGTCATGTTTTTTCGTGCATGCAGCCGGCTTCATCGAATTATAAGACGTTGTCACGTCAAAATACCTAAATAATTACGCTTATTACTACTTATCTACCTATAAGAGATAGCTATATGCTACTTTTTACTGCTTTTTGTAGATCATTTTATTCTACACATTTATTTTCTACATCATTTTGTTATATCTATGACGGATTAGACAGCGTATGCCATGAAAACGCGATGGATCTAACTTTTTCCCCGACTTGAATAATTCACTAATATTGTTAATGGTCAGCTCCTAAACATGATAGATCCATGTTTAATACTGGTAAATTGTCCTCATGAATCAGCCTATCTAATGGTGAAAACCAAATCAAAACCCGTTTGGTAGTTTTTGCGTGAAAAGGTCACAGGTATGTGCTGTCTGTGACAATACCTCAACAGACCCGATAACACGGTTTCGGGAGCTGTAAGGCAACCCAATTTTCATAATACACAACATAAAGTTGAACAACCCGCCATCATTATATAAAATGAGTAGTATTTCTCCAGTATAGAAACAGGGGAACTATCGTAAATATTTACACATCAGGAAATATGGCCGGCACTTATTGACATTTATACAAAGGCACCTAACGTAGCGGCTGTAAACTGTATAGAGGCCTTCAGGGGATAGATAATGCCCTCTCCATTTGGAGCCCGCGAGCCTGCAGGCCTATACACCCTTTCAAGATAACAAACCGTTTATGCTGAACAACTATAGGACGACTGATCGAATTAGGTGCGATTATGTGATTTAATGTGGATGAAACAAGATAGCACTCTCTTCGTGTGGTGCTTTACTCAAGTGATACTTAGTACTTCTCAATACCTATGCTAATATTTTGTTACCATAAAGGAACTAACCAATGCATTTGAAGTTATGTTGCAAAGTATTGATGTAAATTGTTAATATGATTTTAATTTTATTTAAAAGAGTTATAATTCCACAAAAGTTCATCCTCCGAGCGAGCACGACTGCGAAGAGTTAATCTCATTACTGTAGAGAAAATCTACCAGCAGTAGCATGACGTCCTTATTGCGTCAGTTTGTCTATTTATGACATTTGTCACGTGATTCCATAAAAGGCAAATTCTCTAGGGATCACGTGACAAATGTCATAAATTGACAAACTGACACTTACAGTAGATTTTGTCTAACCCTTGTAGATTTTCTCTACGAGGGAATTATGATATGATTCAGTAAGTATTAATGGAAGTTGATACAGATTTATTTTTTTACAATTTTCTCAATTTTGGTCTTATAATATCAGCAAAGCAATCTAATTTAGAGAATGAGTTATAAGAAACTTTTGAAATAAGACACGATAGGAAGGGTCGAACATCAAAATTCGCTGCCTGTCTCGCTGTTATTTATCATTTTCTTCAAAAATTTTCACTTTCAGCAGGTAACGGTAACGCGGTAACCACACCCTATTACTGTCATGTTTTGTTAATGTAAACTTCGTATAATGGGGAAAAATTGTTCTTTTATTGTATTTCTTTGGGAAATTGTCACCAAAGTAAAGGCTCGGCCGGTTAAATGTAACCTTATATTCACCTATAAGATATAATTTAAGTGGCGAACTGGGATCAACTTCTACTTTTATTTGTAGTATAAAAACCTTAGCAAAATTGACTTTAATCTTAAAAGCAAAAACACGTGATAAGAGGGTCGAAAAATCCATTACACCACGTCCAAGGATATCCGGCTAATGGTCTCTCCATTTACCCGGTTTATCCGGGATCGCGCATTCCTAAATCATCCCGGACAAAAAGAAACACTTTTTTCCCGGACAACAGCCCGCTTCAATTAGACAATTTCTTTTTTCTTCCGACTCTAGTTGAAATGGTAGAGTTTTTCGCTAAACATGAAATGGTCTGATTTATCTTAGGTATGTGTAAGTGAAAATAAATAAATTAGTAACTTAATTTTATTATTAATTAGAAACTGCGTCAGTGGTCAAATGGTTAAGACGTCTGGAATTCGGATTCCGGCCATGTAGGGTTTCTCATACTTCAACAGACAGAACTGGCCACTCGTTAGGTATAGCCTCACAAATACCATCGGCTAAAATAGGGAAACTTGGTGTTTCGCTGGGGTACCTCGGTTTCCGTGAAGAAGAAAAAAATAGTTAAACAAAATAATAATCTCACTTTATATCATAAATAGATAATTTCTTATTCGAAGCTAAATTACTAAAAGCTAATTAGGGAGAGGTTTCGACTTACATCGCTACAAAGTCGGTTATTTCCAATAAATTATTTCTGATTTCGGCCGTACTTAAGGATATATTTTCAGGCAATTTGAATCAACATTAATTGTACATAAACTCGTATAAATAGTATAATCAATATGACTTGGAAATTAGAGTAGGTAATTATATTCATTTCTTGGAACATTGAATCGATACACCATGGCAGGTAGATTGGTAAAGTATAGAAGCGCTCTAGTTTTGTTGTAATAATATTTGCATAATGTAGGTTTTAGTATATATATATATATTCACGTATATTACACATAGGGTTAGGTAGAAAAACTTTATATATATACCCTATATATAATGTTTCACAATGTATGGAAACTTGAAAAATATTTTCTTCATAATGCTTTGCAGTTTTAGTTATTCTTTACTGAAAAGCAAGAATAAACTAAAATATTTCGTCGTTGAATTTGTAGTTGGTGCCAAATTATCTTACAAAATTAAATAGATTCTAAAGAAAAACTGTTCAAATGTTATCGATGTTTGAATTGAATAAATGAAATTCAGAGCTAGGTAGCTTTTAATATGGCACCATTACCAACGACTAAAATTTTCTGTAAAAATCCGTTTTCCAATCCGAAAGAATTCTCTGTCTATTAGAAAATAAACCATCAAAAATTGGTTCATATATGAAGAAGTTATACCCGAATATATTATAAAAAAATATACAGTCCAATTGAGAGCTTCCTTTTTTTATAATCGGTTAATATTAATATAAGTATGTAGTCTACTTTGCCTTTATTGAATGTACTATTATCTTCAGAAATGACTATGTAACAGATGTCACATTACATAATTCCTAAATAACCTTGTAATTACCAAAAATAACTCTAATACAACTAAGTGTCATATTGCTACCTTATTTATCTACCGTGTACATATCCCAAGTGTATAAAAACACGCGATTGAGTAACTCCCCAGAATCATTTAGAAAGATAAAAGCAATTGCGTTTTTGATTACAAGTTTACTTGGAGGGGTAGACAGAGACAATTGAATACCATTTGCTACGATCCTGACATACCTTTTCGATATATATTTATATAGCTAGGTGTTGTAGGTGTTTCGAACATTGCCCTTAATCATCAAGTTTTTAATGTGTTCAATGAAATTACATCGAGGGAGCCTTCTGTAGTTATTTCCTGCCAATCATTGTATCATTTTTGTTGTACATACGATGAAAGGAACTTTTGTGTCTGTGTCTGTCATAGATTATTTTCTCCGAATGTACTGGACGAAAAAAGTTGATTTTTTTATAGAGAAGACGACATGTGACCTTGCCACCGCCTGATTATTAAGCATAGGTGGCTGGTCCATGAAGTCCTGCGCGCGACTGGCAGATCGTAATACAGTCCGCCAGTCGCGCTCACTAGAGATGCTTTTTCACGCTTCGCTTAAAGGACCCAAGGTTGTAGAAAGGAGGAAAGACCGACGCCGGAAGTTCATTCCACTTTTTGGCTGTACGACACAGAAACGAGTCACTGAATTTTTTCGTTCGTATTATTATTTTTTTCTTTATAATATATATAAGGTTTGATGAGCCAATCACGGGCGTATAGCGTAAATAATATAATTTAGATTTTGGGGGATTATTTTTTTTTTCAAATGCATCATGTGACATCAAATGAAAGGGCTCGTTATAAAAACTTTTTTTTTAATATTAAAATGCATAGTTTAGGAAAATTTACGAAAAATAAGCGTCGTTCCCTCTTATCTCCAAAACTACAGAGTCTAAAGTTTAGGATAAAATAGGAAATATAGGTATCATAGTTTACAGGAAATCCTAAACGAAAAATAGGCCACACATCGCAACGAAAATTTCCCATTCCGGCCGCCGGATGATCTAGGGCCTAGATTCTAGGCGAACCATTCGTTACAAGAATTGGACGTGTCTGTGGTCGGTTTCGGTGGACGCGCCTGGGATTGATCGAATCTTTAAATATGTCAAAAAAAAATTTAATAATTATTTTCCTATGTACGTACTCAATCAGCTACCAGAAATATGATGTTTGTTATAATGATCAAGAAAATCATATGATTGCTACTTGTGATTTTATTGAACTGACTATATTGGCCAATGACATTTAGTAATGTTATGTATTGAAGAGCACTCTACGATACATTGTTGTACAACATCAATTTTATTGTGTATATTGTATATACATAATTAATTGTATATTGAAGTGATAAATATTTGTTGGAGTATTCTTTTGTGACAATAGAGTCGAGTGTGGTTTAATTACCTCATTTTGATTTGATATTTTAAGCAACAAAATATTTCGCAGAAAGGAGCAAGAGCTACCAAAGTAAATCTATATAATATATTATGACGGTTTCGTACCATTTATCAGAAGTTTTAAAGGTTTACCGCTGGCAGCTATCTTGGTATAGACATCACCGTGGTACAACGTGGTAATGCTAGCTGCCAGCGTGATGGGATCTATGCCGCTGGACAACGATGGAGATATCTTTAATTTTTAGTTACTTAAAATTTGTAAATTAGTATTTTTTGAAGTGATCTATCTATCTATCATCACGCCTTTTATCCCAAGAGGAGTATAGGGAAATAATATTAAAAGTACCTACACAAAATCGCCGAGCATGTATGAAAGGTATTATGAATATAGAGGTATGTCAGGATCGTAGCAAATGTCACTTGATTGTCTATGCCTACCCCTCTTGGGATAAATGGCGTGAGTTTTGAAATGAAAACTTCAAAGGCGTTATTACCTATACGTTATATTATTATAGTTTACACTTCTGTCGGAAATCCCACCAAAAAAAAAGCCAAAACCTCTGGCTTTTTTAATTTTTTTTGGTGTATTTCCAATGTTATTTATTCTTGTAGGGGGTACTCAAACTACTGATCCGATTCTAAAAATTCTTTCATTAACAGGAAGCTACATTATCCCTGATATCCACGGGTGAAGCCGGGGGCAGAAAGCTAGTATCTAATAAAATTACACGTGTAATAAAAAAAAATTACTGTCCCGGGAGATATGTTGGTTGTATTCAAACTTCGTAGTATAGAATACAAACCCACTGTCACATAATTCAATAGGGTGTCCAAACAATTAGGCTTCAAGCGGAAGGGTCCAAAATGGAAACTTAATGTGATATCCTGTAGATAAGAGATTGACGGGAGAACAGGGGGCGCGGGGGCGAGAGGCGCGCCGCGGGACGACTATTTACATACGAATGTAACTCAATCGAAAATCAATATGTTATGTGTATTTAGGGTGGTGTCATATTGTTTTATTTATTTACTGAAGAGAGCTGCCTGATTTCCTGAAAATGTCGAAGGCCGATCGTAGAAACGGCCATTTTAGGAAATGGCCAATTAATATCTGCAACATCGTTAAATAATTAACGTTTCTCAGATCTCAGACCACACTTGGTCATATCATAATGTATTTTTTCAACACACTTGCTCGTAACATCTTATTACCTCAATTTTAGACTCACAATCCCATATATTAAACACGCGTGCTTTTTCTTTATATTACAGCACAAGAGTTATAATATAACCCAATGAAGTTAAATTCGTACAAGATTGCAAATTGTATGTGTGTCCACAAAGCATTCTTAATTTAACCGCATAATACAGTTTTTAGTTTTTAATCGCGACTTTGTTGGTTGTTTGGCGAAGTTATCCGTGCCTTATCTGTCACGTGGGAAAAAACAAAACATTTCCATAAATATTTGTTAACATTTTCGCCGTGTTGTGGCTAATTATTAAAAATGTCGACTTCAAGAGGCGAAGAAGTTTATTTTTTTCCTCGCAAGTGTGTTGAAAAACGTCGTATGAAACGCGTGTGCATTGGTCATTACATACTCAGCGTTCTTATAGCGCTCGCCTAGTGGCTCGCGCTGAAAATAACGCCTCGTACGTAATAACCAATATAGCATCCTTGTATCATAATTAATTTGTATAAGATAAAAAAAATGAAACGCGGGACTCAGAGCGCCTCTTCGCAGGATATGCAACCAGTATAATGAAAGTCTGATCTCGGTTGACATATTTAATCTCAATTTGTATTTTAAGAAGTGTGTATGTGAGGTATTGGTTACTTTGTGCTACTTGATGAGTCTATCGATGCAAGTATTTAGTTATTGGTTTAGTTATGATTTAGATGATAGATTATTGTCCCCCCCCCCCATTTTTTTAAACGCCATTTTTGTATTTTTGTTTGAATTTTTTATTTTGTATTTTGTATATCCAAATGTAGTGGTAGGGGTAGGAGTAGTGCAGGCAAGCCAACGTTTGGACAGGACAACGTCTGCAGGGTCCGCTAGTTATTAGTATAGATAGATAGATAGCAGAGCTGGTCGTTTTTTTGACAAACTGCTTCAAGAAACAGATTTTTGCCATGTAACGAACGAACGCTTTTATGACAGAAGGAAAATCAGTTTTTTTTAAAAAGCAGGTTTATTGCTTCGGCGATTCAACTGTACGTACGTACAATAGAGCCTGGTCGTTTTTTTTGACTAACCGTTTCAAGAATCAGATTTTTGCAACCATTTACATATTGCGCTTGTGTGTGTAGTGTAGTGCCTGTGAGAAGTGTGAGAGGTTTTTTTTTTTTTTTTTTTTCTTCACGGGTTGCTTTACAGGTCCCGAAACCTTCCAGTTCCAGGGGGAAGACCTAGTGCCTCCCTCGTTTAGCCGATAATTTTTAAAATCGATTCTATAGTTTCAGAGATTACCCCTACAGATCCCCTACATCAAATCTTATAAACTGTACCTCTTTATAATATTAGTATAGATTAGATACATGTACCCATAACACATGCTTTGGGGTTCCGTGTTATCATATTTAGACTCGACTCGAAGGCCAAACCGACGAATCCATACAGGGCCAGCCAGGGAAGGAATGCACGGCCCGAGTGTGTCCAACAGTATAATGACCGACCCAGCAATTTGCTCGGCATTCTAGTGTTGGACATTCTCGGGCCGTGCATTCCTTTTCATTACCGATGACTGTACTTTCTATGCAAACAATAAATGGCTAAAATAATTGTTCTAAGTTTCCTCATTCTGGTCAAAATAAAAGATGTAGCGGGGGGTCCTATGTATGCTAAAAATAAAAATTCTACCAAAAATATTTACGACGCGGTTTTGAAAAAGAAACTGGTTTGCTGTTCTTTTAATATGGACGCTGTATAGTGTATAAATACATTAGACTGATATGGTACAGACTGTCGAATAAACGGTTTTTTTGAATGAATGAATATAATATGTAGTATGTACGATTTACGCCTTATGAATAAAAAGCCGTTTCTTTTGGCACTGCTTTTCGAAGCAGTTTGTCGATTTATAAAATGGGTTACGTTCCGTTTCACGTAAAATACGAAACGACCCAGCTCTAATAGATAGACAACTGGCAGAAAGTGGACACCACTGAATGGTGTCTCTGGCCGCCCCGCAAGTTACAAAGCCCGTAAAAATGTGTGAATATTACTATTTTCAGCTACATTTTCAGGATTTACGACTGTCAAATCTTCAAGATCACGTCACTATCTCATACTCCCACTCATAAGGAAGAATTTCGGGTGCTATTTGAATAATTTTGTATTCTCAAAGCTTAACGTACTATCCAAAGAAACAAAAGTCGTATCATAACGCTAACTTTTTGGGAGAAGGTACACAGAAATTGAAAAGAATTACAGATGATCGACTTTTCTCCTGTATCTTACTGTAATTTCGAAATTTAATACATAAGTGGCATATTATCTATTTTCATAATAGAAAAAAAATCTGTTTGTCTGCCCGTTGATTTGGATTCTATATCATGTTATGGCCGACCGATTCGGAATAGAACAGCCCGCGCTGTGACAATCATGATTATTTATTCAGATTCGGCGGGATCATCTTAGATACCGATTAAACGGCATACTGAAACTATAAATATGTCTAAAAGGGTTCTGAATTGAAAATAAATAATAAATACCTAATGATACACAGGGGGTAAGGGGGAGAACGGAATAAGATCTATCCGACCCTAAATGTCATCTTCACCTGCACGCTTGAAGGTACCCTCTGCTGGACAACAAATTCATCTCTGACAAACGAGCAATGGCGGTATAACCATACACCTAGCTAGGCAACTGGCTGGAAGAGGCTACAGCGAGCCTGAAGACCTAAATAGTCTCAAAATATCTGATGCAGAAGGAAAGGGGAAACCAATTCACTATTCTTCCCAAGAAAGTTAACCATGGCGAGTCAATACACGGTGCGTCGCGCTGTGGACCGCCATGATTGAGCACTAAGACTGAGAAGAATAATAATGCATAATAATGTCTAAGTAAATACGTACGGACGAAGCCGCGAGCACCACCTAGTTAATAACAAGTAGTTAGTAGTTGACAAATAAAAAGCAAGTTATGACATTTTAATTTCCCTAAAACAAACCTCTACAATAGCTCTATAAAGGTCTCCACACAATACATAGTTTATCCAAACAAGACAAAAGGTTTTGTATTATCACCCCTAATGCTTATAAACGGGACAGGTAACGAGGTATGCCTTAATTAGTTGCCTTTAATCCCTCTTTGGGCCCTAGTCGGGTAAAGGGACTTGGGCTAAAAACCTTTATTATTATTAACTAAGTCGCGTGAATGTAATATGAGGCAGGGACAGATGTTACTATTAGGAAATTATTAAATGTTAATATGGCAGACAAATTGGCTCTCGTTAATAGGCAAGTAAGTTGTGATAAACATAGAACCTAAAATAAAATATTTGAGATATCCTGCTGATTCCAGATGATACTAAATTACGAATTGATCGGACCAGTAGAAGTTTATCAGATCCCTTCAACATTTAGAAAAAATCTGATGATCTTCAAACGGCTGAACAGATTTTCTTGAATCATAAACAAACTAAATCAATATCGGTTCATCCTTTTAGGAGCTACAATGCCACACACAGACACGTTAAACTTATAACACCCCTCTTTTTTCGTCGGAGGTCAAAATGGCGAAAGAGGTATGCCAGGATCTTAGTAAATGGTATTAAATTCTGTCTGGCTATCCTTCATAGTAAATATGATAATTTAAAAGGAAGCCTTTAGCTAAGATAAAGTAAAAAAAAATTTTTGATTTAATTTAAGTATTATTTTTTTTTTATAATGAATGACTATTACAACTTTAACTTAACAATATAGACTTGAAATAATTACGAGTATAACATAGCTGACAGTTTTATGCGTATCATGAAAAGTGTCATCTTTCCCTGTCCGTAGTTTCTACTTAGTTGATTCTAGCTAATGTAGATGTTCACGTAATTATTTATTAGATTTCGCTTTAAACAGACTTTCATATTTGAAGTCCATCAAATATTCATTTGTGAGCTAAAAACTAAATTCAATTTTAATTAATTGAACACAAGTAATAATGTGTAAGTAATGTGTTTTAAAATTATTTTGCCATCAAATAAAAGGATTGCAAATTGTTTTATAGTAGATTTAACTAGGTCATTATTGATATTTATTAATTCATATGAAAGTCCGTTTAATTATTACATGAATTGACGTCATTTTCGTTATACCACTATAATTTTTCAAGATATTTTTTTCATAAAGAGCTCTTCTGATTTCATACACCTGGTAATAAAATAGTTATTTATCTCAAAGTTATAAAAAATAATTTATTTTATAGATCAATATTCATTACTAAATCGTAAAAAATTAAAAGCTTCTAAAATTTGAATGTCACATCAATTATAAAAGAGATCATCGTTTTTTAATCAATTCAAATGACGACCAAGCCGATATAGGATCCGAAAAAAGCAAAAATATCAACTTTATCTATCTATGGAGAACGGTAAACAAACACCATAAAAATGCTGATCCCGTAAACTGGGGCGCACGAACAACCGATTCCCAATATAGATTTTAAAATAGACAACGTGACAAAAATTGGAAATGACTTTGGAATTAAATTGGGACATTAAAATTAAAAAAATCGTCACTGATAACTTTATTAGTGGAGACTTTATTTACAATGAAGACTCTCAGAAGACTTAAAAAAATATAATACTTAATGTAGATGAATAGAAACTGTAATTTTTTATGAGATCTTTGATATCTGGTAACTCAATCCTGGGTTCCTTTCCTAGATGAGCTATGAGAATTAGATTTAGTATTTTTCCACTATTAACTCCCTCTGCTTTTCTAAGAATTAATATCAAACAAACTAAAAGACGCGGTGAAAAGTTATTTATGAAATTTTTCAACAAGGACCATAATCAAAAGGTTGTTTGGAATAAGCCTGTTAGAAGTTGTAGCCGGTCTAAGGGGCCGACGTTCCCAAGTTTCAAACTTCCTTACGCTCGTTATCAAGTAGCATACAAAGGGAGAAAGCTAATAAAATACATACTTATCTCCGCTTACAAAAAGGTTGGGAGTAATTCGATTCAACCTTTGTAAGACGTTCTCTTGAACCTACTTCCTGAGTTTTATTTTTTCTTGAGCAACGCACAAGTTTAGGTTTGCATAATGGTTATTTTTGTTCTTTACATATCTCACACTAGCTTTCAGCACCTAGCTTTGCACGTACAAATATTACAATGAACAATATCGCCCTATATGAGTCCATGTTCAGATAGGATTAAGTATTATCTTTACAGTCAAGTTGTGAAAGTGTTTTGAAACAGGTACAGTAGTTTCAAACTCTAACTCTCAAAACACATACATACGTCTACTCGTTGTCTCTCACTTCTCTATCATTATGCAATTATATATGTTAGTCTGATCCAGATAGATAAAGATAATCCTGTTTTGTCTAAACTTTATGAAACTGAGTTAGAGAATGTAATGCACTATGCCTTTATAATACGCAATTGTACCAAAGACAATGGCAATAATGATGTCATTAACTATTTTTCCACATTTATATTCTTTATACACATAGTAAATTCATGTTTTATGAGTGGACCAGTCTCTCCTTGGCTAATAATAGCGATTGATGATTTTTGAGGATTAATAACATCTCTTGAATGTTTATTTATTTTCCATTCATCACACGAAACGACTTGACTTCAAATTAATGTTGAAAAGTCAACCAACGACACTGAATTATAATTGAACGCGACAAATAAAATGTTTCTGTTTATAGCAGCAAATGTTGAATATCTTACGTGACACATGCCAGAATACGCACTCTGCGAACTTTCAGACATTAAAACTCCTATAATCACATCATACGAAGGGCCCAATAACACGAGCAAAGTTCACTCATGTAGGGTAGAAACAAATTTTATTTAAACTTATTAGGTTGCGCTCTCGTTACGCGTAACTTAAATGAATTACGTACACGTGAGTACAGTTGATGCCTGTAGGTATATTTACGATTGAAACACAAATTGTTTTGTTGTTAAGGCTCCAATATTCATAATGTTTCTGGGATAAACTATTACATTTTTTTCTGTAGGTAAATAATCCACCTGTGTCATTGTTATTTAGCATATAGTTACTTATTCAATATATCTGTGAGGTAGCTGTTATGTTTTCAATGCGTTTTATTGAATAGGAAATATGGGTGGTAAAACAAAACTTGGCTACAGTTTCTAGCGAAAACGTAGCCAAGCTGTTATTTACAGATCTTTATTTTTAAGCTAATCCAAAAAAGCTATCCTTTTTGGCTCATATGTATTTGTGTTCGCGATTTTGTCCAAAACCATTGAACCGATTTCAATGTTTTTGTTTATGCCTAAGTAATAAAATATTGATACTCTTTAGAAGCTATCTACAAGCTAAAGAAGCACCAACCGTCACCAAATTCTACGACCTAATCATATTTTATTACTTGAATTATTAAAAGTGTTGTTTTCATCTGATGCACTGCTTGAATTTTATTAACTTATTAAAATTACGTGGTTTAAATACTTGTATTTGTATTCTTGCGTAAGTCCTTAGTGCGTACTTGAGTAGAGACCTAGAACTGGCTACAGATGTGTCGGTAGACACCCGCGAGATAGAGTGATGATGGAGGATAGGGAGAAATGGCACGCCGATTGAAGAAAAAGAAGTAGACACCGTTTTATGTGTGTTTTATGTCAGTGTTAGTTCAAACTCTATTATTTTGTATATAAAAAGATTCATCAACGAGTTAGGTATATTTTATAGCACTTAGTTTAGTACACAGTATTACGCAGTCAGTCATTCGTATTGGATCAATGCTCAAAGGAAGTACATTAACGATGAAATAAAACGCTGGCAATTTTTCACAATTTTACAAACTGAATTTAGCCATTCGTTTTTTATGAACGGATCGCGTGCTAACCCTAATAAAGCTCTTATTAAGGTAGAATTGTAGGTACAGAAGTTTTGGTCGTTATAGGAACCGCATATTGTCGCCTGTGGTTTCTCCTAATACATTAAATTATAGGTAGGCTGTAGAAACTAATTTAATATAAGACTTATTTATATGTTACCTATAGGTACATACTGTATGAACCTCCCGCCGACCTGACCTCGTTTCTCACTTTTTTGTAGTGTAGAATCTGTATTATTTTATTTAATTTTGATTTTTTTTAACATAAATAAACATAAACTGCATGCGCGCTCTATATATAATATTTTCAAATAGTCACTGGCAGTTTATTATTCCCAGAGAAAAAAATTCGTTAAGGTAGGATTTTTTTTAACTGTGTCATTTTCTTGACCTTTACAAAACTTAACCGTAAAGGTCAATTGAGGTCTTTAAAGAAGAACAATTGATACGCTTGCTTACTGTCAACAATTTTCCGCTGCCTACTCGATATCCATCAAAGCTAAACTTTTCAGGGAAAGGTAGACAAAAAAAATAAGTCAAAAGGTCAATTTAAAATGTGTAGGGTGGATATGATATTGTTTATTTATAATTAAGTTGTACAGGTGTTTAGTAACTTGAACTTATTACAAAAACGACAAGTAGATTCTCAGTGCGCGTCATTTTAGAGTTAACAGTCATAATATGAAATCAGTTTTTTTCAAATCGTCAATATAATACTTGCAAAATTGCTAATAGCAGCGCCATATAATATATATAAGTGATATTGTTATATTATTTAAAATGAAATAAAATCAAAAATCAATGAAAATGTTTTTTTTATCGAGGAAATGTTATTCCATTACGTTTTTAACCAATGTGGACTCCTGCAATTATGATGTAATATCCATATTATTATTCTTTGTTAATTCTAACTCGATTAAGATATGTAAAAAAAAGGAACCCGCCTGATAACGTTTGTCCCATACTAATTACATTCTGCAGCTATATATAAATTACGTGATAATTATATCTCTTGAAGTCGAAATTAAAATTTCTTTCTAAAGATTGATATATTAAACATGATATAAACGAAATAAAATTTTCCAAATCAGAAATATGGACAAAATAAGTCGCGCGGAAAACTGAGTTCGTTGCGCTGTGATGTCTATCACGTTTGTCTCATACAGTTTATATGCTGCAGCTATTCATAAATTACCTGGTCACTATATTATTATTGTTACGAGCTAGGGTTCGAAGAGATTTAAAATACCGATTAAATAGACAAACTTTACTTTAACACCACAAGAATACAGTTAAATAAATGAAAACACTAAAATAACACTTAGTCGCACTGCATTCCACTTCACTGTTTCGCTTTGATCGCTCTTATTCGCACTGTGTTCCTTGCGGCAATGATCCTCTGTTTATATTGCCCACCGAACATTCGAGAAACGCCGAGATTGTTGTACAAAGTTGTAGACGCGCCTCGATGCGGCTCGGCGCCAAATACCTACACACCGACCGCGGCCGATTTTGGTACCTATGGCTAGGCGCATACGGTCCATTTTCGTTGGTAGTTGATTCTCTCTGGATCCTTCTAGAGACGTCTGTCGACCTTGATGTGTTTAGGTGCGATTTAAGTACCTATTCGTTACATTATCAATATATCTTGAGTTCTTTTTTTTTATAGAGAAGACGACATGTGACCTTTCCACCGCCTGATTATTAAGCATAGGTAATTTCGGTACTAAAATGGCGAAAGATAAATACTCTTATATTAAACCTCAAAAAATTTAAGTTCTATGAAGCCCGGAAGTCCTCAATTACACACATATTTCGATTTGAGTTCTCTTAATATAATATTTACTAATGAACAATTTTCTTGAGTTTATTATATAGATAATTTTACATACTTTAAGATTACATTAACTACAACTTACCTATTCTATTAGTTTTTGTACAATACTTGAATAGCCGAAGTTTGTTTCGTTCTTTCTCATGTTTCCGGTACGTAAATCTTGGCTTATCTTCTTCTTAAGTCGTCGCGCTATTATGATGCGTCAAAACGTGCAAACGATTTTAAAATACTAATTGTTTTTGGCGGTTTTACCTATTTTATATATTTGCTGTTTCGGAATATATACAAACTTTTGCGTTAATTACAATCCACATATTATTGAAACTTTGTCATTAAAATATTAGTGACATCAGTCAATGCACCCCCAACTCATATTACATATTTTGTCATAAGTTAGTTTTGTCCCAAAAATATGATAAATTACTGTCACCTACATAGAAAGGGTCAAATTTTCCTTGAAAAGTTTGCTCGCTATCCCTTATCTGGCGAAAGTCAAAGACTTGTGCAAAGGGTCTGAAATTAATCAGACGAAATTTCACTTACCTGAAGGGAAATTCTGAATAAAAATATGCTGCGATATCTCTAATTTTATATTGAATTTCAGTGTAAATTTACGTATAATTCCCTGTTTTACATAATATCTAATACATAAATATTCTGTAAGTTAGCCATTTTATATGAGGTTTATTTTACAGTTTAAAAAAATCTATTAGAGATAGATAGATGCTACTGCGAGCTTTTTGTACATCATTTTATTCTACACAATTATTTTCAACATCATTCTGTTATATCTCTGACCAATTAGATACCATACGCCATGAGAACTCGCTGGGGCTAAACTTTTTTCCCGACTTGATTCACTTATACTGTTAATTCTCAGCTCCTAAACATGATGCGTCCATATTTAATACTCGTTCTTAAAATAGTGAAAACCGCAATAAAATCCGTTCAATACTTTGTTTTATAATTTGTAGCGAAATTATAAGAGGCTTTTATTGCTGTGTTCAATTGAAAATTGGATTATTTATTGGATTAAATATGTACGAAAAATACATTGGATTATGGAGGCAAAAATTTAAAAACAGGTAATTTTAGGCTATATAAAACTAACTGTTGCGTAATTCATGCATTTGACCTATGCTACTTATTTTACTAGAATGAAGGACGAAAGGATGTGCGAGGCAGAATTATGTTATTTAGAGTATAAATCCCTGACCCAACTTTATCCCCAAAACGCCAACCACACATACTATGCAAAATTAAAGAATGTGGAAACGGAATGAAAATCCAATTAAATGTATGAATTCAAATTTATGTAATGAAGTTATATTTTTGCTTGTACCACTGGATGCGAAATTTAACCCTTCCGGGCCTTTGTCTACCTTTTCCGGATTATGCTAATGCGATCCCAAAATATTTCAAGCCTATTTTAAAATAATTTCCGCTCACTAAATTTCATAATTTTCAAGGTTAAATTATTGATTCTGATACGGATAATTAAATGTTTTTGAATAAGAGGTGTTTTAGGATCGTAGCAAGTGGATGTCTTTTTGGTCTCTGTCTATCCCAGGGGAATTATACCCTGGGTATATGTACCTATCTATATATCATCACCAAGAGGGATAGGCAGAGACAATCGAATGCCATTTGTTACGATCCTGACATACCCCTCTCGCTTCTTTTATATTAATCATACCTTTCATACATGCTCGGTAATTGTGTGTACTTATTGCCTTCGATCGATAATTATTTTATATATGTTCAATAAAAGTATCTACCTACACCTAGGTTGACTTCTAGCAGCTTTTCCTTTTACTTCTGCCATATAAACTATTTTAGCCAATCTCTAATGGTTATCATTCTTTCAACGTGACCACTTCATTATACCGAGTTTGTCTTCAGCTGAGTACCCTAGGATCGATAACCCAGAACCGTAACCTTGAAAAATGAAAAAAAAAATTTTAACTCTCACACAAACCCCATGCAAACACAACCGCAAAAGTTAGGTTGGTTAACCACAGTCTAAGAAGCAATTAAATCCAAAAATGTTATTGTCATTATGTACAAACACGAAATAGAGTTTAAATTGTACAGCTTGTTAACTATGGCTTGTAATTTTAGATCTCTGTACTAATAATGACTATCTATGACTATGAGATGATTGTTGCGAGATTATTGTAGATCATATATAAAAAATTGCAGAATAACTAATGGAGGTGGGAAGTGGTGTGAGATTACGGATTAATGGATTTTGAAGAAACTTGCAGGAATCATAGTGAATAGGAGTAAGAATAGTGAGGAGGAGGAATTATAGGAATCATCTGATTTTAGGGTTCCGTAGACAAATACAAAATATCAAGCTAGTATTATAATCTATATATATAAAAATCAATGCCACTTTTCGTTGTAATTTTATACAACACAGGGGTGGTTTAGAAGAAAAAAAAAGTTGGAAAATGTTAGTGGTAGGGGTAGGAGTAGGAGTAGAAGTTGGAGTAGGGTAGGAGTAGTGGTAGGGGTAGTGGTAGGGGTAGTGGTAGGAGTAGTGGTAGGGGTAGGAGTAGTGGTAGGAGTAGGAGTAGAGATAGGGGTAGGGGTAGGAGTAGTGGTAGGGGTAGTGGTAGGAGTAGTGGTAGGGGTAGGAGTAGAGATAGGGGTAGGTGTAGGGGTATGTGTAGGTGTAGGGGTATGTGTAGGGGTAGGGGTAGGAGTAGGGGTAGGGGTAGGTGTAGGGGTAGGAGTAGAGATAGGTGTAGGGGTAGGAGTAGTGGTAGGGGTAGTGGTAGGGGTAGGGGTAGGGGTAGGGGTAGGGGTAGGGGTAGGGGTAGGGGTAGGGGTAGGGGTAGGTGTAGGTGTAGGTGTAGGGGTAGGAGTAGGGGTAGGAGTAGGGGTAGGAGTCGGGGTAGGAGTAGGTGTAGGGGTAGGGTAGGGTAGGGTAGGGTAGGGTAGGGTAGGGTAGGGTAGGGTAGGGTAGGGTAGGGTAGGGTAGGGTAGGGTAGGGTAGGGTAGGGGCAGGGGTAGGGGCAGGGGTAGGGGTAGGGGTAGGGGTAGTGCAGGCAAGCCAACGTTTGGGCATGACAACGTCTGCCGGGTCCGCTAGTAATATTATAAATTACCCGGCAGCTAAGTTCTTAATATATGTTCATCTTTGAGAAGTTTATATTATCCTACTAATAATTTATATACGCGAAAGTTTGTATGTATCTGTGCATGTTTGTTACTCTATCATGCCAGAACGGCTGAACGGATCTGAATGAAATGATTGGCAGAGAAATAGATTATAGTCTGGAATAGCACATAGGTTACTTTTTATCCTGGAATGGTTTCCGTGGGATAGATTTGTTTTTGTTTTTCACGGGATCGACATGATTTTTTGCATAGTGGTTAGTTTAGTTCTGTGGGTCAGATAATGACATATTATACTATTTTTAGGGCAAATGACAGACACGGGATTATTTCTTTTTAGATCTATTTCCACGCGGGTGAAACCGCGGACAGAAGCTTGTTATTTAATATTGTAAGGTTTCCATAGAAAAATGTAATTCATGTGTATTAGACGAGACTCAAATACTCGAAGTTGTTGTTATCTGCAGCTGCTGGTTATGATGTATTTATTGCCAAACTATTGCCAAATTGTTGCTTGCTCTTTCGCTAACATGTTACGAGTTATTTACAAAAACTTAAATTATATGAATATTGAAAAATAACAAACTTCTCAATAGTTAAGAATTAAATACAAAAGAATATTATTTCGTATAAGGCAGCGTATACACTCCATTTACGATTTATTTTTGCCAAAAACTTATGAAGCGCGGGTGACTCGTGTGTTAGTGATTATAGAAGAAAGCAAGTACTCAAGGTTTTCCATACGGATCCCGTAACTGTGGTATCGGTCCCAGGCCAGGGTACCCAACGGAAGACCAAGTTTCCCTCTTTTAGCCGATGGTGTTTGTGATCCTATGACAGTAAATGTTCACTCGTTAAAAACAAAAAGCATTATGTTATGCGTCTATTGGTTTTTTTACTTATATGTTCAATAAAATTACATCTAGGTCGTCCTCTGCCAGCATTTCCTTTCAATTCAGCCATATAAATGAATGAAAGGTATGATCAATATAAAAGAAGCGAAAGAAGTATGTCAGGATCGTAACAAATGTCATTCGATTGTCTCTGCCACCCCTCTTGGGATGAAAGGCGTGATGATAGATAGGTTTTTTTACTCCCAAAAGAATGTAATAGATTTCATAGTGTATGTATGTTATAATATTTGTATGATAGCATTATAATGTCATGTCGGACATGTGAATGCATGTTTTGATTATATTGTGAATACAATACAAGGTATGTTACGTAAACCTGTCTACGTACAGTTTGATTGGACACTTAAAGTGCTCGTTTGGTGTTGATTGAATTTTGGTGTTGGTACCTACAATATACCTTCACATTCCAGTGTCTCCGGGTTGGGGATTTTCCCCCATTTTTTGGGGAAATAAAAAGCAGAAAAGTCTTGGGGTAAATTATAGGGAAAAATTACAAGTTCGTCAATCGATTCGATTTTGACATGGTTTCGATTTACTATAGTTATTTTTGTTCCTATTAGTGAAAGAATTTTCAGAATCGATTCGGTTGTTTCAGAGATTGCCTCCTACATCCGAACTTAGAAGCTTTACAAATTAAAATATTAGTATAAATTTTATTAGCTGAGAACCAGATTTGAATTAATTAAAGAAATTTAATTATTTAAAAAATCACATACATTTGAAATTATTGAGAAGTATTGTTCTTTTTAGGGTTGTGTTTACAGGAAAACCTAAACGAAAATCCAGTTTTAAAAGTTATGGCCGAAAAATGGAACGGAAACTTGGCCAATTATTTTGTAATCGCTTCAAAATATCGATTAGCTCTGCCTATTCCTTAAAGTTGTGCTATTATGTATGAAGGAAAAATCATAGAAAATAAGTAGGAAATAATTATTTTAAAATAGTATCGAGGTTACGAAATTAGTTATATGGATAATGAGGTGTTATTCTCTGAAAAAACTACACAACCTAGCATTACGCTGTACTATATTGTTTCAGTTTCAGTATTTTTACAAAATTTAAAAATGTTTCCCGAGAAAAACAGGTGTGACTTACATGATATTATTATAGACAGACAGACATCGCAGTCTCACAAAATATAGATTCCATTTTCTGTGGGAATTTCGGAACCTAAAAAAATATTATTACAGTTACATAGAGTAATCTAACTAACGGTTAGTTCTTTACGGATTATCTATCCATCCATCTATCTATCATCACGCCTTTTACCCCAAGAGGGGTAGGCAGAGACAATCGATTGCCATTTGCTACGATCCTGACATACCTCTTTCGCTTCTTTTATATTCATTATATCCTAACTAACTCTTCCTTTCCTAAATTGTGTTTGATTGTTTGTCCTTATTTCTCGTCAAAACCGAGCAACGGAATGACGTGATTTCTTGCACAGGGACAGTTATTTATGACACATTCTAAAATTTTCAGGAGTGAGGGGTTGATAGCCAGTAGGTACCGTATATAAGTCTTTATATGCGTATTTTCAAAATTCCTGATCCTATTTTGATGAAAAAAATGGGTACCAGGCTTTTCCCACTAAATATACCTCAACAGATCTGGCTACTCGTTAGGTATGGCCTCACAAATACCATCGGCAAAAGAGGGAGACTTGGTCTTCCGATGGGTACCGTGGGACCGTTAACACGGTAAGGCAACCCGTGAAAAAACATCATGAAGTTAAAGTACTAAATGTACAGCAAAATGCGTGAGGTAATAAGTTAAATAACAAGTCATTCATTCAATCGATCATGTATGTGATCGATCGTAACATTTTACTTACCTACTTGGTTTATGAATATTTTTTCTAAGTGCCTACTCGTGTTTCATTTTAATTTCGGACACAACATTAATATTTCATTGCTACTTTATTGAAGGAGACGCCTCAAAACTTTTGTCGCATTGTGATGATACGACCTTATTTTCCTGGCCGCTTACAAGCTGGCCATCATAAATAGCATTTATTTTGATTTTAGAACACGATATTGTTCATTTTAATTCAATAGAACATTGTATGTTATTTTCAAATATCCGATGTGTGGAACCTAAATTAAAATGTTACTCATTCCTTCACAAACTGTTGACTTAGGCAGTACTCTGCCAATTGTAAAATTTATTATATTTCTATTTTATCAACTAAGTAAACAACTAAATAAAATGTATTGTATCAATATTCAAGAACTAATATCTATGTTAATATAAAAGGAGCGCAAATAAGTATTGTAAGTATTTTTATCATACTTTGTATTGTGTTACTTCAATAGCTTAACGCCCTGTACTAATGTGTAGTTCATTTTTATTACAGTGCGCTCCTTTCTCCTTCTCCTTTGACGGCTCCTTTCTCCTTACGGCTCCTTCTCCTTGGCTCCTTACGGATCCTTTTACTGGTTGTTCTTTTGCTGCTCCTGCTTGTTCCTTCCTTGTTAATTCGACCAATAAACGAATGGTGAAAGTTTACTACGAGTTTTCCTGCTATACCTACCCATCTACCCGGCCTGGCTACCCCAACCCGACAGCATACAAAAACGGACATCAGAAAATCAAGTATTGTACAAAACGTATTAAAAATAGCAAGTTCTAGTAAATTAACCCTAAAAGTAGGTATGTGAAATTATCTATACTTTCACACACTTATTAATAAACTCGAAGTAGCGACGTAGTAACTAAACTGTATTTCGTCTCCGTCTAACAAATCTGCAATTAATTATGATAGACGGAGACGAAACACAGTTTAGTTACTACGTCGCTACTTCGAGTTTATTAATAAGAGTGTAAAGGTAAAAAATATGTTAATATCAACTACACCTAGGTTTTATAAAGCCCTGAAAGTCATCAATTTCATGCATTTTTTCAACTGACTTTGCGACTCAAGTTCTCTTAATATATTTACTAACGTATACTTTTTTACATTTAGAGTAAAGATAATTTCACATACTTTAAGGATCCATTAACTAGAATTAGCTATTTCTAATATTTTTTTTTACAATACTTCATTTGCTGAAGTTCGATTTGTTTTTTGTATTAGTTTAAATATTTACATCATAACTTAAATGTAATGGTAATAAATAAATATTATATATTAAAAAAATATATATACAAATTATAAAAAGAATACCTCTTCCAGAACCCCTCCCTGTGGCATGGTTCCCAAAACACTGGCTGCGTTACCTCGCTGAATGGTTAAACTGATCCTTTGAGCGAGGTAAGAGCCAGCCTTTAGGTCACCCGAGGCGTGGACTAATCTAGTACCTAAATTTTTCAAGAATATTTTCATTTCGGTAGACCATGGACCCATTGTTTCCACTGCAAGCGCCGAAAATAAGTAATTTGTTAAAATATTTGAATATTTTCGGCGCTTGAGCAGTTGAGCGTGTTCTGCCGCCGCACCCGCTTTTAATTTTGTATACTGTATGTGAGATGCTGCCAGTGTATCAACACAGGTAGCGTCCCACACCAAATTTTTTCCTAAATGCCACGGTACTAAAGTTACGCCATCAGGTCTCTTGCCATCGTCCCTGCTCATACCAGATGGTTCAAGAATCGCAGGAACAGAGGCAGTGGCAAGAGATCGGCGTACTATATCATTTAAGGTACCGTGGCGGTAAGTGCGACCAGCACTTTTTGTGCATGAAAGTCCATGGCGACCAAAATAGTCCACGTCTCTTCCACATAAATTTTGGTGTGAAAAGACAGTGTCGAATGATAAAGAAAGCATATTTTCGATTTGTGTATTTAATTGTACCGATTTTGTTTGGGAAATTTCTAAAAAAATATGATAATCAGTTACATTACACCTAAGTTTTATGAAGCCCTGAAAGTCATCAATTTCACGCGTATTTTCAATCAACTTTGCGACTCGAGTCCTTTTAATATATTTAGTAATGTAAATTTCTCGTATTTATCCTATAGATAATTTCAAATACTTTATGAAAACATTTAACTACAACTTGCTATTTCTAATATTTTTTAAATAATACTGGAAAAATGCGAAAATACACAAAACGGAATGCCCTATACCTATGTCCGTTTTGTGTATTTTCGCAAGACCGATTTTTTGTGAAATCATTTTTTCTCATGTTTCTGATGTCCTTGATTTTATCTTTGGTTATTTTATCGATTCTTTTTGCAGACAATTTTTTAAACAGATATCAACAAAATGTATTGAAAAACGTCCTTTGATACACGTGCGGAACTGTCAAGTAATGACATACTTTCCGCACTTATATCAAAATGTACTATTTTAATAAGAATATATATCTACTACTGTCAAATTCTCATATAAAATTGTTTCACTGACGGTTCCTCTTATTCACCCTCAATACAAGTTTAAAGCGTGATGATATTAAATAATGATTGTAGCGGCTCATGCGGTATGTTTTCCATTGTTAGCATAATTAAAAGGGACTTTTTGTTTGACTTTAGAATTTTTTTGTAAAGAATAATTTATTGCTTTGGAGCTTTTTAGGCAAAATTACAACAATCGAAGGCATTGTTACGAATTTGTAGGAACAGCTTAAAGTCACTTCTACAAACATTCGTTATGAAGCCTTCTGAATTAATATACAGGTTACACTGTTAGGTTACACGGAGTAAAGGATCGACGAGATTTGGCACAGAGATAAGTTGGAGGGCCAGAGATGAAATTTTCCACGGGCGAAGCATCAATGTAAAGTACTATATGATTAACTTACAGTTATTTTTTGGTTATCTTGGATAGCAATCGCGCAATACTTGGCTAGTTTTTATTATTTGACGTTAAATAAATTATGGTATCTTAACGTTCAATGTGTTGGTTGATTGAAAGCTCTTTAGAAATGGCTGAATTTAGTTCCTTATTTTGCGCTAACAGTCTCTAACAAATATGGCGTCAACAGCTGATTATTTGTGCGTGTTGTTTTATGTAAAGTGCTTTGTTTTGAATTAAAATAGACAGTATAATATAAAAGAAAAGAAACACATAATGGATTTACCTGCAAATAATGAGCCGGACACCAGTTTTAAACAATTTTTTGAGACTAAATAATACTAATATGACGAACAACCAAGAGGCTGCGACGTTCAGTCCTTATGTTAAACGTTTCTTTCAACAATTAGGCTAAGCATCCTTAAGCCATTCAATTGAATGCCGCCATCTAATTGAGTGGCTGATTTAACCATTTGGCGGCGACATATACAAGATTCGATCGTTGCAAATAGATTATTGGTCTCTGCCTACCGTAAGGGAAACAAGGTGTGAAAATATGTATGTTTGTAGTGAACAAGCTTGAATAGATATCCCATTTTTCGCAAGAAGAACTTTCCCAATTCCAAAATATAGAGTAAATATGTCCAAGAGAATTGGAGTAAATATTGACTGATGACCCACGGCGTTAGTCAAATTTTGGATTATATTTTTTCTTTCACTATTTTATTGAAGAGGGTGTTGACAAGTATACATACATACATATTCACGCCCATCAATCAATGGATAGGCAGAGAGTATGGATTACCTTGATTCATAAATGATTTCAGATCATTCAATTTTGTCATGGAATTAACAACTGCAACGGATTGCATAATACCTCCTGTCAAAACGCAACTAAACTCATAACAAACGAAAAAGGGAATTAAAAAATACACAAATAAAACTAATTTTGATGACATTGACAGTATCATACTAGAAAAGTCATTCACTTGCGAGCAACTAGAATACAACTGGGTTGCGACGGGTTGGTATATAAACAAAATCTAGCAACTGAATTTTGAAAACAATCTCTGGTTTTTACAAGAAACAATTTCTGAAAGTCTAGTCAAAATCAGAAATTATTAAAATAACAGCTGTCAAAACAATACCCACATGATCAAGGCTGAATCTCTTAAGGTTGGAACCCTATTAGAATTACATTTAGAATGTATGTAGTATTAAGATTAGGGGCAACATTATATTGTTTATTATATTATAATATTAGGTAAAATGTTGCTCATCGCTGTGACTGCGGAGAGCATGTAGATCACCTAGGACACGCCAGTTTAAATGTTAGGGTTTGGCACGTGATGATGGCAAGAGACCAGATGTCATGACACTTGCACCATGGAAGATGAGGCTGTCACTAGTATGGGATGCTACATGTGTAGATACTGTCGCACCGTCCCAGCGTTAAAAGCTGCCAATGCGGCCTACAATGCTGAAATGGATGCATCTCTTTCGAAGGAATACATATATGAGACGTTTGGTGTGGAAACGATGGGACTGTGGGGAGCACGCTGTCCGTTTAAAGATATTAGTAAACAACTAATTGAAAGTTCACATGACCAATGGGCTGGATCCTATTTCGGTCAAAGAATAAGCATTGCCATTCAACGAGGCAATGCAGCCAGTCTGTTGGGTTCTCTCCCAGTAAATAGCGATTTTTTTATATGTATTTGTAATTTAGTTTTTAAGATAATTTTAATACCTATTTCTATATGTAAATAAATAAATTATTTTATCTACGATTTCAGTAAAGATAACAGTATTGGGCGTTACAGATCTTAAGTTGTTTGGACAAATCAGAGATCGTTTTCAAAATTCAGTTGGTAGATTTAGCTACCGATTAGCAATCGAGCGATTGGTTGTTGCTTGCTTAGTAGTTGTTCTGAAACGTGGATGTTAACCATGAATTGAATATAAGGTGTGCTCAGAGGCACCAGCAACAGTATCCATAAACAAAACCTGTTGCTGCAGTCAGTAGTTCTAGCTCTGTTATTTTTAGAAGAAATGAGGACGCCTTTACGTGTTCTCTGAAGCACAAGTCGAAAGAAAATGTTTTTTTGCAGGGATGAGATTTTAACCCGTATTAATATTTAATTCCATAAAAACAATTAGAAGTAACTGGACCCTAAGGTAATCTAGCACACATTAAGAAGGGTTAAATCCCTCCATAGGCGTTTAATTTAACTACAGTTTCTAGTCCTTCTAACACGTCACCTATTATCATTTAAACAAACCGTTTAACACTTTAAAATAATTCGGGATTTTGATATTTAAACTACAACATATTTGAAGCCCCTACCCCGTCCCGTTTTCTATTCAGTTAGGTTTACAGAACAATAGAGAAATAAGGTGTAACTACTTGACGCCAAAATGTTCTAGTTTGTACTAGCGACGCCGCCCGTTTACAATTTGAATACCTACACAAAACCTACAATCTATTAGATATATATATATATATACTACCTGAGACTTTTTTGTAGATCATTTTATTCTACACAATTATTTCTTACATCATTTTGTTATATCTATGACGGATTAGACGGCATACGCTATGAAAACTCGCGGGGGCTAACTTTTCCCCCGAATTGATTCACTTATACTGTTAATGCTTAGCTCCTAAACATGATAAGTCCATGTTTAATACTCGTAAGCCTTCCCGGTGAATCAACCTATCTAATACTGAAAACCGCAACAAAATCCCTTCAATAGGTTGCGTGAGAAGGTCACAGACAGACAGACGTGACGGTAGAAAAATACTTCAATTGTATCTGCGCTATGTCTATGTAAGAAATTTCCTGAAACTAACTAAAAAATCACGTTGATACGTTGCTCCGTTTTGAAAAAATGGAAACACACTCCTGGAATAATGGTATCATGATACGAGAAAAGATTGAGTTTCAAATTATTGACTGATACTTATTCAAATTTTTAGATATGTTAATTAAAAGAAAAAGCTTTCTCAACTAACATGTCGATTAAATGTAATATAAATTTAGAATTTTAACATAGATAATATAATTTGTCGATGGCTTCATTATTGACATTCTTTTAAGATATACAGAACAGATATATATTTAATTTCATACTTTTCTATTTACATGATAATTTAAACTATAAATTTCTTAATTATATATAGGATTAGAATATTTATTTATCTATCATCACGCCTTTTATACCAAAAGGGGTAGGGAGAGACAATCGTAGGTATGCCATTTGCTACGATCCTGACATACCTCTTTCGCTTCTTCTATATTAATCATACCTGTCATACATGCTCGGCTATTGTGTGTACTTTTAACATTTCCATCAATCAATATATTTTTATATGTTCAATAAAAGTACACCTAGGTCGTCCTCTGTCAGCATTTCCTTTCACTTCAGCCATATAAACCTTTTTATTCCATCTTCCATCCTTCAGTCTTTCGAAGAATACGTAAACTTATTTTTTCTATATTAAAATGACCAATGAGCGCGCGCGGTGGTAGAGTTGGCATTAACTCATTTTCGTCAGATGGTATTAACTCATTTTCCGAGAGATTGGTACTGTCAGCCAACAGTGTGTGGTGTACCAAGGTGAGATGTCAGATGTCACACATCATTATGCGACTACTGTAAGGCTCGCTGGTTTTTTTATGAGAATTATTTATCCTGAAGTATTTTCAAAATAAAAAGTAACCTACATCACTCTCCATTGCTCTGTATTGACATCATTGAAAAACAAACAAACAAACAAATACTTTCGCTCTTTAACCGACTTCAAAAAAAGAAGGTTCTCAATTCGTCGGATTTTTTTTTTATATATATGTATGTTTCCCGATTACTTGAAGACGTCTGGACCGATTTGGTATATTTTTTTCGTTTGAAAGGCTATACTTTCCACGTGGTCCCATTGTCATCAGGTCCAGGAGAAATCGAGCACTTTTCAAATTTTATAGGTACATTTAAAGCGATTTGGGTATTTTTTTATAGTGACTTGTGCATTTGCTTTCGGAAAGCATACTTTTCAGTGCATAATTTTTGAAGTTTGTACAATTTTTTTTTAAAGGCAATATTAGTAAGGATTCAATGATTGTCACTGAAAAGTATGGCTAATGTAGTAAATGAAAGTACAGCATCTAAAACAATGTAAAAGAAAATACTTTGTAAAAATCCTGTCGTTAACACGTACTTGTAGTGAAAATTCAAAATATTTCTAACACAATGTAAGTTGAGTACTGAAAAATCCCTGAAATTTTAACTTAGCTATTTGGTCTTTTATATCGCGATCGACGATAACGTCTACAAACTAAATTACTTGGAATTGTTAGGATATTATGAATAGCTATTTTCAATGTTACATTTTACCTTGAATGGGGTTGAAACTTTCTTACGACTTTGAAAAGGTGGTGCGAATTAGAAAATGATTTCTATCAATAAATAAGCTCCCGCCCCAGGCTTCGCGCGGGTTACAATATGACTTTACAACAATTTGAATACGTACCTACCTACATAAATTCGGTTATAACTTTATTAATATACTTATATTCAGGTTAAAACCTTAAAATTAAATAAAACTAATTACCTAAACCTGGTATGCGTGGAATTGTGGCAAGAATACGCTGCATTTCCTCGCGCTGGATCGCTATGCTGATTCGTTGAGCGAGGAAAGAGCACCAGAGGAAATGATCAGTCATGATTTCTTTTATATTTTTTTTTGGTATTTGAACCCCACGGACCTACAGTTTCTACACCAAACGGCACAAACTAAGATTTTTAAGCTACCGAGGATTTTTTTGTAGATAATTTTATTCTACACGTTATTTTGTTATATATATCTCTGACGGATTAGACAGCATACGCCATGAAAACTCCGCTGCGGTTCTAACTTTTTCCCCGACTTGATTAACTAGTACTGTTATTTCTCAGCTCCTAAACATGATAGGTCCATGTTAATTACTCGTGAACATTGCCGGTGAAACAGCCTATATATTAGTAAAAACCGCAATAAAATCGGTTCAGCCAGACACAGGTGACGAGGGACTTTATATTTAAATATGAAGTGAAGTAACTGCATTTTAAAATAGATTTATACACAAATTGTATTATAGCATGTTAGTTCAAGTTATAATCCCTTCAAAATCGTTTAACCGTTACAAAGTTTAGTACATACAAATATTATGGTAAAAATCACAGTAAAAATAGTAATGCCTAGGATACCTTTGTGTTCATATAGGCCTCTTATACAAACCGATCACCCATTTTCATTCTTCAACGGTCTCTAACGGTATATCTAATCACGTAAACGGTAACAAAATCGGTTTGGTAGTATTTTTGTAGAAGTGTAATATAATTTTATTCTAGACAAAGTATTTCCTTTGACAGGATCTTGTCAAACCGTCATTCATTTTACCAAGATTCATACATCAGCAAATACTTTATCCGATATTCAAGTACTCCCATTTACTTCCGAGAAATCTCGGGGAAAAATACGAATAAATACCTTATCCCTGCGAATAGGGGTGGAATAAAATGTTTTACCCCCGAAAAGGGGTAATGAGGGGGAAATTGACGTTGTATCGCTCGCACACACACCAAACGTTCGTATTCTGTATACGAGACGACTAATTTATGGATAACTAGCGAGGAGACCAGGCTTTGTTTACTATTTACTTTTAAGTACATACAGCTATACGCGCATTTTGTTGTAGAATTATTTAGGAAGAACAATAATTATTATTATTCTATGGTAGGTAGGTAGGTACCTACTAATTTCTCATTTTTTTCGGTTTTGGGCCAACAAGTTATTGTAAGTGTTTTTTCCCGAAAAATATTATTAATATTGCACTGATTTGGATATTTTTTTTAATAATGTCTGAATATGGTTTTTAGGGAAAGAAAAAACTGGAAAAGTATTTCGGAAAATTCAAATCATCTAATACCTTTTTTAACCGACTTCCAAAAAAAGAAGGAGAAGGTTCTCAATTCGGACCGTATTTTTTTTTTTTTTTTTATGTATGTATGTACGTCGATAACTCCGCCAATTGTGAACCGATTTTGATGGTTTCTTTTTTAATCGTCAGATAATTCTTCCGGATTGGTCCCATTTTTATCTCATAAAAATTGGTTCATTAGTTTTTCAGAAATTTTGAAAAAACTGACTTTATAAGTACATTTTTCTTGATATCTCGATAAAATATGTACCGATTTTGACCACTTATTTTTTTCAAGATATAATAATTTCTCGACATTATCTCACAGACATATGACGAAAATCGGTTCAGTAGTTTTTCAGGAATTCAGTAATTAATTTCTGTTTACGGCTGAAAATTATGTATCAGAAAAAGCCTTAGCAACGGTTGCTATTGACACGAAGTTGTCAATTTTCGTGACGATGGTCTAGCGGTTAAATGTGCATAGGATGCACAAGCACATTACATGGTTCAAATCACATCCACAGGGGTATTTTTTTTTAATTTTCCATCAATATTTTTTTAGTTGCGTTATTATTTGTCTCTCAAGGCAGCAAAATCACTTAAAAGGGTAAAATAAACCTTTTAAAAAAAAGTGCACCGACTTCAAAAATTTGCACTGAAAAGTAAGAAATAATAAATATTTCGTCGTAGAATTTGAAGACGGTTGGTGCCAAATTAGAAACAACTTAGTTCCCAAATTCACTAATATAGACAATTCATTAGGAACCTACGATCATTAGTAGGTACATACAAACATAGATAATATTTAACAGATCTTTATCTTCTTAGATATTTACTTAGTTTTGTATCCTAATTTGGCACCAACCGTCTTCAAATTCTACGACGAAATATTTATTATTTCTTACTTTTCAGTGCAAATTTTTGAAGTCGGTGCACTTTTTTTTAAAAGGTTTATTTTACCCTTTTAAGTGATTTTGCTGCCTTGAGAGACAAATAATAACGCAACTAAAAAAATATTGATGGAAAATTAAAAAAAAATACCCCTGTGGATGTGATTTGAACCATGTAATGTGCTTGTTAACCGATTAACTTATTGAAACAAAAATTGTGATATGAGATATGAAATACCAAAAATATGAATTCAACAACGATAATAGATACCATAAACTAGTTTTAATTCAAGAATCTCTTACCGGAAATTCAAAACTTAGTTATCGTTACGTTTAAAAATAATCTCTGATTGAAACTTGTTCCCCAAACACGTTGTGCTATATGAAACTTAAATATATATGAATTATAAGGAAGCTACATTAATAGTAGATATTATTGTAAATTTTGACACTTGACATTATAATAATTAATGAAAATAATAAAATTGACCTCAAGGTCTAATAACTGGCCAAGAGCGAGTCGGGCTCGCACAATTAAGGTGTCGTACCAAGGACTATGTATATATGTATAAATATCTACTAATCCTATTTAAATCAAAATTTTAACTTTAGAGACCAAGAAGAACAGAGTTTTTCTGTGATAAACTATTCCCAATTTCTCTGTAAATATTCCACCTGTGTCACTGTAATTATTTTTTTCAACTGGTTTAATAGGAATTATTAATCAGCGCTTTAATCAGAGCGTTGTGATAGATTATTTATGAAAGAGAAAACGGGGGCAAAGTTTACCCAACATTTTTCCTATTCAATAAAACTAATTGAAAAAATAACGGCTCTTTCACATAGATATATTGAATAAGTAACTATATGCTAAATTACAGTGACACAGGTGGATTATTTACAGAGAAATTGGGAAAAGTTTATCCCCATACAAATTACGAATTAGGCTTTTAAAACCACTATAGCAAAGTTAAAAAATATGTTTATAGAATCCCTAGGCAGATCCTAAATCCTAATTAGAAATAAAGTACATTCGGATTATGTACACAAGTTTTTAATTATAGAAAACCCATTGGTACATGACCGAGATCTGGGATCGAACCCGGGGTCTGCCTAGTTAATACCAGACGTCTTAACCACTCGGCCACCGAAGCACGTGTGTGTCGATAATTTGAATTTAAAGCGATAGACTAAGCTATAATAATGATAGGCAACTTTTAAA
Organism: Nemapogon koenigi; assembly: GCA_963924495.1. Classification (NCBI taxonomy): domain Eukaryota; kingdom Metazoa; phylum Arthropoda; class Insecta; order Lepidoptera; family Tineidae; genus Nemapogon; species Nemapogon koenigi. The sequence continues at coordinate 10,993,598 of OZ004647.1, read as the reverse complement.
ACTCATTTAAAACTCGATCGTAATATAATAATGAAAAGTCCATTCAAATCCATTTAGTCGATCTCGATGTAGAATAAAACCTCGGCATTTTAAGTTGATTTCTAATTATATTCTATCTATTATCTATAATTCATCACGCCTTTTACCCCAAGAGAGGTAGGCAAAGACAATCGAATGCAATTTGCTACGATCCCAGCCTGACATACCTCTTTCGTTTCTTTTATATACATCATACCTTTCATACATGCTCGGCGATTGTGCCTACTAAAAGTACATTGCCTTCAATCAATAAAGTTTTTTATATGTTCAATAAAAGTACACCTAAGCCGTCCTCTGCCAGCATTACCTTTTTCTTCTACCATATAAAATAAACCATTTTAGTCAATCTTTTATCCTTCATTCTTTTCTTCATTTTAGTCACGACATCATCTTTAATTCCGCATTGTACATAGGCGAAATCGCGGGCAATAGCTAGTATTACGATAAAATATAAAACAATCAAAGAACAATGTTCAAATGCGAACAAGAACAATGGGAATCTATGGAATCTATTCCAGAGGTCGTTTCAACAAAATGATGTCATTGAAAGAGGGCTGAAGTTTTTCTTGTATTTTTTGTGAACATTTTGACTATTGTCTGTGAATACACGAGGTTTTTTGGATAGTACTTAGAACAAACTGGCCCCGGCTTCGAATGGATACGGTTTACAAGTACCTATTTGAATGGTACCTTTGGGGGGTAAGGGGGAGAACGGAATAAGATATATCCGACCCCAAATGTCATCCTCACTTGTACTGCTGGACAAGAATCGAGGCTCTGGCGACCGAGCAATGGTGGTATAACCATACACCTAGCTAGGCAACTGGCTGTAAGAGGCTACAGCGAGCCTGAAGACCTAAATAGTCTCAAAATGTCTGGTGCAGAAGGCAAGGGGAAACCACTGCACTATTCTTCCCAAGAAAGTTAACCATGGCGAGTCAATACACGGTTCCTCGCGCTGTGGACCGCCATGATTTACCAGGACTGAGAAGAAGAAGAATTTGGATATACTTTATAATAATTATGTTTTAAATGCAAAAGCTTGTTTCTTGGCGTCAAGACATAGCAACGGATCTACGTGATTTTTTGCACAAAGATAGTTCAAAGGCCTGAAAGTGATAGAGAAAATCATCAGGATAAATTCTTATTTCAAAAAAGTCTACAGGTGAAGACGGGAGGCTGGTAAGCTAGTACCTACATATCCACTTGCCACGATCCTGGAACACCTCTTTCAGCTCATTCATATTTGAAAAATCATGCTAGCTTATTAAAATTTTCACAGAGTGTGTCTCTGTGTATTGTTATTATTTTCGGCGTTTTTGCTCGATCTTAGTAATGGCAGTAATGGTAATACATACAAACGTCTAACTAGTACTCAACAAGTATTAAAATCAGGCCAAGTGTGAGACGGACCCTCGCAATTTTTATTGCATTGTTACCCCAATTCTTGTGGAAGGTTATAGGCTATATAATATTACGCTACGACCCAAAGCAGCGGATCAGTAACCAAGGCACAGCGTAAGTCAAGTTTTCCTCATTTAGCTGAATGACCAGTACTGTTGAGGTATTTTGAGATCGAAAGAGAACATTTTATATTTCATCAGTATTGAAAGAGACTTGTCATGCCGACCTTTCTTGCTATAATTTTAACATTATTTTAGCTGTCTTTGTCTACTTTGAATGTCATTATTAAAAATCTGCTAATTCACGCGGTAAATCTACCAGATTACGTGTAAGACGCTGCCTTAATTACATTTTTATGAGTTGCTTTAATGAACACTTAATTCCTTTATATTATCATGCCTTAAACGAATACTAGGGTAAACACTTGGGCATATGTTTTTTACATATAATTCGACAGACCTCTTAAGGAGACGCCGCAAAACTTTTGTCCCAAACAAATTACATGCTTCCAAGACTTCTTAAATTACACATTAACTATATGTCTTAGTTTCGAAATTTAAATAGATTTTGAAAGATAAATATATTTGACACAGTATTCTTAATATATTTACTAATGTACCATTTTCTCGTGTTTATATGGTACTTATATATTTACTTACATACTTGCTATTTATAATAGTTTTTGTATAATTGTGTGTCCGTTTTGTGTATTTCCCGAAACCGATTTTTTTGAAAAATCGTTCTTTCTTCTGTTTCTGGTACATGAATCTTGTCCCATCTATCTTATCCTTGGTTATTTTATAGATTATTTTTGCAGTGTATCTCTCTAACAATTTTTTAAAGAGATATCGCCAAAATTAGCGGCATGGTTGCGCTAACAAGCTTGCTTTTAATTTAAAATACATACCTCAATAAACCAGCTAAATGAAGAAGACCTTGCTACGGTTCCCAGAAAGGTTTAAAAAATATTGGGTGTGTCAATCGGAGGCAAACTCCGCCTGTGTGAAACTGGAGATATCACTGTATCTGACATAATTCTTTGATTTTAACTAGACCGTGTAAAACATCGATTTATAAAAAAATTTTAATATCCACACAATGACGGTTATTACTACTTATCTATTAGGAATATGCTACCGCGGACTTTTTTATAAATCATTTCATTCTACACAATTCCTTCCTACATTATTTTGTTATATCTCTGACGGATTAGACAGCATACGCAATGAAAACTCATTGGGGCTACTTTGTTTCAGACTTATCTAATAAAATGAAAATCGCAACAAAATCGGTTCAGTAGTTTTTGTGTGTAGAGGGCACAGACAGACAGACGCGGACGAAAGTCTCCCACTTTGTTTTATAATATGTAGTGATACCTATATACTTTAATTCAAATCTGTTCAGCCGTTAATGATATTTTTTACATGAAACTCGGCGTCTCTAAACCAATTTTTTTTCGATAGGTACATTTACGTTTTGACATTAATTATTTACGTATAGAAGGGAGGACTATTAAATACATATTTATCAAAGTGAAATAATTGTGCTTATGGATTCATCGTGTTTTGAAAGTGAGTTTATACCTAGTTCAGTTTAATATCGGTAATTGTGTTAAATTATTTAATACTTCACGTTCACTGGGTAATTTAACTTGTAACTATAGAAATTGGTTCAAATTTACCCATTTACAACATTTTGAATACCTACATAAATACACTTATAACTACTTATCTCGTAAAGATAGATATATGCTACCGCTGACTTTTTTGTTTTTACACACTTTTATTTTATTCTACACAATTCTTTCATAATTACATCATGTTCTTATATCTCTGACGGATTAGACAGCATACGCTATTAAACTTTTTCCACGACTTGATACACTTATACTGTTAATGCTCAACCCCTAAACATGATAGGTGCATGTTTAATACTTTAAAACCTTCTTAGTAAATTAACCTAGGTATCTAGTAGTGGAAACCAGAACAAAATCCGTAGGTACAGTAATTTTTGAGTGAAAAAATCACAGACAGACAGACAGATTTATAGAATAATATTTTCAGATATAGACAAATAAAAGTGTCTATGATAATAAAACTGAAACAAAAGAGATAGGCTTTCGAATCTGCCTGCCTACTCCTCATGTGATAAAAGGCGTGATGATAGGATAGATAGAATAATGAAGCAAAAATACCTAATAGGTAATTAATTGTTATTAGAATTATTATCTGTCTATAACAGTCAGAGTGGATTTTCGTAAAATTTTCAGGGATCCTAGTGAATCTGTTGTTTCATCTCGATACCTCATAGGGTTCCGTAGATACCCCATATGTGAGGAGTGATACAAACAAAAATAAAATAAATGCTGTGGGCAACAACCAATTTATAAATCAAATAAAATGTCCAACAAGTATATATATGTATCATCTGCCAACGTATATTCAAAATAAGCGTGAAGATATGCCTAAGTAAAAGTAGGTATGTAGGTATAGCCTGAAAAAATTGAAATTGAAAATAATTCGTACGATTTGAACAAACCAAAAACTTGGATTTTCTGTGAATGAAAATTGATAATTATCGTGAAAACTGAAAAGTATTTTTTACTTCAACATCTAGGTATCTCCTATTTGAAGTTAGACAGACATATAGACACAAATCTAGATATTTTAGATATATAAAAAAACAAAGTAAATTTTACAGTAGTATCAATGATATCACTCACGTTTCCTCTGATGCGATGTTCAATTTTCCGGAACAATTCCTTACTTATAGTCCACCGTGGATGAACACCATTAAACATCAATTCATCCAAAATTCATCCATTTATTCACACCGACACACATCTCAATATATTAAACACAAACATTAAATTTCATGATTCCTTATTGAAAATTTTAGTAACTCCACTATCACTTTTTAAAGAAAAGCTATATTAATGAAAAAAGGAAATTTCACTGAAAATTATTACGATTTAACGCGTAAATCGGAGCAGCGTTTGAAGTAAGGAACGTGCGCCCAGCTCGACGACTCGATACAAACTAAATACCTGCAAACCGCTCGACAGTGTCGCGACGCACACATGCAATAGAGCCTTAGCTACCCCCTCCACCCCTGTTTTCCTTTTTTATAATTACCCTCAATTTTTTCTAACCTATTTGAGTTAGAAATGAATTTTAAGTAAAATAGTTGCCCGGAAAAAGAAAAATTCGGGAAAAAATGTAAGTGGTTTTTTTTATGACATTTTTGTATGAGCTATATTAATAATTAATTTTTAATCTAATCTATACCTTAACAAAACTGGCCACTTGTTAGGTATAGCCTCACAAATACCATCGGCTAAAAAAACAAGACTTCCACTGGGTACCCTGGGTCTTGCTAAGCAAAGAAACAGACAACTGTGAGATCTACACATAATATGATCTTCACCAGAATTATATAAACAAAAGTACAAGAAAGCAACCTGTTTTAAGTTAACGGAATTATTTGTTTAGTTATGTTTGTTAGTGAAATACTTTTGCTACTGCATGTTGGCCTCGTATCATCGACAGCTAAATTAATATTGATCTACGACTTGCTTTACTGAACATTTTCTTTTAAATATTATTAGTTTAATAAGAAAATGGGAGAAAATGTGTTTACTGTTGGTTAAATAAAGTAATCCGACAAACCATACTTAGAAGCTTTTCCATCTTAGATAGGTTAGGTATAGCCTCGGCTAAAAGATGGAGAGTTGGTCTTCCGCTGGGTACCCTGGAACGGATAACACGGTTCCGGGAGTTGTAAGGTAGAAAAGGCCATGAAGAAAATCAAGTGTATTTTTAGGTTAACCTAAAACTACTATACCTATTATTAATATTTGAGTGTTATAAAGCTGCATTATTTTATTACGGAATGATATTTACCGAATTGGTCCTATTATATTTTCATGAAAATTGGTTAAGTAATTTTTCAAGTTTTGAAAACATTATCATAATCTGTGAAGATTGAAAATCGTTTCAGCACTTTTTCAGAAAAAAAGCACAAAACCAAAGCCTGCTATAATTTATTGGTTCTTTTGTTTATTCAATAATTATTTAATCGTATTCGTATTATAGATTTTTTTTTGGTTCAACAGTTTTTGTTATTTTAAAAAACTTGTTTTTTTTGTTTTTTTTTTACTGGTTTTTTTTTATAAAATATTAAACTATATTCTGTTATTTTTTTAAATATTAAATCATTAGAATATAGCATAGAGTAGGTAGAGCATAGATTAAATACTTACTACCAAAATCAAAATCTACACACTTTTTAATCTATACCTACAGTCTCCTGTCTGTGAGAAAAAATAGATTATTTATAGAATTTAATTAATAAAATGTATAAAATAATATTAAAGTAGGCACCTACTGTACCTACAAATTCCTGCTTTGTTGACGTCGTTTGACTTTCAAATTACTTTGAAATTTTATCTTTATAGCAATTTCTTAATTAGTACTGAGATATTCTTAATTATAATTTAGTTTGTATTTGATAGCGGCTTCATTTGCATCAGCTTAATCTATACCAGATAGGGCCAAGTGCGAGGCCAAGTGCGAGCCGTACTATATTAAACACTACATTTTTTTAAATAGTTTGTATGTATGGTCATTATTAAAATTAAGCAAAAAGTAAGTTTCTTGATATGGAATCCTAAAAAACGATAATTCTAGTCTTATATCTGTTCTGTTAGTATCAAATCGCTAAATGTGGACATTGTTACCGTACTAGGTGTTGCTGTAATTATTTTAGTAATAAATTATACCTCACACCATTACTCACTTTATTCTCCTTGGACGCTTCTTATTCTACCATCATTTGACATCTTCAGTGTGTGTTTGTCTGTTTGTTTGTTCTTCTTTAGAGAGTATGGGCCACCTTTTTTTTTATGTTGGAAATCCTTAGAGAAGTTAAAAAATGTCCACGAACAAAGCCGGTCCAGAAAGTTCATATCCAATTACTTTATCCAATCCAAATAAATTCGTAATTTCAGTGAATTTTCTCCGCATTTTCATGAAGGAATTGTGAATCGCTGCATCTACTTTCTTAACGAACTTACTCGAGGTTTGTCTTTCTTATGTTTCCACTAATAACTTATCTTACAACAAATCTAACTAAACATTGTGTGCTTTATTTATTATGGGATAAGATTCATTGTTGTTTAATGGTTTTATAGAAAATGCTGCAAATCTTGAAATGTCATGTAGAAGTTCGTTATATTTGAGTTTTCATCGCCTACTTGTCGAAAACTAGTTCTTTAGGAGTCATGTCATATTATACCAACTTCAATAACATTAAACGACAAACACTGTGCTCTTCATCTGTGTGTCAAATTTAATCGTATATTTTCTATATATCTATCATCACGTCTTTCATCCCAAGAGGGGATAGGCAGAGACAATGTTACGATCCTGAAATACCTCTTTCTCTTTTTACCTCATACCTTTCATACATGCTCGGCGATTGGAACGCGCATTCGTTTCATCAATACATTGTTTATATGTTCAACAAAAGTTCCTTTCACTTCAGCCATATAAACTTTTTTAGTCAATATTTTATCCTTCATTCTTTCAACGTGTTTAAACCAGAATAAACTACTTTTCTTCATTTTAGTCACAACATCATCTATCACTCCGCATTCTTTTCTAATGACATCGTTCCAGATGCGGTCAATACGTTTTATATGACACATTCTACGTAAAGACCGCATTTCCACTGCATTTATTTTACTTTAATGCTTCTTATGCCATACCCAAGTCTCGCTTCATAAGTAAGCGATGGAACTAAAACTTTTTAATCAACTAATTTTTGTAAATGCTAAAGTCTGCTAAAGTATGTTTGTTTGTCCATTTTTAGGGTTTCTTACCCAAAGTGTGCCAACGTAAACCCTATTACTAAGGCTCCGCTGTCTGTCCGTCCGTCCGTCTGTCACAGGGCTGTATCTTTTGAACCGTAATAGGTAGACACTTCAAATTTTCACAGAGTATGTATTACTATGGCTAATATAACACAAATAAAAAAAAATTTTTTTTTGCTCGATCTTAATAATGGCAATACATTAAAACCCGGCCACGTGTGAGCCAATTTTTATTACTAAATTTTTGTTAAATATGATGTCATGATTTCTTAGCACAAAGGTAGTTCAAGAGTCGGAGAAGTGACATAGGCTACTTTTTATCCCGGAAATGCTTCGAGATAAATTCTTATGTCACATTTCCAAAATTTTCCACTGTTTTGTTGTTTCTTGCGACGGACTGTATGAACGGGCATACCAACGTTCTGGTATCTGATCGCGTTTGACTGCGGCTGATTTGACTGACAGTCGCTCTAGTGGCAAGAAAACTCGTTCGGCAGTGATTTAAATGTTCTTATGGTAAAACTAAAATTACTCGCAATTTATTACTTTCATATTTCGCAATCCGCACAAAAGTTCATCTAAAGTATATAACAGGCGGTCGGGTAGTGAGTGAGCAGATCCAGCTGAAAGGACCTACTGCATGCTAATTATCAACCCCGCAACCTGGAACACGAGATTGGAGGTCCCGTTAACGTAAGAGCTTACAGGTTAGTGCATATCCACTGGACAGAAATACCTTGTTCCACAACTGCCCAGAAAGATATCCTGTCTCCAGATCTACCTCAATAATGTCGCAAATATATCAATGTCACCTTCGTCTCACTGCTATTTATATAAGAAGGTTATCAATTTTACTGTGTTTTTCTCCTCAACTTTGAATTAAAATGGAGATAACTCGCAAATTTTATCCATGTTACCTTATCACGGTTCACAAATATTTTTTTTAAATTACTAGGGATCCTGCTCTCGGCTTCGCACAACAATTTGAATACTATTACAGATAGATATATGCTTCCGCGGACTTTTTAGTAGATCATTTCAGACTACAAAATTATTTCCTACATCATTTTGTTATATCTCTGACGGATTAGACAGCAAACGCCGTGAAAAGTCGCTGGAACTAACTTTTTCCCGACTTGATTCACTTATACTGTTAACGGTGAATCAACCTATCTAATAGAGATAACCGCAACAAAATCCGTTCAGCAGTTTTTGCGTGGAAAGGCCACAGACAGACAGAGGCGACATTACCAAAATTATTGACAGAGTTCGAAGCATCACAACCGCCAGACACTTGGTGATGAATAAGAGGACCATAGCAAATGGAATTCGGTTGCTTCTATCTACCCTTTTTAAATCCTAAGGTTGTGAATTAGCATATTATAGATTTCATAAATAATCTCATATATCACGCGTTGAAGAATAAACAGTGGTGAGCCGTTGTTGATATTTCCCAGTACGTGGTCTATCGACATCAGAACAACCCTTGTCTATCATCTAAATAAAGCCCTAAGTAAATATTACATACTTCCTGACGCCCACGCCTTTGCTGGGGATATTTTGGTCTAGTTGTTATGTGATGGTATATCGCCTAAAATCCAAGTGAAAAAAGATACAAAAATCGCCTGATAATTTAATTAGCATAGCATACAGCGAGCAAATGTCCTCAGCGTTCGTGCCACTGCTTTTTGATATTTGTTTTCTTTCTTCACTTACAGCTCCCGAAACCGTGTTATGGTTCCAGGGTACCCAGCGGAAGACCAAGTCTCCATCTTTTAGCCGATAGTATTTGTGAGGCTATACCTAATGAGTGGCCAGTTCTGTTAAGGTATATTTAGATGGAAAAGCCTCTAAGTGTGGTTTCTAAGTGTGGTTTACCGGATTATGTACGTAAAAACCCACATGGCTGGGATCCGGGATCGAACCCGTGGTCTGCCTAGTTAAATACCAGATGTCTTAACCACTCGGCCACCGTCGCACTTTTTTTATCTCGTTTTTTTATTTTTTATTTAAAAATGTATATAAAATTTGCAAATAAATAAATAAATACTTAACAAAAGGACGGACCGATTCCAATGCGGTCTTTTTTTATTTAAAGTGAGGGTCTTAGCAATATGAAAACCGGGAGAGCAGTTTGCAAGGTCTTCATGGATCTATTTATGAGGCCAAGCAAATATCCGACTAACTCCTTCAATAAAAAATAAATTTTCTGTATTACCTTGAAATTGTCCCACAGCATTTCAGTTCCATTATTTAGCAAGTGGCAAGCCTATCCACTCCGTAATTATTTCAAGAAATACACATTTAACTAGGTCGCGTCCAAAATGTTCTAGCATTGATAAGTTTAATAGAGCAATTAGCCTTGTAGAGGGCCTATAAACAATTCTCTAAAGATATCATCTTAAGGAAGGAAGAATAATTAAAACATTTTATCTTTCAGTCGTTGATGTTTTATTCCATTTTGAATTAACCTTTAACAGTAAATAAGGAAAAACAATTCTGAAATTATTTAAGTATTAAGTTTTCTAACACTTAAAGGTATTATTGGTGAAGGTATAAATGCTTTTTGTCCCGGCTTCGACTTTGTAAGTTTATCAAATGGAAATCAATTCTATTTTAATCAGTTTTCTTAGATTTCTTCCTAACTATTGTTAATTAATAAATACCTTACATAAAAAAATTTGATGTTGGTATATATCAGTCGGTTGTTGCATTACAAACTCAAAATTACTGAACCGATTTTGTTACTGTTTGCGTGATTAGATAGATTAATTCAAGAGGAATGTAAAGGTTTATAAAACATGACGCTACGTTTTTTGGGAGCGGAGCAGTAATGTCAATGTTCCTTACTCGGCGAATTGTGTCAACGAGTTTGGTGATATTAAAATTCCACGGGGCTGGCCGCTATTGTAATATATCTTTTGTAATGTAGCTTTATAATTGTATATTTACAAACAAACTTACACTATCTCTTTTGATATTAGTATAGAAAACTAGCAATTAATAGAGACAATTTCTAAAAAAAGTTGATGCTCAGCATTTCAAACCCAAGCCTTTGTCTGTCTATGCCATCGTAGCCAAACGGTTGGGCCGATTTTGCTATCTATAATATAAATTAAAATTAAATGCTGTTCGTTGGTAAACGTATCATGGATTTTTTTCAATAGTCGTTATAGTCTGGATAAAGTTTATAGGGAAAAAGAAAATGGAAAAATAGTCTTGAAAATTAGAAAATTCAGGAAAAAGATTAAATGCTTTTTTCTATGGGATTTTTATATGAACTCAAGACCATAATAGGGATCCACGGGCAAATCCAAGACTCAAATAGGAAAGCATGTTTCCAAGATCTTCGATTTTTTATTAAGTATGTAAAAAGACAAACAAACAAACAACTTAGTTCTTTCCTGTATATAAACAGGTTACTATGCAACAGGGTAAAAAATAAAGGAATTTCTAACATTGTTGTATAATAAATATCACGGAGTATCTCATCTTACCGAAATTAAGGCGGAAATTAAAGTATTCGCCGCGCGACACTTCCTTCCGTCATTTTGAATTGAGAATTTTTGAAGAGTTTTTTTATTATTTTGCGTGTCGTTGTATCTTTATGTCTCGATACAACAACTATGAACATCTGTTCAAGTGGAACCTTAGAGAGACCATCACCAGATCTTCCTCGTCTCCATATTTACATAATATTCATCACGTTTGCTCCATCCACCCCGGTTTTGCTTGTGGATTTTTTTGAAATATGACATAATAATAAATGGTACCCAGCGGAAGACAAAGTCTCCATCGTTTAGCCGATGGTATTTGTGAAGCTATACCTAACGAGTTGTTGTGTAGTGCGCGAGTTGCAAGTTATAATGCTCTCTGGTATAATATTTTCTTGTTAGCAATAAGTAAAAGATATTGCGTTGCAATCATGAACATGTATTTACAAAATACATAATAGTTGTGAACAAGTTTTAGTTCGGTAACAGTAGTTACCGCTATTACCGACGTTCCCGCCGTTACCGGTGCAGCGACCGATCTCGATTGCAACAATTAACTCTGCTCGTTTCAACTTTTCCACACGATTTTACGTAGACAATTGACATGGGATTTTGTCAATAACTATACGGAATGTTCGTGCCTCAACAGAATCGGTTAATTCGGTAGGCAAGTCAAGTAAATTTTTATTTTTTTTTATTTCAAAGATAAATTTAAAAAAAAGTGGTTACTGTTACCGGTGTTTCTGGCCACATTGCAAGGTACAAAGATCGTGAAGGTGTGTGTTTTTGTTTTGTGTTTGTTATAATTTGTATATTTTTATTTTCAATGCAGTAGCTATTTTCTATTATATAATAAACTAGCTTTCCGCCCCCGGCTTCGCCCGTGGATATTTACGAACAAAATAAAATATACCTTACCCGTACCCCTACCCCTACCCCTACCCCTACCCCTACTTCTACTTCTACCCCCTACCCCTACCCTCTACCACTATCACTACCTCTATATCATCAATAGTTTTCGCAGCGCACGCGATGTAAGGAATTTCTTAGGTATTTTTTTTTACACCTTGGGTTACATTATTGGAGTTTTAGTAAGGTTCCCTAATTTTTTGAAAATAAAATATAGCCTATGTCACTCAGGGTGAATGTAGCTTTCCAATGGTGAAAGAATTTTTTAAATCGGCATAGTAGTTTTTGAGTTTATTCATTACAAACATACACACAAACATACAAAAATACAAATTTTCCTCTTTATAATATTAGTATAGAAAAATATAAGTATAGATTTTCAAAGTTTTTCCTACAGAATAAACTTTTTTTTTAAATAAAAACATAAAAAATAAACCTACCTTAGTTTTTACTTTACATACCGAATTGTGGAAGATCTGTCTTCCGCTAGGTACCCAAGGGTCACGGTTCCGGAAGCCGTAAGAAACTCGTGAAGGTATTAAAAAATTCCCGCAGTAGGTACACTGCTTACAAAATAGAAGTGTTTTTTTGTTTTTAGGATTCCGTAGCAACAACAAACAAATCGAAACCATTATAGTTTCGTCACGTTCCTTCATTATGTCACAGGCGTATAACGTCCCTTTCCTTTCCGATTTCGCCCGTGGAATATTATGATATTTCCGGGAGAAAAAATGGCATATAAATAAAAATCATGTCGATCCCGTTGCTCTTATTTGAAAGAATGTTGAAATAGGTATCATTGGACAAGTTGTTAAAAGTGTATCCATGTGATGTTAATTAATAACCTATAACCTTCCTGAAGAATTGGACTATGAAATGCAAAAATAATATTTCAAATCGGTCCAGGTTTTTGAGTCTATAGGATACGAACAAACAATCAAACAAATACGTCCATATAAAAATCCACCAGATTTGCCACTATTCCATTATAGTTAATCTTAATTGAAGCCTTCCTGTTAAAACTAACTAAAAACTTGTGATACGGGCACTGGGCAGTTCCATCTCGTCCTTTTTATATTTGAGTTAGTCTTACCTTTCTAGTGTAAATAAAAGACCTTTTCCAATCATTTGATTAATGTATCTAGAACCCACGTTAGAAATTGAAGAAAAATATTACGTAACTTGATACCTGTTTGTAATAGTAATTTAAGTTTTTAGTCTATGTTATGCAGAAAAATCAGGTAATAATATAATAATAATCTATTCAAAATTAAATGATGTTCGCTGGTAATTTTTGGTTATTTTTTTTAATGTTCGTAATAGTCTCAATTAGGTTTTTATTGGGAAAAATTGGAAAAATCGGGTAAAACTGAAAGTGCTTTTTTACTATAGGATTTTTGTATAAACTCAAGACGATATAGGGAGCAACGAATAGACGTGATTTTTGCACAAATTTAGTTGAAGGACCGGAGAGTTCTACGTTATGGGCAAACATATAGAAATTAATATAAAATGATAGGTACTACATTTTAGATTTCAAAATCAAAATCACAAGGTCAAATCAAGTAAAATAGAACCCTTTTCCTGAGGCATTTTCAAGCAGGCGAACTGTCAAAACTTGGTAACTTGTGAGCGTAGAGATGACTCTTGAAATAACTAGAGGGACCATGTGTTTTGTTCAAGTTGGGACTTCAGGAAATATATACCTACATAATTATGTACTAAGTTGAGCGACAGAATGGCAACTATCCGTATGTTTCTTACCGCCCCATAAGGTATTTTCAAAATCGCTTTTATAATGCAAAGTCATAGAGATATCTTATTTTTCCACTACGGAGGCCGGAATGTCGGCGTCCGCACAATAAATATTCTATTATCGTATTGGTGCATACATTCACCAGCGCGGGAGCAGGAGATGTCACCAATCAATAACTAAATTATTACTAATATTATAAATGCGAAAGTACCTCTGTATGTCTGTCTGTGTTACCCTTTACGGCTAAACCACTGAACCGATTTTGATGAAATTTGATACGGACATAGTTTGAACCCTAGTAAAATAATAAAATAAATAATAAAGTAGGTAAAAATTACGTCACTATTTCTAATTCAATGTGTCACGGGCAACTATTAGTAGGTAATATTATAAATACTACTTAGGTTAGTCTAAGTAATTTTAAGAAGTGACAATTATAAGTCAATTAAGTGCAACGACAGGCTTGCCACTGTTTCATATATCTTTTTTACCCGAACTTCAAAAGTATGTTCCCTGATTACTTGAAGACGCCTGATCGATTTTTTTGTTTTGTTTGAAAGGGTAGGTATGCTTCCCAGGTGGTCCAGTGTCAGGATCTGATGATGGGATCCTGGAGAAATCGAGAACTCTTCAAATTTTATAGGCACATTTGAAGCGATTTAGGTATTTTTTTATAATGACTTACCCATTTGCTCTCGGAAAGCACACATTGCAGTGCATAATTTTTGAAGTCTGTACACTTTTTTTTAAAAGGCAATTATCACATGTATATTGTGTAGCTGTCCTCTGATCCGTCATCTAAGGGGCCGTCTCCACAAGTAAGAGAATCGCGGCGATAGTCTCGCCGTGCCATATTGGCCTATAGAGTTTGTATTGAATTTGGTGGCACGGACGAGACTATCGCCGCGATTCTCTCACTCGTGGAGACGGCCCCTTAGTATGAGAAAGTCCCGATTAATAATAAAACGGTATGCACCCTTCTCAAATGAACACGTGTTATGAGCTCGTAACTACGGTAGGCAGTCTTGTCAGTTCCCTAATTGTTTACAAGGGTTTCTAAACTTATACAGTTAATTTTGTCTTAGCAATATTAAATTGTTGGTTCATTTGATCTGATCCTCAAACACGGTTTGTGTTACTCAAATATCGATAGGTTTCCACTACATCGTTATGTCTTCATTATCCTCATTATTTTAAGTCATAATAACCGATTAAATAGATTTAATATTATTTTATACTAGCGACTTAGAATATTAGGAATACAACGTTTACATTCCATTTCACCCCCTGAGGGGTTGATTTTCAAAAAAATATTTCTTAGTGCAGCTATACACCCCCTAAGGAATATTCCTCCAAATTTTTTTCATATTTATATGTTGATTGTCAGTCAGTCAGCGACACGACGGTTTTAATATCTTTACTAATATAACTTTAGTTTAAAACGCCTACATTTTATGAGTGATGTATCATTATAAGATGAAGAGTTAAGTCAACGTTAGATTTATTTGAAGGAGTTATGTTTACTATGTCTATACTAATATTATAATAAAGGGGTAAAGTTTGTAAGTTTGGGTGTATGGGGAAATCTCTCAAAATACTGAACCGAATCTAAAAAAATATTCACTTATAGGCTTTGCTAATAGGCAGCTATATTATTCCTAAGTACTATAGACTATTATTTTATTTGTTTGAAAATATCAACGGGCGAAGCCGGGGGCGGAAAGTTAGTGTTTTATAAAAACGTGAAACATTTCGTAAGATATTCGTAAAGTATAAATAAATTTCTAAAAATCTACACAAACATTTAATTTGATGAGGTATTTACAATCACAGATACCGCGATTACAAAAATATTCTGTTGCTATTATTACTTTTACGTTATACACACAATTTATTTGGAACTTGATAAAAATGACAGCATTATCCTACAGTATACATTGTTGTGTAACCTTTATTCAGTTTTTTTAGAAATTATTATTTATAACGGTATTAACAGATCTTTTCAAAACATCGCTTCAAACTACATTATGCACATTTTTCAAAAGGAAATTTAAGTAACTTTATTTTCATATACAATATTATTGTCATCTACGTCTTCTTCAGTAGAAAAATATACAGTTGTTAAGTATTCTATTTGTTTACTAACATGTTTATATTCACTAGCAGAACATAGTGGAGTATCTATTTGTTGGGTTTCACTAAATTTACCAAAATCTACATCGTAGACTTTCTTATCTTCATTAAATTCTACCATAGGTACAAATCTATTACCCCATAAGATGTCTGACTCAGTGTAACTTGACCTAGCTTGCACAGGTTGGCCTGTAGATTCTATAATCCCTTCGAAAACTGCAAGAATTTCAAGTTTTCCACAAAGTAAATCTGCTGCTGATATTTCATAAAAAGGACTAGTCTCGTCTATAATGTGAACGACTGTTAGTGGCCAAAGAAAGAAAAGTGATTCGCAACCGTCAGTCATCGTTTTAATTTCTAATTGCTCAAATTCTTCTAGTACTTTATTGTCAGAAATATATCTTATAAGATAGGCTGAAACTTTAACATTAAGTATTCTAGACTTTCTGATATCACCTACTCGAAACCTAAGACAAAATTCATCATCTCTCTGACTTATGACAGCTTTTTTGCTAAACAATATCGTTTGAGTTCTTGCTTTTGGCCTTGTTAATTTTGCAAATAGTATTCCAACCATGAAAGCTTGAAAAAATGAACTGGCTATACATTGGATGCACATTGTGAAAATAGCATGAGGACATTCTAACGTTATAGATCTTCTGCCATAAGCTAAAGTGGTATGAACTTCGATACTAAATAAGAATGTGGAAGTGAATCCATAGATTTCGTTAATACACGGTGCCCATACTGTTCCATTTTCATATGGTGGAAGATTTTCTTCTTGCAGATCTCCATGTAATAAAGCAATCAACCAATATAGAAAAGCAAAGAACAACCAATCGCCACTATAAGCTAGGGTGAAGTAGAGCAGAGTCCATCTCCAACGAGCGTCTACGAATGTGACGTAGCAGTTAAATATACTTCCTAATTGTCGATGGTTGATAGTCTTCTCTAGATTTATTTCTCCACTTTTCTTCACTATTCTGTCAGCGTTTTGGTATCGATGCCGTTTGTAATTTTGGTCCACTTCTGAAACGTGAATTCTAAAGATTACTCTTGCCTGAATGAAAAGCCTTAATTGTATTTAATCGGTGAGAATTTACTCTAATCTAGACTACAAATTAAGTTACAAAGTTCTCAGAATCTAACTAATCTTTCATTAACTAGGTAAAACGAATCTCCGGTTTGTTACTTGCTACTGGTTCTGAAGTACCCAGCAATAGCTATCAGTGTTCATAATTGATTTTCTTAAAGAGATAATGTATTTAATAAAAAAAAATTACCAGAAAAATATAATTAAATATATCTATTATGCTATGTTATTGCTTTTGGCCTTGTTAATTTTGCTAACAGTATTCCAACCATAAAAACCTTAAGGCTGGCGTATCTTGCAATGCGTCCTGAACTATTTAATTATTTCATTGTTTATTATTATTAGTTGGTTATAATCACTTACTGTTTCGTGGATAATATACTCCAGGGCTTATAGTGCGATCATCATGTTCTGAATCGTTTTCAGTAATTAATCCTACTCCATTTTCTATTTTATTATGTTCCATTACAATTCTGAAATTCCCATAATACGTATTATAAATAAATTGGTAAAATATATTAAATTAGTGACATTTAGGGTTATGATGTTTTTTTACTATAATAAGAATTAAAATGGTATTTTCATCAATAATTCAGTTAATTTATGTTATTTTAAGTTATACCTATATACTCAAAATTGTCTTATAAAAAATATAAACTCACCAGATACTAAAGTCGAGATTCCTGTTTGATCTAGTTTCGAGTAATGTGTTACTTTGTAACTGATGTAACATCAAGCCAGTTACTTCATGTGACTGATTATTATTTATTTTGTTCGTAATGATAACACTACTATGACGTGGTTCATTTACTGTCGACATTTTGTCTTCGTCACTTAGCGGTTAAGGAAATTCTAGTAGCAGAAGTGTGGCTTCGATTCCCATATCGGCCACCCACTTACATTTTTTTTTATAAAATCCTAATTATAAAATAATAATAATACTAGTGCTAACTAATTTATAACCCATGTCACTCTCCGGCCCTCCAATTATCTCTTATCTAAGAGATCACAAAATACTCAAAATGAGGAAGACTTGGCCAGTAGGGTTTGCATACTTAATCCTTGTACTGTCTCTGCTCGGACATTCTCGGGCCGGGCATTCCTAGCTATCCATTGGTGCGGAACTGCGGACCCGTAATTGATACCATCCGTTTCCGGGAGAAGATGCGTCTCTAACAAATTACTTTTAAATCCATTTAGATGTTACAGCGTTTGTCATCTAAACTTTCTCAATTACCATATTAGATAGAAGGATTATATTGAGATTTGTATTCAATATAATAGGCGGATATGGCATGGCTAGTCATTCATTACCTCGTTATGTAATATGAGCCTATGGCGAAGTGAATATGAAAACAAACAATATTAGTAATTCTAACTATATCACAGAAGACTTGTAATATTTTAAATGTGAAACTGTGTTTTGCTTTTTGTAGTCTTATTCATTTCAAAAAAGAAGAAAAGGTGACATAGGCTACTTTTTAACCGACTTCCAAAAAAAGAAGGAGAAGGTTCTCAATTCGGACCGTATTTTTATGTATGTATGTACATCGATAACTCCGCCAGTTGTGAACCGATTTTGATGGTTTCTTTTTTTATCGACAGATAATTCTTCCGGATTGGTCCCATTTTTATCTCATAAAAATTGGTTCATTACTTTTTCAGAAATTTTGAGAAAACAAACTTTATAAGTACATTTTTCTTGATATCTCGATAAAATAAGTACCGATTTTGACGACTTATTTTTTTTAAGACATAATAATTTCTCGACATTATCTCACAGACATATGACGAAAATCGGTTCAGTAGTTTTTCAGAAATTCAGTTTTTAATTTCTGTTTACGGCTGAAAATTATGTATCAGAAAAAGCCTTAGCAACGGTTGCTATTTACACGAAGTTGTCAATTTTCGTGACGATGGTCTAGCGTAATGGGGTGCAGCGCAGGATGCGCAAGCACGTGGTTCAAATCACATCCTTTTAATTTAAATTTAATTAATTTTCCATGAATATTTTTTTAGTTGCGTTATTATTTGTCTCTCAAGACAGCAAAATCACTTAAAAGGGTAAAATAAACCTTTTAAAAAAAAGTGCACCGACTTCAAAAATTTGCACTGAAAAGTAAGAAATAATAAATATTTCGTCGTAGAATTTGAAGACGGTTGGTGCCAAATTAGAAACAATTTAGTTCCCAAATTCACTAATCTAGACAATTCATTAGGAACCTACGATCATCAGTACATACAAACTATTACAAACATAGATAATATAGAACATCTTTATCTTCTTAGATAGTTACTTAGTTTTGTATCCTAATTTGGCACCAACCGTCTTCAAATTCTACGACGAAATATTTATTATTTCTTACTTTTCAGTGCAAATTTTTGAAGTCGGTGCACTTTTTTTTAAAAGGTTTATTATATTTGAAATCATTCTGGATATATTCTAATGTCACAATTGTAACATTTTCACTGTCGAAGTCGGGGTTGAAATTACTCATATTATACAATTTCGTTAGTTAATATAAATACATTTTGTTTATTTAACAGTTCCTTTACCTCGGTAATTATATCTGAATGAAGATAACATTGTGTTATAACTAACATCTAAATTAGGTATAATTTTAATTTAATAAGGTTAATTAAGTAATTATTATTACATTTAGTAAACAATAAACCTTTCAAGATATTTCATGACATTTGAAGGTGGTTTCAAACATATTTTGGTATCGTTGGGTGCACGTCATGTCATAGAAACTCATGACATCGGAATTTATGACTGCTGCTGTAATATAAAGAAAAAGCACGCGTGTTTAATATATGGGATTGTGAGTCTAAAATTGAGGTAATAAGACTCACGTTTCAAGCAAGTGTGTTGAAAAATATTTTTCAACTAAATGATCAGAATAAGTAGACATTCATTAAAATTTCATAATAAAGACGTCTGGTATTAATCCTGGCTCCGGACCACGTACCAATTTTTTTAATTAAAAACTTATATACATAATCCGACACGAGGCTTTTCCATCTAAACATACCTCAACGGAACTGGCCACTCGTTAGGTATAGTCTGACAAATACCATCGGCTAAACGAGGGAGACTTGATCTTACGCTGGATACCCTGGAACCGTGAACTCGTGAATAAAGTAAAAAAAAATGCATATACCTAAGTACTAGATAAAATACAATTTCAAAATAAAGAGACGAAATAGGTGGTTCTGATAGTGTTAAAACAAAATTAGCTGGAAATCTTAATATTTTATTAGTTCTAAGAAATCTGCCTTATAATGTTATAGGAAAAGAAATCAAGTAATAGAGCAATTGAAATTTATAGAAAGCGATTCTTGCAAACTGATTTTATAAGATTTTAGGTGGAAAATACATTTTTATTTTGAGGTTTTTAAAATATCTATTAAGCATATATCTATCTCTAATAGATATACTGACGGGGTCCTTAGCTTTTAATAACACCAGGGTACTCTATTATTCATACTTTGATGTAAAAGGTCAATAAAAAAGCCAAATGCATGAACAATATCTAGTTAAGAAACATATTACGTTTCAGTTGGTTATTAACCAAGTTACACAGTTCCTCTACTTACAAAGTCGTCTAAACTTACAAAGGCATGTAAATTTGGTGCAATAACATTATTTTCCAATACTTGCAACTTAGTTTCAAACAAAAATTCAATTTGAAAATTAAATTTGAAAAGGAAATACTTTAACTGAATATTAATTTATTTTATTTTACAATGCGGTTTCTTCTTCTGGAACTTAAAAAAACTTAAAAAACCGGTCAAGTGTGAGTCTGACTCGCACACACTCAATAGTATACACTAAAGGCGCCCACTGATTGGACCAATCCCCGGCCGGTCGCCGGCCGGTCCACCGAAATCCACCACAGACTCATCCAATTCTTGTACGCGCGGCCCACCATCAGTTTCAAATCGTTTAAATCTGTGGTTGATTTCGATGACCGGAGCGATCTGTCACACACACACATCCATACCCATTACACATATACCTGATAGTTTGACACTTTGTTTAATCGAATGATATGTGTCTGTGTGAGTATGTGAATTGTATGCGATCTAGATCGTATGATTTTCATCGCCAATGTGTGGCCTTTATTCAATCTCGATCATAAGGCGGCCGGAACGAAAATTTTCGGTGCGATGCCGGACCAGTCTGTGGGCTACTTTAGATTAGACCAAAGTTTGACGCCGACTCACCGATGACCGGATTTTATTATTTGATATCATAGTTATACTAGTTAGACCTTTGTATGTATTGCCGTTATTGCTATTATTAAGAGTGTAGTGTACCGCGTCCATGTCCATACAAACGGAGAAAACGTTTTACTACCCCTAAATATCATTTAATTTTAACGATTTTGTAATATGTTACTGACATAATGAAAAACTACGTACGTATTTTTTCCTTTTTTCAAAATTCGTAATAGGTCAAAAGTTATAAGCCCCTCAAATCTGGGTTTTTTTGGTTCATAACTTGCTCGTAATAAACCGTCTGTATTTGAGAAACAAAGCAAAATTTCAAAAAAAGCAAAACGTACGTACGTAGATTATAATCTGCTAAAACGTTTGACACCAAAATTATAAGGTTTCGTTATAGTTTAGTAGGTGTAAATCGTTTTCCCCCAAAACGCAATTTTCAACGAAGAACATACCTACGAACACTCACGAGCTGCAGTGTTCTCTGTCGCACTGATGCCCGTGGGAAGAGCGCGCTTGAGACAGAATATGATTTTCTAAATACCTATTTCGCTGCGTACGCTGAGCTACACGATCCTCTTAAGATTGAACAATTAACACGTTTCTTGTATTAAATTTTTAACTTTGTTTTATTTTTATTATTAATTGTAATACTCTGTGAACATTTCAAGTGTCTACCTATTACGGTTCAAAAGATACAACTCTGTGACAGACGGACGGACGGACGGACAGCGGAGCCTTAGTAATAGGGTTTCCGTTGTCACCCTTTGGGTACGGAACCCTAAAAAGTAATGGCATATAATGTAATATCTAAAGAACCTACAAACCTGGAAAATTGTATTGTAAAGCTTACCATATACCTATTGTACCTACTACTAAAAATCTCCAAATCCCTGCCTAAACGGATCACCACACCAATTGCATCGATAAAGTATCGAAGAACTGAAACTATTTTTTTTTTATTCTTCACGGGTTCCCTTACAGCTCCCGGGAACCATTGTCGGCCCCAGGGTACCCAGTGGAAGACAAAGTTTAGTTTAGTTCCTCATTTAGCCAATGATTTCTTTCGAGGCTATACCTACCTATTATCCGATTTAATAATTTGATTCATACCAAACTATTACTAGAAATCATTTCTAACAAAGACATTGAAAAATACGGAAGAAATCGAATCTTATTAATTCTTAAATGCTTTTTATATAAATTATCAAAACTCAAAAACTTTATTTTAAAATAAAAATGTTTATTTTACCTAAAATATTATGTATCAATTTCAAAAATCATTTTCTATAAGTTTCAATGTTTGATTACTTTTTCTATGATTAATTCATAATGATTCAGATTATTTAGATCACATTAGACATATTTCTTTGAACTAATTCCAGCGTTTAGCCGGCCGCTAATACTACTACTACCGCTCTGAACATTTTTTTTTTATTTTGATATTTTGAAATTGTATTTACAATTTTTTTTATGTTGAAAAATAAAGTTAAAGTTAAGGTTTTTTCTACAAAAGCCTTTTTGTTTTGATATTTAGAAATGAGTTTTCGATAAATTGTGCCTTTTTTAATTTTGTATCTTTTTCTATCGTGCATTCAAGTTTGATGGCATTTAAGTAGGGATTATAATTATGTCATTACATCAAAAACTGTTACTAAAAATCTGAATATAAAAATTATATCAGTGGGGTGCCGCGCAGGATGCACATTGCACATGATTCAAATCCCATCCACCGCAGTATTTTTTAATTTTCCATCAATTTTTTTTAGTTGCGTTATTATTTGTTTCTCAGGGCGGCAAAATCACTTAAAAGGGAGAAATATACAATTTCGTCGTAGAATTTGAAGACGGTTGGGTACGGAACCCTAATAAAAAAGTGTCACAAACACTTTCATAGTTCTTGCATATTTATTATGTTCTAGGGACCTTATTTTAGTATCAATTTAATTTAGTTAGAGTCAATTTACTTTACTTGGCAATTTAAATTGTATCTATATGCTGCTGCAAACTCTTTTGTAGATCATTTTATTCTACACAATTCTCTCCAACATCATTTTGTTATATCTCTGGCGGATTAGATTAGAATACGCCATGAAAACTCGTTAGGCTAACCTTTTTCCCGACTTGATCTTATCTAACAGTGAAAGCCGCAACAAAATCCGTTCAGTCGTTTTTGCGTGAAAAGGGCACATACGACTTTGTTGAACGTCATTGTTTTTGTTTGTGATAAATTGTCACAGCTATGTTTAATATCCCTTACTTACTTTCAATAAAAATTCATGATATAAAATTCATAATCCCAACTCGATAGCCATAAATCACTACAAAAAATAAAAAGCGTGTGCAATTTTTAATAGTTTTTTAAACATTTTATACAGTGGGTTATAAAGCGGCCAGTGTCAAATGTTGTTGCGTTCTCATACATCACTGTACCAACTATCAGCAAGAGATTTTAATCACACTGACAACCGTGCAAAGTTATAGATGTGATATGTAAAACTAACGAACCGATTTTCGATTTTAATGAAAAATGGTAATGACTAGGTGTCTTATACAATGCCTTATGTTCCGATTACATCTTTGAACTGTAAAATTGAGTGAAAATAATAATTTGACGCAAAAATACGTGGTTGCGCCTCAATAAAAAAAACAGAAAGGGCGATACTTTAACCTTCTTCGATTAGTTAGTTTTCATTAAATAAAGTAACCAATCAGAAGCACGCTTTAAAATAAGGTCTTTGGTTAAATTTCGTCAAAATATAATCTCTCTTCACGTATTGTTTTTAATAAATTGTTGTCTTTATTCATAGGGCGCCTTTGAGTATTTAAGACTGGAGACGGGAAGAGCTAAATCACCGAACAATTTTTTCTGCCAATTTTGGCGGGAGGGGAGGTAAACGTCTAGTACTAGCCCCTGTACCACTGTATTTTTCTGTCGTTTTATTGTCGCAACGGATTTTACGTTATATGATGATTATGTTAAAATACAAACATAATACCTAATTATAATTAATGATTGGAAACACTATGTTTCAGCAAGTTTGACGTCCTAGATCGCCTTTCCCATTTAAAACATCACAATTAACTATTTTCCTAGAGCACTGTCTTGCGACACTAAACGATACCAACAAAATCTAAGGTTACTTATTACTGCGCACCTGGTCAGTTTAACTGGTCAAAGGGGGAAAAATTGGCGAAAGGGGGAGCCCGTCTATGGCCCCTCCATAGGCTTAGTACTCTATGTAGGGCGCAGATCAAAAAACGCCTAAAGTCTTTTCGTCCCCGAATTTCCCATATCCACCCCTTTTCTGCTATCCTACTTATATTATAAACGCAAAGGTTTGTGAGGATGGATGAATGTTTGTTACTCCTTCACACAAAAGCTACTGGACGGATGTTGAAATAGCACATAGACAATAATAGGACAAAAAAATCGCGGCAGCATATATTTGTATTGCCCGTGTATAAATATGGCAGACATTGGAGAAAAAGTAATGACTTTACCATTACGGAACCCTATTACGTTGCAGCATCATGTACTCGCCCAATAAGATTCTACTTTGTAGACGCTGATTGCATTTCCTCTAACGCTTACCAAAGTTTTCAAAAGCAACTTAACGTGGGATCACGTTTCATTTCGCAGTTTCTAATTTATATTTTATCTGTTCACACGTGGCAACTCTGTGAAAACGATTCTTTAATATTTGTTGGTGAGAAAATATTTCAGATATTTCCGATGGCCATATTGGA
Source organism: Nemapogon koenigi (assembly GCA_963924495.1). Taxonomy (NCBI): domain Eukaryota; kingdom Metazoa; phylum Arthropoda; class Insecta; order Lepidoptera; family Tineidae; genus Nemapogon; species Nemapogon koenigi. The sequence goes on along the minus strand of OZ004647.1, from coordinate 10,968,918 downwards.
AACTAGTTTAGAAGTTTACTGCAAACGCGAGCGTTTTTTCGTTCATTATTGCAAAAATGAAGCATTGTTGAAGAAAAATTTCTTATTAGAATCTTTTTGATGCAACCTGCATTATTTTAGTAAGTAGCTTATTGCAAAAATATAAATAATTACAAAATGGTTCAACCACACTCGAGTCATAAAGCACTTTCCGCCCCCGGCTTCGCCTAGGGAATTTTCGAAATTAGATCTGACCAGTTATTGCCCCTTCTACCTTTAGGGGTTGAATTTCGAGAAAGCCTTTCTTAATCGATGCCCAATATAAAATCAACATTCTCTCTTTTCTATCCTCAGCGGTTTGAGCTAGGCGATGATGAGTCAATTAATGAATCATTCAGTCAAGACTTTGCCTTATATAACATTGCCAAGTTATCTGTGTATTGAAGAGCGTCTCTCTGTTCGGTGTTGCCATTCTATGAATAGTATCCCAATATGAGGGATATCTAAGTTGACATGACATATATTTTATATTAGGTAGTTCATTGTAGTGTTTTAAAATTACGTTAATGGGTAATTATATAATAATAATAATAAATATTAATATTTACAACCATATAGCCTATGTCACTCAGGGATATCATAGTTTTCTATTCATGAAAGAGTTTTTTAAATAGGTTAAGTAGTTAGAAAGATTACCCCCTATGGTCAGGCCACTTTTGTATTTAATTACACAATACACACACAAGGCGCAATACTTTTTTTACATATTTCCCTACCTACCCTCCGTTTTCCTTATAACGACCCTGCAGTGGAAATCGAGACGTTAGTCGCAACGCACCGGTGTATACGGTAGCTCCGTGTCGATAAATACGCATCCGTCGAGCCGCCGCGCCGCCCACTCAAAATAACGCCAACTCGAATACAATAATTGTATATACGCAAACCCGCGATCTTGTTAGTTAAGCTAGTTTAAGAAGAAAAGGTGAAACAAAGTGACAGCCAAACATCGAACCAAGTACAGCGTACCCTATGGATACAAATAACATCTCGAAGGTAAGGGCTGTTCATTTCCTCACCACCCTACATCCCTCTTTATAATATTTAGTATAGATGAAGTAGGTAAGTATGAAACAGTTTTTACTTTACTTTACCGAATCCAATATTATATGCCTTGCCAGTATTATAATATCCATTGTGGTTAGTAAGTAAAAATTGTAACTAAAATGTGCTGCATTCGAACTTCTCTGTACGACACAACATATTCAGTATAAAGGACGTCGCAGTCAGTTTAACACGTAGACTTGTACGGAGCTCAGGTGTCTTTCTCTGATAGAAAATTACGGAAGACATTCTATTGAAAACAGCTAGTTTATAAACTGAATTCCAAATGTAACAGAACTTATTATAACAATGGGAGACCTGATCAAATTTACTTTTATTTATATAACAGGAAATCCGGCTCGAAGGACCAAATATAATATAAAGCAAAATTATTAGCAAAGCTTTTGTAATTAGTTTTAAACATTAAAAAGCACTTTTAATCAATTTGTACATGGGTGCAGTCGCATAGTTTTCCAATTTAACAACAACATAAATTTCAACAAATTCATAATCATAAATAACGTCAAAAACTTGGCCCCAGACATTTCTATATACATTCATAATTCATTGGAAGGCTGTGGAATTCAAAAGTTTATAGTTAACAGTAAATTACTCTACCGACCGAGTTACACGTGATATTGTACACTAACTATTCGTTAACTATGCTAAACTATGGGAAACTGAATAGTTGCTATTATTGAAATTGTATCGGAGAGATGAAATTTAATAATTTTTGTCAAATTTTAAAATTGGTTCAAGAAGAATGTGTGAAGTAACCTAAAATTGGCTTCTGATAAAGTGGAAATGGGAAATTTTTTACAAGTAATCAACTCAAATAAACGCACTACAGTATTTATATGCTCTGCTAGGAGAAGTCCAGTCAAGTCCAGCACCGCTCACAAGCACCAATATTTTTTCGACCTTCTTATATTTCGATGATGATGATGTTAATAATAGACACTTCTATGTAAGAAGTGACAGATTCTACGTCACGTCAAGGCGACCAACGCACGCGTCTTGTCGAATGCGATGTAATAGTTGTGATTAGTCAGTGATTAATAGGGCATATCACGGTCGGTGGAATCATATTACCTACCGATTAATCAGCAATTATTGTTACGTCTATAATACTTGACATTGGCGGAATTATCAAAACCCTGATGCAGCCATAATAAAAAAAATTGAGTAGAATAGTAAGAAGTGACAACTTAAGTCTCAATTACCACTTCTGCATGGGCCAGAACAATAAAATACGTTCATATTTTTGGCAAAGATTTCCCAAGCTTATTTTAAAATGATACACATATTAATTGGCGATAACTAATCCCACACAATACACTATTAGATTTCTACCTGTTGTAATAGCCACTCCGTTTTACCTCCATGTGTTGTGTAGTGCATGCATTCGGAGTGATGAATTGCAGCGAGGAAGCAATATTGTACGTGACTGTACAGAGACGTGAGGTGTCACTGCCTGTTTAGAATTTAACCGTTTTAACGTGCTATCACGACTCTTTTATTGTGTGAGATAGGCAGTAATATTACACGAGATGCATTTTATACATAAAGTAAAATAATACGGTCTGAATCATAATCATAAGCCGAAATCAATGATTTATAGTATGTTTTATAACAGAAATCATTTTTGAATAAAAGAAAAACCGGCCAAGTGCGAGTCGGACTCGCGCACGAAGGGTTCCGTTCCATTATCTATAAAAACGGCAAAAAAAATCATGTCTGTTGTTTGGGAGCCCCCCTTAAATATTTGCTTTATTTTAATTTAAGTATTTATTTTTAAAGTGAATATATAACTAAATATTCTGTGAATATTTCAAGCGTTATCAATATCGAGCAAAAACGAGCAAAAAATCACGTTTGTTGTATGGGAGCCCCCTTAAATATTTATTTTATTCTGTTTTTTTTAGTATTTGTTGTTATAGCGGTAACAGAAATACATCATGTGCGAAAATTTTAACTGTCTAACTATCACGGTTCATGAGATACAGCCAGACAGACGAAGTAGTGACAGACAGACGGACGGACGGACGGACGGACAGCGGAGCCTTAGTAATAGGGTTTCCGTTTATGTTTGTTATTAAAGTTTCTATGGATAAAAACGAGCGAGACTTACAGTAGTCGTATATGATGTGTAACATCTGACATATATCTCACTTTGTTAATAAGCAACGTTAAAACTTTATACACAACACTGTAGGTTAAGCGCACAGCTGATGCGTTCTCCTTCTCTATTTTCCTTTCTCTTTCTCGTCACATACACGTACATACTGTTGGCTGACAGTACCAACCTCTCGGAAAATGTGTTGGTACCATCTGGCGGCCAACTCTTACATCGCGCGCGCTCATTGGTCAAATCAAATAGCGCGCGTTTCCCCATCTTCCTGTTACACACTTCTGTCCCTTTTCTCGAAATAACTCCCACAGATTGCAGGAAAGCGAAAGGAAAATAATGTTTTCGCTTTACAGCTCCTGAAATCGTGTTATAGGGTATGCCCGAAACGAGTATTTTCTAATATTTTAACTTTTGACCACCGACGGTAGATTTCAAATAATGTCGGCCCAAGTAAATATAATACGACCTATCAAGACTGCTAAAAGTTTTCAATATGCATATTTTTTAGCTTTTCTGAAACGTATTTTTACACAATGAATATAAATGTTTAAAGCAATGTTAGCTGAGTGACACAATCACAACGGTTCATGTCGAGCACGATAACGCCAGCCTGCTAAGTTACACAATGATATTGTCTGCAGTTCTGTGCCAGCGATTATTATACTAAGTTTGAAGGCGTTTGTGGGTACTATTTAGACTTGTTCGTTGGTGATGAAAGGTCTCATGGATAACTGGGACCTCTAATGATAACAACTAGCTTTTGTCTAATGAGTATTTCTAAATTCATCTAGAAAATAATGTAACTCTGAAAATTTAATTTATATATTTTTGTATGTTTTATATTGTATTAAAAAAATGTTAATTTATGTTTCTATATTAAACAATTTTGAAAGTATATTTTTCAGAAAGTTCAGACAGTATATTGTTGCATTACACAAATTTAAACGTTTGCAAACTTTATTCCAAGGTGAAAACTATTTTTTTGTTATAGAACCTAAACTAGGCTGATAAATGGCCAATCTGATCCATACTTTGTAGTCTTATAAGAAAAAAGGTGCGTCGATGGCCAAGTGGTGAAGACGTCTGGTATTTAACTATTCAGACCCCGGGTTCTTGACTTGACAAGAGAGACTTGGTCTTCCGCTGGGTACCCTGGAACCGTAACACGGTTTCGGGAGCTGTAAGGCAACCCGTGAAAGAGAAAATACATATCTGTGTGAGCGTTATATCATCATCACTACATATTATAAAACAAAGCCCCCGCTCATCTATCTGTCTGTCTGTGCCCTTTTCACGCAAAAACTACTGAAAAGATTTTGTAATCTACAAAAAAAATACGAAAATATTATTAGGGGTAACTCTCCATGCAATTCTTAGGCCAACTCTTCGATTGGTTATTTTCATAATAATACCCAATAAACAAAACAAATATTGAATAATCCAGTACCCCCAAAAGCCACGTTTCACAACCTGGGAGGGGGTTGCAAGGTTATAATATCCCCACAAATCACCCCGTAACTTACACAAATCACGCGCCTATACAAAAGACACTATAATTTTAAAGTACTTCTCAACTCAACCAAAACTTCTTAACTCCTGTGAACCAGAATCTCAACTTAACGGCCCAAATTTTTCCTCAGTTAGAAAATTAACTCCATTAAACGCAAACGGTGTATAAATCCTAGGTAAGGGGATCAGTGGTGCTCCTCAAGCGTGAATATGGGATTTTAAATAATTTATATACTACCAAAGTCAAATTGAACTTTGCGGTTCCATTTCTAGACTCATTTTTCAAAAATATTTCAGGAAATAAACTGTGTGTCTAAGAAATTACATCGTAATCCATTTAGCCGTGTGTACTTGGTTTATAACATCGGCTAAATGAGGAATAGTTGTCTTCCGCTGGGTACCCTGGGGCCGGTAACCCGTGAATATATATAAAAAATCACTGCATATTATAAAACAAAGTCGCCCGCCGCGTCTGTCTGTCTGTGACGTCCTCACGCAAATACTACCAAATGGATATTGATGCGGTTTTTATCATTAGAAAGGTTGATTCATCGGGAAGGTTTTCGGGTAATAAACATGGACCTATCATGTTTAGGAGCTGAGCATCAAGTCGGGGAAAAAGTTAGCCTTAGCGAGTTTTCATGGCGTAGTTGTAGGAAAGATTTTTGTAGAACAAAATGATTTACAAAAAAGTCCGCAGTGCCATATTTATGGCATCTCTAATAGGTATACCTATAAGATATAAGCATATTTATGTAGTATTCAAATTGTTAGTCTAAAATAATTAAAGTGTTCTATAATTTTCACGAAACCATGATATTTTCAGCTGAAAATTTGAAGGTAGAATACAGGTAACGGTGGACAGTTTCAAAAGTAGATGCTTCCGTACATTCAATTAGTTGACCACGTCTAGTCTAGCTACGTGAGCTCCTTGTGTATCACTCTGTAAACATTTAATTCAATTTCAATTCAAATTTATGAGGCCAGGTTAGAGAGCGTGCTAATTTTGAATGCAATTAAACTGTACATAATTGGAATCTCTAATAGACTTCTCGTGCTTCCTATGGGACGTAAATCCGTATACTTACATCTTTATAAGAAATGACAACTTATTGTTTTGTATAATTGACTAAATCTGACAACATGTATATCTATCCATCAATCATTACGCCTTTTATCCCAAGAGGGGTAAGCAGAGACAATCGAATGCCATTTGCTACGGTCCTGACATGGTACCTCTTTACAACAATTTCATGTTATATATTTTTTTGCATTTCAATACAATTCTGAATTAAATAGTTGAGTATGCCAGCGAGTATCCTTATCACGTATTATGTTACTGGTCCAACTTAAATGATATTTTAGCATAAACTATCAAATGAATAGAATAAAGTAATTTAATACAACTCACTGAAATAAGTTGGTACTACCATAGCAACAAATATAACAAAGACAAATGTAATTTGATATTTGGATAACTTTTAATATTTCGCTTTAACATTTTTAACGTTCACTTTAATTTCTATCTGTATAAAAAAGGAGTCGATAGCGTAAATGTTAGATCGTTAAGCTCGAAACCGGGATGATCTGGGTTCGAATCTTAATAGTGGCAAAAATACAGTTTTTTTCGTGCTTCATACGTATGTGTGTATTAGACACCTGTTCTCTTTGACATGGACAATTTATTGGCAAAAACTGAACAATGTTACTGCTGCTGTCTATCTGCACCTATTTAAAAAAATATTTCAACATTTGAAAGGTGCGTCGGTGGCCGAGTGGTTAAGACGTCTGGTATTAACTAGGCAGACCCCGAGTTCGATCCCGGATCCCGGCCATGTACTAATGGGTTTTTTTAATTAAAAACTTATGTACATAATCCGACAAACCACAAAAGGTTGTCTGGAAGAGATCGCTTATAGCGATAAGACCGCCTAATTAAGAGTAAAAAAAGGTACATTATTCCAGATGGACATAGGCTATATACATATATAACGTACATATGTGCAAATTAGCTAGTTATGATTTATTATACGACGTGCGCTGCGTCAATAGTTACAAATGCATGAAAATAATGTAAGTACCTATGCCTGAAATCCTTAATTATTCCTATTGAAAAGTGCTAAAAAAAGGCTGCGATAGCATATGTCTATCGAAGAATAACTCACAGTAACAACTTTTATCTCTATCAAATTATGATAAAAAATAATGAATTATTTACGAAGCATGTTTTAATTTAACCAATATGGTGTTAAATCTATGTACCTATATCTACATTTATTTGGTTATTATATACGTATTTAATTTAGAACATATTGACCTTTTACACTATATAAGTAATTTAGATGAAAACTACAAAGGAGATCCCTACATTTGGGCCATTTTTTTTTATCTTCGCGATAATACCCACAGTTGTTAGATATGAGATATAGAACTCAAAAATCATGGTCCAGTATTTTTAGCTCTTGAATTAATAGTTTTCAGATTTTGATTTTGAACACCTATTTCAACATTATTTGTTACTGGCAATAATTATTTAGCTGTCACTTTCAACTTGACTGACATTGTTTGACTGATTGTTTTGTTTACCTTTTTTAGTAGGTTGTTTTATTAATTATATTTTATTTATTTATATAGAATAACATAAGAAATAACGAAAGAAATAACAAAAAACCGACAAAAACAGAAGCTAGCTAGCGAACTGACAGCCTGACTGACTGACTGAACTGGCTGACGACGGCTGTCTTAAGTAGATACGTTCTGAAGCGTAAACATTATATATTAGTGTTACTAGTGTTTAAAATATTATAAGTAAAAATACGTGTAAAATACGGCCGCTAAAAATATAAGATTAATTTATTTTGGTTCACCCATTTGTGATGTCGGCACTCGGTTGGTTCCAGACATTGCCCGACACTAGCACAACTATGTATGGGAATATGTTGATCTCCTTTGTGCCGTTTGGTGTAGAAACTCTAGGTCCGTGGGGTTCAAATGCCAAAAATTGTATTAAAGATGCATCCCCTCGACTGATCATCTCTTCTGGTGACAAGAGGGCTGGCTCCTTCCTCGCTCAACGAATCAGCATCGCGATTCAGCGGGGAAATGCAGCTAGTATTCTTGCCACTATTCCACGCGGACCTGGTTTATTTAGTTATTTTTAATGTTTAGATTTGATTTAAGGTTTTTTATATTAATAAATATATAAAAAAAAAATTATATCTTTAAAATAATTACTAAACCGATTGTAAAAAATATTTCACAAATAAAAAGCTACAATATCCCTGAGTAATATAGGCTATATTTAATTTTGTTCGAAAATATCCACGGGCGAAGCCAAGGGCGGAAAGCTAGTCATTTCTAAAGTAGTCCAAAGACAGGACAACTGGAGTCCATTAGGTGACAAGTGTTTTGGTTTACTGCTAAATGGGAAATCTGGGTCTGACGAAGTTTGGTACAGTACCTACTTGTCTATAGTTGCTATATATGGGGCATTCTAAGCTCGATAGGATATTTTTCAGCTTTGAAAAACTTGGATTTGACCGTTATAAAATTATTTTGATATCTGAAAATACCTGAAAATTTATTTTATCTACTCTTATATCGTAAAGTCTCTATAACAAAATCGAATTATACTACATAATGATATGTTTTATTTACACGCGTCTGTAATAATGTCAACAAACTTCGATACTGTAATGTATTATTTTTTTAAATGCAGAAAGGATTGAGGATATGTCTTATACAGCCACATTATTTATTTGCTACAAGCTTCTGTCCGCGCGGATTCACCCGCGTGGAAATAGATCCAAAAATAAATAATCCCGTGGCTGTAATTTGCCCCTCCCCTGCCCGCTTTCGCGGTATAAAAAGTAGTATATGTCATTCTCTATATCACCTAATAGAAATGAAAATATATAACGATTGAATGGTCACGCACAAACCAATATAAGTCTAATTGCATTAGATAGATAAGGCTCACTTTGTGTTGACAGCTTTATCACCTAATCGGCAGTAGGTATTTTGTTTCTAGCCATACATTTTTCCCGCTGAAAATAGTGTACACATGTTCAAATCTCTTTAGGTATATCCATAACTCCGTGATACAACTAGGATAATCAATCATATATTACTGAACTAACAATCCTTTATATATAGTATAGATTATAAACAGATGTTCAGATTTCATCTCCTCGTGACAATTTGTCAATAATAATGTTTTTCCAACTAATGGCATGGTAAATATCCATTAAGAAACCTTATAACATTGAGCGAGATAATTGATATGTTTGTGTTAAAGATATACGGATATTAAGTTCTGTTCATAAACGTTGTCGAATATACAACAGACTAGAATTTGGATGGGGTTAAAACTACTAACAACATAGTAAAACTTAGTTTAACTAAACATTGTTAGCGCAATGAAATCAGTAAACAACGCGACTTATTTTGTCGATATCTCTTAGAGATACACTGTAAAAGTAATCGATAAAATAACCAAGGAAAATATAAGATTGGCCTAGATTCACGTATCAGAAACATGAGAAAGAACGATTTCACAAAAAATTGGTCTTGCGAAAATACACAAAAATATTAACTGTTCCAGTATTAACTATTAAGTAGTCCACGCACTGGGCCGGTATCTCATAGAAAATTTTCGGTCCGGCCGCGAGATTGAACACATTAGCAATGTAAATCATACGATCTAGATCACATGCAATTCACTCACCCACACAGACACACAAGATTCGATTAAACAAGGCGTGTGGATGTGTGTGTGTGTGACAGATCGTTGCGGTCATCGAAATCAACCACAAATACAACGATTTGAAAACGGATGGTGGACCGCGCGTACAAGAATTGTACGAGTCTGTTGTCGATTTCGGTGGACCGTATGGCGGCGCGCTGGCGATTGGACGAATGAGTGGGCACCTTTAGACATTGACAATTTGTGTCTTCTATCTTCTTATCTTACGGCTCCCGAAACCGGGTAACCATCCCAGGGTACCCCAACGGAAGACCAAGTCTCACTCTCTTAACCAATGGAATTTGTGAGGCCAGTTATATAGATGGAAAAACACTCGAGCAACTAGAATTTATTATTTATTATTTAATTTAGCAGCTTTAATATTAGCAATGTGTGTTCGGTTAGTATAGCGAAAATTATAAAATACGTGTCTAGTTATTTGATTAGTAGATTATTTCAACAATGTCTCAAGTACCACCCTTATACTTTTCTAAACAATCTTTATCACCCTTTTTACAACCTTTAGGGTAGATAATATTTTTGCCATTGGGTCTTAATACATTTCTATATATTCGATCAATAGAAAAAAACTAATTTACCTACGTCTTTATAATAATATAAAATCTTATAATTTTAAAAATTATTTAATCTAAAATATAGCCTATGTTACTCAGTAATAATATTATAACACTCTACTGCCTGAAATAATTTTTAAAATCGGTCTCGTAGTTTTTGAGTTTATTCATTACAAAGAAATATAAAAATAAATCTCTTAATAATATTAGTATATGGAAGAAAAGTCCCCCAGCGCACTACCTTTTCACGCAAAAACTAGCTAACTATGGACCTATCATGTTTAGGAGAAGAAAACTATACCGTTGTCTCAAACGATAACATAATATAAATGATTATATGAAGCTAAGAACGTACCGAAGGCGATAGTATAGGTAAGATAGAATTGCCACAATATTTCACATGTTTCACGGAACGTTGAGTCTCTATTTTATTTATGTTCTATGCTCTGCCGGCTCTAGGAAACATTATAGATGTCTATAGACAGATACACAATGTTTGTGTCTATTTCCTTTTATGTATCCAAATTCGATAAGCCGCAAACATCAAAGTATAGGATAGTTCGTATTTATAATAATCACACCTGTTATACTAGTATCTTCTTTAAATTGAACATTGCCCTCAATCATCAAGCTTTTAATGTGTTGTATAATATTTTAACACTGCTTCCATTTACCTAAAAGTTTTAAAAAAAACTGAGATAAGTTGATCCGAAAATTAATCACATGGTGTAACTGCGCTTACCATTTGTTCTTCTTCTTGTTTTATAATGGCTCCATCAATGTTAATCGAGGATTTACCAATGTCAAGTATTATAGATGTTACAGTAACAATAGCCGATGAATCGGTAGGATGTTCTCGCCGACTGTGATATGTCTTATTAATCAACGACTAATCACAACTATCACAGCGCGGACGGGATTAAACTGGATTCCCCATCACGTCTCGGCGGGCGCGTGTGTTGGTCACCATGACGTGACGTGGAATCCCTTTACCATTTGTTTCATAATTATTGACTGGCAACCATAGACAAACAAATACAATACTTCATGGACGCTGTTTTTTCTTTACAGTAGTGAAGCGACGTGCTGTTTAGCTCCGACATTTATCGATATCGATATTTATCGTCTATGATATTGTCTATAACCTGCCTAATTGATGTTGTCAAATAATAACTATTTATTTATGTACCTATGTACATTAACAGTATTGCTTTACACAAATTGTTTATTTTAATACATAAAATATAGTAATTTAAAAGCCTGGATATGTTTATAAAAGAATACAAAATGTTGAGCAAAAATAAAATGTAACGCATTAGGACATCACTATTGGGAAAGAAAACGTAAAGCTAATGGAGATGGCGCTGCACTCGATCTAATTACCTATAACAAATACGATAATTTTACAATAATTCAGAGAAAAGTATAATATTGTGGTGTGTTACCACGTATTTTTGGATTTATAAAAACGACCCTTACGGAGGGGTGCAACGGGGTGTACAAGTTTGTATAGGGAAATCGTATTACCTGCGTGTATCAACTTGAAACTTGGTACACATATTCTTCAAAACAAATAATATAACACGTATTTTTGGATTTTTAAAAACGACCCTTAAGGAGGGGTGCAATGGGTTGTAGAAGTTTGTATAGGGAAATCGTATTACCTGCGTGTATCAACTTGAAACTTGGTACACATATTCTTCAAAACAAATAATATAACACGTATTTTTGGATTTTTAAAAACGACCCTTAAGGAGGGGTGCAATGGGTTGTAGAAGTTTGTATAGGGAAATTGTATTACCTACGTGTAGGTATCAACTTGAAACTTGGTACAAATATTCTTAAAACACGTATTTTTGGATTTTTTAAAAGGACTCTTAAGGAGGGGTGCTACGGGGTGTAGAAGTTTGTATGGGGAAAAATGTTGTTTTGGACGAATCTATTTGAAACAGCTAGAGAACATAGGTGTTGACCTAAATGATTTTTTAAAACAACCCCTAAGAAATTGTTAAATTGGACATGGGGAAATATTTTTACGGGACAGGAAAGATATTAATTTATAGGTACCGAATTTATACTTTTTTGAACTTCTGACTGACGGGGAATTTACGGGGGTAAAAGATAAAATTAAGGGAAATCTCTGCGTATTTACATAAATTACGTCATTATTCCTAATTCTACGCGGACGAAAAGCTAGTATTTGATAAAGTGTTTCGTAAGCTCAATAAGTTCTTGCTCTACTTGAGGTTTTTTAAGGACACTTCCAAATGTGTCCCTTTACCGCCTTTTGTTACTGTAAAATGTTAGATCTTTGATATTTGACTTACTAGATGTCTTCAAAGACCGTTTAAATTCACTCTGTTAATGGAATTGCTTGAACCTCATTCCATTAATGTGATGGCGTCACATGCTTAGGTACTTGTGTGTACAAAAATCGAGACCCCATTTTTCAGTTACTCTATAAAAGTGTAGATTTTCGTTTGAAAATGGTTTTCACAAAGTCATTGATGTTTTAGATCTATAAATATCATCATGACTGTCTCCCAAGAGGCAGTCAAACATTTACCCAGCTTTAAAATGTGTTTTATTTACCTGAGTAGGACATTACGAGAAAAGGATATTATTTTTAAACTTCAGCTCTTAGTAAAAATAATTAGATAATTTTATGGAAACACTTGTTTTGTGCACTATTTATGTTTTGATAAACGGAACCCATGGACTTAAAAAAGTAGAGGACGCATCGCCGCTAAGACAAAAGTGAAGCACCAAGCGTGCATGTGTGCTACCGATTTTATTTATCTCTAATATATCTTTAAATTGTAGAAGAATAAGTGGTAAATTACTAACTTACCTATCAAATGTGATTCCTTGAGATTTTTTATGAGTAATGGAGTTGTTTTTGCATAATTTTACTACACAAGACGGCATTGTTTTTTATTTTCTTAATGGCGGCTGATCAGCATAACCGAATGAGAATGTGTGCGTGAGGCTCGTATTTACAATGAAACTGGCATAACTTCGTTGCTTCACTTTTGTCTTAGCGGCGATCCGTCCTCTCCTTTTTTACGTCCATGACGGAACCTTTATAATTTCATCGGTATGCTTACACCTCGGTCTATTGTTTCTAATAAAAATTCACAGATGTGCTACTGGGGGATTAATATATTTTTCCTATACTAGTTTCGATTTTGGGTTTCTAAATAACTTTTTTAAATAAGCAAATAGACCCTATATTTAATTTTATCATAGTCACAACTTAGTCGGTTTCATTCTTCGGACGTCTCGTTTACAGAATCACACACATTTGCACTTTAATTTTTATTTATTGTTATAGATTGTGCGAAATGGCATCTGCTAGTAGGAAAAATGGCAGAACAAAATAAGTTAAGAAATCTGTAAAGAAGCCTCAAGCAATAGCCAACATAAAACTACAAAGTTAGTTCGCTGGGAACATTCCCATCTCCCAGTTAATTCCGGCGCTAACTTTCTACTGTGCTGCCGTCGTTTCACTGATTTGATTAGTCGACTTTTAAGAGACTTGCTAATTTGGATTGTCTTAGTGGTGATTTTTGTATTTTGACTTTGTTTTAGCTAAAAAGTAGCAAAGAGAAGAAATACCGATTTGTTTTGGTTTGGACACGTTGAAAGAATGAAGGATGAAAGATTGACAAAAAGGTTTATATGGCTGAAGTGAAAGGAAATGCTAGCAGAGGACGACCTAGATGTACTTTTATTGAACATATAAAAAATATGTTGATCGAAGGAAATATTAAAAGTACACACAATCGCCGAGCATGTATGAAAGGTAAGATGAATATAAAAGAAGCAAAAGAGATATGTCAGGATCGTAACAAATGGCATTCGATTGTCTCTGCCTACCCCTCTTGTGATGAAAAGCGTGATGATAGATAGATAGATAGATAGATAGATAGAATACCGATTTGTCTAATTTTTAAGCTATTGCATAGCTTCTATCCCGGGCCTTGAGCGCGGGGACCGAATCCAGAAATTCCGTAACGAAAAAACCTCACGCTCCCCACTCCGACGGGCAAGGAGGTGTGGCTTGAAGGCCGTGCATCGTCTAACGTCGTTTCAGTTCGGCAGTCTTCGACACGGCGTTGTGTGCGTGCGATTAGACGTATTGTACGACTCTACGAAACTCGCACGAATCGAGACGAGCTGCTCCGAAATCGGACGAATACATAAGCAGCTGTTTATGAGAAAATATCAAAGAAAAAGCAATACTGCATGAATAAAATAAATAAATAAAATTATAATTGCATAAGTTGATACAAAATGCTATGCAATAGCTTTACCGCGGCAGTCCCCGAGTGCCACACGTCTTTTTTTTGTAAATGTCCGTAATAGTCTGAATAAGATTTTAAAGAAAGAAAAGTGAGAAGAAAATTGGAAAATTTGGGAATAACTGAAAGTGCTTTTTCTATATGATTTGCATGAACTCAAGACCATAAGAGTTGAACTGTTTTATTTTTCTTACCTATTGTTTAGAAAAGTTTAAAGATTTTTATTCTGATTAAAAGTTGGCTGAACTTTTTAACCAATTATTTTCATCCTTTCTCCATTGGTAGGGCAATTTAATAGAACATAATTGAAATCCATCACAAATAGGAGTCCATAAGACCATGAACCAATTCCCGTTAACCAATATACCTGTTTATTTGTACACAAAGTAGTTACGTAGCTCCTAGACTATATGCATTATTAATGGTCGCCCATTATACAGTCTAGTTTTAATAATGATTTAGTTATTGTGTTTGAGATGGAACTGATGGAAGGTTAATATGTCTGCTGTTCTAGGTATCTCACAGAAAATTTTCGGTCCGGCCGCCTTATGATCGAGATTGAACACAGGCCACACATTAGCAATGTAAATCATACGATCTAGATCACATGCAATTCACTCACCCACACAGACACACAAGACTCGATTAAACAAAGGCATGTGGATTTGTGTGTGTGATTTGTGAAATCAACCACAAATACAACGATTTGAAAACGGATGGTGGACCGCGCGTACAAGAATTGGACGAGTCTGTGGTCGATGTTGGTGCGTATGGCGGCGCGCCGCCGGACGAATGAGTGGGCACCTTTAGAGGCTTTTCCATCTAAATATATCTCAACAGAACTAGACATCTCGTTAGGTATTGCCTCACAAATACCATCGGCTAAACGAGGGAGACTTGGTCTTCCGCTGGGTACCCTGGGAGCTGTAAGGCAACCCGTGAAGAAAAAAAGCATTCAGGGGTTCTCAAATCTAAAAAAAAACTTATGGTTATAGTTTTCATGCGGTTTATTGTCAGTAGGACAAAACTGGATAGTTTACCTTACGTGTGTCTTACGGCTCCTAGGCGTTCCCAGGGTACCCAATGGAAGACAAATATTTTAGCCGATGTTTTGACAAGTAAAACTTATCAACTCCTGACAGCGTAGTTCAGAAAGATTTTTCTCAATTCCAGCCAAGTTAGCTAAATTGTTGCACCGAGTTTATGTGCTAGACAACAGTAACGAGCAGTAAACTACACTTAAAACAGATAGCTTATATGTTCTACTGCGAGGGAGCAAGTAGAAGAAATTTAGTTAATTTGGAGAAAAAAAACTAGCAATCTGCCCCGGCTTCGTACAGGTACAATTATTTACCTACTTATCTATCTATCATCAATGCCATTTGCTACGATCCTGACATATATCTTTCGCTTCTTTTATATTCATCATACCTTTCATACATGCATGTTCGGCGATTGTGTGTACTTTTATTATTATCATCGATCAATACATTTTTATATTCAATAGAAGTACACCTAGGTCGTTCTCTGCCAGCTTTCACTTCAGCTATAAAAACCTTTTTAGTCAATCTTTCACTTTTCATTCTTTCAACGTGTCCAAACCAGCGTAAACTACTTTTCTTCATTTTAGTCACAACCATGGACATAAAAAAGTAGAGGACGGATCGCCGCTAAGACAAAAATGAAGCACCAAGCGTGCATGTGTGCTACCGATTTTATTTATCTCTAATATATCTTTAAATTGTAGAATAAGTGGTAAATTTCAAACTTACCTCTCAAATGTGATTCCTTGAGATTTTTTATGAGTAATGGAGTTGTTTTTGCATAATTTTACTACACAAGACGGCATTGTTTTTTATTTTCTTAATGGCGGCTGATCAGCATAACCGAATGAGAATGTGTGCGTGAGACTCGTATTTACAATGAAACTGGCATAACTTGGTTGCTTCACTTTTGTCTTAGCGGCGAGCCGTCCTCTCCTTTTTTAACGACTTCAAAAAAAAAGACGTTACTCAATTCGACCGTATACCTATATACATTTTTTTTATGTGTGTTCGCGGATAACTTCGTCGTTTATGAACCGATTTTGATGATTTCTTTTTTAATCGACAGATAATTCTTCCGGATTGGTCCCATTTTTATGTCATAAAAATTGGTTTATTAGTTTTTCAGTAATATTGAAAAAACTGACTTTTAAATCAATTATCAGTATCTCGATGAAATATGTACCGATTTGGACGACTTATTTTTTTAAGGATATAATAATTTCTCGACATTATCTCACAGACATATAACGAAAATCGGTTCAGTAGTTTTTCAGAAATTCAGTAATTTGTCTCTGTTTACGGCTGAAAATTATGTATCAGAGAAAAGCCTTAGCAACGGTTGCTATTGACACGAAGTTGTAAATTTTTGTATCGACGGTGGTCTAACGGCTAAAGGTATGGTATGGTATGGTGCAGCTCAGGATGCAAATGGTTCAAATCCCATCCACATCAGTTTTTATTTTTTATTTTTTTATTATTATTTTTTTATTTGCGTTATTATTTGTCTCTCAGGGCAGCAAAATCACTTAAAAACGAAAAATAAATTAACTTTTAAAAGAAAGTGTACCGCCTTCAAAATTTGCACTGAAAAGTAAGAAATAATAAATATTTCGTCGTAGAATTTGAAGACGGTTGGTGCCAAATTAAAAACAACTTACTTCCCAAATTCACTAATATAACCTACGATCATCAGTACAAATATATATAATATTGAACAGATATTTATCTTCTTGGATGTTTACTTAATTTTGTATCCTAATTTGGCACCAACCGTCTTCAAATTCTACGACGAAATATTTATTATTTGTTACTTTTCAGTGCAAATTTTGATGGCGGTACACTTTTTTTTAAAAGTTTATTTATTACAACATCATATTTCTGATGACATCGTTCCGGATGCGGTCAATACAATTATTTCCTACATCATTTTGTTATATCTCTTGCGGATTAGTAATCCAATATTGTACCTAGTCGATTTTTTTTAAGTTCACCAACAAGTTTTTAAATCAGC
The DNA here is from genome assembly GCA_963924495.1 of Nemapogon koenigi. Taxonomy (NCBI): domain Eukaryota; kingdom Metazoa; phylum Arthropoda; class Insecta; order Lepidoptera; family Tineidae; genus Nemapogon; species Nemapogon koenigi. The sequence continues at coordinate 10,951,518 of OZ004647.1, read as the reverse complement.
CTTAATATTATGAAGCCACTACAAGCCAATCTACCAAGTGAGGTCATGTCGGCGCCTAATATACCATATACTACACACTTGTCTAAATTCCGATCATAAACACAGTGCTTTCAAGTTTATTACAACATTATAACCTTACGACGCGGCGACGTAGGGCAACTCCTTTGAGTAAATATTGCCTGATGTCATAATTATAAGGAAAATAAATAACACTATAGCTTTCCGCTCCCGGTTACGCCTGTAGATATTTTCCAAGAAAATATAACATAGCCTATTGCACTCAAGGATAATGTAGCTTCCTATTACTGAAAGAATTTTCAGAATCGGATAAGTAGTTTCAGAGATTACCCCTTATATCCAAACTTACAGTAGTGAAAATAAATTTAAATTCAGTTCAGTAGTTTAAACCGGTCGTTTTGCATACACCTGTCCACATAAGTCCATTAAGTGCAGCAACAGGCTTGCCACCTGTTCTGTTCAATATGGACAACTTCATATACTGATAGAAGTGTTTCTCGCCACACAGCAAGGAATAAAGGCCGTGCAGGTGTGTGTAAAATAGAATAGCGGATGAAATTTTAAAAATATTGCAACAATACATTGTTTGGAAGTAGCGCCCACATCCAACGTAGCAAAGTATTTCTCAGCAAAAATCAATATACCTACCAAGTTTTAGTCCTTATTCATACTAGTATCTAAACACGGCTTCGTCCATGTAATAAAACCACTGGTACAGAGTCCATATTATTTAGCTAGTTGCATATAGAATAATACTAAAGTCCTATGACTAGAACTGTTACATATATTACGAAATATATTCAGAATAATTATAGACGCCCGCTTTACATGTTTCCGAAGCACAACAAGTGCTCGAGTCCATACGCCACTATCGATACTTCTTCGTTGTGATTTGAAATAATTTTTCAGACCTGAATTTCAAGGGATTATACTCTAATTTCAGAAGTACTTACTATTCTAGATAGGGTTGCAAATTAAAGTACATAAATATCATATTATAAAACAGAGTTTGTCTGTCTGTCTGTGATCTTTTCACGCAAAAACTACTGAAGGGATATTATTGCGGTTTTCATTATAAGATAGGTTGACGAGAAGGTTTACGAGTATTAAATATGGACCTATCATGTTTAGGAGCTGACAGTTAAGTAAGAAGTATAAGTGAATCAAGTCTAGTAAAAGTTAGCACCAGCTAGTTTTCATTGCGTATGTTGTCTTATATAACAAAATTATGTAAGAAATAATTGTGTAGAATAAAATTATCTATTCAAATATTTGATATATTTCAAATAATGCATCCTTTACAATAGTTTCAGTGGTCATGTCCTGATGGGATATCAGACAGACATACAGACAACAGAACATGCTGGGAATATATAGTGAAACAACGAGTAGGTATAATGACAGTTATTTTTCAAAATAAATTGCAATGGCAACAATACGGTATGATAGCAATATGTTATAAATAAATGGCCTCAAATTCATCTATTTTATTATTGGAATGAACGAGTCGACAGCGTAATTGGTGGGATGTTGGACTTGGAGGTCACGCGTTCAATTCTTTCTCATGCCAAAAGTCCTATGCACCAATGTGCTTTTATCGATTTATCATGCTTCAGATACGCATCTAAAAGTTCAATATGCAACAAGCTATGATATAAATTTACCAGTATATATAGAGGCTGTGAATGTTTTTTAAGAATTGTTCACATTGCAGAAAGTGAGGGATGATAAGACATTTGTAGATCTCATGCATCATAATTATGACCTTCAATAAACTTTTTAAAAAAAAGTGTACCGACTTCAAAAAGTTGCACTGAAAGGTAAGAAATAATAAATATTTCGTCGTAGAATCTGAAGACGGTTGGTGCAAAATTCCATACATAAAAAAATACGGTCCGAATTGAGAACCTTCTCATTCTTTTTTGGAAGTCGGTTAAAAAGCATTGGATAGAAAAATAATATTATAAGAAAAAAATTAAATTAAAAAAAACCCCCGAGTTGGTGAGCACTTGGGTATCCTGCTGATCCAGGTGATGCTACAGTATCAGGTCAAGGTTACCATGTTATTGTAATATCATTGAAGTCGCAGGATACTAAATTTCGATTCGATCAGACCAGTAGAAGTTGTTCACATCTCTTCAACAACTAGAAAAGAGCTGATGATCTTCTTTTTGCGTTCGGGGGTTAAACACTAACATGTATATTTTGACAGCTGTCATCCCAAATGAAGATCTATCTAATCGAGACCTTTCATTTTGGTAAAGACACGACCAGTCTAGGGTCAATGGTTTTCGAGATATGACCCTTTTAAATTTTTAGCTTTTAAAATCGTCATCCAAAAATTATTATTGTTTTTATTATAAATATTGTTCCACTCATAGTTACTGCTCCACTCCTTTTGGGTCGTTGCGTGATGATATTTGGAATTGAATTGGAAGAATTGGCCTATCAAATTAAAAAAAAAATTTTTAAATCAATCTGTATTACTGAATAGTTTTTGTTTAAACACCATTTCTCTATCTCTAATAGCTAGGTAGTTGGACGACTTGATCATGGGACCTAGCTATACCTAGCTATTAGAGATAGAGAAATGGTGTTTAAACAAAAACTATTCAGTAATACAGATTGATTTAAAATTTTTTTTTTTAATTTGATTATTAGAGAGAGCTAGTCACCAGATTTTCAATATATTGCTAACATACAAACAAACAAACACGTAATCCTATAACATGATATGATACCAGTTGCATTGTAAACACCCACTAAGGAATATACCTTCTAATTTTTATATCTTCAGAGATGTACGACACGACAGTTTAATATACTTAGATAGAAGACTATACAATTAAAGAATATCAAAATACTGTAGGTTGAATCTTAGTTGGTATATAATATTATACCTAAAAGTGTGTGTAAGCTAACAGCAGCAGAAAAACAATCTCCCTCGAGTTGTTATATAAAATCGTCACAAAATAAACTAAGACCGTTCTCATTTCACCATACAAACAGATTCTGGGAGAAAATAAACAGTAATGCACTGGAAAGGGACTCAATCAACCTTAAATAAATATAAAGAAATAAGCAAAAATATTTGTGGGTCCGTCGTGAGTAAATAAACTAGACCTTCCCTGCAGACTACAGAACAGAATTTGATGGTGAACTTTTTAATTTACTTTCTTATAATTTACTTTTTTTCTGACGCACTGCTATGGGTTTATAGGGTTCCGTTGTGAAACATTACTTCTATTAGATATCTCAATAAAACATCATATATTTTAATTTTTTCATGTGCCTTCGTTTATGTAAAGTTGAGATAAAAAAAAATTTAGCACGAACCATTAAAAATGTCCTTTGAAGTGAAACTTGGCGATTCGATAATTTTCGGACAAGAATTGAGAGTGAAATTTCAAGGACGCGTCACGTTTGGGCACATTTTTTACATGAGAGAGAAGAAAGGTATAATGTAGGCTATACATTGTGTATCTAAAGCCTCTTGTACACAGTGGACTATTATGGCCCAGACAAAGCCATTTCCAGTGTGTACACAGGCTAGACAATTTTATCAATAATGAGTTTATTCTATCACGGGTACGGTGCTGCAGGCGCATTTTTTTGATATTAAGTTTTGTTTACGAGATTCAAAGTAGTTCAACTCCTGGGTTAGAGCATGGACTACGGAACGCTACTCTCTATTGGTTTATATTTCCAGGGGTTGAATTACGGTTTTCAAAACCTTGTTACAGCCTGTGACATTTTTTAGGCTAATGAAAGGCTTGTGAGATATTTTGAGATCGAAGAAGGACGTGGTGTCCATATTTAGTTAGTAAGTTGCTCATATAAAAATATAACTGGTGACAACCTATTTTCAGCAGAAGTTTGGACGCTTTACAAGCCCTCCGAAGCATCACTTAAAAATTTATTTAGTCTTGATTCAGAATTGAACCCTAACTTACCGTTTCCAACGCTCTACCAATTGCGCTATTTTCACAAGTAACTACAGTAGTTTTTGACATCTACTTGAATTTTTGCTAGAAATTACTCGAACATATTTCCTGAAAATCTTTTTATATAAAATTGTAGATATCAGTAACGTATGGATTTATGGCCCCAGCAATCCTCACACGGAGCTTGCATCTCCTGAATTTTATTGCGAATCTTAAAAAGCAAGGAGCAGACCAACCGCTTCCACGACGATATAAAATTCAACTTTGAAAATATTAATTTCATCCTTTAGTTAGAAGTATATGAATTTTCCTGACTGTACAATTATGTTATATATTTTTTATAAGAGTTGCCAGCGACTTCGTACTCGTTGTATGGGGAATACAAGATTTACACCCCCATTTCCACACCCTTAGGGGTTGATTTTTTTTTAAATCTTTCATGGTGCACCTTGTAGCGTTGTGAATTCCTGGTCTATTAGTGGCATCCACGAACGCCACAGTTTTATTAAATAATCACTATAAATAATAATATTTATACTGTCTGAATATATTAAATTAATAATATGAATTCAAAGCATTATTTGGCACTATACGGCGATACCATCGCCTCGTTCAGCAAACGTCAAACGTCACCTCAACCAGTCATTCGTTCAGTCAATCATTCTTATCAGTCACTCGATATAAAAGGAAATGTTTAGTTCACATTTCCTTTTTTGGAAACGAGACATCTCAAAATTAACTGCGAGAGAGGCGGTACACGCCGCCGTCTGCGGCGTCGCCGCCGCTGGAAGTATATGGAGCCCTAACCGTGAGTCTTTACCCTGCAGTGCACACACATAAGTAGCTGCACCGCCTTGCCTTATTGTTGCTTATAGGTTAGGTTGGTTGTAACTTTGATTTATGTTGTGAGGCTCACCGGCGCTCGAGGGCTTGCGTGCACAGTCTGTCTGTCTGTCTACCCGCCACGCACGCCCAAATGCCAAAGCCAACCAACATACTCCCACGACACTTCTCAAAGCCCACCGAATGATATTACAGCGGCTAGAGCTGGTCGTTTTTTTGACAAACTGCTTCAAGAAACAGATTTTTGCCATGTAACGAACGAACGCTTTTATGACAGAAGGAAAATCAGTTTTTTTTAAAAATCAGGTTTATTGCTTCGGCGATTCAACTGTACGTACGTACAATAGAGCCTGGTCGTTTTTTTTGACTAACCGTTTCAAGAATCAGATTTTTGCAACCATTTACATATTGCGCTTGTGTGTGTAGTGTAGTGCCTGTGAGAAGTGTGAGAGGTTCTAGCTTCCTATTAATGAAATAATTTTTAAAATCGATTCTATAGTTTCAGAGATTACCCCTACATCAAATCTTATAAACTGTACCTCTTTATAATATTAGTATAGATTAGATACATGTACCCATAACACATGCTTTGGGGTTCCGTGTTATCATATTTAGAACCGCGACATCTTTCGTTTCGACTCGAAGGCCAAACCGACGAATCCATACAGGGCCAGCCAGGGAAGGAATGCACGGCCCGAGTGTGTCCAACAGCATAATGACCGACCCAGCAATTTGCTCGGCATTCTAGTGTTGGACATTCTCGGGCCGTGCATTCCTTTTCATTACCGATGACAGTACTTTCTATGCAAACAATAAATGGCTAAAATAATTGTTCTAAGTTTCCTCATTCTGGTCAAAATAAAAGATGTAGCGGGGGGTCCTATGTATGCTAAAAATAAAAATTCTACCAAAAATATTTACGACGCGGTTTTGAAAAAGAAACTGGTTTGCTGTTCTTTTAATATGGACGCTGTATAGTGTATAAATACATTAGACTGATATGGTACAGACTGTCGAATAAACGGTTTTTTTGAATGAATGAATATAATATGTAGTATGTACGATTTACGCCTTATGAATAAAAAGCCGTTTCTTTTGGCACTGCTTTTCGAAGCAGTTTGTCGATTTATAAAATGGGTTACGTTCCGTTTCACGTAAAATACGAAACGACGCAGCTCTATACAGCCGGACGCGTGACACCAACCTCCGTGCTGCAACCGCGACCGTCGCCAGAGCTGAGCTACGAGACGAGCTACTAGCCGAGCTACAAGCCAAGCCTGCATCTTCACGACGTGTCGCTCGGGGGGCAGACAGATACGTAGCCCACATATATGTGCGGGGCTGTAATGTGGAATTTCTGCAGTGTGGAACTTTGCAATGTTTATCACTATAGTGTATTTATGTAACTTAACCTCACTGGGGTTCTATTGATGATGGAGGGCTGGAGGAGGGAACTCTCTTCCGTAGCACTACCACATGTACATTGATGGCCCTCAGGTCCCTGTTCACAAGACTGTCTAGTCCGAGGCTTATTATTAACTTCAAGGGAATGAGGAACATCCTCTTCTAAATTTATTCTGTCGGGAAGTGTTGGTGGGGTAGGCTTCGACGTACCCGGTTAGGGACGTCCACAAATAAGAGTTGTAAATAGGCAGATAATATACTTTTATATAACTATTTCCTCTTTCATTGCCACTAGGTTCACCCCCTTCTTAACCACCGCCGACAACCTAAATACCTTTAAATTTTCATATTTATATCTTCAGTGGTATATATTTAAATTTGCTTTGGTGGCCGAGTGGTTAAGTCGTCTGATATTAACTAGGTAGACAATTAGTTCGATTCTTGATCCCGGTCATGTACCAATGGGTTTTTTAATGTTAGGAATCATAGAGAAAGGAGTTGATAATAAATTAAACAACACTGATATTAAAATTATAAGACGTCTATTAGCCAAAGCTGCGCTCACTAGACTGCCCTGTCACATAACACAATACAATATCTATACATAAGCTACGGGTGTTGGATGGCGGCTATCATTAAAAAACTTATGTACATAATCCGACAAACCACACTTAGAGGCTTTTCCATCTAAATATACCTCAACAGAACTGGCCACTCGTTAGGTATAGCCTCACAAATACCATCGGCTAAACGAGGGAGATTTGGTCTTCCGCTGGGTAGCCTGGAACCGTAACACGGTTTCGAGAGCTGTAGGCAACCCGCGAAGAAAGAAAATCCTTCATCCGTTTTTAGTTCATACAAAGATGTCAAAGAAAAAGCACTTTCAGTTTTACTGAATTTTCCAATTTTTCTTTCCCTAAAAACCTGATTCGGACTATTACGGACATTTCAAAATATAACCAAATCGGTCCAGCCGTTCTCAAGTGGTTCATTATAATTATGATCTCTGAAAGTTTAATTAAGGTCCATTAGACGTTTCGAAGCTTGTTCTGGACAAACCTTGAGCCAGACAGACCGACTTAAATTCTAATAACGAAAACTTATTTTTTTAAATCTCAATAAAGTAATATTAAAATGTCAATTAGTTGCACAAAAACCCTTTTGTATCGATGTCCATTTCATTACAAAATTCAAACTAAACTGAACTTTAAGGTTTATACTTTTAGGTTCAAAATTAAACCCCTAATAAAAATCAATTCAGTCATTTTGTCTATAAACATTACCAATGGATGGCAAAACCACAAGCCACAAGATCCGACGGTGCCGAATTGGTGGGTGATTCGTATTGGAAAACTGATTCTAGTCCTATAGCATATTCTGTAACCTAGGTGTTTAATATTGAACAGTAGAATACTTGCTCAGTTTGATTCCTACTCAGATATTGCTAATCATGGATTAAAATACTTACAAAGATACCAACAATTAATATTATCTACCTATATATCAGAGACAATCGATTGCCATTTGCTAAGATATTTGTAATTTATATAGAAGTAAAAGTAAAATTAATATACCTTTCATACATGCTCGGCGATTGTGTGTACAACACGCCATACATTTTTAAGAGGATCGTGTAGCTCAGCGTACGCAGCGAAATAGGTATTTAGAAAATCATATTCTGTCTCAATCGCACTCTTCCCCCGGGCATCAGTGCGACAGAGAGCACTGCAGCTCGTGGGTGTTCGTAGGTATGTTTTTCGTTGAAAATTGCGTTTTGGGCGAAAACGATTTACACCTACTAAACTATAACGAAACCTTATAATTTTGGTGTCAAACGTTTTAGCAGATTATAATCTACGTACGTACGTTTTGCTTTTTTTGAAATTTTGCTTTGTTTCTCAAATACAGACGGTTTATTACCAGCAAGTTATGAACCAAAAAAAACCGAGATTTGAGGGGCTTATAACTTTTGACCTATTACGAATTTTGAAAAAAGGAAAAAATACGTACGTAGTTTTTCATTATGTCAGTAACATATTACAAAATCGTTAAAATTTAATAATATTTAGGGGTAGTAAAACGTTTTCTCCGTTTGTATGGACATGGACGCGGTACACTACACTCTTAACATATATCCCTACCTACCCTCCGTTTGCCTTATAACCACCCTTCAGTGGAGATCGAGACGTTAGTCGCAACGCACCGGTGTATACGGTAGCTCCGTGTCGATAAATACGCAACGGTCGAGTCGCGCTATACGCATCCGTCGAGCCGCCGCGCCGCCCGTGGTGAAAGAAAGAGAGAGCCAAACAACGAACCAAGTGCATCTCGAAGGTAAGGGCTGTTAATTTCCTCACCATTCAATAAAAGTACACTTCAGCCATATAAACCTTTTGGTAAACAACTTGGCAACCTAATTTTCTAGAAGAAATAGGAACATTTAAAATATCGTTTCAGTTTCATGTAAAGATAAAATTAATTATTTAAAAAAAACTTTGCATACATTTTGGTCTATACAAAATGTTATTCCCAAAACCATCGTAAGACATTACATATATACCTAAAGATTTAATATTCACTTTGTGGTGTAAGGATTCTAATTACAAAGCACCCATGCCTTACCATGTATGCTGCTTAACCACTGTCAACGCTTAATTGTATTAATACAAGTAGAATTATAATAGCATATACGTACCTCTACCACCTGGTTTTAAATAGTCAAATAATGGTGAATCTATGAGTGAAAACAACTATGAATTACTTAATTTAATAAACTTATTCACATTTTATTTGATGCCAAAAATAAATTTCAATAATACATTACCATACCACTTTGTAAGTACAAGTTGTATATGCAAATCCATATTAATAAAACAGTTTGAAAGCCTTGTTCACGAATTTTCAGTTGTTTGTTTAATAACTAATTTGATAGCAAACACTGTAGCGAGCAACTTTACAAAACAAAACATTATTTAAAATTATAGCTTTATTTTTGTTGTATTTAGAAAACTGTATTAAAACACCTTTATACCTACGCGTAACAACAAGTGGCTTTTACAGGTACTTGCTATTTTCAGAAACAGTGCAGATGCCTTATGATGCTCGAGAAATCGATTAAAGCATTTATTCTGAAATAAAATTGTACACCTATTGCTATTTCAAGTCCAATTTCAAAATGTATAGAAACTGGAGCATAAGTGCATAGTGATTTTAGTATTTCATAACCTGTAGAATCCAAGGTCAACTTCAGCGGTTATTTAATAAATAATTAAATAAGCTGGAAATAATAAATTCTAGAAAATACGAATTAATAAAAATAACAGATATTTACGTCTGTTAAAAAAGTGACACAACGGGCTTGCCACCTGTTCTGTTCAATATGAACAACTGGCAAAAAGTGGACATTGTTACCGGTATCTCTGGCAACACCGCAAGGTATAAAGGTGTGTTTGTGTGTGTGTATAATTATGTAAAATAAATTTATCTTTTTTGTACAAACTTGAAATAAAAAACATCATTAAATATAATATTTTTATTTAATTTATTATATTATGTTATTACATAGAGAAATAAAAATAACATTCTTTGGTATTTCTCATAAACATTTTAAATGGGTTTTTGCATTAAAATAATCAAATTAATGCATCTTTGGTATACAAAAATAATACTTAATTAAGTATAATGCATATTATAAAAAATATCTCTACAATACCCGTATACTTTGTTATACATAAACGAAACTACAAATAGGAAATATTGCGGATTGAAGGATTTCCAGGATAAAAAGTAGCCTTTGTCACTTTTCAACTATATCTCAGCAAAAAAAAATCATTAAAGAAGGACAAACACACAAACAAATTTTGCATTTATATTAGGATTAGGATTATGACACCTTTAATTAGGTATGTAAAGTAAAACTAAGATATGATTTTATATTTTTAATTCAAACATTAAGTTATTTTAAGGAACTAATTTGAATATTTTTGTTTTCTATGTTGTAGTTTTTCCATAATAAATTTTCAAAGTTTTACCGACAGACGATATCATCGTTTAGATACAGTAGCGTTTTTGTCTTGTGGTATTACTAGTTAGACAAATGAGTTGAGAAATAGGGCATAATGGTATCTGTTACCTGAATGATGACAGTTGACCAACTTTGAAAATATATTTAAAAAAACTACTGCATAGAAAACTAAAACATTCGAATTAGTTTCTTAAAATAACTTAATCTTTTAATTAAAAATATACCTTAGTTTTTACTTTACATTCTGAATTGTGAAAAAAACAATACGAAGGTACTTTTTCAGGATATAATATATTTTGATCCCTTCCATTACTCGACACTGTCAAGTTTAAAAAGTGATATCTTGAATACGTGGAGACAACCCTTTGTACCTCTTTTTAACCATGAAGCGCGTCACCGAGGAGTATGAGATTTGGCATAGTTTGTTTATATGGAGAAGGTGTGCAGAAAATAAATATTTATGTGTGTTGGAAATTCATATTAAATTTTCATTGTTTACATTCATATTATCAATGTCAAAAATGGCGGCTCGTATATAGTACCTAAACATAGTCACCAAATAACAAAGAGAATATAACCACTACGTTACAAAGAATTTTAAAATTATGCCAATAACTAATTACTGACTATTTTTTTTATTCTGTGACACAGCACCATTGAATTTTGATATTTCATATACATACAATGATACATGATTTATTGAAATAGTTTTTTTACTGAAAGCAGTACCTATACAGACAGACATTATCATTTACTTTTAGATATACATATTCGTCTAAGTCTAATTGAAGGCAAGTAACATAATGTGGTTCCATAGTCACTGAAATTCATGCATTACACATTTCAATATCTCCATATTAAATATTTACACTCCAAACTCCACATTATAGGTACAGTATGTAGATCATTAATTAATGATGTTGTTGACAGCACATTCACAAAATAATATATCAATGTCGTCAACTGAAATGGCAGTTTCATGATATTCCTGAAAATTGACAATTGGATATTTGGACGGATTGGCTTTACAAATGCTGTATAAGAATAATATTGTATTTCTAGTATTCATTTTATGTTTATTTATAAATCTGTTTAATGAAAATAAATCCCTGCTCTACTAGAGCTAACGGGAAAAATCCGGGAAGGCGATGAAGTGTAGCCAACAGACCTCATTTATTTAGTAACTAATTAAAAAAAATATAAAACAATATTTCAGCGTACCAATTTGTCTGTATTTCAATAATTTCAAATTGGCTACTTTTGCTAGTCCACTATTAAAATCCTTGATGATTTCATGTAAAATGATGTAAGAATTAATTACGATTTGATATAAATCCTGAATAACTAAATGTCTTAAATGTGTGTAAAATGTAATAAATTAAATAGCTTAAGATTACCCTCTTAATTCTAACGAATGGAATTATCCTCTTTTCTCATTACGCTCCAAACTTCAAACTTATTAAATTACAAGATACATATTATTATCTATTTAGACTAAAAGGCACTTCAAAATTAAATTAAAAGGTACGTGTCATTGTAAATTCTAGCATCACCTTGTAAAATATTAAATTACAACCTTCAAAGGAGTTGATTCAAAATTCATGTGTACATACGATGGAATATTTGATCAGTTTTCATGATAAAAGCCAAAATAAGAGTAAACACAGACGATATAGCCCATGAGGTTAACTCATAAATAATCAAAACGGCACCAAAATTGTTTTTAAAATGGCGACGTACGTAATTATTGGGCAATCACAAAATTTCTTGATACTATACTAATTGACTCAAAATAATTCCTTCTTTTATCAAAACTTTAACTCTTCATTTTTCATACGAAAGCATAGGTATTAACTTTAAGTTCTCTTTGCGTATATCAGCTATATTTTCTCCAACGTTCAGTCCTGAGTCAGTCTTGCAAACGAATTGCTTATATTTCCTTTAATCTTCCAATCACTTAGCTTAGATATCCAAGCTTATTTTAAATTTTAATAACTTCATTCATTATGATCGTTGACTTCCCTTAAATGTCTTAGTTCTGTTTCTTGTTGCTGTTCGCACTCACTAATACTGGAATCTGAATTATCTGAAAATGGTACAAACAAAGTATTAAACTGTTTTAAATCAAATAACATTCTACGCTGGTCTCGCCGGTGGAAATTTTTGTAATGTGAAAACTACCACAGTATTAGCCAGTTAGGTCGTTTTTCTTCTGTTTTAGTTACAAATAATATTACTATATCTCACCGAAACTTTTTTATTTCAAATGAAACATGGCCATTTCTTTTCAAAGAGGTCCAGTAGTTTTTAGAGTGTACCTATTTCTTTCAATCAAATCTCATTAACTTAATAAAATCACACTCTCTGAAATAAAAATTTTGGGCTGACTTATTCCGATTTTTAGTGTTATTTTATTTGGTTTAACAAAAGTTTTCTGATCACTATTTATTTTATGACATGAGATGATATTTACCAGACGCACATATTACTTTGGCCCAAAACATCCAGGACTTTTACATCCTTTTATACAAATCTGATGAATTTTATCAAATATCTTACCATGTGGATATCTATCTAAAGCAAGAACAGCTAACGGTGCTTCATCTAGCACACCAGACCAGCGTGCGGACAACACTCTTGATGACCTTCGACCACCAACTAGAACTGTAGGTACCATAGTAGTACCTATCTGTGCCCCACCGTACATAGACACACCAACATTCCTACGGGATACGCTGCAAGAAAATGGTCCTATTAGAATGTCCCCAATCCTATAATGTAGACACTGTCTTGGAAACCATATTTTGAAAACGACTTTTGTTACTATCCAAGACAATAATAAAATTTGCGTATTTCGTGCGAAAACTCAAATCCCACATAAGCCAGGGTATTTTAAATAAAAGAAGCTAATGCACATAATTCAGCAAGCTGTGCTAAGAGGTATTTCGATGTAAAAACGCCTGAACAGAACTAGCCATTCGTTAGGAAGCTTTAACAATATCATCAGCTTAGTGCGCTACCCTATAGCCGGTAACGCGATTCAATGTAAAAAAAAAATTAAAATATTTTCTAACCTTGGTTCCGGTTGTCTAATTGAATTACTTTTCTTTCTGCACATGATGACCATTGAGATACAAAGTGTTGTCAATAGCGTTAGTACAACCAAAGATAATGCAGCACCCACTAATAGTGCTACACCGTTGTCGCTTGTTGATGGCGGCGATGCAGCTGGTTTTGTTTGAAGAGAACCTGCAAGAAAAGGTTCATGGGTAATTTCACACTGTTCACAAGATAAATATTGAGAAACAGAAATTCAAAAAACTTTACTAGATCAAGATATTCTTTAACCAATTTATTTATTCCTTACCAGGTTCTACATCCGTGGGTCTTATAGCCACACTATGCAATGCAGCAGGTCTTGGTGATCTTCCTCGAGGTGTCTCCGAGTAGACCAGGAGTGTGTACCTGCCAGGTGTTAAAGAATCTAAAGAGAACTGTGGAGCGTCGTTACTCGCCCTGTAAACAGCTTCTGTAAGTCCACGGCCTGAAGTTCCCTGTAATTGTGGTAAGTGCCTATTACTTTAATGTCTATGCAAAAAGTCAAGAATCGAAATTTAATCTCTTCACGCCATTCAGCGAATAATAGTTGGGGGAGCAGGCTAATTATCAAGGGTAGTTTTTAACATAGTAAGTAATTACCTCTAAATTATTCCAAGTAAAATAAATTGGGCAACAGTTTTACGTAAAATAACGGCAGTCATCAAACTTTTCTAGAAACACAATGTTAGTCATTAAGGTTGGCAAATTGTTTCAAATTACTTTCATGCCTTACAAGCATTCACGTGCATGTTCCAAATAAATCTAAAGTACTGCGGTTACTGTTCTGCAAATATTTTTGGAATCAATTACAGTAGGTACCTGGCAGAAAATAATTGCCATCGGGCTTTTATAAAGATAATTCGATTTTGAAGAACGTCGCGGCGTCTCTGTCATTCGCAGTCTATAAACATGAGATGTTACGAGACTTTCTGTCGAGTACCATAAAAACAAAAAAACATTTGTTTAGATATATGGTAAAGAATATTTTTTTAAGTTGCATGTGTTATTAACCAAATAATTAGTTATTTATTATTCCAATGATCATCAACAAAAAGCAAAGTATTACAACTGAACTTTGGGTTGGATGATCATGCATCATCTTGCACGTGCAGCCTATAGTCTTCATAAGTTTACCTGGTCGTTCATAGTAGATATTTCATTGTTGTCTGCTCGAACTGGCTGAGTTAGAGGCCTCACCTCCAATACTTCCAAAACAAAGTGCTGTGGTAAACCTCCATCGTGACCAGGTTCGCATCGGATGGATAGTGCGTTTTCTTCTAATTCGCAGTTTGTAGGCGGTTCTGGCAGAGCTAAATGAAAACCATACTTAGTTAATTCCATCGTCTTAATAAAATCTTTAAATAAAAGTTAAACATTGTCTGTTAGTTTGTTATTTTTGGAAACATTTTGTTATATGAACTTTGTAACGTTCCTGTCGGTCTGTGATAAAAAAGTTAAACTTTAGGTTTAAAAGAGGTAATCGCTTGACTTGCTTAAAAAACATAGTGTTGTGTCGTTTTAATAATAACCAGATATGATAAGCTCTGTATGAAACCAAAACGAATGTTGTTGCGAAATGGTTTTTTCAATTTAGTGGTTACAGAACCCTATTGTTACCATGCCAACATTTTTGTATAATAAATGAATAGGGACTGTCTAGGAAAAGAGTCAAATAGAAAAATGTATGATATTTATAAATGTTTTATTTAAATAAGCCCGATTTGTTATCTTCTAACGAATTAGCCGTTCTTCTACATTGTGGCGACCGTGACATTAAAGAATAATAATGGAGAAGAATAAAGTTATGGAGCGTTCGGTAGTGAGAAGATTCTTCACTAGGGCAGCACAAGAGTTTGAGAGTATGATGGTGAAGTCCGACACTGACCAAGTGGAATTGCAAATAGTATATAGACGGGTTAGTGAGCAAATGAGTAAGCTTGAAATTTTAGATGAAATTTTAACACAAGAACTGTTGACACAGGAGACACTCGAAGAGTCTGTTCTGGAGAAAGAGTATGAGTCTATAGAACAATATAAAAGTAGATTTATAAGGATCGACTGTATATATGAAAATAAAAACAAATTACTAGACTCCTCTTCTATTTCGAAACACAATACCATATATAAATCTAAAAAAGTAGTACATGAAAATTCACCTTCATCCAGCGGTTCTGATAAATACACAAAACATCGACATTTTCAATTACCGAAATTAGAGTTAAAGAAATTTGATGGCGATATAAAAAATTGGCTAGTTTTCTGGGGGCAATTTTGTAAAATACACGAAGATGGACAAATTGATGACAATGACAAATTTCAATATTTATTAAAATCGATGGAGCCAGGAACTAGTGTTCGAAATACAGTTGAAAGTTTTCCTCCTTCTGGCGCAAATTATCATGCTGCCATAGAACATTTAAAATCACGTTTTGCCCGAGACGAATTATTAATTGAAGTTTATGTACGCCAACTACTTGACTTGGTATTGCAAGATAAACAAGACAATCCATTGTCATTGAGTTCGCTGTATGATAAACTAAATGGAAATTTAAGAGCTCTTGAAACGCTTGGTGTGTCTAGCGATAAATATACAGCCATAATATTTCCCATGGTTGAATCGGCTCTACCAACAGATATTTTAAAAGTGTGGGAGAGGACAAGAATTATCAATAGACAAGACTCAAAATTGAATAACTTACAAATATTATTAAACTTCCTGAAAAGTGAAGTCGAGAGTGAGCAGAGGATTAGTATGGCTAAAGGTATTTTAATGAACGAGGATCATAAAAGTGTACCAAACAAGGAATATACTGCTGGTTGTTTAGTAGACATCATTAAGAAGGACATTAAACAAAAAATATGTATCTGGTGTAATAACGTTACACATTCTAGCTTAGAATGTTATAAAATGACGAACATGAACCTTGAGCAAAGAATAGGTTATTTAAAGAAGACGAACGCATGTTTCATATGTTTACGAAGTGGACACCATGCAAAAATGTGTAGATCATATACTAAATGCATTGTTTGCATGAACAAACACTCTGTTGCAGTATGCCCACAAACATCACATTTAGAGTGCAAGACGAAGGATGAAGCTGTAACTACTGTGGCTTCGCTACGTCGACCAACTGGAGTTACTCTATTACAAACGATTATGGTCAATATTGTTAATGGAGAAAGGAAACAGACAGTACGAGCTTTGCTAGATAGTGGTGCTCAACGTTCATATATTAAGAAAGATGTTGCTCGAGACTTAGGTTTACTGCCAATAGACCGTGAAATTTTGGGACATTCTTTATTTGGTGGTATCAAAATTAACACACAGGTACACGATATTTTTTCCTTTAATGTAGAAAGCCTTAACGGCGATTTTAGTTTTAAGTTACGGGCTCTTGATGAAACGTGCATTTGTGGGAATATTCCTAGAGTTGACTATAAAGATAATGTATTGATGAGTTTATTGCAGAAATATAATGTGACTCTGACAGATAAAGGCGATAATCCCCCTGATATTGATTTATTGATAGGAGCTGATTTTGCTGGTTTTTTAATGACTAATAGCATAGTTTATTTAAATGATAATTTAGTAGCAATCAAATCTAAATTAGGGTGGACCCTACAAGGTCGTCATAGCGGTGTTAATTGTAACATTGTGTCTCTATCATGCCTAACTAATTTTAATATAACAGATTTGTGGAATTTGGAGACCCTAGGAATAAAAGATCCAGCCGAAAATAAATCAAAAGTGAAATGGAAGTTGAATCATTGTCTCAACAAAATCCACAGTTGATGGTAACACCAGCTAAAGCTGTAACTGTACCTACCAACACTACTCGCAGTGGCAGAGAAATTAAAATGCCAATAAGATTTTTTGACTAATATTTTTTATTTTATTTTTTCAATATTAATTAAATAATTGATTGTAATTTATTTCAGTTACCCTAAATAGAATTGAAGGGTAGGACTAATTTGCAGTTAGGTAATACCTAATATTAAATAGAAGGTGCATTTTCGAGCTTATCTGTCAGTTAAAACGCAATAGGGTTGTCAATTATTTTTTTTTTTTTATTATTCGTTTTTTTTTACTCCTTAACTGTAAAATATTTTATTTCTTTTTCTTTTGTTTGTCGGAGGATGTTGCGAAATGGTTTTTTCAATTTAGTGGTTACAGAACCCTATTGTTACCATGCCAACATTTTTGTATAATAAATGAATAGGGACTGTCTAGGAAAAGAGTCAAATAGAAAAATGTATGATATTTATAAATGTTTTATTTAAATAAGCCCGATTTGTTATCTTCTAACGAATTAGCCGTTCTTCTACAAATGTCCTTCTAGTACGTTAGAAAATATTTTAATTATGAGTTGAAAAAATTTCATCAAAATATTCCGTTGCAATTGCAGCAGTCTGCGACTTCTTAAATAAATACTTGAAAGTAATCATTTAATTCCCACCGCACTAAGGATTACTGAAGAGGACTCGTAAAGGGATTTGTAATTTGTTATTCATTAGATGTTATACTACATGGCCGAGTAAAGAAGTGCACTTTGAAAGAAAGGGCTACAAAATATGTTTTGGATAATAATAATATAAAAAGCAAGAAATTACACATACTGTCAAGTGAAGCTTTAAACTGAGGATTTATGGTGTCTGCAAAAAGTTGATATGGTATTTTTCTAATTCAGCGGAATATATTGATACGCTTTTACCCACAGTTTTACTCGCATGGATATATTGTGTACTCCTGGCCTTTACTAATATATTTCAGTCATCCGTTCGGTTTAGGTTATGATCCTGTTTCAAACGGACTCCAGAACTGTAACAACAGCAACCGTGTCATCGGGTTCCATGTTACCCAGTTGAAGACCAAGTCTCTATATTTAGATTAAGGTTGGATGATATGAACGGCTTATTATATTCTGCTGACTGCTGAGTACCCTGTGGTCTGGTAACACATTTCTGGGAAACCGAAAGATATTTCATATTTAGGTAAACGTACCAGCTGGTAGTATCCTATAGAGGCACGGCTCTCGTTGGTTCCCTACATCATTACTGGCCCAGCATGCTAGCCAACCGAGATCGTCAGTTGCGTAGACGGGTAAGCCATGTATTACTGTGCTGCTTGCTCCCATTACAGTCACATTCGATGCTGGTATCTGAGGAATTATAAAAGTAAGATAGGTAGGTGATGACACAAGAGACACAAGCCTCAAAATTGGTGAACAATAATAGTGATGTAGCAAGTGATGTAATTATGTAAATTGGATTATGTTCTTTATTATTATAGATAAGAATGCGGATTGGACGATGATGTTGTCAGTAAAAGGATGAAAAGTAGTTTACGCTTATTTGGATGCATTGTAAGAGTGAAAGATAAATAATGACTACAAAGGTTTACATGGCTGAAATTATTATTTCATGTACATTCATTGAAGTACACACCATCGGCGAACATATGTGATAGGATGTGTAATAAGATGTAACATAAAGGAATATAAATCATATAAAATCATGGGATAAAAGACTTGATAATAGATAGATACATAAAAGTTTTAATAGTAATAGCACCAATTTACTCTGAAATTTAGGTTTTTATCTCAAATTATTAATTATGTTGGACGACGAAAACTCAAAATAACACGTAGAAACTTACCGGTAACACATCCCTCGTACCATTATATGTCCAGTAAAACCGTAAAGGTCCCGCGTCCCTAGAGGATGGTGCGGTGACGGAACATCGAGCTCGCACTATAGCTCCGGGAGCCGCCGCCAGTTGTTGTACTACGCTACCTGTAGCACATTCTGGACGAGCTACAACAAGTTTAATACATAGGTACATACACATCTTCACGGCTTTTATACCTTGGGGTTGACCAGAGATACCAGTAGAAGTGTCCATTTTATGTCAGTTATCCATATCGAACAGAACAGGTGGCAAGCCAATTGCTGCACTTCTGTTATTTTTAGAATAATTAAGGACGCCGGCTTTACTCGTTCTCTGAATCATGTAATCATTACTATACATACAAAGCTTCTTCCAACGCTTATCACTTTATTTGATTTAGAATTATAATCAAGGCATTTGCAAAGTACCAAGATTCAATGCATCCGTGAATAAAATTCTGAATCTTATTCAAACTCCTTCTGATATATATGTTTTATACTATTCTGCTCTTGAAAAAACCACTCAGTAATAAATTTCAGATCTCCCAAAAAATATACTTACATAAAACATTCAGAGTCAACGGCTCACTAAAAGCGCTGCCCTCAGAATTTCTCGCTCGACAGCGATACCGCGCCGAGTGATGTCTTCTTAAATTTCTTAGTACCAGACGATCGCCTTCCACGGATATTCCGGCTATTGGATCGTCACGGATTAAGTGTTCCTGCGATAATAAATTAATTTATTATTTAACATTTTTTACGACAAATTGTCAAAGTCATGAACACCGATGTATTTGGTAAGGACTGTTCATACATAGATGCATACCTACTTCTTCTTCTTCTTCTTTATATTCATCCCTTACAATTCTTTGAATGTTGCCCTCATTTATTAAACGTATCAGATCAACCATATTCAGCCAACGTCTTTTCCGTAGTCTCATTGGTATCATTGACAGAAAAAACATTTTACCATGAAAACAATCATAATGACAATAATTTAGATTAGATTTACTCACTTCTTTGAAGAAAGTAAAATTTTTGGCTGGTGGTGTAGAATCAGCAGAGCAGAGTAATTCTGCGTCTTCGTCTTCTCGTAGAAGTCTGGGTTCTTTAGGTTCTATCAAAGATATCTGAGCAACCGGTGGATCTGAAGCAATAAAGGATTTAGATTTAGAAGTCCCACTACAATGCACTAAGCACTACTAGGACAGAGGATAACTAGAAAATATTGTAAAAAGCTTCATAATATTTTATTCGTCGGTAATATAGCGTTAGACATAATTATGAAGTATTAAAACGTTGTTAGCCACCATCTGGGCGGAGTATGCGTGACGAAGGGATTAAAAAAGAGAATGTTAATGCGAACTATTCTTTTGTACTTATATAAAAAATTGCTAACTCCCATTGAGTCCTATGCGAAGAAAAAAATTTAAGTAATACTAACATAGAACATCTAATCGTAAAGAGTCCTCGAGTGTGAAGGCCGGAAACCACGGGTTTGATACCCGACATAGCAACGCCCTGCCGCTATCTTCACGTCTCACTCGCCATGTTAGAACACTTCTGGTCATTTCTCCGTCAATTTCCATCTAAAAAGGTTAGGCGTCAAAACAACGACGTTGTAGGCAATTGAGGAAATGGGATAATTGGCAAGATGAAATCATCCAAAATTGAACACCACTCTAAATCTAAATTAAAATGGACTGGCACACTGTTCTGTTCATGTTGTGACAGTCTATAGTCTTAGACTTGCCACATTCATTTAAAATCTGGCGCTTATTATTTGTTCTCTTAAAAATATAAAATATTTTCGGATGTACATTTTGCATCAGTTGAATATACCAGTCAAAGTAAATGGATTTTTGATAAGAACAAAGGGTATTTTTATTCTCGATTCCATTATGTTCGCAGGTATAAAATATTTGTTTAAAATCTTTAAGTACTAATATTACAATAAGTTTGTAAGTTTGGATATAGGGAATAATAAGGTTATATTTTATTTTGTGCGAAAATATCTATTTAACTTTATACTTACTTGTGTTAGTGTGGAGTCAATTTTTTGTGAATTAATAAACCAGTCAATGTTTGGAGCAGGCTTAGACCCTCTTGTGGTACAAACGAAAGATCTTTCTTGTCCAGCTTTGGAAGCACCATTACCGGTTAATCTCACAAATTGTGGTTTTACTAAAAAAATAGTTCGTCAAATAAGAAGCAAGATGAAGTTACACTTGTTTGAGTTATTGAATTATTTCTGAACTGATTTTCATAAATCTTTTACGTCTATTAAAATTGTTACTTGAGTTGAAAGTAATGAACACTGAGAAGCATTATAAGATGACTACGACTGCAGACTACACAACATTTTCATAAATGCCATGGAAAAGCTTATATCTGTCTGAAACAAATTTTCTTCATGTCGCTAGTTATAAAAATCGCTAGAAAATTGGTGGTGGTTTGTCGAATTATGTACATAAGTTTTTAATTAAAAAAACCATTGGTATATGGCCGGGATCTGGGATCGAACCCGTGGTCTGCCTTGTTAAATAGCAGACGTCTTAACCACACGGCCACCGACGCACAGTCTAGGACAAAAATGACAAAAAGTAATAAAGGTTATTTTTAACGCCTGATCGCTTAACAGGAGGGTTATGGCTGGCTCACTTCCCACTCGAGGAATAGCAAAATTGAACGAGGAAATGCAGCCTGTAATCCAGGTCGATTAATATTTTTTTGCGTGTAAATAATTGTAATAAAGAAGTTAAAGTTTTCCAAAATACTTACAAAATAGTTTCAATGTGACCTCCTTCTCTTGGGTCTGCAGTAATGGGATATCAACTTTACATTGTAACTTCATACCACTCATTTCTCTTGATAATTTCTGTATGTGAAGTTGTGAACTGGATCCACGGTGAGTTCTAGACATTTGTATTTCGCCTCTGTACCAGAATATATCCGGTAATGGCTTACCTGGTAATCAAAATATACCTTGAGTTGACTAACTTTAAAAGAGAAAGAATGAGGAATTTCAATTAAAAAAGTGTAAGAAATTGAAGAATATAATTATTAATTATAATGATGGTAATACAAAAGTACTAAAAGAATCTGAAAAAAAGTAACTCGTTATACCATCGGTTTAAGAATATAAGTCTAATACAGATACAATAGTAACCTATGAGGGATGACAAACATGATAAAGAAGAATAGTATTTGAAACTAATTAATTTTGATGTTTTGTTTATTTATTTATTATTTTATTTTTTGAATATTGTGTGTTTGTTCAATGCCCATTTTGATAACTTTTGGAAAAGACGTAACTTGAAACCTATAGAAGGACATAGATAAATACATTACAAAAACCCGAAGTCAAATTAACTAGTAAATCCTTCAGAAATACCTTTGCAGCAAGTATTTCCATTCCAATATTCCAGTTTATAACGTTGAGTATTTCAAACGACTCAAGCAATGAGATAGTTAGAGACTTTGTCCCAATAATGTGATATTGCCCGTAATATGCGACACGGAACGCTTCTTGACTCCATTAAGTCCGATTTCACGGTTGTAGAAGTTTCAAACTCAAATTGAGATTATTGATCTGTTTACTGTATGCCACTGCCCACAGATCTGTATTATTATGCACGCTGACTAGTTCTTAAGCCTATTAAGTGTAAACTTAATGAGACCGTAACGTTTGATCGGATATTAATACAATTTGATAAGTTGTGTAAAAAATATTAGCATTGACAGTATTTTCGGTTGATTTGTAAATGTTTTGGTAAATCTATTATGTAGTGAATCTATCGGTATATGAACCGTAAGCACGCATATGAAAAAATCAAAAAGTATCAGTCTAGTTACTTAAAATTAGTTCAGTCTATCATCAAGTCTTTCAAGCCTCCACATTCCCATAATATTCATCATCATCGGAACTGGCTTTACTATGACCCATAACATTGAATGTAAAAGGCTCTTACCACCACTAGCTTGACATGTTAACAGCAGTTCTTGACCTTCTCTTAGAGGACCCACAACAACTCCTTGAATTTCTTTACCATCTTGATCAAATATCCTCGGTGATTCTGGTGGTACTGTTAGAAAAAAAGAAGGTATATACAATTCATGGTGGTACTCAATGAAATATTGTGCTCTACAAGAAAATATAACAATACCGAAATAATTTTAAAAAAATCTTCAGGGGTTGCCTTACAGCTCCCGGGAAACCGTTGCCGGCCCCAGGGTACCCAGCTGAAGACAAAGTCTTCCTCGCTTAGCTGATTTTTTTTTTGAGGCGAGTGGCCAGCTGTGTTGAGTTATGCAGATGGAAAAAAAGCCTCTTTGTACGGTTTGTCGGATAATGCTCAGATCCTGATAATGTACATACATTTTTTGTTATAAAAAATCCATTGGTACATGGTCGGATGTGGGGATCGAACCCGCGACTTCTCAGTTGTGACCCGACGTTTTACCCACTCGACCACGCGACGCCCCTTTACCGAAATAATATTTTTGTCCTTTATACTGTTCAAAGGAAAACGAAACGTGACGGCTTGAAAATGGTGAAATGCATGTTCCCTTCAAGTAGGATCATTACGCACTATGATTACGCAATTTAGCTCAATCTAGTTGATATTTTCACGAACTCGGAGTGTACTCGTAGATATATGAAAATTGTCAAGGACATTAATTACCAATTTTCAGCGCTTTTCATATAGTAATTAAAGAATTATCGCATAATATATATGTGTACGATTTTATCTAACTTTCCGCCCCCGCTTCACCCGTAGAATTTTTGTTAGGTTACTGCTCCGGTCCATTAACGTGAGTCCAATCGCAAGGCATAGTTATTATATGATATAGACGTAAATAAAAGAACTTACCAATAACAGTTAAATTAACTTTATAATTCTTAGTCGGAGAGTCCACATAGTCTATTCTACACCTGTATATTCCTCCGTCTTCAGTTGTTATCTTGTCAACACTTAGATGAGCTGATGATGGATCAGAATCATTCAATACAAAATGACTTTTAGATCCTAAATCTCCTGCCAGCGCCCAATGTACCGGTTGTCCGTTTCTGAAGTCAACCCTGAGGAAAAAAACGGAAAATTTGTATTCAAATAAATATAAAACCACTCGCCTGTGATTTGTGGGACATGATATTTTGTTAAAAGATTTTCTGTCAGACTTCGAAACCGTTCAATGGTTTTTTTTATAATTTAACAAGTGCGAGTCGGACTGGCGCACTTAGCATTATTTATAAAAACGGCAAAAAAATATCACGTTTGTTGTATGGGATATTTATTGTATTCTGTTTTTAGTATTTGTTGTTATAGCGGCAACAGAAATACATCATCTGTGAAAATTTCAACTGTCTAACTATCACGGTTCATGAGATACAGCCTGGTGACAGACGGACAGACAGACTGACGGACCGCGGAGTCTCCGCTTTTACCCTTTGGGTACGGAAACCTAAAAATTATGTTCATAATCCGACAAGACAAGAGGCTTTTCTATCTAAATATACCTCAACAGAACTGGCCACTAGTTAGATATAACCTCACAAATACCATCGGCAAACAGAAAGGCTTGGTCTTCCGTTGGGGTCGGTACCCTGAGACTGTAGCACGACCCTATATTCCAAAAAAGGGTAGGCAGAAGCAATCAAATACAATTTACTGCGATACTGATATCCCTATTGCCTCCTTTATATTCATCACACCTATCATAAATGCCCGGCGGTTGTGAGTGCTTCGAACATTGCCCTCAATTTGGCTTACTATAGTTTTTTCTCGAAACCAATCATTGATTTTAAGCGAATCCGGCGAATCTATACCTCGGAACTAGTTTTTAGGATGCAAGAAATCCTGCCGTACTTTTATTTTGTAAAATATCTGTAGGTATTCATAGTTATCGGCTAGGTACCTGAGGCTGATATCTATAGTTCCTGAAATTTGCGCGTTCAAACTTACAAACTAACTATCCATATTCGTTTTTTTTTTCTTCACGCTTCTTACAGCTCCCGTAACCGTGTTACGGTTCCAGGGTACCCAGCGGAAGACCAAGTCTCGCTCGTTTAGCCGATGCTATTTGTGAGGCTATACCTAACTAGTGGCTAGTTCTGTTGAGGTATATTTAGAATTTTAGATGGAAAACCGTCTAGGTTTGCCTAGTAAATTGCCGACGCCGACGCACTATATTAGTCTAGAGTTCTAGACTATTATTATAAATGCGAAAGTAATCCTGTCTGTCTCTCTGTTATGCTTTCACGGCTAAACTACTGAACCGATTTTGGTGAATTTTGATACGGAGAAATCGTGAACGTGTGTATTCTTTGATCATATTTCACATCAAAACGAAGCAACGGATCCACGTCATTTTTTGCACAGATATAGTTTAAAGACCGGACAGTGACATGAGCTCTTTATCCCGGGAAAATACCTTATTCTTATCGCTAGTGAAGATATAAAAAAAGATAGCATATTTTATATTCATAACATTGCTCTGAAAGCTACAACAAACAATAATAAGGACGCTACCAGCGCGACAATCTATTTAGGCTAATTACCTTTTCTTTATCTTATTGCATGACAGTTGCCGTGACATAACTTTCAGGATTTCTTCTGAAAAATATATGTTTTTCCTTTTTTCTGTTTTTAAACACAAATATTTTAGTACTACTAGCACAGATTAAATAAGGTAAACTAAGGATTTTAATGTAAATATTGTTACAGTGTAATTGATATGATTTTTCAGAAATCAATGTATCCATCTATCATCACGCCTCTTATCCCAAGAGGGGTAGGCAGAGACAATCGAATGTCATTTGTTACGATCCTGACATACCTCTTTCGCTTCTTTTATATTCATCATACCTTTCATTCATGCTCGGCGATTGTGTGTACTTTTAATATTTCCATCGATCAATACAATTTTATATGTTCAATAAATTCATGTGTAATTATACCTAGGTAGTCCTCTGCCAGCATTTCTTTTCGTTTCACCCATATAAACCTTTTTAGTCAATCTTTCATCCTTGATTCTTTCAACGTGTCCAAACCAGCGTAAACTACTTTTCTTCATTTTACTCACAATATCATCTTTCACTTCGCATTCTTATGTAATGTCATTCAGATATTTTACACATATATATTCTACATTTAACAACCTAAAAGCGTACATATATTACGTACTAAGCTAGATATAAAGTAAAGCACTAAAAACCCCAACACGGCTACGTAAGCTACGTTTTAAGACGTCCCACAACATAAACCCATTCTCACTTAGAAGCCATCATTAAGAAAACAATTAAATTTACTTCAAAATGTATAAAAGCTGAGAGCGTTTCCCACTCTACCGGATTCTTTAGGATTTGTCAACCTACTTGCTGTTTTAGTAGTGTTTTTATTTCTATACAGGCTAAAAGAGGAATCTTTAACATTACGCCTTGATATGAGGAGGCTTCTTCTATTGGCGCGTCCCGAAGTGTAAAGTGTTGGCAGGTCATATATTTAGCGGATGATGGTGAATATTTTGATGATGGAGTCTAAAGTCCTACCTGAGCTATCCTTACAAATATTATAAATGCAAAAGGTATAGATCCGGAAATCCTTCGTGATAATTTGCCACATTTAAAAAAAATGCTATAATATAGATAAATAAGGTGGCCGTCGCGGGACGCCCGGCAGATGTGAATCGAAAAAAAAAGAAGTAGCACGCGGAGTAGCAGCGAAGTATATAGTATACGCGCTACGCACACACAGTAGAGAGCTGCCGCGGAGAGGGTGACTAGAGGGCGGCGGCGGAGAGGAGGCATGACGGCGTTTTTCGTCACGACATACGACACCGCGAAACTTGCAGCAAGAGTAATCAGTGTGCGACAAACAATCTTAGATTACATCATACCGGTGCCTACAGTTCATACTGCCTATATCTAAGGGAGGCTTTTATCCAATTGCCCATAGTATAACAGTATAATGTTTAGCTATTATAAAAGGCCATTCGATCTCAAAATAACTCAATTCGCATGACCTCAGAGCCAAGTGTAGCCTCAAATTGTCATCTGCTAAATAAAGAAGACTTGCCTGTCTTTGTACGACATCCGGAACGATGTCACTAGAGAAGAATACGGAATGAAAGATGATGTTGTGACTAAAATGAAGGAAAGTAGTTTACGATGGTTTGGACATGTTGAAAGAATGAAGGTTGAAAGATTTATTAAAAAGGTTTGTATGGCTGAAGTGAAAGGTAATGCTGGCAGAGGACGACCAAGGTGTGCTTTTAATGAACATATAAAAATGTATTGATTGATGGAAATAATAATAGGACACACAATCGTTAAGCATGTATGAAAGGTATGATGAATATAAAAGAAGCGAAAGATGTATGTCAGGATAGTAACAAATGACATTCGGTGATAGATAGATAGATAGTCTGTGGGCCGGTAGGCTGTAAAAAGGTGTTCAATTCAAATTTAGATAACATGGATGACGAATGTCCTGAGAGACATGAAGAGCTTGGCTCTGTCAAAGTCGACCTCGTGAGAGGCGAGGATGAAGAAGCAGAAGAAGATGAATCAAAAGTGGTGGTTCTGTGGTGGTAGATTAAAGAAGGTTGAATGAGAATACAACAAAAATAGTATTTTATATCTCTATATAATGTTTTGTGAAGGTTCCGAGTGGAGTCAGTTTATTGCCCTAAAGGCTTTAAAACTATTTACGATTGTTACATTGAGATAGTTACGGACGTTTTAAGAGTTCTTCACGTGTGTTCTAAATATTTTGTACTACAATGGAGTATTTCTGCGGTGCTATAGACCAATTTTAATACTATTTATTGTCTAAAATGTTTCTTTGGTGTATATTATAGATCTAAGGATATAGATAAGGAAATTTAAAGGAGAGTGAAAGCGGAAAGCAAGGTATTTGGTGGACTAAAGAATGTATGCAGAAATACACAACTTACAACTAAAACTAAAATTAATATACATAATGCTGTTTTAGTTCCATCACTTACTTATCTAACTATCTATCATCATGCCTTTTATCCCAAGAGGGATATGCAGAGACAATTGTATGCCATTTGCTACGATCCTGACATACATCTGTCGCTTCCTTTATATTCAGCATACCTTTCATACATGCTCGGCGATTGTGTGTACTTTTAATATTGCCTTCGGTCAATATTTTTTTTATATGTTCAATAAAAGCAAACCTAAGTCGTCCTCTGCCAGCATTACCTTTCACTTCTGTCATATAAATCTTTAGTTATTTTTTCATCCTGCATTCTTTCAAGGTGCCCAATTCTGCGTAAACTACTTTTCTTCATTTTAGTCGCAACATCTTCTTTAACTCCGCATCCTTCTCTAATGACATCCGGATACGGTGAATACGCTATATATCACACATTCTACGTAAAGGCTGCATTTTCACAGCCCAAGTCTTGCTTCCATATGTAAGTGATGGAACAAAAACATAATTATCTATATTAATTTTAGTTTTAGTAGTAAGTTCTGTATTTCTGCATACATTGTTTAGTCCACTAAATACCTTGCTTTCCGCTTTTACTCTCCTTTCAATTACACCACGTTTTTTCATTTTACTCAGAATATCATCTTTCACTCCTCATTCTTCTTTAACAATATCGTTTCGGATGCTGTCAATGCGTCTTACATCACACATTCTACATTAATTACCGCATTTCCACTGAATTTATCTTACTATCATGCCTGTTACTCCATACCCAAGTCTCGCTTTCATGTGCCTGTTATGTAATGTTATAATGATATTTATTATGGTATGGTGAATTCACCTTTTTTTTTTAGGTTTTTGTTTGTTTGTTTGTTTTGTCATTATTCCACGTCATAAAGTTTAAAGGCCAAAGAGCGATATAGGCTACTTTTTATCCCGTGAATATATCTCATAACTTCGGGAAAATTCTCGGAAAATACAACTGCTGGCAAAAGCTACTCTTCCAAAACTTCGCTAGCTTCTCCAAAATATACATTCAATCCAAACACACATGTATTAATTTAAAGGAACTTTGATTAAAGTCCATCGCTACGAATGTACAAATATTATTCTTTTGATTCAGTTGGTTTGTTGTAGTTATCTGGAAGTGTTCCAACGTTATGCGGAACATTTGGCTCTTTATGGAACAGCTTCCTTCCTGTCACGCTTCAAATAAACTGAAGAGTTTTGAGTGGTTTTTTTCATAAACATTTCCTCTTTGTACTTTTTCACATTTGGCTATTTGACAATGATATTAATATTTTCAGCCAGAATGTAATTCAAACCATAAACTTTAATAGTGGTATCATTATCGCGTTTCTGTATAAAATAAAGTCCGATTTTGTTGCGGTTTTCATTATTAGATAGGTTGATTCACCGGGAAGGTTTACGAGTATTAAACATGGACCTATCATGTTTAGGAGCTGAGTATAAGTGAATCAAGTCAGGAAAAAAATTAGCTGCTAGTCCAGTAGGTATATAACTCACCAAATACAGTTCACTTGCCTTGGCTGTAACAGTGTTAATTCTTCACGCTTCTTTCTGTCCTCTACAAACCTTCCTCGGCTCCCAAAAGTGATAGACCAATTTTTAATACACACAAACCTACCTCGAAAAATCCAGCTCCCAATATTGACTACCGCATCCAAATCCGTTGAGTACAAAATCAACAAGAGCGACTTAATTTTAGAGTATCTATTCTAAAAGGGGGTAATAACTCACGTAAATTGCAACAAAGTGGCTAGGCCGACTGCTTTGTTCCTGAAATTTAATTTAAACCCACTTAGCTGGGCGCGCTTTAAAATGAACTATAGCTACAATCAATTCTGTTCACTGAATTATATAACTTTTAATATTATTACTTATAGAGCAGATGGTAGGTACTGATTCATTCCCTATATTATTATACTATATAGCATACTAGATTTTCGCATTGGGACTCATACTAAGTTTCATTGGGTGGATTTAACAAAATGGCCTTACCTAGAGTTCAAGCTTAATCTGTATCAAATTTCATCAAAATCGATTCAGTGGTTTAGCCGTGAAAGCGTAACAGACAGTTACTTACGCATAATATTAGTATGGATTACCAATGGTTTTTTAAAACAAATCTTACGACAAAATACTATATTTATAGCCAAATCGGTCAATCTCAATTGATTTTTATTTATATAAGTAAGTTCAAGAAAGTATTTCCTTTGACCTACAATGATTCCCTAAAGTTTAATTAAATACATTCAGCCGTTTCGGAGCCTATTCGGGAAAAATATTTGGACGGTTTTTTTTGTTGACAACAATTTAAAAACCGTCTATCCCATTCTGTTCATCTATACTAATATTATAAAGAGGTAAATGTGAGGTTGTAGGGGGTAATCTCTGGATCTACTGAACCGATTTTGAAAATTCTTTTACCAATAGAAAGCTACGATATCTCTGAGTGATGATTGTTTTGTTCGAAAATATCCACGGGCGAAGCCGGTAGTGTATTATAAAGAGGTAAAATTTGTAAGTTTGTAAGTTTGGATGCTGAAAGAAATCTCCGAAACTAATCATCAAATAAAAAAAAAAATTCACCAATATTTAGAATGGCCTTCAGGGTGGATATAAAAGATCCCCAAGGCAACGTCCATAAACATTGCCATTTTATCTCTCAGGCGTTACAATATAATATTCTATTTCCACGCGGGTGAAACCACGAGCACAAGCTAATTATTCCGACTAGCGTTCCGCCCCCGGCTTTGCCAGTGGATATTTTTTCAAACAAAATAAAATATAGCTTATAGCACTCAGGAATAGTGTAACTTCCTATTAGTGAAAGAATTAAAAAAAAAGGATCAGTACCCCACGCCCTACATCCAAACTTACAAAATTTAACAATCTGACTAATTAGATTTCGTTGTAATAAATCAATATTGAATAAAATACTTTCGAAATTATATGCTGTTAAATATCTCAAAGGTTAACATTTAAGTTGACCAGAGTAGAGTTCGAACCCGGGACATCTAGGTTTTTTCATTACGTTATTAGTTTTCCAATAGTATTGGATATGGAGGATATAGTATCCAGTTTTGTATGTACATACGGACACACAATGTGGCAGGAAGCCAAAAAACTCCCTTACACTTGCAACTGGCAGCGATGCTCTAAGCTCACTCAAGTAGACATTGTGATTTGGAAAATATATTTCATTTTTGAATGTTTATTATTATTTTTAACCCCCAACGAAAAAGAAAGAGTAATGTTGTGTATCTGTGTAGATATGTGTGTGTCTGTGGCATCGTAGCCATTTAGGAAAACGGATGAACCGATTGTGATTTAAATTATTTTTGTTTGAAAGGTGAGAGTGTGCATCATCTGGAAGCACCTCACCAACTCGGGGTTTTTTCAAATTTTATATTTTACAATTATATCTATTTTAGATACAACTAGCATTCCGCCCCCGGCTTCGCCCGTGGATATTTACGAACAAAATAAAATATACCCTACCTACCCCTACCTCTATCCCTACCCCTCCCTGCCCCTCCCTATTGTGACTTAACTATATATGCTGTCGTGAAACTTTTTGTAGATAATGATGTGTTCTGCAAAGTCGTAGTACATTATTTTGTTCTATCACCAATAATTTTCGCAGCGCACGCGATGTAAGGAATTTCTTAGGTCATTTTTTTACACCTTGGGTTACATTATTGGAGTTTTATTAAGGATCCCTAATTATTTTGAAAATAGAATGTAGCCTATGTCACCCGGGGATAGTGTAGCTTCCCAACAGTGAAAGAATTTTTCAAATCGGTCCTGTAGTTTCGGAGCCTATTCAATGCAAACAAACAAAAAAACAAACAATCAAATCTTTCCTCTTTATAATATTAGTATAGATTACTCTCTACAAATATAATGCTACGTAGCGAGAACTAAGATAGTACACATCAATAGATACAAAGTTTCTAGAAAACTACTAAATCAAATTTTATTTCATTCTAGCTTTCCGCCCCGGTTTCGCCTGTGGAGCCCATATGAACTTAGTTCATACAAAAATCCCAAAGAAAAAAGAATTTAAAAAAACACTTTCAGTTTTTCTTTCCCTAAAAACCGAACTATTACGAACATTTAAAAATAATTGGCGCTGAGGGTTCCGTAGCATTTTTTGGTCAGAACTTTAAGACAGGATTTTCATTTAGGTTGTTCTGTAAACTAAAATAATCACCCTTTATTATAAATTCTTTTCAAAATTTTAGACTCCGTAGTTTCGGAGATAAGGGGGCGAACGGACAATTTTCATATATTTTCTTTAATATAATTGAAAGTATGCATTTAAAATATAAAAAAAAATGTATAGGTACCTCATAAGCCCTTTCATTTGATAATTATGTCAGCACTTGAAAATTTTTTTTACTTTTGAATTTTTCCCTCAAAATTAACTTCCAAAATCGAAATTCGATTATTTACGCTCTACGTCCGTGATTGGGCCATCAAACCATGTGTACCAAATTTCAACTTTTTTCGTCGGAGAAAATAATCTGTGACAGACGGACAGACAGACTACAATAAAAGAAGAAGAAGAAGGCTTTTCTCTGATATTAATTTTCAGCCGTAAGCAGGCAAAACGTGCACACTGTTACTAGTATCTCTGGCCGTGAATATGCGTTTGTTGTTGTCGTATGTTATTCAGTAGGTACCTACACTATCTTTAACACAATATTACCTAAGTTATCTATTTATATTTTCATGCTCCTGTAAAAGTGCTGTGTCAGTATGAGGTAGCAAGTTTTTTGGACCGAAGCCAAATCCTAGTGAACACTGAATACCACCAAATATATACTATATTCTATACAAAGTCAATTAGAACTAGCACAGGTAGTTACTGAAATATTGCTTTCTTACTAGGCTAAGTATAGTAGTCGCATATGATGTGTAACATCCTGATATCTAACCTTGTTATTAAGTAACATTAACATTATATCCTGAAAACATTAACACTTTTACACGACACTGTAGGTTAAGCGCACAGCTGATGCGTTTCCCTTCTCTATTTCCCTCTCTCTTTCTCGTCACAGACACGCACACACTGTTGGCTGACAGTACCAACCTCTTTTACTTCCATTTTTTTCAGCGCTATATACGGGGTATGAACAGACGCTAACTTTACGTACACGAAAGACGCTAACTGAAGACAACATGACATAATTAAGCTTCCTATTCTCCAAGTAGTTATATCAGAGTGAAGGACAGTTTAGTTAGGTCACGTGGTTGTATTTCAGACGGTCATACATATAAAGTTATCTATTCTACATTATATTCTGTTCTCTAAGTTGAACATTGTCTAACACAAACAAGTAAAACAGTATTCATATTCATTCAGTAGTCTTTCAGCAGTCATTCAAACAAACGCCCGCTGAGTCATTCCTTTTATACTAATACTACTAGCGACCCCGCCCACGGCTTCGTTCTGGTACAATATGGGTTTACAACAATTTGAATAGATTATTTCCTACATCATTTTGTTATATCTCTGATGGATTAGACAGAATACGCCATGAAAACTCGCTTGACTTTTCCCCCGACTTGATTAACTTATACTGTCAATGCTAAGCTCCTAAACATGATAGGTCCATGTTTAATACTCGTAAACCTTCCCGGTGAATAAATCTATCTATTAGCGAAAACCGCAACAAAATCAGTTCAGTAGTTTTTGCGTGAAAAGGTCACAGACAGATACAAAAACACAGCGTCAGGGGACATTTGTTATTTGACATTGTTTAAACACGTTTTAAAACAATATTTAAAAAATATATTTCCCACAGTTTGCAGTTTTCAGCAATATTTATGGAAGTGTCCGCAGGTCAAAGTACACGGTAATAATGGCTCGCAAGATGCATTGCGTTTGCCCACTTCTAGATTACTTAAGGCGCTAGGCGCTACACATCTTCATACGATATTTTTAAACCAACTTATTCAAGTAGTTTAAAAACAATGTCTTATATTAAAAAACATTGGAATTGTTTTGTCCAAACTTCTAGTCAAATTGAAATATGATGATAAAATTATTTGTGAAATTTTTAGATTAGTAACAAAAACAATTTAAATAACCTAAAAGTAATAGGAGTTGCATAGATTTAATGACCAAAAAATTTATAAGAAATAATAACTGTTTTTTTTTTTTTTTTTTTTTTTTTTTTCTTCACGGGTTGCCGCCTTACAGCTCCCGAAACCGTGTTACGGTTCCAGGGTACCCAGCGGAAGACCAAGTCTCCCTCGTTTAGCCGATGGTATTTGTGAGGCTATATCTAACGAGTGGCTAGTTCTGTTGAGATATATTTAGATGGAAAAGCCTCTAAGTGTGGTTTGTCGGATTATGTACATAAGTTTTTAATTAAAAAACCCATTGGTACATGGCCGGGATCCGGGATCGAACTCGGGGTCTGCCTAGTTAATACCAGACGTCTTAACCACTCGGCCACCGACGCACCTATTTTTAACTGTTTTTTTCTAGCAATTCGTTTTTCCATGTAAACTCGCTGGGCCTAACTTTTTCCCGACTTGATTCATTTATACTGTTAATGCTCAGCTTCTAAACGTGATCGGTCCATGTTTAATACTCGTAAACCGTCCCGGTGAATCAACCTATAAAATGGTGACAACTGCAACAAATCCCTTCATTGTTTTTTAAAAATGTACCTACAATTTGTAGATGACATCGCCTTAAAGATATATATTGTTCAAAGTGCAGTGTTATGTCTTAGAGCGTAGTAACTAGTATGAATAATTGGGCTTCACTTGATATATGTAGGGGAGGTGAGCCTAAAACGGGTAAGCTAAGGGAGATGTCTTAAATATAATACTTTTAAACACTATTTCAACTTACATTTTTATTTTTCATAATAAACTATTATAAAGTTCCAAAAATTAAAAACAAACATAATTATTTTCTTTAAAAATTATAAAAAATAAAACAAAATAAAAACTCTTCGAATTACCCGTTTTGCCCTTAGGGGGGGCCTAAAACGGGTAGCTTGTTTGGGCAAAACGGTTAAAGACTAATTATTGAGATCAATCAACTTAAAAGTTAAATCTAGCCTTAAATTAGGTACATACAGTCTTTTGTTTATTTGAGTCAGTCTATATATAACATCCTTCTAGTAAGTCAAAAAACCTTTGCACTTGAGGCCTGTTAAAACTTCTGGCGCGTGCTATGGAGGTTGGTTCTGGACGGCGCAAACTTAGGTCAGGGTGTCGCATTTTGAACCCAAGGTACAGTCTTCACCCGCGGTTTCATTTTTGAACGGGTGTGGTATGTTATTTTGCACAGCATACCTATTGGTGAACAAGTGCTAAAAATTCTTTCTTAGTAACACCGAAAAACAAATTGTCCATGTGAAAAATATACTCGAGAAGTTCATTTTCTTGATTTTCCGTTAATATGTTAGTATACCTCCCAAGTTTCTTTTTTGGGCACCCTTTTTTAATATGCCGCTGCAATGTCGACAGATTAGTTCCATATTTCTTGGCTGCTGCATTAACTGACGTTTTGCTAGCTTCCTCCATAGCAATTTTCATAGTAGCTTCATCCCAGGATGCATTACAAGTTTTTCTCTTATATTTGTTGACCATCTAAAAGAAAAAATAAGAAACTAAATTTAAAAAACTGCATCACATCACAAAGTGTATATGTACTAGGGCATATCGGGTAGATACCCGCTATGCCCCTACCCGTTATGCCCAAAAGCATATTTTTATTTTTAAACAACATAACCTCAAAGTCAAAACACAAAGGGCCCACGCGTTAGGTAAAATTTAAAGCAGAATCCTTGCAAAATAATAACGTGTAACTTAAAAAAACATATTCGGCACCATTATCGAGTAATCAAAACTACACAAAGTCAATAATTTTTAGTAAAAATAGTAAAAAAATATTTTTTTGTCTTACCTTGAAAGCGTTTATACCACAGTAGCGAACCGACTGCCCGTGTTCAGTCAACGGTCAGTGCGCCGTTTAGCACTCACACATTCTGACTACGATTATAGATGCACACATTAAAAGGCCTACCCGTTTTAGGCGGGGTACCCGTTTTAGGCTCATCTCCCCTACTATACTCTGTGCAGCCAGGGCATATCATACAATCATACTTAGAGTATATTATATAGAGCGATATTAAGCCAGTATATGAACCCATAAGAACCGATATGAAAAAATCCAAAAGTTATTGGCTGTTTGTGCATTTCTCTACCTCACTGTCAGATGAAACATCATCAGGTATTCCAATTGTCCAAGTTTCCATTATCAACCAACAATGGTTAAGCTAAAAGAAAACTAGCAATTGCAATAATGATCGTAATTATTTAGTGATTCACCTACTATGGATTTGGCCGACTAGCCAACTAAAAGAACAGATTATTTGCTGACTATAAAAGTGGATAAATGGCGACTAGTAGATCCCTATTCGTAACTAATTTATCTACAAAATGGTACAAATTATTAGTTTTGAAATAGTGGCCGAGTGGTTAAGGGCCCTATCCCGATAATTTGTATGGGGATATTACTATTCCCAATTTCTCTGTAAATAATCCATCCACCTGTGTCACTGTAATTTAGCATATAGTTACTTATTCAATATATTATCTAAGAGAAATAGTCGTTAGTTTTTCAATCGTTTTTTTAATAGGAAATATGAGTAGTAAAATAAGGGAATATTTTGCCCCTGTTTTCTCTATCTCGAGCTTTGAGATATATTATGAAAGAGAAAACGGGGGCAAAGTTTAACCACCCATATTTCCTATTCCAA
Organism: Nemapogon koenigi; assembly: GCA_963924495.1. Lineage (NCBI taxonomy): Eukaryota > Metazoa > Arthropoda > Insecta > Lepidoptera > Tineidae > Nemapogon > Nemapogon koenigi. The sequence continues at coordinate 10,914,740 of OZ004647.1, read as the reverse complement.
AAAATCCATTGAGAAAATAACAACTATATTACTTAGATATATTCAATAACTATCTATATGCTAAATTACAGTGATAAAGGTGGATTATTTACAGATAGATTGGGAATAGTTTATACCAGAAAAATGATGGGGTTAAGGCCCTTAAGGCGTCTGGTTCTACGCAGACGACGCGGTTCGATCCCGGTACATGTCCCGACACTTGAGGCTCTTCCATCTAAAAATATTCCTCAACAGAACTGGCTACTCATTAGGTATAGCTTCACAAATACTATCGGCTAATGGAGAACGACTTCGCCTTCCGCTGGTTACCCTATTATTTATTATTATTATATATTATGAACCCTAAGAAAGTAACATAATATAATTGCAAAAAAAAATATTTTTCCTCAATTTATCATTTATGAATTCAAACTATTGTACGTATTGTTTAGTAAATTCAAAACGCAATGCTCTTCAGTATAATGCCTCATGAAATTATTTACCATAAATTTAGCGGAACCGCAGCCAACTTTCTACCTTAGCTCTTAGACTATTGATCCACAATCCAATAAAGTTTGGTTAAATTCTTCTTAACCAGAGCGTCTCAAAAGACGCAACCAAGTGCACGATTTGCTCAATAAATTAGATTCGGGAACCCAGAGTAAATACCTTTTGGCTTGGTAGATGCGCTGTTTCTTGGCAACTTCGGTAAGATCAATATCTGTCTGTCTGTGGTTAGGTTATTTCAATTTGTTCCAAGTTATTCTTTGTTCTGGTGTTTGGAACGCAATCTTTAGGTTCCCGGGTACAATACCTACTTAGCAAGTCAAAACGCTAATACATTAAATTGAAATTTAATTCATGTATTTGAAGCTAAGTTTCTTCTAAATACGATAGTATATCATTGTCTAAATACCGCATATACTCCTACGGTTGTACTAACCTTATACTCTATTCATTATTATGAAGGGGTTTGTGACACTTATTTAAAAAAAAAAAAGCTTACTTTACAGATGTACACTACATGAATTGAAAATGATTTATTTAATAATCGATTATTTCTCAAAACAATTTTTTTTTATTCTTAACATTGATATGATGTCGGAATGAGAATTTAACTGCAGTATTATGTTCTTATTTTTACGTAAAGGCATACACATTTTCATCTAAAGCCGACCGACGGACCCTTGAAACAAAATAGCGGCAAATTATTATTTATTACACCATTTTACCAGCTGAAATAAACTGAAACAAGGTCCGATTTATTTGATTTTTAACTGACTATATTTATTTATCAATAGTCGCATCACTAATTTAAGTACCTAATGCAAATGTGTCACGTAATTCGGTATGTAAAGTAAAAGTTAAGGTATTCTGAATCCAAACCCGTTTCGATATATTGGTTTAATAATCCGTATTTTTCAATTTATAGTTCTTAAAATCGTGAAATTGTCTTTATTTTTTCAAAAACAAATAATTTACTTAACCTACATTTCACCTATGAATGACGTCATTATATCGGCTAAATAAAAGCAAAATATTTACTTGTCAACTTGTCAACCAATGTTACCCTGTTACTAGATATGCTACTATTTCAGTAGTTTTTATAACTAATCTAGTTTATTATTTAGGAAGAATGTTTAAGCACTTTTTATTGTAGGATATTCTTTGACCTTTGTATATATATATATCTTCTATTACAACAACTATATAGACTACGGTATAAAATCCGTAAAGATGTGTTTCTTTGTTGTTGTTTTAATTTGTTTTATGTAGAAGTGGTAGGTTTTGGTAGATTTTGTAGGATTTAGAGACGACAACACTATTGTTTGTTAAATGTCAAAGTCAAATAACACAGATGTTCTTTTTCTGTACCAACATATCAAAGGTATTGAAGTATTCAGCCGACAAAATGACGTCATCAGTGCTAAAACTTTGATAATTTATTATAAAAAAACTACTGTATAGAAATCAAAAATATTCAAATTAGTTTCTTAAAATAGCTTAATCTTTACAATAAAAATATAAAAATAGTACCTTAGCTTTTACTTTACATACCGAATTATGCGTGTAAAGAAAAGTAATATTGATCATTGTTTGTAAAAATCACTTTATTTAAAGGAACATATTTCCTGTGGAGATGAGTTTCACAATTAAATATTATTTAAATGATATTTAATGCTCATAATTTATATTTCTTTATTAATGGCAATTTAACGTAACAAGCGGATGTGTTACAAACCCCTTCACATAATGAATAGAGTGTAGTCTAGTCGGACAGACAGACAGACACAAGGGTTTCCATTTTTTCATCGGAGATATACGGAATCCTAAAAACATTTACTACATTTTTAATATACTAAAATGTTTTGTAGTCATGGTTTCCTTAAGATGTTTGGATCTCCTCCCGGGATGAACTACAATCTAGTATTCAACACAGAGTTGCATTAGTTCTCTACGAGTTGGCTGCTCTCCAGCTATATACGAGTAACACTCAAACCTAGTTCTAAATCAATATTGTTGCTAAATGGCAGCTCAAGGTAAAGTCTAGACTTTTGAAGTACCAATTTGGTTAGATTAAACCCTAAACCGATGTTAGGAAAACAAATTAAACGATCACTATGATTGGTTGGAGAGGATATAAGGAATCTATTGCGATATTGTATAGCTTATTAATAAGTCTAAATGATATGGTAAAATATCTACAATAAATTAACCTTTAAACATTGTTTACTGAAAAGCAAGAAATATTTAAATATTTCGTTTCGCCGTTGAATTTAAAGTCGATTGGTGCCAAATTAGGCTACAAAATTAAAATATTTTCTAAAGAAAATTTGTTGAATGTTGTCTATGTTGCATAATTCATTGTCTAGATTAGTGGAATTTAGTTGGATTTTTTCTAATTGGGCACCAACCATCGTCAAACTCAAAGGCGAAACGAAATATTTAATTAATATAAAATAAATTAACGAACTAGAAGTAATTGAATCAATAAACAGACTAAAAAGAGGGCCAGATTATATTTCCAATGAAGCTCTAAAGACAGCCGACACATTATTAGCTCTACCACTATTAAACATGTTTAACCATATACTAAAAACTGCTGATATACCTTCACAATGGGCAGAATCGATCATTATCTTAATCTATAAGAAAGGAGACCCAAAATACATCTCGAACTATAGACCAATAAGCTTACTATCAGCCATCTACAAACTCTTTTCAACAATTATCAATCAAAGAATAAGTGCTGCACTAGAGATGAACCAACCAGTAGAGGAAGCAGGCTTCAGGAAAGGTTTCTCAACAATTGATCACATTCACACATTGGAATTACTAATAGAAAAATACCAGGAGAAACACAGACCACTCTATATTTGCCTACATAGACTATCAGAAAGCTTCGGATTTGGAAGGCCAAACAGCACCAATGAAAAAAATCTGAATAAAATTATAACGGCCACTGTGATAAACAAACTTTCTGAATAAAAAAAATATAACAATATTGAATCTCCTGAGTTAGAGCTGAAACTGCGGACCCCTATTCTCTATGCGAGGCCCGATACGCACTTAACCGATTTTATTCATACAGGCCTGTCGAAGGTCTAATCAGTGATATGTGCCTAATCGGTGTAAGCTAAGCATATTATTATGCTCGTATGATAAAGAGTAAGATTGTGAACCAAAGTAATGACTTTCTTGTCACGTAACTGGACTTAGTTTTAGGAGGTTTATTAATTTTGCAAAGATTATACTTAAGAAGTTGAAACTTGTCTAAAGATTAGCTGAGGGTTGATTCGCTACAACAGTGTCAAACTAATCATTTTAATGCTAAACACGAATTTTCTTCGAGGACCCCTGATGGAACCCTTTTATATCAGTGTGAAGGTCGGGAAATTCAAAGCTAATATTATGATCATAATATTATTATCGTATTGCACTACCCCTACGTGAAAGGTCGTACGGGCTCTGTCTACCCCTACGTGCCAACAGGGTTGTAATTTCAAAAATTTAAGTATTTTCCATTGCCAAAGTGTGACAAGTGTTAAGATAGTGAAAGATTTTTTTTAAATATAAATTTGTGTGCTTCTTATATCACTTTACTACGCTAAATTAGGATATATTTATTAGTGTATCGTTATAGACACCTAATTATATTTTATCCAGGCGAAGTAGAAAGTTTGACCTCAAAAACTAGTAATTTAAGCTGAGAAAAGCGTAATTGAATCCAATCAATAAATGTATCACAATTTTGATACTCAAATTCTAATAATCCGTCGCTCACTGAGCAAACTGAAACTTTCCGTAACTTTGTGTCCAAAATGCGTGAAGGGAATGAAATATATATGTAAAAGCAAAATAATAAACTAAATATTTAGATTTTTTTGCCACAAAGTGTCGGAATTAATTCCCATTTGCACAGTGAGCGACGGATTATTAGCTTTGTAACTCGAGTGTCAGAATCGTGACGTATTGAATGGATTATGCTTTAAATTTTCTTAACCTCAATTTATAGTTTTTGAGGTCAAATTAATAACTCGCTCAATATTTTCGATATTTTTACTTCGCCCGGATATAAAGGATTTACGAGTATTAACTTGGACCTATCATGTTTAGGTGAATTAAGTCGGGGACAAGGAATATACTACCGGGGAAAAGTTAGCCCCAGCGAATTTTCATTTCATCCGTCCAAGATATAACAAAGATTGTGTATAATAAAATTATCTGTAAAAAAGTCCGCAGTAGCATATATTTATCTCTAATAGTTAAGTAGTTATAAGCGTATTTACGTAGGTATTCAAATTGTTGGGGCGGGGTCGCCAGTAGGTGATATAAATAGGTTTCTACAGCGATATGCTAAAATAGATTGGAAAAAATATCAAACAATCTATCTAACTATTAACTGAAACAAAAATCCATTCAGCAGTTACGGAAAAAAAGCTAAAATCCTAGGGAAAAACATAGGCTAATTTTACTTTAAATTCCCCTAAAGATGTATGTATAATAGGGCATGAAAGTTAGCGAAGTAAGCACGAGGCGGAAAGCTAGTCTTTCTATAATCTTGAAATCTACTGAAAAGTATGTTTGTTTTTAAATTAACTGAACCATAATCATAATAATTAAATAAGAAATCTAACTTAGCTTCATTAAAAGTCATACATAACTTCATACGTGTTTAAGCACAACGAATAAAGCTAGACTTTAAAACGCTAGGAGAACTAGAACAAAGCAAGTATTTACCGTCGGTTGTTGTGAAAAGGGAATTATTACGTAAACACCAAATGTTGTTAAGGCTCTTCTATTCATGACTGAAGTAGAATTAAACTGAAAATTAAGAACAAGTGTTTCAGTCTGTTATGTCTGTATATTTGAGTGATTTATTAAATTTTTAACTTTAGAATAAATAGAAGATGGACAGATTTAGTTCAAAATCTGACAAAACAATTCTGAGATCGGTAGAGGTTTTTAAGACATCCGATGAAAAAACGGAACCCGGGTTTGTTCACTGTCTGTCTGTCTGTCTGTCTGTCTGTCTGTCTGTCTGTCCGTCTGTCACAACTTATTTTTTCCAAATGTACTGGACGAAAACGGTTGAAATTTGGTAAATATGTAGTGTTTGATAATTGAATCACGCACGTAGCTACAGCGTAAATAATCTAATTTCGATTTTGGGAAGAAAATTAAAAAGATAAAAATAATTTTATAATTTTAAAATGCATAGGTAGTTTAAATTAACAAAAACCTAAACGAAAATCCTGTTCGACTCGACTTTGGCCAATTTTCAAATTATTTGTATGAAATAAAATTGTAACATATCATAAAGCTTAATTGTCTGAAAGGTGTGCGTAGTTTCACCAATGCCTAGTCTTAGTAAATTAGACACCTTACCTAATGCATTACGACGGCGAATCTATGGGTGAATTAATAAATTATCATTAAAACATCAATGGGGGAGCAGAAACTTAAAGTTAGGCAATCTAAATAGGTTTGCTATAAGCTAAGTTAATTGAAAGTAACCAATGTCACTCTCCAACGTCGATCCATTGCTCTGTTTTGGCCTGAAGAAATTATTAAAAAAATGTATAGCTTCCAGAGAAAGATGTCCTACTCTTCGGTCAATATCCTATTAAAACCAGAGCGAAGCCATCTAAATTAACTAGTTAACACATAACAATAGAAACATTGCTCTAAATCAAATATAGACCTAGTATGTGGTGTTGTCATTGACTGATTAACACATTGATTTGAGCACAATAGATTAGAACTACATCTAACTATGACATAGCTAGATATCGGCGTGAAGATGACATCAAATCAATCTGGAAGCACCAATATTATTGTATCTATCTGATACAAAGGCTATGCATATTAAGCTATTAGTTTCGTGCCCTGGCGTTGCCCGTGGTAGTTTGTAGAATTGCGGGATAAAAAATTGCATATAATTTTCCGGCTGTATCAAAAATCTTCTCGATCCGTTGCTCTGTCTTGACGTAAAAGAAGGACAAAATAGTAGTTTATGATACGGGATCATAATAGGGGTAATTAAAACACAAGTGGATTTTTTTAATAGCATCCACGAGTGTTTTAATTCCAAGTTATGTGCCCGTTCATACACTACTTTATCTAATCCCATGCAATAGTACAAAACAAATTGAACCAAGATATTGGCGGCAAATCGCGGTTACCTACTTTCTGCGCATGCGCTTTAACTGTCAAGTGACTCCCACATGGGAGTGTCGATATTTTCATAGAGTTTAATGTGGCTGCATAACACATATCCTTTGCCCTTTCTGCATTTAAAAAAAAACATTACAATATAGTTTTTGTATGAAAACTTCGGTACTATAATACATTATAGTATCGAAGTTTGACATATTAAGAGACGCGTGTAAATAAAACATATCATTAAGAAATTTTACGATATAAGAGTAGATAAAACAAATAAAACACTTTTGCGTTTATAATATTAGCTAGAAAGTTAAGGTTATATCTCGTGGTTTCAGGTTTCAAAAATCTTATAGAAATGCTCTTTGATTCGTCGTTTTTGACTTAATTCATACAAAAATTCCATAGAAATAAGCACTTCCAGTTATCCCTATTCTTTCAATATTCCGCGCAACTTTTCCAATTTTTCATTCAACAAAAAAAAGCAACCAAATCGTCGAGCCGTTCTCAAATTATGATCTTTCATACATGCGGCAATTGATTTTTATTTATATACTAGTGAACCCGGCAGACGTTGTCCTACCCAAACGCTTGCCTGCACTACCCCTACCCCTGCGACTACCACTAAAACTAACTTTGGATATTGTTCATACAAAAATACTAAATTCGCGATTTAAAAATGGGGGCTGGGGGTAGGAGGGTGAAAAGTAGTTTATACCGAATATACTTACACAAAAAATTTCATAAAAATCGGTCAAGCCGTTTCGGAGGAGTATGGCAACAACTTGTGACACGGAAATTTTATACATAAGTAATAACAACTTACGTGTACAAAGGCATTCTGGCTCCATTCTTGAACCACATGACCATTGCGACGTCTCTGGCAGGCGCCGCCAAGTCACACGGCAGTTTGGTCATGTTGCCTGGTGCAGACCAAATCTGTATCACATCTAGAAAGAGAAAAGCTAATTAGTATCACTGAAGTCCCTTTAGCCGGAACCGCACCAATGGTGACCCAAGGAATGCCCGGCCCGGAATCCATGTACCTACTATATTTTCCCGAAACAGCAACTCGGCCTTCTATTGTTGGATAATCTAGGGACGGGCATTCCTTGGCTGTCTGCTCGTGAACGACAGTTTCGTTAGGTAGCTTATTGAAAAGTCAAAATAATAATTATTTTATTCTTTTTGACAAATTAAAAAAAATTAAAAAAGAACTTTGTGATAGATTATGAAAGAGAAAACGGGGGCAAAGTTTAACCACCCATATTTCCTATTCAATAAAACCCATTGAAGGAAATATAACAGCTATTTCACTTAGATATATTGAATAAGTAACTATATGCTAAATGACAGTGACACAGGTGGAATATTTACAGAGAAATTAGGAATAGTTTATCCCAGAAAAAATATGGTACCTATTTAGCATGTTTATCACAAGTGAGATTTGAACCCGGTTCTCTCCGATTTCAAATCCAACGCTTTACCATTACGCTATCAAGTCATCTGTCTAGTCCGATATAAGATCTCCACATATTTTATTGCACAAGTATCTCAATTCGCCCGTATCGTCCATCTTCACATTACATTTGTAGAACAAAGGAGAAATTTAATGACGCCTCAAAAAGGTTTTTGTCTCCCAAACTTGATTCACACGTTCTTTTATATAGTCCAACTGATACATCAAGTGCCAACGATTTATATGTATGATTTTTGTTCCCTTAGCATATGATATTATATTTTTTAGGTAGTATGTTAACAAGAAGTGGAAAGGTAGACAAGGACATTGAAAGGAGAGTGAAAGCGGGAAGCAAGGTATTTGGTGGACTAAACAATGTATGCAGAAATACACAACTTACAACTAAAAGTAATATTAAAATACATAATGCTGTTTTAGTTCCATCACTTACTTATACGAGACTTGGGTATGGAATAAGAAGCATGAAAGTAAGATAAATTCAGTGGAAATGCGGTCTCTTGAGGATTTTTGAGAACGTAAGGCAGATCGATATATTTTTGGTATAAATTTTAGGCAAGTATGAATAAATCACAAAGTTATTGGTGAGCTACTGATAAGGCTCGCTATAGGCCGTATTTCTCTGCCTCTAATAGTTTAGATAGAAGGGAATAATGATCTCCGCATCATCAGGTTTCCATAGTCTCCATATTTTTTTAAGAATAAGTATCTATAGGACCTGGACACTTGCTTGCAATTTCACTTTATGACTTTGTAATACACGCTAATGTTATTATTTTAAACACATACACCTTTGCACGTCCTTTATTTCAAGAAGTTTTTGTTTTCTCGACGTGTCCTCCTAAGCAAGTAGATTAAAGCACATATTCTTAAAGAAAATTGGTGCTTATCATTTTTGAAACGTGTGTGATTTGAATAAAGACACAGCTGTTGGCTGTAGTATTTATCATGGACGGACAATACTGTCCTTTGATCTTGCCCCCACACAGCCTCCACCTCGTCAGCGAGGACTTCAAATTACGATGTTCTTTTGCAAATACACTGATTATTTCCAAAAAAACAGAGATATTTCCTGAAACTCTAGCTGTCGACCCTTATTTAGGACCTCCATAACAGGTGGCGGGGTTATCGCTTAAGCAAAGACCAAGAAAGTCCACTATATTTAGCTATTGCTTCTTCCTAAATGTTTCAAATTCGCTTAGAGTACAAATTAAAGTTTTATTTTCACTCTTTTTAACCGATTTCAAAAAAAAAGAAGGAAGGAAGTTCTCAATTCGTCGGAATCTTTTTCTTTTTTTTTATGTATCTACCTATATTCCCCGATTACTTGAAGACGTCTGGACCGATTCGGATTTTTTTGTTTGAAAGGGTATACTTTCCAGGTTGTCCCATGGTCATCAGGTCAGGATCTGATGATGGGATCCTGGAGAAATCGAGAACTCTTCAAATTTTGTAGGCACACTTAAAGCGATTTGGGATTTTTTTCAGTGCATAATTTTTGAAGTCGGTACACTTTTTTAAAGGCAAATTATTACTAGAAGCTATCTTACTATGCGAAATTATGTTTGTGTGTCCTTCTTTTACTTCAACGGATCTATTTGATGTTTTGAGGTAGCTGGATGGCCGGAGAGTAACCTAGCTAGGGTACTTTTAATCCCAGGAAAATAACTCATTCCCCGGAAAAATGAGATGTTTCATCTTTAATTTCCTTTTTAAACACATTGATAGATAAATAGTCTATCTATCTATCTGTCTATCATGACGCCTTTTATCCCAAGAGGGGTAGGCAGAGACAATCGAATGCCATTTGCTACGAGTCTGTCATATTTCTTTCGCTTCTTTTATATAGGTACATCATACCTTTCATACATGCTTGGCGATTGTGTGTACTTCTAATATTGCCTTCGATCAATAATTTTTTTATCTACTCTTATATCGTAAAGTCTCTATTACAAAATCGAATTATACTTTATAATGATATGTTTTATTTACACGCGTCTGTAATATGTCAAACTTCGATACTGTAATGTAATATAGTGCTGAAGTTTTCATACAAAAACGATATCGTAATGTTTTGTTTTTTTTTAAATGCAGATTTTTTTTTATACAGCCAAATTAAACTCTATGAAAATATCGACACGCGCATATCCGAGTTACTTGACAGTTAACGCGCATGCGCACTAATGCGCAGTAGGTAGGTAACCGCGGTTTACCGCCAATTTTTCTATTAAGGGTCCTATATTGGGAATTTTTCTGGGATAAACTATTCCAAATTTCTCTGTAAATAATCCACCTGTGTCACTGTAATTTAGCATATAGTTACTTATTGAATATATCTAAGTGAAATAGCTCTTATTTTTTCAATGGGTTTTATTGAATAGGAAATAGGGGTAGTTTAACTTTGCCCCTGCTGTCTCTTTCATAATCTATCACAAAACTCTAAATTTTTTTTAAAGCGCTCTTATACCATTACCCTTCAATTATATATGTCGAATTTTTTGGTAGCTTATTGAAAATTTAAAATAATAATTATTTTATTATTTTTGCCAAATTTAAAAATCATATTTTTTTTTTTATTTTGAATTTTCAATAAGCTACAAAAAAAAGCGATATATATAATTGAAGAATAATGGTATAAGAGCGCTTTAAAAAAAATTTAGAGTTTTGTGATAGATTATGAAAGAGACAGAAGGGGCAGAATAATCCTTTATTCTACCACCCATATTTCCTATTAAATAAAACCAATTGAAAAAATAACGACTATTTCACTTAGATATATTGAATAAGTAACTATATGCTAAATTACAGTGACACAGGTGGAGTATTTACAGAGAAATTGGGAATAGTAATATCTCCATACAAATTCCCAGTATAGGACCCTTAAGAAAAATATCTTGATTCAATTTGTTTTGTACTATTGCATGGGATTAGATAAAGTAGTGTATGAACGGGCACATAACTTGGAATTAAAACACTCGTGGATGCTATTAAAAAATCCACTTGTGTTTTAATTACCCCTGTTATGATCCCGTATCATAAACTACTATTATATGTTCAATAAAACTACTTTCCTTTCACTTCAGCCTTATAAACCTTTTTAGTCAATCTTTCATCCTTCATTCTTTCAACGTGTTGGACACAAGCGTAAAGTACTAGATAGATAGATCTTATACCTAGTTTACAGGAAAACCTAAACGAAAATGGTACGGAATCCTCATAGCACGAGTTGACCATTTTTTGTAGTATCGAAACGGTGTTTCAATATCGTGTGTTCATTTAGTAGTATTACGTAGCCGCGGGATCAGACTATCGTTGATTGCTATTTATTGCTTTCACAGTCTGCCTGCTGCATACAAAGTTTAGATTTTTTACATTTAAATTCACAGAACTACTGTACTGCCCACCTGCAGCTTTCTTTATTACTATAGTGTCCGGCAGATCAGAACAATTCTAGAACCTAATCGATTTCTGGTATTACCTAACTATGCGGACCACTTAGAGGCTTCTCCATCTAAATACCTCTACATAACTGGCCACTCGTTAGGTATAGCCTCACAAATACCATCGGCTAAAAGAGAGAGACTTGGTCTTCCGCTGGGTACTCTAGGGCCGTAACACGGTTTCGGGAGCTGTAAGGCAACCCGTGAAAGAGAAAATACATATCTGTGTGAGCGTTATATCATAATCACTACATATTATAAAACAAAGCCCCCGCTCATCTATCTGTCTGTCTGTGCCCTTTTCACGCAAAAACTACTGAACGGATTTTGTTGTAGTTTTCATTATTAGATAGGTTGACGAGTATTAAAAATGGACCTATCATGTTTGGGAGCTGAGTACTAACAAGTGAATCAAGTCGGGGAAAAAATTAGCTCTAGTGCATGGTATAGTCATCTCTCATGGCGCGGTAATTTAATTCAGTTAAAATAAGAACTAAACGATACTCTAATAATTACCTACTAGCTTCGCCCTTGGAAAAAGCACTTTTAGTTTTTCCCTAATTTTCCAATTTTTCTTATTTTTTTTAATTATATTTATTTGAAACGATCATTTTCAAAAATATGCCAAATCGGTCCAGCCGTTTTCAAGTGATGCGCTTAGCAACGAACAGCATTTAATTTTTCTTTATATAGATTTATAAGAAATCTCTCCCGGTTCAATTGTATAATTACTACAGATAAATTGATGTCTTGAAATATAGCAATGTGAACGTTCCATAATGATCCCAGATAATACAACGACACATATAGTTCAGTTAATTGACAGGAATTCCGCGACTTTATTAAGATTTTATTGCTTCTTGTGATAACAAACCACACTCGTTTAGACTTGTTAAGAACTTCGTTTGTCCCATACTAATTATATGATGCAGCTATATGTAAATTACGCGATAACTATATTTCTTGAGTTATAAATTAAAATTGCTTTCTAAAGAATGATATATTAAACATGATGTAAACGAAATAAAATTTTCAAAATCAGCTAAACGTAAGTTTTATGAAGCCCTGAAAGTTTTCAATTTTTCGCGTATTTTTAATCGACTTTTCGACTCAAATTTTTAAAAATTAACGTACATAATCCGCCAAGTGTTTACACTTATAGGCTTTTCCATCTAAATATACATCTAATATATAAATGCCAATAACATTGTTTCGGGAGCTGTAGGGCAACCCGCGAAGAAAAAACAAAAAAATATTACTTAGTAATAAAATCGCGCGTTATTTTTTATTCCACTTACAAGCGAGTAAAACCGCGAGTAAAAGCTAGTAGGTAATCATAAATACAATGAACCCAGTCTTTAATAATAGTTGCCACTGATGGTAATAAACTTTGTAAAAGTCTGCAGTATTAATATTGATTACTGTTGACTAACTACATTTGAATTCAGACTAAACATTCAAATAAATTCAACACATGCAAAATTATTCTGTTCTCATGAAAAATCTGTTCAATATTCAATGTAGCTTGGAATTCCTGTAAAATAATGCCTTTATTGGCATAAAAGTTTTAATTAACTATTTTTTTTAAAACAAAAATACTGAAAAACTACAGAACCAATTTATTTGCTGTTGTTGACTTTATTTTAAATCATTTAATTCTACACTTAGTACCTATAATATGACTTGCCCGCGACTTCATACGCGTTGTATTAGGAATACAACGTTTACACCCCATTTCACCCCCTTAGGGTAGGTAGACTTTTGTCTCATACAAAAACGGACTTCATCAAATCAAGTATTGTACAAAACTTATTAAAAATAGCAAGTTTCATTTAATGGATCCTTAAAGTATGTGAAATTATCTATATTCTAAATGTAAAAAATATGTTAATATCAACTACACCTAGGTTTTATGAAGCCCTGAAAGTCATCAATTTCACGCACATTTTCAACCGACTTTGCGATATTTTTTTAACATAAGTTAAGATAATTTCACATACTTTAAGGATTCAATAACTTGCTATTTATATTATTTTTTGTACAATACTTGATATGCTGAGCTGAAGTACGTTTTATTGTACCGATTTTGTTTGGAAATTTTCTTTCTCTATTATACGCGTAGCCTAGGTGCGAATGGTGAAAGAGATGCAAAATTTTCAAACACGTGCGTTTTTAAGTTGCTTACGCGACCAAGAGAGCTCTTAAATAGCCTTTCTCAAGAATTGGGCTATCAAATGCAAAAAGAACTTTTCAAATGCGACTGGTATTTCCAGAGATCAGCGCGTTCAAAGTTCAAAGAAACAAATTCTTCAGCTTTATTATTGGTATCTAAGATATTTAGGCAGCATTCAGCATCATTCTAAAAAAGCGTGCTGGCTGCCACTTTGTCCCTGACTCCAGTTCACACCGGGCAAATATTTACAAGGCGAGGTTATTTGTTTCTTTTTTCAATACTGAAAAATATTTTCACACAGTACATACCCTAATTACCCAACTATCCCTGAACTTTGAATTGTCACGCCTGCAATACCTTTTAACATTCTATTATGAAAACTTCGTTAGGCGCGTAGAGCGATTTTAGGTAGTGGGAAATCTTATGGGCATGGATTGCCTGGCTCGAGAATGTCCGGGCAGGAATTCGTGTACTGGTTTCCACGTATGCTGGCCGGACCGAGATTTTTTTTTATTGAAAACTTCTTATTAGGCATTCGCTAGTTTATATTTATACATTATTATAGGCTTGTGTTTAAGCGGCGCCCAAAAATGTATCTATTTTGTACCAAAAAAATTCTAAACGGTTACCAAAATGGATGAATGGTCACCAAATTACGTTTCCTAAAATATTATGAAATAGATCCATTTTTGTTATTATTGACTGCCATAAAAATATATAGACGCCTTTAAAATACACTTTATACTTAATAAATTTTATACTAACCTAACCTAACCTACCTACCTTACTTGGTGACCATTTATCCATTTTAGAAACCAAATAAAATATTAGTACAAGGCGTGCGATTTTTCTGATGTTTTTTCTATTATTTTGGATCATAATATGATAACTTTAGGACACTTTTAATAGTGTCAATTATTTTATTTGGAGTTGTTTATTTTATTTGGTGCCTAAGCTTAGAGTCTTAAAAATATTTTTGGTGTCCGCGTAAATTATACCTACCCATTATTATATACTTACTTATGGCTATGGCATTCTCACCTTTCCTTCACAATATATATTTGAAAATTTAATTTATGTCAAAAAGAACATTGATTCATATAAAAGAAATAGAGACATACACAACGTCAATACTAGAAATAAAGATAAACTTGTGGGTTGTGTGAGTCGACTTCACAAAATCAAAAATTCCTATAAGGGGTTATGTATCCAATTTTATAATAAGGTCCCCTCTGACATACAAAATCTACCATTTAATGCATTCAAAGTTACAATAAAACTTAAATTAATTAACAAAAGTTATTATAAGATATCTGAGTACTTGGATGATAAGCATCCGTGGGCATAGCTTGTGATCGTTCTGGCAGGCTGTCTCGTTTCAATAATTAGATAGGCATATAAATTAATTTTTAACTATCGATTTTATGTTTCAATTTTGTTTTTTTTAATTGTAATTGTATTTTAGTGACATATTATTTAGACATTTTATTATATAAATTGTATTTTACTGTTAATCTGCTAATTCAAAAGTGTATTGTATTTCTAATTGACTGTTTCAAGTGTGCCTTGTGTACCTACGAAATAAATATATTTTGAATTGAATTGAATTGAATATAAATTAAAAACCACTGTTATTCATAGTTTTAAGTTTTCACTTCTGTCGGCAGTCTGCCTATGCCTTTTTTTTCAATATTGGTCAAACTTAATTTTTTTTAATATATTGCTTGCTATTCCTAGGTTTCTTTCTATTCATCGAACTTCTAATTACTACTAAACATTACTAGCGAGCGACTAAACAACAGTGGCGGTACATTTCATTAAAGGATTAATTAAATCCGAATTCATTAGCGTATACGAAATGGCTTCCTCGTCCAATTGGGGTAAATGTATTAAAACCGCACCAATTTTGATATTGACTTCCCAAAAAGGATTCGTTACAATCATTTTGATTTTGCTATTTGCAGTGCATTTAATCAAAATATATGGAAGCTATCCACTTTAGGATTACGTAGTTAGTTTCTAAATTGTTTACTTGTGTAATTTTGTCTCTAATCCTTGAACTTTTAGACATTTTTGAGGTATTATGAGATTACTAGACTAATTACCAACTTAGGCCATTGACACATTTATTTTCTTTCTAATATTATAAAGAGGTAATGTTTGGATGTAGGAAGAAATTTCTGAAACTATTTCACGAATAGAAAGCTACGATATATAGCTGAGTAATAATATGAGGCTATTTTTTTCGCAATATCTAGTAAATAATAAAATAAATACACTGTATAAATGCTGTGAATGTTTGTTTGTTTGTTTGTTCTTTTATAAATTTATGTATTATAGTTACCTACATAAATATTATACAGCCGTTGGTATAAATTACATTACCTCGTGTAGAAATTCGAGCCGTTTTAGCAACAATTCTCAACATGAAAAGCTGCAATTTTCTAAAAATTTACGCAGCTTTTAGTTCTAGGCGTCAGACTTCAGAGTGACATTTATATGAACATTGTAAGCAATATCTCTGGTCACGTCTCGAGATATAAAGGTTGTCATAATGTGCATCTGTCTGTGTGACCTTTTCACGCAAAGACTGCTGAACAAAGACTGCTGAACGGATTTGGATGCGGTTTTCACTATTAGATAGGTTGATTCACGAGAAAGATTTGCGAGTATTAAACATGGACCTATCATGTTTAGGAGCTAAGCAATACCAGTATTAGTGAATCAAGTCGGGGGAAAAGTTAGCTATGGCGCTTGCTGTCTAATCCGTCGTATCTATAAAACAGTCCGTGGTAACATAATATATCTCTAACAGATAGGTATAAGTGAATTTATGTGGGTATTACAATATTTATAATTCTGAAAATTTGCGGGTTCGATTCCTACATCCGACCATGCATGTACATTGGTATTTATAATAAAAAATCTATGTACATTATCCGACAAACCGTACAAAGAGGCTTTTCCATCTACATACCTCAACAGAGCTGGCCACTCGTTAGGTATAGCCTCAAAAAATCATTGGCTAAATGAGGAAAATTTTGTCTTCCACTGGGTACCCTGAGGCCAACAACGGTTCCTGGGAGCTGTAAGGCAACCCGTGAAGAATAAAAAAAATGCAATTTTTATAAATCGCTATTTTTTTAACGACTTCACTCAATTTACGTTATTCAATTCGACCGTATGTGTGTTCGCGGATAACTTCGTCGTTTATGAACCGATTTTGATGATTTCTTTTCTAATCGACAGATAATTCTTCCGGATTGGTCCCATTTTAATTTCATAAAAATTGGCTCATTATTTTTTCAGTAATTTTGAAAAAACTGACTTTACTAAGTCAATTATCAGTATCTCAATGAAATATGTACCGATTTTGACCAATTTTTTTTAAGGATATAATAATTTATCGACATTATCTCACAGACATATGACGAAAATCGGTTTAGTAGTTTTTCAGAAATTCAGTAATTTGTCTCTGTTTACGGCTGAAAATTATGTATCAGAGAAAAACCTTAGCAACGGTTGCTATTGACACGAAGTTGTCAATTTTTGTATCGGCGGTGGTCTAACGGCTAAAGGTATGGTGTGCAGCGTAGGATGCACTAAGTTCAAATCCTATCCAAAGCAGTCGTAGAATTTGAAGACGGTTGATGCCAAATTAAAAACAACTTACTTCCCAAATTCACTAATCTAGACAATGGACAACATTTCATTTTTCGTAAGGTACCAAAATTCGAAAACCGTTTGGAGATTACATGCTAGAAAGCTTATTTTTCATTTTTTTAATTTTTTATATCCTTTAATTTTCGAGTTATTTTAAAAATACTGAAATATTGAAAATTAAGGATTAATAGGTGCCCTAATCTGTGCTAACCCTCTAATTTAAAAATACTAATGTCTGTTGGCAGAGTTGTTAGTTATTGAACTCAGGTGTTGCCCTCTATTAATTTTACCCATTTTTATTCCATTTAAAGCTAAATTAATAATTATTCTTTAAATATAATTATAAAAATACTTCTTATATATAATATTTTTTTGGAAGTTTTGCTAGTTTCGAATGGGCTATCACAGGAAATATATTTACGAGTGAAACCGCGGACAAAAGCTAGTATTATTATATACATTATGAATAATGTTGTAGGCGATTTGAGTTCCGGCTACGGCAACACCTATTTTTAACACGGTATATTATACTCTTTGCATTTCTATAACGTATACTCTGTGGCTTGACTGACACTATCTGTCACTTTCTTTGGGTGACAGTTTATACTTCTTAATTTTAGTCCTAGCTATGGTTTTTAGTTTATAAGTCCTCATAATTTATAAAAATTCATAATTAAATTAAAAATATAAAAACTCAACCAAAAATAAAATAGAAAAATACGTGTAACTTATTTTTTAATATATTTTTAATTAAAGTAATAAAAATGGGTGATTAAAAAAATGAAATGTTGTCCATTCATTAGGAACCTACGATCATCAGAACAAACATATATAATATTGAACAGATATTTATCTTCTTAGATGTTTACTTAATTTTGTATCCTAATTTGGCACCAACCGTCTTCAAATTCTACGACGAAATATTTATTATTTCTTACTTTTCAGTGCAAATATTTGAAGTCGGTACACTTTTTTTTAAAGTTAATTTTATTATAGATCCTTTCGATATGGGTAACTAACGATTAGTCGCGCGCTTCATGAATTATTGTGTTCTTTATAGATTAAAATAAATGCTGAAAAACGACATAATATACATCATCTCTAGTATAATATGATATATTCTGCAGCATATCCATAATACCACACGTCAGCATAATTGAAGATCAAATATCGTAGTTAATTCAAACAGAGAGATGTTCGTATTCCGAGTGCAGTCTTTGCGCAATTTCCGTCGCCCCAGCCGTCACAGCCGGGCCACGGAATTTCGCGCTCCAAATATTTAGTGCCTATATTTTAGGTTTCGTCCCGTTTTACCCCGTGCTAAGAGGCTTTTTGATCTCAAAGTACCTCAAAGAACTGGTATCCTCAAAAAAACCATTAGCTTAGTGAGCTGTTTTGCCGTAAATATAAAGTACATATATTATGTATGGTATGCAAAAAATCTGTGATGTATTTTTGTTTGTTTGTCTTTTCATCATGTCAAAAAGTGACATAGGCGATATTTCTCCGGTGAGAAATCTCTATCCTTCTGAATCCTTTGTGAAAAATTACTACCCGTCCGTTTAAAATTGTTTATTTTGATTTCTCCTCAAAAACTAAACTAACTTTTGTATGATTAATGAATGATATATCAAGGAACTCTTCATATCCTGTCCTATTCTATTTTAAAATATTTGTAAAATGTTTCTTTGGCTACATAAAGATTAATGAATATTGAATGATGCCCAACAAAATCAGATGTGTTTGTTCGTTTGTTTTCTTAATTTTACATTACATTTTTGCACAGAAATAGCTGGAGGTTTTGTAAATGATATTTATTTTCCCCTTGAAAATTGTTTTTTTTTTATAAACAACTGGGTTTTGAAGCTTAAGCGGGTCGCTAGTAATAAATAAATTATGCATTGCTCACATAAATAGGTTAAAATATGTAAGCCGGTTCAGATAACTAATAATATATAAATAACGGGCGAGCTGTGGGATTTCCTGAAAATCTAATGAACCAATTTTCATGAAAAAACGGCCAAACTGAAAGATAGTCGAATAAAAAATAAATCCACAAAATTAATTCACAACTGGCGGAGTTATCGGTACAAATACAATACTATTTATTATAAATAAGTAGGTAATTGTACCAAATAGAAACAACCCTTATTTATTCTCTAAGAGCACCAAGCTTAAGTCTTATAACTTTCCCGAAATTTCGAGAAACACTTGCAAAGTTAAACTACTTGTCGAAAATTAATTATTATATTATTTAGAACGTTATATTAAACTATCTGAAATTATGAACTATTTGTATAGAGATGTCATCTTCTTATACAACTACTTTAATTTGGAAAACTACTGGATCGATTTGAAAAATATTTCACTATTATAAAGATGTGATGACTACAAAAATGAAAAAGTGTAACTGCTACGAATTTTCGTTGCAGTATGTAAAATGTGAAACTCAAAAACAAAGACCCAATGTTTTCAAATAATGAAAAATGTTTAAAAACAAAGCTTTTTACATATTTTAAAGAAAGTCATCTTTGAAACTGGGAAGAAAATAAGATGTTGAAACGAAATACGTGATGTATTTAGGTAGGATGGTGAGAATGTTCAAAGGACGACGTTGTAAGACATAGAGGTACGTCAAGCGGCACGAGTACCATGAATTCAGTTAGTGGGACGCGTTTCCATTGTGCCATTTAGTTTTGTCGTCCAAATTACACTTTTTATCACAATGTATATTATTTCTTAAACAGTCATATTCAGTCATATTCCGGCTCCCGACTTATCTCTCTCAGTCACATTCAGTGACAGATTTATTATTGAGGGACCAAATATCTAAACAGATTAGAATATAAGTTTCCGCCACGCTATTTTTGTCCTGCTTTTATTTGCGTTCCTTTCTCTTTCTATCTGATATTTTGTCATGCTCGCACGGTGTGATATTATCGAATGTTTTTGAACTAACCAACATAATTTACACCTAAATTACAACTCCGTGCCGAACCTAACAATGGAGATAAACTAAATTCCACGCACCACGTTATTAGATCTTCTCGCTACGGCGGTGTAAGAAGAGCCACTAGGTATATGTTATATATGTGACATGCCATTTGTGGAACATCCGTCATATACAATTGAAGCGTTTACATGAAAAACTGCCATTACAGCATTTGATGGAGTCATCAAGCTGATACGAGCATTCTCCATTGAATAGGAAATCCGTGAATACTTTTTCTTTGGTTGGAGAAATTATATATTATGGGCACTCATAAAGGATAACAGAAGCGGGATTGGTTGAATTGTATCAATGGGACTACGGAAAATTTAATGGTAGTACATTGAAACGTTCGTTTACTTCTATTTTCGCATTAATTAATAGTGTTGTTTATTAATCTTATAAAAGCATTCAAGTAAATTGGTAACTGCTTCATAATAAATGATGTCTTTATTCTATATTCTGGGGTCTAGTCGTTCAACTCATGAAAAGGAAATCTGTCAAACTGCTCTACATAGGATTTTTGCATTTTTTACGTATTTAAAAAAAAATGTTATGGAACGCCAAACATTTTGAAATATTACATAGCCTATGTCCATCTTAAATAATTTTGCTTAGGTATTAATAGTGGAAACTGAAATCGGTCCAGCAGTTTACCGAGTTTACTGTTTACAAACAAATAAACTTACCCTCTTTTTATAATAGTAATAAAGTATTATTTATTTAATAAAAACTAATGTAAGTACATAATTCGAGAAAGAGGAGAGGTGTGTCAGTAGTAACAGTAGGTAAATTGTAATTTTAGATTAGGGCAATTGATGCGCAAATGTAACTCTTAGTGGCATTCGAAGCTGTGCTTTATTTATATTTAAAACAAATCAAATTTTGTTAAGTATTATTTTGTTGCCGAAAAGCAGTGATTTTACAAAAGTAACAAACTTAGGAGTTTGAATTGTAACACGTATAATTTATACAACATATTTATTTACATAAGTTAGATATACATATATGTTGATTAAGATCATGCTGAAGAAGATGATAATTATTGTATTGTGTGCAGATAATATGCTGACTGTCATATCTATGCATACTCCAGGTTTGTCAAACAAAGTATAAAATAAGTTTTCTAGTAGAATAAATAAAATATGTGTTATTTATTAAACCTTTTGAGTATTTTATTTAATTTGTGTTACATTTAGTTTTTAATTAAAGACTTTTATTATTATGTTACAAATGACCCTAATTGTAACATTACGACTTGATATAGCTAAGTGAAATTATTACAAAGTTTAAAAATATTTTAGTTCTTTTATATTTATTTCATAGCTATAGATAACTAACATAATACTGTAACAAAAAGTATTTTGAATTAATTAATTACTGTTAACTAAAATAATATAAAGATTTAAACTTTTTTGTTACTATTGACACACCTATCCCCTATTGAACAATGACACTAATGATACGGTTCCATCAAAATATACCATCAGAATAGCCTCACTGATTATCGGCTAAAACAGGGAGACTTGGTCTTCCGCTGGGTACCCTGGGACCGTAACACTTTTCCTGGGAGCCGGTTGTCAGGCTAATTATACAAATATAGAAGGCCTGATTACAAAACTGCATTTGGATACGATTTCTATTCATAATTCGGTGAGTTTGGCTTCGTGTCAGACATTATGTGACAAAAAGAAGGGAGGCGCCAGCGCACGTGCGATGTATCATGAGATATATTTTCAAAACATACTTCTACTTGATCTGACTTCGTGGGCGGGATTTGTTATAATTGACACATCTTTGTAGTTATTTCTAAATATATCTTATATAAATAAAAATCAATTGCCGCATGTATGAAAGATATCACTTGAGAACGGCTCGACCGATTTGGCAATTTTTTTTGTTGTTTTCGTAATTATCAAGACAAAGCTTTTAGGAAAAAAAATGTTTGTATGAACTCAAGACCATAATAAAGGATTTGGATAGCTATACTATTAAATTTAGTAGGCGCTTTATAAACAAAACTAAGAATTTATCCCGAAGGACTTCCGGCCCTCCAACTGTGCAAAAAATCTAGTCGATCCGTTGCTCTGTTGTGACGTGACAGAAAGACAAACAAACAAACACACTTTCTCATTTATAATATTACGATTTTTTATTCGTCATCTATTAAATGAGGCGTTTTGATAATAAATATACTTAAATTTTCACGGGCGAAAATTTCCACTTATACATTTACACGATGCCTTCTTCCTTGCCGTGTAAACGTGGGAAACATTTTTTAAATGTCCTGAAATACTAACTAAAGCAATCTTCATGACAGAATTATCTTGACAAATAATCCACATGACGTGTGTTCGGCTAATTGAGGAACTTGTCTGCCACTAGGTACCCTGGGCTGCTGAAAATGTAAATAGAAATAAGAAATTTTATTCAAATCTATACAAAATAATACCTACATAATGTCTATCATAATTTCTGTCTCTCTGTTTGTAATTTTGGAGACTTGGACAGTATTTTTAGAGCTGTCAAGTAAATGTACGCCAACTAAAGAATGTGCCACACGTATCTCCGTCAAACAGCCGTCTTTGGTGTTAGATGGACAAGAAGTTTGTTGGCGAGCAGCCAGGACTTGGGACAAATTTAGTCTGCCGAAGACAATTTCTAAATCTGAGACACGTGGAAAGGTGATTGGGGGATATTGGTTGAACCTAGCTAATATTTAAGATTTGAAAAGATAAGATTCTTATTTTTCAAAAATGCTATTCGTGCAGATCACGTAAAGCCGGAGTCCGTAGCTCAACTAATTATAACAGATACTTCTTTTAACAGAAGTTACCTAGACTTGCCATCTTTTCCGTTTAAATGGAAAACTGGCAAAAAGTGGACACTGTTACTGCTGTCTCTGGCCACACCACAAGGTATAAAGGCCCCAGGTCCCAGAGTACCCCGCGGAACACCAAGTCTCCCTCGTTTAGCCGATGGTATTTGTAAGGCTATACCTAACGAGTGGCTAGTTCTGTTTAGGTATATTTAGATGGAAAAGTTTAATTTTTTAATTATAAAAACCACTCGGCCACTGACGCACCACGTTCTTCTCATTCCTTTTACATATCAAAATGTGCGAATCACAACACCATCATTCAGTGTGAATTTGTTTGTTAGAAGTAAATTCGAAAACTACTAGAACAAACAAAAAATAAATATTTTACTGTTATTAATCTACTTTGGTCTTCCTCTGGGTACCCTAGGGTCGATAACACGGTTTCGGGAGCTGTAAAGCATCCCGTAAAAATATCTACTTTATTACAGCTGAATATAGGCTATGTTTTATTTAAAAAAATAGGGTTCCGTAAGACATCTTGCAATTATTTGCAACTAAAATTAAATCTACGACTGAAGGTAAAATAGATGTTGTTTTCACATTTCCATGGACAAAACAGGGGCGGAAGCTAGTGTTTATGTACCTTTGATTGAGATTGCATGCAAGTAAAACACACAATGCAGGCACTGAACACGGTATGTAAGCAAAATCGTAAGGCTTCATAAACTATTAAAATAGACAAGAATAGATAAACGGAACTAAAGTTGTACACTCAACAAAACATTCTCAGTTTGTCCATTTTTGTTAATTATGCACTACTAGCGGTCCCGGCAGACGTTGTCCTGCCCAAACGTTGGCTTGCCTGCTATTTACTTTCCTTCGTCCGTGAAAAACTACCCCTACTCCTATCACTACCACTCCCCCTACTCCAACCCCTACAACTACCACTACTCCTACTCCAACCCCTACCACTACCCCTACCCCTACTACAACCCCTACCACTACCTCTACCCCTACTCCAACCCCTACCACTACCGCTACCCCTAGCACTACACCTATCTCTGCTCCTACCACTAGCGAGATTAAATAACATTTCCCATACAAAATGTTTTTTTTGTGATTTTTTCTTACTTTTCCATTGCGCGAGGAAACATCATGACTGATTGACCGAATGATCTGGAATAATTAAAACCAATCGATTTGACAGTTGAATTTTTGTTTCTGTCATCAATCCGTTCTGATATCAAAAAAGTCGTTCCATAGAAAAAGTATGAGAAAATGTTTTTTCTTTATCATTTTTTGTTCGTGCATTTTTCCAATGTTTTAATAGTTATTCTGATATTCGGGACGGAGACAAATACAATAAATAAAAAACTATAAAAATCTGTCCAGCCGTTCTCGAGTTATAAGTGTTGGAACAAACCCGACTTTGTTATATATATATATAGATGTTCAAAGTTTTACTAACAGACGACAAAATGACGTCATTATGTAGGTAAAAAAGACAATCTGTCCTATTTCTCAATTCATTTGTCTAACTGGTAGTACCAAGTGGTACTACTTTTATCACAAACGTTAGTACCACGGGACAGAAACGCTACTTTATATCGTCTGTCAGTAAAATTTTGAAAATTTATTATAAAAAAAAACTACTGCATGGAAAACAAAAATATTCAAATTTGAATTAAAAATATAAAAACATACTTCAGTTAAAAAAAAATACTTTCTTTCTACCCTTGATTCCCCCATCCATTTTCTTTTTAGTTTTTAAGGTAAAATGAATAAAAAATTAAAATTAAAAAAAAGCTTTAGTTATTACGTAGTTCTGATATTTTTACAGAAAACTGTTTAAAGGAAGCAGAATCGTAATATTTATCCATCCTGAATTTTACCCATATTTTGTAAAGGCTTTCGACCAAACCCCGAATCCACATGACACTATTCGTAGTAGTTTTTGTACAATGCTGGAACTATCGAAATACATCTCATGCAATCTTCGCAGCATTTTTTATCACATTATCATTACATTATCCTGGACTAACATTCAGACAGACAGATAGATTGTAAAACATATTTATTTCTTATATAGTAGAACCTCGATTATCCGAACCTCGATCATCCGAACCTCAATCCGAACCCTCAATTATCCGAACGATGACTTAGTAACGTTAGCGCGAAAGATACATTGTTGCTCTCTGCCACGGCGACGATTTTGTAAAATAAATATTTAAAAAAGCATTCTACTTTTTTCAGGTGTTTAAAATACAACATATATGTATATTTCAACGTTAATTCGTATGTCAAAATTTAATATATGTATTCGTCCCTAAAAACCCACGTTTCGATTATCCGAACTAGACTTGGTCCGAATAATCAAGGTTCTACATTCGATTATAGATAATTATGTGAATTGTGCTAAGTATTTCTAATCATATAAACACGAACGTATCCGCAATCAAATCAAACAGTAATAGTAACATTATTTTCTCTAATCCGCCAATTATTTCCGCGAGTGTACCAATCTCTATTTCAAACTAAAGTACAGTATTTGCTAATCTACGGTTATAACTTTGTTTCCCGATATGCCATTGCAATAGGTTCCGAGAGAGCCTTCCAAATTACTGCCTCTATATCCTGTACGAACAGATAACGCTTACCAAGAGATTATGACCCTTTGTGCTGTTTTTAGGGTTCCGTTTAAAAATTACCACAATTGAGACCTTTTTAAATAAAATCTTGTTTGTATGTATTTATGGCTTTAATTATTTTTCCATCGATTCTGTATCTGATGAAAACGCACAGAATATCTTCGAACCGCTATACACCTGGAGTTTTTTTCGTATACCTCAATTCGATTCCATCCGATTCCGAACTGCCCGAATTAATTATTGAATAAAAAACCGGCCAAGTGCGAGTCGGACTCGCGCACGAAGGGTTCCGTACCATTATCTATAAAAAATAAAAAAAAAAAACAAAAATAAAAAAAACACGTTTGTTGTTTGTTGTATTAAATATTTATTTTATTATTTATTTTTAAAGTGAATATAAATATAACTAATAGTATTTGTTGTAATAGCGGCAACAGAAATACAAAAATTTCAACAGCCTGGTGACAGACGGACAGACAGACAGACAAACGGACTGTCGGACGGGCGCTCAGCGGAGTCTTAATAATAGCGATTTTTTACTCTTTGGCTACGGAACCCTAAAACATGTTTTATCATATTTTAAGTTATAAAATTACCTACATACATATTAATATACCTTCACGCCTGTATCCTAAAGTGGTAGGCAGAGAGCGCCACTTCGCATACTAGTTTTGCTTCATCCACATCCATACTTCGTCTATTTTTAGTACTGCGTATTAGACCTATTTATATTCCTCTGTTACGGGAGCTCAACTATTCGGGCAGTCTCAATTCGCACACTTCTGATTCAGGCAGTTTGATTTCAGGAAGTTCGAGTGACATGGTTAATTCAGTTCCTAAATTATTTTGAATAAGATTTTAGTTTCAGACAAACTTAATATTGCGATCCACCATTTATCATTACTGAAGTGGAACCTTCAAAGCGCGAGTCGTACTAACTTGGACAATTTTTATTGTTCGCTTCTGTCTTCTGGAGGTAAACGCCTAGAACTAGCCCTTGTACCACTGTATTTTTCTGTCGTTTTATTGTCGCAACGGATTTTACGTTATATGATGATTATGTTAAAATACAAACATAATAATTATAATTAATTATTGGAAACAGTAAGTTTGACGCCCTAGATCGCCTTTCCCGTTTAAAACATCACAATTAACTATTTTCCTAGAACTCTGTCTCGCGACACAAAACGATACCAACGAAATCTAAGGTAACTTATTACTGCGCACCTGGTCAGTATAACTGGTCAAAGGGGAAAAAATTGGCGAAAGGGGGAGCCCTTCTATGGCCCGTCCATAGGCTTAGTACTCTATGGCTTCTGCGTACTGGTTCTATGATTCTCTGGAATTTGTGAATAGGATTTGACATAGGTAACGCTGTCGTTGTATTTTCAAGTTGTTTGAAGTCTGGATATTTTTCGTATGAATTTGACAATTTTGTTTCTATTTCCTATTTAAAAAACAAAATAATTGTAGTAGGTACTTAGGTAATATTGTGGAGAAATATCCAGTACAGTAGGTACTAATTGAGAACAAAGGTAAACTATTTACTTACATTGGCATTTAATTTCACTAAATTTTTTTTCAATTGCTAGCTTGAAAATATTTATTTGATTCTATATTATTTTAATTTTATATTCATTAAAATGCACACAGTGTGAGCGTCGTTTTAAAATTTTATCAGGCTAGCATAAGAAGACTCAACAGGATTACTTATAAGAAAAATTTAAATAAATAAATCGACTAAACTTGGTCTTCCGCTGGGTACCCTGGAACCGTAACACGGTTTCGGCGTTGCCTAGTACCTATATTATTGTTTTTTTTACAATTCAGGGTTAGTGGGTCAAATACAAGCTTTTAATTTTGTGTTATAATTAATACATTATTATAATCAGATCTCATAAATATAATCTAATAGGTTTTCCTCTCTAATGTTATTATAATTTTCTCTGTTTTTTACATGAAAATTTTATAAACAACAAGGAAAATGTATTCCTTTTTATCTTTAAAACAAACATTTTAGTTAACTTGGCTATCAGATCGTAAAACAAAATAATTTTTATTTTACATACCTACTTCTAATCAGAGAAGGTCCTTTCAAAAACGACACCTTTTCAGCCTCATAGAGTCCCGTAGTAGTTATGTGTCACTTCAGGACATTTTTAATGAGGAATGCTGGTAGGTTGGTCACTTCAAAAGTCGAGTAGAGGCGTAGGTATAGAGCAAATGATGCAGAAAAATATTACTACCATGTGAAGTACTCCTAATTATCCAGGTTTTTTTATTTATTCCTAATTTTCTTCTCGTGTAAATTGGTTCACCAGTTTTTCAGGAATTATGAAAAACTGACTTTACAATTTTTTTTTCTTAATGTGTATCTCGATTATACTACCTAATGAAACTTCTGATCCGATTTTGAAAATTCTTTCACTAATAGGAAGCTACATTATCTATGAGTGCTATAGGGTATAATTTATTTTGTTCGAAAATATACATGGGCGAAGCCGGGGGCGGACAGCTTGTACATATTATAATTTTTTTTGACTTTCTTTGTGCTTGCTTTGTTAGAAAGTGACATAGGCTACTTTTTATCCGGGAAAATATACTATTGCAATATATTGTCACATTATAAAAAAAATTACAAAAAAGCCATGATAGAAAGATACTTTACATTTTTCTATGTTTTTTTTACTTTATTGTAAACTTAAAGCTCCTCTTTACAATTTGGCTGACTTTCTGTTATTGACATTTGTAGGCGCATCCTAGTGTTCATACCTTAATATATCCAAGCTGATTTGGACTACAGCCAGAAGAGACAAAGTATAGGGCAACTGCACTTTTTGAATAACAAAATACGCCACCTTTGATCCAGGAGGGGAAAAAGTCTTCTATGTATTTATCAAAAATAAGCCGACAAGCATGCCTGAAGAATATGATAAAAGTGAATGAAGCGAAAGAGATATGTCATGATCGTAGCAAGTGGAAATCTGTGGTTTCTGGACTTCTGGTGGAAACAGATGTGACTTTTATGCATATCTATTCCTCTTTAAAAATATTTTTTTCATGGTCCTGGGGTACCCAACTGAAGACTAAGTCGTTTAGACGTTTAGACGATGGTATTTGTGAGGCTATATCTAACTAACGAGTGGCCAGTTCTGTTGAGGTATTTTGGATGGAAAAGCCTCTAAGTCAATGACTTTTATTGCTCTAAGTATGGTGTGTCGAATTATGTACATACGTTTTTAAATATAAAAAACCGGCCAAGTGTGAGTCGAATTCGCGCACGAAGGGTTCCGTACCATTATTTATAAAAACGGAAAAAAAACACGTTTGTTGTATGGGAGCCCCCTTAAATATTTATTTTATTCTGTTTTTTAGTATTTGTTCTTATAGCGGGAACAGAAATACATAATCTGTGAAAATTTCAACTGTCTAACTATCACGGTTCATGAGATACAGCCTGGTGACAGACGGACGGACGGACGGACAGCCAAATAGTATAGGGTTTCCGTTTTTTTACCCTTGATACTACATATTTTGCATCTGATTATTATATTCCTGAGATGAGACAGGGCTATTTCATTTAGCATCCACTACAAGGATTTGTTCTCGCTTCCAGGGAATCAGAAAGTTCCGTCTGACCTCCTGTCTAAGGGCTAAATGAGGAAGACATGTCTGGGGCCGAAACCATGGTATTAAAAAAATAAGAAATAAAAAACAACTCACGTGATTCTGGTCCTTGTATGGACACTCCAATCAGAAAGCTGAGTATAATCACTACACATTTCACTTTTGTCCAGAATTTTTCTTCCATATTTACGTTTGCACACACTGTCAGGCGTTCGATATCTTACATAACATTTTCCAATATGACTACACTTATTTCCATACATTAGTAACACAGTACAACCATTAACCATTGGTCTATGTTTTATTATTTCATTATTTTTATCATTATCATCAATGATGATTGATTAAAGAAATCAATTTCTTCAAGTTATTCTTGAATAATTTGGTATGGATCGTTACTTTTAATATTAACACTTTCAGTAAGCACTTGTGCTTCTCCCTCTATTGCGCGGAGGACAGCATCTGTAAATAAAACGTTGGCTTTAAACATAAATTCCCCCACTTCTGAATATTAGCATTAATTTTTATTGAGCCATAAAGCTTTGAGGCGTGCTTTTACGAGTTTATGCTGAACTTAATAGAGGTATTGTGAAACAACTTTCCTTTATGAAATATTTTGTGAAGTAGTTTTAATTTATTTTTAACTTTTTTAATCCGCACACTGGATTATTCCCCCTCCATTTACAAATGAAAAAAATGTGTACAATTTATTTTGCTATTGGATTTTGCCTAAAATAAAGCAAAGTAGTTTTGCTACGTTGCGGGTTTGGACACGTTGAAAGAATGAAGGATGAAATATTGACTAAAACGGTTTAAATGGCAGAAACGAAAGGATATACTGGCAGAGGACAACCTACGAGTATCTAAGTGTACTTTTATTGAACATAGAATTTCCGCCCCCGGCTCCGCCCGTGGATATATTAGAACAATATAAAATATAACCTATGTCACTCAGATATATCGTAGCTTTCTTTTAGTGAAATATTTTTTAGAATCGATTCAGTAGTTTTGAGTTTATTCGTTACAAACATAAATACAAAAATTAAATTTTACATCCTTATAATATTAGTATAGATATCAAAAAGGCATAGGCAGTCATGGGTACTGCCAACAGAAGTGAAAAATTAAAACTATCAAAATTCTTTTTTTTTTCAATTAAAATTAAATGTTGTATT
Source organism: Nemapogon koenigi (assembly GCA_963924495.1). NCBI lineage: Eukaryota > Metazoa > Arthropoda > Insecta > Lepidoptera > Tineidae > Nemapogon > Nemapogon koenigi. The sequence goes on along the minus strand of OZ004647.1, from coordinate 10,884,082 downwards.
AAAAATTTGAAAATTATAAACATTTATAAGTACATAACGTATAATAACGCCATTAGCGATCATTTCACATATAAATTTATCTGTGTCCGGACCGAAGAATTGCCGTTTAAAAAATGTGCATGCAAAAATGCCCGGCCCAGGTATACGTGAAAGTCAGTACACGAGTTCCTGTCCATACATTATCGGGTCAAGCATACTCGGGCCTGACAATCCATGGTCGGCATTTGTGCCGAGAGCATGTCGCGAATCCATAAGACTTCCCCCTACCAAAAATCGTTTCATTCTTCAAGGCAGTAAATCATCTCTATAAGCATAATGGCCACAACTGACAATCTTGTGCTAGACGCGTGTCACATCCTCAGAATAACTTAACATAGCTCTACTACATCTACTTGCTACATTTGCAAAGCAATACGCTAAGGCTCTGCCCATTTACAACTTAGACAATCGAAAGGTCTTTTATTCTGCTACCGTTTTATTTACATATTTCTCTGTGTTATCGATCCCAGTGTACCCAGCAGAAGACCAAGGCTCCCTCTTTTCTTCCTCTAAATTGTCGGATTTCATAAGAAAAACCTTACAAAAAAAATTCTTATCTGCAAGGATATAATATAAATAGCACCTAAACCCAGAGATCAAATTTAAAAATAATGGGTACCCTACCAGGAGAGCCCAGAAGCACCAATCATCATTATACAAAGTAAAATAACTCCTCAAATAGATCCCAATGACACCCAGCCACTGAGCGAGATCGTATCCGCTGTCTAAATTGGTAACACTCGCGGATGCTACACTTCCTTTGCCTTGAAAATTAACAGCGCTATACTGACATTTAATTATATTAATTCATATCCGTTTTTTTATGATCGTAACTGGAGATCGCCGGAGAAAGAACTAGGTAGGTACTTATTTTTATTTTAATATTGTAATTAAATTTAAGTCCGCTGAAAAAACTATAATTCGCATGATTTTTTTAAGATTTTTAAATTCATAAAATTTGTCCCATACTAATTACATGCTGCATAAATTACGCGATAAATATATATTTTGGGTGTGATATTAAAACATATTAAACACACATAATTACACCTAAGTTTTATGAAGACCTGAAATTCGTTAATTTCTTCTTTCTCAAGTTTCTGGTACGTAAATTTTGCCCCATCTTATTTTAACCATGGTTATCTTATAGATTTTAATCGCAATATATTTCACTGAGTTCGTTGCGCTATGATGTGTCACCTTAATAATATGTACATAGTTTGTCAGTTTTCTGATTTTTAGGGAAAGGATCATTCTTGTGTTTGTCTGTCCGTCTGTCACAGTTAATTTTTTTCGAATCTACTAATCTATATAATCGGTCCATATATAGAGTTTGAGGACCCAAGTTGTCACCCTATTTTTACGGAACTTTAAAGACTGCCTAATTAAACAACATTGGAAGCCGAACCTTTAAACCAAACCAATAGTTACCAATTTATTCACACACGCGTAAAGTTCAAACTCATAAATAATACTAAACCGAACGTAAACAGCACAACCGTGAAGACTAGATGCATGTAATGAGCGACTTCGAGGTGAGCTAAAGTGGAATGGCCTGAAGACAGATTTAGAAATCATGGCCTTAGCTACTGTGTGACTTTGGATCTCAACTTTGTGTCACTCTTTGTGAGTTCCCTATTTATTATATTATATTATACTTTCAAAACAAAATTAGTCTATCTCATTCCTTAGGGTTCAAGCTTACAAATGGGTCGTAAAATGAAAATCGGTTCAGTAGTTTAGCCGTGAAAGCGGAACAGACAGACTGAGTTAATTATGGGTATTTTATTGTCACAAGCCTTGTGCTACCTTTGCCCGACCCAGCAATTTGCTCGGCATTCTAGTGTTGGACATTATCGGGCCGGGCATTCCGCTGTTTTTGGGCTTCGTTCGAGTCAATACGAAAACAAAAGATGTCGCTGTCCTAAGTATCTTATCGTTTTAGATCAAAATAGGTTGAGCCTTTTCAACACAAACCAAGCACTGACCTCGTAGCGTCGATAGAAAATGATAATATGTCATTAGTATTAGAGTATTAATATTATGCGTAGGTATATTCGGAGTACCTGGCACAGAATAAAGAACTAAGCCCTGCGTTCAGACCTTACTAGACCAAGTTTGATTACTTAAAATTGGTTAAGAGCGAGACGGTTTCATACCATTTTTTCCGTAAGAACCTTAAGATAGGATGTTCGTTTAGGTTTTCCTGTAAACTATGAGAGAGTCCCTATATTTCCTATTTTTTCTTCTTTTTAATTTTCCCCCAAAATAATTAGTCATCAAACACTACATATGTACCAATAAGCTGTGTAGAAAAGAATATAGTGATCCTATTTAAAGTTCCGTTTTTTCATCGGATGTGCGAAATCCTAGCCGCCTCCTACATCCACCTATAGTCAGTGGAAACTTGTAAAATGAGGAAATTGTTACCAGGGCATAATCGTGCGTTGCTTCTATCAAATTCGTGACTTTATTTAGAAAAAAAATAGCCAAAAATAGCAAATAACACGTAACTACGCTGATTGTGGCGGGCGCCAACATAATTAAAATACGTTATATTCACTCGATTAAACCGCTCAGTTTCTCAGAATACTTTAATGATATGAACAGCTCATCTTTTTCTAACCGCGACATCTTGCGTGCTTACAATTAATCATCGTCAGTGGCAATCCGTTCTTAGAAAATAATATTATATATTTTTCCTTTCAAAGATCTTTTACTGCGCTTTTCAATCGAGAAATAAGTCCCCCTTAAATATTCTTTGATGAAATAATTTGACATCTCTGTACTTAATATTAAAATATGTTCAGTTCTGAAAATTATTTCACTAATAAGAAGCTACATTATCCCTGAGTACTATACGCTATATTTTATTGTGTATGTGCGTCAAATATGTATCAATTTAGTTAATTTAATTTTGAAAAAATCCTATATAAGCGCCGCCTACTAGCCACTCTAAGCCACTCATTACACTCTGTTCATTATAATGTTAGTTGATATAAAATATATTTAGAAAATAAATTTAAAATATTGTACCTACCTATGATTGCAAAACCAATTTAACAAATTTTCAATGACGCGACACAGGTTTCAATGAATTAGTAACGGTGCGACATCTATCGACGCGACGCGATGTGCCGCCACAGATGTAAATAATCAATATTTGTGCCGTTTGGTGTAGAAACTCTAGGTCCGTGGGGTTCAAATGCCAAAAAGTTTATTAAAGATGTATCCTCTCGACTGATCATCTCTTCTGGTGACGAGGGCTGGCTCCTTCCTCGCTCAACGAATCAGCAGGGAAATGCAGCCAGTATTGTTGCCACTATTCCACGCGGGCCTGGTTTATTTAGTTATTTTTAATGTTTAGATTAGATTTAAGGTTTTTATATTGTTATGTGTATGTATAATATCAATAGTGAAATAAAAAACTATCTACTTTTGCTGTTAAATATCCAAAAGGATTTCACATCCGGTCATGGCGGCAAACGCTCGCGTTTTCGTCATGGCGTGATGCTGTGATGGTTGTGATTAGTCAGCGATTAATAAGACGTATCACAGTCGGCGGGATAATCTTAGCTACCGATTTATCACAATATACTATTGCACAAGATTAAACACTGGACATTGGCAGAATTGCGACGATAAGTCAGCACTTTTGCCATATATCACAAAAAGAAGAAGAAGAAATATCCCAAAAGTTATTTCTGTACCTGTCACAGGCTCCATAATATGTTGAACAGAGTATAGAGAGTCAAAAATATCATCTGTTATAATATATCTGCTAAATGAGTAACATTTGTTTTCCGGTACTCTTGGGCCTGGAAAGAAGTTGTTGAAAGCCCGTGGACGACGCAGTAAGTCTGAACTTTGGATGGATGATCTCTTTATCCTTTCGATCTTGTACCACAATAAACCCCATAAATATCTGGAACCGTGATGTTATTATACTAATATTATAAAGCTAAAGACGTTCTATGTTTCAGAACGCGCTCATCTCAGGGACTCTATACCAGTCCGATTTGTTTAATATTTTTGAAAATTTCCACAAGTGAAGCTGGGGACAAAAAGCTAATGTCAGTCTAAAACGGTAGAAATAAGAATAAATTTAGTTATATAAATAAGTAGGAAACATTAAAGTTAATCCTATTTAGTCACAATGTGGGTGACATGACAAATTGACCCCTATGATACTTATCTGCTCCTAAAGACAACTTCGTAAATATAATACTAAAGTTATGTTAAATATTTAAGTTAAAAGTATACATAATATTTTAACTGAGTTTGACAGTATAGGCTCGATAAAATCATATATACAATAGTAGTTATTCTCGCCGGCTTTGCCCGTTCGGTTTATGCTTATGTTCATCCCCTATTATTACCCCATTAGGAAATGGATTTAAAAAAAACGTCGCATATGATGTGTAACATCTGACATCTCACCTTGGTAATAAGAAACATTAACATTCTGAAAATATTAACAATTTATACACAACACTGTAGGTTAAGCGCACAGCTGATGCGTTCTCCTTCTCTATTTCTCTTTCTCTTTCTGGGCAGACACACGGACACACTGTTGGCTGACAGTACCAACCTCTCGGAAAATGGGTTGGTACCATCTGACGGCCAACTATACCACCGCGCGCGCTCATTGGTCAAATCAATTAGCGCGCGCTTCCCCGGCTTTCACGTACACACTTCCGTCCCTTTTCACCAAATCACTCCCACAGATTCCAAGAAAAATGAGAGGTTACACATCAAAAAGTAGCCTATGTCCGTCCCAAGGGTTCAAGCTTTCTCCGTATCAAATTTCATCAAAATCGGTTCAGTGGTTTAGCCGTGAAAGTGTAACAGACAGACAGAGAGACAGAGTTTCTTTTGCGTTTGTAATATTGGATTATATTAGTAAAACTTTTCCTGAGTATTTTTGTCAATAAAATTAAATGGAATGTGTTAAAAAGAAATCAATAAAATGTACATATCTGTTAAACCTATTATTAGAACTATTAAACTTTAACTAACAAACATTTAGTTTTTCACTCTTCTCGCTGTAATTCATGGCTTCCAAATATTTCTATGAGGAACAAAAACACGGTAACATTAGCACCATTCTTTAACCTTACGATCGAGTACGCGCACAATCAAAATATTCTTTTACTTCTTGGTTTTTAGGGTTCTGTATCCAAAAGGTGCCAACGGAAACCCTATTACTAAGGCTCCACTGTCTGTCCGTCCGTTCGTCCGTCTGTCACAGGACTATATCTTTGGAACCGTAATAGGTAGACACATGAAGTTTTTACAAAGTGTATTACTATGGTCGCTATAACAACAAATAATAAAACTGAAATAAGTTAAAATTAAAGAGAGTCCCCACAAAAAACCACAAGAAAGCGGCGTTCTATGCTCGATCTTAATAATAGAAATACATACGTTTGTCTAACTAGCTAGTATAATTATAATGCATGCCCTTAAAAGTTAAACAACAATAATAAAAATTGGCTAAGTGTAATTCGGAGTCGCGCAAATTTTTTACTAAACTATACTTTATAAACTTTATAATAATAAAAAAAAAGTATCCCACGAAATCACTTTCTTTTAAAACATTGGTGCTTAGCATTTTTGACCCGAATAAGATTTGAATCCGGGTTCCCCCGGTTTCAAGCCAACACTCATACCAATTACGCTGTACTTAAACGTAACGTTAGAGAATCGCCTCCAACACAAAGCCGAAGCAAATCATAATCAGTTTACAGAATGTCGCCGAGATCAAAGCTATTCACATCAAAGGATTCGTCCGTGAGGCAGAACAGTCTTATTTTAGTTTTTTTTTTTCAGAAGTCATAGGTTTTGATTTATACATTCGACAATGTAAACAGGAGCTAGCAAAGTGTTTTTCCTATACATAGGTACAAAGAACTTGATCCTGACTTGTCTCAACCAATACATATAGATTACAATTTGCCACCTGTTCTGTTCAATATGGACAAGTGGCGTCAAATAGACAGTATTACTGGCATCTCGTGTTTGTTTCAATTTCAACTGAACTTAAAAAAAAATAAAAACCTTAAAAATATAATTGGCTAAACTTAGTAAGCACTCATTTTTTTTTTTATAAATGATAATAATGCTTCGTTGGGCACGTAAAGTAGGCGACCGAACTTCTTCTTTTTTTTATGATAATAATAAATGCAGGAATGGACCTGCTACATTCTCTGTTTAATATAGACTACAATTAGCTAAATGTGATCACTTTTACTGGTGTCTCTGTCTACGCGCCGCAAGGTTTAAAAGTCGGTATGTGTAATTTGTTTGTCTTCCACTGGGTATCATGGAGACCATCGTTAGTGACATTAAAATAAACGCTTTTTAAGGGTTCCTAAAACATTACGCAAGCAAGATGAAACCAGCAGGTGCATCGGTTGCCGAGTAAGACGCTGAATAGAGCCAATGACCTTGAGAGATGGCACCGCCCCCACGCGGGTACACATACACACCAAACGACGTGGCTGCCACTAATAATATAGCATCAGGCTGCAGCCTTACGCACACACGCGTGCAGTGCGTACATAAAATCTCGAAAATGAGAATAAAGGAACTTGCTGAAAATTTAATTAAAAAATAGAACAGTATTACGATAGTATATTGCTAGATAAAAAATCTGTCAAAAAATCAGAATCATTGCATGCATTTTAGTACTGTTTCTAGACAGTATAATATTTTTTTAGAGGTACATTCGTGATTTTTTTCTATCGAATCAATATAGTTATATTATGTTTTGAACACAGTATCTTAATAACGCATAACCTCAAGAATATCATATATTTTTTTGATTATGGTCACTGCAGTGGATCATGTACTTTTACGCATCATAAAACTCGCATTTAGCTCTTTCGATCCCGAATCCCGGCCATATCAATGAGTTTTTTTTTATTAAAAACTTAAGTATAGGTATAATCCGACAAACCACACTTACAGGCTTTTCCATCTAAATATACCTCACAAATACCATCGGCTAAACGAGGGAGACTTGGTCTTTCGCTGGGTATTCTAAAACTGTAACACGGTTTCAGGAGCTGTAAGGCGGGTTGAAGAAAGAAAAGAACGTCAGAAACAATAAAAACTTTACAGTATTTTATTTATACAAAAAGGGCATTATTTTATACACCAGAGTCACATAATAGGAGAAATAAAACGTTTTATCGTGTAAACAGAATCTTAATGGTCAATAAAAATTACTAATTGTTACTACCGAATGGCGAGAGCAAGGTCACTTTTTTTAAACTTTTTGGAAATGTTTCGTTATGTATTACAGAGTGATAACAAATTTAATGAGCACTAGATCTAGTATCTAAAAAATATATACAGTACTCGGTGTTTGATATGGCACGTCGGGGACAAGAGCGAGATATTCGGTTGATTTCGGTTTCGTATAGCGTTATCTTTGTCTATAGCAGTCAGGTGCATTGTGTGACAGAGACAATGCTCTACAAATCCGAAAGTGGCCGATCTTATCTCACTCTTGTACCCGATGTGCCATATCAAACGCCGAGTACTGTACTTCTGGGTATGAAAAACGAACAAATAATTTGTACGAATATCTGCGCTGTTTTTTTCCAGAAGTACTGAACGGATTTTATTTCGATTGTGTGTATTAAAAATAATGAATTTTTTACTTTATTTAATTTTTATTATAGCGGCCATAGTAATAAACACACAACATTTCAAGTATCTACCTATTACGGTTCAAAATATACAGCTCTGTGACAGACGTAGCCTTAGTAATAGGGTTTCCGTTGTCACCCTTTGGTTACGGAACCATAAAATCTTCGTCGTAGCATATAAATTATCGACTAGTATCTTTGATATAATGTCTATATATGGTTTTTTCTTCACGGCAGCTCCCGAAACCGTGTCCTCGGTCCCAGAGTACCCAGCGGAAAACCAAGTCTCCCTCCCTCTTTTAGCCGATGGTATTTGTGAGGCTATACCTACCTAACGAGTGGACAGTTCTGTTGAGGTATATTTATCTATACTAATATTATAAAGAGGAAACATTTGTAAGTTTGTTTGTAATGAATAGGCTCAGAAACTACTGGGCCGATTTTAAAAATTCTTTCACCATTAGAAAGCTACATTCTTCGTGAGTGACATAGGCTATATACCATCACGGCATGACGACGGGAACGGGGTGGGCAGAGGTGAACATGACAAAAGAAGTGTATGTTTGCCAACATTCTGAAATAGACACGTACGAAGTCGTGGGAAACAGGGTAGGGGTAGGGGTAGGGGTAAGGGTAGGGGTAGGTGTAGGGGTAGGGGTAGGGGTTGGGGTTGGGGTTGGGGTAGGGGTAGGGGTAGGGGTAGGGGTAGGGGTAGGGGTAGGGGTAGGGGTAGGGGTAGGGGGTAGGGGTAGGGATCGGGGTAGGGGTAGGGGTAGGGGTAGTGCATTCAAGCCATTATCTATGAGTGCTGTAGGGTATATTTTATTTTGTTCGCAAATATCCACGGGCGAAGCCGGGGGCGGAATGCTAGTAAGTTATATTTTTACTGATGAAACTTGTACCCTGTGTACCCTGGGGACTGTAACACGGTAGAATATAAAGCTACTCAGTAGAAATCCTCGTAAAATGCCGTTTTGCCATAAATAGGATGTAAATCTTTATGCTTTTGTGATTGAATGATCAATGAACAAACAATGTATACAATATACAAGAAACGCGACCTACTTCACCTAAACACAAATATTTACATTTGAAAAACATTCCTTGTGCGCATGAGTTGAAAGATGAGACGGTTGTCATAAATTATAATTACAAATATTCTGTTGCGAAATTATGAAGTACTTTAATTTTTACTACCTTGGTATTACTGTTTAGTTCTGCGTTCTTTATATACATAACCTTTCATATCAATAGCATTTTGTTGCTGGTTTCACTATTAGTAGGCCCTCACATTGGTCCAGCTCTAGGCGGACCGTTTGTTACAAGAATTGGACGAGTTTGTGGTCGATTTCGGTGGACCTTACGGCGACGCGCCGTGGATCGAATGTGTGGCCACCTTAGATGAGTTTCACAATTTAATGATACTATCTATCTATCTATCTATCATCACGCCTTTCATCCCAAGAGGGGTAGGCAGAGACAATCGAATGCCATTTGTTACGATCCTGACATATCTCTTTTGCTTCTTTTATATTCATCTTACCTTTCATACATGCTCGGCGATTGTGTGTACTTTTAATATTTCCTTCGATCAACATATTTTTTATATGTTCAATAAAAGTACATCTAGGTCGTCCTCTGCTAGCATTTCCTTTCACTTCAGCCATATAAACCTTTTTAGTCAATCTATCATCCTTCATTCTTTCAACGTGTCCAAACCAGCGTAAACTACTTTTCTTCATGTTTGTCACAACATCATCTTTTACTCCGCATTCTTCTCTAATGACATCGTTCCGGATACGGTCAATACGCTTTATATCACACATTCTACGTAAAGACCGCATTTCCACTGCATTTATTTTACTTTCATGCCTCTTATTCCATACCCAAGTCTCGCTTCCATAAGTAAGTGATGGAACTAAAACAGCATTATGTATGTTCATTTTACTTTTAGTTGTAAGTTGTGTATTTCTGCATACATTGTTTAGTCCACCAAATACCTTGCTTCCCGCTTTCACTCTCCTTTCAATTTCTTTGTCTATCTTTCCACTTCTTGTAACCATACTACCTAAATAAACAAATTCATTCACTTGCTCTAACTTACATCCTTTCACACAAATCTTACACTCCGTCCTTTCATCTTCCTTTTCAAATACTAATACTTTTGATTTCGAAATATTAATTTTCATGAATTTCTTCTCACATTCCTCATTCAAAATTGCAACTAGGTTTTGCAGCTCTTGCTCCGAAGATGCAATTAATACCGCATCATCGGCATATAAAAGACAGCAAAGTCTAGTAGGACCCATTTCTATCCCTAAGGAACATTGTTGTAATTTGGTCAAACATTTATTTTAATTTACATAAATTTAATGATACTGATTTGTTTATTTATATTTATAATAATAATAATAAACAGTAAGGCGCAGGGCGGCATGTGACGAGCCGTGGGTGAGTAACGACACCGTCGAACCCGAGTGCTCCAGGGAGTAGGTTGAGGCAGGCGTCCCCACTGCTGAGACTCTCGCCCCTGGCTTGCCTTAATTGGTTGTCCAGGGTGGAGTCGTTAGAGTATAATATTATATATTATGCTCGGGGGTGGAAGTGTCTAAAGGCGTAATAACGGGGAAGCTATATTTTGAAACCGGTGTCACACCTCTCGACACCCCCAGCCGCTTACACCAATGTTGTCTGTCTTACTGCCGGCAGAAATGCTTAAAAATTGTGGTTGTTTTAGGAGGCCCATTTAGTAAACGGCGAGTCACCACCTGCCAATTTTACGTTACATGAGATGATTGATACCGGCAGGTGATCGTTGTCTCTACCAATAAACTTGATAAACCAATCCATTTAACACCTCAAAACAATAGCCCGATTTTAATTTAATTTTATCTCAGCAATAGTCCAGGCACCTGACGGGGCCTGTCTATGAGCACATTGTATTTGATGCATTCAGAGATAGGTCCCGACGGGTGCTAGTCACAACACTTTAGATTAAACACTCTTACGGGCCTCTACGTGTTGGACCTATGTCCCCATGCAAGCCTTACAAAGGACCGGGTATTATGCCTGTGAATTTAGAGTTACATAATAATAATAATTATTTATTTATTTGTTTGTTCAAGGAACACATACCCGTTTGGGTGTACAAATATTGAAGAAAAAAAATGGTTAACCGTTAAATAGTATGGTAAAACAAAAATTTTATCAATCAATCAATTCATATTTTAAATATATTTCATAATGGAAAGTTAACGCAACGTAACAAAAGAATGTGTCACCCACCCCTTCATATTCTACTTCAAAGTCTTACCTCTTGGAAAATTACATGCATAGTACAAAATTGCATTATGCAGTTCCATAATTCTCTATCTACCCCAATAGAATGTAAGCATGTGTTTCATGGCCTCAAACAACCAGAAAATATGATGAATCTATTTAAATAAAAATATTTTTACAAAGTGTATAGGTTTTGCTAATCGTATGCGGTTTTTAGAACAATATAAGTCTTTAGTTTTGTTACGGTTTTACAAATGTAAAGAAAGAAACAAGCCTTTAAGAATATAATGGACGAAATTAGGAAATTTGTGCTCAAAAGGTATGCTTTAAAATTCTATTCAGAATAAATTATGTTTGTAAAATTTGCATACTTAGTTGTATTTTCGACTGGTAATATACCTACCCTTCAGCTTATTTCACTTTGCTAACAGTCTATTGGGATAGATAGACTTATAGACCTCCATAAGCTACAATTTTGTACAATGCAGGTAATTTTCCACGAGGAAAGTCTTTGAAGTAATTATAGTTGCAACTAATTGTAAACAGTTCATGTCACAAGGTCGCCACAACTGTGTCAATTGAATCTGCAATTAATATAATAAACAAAACAAAAAAAACACACCTACACGGACCTTTATATCTAGCGGTGTGACCAGAGACATCAGTAACAGTGTCCACATGACGCCAGTTGTCCATATTAAACAGAACAGGTGGCAAATCCGTTGCTACAGCAACCTAATGGACCTACATTTGTCGATAAAAGCACATATATTCTTAAAGAAAATTGATGCTTAGCACTTTAAGCATGAGTGGGAAATGACCCGGGACTTCCCGGTTTCAAATCAATGCTCTACCAATTAGGCTATCGACTCCTTTATAATATAATAATTACGGTATTGTGCATCAGATATGGCACGGAAAGCACTTGGCACAAAGCGTATGCATGCGCACTGAATAGTACCTACAATACATAGCTCCATGTGTCCAACGCTTTACAAAAAATAATACTTATTCAATGTTCTTATTTGAACAAGAAATTCAACAACGGGTACTTGACCTATATGTATGTGCATGTAGCAAAAGAAACTACGAAGCAAATCCAGGAAGGTAACTCTAGCTAGGCGTTAATTTCAATCCTAAGTTGACATTAAATATTTCATTGCGATGGCAACCTGTAGCGACAATTTTATTGAAATTGAATTGTACTAAACTAAGTTATTTTATATGCTACTCAGTTTAGAAAAAATTGTCACTGATGACATCATCGCAAAGAAATTAAATTCAGGATTTTAGAATTTGAAAAACATATAATTATGAACGCATTATAGTTTGTAATTACAAAATAAGTCTGCGTCAGTGTTGAGTGCAAGAAGTGTCGCGCAGTTCTATAGTAATTACTCTTAATTGAGACCCGCAAACCTAACTCTACGATTACCGCCGTAAGGATGTGGCCTCGAACGCTCATAGCGTGTGGGTCACCTGTCTGTATGACAGATTTTACTTGGTACTATTTATATCTTCGCAACTACTTTAGTACTTTTTGGTTAGTTAGTAATTATACTACTAATGTTATGTTTTTTTTTTCTTCGCTGGTTGTTTTACGGCTTCCAATGTATCCAGCGAAAGATCAAGTCTTCATCTTTAAGTCGATGGTATTAGTGAGGCTATACCTAACGAGTGGCCAGTTCTGTTGAGGTATATTTAGATGGAAAAGCCTCTGAGTGTGGTTTGTCGGATTATGTACTTTTTTTAATAAAAAAATAGGTTACTTTGTTTATTTGTATCTCCCCTACTGAATATATCTGGAACTACTTTTCTAATTACTTTAATATAGGTATATAGCATATATCCTTAATTTTTTTCTAAAAAGCCATTTCGGTATGTAATGTTATCAACTTGGTCTTCCGCTGGGTACCCTGGAACCGTAACACGGTTTCAGGAGCTGTAAAGCAACCCGTGAAGAAAAAAAAAAAAAAAAAAAAAAAATAGCTACCTTAAAATAGCTTAATCTTTGAAATAAAAAAAATACATACCGAATTGCACTGGACTATTTTCTGAAGTAGGTAATCGCTCATTAAAGTTAAGACCACAGCGTTCTCTAGTTAATCGTCGTTCTTGGCAGCGTAACTTTTAAGAGCTAGTTCGCAAAGCAATGTCCTGTGAGATCTTGTTCAGAATACCACTTAAAGAATTAGGTTAACTTAAATATACTTTCATGCTAATCTGGGATTAAAATTCTATATCTAACATAACCTGTGTCATATAGTATTAAATTTTAACGCGAATCTGCTCAACTGAGAAGTTACGAATTCGATCCCCACATGGCCGGGATCTGGGATCGAACTCGGGGTCTGCCTAGTTAATACCAGACGTCTTAACCACTCGGCCACCGACCCTGAAACTTTTGTCTCGCTATATATAAACTAATATAAAAAGTAATCAACCAAATTAGCTCATTACGGCGACTTACGATTAAATTTTGAAATAAATTGATTCAATGATATGCAATAAAACATGAAAATATTTTTTTAATAACTTTGAAACCATTCAACCGATCGACTCCAAAAACCAATCAAAATTAAGTCTCAATAGAGTCTTTTGGTCGCCATATTGAAAATCCGAATCGATTGATTAATTCCGAAGATACCGTACAAAAAAAATTGGTTTATAATTTTACTTAAATTTTCATAGCGGGAAGTTAAAAATGGATTCAAAACTTAGTTTTGTACAACTCTTCCAAACTGAGAGTCTGAAATATTCCTACAGTATTTATGAATATGATACACAAACAAACTACGAATGATTAAATGTTATAAAAAAATCGAAAAACCAGAACGAGATAAAAAAAACGAGAGAGAGCGGGATGGCGCTCTACAAAACTTTCTTGACACGTTTCTACCAAACGACGTACTCCTTCTTAGGAACTTGTAAGTATGTAATTCGATTCCTAGATCTCGGGAATTGCGAAAAACTTAAGAAAATATGATATTGGATGTGTAATTTTTGTATAGTAAGCAAAGTAAAATTGCAAGTTCGAATTTCGAGCCAAATGAGAGCGAATCCATTGTCTATGCCAGTGTTGTCGTTTGAAAAAATCGTGACATTTCTTTCATTGGTTTCGAGATTTAAGGCCGATTTACACAATATATGAAGTTATCCCTAGATTCTACGTGGGCGGAGCCAAAATTTGCTGAATAGATACATATTTTCTTCTGTATAAAAGCTTTTAAAGTTTTGTGTAACATATTCTCCAAATGGTTTTCTAATTTTGGTAGACCTATTATTTCTCAAAGGTGTTTTTTTGTCAGTATCAAATATCTCCCTTATTACTGTATCAAAGTTAATGTTTTTTGAAGATGATTTTTTCCCCTAATGACAAAAAATAAACAAACAAATCAAAATTAAATGATTCTTTTAAAACGCCATCTGTTGGATATCAGTTGAACTAACGGTGCGAAGTGTTCGCACGGGTCATCTAGTTTTTAATGTTAAGTAGACTGTATAAGACCTAATTCACTAAGATAAACGAGTTACCTACTAGAAAAGGGGGCAATTGTCAGTGTTAATTCCCACTTACCTATCATTTTTAGCACAACATGGGGTCAATATTGTCAATGAATGAACACACAAAATAAATAACTTACCCGCGCCCCACATACATCATTCGTTTATCTCCAATAATTGACAACTACTTGTTATTGAGATATAGCTCTATAAATTATGATTAATTACTTTTACATGACCACATCCTTATTTATATTATACTATTTGACTTTCCGCCCCGGCTCCGCCCGTGTATATATTCGAACAATATAAAATATAGTCTATGTCACTCTGGGATGTCGTAGATTTCTCTTAGTGAAAGAATTTTTAGAATCGGTTCTGTAGTTTTTGAGTTTATTTATTACAAACAAAAAATCTAATTTTGCCTCTTTATAATACTAGTATAGACTAGCGAACTACTTATCTATTAGAGGTAGATATATGCTACCGCGGACTTTTTTGTAGATTATTTTATTCTACACAATTCTTTCCTACATCATTTTGTCATATCTTTGACGGATTAGACAGCATACGCCATGAAATCTCGCTAAGGCTGACTTTTTTCCCGAGTTAATTCACTTATACTGTTATTGCTCAGCTCCTAAACATGATACGTCCATGTTTAATACACGTAAACCTTCCCGGTGAATCAACCGACTATCTAATGTGTAGGTTGCTCACTGTCTATCGGTCTGTCTGTCCCAATGTTTGTTCAGAATATACTCCGAAACTGCTCAATGCATTTTGATAAAACTTTCATGGATCATATTAGTACTTAGACTTAGAATCTGCATTTGGTTTCGTTTCAATAGTAAAATATAACAGGCCAAGTGCGAGTAGGACTCGCAACTTTTTCATATTCTCTTTTCGCGTTTCTAAAGTGACTTTTTCGGGAAAAAGGTAAGTTCCACTTTAACCTCTATTTTCAACCCCTCAAACCCATGAGCACTCACAACCAGAACTCTGAGAGTCTCCGAGAATACCGCATACCATCAGATGTCGCCTGAGTCACATGTCCAAATTGTCCAACCGGTATCATAGTGGGAAGTGTATCAAGGCATGAGAGCGCGGGACAAATTGGTTACTTCCTCGCACGCGTATCACTTACTTTAAATTACATCATTTATTTTGATATCTAGTGATTGATTGGTCAACGTCGTCTAGGGATTATAGGTTTAAATAGAAATTTACTTTTCCGGGATAAAAGTCCCCAAAATTTTAAATATAATAAGATTTTTCTTGATATAGGTACCTAACGACTTTTTTCAGAATACCATCCATTGGCCTATTGGAGAGGTATAGCCTCCAAAAACCCTAATGAGAAGTACTTTACCTTCCACTGGGATCCTGGGTTCCGGGAGTCGAACTCGTGAAAAATCTAATCGGATCACATGTATCTATAGGTACATAGTGTTTTTTTTGACAAAACATGTTTATCTATACTAATATTATAAAGAGGAAAGATTTGTATTTTTGTGTGTATGTTTGTTTGTAATGAATAAATTAAAAAACTACTGTGCCGATTTAAAAAATTATTTCACCATTGGAAAGCTACATTCACCCTGAGTGACATAGGCTATATTCTATTTTCAAAAAAATTAGGGATCCTTACTGAAACTCCAATAATGTAACCCAAGGTGTAAAAAAAATGACCTAATAAATTCCTTACATCGCGTGCGCTGCGAAAACTATTGATGATACAGAGGTAGTGGTAGTGGTAGAGGGTAGGGGTAGGAGTAGAAGTAGGGGTAGGGGTGGGGGTAGGTATAGGGTATATTTTATTTTATTCGTAAAAATCCACGGGCGAAGCTGGGGGCGGAATGCTAGTATCTACATAATTATGTAGGTATATAAATAAAAATCAATTGCCACATGTATGAAAGCTGATTTTTTTTTGTTCGTAATTGTCAGGACAAGTTTTTAGGGAAAGAAAAATTGGAAAAGTTGCCCGGTAATTGAATAATGAAAAACTGAAGTCAGTTTCATGTAAATATATATGCAAAAAAATTTGCAACTTGCCTGTTTAATAAGTTTATCATTATTAATAGGAGAGTGCTTCGCGTGCTTTGGAGGACCCATAAAAAACTCTTTCACATTATTTCTGAAAAAAGTGATTTAAGAAGTGACATATACTTCTATAAAGTTCAGCGACAGGCTTGGCACCTCTCCTGAACTATATTGACCCAGCTGGTAAAATGTCACGCAAGATAAAGGTCGGTACACATCAAAGTATTTATGTCAGAAAGTCACAAAATTAGGATATGTTAATATATATGTTCAAACCCCTTTATCCTCTTGCCACCAGAAATGTCGATTTTATTGTTTACTAGCTGCCCTGGCTTTGCCCTTGGGATTTTTTTAATTATGACATATGAATTATCTCAAAGGGGCTATAGGTACAAAATGGGTTGACAACAATTTCAATACCTACATAAATATGCCTATAATTTATGTAGATAATTTTATTCTACACAATTCTTACCTACATCATTTTGTTATATCTCTGACGGATTAGACAGTATACGCCATGAAAACTCACTAACTTCAGCTAACTTTTTCCTCGATTTGACACTACTGTTAATACTCAGCTCCTAAACATGATAGGTCCATGTTTAATACTCGTAAACCTTCCCGGTGAATCAATCTATATCTAATAGTGAAATCCGCAACAAAAAACAACAAAACAGACAAACAGACAGACGCGGCGGTAACTTTTATAATATGTAGTGATTAGGATACAATTTCTTTGCTCCAAGACCTATGGTTTCAACCCCAAATAATATAATTTTCAATTATCATGTAAAAATTTAACTTTGCAGAAATAACTCACCGATTTGTAAAAAAAACAATCCAATTCAAACACTAAAAGGACACACAATAAACAGTTTAGTCATTCCTACACATTCTACATAAACCATTACGACGTTAATCGTATGCGGGGTAAACATGACATGTTCATACGTCCATACACTGTCACACTATGAAACATACTAAACTCCAAACGATCTAAGAATCTCTGAACCAAAAATAACTAACGCACAGTAGTTGAAAATACATTGACATCTTATTTTGAAATTTTGTTTACGCTGTCAGTTGGTATACTATACTAGACTGTTCCTACGGTTTCTTTTGTGATCGCTGAAAGTTTAACAAACACATCTTCACTGCCTTGTGAAGATATATCTTGTGGTATGACCAGTAACAGTGTCCACTTGACGTCAGTTGTCCATATTGAAGTCGTATTTGAAAAAATATTGTTGCATTTGATAGCTCAATTATTGAGGAAGTTTAAGTAGTGTGATATGAAGCATATAAACTTCCTCAATAATTGGGCTATCAATTTGGGATTGTTTGAGATTGGTTGCTTTGCTACTTTAATAAAAAAATAGAACATAGTTTTAGTACCATTACATGAATGCCGACTATAAAATTTACCCTGTAAATTAGCCTCTCTGTAATAATTTTTGAAAACTGAACTACGCATATCACGCTGCGACCCAAAGGAGCGGATCAGTAACCATTAAGGGCCCTATATCCATAATTTGTATGGAGATATTACTATTCCCAATTTCTCTGTAAATAATCCACCTGTGTCACTGTAATTTAGCATATAGTTACTTATTCAATATATTTAAGTGAAATAGTCGTTATTTTTTCAATTCGTTTTATTTAATAGGAAATATGGGTGGTAGAATAAACGATTATTCTGCCCCTGCTGTCTCTTTCATAATCCATCACAAAACTCTAAATTTTTTTTAAAACGCTGTTATACCATTATTCTTCAATTATGTATATCGAATTTTTTGGTAGCTTATTGAAAATTTAAAATAATAATTATTTTATTATTTTTGCCAAATTAAAAAATCATAAAAAAATTTTTTTTAATTCTAAATAAGCTACAAAAAAAGCGATATATATAATTGTAGAATAATGGTATAAGAGCGGTTTAAAAAAAAATTAGAGTTTTGTGATAGATTATGAAAGAGACAGCAGGGGCAAAGTTAAACCACCCATATTTCCTATTCAATAAAACCCATTGAAAAAATAAGAGCTATTTCACTTAGATATATTCAATAAGTAACTATATGCTAAATTATAGTGACACAGGTGGATTATTTGCAGAGAAATTGGGAAAAGTTTATCCCAGAAAAAATCCCAGTATAGGACCCTTAAGGGGCGGTGGTCAAGGTCATCTTATAACTGTCAAAAATATGGCAAATCTCAGTTAATCCTGGAAAGGTGAGTTTATTTATACAGCATTTCCTCACCACACAATGATAGTTATTATTTGAAATTGGATTGAGCCATATTTTTATTATTTAGGGTTCTAAAGAGCCGTAGTTTTCAATACGAGCATTGTCTTTGCGTTTTGGAAATTATGGCTATTTAGAACTCTTAATAATGAAAATATGGCTCAATCTAATTTAAAATAATAACTATCAATTGTGTGGTGAGGAATTGTTGTATAAATAAACTCACCTTTCCAGGATAAACTGAGATTTACCATATTTTTGACAGATACAAGATGACCTTGACCAAAGGTGCTTAACGTAGGTGCAACCGCAGGCATAGCTAGTGTACAACGACCTTCCATCCAAAATGTATGTAGCTACATGTAATTCAGTTTCGTAATTAATTTAAACAAACTGAACAAACATTTTGAATGACATGTCACAGAAACGTGATTTTGCATACCCTTGTAATTATTATCAACAAAGAAAACACAAGGGATACGGGACCCTAAATTAAATTAGAATTGTTATGAATGTCAAGTTGTTAAGCCATACATTTATGTGTTCACATTGGACCAGTGTTCACATTTAGACGGTAGAATAAGTCGCTAGTCTGTTCTTTTTGATGTTAAACACATCTATTGGCGCGCCTTGGAGGTAAAATCGACTCGTTTAGCGTGACGGAAAACTGCGTCATGCCCTCTCCCCGCTGCTCTCTCCCGTATAGTATACTATTTGTACTGCGTGTGCTTCTCTATTCGACGCGTCAATTTCGATGTTACACATACGCCGGGCGTCCTGTGGTTTTTGTAGACTTGGTTTTTCCCGCTTCGAGATATAACAAAGAAAAGTAACCACTATATCTCCGGCCTTCCAACTATATGTGCAAAAAATGTCATCAATCCGTTGCAAATAAACTGTTTTATAAATACCTATGTTGTAAACAAAACTATATAATGACATTCGCGTACACAATTAAATATTATTTTTCATTGTATAAAAAGTATCGCGTGTCTTAGGTTATTCTGTCAGTATCTACCTTAATTATTAGTTAGGTTTCAATTAATTATATAACTTCACGCCTGTTTCCTATAGGGGTATGGAGCAATTATGAAGATTATTTCATGATTTTTCTGAATTTAATCTACAATTTAGAAAAATGTTTACGGGTTGCCTTACAGCTCCCGGGAACCGTACCCAGCGTTCCTCATTTAGCCGAAGATTTTTTTTAGGCTATACCTAACGAGTGGCCAGCTCTGTACGGTTTGTCGGATAATGTATACATAGATTTTTTAATTATAAAAACCCAGTGGTACATGGTCGGATGTGGGGATCGAAGCCGCGCTTCTCAGTTGTGAGCCGAAGTTTTACCCACTCGACCACCGACGCCCCTATATTCAAGGCAATGGCACGTCAAGCCGATATTGGACAGGCAACCGGATGGCGAGTGGTAATCTAGGCCTTTGAGTGGTACAGAGTCCCCTGGTAGCGGCCAAAGTGACCCCAAATGGACAGGGGCGGCGATATGGGGTGGAGTAAAATCGATTTTTTTTTTGAAAAGGCAACTGGATAAAAATGCGGTATCATTAAAGGAAATACCCTAATTATATAATTTTTTTTGCCAGCCGCAACACGCGGGCCGTTCTTGCACTAGCGTGTAAAAAAAAGTGAAAAGGCAACTGCTTCAAAATTAGTGAGCATATACTTATTGACATCACCAAACGTTGGGAAAAAATTGCCATCCGATCCTGATGGGCAGTTTCGGAGAAACAACCCCTCAAAGTCGCCGAAAAACCCTTTTTTTGTGTGTGGGCATCAGGACAGTCTTCTGCCCACTCAGAGGGACCCACAGGGGACTCTGTACCACTCAAAGGCCTAGATTACCACTCGCCATCCTGTTGCCTGTCCAATATCGGCTTGACGTGCCATTGCCTTGAATACTAAATCTAATCTAAAATTATTTCACTTTTATCTTGAGCGTTCATAATGACCGAGAACTCGAGAAATATGGATATAAAGATTGAACAAAATATACATTATATACATAAGAAAAATGTACATTCTAATAAGTGAATCTTGGATATGGCAGAAGAAGCATACTAGTAAGATTAATGCTGTTGAGATGAGATCATTAAGAAAAATGTGAGAAAGTGAGAAATGATGATGTACTTGAA
Organism: Nemapogon koenigi; assembly: GCA_963924495.1. Classification (NCBI taxonomy): domain Eukaryota; kingdom Metazoa; phylum Arthropoda; class Insecta; order Lepidoptera; family Tineidae; genus Nemapogon; species Nemapogon koenigi. The sequence continues at coordinate 10,863,157 of OZ004647.1, read as the reverse complement.
AATATGGAGTGACTGATAGTGTTGTATATAAAATTGTTAAAGAGAAAGCTGAGATAGGTTGTGTCTAATCCGTCAGAGATATAACAAAATAATGTAGGAAAGAAATGTGTAGAATTAAATGATCTACAAAAAAGTTTGCGGCAGCATATAAATAGTCTTATATCCATAATTTGTTTGGGGATAAACTATTCCCAATTTCTCCGTAAATAATCCACCTGTGTCACTGTAATTTAGCATATAGTTACTTATTCAATATATCTAAGTGAAATAGCCGTTATTTTTTCAATTGGTTTTATTGAATAGGAAATATAAGTGGTAGAATAAAGGATTACTCATAATCTATCACAAAGCTCTTAATTTTTTTTAAGCTCTGTTATACCATTACCCTTCAATTATATACTTAGTCAGATCATAAGTTGTGTTTAATTAATTTGATATGAAATAATTGATTTTGATTGAGATTCTTTTGCTAATAAAGTTTATTCAAAATGACCCCCGCGATTTTCAATACAGGCCTAATTCAATAAACTTTTTTGTGGCCAGCATTTTAAATTAAAAAGTTTTAACGTGTGACAGAACTTACGACCAGACTATGTAAATATCGCGTTTTTTGTAGCTTATTGAAATTTCAAAAGAATTATTATTTTATTATTTTTGACCAATTAAAAAACCATTTAAGAGCTATGTGATAGATTTCGAAAGAGAAAACAGGGGCAAAGTTTTACCACTCATAATATTTCCTATTCAATAAAACCACGAGCGATGTCGGTGCGGAAATATAGTGCTGTACTTGTTCAACAAATTGTATAAGGCCCAGGCCACAATAATATCTAGCTCACATCACGCAAACTGGTTGCAATTAATTTTAATAAATACCTATTTAGTTCCCATTTGCTGGTAATGATACCCGACTACGCAAACAGAGGGTGTCGCTGCGGTTAGTTGTACCTATTAATTTGTTCTCAAACATTACTTAGGTCCTAAACGATGACTAAGTTTGTGGTTCGTTAAGGTGACGCATCATAGCGCAATGAACTCAGTGAACAGCGCGTCTTATTTTGCACTGCTTTTAAAAGGATAAGATAAGATTCCAGAAAAAAACGGTCTTGGGAAAATATCTGAAACGAACTTCGGTTATTTAAGTATCAGAAAATCAAGTTATAGTATTCTTAAACTCAATAAAATTGTACTAGTCGCAAGGTCACGTGAAATTGACGATTTTCAGGGCTTCATAAAACTTAGATGTACCTAACTGATTGTAATATATTTTATGTGGTTATTCTATGTTATATAAAAAAACGTACGAGCCTTACAGTAGTCTGACCTCTCACCTTAGTACACTGTTGGCTGACAGTACCAACCTCTCGGAAAATGGGTTGGCACCATCTAACGGCCAACTCTACCTACCACCTCGCGTGCTCATTTCACTTCATAATTTTACGAAATCAGTTCCACAGATTGCAGGAAAGCGAGGGGAAAGATGTTACACACAAAAAGGGATTATAAAGGGAGCTCTGAATGCTGTTAAGAGTAGGTAGGGTTAGATTAATTAACTTGGTTGCTAAGGACTTGGTCATGAAAACATTTCTAAATCGAATTGATGGCGTAATTAGATAGATAGAGCGTTGAGACCTGGGAGACCTGGATTCTTTAAATTACGGTTTATAAGTCATTAAGTGCATCCGGATTTTTCCGTCTGTTAAAGAAGTGGCATCTATATATATAAAAGAAAGTCAGTTAGTTACACCATTTATAACTCAAGAACGGCTGTACCGATTTGGCTGAAAATTGGTGGGGAGGTAGCTTAGAGCCAGGAGACGGACATAAGATAGTGGTAGGGGTTGGAGTAGGGGTAGCTAAATTATTATAATTTGTAATTGTGAATATGTGGCGTCATCTTGATTTTTTACATATGTACTAAAATGTATTTGTAAACGTCAATAGATGGCGCTGTATTAATACTTTTCTTATCTATAGGATACAAAAGAAAGTCGTGTTAGTTACACCATTTATAACTAAAGAACGGATTTGGCTGAAAATTGGTGGAGAGGTAGCTTAGAGCCAGGAGACGGACATAGGATAGTAGCGGTAGTGGTAGGGGTTGGAGTAGTGGTAGTGATAGTGGTAGTGGTGGTGGTAGCGGTAGCGGTAGCGGTAGCGGTAGCGGTAGCGGTAGCGGTAGCGGTAGCGGTAGCGGTAGCGGTAGCGGTAGCGGTAGCGGTAGCGGTAGCGGTAGCGGTAGCGGTAGCGGTAGCGGTAGCGGTAGCGGTAGCGGTAGCGGTAGCGGTAGCGGTAGCGGTAACGGACGAAGGAAAGTAAATAGCAGGCAAGCCAACGTTTGGGCAGGACAACGTCTGCCGGGCCCGCTAGTATGACATAATATATAAGTCCATTAAGTGCAGCAATCTAGGCTTGCCACCTGTTCTGTTTAATATGTACATCTGGCAAAAAGTGGACACTGTTACTGGTGACCCTAGCTACACCGCAAGGTTTAAAAGCCGTGAAGATGTGTCTATCTCAGGCCAGCAAACATAAAACTTTAAAAAAAAAAGTATACAGACTTCAGAAATTGTGCACTGAAAAGTAAGAAATAAAAAGAAAAAAGTTGGAAGATGTCAAATTAGAATATAAAATTAAGTAAACATCTAAGAAGATGATCTGTTCAATATTATCTGACTATCGTAGGTCCTTTAAATAATCAGTAGAAATACCGCTGAAACTTAAAACCATTTACAAAACAGTCTCGTCTACCGTCCACCGTCCAGCAATATAATCTCATTAAAAATACCAAATAACAAAATTAAGTATCGGCGGGAACGTTCACAAAACCGTTGTTTATGTAAAATCAAACAAAAGGCGTCCCTTTGCGGGAAAATAAAGAGGCTTTCAGTGGTGTTTTCAAAAGAAAATAGACTAAAAGAAAAACAATGAACTTCTAACAATGGGTACGCTTCGAGAAATGTAACTTGACAACACAGGCACAACTGGTCTGTGAATACAATGTCCGAAGCACTACCAAGTACGAACACACTGGCTGTGGTTTTATATATTATATCGTTAAGGGTAAGTAATAGTGAAATTAACTTGGTTGCTAACTAATTGACCGTGAAAAAATGTCGTCCTAGAAAAAAAATATGGCTTGAACTTTTTCAAAAAATATAGCGAAAATACAATAAAAGTGTTTTTTGGAAATTTTTGTTTAAAAAACTGTTAAAGAAGTGACACATCTAGGAACATTAAATGCAGCAACAGGCTTGCTAACACTAACACATTGCCGTAACAAATTAATGACTCGTGCCTTCTCTACTTTAAGTTCTGAGATTTCTCTAAAATGCCTGTGAGTTTTAAAACAAAGAAAATCTTTTTCTCTAATACAAATGGTATTTTCCAAGTAATAAACTTGAGTAATTTATGTCTCAGTTGTCGTATATAAAAATGTGCGTGTTAGAGCAGGACATAAGATAAACAATGACTCGGTAATTTATTTGAATATTCTTAGAACCAAAGTTTACATTTTCTGTCAAAAGCCATCTGTTTTATAGACGTAGAACGTAACCGTTGTAAGAAATACATGACGAACGAATTTAAGCACATCTAGGGCCATTAAGTGCAGCAACAGGCTTGCCATCTGTTCTTTTTAAAACGGACAACTGAAAAAAAGTTGACGTGAAAATTACCTTTGGCGTTAAAATAATAAATAATAATATTCTTCATGAAAATTTCTAACGGTTATATTTAAATATCAATAATTTATCAAGTGTCAAAATGAATAACAATATTTAAAGACGTATTTACGAAAACTGGTAAAATGTTGAGTTTGAGGTACACTTTACGACGATTCTGTAGAATTTTCTTAAATATTATGAATACCTAAAGATACACTAAATCTTTATCTATAGAAATTATTAAACGTGTTTTCTAAATATATATTTGGCAATTTTGGCATGCAATAAACTGAACTTTCCTTACTCTTATACCGCGAAAACAATGAAACCAGGGTGAGTTTCTGTACAAATATCTCTATAACTGCATAACTTTCATCTATACTACTAATATTATAAAGAGGAAAGATTTGTATTTTTGTATGTTTGTTATGAATAAACTCAAAAACTACTGGACGGATTTTGATCATTCTTTCACCATTGGAATGCTACATTATCCCTGAGTAACATAGGCTATATACCATTACGGCATGACGACGGGAACGGTGTGGGCAGAGGTGAACATGACAAAATGTACGAAGTGTATGTTTGCCAACATTCTGAAATAGTCACGTACGAAGTCGTGGGAAACAGCTATCAATAATAAAAATAACATGATACATTAAATTTAATATTCAATATTGTATGTACTTCATAAAATACTTCAAATAATTTCAACAAGTCTCTGAATCTTTTTAAATTTTGTACTGTTTTCGTAAATGAAATAAGGTTTTAATTATTTTGATAATTTTGTCAATTGTGTCTTTGAGTACATAGTACTTTTAGTAGTTGCCTCAATATCTAGTATGGAAGAGCGTCATTTCATAAACGCGTTTAACATTACATACTTGTAACACGATATTACTAAAGTAGGCATAATAACAGCTGTTTCTCTATCTGTCTCAATGTTTGTCCAATAATGGTTTTCAGCAGTTTCAAAACTAATTTTGATGGAATTTTCAGCGACAATCTGATCTTTGCTTCATTCAGATATCTTAAGACGAGGATCGACTCAGAAATTCCTAATCGTAAGCCACGCCCTAAACTCGTGGTTCGGGTGCAACTGATCGCGTCATGCAAGACAACGACGGCGCTTTGTCCGTTCTTGAGGGCATAATGTACCGCTTCTCGGAATAAATGACGTAAGCGGCACATTACAAATAAATAATTTATTAAAAAACGATCACATGCAGGGAAACATCTTCTTAATTAATACTAGGTACTGAAATTACCTACAGATTCGTATAAAATTTAAACGTAAATCTCTTCAGAGTATGGTCGTATGACCAAAAAGGTGTTTTTGAAGAGGTGATTTCATAAATTTAAGTTATCTAGAAAATTTTCACCAATCATGTTTTCTTTCTACACAATACTAGATAAAATCCTCTAGTTTTCAATGCCCAAATTATATGTTCATTTATCATTCGCATTCGTAAAATTCGGGAATTTCAGTTCAGAACTCAACCGAAACCAGAAATAAATAAATAAATGTCAAATAACAACAAATGACATAGATTACGTTCTATGTCCATACAGTTTCACTGTATATGTAAACAATGTCCGTTTACAGATTACAACCTTATGTCCAGTTGAACTTTGTACATAATAAACTAGAAATTAACACCATACTAATATTGCAAATATCTGCCCAGCCCATCCTTCTGACAAGGTTTTCTTAAGACGACGCGTCATAGCGCAACGAACGCACGCGATTTATTTTGTTCATATCTTTTTAGAAATATGTAAGCGAGATGCACTGCAATTAGAATATATAAGACAACCAAGGATAATATAAGATAGGGCAAGATTCACGTGCCAGAAACATCAGAAAAAAATAAAATATATGACCTGCGAAAATACACGAAACGCACTTCGGCTATTCAAATATTGTACAAAAACTATGTATATTTGTATTAATGGGTTATTTTAATTAAAAACTTATGTACCTAATCCCACAAAGAACACTCGGATGCTTTTCCACCTAAATATACCTCAACAGAACTGGCCACTCGTTAGGTATAGCCTCGCAAATGCCATCGGCTAAACGAGGGACTAGGGAGACTTGATCTTCCGCTGGGTACCCTGGAACCGTAACACGGTTTCGGGAGCTGTAAAGCAACCCGTAAAGAAAGAAAAAAAACCATTGGAAAAAAAAGTTGTAGTACATGTGAAATTATCTATAAAATAAACTCAAGAAAATTGTATTGTACGTGAATTCGGTTGAAAATATGCGTGAAATTGAGGATTTTCAGGGCTTCATAAAACTATTGTGTAATTGATTATCATATTTTTTCGATATGTTTAGTCTTTTGAAAGCTATTTTAGAATCGAACCCAAGATTAATACAACGTAATACATGAATATCTGCAGCGTGTAATTTGTATTGAACAAACTTTAGGTATGAGGGGAACTCTTAAACAAGTAGTATAGATCCATTAAGTGCAGCAACAAAACAACCTGTTCTGTTCAATATGATCAACTGTCGACAAGTGGACACTGTTACTGTTATCTCTGGCCACACCTCAAGGTATAAAGGCCGTTAAGATGTGTGTTAAAATTCGTATAGTAAAACTGAACACAGTTTATATAAAGAGAGAGTGTTTGTTTGTTTGTAAGATAAGAAATAAATTCTATAACTACTGAATATACTTACTTATAAAAAATTAAGTAAAGGTATAAAACATTTATTTTATTACGGCGATTAATTCGTTTTTAACTATATTAATATTCTGTTCTTGACAATACTAGCTTTCTGCCCCGGCTTTGTCCGTGATTTTTTTATAAATGTTACATAAGAATTGTCACTTTAAAATAAAGTCGATCTGTTGCTCCGTTTTGCAAACAAAAAAAAACATTATACATTCTAGTTACCTATATACATTTGCAACAAATATATTTCACAAAGTAATAATAGATTGTAAGTTATAAATACATTTTTGACTTGTATTATTTTCATAGAAAATCACCAAGTTGCATGTCCATTGTTGTTATAATCTAATTTGTACTATACCTTACTCTACATATTTTTGTATTCAATTTTACCCTATGTTAATGGATTATTTTGAGGCTATCTAACGAGTGGCCAGGTCTGTGGAGTTATGTCCAACTCCAGAATGTCGCGGCAAATTCGTGTACTGTCTTTGCCTGACCCAGCAATTTGTTCGACATTCTCGGGCCGGGTAGGAGGCCATTGGTCGTCGTTTTTGACCTCGATACGAGGTCCTATATGCTAACCCCACTGTTGAGGTAGCTTTCTGCGCCCCGGCTTCGCTTATGGAGTTTTAATATTCTCCGTACCTTTATCCCGGAAAAATAATTCAGCCACTTTAGACACGTAAAAAAAAAATATTTAGGTCAGGGTTATTCATGTTTTGGGTAACGGCTCTGGGTTTGAATCCAAAGTATAGAAGTACCTAGTTTACGGCCACGGATTTGTCCGTTTAAAGTAAATATATGGGGCGTCGGTAGTCGAGTGGGAAAGACGTCGGCTCGCAACTGAAAAGTCGCGGGTTCGGTTCCTACATCCGACCATGTACCAATGGGTTTTTTATAATAAAAAATCTATCTACATTATCCGACAAATCGTACAAAGAGGTTTGTCCATCTATATAGGTACCTCAACAGCTGGCCACTCGTTTGGTATAGCCTCACCTGGGTACCCTGGGGCCGACAACGGTTCCCGGTAGCTGTGAAGAATTATATATTTTATTTTGTGCGACAATATCCACGGGCGAAGCCGGGGGCGGAAAGCTAGATCGTTATAAATTGTAGCAATAAAGCACTTATAAGAGTTTATCTCGACTAACAGGTTTGATATTAAAGGATGTAATTCCTGTTATAAGTGGAGTAAACTTAATCCACAGATTAATCTGAAACCCTTAATTAAACGTTTGTAGATAATAATATTAAACCTATAAGCTTTAACGGAACTAATAGTTGTGGATTAAAATACCTAAATTGTCGTATCGCTGACTGACTGACAATCATCGCACAGTCTAAACTACTGAAAATATAAGGTCATCTTGTATCTGTCAAAATATGGCAAATCTTAGTTAAGGGTCCTATACTGGGAATTTGTATGGAGATATTACTATTCCCAATTTCTCTGTAAATACTCCACCTGTGTCACTGTAATTTAGCATATAGTTACTTATTCAATATATCTAAGTAAAATAGTCGTTATTTTTTCAATTGGTTTTATTTAATAGGAAATATGGGTGGTAGAATAAAGGATTATTCTGCCCCTTCTGTCTCTTTCATAATCTATCACAAAACTTTAATTTTTTTTAAAGCGATCTTATACCATTAGTCTTCAATTATATATATCGCTATTTTATGATTTTTTAATTTGCCAAAAATAATAAAATAATTATTATTTTAAATTTTCAATAAGCTACCAAAAAAATCGACATATATAATTGAAGGGTAATGGTATAACAGCGCTTTTAAAAAAAATTAGAGTTTTGTGATAAATTATGAAAGAGCCAGCAGGGGCATAGTTAAACTACCCATATTTCCTATTCAATAAAACCCATTGAAAAAATAAGAGCTATTTCACTTAGATATATTCAATAAGTAACTATATGCTAAATTACAGTGACACAGGTGGATTATTTACAGAGAAATTGGGAATAGTTTATCCCAGAAAAATTCCCAATATAGGACCCTTAATCATGAAAAGTTGAGTTTATTTATACCTACAACATTTCCATCCCACGCCGTTGATAGTTATTATTTTAAGTTGGATTAAGCCATAATTTTATTATTTAGGGTTCTAAATTTGCGTTTTGAAAATTAGAATACAATTTAAAATAAGAACTATGAACGGTGTGGGATTAACTGAGATTTGCCATATTTTTGACAGATACAAGATGACTGAGACCAAATATAAAAATTGGAAGGTATAATTCTTAGGGGGAGTAGAGGTGCACTGAGAAAGGATTTTTCGAAAATATAATCAACCCTTAAAGGGGTAAAATGGGGTGTCAACATTGTATGCCTAATACTATCTATCTATCATCACGCCTTTCATCCCAAGAGGGGTAGGCAGAGACAATCGAATGCCATTTGTTACGATCCTGACATACTTCTTTCGCTTCTTTTATAATCATCATACCTTTCATACATGCTCGTCGATTGTGTGTACTTTTAATGTGGACCCGTGGAGTCCATATATTAACTTTCATTTCCTATTATGGTTTTAAGTTCATACAAATATCTCATATAAAATATAGGTTAATGACTAAACAGGTATCGTAAATTCCACAGTAGAAACTCCTAAGCATATTAGAATACTATACATAGTATAATTACACTACATAATTGTTAAAAATACACTGTAGTCGCTAATGACTAATGACCCTGCAGTTACGGCGACTTTAAATAAACTAATAAAAAATGCTGTTTTAATTCCATCACTTATTTATGGAAGCGAGACTTGGGTATGGAATAAGAGGCATGAAAGTAAAATAAATGTAGTGGAAATGTGGTCTTTACGTAGAATGTGTGATATAAAACGTATTGACCGCATCCGGAACGATATCATTAGAGAAGAATGCGAAGTTAAAGTTGATGTTGTGACTAAAATGAAGAAAAGTAGTTTACGCTGGTTTGGACACGTTAAAAGAATGAAAGATTGACTAAAAAAGTTTATATAGCTGAAGTGAAAGGAAATGCTGGCAGAGGACGACCTAGATGTACCTACTTTTATTGAACATATAAAAAATATGTTGATCGATGGAAATATTAAAAGTACACACAATCGCCGAGCATGTATGAAAGGTATGATGAATATAAAAGAAGGAAAAGAGATATGTCAGGATCGTAACAAATGGTATTCGATTGTCTCTGCCTACCCCTCTTGGGATGAATGGGAGTGATGATAGATAGATAAATACATAGATAGATTCATAGAAAAAAATCACCTTAATTTTTTTCCGAATTTTCCAATTTTCCGGGCAACTTTTCCAATTTTTCTTTCATTAAAAACCAAAATCGGACTATTGCGAACATTTGAAAAAAAATTACCAAATCGGCCGTTCTGAAGTGATGCGCATCATTTCATTCTTAGGGTTCCGTAGATTCTTGTGTCTCTGTTTGTCTGTCACAGCTTATTTTCTCCGAATCTACTGAACGAAAAAAGTTAAAATTTTGGTACATATATAGAGTTTGATGACCCAATCACAAACGTATAGCGTAAATAATTTAATTTCGATTTTGGGGGGAAAAAAAATTATTGGATCATTTGACATATCCAATGAATATTATAAGAAATACAAATATATCTTTGAAACTCCACGTTTAGTACAATAGTACATTGTGATACAAGGGTGCTATGTTGGTCATTACTTACGAGGCGGTATTTTCAGCGCGAGCCACTAGGCGAGCGCTATAATAAAGCTGAGAATGTAATGACCAATGCACACGCGTTTGTTTTTTAACACACTTGCGAGGAAAAAAATTAACTTCATGGAGTCAAATTTACGAATTCTTCGCCACTTGGAAGTCGACATTTTTAATAATTAACCAAAACACGGCGAAAATGTTAACAAATATAATTTATGGAAATGTTTTGTTTTTTCCCGCGTCACAGATAAGGCACGGATAACTTCGCCAAACAGCCAACAAAGTCGTGATTAAAAAATAAAAACTGTATTATGCGGTTAAATTACGAATGCTTTGTGGACACAGATACAATTTGCAATCTTGTACGAATTTAACTTCATTGGGTTATATTATAACTCTTGTGCTGTAATATAAAGTAAAAGCACGCGTGTTTAATATATGGGATTGTGAGTCTAAAATTGAGGTAATAAGACTCACGTTACGATCAAGTGCAGTTGAAAAATTATATAAATTGTTTCGTCACTGAATGTCAAAACTTAAACTTATTTGCCCACGCAAATGTTGAACCCAATGGAAAATACTTCCTTTTCTCTGTTTATACCATTAAAATACAAGCGTAATGCAATCAAAATTCAATTAATAGAAACAATTTTATCCAAAATCAGTATATAGAATACCTAGCAGATATTGGCTCCATTCCAGCGCGCACTAAACTTTATAATTGAAAGTTTCGTCTATGAATTGTGGACCAGGATCAATTGGATAAGGAACTAAGTTTGCCATACGTATTTGTCATACTGTGTCATATAATTTGGAGGCTTTAGTCCAACTAAGCAACTTAGTATAATCACGCCTACAATCCTCAAAGGGGTAGTTATCACTATCATTACATAACACTATACTTGCATAAATACGCGGGAAAGTGGGAACTAAATCATGTATACAGAAATTGACAGCTTACAACTAAAATTAAAATTAATATACATAATGCTGTTTTAGTTCCATCACTTATTTATGAGCTTGGGTATGGAATAAGAAGCATGAAAGTAAGATAAATGCAGAATGCGGAGTGAGAGATGATGCTGTGACTAAAATGAAGAAAAGTAGTTTACGCTGGTTTGGACACGTTGAAAGAATGAAGGATGAAAGATTGACTAAAAAGGTTTATATGGCTGAAGTGTAAGGAAATGCTGGCAGAGGACGACCTAGGTGAACTTTTATTTAACATATAAAAATATTAAACTGCGGGAAAAAGCTTTGTTGCCATTGTTTGCCCCTCAGATGATTGGCCACTCTAATGTTTAAATGACATTTCGTTTGACATCAAACTGCATTAAAAACATTTTTATTCCTAATCGCCATTTATTTCGCCTTCCAAAAAATAACCTAAAAAGGCAAAAGCATCAACAACTGAAAAAGTCAAAAGTGTTTGCGATCTTTTTTCCAGATTCGTCCGAACCGTCCAGATTTCAGACTCTCGAACGTTTCGGACTTTTTCGTTTATTTCAGGCGGTATCCCGTGAAATTGTGAATCGAGTGGGCAGTGTCAAAAAGGGAACGCCATTTGGAAATGGCATCGTCTAATAAATCAGAGCTAGCTTTTTCGTACCAATTTCGTAGTATTATTGTTGATGCGAGCTGTTATTCATATTTTACATTGAAGTGTTAATTAACTTTTACAGTATACGCATAGTGTTTTCAGAAATACTGGGGGAGGAAACACTTTTAAATATTGAGCCAAAAATGCTGAACAAAAATTATTGCTTGAAAATAAAGATACACACAAGCTAGCCGCTTGTTAAAAGTCATAGAGTACTAAGCCTATGGAGGGGCCATAGACGGGCTCCCCCTTTCGCCAATTTTTTGCCCTTTGACCAGTTAAACTGACGTGCGCAGTAATAAGTTACCTTAGATTTCGTTGCTATCGTTTTGTGTCGCGAGACGGAGCTCTAGGAAAATAGTTAATTGTGATGTTTTAAATGGGAATCAATTGGTGCAGGGGCTAGTACTAGACGTTTACTGTTTACACGTGTGTCTGTGTGGGTGAGAGAATTGCATGTGATCTAGATCGTATGATTTACATTGCTAATGTGTGGCCTGTGTTCAATCTCGATCATACGGCGGCCGGACCGGAAATTTTCTGTGAGATACCGGACCAGTGCGTGTGGTTTGTCAAATTATCTACATAAGTTTTTAATTTACAAATAGTACGTGGTCTTAATTGAACCGTGGTCTTCGTAGGTATATACCAAACGCCTTTAACCACTGGGCTATCGTTGTCCTTATAATTAGCTATTTAGTAATGAATGTGTAACATTTGAAGCTTTGTCTCGACACACAATTCGACAGATTTGTGAGTGTATCCTCACAGATGCTATTTAAGGATGAAGAATGCAAACATTTTAAGAGAGGGGGACTAGATCAAAGTACTTTTGGATTGTGGAATATATTCACGTATATTTGGTTTTGTTTGAAATAGATACAATCACGCCTGAATCCCACAGGGACAGGCAGAGACTAATGATTTCTATGTCACATCTGTTTGTAAATTAGGTGTATCAAAATTCAGAAGAAAAAATTTCGAAAGATAATTTTCTATTTTATAAGCGATCACCTAACTTTATACCTAAAAATGTATTTGTTAAATTCATAGAAGCTTTGATTTAATGCACCATTTTCTGTAAATAAGTTTCAGTAAAAAGGAGCGTAGAGCGTCGAACTTGAAACGGGGAGAGAGAGGTCCGATTTTATTTTAGAATATATACATTGACTTCTCGTGCTTCAGGGCAAGTAAAGCCGGCGTCCGCACTTCTAGAAATACTAGAAGACCGTGAAAATGTGTGTGGGGGGGGAGGTGTAAGTAAATAAATGAAAAACCGAGGATTGAGTTATCTATCAAAATTGCGCCTAAGAGCATTTCTCTATACATACAAAACTACTTATTTCACTTAGAGGGGTTTTTCATCTAAATTTAACTCAACAGAACTGGCCACTCATTAGGTGGTATAGCCTCACAAATACCATCGGCTAAACGAGGGAGACTTGGTTTTCCGCTGGGTACCCTGGAACGGGAGCTGTCTAGATTTTATCTACTCTTATATCGTAAAGTCTCGATTAAGAAAAATCTTGGTTTAATTTGTTTTGTACTATTGCATGGGATTAGATAAAGTAGTGTATGAACGGGCACATAACTTGGAATTAAAACACTCGTGGATGCTATTAAAAAAATCCACTTGTGTTTTAATTACCTATATTATGATCCCGTATCATAAACTACTATTATTGAGTATAGCAAGTATATGTCCATTATGAGATAGTACTCTGATTAAAATATATATGGCACGCATGTAAAATTCTATATATAAAATTAATTAATCAATAAATATCCTGGAATAATTCAAAATTTCATGAATATGAAGTTTCCTAATACGTAACACATAATAATATAAATTAGGTACGCATCCAGTGACAATTTACTTATATTATATTAAAGTTTAATTTGAAAAAAGTTTTTGTTATTATAAAGCTATTAAAAAGAAAACGTACACGCGTAAAGGTGGACACACATTCGTCCAATCCCCGGTCGGTCGCCGACCACAGACTCGTATAATTCTTGTAACAAACGGTCCGCCTAGATTATCCGTGGCCCGGAATGGGGAATTTTCGGTGCGATTCCGGAGTAATGGGTGGCCTACTTAAGAAGTAAAACTTCTTTGGCTTACTATAATTAATAATTAAATATACTAAATTATCTAGACATAATAAAATATTCTTTTTTTTTTAGAAAGCGCGTCGGTGGGCGAGTGGTTAAGACGTCTGGTATTAACTAGGCAGACCACGGGTTTGATCTCGGTTCCCGGTCATGTACCTATAGGTCTTTTTTTAATTAAAAACTTATGTACATAATCCGACAAACCACACTTAACCACGCTTTTGGAGCCTTGGTCTTCCGCTGGGTACCCTGGAACCGTAACACCGTTTCGGGAGCTGTAAGCAACCCGCGAAGAAAGAAAAAAAAAATAGATTTGTGAAAATAATGTTAGTGGATGGAACACTACGAGTGTGATATCGCGTTGAAGCTTCATTAAAATTTGCTCTTTGATCTCGCCGCTCTATCTATCAACATTTACTCGATATAAGCTGTTTTATTTATTGTATGTGTACAATACTTTATTATTCACCAAAAATATTAAATCCTCGTGCTACGGAGGGCACGTCGGCACTTCTAAAAATAACAGATATTTACGAGTGTTAAGAAGTTCAATATGGATAACTGACAAAAAGTGGACACTGTTGCTGATGTCTCTGGCCACACCGCAAGGTATAAATGCCGTGTAGGTGTGTGCGTGTGTGTGTATTAAATCCTCCATTTTATACTTTGGTCTACGAACGAGTAACTAGTATCTAAATAAACTAAATTTTTATATATATATACACACGAGGGAGACTTGGTCTTCCGCTGGGTACCCTGGAACCGTACCACGGTTTCGGGAGCTGAACCCGTGAAGAAAGAAAAAAAAATATATATATATATATATACACAAATTAAATAACTACATACATAATAAGCTAAGTTTTGTTTGTCTGTCTGACTTTCGCAAATTTAATTTTTATATCGATAATAATATAGTTTTTTTGTACCATAGATGATAAAATATTGTTATATTAAGCATATAATTTAATATTCGATTTATTACCAGAAAAATACAATTAAATATATCTACTATGCTATATAATACAAATAAACATATAAATACAAATAAAACATCAAGATCGCTGCCTTCTGGGAGAGTGCCCATAAGGCTGGCTGTGTTGACAGTTGCCACGTTGAATGGCTAAACCGATTCTTTGAGCCAAATATTTAAAAAAAAGTACTTAATTAAATTTCCAACGTAATTTTGTCCTACTTTGCTGTACAGGTTCTTCATATGAATATTAAAGAAGACACGTATATAATATCAGAGTATTAACGTAGGTTGTCGTAGGCAGGCATGCATCAATTCCTAACTACAATAGCCCGTCGAGTGAGAGCGGGGGAACGAAGAGATCATATCTAGAATCGAGATTCGAGGAATTTACACCAAGAGCTATGAAACATTTTGTCCATAAAAACGGTATTTTTATTTCGAAATTCGGATCAGAAATTAAAAAAAACTTGTTTGAACAATTTATAAGGAAGAAAGCTTGACTAAAATTGCAGAAGAGACAGGAAATGCCGACGGAGAGCACCCTCTGTGTACCTAGTTGATTATTCAGGGCAGTGTTAATGTGCGCTCACAATCGCTGGTCATGTATGAGAGCAAATGACATGACTCCTAGGAAAAAGGGCTTGATATTACATACAGTTCAACTAGTCTAGCTATATTGTGAATGTAGTAAAATATTTACTAGAGAAAATCCCTCAACGTAGACAAAATCTCTCTTAGAAATAGAAAGAGATAATGTGGCCCATAAAAAAAGTAAGGCACAAAAGTATCTTCGCGGAAACCTGTCCTTTTTGCCCTGGCATTATCTCTTTACCTTCCTAACCAACTGTCTTCAAAATTCTACGACGAAATATTTATTATTTCTTACTTCTCAGTGCAAAATTTTGAAGTTGGTACACTTTTTTTTAAAGTTATTTATTATGTTAAATGCCAAAAAAGTATAGCTTCTAACGCGCGTACATAAGTACACTGACTACACATACAGTTTTTTTTGTTTACCAGTCCCACATCTCTTGGTAAATATCAAGGTAGTAAAAGCATCGGTGCACTTCACCCGAAATAGGATCCTGTATAAGTGTTCGCCCGCCGTAGGATGGTAGGAACCTCTCCACAGTTCCCGCTCACTACAAAATAAATCATTTGCGAATTTATGTCCTTAATGGAACTACATAAAAGCGTTGCCTATTTTAAGATAGAGTGTTACATGACTTCTTAGTTCTTCTCGTTCTTAATGGACACACATGTTCACGACCTTTATTCCTTGCGGTGTGAGCAGAGACAACAGTCACTAAGAAGATTGGTATTGTCGCGATTAGGACGAGACCAAAAAATAATACATCAGTGTGCGTGTAAGGTGTAAAAAAAATTTTCGCCTTGCCTTACAGCTCCCGGGAACGGTTGCCGGCCCCGTAAACAGGTGAAAATGTGCAATTCTAAGGATATTTCATCTTAGATGAGTTACATCCAGGCACTGCATACGCAACCATAATTAATCGCGTCTAAAAACACTAAAACAAAAATAAGCGAAATGACGACTGACTCTAGGCCGTTACAGATATATCTGTATCTATTCGCTTTCTCTTTTGCATTGCCAATCTAGTATAGACTATATCAACTATACTATGCCAATAACAGTGGCCATTTTTGACGCAGGTATGTGCTTATTTTTAGAAGAGGACTTTAAGTGAGAATTGGTGCTTAGCGTTTAGAGTAGGAATTGACCCTGAGACCGCCCAGCTTCAAGTCCAACATACCAATACCTACCTATCGACACAATATTGATGTTTAAATTTACACTGTCTATCTGATATTTTTTATGTAGAATAAGCAAAGCAGCTGAATTATTTTTAATTAAAATTTCAGCGAAATAAATTGCAATAAGCATTGATTTATGATTATCTATCTATCATCACACCTTTTATCTCAAAAAGGGTAGGCTGAGACAATCGAAAGCCATTTCTTACGATCCTCTTTCGCTTCTTCTATGAGTTTTATACGAGATTGTGTGTACTTATAATATTGCCTTAAATCAATTTATGTTATATATTCAATAAAAGTACACCTAAGTCGCCTTCTGTCAGCATTTCCTTTCACATCTGCCATCCTTCATCCTTCACCTTCCAATCTGATAATCGGTACTAAGAAACTTGATCTTTTAACCCGCCGTCGGTCGCATGGGGTTTTTAAACGCCCGAACTTTGGTAAAATTGCGATATATTTTAAATTTGAACCTGTACAAAGTTGCATCGCTTTCTACCTTTCTAAAACAATCCAAAGCAGTAACGTAACGCGTTTTGACTCTGTTTGTGCTCAGAACTTGCCTGCTACAGACGTGTGTTTTGCGACTGGGCGTTCAAAGACCCCACGCGACCGATTGTGTTACAAATGTAGTTTAAAGTAATATTTTGTTTTTCATTGCTGTTTCTGGTGTAAAATGTGTAACCGAGAAGAAGAACGTACTCTATGATAAGAAGAACGTATTCTACGCTGGTTAGAAGAAGAAACAGGTACTATGTCGTTGGTGGTGAGGGATTTTGACTTTTCTGACGTTCAGACGCACCGCCGCAAGAAAGTGCACATAAAAACAGAGATGGAAGAGGACTGTTCTGCAGCAGGAAGTGGCAATAGTGATGAAGAGGTTCTTCTTTCTCAACTATCTAGAAAGAGATTTTATACGGCTAAATAGAAATTAAGAAATTAAAGAACGGAGAATAAGAAGAAGAATTACAAATAGAATAGCGGTTCACCTTCGATGAACATTCGTACTCGTCGCCAGAATATTGTATCTCATTTACCTGGACTGAAACCTTTTATCAGAAATATATAAGTATAGTGCACGTACACCCTGAACAAAATATGAAGCATAAATATTTCATCAAATCGTTGGCGTTTTCATTATTCGAGGCTGTTAGCCTGCAGAAGTACAATAACTACAGTGCCCCGAGAACTAAAGTTAGCAGACCTATCAATGTTTCGCCATGAAACCCTTACATTTCTGAAGATGTACCAGTCAAACAAAGGACAGAAAATACACATATATTTGTAAAAATTGCAAGGAAAATATTTGCCCAAGGCATACTAATGTCGTATGTCAGGATTGTGAAATGTAAAATTATGAGTTGTGTTTGAACTTCTTTATTTTTATTTTTTTATATACTTTAGACATAGTTATTGATTTTAGGTGTAAGTTTAGATCATTAAAATGTTGTTTTTGTTTGAATATGAAGTATTTTAATTTAATTTATATTTAAAATACCTCTTGAAATTGTTTAATTAGAAATGAGTACAAATTGCTGACATGTTATTTTAAGTCATTGTTTTGAGATTGAAATAAAGGTTTTTTTTTTAATACTTTATGTTTATTATTAGTAAATAAAGTCTATATTAAAATTAAACATTAATAGAAATAATATAAATATAATATTCAATAAACTACAGCCTATTTTCTCTTGGGGCTACGGACGGACCCCACGCGACCGATCTCGTAACAAATTAGTGCGCGACCGACGGCGGGTTAAACTAAATAGGCGACAAGTAATAGCATACAGTTCTGTTCTGAGAGTGGAGGATAAAATAGGTTTTATTTCACCGCATCATAATATTATGACAGTTTTTTTCATAAAAAAAAACTTATTCAGAAGTATGTAGTTGTTTTCATGCGACTGCAAGTGACGTAGCATCTGGCCACCACATGCAATACACACAGATTCCCGAATATAAATCATAATTATTATGTCCTACTCAGAAATGCCGACAAACTGAAATAAAAAAATCTTTTATGATACCACAATTCCCAGAATTTTTATTTTTTTTATTTTTAGCATATTTTATATATGAACATTTTTACAACATCATCCAAGGAAGGCCAGTTACCTATTTTGACCACAGAACATTACTTACACAAAAAAAGAGGTACCTACCTACTTAGGTAAATCTAATCTAAAGAGGAAAGATTTGATTGTTTTTTTGTTTGTTGCATTAAATAGGTTCCGAAACTACAGGACCGATTTGAAAAAATATTTCATCATTGGGAAGCTAAAGCTCTGTTTTTAAAGTATATTAATGAAAAGTCGAACAAAACATTACTTAGGATAATTTGAGAATTAGAGCATATTACATATAAAAATTAAACATTATAACTGGGAACAAATATGTTTACCAGTCCGTCTCGGTGGGTCAGGCCTACGTCGTCTTAAAGACTTGGCATTACCAGCTTTCTTGGCTTCGTCATATACTATATAGTGTGCGGGATATTGTTGACTCTATTTTACCCAACATGGTTAACAACATTTCCGATGCTGTAGACGAGGCTAAAAGATTATAGAGTGTAAATTTGCCAAATGTACCAGAACCAATAGAGAAAAACAGACAATCTGCATGGGATTTCCCTCTAATCGAAAAAAAGAAAAATATATGATTACAAGACATCGACAATCCTTACGACAAGGCTCGTCTTCTTGCCGCCTGTGAGAAAGGCTCTGGTACATGGCTTCATGCCATTCCCGCAGCCGTCCTCGGGACGCTACTAGACAAAGAAACACTGAGGATAGCTGTTGCACTGCGTACGGGACTACAAATTTGTATCCCACATAATATTTGTGTTTGTGGAAAAGAAGTCGACATGTATGGACGACATGGCTTATCATGCAGAAGAAGTTCTGGCAGAATACCCAGACATAACAATATTAATGACATAATCCGACGATCAATGGCTACAGCCAAAATACCTGCTGTGCTGGAGCCTCCGGGAATTAGCAGATCAGACGGAAAGAGACCTGATGGTCTCACACTCGTTCCATGGTCACGTGGGAAGGCACTCATATGGGACACCACTTGTGTAGATACCTTTGCACAATCACACATTTCGGTTACCTCGTCAGTTCCGGGTTCTGCCGCTTGCATGGCAGAGTCACGCAAGCGAACGAAATACCTGGACTTGACCCAAAATTATGAATTTGTGGCATTTGGCGTTGAAACTTCGCGGGAGTACTCGGATCTGAAGCTCAAGATTTCCTCCAAGAGCTTGGAAGACGAGTGTTCCTAGAATGTGGTGACTCCAAATGCCACTGTTATTTAAAACAAAAAATCAGCATTGCCATTCAACGATGCTGCAAGTGTATTAGGTATACACTGCCAAGTGGTGTCCCACTTATGGACTTTTTCTACCTAGTTTAGAGTTTTTAGTTTTAGTTTAAATTTTATTTTAATTTTTGTTAAATTTTGTCATTTATTAAGTTTAAATTATATAAAAATATCTTATTCTTCATGTTTATATTAGATTTAACGTTTTTATATTGCTATGTGTAAATAATTAAAATTAATAAATTTTACATACATAGAATAACAGAGTGAACGCGTAAAATATAAAAGCTCACGAACCGTACGAAGCCGTGGTTAGAGCTAGTGTTAAAAATAAAAGGATTTATTTATAAACCAAACACATTTAAGCTGGACGAGAGAAAATAAAAGCTGTTGAACGAAATGACGAAATCCTCCTGTCACTGCGGACGTATATTGAAATAAAATTTATTTCATCATTCAAATGAATAGGGTGAAACTCTGAATAAGAGAAATTCTTGATTGGCTCTATATAATATATTTTACTTCGCAAAGTTCTTTATGAAAAATTCCATTTTCCCGGTATAAAAAGAGTGCAAAGTGAAAGTGAAAGGACGGAGTGTAAGATTTGTGTGAAAGGATGTAAGTTAGAGCAAGTGAATGAATTTGTTTATTTAGGTAGTATGGTTACAAGAAGTGGAAAGATAGACAAAGAAATTGAAAGGAGAGTGAAAGCGGGAAGCAAGGTATTTGGTGGACTAAACAATGTATGCAGAAATACACAACTTACAACTAAAAGTAAAATGAACATACATAATGCTGTTTTAGTTCCATCACTTACTTATGGAAGCGAGACTTGGGTATGGAATAAGAGGCATGAAAGTAAAATAAATGCAGTGGAAATGCGGTCTTTGCGTAGAATGTGTGATATAAAGCGTATTGACCGTATCCGGAACGATGTCATTAGAGAAGAATGCGGAGTAAAAGATGATGTTGTGACAAAAATGAAGAAAAGTAGTTTACGTTGGTTTGGACACGTTGAAAGAATGAAGGATGATAGATTGACTAAAAAGGTTTATATGGCTGAAGTGTAAGGAAATGCTAGCAGAGGACGACCTAGATGTACTTTTATTGAACATATAAAAAATATGTTGATCGAAGGAAATATTAAAAGTACACACAATCGCCGAGCATGTATGAAAGGTAAGATGAATATAAAAGAAGCAAAAGAGATATGTCAGGATCGTAACAAATGGCATTCGATTGTCTCTGCCTACCCCTCTTGGGATGAAAGGCGTGATGATAGATTGATTGATTGAGATTGCAAAAATTACGTGGTTTTCACGAGAAAAAGCAACAAAAATAGGATTTCTATAAGCATTATTATAATGTTATTATTAAAAAAAATAAAAACTTATATAAACATCAAGCCTTGTACCTTTACAGCGTGGCCAGATAGTAACAACGTCTTAATATTTACCAAGTTGTCAATATTAAATAGAACGCCCGAACGCCCCTACCGATTAACTAAGGAATTAAAAAAGGACATATAAAACATCGATACTAATACGTAATTATTATTTAATCTATGCTAATACTATAAATGTGAAAGTAACTCTGTCTGTCTGTCTGTTACGCTTTCATGGCTAAACCACTGAACCGATTTTGATGAAATTTGATACTGGGAAAGCTTGAACCCTAAGGAAGGACATAGGCCCCTTTTTTCAAATCCATGATAGTTAGTATGGGATTAATTTATTTTATGACATTGATGACATTTTCATACTAGAAATTTAATGTCATTTAGTTGAGAGGAATTTGATTACAACTGGGCGCTATGCTGTGTGTTGTTGCAAGATTGTTACTGGTTGCTAAAGCGACGGAATTTTAGCACACACACACACACACACATCTTCACGGCCTTTACACCTTGCTGTGTGACCAGAGACACCAGTAACAGTGTCCACTTTTTGTCAGTTGTCCATATTGAATAGAAAACATTACGTGCCCGAATCTCGAAGAATCGTTAAAGCACGTATTAGTGCTTAGTATGGGAATTGAACTAGGGATTCTTATCTCTATCTATCCTACTATTGACTCTTTAACTGATGTGAGAATGGCGCACAATATACAGACAGACGACCGACTTCCTTTTATACGTGTCATGTAGTGATTTCAAAGAAGCTAGAATAAATTTTAATATTGAAATAGAATGCTTGCGATGTGTATGTCGTTGCAAGAATTCATTTTCCAATATCGTATGGAGCCAAGGCAAACAATAACAAAATATTGTTCAAAGTAAAATATATACTTACCTACTAGATACAAACCTGTCTTCACTCGGGGTGTTCTTTACTGTACCTACATAATGACTTTTTTTACTGTATTATGTAGGTAATTATATGAATTGGATAATTATATAAAATGACCTGACTTTGGAGTTGTCCTGAGTTATAAAGGTCATGGCTCAAACAAACGTTACCCAATGCCCACTCTTTTCTTTGACTCAAACAAATGCTACTGTCACTGAAAATTGCTTCTGACAGCAATTTGGACCTAAGAACCATAAATTTGGACTTATTTATTGAAATTACGCGATTATACGAATATCCATATGTTCCTAAACCAGAATTGATCAATTTTTTTTCTTAACAATTTGGTATGCCGTAGTCAATTAAGTCTACCGTACCCCTTGACGAAATTATTAATATAGATTGTATTACGATTTGAAAAGTCGCAAAATATTGTGAACTTACGCAAAAAGTTCTTTGTATTTAAAAAAAAAAATAAGGTTGGTATCCACTGTTTGTTTTTTGAGATTGATATGATTTCAGACACATCAAACCAAACCTCGAAAAATGCCACCATTTATTTTACTTTTGACATAAGCTGGCTATGAAGTTTCATAATTATTGACAGGCAACCAAAGACAAAAAAAAATACAATACTTCATGGACGCTGTTTTTTCTTTACAATAGTGAAGCGACGTGCTCTTTAGTTCCGATATTTATCGATATCGATATTTATTGACTATGATCTTGTCTATGACCTGCCTGATTGATGTTGTCAAATAATAAATACATTAACAGTAGTGCTTTACATAAATGGTTTATTTTAATACATAAAATATAGTGATTTAAACGCCTGGGTAAGTTTATAAAATAATACAAAATGAGAAAAAATTAAATGTAACGCATTAGGACATCACTAATTGATTAGTACTCGAGCTGTCAAAAGTATAATAAGTGGTTGGATTTAGTATAGTAAATATCGTGTGTACCCTGCCTTAAAGATGGAAGATGATGGAATAATTAGAGCAAGCACGTGTGATCGATCCTGTAATTCAGTAAAACTAGCTTAATACCAGGTTTCATTCATGAAATATAAGAGAGTGTTTTTAAGTGAAAACTTGTTTAGGCGCGTTGATCGATTTTTGGCAGGGGGAAATCTTATGGGTTCGCGACCCGTGTACGTGACATGTTTTCGGCAATAGACCATGGATTGCGATTGCATGAACAGAAATTGTGAAATGATCGCTAGAAGACGTTATTATACGTTATATTTATTTTACACTGCCCCATGACTGCCTTTGCCTTTTTTTATATACAAAAGTGTAGCTACTTGACGAAAAAATTTTCTAAATTCAAACTGACAAATTTCTTCTAATTCACGATTTTATCTAATATATAGAAACTATAGGACTGATTTGAAAAAATATTTTTTGCATTTGATAGCCCAATTCTTGGGGAAGGTTAACTAAGCGTTAACAGTATTAGTGAATCAAGTCAGGGAAAAGCTAGCTCCAGGATGTTATAAGAAAATGATGTAGTAAAGAATTGTGTATAGATTTTTTTAAGAGAAATAGAGACATGCACAATGTCAACACAAGAAACAAGGATAAACTTGTCAGTTGTGTGAGTCGACTCCACAAAATAAATCAATCATTCAAGGGGCTATGTGTGCATTTTTACAATAAGGTCCCGTCTCATATACAAGATCTTTCTTTCTCTAATTTCAAAGATACAATTAAACTTAAATTAATGAAAAAGGCATACTACAGTATATCGGAATACTTGGATGATAAGCATCCATGGGCATAACAACAATTATATAAATTGATTTTAATTGACTAATCACTAATGTATTTAGATTGTAATTGTATATTTTTTATTGAATTTCTGACATGTATCTATATTAATTTTATTTGACATTTGATTTGTATTTATTGTATTTTTAAATTGCTGTAAAAATGTATTTTCTTTAATTAGGTTTGTAGAGAGAAGTGTATAAAATTGACGATTTCAAGTGTATCTTGTATACCTAAGTAATAAATGATCTTTGAATTTGAATTTGAATTTGTAGAATAAAATTATCTACAAAATGTGTAGTAATGGGCCTCACAATATGTTTTACCGTTTATATATTTAAAAAAATCCTAAATTTTAGTAAATTTTCATTTTTTTATCTTTAAATGTATCCAAACCAGCGTAAACTGCCTTTTCTTCATTTTACTCAAAACATCATATTTCTCGATTTTTTTCTATAAGTACTATTTTTCATAATTCTTATATCTCGAATTCTGAAAAACAGTTAGTAACGATTTCCACGAAAATCAGAATATAATGAAGTGAGAAATGAAATATTTTGTCCTAAACTCCTAAACCCTAACTAATATAATAAATTTGCGAAAGAGTGTTTGTCCTTGTTTCACGACAAAATGAAGCAGCGGATGAACTTTTAAAAACAAAAAGAATTTACAACCATATGTAGGTTTTAAATATTACTTTTTCAATTCGGTAGAGCGCGTGTCTAAAATTGGATTGAACACATCACCAACGAAAGCCTAGATTAAAAGTAACTCCTGAATTTTACCATCAAATGGATAACCTGATATCGTGGGAGATTGCTACTGCATGTAGGTATCCTAATTAATATAAAAGCCACTTGCAAATTGTCTAAAAAAAGCAATATAAAAAAGTTTTTACATTGTCACATTTAATTAAATTTGTTTTGTTTCCATTGAGTGTTATTAAATACACTTGAACTTTGATTTTACTTTAAAAAGCTAATATTTCATGATAAGTTAGTGGTTTTTTTTTATATTGGATCGTCAATGTAGTTGGAAGGCTAGAGAATGACACCTTCTTCTTAGTCGGCTTTATTGAATATATAAATTAGATTAAGTCTGTCATGATAAGATAGATCATGACAGACTTTCTAGACAATACGCCTCCATATTGTGTCCGTCCTGGGCAGTCCTCACGGCATTATACAGCGGCAGACCGGTCAGCGATTTTATTTGATCTGCCCATCGTGGTCTTTTGCGTAGACGATTAGCTTTTTAAGGTTGTCAATGTTTCTGCGAGCAACATGGCCGAAGTGAGGATGCGTTGGAAGCAGAGATTCATTGGCGTCTCTAACAACACTTTTACTTTTTATTTAAAATTTCTTCTGTATAAATTATTACGTCCGTTTCAAAAATTACAGTAAACTAAGTTTTGGATAAAGCATTGAAAATACATACATATTATGCACTGCACAAGTGCACATGTCTCGCTATGATGCTGACATGCATCTATCACCACATTCATATCCTTATATAACTAGCTGTTCGCCCTGGCTTCACCCGTGGGGAACATACCAAATTTCATCCCTAGGTACTCCGTATCAAGTCTAGTTGACTCCGTTGGTAGAAAGTTGGACTTGTATTACTTAATCTAAACCTTAAATCTAATCTAAAGATTGAAAATAACTAAATAAACCAATAGTGGCAAGAATACTGGCTGCATTTCCCCGCTGAATCGCGATGCTGATTTGTTGAGCGAGGAAGGAGCCAGCCCTCTTGTCAGCAGAAGAGATAATCAGTCGAGTGGATACATCTTTAATAAAATTTCCCGCTTTGATTGCTATTTCCCTGAGATGATACGAGGCTAATGTGTCCACGAACTTGTATTGTAGGTATTCAAATCTCACTCGAATATGTGCTACTCCGGAGGGCACATAAAGGCGTCCGCTCTTCTAAAAATAACAGATACTGACATCTATTTAAGATCACAAATTTAGGTTCAGCAACAGACTTGCCACCTGTTTCTCTGGCTACACCATAAGGTGTTTTAGGCTGTTTTTATAAAGAAAATTTGAACGAGAAGCACAGTGGTTGACCACAAAATTAAAAATAAATCCAAAAAGCATGTCCGTCCATTCCAGCGAGAGGACATGTGACGTTCGCTGTGTGACCAACTTCTGAACTACAAAAAATATTACAAAACTAGTGTACAGTGTGCGGCAGGCGGCGTTGTAAAACTACCACAAAATTTACTACACACAAAATAAAATATTTCATTCTAAGTTTATGTATGCGTCTTTATATCTATCTATCTATCATCACGCCTTTTATCCCTAAAGGGGTAAGCAGAGACAATCAAATGCCATTTTCTACGATTCTGATTGATCAATTCTTTCAACGTGTCCAAACCAGGATACCCAGTGGAAGACACGTCTTCCTCATTTAGCCGAAGATTTTTTAAGGCTATGCCACTAGTGGCCAGCTCTGTTAAGGTATACAGATGGAAAAGCCTCTTTGTACGGTTTGTCGAATAATGTACATAGATTTTTTATTATAAAAATCCATTGGTACATGGTCGGATGTGGGGATCGAACTCGCGACTTCTCAGTTGTGAGCCGACGTTTATATTGAACACTAAATGATGGCCACAGCTTCTCCTGTAATAATACTTCTCTTATATTTCCTCTAAAATGTTTTGATACACACTGGTAAGTAATAAAAGACACTGGTAGCAGTGTCCACTTATTACCAGTTGTCCATATTGAACAGAAAAGATTCTTTGATATAATTCTCATTTCTACTAAAATTGTTTTCTGAAATTTCCAAAATCTCTCATTAGTTATGAAAATAAAATTATATGAAATTAGAGCCATTTATACAGAGGAAATATTTGATTTTTAGTATTTTTGTCTGTAATGAATAAACTCAAAAACTAATGAACCGATTCTAAAAATTATTTCATTAATGGACAGTGACATAGGCTATATTTTATATTGTTCGATTTTATTTTTATCTAAAATTGTTTTCTATAATTTTGTAGATTTCTATTATCAACATTAAATGATCTAATGATAAATTTGATATTTATTTTTCCTATAATATCGTTTTTAGGGTTCCGTGCCCAAAGGGTAAAAACGGAAACCCTATAATTACTAAGGCTCCGCTGTCCGTCCGTCTGTCTGTCTGTCACCAGGCTGTATCTCATAAACCGTGATAGTTAGACAGTTGAAATTTTCACAGATGATGTATTTCTGTTGCCGCTATAACAATAAATACCAACTAAAAAACAGAATAAAATATTTTTTAAGGGGGCTCCCATACAACAAACGTGATATTTTCTTGCCGTTTTTATAGATAATGGTAGTCCGACTCGCACTTGGCCAGTTTTTATAAAATAATATATAAAACACAGAATAAAAAGTATAAAATCACATTCTGTCATTATTTATTTGCCGTATTTTTCGCTTTGCGCTTTGTTTGACACTATACAAACCACGCTCGTCGCGTCGCTCTTTGATAACTTATTTTTTATTTACAAATTTTGGGAATGGAAATCCAAAATTAGTGCAATAGGTTAGGATTAACAAAAACAACTGTAAATATAAACGAGCTAGGTAAAAAAATAAATTTTACTTATGCTCTGTATAGAATAATCAAAGTAAGTAAACACGAATCTGCCCTATAGCTGCATATCTTGGTTTTATTGGATCAAATCGTAAAGTAGCCCACGCACTAGTCCGGTATCTCACCGAAAATTTTCGGTCTGGCCGCCGTATGATTGAGATTGAACACAGGCCACACATTAGCGATGTAAATAATACGATCTAGATCATATGCAATTTACTCACTCACTCATGTGTGTGTGTGTGTGTGTGTGACAGATCGTTCCGGCCATCGAAATTACGATATGGCCACTCGTTAGGGTACCTACCTATAGCCTCAAAAAATCATTGGCTAAGTACTATTTTATAGTCAAATTTATTGGGGATCATTTTATCATTGACAATTTTCTCTCAGCTCTGACAGTTCTTGTGAAAATCAGAAATGCCGCCATTTGCATGGGAGGGGAGGAAGCCCTAGTGTGGGGACTTTTGACAGGATACTTCTTTCTACAGGGTCCTAAAGAACACGTGTGCCAAAAATCGGATCTACATTTTTTTAGGATGGGCTTAAAATATGCACATATCGCTTGGCGTAATAGTCCCATGTGGAAGTTTGATATAACTGCTAACCCGATTATTTTTACCCTTGAAGCAATCGAAATGAACCAAACATAAACAGAAGTATCCATTATAGTTACTGAAAGTTTAATCAAAATTAATTGAGCCGTTTCGAAACCTATATCTGGCTCGAAGGACCATTTGTTGGGGTCCTGACTTTGATGAATAATAGATGAGTGGAGTGTTACACTGGTTAATTTAATTTAGATTGAAAAAATATACACGGGTTGCCTCTAACAGCTCCCGGGTACCGTTGCCGGCCCCATGGTTCCTCATTTAGCCGAAGATTTTTTTGAAGCTATACCTAACGAGTGGAGTAGATGGAAAAGCCTCTTTGTACGGTTTGTCGGATAATGTACATAGATTTTTTATTATAAAAAGCCATTGAACCAATTTAGATAGATACAATAATTAAATATTTGCCAAGCCGATGTGCGCCGTGATTCATTACTTCAGTAGTAGGTAATGGCGGCCAGCCGAGCCCGTCGTGTTCACGTAGTGATGTCCGTGCGCACTGCTAGTGATGTCCGTGCGCACCGCTAGTGATGTCCGTGCGCACCGCTAGTGATGTCCGTGCGCACCGCTAGTGATGGGAAGCGATCAAACAGACAGATAAACAAATCTAAAAACCGTCAAAAGATCATGATATTTATTGGCATAAAATCATATTGGTATTAATTTTAAAAACATAGACACTAGACAGACTCTTTAATTTGTTGACAAACTAATTTATATCATAAACACATAATTTTTTTTTCTGGGATAAACTATTCTTAATTTCTCCCAATAATTGAAGGGTATATAATGTATAACAGCGCTTTTAAAAAAATAAGAGCTTTGTTATAGATTATGAAAGAGAAAACAGGGCAAAGTAATCCTTTATTTTACCACTCATATTTCCTATTTAATAAAACCAATTAAAAAAATAATGGCTATTTCACTTAGATATATTGAATAAGTAACTATATGCTAAATTACAGTGACACAGGTGGGTTATTTACAGAGAATTATCCCCATTCAAATTATGGATATTTTATATTGTAATTGTCCTTTGGAACTTGGGGTTTGAATAAAACATCACATAATTTTACAGAATATAATTTAATATTTCAAAGTTTGATGCTGTCGACAAACAAATAAAGTGACCGAAGTCGATTGTACAACAATATCAACTAAAGTTATACAACAAAAAAACACCTGTATATTCTGGTAATTGTAATTACATTAAATATATTTTATAAATATCGCTAAAATTGACAAACAAATTGGGTCTCCTAACTTTTGTGCCGTAAAACGAGTGTGACTTACAAATACAATATATACGCTTATTTACTTAAGTATCAAATCAATTATACTTATTTACAAGTAAATGCAACTTTCAAATGCCTACAACCTGTGCTCCTTTACAATTAGCTATATCATATATACTCCGCTTGTCGGATAATGGGACGGTGGGTACATACGTAATAATTAGAGGTATATGAAAAATACAGAGTGGTCTCGCAAAATTATCGTGAAAAATATAGTTAATGAAATTACCTGAGAAGTATTGGACGTTGCTAGGAATAATGTTTTATTCAACCTTTGCAAGAACATACTGCATATAAGCTGAAATATAGGTTAGGTTAGAAATTATAGATTAGTCTAAAATTGTGTAAGAAAACAACTCAAATTCATCCAATGAGCCTCACGTAGTTTTAATCTCTGCCTGTTGATACTGATCTTGCGAAAAGACATTGCCTGTGCTAACCCGATCAAGATAAGTAGACCCACGAATTCGGTACCTATGTAAAGTAAAAGCTAAGGTACCTATGTTTTTTATATTTTTCATTCATAGATAAGATTTAAATATCTTCAAGAAACTAATTTAAATATCTTTGTAGTCTATGCAGTAGTTTTTTTTATAATATTTATGACGTAATTTTGTCGTCTGTCGGTTAAACTTTGAAAAAATATTATAAAATAACTAATGTATAAAAAACAAAAATATTTGACATGAAAATATATCTTAGATTTTACTTTACATATATAGGTACCGAATATCTTGGTCGGGTTAGGTGAGAAGTCTGTTTCGCAAAATCAGAATTGATGTAAACAGATAAGTCATGTTAAGACCAGGTAAAATTTAAATATGACAGCATCGTTGTATTGTAACATCCAACTATTAATACCAAATCTACAGAAGCTCGTACGTCTCTTTCTACTGATATACGCTGCATCTAGATGTTTACCTTCTATGTTATATCGAATGATAAATTACTTTAAGTCTAAAATTAATATTTTGGTCTTATATTGATAGGCAACAAAGGGAATTTTCTGGTATGTAAAGATATTCAAGAAAAGTAGATGTATTCATCATTCGATAGAACCAATCTACTTCCAAGCATCTCTCAGTACGTCTACACCCATTCTATATAATTTAGTGATAAAAATATGTGTATAGTTATCTAGTTAATATAGGAAAGTTGTAATAAACATATTTAAGTCTTTAATATAACGATATGCTCAATTTTCACGTTGGCAGCCAAATGTTTTTCGCAACCCCACTTTTACTGAAATTGATGACTGAACTACTATTTTCAAAGGCTTTATAAATTCTAAATTGCAAAATATATTTAGAATGTTTTGTACAATAAAAGCTTTCTAACATTTAAATATACATTACAATAAAAATAATAAAAGTCTTGTAACTTAAAAACATTAAAATTTCATCAAAAATCAATAATGATCTATTTAACAGGAAACACTTTCTATACTGGTATACATCCTCGTGGTACCACCAGTATTAGTACCACTGATTATAATGGTGGTACAACCAGAATTGACCCACTCTATATATAGCATAATCTTAAATAAATAAACAATTGTCACTAAGATAACAATTCCACGTTTTAGGTTATTTTTAACAAATCGAAAGTTTAGGAAAGTTAAGGATTCTGAGAAGATTTAAAAAGATTTTCATCGTAGATTAAGAACACGCTTGTAAATTCCCTTATTCATACTTAATTATTTACAACTAACACTTGCATATCAGTCAGTATCGCCTTTGCATCACAATATTCGACGGTGTTATTCGCGTAATTATTTATTTATTGCTCTTGTAAAGGGCCATTCGTTGTTCGGAGATATAGGTAGGAAGGCTCTAATCAAACAAACAAACACATAGCCTGTTTCCACTTTTTGCCAGCTAGTGACTGCGCGCGTCACTTCTTTAACTGTCGTAAATATCTGTTATTTTAAGAAGAAGGTGTACGACTGTACGTGCCCTCCGAAGCACCAGTGTTACCAGAAAATTATACCTATCGGGCTTTGAAAATATTGTTTCGAATATCTATCAATCATATTTTATCTATTTAGTTTCAAGGAGATGTTATAAATTATATGGGCTATTAAAAATAAAAACAAAAAATCAGCATTCAACGAGGATTGACTGCAAGTGTATTAGGTACATTACCAAGTGGTGTCCCACTTATGGACTTTTTTTACCTAATTTAGAGTTTTTAGTTTTAGTTTAAATTTTATTTTAATTTTTGTTAAATTTATATATTCAATGTTTAATTACATTCTATTGATTAACCAAGTAATAAACTCTTATTATTAAATTTAACATTACTGAAATGAAGAAATTCATGAAAAATGTTGGTACACGACTAGTCCGCGGCTGCCTCTTACCTCGCTCGTTTAACTATTCAGCGAGGTAACGTAGCCAGTGTTTTTGGAACCATGCCACAGGGAGGGATTCTTAAAGAGGTATTCTTTTCATAATATGTATATAGTTTTTATATATATATCATTTATTATTGTTTTAATTTTGTTACCAGATAATATAGTTTGATTTCATTTTGAAAAGTGTAACATCTACTTTCTCCTATATCATCACCGAACAACTAATGGCACTAAATGAATCCTGGCAGTTACAACTCAAAGGGTTATTTTCTAAAAATTACATTATTCTCTACACTCCAGTATATTAGGTATTTTTGTTGCTAACGAAAGTGATGGTCACCGGACCACTGATTGGTTGATATGACTTTTGTCTCACTCTATTTGAGAGTTTAGTACGCCATTGAGCCCGGTGACGTCTCGTTAGCACCCGAAATACGTAATAGGGAAGCTGGATTCGGTTACATCCACTCTACAGTCCCGGGTTCGGCTCCTAGGCAGGCAAAAATAAAAATACCGCCGCAACTGATATGTCCTTGACGATACAGTCTCCACTATTCACTCACACGTACCACTCTTTGATACCGTCACGTTTGACAGGTTGCGCTGGCGCAGGTAACATAGTGCCGTTCCTGTTTAGAGGTAGTGGCTGAAGATTTCTGACGGCCCCGCCATTTGTGGCACCACTTTGATAACTGGAATGTGCCTGAAATTGTTGTGAAAATAATCGTAAGTGCAAGAAAAAAAAATTATTTAGGGGAAACGGTGGATTTAAATATATCCCCCGCGATAAACTTTACGGTCCTTCAGCTATGTCTGTGCAAAAAATCAAGTCGATCCGTTGCTCCGTTTTGACGTGAATATGTTTAATTTGACTTTATAGTTGTTCTGTCAATCTTTTATTACATCGACATAGCAGCAGTTTCAATTTCCATAATTTCTCGCTTGCCAGCCTTAATCGACTAGCATACCTCTTCTGCCACACCAATAGTAGTACTTACAATATTCCGATTAATGGTGTATTTTTTCGTCTAGCAACCGTGGCTTAAAATTTAAATTATCTTCCCACCTACCCTACACAATTTTCGTCCATCTCCATGCACCTGTTTACAACATCTCTCTCCCAAAATTGACATTACCACGGGGCATATTTCCCACAAGAAATTAAAAACTCGCGTGGTACCACTATTCCATATAAATCTTATAATCTAACCATTTTATTGAAATCCCCTAAAAATGGGCCGATCTCACATGCATAATTAGAAAAAGGGGGTATTTTTATGCGTTTAGGGGTAGCTCGAGACGGGTATAAAAGCGATATTTGGCATATTTCTCCGCCCTCGAAAACACCGGAAAATTGGAGTACATTGCGAAATCGAAGAGAGGAAACACGCTGCAGTCCACTTAATAAAGTCAGAATTCCCTTCCATACTTATACTTGCATAATACAGCAAGTATCCAATCCCTGGATCCAAACAGTTACCTGATTAGCCAACAATGCAGCACTGGCCCCTTGTTGGTATTCCTTATCGTCAGTGACCTTGTACGAGGGGTCCACTCGGAACACCAAGAACTTGAGCACCGCTATTATAACTAATATTATCATTATTAATATACCCGCCACTGCACCTGTAAACAAATAATTTTGATGTTTAAGATATTCTTTCCTCTCGCTTTCCTGCAATCTGTGGGAGTGATTTCGTGAAAATGTGTAACAGGAAGCCGGGGAAGCGCGCGCTATTTGTTTTGGCCAATGAGCGCGCGTGGTGGTAGCGTTGGCCGTCAGATGGTACCAACCCATTTTCCGAGGGGTTGGTACTATCAGCCAACAGTGTGTGGTGTACCAAGATGAGATATCAGATGTTACACATCATATGCGACTACCGTTTTTCATCCTTACACACACCATAACAAGATTAGCCACAATATAGGAACTAGGTGATTCTACAGATGACATGACAAGCCTGTTGCTATCTTTATAGGACCTAGATCCTAGATGAGTCACCTCTTTAACAGATTTCATGTCTGCCCTCGTATTACCTACATATCTCGGTTACTAACAAAAAGCGATGGTAACCGACCACAGATTAGTAAATATAACAGGCCGAGAGTGAGTGTACAGTGTAAGATCCGAGAAGGTTTATCGTATATTACTAACCTGTGGACGGTTACCATCGCTTTTTGTTAGTAACCGAGATACGTAATACGGGGTCTGGTTTTTTTTCAGCTTTTCGGCTCCCGAAACCGTTAATCGGTCCCAGGGTACCCAGCGGAAAACAAAGTCTTCCTCTTTTAGCCGATGTTATTTATGAGGCTATACCTAACGACTGGTCAGTTCTGTTGAGGTATATTTAGATGGAATAGCATCTAAGGGTTTGTCGGAATAAGTTTTTAATTATAAAAAACCCATTATCTCACGTATATTAAAATCGTTGAGCAACAAAACATCCAAACATCCAAACTTTTACATTTATAATATTAGTAGGATCATAAACTTACCAACGATAGTAGCGAAAAATTCTGACTCAGGTGGTACAACTCTGTTATCAGTGGTCTTAGGATGGTACCACTTAGTAGTTATTTCATGTTCATACCCCCCGTAATCTGAATGCCCTCTACCAATGCCTCTATCAATTTCGTTCTCGATTTCGTAGGTAGGTGTTCTAGCTTCTATTTCATTGCCATATTCCCTTCTGTCTTCATACTCGTTCATGTTAGAAGTGTCGTCATGAGTTGTGCGAGTAGTTTCACCTGGGGTGGCTTCAGCGTGGATGATGTTTGAATGTTCTGAAACAGGTATTCAAATCTAAGTCTCAATAAACTCTTTCGATCCGCATTGAACGTCCAAATCGACCGAACGTAAAAATAATCCAAACTGAGACTCATCTTGCACTTGCGCGAAGGTTATAGGCTGTTTACCATCACAATACCTACCCTAAGGGGGTGCATTGTATTCCTAATACAAGGCATACAAAGTAGCGGGAAATCAGCTAGTTTTTAATAAAATACATTTCTGTTTATAGTAATAATGATCCAGCTTCGCGGGCCACAAGATGGAATCAGACGGGCCGCGTTTTGACCACCCCTGACCCCACTTAGATATTGATATCACAGATATAATTACTTCAATTTGATTTATTTGTATACATATGTTATATATGGAGCCTGGGATCAATCTCCACTGACCCCTAAAAGACTAAATACCAATAAGCCTTGATCTAGACTTCTGTACGTATTACATTCCATACGACTGTTGAAGAAGCAAGTGACAGCTAAAATCAATTTTAAATGTCACAGGTCCTTAGTGTCACGGCCTATCCAACAAGCGTGTCCTTTCCCCAAATGCTCCACTGACTGCTCCAATAAAACCCATCTTACCATCAACAGGTGTGGTCCTCCGCCCCGCCGTAGTATCAGTATCCACAGTCCCAGCATGTATATTATCATGGTCTGGTATTGTAGTATGGTGCATCTCCACTGTAGATGAGTGGGAGTTAGTAGAACCGGCAGATCCACTGCGGGTGGACACACCAACCTCGGTGGACTCCACTGATGTTGTGCTTGAAGGAGATTTACCGTGAGTACTGCTTCCACCAGATCTGGAATCCAATGGTCAGAAGAATGTCAGAATAAAGTTTGTTTGTCCTTATTTTACGTCAAGGCGGAATAACATAAGATACTTTTTATCTCGAGAAAATATCTCATTCCCCGAGAAATGTAATTTTTTATTAACAACTTTTCTACCCCTGTAGAATGTAGTGGTTGTATTCCTGCGTTCGGGAGTTTAAAGTGTAATCAACGTATTGATTTACTCCTTACGGCTTAGGCTTTGGAAGACCTCATGATGGACTCTACCTGAACTATTACAGACAGAGAAATGTTGGACTTGGTCATACCGGTGCTTACATTTCATATGTGCCTAATTATCGCTCTATACTTTTCAATATATCATAATTCTGACTTCACTGTATGATATCATAGCAATACACAAAAATCCGAACGACAAAGATAAAAAAGCAAGACTTCCCAAAGTATATTGAATACGTATACTCAAAACACTGTTATTCTGGGGCAGGTAACACGGTTCTGAGAGCCGATAACCCGTGAATTACATATAAAAATATCACTAGCACGTTACTATATTTCAACATTCTCAGTCGAATTGCTATTATCTGCTATAAGGATAGAAAAATAAGAAGATTCTAGATCGTTCAGATCTACAGAAGACACCATGTTATCTCATAAACTATCGTAAGTAATAAATATTAGAACTTACGCAGTCGTAGGATGTTCAGGCTCAGTAACATCCTCGCCGCTAGATCCAGAACCCTCGATACAGTCCTCATCGTCACAGGGTTTCATTAATTTACTGCTTATATCACCCTGAAATAAAATGGAAGATAGGTAAGTCATGAAATGAAGACTACTTGGTAATAGTAGTGTCATAAAATGGGAAAGTTTAAATGGGTGTAATTTGTAGATCTCATACTGAACGGAATCCTTCTAATCTTTTTTGGGAACGCCCTTACGCCTTGTATAAATTATGAATGTCTTTATTCATATCTTAGTACG
The DNA here is from genome assembly GCA_963924495.1 of Nemapogon koenigi. Classification (NCBI taxonomy): domain Eukaryota; kingdom Metazoa; phylum Arthropoda; class Insecta; order Lepidoptera; family Tineidae; genus Nemapogon; species Nemapogon koenigi. Next base: position 10,826,826 of record OZ004647.1, on the reverse strand, counting down.
GACATTGGCATAATTACTATAAATAATGATAGGAAACCCTCCATGTTCCCGCAAATTAGACGTCCTAGATCGCATTTTACATTTAAAAGCAGCTCAATTACTTACCAAATTTTCTAGAACTCTGTCTCGCGTCATTAAACGCTACCAACTGGCAAACAGGGTCGCTCGACTATGGCGTCTCCTGTTATCAATTTTCTAAGCATAACATTATATTACCTTATGCAATTTAGGTGGTCTTCTAGTAGAGGGCACATATACAGGTGTGATCAGGTCATCCCCCGCCCCACGTTCAGGTACTACGCAGGCATCTTCATCATCCTCCCTACAACCTGAGCCAGCCCCGCTGTATACTAGCTCGTCCATATTGCCACCTGCTACTCCCCCACCGTATCCTGATGGTGGTGTCTGAAAAGTGGGTTAGTAGCGGCTGTTATAAAATCTCAAACTTTAAAATACCATCGGGTATATTAGGAAGACTTATCCGTTAGGTACCTTGGGTAAGTTACACGGGCTCCGGTGAGAACCGTAAGAAAGGTGACAAAATCTAGAAATTTCAGTCCAAAAACATATTTAAAAGCACCTTAAAATATAGATTTGCAAATATCCAGTGATTGTTAAATTGACATTAGATTATACATGACTTCGTAATAATTTTAATAGATAAATGTATATGTGGACTTGGTTAAGGGCCAAATTAAAACTTGTCTTCTGCTGGATACCCTGGGGTCGGTTTTTAAAACCCATAAAGCACATGAAAGGTATAGAAATAGTTACTTTAAACAAACCTGTTGCATTCGATTAATGTCTCTATCAATAGAATGGGCCCTTCGAGCGTCACCACGGACGCTCACAGCAGTATCGCCAGCTGCAGCTAAATCTAACACACGAACCCCACCAGCAACCAAGCCTCCTACCACCCCACTAAACGTGCGAGAACCACCTGAGCCGCCACCAACCATTATCTTGGACATGCCGTTGAAGATTGTTGATTGCTGACCACCTGGAAAAATTAAAGGATTTGACGTCCGCATACTAGGATGATTTTAGATCTCAAAACGGCAAATTGAAAATATATTTTTTCTGGGACAAACTATTCCCAATTTCTCTGTAAATAATCCACCTGTTTCACAGTAATTTAGCATATAGTTACTTATTCAAATATCTAAGTGAAATAGCTGTTATTTTTAAATGGGTTTTATAGAATTGGAAATGAATGGGTGGTTTCAATTTATTTAAAAGAATCAATTTATAAATACCCTGTGGATTCCTTATATTAACAGCATAGTTATCAAGCTGTAACGTAGCTCGACTTCCATTTCTGGTGAACCTTGCGACGTGGTACGCTCCATCATCTACACGCGCCGCCTCATCACCAAGCGGATGATCGTCACCTCCCAAGTTATATACCACAAACAAATTGCCTCGAATCTGAAATTATTTGATGTTTATAGTTGGTTGTAATTTATTTTAATTCAGTCGCATACCTTCATGGCTTTTATACCTTGCTGTGTGGTCAGAGACACCAGTAACAGTGTCCACTTTTTGCCAGTTGTACATATGCAAGATAATCATTATTTTAATGTTCTGAACTGCATCAAGTTTGCCACCATTTAATTTTGTAATAACCATATGGTAAGTAAGTATTCGTTATCAATTTGTAAATTGATTAGGTATCACATAATGTTTATATAAGATGTATAACGGGTTTTAAGGCGATTTCAATGATAAGAGTAGGTTTTTATATTATATTTATTTATTTTAATCCTCTTCTTAACTCCCTTCAGTCTCGAATTCTACAGAGCTTCAAATATCATTTATAAATATTTGAATCTCTGTTCAAAACATTACTTGCCAGTATTAACAAATACGGCCAGTATTTTCTACAAAAGGTATGAACAAAAAGTATGAATGAGTACTCATACTTTACAAGATGTTGTATGGCTAAGATGAAACGAGGGAGTAAAAGTATGGTCAGAGGATCCCTTATCCCAGGCGTTATATACCAAGATATGTATACTTACAATTTCCATCTGCATATAGTCTTGGGTATTGGAAGATTCAATACGAAGTATGACTGCATCAGATTTAGTTGTCACGAATCCAAGAGCCAAGCGATCTGTCTCTGTGTCAGGAGCAGCGTTTGTAGGGAATGTATACGTTATCAAACCTCGACCAGGGCCAAACTCGTATGCAATGGACTCTATAAAATATAATTTAACAAACACTTGACAATTTGATCTAGCACTTCTGGGCCGAAACTGCTCAAGCTATCAAGGTAGTAGTTGAGGCACCCACTAAAAACTATTCTTCGGAATTCAACCCACAATATGGTTATAGGGGGGTAAATAATTTACATAAATAATACGGAATGTTATTTTCAAAATTACTAAAGCCAAAACTAGTTGATAAATATAAGGAGAATATAAATTTAAATATTTGCGTCAACCTTGCTGAAAATTTAACTCACCATCATAACAAGTAGGTCCAGTGAATGAAGTAAGGTCACAGTCACACACGTATGTATTCCACTGCTGGACACAAACACCTTTGTTTGCACAAGTATTATGTGTACATTTGGTCGGTCCTGAAAAATAATCACAGTTCATCACACCTTTTATGAAAGAAGGGTAGATAGAGACAATTAAATATCGTATGATTTGGCAAATCTCATTCGCCTCCTTTATGATACATGCTCGGCGCTTATTTGGCGTTTCGAAATTTTCCTCAAATATTATTTAATTAATGGAAGTTGCGCCCTCTGCCAGAATGTTGTAACAGTTTTGCCATTTGCTTTTGGTTAATATTCCACCAATCATCATTTCAATGTGTCCAAACAAGCTCAACTTACTTTTTACATTCTAGTCTTTACTGTTGATTAACAAAATATACCAACCTTCACATCCATTCACAAGTGAGTTGCTAGTAACGACAGCATCTTGAGCTAAGTGAGGTGACTCTCCAGGCAAGTCCAGACTAGCCAGACATCCTTCGTACCCCTGTCTTGAAACTACACCGACTGGGAGAGATCCATATGTATCTCGTGGTACCCCGGCAACAAACAACACACTGTCCAATTCCAACATTAAGTTTGAACCTGGAATTTTTTAAAGATAAATATTTACTCACATCATGTAAAATCGATACACGCGATTTGGATGGTGTTTCAGGAAAACATCTTTAGATTATGTTGAAGAAATAGTCCATAACTTATGTCCCATACAAATTACATGCTTCACGACTTCTCAAATTACGAGAGTATATGTCTGAGTTTCGATAGCTTTCGAAAGATAAATATATTTAACACAGTATGAAACTAATAAAAAATGAAAATCAGTTACATTACACCTCAGTTTTATGAAGCCCTGAAAGTCATCAATTTAACGCGTATTTTCAACCGATTTTGTTGTATTTATCCTATAGATAATTTCATATAGTTTATGAAAACATTAACTACAATTTTCTATTTTTAATAGTTTTTGTATAATACTGGAAGAGCATAGTTATGTCCGTTTTATGTATTTTTGCATTATTGTGAAATCGTTCTTTCTCGTTGAATCTTGGCTACGTTATCTTTTTTTGTTTATTTTGTCAGTTCTTTTTGCAGTGTTTTTTTTTTAATTTTATCAAACAACTTTTTAAAGAGACTAATTAATACAAAAATGCAAGACTTACTTGTTGTATGCATTTCCAAATCATTATCAACTTGTAAAGTATGAATTTTAGGTGTTGCTCTTCTGATTGACACAGAATGCCATCTGTTATCATTTAAGAAATTCTTTAACTTATCTTTCATCGTCACAACGCCATCCCCTAAATTGAATACGTAGTGTATGTGCCCATTGACCAGCTCCACAGCTAAAAAGTCTTGCTTCTTTCCTCCGTTATAAAACAGCAATCCATCCATTTCAGTGGTTTTAAAATAAAAGTCCAAATACGTACTCGAATAAGCTTTCAATAAAGGTAGTCCAGCAAAAGTATGTTTAGATTTAAAAGTAACCGGCTTGTAAACGGTCAATGCATTTGAATCAACAAAGTCTCCATTAAAAATCATATTAGCTGCTTCAAAAATGCTATTCTCTCCACTATTACTGCCAAGTCCAATTATTTTAGCTAAGTCTATGTATTTTATGCCGTTAAACACAAACTTTTGCAGATGTCCAACGAAGTTCGGTAATGTTGAGGTCATTTGGATCTCTTCTTCTGCATGATACAGACCTCCTAAATGTAACGTAGCTATTTCCAAAGTAGAACCTTTTCCAAGAATAGTTTCAGCTGTAATCAGAATCAACATAAATTATGACAATATCATAAAATTAATATTACAATAATTCACAACATTGACAATAACAAAAAAGAAATTAGCGAAGAAAACGCTTCACATTTTTACTATAATGGCAGCCATTTTGATTTTTTTATACATACTACTTTACCTGAGTTGTTTTTCAAAGCACAAGAACCACCTAATAATTTATTATAATATATACATAGCAATTATTTATAATTACAGAGTAAAGTTACACCAAAAGAAATTTAGATTGACCAGTAATGTTTACTATTGATATCAAATATAATTAATTGAATATTAATTACGTACAATATGAGTAAACATGTTAGGTCCAGACTAATAGAGCACAATCACATAGGACACTACGAAAGAAAGAAAATAAAAAATAACAAGAAGTTAAAGAAACTAAAGCTATCCAACAGAAAGGTGAAGATCAAAGTGCCAGCTATAAACGAACTTAAACATAAGCTTCTAAACTAATTCTAATAGGACATCTAACATCAATAAGACACAGGCGTTCTGAATCAACGCCTGTATCTTTCAAAACATCAAATAATTTGAAAACTCAAATTAGTTCACATTTAGATCTTAAACTAATCACTAGTTTATTCAATTCTATCATCTGTTACTTTTTTACACACAACATTAGTGTACATAACAGTCTACTAATATATTGAAATAATAAAATTGTTTAAAGTAGTTATTGATTTCGTGCTTAAAATACAAAATAGCCTAAACAGGCGAAATTACGTGATATACGTGATATCGCTGTACTTCTTAAACCACTGATCAGAAATGCAGACGATGGCTTTACGTGACTTCCGAAGCACTAGAAATTCAATAGAGCTTAGTAATTAATAGCTTAAGTTTTTCTTTTTGGATTGAATCCGAAACGGGAAGTTCTAAATACAATATTGCAGCGTTAACTATATCCTTTACAGTGAACTTTTGCAGTGAAATTTCAAATTTCAGACGATAGAAGTGAATACTACGGTAAACATAAAGGGTAGTGAGTGCCATGTGGCGTGCATACGTACATAACGTACCGCGCACCGGCGCGCCCGCGTCCACCTGCAGACGTAAGTTGGACGTGCGACGCGAGAAACGGACTGTATGCCATTGGTCATCGGCCACTCCTGCACCGGCCAGCAGATTCTGTTCGCCCAAAAAACTCGTTCAAATAAAGAAAACACATCATATTATACCTTGAAGTGTGACCAGAGGCATTAGTAACAGTGCCACTTTTAAACTGAACAGTCCCCCACAGAACAGGTGGATCTACTGGCTGCACTTAATGGATCTAGAGTTCTTCATATCATAAAGAACGTATGTGAATCAGGGAACCGTTTAGAAATGGACTAGTCAAAAGACATTTCAGAATCTAAGTATGACGATATTGATGATGAAGGTATAATTTGGGGATACTGTTCGGGGGGCTTCAGCGACAGTTGTGGCGGCTAGAACACACAATGTTAACTTCTATGGGCACTTGTATTAACAGTCCTATAATATTAGGTGACTAGATCATTGTCTAGTTTTGTCTTCACAAAGGCTTTACGTTTTAAATTTAAAGGCTTCTTTAGTACCGTTTGAAACAAGTATATATTTTTTTATTAAATCCACACAAATCTTAGTCGAATATGTTACCTTTTCTCTATCACCAAGTCTAATAGAAGCCCGAATCCGACCAGCGGCAACCGCAAGTTCGATGCGGTCACCAGAATGGAGAGCTGCGGTTCGCAATAATAAGCCGGCACGGTTTGTCCGGAACCGTAGCAGTAATTCTTCTGTTTGAGTCACGTGTTCCGGTCCCAACGCTGCAGAAAGGTGCTGGCTTCCATTCAAGAATATTATCGGGGATTCTGTGTACAGATAATTGTGGTTGAGACACAAGCAGGCTTCGAGCGTCAGTTAGTTCTTCGAGACAATGTGTTAAAGAAACGCAACAACAATGGCGTCCTTCAGCTACACATCATAAAACTTATGGGCGTTTTATGTTGAAACTAAAATGTTAGTTTTCTCTGTCTGATAATGAATAGTACATACCTCTCCCACAAGTAGGCCCTCCAAAGTTAGTAGCGGAACAATCACAGAGTGGTCTGTTCCAACCTTCGCTACACACGCCCCCGTTCTGACATGGAGAGCTGGCACATTGCTTCATTAGGACATGGCACGCTGGACGAACTGATGCTGAAAGTTAAATTTGTTACTGATAAAAAAAATCAGGCTTTTGATGGCATATAAATCATAAGAAATGACAGCATTTCTAGGCACGCCGCAAAATATAAATGTCGTGTAGATGCGTACATACGCATGAATACTGTGATGATACGACCTTATTTTCCTGGCCGCTTACAAGCTGGCCATCATAAATTGCATTTATTTTAATTTTAGAACACGATATTGTTCATTTTAATTCAATAGAACATTGTATGTTATTTTCAAATATTCGATGTGTGGAACCTAAATTAAAATGTTACTCATTCCTTCACAAACTGTTGACTTAGGCAGCACTCTGCCAATTGTAAAATTTATTATATTTCTATTTTATCAACTAAGTAAACAACTAAATAAAATGTATTGAATCAATATTCAAGAACTAATATCTATGTTAATATAAAAGGAGCGCAAATAAGTATTTTCATTTTTATTACAGTGCGCTCCTTCTTGGTGCTCCTTCTTGGTGCTCCTTCCTAACTCCTTACTGCTTCCTTACCTGCTCTTTTTCCTGCAATACCTACCCGGCTTCCTGGCTACCCACCACACGACAATACATATTCATAAGTCTAGTTAAATCATCACCAAAGGTCGTCCATTAATTGTATGCCTACTCCAACGTCACAATTAAATGGCATAATCTTCTTCAAGTTCGTATAGTATCTTATATGACCATCAAGCGTGTTACTGGATCCAGTCTCCAACTGAATCCAAGTCTTCCTCATTTTGAGGCTACCTAACGACTGGCCTGTTCTGTACAAATATATTTAGATCTAAAGTCCCTTCATAATGATAAAGGGTTGATCCAGGATAAACTCGAAAACTTATAACTTTTTGTCCATTTCTGTATGTCATCAACTCTACTCATGCCGTAAACAGAGCTCATGCGAAACCGAAACCTAAACCTAACGTTATCATAAACTTACCAGAATCTTGCTGTCTAGCATAAGCAGTCAAGTCCACAGCTTTTCCGTTGAGGGTCAAATCCCTGATGCAGCCTACGAATCCTTGACGAAGAGATGCGGTGAAGACTGCTGGTGGAGTGTGGACTGGTGAATACTCTACACCCAAACCTCCAACGTACAAAGGTCCATCCAATTCCAATTGATTTGAATCTCCTGAAAATGTTGATGACACTGGTTCAAAATCTATATTCAGACAAGTTGACATCTTTCAACCCTTTGCCTATCCATATATATAAAAATCAATTGCCGTGCGTTACTTTGGCAATTTAATTGTTAAACAAATTAGAAACTGAAAACAAAAAGAACTATTTTAGCTAAGGTTCGGATGAACTATCTACTCGATTTATTTGAATCTATCTATCATCACGCCTTTTATCCCAAGAAGGGTAGGCAGAGACAATCGAATGTATTTTTTTTATTTAGCCTTGTGCACGCCTATAAATAGAGCCTTATAAGTGTCGCTTGTTGCGGCATTAATAATCAAGACAACATTAGCCTTAGTGTTAGTAATTCTGCCTTCGTGGTCTCACGTCTCCCGGGATCCCCTTTATCATCTCCTGGATACCCAGCAGAGGACACTTCCTCATTTCTTGAGACAACACTTTAGCCAGTCCTGTTGAGATTTTTAAGATCCATAGCGAAACTATGTCATTTGTCAGATTATGTAGTTTTTGGTCTCTGATTTGGAAACCACATAAATCATCATGTAAGTGTTTAGTAGCCATTCCCAATAGTCTGTTAATCGCCCACTTAAGCATACGTGGCATATGATAGACTTACATTTAGCCGTTAGTGTAATGTCTAAAACTGAAAATTTCCGTTAGATCCTTACCAGGCGTTTTATAATCTGTATAAGCACCGTCAACAGTCACTCTGCCTTCTTTCCCATTCCGTTTTAACAAAAACTCGTGCCAATGAGAATCGTCTACCCGTCTCCTGGATGCTCTAACCCTCACTCCACCAGAACCCAGATCTACGTGCAGGTATATGTGACCACTCAGCAACTCCACAGCGAAAAGATCGGCCTAAAACAAGCAATTTTTAAATGATTAATTTTATCTATACCAATTTTCTGGAACTGAAACTACTTTTGTTTATATTTCGAGAAATTCCACAGCCGAAATTAGGGTTTTAAGAGGATACTCGAAAACTACTAGATTGATTTGAAAAAGTCTTTCAATGCTACATTAATCAAGATTACATACTATAGAAAAAAGATGGAGAGATTTTTATTTTTTCGCTATTCAAAAATGACCACGGTCGTAGGCGGAAAGGATACGGCTCCTTAAGTAAACCTCATTTAGTTACATATATTGAGGCTAAATTGAGTTCCTTTGAGGCCGATAAGCCTCTTAGTACAAGTGCTTAGTCCATGCTTGCATTGCGTGCTAAAGATCTTATGCTAGGTCCTAAAGTATTGCAATTTAAGTATAACCCATATAAAGACAGACATATGTAACTCCTGAAATTAGGACCATTTCACAATTTGTAGATAAAGTGCACTAGACTAATTCATTGCATAAAATAACTGCAATTTAAACATTTTAAGCATACTATATTCTATGCTAATGAAAATAGTGCTTTAAACGACTTCTCGTGCCTCGTGCTTCGTAGCCCACATAAAACCGGCATCCGTACTTCTTTTAAAAAATATACTTAGATACGTCTAGATCATAGGTTCCCAACGGGAGCGGTACCGCCCCTTAGTGGGCGCTGGAAGTTTTCGTGGGGGCGGTAGCGGGTCCCCAATATAATCGTGATCACGACTCTCTGCCACGACCACGAGGAGCACGATTAAAGAGAGAGAGAGAGAGATCATTAATTTTTAATTTGTGATTATTAATAGATAATAGACAGACATATAAAATTGGTATAATTAACTATTATAGGGGGCATTGGAGTTTTTTTTCTCGTAAAGGGGACGGTAGTCCATAAAAGGTTGGGAACCAATGGTCTAGATCTATTAAGAGTGTAGTGTACCGCGTCCATGTCCATACAAACGGAGAAAACGTTTTACTACCCCTAAATATTATTTAATTTTAACGATTTTGTAATATGTTACTGATATAATGAAAAACTACGTACGTATTTTTTCCTTTTTTCAAAATTCGTAATAGGTCAAAAGTTATAAGCCCCTCAAATCTCGGTTTATTTGGTTCATAACTTGCTGGTAATAAACCGTCTGTATTTGAGAAACAAAGCAAAATTTCAAAAAAAGCAAAACGTACGTACGTAGATTATAATCTGCTAAAACGTTTGACACCAAAATTATAAGGTTTCGTTATAGTTTAGTAGGTGTAAATCGTTTTCGCCCAAAACGCAATTTTCAACGAAGAACATACCTACGAACACTCACGAGCTGCAGTGGTCTCTGTCGCACTGATGCCCGGGGGAAGAGCGCGCTTGAGACAGAATATGATTTTCTAAATACCTATTTCGCTGCGTACGCTGAGCTACACGATCCTCTTAAGTGCAGCAACATACTTGCCATCTGTTCTGTTTAGTATGGAGTGGACAAATGACAAAAAGTGGACACCACAAGGTAGGTATATATAAAGGCAGTGAAGATTTGTGAAACGATCTCGGGGGATTTATTTGAGAGTTTAGTTGCAGTTAGCCTAACTGGTAATTTATCAACACATTGTAAAACAGAAAGCTGTGAAACTAAGTCACGTGAGCTATTTTAAGGGTAGCAAAACTTAATATAACTTAAATTACAAACGGAGCCATAAAAACGCTGAAAAAATATCACGTGCAAGGCATGCAAATAAACTGAGTGCAGTGTTCATTAAAAGTTAAATCTGAAAATGTTAAAACATAAACTAGAAATTTCAGAATAAAGAAAGCTTTTACCGCCTGCTTCATCCGTGTGGAAATTGTATACAAATAAACATTTTTCAGAAATACTTTTAAAAAAATCATCAAAATACTCAAAAATACCTAATTTATTTGTTTACGGTTTCAAAACGACGAGTTTATCTATGTTTTAGCCAAATTGTGGAATCCGCCGCATTACAAAAGGCTAGCAGCTTTATAGTACCTACAGTATAGGTTATGTTGGTTCTATATTTAAACACCATTGCAAAGCAACTAGCAATTTTGTGATGCGGCGGATTCTACAATTCGGCTGCGACACACATTTATTATTTTGAACGTCTGAAAATAGTAAGTAGGTACTTACCTAACTAAAATAAGAAGTGATGATTGTAGCTTTTTAATTTTTAACTGTAATAATATAGACACTGACAAAATCAAATATAAACATGACGACACTTAACTTTGAATGCATTTTATGCAACTAAATTTTAGCAAACGCATGCTAGTGCAAACTTCTGGACAGTGCTTACACAAACATGTGCTCTATAATCACAATTTATATGTGCGACATAATAACGAAGATACGACACGCAATTCGGGTGAAACTTTGTAAGGTTTCTAGGGGTACTGTGATTGTTATTTTAAATTTTCAATAAAGTTTTAACCTACATAGCTTAACAATGTGGCGAAATCATGAAGGAATGCAATTATCGTTAGAATATCGCGATAATCGTATTCGTAATAAGATAAAACTTAAACATATAATATTAGTTAAAATATTTTATAAATAAACTAAATTCCATGCAATATTTTTGTTAAATTAATTATGTATATTTAAAAATTAAAATAATGACAACATCAAACATTTTATTTTAATTTAGACAGACCGCTTCACACATTTTCGCACATAGTTCTATATCCTATATAATTTGTATGGGGATAAACTATTCCAAATAATCCACTCGTGTTACTGTAATTTAGCAACAAATTAATATAATATCTAAGTGAAATAGTAATAAAAAATAAAGGATTATTTTGTCCATGTTTTCTTTTTCATTAAAAAAAATATTCACGGTTGCCTTGCAGCTCCCGGCTCACAAATTTTTTTTAAAGCGATGTTATACCATTACTTTTTCAATTATATACATAGCGTGTTTTTGTAGCTCATTAAAAATTCAAAATAAAAATAAATTTATTAGTAAAAAACCTCTAGTTTTATATATTTTTTTGTTGGCAATGAGAAATATTGTCATTATCAAATTTTTAATATATTTGATAAAATAACCGCTAAGTTAAGGTACCTAATCTAGATGATTGAAATTAATTAAGTGATATGGGGTGATAGTTAAAGGGAACATCAATTATTTTCTACTGGTAATGAGAATTTATTATTTATTATATTATATCATTTGAAATGTACACTAAGTATGCACATAAGTATAATAATTTGAAAAATTAACATCAAAAACATAAAAGGCTAAGGATCTAAAAGAGGGAAACTTCTTAATTAGAAGTTTTATAAGATCCCTACTTTATTCGATATCCAAGATATGATTCTAAAATAAACGAATAAAAAACTAATTGACTTTAAAGTAATCGAAGTAAATAATGATCTGTCGAATGATGAGTTAATAGAGGGAGACATAAGACGAACCCCAAAAGCTTCACCCCTTACCGTGCAACCTACCCTTGGCGGTTTCTCTCCCATGTTGAACAGTATCAACCCGTTTGGTTCGTTCGTACGAAACTTGAAGGACACGCTGCCAGTTCTTACTGTGTCCCATTTTGGTAGAATCTGAAATATGTAAGATGAATTAGTGCTAAAGTTTAAGGAATATGGTAGTCTGAAAGGTTGTGATACCAAATATTATGAAATATTAGACGTTCGTCAAGTTGCAAAAGATAAAATAGGACACAATGATGATGATGGGGTAAATTTGAAACCAGAAAAACACATTTACTTATGGATAAGTCATTTAAGTATTAAAGTATACTGAAAATAAATGGCATTCCAAATAAATACACGCAGACTAAAATTCAGTGCAATGCCAAGACTATATTTGACGAAAGCTGCAGACACACATTCAAAAGCTTAAAGCTCCTCACATTTCCAAGTCGATATGTATATGAGGTGGCTCTTTTTGTAAAATGTAATATAAATTTATTTAAAATTCAGATCCCATGTAAAACAAAATTACTTCGTCCCAGACCACGTGGCCAAATCTTACCACTAATGTCTAAAGGGACATTATTACAAAAAAAATATAATGGGAATGGCTCCCAAAATTTATAATAAGTTGCCTGACCAAATTAAAGAATTACCATTGACAATTTTTAAAATAAAATTAAAGGGGATACTTGTAGACAAATGTTATTATACCATAAATGATTTTTTTGAAGATAATTTTTTAAATGTATTATTGTAATTTTATTATTTTTGACAATTTTTGACTCTTCTGTTATTTGTTATTTTAGAATTTGTATTTAATTGACATTAATTTGTAAGTGTATATTTGTGTGCCTATTATGTAATTGTTTAGCTCTGTAAAAATATTTGGATGTAGTTTTTGATTCTTTGTTTGTTTTTTTACCAATTTGTGTTAATTTCAAATGGTATTAAACAGATAAATTATAAGAATACTATTGTACGCCTGAAAAGGTACCACGTGGAAGACACAATCTTATTATGTACAACACCTTATTTTGATTCTGTGTGACAATAAAATATATTTGAATTTGAATTTATATTAGAAGAAGAACCGTTGATTTTTCAGGAACTTGAAATTTTGGTAAGTATTGATAAAATTGTCACCAATAAACGTCGCAAAATTGCATCACTTCCGCAAGAATACATATCTGAAGCGTTTGTTGTGGAAACGATGGGACCGTGGGGACCTGGAGCACGCAGTCCGTTCAAAGATTAGTAAACGACTAATTGAAAGCTCATGTAACCAATGGGCTGGCTCTTATTTACGTCAAAGAGTAAGCAACGAGCTAATGAAGCCAGTGTTTTATGTAATAACTATTTCTATATGTAAATAAAAAAATTGTTGTTCCAGGTTTCAAAAATAGTACGCAATAAAAATTTACAAACTCAAATACTCAAATTAATTTGGATTCTCCAGATAATACAACATTCCAAGAATTTTAGACTTCACAATCCAACCCAAAATCAATAGAATTAATCACCACCAAACCCATTTCAGAATATTTATAGTAGTTGACCGTTTTTATCGACCCATTAAAATCTCTAACGTTCATTCCCCGCAGTATGGTGGGCGCGAAATATTGAGGTGGCATAATTTACATTAATGGATCCTTACTAAGTTACGAGTAGGGGGTGAAAGTTTTAAGGGTCCGGCCAATACCTTTGGATCTGATAATATTTAAGGGGGTTGAGATTATTACATCATTCTGATTAAAATACTATGTTTGAAGAACAATTACGACTCTTGAAAGCGTGGTATCAGACCCAGGATCATTATGGTAATATGGTAAATCAAAACCCAAAATATTTGGATTAAACTTTATCTGTGTAATATAAAATGAAGACACTAATCTCTATCTAGGAAAACTAAGATTAAAAATTAAATAGTCCAGTCCAGTCTAAAAGCATTCACTAAGTAGTATATCCACCCCTCATAACTAAAACGCGTTATGTTACGCGGTTCCCTTGATAGCATTGTAGAGTGCCCTGTGCCGCTCTTCAAGATGAGAGGACGTTTGAAGTAGCGGCAAGTGCCCACGACGGTTGAAGCCTGACAACTACTTCACTGTGCAGACATTCACGGCGTGTTGGAGGAATAGCGAAAGCAGACTTCGTTGTAGATATAATATGTATGTTTCCAGCAGACTTCGAAGATCATTGTAGAAGAGAATGAAATAAAAGTAGAATCTGTTTTTTTTATTTTCCAATAATTTGAGTCCAACCAAAGGGCTGTATAGCCGTAGCTGCTAGAAATATAAATTTCTATATACTCCTAGATTGATAGGAGTATGAAAAGAAAATTCAGACAAGTGATTATTGAATCGTAAGTCGAGCAAATAAATGCAGGTATTGCAGATTGGTATACAAAGAACAGTGTCAAATGACTCACCAAATGTGCATCTCTTGTACTAAAGGTTACAGGATCCCCAGTATCAACAGCCATGCATGCGTACTCCAACCGTCCAGTCACAGCTATTAGTTTGCTCCCTGTTCGCGCCAGGTCTATCAGGTTCAACCGCAAAGTGTCTGCTGAGAATTCCACCTGTAAAATGTATGTAGATTAGAATGCGATTCACATGAGAAGGATGACATGGTTTGCCGCCATATTTAACCTGGTGATTGGTGACTAACCATGAAGATAACTGTCCTGAGTTCTGTTCCAATTTCAGACCAAACAAAATTTCCTTGCTTTTCCCTTGAACTTTTAACTCGATAAATATAACTCAAAATTCGACGATAATTTTTATATATCGTGCTATTAAAGGAGTGGAACGGTCTGCCTTCCTCCGTGTTCCTTAATACCAGCCACTCCTTTTCCGTACTTCTGTTACTAACAAAAACGTGTTGGTAACCGTACACAGAATAGGGGGCAGGTGGGGGCTGAGTCATGAAAATCGGTGAGTTTTTTAAACTCACAATCATAATCGCTGGTCATAATATAAGATGAGGAGTGTGATATAAAGAAGTATAAGAAGTGAGTAGAAAGAAGACGAAATAGTTATGACAGTATCGTAGAAGGCTTGACAATATATTAAACCTTACCTTTTTAAGACATCCAACGAAATTAGCATGCACTCTTGAGCCAGGTAACGTTCTGGTGTTTATTGAACCACCGACATGAGCCCGGGAACTTCCCAACATGGAGAATGATCCAGCTACATGCGCGTGCTCAGCAAACACATCGTCAACTACCACTGATACCTGGAAAAACGAAAATAAAACTTAAATTTTTGTTTAAGACATGTCGATAGCTGTTATCGTTTTCAAAATCGGCCAAACGAGGAAAGTCTTCCGCTGAGTACCCTGGGTAATGTATAGGGATATAAAAAAATGCAACGCTGATTTTAAACCAGTTTATAACGTTTTAATGAAGTTAGGCCAAGTTCAACAGACAGATAATTTTCATAGTTTCAAAATCATTGCATGGCGTTACTCGCTTTCCGTGGAAATTCTCGAACCGTTAGTTTTATTCACAGAACCTGAACTTTGTTCATCTTCGTCTTAACAGGAGTGTTCGAGTCTTATCTAACTAATATTTAGTCATCTCTCTAACAAACTCGACTCTTTTTAATTTTTTTTTATAAAAACTTTAATTACTCTAAAATCGATATTGTATAACAGATAAGTAAAAAATAATAAAAAATCACATTATTGTCTGTTAGAATTAGAATTATTTAATTGGACATCTTATAAATTTGTAATTGATTTTTTGATTTATTTTGTTATTTTTAGACATTTGTCATTTTTTGTTTTACTTTTTGACATTTAATTTTGATTATTTATTTTGTATTGTCTACTTTTTTAATTTGTTTTTATTTTGTTGTTTGATGTAATGATATAATGTCTCCGTACCTACTGTAAAGCCAACATAGTAGAAATCCATTTATGGTTTTACTTGTTTTTTCTAATTTTTTTATATTGTGAAGTGCTGTGGATTTTTCTAATAAATAAATAAATAAATAAATAAACCTTACGCTGTTAATGGGAACGCCACGCCACCTGTATTTTTTAGAAATAACGAAAATTTAAAGTTTTACTAAAGAAGTGATGGCGGCGATTCCTCAAGGTCCAGGCAGCATATATCTTGAAAAATGGAAGAGGGACCCTTTATACGTGTATTTAGGGTCTCTTTTCCATTTTTTTTCAAAATATATGCTGCCAATTTTTATCTCTCACCGTTCGATATGGATTACAAGAAAACTCCAAAACGTTATAAGTAATTGCGTGATCAGAAATAACTTTACTGCGATACCTCTCAAGTTCGCGAATATGAAAAAAGTTTGTGGTACACGGTGTTCAAGTATAATGGATACACTTTGTATACGATCTACTTTGTACCTACATCGTGTTAAACACTTGGCTAGACTGTTATATATTTATTTAATATTATAATTACTTCTATACTAATCCCACTAATATTATAAACGCGAAAGTTTGTATGGATGTATGACATGTATGTGTGGATGTTTGTTACTCAATCACGCCAGAACGGCTAAACGGATCGGGATCAAATTTTGCACAGAGATAGATTATAGTCTGTAATAGGACATCTGCACATAGGCTACTTTTTATCCCGGAAAAATGTACGGTTCCCGTGGTATAGATTTGTTTATGTTTTTCACGGGATCGACATGATTTTTTGCATAGTGGTAGTTTAGAGGTCAGAGAATGACATATCCATACGACTTTTTATGGCGGGCGGGGGCGGGGCAAATTACAGGCACGAGATTATTTCTTTTTGGATCTATTTACACGCGGGTGAAACCGCGGACAGAAGCTTGTTTTATATAAGCGTGTTGGTAACCGTCCACAGATTAGTAATGTACCATATACCGAGAAGTACACGGTACGCTCACTCTCGGCCTGTCATATATACAAGTCAGCTGGGTTAGCATATATTTTGACAGCGACACTTTCGTTTCGGTCGAATGGCCTTGAACAGGCCAAAACGTTCATGTCCAACAAGGACCGGCCAGAGATAGCCCGGGGCCGAGAGGTCCGGCCCAACAATGTGCGTGCAAATTTGCTATGCCGGGCAAAGACAAGTACACAGAATTTGCCCGCACATTGTTGGGCCGGACATTCTCGGACCGGGCATGTCCTGCACAAGAATGCCGAGCAATTTGCTTGGCCGGACAAAGACAAGTACACAGAATTTTCCCGCACATTGTTGGGCCGGACCTCTCGGACCCGGGCTATCTCTGGCCGGTCCTTGTTGGACATGAACGTTTTGGCCTGTTCAAGGCCATTCGACCGAAACGAAAGTGTCGCTGTCAAAATATATGCTAACCCCGCTGGTATATCAACGTTCAACCTCAGGTTGGGTTCAAGGTGAAAAGGTAAAAGTTGTATAATAAAATATACCTGACAAATTCTTGGAAGCGTATTTTGGAAATGTATAATAATTAGTTTTTTTAGGCATTAAATAATTTAGCAACTCGCTAAATGTAGTCACTGTTACAGAAAGGCTGTAATTTTAGTAGTTACAGCCTTTTTAATTGCCAATTTATGTATCAGAGTTTGCAATTGGATGAAAAACTAAAAAACACGCTTTTTTCAGTAACTCACACTTCTTGCGTAAACCAAACGAGCCCTAACTTGATAGGGGTCTTTTGTTACAGAGTTACTATGGCCACCTTCCGACTCCATCATCAGGACCCTGGACATCATCTAGGACCAGTGAACTTGTGAAGACAAATCAATCAAGCCCAAACTCGGTGAGGTTACGTCGCAGTCGTTTCGTTACCTGGCTCTATCATCAGATTAGATCGATGGTACCAAATTATTATAAATATCAAATCAATATGACAAATTAGAAGTTGGTTAAATTCGATTTCCATGACTTATTTACATACAGGTAAAACTATTATAAAGCGTGTAGAATAATTATGCACAAAATTGAATTATGAATTGTATTAACAAAAACGTCTGAATTTAAAAGAAAAATTAATTTGAACAAAACTTTTGTCTATTGTGAGGTAGCAGATTCAAAACGAGCTCTATTCATTTTCTCGCAGTTTTCCCACTCGACCCATTGTGGCAGAATGGGCGCATTTAATGAACCATTAACTAGATTTTCATCTTTTTTTCTTTTGAAAAAATAAATTTTCACATTTTGCGACCTTGAAAAAATCTCACTAATGCAAGCTCTCTTAAAATAAGAGTTATGTTTCATTCATTTTTAGGGTTCTGTAGTAAAATAAGGAATTCATAAGATCGTTCAGTCCGTCTGTCAGTCCGTCCGGTTAAAAAAAAACGAGCGAGCCTTACAGTAGTCGCATATGATGTATAACATCTGACATCTCACCTTGGTAATAAGCAACATTAACATTATATATCCTGAAAACACTTTATACACAACACTGCAGTTTATACTATGGTTTTTTGTTTGACACGAAAGTTTAGGATGTGGTTTCGAGGTGGCTTCAATGTAGAACGACATGTCATTGACATTTAGTGTCGATAGGTTTTAAAAACCATATATAGAGAATAGGGCCGCTGATATGAAGTGCAAGTTGAGTAAGAAAAACCAATTGTGATATTTTTGTGACAATATAAAAATAGGCTTATTTTCTATTAAAAATTATATTAAAATCAAACTTACTCTACAGTAGCTCATTTCAGGTGTGATCTGAAACAACAAAGATACTATTAAATAAATCACACACAAAACGTCAACAAATCCATGTACGGCTGCACAATAGCAGCACAAGCCGCTTCCGATATACTTTTGGTTGGGGGAAATCTTATGGATTCGCGACCTGTGTTCGTGACATGATTTCGGCACAAGACCTGGATTGCCCGGCTCGAGTATGCTCCACTCGAGAATGTCCGGTAGGCTTCCACGTATCGGCCATTTTTGGATGCGCATTTCTGGACGGCAATTCTTCGGTCCTAGATGGCGTTATTATATATAGTTTCTACTTCTGTCGGCAGTCCCCATGACTGCCTTTGCCTTTTTTAATCCACCTGCCTTTTTAAGAGGGTACAATAGGGAATTAAATTTAATATGGGTGAGCAGCAAGTATAACAATAAATAACTACAATTACATAGCAACAACAAAGAGGTCTACTATAATTACTTCTGCATCCTTCAAACACAAAAGCTAGGACAAATCGATTTTGGTAGCTATTCAATCTGATTATTGTTTGGCCTGAATACTTTATTAACCTAGGTACCTACTTTTACAATAGGAACCAATAAAAATGGACAATGAATTTCGTAGTACAGCGATACATTAGTGCTCGAGGCTTCGCACGAATGGTGATGATGCCAAATGGCAATACCTCTCGCAGATCGTATAATAACGATTTATGTTTTGTCTCCATGAAGCAAAAAAAATTAACTACATGAAAATAGTGTTTGCTTGTTTGTTCTCCTTTTACGTCAAAACGGAACAACGAATCGAAATATATTTTAATCCCGGGAAAATTTAATTTTTGACAAACGAAGCCGGGGCTTTTATTTAGTTTTCAATAAATCGCTAAGACCTCAAAACAGAAAATTTAACCTATGTTTACGAATACCTCTTCGGTTTTAGAAAATTTTACTTTTCAAGGTTATAAAAAAGACACTTAGAGGCCTTTCCATCTAAATATATCTCAAAAGAACTATCCACTTGTTAGGTATAGCGTCACAAATACCATCGGCTAAACGAGAGAGACTTGGTCTTCCGCTGGGTACCCTGGAACCGTAACACGGTTTCGGAGCTGTAAGGAAAATAAATAGGTTTTTTCTGAAGAAATTTTCCCACTATCTCTGTGCAAAAAACAAATCGATCCGTTGCTCTGTTTTGATACATACATACAAACATACATCGCATCTTAGGAAATGGCATTCGATTGTCTCTGCCATACCCCTCATGATATAAAAGGCGTGATGGATGGAGAATAGATAGAAATTAAAATACGTCAATTTTACAATTCTACATGATGTTGTGAATGCTTCATAAAAAAATCTTACCTCCTGTATTCTTCTATGTACTGTCAATTTGTGCCACTGGTGGTCATCGAATCTGGTCTTTATAGGTTTGATGTGCATATCTTGTTTTCCGTTCCCTAACCCCATAGTCAGGGACACGCCTCCATCTCTCACAGCCAAGTTTAAGTAATCTGCTCCATGTCCTAGGAGAAAAAGCATAAAATTAAATCTTCGGTTATCTGTATATTCCAATAACATGGCTCTCTCCATAACGGCTGAATAAATTTGAATGATCACAGTATACTATACGTAGATTCATTGAAAACAGTCAATCAGTATGAAGACAACTGAAACTCCATGTCGTCGATTTTAAAGATAAGAAAAACTGAATTCATAGATTTATAAAAAAAGGCACAGGGAATGGCGACAGGAGTGAAAACTTAAAACAGTCCCAGCAATTTCAAGCCAGTACAGGAATTCCTGCTCGTACATTCTCCTGCCCGGACATTTTCGGGTCGAGCATACTCGGGCAGGGCAATCCATGGTTTTGTGCCGAAAACATGTCGCGAATCCATAAGATTTACCTCTACCAAAAATAACTCAACGCGTCTGTTTTCAATACATAAATTTAAAAGAATTGATAATGATACATATGTAACAAAACTTCCATAAAATAATTAAATAGGTACAGCATCTTCTAAAAGAGGGAGACTTGGTCTTCCGCTGGGTACCCTCGAACCGTAATCCGGTTTCGAGAGCTGAAAGGCAACACGTGAAGATAAAAAACACAAAAAATTACTTTTCGTACATACATAGGTTTTTTTTAAATAACCTAGAATTCTATGAATGCAGTTTTTCTTACAAAATCGACAACACGGTTCCAGAACAAACTCTATCTCTTATAGTTTCAGAGTTCCCCACACTGACAGATTTTGATGTTTTATATTTCTTAATAAATAAATAAATAAAAAATAAATAAATAAATAATTTCGTTTAGGGGTACGGTAGACTTGATTCAAACGCATACCAAATTGTTAAGGAAAAAAATTAATCAATTCTGGCTTAGCACATATATCCGCAAAATTCGTATAATCCCGTAATTTCAATAAATAAGTCCAAAATTATTCATTCATGCTGTCAGAAGCAATTTTAAATGTGACAGTAACGTTTGTTTGAGCCATGAACTTTATAACTCAGGACAACTGCAAAGTCAGGTCGTTTTATATAATTATCCAATTCATATAATTACCTAAATAATATAGTAAAATTTAAATTGCTATTAAAAAAACATAGACCATAGCATACCTATTACGAAAAGTGTCATAAGTCACTTTGTTGTTTCGTTTTGTCAAAAAAAAAATATAAAACGCAAAGAACACCCCGAGCGAAGCCGGGTTTGTATCTAGTCTATATTAATAATTTCGTTTAGGGGCACGGTAGACTTGATTCAAACACATACCAAATTGTTAAGAAAAAAAATGTAATCAATTCTGGCTTAGGAACATATATTCGTATAATCCCGTAATTTCAATAAATAAATCCAAATTTCAATTTTCAACGTGACAGTAACGTTTGTTTGAGTCATGAACTCAGGACAACTCCATAGTCAGGTCGTTTTTATAATTACCTAAAAATTACATAAAGTGTAAAGAACAACCCGAGTGAAGCCGGGTTTGTATATAGTAGATAATATTTTAGAATTACCAGTATAAAACAGTAGTCCATTAGGCGATTTAGTCTTGAAGTATAGAGATATAGCATCCTGCGTGCTCACGATAGGCTCCCCGCCAGTCTGAGTGAGATCGTACGACAGAAACTCTTGACCTTTGAATGTGGCTTCCGATGGTGCTTTATCTGTTGACAAAGATATCATTTTGTTTATTTTACTGAATCGTATGAAGATGGTGTTGCTACACGTACGTACATGTTCGACAAACAAGTTTCTTCGAACAAAACTATGCTCGACGTTATGTCCACACATCCAATATACATACTCTACAAGCAAGTTTCTTCAAGCGAAAAACGTTTCGATAAATTCGCGTGGAAATGTTCTTAAATATGCCACTCTCTCGTAATAAATGATAAAGCAGGAGTAAATATTAGTATTGAGACCATTGAGACAGTCGTGTCCTGAGATCTACGATATGTTCGACAGCGCGGCTACACGTCGCGATATGTTCGCTGCGAGCATCGAGCAAAAATTACGTCGGTTTAATTGTTGCTCGATCGAATATACAGTTCGAAGTCGAGCAATATGTCTTGAGACATGTTGGTATATATTATGTTCGATCTTGCTCGAATGAACCTAAAAACGTCGAGCTGGTACGCACGTGTAGACTTACAATAAGGGGGAACGTTTCGATCAAATTTTCAACAGATGGCGTTAGTTACCAATTAATTAGCTGTTAATCTTTCTTGGGTTGCCTTACATTATAATACGACAAACGACAGTTAGAGGCTTTTCCATCTAAATATACTTCAACAGAACTGACCACTCGTTAGGTATAGCCTCACAAATACCATCGACTAAAAGAGGGAGACTTGGTCTTCCGTTGGGTACCCTGGGACCTAAATAATGTTATAAATGCGAAAATGTTTTTGTTTGTTTGTGAGTACCTACCGGAGAGTGACATAAGCTACTTTTTATTCTAGATATCCTTCGGGATAAATTCTTAGGTCACATTTAATAAATTAATATATAAAAACTAGTAGTTATATATTTAAAAAAGAAACGGTGATTGCAATAAAAAATATTTCCACACTCGCTTCCATAAGTACCTAAGTGATGGAACTAAAACAGCATAATATGTATACTAATTTTACTTTAGTTGTAAGTTATGTATTTTTGCATACATTGTTTAGTTCACCATATCTTTCCAAAATATACTAGATAAATGCAGTCTTTACGTAGAATCTGTGATATAAAGCGTATTGACTGCATCCGGAACAATGTCATTAGAGAAGAATACGGTGTGAAAGATGATGTAGTGACTAAAATGAGTATTTTACGCTGGTTTGGACACGTTGAAAATTGAAGAATAAAAGATTGACTCAGGATCGTAGCAAATGGCATTCGATTGGGATAAAAGGCGTGATGATAATATAGTGAGATAGTTTCTAAGTTGACATAAAGTAGGTAATTGTTTTATATGTGTCTCTATTTCTTTCTTATTTGCACATTTTTTTTCCAAAATAACTTATAATAGGATGAAGTGAGCTCCTCAAACACTATATTATACAGAAACATTACGCCTTAACAATATATACTAATAATACTAAAGTTCTGATAGACTTATAAAGTAATTTTCCCACGACACTATTAACTAGAGTATTTGATTGTAACTCCTTAGTTATTTATAACGTCGGCAGGACTAGCATAGTGGAATAATTTTACTCTGAAATGTCTTAGTTTAAAGTGGCAGGTCAGTATTTTTTATACAGTATCTTTATTTGCTGATTGTCATGTAAGGTACATTTCCTTTCAAAATTTAAAATACAAAAGAGCTTATACCATATAACATATAACACACTACTTTATAATAGACTGTCAGATGAAAGACTTCTCTGTGTTTGGGCATAACATATTAAAACAACTTTTTCTTTGTAATAGAACAACTGCTTAGTTGTAATAATATGTAATAGTTATAATAAAAAAATGGTTAAAATTTAATGGACACCACAGACATAAATAATATAATAAAGTAAGAAGTTTGTCTATAATAATTGCCTTTTAAAAAAATTGTACCGACTTCAAAAATTATGCTTTCCCAAAGCAAATGCACAAGTCACTATAAAAAAAATACACAAATCGCTTCAAGTTTGCCTATAAAATTTTAAGAGTTCTCGATTTCTCCAAGATCCTATCATCAGATCCTGACCTGATGACAATGGGACCACCTGGAAAGTATACCCTTTCAAACAAAAAAAAAATTTAAATCTGTCCAGGCATCTTCAAGTAATCGGGGAACAACCGACGAATTGAGAACCTCCTCCTCCTTTTTTTAAAGTCGGTTAAAAATCGTAAACTTCTTGTCGAAAAGTCTGGTGATTTTGGTTTTAATGGTTTAATTTTAAATGTTTTTGAGATATAATTAGTATGTACTTTTGTATTCAGAAATATCGTATTTAATGACAGATTTGTTAGAGAAGGACAAAACATTTTACAACTATAATGATTGTTGAATATTTATAAAGTTGTCAATTTGTCAATACACGTAGTTATCATTATTAAATATTAAATATACTTGAGAAATCAAAAGAAATATCCTGCTCAACTGTAATCTATTTATTATCATTACAATCGTCAGCCAATGTACGCTCTATTACTGGTATATTAACATTTGATATTGTAACGAATAGGTACTTAAATCGCACAAATAAATACCTAAACACATCAAGGTCGATAGACGTCTCTAGAAACATCCAGAGAGAATCAAGTACAAACGAAAATGGACCGTATGTGCCTAGCCATAGGTACCAAAATCGGGCGCGGTCTGTGTGTAGGTATTTGGCGCCGAGTCGCATCGAGCCGCGTCTACAACTTTGTACAACAATCTCGGCGTTTCTCGAATGTTCGGAGGGCAATATAAACAGAGGATCGTCGCCGGGAGAACACAGTGCGAACCAGAGCGACCAAAGCGAAACAGTGAAGTGGAATTTAGTGCGACTAAGTGTTATTTTAGTGTTTTCATTTATTTAACTGTGTTTTTGTGGTGTTAAAGTAAAGTTTGTTTATTTAATCGGTATTTTAAATCTCTTCGAACCCTAGCTCGTAACAAATTGGTGTCAGGAGTGTGGGATTCAAAAATGCCGATTACACCACGTGACTCGTCGTCATCACGGCGACCCAAAACACGACAAACTACTGCTGGACATCACGGCGAGGAGGTCGACGAGGCTGCTGCTGCTGGAGCCGCTGCTGGTGCTGCTGGGAATGCTGCTGGTGGTGCCGGAGCTGCTGCTGGAGCCGCTGCTGCTGCTGCTGGAGCCGCTGCTGGTGCTGCTGGGAATGCTGCTGGTGGTGCCGGAGCTGCTGCTGCTGCTGGGACTGCTGCTGTTGGTGCTGGAGCTGCTGCTGGAGTTGATACGGGTGCTGCGGGTTCTGCGGGTGCTGCGGGTTCTGCGGGTGCTCCCCAGGCATTCGATATGGGGATGCTGGTTCGGCTGATGGAGGAGCAGGCCCGACGACAGGAGGAGCAGACTCGGCAGCTATTGGAGGAGCAGGCCCGACGTCAGGAGGAGCAGGCCAGACGACAGGAGGAGGAGGCCAGACGTCAGGAGGAGCAGACTCGACACCTATTTGAGGAACAGGCCCGACGTCAGGAGGAGCAGGCCCGACGACAAGAGGAGGAGGCCAGACTTCGGGAGGAGCAGACTTGCCGGCTGTTAAAGGAGCAGTCTGCTAACCTTAAGGAGCTGCTTTCAGAGTCACTGGGAAAGGTGACTATGGAGGTGAAGCAGCTACAGAGGGTTACAGACATGCACGAGGAGAGAATCGAAGACCTCGACATTCGTTATGAAGACCTCCAACAGCATTGCAAGGAAATACAGACTAGGATGAGCAGAGAACTGGATGCAAGACTTGACGACCGCTACGGAGAGTTGAAGGCACGACTTGACAGCCAATGCAAGGGGCTCCAGAATGAAGTAAGGAAACTGAAGCTGACCGCTCCTGTTTCTGGAGGCGCCATCGTCTCTGGCCCCCGAGTCAAGGTGCCGCCGTACGACGGGACTACGTCCTGGACAGCGTACAAATTGCAGTTCCAAACGGTCGCCTCTGCCAACGGCTGGACAGACGAGCAATCTCTGACCGCCTTGACAGTGGCTTTAAGAGGCCGCGCACTGTCGGTTCTGGAAGCCTCTCCAGACAGCTGCACCACGTACGGGAGCCTGATCGAGGCAATGGCCTCCAGGTTCGGCGACAAACACCTGGAGCACGTCTACCGAGCGCAGCTGAGGGACAGGACGCAACATGCTGGTGAAAACCTGCAGCAATGGGCTCTGGAGATCGAGAAGATCGTAAGGAAGGCGTACCCATCTGCCGGACAAGAGTTCATTGCTGCGAACCTCGTACAATCATTCATCGACGGCATCCGCAGCATGGAGGTAAGAGCTGCAGTTCGACTGGGCCACCACAGCACCTTGAAGGATGCGCTAGCCCATGCTCTATAGGTGGAAGCCGTGTGACAGGAGCCTCGTTCTCAGCGATTGCGACAAGTGGCGGAGGAGGCCACTCCAACAACGACACCTGTAGCAGAGAGGCGTAGCTACTTACCCCGCTGCTTCTACTGCCACAAGCTGGGGCACCTTAAAGCTAGCTGCCCAGCGCTTAAACGACAAGGCACGGATCAACGAGTGCCGAAACGGGACGTCGGAGCTGATGTCCGTGCCGTAACTACCGAGCTTCGGAGAACAGCCCCAAAAGTTACCATCCGACAAGTTTTTGACGGGAACAGTCTGGTGATCGCCGGCAAGGTCAACGGGACGCCATGTGAGATGACAAACGAACATCGACGAGGACGGACGCATGGCAACGCTGACGCACTGTCACGCAGGCCGTGCCCTGAAGGTTGTAAACACTGCTGGAGGCGTGAAATCAGTGATTCTGTCATCAAAGTGATTACGACTAACAACCTTAATGACGAATGGGCGAACGAGACGACGAGAGACGAGCAACTCAAAGATAACAACTTGGCGCCGATAATGGAATGGAAGACGCAGAATGTTCCAAGGCCCGGCTGGAATGTTGTATCAGCCATGAGTTCCACCACGAAAAGCTACTGGGCTCAGTGGGAAAGTCTAGTGCTGCACAACGGGTTGCTGTACCGCAAGTGGGAGTCGCCAAGTGGACAGGAGACACTGATGCAGCTGGTCGTGCCTAGGTCAAAGGTGCGCGCAGTGCTTGAGTCCGTGCACGATGGATCCTCGGGAGGACATCTGGGCATGAATCGAACCCTGGCGAAAATCAGGAAACGATTTTATTGGGTTCATTGCCGGCAAGATGTCGAGGATTGGTGTCGTAAGTGCACAGTATGTGCGGCCGTGAAAGAACCTACGACACGTACGAGGGGACGTATGCAGCTGTACAATGTTGGCGCTCCATGGGAACGAATTGCGGTGGACGTTGCTGGACCGTTCCCGGCCACTGAAGACGGGAACAAGTACTTCATGGTCGTGATGGACTACTTCACGAAGTGGCCGGAGGTCTTCGCAATTCCCAACCAGGAAGCGACAACAGTGGCGACTAAGTTGGTCAACGAAGTATTCTGCAGGTTCGGGCTACCAATGGAGATACATTCTGATCAAGGGCGTAACTTTGAGTCGCAGTTGTTCCAGGAAGTATGCCGTCTCCTGGGAATAAATAAAACGAGGACTACGGCGTATCACCCACAGTCCGACGGAATGGTTGAAAGGTTCAACCGCACTTTGGAGACTCATTTGGCGAAACTGGTTGAGGATCACCAGAGGGACTGGGACCGATATATTCCCTTGTTCTTGTTCTCATATCGATCCGCAGAGCATGAAAGCATAAAGGTGACTCCTGCTTATGCCAACTTTGGGAGAGAGCTCCGACTACCAGTTGATCTCCTGACCGGCGGACCTCCGGATGCGCCGCAACCTGTAAGTGACTACGTATCGAACCTGAAAAACAAGATGTGCGACATACATGACCAGATTCGTCAGAGCAGTCTTGTGGCCAGTACAAATATGAAGACCAGGTACGATAGAAACTTCAATAGTAACGGTTTTGACGAGGGATCGTTGGTGTGGCTGCACAACCCGAAACGCCGAAAAGGCAAATCTCCCAAGCTGCAGAACCGCTGGGAAGGCCCGTATAAGGTCATCACGAGGATCAATGACGTGACCTATCGGATCCAACGATGCCCGCGTGGACAGTTAAAGGTTGTCCATATTGATCGACTGGCTCCTTACAAAGGCTCGAATATTGCTCGGGACGAGCAAGTCTAAGCGGGGGGCAGTGTAACGAATAGGTACTTAAATCGCACAAATAAATACCTAAACACATCAAGGTCGATAGACGTCTCTAGAAACATCCAGAGAGAATCAAGTACAAACGAAAATGGACCGTATGTGCCTAGCCATAGGTACCAAAATCGGGCGCGGTCTGTGTGTAGGTATTTGGCACCGAGCCGCATCGAGACGCGTCTACAACTCTGTACAACAATCTCGGCGTTTCTCGAATGTTCGGAGGGCAATATAAACAGAGGATCGTCGCCGGGAGAACACAGTGCGAATCAGAGCGACCAAAGCGAAACAGTGAAGTGGAATTTAGTGCGACTAAGTGTTATTTTAGTGTTTTCATTTATTTAACTGTGTTTTTGTGGTGTTAAAGTAAAGTTTGTTTATTTAATCGGTATTTTAAATCTCTTCGAACCCTAGCTCGTAACAATATATTGTCAAATAAACCCAATTTTGTCGCAGCCTTCATGCTAGTACCCCAAACTAAGTTAGCGACTTCACGATCGATACCAGACTACCGAAGTGTGGCTGGTAGGCGGTAGCATCAATTATTTATTGACTCTACGCCTATTTCAATTCGTATTGTAGCCCGCGGCAGGAATAAGGAATTGTGCCAGGAAACTTTTACAACGAAATGCTGTCAGATGTCAAGTCAGAATGTCTTAAAGGATTTACAGATAATATTTCAGACGGTTACGTAGCGAAATTGTGAAAATTTAACGTTAATCATCCTAATCCTATCCTAATATTATATAATATAAATGCCAAAGTGTGTTTGTCTGTTCTTCTTTTAGATCAAAACATAGCAACGGCTCGTCGTGATTTTGTTGCACAGAGATACGTTAGTGGTATGGGAGCCCCCTTAAATATTTATTTTATTCTGTTTTTTAGTATTTGTTGTTATAGCGGCAACAGAAATACATCATATGTGAAAATGTTAACTGTCTAACTATCATGATTCTTGAGATACAGCCTGATGACAGACGGACAGACAGACGGACGGACAGCGGAGTCTTAGTAATAGGGTTTCCGTTTTTACCCTTTGGGTACTGAACCCTAAAAAGCCACTAACTTATCATGAAATATTTCCGAAACCACGCTAGATAGCTTTTTGAAGTAAAAAGCAACATTCACAACAAAAAAAATGGGTACCCTGGAACCGTAACACAGTGAAGAAAGAAAAAAACCAACATTCAAGCGTATTTAATAACGGTTAAAAAACACCAAATGGAAACAAAACAAAAATTTAATGTGTTAAACAATGTAAAAACAAAATAGCGCCATTTGGGCACAAAGTTGCAAGTGGCTTTTTTATATTGCTCTTTAGTGTAGTTGGAGAACCGGACAGTGGCATTGGGTACTTTGTATCGCGGAAATTTTAAAAGTTTTCACGTGCGAAGCCGGGGGGGGAAAGTTAGTAGTTAGATCATTGTTGTCACTATTATACATCACCTATTCTATCATATAAGCGGATATCCCATTTTTTTTAATTTAGAAGATTTTATAACAATGAAAATGCTGTTCGTTGGTAAGTGCATCACTTGGTTTCTAGGGAAAGAAAAACCTTTTCAAAAAAAAGTGTACCGACTTCAAAAATTTGCACTGAAAAGTAAGAAATAATATATTTCGTCGTAGAATTTGAAGACGGTTGGTGCCAAATTAGAAATAACTTAGTTCCCAAATTCACTAATCTAGACAATTCATTAGGAACCTACGATCATCAGTACATACAAACATAGATAATATTGAACAGATCTTTATCTTCTTAGATGTTTACTTAATTTTGTAAGTATCCTAATTTGGCACCAACCGTCTTGAAGTTCTACGACAAAATATTTATTATTTCTTACTTTTCAGTGCAAATTGAGTACCTTCTCGTTCTTTTTTTGGAAGTCGGTTAAAAATTGGAAAATTTGCCCGAAAAAGAACTGAAAGTGCTGGATTTTTGATTCTGGATTTACCATACTAGGTGCTCCACGGGCTCACTGGGGCGGAATGCTAGTAGTAGAATTTAAAAAATATCTAATCCCGTTAAAATAAAAGGGCTTTTGGTATTATACCAATTTTTGTAAAGCGCCTACTAAATACAGCAACATCACCAACCATTGCCATTTTCTTCTCAGGCGTTACGGGATATTCTATTACACGCAGGTGAAACCGCTGAAAAAAGGTAGTTTAATATAAAGATAGTGTGTATTTAGGGTACAAAATGGAATAGCAAGGTTGCACTTTTAATGACTCTTATCTCGCGATGGCCCAGAAAGTTCTAACAAGCTGAAGACTTGAACAGAATAGATTAATGAGTGAAGCGCTTTTATACACTTCACCGGACTAAACTGTACGAACTAAAGGTTTACGTTAGTATAAAAACCGGTCAAGTGCAAGTTGTTATAACGGCCATAGTAGTAATACACACTCACTCTGTAAAAATATTCTGTTCAAAAGATACAGCCCTGTGACAGACAGACGCACGAACGGACGGACAGACAGCCGAGCATTAATAATAGGGTTTCCGTTTGCACCCTTTGTGTATGGAATATTTAAAAACCCGCCACACAAAATATGCACATTTATAAAGGATTTTTTAAGGTTTCAGACGTACCTGTGACCTGTATGTATATTGTATATGCTTAGCCTCATAAATATTTAAGCACAAACTTTAATAGAGGCCGAGATCCCTATACACATTAGACAGGCTCTGATGAAACTTGAATATCTTGGAAACCACTTATCCAATTTCCATGAAGCATACATTTGTGAAATCCCGATTAGACAAGTTTTTAAATAAAAAAAATCAGCATGATAGTCAGTCCAGCCGTTTGAAAGCTACAGACAAATACACACACAGGTAGAATAGGCTTCAAACTTAAGGCTCCTATATCCATATTTTTTCTGGGATAAACTTTTCCCAATTTCGCTATAATTAATCCACCCGTGTTCCTGTAATTTAGCATATAGTTACTTATTCAATATATCTAAGTCATATAGCTGTTATTTTTTCAATGGGTTTTATTGAATAGGAAATATAGAAACTGCGCTTTAAAAAAAATTAAGAGCTTTCAGAGATCTTTCCTATTGAATAAAACGCATTGAAAAACTGACGTTTATTTTATATAGATATATTGAATTAGTAACTATATGTTAAATTACAGTGACACAGGCATAGATATATATTTACAAGCGTACTTTAAATCAATGGACACAGGTAGATTATTTAGAGAAAAATTGGGAATAGTTTATCTCCATACAAATCTTTTTTCGTCAGGGGTTAAAACTGAGAGAGTTCGTGGGTTCTGGCTCAGGTCCAAGGTACTATGACATTAATTACAAAAAAAATTTTTTTGTGGTCGCTGATTACGATGCGCTCATCCATTTCATGATACGATGCACCATTCCAGAGATATACCTCATTAATAAATCGTTAAGCACCTCTATTACCCCCTAATGACGGTTGCAAGCAGCTCTATTGGATAGTATCTCATATCAAAGTTATTATTTATTTATGTTAATTAAATATGCTGACATTAGATAATAGATACATATTTGTTCCTTTCGCCGTCGAGACGATGGACCCTAAGGACCGAGACGCCTAAAACTTTCACCCGCAGCCACAGCAAGCCTCTCCGTCTGGCCACTGGAGACCCTCTGAGCAAGGAGTACTTTGTACAGAGGATCAGCGTGGCTATACAACGAGGTAACGCGGCAAGCGTACTTGGCACCCTGAGCACATCGTCTAGACTAGACAATAAAAATTTGTAACCTTTTAATAATAACATCCAACTTAAAATAATAAATATCATTGTGTTGACATTGTTATTAAAGTAGGCCACACATTGGTCCGGCATCGCACTGAACATTTCCCATTTCGGCCGCCAGACGATCTACACAGACCATTCGTTACAAGAATTGGACGAGTCTGTGCTCGATTTCGGTGGACTATACGGCGGTGTGTTGGTGATTGGATGAATGAGTGGGCACCTTAAGATATAGACTAACCACATATCTATTGACAACAGAGGCGAAGTCCCGATACTTGGTTTTTAATTTGGTGTCAATTTTGGTTATGAAAAACCTTTTTTCAAAGCGATGTTGCATCGGGCGCGGTCAATACTTAGATGGGTGACCGCCTGGGAACACTGCGTGACGTTGGCTTTTTATTACAATTTTTTTTTTACTAAAGACACTTCAAAAAATAATGGTGAAGGTGGAATTGGACCATTTTGCAGCATTTTGTTGAGTGAGGTTGTTTTGGTTGTGTAGATCGTCTGGCGGCCGAAATGGTAAATGTTCAGTGCGTTGCCGGACCAATGTGTGGCCTACTTTAGTAACAATGTCAACACAATGATATTTATTATTTTAAGTTGGATGTTATTATTAAAAGGTTACAAATTTGGTAATAGAGGTGCTTAACGATTTATTAATGATGCCGTGCCTCAAAGGTATATCTCTGGAATGGTGCATCGTTTCATGAAATGGATGAGCGCATCGTAATCAGTGACCCCAAAATACTTTACTTTTTTTTTGTAAATAATGTCATAGTACTTTGGACCTGAGCCAGAACCAACGAATCCCTCCTTACTACTAAACTGAAAATGTGCCCAGAGACACTGCTAATAATATCCACATATGAAACCTAAGGTCAAACCTCATGATAAAAGTAGTATGAGATCTAATGTGGACACACTGCATAAATTTTTATTTAAAGTAATTACTAACTTTCCGCCCTAAAAAGATAATGGGAAAAGGTCAAAACTACCCTAAGTTGCTTCCTACAACGACCGGTCATGCTTTCAAAAAAACAGACACCGTCTTTACTGCCTTCCGAAGCATGTCCATGGTAATTCAGGTATACGCTTGAAAAAGGTGGAATTATTAGATCCCACTAATATTATAAACGCGAAAGTTTGTATAAACGTATGTATGTTTGTTACTCAATCACGACAGAACGGATGAATGGATCTGGATGAAATTTGGCACAGAGATATATTATAGTCTGGAATACCACAATGTATGGTTCCCGTGTGATAGATTTGTTTTTGTTTTTCACGGGATCGACATGATTTTTTGCATAGTGGTAGTTTAGGGGTCAGAGAATGACATTTTACTACTTTTTGTGGGCGGGGGAGGGGCAAATTACAGCCACGGGATTATTTCTTTTAGGATCTATTTCCACGCGGGCGAAACTGCGGACAGAAGCTTGTATACAATATCTGAAATCGCGTAGGTGTTTTATTTCATTTATAAATTAATTAAAAGCGGGTACAACCACTCAGTTTCCAGGTCGTCAGTCATATGAGAGTATTTTATTAATAGGTCGTCGGTTCTACGTATCGACGTTATATATAGATTGTGATATTGAATACCGTGTTTTAGCCATAAACCTAGTGTAGATTCGATATTCTCATTAAGCTGGCGTCCGCACTTCTATAAAAAATAACAACAAGTGAAAAATCTAAGTCTAATAAGTGCTTACAGGCTTGCCACCTGTTCTGTTTAATATGGACGACTGGCAAAAAAAATAACACTGTTACTTATGTCTCTGGCCACAACGCTAAGTATAAAGGCCGTAAAGATGTGTATGTAAATTTGATTTTCATATGAGATTCTATTATGTGGATTTCTTTTTCTAGGATTATTATCATCTAAAATTATTTGGGGTCTAATAGCTTTAAAAATCGCATCGGCCCAGATTTTCTAGGATTGTTAGAGTTGTTGATCTAATGCTTGTTAGGCTTCAAGGCTATATTATGCATTTTGAAAATTTGCGACCACTTCCCACTAAAGGTGCCTACTCATTCGTCCAATCCCCGGCGCGGCGCCATACGGTCCACCGAAATCGACCACAGACACGGCCAATTCTTGTACGCGCGGTCCACCATCCGTTTTCAAATCGTTGTATTTGTGGTTGATTTCGATGGCCGGAACGATCTGTCACACACACACACAACCACACGCCTTTGTTTAATCGAATCTTGTGTGTAGGTGTGGGTGAGTGAATTGCATGTGATCTAGCTCGTATGATTTAAATTGCTAATGTGTGGTCTGTGTTCAATCTCGATCATACGGCAGCCGGACCGAAAATTATCTGTGAGATACCGGACCAGTGCGTGGGCGGGCTACTTTAGGCTCTAAGGATATATAGGAATTTTGAAACTTTTATGTATGAATGTTACTCAATCACGCCAGAACGGCTGAACGGATCTGAATGTTTGGCACAGAGATAGATTATAGTTTGGAATAGCACAAAGATTTGTTTTTGTTTTTCACGGGATCGACATGATTTTTTGCATAGTGGTAGTTTAGGGATCAGAGAATGACATATACTACTTTTTATACCGCGAAAGCGGGCGGAGGAGGGGCATATTACAGCCACGGGATTATTTCTTTTTGGGTCTATTTCCACGCGGGCGAAACCGCGGACAGAAGCTTGTACCTATAAGACTTATATAAACTAGAGAGTGTTTGTTCCTTTACTTGTGTGACACACAGAAAGCACAAACGTAGTTTCACATGACGGCAGCCATGATAGCGGAACATGAAGTGACTCCTGCTATACCGCACCCAACAGAGGATGCCACTCTCTATAGGTGGACCGCTGAAAAAGTAGCACTCCCATGTTCATGAGGGGTGAAGGGCGGGCGTGATTCTGCTATACACGATGCTAGGTTTCGCGCGATGTGTCTGTTGTCGACGCGATTTACCTCGGGCTTTTGCGGGTAGGTTTTGATTTTGATGAAATTTGGTATGAGGATAGCTTGAACCCTGAAATCTTTGAGGTGGATCGCGTCGACAACAGATATATCGCGTGAAACTTCGTATCGTGTATGGCAGAATCACGCCCGCCCCTCACACCCGCGCGGACCATGGGAGTGCTACTTTACCTACAATACCACAACTTGTAAGAAGTAAACTAGAAAACGACTGTTTTGAAAAAAAAATTGCTAAAACTTTATATAAGCGAACCTGGAGGGGAAAGCTAGTTGTGAATAAAATAACGAATTTATTAGTAACAGAGTTTAGTACGAAGTTTAGTTTAGTTTTCAGTAAAGAAATTAACTGAAACTGAAAAAATCTCTGGCAATATTATGCAACAAAATCACCCACAATTTTTTAATTGTGACTGAAAGGATAAATACACTTTCCCATTTATAAAATTAGTTAGGATTCGATGGTCGAGTGGTTAAGACATCTGGTATTAACTAGGCAGACCACGGTTCCATCCCGGATACCGAACATTTAGGTATAGCCTCACAAATACCATCGGCTAAAAGAGGGAGACTTGGTCTTCAGCTGGGTACCCTGGGACCGTAACACGCTTTCGCCACATTCACATCCATACATATACCTATTAAATTAACGGAAAGAAAAGGGTTTATTTCCAAGAGAGCATGGGCAAAGTCGTAAAAAATTATAATGTATATAGATTTTGTCACACATTTCAAATATGAAGGCAGTCGAATTGTAACTGAATTACTCCCAAGACAGCTGTGCAGAGGTTAGGGGTCCGTAGTTACTGCAAAGGAACCTTCTAGAGGTTCTTATATTCGGGCTAAATAGAAAATTATTACTTACAAGCTTTTGTCCGCGGTATAAAAAGTAGTATATGTCATTCTCTGACCCCTAAACTACCACTATGCAAAAAATTATGTCGATCCCGTAAAAAACAAAAACAAATATATCCCACGGGAACCATACATTTTTCCGGGATAAAAAGTAGCCTATGGTTTTTACGAGTATATAGCTTGATTCACCGGGAAGGTTTACGTGTATTAACCATGGACCTATCATGTTTAGGAGTTGAGCACTAACAGTATTAGTGAATCAAGTAGGGTAAAAAGTTAGGTCTAGCGAGTTTTCTTGATGTATGCTGTCTAATCCGTCAGAGATATAAAAGTCCGTCGTGACATATATCTATCTCTTATAGATAAGTAGTTATAAGAGTATTTATGTAATTGTTGTAACACATATTATATTCCCGGCAATGTTGAAACTATTATTTTTATAAAACAACGGTACCCTAAAATATCATCACTAAGGAAACCTTTAACTAGAACCAAAATCGCACTTGACCAGTTTTTACTTCCAAACCACGTTCATATGTAAATTGGCCATGCTAACTTTTTGAACAGGAACGAAGATCTCGAAACCGTTTCGAGATATAAGCTTTCAGTACAATTTCTATTTATCAGATTTTAAATTAAGTCTATACTTTTTAAGATATTCAATAAAAAACAATAACCTTAATTTGACCGATGTATGACGTCATCAAAGGCGGTATGAAAAAAAATTACCTTTGCCTACAAAAAAGATTGACTACCAAAAAAGGTACCTAATCGTCAATCTTTGAGTGACATATTTATAAATTTATATTTTCTTTGTTATTAGGACATGACGGGATGAAACACTATTTACTTGCCATTGTAAAAAACTATTCAATTTAAATAATTATAAACACGAGTATATAAAGAGTAATTTTTAGGTTAGTCGACCTTGACTGACGTTTGCTTGACCATAATTTGATTGACTGTCACTTTTTTATGTGTAGTGGCCAAGATTATAATTCTGTTCTAAATTCTTGTGACGTCACGTTTAGTTTTCGCGGGTAAAATTTGTAAAATATATTAAAAATAGACTCCATGGATAAAAAACAAAAATATCGAAATTAGTTTCTTAAAATGGGCTATATTTTCAAAATAAATTATAAAAAAGTATATCATAAATATGTAGCATGGCCAATTACATTATTCTATGTGTAACCGCGATGATGAAAATCGGAATCCCTTTTTCCAAAATGGTTCGGAAGTTAGGGGTTTTTTTCAGGACTTTACGATTCGCAACGTTGGTTTAGGATTAAATAATGCAAATTCTGTGACAGTTCCCTGGTTCTCGTAGAAGGTAAGAAATACAGGAGCTGGAAAATGTTTCTAAAAAATTAATGCAATCACGAGTTTATTATACCTACTAAATCCAACCATTTAATTTACTTTTGACAGCTCGAGTACCTACTAATCAATTAGTGATGTCCTAATGCATTACATGTTGTATTGTTTTATAAACATACCCAGGCGTTTAAATGACTATATTTTATGTATTACAATAAACCATTTATGTAAAGCACTACTGTTAATGTATTTATTATTTGACAACATCAATCAGGCAGGTCATAGACAAGATCATAGTCAATAAATATCGGAGCTAAAGAGCACGTCGCTTCACTATTGTAAAGAAAAAACAGCGTCCATGACTCAGATCAATTAATACAAGTCCATGAAGTATTACATGTTTTTTTGTCTATGGTCGCCTGTCAATAATTACGGAACTTCATAGGCGTGCTTATGTCTAAAGTA
This sequence comes from Nemapogon koenigi, assembly GCA_963924495.1. NCBI lineage: Eukaryota > Metazoa > Arthropoda > Insecta > Lepidoptera > Tineidae > Nemapogon > Nemapogon koenigi. The sequence goes on along the minus strand of OZ004647.1, from coordinate 10,789,586 downwards.
AAATCTTCACGGCTTTTATGCCTTACGTGTGGCCAGGCCAGAGACAAGGTTTACACTTCTGGTATCTGTCATTTCTATGTAATATCACGCTCAAGCACATAGGCAGGGGGAGGGTCCAGTTGGTCCGGACCCCCCCCCCCCCCCAAATATGTCTATCTTTTTTTCTATCAGTTCAGCTGAGCTGATGAGGTCGAGTCAAGCGAGCTAGGATATTGACCTGTTGCAGAAAAGATGTTTCTGTTTTCAAAATAATGGTTTGGTTGGTGGTTGGACCAAATCCTGGCTACGTGCTTGATCACATTATGACCCAAAGGAAGGGTCGACTTTCGAATATTTCCACAGGCATCCCGGTTTTTCAAGAAGTGTGAGCGGTAAAAGCTTTTTTCATACATACGACAGCCCCTACGATTTGGTAGGTAATTTCAATATGCTAATAAGCTCTGAAACAACGCCAGTTGACTGTTCAAGGACATTGAAATTTGGAAGTACGATCGAGTGTGCTGTAGAATCCTAATATTATAAATGCAAAAGTTTGTTCGATGGCCGAGTGGTTAAGACGACTGGTATTAACTAGGCAGACCACGGGTTTGATTTTGGATCCCGGCCATGTACCACACTTAGAGGCTTTTCCTTCTGTATAATGATTTGGTATAAGTTTAAAAATAGAATAAGAAAAAAAGTCCTAAAAGAAGAGTGTGGACTAAAAGAAAATGTTGTAAATAATATAGATAAATTGATGCTTAGATGATAGACTTAAGAAAGGTATATATAGACAGATGTGACTGAAAGAGTTGATCGAAGGCATTTAAAAAAGGCCAAGTGCGACTCTGACTTTCACACGAATTAAATTTTTCATACAATATTTAATTAACACTAAATATTTTTTTTAAGTTTACTAATAAAATTAGAGCGATTCCGACTCACACTTGGCTGGTTTTTATTATTTGTCGTTTTACTTAAGACGTTATTGAAATTATTAAGATCGAGCAAAAAACGCAGAATAAAACAGGTTTCTTGTATGGGGACCCCATTTAATTTTTAACTTTATTTGTTTTCATTATTTTTTGTTATAACGGCCATAGTAATACACACTCTGTGCAAATTTCAAGTATCTACCTATTACGGATCAGTAGCCCAGTGGCAGACGGACAGACAGCGGAGCCTTAGTAATAGGGTTTCCGTTGGCACCCTTTGGGTACGGAACCATAAAAAGGGAAATAAAAACACCCAAAATCGAAGATAAAGAAAATAAGTCGTGAACATTTATGTCTATACTAATAATAAACTTTCAGGTTTGACAATAGTACATTGTGATACAAGGGTGCTATGTTGGTCATTACGTACGAGGCGGTATTTTCAGCGCGAGCCACTAGGCGAGCGCTATAAGAAAGCTGAGAATGTAATGCACACGCGTTTGTTTTTCAACACACTTGCGAGGAAAAAAATTAACTTCATGGAGTCAAATTTACGTATTCATCGCAATTCATCGCCACTTGAAGTCGACATTTTTAATTTGTTTTTTCCCGCGTGACAGATAAGGCACGGATAACTTCGCCAAACAGCCAACAAAGTCTTGATTAAAAAATAAAAACTGTATTATGCGGTTAAATTAAGAATGCTTTGTTGACACACATACAATTTGCAATCTTGTACGAATTTAACTTCATTGGGTTATATTATAACTCTTATGCTGTAATATAATGAAAAAGCACTCGTAAATATTTTTGCATTTAATAGCCCAATTCTTGAGAACGGTTATAGGTTATATAACATCACGCGCGACCTACAATGGCGGAGCAGTAACCATTAATCCGGGAGCAACCGCAAGGCACAGCTAGTGTATGTATATAGGACATTTTCTACTTTACCCCACGTCACAGATTCTAGATTGATACGACAGCAATTTTACTTAACGACATCGTTTCGGTAACGCGAATGTGCGACGAAACCTTGATTGCTCTGTTACTTGAAAATGGGACAATTTTAGCTTCTATAACTTAGCTTCCAAATTCTTCCAAACCTAATTCGCCAAAAAAAGCTATACCTAAATAATTATGTAAATTTTTGGAAGAAATACGGAGCCCTCCGAAGCACGAGAAGTCGAATAAAGCATATAATTCTTAAAGAACACATACATACACACCTTCACGGCATTTATATCTTTGGGTATGGCCAGAAACACCATTACTGGTGTCCATATTAAACAGAACGGGTGGCAAGCCTGATGTGTCAATATATGATATTTATATAAAAAATACGGACGCCGACTTTACATGCTCTCCGAAGCATATTCCGCCCTATCCCGATAATTTATAAATGGGGATATTACTATTCCCAATTTCTCGTAAATAATCGACCTGTGTCACTGTAATTTAGCATATAGTTACTTACTCAAAATATCTAAGTGAAATAGTCGTTATTTTTTCAATTGGTTTTTTTTAATAGGAAATATGAGTAGTAAAATAAAGGAATATTTTGCCCCTGTTTTCTCTATCATAATCTATCACAAAGCTCTTAATTTTTTTTAAAGCGCGGTTTAACCATTACCCTTCAATTAAACGTCTTGCGTTTTTAGTAGCTTATTGAAAATTCAAAATAAAAGATATTTTATGATTTTTTAATTGGTCAAAAATAATAAAATTATCCTGATCCGATTCTGGAAATTATTTCACTAACAGGATGCTACATTATCCCTGAGTGCTATTGGCTATATTTTATTTTATTAGAAAATAACCACGGGCGAAGCCGGGGGCAGAAATCAAAATTTACAGAAATTCTAATATAAAGGAAATTATAGTCTACGTGTTACCAGAGAGACGGAAATGACAGTCACACGGCAGCTACGACACGGCAGACACTCGCTAACATCGGAAATTTGAATCGTGGACCCTGGGGACTTGACACCGCGTGATAGCAGGTATCTGTTTTAGGATTCCGTAGGTACTTTGATAATAGCTAATTACTGATGTTAGAAGGGAAATCGTGATGATCCCGAGTTCAAATCTCACTGCCAAAAATACTACCTAAGCACCAATTTAAAACCAACTAAAAACGCACGTGTTCAATAATTTTGCATCTTAATATCTGAGCGAAAGAAATAAATAGAGAAAGAAAATCGGTACAATAAAATACACAAAACGAACTTCAGCAATTCAAGTACCTATTGTACAAAAAATATTAAAAATAGCAAGTTTTAATTAATGAATCCATAAAGTATGTGATGTGAAATTATTTTTACTCGATATGTAAAAACATAGAAATTAGTAAATATATTAAGAGAACTCGAGTTTGCGACTCGGTTGAAAATATGTGTAAAATTGATGGCTTTCAGGGCTTCATGAATATTGACACATTTTTTACATATTGAGTATAGATAATTTCATCTATCTATCATCGCAGATCTAAGGCATTTTTTATAAGACGCGTTGCGCTAGAAATACAAATGTTCTCAGGCCAGTCGTCGGAGTTCCTAGAACAAATATTAGTGTGTAGGTGTAACCACTTTTAATTAATTTTTTTTTATAGATATTAATATTATATAAGTTTTAAATTAAGTTATAGACCAAATTATAATTGATTGGAATAAACAATTTAAATTACAAAAAAAATCATCTACTTTAAGGATCCATCAACTAGAACTTGCTGTTCTTAATAACATATACTTGAATTGCTGAAGTCCGTTTTTGTATGGCACAAAAGTTATGAAGCGTTTCTTTAAAGAATATAAAATACCATATACTTTAATCGACTTTTTCTGCTTTGGAGGGTTCGTAAAACTGACGTCCGCATTTCTTATAAAATAACAGATAATGTTTGCTATAAAGCGACACAGCTTACCACTTATTCTGTTTTTTTTTCCTTACAGCTTCCGAAACCGTGTTTCGGTTCCAGGGTACCCAGCGGAAGACCAAGTCTCCCTCGTTTAGCCGATGGTATTTGTGAGGCTATACTTACCTAACGAGTGGCTAGTAACTGTTGAGGTATATTTAGATGAAAAAGCCTCTAGTGGGTTGTCGGATTATGTACATAAGTTTTTAATTAAAAAAACCCATTGGTACCTATTCTGTTTAATATTAGCATGAAGATCAAAGAAGGAATTGACAATACCTGATCCCATACAACCACAGTATTCTGAATGTATTCAACTCAACTCAACACCAGATTTTAGAAATAGAAAATTTTAAAATAATCGCTATCTAAATCAAATTTTTTGAATTCGCGTGTCGATCTGCACAGTATATAAGGGTTAAAGTAATAATTCTCACTTTATTGGCCCTCAGCGCCATTAACATGCAGATTGTTTCCTCCTCGTACCGTATACACCCAAACTTGTAACATAGCCACTCTTAGCAAATGTAACTTTATACATTTGGATTGAAATCAATATTGTTAACTTGACTTGAACGTAAAATAAATGCAGTGGAAATGCGGTCTTTACGTAGAATATCATTAGAGAAGAATGCGTAGTGAAAGATGATGCTATGACATAAATGAAGAAAAGTCGTTTACCCAGCGTAAACGTTTGGACACGTTGAAAGAATGAAGTATGAAAGATTGACTAAAAAGGTTTATATGGCTGAAGTGAAAGGAAATGCTGGCAGAGGACGACCTAGGTGTACTTTTATTGAACATATAAAAAATGTATTGATCGATGGAAATATTAAAAGGTACACACAATCGCCGAGCATGTATGAAAGGCATGATGAATATAAAAGAAGCGAAAGAGGTATGTCAGGATCGGAACAAATGGCATTCGATTGTCTAGATAGAGATAGATAGATAAATTTTACTTAAAAATTTCGATTACAATTCAATCGTAAAATATAGGAATTTGAGAGTAGTACAGTTGGCCGCGTATAGCGACCAACAAAATCCAATTTTGGGTAACGGGTTATAAATCCTATAATTTACAATAATTGATCTAAAAATGGACGTTCTCCTTAAAGTTAGCAATACTATTCATAATATTATTTGAATTCTAATGTATATATTTTTACCACGACGGAAAACTTACTAGAAAAAAATTATTAAACCATATTAACTTAATTTAGTTTAACTATTGTTTATCTTTTGTATAGATGTTTTTAAAGTTTCGTACCTAGTTAAACGAAACCTTTATGATTACGTAATATTTTAGTAATAAGAGTACCTACACTGAAACTAACCTAAAGGTAAAGTCCTGTATTATTTCAGGCAGACATTAGGTCTGTATTTGTACACGAAGAAGAAATGAATATTTTGTACAAAAATTACTTACCTACTACATATTATAAAACAATGTCATCCGCTGCGTCTGTTTGTCTGTGCCCTTTTCACGCAAAAACTCCTGAACGGATTTTGTTGCGGGTTTCACTATTAGATAAGATAAGAAAGGTGTATCATGTTTAGAAAGTCAATCAAGTCGGAGAAAACGTTAGATCCTGCGTGTTTTCATAGCGTATGCTGTCTAATCCGTCAGAGATATAACAAAATGATGTAGGAAAGAATTATGAAGAATAAAATTACCAACATAAAAGTTTGCAGTCTACATCTATCTCTAATAGTATTGTATAAAAGAGCCCTATGTGTCAAGATACTAAATCTTTGAATACCCGTATGAAGCCGGGTCGGGTCACTAGAGTCCCAAAGTATCTTTTCGTTACGTTTTGACGGCGCATGAAGGTCGAACTCGTTAGTAAAATAAACAGGCTTACGTTCATTTTACATAAGATTTAGTACGTGTTGAATTTGAGAGCTTTTCCACGCTTTTGGTAAAATAGGATGTGAATTCTTGGAAAAAGATTATTGACAGGCAGGTGTAATAAGATAAGTATTTCTTATTATTTTTCTGAGATATTATTTGAATAGGCAAGGAAACATGACATTTTTTTTCAGTACCTTCTGAAAGATTTGATATTCTGTTATTCCACCACTCAATATGGACTAAAAGGATTTGAATGTATCAAAGACGAGCGTCACTTTACTTATCTCGCTTTATTTACCGACCACCAGCTTCTTGGGCGGATGAGCTTCTGCGGATAGCTGGACGGACATGCCTGGATGGCCATAGCTCTAGATAGAATCAAATGGCAATCTCTGGCGGAGGCCTTCACCTGCGAGGGGTTCGCCTTAACATAATTTGTAAATATCGCAAAACTTTTTTTTTGTATACATTTTAAGTTTTTTTGGAAATAAAAGGCTTTTTTAATTTTTTTTCATTTTATATTATGTCGCTTCATCTACATCCATACAAAGTCTTATATATACGTCGATTCCTAGCGGTACGAACTTCGTACATTCGATCAAATATCACGGAGGACTAAAATTTTAATTATGTAAATTATTTTTTTTAATATTGGGTAATATGGGAAAATTTGAAAATTCGGTAAAACTGAAAGTGCGTTTTTCTATGGAATTTTTTATTCAAAGAACTCAAGACTATAATAGAGATGAAAATTAATATGAGCTCCACGGGCGAAGCCGGGGTGCAAACCTAGTATCTAATAGATAATGCTACCTGGTAGATCTTTTAAATTTTGTTACATCTCTAACAGATTAAACAGCATATGGAACTAAAAAGCGCTTTCAGCAACTTTTCTCTGACTTGATTCGTCAGCTCCTAAACATGATAGGTACTATCGCGGTCAAGTTAAATACCCTTAAACCTTCCTATTTAATTAATCTATGTAATAGTGAAAAGTAGAATAATATCCGTTAAGTACTTTCGAAGAAAATCGGCATTATACTGTTTTTTGGCTCAAGGGTTGTATCCGGAACTTCCAGTTTTAATCTAACCATTGTACTATAGGCGCTTTATCTAATAATGAAGATTGAACATAAGAAATAATAGCCATCATTAGTATGTAGACATATGAAAGGATCGTAGGATTAAAAGATGCGGGTAAAAGGATGACGGGTGTTAAGGGATGACTTTGTGTCGCTAAATTAATATTACATCAATCACAGGTTTTACAGTGATTTAATAGCAGTTGCCTGCGACTTCGTACGCATTGTATTAGGAATAGTGACGTATTTTATTGACCGCATCCGGAACGATGTCATTAGGGAATAATGCGGAGTGAAAGATGATGTTGTGACTAAAATAGGGGGGGGGGAGTAGTTTACGCTGCTTTGGACACGTTGAAAGAATTAAAGATGAAAGATTGTCTAAAAAGGATTATATGGCTGAAGTGAAAGGAAATGTTGGCTGAGGACGACCTGGGTGTACTTTTATAAATGTATTGATCGATGGCAATATTAAATGTACACACAATCGCCGAGCATGTTTGAAAGGTATGATAAATGTAAAAGACGCGAAAGAGGTATGTCAGGATCGTAGCAAATGGCATTCGATTGTCTCTGCCTACCCCTCTTGGGATAAAAGGCGTGATGATAGATAGATTTATTTACGATTTACCATACAAACGTTTACACTTTGTCGGTTTTTAGATATTTTAAAATGCTGTTTTCAAAATCAAGTTACCCAACTTGTCAACATTAACTTCTGGTTTTTTGAATAACATCTTTTCACTTAACGCAAGCTGAACTTTTAGTTTTAATTAAGTTTACGGTTTAGGAGGGACTTATATTTTTGTTTCACAAATTTTGATTAGTAGTAATTTATAATTTAGACGGAGTTTTAAACTTCCTTATTTTGTACTAATGACGGTCCAGGGATGTTTGTGCGACCGTCGCTTTAAATACTAACTTAACTGATATTATAAATGCCAAAGTGTTTTTAGATTTTTTGGGTTTTGGGGGTTAATTTTGGGGCAAAATATTTTTTTAAAGTACCTACATCATGTGACATATTAAATGAAAGATATACAATTTTTTTAATGCATACTTTCCCCCCTCGTTGAGAGTGACATAGACTAACTTATGATCCCAGAAATCCGGGATAAATATTACGTCACATTTCAAAATCATACACGGGCCAAGCCAGGATGGAGGGCTAGTATTAATATATTCCAAAATAGTTTCACTCAAAATATGAGATGGATGTTCCTTCAAAAATGCAATAAATTAGGTAAGTAAGTTAGACCAAAGATATCCACTTACCACGATCCTACTATACCTACCTCTTTCGCCTCATTCACAACACATCATACTTAGTTAATATTATATTAGAATGATGTAAGAAAAGACTTCTTGCTATAAGGAACCTGAAATTGAAACGCAATTAGATTCCCATTTGTACAGTAGTAATATGTCAACAATATTTATCTCTTTTATTCATGATGTAATCAGAAAGAGATGACAAATATCTGTGAAGTGGGTCTACACCCCTGACCCTGTAGATGCATAATAAAGGAGACGTCAACTTTAACAAAAGGTCATTGTCAAGAGAATAATAGCATATAGTTTGTAGGAGGCTTGGGTGTTTGAACTAAAAGAATTTGGAATTAATCTTAAACCTTACTAAAATTTATTCGTTTTTTCTTTTTTTCTTCACGAGTTGTCTTAACAGCACCCGAAACCGTGTTACATTTCCAGGGTACCCAGCGGAAGACCAAGTCTTCGGAAGACAGGCAGGGCGTGCACCGCACAAGGGCGGCAAAAATTCTAATAATTTTATGTCTTATATATTTTTATCATGTCATAATAACGACATCTATTGATCAGTGTATTGATGTGAAACAATAACTAGGGTAAAATCAAGACGGCTCAAAATTCAGAAGACGCTTGGTTTTGACCTACGCCGTCTGCGCCTACCGCTGTAGAGGTAGAGGGGATGACGCGTTGTCATGAGGCAAAACAAAGCGTCTCACAATTCGGAGACGCCTGGTTTTGGCATACGCGCTGGGATAACGCGTTGGCATGAGGCAAGACCAAGTGTCTCACACTTCGGAGACGCTTGGTTTTGGCCTACGCGTCTGGTCGTGTATGTCTTTAATTATAGAATAATATTGTTGTATACTAATTTTGATGTTTCACATTTACTTTCAAATAATTTGCCTGACACCGCTGGGGGGGGGGGGGGGGGGTGTAATTGCACGCGGGCGCTGAAACAGTTAGCGGCGGGCCTGAGTCTTCCTCGTTTAGCCGATGGTATTTGTGAGGCTATACCTAACGAGTGGCCAGTTCTGTTGAGGTATATTTAAGATGGAATCACCTCTAAGTGTGGTTTGTCGGATTATGTACATATTTAATTAAAAACTCATTAGTACCTACATGGCCGGGATCCGGGATCGAACCCGTGGTCTGTCTATAGTTAATACCAAACGTCTTAACCACTCGGCCACCGACGCACTAATATTAGGTATTTAAATTCTTAATTAATAGAATTTTTACACATTTACAACTTAACTAAAATAGGGGAAGAAGACGCCTTGTACTAACCCCTGTACCACTGTATTTTTCTGTCGTTTTATTGTCGCAACGGATTTTACGTATGATGATTATGCTAAAATACAAACATGATAATTATAATTAATGATTGGAAACTCTATGTTCCCGCAAGTTAGACGTCCTAGATCCCATTTAAAACATCACAATTAACTACTTTTCTAGAGCTCTGTCTCGCGACACAAAACTATACCAACGAAACCTAAGGTAACTTATTACCGCGCACCCTGGTCAAAGAGTATTGGCGAAAGGGAGAGCCCGTCTATGGCCCCTCCTCCTTAGGCTTAGTACTCTATGCCTTAAAATACTAATACTTCATATCTTAAAATTTCTTCTATCGACTGTATTATGGGGAGTGTTCAGAAGAACTCCATGACCTCGTCCCTCCATCCCCTTTTTGCACCCGCACTGCTCGCACAGGATACAGTTGTCATCCTCACACAGTGGACACGTTCTCCATACAAACGAAAAAATTCAGTGACTCGTTCCTGTGTCTTACTGCCAAAAAGTGGAATGTACTTCCGGCGTCGGTCTTTCCTCCTTTCTGCAACCTGGGGTCCTTCAAGCGAAGCGTATTACTGTATTACGATCTACCAGTCGCGCGCATTCATGAACCAGCCACCTATGCTTAATAATCAGGCGGTGGAAAGGTCACATGTCGTCTTCTCTATAAAAAAAAACTACGGATCTCTAAAGAAAATGTCCCTAATATATTAACGTAAGTGTTAAGAACCGAACCTGTACTAAAGTTACTATTTAATTACTTAGCATTCTTGTGAAAAGTCATTAGTGTACAACCTTACAAACACTACTGGGTAATCATTTATTATTCAGAACCAATCAATAAATCCTTCAAAGCACATACTGTTTTCTGTTTTATAATAGAATTTGTTTGTTTGAACCCGCTAATCTCTGGAACTACCAGGATTTGAAGCTACTTGCATTTGAAAGCCAGTATATATACCAAAGGAGACGTGTAGCGTGTAAATCACCGAACAATTTTTTCTGCCACTTTTGGCGGGGGGGAGGTAAACGTCTAGTACTAGCCCCTGTACCACTGTATTTTTCTGTCGTTTTATTGTCGCAACAGATTTTACGTTATATGATCATTATGTTAAAATACAAACATAATAATTATAATTAATGATTGGAAACACAATGTTTCCGCAAGATTGACGTCCTAGATCGCCTTTCCCATTTAAAACATCACAATTAACTATTTTCCTAGAGCTCTGTCTTGCGACACAAAACGATACCAACGAAAACTAAGGTAACTTATTACTGGTCAAAGGGCAAAAATTTGGCGAAAGGGGGAGCCCGTCTATGACCCCTCCATAGGCTTAGTACTCTATGGTTATATAACATCACGCTACGACCTAAAGAGGCGGAGCAGTAACAAGGCACAGCTGTAATGTGGTGCTAGCATACTAAAGTACTCTAGTAACTCGTCCGGTATCTCACCGAAAATGTTCGGTCTGGCCGCCGTATGACTGAGATTGAACACAGGCCACACATTAGCGATGTAAATCATACAATCTAGATCACATGCAATTCACTCACTCACACAGACACACAAGATTCGATTAAACAAAGTGTCAAACTACCGCTGACGGTGGATGTGTGTGTAGGACAGATTGTTCCGGCCATCGAAATCAACGATTTGAAAACGGATGGCGGACCGTTCGTTACAAGAATTGGACGATTGGACGAATGAGTGGGCACCTTTAGGACCGCGACATTTTTCGTTGCGACTCGAAGGTCCGCACCAATAACCATCCGCGTACTGCCCGACCCAGCAATTAAAAAAAAAATCTCGGTTGAAAGCTTAGCATATAATGACGATTTCTACTAAAATATTCATCAATTTTATACAGAATGAACAGAAATTACGCAAAATCGTTATTGTCTAAAACTTAAATTACACCAGAGTTTGGAGAATATTTGGCAACTATTAATTACACTGTACTCTGCAATGTGCCAGTCACGATCCTTTCTCTCACAGATTTATTAAACTGCACTAGCGATCCGCCCCGGATTTTTTCAGACTTATAGGATCTGAATTATGAATCTCTAAAATAAACTACCTTTATACCTTGCGGACAGAAACAAGTAACAGTGTCCACTATTAGCCAGTTTCCATACAAACGGAGAAAACGTTTACTACCCCTGCCATTAAATACCCAAAGGGTGACAACGGAAACCCGATTACTAAGGCTCCACTGTCCGTCCGTCTGTCACAGGGCTCTTTGTCTACCACACTTTCACAGAGTGTAATAATAACTATGTCCACTATTAAATGTGTCGAGTGGTCATTTGTAGTCGACACATGTAAATAAATATTTTTGTGATTATGTGAGAGCGAGCAGGATAGTAACAGTAAGCGATTCAACGTAAGCGATAAATTTTGTTTTAAACGCAATTTAAAAAAAAAATCTTTATTATAGCCATTTTGATAAATAAAATTTTCGGAGGTGTATTTAGGATTTTTTTCTATCGAGTACTATAATTATATTTTCCTTAAGTGTGTATACGGTTTGGTTATTTTAACTAAGTAGATTGCTGTGGTTAAAGTTAAAATTGTTTTTAACAACAGTTTGCCTGCATCTAATCGGCTGTTAGTGCTATGTTACGTAAAAAGTAAATTCCCTTAATTCCACTTCAAATGTTTTTGAAAGCATTTACTTACCGGATTAATTTTAAGATAAGCCAACGATTTTAGATTCGATTCTTGTCTAGGACTAAACGTACTACAATTTATGTTTTGATACAATTGAAATGGAATGAAGAATTCCGATCAAAAGAAAATGAAAGTATTTTCAAAATTAGTTACTTAGTAAAAAAAAGCTCTATTTTCGTTCAGGTTTTCCTGTAAAAAATGAGCGAGACCCTATATTAATATTTTTTCGAAATGTTAGACTCAATAGTTTCAGAGATAAACCCCCCAACCCTTTTCGAATATTTTCTTGAATATAATTAAAACTTTTTTTTATTATTAAAAAACATATTTGTATTTCATATATTATGTGACGAACTCATTTATTTGATATGTCACAATTTTCCCCAAAATTAATCCCCAAAATCGAAATTCTATTATTTACGCTATACGTCCGTGAATGGGTCATCAAACTCTACATATGTATGTACCAAATTTCAACCTTTTTCGCACAGTACATTCGGAGAAAATAAGCTGTGATAGACAGACACAAGAGTGATCCTATAAAAAGGAGGTAAAAATATTATTTTAGTAGGATTTCCTTGAAATTAACTAAAATTGGAGGCTTGGAATAATATAAATTTCGCCCGTATGTCACTGTCCGGCCCTCCAGCCGTCGATCCATTGGTCTGTTGCGGCGTGAAAAAAGGTCAAACAAACAAACAAACAAACTTTCCCATTTATAATATTATAGTTAGGACCTGAAGCCCTCTCTTTAAGACCTCTAAGGTCCTAAGATACAAAAATGTTCATGAGTTAACTATTATACCACTGGTCTATTTAAGTCCACAATAACGCGATCTTATCACGCGAACTTAACATGTTACATTACTTGGCTATATTTTTAATAAAACGTTTGACAAAGGCTTCGCCTATCCACTTGTCATGAATTACTTTCCGCCCCGGCTTTGTCCGGAAAAATGTACCAATCAATGAAAATCAAATCATAGTTCAAAATATAAAATCATATAGAAGTAAGATTCTAGATATAGAATTTACATGGTAGAAATGACGGGAATTGCCGGCAGATCATTAAATATGAATAGGGCGAAAGAGGTAAGCAAATGGCAGTCGATTATCTCTGCCTACCCGTCATGAGATAAAAGACGTGATGAAAGATAAATAATTGTTTTTAATCTTCGTATTATTCCCTGCTTCCAAATATTGAATTTTCCCAACTCTATGTTCCCAACATAGTTCTATGTCGCCGAAAGAAAACTTTGCATATTTGATCGAAAACCTCAGACTCAAATTAAGATAAGACTTTTTTATAAATATTAATTGTCTATAAGTCTATTATTAATAAAAGTTCGCCGTTTTCTGTAAATAAAACGCCCGGCAGATGTGAAATAAGCGCGCCAATAGATATGTTTCACATCATTAAAAAAATTACAAGATATCAATTTAACCCACTGTTAATTTTTTTCTGTCACGTCGGTGTCAGTGACCATTCTGTATCACATCATTGTCGACCTAGGTGGACCCCGCGCCTAAGACCCAAAAACGGAAAATCACTGACCTCTTTCACAAAAAGCACCTTCATAGTCACCATCTCTACACTCGCAGACTGGCCCCTCGTCAGTACTGATGCATACTCCACCATGCTGACATGGATCTCTTCTTTCACAGGCATCACTGCTGGCGTTACCAACACGACCAATCTGTTGACAAATACAAAAAAAAATATTCAAATGTGTTCAACGGTGATTGAGTAACCTAATTGGTAGAAGTTTATTTAGCTATAAAGAAAGACACTTCTAATAATTATTTTCCCGGAATAAAAAATTGCTTATGTTTACTTTTGTTACGTAAAAAAAAACAAACAAACAAACGCACTTACGCATTTATAATATAGGGATAATAGTAAATATCTAAATGAAAACTCTGTAAATCATATTTCCAGTCACGTGACTGTAAACTGGGAAGTGACCTCACATTCATGTAAATTTCAAATAAATAACCTTTGATTTGAGTAAAATTTCATCTCCTAGAGCCAACGGGAATAATCCGGGAAGACGGCAAGAGACCCGATGGAATGACTCTGATTCCCTGGGAGCGAGGTCGGGCCCTTGTATGGGATGCTACGTGCGTGGACCTTTGAGTATTTACCAAAGGAGACGTGAAGGGTATAAATGACCGAACAATTTTTTCTGCCACTTTTGGCGGGGGGGAAGGTAAACGTCTAGTACTAGCCCCTGTACCACTGTATTTTTCTATCGTTTTATTGTCGCAACGGATTTTACGTTATATGATGATTATGTTAAAATACAAACATAATAATTATAATTAATGATTGGAAACACTAAGTTTGACGCCCTAAATCGCCTTTCCCGTTTAAAACATCACAATTAACTATTTTCCTAGAGCTCTGTCTCGCGACACAAAACGATACCAACGAAAATCTAAGGTAACTTATTACTGCGCACCTGGTCAGTATAACTGGTCAAAGGGGAAAAAATTGGCGAAAGGGGGAGCCCGTCTATGGCCCCTCCATAGGCTTAGTACTCTATGGCGTGGACACATTAGCCCCGTCTCATCTCAGGGAAATAGCAATCAAAGCGGGAGCTGCGGCGGAAATCGCAGAGTCTAACAAACGGCGCAAATATAGTTCAATTATTGAAAACTACAAATTTGTGCCGTTTGGTGTAGAAACTCTAGGTCCGTGGGGTTCAAATGCCAAAAATTGTATTAAAGATGTATCCCCTCGACTGATCATCTCTTCTGGTGACGAGGGCTGGCTCCTTCCTCGCTCAACGAATCAGCATCGCGATTCAGCGGGGAAATGCAGCCAGTATTCTTGCCACTATTCCACGCGGACCTGGTTTATTTAGTTATTTTTAATCTTTAGATTTGATTTAAGGTTTTTATATTAATAAAAAAAATAACCACAGACTACTAACTATATTATATTACCTGTTTGTCAATCTGTCACAGACTAAGTCACTTTATTATTATTTTTATCTAATCTTTGACCACCGTGTTGTTGGTTTGCGTGAATCATCATCGCGCCCACGATATTTTCGCGGGAATTTTAAAATTGTCAACATCCCTATTATTTAGTTAAGGATTATTCGCACGGGTACAATATTACATTTATAATTAATTCATAACTGACGGCAACTTTTCCCTCAGCTTGGTTCACTAATACTCTTAATGCTCAGCTCCTAAACATGATAGGTACATGTTTAATACCCGTAAACCTTCCCCGTGAATAAACCTATCTAATCCGTTTAGTAGTTTTTCCGTGAAATGGGCAACGTGCGAAATCGTAGGCCGCTTCTAGCTAGCATATAAATAGTCCCAATTACCAAGAAAAGTAATTGTATTTGCCACATACTCACCTCTAAAAGTGCCATGAATAAGTTATACGACCAAACATGAACTGTTTCGTGTTTCTTGGAAAATTTACTTTTTTCTACTTACATAAAAGCTAGTCTCTAAGGTCGACGAGACACTATTTTTAACCCCCGAACGCAAAAGGAGGGTGTTACTATGTGGCATCGTAGGTCCATGAAATTTTTAAACAAATAAATCATGAATTGAACAGTTACAAAGTTATGTTTTCACTTTTATGTCATACTAGCATTCCGCCCCCGGCTTCGCCCGTGGATATTTAGGAACAAAATAAAATATACCCTACCCCTACCCCTACCCCTACTTCTACACCTACCCCCTACCCCTCTACCAATACCACTACCTCTAGATCATCATTAGTTTTCGCAGCGCACGCGATGTAAGGAATTTCTTAAGTCATTTTTTTACACTTTGGGTTACATTATTGGAGTTTTAGTAAGGACCCTTAATTTATTTTTGAAAATAGAATATAGCCTATGTCACTCAGGGTGAATGTAGCTATCCAATTGTGAAAGAATTTTTGAAATCGGTACAGTAGTTTTTGAGTTTATTCATTACAAACACACACACAAAAATACAAAAATTCAAATCTTTCCTCTTTATAATATTAGTAGAGATAGCAGTTGCCCGCGACTTTGTACGTATTATATATTAGGAATACAACATAGCTTCAAATTCCTCAAGAATTGGGCTATCAAATGCTAAAAGAATCATTCAAATCCGAGAGATAAGAGCGTTTAAATAAACAAACTCGTTAGCTTTATTATTAAGTTGAATTCATACATGAATCTCATTGAAAATAGCACTTTCAGTTTTTCTCAAATATCAAATTTTCGCACAACTTTTCCAATGTTTCTTTCCCTAAAACCCTTATTAAGTCTATTACGATTTTTTTTATCCATCCTTTCTGAAGTAATGCCCTTACCAACGAACAGCATTTAATTTTTATTTATTCTGTTCGGAGATTTTTAAATTTTTTCAGTAACAAAATACCATTTCCTGTTTCGGATATTATTTATTCTTTTTTAAATTACATTACCATCTGAATACTGTGCTTAACATTCTCTGTACAGATTAAAAATTAAAAACATTACAAGATTAAAAAGGTACCTTTTGCGAAAATAAATGGAAACGTAAATCCTGCTAAAGTAACACTGGGCGGAAATAAAAAAAGGAATTGAAAAGAAAATCCTAATAAAAACATTTAAAAATAAATCTGATGAAGAGGTTACTTTGCAAACTCGATTCGAAAACATATTTTATCTACTCTTATATCGTAAAATTTCTATTACAAAATCGAATTATACTTCATAATGATATCTTTTACATACACGCGTCTGTAATATGTCTAACTTCGATACTATAATGTATTATAGTACCGAAGTTTCATACAAAAACGATATCGTAATGTTTTTTTTTTTAATGCAGAAACGGCAAAGGATATGTGTTATGCAGCCACATTAAACTCTATGAAAATATCGACACTCCTATGTGGGAGTCACTTGACAGTTAACGCGCATGCGCAGAAAGTAGGTAATCGCGATTTGCCGCCAATTTGTCGATTAAGAAAAATATCTTGGTTCAATTTGTTTTGTACTATTGCATGGGATTAGATATAGTAGTGTATGAACGGGCACATAACTTGGAATTAAAACACTCGTGGATGCTATTAAAAAATTCCACTTTTGTTTTAATTACCCCTATTATGATCCCGTACCTATCATAAAACTACTATTATTTAGTCGAGTTTCTATTTTTTTACATTTTATAGCCACATTCATAAATTATACATTTATTTTAAGAGTCACAAAATATACACTCAATGAACGAAACATTTTGTAATTTCGGCTGTGTGAAGTTGGCACCCCCAAATTCGATTTTTCAGTTTTTTTTCATCAGGTTCGTTTGTCCAGCGTTAGTCCACGTTTGTTCACCAAAAATTTTTTTTTGTCCACCTCTCAAAAAAAAGTTATTCAAAAAAATAAAATTGGGGTGGAAGTTGGCACCCCCAAATGCGAATTTCCATTTTTTTTCATCACGTTCGATTATCCATCGTTAGTCCACGTTTGTTCACCAAAAATTTTTTTTTGTCCACCCTCCAAAAAAAAGTTATTTAAAAATAAACTAAAATTGAGGTGGAAGTTGGCACCCCCAAATGCGAATTTTCAACTTTTTTTCATCAGGTTCGTTTGTACATCGTTAGTCCACGTTTGTCCACCAAAAATTTTTTTTTGTCCACCCTTCAAAAAAAAGTTATTCAAATAAACATTTTTAAAGAAAAAAGCCCTGAATTTAACTTTGACGGAGGTTATCTAGCTTCCTAGGGGTGGATTTGCTTTTCTGAGGGGTAGGTTTGTTTGTCCACTTCAGAAACTCGTTTGTCCACCACATATTTTCATTTGTCCATCCTTAGAGATATAGTTATGCGTGAGATAAGTATATATCTGACGATTTTAACTTTGTCGTGGGATCTCCAACTTCCTAGGGGTGGATTTGCTTATCTGAGGGATAGGTCTGTTTGTACACCTCGGAAACTTATTTGTCCACCACATACTGTCGTTTGTCCACCCTTAGAGATATAGTTATACGTGAGTTAATTAAGTATATATCTAAGGATTTTCATTTTGACAGGGGATCTCTAGCTTCCTAGGGGTGAATTTGCTTCTCTGAGGGGTAGTTCTGTTTGTCCACCTCGGAAACTTATTTGTCCACCACATACTGTGGTTGGTCCACCCTTAGAGGTATAGTTATGCGTGAGATAATTAAGTATATATCTAAGTATTTTAACTTTGACGCAGGATTTCTAGTTTCCTAGGGGGTGAATTAGCTTCTCTGAGGGGTAGGTCTGTTCGTCCACCTCAGAAGCTCATTTGTCCACCGTATATTGTCGTTTGTCCACCCTTAGATATATAGTTATACGCGAGTTAATTATATATCTAAGGATTTTAACTTTGACGGAGGATTTCCAGTTTTTTAGGGGTAGATTAGCTTGTCTGAGGGGTAGATCTATTCGTCCACCTCAGAAGCTCATTTGTCCACCATATATTGTCGTTTGTCCACCCTTAGAGCTATAGCTATACGTGAGTTAATTATATTTCTAACGATTTTAACTTTGACGGAGGATCTCTAGCTTCCTAGGGGTGAAATTGCTTCTTTGAGGTTTAGGTTTGTTTGTCCACCTCGTAAACTCGTTTATCCACCACATATTGTCATTTGTCCACCCTTAGAGATATAGTTATGCGTAATATAAGTATATATCTAAGGATTTTAACTTTGTCGTGGGATCTCCAACTTCCTAGGGGTGGATTTTTTTCTTTGAGGTGTAGGTCTGTTTGTCCACTTCAGAATCTCATTTGTCCACCACATTTTGTCGTTTGTCCACCCTTAGAGACATAGTTATGCGCGAGTTAATTCAATATATATCTAAGTATTTTCACTTTGACGGGGGATATCTAGATTCCTAGGGGTGGATTCTCTTCTCTGAGGGGTTGGATCGTTTGCCCACCTTAGAAACTTGTTTTTCAAACCTTTAATGTAGTTTGAACGTACCCTGAAAGTTAGTTTTTATCGTCTTTTTCATAAAAAATGTTTATTTGAATAACTTTTTTTTGAAGGGTGGACAAAAAAATAATATTTGGTGGACAAACGTGGACTAACGAAGTCCAAACGAACCTGATGAAAAAAAGTTGAAAATTCGCATTTGGGGGTGCCAACTTCCACCTCAATTTTAGTTTTTTTTAAATAACTTTTTTTTGAAGGGTGGACAAAAAAAAATGTTTGGTGGACAAACGTGGACTAACGATAGACAAACGAACGTGATGAAAAAAAATTGGAAATTCGAATATGGGGGTGCCAACTTCCACCCCCATTTTTTATTTTTTGAATAACTTTTTTTTAAGAGGTGGACAAAAAAAAATTTTTGGTGGACAAACGTGGACTAACGATGGACAAACGAACCTGATGAAAAAAAACTGAAAAATCGCATTTGGGGGTGCCAACTTCACACAGCCTGTAATTTCTTCGCATGCCATCACATCCGTAGAAACAACAAATCCTCAAAGATCTCCATACGCACACATATATTGATACCAGCCGGAGAAACCACCGTCACTCTACCAGTGTAATATATTCACTATCAGAATTATGATTTTTTTTATAGTTTGTGCACTATGTTTGTATGTCTCGAGTGAATATATTAGACTAGATATAAATCGGCTCGACACCATGAGCATTGTCTTATCACTGCGCTCAGCTGTCATTGACTGCCCCTCCCGCGCCCCGCCTAGGTCATGGTCTGAGACGACAGAACTACTTATTTATTGTTTTACATACACTGCATACGCATGCGTACTCATGATGAATGATATTTTGAGACAGCCAGTTCCTTTAAAGTATTTTGGAATCTACATTTATTTCGCATTTCTCTCTGTTAGAAAGAGAAAAATATAATTTCCCGTAGTAACAAAGCAGGACAAAAAGTAGCGTCGCGAAAACCGGTCCTTTTTATCTATACGGGACATTATATCATTTCTTTTTCTAACTGAGATTTTGTCTCTACACGGTCATGCTCGCACGGATGGCCGCGTCGCAGGGGGTGAGCATATATTTGACGTGACATCTTTCGTGTTGACCGAAAGGCCAAAAACGTTTATGTCCGTCACGGGCCGAGACGTTCCAACCCTACAATATGCGGGCAAATTCTGTGTAGGTACTTATCTTTGCCCGACCCAGCAAATTTGCTCAGCATTCTAGTGTTGGACAATCTCGGACCGTGCATTCCATGGCTGGCTCTTGTACGGCTATAAACGTTTTTGGCCTTTCGGTCGAAACGAAAGATGTCACGTCAAATATATGCTCACCCCACTGTTTTGGGATATCTATACCACAACTGCGATTCGAAAATCCAAAGTATCCACCCAGCATCTTAAGAATAGATAACAGTCAATCCCTACCCTCGTTCCTGGAACAGACATCCGTCACGAAAACTGAGAGATAAGTTCAGTTCAGAAATAATGCGGGCGCGAGCGGGTTGCGGATTGTTCTAAACTCAAATAAGACGCAAACTCAAATGAGGTTTAGACAATTCATCGTCAAATACACTGTGCAATGACTTACTATTGAAGTTAAGCGTGTGACTGTACCATCATCTGATGTTGAGCAACTATGGAAACTTAATAAAACCCTAAAACCTAAGTTTCAAAATTATTAAAATATTCTCACAAAAACGTCAAGAATAGTTTTTCAAGAATTATGAAAAAATACAACTAATAGTTTTTGTAAGGAATACCACTTATAAGAAACCTTGAAAAACGTGGAAAATAATTTCAGGAATTATGAAAACGTACCCATTTCAATGTCAATATTAGTAGCGCCCAAAGTACTACGGATAACACGTCTGATAGTCCGCTA
This sequence comes from Nemapogon koenigi, assembly GCA_963924495.1. Classification (NCBI taxonomy): domain Eukaryota; kingdom Metazoa; phylum Arthropoda; class Insecta; order Lepidoptera; family Tineidae; genus Nemapogon; species Nemapogon koenigi. Next base: position 10,768,783 of record OZ004647.1, on the reverse strand, counting down.
ATACTGAGTAATTGTAGTTCCCTACGATTGTTTTATAGTTATTTTTTAATAAAAATGAAATAATTATATTATGTTTTGTGTCAATTTACTACATTTATTATTTTACTATACATACCAGTTTATTTGATTTTAATAGAATTCATACTTTAAGCTACGAGTAAGTAAAAAAATAGACCTCATTTATAATTTTTTTTTCAGTGAATTTCCTTCAAAAAATTGCACTGAAAAGTAAGAAATAATAAATATTTCGTCGTAGAATTTGAAGACGGTTGGTGCCAAATTAAAAACAACTTACTTCCAAAATTCACTAATCTAGACAATTCATTAGGAACCTACGATCATCAGTACAAACATAAATATATAACATTGAACAGATATTTATCTTCTTAGATGTTTACTTAATTTTGTATCCTAATTTGGCACCAACCGTCTTCAAATTCTACGACGAAATATTTATTATTTCTTACTTTTCAGTGCAAATTTTTGAAGGCGGTACACTTTTTTTTTAAAGTTAATTTTTGTCAAGTCTTCACTGGAGGCAGGTACTCAACTCATATGTTTATATATGTAATTTTCATCAGTATCACTACGTATTATAAAACAAAGTCCCACGTGGCGTCTGTCTGTCTGTGCCCCATTCACTACGACACTACTATACTTGTTTTGTTGTGGTTTCCAATGTTAGATAGATTGATTCATTACGAACAAAATAAAATATACCCTACCCCTACCCCTACCCAAACCCTTACTTCTACTCCTACCCCCTTTATCATCAATAGTTTTCGCAGCGCACGCGATATAAGGAATTTATTAGGTAATTTTTTTACACCTTGGGTTACATTATTGGAGTTTTAGTAAAGATCCCTAATTTTTTTGAAAATAGAATATAGCCTATGTCACTCAGGGTGAATGTAGCTTTCCAATGGTGAAAGAATTTTTGAAATCGGCACAGTAGTTTTTGAGTTTCTTCATTACAAACATACACACATACAAAAATACAAATATTTCCTCTTTATAATACTAGTATAGATAGATGACCGGAGGCGATTCGTGGGCGTCATCCCTCTAAACATAATTTGGCCAAGCGCGACGTTTGTCCTTTTGGTACGTGTATAACTGAAATGTAGGGTTCCGTAGCACATTGAATATATACACGATTTCTACGTACCTATACGCGATAAAAATCTGTGTCTGCTGTGACCTGTTCACTGAAAAACTACAGAACGGATTTTATTGCGGTTTTCACTATTATATAGGTTGATTCACCGGGAAAGTTTACCGAGTATTAAACGTGGACTTGTCATGTTTAGGAGCTGAGCATTAACAGTATTAGTGAATCAAGTCGGGGAAAAGTTAGCGCAGGCGCGCTTTAATGGCGTATACCGTCTAATTAAATAACAAAATGATGTAAGTGCAAATGAAATGTGTAGAATAAAATGATCTACAAAAAAGTCCAAGGTAGCATAATGATTCACAAAAAAAATTTTTTTTTAAACAAAATAAAAAAATACGCCTACATTTTTACATACAATTTAGGGTATGTTATCATAAGAAAGTTAATACAAATATTGATGTTTGTTCGCTGAACTATGTAAACTTCAAACTAAATTGAAGACATAATAAAACATTTTCCTTCCATATGGCAAAGTGTTTTAGAGTTTTGTAATCAGTATTGAACCTCCTGGATTCGATATCCTGGTGAGAATTATTACAATAAGTTTAGAGGTCACACCACAAGATAAAGGCCGTGAAGATGTGTGTATGGGTGTGGGGGGGAGAGGGTGTCTGTGTGTAAAGGTTCTTTTAAAAGTATTGACTTCGAACAATACTGACTTTGAAATAGCTTCAAGTGTGCCTATAAAATTTGAAGAGTTCTCGATTTCTCCAGGATCCCATCATCAGATCCTGACCTGATTACCATGGAACCACCTGAAAAGTATACACTTTCAAACAAAAAAAATCCAAATCGGTCCAGGCGTTTTCAAGTAATCGGGGAACATACATAAACAAAAAAGATTCCGACGAATTGAGAACCTCCTCTTTTATTTGAAGTCGGTTAAAAATAAGGAACAGCTGGCCCGTTTCTGGCGAGTATGCATGAAGGATGAATAATTGACAAGAAGAATGGCAGAAGGGACAAGAAATACCAATAGAGTATATTGTAGGGGTGTGCGAATAATTCGAAAGTTCCCGAATAATTAAAAAAAATCGAATAATTCGAAGAAAGTTCGATTCGATTCGAACGCTATTCGCACACCCTAGTATATTGTCATTGAACATATTAAAAACTTGGTGATTGGGGGCAATGTTCAAAGCACTCATTATCACCGGACATAAATGTGATGAATATAATGATGTCTGGATCGTAGCAAATGGTATTCTGTTGTCTCTGCCTACCCCTCATGGGATGATAGTCTATTATATTGGCCAATTCTATTAAGGTATTTTGAGTTCGAAAGGTAATATATTTTCATTGCTTTTAATTATTTTACTATTTATATTTTCAATCATATAAGGTTTCAGAAAATGGTTTGATAAGTACCCTTGCAAAGTAAAAATACTTAAATAACGACATTTTGTGGTCTAACTAGAGTCTCTTGTATATCAAATTCCACCCAAGCAAAGAATACCTGTAGATTTTCTAATTTGTTTTTATTTACTACAAACGATCCCACCCCCGACTTCGCACCGGTATATAAATACTCTTATAACCACTTACCTATGAGAGATAGATATATGCTACCGCAGACTTTTTTGTAGCAAATTTTATTCTACACAATTCTTTGCTACACTATTTTGTTATATATCTAACAGATTAGACAGCATACGCCATGAAAACTCGCTGGGGCTAATTTTTATCCCAACTTGACTCACTTCGTTCAGTAGTTTTTCAGTGAAAAGGTCACAGACAGACAGACAGATGCGGCGGGGGAATATCTATATAATCTATATAATAAAATTGAAAAACCAGAACGAGATAAAAAAAACTAGAGAGCGGGATGACGCTCTACAAAACTCCTTCGCCTTCATCCAATTTGTATGTAATTCGATTTCTTGATCTTGGGAATCGCGAAAAGTTTAAGAAAATATTATATTAGATGTGTAATTTTTGTATAGTAAGCAAAATAAAATTGCAAGTTCGAATTTCGAGCCAAAAGAGAGCGAATCCATTGTCTATGCCAGTGTTGTCGTTTGAAAAAATCGTTCCACTTCTTTGGTTGGTTTCGCGATTTAATGCCGATTTACACAATATATGAACTTATCCCAAACCTGTGCACAATAGATTCTACGCGGGCGGAGCTGCGGGCGGCGCTAGTGTATTTATAATAATGACGATAGCATCTTACATAGATTTTACATCTTTCGCGCTTGGCCAAAATATATTTAGAGGGATGACGCCCACGAATCGCCTCCGGTCATAGCTACTGCTGTCTGAACGAAATTAGAGGAAATTCTGACGTCAATACCATTTTGGGACCCGAGATTTTGTATCTACAGCGTCTACTGATATTATTTTTTTATTTCTTATTCTTCACAGCTTCCGGGAACCGTTGTCGGCCTCAAGGTACCCAGTGGAACACAAAGTCTTCCTCATTTAGGCAATAATTTTTTTGAACCTATACCTAACGAGCGGCCAGCTTATTATAAAAAAAACCATCGGATGTAGGAATCGAACCTGCGACTTTTCAGTTGTGAGCCGACGTCTTAGCCACTCGACCACTGAACCGAAAACTACTGAACCGATTCTAAAAAGTATTTCATAGTAATCTACGATATCCCTGAGAGATATAGGCTATATTTTATATTGTTCGAATATATCCACGGGCGGAGCCGGGGGCGAAAAATCTAGTATAATAGTAGGTAGTTGATAACTTGATACACGCCAATCTCTACAACTTCTGAACCAATTTAGTTGTGGTGATGTATTGAGATAGGTGTTTGTGTCATTTGAATCATCTTCATGTTTATACCTTATGTGTGGCTAGAGACGTCGTGTCTACGTTTTGCCACTTAATCGACCTAAATGTGCCACTACTTTAACAGACGACGAAACACGAGTAACATTTTGAACCCATTTATTTGAATAAAATTGCTCTTTAAATGCTAAACTTACGTATTTCTAAGTAAAAAAACTGTAAAACAAGCGTTAATAGAATTACCTAAGGCCACCTTCAAATCTAAAGGTCATCAAGATAACGTCCATATTCGACCATTCACGATATTTGCCACATCCACGCGACGGCGACGCGAGAAACTAAAAATTGCGTTGGCGTTTTCACCGAAAAAGGTTACGTAAGGCCTGTTACACACTATATAAAACCCACGCAGACAAAATATATAATCGATGACTCGAAAAAACTTTGCTTTTTGTCTACAGTGGTTTCGTAACCGGATGGCCCGGGTTCATATCACAAATGAGTAAAAAAAATTTAATTTCGATGGGAAATTATAGCACTAAATACTTTCATTTAAGAGCAAGCTTATTAGCGCAATGAACTCAATAATGCCCGCGGCTTATTTTGTCGATATCCTTCGATAAACTAACCAAGGATAAGATAAGATAGACCAAGATTCACGTACCAGAAACATGAGACAAAACAATTTTACAAATAATCGGTCTTGTAAAAATACACAAAACGGACACATGCTCTTCCAGTATTATACAAAAACTATTAGAAATAGCAAGTTGTTGTTAATATTTTTATAAAGTATGTGAAATTATCTATATGATAAATATGAGAAAATTTTGCATTACTAAATATGTTAAGAGAACTTGAGTCGCAAATTCGGTTGAAAATACGTGTGAAATTGATGACTTTCAGGGCTTTATGAAACTTAGGTGTAACTTATTTATTTATTTATTTATTAAAAATCCACAGCACAACAGATTAATAGATTAAAATAATATAATATAATTACATTTGGCCACAAAAGGATCTATTTTATTTATAAAATTTAAAATTAAAAAAAGTTATAAATAAATTCAAAACATAATACAAAATATTAAAAAAATCTTTAAAATAAAAAATATATCACTAGTTAGGATGAAAATATTAAAAGAAAATAAGAAACAATTATAAATTACAAATAACAAATTTAAAAAAAATTAAAAGAAATTCAAATTCTAGAAATACGGTTCATCAAAGAGTCAAAGTGTGTTGGGTGTGTGTTGACTGATTTTCATTTATTTTTTCTGACTAGTGACTGGTGAGTTTCTTTCTTGTGTTTTCGTGACTTGCAATATTATGTAAGTACTAGCTTTAGAAATTTTTGATTGTTTGTCGTGTATAGTTACTGCTCAACTCCTTTGAGTAGTAGCTTTATATTATATGGAGTATAACTTTCCTCAAATGCCATCACATACCATCGATCGACTAAAACAGGGAGACTTGGTCTTCGGCTTCCGCTGGGTTTTGAGAGCCGTAAACTATTTAAAGTAAAAAGTTTTTTTTCTAATCAGTTTCAAAACTTGTTCTAGTGCAGTCCTTCCAGATCACAGCATCAAAAGTTCCAACGGAATCAATTCAATATTTTTTAACAAAAAACAATTTTATGTAGTATAAAGTCACCTTTAGTATGCCTTTAGTAGGTATTTTAAGGTCAAAGGTAAATATGCAATTTTATTAAATCCCTGCCCTAAGGTTTTCTGAATTTAGATCTCCAACCTCAATTGAGTCTGCGTAAGCTTATTTAGCGAAATTACGGATTTGCATTCTTTTGAATTCGTTTAAATTTCAATTTAGATCAAAAAAAAGCCATTGGAGGCAAAACACCTGAAATTTTCTTTTCATGAAGTCCTAGATAATATCTCATACTGACATGAAAATTAAATTTTTCATAAACAATTTTTGTAGGAGCGTCGTTGGCCGAGTGGTCTGATACTAACTAGGCAGACCACGGGTTCGATTACGGATCCCGGCCATGTACCAATGGGTTTTTTTAATTAAAAACTTATGTACCTACATAATCCGACAAACCACACTTAGAGGCTTTTCCATCTAAATATACCTCAACAGAATTGGTCACTCGTTAGGTATAGCCTCACAAATACCATCAGCTAAATGAGGGAGACTTGGTGTTCAGCTGGGAACCCTGGAACCGTAACACAACCCGTGAAAAAAAATATGTATTGGCGTGTCCCGATATGTAAAATGTTGGTGGGTGTCTGGAATGATTTTTTAGAATGATGATTAATATTATGTAAATGTGGAGGTTTGGAAAAAAAAGGGAAATAAAAAGCACCTGAAATCGAAGAGGATGCATGAAAAGATGAATGGATTTGATATCTTTGGTTTCTGCATACCCTAAGGGAAATAAGGCGTGAGCATATTTATGTATGTATGATGATAGACTATTATTGATAATATCTAAGGTCGTACTTGAACTATTTTATCTTTCTTTCTATTTTCAAGGGTTGCCTTACAGCTCCTGAAACCGTATTACGGTTCCAGGGTACCCAGCGAAAGACCACGTCTCCCTTGTTCAGCTTCCTGTATTTGCTCACAAATATACCTAACGAGTGGGCAGTTCTGTTGAGGTATATTTAGATGGAAAAGCCTTGTGTTGATTGTAGTAGGATTATGTACAGAAGTTTTCATTTAAAAGGCCATGTTGGCCGGGATCCGGTTTCAAACCAGTGGTCTGCCTAGTTAATACGAGGGACGTTCAATAAGTTCTCGGTTTTATATAGTTTTCATTATTTTTCAATATAGTCCCCTCTTATCTCAATGCATTTATAATCGATCAATAAATTTTTTTAAACCGTTATAAAAGTAGGTTTCATTTTTGTCCTCAAAATGCTCGGTCACAGCGGCCTTCAGTACTTCATCGTCAGCATATCGATTTCCAAACAACGCTAAATCTGCAGCGAGACTGATCAATTACATTACCTAGTAGATATAATGTTTTGGATTTGTATATAATACTTTATACAGATAGACGTACCATATGATATATCAAGATAGATTCAATCGCAAAAAAATATCTACAAAAAATAGTAGGTAGTATTTCTCCCCAACGGGCTTTACTGAAATCTCCCGCCTCCGCTTCCCACAAGAGATTACAGGAGCGAAGTTAAAAATATATTTTGGTTTACTGAAACGAGAAGGAATGTGTCGTAGACAATTCAGAAACTAACCCTTAACATTATCCGGAAGATTCCGGTGGAAAAATCCGGTCGTTGATCTCCACGAAATAGGGTGTGGCAAGACATATCAAAATAGGTTGACCATGATTTTAAAGAAGTGACACGTCTATGTGCAGCAACAAGGCCACTTGTTCTGTTTAATATGGATAACTGCCAAAAAGTGGACACTGTTTTTAAAAAGGAATCTATGTAAATAAATATTTGTGTCTAATTTCTTTTGAGCTTTTCTAATTAATATGTTTTTGTAAGTAATACATTATCCTTAAATCAAATCTAAAGATTAAAAATAACTAAATAAACAAGGTCCGCGTGGAATAGTGGCAAGAATACTGGCGCCATTTCTCCGCTGAATCGCGATGCTGATTCGTTGAGCGAGGAAGGAGCCAGCCCTCTTGTCAGCAGAAGAGATGATCAGTCGAGGGGATACATTATTGTTTACTTCTGTATCGACATAAAATAAAGAGCAGACTCATATTTTCAAAAGATGTTTACATAATGTAACTACATATAGAATATACATCAGCCTAGAACGCGTCTTATAAAGAAGACTCCATGGTGTATTTAATATGAATCAATATAGTATAGCTTCTTAAGACATTATCCTGAATATGAATAACTTGCGGTCACCCTAAACAAAAAAGTGGTATAGCGCCGTGGAATGTTCCTCTAATGCAGGATTTTATTGGAGATTTAAATATAAAAATGTTAGTAGAAAGATATAACTTGGACTGAGCCTGCAAATTATTGGCACAAAACATATTTCCTAACTTTAACCTATCTATTGCAAAGAAGTGGCATCGCGACATTGTAACACCAGTAACAGTGGCCACATTTAGCACGTTGTCCCTTTAAACAGAAATAGGTGGCAATGCCCGAATGTTTTTGCAAATATAGTTTTTTTATTATTAATTTCTAATATTTTTTTGAAGATATAATTTGGAATCAACTGTACAACAATTTGATTGTAGTTTAGATTTTTTTTAATTAGAATTTTTCATTTTGGTTGATGTTAAATAACACATAAATACAGGGTCATATTGGTTTATCGTAAAAATCTTATACCAAAAAATTGCACCAAAATTACACCCATAGGTACTGAAAATAATTTGGTATAAAATTTCAGTGGCAGCTATCTGCTGGCCGCGAGCGTCAGGTAATAGCTGTGTCATTAAAAAGGCATTACAGGACTGTGCACGGGTGATGACTTTTTAATCTAAGGGAGACAGGTGCAATATGGGACACTGGGTAAAACGACCAAATTATTACGACATGTATGTGACAATTGTTTTAGTACATTTTTATGGGTTTATGCAATTGTGTTGACTGAAAAAGTGTATAAAGGACTATTTATTACCGTTAGTAATAAAGTTATCTTTATGAAGTTTAAAATCATGCCTTGTAATAAATGATTGACACAAATTGTAGCTATTCCTTTTTCTATAGTACATAGTTAAAGTGTTTATTTATATCGCTGACGCTAACTTTTCCCCGACTTGATTCACTTATACTGGTAATATTCAACTCCTAAACATGATAGGTTAATATTTAATACACGTAAACTTCGTCGTAAATCAGTCTTTAGTAAAAACCGTAACAAAATCTGGCACAGACAGACAGACGCGGGAGAGGGGACTTTATTTATAATACGTAGTGATTTCAGTCATTTTTCAAAAACATATTAACTTGACAACTGTCTACTGATATATCAACCGATACTTACGCTACGTCACATTTGATTGGTGATAAATGATAGAAGCATAATTATTATAAATATAGTATTGCTCACTAAACCTCAGATAAATACTTTTATAACTACTTATATATTAGAGATAGATATATGCTACCGCAGACTTTCTTGTAGATAATTTTATTCTACACAATTATTTTCTACATTATTTTGTTATATCTCTGACGGATTAGACAGCATACGCTATGTAAACTTGTAATACTCGTAAACTTCGCGGTGAATCAACCTATCTAATACTGAAATCCGGAACAAAATCCGTTTAGTAGTTTTTGCGTGAAAAGTTACCAACAGACAGACAGACGGTGCGGGAACTTTGTTTTATAATATGTACTAATGAAGACATAGGTATATGTAGGTATAGCAGATAGACTCTCCCTATTTCAATGTTTGCAAAGATTTAACCTCTAAGGGATTGAAAAAGATAGATTACTCAATATCTCTCAGGTCAAGGAGAACACCCTAATTTTGTCTTACAAGTAAATACATATACGTCCTAGGGACGTATATAACATTAAATATTTCGTTAGATCCAAGGACCTTAGAAAATAGATATTCAAAATGTTAGCTTTTCAAAAATATATAATACCACTATGTAAATTCTTTCAAAATTTTTGATTTTAACTACCTTATATAACACAACAACAAGGAGGACAAACAAACCAACAAACAAACAAACGCACTTTCGCATTTATAATATAAGGACTGGTAAGGACTTATATATATATTTTAAAATATCAGTCCCTCACCGCCTCTGTCTGTCTGTCTGTCTGTCTGTGCGCGATTTTCTCCGTAATAGTTACTGATTTTACTCTGGTTTTCATCATTCGATTGATTGATTTCCGAAGGTATACGTTTATTAAAAATGACACTATAACTTGCTTGTGAGGCAAAGAGCTGGCCCCATTGCGCTTTTATGCAAATTAATTTAGGCAGTCCTAATGCGTTAAATTAAGTTGGAAATACTCGATAAATGGAAAAAAGCGTGTTTATAATTTAAATTGCGCATTGTGTGTAAAAATTTGTTACAACTACAGCTGTGCCTTGCGGTAGCACCCGCGTTACTGGCTACTGCTCAACTCCTTTAGGTCGTAGCGTGATGTTATATAGCCTAATGGTAGTTCCAGACATTAGCGCGTTCAAGCAAACAAACTCTTCAGCTTTATTATTAGTATATCTATAATTCTATATCTATCTAGTTCTAATTACTTAAAATGTTCTGTATTACTATACTCTTTGGGGTCCATGCTAAGCTTCATGCCCTATTATACCCCTTAAAAAAATAGTCTATGTCCTTCCTTAAGGTCCAAGCTTTCCCCGAATCAAAATTCACCAAATTCAATAAAAATCGGTTCAGTGGTTTAGCCGTCAAAGTGTAACAAACAGACGAGTTACTTTCGCATTCATTATATTAGTATGGCGTTACCAAAGTAACGCGTTTTATATACAAACATTAACATATCATAATATCTATACTAATATTTTAAGAGTGTGATTTTGTTTGTTGTTATACAAAAAGTAAGCTCAAAAACTATAAGACCGATTTGACTATTTCACTGTTATATTATATTTTAAATAGACATAGGCTATGTTTTATTATAAATCTTTAATTATATACTAATAATAAACCTAAAGAGTTTGTTTGTTTGAAAGCGCTAATTAATCTCTAGCACTAGTCGGATTTGAAAAAATATTTTTGCACTTGAGGAAGGTTACAGGATATAATAAAATAACATCATGCTTTAGCCCAAAGAGCTGATCACTTTATATTTTTCAACTACAAACACGGAAAACTAGGTATTAGTATTTGAATAATCTAATGAAGAAATCCTACTAAGGTTAGACTAGAACTACTAAGAAACTTAAGGCCCAAAATGAGGAGTGTAATTATTATCTAGCTAGCTTATAACTGTAGCTAAAATTTTAGCTATCCGTATGTATGTCAGAAGTTAAGACTAGCTGCTATTTAGTTCATGATCATTAATCAATTGTACGGTTGATTCATAGCCCGGTCGCATACAAGCAAAATCTACTAATTGTGTTTTGAAAGCGATCTCTGACATATCTAAAAACACTTTTGATAGCGAACTCTAACGTTTAATTTTTGAAATTCTAGTCAAAGTTAATCAAAGATTAGTTAAAACAACTCTCAAAACCTTACATTTTCACGTATTTGTCAACTATTAGTTCTTTTCATTTCTCTTCTCTTTTCGTCAACTCCATTCATTTTTTTACTTTAGAGATGAGCACTACACGAATTGAAAGTGCTTTATTCAATAATAGATTATTTCTTAGAACAAATTGTAATCGATTGTAATAATTATTTAATATTTAATTTCCATATTTTTAATTTTGATATAATGTCGAAATGAGAATTTAACTACGGGATTATGTATATTATATATTTAAAATAGTTATAATGTTCATATTTTTACGTAAAGGCATTCACATTTTCCTCTAAGGCCGACCGACAGACCCTGGAAACAAAATGGCGGTAAATTATTATTTATTAAACCATTTTACCAGCTTTGAGTACTAACAAACGAGCTATTTACGTTAACAAGATCCGATTTATATTATCGATTTGATTTTTAACTGACTATAATAATTTATCAATAGTCGGATCACTAAAAGTAAGTAATCTAAATGTGTCACGTAATTATGCGTGCAAAGAAACGTAATTTTTTATCATTGTTTGTAAAAATCACTTTATTTAAAGGATAATAATGCCACGTTTTTCTGTGGAAATAAGTTTAAAATGTAAATAGTATTTAAATTGTTTAAAATATTATATTTTAAAAAATTGATGTATCTTTCATAATGACAATTTCTCGAAACTTAACAAGCGTATAATATGTCTCAAAAATGAATAGAGAGTAATGGTAGATTGATGTATGGTTGTTAGATGACAGTTTTTATTTAACATCATACATTAACTTTGACTAGACTTTCAGAAATTGGACGTTACAGATCGCTTTCAAAACAAAATCAGAGATCGCTTACAAAACTCAGTTGGTAGATTTTGCGTATATGCAGCCCGGTCGCTAATCTACATTACAACGTGTTCGTGATTAAATTTTAAGTGTTTCTTGTTTCACAAATAACTCATAGCTGTACAGTGAGGTCGTTAGCTGGACGTGAACCTTTGTGAAGAACTGATCTCTACGCTTTGATATCATTTCATAAATATGTATTTTCAGTATAATTTAAGTTTGTATGTACTGACTACAGAGGTGTTGTAAAAATTTAACTTTATTGTAATTCAAGGGCGTAAAGACTAAATTTAAAGTTCTTTGACATTGTTTAATATTCTCTATGTATTATTTCTCAAACGTGTTTTGTTGCCAATATCAAATATCTCCCTCAATACTGTATCAAAGTTAGCCATTTTATAGATTATTTTTCTAATGACGAAAAATAAACAAACAAATCAAATTTAAATTTATTCTTTTAAAATTAGACTAATTGATTTATTTTATAAAAGACGACATCTATTGGAGATCAGTTCAACTTTGACAACAACATTGACACCACTAACGGTGCGAAGTATTCGCACGGGTCCTCTAGTAACAATATAATAATAAATCTTTATTTGCAGAAAAGTTTAGTTTTATAGTTTACAAAATACCTATTCAATGAATCTTTTTCACTAAGATAGTCATTTCAAAAAGAGACACAGATTATACAATTAATCAATCATATCAAATCTCAAATATACAATTATTACAATTCGTATTACATATTATATATTCAACAGTTTATTATTTAAAACGTTTTATTTAAATAATAGTCTAAATTATATTTTAGATTATTTAATAAAAATTTACATTAGTTTTGAGGAAAAAAAATATCCTAAATTATTCTAATCCTAATAATATAAATAAATGCGAAAGTGTGTTTGTTTATTTATTTGTTTGTCCTTCTTTCACACTAAAACAGAGTACTTATTTTTTGCACAGGGATAGGTAGAGAAGCATAGGCTACTTTTTATCCCGGAATTCTTTCGGTATAAATTCTTATGCCTTATTTTAAGATTTTCCACGGATGAAGCCGGGGCGGAAAGCTAGTTTAATATATTATATTTTTAATATAATTAATAAATTTAGCACTTCTTATGAAAATTAATTGTTACAAGTGTCTCTGGTCACGCTTCAAGATATAAAGGGCGTGATGGTATGTCTATGTGCATGTATTTGTTTTAAACAAACTACATAATTAAAACCAATAAGTTTAAGAAAAGTGTAATTAATACACCACCGCACTCCTCGACCTTGTATCGACGTACAATATTGCGGTCCTCACGGTCCACGCACCATCCCACAGCGTCGAGAGCAATAAATTAAATCTGCGAGCGAATGTTTGCGGCGTGTAGTGTTACCGCCTAGGACACAATTAACCCAGTTTCCCCTAGTGCGACCAAATTTACGCATAATCAACCTTTTATACGAAGGTTTAGTTCATGTCTTATTTGTAACGATGGTTAATTACATATCGCTGCGGACTTTCGGGTGTGTTGGGTTCGATACGCGGTTCTTCTATTTTTATGTAATATTGCCATTTTTTTTAAATATGAAATTGAGGATTAAACTACATTACCGTATTCATCTGATGGTACAAGGTTCGAATTCCAGGAATGACGAATTATTTTTTTATACCTACGATAGGGCGTATTCTACGTCATGTCATGGCGACAAACGCACGCGTCTCGTCGTGACGTGATAGGGAATCCAGTTTAATCCCGTCCGCGCTGTGATAGTTGTGATTAGTCAGTGATTAATAGGGCACACCGCAGCATATTGTTACTGTGACGTCTGTAATACTTGACATTGGCGGAATCATCAAAACCCTGTGATGGAGCCATATTTAAAAAATAGAATAGAATAAAATATAAGATAGGGTGGGTACTATTAACAGTAAAACAGTGAGACAATGCTAAAAAGCGTTTATTCTTGACTAGTGCAGAATTGCGATTAGTAAAAAATTACGCCAAACGTCTTCGTTCATACAAACGTACGAGTTGTGGAAAAGAGAATGCAAAGAAAAACAGCTTTCAAACAATAAGACAAAATGAAAATATTTCAGACAAAACTTTGAGGACTGTAAAGTCTCTTCCGACCATTTCTTCATTCGTATATTTTTCAGCAACAGTGATTTAAAAGAATGCTTTGAACGTCTGAACTAACCACTGTCTATTGTTCTATCAAAAATAAACTTCCAACATTCACGAAAAGAGCTTTTTCATAGAAATTTAGACATACGTAGCGAATTCAATAACAAATGGATTTTCGTGGTAATATTGCTATTGCATCGACAACGAAAAATTTTATAAGATACGTAACTAATTTCTTATGTGCCCATCTCAGAAATAAAGTTAAACACCCTCCAGCAAAAAAAAAACAAATTATACATTTCGGAGGTTTTTTTTTTGTTTTGAGGCACCTACGAAATTCTAAAAATAAGTTCTTCACACAATTGCGTTCTATTCTATTCTATTCTTCTCCAGCAGCGATGGTCTGATAGAAATATGTGGAATAAAGCTTATAAAGATACAAACATGTTTCACTCAAAATAACACTTCAGAGAATTTGAATTTATCTTGCAGAGCGACAGTAAACGAAAATGTTTTTACAATAATCTGAAGAGATATAAATATAATTTGCCTGTAGAACCTCGCTCCATACATTTCTCCCAAGAATTTCCTGCATTCTTTGCATAATTTTCTATTTGCAATGTCCTGTGAGTGCATTCAATCTTTAGAGTGTGAGTCTTAAATTAGAAGCGATAGCGATTTGTACAGAGGAAGCTTAATACAATGACATTTATTTTATCTCATAAGTAATTTTTTGTGGTCATTGTAAATATTATTATAGTTATTTTTAACGGGACTGGCATGGCCTTTAAAGTGCCAAAGTCCAAATAAAATGTAGAAAAATAAATAAATATATATTCTACACGCTATCCCTATTAATATAAATGCGAATGTAAGTTTGTTTGTTACGCTTTCACGCAAAAACTGCTTAACCGATCATCATGAAATTTTGCACATATATTCTTGGAGGTATTAGAAGTAACATAAGATACTTTTTATTATCACGGCATGACGACGGGAACGGGGTGGGCAGTGTATGAAGTGTATATGTTTGCCAACATTTTGAAATTAGAAGTCGTGGGAAACAGCTATCAAATATAAAGTAAAGAATGTGTCAAATCAAAATCTTCTTAAAAAGGAACTCTTTATACAGCCAAAGAGATCGAATATTATTCATTTCGGTCAGCTACAATTAGATACGAATTATAGGGTATATTTTATTTTGTTCGTAAATGTCCACGGGCGAAGCCGGGGCGGAATGCTAGTATGTTATAAATATGAAAGTATATTTATTTGTTTGTTTGTTCTTCTTTTACGTCAAAATAGAGCAACGAATCGACGTGGTTTTTTGCACAGAGATAGTTGGAGGGTCTGAGAGTGACATTGGCTACCTTTTATCTCAGAAATCATTCGGCGGGCTAGTATCATATAAAGAAAATATTGAGTCTTTTAAAAAAACTTAAAATTTCGTCACGTTGTTGAGTTAAAACATTTATTGATCTATTTCTCATTTTCTAACCATAAGAGCAAAGACATCAAAGAAAAATAGACAAATCGTATGTCACAAAACATGAATAAAAATGTAAAACGCTTCCGCTTATGCTTATGCTAAGTACCGACTGCCGACATACGATAATTTATACCACGCTGGAAACGGCAGTAATATCATATTCAGAACGAGAACGCTGAATAGAATTTGTTTGTTGAATGTTCGTCTGGAACATTTGTTTGTCTTTGGATGAGTAGGTACACACTCTCTCGTTCTTTAGAGATAAAATATTCACTGGTGCTTTTAACTTCCCTGATTAGAATACGATTATAGTCCAGTGAAAATATGACGAAAATACTGGATATGTTTGTATAGATCACGTCACGTAAAAAGAGCATTGACTGTTTTGATTGGCTGTCAAGCTGGAATACAATTTTTTATTATATGCAGCTCAAATAAATTTAACGCCGTTTATAAATGAATCTGGATAAAAATGTACTCACCTTTAAATCTCTAGAATGTCTGAGCTCCTGCCTTCTGGGTGGTTGACCAGGTAAGTCTGAGTAGACCAAGTTCCGCACAGACCCTCGAAATTTCGGTTCAAATATCACTGAAGGCAGTGCTAGATTTGTAAGTTTGGCATCGTATCTGTGGACAATAAGAACTACTTTAATAATATAAATAATTACTCAGGAATATCGTGGCTTTCAATTCGTAAAAGAATTTTTAGAATTACTACATTTACATTCAAACTTACAAACTGTTTCGTAAGTTATGCTTATATACCGACTTTTAAAAATATTTTGTTACTTTGGGCAACGCACTCTTTGCTAAGATATATCATACCTACGTGAATTTCAAGCCTCTATCTCATTCCGTTTAGAAGCTAGAGGCTGAAAACAGATTGCAGACGAACAGACAGGCACATGGTTCATTCCTAGTACGTAACCGAATGCAACGGAGGGAGTTTCACACAGCAATGGGTTTACACTAGGAACAAAATTCGGTGCTGAAGAAAAAAATTTTTTTTCGCGTTATTGAAAATGGTTTTAAAAGTATGATGGTGTTGAAAACATTTACACATATCTAACCTGTAAATAATTAATTATCCTTTTGTTAACCGAACTTCAAAAAAGAAGGAGGATGTTCTCCATTCGTCGGAATCTTTTTTTTATGTATGTTCCCCGATTACTTGAAGACGCTTGGACCAATTTGGATTTTTTTTGAAAGAGTAGGATACTTTCCAGGTGGTCCCATGGTCATCAGGTCAGGATCTGATGATGGGATCCTGAAGAAAAACTCTTCAAATTTATGGGCGATTTGGGTATTTTTTTTTATAGTGACTTGTGCATTTGCTTTCGGAAAGCACATTTTGGTTTTTAAGGCGGTTTTTTTCTTCATCAGAACTGGTTTTTGAGCATAAATATCTGTTAATTCGCAGAACTAATAATAAATACAAGAGAATTAATTTAATTTAATAATATTAACAATAGGCTGGCATTTTTCATAGTTCCCCAGAACGCCACTAAAGATAAATCCGGCCCTAGTGTTAAACACTTCGAACCTCACTCAATCCAAAAAGACAAAGAACTGATGTATCTTGAGATCAAATTATAAGGATCTTATTGTGCTTCGGAGGGCATAAAATACTGAAGTTTTTATAAGAACAACAAACAGAAATCATCCAAAGATACAATTTATTGAAAAAGTACTCAGGTTAGTCGACCTTGACTGACGTTTGCTTGACGTTAATTTGATTGACTGTCACTTTTTTATGTGTAGTGGCCAATATTATAATCCTGTTCCACTTCTTGTGACGTCACGTTTAAAATTTGTAAAATATATTAAAAATAGACGCAATGAATAAAAAAGAAAAATATCGAAATTAGTTTCTTAAAATGGCCTATATTTTCAAAATAAATTATAAAAAAAGTATATCATAAATATGTAGCATGGCCAATTATACCGTCTCCGTTGCGTCGTGGGTAATAAATCACTTTTAAGACACAGATAACACGAGCTATTCTCTACAAAAATTTCAAATTAATTACATTTATTTGTGTAACTTCCGTGTTATTTTCGTATATAGGTTAAACTTGAAACATCTAAAGACAAATTACTGCAATAAACTCGGCGCAGCAATTTTGTAAACATCTAGGGAATTTTAATTGAGATGGTGTTGCTACAGCGTCCTCTGTAAGTATGGCAACATTATTTTAACGATCTTAGTTTAAATGGAGCTCTCACAGAAACCCGCCTTTACTACTGTAAGAGGTAGACAGCGTCTATACGTCTTTTTGTGCATATTTCAGGCTGAAACTACTGAACGGATTTTGATGCGATTTTCACTACTAGATATGTTCATTCACCAGGAAGATTTAAGAGAATTAAACTGTCTATCTATCATCACGCCTTTCATCCCAAGAGGGGTAGGCAGAGACAATCGAATGCCATTTGTTACGATCCTGACATATCTCTTTTGCTTCTTTTATATTCATCATACCTTTCATACATGCTCGGCGATTGTGTGTACTTTTAATATTTCCATCTATCAACATATTTTTTATATGTTCAATAAAAGTACATCTAGGTCGTCCTCTGCTAGCATTTCCTTTCACTTCAGCCATATTAACCTTTTTAGTCAACCTTTCATCCTTCATTCTTTCAACGTGTCCAAACCAGCGTAAACTACTTTTCTTAATTTTTGTCACAACATCATCTTTTACTCCGCATTCTTCTCTAATGACATCGTTCCGGATTCGGTCAATACGCTTTATATCACACATTCTACGTAAAGACCGCATTTCCACTGCATTTATTTTACTTTCATGCCTCTTATTCCATACCCAAGTCTCGCTTCCATAAGTAAGTGATGGAACTAAAACAGCATTGTATATGTTAATTTTACTTTTAGTTGTAAGTTGTGTATTTCTGCATACATTGTTTAGTCCACCAAATACCTTGCTTATCGCTTTCACTCTCCTTCCAATTTCTTTGTCTATCTTTCCACTTCTTGTAACCATACTACCTAAATAAACAAATTCATTTACTTGCTCTAATTTAGATCCTTTCACACAAATGTTACACTCCGTCCTTTTATCTTCCTTTTCAAATACTAATACTTTTGATTTCGAAATATTAATTTTCATGAATTTCTTCTCGCATTCCTCATTCAAAATTGCAACTAGGTTACCAGAATTAAACGTAGACCTATCATGTTTAGGAGCTGAGTGATTCTAAAATAAGATCATCAAGTCGGGTAAAAAGTTAGCCCCAGTGAGTTTTCATAGCGTGTGCTGTCTAATCCCTCAGAGATATAACGAAATGATGTAGGAAAGAATTGTGCAGAATAAAATAACCTACAAGAAAGTCCGCAGTAGTATATGTCTACCTTTAATAGATAAGTAGCTATAAGCGTGTATCTCGATATCTAGAAGCACCTTTTAAAGTCTAGACTGCACCACATGAAACTCAATTAACAGGTTAAGTGTAGAAATGTTAAGTGCTAATTATGGTTTTAGTTCACAAAGTGAGATTAATTTACTTATAGTGTATAGTCATCATAAAAAACTGTAAAATTTCCTGAATTCTAAAAAAGGCTTATTTGTTTATTTGTGTTATTTTCATGATTTCAGATTGCATGCAAATTGAAAAAGGGGGTAAGGAATGCCGTTTAATTTTTTTAAAGTTACAAGTTTTCAAATGACAAATAGCAAGTTGAGAAGAACAACTGTAAATATTATATAGAAATAGAGAGACAAAAAAACTAATCTTTGTATTATGCTAAGTAAAAGATAAACAAAATGTTGTTTTATCCATCTATCATTACGCCTTTTATTCCAAGAGGGGTAGGCAGAGACAATCGAATGCATTTGCTACGATCCTGACATATTTCTTCGCTTATTTTATATACATCATATATTTCATAAATGCTCGGCGTTCACCTAGGTCGTCCACTGCCAGCATTTCTTTTTACTTCTCACTTCTGCCATATAAACCTCCGACATCGCTCCGGATGCGGTCAATACGCTTTATATCACAAATTATTGATTTCCACTACATTTATCTTAGTTTCATGCTTCTTATTTCATACCCAAGTCTCGTTTCCATAAGTAAGTGATGGACCTAAAACAACATTATGATATTAATTTTACTTTTAGTTGTAAGTTGTGTATTTCTGCATACATTATGTTTAGTCCACCAAAAACCTTGCATTTCGCTTTCTTAATTTTTTTTTGCCTCTCAGATATTAATCTTTTCTCCCTTTTTAAAGTTGTAAAGCTTTTTTATAGTCCCCAAGTATGTATAAAGTTCAGTTTAAAGTTGAGAGCGGAATACTGCAGCGACGTATTCCCAGGAGGCTGTGATTTGGATGCAAGACACGGTGGGAACGAACTTCGTGCGGATCTTGTGGAAATTAGATAAGTTCTACAAAAATATCTTACAATAGAATTTTAACTTATACTAGCGGCTTGCCATGGGTAACGATTTTATACAAACTTCATGGTTTTAATTTATTTGCGAGTAACGCCACCCTTTGATGAGGTTGAAAATGTTTGTATGGGAAAAGTGGTTTAATTATTTTTTTTCTAAAACCATCTTCGCACTATTGCTTTTCAAATGAAACCGGTTTGGGGCACATCGGTTGGATGGTTTCAAATAACGGACATAGGTAGAAACATTTTTTGTGTTATATTTATCAACCTGAATCGAGATAAAAATGAAACCTTTTTTTTTAATCTAGACCGCCTTTCCACTGCATTTATCTTACTATCATGCTTCTTATTCCATACTCAAGTCTCGCTTCCATAAGTAAGAGATTGAACTACAATTCCTTCATTTTTTTATTTTTCATTTTATTGAATTGTGCCTGATAGCGAAAGGTGCTTACTTCGTTCCAACCGGGTGTCCCACAACACCTTCGTTTTTAGGTAGCAAGCAATCTGTTACTTCATTTGGACGCCGGCTTTACGTTCCCTCCGAAGCAGAAGTTCTTAAAGAAACTAAGTGCTTAGCATTTTTGTCACAAAAGAAATTTGAAACCAATTACTAAGTACATACATATTCTAATAGAGACATGATAATTGTCCGGATTGTAGGATGATGAGATGAGGATTTTGTTCTCCAGTTCTTTACATACCCCGATAGGATGTAGTCGTGAATATATATTAAACAGTGGATTATAAGCTTTAATGACGTCTAAGTTGCTACCTAATACCAATTAGCTGTAAGAGCGCACAGAGCTGCCAGATGATCTGCATTGCGACGCATTAGCATAATCTTCTTGCTTTTATGGATTCTTGGTATGCATTTGACTGTCTTCAGTCTTTGGGGTTTTGTGAAACTTAACTTATTTCGGCAAAGTAGTGATGCGTGATCCAATGGGTTTTATTATCCGACAAACCGTACAAAGAGGCTTTTCCATCTACATACCTGAACAGAGCTGACCACTCGTTAGGTATAGCCTTAAAAAATCTTCGACTAAGTGAGGAAGACTTTGGCTGGCAACAGTTCCTGGAAGCTGTAAGACAACATGTGAAGCAGTGATGCGATGCTGCAACTTTCCAGTAACTATAAACGCAATACAAAGTGCATACAATCTCCGAACATAATATCAGTATATCAGGCTTAGGTCGTTGTAAATGTATCTGCCTAGTGCCTACCCTTTATGGAATAAAAGCGTGACGATATTATTTGCACAGTATTTAAATCTGTTTTTAGATTTGTCAAGAATTTATCACGAAATGGCTCACTGAATTATGATACCTATGTGGAAACATGGTTCTGTGGTCCAACTATAAAAATAGTTGGACCACTACCTCTAGTGAAGGCCCGTAGTCCAACTGGTTGGACAGGGCAGTTGGACCACTGCCCCGCACCGGGAATTTTAATATCAGTATACAACTCGTCGAAATAGGAACATTGACATTATTGGTTACTGCTCAACTCTTAAAGGACGCAGCGTGATGTTTTATACACTAAAACCTTCCTCGTAAATAAATCTGTCTAATCGCGCAAACAGTAACAAGATCGGTCCAGTAGTTTTTAAGTCTATATGGGTTTATACAACGATTTGAATACCTACACAAATATCTACGCTTATATCTACTTATCTATTTGAGATAGACATATGCTACCGCGGACTTTTTTGTAGATCATTTTATTCTACATATTTATTTTCTATATCATATTGTTATATATCTGACGGATTAGACAGCATACGCCATGAAAACTTTCTGGGGATAACTTTCTTCCCGACTTAATTCACTTATACTGTCAATGCTCAGCTCCTAAACATTATAGGTCCATGTTTAATACTCTTAAACTTTCCTCTTGAATCAACCTATCTAATTGTGAAAACTGCATCAAAATATGTTCAGTAGTTTTGGCGTGAAAAGGGCACAATATTAAATCTATGAAAAAAGTTCTAGTATAAAAATAATTTCGTAGCTGAAATATTTAAACGAAAATTACCCATTTAAATATTGAGTCAGCTGAATTTCAAAGGCTTCAGCGTTTCGCAGAAAAGAAGATACTACGTAATGAAAAAGGGTGGCGGGATTAAGAAACACGAGAAAGCTATCGAACACCTACTTAGCAGCAAAACTTTAATTTTGAAATTTTTGAAAATTTAATAAAAACAAAAATAATAAGATAGTTAAATATAAAAAACTAGATTTTCCGCCCCCGGCTCCGCCCGTGGATATATTCGAACAATATAAAATATAGCCTATGTCACTCAGGGATATCGTAGCTTTTTTTTTTACTCTTAATTAGGCGGTCTTATCGCTATAAGCGATCTCTTCCAGACAACCTTTTGTGGTTTGTCGGATTATGTACATAAGTTTTTAATTAAAAAAAGCCATGTGGCCGGGATTCGGAATCGAACCCGGGACTTTTCAGTTGCGAGCCGACGTCTTATCCACTTGACCACCGACGCCCCTTTATTTTTTTATTATTACTTTATGTTATTTAGTGGGTCGAATACTAAAAACACTAAATATTAATAATCCAAATCAGTTTAATAGTGTTCTTGCCCAACATTTAATAGCTCAATGGACAACATTTCATTTTTCGTAAGGTACCAAAATTCGAAAACCGTTTGGAGATTACATGCTAGAAAGCTTATTTTTCATTTTTTTTTATTTTTATATCCTTTAATTTTCGAGTTATTTTAAAAATACTGAAATATTGAAAAATGAGGATTAATAGGTGCCCTAATCTGTGCTAACCCTCTAATTTAAAAATACTAATGTCTGTTGGCGACTACTACTAAACACTTATTATAATTTTGTTTACAATTTAGAATTAATCACATTTATATTTACTTATTATTATTGCTCTATTATTGATATCAAATTATTATTAAGGACATCAATTAATTTAATAATAAAATTAACCTTATAAACTTTAATTGTACCTAAGTAATTTGAATTGTAATATTTTTATTTTATTTATTGGACTAATAATTTTAATGTGTGTACCTTGCTTCAAACTTTTGTAAATGTGTATCTGAATAGTAGAATAAAGGGCTATTTTATTTTATTTATTTATTTTATAATGTCTGTTGGCAGAGTTGTTAGTTATTGAACTCAGGTGTTGCCTTCTATTAATTTTACCCATTTTTATTCCATTTGAAGCTAAATTAATAATTATTCTTTAAATAATATTATAAAAATACTTCTTTTATATAATATTTTTTGGAAGTTTTGCTAGTTTCGAATGGGCTATTACAGGAAATATATTTACCGCGTGAAACCGCGGACAAAAGCTAGTATTATTATATACATTATGAATAATGTTGTGGGCGATTTGAGTTCCGGCTACGGCAACACCTATTTGGAACACGGTATATTATACTCTTTGCATTTATATAACGTTTACTCTGTGGCTTGACTGACACTATCAGTCACTTTCTTTGGGTGACAGTTTATATTTCTTAATTTTAGTCCTAGCTAAGGTTTTTAGTTTATAAGTCCTCAGAATTTATAAAAATTCATAATTAAATTAAAAATATAAAAACTCAACCAAAAATAAAATACAAAAATACGTGTAACTTATTTTTTAATATATTTTTAATTAAAGTAATAAAAATGGGTGATTAAAAAAATGAAATGTTGTCCATTGAAATGAAGTTTAAAAAAGACCCTGACCCTAAAAACCTCCCAAAAAAGGTTTCCGAGGTCCAGAGATCTCCACAAATCAAACAGACATGTCACAAATCATAACACAATGTATGTTTGGATCACGAGCGACCTACATCTGCATTTTGGCATTTAATAAAAGAGTTTCGTGCTAATCTGAACTTTTACTCTGAAAATCTGGAACGAAATATTAGTCTTGGGGAAATATAGTACTACATTTCCACCTTAGCTCTTCACGTTTATAATGTGAAATTATGTCCGAAATATAAAGTAGCCTATGTCACCTGAAGCCCTCTAATTATCTTTGTGCAAAAAATGACGTCATCCGTTGCTCTGTACACATATTTCGCATTTAATATTTAGGATTACACGCCTGCCCAAAAAAAGGAGTGTAATCCTAATACAATAGGAAATCAAGTTTCAAAATTTTGAGTTCGCAACAAACTATCTACCTATCTATCATCACGCCTTTTATCCCAAGAGGAGTAGGCAGAGACAATCGAATGACATACATACATCTTTCGCTTCTTTTATATTAATCATACCTGTCATACAAGCTCGACGATTGTGTGTACTTTTAATATTGCCAATTACACCTGGGTCGTCTTCTTCCAGCATTTCCTTTCACTTCAGCCATATAAACTTTTTTAGTCAATCATTCAGCCTTCATTCTTTCAACGTGTCCAAACCAGCGTAAACTACTTTTCCTCATTTTAGTCACAACATCATCTTTCACTCCGCATTCTTCTCTAATGACATAGTGGTATTTTGTATTTTTAAAGTATCGCTAAAAATTCAAAAGCATTCCTCGCTGATAGATAATTTTGATTTTCTTGCTTTTGCGGTTGAGACTCTTGGCCCGTGGTCATCAGACTCCAAGAAGTTTGCTGATGAAATTGGTAAACTTCTTATCAAAAAGTCTGGTAATCACCGAGCTAGTAGTTTTTTCATTCGCCGCATAAGCTTGGAGATTCAAAGGGGTAACGCAGCGAGTGTTCTTGGCACGATTGAACTTTCCTTCAGAGCTGGAGGAGGTATTCCACCTTAGATTCCTCCACCCCTTTTCTTTTTCTTTTTAGTTTTAAGGCAGTCTCTCAAGGGCCTCAGTTTCAAAGGCCTAGAGAAGGGCGGTAGGGGCCCAGAAATAATGAATGTCTTTGTGATTTTTAAGATGTGGTAAAGTAAAAAAAAATTGGGGGGCGCTGAAAAATAATTTATTTTAAAAGTGGGCGGTAAATAAGTTTGAGAACCTCTGTTTTAAGGTATTTATAGATTATTTAGATTCATGTTTTTAGTGTGAATAAAGATTTAGAATCCTTAATAATGCTACAGTATTGTCGATACAGCAAATGTTTATGCAGAAATGTGAGGTCGTATCGACCCATTAACTAAAATAGACTTGAATCTTGACAGCTTTCAAAGTGGCGAACTTGCCAGAGAAATGTAATGTATAGATCATAAATAGAAGTAAGAAAAGGTCACATTCACAAAAGGAACATTGATTTTTGAAGTATCATGAAAGCTTAAAGCTCCCGGGAACGGTTGTCGGCGTCAGGGTACCCAGCGTAAGACAAAGTCTTCCTCATTAGCCGTTGATTTTTTTGGATAGCTCTGTTGAGGTATGTAGATGGAAAAGCCTCTTTGTACGGTTTGTCAGATAATGTAGGTACATAGATTTGTGGGAATCGAACCCGCGACTTCTCAGTTGTGAGCCGACGTCTTACCCACTCGACCACCGACTCGATAGCCCGCGCTACGACCAAAAGGAGCTGAGCAGGAGCCAAAATTAACCAATCAAAAATTTCTTGTTTGGAAAATTTCCTAAGTTGCGCGAATCGAGACCTCTAGAGATTAGTCGCGAAATATTAATATAATTAAAAAAACGTAGGATTCTAAATATATACGAAAAGAATAATTTCCTACGCTACTCTACCAGTATTAACTCACTATATTATATAAAACTAATATAAAATATTTTTATAGGTATTTACACACAGGTGCCGAGTGCAGGCCGAGTGGTTAAGACGTCTGGTATTAACTAGACAGACCACGGGTTCGATCCCAGATCACGGCCATGTACCAATGGTATTTTTATAATTAAAACATACATAATCCGACAAACCACACTTAGAGACTTTTCCATCTAAATATACCTCAACAGAACTGGCCACTCGTTAGGCTCACAAATACCATCGGATAAAGAGGGAGACTTGGTCTTGGAGCTGTAAGCATAGTGAAGATAGAAAAAAAAATATAAATCACTACGTTACATAATATTATAAAACAAAGTCTCCCGCTACGTCTGTCTGTCTGTGACCTTTTCACGCAAATACTACTGAACGAATTTTGATAATAGTTCTATTTAGGGGCTGAAATCAAGGCGGGAAAAAAGTTGACCGCATCGAGTTTTCATGGCGTATGCTGTCTAATCCGCCAGATATATAACAAAATGATGTAGGAAAGAATTGTATAGAATGAAATGATCTACAAAAAAATTAATCTATCTTTAATAGATAAGTAGTTATAAGCGTATTTATGTAGGTATTCAAATTGTTGTACACCCATATTGTACCCTTAGGGTCTCCTACATAATCTCTAAAATGTTTCGATATAATTTTAGAATATATATGTACATAAGATATAAAATTACGTTCTATAATTATTCATTTGCTATAATTTTTTTTAAACCTAAAATCGATTTCTGTAATTTTCAAAATCACTATTATCAAAATATATAAAATTAAATTATATAATTATTCATTTGCTATAATTTTTTTTAAACCTAAAATCGATTTCTGTAATTTTCAAAATCACTATTATCAAAATATATAAAATTAAATTATATAATTATTCATTTGCTATAATTTTTTTTTACCCTAAAATCGATTTCTGAAATTTTTAAAATCACTATTATCAAAATATATAACATTAAATGATCTAATATATAATTTGCTATAATTTTCGTTTTATCTAAAATTGTTTTCTATAATTTTGAAGATATCTAAATAATCAAAAGGTACAACGCAAGGTTGTTTAGCTAGTTTTGAGCTTCTGGCGCTTCGCCGTCCGCTACCGCGGAACGCTCGCTTCGCTCGCTCGGCTTGCGCTCTATTTTAGCACTATTCGAACCACGCTCGTCGCTTCGCTCCTCGCTAACCTATTTTTATTTGCAAATTAGGGGAATAGGAATCGAAAATTACTGCAACAGGTTAAGATTAACAAAAACTACTGTAAATTTTAATATGTAATAGTACTTATTTAAACTGATTTCAATATAGAAAATTATTTTTTATGCTTATATATTTGTAAATGTATATAGAATGAAGTTATACTTTAAAAAATATAGTGAGTACAATTATTTTATCAATCCATTAGAGCAACTGATATTATAGATTAATAAATTTATAGAAAATGAATTTATATATTTAGAAAATTATAATAACTGCAATTAGAGAAAAGTAGCCATTAGTTCAATTGAAATTAGAGATTATAAAAATTATAAGACTTGAGATTATATATTTTCAAAATTATAGTAACTGCAATTATAGAAAAGTAGCCATTAGTGCAATTGAAAATAGACATTATAAAAATTATAGGACTTGAAATTATAGATTTTGAAAATTATGGGAACTGCAATTATAGAAAACAATACGTTATAGGAATTAATATTATAGATTTAAAAAATTATATCAAACACATTTATAGATTTTTAAAATTACAGGATCTAAATTTATAGAAAATGAATATTTATAGCAAATAAAATTATAGCTTCTGAAATTATATATATTTTTTTAGAGCATTTGAGAGGATACCGTACCCTTATACTTATAACTTTAGGTACGGACCCTAAAAATGCTGTAGAATATAAGTAAATAGATAATTTTGGAGCCCGTCTCGGTCAGTCCGCCGCCGCCGTGCTCTAGTCCGTAGATCATGCGTGTGATTTGTTAGGGGCTGTCGTGATTTAGTGTACTCATATCTATGTTTTGTGTTCTACAATGGATGGTGAAACTCGTTTGTACACAAATAAGAGGCAATTTGTTGGTTTTTATGTACTAAAGTGTTGTGAATTATGTACTAAGTTATCTTATTAACCGACTTCAAAAAAAGAAGGTTCTCAATCCGCCGGAATCTATGTTCCCCGATTACTTGAAGACGCACGTGGGGTGAGCATAATATATTTGACGTGACATCTTTCAGGCCACAAACGTTTATGACGCTGCAGGACCAGCCAAAGAATGCCCGGTCCGAGAATGTCCGGCCCAAGAATGTGCGGGCAAATTTGCTGGGCCGGGCAAAGACAAGTACACAGAATTTGCTCGCACATTTTGGGTTGGACGGTCCGGCCCGTGCATTCCGTGGCAGGTTCTTGTATGGACATAAACGTTTTTGGGTCGACACGAAAGATGTCACGTCAAATAGGTATATGCCCACCCCATTGCACTGGACTGTTTGGAATTTTTTTGTTTGAAAGGGTATACTTTACAGGTGGTTCTTTGGTCATCAGGTCAGGATCTGATGATGAGATCCTGGAGAAATCGAGAACTCTTCAAATTTTATAGGCACACTTGAAGCGATTTGGGTGTTTTTTTATAGTGACTTGGGCATTTGCTTTCGGAAAGCACACTTTTCAGTGCATAATTTTTGAAGTCGGTACACTTTTTTTTAAAAGGCTATTATGATTTAGATACTATTTGGTACACTCGGTTCTGCTCTCATGGAATTAGAAAGGCTATCAAGAGAGAAGGGGCATTTCAACCCCTAAAAATTACCCCTGGATAGTGGATACGGCCATGCAGAAATTGACTACATAATATTTAAAAAAGTCCCCCGCCGCTGTCTGTCAGTCTGTCTGTCTGTACCCTTTTCACGCAAAAACTACTGAACGGATTTTGATGCGGTTGTCACTATTTCATAGGTTGATTCACTGGGAAGGTTTATGCGTATTAAACATGGTTCTATCATGTTTTGGAGCTGAGCATTAACAATATTAGTGTATCAAGTCGGGGGAAAAGTTAGCCCCAGCGAGTTGTCTAATCCGTCAGAGATATAACAAAATGATGTAGGAAAGAAATGTGTAGAATAAAGTCGCATATGATGTGTAACATCTGACATCTCACCTTGGTAATAACTTATTACTAATAAGCAATATTAACATTATATCCTGAAAACATTAACACTTTATAGACAACACGTACACACTGTTGGCTGACTGACCTCTCGGAAAATGGGTTGGTACCATCTGACGGCCAACTCTACTACCGCGCGCGCTTCCCCAGCTTCTTGTTACCCATTTCCGTCCCTTTTTTACGAAATCGCTCCCACAGAATGCAGAAAGTTACACATCAAAAAGATTGCAATAATTTCAACGAAATTTTAGTATGTTATTGACATGGTGAAAAAATACGTCCAAAAATTGTAAATTGTGGAGTCTAACTTTTGTATGAAAACGTACGGACACAAGAACCATACCCTATTTTTTTAAATGCCATTATGGTAGGGGAACCTTGGGGCACCCGTACCTAACTAATATTATAAATTCAAAAGTTTTTTTTGTTTGTGAGAGTGACAAAGGAAGGGGACTCTTTTCAAATATTTCCGCAGACAAAACCGGGGCGGAAAGCTAGTAATTGTATACCCACACATTCCCAACACAATAGAGACGAGTACATATGTAATACAAGCTCGTACGGATGACCTACATACAACGACGCGAGGTGAATAGAGAAAATTTAATAAAAACCGTTGATATTTATCTCGTCAAAAGGTAATGGGAATTACACTTTGTGTTGGGTTGGGTTTATTGTTTTTGAGATAAAACTTGTTTTAAATTGTTACTATTGAAGAGTTTTTAGGATTCCGTACCCAAAGGGTAAAAAAGGAAACCCTATTACTAAGACTCCGCTGTCCGTCGTCTGTCCGTCTGTCACCAGGCTGTATCTCATGAACCGTGATAATTACACAGTTGAAATTTTCACAGATGATGTATTTTTGTTACCGCTATAACAACAAATACTAAAATACTGAAAAACGGCCAAAAAAAATCACGTATGTTGTATGGGAGCCCCCTTAAATATTTATTTTATTCTGTTTTTTAGTATTATGTATGTATTAATGTATGTATTATGTATGTATTATGTATTTTAATGAAGCCAAACAAGTCTCAATTAACGTGAATTGTAACTGTTGTTTGCATAATGTATATTTGTGCAATTCTGTAGCTCAATTCTCTACTTCTCTACAATATTATAAAGTCTTCCGCCGTGTCTGTGACCTATTCACGCAAAAACTACTGAACGAAGTTTGTTGCGATTTTTGGGTTGATTCACCGATAAGGTATACAAGTATTAAACATAGACCTATCATGTTTAGGAGCTGAGTATTTACAGTATAAGTGAATCAAGTCGGGGAAAACGAATTTTGTTGCGATTTTCACTATTAAATAGGTTGATTCACCGGGAAGATATACAAGTATTAAACATAGATCTATCATGTTTAGGAGCTGAGTATTTACAGTATAAGTGAATCAAGTCGGGGAAAAAGTTAGGGAGTGTGCTGTCTAATCCGCCAAAGATATAACGAAATAATGTAGGAAAGAATTGTGTAGAATAAAATGATCTAGAAAATAGACAAATAGTTAAATATATAGGTATACAAATTGTTGTAAACCCATATTGACGAGAGACAGATGTAACAGCGTCCACTTTTAGCCAGTATTCAACAGAACTGCAGGTGGCAAAGTCTAGATTTGTCAATTCTTTAACAGTTGTAATATTATGTAATTTTTAGAAGAAGTGCTCAAAGACATGCGATTATAGCACATAATAATATTATTATTGTCTCTGCCTATATATCCCTCTTAGGACAAAAGGCGTGATGATAGATCTTTGAGTATTTAAGACTGGAGACGGGAAGAGCTAAATCACCGAACAATTTTTTCTGCCACTTTTGGCGGGAGGGGAGGTAAACGTCTAGTACTAGCCCCTGTACCACTGTATTTTTCTGTCGTTTTATTGTCGCAACGGATTTTACGTTATATGATGATTATGTTAAAATACAAACATAATAATTATAATTAATGATTGGAAACACTATGTTTCAGCAAGTTTGACGTCCTAGATCGCCTTTCCCATTTAAAACATCACAATTAACTATTTTCCTAAAGCTCTGTCTTGGGACACTAAACGATACCAACAAAATCTAAGGTTACTTATTACTGCGCACCTGGTCAGTTTAACTGGTCAAAGGGGGAAAAATTGGCGAAAGGGGAAGCCCGTCTATGGCCCCTCCATAGGCTTAGTACTCTATGTGATAGATAGATAGATAATATTCTTAAAGAAAGTTGGTGCTTACCATTGGCACGAGTAAGATTTGAACCCTGGTCCGCTAATTTCAAATCTAACTTTCTACCAATTACTCGACTCCATTATCGTAATGAATGCATATAGTAAACAAAAACAGACAAACCAAATAACAAATCGATTTACTTAAAAATATGGTTACAGAATAGCCCCTTAGCTCGTAGCGATTCGTAGCACTTTCGTAGCATGCCGTAGCACTTTACAAGGTTCATGTTTAGAAATGACGCGGATGTTATTACAGATTTGCATATAACTGGAGATTATATTTACAGTTAATTTAAAAAAAAAAAACAGAATATTATCCCACAATACAAATGATTGTACTAGTTGTTATATATTATGTTAATTCGTTTATGAAACGGGATGAAGAGTCACCATAGAAAAACCGACCGTCACGAGACGTTATCGCGCGTTTTATTGACGTAACTTTAAACACTCACTTACTTTTTAAAGTTTAGTAGTGTCGTTGGATAATTTAGAAACATCCAATTGAATTGAATACAAGTTAAATTAATATAAAGCGAATAAAAAATTAGCTTCGCTTCGGTCGTGCGTGAATTTCTATTGCTATTTTAAATAAATTTAAAAAGATGGTTGACAGATGCTGTCAATGTCGGATTATATAAAATTGTTATAGTTCAGATAGTTGTCGCTAGATGGCGCCAAAAAATGTACTCGTACATAAGTTTTATCAAAAGCTAAATTACTTAAATTAGTGATCTAAATCATTATATATGTAAGAAAACGGGTTATATGCGACTCCAAATTTAATTAATAGTTAAAATAAAAACAAAGTAATGAAGTTAAAGTGATTATGTTATGATATTCGGTACATTAAAGTGTGTATGGGAAATGGCTCGGAACCAGGTTAATACTCACGAAGGTGGTATGCCTCCCACGAACACATCAGAGTTAGTAGGGAACTTTCCGAACGCAAACTCTCTTCCACGAGAAGTCTTGGTCTGAGTGTCCCTGTCGACAGCCAACGAAGTGTGCTCATCTCGGCGTGCCATCTACCAAAAACAAATGTTATTAAATATCATCATCATCATCATCATCATCATCAACCTTTTAAGATCCACTGCTGGATCATGGTCTCCCTCTAGGTGCACCATTTTTAGTGGTGCTCATTGAGAGGAATTGCCATAGTCACCACGCTTGGCAGGCGGGTTGGTGACCGGACGCCGGGCTTTACGTGCCCTCCGGAGCACGAGGAGTCGATTTAAGCACATATTCTTAAAGAAAATTGGTGCTTAGCATTTTGGCAGGGGGTAGGATTCGAACCCGGGACCTCCGTTTCAAGTCCACCGTCCTACCAATTAGGCTATCGACTACCTGTTTGTTTGTTTGAACGCGCTAATCTCTGGAACTACCTGGATTTGAAAAGGAGCGGAGCACTAATTATTAACGCGGGTGCAACCGCAAGGCACAGGTAGTGTGATATAAAATAATTTATTCCGAAGGACTTCCAGGGTAAAAGTCGTCTATGACTATGAACTCTTCGGTCCTACAACTATCTCTGTGTAAAAAAATTCTACGATTGTTGATTCGGCTTCGGCCGTGGAAAAATATGAAATGTGGCATTAAAATGCCGAAAGGTTTCCGGCATAAAAAGTGGCTTAAGACTAGACAAGTGTAAAAAAATCACTTCGATTCCTTTCTGTTTATGAAAGAAGGACAAACAAACACTAATAATTATTTTATTATTTTTGACCAATAATTCAGGCGTTTTAATTTGTCAAAAATCATAAAATAATAATTATTTTGAATGTTCAAAAAGCTACCAAAAAATGCTATAATTGAAGAGTACTTGTACAACAGCGCTTGAAAAAAATTTAAGAGCTTCGTGATAGATTATGAAAGAGAAAACAGGGGCATAGTAATCCTTTATTTTACCACCCATATTTCCTATTCAATAAAATCCATTGAAAAATTATTACTATATGCTAAATTACAGTGACACAGGTGGATTGTTTACAGAGAAATTGGGAATACTTTTTCTCATACCATTTAAAGATCGAAAACCATTGACCCTAGACTGGCCGTGTCTTTACTAAAATGTAAGGTCTAGATGAGCTCGTCATTTCGGATGACAGCTGTCAAAATATACACGTTAGTATTCTACTTTTTATCATTTCCAATGCTATTTTTTGTTTGTAAGAAGACAGTCAATTGATTAGTAGTTACGTCTTTTGCCCGCCAGGTGGCAGAGAGAGTGGTGCGTTGGCCAGCAAATGAAATGGTCGCTTTGTTTTAACTGTGTAATATTTTAATTCTGTTTAATTGTTTAATTGTGTCCAAAGTGGAAATTAAAGACAGTAATTAGTAAAGACGTTAATTTTATTCAATCCATCATCGTCTCTTTACAAGTGGCAGCCCAACTAGTGGCCAATAAAAGTTTCGAACCAAAATAACGAATTTTTACGAACTCTTAAATTTTGTTTCTAAAATATATTCAGTTTTCAACAAGCATCTTGCTGGTTTTATGTGTGACTGTCTCAATCTTCGAGGTGTTAAGTGAAAGTGAAAATGCCAAGAAGAAAAAGTGCGCAAAGTAGCCACGAGGCGGACTTCGAGGTGGAGTCGCGCATGTCAGCGATGTTCGCGTCCTTTGCTAGGGCTCAAGCTGAGTCTAACAGAGAGTTAATATCAGCTATCCTAGCTTCCAAGGATTCCAACAGTGACAGCGGCGCTCCAAGCCTGTCTCCGACATCACACATCGCACCGCCCTCCGCGCTTATGGGAAACTTCGCTAACTGTACAGCGCGTTTCAGCGGGAGAGCTCATCAAGATCCACGTGTCGTGGATGCTTTTATTGATACAATCATAGTATACAAAGAGTGTACAAATATAAGTGACGAGCATGCGCTCCGCGGCCTGCCAATATTACTAGAGGCAGATGCTGCTGTTTGGTACAAGGGAGTAAAGGGCTCCATTTCTTCGTGGACAGAGGCAATACAACGTTTGCGATCCATGTATGGTGCGCCGAAACCTCCCTACAAAATATTTCGTGGCGTGTTTAGTGCAGATCAAGGACATGAGCGCGCCGATATTTATATCAGCCGTCAACGCGCGGAACTCGCGAGTCTACCGTATGTTCTTGATGAACGAATTATATTAGACCTTCTTTACGGCTTGCTAAACATCAATATTCGAAAGCGAATACCTCGAGACCTGGTTAATAGTGTCGACGAGCTCATCGAGCGCGCCAGACAGGTGGAGGACGAGTTCGACGAAGCAGCGTCGGTGCCTGTTCAGGGACAACGGGAGCTTCGTGCCGGCCGGCATGAGCCGCGCTCTACGGCGGCGCCTGCGCCGAGCACCTCACTCCGGTCACCTGTGTTTCACGGGTCAACGACTGCTCGTAACTCGGTCGAGACTCCGCTTCGGTCTTCGACGTGCAAAGTTCCTCGGGCGACACAGTGTAACCAAGTAATTCAACCTCTTCAAGGTAACAAAAGTTATTGTGTTTATTGTCGTAAAAGTGGTCACGCTCGCTCTGAGTGTCTGCGACTTAAAATTAAAAGGGATAGTGAAATCAAGTGTTATGGTTGTGGTGCTAAGGGCATCATTCCTTCTAAGTGTGCTAATTGTAATGCTGGGGACAGTAAACCTAAAGACACTAGTAATACATTTTATTCTTGTAATTTTCATTCTTTGGACAAGTCTTTGAGCGATGATACCTACCCATTTACAGATCTTAGTCATGAACCTAATTTTATAAATCGTAGTAACGATCGTAGTTGTACATGTTGTAACAATATGTCTGTAAATCGTAGCAATCGTAGCCCAAAGAAGAGTCCGTTTTCGTTTAATACAAATTTGTCAAAGATTAAGCAAGGTCATCTGTCAAAGATCACCGAGTTGTGTACTAACACTTTTGTACCTAAAGGGAGTTTGCCTCTCAGAGGCAAGTCGCCTATTCAAAATTGTAACAAGCTACCATTAATGAAGGTTGCCTTTGCGTCTGACTCCAACAGTAACGGTACCAGTAACCGACCTATTCTCAATGTCGAGATTAATGGGGTTCGTGGTACCGGTTTAGTGGACACAGCGGCCAAACGATGTATAGCTGGTTATAGTTTGTATACGTTGCTACGCGATCAAGGTCACCCGTTTCGTAAAAGTAATTTTCGTGTAAAATTTGCAGACGGGATTGTGCGCGATATGAATGTCAAACTTGTTGACGTCGACGTTAAACTTGAGGGTAAGGTTGTACCAACTACCTTCATAGTTTTACCTAACGCCGTAAATAATGAAACACTTTTTGGTATCGATTTTTTATGTAGTGCTCGTATTGTTCTTAACTTACACGCGAACTCATGGTTTATGACTGATCACCCGCAGGCTGTGTATCCTTTGCAAGGCGAGAAGTCAAGCGTCAAGGTGAGTTGTGCAGCTGCAGACGTGATTCGACCTGATGAGGGGGCGATGCTGTCGTCAATGGAGCGAACTGCATTGTCAACCTTAGTTCACGAGTACGAGGACATCTTTGGTGAAGGGGGAGGAGCGACACCTTTCGCCGAGCATACCATCGATACAGGTAACCATTTTCCTAAGACTACTAAAGACGAGACCCGTCGTGTGGGGGAAGACTATTCACCTGGTGACCTAATCCTTCTACGTAGCCATGTTTTGAGTAATGCCGGTAAGGGTATAACCTCGAAACTCGTCCCAAGAAGAGATGGGCCCTACTGTATAAAAATGAAGGTGAGTCCCACCACTTACTTAATTTCGCATCGTGAAGCTCCTGATGAATCGATCGGTAAGTATCACGTGTCCGATCTTACTCGCTACCATGCACGTGAGTGTGAGGGTGATCAGTCCAAGCCACGACCCGTCAACCCAAAACGGAGACGCGGTCGACCTCTTAAACTATTAGATTATGTTTAAGTTCCTTGTTCTAATTGTTTTTTGTTATTGTTAATTGTTCTTACTCACTTTCTCTTTGTGTAACTTTTGTGTTTGTTTGACCAAACTGGTGGTCCTATATTTGGTCAAAAGGGGGAGTATGTAAGAAGACAGTCAATTGATTAGTAGTTACGTCTTTTGCCCGCCAGGTGGCAGAGAGAGTGGTGCGTTGGCCAGCAAATGAAATGGTCGCTTTGTTTTAACTGTGTAATATTTTAATTCTGTTTAATTGTTTAATTGTGTCCAAAGTGGAAATTAAAGACAGTAATTAGTAAAGACGTTAATTTTATTCAATCCATCATCGTCTCTTTACATGTTCCATTTTTACGCGGGTGAAACCACGGGCAAAAGCTAGTACTAAATATAAACATACCTGCAGTTTATGCCAATGTCCATCATTCAGGTTGTTCCCCACACTTATAATCTGAGCACCACCTCCCAAGTTGTACCTCAACCTTAGAGCACCATTCACCAATTTCAATTCAAAAAAGTCATAAGTCCCACCATCGTCCGTATACAAAAGCAGACCATTTGGTTGGTCAGTTTTGAATTCAAGTTCCAAAGTACCATTTAGGCCTGCGTTCCACTTTCTGAATTGGGAGTACGGATTTTGTTTGTCTAAGACAAAGGCTAGATTATGGTTGAATGATAGAAAGATCAGCCAGAATATAAGATAGCGGAAACTTTTGGCTATTTCCCAACTCATTCTGCCGAATTTACTTCACTATGACACGCTGTATGAAGATTGAGGGGCGCCGACGGCTTTTCTCCGTTTCATTGCTTGCATTCCTGAAAAGATAATTTTATATTTAAGTACTGCTGAAGTTTATTTTGGAGATCATAGGTTCATTGGAAATACTCAGTAAATGTCATGGGTTTTGATAAGTTTATTAATTTAAGTTGGGACCTAACTCGAACGATGTTCTTTAGACATCGATCGATATTAAACTTATCTGGGTAGCATGTCATGAAATCTCCCACATATATAATGCAAAAATATTTTTCAAATCCGACTGGTAGTTCCAGAGATTAGCGCGTCCAAACAAACAAACAAACAAACAAACAAACTCTTCAGCTTTATTATTAGTATCTAGATTTATCTTTATCGTTGCTGGACCTTATAGTAGACCAATCACAATAATATTCATTTAGATCTTTATTTATGAAAAGTGGTCTTTCACTGGTCAAAACGTTATAATGTAATGACAATGCATATGCAATATTAACTGCATTCTTCTTATAAATAAGAAAGATAATTTCGTTCGATCCCGGATCCCGGCCATGCACCAATAGGTTTTTTAATTAAAAACTTATGTACATAATCCGACAAACCACACTTAGAGGCTTTTCCATCTAAATACACCTCAACAGAACTGGCCACTCGCCTCAAATACCATCGGCTAAACGAGCTAAGACTTGGTCTTCCGCGTCTTCATGTTCTGTTAAAATTAAATCCTAAGTGCGAAAGTGTGTTTGTTTTAGATGGAGGGCCGGACATAAACAACTTTTTATCCCGGAAATAATTCGGAATAAAATGTCACATTTCAAAAATTTACAAGGGCTATCCCGGGGTGGGAATCTAGTACTAAATATTTCTGTCTAAAGTCATAAAAAAACGGAAGTAAAGCCCCAATTCCCAGCTTCCAAAACATCTGTCGCAGGTAAAAGCCACTCGACGACGTATAAAAGATTGTTAGTAGTTAGCGAACCGAAAACTAGGCCGACAAGCTTCTTATATTTTGTATTTCTACATTTTTACTAAATGCCATCTCCAAGAAACGTTTTAACCTACTTCTTGGAAAGAAAAAAGCCAAGTTCGAAGGTTCCGCTCTGCAGAACGAAATGATAAATATGTACATTATAACGCCAAAGGTTACCTTACGGCTCCCGGAACCGTATTTCAACCCCAAGGTACCCATCTAAAGAGAAAGTCTCCTTCTTTTAGCCAATGGTATTTGTGATGCCATACCTAACGAGTGGTCAGTATACTCTGTTTATTATATGATGGCGAGACTGATAAGGTATACGGGAAGAAAATTCATATTAAAATGTTATCATTACAAAAACCTAATATTATAAACGCGAAAGTTTGTATGTATGTATGTTTGTAACTCAATCACGCCAGAACGGCTGAAC
The DNA here is from genome assembly GCA_963924495.1 of Nemapogon koenigi. Classification (NCBI taxonomy): domain Eukaryota; kingdom Metazoa; phylum Arthropoda; class Insecta; order Lepidoptera; family Tineidae; genus Nemapogon; species Nemapogon koenigi. Next base: position 10,730,762 of record OZ004647.1, on the reverse strand, counting down.
GGATCTGGATGAAATTTGGCACAGAGATAGATTATAGTCTGGAATAGCACATCCAGGAAAAATGTATGGTTCCCGTGAGATAGATTTGTTTTTTTTTTCACGGGATCGACATGATTTTTTGCATAGTGGTAGTTTAGAGGTCAGATAATGACATTATACAACTTTTTATATAACGAAAGCGGGCGGAGGAGGGGCAAATTACAGCCACGGGATTATTTCTTTTTGGATCTATTTCCACGCGGGTGACACCGCGGACAGAATTTTGTAATATTATAAATGTGAAAGCTTGTATGTTTAGATGTGTGTTTGTTGCTTGTCTTAACAGCTGAACAGATTTAAATGAAACTTGGAGGATAAATAGTTTATGTCCTGGAAAAAATGATAGGGGAGGGACATAAATCCTTTTCTTGGTTCTATTTCCACGTGGGTGAATCCGCGGGCAACAGCTACTTAGACATAGTTAGATGTAATAAATCAATATAAAAATAAAAATCTCTTTTGTTACTTGTCACGCATATCATCTTATATTGAACAGAGTATAATTATAGTTTGTATACCTAAAGGAGTAAAAACCCATTGTCTTGAAACCCCTTCCGGGTTCAATTCCCACTCGTTCAAAAAAATGGGAATATGTGCTTTAATCGACTTCTCGTGTTTCGGAGGACACAAAAGTCCGCACTTCTTCTAAAAATAACAGATGTCATCTAGGTCCATTAAGTGCAGCAAATGGCTGCCACCTGTTCTGTTTAATATGGACAATTGGCCTCAGGTGGGCCGCACCGCATTTTAAATTTTGTCGGATTATACCTATACATAAAACTCTTTGATATCCCTACATAAGTTTTTAATTTAAAAACTCATAAGAACATGGCCGGTGTTGAACCACTCCGACACCCAGGCACCACCAATTTACGCCCAAATATGTGCATATCATAGAAACTTATATAGAATATTTACTGTGCTTCTATACTTTGGATCGTTGAATGAAATCGTTTAAAAGCCATAGGAACACATTTAGGTTAGGGGCACGTCAATTCAGCACATACACATCCGTTAATGTTCACGACTGAAAACGGCTCCATATAAAGAACCGGAAAAGTGGGGAGTCGCCTCGCCCGGAACAATCGTGAGAGACGCCTACTCATTCTACAATGATGTCATTCATTAAATATTATCACGGATACTAATCTCAAATGGGTGGGCACTATATGAGCAAGGATTTTTGCAAGCCCTACCCGTGAATTAATAGTGTTTTTGATAATAAAAAAGTTGTATTGTTTGAATTTTTAATTAGTTACAACACAACCGTTGTCCAAGAGACATTTTTCATTAGAAATCTCCAAATTAATTATAATTAGTAGTAATGTATGTATATATTGGCATAAGTGACAAAATATTTAAATAAATTTTAATTTTAAGACTGGTTAACCTACTAAAAAATCTGATTACTTTTGTTGTCCGAGGGACATTTTCGTTGTTGTTTGGTCTTTTAGATAAAAAAACCACATTAATGTATAAAAGTGTCGAGCAGTTCACAATCTTAAACATAGATAAATTATCTAATTCAAAAAAATATTTCAAAATCTTCAGATAGGATAAAAAATAGTTGATCCACTAGCTAGACAAACTGCTTAGGGTGGCCGAGTGGTTAAGGCGTCTGGTATATATGGTTCTATCTGGACCAAGGTTCTATCCCGGCTACCTGGGTATTTTATTCCATCTAAATATATCTCAACAGAACTGGCGACTCGTTAGGTAGTCGTCAATAATACCATCAGCAAAAACAGAAAGACTTGGTTTTCACCTGGGTACTCCGGTAACACGGTTTCGCGAGGTAACCAGTTTTCTGGGATTCTGTGTGTGTTTTAACTCGTGCGAAGTCAGGGCAGATACTAAATGCATTTCATGAACCATATATCACGCGATTCGCATATTGGCTAGTCTATTTATTAGTTTAGATTAGAGCCAACATAAAACATTATTGTAGGTAGGTATTTTACGACCTTCCATACTGCACGAACAAGTAATAACAACATAATCTCATAATATGATCACGCCTCAATCCCAGTGGGGTAGGTAGGCAATTACTTTTTTTAATTGTTAATGTATTTTTGTACCATATTAACTTTCACCAATTGAGTTTATACAAAAATCCTATAGAAAAAAGCACTTTTAGTTTTTCCTGAATTTTCCAATCAACTTCCAATTTTTTTTTTCAGCAAAAAACCATACCTTACTCAGACTATAACAAACATTTATAAAAAATTGCCAAATTGGTGCAGCTGTTCTCAATCGCATCGCAACTTAGCAACAAACACCATTTAATTTTTATTTTATAGACAAGCTTCTGACCCCGGTTTCACCCGCGTGGAAATAGATCCAAAAAGAAATAATCCCGTGGCTGTTAATTTGCCCCTCTCCCACCCGCTTTCGCGGTATAAAAAGTAGTATATGCATAGTATATGTCATTTTCTGACCTCTAAACTACCACTATCATGTCGACCCCGTGACAAAAACAAATCTATCCCACGGGAACCATACATTATTCCGGGATAAAAAGCAAGACTATAATCTGTCTCTGTGCAAAATTTCATCCAGATCCTCTTCAGCCGTTCCGGCGTGATTGAGCGACAAACATACAAACATCCATACAAACTTTCGCGTTTATAATATTAGTGGGATAAGCTCGGAGGTTGCCTTACGGCTTCAACCGTGTTATCGGTCCCAAGGTACCCAGCGGAAGACCAAGGAGCCATGAGGTAACCCACTCCTCATGGGATAAAAGTCGTGATTATATGAAACAAATCGTGGACAAAAGCTAGTTTAGAAATAACCCAGTATCTAAGTCCGAGCAGAATACCGGACATTCCTTTTAGGTCGGAATGAACGGTATTTGTAATGAACTTTGGTTGGGATTTAACGAGCTAGGAAACTAAAGATTATTTTAATTCTGTCTTTAAATTGAGTGGATTTGCTTATAACTCAAGAACCACTAAATAGATTGATCAGGAAACCCTATAGCAGTTACTGTCGCATTTATTTTTTTACGCAAAATGTAATAAACCAAGTATAGCGGCTTCGTACCCGTACAATATGAGTTTACAACAATTTGAATACCTACATAAATACGCTTATAACTACTTATCTATTAGAGATAGATATATGCTACCGCTGACTTTTTTGTAGATATTTTTTTTCTACACAAATCTTTCCTATATTATTTTGTTATATATCTAACGGATTAGACAGCATACGCCATGAAAACTCGCTGGGGCTAACTTTTTCCCCGACTTGATTCTTTTGTACTGTTAATGCTCAGCTCCTAAACATGATAAGTTCATTTTTAATACTCTCAGACCTTCCCGGTGAATCAACCTATCTATTAGTGAAAACCGCAATAAAATCTGTTAACAAAAAAATTACTTAAAGTTGATAGATAAAAATTACACTGAAAATTGTTTGGTAATGTTTTTTTTAATAAATTTTTGCTTAGTGTCAAGTGATCAACAGTGGATTTTTTTTTTGTCACTCAATGAATAGATAGGAAACTATAAGTCGGAATCACTTATATTAGTGAAAGAATTTTCATAATCGGATCAGTAGTTTTAGATATTATTACCACAAAGCCAAACTTACAAACTTTACCTATTTATAATATTAGGTTTTATTTATTTATATACAATATTCAGGTTTTTGCTCAGATACTAAAGATTGTTCTAATGCTGTCTACAAGAACCACTAATTGATTGATCACGGAACCCTAGAATTATTTTATGAGCATTGAACATAAAACTTTCTACTTTCGTATCGTAAAATCCATATTATGAAATCGAACACACATTTGTAACATCATACATCACAAAGTCGTATTAGAAAAATATTGATAGGGGCACCTATCGCCCCCCCCCCCCTGTTTTCAAGTGTCAAAAATTTAAATAGTGTTATGAAAACAAATAAGACAAGTCTAAAAAATTGACTTTAGGTATCTAAAAAGACATGCAAAAGTATATCACAATTTTTTACTCCCCCTGAACAAAGCCCTGGGTACGCCCATGTGTAATCTGTAACTATTATGAAAGTCGATCTTGTGTTTTAATAACCTTATTTTATGTTTATGCATAAATGACTATTGTTACTCGATCCTGGCTGAACTAGTTTGGGTGAGTACCTATCTAAGATCCTGAAGACCTATTCCTGTATACCAGAAGCTAATTGAACCATAAAACTATTCGTTAGGTCTATTAAGTTATGTACGTTTATGAGTGCTATAAGCTCCGCGACCTACAAAATGTTACTATAAAAACTCGTAATCTAACGGTATTAGCCTTATAACGCAATGACATTGGGATCGCGTGTAGAGGTAATACTGAAAAAACTATTTGAAACTACTTTTACACTATGGTTTCACTCACGTCTCTTTGGCATAGTTCAACCCCTAAGGGAGAAAGTGCCAAATATTATTTTTCTGGTAATAGTTTAAAACTTGAAATGCTTTTTGACACAAGTAATGAAACACGTATTTCAAAATTCAATCCTTAGGGGAGAAACTGTTGAAATTAGAGGCAAAACTATCCAAGAATGTGTAATATTGGGTTTTTTATCATTTAAAAAACTGTGTCAGGGAACAAAATATCAGTGTATCTTTTTATTTAAAAACCCGTATAGATAATGAAGATAAAAACAGACATATTACACGGTAATTCCTAAATAACAAGGTTCCGTATCAAGAGCTTAGGAGAAAACCCTCCAAAGTTATTTTACTAATAAAAAATTCTATTTCAAATAGCTGCAGTTTTCCCGTTACTAATCTCATCAGAATTTTACCTTTAGAAACCTAGGAGAACAGGGGGGAAAAGATGGTGGTAGATTTTGAAAAATTTTGACTAAATTTATGAAAAAATCATTTATCCAGACTTTTTTTCGTTGTACTAAACTGCCCACCATTTTAATCTTAAAATTGTTTTCTTTAATTGAGAAAAACCTCTGCAACAGAAGGACGGACACAAAAGTGATCTCATAAAGGTTTCGTTAGACGAGGTACGACACCTTAAAAACGATCTAGGTACTAAAGATGCCCACACATGTAAAAGGTAGCCGGCCGGTCCACCGAAACCGACCACAGACTCATCTAATTCCTGTACGAATGGTCGCCTGTCCGTTTTCAAATCAACATGTCTGTGGTCGATTTCGATGCCGGACTGCTGTAGACACACACACGTATTACACAGATATTGTGACTGACATCTCCAGATCATCCGGCGGACGGACCGAAAATTTTCTGTGAGATATCGGCCGAGTCTGTGGTGGGTTTCAGGCGGAAAAACACATTTGACGTTAAACATTTTAGGAAAATTCAATACTATATTTTTTTCAGCCTGTCGAAAGTGTCAAAGCAGTTTGAAAATATTCGAAAATTATTCGAGCCCTTGTGAACATCAATTTCTCTAATTTATCTATCCACAAATAATCCACCATTACACCTTCTATCCCAAGAGGGGTAGGCAACGGTCCTAACATTCTATCGCTTCTTCTTTATTCATCATACTTTTCATACATGCTCGGCGATTGTGTGTACCTTTAACATTGCCTTCGATCAATATATTGTTTATATTATATGTTCAATAAAAGTAGGTAGGTACCTCGGTCGTCATCTGCCAGCATTCAATTCAAAAAATCTAAAACTTTGTGTTTTGTTCATAGATATGACATTTAATTTATAACTTACATAAATATAACATATTTATTCAATAGTTATCTCACTATTGTTACAGTATTAATATTGCTTTACAAAATATTTCTAACATATAAAAGCACAGAGTCGCATCAAATAAACTCAAACCTGCCAAATTCAGACCAAAATCCGACTTATCTAGGACCAATTTACGACCTAGTTCAAGCTATAAAACTCTAAACCTGCAATTTTTAGTAAAATCATAAGATGCAGCATGTGTACTATACAAACCACTACGAAACCATTCATCGATTGATCCCCTCCCATTTACTTACCAAGGATATGCAGCACTTTCATTCAAAGTCAAGAAACAAACATATTGTTTTCAGGAGTTTTTGATTCACTAGTCTTCGCCACTGAGTATGTTTAGACACGGTTTTGTTATGTAATTGGGGATGAATTTGTGGGCGAATGAAGCGATCGCCTCATAGGAAACGCGGGGCAAAACTGTGACGCTACGTGAAAGCTTGCGCGCGCATTTCAGCCTATTTAAGTCGAATATTGGGAAATGCGACTGATTTATTAAAGAATATACACTAGAATTGACTAGAATATACAAATAAATTGGAATTGAGAGCATCTCTCGCGGATACAATGGGTGACAACGGAAACTCCGCTGTCCGTCTGTCCGTCCTTCCGCCCTTCACAGGGCTGTATCTTTTGAAGCGTAATAGATTGAAAGCCTATTTGCCTACTTGAAAGTCGCTATAATAACAAATAATAAAAATAAAATAAAGTTAAAAATTAACGGGGGTCACCATACAAGAAACGTGTTCTTTTCGGTGTTTTTTGACATTTTGACAGAATGTGTATTGCTATGCCCGCTGTAAGAACAAATAATAAAAATTAATGGGGGTCCCCATACAAGAAACCTGTTTAATTCGGGTTTTTTGCTCGGTCTTAATAATGGCAATACATACAAACGTCTAACTAGTTTAACTATAATGCATACTCTAAATAAAACAAATAATAAAACCGGCCAAGTGCAAGTTGGACTCGCGCTAATTTGTTCCAGCGCCATACAAGGGGCGTCAAACTTGGTCCGACCTAAGTGTGTACTCGCACTTGGCCGTGCTTTGATTGTTATCAATAAAATCAATTAAATTCAAAAATAGGTACGTTGTTTGTGTTATTAGATTTTTTTCTTACAACAATTTATTATGCTTATATCTAAATGTATTTATGTATATAGCATAAAAAAATATCCCGAAGGCTCTCCGACATAAATGTCACTCTAACGGCCTTCAAACTATATTTGTGTAAAAAATCACAACAAACTTTCGCATCCTTATTAATTAGTTTTTTTTTAATTCGTAGCTAAATGTTGCCTTACATAATTTCGTCATGTCAGTCCGTCTACATGTCACAGGTTTATATTATATGTACTAGCTGTTCATCCCAGTTTCACTTGTGGGGCTCATACTAATTTTCATCCACTATTATGTTTACTATCTTTGCCTGACCCAACAATTTTCTCGGCATTCTAGTGTTGGATATTTTCTGGTCGGGCATTCCTGAGCTGGCCATTGACGTCGCGGTCCTAAGTATGCTAACCAACTTGTTATACATGTTAATACTGTAATAGGTTACACAATTTAAAATGTCGACGTGCTCTTTGAAAACATGTCACGAATTCCAATCAACACCTTAACCGTAGACAAAAGGCTCACACTTTGTAACGTTCAGCCTTTCTCCACACCACATGAAAACTGAAATCTTACGACTATCAATCATTATGTATAAACGATATACATTGCTGTTTAATACACTGATTTCAAATAAGACTTCTAAACAAAAGCCGTAATGAAGTTTGGGTAACTTTAAGAAAACGTGTCACTGTTAAAAATTGATATAAAGTTAAGTGGTGTAAAAAATATTGTTTTTAGATCTTCCCGTAGCTGCATCACTGAAAATTTTATTTTTGCGGGAACAATGACGAATATTTATTGAAAAAATCCGTTCTTACAAAATTTCTGAAAAACTACTGAACCAATTTTAGTCAAATGTTTTGACATTTCTATAATATATTTTAGTTGTCCTGTTTTCCGGGATAAAATGTCATCTATGTTTTAATCCAGGATATTTATTTATCCTCCAATTTTCATTAAAATCCGTACAGACGTTCAGGCGTGATTGAGCAACACATAAACATTATATTTGGATTGGATTTCAAATAATGTCCTTCCCTAGTGTTTAAACTTTCACCATATCAAACTCTATTAAACTCGGTTCAGTGGTTTAGCCGTAAAAGCGTAACAGACAGACAGAGGTTACTTTCGCATTTATAATATTAGTAGGAAAACAATTTTACCCTTTCCCGATACAAATTAAGTCTAGCGAGGAGTCTGGCTGCATCTACTTTTATTGGGTTGTTCTTAGGACGCTATTAGGACTCTATTAGCACGCTCTGTTCGACAACCTAAGTCCTAAATGATCTCCTGCCACGACACTTTTTTTACACTTTTTCAGTTTCCATGATTCCATGTTTGTCCGTGCACATCTCAGATTATATTTACTGATAGTATAGGTACCGGGACGGTTCTTGAGCGGTGGTCGTTAGATGCGCAGAACACAATTTTTGGGTCTGCTTGATGGTATGAGGTATTAATTTTAATTTTACCAGCAGTAAAAAGCAATCGTAAAAACAAACACCAATAAATCAATTATAATAAATATACAAGTTATATTGCACTCGAATTACATAATTATGCGCAAACATTCCCCCACTTTTTCGTCGAGCGCTCAAGAACCGTCCCGGTACCTGTACCTACAACAAAAGCAACAAATAACAGTTTTCATTTATTCAAAATAAATAAGTACCTAATATTAAAAAATATTAAATCTTGTGTTTTTAGGGTTCTGAATATCTCCGATGAAGAATCGGAAACTCTTAAGACGCTGAATAGAGCCAATGACCTTGAGAGATGGCACCGCCCCCACGCGGGTACACATACACACCAAACGACGTGGCTGCCACTAAAACGACTGCTACACTGTCCGACCGCCGACTCAACCAAAGTGATGGTTCAGAAAACCACCCACCACGACCGACGACTTGCCACGACCGTTCAAGGCCAAGTTGAACCGAAGGTTTGTTGCGAGCAATGTTTCCCACTCCAAAAAAATATTCCTTTATTATAAATATTTATAATTTTTTTTTTAATTTTTTTTTTAAGTCAAGAACCCCTAAAATCACCAAAATTACATTGAAATCCCCCTTAACATTTTTTATAATATTCTTCATTTATAAATTATTTAATATTTCAAATATAATTTCGTTTCTTCTGGTTCTGACTTTTTTAAATTATACATTTGAATATTAAATTATTTTTAGTTATCCTAGGGCCTGAACTCGTAAATCAAAAAGCCCTTTAAAATCCCATCACATTTATTTACCCCCTAAATTTAGGGAAAAACCCCCGAAGTTGGGATCCCTGGTTGCGGTTCGTCTCTATGGGCGAGTAGAGGGGATTGAAAAAGGCGTTCCCACGCACAGAGCAAGCACCAAGGTCAAGTCGGTTCGCACGATCAAAAAATTTCGTAGCCACAGTAGAGGGGATTGTAGAAGACTTTCTATTGGTTAGGTCACGTCGGTTGAGTCGGCTATCCCACCGTGTGGAAGGCATTTAATAATATAGCATCAGACTGCAGCCGGTACTCATTTTCTGCCAACTGGTATTTGTAGAGGGGGGCTCAGACAGACTACACGAAAAAGAGGTTTTCTGCCGGCAATTGCTTACCACTTTCTTGTCACAGCTTAGGTACTTTCTCCGAATCTAGTGGACAAAGAATGTTGAAACTTGGTATATAATAAAGTTTAATGACCCAATCACGGACGTATAGCGTAAATAATCGAATTTATATTTTGGAGGAAAAATTAAAACGTATAAATATTATTTTCCAAGTGCATCATATGACATAATAATCAAATGAAAGGGCTCGTTATAAGGAATAGAAGGAAATACATTTTTTTATAGTTTTAAAATGCATAGTTATTAAAGAAAATATACGAAAATTGACCGTTCAATCAGGGGGGGGGACTCTTATCTTCGAAACTACCGAGTCTAAAATTTTGAAAAAAATAGGGAATAAATTTCCAAAACCTTAACGAAAGGAAAAATGGTACGGAATCCTCAGCGCTCAAGTCGTAACTTGGCCAATTATTTTTAATAATCTTTTATCCTATTCTATTTTTTTCGTGATGGCTCCATCAGGGTTTTGATGATTCCGCCAATCCAATGTTAAGTTTTGTATCCGTTTTATAGTATCAATATGACGATTAATCGGTAGCTAAGATTGTGATATGTCTTATTAATCACAGTCGGCGGTCGCCATGACATGACGTAAAATCTTAATAATCTTCATTTTGTAAACATCATTAACATGAGCCCCATGAGCCATATGGGCCTTTTTTTCCACTACCTACCCTTCATTCCATACGTGTTCCATTCTTACCCACAGAGCAAGTAGAACATTCATACCATTTTTCTCACCATTTTCAATACAGTGTTGCCCATTTCATTAAGCTGTACCTTTTGCCATCCTCCTCAACCACAAATCTTAATATAATATATTTACAGCTATTGTGAGAAATAAACATTTATCTTTGCCGACCTACGAGTAAGGAAACTTACTCGTAGTTGCCGACACCGTGACCATGAGGGAGATGTTGATCGAGACCAAAACCAAAAAATTCTTCGCCTGTGGCTGTGTGTATATTGTCATTTGATTGTAGTGTGATTGTATGTTTGTATGTCTCAAGTGACCCTCCCACGCCCCGCGTAGGATATGGTCCGAGACTGGAGACGACAGAACTACTTGTTCTACTTGTCACTACAGTGATCAGTGATGTCAACATAAATACTTGCTACGTGCTAGACAGGCCATGGATTTCTGACGTTATGTATTTGGGGCAAGAAAGTCCTTGCAATAATCTTTTAAATTTTCGACGATAGCCCTATTCTGTGTTGTTCTAAGTTGTGATCGGTAGATAAATGATTGTTAGGTTCGTCGCAATTTTTATTTTATGTTGGTTTTAAAAAGATTTTTTAATGTTCTTATCGTTTTTTTACTCAATGGCTGTATGAGTTAAAGTATTTTGCCTACTGAGGCAGAAAAGAAAGAGAGTTAAATTAAAAAATAAACGTCAACTGTGTTGGTGTGGACTGGACTGGATCTTTCTTGAATAATCCCATTTAATTAATAGTCAACAATATTTAGTCATATTATTTATCAAAATTTAAACAAAACGACGTCCAACCAAAATAATGTGTGAAAGCAAATATTAAGCGGCAGGCCGCACTTGCAATTAAACAGAACAAAACCATTTGGGAACATTGTTTTTCTGGTGTCAAATTTCTCAAAAATATTTGATACTTTTCACAAGCAATAGAAATTCAAATTCTATTTACTATCTTAATATTGGTAAGTGTGCATTTTGTTTATCTTATATATGATAAAATTATCTGATAAGTTGTTTATCCGCTGTTCAATACCTTGTTGTCCTTGGACAGCTGAAGTAGTCTCAAACAATAATGCATATTGTCTTTGTTGTTTTATATTAATTAGTAATTCATTATAACCTAATTGATGTAATTAAGTCGATATTAGTTAATACTTATTGATTAATAATAGTGTTTTAATTTCCAGAATATTGACAGATATTCATTGACATGGTCGCATTTTGAAGCCATTTACTCATTCCAAAATACAAAATAGTAAAATTTTAAAATGGCAAGATACTTTGAGAATACAACTGTGTTTAACTTTAGCTGGGACCAAGTGGCTTCTGGATATTGGAAGAGATACCCCAACCCACAGAGGTAAGATAGTATTTTACATATGTAATTTAGATAAAATGTCCAATGAAGCTTATTAAAATATTAAACATAATATCACGGTTTCGGGAGCTGTAAGGCAACCATAAGGTGAATCCGGGGCGGAAAGTTAGTAGCTACATATATTCATATATATTATTCATGTATATCTATCACACTTTTTATCCCAAGAGGAGATGCTACAATACTTTTAAAATTGTCTTCAATCAATATTAAACGATTGATTGAAGGCAATAAATTAATAACTATGGTCATACCGGATAGAACATTGTCCAGTATTTTGAGGAAAGTCGGTCGGTACTACTTACTGGTCACAAGCGCCTACAACTGAAATCCCTCAAACGCAAAACTCGCGCGCGCTCCTCGCAACATAAATTAGTTTTAGAAGAATGATTCAACTTTATTATTTGTTCATTGGAAGTTCCTATTATTTTTGTTAAACATACCTATCTACTTTTAGGTGATTTTATTTTTTTCTGAAGTTCCTACCTTTATTTTTTTTAAAGACTTTGTCAAAGTTAGCATAGTCTTGGTCTCCACAATTTTATGACTGCATTATATTTTGTTACTAATTTAGTTGATTAATAAATAAAAAATATTAGTATAAAAAACCCGTAGTTTTAGCCTAGCATATATAGGTATTTTTTCGCGACTCACCTGGCAACCCTAATCCTACTATGCATTATATAACTATTGCAGCTAGCTTGCAAACTATGAGAAATGCTAAAAAAATGGAAAAAACCAAAAATTTTTGTTTTTAATAATGATTTCAAACCTGTTTTCAATAAAAGTACACAAAGATCGTCTTCTGCCAGCATTTCCTTTTGTTTCTGCCATATATATGTTTAGTCAATCTTTCATCCTTTGTTCTTTCAACACCAAAACCAAACCAGCGTAAATTTCATATAGGTGCACAAATTCAAGCAATTATCAAGAACCAATCTTTAAACTTTTCCAAACCCATTTCAGCACACATGTATTGTCAGAAGACACCTACAGTAGAGAGGTGAAGAACGGCTGTCTGTATACCAAGAGGCTACTCACTAAGACCAACAGGGTGCCTAAATGGGGCGAGAGGTATGTTTCATGTATGCTTTACTGATAATCTGGTATTTGGTTCTGACTAGTGATCTACTGACTATGGGTTTGGCTGACTAATCTACTAACGACTAATGGTCCCCAAAATGACCCACTATTGGCCAGCTATATTCGGCTTTACTGACTAGTCCCGACTATTCGGTCAATAGAACCCCTCATCAAGTACTGATTAATTGACAATTTGGGATTGTTTAAGAGTAGAACATATAGTAAGTACTGGTTTATTACAATTTATTTCCCCTTTCCTGTACAATCATAAGTGCTGAATACTCAAATGATGTTTGCTGTTGTGTGAGTGCTGCTGAAGTTTGCTGACTATAAAAGTGGCCAAACAATCGGCTTTTCTGACTAATCGGTAGATCCCTAGTTCTGATCTTTTTACCCAACACTGATGAGGTCAATGCTTGAACTGTGTACCCAATATTTAAATGTCATAGATTATTTTATTATACCAAAACAACAGATAAGACACACCTTATTATGTTGGGATCAAGGTCTTAACAGCTGGATCATTGTGATAAGCCATTGCTTGATAATAACAGTTAAAAATAAAATATTTAACACACACAAATGATAAATCTAGGACAGGTACAAAGTGGAAAAAGAAATCTCAATTAATATTATAAATGCAAAAACAACGCAACTGATTGGTGTGATTTTTTTGCACAGAGCGAGAACGTGACATTATATTATACTACTTTTTATCCTGGGAAAATGGATTTTTTTATAAACAACTTTTCTATTTATGCGAAGCCAGAGCAGGTTACTGGTAAGAAAATAAGAAAGCTAGTCCTAGTTATCTGCCTATCCCAATAAAATTGAGGCATAAAAATTATGTACGTAAATCCAGAATAGAAAACCAAAAAATAACTTTGTGACACTTGCAGGTTCTTCCATTCAAAATCAGTGAAAATAATGGAAGAGAGCATAGTGGACCCTGAGAAGAAGATTCTCATTACTTACACCAGGAACTTGGGGTATACTAAAGTTATGGTAAGTTGATCTATATATCATTCATGATGAATACGCAATTGGTAAAGAACTAGAGACCAGAGGATCCGGGTTTAATCCTCAATTGTGGCAAAAATCAAGAACTCTCCTCATAATGTTGTCCCAAACTAATTGCAGCATGGCAGTATATGTAAATTACGCGATAACTGTGTCTTGGGTTTGAAATTAAAATTGATTTCTAAAGATATACATATAGGTATATTAAACATAAAAACAATGACATACAATTTTCAAAATCACATAAGTTTCATAAAGCTTTGAAAGTCCTCAATTTTTCGCGTATTTTTAACTGACTTTGAGACTTTGTACAATTTTATTTCGTTTATTTTATAGTTAATTTCATATATTTTAAGAAAACATTAACTACAACTTGCATTTTCTAATTGTTTTTGTATAATACTCATACAGCCGAAGTCCGTTTCGTGTATTATCGCAAGAGAGGTTTTGTTGAGAAATCGTACTTTCTCATGTTTCTGGTACGTGAAACTTGGTCTATCTTATCTTATCGCTTTTAATAGCATTCCATCTCGGTTACATCTTTCTAAAAAGATATGGACAAAATAAGTCGCGCGTAAAACTGAGTTCGTTGCGCTGTGATGCGTCGCCTTAAGAATAAGTCTCAGTACCTACTTTAAATAAGTTCTCGTGATCCAGTTCAGAGGGCACATAAAACCGGCGTCTGCACTATTGTGAATGGAATGGAAAGGTACTACTATTAAAAAAGAGAGCTTTAGGCACATTAAGCTCAACGACAGGCTAACCACTTGTTTTGTTTAATATTGTGACTTTGCCACTGCCTGGTTTTTAGCGAATTGGGCTCACTATCCACAGAGATGTTTCGTCACGCTTTGCTTTATTATAGGTAGCAGAAAAGACCGACGGAAGTTCGTTACACTTTTTAATAGTTCGTACGTACCCTTTTTTACATGAGGAAATCCTAGTCAACAGCTGCGACACCAGGGTCCAATTTATTAATTTATTTCCAGAGTGTGGTTGAGAGGGTGGAGTACCGCTGTACAGGCTCACTGACGGAGGCCCGTCGCTCCGCCTGGATAGACTCACAAGTGTTCGGGTTCTCGCGAGCTATACGAGCGTTCGGTGTCGAGCGGTTCAGGAAGAACTGCTCGCAGATGGTGAGTGTGTTGCTTGTTTATTATCAACTAGATGTTGCCCACTCGATCACAAGAGAGCGTGGAGTATTGTAGTGCAGGCTCACTGACGGAGGCCCGTCGCTCCGCCTGGATAGACTCACAAGTGTTCGGGTTCTCGCGAGCTATACGAGCGTTCGGTGTCGAGCGGTTCAGGAAGAACTGCTCGCAGATGGTGAGTGTGTTGCTTGTTTATTATAAACTAGATGTTGCCCACTCGATCACAAGAGAGCGTGGAGTATTGTAGTGCAGGCTCACTGACGGAGGCCCGTCGCTCGTGTTCGGGTTCTCGCGAGCTATACTATTGGAGTTAATGAATGGAGGTGAAAAGAGAAGTGCATGCATATTATAATAATATTAGCTGCGCCTTGCGGTTGGTTGCACCCGCGTTAATAGTTACTGCTCCGACCCTTTAGGTCGTAGCGTGATGTTATATAACCAAATCCGACTGGTAGTTCCTGAAACAAAAAAATCTGTTCAGCTTTATTATTAGTAGGTATATTTTGGAATCATAAATAAAGGTCACGCTGTCCTAATGACATCTATCAAGCATCGCAACGTCTTTCCTTTACTAATTACACGTTTTTCTAATTTCCAGGTAAACGGCTTCAACCACGTGCTAAACATCATGTTCCCTAAAACGAGCGGTGGCGCTGCTCCCGGGAGCATGTCTCACGCGCTCAAGGAGATGCGGGAAGCTGCCCTGTCCGCCACGGACCGAGCTAAGGCGAACGTGTACGCTAACGTCAATAGGACTTGAGACCCCTAATTTGACCTCCATACGTTTTGTAGATTTGATGTTAATGGACTTTTAACTGTAAAGTGATTAAGGTTATACTATCGAGTGGGGTATCACATTTAGTGATATAAAGGTGGTGGCTTACTCTTTGATGTAGAGTTGTTTCATTTAGACTTTAGGGCTAGCACATGTACTATCAGGGGCAGAATTGCAAGGACAACTATAAAAAAATTTGCTTGACACTATTACATCTATTTGAATGTCATTGAGCTTTATATGAAAACTTCAATGTGCAAGCGAATATAGCCTTTACGGGGTCCTACCAACGCTGCTCCTGATTGTAAATTGTAAAAATTTTGAAAACAAACTAGTGACGGCAGAAATTTGATTTATATTAGTTTTTGAAAAAGTATAGATGGAATTATGTGCTAAGTACATGGTCATATAATTTTAATTTTTGATTGATGTATTTGAAATAAGATTGTGATTGCATTGAAATTGATACCAAGAGTTAGTCACCAGATATTCTATAATGTTCAATTGGCCTGCCTACACTGTCGATACAAAGATGCTGACGCTGGAGACGGAGCTTGGCTCATTTTTTCTATCATGACAAATTATTATAGCTGATCAAAAGTTACACTTTAACAATGACAATCGAAGTGCATGTTTCTTGCTTCAAATTTTGGCAAAACTCACTATTTATGTAGAAAATTGATATATTAATGAACCATTTAGATCCGGCTGGATACAATAAATTGTTTATTTTTTACCAAAATCAAGAGTAAGTTTCCTGTTACAAAATATAATTGGGCCACCCACTCGATAGTGTCGAAAGTGAGAGAAAGATATTGACAGCAGTGACAATGGCAACATTTAATAGTCGATAGTGCAATACACGCGTTATACGTAAATATATAATTAAATTACAGATAAAAAAATAAAAGGAATTTTAGACTTTTAAATTTTTCGATTTTACTTGTAAATCGCGTCCTATAATAGTGTCCAGAAAATATGTCGCGTCATGAGAATGTACTGTCAGCGGCGGCCCTAGCCCTTTATCAGGGTAGAGCGAGATTGTCTCTCGGCGCCCTGTGGTCGACACCTTCAAATCAACTAATTAGTTTCTGGTAATAAAATGCAAACATGCTGGTTCCCCACCTGCCCCCGGTGCATACCTTGGTGTGGGTCACCAAAAAGACAGCAATAATAAAAAAAAATCGCTCGTGGTTGATGATCGGATTTTGGCGTCTAGAGAGGCCGCTCCTCGGTCTACGCCAGGGCCGCCACTGTGTACAGTTTAAACTGGATATTTTTTGTGATACCAAAGTTTTGCTCAATAAATTGGCATAATAATGTATATCTGTATATGTACCCATCAGAAAACACTAGGTATAGGTAAATCCAAAGTATTTCTCTAAATTGCCATCAATTTCTGTCGGGTACTGGATAGTGATGTCATATTGTTAATAAAATTATTTTAAACTATATTATCGGTCACATAATCTAACACCTCTCACAGAAGTTCTTTTTGTGCGATCGGTTCGGCGGTTTCGCAGTCGGTGAAGTTAGCCGTACTATTTTTAATTAATATTGCAAAACATCAAAGTTGTGCTGTGTGTGCGGAACTTATGCTGACTTCACCGACATGATGCGCCCGCAACCGGCCCTTGTGTACATACCCTATGATGGGAGATATAATACCTGTATTTTTGTATAAATTTTGCAAACACATTCCCGCTAGGTTAGAGCTCGTTACATGACTTATAATAATCTATGCTACTTTTATATAACGACATTTCAATTTGTTATACAGCTTGTAAATACCGTTTTTTTCCTCACTGCCATATTTTGATGTAATAGGTACATCTATAGACGCGCCTTGGGGGTAAGAGCGACTCGTATCTTGATACGGAAAACTGCGTCACGCCCCCTCTCACCCGCCGCTCTCTACTCCCTTGTGTGGGCGTCCCGTGACGGCTATCTTTTTTTTAAGCAATAATTGCTACTTGTACCTAAATACCACATTCCACCTGTGGCTGGTTATGATTGCTTATCTGTATATAATGTTAATATGGAATCCTATTATTGTTTATAAATGAATATAAATATTAAGATATATGATTGGTTTTAAACTGTATTTTATGTGTGCAATAATTTTGGATATACTTTAATATTGTACACGATAGTTTGAATTGACTAATTTCTCTGCTTTATTAACTTCTTTTTATAGTAATTATCTGATTACGATTTTAGTTATTCCAAGCTTAGATATTTTCCATCTATAATGGTTCAGCATTTTGTATGTATTTATTCTAGTCTAAACAGCAAAATGGCATCGGACTTCTGAGGCATACATCCCAAGATGGCGCAGAAGTGAAACTTGTAAAATCAATCCACTTTAGGAAAATAAATCTATTCAATTAAACACCTGTTCAAATTTGGTTTTAAATTAATACACTAATAAATTGGGAGATAATAATGTAAATAGTAATAGGGATAATTGTAATTGTTACTACATACCTGATTCATTCTCAGAATACAGAACAAAAAAGAATCACGCTGAATTAAATGCTGAAAAAAATACGCGATTTTCCGCACCCTTCTCGCCACCATTTACCAATTTTGGAATTAATTCTTATTATTTTTTCTTATACTGTCTTTTTATCAAGAAATACAACAAGCGGATTATGGTTTATTTTGTATTCTGAGGATTCATTACAGAAAGGAATTAAAAATGGCGGATTTGTTATTTTGCCTCTCACTCTCATATTATATTGTGTGAGCGAGAGGTCCGTACAAAAATCCGCCATTTTTAAATCCATTCTTTAATGAATCGGGTTGTATTCGCCACAAAGTCCGATGTATGATAATATGTAATAAACTGCCATTAAATAGTGCAATGCATTTCTTGTAGTTGACCTAATAATCTCTAAGTACCTATTTTAAAAGACAGGATAATCTTAACGTACATAAATATTGTAAAAATTAGAAAGGAATATGTACTATAGTATAAATAGTAACAACAATACAAATTGTTATTTAGTTTAGTCAGGAGATAGAAACAATAAAATTTATATGTACGATCATTGTTGACTTTTACTTTTCGTTTCCTCCTTACATTTGTTGCTAACCAACTTAATTATATTACCTACACTTGCTAGGATATTTTCCGGGGATATCGTAGTTTTCTATTCGTGAAATAATTTTTAGAATCGGTTCAGTAGTTTGAGAGATTACCCCTTACATCCAAACTTACAAACTTTACCTCTATAATATTGAGCAGGGCCGTCCTATGTTGTGCGGGACCTTACCAGTACAATATTTTTTAAATATATTCTTACTGTTCAAGGCACCTCTCCACACCAAATACATCAAAATCCGTTTAGCCAAAAACCAAACAGAGTTACATTCGCATTTACGGTATTAGTATGAATTGACATTTTCAAACTTAGTCAAGTAATTTATCTACCTTCCAACGGAACTGTGACAGTCTTTTCCATATTTTTAAAACGGTATAGTCTATGGTATGATAAAGTGCCGGATCAATAGTTCGCCGTTTTACAAAACAGCGACGATGCCTCTCGACTAAAGTTTAGAGCAAGGAATATACTACTCTCGTTTAGAGTCTAAACAATTGTTTGCCAACCTGGGGGTTGTTTGAGTGAAAAAGAAATAAGCATTGATATCCTGACCACCATGGGATTACTTTTGTGAAAAGGACTACATATTAGTACTTACTCTAGGTCACAAGACATTCCTGTTTTCTATGATTTAGGTCTATTTAGTTAGGTATAGATATTATATCTCCTGCAGTGCTAGCATGACCACACAATAAAATCTTCTGTATTGATTTATGACATTTGTTACGTGATCCCTATTCATCCCTATTACACAAATTTTCTAGGGATCATGATGTAACAAGTCATAAATTTATCTCTCCGTCCACTTGGCTCCCCTCGTTTGGATCCCCTGGGGGATCCATGTGGATTTTTTTTCCAAACAGATCCCCTGGGGGATCCATTACAGAAGATCATGTCATGCTAGCACTGCTGAGGGATTCATTTAGACTTTTTGTGTCCACACAGATTCCCTATTACCTAACCTAATTTTATAAGTCTGGGCGCAACATAGAGCGTAATGGGGCGCAAGTTGTGTTGTTAGGACGGACATCTTTTTAGGGTTCCCTATTAAAACAAGGAACCATTATAAGATCATATAATAGGATAAGCAGGATACATATAAGGATTCTTTCTTCTTCAATTTGTAGGTATTATACGATGTCATAAGAGGTAGATATTGGGTCATGCCATGGACGTAAAAAAGTAGAGGACGGATCGCCGCTACGACAAAAGTGAAGCACCAAGCGTGCATGTGCATGTGTGCGTGCATTATCTCTAATATACTAACTTACCTATGAAATGTGATTCCTTGAAATTTTTTATGAGTAATGGAGTTGTTTTTGCATAATTTTACTACACAAGACGGCATTGTTTTTTATTTTCTTAAGAGGATCGTGTAGCTCAGCGTACGCAGCGAAATAGGTATTTAGAAAATCATATTCTGTCTCAAGCGCGCTCTTCCCACGGGCATCAGTGCGACAGAGAACACTGCAGCTCGTGAGTGTTCGTAGGTATGTTCTTCGTTGAAAATTGCGTTTTGGGGGAAAACGATTTACACCTACTAAACTATAACGAAACCTTATAATTTTGGTGTCAAACGTTTTAGCAGATTATAATCTACGTACGTACGTTTTGCTTTTTTTGAAATTTTGCTTTGTTTCTCAAATACAGACGGTTTATTACGAGCAAGTTATGAACCAAAAAAACCGAGATTTGAGAGGCTTATAACTTTTGACCTATTACGAATTTTGAAAAAAGGAAAAAATACGTACGTAGTTTTTCATTATGTCAGTAACATATTACAAAATCGTTAAAATTAAATGATATTTAGGGGTAGTAAAACGTTTTCTCCGTTTGTATGGACATGGACGCGGTACACTACACTCTTAAGGGGCTGATAATCGTCAGCGTCCTTGACGATTTGATGTTTTAAGTCACGCCCTTTTTCCGACCTAGCCTGCGAGAGACTATCATAGTTAGAGAGACCACGCTTTTAGTTGCCGTCTGGCGTCTAATACTAGACTGTATGTGATCAGTAATTGTCGTCTGACACAGGACTGCATGTGATTATTTGTCTCCTAATACCATACATACTGTATGGGATTAGTTGTCGTTTAGTAATCTGTCAAAAAATATTTTATAAGATGTTGCTCCGTATTGACGTTAAAAAGGACAAATCAACAAACAAACAATCACTCTTTCACGTTTGTAATATTAGTAAGGAAGTAGGAATAACTACCTATTTACACGCTTGATGATAAAATGATGCTTTTTGCCCCGGCTTTGCTCGTGGAAATGTTTGAAATGTGACAAGCGAGCTCTGATATTTTATTAAAATTCAACATTATACTAGATTTCGACTAATTTTAGGACTCTGAATTCGAATTTGATATCGATTTCGCAATTCAATATGACGACATCTGTCAATTTCGTAAAATTCGACATTATACCAGATTTCGACTAATTTTAGGGTTGTGAATTCGAATTTGACATCGATTTCAAAATCGAATATGACGACATCTGTCAATTTCTTTAAATTCGACATTATACTACATTTCGACTAATTTTAGGGTTCTGAATTCGAATTTGATATCGATTTTACAATTAAATGTAACGACATCTGTAAATTTCTTTAAATTCGACATTGTACTAGATCTCGACTAGTTTTAGGGTTCTGAATTCGAATTTGATATCGACTTCACAATTAAATATGACGACATCTGTCAATTTCTTTAAATTCGACATTATACTAGATTTCGACTATTTTTAGGGTTCTGAATTCGAATATGATATCGATTTCACAATTAAATATGACATCTGTCATTTTCTTTAAATTCGACATGATACTAGATTTCGATTCCACATCCGGTCATGGCGACATACGCACGCGTTTTCGTCGTGGCGTGATGTGGAATCCAGTTTAATCCTGTTCGCGCTGTGATGGTTGTGATTAATCAGTGATTAATAAGACATATCACGGTCGGCGGGATTATCTTAGATACCGATTTACCGGCTATATACACTATAAAGGCTATAATACTTGACATTGGCAAATCACCGATGAACATTGGTGGAGCCATAATAAAAAAGAAGAAGAAGAAGATACTAGATTTCGACTAGTTTTAGGGTTCTAAATTCGAATTTGATATCGATTTCACAATTCAATATGACATCTGTCATTTTCTTTAAATTCGACATGATACTAGATTTCGACTAGTTTTAGGGTTCTAAATTCGAATTTGATATCGATTTCACAATTCAATATGACGACTTCTGACAACTTCTTAAAATTCGACACACACATTTCGACTAATTTTAGGGTTCTGAATTCGAATTTGAATTTGATATCGAATTCAAAATTAAATATGACGACATCTGTCAATTTCGTAAAATTCGACATTATACTAGATTTCAACTAATTTTAGGGTTCTGAATTCGAATTTGATATCGATTTTACAATTAAATATAACGACATCTGTAAATTTCTTTAAATTCGACGTTATATTAGATTTCGACTAGTTTGAGGGTTCTGAATTCGAATTTTATATCGATTTCACAATTCAATATGACGACATCTGTCAACTTCTTAAAATTTTACGTTAATTTCAAAAGACATCTGTAATTTTTTTAAATTCGACATTATACTAAATTTCGACGAATTTTAAGGTTTCCTCTAACATTCATAACACATTAATATTGCACAAAATAGTGACTTTCTTTATAATAACAATAATTTCCATATAAATATGTGCTGCTCACATCAAAATTCCATAGTGAATGAATATTTTAAATTACCTGCATTTTATTCAAATCTTAAAAATATAAATCAAAACAAAATAAAATTCGCAACGTATGGGATTCGAATCGGCGACCTCAGCGTTTAGCAGCGCGGTGCCTCCCACCTAGCCACTTCGGCTTGAACTTGTTTAGTCGAAATTTGACATTGCATAGACATGTTAGTATTCACATTTTTAACCCATAACATAATATTCAAATAGTACTTTAATCCAAACATAAATGATGAACAAAATAAAAATATGTACAAATTTAGAAATTGTTAAAACTTAAATATCGTGAACATGTAGGTTGATTGGAGGGAAAATCTTTGTCAACTGTCGGTCTTGCAATTACATTCAGGTCTTGCTGTTGCAATACTATATTTTTATCTCCAATCGGTTCTCTTATTTGAAGCTTTCTGGTGAATCTAGGATCTACATTACCTTAAATTACAATACATTAAATTACATTACATTATTATTATAATATAACGTCAAGGTCAGGAACGTCATCGGTAGATTTAGAAAGAAGGGTAACATTTTCTTGAGTTTCTGCTAGTGACACATTGTTTAACCTGTAATAAAGTTTACAGTTATATGTAAAATTTCAAATTTTTTATAAACATTACACGACAAGTACAGGATGTAAAATAATAACTCCAAAAACAAGTGTGTTGTAAATCTATTAATTCTCAATTTTCGTACGAAGAAACTTACTCTGTCAATGAAAAATCTGACGTTTCAGTTGTTTCACACGTAGTATTTTCGTCCAACTGTTGTTTCTTCCTGATATAATAAAAAAATGTTTAATCACATACACTGTCTAGAACTCTAAAATTTGTCGAAATCTAGTATAATGTCGAATTTTAAGAAAATGACAGATGTAGATATATTGAATTTTGAAATCGATGTCAAATGCGAATTCAGAACCCTAAAATTAGTCCAAATCTAGTATAATGTCGAATTTTAAGAAATTGACAGATGTCGTCATATTGAATTTTGAAATCGATATCAAATTCGAATTCAGAACCCTAAAATTAGGCGAAATCTAGTATAATGTCGAATTTTAGAAATTGACAGATGTCGTCATATTGAATTTTGAAATCGATATCAAATTCGAATTTAGAACCCTAAAATTTGTCGAAATCTAGTATAATGTCGAATTTTAAGAAATTGACAGATGTCGTGATATTGAATTTTGAAATCGATATCAAATTCTAATTCAGAACCCTAAAACTAGTCGAAATCTAGTATAATGTCGAATTTTAAGAAATTGACAGATGTCGTCATATTGAATTTTGAAATCGATATCAAATTCGAATTCAGAACCCTAAAATTAGGCGAAATCTAGTATAATGTCGAATTTTAGAAATTGACAGATGTCGTCATATTGAATTTTGAAATCGATATCAAATTCGAATTTAGAACCCTAAAATTTGTCGAAATCTAGTATAATGTCGAATTTTAAGAAATTGACAGATGTCGTGATATTGAATTTTGAAATCGATATCAAATTCTAATTCAGAACCCTAAAACTAGTCGAAATCTAGTATAATGTCGAATTTTAAGAAATTGACAGATGTCGTCATATCGAATTTTGAAATCGATATCAAATTCGAATTTAGAACCCTAAAATTAGTCGAAATCTAGTATAATGTCGAATTTTAAGAAATTGACAGATATCGTCATATTGAATTTTGAAATCGATATCAAATTCGAATTCAGAACCCTAAAATTAGTCCAAATCTAGTATAATGTCGAATTTTAAGAAATTGACAGATGTCGTCATATTGAATTTTGAAATCGATATCAAATTCGAATTCAGAACCCTAAAATTAGGCGAAATCTAGTATAATGTCGAATTTTAGAAATTGACAGATGTCGTCATATTGAATTTTGAAATCGATATCAAATTCGAATTTAGAACCCTAAAATTTGTCGAAATCTAGTATAATGTCGAATTTTAAGAAATTGACAGATGTCGTGATATTGAATTTTGAAATCGATATCAAATTCTAATTCAGAACCCTAAAACTAGTCGAAATCTAGTATAATGTCGAATTTTAAGAAATTGACAGATGTCGTCATATCGAATTTTGAAATCGATATCAAATTCGAATTTAGAACCCTAAAATTAGTCGAAATCTAGTATAATGTCGAATTTTAAGAAATTGACAGATGTCGTCATATTGAATTTTGAAATCAATATCAAATTCGAACTCAGAACCCTAAAGTTAGTCGAAATCTAGTATATGTCGAATTTTAAGAAATTGACAGATGTCGTGATATTGAATTTTGAAATCGATATCAAATTCGAATTCAGAACCCTAAAATTAGTCGAAATCTAGTATATGTCGAATTTTAAGAAATTGACAGATGTCGTGATATTGAATTTTGAAATCGATATCAAATTCGAATTCAGAACCCTAAAATTAGTCTAAATCTAGTATATGTCGAATTTTAAGAAATTGACAGATGTCGTGATATTGAATTTTGAAATCGATATCAAATTCGAATTCAGAACCCTAAAATTAGTCGAAATCTAGTATAATGTCGAATTTTAAGAAATTGACAGATGTCGTCATATTGAATTTTGAAATCAATATCAAATTCGAACTCAGAACCCTAAAGTTAGTCGAAATCTAGTATATGTCGAATTTTAAGAAATTGACAGATGTCGTGATATTGAATTTTGAAATCGATATCAAATTCGAATTCAGAACCCTAAAATTAGTCGAAATCTAGTATAATGTCGAATTAAAAATTTTGGCTGACCAGCGGCGTTGCGGCGTTGTCCAACCATGTAGAAGAGGTTCTATAATTCTACTTCTTTTACTTTTTTCACGTTTTGTGGAACAAGGGATTGACGTGATTTTTTGCACAGAGATAGTTGGAGATATAGATAATGACATAGGCTACTTTATATCCCAAAAATTCTTCGGGCTTGCCACTCTTTAAATATTTCCACGACGAAGCCGGGGCGAATAGCTAGTATATCGTAATTTTATCATCAAGCTTGGATAATAGGTAGGTATTGTAACTTCCTTACTAATATTACAAATGCGAAAGAGTGTTTGTTTGTTTTTTCAAATCAATACGGAGCAACGGATTGACTTGATTTTTTGCACAGAGATAGTTGGAGATATAAATAATGACATGGGCTACTTTATATCCCAAAAATTCTTCGGGCTTGCCACTCTTTAAATATTTCCACGGCGAAGCCGGGGCGAATAGCTAGTAGGAGGGTCTATTATGTAAAACCAATACGTATGTAACATTGTTTATCGTAATTTTATCATCAAGCTTGGATAAAGGGTAGGTATTTTAACTTCCTTAATGTTTCAAATGCAAAATAGTGTTTATTTGTCCTTTTTTTAATTAATCTACGGATTGACTTGATTTTAATGACATATCCCACAAATCCTTCGGGCTTGTCACTTTTCAAATACTTCCACGCGCGAAGCCGGGGCGAAAAGCTAGTGTATCATAAGTTTTCCATCAAGCGTGCGTGGATAAAATATTACAAACGCGAAAGAGTGTTTGTTTGTCCTTTTTATTCAAATCAATACGGAGCAACATGGGAGCAACGATTGACGTGATATTTGCACAGAGATAATGACATGAGCTAATTTATATTTCGGAAGTCCTTGGGGCTGGCACATTTTAAATTTTTCTACGGGGGAAAAGCTAGTATATCATAATTTTATTTGCCTTGCAATGACTTCTGCAATATGTTTCCCGTACGCATTTTCTATGTAATACCTACCTACCTACTTTGCTGTTTATTAACTTATTTCCAATACTGGAGTTAATTATTTAATATAATTACGCTCACAAAAAGCAACGCTGACTCCTAGACTAAAGTATACAAATAGCAACTTCCTTATGAAAATATTGCCTAATCGCTACGGTAATGTCATTTATGAATAAAGTTTACCATTAATAAATTAAATTTGAGCCAAAAAATACACAAATAATACAAAAACTTCTGAGCGATCGAGTGGCCGCGACCGTCTAGCATCACGATTCAGCCGTCACTGCCGACAAGGCGAGTGTGAATAAAGAAGAGCTAAAGCGTTTCCGCTCAGAGTAGAAATCGTAAGCGCCATTTGACATAATCATTATTTTTTAAATAACTATACAATTTATTTGAATATGCAAATGACAATTATATGGGTAATTGAATATTACAAAAACAAATTAAATGTCATAGTACTAAAATCACTAGTACCGCCGTTTTCTTTTTTTGAAAACTTTCAGAGACCACATTTTGGGATTATTTTCTATCGAGCGAAAATTGTGTAATCGCGTTTTCAGAATGACAATTATATCAATTATATCCTGTAGAATAATATATATTTTTTTCAATCTTGGAAATTGTCTTGTTTTTGCTAAAACATTCTTTAAATAATCGTATATAGGTGTTATCTGCCCCTTAATGCGGCTGATCAGCATAACCGAATGAGAATGTGTGCGCGAGGCTCGTATTTACAATGAAACTGGCATAACTTGGTTGCTTCACTTTTGTCTTAGCGGCGATCCGTCCTCTCCTTTTTGCGACCATGGGTCATGCTATATTTTTAGTGTAAAACTTAATTTGCCTATAAAATTCAAGAAATAAAACAAAATGATTTTTTTTAAAACATAATTTACGAACTTTGTACATTATACTACAATGTACCATTACTATACACACTATTTAACTCTAACAGCCGCCCGAAGTCGTGCACTTCTACTCCTCGGGTTCTGTTCTACTTCTTCATCTGACGGTACAACCACATGCTTTGTAAGTTGTTGCCATGGAGTGTCCATAAAGCAATCTATGGTTTCCTGGTCCTGTATTAGAGTCGGACTCAAGTATTTGAGAGGAACAGGGTTAGCTACATCACTCACTATATTTCCTGTAAGATGTCTCTTCACTATTGTATCTTCTAATGAATGGAAACTCAATGTGACAAGTCTACCATTCAATTTTAAATAATGTTTTGCTACAACTAGACCATAGTTTATCTCATTTAATTCATTATTTACAAATATTCTCAGAGCTTGAAAGATTTTTGTCGCATTAGACTGAGGTCTCTGTAATTTATCTAACCTAAATTCATTCGGACAACAAGAGTTAACCACATCTACCAGTTCCTTAGTAGTTTCAACATTCTTAAACATGTACCTAGCTTCTATAATGGTCTGAGCTATTTTTGCAGCTTTTTTCTCCTCTCCATATATTTTAAATATCTTGTATAATTCGTGCTCGTTGGCAGTTGCTAACACTTCCCTTGCTGTTATTTGTTCTGGATCTCTTCCGCAGTCCATCCTCATGTCTAGAAATCCATTTTTACTAATAGAGAAACCTCTCTCACCATTATCCAACTGCATTGAGGAACAACCAAAATCAAACAGTATACTGTCTACAGACATTTGCTTGATACCACATTGCTTGAGTAACGAAGGCAATTCACTAAACCTTCCGAGTAATGGAATAAGTCTTTTTGGATATTCTTCTGCTAGTTTTTTAGCTTTATCATAAGCTACTGGATCCCTATCTAAAGTTATAACAGTACAGTCAGCTTTATCTAGTATTTTTCTTGTATGTCCGCCTGCACCAAACGTCATATCAATGTACAGCTCATTATCAAATACATTCAAGTAGTTGACAACTTCATTTAACATAACCGGTGTATGTTCTGGTTTCCCTCTAACTTTGGTGCAAAAGTGGCGACGAGCACCACAAAGCGTCTTAAAATGTCTTAGCATCCTCAATCCTTATTAAAAATCTTTCTGAAGAATCCTTTATCTTCTTCTTTGAGATATTCTAGCATTTCTGAGGAAAGAACAACTTTACATTCCTCGGTAGATAGTCCGGTACTGGTGCTTTGGTAAAGTCTTTTATATTTATTTCTATGTTTGTTGTCAGCTAGCCTGGTCAACGCAGCAAACTGTTGGGCACACTCCTTAGAGTCAAATTGTGTAAGTTCCCCACTCTCAAATACTGCCTTGACTTTTTCCCTAATAAATCTTCCAAGATCCCTGTAATTAAGAATAATAAAGCTTTAAAGGGATATTATTTTATAGTGATTAAAGCAATAGTAACACATGTAAATCAGGTGAATAGCGGAGCCCAAAATTGCGCTATACAAATGAAGCTTTATGTGTTTATCTATATTTTAAAATAAAGTTAGGTTATAATAACATAACCTGAAATTATGTACCTGTCGCCTTTACTCGCGTCTATCGGCCATTTAGCTATTAATTTAACAAATCTATTGTACTGCGTCGTCATAATTATCACAACCAATACATATTTTTATAATTATAATAACTTTATTTACAATTTACGTAACACAACATTCTTCATATTTTATTTTTTTAATTCAGTCAAGCAAAGACCTAACACACACGCAGCCAACTCAAGGCATTGACTCCTTCTATACAGCCAGATACAACCAGTTTTTAATGACAAAAGAGAAACATATTTATAAAAAATTAAAACAATAAGTGACAAATAAAAAAATCTAACGCCGAAATTAAAATAAATAATTTAGTTTCTTATCGCATTTACTTTTATTACAATGGTCCAAAATATAGATTTTCTTATTGAATTACGTAAAGAAGAACTAAACGAAGTTTCTCTGGAATTGTACCCAGACATTACACCGAAACTAAAGGAATATATTTACCTTATAGACAATATACAGTACAGAGATGGTATAATACACACATTTTACCCACAAATCACTGTAATTCTGTACGCCTATTTGAATTTTTGGACACAAACTGTAGATAAGGTGTACAAAGTTGAAGATGAACGTAACAATGTCACAAGTAAAGCTATGCTCTTAGAAATACTTGATCAGACCCTGATGGTAGCTAAGCAGAAATACAACACGTTCGAAGAAGATTTTGGAAGCATTTGTAATGAGACCCATGACAAAATACACGTGGAACTAAACACTGAGTATAAGGAATATGTAGATACATTAAATAAAATGAAGAAGCAAGTGCAAAAGTTTGATAGAAAAGTACATGAGTTACCGTTTGCTCAGGAACATATGGTCAAAACTCTTAGGAAGACATATTCACTTTTGGATTGTACTCACACACATATATCATTGAGATGCGCTGCCTTTGTAAGAAGGAAGTTTATTTTAAAGCTAGATTCGGATTGGTTCTTATAAGATTTTTTTTACTAGGTAGTAAATTACAATGACTGATGTGTCTGTAGTCTGTAGGTATCCATGCTTATTGGGAGCGTGTCAGGTACTAGCTAATATTAGAGCCAGATGAGATGAGTTGAATGACAGTTTACTGCTCAGATTCTGCATTTCGGCGCCCCTCGAAGGACCTGACGCCCTAGGTGGGGCCGTCACTAACTTTATTGAATCACTGTTTCCTGTTCAGAAGCAGGACCTAGACGCGTCTCAGGGCGACACTTGTGTGACTGACCTACTTTCGCATTTCCGTAACCAATCTCAAGTAAACAAAGAGGTTCAATAAGTAGTTATAATTATGTTTCTTTGCATAAGTATAAATAGGTAACAGGGAATTTGGTGTATACGGGAACGATATTATACCTATATTATTATAAATTACTGAACAAATCCATTCAATCGTTTCAAACTTTCCAATTTATCACAGGATTATAAAATAAAACAGTGCCTAGAAGACATTTTCAACAAAGTTAGAAACAACGAAGACTACTTACGTGAGCACATGATTAACGAGTCTGGGGCACTTCTACTGGAGTTGTACGAGATGAATAAGGAACAAATTGCTATATTGAGGAAGCAGACTGTACTGTCTACAGAAGCTGCCAAGGTTAGGAATATTATCTTATGACCTACCCGGGTACAAAATGTAGAAGTGGCTAGGTATATTAAATAAAAAAACGCCTTCGGGAAAAACAGATTTTAATTATTCTATAATCCTACCATACATACAGAGTGTCAGAAATCAATGATCTCGCAACGATCCTGGTTCCATAGGCGTAGCAAAATCCATATCCACCTTGGAATCTTTCGTGCCCATCCTAGAAACGCTTTGCCCACAAGCCACCACAGTAAAAATGATACGCCCTAGCCTGGCAAACCTAGGCATTTGCCATGTTCGATGAAAGAATAACGGGAAACTATGTGAAGGATGGGCGTGGAATTTATCTAGAGCCAGATTTCTATAATCAATTTCATTAGGCCACACATTATTGGTCCGGTATCGCACCTATATTTCCTATTCCGGCCGCCATAAGATCTAGGCGGGCCATTTTATAGGAATTTGACGAATCTGTGGTCAATTTCGGTGGAACGTACGGCGGCGCGCCGTTGATTGGACACCTTAAGACAGGCAACATTGGTGTAAGCGGCTGGGGTGTCGAGAGGTGTGACACCGGTTTCACATATAGCTTCTCCGTTTTATAAATTATAATTAGTAAGTATTTTATTATAAATTTTAGATAAAGAAACGAATAGAAAAAATCATGGCAAAATTGCGGAAGGTGCGAAACGCGGAAACCATCTATATGGTGGATGCTGAACTATCTTACTGGACGTCGAGAGTTGATGAATTTTTGGTTATTTATGATAACTTGAAGATAATTAGAGTTGAGATTGACAAACTAGAAAGAGAGATCACTATTTACAACTCGCTTAGGTTATTGACTTTTTTGTTATTATACCAAACCTACATGTTTCCCGGATAGTCCGAGTCAGTCAGTATTACCACCCTTGGACGGACTCCAGTTCCACGTATTGGCCCCATCTCATTCAACTAAAAATTAAAAAGATATTAGTAAACGACTAATAGAAAGTTCACATGTTCGGAATAATGCCATCCAACGAGGCAATGCAGCCAGCCCTCTGTTGGGTACTCTCCCAGAAGATTGCGATTTACATGATTTTTTTATTTGTAATTCTATCACTTAAGAGTGTAGTGTACCGCGTCCATGTCCATACAAACGGAGAAAACGTTTTACTACCCCTAAATATTAATTAATTTTAACGATTTTGTAATATGTTACTGTTATAATGAAAAACTACGTACGTATTTTTTCCTTTTTTCAAAATTCGTAATAGGTCAAAAGTTATAAGCCCCTCAAATCTCGGTTTTTTTGGTTCATAACTTGCTGGTAATAAACCGTCTGTATTTGAGAAACAAAGCAAAATGACAAAAAAAGCAAAACGTACGTACGTAGATTATAATCTGCTAAAACGTTTGACACCAAAATTATAAGGTTTCGTTATAGTTTAGTAGGTGTAAATCGTTTTCGCCCAAAACGCAATTTTCAACGAAAAACATACCTACGAACACCCACGAGCTGCAGTGCTCTCTGTCGCACTGATGCCCGGGGGAAGAGTGCGATTGAGACAGAATATGATTTTCTAAATACCTATTTCGCTGTGTACGCTGAGCTACACGATCCTCTTAAGTTTTTCAATAAAGATTAAAAATGTTGCAAGTTCAGACTCGACTTGCAAATGCGTGCTGGGTCTGTACTTTCCATATTCTTGCCACGTAATTCTTAGGTAATTTGTCACTTACACCTAACTAATTATACTTGTAAGAGTTGTAAGTTACGCCATTAGGCAAGTCCGACTCGAACTTGACCGTTTGTGTATCTCCAGAACCACGGAGTTCCCCGGCACGAAGGCTTGTTGCTGGGAGAACATCGGGGAGACCTACAGACTACATCGACGCTATCTAGACTGTGTTTACAGACAAACATCCAAACAGCTCTTTACATATTTTGTTACACGAGGTAAGATAATAATTTATTTTAGATTGTTTAAAAATAAACAAACTCTTCAGCTTTATTATTAGTATAGAAGGTAAACGCCATTTTAATTTTAATATGTGCAAGATGAAATAAAAAAAAAACAATAAAAATTTACTTAGGTCGGTACATGGAGAGAGCCCCGCTCGACTCCAATTTCTTTGGTACATATATTTCCCATCCTCTCATTTCCCAAAAAATGGTACATTACCAAAGGCGCGTCCAGGATTCTACAGAGGGGGGCAGATTAAGATAATCCTAGACCATATTGTTTTAAAAATAAACCGAACAACCAGAAACAGCTTTATTACTTGACGAGTAATCTGCACGGTTCTTCACAAAATCTATTTAAAACTTTTCTTACAATTTAATCTTTTTTTTCTTGGACAATTTTCCGGTGGTGCGCTTAACATACATAGCCCGTTTAAACGGTTTTCGGTCATCGTAGACCTCAGCCACGTTTTGACACGTCGCCGCGGTCGCAGGGTAGAAAAAGACCTTTCTATATTACTTGTTGTACACAACGAAAAGAGTAGGTATGGCTTTTTTGGTTGCCGGGAAAAAGAATCAGTTGCCTCCCCTCTCACCTCGCATCACGCACCGATCGTGCGGTATGGAGCTCGTGAGCATTAGCGACCGACCCCTTTTATAGGAAGGGGGCCGCTGCCCCTCCCTGCCTGTACCTCGCTACGCCCTTGTACATTACAAAAAATCGAACTTGATAAATACATTCGTTCTCTATTTCAGGCCACCCAGATAATATTTTCAATATGTACTCTCACAACTTTATACGAGAGAAGTTCGATCATCAAGTGTTCCAGTATGACCACGCGTTGAAGCAGTTCCATAAAACTTGTGATGGGGATCTTGTTGTGGTGGGTAAAAGTACTTACTACCTACTATTTACAATTGATGAGATAGTAGAAAATAACACGTGGCATCAATTTATCCCACTTCTGAGAGAGGCCATATCGAAAGAAAAAAAAACAATTAATTTCTGATTTTCAGATTAATTTTAAGTTCCAAACACGTAATATAATTAATAATGGCATCATACTTAAACTAAGCTGCTGTGTATAAGATATCACGATTCACCCACGTGAAGATCACTCTGGCAACAACTTATCCCACTTCTGTGAGGGAGTCGAAAAAACATAAATCTTTTAATTTAAGTTGCATAGCACATTTATTTAGCAGATTATATTATTTAGAGGCTAAGGCCTTTATTCATAAACGTTTATTAGCAACGTTTTTGTTAAAATATGTTTTGTCACTCTCTAACAAACCTGTCTTTACTAATAATAGAAAGAAACAAAATACATTTTAACAAAAACGTTAAATGAATAAAGGCATAAAGGTTTAGGGCTCTAATACTACAATTTTTCGCATCATGATAAAATGGGATTGGGTTGGGAAGGGTAAAGTAAAAACTTAGGTAGGTATACTAAGTATGATTTTTATATTATTATTTCAAAGATTAAGGTATATTAAGAAATTAATTTAGTAGTTTTTTATAATAAATTTTGAAATTTTTGCTAACCTGAAGGCAAGTAAAATCGGCGGCGTCCAGCAGGGCCGGATTTGCTCTAAGTGCCGCCCTGGGGCACCGTGAAAAATGCCATCCTATTGTTAATATTATTAAATAAAATGAATTCTCTTGAATGTATTACTATTATAGTTCTGCGACTGAACAGACATTTATGCTCAACAAAAGGATAATTATCTACAAGTTAGATTCGTGTAAATATTATATGTGCATATTATGTTTTCAACACAATCAAATACCCGGTTTACACTCAGCTCAATTCCGTGGCAGTGAGCAGGGAAGTGGGCAATAAAGTTGGCAGCGCGAGAATGTAAACACGTTACTCCCGCTGTGCCGGCACCACACTTCGTTATGCGTTACGCGTTATGCGGCTGCGCCTTATTCGCAAGAATATTTGGTATGTGGGCGAATAAGGAACATGCCACTACACTTCGTGTCTGTGTGCCGAACATGCCAAATATGTGTGTTGTTTGCTTTAAAAAAAAATGGACGTGTTGACAGCAGCAGCTTATTATTTTTATATAAATAATACCTGTTGTATAAGTACAAAGTTACTAAAGGAACGAAAAGAAAGCGCTGGTGGATCATCACAAGTCATAGGAAACGAACTAGGTAAGTAGTATTCGAGACAAAGAGAATACCTATACGTCGAGACACGACCCAACACGACCGCTGCAAGCGAGCGAATGAGTGAACGAAGTCTGGGCAGTCGACGCGCATATTTGGCTTATTCGTGTCCTTTGAAGTGTGCCAAAAACCGACAAGTCGACGGATAGCGTATGCGTTATGCGTGCGAATAAAGCACATATAGCCGAATAGACCCTCCACACTTCGTTTTATGCGGGCGAATAAGCCGCATAACGCGTAACGCATAACGAAGTGTGGTGCCGGCAGTTGAACGTGAACTGTCTGTGGTGAACTGAGGCAACCGCGAGAGGCTGAATGTAAATGCCTACTGCCGTCGACGTTACCGTGGAATTATTTTGGGAAATAAATACGGCAGCACGAGCACGAGGGAAATGGGCTGAGTTTAAACCAGGCAATACGTTTTAAAGCATTTTCGAAAACGCGAAAAAAACTTTGAAAATGTAGGTAGGTATTATGAAAAATCGACTTGCATTATAATAGTGTCTTTATATCTTGTTACTTCCAGCATCCACATAAGGACTTCTACAACATTGATGAAGACGGTAGATATATATTTAACAGTAACGGTCAAAAGGTATACAAATGTAGTGCTTGCCGCAGTAGCTATATTCTAAATGAGGACAATGCGTTCGTGAGGATCACTGAGGACTGTGGCCATGCTGACAATATGAGGAAACATTGCAAACAAGGAGTTCCTGACCCTAACAATATTGTTTTGTTACCAGATTCTGAGCCCATTGATATCAAAGGTAAGTAAGTAAGTAGGTACATATAGAGATAGAGATGCTTCTTCTTCTATTGTGGCTCCACCAATGTTAATCGATGATTTGAGTATTATGAATATGCCGACTGCGATATGCCTTATTAATCTCAGACTTATCACAGGGCGGGCGGGATTAAACCTGATCAAGCAAGTAACTTTTCAAAATGTATAAACTGTAACCCAGTGCCCCGGGACGAGCTTCCACCAGAAATAAAATCAGGCTTACTGCGTCAATTTAAAGCATATTCAACAAATTACAGAGACATTGAGCGCAGAAGTCGTGGACTATTTGTGGAAGAGTGTGTCCGGAATATTGTCTATGGCATTGCGGGACGTAGCTCTAAAGCAACCTAAGAATCCTATACACTACTTTGCACATAGACTGATCGCTAACAAGTAGGTGAAATCGTGTCTATATAAGGTCATTATGTCCGTGGGCAAAAACTAGGAGCCTCCAGCTCCACAGCCACAATCCTGAATATATAATGTAGGTACATTTAGGGATCTACCGACTATTCAGCCACTTTTAAAGACGAAGATTAGTTCAGCACTAAAGGTGCCCACAGATTCGTCCATTTCCTATAACAAATGGCCCGCCTAGTTCTTATGGCGGCCGGAATGGGAAATTTTCGGTGCGATGCCGGACCAATGTGTAGCCTACTTTATGATGGTACAGCCTACAGGAAATGGGAAATTATACTCAAGAAACACTAGTACTTAGGTACTTCTTTTTCTTTCCTCACGAGTTGCCTTACAGCTCCCGAAACCGTGTTACGGTCCCAGGGTACCAAGCGGAAGACCAAGTGTCCCTCGTTTAGCCGAGTATTTGTGAGGCTATACCTACCTAATGACTGGCTAGTTCTGTTGAGGTATATTTACATGGAAAAGCCTCTCGGATTATGTACATTACGTTTTTAATTAAAAAAAAACCATTGGTACACCGGGATCTAGGAACGAACCCGGGGTCTGCCTAGTTATTAGCAGTGAGCATCGGTGGCCGATATGTTCTACTTTTTCTATTAAAGTAGCAAATCAATTTACCAGTAGCTACGACCGATTAGTCGGCGATGTCGGCAAATAGTCGGTCATTTTGGGGCTGTTTTTAGTCGTTAGTCGGCCAGTCGGCCAAATCCATAGTCGTTGGATCATAGGTATCATCTATCTGTAGGTATACCTAAGTTCGCCAAATGTAGGTATTTTTCAGATATGGAAAGCCAATAAACGAGTTGAACGACCAACAAAAGGAAGGAGAAGTCTATAGAGAGGATATCTACAAGAAACGTAAACAGGTTAGTACGCGTGGAATTGTCTGATTATTGGTGCAAACTGCAAATAAAAATGAAGTAAACGCACGTACTTAATACATTTTTGTTGGAATACAATACAAGTATTTTAATTACTTAAAACAAAAATAAAATAAAAATTGAAAAAAGGCAAGTTGAGATGTTAAGAGCAATCTTGTTAGCGCAATGAACTCAGTAAACCGCGTGGATTATTTTGTCGATATCTCTTAAAAATTTTGTTACACTGCAAAAAGAATCGATAAAATAACCAAAGATAAGATTCACGTACCAGAAACATGAGAAAGAACAATTTCACAAAAAGTCGGTCTTGCGAAAATACTCAAAACTGAAAAATGCTCTTCCAGTATTAGGTAGGTACCTACCTATACAAAAATATTATTAGATAGCAAGATTTTTTTCTAAACTTAGGTACTAGGTAAGTACTACTATAATAGGTAGTTTTTATTTTTTAGTCCCTTAAAAATAGCAAGTTCCTTTAAAAAGTACTAAATAGCAGGCTCACCGTCTTAAGGTTGCCTCAAGGAGCGTTCATGCCATAGCAACGACTTTCTAATCCTAGTTGTATCATCACTGAATGTTGATATTACAGAAGGCGCTAGACGAATCTCTACTTTGGAAATCGAAACAAGTGAAGAAACGACTTCCTGAGGAGTCTGATGACATGCAGAACCAAATGGAGGCATACTACCACACTGTCGCTACATACCCTTACCATGATGCCACAGATTAAGTTATTGATGTGTAACATCTTAGCTCTCGGTATATGGCGGTAATGCAACCAAAATGTGTAACAGGAAGCAGAAAGAAGCGCGCACGGCGTAGATATAAACCTTACCTACATTTTCATAAAGTTTGAAAACAGAGAGAAAAAGAATTATGATAGGTATTATAGGTACCAAAGCTAGATGTTACACATCATTAACGACTACTGTATGAGTGTAAAGTAGGCCGGATGATCTAGCTAGGTGGACCGCGA
Organism: Nemapogon koenigi; assembly: GCA_963924495.1. Taxonomy (NCBI): domain Eukaryota; kingdom Metazoa; phylum Arthropoda; class Insecta; order Lepidoptera; family Tineidae; genus Nemapogon; species Nemapogon koenigi. The sequence goes on along the minus strand of OZ004647.1, from coordinate 10,693,300 downwards.
GTCTGTCTGTGGTCGGTTTGGATGGTCCGTACGGCAACACGCCGAGGATTGGACGAATGTGTGGCCACCTTTTTTATACCAAGTTTTAGTTTTGGATGGAATATTAAATTGTTTACAAGTGATGACAAGTTTTATTCCTTAGTGTAGTGGATAAAATCTTTTCATTCCATAAAAAAAAAATTATACTTATAATGATGCCTCTCATTTGTCTGTGGGCAGCATGGTGAACTCAATACGAACCATTCTTGGTGTATATCAGGCCCCTGAAAGGAAAAACTCCGGGATTTTTTTACACACTTTTACTGCAATAACAGACAATGATATGTAGGGAAGAAACTTTGACGTAGGATAGAGACAATTATAAAGTTTAGGTATGAAAATAACCAACTTCTAAAAAAACTAAAGGATCAGCAACAGTCCATTATTGTCAGGTTCAACTTCGCCAGACAACAGACAAGACGCCAGTGGCCAAAATCATGGCCAACTACTACGGGAAGCTGGCGCACGTGTCCTGGAAGGTATCTCCTTATATAGCACCGTAGGTACTTCTAATTTTTTATCTATCTATCGCGCCTTTTATCTCAATCGGGGTAGGTAGATACAATCGATAGTCATTTGTTACGATCCTGACATACCTACCTCTTTCGTTTCTTTTACATTCATCATACTTTTATACGAGTAATATTCCTTGTTTTATACGAAGTTTAATGATACATATCAAACAAAATGTTATCAAGCGCAGGCGATTCATAATGCTAATATACAATTTTGTCTTTATTCGTAAATTAACAACATAAAAAAATAATTTAGTTTTATTTCATTCATAAAATCTCGCATAAAAATCAAATATTATGTTAGTGTCATCTATTGGGCTTTATATTAGCTTTTTTGGCAAGTGACCGTGTTTTTTTTTTCATTTAGAAGACTACTCAAATTTTCCTTGACGAAACAAGCAGTCACCAACTCCTGCTCGCTGATTACTCGCTGTTAACGGTAACTCTTTAACCTCTTATAGTGCATAACAGAAGAGCTACTGCTCTAAGGGGCTAGCGTGAATTTATTATTTTACAAAATTATTTTGATTTACGTCAACAAATTACAGTGTCCTCAAATTCCCATTGAAACTAGCTCTACTGCGCAAGAAACTCGTGCTAACCCCTCAGACATTATGCAGACTGCCGGGCATTATAGATATCAAAAACATAATTATATAAAAAACAAAAATAAAAATAATATACAAATAAGAAAGGGTATTTATTGGATGTTTCCACAACTGTACGGGGATCACTCCAAATAATCATAACTCAAAAACATACCACAATACTCTACTAACAACTTACAAAATACAAATAAAACTTCAAATTACATTTGGTATGGACCTTTAAAATAAATCATTATTACTCCAGAAAAAATAAACTAAAACCTGGTAATAGAATCTACAAAAAAATTTAAAACAATAAAACCTTTCAATTTAGAAATATTTACCTAATAAAAAAACAATTTAAGAGTAATAATTGAATAAAGTGCCTCAAACTAATTTGAGCCGAGATAATTTTAAGTCGTCGTACAGCGCAGTGTAATTGTAATCTTCCGGCTCAAATAAATATGTTGCACTAGTTTTAAAACAATCTACAAAAAGCAGAAACATGTCGGGTAGTCAACAAAATGAGGCACATTACGTTATCCACTTTATTTGTTCAAATAAAACTCCTATTTAGTTACACTAACATCATATATGAACCTCCCAGAGTCCCAGACAGGTACAAAAGTATTGTTTTCTTTATTATTTACAAGACAAAAACAATTTTTCGCTTTCAATTGATAAAAAAAAGCTGTCCAAACTACATCAATAAAATCCAATAACTATACTTTGTCCAACATAAGAAGACCCACGGGTACTTTGGTCATCAGTTCGTACAATTGAGGCGTTGCGGAAACTTGTTAGCTTTGACCGGGTTCAAATCCTAGATAGGACAATAATTTTAAAAGCACCAAAGACTGGTGGCCCTTTAATTGATTTATTTAATACAAATTCCAAACTTAGTAACAAATATCAATTGTAGGAACTAACAATAAATAATCACCTAAAATTCGCTACTATTATGCAAATATGAGTCCCTCGTTTTGATTACTAAATAGAAACATTTGATTGTAACGAAAGTCGACTCAAACGTAAAATTAAAGACATTTTTGAAACAGAATTACTCAATAATTTCCGTGAACTACTTAAGTCGGACAAAATCTACACAAACAAGTGTTATGTGATTTCCCATACACGATCATTACATAAATATTGTCATTGAATGCTAATTTACATTTAAACGAGCAATCTACAATGAAAGTTAACATGTGAAGTTTTAGACCAGTCAAACCGGCACTAATTATCCTAAACACACCCATTTAAATTGTTTACGACAAATCGAATACAAGCGAAAATATATACGTTTATTAAAAAACAAAAATAAAACATCAAGATAATTCCGATAAATTGTTGCATCAAATAAAAACTAAACCCAAATTCCCAAAAAAAAAAATAAAAGACAAAATTAGTGCAACATTTTACTAATGTCAATGTTTTTCCAACAATTATTTTAATTCCTAAAATATTTAATTAATGACATTTACAATTTTAATGCCAGAATGTTACATTAAATGTGTAACATGTATATACAACAGTATTATGGCCAGAACAGACTAATAATAATAATGAACGAATTTATTATAACATTTACAATTCTCAATCCTACTTCTAATTACATATACAATTAGAATTTACAATTTTGATTGAGTCCTAAGATATCTCTTCAAGAGTAAACATTTATTTTCGTATGACATTATCGGGTTATTATGAAACTTTCTCTACATTTCGCTACCACTAACAGATCTGTGACAATAAAAATGGCGCCGTTAGTTCCCCTTTTGGCCGCAGAGTAATGTCAGTTGTGGCGCTGTAGTTGTGTGACATGCATTATTAAGTGACACCTACTAATGATAAGTAATATTATTAATTAAAATTGTTAGAACCGTTGTTTCAAAATTGGCGGTTTCATCTAAAATATTGTAATTTCAGTGGCAAAAGAAATAAATGAAGTCATTAAATAAAACTTTTGAAACTTTATTTATGAAAAGAAATTTCAACTTCAACAAGGAAAGATATTTAAGAAATTAAAATTTTAACATAATTAGTAAATATGACCAGATATTTATTAATGCAATTAAAAATGTACTAATCAAAATAAAGCAAAGCTACATTATTATGTACACGAATTAATTATAAAATAAATTGAAAATTAACCCAATGGGAGATATTTATTTCGGCCATATTTACTATTACAAATGTAAATTCAATATTTCACTACTAACATCGAAAAATAAAATAGCCACTACATACTACATTTAATTAAACAATTACAAAAAAAGGGAGAAGAAAATACGACTACCGACGCGCCGCCGCCGCCATATTGCGGATGTTATCGGAACTAACTTCACGGCAGCAATAAAACATTTGTGCCACATCATATATGGTACATTCTCCATACGTAGATCAACAGGACCATCAAAACCTTCATTATCAATAAGCTATACAATAAATTTAAGACATATTTCAATTCAATTTACATGTTGGTGCTTCATAGCTTCTAAATCCCACAAAGCTACGACTGCCACTAAAGGTATTAATAGATATAGTTCATAATATGGTGGCAATAATAACATACTTTCAATTGTGCCAGTTTAAATACGAGTATTCCAATTTTATAGCGCGTCCATTTTCATTAATAAAAAATGTGACAGTTGTTTAGTTCATTTATGATTGGGAGTATACAGTTCTCAGTTTTATTGACATTTTAACACTTAACACGAAACACATTGCCCCGTTGCTCTCTTTTAAATTTACTAATTCTTGACAAAAAGGACCAAAATAATTGAAAAAAAAAACAATGCCTAAAACACCAACGCGCTATCAGTACTCATACACGAGGCCCTCACACCATACCCAGACCTATACATAGATGGGAGACTACATTCATGGCGCTCGGAAGGGGTAAACTAACCGATTAAAGATGTAGGCAGTGCCCCACGTTGGGCGCCACATGTGACGTTGCGATAGAAGCCTCTTTAAGACCGATGGGTATTATTGTCTGTAACTGTAGACCAACCGCCACGAACACAGACCCCGTCTATAGTGTTATACGCCGCCGTCTGCTGCTCACGTGACGTCAGTTAACAGCCGAAAGTCTCGGAGCTGTCCACGTGCTCCGGGTAGAACTCGCGGTAGATCTTGTCTAGGAGGGCTTGTCTGTAACAATACAATTTTACATTCAACATACATGCTCGCACAATTTTATTAGAACAGGGTAATCTATACAAATAAATAAAATTTAAGTGTCCGTCTATGATGTTTATCTAAGTTTCGACACATTGAAAGAATGACTAAAAAGGTTTATATGCCAGAAGGGAAAGGAAAGTGCGGTAGAGGACGACCTATGTGTACTTTTATTAAATATATAAAAAAATGTTGATCGAAGGCAATGTTAAAAGTACACATGTATGAAAAGTGATAGATAGAAAATGAGACATATATAACATTTACATGATACTGAATCATAAATTACGTTTTTTTTATATTTGTCTGTCTGTCTATAGTTGTTTTAAAAGGAAAGTAATCTGAGTAGAAACATGGACCCCTGTTTACCCCTCTTGGGATAAAAGGTGTGAAGATATATACTCAAGGGAAAGTTTACTTGGTGGTACCAAAGAGATTATGGGTTGTACTAACTTGGCGGCGAGCCCCCCTCCTGGCGGCAGGCCCGGTATGTCCTCAGCCACGAGTTGCTTGAGCACCTTCGAGAAGTGGCTTGACATCTCCTCCTGCTCCTCAGTGCCGGCGCTACCCTCGATCAGTGCTGGAACATTCATGGCCTCGTTAAGTAACCTTATTACTCTATACTATTACTATGTGTCGTAGGCCGATCGTAGAATTCAGCCACTTCATGATATGGCCAATGAATATCTGCCATAATATCCCTAAATAATTAATGTTTGTCATAGTAGTGTTTGTTAAGAATGTAAACGGATAAGTCTAACTCTGCGATCATCCTACGATATACACATAAATACAATCACGGCATATTTACCCTGTGGTGTGGCCACCTATTTACAGTTATCCATATTAAACAGAACAGGTGCCAATAGGCTGTTGCTACACTTAATAGGCCTAGATGGGTTAGATGTGGCATTGTAGCAGATGCATCTGTTAATTTTAGAAGTGCGGGCGCCGGCTTTAAGTATCCTCCGAAGTACGAGGAGTCGGTTAAAGCACTTAAAGAAAATTGGCACAAGTGAGATTCCCCTTGGTTTCAAGTCCTAAAAAGAACTGTGTGAACCTTCATTTATCCACCATCACGAATGTGGTCCTCATATATTCTATAGTTATAAGAGACTCGTTTTACTAAAGTCCTAGCTTGATTCAACGCATGATCACTTTTAGATCACAAGTTTAAGAATGGTTCTTAAACTTCCTTAGTGATAACTAAGTACAACACCAGATATACGGAATAAGTACTTTCAATAAATTAAATAATATTGAATAATTTAACCGCATTTTTTATTCTTAACTGGTTGCCTTAGAGCTCCCGGGAACCGTTGCCGGCCCCAGGGTACCCAGTGGAAGACAAAGTGATTTTTGAGGCTATACCTAACAAGTGGCCAGCTCTGTTGAGGTATATAGATGGAAAAGCCTCTTTTGTACGGGTTGTCGGATAATATACATAGATCTTTATTATAAAAAACCCATTGGTACTTGGTCGGGTCGGATGTAGGAATCGAACCCGCGACTTTTCAGTAGCGAGCCGACGTCTTACCCACTCGACCACCGACGCCCCCTATCATATTAAATAGTAAGTTCTCAAGCTACTGAATGATTGCCAATATGGACAGTAGTTGAGTTGTATTTCCGCTAAATTCAACCCCTAAGGGAATTAGAGGGGGCTATTGATATTAGTTTTCAATTTTTAATATGCTATTTCAAATCCTGACCTTCACCAAGTCAGCAAATACGCTAGCAAGTAATAAACTCGGCATACAAAGTTGTTAATCAATACAAGACAAAAAGCAAACAAGATTACTGCATGTAAGGCTTCACTCACTAGTTAACTCCCTAGTTTGAAATTCTATTCTGATTGCTTCAATCCCTTTTACTATTATATAATTATATTCAAAATTACTATTTAATATTATTACTATTTACTATAATGGTAGGCAAATGAGGAAAAAGAGATTCAAGCAATAAAACTAGAGTTGATTTTAATAGAAAATTTAATTTGGTAATACACAAGTAAAATGGTCTTTCGAACTTTGACACACAGTAATATTATATGCTATTGTATATATAGATTATAAAATTTGGGATATAGTAGCAGGGTATTTGACTAGGAGAGGCAACATTTCTGTTCATTACCAACACGGTTTTGACTGTCTTTTTATTGCTATTATAAGGTTGGTCAAGGGAACATAATTACTTTGCCTATCTTTTTCGAACTACATATATAAAATTGAATTAAAAAATATGTCTCTTATTTTTTCACATATTTTTCAATAAAACAATACAAATAGGGGTTAATAAATGAAATGTTGTCCATTTAAAGTAACTTAAAGTCTGGTTTGGCGGAGATAAGAATTAAAAAAAAATCAACAGAGATGATGCAATGATAGTGACATCATCACTGCAAAAGAAACATGTGGTGATAACTTGTTTCACTCATTTTATGTATGTAATATTACACGAGGACAGTCAAATACCCTATTCATAAGGAAAACAGTCCGAAATATAAGTTTTACAAATACAAAATATAATTATACTAAATTCATTATCAATCTTGATAGATTTTATTGTAATGTAAATAATTTACAGTTTATATTTTGGATAAAACAGGTAAGGTAATTTTAGTTAGATCAATCAGCTTTTAGTCGAAGCTTGTAGAAAGAATCTCTCTACATAGACAAAATCTCAGTTAGAAAGAGAAGATATAATTTCCCGTAGTGACAAAGCAGGACAAAAAGTATCGTCGCGGAAACCGGTCCTTTTTATCTTACTTTATCTCTATGGGAAATTATATCTTTCTCTTTCTAAGTGAGATTTTGTCTATGTAGATTCTCTCTATACAGACATGCTCGCACGGTTGATCTAAAATTAATTGTGATATGGCAGTTATATAGGTGAAAGGGGATGAAAAGAAATGGACTGTATATGCATATGTAATTTAGCTCATTTAAACATAACATTATGATGTTATAATGTTTAAATATTAAATTTACTTGTAAAATTTGCTTCAATAAAAGATGGGACATTTTAGATTGATAATGAATATGGATATTATTAAGGGGAAAAAGAAGTATGTAATGCTATAATAATAATTAGTATAGTAGATATTAACAAATATGAAAGGATCAATTTGCATGGCCAACACGAATTTAATACAATTTCTTGTTAATCTATCCAAACGAAAGTAGCGATACTTTTTGAGGAGGATGTTTTTTCTATTTTTTTTTTTAGAAGTTAGACTTCAAACTCACTTTTTTTTTAAGATTTGGTTTTTGTATGTAACTAATATAACTCTCCGCAAATTATACTATCCGCAAATTGCGGACCGCAATACAAACTGGCGAGTTGGGCCATAAAAGTCACTTATCATAGAGATGTACCGTGTCGATAAAATATTTAATGTTAATGTCGATGTAATTATTATAAGAAAAAGTAATCTTATATTAATTGGGTAATTTGTTTTTAGCTGTAAAATAATTTACCTGCTAAAATAAATTACCTACTAAATATAATATAATATATTGTTATCAGTGTTGTCACCTATTGTCAATTTGAAACTTTTTTTTAATAATTCAATGTACTAACCTAATTATATAATATTTATCTTATTTTTATCGCAATGAGATAGCAAGATTCCAATGATTTATGGCCCGAGTCGCCAGTTCGTATTGCGGATAGTATAGTCAAGTTGTATGGGCGTACTCCCCACTCTAGCACAACTTATTTGGCGCCCACTAAACATTCATGCGACATTAACATTTAAGGAACATGCAAACAACACAACTAATGTCACCCTGCCTACATTGCACAAATGGTAACAAACAAATATTTTTTATATTCATTTTAACATTTTTCATTATTAATAAATAAGTAATTTTCGCTTTTAGTAATTAATATTTTAAGTACATGCTTATCATATTAATATTGTAAAGCTGGTAAATTAGAGATTAATGTTTTTACTTCATTTTCAACTTAAAATAGCTTTTTTATTAGTACAAAGCTATGTTTTAAGACATCACACATTAAGGGTCAAACAAAAAATTAAGACAGATAAGGAAATTTAAAAATAAATAGATAAAATTAATGCAGATTTCGAAGTTATAGCAAGAATTATCTACCCCAGTCCTAAATAGAGTTGAAAATGAAGCACTACATTTAATAATAATTTATTTAGCATTAATATCACATTTTCAATATTTCACCAAATTCAAAATAGTATCTAAGTAGGAATAAGTTTTTTTTTATTTGATATTCAAAGATTCAAATAATAAAATTAAGTACAACACTAGATAAAATTGGCACTGAATTACTTATAACTAAAAAAGTTGTACTTCAAACTATTATTAAAAAACAAAATATTACATTACTATAATATTATTCTCTAAAGTAAAACTGTTGCCAAATAAGTTGAGCCGAAAAAGTATCACGTGGTTAGTAGAGCTGGTCGTTATTTTGAATAAGGTTTTCAAGAAACAGATTTTTGCCATGTAACGAACAAACGAATTTATGCCAGAAGGAAATCCAGTTAATAAAAAAACACGTTTTTTATTACATTGCGGCGCACGACGCATGTGCGTGCACAGCACACAGCACCTACGGCGGGCGGGGCGGCCCGCAACGAACGAAAGACGAACGTTAGTTATTGATATTTTTACTCTTTACAATAAGTTCAAAATTCTACTAATACTATTTCCGTAACGGTTTAAAAAAACAACTGGATTGCTGTTCTTTTAAAATGGACCATAATACTATATACATTTGACTGATATTGTACTGACTGATAAACTAACGGATTTTTTTTAATGAATGAGTGAGCTAAGTGAGGAAGACTTTGTCTTCCGCTGGGTACCCTGGGACCGGCAACGGTTCCCGGGAGCTGTAAGGCAACCCGTGAAGATTGAATAGTCATTTTTTTTTAGTTACGATAAATTTACGACTTAGGAACAAAAAAGCGTTTTTTTAAGTGTTTGTCGAAACAGTTCCTCGATTTATAAAACGAGTTTCGTTTCGTTTCGTTGTACGAAAAACACGAAACGACTCAGCTCTAGTGGTTAGACTGCGCTCCATACAATTTGTGAGGGCGTTCTCCCCACTCTAGCACTCAATCTGGCTCAACTTAATTGGTGTGCACTATACACAATAATTAACTGCAGTTTCTAGGGAGACTATAACTAAGTATTACCAGTGTGTTGCAGTTCTAATTGTACATCGCTATGTTTGTCTGTGTGTTTGTGTGTGCATGCATGCAGTATATTGTGATAGCAACCTGTCAGTCGCTGCCGCAGTGTCTCGTCCAGCTCTCGGTCAGCCCGCTGAGCCTCGGCGCTGGGTTTTGGAGCCCCAGGGAATACAACCAGCACAATACTCATATTGTCTTTGCTACCCTGGAAGGAAAATTATTTGGTTCAGAACGGGGGCTGTCTTTTGTAACAGTTGGTTTTTTTATACTGAAGAATACATAATAAAAGAGAATTAACATCCTGGGAGCCGATTTCATAAAACTTATTAGTCTAATGTAGATAATTTTCTGACATTTCAGCACTGTGGCTGTCGAGTAAAAGTGATACAATGAATTAAGCCTCAAATCCATTCTTCTTCTTCTTGAATGCTCTAATCGCAGGAACTACCAGTCAGATATGAAAAATTGTGTTGTGTTACATAGCCCGTTTATATAAGCCAGGTTGCTAATCTTAAGTAATAGTATAAATGCGAAAATGTGTGTTTGTTTGTGCTACTTTCACATCAATGTATTGTAGACCAACAGATTGATGTGATTTTTTGCACAGAGATAGTTAAGTTTGAAGGAAGTAACAGATGCTACTTTTTATCATGGATATCTTTAGGATAAATTCTTGTCAAATTTCAAAAAATTCCACTATTTCACTAGCACTAGTCACCTGATAGGTTTTACTAAATGAGGACGCGCGTCGCCTTGTTTTGAGAAATGGCAACACAACTGGGTAGTGTGGAATTGTGCGTATTCACAAATATCGAGCGCCATTGTCCCACAAAGTGGCAACGTAAATGTCGCCTAGTGAAAATGGGGCTTACAGATTTTAGTGTTATAATGAAACCAAATTAAAAAAATTATCAATAACACCCTTGTCACCCTTCAAAGAACCCTTCCTCCTAAAGAGCAATATATTACACTCACTAACCTTATAAAGGCAAGTATCTATAACTTGGTTAGTAATGGACACCAGGTCGTCAGTGATCAGCAGCAGCGAGTGTATGTATGCACACAGGGCCTCATTGGTCATCACATCCCATACACCATCACATGCAAGCACCAAAAATTCATCTTCAGACTCGGAGCGTTCGTGAACTGAAACTTCGGGCTCGGGCGAGACCAACTGTTCACATGGACCACGGTTTTTCACCTGAACAAATTTCAATTTCAATTTCAAAGCCTTTTATTTGCTATATAAGAACTTAAAGCTTTCCACTTCTCTCTGTCTCCTGTTAGCCTTGTCCACAGCGGACCGGCAATTTCGTCCGAACAAATAGTTAATCATACATATATATACAGTCATAACCAGTTATATTGATATTGCTTAGAGGTATTGGGTATAGTGATGAAGTCTGAAGGTCTAGGCTGAATCCCTATATCTCCTCCAGCAAAGCGAAAATATGGAAAATTAGAGAAATATGCATATTGCTTACAACAACTATCAGATATCTATACTAATAATAAATCTGTTGTTTGAAAGCGCTATCTCTGGAACTACCAGTCAGATTAGAAAAAAATATTTTTGCATTTGATAACCCACTTCTTGAGAAAGGTTATAGGCTATAATAACATCCCATAAGAGTGGATCAGTCCCCTCAGTGTTGTTATAACCAGTTTTGACTGTATTTAGGACAGTACACAGAAGCTGGCATGTACAAAAAATCAATATTAAATGTCCCAGCTTTTTTAATTTCAAACATTGAATGTGTCAGCTCCTGTTAATCCATCTATGGTCTTCCTTGAGTAACAAATTCCTCAAAAAGATCCTCAGAATTACTATATGAGATAAACAAATAACAAAGGTTTTTTAATGTAGTCATTATGATTAGTTATGTCTTATGATGATCTTATATGAACAATATGAATAGGTTGTTTTTTTTTAAAGATTATGAAAGAGTATGGAATCAATGCTTTTTTTCATCCAATTAGTTTTAAATTAATACAACTTTTTTTTATAATTAGTGACTTTTAGTATTTAAACTAATATATTTTTGCTGTATACATGCCAGCTGAAGAGTTTGTATTAGAATGTACAATCTGAGGGACTACCAGTCCTATTTGATTTCTTTTTTGTGTGGCCCATAACATCATGCTAGGAGCGGAGTAGTAACCATAAATGTCAACCAATCAAAAATTACTATGTAAAGCTAGTTAGTTATAATGTGAGTAATAGTAGTACCTTCTTGTATTCATAGTCCCCGAGCGCACGAGATACGGCAAGACTGCCATTGACGCGCTGTATCATGACTGAGCCACCCGCCTCCACGATGCGACACTTCTCGTCTGGAAGTTCAGGCTTGTGGTCGCGCGTCGCAAATATGGGCGCTCCGTTACGGGCCAGGACGGCGCGGGAGTCGCCGCAGTTAGCGATATACAGGTGCCTGGGTGATACGAAGGCGCAAACCGCCGTCGACCCAGACTTCTCCTCACCGTCTGATAACTCCGGAAGCTCCCTCATTTTCTTATCTAAATCCAAGAAGCCGGTGCGGATCGCTTCCGCCACTTCTTCCCGTCTAAATTCGTCCGTCTGCAGAATGCATTCGTGTAGGTTTTCGGAGCAGTGAGCCGAGACGCGAGCCCCCGCGTGCCCGTCGAACACAGCGAAATAGGACCAGTCAGACAGCGTCCCGTTGAGGGTGAGCTGGGCATGATGAGCGTCTTCCATCTCGACACGCCAACCCTGCATGGAAGCCACGCCGAAGCGCAGCCCGTTGCCTTCTCCATTCTCGTTGTACTTCTTGGTCTCGGGTTTGTTGAGGAACGCCCCCATGATGGTAGTATGTGACGACCAGCGACCAACAAGTCCCGCGTGGTGCTGCTGCTCGCGTCAGGCAGCCCGCGGGCCCTGTACGAGCGCGCCCGCGTGCCCCCAGACCATCACAAAACCTCACAACTCCGCCTCGCTGTCTGCGCCGCTCTAAGATACTATATTGTTTATCACACTTTACCAGTTGTAGCTACGATCGGCGATCAACACGCACGCAAATAATAATTAAATTAAATCGCAAAACGAAACGATAAACGCAATCCGAAGATGAAAGAGAACGGAATTAGAGACAGAATGAATGAAATATGAATGGCGGACAAAATATAGTAATTGTCTATGGTTCAACTTTTTTAAAATAACACAAATAGCCATTGCTTTTTTTGCAAAAATAAAAGATTTACATAAAATTTAGAACGTAGGTACTTTGAATTTCTGTATTTTGGAAATAAACTCCTCTAAATGTAACTTCAAGATAGCCCTATCTCTCTATCAATAAACTTTTGTCTTGCAATTTAAGTTTAATTTCCCGTATTTACCTAGTGTAATATAGATTTATATCATAATAAAATTTTGCATATAGTACATCAAACAGGAAACCATCCATTCATTCGCATTTTCATCTCAATAATCCATAGATAATCTGTGATCTATTTCATTCGAATTTTCCTAAACTCATTCATTTTCAATAATTTTCATGCATGACATTTTGTTTTTAAAAAATTAGAAATTTCTATATTATTTCTGAAATTCTGAATCAGATTTTAGGTTTTTTCATTACATATTTGTTACATATTATTTACTTTTCAATTAATTTATTGTACGCCGTATTCAATATAATAAAGAATCGCTACTTATTTAATTTATCATGTCTGTCTGAAAATAGTCTTATTAAGAATACTGTATGATTTTTATGGTAGGTTAGATAACCTTACATTCATGTAGAAATTCAGCATTTTCAATAGAACTTTCCTCTTATAACATAAAATATGTTTAGAAATTTTGCACTTAAGAGGTAAGTCAAATTACGACAAAGTATTTTGCAAAAGTAATATGTACGTATATACCTACATAAAATTGTTTATTATTTTTGTAACCCAATTGTTATTGTCAGTAAGTTTTTTCTAATGAAGTTTATGACCCCTCTCAATCGCCTTCTTAAAACTTTATAGTAAAGACGGAAAATTTCGGAAACACCTAATTTTTAAGATAATAAGTATTTTAAAAAAATCTCGAAATAACCTCTTATTTAGACATGTGTCGAGCATTGTATTAATGCTCCTACACCTCACTCTCCAAGTCCCAAAGACGGCAAGTTGTAAAAAACCCATAATTTGTAAGAAAATCTATATTGAAAAACATAACCTCAACCGAGCCTAAATTTATATTATCTCGATTATTATCCATGAAATATTAATAATATTTGTTTGTAAATATATTAATTTCAGGCTATTGTTCCACACAATACAAAGTGATCCTTTAAATTATTTTAAAAATGTCGGCAGAGACAGAAGAACAACTAGATATTTGTCAGTCACAGTCACATGTTATAAAAAAAGGAAAACGAGGGAAGAGAAAGTGAGTACCTAATAATAACAAAACAGAAAGGATCCTAGGAGAAACTGCCCCTGTGGCCCTGATTATATATTCTATCTTCTATTCAGTTTGGAGTTTTTCTTATAGTTATACCCCAGCTTCAGATTTGGAAATTATTTAAGGTAGTTTGTTTTCCATACAAAAATGTAATTAAGATAAACTTATTAACTAAACAGTAAAAATATCTAAATAATTATGTACTTACTTAACAATTTTCGGCTTGGGAAATCAATAAAAAATAACTTTTTTATAATAGAAATCATTAATATTAAACATCATTCTTTTTATGCGTATCTCTATCTATCTATCTATCTATCATCACGCCTTTCATCCCAATAGGGGTAGGCAGAGACAATCGAATGCCATTTGTTACGATCCTGACATATCTCTTTTGCTTCTTCATCTTACCTTTCATACATGCTCGGCGATTGTGTGTACTTTTAATATTTCCTTCGATCAACATATTTTTTATATGTTCAATAAAAGTACATCTAGGTCGTCCTCTGCTAGCATTTCCTTTCACTTCAGCCATATAAACCTTTTTAGTCAATCTTTCATCCTTCATTGTGTCCAAACCAGCGTAAACTACTTTTCTTCATTTTTGTCACAACATCATCTTTTACTCCGCATTCTTCTCTAATGACATCGTTCCGGATGCGGTCAATACGCTTTATATCACACATTCTACGTAAAGACCGCATTTCCACTGCATTTATTTTACTTTCATGCCTCTTATTCCATACCCAGGCCCTGGAAAACACAGGCAGACAAGTGATCAGATACACACCTAAAGCGGGTCATGGAGTTATTGGCATATGGCAGGATATGACTGTCAAGGAGATAGCTGGGGTCCTTCACAAAGATGTGGGTATGTATAAAATAAAAACACCATGGGAATATCCAGCTCAATTTATGATTTTTTTAATTTTATAACATACTAGCTTTCCGCCCTAGGCTTCACCCGTGTATATTTTCGAACAAAATAAAATATAGCCTATAGTCCTTGGGGATAAAGTAGCTTCCTATTACTGAAAGAATTTTTAAAATTGGTTCAGTAGATCCAGAGATTACCCCCTACAACCTCACACACTCATCAACTTTACCTCTTTATAATATTAGTATAGATTTATGGCCATATTCATAAACACATTTTAGAAGCATTTTAGTTAAAATATGTTTTGTCACTCTCTAACAAACCTGTATTTACTAATAATAGAAAGAAACAAAACACATTTTAACAAAAACTTTGCTAAAATATGTTTATAAAATAATAGTCACTTACTTGATTTGTTACAGTTTAGTCCATGAGTTAGGTTTAGGAGTTAGTAGTTACTTATAATGTAGACCATAGATTCAATGTGGTTGCTGGAGCCTTCCATGGTTGTGGTAGTGGATCCAAGGCAAATGGGGGCGTTAATTTCTACCAAAATTACATTATATCTCATATAAAATTAACTATTATGAAGTGTTGCAATTAATTTATTTCTTCTAAAGGGGCCAATGGTTCAGAAAAGATTGTGAACTTCTGATGCAAACCATTGTTTCTTAACCTTTTTAACCCCTTAAGGTGCAGTAATAGGCACTCAAGAGCAAAATCACCATTTCCAAATGAGTAACTAAGCCTTAAGCTAATATACATTAATCAGAAAAAAAATATTTTGGTATCTAGGGACCATTATCTAATAAAATGACAAAAAAAAATTATTTTATTACAAAATTTACTAAAAAAAAATTATAAATAAGGTCTATTTTTTATTATTTTTGAGCAAATCTCTTAAAGTATGAATTCTATTATGATCAAATAAACTGGTATGTATAGTAAAATAAAAAATCTAGTAATTTGACCCAAAACATAATATAATTATTTATTTTTTATTAAAAAACTAGCGGCAGACGTTGTCCTGCCCAAACGTTGGCTTGCCTGCTATTTACTTTCCTTCGACCGTGGAAAACAACTACCACTACTACTACCATTACCCCTACTCCAACCCCTACCACTACCAATGCTATCCTATGTCCGTCTCCTGGCTCTTAAGCTACCTCCCCACCAATTTTCAGCCAAATCGGTACAGCCGTTCTTGAGTTATAAATGGTGTAACTAACTGACTTTCTTTTATATATATAGATAACGTGTTATCAGTAGTACTTTGGGCGCTCCTAATATTGACCTTGAAATGGGTATATTATGGCTCTTAAATAGCACACCATATTATTTTTAGTTATGATCAGCAGTATTATTAAAAGTCTTAATAAAATTTCCTCAGATGAGGTGTTAGAGGTTTTGGGGTATGCTGACAAAACTTCCAACATCCAGTACAGGGAGAACACAGTGATTAAGGACCAGAAAGTTCTGTGGAAGGCCGTGAGAATATGTGGATATAGATACAAAGCTGTTGCCAGGCCTGGAGAGCCCATCAAGGAGGAGCAGGTACATCTTCATTTCTTCACAAGTAACTGTTTGAGTTGTCCATATTAAACATAATAATAGCAACAGCTGCACTTAACAAACAGACGTAAGTATCTGTTACTATTAAAAGTTCGGGAAGGGGCATTTGCAAATCGTGAGAGGTTGATTAAAGCACATATTCCTTAAGAAAATTGGTCTGGATGAGATTTGACCTGGGTGTCCCAAGTTTCAAGTCCAGTGCTCTACCAATCAAGTTGTTCATATCTGGTTTAAGGCCGTGACGTTGTGTTGTAGAACAAAGACGCGTTCCCTCGCCCCCCGCCGCCCCCAGAGGCGCTGCGACCGCGACCCCCCGTCGTGTGTGTGATGGGTCACGTGGACCACGGGAAGACCACACTACTAGACTCGCTCCGGGACTCGGCCGTGGTCGATTCTGAGTTTGGTGGGATCACACAGCATATTGGTGCTTTTGAAGGTATACTTTGGTTTTTTTTTATATCTTCGCGGGTTACCGTGTTACCGGTCCCAGGGTACCTAGCGGAAGATGACAGTCTTCCTCCATTAGTTGATGGTATTTCTCTCTGTTCAGATATATTGAAATGGAATAGGTTCTAAGTTTTTATTTTAAAAAGTCCCATTGGTACATTGTATCATAACAAATAAACTATTTTATTTCTCTTCAAAATCCTTAAAATAACGCTCGATCCATGCTTTTTACAGTGCGTCTCCAATCTGGCGACACGGTGACCTTCCTGGACACCCCGGGGCACGCCGCCTTTACGAGTATGAGGGCGCGGGGAGCTCGGTCGACAGACATTGTAGTGCTCGTCGTTGCAGCCGACGACGGTGTCATGGAGCAGACCGTCGAGTCTATACGGATGGCTCGGGAGGCAAGAGGTAGCTAGATGATTATTATTCTGGCGCGCCCACAGTATATAGCCCTCTTTGCGCAGGGGGAGATACACGTAGGGCAGCTTCCCCTCGGGTTCTGTTTTAGTCCAAAAAGTCTAACAGTAAGAAGCCAATGGACGACACCCACTCACAGACCCAAACTGGGATCAAACTATTTGTAGTTCTGTTGAGGACGTTTTTGATTGGTTGGTTATTACATAGTCTATAACCTTTCGCAATTATAATTAATATTCTTGCAAAAACTTGAAAATCTTAAACTCAGTAAAAGTTGAAATCAAATGAACAAAATCAAATCAAAGATGTTAGTGGAGGAAGTATTGCACTTGACCTTTGATTTTGGTATTAAAGCAAGCCACTCAGCACAGATGTTCCTTGAGTCATTCTAAGCCGATCTAGCTCGAGACTCATCGACATATATGCTGCTGGTAGGGGTGGGGGAGGGTCAAAGTCGAGCGCCGCCTGTCATCATTTAAAAAATTCTAATTCTTTTTGTATAGCTACCATGGCATGTTTGGTATCATTTTCGTGTAAAACGAAGATGTAGAATTCATTTCTGGTATTACATTTTACCATTTTCATGGAATTTCATGAAAAAAATGATAAAAATTGAAAATGTCCATGCGATTTTTTTCTTTGAGTTTTTTTAACTTTTAAATAGTGCAAAAATCTATAATGAAAAAAATACTTGCTTAAAGCGTATTTTATGCACATTCTAAAAATATAAATTTCAAGCGTCTGCTATTTTAAAAATATGGTGTAAAAAATTATTTCGCTGCGACAACACTCGCTCTATGAATGACTCGTAAGCATACTCTCCTATTGTCTTCTCTTATAATAATATAGGTATTTATTTGTTTATTTAAAATAGTAACATAGTTTAATATTTATTACTTACACACATATTACATGACTGTATTTTATAATATACATACTTATTGATGTGTTTATATACCTACAGCTATAGTATAGAGATGGCTGAAAAAACATTCAAATATACATGTAGGTACCTACTTTTTTTTATTATTATACAAATATTATAAAGAGGAAAGATTTTATTTTGTATTTTTGTTTTTAATAAATAAACTTAAAAATATTTCACTAATAGAAAGCTACGAACTATATCCCTGAGTGACATAGGCTATATTTTATTTTGTTCGACTATATCCACGGGCGGAGCCGGGGGCGGAAAGCTTGTCCTAGATAAACAGGTCACATTAGGTTTTCAAGCTACTACGCGAGAGATTAATGGTACCAGCAAATTATTCATTGCAACATGTAAACATCTGATCTGGATCTGGAGACCTGAATGTTTTTTTTCTCATGAAAATAATTCAACCCCACCAGCATTTTCTGTAGCGGGGACAATACGATCAAAAGCAAAATCTCATCTATTAAACTGCCTTATTAATGTACCCAGTGATAGTATCATCAACACCCCACCCAAACCCTCCATCATCCGGCTATTGTGCATATATTAAATCTTCTCACATCTCAATTCTCAAACATTTTGCGAATGCGCTTATAACATCTTCATCCCGTTTATACGACGTGAATTGGCAAAGCTTGAAAAACGTCACACGAAAAAATGTGGGATGGGGTAACATACTAAAAAGTTGATTTTAATACGAGAGTACCAAAATGATGGGCAAACTTCCTTCGCGGTAGATGCTAAGTAAAGCTTTTGGATCTCCTATCGGCACGATGTCAAAAAATAGATGTACCGGGTGATAAAGAACTCAATGTTACAACAAAGACAGCAGTTTGGAAATATTTATAAAATATTTTAAGGTTCACAACTTCCACCACAGATACATAAGGCTGTGCACTTTAAGTTCCGTTTTATTAAATTGCAGCGACTTTTACACCCTGCCTTGCACCTGCACCGTATATATATAAGTTCCAGACATACACTCGCGACATCCTGTAAATCAGACCAGTGAGGGGTCCAAGAGCTTTCATCGTTTCTCCAGCCCCAAGAACAAGGACTCGGAAGATTTTGGAGGGGAACTAAGGCCTGACCCCAAACATGTACTCCTTGGCAAACTGCCCGCAGTGTGTTTTGGCGAAGAGCTGCTTCCGTTGGAGGAATATTTTCTAATTGTCTGTCCTTTTTTGTGAACAGATATTGTCTACATTCATTCAATGTAGTGCAGGGACTTGAACTGCAAAACTAAACCCTAATATTAAATACAATTACTTAGGATACATCAAACATTTACCGAGTGCAGTGGCAATAGAGTGGCATGCGATGCAATATTGGTTTGCCTGTGCCCATGTGAATCCATAGCTCCTTCCATGCAGGCAACTTTTGAATACAGGAAACGGCTACCACTACTACATCCATATCTACAGTACAAATCATAATTTTCTCGTGTCTTTTGTTTAAACATTAAGTTCTTTATCATCCGGTAAATTTAGTGTGTGACATCGGACCGATAGGAGATCAAAAAGCTCTTCTTTATTAGCATCTACGTGAAGGAAATTTGCCTAGCCTATTGGTACCCTCGTACTCAAATCAACTTTAGTCCGTTACCCCATCCCACATTTTTTTCGTGTGACGTTTTTCAAGCTTTGCCAATTCACGTCGTATAAACGGGAGGAAAATGTTATAAGCGCATTCGCAAAATGTTTGAGAATTGAGATGTGAGAAGATTTAATATATGCACAATAGCCGGATGATGGAGGGTTTGGGTGGGGTGTTGATGACACTATCACTGGGTACATTAATAAGGCAGTTTAATAGATGAGATTTTGCTTTTGATCGTATTGTCCCCGCTACAGAAAATGCTGGTGGAGTTGAATTATTTTCATGAGACAAAAAACATTCAGGTCTCCAGATCCAGATCAGATGTTTACATGTTGCAATGAATAATTTGCTGGTACCATTAATATCTCGCGTAGTAGCTTGAAAACCTAATGTGACCTGTTTATCTAGGACAAGCTTTCCGCCCCCGGCTCCGCCCGTGGATATAGTCGAACAAAATAAAATATAGCCTATGTCACTCAGGGATATAGTTCGTAGCTTTCTATTAGTGAAATATTTTTTTAAATCGGTATAGTAATATTTGTATAATAATAAAAAAAGTAGGTACCTACGTGTACATTATTTTGAATATTTTTTCAGCCATCTCTATACTATAGCTGTAGGTATATAAACACATCAATAAGTATGTATATTAGAAAATACAGTCATGTAATATGTGTATAAGTAATAAATATTAAACTATGTTAATATTTTAAATAAACGAATAAATACCTATATTATTATAAGAGAAGACAATAGGAGAGTATGCTTACGAGTCATTCATAGAGCGAGTGTTGTCGCAGCGAAACTGCGGGTCGGCGCAACACAAAATAATTTTTTACACCATATTTTTAAAATAGCAGACGCTTGAAATTTATATTTTTAGAATGTGCATAAAATACGCTTCAAGCAAGTATTTTTTTCATTATAGATGTTTGCACTATTTAAAAGTTATAAGAACTCAAAGAAAAAAAAACGCATTGACATTTTCATTTTATTTCATTTTTTTCATGAAATTCCTATGAAAATGGTAAAATGTAATACCAGAAATGAATTCTACATCTTCGTTTTACACGAAAATGATACCAAACATGCCATGGTAGCTATACAAAAAGATTTAGAATTTTTTAAATGATGACAGGCGGCGCCCGACTTTGACCCTCCCCCACCCCTACCAGCAGCATATATCTCAATGAGTCTCGAGCTAGATCGGCTTAGAATGACTCAATACCAAAATCAAAGGTTACCCCCCTTTTTGAGCAATACTTCCTCCACTAGTAGCAATATTCTGAGGTGGGCCTGGTCAGTTTGGACCGTTCTATTCCGTATCTCTGTTGCTAATAAAAACCCGTAACTGTACGATAGACCGAGAATAGCGAGCGTCCATGGTACATTCACTCTCGGCATGTCATATTTACTAATCTGTAGGCGGTTACCAACACGTTTTTGTTAGCAGCAGAGATACGGAATAGGGTGGGCAGGTCCCCCATTTGCTACGCCTATTAAAAATTATTAAGTAATAGACAAGTAACTAATACGCAAAAAATGGCACCAGGACTTTTGAGCCGAGACGGGCTAATAAAATATGAGCCGACGCTGCTGTCAGTCGCCAGTGACTCGCCGACATTCGTGATTGTGTTGACAGGTCTCACCATATTCAGTTTATACCTCGTAATTTGTTTATAATGCCGTCAAGTGGTTAAAATTTGTTGACATTTGTACTAGAGTTTGCATCGTTTTAATTGGTCGACATTGCCGTAGTTTATGGGGTCATTTTTATAGACAATATACTACTTTTTCTTATTCGAAATTTGGCAGCTTTTTTTAATGATTTCTTTTGTTTCCAGTCCCCATTCTGGTGGCGATCAACAAGATCGACAAGCCGACCGTGAACATTGTAGGTATGCCAATATTTTATATTACCATTTTAGTTATAGAGCGAGTGTCAGTGGATGGTATTAGAAATGTGCAAATTGCATCTTTATTTTGCGTTGTAGTATACTTGGTTCTACTAAAATGAAACGCCATTTTAAACCATTGCATGGATTTCAATTAAAATTGTATCAGAGACTAATAGCTTTCCGCCCCCGGCTTCGCCCGTGTAAATTTTAGAACAAAATAAAATATAGCCTACAGTACTTGGGGATATCGTAGCTATTTCCATTCTTGAAATAATTTTTAGAATCGGTTCAGTAGTTTGAGGGTTTACCCCCTACATCCAAACTTACCAACTTTACCTTTTTATAATCTAATATATAAAATTCTCTTGTCACCATGTTCGTTCCCATACTCCTCCGAAACGGCTTGACCGATCCTTATGAAATTTTGTATGCATATCCGTTAGGGTTGAGAATCGGACAACATCTATTTTTCATCCCCCTAAATGTTAAGGGTGGTCCACCCCTAAATTTTTTTTTTAGTAGGTAGGGGTAGGAGTAGTGCAAGCAAGCTAACGTTTGGGCAGGTCAACGTCTGCCGGGTCCGCTAGTATTAGTATAGAATGATAAACCTAAAAAGGTAATGGAGAGATGATACCGAAACCAGTCTAGGTTCATTGGTTTAGGCTGCGCGTTGTCGGTCTGTCAGGTGTTACAGTTTTATTAAGTATATATAGATTGCTAGATTCCACGTCATGCCATGGCGACTGACGCACGCGTTCCGTCGTGACATGATGATTGGTCTGTGATTAATAAGACATATGACAGACAGCGGAATGATCACAGTTACCGATTAATCGGCAAATTGATACTATTTAAAGGCTGTAATAATTGACATTGGTGGAGCCACTAGAAAAGAATAAGATAGATTGCTAGTGGCCATGGGTCATAGAGTACCAAGCCTATGGAGGGGCCATAGACGGGCTCCTCCTTTCGCCAATTTTTTCCCTTTTGACCAGTTAAACTGACCAGGTGCGCAGTAATAAGTTACCTTAGATTTCGTTGGTATCGTTTTGTGTCGCGAGACAGAGCTCTAGGAAAATAGTAAAATGTTTTAAACGGGAAAGGCGATCTAGCTAGGGCGTCAAACATAGTGTTTCCAATCATTAATTATAATTATTATGTTTGTATTTTAACATAATCATCATATAACGTAAAATCCGTTGCGACAATAAAACGACAGAAAAATACAGTGGTACAGGGGTTAGTACTAGGCGTTAACCCCGCCCCGTCAAAAGTGGCAGAAAAAATTGTTCGGTGATTTACACGCTTCACGTCTCCTTTGGTATATACTCAAAGGCACGGGTATATTAGTTGTTAATGACAAATTTGACCATGATAAAAAGTAGCCAACCAACCAACCCTCCAACTGTCTCCGTGCAAAAAACGTTGGTCTAATGTTCCATTTTCACGTGAAACAAGGACAAACAAACGAGGTCTTTTGCCCGCGGTCTCACCCGCGCTTTATAAAACAAAATTGAAACAATCCCATAGCTTTAATATGTATAAGCCCCTCCCCATTCTTTTTCCAAGATAAAAGTAGGTAGCCTATGGTTTTTTTTTTTAAATTCTTTTTTATGTTTTAATCCATAATCAAAATCCGTTCAGCCGTGATTGAGCAAAAAAAATTCGTCTTTGATAAAACTTTTTTACACGTACAAAGCCAGGCGAGTCGCTAGTAATAAATCAATCTAAATATTAACGTAAATAAAAGTGGTTAATTTTCTATTTATAAATTAATATATGAAACGATGTATGGTTGTGGGAACAAGATAAATATGTAAAGATTGGTATTAGTGGCACTCCGTCATCTCTGTCTACCCCTTTGGGAAACAATAAAGTAGAACTTGACTATATGATTTGATCAGGATCGCGCTATGAGATCCCTGGCACAGCACGGCGTGGTGTGTGAGGCGCTCGGCGGCGATGTCCAAGCTGTACCCATATCGGCCTTGAAGAAGATGAACTTGGATACCTTGGTGGAGGCCCTGAACTTGCAAGCGCAGTTGATGGAGCTCAAGGCTGACCCGAGTGGGCCGGTGGAAGGAGTGGTACTGGAGACCTTGGTGCATCCTAAAATGGGGTTAGTAGGCATGTGCCTTATTAATAATGAATTGTCTAATATTATTAGCGGACCCGGCAGACGTTGTCCTGCCCAAACGTTGGCTTGCCTGCACTACTCCTACCCTTATCACTTAGTTGTATGAAAAATAGATTACGACCGATCGTGGGCCCTACCGAATATACTCAAAAAATTCATAAAAATTGGTCAAGCCGTTTCGGAAGAGTATGGCAACTAACTTGTGACACGGGAATTTTATATATATTAGATAAATGCGAAATCTCGAGCCTCTACAGTTACGCAGAGACATAGCCTCTCTTAGCGTCTTCTATCGACTGTATTATGGGGAGTGTTCAGAAGAACTCCATGGCCTCGTCCCTCCATCCCTTTTTCGCACCCGCACTGCTCGCACAGGATACAGTTTTCATCCTCACACCGTCGACACGTTCTGCATATGAACGAAAAAATTCAGTGACTCGTTTCTGTGTCGTACTGCCAAAAAGTGGAATGAACTTCCGGCGCCGGTCTTTCCTCCTTTCTACAACCTGGGGTCCTTAAAGCGAAGCGTGAAAAAGCATCTATAGTGGGCGCGACTGGCGGACTGTATTATGATCTGCCAGTCGTGCACATTCATGGACCAGCCACCTATGCTTAATAATCAGGCGGTGGCAAGGTCACATGTCGTCTTATCTATAAAAAAAAGGTGCGTTGTGATTTTTTTTGGCACGGAGATAGTTGGAGGCTTGGAGAGCGATATTGGCTACCTTTTATCCTGGGTAAATTAGTCATTCCCCCGGGAAAATTAAATTTTTCATAAACAACTTTTGTACTTGTGTAAAACCGGGGCCGGTCACTAGCAATCTATCTTCTTCTTTTTTTCTGGCTCCACCAATGTTAATCGATGATTTGCCAATGTCAAGTATTATAGCCTTTAAATAGTATCAATTTGCCGATTAATCGGTACCTGAGATGATCCCGCTGTCTGTCATACGTCTTATTAATCAGAGACCAATCATCATGTCACGACGGAACGCGTGCGTCAGTCGCCATGACATGACGTGGAATCTAGCAATCTATATCTACTTAATAAAACTGTAACACCTGACAGACAGACAACGCGCAGCCTAAACCGATGAACATGGAGATTTGAAATTTTGTGGAAATATTCTTTGAGTAGGTACCAGGGGTGAACTAAGGAGGGATTTTTTGAAATTCCATCCCTAAAAAGGGTGAAAAAGTTTTGTATGTTGTCGGTGGTTAATCCCATCGGGCACACGGCTAAACTAATATTATAAAGAAGTAAAGTTTAAAAAACCTGAAACTACATATTCGATTCTGAAAATTCTTTCACTAATAAGAAGTGATATTTTATTTTCATAGAAAATATCCACAGACGAAGCCGGGGGCGGAAACTTAGTATATAATAAAATCAATGTTATACGTTACTGTATTCACGAGGAAGGGTTACATGCTGTGGTTACATGTATACCTAGAACATCACGCTGCGTCTGTTGGGAGCCGAGCAGATTAATTAGTATATAATGGACATTTCATTTTTTTAATCACCCATTTTTATTACTTTAATTAAAAATATATTAAAAAATAAGTTACACGTATTTTTATATTTTATTTTTGGTTGTGTTTTTATATTTTTAATTTAATTATGAATTTTTATAAATTCCGAGGACTTATAAACTAAAAACCTTAGCTAGGACTAAAATTAAGAAATATAAACTGTCACCCAAAGAAAGTGACTGACAGTG
Organism: Nemapogon koenigi; assembly: GCA_963924495.1. Lineage (NCBI taxonomy): Eukaryota > Metazoa > Arthropoda > Insecta > Lepidoptera > Tineidae > Nemapogon > Nemapogon koenigi. The sequence continues at coordinate 10,667,784 of OZ004647.1, read as the reverse complement.
TCAGTCAAGCCACAGAGTATACGTTATAGAAATGCAAAGAGTATAATATACCGTGTTCCAAATAGGTGTTGCCGTAGCCGGAACTCAAATCGCCTACAACATTATTCATAATGTATATAATAATACTAACTTTTGTCCGCGGTTTCACTCGTAAATATATTTCCTGTGATAGCCCATTCGAAACTAGCAAAACTTCCAAAAAATATTATATAAAAGAAGTATTTTTATAATTATATTTAAAGAATAATTATTAATTTAGCTTCAAATAGAATAAAAATGGGTAAAATTAATAGAAGGCAACACCTGAGTTTAATAACTAACAACTCAGCCAACAGACATTAGTATTTTTAAATTAGAGGGTTAGCACAGATTAGGGCACCTATTAATCCTTATTTTTCAATATTTCAGTATTTTTAAAATAACTCGAAAATTAAAGGATATAAAAAATAAAAAAAAATAAAAATAAGCTTTCTAGTATGTAATCTCCAAACGGTTTCGAATTTTGGTACCTTACGAAAAATAAAATGTTGTCCATTGCCTTTTAAAAAGGTGTACCGACTTCAAAAAATATGCATTGAAAACTTTGAAGAGTTCTCGATTTCTCCAGGATCCCATCATCAGATCCTGACCTGATGACCATGGGACCACCTGGGAAGTATACCCTTTCTAACAAAAAAAAAATTCCATATCGGTCCAGTCGTCTTCAACTTCAAGTAATCGGGAAACATACATAAAAAAACATTCCGACGAATTGTGAACCTCCTCCTTCTTTTGAAGTTCGGTTAACAACATTAAGTAATTTTTTTTTTTTAATGTTATTTTATTATTGTCAGGAAGCAAGCGACGGTACTCGTGCAACAAGGAACTCTGAAAAAGGGATGTATTGTTGTCGCGGGTCTAGGGTGGGCTAAGGTAAATATCTTTTTTTCTTTCTTCACGGGTTGTCTTACAGCTCCCGAAACCGTGTTAAAGATCCAGGGTACCCAGCGTATCTGTGAGGCTATACCTAACGAGTGGCCAGTTCTGTTGAGGTATATTTAGATGGAAACGCCTCTAAGTGTGGTTTGTCGGATTATGTGCAATAAGTTTTTAGTTAGAAAAACCATTGGTACATTGGTACAACAAGAATGTGTGAAACGAAAATCGTGTTTACAGGTCCGCGCGTTAAGTTCTAGCGAGGGTCGGCCGGTACAGATGGCGCTACCGTCGGTCCCCGTGTCTGTAAACGGCTGGAGAGAGTTACCAGCGCCTGGAGATCAAGTGCTCGAGGTCACGTCGGAGGTGAGTACAAGCAATACTGTCTCATCAGAAACTTTTGCCAATTAAATGTACTTATTCGGACCAATTTCTAACGTTTTACTTGACAATTGCGGTAATTTGAGATTTTTTGTCGCACGTTACACTCGAGACACTCCGAAAAAAGTGTAAGACTGCCCGTCACAACACTTTTGCTATAGTAGTGTGTCCTACTTTAGTTACCACAAACCAATCATTACTAAGATTGAATGTACTGATTAAGTTTATAATTAGTTTGTATTTTTATAATAATTAATAACAAAATGTTTTATTTTTGTTTTTTTAATTATTCTCAAACGTTAATTATTTTATTGTGTCTGTTATTTAATCTATACTAAATAATAAACCTTGAAAGAGTTTGTTTCAACTGTCGGATTTGAAAAAATAGTTTTGAAATCACGCTACGACCTACAGGGGCGGAGCAGTAACTATTAACGCGAGTGCAACCGCAAGGCACAGCTAGTACATAATACAGTAGAACCTCGATTATCCGAACCAATTGGCACCGACGCTAGTTCGGATAATCAAAAGTTCGGATAATCGAAACGGGGTTTTTTTAGGACGAGATCATAAACGACACCTTTTCACATACATAAATATTAAAATTTTACATACATATTAGCGTTAAAATATATAAACATTATGTTTTTTTAACACCTAAAAAAAGTCGAATGCTTTTTAATTTTTTTTTTTATAAAATCGTCGCCGTGGCTACTAGCAACAATGTATCTTTCGCGCCAACGTTACTAAGTCATAGTTCGGATAATCGCGGTTCTACTGCATATAACTGTAGAAACTTCGTTCCAACAGGGTCTCCCGCGACACCTCTCGAATTATTTTCTTTACAAATTACTCCCAAATTTAGACAAATAGAAAAATACTTGTATTTTAAATAGTGTGCTTGTCCTGGTATTCGAACCCAGCTTGGTGGGTCGGATCACATAGTCACTAAGCCTATGTTATTATCCAATAGAAACGCGCCGGCGAAGTGATGAAATGGCGGCAAGCGGAGCGCACGAAAGAGAAACAGGCGGTCGACCTAGAAGTTATAAAGGAGAAAGAGAGAGAGCACAACCTGCAGTACCGCGCTCAGTTAGAGAGGAAGAGGTCGCTCGGACGACGGAGGATGAGACCTGACGGACCGAGAGTGAAGGTCGCGGAGGATACGCATCCCACTCTTAGTGTTGTCGTCAAAGGTAATTATATTTGCCGTGCTCAGGTATCGAATCCAAGTTGCTGAGCAAGAGTGACCAACCAGTTGCTCGAAATGGGATACATTTGTTTGGATGCACTTTATTCTTATTTTAAGTTTTTTTTTGATGTATTTGAAATACATTTTATGCCCCAATGATTATATTAGAAATAATTTCAATTTTGAATATATGTTAGGACAAGATTCTTATTATAAAAAAATACTAGTCGGAGATTAGTCGGATTCGGCCACTTTTATAGTCGGCAAACAGACCGACTTTTCGACACTTATTAAGGTACCTACAGGAAACGAAAAAAAATGTACTAAAATGTCAGTATTTGCTTATGTTCTACTTTTTTCTATTCGGCCATTTATATAGTCTGTCGACTAGTCGGCCAAATCCATAGTCGTAGTTCACGATACGTTAGTTTCAAAAAAATAGCTAGCCATATGTTTTGAAATAAGAAATGACATGTCATGGCGACCAACGCACGCGTCTCATCGTAACGTGATGGGGAATCCGGTTAAATCCCGTCCGCGCTGTGATGGTTGTGATTAGTCAATGATTATTAATCATACATGCGTGCGACATATCACAGTTTTAAGGCAGAATTGCGACGATAAGTCAGCACTGTTGCCATATATGTATTAAAAAAAAGAAATGACATTCCGTTTCCAATTTCAGGCGACGTGGACGGCTCCGTGGAGGCGATAATGGACATCATAGACACATACGATGAAGACCACAGAGTACGACTCGACCTGGTGCACATCGGAGTAGGCCAGGTCACACCTTCAGACATAGAGATTGCCGAAACATTCAAGGCTATTGTGTACGCTTTCAATATAGAATGTCCTCAGAACTTGGCTGATGAGGCGAAAGCTAAAAATGTGTCTATAAGGCATCATAATGTTATTTATAAGTTGGTGGATGATATTAAAGAGGAGGTGACGGCCAGGATACCTGTGAGGCAGGAAGAAGAGGTGGTTGGTAAGTCGTTTTTTGTGACGATAACCTTTGCTTTTAGCGCCTTTCGTGTGCAAATAACATAGAGTAATAAGCCTAAGTAGGGGTCATAGACGGGCTCCACCTTTCGCCATTTTTTTGCTCTTTGACCAGTTAAACTGACCAGTAATAAGTTACCTTAGGTTTTGTTGGTGTCGTTTTGTGTCGCGAGACAGAGCTCTAGAAAAATAGTTAATTGTGGTGTTTTAAATGGGGACAGGCGATCTAGGACGTCTAACTTGCGGGAATTCCAATTATTAATTATGTATAACATATTTGTATTTTAACATAATCATATAACGTAAAATCTGTTGCGACAATAAAACGACAGAAAAATACAGTGGTACAGGGGCTAGTACTAGACGTTAATTATTTGCGTGCTAAATAAACTTATTTATGTATTATGCCAAAAAAAATATTTCATAAACAATTTCAAAACACAGTTTTTTGTATGTGAACCCCCTTATATGGGCTATTATGTTTCCCAGGTGAAGCTAACGTGCTGCAGCAGTTTATGGTCAGTGAAGGTAGGAAGAAGGTGCCTGTGGCGGGGTGTCGCTGTGTGAAGGGGTCACTTAGTAAACAGGCGCTCTACCGGGTCGTTAGGGACGGGCAGATCGTCCACGAAGGTAAGAAGATGATATCTATAGGGTGGATGAAGTTCTGCGACGAAAAGTCCGTTGGCGTTTGAGGGCACTTCTTCTAAAATTAATAGATATATTACGTCTATTAAAGAAGATTTAGGTCCATTAAGTGCAGCTCAGGCTTGTCACTTGTTCTGTTCAATATGTAGCAATGGCAAAAAGTGGACACTGTTACTGGTATCTCTGGCCACATCACAAGGTATAAAGACCTTGAAGGTGTGTTTGTTTGTAACCAATCGGTAGTAAAACTATAAATACAGATTTTGTCGATATCTGCTACGCTTCTGATTGGGTACTTTTATTTAGTAACTAGCTTTCCGCTCCCGGCTTCGCCTGTGGATATTTTCGAACAAAATAAAATATAGCACATGTGTAATTAGTATAATAATAATTAGCCTTTATTCAGACAATTAAATACCAGTTTACATGTTTGCTTTAGTGACTCGTATTGAATGAGTCGACATCGACAACTTGGTCTGTTTGCCCATATTTGGCAAAGGCCTCCCCCAACTGTTTCCATTTTGATCTGTTTCTTGCTGTTCTTGTCCATGTTTTTCCTGCTATTGCCACAATTTCATCTTCCCACCTTCTAAACTGTCTTCCTCGTTTCCTTTTGTTATTCCTTGGATGCCAAAACATAACAGTTTTGTTCCATTTCCACTTTAGTTTCTTTATTTTGGTAGTTACATCAACAATTTTTGTTGTTTTTCAAATGGTTTGGTTTCTAATTCTTTGTTTTTTTCTTATATTGAGCATGCTTCTTTACATTGCAGTCTGGCAAGTCTGTACGATTTTGTATTGCGCCTTAGTCAGAGCCCAGGTCTGGCAGCCATATGTAACAATGGGAAGTACACACTAGTCACGTGTTATAAAGCTTCCTCTAAAAGAACATATTCACATCTTTGTTTTTCATAATTTCTATAGACATAGATTAAATAAATAGATAAGATGCCATGGGATCGATTTGAGTTTCTTGCCTTTGCGGTTGGGACTCTTGGCCCGTGGTCATCTGACACCAAGAAGTTTGCTGAAGAAATTGGTAAACTTCTTATCGAAAAGTCTGGTGATCACCGAGCTAAGAGTTTTTTCATTCGCCGCATAAGCCTGGAGATCCAAATGGGTAACGCAGCGAGTGTTCTTGGCACGCTTGGACATTCTTGATTCCCCCACCCCTTTTATTGGAGTTATACTTCTTTAGGCGCGTTGTGAAAAAATTATATGAGAGTGAAATTTTACGATGTAACAAAAAGTTACAGTATGAAGTTGCCGAGAGTGATATTTCGACAAAATTTCACGATGCGCGCGCACAATGCAAGTTTATTTTTTTAGTACACTTTTTTGAAGTCTGTAATTACTTTAGTAATGAACATCCAAATTTTTTTTTCAGGAAAACTGGCCTCCATGAAGCATTTGAAGGACGAAGTAGAATCTGTCAAGAATGATGTGGAGTGCGGTCTGAGGTTTGCTGACAAGACATTTGAGGTGAAGCCGGGTGATACGATCATCTGTTACAAGATGGTTGATGTTTATGATAAGACTAGTTGGGATCCTGGCTTCTGATTTATAGTGTAAGAATATATTTGCGTATATTGTTGATGGGCATGTTTTATTTACCTAGAGCCGTTCCTGTTTAGATACCAACCGTGTAGAGATAATCTCTCTACATAGATAAAAAATCAGTAAGAAAGGAAAATATATATAGTTCATAGATATAAAGCTGGCACCTTTTCTCTCTTTTTAACAGACTTAAAAAAAAGGAGGGGGCACTCAATTCGTCGGAATCTTTTATGTATGTTCCCCGATTACTTGAAGACGCCTGGACCGATTTGGATATTTTTTTGTTTGAAAGGGTATAATATACTTCACAGGTGGTCCCATGGTCATCAGGTCAGAATCTGATGATGGGATTCTGGAGAAATCGAGAACTCTTTAAATTTTATAGGCACACTTGGAGCGATTTGGGTATGTTTTTTATAGTGACTTGTGCATAAATGCTTTCGGAAAGCACACTTTTCAGTGCTAGTTTTTAAATAAAGTCGGTACACTTTTTTTAAAGGCAATTATTGACTGAGATTTTGTCTACGTACAGAGTTTGAAGATTAGCTGATAGGTACAAAACTACAAAGGTAAAAAAAAACTATTCTTAATTTAAAATATCGCATAAGACGGTTATCAGAATTATTGATGTGAAACATCTATTGGCGCGCCTTTGGGTAATGCCGTCATGTGCCCTCCACCGCCGCTCTCTACTCCCTTGTGTGTCGTTTATTAATGGAAGTCCCTGTTATGCCCAATTGTGGCGAATCCATGAGTAAAGGACAAGGTTAAAACTATGAAGGCAGTAAATAAAACAAAATGTTACATACTTATTTCATTGTATTATCGTAGTTGAGTTATAACATAGTTACTAAATCATTTTAGTATTGATTGGCCTTCACTGTTTATCATTATCACTATTATCACCAAGGACGGCGAGCCAAACAAACATTTTTAGATACGTTTTTGTCCTAGAATTTCACTGAAGCGGATAGTGTTGCCAAATTCTCGTACAAAAACAGATGACAGCTACTCGATAAGACGATAAAATAACCACTATATAAGGTGACTGATCAATGTTTCAAGGATCACTCGGGTCACCGTAAGAAATAACTGAGTTAAGACAATATGTGAGTTTCAGATGATATAAACTTCCAAAAACTTCATTTCCGTTCCATTATTGTCAATACAGAGATATTTCTTACAGTAGCCAAAGTTCACATTTTTTGTATTTTTTTTACAATAAAATAACTTTTGGCAACAATATAATACTTATGGTAAATTTTCAGGCCAACCACAGTAGGTACTATGTGAATATATAAAGGAATCTAAACAAAAATAACAATCGTACATAATATCCATAAAAATTCAAACAGTTTTTCATTAGAGTAAATCAAAGTACAAAATGTAGAAATATGTATTATAAAATAACTAATTACCTACAAACTGGGACTAACCCTAAAAAAATTAGACATTAAAATCGAGACCAATGATTAATTAAACTATTAAAAAACTTATTTAAAACATAATACTATACCGGTATTGTTTCTAACTTATGAGCGAACCATTAATAGAAATAATTGTGTCTATCGATGTTTTACCCATCTCTAGTCTAGCACAACCAAATACTCATACAAAATACAAACATCGATACAAATACGAGAAAACTATGGGGCCTTAATATTAACGTAGTTTAACAACAGCTTAGTATATGTTTTGTCCCGCTTCATCTTAATGAATGACATATCTGTTAGTGAGTGATAAAACATATTTTAAACTGTTGTTCGACTCGACATACAAATTTAATTTAGTTCTAAAATTATTTTCTAGACCACGATGGGCGTTACTCTAGTTGTTCGACCTTTCGTTTGTCGTGGACAGTGTCTTCGGCTAACAAGTTTTTATATTTTGTATATTGTATAAATTCATAGGTTATATTATAGGATTGACTGACATGCTCCAATGCTTCTAAAACAAGGGTTTGGGTATAAGCTATCAAGTGATTGCAATTTTTGATTGAAAAAATAGTTGAACTCTGATAGTTATGTTGCAGCTTTATATGAATTTTTTTCAGCACACAACACATAGACAAAGCAACTGTGTGCCTTCGTATCTACGTAACTTATTTTACGCGCTGAAAATCCAAACACATATTATAGTTAGCTACATTACCACCCATACACTTAGTTACCTACACATTGAGACTTATCGATCACTTCACACACAACACACATATTAGATATAATAAGTCTAACATACGGACAGCAAAAATAATAAAATAAGAGAATTCATACATTTAATTTGGAACGAATTGAAAAGGTCAAAATTCTCATTCTCCACCGTTTCGATCCTAACTCCTAATAGATGGCGTTCGTGTCGCATTTATTGTTTTCTTTTTACTAATAAATACGATCCCCCTTAATGGTCCGTGGCTGTCGGCCATCTTATATTTGTCAAAAATATGGCAAATCTCAATGAATCCTAGAAAAATTAGTTTATTATTACATTTTCAACTCAAATTGTTGATAGTTATTATTTTAAATAAAAACTTCTAAATAGCCATAGTTTTTAAAACGCAATAGCAATGTTTGTTTTAAAAACTACGCCTATTTAAAACCTCTAAATAATAAAAATATGGCTTAATCCCATTAAAAATAATAACTATCAGCAATTCGAGTTGAAAATGTTGTATAAATATACTCATTTTGCTAGGATTAATTGAGATTTGCCATATTTTTGACAAAAAGTAAAATGGCCGACTGCCCTAAATCCATAAATGCCTAGTGAACAAAGAAAGTCTTAATTACTTTTTTTTGCTGAAGATAATATACCTTCGCTAGTAATAAGGTGTTCCCTAAACTGCAATTCAATTGCAATATTACTAAATTAACAGAACATTGCTAGTTGTAAATTATTTATCTAAAATCTGCTTGCCTTAATAGTTCCTTAACAATCCTGCCACTTTGCTTGGCTCCTTTTAAATTGTACCTACTGACATTCACCTAATACACAACACCTACTTATAGGAAACATATTATAGTCCTTTAAATTTGCCAGTACATTGAACAGCGCCGCTCACTAGTAACTGTCAAAGGTATTATTAAATATTGATAGCGTAAACTAAAATGTGTTCAAAGATTTACCTAACATACCCAAATCCCAACCCCGGGACTAGTCCGGGAATCCCGGGATCCCCTGCTTGTAGCATAGATATAATAATACAGTATTATAGCTCCATCACAAACAAGGATCGATCCAGCTTATTTTAAAGGACTGGTTGATGGATAAAGTTTTACAGCTCCGGATCCAGCCATTATGCAAGCCATATTCTAGACAATTAATTTCTATTTCAATAATAAAATACATTAAATCTAATCTAAACTTATTTGGTATTAAACTAATCTAGAACTGTATTAACGCACGCGAATGACACAATTTGTATAGCATGCCGCGTCCAGAAATTCACCCTAAAAAATCAGAACACATTTTAGTCAAAAAAAGCTGATTCGATATTTGCATCATTTATCTTGTATAAAAATTTGTTGCAGAGATAAAAAAATACAAATTACCATGATTTTACCACTTACATCGTACTTTATAACTTAACCGTCACTGATAAACGCTGTACAAAGTTATACAGTGATTAGTTTATAAGAGACAAAACATTGTGTATATTAGATATCGGTCGCTGTACAAAATTATTAAAGAAGTAATAAATATTAAATACTAGGGTACATAGATCACTATTACAATATTAGTTTACAAAAAATTACAACCACATATAAATTTGCTAACTTATAACTAAAACATATATATTATACGGAATCTCTTACATTATAGTAAATTTCCTAAATATATGGAATAAAAAATTAGATTTTTAAAGTAAAGCTTAGTTTAAAGTTGAGGCATTACCACTGCTATTATAAAAAAACGCCATAATCTCAAATATAAAAATTGGCGGGTACAATCCCATGGAAGAATCAAATTCTAAATTACATAAAAATATAGTAAACGCATGATGCTTATAAAAATGAATAACCTAATAATACTATAGTTGTCTCTATCGTACATTGCAAACAGCCATAAACATGTCTCACTCTCACTTTAGTTCTTACAGTAGACTCAAGCGAAACTAATGCCTCACACAGAAACTTTCGCCCCATCCATCTATATGGATTGTTCAACATATTTCACTGATTTTGTTCACAAACACTTAACTTAATCTAACTTAAAACTAACAATTATTTTAATTACCCGTGTTATAGTATCAATCGCAAGCTTTTGTCGCAACTTTTAAAAAAAAATCAATAATTTGACATAATAATATTTCGATCATCATTTGATTTCATTACATGGTTCAAGAAGTAATTTCATTGAGTGATAAACACACAAACTTGTCTTTGAATGGTGTCAATATTTGAGACAAAATGGCTGCCATAAACGCCATGTCATAATAATAGAAACTGTCAAAATGTCACAATTATTACTTTTTGTAATTTTGAAGACGTTTCTTATACATATTTAAACTCAATTAGTCTGTAAAATGTCCGTTGCGTTTACGTCTGCAAAATTATCAAAAAAGTGCACGTGTGTATCAATACGAGACCAACAAAATGATGTCCCTCGAACTCGTGCGGGGTGAGAATCTCTGGCAAATCTAGAATCCCAAAAAATATCTATGGTTTAATTCTAAGTATTTTAAGAAATTAACAATATGCCCGGCGTTTATATAACATTGTGTTATGGTCTCATATTGATGCCAACATGATTTTTCTAACGCGACACAGATTATCCAAGCCAGTCTAAAATTTCAATAATCAAAACCTGGATCCAGGTTGAAATTTGGGAGTGTATCTGTAATCTGCATAGTGTCTAGTGATCAATATTGTGACCAAAGAGATTCAACATAACCAGTAATAAAGCTGTCATATAAAAACTTATTCAAATATAGAGAGAAGTCTATTGGCAAAAGACATTAAGTTTGCTTATTGCCTGGTATGTATTGAATCTCTTCGAGTATGACATTTTCAAGATGGCCGCCTGTCAACTAAGAAGGCGGTCGCAAGCAAGGAGGTTATGCTATTATATACTATGCGTTTCAAATAAGAATAGGCGTGACCTTGACCACGACCAGATGAACTTTACCGAATACCTACTATCTTCAATACTCCTCAATTAATAATTATATATACTTATTTGAAACGCATTATAGTATACAATTACATAATAAAGATGGCCACCATTACAAAGATGGCCGGCCACACCCCGTCCCGCTGGGGCAGTTCATCAATCGCCACCGTTCAGCTGTCGCGATGCAGCTGGACGCGGTGGCGCGACGTACACTAGTCGGGACGGGGCGGATGAGGTGGGGGGGCGTTCGAGGGTGGCTGGTCGTGAGCGCGCGGTCGGGCCCACGTGTTGACAGCACCGTCGGCGCAGGCGGTTACGAAGTAGTCAGCGCGAAATAGTAGCGCCGTTAGACGCTCGTGAGCCACCTGCGAGAGGACATTCAAGATTGTATTGTAGAGTAAGAAAGAAAACAGGGTACGTTTTTATAAATGTTACACATAATGATTATTTCAGTCCCCTAAACTGTGCCTATACTATATCTACTCTACAAGCAACTATTATAAATTGTGTATTATCAAACAAAATGTATTCACTTGACTACTTATATACTTTACTTACTAAATCACGCGACTGGCGTATGAACCGAGTACAGGTTTATTTATAGCAATCGAATATGACTTGCTATGACACATCTCAAGGGAAAGCAAAATAATAATAATAATATCATTATCGTAGCAAGTCTTTAACAAAGTTTATAGATGAAAGGCCTTAGAACAATCTCTGGTACTACTGAACCGATTACAAAAATATTGTCACTTTGAATATAGGCTAACACGGAGCTGAAATCTAGTTAAAAAAATGCGATCACTAACCTTCTTGCAAACAAGCGGCTCCAGGACGGGACATTCATCGAAGCGGGGACAGGCCGCCGTGCCCATGAGCAACAGCGGGTCGCAGGCCGGCTTACTCGCCGACTGGTGCGCATGACGTCGCTGCTCGGAGCGCCGCTCACCGAACGAGAAACCGGCCAGTCTCTGCGCCAGAGACCCTCCACCGGACGTACTAGTTGTACTGTAGACCGTATTATAACAGTAATACATTTGTTTATGAAAAAATGGCATGCCGACAGAAGTGAAAACGCTATTGTCCATGCCCAGACATCAGCGTACACAATTCCTGCAAGGACATTATCGGGCCGAGCGTTCTCAGCAATAGCTGAACGCGCCTAAAGTTTTGACTTCAAAAAAGAATTAAACAATGGTTTCAAGGTATTATATGGCACAGGGATTGTAATGTAGACAATATTTTCAATTTGACAAAAATAAACAAGAAAAAAATTTTCACGGGTTGCCTTACAGCTCCCGGGAACCGATGCCGTCCCCAGCTGAAGACAAAGTCTTCCTCATTTAGCCGAAGATTTTAAACAAAGAAAGTTAAGTAAGATTCTCGGGTCGAGCAAACTCGGGCCGGGCAATCCATTCTCTTGTTCCGAAAACATGTCGCGAATCCATAAGATTTCCCTCTACCAAAAATCGCTCAACGCGCCTAAAGAAGTTTTCACTTCGAAAATTCGAACAAGCATTTATAGTGAAATAGTGTTTTATAATAAGTAGAGATATGTTGATGTTTTAATAAATTTATATTTTAGAATTAACATTTGCAGGTTAGAGAGAACATTTACCCACCTTTGCGTACTGGTTGTACTAGTAGCGGTGCTGGTGGAGACGGCGGTAGTACCAGTACCAGTGCCAGTCTCGGGTAGAGCGCGCGCCGGCAGCCCGTTATGTTCGGTGGAGGCCGGCGACAGGTGCGCGGACGCTCGCGCTCTTACCGGCGGCCGCAACACGTCCTCGCTCAGGTCCCACAGGCACAGCTGGGTGTCCTGAGGGGGGAAACAGATACTGTACCCATACCCATTTGTAGAAGACATTGTGCGAAGAACTAAGACTTCCGAAATACATCTCAACAGAACTGGCTACTTGTTAGGTATCCACAAAAATAGGTCATCAGCATGAGGCCTCCTTTTCTCAGCTGGTTACCCTGACCACGGCATACGAGATTATTAAAAAATAATTACATATATTAAAACTCACTTGAGACACACTGCCCAATCTATAACAATCCCCTCCGACATAAGGGTCAAAGGCCACCACCGAGACCCAGGACTTGTGACCCTGGCCCCTAGCGACCACTCTCTTCCCCCTCATACACCAAACGGTCACAAGGTCATCCTCTCCCCCAACGACCACGTAACGTCCATCAGGGGACCAGCACACACACAGAAATCCACCAAAGTATGAGCGGGCTCTTCCCACTAACTCCATTGAGTCGTAATGGAAGACCCGTAGGAAGCCGTCCTGTGCGACGATCGCCAAGTTCGCGCCGCAAGGAGAGAAAGCGAACTCATTGAGCGCCGCGTCGGCTATGCTCCATCTGTAGTAGAAAATATTGTTATCTATATACAAATAAATAAAAGGTACCAAGTGTCTTCTGTCCCAATCTTTGTCCAGAATACTCTATGAAACAGCTAAATTATTTTTTATGAAACTTTCAAGGATCACAGTGCATACTTAAGGCTCTTTGTTTCACTTTGATAACTTGAAAATAGTTAAATAAAAACAATTATTGCCCATATATATATATGTGGCTATGTGTTAATGGAATTGGTGAGCAATGATATATAAATTTCACAGCAGATTGTAATATAGAAAATATATAAAAATATTTGTTTATTTGTTCGTATTCTATAGACTTAAAACTACTGGACGGTTATAGGCTATTTACCATCACGCTACCTACCCAAGAGGGTGAACTGTATTCCTAATAGAATGCATACTAAGTAGCAAGCAATAAGCTGGTAGAAAACAACAGTGACATCTCCCTGCATGAGTGGCATCCTGAACAGAGGTCAGACCACTTAATTAAACAGGGAAGGTACAGTAAAGATAAGCTAAGAACCCTACAAGTAACCCTACCACTTTTAATTCACATCCGTTGAGTTCTACAACATACCCATGAATCGTGACACTGGCGCCCAACATTACAATAGCTAGAATCTTGAACTTGAAACCATCCTATTTATTGTCTTATTTATATAATTACTAGTACATACTTGTAGAGCGGGTTCTTTGGTGTCTTAGACCGACTAGCGTGCACAGTATACCCTTCTCCCTGTTTGTGTAGTGTGTACTGAGGGGTGGCAGGTCCGGTGGGGAGCTCTTCATCGTACACATACAAATGTCCGGACGCGTGGGCAGCCACAAACAAGTTGCTGGACCCGGGCACCCACTTGATGCATGTCACACGCGTCTTGTCTATCACTCGCTGAAAGTGAAATAATAATTAACTTTTCGTGGATGTGTTACATCATGTTTCATGGCCTGACCTCAAAATATCAAATGTACCCAATGCCAAAAAATCCTTCTTTTTTTTTTAATTATGGTGTCAGTGACAAAACAGTGTGAAATAAGAGGTGCAGTGAAGTGAAAATTATAATTTTACTCAAAGGACTCCATAAGTAAAATTAATTAATTTTTTTTTTAAAGTGGCTTCCCTCATCTGTGAAAAATAACAGCCTGTACCTACTTTTATGGTACCACTATTTATCTATTGATTGGTCAATAGAGGCAATCATAAGGATCAAAAAGGAACACCAAAAAAAGCAATTTAAATTTAAAATGCAAGCATGACCGTGTAGAGAGAACCTCTCTGCATAGACAAAATCACATTTAGAAAGAGAAAGATATAATGTCCCATAGAGATAAGATTTCTGCGACACTACCTTTTGTCCTGCTTTGTCTTGTCACTACCGGAAATTATATATTTCTCTTTCTAACTGAGATTTTGTCTACTTAGAGAGATTATTTCTACACATGCATGGCTAGACTGATACAAAATTATGGACATTGGCATAATCCATTAAATGCAAATTTCTCACCTCTTCATTGTATAGTTTGCATATTTCCTTCTTGATAGGATCTATCATTTGTATCTGCCCAGTAGAGAACCCAATGACCAAAGAGACACTCTCCGACGTCATGGTCACTGTGTTAAAGTCATGGCATGTAGGGTTAGTCCCCTTGTACACCTTCTTGTCCACAGGCTTCGTAAGGTCTGCTGCCTGCAATCAATTATTTATCAGCGACCTGTCTTTGTATGCATAGACAAAATTTTGTATCAGATACCAATAAGAATTTTCCTAAAGGAATTATGTGTTTTTCCAGAATAAAAATTAACCTATGTCACTTTTTGGCCCTCCATCTATCTCTGTGAAAAAAATCACATTGATTTGAGGTTCTGATTCAAATTCGCTTTAATTCCTATTTGATTTAGAATAAAATTTTATTAAACATATTCAGCATGGCTCTTTTCTAAAGTCCTTCCTGGATCTCTGTACCTAACTTAAACAAAATTCATATGGTATATTATCAATCATGATAACAAAGTAGTGTGGGTAGTCCAACATTCCTCTCGTATTTTAAATAAACTGTTAATCATATAACAAGAACTTGATATACAATACCTACAACAAAACTGATGAAATTTGAGTACCTTTTTAGTGCCTCGGTAAACATAAACATATAGCTCCTTCCCATAATTGAAGCATATCCGGTCATCCGTAGTATCAGGAGAGTCGGGGGGAGTAGGCAGGGAGACTAAAGACACACGAACAAGGCAATTTCCACCACCACAGGCCACCCTGTTGGGTCTAGAATATTCAGCTAGCGTCATGAGCCTGTAGGTTCCTTCGCGAGTCACAAATTGCGTCTTCACGTCATCCTTGCCTCCAGAATCGGGCTGGCTGGCCATGTTACCGGGTTACCACAAAGGGAACTCCTGTTAAAACGATTTGTTGTTATCTTCTATGCTCACAGCAAAACATAATAACATGCGCGTTGTTGGTTTGGTGATTTGTTTTGGTCAAACTAGGGTAATTTTGTATTGTATTAGATTTCAAATTGTAAACTGTATCTATTTTTTAATTTGCCATTTCAGGTTTAAACTCAAGAAATCAACACGAAATCAAGAAAAAGCTCCGGGCCCGGTATAAAATAAATTGATATTGATTGATTGATTTTTCAATTGAATGAACGAATTGAACGATACATAAATAATTTAATGACAGCTGAAAAAATTGTCTATGGCATCTATATTTAACATCACGGCTATTATCCCAAGAGGGGTAGGCAGACACAATATTATAATCGTTAAAAAGTCTGTCATGTACCATAATCACCACCAGATGGTAAGCAACATGAGAGAGTAGTATTCTTTGGTCAAATATTGAAATGAATAATGACTCCAAAGCATTAACTTCTATTAATTTTCTTACTCCATCGGCTGCAGTTATATACCTGCCCCTGTATCTCTGTTACTAAAAAAAGGGATGGTCCGCAGCTTAGTAAATATGAGGCTGAGAGTGAGAGTACCGTGCTCGCTCTTCTCGATTTACTGTTAACCATTACCATCGCTTTTTAACCAATATACATAATTCAGTGGCTATCGGACACGGTGATTGTTTAATTTAGCTTTTATATTAATTAATAGCTGAAATCCTTTAGCAATAATATACATTCAAAATATAATAAATACCATCTATAAGAAAGAGGGCATGGACTGACAATCCATGCACAAATCACATGTCTCAGCTAGTTGTACCATTATTGTAAGACTTATCTGCTGCAAATAAACATACTTACATACAACTACAAACTTGATAAGCATTGTTATAAGAAACCATATATTCTTGAAAATTATTTAATAGTAATTTTAAATATTCTACATTTATTTGCACTTACTTTATGCTATTAACATTAAATTACACAATTTCTTATATGACCTTAAAATATGTACTCATTAAGTTATTCTTCTTCTTCTTCCTTTATTATGGCTCCACCAATGTTCATCGGTGATTTGCAAATGTCAAGTATTATAGCCTTTATAGTGTTAATAGCCGATTAATTGGTATTTCAGATAATCCCGCCGACTGTGATATGTCTTATTAGTCATTGACTAATCACAACCATCACAGCACAGACAGGATTAAACTGGATTCCCCATCACGTATTTGAGTGCGTTGTTCACCAAGGCGTGACATGGAATCCATTATGTTATTAATCCAGTTCAATATGAAACAATTCAGTTTGTAGTACTTGAATCATCAACTGGTATTGGAGGATCTTCAACTTTACTCACATCAGGTACAACTTCTTTTTGCTTGTCATCTATTGTATTTTTATTTTGCTCATTTTCATTGCCACCTTCTAAAAATTTCTCCCATTTGTCTATCCTTTTGCTTATTTCAGAATCTGTTTCAGCAATTTTATATTTTGTTCGCCCATCCCAAATTTCTGCTGTCAGCTTCCTTTTACCAAACCATCTACCATTTATAAGTTGAACAACAGCATCAGCCTGTTCAGGCTCCTTCATGTTGATCTGTGCAACCCCTTCAGGGTGGCGATCAAATACAACAACTTTTTTAACTTCTCCACATTTTGAACATTCTTCACGCATGTCTTGCTGGTAGTCCAAAATAAGTTGCACTTCTTTATCAAAATCTGTAGGATGGAACAAATTTTTGACAATAACAACCTTATCATTTTTGGATTTTTCACCAATGATTTTTTCCGGTCTCCAATCAAACAACTTCTCTTGCATCCTCTTCAGTTTCTCCAATTCCTTTTTCTTCTTTTTCTTAGGTTTTAGTGTGGGATCATAATTTCCTTTCATCTGAAAGTATGCCTTTTCTACCCTAATCTTGTTTCCTTTATATTCAGAACCATCTAATAGTTTTAAAGCCAAATCAACAGATTCCACTTTGATATAGGTGCACAGTGCATCTCCTTTAAAGCACTTCTGCTCTTTATCCATGTAAAGTTTAACTTTCATTTTTTGTGTACTTAGGTCTCGCATTACCAATCCACATTTTTGCATAAATTCTACAAACTCTTCTTCAGTTGTGTCTAGTGGTAAATTTGAAACATACACCTTTGTATTATTTTCATCAGTAGCATCAAACCATTTTGGTTCTGCTTTTCTTTTAAGTCCTGTTTGTTCATCTTTCTTTTCAATTTCAGATTTCTTATCAGATTCTGTCTTTGAATCTTCTTTAGTCGTATTATCTACAAACCCATAAGACATTTGATAATATGCAAGAAAGTCATCATCAACTTTTGGTATCCAAGCTTTCTTTTCAACATCCCAAAAATATTTAGACCCATCTGGATCTGTGTAGACATGCATATCATTTTCATACGAGTAAACTTTACTAGGAGCATCAGTTTCAGCTTCTTCTGTTGCTTTGTTAATCCAGCTTTTGGAGTCATTGCACCAAGTATATTTTTGTAGTGTTGATGGGTCTGTGTAAATTGCTACATCCTCTTCATATGTTATATAAGGTGTATAGCTGCCCCATGTATCTTCAAATGTATTTCCACTTGATACATCAGTATTTTCATTGCCAGTTTCTTTGACTGTTCCTTCTTTATCATTGGGCTTTTGCACAGCTGTTGTATTTGCAGTTTTATCTTCTGATAACACTTCTGTGGGTGTTCTTTCCTTACCAATTTCCTCATTCTTTACAGAGGTGTCAACAGTTCCCTTGTCATTACTAGCTTGATTTGAAGAAATTTTATTTGATTCTTCCTCTTCTGACAGTTTTTGAACAGTTTCCGAAGATAATTTAATAATAAATCCAGATTTTATATTCTTTTCTTTTTTCGCCATTTTAATTCATTATTTTTATGAATGTTTTCGGCACTTCAAATGTAGTTAATACATAAATATGTTTAAGCTATTAATGTCTAACAACTTTTCTTCTTCTTCTTCTTATTTTATTATGGCTCCATCAGTAACAACTTTTCATTAGATTGTTGATAATAAAAATAAATAAAGAATCACATTTTGCAATTATTACAATTTACCTCAATTTACCACAGAGCAAGCAATCACAGAGCAAGAATTGGGCAAAGAGTATAAAACAAAGACACGAAGACTATTGATTAAACGACCACAGAATATTTTGCAATAGGTACATTGACGTTGTCATTCAACTTTTAGGCGCTTTCTATATAATCCCATTTTATTTTATTGAAAAGTGTACACCTGAGGTGTACACCATATTTAATGAATATTAATAGTTTAACTATTATATTATACTGAATTCTTAATACGGAAACACTGGGATGACCTGATTTCTGACCCAAAATTCTGTCATAAATGTAGAATTATGACCGCGCGAGGGTGTTAGCTGACTTGCTCTGTGGTTAGCTGCTTTCGAAAAGTCAGTTTTACAATACAGCGAGGCAATGCAGCCAGCATTCTACTGCACGCAAGAAAAATACAAATAATAACATCCTAAAACAAGGAATATACTACGTCCTAAAGTCTTGACATTGAGCGAGGTCGGGAAAGTTGTTTATTTTTGAAAAATATTTTTTTTCTCTTTTTTTACGGTTTTTGTTAAGTGTAGCGAAAAGTATTGTTCCTAGAGAAAAATGTTGAGAGTAAAAGTTGTGCAGGTGAAGATTCTGCATGAGGATTGGGTATTTAAAAAAAAAATAAAAAACCGTTTTCATTGTTTAAACAATCAAAAAAGACGGAAAACGCAAGAAAATTAAAACAATTAAAAGTAATACTTAAAGTGCTTTAAATTTGATAAAAAATCAGTAGGTTATAGACTTTTGTATGTTTAACAATGTGCGCCAAGTCCGATAACGATATTTTAAAATTGCGGCCTATTGCAAAATTGTTAAATTAAAATTTCGATTGTCTGTACGTACAGGTGGTCCATCAAAACGAATCGCAACCTGCTTTACTGGAATCGGTAGGTACTAACAGTGTCTTTGATCTCCCAAAAATTCAGATTTTTAAATAAACAAATAAAAAAGTTATGTTAAAAAAACCCGTAACTAAGGACCGTATTTTCGCCAATCGTCAACTTATAGATTTGCAATAAAATGCATTCAATTGTGCTGATTTTTTCATGAATTTAAAATAAAATGGTTTATTGTAGGACCAATAGAAGCTGAGATACGGTACTCTTAGTTTTTTGCTTGTAGCGTCCGTCCTAACTTCTTTAATGTATACTTTATAGCAGGTTTTTTTTCCGAGTCCATTCGATCAACCCTTTGGTCATAAACAACTGTTACAAATTACAATCACAGAAAATTGCGCGCGGAACGTGGCAGTTCGGCGTCTGTAGCAGAGTGTGCCTGTGCCGGGCATCCGCAGTCATAGATTCTGTGGGCTTGCAGAGCTCATCGATGCTACTGCCAGAACCTTAGTTAATTAATTAGTTACTCATTAACAATAATACCTACGAGAGTGCGGTTACATCCATTCCTGTGTACTTTTTCCTCAGCTTCACGATGGTGCCCTTCTTTAAACCGCCGTAAAAAAGATCACTACGTTTGCTAAGTGACACTGAACAGTCGAAAACAATAAACCATGCCTGTACAGGCATGGTTTGACTGGCCGTGATTTTTGACCGCCGCGCGGTATCTTATTGGGGCGCGCGCCAACCAATAATTAATCTATGCTCTTAGATAATACTTCCAACCGGCAACCACACAACTATAATAATACTCTATTTTCCTGTTTCCTTGCCTCATTTCATTCACCTGATTGATATACTGTAAAATAGTCTGTGGAGTTGACTGACAACTTTGCCAAACAATCAGCCATCAGCTGATTTTGTTTCCAAAGAGTATAGTTCAGTCAGCGTGACCGGAACGTACTATAAAGTACTATTTGTCACCCGACCGTACCTCGGCCGTACTTTAGCCCTAACCGTACCATTTCCGTACCGACACTAGGGGTAGTCACTTAACATCGATATCGAATTTACTCGATGTTTGTCATACGATATATCGGAATGATTCGATATTTTGACAAATAATTTTTCTATTCGATATATTTATAGAGACATCGAATCATAAAAACATAATAACATTTTAAATTAATAAATGTTAACAGGTAGTGACATCTATGAGTGAGCAGCTAGATCAACGGTGGAAATTGTCTATTTTTTTGCGGTCGGCTACAATTTTATACCTACTATAGAAACTCATTGGTTGGCTATCCCAACCCTAGTATACATATTTAAACGAATGAATATTAATTTCTTAGGACCTAACCTAATATAAGATGTAATCTGTGGATTCTGAGGGTTCATTTTATTTACTCACTCACTCTCCCTGCTCCCTCTCTCTTCTGCTCTGCTGCTTTGATTGTTTTGATTGTTTATTAGAGTGATAAGTGTAATTACTCTAAAATAACGGATTTGACACGACATCTGATTGCATGTTCGAAGTTGAAAAGGTATGTAATGTTATAATAATATATTATGTGTTTTATATTGGGGATATATCATAATGATGGACACATTTTATAATCAATATAATCAAGGACAGCAAACTTGATATCTGCGTTTGATTAGAAAAAGGTAATATTAAACTTTTGTGAATAGTATTCGATATTGAAAAAATATCGATGTTTTCAAGAGATATATCGAAAAACATCGATGCAGGGATCCGATTTTTTATATCGAATATAAACATCGATGTATATTTTAAGTGGACACCCCTAACCGACACTACCGGCTTTAGTATTGATCTCGGATATTGTCAACAAAAACCTGAAAAGAATCTTGCCTAAGCACAAATTTTAAAGAAAACTACAATTTTAGTATCTGTCAATCTGACACAAGAAACTTTCAACTCTGACAATGACAATGCAATACGATACGTTCCAAATTTCAACAAACGTATATGACCTATGGTGCGCAGAAAAGATTACATTTCATTTTTAACGACTTAAAAAAAAAGGCGCTCGCGGATAACTTCGTCGTTTATGAACCGATTTTGATGATATTTTCTTGAATCGACAGATATTTTTTTCAGATTGGTCCCATTTTTATCTCATAGAAATTGGTTCATTAGTTTTTCAGTAATTTTGAAAAAACTGACTTTATAAGTAAATTTTTCTTAATGTCTCTATGAAATATGTACCCATTTTGACGACTTATTTTTTTAAGGATATAATAATTTCTCGACATTATCTCACAGACATATGACGAAAATCGGTTCAGTAGTTTTAAAAAAATCAGTAATTTGTCTCTGTTTACGGTTGAAAATTATGTATCAGAGAAAAGCCTTAGCAACGCTTGCTATTGATACGAAGTTGTCAATTTTTGTATCGACGTTGGTCTAACGGCTAAAGGTGAGGTGCAACGCAGGATGTACATAATTCAAACCTCATACACAGCAGTTTTTTTTTTTATTTTTCCATCAATTTTTTTTAATTGCGTTATTATTTGTCGCTCAGGGCAGCAAAATCACTTAAAAGGGAAAAATAAATTAACTTTAAAAAAAGTGTACCGACTTCAAATATTTGCACTGAAAAGTAAGAAATAATCAATATTTCGTCGTAGAATTTGAAGACGGTTGGTGCCAAATTAGAATCATCTTAATTCACTAATCTAGACAATTCGTTAGATCATCAGTACCTACATACAAACATAGATAATATTTAACAGATCTTCATCTTGTATCCTATAAACATTTGCAGAACCGTACCTTTATAGAGATTTTCGTACCTTTTTACGAACGCATGCGTACTTTATAGAACATTGTTACCGGCAACGCTGAGTTCAGTATAGTTTGTTTCTGACTGTGGACTGAGGTTTCTGAACAAAATCAATTTCGGCTACTTGCTTCAGAATTATTTTAATTCGTGCACTGTACAGTATTTACTTAATTTATCGTCTTCACAACAAAATAAGAACAAAATGGAAGACGTAAAAGACGTGTACACGGCGCCGCTGCCAGACTCTCCGTATGTAAAACCGTTCAGACTTCACTACACGCAGGGCGGCCGCGCCAAGAACTGGGACTTGCTAGAGGTTCACGACAGCGTTGTGGTTATAGTGTTTAATGTCTCGAGGAATGTTATGGTCATGGTCAAACAGTTTAGACCAGGTAAGATACAATGCTCCTAAACCATGCCTGGCCATTTGTTCAGCCATAAAGCATGTCTCCAAACATTTTAAATCCTAACTGATATTATAAATGCAAAAGTGTGTTTGTTAACCTTCCTCAATAATTGGGCTGTTTAATGCAAAAAGAAGTTTTCAAATTGGACTGGTACCTACTACCAGAGTTTAGTGCATCAGCATTTAAACATACAAAGACAAACACACAAACTTCAGCTTGGCTTAATTTGTCATTTCTTGGAGAATAGCTTAGGAATAAATACACATATGTATTCAGACAAATGCCAGAACCAAATTATTCTTCAGAAATTAGTTTTTACCCCCCTTCTGAGCTCCAGACTTTCATAACTTTCTTTTAATGTAATTTCAGCAATATACTACTTTGCGGTGAACAAGGAAGACCGTGCTAATGGCAAGATAGACAGCTCCAAGTATCCTGCATCACTTGGTATATCTTTAGAAATGTGTGCAGGCATTGTTGATAAGAAGTTGCCATTGGTGGAGATAGCACGAGAAGAGGTTTTGGAAGAATGCGGGTATAATGTGAAAGTTAATGATATTCACAGGATTATGTCTTATAGGTAAGCAACCTAATTAATATTATAAATGTGAAAGTGTGTTTGTTTGTTTGTCCTTGTTTCACACCACAAAATAACACAGGAATAGCTGGAGGGCTGGAAGGTGATATTGTCTATGTGGTCACCCATCCTTGTCTTGACCTTGTTAAATGCTGCTTAACTGCTGTCTCAATGTAGCAGAGTCTAATGCATTTTTGGTCTTTCATACCAATTTTAGGCTCAAAACTTTGTAGAATGCATTTCATGAAAGAGTTTCCTCTTTCTGTGAGTTAGCACTGGATTTGGTGAAAATTTTATATTTTCTTGGATGGAAACCTATCAATATATTTTCTTTACCGCCGTCGCCTCTTGCTGCCTGTTTCTAACAGCCTGAAGGTGTTTGCCATTATGAAAGAAACTTTAATTAACGTAATGTTTAATGTATATGAAATAAGGTTTAAATTACTTTGTAATTTTCTCAGTTTTATCTGTAAGCTGTGTACTTGTAGTAGTTGCCTCAATATCTAGTATGGAAGAGGCGTCATTTCATAAACGCATCCTTAAATAGACACATGACATCCGCATTGATCACCGGATGTCAACTGTCTGGAGACCCCGCACACTATAGAGGGAGCTACTCTCGTCAGTCTGGTGCTGACCACAGACTATAAATATACATAACACCACAGAAACTCTTGTAAATCCCAAACTTGTAATATTTCAGAGCTGGTGTTGGGGTGCAGGGTGCTCTACAGACCTTGTTCTACTGTGAAGTTACTGATGACATGAAGATTAACCAAGGTGATTTTAATACTTACTATATATTGCATGATTGTTGGCTACACAGAGTGTATTTATTCGAAGCTGCAAATACAAAAGGTGTTCACAGGTTTCTAAAAATACAGGAATAAAGGTAAAAATTCGGGAATATTAAATGAAGTATATGGTACTGTATTCTTCTTATTAAAATAAGGACGTGACTAAAAACAGGACAGCATGTATTACTCGGTTTACACTCAGCTCAATTCCGTGGCAGTGAGTAGGGAAGTGGGCAGCGCGAGTATGTAAACACGTTACTCCCGCTGTCGCTGCTCCTGCTATTGTCGCTGCCGTACTTCCGTCTCGTTGGCGGTTTTTGTGCGGGAAGTCAAAGGACCGACAACGCGAACGGGAGGTGTGCTCGCATCCTCAACAGTGTGATAATGAATACGGATGGATTTATACTTAATAGGCAGAGTGCCGACGCAGCAATTTTGTCAACTTTCATTGCCGGGAGATGTAAATGCTTACTGCCGTCGACGTTGCCGTGGAATTATTTTGGGAAATGAATATGGTAGCACGAGGGACATGGGCTGAGTTTAAACCAGGCATATTAATATACAGGACAGTTGTCCACCCTAATATTGTTTGTTTACAACTTAGATTACTATGAAGTTCTATTCTGTCAGCTTTCTCAAAACTCTTGTATATATCTTTCTCTGTCCTTAAAAATCTTCATATTATTTAATTTCAGGTGGCGGCGTTGACGACGAGATAATAGAAGTGGTAGAGAAAACTATAGTTGAAATGGAGGAGATACTGAAGTCTCTGGGGCCACTCGCCTGCTCGCCCAGCTGTTTGTTCTCCTTGATGTGGTTCATACACAACAAGGCTGACAAGTACAGACACAAGTAGATACTTGGTTCATGAACTAAGCGGGTCAAGGTTTCGCATGTGTCATTTCCAAGTATGAATTTTCCCGGAATAAAAATAGCCTGTCACTCTACGAACCTCAAACTATCTCTATGAGCATTGCACACTCGCCTGCAGTCTTGTGTCCACCACGATTAAGCATCGGCGAACGCTATACCGACAGCGCGCAGAGCAGGGCCAGATGTATAAGGCGTTTTCGGCGCATCGTCTACAAATATTCGCTTGGTGTATTTCCGGCTTTACCTGATTCTAATACCAGTGGCACAAGAAAAGTTGTGTTGAAAATATGTGAGAGAAAAGGACAGAATCATGGCAAAGCGGTTATTTTTATCCCGGTAAAGAAGACTTGAAATAATATTACAGCCACAGGATTATTTCCTTTCTTTGTTCTATTTCTAT
The DNA here is from genome assembly GCA_963924495.1 of Nemapogon koenigi. Classification (NCBI taxonomy): domain Eukaryota; kingdom Metazoa; phylum Arthropoda; class Insecta; order Lepidoptera; family Tineidae; genus Nemapogon; species Nemapogon koenigi. Next base: position 10,642,400 of record OZ004647.1, on the reverse strand, counting down.
ATGAATAACTAATGTGATCTCATCACATAATCCAGTGAACTGGAATTAGAAAATCCACAATTCATCAGCTTATTTCTTTATTGTATTGGCGGCGTTACATAACCTTGTCATACTGAATCAAACATAAAGATTAGATTATATCATTATCATATATTGAAATAGATAAGTATTATCATGAATGTGGAATATTTTGTTATGCAAAAATATATCAATTATTTAGTTTACAAAATTTGTAATATTTAATATTGTATCTTTCGTTCTTCCTTAATGTTAATTTAATTAAACATAGCCCATGTCTATGTAGCTAGGTTTAGCCGAAAAGTCTCACGTGGTTAGACTGCGCGACATACAATTTGTGAGGGTGTTCTCTCCATAATAGCGCTCAATGTGGCTCAACTTATCGTTGATTCGCGCGATGATCGCTATAATTATTTTTTAATGGGAAGAAAACTTTCAACTTTTTTTATTACCCAAAGTGTGCTGTGTTTGTGGCGGTCTGGAGTCTATAAATAGTAAATTTAAGAAATATGTTTCTATGAATTACTAAAATTATTATTAATCATTAGTAATTTTCATTATTCATTAAAATTAAAAGTCATTATTATTAAGCGGAGTTACCGCTCGTACCGCATAAGGTATTAATGTTGACAATGAAGGTGCATAATATAGTACAGTTTATTGTATGGTTATTTCCTTAGTATTGTAGTAATTGTTAGACATACGTTTCATAGCCCAACCATATACTAACAACAGTTATTTAGAATGTAGCTACTCGTGCTCAATATGCGATTGGCTCGCCATCTATCCACGATAAATGGTTAAGTTTGGTATTCTGTAAAATAAGTACCTAATTCTTACTTAGTTATTTTTACACTAAATTATAATACAGTCGGTAAAGTCTGGCAATACTGAAATGTCAATTTTTTTCTAATATTAAAGGGGTTAAGAACCTCTTTATAGGACAATAGCTTTCCGCCCGTGGGAACAAAATAAAATATAGTCTATATTACTCAGTGGTAATAATTTTCAGAATCGGTTCAGTAGTTTTGACTAGATTCGGAGATAAGGGGGGGGGGGGGACGCTAATTTTCGTACATTTTCTTAATATACTTAATTTAAACTATGCATTTTAAATCATTTGTCACATGATGCAATTGAAAAAAAATTACATTACCTGTGAAGTTAAACTCGAATTGTGATTGGTCTAACATTACTTAGTTGTTGAACCGCCAACTTGAAGTTGAACTGCTCATATAAATCATTTTTGTTTTAATACAATACGTACTTTAAGATTTGGTGTGGATATTTTGGTTAAAATTTTAGTTGACGAGACTTGGGATATACCTACTTACTACCAATAGCCTTATTATACAACAATTAAAAAATGTTTTTCTTTTTCTAACAAATCTGTCATTCATATATGATTGAGGGAGAAGAAGCAAGGCCACAAGTTTTTTATTTTATTTAGTCATACAACCTTATTAGAGTTAAAACACAATTCAATACCCTTATATCCCAAACGCATATAGTCTGTTCCGTGGTGGGTAAAAAAATGGCGGCTTTTGTACGAGCCACACGCTTGCATCTCGCTCACAATATAATGCGTGAGCAAGAGGTAAATAGAAAAGCCGCCATTTTCAATTTTGAAGCTGTCAAAAACAATAGAAAATAATATGTGACACGAGAATTTTATATGTATATGATTAAGCCAGCGGATTCTCGGTTTATCTATAATGGACAACATTTCATTTTTCGTAAGGTACCAAAATTCGAAAACCGTTTGGAGATTACATGCTAGAAAGCTTATTTTTTATATCCTTTAATTTTCGAGTTATTTTAAAAATACTGAAATATTGAAAAATAAGGATTAATAGGTGCCCTAATCTGTGCTAACTATCTAATTTAAAAATACTAATGTCTGTTGGCAGAGTTGTTAGTTATTGAACTCAGGTGTTGCCTTCTATTAATTTTACCCATTTTTATTCCATTTGAAGCTAAATTAATAATTATTCTTTAAATATAATTATAAAAATACTTCTTTTAAATAATATTTTTTTGGAAGTTTTGCTAGTTTCGAATGGGCTATCACAGGAAATATATTTACGAGTGAAACCGCGAACAAAAGCTAGTATTATTATATACATTATGAATAATGTTGTAGGCGATTTGAGTTCCGGCTACGGCGGCAACACCTATTTGGAACACGGTATATTATACTCTTTGTATTTCTATAACGTATACTCTGTGGCTTGACTGACACTATCTGTCACTTTCTTTGGGTGACAGTTTATATTTCTTAATTTTAGTCCTAGCTAAGGTTTTTAGTTTATAAGTCCTCAGAATTTATAAAAAATCATAATTAAATTAAAAATATAAAAACTCAACCAAAAATAAAATATAAAAATACGTGTAACTTATTTTTTAATATATTTTTAACTAAAGTAATAAAAATGGGTGATTAAAAAAATGAAATGTTGTCCATTATAATAGTAAAATAAACTGTGATTATTCTTTGAGGAATAAAAATATAAAGTGAATATTTGTTTCAATTTACAAAATCTACTGTAAGTATTTCCAATTTGTTTGGTCATATGGTATATATAGAACAGTCACGCCTTTTATCCCAAGAGGGGTAAGCAGAGACAACTAATGCCATTTACTACGGTCCTGACACCTCTTTCATTATACATGCTCAGCCATTGTGTCCTTTTAATATTAATATTTTAATTCATAAAAAAATAGAAATACGACGGCAATCCACAACATTTCAAAATTTTAACACCCTAATGTTATTAGCCTATATGAAAGTAGGTGAAAAATTAACATTTAACACTCTTAAATTAATTTTTAAATATTGCATTTTTAGAAAAAGCCGATAACGGCTAAAAGTATCAGGTGTCTATGCGTATTCTGTATTAAAAAAAAAGAAATGACATGAGCTGCGTGATATATTAGATATCTGTGCTTGATTCCACATCCGGTCATGGCGACATACGCACGCGTTTTCGTCGTGGCGTGATGTGGAATCCAGTTTAATCCTGTTCGCGCTGTGATGGTTGTGATTAATCAGTGATTAATAAGACATATCACGGTCGGCGGGATTATCTTAAATACCGATTTACCGGCTATATACACTATAAAGGCTATAATACTTGACATTGGCAAATCACCGATGAACATTGGTGGAGCCATAATAAAAAAGAAGAAGAAGATATCTGTGCTTCGTGCGTTCGTTCGTTTCATTCGTTCAATAGTTCGTTCATGGTTCTTTTGTTTCACTCATTATTGTTTATTTTTAGTTTATTAATTTAAAATTAATTTTATTCACTTTCATCAACAAAGATGGGTAGAGAAGCACGTAAATTAAATTCCTTTGTATCTATTCTATTCTATATTTTCGTGTTATGGCTCCATCAGTAGTCCCCTTGTATTCTGTTTTGTTTTTACAACACTACAACTAATACTTTTTATTGCCAGTTACCTTTGTAGGCAGAGAGTATAGTAGCTTTGAGCCGTACTCGTTACACAGTGTAGTTTTTTCAAAATATCTCTTAAACCACTGAATAAAAAAATAAAAACGGATTTTTAATTTTGGTACTTAACGAAAAATAAGATGGGTAGAGAAGCACGTAAATTAAATTCCCTTGTATCTATTCTATTCTATTTTTTCGTGTTATGGCTCCATCAGTAGTCCCTTTGTATCCTGTTATGTTTTTACAACTACAACTATGCATACTGCAAGCATCTAACCCAGTATTCTAGTTGCTCGCAAGTATAGTATTGTCATTTTTAATTTAAGAATTACACGAGCTTATTTCTCCTTCCCCATTCCGCAACGCTCGAAGTACGAGATGCAATACAATCGGCACACGAACTAAAAGGTTCGGCGACTCCTTTATATGTCATGCTATAGAGAAGTTGAACAGAGTACCTTCCTCCGTGTTCCCAGCTTCATACAACTAGCTAAGGGAAACTGGAAAAAGTATATCTACAGGTAAATGTGACGACTGCGACGTTGCAGTAGTTGCCAACACTCATAGATTCGCCACTTTAGAGGTAGAGCTACAACTCTTATAGCTTATCATACAATAAAAAAATCATAGTTGCTAGGTTGCGAGTTTAGTTGCGTTTTGAAAGGAAGTATTATGCAATCCGTCGCAGTTGCTGATACTGCCAAAATAGAATCTACAAGAGGTTTGCCACGATCGTAGCAAGTGGATATCTGTCCTGCCTACCTGTGAATTGTGATATACTTACCTAAGTTCACATAAATCCATACTAATATTATAAATGGGACAGTAACTCTGTCTGTCTGTCTGTTACGCTTTCACGGCTAAACCACTGAATCGATTTTGATGAAAATTGATACGGAGAAAGCTTGAACCCTAGGGAACGGGACATAGGCTACTTTTTTAATCCATCCCATAAGGTTATATAACAGGGGATGAAAGTTAGTATGAGCCTCACGGGCAAACAGCAAATAAATACACACCTTTACGTCCTTTATTCATTGCGGTGTGGCCAGAGACACGAGTAACAGTGTCCACTTTTGCCAGCTAAGATCCAAGTTGGACTGCAGTATGGGGTACCTTAACAATAAAGTAAACTTGTGGAGCAAGTAACTTATAATTAGGTCCACAAACGCAATAACATCAACACATATAACATATAGTTAACCTTAATGTATCCTAGTTAAATCTTCCACAATTTTAATAAGGTCGTCTACAGTAGCGTCGCGCATCATGCCGCCGCCGTCGTCGATCTGGAACCAAATATTGTTTATATTATAATCTAAGGTCATTTTCACCAAACTTTTAGGGCGATTCTTAACGTTCCTTTCTCACGGCTCCTTTCTCATATATTGTCCAGAAAGCTAATCAAAATGGATTTTTGGTGATTTCAGAAAAGTCTTTATTCGAAAAACGGTCGGAAGGTAAATGTAATTAATTACGCTAAAACAAACACCGTATACTAAAATAGTTTCATGTCCGTTATGTATTCATATTGTACACTGCCGGCTATACTTTTTCTTTTGGTCAAATATCCAAGATATACCAATATTACTTTTAATTAAACAATTTTTTTTAATAAATATTCAATTTTTCTGATAAAAACAACTATAATAATATGTATGTATAATATATAAAAGTTCATACTTTTGGCAATACAACTTCAATAAAGAAATAAAAGTTGTGTTTATTTAATTGAGCTCGAGAAGAAATCTAACTTAGTAAAAAATAATTCAATAATAGGAAAAAGAATAACATAATTTAGTCTAACTCCAGTACCATGTTATTTTTAGAAGTGCCGAATTTACGTGCCCTCCGACGAATTTACGTGACATCAAAATATCCCAAGTACCTGTAATCCCTGCACCGTCTCCCTCTGCAGGTCCCTATTCAGGTCCAGGAAGCTCTCGACCAGGTCCCCGTCTATGAACCCTTCCGCGGGGTCCGTCTTGATGTCCGTGTTGAACGACCGCCAGAACGAGTGAGGCACCTTACCGACACTCTTGATCGTGTGGCTGAGTCTGTCCTGCAGACGGTGGAGGAACTCGTATAGCTCGGGGGTCAGCTGAACCACTAGACCTGGAAAATATAGTTCACGTATAAAAAATGGCGGTCGATGATCTGAGGAAGAGCCTAGTGGTTGGTAAATATATATTTTTTATATTAATTTTAACACCCCTCTCGGTTCTTCACCATCCAACAACCCTCGCAACTTTACATATTCAAATTCAGCATAGTTAAATATATACATCTCCCGCTCTTTATACCATCTACCTACACGGACGATATACTTGGACGAAGAGGGTACTATGTTGATTGTTGGCACCTCAGAGTAAGGATACTCGCTCGACTCCAATTTCTTGAGGACGACAGTGCCTTTTTGCCTCTTCCTGGTGATGCGTGATGCGAGGACGGCCCTTGCCTGCAGCCGTTCCTAATCTCAAGTGTGCCACCTCAGGTAAAACTTACTTCAACAAGTTATATGCCCACTTACGCCTCGCCGGCGTGGTACTGTTGGCACGAACACCTGTGCAGTATAGTCCCTGCGTATGACATGCCAGCAGAGGGTCTCCTAAACTTTGGTTGAGTCCCCAGTAAAGGGACAGGGTCCTAAAGTCTAGGGTAAAAAGTAGTCTCAGACCACTTTGTCGCAACTAAAGAGAACACGGAGAGGTAGTTGCCCCTCTAGTCACATCGGGCGCAAATAAGTTTTCCTCTGCGGCTCGGAAGACCCCAAATTTACTGACCGACTGACTGGTTTTATTGTTTATGCACAATTGAATTAATCAAAAACGAAACATTGCCAAACGAAAACGATTTATCATATTATGATCTCAGATTGAGATCAGATTGGCAGTTAGATTTCTAGAAAATTTACCTTAATAACTATAACTTACATATAGCCCCGGAAACTGTGGCAAGCAGCACGGGGTTTGTGGTGGGTGCGGCCGTGTCGTGCGGCGCGTGTTGTCCCACCAGCGACCCACGTCTCATAACATTAACCATGTCCCCCATATGGAACTGCCCCACGTAGCCCATTTGCTGGCGGTCTTCATCTGTGGTTGCAGCGCTGGACAAACGTTACACAGTTAGGGAAAGAAAAGCAGCATGTTAATACCTATAAGACGCACTGGGATTCTGCGGGTAGAGGGTAGGGTTTAGAACCGGGAATTCCCGAAAAATTGGTTCCCGGATCTTTCGATACTTGCTAGTTTTTGTTTAGTACATCAGTCAATGAAGCGAGTAGTAATACAGTAGAATCCGTATAGTACGACTTCGTTTATAACGGCCAACCTTTTTTAACGATGTAAATGCAACCTCATGTTTGGTTTTCATAAAACATACTGCGAAAGTATATGCTTTTAGTACGACTCCGGTTTTCGGATCAACCTTTGAGCGACGTAATTCATTAAAAAATAATTATAAGGGCAATTACTTCGCATTATCTCGCCGCTTCCAGTCCCTATAGAAAAATATAACACAATGGACAACATTTAATTTTTCGTATTTTTTTTTATTTTTTATATCCTTTAATTTTCGAGTTATTTTAAAAATACTGAAATATTGAAAAATAAGGATTAATAGGTGCCCTAATCTGTGCTAACCCTCTAATTCTAAATACTAATGTCTGTTGGCAGAGTTGTTAGTTATTGAACTCAGGTGTTGCCTTCTATTAATTTTAATTCAAATTCAAAGAATAATTATTAATTTAGCTTCAAATGGAATAAAAATGGTTTATTCCATTTGAAGCTAAATTAATAATTATTCTTTGAATATAATTATAAAAATACTTCTTTTATATAATATTTAGCTTTGCTTATTTATCTTTTATAATAAAGTTTTGCTAGTTTCGAATGGGCTATCATAGGAAATATATTTACGAGTGAAACCGCGGACAAAAGCTAGTACATATATATACATTATGAATAATGTTGTGGGCGATTTGAGTTCCGGCTACGGCAACACCTATTTGGAACACGGTATATTATACTCTTTGCATTTCTATAACGTATACTCTGTGGCTTGACTGACACTATCAGTCACTTTCTTTGGGTGACAGTTTATATTTCTTAATTTTAGTCCTAGCTAAGGTTTTTAGTTTATAAGTCCTCAGAATTTATAAAAATTCATAATGAAATTAAAAATATAAAAACTCAACCAAGAATAAAATATAAAAATACGTGTAACTTATTTTTTAATATATTTTTAATTAAAGTAATAAAAATGGGTGATTAAAAAAATGAAATGTTGTCCATTGCTTATTTCTTTTATTTTTGAACACTAAATCTTATTTAAATCTTTTAGTACTATAACTACTAACAACAACTAGCTAGTACTGAACGAACTGGGAATTCCCGGTTCTGTTGAAGACTAGTATCGAAATTCCCTGTTCCTAAAATCAATACCGGTTCCGGATATTATAGTAGAGTTAGGGTGCGTGCATAACATTTTAACTACTTGTAGGCAGGCAACACAGGGGACACACACACTCGGCCGAAAATGAAACCCGGTGCACCTTTTCTTTGGTTTCACAAAAAGACAGAAGCGCTGTCTTATGTAGAAGGAAAAACCTGCACTTTGTCATGATATAGTCGAGAAAAAGTTAAAGATATTGAGTCATAAATTCTCAATATTCTTGTGCTCAATTTTAAATTCTTCGCCGTGAAAAAAAAATAAAGGTCCAACTGACCTGTCCTTCTGGCACACGAAGAGGTTGAAGCTGTTCTCGGCCCCCAGGAAGGTGTCATCATCCAAGATCTCTATAGCGGTCGTCCAGTTGGGGCTGTAGTCGCGGGCTATCTCCTCGAAACTGCCCTCCATCTGTCAACATTAATGGCTTTAATAGCACGTACGCGCGGATAGGGTTACCAGACGTTCGGATAAAGGCGGACATGGTTAGGCTTTTTGAACGCTTGTCCGGCCAAATTAGACGGTGTCCGGCTTTTATCCCAGAGCCGTTTCCTACTACATACTACTATTTTTTTTATATTATACTTTAGCTTTTTATCCTTGGTTTTCAACAGTGTTCTGCCTTGTTGATTTTCAGACCTGGCAACCCTACGCGCGGAGCAATTATAGTCGGTTGTTTACCTATGAAACCCTAAACTTTTACAAATTGAATGTCTAGCCTACTAAGTATTTAATTTATTTATAAAACTTATCACAAGTGGATGGACAAAATGCAGTTAGGGCGACGTATACGCAAAGTGTTGTGTGATGTTATATTTATAATCATATGGAATCATGAAGAGCGATTTGCTTTTTGTTTCAATCTTGATATCATTAAGGGTTCCGTTGAGAAAAAAATGTATTGTCCACATGTGGCTGTGATCGGGAGATCAGTGTGCAAAAGGGAGACCTAATATTATAAACGCGAAATTTTGTGAGGATGGATGGATGTTTATTACTCCTTTACGCAAAAAGTACTGGACGGATTTTGATGAAACTTTACAATGTTATGGCTTGTACATCAGAATAGCACATAGGCTATAATAGAAGAAAAAAAAGTCCGCGGTGACATAGCATATTGTACCCGTGCGCAGTCCAGGGGCGGAGTCACGAGTTACAAATACGTTTGTCCTTCTTTGAGCAATGAATCGATGTGATAAATTTTTTTGCACAGGTTTCTTTTAAAGGCTAAAAGATGGAGACTTGGTCTTCCGCTGGGTACCGTGAAGAGAGATATAGGCTACTTTTTATTTCGGAAATCCTTTGGGATATTCTTGTTACACTAAAAAAAATCCACAGACGAAACCACGGGCAAGCAGCAGTAAACAAAGGTTACCTGTTTGTATTGTAGTAGCGACATAGACCGCATCAGATCGCCGACCAGTATGAAATCCCCCTTAACTTTGAGGTATAACGCCACGATGTTGTTAAAATGGCTGCACTCAAGCCGTAGCTCTTTCTCCGATGTCCACTCGAATAACCGTACCTGCGCGAGATATTCAAATTGCGTTAAATGGCTTGTTTATTGAGGAAGTTTATAAGCTATATAACATCACGCTACGACCCAAAGTGCGGAGCAGTAATCATAAACGACAACCAAAATTACAAATAAAAATTGCTGCATGTCGCGTCGTTTTTTAGGCGACGCTCTATCTATATTAACGAAGATATCAGAGAAATCCCTATACATAGACAAAATCTCTGTTAGAAAGAAAGGACAAAAAGTAGCGTCGCGGAAACCTGTCTTTTGTCCTGTTTTGTCTCTATGGGACATTATCTCTTTCTCTTTCTAAAAGAGATTTTATCTACACGTCTAGATATAAATCTCACGCGTCGTGCTAACCCAGCTGTAGTGAATTGATGCACTATCTTTTATGAGTATTAGCAATACTTTAAACCTACACAAATACAGTGCCTCCTCGCTAAAGAAAATAAAAAAAAACCCTGAACCCGTTAGTTAAACAGAGCCTCAAAACCCATACTAACCGTGCTATTAATAGAGGCGAGCAGTTTCCCATTAAACTCAACGAGTGTATAGCAGCCGCCCTTGATCTCCTTCTCCGCAACTTGTACCAACTTACTGTCCGACCAGTGGAACAGCAGTATACGACCCTGGGAACAACAGAATATTACATACTATCACACCTTTCATCCCAAGTGGGGTAGGCAGAGACAATCGAATCGAACATCTTAGCTACCGATTTATCGGCATATTGATATTATAACGTCTTTAATAAATACTTGACATTGGCGGAATCATCAAAACCCTGATGGAGCCACAACACGAAATAATAGAATTTCTAAAAGTAACGAGAATACCTCAAGACACATATATTCATAAACTTTTTAGCACCATCTATTACCTGTTTAGGCTCAGCCTCTTCAGGGTTGAGTAGCGAGGTGCCTACAGCGTAGTAATGGTTGGGGTCGTCGCCCAGCCGGCACGAGATGATAGACATGGCGTACTCGTTCTGCATCAACTGGTGAGCGTGCAATACTGGATAGGTGAAATAATGTGTCAAAATAAAAAAAAACACAATTTGGAGGAACTTTCACTCTTTGAACGTTATAAATATTCTATGACCACTTCGGAAACATCATCTGTGGAGAAGAAGTAACAAGAAACACTGATATCACATTATATAATTTGGCTTTAAAAAAAAGTGTACCCGACTTCAAAAATTATGCACTGAAAAGTGTGCTTTTCAAAAGCAAATGCACAAGTCACTTTAAAAAAATACCCAAATCGCTTCAAGTATGCCTATTTAAAGAGTTCTCGATTTCTCCAGGATCCCACCATCAGTTCCTGACCTGATGACCATGGGACCACCATTTCAAACAAAAAAAATATCCAAATCGGTCCAGGCGTCTTCAAGTAATCGGGGAACATACATAAAAAATAAAGATTCCGACGAATTGAGAACCTCCTCCTTCTTTTTTGAAGTTCGGTTAAAAATACTAGCTTTCGCCGCCCCTGGCTCCGCCCGTGGATACATTCGAACAATATAAAATATAGCTTATGACATTTAGGGATATCGTAGCTATCCATTTGTGAAAGAAATTTTAGAATTGGTTCAGTAATTTTTGAGTTTACTTATTTCAAACAAAAATACAAAAAATCTAATTTCACCACTTTCTAATATTAGTATAGCTTTCCGCCCCTCAGCTCTGGCTTACGAATTTTTGGAATCGGTTCAGTAGTTTGAAAGATTACCGGTTACATCAAAACTTACAAACTTTACCTGTTTATAATTTTAGTATAGATACAAAATATACTGCTGCTATAGCCCCGGCTTCCAATCCCAGAATATGTATCTAGACCGTCATGCTAGCAAGTAGTTCATCTACAGGCAATTTTACACATGGTTCAACCGAGTCGGGAGCGGTAGCATAGCACCAATCACATACCCTCGAAGGTGTGATGATCCATGACGAGCAGCGTGTGCACCTCCTGCTCCATGTGCGCGGGCGCATGTTTAGCTATGTGCGCATGGCCGCTGGTAGAGCTACACGCGGTAGACGCTGACGAGCGCGACGGCACTAGACACAGCCCACTGTCGTTGGATTCCAGCTTGTCTATGCGCATCGTGATCACGGCGAACGTCTGGAATGGAAATGGTGAGATCAGTTGGAGCCAGATTAAATAGGTGAAGCCGCTGCTCCGTTTCAGCAGTCTCTAATCAAGATGCCTTATATAGACGCTGCTGCAGAAAGAGACAATTTCTTTCATCTCCGCTTGAACAACCTCCAAGAAACGAGGCAGCCAACCGCGGCCTACTGCATGCACGGCTTACACCGAGGCGCCTTTTGAGCACGGACACTTACCAACACAGAATGGCTGGCTCCCTCACTTGGCTCAAGTCGCGACATGCCTCCACCCGCGGCAACGTCTCCATTAGTGATGCCGAGTGTCGAGGTAACGTAATATTGTTCTGATTCAATCACTGCTAAGCGGATAAATGCGGATTTGGTTGGATGCAATTTCAAATAGAAATTATTGATCCCGTAAAAAGTTCGAAACGCTATAAGAAATGAGGATAAAAAATCAAGATAATTATTAACCTGTGACGCCTCTTGATAGGCTATCCTGCGCGGAGTTTCTCCGAGAGGTACTGTTCGTATGTGCAACTTCTGTATTTCATCTATAGTTCCTATGGTGACTGTGCTGTCTGTGGCCAGGGCTAAGCTGGAAAACAAGAGGAATTTCATATTTTGTCCAAATAAAAAAGATTTAGTACTAGCGACTCGCCCTCGGCTTCGCACGGGCAGGGCCGGATTTACCCTTAGTGCCGCCCTGAGCACCGTGAAAAATTACTTTTAAATCCTACATATTTTTTTAAATAAATAAAATTAATCATTTATTTTTTTATTATAAATGGGATAAATAAACGTTAAATGTGCAAATGTTCTTAATACAATCACACTTTTTAAAGCATATTCGTTAACGCAAAAAAAAAATCTCTTCGAACTTTGCCGCCCTGGGCACTGGCCCCTGTGGCCCCTAGTGTAAATTCAGGCCTGCGCACGGGTATTATATGGGTTTACAACAATTTGCTTATCTATTAGAGATAGATATTATATGCTACCACGGACTTTTTTGTAAACAATTTTATTCTACACAATTATTTCCTACACCATTTTGTTATATATTTGACGAATTAGACAGCATACGCCACGAAAGTACGCTGGCGCTAACTTGTACATCGACTTGATTCACTAGAACTGTTCTTCCTCAGCTCCTAAATGTGATCGCTCTATGTTTAATACTCGTAAACCTTCCTCGTGAAAACAGCAACCGAATCCGTTCAGAAGTTTTAGAATGAAATAATCAATTAACACAATAGAGTTTCTTATGATCCCTGTACTGCTTCTGCATCACTTTGGGTATTTTATTTCATTGCTTTAGTTTATTTGCAACTTGTCTTTGTCAAGCGGTGAAGGAATCCAGAAAGGTAGACACGTATGTATGAAAACGCAAAAAAAATATTCTCATTATTATGGTATCTATCTTCATATTTGGGAGGTGCTTTCGCCCGGGGTGCCAGCGGTACTGACGCCGTCACGGTCTCTATCCTATCCTATAAAAACAAACAGGCGTGAAGGTATATAAAATATGTTACCTGTCAGGATAAGCTTGAGCGTTGAGCGAGCACATATGAGAAACCTCCTTGAGATTCACATTGGAGAAGACCAGCTTGTGGTTGGACGAGTATATCACTGTCGGTCTGTCGGAGCACGCGAATATGTTCGTTGTTGCTAGTGACCTGCAATGTGGAATTATAAATATTAATACTGCCAACCAACGCTATATGAATTCGGTATGTAAATTAACAAGTATGGTATGTTTTTATTTCAAAGATTAAGGTATTTTAAAAAACTAAATTGAATATTGAACATGAAATATGACATCATTTTGTCAACAAAAATATTCAAATTAGTTTCTTAAAATAGCTTTGAAATAAAAAACAATCTTAGTTTTTACTTTACATACCGTATGTATATTATTAGTAACACACAAACTCAATTTCTACGATTTCTTACTTTAGTATATATTTCTGACTTGCCTGAACGTCCTCAAGACAGTTGGCTGTGTACCGAGGGTGACTTTCTTCTTATTCATGAGCTCGCCTGTCTCCCGATCCAGGTTGAAGTAGAACATAGAACCATCACCGAGCGCGCACACTAAGTAGCAGACACCTTCCAGTTCGCATATTAGCAGCGATCTCGGAATTATTTCTGAAAGAGGATGTGAAAAAAAACTTAACATGGCTACTGAACACCGCCGAGGAGTTCCTCTGACCAGGGCCCGACTCCATGAACTCAATCATCAGATCCTGGTCATCAATTTTAATTGAAATATTCACTAAAACGATTTAAATGGCTCCAAATACAATATAGATATTGTTAACAGTTGAGGAGTTCCTCTGACCAGGGAGGATCTGAGGCAATAGACCTGGGATCCTCCAGAGCATTTTACGCAGACAATTAATAATCGTCTTTAAACGTGTTTCAATAAATTTCAGAATTACATCGAGAAATACGGCGGAAATTTACAATAGAATAATCATGAAACGACACTAGCGCCAACTAGCACAACGTCAAAATTAAAACTTACCTCCCGCCAATTTTTCAGTGTGCATATGTGTGAGTGCAGGAAGTTTCATTACTCGCACGGAGATGTCCGTCCATAGACCCACACCAAGCAGGGTGCCGCCCGGGCCGATGTCGAGACACGCCACTTCTTCGTCCATACATACTTCGCTGCAATCAAAATAATTGTTTAATTACCTTATGTCATTAGAGAAGAATGCGGAGTGAAAGATGATGTTGTGACTAAAATATTGAAAAGTAGTTTACGCTGGTTTGGATACGTTGAAAGAATGAAGGATGAAAGATTGACTAAAAAGGTTTATATGGCTGAAGTGAAAGGAAATGCTGGCAGAGGACGACCTAGAATCTAGAAGTACTTTTATTAAACATATAAAAAATGTATTGATCGATGGAAATATTAAAAGTACACACAATCGCCGAGCATGTATGAACGGTATGATGAATAAAAATGGCATTCGATTGTCTCTTGGGATAAATGTACGTGTAGGTTTGGAAGGACAAATTTAAAGGCTATATTCATTTGTACATAAAACTTTTCACTTAGTTTCCTTTCTAATGCCACCAATAACATAAAAGCTCAAGGACATTCAAATTGTTAATCACAACCGACTTATATTTTCCATTGTCATATTTTGAAGCTGACGATCCGTCATAACTTTATAATTTAATTACGCAAAATTAAGCTTAACGTCATTAATTTCAGATTAGTATTGAAAGTTAAATAAATAATGTAAAGATTTATTCTGATACAATCTGAATGAATAATAAATTACTGTAAAGTGTTGAGCGAAACTTTTCTTCAAGTTCTTTAATGCTCTTGATATTAGCTACTGAAATTTACTATAACTTGCGCCAACTAAGTTGAGCCAAAAAGTTTAGTATAACGTAGACTGCGCACCATACTATTTTTGTATGGGCGTCATCCCCACTCTAGCGCTCTTATTTGTATATTTTCAAATATAAGGGATTTTTCTGTAAATTGTGTGATAGTCTGGTAATGTAGCTAGATTAAAATGGCATTTGTAAGTAAATTATTTGATTTAAACACCAAACATACATAGTTATAATAACTAATATTATAAATGCGGACGTTTGTTTATTTGTCTGTAACACATACCTAATCACATCAAAGGATCAATGCTGATGAAATGATGATGATTGCGGTTGAGTAAGAAGGGAAGCTCTAATCAGTAAAATCACTTACTTAAGCAGCGTCAGGTTGGCCTTTTCTATAAGAACCAGATAGACGCGCGGGCCGGCTGCACACACGCACTGAGTTTCGTTACAAGCTACCACGGACAGTCCGCGCGACGGGGCCGCCCACGACGCCACGCAGGTCCACACGCCGTCCACGAGCGACACGACACGGATGCCCACGTCAGTCACCTGGAACAATCAAGTCCATTTATTTGTTTTTTAAAGCTCCAACTCTACCTACTATATAAAGAAGTAAAGTGGGATTAAAAATGGCGGCTGTTGCCTCTTGCTCACATATACTATTGTGTGAACGAGAGGGAAATATAAAATTAGCCGTTTTCATTCACCTAACTCCCAACAGATGGCAACTGGTTTCCAGTTTATTAGTTTTAATGAATCAAATTAAACTAATTATTATCAAGCAAAGACTATTTGTCAACTCCAAACATTTCCACGAGCGAATCCGGAGCGGAACGCTACTTAAAGAATAAAATAAATTTGTTAAATTTTCCCTAATTGCGGATTCCGAAATAACACATGGACAAAAGCCAAGTTTTAAAAAAGTACCTGAATAATTTGGTCATGACAAACATTCCCAGTATAAAATGTTTGATGGTCGGACACGAAGCCCTTTATTTCTGTCTCCTCCACTTCTTCACCAGTCAATGTCAGAACCCTGTAATATTCATAAACTTCGATTAAAAACCCGAAAGCGAGGTGTACATCTTTGCGCCGGTGCAGATAAACAGGGTCTGTTTCAACTGTTCATCGTTTGTGGGATCAGGCGAGGAGATTCGAGGGAGATTTTGGTAAGCGAAATAATAGTTATTTTTGGTGGCCATTTTCTGTTCAGGTATTGTTCAGAAAAATACTATAGCATGTTGTCTCACCTAGTCTGCCCCACAAAAGCGAGCACCAGAGTGTCGTGATAGTCCCCGCCGGGAGTGAGAGTGAGCGCCCACAGCCCCTTGATGCCGGGCAGGTCTATGGACGCCTGCTCCTGGATGCCGATACCGTTGCGGATAATGCGTAGGGAACCCATCTTGTAGGCACCTGCAAAATTGAAACTTTATATTTATAAAAGTGCCTATGTGACGGCCCGCGTCGTTTGTTTCTACCCGTGTAAATCCGGTGCGGGTCCCTAGTATATTTAACAGTTCAACCCTTTTAGGACCTCTTTCTATCTCCGAGCGAGATTAGTAATTATATCTCACGGAACCTATTTTTAGGAAGTTTCAAGGTTACCAAAAATAACCATTATTTCAAAATTGTTTAAGTGTCCAAAAAGCAGGACTTCGACTTACCAGAGCATGTTATGAGCTGGTTCTGCCCCTGCTTCTCCAGGTCCACGACGCACATGTCCACAATGGGCCCCAGGCTGGTGAAGCTCTCCATGGGCTGCACGTAATGCTGGTCGTCGACCCTGGTGGCGCTCAGTCGCACCAGCGCAGAGTCACCCACGCGGGACCCGATGAATACCACGCCGTTATCCAGATAGGTCATGCACTCCGGGATCGGAATTTCACCTAAGATATTTAAAGAAATATAATTTGTTGTCAGAATACCCAGGGGAAATCAAATGGTTACTTTAAATTGGATACTCTAAGCAATGCCGTCTTTACCATAAGGGAACACAGGGCCTGTGCCCAGGGCCCCCATCTTCACGGGGGCCCCCAAAGGCCGATATATTCGCTTACATTACACATTTTTTTTAACACGCATTAATTCGCTTAACCTGTATGTATGTATAAATATATCTATCTATGTAACGGAAATAGTTTAAAAAAAAACTAAAGAAAGCCTCTTTTATAGCAATATGAACTAAAAGTAAAAAAACTAAAATTTTTAAATTTTATAAGATCACAGCAGAAAAATGTTTGTATCATTCACTTTCTTTACTTTCCAAAAGGGTCCCGGCATGGCTTAAGACGGCGTTGACTGTAAGCCCGGGACGCGTTAAACAAGCCTGTGGCGGCACGTCGAAAATATTTAATATGTTGGCATATATACAACTCTCCAACGACACTCGTTAGGGGAGTATTCCCTTCTACTATATTGGTGACATCGACGTGATACACCGGAGCATTTCATTCCGAAAAAGCTCACCTGTTTTGTGAGTGCAAAATTGTTGGACTAGTATGAACTTATCATACCGCTCTCTTTTTAGCCTGGGGCCAGTAACCGTATTTTGTGTAGGTACAAAAAAACTAACAAAAAGACCCACCAAGCAGTTCCACTTTCAAATCCTTAACGGTGGCGGTTCCGTCCCCCTTCTCTGTCAGCTCCAGGAACAACATAAACAGACGGCCCGCGATGTCGCCCAGCAAGTAGCGGAGTCCGCGCGTGTCCACGCGGCAGTAACAGCTGATAGGGGTCGCCTGTACATGACGATACATTAGTTAGAGGTACATAAAAATATTGTATGTATTGCAATACTATATGGCTAAATCAAAAAGTTCGCTTTGTCCTACCTAATCAACTACTTCTCGTGATTGGAGAAAAATATTAATCTTACATTAACATTTAAACGGCCGATTGTATTTGGATGATATCTTACCCGATAGAATTTATATATTTACTTATTCATTTGTATTGTATGTATATGCAATGTATTTATGTATGACTTCTACCATGCTTAGTTATAAATTACCCTACAACTCTTACAATTACCCTACAACTCTTACAATTACCCTACAAGGGTACTCTTCACAAGTCCTCCTCCTTAATTATAAAAGAAACCATTGGTACATGACCGGGATCGAACTGAATCTGAGCAGGTGTATAAAATGTTAACCACTGGGCCACCGACGCACCAAACGCACGCAAACTTTTACATAGTAATAGTAAGATGTAGTTTAACGGCTGCAAGGATTTGGATGAAAGCTTTTAGAACTCACCTTGATCTGTGGCGGCGCGACGGCGACGTAGCTCTGACCGTCGTGGTAGACTATTGACTCTTGACCTATTACTATGGCGCCGCCTGCAATACAACTTCACATGTACAGATATTTATTTGGCCACAAATCTCTAGACTTTTATAAGTAAAGCTGGGGTGGAACGCTAGCATATCTCCATATCTATACTAATAATAATGTTTGTTTGTTTGAACGCGCTAATCTCTGGAACTACCAGTCAGATTTGAAAAGGTTATAGGCTATATAACATCGCGCTACGACTAAAAAGGGCAGAGCAGTATTTATTAACGCGGCCATAAACGGGAAAGTGTGTTTGTTTGCTTCACGTCAAAACAGAGCAACGAATCGACGTGATTTTTTGCACATATATAGTTGAGAGCCGGAGAGTGACATAGGCCACTTATTATTGCGGAAAACCTTCGAGATTATCCCTGTAATACCCCTGCCACACACTCGTGTCGAGTGGCATGGGAAGTAGCGAGGAAAGGAGGAAGAGACGTAGTGTGGCCACGTTACTCGCCATACCGCGCGTTATGCCCACTGCTCCCTGTTTTGTCGGTTTTTGTGCGCGAGTCAAAGGATCGAGTGCGGAGCGACGCGATTAACTGCGCGAGTAGAGCAGTGTGTGGACAGAGAGAGCAATATCGCGGCAGCGCGAGGAGCGTAGTGTGGCAGGCATATAATATTCAATAATTTCCATGGTCAACAAAATAATCTTACCAAGCGGACTAGGTACAGGAATCAGTATAGAAGCCTCCGTCTCAACATTGTCCTGCTTCCATGGTATCTTCATGAATTCTTTGTCTCGCAAATTTATTTCGTGGGTCTGAAATTAATTTTAAATTTAAATAAATCCTCACTAATATTATAAATGCGAAAGTTTATTCTTCTTTTACGTGGAAACGGAGCAACGGTTCAACGTGGCTTTTTTTGCACAGAGTTAGTTGGAGGGCTACTTTTTATTATCCCGGAAATGCTCTACAAGCTAAAAGCTAGTTTTAAATAAATTAAGAGATTAGGCAGCATA
This sequence comes from Nemapogon koenigi, assembly GCA_963924495.1. Classification (NCBI taxonomy): domain Eukaryota; kingdom Metazoa; phylum Arthropoda; class Insecta; order Lepidoptera; family Tineidae; genus Nemapogon; species Nemapogon koenigi. The sequence continues at coordinate 10,623,192 of OZ004647.1, read as the reverse complement.
TTTCAAGAGAGCGTGCTGGCGGCCGTTTAGGACTTGATTCACTAATAGGAATGCAAATTATACCTTTATGTGTCGCCCATTGAGGTCCTGATGTATTAAGATTAGTGTTGGATTGGAGCAGCCATGCAAGAATTCCAAATCATACACATTCAACTCTTCCAGTCTGCAAAAAAATCCATTCAATTCATTAAAAAATTGCCTTGGTATATTAAATGTATGTACATTATATTTTATTATGATTATTATAATATAATGCAAAAGTGTGTTTGTCTTTTATTTACGTAAAAACGGAGCAAGGGATCGACGGGATTTTTTTCTGAGATATGTAGTTGGAGTGACCTATGCCAGGTGTTCCCTAATATCCTGAGGGCGTCGCAAGATGGTCCACACAGGTCATCATAAAACGGATAACTTAATTTAAATAAAAATAAAATATTTTTTGTAAAATGTGTTGAAAAGCAAGCTTATCAATCTTTATTGATTGTCCTGTTATATTTTCTAATGAATAATAATAATTAAGATTCTATAATTGTTTAAGGTATCTTCTTTTAGAAGGGCGTCGCAAAAAATTACAGTCTGTAAAGGGAGTCGCAGTATAAATAAGCTATAAAGCTGGTGGGCATTATTGACATAAGCGTTTTAAGAAGCGTTTTTCGCCATATAACGTAGAAACGCTTTTTTGCCAGAAATGAAAACCAGTTACTAAAAAACACGTTTCCAACTGCGCACGTGCACACCTGCAGCGGCCGCAAACGAATGAAAGGTGAACGTAGTTATTAAAATGTATACTCTATCCCTATGCCTTTAACAATAACTCCAAAATTCTACCAAAATGATTTCTGAAAACTGATTTAAGTGTTCTCTTAAAATGGACCATAATCATGTATTAATTGTCATTTTTGTTTTTAGTTGCAGTTGAACCATTAGGAACAAAAACATGTACTAAAAACACTTTTTTATCCCGTGAAATGCAGATATGATCACCCTACTTTTATCTCTTTTCCTTGGGAAAATACTTATTTGAAATTTCACTTGTATTTATTATGTTTGTTACTCTATTACAACTGGACAAAGGATGAAATATGATGCAGAGTAATATCTGAGGCTCCTAATGGATGGCCTGAGGTATTTTGAGGTCAAAATATGTATGCTATATCCCTAAATCTCACCTTAGACTAGCCGCTCTCAACTCTGTGGAATCTTTATCAAGCGGTATAATTTTGAACAGTCCATCATACAGTCTGAGCCCGATGACTCTGGCTTGAGGATCTATCACAGCCAAGATGCCATTCTCCGAGGGTTTTCCGATCCTATCTGACACATTACCGTGGGCCCTCGTAACCACCTCCAAGTCTCCGTTAAAGTTAGTCTTCCATTCTAATATCATGGCATTGTAGCGTTGTGTCAGGATGAAGACTAAGTCTTTGTTTTCATACTGAAATGTAGAAGATTGGTTTTGTTAGGTTTTTTAGGGTCCCGTAAAAAACAGGAACCCTATTGTTGTGTCAACAATGTCTGTCTGTCACATGCCTCTAGCTTCTAAATGAAATGACAGAGGGACTTTAAAATCACATATAATATAATAGGATGACACGTGTTTGTCTGTATAAACACCCCGTTTGTGGGGTAGTGGTTGGTGTAGGGGTAGAGGTATGGGTAGGGGTAGGGTAGGGGTAGGGGTAGGAGTAGGGGTGGTGGTAGGGATAGAGGTAGGGGTAGGGGTAGGGGTAGAGTTAGGGGTAGGGGTAGAGTTAGGGGTAGGGGTAGGGGTAGTGCGGGCAAGTCAACGTTTGGGCAGGACAAAGTCTGCCGGGTCCGCTAGTATTATATATTATTTTATGGATTTTAAATAGTTTAAACAAAAATGTATATATAATTGAATAAATTCTGTTATTTTGCTATTCTGGTATTATGAGAATCTGATCTTATCCTATGGACCTTCAGAGTCACCCATATAACTGTTTTAACTGGCTTAATACCATATATGTAAACACTATATTGTATCAACAATCTGCTTTAAACTATAGTAAAAGTATACAATTACTCACTGGCGGGCGAAATAACTTCATCCGAGCTATTCTGCCACATAAGCCCACTTCCTTCATAGGTCTCAGACCCTCCGGAGTCACTAAGTACATCTCCAAACGTGACATCTTTGCAACCAGCAAATTGAGATCCGTTGGTGAAGTAAAATTCCCTGGAAAATTATAATATGGAGCTAGTAAAATTTTGGAAGAGCTCCTGGCCACCCGAACCCAAATTAAGTGTTTGTTTGTTTGACCTTCTTTCACATCAAACCAGAGCAATGGATTGACAAGCTGGCTTGTACTAGTCATTCTGTACCCAATCCAGAATTAAAAAATAATCTCTATCACCCAACCAAACTAAATAAGTATAGGATGTTAGGTTATCAGTTATAATTAGATCTCCTTTTAAGAGTTTTTTGTTCAGCCCCAGAGCTTTCATATCTAAATCCAACCTTGTGGTTTGAGAGAAGATTGTTTTTAATTTCAATACCAGAGGTGATTACCTACTGATCAGAAATCTTGCCAAAGCAAATTTAAGCAAGTACCTATCTGTATTTGGACGAAGATGAGACACTGCAGTTGAAATGCAAAAACCCAAAACTTTTATCAAATTCAATGTTTATCTTATGATACTTTAGCTACCTACATTCCTAAGAGAATGAGGGTGAAGTAAGGGTCTGTTTTGGCAATTTCAAGAGACAATGCATCATTAGGGACTTGAGAAGAGAATATAAAAACAAAAGGGCGGTTAACCTCACTATTTCATCTAAATACGCGGCTTACCAGTAATACATGCTGTAACGGCGGTCGGCTTTTGCGCCGTCACGACGTAGTGGTACGCCATAGTTCAACTCCTCTTCCAACACTTTATTAACAATAAAAGGACATTTACTTTCGCAAATTGCAATTTTCATCAATTTTCTTGCATTGACAAATTTCGATTATTGAGACACAGTTGTTGATATTTTTTTATTTATCTTCCAGGCTGTTAGACAAGGGTAACATATTCATACAGCCAAATAATTATAAGTTAATCTATGCTTGTAATTTATAGAAAAATGTAGAAAATAATAGAGGCGCCACTGTGTCTATTCGGATTCGGAACCAATCTCCGACTTCGTCTGTGTTGTTTATAATATGACAACCCGATTAGTGTGTTTCCCCTAGTTTGATACTTTATTTGATTTCTTTAAAAAAATTATGTACTACAAGTAACATTGCTAATGTCAAGTATTTTAATAGACGGTAGTAACTAAGATGATCCCGATGATTGTGATATGTTCTATTCATCACAGACCGGCTGTGATGCGCGAGCGGGATTAAACCGGATTCCCCATCATGCCACGACGGAACGCGTGCGGCGGTAGCCAAGAAATGCCGTAAAATAATTTAGTAGGTATATTACTGGCTAGCATTTTTTTTTACGGATGGCACATAAATCGTAGTTGTCCAACTCCATTTTGGGACAATCTTTGTTGTTCCCCCCTGGTGTTGAAAATATTTTGAATTCCTCGTATAATATCGAACGAGTCCAACTAAGGCGCAAGTATCAAGATTGTCTAAGGAAGCTATACATTTGACCTCTGTCAAACAAACACAAACATTTTGAGTGTTGCCAATAGACAAAAAAATTGTTCCGTTTCTACACTTTTTTATGTGTATCTAGCCCATTTATTGCCGGCTTATTAAAAGGACTACTATGCTGTCGGTGGCATAGTATGATAGTAACAGCCGGTGTCCTACCTCTGTACCTACATTTACACATTAATTTATTAAAATACGATACGATATAATAAAACCTCCAATAACACTAAGGTGAAAATACACATTCTACCTTCAAGCCTGATTAGACAGGGTAGGCAGAGAGGATGGAGTGCCACTTCTTTTAGTCTTTGCATAACTACAACTCTTGCTTCTTACAACCAGTAAAAATTGTCTAAGAAATATTATTAAATTTATTTATATTTTTGTAGTTTGAAACCTTATTTTGAATAGAGCATGTGGTGTTCTGTTTTTTTTTTCTTTCTTCACGGGTTGCCTTAACAGCTCCCGAAACCGTGTTACGATTCCAGGGTACCCAGCGGAACACCAAGTCTCCCTCTTTTAGTCGATGGTATTTGTGAGACAAATAGAGTTCACCAAACTTAGCCCACGCGAAAAATTTTTTTTTTAATTTCTATTATTGCATATCGGTAGTTCATGGTTTGTACTTAAATGTTCGCTATGAATAATCGTTTGTTCGTTAGTTGTTTATTGTTTAAAAAACAATTTAAAAAATACTCTTTGGTTAGCCCCATCAATCAAAATTATTAATATTTTCTCATTATCAGTCTATAAATACATATTGACGTTTGTTCTTCAATAAATTACGTTTGTTGAACATTTAATTGCCTTTTTATTGTTTAAATTACAATATTTATTTCGAAAATGTTGCATTGCGCATGCGCCATCTTTTCTTTTCGATTGCTCTAATAGTGTTAGGATAAACAGGCAGCCGCTGGTCGCCTTGGCGCCAACCATAGGCGTCTAAAGAAGATACCGGGGGGTCGTCGCTCCCTGAGACATTGTCGGCGCAACGGGGGTTGCCCCAAGAGATGGATCAGTCGATTTTTTATTTTATTTTTTAATTTAAACAATAAAAAGGCAATTAAATGTTCGAACAAACGTAATTTATTGAAGAACAAACGTCAATATGTATTTATAGACTGATAATGAGACAAAATATTAATAATTTTGATTGAGGGGGCTAACCAAACAGTACTTTTTTAATTATTTTTTTCTAAATAAACAATTAACGAACAAACGATTATTCATAGCGAACATATAAGAACAAACGATGAACAAACAATATGCAATAATAAAAATTCAAAAATAATAAAAAAAAATTTTCACGGGGGCCAAGTTTCTAAATAAACAATTAACGAACAAACGATTATTCATAGCGAACAAATAAGAACAAACGATGAACAAACGATATGCAAGAATAAAAATTCAAAAATAATAAAAAAAAAATTTCGCGGGGGCCAAGTTTGGTGATCTCCAAGTTTGGTGATCTGACAAATAGTCTGTGGCAATAGACTGTGACGATAATAGCGCCCTCTATCGTGTGCGGTAAGAATTATGGCGGGCGTCACGTCGACCCATACGCTTGTCTATATAATATAATTAGTGTGTAAAAAACATCGGTGTATTTTATACTACCTACAACATATTGTGCTACATATAGCAGTAGGTGCGTACGTCACAAATAAGTACATTTATGTTGTGTATTATCTATGTATAATACAGATAAAGAATGGAACTTAAGGGCCGTTGGTCAAGGTCATCTTATAATTGTCAAAAATATGGCAATCTCAGTGAATCTCTGGAAAGTTGAGTTTATTTATACAACATTTCCATCGCACACAGTTGATAGTTATTATTTTACCATATTTTTGACAGATACAAGATGACTGATGGCTGCTTTTACGAATCGTAAACATATTAGGTAGTTTTAAGAATGTGCTTTAACTAGCGATTCTCGTGCTTCAGAGGGCACGTAAAGTCGGCCATCAAGTGTACCCTTTAATTGTGCATAATTCAAAATGTGGACACTGTTACTAGTGTCTCTGGCCACACCGCAAGGTATAAGGCCGTGAAGATGTGATTGTGTGTGTATAAAATGAAACAACAAATAGGCAATAGGTACGTTTTTATATTAAACAATATAAATAAATCTTTGTACTAATTTACAACTGAATTTGTTCTGTAACTGGAATGTTTAGTCTTCGTGATTTTCTCCCTCAGATGGCACACTTTCGAACAAAACTTGCATCAGAATTGTGAATTTTTCTGAAAAAAAATATTATATAATTCGTCCACGACGATACTTAAAGTGACGGAGATGTTATTTATTTATTTAATTCAGTAGGTAGGTTGGTACTTAGGCTTATACTTAAAATTATTAAAAACCGGCCAAGTGCGAGTCGGACTCGCGCACGAAGGGTTACGTACCATTATCTATAAAAACGGCAAAAAAAAATCACGTTTGTTGTATGGGAGCCCCCTTAAATATTTATTTTATTCTGTTTTTTAGTATTTGTTGTTATAGCCGCAACATAAATACATCAATACATATGAAAATTTCAACTGTCTAACTATCACGGTTCATGAGATACAGCCTGGTGACAGACGGACGGACAGCGGAGTCTTAGTAATAGGGTTTCCGTTTTTACCCTAAAAATAGAGCTAGAATATGAATGTACTTCTTATCTGTAACAGAGATACGGAATGGGGGCTAGTACAGTCGTTTAAGCAAGCATATACTTACTTAATAAGGCAGTAGGCGTTCTCTTATAGTACACAAAAACAGTATACACAGCAATTCCAATAATAATCGATCCAACAGCCATCAAATATTTCATCGACGGATCATGTACTATAGGCAGTATAGACAAAAACGTAGCTGTTAGTACCACAAAATATGGTACCACGGTCGGCACTCTGTATGGCCTGGGAGTGTCTGCAGCAGTCTTCCTTAGTACTAGAAGTGCCACCATGGCTAAACCGTAGAAAAACCACAGAAACCAACTGGCGAAATCTATTAGAGTTTTGAGGTTTCCGACTAGTATGAATACTGTTGTTAGCACTGCCTGAAAAAAAAGTTAATTTATAAAACGTTGTTGAACAGCTGTTTAATTATAAATTGATCTGTGTCCCTCTAGTAGGCGGCGCTAGGTATATTAAAATAGGCCTGTGAAAGTTTTGGAAATGAAACAGAAGATTTTTATAATTCCATAGGATTTCCATTTTTATCAAAATAAAATATCACCTATATTACTCAGGGATAGTTTAGTTTTCTATTAAAATCGGTTCAGTAGTTCCAGAGATTACCCCCTACATACAAACAAAGAAAAAACATTTACTTCTTTATAATATTATTATAGATTACCTGAAATGCTACGGCTGGTGCTGGAGTGTTCTTCTTAACGTTTAAAAACGAAAATACTTCTAACATATGACCTCCTTTTGCAGCTGAACAGCATACCCTAAAATTATTTTTTTTAATAAAAAAAATGTAACGTAAATGTAACAGTGTGATTTTACTAAGTACATCAATACATTCCACGTCACGTTGCAGTGCTTGACGAACGTCTTATGGCTACGTGACAAGGAATCCACATTGTTTTATCACTTATATTTCTTACATACTATCTAAATTTGTAAAGATTTTTTTTTCGATAGACTCGGTAAAGATGCTATTGCTTCATTACTTTGTGTTATATAGTGGAAATCGTTACTCAATTATTTCAGGTTCAATTCAGTATCAAAATTAAGTTCAATCGGTTCATAGTTTCAACAGTTTAAAAAGTAGGTACCTATATCAATAGTTTCAACAGTTTAAAAAGTAGGTACCTATATCAAGCGTAGATAAATTATTATCAAATAAAACAGTTAAATCAAAATAATGGTTTTATTAAGTTTGTTATCACATATTGGCGAACCGCCCCCGGTTTCGCACGGGTTCAATAAAAATAGACTATGCTACCGCGGACACAATACATTTATACACCATTTTCCCCGGACATGATTCACTTATACTCTATATAATCGTTAAAAACCGCAACAAAATCCGTTCGGTAATTTCTGAATGAATCGGGCACTGCCAGACAGACAGACGCGGCGGAGGACTTTGTTTTTTAATATGGAATAATGTTTTTATACCTGGTAACACCAAATTGAACACTAAGGGCACATCCAAAAGTAGCGATGGCAACACCGAGTGGTATCAAAAAGCTGGCTGGCCCCAATACTTGGTCCCCAAAAGTCACAGCCACGGCGGGGGACGCTGTCATCTCAGTGAAGCTTAGAGCCGCCATGTAAGCCACGTTCATGAACACATACAGGCACGTAATAAGAGGGACTGCGATAGATATACTCAGTGGTACGTTTCTGTAAAGTGAAAAGGATACCAATTAATAAATATTACTTATTTTATTTACCAAATTATTTTCGTCCTCACAATAACTCAAACAGAACTGGCCCGGTAACATGGTTCCTAGAAGCCGTAAAATTGAAGTGTATGTCTGTGATTTCAAAATTAATTAATTGATTTACTAATTTCTTTTTCTTTCTTCACGGGTCTCGGGGTACCCAGCGGAAAGCCAAGTCTCCCTCTTTTAGCCGATGGCATTTGTGTGGCCAGTTGGAAAAGTATGGTTTGTCGGATTATATTTTATTTATAAAAAAACCCATTGGTACATGGCCGGGATCTGGGATCGAACCCGTGGTCTGCCTAGTTAATACCAGACGTCTTAACTAACATCTAAGTTGATTATGTCATTTGCACGATCCTGAAGCATAAAATAATAGATTTGGTCTGTTTAGAATTTTCTGTCTGTCCAGAATAAGCTCCGAAACGGCTCAATTAATTTTAATGAACTTTCAGGGATTATAGTGGGTACTTAGAATCTGCTTATTGCAGCATTTTTGTTTTGAGCGGTGATTTTCTACAATCCTTCTATAAACTAGTCCTTAAGGACAGTTGTCCTCAGTCATCTTGTATCTGTCAAAAATATGGCAAATCTCAGTTAATCCTGGAAAGGTGAGTTTAATTATATGTACAACATTTCCTTACCACACAGTTGATAGTTATTATTTTAAATTGGATTGAGCTATATTTTTATTATGAAGTTTTCAAAACGAGCGTTGCTTTTGCGTTTTGAAAACTATGGCTCTTTAGAAATCTTAATTTATAATAATAACTATCAACTTTTTTTGACAGTTATACTTAATATGACCTTGACCAACGGCCCTTAATAATAAATGCGAAAGTGTGTTTGTTTGTCATTCTTTCACGTCAAAACTGTGCAACGGATCGACACGTGATTTTTTAGACCGGCATAATTAAATTTCTTGTTACATTAAAAAAACCACGGACACAGCCGGGGCGGAAAGCTAGTTACAAAGTATATTCTTACGTGCCAGGGTTAATAATCTCTTCAGTAACGACAGTGACACTGTTCCATCCATCATACGCCCACAATCCGGAGTAGAGCCCTAATGCGATACTTCCCGCATTCCAATGGCTACCTTCAAAACCTTTCTCGAGATTCTCTGTGTGCCCTGAAAGTGTAAGACCTGGATTAGTATAAACGGCGACAAATAAATTGAGCTAGGTGGAGCGGTAGCTGAAGTAATGTATAGAAACTTATCTTATAAAAAACTAGCGACCCGCCCCGGCTCCGCACGATTACAATATGGGGTTACAAAAATTTTAATACCTACATAAATAGCCTTATAACTACTTATCTACTAGCGGACCCGGCAGACATTGTCCTGACCAAACGTTGGCTTGCCTGAACTACCCCTACCACTAACTTTGGATATTGTTCATACAAAAGTAATAAAATCACGATTAAAAAATTGGGGGTGGGAGTAGGAGGGTGAAAAATAGCTTACGACCGCTTGTCGGCCCTACCGAATATAAATATAAAATTTAATAAAAAATGGTCAAGCCGTTTCGGAGGAGTTTGGTTACAAACACTGTGACACGAGAATTTTATATACTTACTAGCGGACCCGGCAGACGTTGTCCTGCCCAAACGTTGACTTGCCCGCACTACCCTTACCGCTACCCCTAACTCTACCCCTACCTCTACCTCTACCCCTACTCCTACCCCTACCCCTTCACCAACCACTACCCCTACCCCTATTCCTACCCCTACCCCTAACCCTACAAAAAATAATAATAAAAAATTTAGGGGTGGACCACCCTTAACATTTAGGGGGATGAAAAATAGATGTTGTCCGATTCTCCACCCTAGCGGATATGCACACTAAAATTCACGAAAATCGGTCGAGCCGTTTCAGAGTAGTTCAATGACGTACACCGTGACACGAGAATTTTATATATTAGAAGATACAGATTAGAGATAGATATATGATACGGTCAACACTTTTTGATGGGGACTTTTGAGGAGATACTTCTAGAGACCAAAGGAACACGTGTGCAAAAATCAGAACTACATTATTATTTTTGAGGTTATGGGCCTAAATTACGCAGAAATAGCTCAGGGTAATTATGCAAATTCTCGCAGCTGTCTAGACTGCAAGCAGTGTAAAGGGGGCTTGAGAGGCATTTGTTGTGTTCTGAATTTTATATGACTAGCACTAGCTGTGACGTATAGTAGCGCCCTCTGTCGTGTGCGGAGCGAAGTTGATAGACAGTCATACAACGCTTGTGCCTATGTAATATACCTAAATAGTGTACTATTTACATAGGTGTTTTTATCCTATATCTCGTGCTGCATATGGCAGATACAGTAGGTACGTCACAACTCAGATTATACTTTGTAACAAGTATAGACAAGCTTCTGTCCGCGGTTTCATCCGCGTGAAAATAGATCCAAAAAGAAAGAATATCGTGGCTGTAATTTGCCCCACCCCCGCCCGCTTTCGCGGTATTAAAGTAGTATACACACTACACCTTTTGTAAATAAATAAATAAATAAATAAATAAGTATATGTCATTCTCTGATCCCTAAATTACCACTATGCAAAAAATCATGTCGATCGTGAAAAACAAATCTATCCCATGGGAACCATACATTTTTCCGGGATAAAAAGTAGCCTATGTGCAGACTATAATCTATCTCTGTGCCAAATTTCATCCAGATCCGTTCAGCCGTTCTGGCGTGATTGAGTAATAAACATACATACATCCATACAAACTTTCGCGTTTATAATATTAGTGGGATTTTCACTAGCGCGATACAGGTTACAGTATTGAGACAGTAGCGCCATCTATCGATGAGTCGCCACAAGCTAAATTGAGCGCTAGGGGAGGACGCATAATACAAATCGTATAAATTCGTCTTACCACGTAATACATAAGAATTATAAAAGAAAATAGACTCACCTCTGGCAATTTCATATATGCCTCCACATATAACAACAAGACAAGCAGCCACTTTACATATACCAAACACATTCTGAACTTTCACGAACAACTTCACACTTGATGCGTTTATGTAGGTTATTAGCACTGAAAATGGAAATAAAACAACATTTTTAGGGTTCTGTAATTAGCAAGGGAATATTATGGTTTCGTCATGTCCTTATGCTTTACCTCATTGAAACATCAAAGTGGGTCGAAAAATACTCATTTTCTACCCCATCAAGTGAGATGTCATTGAAAGGTCTTTGTGGTGTTTGAAAAATCTACTTGTATTGGAAATTAAAATGTCAAATAATGCTGTTCTCTGCTAGGCTCATTTAAATATTGTGTGAAATTTTATAAAGGCATATTACCTACAATAATGACGATTATTTGAAGGATAAAAAAGCTTGGCACTAAATTGTTTTTTTTTGTGGCTCCACCAATGTTAATCGATGATTTGCCAATGTCAAGTATTATAGCCTTTATAGTATCAATATTCCGATTAATCGGTATCTAAGATGCTCCCGCCGACTGTAATACGTCTTATTAATCAAAACTATCACAGCGCGGGCGGGATTAAACCGGATTCCCCATCAAATCACGACGGAACGCGTGCGTCGGTCGCCATGACATGACTTAGAATCGACTAAATTATTATAAACAAGTTTAATATATTTTGGTTTGACATTGATAAGCAATCCATGGATTCTACATCAATATTGACTAAAGTAACAGTGGCAATAGCTAGCAGGATATTACTTTTCAAGTAAATAAAAGGCATGTAATTTCATAAAAAAATATTAGAACTTTATTTAGGTTCAACTTAATTAAAACAAATTAATATTTAATAATAATTAGGTAACTTAACTCTCTTACAATTTATATTGTATCTTGAGAGATATTACATAGAAATAATAAGTTATCTAACATCACACCTTTTATCCCAAAAGGGGTAGGCAATCAAATGCCATTTGCTACGATCCAGACATGTCTCTTTCGCTTTTTTATATTCATCATACCTTTCATACATGCTCAACGATTGTGTGTATTTTTAATCAAACTTGTTGTTGTAACTAAAATGAAGAAAAGTAGTTTACGCTGGTTTGGACAAGTTGAAAGAATAAATGAAAGATTGACTAAAAAGGTTTATATGAATTGAAAGGAAATGCTGGCAGAAAACGACCTAAGTGTAATTTTATTGAACATCAATCGCCGAGCATGTATGAAAGGTATGATGAATATAAAAGAAGCAAAAGAGGTAGATAAATATAGGTGTGATAATAGATAGATAGATCAATCAAACTTATTTTTTCTACATAATAAGGCACCTTAAGTAATGTCCTGTGGGAAATGTTACAACTATATGGATTTGAATGAAATCCACTATAGGGATAAACTTTAATGCTTTATCCTTTAATGGGTTAGTATTCAAGAATTAAGTTTAATCCTGGTTTTGTCATAGGGATGTGTCTTAACAATATCCATCTCGATCAACATCTGTACAATGTGGTAGATCTCTGATGTTATCTCTATGTAGCTGTCTGACTCCTTGTTCAAGTGTTCTTGCATTAATTTCTGTAAAACAAAATTTTTATTTTTATTTGGCCAAGATTTCCAGATTCAATAGTGTAATTGGTTGTGTTGGACTTGAAACTGGGATACTGCCAAAAATGTTCGCTTAGCCCCAATTTTCTTTAAGCATATCTATATTTATAATTTCATTTAGGAGTACAGTAGACTTGGTCCAAATGCATACTAAATTGTTAAGAAATAAAATTTAATCAATTCTGGGTTAGGAACATAATATCTGCAAAATTCGAATAATCCTGTAATTTCAATAAATAAGTCCAAATTTATTAATAAATGCTGTCAGAAGCAATTTTCAATGTGACAGTAATGTTTGTTTGAGTCAAAGAAAAGAGTGGGCATTGGGTAACGTTTGTTTGAGCCATGAACTCCAAAGACAGGTTGTTCTACTATAATTATCAAATTCATATAATTGATACAGTAAAATTATTTACAGTAAAGAACACCCCGAGTGAAGTCGGGTTTGTATCTAGTGTACTTTAATCGAAAACCAGCATCCACATTTCTTCTAAAAAAACCAGATATTTATGTCTGTTAAAGAAATGACACATCTAGGTCCATTAAATGCAGCAACAGACTTGCCGACGGTTCTGTTTAATATGAACAAAGGACAAAAGGTGATGAAGATTTGTTTGTTACAGGCTAAGGTCCAAAGAAAATAACTTACTCCTAATAGAGTTAACATATCATCAGATGCAATGGGGAACAAGGACTCTATGAGTGTGTGAACTTTGGTCTTCATCAAGTTGAACTGCTGCTTCGCCTTGTCCAGACCTTCAGGGTTCAACTCTTTAACAGAATTCTTCTCTACTCGCGCCTCTTGGCTGTTGTTTATTAATGTCTTTAGTCTGAAAATATTTTTCTGTAAATTAATATCTTACTTGTACATTCTGGTTATTCAATGTTATACATTATCTAATACAAAGATATACAATTTGCTAAAGGGAGACAAAACACCGTATAACTTTAAACTTTTAGAGATTATTTATGTAAATACAATTATTAATTTAGATGTTGAGGCATAGTACTATGTGTCTACCGCAGTGATGGTCAGTAAGCTGATTGCAAATTTAGATTGAATGTAAATCCTCTTGCGATCAACCGTTTGCCCACCCCTACTCTACATGTTGGACCTATATCCCAATGCTTTGGACATTTTGCCTGAAAACTTGATAGTAATAAATGTGAAAATTTCTTTTACGCCACTATTCCTAATATAATGCATACAAAGTCACAGGCAACTGCTAGCATTATTATATGGCAGTCATATTGAGATTGGGTGAGCGCTGATAGAAAGCCTGAAGCCTCAGGGTGCAAAGCTTTTTACATATAATCTAAAAACTGTTCTAAGAGGCTCAATAGTATTGTATTATATGGGAGCAAAATAATAATACACTGTTTGAGAAAAAAAAGTGCCATAATACAAAAGTTAATGTTAGGCTGTGTAACGAAGTTAAATGTACTATTAAAATACTATTATAATATTTACTGACCTAGTTATTTCTTCTTTGGCATCAGCAGCAACACTACGTCTATACACAATAAGCTGTTCAATGTCTGATAAACAGGATTTCTGATCATTCATGAATTGAATTATTGCTAAGTTTTCATCAGAATTTATTGGCGTTTGGGATGTTGAGAGGTCTTCTCTAAGCCCAGCTATATAATTTAAGGTTTTCTCTTGCCTATTTTCTGCAGTTATTCTGTTTATTTCTGCATCATTGTCAATTTCTGAACATATTTCCTTGCATTCTCCCTTAATGGTTTTAGCTTGTTGTTTGATAGCTTTGTAGGTTTCTACGTCTCGATCCATAATTGATCTATGATGAATAAATGAGAAAAGTTTAATGAATCAATTAAATATTTTTTATATTTACAAAGATGCGAACGATATTGAAAAACTATTACACAATCAATAAAACTTACAATTTTGCTCAGCAGTATTAGGAGTGAATTGTGGTTTCGATTCGTAATTTTCTAAGTAAATAATACGCACTGAAAATGAAATATTTTTTCAAAAACGAACAAACAAAACCACTTAAACCACAGGCAAGTAAACAAAACAATAAAAGTAAAACGAATTTTCGTTGCGCGCCCAGTGTTGCCAGTGGGCGACGGTCAAAAGTAACATGAGGCAGTTCAAAAAGTAACATTTTCACGACAAAAGTAACATTATCTTATTTTCGGTAGAAAACGACTCTAATATATTTGCTCTAATACTGTAATATGGCACTTTATTACACAAAAAAATAAAAATGTCTACTTTTCCATTGGTTAGGCTTCATTGATCGAATAATAATTAACTGTTGAACCTATTTGCTGTCAATCTATGTTATATGTATATTGTAGCCTTTAAAATTAATAATTTTTTAAAGGGCGGTGGTCAAGGTCATTTTGTATTTGTCAAAAATATGGCAAATCTCAGTTAATCCTGGAAATATGAGTTTATTTAAACAACATTTCCTCAGCACACAGTTGATAGTTATTATTTTAAATTGGATTGAGCCATATTTTCATTATTGAGAGTTCTAAATAGTCATAATTTCCAAAACGCAAAGTCACTGCTCGTATTGAAAACTACGGCTCTTTAGAACCCTAAATAATAAAAATATGGCTCAATCCAATTTCATATAATAACAATCCTTTTGGGGTGAGGAAATGTTGTATAAATAAACTCACGTTTCCAGGATTAACCTAGATTTGCCATATTTTTGACAGATACAAGATGACTGAGAACCACGGGTAATTAATCACAGAATTATAGTTTATTTATATCAAACTTTGTTTTGTCTTCGTATCGAAGTTCGTGTAAAACCACGTCCACAGATTATTTTTTGTTTGCTGGAAAATATTTTTGAATATTTTTTAAGTCCTAAAAGTAACGTAAAAGGAACATTTAATTTTGATATCGTGTAACATGGAGGTAACATGAGAGGATCAAAAGTAACGTAAAATGTTTGACTTAATTTTGTATTTTGTTTGGCCTCCCCCAGTGTCAGACTGACACTAGACACGTTAGAGAATGACCGGTATGAATTGCAAAAATGTTACAAAAGTAACATTCTGGCAACACTGTGCGCGCCGCTCCTGCGTCAAATTTGTCTGTCAATCAACTTTGACAGTTCTAGTGATGTGCACAAAAAGTATAATTCAGTCAGTATAATCGATTATAAAACAAACGATTATGAATAAATTCAGTCGTAATATTTATTTTTATTTTACTTACACAATGCTGATAAAGAAGTAAGTTTAATTGCAGCGTCCTTGTATTCTGCTACCAAATCACCAGTAAAAGGTCTAATAGCGTATTCTGCAAAAGTCATCACAATGATGGCCACTTCAGCAGGTCTTAAAATAACAACGTATATCCATGCACACGTAAAAGCTGGTAACGGACCCCAGTATTTATGAAACTTTCCAAAAGCAGCTTGGAAATATGCATACTCCGCACCAGATTTTCCTAAGACTGTGCCAAGCTCAGCGAACGATAGGGCACCTGAAAATATTAAGGTACATTCCATTATGTTTTAAATGCTAATCTATGAAACCTCTCATCACTTACACCAGTAAAAGTAAAAAGAACGCTTGCCTGTTTGCTGCTTTTGTTTGCAATGGTTATAGGCCTAAGCGGACGACAAGTCTTCCTCGTTTAGCAGATAATATTTTTGAGGGTAGATATATTTAATAGTCCATAAATAAAAGCTGACATAGGTGTCTTACCTACACCCACCTAATAAGGAAATGACACCAGACACAGTCCAGATTATGATGCACAGTGCTGGAGATCCCGTATGTTCCAAAGCTGATGCAGGAGATACGAATATCCCAGAACCAATCATGACGCCTAGAATTAAGTTTACAGCTGAAAACAGGCCAAGCTGACGTTGTAACTTTACAGGACCGGAGTCTTGGACTAGATTTGATTCCTTTTCGTCTTTTTCGGCCATTTTGAAGTCTCTGCAAATAAAAATATTATATTCCAAAAAATTTCTCAAAATCGTCCTGCGCAGTTGTCGGTTTTTGATGAGGGAATTATAGGGTTATGTTGATAATAAATTCAAGTTTCCTTCAATTTCAAGCCTAGATTGGTCATAAATAATAGTTTCTAGTTAAAGAAAATCATTAAGTAAATAACAAAACAAATTATGCATGTCGTTATTTATTAGTAGGTAAGTATCTATACGAATAATGGCTTTGTATATAATTAGGTACCTACATACGTAATGAGCAAGTTTATGCAAATTAAACTTTGTTTCTACATCCTCACTATTTCATTAAATAAAAGCTTAGGCCTTGAAAGGTTTCCGTAGAGTCTGCAAAGTTCATTGTCTTGGAAAAGGATATTTAGTGATTGTTTATAATGTATGTACTAGTGAACCCGCCCGCGGTTTTGCACGTGTACAATATGGGTTTAAAAACATAATTTAAATACCTTAGGACGGATTAGACAGATACGCCACGAAAACTCGCTGGTGCTAACTTTTTCGATTTGATTCACTTTAAAGCTGTGCTCAGCTCCTAAAACTGATATTTAATGTTCGTAGACCTTTCTCGTGAATTAACCTATCTAAAACCGTAAACCGTAAAGTCACAGACAGACAGCAAAACTCTGGCTTAATCTAATATTTTGCTGCCCTACTTTCCTTTCCACTCATTTTCTTTTTTTGGCTGTGCCTACGAATTAGCTTGCTAGTGGGCTATACCTACTTATTAGCTAGGGTTGTCAGTTTGCCACCCCTCACGGATAAAAGCGGAGAAATGAAGTAGTATCATCTCATAATAAGACCAATGTAAATGCCCCTATTTGTTTTGTAATCTGAGTCAGATCGTAACAACAATCGAAACATCGAGGGAGTCAATGAAAAATGCTTTCATTATTTGCCAATTCAACTTCAACAATGTCCTATTAATTTATACTTCTCGGTAATCATTTAATTTCCGGTTGTTGCAACGAGCGTCGAGTTTCCAGACATTGTCAATAATAACTAGGTACATAATTTGGTAATTGAACAAACGTGGGAAATGTGTTTGACCTCCCGACGAGAGTCCTGACCGAGCGCGACCGAATCAGACAGATGGACATTTGTAGACTGTAGGAAGGAATACCTAGGTAATCACTAGGTAGTACGCGAGGTCTTAAGAGTGTAGTGTACCGCGTCCATGTCCATACAAACGGAGAAAACGTTTTACTACCCCCTAAATATTATTTAATTTTAACGATTTTGTAATATGTTACTGACATAATGAAAAACTACGTACGTATTTTTTCCTTTTTTCAAAATTCGTAATAGGTCAAAAGTTATAAGCCCCTCAAATCTCGTTTTTTTTGGTTCATAACTTGCTCGTAATAAACCGTCTGTATTTGAGAAACAAAGCAAAATTTCAAAAAAAGCAAAACGTACGTACGTATGTAGATTATAATCTGCTAAAACATATGACACCAAAATTATAAGGTTTCGTTATAGTTTAGTAGGTGTAAATCGTTTTCGCCCAAAACGCAATTTTCAACGAAAAACATACCTACGAACACTCACGAGCTGCAGTGCTCTCTGTCGCACTGATGCCCGGGGGAAGAGCGCGCTTGAGACAGAATATGATTTTCTAAATACCTATTTCGCTGCGTACGCTGAGCTACACGATCCTCTTAATAGCATAATAAATAGTAGGTATAGGAATGTTTCATGAAAATTTCGGGTATCAAAAACTCTAGTTATAGCCGATAATGGGGATGAAATCGAATATCGAAAAGTTGTATTCTCGCAAAGGAGGAGGGAGGGGGTCAACAAAGTGTGACATCGAGTGACCAGGGGGGGACATAAGAGACGTGATGTCAAGGACTGGGGGGGGGGGGACCCCTTTCCAAATTCACACACAGCCTTATCTATATTATTAATTATTTATCTAATACCTACTTGAAATACATAATAATATTATAAATCGTCATAACGAAACACGTATTTGTCGTAATTTTTGCACAGATATAGTTGGAGATTGAAGTGTAAATGATACAAGTAGACTACTTATATCCTGGTAATGTCACATTATTTCGAGAAAATAACACAAGTTGGAATCTTTGATATTTTTTTGTAAGTTATTACAATTTTGATACAATTAGTGGTATTATAGTACCTATCTTAGTGGTATTTTAAGACCTAGCGTACTGTATCAACGTACAACAAGTACTTCGTATCAGAGTAGGTAACAATGTAATTTTATTATGTCATCGAGATCACTTTACGAGTGACACATTGTTGAAATGTGTTTAATTAATCCAGATATGTGATTCTAAAAATAGATGGAAGCTATGCATAAAAGTGACAGACTTATCATTATTAGGTATTGATTAATATTATAGTAGTTTTTTTTATTCATTCCAATTTATCCTTAATTTATCCCATACGGGTAAGGCAAAGGACATCATACATACAGCCAATTCTGGGAATAATTCATATTTAATTGTCTTAACTGATTTCAAAAAAAAGAAAGAGAATTCAATTCGGACCGTATGTATATATGGATGGACATCGATTACTCCGCCAGTTGTGAACCGATTTTGATGATTTCTTTTTTAATATCAATAAGGCTATTATTTACATCCACTTTTAGCCAGTTGCCCATATTAAACAGAACAGGTGGCAAAAAGACAACCTAGACCTTGATGTAGGTAATTAATTAAAAAAAAAAATTGACTATACTGAGATACAATACCCCATTAGAACATGATTGGAACCCAATTTCTTCGAAGTAAGTTCGTAAGGTTATCAAACATAATGTAAGAAGATAAGAGACAGTTAATTGTCTACAATAACAATCAAATGTTGTACGTAATAATTAGTACAGTATCAATCGGTCTTAGGTCATATAAACATTACTTGACGCCAAATACACAGGATAGTAACTCGCTAAATGTAAACATTGTAACCAAAGTCTGTGATGGCTTGTAAACCGTGTAAGTGACCCCAGTACACCTTTAAAATTGGATGCAATGAGAAAAACCCATAAATCTAGCCAATGGATTACTGAGAAGGAATCATCTGTTGTGATATTTTGAGATGGATTGGAAAGCACTGATTTAATTTTATTATACGTAATAAATATTAAAAAATTCGCTATCAGTAAGTATTGTATGCCATAACCAAATATCTCTAAATTATTTCATATTGGTATTTTTGATAAGATAAAATTAAATCACTGACAAAATAATAGGTCGAGTTTCCAAGCCGATATAAAATATTATTATAGCTTCCGTTCGTCTTCGTCCGTATTTTTTTAAATGCAAAAAAGAACAATGCAATCAAATATTATTTTAGTTACTTACAATAACTTTTAGTCGTCGGAACCCTATTAACTCATAGCATAGTGAAAGATATTAAAAAAAAAATCGGTTCAGTAGTATTTAATTACTACAATGATAAAGATGCATTCACCCATTATTACAATATATACATAATGTAACCAGCGACCTCGCTCTCGGCTTCGAACGGGTACAAATGGGTTTACAGCTATTTTAATACTTACCATTTTTGTTACGATCCTGACATATCTCTTTTGCTTCTTTTATATTCATCTTACCTTTCATACATGCTCGGCGATTGTCTCTGCCTACCCCTCTTGGGATGAAAGGCGTGATGATAGATAGATAGATTAATACTTACCTACATAATTATCTATTAGAGATAGATATTGCTACAGCAGTTTTTTTGTAGATAATTTTATTCTACACAATTCTTTCCTACATCATTTTGTTATATCTCTGACGGATTAGACAGCATACGCCATGAAAACTTTTTCCCTGACTTGATTCACTTATACTGATAAGGCTCCTATCCATAAATTTTCTGGGGTTTATTCCTAATTTCTCTGTAAATAACCCACCTGTGTCACTGTAATTTAGCATATAATATGTTGTTACTTATTTAATTTAATTTAATTTACATAGATAAATGTAAGGCAACCCGTGAACAATAAAAAAAAAAGAATTAATATATGTAGGTGTAATAGCTGTTATTTTTTCAATGGGTTTTATTGAATAGGAAATATAGGTGGTTAAACTTTGCTCCCGTTGATGATTTTTTTAATTGTTCAAAAATAATTTGAATTTTCAATAAGCTACAAAACAACGCGAAGTATTTAAATAAAAGGTAATGGTATACCAGCTATTTTAAAAAAAATTTAGCTTTTTGATAGATTATGAAAGAGAAAACAGGGGCAAAATAATCCTTTATTCAACCACCCATATTTCCTATTCAATAAAACCAATTGAAAAAATAACGGCTATTTCACTTAGATTAGATATATTCAATAAGCAACTATATGCTAAATTACAGGTGGATTATTTACAGAGAAATTGGGAATAGTTTATCCCCCATACAAATTATGGATATAATAGGACCCTTAATGCTCAGTTCCTAAACATGATAGGTCCTTGTTAAATACTTGTAAATCTTCCTTCATGAATTTACCTATCTACTCGTGAAAATCGCATCAAAATTATTTCAGTAGTTTTTGCATGAAAAGGTTACAGACAGACAGACAGACAGACAGACAGACTTTGTTTTATAATATGTAGTTAAATATTTATCTGTGAATCATGTTGGATGAGAATTTATTCAGATAGTCATAAAACATTTTAGCTTATAGTGCTACTGAATGAATTTCATTTTCATACAATATTTATATGAAGCAAAAGAGGCAATGCGTAGATTACATTCCTGTATCCCACCGGCCGAGTTAGCATACATTTTGACAGCGACACTTTCGTTTCGGTCGAATGGCCTTGAACAGGCCAAAACGTTCATGTCCAACAAGGACCGGCCAGAGATAGCCCGGACCGGGCATGCCCTGCACAAGAATGCCGAGCAATTTGCTTGGCCGGACAAAGACAAGTACACGGAATTTGCCCGCACATTGTTGGGCCGGACCTCTCGGCCCCGGGCTATCTCTGGCCGGTCCTTGTTGGACATGAACGTTTTGGCCTGTTCAAGGCCATTCGACCGAAACGAAAGTGTCGCTGTCAAAATCTGTGCTAACTCCCCAGAATAGAGGCTTGAGTATATCGGCTAAATCAGCACATTCGTGATCGATAGAAAAAGAAGCAACTTTTAGGTATTTGATCATACAATAATCGCGTTCTAATTTTACAATTTCACACATACATTATAGAATATCACATGGTGCTAAATAGTGCATCATGTATTGCGTACTACGAAATACGCAAATCTTGACTAAAGGTAATTTTTTGTAAAAACGTGGTTGACACATTATTAAGTAAATGGAAATTACAAATATTAGCAGGTTACTGAAGTAACTGTATTTATATTTTATTTTTGGATCGAAGGATATCTCCTTCTCATGAAATTCATAATCATATACAAATTGGGAAATACGAGTTATCTACCTACGTGCCTAGGCTAAGACTTCCGAAAACCGTGTTTCTGGATCCTAGGGTATGAATATATTATACCTAAACAGAAAAAAACATCCTTATTTTAGTCAATGGTATTTTATTAAGGGTCCTTGGCAGTCGGCCATCTTACTTCTGTCAAAAATATGGCAAATCTTAATTAATCCTAAAAAAAATAGTTTATTTTGATAATAAGTTTCAAAGTTTTGCCGACAGACACAGGCCAGAAAAGCTACTTTACCTAAAAAACTATGAGGTCTGAACAGAAAACCAAAAATATTTAAATTAGTACTAAATTGAATCTTTGGTTTCTGCCTAACCAAAGGGAAATAAGGCGTGAGCGTAAGGTATAACATCTGATATTTGATCATCTGATCAAACTCAATATTTGATCCAAATAAACAATCGAATCCTATGTCCTATTGGGTTAGGCGAGGTAAAGGCAAACAAATAATGTAAAGACAAACAAATAATGTATACTAAACTAACGTCCGGGGTCGTTCCCTTTTTTTAATAAAACCTTGACTTCATAGATTTCTGGTACCTATTATAGGTAGATCTCATTATAAATTACTAACTGTTGCCCCGGCTTTGCCCGTGGGGCCCATAATTCAACATTCAACCCCTATTATCCACCCCGGATTTAAAAAAAAGTAGTGTAGGGTTCAAGCTTTTACGCATAGATTTTGGCCCACTTTTGTGCTTCGTATAAAGTTTATTTATATACTCAGCAGTACCTTTTCCTGTTTTTTTTCAGAATTTTATTTGTTTTATCACTTTGAAGTTTATTATATTATCGTGAACAAACAACAGAACTCATAATAATTTCAAAAGACATTGACCGACATATCCATTTTTCCCCTTTTGGGTCATTCCCATTTTCCACGACTAAACTTTCCAGTTTCAATAAATCCTATAGAATACTATAGATAGTGGTTATAAAATGTTTTTATAGTATTTGAAGTTGCGACATGCGCCTGAGTGCAAATGGTTGCAGTAATCGGTTAGTTAAAAGTAATTTAAAAGTGGTCGACCTTGCAATGTTTTTGGTATTATCTCTTATGTAGCAGTCACTCTGTTCATTCATTATAAATAATAACATCAACTAATCTTCATACTTAATCGGTGACCGAGTGGCGCACAGCTCATAACACATACGAATCACACAGCCAGCTGAGATTGTCTTTCGGCGCCCTTTGGTAGCATCGATGTTTGGTAGACACTTCCCTGATCTGAGGTATAGACACCTTCGAATCAACTATACCTACCTAATTCAGTTTCTGTTAGTATAATGATTTTTACTATATTTTATTATTCTAGAAAACAACACAAAATAATTGGATAGAAAAACTTATGTATATAATCCGACAAACCATACTTAGAGGCTTGTTCATCAACAGAACTGGCCAATAGCCTTACCTTACAAATACCTAAATCGGCCATAAAAGGGAGACTTGGTCTTCCGCTGGGTATCTTGGGACCCTACACGGTTTCGGGAGCTGTAAGGCAACCCGTGAACAAAGAAAAAAAAGAGAGGATGATATTCTCAGACGAAAAGTCTTTTAGCTAAGTATTTTGTCGAGTCATAAATGGTATTTGTCTGTAATAATATGGTTACATTTTATATTGCATCACAATAGAGTCTGGCCTGCAACTCCTGCAAGTCACTAACCTTCTCATCTACATAATATTTATAAATAAAAAATTGGCCAAGAGCGCGTCGAACTCGCATGGAGAGGGTCCGTGGCTTTTCGTTTAGGTTTTCCTTAATGCATTTTAAATTAAAAAAAAAAATGTTTTTCTTATGATTTGATGTCACATGACGCCTGACGCACTTGAAAAAATTTTTTTTTTACTTTTACCACATTAACCCAATGACTTTATGTCATTGCATTAACCTACAAAATCGAAATTCGTTTATTTACGCTATACGTCCGTGATTAGGTCATCAAATTCTACTTATATGTATGTACCAAATTACAACATTTTTCGTCCATTAGATTCGGAGAAAATAACCTGTGACAGACGGACAGAACAGAACTTTTTGGTAGCCGAGGAGTAGGCAGCCAATAATGACAATGTTCCTTATGAAACTAAATATCCACAGGCGAAGCCGCGGCCGGGTCACTACACAAGTAAACAATAAGATTTTATTTTTTCAGTGCTTATCTTTGTATTTCTTGTAAAATAATACTATTAAAAAATTACACTGGAATTCTGTGAGTGTAACTTGAAACTGACAACAAATTATTCATTTTATACAAAGAAAGGATGACTAGCATGGCTGGGGGCGGCACTTCAATTTATTACATATGACGTTTCATTTGTGTGACCCAACTGCTTTGAGCCCAACTGGACTGTGATCACATTTTGCATTTTAATAAAACTTCTTCTACTCTGTGGATTTATACATGTGACGTCACGAAGCTTAAGACCTTACAGCTCCTGAAACCGTGTTACCGGTCCCAGGGTATCCAGCGGAAGACCAAGTCTCCCTCTGTAAGCCGATGGTATTAAATTATTTATGAGAATTTCACCGAACAATTTAGATAGAGGTAAATCTCTATATAACTAACATTATTCTATAGTCTAAGATTTAATGCATCAGGCTTTATCCGTTTTTGTGATGTCATGCCGAGGTAGTCCTACATTAAGTATGATGCCCATTACTTACTTACTTACCATTTGGTTAATTTACTAATAGTCATAATAATATTGTAAAGAATACCTTCAAATAAATATAGTATAGTTCAGTCAATTCTGCAATAAATAAATCCAGAAATACTTTTAGACCCATAATCCCATATATTATACACGCGTGATTTTTTCGTTATATTACAGCACAAGAGTTATATTATTACCCAATAAAGTTAAATTCGTACAAGATTGCAAATTGTACCTATGTGTGTCCACATAGCCAGTTTTTATTTTTTAACCACGACTTTGTTGGCTGTTTGGCGAAGTTACCCGTGCTTATCTGTCATGCGGGAAAAAACTAAATATAAATATTTGTTAACATTTTCGCCGTGTTGTGGTCATTTCGCATAGTGGCTCGCGCTGATAATACCGCCTCGTACGTAATGACCAACATAGCACACTTGTATCATAATGTACTATTACCATAGATTAAATAATAATTACTACGCTACGGGGTATTTGACACTGTTGGTTACGCGGTATGGGACTTTCAACGACGATAATAGTACCTAGGTAAGTACCTCTACGAAATAAATATTTTTAAATTGATTTTTACGGCGTTTTATGTGGTCGAAACTAAAGAAGTTTATAAGATCTATTTGACTGATGTAGGGTGTTGCCGCTGGGTACCTTCATACCCTGGGGTTCCCGGGAGCAACTGAATACAATATTGGATCGAATTCCTCGTTACAATCACAATCAGATATGTTATCAGCGGTCCGCAGTCAATCGTGGCTTTATCTAGTTGAGCAGACAATGTGCTACTCTGCATGGTTATATGGCTTCAATATTGATTGATAACACGAATTCTATTATTTATAGTAACAATTACACAATTACGCAGAATGACTAACTCGAAAATGAAGTAGGTATGAAATTACGTAAGGAGGCGGGAGGATTTGAAAAAAAAACTTGAAAAATACTGTCCCGATTTTTATTTCGTTTTGGACCAGGTTTGGGACAGTTTCGGCTAATAAAATGAAAAGTTGAAGGTAAACCCCCCCCTAAATCTTATAAAAAAATAATTCCTGTATACGGCCTTGTATATAATATAAATAAATAAATACTTAAATTGTTGTTTTTATTTAATTTATCACGATTCAACTTTCTGTTTATGCGTATAAATAAAAAAAAATACACTAGCTAGATTTCAGTAGAAGGTATACAACAGAAATTTTAATGTATTATTACTTATATATGTATAGAAACTTATATAAAAACTTTAAATCAAATCTAAAGATTAAAAATAGGTAACTAAAAAAACCAGGTCCGCGTGGAATAGTGGCAAGAATACTGGCTGCATTTCCCCGCTGAATCGCGATGCTGATTCGTTGACCGAGGAAGGAGCCAGCCCTCTTGTCAGCAGAAGAGATGATCAGTCGAGGGGATACATCTTTAATAAAATTTTTGGCATTTGAGCCCAATTTCTACACCAAAGTAGTTTTCAATAATTGAACTATATTTGCGCCGTTTGTTAGACTCTGCGATTTCCGCCGCAGCTCCCGCTTTGATTGCTGTTTCCCTGAGATGAGACGGGGCTAATGTGTCCACGCACGTAGCATCCCATACAAGGCATGTATTTATTAGATGTAGGTAAATCTAGATTAATTCGTATTAGCAAGTATGATACTAGAACAATTCACGTTCGCAAAAACAATTTGGACACACCCATATCTATATGCAGTGCCCTCTAGGTTATTTTCTACATAAAACTTATACACACACTAAAACCCTCCCTTTTAATTTAATTAAAAAATGTCCACGTAGATTGTAGTGTAGGTATCTATCACGCATATTCTGTAAAAATATGTAAATGTGTGAGGTTCATTGATCAAAACACTAAAGTAGGAAATCACCAAGTAATTTTCTGAAAACGTTATTTTTTTTTCTTCACTTGTTACCATAGGGTTCCCGAAACCTCAAGTCTTCCTCTTTTAGTCGATGGTATTTGTGAGGCTATAACGAGTGGCCAGTTCTGAGGTATATTTAGATGGAAAAGCCTCTGGGCTACCTACCTATTTATCATTTTTATTCCCTGTTACCAACGAATGATTCCTTTCGTGTTATTTTAAATATTATTATTTATTGGCGCGTCGGTGTTATGTATATAATCCGACAAACCACACTTAGAAGCTTTTCTATCTGAATATACCTCAACTGGCCACTTATTAGGTATAGCCTCACAAATCCATCTTAGCTAAAAGAGGGAGACTTGGCCTGCCGCTGGGTACCCGGTACCGGGAGCTGTAAGGTTACCCGTGAAAAAAAAATCTCTTTGATTTAATTAGTTTCTCTCTCCCACCCAAAGCTACCTTGATTTTTAAAAATCATAAATACCTTTTACCTATTGATGTAGGTAATGTTTTCTTTCTGTAGGTGGATTGTTCAAATGAACATGCCTTAATTGAGTTCAATTTGTTTATCGAAACAGGAAATAGGTATGTATGTATAAACAAATAATGCGCTAATGACATTTTGCATATTATTACGCCTGAGTTTCACAGAGGAAAACAGCCAGAAGTGTGGGCAATGAAGAAGTGGTTTTATTGTCGATTGTGTGATCCTAAAATAACGCCTACTTTATTCGGCCAACAATGAATGAGTATCATTCAAAGATAATGGTATATACATATGTAAATAACATAAGTAGGTATGTATATGTATATTCCCAAGAGAATGAAATTGTAATTATGAAATGGTACCCTACCTTCAAAATCCTTTTCTTTCTTAAAAATCTTTTAACACAAAAACACAAACAAATAAACTTCAAAATGTATTTTGTTTATTCCACAAGTTATAAAAAGAATTCACATAATTTTGACGAAATATTTTCTGATAACGCGATAAGTGACCGCGACCGGCCGATCAAACAACTTTGTATGAACTGACTGAATTATGGAATGCCGAATGAGATATTTATTTGGTATTTTGTATTCCTCAACACATTGTCAGTAAGGATCTGGAAGGTCAGACTTTTCAAAATTAAGTAGGTATAGGTAGGTACGTACTAGGTATTTGAATATGGAGAATAAAATAATTTTATCAATGTAGGTTACTTTATGCATAGGTTACCTAGGTACGTAGGACTAAAATTACAAACCCAGAAAAACCTTTATCCGAGACTTCGTCCGCATTGATAGGTATTAAGACGCTACATTCAAATAAAATCATAGTTTGAGGGGCGTGGCCTAACTGCATACGATACTCTAGCGCTACCCTAGCGCTACATGATCGATTTGTCTCTCCGCTGAATCTCTCTCTGTCGCATTGAATAGAAACAAAAGAGAAGAGGCGCACGGAAGGTGCTGGGAACAAACGTCCTAAGTGACAAATCAAAAATAATTTATTTAAATTAAAGGAGTAGCTTTATTGAAAATCTAAATTAACATCTTACTTTAGTAATAGATGATACAAATTAGTACTTAATTTAATAAACAATAGTTTATGTACTACTGAGAAATTTGGAAAGGAGACTATTTTCAGAGGCTACTTTACAATTTTTTTTTTATCGAGCAAAGTTTCTTAAAACATGTTATATGATTAACAAATTAATGTGAAATATGATTAATTATAACATGTAATTTTTTATGTATTTGTAAGAGCTTTAGGTTTCACTCAAAACGATTTGAAAAATATGATTTAATATGAAGGTAGCCTCTTAACAACATTTTTCAGTACTTATATTTTGTATATTCAGCAGATTTTTCAGACATAAAAAGGAATTATTTCTAAAAGTATATCAAGAAAATAGATTAAAATAAATACCCCTTCGCCAGCAGCTAAGCTGTCTTCACTTTCTTTACTACAGGGATATGTACTATGAGTTATTCAGTTGATAGCAACATGATATGGAAATTCCCTCGGGTCTTAGCTACCTTAGGTAAGTACCTACCTTGTAGGAAAAATTAAAATTCAGCAAAGTTCGCCAAACAAATTGTTGGAGTCTATGATATGAACATATGGATATGTTACGATGTTCGATAAGTAATTCTTTTTCGATAAATGATTATAACTTTAGCCGGCTAAAGTTAACATTATAGCCTAAACCCAACGGCTAAAATGTAAATATTAGACAAATCATAGAATTCGTACTTACCTTGCGAGGGGAGAGGGCGTGAGAAGAATTTTCAAATTGGAGAAGATCTATAAGTTTATTGCTGAATTTGTGTCATCATTTGCATGATCTTATTATTTAAATAAAGATTTTAATTTGCATATTTACATACATACATACCATCAAAGGTCAGTGATACCATCACTGTTTCATAAAGGCGTGGGCAGAGAGGATGGACATTCGGGGTCCAAAGACGGAGAATGTAATAAGCATAACTTTTACATAGTGCCTATACCATTTTGCGTGGATGGCACAGGACACCCGACATGTACCTACGTAGGTACCTAGGTACTTATGGTCTAATTATTTTTTTCCTTTTTCATTGGTTTCTACAACTTTAGCCAGTGGATTGAGGCTACACTTAAATTTAGCCGGCTAAAGAAAAACTAATATTAGCCTATGCTCGAAAATAAGGTGTTGAAGAACAAAAGGCAGGTAGGTGTCATGATGTTTATTATCTATTCTATGCGAAACACATGCGGGCGAGATGCCCTGTCGTAAATAGGAGTGCAGTTGCACTTTATGAGATGCATCGCGTAATCGTATTACAATATTGCATAATTATGCATCAACTTGTTTGTAATCAATCTAGCTAGGACATCAAAATGTATAATTTTTTATCTAATATCTACGTTAGAGTTCTTCTTGGTTATGGACTGCTCTTGATGTCGAATAATTATGTAGATCTAACCTATATCGAAGAGAAACTTATTTTGAATAGCTGGGTACCCTGGGGTCGGCAACGGTTCCCGGGACCTGTAAGGCAACCCGTGAACATAAAAAAACATACTAGATAACCCGTGCGAATATTTCGCACCGTTAGTTGTGTTGTTGTCGTCATAGTTCAACTGATATCCAATATATGGCGTCTTTAAAAAAAATAAAAAAATGTATTGTTAGTCATTAGAGGGAAAAATAATCTTCAAAATGACTTTTTAAACATTAAACATTGACTATTTGATACCGACAAAAAACACCATAATATAGAGAATAAATATGAACAACAGTTTATTCATAGACTCGCCTCAAATCATTGTGGTGTGAAACTGTGAATACATAATTCCTTTTTATTAAAATATTTTATGTTTATTATAAATTGACGTTATACGAAGTCATAAAATTTCAATTTCAAAGATTAATTAC
The DNA here is from genome assembly GCA_963924495.1 of Nemapogon koenigi. Taxonomy (NCBI): domain Eukaryota; kingdom Metazoa; phylum Arthropoda; class Insecta; order Lepidoptera; family Tineidae; genus Nemapogon; species Nemapogon koenigi. Next base: position 10,593,301 of record OZ004647.1, on the reverse strand, counting down.
CGAAAATAACATTATAGGCTTTGATTATATATCAAAGATTATAGGTAAATTTTTTAAAATTATTTATCAAATGTCGAGTCAACAGGAGTTAACCATAAATTTTAATAACACCTTCTAAGTAACTATATCAAATTTCGATTTCGGGAAAAATAGTTTTTATGTATTGCTCAATTTAAATTTTCAAACGACGTAAACAGACTTCAGATGAAGAAAAATACCGCCTTCAAAACCAAAATGTGCTTTCCGGAAGCAGATGCACAAGTTACTATAAAAAATCCTACCCAAATCGCTTCAAGTGTGTATATAAATTTTGAAGAGTTCTCGATTTCTCCAGGATCCCATCATCAGATCCTGACCTGATGACGACCACCTGGAAAGTATACCCTTTCAAACAAAAAAAAAATTTTTCAAATCGGTCCAGGCGTCTTCAAGTTATCGGGGAACATACAAAAAACCATAAGATGGATAGTTTTATTATTTTTTTGATGCATAGAATCAGAATTTATGCACTAAACAGAAAAGCAAAAAAAAGTTTTTGTCGACCTGTATAATCGATTATTTAATATTTCGTTTTAAGTTGAGTGGTCGTTAGACATCCCTATTTTTCTAAATGGCAACACAACTTTTAAATTCAATCTCTTTGTGTATTTTTTCGTCTGGCAACTTCTTTAATTTTCCTTGGAAAAAAGCGCAGGCTCGTTTTTCTTTTTCAAGCGTTTTGCGCCATTTATAATTTAAAATTTAAGCTTAATTAGGGTGTTTTATCTTCTATTTAGTTTAAATTACACCGTAGTTGTTAGTGACTGTATTTTCCTTATTTGTTACCAAGTATCGTAACCGGTGTTGTCAGTAGTAGCAACGTTCAACATTTTAGGTTATATTTAGCGTTATTCGTGATTTTCTAGTAATGTCTGCCAATATAATGGAAAGTATGGATGCCGCACAAGAAGGCCCGTCTGTATCGACTCCGGCAACTGAAAATGGTGAGTTTACAATTTTGTCCTTGTACTTTGATTTTAGGAAGTAACTTAGCACGTTGGTGCCGGTAAGCAATAACTTATGTCGCACACTTCACACAATGCTTTCATTGTTTCTAAAATAATTTATCGCTTTAACTGTTTTTATTTTCTTACTTTATTTTAGTAGAAATTTCTTAGATGCTAAATGCTAAAAATGCTATAACTGGGAATGAGTAAACCAAGCTGTCAGTATTCTATGCTTTAGTACCAACTAACATAATAAGTATTCTTGAATGTTATGTAAATATCTTATAATAAAATGAAAATACAAAATCTTATTGATCATTCAAAACTTTATTCATCACTACTTATAATGCCTGTATAAAAATGTATGTATGTTATAAAACATGGTATGAGATTGTGATGTTAGACTTCACTTTCTTGCATGGACTCTTACTTTCCAATACTTCTTCACTTACTGTCAGGGCATGTCCAGGCTCCAGTTTAATATCTTATGCTGGGCACAGACCAAATAAACGAAAGCAAAAGAACCAATGGGTCGTCTCGGCTAAAGAAAGCGAACGCAAATAACCGCCTTTGTTTGCCTTTGGCCGTGCTCCATTGGCTGTCTGTATATCAAAGGAAAATTCACTGGACAAGCACAAAGTGTGTGTATGTGGAAACAACAGCAAAAGCAAGCGAACCTGCGGCTTCCATGGGCAAATCCCACTTGTTTGCTTTCCGTTAGCTTGCAATATTATAACTTTTAATTTTGACCATACTTAGATATAACTTTGACAGAACTGGGCACTACTCAGAAGGGTCAACTCAGACCAGACAGAAATATACTTGTACACTTTTTTGTGATAATTAAATACCTTATCCTCTTCAAATAGATTGTATGCATCTAATCCAGAGCAAATTTAATCTAATATTAGTATTGTTCCGCCCGGTACGAGTTGATAGCTTAAGAAAATATTAGCTGAAACACTGGTTTTTTCACCCTGGGGCCGTGAAGATAAAATAATGGTGATATTTTCCATTACTTATAGGTCCAGACCCAAATGTGGGAGCAGAGGAGATGACATCGCGAGACTACTACTTTGACTCATATGCCCATTTTGGTATCCACGAGGAGATGTTGAAGGATGAAGTTAGGACTCTCACATACAGAAATGCTATGTACCATAATAAGCATTTGTTTAAGGGAAAGGTGAATTTTTCCTTATTAATTAAATTTGTAGTTCTTTGCCAGGCCATAATGAGTGAATTTCAAAGGATAGTATTTACCCGCAAATCAAATAAAATGCCCATTTCTCATCAAAAGTACTAAATTGACACATCAAAATACTTATCTCAAAATATTATTATTGTTTTTCTAATGTGCAATTAAAAATAACCCAATTTTAAATACTTTGCGATCCCCTAACCATAATTTTTTTTTGATAAATTGCTACCCCCTTTTTAACCCTTGACCCCTTTTAATTGTTTAGGTTGAGAAACACTGATCTAAAATAACATACTTTGTATGTATATATTCCAGACTGTGCTGGACATAGGATGCGGCACGGGCATCCTGTCTATGTTCGCTGCTAAGGCCGGCGCTGCTAAAGTGATAGCTGTAGAGTGCTCCAATATTGTGGACTATGCAAGGAAGATCGTCGAGGCCAACCGGCTGGACGACATCATTGTCATTGTCAAAGGGAAGGTTAGTGTACTGGAAATGTTATCTATGAGTCAAGTCACATTTGTCTCGATTATGGATATTGTGTATTGTGTGCAAGGATCAGTAACGGACCTTGGGGGGATATGTTGCCGTGCCTCCTAGCGCTGAACCTGCCGCTAAAGAGGCGTAGATCGTAGCCAGGATTTGGTTCAGCATATAAATTGTTATGTAACATCCCATGTCAGTGTTATTGCAAACTTCTATTATTTTGTAAGTAAAACATGGCAATGATTTTTATGCTGTGTATTCTCGTGCCAGGTGGAGGAGGTAGTGCTGCCGGTAGACAAGGTGGACATAATAATCTCCGAGTGGATGGGCTACTGTCTGTTCTACGAGAGCATGTTGGACACGGTGCTGTTCGCTAGAGACAAGTGGCTACAGCCGGATGGGATGATGTTCCCGGATAGGTGAGATATTAGTTACCAACTTTTTGCCTGTTAATTGTTTTATTGGTTGACGTTTATGCTTACTGCTTTGATTCCTTGGGTCGTTGCGTGATGTTATATAGCTTATTATACTTATTATACCTTCCTCAATAAACATCGCACTGGTAGTTCCTGAAATTAGCGCGTTCAAACTTACGAACTTTTCAGCTTTTTAATATTACTAGCAGTTGCCTGCGACTTTGTATGTGGTGTATTAGCAATACAACGTTTACACCCGATTTCACCCCCTTAGGGTAGGTAGCCTATAATCTCCTCAAGAATTGGCCTTTTAAATGGAAAAATATTTTTTCAAATCTGACTGGTAGTTCCAGAGATTAGTTCGTTCAAACAAACAAACTTATTTATTAGTATTCATATACAGCATATAATTCAAACATTGAACTTTTCAGCTCTTATAAATTAAAATATGGTACATTTATCCAGATGCACCCTGTTCGTGTGCGGCATAGAGGACCACCAGTACAAGGAGGAGAAGATCAACTGGTGGGACGACGTGTATGGGTTCGACATGAGCTCCATCAGGAAGGTGGCCATGTCTGAGCCTCTCGTCGACGTGGTGGACGCCAAGCAGGTGGGTTATTACTACTAAATCGATTGAGACAAAAAATAATATCGCTCTGTCTTGCTTGCCTACCTAAGCCGCAGCTCCCTGTCACCGGTATGACGTAACAAGAAGCTTGTAGCAACCAAAGTGGTATTATACCCCGTCATAGCTGTGCCATTGTCACATAGATTGGTCTACTCTGTGTCATGCAACTTCGGTGTTTGTCATTGAGGTATTTTGAGATCTAAACCGTCTTAGTAGTGTGGCTGGCATGTGCAAAAAAGCCGCATCGTCGCTATCCAGGCTTCGAGGAAGCGCTAACAGCCTCCTGAAGGTAGCGAGTGATAGGTTAAACTCGGGGTTCCTGGAGCACTGGATTGGGTTCCTTGATCCGGTGGGCCGGTACATATCTGTAAGTTTAATACTAACCTGAATGGATCATTGTTGTTTAAATAAATGTATTATTAGTAGAGTGTTGGATCTGTTGGATTGGATGTACCCAAGTTTTTCTACAACTAACATGATATTTTTTTTGGTGTATATTTCAGGTAGTAACAAACTCGTGCTTGCTGAAGGAGATCGACCTCTACACGGTGCAAATTGAGGATCTCAATTTTGTGTCTAAATTCCATCTACAAGTGAGTACCTGTTCTAGAATTCGCCATTTATGAAATTTGGTAGTAAAATTTGTATTGAGAAACATTTTTTTGTAAGTTACGATGATGACACTGTAAAGAAATATCACGTGTTTCATTATTTTTGAAAATTCACACGGCTAGTACTATGCGAGTCAAATAAGAATAGGACTGTCAAAGACGCCATTTTGTTCCGCATTACGCACAAACTTCATTAGTACGGTATGCAAAAAAAATTAAACAAATTTTATTTATTTTTTCTGTTTTTTTTTTTTTTTTTTTTTTTCTAATAACGTTCTTCTACGCCACTTAAAACCCTCTCCTCTCTCTTGTTCATTATTACTGTGTGAAAAGTTCAGCCAAACATACGAAGTTAACAAGAAAAATATCAACAAGAAAAATAACAATAACAACAACAATACTTTTAACAACACAATTAACACGCGGTAGCACATGTACACAGAAGCGTAGCTAACGGCACACTGTTTTTGTTTGTTTTGTTGTGCAGAGTATGAATCCAAACAATTTTCGTCATCTCTTTTTATTCGATTTTTTTTTGCTGGCAGTACTTGTAGTATGAAGTTGGCAACAGGTGCAATCCTATTCTCATTTGGCTCGCATAGTACATATACGCACTTAATAAAATAGGTATCGAACATAGTATCGTACTAGGTCGGTTGATATTAAGAGTTGGCGTGAACATACAATACATTTTAATAAAAATTGTAAAATAGAATTACGTGTATGGCCAAGGACAGGGAAAAGTATGCCATCTGATAGGTTACTGAAATAAATCTGGTTATAAAAAGTAGTGCCGGAACGAAAATGTTCTTGACATAATTATCGTAAGCAATTAAGCTCAAAGTTGTTCGTTCGCATGTCATCTCTCTTTTTCGATGAATAGAAAAGAAATAGATGGAGCATATTAAGAGGATGTATAGAGCTAAATGCGAGTTTTATGATTCGTAAAAGTACATAATCCACTGCAGTGACCATAATCAAAAAAATATATGATATTCTTGAGGTTATGCGTTATTAAGATACTGTGTTCAAAACATAATACAACTATATTGATTCGATAGAAAAAAATCACGAATGTACATCTAAAAAAATATTTTACTGTCTAGAAACAGAACTAAAATGCATGCAATGATTATGATTTTTTGACAGATTTTTTATCTAATCGTAATACTGTTCTATTTTTTTATCAAATTGTCAGCAAGTTCCTTTATTCTCATTTTCGAGATTTTATGTACGCACTGCACGCGTGTACCGACAGTACCGGCTGCAGCCTGATGCTATATTATTAGTGGCAGCCACGTCGTTTGGTGTGTATGTGTACCCGCGTGGGGGCGGTGCCATCTCTAGGTTATTGGCTCTATTCAGCGTCTTAACGCTTTCCCATACAAACACGCGTGACACCGTGCGAAAGGGACAAAAGCGCGGAAAGAGGAACAAAAGAGCGGGACGAAGAGCGGCGTATGCGTATGGGCAGAGCGTTCATATTTTTCTTTTGTATTGATTGATTTTTATAAATATACCTACTTAGAAAAAATATATATTCAACCTTATGAGAGTGAACCTGAAAGAGTAAGCCACTTTAATGGGTGTAATGTCTAATTTGTCGCAGGTCCGCCGCAACGACTTCATCCAGGCGCTGGTGACGTTCTTCAACGTGGAGTTCACCAAGTCTCACAAGAGACTCGGGTTCAGTACCGCGCCCGAGGCCGCCTACACTCACTGGAAACAGACCGTCTTCTATTTCGAGGAGTACATGACGGTAAGCGCATACGTTGACAGTTGAGGGCCAGGACCGAGCCATATGGGGTAGACATGACAGCATCCAGCATCAACAAATCCTGTGTTTTCATTTTGTAAGATTTTCTATGTAAAAGCGAAGTACTGGAGCTTAGTCCATAGTTGGCGTGCCCTGTATGTATGTAGGAGAGGATATTACCCCTAAATAATATTGTGCCTGCTCACACAAGACCACGTCACGGGCACCAATTAGTATTAGTAACAGGCTTTTTGTCAAATTCTTGAGCAGTGAACACACCCATTTCTGTAAATCAGAATGTTCTTTTATTCCGTCCTTTTCTGATAATCCTCAAATTATGCAATCAGGAAAACCGGGCAGACGGAAACGTGGTGATCCCGATGGAGAGGTAGAAAAATATAATAAATGTATATACATAAAAATTAATGCTGTTCGTTGGTAAGCGCATCGATGGCTTTCGGCTGGATCGATTTGGCAATTTTTTTGTCTGAATAAGGTTTTTAAGGAAAGAAAAATTTGAAAAACTGAAAGTGCTTTTTTTCATGAACTTATGACCATAATATGGGATGAAACTGAATACGGCTTCTACGAGCGAATTAAAATATGCCCGGTCATTGATTGTTTTTGTAACTCACTAAAATACTTTGGTCCAAACTAAATACTTTCTTATACTCTGTGCAGGTGAAGAAGGGCGAGGAGGTGACGGGCACGTTCTCTATGCGCAAGAACGCGCGCAACACTCGCGACCTCGACTTCTGTATCGAGCTGGACTTCAAAGGGGAGCTGTGTCAGGTGCAAGAGAAGAACCATTACAGGCTGCGCTGAACACCGTCCGGGGTCGCGCTGGGTTAGAGGGGGGCTGGTTCTACTCACTTAGATATAACCTAAAGTAATGACAGCAAGACAATTCTAGTAATTTTATCTTGATAGCAACACAAACGCAAGGTAATGACGATTAATTAAAGTTTCTGTTGCTAGTCAATTGAAACTAAATTAGTAGAATTGGTCATTTGAACCGATAACAAAATGGTAAATTTGCTGACACACTGTATTTTGTGATTGCAATCGGGGTTTATACAGTCTTGCTTGCTTTACTTTAATTTTTAAAACAGGCTTCTGTTTAGTGTACTAAATTGTCATCGAAATTCAACGTAAATGCGAGAATAATATAACTTATTTAATTGTATAATTGAGACCTCAAAGTCATATGAGCAGTTAGTCTACTTAAGATGAAGTATCACAGTGCAACGAACTCAGTGAAACGCGCCACTTGTTTTGTACAGATATGGAAAGATGTGAGCGAGATGCACTGCGAGAACGAGCTAGATAAGGAAAAAATCACATCAAAGCAAAGACTATTGTGATTAAATAAGTTGTATTATTATTTTCTACATATAAAATTCTCTGCGAAAATAAATAGTAAGGTAAAAATTCGTGGAATTGCCCTTCTTTCACTCAATGGTTAATTAAGGATTTTAATGTTAATAACGCCGAGTGCCAGATTTATTGAAGAATAATTTTGCCCATATTATGTTCAACATACTTCAGTATCACAATACTTTGTATCTCGGTTGCTAACGATAACGAGCGAGCGACCACTGATTGGTGGATATGACTGACAGTTAGGGCCCATTCATAAATTACGTCACACGTTGAGGGGAAGGGAGGGGGCAACAAAGTGAGACATTGTGGGACAAGGGGTGGGTCAAAAAAATAATTTAATTCGTGCGACTTAGTTTATGAAGCCCGGTGACTTATCACTTTTTGTTAGCAACCGAGATACCTAATAGGGAGGCTGGAAGCTGATATGTATTTCTTGGAATTTCTGTTTCACTAAATGTATGGATGAGGCAAATGTGTTGGAAGTAATGCATCGAGGACAATCATGTGGTTTAGTTATTGTATAGGTCGATTAAAAATAGCTGGAACGGTCGATACTTCTAATTATAAGAGCTGCACGCTGGATATTTGAATTTGTAAGAGATAAAACGTTCGATATTTGAATTTATAAGAGCTAATACACGTTCGATGTTAGAATTTATAAGAGCTGAACTGCACGTTCGATATTAGAACTTGTAAGCGGCATGTTCGATATATAAGAATTTATAAGATCCTCTCCAGCTTTTGTTAACCGACCTGTGTCGCTGTAAAATTATATATGTATGAAAATTTGAGTTAAGTTAGTTTCGTTTTCGTCCGGCGATAGTGCTGCCAACTTCTCATATAGTCCGCCAAATAAAGTGGAACCAGATTGAGCGCTAGAGTGGGGAGGGACGCATATACTACTTGTATGGAGCGCAGTCTAATCACTGATACTTTCCGGGTCAACTTATTTGGCGACAGTTTCATTACTGTAAGTTAGTAGCATCATTTCCTTCGACCACTATAACTACAAGTACTTTTTTTTCATACTCTCTGTCTTCGGACCGCGGTAATGCATATGTGTGAATTTTAAGTCAATCTCATTTTGTTTAGAAGCTAGAGGCCTGTGACAGGCGGATGGACAGACAACGTTAGCACAACAATAGGCTTATTAATTAGTTAATTAATCAAAACTGAAATATCTCCAATTAAATTAGATGCAGCTATACTTTGTGTCGCTGTTTTCATTAATTTATCAAATTTAGTGCGTCTGCACATTATGAGACGCTTGTAGACAAAATTCAATATTATCGTACACATTATGTCTTATGTCGGACCAAATTCTTGTCTAGTAAGAAAATGTCTTATAAATCTGCAGCAGCACTTAGTGTCTGGTAATAAAGTGCGGTCGTGGAATAAAAAGAATTTCGTAAGGCGCTTTGTAAATTTTTGTAATCGATTTTTACAAATCTCTGCGAATTTTTTCACGCTGTTCCGATATACACAACATATTTCATAGAGGGAGATGAAACATTGTATGACTTATAGTTCCCCGCGTCTAATGATTAGTGTAACTTGTAAGGTATTGACTACTCAGGCCTATACTGTAAAAATAGGGTTTCGATTTTAAAATTGTTCTAAAATTTTGGTTCAGTTGATCTGTTAAGTTCCTTTTTGGTATTTTCATGTATGAAAAAATGAGTCCAAAATTTATTTTTGGTGCTAAAAATGTCCAAAGTATTTTCTTTCCAAGGAGCACCATTTGTGATTTTGTCTCGTATGTATGATTGTTTTTGTTTAAGAATTGTATTTCTTTTGTATGATATTCATTTAAATTACTTAAACTATTAGCTTTAAGTGAACTTTTAAAATGCTATTACGTTGGGCGCCTTTTTTTTCAAATCGGGACTTGGCCCGGTTTGGCCGCCTATAATTTTTTAATAAAAATAAACATCGGTCCGTTTGACTTGTTTTTTTGTTAGTTGTACTTATTTTGATCTTAAAAACATTGTAATTCGAGAATGTGATACATTGAAAACTTTATTTTAAGTCAAATTGAATTTGTACCAAATAACTTCAACATATACTTAGTATATTTCATTTTGTTTTTTATTTTCAATTTCCAAATCTTAATATAAAGTTGCGTACACACTATTTTCTACTATTGTCGCCAGAATAGTGTGGAAACTGCTTTTTATTTGTTTAATAAAGCAGGCTGGTTGATATGTGTAAATCTCAAAAATGTGGAATAGGTGTTCTACGAGTATGTGAATGTATGTGCTAATGTATGTTTTATATCCATGTGTATGTAAGTTTGACCTTAGAGGTACATTAAACAAGTATTGTAATACAAGTTTTAATTTTATTTTGTACCCTGTGGGGCCAAACTAAGGTGCCAATTTGGTACATTATGGAATTTGTTGCAGTACAATTTATAGCCAGGATGGGTAGTGGGGACCTCTTTACTGTTTTATTGCATGGAGTCTTTAGCATAAGTAGTTTATAGGTTATGAATTTGTATGTACACTCCTGAGAAACTGCTGCAACAGCTTTCAAGTCCTTATTCCTTATAATGTACTTACAATATAATTTCCTGTTCTTTTGCGACATTTGTGCGAGAAATTCGAGATCTTTCTACGGACGCTCGTGTACCCAAATATGTAGTTGACAGAAACTATCTGAGACACGTGCAATACATTTCATGTCTGAAAATAAGAATATAATGTAGATAATATTGACAAACTGACCGATTCTACGTCATGCATGGCGACCAACTCACGTGACATGATGGGGAATCCGCGCTGTGATAGTTGTGATTTGTCAGTGATTAATAGGGCATATCACAGTCGGCGGGAGTATAATACCTATACTATAAAAGCTATAATACTATGACATTGGCAAATCATCACAATAAAAGAAGAAGCAGGCTAGGGGCAATCATGGTTCATTCTGTTTAATCAGTGTCTTTCTAAATTGCATAATGTAAAGAGCGCTAATATTCTATATCTTCTATAATATTGAACGACATATTTGTTAGACAACGAAAAACGTTGCGGTAAATATAGCATCAAAAATCACAAATTATTGAAGTAGCTATGACCGAAGTAGTACTCAATAGGCTCGTTAGAGGCGCTGCTCTTTCCCCATACATAATATTCAAGGCAATGGCACGTCAAGCCGATATTGGACAGGCAACCGGATGGCGAGTGGTAATCTAGGTACAGAGTCCCCTGGTAGCGGCCAAAGTGACCCCAAATGGACAGGGGCGGCGATATGGGGGTGGGGCAAAATCGAAAATTTTTTGAAAAGGCAACCGGATAAAAATGCGGTAGCATTAAAGGAAATACCCTAATTATATAATATTTTTTTTGCCAGACGAAACACGCGGGCCGTTCTTGCACTAGCGATTAAAAAAAAAAAAAAAGTGAAAAGGCAACCGCTTCAAAATTAGTGAGCATACTTATTGACACCACCAAACGTTGGGAAAAAATTGCCATCCGATCCTGATGGGCAGTTTCGGAGAAACAACCCTTCAAAGTCGCCGAAAAACCCTTTTTTTCGATTGTTGTTGATTAATTTTAAATTAATAAACTCAAAAATAAACAATAATGAATGAAACAAAAGAACCATGAACGAACTATTGAACGAATGAAACGAACGCACGCAGCTCTTGTCATTTCTTTTTTTTAATACAGAATACGCATAGACACCTGATACTTTTAGCCGTTATCGGCTTTTTCTAAAAATGCAAAATTTTTTAAAATTAATTTAAGAGTGTTAAAGTTAAAATTTTAGAAAAGCAAAAAATACGGGTACCTTAATTTTTCACCTACTTTCATATAGGCTAATAAAATTAGGGTGTTAAAATTTTGAAATGTTGTGGATTTGGGCTATCAAGTTCCAGAGATTAGCGCATTCAAACACAAAAAACTCTTCAGCTTTATTATTAGTATTCCGTTCCAGCTTCGCCCGTGGAAATTGAAATGTGAGAAGGATTTAACCCGTAGGATTTCCCGGATACAAAGTAGCCTGTCACTCTCCGCGACCCTCCCAAGTTTTCCAACTACTGTGCAAAAATACCTCTGTTTTGACGTGAAAGAAGGACAAACAAACCTACTCATTTATAATATTTGTAGGTATATCGTTGTCTAAACTTGTCGAGTCTATAGTAAGTTGTGATACAGGTTATAATAACGGTAGGCGAGCTCCGTCAACTCGGTCAAACTTTGTCCGTGACATCTGGTAGATACAGGTGTTTTGTGATTTCATTTGTAAACATTTTGTAAATACATGGTCCTGCGTGCGCGACCAACACCAATCATTCATCTATGTCACGACCCCCCCAGGCCAAAATAATATGGGAACCCTTTACACTGATAGTAAGATAAATGCAGCGTATTGACCGCATCCGGAGCGATGTCATTAGACAAGAATGCGGAGTGGAACATGATGTTGTGACTAAAATGAAGGAAAAGTAGTTTACGATGGTTTGGACACGTTGAAAGAATGAAGGATAAAAGATTGACTAAAAAGGTTTATATGGGTGAAGTGAAAGGAAATGCTGGCAGTGGACGATCATTTTATTCTACACAATTATTTTCTTATTTATCTCCGGACTACGCAGAATAAGTAGGTAGGTACCTACGCCATGCAAACTCGCTGGGGCTAACTTCTTTCCGATTTGATTCACTTATACTGTTAATACTCGGCTCCTAAACATGATAGGTCCATGTTTAATACTCGTAAACCTTGCCGGTGAATCAACCTATCTAATAGTGAACACCGTTCATTAGTTTTTGTGTGACAGACAGACAGACGCGGCAGTAGATTTCGTTTTAGTGTTGTTGTAATACTTAGTGATGCTTTTTGCTTGTCATTTAATGGTTTGAACAGAACGGAAATACATTATTGTGGATTTAAACGGGATTGGCTGGTCATATTGAAAGGGTGAAAGATGGTGGAAGGAATGAGGAGTAACAGGAAATGCCATCAATGGTCGCCCTCGGTTGTAGTGTTCTTTTGAAAATGGAGTAGAAACTGGTAAGGGGGCAAAAGCACATACAAGAAAGTATAACTCGCGGGGAATCGTAAAATGGCTTGATTGCAGAGGCGCCGACTCCGTGGGTGCTCGTGGGCTCCAGCACCCACGAGTGGTTAAGGGCATCAAGGGCGGTCAAGGTCATCTTAGAACTGTCAAAAATATGGCAAATTTCAGTTAATCCTGGAAAGTTGAGTTTATTTTTATACAACATTTCCTTACGACGCAGTTGATAGTTATTAATTTAAATTCGATTTAGCCATATTTTTATTATTTAGTGTTCTAAATAGCTATAGTTTTTTTGGAAACTATGGCAATTTGTTTTATTTTGACAGTTATAAGATGACTTTGACCAACGGTCCTTTATAGGGGAAAGGGAGAGCATGACCCCCTAACGTGTATTGAGCATCTACCCTTCCTGGGAGAAAAGTCGTGATGTTACAGATGCCTACTAATCCTACTATATTAATCCATTAATTATAGGTTAAAACTTCAAGTAGGTACAAAGTATAGTAGTAGGTGCTAAGGTATTAAAGATCATTACCAACAAAATAATTAGTTAGTATGGAGACCAAGTCGAGGACGGCGACATTAACCCTTGGACAGGTATTAGTAGAAGTACAGTCGCGTGCGAAAGTCTTCATTAATAATATTTTTACATGATAACTCGTTTTGGCGGATGATGATGAATTATTTATTTATTACTAGTTATAGGCAACGAGCAATACCTTACTCGTAGGTTATAAGTACCTTCAAGGGTTTTTTTTTGAAATTTTAGATTTGTTAACCCTTTTTTTGTAGATACTTAGTTTACGTAGGGGAAAGCCTCCAGTCATGGACACTTTAACGTCAAATTTTACACATTATTGCAAATTACATAAATAAATAACAATTTCAGCATCTTATATGTAATAGCCCAACAACACGTAGACATTTACATTATGCATTGCACATTTAAAAAACATAGATAAAATAATACTTATTTAATAGTAAGGCCGTATTTAACCTTCTTCTTCCTTGTAGGTTCACTCTTGACAGAGCGGTCGTGGTCCTCATGTTGCAGCAAGATTCCGGGCTGTCGTGATTCGTCCCACGATGCGGCGCCACCTCTCTCTGTCGGCTGTGACACGTGTACACTCATGCAATGGGCCACCCACCGCAGATTTAATCTGGTCGGTCCATCGCATGGGTGATCTGCCGTGTGTTCTTGTGCCCTCGACCCTACCCTGCACGACAAGACGCTCTATGGAGTCGTTGTCCCGCCGCGACACGTGTCCAAAGAATTGGAGTATCCTAGTCTGGACTATGGCTGATAAACGCTGCCTGATGTCAAGTTCCTGGAGTATCGATACATTGGTGCGAAATTCCGTCCACGACACTCCAAGCATTTTCCTCCAGCACCACATTTCCAGGGCGTCTGTCTTCTTCTTCTCAACTTCTCTCAGCGTCCAGCGTATTTAACCTACTGATATTTAAAAAAAAATGACTTTTGACAGCTAGATGAACTAAGTGTTTTCCATCCTCCGGATGAGTAAATATTTGTCTAGTTTTCTCATCGATAGTACTCGTATATCGACCGGTACCTACCGGCTTGCGAACTATCTAACCTAACATGTATACAGTTTATGTTTTTATATTCCTCCTACAAGCATTCACTGATCAAACGACTCACATAACGGTCCAAAGTGTTCTTGCAAATAAAATATCTTTTAATAATGAGTGCTAAGTTCATTTTGTTATTGTTTGTTGCGATTTTTGTTCAAACTTATGGTAAGATAATTTCATTTAGTATATATTTTTTATAATCCTAAACAATATTATAACTGTAAAATTGTTAAAAAAAATCTTCACGGGTTGCCGGTCCTAGGGTACCCAGAGGTCTTACTCCCTTAGCCGAAGATTTTTTTGAAGCTATACCTAACGAGTGGTCTGCGAAAGTGTAGGTAGGTATTGACGTCAAAAGTAAAACAGAGCAACGGATCGACGTGATTTTTTGCATAGAGATAGTTGGGGCCGGTTAGTGAGTGACATCCTTCGGGATAATTCTTGTTATATTTCAAAAATTTCCACCACCGAAACCGGGGCGAAAAGCTCGTTTTTATAAATGTGGAATTTTTCATTCTTTCAGGTTTAGTTTTTGTATTTGATTTCTTTATACCAAGTAAATCGGAGCTTTTATAACCAAATTAATCAAACTAAACCTGAAAGAATGAAACATTACACATCTATAAAAACGAGCTTTTTTAGTAATGATGGCTTCACAATAGAATACGATGTTTTATACGTTTATTTTCTTGAAAGGGGTTTAGAGATTTTCGTCATAACAAAACAAACTTACAGAATCGAATAGTGAACAATCATTATTGCAGAATAAACATAAATTCTTCAAAATGAGGCTCAACATGACAATATAAGAATATTTGTCCAAGTTACGAGTACCTACAACTCGCGCGCTGAGGATTCCGTACCATTTTTACGGTTAGAACTTTAGAGAGGATTTTCGTTTAGGTTTTCTTATTATTCTCATTTTTTTTTCAAAATTTTAGACTCAGTAGTAGCAGAGATAAGGAAGATACATTTTCTTTAATATAGATATAAGTAATTTAAACTAGGCATTTTAAAATTATAAAAAAATGTATTTGTATTTCTTATAATCATCCCTATCATTTCATGTCACATGATGCATTAAAGAATTATTATTTTTACATTTTAATTTTTCACCCAAAAGCGAAATTCGATTAATTAAGCTATACGTCCGTAATAATCCATATCCGAACTCTAAAAATGAACAAGAACATAGAATAGCTGTTATTTTTAGTGTGTCTTTGATGAAAAACGGAGACCCTTATATAGCATAATATAGCAACCATACTCAAAGTGCTCTAGGGCTCCGCGAAAATACTGGTCATAATGAAAAATACTATAAGGTTGCAAAGAATACACATAAACCAGTTTTTGATTAATTTAAGACTCCTGTAGAAGAACGGCTATTCGTTAGAAGACTACTATATAGGGCTTATTTAAATAAAACATTTATAAATATCATTCATTGTACTATATATTTGACTATTTTCTTAGACAGTCCGCATTCAATGCTTTTACAAAAAATGTTGGCATGGTAACAACTAAATTTAAAAAACCATTTCGCAACAACTCCGTCAAATATTTTGCTTTCCAAAAGGGTTCAGCCGCCAAAAAAGTTTGAGAACCGCTGCCTTATGGACCACTCTTGAGTCTGTCTGTCGGTTTGAGAACCGCTGCCTTATGGACCACTCTTGAGTCTGTCTGTCGGTTTGAGAACCGCTGCCTTATGGACCACTCTTGAGTCTGTCTGTCGGTTTGAGAACCGCTGCCTTATGGACCACTCTTGAGTCTGTCTGTCGGTTTGAGAACCGCTGCCTTATGGACCACTCTTGAGTCTGTCTGTCGGTCTGTCACTTCGATTCCCAAACTTATTTTACAAGAAAACCTAATCGAAAATGACGGGTGCGGAAAATCGAGAATATTTTGGACCAATGACGCTTTTATAGGTTCTATTCAGTGCGCATGGTTATACAGTTGTTGTTGTTTGTTGCCTATTCTGAGAATAGTCAAGACTTGTAAGGGCTAAGTTGAGGAGAAATTAGGTGAACAATATGATATCGGCCTTAAACTAATCTATGGTGGATGTATGTCTTAATTAAATGTGTTATTATATATTTTATTAGGGTTACAAGGACAGTCCAATTATGACCTAAGTCGGAATAACATAGGTGAGTTTATACCAATTTCTCTTATTTGCATATTCTCATTTCATTGATCCATTTAAAGCTTAATAGCCATGCCCTTTTTAGTTAATTGTGTTTGATCGCATATAAACATGTTTTCAATTATTTCTGCATCTCTTTTTATCATGTTTATTATTTTCCCTGTTTGATTCTTATTTTAGAGAAGAAAAATAATGTCACTTTTATGAACTCACAGTTGAAATAGTTTTTACTATCCTTTTTTCTTCACGGGTTGCCTTACATCGCCCGAAACCGCGTTAAATATCGATCCCAGGGTACCCAGCGGAAGACCAAGTCTTTCTCTTTAAAGTAGGCCACACATTGGTCCCGCCATAGCACCGAAAATTTCCCATTCCGCGCCCGCCGTAAGATACAAGAATTGGACGAGGCTGTGGTCGTTTTCGGTGGACAAATGGTTGGCCACCTTAGCCGATGGTATTTGCGAGGCTATTACCTAACGAGTGGCCAGTTCTGACAGTTCTGTTTTGTTGAGGTAATTATAAAATCCCAGGGAATGTCGTGATCGAACTGTGATACCAGACGATCTCTTATTTTTTACTTTACCTATTTTTTTGCTTTTTCAATATAAATTTCATTCACAATAGTCATATATCATCCATTGTCATTATCGTTCAGTAAATTTGCTTCGCCTAGAGATTTGGTCCTATACTATTTAATAATAATAATAATAAGTTTATTTCACAACTATTAAATTATACAGTTTAGTAGTTTACAATAGGGGGGTTTTTTTTTTTACAAATACTCGCATATTTTTTTATATATATTTCGGCGCTTGCAGTGGAAACAATGGGTCCATGGTCTACCGAAATGAAAATATTCTTGAAAAATTTAGGTACTAGATTAGTCCACGCCTCGGGTGACCTAAAGGCTGGCTCTTACCTCGCTCAAAGGATCAGTTTAACCATTCAGCGAGGTAACGCAGCCAGTGTTTTGGGAACCATGCCACAGGGAGGGGTTCTGGAAGAGGTATTCTTTTTATAATTTGTATATATAGTTTTTAAATATATTATGTATTTATTACCATTACATATAAGTTATGATGTAAATATTTAAACTAATATAACTAGAAGTAGAAAAAAGTGAAAATAAATTTATTACAATTTTACCCTATTAAACTCGCATATATATATATATACATAATTATTTATAATAATTTATATCATAAAATATAATGACACACACCCACCTACCCACAAAGGGAAACAGTCTAAAACCGTTGAAAACTACTTTAGAATAGGAAGTTCCCTGACCTCTGTGCTAGGATAACCTGTGTTACAGAGGTCAGTTTATTTGGTAGGTAATATAAAATATCCACGATTTGAAATAAATAATTAAAGATATAGGTAGGTAGGTATAATTACTACCTCTAGGTCGAATCTGTCGTGAGGTTTAATTAATTATAGCAGGCAGTAGGTGTTCAGATGATTGTAAAGTAGGTTACAATAAAATGTCCTTTAGCCTTCTACAAACGACCACACAAGTATTTTACCTATTTACTTAAATAAGCATTTATTTTATCTTTCAAATTCACTTTATTGTACAATTAACTACCTACTATTTTTTTGTGCGAGTAACGAGCCAGCCCTCATTACCATTGCAGACGCAACTATTAATTTAGAACTAATTTTTTTAATGGCTCTAGATGCTAGATGAACGAATTATAAAAACGGTTGTTATCTCATGAAAAGTTATTGTTATTATGAAATTTTGATTTGAATATTTCTTGTTCATCATTAGTGCCACATCCAACACTGCACTGGCGGCACTACCCTACTAAGTACCTATTGCAAAGATTAAAAAACGTTCTAAAGTCTAGAAAAAAACATACTACTTATAGGTAAATCCCGAAAAATACTGGATTCAATAATAAGACAAAATGTGAAATAAGTTGTTATAATTCTTTTAATTCACTAAAATGAAACAAAATATTTAAATACTTAAATAAAAAATCAAAACTCGCACGAAGGTTTCGTACCATTATCTATAAAAATGGCAAAAAAAACGTTTGTTGTATGGGAGCCCCCCTTAAATATTAATTTTATTTTAATTTAATTATTTATTTTTAAAGTGAATATATAACTAAATATTCTGTGAATATTTCAAGCTTTGAAGTGAAGATTTGTAGCTATTGCCGTTATCAATATCGAGCAAAAACGAGCAAAAAAAATTACCTTTGTTGTATGGGAGCCCCCTTAAATATTTATTTTATTCTGTTTTTTAGTATTTGTTGTTATAGCGGCAACATAAATACATCATCTGTGAACATTTCAACTGTGTTTATGAGATACAGCCTGGTGACAGACGGACGGACGGACGGACGGACAGCGGAGCCTTAGTAATAGGGTGTCCGTTTTTACCCTTTGGGTACTTCTGTTATATTTAGGGTTCTCCCTAAATATCTGGTTAACTTGATCCAGCCTCACAAATACCATCGGCTAAACGAGGGAGACTTGGTCTTCCGCTGGGTACCCTGGAACCGTAACACGGTTTCGGGAGCTGTAAAAGCATCTCGTGAAGAAAAAAAAAAAAAAAATCATTTATCAACAAAAAACATAAACCAAGTTTACATGATAAAAATTTAACAGTAGGAAGTGCCTAATTGTCGAGTTGTCTTTGAATTGTTTCTTTGTAAATCTAATTAGGCAGATAATTATCTTATTATTCACACGAAAATCATGACATTGTAATAACGGGAAGTATTTTTAATGTTTTTTAGAGTATGTTAGTTAGTCAGAATTCTCACATTTCCATCAAAATTTATTAAACATAATAAAAAATGTATTGATCGACGAAAATATTAAAAGTACACACAATCGCCGAGCATGTATGAAAGGTATGATGAATATAGGTATGTCAGGATCGTAACAAATGGCATTCGATTGTCTCTGCCTACCCCTCTTGGGATAAAAGGCGTGACGATAGATAGATAAATAAATCTAGTTAGTTACAGTTCTTACATTTCCACCAAACACTAATAAACACTCTTATACAACGGATTGTCTCCCTCTAACAAATGTGCCTTTCAATATGTTAGGGGATACAAAACAGTGTATAACTGTACAGCGATCATTAGTAAGGCGGTCAGATAACGAAGGGAAGGAAACTAGCTCCTTTCTAGATTTATTAATTCTATTTAGCCAATATGTAAATTAGGCCACACTTTGATCCGGCAACGCACCGAAAATTCCCTTGCATTCCGGCCGCCGGATGATCTAGTCTGTGGTCGGTTTCGGCGCGTCTTGTAACGAACGGTCCGCCTAGATCATCCGGCGGCCGGAATGGGAAATTTTCGGTGTGATGCCGAACCAATGTGTGGCCTACTTTAGAAACAAAAGCTTTTGACTAAGAAATATTATGATTTTTTGCCGTTTCTGTAGAATGTCAATTTTGTTCTTTAATATATCATGCTTGCTTTGCTTTCACAAAACGCCGTCATTTAACATTCATCTGTCATCATCATCATAACTAATCATTGTCAACAGGGTTCGGACTGAGAGAAATAGCTGACTTTTTCCTAGGCGGCGGTTACGGGCAATATCCAAATTATCCTGGTCAGTACCCTGGGCCTGGACAGTATCCTGGTAACTATCCAAGCGGGCCTGGCAACCCTGGACAATACCCAAGTGGCCCTGGACAGTACCCTGGGTCAAAGCCGGGTCTGATTGGTCCACCAGGAGCTCATCCAGGATGCCCGCTCTGCGACTCTTCAGTTTACAGCTACTGTTCACATAAAGAAGCTCATGATTCGTGCTGTTGTGAAAACCCTGCTTGTGAGTATGATATTATTTTACAACACCACAAGTTGTCAATTTGGGGTAAATTGTCCCATCTGAGGTAGTCGATAGCCTAATTGGTAGGACGGTGGACTTGAAACCGGAGGTTCCCGGGTTCGATTCCTACTGCTGTCAAAAATGCTAAGCACCAATTTTCTTTAAGAATATGTGCTTAATCGTGCGTAAAGCGTCCGGTCACCAACCCTAGATGAATGGTGCGCTAGAGGGAGACCATGATCCAGCAGTTGATGATGATGATGATGATCCCATCTGAAAATCATGTGTCCACTTTTTGCCATTGAACAGAACAGTTGACAAGCCTGTTGCTGCACTTAATTAACGTAGATGTGTCACTTCTTAACAGATAGGTCATTTTTTAAATTTAGTTCCTAATTTTGCCACTATCTATAGCGCTAGCAGTCTCTAACAAATATGGCGTCAACAGCGGATTTTATTTGTGTGTGTTGTTTTATATTAAAGTGCTTTGTTTTGAATTAAAATAGACAGTATAATAAAAGAAAAAGGAACAATTAATGGATTTACCTGCAAATAATGAGCCGGACACTAGATTTAAACAAAATTTTGAGTTTAAACTTATTGAATACGACAAACAACCAAGAGGCTGCGATGTTCAGCTCATATATTAAACGTTTCTTTCAGCAATTTGGCTAAGCATCAAGCCATTCAATTGAATGCCGCCATTTAATGAAATGTCTAGTCATCCAATTGAGTGGCTGATTTAACCATTTGGCGGCGACATATACACTACGTTTGAACTAAGATTTGCCATTTTTTTGGTCTACTTACGGCAATTTTTTTTACTTTTTAATTTATCCCTCAAAATTAACCCCCCAAAATCGAAATTCCATTATTGGGTCATCAAACTCTATATTATATGTACCAAATTTCAGCTTTTCTTTGTCCAATAGATTCGGAGAAAATAAGCTGGGTTTCCATTTTATCATCGGAGATTTCCCTAAAAATGTTAGGGCTACAATACAATGATACGCGCCGCTTTCTTTGAGTTCACGTCTTTTCGGTAAGACACGTCCCGGGAACCGTAAAGGTACCCGTGATGACAAAAATAAAAAATAGGTAACATCGCTATAAACAAACAAACATCATTACGGCCTTTATACCTTTCAGTGTGGCCAGAGACAGTAACAATGTCCAATTTTTGCCGCAGACTGTACGTGTCGTGTCACTTCAGAAGAACGATGATGTCGTTTGTATACCTAGTCGTTGCCTTGATGCCCCAATCGATGTGATATAAGAAAATAATAATTTGGAATTAATTACATAATTGTACATTATTTTCAGATTTGCCGTTCAGTTGCCGCAAATCTGACTGCAAGTTTCTGTACGCAAACTCTTGTCAAGAATACAACTTGATTACCAGCTGTTGTTGTGTGGACTTGCAACGACAAAGTGCAGCAGTTATAGGATAGATTTATATTTTATATTATTTATAAGTCAGAGGATATGTGTATTGTGTAAGATATACACTCAGAATGCAGAATAATCCAGAATCGTCATAAATTCTTCAAATTGAGACTAAAAATACCCGGATAAAATACAATATACCTATATAAGAAAAATGAATAAGAACCATAGATGATAAGTATCTCCTTTGATTATCTTATCTCTTGATAATAAGTAATTATCCCAAAATTGGTAAATCGTGGTGAGAAATATGACAAGGGGAAAATCCTCTTTTTTGTTTAGATCTATGGGAAAATCGCTTATTTTTTGGACACATATATTGGAGAAATATTTAAAGTAATTTTTTAACAAAAATTACGCTTTCAAGATATTTTAATATTATTATCTACCGCGGATCGTTTGGTAGCCTAGGCTACCAAATTTGATTTCCAGAAGACTAGGTAATCTTAAATCGAAAAAAGTACTATATATTTTTAACAATTTTACCTTTAATTTTTCATAATTTTGTTTCTTTACGGGTTGCCTTACGGCTCCCGGAATCGAGTTATCGGACTCCCAGGGTGCCCAGTGGAAGACCAAGAAGACCAAGAAGACCTTCTTTTAGCCGATGGTATTTGTGAGTCTATACCTAACGAGTGGCCAGTTCTGTTGAGGTTGTGTTGAGGTACCTATTATTTAGATGGAAAAGCCTCTAAATGTGGTTTATCGTTTATGTACCTATGTAAGTTGTTAATTATAAAAAACCTACTGGTAGGTACATGGACCGGATCAAACTGTGATTTTATTTTAAATTAAAAAAAATATCTTGGTTTAAACGTTATGAGGGGATTCATGTAAAAATATGTCCGTTATTTTTTAATGCTTTACAAAATCAAAAGGGTTGGCAATTTTATCGGGGTTTAACTGACTCTTTTGTTTTATGAACCTCTTCGATAATATCCTCTGATTTATATTACGTTCTATAAAGTTATACAACGTTGTTGTCTCCCTCTATCATATTGAATGACAGATTTGTTAGAGGGAGATGAAAATTGTATAAGTTTGTATTGGTTAGTTTATATACCTAGTTTTATTTAATCGAAATAGATAAGCTTGTTAACTTTTTATTTACTTTATCGCTATAATTTTAAATAAACACAATTTACTCAAACTTTTATTTAATTATTATTTAAAGCTTATTGTACACTGCAATTAAGTCGAATGTATATAAATTACTTACCTATACATATACCCATATTTTCACGTATTTCAAAGCTGTCGCGTTTTTTAAATGTTTACAAATGCAAAAAAAATCTATTTAGTATTCTTGGTAATTTACTACCGCAGTGCGTGCCGCCGCCATCAAAGAAACATTGTGTTCATTATGAATGTAAAAGTATACTCTATTCATTATATGATGGTTCGGGTGACAGTTATTAAAAAAAATCCTTTAAAATTGTAGCACTGCATGAATCGAAAGTTCTTTAGTAAATAATTGATTATTTCTTATACCTGACAAATTATAATCGATTAGAATATTTATCTAATTTTATTTTTAACTTTGATATGATGTCGGAATGATAATTTAATTATTGGATTATGTATGTATGTTTAAAATACTTATATCGTTTTTATTTTTATGTAAATGCATATGTCGCCGCCAAATAAATAAATCAGCCACTCAATTGGATGGCTAGGCATTTCATTAAAGGATGCTTAGCCAAATTGTTGAAAGAAATGTTTAACATAAAGGCTGAACGTCGCAACCTTTTCATTGTTCGTCGTATTCGTATTATTTAGACTCAAAATTTGTTTAAAACTAGTGTCCTGCCCATTATTTGCAGGTAAATCCATTATGTGGTCCTTTTTCTTTTATTATACTGTCTATTTTAATTCATAACAAAGCACTTTACATTAAACAACCATTAAGTTATAGTATAAGTATAAGTATAACTCAATGAAAACAACACACAAATAATCATCTGTTGACGCCATATTTATACATATAGACTGTTAGCGCTATAGTTGCAAAATAAAGAACTAAATTTTAAATGACCTGGCGGCTTTTGGTTCAGCCGTTTCTAAAGAGCTAGCTTTCAACCAGCCAACCCATTAAACCTTAAGATATCATAACTTATTTAACCAACGGCCTAGCCATTCAATTGAATACCGCCATTTAATAAAATGCCTAGCCATCCAATTGGCGGCGACACATACACAGTTTTCATTTGATGTCGACCGACGGACGCCAGAAACAAAATGGCGGCAAATTTTACGAGCTTTGAGTACTAACAAACGAGCTATTTACGTAAACAAGATCCGATTTATTTTATCGATTCGATTTTTAACTGACTATATTTCTTTATCAACATCACAATTTATTTTATGTTTCTTTCTATGCATGTGTCAGCCATACCATCATATAGTGAACAGAGTATAATTTTTTGAGGTGTTGTTATCAGCATATAAAATTTACAACACTATGTAAATTACAGTAAAATTAATATGATTATTTAGGTATCTATTCTATTTTAATGTACGGTTCCAACTTCATAGCTCTCATGATATCCCCAGTTATTGAACACCTGCCAGCCTGCATGATGGCTCGTGGGTTTTCTCTTCCACATACTAGTTGTTTAAAGACGGGTTCGTTCATGGTGAATGTTGCGTCTGGGTCTTCGTCTGGCTCTCCTTCAAATACTGACACTTGGTTTAAGTCTAGAGCTGGAAAAATAATATGATTACAACAAATGGATTGGCACGTGATGGTGGCATGAGATCCGATGGCATGACACTTTCACCATGGAAAATGAGGCGGTCACTAGTATGGGATGCTACATGTGTAGATACTCTCGCACCATCTCATCTTCCATTGCGGCCTACAATGCTGAAATGGCCAAACGTCGCAAATATGCATCTGTTCCAAAATAATACATATTTGAGGCGTTTGGTGTGGAAACAATGGGACCGTGGGGATCTGGAGCACACACTCTGTTTAGAGATATTAGTAAACTACTAATAGAAAGCACACACGACCAACGGGCTGGCTCTTACCTCCGTCAAAGAATAAGCATAGCCATCCAACGAGGCAATGCAGCCAGTCTGTTGGGTACTCTCCCAATAGATAGCGATTTACATGAAAATGTTATTTGTAATTTAGTATTTAAGATAATTTTAATACCTATTACTATTTGCAACAATTTGAATAGGTACCTACATAAATTACTACCGCTTACTTTTTTTTTAGAAAATTTTATTCTACACAATTCTTTCATTGACGGATTAGACAGCATACGCCATGAAAACGCGCCGCGGATAACTTTTCCCCAGGCTTGATCCACTAATACTGTTAATGCTCAGCTCCTAAACATGATAATTCCATGTTTAATACTCGTAAACTTTCCTGGTCAATGAACCTATAATAGTGAAAACCGCAATAAAATCCGTTCAGTAGTTTTTGCGTGAAAAAGACATACAGACAGACAGACAGACGCGGTGGGGGATTTTGTTTTATATTGTGGCGGCACATCGCGTCGCGTCGATAGATGTCGCACCGTTACTAACTCATTGAAACCTGTATCGCGCCATTGAAAATATTTAATAGATTGGTATATATGCAACTTTCCAACGATGTGCGTTGGGGAGTACTCCTTTTACTCATAGACGTTGGATTGTTGTATGTAGGCATTTCTATATTAAGTTTGAAGGTTGCGTGTGGGTATTTTATTAAAATACGTTTTCAGACTTAATGATGAAAAATATCATTCAGTGATAAGTCTACATGTATGTGCATGACTGAATGGTAAAGCGTATGGATTATAAAAACGGGCTTATATTCCTAGTCATATATAATACGATGGTATCCGCGGACTTTTTTGTAGATATTGTATATACCGTACCTAATAGGATTAGTTTGAAAAAATAAAAAAAGGCTCTGTAATGGTAATTTTTTGGGGTAACTCATTCATAAATTACTTCACAGGTTTAGGGTGAGCGAGGAAATTTTAATTCCATATATCTACGCGTTCAGAAAGGTTATATTCTCGGGATGGTTTTCAAAATTTGAAAATAAATATAAGTAATTTTAGGAGTTGAAAGAACACCTAACGCGTAACGAAATTTTTTCTCTATACCTACCATGTCTAATAGGTAGAGAGATGGCGACAGAAAGTGGTCGTAAGCACTTGCCGGCAGAAAACCTCTTTTTTGTGTAGTCTGAGCCCCCCTCTACAAATTCTTATTGTCGAGTAGAGGTCCAGCGCTGAAGCGCTTAAAAAAGAAAAAATACCTAGCAGACAGGCTGGCAGAAAATGAGTGAACAGCATTTGTGGTTGAGGACCTCTCAGTTGTAGGAAAAATATTTTCTGCCAATTTACTCACTGCAGTGTTTTTTAAATTATTTTTTTGTTTTTTTTTGAAAGGCTTGTGTTTAAGCGGCGCCCAAAAATGTATCTATTTTGTACCTAAAAAATTCTAAACGGTTACCAAAATGCATGAATGGTCACCAAATTACGTTTCCTAAAATATTATGAAATAGATCCATTTTTGGTATTATTGACTGCCATAAAAATATATAGACGCCTTTAAAATACACTTTATACTTAATAAATTTTATACTAACCTAACCTAACCTACCTACCTTACTTGGTGACCATTTATCTATTTTGGAAACCAAATAAAATATTAGTACAAGGCGTGCGATTTTTCTGATGTTTTTTCTATTATTTTTGGATCATAATATGATATACTTTAGGACACTTTTAATAGTGTCAATTATTTTATTTGGAGTTGTTTATTTTATTTGGTGCCTAAGCTTAGAGTCTTAAAAATATTTTTGGTGTCCGCGTAAATTATACCCTTTTTGAAATAATTTTGCAAGTCGCCACTAATTTTCTGCCAGCTGGTAGGAGAGGTTTTTTTTATTTTAAAGCGCTTCAGCGGCGTACCGATAAGCACTGTGGGGTTAGCATACATTTTGACAGCGACACTTTCGTTTCGGTCGAATGGCCTTGAACAGGCCAAAACGTTCATGTCCAACAAGGACCGGCCAGAGATAGCCGGGGCCGAGAGGTCCGGCCCAACAATGTGCGGGAAAATTCTGTGTACTTGTCTTTGTCCGGCCAAGAAAATTGCTCGGCATTCTTGTGCAGGGCATGCCCGGTCCGGGCTATCTCTGGCCGGTCCTTGTTGGACATGAACGTTTTGGCCTGTTCAAGGCCATTCGACCGAAACGAAAGTGTCGCTGTCAAAATGTATGCTAACTCGGCTGGACCCCTACTCGACAATAATAAGTTGTAGAGGGGGGCTCAGACTACACGAAAACCTCTTTTCTGTCGCCATCTCTCTACCTATAAAGAAGTTTTACTTCTATAAATTTATTTATAAAGTATTAAGGCATTCACGTCACGCCTTGGTGGATAGCACACGCGCCCGCGGAAACGTGATGGGGAATTCGGTTTAATCCCGTCCGCACTGTGATGGTTCTGATTAGTCAGTGATTAATAAGACATATCTGCACAGTCGGCGGGATCTTAGCTACCGATTTATGAGCATACTATTGCACAAGATTAAACACTGGACATTGGCAGAATTCCGACGATAAAGTCAGCACTGTTGCCATATATCAAAAGAAGAAGAACAAAGTATAGATTGTCAAAATAACTTACTCCAGCTATATACACTAAGTCCTTTGATGATATTGAACAGAAACACTCCACCAATCTCTTGTGCCTTAGTGCGGTCTATGTCAGACATCCTACACTTTATTTTGGCTACTATATCAGCCTTGCTCCCAACATTCTGGTCACTGTGTGTTCCACCCTGTAAACAGTATATATAAAAATATCTGGGGATAAACAAACATACACATCTTCACGGCCTATATGCCGTGCGGTGTGGCCAGAGAGACCAGTAACCGTGAACAGAACAGGTAGCAAGCCTGTTGCTGCATTGAATGGTCTTTTAGTATCTGTTATTTTGAAGTTCGGATGCAGTGCCCTCCGAAGTATGAGAAGTCTATTAAATGAAGCAAATCTTAAAGAAAATAATCATAGACTCAAAAAATAGGACGGAACGAGATTTTTTTATATAATATAATTATTTTAAAAGTTAAAATATTTGACTAAAAAGGTTTATATGGTAGAACTGAAAGAAAATGCTTGCAGAGGACGACCTAGGCATACATATAAAAAATATTGACCGAAGGCAACACAATCGCCGAGCATGTATGAAAGGTATGATGAATTCAAATTAGCAAAAGAATAGGTACCTATGTCAGGATCGTAGCAAATGACATTCGTTTGTCTCTGCCTACCATTCTTGGGACAAAACATAAATTTATATATAAAACAGACACAGTCATCACAAATTTTGAAAGGGGGTTTTAGCTTTTTTTAGTTGTTATCAGGATTTAATTGTTTTTTCTTTATTTTGATTTGGAAATCACAAAATAATAACTAAAAATCACTTACCATTCTGTAGTCCGTATAACAAGTACCGTTGTGTGCTCTCTGAGGCTGTACTCACATTAATGTAACCAAACAGTTCTGAGTGGAAACTTTCACTTTTCTTATGTAATCGAAATATTGGAATGGCACACTTATGTGTATAAGAAAGTGACATTAGTACTTTGTCTATGGATTTGCCCGCATTCAAAGTACTGTAGGGTCTGTAGGTACCTTCTTAATTAGCCTCGCCCGTGTATATATTCGAACAATATAAAATATAACCTATGTTACTCAGGGATATCGTAGCTTTCTATTAGTGAAAGAATTTTTAGAATCGGTTCAGTAGTTTTTGATAATTACAAACAAAAAATCAAATTTTACGTCTTGATAATATTAGTATAGATTTTCGGCCTTATTCATAAACGTTTATTAGCAACGTTTTTGTTAAAATGTGTTTTGTTTCTTTCTATTATTAGTAAAGACAGGTTTGTTAGAGAGTGACAAAACATATTTTAACAAAAACGTTGCAATAAACGTTTATGAATAAAGGCCATAGACTAGACCTACATATTATAAAACAGAGTCCCCTGCCGTGTCTGTCTGTCTGTCAAGCTAAAACTACAAAACTATTAGATAGATTGATTCACCGGGAAGGTTTACGAATAGTAAACATGGATCTATCATATTTAGGAGCTGAGCAATAACTGCATAAGTGAATCAAGTCGGGAAAAAAGTTAGCCCAGCTCATTTGCATGGCATACCTATGCTGTCAAATCAGAGATATAACATAATAAAAAAAAGTCCGTAGTTATAAGCGTATTTACGTAGGTATTTAAATTGTTGTAATAGTTTTAGAATATGTAGTGCTAGTGAAGTGATGATGTACCAAATTAATTTATACTATATCCATAATTTTTCTGGGATAAACTATTTCCAATTTCTCTGTAAATAATCCACATGTGTCACTGTAATTTAGTATATAGTTACATATTCAATATATCTAAGTGGGTTTTATTGAATAGGAAATATAGGTGGTTAAACTTTGCCCCCGTTTTCTCTTTCATAATCTGTCACAAAGCTTTTAATTTTTTCAATTATATACCTACATCGCATTTTTTGTAGCTTATTGAAAATTCAAAATTTTTTTTTTGACCAATTAAAATATCATAAGTGACAGGTGGATTTATTTACAGAGAAATTGGAAATACTTTATCCCCCATACAAAATATGGATATCGGAGCCTTAAGTCGTTATTGAGTAAATCACACAAATATTCACGCCTATTCCTTCGAGAGAGACCAAAACAACAATTTTTGACGTCCATCCTTTTAGCAGACTATGACGTCAGCTTTCTATAAATAAGTAAATATGTATTTACATAAATTATTGACAAACAAATAGGTTTTCAGATTCAAAAAGATATTTTCATGTTTGATAATATTAACATAATAACAACGTAGGAAGTGAGCACACGAATAACAACAAGTTTTGCGTACATTTCAATAAGATTTCATTATTATTTTGTATGGGGACTGGTTTGTGTTTTAGGGATTCATGCAAAATACTAATCCGATTGTGATGAAGTAGGCATGGATTAAGCTAGGATCAATTTTGGTAGTTTGTCCTCATGAAACTATTTGTGTTGTTTTTTTCTTTACCCCATACAACTTTAAAACCCCATTGAACTTCTCCTTAAGGGTTGTTTTGAAGAGTAATTATTTGTAACTTGAAACTAAGTTAATACACGCAGGGAATACGATATTCCATACAAATGTTTACATCCTATTTCACCCTCTTCAGGGTTGATTTTCGGAAAATCCTTTTTAGTACTTGCCTACACTACCAAAGGAACAAGAAGAACCTGAAAATATCACGTGAGTTGATTATTAGTAAGTCAGAGATACGACGGTTTTATATATTTAGATGAAAATGCAAAAAAAAATCGGGGGAAAACTAAAACCCTGGCTAGACTGCTATTTTTAAAATAGCTTTTGCTCAATTTTGTC
The DNA here is from genome assembly GCA_963924495.1 of Nemapogon koenigi. NCBI lineage: Eukaryota > Metazoa > Arthropoda > Insecta > Lepidoptera > Tineidae > Nemapogon > Nemapogon koenigi. The sequence goes on along the minus strand of OZ004647.1, from coordinate 10,563,379 downwards.
AATTAGGTAATAGGTACCCAGTTTTTAATTTACTAACTGAATAATTTTCAAAGTACCTATACAGTATTTTTCAAAGTATTTGGGGACAGATCTCTAGAAATAATAAGTTATCTTCGAGATATTGGGTGTGATTGAGCGATTTATTATATGTTTTGTATATAGTTTAATCTATCTACGCCGCTGAGACTTGGACCCTGCGTGAAGGATTAGAATCCGGTAAGGATCCGAAGTAGGGCGTATTCTGCTGACATCCAGGACTCGTCCGTCCAGTTCAGGGGATCCAGGAGACGGTTCAAGTTAGAACTCGTGACTTGCGAAGGAAGGAACCAGCAGTGATAATTATCTCATCAATGTCGTTCTGCTAAATTCTTCGCAAATCTTTTTTTTTTCTTTACCTAATGCTAATTAAAGTTTTATAAATGCGAAAACACTTTCACTTTTGTTTATTTGTTGTTCTTTCACGTCCTTCAATTAATTCTTATGTAACATCACACTTCAAACATTTCCATGGATTATGAATCATCTATAATTTGTATTTGTATTCCCAATTTCTCTGTAAATAATCCACCTGTGTCACTGTAATTTAGCATATAGTTACTTATTCTATATATCTAAGTGAAGTAGCTGTTATTTTTTCAATGGGTTTTATTGAATAGGAAATATGGGTGGTAAAATAAAGGGTTATGTTGCCCCTATTTTCTCTTTCACAATCTACAAAGCTCTTTTTTTCAATTTTTTTTTAAGAAATTAATATTAAATATGTGTATCGTGTTAAGCAAAAGAAGAATTCCAAACGGATTTTTAATTTTGGTACTTAACGAAAAATTAAAGGTTGTGAATAATAATTTTATTATTTTAAAGCTTTGTTATAGATTATGAAAGAGAAAACGGAGGCAAAGTTTAACCGCCCATATTTCCTATTCAATAAAACCCATTGAAAAATAACAGATATTTCACTTAGATATATTGAATAAGTAACTATAGTATATGGTAAATACAGGTGGATTATTTACAGAAAAAGTGGGAATAGTTTATCCCAGAAAAAATATAAAGCTTTTTGAAGTAAACTACTTATCCCTCTGTACCTACAGCGAAACAGTCTATTTTATATAAGTAAAATTCTAGTGCTATTACTAATTCTCTTGAACTCCTTGAGTGCAAAGTGAACTAGGTCAACACTCAGCTTTTATTTATAAAATTAAACACTGATTTTGTTTGCCTGACTATATATTTATTAGCGACAACCTACACACCTGTTTAGGGTAACTCGCCAAATGTAGACACTGTTACGCGGCAATGTATAAAAACCGTGATAGCAAGTTGTCTTATCTATTTATAAATTCATTACTTTTTATTCAGTTTGGATAAATTGCTTCTTACAAAAATAACCCAATTGCAATCAAAATCTGTCCATATCTATATAATAATAAAGTTTAATATCCTACAGCAAGTGTTAGATCACAACAAATCCACTAATTGATGGATCCACAAGACAGGACAAGACCTTCTTGTTACTTGAAGGGCAATTTACCCTCGTTTGTCTCCTTCTTTAATGTTATTTGTTAAACAGAATAACAGGCTTTAGGAATATTCCATAAGGTTAATTAAAAACTTATCTAAGAGGCTTTTCGATCTCAAAAGACCTCAATAGAAGTGTCAACTCGTTAAGGTAAGCCTCAAAAATACTTAGCTGTATCAGAAACACCTGTTCTGCACTAACGTTCCGGGAGATGTTCATTGAGGATATGTTTGTGTCGATCGAGGGAAATGGTGTCTTTCATGGGCGGATATAGGAAGGGGGGGGGGGGCACACAGCCTGCTCAAAGATATTAGTGAACGACTATTAGAAGTCTTGCTTCGGTCAAAGAATAAGCATTGCTATCCAACAAGGCAATGCAGCCAGTCTTCATTACCCCCAGGTAGACTATATTTTTAAACTAATCTTGTGTATTTTAGTGTCTGAAATGGTTTGGTTAGAGAACCAATGAAAAATTCTTCATAAATAAATATTTCACAATTCATCTTCTTTTTCTTCTTTTGATATATGGCAAGAGTACTGACTTATCGTCGCAATTCTGCCAGTCTCCAGTGTTTAAGCTTGTGCAATAGTATATGCCGACAAATCGGTAACTATAAGATTATCCCGCCGACTGTGATATGTCTTATTAATCGCTGACTAATCACAATCATCACAGCGCGGAGGATTAAACCGGATTCTCCATCACGCCATGACGAGACGTGCGTCTGCCGCCATGACAGGATGTGGAATCTGTCTTCACAATTTTTATTACTGAGCAGACGACAAAACACTTTTTTTTTATTTTATAACAATTTTTAACATCGATAAAGTCATAAAAAAATAATAATAATAGGGGTGGGTGTTGCTAGTGAAAGAAAATAAATACAAAATGATATTTAATGTTTATTTATTTGTTTAATAAATATTCCTTCTTTACTAATCTAAATGAAAAAGCTTAAATTCATACTTACGGTCACGTGACCGAAACGGGAAGTGACGTCACTCTATCTAAATTTCAAATAAATAACCACAGACTATTAACTATATTATAATAACTTAACTGTCTGTCAATCTGTCACTGACTCCTTAGTTATTTTCCTTGCATTCCACCATAGATAATCATTCCACAAATCCACATCCGGTCATGGCGACGAGCGCACGCGTTTTCGTCGTGGCGTGATGTGGAATCCAGTTTAATCCTGTTCGCGCTGTGATGGTTGTGATTAATCAAAGACATATCACGGTCCGCGGGATTATCTTAAATAGGTACCGATTTATCGGCTATAAACACTATAAAGGCTATACTTGACACGATAAACATTGGTGGAGCCATAATAAAAAAAGAAAGATAGAAAGAAAGAAAGAAAGAAAGAAATAATTAATTAATTAATAAAAGAAAAATTTCTAATAAAAAAAGAAGAAGTTATTTTCTTGTTATTTTATCTAATCTATGACCATAATTTTGTTGGTTTGCAAGATGGACCTCATGGGAATTTGAAAAATAAAATTAAAAACAAGATTTTTAAATGAAATTACAAATATAAAGTTTTATAATTATTTTATTTATTATAATAAATCTTACAGCTATAATTTTAAAGTATTTCCAAAAAATGGTTTCCAATAGTGGTGAAATTCTTGATAAACCTAAACTCTTTGTTCAGCGGTCACCCATCCTGCAATTGATTCGGTTTCACAGTCACATAGCCATTAGATTCCGACCGGTTTCTAGAAATTTCTTCAATAAGTGGCGCCGCGTAAACTGAGATGCTGTCCTTTGACACAATAGACCGTACGATGGAACCTTGTATTGTATCGGTACTTAATAGTAATGTTAGTAGCTTGACATTGCATAAATATGCGTCGCTACAAGGTTAGATATAAGACTTACGTCGTTTGTAGGTTTCCTACATTTGAAAAAGTGTCGGTGGTGTTGTTGAAGGCGTTAGCTTTCATAGAGGCCGAGGTCCATACACAGGCTCTGATGAATATCTTGGAAACTGCTTACCCGATTTTCATCAAACATAGCTGCCATCCTGAATAAACTAGCATTCAAATAAAAAAAATCGCTGTACCATTTTCTCGTATTTATCCTATAGATAATTTCATATACTTTATGAGAACATTAACTACAACTTGTTATTTCTAATAGTTTTTGTATAATACTGGAAGAGAATATGTCCGTTATGTGTTTTTTCTCATGTTTCTGGTACGTGAATCTTCGCCTATCTTATCTTATTCTTGGTTATTTTATCGATTCTTTTTGTAGTGTAACTCTCTAACAACTTTTTAAAGAGATATCGACAAAATAAAAATAAGTCTTGCGGTTTACTGTCGAGTTCATTGCGCTAATCTTGTTTCAGAAGAGAGCCGACTCTGGAATTTTTTGAACAGATCACACAATATTTTTAGGCATGACCTTTTTTCAGCATCGTTAAAAATATATAAGAAGGTAGACTATTAAAGCATCCTCAACCGAAAAATAATTTTAGCTTTTGAAAGCACAAAAAGGCACTTCAACTTTATTCAAAAAAGTCAGAGAGCGTGGAAAATGAAATATTTCTTTCAGGGCTCGCTCTTATCACAAGTGTATACATTCTTAGTACCCACGGTCAAGGTTGAAGTGGGATCAAATGATTAATCTTTTATTTGCAGCACGTAGAACTGCTTCACTCAAAAGGTTCTATATAAGTCATCTGCGGGTAAATCTGTGAGGGTAGTTACGCATGCGCGATTTTCAAATCGATATTCCGTGACGTCATTTGAACGGTAAGCTGAATTGTGCTCAGTCAGCCGTCGGCTACCGCGACGCGAACATGGTTTCTCGATGGCTGGCAGCAGCCAGTTTCTTGGTAGCCGTCACAGCATCTAGAGAAGTGTTTACAAATTCGTTTCTTGTAAGATTCAAGAGGTCTATTCTTCATGATGAGGCCAAGGAGGTAGCTGCGAGGCACGGGTTTGACAATCTCGGTCCGGTAAGTGATGCCACGTGACTCTAGTAAACAAAATCTGTAGCTTTACGGAAATTGCCCCGGATTTGTCATGTTGCTTATTTATACATATTTTTGCTTGTGGAGTGTCTCTTGATATGTTTTAACATGGAAAACCTTTTATGTTCTGTTATGTACTTTTATAAAGCTCTGACCACAACTTATAAGCAGGCTTTATCGGACAAGTAGTTTTAACTTTGTTATGTTGTTTTCACTTACAATGATAACTGGTGTATGTAGTTTTAGAATGCAATCTTTTAATTTATTTATTTCTAAATGTTCTTTACTATTTCCTGAAATAAAACTGAAAGTGGACTTTTTTCGTAAATATAAAAGAGTGGAACTTTATGTATGTAATTAATAAGTGTATAGTATAGATTAGATATGACTTCCTGTCATAGTTGACTGATGGTGTGGATAGGTAGACCATGGTATTTGTTGTTTTTGAGAAGACTGATCCTGCAATATATAATTTTACTTTATTTGTTAGTTAATTTCATGATTTGTTAAGTAGAGTTCTACGGAGTAAAAGTGTTTGTCAATATATTTTTTTATTTTTTGTTGTTGTGTTATGGTTCTCGGGTACTCAGCGGAAGCCAAGTCTCCCCCGTTTAGCCAATGGTATTTGTGAGGCTATACCTAACGAGTAGCCAGTTCCGGGTTCCGGGATCGAACCGGTGGTCTGCCTAGCCCTAGTTAATACCAGACGTCTTAACCACTCGGCCATCGACGCACCCTTACTATATATATATACTTATTCTCCTATTTTTGGAATTTCACAAAAAAGTAATTTTCGTTATTTATTTTCCGCAAAGAAAAAGGTTTTATAGAAGCCTATTTTCATTTATCTGATGACTTTGTCTTCCGCTGGGTACCCTAGAACCGTAACACGGTTCTGGGTAGCCATACAACAAAAACAAGGTCTTTCACGAATAAAGACCATTAAAATAGCACTTAAATGAGGTATTCGTTCCTAATTTTTATAGTGCAATATAGGAGAGTTAGTAAAGTTTACTGTTCGCGTGATGACAACGGTTTATGAGTCTAATTCATTATCGTGTGTGCTGATTGTATTAGGTACGTAAGGTACGATTTACGAGAGAATATTGTACTAAGTTTCAGGAACATACTTTTCCAGTAAGCCGATCTCTGGACAGTCAGCTCGAGATGATGTCGGAGAGAATTGTGTATGTATGGAAGGTATGATGAATATAAAAGAAACGAAAGAGTTATGTCAGGATCGTAACAAATGGCATTCTATTGTCGTTGCCTACCCCTTTTGGGATAAAAGGCGTGATAGATATATAGAATAGATAGATAGAAGAATACCGAGCAAGCTCGAACCTTCAGGACTCTGTCGAGATGATGGCATCAGGCCGGATGGCATTACAACGCTACCATGGAGCCCGCGGAAAAGCACTCGCTTGGGATGATACATTTCTCAGCATGTTCTAGAGTCGCCGGCGCTGCAGCACTGAGTACTGAGAATCTTAAAAAAAGTAAATATTCAGGACTCCTCGACCAATTTGAGTGCATGGCCTTTGCTGTTGAGACTATGGATGTGTGGTCACCGGACGCAAAGATATATATTACTGTAAAAGTGCGAACTACGGTAAAACCTAAGATTTACCAACATGAGTTGGCTTTTACCATAACCTAACCTAACCTAAAATTTACTGATCGAATATTGATTAATGATGATCACAATGACATAACAGTTCGGACTTTTACCATTAAGATTCTAGATTCCTAATCTTTTCCAAAATATCAATATATGATTAATGTTGGTAGCTGTAAGTTGAGCGTATCCTGATTAATTACATGATTAATGGACATATCATATAGCCCGCAATAATGTGATAAAAACGTTATATGTTGTCAGAATCGCAATAAAGCTGTAATATTATGATTTATAGCACAGAAAATAGCGTTTTTTGTGTTCTATCTATAATGATAGTTGGTCCGTGGTAAGTTTAATTAGATAGTTATGGCATTCCCATATATTTTTTTGAGAAAACTTGTTATACAGGTTGTAACATCGAGATATGGGTCAGTATGGGGACCTCCGAAACTATAAGAGATAGCAAAATGTGTTTCTAAGGAGTCATGTCGTTGCTTTTAGATATAAGAAAAACATAGATTTTAAAAAAACCTCATACACTACTCGGGAATCGAACCCCGTCATATTGCAAAAAAAACTTACGTTATTTTTATTGCGAGGTGTAGATTGTAAGGAGTAAATAATTTTTTTTTTTAACAAATCTAAATTTTTATTTCTTATTAAAATACAACAGGACCTTAAAACTAAATAGAAAAAGAAGAAAAAAAAGAAAAGAGGTAGAGGAATCAAAGGTAGAATATTATTTTATTTATTTTAGTAAATGTTCGAAATGCCAGCCATTCTTTTGAATCCAATAATTAACTCTTTTAGGTAATGATCGGGTTATGAATATAATTAACGCTATACGTCATGAAACTCTATATATGTACCAAGTTTCAACATTTTTCGTCCAGTACCTAAATTCGGAGAAAATGGTAAACGGACTGACTTGAGTGATCCTATAATTTTCACTGAAGAACTCGGAAACTCTAAAAAATACAATACCTTCAACCTCTAGTTATATACCCTTATTGCCTTTACCCTTATACCCTTATTATTTTGCACAATGAAAATGGAAAGCTCAGTGCGTAAATGACAGACTCGCACAAGGTTAATTACCAATTTGTTAATTGGTTCCCTGCCGCCCCTTATATAACGGACCCGGCCTGTCTGTTTGTCCCGCCCAAACGTTGGCTTGCCTGCACTACCCTACTCCCACCCCTACCCTACCCTACCCTACCCTACCCTTACCCCTTGTCCAACCCCTACCCCTACCCCTAACCTACACTACCCTACCCTACCCTACCCTTAGATTTTTCTACTCAAGTTAAAGTAATATTGCCTGAAACAGCGTCATGTTCGCCACCTGTTTTAAAGGGTTCAAATGTCAAAAATCTATTACAATTGACCTGGTTTTATCTGGAATACGCTCGATCAGTTTGTAAAGTCTAAAAATAACTATTTATATCAGGTAATGTTTTCAAGTCCACGATGACAATGCGGGATAGTTCAACAAACTGGAGCATATGGTGGCCGCCAATCAAGTATAAATTGAGATATTTTGAGGCTCTTTCAAATTGGCCCTTCGTTAGACAGACTCAAAAATTCTATCGGCTAAATATGGAAGACTGGTTTTCAGGTCCGGTAACATAGGCCCGTAGTATAAAACAAAATCTCCCTTAATACTGTATCAAAGTGAATGTTTGGTACGCCATTTTGAAAATTAAATGTTTCTTTTAAAATTAGACTAATAATTTAATTTATTTTGTAAAAGACGCCATCTTTTGGAGATCAGTTGAACAATGACAACAATATTGACACTAACGGTGCGAAGTACATGTTTAAGAGTATAAGTGAATCAAGTCGGGGAACATGTTAGTATTAGTAGCCCCAGCGAGTCTAATCTGTCAGAGATATAACAAAATGATGCAGAAAAGAATTGTGTAGAGTAAAATGATCTACAAAAAAGACCGCGCTAGCATATATCTATATCTAATAGATAGGTAGTTATAAGCGTATTTATGTAGGTATTTAAATTGTTGTAATCCCATATTGTACCCGTGGGATGTAAGTAATTTATTGATCGAAAGCACTATAAAAAGTACACACAATCACCGAGCATGTATTAAAGTAAATGTGACGTCACTTATTAAACAAATAAATAAACATTATTTTAAGTCATTATACCTACGTTATAGACTATATAAAAAATATTATTGTGTATTTATTTTCTTTCACTGTAGATATCAAGATATCCACTCCCTATACCCTACGGTACGATCCTGAGACACCTTTTTTCGCCTTATTCAAGCCAATTGCGACAATTAAACATGTTCTTCTTTTTACCTAAATAGTAAATACTAAATAACACTTCGTTATTTTGTGTGGAGATAGTTTAGTTACAAAACTAAGTTTCCAAGTTGTGACAACTGGACAGAATTCACAGAACATGACAACTGATATGGGTACAACATAGAGTACTAAGCCTATGGAGCCCCCCCCCCCCCAAAATTGGCAGAAAAAAATGTTCGGTGATTCACACCCTTGACGTCTCCTTTGGTAAATACTCAAACGTACTAAAATAATTAAATTGTCGACAGAGGACGGCCTCGATGTACACATTCCTTGAACACATTAAAAATGTATTCTTCTTCTTCTTCTTCTTCTTCAGTCTGTGTCCGTTTACTGCTGGACGTAGGTCTTCTCAGCATTGCGCCACTTCTCCCTACCCTCCGCAGTTCTCATCCACGCTCGTCGTCACTCCGTCTCGCTGGTGGTCTGCCGACACTTCTATGGCCCATTCTAGGTCTCCACTCAGTAACCCTTGACGTCCATCTACCATCGTGTCTTCGAGCTACGTCTCCCGCCCATCTCCACTTCAGTGTCGCAACTCTAGTTCCAATGACCATCACTCTTGTCTTCTGTCTTATTTAGACATTGGGTATTCGATCACTGAGGGAGATACCGAGCATCCTAGCTCCATTTTGTAATTCCAATGGACAACATTTCATTTTTCGTAACGTACCAAAATTCGAAAACCGTTTGGAGATTACATGCTAGAAAGCTTATTTTTCATTTGTTTAAATTTTATATATCCTTTAATTTTCGAGTTATTTTAAAAATACTGAAATATTGAAAAATAAGGATTAATAGGTGCCCTAATCTGGGCTAACCCTCTAATTTAAAAATACTAATGTCTGTTGGCTGAGTTGTTAGTTATTGAACTCAGGTGTTGTCTTCTATTAATTTTACCCATTTTTATTCCATTTGAAGCTAAATTAATAATTATTCTTTAAATATAATTATAAAAATACTTCTCTTATATATTTTTTTTGGAAGTTTTGCTAGTTTCGAATGGGCTATCACAGGAAATATATTTACGAGTGAAACCGCGGTCAAAAGCTAGTATTGTTATACATTATGAATAATGTTGTAGGCGATTTGAGTTCCGGCTACGGCAACACCTATTCAGAACACGGGACATTTCTACAGTATATTATACTCTTTGCATTTCTATAACGTATACTCTGTGGCTTGACTGACACTATATCTGTCACTTTCTTTGGATGGCAGTTTATATTTCTTATTTTCTGTGCTAGCTAAGGTTTTTAGTTTATAAGTCCTCAGGATTTATAAAAATTCAAAATTAAATGAAAAATATAAAAACTCAACCAAAAATAAAATATTAAAATACGTGTATCTTATTTTTTAATATATTTTTAATGAAAGTAATAAAAATGGGTGATAAAAAAATGAAATGTTGTCCATTGTAGGGCAGAGACAGTACACGGATTTGCCCGTACATTCACGGGCCGGGTATTCCTTGAATGGCCATTGGTAGGCTAACCACTCCCGTAATGAAAGCCTTCAAGTAAAACATATCTATGCACTTAAAGAAAGTATTAATTGATGTACGTACGCACTAAGCTGAACCTTTTAACAAAATGATTTTCTAAATATCTTATAGTTTCTCGCTTTGTTATTCGATACACATATTCAAGGCTGTTTACCAGTGGGGTTGGCAGAAATGAAGCTGTTCTACATATCACTACTTAATCCCGTCAAATATATAATTCCTTCGGGAAATTCAGTACATATGTAAAGGAAACTAAGATATGTTATATATTTATATTTCAATTTAAGATAGGTTCTATCTTTTCGCCCCGACTTTTCCCGGTCTTGATTTCATACAAAAATGCAATAACAAAAATCACATTTCAAATCGGTTTAGCCGATCTCAAGTGATGCGGTAACCAAACAGCATTTAATTTTTCTTTGCCGAGACACCTGATTTGGCCTATTTCAATTTAATTTTTCTTTATAAAATTAAGGCTATTATATCTATAATTTTTCTGGGATAAACTATTCCCAATTTCTCTGTAAATAATCCATCTGTGTCACTGTAATTTAGCATATAGTTACTTATTCAATATATCTAAGTGAAAAAGCTGTTATTTTTTCAATGGGTACCTATGGGTGGTAAAATAAAGGATTATTTATAATAGACTATGAAACAGAAAACAGGGGCAAAATTTACCTAAATGATAAATAATGGACAACATTTCATTTTTTTAATTATTAATTTAGCTTTAAATGGAATAAAAATGGGTAAAATTAATAGAAGGCAACACCTGAGTTCAATAACTAACAACTCTGCCAACAGACATTAGTATTTTTAAATTAGAGGGTTAGCACAGATTAGGGCACCTATTAATCCTCATTTTTCAATATTTCAGTATTTTTAAAATAACTCGAAAATTAAAGGATATAAAAAATAAATAAAATGAAAAATAAGCTTTCTAGCATGTAATCTCCAAACGGTTTTCGAATTTTGGTACCTTACGAAAAATGAAATGTTGTCCATTGTCCAGTATTTTTCTAGTTTTCTTCTTACAGAAAACTCGCTCTAGCTGCTCAAGCAACAGCTGTAATGAAATAAAAGTTCTTGTCGCTTCCTATAAAAGCAATTTAAATTCAGCGAGTTCATTTTGTAAAGTTTAATGAAAGTGCTAGCCGCTCTTATACAAGATTGTTTTTACTGACGGTCTACGTTTTATTTAAAGCCTTTTCTCTGCCATTAATATTTTAAAATGTTTCATTAAGCTAGGATGTTTTGAATTCAATTCCTAAGTGCTTTTAAACTCTATTAATTATTATACTTAAGCTATTGAAGAAATAAACGTAGCTAAGGCAGTGGATTGTAGCAAGTGGCATACGATTGTCTCTGCTTACCCCTAATAGGCGTGATGAAAGATAGATAGAAGAAATTTAAATTAATTTGCTAATTTTTGTAATAATAACTGTAGTGATGGCTCCAAGGTCAGCTCCCATAGCATTAATTGTTTTAAAAGAAAAGGTGATAATGAATGCGCGATTTTTTTTGTTCATGTTTTTATGAATCTGCTATTGTTTAGCCAATAAAAGCTTCCCGTGCTTTGAAGGGCAGAAATCTCTATAACCACTGAAAATATAAAAATGTGTGAATAGTACCTACAACACAACCTTGCTTAACAACAGGCGGTGGTAGAGTCCTATTTATATTTTAAAAAAAATATGTAGGAATGAAATGTGTAGAATAAAATATACAAGGAAGTCAGCGTATTTATGTAGGTATTTAAATCGTTATCATATTGTATAGCATAGTGTAACTTTATATTAGAGAGATGTTTTTTGGAATCGGTTCAGTAGTTCCAGAGATTGCTACACATAAACAAACCCACACACAATATCTTACCTCTTTATATATTAGCAGAGATATACCTACATAATATGTATAATGCTAATATTATTATATTATATTGGGCTGAGAATAAACCATTTGATGTAGGATTTTTCTAAAGTGTTTGATCTAAACTGAATAAATCGCTTTATACTGATCTCGAGGTAAGCCACAACTCACAAAGCCTCATAAACATTGAAGATTTCTCACATTGGAAAAATGTACAAAAATAGAAATATATTTACGGGCTCTCGATCCTATTTCACAGTCTGGTGATTCGTTCTCCAAAATATATATGTGTTCTCTATATATACTAATATTATTTGTAAGTTTGAATGTAGGCGGTAATCTCTCAAATTACTGAACCGATTCTAAAAAATATTTCTCTAATATAAAGTTACATTATCCCTGAGTGGTATAGGCTATTTTTGCTCGAAAGTAACCACGGGCGAAGCCGGAGGCGGACATTCGTCAGACCGGTGATTATATACGCAGACTTTTCCCCGACTTGATCAGCCCATGCAATATCCTCAAGAAAATGCAGATCTTAATAGGGAAAACCACAGAACATTATAAATAACAATAGAAGTAACATATAATAATTTATGGTTTTCGCATATCTTCAGAACTTCCCCTGAAATACAGTTTGTACTATATTTCAGTGCAAAAGTGATAACCGTACAAATAGTTTGTCTAAATAATATATTATACCAAATTTAACTAGACTAGTTTTTCACAATTTTGTCATTACAACATCGATATATGAAAAGATATATTTCATTTATCGATTCATTACAGTCTTTGATAAAATAAAAAAGGCATAGGCAGTCATGGGAACTGCCGACAGAATTTAAAACTTTTTTTTGTGACACCTAATTTACCAGTCCACGGTCTCATAGATTGTCTTTCGCATTCATCAACGCTATCGTTGCACACCTACGCCACTGAGTGAAATCATATAGAAGTTTAATTATAATTAAAATGCCATTTTATGTGTTCCACGGGTGCACAAATAACTCAAGAACAAAAACTTAATTGGTGTGGTCACGTGTGGTCTAGCTGCGACGGACCGGATTGCTTGATGTGAAACATCTGCCCTTTCGCTTTCCTGCGATCTTTGGGAGTGATTTCGTGAAAAGGGACGGAAGTGTGTAACAGGAAGCCGGCGAAGCGTTCGCTATTTGATTTAACCAATGAGCGCACGCGGTGGTAGAGTTGGCTGTCAGATGGTAACAACCCATTTTCCGAGAGTTTGGTACTGGCATGTGTGCGTGTACCAAGGTGAGATGTCAGATGTAACTATATGCGATGCGACTACTATAAGGCTCGCTCGTTTTTTTAGTATAGAAAATTTTTTTTTTTTAAGTTTATCAAAGATTTTTCAAAAATTTAGTTACACCGCGGTTTTCATATAAATATGCTATCATACTACTTCTACCTTATTTATAATGTTCTGTGGTGATCCGTCTAGTGTACTCGAGATTAGTGCAGCTATACAGACAGACACGCGTAGTTATATATTGTTAGCACAAAGCTGAATTTATAGCTCTTTACTTAAAGTATCAGGTTACTTGTTACTCGCACCACTTAAGGCGCTATTCCCAAGGCGTTTATAAACCTATATCATATGTCTTGTAATATATCGAGATAAATTATATTATAGCTTCTATGGCTGTGGGTGTAGGCATTCGGGGATCATTAATTCGCTTCGTCAATGTGTTACAATTTATTAGTAACTAGCTTTCCGTCCAGGCTTCGCTTTTGCTATATAGGTTAGGTGCGTCGGTGGCCGAGTGGATAATACGTCTGGTATTAATTAGGCAGATCCCGGGTTCGATTCCGGATCCCGACCATGTACCAATGGGTCTTTTAATTAAAAACTTATGTACATAATCCGACAAACCACACTTAGAGGCTTTTCTATCTAAATATACCTCTACAGAACTAATAGCCACTCATTAGGTATAGACTCACAAATACGATCGGCTAAACTTGGTCTTCCGATGAATACCCTGAAACCGTACGGTTTCGGGAAACCCGTGAAGAAAGAAAAAAAACCCAAACTTTTTTTAAATGAAGAAACAATCATATCTGCTTGGTGGTAAGTTTTACACCCGCCTGGGTAGCACAACCACCGTACACTGATGCAAAACCTGTCAAGTGACATTGTCACCTTCCAGGATCAATCTGTGAACACAGAAGGATAGCCGAGTGGGAGCGACTGGCGAACTGTATTATGCTCTGCCAGTCGCGTGCATTCATGGACCAACCACCGGCAAGGTCACATGTCGTCTTCTCTGTAAAAAAATCTACGGACATCAGTAACAGTGTCCACTTTTGCTAGTTGTTCATAGTAAACAGAACAGGTGGCAAGCCTGTTGCTTCACTTAATAAACCTAGATGTCAGAAGAAGTCCAGGAGTTTAAGATTAAGTCGATTTTTAAATGAAATATGGGAATAAAGTAGCTTTATAATCGTGAAAGAAGTTTTAAAATCGGTTCAGCAGTTTCCCAGATAAACACAGAAACACTCCTTAGATTTATATTTACCTTCTAAAAATATTTCTGTTTGTAAGGAATAAATAAATATTTTCTCGCATGTCACCCACACTCCACAGCCATCAACGTAAACTCCTTTTTATTAGAACTTTATCCTGTATAGTACTTTAGCATTTTTCCTTCGTGAAACTCTGAAATATCTGAAATATTTTCGTTGGCGGAATGTTCCGGTCTTTCGTGTTTGAGATACTTTCACGTTCAAATAACGATACCCAAATTATATAAACATGGAAAAAATAAGCTGTGTCCTTTTCGCTTTTATTTGTTAGGGAAAACTGTAAGTACCTAATTAAATAAATAATAAACGTAAAATTATAAGAAAGTGTAGGTATTTACTGAAAATTATGTTTATTTATTTATTTGTTTAATAAATATATGTCTGTGTAAATGAAAAAAAAAACATTAAAAAAAAACATAAAAATCCCTTAAATAACTTCATGTCAAAAAGCAATGGAACGAAATATAATGGTATGTATAAAGAAAATTTATAAAATAAAACATACGGAGATACGCAAAAAAAAAAACGTTTATTGATGCTTTAAAACCAGCGATCGCAAAATCACTGAAATAGTAGAAGTGGGCGGGACATGTTGCTAGACTTCAAGACAAGAGATGGTCACAAGTGGTGACAGAGTGGAAAGGACACGACAACGGGGTAGACCACGAGCTTGTTGGGCAGACGACATTCTTGGCTGGACATACTTGGATGACCATAGCTAAAGATAGCGTCAAATGGCAATCTCTAAGGAGGCCTTCACCTGCGAAGGGTTCATAACATAATTTTGTAAATATATCATGTAATTTTGTAAGTTTTTTTTTTCTATTGTGTATGAAAAAGGGCCTTTTTTATTATTATTTATTAGTATATTATAATAAGTGTCTGACAATCTGTCACTGACTAAGTTATTTTCTTGTTATGTTATCTAATCTGTGATGACCATGTGTTGGTTTGCGTGATATGACATCCTCATCAATTTTAAAAATAAAATTACAACAGCTATGACTTAAAAGTATTTCCAAAAAATTGTCTACACCCCTATTGCCATATCTTCACAAACACGACATACACTGACGAGCAATATAAAAAAACCAGCCAAGTGCGAGTCGGCCTCGCGCACGAAGATTCCGTACCATTATCTATAAAAACGGCAAAAACACGTTTGTTGTATGGGAGCCCCCTTAAATATTTATTTTATTCTGTTCTTTAGTATTTGTTGTTATAGCGGCAACAGAAATACATCATCTGTGAAAATTTCAACTGTCTACTATCACGGTTCATGAGATACAGCCTGGTGACAGACAGACAGACAGACAGACAGTTTCCGTTTTTACCCTTTGGGTACGGAACCCTAAAAAGCCATTAACTTATCATGAAATATTTCCGAAACCACGCCAGATAGCTTTTTGAAGTAAAAAGCAACATTCTAGTGTAGATATTTAGATTTTATTAGGCACTTGCAAGTGGTTTTTTTATATTGCTCCTCATTGTATATTATGTAGAAGGACTAAATAACAAAATGTAATCATTTGTAGGTGTCAACATTATTCTTGTGATCTCGAAAATACAAGAGATACAAACTTTGTTCATTTAAAACTTCTCGTTCGATGTAACCATGTAGCTAGAGAGACGGTGGAAGATTGGATTAGGTACTTTGATAAAAGCTAAAAGCTAGTAATAAGTATTTCTACCTTCTCGGATTATGGATTTTGTGTTAACTTAGTAATGGAGATTCGCGAGATATAAATTTTGCAAGTTTAATTTTTTTATATGGGCTTTTGATTATAAAGAGGTAAAGTTTGTAAGTTTGGATGTAGGGGGTAATCTCTCAAACATCTGAACCGATTCTAAAAATAGTAAGCTACGATATCGTACGATACGTGAGTAATATCTAATAGACTTTTTTTTTCTTCTTTTTTCTTCACGGGTTGCCTTACAGCTCCGTGTTACGATTCCAGGGTATCCAGCGGAAGACCAAGTCTCCCTCGTTTAGCCGATGGTATTTGTGAGGCTATACCTAACGAGTGGCTAGTTCTGTTGAGGTATATTTTAGATGGAAAAGCTTGTAAGTGTGGTTTGTCGGATTATGTACGTAAGTTTTTAATTAAAAAACCCATTGGTACATGGCCGGGATCCGGGATCGAACCCGTGGTCTGCCCATTTATATTTTATTTTGTTCCAAAATATCCACGGGCGAAGCCGAGGGCGGAAAGCTAGTCTATACTATAATATTATAAAGAGGTGAAAGTTTTTTTTTTGTATTTTTATTAGTAATGAATAAACTCAAATACTACTGAACCGATTCTTAAAGTTCTTTCACTAATAGAAAGTTTCTATTCTATTCAACAGAACTAGCCACTATCCCTGAGTGACATAGGCTATATTTTATATTGTTCGAATATATCCACGGGCGGAGCCGGGGGCGGAAAGTCTAGTTTTAAATATAAAGGCGTGTTTGGTTGTTTGTTTTGTCATATTTATACGACGTTTTTCAACACACTTGCGAGGAAAAAAATAAACTTCATGGAGTCAAATTTACGTATTCTTCGCCACTTGAAGTCAACATTTTTAATAATTAACCACAACACGGCGAAAATGTTAACAAATATTTATGGAAATGTTTTGTTTTTCCCGTGTGACAGATAAGGCACGGATAACTTCGCCAAACAGCCAACAAAGTCGTAATTAAAAAATAAAAACTGTATTATGCGGCTAAATTAAGAATGCTTTGTGGACACAATTTGCAATCTTGTACGAATTTAACTTCATTGGGTTATATTATAACTCTTGTGCTGTAATATAAAGAAAAAGCACGCGTGTTTAATATATGGGATTGTGAGTCTAAAATTGAGGTAATAACACGGTAATAACACTCACGTTGCGAGCAAGTGTGTTGAAAAGTATTTGGCAAGCAATTTAATATCAAAATTAATATCACGAGACAACCACCACCAGAAATTTGGCAGGTCAACGATTCCATAACCAGGGAAGGTAAAACTATACTCCTAACTTTCAGCTTTTATCAATTACCTTCCCCCAATATCCCGCTGTCTCTTGGGCTAAGACTAACAAGTAATTCGAGAGGTTGTTATAACTTTATTATTACAAAATGTTATGTAATTAATTGTGTCAAGTCACCGCCCTTATCATATTTAGCTAATAATGGAAATATTTTTCAAATTATTCAATAGGACTTTAGAATCCTCAGATCACAAAACAAACATATAATCACGACCTTTATTGTTTGCGAATTGGCCAGAGACACAAGTAACAGTGGCCAAATTTAGCGAGTTGTGACTTCATTAGTGCGGCTTTACATGTTCCCCGAAGCACGATATTTCGAGAACATTTGAACTCCAACACTACCAATTGCGCTAAAATGTGATCCTAATTCGTTTGGTGGTTTTTAAGATGAGCCGGGCATACAGACATACGGGCACAGTTGGTTGTGTTGTGACATGTGTCTAATCTATATATTTAGTTCCGCCCCGGTTTCGCCCGTGTAAATTTTAGAAATGTGACATAATGACTTATTCCTCTATCTCTGTGCAAAAATAACGTCAATCCGTTGCATCGTTTTGGCATGAAAGAAGGTCAAACAAACAAACACATTAGCATTTATGTAGTTAGGATTATTTAAAAGGATTTTATTTATTTTCCAAGAAAAATATCATAACTACGTTTTACTGTTTTTATGAGATTTCCTTAGAAATGTCAAAGTTATCTTGTTACAAAGGTAATTGTGTTTACTTCACATTGTTTCTCAGTTCTCTTTCAATGTTTTCAAATGCAATTTTCCAATTTTTCCGGCAACCTTTCCAATTTTTATTTCCCTACATACCTTATTCAGACTATTACTAACATTTAAAAAATAGCCAAATCGGTCCAGCCGTATCGCGTTATCAAGTGATGAGCTCACTAACGAACATCATATTTATTGAAATGAAAACTTCTTTAGGCGCGTTGGCAGGGGAAAATCTTATGGGTTCGCACCTAAAATGGCTACCACGTATGCCTGGCTCGAGCATTTTTGGTTGCGCATATCTGGCCGGCAATTCTCTTCTAAATAGATATACGTTATAATAATACCTTATAAATATACTTATATACCCTGTCCATCACCACAAACTTTTCCAAGTTGTTGCCCTCTCTTCGTGCAATATTTCCGAAATTATGCAGACCTCGTCTCATGCATGCTCTGACAGTATGGATAAAGTGACAAGGTATACGCAGCATACGACGCCATAAGGAAAACAAAAATGAAAATAATTAAATTTTAGTTACTATGCCTTGCGGCGCGGCCAGAGAGACTGGTAACTTATATATCATTGATAGATTTCTACACTGAAACTTCATACAAAATTCATTAATATTTTAATTTATGCATTGAATTTTTAATATCAAATGTTAATTCTAGGGAAGGATATCAAAGTGTGCAAAGTAATTTGCTTGCAAAACTGAATTTTAACTTAATTTACTGTTTCTAGTTTATTTTAGAGATAACCATTAGTTTAGGAACCGACGATGAGTTTAGGGTTCACACAAGGTAATTAGAAATCATTTATTTCGCCATCACGGGCTTTCTAAATGCCCATCTATTCTAATTGCTCTTTCCTTTTTAAACTGCTTAGAAAAATAATAAAAAACACAGTTTTAACAAATTATAAAAAAAACTGTGCATTAAAAAGGAACTTTTATCGACTTGAAACCTAAAAGTTAATCATATAATATTAATCAAATAAGAAGCGTCTTCGAGAAAGGTCAGTTCAGATGTACCCCAAACCATCGGCATGCATGAAGAATATGATGAGAGTGAACGAAGCGATATGTCAGGATCGTAGCAAATGGAAATCTGGGGCTAACGTTATCCCTGACTTGATTTACTTATACCATTAATGCTCAGCTCCTAAACATGATAGGTCCATGTTTAATACTCGTAAACCTTCCCGGTGAATCAACCTATCTAATAGTGAAAAGCTGAAAATCTGTTCAGCAGTTTCTACTTGAACGGGCACAGATAAAAAGACATTGTTTTATAATAATTACTGAAGTATATATAGTATGGATAACAAAGTGTTAATCCTAGTCGACTAATTAGTCAGCTACCATTAATCTTCAAGAGTTCTAATTAAATTTTGCTATCAAGTCAGAGCAGTCGTGGCTAATCATGGCGGTCCACAGCGCGACACACCTTGTAATGACTCGCCATGGTTGACTTTATTGGGATGAATAGTGCAGTGGTTTCTCCTTGCCTTCTGCATTAAACATATTGAGACTATTCAGGTCTTCAGGCTCGCTGTAGCCTCTTCCAGCCACTTGCCTAGCTAGGTGTATAGTTATACCGCCATTGCTCGGACTCCAGAGCCTCGTTTGTTGTCTAGCAGAGGGTACCAAGCGAGCAGGTGAGGATGACATTTGGGGTCAGATAGATACCGTTCTCCCCCTTACCCCCTTGCTATCTAGTACCTAATTTTAAACGGTAGTTAAGTTTTGAATAATACCTATTTGATGTTTAGTTACCATTTATCATTTTGGGTAACCAAATGAACGACATCCATGACATTTTCAGTATGGTCCAGGGGCCAGGAGGTATTCTACGATATCAATGTTATTTAGTTAGTTTTTTTTATTTTTCTTTATTTGCCTGCAGCTCCCGAAACCGTGATACGGTTCCAAGGTACGGAAGACCAAGTCTCCCTCGTTTAGCCGATGGTATTTGTAAGGCTATATCTAACGAGTGGCTAGTTCTGTTGAGATATATTTAGATGGAAAAGCCTCTAAGTGTGGTTTGTCGGATAATGTACATAGATTTTTTATTATAAAAACTCATTGGTACATGGTCGGATGTAGGAATCGAACCCGCGACTTTTCAGTTGCGAGCCGACGTCTTATCCACTCGACCACCGACGCCTCTCTTATCTATCCTTTGCTACATCTTCCCATCTATATCCGGCAGTTTTCAATAATTGTCGTCTAGAATTGTATTTTTGGTTTTCCAGCTATTCTTTTACTCATTTCATTATGTTTTCTATCTCTCGTCATTTACTATATGTCTGCGCTAATTAATCCCATTAATAAGAAAATAACTTACTTAGCCTAGAGCTTTTATGACTGTGATTAATTTGCCGACGTTATATGATGAAACATGAAATTATGTAGACGTCATGTGTGTAATAAAACATAGCGCCCCCGCCCCCGGCTTCGCACGGGTACAATATGGGTTTACAACAGTTTGAATACCTACATAAATACGCTTATAACTACTTATCTATTAGAGATATATATATATATATATATGCTACCGCGGACTTTTTTGTAGCTCATTGTATTCTACACAATTCTTTCCTACATCATTTTGTTATATCTCTGACGGATTAGACAGCATACGCCATGAAAACTCGCTGAGGCTAACTTTTTTCCCCCGACTTGATTCACTTTGAATGTGTTATAAAAGAATGACGAAACAAATATATAAAGCTGTAGTACTGAAAGGAACAACAAGGAAAGGACGACCAAGACGAACTTTTATTAGTCAAATATCTCATGTCCATAATAAAACCGGCCAAGTGCGAGTCGGACTCGCGAACGAAGGGTTCCGTACCATTATCTATAAAAACGGCAAAAAAAAAAAAAAAACACGTTTGTTGTATGGGAGCCCTCTTAAATATTTATTTTATTCTGATTTTTAGTATTTGTTGTTATAGCGGCAACAGAAATACATCATCTGTGAAAATTTCAACTGTCTAACTATCACGGTTCATGAGGTACAGCCTGGTGACAGACGGACAGACAGACAGACGGACGGACGGACAGCGGAGTCTTAGTAATAGGATTTCCGCAGTAATAAAAATAGTCGTGCATGTATGGATGTGGATGAAGCAAGCATGTAAAATGAAAGAAGAGGCGCTACTTTACCCGGGAAAATTAAGGACTCAAATATGAGACCGTGGAGATTCGGAGTGGGCAGACTACCTACTTTCTTTCTTTATGGCTCTCGAAACCGAGTTACGGCCTCGTGTGGTTTGCTGGATTATGTACATAAGTTTTTAATTAAAAAACCCATTGGTACATGGCCGGAATCCGGGATCGAACCCGTGGTCTGCCTAGACGTCTTAACCACTCGGCCACCGACGCACTTACTTCTATAAATATTTTCGTGAGGTACGTAATCCATATTAGCGACAAACATGTTATTAGCATAATATAATTGAAAGTTGTTTACTTTTTCCTTAGGGAAAATATCTATAATGTAGAAAATATGAACAAATAAGCTCAATTTTAGACTAGATGGAAATCATATTATTAAAAAAATATCAGTACAACTCGCGCTCTGAGGATTTCGTACCATTTTTATTGATCAGAACTTTCAGACAGGTTTTTTGTTTAGGGTTTCCTGTTTAAACTATAAGAAAGACCTCTTTTTTCTTTTTTTTTCTTACTTTTTATTTTTTTTACAAAATTTTAGACTCGGAGATAAGGGGGCGGGGGAACGGTAAATTCTCGTATATTTTCTTTAATATAATTTAAATTTTTTGTTTAGTGCTCAAACTTTTATTGATTAGGTAGGTATAATAAAATAATAGGTAAGTACAATAAGTTAAATCTAAGCTATACAATTAAATAAAACTTAAATATAAAAAATTTACCCAAATCGCTGTCAGCGGGTAGTGTGCCCAGAACGCTGACGACTGCATTGCCACGCTGGTTTTTTTTATTTTTTCTAGTATTCCTTATAGCACTTTCATTTGATTTTGATATGTCATATATCACTTGCACTTGAAAAAATATAATAAACCTAAAAACAGTTTTTCGTAAAACTTGGTACTCTATCATTTGTATGTAATTAAACTGACATTATGAGTTACAAATTAATTATTTGTTTGTAATGAACAAACTAAAAAACTACAAAACCGATTCTAAAAAATATTTCACCAATAGAAAGCTACGATATCCCTGAGTGACATAGGCTATATTTTATATTGTTCGAATATATCCACGGGCGAAGCCGGTGCAGATTGCTAATAAAATATATTTATATACCATGAAATCAGACTCCATAAATAGAATGTTTATACTCAATTTGCAGATGCGTCATTATAATTCAACCTACGTATAAGTATATTTGTATTACTTAGAAGACAAATCAAAGAAAGTATGTCAACGATTTCGTCTATATATTCATTATAGAGGCCATAGGCTAATTTATAGGCTAATAGGCCAGTATAGGTTACTTTTCAATACCGAAAATAGGGGCGAGGGATAGTAAATAATATTATGATGCGATTACCAGTATGTATTTTTTAACTTTGACCCATTCAAAAGTTTCGAGATATAATGAAATCCAACCAAAAACATAAATGTGAAAGAAAGCCAAGTTCGTAACAAAAAAGCTTCCAAAATAAGTACTCAAAGGCTTCGCTAATAAAAGAAGTGAGATCTAACTGGATTCGAAGTTCCTATCATAGCTGTCATGTATTATTGTGAACGTTTGTGGGGTGCTGTGTAATTTATATTACCCCACATTTGTCGAGTTTTAACCCGACTGTTATAGCTAGCTGGACGAAGTGAATACGGGCAATAACTATTAGGTATTGAATAGTAACACTGCACGAGTTAGGTAAATATGTTTACTATTATTCTACAAACAAGTTAAATTAAATAAACAAATCAAATAACGCGCGCGACTCACAACACGTACTATGGACGACTCGTTGGCGGTCGGCGCCGGCGGGCAGCGAGCGGTAGGTACTCCGCTGCGTAAGGTTGTGGCCTCGAATTAAATTAATGAATAATAAATAATATATTTAATAAGGTCGCCACAGTACTCCCTGGCCAGACCGTAACTACGGTCGATAGCGTTCTGGTAGACGTACTCTTCTGCCGCTCCGCGTGTGTTTAATTTCTTCGTTAGAAAAATTTTGGTTTTGCACTTCTCTCATCAAGTACGCCGGTTTTAGCCTGTCGACAGAGACGTTTGTGTTTTTTCCTTTGACCTCCAAAGTGAAGTACTTGGGCTGTCTTTCAATTACTTTGAACGGACCGGCGTATGGTGGTTCGAGGGAGCCTCGCACGTGATCTTGCCGAAGAAAGACATGAGTAGATGTATGCAGGTCACGTGGTATGTAGAATGGAGAGTTGGAATGCCATGATGTAGGTTTTGGGGTCAGCTTGGCCATGTGAGATTTCAGGCGCGTTGCGTACTCGGTGATGTCAGCAGCAGAGAAGTCATCTTTGGGAGACAGGAACTGACCAGGTAAGCGGAGAGGCTCACCGTACACGAGTTCAGCAGGTCACGCGCTAAGATCTTCTTTCCAGGAGCTGCGCATGCCCATGAGTATCAGTGGAAGAACTTCAGTCCACCGTGGTGAGGCATGGCACATAATGGCTCCTTTCAGCTGGCGGTGTAGGCGCTCGATTATACCGTTTGCGGCTGGATGATAAGCGGTAGTGCGAAAGTGACGCGCACCAACCACTGCCGTGAGGGCATTGAATAGGTGGCTCTCGAATTGCCGGCCGCGGTCTGTAGTCACTCGAGCAGGGCATCCAAATCTGGCGAACCAACCAGATACGAGGGCAGCAGCACAGGACTCGGCTGTTATGTCTTTGAGCGGGAATACCTCAGGCCATCGCGTGAATCTGTCGATGACGGTGAGGCAATACCTGTAATCACAAGACAAAGGTAACGGTCCTACAATGTCGAGGTGTATGTGAGAGAACCTCGAGGAAGGAGTAAGGAATGTGGATAGGGGGGAAATTGTGTGGCGAGTAACTTTACTCTTTTGGCATTCAGTGCATTGTCTAGACCACTCTCTACAGTCTTTACGAATCCCTGGCCAGACAAATCTTTGTGTCACCAGTCGCACTGTAGCTGTTTTTCCGGGATGGTGAAGATAGTGCAGCATGTCGAAAACATGTCTTCGGAACTGTGGAGTTATGTATGGACGAGGTTCTTGCGTAGACACGTCGCAATACACAGGTAAGCGACCAGATATTGACACTTTTTCGAGCTTGAGAGTGGAACCATGATGAAGCAGATTTTGCAGCTCTGGATCTGTAGCCTGAGATTGTGCAAGACTCTGGTAATCGATGGTTGTAGTAAGTTCTTCAACGCGTGAGAGAGCGTCAGCAACGACATTGTCCTTTCCAGGTATGTATCTTAAGTCTGTCGTGAATTGTGCTATGAAGTCTAGGTATCTGAACTGTCTAGGTGTGCACTTGTCCTTGTTCATGGAGAATGTGAAGGTGAGAGGTTTGTGATCCGTAAACACAATAAAGTTTCTAGCTTCCACCATGTAACGGAAATATTTTATGGCTTCGTAGACAGCCAGTAACTCTCGGTCGTAGGGGCTGTATTTCTTCTGAGACGAACTAAGCTTGTGAGAGTAAAATGCTAGAGGTTCCCACTGTTGACCATGGCGTTGTTGCAGAACAGCTCCTATAGCTACGTCAGAGGCGTCTGTGACTATAGCTAGTTCAGCTGTAGGATCTGGATGTGCGAGAAGTGTAGCTTGAGATAAGGAAGTTTTGCAGTCTTCAAAAGCTTTTAGCAATTCTGGAGTAGTCTCGACAGGATGTGAGCCTTTGATTTTTGGACCAGCTAAAATAGCATTTAGCGGCGCTTGAAGTTGAGCAGCGTTGGAGATAAAACGTCTGTAAAAATTGAGCATTCCCAAAAAACGTCGCATCTCTTTCACTGTTTTAGGTATTGTGTAGTTCTGGATAGCTTCTACTTTGGTCTCTTAAGGGTTTAGTACCAGCAGCTGAGACACTGTATCCAAGAAATTTTACTTCTTTTTGTCCAAGATTGCATTTAGAAGTGTTGATAAGTATACCATGTTGCTTCAGACGCTCGAATAGCTGACGTAGATGAGATTTGTGTTGCTCCTCTGATGACGAAAATATCAGGATGTCGTCGATGTACCCGAAACAGAAGTCTAGACCAAGGAGGGCTTCATCGATGAAACGTTGGAACGTTTGCGCAGCGTTTCTGAGGCCGAACGTCATAAATGTAAATTCGTACAATCCGAACGGTGTGGTAATCGCTGTCTTCTGGATGTCGTCAGGGTTGACAGGGATCTGATGGTAGGCTTTCACGAGGTCTATTGTAGTAAATATTGAGCAACCAGCTAACTGATGCGAGAAGTCATGGATATGTCGTATAGGGTAGCGATCGGGGACAGTTCTGGCGTTCAAGGCACGGTAATCACCGCAGGGTCTCCATCCGTTGTCCTTCTTTTGCACCAGATGCAGCGCAGCAGACCAAGGGCTCTCGGAGGGTCTGGCAATACCACTAGCGAGCATGTCCTCGAACTCTTTCTTTGCGATTTGCGATCGAACTGGGTCGAGTCTTCGAGGTTTACAAGATACAGGATGTCCAGGTGTGGTCTTGATAAAATGGACTGTGTTATGCTTGGGTGGTGAGTGAATACCTGGTGGATGAGTGATTTCAGGAAATTCCTTTAGTATAGTATGAAATACGGTTTCACCAGTGACAGCCTTGATGGAAGATATGTCTTCAGATGCTTGTGAACGAACAGCTGCTACTGAAAGTGTAGTAAGATTATCGACTAATCGTTGATTTCTGCAATCGACAAGTAAGTTGTAGTGTCTTAGAAAGTCCACTCCAATGATGGGTTTCGTCACGTCTGCTATAGTGAAGTTCCAAGTGAAGTCACGTCTGAGACCTAAGTTTAGATGAAGTTGCGTTTGACCGTAAGTATGAATGATAGTGTTGTTAGCAGCAACGAGGTCATACGAGGATTTGACACAGGGCGTCTTGACAGCTGACCGCGGAAAAACACACAGGTCTGAACCAGTGTCCACAAGGAACTGCATTTTTGTAGCGCGATCAGTTACAAATAGACGGCCTGTTGATGAAGGGCAGTCGTGGGCCGTTACTTCCGACCGCCCTGGGAGTTTTCCGACTTGTAGCTACAGGGCTGCTTACACTTGTTTGCTCTTGGGCCGAAAGTGTAGTGATAGAAGCAATGTGGATGGTCGTGTGGTGGTTGTCGTGGTCCGGATCTGGAGTGACTGCGTGATTGTGAGCGAGTGCGACTTGTGAATCTCGGCCGTGAGCATTCTGTTGTGTTAAAACGGGAGATTAGCAAGGAAATTTGTTTAGTCAGTTCGCTGATCTGCGTGGCGACGTCGTAAGGTGCGGCGGCTGAGGTACTTGCAACACTCATTGTATATAAGTATAAAAATATTAAAAATATTCTTTGCCGGTAAGCGGTCACTAGGCCACAGCCTTATTTTTCTTCAAAAAAATACGTCGGTATGTTTATTTTATTTTTTCAAATATGTACTTGCTTTTTATAGTCCAGCGGCGTCTTTTCTCCGTCAGGATCCTCAGAGTTAGGCACAGGATATGTTCTTAGGGGTCACCAGTAATGTGGGATGCTGTGTAGTTTATATTACCCCACATTTGTCGGGGTTTCAACCCGACTGTTATAGCTAGCTGGACGAAGTGAATACGGGCAATAACTATTAGGTATTGAATAGTAACACTGCACGAGTTAGGTAAATATGTTTACTATTATTCTACAAACAAGTTAAATTAAATAAACAAATCAAATAACGCGCGCGACTCACAACACGTACTATGGACGACTCGTTGGCGGTCGGCGCCGGCGGGCAGCGAGCGGTAGGTACTCCGCTGCGTAAGGTTGTGGCCTCGAATTAAATTAATGAATAATAAATAATATATTTAATAAGGTCGCCACACGTTCTTTAGTTGCTTTAAGGCGACGCCTCATAATTTTTGTCCCATACAAATCAGATGTTTAGTTTTTACGCGATAACTGTATATGCTAGGCCTAAAATTAAAATCGGTTTTCAAAGATAAATATATTCTAAAGTTTCTCATGGAAAGAAAATAACCAAAATCAGTTACACCTAACTTTTATGAAGCCTTGAAAATCCTCAATTTCACGCGTATTTCAGCCAAGTTCTCTTAATATATTTACTAATTTAATTTTTTTTCTAAATTAAAAGATAGATAATTTCACATACTTAAAGAATACACTAACTAGACTTTGATAATTCTAATATTTTTTGTAAAAACATAGAAAAGCCAAAGTCCTTTTCGTGTTTTTCGAAATACCATTTTTGTTGAGAAATCGTACTTTCTCATGTTTCTGGTAGGTACGTGAATATTGGTCAATATTACCTTATCCTTGGTTGCCTTATCGATTTTAATATCATCTCGCTCACATCTTTCTAAAGAGAGATGGAAAAAATAAGCCGCGCGTAAAACCGAGTTCGTTGCGCTGTGATGCCTTAAAATAATTTCCTAGTCAATTCAACTATTGACTAAAATTCGTTTGGCAAGTTTTTACCTTTACGGACGAAGTCGGACCGGTCGCTAGTTTATTGAATAAGTGGGATGAAAGGAGTCTAGGATGAGAGGATATTACATGGAAAACATATTTTTGTATTAGTAACGTCATATCAGAATACCATTGTTATCATTTGACGTCATATAAGCAAATATGACGTCCTCTCTTTTCGGGGATATTTACGAGTTTAGCGACGCTTGTTGGTGGGCGAGATAGACATAAATCTACTGTCTAACAAAATATCTAAACTATAATATGTTAATAGTAACTAATTGGAACATATTATAATTATTATTTTTCTTTCTTCACGGGTTGTTACGGTTCCAGATTACCCAGCGGAAGACCTTGGAAGGGAGACTTGCTCCCTCGTTTAGTTTTATGGTATTTGTGAGGCTATCGAGTGACCAGTTCTGTTGAGGTTTATTTAGATGGAAAGTGTGATTTGTCGGATATCGCGGTATCGGCAAGCGATTTGCGCGCTAACAGTAAGGTTTGTAATGGCGTCCATCCATAAATTTCTGCATTCTCTTCAATATCCTGCGCCCAGCGCGACACAGAATACCACTTATCCTGCCCATTGAAATGTGGAATGTTGTCTTCGCACAACTTTAGTGAAATGGCATCCATCTTGCACATGTCCATCTGTTCACCGTACACAGCATAATCCTTTTTTCTCTTTGTCATCCCAATCCCGGACGAGCCCCCAAAATTGTGGGGAATGGGATGTGAGGTAAAGAATTAGAAAAATACTTGATTTAACACACAAGTTTATTTTTAGCAAATTTTAAAGTAGAAACAGTACATCACTCTGTATAGCTGTATAGCCATCTTTTTTATCATTCTCTCACTCTCTCACACCTGTATATCCTTCTCTTTCACTCAAAACGTTCAACTACTAAAATAATTTAAATCCTACATGTACATAAGTTTTTAATTAAAAAACCCATTGGTATATGGATCGAACCCGTGGTCTGCCTAAGATCTTTTAACCACTCGACTTGGACTCAACACGAAACTTGGTTTTTCGCTGGGTACCCTGGGACTGTAACACGGTTTCGGGAGCTGTAAGGTAACCCGTGAAGGAAGAAAAAAAGGAAAGGAAGAAGGCTTTTTTTGCAGGCTTTACGATTCGAGCTTTAACCGGTGTTTTATTTACTTAAATAGGAGTTGAAATAAATAGCGATAAACATTACAGCCACTTTGCTGTTTACTGCTAGATCGTTAATTTTATATTTGTGAATTTGTTCATACCCTTACTTTAGGTGTTATAAGAAACCTAGTAAATATCTTAATGGGATTTGGTAAAGTCATCATCAACCTTTTTAAGATCAACTTCGGATCATTTGTCTCCCTCTAGCGCACCATTTTAGTGGTGCTCATTGAGGGAATCCACAACATTTCAAAATTTTAACACCCTAATTTTATTAGCCTATATAGCCTAGTAGGTGATAAATTAAGGTACCCGTATTTTTTGCTTTTCTAAAATTTTAACTTTAACACTCTTAAATTAATTTTTAAATATTGCATTTTTAGAAAAAGCCGATAACGGCTAAATGTATCAGGTGTCTATGCGTATTCTTTATTAAAAAAAAAGAAATGACATTCGTTCAATAGTTCGTTCATGGTTCTTTTGTTTCATTCAATATTGTTTATTTTTCAGTTTATTAATTTAAAATTAAATTTTATTCACTTTCATCAACAAAGATGGGTAGAGAAGCACGTAAATTAAATTCCCTTGTATCTATTGTATTCTATTTTTTCGTGTTATGGCTCCATCAGTAGTCCCCCTGTATCCTGTTTTGTTTCTACAACTACAACTAATACTTTTTATTGCCATGTACCTTTGTAGGCAGAGGGTATAGTAGCTTTGAGCCGTACTCGTTACAGTGTAGTTTTTTCAAAATATCTTTTAAACCACTGAATAAAAAAAATATTAAATATGTGTATCGTGTTAAGCGAAGGAAGATCTCCAAACGGATTTTTAATTTTGGTACTTAACGAAAAATGAAATGTTGTGAATTGCCATAGTCACCACGATTCTGAAAGAAAATTGGTGCTTAGCATTTTGGCAGCGAGTAGGAATCGAACCCGGGATCTCCGGTTTCAAGTCCACCTTCCTACCAATTAGGCTATCGACAACCTCAAACAGCACGACTGGCTGTGCATGGAAGAGTGCTAGTGTCGAGTGCTGACCCTAATGATGGTAGTGAAAGTTGGGTATGGCAGAGGAAACACCATAGTCGAGTGAATGCAGTAGAAATTAGAGCATTGAAAAATATGTGTTTAGGCATGTAGAAAGGATGGATGCAGTATATATGAGGCGACGGATATGCAGATCAAATAGGAAGCGTCTTCAAGAAATTTCCGGTAAGAAGTACTCCAAACGGACGAGCATGCATGCATCGTAGCATTCGTAGCAAATGGAAATCCGTGGTATCTGGGAAACAGGCGTGACTTTTAAGTTTTATGTATGTATACTATCTTATCCAAATCACTATCTGAGGTCCGTTTTTTCTAGACTTATCTTATTTAGTAAATCCTATAAAATTCTTAAATTATACGTTATATTAAAATTTTTAGTTGTGAATTTTACATATTCTTTTTCTTCTTCTTTCTCCGGCCTTATCCCATGTTTAATTGGGGTCGGCTCTCTTAGGAGCTTAGCTTTTCGCCAGCTCGATCTATTCCGGGTCGTCACTCGTCAGTGGGTCCAGAGAGCCATGAGTCATTTTACATATTAATTAACATTTTTAACCTATTAAATTTGCAGAATTAAGTAGTAATCATATTTTTAAACGTTTAAATTTAAAAATTATCTAGGTATACAATAAAAATACATAAAAACTCTTCAGCTTTATATATAAAGAAAGAGGTATGTCATGATCGTAGCAAATTATATTCGATTGTCTCTTCCTACCCCTGTTGGGATAAAAGGCGTGATGATAGATAGAAAAAATATGTTTAAAATCGTGGTATGCCTAGTCTAGTAATTAATTAATGTAAAACAGCCGCGGACATAAAATTTCTTTATTTTTAATAATTCAGGAGGACGTTTTCTAATTAAGTTTTGTTATTATGTTTTTAATTATAATTTGTTGTACAATCTGGTAACACGGTTCTGTATACAATCAAGCCCTTTATAACTTGCGGGGTGAATTGGTACACTGATTACATTATCCATATTTTGTAAATTTTCCATTGTGACTATAAAATAATATTTTCGGGAACCTTTTATTTATTTATTTATTATTTATTTATTATTATTATATTGTCACACAGATTTTTACATGATAATGGTGTTATAATAAGATTGTGTCCTCCATGTGGTACCTATACAGGTGTACAATATTTATCTTATAAATTATTAATTACAAACCAAATACAAAACATGTCAACTACCTATTACTAATCAAGTTTTACTTATAAATTATGTATGTATATATGTCAGAATTATATTATTAACATTATAATTATTTAAAAGGCACAAAATTAAATGTCACTATTTAGAGTCCATATACTCTTTAACACTATAAAAGCATTTGCTTTATTAGTAAGGCTGGCTTTCCACCAGAGCTTTGCGAGGAAGTTAGGCGATGAGCGAGGGAAAAGTCCACACTAAGGATTGGTTAAATTTTCTATCTTCAAAATCCGAGCAAATCCAGAAAATCTTCTTTCTTACAGCCTTACAGCTCCTGATACCGTGTTACGGTTCCAGGATACACAGCGGAAGACCAAGTCTCCCTCGTTTAACCGATGGTATTTGTGAGGCTATACCTTAACGAGTGGCCAGTTCTGTCGACTTGACGTATATTTAGAATGTGTTTTGTCGATTTATGTAGGTACTTACTTACATAAGTTTTTAATTAAAAATCCCATTGGTACATGGCCGGAATCCGGGATCTTACCTGTGGTCTGTCTAGTTATTACCAGTCATCTTAACCACTCGGCCACCGACGCATCCAGAAAAGCAAATTATAGTACCTACGCAAAAATGTGAGAAATAAAAATAATCCATAAGAAATTAGGCTTCAAAAACTTTATAAACGGCATTTTATGACATCACGAAATGCCGTTTATAAAATTTATGAAAATGGTTAAAGTTTTACTTCATTCCATTTTGCCGCCCGAGTTTACGACCCATATAAAATTATACATAAATTTTTTCCAAGCTAATGCAAGCGACTTCCTCTGCA
Source organism: Nemapogon koenigi (assembly GCA_963924495.1). Taxonomy (NCBI): domain Eukaryota; kingdom Metazoa; phylum Arthropoda; class Insecta; order Lepidoptera; family Tineidae; genus Nemapogon; species Nemapogon koenigi. The sequence goes on along the minus strand of OZ004647.1, from coordinate 10,531,465 downwards.
TGGCTCACCATAATATCAAGAATATACTATATACTACACCTGCTCGAAAAGTACTTATTTTCTTCATCAAAAACAGCGCTGAAAGTACATAATTGCGGTCGTACTGCGGGAAGAAAATTCATATGAAAATGCTTTCAGCCCGCTCAGCGTCTGCTGATTGGGCGGTAATGGATTTTGAACAAACGTAAATATTTGTTATTTTTAGAAGCACGACGAGTTCATTAAAATACATAATCTTAAATAAATTCGTGATTAGTATTTTTGGGAATTGAATCCGGGACCTCCCAGTTAGGCTATCGTATCCTTTCTAAATCCATTCCAAAAAGACTATTTTCTTCATCAAAAACAGCGCCGAAAGTACATAATTGCGGTCGTACTGCGGGAAGAAAATTCATATGAAAATGCTTGTAGCCCGCTCAGCGTCTGCTGATTGGGCGGTAATGGATTTTGAACAAACGTAAATATTTGTTATTTTTAGAAGCACGACGAGTTCATTAAAATACATAATCTTAAATAAATTCGTGATTAGTATTTTTGGGAATTGAATCCGGGACCTCCCAATTAGGCTATCGTATCCTTTCTAAATCCATTCCAAAAAGACTATTTAGGTCTTCTGGCTCGCTGTAGCCTCTTTCAGCCAGCTAGGTGCTAGGTGTATAGTTATACCGCCATTGCTCGGTCGCCAGAGCCTCGTTTGTTATCTAGCAGGGGTACTAAGCGTGCAGGTGAGGATGACATTTGGCATCGGATAGATCTTATTCCGTTCTCCTTCTTACCCCCTCATATTCCATACATAGAGGTATATATTCGTTGAATAGATTATAAGGAAATCTCTTTTTTATTATCGTGCTTATATAAACTCAAGAGGGTAGGTTTACAGCTCGTATGTTGGCTATAAACTTTATGATCCATGTACTATGTTTAGTGAAGGAAATGCTTTTTATTCAGATGAATCTACACATGTTAGGTACAATAAGGAGTCGATAGCCTAATTTTTAGAGCTTCTACCTATATTTGTGGATAAATTATTCCCAATTCCCAAGTAATTAAGCTTATAGTTATTTATTCACAATATATCTAAGTGAAATAGCTGTTATTTTTTCAATGGGTTTTATTGAATAGGAAATATGGGTGGTTAAACTTAGCCCCCGTTTTCTCTTTCATAATCTATCACAAAGCAAACTACTGAAAATCAGTTCAGTAGTTTTTCAGAAATAGTTTACGGCTGAAAATTATATATCAGAGAAAAGCCTTAGCAACAGTTTCTATCGACGGTGATGGATATGGTTCAAATCTCATCCACAGTTTTATTTTTTTTATTTTTCAATATTTTTTAAAAATTTATTTCTCAGGGTAGCAAAATTACTTAAAGTGGAAAAATAAACTTAAAAAAAAGTGTATCTACTTTAAAAATTTAGCACTGAAAAGTAAGAAATAAATTAATATTACGTCGTAGAAATTCAAGACGGTTGGCGCGACCAAGGGCGCTTTTAAATTAGTTTCACTAATATTATAAAAAGTGGGAAGACGATTTAAATTTAACTTTTAGCAGTTTTATAACACCATAAATTTAAATTTAAATTGAAAAACTGAATAGTATACGAGAAATTGGTTATAATTGTTATAAACTTAAGCCCAAATAATATAATATGTTTTTTTTTCTTTCTTCACGGATTGCCTTACAGCTCTCTAAACCGTATTACACAAAACTGGATAAGACGTCTAGTATGACGTAACTTCCGCATTGTGACGGTCGGTTTCTGTATGTTGAGTCCCCATTCCCATAACCTAATGCTTTGGCCTGCGTGATATCTGTATTTTTTGGTGCAAATATTTTTCTGGGATTCGAACCCGTGACCGTCATATTTTATTTATTTTTAGGGTTCCGTCCGTCTGTCTGTCTGTCCGTCTGTCACCAGGCTGTATCTCATGAACCGTGATAGTTAGACAGGTTAGACAAGTTTTTTTTTTTCTCCGTTTTTATAGATAATGGTACGGAATCCTTCGTGCGCGAGTCCCATTCGCACTTGGCCGGTTTTTTTATTTAGGTATTTGTTGAAGAATACAGAAAAAATTTACAGCTGTACAGCCAAGTCTTAATCTGTCTAATACGTCACATATAATAAAAAATATAGGTTATATTGCCACCAATAAACACGTAATTACACCTTTCTTTGTCTATTGCAGGTACTCGGTTCTGCCACAGAATGGCACTTCGCTCATCGCGGCCTCCCTCACGCCCGTACTAAACGGTCTATCTCACATACTCGTATCTTGAAGCAACATCCTTTGGTAAGTCACTACTTCTTCATCATCATCAACCTTTTAAGATCCACTGCTGGATCATGGTCTCCCTCTAGCGCACCATTTTAGTGGTGCTCATTGAGAGCAATTGTCATATAGTCACCACGCTAGGCAGGCGGTTGGTGACCGGACGCCGCCGGCTTTACGTCCCTCCGAAACACGAGGAGTCAATTTAAGCACATATTCTTAAAGAAAATTGGTGCTTAGCATTTTGGCAGCGAGTAGGAATCGAACCCGGGACCTCCTCCGGTTTCAAGTCCACCGTCCTACCAATTAGACCGGAGCCGCAGCCCTACATGCCGAGAAAAAAGAGCAAATACTCATGCCGTAATTTTGAATTCCTGGCGTTTGCGGTGGAGACTCTGGGTGCGTGGTCACCGGATGCTATAGTTTTTGCAAATAAAATCGGAAAATACTTCTAACGGAGACCGGCGATCCACGCTCCAAAGCCTTTTTCATACAACGCATAGCGCCAGAAATTCAAAAGGGTAACGCGCATGTGTTCTAGGCACTATGGCAGCGGATTCGGACTCTCTGGAAGAAATTTTTAATTTGTAGATTTGAGATTTTTTTAATTATTAAGTTATATTATTATTGTTTAGATTATATTAAATCTTTATCCAATTAGACTATCGACTTCCTACATTCATAATTTGTATGGGGAGAAACTATTCCCAATATCTCTGTAAATAATCCACATATTGTGTCACTGTAATTTAGCATATAGTTACATATTAAATTATTGAATATATCTAAGTGAAATATCTGTTATTTTTTCAATGCGTTTTATTGAATAGGAAATATGAGCGGTAAAACTTTACCCCCGTTTTCTCTTTCATAATCTATCACAAAGATCTTAATTTTTTTTACGGCTGTCTCACTTAGATATTTATATTGAATAAGTAACTATATGCTAAATTACAGTGACACAGGTGGATTATTTACAGAGAAATTGGGAATAGTTTATCCCCGTTTGTTTGTTTGTCAAAACAGAGCAACGGATTGACGTAATTTTTTGCAAATATATAGGTGCGTGTTGTTTCATGGTTGTGATCTGCATTTATCGATATATTTATTTAAATAGGTATTAAAAACTACTCTACGAGAAAATTGTAGAGGCTTTACCGCAGACACTTTCATTGAATAATAGATAAAATATACGAGAATTTCGTTGTGAAAAAGGTAGGCTTTTAGCGTTCAACAGGTATTTGATGTGCTGTTGGCAAGGCAACCGATAGATAAAATAACAAACATTAAGTGCAAAGCATTTTTTATTTTTTTTAAGACTTAGTGCCAGGGTGCCTTATCTTCCTTGTCTGTTCACTCTTGACAGAGCGATCGTGGTCATCATGTTGCAGCAAAATTTCGGGCAGCCGTGATTCATCTTACGATGCGACGCCACCCCTCTCTGTCGGCTGTGATAGGTGTGGGCCGCCTACTGCAGATGTAATCTGGTCGGTCCATCGCATGTGTGATCTGCCGGGTGTTCTTGTGCCTACGACCCAGCACGACAAGGCGCTCTATGGGGTCGTTGTACCGCCGCGACACATATCCAAAGAATTAGAGTATTCTAGTCTGGATCGTGGCTGATAAACGCTGCCTGACGTCAAGTTCTTGGAGTATCGATATATGTTTGCGAAATTCTGTCCACGTGCCAGTATGCCAGTAGATGACAAAAGCAGGTTTACATTAATACAGTAGCTGGATCCAGTTCCCGATGCCTAAAAACGGCGTCAGTGTCGTCCAGATTGTTACATTATGCCAGTGAGTTGCATTCGATTTGTGTATGGTATGAAGAAAAATCACATATGGTCAATCTCGGCGGCGACGCTAGCGATTGGCGTGAATTAACGTGTTTGAAACACTACTTTTAATCCGGTGATTGCCACTGTCAGCGTCACTGACACCCAGTTTCTGAAAGCATTGTCAAAGTTAATCAAAGATTAGTTAATTAACAACTGTCAAAATCCATACATTTTCACATATTTGACAACTGTCATGTTTACTAATTGTAGATTAAATGTTGATCGACCTTTCAGAAACTGGGGGTTGATCTGCATAAACACGGTGAAAAGTAGGCAGCCGCTCTACTCCATGTCAGCCAGCGCCATCACCAGCGCTGGAATGGCACGAAGAAGTGTTTATACGGAGCCAATACTTCGCAAACGCTGGCGTGCCAACGAGATTGTCGTCAGCTACTGTATCAATCTAAACCTGGCATAATTTCTACGGCATAGGTACATACTACTTGTCAAGTTAAAATGAACGTAACTTTTTATATTTGTATGAAAGATTATTTCTCAGTAAGTTGTTAATTCGACCTTGGTAACACCCTCGGGAAATTTAGCTGCGGACAAAACATATTTTTGTCATTGAATAGGTGACGGAGGGATTTCTGCCACGAAAATACGGTTCAAATACTTTTAGAGTTGGCGTATTCTTTTTTAGCCCGATTTAGTTACCTCGTAAGTATAAGTGATAGAAAATGTTTCTTTTTTGAAAGGAAGGAATTATTTTCAAAAAACAAAACAAACACATCCTCACGGCCTTTATACCTTGCGGTGTCGCCAGATACTCCAGTAACCGTGTCCACTTGACGACAGTTGTCCATATTAAACAGAACAGGTGGCAAGCCTGTTGCTGTACTTAATGAAACTAGATTGTCAATGTCACGTAAATATCTGTTATTTTTGGACAGAAATGCGGACAGGTGCAGGTAAAATATAAGTCCATTCGTTTCTCTGTTGTGACTTGAAAGAAGTTTGTCACAAACACACAATATTAATAAGGATTTTAAAAGTAATTTTTACCTATTAACTATTAAGTAGGTAATCTGTGATCGTGATAGATGATCCGGTTCGAAGGACCAAATCAATTTTTTTATGTAAAACTTTTTTGATTGCTGTGAAATTATCTTTATTTTATCACTATAATATTTTGTAGTATAAAGATACATTCAGGAAATTATTTAGAATTTTTGGCTCCAAAAATCTTACGAACAAAAGTAAAAATGTTTTATTTTTCTGAAATTGTCTAAATAACTTGTTTACCACCATTCCGACGGTTGATTGTCATCTGAGTGGGCGTCCGACGTCCGTAACTTCAGAAATTGTAATTTCGCGGACGAATTGTTTATTTTAGAAGAAAATGTTATGGCTTCTTTTATTGCAAAGCCTTTCATTCACTTTATTGCCTAAGACCGGCCGGGTATATATTTTGGCGGGAAAGCTTAACTTTAATTGTCTAGAGGCAGTTCCACACCTGTTAAATCGATATGGTAACTTACATTATTACAATTTCTGAGTCGAAGTACGATGTGATATCTATAATGGTAATATCTATATAAATTGTATATTATAATTGCAATGCTTTTGTGCACGATAATCTCCACAATGGCTGAACCAATTTGGAAGTGGTTTTCATAAGCTAACATTTAGTATAAATCCTCTGACTAATAGAAAATATTTATTGCTATTATTTTCTCAGGCAAAGGTATTGATATAATGTAAAACAATGTTTTATCCCAGAAGTGCTAGGCAGAGACAATGAATGTAATTTGTTACGATTCTGACATACATAATAATATATCTTACGCCTTCTTTTATATTCATCACACCACTCATACTTGCCCGAATTGTGAGTGTTTCAAACATTGCTATCAATCATCAAGTTTAGGAAGTACATCTTGGGCGCCATTTGTAAGCATTTCCTGTCTTTTCTGCGATGTAAATTCATTTTATCTTTCTTCATCTTTTCAAAGTTGATTTTATTTTGGTAGCAAAATATTGCTATACCAGCTTCTGCCCGCGGTTTCGCCCTCGTGGAAATGGAATAAAGAAACACTTTGAAAATCTAAGTTTCGGTAGACCTCTATGGTCCATCATCAGGTTATTAGGTGTCAATAGAGAAGAATGCGCAGTGAAACATGATGTTGTGACTAAAATGAAGCAAAGTAGTTTACACTAGTTTGGACATGTTGAAAGAATGAAGGATGAAATATTGACTAAAAAGGTTTATATGGCAGCAGTGACAAGAAATGCTGTCAGAGGAGGTGTACTTTAATTGAACATAAAATAATTATTGTCGAATGTTAAAGGTACACACAATCGCTGAGCATGTATCAAAGGTATGATGAATATAGAAGAAGCGAAAGAGATATGTCGGAATCGTAGCAAATGGCATTCCATTATCTTTGTCTAACCCTCTTGGGATAAATGGCGTAATAATATAATATATAATACATATATAATTATAATCAAATATTATTTTTTGTACTCAGGTGCATACAGCAATACAACAAACGGGTTTCAAGCGAGTGAAAAGAGGGTTCCGTCCACTAATGTTACCAGAGTTGCTACCAGACGTAGCTGAACCTAGGGATCCCTATTTTCCACTACAATGGTACCTTAAGAACACAGGACAAAATGGCGGAAAACCTAAATTAGACCTTAACGTGGAAGCCGCTTGGGCACAAGGTTATACTGGAGTTAATGTTACGACGGCGATCATGGATGATGGTAAGATATATTATTTCTCTGAAGATATCCAAGTTGACAAGCAAATTGCTCCATCATGTAATTTCACCAAAGGTTCCCAAGTCTAACATGGGAACAGTTTTTTGAATTTCTGCCTGTCTGTCTGTCCAAAATAGACACATAACTTAGAATAGAGAATAAACTAGTTGGATTTCTTGATAAAAAGACATGAATAAGAACAGGTGCGTCGGTGACCGAGAGGTTAAGACGACTGGTATTAACTAGGCAGACCACGGGTTCGATCCCGGCCATGTACCAATGGGTTTTTTAATTAAAAAACTTATGTACATAATCCGACAAACCACACTTAGAGTCTTTTCTATCTAAATATACCAACAGAACTGGCCACTCGTTATAGTCTGTCCAGTGAATCGTGTCATTTCAAACGAGCGGCAAATTTAAAAAATCTTAAGCTGTATACACTGACTCACGGAATTGCTAGACTTGATCATTTCAATTTTTATGATGATACTTGATTAAAATACTTTTATTTAGCTGAGGTTTTATTAATATAAGAATACATAACAACTTAGCTTGCCAGTCAACCACAGGCCACAGGCAATAATTTTATTGTTGCCATCATATAAATGCCATAGACCATATTTTTTAGCCTATTTTTTTCGATTGTTTATCGTTAAAATTTGACAAAATTGACAAAAGGATTATTATTATTATATCTACAATATGTACCAAAATTTAAATTCGTTTCTAAACTGTAAACGGTATAATTGTCTGACAGACATAACAAACTTCATAAATCTAACAAATTACAATACAATACAAACATACAGACAGGTGAATGTTTAATACATACATACAGGTTCATAAACAGAATTATTATAGAATTTACCAAAATCAACGAAAGTATCAAACATAATAATTCATCATATAAAGAGTATGTAACTATAAAAGTGACAGTATAAATGTTGTCATACTAAAACTTTAAAAATAACCAAATGACACGATTCATTAGACATACTCTAGGTATAGCCTCACAAATACCATCGGCTAAACAGGAAGACTTACGCTGCGTACCCTGGAACCAATAATACTGTTTTAAAATACCGCGATGAAATAATTTATTTTCATTTCGGGGCAAAATTTGAAAAATCGTTTTCCCGATTTTCCACAGTCTTTAATAACATTTAGCAATTTGGCTTCAAATTATTAAATTACGTTTTTCTCTTCCCTTCTTGGTTCGTTAGGACTGTTATACCTATCTCGCTAAATTAATAGAAGTGGGTGTTTAGTGAAGGATATGATATAATTTAAATTATTTCTTAAATGGAGTTGCGTTTTAAATATTTGGCCATGGAACTGAAAACCAAGCAAGAGCGTAGCGCATCACTTGAGAACTGCTGGACCGATTTATTTTGTTTTTAAATGTGCGTAAAAGTTCGGTCCGAATCAGGAAGAAAAATTGGAAAAGTTGCCCGAAAAATTTTAAAATTCGGGAAAAATTTGAAGTTGATATCCGATACATTGGTTTGGTAATAAGGTCCACAGTAGTGACACATGATCAGAGGTGGGCTAAACTATTTATTATTCTCAGAAAAGTGGAAGTCGGCATTCCGAAGCACATTTCTAGAAAATTTGTGCTTATAATCCTGAAAAATTTCACCGTTTCAGGATATTTTAGATTTTTCTGCTGACCGTATTTTGTTGAATCTATATGAAATGTCGGTCACATACTGTGACAACCCATTTCAAATTAATATTCATTGTTCTGTCAACAGGTGTCGACTACATGCATCCAGATCTAAAATATAATTATGTAAGTTTACCTTTTTATTATATTATCTATATTTATTAGCATATATAACTTATTATGTTTTTGCAAAAAATCACGTCAATCGGTTGTTTAGTTTTGGCGTGAAAGAAGGACAAATAAATAAATAAACACACTTTAGCTTTTATAATATTTGTTAGGAAAACTTATGTACATACCGACAAACCACACTTAGAGACTTTTCCATTTCATACCTCATTAGAACTGGCCACTCGTTAGCCTCACAAATACCATCGGCTAAAAGTGGAAGACGTTGTTTTTAACTGAGTACCTTGGGACCAATAACACGATTTCGGAAGGCTATACCCGTAAAGAAAAAAATAAACAAAAAATTATGTAAGATAAATAAATTACTTTCTAGGGACCAACGACGGAGCGTTGACTCGAATTTATTTGTCCGATTTGAATAAAACTTATACCATATAATAATAATAATATGCTATCAATTATCACCATTGCTTGAAAATATACGGTAGCCAGAAAATATTCTACTAGACTATGATTTAAAGTTTTACAAAAGAATATAATAAAATTTGCTTATTGAGTGGCTTCCGAAACCGTGTTATGGTCCCAGGCTACTCAGCGGAAGAAAACCTTCCTCTTTTAGCCGATGGTATTTGTGAGGCTATACCTAACGAGTGGCCAGTTCTGTTGAGGTATATTTAGATGGAATAGCCTCTCTACGTCGGATTATGTACATGGCTGGGATTGAACCGTAGTCCGCCTGCCGCCTTTATATCAAAACCAGACGTCTTAACCACTTGGCCACCGACGCAGAGCCTATAGTAATTACTTAGAATAATTAAGTTTAAGAGGTAGATGAACGTGGGCGCTATTATTATAAGTTTGTTATATTATTAAGTTCAATCAAGTGAGATATAACTTAATTTCATTGTCTATTGATGGCTGTTTCCGTGGATATTTCTTGGGAAATTTTACCTAATATAATTTTAAAGCTGAAATTTTCATGGCGTAGGCGTTGAAATAGGATCAAATTAAAAAATCTTATTGATTTCATGTAACTGAAAGGAAGATTTGACTAATTCTCACTTCTAAATATCAACTCCTAGCCGTGGGTATAACAATTAAATATAATTTGGAAGAGAAATGTCAATTCCATTCCATAGGTGCGTCGGTGGCTGAGTGGCACCATGGTTTTTATAATTAAAAACTTATGTACATAATCCGACAAGGCTTTTCCATTTAAATATATCTGAACAGAACTGGCTTTTCCTTAGGTATAGCCTCACTAATACAATCGGCTAAAATACCGAAGGCTTGGTCTTCCGCTGGGTACCCTGGGACTAACAGATATAAAAAATATGTTAATTCACGTCAAAGTTTTCGATAAGAGAATATAGAAATTCAGTAAACAGCAATATTGCAACATTTCACATGGATTTTAGTGGACGAAATGCATTATTAGTTTAATCCCGTCCGCGCTGTAATAATTGTGATTAGTCAGTGATTCATAGGGCATATACGGTCGTGCGGGATCATCTTAAATACCGATTAATCGGCTATAAACACTATAAAGGCTATAATACTTGACATTGGCAAATCACTGTTGAACATTGGTTGAGCCATAATAAAGGAAGAATAAATTCAAATGTTATTAGTAGTACATAGAATTGTGACTGGATCGTGTTACATAATTTCTGTATTCTCCTAACGATTGCTTTAGACAATGTCAGTATTTTAAAGAAATAACTAGCGACCCCGCTCCAGGCTTCGTCTTCTTCAGCCTGTGTCCGTTCACTGCTGGACGTAGTCGTAGGCCTTCTCAGCATTGCGCCACTTCTCCCTATCCTCCGCAGTTCTCCTCCACGCTCTACCCTCTCTCTTCACGATGTCGTCACTCTATCTCGCTGGTGGTCTGCCGACACTTCTATGGCCCACTCCAGGCTTTGTAAGGGTACAATATCAGATAAATTATAGCCCATTCTTCCTAGATAATCCCTCTTTCAATTGGTGAAAATTTTATGAAAATCCGTACAGTAGTTTCTGAGAGTAGCCCGAACAAACACAAACTCAGCGCGGCGGAACACTTAATGAAGAATTAATAAAAATATATTTATTTTCAGAATGCTGAAGCGTCCTATGATTTTAGTAGTAACGATCCTTACCCATATCCGAGATATACGGACGACTGGTTTAACAGGCAAGTGATATAGTACATATAACGTTAATTATCTTCTCAAACGATGTCATTAGAGAAGAATGCGGAATGATATATGACTATGTTGTGATTAAGAATAAAAGTAGTTTTCGCTGGTTTCAACTGATTTCAGCTGGTTCGAAGGATGAAAGATTGATTAAAAAGGTTTATAAGGATGAAACAAAAGGAAATGCTGGCAGAGGACGACCTAGATGTAGGCAATGTTAAAAGTACACACATACGAGGATGTATGAATTAGAATTGAACGCCGTTGCTTCAAACTTAAATAAATTCTAAAGAAGATTTGTGTTTTGAAATTAATTGTCTAGATTAGTGAAATTTTAGTTTCTAATTTTGTACCAACCCAACCGTCTTCAAATTCAACGGCGAAACGAAATATTTAATTATTTCTTGCTTTTTCAGTGAACAATAATTGAAGTCGTTTTTTAAAAGTTTTTTTTTCCTTTTAAATGATTTTGCTGTTAATAACATCTTAATATATTATAATTATAAAAATAAATCATCGAAATAGGCATACATTTCTAAAAACTACTAACAATTTTCATTAAAACAAATATGGGATTGGGAAGTGTATATCGTTTCAAATAAAAAAAGGATTTTCCCAATTCGGTTTAAAATGACTGAGTTTTTAGGAGAAACGTTTTATAAGAATACGGAATTAAGAACCTCCTCCTTTTTTTAAAGTCGGTTAAAAAGAAGCGAAAGAGGTACTAAGCATGTCAGGATCGTAGTAAATGTCTTGTCTCTGTCTACCCCTCTTGGGATAAAAGGCGTGATGATAGATAGATAGTCACCATATTGTAAGATTGGATTTCTAAAACTACTCCTAAAACCATAGATATAGTATACTGGCGTTCTACTAGATTGGTAATGTCGCGATTAGAACGAGACCAAAAAATTAATACATCAGTGTGCATGACAAATTTGTAATTCTGTGGATTTTTTATTTTAGATGACTTACATCCGTCAAATTAATCACGTTTAACACAAGATATTTTACAAATAATGACTACTGGCGCTAGGTTGTTACAGTATTCAAAAAACGGTCTCGTCTATCTGTCTCGCTTTAACACACGCGTATTTCTGTGCTTTCTCTTTTGTATTGCCAATCTAGTAGAGCGCCCGAGAGACTATACTAAAATTACTAAATCTATGCCTAAAATTATCCGATTCTGATTTTTTTATATCGACGCTCGAAGCTGTGGGCGGCAAGCTTGTCTTTAGATAGAATCTTTATAAATTTTAAGTGAGTCTTTCATTTGAATATCACCTACTTTGTATTCAAAAGTATTTGCTATAATTTCTTCAGAAACTTGAAAACTTATTTCTTGTCAATTTTGTACAAGATTACTAACTTTAAAAGCCATAGAGTACCTACTAAGCCTATGGAGGGGCCATAGACGGGCTCCCCCTTTCGCCAATTTTTTCCCCTTTGACCAGTTATACTGACCAGGTGCGCAGTAATAAGTTACCTTAGATTTCGTTGGTATCGTTTTGTGTCGCGAGACAGAGCTCTAGGAAAATAGTTAACTGTGATGTTGTTAACGGGAAAGGTGATCTAGGGCGTCAAACTTAGTGTTTCCAATCATTAAATATAATTATTATGTTTGTATTTTAACATAATCATCATATAACGTAAAATCCGTTGCGACAATAAAACGACAGAAAAATACAGTGGTACAGGGGCTAGTACTAGGCGTTTACAAGTGGCAGAAAAAATTGTTCGGTAATTTACACGCTTCACGTCTCCTTTGTTATATACTCAAAGTTAAAAGCTACCGAGATCGCGTAAATCCAGATATAACTTTGTATGAAATCTAATTAGGATTCATTCAGGCGTGACTGAGAGTTTTTTTTATTTCAGTCATGGTACGCGATGTGCAGGCGAAGTAGCAGCAGCTCGTGATAATGGAGTGTGCGGTGTTGGGGTCGCTTACCACTCTAAAGTTGCTGGTAAGTTCATTCTGTTTCACAATCTATAAGTAGGTATATAAAGTTACAAATAGGTAGAAACGTCTTTTTAACTTACACGTGTACTTTAATAATTAATAATATGCTGGAACCCTGTGGTCTTGTACGTGATGATGGCAAGAGACCTGATGGCATGACGCTGGTGCCTTGGGAGAGGAGAAGGGACTTAGTATGGGACGCAACTTGTGTTGATACCTTGGCGCCCTCAGCATAGCTATACAGCGAGGAAATGCAGCCAGCGTTCTTGTAACCATGCCACGCGGACCAAATATTTTTGATTATTAATATTATTTTAGATTAAATACTGTATACTTAGTTAATTTTTTGAAACAAATAAAAACGGTGCGTCGGTGGCCGAGTGGTTAAGACGTCTGGTATTAACTAGGCAGACCCCGAGTTCGATCCCGGATCCCGGCCATGTACCAATGGGTTTTTTAATTAAAAACTTATGTACATAATCCGACAAACCACACTTAGAGGCTTTTCCATCTAAATATATCTCAACAGAACTAGCCACTCGTTAGATATAGCCTCACAAATACCATCGGCTAAACGAGGGAGACTTGGTCTTCCGCTGGGTACCCTGGAACCGTAACACGGTTTCGGAAGCTGTAAGGCGGCAACCCGTGAAGAAAAAAAAAAAAAAAAAACTATTTCACAGTACATTATATATCTGCACGTTTTAAAACAGGCCTTTTTACAAGGGTTTGAAGGACTCTAACACCTAATAGTGCTTCAAAAAAATGATAACTCTAGGTCCATTACTCCTTAATGCCTCATAACTTTGTTCCATACAAATTATATGCTTCACGCGTAATGTCTTAGTTTCGAAATTTAAATAGCTTTCGAAAGATAAATATATTTGACACAGTATTAATTTTAAAAACGCCTAGGTTTTCTAAATATTGTCGAAAACTCGAACTTAGCCTTTAAATATAAGACCTCTAGGCTGTGGAACCTAAATAAAAGGTCAAATATTTACGTAACCTAGGCCTTTTAAAGTGCTTCTCAAAGGGCTGTATAAATATTATGTTTCACAAGAACGCAAAAGGGTTTCCTAGAAGTACAACAGGCCTCTCAAAATAACACCTTATTGATAGAGCTCAAAGATGTTTTTTGTCGCTATCAAATATCTCCCTTAAAACTGTATCAAAGTTAATGTTTGATACGCCATTTTGAAGATTATTTTTCCCTCTAATAACGATTTTTTTAAATATATTTTATATCCGCTACTATGTCAGTTCCAGCGGCTCCGCCAGCATCATTTCTGCTACCAAGTAGGCAACAGTTCATAACATAATAAAAAACAATCATTTCAATTTTTTAATCACCCAATTTTAAAAATATATTAAAAAATAAGATAAGTACACGTATTTTTATATTTTATTTTTGGTTGAGTTTTTATATTTTTAATTTAATTTTGAATTTTTATAATTTCTGAGGACTTATAAACTAAAAACCTTAGCTAGGACTAAAAATAAGAAATATAAACTGCCACCCAAAGAAAGTGACAGATAATGTCAGTCAAGCCACAGAGTATACGTTATAAAATGCAAAGAGTATAATATAGCCGTGTGATGATACGACCTTATTTTCCTGGCCGCTTACAAGCTGGCCATCATTAATAGCATTTATTTTGATTTTAGAACACGATATTGTTAATTTTAATTCAATAGAACATTGTATGTTATTTTCAAATATTCGATGTGTGGAACCTAAATTAAAATTTTACTCATTCCTTCACAAACTGTTGACTTAGGCAGTACTCTGCCAATTATAAAATTTATTATATTTCTATTTTATCAACTAAGTAAATAACTATATAAAATGTATTGTATCAATATTCAAGAACTAATATCTATGTTAATATAAAAGGAGCGCAAATAAGTATTGTAAGTATTTTTATCATACTTTGTATTGTGTTACTTCAATAGCTTAACGCCCTGTAGTAATGTGTAGTTCATTTTTATTACAGTGCGCTCCTTTGACGGCTCCTTGCTCCTTTCTCCTTTGACGCTCCTTCTCCTTTGACGCTCTTTCTCCTTTGACGGCTCCTTCTCCTTGGCTCCTTTCTCCTTTGACGGCTCCTTGGCTCCTTACGGATCCTTTTACTGGTTGTTCTTTTGCTGCTCCTGCTTGTTCCTTCCTTGTTAATTCGACCAATAAACGAATGGTGAAAGTTTACTACGAGTTTTCCTGCAATACCTACCCATCGACCCATCCTGGCTACCCCACTACCCGACAGCCGTAGCCGGAACTCAAATCGCCTACAACATTATTCATAATGTATAACAAGACTAGCTTTTGTCCGCGGTTTCACTCGTAAATATATTTCCTGTGATAGCCCATTCGAAACTAGCAAAACTTCCAAAAAAATATTATTAAAAAGAAGTATTTTTATAATTATATTTAAAGAATAATTATTAATTTAGCTTCAAATGGAATAAAAATGGGTAAAATTAATCTTCTTCTTCTTCTTCTTCTTTTTTTCAATATGGCGGTTCCACCAATATTAATCGGTGATTTCGCCAATGTCAAGTAGTATAGCCGTTTACGGTGATTATAGCCAATAAATCGGTATGTATGATAATCCCGCCGACCGCGATATGTCTTATTAATCACTGATTAATCACAACCATCGCAGCGCGGGCGGGATTAAACTGGATTCCCCAACACGTCTCCGCGGGAGCGTGTGCTATCCACCAAGGCGTGTCGTGGAATCTGCGTAAAATTAATAGAAGGTAAAACCTGAGTTTAATAACTAACAACTCAGCAAACAGACATTAGTATTTTTAAATTAGAGGGTTAGCACAGATTAGGGCACCTATTAATCCTTATTTTTCAATGTTTCAGTATTTTTAAAATAACTCGAAAATTAAAGAATATATAAAATAAAAAAAATAAAAAATAAGCTTTCTAGCATGTAATCTCCAAACGGTTTTCGAATGTTGGTACCTTACGAAAAATGAAATGTTGTCCATTGGCCAAGAGCGATCGAACACACGTACCTACCATTTTTTTCCGTGAGCACTTTAAGACAGTATTTTCGTTTAGGTGTTTAGGCAAAGTCTTATTTCCAATTTTTTGTTCAAAATTTTAGACTCAGTGGTTGTGTAATAAGGGAGGGGGAACGCCCAATTTTCATATATTTTCTTTAATATAATTTGAACTATGTAATCTAACTAATTTGTATTTATTAAACGTCCAGTAGATTCGAAAAAAATAAGTTGTGACAGACGGACAGACAGACAGACATACACAAGAGTGGTCCTATATAAAAGTTCCGTATTTTCATCGGATATACGAAACCCTAAAAACTTATAATGTTTTTTTGTTGGATTATTTCCGGTCGCAATTTGTTAACACAATGAAGGTCGTAGGTGTTTTCCCGGGGGTCAAATCGTACGTATTTATTTTCTCTATTTTCGTCTATGAATGTTTTCAAAACTAGAAGCCCTTATAAACACGAATTAGATAATTAAAACTTATTTATACAAAATAGGTAGACAGCGGAAGGCAAAAAAATAGGGAGCGGTTTTCAGCAGCTTTAGCAAAATATTTGTACAGCACAGAACATCTATCTATGCTGTTCGTTGGTAAGCGCATCGATTGAGAACGGCTGATCGGTTGGCAATTTTGCGCCACTTCTCCCTATCCTCCGCAGTTCTCCTCCACGCTTTACCCTCTCTCTTCACCATGTCGTCACTCCATCTCGCTGGTGGTCTGCCGACACTTCTATAGCCTTCTAGGTCTCCACTCAGTAACCCTTGACGTCTACCATCGTGTCTTCGAGCTACGTCTCCCGCCCATCTCCACTTCATTGTCGCAACTCTAGTTCCAATGACCATCACTCTTGTCTTCTGATTAATTTGGACATTGGATATTCGATCACTGAGAGAGATCCCGAGCATCCTACGCTCCATAGACCTTGCCACCTTTATCTTTGCACAACCTCCTTTGTCAGTGATGGTGGGAAGTACGCACTGATCAAATAATTTGTCTTCAGACATTGAGGAACCTCTCTGGACTTCAAGACGTCACCGAGTTTTCCAAAAGCTGTAATTGATATTATCTATGTTATTGTTTTACAAACAAACAAACGCGCTTTCGCATTTTTAATATTAGTCAGGACTGGGGTTAAGCCTAGTTAAGATTTCACCCCTTTTTCATCCCTTTTCACCCCTAGGCACATATAGAGAAAGTTATAAGTATTGATGTGTGGAAAATTCCTTCTTTGGAGCTTAATAGTTATTTAATGGGTTGACAAGTCATAACTAAGTCTGAAGTACCTACTTTAATGTAGGTCAACGATTTTATAAGATCAGTTTATAATGCATCACCATAATATAAAACAAAGTCTCCCGCCGTGTCTGTCTGTCTGTCTGTCTGTCTACTGAACGGATTTTGTTGCTGTATTCATTATTAGATAGGTTGATTCACAGTATAAATGAATCAAGTCGGGGAAAATTTAGCGAGTTTTCATGGCGTATCTTGTCCAATCCGTCAGATATATAACAAAATGATGTAGGAAAGAATTGTGCAGAATAAAATTATCTACAAATAGATAAGTTGTTATCAGCGTATTTATGTAGGTATTTAAATTGTTGAAAACCCAAGTTGTACCCGTTCGAAGCCGGGGGTGGAGTTGCTAGTCTGTATATATATATTTTTAATTTAACATATTTAAAAGCTTTTCTGGGCATTGTAGGTACAAGGATTTTTGTTAAATTCAACCCCTAAAAGTGGTATAATAATATTGATCTTTAAAATTAGCATAAAACTCTATTTTCTAAAAATTCCATAATCCAACAAACTATACATCTAAATCGCCGTCTAAATATACCTCAACAGAACTGGCCACTCGTAAGGTAGATGTAAAATTTATAATGAAACTGTATAGTATTTTTAACGGACTTCCTTTAAATTCTACTACGAAATATTTATTATTTCTTACTTTTTAGTGCTTGAAGTCGATACACTTTTTTTATAAGGTTTATCATTATTTAAACGAACACAATAATACAAGTGTTTATTGGCCCAGTTCACAGGACATCTTAATTATAATCAAATTAACATAAGTCAGTTTTTAAGCTAGAACATAATTATGTTATTATGTTTATCGTCTACTAAACATTTTTGAGGTCTTGTTCTTAATATAGTTCTATCACAAAAATGTTACATTGAATGGCAATGACAAGTGACATATTCTATTTTTAATAACCAAGCACCAAACACCGGATGTTCTCACACCGGACATATCTGAAAACTTTATTTATCAAATTTTATGGCTATAATATAGATGGTATCATTACAAAAATGTACACGAATATTTTATTGGTCTCTGGTATTATCTATCCTTTCATTGTAAAATTTTGTCTATGTTGTATAAGATTTTTTTTTAATTGCGTTTTAAGCAGATTGTCGCTTACGTTAAATTCAATATGACACACGTACTATTTCTATCCGGCTCGCGTGCCCACCATTCTAGATAAATGCGTTCTGCTTGCTTAGTCCGGGGGAGCATAGAGTAACTTATAACTCAGTGCTAACCAGACGTGTACCACTTTGTGCCAGGTCGAATAAATCGTTTTTATTCGTAATTATAGTAAAAAGAACGGGTGCGCGTGCCAAGATCACCTCATCATCGTAAAAATAATTAAAAAATTAATAAAAAACTAAAATGTATACCTAAATGTGTTTAATACTGGATAATTTACCCTATTCACATAATAGCGCGTGGTGCGGGTTCAGCCACGCCTCCGCGCGCACGAGGTAGAATCTCGTGCATTTTCACATCGACCACTTCACCTTAAGATGCGTTCACTACAATAGCCTCACAAATACCATCGGCTAAAAGAGGGAGACTTCCGGGACTGCTGACACGTTTCCATAAGCTCGTAAAGATATAAAAAAAAATAGAAACACAAACGTGCGTCGGTGGCCGGGTGGTTAAGACGTTTGGTATTAACTAGGCAGACCCCGGGATCGATCCCGGATTGCGGCCATATACCAATTAACTTATGTACATAATCCGACAAACCCAGAGGCTTTTCCTTAACTGGCCACTCGTTAGGTATAGCCTCACAAATGCCATCGGCTGAACGAGGGAGACTTGGTCTTTTGCTGGGTACCCTGGAACCGTAACCTGGTCTTATCGCTTATTCATTGTAATAAGAACCAGGTTAAACCTGGGAATACTAATTTATAAATATCCTATGACATCAGTGACCCTTCTTCACAAAGGAGAATTCTCTATTATTTGTCTAACATTGTTGTTGATCAACCAAGTGTGAAAACATACATATGTATATTATATTATAGATAGTTTAATTTTAGATTTGTATTCATTGAACCTGTACGAGATCCGACTGCATGATTAGTACCTACGTTCATCTGTTATTTAAACTAAATACAATTTTGATAAATATATATGAATAGACGAAAATGTTCCTGCCGGGTTGCCTATTAAAATATGACCCGCGATTTCACCCACGTGGAAATAGATCCAGAAATAATAAAATAATCCCGTGGCTGTAATTTGCCCCTCCCCCGCCCGATTTCGCGTTGTAAAAAGTAGTATATGTCATTCTCTGACTCCTAAACTACCACTATGTAAAAAATCATGTCGATCCCGTGAAAAGCAAAAACAAATCTATCCCACGGGAACCATACATTTTTCAGGGATAAAAAGTAGCCTATGTGCTATTCCAGACTATAATCTATCTA
This sequence comes from Nemapogon koenigi, assembly GCA_963924495.1. Taxonomy (NCBI): domain Eukaryota; kingdom Metazoa; phylum Arthropoda; class Insecta; order Lepidoptera; family Tineidae; genus Nemapogon; species Nemapogon koenigi. Next base: position 10,511,961 of record OZ004647.1, on the reverse strand, counting down.
TGTGCCAGATTTCATCCAGATCCGTTCAGCCGTTCTGGCGTGATTGAGTAACAAACGTACATCCATACAAACTTTCGCTTTTATAATATTAGTAGGATTCATTTTATTTATCAAAATTGTATTTCGTTTAAATAACAGATGCACGTAGTAAGATATATAAGATAGTGTAGGGTTGGACATTTTCGGGCCGGGCATTCCTTGGGTGGTCATTGGTTGGCTAACCCCACAGTTTTTATTGTAAGTAATTAAAACCAGAGAAACCGAAGTTGTTTTCCATTTCCAAAGTTTCCACGTGTAAAGCGTTTTCTTTCATATTTTATCATGTTTATATTCTTGGAAAGGTGGATAATCCCAAATCCCAAAATAAAGTTACTAAGCAATATTCTTGTGTTTACTTTCCCTCTAATTTTCCAATATTTCCGATCCTAAATATATTACGCTATAACTATATGTTTTAGTCTCGAAATTTAAATAGCTTACGAAAGATAAAATATATTTGACACAGTTTGAATAAAAAAAAGGGTTTTATTAAGCCCTGAAATTGATTCACACATATTTTCAACTAATGTAACATTTTTTCGTATTTATCCTATAGATAATTTCACATACTTTATGATAACATTAACAACAACTTACTATTTCTAATGATGATTTTTTATGAAATCGTTCTTTCTCATGTTTCTAGTACGTGAATCTTTTCCTATCTTATCTTATCCTTGGTTACTTTATCGATTCCTTTTGCAGTGTATGTCTCTAACAACTTTTTAAAGAAATATCGACAAATTAAGCCGTGAGGTTTACTGAGTTCATTGCGCTAACAAGCTTGCTCTTAAGTAGAGGTTTTCCCCGTTTCCACCGACATGGATTTCTAAATCTTACATTAACGCACTCCTTACATTGCGGCATGGCCAATTAGGTGTCCTTGGGTACTTAACACTATCTCTAAATATTATTTCCGTTTTTTTTGTCGATACCCCAAATCTCCCTTAATAATACGCCATTTTGAAGATCATTTTCCCCTCTAATGACGAAAAATAATCAATCAAATCAAAATTAAAATTTAGACTAATTTGTGTATTTTGTAAAAAACGCCTAAACACCTGTGAAGATTCAATTTTAATTGAAGGATTTGCGAGATAAAAAGAACTAACAGACAGACTTTCGCATTTATTATATGTGTATCTACCTATCATCACGCCTTTTATCCCAAGAGGGGTAGGCAGAGACAATCGAATGCCATTTGCTACGATACTGACATACCTTTTTTGGCTTCTTTTATATTCATCATACCTTTCACACGGCGATTGTGTGTACTTGCCATCGATCAATACATTTCTTATATGTTCAATAAAAATACACCTAGGTCGTCCATTTATAATATTACTAAGGATTTTTTTTATTTTTTTTACAGGTATAAGAATGTTGGACCAGCCTTACATGACAGATCTAATTGAGGCCAATTCTATGGGACATGAACCACACAAGATCCATATATACAGCGCTTCTTGGGGTCCTACTGATGATGGCCGGACCGTGGATGGACCACGAAATGCAACCATGAGAGCTATTGTCAGGGGTGTTAATGAAGTAAGATATCTACTTGTCTCAGTCCATAAACCGGCTCCCGAAATAGCATCTTCCTCTTTTTTTGAGGCTATACCTTATGAGTGGCCAGTTATTTAGATGGAAAAGCCTCTGTGGTTTGTCGGATTGGTACATGGCCTTAACCACTCGGCCACCTAAATTATACCCGAGCAAAGCCATCCTAGTCACTAGTTCATGGAGGAAAGGTATAGGAAATACCTAGATAGGAAACCTAATAAATAAATGGAAATAGGTTTAAAAGCTTATACCTAAGTTGCGAACTGTAATCTAGTTTTCCATGTTACAAAACTTAGGTAGTTAATGTGTTTATTGAGAAACTTTTACTTTGCTAAAGCTTTTATATACTTTAGTGTGAGCGTTAAATATCAACCTGCTATATGACTACCAACCCCTTTTAATTTCTGAATAGCGTTTCGAGATGGAATAGCGTGTAACCAGTGGCCAGATTCCTTCTCTGATGAAGCCAGAAGCCGAGCGCTGTCGTGATCACTGATTAAATTTTGTGTCAAAAGTTTGTGTGTTAGTTGTAATAATGGAGTGTCCCAAAGTTTTTGTTTATTTATTTCCTTCGAGACACCTTCGTTAGGACAACTTAAATCCCAGGCTTCTATAGCCTCAGAAACATAGCTCATTTCACTAAGTTTGGAAATTTTTAGAGAAAGTTCTTTAACACTGTGTACTGAGGATAAGAAGGCTGGTAGAGCAACACTAGAAATTTTTCTCAAGCCGATGCCACCTAGTCTAATGGGTAATGTTGCTTGGGTCCAAGAATTTTCATTAAATGTCTACAAGTTTTTCCATAGGATCTTTTAGAATGGCATCTATTTGTTCCACACTTAGAGGCTTTTCCATCTAAATATACCTCAACAGAACTTGCCACTCGTTAGGTGTAGCCTCACAAATACCATCGACTAATCGAGGGAGACTTGGTCTTCCGCTGGGTACCCTGGAACCGTAATTTTGTTTTTGTTGCGGTTTTCTCTATTAAATAGGTTGATTCACATGTTTAGGAGCTGAGCATTAATAGTATAAGTGAATCAATTCGGGAAAAAAGTTAGCCCCAACGAGTTTTCATGCTGTCTAATCCGTCAGAGATATAACAAAATGATGTAGGAACGAATTGTGTAGAATAAAATTATCCACAAATAAGTCCGCGGTAGCATATATCTATATCTAATAGATAGGTAGTTATAAGCGTATTTATGTAGGTATTCAAATTGTTGTAATCCCATATTGTACCTGTGCGAAGCCGGGGGTGGGGTCGCTATTGTCCTTCTTTCACGTCAACACAGAGCAACGGATCAACGTGATTTTTTGCACAGATATAGTTGGAACTTACAAGTGCTACTTTTCATCCTGAAAATCCTTCAGGATAAATTCTAATGTCACATTTCAAAATTTCCACGGTTTTTTTTAACATATGTGTCCAATTAGCGTAAACTGAGAAGTCGCGAGTTTGATCCCCACATCCGACCATGTACCAATGGGTTTTTAAAATAAAAAATCTATGTACATTATCCGACAAACCGTACAAAGAGGCTTTTCCATCTACATACCTCAACAGAGCTGGCCACTCGTTATAAATCTTCGGCTAAGTGAGGAAGACTTTGTCTTCCGCTGGGTACCCTGGGGCCGGCAACGGTTCCCGGGAGCTGTAAGGCAACCCGTGAAGATTTTTTAGCGTAAACTGCAGTTCTTAACTTTTCACAACATCAACTGTCTATACTTTTCTTTAATTTAAAAACATACAGTGGTAACCTCGCCTGCACTGCAATATTCATTAGACGCCCTCAAAGCGAGGGGTCTTCATTAATTATTCAGGACTGTATATTATACGTTTGGTAATGTGTGTGTAATTGCATATTTTAACATTATGAAAATAAAAATGGTACTTATAGAGAAAAACTCCTTTGTAAAACAAAAACAACTTTTGTAAAAATAAAAAAAAAAACATATTTTACGGGATTGGATATATAGACGGGATAAGTCGGGGCAAAAAGCTAGTATATATACCTACCTAATATTAGTATCTATCAGCGTTGCCAGATATTTTTTCGGGCAAAGCGGAATTTTTTACATTTTGAGTAAATCTTTCGTCGAACATAATATAAAAACGTAAAATAACACTGGTCAACACTGATTTTGTCACACGAACTTTTAATCAGGGCACCAGAGCTATTTTCCTCGGGAAAAATGGAAGTTTCTTCCAACAGAGCAAATTTGGGCTTAAAATTACAAGAAAAATACAAAGAATAACATCCTAAAGTCTTAACATTGAGCGAGGTCGGATTGAAAATTTTTTTTTTAACTCTTTTTTTACGGTTTTTGTTAAGTGTAGCGAAAAGTATTGTTCCTAGAGAAAAATGTTGAGAGTAAAAGTTGTGCAGGTGATGATTCTGCATGACGATTGGGTATTTAAAAAAAAATTTTTTTAATTCAAGGAGGTTTACCGCCAGGTGACGCCAGGCAATATTTTGCAAGTTAGGCTACCCGCTAAGCATGAAGATATCCTATCTTTCCCTTTGCCCCCCAAGGCTTCAACTCTATCCTCCCGCCCCTCCCCTAATTCTAACCTCCAATACCGTATTTGACTAACTTAAATTTTTTGACGACGTTTGTTAAGCTGTAAATATGCATCGAATGTACATAAACCACCCGGACAGTTGTTTGTTATGTGTGTGGAGAATTAACTTTTGCATCTCAACGTCGAAAATTTACACCATTGATAGAAACATTTTATTTACACTATTTTGGTTTTCCTGTGCGTCATCAAGACAAATCCTGGGTTCCATATATATGCTGTGTAACATGTATGAGACTCTTATCAGGTTGGGCTAACAAAGAATCTCGACATTTGCCATTTGCTACACAAATGATTTATTGTACAGTAGGTGATTATTGCACTTTTCATGAAATATGTTTTCATGTCACAAAAAAATCTGAATTGTCAATTCATTCTGTGGGCATATTACTTTTTATCCTTTTATTTGTGTTTCAAATTAAGTTTACAATGATGAAAGATATAAAATATTTTATAGAAAATATTTTTTAATATTACTTACCTAACCTTTTATATATTCTCTGAAGATTTAACTTCTTTAAGTTTCCTTTTGCGCGGGATATTTAATTTTAAGCTAAAAATCGGGACGTCTCGCCAAAATCGGGACGTCTGGCAACGCTGGTATCTATAGATAAAACACTATACTAAATTATAAATAGGAAATATTTGATTGTTTGTTTGTTTGCATTGAATAGGCTACGAAACTATTGAACTCATTTGAAAAATTCTTTCACCATTGGGAAGCTACACTATCCCCGTGTGACATAGACTATATTGTATTATCAAAAAAATAGGGATCCTTACTAAAACTCCAATAATGTAACCCAAGGGGTGGGGGTGTGAGTCTGTGTGTATGTGGAGGGTAATCTCTGAAACTAACTGATCCGATTTTGAAAATTCTTTCACTAATAGGAAGCTACATTATCTCTAAGTGCTATATTTTATTTTGTTCGAAAATATCGGGGGCGGTATGCTAGTAAGTACAGAAACTTTAGACAAAAGACTTTTATTTAGTTCTTTGAACATTAAAAGTGCCTCAAATATTCTCCTTTATAATAAGTTCGGTACAGTTCGCCTTTGGAATGCAAATATAACTTCTTAGGTAAGGCAGGGTAGAGAAAAGTTAAGTTACGCGTGAGACATTCTTTCTAGAAAAAAGGTGTAAGTAAGTAACTTTTTCTAAAAAAATACATATTATTTCTCAATATATCAGGTACGATTTTTCGGAACAAGACTTACGCCATTTCAAAATGTTTCTTTTAAAATTAGACTCATTTATTTATTTTGTAAAAGACGCTATCTATTGGAGAACAGTTGAACTATGACAACGATATTGACACCACTAACGGTGCGAAGTACTCGCACGGGTCATCTAGTAAATTAATATTTATTTATTATTTAATTATGTTAAATAGATAATTTAGTATGTACAGTTAATACTTATTTTTGTTTTAGTTTATTTTGTGATATTATTAATCCTATGTTTACAAAACCAATATATATAATATACCTACCTAAGTAGTTGTGAAAAATAAATATTGAAATAAAAAACCTTACCAGACATCTTAACCACTCGGCCACCGACGCACTTTTTTTTTTTTTTATTTTTATTTTATATTTAGGCAAAAAAATAACATGAGAGTAGAGTGGGTTCCGTGAGACTATTTAGATATTTTATATTTATTTTAAATCCGTGCGAAGTCGGGTTTTATCGTCATATAAAATACAAGAAAATCGGTACAACAATTTTCTCGGTACGAAACTTATATTCAGTTCTATTTGAAATATGTGAACAGCTTTTACAGGACTTCGTAGACTTCAAAGCGATCCTAAAATTCCAAACCGGCAAACAATGTTTGTAAATTGTGTGAAGGGCCTACAAAATACTTGTGAGTTTATAGCTATCGACGCCTGACATTTGACGGGTAGATAATTGTTATATATGCTATCAGAGACTTTTTGTAGATAATTTTATTCTATACAGTTCGTTCTTACATAATTTTGTTATATCTCTACTACAGCATACGCCATGAAATCTCATTGGGGCTAACTTTTTCCCCGACTTGATTCACATATAGTCTTATACCGTTAATGCTAAGGTCCTTAAGGTGAAGTGGTCGATGGGAAAGTGAGTGTTGAATAAGCAGAACGCATTTATCTAGAATCGCGCGCATTTTACAATGAAAGATAATTACAAAAAATAATAATATCAATGTTAATTTTTGTAATGATACCATCTATATTATAGCCATAAAATTTTGATAAATAAAGTTTTCAGAGGTGAATTTAGGATTTTTTTCTATCGAGTAAAATGTTTCTAATCATATTTTCAAAACAATAAATATTGTCATATCCTTAAAACCAATACATTTTTTTTTCAGTTTCGTAAATAGAACAGGTTTTCTGAAAAATTTGATTATAAATTGGATTTTGATGACCATATAATATAAACCCTATCAACCTATGTATCTTATTATAATGAAATATATAATATATAATACTTATAATTATAGTGAAAAAGGCACAGACAGACAGACAGACGTGGCGGGAGACTTTATTTTATAATAATGAAGTAGATTCCATGTCACGCCTTGGTGAATAACGCACGCGCCCGCCGAGATGTAGTGATGACTAGCAAACCGCCCCGAATTTTAATATCACATACACACCCGATCCTGTTTCTGCTCCTCTCCTAAAAGACGTAGCGTGATGTTTTATACACATAAACTTTCCTTTTGAATCAGCCTATCTACTAGTGAAAACCGTATCAAAATCGGTCCATTAGTTTTTGAGTTAGCTGCCATAATTTCCAAAACAATTTTTATTAACAGTTATTGTAACTGTTATTAACCGACTTTAAAAAAAGGAGGAGGTTCTCAATTAGTCGGAATCTTTTTTTTAATGTAGGTAGGTTCCCCGATTAGCTACTTGAAGACGCCTGGAGTCTGGACCGATTTGGAGGTGGTCCCATGGTCATCAGGTCAGGATCTGATGATGGGATCCTGGAGAAATCGAGAACTCTTCAATAATAGGCACACTTGAAGCGATTTGGGTTTTTTTATGCAAATGCTTTCGGAAAGCACACTTTTCAGTGGATAATTTTTGAAGTCGGTACACTTTTTTTTTAAAGGCAATTATTTTAACGCATATTTCTGGTTGCAGGGTCGTAATGGTCTTGGCAATATCTACGTGTGGGCGAGCGGTGACGGCGGGGAAGATGACGACTGTAACTGTGACGGATATGCTGCTTCTATGTGGACTGTGTCTATTAACAGGTATTCATTTATGAGGATATAATCTATATTTATAGTTCAAATTTCGTCTAAATCGGTTCAGCTGTTTATTAAATAACAAACATCAAAATTTAAATTGTATTTAGGTATATGCTCACTTTGTAAATTCAAAAAATATCATTAAAAATAAAAAAAAAATAAGAAAAATAGTTTACGCTGGTTTGGACACGTTGAAAGAATGAAGGATGAAAGGTTGACTAAAAAGGTTTATGGGTGAAGTGAAAGGAAATGCTAGCAGAGGACGATCTAGATGTACTTTTATTGAATACTAGCGGACTCGGCAGACGTTGTCCTGCCCAAACGTTGGCTTGCCTGCACTACCCTACCCCTACCCTACCCCTACCCTACCCCTACCCCTACCCCTACCCCTACCCCTACCCCTACCCCTACCCCTACCCCTACCCCTACCCCTACCCCTACCCCTACCCCTACCCCTACCCCTACCCCTACCCCTACCCCTACCCCTACCCCTACCCCTACCCCTACCCCTACTCTACCCTACCACTACACCTACCCCTACTCCTACCTCTACTCCTACCCCTACTCCTAGGCAAAATTAAGTTTCGCGAAGCCGACCAAACTGAAAATCAGTACTACTAATGATCTATTAAATTACTTAAATTACATTTTGTGACTATTCAATTTGGTCGCGTTCGCGATATTATCACTTTTGTTGAGTGTCGGAACGCGACATTAGATTCTCCAACACGCACGCGAATTTTAACTTTGTGCGGTGACATTAGGAACACATCTACATTGCATAGACAACAATGAGTGCTTTTAATTTAAAATTAACTTTATTGAATAGCAATAAGGTTCAAATTGACTCTGTTATTATGGGAAAAAGAAAAGGGCTGTTTTAAGGGTTTTTTCGGCAATTATTCGAATTGTCTGACCTTTTAAACCTTCCCTGGATATCTAGGAATATTTTAAGACTAAAATCAGCCAAATCGGTCAAGCCGTTTTCATGTTATGTCGTGACAACGGAAAACGGGTTTCATTTTTATATATATAGATATAAAAAATATGTTGATACTGTTGATAGATGGAAAAATTAAAAGTACACACAATCGCCGAGCATGTATGAAAGGTATGATGAATATAAAAGAAGCAAAAGAGATATGTCAGGATCGTAACAAATGGCATTCGATTGTCTCTGATAGATAGATAGATAGAAAAATATCATCAGCTAAACAAAGAAGACTTACCTATCTGTCTTATGGAGTCTCATAACTTTTGTCCCATATATTTTTTTGTGAAATCATACTATCTCATGTTTCTGGTACGTGAATCTTAGCCTATCTTATCTTATCCTTGGTTATTTTATCGATTATTTTTGCAGTGTATCTCTCTAACAAGTTTTTAAAGAGATATCGACAAAATATACAGCATGGTTTACTGAGTTAATTGCGCTAACAAGCTTGTTAGTAGGCAACGCATTTGGTCCGGCATCGCACCGAAAATTTCCCATTCCGCCCGCCGGACGATCTAGGCGGGCCATTTGTTATAGGAATTGGACGAATCTGTAGTCAATTTCGGTGGACCGTATACGGCAGCGCGCCGGTGATTGGACGAATGGGTTGATAAGTAGTGTTATTTTTATTTCGATAATAATCTCCATTATTTAAAAGAATTATTTTAGAAATATTTTTTATTTAATTTGGTGTCACATACGATAGGCAACATTTTAATTAATTCAATCGGCTAATTGTGTTCATGGATGTAAATGTGCAATTTATATCCAGTAGGTGACTATAATTTTCTGAATTGTAGCAGAAAAATATCCCTAAGCAAATTTAATATATTTCAGCGCAATAAACGACGGTCAGAACGCTCACTACGATGAATCATGCTCTTCAACCCTGGCCAGTACATTTAGTAACGGAGCTCGGGATCCTAGTACTGGTGTGGCCACCACTGATTTATATGGAAAATGTACGGCCACACATTCTGGAACTTCGGCAGCCGCTCCTGAAGCTGCAGGGGTGTTCGCTCTAGCCTTACATGCTAAGTAAGTAATCTACGTATCTAGTGTCTCGTAGCCTGCAAATGATATATGCAAATATGTGGTAGGAATTTATTGAGGGGGGGGGGGGGGGGTGCCTTTAACTTAAAAAAAAACATTGCACCCCTAACAGATATCTCTTGTAAATAACTACCTATTAAATTATTAATTATTTTTCAGTCCAAGTCTGACATGGCGAGATATCCAACACCTTACCGTGCTGACTTCCAAAAGAAATTCTTTATATGACGCAAAGGTACGTTTACTAGATTTCTTTGATGGGAAAAATACTGCACCTGCTGGTAATTGAGGTGCCTCAAGGTATTTTTAGGACTGTTCAAACTTCAAATAAGTGATGATGCTTTTTAGGGAAAAGCGGAAACCCTATTACTATAACTCCGCTGTCCGTCCGTCTGTCTGTCTGTCTGTCTGTCCGTCTGTATCTCATGAACCGTGATAGTTAGACAGTTGAAATTTTCACAGATGATGTATTTCTGTTGCCGCTATAACAACAAATACTAAAAATCAGAATAAAATAAATATTTAAGGGGGCTCCCATACAGCAAACGTGATTTTTATTTGCCGTTTTTATAGATAATGGTACGGAATCCACTTGGCCGGTTTTTTTTGATAAGGTACTCGTAGCTCCTCAAACACCTAGATGTGTATCTTTTACTATTAATAATGTGACATTAAACTTAGGGTCGCTTCCACTGGACTATGAATGGCGTGGGTCTGGAGTTCAATCACTTGTTTGGATTCGGTGTCTTGGACGCTGGTGCTATGACCGCATTAGCTGCCAACTGGAGATCTGTGCCACCGAGGTATCATTGTGAAGCTGGCTCAGTCAATACACACACGTAAGTACCTACAGTGTTGACGTTTATTAAATACTAGCGACCGCCCGCGTAGAATCTATTGTCTTTAGTTATTGTTCTTAGATTGTGCACAGGTTTGGGATGAGTTCATATATTGTGTCAAGAAAAATCACGAGTTTTTCAAACGACAACACTGGCATAGACAATGGATTCGCTCTCTTTTGGCTCGAAATTGGCTAGCGTGAATTTATTTTGCTTACTATACAAAAATTACACATCTAATATCATATTTTCTTAAGGTGATTCCCGAGATCAAGAAATCGAATTACATACACATTCCTAAGAAGGAGTACGCCGTTTGGGGGAAACGTGTCAAGAAAGTTTTGTAGAGCGCCATCCCGCTCTGTATGAACCACCGAGCTTTGAAATATGTGTATGAACTGAATGTATATTAATATATGTATAATATTAAATTATACGATTAAGCAATGTACAGCAAGGTCAGACTAAAGATGGGGACCGCCGGTTCTAAGAGGCCGCTAGGGTAATCCGCATGTAGATGATGTTCACCACTTGTCGTTAATGTTCCAGCCAGACTTTTCATGTAGTTGTGCAAGTAATTTTTTATTACATTTTCAGCGAGATCCCATCAGACCGCAGCATTGAGCTGAAGATCGACACCAAGGCTTGCGGAGGTACAGGCAGCGAAGTACGATACTTGGAGCATGTACAGGCAGTTGTCAGTGCAAATTCGACCAGACGTGGAGATCTAGAGTTCTTCCTAACAAGCCCTATGGGAACTAAGTAAGTCCAAAAATTGTACCATTATCTTCTTATATTAAAGAGTTAATAAAAATATCGTCGCTTTAGATTATATTTTGGAGAAATTTGCCCCACATGGAACTTGGAGTCAAGTGTCAAAAGTACAGAAATCGACCACTGACTCGTCAATTCTTGTAACGAACGGTCCGCCATATCCGTTTTCAAATCGTTGTATTTGTGGCTGATTTCGATGGCCGGAACGATTTGTCACACACACACAGACATACACACGCCTTTGTTTAATAAAATTTTGTGTGTCTGTGTGAGTGAGTGAATTGCATGTGATCAAGATCGTATGATTTACATCGCTAGTGTGTGGCCTGTGTTCAATCTCGATCATACGACTGGCCGGACCGAAAATTTTCGGTGAGATACATGGACCAGTGCGTGGGCTACTTTACTCTTAAAGCAATAAATATAAATGTAAAAACGTTTTCTGAAGAACATTATTATTGGATGTGTTAGGGAGAGGAACGGATACATGGGATTCATCATTGGATCCTTGCCTTTGAATGAAAAAGAAACTCTGTTAATAATCCTCTTTTCGGACGACTGTGCCTTATCCGCGAATCTGATTGCCTGACTAGATCGACAAGTGAAGGATAAAACTGACGTGCTTACGCCTTCTAAGAGACCACCGTTCCGACTTTAAGGGTTTCAAATAAATCGGGTGCAAGATTGATCGGTCCCTTAACGTGGCCTTGAAGCCAAAATAAGGTGATAAAAAAAACAAGACACTTGTTTTGATACACAGTTTTCTTTTGGGAAGTTTTCCAAATCGTTTGATTCCTTAAAACTTAACCGAACCCATGAATTACCATTTGCAGATCAATGATACTAAGTAGGCGTGCTAACGACGACGATGCTCACGACGGTTTTACTAAATGGCCCTTCATGACAACTCACACGTGGGGAGAATATCCGCAAGGTGTATGGACCATAGAGGTACGTAAAAATCCGTATGCTCCATCTCTTGGAACGTCTCTTGGTTGGAATTAAATTATTAATAGAATCTAATAAACAATAAGCACGTACTTAGCAAAGTGGATTAAACTGCCAATCAACCAGGCTTAATTTCTGTTGAGTTTGGTTTGTCGGATAATGTGGGAATTTATGGTCTGCGTTGTGCGTTAATAAATCCACAAGTATTATTACTCGGCTAACAATGCACGAGTTTGTTTCTAAAAAAATTGTGATTCTTCCTGTTCTTATGTTGAAATTATCATCTTCACAGGCAAGATTCAACGGTGGCGGTTCAGCTCCAAGTCCAAGCACTGGCTTCCTCCTGGGTTGGTCATTAGTACTACACGGTACTCGTGCACCACCATACGCGCAACTACAACCTGAAGATCCACACTCCAAACTAGCCGTTGTCAAGAAAGCTCACGAAGACAATACCTCCGTCAAATAGATTTGTATATTTGGAAAATGGTCTCACTTATTTTAGGATTCTGTTTACTCTTCTATACCTATTAAAGTTTTCACTAATGTCTCAGATCAGATGCATAATTATATTAGAATCAACTTATTTCAAACATGAAGGAATTACGCGCAGTCGGTCGTATTCTAGTTTGAAGCGACAATATAACATTCTAGTCTAATGTTCTGATCGGGTCTCCTACATTATCTCTAAAATGTTTTGATATAATTTTAGAATATATAGGTAGGTATATAAGATATAAAATTACGTTCTATAATTATTCATTTGCTATAATTTTTTTTAAACCTAAAATCGATTTCTGTAATTTTCAAAATCACTATTATCAAAATATATAAAATTAAATTCTATAATTATTCATTTGCTATAATTTTTTTTACCCTAAAATCGATTTCTGTAATTTTCAAAATCACTATTATCAAAATATATAAAATTACATTCTTTAATTATTTATTTGCTATAATTTTTCTTTTGTCTAAAATCGATATTCGTAATTTTCAAAATCACTATTATCAAAATATATGATCTAATAATTAATTTGCTATAATTTTCGTTTTATCTAAAATTGTTTTCTATAATTTTGAAGATATCTAAAATATCAAAATATGATTAATTTGCTTTAATTTTTTTCCAATTTATTTGCGAAATATTATTACTTATATAAAATCTTCCTTCTTTATTATAAATGCGAAAGTGTGTCTGTATGTCCTTCTTTCAAGTCAAAACAGAGCAACTGATAGATGTTTTTTTTGCACAGATATAGTCTGAGTGTTAACATAAGCTTTTTCCAAAGAGGTATCATATCCGTTATCAACAAGTGATTATTGTTTTTGAGTTTCTGGCGCTTCGCCGTCCGCTGCCGCGGAACGCTCGCTATAGTAACAGCAATTATAGAAAAGTAGCCATTACTGCAATTGAAAATAGACATTATAAAAATTGTAGGACTTGAAATTATAGATTTTGAAAAATATGGAAACTGCAATTATAAAAAACAATACGTTATAGGAATTAATATTAGAGATTTAAAAAATTATATCAAACACATTTATAGATTTTTAAAATTACAGGATCTAAATTTATAGAAAATTAATATTTATAGCAACTAAAATTATAGCTTCTGAAATTATATATTTTATTTTAGAGCATTTGAGAGGATACCGTTCTGATCACAATGTTTTGCCTTCATTTTTATTGTGCCAAACTTTCATGACAAGTTATTATATTGTATTGTTACTTTAATTTTCTTTGGTTGTACTTACATTAAAAAGTCATGATTAAGGCATCCATAATTTCACTGTAACTGTCACTGTAATTTAGCATATAGTTACTTATTCAATATATCTAAGTGAAATAACTGTTATTTTTTCATGGGTTTTATTGAATATGAAATACAGGTGGTTAAACTTTGCCCCCGTTTTCTCTTTCATAATCACCAAGCTCTTAATTTGAAAACAGGGACAAAATAATCCTTCATTCTACCACCCATTTCCTATTCAATAAAACCAATTGAAAAAATAACGGCTATTTCACTTAGATATATTAAATAAGTAACTATATGCTAATTTACAGTGACACAGGTGGATTATTTACAGAGGAGTTGGGAGTAGTTTATCCCCCTACAAATTATGAATATAGGACGTATAGGAGACCCTTAACTATTTATACGGAGGTCATAGATACATACTTTAAAGTCTTATAGCATGTTTACTTTTAGTTATTTAAATATTTAAGTGAGACCCTTTTTCTCTTGATAAAACAAAATTAAAAAAAGATATGGAGAACTATAATGATGTCATAATTTTTAGTAAGAGTACAAAATTAGATATCTCATCTTTTTATGTGATTTGGAATAATATAGTCTACGTTCCATTTCATAGACAGTTATTATATTTTGTTATTGAATATTCTAATGTCTAAATATACTTAGTATTTTTTCTGGTAATGTTCTAAAATTTTAGAGTTATTTTGCCAAAGATAATTTTAAACCAAAGTTATAAGTTTAGTTTTGTTTAGATTTAGTATTATCTGTCTATTTTCTTATTAATATAATAAATCCACGGACCAAACATCATAATTAAATTACAAACCGTTTAAGACAGTGTTGGCTCAAAATTGTAAATTGAGTGAATTTCATCATTTAAATTAATATTTAATAAACTTTATTCAAATACATATATTTTTATAGAACCTAGTCTACTTTGATGCATTGAAAATAATTCTAAATTAAATTTAGCAGTTTATTAAAATAAAATAATTTATTTTATATAATAAAACTTTTAGAAATGTACCTATATATTGCACATAGATCGCGCCAAGTAAGAAGAGCGCTGATGAAATAAAAAAAACATTAACATTAAACCTTATATTGTCCTCCATTGTGCAGAGTGAAGACCGACAACCAGCGCTCTTTTTACATGACACGACGTAGATTAAAATATTGTTCATGTTGTTTCCTCAAAATTGTATAACGTTATCAAAACTCCAATCAACATATCAAGCTCTTAAAATACAAACTAAAATTAATGAGATTTAATATATAATTTTTGCTTATGTTTTAAAGCGGTTGTAGAAATTGGTATTTTGCTAAGTGCTCATCTTAAATAATTATGCTATTTAAAATATATCTACATCTATATTATACCACCACTTAAGAAATTAACTCTGAAAAACTTTTTAGCCATCTTGGCCCGTTATCAATAAAATATATGTTTTAAACTTTTAAATTCAACTTTTTAATAAATTACAAACATTAGTTATAAAATGTTACATTATTATAAGGTATTTATATGTCTTGTTAAAAATATAATAAACTATAATATTCAGCAATTAATTACATTATTAATTTAAATGTCTATATACCTATCATTATAATTCTAGTATATAATTATATACCTAATTAAAAACTATATTTTAATAACGTTCTCATATTAAATAAAATAACATATATTTCTAAATACATATTAGATATATAAATAATATCATCATAGTTACTCGTCTATAAAGCAAGTTATAATAATTCAATTTAATTTTGTTAAGTAAATCTATATTACCTGGATAAATTAAATGAACACCCGTTGTCTAGATAACAACGACTGAGCGAGGTGTCAGTTTAATTTAACAGAATTGTACTTTAGTTTTGTTTTAAGTTGTTAACAAATTGAAAGACGTTTATATAAAGAGATTAATTAATAACCATTAAGAAGTGACATATATATTATATATACATAGAAAATATATTGTGATTTGATGTTGTATTTGAATTAAACGGATTTTTTATAATCTTCTCTCCTTATGCATCCCTATATTCATCTTTTCTTTTTGCTAAATTGTGAGTTTCAGGCTGAAATAGAAATTACTTAAAATAATAAACTGCAGTGAACGTCTAGTCTCCAAGTAACTTAGTAAGTAAGTAGTAGGTAAGTAACAAGAGTAGGTAGGTTAAATGGGTTCGGTTTAAAAGTATTTTTAGACGTTTTGGCCTAAAAGTTAAAGTATTGACGTGACTTTTTAAGTAAGCATACAAGTCACTGGCATATGCTTAGGAACCTATATCCATAATTTTTCTGGGATAAACTATTTCCAATTTCTCTGTAAATAATCCACCTGTGTCACTGTTATTTAGCATATAGTTACTTATCACTACATAGTATATAAACCTTTTAAAAAAAGTGTACCGACTTCAAAAATTTGCACTGAAAAGTAAGAAATAATAAATATTTCGTCGTAGAATTTGAAGACGGTTGGTGCCAAATTAGGATACAAAATTAAGTAAACATCTAAGGAGATAAAGATCTGTTCAATATTATCTATGTTTGTACTGATGATCGTAGGTTCCTAATGAATTGTCTAGATTAGTGAATTTGGGTACTAAGTTATTTCTAATTTGGCACCAACCGTCTTCTAATTCTACGACGTAATTTTTATTATTTCTTACTTTTCAGTGCAAATTTTTGAAGTCGGTACACTTTTTTTTAAAAGTTGCTGCCCTGAGAAACAAATAATAACGCAACTAAAAAAAATTGATGGAAAATTTAAAAAAATACTGAGGTGGATGGGATTTGAACCATAATCAATGTGCATCCTGTGCTGCACCCTATACTTTTAGCCGCTAGACCATCGTCGATACGAAAATTGACAACTTCTTGTCAATAGCAACCGTTGCTAAGGCTTTTTCGGATACATAATTTTCAGCAGTAAACAGAGACAAATTACTGAATTTCTGAAAAATTACTGAACCGATTTTTGTCATATGACTGTGAGATAATGTCGAGAAATTAATATATCCTTAAAAAAATAAGTCGTCAAAATGAGTAATATTATATCGAGATATCAAGAAAAATGTACTTATAAAGTCAGTTTTTTAAAAAATTCTGAAAAAGTAATGAACTAATTTTTATGAGATAAAAATGGGACCAATCCGGAAGTATTATCTGTCGATTAAAAAAGAAACCATCAAAATCGGTTCACAACTGGCGGAGTACATACATACATAAAAAAAAATACGGTTCGAATTGAGAGCCTTCTCCTTCTTTTTTTGGAAGTCGGTTAAAAACAAAGTCGCTTTCTCTGTCCCTATATCCCTATGTATGCTTAAATCTTTAAAACTACGCAACGGATTTTGATGCGGTTTCAAGAGGAAGGTTTATATGTATATAACATGCATAATATAGTAGAGAAACACTGATAATTTTAGAGGTTTCTAATGTGATGTCGTAAATAAACTCATTTTTTGCGCCTTACATTGCAAACGCTGGCTGAACCCTACGAGATAGATCAAAATAATATACTACAGTATTGTACACCTTAAAAAGGTCTACAAAAAAGTCCGCGATGGTATATGTCTATCTGATAGGGATAACCCACAATAACCATTTTTTATCGTTTACTTTTTACGAGAAATAATATAGCCAAAGTTAGTGGTAGGGGTAGGGTTAGTGCAGGCAAGCCAACGTTTGGGCAGGACAACGTCTGCCGGGTCCGCTAGTTGAATATATTTAAGTAAAATATTTATATTTTTAATGGGTTTTATTGAATAGGAAATATATATTATTTTAAATTTTCAATAAGCTACAAAATATAATTGAAGGGTAATGGTATAACTGCGCAATAAAAAAATTAATAGCTTTGTGATAGATTATTAAAGAGAAAACGGGAGCAAAGTTTTTAACCATCCATATTTCCTATTTAATAAAACCCATTGAAAAATAACAGCAAATTACAGTGACACTAGTGGATTATTTACAGAAACATTGGGAATAATTTATCCCCATACAAATTATGAGGAAATTATTCGCTGTTATACCTAAAACTGTTTTAAACGTTATAATTATTCTAATATTAAACGTTATAATTATTACATCTCTAAACTAATTTGTTTTCACTCTTAAAGGGCTTTTCTCTTATTAGTACCTAGATACAAAAAAAATATTATTAGTTTATCACACCTTTATAATGGAAAAAAAACAACCAACATAATTTCTGTACATATTTATTTTAACATTTATGTAATTACAAACAGTCCCTGCAAAAAATCCAAAGTTAAATTAATAAATGTAAAATATTTTTTATCAAAATACATACACACAAGACTTCACTTAAAAAAAATAATAAATTGACGTGTTTTAACTTCACAAAAATTTAACTTTTATCTTACAAGAACTTATGGCATCAAAATAAAATTAATTTTAATAATACCTAAGTGTTTATCGATAGTCTATCCTCTGTCATGACGGGTTCAAACAATGAATAGGAGATAATCCATGGGTAAGTAATTTATTATAGGAGATGAACACTACGGTATACTGAGTAAAGTTTACTGCCAGCTAGTCTTACAAAGTAGAATTTTGGGACGGGAAGTGGAGATGCATTAATTTTTAAACGAAAATAAGAAAAACAATGATCATCAAGTTTAGATTTCATCGCCTTTCATAAATTGTAGGTGCAATGCATGGACGTAAAAAAGTAGAGGACGGATTGCCGCTAAGACAAAAGTGAAGCACCAAGCGTGAATGTGTGCTACCGATTTTATTTATCTCTAATATCTTTAAATTGTAGAATAAGTGGTAAATTACTAACTTACCTATGAAATTCGATTCCTTGAGATTTTTTATGAGTAATGGAGTTGTTTTTGCATAATTTTACTACACAAGACGGCATTGTTTTTTATTTTTTTAATGGCGGCTGATCAGCATAACCGAATGAGAATGTATGCTTGAGGCTCGTATTTACAATGAAACTAGCATAACTTGGCTGCTTCACTTTTGTCTTAGCGGCGATCCGTCCTCTCCTATTTTACGTCCATGGTGCAATGTATATTAGAGATATTTACTACTTTTCATTGTCCTGATTGATAGGTTAATAAAAAATACATACAGGTAGATTATTTTTCACATTTGAATATATCAACAATCTGTAATGCAGATTTTAAAAATAAAGAAATGTTTCCTTAGTTAGAGTTAAAATTGCTAGAATTAATATTTAAGGGTCCTTGGCAGTCAGCCATCTTACTTTTGTCAAAAATATGACAAATCTCAATTAATCCTAGAGAAATGAGTATAAGTACCTATTTATACAAAATTTTCAACTTAAATTGCTGATAGTTATTATTTTAAATGGGATTAAGCCATATTTTTATTATTTAGGGATTTAAATAGCCGTAGTTTTTAAAACAAACATTGCTATTGCATTTTAAAATATATGGCTATTTAGAAGTCTTAATAATGAAAATATGACTTAATCCAATTTAAAATAATAACTATCAACAATTTAAGTTGAAAATATTGTATAAAGAAACTCATTCTTCTAGGATTAATTGAGATTTGCCATATTTTGACAGATACAAGATGGCCGACAGGGTATTTTGATTTCTCTCCACTGCCCGTTTTACAATTCCCCTCTGTAATTATCTCCAGAAAACAAAATTACCATCTTACAGTTTAATAAATTATTTTAAATACCTATGCAGTAGATATAAAATAGGTAAAATTAACTTTTTGTCATTGTACACGGGTGGAGCCGTCCCGACTTTTAGTTTTAAAATATCTAGTCTATCTGTTTCTATAGTTAATTTATAAATATATATTCTAATTACTTACTTAATATATAAACAGAGAAAACGTCGTTACCAATATTATTAAAGTATAAAATTAAACTTTTCATTAAAAGTAATAATTAAAATAATAGTTCTTGTAAAAATCTTAATATATTATTGCTTAAGGTTGTTTTTTATCCCTCTAATGACGAAAAACAAACAAACAACTCAAAATTAAATGTTTCTTTTAAAATTAAACAAATTTATGTATTTTCTAAAATACGCCATCTGTTGGATATTAGTTGAACTAACGGGTCATTTAGTAATATATAATAATATATTATGCATTAACTATTATGTCATATTTTGTTCTTTGTCATACTTTAAAAATCGACAGAAAATACATAAAGGATATTAAACCGCCTTACTAAACGTAGTTTGAACGACTGTTTATCATTAAATGTTATAACTACAACACACGACAGAAACGAATGCACATCGGGCTTTAGAAAGAGACGATCTATCGAAGTCTCTTTCTAAAACCCGATGTTTGCATGTTGTTTAAAAATGTATTCACAAAAATATTATGCACTATTTACAAGTATAATGTTTATCAAAATGTCTCTGAGTATATGATTTCGTAAATCAAAATTCGATTGACATTCACTTTTGATAATCACTGCTCCTATTACTTATTATTTTCAAACACCCATTTCGTTGTAAGTCCGTCCATTGGGCACATCGATGGCTCGTTCAGAAATCCCGTTAAGACCATTCTGGGTCCTACGGGAGCTTAATTGTCAGAGATCTGAAATTTAAGATAAGTACTTTCATAGAAAATTGGAAGTGAATAATTTATCTACAAAAAAATTCTATAAATGCGATGGTGTTTTTTGATAGTAGTCATGAAAATATGGTTCTTTTTTCAATACCTAAACACTTCTAAAAAATATTTTGCTGCGTAGCCTTGGTAGGGGCCAGGAAGCCGGTTATTGTTTCTCTTTAGAGGTCCTTTATTCTGACATGACAGATACATTCTTAAGTAAACCTACCCACAGTTTCCTGTTGTAGTTCTAGCTTGTATGCCGGGTTGTCATATGGCGGCAGAGATGATTCTCTCGGGGCTGTAGGTACAGCTAAAAAAAACAATAAATACCCATTGGATTAAGTTTTTAGAAACTATTTTTTTTAAATTTCTACTTTTCCATATTTCATGTTTTAAGTTCAATGAAATTGCTCATGAAAAATTATTTATCGTAACAAGGGAAAATAATTTTAAACAAATATTAAATCGTCATTGCGGTTGGTTATAAAGGGTAAGCCAATTTTGAGGTTTATCCCACTTCCCTGGGTTTCATATGTATTTATTGGTTTTTACGCCTTTCTCTCAAAGCTCAAACAAATCTTGGACGCCCCTGCTCCTCCCAGGCATCATTGTAGGTCATTTCAACATCGCTACATTGCTATGGTCTTCGCTTATGAAGTCACAGACTCAGTAAAGTTAAAAGCTACTTACATGTGATAGGTACAGAATGCGGTCTATGTCTCCGCACAACAATGAGAAGAAGAAGTAACGACGTGAGAGCACCCAGCGCTGCTACCACTCCCACAACCACCAGCGCGCCATAGTAGTCCCCTCTAGTACCACCTTCTCTACCAGCTGATACTGATGATGCTTCAATCACATCTGGAGGATAAATATTGTAAAGAATTAGACTTTGAGTATTTAAAAGTGCCAAGACATGAATTAAGGCAACGCATCACAGCGCAACGAACTCAGTTTTACGCGCGGCTTATTTTGTGATTATTTCTTTAGAAAGACGTGAGCGAGATGGACTACTATTAAAATCGATAAGGTAACCAGGAAAGGATAAGATAGACCAATATTCACGTACCAGAAACTTGAGAAAGTACGATTTCTCAACAAAATCGGTATGTCGTAAAGCACGAAAAGGACTTCGGCTTTTCTATGTTTTTACAGAAACTATTACAATTATAAAATTCTAGTTAGTGTATTCTTAAAGTATGTGTAATTATCTATCTTTTAATGTAGGAAAATTGTAAATTAATGTTATTAAAATTAATGTTGTATTAAAAGAAAATTGGCGTCGAGACCCTAGGACCGTGGGGCCCTAGTGCATTCAAAGAGGCTTATAGACGTGACTGGCGACCGGAGAGCGGGCAGCTTTCTCGCTCAACGAATAAGTTTAGCGATACAGCGAGGAAACGCTGCCAGCATCTTCGGCACAATGCCGCAGGGGCCTTTTTTAGATTTAATTTAACATTATATATTTTCTTTTAGTCTAATTTTGTATATTTTGGTTATTGTTTATTTAATTTTTTGTTTAAGTTATGAAAATAAATTATTTACTCATTAAAAGAACTCAAAACTTGGCTGAAATACGCGTGAAATTGAGGATTTTCAAGGCTTCGTAAAACTTAGGTGTAACTGATTTTGGTTATTGTCTTTCCATGAGAAACTTCAGAATATATTTATCTTTGAAAAGCAATTTTAATTTTGAGCCTAGCATATACAGTTATCGCGTAAATCTCATTTGTATAAGACAAAAATTATGAGGCGCTCCTTAATTTACTATTTCATTGATTCACGCATGGTCTTTTAAAATGTGCAACGTGTCACCCTGAACAGCTTCATTTCAGTAAACAAAGGCTGATGCTGTCACTTGGCGAATGATTAAGATAAAAGCAATATAAAATTCTACGTCATGTCATGTCGACCAACGCACGCGTTCCATCGTGGCATGACGAGTAATCCAGTTTAATCCCGTCCGCGCTGTGATAGTTCTGATTAGTCTGTGATTAATTAGACATATCACAGTCGGCGGGATCTTCTTACATACCGATTAATCGGCATAATATATTATACAATACTTGACATTGGCAAATCATCGATTAACATTGGTGAAGCCGCAATAGATTCCACATCCGGTCATAGCGCCGACCGCACGCGTTTTCGTCATGGCGTGATGTGGAATCCGGTTTATTCCCGGCCGCGCTGTGATGGTTGTGATTAGTCAGTGATTAATAAGACATATCACAGTCGGCGGGATAATCTTAGCTACCGATTTATCGCTTACTATTGCACAAGATTAAACACTGGAGACTGGCAGAACTGCGACGAAAGTTAGCACTGTTGCCATATATCAAAAGAAGAAGAATAATAATAAAGGAATACGTATGCCAATTTTACGTACTGTCAATCGTCTCTGGTGAGTCAGCGGATTTCGTGAAAACTTCTAGAACGTTACTAGTCTTCACTTTACCATTCGTGAGGAATAACTCCAACCATACCCGACATCTGAAATGTGATAATTAAATTGGTATTTTAATCGATCTTTACTCCACAATTCCACACGATTACGGTGAAAGATGCAACGTAAACCACGATCAGCAGATGAACGAGAAATTATTAATTATCCTGCTATAGACAGAAAGTTCTAATTAATGTAAATTGTATCAGGCGGTGGCGAAAGTACAATAAAAATATCTACTCGAATTTGACGTCGGGGAAAAAAGAGAGCTTCCCCAATGAGCTTCAGATGTGAGATGTGAGTATCTATTCCCTTACCTTGTATTGGGTTCCAAGCCAGCCAGGGTGATTGTCGGTGGTTGATCTCTTGACGCCAGACGGAAGGTATCATGCTCCATAGTTCTTCCTGAGCCACACTCATGTGCGGCTCTATAAACTCTGACCCACCGTTCCGCAGGTGAGGGTATTCCTCGCCAACTCAGTTCGGCAGCTTCTGACCCTACTTTACGAGCTTCCACTGTCACCGACCAGTTGTATGGATCTGTGATAGTTAATTTTATTAGTGGTTATTATCAGGGGCGTCGGTGGCCGAGTGGTCGTCTGGTATTAACATGGCAGATCATGGGTTCGATCACGGATCCTAGCCATGTACCAATATATAATCCGACAAACCACACTTAGAGGCTTTTCCATTTAAATATACCTACATCAACAGAACTGGCCACTCGTATAGGTTAACGAGGGAGATTTGGGTCTTCCGCTGGGTACCCTGGAACCGTATAACGGTTTTAGGAGCTGTAAGGCAACCCGCGAATTTTAAGTAGATGACTTTTTACAATTAGTCATTCCATTTACAGATTGAACTAATAGACCCATTGCCAAACTGATTACTGTCAGACAGATCATATTTGAATGGCTCACTCACCAATATACGGAGCTGTTTTAAATTCCAAGCGCGTTGGATCATGCAACTCTGTGGATGCACGAGGCGGTGGTATCAGCACTAGTGATGCTTCATACCGGCTGCCAGGATGAAGATCTTTAAGTTCAGCTACCGACCGGCTATGATGTAAGAGCTCTGTCATGCTGTATATGGGTGTTCCTACTGGCCTATACCTGTAACCAGAATATTATTTGTAGATTGATTAGTAAATTGAATACATGTGATGTGGGCATTACTGCACAGGAGGACCAGAAGTCCAATTCATGTAATTAAATGTTGATAGAAACAGGAACGCCAAATGCCAAATAATAGGTAAAGCAAGAAGCAAATCCAAATTTAAATAGCATGTTAGGATGTTTCCACTCTTTAAATAATCATCATTACCTTGAGTTTGTATTTCTATCAATGTCGGTGACCTCCGGGATATACCAAACGGAATTCGTGAGACATTTTTACTTAGTCTTCAAGAAGGCGTTGGCCTTTCCAGATCAAAAGAAAGGTAAGGGACAGCATTACCACGTGGTGGACATCCGTTACCAAAGATATAGAGCGGGCACAGCTGATTACACAGACAGCCCAGAGAATATTGTCTCCTACGAATGAGGCGGGCAGACCCCAAATAATGGCATGGAAGAAGAAGAAATTAACACATATCGAGTGGTACTCATCGTTGAAGCATTTTGAGAAAAAGTACAAGCAGTCTTACCGAACTTGAATGCCATCTATGAACCTTAGCTCATCCTCCGTGAAATGTCTCCAAGTAATATGAGCTGTTGTGTCATTGACGTCCACTACGGTCAGTTTACTATTAATATCTCTGGTTTTCTCCTCCACCTGCAATATACAGAATAAACATGCTTTTAATTAGAATATGATGATGATTCATTAATTTATTATTTATACCTCTTAGTTTACGGACAAAATGCTTGGTCCTTTGCAATACTTTACAGCTTGCATGTGGACATAGGACCAACATGTCCTTAGAAAGTTTAATCTAAAGTGTTGGGCCTATCCTTGACTACATCATACATTATTATCTTTATTGGAACATTCAATGTTTGTTTTATGTATATTTCTGTACTTATAATAACATTCGTCAGTGTATTATATAGTCTAATTGTATAGTCTTCTACCATAAGACTGTTCATTTTTCAATGTCTTTTAAATAAATTTTTTATAATAATACTCACGATAGGTGCATCAAGTGTTCGAACTGTATAGACCTCACTCTCAGTATCTACAGGTAGGTTGTCTATTACTAATTTTCCTTTTATTCTGTATGTCGTAGATGCATTTAGTCCAGCCAGCCTGAATTCTAATCTCGGTGTGCTAAGTATTTCATCCGGAGGTGCAAATATTTGTGAGAACCATCTCGATACATCGTTGTCTCTGAAAAAATAATTTAATACATTTGATTTGTGGTGGTAGAACTAACAGATATTGTACTGCGCTTTATTATTGTGTAATAGTTAGAATGACTTATGACTTATAAGTCTTACATTTTCTTCTGAATCGTTTAGTTTCATGTTAATTTCTACTGATTCGTAATTTTGATTCACTTTATAAGCTGAAGACAAATGATACTTACTTTTTATCAGTATATCTAAGATCCACATATCCCTTCAAACCAACCAGGTAAGATGGTAAGGCAAACAACATTTTTACACTTGTAGATGACTCGGGTTGTATTGATAGAACATTGAATTTGTTGTCATGCTGTCCATAATTTGGAACAAATGGAAGACCAGGAGGTAACAGTGGTTCATGAGGACGGACTGGAAGGGGGATGTGGTTATGATTGTAATCTTCATGTGGATACATATCTGGTGGAATGGTTGGCAGAAACGATGGTGGCGGCTTGTTAGGTTTCTCAAATTCATTAGGATTTGCAATTTCTGAAAACATTATTCAATCTTTACCAAATGTAATGTAAAAGTTAATACAAAAATAAATTGTTTGATGAAGTTGTTAGTTACAAAAGTGATCATGCAAGTGATATTTATAATAAAATATAAATTATGATAATTATGAAGCCTGATGAAATTCGTGGTTATTGTTTTTTCTACATTAAAAATTTTTTTTCACACTCTTTCTTCTTTTCTTCGTGATGTAAAGCGAAATCTACAGAAACGGTGTTACACAGTACATACATTAGATTGGTGTTAATCGGATAATAAAATAGTAGAGTTCTATAAAAAGATCACAAGGGGGTTTGAAATGGCCAGTTCGGACACTGACCTGCCTTAGGACGCTTCACACTTGCTTTCTCAACAGATCGTCCAATATTTCTCCCTAATTCAGTTTCAACTTCTAATTGATTAAGAACATTTTCGAGGTCCATAGCCGAAAAGCTGTTTGCTTGTCCAAGGTTATCAGGTCTGTTGTGATATTTTGTACTGTCATACCTATTAGTTAGGACAGGTGTTAGTTGTATTGTGTCGGAAGGATCTGTGTCTTTTGTGAAAAACTGTGATGGATTCATGAAATTCTTATTCCAACTCCAATATGGCTGGTTATATTTCGTAGTATTTGAAGTCAATGATATTATTTGGTCTTTATTATACAAAACTGTAGCCATTTTTTTTGGAGGCGGTTCTAGAAATTGTTCTCGCGAGTTGCTTTGACTTGAATATAAATGTTGAGGTGCTAAAGGTTTTGGAAATATGAAATTTCTGGTTAAGTTGGTAAAAGTTGGTTTGAAATATTGTTCTTCTAGTGAATGCATCGGTTCTTGAGGTTTCTTCGACATACTTTGTGTGTTGAAGTTGGGTACTGGATGATAATCTGTTAGTCCTTTGGCATAACTTGGCTGATTATCAGTGTTATAGTTGTGAAGTAGAGGCATGACATCATGTGATACAAAGGCGTTATTATTGTTCGGGGCATTCGCTACATTAGACGCTGAATACATAATATTATTTGACAATACATAATTTTCTGGAGCCAATTCTTTATAATTCGTGTTAAGATGTAAGGAACTTGGGCGGTTTTTATATCCTTGTAAGTATGGGTAATCTTTGAAACCATTGACAGGATATAGATTTCCAACTTTAGCTTTATTATCATCGATATGAGGATTTTTGGGCGGCAGTGCTTTTACACTAAATGCATACTCTAGATTTTGTGGATAGAAATGCCTAATAACAGAATTTACATTGTCTAATTGAACTTGATCAGAATTTGATCCTTTAATTTTCTCCGTTGTTGATATTTTTGATGGATTGATATAAGGAAGTGAGTCTATATTATAGTCAGTAGTAGTTGGTGGTTCAACTAAAACTGAAGTTGTAGTTGATTCTATAACGTCGAATGCCGTTACATAGCCATTATTATAACCAAGCCCTGTATACATGCGTTCAGTTGATGATTGTTGTGATCCATTGATCCCTGCTGCAAGCAATATAATGATACAATAAGATGAAATATTAATAAATAAGTATGTATATATACATTATGATATGAAAATATCAATTAGTTGCATGCGTCCATGAATTCCATAATGAAATATAGGAGAGAACTTAATAAAAACTTACCCCCTCCTTTACAAGCCCATTTTTTGCAGCAGTCATCATCAGATATATTAACTGGGGTTGGTCGTTGGCCCGGTAGACATCGTAGAGTTTGAGGTGGTACTGGTGGTAAAGGTGTACAGATTTCCTGACAATCAAGTTCACCATTTTCACAGAAGCACCGTTGTTCACAACCGGTCAGAGATATTGGTACCTCGCTCCAGTTTGGGACTCTGTAATTCACACTCGGCTAACGTTAGTTTATGATCTAATTGATGTTGGTAAATCTTTAACTTGCTTGGTTTGAATGACATACCTAATTCGACGAAATATCTAAGAAAAATTGTACTCACGCATGTTCTTTATAATGACAAGTTCCATCGCTAAGACATCGCGCAGTTCGAGGACAACAATTAGGTGGATGGGGTTTTGGTGCAGGTGCCCACTTAACACAACCTTTAGATATTAGTTCTATACCAACAAGTGCCGGGCATTCTAACTTAGCACACTCTTGTGTATCTTGTCCTGTGCATTCACATAACTCCTCGCAACCAATTTGAAATTCTTTTCCTATAAACGTAATAACGAAAGTATTAATAAAAAAAACAAAACATATTAGGTATATCGAAATGAAACAAAAAGTAGATTCTAAGCAGGTAGGTACCGTCTATCTTGGGACTTGGGACAAGCAGCTTCGATATAATGTAAATGGCATATCCCTCTCAGATATTTGTATTCATTTTGAAATCACAAACAAATTTCATTTAAGGACCCTTGGCTCTCAGTCATCTTGTATCTGTCAAAAATATGGCTCAATCCAATTTCATATAATAACAATCCTTTTGGGGTGAGGAGATGTTCTATAAATAAAATCACGTTTCCAGGATTAACTTAGATTTGCCATATTTTTGACAGATACAAGATGACCTTGACCACCGCCCCTTAAGTATTTGTATACATTTTAAATTAGAAGTAACATTTTATAGGGAGCATATTAAAACTTACCGACTTCATAGAAGTTTCCGTCATGATTGCAACCTATGTTGACGGTAGTTGTAAATTCAGTAGTACTTTGTACTTGAAATAAAGGCATTATTGTAAAATTAAACTTAGTTCCAGTTTCCTCAGTCTTTAAAACATAATCTTTTCCTCCTTCTAGATTTAACAATAAGTTATCGTATTTCAAATCTATATTTTTGTAAGTTTGGCCTCCATCATCGCTAAGCATTAAATGAACAGGATCCGTCGATGTATTCATGTGAATTAAATTCACTTGTACAGTGTTGTTTTGAAGTACTTTCACTGAACCGATTGGTTCAGATAGCATTAACGGTCGCATAGTAGAAGTTGTTGCTTCTATAATTTCCATTATATCTTGTACTTTGTCAATAGGGGCAATCTGAAAATGTTCGTTAAAATTTTAGAAAATAATAAAATACTAAAGAATTGCTAATATATTAGCATGATTACAATTATTAGAATCTATAGATGTCATTGTAAAATAACCAGAATTCTGGTTATCGTATTATTCGGGAACTTTCTAGAACCTAAGAGATTAAGTTTGAAAATAGTTAACTTAACAAATTTGACATTCTGTCAAACTACGTGGGTAAGAATTACCTTTTTAGTGGTAGCTACAGTAGTAGAGTTCTCTGTATGTTCTTCATGTACATCCTGAGACACATCACACACTTGCACTTCACAACACGCGTCGTTGGGATCTTGGACATTGATACACTTCTCTGAAGTTATTAGAGCTGGACATCTGAAATTACAATTTTGAAAAGTTTTAAAAATCAAAATATAACATTTTCTAAGTATATCTTCCGTATCAGATCCCTACCTGAACGTTCATTTAAATTAATTATAACATAAAATACAGAGTTCTTATTGAATCTCACCTAGGTTTACATATAATAACAGAATCTTTCTCGCATGTGCACACTCGTTCACATGCTACACTCCATTTAGTTCCCACATTGTAAGTGTCATTTCCGTATCGACACACTTGTTTTGTAAGAGGTGGTTTCAGACCTGAAATTAATGAAAGTGTATTTAAATAATTAAATTTAAATTATTAATTAGTGGGAAAAATATAGAGTTCAGATTTTTGGTTAAGCAATGCTGCTAACGATCACAAAGAAAGTAACATACTTAACATTCTGTTAAAATGTTAATATTACGAGTTGCTATAATATGTCAAGAAAGTGGCTTAAGTTTCTGCAAACTTAGCCCACATAAAGTAACATAGAATATTTAATTCGCAACTGTTGCAGTTATTAATTCATTAGTATCTATTATATATTAATTGGTTTACAGAAAGAGAAAGATTGACTAAAAAGTTTTTTATTGCTGATGTGAAAGGAAATGCTGGCAGAGGACGACCTATAGGTGTACATTTATTGAACATATAAAAAAATATTGATCGAAGGCAATATTAAAAGTACACACAATCGCCGAGCATGTATGAAAGGTATGATCAATATAAAAGAAGCGAAAGAGGTATGTCAGGATCGTAGCAAATGGCATTCGATTGTCTCTGCCTACCCCTCTTGGGATGAAAGGTGTGATGATAGATAGATAGATATAGGAAGAGAAAGAAAAATATAAACTGTACTGAATGTAAAAATATGTAAATGAGTAGGTACCTGTAGCGCATGCCAATATCGAACAACATTCATCGATAGGTGTCTCAAAACAGAGTGGGTCATCTATTCTGCGCCCGCGTCGCATGTATGGTGTTTTACAACGAGGTGAACACTCGAATGCACCGGCAGGCGAACATACACATGTTTCTTCACAACCTCTGTTAAGTCTATCACCAACCTGAAATATAGACGAATTACTTAATTTAATATTAACTTCTGTAACATTTTTTGTTTACCTGATTCGCCTGAATTTACTACGCTTACAAAGTTAAAATAATTCCATCAATAGGTTTGAATATCCTACTAATATTATAAACGCGAAGTGAGGATGGAATAATGTCATGTTTGTTACTCCTTTACGCAAAAACTACTGGACGGATTTTGATAAAACTTTACAATGTTATAGTAGGTATATACATCAGAATAGCACATAAAAAGTGAGCGGTAGCATACCATATTGTACCCGTGTACATCGTGATTAATTTGTAGGTGTTGTTCTTAGAAAACACAGTATTGTTTAAGTTTAATGTAAGAAAATTTAAAGTTAATAATTAGCGAATACGGTACAAAAACCAAGTGCAAATATAAAAAACTCAAATGCTATTAATTTGTTAACAAATATTGTAAGATTATCTTTGATATCTAAAAGGATTCCGCAGTGATAATGTTTATTAATAATATTTATATTATATATATATCTGTAAATATTTGTAAAATATTAACCTGTAAAAATTTCTACTTACACTATAATTAACCCCGTTTTCTTTGCACGTTTCAATTTCGTCCGAAGATTTGGGCCCCATATTGATAGGGTAAAATGGAGCTTGTAGATTAGTAAAAAACTTGTCAGGCACCGTATTACTCGGCACACTTAGTTTAAAACCTTTTCCTATATCATCATCATCATCATCCAAATTCACATCACTAAGGTCTGGCATAACTTTTTTAATATCTTCATGTGGTTTACTGTCGTTTAGAGAGGTTAAATCTTCTAAGCTCACATTTAAAAGTCGACCTTTTGGTTTTACAGCTTCTGTATCATTTTTCTTAGCTTTCACTTCATTCTTTGGTGTGGGTATTGTAGGTAAAAATATGACTGTGGACTCTGTGTTCTGTGCCGCAGTTGTCGTATCTTCTGTTGAGTAATAGTCGTAACCTTCCGTTGCATATTTACCTGCAAATGTGCAAAATTATATAATATACATTGAGTTGAGTTTACAGGTTCTGAGGCAGCGAGTTGCCATCTATCTTATAAAGGCTATTCTCATTTTAGGTGATTATGGAAAGCGAAGGTGTTGAAGTATGCATTCTTTGTAATCATGAAATAAGCGCTCGTTGGATAATCTCATATGTTTGGCCTACATTAAAAATACTACGTATATCTATGTAGAAGCATGAAGAACTCATGAAAGATAAATGGAATCCAGAAACAGTTTGTCTTGAAAGTTTGTAAAAAATTGATTTCTTATTTTTAACTGACTCCAAAAAAAATACGCATAGAGAGTAAGATACTACGGATAGTATCTGCGCCAAAAACCCAAACCTAGGATGTTGCAATTTGCAATACTATTTTTTCTTTTCTCGGAAAGTTTATTGTCTCGGTTATTACACCGGGTAATTTTCATTGATACTAATACTAATGGCAATATTTCAGATTTTTAGTTTTTACGGGGGGAGGGACACTTCACTCAATGTTTAGTTTTTAGTTTTTTTTTTCATCTCAACACTATATATAAAATGAAAAAGAAAATTTTTATTGCGTCAAAATTGAGATCTCTAACACGGTTTTATATAATTATACCAAATTTTATCAAATTCGGTTCAAAACTGTACACATTAGAATCTTTAGAAAGACTGGGACGGACTAAACGATCTTAAAAATAAGGAGTACGATTCTCAATTAGACTTTAAATATTTCAATCTGGGATTTGAACCTTCAACCATTAGCACCTAAATATATTTCAATTATATAATGCCGATCATGTATGACATCGACGTGTGTTAAAGAGTTATTAGTTCAGTTAAAGTTAACGGTCTGGAACGAGTCTTCCGACCGTGGAAATGAGGCTTGAGCATCTTATCCAACTGCTTAGCGCTACTGCGTGTCGCAACTATACTATAGTACTTCCTATTTATGTTACGTAGTAATGAGGCAGTAGGCATTTAGTAGGATAGCTTAGTGGTTGTCTTATTAGTCTTACGAAGCACAGGAGTCCCAGGTTTATCTTAGGATTTTCATGGCTATGAAAACACGCAGGAGCTAATCTTTCCTCCGGCTTGAGCTTATACTGTTAATGCTCAGCTCCTAAACATGATAGATCCATGTTTAATACTCGTAAATCTTCCTCGTGTATCAACTATCTAATAGTGTAAACCGCAACAAAATCCGTTTCGTAGTTCTTGCGTGAAAGTGTAGTGATGCTAATCTATAAATTAACAACACTAACAACAGATAAAATTACTGAATGAAAACGTGATATCGCCGGTCCCAGGGTACCCAGCGGAAGACCAACTCTCCCACTTTTAGCCGATGGTATTTGTAAGGCTATACCTATCGAGTGTCGAGTTCTGTTGAGGTATATAATTATAGATAGAAAAACCTCTAAGTGCAATGTGGTTTATCGGATTATATACATAAGTTTTTAATTATAAAAACCCATTGGTACATGGCCGGGATCCGGGATCGAACCCTGTGGTCTGCCTAGTTAATACCAGCCATCTTAACCACTCGGCCACCGACGAACCTTTTTGTTATTTATTTCATAGAAATCAAAGAAAGAAAGAGAACAAAAGGATTAGGCGAATAGTATTTAAAATATGAGCTAAAAATAAGTATGACATTCATAAACAGTGTTTGAAGTTGGTCTCTACCCACGCTATTGCAATACAAGCATCACAATAAAAACTTAAGAAACCCACAGAAATTCCGCAAAAGCACAACATCTCGCCAGATACGGACTTATGACCACTTCGTACCCACAGACGCAATAACGGTACAAGCATTAAATTGAAACTTGTTGAGAGAAAAACTATTAGTCCGGGAGCTCGTGGCATGTAAACATAATGATTTAAAATTTTATAATCGGTGATCAGAATGGGTTTACATTTTCTGAAACAAGGGAATGTATAAGTGCTTAGTATACTGCAGAAAAAATATATCAATATCTCTTCAGTTTAAAGTTTTTAAAAAGACGTCGTTAGGTATAGCCTCACAAATACCATTGGCAAAAAGTATTTGCTGGGTACCCTGGGACCGATAACACGGTTTCGGGTGCCGTATAGCAACATGTGAAGAAAAAAAAATGTCACGAAAAATATACAATGACCTAACTCATAATAATATAATAGCTGAGAGGTGAATCGAGAATTTCTTAACCTAAAATATCTCAAACGAAACAATATTTCATTAGGCTCTGATGCACCAGTTTTTTTTAGGAATAAGTGCTGCTCGTGCTTTGGAAGGCCCATACAGTTCTAAAAGTCATTACCTATGTTTTGTTTAATATGGACAACTGGCAAAAAGAGGACACTGTCACTGGTGTCTCTCGCCACACCGCAAGGTATAAAGCCATGAAGGTGTCATTATTTTGCTTTGTTATGTTACTTTAAATCATACCATATCATAAATAAAAGAGATTTTACGGTACAAGCCTTATCTTTATTTGACGCGAGTACACGTGAAATTAACTCCCTAAGGTGAGCATGCTCCCTTGATCGGGACTGTAGGTACATCTCGCGTGGCTCTACTTTTGATTTAGGAGAGCTAATAGAGGTCGAATTTAAATTGTCTTCAGCTGGGTAGCATGAGCCCGATATCAGACCCGCGAGCATGACCAAGAAGACTCATTCTTTCCCACTGCGAAGATAAAATCTCAGTCAGAAAGAGAAAGATATAAAATTCTATAGAGATAAAACAAGACAAGAAGTAGCGTCACGGAACCGTCTTCTTTAACTCTTCTCGCGATTGTAAACAAAAATAATAATTTAGTGACTTAATTTTAGTGTCGCGAGCTCTCGGTCTACAACACCGCTGACCGCTGACCAACAGTAAACAATAATTTAACAGCTATTAGCTCACGCCTGCCATTTTAGAAGAAACAATATGTTTGGGAATGTTGCTCGTCACCACTCGACAGATTCAGTGAACCGATATTTCTAATATAGAGTCGAGTCCAGTCGCTTTGTAGTGCTTGGCGGTAGTCATCAGGGCAATCTAGCGCGCGCTTTTGTAGCTTTATTCAAATAATCCGTATACTACTAATATTATAAAGAGGTAAAGTTTGTAAGTTTGGATGTAGGGGGTAATCTATGAAACTACAAATTATTTCATGAATAGGAAGCTACATTATCCTTGAGTGCGATTGGCTATATTTTATTTTGTTCGAAAATATCCACGGGCAAAGCCGGGGGCAGAAAGCTAGTAATATTAATTTATATTCACTTATAATAGGAAAAATCCTTATTTCATTTAGACATTAAAAAAACATTATTTTTAGTAATTATACGTAGACTATATAATAGTAGTTTATGAAACGGGTTCATAATAGGGGTAATTAAAACATAAGTGGATTTTTTAATAGCATTCACTAATGTTTTAATTCCAAGTTATGTGCCCGTTCATACACTACTTTATCTAATCCCATGCAATAGGTATTTTAAATAATTGACCAAAAGTAATTGTAAATTGTAAAAGAGCAAAAATTATTTTGTAAAGTTCTCTAGATTTTTCCAGCAAAATATTATTTGACACTGTTGTTGCGACTTTTAAAATATCAGGTGGCGTCAAATTAATTTCAATATCGCTATCAGACATTTTTAATAACTTTTGAATTACAAAACAAATTTAACCAAGATATTTTTCTTATTCGACAAATTGGCGGCAAACCGCGGTTACGTACCGCGCATACGCGTTAACTGTCAAGTGACTCGCACAAGCGCGTGTCGATATTTTCATAGAGTTTAATGTGGCTGTATAAGACATATCCTCTACCCTTTCTGCATAAAAAAAAAACAAAACATTACGATATCGTTTTTGTATGAAAACTTCGGTACTTACTGTAATACATTACAGTATTTCGATACTTTTATTTACAGTATTTTGACATATTACAGACGCGTGTATATAAAACATATCATTATGAAATAAAATTCGATATTGTAATAGAGACTTTACGATATAAGAGTAGATAAAAAATATTATTGTGTATTTGTTTTCTTTCACAGTCAACAACCGATTTTAATTGGACATGTCTTCTATGTTGATTCCCTCCAATGTTCACACATGAACCGGTCGTGAGTCAGAAACGTGTGTAACCTACTTCTTCAAACTTGATTAGAGGTCGTTTAATAGGACCAATAGCTTATACAGGCTGGTTCCATTTCGACTGCATCATTATTTGTCCCCTTCACAGATCTTTTAGAGATCTTATTTTAGTTAGACAATGTACGCAAGCTAAATCTTAATATTATATGCAGAAATTTATAACCGAATTATAATAATTATATGAAAAGTATGCGCAGCCCCATAAGAAACACAATTATGCATAAATCCGAAAAACAAACATCCGGGCATAATAATTTAAGGGGAAGTCAGTCATCAAAATCCAATTTTTAATAAAAATTTTCAGAAAACCTGATCTATTTACGAAACTGAATTTTTTTTTATTTATTTTAAGGATATGACAAATACTGTTATTGTTTTGAAAATATGATTAGAAACATTTTACTCGATATAAAAAAATCCTAAATACACCTCTGAAAACTTTATTTATCAAATTTTATGGCTATAATATAGATGATACCATTACAAAAATTAACATGAATATTTTTTTTGTAATTATCTATCGTTTCATTGTAAAATTATTTCTATGTTGTATAAGATTTTTTTTTAAATGAATCGCTTACTGTTTCTATCCTGCTCGCGTGCGCGCGATTCTAGATTATGCGTTCTGCTCTTCTTTTCCAGGTCTATAAACACCATATGCAGATCCTTCTTGAGTTTCATTTGATATGTCACATTTTTTAATTTGAAATTTTTTAACTTTTCAAATCGAAATTAGATTATTTACGCTATACGTCCGTGATTGGGTAAATGTACCAAGTTTTAACTTTTTCCGTCCAACTGTGACAGACGGACAGACATACACAAGAGTGATCCTATAAGTCAAAAATTAAATAAGATTCCGGATCCTGTAACTTTTTCTCTCTATGACTTTCATGGCCTCGCCACAAATGTTGGCAAAGTAACATCGGTTTTTCTATATTACGCAGACTATCAATGATGCATATTTATTTATGGATGAACGTGTGTGAAATATTAAATATTCAATGGAAGTGGGACACGCGGACACATTGATATAACTTGTCTGATTCAACATATAGAAGGCAAAATATTGACTTCAGGTTTAGTAACTAAGGTACTATTTTTATATTTTTATTTCAAAGGCTATTTTCAGAAACCAATTTGAATCTATCTACCTCCATCTATCATCACGCCTTTTATCCCAAGAGGGGTAGGCAGAGACAATCGATTGTTTTTTTTTTTAATATTATTTCTATGTAGGACCTACCTATATAGTTTTATTATTATAAAATTTCAATTTCAATTTGTCAAATGACTACAAAATGACGTCATCATTTAGGTAAAAGAACCATCAAGCTCCATTTCTCAACTAATTTGTCTAGAGAGAGTTTTGAACCCGGATCCTCCTCAAATACGCTAGGTAATAGTGGTAGAATATAATACTGGCGACCGCTGGCGACTAATAATCCCAAACATTTTCTGTGAATGTCTATAGTTGTACAGGTAATGCCAAAGTATGTGTACAGCACCATCAGATATCATCCATCTATGTCTTAAGATGCAAGGTTGTAGCTTTCACTATTGTTGGTACATTGCTCCAAGGCCAATAAACAATGGACCCATACAATTGAACCACATTTGTCACCTGTTACTGATTCATCATTAAAGTGATATAAGGTAAGTGACTGTGAAAAGTGAAAAAATCCTCGTTGCCACTGATGAAGGGCTGTCTCTTTCTTCGTCCAGAGAATTAGCACCGAGGAAATGCAGCCAACATGTTGGCCACTATGCCACGCGGACCTAATATTTTCGATAATTGTTTTTATTTAGCTATACTAGCTGATTGCCCGCGACTTCGTACGCGTAATGTTAAACGGCATCCTCAAAGGAATATTAATTTTTAGGGTTCCAAAAATCTTTTAAAAAAAACGGAAACCCCTTATAAGACCACTCGTGTGTCTGTCTGTCCGTCTGTCACAGCTTATTTTATCCAAATCTACTGGACAAAAAATGTTGAAACTTGGTACCTACATAGTAAACTCCCGATTATCCGCGGGATTAACTGGCGTGGATACCGCGGATAATCGAATTTCGCGGATAAGCCGCAAAATTGCTGATTAATGGTTAAACAAATGCCGAAGGCACTAAAAAAATAACACACAAGTAGTGCTTTAAATAAGTTTAATACACAATAAAAGGACGCACCTGATAACAAAACTCAATTAATGTCATGTAGGTTATTAAAAAGTAATGTTTACTGTTTAACAAAAAAGTCAATGCGGGGGTGGGGGTGTATGACCTCAGTTACCTACAGTAATCACTTGTCCAGTGCTTTTCAACTATGAACAAAGAGGATTTATTTACTTTTGAGAATTATCCGCACCGCGGATAATCCGCGAAGCGGATAAACCGCCCACGGATAATCGAGAGTTAAGTTGTATATAGTTTCATGACCCAATCACGGACGAATAGCTAATTATTATTCAATCTATGGTATAGCGTAAATATACCAACGCGCGAGTCGTACTCAAGTAGATTATCCTGTAAGTAAACTATAAGAAACTATTTGAAGTCTTGAGTTCATACAATAATCCTATAGAAAAAAGCACTATCAGTTTTTCGGGCAAGTTTTTATTTCCCTAAAAACCTTTTTATTCAGCCATTCTCATGCGCTTACCATTCATTGGCATTTAATTTTTATTTATATAAATTTGTATTGATGTCATCATGGCTAAACGGATTTTGAATATAGGCATATATAAGTAGCGATCTTGATGTTTTTTTTATTTATAGGTTTATATATAGTAGATTTTTTTTATTCACAGGTTGTCTTACAGCTCCCGAACCTGTGTTACGGGTTTCAGAGCACACAACGGGAGACCAAGTCTCCCTCAATTAGCCGATGGTATTTGTGAGGCTATATACCTAACGGGTGGCCAGTTCTGTTGAGGTATATTTAGATGGAAAAGCTTCTAAGTGTGGTTTGTCGGATTATGTACCTACATAAGTTTTTGATTAAGTATAATTTTTTTTTTAACTAACAATTATTTAATTGTATTTTATTGTATTTTTCTTGCTTTGAATATGAAATTTGAGAGTCACAGGTAGTATTCATTATTTTTGCCAATCTGCTACTTTCTCTGTATAGAAAAGTATAGTTTGTTAATCTTGTATAATTTTGTTTGCGTGATATCTAAGAACTCTTTCACTAGACTTTCTGATACCTGATACTAAGTGGGTACTTAAGACGTGTTTTCGTTTGAAAGTGAAATTAGCAAAACTAGCGATGCTGCCTTCGGTTGCTAGAGTGTCTTCTACAATTAAAATTTCATTAGATTTCATATGTCTATCTATCTTTTTATTTATCATCACGCCTTTTATTCCAAGAGGGGTAGGCAGAGACAATCAAATTTAATGCAATTTAGTAAGATCTTAGCATATTACTTACTTCTTTCGCCTCACCTACTTCAATATTTTTTTTATAATTATGTTCAATAAAAACACACCTAGGTCGTCCTCTGCCATCATTTACTTTCGTTTCTGCCATATAAACCTTTTAAGCCAATCTGTCTTTCTTCATTCTTTCAATGTGTCGAAAACTTTTCTTCATTAACCGATTTCCAAAAAAAAGAAGGAGAAGGTTCTCAATTCAGACCGTATTTTTTTTAGTTACATCATCTTTCATTCCGCATTCCTCTCTAATAACATAGATTTTTTTTTAAAAATACAGCTCTTAGGACAATAGAGGTATTTATTTATTTTTCTATTCACGGATTGCTTTGCAGCTCTCGAAACCGTGCTATCGGTCCCAGGGTACCCAGCGGAAGACCAAATCTCCTTATGTAATTAATTTTTTAAATTACAGTATCGAAGTATGACATATTAGAGACGCGTGTAAATAAAACATAATTATCATTATGAAGTATAATTCGATTTTGTAATAGAGACTTTACGATATAAGAGTAGTTAAAGTATATTATGTTCTAAGGTGTAGTTCTTATTATTATACAATGTACTCTATTCTATTCTATTCTA
Organism: Nemapogon koenigi; assembly: GCA_963924495.1. NCBI lineage: Eukaryota > Metazoa > Arthropoda > Insecta > Lepidoptera > Tineidae > Nemapogon > Nemapogon koenigi. The sequence continues at coordinate 10,472,682 of OZ004647.1, read as the reverse complement.
TTTTTTTTTCAAAATGGCTCCATCAGGGTCTTGATGATTCCGCCAATGTCAAGTATTATAGACGTCACAGTAACAATAAGCCGATAATCGGTAGGTAGAATGCTCCCGCCGGCCGTAATATGTCCTATTAATCACTGACTAATCACAACCATCACAGCACGGACGGGATTAAACTGGATTCCCCAACACGTCTTCGCGGCGCGTGCGCTTTCCACCAAGGCGTGTCGTGGAATCAATGTACTCTATTCATTATATGATGGAGCGCGTGACAGTTTTTTTTTAATATTTACTTTAGAGATGTGCACTACATGAATCGAAAGTACGTTATTCAATAATCGATTATTTCTTAGAACAAATTATAATCGATTAGAATAATAATTCAATATTTATTTTGATACGATGTCAAAATACACATTTTCATCTGATTTTGATTTCATTTTCGACCGACAAACGTTAGAAACAAAATTACGGCAAGTTATTATTTAATAAGGCATTTTAACAAACGAGCTATTTACGTAATCAAAATCTGAATTATTTTATCGATTAGATTTTTAACTGACTATATTTGTTTTTCGGTAGTCGCATCACTAATTTAAGTAACCCAAATGTGTCTCGTAATTATGCCTACAAGAAAGGTAAAATAATAATTTATTTTGCATTTATAATGCCACGATATTCCCGTTTGACAATTTAATACATACTATTTAAAAAAATTAATGATATTTTTAATAGGTGTGTACCAGGTATGTACCTACTCATAATTTATGCTTCTTTCATAATGTCAATTTAAGGAAACTTGTTAAGTGAATTTGTCAGCCGTATCATAATATAATGAATAGAGTATAGTGATTAGTAATCTTTACCAATGAAGCCGGTTCTGAGATCCCGTATTTTCAGATTCTACTTTAAGAAAAGTATCAGGATGGCAAGGTTTCTATAAAAAACACTTATTGATCGTATTATAAAGATTTGACGTCAATTATCATTAATTTTTGGTCGTAAAAATTTTTTCACTTGTATTATTACCATTTCACCGTTTCATTGACGCGTCCGTGAGGCTATGTCCGCATTTGAATTGTTTGAATTTGAAAACGCTCGATTGGAGAGTATTTATTTTAAACGTTTCTCTAATATTTTTGTATGTGAAAGTGTCTTTTGTTTACCAAATACGAGAAGTCAAAAAAACATTTTAAATTTTTGGACTGGAATTTTAAAGCACCGGGCGTATGCAAAATCTCAGTTAGAAAGAGAAAGAGCTAATCTTCCATAGAGACAAAGCAGGACAAAAAGGACCGGTTTTCTCAACGCTACTATATCTCTTTTCTTTCTAACAAAGTTCTACGAAGAGGGATTTCCTCTAGGCCCGTCGCCCGTCATGCTTGCGCGGCAAGAACACAAAATGAGTTCGTTAAGGGGAGGAACGAATAATTTCGGTTGATTTCTGAACTGATATTCTCGAATTTTACGAATGCTATGAACATACAATTTGGGCATTGAAATTGAAATCCTCTAGGGATTTTATCTAGTATTGTGTAGGATGAAAACATGATTGGTGAAAATTTTCTCGATAACTTAATTTTTTGAAATCACCTCTTCAAAAACACCTTACGACCATACTCTGAAGGGTTTTACGATTAAATTTTATACGAATCTGTCGGTAATTTCAGTACCTAGTATTGATTAAGAAGATGTTTCCCTGAATGTGATCGTTTTTTAATAAATTATTTATTTGTAATGTGCTGCTTAAGTCATTTATTCTGAGAGGCGATACATTTTGCCCTTCTCACTTCTGCAGCAAGAACGAAAAAAGCGCCGTCGTTGTCTTGCATGACGTGATCGTTACGCCCGAACCAATCATGCGCCCGAACCACGAGTTTAGGGCGTGGCTTACGATTAGAAATTTCTGAGTCGTTCCTCGTCTTAAATAATGTGAACATAGCTCAAGATAATTTTGTGTGACGTACCGCAGACAGAGGCGTGGAGATTCAGTTTTGTAATATTTGTTACTAAAATATTTTGTAGTTTTGATTGTGTTTCTACATTTCGAATGTGACTTTTGACGGATCATAGAGTACTAAGACTAAAGAGGTGCCATAGACCCCCTACGCCAATTTTCTGCTCATTTGGCCATAAGGGTAACCATTAAGTTACTAATGTTACCGTTGGTATCGTTTTGTGTCGCGAGCTCCAGAAAAATACCTATCTATGCCATTTGCTATGATCCTGACATATCTCTATCACTTCTTTTATATTCATCATACCATTCATACATGCTCGGCGATTGTGTGTGCTTTTACACCTAGGTCGTCCCCTATCAGAATTTCCTTTTTAGTCAATCTTTCATCCTTCATTCTTTCAACGTGTCCAAACCAGCGTAAACTACTTTTTTTTTCAATTTAGTTCCAACATCGCAAAATCGGTTAAAAATACGCGTGAAATTGTCTTTGCGTGAAATTGATGACTTTCAGGGCTTCATATAACTTAGGTGTCATTGATTTTCATATTTTTTTTAATTCCTATAATATATTTATCTTTCGAAAGCTATTTAAATTTCGAAATTAATAGATATAGTTATCGCGTAATTTAAGAAGTCGTGAAGTATGTAATTTGTATCCAGGGACAAAAGTTATGAGGCCTATTTAAGGAGTAAATTCGACTTCCAAGATTTGTTTACATCCCTTCCCTATTAATATAAATGCGAATGTAAGTTTGTTTGTTACGCTTTCACGCAAAAACTACTTAACCGATCATCATGAAACTTTGCACATATATTCTTGGAGGTATTAGAAGTAACATAGGATACTTTTTATTATCACGGCATGACGACGGGAACGGGGTGGGCAGAGGTGAACATGACAAAAGCTATTTATGAAGTGTATGTTTGCCAACATTTTGAAATAGTCATGTACGAAGTCGTGGGAAACAGCTATTTCTAATATGTTTATACTAGCTATCCACCCCGGCTTCGCGTGTGGACAATATTAAAATCTGAAACGGCTCGACCGATTTTCGTGAATTTTAGTGTGCATATCCGTTAGGGTTGAGAATCGGACAACATCTATTTTTCATCCCCCTAAATGTTAAGGGTGGTCCACCCCTATTTTTATTTTTTTTATAGGTAGGGTAGGGGTACGGGTAAGGGTAGGGGTAGGGGTAGTGCGGGCAAGTCAACGTTTGGGCAGGACAACGTCTGCCGGGTCCGCTAGTAGTTACATAGTTACGAAACTAGCCGTATTCTTGGCATCTGAATTTTTATAATTATTAATAATACAAAAGTACTTACATACAAATTAAATATAAAAATACTTTAGAAAACTAAAACAAAAAAGAAAGAAGACAGTGGATAATAATCTCTATACTTATATTATTTCTCAAAGGCGGTATCAAAATATCTCCCTTAATACTGTATCTTTGATACGACATTTTGAAGATTATTTAAAATTTTAAAATTAGACTAATTTATTTATTTCTTAAAAGACGTCATCTGTTGGAGATCAATTAAACTATCAATTAATCATTTAAATAAAAAAAAGGTATGCTATTCTACCTAGAAAACTAAAACCTACTCGCTGCGTTACAAGACTTGTCTAATAAACATTGTGATGTGACCAGAGACACATGAATGTCCTTGGCCCCAAGAGAAGAGCTTGCACTCCAGAGCTTTTACTTGCCCTTCGAAACACAAGAAGAATGGTGTTGCCTATTCAACTCGATCGCTCTAACTTTGCGATACCGATATGTGCGCTATTTCCATGGCTGTTTTTCGCGCCACAAAATACTAATTAAATTCAAATGCTCACTAACGGTATTTGAGTTTTCCAAACAAACTCGGTCAAGTAGGTACTATATAAGATATGTTAATGAAAGAAATACTACATAGTAGTTGTTTTCAGGTTGTGCCTAAAGTAACAAGTTGTAAGTTAGTTCCGCTAGTAACACTACTAATAACTAAAACATGTAACAAATTGTTCTCTATCTATATAATTCTGTATTAGGTACGCTTGTGGAAATTTAAAAAAATATATACAATACTAATAAAAAGTGTCTACCTATTACGGTTCAAAAGATACAGCTCTGTGACAGGCGGACGGACGGACGGACAGCGGAGCCTTAGTAATAGCACAGTACCAATAGCCCGTTTGCACTCTTTGGGTACGGAATCCTAAAAATGTTGCTACTCTGTTCGTGCACAATTCAGGAATAGACACATTAGCCCCGTTTCATTTCAGGGAAACAGCATTCAAAGCGGGAGCAGCGGCGAGTCTAACAAAATGGCGCAAATATAGTTCAATTATTGTAATGAAAACTACAAATTTTATTAAAGATATATCCCCTCGACTGATCAATACTGATCATCTCTTCTGGTGACAAGAGGACTGGCTCCTTTTTCGCTCGACGAATCAGCATCGCGATTCAGCGGGGAAATGCAGCCAGTATTCTTGCCTCTATTCCACGCAGACCTGGTTTATTTAGTTATTTTTAATGTTTAGATTAGATTTAAGGTTTTTATATTTATGTCTTTCTAATAGTGCAGCCCCCACGTATACCTGCATTGAAATCTGCCCGTTTGTAAAGGAAATACAAAACGAGAACATTGTCTAAAAAATATATTGCATTACTAGCTGTGTAGTACCTTTGTATGAAAAAGTATTCATTATAGACCAACTCTGCAGTCACGATTTATTTCCTTCCATACAATGAATTGATTTTTAATGAAATAGGACCGATTATATAAAAAAATGGGGGTGTGTACTTATGTACGCGCGTTAGAAGTTATACTTTTTTGGCATAATACATGTAAGTTTATTTAGCACACAAATAATAATTGCCTTTTAAAAAAAAGTGTACAGACTTAAAAAATTATGCACTGAAAAGTGTACTAAAAATAAACTTGCATCGTGCGCGGGCGCGCATCGTGAAATTTTGTCGAAATATCACTCTCGGCAACTTCATACTGTAACTTTTTGTTGCATCGTAAAATTTCACTCTCATATAATTTTTTCATAACGCGCCCAAAGAAGGATAACTTCAAAAACAAAATTTTTCAAAAACTGCCAATTTTAGTTTCAGACAAATTAGCTGAAGTCCACAAAGAACGTATCTTCTAATCTCTTCTAGAAAAGTAGGTTGCCATAGAGTCCCCAGTCAAAAGAAATACTCTGTATAAATAAATGTTTGATTGTTTAAAGGATTGTTTGTAGCTTATATACTCAAAAACTACTGGACCTATTTTGTTAGAAAGATTGTTTTACGAGGAAGGTTTAGGTCTATAAACATCACGCTATATACGTGTTTTGGGACTTTGATATTAAAATTCTAAAGGCAAAACCGGAGGGCTAGTCTCTTAATTTAAATTGATTTTTTTTTTTTGGCTTATTATCTGTGTACTTCAAGATACCCGTATCTTTTTCTAAGCAGTTATGAATAAGAGAGATCTTGCAGAGTTGTATGAACTCACCGAACAAGTAGTTATTGTCTACTATTCCTTGATTGTAAACAACTCATGAGACATGCTTCGTGGAATTAAAAAACAAAGACCGTTTAAAAGAAGAGCTAAATATTTGACGGGCCGTCTTAGAAAAAACGGTCAAGCGCGAGTCGGAGATGCGTGCTCAGGATTCTGTAGCTCGGTAGTGCTTATAATAATAACAAATTAACTTAACATAGTTTGGTTTAGGGATTTTACCCGGGTTGAAGAGTCTTATAGAAAATACATAAAATTATATCTAAATATACCTCAACAGAACTGGCCACTCGTTAGGTATAGCCTCACAAATACCATCGGCTTAAAGAGGGAGACTTTGTCTTCTGCTGGGTACTCTGGGATTGATAAGACGTATTCGGGAGCCGTTAAAAAAATCTTTAAAAGAGTAATGGTATAGTTTCATATTTGGTCAAGCATCTACTTTTCTTAAAAAAATATTTCTTAAATAAAATGTTCATACATCCAATGAAAAAACGGAACCTATATAGGATCACTCTTGTGTTTATCTGTCCGTCTGTCACAGCTCATTTTTTCCGAATCTACTGGACGAAAAAAGTTGAAATTTTGAATCACGGACGTATAGCGTAAATAATCGATTTCTATTTTGGCGGTTAATTTTGGGGAAATATTTAAAAAGTAAAAAAGAGTACTTTATAAGAAATACACATATATTTTTTTATAATTAAAAAGAATATAAGTACGAAAATTGAGCGTTCTTAGATTCTCCAAAACTACTGAGTTTAAAATTTTGAAAAAATAAAAAATATAGAGCCTCACTAATAGCTTACAGGCAAACCTATACAAAAATCCTGTCTTAAAGTTTTCATATTAAATCATATTATATTAAAGTGTATTAAAGGTTCAATTTTGGCGTTACCTACGTACCACTAAAAAAAATAACCGATGATCCGGTAGAATTGTTGAACCTCTCCAGCGTTCACCAAAAAAGGCGTCGGATGAAGTCACGACGCAACTATTTGGTGGTTCCGCCATATTTCATGGTTTTTTTAAACAACCAAGGAGTTTCACATATGGATACGGCAAAGGAGGTCAGATTAAGAAAAAAATGGCCGTGGAAGAATACCTTTTGCCTACCTGCGAATGTTTTTTAGCTTCTCCTAAATTAAAGGTTTAAAGGTGACTATTAAATTAAAGCTTAAGTCCGAGTTGGCCTTGATTTTTTTATTAGTTATTAAAATTATTTTGAAGATTTCGTCAGTCTTCCGTAAGTATTTTCTAGAGTCATGTTTTTTTACACGGTATAAAAACATGGCAGAAAAGTTGTTTTTCAAAAATTCAATTTTCGTTAGAGGAGGGGAAGGTGTCTAGTACTACTGTATTTTTCTGTCGTATCTTATTGCCGCAACGGTTTTTACTTTATATGAAGATTATGCTAAAATACAAATATAATAATTATAAATAATGATAGGAAACACTTTGTTCCCGAAAAATAGACGTCCTAGATCGCCTTTCACATTTAAAAACAATACAATTAACATTTTTTCTAAAATTCTGTCTCCAACAATATACTAACGAAACCTCTTAAGAGGATGTATAGAGCTAAATGCGAGTTTTATGATGCGTAAAAGTACATGATCCACTGCAGTGACCATAATCAAAAAAATATATAATATTCTTGAGGTTATGCGTTATGAAGATACTGTGTTCAAAACATAATACAACTATATTGATTCGATAAAAAAAATCACGAATGTACCTCTAAAAAAATATTTTACTGTCTATAAACAGTACTAAAATGCATGCAATGATTCTGATTTTTTGACAGATTTTTTACCTGGCAATATACTATCGTAGTATTCGTAATTATTTTTTAATTAAATTTTCAGCAAGTTCCTTTATTCTCATTTTCGAGATTTTATGTACGCACTGCACCGCGTGTGTGCGTAAGCGCTTGTATACCGACAGTACCGGCTGCAGCCTGATGCTATATTATTAGTGGCAGCCACGTCGTTTGGTGTGTATGTGTACCCGCGTGGGGGCGGTGCCATCTCTCAAGGTCGTTGGCTCTATACAGCGTCTTAATGGTCAACCTTATGGCCAAATGAGCAGAAAATTGGCAGAGGCGGAGCACGTCTATGGCACCTCCTTAGTCTTAGTACTCTACCTATGTGGATGAATAATATTTGAGACGATTAGGCTTTTTTTTAATTTTAAACAAAGATAGGTATATCCATATTACGATAACGTTAAACGTGAGCCACTAACCGCGTATTAACTACGCCCCAACTGGAAATCTTAGTGGAATCTTTGCTGCGGTTTAAAATTAAAAAATAGACCTGAACCTATTTGGTCATTCATCATAGAGCCGACGGCCTCTGATCCTTTGCAATTAAAAAATAATAAACGCCTTATATTTTTAGGTTAGGTAATTAATTTGAAAAAGGGGAAGAACGGAATAAGATCTATCCGACCCCAAATGTCATCCTCAGCTGCAACGCTTGGACAACAAACGAGGCTCTGGCGAACGAGCAATGGCGGTATAACTATACAGCATACACCTAGCTAGGAAAGTGTCTGGAAGAGGCTACAGCGAGCCTGCGAAAACCTAAGTAGTCTCAAAATGTCTGGTGCAGAAGGCAAGGGGAAACCACTGCACTACTCTTCCCAAGAAAGTTAACCATGGCGAGTCAATACAAGGTGCGTCGCGCTGTGGACCGCCATGATTGACCACGACTGCTTTTTCAAGAACACCACGAGTAAGAAGAAGAATTAAGTTTTATTTTCTAATCGTCTGGTCGATATATAGTGCGCATGTCAACTTAAGCCAAATTTCAAAAGTTCTACCTTACATAGTTTTCGAGAAAACCCTGTGAGACCCATAGATTTAGTATAGTCGCTCGGGCGCTCTACTAGATTGGCAATACAAAAGAGAAAGCGCATAGATACGCGTATGTTAAAGCGAGACAGATAGACGACACCGTTTTTTGAATACTGTAACAGTGTAACAGCCTAGAGTCAGTAATGGACAACATTTCATTATTTTAATCACCCATTTTTATTACTTTAATTAAAAATATATTAAAAAATAAGTTACACGTATTTTATATTTTATTTTTGGTTGAGTTTTTATATTTTTAATTTAATTATGAATTTTTATAAATTCTGAGGACTTATAAACTAAAAACCTTAGCTAGGACTAAAATTAAGAAATATAAACTGTCACCCAAAGAAAGTGACTGATAGTGTCAGTCAAGCCACAGAGTATACGTTATAGACTTGCAAAGAGTATAATATACCGTGTTCCAAATAGGTGTTGCCGTAGCCGGAACTCAAATCGCCCACAACATTATTCATAATGTATATAATAATACTAGATTTTGTCTGCGGTTTCACTCGTAAATATATTTCCTGTGATAGCCCATTCGAAACTAGCAAAACTTCCAAAAAACATTATATAAAAGAAGTATTTTTATAATTATATTTAAAGAATAATTATTAATTTAGCTTTAAATGGAATAAAAATGGGTAAAATTAATAGAAGGCAACACCTGAGTTCAATAACTAACAACTCTGCCAACAGACATTAGTATTTTTAAATTAGAGGGTTAGCACAGATTAGGGCACCTATTAATCCTTATTTTTCAATATTTCAGTATTTTTAAAATAACTCGAAAATTAAAGGATATAAAAAATAAAAAAAATAAAAATAAGCTTACTAGCATGTAATCTCCAAACGGTTTTCGAATTTTGGTACCTTACGAAAAATGAAATGTTGTCCATTATGGTTAATACAGTGCATGGTGCAGTGTCTGGATGTAAGTCATCTAACATGAAAATTCCAAAGAATTACACATTGTCACGCACACTGATGTATTATTTTTAGTCTCGTTCTAATCATGACATAGTAGAGCGCCAGCATACTACATCTATGGGCGGACCTTGTAAAGTTTTCGTTTTTCTTTTTTAAGGTACGAAACCCACAGAATTTCTATACTAAAAGGATCTGTGACGAAACCCTAAAAATAAATACTCAGATCAAAATAATATACTTATTCTTTTTAGGGTTCCGTAGGGTCAAAACGGAAACCCTATTACTAAGGCTCCGCTGTCCGTCCGTCTGTCTGTCTGTCTGTCGCTGTGATAGACAGTTGAAATTTTCACAGATGATGTACTTATTTCTGTTGCCACTATAACAACGTATACTAAAAAACAGAATAAAATAAATATTTAAGGGGGCTCCCATACAACAAACGTGTTTTTTTTGTTTGCTCGATATTGATAACGGCAACAGGTAGACGCTTGAAATATTTACAGAATATTTAGTTATATATTCACTTTAAAAATAAATAATTAAATTAAAATAAAATTAATATTTAAGAGGGCTCCCATACAACAAACGTGTTATTTTTTGCCGTTTTTATTTTTAATTTTTTTAAAGATGATTAAGTAACATTTTACATTTTGCAGAACCACTAATCATATAAAAAATTACAAAAAAAGACATGCAAAAATGGACTCCTTCGCCTTCCATCACCCATGGAAAATATAAAAAGTCTTGTAGCTATTAAAGTACTGTGAATTTTTGTGGAATTATAAAATAAAAAAGAAATAAAAAAAAAATAACTAGGTAGGTACTTAATTATTTAAAAAAAATTGTAAGTATGAGGTTTTTACTTTCAGTAATTTACACAATACTCTAAAAACTATCATAAAAACATGTTTTTTAGAAGTTTTATTTTATTTTAATGACAAAATTGCGCAAGAAAATTCCAACTACGAGTAATATTATAAATGTGAAAGTGTGTTTGTTTGTTTATTTATACATAGCTATATGGAAAGCATAGCTATAGGTACAGCGAGGAAATGCAGCCAGCGTTCTTGCCACCATGCCACGCGGACCAAATATATTTGGTTATTAATATTATTTTAGAAAACTTTAAACTGTATACTTAGTTAATTCTTTCAAACAAATAAAAAATAACTTTAACACTTTCTTTAACACTAAAAAAAAAAAAATTTGTTTGTTTGATTGTTTGTGCTTGTATCATGGCAAAACAGAGCAACGAATCGACGTGATTTTTTGCACAAATATAGCTAGAGGGAAACATGCGATAGTTTCTTTTTGTCACATTAAAAAAAATACAATATTTACCAAGTTCAGTGTCGCAATCCGTATACTCTGTGTTACAGTCCACAGTGAAGGCAGAGCAAGTAAAGAGTGTGCATGCCACCAGCACACCCCACATTAACCAGGGCGGCGCCGACATCGCCGCTAAATTACCTTTACCGCATCGTAATCTGAAAATAAAAAACTAGATATATTTTTTTGAAGCGAAAGAAAAACAGACCGTCACTAGACGGACATGACGTTATTTAAACACTCACTCTTTAAAGTTTATTAAGGGACCGTCCAGTAAGTCCAAATAAATGAAGACATTGTTACCCGGGTCTATGACCACGCGCCTAAAGGTAAACCTACATGTGTGATGGTTATGTAGAGTTGCAGGAATGTAATAGTTAAACGCTGAAATATTCTTGAAATACTCATATATATTCATTGAATTATGTTTACATGAAGTAACGTCAAAACCAAGATGATGTGCAAAATATCAAAATATAATATTATAAAGTAAACGTAGGAAAGTGTACCAGCCAGGTCTCCACATCACTCCCCCACCGAGACCGTGACTACGGGCGTAAGTGAGGTGGAAACCGGACGTGGCGTCCAGAGCGAGTAATGCGTAGAGGTTCGGGTATAGCGGCTGCGGGTAGAGTAGGAGACTGAGGAACATTGGTTTCAAGATCTTTTTCCAACATCATGAAAGCTGGTTTCAACCTATCTACCGAAACGGTGGTATCCTTGTTATTAAGGAGAATACGAAAATATTTTTGACCTCGCTTTAGGACTTTATGAGGTCCAGAATATGGTGGATGCAGGGCTGGACGGACTCCGTCTTGACGAAGAAACACGAAGTCTGAAGTTGCCAGTTCCTTGAAAACAAAAACTGTTTTAGAAGTATGATGTATTGTAGGGATAGGCTTTAGTTTATTAGCGAAGGAGCGTAACCTTGATACGTAGTCTTGCATGTCTAATATAGTGTTAGAATTCGAATGAAAAAATTCGCCAGGAAGGCGCAATGGTTCGCCATAAACAAGTTCGGCTACAGATGACTGTAAGTCTGATTTCCAGGCGCTTCTTATACCGAGGAGAACCAAAGGGAGAGATTCTGTCCAACTGGAGTCTGCGTTGCACATTATGGCAGCTTTCAATTGTCTGTGCAAGCGCTCAACTAAACCATTGGAAGCTGGATGATATGCTGTTGTCATCTTATGTTGCGAGCCAATTAGCTGGGTTAAATTTTTGAACGTAGAGCTGTCAAATTGTTTACCACGGTCAGTAGTGATGCTGACCGGGCAACCAAAACGGGAAATCCAACCTGTCAAAAATGCATTGGCAGTGGAAGCCGCCGTGATATCGGTGAGTGGTATGACCTCAGGCCAACGAGTAAATCTATCGATAACCGTGAGAGCATAACGAAAACCGTTTGAAATGGGAAGAGGACCTATAAGATCGGTGTGAACATGGAGAAAACGGGCAGGAGGTAATTGAAAAACGCCCAAAGGAGAAGACACGTGCCGTGTTACTTTAGCACGTTGACAAGCTAAACAGCTACGGCACCACTCTCGGCAATCTTTCCGTATGCCAGGCCAGACAAATCTTTGTACCAAAAGATTAACTGTGACATTTGTTCCTGGATGAGATAGAGAATGAATGGCATCAAATACTTGACGGCGTAATGCTTTGACGATAAAAGGTCGAGGAGTAGAAGAGCTCACATCGCAATAAATGAATGAGGAAGATCCTGAAATAGGAAGTTTAACAAATTTGAGTGATGAACCCCCTGATAATAAAAGGTTTAATTCAGGATCGTTAGATTGAGCATGAGCAAGCACATCATAGTCAATAGCCTTGGAGGTCAACTCTTCAATCCTGGAAAGGGTATCTGCGACTACATTATCCTTTCCCGAAATATGTTGAATGTCTGATGTAAACTGGGAAATATAGTCGAGGTAACGGAATTGTCTGGGTGAAAATTTGTCTCTATTTGCTTGAAACACAAATGAGATAGGTTTATGGTCTGTAAAAACTGTAAAAACCTGAGCCTCTAACATATGCCGGAAGTATTGAATTGATTTGTATATAGCAAGCAATTCACGATCGTAAGGGCTATACTTAATCTGCGATGGAGAAAGCTTACGTGAAAAGAATGCTAAAGGCTGCCAAAATCCATTTTTAAACTGCTGTAAAACTCCACCTATGGCAGTACTAGACGCGTCAGTGACAAGAGCAAGCTTAGCGCTGCTGTCAGGATGGGCCAGAGTTGCAGCATTGCAGAGACCTCTTTTGCAGTCTTCGAAAGCCCGTTTGCATATGTCATCAAATTTAATAGTCTGATTGTTTTTCACAGAGCCCTTAAGAAGATCGTTTAGGGGTGCTTGTAACTCAGCTGAACGAGGTATGAAGCGATGATAAAAATTATACATACCAAGGAAACGTCTTAGCTCTTTCACAGTTTTGGGCTCTGGAAATGTTTGAATCGCGACAGTTTGATCTGGTAGCGGTTTAACACCTTCAGCGGAAACTGTATAGCCGAGAAAAGTAAGAGTTGAAACACCAAAAGTGCATTTGGAGGTGTTGATAAGAAGACCGTATTTATCAAGTCTAGAGAAAAGCTCACGTAAGTGAAGTTGATGCTCTACGAAATCATGCGAAAATACCAAAATGTCATCTAAGTAACTAAATGTAAAGTCAAGACCTTTGGTAACTTCGTCAATGAATCGCTGAAAAGTCTGTCCAGCATTTCTTAGGCCGAAAGTCATCATTGGGAACTCAAAAAGCCCAAAAGGAGTAGTAATTGCCGTTTTGGGAATGTCGGGTGGAAAAACGGGGATTTGATTGTATGCCTTGACAAGGTCGATTTTAGAAAATATAGTGCAACCTGAAAGGCTAAAATTGAAATCATGTATGTGTTTAATGGGGTACCTATCTGGTACAGTGCGAGAATTAAGCATTCGGTAGTCACCGCAAGGTCTCCAGTTATTGTCCTTTTTAGGAACAAGGTGCAAGGCTGAGGACCAGGGGCTGTTAGAAGGTCGAGCGGTACCCATCCTAACCATCTCGTCAAACTCACGTTTAGCAATAATAAGTTTGTCTGGATGTAGACGACGTGGTTGGGCAGTAACTGGCGGGCCAGATGTAGTTTTGATGTAGTGCACAGTATTGTGGGGACAGTCACGTGGCCTGCCAGCTGGACGCGTTATGTTTGGGAACTCTTCTAGGAGAATTTCAAAATCGGGGTTAAGTTCCGGATAATTGGTTTTAATGGAAGTGACTGTTTCGGTAGGGTTAACACCAGATGCGGGTGCAACTAAATATGTAAGTTGATCACAAATCCTATGATTCCTGCAGTCTACTAAGATGTTGTAATACGCCAGAAAGTCGACGCCAATAATAGGTTTAGTGACGTCAGCGATAACGAACCTCCACCCATACTCACGTCGAAGTCCGAAGTTTAATGTAAGATGTATAAAACCATAAGTTGATATTGTAGTGCCGTTGGCTGCGAAAAGTTGGTAGCTTGATTTTGTTTGTTTGTTCTTGATAGCTGTCCGAGGAAACACGCAAATATCAGACCCAGTGTCAATTAAAAACATCATTTTTGTCTTTCTGTCGGTTACAAATAGGCGGCCAGACGAGGGTTGACGACAGTCGTTGGCCGCTACTAACGACCGTCGTTTGAGTTTTCCGCGTCAAATTTGCAGGGCGAGACACATCTTCTTGCTCTAGAACCAAACTGGTAGTGATACCAGCAAAGGTCGCTTGGAGAATTGTTTCGAACAGACGTCGATGGAGAGCGAGATCGGGAACTAGAACGGGAGCGGCGTCTATTGTCCCAAGTTGAGAGCTTCTGAAAACTTTTCTTAAGTGCTGCAATTTCGTGCTTAACTTCTTCACAGCAGTTTCCAGGATTATCCTGACTGGTCGTCGCCACTTGCTTAGTGTAAGGAGCTATATCCTGGATTCGATCCGCTAAATCTGCTAATATATATAATGATACTGATGGCTGACTGGCGAGAACACTCTGGATATTTGCGGGAAGACGGCTCATCCAAATAGTTTTCAAAAAATCCTCCGGTACTGTCGCTCCAGCTAGACATTGTAGATGCCTTAAAAATTGGGAAGGCTTCCGATCTCCTAATTCTTCCTGTGTTAATATTTGTTGAATTTTTTGATCGTGAGTAGCGCTGAGTCGTTTAATTAATTCTGACTTTAATTTTTCATACCTGTCATTTTGTGGTGGATTGATTATAATGTCTCGAACCTCTTTCGAAAATTGACGGTCCAGATGCCCGATAACATAATTAAATTTGGTTGTATCACTTGTGATCCCGGAGTTGGAGAATTGGCCCTCGACCTGAGCGAACCAGATTTCAGGATCCTCAGGCCAAAACGGTGGAATCCTTACTCCGACTTTGCACAGTTCTGCAGACGTACCGTTTGACACAGCCGCCGGGTTGCCGCTGCCCAAACTGCTATCCTTGTGCGCCATGTATATTATAGTTACATAAAGTAGTTCAATTCGGTGGTCACCAATGTAGAGTTGCAGGAATGTAATAGTTAAACGCTGAAATATTCTTGAAATACTCATATATATTCATTGAATTATGTTTACATGAAGTAACGTCAAAACCAAGATGATGTGCAAAATATCAAAATATAATATTATAAAGTAAACGTAGGAAAGTGTACCAGCCAGGTCTCCACATCTATGTTAAACTTTTCTATAGCTTCTTTGACTCGAGTGAAGCTTGAACCCAGGACCTCCATTTCCAAATCCTACGGTCCCATTGCGCCATAAATTGAATGAGTCGATAATTTTATAATACTACTTTTTTTTCTTTAAAATTGCTGGGTCGGGCCTTTGCATTTGACTACCTTTTTGCCCGAAAGGGGCAGACACCTTAACCACTCGACCACCGACGTGTTTATATAGCTTCTTTGACTCAAATGAGGGTTGAACCCAGGACCTCGGTTTCCGAGTCCAACACTCCTATTGCGTCATAAAGTAACAGTAGATTTGATAATACCACTTGTCAACCACAATGTTACCAACATAGTTATTCTCAGAGATCTCATGTCAAAGTAGATCTTTGACCTAAATGTGGTTTAGATATTTTGTTATAATAACCCAAGAGGTAGCTGACAATTGGAAGAAGATAAAAGATAAAAGCTGATGAATTTTACAAGAATTGCCAACAGAGATTACAATAACCAATGTAAGTATTTACATTAAATTAGGTAAGGCGACGTCCGTATTTCTTCTAAAAGTAACATAAGTGACAAATCTAGGTCCATTATGTGCAACAATGGGCTTGCCGCCTGTTATATTCAATATGGACACCTGTCAAAAAGTGAACACTGTTACTGCTGTTAAGGCCATGAAGATGTGTGTGTTAAATTTTTTTATAAATTAAATTAAACAAAGAAAGTTATAGGTATTGGTCAAATAAAAAATCCTAACATTACTAAAAAAAACCCGGTCCGTCGCAGCTAGACCACTTTGTTCTTGAGTGATTTGTGGACCCGCGAAACACTATACATTTATGATTTCACTGAGTGGCGTAGTGTGCAACGACAGCGTTAATGAAAGCGACTGACAATCTATGAGACCGTGGACTTATAAACTAGGTGTCACAGAAAAGTGATAGTCACATATCTATATTTTTTTTATGAAACTTTTTTGAAAACAACTAGACGCCTATTTTGTAATTTGTATAAAAAATACAACTTACAATATCTCGCGAACCCACCACCATAATTGGCCATAAACAAGGAAAGTAGAAAAAAAAAACAAATTTAAGCTTTTATCAAATAACTCCGTCAATTCTTCTATTGCCTCTCTAGCTATATAGTAAACTATACACCTACCTACATGCTTTTCTTATATTTCTCATTTATTATTTTCAGTTTTGGGGTATGAAAATTATATTTTGTATACGAGACAAAAGGAGTCATTAGGTATAACATTTCACTTTATTTAACCTAGATAGAAACAGACACACGCGTCTGCAGTTTTTAGGGTACCTTAGTCAAATGTTAAACGGAACCCTATGATGACACTTTGAACCCTTGTGTCCGACGTCTGTCTGTATATGTTAGGTCTGGTTTAGGCACAGTAAATTACAAGAGTAATTCGGTATGTAAAGCCTAATTTTTTTTCACGTTTTCGTTTTGTAACAAAAGTTACACAAATTAGTTGAGAAATGAGGTAGACTGGCTCTTTTACCTAAATGATTACGTCACGTTCGTCGGCAAAATTTTAAAAAATTATGTAAAACATATTTTTTTTAATTTATTTATATAAAAACCAAGATTAAAAATTACCTTAATTTTTACTTTACGTACCGAATTTGCCCTAGTTGTTTCCGTTGAAGTAAAATAATTTCAAATTTTTTTTTATATCGTCGTGTGGACTTTGAACGGTATTTTATTTATTTTAATTCACATACCTCTCAATATGTCTTAAAATTAAGATTTTTATACAAATTTAAGTACCTACGGATCCCTTGGTACATGAGTCTCACTTGCACTTAACCAAGTTTTTAAAGTAGGATGCCTACTTGCTGTATTATTATTGTCCTCGTAGAATAAATAATTCGTTGTTGCAAATATCTTTATTTTTTTTATTTTTTTCACGGATTGCCTTACAGCTCCCGAAACCGTGTACCAAACCAAGTCTCCTCGTTTAGCCGATGGTATTTGTGAGGCTATACATAACGAGTGGTAGAGTTCTGTTGAGGTATATTTAGATGGAAAAGCCTCTAATTGTGGTTTGTCGGATTATGTACATAAGTTTTTAATTAAAAAAACCCATTGGTACATGGCCGGGGTCCGGGACCGAACCCCGGTATAACTATCCAAATATCTTATTTTTCAAAACGAAATTGACCACAGACTCGTCCCATTCTTGTAACAAAAGGTCCGTCTAGATCGTACGGCGGCCGCAATGGGAAATTTTCGGTGCGATGCCAGACCAATGTGTAGTTTAACTTACAAAACCTCTTTATATTATAATATATTCAATAGGCTCTGCCTTCCTGCCTACTGCCTACCCCTTCTAGGTTATAGTATCTACGTGATGATAGATAGAACCAGGTTGTTGTTAGTAATTAATTGAAAATATAAATTAACACGACCTTCCTACTTGAGTAGGCTTTTAAAAAATCTGTATTTCACAAGCAACACTCCATTGTACTGTGTGAACTGAGACAAAGTAGAGAGGTATGATTTCTTCATACTTAAAGTATGTAGGTACGTATAACTAGCGATCCCGCACTATGTAAATACGCTTATAAATACTTACTTATTAGAGATAGATATATGCTACCGCGGACTTTATTGTAGATCATTCTATTCTACACAATTCTTTCCTACATCATTTTGTTATATCTCTGACGGATTAGACAGTATGGAAACTTTCTGGGGCTAACTTTTTCCCCGACTTGATTCACCAGATCCTAAAAGTAAAAATATCTGTTATTTTTAGAACAAGTGCTTTACGTGTCCTCCGAAGCTCGAGAAGTCGATTAAAGCACATATATTCTTAAAGAACGAGTGGGAATCAGTCAACAAGTGTATAAATTAGGGGGCGCTTTCGACTTATTCCATTCTCTTTCATCTCTTGCAAACAATTCCCACGATTAACAAAAACTCTAGCGACATTTCATTCTAATCGGTCACAATTTCGTAACAACGCATTGATTACGTTTACATAGACTGTTACACAAAACGGCCATTGTTTTGGTCTAACCATAAATAGGTATTGGTCTGGTCTGATTTTAAATGAAACGATAAGTCCTTCATGGGAACTTTATCCAGCCCATAGAATAATAATAAATACCATTAAACATATTATAAAACATAGTCTGTGATAGTTTTCAAAACGCAAAAGCTATGCTCGTTTTAAAAACTACGGCTATTTAGAACCCTAAATAATAAAAATATGGCTTAATCCAACTTAAAATAATAACTATCAACAGTCTGGTAAGGAAATGTTGTATAAATATATTCAATTTTCCAGGATTAACTGAGATTTGCGACATTTTTGACAGATACAAGATGATTGAGAGCAACGGTCCTTAAGGGGCCATGGTCAAGGTCATCTTATAACTGTCAAAATTATGGCAAATCTCAGTCAATCCTAGAAAGGTGAGTTTATTTATACAACATTTCCTTACCACACAGTTTATAGTTATTATATATATAATAAGGGGAAGTCTGCAGTCATCAAAATGCAATTTTTAATCAAATTTTTCAGAAAATCTGATCTATTTACAAAACTGAAAAATATATATATTGATTTTAAGGATATGGCAAATATTGTTATCGTTTTGAAAATATGATTAGAAACATTTTACTCGATAGAAAAAAATCCTAAATACACCTCTGAAAACTTTATTTATCAAATTTTATGGCTATAATATAGATGATACCATTACAAAAATTAACATGAATATTTTTTTGGTAATTATCTATGCTTTCATTGTAAAATTATGTCTATGTTGTATAAGATTTTTTTTAAATTGCGTTTTAAACAAAAATTATCGCTTTACGTTGAATCGCTTTACTGTTTCTATCCTGCTCGCGTGCGCGCGATTCTAGATAAATGCGTTCTGCTCTTTCATCACTCATTTTCCCATCGACCACTTCACCTTTTGCCATATTTTTGACAGATAGATGACTGAGAGCAACGGTCCTTAATGGAGATATGGCGTACTGACAAAACAACACCCTTGAGAAATAATATATATTCTCATAGTTTGTATTGTGCCTGAACTATCTTTCATTGCCTACATTGAACCCAAAACTTTAAACAAAGTCGCCGGCACGTCATATTAGGAAAGTTTAAATTCGACGCCACATGACGCGTGAATCCTACGAAGATGCTTTCACTGCAAGTGAATGTATAAAATTAAACCAAGTTTAATAAAATTTTAACGACCAAGTTGTAAATTGGAGATGAGGTTTTCTAATAAATTTCACTCGTAACGCGTAATTGGTACAGGTTTTTGGTATCTGTATTACTAAAGCGTATTTATTTTTGATTTTTTTTTAAATAAGAATTTAAAAATATTACGTATAAATATTAGCTATATATAAAACGTATTGACCGCGTGATGAAAAATGATGTTGTGACTAAAATGAAGAAAAGTAGTTTACGCTGGTTTGGACACGTTGAAATAATGAAGGATGAAAGATTGACTAAAAATATAAAAGGAAATGCTAGCAGACGACGACCTACGTGTACATTTATTGAACATATAAAAATATATTGATCGATGGCAATATTAAAAGTACACACAATCGTCGAGCATGTATGAAAGGTATTATGAATATAAAAGTAGCAAAAGAGGTATGTCAGGATCGTAGCAATTCGATTGACTCTGCCTACTCCTCTTGGGATAAAAGGCGTGAAAAAGTATTACTATTAGATTTACATTATGTAAAATAGTATGGTATATATTAAATATAGTAGTTATACTCCAATTTGGAATTTTTGTTTCCCTGATTGTCCCAATTTTTGTCCAGAATATGTTCTGAAACTGCTAATGGACTTTGATGGAACTTTGAGGATCATAGTGGGTTTTGGAATCAACTTTGTGTTTCATCTCGATATATTAAAAGGTGCGTCGGTGGCTGTTATTAACTAGGTAAACCACGGATTTGATCCCGGATCCCGGCCATATACCAATGGGTTTTAAATTAAAAACTTATTACATAATCCGACAAATCACACTTAAAGGCTTTTCCATCTAAATCTATCTCAACAGAACGCCACTCGTTAGGTAGCTGTAAGGAAACCCGTGAAGAAAGAAAAAAATATATTGAAATTAAAAAAAAAAACAATACCTATATATTTTAATTGTCCCAGGGTACCCAGCAAAATACCAAGTTTCCCCCTTTTAGCCGATGGTATTTGTGAGGCTATACCTAACGAGTGCCCAGCTCTGTTGAGGTATATTTAGAGATGGACAAGCCTCTAAGATGTGCGTTTGTCGGTTTATGTACCTACATAAGTTTTTAATTATAAAAAATCCATTGATACATGCTCGTCAATATATGAATGTGTGAAATTATATGAAAATTCCACGGGTGAAGCCGGGTCAGATAGATACTAGTCAAATTAAAATTGATTAGAAATTTCCTAAGAGATTATCCCAACGAAATATGGCCGTGAATATTTTGAAAACTCGTTATTTAAAATACTGGCTTGTTCGTTGATATCTTTTGTAGGGCACGACTTATTAACCTTAGACGACCTTTTATAATGCTTCTTACAGGCGTTATTTAGGTTAATCTTGTGTTTTAATATTTGATTAATTAGTTGACATTTTATGAATAGTTAAACTAAGTTAGTTAAAATAGCCCCTCAAAGTATTACCTGACCAAAGTGAGCATCGGAAGTAATAATTTAAAGAATTTTGATATTATGATTAGCTGGAATCTCCCTAATTTAAGATAGACTTTGATGAATTTACCTTAGCGCTTTTTTTCTTTAGATCAATGGTCACGAGTATAATGGAGATCAGTGCTAGAGCTTCATAGAAATGCGTTCAATTTAAAACAGTGAGAGGTATCAGGTAAGCAAAAATAGGTTAATATTACACACGTACTTACTAAAACTGTACAAAACACAAAACGTGGTAAGTTCAAATACTTTTGTTATAAAAACACCTCCACAGGTAGAGAAGAGACGGCAAACATTAAACTTTCTAACAAAAAAAAAAGTAACAAAACACAAGTCAAAAACTTAAGACACGCTC
Organism: Nemapogon koenigi; assembly: GCA_963924495.1. NCBI lineage: Eukaryota > Metazoa > Arthropoda > Insecta > Lepidoptera > Tineidae > Nemapogon > Nemapogon koenigi. The sequence goes on along the minus strand of OZ004647.1, from coordinate 10,451,351 downwards.
ACAAAAAACTTAAATAGGCTGTATAAACAGAATCTTTGCTTTTATTCTGAGAAACAATTTCAAGTGTAATTACTCAAAAAGTTTGTATATGTTTTGTTTTTAAAATCGTATACGATACTATACGTCTGTACGCGATTGTACCACGCGAGGACTGGCTTGGGGCACCACACTGGCTCGACCGGTGTTTGTCCGAGATTTCTCCCCGACAACATCGAAAGCGATACAAAACTGTGTTCACACTTGACTGTTTAGCTTTTTGTGTTGAATTTGGCAGCGCATGCGTCTTTAGTATGCATCTTTATAGACCACAACTGAACAGTTGTTGTAGGTATATTCTTATTCTACTTTATGCTACTTATCAATAATCGATATGTAGCATAAATGTGTAGGGAGTAATTTCGTGTTCTTTTTTCTAAATAGGTATACCTACTTACTTAATATTTACTTTTTATTTTTCAAGAATTATTAATGCTCTGGTAACTGTCACAGAAACTACCTCAATGGCTATACGACCTCAAAACAATATGATTTTGTGTTTTAATTGTTTAAACAAAAAATAAGTACCTAATGCATTCTGTAAAAAAAGTACTTAGTTTACCATTCATTTAGAAATTTTTTTCGAGAACTAATGACGATAGGAGTTAGCACGTACCTAGCTTGTGAGTTGTGAGTCACAACTTGTGACCCATCATTTTCTTATCCCCTATCATCAGCTTACTGCCATGTTCGCTAATTTTACAATTAAATAATGCAGTACGAAATACATGCAATATTATGCATACACGACAAAAATGCTAAGCACCAACTCGAGCTTCGGGCCGCACGTAAAGCGGCGGTCGCACTTCTAAAAATAACAGACATCTATGTCTGTTAACGAAGTGACACGTCTAGGTCCATTAAGTGCAGCAACAGGCTTGCCACCTGTTCTGTTCAATATGGATAATTGGCAAAAAGTAGACTCTGTTACTGCTGTATCTGGCCACACCGCAAGTTATAAAGGCCGTGAAAGTGTGTATGTGTGTGTGACAAAAATATCATGTTTACGTTTCACATAAATAAAAGATGCATTTAGGGCATGCGTCACTTAAAAACGCATGCGCCGGTATCAAAGTATGTGTGAACATAGCCTATAGTTGTTCCTATAGAGCCTTTCTTTCGCTTTCCAACCAGCTTGACTCACTTTGCGAAGGATGCGTCTCAAATCGGGCCAAGGCGTTTGGAATTCCATTACGGTTGATTGCATAACATTTGTTAGTGTAAAACGGAATTTCCATTCATAAAATTTTTAAACAGGATATTGGAAGCTGAAGCCACAAAAGAGCAAGCCCAATCTGCAATTATTTATAACTAGCTTGTGCGCGCGAATTTGATCTTCTTTAGAACAAAGTTTGGAACTTTCTTTGCCCAAGAATCATTGCTCTTCCGTTCCTCAGTTCAGGCACACTAATAGTACTTATAAAAACGTCATGATGTGTCCAAAATACGCGATTTTACACAGCCGCCACGATTTATCAATTTTGGGATAATTTCTTATTATCAAAAAATATAATAATAAAAAACCGTCCAAGTGCGAGTCGCGCACGAAGGATTCCGTACCATTATCTATAAAAAACGGCAAAAAAATAACGTTTGTTGTATGGGAGCCCCTTAAATATTAATTTTATTTTAATTTTATTACTTATTTTTAAAATTAATATACTAAATATTCTGTGAATATTTCAAGCGTCTACCTATTGCCGTTATCAATATCGAGCAAAAACGAGCAAAAAAATCACGTTTGTTTTATTCTGTTTTTTGTGTTTGTTGTTATAGCGACAACAGAATCATCATCTGTGAAAATTTCAACCGGTTTATGAGATACAGCCTGGTGACAGACAGACGGACGGACAGCGGAGCCTTAGTAATAGGGATTTTTTACCCTTTGGGTACGGAACCCTAAAAATAAAACATATTCTATGTTCTTATAATTTTTTCTTATTGTCTTTTTATTAAGAAACAACAACCGGGTACACTATTTTTATTCTCAGTTTTACATGTATAGGTCAGGTTTGTGTTCTTTCCCTCTGCAACTTATTTTATAAATAATACGAAAGTGTGGTTGTTTGTTTCTCCTTCTTTCGCAACAAAACAGAGCAGCGAATTTAATTTTTTTTTTATAAACAAAACATTGAACTAGGTAGGTACTAACTTATAGGTACTAACTTATTACACCTAGCTTACTTTTTTTAAAAAGGTTATTTTTGCTGCCTTGGCCCCTGAGAGACAAATAATATCGCTGTGTGTGTGGCTGTGGATGGGATTTGAACCATGGGGATCCTGCGCTGCATCCCATACGCTAGACCGCTACGCCGCTAGACCACCGTCGATACGAAAAATTGCCAAATTCGTAAATAGATAAAATTATTTCTTGAAAAGTACTGAACTGATTTTTGTCATATGTTTGTGAGATAATGTCGAGAAAGTATTATATCCGGCGAACGTAAAAAACGTTCGCCGATTATATCCTTAAAAAATCGAAACATATTTCATCGAGATATTAAGACAATTTGACTTAAAAAGTGAGTTGTTTCAAAATTCCTGAAAAACCAGTGAACCAATTTTTATGAAAAAAAATGAGACCAATCTGGAAGAATTATTTGTCGAATATAAAGAAATCAACAAAATCGGCTCACAAATGCCGGAGTAATAGTACTGTGATACATACATTTAAAAAATTACCTTACCTTAAACCTTAAAACGATTATAAAGTACACACGATCGCCGAGTATTTGAAAGGTATGAGGAATATAAAAGAAAAGAGATATCCAGGCATTCGATTGTCTCTGCCTACCCCTCTTGGGATAAAAGGCGTGATGATAGATAGATAGAGTTGTGGTGCTCTTGACAGCGGTGATCATGGCGGTCCACTGCGCGACGCACCTTGTATTGACTCGCCATGGTTAACATTCTTGGGAAGTACTGCAGTGGTTTCCCTTTGCCTTCTGCACCAGACATTTTTAGACTATTAAGGTCTTCAGGTTCTCTGTAGCCTCTTCCAGCCAGTTTCCTAGCTAGGTGTATGAGCCTCGTTTGTTGTCTAGCAGAGGGTACCAAGCGTGCAGGTGAGGATGACACTTGGTGTCGGATAGATCTTTTTCCGTTCTCCCCTTTACCCCCCTTACCCCAGATAGATAGATAGAAAAAGTGAAAAGTAGGTATGTCTTTCCCATTTGCTCATGAATGAAAGAGTGGTGATAAAAATTTAGCGCAATTTTTAGAGCACAAAAGTTTAAGATGATTACCGTTATGTAGACTGCGTACACACAAAATGGGATGTTGACAAATAGTTTAATCTTAATAATTCTATTGTTCGTGAGACAATTGATTTGATTCAAAACCTCGCCTTTGTTGACACTTATCTAAGCAAACGTTCTCTACTAACTAATACTAAGTAGTTAATAAAAAATATAGGGAGTAATTGCGAACTTAGTACGATTGCCATGCAAAATGCTGTATGATCCTGCAGGGTCCTCTGCCCTGATCCCCGTGAACTCATCAGTTCATCAGGATCCCATTTAGGTAAAAGCAACGGGTGTTCTTGTTCTTTTCTTATGAAATTGTCGTTTTGTCGAACTGGCCACTTTGGTTTTAAATATCTGGCTTTTGGTTAGGAATTTAAAATTCAAATTTATTTCAAATTTAAGCTCGTGTATTTGTGTTTTGAATTTAGTGATTCATTTTTTTAATACGAGTTCCACCGTGGCACCAGCGTTGTAGAAACATCTCCAATGATTAATTATGGGGCAGCTACTGCAAAAGAAAAGCACGGTACGTTTTTGGATCCAACGTTCTCGTTCTGCAAATTTTGACCTACAGAACAAACCCCGTGGACGATGTACTAGTGCTGGTGTCATCTACTACAGCTTCCTATGATCTGGCCAGACAATTATGGCAGGTGTGTATGGAAAAGCTAGCCGCTAAACAACCGAGGCTGGTCAATTGCTCTAGCCCACTGCTTCAGGAAAACGCTAGACCACACACTGCACGAAATCCTGTGAAATTAAGTGAAGATAAATCCAAGTCTGCAAGTCCTTATCGGTAGGATTTTTGTAAGAGGTCAATTTTAATATTTTCTCTGAAATATCGAAGTTCAAAAGGTCGCGGTCACTTTGTCCACAGAATAAATTCATTCGCTGTAATCGAAAAAACGCTGAAATTTGTCATTTCATATGAAAACACAGTCCAGTTTCCATGACAGCATTTTCAGTTAAATAGTATTTTTAACCGACTTCGAAAAAAAAAGAAGGAGAAGGTTCTCAATTCGGACCGTATTTTTTTTTAATTTTTTTTTTGTATGTATGTACATCGATTACTCCGCCAGTTGTGAACCGATTTTGATGGTTTCTTTTTTAATCGACAGATAATTTATCTCATAAAAATTGGTTCTTTAGTTTTTCAGAAATTTTGAAAAAACTGACCTTATAAGTCAATTTTTCGTAATATCTCGATGAAATATGTACCGATTTTAACGACTTATTTTTTTAAGGATATAATAATTTCTTGACATTATCTCACAGTCATATGACGAAAATCGGTTCAGTAATTTTTTAAAAATTCACTAATTTGTCTCAGTTTACCGCTGAAAATTATATCAGAGAAAAGCCTTAGCAACGGTTGCTATTGACACGAAGTTGTCAATTTTCGTATCGACGACGGTGGTCTAGCGGCTAAAGGTATGGGATGCAGCGCAGGGTGCACATAGCTCGAGGTTCAAATCCCATCCACCGCAGTATTTTTTTTAATTTTCCATCATTTGTTTTTAGTTGCGTTATTATATATTTCTCAGGGCAACAAAATCACTTAAAAGGGAAAAATAAACCTTTTAAAAAAAAGTGTACCGACTTCAAAAATTTGCACTGAAAAGTAAGAAATAATAAAAATTTCGTCGTAGAATTTGAAGACGGAAAACATAATTTTATATTAGTTAGAATTAAAATGAAGTTAATGAATGGTTTTCTTGCAAGAATTTGGAAATTACGTACCTTTAAAAATGTGATGAGTTCGGGCGCAATGAGCTTTTCTGATCAAAACTTATACAACTCCCCGTAGCGAAGGTCAAAGGCAAACTAAGTAAAATAATTGCATTAGAGCTGGTCGTTTTTTTGACAAACTGCTTCAAGAAACAGATTTTTGCCATGTAACGAACGAACGCTTTTATGACAGAAGGAAAATCAGCTTTTTATAAAAAGCAGGTTTATTGCTTCGGCGATTCAACTGTACGTACGTACAATAGAGCCTGGTCGTTTTTTTTGACTAACCGTTTCAAGAATCAGATTTTTGCAACCATTTACATATTGCGCTTGTGTGTGTAGTGTAGTGCCTGTGAGAAGTGTGAGAGGTTCTAGCTTCCTATTAATGAAATAATTATTAAAATCGATTCTATAGTTTCAGAGATTACCCCTACACATCCCCTACATCAAATCTTATAAACTGTACCTCTTTATAATATTAGTATAGATTAGATACATGTACCCATAACACATGCTTTGGGGTTCCGTGTTATCATATTTAGACTCGACTCGAAGGCCAAACCGACGAATCCATACAGGGCCAGCCAGGGAAGGAATGCACGGCCCGAGTGTGTCCAACAGCATAATGACCGACCCAGCAATTTGCTCGGCATTCTAGTGTTGGACATTCTCGGGCCGTGCATTCCTTTTCATTACCGATGACAGTACTTTCTATGCAAACAATAAATGGCTAAAATAATTGTTCTAAGTTTCCTCATTCTGGTCAAAATAAAAGATGTAGCGGGGGGTCCTATGTATGCTAAAAATAAAAATTCTACCAAAAATATTTACGACGCGGTTTTGAAAAAGAAACTGGTTTGCTGTTCTTTTAATATGGACGCTGTATAGTGTATAAATACATTAGACTGATATGGTACAGACTGTCGAATAAACGGTTTTTTTGAATGAATGAATATAATATGTAGTATGTACGATTTACGCCTTATGAATAAAAAGCCGTTTCTTTTGGCACTGCTTTTCGAAGCAGTTTGTCGATTTATAAAATGGGTTACGTTCCGTTTCACGTAAAATACGAAACGACCCAGCTCTAAATTGCATAGAGCATGTCGAAACAGACAGCTACTGGGTGCGTCATTTCCCGTCATATATAGTAGTCTGTGGTGCGTCAGTTGTCACCACAGACTACTATATATGACGGGAAATAGACGGGTATCTCGAGGTGATTATTCGTCATAGCATGTGTCGCCATCTATCCCTGGGAACCAGTACTACATTGCTGTATAATTAACACTGGAAAATTACCTAATGTAACATTAACTTTGTTGCTATTATACAGTAGGTAGGTAGGTATATAATATTTAAAGTAGTTTGTTGGTATTGATCTCTTTTGACTTGTCTTATTTGGTAAACAAGCTTTGCATGTCTTTTTATTGTATTTTTTTAATATAAGACTTAGTATGTAACATTGTTAATATAACGTCTTTAAAGTATTTTAAATGGCAACTTAATAAAAAAGACATGCAAAGTTTGTTTACCAAATAAGGCAAGTCAAAAGAGATACACTTTATATTAGTTACTAACAAAACTTGGATTTTTTACAAAATTCCCAAGTTTTGTTCACAAATGCAGAAGAGGTTAAAAAACAGCATAGGATTGTTTTAAAATAATACAAAGTTTTTCATTACAATATTAATTTATTAATTCCAACTCTTAATATAAATTCTCACTTAGATTAGATTCTATAGCCCTTCTATATAATGCCATAATTAAAATGAGTGTTGGTTTGATATACTGAATGAATGGTAGTTTCATAAACCACTAGGGGAAATTTTCATCATTTAATACCAGCCTTGTAAGAAATCAAAATTATGTTCTACTTCGCCTTTATTGAGAAATTTCAAATCAAATAAAGGATTTATAGGAATATCAATATTTTTAGATTTAAAAAAATATTTTAGAGACTGTAGGCACTTGCTAGTATCTTTTTCGCAATTGGCACCAATAGAGTGATAAGAAGTCATATTGTTTATTAGTAAGGTCTTGTAAGAGGCCTCAAACGACGCTGCACTAGGCATGATATTTCTTTGGCCATGGACACTATTTGGTCCGAAAAAAAGTGGGTATTGATTAAAATGCCACAACAAAAGCGAATTGTTTCCCACATGCAAGAGCATCTTTACAACGAGTTAAAAGGCTGATATTTTTCTTACCCAGCTAGAGAGTGACGGACTACTGCAAATGTTCCATTGCTTTTTTATATTTCATACTCTTTAGTACTGGTATACTGTCCCGCCTTGTGATGAAGAGATGAAGGCTTTACAGCAGTAATTTTTGGCACTACCCCGGAGCTCTTTTGGAGTTGCAATTGCCAGATGATGGTCATGGCCTCTGGTGATATTATCTGAAATTATAGTTATTAAATTACTTTATGTAAAAAAAATATTTCATAGGGTTGTTATTAACTTGATTGTCTCATCTTTATATCAACACAATCAACAGGTGGTAGTTTCATCAGAAAATACATTTTAAAAATAATTTAATCAACTCAGTTTTGGAGGAGAAAACAGGGAAACCTGGAACATCTATCTGGTCAGGTTTTTATAGGTATAATCAGTAAGCGCTGCAGTTGTCCCTATTGCACTCTACGGGGGGGATCAAAAGTTGAGAGTGAGGGCCATAATTTCTTGAAATATTATTTCTCAATTCCCTTGTAAACAAACTACTAAACTTAAATGAAGTAAAAATGTACTTATGCTATTACAAGCAAAGCTTGGGGTTATTAGTACCTAATTAAAATATAAATATGAAAATAGCATACCTGGTAGGCGGAGGTTTGGTATAGCCAAAGGACACAGTTTGTTTCTTAGGTAGTGATGCACTGTAGAAAAAGTTTATGGCACACTCTTCTATTTCTTAAAATTATGAGCGTTGTCCAAGTCAACTATTTCACCTCCAATAATTATCACCCATGTCCAGAATCGTTCCATATCATGTTCATAGTTCGGAAACTTATGAAGAGGTATACCTTAAAAATAAAGAAAGTATATTACTCTGAGTGAAGTGATATAAAGAAACAGATTTTATATATATTTTTATTAAGGTTGCAGAGATATGTAACCTGACATGAGCAGAATTTGATTATTAATGTTAATAATAAATTTACACATGGTTTTATTATGTACCTACCTACTGTATAAATATGCCAGCCTATATGGTTATTATGAGCTATGAAGGATACTGTGGGGACCAAGATGAAATTATAAGTTACTCTATGACACTTACCATCACCATACTTGACTGTACATCCAGGTACACAGCACGCCTTACTCGTCATGATGAAGACGGCAAAGACGAAGCAAGAGAACGGAGGAACTTTGAGCTCAACGTAGAGAGTAGCATATTCTTTGCACTCGGCACTTCGGCAGACAAATCACAAACCAAACGTAGTCTGTGATATAAGGCGTTTAAAGACTGGACACGAAAGAAAACGGAGGAACTTGAAGCTAAACTCATCACACTCCACAGCACAGAGCAAGAAAATAAACGCGAAACAGATTTATTCGATTTATTAGAGAATAGAAGCAAACGCGAGAACGCGAGGTTGTAGAAACTAATGTTGCCATCTCAAATTTCTTTTTTTAACTAATATTTTCCACATTTATTTGTTAAATATTTTCGGAAAGTATACATTAGAGCGTATTTATCTGTCTTAAAATACTGCTTATATATTAAAATACATTATTTTTATATTTTGGTTCCAATAATTAATTACATAATTACATAAATTGACAAATGATCCAGATACGTGTTCCACCAAATACATGTATTTTTTTAATGTAGAAACTCAGTATTTTCACTTTAAATTATAGAACAGGTTCCCAGAGAGAGATGGCGCTGTTATCAGTAACGGCTGACGTTCTAGCGGCGAGATGAGTTAACTAAATAACTAAAATGAAGGAGAAATGTAAATCTAAAACACAATTAATAAGAAAAGCAGAAAGACTCTCAAAGAATCGTAATTTTTTGAAAGTAGTCAACAAGCTTCCAGAGGCTGCTAAAATATTTACAACTATGCAGTTGAGTTGGAAAAAAAAGCCTAGGGGCCGAAGATATAACATAGAAGAACAAATATTATCTCTTACTATATATAAACAGAGCCCAAAAGCTTATAAATTTTTAAGAAGAATATTTACACTACCCTCAAAAAGAACAATATTAAAGTTGTTGGAAAGTTTACAAGTAGATACTGGCCTTAATGAATTTGTTATTAACATGATATAATTATTACTGTAACAAGAAAAATAAAAAAAAATTGTTTGTACATTATTTTTTGTTTAATTTATTCTATCAAAATAGTTTTTCTAAAAACATTAACTATAATTATTTCTTAAACAAATTTTGTGCTTCAACATTTGTGTCTCACAAGTTTTGAGGTGCAAAATTTGTTTGAGTATAATTTTCATAACTTGGTAAAATAAATAAATGAAAGTATGTTTACGACATCTAGCGGCGTGTTTTGGAAGTTTCAAAGCGACACCTATTATTGGGGAATGTTAACACTTGCAGGTAAAACATGAGTGGCCTATCTATTCCTTCTTTATAGTGTATAGTCTATGGCTGTGCCTGTCAGATCCATTGCGCCCGACGGAAGGTTAAATGTTTTATTTGTCGTTTATTATTTTTGTATTTGAAATCGTCTTTTTACCTGTAAGTATGGCTCTTTCAGGAGCCAAGTAGCCATCTCAAATCAATACCGTTGTCTTTCCTTCGGGTTCATCCAACCAAATACTTACCTGGAAGCCAGACAAATAAACAAACGATAAACTTCGCAGCGTAACTTGGTCATATTGTAGTAATAGTGAGTACCTGCTAGTTAGAAAGACGTGACGGCAGGAGAGAAAAGGAGGGTGTTGTTTGTTAAAGTACCTAGTCGTAATGCAGTTATTCTTAGTAGGTATACCTACAGATTACGGCTACCTATGTGCAAATAATACAGGTGTAAAAAAATAAAAGGTCAAGAACTGTGTGATACCCTGCCTGCTACATAAAAGTCGAGTCCAACAAAACCCTACATAAGGTGTGCGAATAAAACTTATTGAATTAAGGACGCACTTGACGAAATTATAAGGGTACTATACCTACTCTTTGTACCACCCTTTACCGTAACTCAGACCAGCCACTATGATTAAATTTCCCTGAAATTTGGTTATATTTTCCATGCTTAGGTACATTTGTAGCTACATAATATTACAAAATACGCAATTTATTTATAAGTAGGTACTTCCGTACCCTACCTATAAAAATAATCGTGATCAGCAGTCTCGAATACAGGCAGTATCAAGGGTATAATAATTATTCTTCATTTGGCACAATGAATCTATGTCTACGTCTCTCTAATAATTAAAACATGCACTGTCAAACTTAAGTGAATGATTGAATGAATGTTATGATTGATAAACAAAAAAAACTGACAATAACAAAAAGTTTCAAGTTTCAAGAAAGTGCATGCATGTTAAAAAAAATATTCATAATTAATTTAAATTTTACTAAACTTAAAAAGTATTACCTGTTATAAATGATGAGCGAAGAAGACAATGGATCTGGTTCAGAGAGCGACCACAACGATGAAGTTGAAAGAGTAAGAAATCTATTTATTTTCCAAAATTTTTGGTTAGAATTTTTGTATCATGTTCTTTATGACTTTGTTTTTTTTAAGTAAGCGTGCTTCGCAGGGCTCGTTCGTTCGTTTCAGTTTCAGTTTTGTTTCTGAAAATTACCCCTCTGTTTATCAATCGTATATCCAGTGACATCAATCACTTATTTTATATAGCATCATCTGCGACCACATTCGCATACATACATAATAATAAATAAATGAAAGTTTGAGTTAATAAGAGGCATGAAATTCCTAGTGTACCTATCTATCATCACGCCTTTCATCCCAAGAAGGGTAGGCAGAGACAATCAAATGCCATTTGTTACGATCCTGACATACCTCTTTGGCTTCTTTTACATTCATCATACCTTTCATACATGCTCGGCGATTGTGTGTTTTATTAACAGTGTTGCTATTCCTACTTATAATGGTGGTGTGGTGTAATATACATTGACTGCATTTAAACTCAATTGATACAATTTTTGTTTCAGACTGAAATTCGAGCTGAACTATCAAATTTGTCATTTGAAGAGTTGCAAAAGTTGAAAGAGCGTATTGGTGCTAAAGTGTACAATGAGGCAATATTTGGTAATAAATCCAAAAAGGTTGCAGCAGAGAAACCTAAGGTTTTCAAAAGGGAAAACAAGAACCGACCAAGAGAGATGAGCTCCAAGAAGCCAGTGCCAATGATTAGTAATGAAGTTACTTCCAAGTCCAAGAAGAAAGAAATTAGAGATCCAAGGTATTCATTTTTATTTTAATACACACCATTTGCAAAATAGGTAATGACCTATCTATCTATTATCACACCTTTTATCCCAAGATAACTTAAATTCTTTTAATATTAAGAAAAACGCAACCAGCAAGTTTTGCAGCTCATTTTTTGCAGCAAATTTGTGAAAAATAGAAACAAAGTCTATATCATAATAAAAAATATAAAAAATAATAGGGGTAAGGGTAGGGGCGGGGTAGGGGTAGTGCAGGTTAGAGGCAGGGGTAAGGGTAGGGGTAGGGGTAGTGCAGGCAAGCCATTATCTATGAGTGCTGTAGGGTATATTTTATTTTGTTCGAAAATATCCACGGGCGAAGCCGGGGCGGACAGCTAGTAAGTTATATAACAACAGCGAAAAGGAAAATATTGTATACCTTTTACATAATATAATAATTTTTACAGATTTGATCCTCTATGTGGCGAATTTGACAAGAAGCAGTTTTCCGAAAACTACAAATTCCTCTCCGACATGCATTCAAAAGACATCAAAGCTATTAAGGCTGAGTTGAAAAGGACAACGGACCCTGAACAAGAGGTTAAGTTGCGTCGCCTACTTCAAAGGTTGACAGACAAAGCGAGAGCCAGCAAGAGGAGAGAAGTTGAGAAAGAGAAGCAAATTAGAGAAAAGGAAACGATTCAGAAGGGGTTGGTGGAGGGAAAGTCTCATCACTTCATGAATAAATGTAAGTTAAGGTTCTATTCTAAAATATATAGAACTAGCATTCCGCCACCGGCTTCGCCCGTGGATATTTACGAACAAAATAAAATATACCTCTACCTCTACCTAGGGGTAGGCCCTACCCCACCCCTACCCCTACTTCTACTCCTACCCTCTACCACTACCTCTATATCATCAATAGTTTTCGCAGCGCACGCGATGTAAGGAATATCTTAGGTCATTTTTTTACACCTTGGGTTACATTATTGGAGTTTTAGTAAGGGTCCCTAATTTTTTTTGAAAATAGAATATAGCCTATGTCACTCAGTGGTGAAAGAATTTTTGAAATCGACACAGTAGTTTTTGAGTTTATTCATTACAAACACACACACAAAAATGCAAAAAAAAAACTACCTCTATCTCTATTTGTAATTCTTTAAAAGAGCATACTTGGCTGCCATCAGGGCGGAGTAACCCTTCTGTGACCACCCAAGAATTAAAGTGAATTTAATATTATGAAATTTAATTTCAGCTGAAAAGCGTGTTGAGGCTTTGGTCAAACAATATGAAGAGTTGAAGAGAGAAGGTGCGTCTAGGGTCCAGAGACATCTCAAGAGAAGACAACAAAAAGTTAAGAAAAGGTCCTTCAAAGCTCCCACTGGTGTTAGTTAGTACTAAAGTTCAATTCCACTCGTGTGGTATATAAATAAGCCTCTTAAGATTATAATCTGATAAATAATACATGTTTTTGTTAATTAAAAGGATTTTCTATTTAAATTTAAAAAAATACCTTTCTAGAATAGCTGGCACATTTGATATTTCAGTTTATAAGAGCTGACACGTTCAATATTTGATACTTGATACATTGAATGATTTATACCGTTCATATTTGAGCAATTGTTTGGTAATTATATGGTTTGTGACAATGCTGTTGTACAATATATTTGTATGAATAGATATATATCATCTATAATAAATGATCATCTAAATGCATCTATAAGAGCCAAGACAGGAGTTATAGATGTTCTTTCTAAGATAGACCAACAAAAATGGAAGTGGACTGGTCACATGTTGAGAAGTACCCAGGAGATGGAGCAAAATCTTAACAGAATGGTATCCTAGGTTTGGCAAAAGAAAAAGGGGAAGACAATGTAAGAGATGGAAAGATGACCTTAAACTTACAGCAGGTCCTAACTGGAGAAGAGTTGCAAAAGACAGAAAACAATTGTTAGAGGAGGCCTTTGCCAGGAGGCACACTGAACTCAGAGACATATTGTAACGCTGAAACAATTGCATGGAAATGGAGTTCAGGATAGAAGGGCTTATTGTATTGTATATCAGACGAAAAGTGGACGAACATTGTCATAAGAGTTAGTAGGCCTGTTTCAACACTTAACAGTTTCCTTGAATGAACTACTAAGACTTTTTATACAGTAATTCACTCGCAAATATTTATTTAAGTACAGTGGGGTGAGCATATATTTGACGTGACATCTTTCGTGTCGACCGAAAGGCCAAAAACGTTTATGTCCATACAAGAGCCAGCCACGGAATGCACGGGCCGAGACTTTCCAACCCTTGTAGAGTTTCTTCTGTGTACTTGTCTTTGCCCGACCCAGCAAATTTGCTCGGCATTCTAGTGTTGGACAATCTCGGACCGTGCATTCCGGTGGCTGGCTCTTGTACGGACATAAACGTTTTTGGCCTTTCGGTCGACACGAAAGATATCACGTCAAATATATGCTCACCCCCTGAGCCTTTTTATACTTAGTAGTTCACTCGCAAAATATTTATTGAAGTACTGGGACTTTTATAAGATTTAAATAAAGTATATGTGTTCTTGATTCCTTAGCAATAATTAAAACAATGTTTATTATAAAATTTGTTTATTTGGTACTAATAGCTCTCATCATGACTTAGTAAAGAGTTAGTTCATGAAGAAGGTGGAGCACACGGCAAGGTCCACGGCTGGTCAATGTAGAAGATGTGAAGAGAGATGACACCATCATTGTCGGCCCAGTCGACCACGCACGGTGGACGGTAGGGGATGGCCATCTGTGGAGTAAACAAGTAAATCTCATTATTAAAAAAATATTATGTCTATCTATCATCACTCCATTAATTCCAAGAGGGGTAGGCAGAGACAATCGAATGCCATTTGTTACGATCCTGACATATCCCTTTTGCTTCTTTTATATTCATCATACCTTTCATACATGCTCGGGGATTGTGTGTACTTTTAATATTTCCATCGATCAATACCTATATTTTTTATATGTTCAATAAAAGTACATCTAGGTCGACCTCTGCCCGCATTTCCTTTTACTTCAGACATATAAACCTTTTTAGCCATTCTTTCAACGTGTCCAAACCAGCGCAAACTACTTGTCTTGATTTTAGTCACAACATCTCTCTCCGCATTTTTCTCTAATGACATTATTCCGGATGCGGATCGCTTTATATGACACATTCTACGTAAAGACCGCATTTCCACTGCATTTATTTTACTTTCATGCTTCTTATTCCATACCCAACTCTCGCTTCCATAACTAAGTGATGGAACTTAAACAGCATTATGTATATTAATTTTACTTTTAGTTGTAAGTTGTGTATTTCTGCATACATTGTTTAGTCCACCAAATACCTTGCTTCCAAAATATAAAAAAATAATTGTTTTTTCGTATTCCATAGACTCAAGAACTACTGGACCGATTTAAATATTTTTTTTGTATTTGATAGCCTAATTCTTGAGGATGGTAATGCTATTTAACATCACGCTCCCTACCCAAGAGTGTGAATTGTATTACTAATACAACGCGTATGAAGTAGCGGGCAATCAGCTAGTATAGATACTGTTTAAAAAACACTAAGCTCTCTTTTAAAATGTGTTACCTAACGGATTGTAACAGGAAGTTATTTCTTTTCTTTAGAAAAAAGATGAAAATTATTAGGGCGCTTATTGTTTGGTATCGCGTCACATCGGTTTTTCCATGTTGACTTCCCATCTCGAATCCTGCGTTAAGGTTCCTATATCCATAATTTTTCTGGGATAAACTATTTCCAATTTCTCTGTAAATAATCCACCTGTGCCACTGTAATTTAGCATATAGTTATTCAATATAGCTAAGTGAAATAGCTGTGTTACATTGTTACTTTAGTATAAAGTAAAGGATCTGTGGTTTTATTGAATAGGAAATATGGGTGGTAAAACTTTGACCCTGTTTTCTCTTTCATAATCTATTGTGATAGATTTGTGAAGCTTTCACATTCAAAATAATAGTTATTTTATAATTTTTTTATTGTTTAAAAATAATAAAATTATTATTATTTAGAATTTTCAATAAGCTACAAAAAACGCGATGTATTTATTTAAGAGCTTTGTGATAAATTATGAAAGAGAAAACGGGGCAAAATAATTCTTTATTCTACCACCATATTTCCTATTCAATAAAAGCAATTGAAAAAATAACAAGAATTTCACTTAGATATATTGAATAAGGTACCTATATGCTAAATTACAGTGACACAGGTGGATTATTTACTTAGAAATTGGGAATAGTTTATTCCCAGACAAATTATGAATAGGGCTCTTAAGATGCTTTCCTTCTCTTTGCTAGTCGGTCTACTTACCGCGGCGCCAACGGATGTAGGTCTCTCAAACCAGTCCCTGGTGTCAACGGGCGGAGTCATGGAGCCAAACATCTGGAAGCCGGACCCTATGAGCTCTCCCTCCACGTTGGTCAGTCCGAACCAGGGCAGCATGTTCTCACACTCCATCGTCTCTGTCATGTTGTAGTAGTAGTGCATACCTGGTCACAAGTGTCATTAATGTTACTAAAGTGTTTGTTTAAAGAAGTGTCCTGAATCCGCTCGCTGCATCCTAATTTTAGACCCATGGTCATTGGTCATATCAGGGACAGACCACAGATTTATGTGTCTGACAGACGTGCTTTTATATCAAATGCATAGCGGGGGAAGGGCCCGGGCGTGAGTCATGTCCTGGCTTAACCCAGGATTAGAAATACCAATCACCCCAGGGGCAGGCCCACTAGGCATACAATTCTTGCTGCATACATCCTTCATCACCGCCAGTTTCTGCTAAGAGACCCCTTCTCTCCATGTCATACCAATACCATGAAAATTGATATTAGTCCAATAGTAAAAAAACTGATTTTGAATTTGGACATAACTTTAAAACCTGACCACCTATCACTCTGAGATTTTATATAGAGCATATCTATCGTGCGAACATATCCATAATTATTTATCAAAATTGCAGTTACTTTAAATAACAGATGAACGTAGTTATCACGCCGTCGGATCTCGTACTACCACCAATTTATGAGTTTTAACTTTCTCTAGATGTGATATACCTAAGTATGTGAACGTTCTCACCCATGCCTGGCACGCAAGCCTGTCTCTTGAAGTCAGTTTTGTCGAGCTCGGTCTCTCTGAGCGGGATCTCTATGAGTTGTCCATTCAAGTCTTCCACCCACACTCCGGTGTTACGTAACGTCTCGTCACTACCGCCGAGCAAACCCTCGTCAGCTAGCGTCTCTGTTGACATAAATATATTACTGTGTTGTATGTGATATGTGTAATGTAATTCAATGGCATTTGAAGCAGAAATACCAAAGAAGGGAATTCATCTAATATCGGTGACGTGAACTTTAGGCTCCGACTACCGCAAACTTGCCCTGCACTACTGGCATTACCGTTAGTATAATGCCTGGATTAAACTCAGCCCATGTCCCTCGCGCTAATTTCACGGCAACGTCGACGGCAGTAGGCATTTACATTCAGCCTCTCGCCTCAGTTCACCGGTTCACGTTCACTCCCGGCAATGAAAGTTGAGAAATATGCTGCATCGGCACTCTGATTAAGTATAAATAATGATTTAAATGTTTTAAAAACATTCAAAAGAGACGTCTTCATCGCCAAAGGATGATATCAGTTCATCGTAATAGAATTTTATAAGTAAAATACATATTATAAAGCTAATTTTCCCGCACAAAAACCGCCAACGAGACGGAATTCCGGCAGCGACAATAGCAGGAGCAGCGACAGCGGGAGTAACGTGTTTACATACTCGCGCTGCCCACTTTATTGCCCACTTCCCTGCTCACTGCCACGGAATTGAGCTGAGTCCAATTTCCTTGTTATATGACGTACCTTCAGTGACATAGTATTGTGTGGTGGTCCAGAATGCTTGACCAGCAGGTTCATGGATGGTGCGAGGTGGGACCCACAACACTAAGCGGTCCGTCGGCGAGGTGGGTGTTTTGAAGTGCTCTACTGGCATCTGGGGACAGTGAGGAAGCGTGGTATAGTGTCTGGCACCTAAGAATAGGAATAGGCACGAGATTCTGGTGTCGTCCTATCGGTATTGAACCAATAGGAATTTTATGTAATTTTGTAAGGTTCTCACAATAAAAGCTGAGGGACAAAATTTAAATATAGTATGGCGGCTCATCGATACATCGACAGTTGTCTCAATAGTGAAACCTGTATCGCGCTGGTGAAAATATTTAATAGATTGGCATATATGGCCATACACCTTTGCCTATTCCACGGAAAGAAGATTAACAAAAAAAAAGGATTGTTGTATGTAGCCATTTCTATATTGGTGGCCCCTGATAAACACAGCCTGTGCCAGTCCAGTCACATCTACATGACCCCACAATGCTCGCATCCTACTCCCACTTCCCATAGATGACAATCAGTCTTAACCAGAGCCCCGGCACGAAATGTCGACACGTGCAGTCAACCACAGTCCCATCTCAGTTGACTACAAGTCTACAACACAGTTTCACATGGATGTTTTGGTTTCATACTGATGTCATTACCGACTTCGAAGGATATGTAACCACAAGGCAGATGCTTGTTGGATTAAAGTTTGACAACATCTTAAAGTACGGTACTCACAGCCACTTGCAGCCCCGCGATCCGTCCAAGACGCGTGTAGAGAGCACACACTTGTCTACCTGATGCACATCGCATGCTCAGTGTGGGTAGCGGGCCTTCCGGACGAGGTGTGTCGTGCCACCCTTGTAACAGCGCGGCCGTGGACGTGCGCGGGATCTTCAGGAAGTCGTTCACATTCTCCTCTTCGCCAGTGAACGCGAACCGAACTGTGGAAAATGAATTTTATTTTGAGTGTATCCTAGTCAGAAACTCACAGCTGTATCTTCAGCCTTATCAATTCTTGTTTCTTGTTTTTAATTGCGATTGAAATTTACGGAAATTGATTTTATTTGTCGTTTACCTAATTGATTTCATTTATCTACACTATTAGTAACATAAATAAAGCAGTAACTTACCACGCAGGTCATCGTACACGATAGCTGAAACCAAATTAAATAGGTTAGGCACAATACCGCTCTTCTCAAAAAGGAAATCTTAAAGTAGGCCACACATTGATCCTATCCTATCCCGGCCGCCGGAAGGTCTAGTCTAGGCGGACCGTTCGTTATAAGAATTGGACGAGTCTGTGGTCGACGCGCCGGGGATTGGATGAATGTTTGGGCAGTAGAACGGTGAGATCATGAGATGGAGAAACTTCATAGTTAACTATTGTCTCAAAGATGGGAGGGAAGATAAAGAAGATCTCGGAAGATGAAAGCTGGTTGCAGATCAATTTTCTCTTTCAATAGGTAACAGGGCACAAAATTAAAATATTGTTCTAATAATGCTGATATTGGTATATCAGGTCATTGATGTTAAAATGTTCATATTGGCCAGCTAAGAACAGCTCTGGGTTGCTTGTATGGGTTCCTTACTTCTGATCTTTCAGCATTTTTTATGGTAATCTTTATCTTACACAACATATGACGCTGCTGTCAATTTCCCATTGACATTGTCTCAACACACTCCAGAAACTCGTCCTAGACTAGCCTCTGCGTTAGCTGCTGGGTATTACAGCAATAATTAATGGTCAAAGCTTAGCAATAGTCTGTGACAGTTAAGTAAATATATATAATATAGATCTCACCATGAGCGAGCGTGAACACCGCAGTCAGAGCAAGTAGTAACTTCATGTTGAAGTTTGTGGTTGTAGATGTAGTAGTACTGTATGAGAATCGAGGATCACCTTATATACTCCACAACACAATCTCTACATTATCTTGCTATAGTAATTGGTGATTTTATTATATTTACACTGATACTATATCACCTGTGAAGATTGATTGACTTGATAATATTATATTATATCTTTTAAGGAAATAATTCAAATTATAATTTTAGTTGAGGTGTATCGTGCGTGTATTTTGCTTATGAATTTGTTTGTTTTTTTGCGAAATTCAATTAATAATAAGAATACTTATTACATTATATCATACTTAATAAAACAATATACCATAGGGTACCTACTTAATAAAACAATTTCAACAAACATTACCGGGCTAGAACATTTGCATCACGAAAAGTTCCAGAGTTCTCGTCTAGTTTTCAACATTCTGTCTCGTGCTTTCTTTGTCCTCTGGCATTCGTTCCTCAAAATATTTTTTTAGAGACGATTGTATTTATTAAATTTAAGAACTCTTCGACATTTTTATACTTAACAATTTCATTTCAACATACTTCATTAATCGATCGCTTGATTGGTGTTTCGAATGTAAAAACAAAAATTACACTACAATCTCATCTCTGTCGTCGGTATTATGTCTACACTACACTTTTTTTAATTTTCACATATTTAATATTATAAGCATTCAATCAACAATATTTTCATTCACATTAATTAACAATTCAAGAATAATTTAAGTACTTAAAACAATTCAGTGTTATAATTCAAATTTTACAATAATAATTCCAATCTAATAATATTAATATTAAATTTAATTTACCAATGTCCCTAAATCCCATTGCGTCAGAGTCCTAACATCGTGGCCTGATGTTTCTACCGCAAATGGCACAAAAGGGTAAAGGCTATTCCAGTGTGGCGGACTTTGAGTGATTGCCTGCTATTTGAGTAGTTTTGTATATATTGGGTGCTGACAAATGGCGCCCAACAACAGGCATCTCACTGGAGTCAAGCTTAGTATGGTTTAGAGAGTAGTGACGTGAAAACTTGCCTGAACATAATTGCTGCAACTCACAGTGTTGATGGCTTCCATTATCTGTGTGTTTCCCATAACATATTATTTGTAAAAATAAAATTCACTGGAATTTGAACCTTGCTCTTTAGGGGCCGTCTCCACAAGTAAGAGAATCGCGGCGATAGTCTCGCCGTGCCATATTGGCCTATAGAGTTTGTATTGAATTTGGTGGCACGGACGAACTATCGCCGCGATTCTCTCGCTCGTGGAGACGGCCCCTTAGGAATTCAAATGGATGTGGATTGGGTGTGACGAATTGATGTATAAGGTTAAAAAAACACCGATTTTAATTTTACCGGTTTATTGAAACAAATCAAAAATAATATAATTATATGAATAATTTCATTTATTTTTGAATAATCTGCGTCTAGCACTTGTTGGTGATTTTGAACCTGCTTTCGGAATGAAAAAAGGATCCTAACTAACTAACTTATGTTACATTTTTTTTAAATGACATTCATAATAATAATTGAAAATTCTTTAATAATTATATAGTAAATAGTTTTTTAATTTCATCGACGACTTGAGTGGCATATCTCTCTCCGTTTAATATAAGACGGTCCAGCGCAGGCGCAGGTTTGGCAGAGTCGCCAGTAGAGCATCGTATTTTCCACGGCTTCTCTACGTAGTAAATATGGATAGAGACCACACCGTAATTGGCAACCCATTCGTGTAGACATGGCGGTGCGAACGGAATCGTTACCTGTAAAGCAATATATTAAATTAATATAGAATTTTCTATCAATACCCAAGATGTTACAATCAGCCCGCAGAAAGCGACGTGTTTCCTATAAGTTTAGTTTAGACGTACTAAGCTTGAGTCAAGCAATCCGTAAAACATCTCTTTCCTTTCATTTCCAAATGGAAATCCTCTAGCGTGTATTGATTGACTGCAAGCTGCAACTAATGTGGCAGACCTAAAGAATTTGTATGTTATGAATCAATGACATTGCGGAACGCGGGTCTTGGTAAGGATCATACGGAGTCACCAATGTTGAAATAGCAAATACCAAACGAGGAAAGGGGAAGACTTTTCTACACATGTGTTTGTAAACTTGAATAGTCTATGACCATTTTGACATTTATATCGCCATAATAATGGAAAAAATTGTAAATGAAGTTGGTTTCATGGCGGATCTATGAATGAAAACAACTTCAGCTAAAAATTTTTAATAATTAAATTTATAAGGAAATCACTAAGTATTATAAAAGAAGTCCCTCGCCGTGTCTGTCTGTCTGTATACTTTTCACGCAAAAACTACTGAACCGATTTTGTTGCAGTTTTTAATATTAGGTAGTAAGATTCACCGGGAAGGTTTACGAATATTAAACATGAACCTATCATATATTTTGGCGAGCCGTGGGTGAGTAACGACATCGTCGAACCCGAGTGCTCCAGGGAGTAGGTTGAGGTAGGCGTCCCCACTGCTAGACCTGAGACTCGTTAGAGTATAATATTATGTATTATGCTCGGGGGTGGAAGTGTCTAAAGGCGTAATAACGGGGAAGCTATATGTGAAACCGGTGTCACACCTCTCGACACTCCCAGCCGCTTACACCAATGTTGCCTGTATTACTGCCGGCAGAAATGCTTAGAAATTGTAGTTGTTTAGTAAACGGCGAGTCACCACCTGCATAATATTAAACATGAATCTATCATATATTTTATTATTATTTGTCGTATGCTGTCTAATCCGTCAGAGATATAACAAAATGATGTAGGAAAGAATTGTGTAGAATAAAACGATCTACAAAAAAGTCCACTGTAGCATATATCTATATCTAATAGATAAGTAGTTATAAGCGTATTTATGTAGGTATTTAAATTGTTGTACACCCATATTGTACCCGGGCGGAGCCGGGGGCGGGGTCACTAGTGTAGTTTATATTTCTGTATTTTTATTAGTCTATCACAAAATTTTACCTGTACAGCTCTTTCAGGAGGTCTCTCGAACCAATCCCGTTGTCCTTCCTTCGGGTTCATACGACCAAACACCTGTAAGCCAGTCCCCACCATAACACCTCCAGAAGTTAGCGCGAACCAGGGCAAAGTTTCTTCGCAGCGTAACTCCTTGGTCATGTTGTAGTAATAGTGAGTACCTGGAAATATAAAATAAAAATAAACTCTGGAAGTATGGACGGACTTGATGATGAAACGACGAACTACTTTACGCTACTTTGGACACGTTGAAAGAATGAAGGATGAAAGATTGACTAAAAAGGTTTATATGGCTGAAGTGAAAGGAAATGCTGGCAGAGGACGACCTAGGTGTACTTTTATTGAACATATAAAAATGTATTGATCGATGGAAATATTAAAAGTAGGTACATACAATCGCCGAGTATCTATAAAAGGTATGATGAATATAAAAGAAGCGAAAGAGGTATGTCAGGATCGTAACAAATGACATTCGATTGTCTCCGCCTATCCCTCTTAGGATAAAAGGCGTGATGATAGATAGATTGATGAAATTATAAGGGTACCATTTGTATATGAAACCTTAAAAATAATTTATGATTAAAATTACCCATATTTGGTATACAATTCTGCTTCTTGAAGTCAGTGTTGTTCAATTCGACTTCAGTGAGTGGTATACGCATAAGTTTCATGTTGAGACCATTGACCCAAACTCCGTTGTCCTGCAGGGTACCCCCGTTTTCTACTTGGGGACCAGCACCGGCCAATAAAGCATCTGTAAACATTTTAAAATTTTAACTGACTTCCAAAAAAAAGAAGGAAAAAGTTCTCAATTCGGAACGTTTTTTAAAATATAAGTAGGTACCTTTTATGTATAAAGATCTTTGATGAACATCGATTACCGCCAGTTGTGAACCGGTTTTTTCTCATTAAAATTGGTTTGCTGGTTTTTCAGGAGTTTTGAAATTTTTTTCTTAATATCTCGATGAAATATGAACCTACCTACCTATTGATTTTGACGACTTATTTTTTTTAAGGTTATAATAACTTCTCGACATTATCTCACTGGCATATGACAAAAATCAGTTGAGTATTTTTTCAGAAATTCAGTAATTTGCTTCTGTTTACGGCTGAAAATTATATATATACCTATCAGAGAAAAGCCTTAGCAATGGTTGCTATTGACACGAATGTGATTTGCGTTATTATTTGTCGCTCAGGGCAGAAAGGGAAAATAAACCTTTTAAAAAAATTGTGCATATAATTAATATTTCGTCGTAGAATTTGAAGACTGTTAAAAACAACTTAGTTCCCAAATTCACAAATCTAGACAATTCATTAGGAACCTACGATCATCAGTACTCATTGCTAAGTAGGTACATATTTTTTTTCATAATGCGAGGTTGAAATCGTGTAATATGAACTTGGTACTCTTAACTTGAGGAAATTTTTTTTTCTCTCAATGTTACTGGAGAAATTATGAACTAAATTAATAATACCATTATTCAAGAGTACACTGCAAAAAACAGAATGGAAAATAAGGTTCATTTGTAGTCAGGGCAAGCAAAATACTGGTCAAAGGTGTGATTTTCCTAGAATTTACAAAATTTACAAAATCTCGAAATCCCATGCTACTTTAATCAAAGTCAAATTTTTATGACGTGACGCTCCTAACCTGGTCTATCTCTGGTTGCAAGGTTATCCATTACTTACTGGACACCCTGTATAAGATAATAATATACCTTCAGTAACATTGCTAAGTAGGTACATTTTTTTTTCATAATGCGAGGTTGAAATCGTGTAATATGAACTTGGTACTCTTAACTTGAGGAATTTTTTTTTTCTCTCAATGTTACTGGAGAAATTATGAACTAAATTAATAATACCATTATTCAAGAGTACACTGCAAAAAACAGAATGGAAAATAAGGTTCATTTGTAGTCAGGGCAAGCAAAATACTGGTCAAAGGTGTGATTTTCCTAGAATTTACAAAATTTAAAAAATCTCGAAATCCCATGCTACTTTAATCAAAGTCAAATTTTTATGACGTGACGCTCCTAACCTGGTCTATCTCTGGTTGCAAGGTTATCCATTACTTACTGGACACCCTGTATAAGATAATAATATACCTTCAGTAACATAATACTGAGTAGCAGTCCAATAATCCCTTGTTGGCTCTCCGCCTCCTGCCGCCGCTCTCCACTTCACCAGACGTTTTTCAGGTTTCATAGCCAGAGGTTCATATTCATCAACAGGGAGCTGAATTCAATTTAATATATATATATATTATAAAGAGATAGAAGTAAATTACAGACTACTGGGGCCAATGACCGTTTAAAAAATTATTTGATTGTTATAAAGCCTATTCCAAATAGAATATTAGGATTCCGTAAGATATTGGTAACTAAAACAGGATTGTTGTTGGTGGTTATGTTTTCGCATTTTAAAGATTCCTAAAACCGGAGGAGAAAGCTATTACATTGTCAATTTAACATTCTAGATTCTATACATTGTTTTTCACTTTTCAGTTATTTGCGCAGTCTTATTATATTATAAAACATGATGGGTAATGGCGTGGAAAGGACCGTTACATCGGTGGTTGATTCTACGCTGTCTGGTACCCATTGTTCCGTTTTCAATGTTTAAAAAAACAGATTTAAAGATGCCGGGTGTATTTCCGTAGGTAAAGCTCGATAGTTAGGTGCGGGTTAAGAAAATATTTTCTAGTCGAAAATGGGAATACTTAATGCGAAACGAAAAAAGAAAGATTTTCTACCCCTAGGGGCAATATTAACCTCCGAAGGGTGTTACGACCCCCCTCAGTGGTTCATTCAGTGGAACATTCAGTGTAACATTCAGTGGAACATTCAGTGTAACATTCAGTGGAACATTCAGTGGAACATTCATTGGAACATTTAGTGGTACATTCAGCAGGTGGATATAGTGACTAAAGTGTGACATATAATGTGCTCTCTATAGACAACATTATATTAATGATATTATACACCTAATGCCGAATACGTGATTGTGTACATATATATATATTGTTATTTCCTGTTCAAAGTCTACGAAATATATGTATGAGTATAAAAATAAACGGACTTTTTTTTTCTTCACGGGTTGTCTAACAGCTCCCGAAATCGTGTTACGGTCCCAGGATACCCAGCGGAAGACTAAATTTCCCTCGTTTAGCCGGTGGTATTTGTGCGGCTATACCTAACGAGTGGCCAGTTTTGTTCAGGTATGAGGATGGAAAAGCCTCTTGTGATTTGTCGGAGTATGTACATAAGTTTTTAATTAAAAATCCCATTCGTACATACAGGGACTTCTAATACTAAAATTTTTTTTAATTGTGCTTCGGTGGCCGAGTGGTTAAGACGTCTGGTATTAACTAGGCAGACCCCGGGTTCGATCCCGGATCCCGGCCATGTACCAATCAATGGGTTTTAACAAGTTTTTATAATTAAAAACTTATGTACTTACATAATCCGACAAACCACACGAGGTTTTTCCATCTAAATATACCTCAAAAGAACTAGCCACTCGTTAGATATAGCCTCACGAATATCATCGGCTAAACTAGGAAGTGAAGAAAGAAAAAAAGATGTATTTTCTTTAATTAGGTTTGTAGAAAGAATTTTATAGAACTGACGATTTCAAGTGTATCTTGTGTAGCTAAGAAATAAATAATATTTTGAATTTGAATATGCACAACTTCTCAGTAGGTAGATATTATTGACGATGCTATAATGCGACTATTATGCTAAATTAGATAAACGAAGGTATCCGTCAGCCATTTAAATTGAGAGCAATTTACCAGCTAAGTACCACATCGACCGAGGAAAACAACTTGCGATCCATATTGACTACGCACAAGTACAGATTATGGAAAGATTAGCTTTTCTCCTCGGATTTACTCGTGGAAATTTTTCGTTTCGGTAGTTTTTTTCCAGGAATAATCAGCTTCATTATAAAGAATTTTTTAAATCGGTTCAGTAGTTTTCGGTTTTAGATTAGATTAAGATTAAACTGGATTCCCCATTATGGCACGGCGGGACGCGTGCGTTGGTCGCCTCTCTGTCGACCCCTTTGTCCTTTAAGTATACGTAATGATGACTCAAAATAGGACCTACATTACCTACATAATTCAATTCACGTGTATCACTTCCGATAACAAAGTTTAACAATGATAAATAATTTTGTCAAATCTTTAAAAACAATGATAATTTATTTATCAAAATTATGGTACGATGGAGGTATTGAGTCCAATTGTCGTTACACGGTCCATCAAGATTACTTAAATCAACTCATCAATCTAATCAATTCTAATCTCTAAATTAAAATATCATAGTAATCAATGGAAATTAATTACAAACATGTCAACTATAATCTGTATTCAACTTATTAAACTTCAGTGCAATGCGGTTGTATGCACTGCTTTCTGCTTATTTTTCATATCCGGTTTTCGTTGCCGGCTTCGCGAAATTACAATATGGGCTTACAACTACTTATTTGTTAGAGATAGATAAAAACTACCACGGACTTTTTTGTAGATAATTTTATTCTACACAATTCTTTCCTTCATCATTTTGACGGATTATACAGCATACGCCATGAAAACTCGCTGAGGCTAACTTTTCCCCGACTTGATTCACTTATACTGTTAATACTCAGCTCCTAAACATGATAGGCCCATGTTTCATACTCGTAAACCTTCCCGGTGAATCAACCTACCTAATAGTCAAAACCGCAACAAAATCGGTTCACTAGTTTTTGTGGGAAAAGGTCATAGGCAGGGACTTTGTTAGGATACTCACAGCAATCTGTAGACCAGCTACGAAGCCACCAGAATCGTAGAGGGGACATACATAGCGACCAAGCGGGCAGTACATTCTCAAGTCGGGTATAGGTCCTACTGGTCTATCAGTCCTCTTCCATCCTTCGTCTTCTGCATCCCTCTGAGTCCTGGGGATCTTGAAGAAGTTCTCCTTGTTCTCTAATGCTCCCGACCAACCGAATTTTACTACAAAATTGTAAATTTATACCATGGACGTAAAAAAGGAGAGGACGGATCGCCGCTAAGACAAAAGTGAAGCAACCAAGTTATGCCAGCTTCATTTTAAATACGAGTCTCACGCACACATTCTCATTCGGTTATGCTGATGCCGCCATTAAGAAAATAAAAAACAATGCCGTCTTGTGTAGTAAAATTATGCAAAAACAACTCCATTACTCATAAAAAATCTCAAGGAATCACATTTCATAGGTAAGTTAGTAATTTACCACTTATTCTACAATTTAAAGATATATTAGAGATAAATAAAATCGGTAGCACACATGCACGCTTGGTGCTTCATTTTTGTCTTAGCGGCGATCCGTCCTCTACTTTTTTACGTCCTAATAATATGATAAAATCGGAAAAGACATAAAACGGAATTGAAAACCAACTCAATTCCCACTCGTTTCCTCGTGCTTCGGAGAGCATATAACTAATAATAACAGATATTTACGTCTGTTGAAGTGCAATATGGACAACTGGCAAAAAGTGGACACTGTTACTGGTATAAAGGCCGTGAATGTGTGCTTGATTTTGTGTTTTGTTTGTGTAAAAAACTTTTGTCTGTTTGTCTGTGCGTTTGCGCATCCTTATCTCCACATAGAACTTGGATGTGGTTTTCAGTAATGTATTGAGATAACTAATATTTGTAAAAAAAGATGCGTATTTTTTTCTCAAGCGTAGCAAACGTCAGTACGCAATAAGTAGGTAGCTTTTCTTTTCGTGAAATTTGACTGAAATAATGTAATGATCCCCTTAAGGCTCCTATATCCATAATGTTTCTGATGATAAACTATTCCCAATTTCTCTGTAAATAATCCACGTGTGTCATTGACATTACCTCGAAGATCATTGTACAGGACACCTGAAATATAAAATTAACACTCATTAGATAGTGGTCTGAGGATACGCGGTTTTTACTTGTGGCATAGAGCATAGATTAAATATTGTGCCAGTTTTTGGCAGGCTTCGTATGAAGAATTTGAAGTTGAATTATTCAAAAACTTAAGGAGTCGAGTGGTGCCGGATTCAAAAATGCTATTTAAGAACAACATGGAAGACATGGAAGTAAAAATTTTCTAAATTCGCTCTTGGACTAACTGGACTATCATCATGCGGTGACAAGTACTTATTGACAGTAAAACAACATTCAATAGAACAAAAACTGGCCTTCATACTCTTATGGAGCATGACCGGGTGTATCCTTGAATTTAGTTTTTTTCGTAGTTTCTTTATAAAAGGTTTAATCTTGTAGGGGGCCTGAAATAACAGGTCGGCAATGAGTACTCAATTGAAAACTTAAGTTAGCCTCATTATACCAATGATGTAATCCCACTAATATTATAAACGCGTTTGTATGTTTGTTACTCAATCACGCCAGAACAGCAGAACGGATCTGGATGAAATTTGGCACAGAGATAGATTATGGTCTGGAATAGCACATAGGCCTTGGTACTTTTTATCTCGGAAAAATGTATGGTTCCCGTGGGATAGATTTGTTTTTGTTTTTCACGGGATCGACATAATTTTTTGCATAGTGGTAGTTAAGGGGTCAGATATCTATATACTACTTTTTATACCGCGAAAGCGGGCGGGGGAGGGGCAAATTACAGCAACGGAATTATTTCTTTTTGGATCTATTTCCATGCGGGTGAAACCGCAGACAGAAGGTTGTGTAGAAATATAAGTATAAACAAATTTCCATGAAAAAATAAAAACCCAAATTGGTACGCAAATTACAAATTCATGAAAAAGTGATTGATTTCAAAGATTATCATGAAAAAATGTAAGATAACCATTCAAAATAACATTCAAAATATCTAAATCGGTTCATATTTCATCAAATAAACGTTTGATATAAATCTGTTTTCGTTGAAAATCCCTGTTTTTAAGCCGGTTAATAATCTTGCTTTACCTTAATTTCTATCTATCTATCATCACGCCTTTTATCCCAAGAGGAATAGGCTGAGACAATCGAAATCTTTCGTTTCTTTTATATTCATCATACATTTCATACATGTTCAGCGATTGTGTGTACTTTTAATATTTCCATCGATCGATTTTTTATATGATCAATAAAATTACACCTACGTCGTCCTCTGCCAGCATTTCCTTTCACTTCAGCCATATTATAAACCTTTTTAGTAAATCTTTCAAATTTCTGTGAAATTGTACTCAAATACTAGGTACTTATAAGTACGCTAACATGAAGATGAAGGATGGGCAGTGACTCTGAAATTCGAAATGTGAAGTCGTGTGAAAAACCAAGTGTTTATATAGTACTCACCCTGCACTGTGTATACGGTAAGAAATAATAAAAACAATTTAATTATCATTTTTCTAATATTATTTTAGTTTAAACACGTTATATCCGTATCATGAACGTACGTTGAACTAAATTATTGACAAGAACACCACGGAAACTGGCTGGACCACAAGTTAATCTCTAAATGTACTCCAAGTATGTTCCTATATAAGAATTTAAGCTCTTATTTGTATTCACATAAGAGTTATTTTGGTTTGTTAATTATTTTCCTTTTGTTAATCAAATAGAAGAAACGGCTAGTGTTGTTTTCTGTACTTGTTATGTCTTTTTATTGTTAAATTTTTAAATAATTGTTCGCGGATTCAATTTCCAATCTTTCCAAAAAAGATGCTAAGTACTAATTTTCTTCAAGCTCGTCGTGCTTCGGAGGGCACACACACACTTCTTCTAAAAATAACAGATATTGCAGCAACAGGCTTGCTACCTGTTCTGTTCAATATGGTACTTGCTACATGGTGATCGCCTTGTTCTCCGCAACTCGACGTCTCAATGCGCCTGTTTTGCGTGTGGACAACTGGAATCAAGTGGAACACTGTTACTGCGGGGTTAGCATATATTTTGACAGCGACACTTTCGTTTCGGTCGAATGGCCTTGAACAGGCCAAAACGTTCATGTCCAACAAGGACCGGCCAGAGATAGCCCGGGGCCGAGAGGTCCGGCCCAACAATGTGCGGGAAAATTCTGTGTACTTGTCTTTGTCCGGCCAAGCAAATTGCTCGGCATTCCTGTGCAGGACATGCCCGGTCCGAGAATGTCCGGCCCAACAATGTGCGGGCAAATTCTGTGTACTTGTCTTTGCCCGGCATAGCAAATTTGCACGCACATTGGCCATTCGACCGAAACGAAAGTGTCGCTGTCAAAATATATCCTAACCCAGCTGGTGTGTCTGGCAACACCGCCAGGTATAGGTCGTGTTTGTTTTTATTTGTTTGTTTAAAAAATATGATTATTAGTTCTGCAAATGCAAAATTTGTTAAAAATGGTAATTAGTAATGTAAAATTGTTAATAAAGCGTCTTTTAAGAATTTTAAACTAAAAAAATATTTTTAAAATACTTGCAATTGTGTACTAAATAAGACAAGTCTAGCTAGAAGTCTAGACCTAAATTAGGGTTTGTTCAAGAGTAATTTAATTAATCCCTCTGTTGTAATTTTATATTTTTGATATTAATAGTCTAAAAAGAATTAAGCTTCTTTGAAAATGTAAAAAATAGTACAACAAAATTAAAGCACGTAGGAAAAAAAATCCATTAAGGGTTCAGATGATGCCTGGCCCCCCATCTTATGGGAGCTGCCCATACTCGGGGGTCCAAGTGTGGGATGCCGCCGCCTCTACATGGGCGTAGTGCGCTCTATGGCGCTGTACGGTGCCTCTATTTGATACGAGGTTCTGGTGGCAAACGAGAGAAACATGGCCCTGCTGCGCTAGAGTAATCCGGGAATACCATACGATATCTTTCGAGGCGGCGTGCGCTCTGGTGTCGCTGCTCTGGGACCTGGAGGCGCTGGCTCTTGCGTCTATGCACGACTGGCGAGAGGAGACCAGGGCCAGGGACTTGCGACCCACGCTGGCGGAGACGAACTACCGGAGACTCCGTTTTCGGGGGCTGGTGATGGTCGAATAACGGTCGTGCTCTCGGGACATGGGTGTTTCGGGAAGTACCTGTGCCAGATTGCCTGGAGGGAGCCGACGACGCAGTGCCATCATTGCGAGGATTCGGAACCCTAAAAAGACAAACAAATAATAGTACCTAAATATTATCTATGAATCAATTTCAATTACTTTTATATAAAACCTAAAGTTTTCTTTTAATCTAATGTTTATCTATTGTGTACTAATAAATAACAATAAAATTAATTATCCTATACCTACGTACTAATTGGTGCCAAATACCCTATTTTTGCTGATTACGTCAACTTACTTTATTGAAATGGGTTACTATGTGGAACTCTGAAAGTAACTATAAGAGATAGAGAACGTGAGCAATTTTTCGTTAAATTTAGACTCCCCCCTCCCCCTTGGTGAGATTGAGTGAGATTTAGTGGGACTCTCCCCCCCCCAGTTGTTAAAAAAACTACATTTATTTTTATCGTAGACTTACGGTTTTTATAAAATCGGTATTGTCTGTACCTTTTTTTTTCTTTTAAAAACTCAAAATGTTTCTTTTTTTACTTTTTTGCTTACTCTTAAAATAAAAAATTACTACCTTCAACTTTGATACAGAAACACATATTTTTTTCTCTGCTCGACCAAAATTATAAATAAATTATTTTTACTTCAAAATACTCTGCAAACATATAGTAACTGTGTTGATAAAGTTACGGCCGTCTGTCTCACGGCTGTGTGTGCCTGAATTGTACACCTTTTGGTGATAAAAAACAACTGTAAGTGGAACTTATTTTTCTATCTACCCGATATTAAATTTGAAATAACTCTATTCTATTCTATTTTTTTTCAAAATGGCTCCATCAGGGTTTTGATGATTCCGCCAATGTCAAGTAATATAGACGTCACAGTAACAATAAGCCGATTGATCGGTAGGTAGAATGCTCCCGCCGGCCGCAATATGTCCTATTAATCACTGACTAATCACAACCATTACAGCGCGGGCGGGATTAAACTGAATTCCCCAACACGTCTCCGCGGCGCGTGTGCTATCCACCAAGGCGTGTCGTGGAATCCTTGAAATAACTCACTGAGCGTGCACTGAACTGATTGAGTTTACTGTCACCTTTTGCTAAGGCAAAGAGTTCATGACTATTCTGCCTAATATAGTGTTTTTCACTGAAAAGTCAAACAAAAACAATGAAGTGCTTAGCATGTAATGGAGTGATTGCTGAAAAGGAAAAGCATCTAAAATGCACTGTTTGTAGTGGTGCATACCACATAATGTGTTTAAATGTTAACATGACTCAATATGAGAAACACATGGAAGAATTTATTCGCTCATGGAGTTGCCCTCACTGCCAGGCCAAGGTGAATACTGCAGCGAGACGAAATAGACATAACGACACACCGGTTCGTCAGTCACAGTGTATGGATGAAGGAAACATGTCTTGCGATGATATCAATGATGCAGTCGGGCAGCACGAAGACATGTCTACACAACCCATTACTGTCTATAATAAACATGGACACACACTCTCATCTAAAAACAATCAATTGAGCAGCATCGCCATGGAGCGTCGTTTAGAGGGATCAAATCGAGATAGCGCGGCCATCGTACGCGATGAAGTCTTGATAATCATACGGGAAGAGCTCCGTTCGATGTTGCGCGACGTCGTATCTGCCGAGATTCGACCTGTCAGAGAGGAAATAAAAGAAATACAAAAATCTCTTTCTTTCGTTTTGGAAGAACACACCAGCCTGAAACGCCAACTGGATGACACTAACGCTGCTAACGCGGTGCTAAATGAACGGTGTGGAACTCTCGAGGTGCGTCTGGCGGGCCTGGAGCGGGACATCATTCAACAGCAACAGTGGGCGCGCCTTCAAAACCTAGAGATTCAGGGTGTCCCGGAGGAGACGGCCGAGTCACTGCCGGCTGTAATAACAAAATTAGCTGACCATATTGGGGTCCCTCTGCCGCCGGGCGAGATCGAGTTCGTTCATCGTGTGCAGCCTCGACGATCCGTATCGGGTCGGCCGCGCTCCATTGTATTGCGGTTACGGCAGCGTGCCACCAAAGACAAGCTGCTGTCAGCCGCGCGGGCTTGTCGCGACCTCTCCGCGGCCGTCGTTGGCGTCGGAGGAGCCAAGAGTGGCATGTCTGTATATTTTAACGAGCACCTGACACAACTCAACAAGACGCTCCTAAGGGATTGCAAGACGAAAGCCAAACAGTACAGTTATAAATTCGTGTGGACAAAAAACTGTCGGATATATGTCAGGAAATCGGAAAAAACGCCACCTATACTAATAGCTTCCGATGTAGATTTGAAAAAAATAACATAAATAATAATTGTTTTCTCTGCTGTATGTTTCATTTTTCAGGATTTGTGTTTTGTTTTATGTGTAATATTTGCGAGTTTTTTGTTATTTGTGTCTTTTTCAGGTTCATCAAAGTAATACTTTCTACTAATCCAACAACATACACACACATTTACATACATTATTACTACCATTATTATCCCTACCTTTATAATTTAATATACACAATCATAATTACGGCAGATCATATACTTTTAGAAATAAACCTTACAGACACATCGATATGTACTATATACCTAGACTCTGAACCACACTACCTATGCAATATGTTAGGCAATATTAACGCATACTGCGTTATGACTAACTCATTAAAAGACTTGATAATCATTTTGACCTATGCTCAATTTTCATCACAAAATGAAAAATTGTAAATATAATCTCAACGTTTATTACCAAAACGTTAACAGTTTACGCTCCAAAACGAATATCCTATATGGCAATATACAATCGGCTGGTTATGATATTATGTTGTTCACGGAGACTTGGTTGTGTGACGGTTTCTTGAGCACTGAACTAACAGACTGTAATGCATATGACGTGATAAGGTGGGATCGGCAGACAACAACCTGGGGTGGCGGAGTAATGGCCATTGTAGACGCTAAACTGAGTGCGCGCTCACGTCCTGAATGGCGACGCCAAGACCTGGAGTGCATGTGGTTTACAATCGATGGTGCTACTCTCGGTACAGAACGCAACTTGCATATTGCGGTTGTGTACATACCACCAAATAAGTCACTGCCTGCTCGGATACAACTGTTTATTGAACTGATACAGCAGGTGTCTGCGTCAGCACAAAACGATCATATCTTGGTCGCCGGAGACTTCAATTTGCCATGCATCAACTGGAATCCTGATGGACCCATATATCTTAGAAAGGGTTCTGTTGAACTGCAAACTTCAGCAACTGACCTTATAAACGTCATGCGTTATCTTGGAATGGATCAATGGTCTACACTGAAAAACTCACATGGGAACACTCTAGACCTGATATTCACAAATTTCTCAATGAATATAAAAAAATCGGATTTTCCTCTGATACCTGAACATAGATCTCACCCTGCTATAAATATTGACGCCTCTGATATTATGGTCCCATCTATACCTATGGTATTTCATCGAAGGTACCTATATGCAAAAGGTGACTATGAAAACATAAATAAGGATATACAAGCGGTTGACTGGCCATCTGTTCTTCAAAATCCTGATTTGAATGAGGCCGTCACTTCATTTTATAGTGTGATATACCGATCAATTGAGAGTCACGTACCACATATGACCACATCATCAACCCGCAAACACCCAGTATGGTATAGCAAAGCTCTAATACAAATTATCAAGGAGAAGAAAAAATATCATAGATTCTGGAAACGCCATGGGAATCCTGTAGACTATGACACCTTCTCACTCTTAAGAAAGCTACAGAAGAAAGTACAGGAGGAATGTCTAGATCTATATTTACGGCGATCTCAAGAAAAAGGGATCCTAAATCACTGTGGTCTTACGTCAAATCAAAAAGGAAATATAGTTCTTCATACCCAAAGATGATGCGATAACCAGAAGTTGGACGGAGAGAGGGAGATTTGTGACGCTTTCAGCGATTACTTTCGTCGTATGTTTGTTGAACCCGCACAGGTCTATGGTGATAATAAGTCACCTGAGAATGGAGACGTCCAGGTCATGGCCTCAGTGTCTGTAACTAAACCATATATAAAAAAACTGTTATGCGGGCTGGACGTCACTAAGGGACCGGGAAGTGACACTATACCCCCGTTATTTGTAGTCAGGTGTGCGGAGACTTTGGCTGAGCCAGTTGCAATTATTTTTAATCGTTCCTTTCGTGAGGGCGTCTTTCCTGAGGTCTGGAAGAGGGCCCACATTGTGCCCGTCCACAAAAAGGGATCCAAAATGGACATCGAGCACTACAGGCCGATCTCTATCCTGAATGTTTTAAGTAAGGTGATGGAAAAGGTGGTTTATGGTAGTGTCTATCCTATAATAAATAGAGCTGTACCGCTGCAACAACATGGTTTTCTCAAGAAACGATCGACTCTCACTAATCTGACGGAGTTCACACATGATGTATTGTACAGCATGAACAGCCGGTGCCAAGTTGATGTTGTATTCACGGATTTTGAGAAGGCTTTTGATAGGGTGGATCACATTATCCTTATTCAGAAGCTATGTCGGCTTGGCATCAGGGGTGATCTCCTCAGATGGATGCAATCCTATATCAAAAACAGAAGCCAAGTAGTAAAGATGGGCGATTTGAGAAGCGATTTTGTGTGCATACCTTCGGGTGTCCCGCAGGGGTCTCTGTTGGGTCCACTTCTGTATGTAGCTTTTCTGTATGACATAGACTCTTGTTTCATACACTCTAAATTCTTACTATATGCCGATGATAAAAAGATATACAAGAGCATTAAATCAGTGTCTGACTGTCAGTTGCTGCAGGAGGACATTAACAGACTGAATAATTATTATATGGAAAACAGAATAAGTGTAAACATCAAAAAGTGTAACTATATCACCTTCACTAGAAATACTAATGTAATCTCCTACTCATATACCATCAATAATTGTGCTATTGATAAAGTCGACTCGGTTAGGGACCTGGGCTTAATATTTGATTCGAAGCTCACTTTTTCACAGCATGTGGATGACATTACGACTAAAGCTTATAAAAATCTAGGATTTGTCCTTCGTGTCAGTCGCCCTTTTACAGATGTGCAGTGCATTAAAGTACTTTTTTATGCATATGTACGTAGCATATTGGAGTATTGTAGTCCTATATGGAACCCACAATACATCAACTACCGCCAAGCTATAGAAAGACTTCAATATAAGTTCCTAAAATGTTTAAATTTTAGATTCAGATCCTGCTGCACCGATTATGACGAATCATGTAGTTACTATAAGCTCTTGACACTGGAAGACAGACGACAGCTTCTTGACATTTTGTTGCTGCACGACCTGTGTAACAGTAACGTAGATTGTCCCAGTCTCGTGTCAAGTACACTTACCATATTTGCCCCTGCCAGGAGGACCCGACACACATCACTGTTTTGGACTCCCGCTGCCCGCACTAATTACTGCAAAAATTCTGTCATCCATCGTATGCTACACACATATAACACGAAATTTGACTATGTGGACATCTTTCACATGTCAAAATCACGCCTAAAAAAAGTTGTAGCAGCGTCACTTATGTCTGCCAGAAGTGTATAGGTATTTTGTTTATTATTTAACTACATTTGTAAAATTATTTTTCTTATCTATTATATATTTTATTATATGTCTGTAGATATCTATTTTATATATGTATGTATGTACAAATACACCCCACATACACCCAACAATAACACACACCCAACCACAACACACACCCACATACACTACACACACACACACACACTATAACACACACCCAACACACTTTGACTCTTTGATGAACCGTATTTCTAGAATTTGAATTTCTTTTAATTTTTTTTAAATTGGTTATTTGTAATTTATAATTGTTTCTTATTTTCTTTTAATATTTTCATCCTAACTAGTGATATATTTTTTATTTTAAAGATTTTTTTAAATATTTTGTATTATGTTTTGAATTTATTTATAACTTTTTTTAATTTTAAATTTTATATCTTTGTTTCTGGATCAGAATAGATATATACCCAAATAAAATAGATCCTTTTGTGGCCAAATGTAATTATATTATATTATTTTAATCTATTAATCTGTTGTGCTGTGGATTTTTAATAAATAAATAAATAAATAAAATAAATAAATCATGAGATGTTTGAGCGGGTAAAATGGGACATTTCAAGTGAAGAAAAAAAAATATAGCAGATTTTCTATTATACCCCCCTCAGTTTAAGTGAGATATGATGAGATTTTACTGGACCCCTTCCCCCCCCCCCCCCATTTTGAGCTCACCTAAGAAAAACTGCGTATATAAAAAAATATACATAAAAGCATAGGCAGTCATGGAGACTGCAATGGAAGCAAGTACACGAATTCCTGCCCGGCAATCCACGGTCGCTATTTTATTTGTGCCGAGAGCGTGTCGCGAATCCATAAGATTTCCCCCTACCAAAAATCGGCACAATATAACATACTTTTTTTTTACAAATTTCATTCCCGAATTCACCAATGGTCAGCCAAGGAATTCCCGGCCCGAGAATGTCCAGCATTATAATGCCGAACAAATTGCTGGGTAGATTCCTAGCTAGTTTAATGCTCCTATATCCATATTTTTTCAGGGATAAACTAAGAATTCTGTAATCTGTAAATATCTACTTATTCAAAATATCTAAGTGAATTAGCTGTTATTTTTTCAATTGGTTTTATTGTATAAGTATCTATTATGCTAAATTACAGTGACACAGGTGGATTATTTACAGAGAAATTGGAATAGTTTATTCCCATACAAATATTAAAAATATTTTTTTCTTAATATTAAGCATGAAATAAATGTATTTCTGTTGTGCACGTCCAAATCAAATAAATAAATAAATTAGTAAACATGACAGTTATCAAATACGTGAAAATGTATGGATTTTGACAGTTGTTAATTAACTATCTATCTATCTATCTATCATCACGCCTTTCATCCCAAGAGGGGTAGGCAGAGACAATCGAATGCCATTTGTTACGATCCTGACATATCTCTTTTGCTTCTTTTATATTCATCTTACCTTTCATACATGCTCGGCGATTGTGTGTACTTTTAATATTTCCTTCGATCAACATATTTTTTATATGTTCAATAAAAGTACATCTAGGTCGTCCTCTGCTAGCATTTCCTTTCACTTCAGCCATATAAACCTTTTTAGTCAATCTTTCATCCTTCATTCTTTCAACGTGTCCAAACCAGCGTAAACTACTTTTCTTCATTTTTGTCACAACATCATCTTTTACTCCGCATTCTTCTCTAATGACATCGTTCCGGATGCGGTCAATACGCTTTATATCACACATTCTACGTAAAGAGCGCATTTCCACTGCATTTATTTTACTTTCATGCCTCTTATTCCATACCCAAGTCTCGCTTCCATAAGTAAGTGATGGAACTAAAACAGCATTATGTATGTTCATTTTAGTTTTAGTTGTAAGTTGTGTATTTCTGCATACATTGTTTAGTCCACCAAATACCTTGCTTCCCGCTTTCACTCTCCTTTCAATTTCTTTGTCTATCTTTCCACTTCTTGTAACCATACTACCTAAATAAACAAATTCATTCACTTGCTCTAACTTACATCCTTTCACACAAATGTTACACTCCGTCCTTTCATCTTCCTTTTCAAATACTAATACTTTTGATTTCGAAATATTAATTTTCATGAATTTCTTCTCACATTCCTCATTCAAATTATTGTTAATTAACTAAATGCCCAAATAAAAAATGTAATAGATTGAAAATAGCCAAACGAATTTGAAGGCGTCATGATTACAATAAGGTGCCACGTCATATATGAAATGTTGCATGGTGGCGTTGCGACGCAGATCTTCTTTGTGGTGGCCAAAATCCAAAATAATTACAATAATCAAACTGATAATAACAAATAAATAGATTATTATTTGCACACTATATTTTTTAAAGCAAGATAAAACAGATTTATTCAATGTTTGCAAGAAGTAATTAAGTGATATTGGATATTAGTTTGAAGGTCCCGTATAAGTACAATTAATAAAATTAGGTTAATAATCTATCTATTATCACGTCTTTTATCCCTAGAGGGGTAGGCAGAGGCAATCGAATGCCATTTGTTACGATCCTGACATACCTCTTTCGCTTCTTTTATATTCATCATACCTATTGTATATACTTTTAATATTTCCATTGATCAATATATTTTTTATATGTTCAAAAGTACACCTAGGTCGTCCTCTGCCAGCATTTCCTTTCACTTCAGACATATAAACCATTTTAGTCAATCTTCCATCCTTCATTCTTTCAAAGTGTCCAAACCAGGAATAAGAAGCATATAAGTAAGGTAAATGCAGTGGAAATACGGTATTTACGTAGAATGTGTGATATAAAGCGTATTGACCGCATCCGGAACGATGTCATTAGAGAAGAATGCGGAGTGAAAGATGATGTTGTGACTAAAATGAAAGAAAAAGTAGGTTAATAAATAAAGATATAAGCTCCTTAACATTGTGTGTATGTCCCATCGATGTTATGTCCCCTCTAATATTTAAACAAAGCTAGATACCTACTTGCATAAAAAATCTGAAATAAATTATAATTTAGTTAAAAAAAATATGTAAATACGATCTTGTCAGTAACGCACACTTGAGCAATCCAAATGAGCCCAAACTCAATGGGGATCCGCCGTTACGTAACAGAGTTCCGTGGCACCTTCCGACTCCATCATCAGGACACGGACATGATCTAGGACCAGAGTACTTGTGAAGACAATACAAACGAGCCCAAACTGGATGGGGTTACGTCGTTTCGTTATAGAGTTCCACTATCCACCTCCTGGCTCCACCATCAGATCAGATCGATGGTACCAAATTATTATATTGTTATCCGAATGACGTACATTTGCAAATTTTCAAAGCGATACGACAATTAGAAGTTGATTAAATTCGACTTCCAATATTTGTTTATATACATAGTTACTGGTGAAGCTACCAAAACTAAAAATAATTTTCAAAATGACATATTCATATTTATGGTGCAAAAATACACCTTCCTCAAGATGTGCCTGTTGAACCCTAATGGACGTAATTTCCTTATCAATGACATTATTGGACTTTGAAGTGTTATAATCATAAATAGGTAATATTTTGTTTCCAGGGCATTAACAAGGACCTACCTACCTAAGCTTTTATTTGGGAGTGATTTCGTGAAAAGCGACGGAAGTGTGTAACAGGAAGCCGAGGAAGCGCGCGCTATTTGATTTGACCTATGAGCGCGCACGGTGGTAGAGTTGGCCGAGATGGTACCAACCCATTTTCCGAGAAGTTGATACTGTCTGCCAACAGTGTGTGCGTGTACGATATGTCA
This sequence comes from Nemapogon koenigi, assembly GCA_963924495.1. NCBI lineage: Eukaryota > Metazoa > Arthropoda > Insecta > Lepidoptera > Tineidae > Nemapogon > Nemapogon koenigi. The sequence continues at coordinate 10,410,851 of OZ004647.1, read as the reverse complement.
AATGTTAACATCATATAAGGTTAGCTCGTTTTTCTGCTTTCCTTCAAATTTACTTTTAATTAATTACCTACATATCCCTTATTAATATAAATGCGAATGTAAGTTTGTTTGTTACGCTTTCACGCTAAAACTACTTAACCGTTCATCATGAAATTTTGCACATATATTCTTGGAGGTATTAGAAGTAACATAGGATACTTTTTATTATCACGGCATGACGACGGGAACGGGGTGGGCAGTGTATGAAGTGTATATGTTTGCCAACATTTTGAAATTAGAAGTCGTGGGAAACAGCTATCAAATATAAAGTAAAGAATGTGTCAAATCAAAATCTTCTTAAAAAGGAACTCTTTATACAGCCAAAGAGATCGAATATTATTCATTTCGGTCAGCTACAATTAGATACGAATTATAGGGTATATTTTATTTTGTTCGTAAATGTCCACGGGCGAAGCCGGGGGCGGAATGCTAGTACAATATAAAAACCTTAAATCTAATCTAAACATTAAAAATAACTAAATAAACCAGATCCGCTTGGAATAGTGGCAAGAATACTGGCTGCATTTCCCCGCTTAATCGCGATGCTGCCAGCCCTCTTTTCACCAGAAGAAATGATCAGTCGTGGGATCTTTAATAAACTTTTTGGCATTTGAACCCCTGCACCAAACGTGTCCTTTAAATTAATAATAAATAATATATTTAAAATGTATATGAAATAAAATCACCAATTACTATAGCAAGATAATGTAGAGATTGTGTTGTGGAGTATATAAGGTGTTCCTCGGGTCTCGTACAGTACTACTACCACAAACTTCAACATGGTTCGCGCTCATGTTGGTAAATCTTAGGATTTACCGTAGTTCGTACATTTACAGTAACATATATATACTAGTGGACCCGGCAGACGTTGTCCTGCCCAAAAGTTGGCTTGCCTGCACTACCCCTACCACTACCACTAACTTTGGATATTGTTCATACAAAATGGGGGGTATTATAAGACCTAACGAATATATACAAAAAATCATATAAATCGGTCAAACCGTTTCGGAGGAGTTTGGTTACAAACACTGTGACACGAGAATTTTATTTATTATTACTGTAATACCCAGCAGCTATGATCAAAGAGGCTAGGATGAGTTTCTGGAGTGTGTTGAGACAATGTCAATGGGAAATTGACAGCAGCGTCATATGTTGTGTAAGATAAAGATTACCATAAAAAGATGCTTACTTAAGGGCCGTTGGTCAAGGTTATCTTATAGTGGTCAAAAATATGGCAAATCTTAGTCAATCCTGGATAGTCAGTTTATTTATACAACATTTCCATCCCACAAAACGCAAAATCAATGCTCGTTTTGAAATCTGTGACTATTTAGAACTCTTAATAATGAAAATATGTCTTAATCCAATTTAAAATAATAACTATCTGTGGGATGAAATGTTCGCATTATTTTTGATAGATACAAGATGACTGAGAGCAACGGTCCTTAATGACTATAGATCCAGAAGTAAGGAACTCGTAATCAATAATTTTGGGGTACTCCAGGGCAGTATCCTGGGACTATTATTGTTTTTAATTTATATAAATGACTCCTTATGTAACTAGACATGAATCAATTCTTTTTGCAGACGAAATAACATTAATTTTGACTAGTAATAACAATGACGATCTGATAAGGGAAATAAATATGACTATTAGAAGTTACAGTGTAATAATTTGAGAATTAATTTAGAAAAGACAAAGGGGCTTGCTCAACAAGTGGTGCATTTTTTTTTGTTGTACACCTTTGGATTATTGCATGGTGATAGATCATGTTAAATGGCGTGAAAAATTGTTCTACACCATATTTGTAACTGAGATAATTTTTGAGATAATTGAGTTTGAAGTTAGGTAGTTTTTAAACATATTTTACTCAAAATGGGTTACGATATATTTACGACGATTAAGGTGAAGCGTGAAGTGCCTCGAGCAGCATCCAACTACACCCTGCGAACTGCAGGCGCAGCGTCCGTCCTTCTCGTCGCACCAACCGCGCAAGCCAGGGGTTGGGACCACCCCCCCCCCTACATGGGATCGTGGCGCTCGTTACCCCGCTCCAGCGTTGCCAGTAGCCGCCGTCGCAACGCCACTAACCGCGGCCCCGGCCGCCCCATTTCCCTATGCCTGCACGCGGCCCGGCGGGCACCAGCATCCATAACATCGGACATGGAATATCTAAGACTATGGTGTCATCTCTCTTCACATCTTTCTTCATAAACTAACTCTTTACTAAGTCATGATGAGAGCGAGTAGTACCTAATAAACAAAAACTTGATGGTAAAGTTTGTTTTAATAGTTGCACACACACATGGCTCACATATAAGTACGTGTATATAGGTATATACCTTCAACCAAATACTATATAAACTATAGTATTTGCTTCTACTCCTTCCAAATAAACGGCCTGCGGGTAGGACGCGATAAAGTTAGTCGTCTCGGGACGCTCACCACCAACGCACGCACTTAGTCGCCGCGCACCGTTTTGTTTGTTGACCTAAAACGCTCTCTGCTCCTCCGTATTCCCAAATTTCTTGCAAACTCTCTGGTTAAAAATTGGTGATACGGACACGGCAATAAACCTTGAACCCAGCGACCTATGGATAAAGAAAAATTAACATCTTCTAGAAAAGGTTATTTTAATTCCCTCCAATACGTGAAGTTTGGAAGAATGAAAGATAAAAGATTAACTAAAAAGTCAGAAATGAAAGGAAAGGTTTCGTATGCGTTGTATTATAAATACAACATTTACATCCCATATCACTCCCTTAGAGGTTGGTTTTCGAAAAATCCTTTTTAGTACACCTCTACACCTAGGAATATAACCTTCCAATTTTCAAATTTATATCGTCAGTGGTTTAGGCTGTGCGTTGACTGTCAGCGATACGACAGTGTTATTTATATGTATTAGATATAAAAAAAATTGATCGAAGGCAATGCTAATAAAAAGTACACGCAATCGCCTAGCATGTATACCTAAAAGGTATGATGAATTTAAAAGAAGCGAAAGAGGTATGTCAGAATCGTAGAAAATGGCATTTGATTGTTCCTACCTAGGTAGGCATCTTGGCATAAAAGACGTGATGATAGATAGATAGTCGTGAAGTAAAAAACGCCTACTTTTTTAACCATCTAAATCTAATATTTAGGCGCTTCCTGGGCACTTGATCAGACCATATCCAAAAGAGATAAAGTTTGGATGTAGGAGGTAATCTCTCAAAGTACTGAATCGATTCTAAAAATTATTTCACTATCTATCATCACGCCTTTTATCCCAAGAGAGGTAGGCAGATAGTATCGAATGTCATTTGTTACGATCCTGTTATATTTCTCTTTCGTTTTTTTTATATTCATCATACCTTTCATAAATGCTCGGCGATTGTGTGTGATTTTAATATTGCCGTCGATCAATAATTTTTTATAAGTTCATAAAAAGTACACCTAGGTCGTATTGTGCCAGTATTTCCTTTCACTTCAACCATATAAACCTTTTTAGTCAATCTTTCATCCTTCATTCTTTCAACGTGGACACCAGCTTAAACTAATTTCCTTAATTTTAGTCACAACATCATCTTTCACTCCGCATTTTTCTCTAATTATATCGTTCCTGCGGTCAATACGTTTTATTTCACATTCTACGTAAAGACCGCATTTCCACTGCATTTATCTTACTTTCATGCTTCTTATTCCATACCATAAGTAAGTGATGGAACTAAAACAACATTATGTATGTTCAATTTACTTTTAGTTGTAAGTTGTGTATTTCTGCATACATTGTTTAGTCCACCAAATACCTTGCTTCCCGCTTTCACTCTCCTTTCACTCTCCTTTCAATCTCTTTGTCTACTTTTCCACTTCTTGTGAACATACATCTTTCACTAATAATTTCTATTTCCCTTTCGCTATATTTTATTTAGTTCCGAAATATGTACAGGCGAAACTATTTAATTATATTTACAGTTTACAATTTTATTACAATGGCCTTATTTACTAGTAGACGTCCTTTCATGGTATATTTATTATCAACTGAACTAACATTGTTTCAATACAACTGCAGGTGTCCCAAAATCGATGATTAAGCTATTCAAGGTCGTAATTAGCATCTCTCTGTATACCTACCTTTGTGCTATTCTGAAGAAGCGAGATTATAGTTTTACCTAGTTCTGAAAATGGTAGTTCCTAGTTGATATCGTGGTGATATGTACCTACTCCAATAGCTTTCTTCATGAAGCTAAAATCTTTCTTGGAAATCCAGAAAAAGTTAGTACAATAAAATGAAATTATTAGAACAGGTGCAATGGAAATGACATTGAAGAATAGGAAATAGGTTACATCGAAGGCAAATTTTTGTGACATTACCTACAACCTCGCAACTGTTACCTATTTATTAACTTTTTTATTAAGTTAATAAAATTGGTGCTTAATATTTTTGGCACAACTGAGATTTGTCTTTACGTAGAATGTGTGATGTAAGGCGTATTGACCGCATCAGGAACGATGTCATTGGAGAAGAATTTGGAATAAAATATAATGTTGTAACTAAAATGAAGACAAACAGTTTATACTGGTTTGTACGCGTTGAAAGAATGAAGGATGAAAGATTGACTAAAAGGTTTATATGGCTGAAGTGAAAGGAAATGCTGGCAGAGAAAGACCTAGATAAATATTGATTAAAGGCAATGTTAAAAGTAGGTACACACAATCGCCGAGCATGTATGAAAGGTATGATGAATATAAAAGAATCGAAAGAAGGTGTGATGATAGATAGATAGAGACATATGCTCTACCAATTACATTATGTTTAATGTGACATTTGTGGACTTTTCGTCTCCCAAATTGAGCCCCCTTTACCTCCTTCATATATTTTGTAAAGAGTTTTGTTGTTCGGTCTTTCGATTTATACTATTGTATCACTCATTGTAAGAAGTTATAAAGATTTAAAAAAATTAAAAAAAAAACGAGCGAGCTTACAGTACCTAGTTGCATATGATGTGTAACATCTGATGATCTGACATCTCACCTTGGTAATAAGCAACATTAACAGTATATCCTGAACACACTGTTGGCTGACAGTACCAATTTCTCGGAAAATGGGTTGGTACCATCTGACGGCCAACTCTATGGCTTCCTCGGTTTCCTGTTGCACACTTCCGTTCCTTTTCACGAAATCACTCCCACAGATTGGAGGAAAGCGAGAGGAAAATTGTTGCACATCAAATGTCAGGCGTGTTCTTGTATTTTCATCATAACCGGCCAAGTGCGAGTCGTACCATTATCTATAAAAAGGGCAAAAAAACACGTTTGTTGTATGGGAGCCCCCTTAAATATTTATTTTATTTTGTTTTTTACTATTTGTTGTTATAGCGGCAACAGAAATACATCATCTATGAAAATTTCAACTGTCTAACTATCACGGTTCATGAGATACAGCCTGGTGACAGACAGACAGACAGACAGACGGACGGACAGCGGAGTCTTAGCAATAGGGTTATTCTCAACTTGGTGTACGGCTCGGGCCTCAACTGCACCTTCGTTGGTATTCATTCACCCCTTTCATCCCTTGCTGAACAACTTAGGTATAGGTACCTAAACATGACGGATAGGTGTCGTGACCTTCAGTTTGAGAAACTACGTATCGGAAGTTGAATTGAAATCGACTCCTCGTGCTTAGGAGGGCAAATAAAGCGGTCGTCCGCACTTTTAAAAATAACAGATATTTATGTATGTTTACTAAGTGCAACAACAGGCCTGCCAGCTGTTCTGTTCAGTATGAACAACTGGCAAAAAGTGAACTCTGTTACTAGTGTGTGGCCACAGCCCACACCGCAAGGTATAAAGGCCGTGAACGTATGTTCTTGTTGAAATAAATTAAAAAATAATGAATTAGGGGAGGATATTATACCACCTTATCCATCTTCATCAATGACGAAGCACTCTGCGTATCTTTAAAGTTAGGTACGGAATGACCTACAAAACCTTCACCCCAATCACGACACATCCGGTCGCATAGTGTTGTGAAACATTGAGCTGGATCCACGTGTCCACAATGAGTCATATCAGAAAACAAACCTTTCTATGTGGATCTCATTCATAAATTACGTCACACGTTAAAGGGGAGGGAGGGGATCAACAAAGTGTGGTATATATCGTGTGTCAGGCTGGGACGAGGGACGAGTAATAAGCCTGTTTCTTTGCTATGTTTATTTGCTATGTTATAGGTAACTATCTGTGGAAACTCTAATAACAGTCTAAATCTAAAGGTGCCAACTCATTCATCTAATCGCCGGCGCGTCGTCATACGGTTCACCGAAATCGACCACAGACTCGTCCAATTCTTGTAAGGAACGGTCCGTAATCCGTTTTCAAATCGTTGTATTTGTGGTTGATTTCGATGACGTGTCACACACACACACATCCACACGCCTTTGTTTAATCGAATCTTGTGTGTCTGTGTGAGTGAATTGCATCTGATCTAAATCGTATGATTTACATCGCTAATGTGTGGCCTTTGTTCAATCTCAATCATACGGCGGCCGGACCAAACATTTTCGGTGAGATACCGGACCAGTGCGTGGGCTACTTAATAAATATCTATGTTGACATTATTATCATAAATATAAATTAGGTTTTTTTTATTTCTTCAACCCGCCTTACATTAGTCCGGTATGATATAGGCGGACCGTTCGTTACAAGAATTGGACGAGTCTGTGGTCGGTAACGGAGGACCGTACGGCGACGCGCCGGGGATTGGATGAATGTGTGGCCACCCTTTTATTATTATTTGGGGTTAGGGCTATTTCAGTCTTATACAGAGCATAGGCTTATTGTGATCTCCCTTTTTTTTTCCTTGACAAATTTCACTGGAGATCTACTACCTTTAGAAATTTCAGCAGGCGTTTTGCAGTGATTGTTTGTACCGCAGCTGGTCTGAACACATGTTCTCCCAGGTGAGTATATCTTTTCCGCATGAGAGGTCCACATTCACATAAAATGTGTAGTGCTGTTTCCTCTTCTATTTGGCAGAATCTATACATGTCTTCGTTGAGCATAGTTTCAGATTGGACATATGACTGTTCAATTTGCAGTTACCAGTAAGAATTCTAGTGATGCTACGAAGATTTGTTCGAATGAGTGAGTTAAGTTCATTCGAAAGTGTTTGCATGTGTCCCTTTATAAGTAACTTGGCATGGTGCTGTACTGGCGAGTTGTGCCGTTGTGCCAGTGTTGTACTGATTCCTTATTGCCGCCCTTACACCTACCGAAACCGAGTTTACGGTCCCATGGTACCCAGCGAAAGACTCCCCTTTTTAGCCGATGGTATTTGTGAGACTATACCAACGAGTGGCCAGTTCTGTTGAGGCATATTTAGATGGAAAAGCCTCTAAGTGTATAAATAAATGTATATTAAATCTCCCACTTTCTTAGACATCGTTGAATCATACAATATAATACCTTTCAATACAATGCCCATGACACGGTTTGCAATGCGCTATGTACCGGATTAGTACGACGCTTGGGAATACAGAAGGTTACTGGACAAACCCATATGCATATGTAACGATGACCTACTAAAGTAACACAATATCTATTTAGCTTCACGCCTTTTATCCCCAGAGTGGTAGGCAGAGACAATCCAATTCCATTTCCTATACCTACAATCTTGGCAAATTTCTTTTATATTCATACAACAAAACAAAACTAACACACCTTCACGGGCCAGTGTCCACTTTTTACCAGTTGTCAAGCCTGTTGCTGCACTTAAATGGACCTAGATATGTTACAAGAAAGATAGACAAGGAAATTGAAAGGAGAGTGAAAGTGGGAAGCAAGGTATTTGGTGGACTAAACAATGTATGCAGAAATACACATCTTATATGTATAGGTACTAAAAGTAAAATTAATATACATAATGCTGTCTTACTTAGTTACATCACTTACTTATGGAAGCGAGACTTGGGTATGGAATAAGAAGTATGAAAGTAAAATAAATGCAGTGGAAATGCGATCTTTACGTAGAATGTGTGATATAAAGCGTATTGACCACATCCGGAACAATGTCAATAGACAAGAATGCGGAGTGAAATATGATGTTGTGACTAAAATGAAGAAAAGTAGTTTACGCTGGTTTGGACACGTTGAAATAATGAAGGATGAAAGATTGACTAAAGGATTATATGGCTGAAGTGAAAGGAAATGCTGGATGAGGACGACCTATATATATATATAAAAATATATTTATCGATGGAAATATTAAAAGTACCTACACACAATCGACGAGCATGTATGAAAGGTATGATGAATATAAAAGAAGCGAAAGAGATATGTCAGGATCGTAACAAATGGCATTCGATTGTCTCTGCCTACCCCTCTTGGGATGCAAGGCGTGATGATAGATCGATAGATAGATAGATAGATGTGTCACTTCTCTAATAGACGTAAAATATATTTTATTTTTAGAAGATGTTGGAGTCATAAATTGATGCTTAGCTTTTTTGGAACGCGTGGGAATTGAAGACGGTACCTCCCGGTTTCAAGTCAACGCTCTACCAATTAGGCTATAGAGTCTTTTTCTTTATATTCATCATACCTTGCCTTCAACGAATATTTTTTTATATGTTCAATAAAAGTACACAGTTCCCACGGTCTGTCGACTTGACTAGGCAAGACGATACCCCCTTCAAGATTATAGGCGTGATAATATAAACAGCACAAACACTGTGGATGTAACTGAACTAAACAATAATTAATAATAAATTATGAAATTATATGGTACAAGATTTATCCTGAAAGTTTTCTGGGATAGAAAGTAGCCTATAAGATCCCTCTCCGACTCTCCAACCATCTGTGCAAAAATCACGTTGATGCGTTGCTCTGTTTTGACGTGAAAAAAAATTGGTCAAGAGTGAGTCGAACTGTGTGGAGTGGGTTTTTTTTCTTACTTCACGGGTTGCTTTACAGCTCCCGAAACCGTGTTACGGTTCCAGGGTACCCAAAATGTGAGAACTTTAAGACAGGATTTTCGTTTATGTTTATATTTATGCGAGCTCCTATATATCCTTTTTTTTATTTTATATTTAGTAGCTTCGGTGATAACGGGGGGGGGGGGAGGGGGGACGCTCAATTTTAGTATGCATTTAAAATTATAAAAAAACATATAGTAGAATTTTACAGTGTCCGGGCAAATCCGTGTATTGTCTTTGCTCGACCCAGCAATGGGGGGTAAGGGGGAGAACTGAATAAGATCTATCCGACCCCAAATCTCATCCTCACTTGACCTCTTGGTACCCTCTGCTTGACAATAAACGAGGCTCTGGCGACCGAGCAATGCCGGTATAACCATACACTTAGCTAGGCAACTGGCTGGAAGAGGCTACAGCAAGCCTTAATAGTCTCAAAATGTCTGGTGCAGAAGGCAAGGGGAAACCACTGCACTATTCTTCCCAAGAAAGTTAACCATGGCGAGTCAATACACAGTTCCTCGCGCTGTGGACCGCCATGATTGACCACGACTGCTCTGTCAAGAGCACCACGACTGAGCAGAAGAAGAAGACCCAGCAATTTCCTCGGTATTCTAGTGTTCCGGGCATTCCTTAGCTGGCCATCAGTGCAGATCCGTCGTTTTTGGCCTTCGAGTCAAACGAAGTCAGCCAATAAAAGATGAAATTAAATGTATGAATCATTGTAAGGTCAATTTTGGGTGCTTTCTCCGGCACCTGTTCGAATGTGGCTCGTATCACGGATGCAGACACTTTCCACAGAAATGGGGGCAGCGGTTTTGCATGGGTTAGGGTTGTCAATTATGTAATAATTATTGTTTTAACTTCGAATAATAAATGCTGTTGGTATGTTGAACAGCCATAAAATTTTAAAATATAATACAAATATTAGGCTCCTATATCCATAATTTTTCTAGGATAAACTTTTCCCAATTTCTCTGTAAATAATCCACCTGTGTCACTGTAATTTAGCATATAGTTACTTATTCAATATATCTAAGTGAAATAGCTGTTATTTTTTCAATGGGTTTTATTGAATGGGAAATATGGGTGGTTAAACTTTGCCCCCGTTTTCTCTTTCATACTCTATTCTATCGCATAGCTCTTAAAATTTAAAGCGCTGTTATACCTACCACTCTCTCTTTCTCCTTCTCTCTACGTTATATTGTTTCTCTCTCATGTAAAGAAATGTGCCTAAACGTGACGCGTCCTTGAAATTTCACTCTCAATTCAATAGGGGCGTAGACAATTTTTTTAAATACTTTTAAATTATAGCTATAAGGTTTACTATACGTAATAAAATAACTAGATTTTTTAAATTTATATTTTCATTAAAAAAATCATGTTGTTAATTTTGTTTTTCAAGTTCCAGCGAAAACGTTGATGACGTCACGTTTTAGTAAAACAACAAAATATTGGTCACAGATTATATAAAATAACAAGGAAATAACTTAGTCAGTGACAGATTGACAGACAGTTGTTATACATAGTTAGTAGTCTGTGTGACATTTAGGAAATCGTGACGTCACTTTCCGTTTGCGGTCACGTGATAGGAAGTATGAATTTATAATTTTTTTTTTTGTTATAAAAAAAAGGACATCAATTAAACAAATAAATAAACTTTATTTTCAGTGATTATACGTTATAGCCTATATAAAAAATATTATTGTGTATTTATTTGCTTTCACTGTCGACTCTACACCCCCATTATCGAATTGCCGCCTAAGAAGTTTTACTTCAAAAATTAGCCAAATCCGACCAGCCGTCAAGTGCGCTTACCAATGAACAGTATTTAATTTTTAATCCCTGATGAAATATTATTTTGACTATAGGAATTAAGCTATATATAAAGTGACAACCCTCGGTGGCCTTGATGTGGTCTATACAGCATTTTACTTCAGTTGCTTTGCCAGTGTGTTTTCAACAGTTAGACAGAGCGCACGTTTATAAGAAAAAAACCTATACAACCTACTTCCGTGAGTGTTAAGTGCTTTCCCGCTTTCCCTCGAAGTGTAGTGAAGTGTCATTGTTTTTTTTTTAATAAAGTGCAAGGATTTCATAACCCTGGAGCACCAATTAGCAAGAAGGTTAGTTTGTTTTGTTTTTTTTTTTAATTGTGTGGCCAATTATTTAATTTTCTAGTTGTATGTAAGTTTTCTTTTAATAATAATTTAATCAAGTAGTGTATTTTATACAATCTGAAATTTTGGATAAAAAAATAAATGGGAGGGTGGGTAATCTTTCAAACTACTGAACCGATTCCGAAATTTTTTTCAGAAATAGGAAGCTACATAACTATATTTATATTTATATATTTTGTTCGACAATATCCACGGGAAAAACCTGGGGCGAAGAGCTAGTATAAATAGGTATATTTAAATTACGGGAAAGCTTATTTCTTTAATTAATTAGTTTGTAATAATTACAAAATATTGTTATAATCTTTACAATGACCAACCTTGCTTACAAACTTACAATGCCATTATATTTACATGCAATATTTTAGAATGTAATTAAGTAATTTACAATATTGTTTATTGTTGTACTCTGTTGGAGGCATAAAAATGTAAGCATACTTACCTATTTTTCAGTTTTCAATTCTCCTTAGTATTTGGTTGGTTTAGGTATTTAATTTTTTTTGGTGGTCAAAAACGTCAGTGAAAGGGAATGCGGGCAGAGGACGACCTAGGTGTACTTTTATTGAACATAAATAAAGAATTTATTGATGCACAATCGCCGAGCATGTAGGTATGACAGGTATGATGAATATAAAAGATGGATAATCCGATAATCTAACTCAAAGGTTTATTATTAGAGAAGAATGCGGAGAGAAAGATGATGTTGTGACTAAAATGAAGAAAGTAGTTTATGCTGGTTTGGACACGTTGAAAGAATAAAGGATTAAAGATAAAAGAAAAAATATTGATAGATACACAATCGCCGAGCATGTATGAAAGGTATGATGAATATTATAAAAGAAGCGAAAGCGGTATGTCAGGATCGTATCAAATGGCATTCCACTGTCTCTGCCTACCTCTCTTAGGATAAAAGGCGTGATGATTGATAGATATATGCTTCTTTTTTATCACTTCTCTGTCTACTTGTATTTTCTCTGTAGCTCCTGAACAGATTTTGTTCAGGTTTACACTATTAGATAGATTGGATTCAAGAGGAAAGTTTTATGTGTAATAAAAATTACTCTATCGCTTTAGGAGCTGAGCACTAACAGTATTGGAGAATGAAGTCAGAGAATCGCAACCGCCCTTCATGGAATAGGTATTCTACCAAATAAATTAGGGATAGAACAAAATGTATGAAAGAATTATATAGAATGAAATGATATACAAAAAAGTCCGAGATAACATATAGAACGGGAATAATCCGGGAAGATGGTAAGAGACCCGATGGAATGACTCTGATTCCCTGGGAGCGAGGTCGGGTCCTTGTATGGGATGCTACGTGCATGGACACATTAGCTCCGTCTCATCAAAGCGGGCGCAAAGTCTAACAAACGGCGCAAATATAGTTCAAATATTGAAAACTACTTTGTGCTGTTTGGTGTAGAAACTCTAGGTCCGTGGGGTTCAAATGCCAAAAAGTTTATTAAAGATAAATATCCCCTCGACTGATCTCTTCTGGTGACAAGAGGTCTAGCTCCTTCCTCGCTCAACGATTCAGCGGGGAAATGCAGCCAGTATTCTTGCCACTATTCCACGCGGACCTGGGTTATTTAGTTATTTTTTATATTTAGATTGGATTTAAGATTCTAATTTAATTTAACTAATCTATCTATCATCACGACTTTTATCCCAAGAGGAGTAGGCAGAGACAATCAAATGTCATTTGCTATGATCTTGCCATACCTCTTTCGCTTCTTTTATATTCATCATACCTTTCATACTACCTTATAATATTGCCTTTTTTATATGTTCAATAAAATTACACCTAGGTCGTCTTCTGTCAGCATTTCCTTTCACTTCAGCCATATATACCTTTTTAGTCAATGTTTCATCCTTCATTCGTTCAACGTGTCCAAAGCAGCGTAAACTAATTTTCTTCAATTTAGTCACAACATCATCTTTTACTTCACATTCTTCTCTAATAATTCTAAACGTTTGAGTTAGATATGTCCAAGTATTAATTAAGTTGAAGACAGATTGTCCGATCGTGAGATATCATCGTGTGGTATTTGTCGCGGCGATCTTGATAATATGCCCACTTTCACTTCTCTGTACAATCGCACTCATAAATAAATCACTACTATTTTTTAATTTGTTAGTTTCCAATAATCTATTGAGTTAATTAATTGCAAGAAGAGCTTAGTCATAGATTGTTTTTAAAAGGTCTGTGAAAGGTTGAAAGGTGTCTTGATCGAGAATGTTCTAGCTATGAAAATCTGTTCAGCCGTTTCATGATCCAAAGGGTAAAAAAACGGAAACCCTATTACTAAGACTCCGCTGTCCGTCCGTCTATCTGTCTGTCTGTCCGTCTGTCACCAGGCTGTATATCATGAACCGTGATAGTTAGACAGTTAAAATTTTCACAGATGATGTATTTCTGTTGTCGCTATAACAACAAATACTAAAAAACAGAATAAAATTAATATTTAAGGGGGCTCCCATACAACAAGCGTGATTTTTTTTACTCGTTTTTGCTCGATATTGATAACGGCAAAAGGTAGACGCTTGAAATTTTCAAATAATTAATGTTTAGTTATATATTCACTTTAAAAATAACTAATTAAATTAAAATAAAATTAATAAATTAATATGGGAGCCCCATACAACAATCGTGATTTTTTTTGCCGTTTTTATAGACTTGGCCGATTTTTTAGTGGTTGAAGGGATGTGATCAACTTACTGGTCTGATCGATTCGAAATTTAGTATCCTGTAACCATCTAAATATACCTCAACAGAACTGGCCCTCGTTAGGTGGGTATACCATCACAAATATTATTGCCTAAAAGAGTAAGACTTGATCTTCAGCTTGGTACCCTGGGACCGATAACACGGGAGGGATACTTTTACCCGTGAAGAAAAAACATAGTTCTGTCTTAGTCTTTCATATTGAATGCCAGATTTGTATGAGAGTGATAAAACATAGTTTAGCTGGCAGCGTTCTGTTGTAAGGTCCAAATTGTTTTGTTGAGTGTACACAAATATAAATTCAACTATTGCAACTGTAAGTAATTTGCATAAACAACTCCAAACCAGTTGCTAAATAACTTTCTATTGCAGACTGACTAAACGAGCTTCTATTGATAGATAAGAAAACATATTAGTTTTGATTAAATTCTTATTGTTAATCTTGGATCAAATTTTAGTCTATTGTTGAACATGATAGGTTGCGATGCTCTCGTTGATTTTATGACAAGAAGTATTTTAATATTTACGAACTATTACGAACATTTAAAAAATAGCCAAATCGGTCCAGCCGTTCTCAAGTGATGCCACCAACTACTTTTAATTTTAATTTATAATAGAAGATAATACGAAGAAACGTCTCAATAGAGTTTTTGCTAATAATGATAATAAATTATGACATAATAATTTATCCCGCCCGAAAAGATACATTAAAAAAGGACAAACAAATAAATAAATAATTTATCTATTTATCTATCATCGCGCCTTTTATCCCAAGAGGGGTAGGCAGAGACAATCTAATGCCATTTGTTACGATCCTGACATACCTCTTTCGCTTCTGTTATATTCAGTTCATCATACCTTTCATACATGCTCGGCGATTGTGTGTACAAGTAAAAGTAGGTACACCTAGGTCGTACTCTGCTAGCATTTCCTTTTACTTCAACCATACAAACCTTTTTAGTCAATCTTTATGAATGAATAATTATTCATTCTTTCAACGTCTCCAAACCAGCGTAAACTACTTTTCTTCATTTTAGTCACAACATCATCTTTCACTTCGCATTCTTATCTAATGATATCGTTCTGGATGTGGTCAATACGTTTTATATCACACATTCTACGTAAAGACCGCATTTCCACTACATTTATCTTATTTTCATGCTTCTATTCCATACCATAAATAAATACACAAACAAAAAGACACTAGCACTCTTATTAATAAACTCGAAGTAGCGACGTAGTAACTAAACTGTGTTTCGTCTCCGTCTATCATAATGAATTGCAGATTTGTTAAACGGAGACGAAATACAGTTTAGTTACTACGTCGCTACTTCGAGTTTATTAATAAGAGTGTAGGTGTATACGTATAGTTAGTTTACGAAAAGTATGAAGGAATGTAAATTAAGTTTTCGGCGATCTAACTAATTTAATACTTATTTAAAATTACAATATTCTCTTTGATCTTTGGGAGTTAAAATTAAATTAGGTTATTTAATTAATCCATATAGAACGGCTTTCCGAAGTGCCTAATTAATATAAATTTTGATAGAGAATGTAAAATGTATAACCCAATCACTTAAAACGTCTCTACCAATCTATTTATAAACGCGATAAAATATTATAGACTAGCTGTGCCTTGCGGTTGCTGCTCCGCCTCTTTAGGTTGTAACGTGATGTTAAATAGCATATAACCTCCCTCAAGAATTGGACTATCAAATGCAGTTTTTTTTAAATCCAACTGGTACTATGCGATTAGAATAAGAATAGGACGGGCTGTTGACTAACTTAACTCGAATCAGTACAGTCCGCAAAAAAAATATTTTTTCGCAAAAAAATAAACACTAAATATTTCTCTTCATACACTTCTTTATTGCATTTCATAGCACGAAACACGGTATAATAGTGCCATATAAGTGTGGGCTTGACGCGCCACGTGATTATACTTGCGCAGTAGACGATTTATGGGTCCTTTTGGTGGTAGGAGCGGTTGTTCCAAAGTACAGTCGATTGTAATATTTTTGTTGTTTTTAGTACATAAGTAAGTATTTATTCAGATCTATCTAAAGAAGATTATAGTAGAGACATAAAATTTTAGTTTTATTTTCCTAAATTTATTTTTTGCACACCGTACTGAAGTGAAGTTGGTTGGACAGCCTGCCGTCACAAAATGGCGCTGGTCCAGTCCTATTCTTATTTAAATCGCATAGTAGTTCTAAACTTCCAGATATTAACGCGTTCAAAAAAAACAAATTCTTCTTCATTATTAGTATAGATAGATTATATGATGATTTCCGGGATAAAATGTACCCCGGCCCACAAACTATCTCTGTGCAAAAAATCAATTCGATCCGTTGCTTTGTATTGACATGAAAGCCTGCCTGTCTGTGACCTTTTCACGAAAAACTATTGAACGGATTTTGTTGCGGTTTCCACTATTAGGCCCAGCGAGTTTTCATGGCAATTGCTGTCTAATCCGTCAGTCAGTACGATGTAGGAAAGATTTGTGTAGAATAAAATTATCTACAAAAAAGTCCGCGGTATTATATACCTATCTCTAATAAATAAGTAGTTATCAGCGTATTTATGTAAGTATTCAAATTGTTGTAAAGCCTTGTACCCGTGTTCTCAGTATATCTGGCTACGCCGCACGATATAAAGACCATGATGGTTTAATTAAAATTAAATTTCCTTTACAATATGAAAATCTCTAAGGAACCATTCATGCATTCATGTTGTTGAAGGTTTATGTCAGAGGTTGTTAAGGCGAGCTATTCAGTAACGAAAATATACTTCTCATAAAGATAACACGAGCAACCCTCTTTTTTGCCTCGGGGGTTAAAAACAGAAGTTCGCCGGTTAAAAATATACATTCTATTTGGACAAAAATGTATAGATTTTTTATGTAATTTATTTTGAATCTATACTAATATTATAAATCTCTGAAACTACTAATCCGATTTTGAAAATTATTTCACTAATAGGAAGCTACATTATCCCTAAGTGATATATATAGGCTAAATTTTATTTCGTTCGAAAATATACACGAGCGAAGCAGGGAGCGGAAAGCTAGTAAGAAATAGGTATACAGAGCATTATTTTAACTTAGAAGGATAGAAATATACCTACTTTCTTTATGGATTTCAGCCCTTTTTGTGTGAAAATAAAATTGGCATTATGTACCTACTTTATTTTTGTTTTGGATTTAATTTTCATGTAAGGACCAATTCATTGTATGGAAGCGAAAAAATCGTGACGGTAAAAGTTATTGTAGGTAGATTATTGTGTGTAAATTATTTATTTAAATAAAGAACAGATGATATTTTTTAAATAATATCTCTGTGCAAAAAAATCACGTCGATTCGTTTCTTTTTTTTTTTTGACCTAAAAGAAGGACAAACAAACACAATATTAGATAGGATGTAAAATTAACGTTTACAAAAAAATATAACCATAACATTTTAAAGCATATCTCAAAAACTAAAATTCCAATTAGTGTGAAACTGGTGTCGTTTGATAGGTAATTTAATAAGGATTTTTTTTAATAACATATTTATATTTAATAAAATAAAAGGAACATTTTAAATATTTGACTTATTTATTATACTTTTTTAAATCAATATTAATTAATATATACCTATTAACAAAGTTTAAATATTATTTAAAAAAACACAGCGAACTGAGTAGCTCTCTAATCATGAATATGTAGTCCTGCGGTAAAATGCCAAGAGGGCTAGCTATGCCCAAGGTATGCTCCAGCTCCAGCCCTCTTGTCACTTGAAATGTTGATTAGACAAGATGATAATTCCTTAAATAATTTCTTTGCTCCGAGGCCCCACGGACCCATGGTTTCAACCCCAAACGGGGCAAATAAGTAATCTTTTGAAAATAGTTTTTAGCAAAAATCCTATGCATTTTTACGTGTTGTTTGGGAATTGATCCATTATAACATAATAAGGTTGAATTTTTGGTTGACGGCTCATAGTTATTTAAAATGTATGTTTGTCTGTTTGTTTGCTCTAAGCTAAAAAAACAAAATTGGCAGAAACAAAAGGAGTCGATGCCTAATTGGTAGAGCGTTGACTTGAAACCGGGAAGGCTCATGTAAAAAATGCTAAGCAATAATTTTCTTTAAAATATGTGCTTTCATCAACTTCAGTCTAAAAATAACAAATGTTTACGACTGTTAAAGAAGTGTCAAATCTAGAACTAGAAAATGCTAAAAGTAGACACCGTTACTAGCAACGCCGCAAGGCATAAATTCCGTGATGGTGTGTTTGTTTTGTTATTAAGAAAAATACAGTTAAAATTTTCAGGCTGTTCAAAAACCTGAAACATGCGTGTAATTCTGTGACGTGATTAATGTAGAACTAATGACCGGAATTAACTAATTTTATGTTGCGAACTACCTTGCTAATGGGTAATATAATAACTTTTATCGTTACATTGACCCTTGCGATTTCAAAACGGAACTGTTGACCTCTACACGCGGCTGAAAAATTTTTACACATATACATATTCAAATACCTACTAAAATGAAGAATTTACGCTGGTTTGGACACGTTGAAAGAATGAAGGATGAAATATTGACTAAAAAGGTTTATATGGCAGCAGTGAAAGGAAATGCTGGCAAAGGTCGACGATATTTTATTTATTGAACATAATAAGAAGATATATTTAATAAATAAACATTATTTTCAGTGATTATACGTTATAGACTTTTTTTTTAAATCGGTCCCGTTGTTTTTGTTCATTACAAATTCATTACATTATTCATTCCAAATAAAATCCAAAAAAAAAAATCTTCACGCGTTGCCGGCCCTGGGTACCCATCGGAAAACAAAGTCTTCCTCACTTAGCCGAAGAATTTTTTTTAGGTATTATATACATATATTATGTAGATTGAAAAGCCTCTTTGTACATAATACAAATAAAAAATACAAAAAATCAAATCTTTTCTATTTATAATATTACTAGCATTCCGCCCCCGGCTTCGCCCGTGAATATTTACGAAAAAATTAAATATATACTATACCTTCCCCTACCCCTTCCCCTACCCCTACCCCTACCCCTACCCCTACCCCTACCCCTACCCCTACTCCTACCCTACACATCGCGTGAAACCTCGCATCGTGTATACCTACATAGCAGAATCACGCCCGCCCCTCACCCCTCATGGACATGGGAGTTCTACTTTCTCAGCGATACACCATAGCTGTGACCATAGTTAGTAGATACACGGCACTTTTTCGACTTGAAAAGAATCGTCGGTGGACAAGTGAATAACCCCCCCCCCCCCCCCCCTTAGGTAACGTTTTGTATCGCGAGACGGAGCTGTAGGAAAATAGTTAATTGTGATGTTTTATATGGGAAAGGCGATCTAGGACGTCAAACTTGCGGGAACATAGTGTTTACAATCATTAGTGATATAGCATATATATAGCATATTGTTATAGCAGTCAAGTATGTATCTATTACGGTTCAAAAGATACAGTCCTGTGAAGAACGGACGAACGGGACAACGGAACCCTAAAAACATATAAATTGCCATCCAGGGAACCAAGTCTCCCTCGTTTAGCCGATGGTATTTGAGGCTATACCTAATGGGTGGCCAGTTCTGTTAAGGTAGGTACATTTAGATGGAAAAGCCTCTAAATGTATATTGTCGGATTATGTATAGGTACCGGGACGGTTCTTGAGCGGTGGTCGTTAGATGCGCAGAACACAATTTTTGGGTCTGCTTGACGGTATGAGGTATTAATTAAAATTTTACCAACAGTAAAAAGCAATCGTAAAAGCAAACACCAATAAATCAATTATAATAAATATACAAGTTATATTGCACTCGAATTACATTTGCGCAAACATTCCCCCACTTTTTCGTCGAGCGCTCACATTGGTACATGGCCGGGTTCCGGGATCAAACCCGATTTTTGGATAAGTAAATAAAAGTTAGGTGACCACATCTTAATAATTTCATCATCATCATCATCATCATCATCAACCTTTTTAAGATCCACTGCTGGATCATTGGTCTCCCTATTAGTGGTGCTTATTGAGAGGAATTGCCATGTCACCACGCTTGGCAGGCGGGTTGGTAACCGGACGCCAGCTTTACGTGCCCTCCGAAGAATTTGTGCTTAGCATTTTGGTAGTGGTAGGATTCGAACCCGGGACCTCCGTCCTAGCAATACTAATAATATTTACATAAACATAACATAATTGAGTGCTTATTCTCATAATGTAAATATTACGTAAATCATACAATGAACTCATCGACCATTGTGATGTTAATTCGATACATATGAATTATGTATTTGTCTACTAAAGATGGATTTGTTTATTGATTCTATCATTCAGTTGTATAGAGCAGATGTGTATGTAAAAGTCGGTGAAGACAGCCATACCACTTTCAATTAATATTGGAAAAATAAAAGTTGTGCTGAATTGTCCCGTTCATTATGCTAACTTCATCGATATTTATGCGCCAACTCGCCGAATGCTGTCTTTGTGTAGGTATGCCTCCGCACCACAGATCCAATGACCGGCCAAGGAATGCCCGGCTTAAAATGCCGAACAAATTGATGGGTCGGGCAAAGATAGTGCTTACACGGATTTGCTCGGACTTTGTAGGGTTGGACATTAACTTTTCATCCCCTATTGATTCGAGTTTCATACAAAAAACATAGAAAACACTTTCAGTTTTCCCGAATTTTTCAGTATTTCTTTCCCTAAAAACCTTATTCAGGCTATTACGAACAAAAAAATAATAGCCAGCACATCGCTTACCAACGAACAGAATTTGATTTTAGCTTAGTATTAACATAGTAGTATATTTTGAACCCGTTATATATTTCAATTAGCTTCACAAGAGCGGACCAAGGTTAGAGCACTGCGCCTCGTTGCAGATATTCTCGATTTGATGGCGCTTTACCACGCTAAACTTTTAAGGCTGGTTTACATTCTTCAAGCTGAGGCTATAAATAGTATCTACACTATATATAATACATATATATATATATATATATATAACCACTTCTGATGAAGAAAAAAAACCGCCTTCAAAACCAAAATGTGCTTTCCGAAAGTAATGCACAATTCGCTATAAAAAAAATAACCAAATAGCTTCAACAGTGCCTATAAAATTTGAAGACCTTTGATTTCTCCAGGATCACATCAAACAAAAAAAAAATCCACATCGGTCAAGGCGTCTTCAAGTAATGGGGAATAAAAGATTCCGACGAATTGTAAACCTCCTCCTTTTTTTAAGTTCGGTTAAAATTATGTACTCCCTCTGAAAATGAATAAGAACATACAATAGGTGTTATTTTTATTAATATTATCCTATATCTTGATAATAAAAAATTATCCCAAAATTGGTAAATCGTGGCAAGAAGTATGACTGGTGCGGAAAATCGCGTATATTTTTGGACCTTTTTATACTATTCAGTGCGCATGCGTATTCAGGTGTCTACACACCATAGCGCCGGGCCCGCCGGCACGACCCGCCCCGTAAGGCCGGCGCGGCCTCATTTTGAAACAAGTTTTTGCGTATTTTGTATTTTTAAGTATTTTGCGCCCGCGCGTGTTTCCCGGCGGCACGCCCCCCAAGGAATAGTGACGTGACAGTGTTTTTTTTCCAAATAGAACAATATGGAATGATAAAACTAATAGAACTCTATCATTCGAAACACACGTGCAATCTCTCCGAGCACTCGGCAAACGCCACATGCCGCGACTGTCATGCCGCCGGCCAAGTTATCCGACATGCAACTTTCAAAACTCGCCGTAGTGTGTAGCCACCTTTCTGCTTTGTTCTTACTGAGTTTACATTAGAACAAAGTCGTGGGTGGTAGGTAATTATGTAGGTACCTAAAACAAAGCTTTCATTTGAATATTAATAGTCTATCTGTACAATAAGGAGTCGATAGCCTTATTGGTATGTCCCGGGTTTAATTCTCACTCGTTCCAAAATAATTGGTCAAGGTGCGAGTACGACTCGCGCGCTAAGGATTCCGTACCATTTATTCAGTCAGAATTTTAAGACAGGATTTTCGTTTCTCCTTATTCTTTTAAAATTTTTAGACTCAGTAGTTTCGGAGATAAGGGAATGGGGGGGGGGTCAAGGTATAATTTAAACTAGGTATGCATTTTTAAATTACTACGTCAAGCAAGAGTAACCTTTATTTATATGTCACCTTGCACCTAAAGTAAATAATAAGTTAGCACTAATTTAGGCCTAATCTTTAACAGATTGTGATGTAAGGTTGCACGTTTGCCTAGAATATTGTAGTAATTTTTCGTTGTCGCGTGTGTAAAAAGCATAAAGATTGTCAAGATTGTCAAGGCATTCTTATGAACGAACTTTCTATCACGATTTTATACAAACTATAAATTGTATTTTTTTTTATGTAAAACAGATGCCAAGATTACAATACATTTTAATCAATTAATGGATTGCAACGTTAAAGGCATGAGAAATTTCACAAAAAATTTTGCGTGGAAAGGGCCCAAGGGACTTTGTGACGTGTAACATCTTCCTCACTCGCTTGCATCTGTGGAAGTGATTTCGTGAAAAGGGACGGAAGTGTGTAACAGGAAGATTTGATTTGACCAATGAGCGCACGCAATTGACATGTTTTCATTTTTAATAAGGTATCCTAAATCGAAAACCGTTTCGAGGTTTTCGTATATCTAACACCGTAGGTACATATTTTTTCGGATTTTTTTATTACATATTTATCGAAATATTAGAAAAAATCCTCGGGGTGTGGTAAATTCAGACGGATACTTAATGTACCTTTGTGCGCTCTATAATGTAAAAAAAAGCTGTCAGTCTCTCTGTCAGGCAAGTTTCCAGTTCTGTGTTGCCAAATATTTTTGCAGATGGGAACAAAACAGGAAATTTACGGATCTAAAATTACGAGCTGGAAGGTTAATTTTTGTGGAAAATTAAGTAACAATTACGAGATTTGAGATAACAATATATTATAATAACAACAACCAAAGAGTAATACAGTATATAAAAGAGTATACAACAACAAACAAACGTCAAAGTCATTAAGTCACTAATAGACACAAACTTTTTTTTAATTTTGTGTATAGGAAAAGGTAAATGCGGTATGCGTCCAAAAACTATATTTTAGAATGAATCAATTTTCAAAATTATTTTTGGGCGACTTAAAATAAAAATTTTGAAAAAATACGTGTCTCCTGATTTTGTGTACTTTCTAAGGAGCATAAAAAAACATAGGGTTAAAATTTTGAAATCTTGTGAATTGTAGAGTTGGCCGTCAGATGGTAGCAACCAATTTTCCGATTTACTTTTTAACATAACTTACCTTCCTGTTAAAAACTTCTTGCTAGCAAACCTTTACATTGGACTTGTAGAAATTAAAAAAAAATTGTAAAGAAATCGCCCTAGGACGTAATAATCAACTTACGAGCCATGTTTACTGACATTGAAAGTTCACTTTTCGAGCAACTGTATTGAAAAATATATAAAAGCAATCTTTAGAAAGGCTTTTATTCTGTTCCTTATTCCATTAGTAAAACCGCTCTCAGCAAATAACAAGTTCAGCTTGCTTTTATTGAAATAATTGCTTAGCTTCCGTTACTTATAAAGCAAAGGTTTCGACAAGTCCTGAGGTGAAAACATTCTCTTCATCATCATCACATTAAACCAAGTCCCCCACCACATCTGTCTGTCTATCTGTGACCTTTTCACGCAAAAACTTCTGGACGGATTTTGATGCGGTTTTCACTATTAGTTAAGTTGACCCACGAGGCAGATTTACGAGCATTAAACATAGGCCTATCACTTTTAGGAGCTGATCATTAACAGAAGTGAATCAAGTCGGGAAAAAAGTTAGCCCCATCGAGATTTCATTGCGTATGCTGTCTAATCCGTCAGAGATATAGCAAAATGATGTAGGAAATAATTGTGTAGAATAAAATGATCTACAAAAAAGTCTCTGATAGCATATATCTATCTCTAATAGATAAGTAGTTATAATCGTATTTACGTAGGTATTCAAATTGTTGTAAACCCATATTGTACATGGGTACGCTTACGTCCTTTTGTCACATGAAACGAAGTGACACGTTTGTCAGGTTTGTCACGTTCTGTTGAATAAGGACAACTGGCAAAAAGTGGAGACTGTTACTTGTGTCTCTTACCACATTCCAAAGTTACCACATCCGTTCTTTTTATTATCTACTGTACTTAAAAAAATTACGTCTACACCTATACCTACTATTTCCATTTTCGTCACATCCTGTATTTGTCATAAATTGAGCAAGGTATTGTGATAGGTCTACCTACCCCTTACAGTCCAGTATTATATGCCGTATAGTATAGTTAGAAGTTGCACCCGGAAGCAGTGGCTTTATAGTCCATAACCATTCCAGTTCAGTGCCCTTCAAGCACAACTGCGGTCGATAACTAACCTATGAAAACCATAAATCATACAAATATTATCAAACGGAGTCCGGAGGTCTCTGATTCATTCGCACTTGACCTAAAATAATGAACTTCGAGGATATGTAAAGCTGACGTCCACACTGACACATCTAGTACCAAGTGCAACTGTTCGTTCCGCTAAATGGCATGTGGGTAGGTGAATTTAACTAACTTCTAATAATTGTCGTATGGATTTGACACTTTGATGTCGAAGGTCCTGATGATAGATCCGGAATGTGGTCACAGGAACTCTGTAACGAAACGACGTAACCACATCGAGTTTGGGCTCATTTGGTTTCCGCAAGTGTGCCTTACAAGTTGTTTTTTAGTTTTCTTATAAACTATTAACTATTACCAGTTTTTCTCGTGATTCAAAAATTACAATGTTAGTGCTTTTGTAATGAGGAAAATGTGCTGCTTTCGTTGCTGGTTTTTTTATATATATATGTAAAGTAAAATCTAAGTTATTTTGATAAACTAATTTGAATATTATTGGTTTCAATGCAGTTTTTTTTATAAGTAATTAATTTTCCAAATTTAGGTAAAGTAGCCCATCTGCCCTATTTCTAAACTCATTTGTATTACTAGTACTGCCACGGGGCAAGTTAAGGGCCTACTTTTATCACAAACGAGTAGTACCACGGGAAAGGAATGCTATTTTACGAAATTGATAACGCCATTTTGTGGTCTGTCGGCAACTATATGTTTGCATAGAAAACAAAAATATTCAAATCAGTTGCTTAAAATAACTTATCTTTAAAATAAAAATATAAAAATCAGTTTTTTCTTTACATGCCGAGTTGCCATTGCACGAAGTTGTTCTTATATTTTTTAAATTTAAATCAAGGTAATATTAATAAGTACACATTAAATTGTTTCATGGGTTATCTTACAGCTCCCGAAACCATGTCATCGATCCCGAGGTACCCAGCGGAAGACCAAGTTTTCCTCTTTGAGGTATATTTACTTAGATTAGTTTGGTTTGACGGATTTTTTTATTCATAAACAAATTTAACAACCCATTGGTACATGGCCGGGATCCGGGATCGAACCCGTGGTCTGTGTCTTAAGAGTGTAGTGTACCGCGTCCATGTCCATACAAACGGAGAAAACGTTTTACTACCCCTAAATATTATTTAATTTTAACGATTTTGTAATATGTTACTGACATAATGAAAAATTACGTACGTATTTTTTCCTTTTTTCAAAATTCGTAATAGGTCAAAAGTTATAAGCCCCTCAAATCTCGGTTTTTTTGGTTCATAACTTGCTCGTAATAAACCGTCTGTATTTGAGAAACAAAGCAAAATTTCAAAAAAAGCAAAACGTACGTACGTAGATTATAATCTGTTAAAACGTTTGACACCAAAATTATAAGGTTTCGTTATAGTTTAGTAGGTGTAAATCGTTTTCCCCCAAAACGCAATTTTCAACGAAGAACATACCTACGAACACTCACGAGCTGCAGTGTTCTCTGTCGCACTGATGCCCGTGGTAAGAGCGCGCTTGAGACAGAATATGATTTTCTAAATACCTATTTCGCTGCGTACGCTGAGCTACACGATCCTCTTAACCACTCAGCCACCGACGACGCGCTGGCGCCTATACCTACATAATATCAATATTAATACTCAGTTTTCACCAACACACTTCCGTTTGGCCCACTGACCTGCCACTCAATAATAAAATGACCAAAACTTACTTTTCTCATCGTATCAAGTTTATTTTAAGAAAGTTGAACTTTACTTTTTAACCGTGAGTTTTGTAAACTAACCCATCTCATTACAACAATTTGAATCTGCACAATACGTAATTTATGTGAAAGTGTATTTATTTATTTATTTGTTTATTCTTCTTTCACACCACAAACAGAGCAACGAATGTTTTTTTGCACAGGGATAGCTGGATGGCTAAGAATATTAATAGAACATAAGCTACCTTTTATCACGGTAATCCTTCGGGATAAATTTTATGTCAAATTCCAAATCTTCCACCAGCGAAGCGGCGGCGAAAAGCTACTTGGGACTTACTGCGGACTTTTTATGGGTAATTATTCATTCTATGCCTTCGTGTGAATCAATGTATCTAAAATGTAGTGTCTGAGTTGGTAGCTTTTGCAGCTAGGATTTTCTTTTTTCCTATACAATAAAAAATTTTGAGTTAAGGAAATAATTATTTTCACCTCTCGAGCACGAAAAGGGCACTTTTGGTGCGTAAAAACTTGCTGCAAAATCGCTTTTTGCTTCGAATTTCAAACATCACCTTTTGGAATTAGAAAAAGTCGTTCAGAAACTCAATTTAACACATAGGCAACAGACTGTTACTTTTACTGTAAATTTAACTTTCAACTTTTAATATTGTTATTTTTTATGTTTTATGAGGTTTTGTTAGCTATAATAAACATACTTATTGTTTTGTTTTTCTTATCTATAACACTTTTCTTGCTGGTATAGATGAAAAGTTGTATGTTTCACACGAGAGCAAACACTCGCAGCAAAAAATAACTTTGCTCACTTGTTGAACAAATAACTATTGCAGAAAAAGAATAAATTATAAGCTGTACCTAATTCCCGAAGAAAATATTTTCACATCTATTTTTAGTAATAATAAGGGTCTATCTACACAATCCTTTGTGTACTAGGGATCCGAGTGGCCGCAGGGAAAATAAATATCCTTTGATTGGATTATCTCCTATCCTACTACTGCACCAATTTTTATATTACTTTTCCTTACTACATTTGATAAAGGAACTACGTTTATTAGTAACTAGCGCCCCCGCCCCCGGCTTCGCACGGGTACAATATGGGTATACAACAAATTGAATATCTACATAAATACGCTTATAACTACTAAATGTATTAGAGATATATGTATTTAAAAAAAACTTTTTTGTAGATAATTTTATTCTACACAATTCTTACCTATATAATTTTGTTATATCTCTGACGAATTAGACAGCATACGCCATGAAAACTCGCTGGGGCTAACTTTTTTCCAGACTTCATTTACTTATACTGTTAATTCTCAGCTCCTAAACATGATAGGTCCATGTTTAATACTGGTAAACCTTCCCAGTGAATGAACCTATCTAATAATGAAAACCGCAACAAAATCTGTTCAGTTTTATGCGTGAAAAGGGCACAGACAGACAGACAGAGACGGTCCTATATCTGTTACATCGGTAAGCGGTAAGACTGTATGGTAAGAAAATCTCTAATCTGTGAACTCTACTGAAATTTTCACAAGCCCGGGACGTTCTACGAAATAAAATATTCAAGAAACAACCATTTTCGTGCAAACAGACTTTGTTAGTAGGGAGTTAGAATAAAATAGGGGCAAATCTTTGTGTAGGGAAAGAAATAAGAAAGGTTATTTTTTAAGAGAATAAATAATATAAAAAAATATGTCCTGAATAGAGAGGCAGAATTAATTTATATAAAATTTAAAGTACTGTTGTGTGGTCATATATTATAAAGAGAGATGTGCTTGTTGGAAACTTGAAAGTACAGCCGTGTGAGCATGACAGCGTAGAAGGAATGTAAGTAGACAAAATCTTAGTTAGAAAGAGAAAGATATTATTTCCCTTAGTGACAAAGCAGGATAAAAAATATCGTCGCGGAAACCGGTCCTTTTTGTCTTGTCTTTATCTCTATGGGAAATGGATCCATAAAATATGTGAAATTATTTTTACTCTATATGTAAAAAAAATATACATTAGTAAATATATTAAGAGAATTTGAGTCGCAAAGTCGGTTGAAAATATGCGTAAAATTGATATAGATAATTTCATATACTTTATGGATCCATTAACTAGAACTTGGTATTTTTAATAAAGTCCGTTTTTGTATCGGACAAAAGTTATAAGCGAAAGTTTGACCACTGTGGGTCCTTGTTCACTGTGCGTTCGCTGCAAATCTCCCTCTTTTAGCCGATGGTATTTGTGAAGCTATACCTAACGAGTGGCCAGTTCTGTTGAGGTATATTTAGATGGAAAAGCATCTTGGTTTGTCGGATTACGTACGATACGACCAATCGGTAACCGACGCATTATATTATATTTTCTTGTAGGTGTGTAATTACACTAACAATGAATACTTCAGTTTTACGTCGACATACCGCAGCGCCATTATTCCAGATTTATCGAAGCGTAAAGAGGAGATGGCTACATATTTGGCGCAAGGGTTGTCAATACAATTAGTTATTTTTGTCCTTATTTTTTAAATATCTGGTATCATATATCAAACAAGAATAACAGTAAAAGTCTACATTTGTGTTTCTTATTACAAATACAAAATTTATCTATCTAGCATCACGCCTTTTATCCCAAGAGAGGTAGGCAGAGACAATCGAATCCTGTCATTATTAATGAAGTGAAGTTGGAATATTTTCGAATTGTATTTAACTATCATATAAATGAAAAAAAAACAAAGTTAATTCTTGCTGACTATACCGAAAGTCACGTTTTGGTATTCGTTGGAAATAGGTTGCCCATTTTCTAAAGAGTGGTATCCGTTGGTAATACCAGTGGTATTAGATTTTGGTATTAGAAGGGAATAAATCACTCTTTCGCTTCTTTCATATACCTACGGCCTACCTACATATTCATCATACCTTTCTATACATGCTCGGCGATTGTATGTAAAAGTACGCCTAGGTCGTCCTCTGCTAGAATTTCCTTTCACTTCAGCCATATAAACCTTTTTAGTCAATCTTTCATACTTCATTCTTTAAACCCAAACCAGCGTAAACTACTTTTTTTAATTTTAGTCACAACACCATCTTTCATAAAAATTTAATCTAATAAAACCTTAAAAAACAAACTAAAAAGACATAAGAGTGGTACAGTAGTGATTGCGTGAAACGGGGCCCAGACAGACAGACGATTTTTTAGATTTACTTATAAATAATATTGTTTTAGTACCTACGTTATTTTCAGGAACACTTAGCCAAACATTTTATAACACCGATAAAGCAGTCAAGAAGCACTTTTTCTTCAGACTTAATTTCAGTTCAGTACATCCAAAGATTTCGGTAGTTTATTAACCGGATATCCAAATGTAAAAGTGGCAACCCTGGATATACGAGATTTGTGGTAACGGAGCGATCCACTGATCTAGTCTTCGTAACGGAATCAAAACCGGCATTGCATATTGCACGCAGATGGGAAAATATATATAATCTATCTATCTACCATCACGCCCTTTATCCCAAGAGGGGTAGGCAGAGACAATCGAATGCCATTTGTTACGAACCCATACCTCTTTCGCTTCTTTTATAGTCATCATATCTTTCTTGCTCGGCGATTGTGTGTAGTTTTAATATTGCCATCGATCAATACATTTTTATATGTTCAATGAAGGTACACCTAGGTCGTCCTTTGCCAGCATTTCCTTTCACTTCAGCCATATAAACATTTTTAGTCAATCTTTCATCTTTCATTCTTTTTTCAATATATATAAATTAGTTCTTTATTGACAATTTGATAGGTTGATCGAGATAGAGCAAGTAGCAAAGAGTTTTTTTGAAATGTTAGATTTACGATACCTACTTTAATTCCAACTTAAATACAACTTAAAATTATCTCTGAACTATCACAAAGAAAAAAAGGCCCATTTTCTTCATTAGATTTTGCACCGACCCAAAGCGAGTTATTTTCTTCTATAGTTCATAGAATTTTCCAATTATTTAGGCAACTTTTCAAATTTTTCTTTCCCTAAAAACCTGATTCGAACATTTCAAAAAATATCCAAACCGGTCCAGCCGTTCTCAAGTGATTTGCTTACCAACGAGCAGCATTTCATTTTTATTTAAAACATTCAATATGGACAACTGGCGTCATGTGGACACTGTTACCGTTACTGGCCACCGTATAAAGGCCGTGAAGGTGTGTATGTGTTAATAAGATTACATTTTTGTTTGGTGCCGTAATTTGGGCCCAAAATACAGTATTTGCTCATTGTTTTGTTTAATTTTAATTATTTTCGAAATAAATATTTGGTATTCCTATTATACTAAAGAATATCAATTTTGGTAGTTACAGCAATATAAACACAATGAGTAAGCTATTGTTTAGCAGTCGATAACATTATATCACGTAGGTACTAACATAACATGGTACTATCAGATTTCTGTATCTATCTAATTTGAATACCTACATAAATACGCTTATAACTACTTATCTATTAGAGATAGATATATACTACCGCGGACTTTTTTATAGATAATTTTATTCTACACAATTCTTTCCTACATCATTTTGTTATATCTCTGACGGATTAGACAGCATACGTCATGAAAACTCGCTGAGGCTAACTTTTTCCTCGACTTGATTCACTTATAATACTCAGCTCGTTTTTGATTTATTTACACATAACAATATAAAAACCTTAAAATTAATCTGAACATTAAAAATAACTAAATAAACCAGGTCCGCGTGGAATAGTGGCAAGAATATTGGCTGCATGTCCTCGCTGAATCGCGATGCTGATTCGTTGAGCGAGGAAGGAGCCAGCTCTCTTGTCACCTGAAGAGATGATCAGTCGACGGGGCATCTTTAATAAACTTTTTGGCATTTGAACCCCACCAACCGACACATTTTTCAAAATTTAAACTATATTTGCGCCGTTTGTTGGCCTCTGCGATTTCCGCCGCAGCTCCCGCTTTGATTACTGTTTCCCTGAGATGAGACGGGGCTAATGTGTCCACGCACGTAACATCCCATACAATTATTTTATTATTTGAACCCGCTTTACACTCCTGAATTTAATCAGAGTTATAGAAAATTACGTTTTTTTCTTGGGTGTCATGTTTTTCTCGAAGTAGCATGAAAATCAAGATATGCTTCGAAAACCTCACAGTAAGAACGCGAGCATAGAGACGTTCAAAATGATGTAGGGGGTAATATCTCAAACTACTGAACCAATTCTAATAATTATTTTACGAATACAAAACTGAGTACTATCCCATTAATATTATAAACGCGAAAGTATGAAAGTAAGTATGTATGTTTGTTACTCAATCACGCCAGAACGGCTGAACGGATCTGGATGAAATTTGGCACAGATATAGATTATAGTCTGGAATAGCACATATTCCATATTAGATATATTTGTTTTTGTTTTTCACGGGATCGACATGATTTTTTGCATAGTGGTAGTTTAGGGGTCAGAGAATGACATATACTACTTTTTATACCGCGAAAGCGGGCAGGGGAAGGGGCAAATTACAGCCACGGGATTATTTCTTTTTATATCTACTTCCACGCGGGTGAAACCGGAGGCGGAAAGCAAGTCTTCTATAAAGCGAAAAGTTTGATAATAGTAAACTTATTAGAAGTGATTCCTTTAATGCGTATGAAACCGTGGCCAAAATGTCTGTGCACTTTCTCCAGACGCACGGAGCGGCATGCAGCTGACGCATGCGACATTCCTCGCAATGTTTTCACTCCGTGAAGGAGAGAGTGCCAATTATAATTTGTTATTTACACGGAGTGCTTATAAATTTAAATTTCTCTTTTGCAGAAGGTCCTGTAGGAAAATATAAATTTGACTGAAAATTGTGCTTTTTAATTAGCTCGCGATTTTTATTCTTAGCTTTTTGATCTCTAAATTCACGGGCACAATGCGTGCATGGGGACATAGGTCCAACACGTAGAGGCCGTTTAGAGTGTTTAATCTAAAGTGTTGGGACTTGTGACTAGAATCCGTCGGGAGTCGGGACCTATCTCTCGAGACAATGCGCTCACAGACAGGACCCGTCATTGGTCAACCGATATTGTTGAGATAAAATTAAGTTAAAATTGGGCTACAAATTGTTTTGAGGTGTTAAATGGATTGGTTTATCAAGTTTATTGGTTGAGACTACGGTCACCTGCCTTCATTTACCTCCTGAAACTTAAAATTGGCAGGTGTTGACTCGTCGTTTACTAACTGGACATCCTAAAACAACCACGGTTTAAAATAATTCTTATTATTTTTCATTATTATTATTAAACTCGGAATGCAGAAACATTTTTTAACGATTTACTTGAACAAACTTAGGTTCTAAGATGCAGAAAATTAGCTAAAGATAAACCACCAGCTCCAACCTTAAAATCTTTCTATAAATATATATCATAACGCCTTTTATCCCAAGAGGGGTAGGCAGAGACAATCTAATGACATTTGCTACGATCCTGACATACATATTTAAAAAAAAATGTTAGTAGTGGGGGAAGGGGTAGTGTAATCCCCGAGGTCTTACACCCATTTTATTGGAATGCCCTAGAAAACCCCCGATTCAACGATTCGCATGCATAGTTGAATAAAAGGGGTGCCTTTCTAAGAGTTTCTTGTATCCTGCTTTCTTTTCAAAATAACTTGCCATATAGACATTGTTAATTACCAGTATCTGTCAAAAATATGGCAAATCTCAGTTAATCCTGGAAACGTGAGTTTATTTATACAACATTTACTCACCACACAATGATAGTTATTATTTGAAAATGGATTGAGCCATATTTTTATTATTTAGGCTTCTAAAGAGCCATAGTTTTCAATACGAGCATTGCCTTTGCGTTTTGGATATTATGGCTATTTAGAGCTGTGTGCTGAGGAAATGTTGTATAAATAAACCCACGTTTACAGGATTAACTGAGATATGCCATATTTTTGACAGATACAAGATGACCTTGACCACCACCCCTTAACATCTGTCAATAACCTTGACGATTTTGACTATTTTGTATAGAAAACGGTCGGGATTATAGAGCGACGTAGCCGGCACGCTCGCTCGAATAATCTTCAATTTAGGTGAAAAATTCACGAGTAGAATGCGGACTAAAAACAAAAATCTCAATTAAGAATATCAATATTTTTAAGACCTTTTTTGTGTGTAAAAATTAACTAAAGAGCTTGTGCCGTTTTGGAGATTTTTTTTTAAATCATGACGACAATAAGTACATATTGGGGATTTTTTTGTCTAAAAAGAGTATGTCAAAGTATCATTTATTTTCAATTTAAATAATGTATTGGATCGTTATGTATCAATATGTATTTTTTATCACAGATTGATTTAATATAGTTCTTTGGATATTTAGACTGTACCGCTGTTTAATCCATAAAAGGTGTTTAAAGAATAATTTTATTAAAGCATTCATCGTAGCGCGGCATAATGAAATTTTCTAAACAAGGAGTGAAATCTGTATAGTGACAATTTACTGCACTATTTTATGAAGAGGTCATTGACTTGCTCGTGTGGAAATACTATATAAATTATTTCTAAGTGAAAGGAAATGCTGGCAGAGGACGACCTAGGTGTACTTTTATTGAACACTAGCATTCCGCCCCCGGCTTCGCCCGTGGATATTTACGAACAAAATAAAATATACCCTACAGCAGTCATAGATAATGGCTACCCCTACCCCTACCCCTACCCCTACCCCTACCCCTACCCCTACCCCCACCCGTACCCGTACCCCTACTTCTACCCCTACCCCTACCCGTACCCCTACCCCCTACCACTACCACTAACTTATTATATTGTTCATACAAAAATTCACCTCTGCCCACCCCGTTCCCGTCGTCATGCCGTGATGGTATATAGCCTATGTCACTCACGAAGAATGTAGCTTTCTAATGGTGAAAGAATTTTTAAAATCGGCCCAGTAGTTTCTGAGCCTATTCATTACAAACAAACTTACAAATGTTTCCTCTTTATAATATTAGTATAGATAAAAAAATCCATGGAAATATTAAGAGTTCACACAATCACCGAGCATGTATGAAAGGTATGATGAATATAATAGAAATGAAAAAGGTATGTCAGGATCGTAACGCATGGCATTGAAATTTCGACTGTCTCTGCCTACCCCTCTTGGGATAAAAGGCGTGATGATAGATAGATAAATAGATAGATAGATTAAAGTTCTGGCTCTATAAAAAACTTTTTCAGGTTTTTTTTTTTGTAATGACAACTTATTATTTATTAATATAAAAACCTTAAATCAAATCTAAAGATTAAAAATAACTAAATAAACCAGGTCCGCGTGGAATAGTGGCAAGAATACTGGCTGCATTTCTCCGCTGAATCGCGATGCTGATTCGTTGAGCGAGGAAGGAGCCAGCCCTCTTGTCACCAGAAGAGATGATCAGTCGAGGGGATACATCTTTAATAAAATTTTTGGCATTTGAACCCCACGGACCTAGAGTTTCTACACCAAACGGCACAAATTTGTAGTTTCCAATAATTGAACTATATTTGCGCCGTTTGTTAGACTCTGCGATTTCCGCCGCAGCTCCCGCTTTGATTGCTGTTTCCCTGAGATGAGACGGGGCTAATGTGTCCACGCACGTAGCATCCCATACAAGGGCCCGACCTCGCTCCCAGGGAATCAGAGTCATTCCATCGGGTCTCTTGCCGTCTTCCCGGATTATTTTCAGGTTATAATTACCATTATCTTATTAATTACCTATCAGTGTGTTGGTGGCCGAGTGGTTAAAGTCGTCTGGTTTCTAGGCAGACCACGGGTTCTATCCCGGATCCCGGCCATGTACCAATGGGTTTATGTAATTAAAAACTTATATACATAATCCGACAAACCACACTTAGATGCCTTTTGAAATATACCTCCAGAACTGGCCACTCGTTAGGTATAGCCTCACAAATACCATCGGCTAAACGAGGGATACTTGATGTGGATAAGACGCACCCTTTCGAAATATTTTGTAGTACTATTTTGGTACGTACCTATTACCTATATGTTAAGAGGATCGTGTAGCTCAGCGTACGCAGCGAAATAGGTATTTAGAAAATCATATTCTGTCTCAAGCGCGCTCTTCCCACGGGCATCAGTGCGACAGAGAACACTGCAGCTCGTGAGTGTTCGTAGGTATGTTCATCGTTGAAAATTGCGTTTTGGGGGAAAACAATTTACACCTACTAAACTATAACGAAACCTTATAATTTTGGTGTCAAACGTTTTAGCAGATTATAATCTACGTACGTACTTACGTTTTGCTTTTTTTGAAATTTTGCTTTGTTTCTCAAATACAGACGGTTTATTACGAGCAAGTTATGAACCAAAAAAACCGAGATTTGAGGGGCTTATAACTTTTGACCTATTACGAATTTTGAAAAAAGGAAAAAATACGTACGTAGTTTTTCATTATGTCAGTAACATATTACAAAATCGTTAAAATTAAATGATATTTAGGGGTAGTAAAACGTTTTCTCCGTTTGTATGGACATGGACGCGGTACACTACACTCTTAAGTTCGACAAAGCCACTTTCAAGACTTGGAAGGTAAGGTCTATTCTACTACAAAATATTCGATAAAATTAAATTCGATTTAAACCGAGTATTATAGAGAATACCTACACAGACAGGTTTTTTTTAATAAAATGACTCTACCACCGCTTGTTGTTAAGTACCGTTGCTCTCAGTCATCTTGTATCTGTCATAAATATGGCAAATCTCAGTTAATTAAACGCAAAAGCAATGCTCGTTTTGGAAACTACGGCTATTTAGAACCCTAAATAATAAAAATATGGCTCAATCCAATTTAAAATAATAACCATCAATTGTGTGGTAAGGAAATGTTGTATAAATAAACTGACATATTTTTGACAGTTATAAGATGACCTTGACCAACGGCCCTTAAGCAATAGTGGTTAGTCTATGTGAAGGCAACTGTTGCTTCGAGAGTAATCGTATGCCGCGGGCTAGGAATTAGTGGGAATATGGAGGACGGCAGACCGTTTCACTTTTTGTGATACTTACGATATTGTAACGAGTAGGTACTTAAATCGCACAAATAAATACCTAAACACATCAAGGTCGATAGACGTCTCTAGAAACATCCAGAGAGAATCAAGTACAAACGAAAATGGACCGTATGTGCCTAGCCATAGGTATCAAAATCGGCCGCGGTCGGTGTGTAGGTATTTGGCGACGAGCCGCATCGAGACGCATCTACAACTTTGTACAACAATCTCGGCGTTTCTCGAATATTCGGTGGGCAATATAAACAGAGGATCTTTGCAGGGAATAACACAGTGCGAATCAGAGCGACCAAAGCGAAACAGTGAAGTGGAATTTAGTGCGACTAAGTGTTATTCTATAGTGTTCATTTATTTAACTGTATTTTTGGTGGTGTTAAAGTAAAGTTTGTTTATTTAATCGGTATTTTAAATCTCTTCGAACCCTAGCTCGTAACAATATTAAGCATTTGTATGCACCTCACTAACTTTACATTTTTGAGTCAAAACAAAAAAAAAGAAGTCTAAAGCGAGCCTTGAATTTTAATTCGGGGCCCGTCTATGGCCCTTCCCTAGGCTTAGTACTCTATGGCTTTAATCGATTTCTCGTGCTTCGGAGGGCACGTAAAGGGAGTCCTCAATTCGGTATGTAAAGTAAAAGTTAAAGTATGCTGAATCCAAAACCGTTTCGAGATATTGGTTTAATAATCCGTATTTTTCAATTTATAACTCTTAAAATCATGAGATTGTCTTTATTTTTTCAAAAACAAATATAAAACTTAACCTACATTTCACCTATGAATGACGTCATTATATCGGCTAAATAAAAGCAAAATACTTATTTACTTGTCAACTTGTCAACCAATGTTACCCTGTTACTAGATATTCTACTATTTCAGTAGTTTTTATAACTAATCTAGTTTATTATTTAGGAAGAATGTTTAAGCATTTTTATGGTAGGATATTCTTTGACCTTTGTTTATATTTTGTATTACAACAACTATGCAGACTACGGTATAAAAACCGTAAAGGTTGTTGTTGTTTTAATATGTTTTATGTAGAAGTGGTAATTGGTAGATTTTGTAGGATTTAGAGACGGCAACACTATTGTTTGTTAAATGTCAAAGTCAAAGAACACAGATGTTATTTTTTCTGTACCAACATATCTAAGGTATTGAAGTATACAGCCGACAAAATGACGTCATCAGTGCCAAAACTTTGATAATTTATTATAGAAAAACTACTGTATAGAAATAAAAAATATTCAAATTACTTTCTTAAAATATAAAATCTTTGAAATAAAAATATAAAAATCGTACCTTAGCTTTTACTTTACATACCGAATTCTCCTAAAAAATAACAGAAATCTTACGTCAGTTAAAAAGTGATAATTGGCAAAAAGTGGGCATTGTTGTCTCTTATACTAAATAACAAGTTAGCGCTAACTATCCCTCCCTTAACACTTAGTGATAAGGTCCCTGTACTTAGTTAACTTTTAAGAGGATCGTGTAGCTCAGCGTACGCAGCGAAATAGGTATTTAGAAAATCATATTCTGTCTCAAGCGCGCTCTTCCCCCGGGCATCAGTGCGACAGAGAACACTGCAGCTCGTGAGTGTTCGTAGGTATGTTCTTCGTTGAAAATTGCGTTTTGGGGGAAAACGATTTACACCTACTAAACTATAACGAAACCTTATAATTTTGGTGTCAAACGTTTTAGCAGATTATAATCTACGTACGTACGTTTTGCTTTTTTTGAAATTTTGCTTTGTTTCTCAAATACAGACGGTTTATTACGAGCAAGTTATGAACCAAAAAAACCGAGATTTGAGGGGCTTATAACTTTTGACTTATTACGAATTTTGAAAAAAGGAAAAAATACGTACGTAGTTTTTCATTATGTCAGTAACATATTACAAAATCGTTAAAATTAAATGATATTTAGGGGTAGTAAAACGTTTTCTCCGTTTGTATGGACATGGACGCGGTACACTACACTCTTAATAACATAATATTCTGTTTATGATCAAAAATGGTGTGCGTAAACCAAACAGTAAGTTAGTGAATGGAGGACCTGAGATCAACATCGGTTTTAACTCAAAAGGGAGTGAGTACCTATTGTGTTGAAAATGAAAGCTCGAACAATGGATTGATATGTTATACATACTTATACATATACATATTTACATTATACAAAACATGTCACACTAAATTGATTCTTAAGAAACATATGACAGAAAAAAAAATCGGTTTGTGTAGATAGGTAGTTATTAGTAGCTACAAGAAATATACTATCTATCCATCATCACGATTTTCATCCCAAGAGGGGTAGGCAGAGACAATCGAATGCCATTTGTTACGATCCTGACATACCTCTTTCGCTTCTTTTATATTCATCATACCTTTCATACATGCTCGGCGATTGTGTAAGGTTAATATTTCCATCGATCAATACATTGTTTAGGTTCAATAAAAGTACACCTAGGTTGTCCCCTGCCAGCATTTCCTTTCACTTCAGCCACATAAACCTTTTTAGTCAAAAGTGTCCAAAGCAGTCTTCATTTTATTCATACAAGAAATAAAATATTACTAATACTAAATTATCTTTTTAACACATATTTAACATAAATAATAAATAATAAATAAATATGAATTTATTGTTAATGCGAGCGCCATCTGTATTTTTAAAAATAATAATACCTTACGCGTAACTAAAATGTTTCTCTACTTGCCTAAATTTTACTTCAAAACCAACTGAGTTTTAAAAACGATCTCTGATTTGTCTAAAAACCTTTTGATAGCTATCTCTTACCATGCAATTTCTGATCAAATTAGTCAACAACTGAAATTGCGAGGAGAAGCTAGTTATGATGTCTAATTCTGGATATCCATATCGCATATGGCATGCAAAATGCACTGCAATGCGTAAAAATTCACAGATCTCATGTACCACATGACTTTCAAAGAGCATTGGAAATTAACTATAGAAAACGAATATGTATATTTTGACAGTTGTCATCCGAAACGAAGATCTCATCGAGACCTTTCGTTTTGATAAGGGTTAGTGGTTTTCGAGATATGGCCCTTTTAAAATCATCAGCATAATATATTTACATCGATGAATATAACCTTTCTAAACATGTAGGTACTAACATGTAAAATTAAAAAACAAAAACATAAATAAGACTAGACAAGGACTACCTACAAGGTACCTCAAAAAAAGAATAATTTGTCAAGATGGCTGGATTTTCGTTTAGGTTTCCTGTGAACTATAAGAAAAGCCCTGTATATAACGGTCAATTTTCGTATATTTTCTTTAATAAAATTTAAACTATTTTCATTTGATATGTCACATTAAAATAAGCTGTGACAGACAGACAGACGGACAGACAGTTTAAATCTTGTATATTGTAGACCTCGTCAATAGAAACATTTTGACACCTCAATCTAACTTCCGGAGATGGCATTTCGCACTTTTGCTGAGAAAGAGGCCTACAGAAGCGATCGAAAAATCAAAGGGATAACTGCATTCTCATTTTCTAAAGACCGAAAAATCGATGTTTCAAACCGGAACATAAGGGCCTAATTCAAAGATCACGCGTAGTATTCACATAAAATTTGCACATTTTTAGAAAGTGATTTAACTGAACTGTTAGAATAACAGCTGTAAGCGATAATAATACTTTCCAATGACCCGTAGTGACCTTACAATTTTACTTTCTTTAACACAAAAAAACACTCAATGATATCATGCTTCCTTTTTTGGTTTGTTGTTTGAATTCAAGACAATGTACATTTTATCTAAGTTGCATGTGGGTCCTTGGCAGTTTTTAAAACTCAATAGCAATGTTTGTTTTAAAAACTACGCCAATTTAAAACAGTGAATAATAAAAATATGGCTTAATCCAATTTAAAATAACTATCAACAACTTGAGTTCAAAATATTGTATTATGTAAAATTATAATTATATGAATGCATAGTATTCTGATGAAGAAAAAAAAACTGCCTTCAAAACCAAAATGTGCTTTCCGAAAGTCACTATAAAAAACCCAAAATCGCTTGAAGTGTGCATATAAAAGAAGAGTTCTCTATTTCTCCAGGATCCCATCATCACATCCTGAGCTGGTGACCATGGGACCACCTGGAAAGTATAACGTTTTAAACAAAAAAAAAATTCCTAGGCGTCTTGCAAGTAATCGGGGAACATACATAAAAAAACATAAAAGATTCCGACGAATTGAGACCATCCTCCTTCTTTTGATTTTCTAGGATTAATAGAGATTTGCAGAGAATTGCCATATTTTTGTTTGGCCGACGGCTGCTCCGCTCCTTTGGGTCGTAGCGTTATATCGATCTTCCTCGAGAAGAATTTTTCAAATCCGACTCCGACGAAAACTCTTCAGCTTTATTATAGTACCTATAGATTAGTTTATGTGACATACGAATGTATCACGAGGGATTTCCGGGAATAGACTAGGTATCTCACTCTCCGGCCTCCTAATAGTCCAAATATCTCCGGCCAAAAAAAATTACGGTGAACTTTCGCAATTTAGGATTTTCCCCCGCAATTTAATATTTCAAGAGTCTCTCTATCCTTCCGGTTATACTAAAAGTTCTGTAGGTTATACTTTCGCATGGGAATTTTCATCGAGATTAAAAAAAACGTGTTACCGGGTCTCAACGGAAGCCCTCAATTGGTCAATGGTATTTATTGAGGCTTCCGTAAGGTATTTTAAGGTTGCGAGATCATTTTGCGTAAAACATTGGTACAGTAGTACCCGCACTCACATCCGTCGATTCTACTCGTATCAAGCGAGGTTAATTGTTTTTCTATTTGTCATTGTTTTCAATTCACACCTCTTCCTGTATTCTCCAGTTAATAGAAAAAAGTGCGTTTCGAAACATGCAACTTTAGGAGTCCGTGGAAACTTATTATGTTCTGAGGTCTTATTTTTTTAACATTGTCTGATTGTCGTCCATAACCACTGTCGCAGCAATAAGTCGGCATAGTGGAGGTGTCAAGCATATACAAGACTTATTTATCACCTCCATTCATGGATCTTCATAGCAACTTCTAGGTACTCAATAAAAACAGTCCCATTTACCTATCGTTTCTGATGATGCTGTGGTCAGAAATACTTGTAACACAGTCCACAATTAGCCAGTAGTCAATTGAACGGACAAGTCTGTCGCTACTAGATGTCTTATTTTATTTTTTGTAAGCTCACGCTATTCCACACTCAATCATTCAAGATTTTCCCAAAGATTCTTCAATAACATGCAATATTTTACTAAATCCGTTATGAAATGTAAAAGAGAAAATTGAGGTAAAATCCGGGAGAATTCCCGCCAAAAGTGACTCAGTAACATGCAGGACACACACCGCTGAATAGAAACCATACGCAATAGTTCTTGAAGCGTAGTGAGACTTACGTGCGCCACATCCGCGCCTTTCACCGGCAGTAGGGATGTACTTGGTGGTCATTTTACCGGTCATATTTTACCGGAGAGCAGGTAAATTTTGTATAGGTATTCTTCTTCTCAGTCGTAGTGGTCTTGACAGAGCAGTCGTGGTCAATCATGGCGGTCCACAGCGTGACGCACCTTGTATTGACTCGCCATGGTTAACTTTCTTGGGAAGAATAGTGCAGTGGTTTACCCTTCCCTTCTGCACCAGACATTTTAGGTCTTCAGGCTCGCTGTAGCCTCTTCCAGCCAGTTGCCTTGTTAGGTCTATGGTTATACCGCCATTGCTCGGTCGCCAGAGCCTCGTTTGTTGTCTAGCAGAGGGTACCAAGCATAATAACTTCTTCATCTTCACTTCCTTTAAAGCTTGCGGTGTGGCCAGAGACACCAGCAACAATGTCCACTTTTTGCTAGTGTGTCAAGCCTGTTGTATACATGTGTCACTTATTTAACAGACGTAGGTTTTACTTTTACTTCGAACCACGAGAAGTCGATTAATGCACATATTCTTAAAGAAAATTGGTCTCAAGCAGAATGTATGACCCACGAATCACATATTTGAACTCTTCATGCCCGTCAGTTTGATACCTCACTCGACTACAGGACTCTAGACTCTAGACCATTGAAAAATTACAATCAATTTATAAATCCCTTTAGGTCAACCATATTTCAGTTGAAACTTTTGTAAGGCGAAATAATTGATATTTTTATGTTTTACAATGTACAATCAGAAGCAGCGTTGGTAGGTCCCCGTAAAGGCTATATTTGCTTGCACATTGAAGTTTTCATATTGTTTCATTTGTAATGCCAAATTTATAAATTGACATAGTTTTCATGTCATTTTAAAGTGTCAAGCGATTTTTTTTTGTAGTGCTCCTTATACACCCCCCCCCCTGTACAATGTATGTGTGCTTATGACCACACGATAGAAGTGGCATACCCGATTCAGCGTTACCGATCCGAAGGTGGAAAAATTCACGTAAAAACAATGTAAATGACTGGTAACCGGTAAAATTACGTTAAATCCCATCACTATAAAATACGCACACTCAAGTCGCTAGTCGCGGCCGTCGACTTGTTGCGCCATCAGTTCTTTACGACTTCACTGTTTTACCGGCTTTCTGTGTACTTCTTATTTACCTATTTCTTAATTTTGGTTTTGAAATTCTTTGATAATAATTTGTGTGATTTTTTTTTAAGAATCGTGTCTTTAATTATTCAGTGCTTTATGGATTCCGGTTTTGTTTGATGACATAATATCTAATTGAGTGGTAACGTAATGTTTCGTATTACCTAAATTGCATTATTGTAATAACATTGGCTTTGTCTTATGTGCTAATTTAAAATATTTATGCCTAATTTTGCGCCCTGACTTTTTTGTGACATTATATATTTCGAACTCAATTATTTTGAAATGATATATATAAAAATGTATCCCTCTTCTTTTTTCTTACTTCACGGGTGAATATATAACTAAATATTGTGTAAATATTTCAAGCGTCTACCTGTTGCCGTTATCAATATCGAGCAAAAACGAACAAAAAAATCATGTTTGTTGTATGGGAGCCCCCTTAAATATTTATTTTATTCTGTTTTTTAGTATTTGTTGTTATAGCGACAACAGAAATACATCATCTGTGAAAATTTCATCTGTCTAACTATCACGGTTCATGAGATACAGCCTGGTGACAGACAGACAGACAGACGGACGGACAGCGGAGCCTTAGTAATAGGGTTTCCGTTTTTTTACCCTTTGGTTACGGAACCCTAAAAAGGAAAATTTAAAAGAAGTTAAATATTCAGAGAATATAATATATAATAAGTAATATTAAAAAATATTTACTATAGCTATCTTTCATCACACAAATAATAAAAAAGTACTGATTTTTTTTATTATACCCGCTTTTTTTACTCAAAATGTACATAATCCCGCTTTGCCCGAAAAAATCTGGCAACGCTGATAGATACCTATTTACGTGACCGTATATCGTCATCGATGTAGAGACCAATTTCAATGGAACTTTGGTAGCGCAATGTTGGTTCCCATAAAATGCTCCATTCATGATACTATGAGACGCAATAGGAATTGGTCATTCGTGTATTTTTTCCTCGTTTACCACCCAGCTTCTGGTGTAAAGATGCAAGAAATGCCGACGATGTTATTTCGTGCGCAGGCAGTTCGAATATGAATGTCCGTAGAAAATAGAAAGTAAAAGCATTAACTTATGTTTGTTTTAAACATTTTATTGTTTGTTAACCACGGAAGAGACTGTTCATATTTAATATTCATCTCCAGTTGTACATTATGATAATTAAGATGTGCCTTCCGTTTATATTCACGATTATCGCATTATCTATCTATCATTATGCCTTTTATCCCAAGAGGGGTAGGCAGAGACAATCGAATGTCATTTGCTACGAACCTGACATACCTCTTTCGTTTCTTTTATATTCATCTTACCTTTCATACATGCTCGGCGATTGTGTGTACCTACTTTTAACATTGCCTTCGATCGAAACTATTTTTTATATGTTTAATAAAAGTACACCTAGGTCTTCTCTGTTTCCTTTCACTTCTGCCATCAAGTCAAAATATACCCATAGAAGTCCATATAGACGAATTTGCGTCATACCCATCATATCAAGGAGATACGGGAGTGCTCCAAAGAACTCCACGACCTCTGGGGGTGTTGCAGTATGAGTAGTTTGGTGACTCTTTATGTCATTGTCATGCTATAGAGAAGTGGACCGATCTGCCTTCTCTCGTATTTCCAGTCACATACTCTTCCTGGATCTTAACTGATCATTTTTTCTAGTGTCAAAAATTAAATAATTATTATTGATCCATATAAATAGAACACCTGGATTCCACATCTGGTCATGGCGCCGAACGCACGCGTTTTCGTCATGGCGTGATGTGGAATCCGGTTTAATCCCGGCCGCGCTGTGATGGTTGTGATTAGTCAGTGATTAATAAGACATATCACAGTCGGCGGGATAATCTTAGCTACCGATTTATCGGCTTACTATTGCACAAGATTAAACACTGGAGACTGGCAGAACTGCGACGAAAGTTAGCACTGTTGCCATATATCAAAAGAAGAAGAAGAAATAGAACACCTACCTTGGGTTCTTGAAAGGATACTTCAAAGGCATCTCTTCATGCATTGAATGTGACGATTGCGACTCTTTCTTTATATCAGGCGCT
Organism: Nemapogon koenigi; assembly: GCA_963924495.1. NCBI lineage: Eukaryota > Metazoa > Arthropoda > Insecta > Lepidoptera > Tineidae > Nemapogon > Nemapogon koenigi. The sequence goes on along the minus strand of OZ004647.1, from coordinate 10,366,087 downwards.
GGTAGAGTCCCTTGCTTGTCTTACAATAATACATACTTACATATCATTTTCTCTTTCAATAGCCAATGCGTCAATAGTCATTCCTACTATAGAACAATGTTTGTAACTTTTGCAACTGCCTATGCCTTGCATTTTGATTTGAAACAAATCGTGATAAATTTTTCAATGTGATTTGTTTCTTCATATCATTTAGGTTAAGGTTGATATATATATATATATATATATATCTAATTGTATACCAACTAGAGAGTTTTAATCTGGAAAACTCTGGTATAACTCTCACCAAATAGCTTGAGCCTGATCACGTGATTAGACTGCGCTTCATGCTATTTGAAGACCAAAAAGAATGGGTCAGCAGCATCAATGGCCACCAAATTTGCTGAGTCTGGGGATAATCTAGGGTTGGGCATTCCTTGACTGGCCATTGGTGTGGACCCGTAATTTTTGTCCTTCGAATCAAAACGAAAGATAATACTAACCCCATAGGAACCAATGTTAGGTAGGTACCTCCTCCAGAATACCCAGCTGATGACAATTTAAGTCTTCTTCATTTAACCGATGGTATTTTTTGAGCTAGGTTCAGTAATCGAATATAATTGTTTCAGGTTCAGGAAGTGTAATGGTGCCATGGGGACCCTAACTGTAAGGGTGGTGCTAATTTGCATATGGAGTTCAGTTTTGGTACATAATGGTAAGTTAATCATACAAACATTTTTGGCCGGCCAGTTCCGAGGGCATTGTCACGAGTTCACCACCCATTTTCAGGGAATCAGATGAAAGTCCATTTTTTTGCTATAATGTGCTTTCATATAAGTTGAGCTCTAATGAAAGGATTTGGTAATAGGTAAAGCCAGTAACATTATGTAGTATTATTTTACTGAAAACAAGCAAAGAGAGTAGTATATTCCTTGCATTTCAGTCTAATCTAATAAGTAGGTGATATTCAGAAATATGTATATTTTTTAGTAAATGCGGAATTAAGAGGACGATGTCCAAATGAAGCAGACACGTCATGTCCACCCAGAGCTGATCCTTGTGGCAGTGACGATGAATGTTCACAAGATCAAATCTGCTGTGCCACGAGATGTGGGAAAACTTGCATTGAACCGTTACTCACTGGTAAGTAATTTCTTAATTTAATTTGGCCCCGTTATTCCTACCAGCTCTTCGCCCCTGGTAGGGAATAAGGTGCTAATTGCTTACGCGGCCACGCCTTAATTCGTTTGGGGTGGGCAGTGACCAAATATATCGACTCGCTACTTTGATTAAATTTTATCAAATACTCGCTAGGATCTTTTCCTGCATGCTCGTCACATCGGGTGCTTTTCATTTACCCTTTTTCAATATGTAAACGATTTGACATGTGAAATTTTACACACACTCGACCAAATCCAGATCAGCGATCAGATATTTGTTTAATACTTTTCGTAAGGTTACCATCTAAGCACCTCTTTCTCAATCTTGTTACTAAATCTTCTGTTTTCACATTATCAATGTTGATCATTTTACAGGCTGTGAGAACGTGCGGTTATCTTCAGAGAGGATTTCCCGAGCATTAGCAGCAGAAAACAGTCGGAGCGGTAGGGGTCAAATTAAACTAGTCAGAGCACCCAAATGTAGATCCACTGATGGTGAATTCGAGCAAATACAGTGTGACAACGAACTGGTCACTTCTTGTTGGTGTGTGGATCCTACTGGTGTTGAGGTAAGTTTTTTTATTAAATCAAATAATTTACCAAGTATTAATATCTATATTATGCCAGGTGCAATCCATCGTGAGAAAATTTAAAGATACGATAAAGATAAAGATATTGGTCAATACTTTTATGTAAATAACATCTGCTAAAGGAGGATTACCTTTTCATTGGGTACCCTGGGGACAGTAACACGGTTCCGGAAGTCATAAGGTAACTCGTGAAGTTATAAAAAAAATTGATGAGTCCTCAAAAATATCCTCCTTTATAAATATCCAGGTACCAGGCACCAGAGCCCCAGCAGCTGGTTTAGTCAATTGTACGAAGAGTGCTCCGTGCGCCGCTCATACTTGTCGCATGCTGTGTCCACTTGGTTTCGAACTAGATGGCAAGGGTTGTCCATTGTGCAAGTGTCGAGATCCATGCTCGACTATAACTTGTCCAGGACAGTTGTCATGTCAGTTGGAAGAAACGCCGTGTTTAAGACCGCCGTGTCCTCCTGTGCCTACGTGTAAGTATTCTGTTTATTATTCGTAAGAACCAGTAGGAAAACCTAGATCATTGGAATCCATTTTGTGCTAAGAAACATTTGGAAATCAAAATACCTCACGTTTGGTCGCCTTGTCTGAATGACAATCTCTCTTCACTGGGTTTCCTGAGACATGTTAAAACAGTTTTCGGGGGTCGTAAGATACACGTGATGGTAGGTAGGTACTACATGACAGATTTCTATAAAGTTTATGAAAAAACTTAAATGTCCTCATACAAATAGACACACTACTCTAATAATATAACTTTTGACTAGCGAAAATTATTATATGATGACCAACATTCCCATAGCTCTAAATATAATCCCTGATAATTCCTTTCAGGATCTTGATTACCACACTTTAATTACCTTTAGGTGTTAATATCTTACAGGCAAACGCGGCCGCAGCTTACAGAATATCTGCCCTGCTGGAGAACCTTTACTAATTTCGGAGACCAATCGTCCATTCCTTTGTGGAACTGATCCTGGCAAACCTAATTGCCCACCTCTATACAGATGTCTTGTGGACAAAGGTATTTTTATTACTTTCCAATCACCCATTAGCTATACGTATTAGTTTATTGACGCCCATTCAAATTGCGACATAGTTTGTCCATCAAATAATAATTTAAAAGAACCATGTGACTAAATATTTTCACAATTGGCTATCTCTTTAGATGTCATCCTGCTTATTCGGGGTTACCAAACTCGCAGAAAATATTATCAAGCTACCTTAATTAATGATTTCAGGTAATGACTATGGTGTTTGCTGTCCAGCTTCCCTTGAACTACAAAAGGCTGGAACATGTCCAAACCCTTCATCTTTCGCTAACGAAGATTGTGGAACTCCGTGCGCTCATGATTTAGAATGTCCATCCATGCATAAATGTTGCGATGGTGGGGAATGTGGTAAACACTGTACTCTACCTCATAATGTGACAATGTGCACGCAACAGAAGATGCTAGCAGAACTTTTGGTAGTTAGTGAGAAAGAAGGACGAGGATATGTTCCACAATGTGCTACCAATGGGTTATTTGAGCCCAAACAGTGCTCGAGAAATGTACTTGTTTGTTGGTGAGTTATTTTTATTAAATACTAGTTGATCGCCTGCTACTTCGTACGCGTTGTATTAGGAATACCTTGGGTAGGTAGCGTTATGTTAAATAGCCTATAACCTTCCTCGAGAATTGGGCTATCATATGCAGAAATATTTTTCAAATCGGTCTAGTAGTTTTTGAGTCTATGGAACACGAACAAACAATTTTTTTTATATATATTAGATAACAATATAATAAAGATTAGGTACTTGTATTATGTATAAATAGGTTATTTTGGGTATTTAAAGAATGTTTACGAGTCAGGAATATGTAGAGCACCTCCCAAATCCTTGCGTTTATTTTGATCTGAATATTTTCATTTATTTTAGGGCCTACCTATTGCATGGCCATTTGTGTTATTTATTATTAGTTTTTTTAGATAAAGGTAGGTTCTAAAAAGATTGAAATGTATCATCTTTAAAACTTCTAAATTAGTATTTCTTACTGTACAGGTGCGTTGACACTGAAGGCAACAAAATCCGGGGTTCCATGGGTCCTGCCGCATCTGTCAAGTGTTTAATAGTAGCGGCTCCTTCCCGTTTGGGTGCTCGTTCTTTAGATGGCGGTTGTGCGCGAGCGTTATGCGCAGGAGTTTGCGAGTATGGCTACAAAACTGGATCAGATGGCTGCCCAACTTGCGAGTGCGACGACCCCTGTGCAGGATACCCTTGTTCAGAAAGCGAAGAGTGCGTCCGTGTTAAAGACGCTGAATGTTCTGGTGATTTATGCACTGGATATCCCATTTGTATGTATACATTTTATAATTTGGTCTCCTTTTCTGTTGATGGATGATTTTAGAACTTACATATTTTATAGTATAACTGATAGTATTTGGTAGTGTCGTTGGCAAAAAAAACATATGACATAGGAGGTATCACATAACTTGTATATCAATGAAATGTTCTATTTCAAAAAGACGAAGTAGCCGATTTCGATGATTAGTAGAGGATTTTAATGCATTCCAGGTCGTCCAAAGGTATCGTACGAGAATCCATGCGAATCTGGTGCACCGGCTACTGATGACTCAGGGTCTGTGATTGGTTGTGGCGCTGAACAGGATTGTCCTCAAGGTCATGGCTGCATGCGCGCTAAGAGATCTGGTGGATCAGTCTGCTGCCCATTGTTGGTTGACCCTGATAATTCTACTGATGTTGATATCATTGATGTAAGTACTTATCGTGCTATAGAAGAGTGAAACGGTCTATCTTCATCCATATTCCCCGACTCATACAACCTTTTTTGGGTTTCCCTATGCTTTAAAAAATGTGAAAACATACGAAACCTCGCAGCAATCACTCATGGAATCACTATTGCAGGCGGTGACAAAGGCTTGTCTTAAAGTATTGTAATCAAGTTAAGTTGTGTAGGTCTAGGTACAATACAACAACGGACTATAGATAGGTTTTGCCACTCCTTAGGTATCCTCAATAGAACATCATTGACTAAATGTATACATCGATGACTAAATGAAAATGAATTGAAATATCTTTACCCGCGTACTAGGACCCGCTGGTATGAGGATACTTTAATTTCCAATTAATTCAGTCAGTGGATGCCTTGGAGTAGAGCGAGAGGAGCAGCCACACTAGGCGCCATGGGGAAGGAGCGCGAAGCGAAAAATTAATTCATTCTTGCTGTCTTTTCGGTGACCCACACGGAGACACGCAACGGGGGCGGGCGGGAAACCAGCATTTTTTCATTTTATTGCCAGAAACTAAATTATAATTGATCCGAAGGTGTCGACCAAAGGGCGCTAGCGCTGAAAGATAATCTCGCTCTACCCTGATAAAGGTCGGGCCGCCGCTAAATTCAGTGTACATTTTTTTAAATTTATGTATGTATTCCAGACCACATTTGAGTCTTGTGGCTCAGAAGCGGAAGCTCTATGCGGGCTTAACTCCACGAGTAGCTGTTCAGATGATGTTTGTGAAGATTCTATGATCTGTTGTCACACGTCTTGCGGCCCGTTGTGTGTCGACAGGTTCAAGTTAAGATTACAAACAGATCGTGTGGATGACACACCTACCAGTAAGTGCCTACCTATTATATTGATGACCACTACATTCGTATGGAAAGATAGTCGGCGTGCGCACTTCTTGTAAAAAAAATTGGCGATAAGGATTTCGTTTAGGTTATCCTGTAAACTTTAAGCGAGGCCCTATTTCCTATTTTTTTTTTATTTTAGACACAGTAGTTTCAGAGATAAGGAGGGTGCGTCAATTTTCGTATATTTTCTTTATTATAATTTAAAATATATATTTTAGAGTTATAAAAAAAAATGATTGTATTTCTTATTTCTCCTCAAAATTAACTTCCAAATAGAAATTTGATTATTTACGGTTTACGTCCGTGATTGGGGTCATCAAACTCCACCAAATTTTAACTTTTTTCGTCCAGTAGATTCGGAGAAAATAAGCTGTGACAGACGAACACACAGACACAAGATTGATCCTATCAGGGTTCCGTTATTTCATTGGATGTAAGAAACCCTAATAACAGATACTTTTTTTTTCTTTTGATTCTGCCAGTCTCCAGTGTTTAATCTTGTGCAATAGTAAGCCGATAAATCGGTAGCTAAGATTATCCCGCCGACTGTGATATGTCTTATTAATCACAACCATCAAGCACGGCCGGGATTAAACCACATCACGCCATGACGAAAACGCGTGCGTTCGGCGCCATGACCGGATGTGGAATCTTCAACAGATACTTAGTCTGTTAAAAAAGTGACACATGTGGATCCATTGGTCTTGGGTGAAATGCACGGAATGTTCTACACCCTCCCACCTCTTGCTTCTGACTTCTGATGTCCTCAAATGCCCTCGTACTGTATTTGTCTGGCATATCATTAGACCTTGACAGTTGCGGAGTGACCAGACACACTGTTAACATTGCCCACATTTAAGCAGTTGTCCATATCAAATAGAGATTACCAGCCCCTATTCCGTATCTCTGTTGCTAACAGAAACATGCTGGTAAATATGACAGACCGACGACATAGACGCTCGCTCTTCTCGGTATATCGTAGATTACTAATCTGTGAACTGTTAGCAACAATGTCGGTCGCACTTTGGTTTCTTTGGTTCGTTCGTTCATGGTTCCCAGACAGGTTCGATCCTTAACCGACCTCATACCACTGGTTTTAACGATAGATACCTATAACTATAATTTGAAGGCTGGTTCGTTACCTGCTATTAGTAAACTGAGATATAGAATAGATACGAGGGCTGTTTGATAAGTACCCGTTTATGGAAAAAAAACATTTTTTTTTGTATATATGCATTTATTTTTCTACGTAGTCACCTTTTAACTCTATACATTTGTTCCACCTATGCTCAAGCTTCAATAAACCATCCAAAAAGTATGATTTTGGAAAGTCATTTAAATAGACCTCTGTGGCGGCAATGACTTCGTAATTTGATCCAAATCGCTTACCACCGAACCATTTTTTTAGGTTGGGAAACAAAAAGAAATCGCATGAGGCCAAATCTGGAGAATACGGGGGTGAGGCAATAGTTCGTAGCGTAACTGTGCTAATTTAGCCGTCACAACTCTCAACGAATGAGCCGGGGCGTTGTCGTGATGAAACAGTACTTTTTTCTTTTTTAAATGGGGTCGTTTGTCCTTCAACACGGCGTCAAATTCATCCAATAAATTGGCATAGTACTGCCCTGTTATCGTTTTCCCCTTTCCTAAGTAGTCAATATGTATAATACCCTGCGAATCCCAAAAAACAGTCGCCATGACCTTTCCAGCCGATATGACGGTTTTTGCTTTCTTTGGAGCAGGTTCACCCGGTAAAATCCACTGCTTCGACTGCTGTTTCATTTCCGGGGTGTAGTGGTAAACCCACGTTTCGTCCACGGTCACGAAACGATGCAGAAACTCCTTCGGGTTACGTTTGAACACGGCTAAACACTGCTTCGAAGTAGTCAGTCGGTTCCGTTTTTGCTTCCTCCGTGAGTAAACGCGGCACCCACTTCGCCGATACTTTCCTCATACCCAATTTTTCTTCTAATATGTGTTGTACCCTCTCGATTGAAACGTTTACAGCATCAACGATTTCTCGAAGTTTAATTCGGCGGTCGGCTAAAACGATATTTTCAATTTTCTTAACCGTATCGTCTGTAGCCACCTCAATTGGCCGGCCTGGGCGATCCTCATCAAAGACGGTTGTTCTCCCCCGTTTAAACTTGATATACTAATATCTGACGGTTGTCATAGAAGGAGCACATTCATGGTAAACCACTTGAATTCTTACTTTTATTTCATCACATGTTTTTCCTTCCAAAAACAAGAATCTAATTACAGACCGATACTGTTCTTTCTCCATTTTAACAATTTTAAGTTCACGCTTTCACTAAATCGCTGTCAAATGAGAAAAAAACAAAAGAATACCATTTTTTTTTATTTTCCCGCCTCTGAAAAATGGCTTAAAAAGGTGGTATACTTATTTTCGGCCAGTGATATTAATATATTTAGAAAACGGGTACTTATCAAACAGCCTAGGTAGTCCGTTTGAATATTTACTGTTTATTTTTGGCCCATTCTAGAGAGACTCTAGATGCTTTTATTTACAAAAAATAAATAAACCATCATTTAATTCCAGTGTGCGAATACCTAAGAGATTTCGATGAGAAGATGGAAGGCACAGTAGACGGTATGAGATTAGCATTACCCGCCCCTACTTGCATGGCTGATGGCGCGTTTACATCGCAACAGTGCGCGGCCGGTCGGTGTTGGTGTGTGGACTCATTTGGTACGGAGATACCTGAGACCAGCACTAGTAATGCTTCTTCTATCGATTGTATAAAGTAAGTTGAACTGGTTTAGAATAGTGGCCAGCAGCCAAGTAAAGTTTTGAGGAGTTAACACTAAGCTCTGGCTCTTCAGGGGATTTTACAGGACCGTTATCGTTTGTTAATAGAATGGGACATAAAAAAACCTATCCTATATTGTCTCTCAGAGTTGTTAGGTTAACTTAAGGTTACTAATATCTGGTCGGCCGAAAAAGTTAGAAAAAGTTTTATTTCTGGCCTCTTAGGCTCTTCAGGTCTAGCTGCTAAACTCTAGCACAAACTTCAATATTAAACTGATTTACTTTTGAACGGATTTCTAAAAGATAATCAATGGGATAATTTAAACACCATCTTTTGGTGAGTAGTTTTAGAATTTAAAATACCAAATTTTTTAACCACATTTTTTTTCAGAGTACGAGAGCAACTTACGTGTCTCGACCTTACATGTCGTATGGGCTGCGATTACGGGTTTGAATTAAGTAAGGAGAAATGTCCCACATGCAAGTGTCGTGACCCTTGTAACGGAGTTCAGTGTCCTGACGGACGATCTTGCGCTGTTGTAGACGTAGCCTGCGACGCTGACTATTGTCCGCCTGTACCTGCATGTGAGTGTCTATTGAAGTATTGATTTGTATAGGTACGTCATAATGTAGGTAGTACTGCTGCAAACGTATAGTTTTAGATTTTTAACCTGTAGTACCGAAATTAATGAGGATTTAGAGTTCTGGGGCCAAATATTATTGTTGCAAATAAATAAACTCCTTAAAACATTGAAAGAATAAAGGCTGAAGAAAAGAAAGATTGACTAAAAAGGTTTATATGGCTGAAGTGAAAGAAAATGCGTGCAGAGGACAATCTAGGTGTACTTTTATTGAACATATAAAAAATTATTGATGAAAATTATTAATAAAAGTAAACCTTTTTAGACAATCTTTAATCCTTCATTCCGCATTCTTCTTTAATGACATCGTTCCGGATGCGATCAGTACTCCTTACAACACATATTCTACGTACATATCCGTGATCGAACTGTGAACCGCCTAGTTAATACCAGACGTCTCAACCACTCGGCCACTGACGCATTGTTTTTACAGGTTTACCAAAGAAACCAGGCCAATGTCCGTATTTGGTACCTTCAAACGGTGCTTGTGAGTGGGCTTGTCGATCCGATGCCGAATGCGGTCCAGGGTCTAGATGTTGTGCAACAGGTATTTAAAATAGATTATTCATTGGGTGTATGGGATCAGCTTTCTCATAAATAAACACGTTTTTGATCAAGTTATTATGAGTTACTACGATTAATAACACAATTTCACAGAGGGAGAAACCGTATTCAACGAGCAAATCTTCTTCTTATAAATAAAAATAAAATGATGTTCGTTGGTAAGAGCATCACTTGAGAACGCCTGGACCAATTTGGCTTTTTTTAATGTTGTAATAGGGCCGAATCAGGTTTTTAGGGAAAGAAAAATTGAAAACAACTTTTTGGAAGTTGGAAAATTCGGGAAATACTAAAAGTAGGTACTTTTATGAAATCAAGAAGGGTATGAAAGTTAATATGAAGCTGATGAAGCTTAATTATTTTTAATTTTTCCTAGGTTGCGGAACATCATGTGCTAAAGCATTGCACCAATCGGCATGCCAACAAAGACGAGCATTAGCCCTTCATGCTGCAGCAGAATCTGGACAACCACCGGCTGCTGCATGGATACCTGCTTGTAGTGAAGATGGGCATTATCAGAAGATACAATGTCGTACTTCGGATAGATTATGCTGGTGTGTCGACTCTGCTGGTAATGAGGTAAGTGGAGATTGGGTCCTAAACTAAAGTGTGCTTTAATCTTGTGCTTCAGAGAGCAGGTAAAGTCAAAGCCCGCACATCTTCTACAAATAACTAGCAGAAACTTACGTCTTAAAGAATCCTGGTACATGTTGCTGTTGCTGGTGTCTAACTTTTTCACATTTAGCAGATGATGATGTCTAATCAGCAGCCAGTTCTGCTGGGATATTTTTAAAGCTATTCTCTGATGTTATACCTACTTACGTACTATAAGTTTTACATGGCAGAAAATTACTTTTTAGGCGTTTTCAGATATTTTCTTGCATACTCCCAGCTTCATATAACCTAGAGTCCTTACGGAAAAAAGCACCTCTACACAAAAATCTCTACAAGCCGGCACAGTTAATTATAACAATTGCTATTCTCGTTGCAGTTGCCTTCACTAGACTTACCACTTTTAGCATTAAACCGCGACATCTTTCGTGTACTGTCTTTGCCCGAACCAGCAATTACTCGGCATTCTAGTGTCGGTCATTCTCTGGCCGGGCATACTTCGGCTGGCCATTGGGGGTTTGGCCTTCGTTCGAGTACAATCGGAAACGAAAGTGGTCGCATTCCTAATCTTCCAAGATCCCAGAGCGATCTGACATAACTTATTTTCACAAGGATGAAACCTTGGGCTCTCGTAGTGTCTCATGTGCTTTGAATACCTTGCGTGCTTGTGGAGTTCGCCCTGTGACACCTGGGCAGGTACCAGGTGAGAAAGGTAACTAAAAATAAGAGTTTACAACTTAAGTTCTGGTCCATGGAAAGTGTCTGACACTTTAGATACTACTTCAGAGTAATATTCTACAAAATATATATAAAAATCAGCTATGTAAATGTAAGTTAAGTAACTATTATTTTTAGTTACCTTTCTCACCTGGTACCTGCCCAAGTGTCACAGGGCGAACTCCACAAGCACGCAAGGTATTCAATGCACATGAGACACTACTGAGAGCCCAAGGTTTCATCCTTGTGAAAATAAGTTATGTCAGATCGCTCTGGGATCTTGGACTATAAGTATGCTAACCACTGGTGGTGGTAGTCATTTAAATTTCTTATAATAAACTAGACTTTCCGCCGCCGGCTCCGCCTGTGGACATGTACGAACAATATAAAATATAGTCTATGTCACTCAGGGATATCGTAGCTTTCTATTAGTGTAAAAATTTTTAGAATCGGTTCAGTAGCTTTTGAGTTTATTCATTACAAACAAAAGAACAAAAAAACTATTAGTATAGAAAAATAATGTCTGATAACGTTTTATTATATTTTAGTAGTCAAGCTAATTAATACTAACAAAATGGTTCAGACTCGGTTGACCAGCTTATACTTTAATAAAAAACTTCAGATCCCCGGCACAAGAGCAACGAACTCAACCCCAGTATGCGACTCTCCTGTGACATGCCCACCATCGCAGTGTGACGATCCTGTCCAATGTCCATACGGTCAACAGTTAGATGACAAAGGATGTCCCACTTGTGAGTGCAAAGATTTGTGCGCAGAGGCACGATGCAGACCTGAGGAGACGTGCGAATTGGTGCCATTGGAATGCGAGGTAATATTCTAGGCTCTGTTTCACAACTTTTAGATCTAATTACTCTAACTGCAACTTAAATGCTATATAAACCTTATGAGTTATGTGCTGAGCCCACAGAATGTCGGAGCAACCATTTGTGACCCTCCTAACATGGGAGATAGACTCCAGAATACTCGTGAAAGAACAGAGGAATCTCAATCTGTTATTCAATTTTAATAAATTCTTCAACTTGAGTCAAAAAATAAAACACATCCACCCGGAATGAACACCAATTTTTCTGGGTTTAGTGAGGTTTAAACGCAGTGCCACCGGTTCCTAGACCAAAACTCTACCACGCCTCTTAAAGATTACGGCAAATCAAAAGAATGGATTATGAATTATATTTTTATCAATAACTACATTAAAATATTTTACTTCTTCTAAAAATAACAGATATTTACCTCAGAAATGACACATCGTAATTGTTTCTGTTTAAACTGGCAAAAGTGGACATTGTTACTGATGTCTCTGGCTACATTGCAAGGTATAAAGTCCATGAAGATGTGTTATAATACTTAATAGCATGGCTGGTTATTTTCCACCAGCCCATTTTTTGGCTTTTAGTGAGACTTTAATTGGATGCTCTAATCTTAAATTCTATTTTCCAGGGAGAATACTGCCCACCAGTAACACGTTGTTCCACGCCAGCTCTATGTCCGTGGGGTGGAGCACCTCTAACTGTCCAGGGTACCGACGACCTGCTGACTTGTGGACCTCGAGCTACCGCCTGCCCATCTACACACGCTTGTAGATACGCGCCACATGATAACAGTCCTCCAGTCTGCTGTCCTAAACCACGTTAGTATTGGTCAAAGAGCTGATGTGAATGAAATGTTAGATGAAATTGCCGAAATAGACAAGATTTATGGGAAATATTTAAATAGTACAAAACAAAGCAGAAACACATATTTACGGCCTTTATACCTTTTCCGCTTTTAAAATAGTACGATTAGGTAAACGTTTGGGCCTCATGGGGCTCAATGGGCAACCTTGTTGTGATGAACTTAAAGAACCGATTGTACGCAACATGATACCCTATGACACAGAAAAATAGATTTTTAAAAATCAAAATTTCACAATCAGAATGGAAGCATGTTATTCTATTTATTTATTTTTACGCCAAAGAGCCTCAATATAATTCGATAATTTTAACAACTTTGTCCTGCTACGCTGTCTCTTGATTGTCTGCCTATGATTCAAATCGTTGATTTAATTCCCCATGTAGATTCATACCCAATCTCGTCACTGAACCCTGAAGGAAAGACAAGGGATCCTCTAATATTATGGATAGGTATGCATCATATTTTCGCATTGGACCAATGTATTTTTACTGCGTCATCAGGTACGGTGTGCTTCGAGGCTCGCGACCAAGGGACTTGTCCAGATGGAAGTGGCATCAACTCTACCCGTTGGTACTTCAACCATGAACATAATCGGTGCGAGAGGTTCACCTACCATGGTTGTTCTGGAAACCACAATAACTTCAGGAATAAAGAGGAATGCAACAACGTTTGTCCTGGTAAGCTAACGACTTTGAGACTCAACAAACGATTTAACGGGAAAATTCAGCTTGACCACAAACCCGAAGCAATTCACTTAGATACTTATCTGCAACTTATCTAACGGTTGTAATGAAGTTTCCTTTGTAAATAAATATTCAACCATCTTCCTCCGTTAACCGATGAAATTTGTGAGGCTATACCTAACGAGTAGCTAGCTCTATTGATGGAAAAACCTCATAAATGATTCATAAGACAATTAGTGTCTAATATGTTTCTTGTGTTCTTACAGTTTTAAGTCCCTGTGAAAGATTGCGAGAGAAAAACGAACAAGCGGCGGCTAAGTACGGCAAGGGAGCCTTCGTTCCTACCTGCGACGCTAGTGGAGCTTGGGAACCTGTACAGTGCATGCAGCATATTGGTAAGTTATTATCACTGATTATACTGGAGGAACGCAAACGAAAATACATACAAAATTTGACTACAGCAACGAAATCTACAAGAGTATTAATTGATTCCAATTGTAAAATATCAAGAAGTATGGTTTGCCTGTGTGGTTTGTCGCCTTGATATAAATTGCGTGCGACAATAGTATCTATTTTTTTTATCTACCTACATTATTTATTTTCCATAATTTCGGACTACATATTTCTTTTAAATAAAATCTTATGTACCATAACATAACTGACCACTCATTTAGGTAGCCACATAAATATTATAACTTTGTCTTCTGCTGGGACCCTGGAACCTTCTGCTTCTGTCTACCAATGGGACCGGTAAGCGTCGGTTTTAGTTGCTGTATTGGGTATACCTACACGTACATACCTAAGTAAAAATCCGGCCAAGTGCGAGTCTAACTATCACGGTTCATGAGATACAGCCTGGTGACAGACGGACTGACAGACAGACAGACGGACAGCGGAGTCTTAGTAATAGGGTTTCCGTTTTTACCCTTTGGGTACGGAACCCTAAAAAGAGTTGCTTAATTGATATTGTATCATTAATTGCAGATGTTTGCTGGTGTGTGAGCGGTCGTGGTGAGCCCCTCAAAGGGTCTCTAGTACGAGGAGCCAAACCTACCTGTAACTTCAGACAAGCTCGCAAGTGGATGAGACGAGATCCTTTGGACGAAAAGGCTAGGGCAGACGAAAGTAACTATAGATTTTAAAATTTGACCAATAATGTAATGTCATTAGAAAAGATTGCGGAGTGAAAGATGATGTTGTGACTAAAATGCAGAAAAATAATTTACGCTGGTTTGGGCACGTGGAAAGAATGAAGGATGAAAGATTGACTAAAAAGGTTTATATGGCTGAAGTGAAACGAAATGCAAGGACGACCTACGACGTGTACAAAATGAACATATAAAAAAAATATTGATCAAAAGCAAAAGTACACAATCGCCGAGCATATATGAAAGGTATGATGAATATAAAAGAAGCGAAAGAGGTATGTCAGGATCGTAACAAATGACATTCCATTGTCTTTGCCTACCCCTCTTGGGATAAAAGGCGTGATGATAGATAGATATGTAATGTTTTTCATACAGAACGAGTCCGAAATTAATTAAAATCTAGCTAGAACATAGTCAAGTGGATTTGCAAGAGCTGCAAACTTATAGCCATATTCTGTAACGAGACCTCAAAATACCTCAACCGTCCGTCCATTGCACTAGAATCCCCTGCTAATATATTTTTCTGGTTTTATTATAGAAGGAATTCCATTTGTTGATAAATCGTAAATCATTCAAAATTATCTCTTTTTTTTTTCAGTATTAGAAGAACTAATCAGACAAATGACCGTGTACAGATTATACGATTCAGTTGAAGAAGAAGAAGATATTGACAACGAGGAGAACTTACAGCAAGCGTCTCGCGAACAGGAAGATAGGACAGAATCTAATTATAATAAGAAAACAGATGATGAAGAATTGGCTGTAGTATCAGAAGTGGTTGAGCCTAAAGTAGCTGAAAATACGAAACAAGTCCCAGATAAACTTTTAGAAGTGCATACGGAAAAGATTGTGTTTAAAACTAAATGTCAACTTATGCAAGAAGACGTCGAAAATGGTATGTATTTTGTAATTTTGGTAAATAAAATGTGTATTTTTCTGAATAGTAATTCTAGTAAAGTAGGTTGTTTTAAGAATACTCTCTCACGGAATATATTATTTCACCTGAAGAATGAATAGGTACCTAGGTTGTTTTATAGAAAAAAAAACCGACCAAGTGTGTGACTATTTTATTATTAACCAACCGACTGCAAAATGAGCACGTTCTCAATTCGACTGTATTTTTTGTGCAGTGTGGCACCAACTGTCTTCAAATTCAACGACGACATATTTAATTATTTTTTAAATTTATTTTTACTGTGGTATTTCGTCAGCATCAATAGAACTAGAGTCATTGAATTTTGTCCTCTCGCCCACGATTTCAGACGATGTCCTCTAGTGAGTATATGGCTTCTATCTAGCCATTTTGCTACCTATATTCAAGCGCCTATTTGACTTGTCTTGACTAAAACGAAAAATATTATATCAACAGGAGCAGATGGTCTACGACCTCGTTGTCTATCTGACGGTTCATTCTCTCCGCGACAATGTCTTCGTGGTAGATGTTGGTGTGTAGATGCCGCTGGACAACGACGACCATTCACAACCTACGTACCTGACTTGCCTGAACCTGATCCATGTGGTAACATTTTACAAAATAAACTTAGTATTTTCGCCCTAACCTTTTAACTCAAAGTAGATGATTTTATTATTGTATTACCTACCTACTATAATGAATGCTGTCACCATAGTTATTTGTTTTACAAGTGAGCAAAGTTATTTTTTGCTGCGAGTGTCGACTTTAAATCACGAACTAGCGAAGTAGTCTAGAATTGAATCACTAGTAGCAAGTGATTCTAATATATAGACTACTGAGCACAGTGAGTGATTTAAAGGCACGATACATAAAATTTTTTGCTCTCGTGTGAAACATACCACTTTTCACCTCTACCAGCAAGAAAATTTATAGGTTTAGGTAAGAAAAACAATTAAGACAATATTTAACAATATATTTATTAACCCCTTAACATCAAAGTAGATAGATATTAAATTGGGCCGCGCTGGCTCTAAACTTTGCCAAAAGCGCCCATTTCGTGCTGAAGAGGTGAAAAATAATTACCTAACTGGACTGTGGAGGCCAACTCTTGTTGTCGAATTGTGATATCGTTGGGCAGCATCATGGCAGCATTGACTAAAGTTTTAAAAATATAAATCCTGATGTCCATCCATTGCAGTAGATTATTTTATTTTATGACTTTGAACATTGATAATAACTGTTTCTAATTTTGGTTATATGCCTACTAATGAGGACTTCATTGAGATCTTCAATTATGAATCTTTAAAGTAGGCCACACATTGGTCCGGCATCGCACCGAAAATTTCCCATTATCTAGGCGTTATCAATGGACGAGTCTGTGGTCGGCTTCGGTGGACCGTACGGTACCGCGCTGAGATTGGACGAATTTAGTTTAGTTGCCAATTTGAATCAGTATTTTAAAATTTTAATTCAAAACCAAAATGTTATTCCAGAACTAACTCATGTAGAGTCTGCATCATTGGAGCTGGAAATTGTAGGAGATATGGCGGAGGGTGTGGCAGAAAAATCTAGAGCGGTACTCTCAAGTAGACTGGCAGCTCTAGGAGCCAGGGTTCCGGTATCAGCCTCTAAGGACCGGGGATCTCTGCGCTTGAGAGCAGTGCTGACTGGTCCACGCGCAGCTGATGTTGTGTACCATATTGAGAACTTGGTTAGTTTTTAGTACTACTTAAAAAAACCCTGACCTACTTACTGTAAAAAAAGCTAACCTACTTTTTAAATCTCTAACTCAAAGAACTCATCTATTTTTTTAAGTAAGTACAACAAACAAAGGTTTATGCGCCTGATCTGCGTAAGGTTTTACTCTTGCCATTCCACATAGTCCAGAAAGATTATTGCAAGTCTCTGGAATAGTCTTGCAACCGAAGTTTAAAACGTAGATTACCTGTATCATTGACGCAGAGAACTGTCAGCAATACCAGTAATACCTACATATAAAAATATATTTTTGCCATGACCATGGCCAGATAAAATATTGACATGAAACTCCTTGTTATGCTATTTGACGCCATCCATGGAACTTAGGTTAATTCGTATCCGTTGGTTTTTATGGTATGTGGTAGAAGAAGAACTTTTCCTATTTGGTTGCTTAGCAAGACGAGGATATATATAATAACGATGCATGTCCTTAGTGAGGACCTGGGATTATAAAGCTGGCGAACTCCTGGATATGAAAAAGAAACTAAACTAACATTTATTGTAGGTGAAACAAGAGAAGTTGTCCGGATTGGATAGTAATAGTGGCACCTTGGGAGCTGATGTGATGCGCAGTGAATACCGTCTAGCGGCACCCATGCCAGCTATGCAACAACGAGAAATCATCACCGAGTCTACTGTGAGTTTTGTTCTGGCATAGGAAATAGCTAACATTACTCCAGATTGTCTTAGTTACAAAAATAACCTAAGTATTGACTTTAACTTCATTACATATTTATATGTATTGATATAGGTACTATAAGGACCTTATATACCTACGCATGGCCATCGTATCTAGGGGGGTTTTGGAAGGTTCAAATCCCCCGAAATCCCGACTTTTTTGATGATATTTTAAAAGTTGAAGATAAAACCCTATTTAAATATTTATAACCACCCCCCCCCTTTTTTAATACTGCCTTGTTAACCTAAGTTGAGATAGTTCACGGGTTGCCTATGGCTGCCGAACAATGCCGAAACCGTATTATAGCTGCCCCAGGGTACTCAGCGGAAAACGAAGTCTTCAAATCTTCCTCCTTTTAGAGGTTCTATTAAATAAATAACACAAATTTATTTCCAGGTATCAGCAGCAACGTCATACCACACAGCATTGATCGTATTGGCCGCTACATCCGCCTTCATAATAAGTGTTCTCTGCGTTCTAGTTATGTTATATAGAGCCCGATTACAAAGAGAACCGCATAAAGCTGAAAGGTTTCTGCCAGCTGCACCACCCGTTTACGTTTTATCAGCTGATGAAAAAGCCGAGTTAGCGCGCGCCTTGCATCCACCAGCGCCAGTACCGCCTTCTCATCATGCGCCAGAATCAGATCTGACTAGAGTTTAAAAACGTGGCTGCATGGTTGTCGTTACCAATGGCCTTCCAAAAATTAAAAAATCTAAGATATCCTCCAAGACTGTGATCTTTGCTAACTTTGAAATAAGAATTGTTTATGAATTTTTATATTTTGACTATCAATAATTTAACTCACTCATTTAAATTTTCAATAATTTTAATTAAATCTATCATTAAAGAAGTAAAATTTGAAAAAATGAGAAAGAGAGAGTAAATTGGGTCCAAAAGGCAAAGATTTATTTAGTTTACGGAAATAAATAATTACAGATATGCAATATCTGATTTCATTCAACATCAAACCAATTAAAAATAAGAACTCCAAAATTCTAACTATTTTTAATTATTTTATTTAGACAATAATGTATTGGCTTGATATTGAATGGACAAACCAATTATCTTAATTTTTTATATTAAGTAGGTGTATAGTTAAGTTCTTTTACTAAGTTTTTCATTTCATTCAGTTTCGCTAAAATTAGTTAAACTTGGTGGTCCTAAAAATTAAATACCATAGCTTAGATTCAGCCTATTTCCGTTACATTTAAATCATATCTTCATAAATAAATTGAACTACCCACACTGACACTTTTAACTTTATACGTTAATTTTCGACAATTAAAATTTTTGTTTGTATAATATTTTTCTCGACGTAGATCTAATCTAGTCTCTTTGAATAGGTACCTACCTAGAGCTATATATTTTAAAAATTAGATCCTTTTTTGTATTTGCTATAGCTATTTTTGTGACTTACAAAAGCAAACACTGAAAAATAATCGGTAGAATCGATGTTTATCAATATATTTTTTTTTTGTAAATATGCTTCAGTCTACAACTAAGACCTATTGTAATTTGTATTTATTTCATTAGGTAGGTATTTAACTGCATATTTTTAAATATTAATATCTTGTAAATATAACGTTTCTTCCATTTGTATTTTAATAAGTTTTAATTGTAAACATTGTGAATTTACTTTTATGTAAGTTGTTAGTTTTAAATAAATATTTTTCTAAAAATCTTTGGCTTTTTATTGTATTGTAAATATACCTGTAATTAGGGTTCCGTGGGCAAAATGGCGGCAACCCGACCGAAACCTTAAAATAATATCAACCAATTTATTGTGATGTGATGACATTAAATATATTATTTTTAAATAGGTATATTGGAAAAGTATGGAAAGTAGGTAGGTACATAGACATTACTAGGGACACTAGACACTAGGGTGATCCCTTCGATCAGATAGCTAATCTCGGCGCTTTGTAATACAAACAAACACACAAGCCACCGTGCGAAAGAAACAACAAGCGCGAAGAAAGAAACAAAACTACTAGCCGCCCACTCGCCGCTTGAGGGCCTATTTTCTCTAACTTGTACAAGTTTAATAAAATAAGAAAATAAAATACAAATAAAGCAAAATTATTTTGTACCTAATAAATAATATTATTAAACGTTGCCGGCCCCAGGGTACCCAGTGGAAGACAAAGTCTTCCTCATTTAACCAGTACCTACTACAATAAATTATATTATCTCGAAATCTCGAAACGCAGCAAACTAACCTCAAAATGGCGGCGCTTTCCGTTCCACTGCGCGCGATGCGCCACAGTCGTCACTTAGCCAAATTCTTTGATCCTTTAGCTAGTAAATATATATCAATGTATCTAGTGGTGTACCTAATTAAATTTTGGATGGAGATGATAGATAATAGATATACATGATATATCCCCCGATTTTGTTATGATTAAATTTTTGAATTGCCCACTATGGAAGCAATTTTAAAAACGTATTCACGTCAAAATATCCGACTCGCACTTGGCCAGTTTTTGATAATTGCTAGTGTTACATAAATAAGCACTTCATTTCATTATCATTTGATTTCTGCTCTGTTTTACAACACAATTTCACATATTGAAGTGTATGTTATTTAAATAGGTACATAACTGGTAAGTACCTAAATCACGTAACGTAATACCAATGATATACTTATAGTACGTCATTGCGTAATACCTAGTCGTTCATTATGGATATAAAAATATTTGTGACTTATATCCTTGTTCAATTTCCACCCGGGTGAAGCTGTGGACTTCAAAAAGTGTGTTTCAGGTTTCAGCGTTCTGTGCACTAAAGCGTAAGTTGGCACAAGCTACGTGCATAGATTAGGCGGAGAGAACTACTGTTGCTTCATCGAAGGGTGGTCCTTATTTTGAACATTTTTTAATTTTGATCATCATCAGGTCGACATAGTGTTGGAAAATCTTTTTTATTAATATTTTAGGTATGTAAGTTTCTTATATAAATTAACATGGTAAATCCGGAAGTATTTAAGTGTCCCTGTGTAAAAAAACTGTTTGTCACGCGGGCGAAATCGCAAGCATCAACTATTATAAGTATTATCATTGTGAAATACGAAATGGGTGGATGGAGTGAGTACATATTTTAAGGTATTTTATGGTATCTTGAATTTGTTTTGAACGGAATTACAAAAAAATAGTGTGATGAAAGACAGGCTCATCCCGCTCATTATAGTCACCAAACCAAACTATAATATAAAGCCTTGTAACTTGATACTGACGGCAGCAAGGAATATATGACGGCAGCAAAATGAAATGACTAGAGTCTGGTGAAGCGTGTCATTTCAAAAGAGTGGCAAATTTAAAAAATCTTAAGCTGTAATAACTAACTTTCACGGAATTGCTAGACTTGATACTTTCAATTTTTATGATGATACTTGATTAAAATACTTTTATTTAGCTGAGGTTTTATTATACATATTAGGTAGAGAGATGGAGACAGAAAGTGGTTGTAAGCACTTGCCGGCAGAAAACCCCTTTTTCGTGTAGTCTGAGCCCCCCTCTACAAATTCTTGTCCTTAGTCCAGCGCTTGTCGGTACGCCGCTGAGCCGATTTAGAAGAAAAAATAAATAAAAAACAAAAACCTCTCCTACCAGCTGGCAGAAAATGAGTGAACAGCATTTATATTTGCCAATTCTGGAGTAAATTGGCAGAAAATATTTTTCCTACAACCGAGAGGTCCCCCCCCCCCCTTCTGCCAGCTCTAAGATTTTGTAAGACGATGGCCTCTACTAGATGTGTTACGCTCACTATAAGATCGTGCCAGAGAGTTGTCTTATATGACAACTATACGCGTCAGTCTGCATTGTCATCTGACATTTGCACGCTATCCAATGACTTTACAACACTATAGGGGTAAGGCCGTAGTTTTTGCCACATGTAACACAAATATAACACAAAAAAATATGTAACGATAACACAAAAGTGACACAAAATGTTAAACAAAAATTTGTAAAGTGTAGGTTACACATAGTTAATATAAATAAAACCAATGAATATATTTCTATTTTAATGCGAGATTTAATTATAGTAAAATTCTTAATTTTAATGCAATGTATGACGTAAGAACGAAACAGATAACCGTATATTTATAAGTGAAAGTATTAAATATTACAAAAATATTGTACCTATGTAAGTAACAGTTCCTTATTCCTAATTTCCTATTCTAACTATATGTAGGTAATGTAGAATTGGTGTGTGAGCCTAAAATTTTAGATTATTCAATTTTAAAATTAAGTTGAGAAATGTTAAATTTTATTATACCTCTTCTTTCGGAGATTGGGTAAGACATAATTCTTTCAATATCATTTTGGTAAATCAAAGATATATCGTCTATAATAGGCCATGAAAAATTACCATTGCCTTTATGTCGCAAAAATTTCACTTTATAATTTTTTACTCCAGTAATTTCAACCACTTGTCCCACATAGTATCTGAATCTTTTTTCCAGTTGGAATTTAACCAACACATAGGTATTGGCACCAATTGTCTGCTCATTCCACTTCCCTTTGTCGTCAATATATTCTGTTTCACTAACTTCTATATTAGAATCTTCAATAGTCTCTTCCAAAAAATTAGACCCGTAAGAACTATCATGAAGAGAATAGTTGGCGTCTTCTTCGTCGCTATCTTTGTATTTCCTTGTTTTAACTTTTTGAATTTCGTGAAATTCTTGTTCAAAACTAACTGCATCGCCAGAAACAATTCCAACATCGTCTGTGTCTTTATCCATGATTTCATTGCGATCATTAACTCGAATCTCGCCTGTTTTTTCATCCAAATGTTCTTTATTTTCTATTTTGTTACTCTCTTCAGTTTGTTCAAAACTGTGCAGTTTTGGAGAATAACAATTGCACCGTCCATCTAATCCTTGGCAGAAACAACTAAGTTCTCTGTGCTTTAATTTAAATATATTTTCAGTTACAAGTTGATGCACTTTCATTGTATTTTTCATAGGAATTATTATAGTACCTGTATCTGGTACCAAAGTTTTAATAGCACCATCAGGAATGTAAAAAACTCTAATAGGTGTTTCTGAAGTTGTTAAGACGTCGAATGCAGTTTTTGCATCGGGTATATCATGACCTTGGGCCACTTTATAATCCAGTATTCTTTTAACAGCTCCGCCAATTCCGTCTGCGGCACCTTTGCCATGACTGGCCTCAAAGAAGGACCAGGTGCCATAAACGAAATTGTAACGGTAAATGTTCCTACAAAATAGATAGAAATTTTTTTTCTGTCTATATTGTGTTGTAGGGCCGTCCGAGTAAAAATGGATTTGGGCAATATTGGGATGATATGACTTTATTTCTTTTATAATTGGATCCAAATGTGCCCAAATTGATTCTGGATTATGTTGTAGATTAGGAGACACAGAGCAAAATGATACAGGATAGTTATTTTTTGTATAATACACACCTGTATGTAGAGTAACTTGAGTTTTAGCCGCTCCGAAATGCATTGCCTGAACCTCTTCATAATATTTTCCAGTCCAATTTTCCGAGAAGTCGATATGGACTAAAACGTCGATATCTTTCAGGTTTTTTATGCAAAGTTTATATTGACTGTACTGATGATAAACATTATACACGTGCCGTTTGAACTGTTTTATTCCTTTATTAAACGTGTCAATCAAATCTTGTACTACACTTTCCTTCTCCAATTTTGTCATCTTTTTTGTTTTTTTAATCTTTCCTGGTTCGCCATATTCATGGTTTATTGCTATCCACCTATACCATTTAACTTTTTCGAATAGTATTTCATTTCCATGTAAGGTTATAATATTTTCTTTGCACAGATCGCATTCTCCATACATACACGTTTTAAATTGTATATCACACACTATTGAAGAAATTATGTCATTCAGATTACCTGTAGGAACAATAGCAAGCGATTTCAGCTTATTTGCCATGAACTGCATGTTAGCGTGTTTAATACATACGCAAGTTTCTAAATTTTTTACACTGGGACGAACCACGTAAAATGGTCTATATTTTTTGAATGTGCTGAAACTGATGTGTTTCACTTCATTTACAAATTTTTTATGTAAAGCCCTTAATGTCTCTAATAGGTATCTTTTCTGCATTTTAACTTTATTGCGTGTTTTATATTCTTTTTTCCCCGCACTAGCCCGGCTCACATCATCTCTATTATAAAAATCGGTAATTTTCTTTATCATCTCGTTTTTCAAATGTTTCGTATTTTTATATTGTTTTAAATTACTTTTTAAACCTAAAGATTTTGTTAAATTTGTTTTTAGTTTATATTTTCTTACAATATCATTGTTAACAATATCTTTTAACACATTTTTGGTTTCATTCGAAGATGAAGTAAATTTAGCCTTTAGTGATTCTTTAAGCACGTTATGCTCAAGTAACGTCTGTTTAATAACCTCCTTTACTGGTGTTTTAACGTCATTTAAATTTTGGCTTATAAATACTTCAGTTTGCTTCATCGGGGTGTAATCACTCGGAGTCAGAGAATCACTCTTTTGAGCTTTAAATGTGTTTAATTCTATTGATATATTTTCATAATTTATTTGCAACTCGTTGATTTTTTTCTGCTGCCTGTCACAGCGTTTTTGAAGAGATTTGAATCCTCTGCATAGCTTTTGTATCTTGTCCTGCAGTTGTTTATTTTCTTTTCTTAGGTTATATTCGATTCTGCGTTGGAGCTGTCGAATATTTGTTTTACTTAGGACCTTATTTACCACTTCTGGCTTATCCTTATTTTCTGTTTCGATATTATTTATTTTAGAATTTCTTTCCTTTTCTTTTCTTTGTAGTTGCAATTCCTCCTTTTGTTCTTGTGTTAAGTTTCTAATTTTGTTCTTGTATCGTTCGAGAGTCCTTTCGGAGTTCTTCTTTTTAATTGATTTGAGTTTCTCAGGATTATGATCTTTAAGTCTCTTTCGATATTCTCTCTGTCTTTCAGCGGCTGTTTTTGGTGGCATCTGCAAATAATAATAATAGCATTAATTAAGTATTACGAAGTATTTTTATTTATTTTCAGATTCTTATTAGGTTTATTTAAAACGTTACTAGACACTTTGCAAACCATTTTGAAGCTTTTTATATGACAACACTTAATTTCAAAAAATTAATAACAAAACCTCATTAATTTAAAAAGACCTTTTTAATGACATCCCACTCGATGAGTTGGGTTTACAAATAAGAAGTCCTTGATAATTTAATTAATTATTTGTTACGTTTAAAAAATCTCTAACACATCCATTCATCCAAATCGTTATAGCCGTTTCCGAGATACGCGAAATAAAGTACCTACAAGAATTGTAATAAAAAACGTATTGTGTAGGTATTACAATTGTTGTAAACCGATACTGTAGCTGTGAGAAATGAGTTTCTACTCAAAATTCAAGCAACTTTCTTTAAAAGGTATGTGTCAAGAACACTTGTGGTGAGCCACAAATTTATTTATCAAAATTTCATTTTCATTAATCAAAATATGCAATAAATTCCAAATAAATCTTATTAAATATCCAGAAATTTTCACTAAATAAAATTAACTACCTAAACTATGCAATGCTGCGATACTTAATATCTATACAAGTATAAACTGCAACGATTATCAATTCTGTACTATATATACAGATCGTAATCCAAAACCGTTTAGTCGTGCCAAACAGTACTTTTTCTGTGATACGAAAAATAAAAATTCAATCATTTTCATACATTTTATGCAAAATAATATAACTTCTATCTTGTGTGCACTAGGTCTTATTTAAGTTTTGCGTAACGTTATACAAATTTTGTGTAACGTGTGACACAAACGTGACAAAAACGTGATACAAAACACAACATTTTGTAAAACAAATAAACAAATACTCATTTAAAACCTTATATTTGGATTGAAACTAAGGATCATGCGATTCCTTGTATTCGAAAGTATAGTTTTAGCTAAAACTTTAATAAAAAGTAGAAAATCTTACCTTTAAAATGTACAGAAAACGTGTCCAGAAAACAGTGACGATGTATCCACACATAGAGTAAGTAGCAATCACTATGTTCTTTAATAAGAGACGGGACTGCCATACATTAAAATGAAATCGAAGAAATTAGGGCCGAAAGATACTGCCAACCTAACAACATTAAGGAGAGAAAATAGGAAATCAGTACTACCAACTACAAAAGTCAAAACATACGGCTAGTGCTGTCCCTCCTACAGAAATATTTTTGTCGATATCGATAAAAATATGCTAAAACCTGGATCAGCACCTACCTACTTTTAAAATCTCGGTTTTGTTGATTAGTATAATCTAAGAAGTTGAAATGTATGATAATTCACAACCATTTTTTTATAGGATTTGAATAAACTACGTAGTAGATCAAGGGTCTGGGAGGAATTATTAAATTTCAACTTCTTTGATCTTTCATTTCAATAAAACTTCACATATTTTTCTATAATTTATTTGTGTTTAACCTAAAAAAACAACTCATATACAAATACAATTCACCGACCTCTTAAAAACAATACACCTATCAATATTACAGTGAAATAGGTTATTAAATTGAAATTTAATAATATATAATGACCTTATCTAAGACCCATCTTAGGTAATTATTTCAGCACCGCTTCCCGAAGTGAATTTAGGCAATGATAGAAAAACTTATAGAATTGCGTACCTGTAAAATAATGAGTATTAGGCGTATTTTGGTAAGTAATAACTAGTAGTATAGGTACCGGGACGGTTCTTGAGCGCTCGACGAAAAAGTGGGGGAATGTTTGCGCATATGTAATTCGAGTGCAATATAACTTGTATATTTATTATAATTGATTTATTGGTGTTTGTTTTTACGATTGCTTTTTGCTGCTGGTAAAATTAAAATGAATACCTCATACCGTCAAGCAGACCCAAAAATTGTGTTCTGCGCATCTAACGACACCGCTCAAGAACCGTCCCGGTACCTATAAGTATGAATGAATTTTTTATTGTATTAAGAGGTGTGCAAAAACGATGTTACAACGAGTCTGTAAGAGACACAAACAGAGCTGGATTTGAAAGATTGTTTAAAAATCACCAAATTGCACGTCAATCTGGAAAGCGTAAAATAAATTTGCTGCAGCAAAAAGCAATGGCTCAATTTATTTGGTTCGGGTTATAATGGGTTAGTTTTGTGGAATGTGAAACAAATATGTTTCATATCGATATCGATAAACTGTACAATATGCAAAGTACATCACTATTTTTCAGCAAAATACTGTTCGTTTAATATGAATTTTTTAAAGACTAATTACTTAATTAAATTAATATGAATGGCTAATAACTTACCGATCCTCATTTATTGGGAATATTGTCATAAATATTCGCTTGATACCGTCTACGCGGCCGCCTCTTGTACCACATATTGTACACTGTTTATGTGTTCATTCTTAATTATTGAATACAATTATTGTAAAACAATATACTTATTTACTATAACTTACTATATTATATTTACAATTAATAAATTACAAGCACGATTTAAGCATCACATTATATATTTATTTATTAATATTTCAAAACTAAAATAAGACAAAACAAATTTGCCGCCATTTGCAACTTTGACAGCGATAGACAGAGATAGCACCATGGAGTGAAAAAGATGGCGATACGACGCCATTCATATTGGCTCAATTTTCATAGAACCAATTTTTTGTTCGAAGTTGCGCCAGCCTGTATCCACACAGACATCAAAATGTTGACTAACTCAACAATATGGCCGTTAATGCTCCAGCAATCGAATGACAGTCAGCGACGGTGTTGCCAGTGTGAAAAAATTATATCCTACCGAATATATTTCTTTAAATGTAAGCTATAATGCGTTACACAAAATTCGTTATACAAAAATATGACATTTGTACACTGAAAGAAAAGCTTACTAATTATTCAGTAAATGTATGAATAACCTAATTAAATTAAAAGTAGAAAAAGGCAATTTAATATACATAATAGAGAAACGAAATTTCAAAGCAAATAACTCAAGCAGGACTTCATAGTAGTTTGTTACTTTTCGTCACTCATAAAATCGACATCGTGTTTTTATGCAAAATTTGCCAATTTTATTTATAAATATGTATGTTTCTCATATATTTATCAAGTATGATACTAGTATTGACTTGGCTTAATAAGAAAAGATATAAATGTACCAGGATTCAATGACTACTTTTCTACAAAAATCATACTAAACTAAAAATCGACAAGAGACAATGAATAGAATAAAAAAGTGGTAAAAATTACGGCCTTACCCATAGACTAGTTATAAGGGGTCCCGACATGGCAAGCTTAAAGTAAGGTTTCAACCTTACCAATCAGTCGCTCGGAATCACTCGTGTCGTGTGTTCGTGTCTTCTTGATCACAAATTGTGTATTAAATTGCCTTCGTGTGTAATGCGTAAATGCGGTAATAATACAGCGACTAAGAAAAGCAACCAAAGTATAACTTTTCATTCGTAAGTATGCGCAAACAACTAATTACAGCACATTTATAAAATAAAAGTTCAATTTTATTCTATTTCTTCTATAAACGAAAGACAGAGATAGCAAAATATATTAACACATAAATGTGTAACAGAGGCCACGCGATAGCGCGCGTGCTGACCGTATTGGCTGTACGGCCGCCATTAATGGAAATGTAATAAATAACATGGATAAGACTTAAATAGTTTATAAGTATTTTATTTTTTAATCAGAAATTTTCTTATTCCTTTATTAACTTTTAATTACTTATTATTAGGCTCCCTCGTGATGAACTACGTCAACATAAATGGAATCACGTTGTACGTATTCAGAGGCAAGAAGCTGATTGGATGCCTTCATCTGTTGTGAAGTCATTGACGCTATTTAAAATTTTATTGTAAAAATTCAAACATACAGGTGAATGTTTAATATATACATACATAGAATTTACCAAAATCAACGAAAGTATCAAAACTAATAATTCCTCATATAAAGAGTATGTAACTATAAAAGTGACAGTATAAATGTTGTCATACTAAAACTTTAAAAACAACCAAACGACACGATTCATTAGACATACTCTATCAAGTAATTATGAATAGTTCTACTTTTATTCCTTGTTATTAGTAATTGTGAATGTTCGCTCATTTAATTTTATACAAACATTATTTTTAACTTAGGCTGAACTACTAATTCCTTTGCCT
This sequence comes from Nemapogon koenigi, assembly GCA_963924495.1. Lineage (NCBI taxonomy): Eukaryota > Metazoa > Arthropoda > Insecta > Lepidoptera > Tineidae > Nemapogon > Nemapogon koenigi. The sequence goes on along the minus strand of OZ004647.1, from coordinate 10,337,368 downwards.
ATAGGCAATATTTGTATTTAAAATGATGAAACGAAATGTCAAATTATTTCACTCGTTTGACGGTCGCGGCGGGCGATTGGTGATTTATTTATCTTTTAATTTTCTTTCTCACAATGAGTCAAACCTCGGAGCTCGCGCGCTGTGTCGTTTGCGCGCTTCAAAGCCGAAATAGATGCGCGCGTTGTCGCACCGTATATTATTGTGGGAAAGACCATCAACGGCAAGATTGGGCCCGACACAAACAAACTTGCACTTCACGAGGACCCGAACACAAACCTCGGGCCCCTGCCACCCAGCAGACTAGTGAAAACATTGAAAACGCTCCTAAAACTAAAAAACAAGACTCTGATAGTGATACAAATAAATTGAGTGATAAAAGCGTGACATCCAGTGTAGTGCACACCAATAAAGATACCACTGGCGCCGGAGCCATCACCTACGAGGGATCATCAGAAAGTGAAATTTTAAGTGCCTCCACCCAACAAATATCTAGTACGGAGAATGTGTCTCTTGGCCAAACTAATGTATTGAAGGCTGTGAATAGAACAGTTGATAATATGCCCCAAATGCCAAGTTTTAGTGTGGAACCGCCCCCGAAGGCTGCACACAACCATAAAGAGTATCCTGAAGTTAGTCTCAAAGGGAACACAGCTCCGTTTAGTCAGAACAGTAATAGTTCTGTAAATTATGATTTATGTAATAGAGTAATTAGAGACATGTCGGTGTATGGTGTTTGTGTTATGGACAATTTTTTGGGAAAAGAAAGAGGGATGTTGGTCCTTAATGAAGTTCTACAAATGTATAAATCAGGGATATTTCAGGTGGGTACTTCGAACTTTTATTTATTTTAAAAGGTAATTTGAAATTCAACATTTACTGGTTTTAAAACTGTTGAAATTCAAATTTATTTATTATACCTAATGAGTTATGATAACTAAATTTAGAAAACAATAAAAAAATGCCTTTATTAAGTTTGAAAGAGAGATTTTAAAAATGTTTTTATCAAATCTTTGTTTGAACTAAAATATTTTGAAAATACTTGTATGGTTTCCTTTTTAATTTAGTAATAATAGGTACCTTAACATGGGTAAAGAAAGTTTATAATAATTAAATTATCTCCAGGGAATGTCATTTTTCTTGGCATAAAAATTAGCCTGTTCATCATTTTGACATTATAGAAGGACAAAGGAACAAATTTAATGTATTGTCACATTGGAAATTTCAAATTTTCTCTGTTTGTTAAGAGGATCGTGTAGCTCAGCGTACGCAGCGAAATAGGTATTTAGAAAATCATATTCTATCTCAAGCGCGCTCTTCCCCCGGGCATCAGTGCGACAGAGAGCACTGCAGCTCGTGAGTGTTTGTAGGTATGTTCTTCGTTGAAAATTGCGTTTTGGGGGAAAACGATTTACACCTACTAAACTATAACGAAACCTTATAATTTTGGTGTCAAACGTTTTAGCAGATTATAATCTACGTACGTACGTTTTGCTTTTTTTGAAATTTTGCTTTGTTTCTCAAATACAGATGGTTTATTACGAGCAAGTTATGAACCAAAAAAACCGAGATTTGAGGGGCTTATAACTTTTGACCTATTACGAATTTTGAAAAAAGGAAAAAATACGTACGTAATTTTTCACTATGTCAGTAACATATTACAAAATCGTTAGAATTAAATAATATTTAGGGGTAGTAAAACGTTTTCTCCGTTTGTATGGACATGGACGCGGTACACTACACTCTTAAATGCTAGGCAAAGTCAATTGCTAAATATTGCAATAGTCTGCAATATCTAGTTGTTATTCTATTCTAAAAAAAATTCTATTACCTATTCATTCAAATATAAAAAAAGGGTTTGTTTATTGTGATTGTTTAAATAATTAATACAGCTGTTCCCAAGTTCAGTAGAATTGCTCTATTATCTTTTGACCTTGTTATCTAAATGGATATGTGGAGTGAAAGTACTTTCTTAGTCCAATATTGATACTAAGGTATTGAAGTATTGATATATCAAGTGTCCTCAAATTTTTATTTTTTATTTTTTTTGCCCCTTTATTTTACTTATCCGCTCCATCAGAGTGTGTAATATGGCTTTTTCTTAGTCAGTTAAAAAATCAAAGTTGAAATAAAAAAAATCAAGTAAGTAACCAAAGAGTTTAGTAAAGACAACTTTCATCAAAGCATTTTGAATTTTGTTCCAGGCCGGACAGCTGGTCTCAAGTCCGGTGACTGCAGAAACTAAAACAATTAGAAGTGATAGGATCACATGGATAAATGGGAAGGAACAGCAGTGCTTTTATATAGGAAATTTAATACAACAGGTATGTTTATGAGATGACAGCATATGATGAACATCTTGCATCCTACGATCATGAATTGTGCCTTTTTTCTATGGTAATCTTAGAAATATATTCTAAATAGCTTTCCACTCTGGCTTCGCCTATAATATTTTTTTTTTACTATTTAAAGATTTCTAGGGTAGAAAGTTGCCTTTTTGTCACTCTCTGGCCTAGTTGGACTATCTCTGTTCGTCCGTTGCTTTGTTTTATTGTCAATGAAGGGCAAACAAACACTTTTGTATTTATAATATTAGGAAGGAAAGTTGTCATTTAAGATAATAATTATATAAAAGTTTTTTTTCTATTTTACAAACTAATTATGTATTTAAAAAAAAATTTACAATAAAAAGACATGCAAAGTTTGTTTACCAAATATCTATCTGTATATCATCACACGTTTTATCCTAAGAGGGGTAGACAGAGACAATCAAATGCCATTTGTTGTGATCCTGACATACCTTTTTTGCTTCATACGGTATGATTCATACCTTACATACATGCTCAAAGTGAAAAAAATAGACTAGCGGGTATTACAAAAAAATTATATGTACTAGCATGGGTGAGGTTTGAAGCCGTGTCCCCTCAGTCCTATACTATCTGTGTGACATCTATAATGTCTGAACAGAATTGAAGATAAACTGTATCATTGCATTTTTACTTATCACATATTTTATCAGTTATGTACACAAAGTCAGTGTTATTGTTACAAACTAAAATTTTGTCTAAAGGTGTTTTCATTCATCATTTCTTGATTGATTGTCAGTCATCAATCAACTTCTGGGAGCTGTCAATTGATAAATGGGGTTGAGGGTACGTTAGTAAAGTTAAATGTGTGGCTGTAAACTGTTTTTCAATAAGATTTTAAGGGTCCATGCCTTAAACTAAAAGGTCTGTCTGTTTGATATTTGAGCTGTGTGAACCTGGAACCCGACTTTGGAAAAAACATTTTTTTTTAATTGCATATGATTGTACTATGTATGTACTGGTTTGTACCACTTTTCATTTCGTTTGTACCTCAAAGGGTTCCGAGATAGGGGGGTTTCAAAATTGCTTACAACAGTTACAACCCCGACTTTGGAAAAATTTAATTTTTATAATTGCATTCGATTGTAATAGGTACGTACTGGTTTGTACCACTTTTCATTTCGTTTGTACCTCAAAGGGTTCAGAGATAGGGGGGTTTCAAAATTGCTTACAACAGTTTCAACCAGACTTTGGAAAAAATGATTTTTTATAATTGCATTCGATTGTACTAGGTACGTACTGGTTTGTACCACTTTTCATTTCGTTTGTACCTCAAAGGGTTCCGAGATAGGGGGGTACTATCTCGGAACCCTTTGAGGTACAAACGAAATGAAAAGTGGTACAAACCAGTACATACCTAGTACAATTGAATGAAATTATAAAATTTAAATTTTTCCAAAATCTGGTTGTAAGCAATTTTGAAACCCCCCTATCTCGGAACCCTTTGAGGTATAAACGAAATGAAAAGTGGTACAAACCAGTACATACATAGTACAATCATATGCAATTCAAAAAATTTTTTTTTTCCAAAGTCGGGTTCCAGGTTCACACAGCTTGATATTTGGCATGATTTTTGGCTATGAAGCCCCCTAATGAGCAAACTAGCTGTTTGCCCGTGAGGCCCACACTAAATTTCATCCCCTATTATCGCCCCTAGGGGGGTGGATTGAAAAAAAAAGTTCAGTGGTTTAGCCGTGAAAGCGTAACCAAGAGTTACTTTTGCGTTTATAATATTAGTATGGATTATGACGGAATTGACGCCTTGTGTCGCAACAAATTTTCAGAAAAGTGCGTGCCCTCCGAATCACGAGAAGGCAATAATAGCACTCATAACGAAAATTGATGCTTGTAATTTCCAGCTAGTGTCAGAGAACTAAATAATTAGGTAATTTTCGCAATTTCAGGTTGATAATATAATATTGGACGCGAACAAGATGCCGAATAATGGACGCATGGGAGACTTCAACATTAGGGGGCGGACTAAGGTAAAATGTTATTTATTTATCTAATATATAAAATTTCCGTGTCACAAGTTAGTTGCCATACTCCTCCGAAACGGCTTGATCGATTTTTATGAAATTTTATATTTATATTCGGTAGGGCCGACAATCGGTCGTAAATTTATTGCACAGGTTACGGTCTCTTCAACCAAATCCGTCCAGTTGTTGATCACTGTCGTGCGGCACGTAGAGGGTTGCGGCGGTTGCGGTTGCCGAAACCGCGACGCGATTGTAATAATCACGCAAAAATATGTCACGCATTTTTATATAGAAATAAAGTCGGTACATTAGTACACGAGGATATAATAGGTAGAGAGATGGCGACAGAAAGTGGTTGTCTTGCATGACGCGATCGTTGCGCCCGAACCACGAGTTTAGGGCGTGGCTTACGATTAGGAATTTCTGAGTCGTTCCTCGTCTTAAGAGGATCGTGTAGCTCAGCATACGCAGCGAAATAGGTATTTAGAAAATCATATTCTGTCTCAAGCACGCTCTTCCCACGGGCATCAGTGCGACAGAGAACACTGCAGCTCGTGAGTGTTCGTAGGTATGTTCATCGTTGAAAATTGCGTTTTGGGGGAAAACGATTTACACCTACTAAACTATAACGAAACCTTATAATTTTGGTGTCAAAGGTTTTAGCAGATTATAATCTGCGTACGTACGTTTTGCTTTTTTTGAAATTTTGCTTTGTTTCTCAAATACAGACGGTTTATTACGAGCAAGTTATGAACCAAAAAAACCGAGTATTGAGGGGATTATAACTTTTGACCTATTACGAATTTTGAAAAAAGGAAAAAATACGTACGTAGTTTTTCATTATGTCAGTAACATATTACAAAATCGTTAAAATTAAATGATATTTAGGGGTAGTAAAACGTTTTCCCCGTTTGTATGGACATGGACGCGGTACACTACACTCTTAAATAGACATTTGATTTGGAATATTACGCGAATTTTAAGGATAGGAGAAGTTGGGAGTTTCGAGAATTTCATCGCATTCTAAAATTCTAAAGGTTGTACATACAACACTATATTTGAATTTAATTGAATTCGCGCCAAGACATTAATAGAAATAAAAACATTATTATGTAGGTGGGTTTAAATGGAAGATGGACATCAAGGGTAGGTACTGAGTGGAAAAAAATAGGCGTCTTGGCTCTTCCCTCGTGTCTCTCCGCCTGCGCCAAGAGGTGAACCTCAGCGTAAACGCGAGCCCGCAACTCAGACCTAGAACGGACCACAGAAGTATCGGCAGAGCACCAGGCATGATGGAGTGGCGACATCGTAAAGAGAGGTGGATAGGGAGAAATGCGCAGTGCTGAGAAGGTCTACGTTCAACAGTGGACGAGCTGAAGAATAAGGAAGGTAAAACTAAACTCTCCAAAGAAGATGACAACCCTGGACATGCTTTTAGAAGAGTCTAGACGACACATGAACCAAATTATAAACTAGACCGAGTGCACTTCTTGAAAGTAGTCCAAAGATACAGAAATGGAGAATATATTTAATATTATCTATTTAATAGTTAAATAAGTAGTTTCATTTAGTGATGTCATATTTACAATTGCATAGTAATATTAATATATGTGCCAGTATTATATAAATATTGATTCAAACATACTTCTATATTAGATAACTTAAGGAAACGCCTCATAATTTTTGTCCCATACAAAAACGGACTTCAGTAATTCAAGTATCGTTTTGTTTAGTTTTAGTTAATGGATCCTTAACGTATATAAAATGATCTATACTCAATATTTAAAAGCCCTGAAGTCGTCAATTTCACGCATATTTTTAACCGACTTTGCGATATTTACTAATGTATATTTTTTTTACCATATCGAGTGAAAATAATTTCACATACTTTATGGATCCATTAACTAGAACTTGCTATTTCCAATATTTTTTGTACAATACTTGAATTGCTGAAATCCGTATTGTGTATTTTATTGTACCGATTTTGTTTTTAAATTTTCTTTTTCTATTTATTTCTTTCGCTCGGATATTGGGTAAAAGAGATGCAAAATTTTCGAACACGTGCGTTTTTTAGTTGGTTACGCGACCAAGAAGTAGGTACTTTTCTTTGTTATATTTCTGCGCGGGCGAAACCGCGGGCAAAAACATAGTATTATTATTATAGTGATTTTTTTTTCACAAGCGGCAATGTGGCAAGATATAACCTGGTGGCAATAACGTGAATCAACACTATTAATATGGTAATTCACATACTTACAAATAGTTTCACGGAATCTCTAGCGGAGACACGTGTGTTTATTTAAAAATAGATAGGAAGTTATATAGAATCAATAATAAGGAAAATGAAAAATGGTAAGTTATTAACCTACTAATATTTTAAAAAACAGCGAAACGGATTTGGATGAAACATTGGTGATAAATAGTTTTTTTTTCCTGGATTGGAACGTAGGCTACTTTTTATCCCGGAAAAATAAATCTTAGTAATAACTATAACTTGTTTTTTATTTAAATAAACTAAAACTAAAAAGATTGGTAGGATCATAGGTAAATCACATGGTTTAATTAAAAGTAACCACAATACTTTAGCACTCTATTAATAAACTCGAATTAGCGACGTATTAACTAAACTGTATTTCGTCTCCGTCTATCATAATGAATTGCAGATTTGAGAGGGAGACGAAAATGAATGTGTTTTAAGGAAAAAAAAATTTTACAAAGTCTGTCTGCGATAACTGTCATCTTAGAAGGTATCCTGCCTGAAGTAAGGAACCCTGGAACCAAATAGCAAAACGCAGGAAAACAATACGGAATTTATTTATTGTATTTACAAGCGAAGTCTCGCTCGTTCATTCCGCATTATAAGCCCGCCGATTTAAAATGTCTCCATTAGCCTAACGATTGTAAGCACACGGCACTATCTGATAATAACCAACATAATATATAGAGGCGTACGTGACTTTGTGCATGGCGGCGCTTGTCCCACGGCTGAGCTGACTGTTTACAAACTAAAGAAAGACTGCGGAGTTTCGCAACCGTTGTTATTATAGGCTGTATGAATAGGATGTCTTTGCTTGATTGTTATTATTGTGTTATACGGCCTACTTGGTCGTGATTGTCGTGAAAGATTTCGTTTGTATAAGTAGGTAATGTACCTACAACCTTCTTGCTGAAAGTGAAATGTGACATCATTTTTTTTTTTTTCATTTATTTCAAAAGAGGTTGTATTGAAGTAGGTACCTAATTAATTAGTAAGTACTCAGGTAATTTTAAAATAAGTAAGTAAATAAAATATGTACACGACGTGTGTTTATGACGTATTCAAGAAGCTATGCACTCTCTGTTATACAGTAGGTAAACGTGGCTGATGACGACTTGAGCCGTGTATACCCGATTCAGCGTCACCGAAAGACCCAAGTGTGACGGTTCAGTTTCGTTTACTGTTCAGAAAGAGCTCAAGGTAAAGAAGTTTTCAATTTACCCTTTACGGCATTCTTCTTTGAGACTAGAATTTCAAATTGTGAGTTTTATAAAATATGATTGATATTAGGTATGAAGAAATGTTTTACTAGCTAAGGTTGCCTCAAAATTGCTGCAGAATTCCTTAGGACATTATTTATGAACACTCCTTGAGTGAGCCTGCTTCGACATACCTACATAGGTATACGACCTCTTTTCTGGGAACAAATTTAAAAATGCTGCTGTCACATTTCACATTCAGCCATTGGCAAACTACCTAAATGTTTCACGACCAAAAAGCGTATAAAGCGCATCACTTGAGAACAGCTGGACCGATTTGGCAAATAAAAATAAAGTAAATAATTGTTAGCACTAGATGGTATCAGCGCACGTTTGTTGATGGAGCTATTATTGTAAAGTCCAACGTCAACAAATAAGTAGGTAGCTAATTCTTAGTCATTCTTATCTTCTTATCTTACTAACACTATTATGTGAAACTTTGTAGGGGTTAACCAATGGTCAGAGTTGTGATGGGTGACCGCTTGTGGATTCTTTTTGGCCTCAAAATACCTCAAAAGAGCTGGGCACTCGTTGGGTAGGTACTGTATGTAGCCTCAATAAAAATAATCGCCGAATGAGGGTGACTTATTATGTCCCTTGCTAGGTATAGCTATCAAATATATTCAAACTGCAATACTAAAATTTCCATTCATCAAACAAAAGTTACGGTTTTTTTTGGAAGGTAGTTCAAATTTAAAATTCGAAAACTGTTTGTTAAGTACTTGCTACAAAGTTTTATAATTTTTTTCTATCCATTAATTTAAATACGGAAAGATAGGCAATGCAAAAGAGAAAGCGCCCATAGATAGACGAGACTGTTTATTTAATAGGTAAGCTAGTTATTTAGTATTTAATTTAAATAACTTAACAATTTGTTGTAAGTACCTACCTAGATTTTTCATAAAATAATTACTTACTGAAATTTCTGAAATTTTTTTTTCATTATTTTTATATTTCATGTAAATCTTGACAAGTGAGTAGGTACTAATTATTCCCAAATTTTTTTTCATAGTCCTGAAAATTCCTGATAAACTCTTCTTTCACATTTTCCTTTCATGCAAATTTATACTAAGCAATTAATAATAACGCATATAAAAACAATTTTATTGTTTTCATAATTCCTGAAAATTCCTGAAAAACATTTTTTATTACTTTTTTTGTAAATACCATACAAAAGCAACTAGTTGAACTTTTTCATATATCCTGAAAATTACTGAAATCTGTTTTTGACAATGTGAAAAAATGTGTTATTATGTACCTCGGGGTTTTAAGAGCTCATATCTCGCTAAATATTTACCAAATAAAATATATTATAAAGAGGTTAAAACAAGTCCATGCGACATCAATATCGACTACAAAATGACCACTCGACACCATGTCGTGCGCTAGGAATAGAGATACGTCTAAAAAACATGGCGGATTTCAAATGACGTAGCTGTCAACATCTTATATCTAACGTGAGACAAAACGAGTAAAAACAAGTTTATTCCTCGACATACGACATCTAACTCTATCGTTCCCAAGAATTAACTTTTATAAAAAGCAGAAATTTTTGTGATATTATGACGTAGAGATTTCTCTAATTCGACTAAATGTCTAAAGAGCGAGAATCGGCCCCCAGGCCCGTAACAGCCTAGCGTCAGTAGTAATTTTGCTTAATTTTGTAAAATACCTATTCTGTTTTAAAGTAGAATTTAGTGTTTAATAGACGTGATTATTTATGGTTAATGCAGTGCATGGTGCAGTGCCTGCATGTAAGTCATCTGAGATGAAAATTCCACAGAATTACACATTTACACGCATGACGCGCACTGATGTATTATTTTTGGCCTCGTTCTAATCGCGACATTACCATTCTAGAAAGAGCAAACGCATTTTTGACATATCTTTGGCATATTGACTCCTTTATTGTCTATGCATATAAGCAAAATCTACCAACTGAGTTTTGAAAGCTTTGTTAAAAAAAGTGAAGAAAATAAAAAGATTTTATGGAGACCGAGATCTCTTTGAACAAATCAGAAATCGCATTCAAAACTCATTTTGCTTTATCGGTCGCTAAGGCCCGGCCCTATTTGCCTTATTTTTTTATTAATAAATAAATAAATATAAAATGTAGAAAAGTGTATTTATTATTTTTATTAATGTAATTTAGTTTATTACACTCGTAAAGTTCCAAAAAAACCGGCCAAGTGCGAGTCGGACTCGCGCACGAAGGGTTCCGTACCATTGTCTATAAAAACGGCAAAAAAATCACATTTGTTGTAATGGGAGCCTCCCTTAAATATTAATTTATTTTAATTTAATTATTTATTTTTAAAGTGAATATATAACTAAATATTTTGTGAATCCTGTTGCCGTTATCAATATCGAGCAAAAAAAATCACGTTTGTTGTATGAGCGCCCCTTTTTTTCTTGTATTCTGATTTTTAGCATTTGTTGTTATAGCGGCAACAGAAATAGGTACATCACATCTGTGAAAATTTCAACTGTCTAACTATCAGCCTGGTGACAGACGGACAGACAGACGGACGGACAGCGGAGTCTTGTAATAGGGGTTCCGTTTTTACCCTTTTGGTACGGAACCCTAAAAAGACTTACGTATAAGTATTCCATTGGTTAAAATAAAATTTGTATGGAGAAAAACTTCGGTTCGCCATTTTGGTTTGGAGTTTTGGACGAATAAATTAAGTGTAGTCGATAAAGTTTTTAATTTAATTTTATAATTAGTAAAAAACACGTTGAAAGAATAAAGGATGAAAGATTTAATATTTCAAATATAATTTCGTTTCTTCTGGTTCTGACTTTTTAAAATCACACATTTGGATATTAAATTATTTTTAGTTATCCCAGGGCCTGTATTCGTAAATCAAAAAGCTCCTTAAAAATCCCATCACAATTATTTACCCCCTAAATTTGGGGGAAAAACCCCTAAGTTGGGAACCCTGGTTGCGGTACGTCTCTATGGGCGAGTAGAGGGGATTGAAAAAGGCGTTCTATTGGTTAGGTCACGTCGGTTGTCGCACCGTGTAGAAGGCATTTTAATATGAACAACTGACTACTAGTGGACACTGTTACCGCAAGACTGAAAATGTGTTATCCAAGAATTCAAAAAGAGTAGTTTTGCCGGTATTCGGTTCCACGATTCAATAATTCTAATGTTTTCTACTGCTAAGTTTACATGAACTTGATTATCATGGAAGTGTCATTGTTCAACGAATCGATTGCCTCTATCTAATCTGGCATTTTTTAATAAAGATAATATTCAATAAGCCTACCATTCGTATTTGTTTCTTATGCACGTTTGTTTAGGGAAATTGCGCGGCGCGAATTCCGATGTCAGCATTTCGAGTGGCAGATAATTGTGTGCTGAGGTCAAGATTTGTTGCACGCGGTTCCGCACTTATTTTGTATTGATTCTTGTACGCACCGACAGAGATACTGCGGGGTTAGCATATATTTTGACAGCGACACTTTCGTTTCGGTCGAATGGCCTTGAACAGGCCAAAACGTTCATGTCCAACAAGGACCGGCCAGAGATAGCCCGGGGCCGAGAGGTCCGGCCCAACAATGTGCGGGAAAATTCTCTGTACTTGTCTTTGTCCGGCCAAGCAAATTGCTCGGCATTCTTGTGCAGGACATGCCCGGTCCGAGAATGTCCGGCCCAACAATGTGCGGGCAAATTCTGTGTACTTGTCTTTGCCCGACATAGCAAATTTGCACGCACATTGTTGGGCCGGACCTCTCGGCCCCGGGCTATCTCTGGCCGGTCCTTGTTGGACATGAACGTTTTGGCCTGTTCAAGGCCATCCGACCGAAACGAAAGTGTCGCTGTCAAAATATATGCTAACCCAGCTGGTAACTTCGTCCACAGTTAGCCAGCTATCGTTAGTGGCAATTGTATTGACAAGTCAATTTATCAGGGATGGCAGACTACTGATATGGGGGGGAAGAAACTCCTGCCTCTTGGCCAAAAACCCCTTAAATCGTTCACAGCGAGATTTTTAGCCTACCGTGATGTTAGCCAAAGGGGTTAAAACTACCCCTTGAGGGATATAACGACAGAAATCTATCTATACCGAAATGACTAGCTTTTCGCCCGTTGAAATTTTTTTAGGGGTTGAAGAACATTTCACATAAAAACTTTTATAACCCCTTTTCTACCTTTAGAGGTTGAATTTCAAGACCAATATAAAATGTGTGGTATTACTCAGTCAGAACTTTCCCTTTTATATATATTGTTTTTTTTTGTTGACAGGCAATGGTGGCTTGTTACCCTGGCTCCGGCACTCACTACGTGAAACACGTGGACAATCCGAACAGGGACGGACGGTGTATCACAGCTATATACTACCTCAATGTTGACTGGGACGTGGCCAGGAATGGGGGACTTCTCAGGTGAGGGGACTAGTCTAGTTTACTTGGTGTATCAGAAGTGGGATAGCACATTATGTGCCTGCTTTATAGATGCACGTAAGTGGGTACGTACAGAAATTATACGCCCAGTCGCCAACTATACGGGCGATAGATCCCCTTAATAAGTATTTATTAAGCCATTCTGAGCGAGGTACGCAATCTGATTTTTTTTCAGCGTGAAATTTGATAAAAAGAAACCAGTATCAACACCTTCTACAGAAAAATATCATTTTTTTATTTCTTCACGGGTTGCGGTGTTACGGTTCCAGGGTACCCAGCTGAAGACCAAGTCTCCCTCGTTTAGCCGATGGTATTTGTGAGGCTATACCTAACGAGTGGCTAGTTCTGTTGAGATATATTTAGATGGAAAAGCCTCTAAGTGTGGTTTGTCGGATTATGTACATAAGTTTTTAATTAAAAAACCCATTGGTACATGGCCGAGATCCGGGATCGAACCCGGGGTCTGCCTAGTTAATACCAGACGTCTTAACCACTCGGCCACCGACGCACCTAAAAAGAACCAAAATTAAAAAAAAATAAACTAGAGTAGTAAAGTAGCGCTTTCTTATCACTAATTGACAAGTAATGAGAAAATTACAGCGTAGTTGGAAGAAATATAATTTTCGCCTTCTTTGGTGACAATGGGGGCTGAATCATCCTCGGTTTATTTTTAACTTGAAAACCCTACAAATTTCAGAGTGTTTCCCGAAGGTCAACACCAGGTGGCGGACATAGCGCCCATCTTTGACCGAATGCTGTTCTTCTGGTCGGACCGACGGAACCCTCACGAAGTTCAGCCCTCCTTCAAGACTAGGTACGCACGGAATTAAAAAAAAAGCTAGTCTTTCAGTAGTCATCCATGGTGTGTAACATATAACCTCGGTAACCTATATTTGGGGGGTAAGGGGGAGAATGTTATAATATCTATCCCACCCCAAATGTCATCCTCACCTGCACGCTTGGTACCCTCTGCTAGACAACAAACGAGGCTCTAGCGACCGAGCAATGGCGGTATAACCATACACCTAGCTAGGAAACTGGTTGGGAGAGGCTACAGCGAGCCTGAAGACCTAAATAGTCTCAAAATGTCTGGTGCAGAAGGCAAGGGGAAACCACTGCACTATTCTTCCCAAGAAAGTTAACCATGGCGAGTCGATACAAGGTGCGTGGCGCTGTGGACCGCCATGATTGACCACGACTGCTCTGTTAAGGGCGCCACGACTAAGAAGAATAAATATAAATAGCGGTCCGCCCGCGATTTTTTACATCTACACAAATAGTCCTATCAAGTTGATCACCACTGACATGTGTATATGAAATTTATATGAATTCGGAGGTCAGATAGAGCGTCACCATAAAGTGTGACGACCGCTCCCGGAATCCAGGCCGAAGAAGAAAAAGGTTATATTGCCGGCTTTTTTTTTGTGTCAATCAGTCAAATGTTTTTTAATTTTTTAAGGCCAAGGCTTAACTAATTTGTAGAGCCAAAGTATAAAAATGATATACAACGTTACAAAGTAATTCATAGCCATTTAAGGGTCCTATACTGGGTTTTTTTCTGCGATAAACTATTCCCAATTTCTCTGTAAATAATCCACCTGTGTCACTGTTATTTAGCATATAGTTACTTATTGAATATATCTAAGTGAAATAGCTGTTATTTTTTCTATGGGTTTTATTGAATAGGAAATATGGGTGGTTTACCTTTGCCCCGTTTTCTCTTTCATAATCTATCACAAAGCTCTTAAATTTTTTAATGCGCTGTTATACCATTACTCTGCAATTAAACGTCTTGCTCTTATTGGTAGTTTAGAGAAAACAGGGGCAAAATAATCCTTTATTTTACCACCCATATTTCCTATTCAATAAAACCAATTGAAAAAATAACGACTATTTCACTTAGATATATTGAATAAGAAACTATATGCTAAATTACAGTGCCACATGAGTATTTGCAGAGAAATTAGGAATAGTAATATCTCCATACAAATTATGGATATAGGGCTCTTAAAGAAAGACAAACAAGGACACAGACTTATTTTTATAAATTAATAATTCCAGATACGCTATCACACTTTGGTACTTCGACGCACAAGAGAGAGAAGAAGCTACGCAACGATTTCGTAAGTATCTACCTTGTAATAGCATATAGTCACGGCTTTATGTATTGGGATAGACAGGTCTTTATAAATCTTTTTCATACACTAGCAGTGGCCCGTGACTTCGTACGCATTGTATTAGGAATAGTGACGTGTATTTTATGTTAATACGGCACGCAGGGCAAACGTTTCCTTTCACCCTCTTAGGGGATGATTTTCGAAAAATCCTTTTTTAGTACATGTCTACATCCCCTAATGAATATATCTTCCAATACGATTTTATATATTTAGATGATTCATGTAATTGATCAGCGAACGTATTTTACCCGACCTGCGCCGCAGCAAAGACAGGGTTATGTTTTCACGCCTATATGACATGTGGGATTGTTTATACCCTCGAAGCATCCCAACGGCTGAATATATTTAATATTAACTAATTTACGTACAAAACGTAATATTTCGTTTGATTTTGATTCATGAATTTTCGCGTAAAAAAAAAAAGACAATAAATACGACACTACCGCCACCTATTGGGGCTATTGGGAGCTAGACCAAAACGTTCGCCCTTAAATTAATGTGTACACAAAATACAATTAAATTGTGACGATTATAACACAATAATTCTTAAAACTACAAATCTGTCATTTACTAAATCTTTTTTTTCTTTTGTCACGGGTTGCTCAGGTGTTACAGTGTTACGGTCCTAGGGTACCCAGCTGAAGACCACATCTCCCTCTTTTAGCCGATGCTATTTGTTAGGCCTATACCTACCTAACCAGTAGCCAGATTTATATTTAGATGGAAAAGTCTCTAAGTATGGCTTGTCGGATTATTGGTACCCAAAAAACCCATTGGTACATGGCCGGGATCCGGAGTCGAACCCGTGGTATGCTTAGTCAATAGGCTGTCTTAACCACTCGGCCACCGACGCACCTTAATAACTAATCAGTTGTTCAACACCTTGATTAAAGTTTGTCTTCTTAATAATTTCAGATGGAAATAGTGTGAGAGCACCGTCCACGAGTAAGTGATATTGGTATGCGCCACCTCTCTCTGCAGTGTGGTCAACTAGGAACAACTTTTAACTATAGTGCAAGTGATGCGAGATGGCACAATCGCAATGGAACTGCTACTTTTTTGTCACAGCTGTGATTTTTTGCAATCTGTTACTGCGGTGTAACAACTGTGCATAGGTAACCAAAGAAATAAATAATGTGAGGTTTTCATGCAATGATTTTTTTTTTTTTTTTGTAGCAATATTAAAGATCTTATATTAAAAAATCCTCTTTAATAAATGTTTAAAAACACACTTGATTTGTTCAAATACCACTCTGCAGTAGATTAAGATAGATTTTATGTACAATATAAACCTATATATAAATATGACTATATTTTTAGTTTTAAATTAGTTTTTTTTATTCTCGATCAGCCATCATGATTACTATAGTGTTGTGCATTTTTGCACAGATGTCATGAAGTATTATTTATATTAATTTTAATATAAAGATTTTATGTTGATGTTTCGTTGCATTCTAATGATTTTTTTCCCCTCTTTTCTTTTGTATAGTGACTTCAGCTTTCTCCTCTGAAACTTTATTTTTTATTTGTTGAAACTGTAATAATATTTTCTTAATTTTACCAATGACACGTTAACGAAACTTAGAGTAAGACTGAATGGAAAATTGTCCAATAAGTTAGAAGAGATTTTTTTTTAATAAATGTTGTGTATTTGGTATCTGTTTTGGACATGGTGAAACAAAGCGTGATATATTTATACTTAGTTTATATAGAGATTGATCAGTCAATTATTATTTTAGCAATGTTGCATATTGATAAGTAGCTTGATAACAAGATGGCGGTTCTTGTATTTTAAGAAACTGAGTTTTTGCAATATTTATTCTGAAATGTGACTGAATTGTTTTTGTTACTTGTAAAATATATAAGTTTTGATTGATCAATCAAAGTCTGTTATCAGTTGTTTTTCTGCAAGTAACAAAAACTGTTCTGTCTATTTAGTTTTTAAGTTATGTGTAATTTTGAACTAGTCTTCAAATTACTTAAATATTATACCCATAACCACCTGTCACAATTATTTTTAAACAATTATTTTTAAAATATTGAAAAATGTAATCAATTTTTGTTGCCAGTCCGTATGTAATTTTTTTTAAACTTAATATAATATAGTTTTTGGAGATTATGATCTGATGAGACAGTGCTATGTGAAAAATCCAATTTATTAGTTAGTCTTCCCATTTAATACACAATATTTTTGGTTGATTTTTAAATTTAAATCCCAACTTCCTAATGTATTTAAAATACTGATTTCTTATATGTATATAAAATGTAAATTGTTTATATACCTCATATTTAATAGTAACTATATGAATGTATATAATATTGATGAATTTAATATTAAGTATTAAATTTTATACGAAATTAATTACCTAGTTATTTTGTTAATAAGTAAAAAGTTTATATTTTAACGGATATTTTTGATTTCTCTTTGGACTTTCGCAGTTTGACTTTTTAAATCACAATATTTACAAGTAGAAAGGACTGGTGATTAAACATTTTGTTAAAAGTGTTGCTGTGTTTTGCTCTTTTTAATAATAAGAAAATAAATTCAACAATCTACATACATATCAGAATAATGGACCCATTTTCATAGCTTTGTCTGTCCTATAATAGAAAATCAATTAAAAATACTTAAAAAGCGTCTTTTTTTACTGATTCGTAATTGACAAAAATGTTGGATGTACCCCTCTCAATGAAGTAGGAGTCGAGCGGGGCTCCCTAACGAGAATGAAGAACTTTGCAACCTATTTCTTGCTCGGAATTTGTAATAGCATGCTATAGGTACCGGGACGGTTCTTGAGCGGTGGTCATTAGATGCGCAGAGCACTATTTTTGGGTCTGCTTGACGGTATGAGGTATTAATTTAAATTTTACCAACATTAAAAAGTAATCGTAAAATCAATTATAATAATTATACAAGTTATATTGCACTCGAATTACATTATGCGCAAACATTCCCCCACTTTTTCGTCGAGCGCTCAAGAACCGTCTCGTTACCTATACCTAAGAGAAAAAGAAACAAAAAGTGGTGTTTGATTCAATTTTTTCATATTGTCACTAATATATGTAAATTATAGCTTAGATATTAGGCTACGAATTTGAGAAAAAAATCTTATATACCTACCTACTTCTCTTTCTAACACATTATGAACGTTGTAAGATAGTATAGAACAATCTAATGTTTTCTTTTGCGTATTTAGTATAGTTAATCTGAAACTCCTTTTAGGACAGCGAGTATCACATTTTTAGATATTAATTTATACATCAAACCGTTTGTTTTTGTTTGTACAGACTTCATGAATTCCGATGCCATTTTTTTTTATTAATTTAAAAAAGTTTTCCTGTCGATTTATTTGACATTTCCTGTGGTCATTTCGCAAATGTATAAAAACGCGATACTTTTTTATTGCAATTTATTTTGAAATTATTAACAATGAGAACGAATCGTATATTTAGCACAGTGGAGGAAGACTGGGGTAAAAGTGTGGTTTATGCTACGGAGTCATTACCTAGTGTTAAGTCGAAAAAATCTCCACCGGCCATCCCTGCAGCTACGGTAAGAAACATAATGTATTAACCGCCGTGAAATAATGTGGATAAAGCAAAAACGCTTTGTCTGGAGCGTCCTTGCCGACTTTCCAGACAAAGCGTTTTTTAATCAAGTTTACTATACCCTCTTATTCTCAATCACATTTTTAAAACTTCATAGTAAAGACATGCAAATTATGGAAATGGATAATTAGTATTGAAAAAAAATCTCGAAATAGGCGGTTATCTTATATATAGATTGCAAACCATGTTAAAGCTCCTACCCCCCTTAGGAGCATATACAATTTGCGATATATGTTAATAGGAATATTGGTTACCTTTTGAACACATTGCCGCGGCGAACTAGTAGTTTGTCGGTCCTTATTTCACGTCAACGCAGAGCAAGGATCGACATGATTTTTTGCACAGACGGAGGGCCGAATGTAGTTTTTATTGAGATTGTAGGTATCATAAAATTACCTACTATTTTTCCATGTAGAAAACAGAGTATATATAGAAAAATGGTAATTTTAAAGGAAGGACTGCCTTCAAACCATAAATCTCATTTATGACCTACTATATCCAATCCTATCTAATAATATTAAGGGTGCAAATTTAAAAAAAAGTGCCCATTTTCCATCAAAATAGGCAGACCACGGGTTCGATCCCGGATCCCGGCCATGTATGGGCCAATAGGGTTTTCATATTAAAACTACACTTAGAGGCTTTTCCATCTAAATATACCTCAATAGAACTGGCAACTCGTTAGGAATAACCTCACAAATACCATCGGCTAAAAGAGAGAGACTTGGTCTTCCACTGGATGTCATGGGACCGAACACGTTTTCGGGAGCTGTAAGGTAAGGGTGGGTTTATATGTGCGGTTATAAAACAACCCCTAACCCTGCCGTGCCAACAGGGTCGTACTTTCAATATGTGCAATTGTGTTTGTTTGTTGGTTTGTCCTTCCTTCACGTCAAGACAGAGCAACGCATTGACGTATTTTTTGCACGGAGTTCGAGTGAGTGAAATAGGCTTACTTATTATCCCGGAAGTTCCTCGGGATAAATTCTTGTCACTTTTCAAAAAATTCCACGGCTTTCGCTAGTTATATGTAGATATATTTGAGGTGTTTTTAGGTACCATTTGTTAATGTTTCAGGGTCCTCCCGCACACGTAGCATCGGCTGTTGGATTCAAAGAGATGGCTTCCACCCCGTCTCTCCTTATTACTAAAACTCACTCCAACTTTTCTGTCCCAGATGATGATGACGACGACAAACTTGCGTAGGTAACCATGGGTGGGGGTAAACGCTTAGTACTAGCCCCTGTACCACTGTATTTTTCTGTCGCTTTATTGTCGCAACGGATTTTACGTTATATGATGATTATGTTAAAATACAAACATAATAATTATAATTAATGATTGGAAACACTAAGTTTGACGCCCTAGATCGCCTTTCCCGTTTAAAACATCACAATTAACTATTTTCCTACAGCTCTGTCTCGCGATGCTCGCGATCACAAAACGATACCAACGAAATCTAAGGTAACTGTAGCATAACTGGTCAAAGGGGAAAAAATTGGCGAAAGGGGGAGCCCGTCTATGGCCCCTCCATAGGCTTAGTACTCTATGGCGCCAACCGAAGCGTGAGAAGTCGAATAAAACAAAGAAATTAGCTTTTTTTCTTTCTTCACGGGTTGCTTTACAGCTCTCGTAACCGTATTATCGGTCCCAGGGTACCCAGCGGAAGACCAAGTCTCCCTCTTTTAGCCGATGGTATTTGTGAGGCTATACCTACCTAACGAGTGGTCAGTTCTGTTGAGATATTTATGGAAAACCTCTTAGTGTGGTTTGTCGGATTATGTACCTACATAAGTTTTTAATTATTAAAAACCTATTGAAGTGAATAGAAAAAAAAAGAAATAAGCACCCCTTCTTTAAGAATAGGCATGATGACTAAAAAATTCTAATTAGTCCGTCAGTTAGATTATCAGAAAATATTGGACACGTATTTTTTCTTTTGTCAATTAAACAAAAAATGATGAAGATATAGCCCGCTAAAGTTCCGCGTGACGTCACGCCTTAGTACAATTTTTAGCAAGGCGTGACGTCACCAGCCCCCACTCCCAAACTTTGACGCACTTTATCTCTGTCATTTTTTGTTTGATTGACAAAAGAAAAAATACGTGTCCAATATTTTTTGATAATCTAAATGACGGACTAAATAGAATAATATTTTGTTTACCCTGTCATCTACCCTATTAGGCTATAAAATGCAAAAATATTTTTTTCAAATCAAACTTGTACTTCCAAACAAACAAACTCTTCTGCACACTGATCTTTATAATTGTATAATCAAAATTTTCCACTGGTGAAGCTGGTGGGCCGGGATGCTGAATAAAAATGATGTGCATGTATGAAACGATATACTTATAGATGAGAATGGAACAAGAGAACTAGGTATGCAAAGATCGAGAGAGTGACGCTTCATACTCTCTGCCTGCCCCTTTGGGAAACGGGCTTGAAGGTATGTATCTATCTCTAAGATAAATATGTAAATGCTTACTATAATTTCAGAATGCCACGCATTCAATCAACTATTCTGGCGACCGTGTTGGAAGACACCATAACAAAATTTAGAATACTTGGTGAGTATAAATACAGTAGGTACCTATAGCGCGAACTCAGTAAACCGCGCGTCTTATTTTGTCGATATCTCTTTAAAAAGTCGCAAGTCATTGTCAAAAAGGACAAACAAATACACTTTCGAATTTTTTAGGTAAGTAGATATATTAGTTAAAATAAGAAGAAGAATTTAAGGATCCGTGGCTATCAGTCATGTTGTATCTGTCAAAAATATGGCAAATCTCAGTAAATCCTGGAAACGTGAGTTTATTTAAATACAACATTTCCTAACCACACATGATAGTTATTATTTTAAAATTGGATTGAGCCATATTTTTATTATTTAGGGTTCTAATGAGCCGTAGTTTTCGATACGAGCATTGCCTTTGCGTTTTGGAAATTATGGCTATTTAGAAAATATGGCTCAATCCAATTTGAAAAATTATAACTATCAACCGTGTGCTGAGTAAATGCTGTATAAATAAACTCACGTTTCCAGGATTAACTGAGATTTGCCATTCTTTTGACAGATACAAGATGACCTTGACCACCGCCCCTTAATATAATAATTACTTATAAGAAAATATACTTGCCTAATGCATAAATGCACATTTGAACCGACTTCTAAAAAAAGAGACGGTTCTCAAACTCACCCAATACTCCGCCAGTTGTGAACCGATTTAGATCATTTCTCTTTTTATTCGACAGATAATTCTTTTGACAAATGTTTCTCTGCCCTTGGCCGTATAACATACAATATTAAAATTAACTCTTATTATGTTATTCAGCTTCAAGCAACAATGAAATGAAGATACACAAAGCGATGGCCGATATGCCGTTACTTATAGCTCTGAAGTACAGAGTGCAGCAACCGGCCGTTATAGATGAGCTGGACGGAGTAGAGCCTGCCAAACTGAACTGTGATGAGTACAAGTTGAACAAAATGGATTATGATAGGTATCTTTTGCTAATCCTAATCTAATTTAATTTTGGTTCTGCTTAATACTAACTAATGTTATTGCGAAAGTACGTGTTTGTTTTTGACGTGACAACGTCTTATAATTCGATGAAGCCTGCTGCACGCACAAAAAAACCTCTATGCCGCGTTACCTCGCTCTGAGGTGTTCCAATTAAGGCTTGAAGTGCAAGCGAGAGCGCGGAACGAGCGACAAAGAGGCACAATCGGCCTCCCCGTTCAGCAGCGTTCAACATCTGTCTCTCTCCTACTTGAGTGAGCGATGCGTCCGCGTGGACAGCTTTCTTATGACGTTTTCACGTTCAACTATCGTCAGTAAACCGACTTTACAGACAACCGATTTTTTTCTTCACGAGTACCTACCAAGTCTTCCTCGTTTAGCCAATGGTATTTGTGAGGCTATATACCTAACGAGTTGCCAGTTCTGTTGAGGTATATTTAGATGGAAAAGCCTCTAAGTGTGGTTTGTCGGATTATGTACATTAGTTTTTAATTAAAAACCCATTGGTAGATGGAAGGGAACCTAGTACGCGGGTGGCGTCCTTCGATTGCAGGGAACACTACGTCGGTATTTTACAGTGTGAATCGAAAATTAAACCGCCTTTTACACTTAGAAAAGTTGGCTGCCTTCTGGTCGCCCGTTTCTAGCGTGCCCTGTCTATTTATATGCTTTACAAGCCCCAGATTCGCTATACAACAATTTGAATACCTACTAAAATACACTTAAAATTACTTATCTAATAGAGACAGATATATGCTACCGCTGACTTTTTTGTAGATCATTGTATTCTACACAATTCTTTCCTACATCATTTTGTTATATCTCTGACGAATTGGACAGAATACGCCATGAAAACGCGCTATGGCTAAGTTTTTCCCCGACTTGATTCACTTATACTAATGCACAGCTCCTAAACATGATAGGTCCATGTTTAATCGTAAAACTTCCTCGTGAATCAACCTATCTAATAGTAAAAAGCGCAATAAAATCAGTTCAGTAGTTTTTGCGTGAAAAGGTCACGATGATACCTAATTCAACTTTTTGTTCCAGAAATTTCTTCGAGCAAGTTTTAATTGACACATACTCTGACTTGAGTTTAAGTAGAGTGTTCCAGGCGTTGACGGACCACGTCCACAGCATTATAGACAGAGACGAGGCTTATGAATTCCTAATAGCCGACGAGATGAAGAACCGAGGGTAAGTTTGCCAATACACACATCATCACGATCTATAGTGGCCAGAGACACCGATTCAGTTGTCCATATGTTATTTTTAGAAGAAATGCGGAAGGCTTTATGTGCCCTCCGAAACACGAGAAATCGATGAAAGCACATTTATATTCTTAACAGACCACATTTTTCAATCTTGATATTTTCTTACTTTTGACAGTAGGTTTTTACAGGAGTTTAGGTGACTAGTAACTAGCTAGAGGCGCAGAGTTGATATTTAGTCTTCTTTTGCACACTTTGCCAAATGTTGATGCTGTCATTAGACATGTGCGTAACTCAAGCCAAAGTGCACTTTCAGCTTGAAGTATACGGTATCTCTTTCCACCCCGGCTTTGCCCGTAGAAAAAATGTGCCGAAACTTAACAGAATATTCTAAATATTCTGAGAATAATATTTCCATGGGCATACTTATATAGGTTATCTCAGTGAAAGAATTATAAAAATGGGTTGTGTAATGTGTAGTTTCTGAAATACATACTAGGGAATAACAGAACCTTCCTTTTTTTTAAAGTCGGTTAGGGGCGCCTCATAACGTTTGTATTGTACAAAACTTATTAAAAATAGCAAGTTCTAGTTAATGGATCCTTAAAGTATATGAAATTATCTATACTCAATATGTAAAAAATATGTCAATATAAACTATACCTAAGTTTCATGAAGCCCTGAAAGTCATCAATTTCACGCATAATTATACACACTCGACTTCTCTTAATATATTTAGGTACTAATGTGTTTTTTTTTTACGAAACTGGTGTATAATAGGGGGTAATAAAACACAAGTTTGTTTTATTACCTAGTTATGTGCATTATAGTTATAGAGATGGAGACAGAAAGTGGTTTCCCTCGTGCTTCCTTTGTTGCAAAAATTAAAATACGACTGTCATTATCGTTATAATCAGCAAGCAGGAAATCAGAATATTGTGACGGAATTTCTATTTCTTGAACATTTCTACTATTCAGCTTAGTGTTTTCATACTGTTTGTTTTACGATAAACCGTTCATTTAACTTGATGAAATGATGGTAAATTAGAAACAAAGTGTGTGCCTTTATTTTCGTAAGACGATATGACTTTTTTAAACACTTCTGGCACGGTATCATCACCTCGGACAGCTTCTTCTACACACGCCGAAATAAGCACTTGCCGGCAGAAAACCTCTTTGTAGTCTGGGCCCCCTCTACAAATTCTTGTAGGCGAGTAGGGATCCAACGCTTGTCGGTACGCCGCTGAGCCGATTTAGAAGAAAAAATAAATAAAAAAAAACTCTCCTACCAGCTGGCAGAAAATGAGTGAATAGCATTTGTGGGGACGTCTCGGTTGTCTTATTTGGTAAACAAACTGTGCACGTCGTTTTTAAATAAGTTGCCATTTAAAATTCTTAAAAGACGTTATATTAACATTTTTAACCTATTTAACATTTGCAGAATTAATAATAATGTTTTTTAAACTCTTATTTTTTAAATTTACAATAAAAAAGGCATGCAAAGTTTGTTTACCAAATAAGACAAGAAAAAAAATACACTTTAGATATTATAGTTGCATATTATATTTCTATTTCATCACCAACCTATACAGTAATGTAAAAAACACGTTCGCCGCATTGTAGCATATTATCTGTATGTGGTAGATTGATATAATATACTATATTCTATAGTGCCTGTATAAGTAAGTATTCATATTATACCTTATTTTCAGTATACGACGCGACTTGGCTAAGCAGTTGCGTCAACAAAGAAATCATTACAAATCTGTCGCTTATGACACCGATGTGATTATTGACACTTTGAGGACGCAAGTTGAGGTAATGATTGTTTATTATACAGTCGTTATAACGACCCCACAATACAAGGTTACATCGCACGGCGTTCAATGCTCAGCGTACGCAGCGAAATAGGTATTTAGAAAATCATATTCTGTCTCAAGCGCGCTCTTCCCACGGGCATCAGTGCGACAGAGAACACTGCAGCTCGTGAGTGTTCGTAGGTATGTTTTTCGTTGAAAATTGCGTTTTGGGCGAAAACGATTTACACCTACTAAACTATAACAAAACCTTACAATTTTGGTGTCATATGTTTTAGCAGATTATAATCTACGTACGTACGTTTTGCTTTTTTTGAAATTTTGCTTTGTTTCTCAAATACAGACGGTTTATTACCAGCAAGTTACGAACCAAAAAAAACGAGATTTGAGGGGCTTATAACTTTTGACCTATTACGAATTTTGAAAAAAGGAAAAAATACGTACGTAGTTTTTCATTATGTCAGTAACATATTACAAAATCGTTAAAATTAAATAATATTTAGGGGTAGTAAAACGTTTTCTCCGTTTGTATGGACATGGACGCGGTACACTACACTCTTAAGGTTCCTTGGCAGTCGGCCATCTTATATCTCTGTCAAAATTATGGTAAATCTCAGTTAATCCTGGAAATGTGAGTTTATTTATACAACATTTCTTTACCACACAGTAATTGATAATTATTAATTTAAATTAGATTGAGCAATATTTACATTATTAAGAGTTCTAAATAGTCATTGTTTTCAAAACGCAAAAGCAATGCTCGTTTTGAAAACTACGGCTATTTAGAACCCTGAGAGCAACGGTCCAATCATAGAAAAATGAGTTTATATGTACAACATTTTCAACTCAAATTGTTGATACTTATTATTTTAAATTGGGTTAAGCCATATTTTCGTCTACTTCTAAATAGCCATAACTGTTAAAACGCAATAGCAATGTTTGTTTTAAAAACTACGCCTATTTAAAACCCTTGAGTTGAAAATGTTGTACATAAATATACTCATTTTTCTAGGATTAATTGAAATTTGCCATATTTTTGACAGAGGTAAGATGGCCGACTGCCAAGGAACCTTAAGAATATGCTGTCATTGAACGCCGTGCGATGTAACCTTGTATTGTGGGGTACTTAAATAATGCTGTAAATTATGTAAACTGTGTGATAACGTAATACAAGCGTCGCTATAAGGTTAAGTTTGCTAAAAGTTTGTGAATACATGTCAGTATTCCTTCTTGAGGAAGCGAATGTGCGCCAAATCCATCATAGAATGATCCTATCATGAATTCGACTCACACTTGACTTTTCTTTATACCAGGATGCGGCCCTGAACGGGGAGATACGCAGTCGCTACGTCGACTATTGGCAGAACGCGAGATCTGAGCAACATAGACAAACGATATCTGACAAGGAGGCCATATACGGTGACGTTGTCGACTACTTGAAGCAGAGAAGTGACCACGAACAAAGGGTGCACACTGAAGTGGAGTTGCTCATCAATATTGTTATTAATGTGAGTATTTTGTTTTGATCTCAAACCTTCGTTCGTTACGCTTAAGGGCCGTTGGTCAAGGTCATCTTATAACTGTCAAAAATATGGCAACACTCAGTTAATCCTGGAAAGGTGAGTTTATTTATACAACATTTCCTTACCACACAGTTGATAGTTATTATTTTAATTTAATAAACGGGCAGATGGCAAGCCTGTTGTAATGTGTAAGTATCTGTTATTCCAAGAAGATTTTCAGATACCGACTTTACGTGACCTCCGAAACACGATAAGTACAATACAGTACAGTATTGAAGAAAAATGGGGCTTAGCATTTTTTTGCACGAGTCCAACATTCTACCCTTCAATTAATTGTTGTAATTATTTAGGAGACACTGGAGAAGGTTGAAGAATGGATGAACAAATACGACAAGGACATGGAAGCTGTAGATCTTAGGATCCAGATCAAGAAGAATGACTATCAGAACATGCTAGACAAGAGGATCGATTTGGAAGAGACGGTATTTTGTTGCATATTTGGATACATAGATAAACGAATGGGAAATGCGCGATAATCGTTTGCTTACCCAGGAAAAATCGGACTAAACTACTACTTTTAAGTTAAAATTAAGTGTCAAATTAAGCAAGCAAGGAAACTTTTGTATTTTATTACATTTTATAGAATTTAGGAAGCGGGCCATAATTTGATGATCACGCGACAACTTAGACAGAACAATCCCATTTGTGATTTAGAAAATCTCATTTAGAGCTGGCGCCAAGGTTTACTGAATTTTAAATATTTTCAGATCGAGAGACATGACAACTTGATGAAGAACTGGATACACTTCAAAGATGAGCGTGAGAAAGCTCGTCAATATAGAGAGAAGATGACCAAGTCGGCTATTATAGTGCAAGCTTGGTGGCGTGGTCTCTTAGTACGATTGCAACTGGGGCCTTACAAAGTAGCCAAAAAGAAGAAAGAGAAGAAAAAATAGAATTTTTTGAAACATTTATCATTGATTTATTATTATTTTAGTCTATAACAAATTTTAATTTTGTAATTTGTGCCTTTTTTGCAACAATGCCGAGGCGCCAAAATGGACACCTCGGCGTCTCTCGAGCCTTCGTGTGATCCTGATAAACTGCGCGATGCCATCCATTATTCCCTCAGAATTAGGAGAGACCGCTCGAATCGTTGTTCTGAAATTAATCCATATGTATTCTTATATTAATAAAACCTTGCTAAATAAAAGTATTTTAATCAAGTATCATCATAAAAATTGAAATGATCAAGTCTAGCAATTCCGTGAGTCAGTGTATAAAGCTTAAGATTTTTTAAATTTGCCGCTCGTTTTCACTGGACAGACTCTAGCTCAGGTGATATGGTGCGAGAGTATAGTCAGTAAATAAGTATGGCACAAAGGTAGAAAAAAATGGTCTTCCGCTGGGTACCCTGAGACCGTAACACGGTTTCGGAAGCTGTAAGGCAACCCGTGAAAAAAAAACGAAATGGTGATTATTTTTTTGTACCCCAAATTGTTCTTGGACCCCAATAGTGCTGTGGTCTCCATAATCGATGAGAAAACAAATATTGCGTGCTTATCTTGTACAATCATTGTAGGTACAATATTTTTTTTATTCTTAATAGGTTATATGGCTGTATAATTTGATACCTTTGCCTAGTAACGAAAAACTGGAGAAGTGGTGACAGCAAACGTCACAATATGGTCACGTGACCATTCATCAACCAATAGAATCATTTTATTTTAGTCTCGATTCGACAACACGAGTGTAAAAGTTGTGTGTAAAATATAAATAATTTTGTTATCCTATTTAGCGCTGTTTATATTTATTTAGAAAGCGTATTTATTATTTCCAACAGTGCCACAATATTATGCTAAAAGATTTCATGAAGTGTGATTAGTGTTTGTGCGCGAGTGTCGAATATAAGTGCCGGTTGTCGTGCTGGCTTCGTCTAACTCCGTTACTTCCCTGGACGCGATGAAAACTAAACCAGAAATACCGAAAACTGATCCAGAAGATGCTGAAACTGAGGTAAACACTATTGCATAATAACTTCTGAATAAATAAAGCCAAAAACTCCTTTGATACGGATGTAATCTCTATCTAGATTCGTCGAAGATAAAAAAGCACTAATGTTTATGCTAATAGATTTGTACCGCTAATTCCCCGTCAATATGTTAATTTTATGTTTTCATCATAATTTTAAAAGAATGTCTGTATTTTGTTATTATATTTTCTCTTACTGCATTATTCTATTGTAATTTAAATTTTGTAAACATTGTGGCAATCTATTTTTAGACGCATGACAATGTAAACAAATATACCTCTCATTGACATTGTGCTGAAATTTTAGTTTAATTTTCTGCATTCTTTGTGAGTGCAGGACTTGCTAGTTACACAATATTAGATTTTCTATTAAAACATTATCACCATATGGTATTTAAAGTAGAATTGCTAACTAGCTTCGCACATATGTAGAAAAGTTATTTATGAAAAACTCCATTTTACCAAAAGAGTTACCTACCTAGATGTTTTCTTGTGATAAAAAGTGGTTTACTTTACTCTCCAGTCCTCCAACTATACCTATCTGTGCAAAAAACAATGTTGAACACTTGCTCTGTTTTTACTTGAAAGAACCACAATAGAAAATATTTTGGGATTTATAATATTAGTTGGGAGTATTAATGTTATGCTTAAAAATGGTGGTCGTTTTAGGAGGCCCATTTAGTAAACGGCGAGTCACCACCTGCCAATTTTACATTTCATACTGGCAGGTGACCGTAATCTCAACCAATAGACTTGTTTAAACGATCCAATTACCACCCAAATTTTTTTTTATCTCTACAATAGTCCAGACACCTGATGCATTCAAAGATAGGTCCCGAGGTGCTAGTCACCATACTTTAGATTAAACACTCTAAAGGACCTCTACTTGTTGGACCTATAACCCCATGCAAGCCTTACAAATGACAGGGCATTGAGCCCATTTAGACTTACATAATAATAATAAATTACATACCTACTTAATAAATAATATTTTTTTTACAAGGGCCTCCTCCATTTTATTCTATCTCCTGGTCCAAGCTTTTCCTGCCATATCTTGATGAGATTAATGTTAATTTCATTATGTTATTATGGTATGGTTAAATAGTATGGTAACTATCTATACTATAATATTATAAAGAGGAAAGATTTGTATTTTTGTGAATGTGTATGTTTGCATTGAATAGGCTCCGAAACTACTGGACCGATTTGAAAAATTCTTTCACCATTGGGAAGCTACACTATACCCGGGTGACATAGGTTATATTATATTTTCAAAAAAATTACGAATCCTTACTAAAACTCCAATAATGTAACCCAAGGTGTAAAAAAATTACCTAAAAAAATCAGTAGGTAGGGTAGGGTAGGGGTAGGGGTAGTGCAGGCAAGCCAACTTTATTCTGTGTGTATGTGGAGGGTAATCTCTGAAACTACTGATCCGATTCTAAAAATTCTTTCACTAATAGGAAGCTACAGTATCTCTGCTATAGGGTATATTTTATTTTGTTCGAAAATATCCACGGGCGAAGCCGGGGGCAGAATGCTAGTATAATTTAATATTATAAGTTGGTTTATGTCAACTTTACCTACCTATTTCAATTCAGACTTTGTAGGTAGGTACTAAGATAAACTACATACCTATTAGGTATATCCTGAAGTGACACTACTATTAAAGCAGGAAAAGTAGAATGAGGAAAGACACAGTCATTAAGAACGTATTTATGGAAACTGGTAAAATGTATAGTTTTGAGGTACATTTTACGACAGTAAACCGCGCGGCTTATTTTGTCGATATCTCTTTAAAAAGTTGTTAGAGAGATACACTGCAAAAAGAATCGATAAAATAACTAAGGATAATATAAGATAGGGCAAGTTTCACGTACCAGAAACATGAGAAAGAACGATTTCACAAAAAAAATCTGTTGCGAAAATACACAAAACGGACATATATGTTCTTCCAGTATTATACAAAAACTATTAGAAATTAGGTTAATGTTTTCATAAATATATAAGAGAACTCGAGTCGAGACTAAAAAAGTTTATATAGCTGAAGTGAAGGAAATGCTGGCAGAGGACGACCTAGGACCATTATTATATGCTTGATTGATGGAAATATT
The DNA here is from genome assembly GCA_963924495.1 of Nemapogon koenigi. Lineage (NCBI taxonomy): Eukaryota > Metazoa > Arthropoda > Insecta > Lepidoptera > Tineidae > Nemapogon > Nemapogon koenigi. The sequence goes on along the minus strand of OZ004647.1, from coordinate 10,307,094 downwards.
AAAAGTACACACAATCGCCGAGCATGTATGATGAATATAAAAGAAGCGAAAGAGGTATGTCAGGATCGTAACAAATGTCATTCGATTGTCTCTGCCTACCCCTCTTGGGATGAAAGGCGTGATGATAGATAGATAGAAGTCGAGTCGCAAAATCGGTTGAAAATACGCGTGAAATTGATGACTTTTAGGGCTTCATAAAACTTAGGTGTAACAAAAATTCGTACTTTGTCAAATATATTTATGTTTCGAAACTAAGACATATAGTTAAAGCGTAATTTAAAAAGTCATGTAGCATATAGTTTGTATGGGTCAAAAGTTATGTTAAATGTTATGAATACCTAAAAGAAATCTAATATATAAAATTCTCCTGTCACAATGTTCGTTCACATACTCCTCCGAAACGGCTTGACCGATCCTTATGAAATTTTGTATGCATATTCAGTAAGTCTGAGAATCGGCTACTATCTATTTTTCAAACCCCTAAGTGATAAGGGTAGGGGTAGGGGTAGGGGTAGGAGTAGTGCAAGCAAGTCAACGTTTGGGCAGGACAACGTCTGCCGGGTCCGCTAGTTTATCTATAGAATGTATTAAACATATTTTTTAAATATATAATTGGCATGCAATAAACTGATATTCCCTTACTCTTATCCCACGAAAACAATGAAACCAGGGTGAGTTTTCTGTATATCTAATAATATCTCTATAACTGCATAACTTTCATCAATGATAAAAATAACATGACACAGATATACCTACTTAGGTTACATTCAATATTTTATGTTCTTGATGAAATAGGTACAATTTCCACAAGTGTCGGTGGAATATTTTTCAATAATTTCGTATAATTTTCGTAAATTTCCCTAATTTACGTTAATGTACCTATATGAAATAAGGTTTAAATTACTTGATTGCTTTCTCAGTTGTGTCTGTGAGCTGTGTACTTTTAGTAGTTGTCTCAATACTTATCTAATATTGAAGAGCGTCATTTCGTGAACGAAATTTTTCTGAACCATTAGCCTTTCTTAAATGTGCACTTTCTTCTTTACTATGCTCTATTCGCTAATTTAACAATTTGCAACATAACATATTGAATTGATAGGTAATTAGATTCTACGTCATGTAATGGCGACCGTCGCACGCATTGCCGCTGTTATAGTTGTGATTATTAGTCATAGACATTATAGTCGGCGGGAACATCTCAGCTACCGATTAATCGTCATATTCATACTAGATATACCTAACGGATATATAAAACTTGATATGGCGGAATTATCAAAACTCTGATAGAGGCATCTCGAAAAAAAAATAGAATAGAATGCGAAAATAAAGAGAAGACAGACATTTTTAAGGCTATTAGATATGTAAGTAGCTGCTAATTCTGTTGAGCCTCTGAAAGCCTCATACATCTGGTACATTAAGTATGGTCACTTGGCCACTTTTGAGCTTTTGAATCTATGCTTAGTTTGAAAAACTAATATGCTTTCACCACCAAAATGTATAAAAAATTAATGGTTTTTTGTAACTTTTTTACTTGGCAAGCTTCAACAGTTTTCATTATCTTTTTTTATTATTATTTCGGTTCGCTCAATTCGGGATTCGATTCCCGGTCAGAGAGAGTATTCATATTTCAAGTTAGTACGTAACACGGAAAATTGGACACCTGCCAAGTTTAAGGTTTCAATGTATGGCAACAAAATGCTACACAATACACAACTTGGCTTTTTTATATCTTCGCTAGCTGTCCTGTGGAATTTTTTGAAATGTAATTGAGACAAACTGAAGGAATTCCTTGTAACGAGCCCTTTCATTTGAAATGTAACATGCATGATGCACTTAAAAACATTTTTTATACTTTTTAATTATTTCCTCAAAATCAAAATTCGATTATTTACGCTATATAGGTACGTCCGTGATTGGGTTATCAAACTCTATATTATGTAGCAAGTTTCAACTTTTTTCGTTTAGTAGATTCGGAGAAAATAAACTGTGACAGACGGACAGATAGACACATGAGTATCGGAGATAGACGGGACCCTAAGAAATCTAACATTTACATTAGTTAATAAATATTCATTCCGTAACATTTAGCCACAAAACATTGTAACTAGATTTTTTTGCTATTTTTTTTTGGTCTACATTAATTTTGTAACTCGTGCATCATACATCATCTCTACAAAGATAATAAAAACGAATACAATGCTTATATGTTTACAAATATATAAATTGTGTACATGACGCGGGAGCTGTTTTACCTACATTTGACTTTCCAAAAATAACAAAAATGCTCCCGAAAATAATGTAGCTTTGACAGAGATGTTTAACAGATGTGGTGAAAATATATTTATATTATATATTACAGCTCTAGTTATCTGACCTAACTCTGTATAGGAGTTGAGCGTTGGACCTGAAACCACGCCCTGGGTTCAAAATAGACCAAATCTCATTTGTGCTAATCACTAATTTTTTATTGTGGAAACACTATATATAATGATATGTTGCTTTAAAATTGAGATCTATGTACTATCAAAAGCATTAGTGGATATATATATATATATGTACACTTCAGATATTTACATCTGAAGTGGCACACTGCGACGGACTTGCCACCTGTCTGTCCAATATGGACGAAAAAAGTTTCGCTAAACACTTTGCTGCGTTTCCTTATTCATTTAGTATGTACCTATCAGATTGGTGGCATTAGAAACAAGCGAGCTATAAGCCTAAGGTACCCTGGGACCGTAACTCGGAAGAAAGAAGGAAAAAGGTGTCCTTCCAATCCTGCACTTGATAGGTAGTATGTACATTTTGACAGACTGGCGGAAAATCAAAAGAATTTACTGTTTAGTATAATAGGTTTTATAAATGATTCAGCAAGTTGTTTGCGATCTGACACTATATTATTACTATTCAAGTAATTTTCCATCCATTTTCATAAAATTTTCTTCGCTTTCCGATTCAGATTTTTCCTTAACACGAGAGCAACCGCAAGGCACAGCTAGTATAGAATATAACACCATAAAAATAACATATTTGTTTGTTATCTTCCTTAGGGCATGGTGGCATGACGTGTGGTGTCTTGACGTCCATTAATTGATTGAATTACTTGTTGACGCACACTTGCTTGCTTTACCTACCTACCTATCCATCTATTGTTACACTTTGTGACAAAAATTGGTTCAGTGGTTGCTCAGTGCTTCCCAACTTAGCAAAACAAATAAACTTTCAAAATCGTTCCGGCCGCGTGGTTCGTTCTTCGATCTAATTGATTGGTCGAATGTGGGACACTGTGTTTGGCCTTAATGGGTTATTGCCAGTGTCTCTAAACTCCTTTGAAAACTTGGAGATGAAGCCCCGAGCCCTTGGGTGGATGGGTCGAACCAAGAGATCTATGTAGGTAGGGTGTGGATAACGCCAAAAAAGTTGAGCTTTTCGGTGGTCGAGTGGGTAAGACGTCGGCTCGCAACTGAAAAGTCGCGGGTTAGGTTCCTACATCCCACCAATGGGTTTATATAATAAAAAATCTATTTAAAAAAAAGGTACATTATCCGACAAACCGTACAAAGGGGCTTTTCCATCTATATACCTCAACAGAGCTGGTCAGGTAGGTATTGCATCAAAAAATAATTGGCTAAATGATTAAGACTTTGTCTTCCACTGGGTACCCTGGGGCCGGCAATGGTTCCCGGGAGCTGTAAGGCAACCCGTGAAGAATGGTAAAAAATTGAGCCGTTCGACATTTGGTGGTATGGAGTACGGAGTGTTTATTGAACGCGACTCAATTTCTGTAAAGACCCCGTTGACCAATAGAATTGCACAAAATCTAAGCTCCACTCCGTTTGTGTAATTCTATTGGTCATCTCTCTCTCTCTCCTCTCGCCTGACTGAAACATACATTTACCTACTACGCGGGACTGGCGTCGATTTGTACCTGCCCCAGTACATATTTTTTGGTAATTATCTATCGTTTCATTGTAAAATTATTTCTATGTTGTATAAGATTTTTTTTTATAATTGCGTTTTAAACAAAAAATATCGCTTACAGACATAGGGCAGACTTAATAGCAGAGAGGTCTGCACAGACATGCCCGTGGGCACGTCCGTCTAGTGAGTTCCCCGCTTAACAGACATAGGGCAGACTTAATAGCAGAGAGGTCTGCACAGACATGCCCGTGGGCACGTCCGTCTAGTGAGTTCCCCGCTTAACAGACATAGGGCAGACCTAATAGCAGAGAGGTCTGCACAGACATGCCCGTGGGCACGTCCGTCTAGTGAGTTCCCCGCTTAACAGACATAGGGCAGACCTAATAGCAGAGAGGTCTGCACAGACATGCCCGTGGGCACGTCCGTCTAGTGAGTTCCCCGCTTAACAGACATAGGGCAGACCTAATAGCAGAGAGGTCTGCACAGACATGCCCGTGGGCACGTCCGTCTAGTGAGTTCCCCGCTTAACAGACATAGGGCAGACCTAATAGCAGAGAGGTCTGCACAGACATGCCCGTGGGCACGTCCGTCTAGTGAGTTCCCCGCTTTACATTGAACCGCTTACTGTTTCTATCCTGTTCGCGTGCGCGCGATTCTATTGCTCTTTCATCACTCATTTTCCCATCGGCCACTTCACAACACATAATTTATCTATATGTATACTAATAATAAAGCTAAAGAGTTTGTTAGTTTGAACGCGATAATCTGTGGAACTACCAGCCGGATTTGAAAAAATATTTTTGCATTTGTTCTTTTTTTTTTTACTCTTAATTGGGCGGTCTTATCGCTATAAGCGATCTCTTCCAGACAACCTTTTGTGGTTTGTCGGATTATGTACATAAGTTTTTTAATTAAAAAAAACCCATTGGTACATGGCCGGGATCCGGACTCGAACTCGGGGTCTGCCTAGTTAATACCAGACGTCTTAACCACTCGGCCACCGACGCACCATTTTCTTCTTCTTCTATTTCTTAAGGAAGGTTATAGGCTATGTAACATCACGCAACGATCCAAAGTGGCGGAGCAGTAACTATTAACGCGGGTGCAACAGCAAGGCACAGCTAGTTCTTAAATATAATATTAGTTCTTAGCATTTTTGTCACGAGTGAACCCCGGTCCCTCCGGCTTCAGGTCCAACTCTCTAACAAATAATTAAAAGCTATTTTTAGGGTACCCCGAGGGTGTCACAAGAAACTAAGAACGGGGTCACTTAATAAAATCGTTCCAAATAAAATTTTAAACGTCGGATGTACGAAGTGGCGGATATCTGGTTCCTTTGCACGCAAAAATTATTTTTAATTTCGCACTGGCTTTATGTTTTAGTATGTAGTTTACTTTGGCGCGTAAATGGTTTGTGTATACGGTTTTGATCACCGTAAACTTTTATCATCAAGTTTACGAGTGGATTTTTAGAAAACTACTAATATTGGTGGCTGGTGATGTGATAGTCTTTAAATCCCGGTTTTAATTCGTTAGTGCCTGGTGCAGTGTGCCGGATGTGAAATAGAAAACGTTCCTTTTTAGAATTGACAGTTTTCTTTTTAAATTCTGGATGTGATGTTTGAGTGGCTTGGATATACAAAATGTTGGCTGTGGCACATTTTACAGCGCACACCTTCAGCGGTATATTTAGGAAATGTCGACCTTTTGTGGTAAATTAATAACTTAAGTAATAAAATAATCTATCTATATATATAAAAATAAATTGCTGTTCGTTAGTCTCGCTAAAACTCGAGAACGACTGAACCGATTTGGCTAATTCTTTTTTTGTTTTGTTCGTTACAACACAGGGGTGGTTTAGAAGAAGGTGGTTAAAAAAAGTTGGAAAATGTTAGTAGTAGTGGTAGGAGTAGGAGTAGAGGTAGGAGAAGGGTAGGAGTAGTGGTAGGGGTAGTGGTAGGAGTAGTGGTAGTAGTAGAGATTGGGGTGGGGATACATACGTGTAGGAGTAGGAGTAGGGGTAGATGTAGGGGTAGGGTAGGGGTAGGGGTAGGAGTAGTGCAGGCAAGCCAACGTTTGGGCAGGACAACGTCTGCCGGGTCCGCTAGTAATTAATAATTTAAACCGATTGCAAGAAATAATTATATACTATAATTAGGTAAATGAGAAATTACTCAATGATGGCAAAGCGGCTGTACCGATAAATAGAAAGATGGTAGGTACTAGGTAGGTATTTTTGATCCTGTTAAACGGGGTGGGGAGGGGCTTCAACTTGGGACAATGCAATTAATACCTACTGAATGAAAATAATAAAGTGTGAATTTATTTTCATTAGAATATATAAAAACTAACTTTCTTCTAAAAATAATTGACACATCTATGTCCAGTAAGTGCAGCAACAGGGTTGTCATCTGTTTTGTTTAATATGGACAACTGGCTAAAAGTGGATACTGTTACTGGTGTCAAGTTCGTGAAGATTCGTGTTTGTGTTTATAAGCTTGGAATTTGCCTGCCTACCTCAATGCACTGTCGTTCAGGCGTGATCATACAGATACGTCGTATGATTATAAAACAGTGACCCGAGACGATGAAATTTTAATGTTTACGTATATATTTTGACGTCAATAATAAAATTATGGAAAGACACTGGGACCTACTTTGCGGATAGAGTTTGAGAAAGTTGAAATTCAATCAGGTTTGACGCATTCATATAATAAACTATGCGATGTGGTTGACGAGACTGTCACTTAGCTACAAGTAGGAGTTGGTTTTTACCGGGGTATACCCGGGAATTAAATATAATCTACCAGCTAAGTTTTGATAGCGATCTCTAACGCCCCAATTTCCGAAAAGCCTTTTTCTTCACGGGTTCCCATACAGCTCCCGGAAAACTCTGCCGGACCCACGGTACCCAGCTGAAGACAAAGTCTTGTGTACGTTACGCCAGCAAGAAAGTGTCTCCTAGAGTGATATGAGTAGAACGTAGATTTAGAGCGTTATCTGCTGGAAATGTGCGCCGCATATTAAATTTGTGCGTCCTGTCGTTTTTGAAAAAATCGAAAAAAACAGTTCCTGCTGGAGTAACGTTGTTCCAGCAAGAAAATTCTAAACGAATGATCGGAGAGAGAAATATTGTAAATCGTCAGAGAGCTTATATTTGTGCAAAAATGTGCGCCGAAAATATAATTTGTGCGTCTTCAGGTTTTCGAGATATTACGTTTCCTGCTAGCGTAACGTTTTGCAGAATCGTGTATCTCTAAAACCATTGTATGTGCGTCTGTAGAATAAACATACACGAGTAGCTCTTAATTTGTGCGTATTTGTGACATAATTAGATTTAAGAAAATATTTATAGTTTTCAAGTAATCGCGCTATTTTAAAAATCCGTAAAAAAATCGCAGCGCCTAAATGAGAAAACGTATAAGCTCACTGAAAACTGTATTCGGTTCCTCTTGACACTTACAATAACCATAAAAAGTTTCAAAAGTATATGTACGTACGTTATTGAATTATTTTACTAAAAGTCAAAACGACGATGTCATAATTTCAACGTCAATATACAAGAAATCGGCTCCACGCAAGATGTGTGGGTGTGAACCAATATTTTGTGCGTTTCGTCAAATAACAAAGTGAAAATTTTCAGCTTGGAATGTTTCGTATATAAGAAGATATAAACAAAAACAAAACACGTCAACAACGGCTGGTTAACCGACCCAATTCGAATGAGTACAAAAAAGCGACGGTTTCATACATATCCATGACCTTCTTTAATTGAACGTATTAAACCGAAGCTGTCTGTACAGGCGCGTTCAAACGTTTGTTGGCAATTATAAAAAAAATATTCAAATAAAAGAGCTTGTTGATGTGGAATTCATTATTTTTATTGTCTTAATTTTGATTCTAAAATAATTATGGCAGCAATTCACAGATCAAATTACCTACCCATAAATATTAAAACATAAATAGTTTAATCAAATCCGCCGAGACTCACGCACAAAGAGGTTCAAATATACAAACAATTTCGTCTGGTTCACTCACTAAAACACGTGCGATGCGCAGGTAGTCGATGACTCAACGTTTGTGTGAAACGGACTTAATGTTGATTACGAGGACGGCGTGGACCAATAGCAACGCAATTAAAATTTTCGGTACTCGTTTGTTAAAAAAAAACAGAGTAAAGCTTCGCATTTATTGATGATAGAGCGACATTTATGTATCTGTCTCTGTCACACACTAATAAAGATTGCACAATTCTGTTTGTAATACAATATGAACCCGCTTAAAAACCCGGAAGCACTGGACATTAGTTATTATGATGGCCTATTTAGTAGGTACATCGAAACGGCCTAACTTGGTCATTTCTTAATCGATTTTGAATCTGTTTTTAAACTAATTTTCATCTGTGAATTAATGCTATAATAATACGCGACTGTACCGGATTAATACGTTCAATTAAGAAGGTCATCGATATGTATGAAACCGTCGCTTTTTTGTACTCATTCGAATTGGGTCGGTTAACCAGCCGTTGTTGACGAGTTTTGTTTTTTGTTTATATCTTCTTATATACGAAACATTCCAAGCTGAAAATTTTCACTTTGTTATTTGACGAAACGCACAAAATATTGGTTCACACTCACACATCTTGCGTGGAGCCGATTTCTTGTATATTGACGTTGAAATTATGACATCGTCGTTTTGACTTTTAGTAAAATAATTCAATAACGTATGTACTTATACTTTTGAAACTTTTTATGGTTATTGTAAGTGTCAAGAGGAACCGAATACAGTTTTCAGTGAGCTTATACGTTTTCTCATTTAGGCGCTGCGATTTTTTTACGGATTTTTAAAATAGCGCGATTACTTGAAAACTATAAATATTTTCTTAAATCTAATTATGTCACAAATACGCACAAATTAAGAGCTACTCGTGTATGTTTATTCTACAGGCGCACATACAATGGTTTTAGAGATACACGATTCTGCAAAACGTTACGCTAGCAGGAAACGTAATATCTCGAAAACCTGAAGACGCACAAATTATATTTTCGGCGCACATTTTTGCACAAATATAAGCTCTCTGGCGATTTACAATATTTCTCTCTCCGATCATTCGTTTAGAATTTTCTTGCTGGAACAACGTTACTCCAGCAGGAACTGTTTTTTTCGATATTTTCAAAAACGACAGGACGCACAAATTTAATATGCGGCGCACATTTCCAGCAGATATCGCTCTAAATCTACGTTCTACTCATATCACTCTAGGAGACACTTTCTTGCTGGCGTAACGTACACAAAGTCTTCCTCATTTAGCCGATGATTTTTGAGGCCATACCTAACGAGTGGGCTCTGTTGAGGTATTCTGTTCTGAAAAGCCAGTCAATGTTAATCAGAGATTAGAATAACAACTGCAGTCAAAGCCATACATGATCAAGAGTTAATCTACAATTATTAAACAACTAATAAATTTTATGTTTTTGACAGTTGTTAATTAACGGCGTCGGTGGCCGATATTAACTACGCAGACCACGGGTGCGATCCCGGATCCGGCCATGTACCAATGGGTTTTTATACCTAATTAAAAACTTATGTATATACATCCGACAAACCATACTTTAGAGGCTTTTCCATATAGGTATTAGATTCTAATACCTCAACAGAACTAGCCACTTGTTAGGTATAGACTCACAAAGACCATCTGCCTAAATAGGGAGACTTGGTCTTCCGCAGGGTACCCTAAGACCGTAACACGGTTTTGGGAGCTGTAAGTGAAGGATTTTTTTTTTTATTAACTAATCTCTGATTAACTTTGCGTAGACTTTCAGAAATTGTTAGGATCGCTATCAATAGTTTTTAGACAAATCTCAAAACAAACTCATGCTTCCGGGCCCAGAGTACCCAGCTGAAGACAAGTTTGACAAGTGATACGCTTCAATGACATTTTTGAGCCTGTCTCACAAGTGGCCAGATTATCACAACAGACTGACTTTTGTACGACCGTTTAATAAAATTAAAAAATGTTTCTTGTATGGGGACCCCCTTTAATTTTTTACTTTATTTTATTTTTATTATTTGTTATTATAGCGGGCATAGTAATACACATATCAGGCAGGCGGTGGCATGGTTAAATGTCGTCTTCTCTATATAAAAAAAACATTTTGTGAAAATTTGAAGTACTATGTCTACCTATTACGGTTTAAAACATACAACTCTGTGACAGACGGACGGACAGACAGACAGCGGAGCCTTAGTTATATGGATTGGAACCCTAAAAATATTTCGTTAACGTTAATGGTGAAGGGTGATTATTTCAAAATTAATATAGGCTATGTTTTATTTAATGAAAATTAAGGTGCCGTTCCGTAAGATATGTCAATATTTATAAGCTAAAATCTATCTAATTCTACGGACGAAGCGGGGAAGGAAAGCTTATATAGGGAATTAGGGTTTGTTTTTTTTTAATACAGACCTAGAAATAGTTCTCGCAGAGGTTGTAAGTTATTATTTATTGAACATAGTCGATACTTTTCATTTATTTAAATATCGACCGTACATGTTGACCTTCACTTTATTATAGAGAAGAAAACCGCGCTACCTATTGTATGATGATAATATTACAATAATTTACCCAACTATTTAGTTTCAAAAACTATTGGACCGATTTTAACGTCACTGCGCTAATAAACATATAAGTAATTTGGCTTTTAATAAAAGTGTACCGACTTCAAAAATTATGCACTGAAAAGTGTGCTTTCCGAAAGCAAATGCACAAGTCACTATGAAAAAAAATACCCAAATCGCTTCAAGTGTGCCTATAAAATTTTTAAGAGTTCTCGATTTCTCCAGGATATCATCAGATCCTGACCTGATGACGATGGGACCACCTAGAAAGTATACCCTTTCAAACAAAATAAAAAAAATATCCAAATCACTTTAAGAGTGCCTATAAAAATTGCAGAGTTCTCGGTTTCTCCAGGATCCCATCATCAGATCAGATGACCATGGGACCACCTGTGAAGTATACCCTTTTAAACAAAAAAAAATTCCAAATCGGTCCAGGCGTCTTCAAGTAATCGGGGAACATACATAAAAAAATAAAGATTCCGACAAATTGAGAACCTCCTCCTTCTTTTTTGAAGTTCGGTTAAAAATAGTTTCCGAGTCAAAAATGATTTGAAATTAATTTCCCAGAATGCTGATACTCTCGGTTACTCCTAACATCAGGTCGTCCAAGTCTTCAGATATTTTTTTTATAAATTGCCAATTGACACTGTTACTGAATGGTGTTTCTTTAAGTGGACGTATACCTACGGTCCATCATCAAGCCTACCAAGTCTCCAGCGTTTTCGGGACAGGACAGTACTGATTTCACATACAACTGCAATTAAATCTGATCGGCTTAGATCACATAAAGACAAAATCATCAAAACGTAAAATTGTGAGATAGGGAAATTATCAATAACCTAAAATAGTGTTTGTTATTCGACGAAATTATCCTTATTGGTTAGAAGAATCAATGCAAAATCAGCCATAAAGGTCAGATTTCAAAATTCAAAATTCAAATATATTTATTGACTCACATTATTACATGTTACCTGTTAAGGCGTACAATAAAGATCAAACTAATTATTCTACAATGCTACATCATATAAATATTGAATTATAATACAATCATTAATCTAATTCATAAATTACAAAATTAAATGTCAATATTACCAAATAAAAAATAAAAATATTAGTCAATAAGTGTATAATAGTAAATTCCAATGTCAAAATAAAGGGTCTTTTAAAAAATCCTCAACGGTATAATAACATTTTTCAACCAACATATTTTGAATTCTACATTTAAAGACTGATAAGCTAAGGTCCCTCAGGGCATCAGGTAGGTGGTTATAAAGGGAAGCAGCCATTATGTGCGTTGTGTTTTCATAAAACTGTGTCTTAGCTTGGTGACAGGGCTGAACATAATATTTATTTCTATTGTTACGTGGTCGCCTGTTTATAATTATTTTAAAATCATTTAAATTAGCTTTGACATAGCTACATGCTTCATAAATATATATAGAAGGCAATGTCAATAACTTTAATTGTATAAATATAGGCTTACATGAATCCGTTTGTTTCATGCCAGACATTGCTCTGATACACTTTTTTTGTAATCTAAATAAAGGTAATATGTTGGTTTTTGCAGCGTTTCCCCAGTTGAGTATGCTATATCTTAAATTAGACGCAACAAATCCGTGATATGCAGTAAGAGCTGCTTTTTGTGATGTGTTTTCACGTAGTTTTTTAAGGGCAAATGAAAATCTACTCAATTTAGCACACAGTAGGTTCATATGAGATTTCCAGTTTATATGGCGGTCTAACATCACACCCAGAAATTTAATTTCATTTACCTCTTTTATAATTTCATAATTGTGTGTTAATGTTATGTTTTTTCTATTTGACTGTGGAAAATAGAACTGCATACATTTTGTTTTATTTATATTTATTACAAGGTTATTATTTTTAAGCCATTCTATTACATTATTTACAGATCTGTTTATCTCGCATTCATATTCATTAATATTTGTCCCTTCAATTAAAATCGTTGAGTCATCAGCAAATAAAATCATCTTCTGATCTAATATAGCAGGGAGGTCATTAATATATAAAAGAAACATCAACGGCCCCAATATGCTACCTTGAGGGACTCCATATTCTACTATTCGATAATTCGATCGCATTCCCTTCTCAATATCATCCGTATCTACGTATGTAATTTCTGTATATTGTTGTCTGTTCGTCAGATAAGATTTTATAAGTTCATAAATTGTTCCTCTAATACCATATGCATATAGTTTTTGTAAGAGTAAGGAATGGTCAACAAAGTCAAACGCCTTAGACATATCCATGAACACACATGTTATTGGAGTACGACTGTTAAGGCATTCAGATATGTTTTTTACCAATTCATGTATAGCCAGACTTGTTGACCTGTTTTTTCGAAATCCGTATTGTTCATTACAAAAAATGTCGAATTTTTCAATAAAATTATATATGTCATTATAGATAACGCGTTCAAAGATTTTTGAGAGAATTGGAATGAGGGCTATTGGTCGATAATTATCACACGACATTGGATCTCCTTTTTAAAAAATTGGTTTTACCAATGATATTTTAAGAGCTTTCGGATATGTTCCTTGCTCGATCATTAAGTTAATAATGTAGCTAAGTGGAATTGCGATTTCGTGGGAACAATATTTTATTACGTTTGTTGAAATCTCATCATATCCAACACTCTTAGTGTTTTTCATATTATTAATTATTTTAATAATTAACTTCAAATGACGTTACACCTGTAATAGGATGACCTAGAACTTGAGTATCGATTATCAATTACATTCTTACTTATTATTACTTACATGAACTAAAATGGACTTACGTGTATGAAACGCTGTATGGGATATAGGTAAATGAAGCAAGGAGTACTTCTTACTGTGTATGGATGGAGAGAAGTGCAATTGGTTTTGCTGTGGCATTATTTCACCCCTAAATTAAGGTCACAGCTTTACAGATAGTGCAAATACGATCTGGTGTGGAGTATATCTCATTAATGCCCTCAATAAGCTCCAAAGAAGACAATTGCTTAGAGACTGCATCTTAAGTACTGTACCGACTCTAGCATGAAGAGTGATCCGAACAGTTACACGACCTTATTCCGTAACCGAACACCCACACACCATAAATACAATCGGCAGACAAACTCAGGGTCTGCTTTCCTTCCCAGGCAATCCCAGCTTCATACAACCTTAGCTCCTTCAAGGCAAACGACTCGTTGCAGTCCAACACTTTTGTTCAATACCAGACGGCGGTAGTAATTTTTTCATTGTCCTGAATACCTCAATACCTGAATTTCTTATCGAGCATCGAGTTTTTTTTACATGATTGTTTTTTTTTCATATTATAGCAATCACGTCCCGAGAAGCATCACTCGGCATTATCGTCCGGGCCCCCACCACCGGCCCCCATAGTCCCTCGCGCGGCTGAAGGTCCATGGCCTCCCGGATGGTCGGGCCCTCCCAGAAGACACGGCTCCAGTCGGTTTAATGTGCACACCCATCAAGAGCTGGTTAAGTTGCCGCCGATCAAAGGTCAGTTTCTTGTGAAGTATTTAAAAATATTCCTTTGGTTTCATGTTTCTTTCGTGTTTGTTTTGCTTACTCTTTACCTAAATTTCAAATTATACATTGCTGCTGTCAGCAGCTTCAATTTTTTTATTGAATTTTGTTTAAGTAAGTTTCCTAATCAATCATCAATTTTCAACAAAATTCTCGCCATATCGCAACAAAATTGTTGTCAGGATTCAACAGTAACCCAGCAGTTCTGCCATTCAATATAATAGATGAAGATCAATATTTAAACAGTTGTTCATCTAGGTTTAACTATTCTATTTCTTTGTAAGACGTTCTTGGGTGGAAGCGGTTTAACCTTATTTGTGTTTTATTTAATTATTGATGGGCTTGCCACCTGACACGGGATCAAAGTTTAACGGAGTTGATCATAAATAAATAGTAGGTGACTTATATCAAAACCCAAACTAACCCAGTCTCAAAATTCACGGGTTAAATGTGGAAATTGATTAACCTAGCTAGCATCAGGTTAAAGATAACACGGTTCCGGAAGCCGGAAAAATAGAGAATATATATATATCATAACGCCTTTTATCCCAAGAGGGGTAGGCAGAGACAATCGAATGCCATATGCTGCGAATCTGACATACCTCTTTTGCTTCTTTTATTCATCATACATACAAAGCCGAGTCATTAACAATTTCATGATGAAATGGAATTTACCCTTTTCACAAATGGGTACATATAACTATACATAGTACAACATTTCCTCGATTGTTTTTCCTGAAATAGGTTTGTTTGTGTAATGTCTTGGTAAATTGTCCGGGCCGGTCACATGTAAGCAAAATCTACCAACGTATCTGTGACTAGATTTCCGCTCCCGGCTTTGCCCGTGGATATTTTCGAACAAAATAAAATATAGACAATAGCACTCAGGGATAATGTAGCTTTCTATTATAGTGAAAGAATTTTCAGAATCGCATAAGTACTTTCAGAGATTACCCTCTACTTACAAACTTTACCTTTTTATAATATTAGTATAGATTTGTCCAAAATAATTTAATAGCGATCTCTCTCTAACTCCCAATTTCTGAAAGCCTAATCAAAGTTAATCAGCCCCGTATTACCTATCTCGGTTACTAACAAAAAGCGTTGCCACAGATTAGTAATGTACGATAAACCGAGACGATAGCGAGCTTGCACGGTACACTCACGCTCGGCCTGTTATGTTTACTAATCATCATCTTACCATCGCTTTTTGTTAGTAACCAGCGTTGCGAAACGTCCCGATTTTGGCGGGACGTCCCTAGTTTAAGCCTAAAACTAAATGTCCCGCGCTCAGGCTCAGTCCAGTTTTCAAAATATTTCTTAAATATTAAAGAAAAAAAGGAAAGTTTAAAAGTTAAATCTTCAGAGAATAAGTAATATTAAAAAATATTTTCTATGGCTATCTTTCATAATTGTAAACTTAATTTGAAACACAAATAAAAGGATAAGTAATAAAAAAAAATCTTTTTTTTATTATGTTCGACGAAAGAATACCGCTAATATTCAAAATCCCCCTTAGCCCAAAAAAAAAATCTGGCAACGCTGTTAGTAACTGAGATACGTAAGACGAGAGCTGATCAGAGATTGGTTAAATATCAACTGTCAAAACCACAGATACATGATCAAGAGTTAATTTACGATTAGTAAACATAACGGTTGTCAGATGATGTCTGATTAAATGACTAGACTAATGTAGAGTTTCAGAAATGGGGCGTTAGAGATCCTAACCAAAGTTTGTTTGGACAAAATATAAGAGATCGTTTTCAAAACACAGTTGGTAGATTTTGCTCATATGCCTCCGGGCCGGTCGCGGCGCGTGTTTTGTGTCATTATCTATTTGCTAATGTGTGTGCTTTCGGAAAACAATGGCGGGCGTGAACTTGAACCTGTCATCTTGTAGGTAGAAGGCTATAATATATGCTAGTAAATAATGAATTCCATCCATATCCGTTCGGCCTTTCACGTTTTTATGTAGTCTCAATAAGTAACTCTGCTTCGGAGGGCTCGTACAGCCGGCTGCGTATGGACTTCTTGTTAAAATATAATATTAATAACTCGCTAAATATGGGCATTGCCACTAGTGTCTCTAACCAACAGCGTTGCCATCCAAAATCAGGGTAGTTCTCGATGAAGAGGTAATTCTGAGAATATATTCGAAAACGGTCCAATAGTAGATGCGATAAGCAGCATCTCCGTTAGAGGCAGCTCACCTCTGAGCTGCGTCCCCCTGAGCGTGCGCCTTGAGCCACTTATTTTAGTGACGAAATAGCAGCTCTCAACCCGAAGTCATTAGGCGTCTGAGCACAGACAGTTGGATCGCTGCGAGGCTGCTCGCTTGGCTCATGCCGCGAGGCGCTGCCTCAAACCGACCGAATCTAATGGAAATGCGTATTAACCATGCCATGTACCGGCGCAATTTTTTTCTCGTTTTTTTTCAAAACAAAAGTAACCATCTTATAATGCGGCCCAAGATATACGTAAAAACGATTTTGCACTAAATTTTATGAAGCCGATTTAAAGTTATATCAGTTGAAAATATATTTTTGTCCAAAGAAATTAGATTTAGCCCACAGAAATTAGTTATGTTGCCATAGAAATTAGATTTCCTAAATTCTAATTTCTATGGCAAATATTCTAATTTCTTTGGTAAAATTTCTAATTTCTTCGGGCTTTTTCTATTTTCATTGGGCCGAATCTAATTTCTTTGGTCAAAAATATGTTCATTTTTAATTGAGTAATTAAATTAAATTACGTGGTAAAACTTTACTTTATAATTTATTATAAAGCTCTTAATTTTTTTAAGCTTTGTTATAGATAAATTAAAGATAAAACAGGGTCAAAATAATCCTTTATTTTACCACCCATATTTCCTATTCAATAAAACCAATTGAAAAAATAACAGCTATTTCACTTAGATATATTGAATAAGTAAGTAGGTATATATGCTAAATAACAGTGATACAGGTGGATTATTTATTTACAGAGATATTGTGAATACTTAGTTTATCCCCATACAAATGATGGATATATACTCTAATATCGATCCTATAGTCGTCAAAAAGCGAACGAAACTCAAACAAACAAAAAACGGCTGGGATTGAGATAAAAAAATATTCTATTTTTAACTCAATCCCATTCACTTTTCTCAGGAAAAGTCAATATAACTACGAATGAAAGGAAAGAGCGTCACCCCACCCACTCACTGAGCTGCATTGTATTTAAAATCTAGCTTTAGCCCACGCGTTTGCTCGTGTTGTTTTGATAGCACTCATGCATATCCGATTGCTTTTCCATTATTATTTAATAGTTTCAGCAGGGGATGCTACGTTCGTAACTTTTTTATGTGTTCAATAAAAGTTCACCTAGGTCGTTCTCTGTCAGCATTTCCTTTCACTTCAGCCATATAAACCTTTTTAGTCAATCTTTCATCCTTCATTCTTTCGACGTGTCCAAACCAGCGTAAACGACTTTTCTTCGTGTTAGTCACAACATCATATTTCACTCCGCATTCTTCTCTAATGACACATTTTACGTAAAGAATTCCACTGCATTTACCTAATGCTTCTTATTCCATACCCAAGTCTCATAATATATGTACCTATTTTATCTCCTACATAATTTCAATGTTATTAACTGAATGTTGAACCCACGCAAGTGTAGCTTCGTAGCGATGAAGAAAATTGTCAGCAGGGCCAATTTTCCACGAAATTGAAGTTATATTTTTGTGAAAGACATTTATTTATTGTCTCTTATTGATTTACATACTCGTACATACGAGTGTAGAAGGCATTCTATGGTATTGTTTAATCTGTAACTTACACCCTTCAGGTAACTGAAACACAATTTCTATATATTATTTCTCAAGTGTTTTTATGTTTGATACGCCATTTTGAAGATTATCATCCCCTCTAATGACGAAAAATAAACAAACAAATAAAAATTATATAGTTTCTTTTAATATTAGACTTATTTATGTTGTAAAATCAGCCATCTATTGGAGATCAGTAGAACTATGATAACAAAATTGACACCACTAATGGTGCGAAGTATTCGCACGGGTCACCTAGTCATATTTTATTTGTAAAACATCATCACGTAACGCTATCTGACAGTTAACCTACTGGAAATTGTGAAATAGATTAATTATTAATTAATCCTTTCTTTTATTCCCTTTTATGTTCTTCGAGTTCGTACAAAAATTCCATAGAAACGTTTTTTTCAGAATTTTCCAATTTTCAGGGCACCTTATCCATTTTTTTCCCCTAATTAAACCTTATTCAGACTATTACGAACATTGAAAAAAAAATAGCCAAATCGGTCAAGCCGTCCTCTCTCGTTTCGTTTTGCGCCTGAATGGATTTCAAGGGAGACTTGGTCTTCCGCTGGGTACCCTGGAACCGTAACACGGTTTCGGGAACTGTGAGTAAGGTTACCCGTGAAGAAAGACAAAAAAGAAAGGATTTCAAGGGTACCTAGCAGCTAAGAAGTTCTCTGAAATGCTTGTCTGCTGAAATCTTGAAGCTCGTCCTATTGTCAGAACAGAAGTCGATAGCGCAATTGTTAGAGCGTTGGACTTGAAACCTGGCGGACCCGGGTTCAAGTTCAAATGTCACTCGTAACAAAAATGATAAACACTTTCTTTAAGTATATTAAAAAAGTAAAATGAATATACATAATGCTGTTTTAGTTCTATAACTTACTTATGAAATAAGGAGCATGAAAGTAAGATAAATACAGTGGAAATGCGGTCTTTACGTAGAATGTGTGATATAAAGCGTATTGATCGCATCCGGAACGATGTCATTAGAGAAGAATGCGGAGTAAAAGATGATGTTGTGACGAAAATGAAGAAAAGTAGTTTACGCTGGTTTAGACACGTTGAAACAATGAAGGATAAAAGATTGACTAAAAATGTTTATATATGGCAGAAGTAAAAGGAAATGCTGGCAGAGGACGACCTAGGTGTACTTTTATTGAACATATAAAAAAGTTATTGATCGAAGGCAATATTAAAAGTACACACAATCGCCGAGCATGTATGAAAGGTATGATGAATATAAAAGAAGCGAAAGAGGCATGTCAGGATCGTAGCAAATGACATTCGATTGTCTCTGCCTACCCCTCTTGGGATAACAGGCGTGATTCAAATTCACAGGCTTCGGAAGGCAGTCTACGTCCTAGGTATTTTAAAGAAGTGACACGTCTAGGGCCATTGGTGCCACCTGTTCTGTTTAACATGCTCCTACAGGCGTGGGTGTGGGTAAAAAAAAATACACGGCTTACGCTCGAGCGTTTCCCCTTCCTTTGTGCCGCTTTCCGTTTCCGTGCAACAGAATCTAGGTCGTGGGTGGTGGATGGATAGCAAAGGAATACCTTAGTTCAAGCTGCCTTATATATTATTTCTCAAAGTTAATGTTGGTACGATTATTTTTCCCTATAATGACGAAAAATTTTAAAATTAGACTAATTTATTTATTTTGTAAATGTCGCCATTTGTTGGAGATCAGTTGAACTAACGGTGCGAAGTTTTCGCACGGGTCATCTAGTATGTACAGGCATGAAAAATAAAATTAAGGGAAACTCTGCGTATTATTAACATATATTACGTCACTACTCCTAATACAACGCGTACGAAGTCGCGGGCAACCGCTATTCATATATAATGCTGCCCACTTTGTTTTTTGTTTTTTTCTTCACGGGTTCAGCTCCCGAAACTAATATATTTCTATAGTATATAATATATTATACTTTTATCGTATTAAAAGTACCTACCGCAACGGAACCCTAATTGCGCGAGTCCGACTCGCACTTAACCAATTTCCGTAATAATACAAATGATCTCGCCCCCAAGTCCATCCATTGCAGGGGGGCTGGTATCGATCGGTAACAGGTTCGCTTCGTTTGCATATCTCCTTAGCTATGGAGGCATTTGAATGGCTGGCCAATGGATTGTTAGGTAGGTATAATTATTTTTTTTTAATGTGTAACATCTTTTCTGTAATCTGTGGCAGTGATTTCGTGAAAGGGAAGCCGGGGAAGCGCGGTGGTAGAGTTGGCCGTCAGATGGTAGGTACCAACCCATTCTTCTCTCCTTCTTCTTTTTTTCAATATGGCGGTTCCACCAATATTAATCGGTGATTTCGCCAATGTCAAGTAGTATAGCCGTTTACGGTGATTATAGCCAATAAATCGGTATGTATGATAATCCCGCCGACCGCGATATGTCTTATTAATCACTGATTAATCACAACCATCGCAGCGCGGGCGGGATTAAACTGGATTCCCCAACACGTCTCCGCGGGAGCGTGTGCTATCCACCAAGGCGTGTCGTGGAATCTACCAACCCATTTTCCGAGAGGTTGGTACTGTCATCCACAAGTGTGTGCGTGTACCAAGGTGAGATGTCACATGTTACACATCATATGCGTCTCCTGCTGTAAGACGCGCTCGTTTTTTTATGTGTAACATCTTGATATGTGGCGCTTGATGGGAGTGTTTTCGTGAAATGCGACTGAAATTTACAGGAAGTAGGGCTAGGGAGAAGCGCGCGCTATTCTATTGATTCTACAGTTGGCGCTTGTGCTGCAGCTTACTAGGAAGTGTTAAGGCTCCCCTTTAGCCAATTTTCTGCTCATTTGACCATGAGATTGACCATTAGGGTAGTAATAAGTTACCTTAGGTTCAGTTGGTATTAGGGTTCCCAGATCAAAAAATCTAAATTCCGGACAAAATTCCTGACATTTAATGAAAATTCCGGACGTATGGCAACCCTAGTTGGTATTGTTTTGTGTCGCGAGACAGAGCTCTCGAAAAAAACTGACGAGCAAAGCATGGTTTTTAAATGTGGAAAGGCTATCTAGGACGTCTAATTTGCGGGAATATAGCGTTTCCTATCTCTATATATTATTTCTTAAGGGTGCTTTTTTGTCGGTACGCCATATCTTCCCTCTGATGACGAAAAATTAAATATTTCTTTTTAAATTAGACGAATTTATTTATTTCGTAAAAGACGCCATCTGTTGGCGATCAGTTGAACTAACGATGCGAGTCATTATTTATAATGATTATGCTTATATATTTTGTAATCTCCATGCAAGGTTTTTTCTTCACGGGTATGCCTTTGCGACAATAAAACGGGGGTTAGTACTAGAAAGAAGAGGCTCGCTCCTTTTTCTAAATTGGAGACGAGGTTGGTCAGTTGTACCAGTCCAGTCGTTTCGGGCCACACCGCAGGGTCATGATGGGGTATTTTCCGTCGCCCTTGCCACTGTTGAGAGCATCGTACAGTTAGATGGATTCGTTAGGCGTATAAGAATGTTAATAATGCATTTGTTATAGTGTGGAGAACCGTTAATTTAACTGCTCATTTCGTTTATTTGCATAATTTTTATTGCCGTTCATACGCTAATTATAGAGCAGACGGGAATGGAGCGGCTTGGCCCCCGCGCATTGTGACATTTGCACCAATGGCTCTCTCTGACCAAGTCTTCCTTTTATAGTTTCACTAGATTGTGGAAATTTTTGATTGGTTGACGCGTTACTGCTCCGCTCCTTTAGGTCGTAGCGTGATGTTATAGAGCCTAGAAGATATACGGGCCATTTTACGCGAAAAATATTTTTTCAAATCGGCCTGGTATATATATTACCTGAGATATATATTCTTATAATATTACTAGCTGTGCCTTGCGGTTGCAATAATTTTTCAAATCTGACTGGTAGTTTCAGGGATTAAGAGGATGTATAGAGCTAAATGCGAGTTTTATGATGCGTAAAAGTACATGATCCACTGCAGTGACCATAATAAAAAAAATATATGATATTCTTGAGGTTATGCGTTATTAAGATACTGTGTTCAAAACATAATACAACTATATTGATTCGATAGAAAAAAATCACGAATGTACCTCTAAAAAAATATTTTACTGTCTAGAAACAGTACTAAAATGCATGCAATGATTCTGATCTTTTGACAGATTATTTATCTAGCAATATTATCGTAATACTGTTCTGTTTTTTAATAAAATTTTCAGCAAGTTCCTTTATTCTCATTTTCGAGATTTTATGTACGCACTGCACGCGTGTGTGCGTAAGCGCTCGTGTACCGACAGTACCGGCTGCAGCCTAATGCTATATTATTAGTGGCAGGCACGTCGTTTGGTGTGTATGTGTACCCGCGTGGGGGCGGTGCCATCTCTCAAGGTCGTTGGCTCTATCCAGCGTCTTAAGTCGACGCATCACAGCGCAACGAACTCAGTTTTACGCATTTTATTCATGTCTCTTTATAAATATGTGAGCAAGATGGACTACTATTAAAATCGACAAGATAACCAAGGATAAGATAAGATAGACCAAGATTTACGTACCAGAAACATGAGAAAGTACGATTTCTCAACAAAACCTGTCTTGCGATAATACACAAAACAGACTTCAGCAACTCAAGTATTGTACAAAAAATATTAGAAATAGCAAGTTCTAGTTAATGGATCCATAAAGTATGTGAAATTATCTTTATTCAAAATGTAAAAAAAAATACATTAGTAAATGTATTAAGAGAATTCAAGTCGCAAAGTTGGTTGAAAATATGCGTGAAATTGTTCGACTTTCACGGCTTCATAAAACCTAGGTGTAGCTGATATTGACATATTTTATACATTTAGTATAAAGATAATTTCATATACATTTAGAATCCATTAATAAGTTTTGTACAATACTTGAGTTGCTGAAGTCCGTTTTTGTATGCGACAAAAGTTATGATGCGTCTATTCGTTTCGGCGCAAGTCAAAATCTGCCGCGATCGAAAAATCGCTAGAAAATTGTAGTATTGACGCGCATTATAAAGCGCCGTGTGTGCGTGAGCGCTGAACTATTAGCTCGTATAGTAACTCGTATGATTTTGATACTTTTGTTTTGTCTTTAGTGTGCGGAGGAATAAATACATCATTATTATAATTTATTTGTCTCTATTTGAATATAAATTAATACTATACTTTTACTTTACTTTTTTTTCTTTCACACCGTAGCCGAAAAGATAATCAAACAAACAAATAAACTCATCTATCAGCTTTATTATATGGATTCCATGGTTAATAGATAACTGAGGGGGTGGCTTAACTAAAATGATCAAAACTCGACCGGAAACGGGGTCTTTTATTTGTAGTGCGTGCGACAGACTAAAATAATGTGCGGGGTTCGAAGCACCCTCGCAGACGGAGTTCGTCGTCTCACGGAAAAAATACACCGGGGCAACCCCCGAATTTTATTTTTAACCTATCCATGACGGTAAAAGTTTGTTTCAAAATGTATTGATCTCAAAGTGCCTCAACAGAACTTGCCCTACCTCACTTGTTAGGTATAGCCTCAAAGAAATATCAGTCAGTTGGGATTTTAGTATAATTTAGACTCAGCCTCATCACGCTTTCCTCGTGAACAATGAAAATTGCATTCAGATCCGTTTATCCTCAAGAAGTCAAGACTATAGCGCATAGGGTTGCCAGATGGGAAGACTAAAATGTCTTCATAACGTCGGAACAAATAAATATTACAAACGTAAATGTAACTTTTTATTATTTAAAAAAAATTTAGAATTTTGAAAAATTATTAAAATCAAAATAATAACTAAACACCTAACTTTTCCGAGGGCCGTTCCGTTCAATCGGGGTGCGTGAAATGATTTTTGAACCGCGCGGTATTTAAATTTCTGTTTTGTTAAAAACTTTACAAGAAGTTGTTTTTATTACGTTGTTACGTATATACTGGTATTAACTAAGCAGACCCCGGGTTCGATTCCGGATCCCGGCCATTTACCAATGGGTTTTTAATTAAAAACTTATGTACCTACATAATCCGACAAACCACACTTAGAAGCTTTTTCATCTAAATATACGTCAACAGAACTAGCCACTCGTTAGGTATAGCCTCACAAATACCATCGGCTACACGAGGGAGACTTGGTGTTCCACTGGGTACCCGGGTTTGGATGAAGAAAAAAAAAAGTTGTTTGGAAATTTTGTATTTTGTCGGGACAACCCAGACGAATCCCGACCATCTGGTAACCCTAATAGCGCAATAATCGTAAGCAGTATGGACCTCACTTCTTCTAAAAATAACAAGAAGTGACACATCGTAGTAGACTTGCCACCTGTTCTGTTTAATGTGGACAACTGGTGGTTCTGACCACATCTCAAGGTATAAAAGTGGAGGATAATATTATCAGAAGTACGGGAACAGAAGCTTGTGTGTTCAATATGACCTTTGGGTTTTGAAGGTGGGAAGGTGTCGTCTTGTATCCACTGGTAACTTTGTTATGTTAGGTCAGGTCATACGATAGCATCACGCTGTTTGAAATAATAAAGGAAGCAGTTTGTGGTCTTGGACACTTCCAACCGGTGTTTTTTAACACTCGCTTATCCTTCATCTCCCGTATCCCACTAATATTATAAACGCGAAAGTTTGTAAGGTGTATGTTTGTTACTCAATCACGCTAGAACGGCTGAACGGATCTGGATGAAATTTGGCACAGAGACAGATTATAGTCTGTAATAGGCTACTTTTTTTCCCGGAAAAATGTATTGTTCCCGTGGTATAGGTTAGGTTAGTTTTCACGGGATCGACATGATTTTTTGCATTGTGGTAGTTTAGGGGTCAGAGAATGACATATTATACTACTTTTTATACCACGAAAGCGGGCGGGGGAGGGGCAAATTACAGCCACGGGATTGTTTCTTTTTAGGTCTATTTCCACGCGGGTGAAACCGTGGTGTAGTAGATGTACGGCTTGTAAAAAAAACATACCATCATAATCGTATAAAAATTTAGGTAATAGAAGATTGCCCTGTCATTTAAAAAAATAAATAAATGAGTTTTCTAACTGCAGCAGCTCATCTATACCTATTCTTATAAATAAAAATTAAATGCAAGAAGAACTGAAAAATGCTTTTTTATTATTTTTGTATGAACTCGAGACCATAAATAGGGGGTGAAAGTTAATATGGACTCCACGGGCGAAACCTTCCTTATGAAATGGACATCATAATGGCGAAACGCGCAACCAACATACAGTTGTTCTCGCACTACTCATGGACACACAACTGCCGAGTTTCTTTATTTTTAATTTTGAAATCAACCTTATGGCATGGTAATAAAGTCCTCGAATATGGAAACGTTTCGACGTGACCTACGTACTACCGGTCAGTGAAAAATCGATTCATTTGCAATTAAATTAGCAACACACGGCTGCTAGGAAATAGGAGCGGCGCTGGTCGCAGGAAATATTACTGGCAGCTTTATAGACCTCTCCTCTTTCATCAAGAGGGTGTTTCACGCTGACACCTCGAGGTGCGAATGGGACACTAATTGTGGTACATCTATACCCTCTCGCCTGTCTCTTGTAAGAGGTGGGCAGACTGATGGATCTGGTATAGCTTCAGTAGTCATCGGCCTGGAGCGGTGCTGGTCCCAGGAAATGTTTTTGTAGACCTCTGCTCTCATCATTCGCGTCGTTACTTTTTCTCGACACTTAAACGGCACTAGGATTCCTTATGCGAGGGGGCATGGACAGTATGAATACACACTCTTCCCAGTCGTGCACTCTTGACAGAGTGGTCGTGATTATGAATCACCCCGGAACGCTATCGCCGCTCTTGCGATTTCCCTCCATCGGTTCCGGTTGACAGCCTCACGGGAACATTCATTTATTGAAAAATTTGTCACTGATCTAATCAGGTCAGTCCATCTGGTATAGGGGAACGACCGCGAGACCTCCTGCCTTCGACTCGGCCCTGCACCACTAGCCGCTCCATTGAGTGTCTTCATTGCGAGTGATATGGCCGAAGAACTTCAGAATTCGCGTCTGTACCACAGACGAGAGTCTCTGCTTTATATTAAGCTCTTTTAGTATGGATACATTGGTACGATGTGCGGTCCAGCTTACTCTCAGAAGACGCCGCCAACACCACATCTCCAAGGCTCCATCTCCATGAATATTGAACACAATTTTACACACAAGACATCACAAATATCTGAGATTCACATAAATACCTACTTCTCGCGGCCGGAAATCGAACCCGGGACCATGAGCTGAGCACAGGGAGCAGTGGTCTCTACCAACTGAAAAAAGTGAACCAAAGGAAGGTCTTTACCTTTACCTACCCAGCTCAGTGTTGCTGAAACGTGGTTTTAATGTCCATTTGTGTGGCTCACATAAAAAACGACTAGGTATATCCCTTTTAGGTGGACAGTAGAATGATGGCAGGTCAGTCGTCCACATATTCCACTTTGATTCAATCATTGTCCTAGACTGAGGGAGTAGATTTATATTTATAGAATTTGATTTGATTTGATTGCATTAAATAGACCGTTAATGTACTAGGCTATATAACATCACGCTGCGACCCAAAGGAACAGAGTAGTAACTATAAATAAACTTAAACAAAAAAATTCCACGGGCAAAGCCAGGGCGGAAAGTATTATATTATATTATTGTACATCATCTGTGATAAGGCTACTGCGTGCGCAGTTCACCGAGGGTGTAGAGGTATGCGCGCGCAGCCCCGTTACACTGGCCCGCCCGCCCCGAGCCAGTCCGGTGGTCGGCGCCGTGTTGGCCGGTGGGCGGATGCCGCTCCCGGGCCCCACTAGCGATGGTCCACGCCGGGCTGCCGGCCCGCGCTATGTTCCCTGAGAACAAGTCGCGACGCCTAGAGCCCCTCGGGATCCCAAAGTCGCCTTCCTTCCATTCGGGCCTGGACCTCGCCGCCGGCTCGGATCTTAGACAGAAACGGTCCGAAAGTGCGTCGGACTTTGCACGGGCGCTGCGTGTTGTCGCCGCTGACATGGCCGGCGCTGTCGAGGTGGCCCCCGAAAGGGAGGTGCTGATGGTGCCGCTGGCGCTGCTCAAAGGTTTTTGTTTATATCGCCTACACACAAACATAAACATGTCGGTTGGAAGAATGTGGATACAATTTTGATGATATACAGAGATATTTTTGAGGAGTTAACCCATCGAGGAGTTTCACACTTTGCATAGGGAGTGTTTTAAGTTCTTATGGTACCGCAAACTCTGCTTAAAGGTTGTTGTTAATAAAATATCACCTACGCGCAAACAAACATGTCGTCGTTCGGATGGATTTGAATGAATTTTGAGGATACACAGAGATTTTTGAGGTCACATCTGTAGATAAGGCACGGGTTAAGGTTCTTATGGAGGCTTCTCAAAGGTTCGATATTCGATATCATGAGCAGTTGTAAATAAATATCACCTACGCACAAACATAGACATGCGCACTTAATTTAAATTGTCGGCTGTAAGTTGTATTCGGTCCTTTCATGAGCTTTCCGGGGCGGCTTGGCCCGTGGAGCTCATACAAAAAACCACTTTCAATTTTCCGGGCAAATTTTCTATTTTCCCTAAAAACTTTATTCGGACTTAATTCAGTACTTTTCACTTACAGTCATGTGGACTTTTCCTCTCAAACTCGGCAGTACAAGAATCAACGTGTATGAAGCGATGTATGAAATGTATGAATGATTGTGTATGGATCGAGTGAAGCCCGCGCATCTGTCTATCTTTACGGTAAACAGGGATGAAGATCTATACTAATAATAGAACTGAAAAGTTTGTTTGTTTGAACTACCAGTCGGATTTGAATAAATATTTTTGCATTTGATAGCCCAATTCTAATAGGCTACAAAAAATCACGCTACGACCCATCATTTACCCGGTTGCAACCGCAAGGCACAGGTAGTATTGAATATTGAAGAGAAAACACCAGACTTTTTTTCACCTGTTCATAAAATGTATGCATATTATATTTCGTGGTTTCTTCTAACTAGCTCGTCAAATGGCCTTTATTTCGTGTTAAGCAAATATGGTGAGGTCATATATACAAGCGGGCGTAACACTTGTTGGAAAATTTTCAAGAAAATTTGTATAATTTTAGATGTAGGACGCGATTTGGATCATAACTGCATGCGTTTTTTGCAGGGGGTAGGCAGGTATATTTACTGTGCCTAAACTGTATAAATAATGCCCCTGCTTCGTCCTACGAGTAAGGAAGCTTCGTCCGTGGAAAAGTGTAGTTGTATAAAACTGAAGTATTTTTTCTGTTCGGTTCAGTAGTTTTCGAGTATATTTCTTACAAATATGAAACTCATTTATTATTATTTTAAAATAACCTTAATAGAACTATTTGTTAGGTAGCCTTTAAAAATACCATCGGCTAACTGAGGAAAACTAGTCCGTTGGATACACTGGGGCTGGTAACATGGTACTCGAATACTAAAAACAACGGGTCCACACCAATGTCCGAGCAAATTGCCGACCCAGCCCACGACAAAGATAGTACACGAATTTTCCAGGATATTCTAGGGTTGTACATTCCTTGGGTGGCCACTGGTCCGACCCGTCGTTGTTGGCCTTTGAGTCGAAACGAAAAATTACGAGGATGGTAACTAAATACCATTTTTATGGCCCGACCTCGCCCGTGATTTTTCAGAAAACCTGATCTATTTACGAAACTGAAAAATATATTATATATTGATTTTAAGGATATGACAAATCTTTTTATTGTTTTGAAAATATCATTAGAATCATTTTACTCGATAGAAAAAAATTCACCTCTGAAAACTTTATTTATCAAATTTTATGGCTATAATATAATTAACATGAATTTTTTTTGGTAATTATCTATCTTTTCATTGTAAAATGATTTCTATGTTGTGTAAGATTTTTTTTTAAATTACCGCTTACGTTGAATCGCTTACCGTTTCTATCCTTACCGAGCGCGCGATTCTTGATAAATGCGTTCTGCTCTTTCATCACTCATTTTCACATCGACCACCAAGGATATTCGGGATAAAAAGTAGCCTTTGTCACGTCGATCTGTTGCTTTGTTCTTACGTCAAAGAAAGTCAAACAAAGAAACAAACTTAGGGGTGCCCTCTGTTTTTGTTTCTTATTTAATTACACAGTAGATACACACGTCATTCCATTGAACCAACCTTGAGGAAGCGTTTACACACGAGCGACGCAATTTCTAGTTGTGTCAACTGATTCTATTGTGTAGGGCAGTGTTTTTCAACCTGTGGGTCGCCTTTCTCGGGGGCTCGCGGGTAAACTTAAAACACAATTATTTGTTGGTCCTAGAAAGCTGTGACTGTTTATTACAATAAAAAAATCTGTGAGAAGGCTGTGCCTGTTTATTTTTTAATAATTTGTCGAAACATGGTTCTATTTATGAGACGTAAATAATCAAATCATTTTCTATTTGGAAATTTAGTTTCTAGATTTCTCTTTTTAGTTTTTATGTCCACCAATGTAAAGAACGTTAGATCGCATAGGTAGTAAGTGGCAATTGGCGTAAATAATTTTAAAGCTTCGCTTGCCAGCTCTGAATATTCTTGTTTTTTCTTGCTAGTGAAATTCCATTTTAAGCATACCGTCAGCTGCTAAATATTTCTTTCATGCTCAAAAGCTTTTCTTTCATGCTCGTATCCAAGAAAGGATTTAGTATTGTAGGACTATGATACGTCTTTAAAATCACTGACTTAGGTCGTAGTTTTAGCCTAGGGCCTTAGGGGGTCGCCAGAAATTTTCAACTTACAAAGGGCTCGCGTATTCAAAAAGGTTGAAAAACACTGGTGTAGGGCAAGTGATGAAGGAAAGGGTTTTGCATTATTGACTGGCAAGTGACAGGGCAATATTCGAAGCACTTACTGCCTATCCCTTCAGGAATAAAGGGCGTGGTGGTGTAGTTACGGGGTTTTCCGTGAAAACTTGCGATTGCTGGTTCCTATCATATTGAATAGAAGGTGACGAAATATTGTATAACTCGGCTAAGGTGCTTGATGGTGGTCGACATTCTTTATTTTTACGTCGAACTTTTCAATAGCAAAAAGCGTTTCATTAAAATCGGTTCAGTAGGCAAAACCATCTATCTATCATCACGCCTTTTTATCTCAAGAGGGGTAGACAGAGACAATCGAAAGTCATTTGATACGATCCTGACATACTTCTTTCGCTTCTTTTATACTCATCATACCTTTCATACATGCTCGGCTTCAATAAAAGTTCACCTAGGTCGTCCTCTACCAGCATTTCCTTTCACTTCTGCCATATAAACCTTTTTAAACAATATCATCTTTCACTCCGCATTCTTCTCAAATGACATCGTTCCGGTATTCCAGGTGCATCTAGATATTTCCTACTTAAAAAATAAAGCAAAAATTTTCCACTCGCGGCATATTATTTCTAACAAATAAAATGTTTCGTTGTTTGCTGCGCTCTTGTATAGAAGGTAAATAATATCGGATCGATATGATAGATGATAGCTGTTGGTAATGGAGAATAAATGAAAACACGTGTTCCTATTGTGTTAGTAATCGGGGGTTTTTTATACTACTGTAGGGTTCCGTCCGTAACTATAATCTTTACCTACATATTGTAACGAATAGGTACTTAAATCGCACAAATAAATACCTAAACACATCAAGGTCGATAGACGTCTCTAGAAACATCCAGAGAGAATCAAGTACAAACGAAAATGGACCGTATGTGCCTAGCCATAGGTACCAAAATCGGGCGCGGTCTGTGTGTAGGTATTTGGCGCCGAGTCGCATCGAGCCGCGTCTACAACTTTGTACAACAATCTCGGCGTTTCTCGAATGTTCGGTGGGCAATATAAACAGAGGATCATTGCCGCAAGGAACACAGTGCGAATCAGAGCGACCAAAGCGAAACAGTGAAGTGGAATTTAGTGCGACTAAGTGTTATTCTATAGTGTTTAATTATTTAATTGTATTTTTGTGGTGTTGAAGTAAAGTTTGTTCATTTAATCGGTATTTTAAAAATCTCTTCGAACCCTAGCTCGTAACAAATTGGTGTCAGGAGTGTGGGATTCAAAAATGCCGATTACACCACGTGACTCGTCGTCATCACGGCGACCCAAAACACGACAAACTACTGCTGGACATCACGGCGAGGAGGTCGACGAGGCTGCTGCTGCTGGAGCCGCTGCTGGTGCTGCTTGGACTGTTGGGACTGCTGCTGGTGGTGCCGGAGCTGCTGCTGGAGCCGCTGCTGGTGCTGTTGGGACTGCTGCTGGTGGTGCCGGAGCTGCTGCTGGAGCCGCTGCTGGTGCTGCTGGGACTGCTGCTGTTGGTGCTGGAGCTGCTGCTGGAGTTGATACGGGTGCTGCGGGTTCTACGGGTGCTCCCCAGGCATTGGATATGGGGATGCTGGTTTGGCTGATGGAGGAGCAGGCCCGACGTCAGGAGGAGCAGGCCCGACGTCAGGAGCAGCAGGCCCGACGTCAGGAGGAGCAGGCCAGGCGTCAGGAGGAGCAGGCCAGGCGTCAGGAGGAGCAGACTCGGCAGCTATTGGAGGAGCAGGCCCGACGTCAAGAGGAGCAGACTCGGCAGCTATTGGAGGAGCAGGCCCGACGTCAAGAGGAGCAGGCCCGACGTCAAGAGGAGCAGTCTGCTAGCTTAAAGGATCTGCTTTCAGAATCACTGGGAAAGGTGACTATGGAGGTAAAGCAGCTACAGAGGGTTACAGACATGCACGAGGAGAGAATCGAAGACCTCCAACAGCACTATAAGGATCTCCATAAGGAAATTCAGACAAGGATGAGCGGAGAACAGGATACAAGACTTAACGACCGCTACGGAGAGTTGGAGGCACGACTTGACAGCCAATGCGAGAGGCTCCAGAATGAAGTGAGAAAACTGAAGCTGACCGCTCCTGTTTCTGGAGGCGTCGTCGTCTCCGGCCCCCGAGTCAAGGTGCCGCCGTACGACGGGACTACGTCCTGGACAGCGTACAAATTGCAGTTCCAAACGGTCGCCTCTGCCAACGGCTGGACAGACGAGCAATCTCTGACCGCCTTGACAGTGGCTTTAAGAGGCCGCGCACTGTCGGTTCTGGAAGCCTCTCCAGACAGCTGCACCACGTACGGGAACCTGATCGAGGCAATGGACTCCAGGTACGGCGACAAACACCTGGAGCACGTCTACCGAGCGCAGCTGAGGGACAGGACGCAACATGCTGGTGAGAATCTGCAACAATGGGCTCTGGAGATCGAGAAGATCGTGAGGAAGGCGTACCCATCTGCCGGACAAGAGTTCATTGCTGCGAACCTCGTTCAAGCATTCATCGACGGCATCCGCAGCATGGAGGTCAGAGCTGCAGTTCGACTGGGCCACCACAGCGCCCTGAAATATGCACTGGCCCATGCTCTAGAGGTGGAAGCCGTGAGACAGGAGCCTCGTTCTCAGCGATTGCGACAAGTGGCTGAGGAGGCTACTCCAACAACGACACCTGTAACAGAGAGGCGTAGCTACTTACCCCGCTGCTTCAACTGCCACAAGCTGGGGCACCTTAAAACTAGCTGCCCGGCGCTTAAACGACAAGGCACGGATCAACGAGTGCCGAAACGGGACGTCGAAGCTGATGTCCGTGCCGTAACTACGGAGCTTCCGGGAAACGAGTAACAGCCAGAGCCGCGGGGCGGGTACTGGCTGATCGTGACACAGCCCCAAAAGTTACCATCCGACAAGTTTTCGACGGGAACAGTCTGGTGATCGCCGGCGAGGTCAACGGGACGCCATGTGAAATGACGAACGAACATCTACGAGGACGGACGCATGGCAACGCTGACGCACTGTCACGCAGGCCGTGCCCTGAAGGTTGTAAACACTGCTCGAGGCGTGAAATCGGTGATTCTGTCATCAAAGTGATTACGACTAACAACCTTAGTGACGAATGGGCGAACGAGAGGACGAGAGACGAGCAACTCAAGGATAACAACTTGGCGCCGATAATGGAATGGAAGACGCAGAATGTTCCAAGGCCCGGCTGGAATGTTGTATCCGCCATGAGTTCCACCACGAAAAGCTACTGGGCTCAGTGGGAAAGTCTAGTGCTGCACAACGGGTTGCTGTACCGCAAGTGGGAGTCGCCAAGTGGACAGGAGACACTGATGCAGCTGGTCGTGCCTAGGTCAAAGGTGCGCGCAGTGCTTGAGTCGGTGCACGATGGATCCTCGGGAGGACATCTAGGCATGAATCGAACCCTGGCGAAAATCAGGAAACGATTTTATTGGGTTCATTGCCGGCAAGATGTCGAGGATTGGTGTCGTAAGTGCACAGTATGTGCGGCCGTGAAAGGACCTACGACACGTACGAGGGGACGTATGCAGCTGTACAATGTTGGCGCTCCATGGGAACGAATTGCGGTGGACGTTGCTGGACCGTTCCCGGCCACTGAAGACGGGAACAAGTACTTCATGGTCGTGATGGACTACTTCACGAAGTGGCCGGAGGTCTTCGCAATTCCCAACCAGGTAGCGACAACAGTGGCGACTAAGTTGGTCAACGAAGTATTCTGCAGGTTCGGGCTACCATTGGAGATACATTCTGATCAAGGGCGTAACTTTGAGTCGCAGTTGTTCCAGGAAGTATGCCGTCTCCTGGGAATAAATAAAACGAGGACTACGGCGTATCACCCACAGTCCGACGGAATGGTTGAAAGGTTCAACCGCACTTTGGAGACTCATTTAGCGAAACTGGTTGAGGATCACCAGAGGGACTGGGACCGATATATTCCCTTGTTCTTGCTCTCATATCGATCCGCAGAGCATGAAAGCATAAAGGTGACTCCTGCTTATGCCAACTTTGGGAGAGAACTCCGACTACCAGTTGATCTCCTGACCGGCGGACCTCCGGATGCGCCGCAACCTGTAAGTGACTACGTATCGAACCTGAAAAACAAGATGTGCGACATACATGACCAGATTCGTCAGAGCAGTCTTGTGGCCAGTACAAAGATGAAGACCAGGTACGATAGAAACTTCAATAGTAACGGTTTTGACGAGGGATCGTTGGTGTGGCTGCACAACCTGAAACGCCGAAAAGGCAAATCTCCCAAGCTGCAGAACCGCTGGGAAGGCCCGTATAAGGTCATCACGAGGATCAATGACGTGACCTATCGGATCCAACGATGCCCGCGTGGACAGTTAAAGGTTGTCCATATTGATCGACTGGCTCCTTACAAAGGCTCGAATATTGCTCGGGACGAGCAAGTCTAAGCGGGGGGGCAGTGTAACGAATAGGTACTTAAATCGCACAAATAAATACCTAAACACATCAAGGTCGATAGACGTCTCTAGAAACATCCAGAGAGAATCAAGTACAAACGAAAATGGACCGTATGTGCCTAGCCATAGGTACCAAAATCGGGCGCGGACTGTGTGTAGGTATTTGGCGCCGAGTCGCATCGAGCCGCGTCTACAACTTTGTACAACAATCTCGGCGTTTCTCGAATGTTCGGTGGGCAATATAAACAGAGGATCATTGCCGCAAGGAACACAGTGCGAATCAGAGCGACCAAAGCGAAACAGTGAAGTGGAATTTAGTGCGACTAAGTGTTATTCTATAGTGTTTAATTATTTAATTGTATTTTTGTGGTGTTGAAGTAAAGTTTGTTCATTTAATCGGTATTTTAAAAATCTCTTCGAACCCTAGCTCGTAACAATATTATAAAGTCTGGCGCCGCGTCTGTCTGTCGCCTGATTCACTACGAAGCTACAAGGGACCGATTTTCCCTCTTTCGATATTTAGTCGAATTAGAGTTTTTTTTTTCTCTTCACGGGTTGCAGCCGATGGTATTTGTGATTGTGAGGCTATATACCTAACGAGTGGCCAGTTCTGTTGAGGTATATTTAGATGGAAAAGCCTCTAAGTGTGATTTGTCGGATAATGTACATAAGTTTTTTATTAAGCGTAAGAAGCGGTTACCATTGCTAGTTTAGTTTTAAAATTAGATACGAGATTTACATATTAAGCTCTTGAGTGGCATGTTTACTTATTTGCGTGGAGTGTTACTCGAAGGATATCGGACGATCTAAGTTGACAAGAATTCATTATTTATCGAACTAGAGACCAACCGTCCACAGATTAGAAAATATAACAGAGTGAGAGTACCGTGCAAGTTCGCTCTTCTCAATTTATCTTATACTAGCATTCCGCCCCCGGCTTCGTCCGTGGATATTTACGAACAAAATAAAATATACCTACCCCTACTTCTACTCCTACCCCTACCCCTACCCTCTACCACTACCTCTACATCATCAATAGTTTTAGCAGCGCACGCGATGTAAGGAATTTTTTAATTTTTAAGTCATTTTTTTACACCTAATTGTTTTGAAAATAGAATATAGGCTATGTCACTCAGGGTGAATGTAGCTTTCCAATGGTGAAAGAATTTTTGAAATCGGCACAGTAGTTTTTGAGTTTATTCATTACAAACATACACACAAAAATACAAATCTTTCCTCTTTATAATATTAGCATAGATTACTAATCTGTGGATGGTTAACAACGCTTTTTGTTAGTTACCGAGATTATTAAAACATAAGTTTTTTGTAGATCATTTTCGTTATATTCACGTGTTAATTACTTTTTTTCCTTCTTGAAGGGTTGCCTTACAGCTCCCGAAACCGTGTATAAGTATCGACCCTTAATCTTTAAAATAAAAAAACATACCTTAGTTTCTACTTTACATACAGAATTATCAGTATACAATCATCACGGAATATTTACCTTGCGGTATGACTAGGGCCATTGCAGACTACATCACAACATGTGTCAAACGACCACCCTGCAACAAAATGAAGAATATGTACTTATTTTTAAAACAATTTAAACAATGAACAGATCAGCTAACTTCACGGTTGTTACTGACAAGTTAATTATTCAGACATATTTGTATACGAGTTGTGTTTACTGTTTTTCATTTCAAAGATTTTCATGACTTATATACCTTGCGGTGTAGCCAGAAACCAACAATGTCCGCTTTTTGCCAGTTGTCGATATTGAAACGTTGAAAGAATCAAGGATGAAAGTTTAAGTAAAAAGGTTTATATAGCAGAAACGGCAGAGGACGACCTAAGTGTACTTTTATTGAACAATATAAAAAATATATTAAAAGTAGGTACACACAATCGCCAAGCATATATGAAAGGTATGATGAATATAAAAAAGCGAATAACATGATTGTAGCAAATGTTATTCGATTGTCTCTGCCTACCCCTCTGAGGATAAAAGGCGTGATGATAGATAGATGACTAATTGAACCCGGGGAACTCCTTGACTCTAATTGAAGCACCGTCGATTCTGAACTTCCAACCAAAATAAGTAGGGCCACGACTAATATAGCACCGCCTACTAATTTTGGTCCCTACTAAACTTGGTCGGATTGTACTTTATCACGGGCGATAATATGTCTTTCGCTAGTTCAAAAGAAAATAATATATAATACGTGTGTATCGGGCATGTGAACGTGTATTGGGGAATATGACAAGTTCAAGGTGACTCAATAAACGGGGCTTCCAATTACAATTTATTTTTGTATATTTTCCCAATATTTGTGAATAAAATAGACTGGTGACCCCGGCCCCGGCTTCGCCCGGTTACAATTAAATTTTTACAGTGACACAATTTTTGTTTAAGTAGCTTCTCTAGTAGTTTAGGTGGAACCCTTGTGGAATTGTAGTCCATCATCAGGTATTACATGTCTCCATATTTTCTGAGATAAACAAGCCTATGTTTTAATCACACCTTCACCTTGCGGTGTGGCCAGAGACACAGGTAACAGTGTCCACTTTTTGCCAGTTGTCCATATTGAACAGAACAGATGTGTAGAAGTAGATGTGTCACTTCTTTAACAGACGTAAATATCTGTTATTGTTAGAAGAATTGCGGACGCCTGCTTTATGTGTCCTCCGTTGCACGATTTCTTCAAGTTTCATCGTAATCCGTTCAGCCGTTGAAACGTGATTGAGCAACAAACATACAAACTTTCGCATATTTATAATACCCATAAAACGACAGTGGCACCCAACTATAAACCGTCCTAAAAGTAGACTGCACAGAGAACCCTGAGGCTTCAAAAATTCTGACATCATCATTGTCCCTGCCTACAGATGCGCCGGTGGACGACCACGAGCAGCTATTTGTCCAGAAGTTGCGACAATGTTGCCTCCTGTTCGACTTTGCTGACGAGCCCCTGTCCGACCTCAAGTGGAAGGAGGTGAAGAGAGCGGCCCTCCTGGAGATGGTCGAGTATGTGACGTCGCAGCGGGGCGTCATCACTGAGGCAATATATCCGGAGGCTGTTAATATGGTAAGACCATGGATTCTGTTGCCTATTGATCGAAGGCTTCCAAGAGTCACCAGCATTGGGGTGGTCAGACGCGTCATCAAACTACCAGAATATATCCAAGAATTAACGCCACATGACTCGTGGGGTAAGCATATTTAGGAACCGCGCCATCGTTCGTTCGACTCAACAACACAGTGGCCAGCCACGGAATACACATAACTAGGGCCCGGATAAATATGTATTAAAATTTTCGAAATATGTAAACTGGACTGAAAAAACTAAAATATGGAAAAAATATGTACAATAAAAAGCTCTCCGTCCACTTGGCTCCCCTCGTTTGGATCCCCTGGGGGATCCATGTGGATTTTTTTTCCAAACAGATCCCCTGGGGGATCCATGTGTTTTTTTTAATAAACAAATCCCCTGGGGGATCCATATGGATTTATAGTCCACACTGGTCACCTGATCAAAGACATATAGTAACAACATTTCAAATAAAACTATTGTTTATTGCAAAAAATCAAAAATTACAATTTTATTCAGCTTCCGTTTCACTAACATTTCAATTGCAGTAAATAATCACGTGTTTTTTTTAATTTTCAAAATTGAAACTTTTTCTATTTGGACGAAATAATGCTTTGTACTGGCTGAATGATCTTTCAACATCACAGGATGTGATTGGAGCATAATTCTGCAAGTGAGTAGGGCACAGCATGCTGTTAATTTTTTTTAGGATATGAAATCCTTTGTTTTATCTATCACATAACTAAATTTTTGCTTAGCAACTTCAGCAACTCTCGATTCAGAAACCTTCTGTTCGATATTTTCGATAATCTTCAAATCTTCATTTAGTGAAGTGGAAGAATTCTCGAGCCAGAAATTTTGGGAAACTCATAGCGCTGATGAAAATATGGATAAACTGATTGATATTTTGTGAAATATGGATTTATATTTAAAATATGGAAAATAAAACTTGAATTTTCACGATCTAAATAACATATTTTATGTAGAAACCATAATTAAGAACGAAAACAATTTCAAATAAAAATATGTAAATACATATTGATCCGGACCCTACACATAACACTAATGTGAATATTACACACCAAACTTACGAAGCACGCCATTCACTTGGTGGAAAGTGGCTATGGGGATACATCAATGAAGAGAGCATTGTAGTCCATGTTTGTCACATCCACTATGCCAGCTTGCTGATGACACAGTAGTTAACGCAAATGTTTGGTGATACTGGATCACTTGACGACATTGTCTATGAATGGCGGCACTTGGCGACGACGGTCCCTACCACTAAAAATAATTTCGCTTTTCAGTTCGCAATCAACCTATTTCGCACCTTACCGCCGTCGTCCAACCCCAACGGCGCGGAGTTCGACCCTGAAGAGGACGAGCCTACCCTGGAGGCGGCCTGGCCTCATCTCCAATTGGTGTATGAGCTGTTTCTCCGACTGCTGGAATCGCCTGACTTCCAGCCGGCGCTGGCGAAGAAGCATATTGATCAGAAGTTTGTAATGCAGGTCGGTACTGTAAAATTTAAACTGGTTACTCGAAACCATGCGTGCAGTGTCCTGTTAAATTGTTTAAAGGAGATTGGCGCGATAATCCGTCGCAAAAGTCGAAACCGTAAATTCAATTAGTGGATTGTTCTGCTAATGGATCAGCCGTTTAATGTATAATTGCATGTAATGTATAATGTACAGTGGTACAAGTCTGTCATGCTACTCATTGCACAATTTGGAAGAGACACTGCATGCCGCATAGTGCACACTGAATAAGTTGAGCCAGATTAAGCGCTTGAGTGGTGACTGGTGAGGAGGTCCATACAAAGCGTCTAACCACGTGATACATTTCGGCTCAACTCATTTGGCGCCAGGAGATTACTGAAATGTCGTTTTTTAAATAAGTAGGTACTTCAGACTTGTGTGTGTGTGGCAGGCTAAAGTGAAAGAAAATGCTGGCAGAGGACGGCCTAGGTGTACTTTTATTGAACATAATTATAAAAAATATATTGATCGATGGAAATATTAAAAGTAAACACAATCGCCGAGTGTATGAATGGCATGATGAATATAAAAGAAGCGAAAGAGGTATGTCAGGATCGTAACAAATGGCATTGGCCTACCCCTCTTGGGATAAAAGGCGTCATGATAGAGAGATAGATTCAGACTTGAAGCCGAAAAAAGGTTTTTGACTCAAGTTTTATTTTATTAAAACTTCACCTGATTTGGGTCAGTATTTTTACCTGAACGCTTCAGAACGCGGACAAAAGACATTACAGAACTTCCCTTCCCCAATTTTTTTTATAAATAATTAAAATATGTAATATTGTAAATGTAATTTTAACTGTCATTCATCTGTTTATGCTGCTATCTGACAAAATACGAGCTAAATCGGTTCAGTAATAGATAACACTCATAAACAGGACGTTATTTTGTATCCCCAAATAGTTGAATGATAAACCAGAAAGTTTACAAATAGTCGTGTCACGCGTTCCCGTCGGCCTTGTAACTTTTTCTTCATTCACAAATTTTATTTAGGGAAATTAGGCAATTTCGCATTTTATTTCTGTCAGTGATAAAAAAAGCATAAAAAGATAAAAATATCATAGGCATTGTTGTGTTATTATGTATAGATATTTTTCGTATGACACGTCACCGGCCTCGGTGGCGCATTAGGCAGCGCGTAAGTCTCATAATCTTAAGGTCGTGAGTTCGATCCTCACCCGGGGCAATTTTTTTTTTTATCCATTTTTATTTCTTTTGTTATAATCTTATTAAATAGTTTTTGAGATTAGTGGATGTGATAACTATCCATTACATATCATGAAAAATTGTTAAATAGGTAATGCAATTTATTTATTCGCAGAATATAATGCGTTTACCTTTAGGCACGCTTAAACAGGACTGGACCCATAGATCTAACGAAATTAATTCTGCATCGAATATCAATTTCGTGACACAATCCCTGACCATTGTAGCTACGGGCCTGCAGTGGGGTTAGCATACTTAGGATTAGGACTGTCCGAGCAAATTCGTGTACTGTCCCTAGGTCCCGACTTTCTCGGGCCAGGCATTCCTTGGCTGGCCATTCGTTCGTTGGTCCCGTTTACTACGGCTATATGCTAAAATGTAGTTATATTTTCAGCTCCTCGAGTTGTTCGACTCCGAAGACCCCAGAGAAAGGGACTTCCTCAAAACGACCCTCCACAGGATATATGGGAAGTTTCTGGTGCTCCGCGCCTACATACGGAAACAGATCAACAATGTATTTTATAGGTAACTTTATTATTTAATCTATGATAATACTAGCAACTCCGCCTATGTCCTTTAGGATTCAAGCTTTCTCCTTATCACATTTCATCAAAATTGGTTCAGTGGTTTAGCCGTGAAAGCGTAACAGACAGACAGATACACAGACTTATTACACAAGCTTCTGTCCGCGGTTTGACCCGCGTGGAAATAAGATATAATCCCGTGGCTGTAATTTGTCCCTCTCCCGCCCGCTTTCGCGGTATAAAATGTAGTTATGTGTCATTCTCTGATTAAACTATCACTATGCAAAAAATCTTGTCGATCCCGTGAAAAACAAAAACAAATCTATCCCACGGGATCATACATTTTTCCGGGATAAAAAGTGATGTTCCAGACTATAATCTATCTATGTGCCAAATTCCATCCAGATCCGTTCAGCCGTTCTGGCGTGATTGATTAACAAACAGTTAATGTATACATCCATACAAACTTTCGTGTTTATATAATATTAGTGAGATTACCATTATAAATAGTAATTTCACATATTTCGTTCAATTTGATTCAATAAACGCGCAAAAAGATGCTAAATTAGCGCAATCTTTTGGGGGTTAGGTACGAGGCGTTCGCCGATATTTATTTATAATATTAAAAAAAAACATACATAGCGTCGGTGGTCGAGTGGGTAAGACGTCGGCTCGCAGCTGAGAAGTCGCGGGTTCGATTCCTACATCCGACCATGTACCAATGGGTTTTTTATAATAAAAAATCTATGTACATTATCCGAAAAACCGTACAAAGGGGCTTTTCCATCTATATACCTCAACAGAGCTGGTCAGGTAGGTATAGCATCAAAAAATAATTGGCTAAATGAGGAAGACTTTGTTACTACAGTTTCCCGGAAGCTGTAAGACAAACCGTGAAGAATAAAAAAAAACAACAATATATAATATGAAGATAATCCCCCGCATGACAGGGGCGTGACAATCGCTATTTAAATACATATTAGCAAAACCAGTTCGTTGCGTGCTAGGTTGCAACTTTCCTAGATTTTTATTATATAGGTGATCAATAATTGCATAATTATATATTATGAACGTATATAGTTGTATGTTCGGGCAAATGACATCCTCATTACACAGTTTGTGTAACAATAGAATTCTACAATCACAACTGGCTAGGGTTGACACTTCGTTTTGTAACTCGGTTGCTAACAAAACGCGTTGGTAACTTGGTACTAATCTGTGGTCGGTTACCATCACTTTCTGTTAGCAACCGAGATCGCTGGTCGCTGGTTTCAAGGCCAGACTGGCCAATGCGTCTTAGATTAAACAAAAAGATGATCCCAAATATCTAAAGTAATCTAAACAATCTACCACTCGTTAACAATGTCGTCCGCTAAGCAAGGAAAACTTGCGCAACATAATAATTTATTGGCCAATCCACGAATCAGAGTTTCAATTCGGTGTGTAAAGTAAAAACTAAAATATGATTTTTAAATTTTATTTTAAGAAACTAATTTGAATATTTCTGTTTTTTATGTATTAGGTTTTTTATAGACAAGTGACGTCGTCATCATTTAGGTAAAGTAGCGTTTCTGTCTCGTGGTACTACTCGTTTGTGACGAAAGTAGTACCACGGCCCATAACTTGCTCCGTGGCACTACAAATGAGTCGAGAAATGGGACAGACTGACTACTTATATAAATGATGACGTTTTAAAATGTATTATAAAAAAAAACTAGAGTAGGTACTGAGTAGAATACAAAAATATTTATTTATTTCAAAAAATCCACAGCACTTCATAATAAAACATATCGGAAAAAACAGGTTCTTCCTCGTAGTCAAATTATTTTGTCAAACTGATTTGACCACAAGGAATTGTTCTTCCTTGTGGTCAAATTGTTAGCTTAGGTTAGGTTATAGTTATCTATCTAAGAAGTTTGACTAGCAGGATTTTTGCCATTAATAGATTTCCACTATGTTGACGTTACAGAGTACGTACGGAGACATTACATTATTAGATCAACAAACAAAATAAAAACAAAACAACAAAGGCAGGTAATATAAAATAATAATCAAAATTACAGTCAAAACTATAAATGTCAATGTCAAAAAATAAATCAATTATAAAAAGTCCAATCAAAAATACAATCCAAAACTAAGATAAATAAAAATGAATGAAAATGAATATAGAAATAAAAAAACAAAAATAGATTGATTGATATATAAAGCTTACCTTAGTTTTTACTTTAGATACCGAATTCCTTTTCCAGCAATTTAGGTACCTACTTAAGTATTTGTTTCGAAAAATGTATTTTCTTGTGCGTTTTGGGGACAAGACAAAATTATTACAGGAAATGCTTTCGCTTTTCGATAGTACCTACTTACAATATGCGTACGAGTCGCTAACTGTTTCGTTCGTAAGCAGTACGTGTTAATTTTATTAGTGTTAGATCCGCATCTCAGAATAATCACGTATTTCGATAGTTGGATGGCATTCCTGGTTACTTAATATTCCGAAAATCCTTCGGCATACATTCTTATGTCAGTATTTGAAGTATGTCACATTTCCAAAATTTTCACAAAACTACGAAATTTTAAGTTTCTCTAGATTACACGTTGATACAGATGGCGCCACTGTCGCATTATTGTATCGCGCTATTATAAAACCAATTTCAATTCAATTGGGTATAGTGCGCAAAAAGAATAGGAATAAAAGGTAATCAATGAATTCCTAAACTCGCATTAAGTAATAAGTTTTGACAAGAAGTGAATCGCCTAAAGCGCCCTCTGTCGGAATACAAATGCAATATTCTACTACCCCATAAAGTGATACAAAAATCCTAATTTCTGTGACGCAATTTTTTTTTTCATTATTTCTTAAAACAAAATAACATGTGTAAACTCTTTATAACGTCGTTCGTTATAACGAAAAACTCTACTACTAAACTACGCAGAAATTAGTTCAATTTGGTTGGTTTACCACAAAACCCATACATTGATTCACTCTTTATAACGCAACAGTCATTCTCTATTACGAAGAAATATTTTCCTATTTAGACATCAACAACATACATATGTATTTAACAGTGTAATTGTTTTTCATACAAAACTAATCTTTTGAGGTGCCGAAATTTCTAAGAAAGATACCTGAGTTCATAAACAACTGTCTCGCTTTTGTTATTGTTAATTGTCTTAACACGTGTGCCATTATTCTTAGATTACATTGTCTGTAGGAAATTTTGGTCTCAGTTACTAAACGCACAATCGTCACCACATCCCAAGACATGCACAAAATACAAAACAAATATTGGCATAGCAAAACACGTCAGGCAAAGTTAACAAAATATATGTGTTTAGAATAATTTACCTATTGATAATAATAAAATTAGAAATTATTGTAATTGG
This sequence comes from Nemapogon koenigi, assembly GCA_963924495.1. NCBI lineage: Eukaryota > Metazoa > Arthropoda > Insecta > Lepidoptera > Tineidae > Nemapogon > Nemapogon koenigi. The sequence continues at coordinate 10,263,185 of OZ004647.1, read as the reverse complement.
CAATTTTCTCTTCCCTCCGTATAACGAAAATTCTTTATAACGAAAAAAAATGCTCGGTCCCTTGAAATTCGTTATAAAGAGTTTACACTGTATTATAAGGCAGTTGAACGATTTGACAAAGCCTTTTATAGTTCTATTTTTTTCTGACCAAACAAAATTAGATTTTGCACATAGAAATTATAAATAATAAAAAAAAACATAAAAATAATTATTTTCTCATAAGACAAAAACATTTAATTAATTCTTTCTTGTTGTCACATGCACTCCCATCAGTAAAACACGACTTTTCTGCTCAACTTATACCTAATGCTACGAATATTTCTTGTAGTTGACAACCCTAATTATTATTATGCAGTATTTCTCATTATGACGTTTGAAGTATTTATAGTTCGCGTGACGCTAAACGGCGCTCGGTCCCGCTTTGACACGGATATGTCGATATAGGCTTGTGGGGGCGGCTTGTATGTATGTACTTCTAAATATACCTCAACAGAACTATGCCATCGGCTAGGGGGAGACTTGGTTTCCGCTGGGTACCCTGGGAACGATCACGGTTTCGGGAGCTTGTAAGGCAACCCGGTCCGCTGATATTTATTCCTTGATAGTTAACAAGCGGTATATAGGTATGTAAAAGCGTACGTAAACCAATAAAATACGTTTTACGTCAATATGAAATATTTCCGGGATAAAAGTAGCATATGGTACCCTCCGGCCCTCCAACTATATTCTGTCCACAAAAATATCCGTCGATTCGTTGCTCTGTTCAGCTTTATAATTAGTATAGATTAGTTAGGATAAGATACGGTATATCATCAATTCGTTCCCTAAGGTGGGTAAAGTAACATTCCGTTGATATTATCTGAATACTTCAGTTTGTTTTCATAACTCTTTTCGAACCCTAAAATAATCACTACAAGTCCTACAGAACGATACCACTGCTTTTTTCAGGTTCATATATGAGACAGAACACCACAATGGCATCGCGGAGCTGCTGGAGATTCTGGGCAGCATCATAAACGGGTTCGCTTTACCTCTCAAGGAGGAACACAAACAATTCCTTCTCAAGGTATGTAGGTACAACTTAGCGAATAGAATGTAGAATAGATAACTTTATGTATGGGGCCGACTGAAATACAACCACGTGACCTAACTAAACTGTCATTCACTCTGACGTAAACTCTTGGACAAAACGATGCGTAATTATGTTTTTTTGACTTGAGTTAGCGAGTTGTAGATAACGCTGAAAAAAATGGCGGAGGTTGTTGTTTTTCAGATTTTTTTATTATTTAAGTAGTTAAAATGCATACATTAAGCTTTTTATGGGCTGCGCATAGTTTTCTTATAAATATTATACATAATTCGGCTATATGTTTGTTTATGCATACATTATAATTTAATGAGAGAATAGAATACTAGCGTTCGTACATTGTCTACAGGGGCAGTAATAGAATCCGTTTCATGTCTGTTACAACTATCGTTTCCCAAAGTAGTCTATATGGTCCCCTAGGGGTCGATTTCTACTTGCTGGGGGTCCACGTCAGCTAGGAAAAAGTATTGCGACGGTCTACAGAAAATAAAAAAAACTAGGTTTTTCACTCTGTTGTATTGTATTAAAAATTTGATGTTAAATGGCCTATATATAGCATCAAGAATTGTGCTATCAAATTCAAAAATATTTTTTTAGTCTATGGAACACAACAAATAAAAATTTTTTTTAAATATATATTAGAAGATAATTTATATCTTGAGCAAAAACTCTTGACCGCTTCTAGCACTCATCTTATTTGGCGCCGATAAACTTCTTATTTGGATCACTTTCCATGATATTTTAAAAGAATTTTACTTTCCAGGTATTGCTGCCCCTGCACAAAGCCAAGTCTCTCTCAGTGTACCATCCGCAGTTGGCGTACTGTGTCGTACAGTTTCTGGAGAAGGATCCGTCACTCACACAACCCGTAGTTAGGTGAGATTGTTTAGGGTTTCGTGCGTACTATGTAAAGGTTTATTATGAAAAGAACCTGATGACCTAGTTGTAGAACTTACCTGTCAAAAAATTCCTGCCTTCGTTCTCAATCCGGTCCCATGCTATCTCCATTTCCCATTCCTGTCCTACATGTCCCATCAGATGCTCCGATTCTCCTTTCCCTTCACAAATCTTATCTTCCTTCTCCCAATACTTATTTCTCTCCTCCATATTCTCGCATCTCAGTCTTGTCACCTCACTTTCCCCTTATCTCTTCAAATACTTAGTGCGTACCTATATTTGAATAAAAAAATAACCAGACTATCAAACCAGTGTATCAAAAATCACTAAGCTCGTATCATGCATACTCGTGTACCGGTACCACAATCTATTTTTCAAAATTTTCTGTTTGCAAAATACATCTTTTTATTTTATTTTCGGGTTGCCTCACAACTCCCGAAACCGTGTTATCAGTACCCAGCTCTCAGTCTCTCTCTCGTTTAGCCGATGGTATTTGTGAGGCTTCACCTAACGAGTGGCCAGTTTTGTTGAGGTATATTTAGATGAAAAAGCCACACTTGTAGGTACGTAAGTTTTTAATTATAGAAACCCATTGGTACATGACCGGGATCGAACCGTGGTCTACCTAGTTAATACCAGATGTCTTAACCACTCGGCCACCGACGCACTTTATACATAATATTCATACGAATAAACAGCAATTCCAATATTTCAGAGCCCTACTAAAATACTGGCCCAAGACCCACTCACCCAAGGAGGTGATGTTCCTCAACGAGCTAGAAGAGATCCTGGACGTGATAGAGCCGGCCGAGTTCCAGAAGGTGATGGACCCACTGTTCCGGCAGCTGGCCAAGTGTGTCTCCAGTCCTCATTTTCAGGTACGGTCACGATCAAGGGCCATATAAAATAATGTCGTCTCTTGTAAAAATAGCACCATAGGGGAAAGTATGCCTTTAACCCGAAAAATAATTCAGCCATTTCAGACGCGCAAAGAGTTAAAAAAATATAGCAAACTCAAACAAAAAATTGACAATGCAAAGTAAGCCCGACTCATATTGGCTTGCACGCGACCATGTGTGTTATAAATATTTTTTCATTCGAATTTCGAAAGAGAATCTTCTCTACTATTACATATTCTATGGTCAGGGTCAGGGACCGTGTTTGTCGTCTCTTTCTTGCAAGAACAACACAAGAAAATATTGCTATCTCACATACCTAAAATCTATATACAAGACATGGATGGAGGGGTCTGATCGAGAGATGGCTGTCGAACACATCTTCACGGCCTTGCGATGTGGCCAGAGACACCAATAAACAGTGTCCACTTTTTGCCAGTTGTCTGCGGACGTTTACATGCCCTTCGAGGCGGTTCTCATCACAAATTTCCCATTCCAGGTGGCCGAGCGCGCCCTATACTACTGGAACAACGAGTACATAATGTCCCTCATAGCTGACAACGCCACACACATCCTGCCGCTCATGTTTCCCGCACTCTATAAGAACACCAAGAGTCACTGGAACAAAACTATACACGGGTTGGTGTACAACGCCCTCAAGCTCTTCATGGAGATGAACCAGAAGCTGTTCGATGAGTGCACGCAGCAGTATAAACAGGAGAAACAGAAGTGAGTTTGTCGAACCTTTTTTTTTTTCTAAAAACCCTGGTCCGCGAGCAAAATCCACCAACCGCCTATAAAACTCTCGGGGTAGACTTGTCTCCAAAATTTTTTTAAACCGATTTCTGATTGATCTTAAACTCCATCAACTGAGATATGGTAGCGATCAATAACGCCCAATTTCTAAAAGTTTAGATTAAGTTAATTAGAGATTAGATACGTATTAACTCTTGATCAACCTGTCGGACAGTTTGGTTAGATGATTGAGTCTAGACAAAACACGTAGAAATATCGAATATCCATCGACAGTAGAGGAGGGCGTTATTTTCAATAAGCGTTTCAGTTTTGCTAGATAACGAAGAAACGCTTTCTAAAAAAAGCTTTCTTTGATTACTGCGCACGTGGGCGGCCACGAACAATGAACGTAGTTATTATAATTTTTACTCTATATGCCTTTAACAATAAGTTCTTAAATTCTACTAAAACTATGACTGTGAAAACGGTTATTTTATGAAACTGTTTTGGTGTTCTCTTAAAATGGACCATAATGCTGTATACATTAAACTGATATTGTAGTTGAGATTTACGCACTTGGAACAAAGAAGCGTTTTATAAAAACTGTTCCGTTTCGTTGTACGAAAAACACGAAACCACCCAGCTCTAATCGTCAGCAAATAAATTATCTCAAAAACAATAAAATCCCAGGAAAAGCCAATTAAATCAGAGATCCCCAGCAAAACTCAGTTGGATATTGCACGCAATTTTTACTGTAAGATTTTTTAAATTTAGATTTCTTTCAAAATTCTATTGGTAGATTTTATAGGAGCTTTTAAGGAATATAATGTTGTATGCAGGGAGCGCGAACGTATGATGGTCCGTGAGGAAGCGTGGCAGAGACTGGAGGCGCGCGCCGCCGCACGGGACCTGCCTGGTCTACACGACCTGGAACACCTGGATACTGCCGCCCGACATAAGGAGGTACTTACACATTTGAAATGTTATAATTAAAATATAACTAAATATCATTTCGAACCCGGGACCTCCGGTTTCAAGTCCACCGTCCTACCAATTAGGCTATCGACTACCTTATTAACTAAATATAGAGCGAATAAAAAAATGTTGGGCTTGTCGTGAACTTAGAAGCTATACTTTTTTGGCTTGGTTAAAACTAAAACCTGAATAGCATAAGCCGCTGTACATGAGCACGCTCGTACGAGAAACTGCGCGTGTAGCACATTGATCACAAAACATTTTGTTTTATATAGTGATTTCTCGTGCGAGTGTGGTCATGCGCGACGGGCGTAAATAATAGCATAAATACAGTATTAGACGGTACGCCCATGCGACATGGTCTGTACCTCTATTCTGTTGCCAACGTCATCCTATTAATTTTTTATTGAAAAAAAAACCCTATTATTTTTTACAACCACTTTCTGTCGCCATCGCTCTATGCTCTATCTAATACAGATACCCAACTCCTCACCAATTCGGGGGTTTTTAACTTTCAATTACTTAACGCGTAAAAAAAACATCCTAACGAAATCCGTTTCAAGGACTAGAAAACGGTTTCATATCATATTCGAGGAACATAGAAATATTTGAACTAACCCAGTTATTTTTTTTCCAGATGCGCAAACAAGGCTACTCCAAACCGTCGCCCCTGCTCCGTAAGAAGTCGGAGTTACCCCAGGACACGTTTACGGTCAAAGCCCTCATTGACCACAAGCGCGCCGACGAATACCTACCTACATCGCCGGACGTAAACCACTGCTAGCCTGCATCTTAGGTCCATAACCTTTTCTGAACACTTTTTTTCAAACTTGGACTGGAATGTAAGTTCATCCTTGAAATCTTGTGGGAACGCAGACTTGACTAAAATATTTTGAGCTACGATTCGAACAACTGGGCTAAATCCGTCCTCAAATTGTTGAAGTAACCCTTTCCGCAATTCGTTATGTAAAGTAAAAACTAAGGGTTGTATTTTATTTCAAAGATTTGGTTACTTGAAGAGAATATTTATAATACATTTTCATTATGTCACTAAGTATATCGTTTGTAAAATTTATTATGTATTAAAATAACTATAGTCTCTGGAATAATAGTAGTTTATGAAACTGGTGCATAATAGGTAGTAATAAAACACAAGTTTGATTTTAAGAACCGGCGCATGCACACTTTTTAATAGTATCAAACCAGTGTCTTATTACCTAGTTATGTGCAGTTTCATACACTACTTTATTTAAACTCATGCAATAGGTAGGAAAATAAAAGAATAGCGGCAAAATATGTAGTCTACCGCGTTTTCTCCGCGCGCATGCGCTCTAGCGAGGCAGCATTAAAAATTAAATTTCACCCTCCTTGGTCGAGTAAGAAGATTTTTTAAAGTATTACTTTGTTGTGGTAACCTATACTTTAATGAACTTTATCTACTCTTATATCGTAAAGTCTATTACAAAATCGAATTATACTTCATAATGATAATGTTTTATATACACGCGTCTGTAATATGTCAAACTTCGTTACTGTAATCGTAATGTTTTGTTTTTTTTTTAAATGCAGAAAGGGTAGAGGATATATCTTATACAGCCACATTAAACTCTATGAAAATGTCGACACGCGCTTGTGCAAATCACTTGACAGTTAACGCGCATGTGCGGTAGGTAACCGCGGTTTGCCGCCAATTTGTCGATTAAGAAATTGATCAATTATTTAAAATACTTATTGCATGGGATTAGATAAAGTAGTGTATGAACAGGCACACAACTTGGAATTAAAACACTCGTGGATGCTATTAAAAAATTCGGCTCCGTCTCATTTTTTAAAATTCCACTTGTGTTTTAATTACCCCTATTATGAACCCGTTTCATAAACTGCTATTAAAGAACACCTTTTTTTAAATATTAGAGACGTATATATATAAAATGTGTCATAAGTCATGGTTAGATAAACATATAAAAACATGTCTTAGTTTTTACTGCACATCCCGAATGACTTACTAAAAAGACGTCTAATTCAAGGTTAAAACATTTGTTAGATAATGTTAGTTCTTACCTAACTTTAATACGAAAAATGAAATAAATAGATAACATGTTATAATATGGCTTGATTTTGGTCAATCAATGTAAAAACAATAAATATTAGACGTCTTTTGGTAGCAAGATATCTGCGTGATTAAAAGTGCCCCAAAAATATAATTAGTTTTATATAACGCAAGCAAACAAGTGTTAGGAATGTGGCTATAGAATACCACTTAGCGTTGCACTCACTGGCGATAGAAGTTTTTGTAGAACGAAATATCTCTTCGTGATATTGGTAATTTGATTAAAAAGTCCTATCTGTGGCTTTAGTGGTCTGTGGTTGGGAGAGTCTCATTTTCAGCTAAACTATGATTTTTGTATATGCAAAAGAATACAACATTTTTATACTTTATATTTCAAACACTACTGCTATATGGCTATATCAATTAGCGATAAATGCAGAAAATTACGTACAAGCTACAAACACTTCTATTTATCATAATAGTAATTTTCAATCATAAATGACATGATATTCCACATCCTAGATCCAGTCCACGCTTGTTGGCCCCTGCAGGTAAATTTAAATTGTCTTAATTTAAAAGTGGCCAAGATTAACAAGCTTTTTGCACGTTTCATACACAGTAACATAGTTTCAATTAGATAATAAATAAATTTATGTAAATATAGTATGTATCGGAGGGTCAAATTTAAAATAAATTAATAAAGACATTTTTTAAAGGAATTTTTGTATCTACCCGCGTGTTGCCAATAAAACATGCATTTTATTTTCTACTCATGGTAAATCTGCCTTATTGTACACATGTAACGTGACATAGACGACATACAAAAACGATGTTAGCCGATTGTGGTTTGTTGTCTCTTTCTAAAACCCGATGCGTGCATTATTTTCGATTGTTTATTTATTCTACTCAAATTAGAGATAGCATATTCAACTAGATTTTTTTACAACATAAATGTGTAAAGATTTTGATTTTTGGTAAATTAAACATCCGAGCATTGCATTTATAAGATAAGGAATCAGTTTTGCTGTAAAATGTGATTCAAAATGGCTGATTTTGTATAGCCGCCATTTGCAATTCCTTTTATTATATAATAGGGTAAAAGCAAACAGACCATGGGTAGCGAATCCCCTTTACATTATAGGAAAAATTTTGATGTATACTTATATTATTGTCCATATTTAACGACGGACAGGGTTATTACAAATATTCTTGTCACACAATCACCTCGTCCATATATACTTTGTAATAACCTTGCTATATTTGCTGGATGGTATGGGTATGCAGTTTTGAAACTATTTTTTGCAAAATTATAAATAGTTTTTCTGTCCGCCATTTTGTTTCTGTCAGAAATATGTCAAATCTTGAATACTAGTTAAAATACGAGCTAATTTACATATTATGTATTCATTGTTTCCTAATGTTTTAAATTGAGTAATATCAATTTTTGATTCCAAAATTATAGCTACTTATAACTCGTAATAGTGAAAATATTGCCTAATACACTGTATCATTCTAGTACATAAAACTTGTTCTCAGGAAATTTGGCCGATTTGAAAAAATATTTTTGCGTTAAATAGCCTATGTTGTAGGCTATATAACATCACGTCTTCTAGTACATAAAACTTGTTCTCAGGAAATTTGGCCGATTTGAAAAAATATTTTTGCGTTAAATAGCCTATGTTGTAGGTTATATAACATCACGTCACCCAATCAAAAATTTACACGGAACGAAGCAGGGCGCTAGTAGAATAAATATGTAACTATTCGAGATTTTGTCATAATTTTGACAGAAACAAAATGGTGGACTCGTGTTGAGTCTTAATTTTCTTTATTGGTAAAATTTTCTTACTTTTTCAAACATAAATATGTTCACAAGTGTAATTTAGACAAAAGACAATTTAAAATACTGCATATCTGTCATTTTTACAAACATTATTTATAAAGTTGTTTAGAGTAACGGGTTAAATGTATTTTATTAGATATTGTGTTGAATTTAATGGGAGATCGAGTGATGGATATTTTAAGAGATTAATATATACCCTCTTACTACAAAACCGTGTTCAACCAGTGTTTAGTTTAAACATAGTTCTGTCTCAGTCTTTCATATTGAATGACAGATTTGTATGAGAGAGATAAAACATGTTTAGCTAAACACCGTTTTGTGGTAAGGCACTTATTTAGACGCTTTTTTTGTACCACATTAGCTAAGTTACTCGGTTTTGCTCGTTTACATATATTTTGGTAAGCACGGGTCTTGAATATGGCCTATTTACACTTTGTTAAGAGACGGTTCTATGCACCAATAATAAAAATACTAATAAATTAAGTTGATAGATAATTGTAAGCAAGTTATTCAGAATTTGGCCGGTTTATGTGGATGCGTAATTTATAGCTATGGTGTCACAGGAGTTGGAAACATTTTAATTTCATATTTCTGTAGTGAAAAGTTGCGAAAAAGTGAGGAATACTCGCACTTGCTACTTAACAAAGTGTAAACGGCCAGTTAGGTTCATATAATCAGATTTCATTAAAATAAATTATTGCATTGTAATAATAATAACCATTCCATTTTGAACTAACCATCCTAATTACAAGGTTCTGTGTCCACTGAAGCAGATTGAACTGAATGTTAGTGGATGTCAACCTTTATGCTTGTATTTAGTAATTTGAAGTCATTTTAGATATTAGCACAGATGCTCCAAGAAAGAAATTAAAGCGTTTGTGCTAAGTAGAGCATTTTCTATTTATACTTTTCTTTTTTATTATAGTGTATATTTTTTGTTATTTTTGCCAAAAACTATCATTGTACAGTTTATTATTATTAAAGGAATTATTTAAAATTATTTTAAAGTAATTTTTTTAGATTTATTTTAGATTTCATCCATTAATCTCGTACGTACAGCTCGCCATGTGTATTGTTGTAAACGTAAAGTAAATGTACTTATTTAATTGTTAGACATATTATTTTGTAATTCTAAACATACTAGCAGTTCTATATATATATGTAATTATAATATCACAAAATAGTTTAAGCACGCGAAGTGACGGTTAAATTTATTATATGACAGATTCAATAAAAAATAATAAGACTTTATTTCTTGACGATCGTGTTTTGTGCCAAAGCTTCGATTCGACCTTTATTAGTCATATGAAAATTAATTATTTATTTTTAGTATTAATTAAATTCTTGTTTATTTATAATTTATTAAAATCAAAGGCACTTTAAATTAATGATTATATGTAATAATTGTCAGAGAGGGAGTGAAAGTGGTTGAATGAATTAATAGGAAGTTTAAATTTTTGTATTATTGTATATATATAACTGACATTGTAACTATGGAAATAAATACTGTATGTAACAGAAGATTATAAGGTGCTTATGATATCGTTAAATACAATGTTGTGCATATAATTATTGTTTTATTTATTATTCTTTTATTTACTTTAGCTCAAAGTCTCCCTCTTTTAGCCGATGGTATTAAAATTTGTGAGCTTTTATATATTTTGTTCACTATCTAATTATTACCATATAATATTTGAACTTATTAAACAAAGTATGCCCTAAAACGGCTCTATTTAATTTTGGTAGCAACTGATACCTATATGCAATTGTTAACGATTAGATGTGTTTGAATCAAACTCCGTTACTCTTATATCAACTTTTATTAAATTTGAAGTTGACGTCAAACGTTTTCTACCTAAGTACCCTCCGTTTTCTGGAGCAGTTGGGTAAAAAAAGGGTACAATGAAAATTATGCCACATGTTTTATGAGCTCCTAGTACATACAATTTTAAGATCGTTTTCTACCCTCCCTTTTCTGGGGCAGAAGACAGAAAGATTATAGGAGGGTACAATGAAAATGATTCCACACGTTTTATGAGCTCCTAGTACAATTTTGCGAATCACTCTCGTGCATCCATATCGATATGGACAAAAAAATTGTCATAAGGTCAGTGGTTGTGTGCGTTAATTACTTGAGAAGTAAGGAAGTATTCAAAATCTTTCATCTAACATTGAACAAGTTTAAGAATGCAATAATTGAAAAACTCAAATTACTAGATTTATAGTCGTTTTGTTGGTTTTTTTTTGTATTCATTAAGTGAAATTATCTGTTTTATTTAGTTGATTTGTTTTGTTTTGTTTGATTTAGTTAATTGTTTCGATTGTTTTTGTATTTACTTCTTGATATATATTGTATTATTCATAATTTAAGTATACGGTTTGTGGAAAATTGTACTGTTTTTACCTTGTAGTATTGTAATTATCGTTACATATAGGTCTTATGTCTCATTTAAGTTTAAGTAAGTTTAAGTAATGACTTGTATGAAACTATGTATGCAAGTGGATGAAGCAAGAGATAAGTGACGCTCCATACTCTGTCTAGCCCTTTGGGAAATAATAATAAATGAGATGCTGTTGCTTTCTGTTTATTAAAAAAAAATCGTCAAAATAAATTCAGGAAAAAGGGTAAAAAAAATTCAGTTCAGGTGTTTTTTTTATTAATAATTTTAAATAATCACATAACAATAACTTGTTATCACTTCAAGTTTTCTGTCAGACAGTCAACGTCCAACTATTTCGTAACTGGTTACGAAGTTACCAAAATGGTCTAAATGAACATTTCATTTTTTACTCACCTTTATTGTTTTAATAAAAAAAAAAAAAATCCGACGAATTGAGAACCTCCTTCTAGACCAGTCGGATGTTGTTTCAGAGTGGATGCACGTGACGTAACGCTAAAAAAAATTTTTGGATTCTTTGTACGATAGAGAATATAGATCATAGTTCAAATCAACAAAATATGATTTTTATACGAAAAATGCGTTTTTTTTTACGTTTGCACGAATAACTTGGAATCTGAGGGTTTTAGGCCAAAATCTCATTAGACAAAAGTTGTTTGCAATAAAAAAATACACAAGATATGTGGGTTTTAATACCCCGTTTTTTCAATTAACCATGTTGAAATGGCTATTGTTTATAAAAAAAATCGAAGAAATGCAAGAAATTTCTCGAATGTTTTAAAGTTATTAATAATCATCTTAGCTTAACGAAACTTTAGCTTAAGTTACCTCAATATATCATAAGTAAGCCATAAAATTTTCAGGGCGATCGCTCATGCGGCTTTTGTTTAATAAGTAAGCCATCATCATAAGTAAGCCATAAAATAGGTTATAAAATCGCATGAGCGATCGCCCTGATTTTTTTTTTGCATTTCTTCGATTTTTTTTATAAACAATAGCCATTTTAACATGGTTAATTGAAAAAACGGGGTATTAAAACCCACATATCTTGTGTATTTTTTTATTGCAAACAACTTTTGTCTAATGAGATTTTGGCCTAAAACCCTCAGATTCCAAGTTATTCGTGCAAACGTAAAAAAAATACGCATTTTTCATATAAAAATCATATTTTGTTGATTTGAACAATGAAACGGGTACCTTCGAAGGGGCGCAACCCACGGTTCAATATTCTCTATCGCACAAAGAATCCAAAAATTTTTTTTAGCGTTACGTCAGGTGCATCCAGTTTACACTGAGCTTTTACAGCATCTAACTGGTCTATTCTGTTTTGAAATTCGGTTAAAAATAAGAGACACGTATTTTTTATTAATTCAATTTTAAAAAGATTGATGAAATGACTGTTATTTTAGCCAATCCTGTCAAAATTAATGTTATCCCTTTTTAAAATGGCTTGGCAAAGTTAGGCCTAATTTTTCAAATAACTCAATTTATTTATGGATAAATGAATGTTTTTTATAAGTTTTACTTTAAAGACATACATAATGAATTTACATAATGAAGCTAAAATATTTTACCTATATGACTTCGAAATATATACACTACAAAAACAATTTATTTGCTAAATACTTGTATAAATATGTTTAGAAGTTCGAACTTCAATTAATTAATAACTAATAATATTGGTTGATAATATAACAATAGGTGCCTCTAGGCAAAATGTTGTATTGCAAGATAAAATAATAAAAAAAACATGCGTTTTACTAAAAAAAAGTATAGTGCGCGCCAAATAATGTTTTTGGCTTTTGGTTCAGATTATTTGGCGAGTATTATACGTTATATTTGATTAAATCTCGTTAACAAAATACGTGTATAGATTCTAAAAACATAATAAAATGATACAATTATGTACAGTGTACACCGAATTAGTTAAAAAATCTAATTAATATTAGGCTAATTTTCCTCCATGAAAATTTTTGGTCGGAAAATACCTACATGAGAATATGTAAACATAAATATTAAAATTATTCTTAAATGATTAATTTTCGGAACGTCACGAATCATATCAACTTGGAACACCATAGGTGTAAACGAGTTTCTTGCAGTGCTGCCAAACCAAAATATTTTGTTCAATCGCAAGTGTCGCTCGACAAAAGTCGACCAAATTTGTAGGCACCTGGTACAGGCCCTAGAAGCGCCTTGTTGACTCCTCGAATATAATTTTGACAATAATGTTTTTAGTTATCATTAAATTAAATAATAAAATAGACAAAAGAAACTAGCATTGCCCTCCTGGTTCCGTTACATAAAATATAAATTTAAACTGCGAGATCTTATTACAACAGCAAAAATTTAATGCAGTCTTTTTTCACTCTAGTCTAGACAATTCACAGCATGAAACTAATACATATAACATACATTATGGTTATAGAAAAAAAATGGAAAATAAGTATAATAAAATAGCTAGGTACTAATAGTACGAGATCCAACTGCGTGATTAACCTTGTATTTAGTTTAAATAACATATGAACGTAGTAATCACGTAGTCGGATCATAGACTATAAAGTAGGCCACACATTGGTCAGGCATCGCACCGAAAATTTCCCATTCCAGCCGTTACAAGAACTGGACGAGTCTGTGGTCGATTTCGGTGGACCGTAAGGCGGCGCACCGGGGATTGGACGAATGTGTGGCCACCTTAATAGGGACCCGCCCTGAATCGTCATTAGCAACATCTTAAGCTCCCACATCCCACACTCTCGCTCAAAGTGTACATATCAAATTTAACGCATCGCTTGCAGGACCTCACAGAAACTACAGCGACTCTTTATACTACATCTCATAATGGTAACTGGCTCCCAAAAAAATCGTGAATGTCGAATGACACCATCATTAGAAAGAGGTGGTCCACCAGGTTCAATATATAGGTGCTCAAAATCAGGGTGGATGCTCGAGGAACTGTTCTTGGATTGGCTGAAGCACGTCGTTGATCACACCAAGCCAACTTTGGATGATGTCGTCCTCCTGATTCTAGAGCATCATGTGAGCCACATATTATCGTTAGATATTTACGAATGTTGTCGTCAAAATGGCGTGTTGTAGCTTTCACTACCGCCTCATACAACGCAACGTACTCAGCCACGTGATCTAACGTTTTTCGGACTGCTGAAGCTGCAATATCACAAAGAATGTGATCTTCACATGAATACTAACAACTATGAAAAGCTGACACCTTATGACATTATATGACAAGGCGGCATATTTGAAGGCTGCCACTCCAGAAAAAGCAGTCAATGGATTTGCAGCAGCTGGGATTTAAACTGTGATGCTCCACACTAATCAGCCAATACGCAGGATATAACAGATGCTCCTGATAAAGGCGAAGATGATGTCCATGTTTCTTTTGGTTAAGGTTCAATGACATTACCGCAGAAAAAAGGCTCGGAGACAGACACAATTTTGAAAAAAGGGAAACGAAATTCTTACTTCCACACCTATCAAAGAAACCTTGGAAATGAAAAGTACACTAAAAGTTATGTAGACTGAAAAATCTAAAGAAAAGGAACTTCAAGAATAGAGAAAAAGAAAACAGTAGGAAAGCCATCGTACCAGAGATAAAAAAATCTAAATTCTAAGCTCTGAAGATGAGTCTCTGATACTAGACGAAAGTGATCACAAAGACAATGATTCCGTGCTTTTGTATTAAAAAAAAATTAAATACACCAATACTTGTATTTATCTGGTCTTATTTTTTGTTACAGCATAAGTAGTTCCCCTACACCCAAACGCCGAGCATAGCATGTATGAAAGGTGTGATGAATATAAAAGAAGCGAGAGGTATGTCACATTCGTAGCTAATGGTATTCGATTATCTCTGCCTGCCCTCATGGGATAGAGATAGAATAGAACCTAGTGGTATTTAAAGACACAGATGTAGCATGGCTCTGAAGTGCCACCCTGCAAGACCCTGCATATATCAAGACAAGTGTTAGGAATATCTTTACAGTATAAAGTATAGAACGGTATGAACAAGTCAAAAAGTTGTTGATTAGTGTTGCCGCACACTCGCCGCGACAACTCCACCACTGACAAGGTGTTTCATACGATCTGTATGGATCCGCCGAAAAGCGTTCGAGTAGCACGCTTCGTAGTGGTCTCGACTGGTGGCTGCGTTTAGCGGTGGCGAGTGGTCAAGTCTGCGGCGGCGCTTAGAGCCAACGAATGACAGCTCAATGTACAGAATTGGTACAATTTCGATTCAAAATATTCAAATGTCATTAATATTTAAATAGAATATAATAGTAATTTATGAAACTAATGTATAATAGGGGGTAATAAAACATAAGTTTGAGTTTGTCATAGTATCAAACAAGTGTTTTATTAAATAAATAATAATAAATCTTTATTTGCAGAAAAGTACAGAAATATAAACCTTTTTCACCAGCATAGTTGGTATGTAAATTTTTACATTATTACCTAGTTATGTGCAGTTTCATACACTACTTTATTTAAACTCATGCAATAGGTAAGTGAATAAAAGAATGACGTGACATGATGGGGTATCCAGTTTAATCCCGTCCGCGCTGCGACGGTTGTGACGTAACTAATCGTCAGTTATTAATAGGGCATATCACAGTCGGCGGGATCATCTTATATACCGATTAATCGGCATATACACTATAAAGGTAATACTTGACATTAGCAAATCACCGATTAACATGGGTGGAGCAACAATAAAAGAAGATGAAAGTGATTAAATACTATAAATGTTATACGAAAAGAGACTTTACAATAAAACATCTGCTTATTATTTTCATTCATGTTACAACCAGGGTTGCCAGGTGTTCGGTCTTCTACCGAACCATTCGGTATTTCAGCACTGTGTTCGGTATGACAAAAATACCGAAGTATGGGTATTTTTTCTGACTATTTTATAAATAAAAATAATAAAAAAATGCTGGAAGCGGGCATTAGTGAAAAAATATGATTTTTAAGTATTGCTATTTTTTCTTAGTCCCTGAATTCTATATGGTTTTTTCTGTTGTGAAATGTTTGTTTGTAACCTAAATAAATAAATAAAAATAATAAATAAGTAAAATAAATAAAAAGTAAAAAATAAATAAATAAGTAATGTAACTCTATGTAAGTGAAAAAGTAAAGTAAAAAGTAAGTGAGAAAAATATAACTGTTTTATATTGTTATGTTATCTAGTTGCTAATGGTAAATGGTAATGTTCTCTTGTGCAATGGTACTTGTATTGTAACAATAATAAATAAATAATTAAATCGTTTTTTCCCATTTTCGGTTTTTTTTTAAATAGACCTGGCAACCCTGGTTACAACCCTAATTACTAAGTAAGCTTACTACGTAACTCCAATTGAAAATTTGAAAAAAATATGATAAATTTATGTATTGCTATTTCATTATTTGGCCTTGCATTCGATAAGTAAAGTATACTGGATTTACTTTCTAAATTAATACTTAGCCAAAAGAAAAATGTATTTAAAAATATATGATTGGAAAAGTATTTTAAATATTTTGTGTTACGTGATAACCTCAGTAATAATGTGTCATTCGTTGGCTCCTACAATGGAAAAGGTATAGTCATATGGCCTTATTCATAAACACATTATAGAAGCGTTTTAGTTAAAATATGTTTTGTCACTCTCTAACAAACCTGTCTTTACTAATAATAGAAAGAAACAAAAACATTTTAACAAAAACGTTGCTAACATACGTTTATGAATAATGGCCTTACTGCATATCTATCTGTAATAGTTCAGGTAGAACCTTAGAATCCATCATCAGCTCTTCAAAGTCTCCACATTTTACTATTTGCTTGCTTCTCTCCCCCCGCCCCTGTCTTCTCCCGCACTATTTCTTTCGTCTCTTGAGTTGCTCTATTTCTTCGTGTTGTCTTGTTAGCATATCATTAAGAGTGGCCACGTGTTCTGTCAGTACGCACATTTGCTCTTCGTAGTTCGTCGTTGTAGAATGTAACTCTTCCTCCTGTAAATTATATTATACTAGCATTCCGCCCCCGGCTTCGCCCGTGGATATTTACGAACCAAATAAAATATACCCCTACCCCTACTTCTACTCCACTACCTCTATATCATCAATAGTTTTCGCAGCGCATGCGATGTAAGAAATTTCTTAGGTCATTTTTTACACCTTGGGTTACATTATTGGAGTTTTAGTAAGGATCCCTAAATTTTTTGAAAATAGAATATACTATGTCACTCAGGGTGAATGTAGCTTTCCAATGGTGAAAGAATGTTTGAAATCGGCACAGTAGTTTTTGAATTTATTCATTACAAACATACACACAAACATACAAAAATACAAATCTTTCCTCTTTATAATATTATTAAGTATAGATTTATTACATATATATTTAGTACATAACAGAAAAAAATGTACGACTTGTAACTTGGCCACTTATTTTTTAGACTGTATATGCTCAGCTCCTAAACATGATAGGTCCATGTTTAATACTCGTAACCTTCCCGGTGAATCAACCTATCGAATAATGAAAACTACAACAAAACCCGTTCAGTAATTTTTGCGTGAGGCGGTCAGAGAGACAGACAGACGCGACGGGCGACTTTATAATATGTATAAGATAAATAATAATTAATAGTAAGCTTTTACCAGTCTGCTAATAGTGTTGTGTTTAGTCTCCAACGTTTGCTCGTTGTTCTGTTTTTCATTCTGCAATTCTTCAAATCTCATTCTTAGAGACTCGCACTGAAATTACAAAATTAATACTATACATAGCAATGATAACATATTACGGAAATGTGGTTTTCTCAATGTGTTTACTCTGTGATGTGCACTAGGCTGTGACATATGGTGCCCTCTATCATGGGCCATGGGAGTTTATTAGCTGGTTTGGACACGTTGAAAGAATGAAGGATGAAAGATTGACTAAAAAGGTTTATATGGCTGAAGTGAAAGGAAATGCTGGCAGAGGACGACATAGCTGTACTTTTGTTGAAAACTAGCCTTCCGCCCCCGGCTTCACACGTGGATATTTTCGAACAAAATAAAATATAGCCTATATCACTCAGGGATATCGTAGCTTTCTATTGGTAGAATAATTTTCAAAATCGGTTCAGTAGATCTAGAGATTACAACCTCACAAACTTTACCTCTTTATAATAGTATAGATATTCGAGATTTCATATAATCGAGGACGTCCAAGTTTTCCTGAAAATTTGAGGCTCAGTACTTTCGGAGGTAAGTCTTTTATTTAAGCTATACGGTGCTATAGGCTGCGACAGACGGACAGACATTCACACACAAGTGACCCTATAATGGTTCCGTTTAACATTGGATGTAAAATGAGTGTAGGTGAGTGAACGCACAAGATT
Organism: Nemapogon koenigi; assembly: GCA_963924495.1. Taxonomy (NCBI): domain Eukaryota; kingdom Metazoa; phylum Arthropoda; class Insecta; order Lepidoptera; family Tineidae; genus Nemapogon; species Nemapogon koenigi. The sequence continues at coordinate 10,244,930 of OZ004647.1, read as the reverse complement.
TAATTAGCTAAAAGAGGAAGATTTTCCTAACTGTAGCCGACAAGATTCCGGGCTCCCCGTAAGACTATTTAAAATATCTCTATTTCTAAAATGTTAATTCCCGAATATATTAGTATAACAGAATTTATCCCGAAGAATGTCTATTTATGCAAAAAATAACGTCGATCCGTTGCTTCACACAACGACTTTCGCATTTATAATAATATTAGGGCGCAGGGCGGCTTGTGGCGAGCCGTGGGTGAGTAACGACACCGCCGAACCCGAGTGCTCCAGGGAGTAGGTTGAGGCAGGCGTCCCCACTGCTAGACCTGAGACTCTCGCCCCTGGCTATTGGCTGTCCAGGGTGGAGTCGTTAAAGTTATAATATTATGTATTATGCTCGGGGGTGGAAGTGTCTAAAGGCGTAATAACGGGGAAGCTATAAGTGAAACCGGTGTCACACCTCTCGACACCCCCAGCCGCTTACACCAATGTTGCCTGTCTTACTGCCGGCAGAAATGCTTAAAAATTGTGGTTGTTTTAGGAGGCCCATTTAGTAAACGGCGAGTCACCACCTGCCAATTTTACGTTTCATGAGATAAATGATACTGACAGATGACCGTAGCAATGCAAGCCTTACAAACCAATAACCAGCCACGTAACCCACCTCGTTTATATAATGCTGCACTTTGCTCTCGGACACCTCCTTCTTAATTTTAGTCTCCGTAAGTTTCTTTCTAAAGTAAATCTTCAACCTTTCCTCTCTCTCCTGCACCTCGTCACTCAATATAAACGGCGTTTCAAGCTCTCCCAACAGACCGGTCACCCTACCGAGTCCATCAACAGACGTTTCACTGAAATTATTGAAGTCACCTGAGTCGTGGCCGTCGCCCCGGCTTTTCCTGTGCAACCCGGTATACTTAGACAATTCTAACTTTAGACTTTCGTTCTCCATCTGCAGCAGTTCGTACTCCATTTTCAGGTTGGGACAGTCCTGAAGTTGAAAAAATATAGTTTTATTTATTTTAAGACAAGCAAATGACTCTGCCATAGCCTGGTATTAAGTACTGGTGAGTCTATAATAGAATGCAACTACGGCCTGTAGAGGTCCTTTTTCAGGGTGTCGGTGGTCGAGTACGTAAGACATCGGCTCGCAACTGAAAAGTCGCTGGTTCGATTCCTACATCCGACGACCATGTACCAATGGTTTTTTTATAATAAAAAATCTATGTACATTATCCGACAAACCGTACCTTTTCCATCTATATACCTCAACAGAGCTGGCCACTCGTTAGGTAGCATCAAAAAATCATTGGCTAAAATGAGGAAGACCACTGGGTACCCTGGGTAACGAGTAAGGGCTGATGAAACCGCAGACAAAAGCTAGTTCAATATAAAGTTAACAAACCTTATTGTTTAGCTGGGCCTTAACTTGTTCATGTAAATGTATGTCATCCATAGAACTTAATGCGTCTTCACTGCCAATCTATATAAATATATAAAATGCAAGTGTCGGTCAGTAATTCCGAAATGAATACTAATAAAAGTGAGTTGGTAAACAAAGTTTGCATGTGTTTTTATCGTAAAATTGTTTAGTTCTGCAAATGTAAAATAGGTCAAAAGTATCAATTTATATGTAAAATTGTTAATAAATTTTAAGAATTTAAAAGATATACAAAGTTTGTTTACCAAATAAGACAAGACTAGAAAACCGGCCAAGTGCGAGTCGGACGAAGGCTTCCATACCATTATCTATAAAAACGGCAAAAAATCACGTTTGTTGTTTGTTAAATATTAATTTTATTTTAATTTAATTATTTAATTTTTAAAGTGAATAATATAACTCAATATTCTGTGAATATTTCAAGCGTCTACCTGTTGCCGTTATCAATATCGAGCATTCTGTTTTTTAGTATTTGTTGTTATAGCGGCAACAGAAATACATCATCTGTGAAAATTTCAACTGTCTAACTATCACGGTTCATGAGATACATCCTGGTGACAGAGGGACGGACAGACAGACAGACAGACGGACGGACAGCGGAGTCTTAGTAATAGGGTTTCCGTTTTTACCCTTTGGGTACGGAACCCTAAAAACGTTCTTTAAGTGGGATATGGTATGTATGAATGACAGTTTTAATTTTTTTCCTTGTCTATCCCAATGTTTCACGAGAATATGAATAAATTATAATAAATTAATAAATATCTAAATTAAATCAAACTCAATTTACCATAACTCACACGATTTCAATTCGATTCAAATTGTTCTAAAACCATGACATAGTGTAGACGTGTTTTTTGTTGTTACAATTTTTCTTAGTAAACAAAGTTAAAAATAAATATTAAAACTTAAATAACAAAAACTGATTGGGCTGTATTAGTGAGTGACGAGCGATTGGCTTGTGGTGAGAAACTGTGTTTCTGTAAATTGTACCTATTAAAAAGTACGCAGAGTGCGTGAGTCTTATTCAGTATTTCTTGTGTAACTACCCACATGAATATGATGCGTTCGCCCTCTAAAGGAACATGCACACTGGGTGCCGCATCTTCCGACCCGGATTTATCTCGCTCAGAAACAAGTGTGCGAAAACGCCACAGACACTTGTCGCAGGATTGGCGTGATGAGCTGCAGATCTTCAAAACAGAAATTACACATTTATTATCGAAATGGCAATCTGACCAACAGAATATACTTGAACGAATCTGCTCAGATATGACTCTTTTGAAAGGGGAGATAACGACCATTAAAAAATGCAATTCCGAAATTGAGAAATCTTTAGAAAATGTCTCAAAAAAATATGACGAAATAGATATAAAAATAAACTATTTTGAAAAAAGTAAAAATGAGTTAAGTTATGAAATTAATTTATTAAAGCAACAGATTGAAGATATGGAACGAAAGTCGTATCTAAATAAAATTGAAATCAGCAACGTACCGAAAAGGGATAATGAGAATTTGTTCGAGATCGTGAGCCGCATATATGAACATTTCGAAATAGAATGCCACTCAAATTCTGTACGGAACATATATCGTACCCGCGGAAAGAATAACAGACCTGGAAGTGTTTTGGTCGAGTTTTCAACGCCACTACACCGAGATAAAGTACTACAGGCATATAAGAAATCTAAATTGTCATCTGGCTCAAGTATTAACTCATGCAAAATTGGTATTGATGGCCCCTCGGTAGATTAGTCCGTCAGTTAGATTATCAGAAAATATTGGACACGTATTTTTCCTTTTGTCAATTAAACAAAAAATGATAAAGATATAGCCCGCTAAAGTTCCACGTGACGTCACGCCTTAGTACAATTTTTAGCAAGGCGTGTCGTCACCAGCCCCCACTCCCAAACTTTGACACGCTTTATCTCTGTAATTTTTTGTTTGATTGACAAAAGAAAAAATACGTGTCCAATATTTTTTGATAATCTAAATAACGGACTAAATAGAATAATATTTTGTTTACCCTGTCATCTACCCTATTGTGGGCAAAATAAAAATATAGCCTATAACCTTTATGCCACGGTGCAAGCGGAACGCCCGAGCGGCGGCGGCGAGCGGCGAGCGGACCTAAAAGCGGCTACACACGGCCCTAAAATCGGTGGCAATATGAGGGCAGTGGTGGGGAGCGCCCTAAATCGCTACCTTGATCGCCACGTGTGTAGGCAAATCGGCCCTAATTTTCAAATCGGGTCGGGCGAACCCACGATCTAGGGGCGATTATCGGGCTAGGGAGCATTGCCGCATCGTGTGTAGCGAAATCGGGCCGATTTTTTTTTAAATTTAATTAATGGCAATCGTACTAAGATAAGTACATTTCTGCGAGTGTCACGTCGTTATTCAGTTACATACAACGAAATTTAAAATTGATACTTTCAGGAATCTGAAATAAATATACAATACTACTTCTATTTACAATTAAATTAATTAAAACTATTTACATACTCATAGATAACATAAAATATTCAACATTAAAATAATAATTAAATTAAATTAAAAATTAAAAAATACAACTTAAGATAGGAACAATGAAATTAATACATAACTGAAACTAACATATTATTTAATAAGAATGATAATAAATAAACATAAAGCTTTAAAACTATAAAAAAATTCTTCGAGTTTTGAATGAAAATCTTGGCAAGGAGATTAAGAGAGAGTGTCGACGGCATCTTGATCGACGAGCGCTTCGCTGCATGGTAGATAATATACTGATCGGTAGGGACGTGTGTAGAGAAGCACCCTTGGTAGCATCCGATTTCAGCCCCACCACCACTGCAGTGCCACTGCCCCGATATTGCCACCGATTTTAGGGCCGTGTGTAGACGCTTTAAACAAACGTACCAGAAGCGGGGAGCGGAAGGAAACAAACATTCCCGTGACGTTCGACAGTGCCACACGGAACGAGCGTATTTTTGTAGCGTGTAATAAAATCCAAACGAGTTTGATATTTCCGCTCTCATGATGTCACAAGAAACGTTTATTTCTGCTGAATGACAGTGTAAAAATCCTAAAAACTATAAATGAACATGAAAATATCTTGAATAAAAAAATAATTGCTCTCCAGGCAACGGCGAAATATTCTGACTCCCTACTATCTTTATTAAACATCCGCTTGATACTGAGTGGTGACCGTGGCATACTCGCATCGCTAGCGGCGTCCCGCCCCACCGCTGGCCGCAACCGCTCTGCACCGTGGCATAGCCGTAAGTCACTCAGGAATATCATAGCTTTCTATTAGTGAAATAATTTTAGACTCGGTTCAGTAGTTTGAGAGATTAGCCTTAGATCGTAACTCTTTATAATATTAGTAAGTATAGATAATTAATTAAGGGTGTGTCAGATTAAAAAACGCCAAAGGACTTTTCGTCTCAGAATTCCACCCCACCCCTTTTTTGCTGTCCTAATTTAGGTGCAAACAAGCCAAAATGTACAACTTACCAGACTTCCTCCTTCAGATGTGAAGTCCCCATTACAGCTAGCAGTTTGACTACAAGACGGCATATTTATTTTGTTTGGGGACACATTGTTCCTGTCTTTATGTTTCTCTTCCAGCGAGTGTTGCAACTCCAGTATTTTATTTTTTAGTCTGGCAACTTCACATTTGTTTTTAGTCTCGTTGTCCGTTATTATTTTCTCGTAGTCTTCTATAGTGGCCTTTAGTTGGGACACTTCAAATTCTCTATCCGATAGCTGAAATTAAAGATAAATATGTCAGTATAGTTAGGCATCCATCTTAGAATTTGTCCACAACTTTAAAGTGGTTCAATTGATTTTGATGAAACCTTCAGTAGCATCAAATTTATAATGGTTAAAATATTATTTCTCAAAGGCGTTTTTTGCCTGTATCAAATATCTCCCATAATACTGTATCAAAGTTAAAGTTTGATACGCCATTTTGAAGATTACTTTTATAAACAGACAATTCAATAATAAATGTTTCTTTTAAAATTAGACCAATTTCTTTATTTTGTAAAAGACGCCATAGTTGGAGATCAGTTGAACTAACAGAGCGAAAACTTCCGGTACAATATAAAAAAAATACTGACTACCTACAGCTGCCCATATAAATATATGCGTGGTGCGTTTTTTGACAGGCCGCGCCGGACGTTGTTAGACTGTAGGTACTGCGCGACGCAGGCCGCCAAAGACCTCCAGATGATATGGCAAATATAGTGTTTATAGCCGATTAATCGGTATTTAAGATAATCCCGCCGACCGTGATATGTCTTATTAGTCGTCGACTAATCACAACCATCACAGCATGGACAGGATTATACTGGATTCCCCATCACGTCTCGGCGGGCGCGTGCGTTATTCACCAAGGCGTGACATGGAAACCATGTCAATTCTCATCATCACCCATAAGATGATGAGAATTGATATTTCATGGGTGAGGTGAAGTCTAGTCTATATTAATATTATAAATGCGAAAATGTGTTTGTTTGTTTGTTTGGCCCTCCTTCACATCAAAACAGAGCAACAAATCAACGTGTATTTTGCAGTTTGAGGACCTGTGAGTACTTTATTCCAGGAAAAAATTTAATAGGAGTGTGTAAAACTATGTATTGTCTGTCGTTGTGCTAATCTTACTTGAGATGCAAACTGTGCATTCTCCATAATTCTTTTTTGTAGCTCCTCTTGTAGGAGGTCAGAGTCTAGAGGAGGTAATGTACTGCCTGTACTTTTGTCATCATTCTTTCCTTTTGATTTCTTTGTTAATTTCAACTGAAACAAATAAATTGGGTATTTGTAGAGAATATAAAAACTCAAATCTACTCCAGTGGCTACACTTTGGCAATGTGTCCACAGAGTACTTATTTCTGAGTTTTCAATAGTTACGGCCTCATCTTAAAATTTAAGTTAAAAGTATAGAAGTTTTATAATCTTACTTGTAAGTTTTCCAACTCTTCCTGTAGCACCGACACTCTCCTCGTCAACTGTTGGTTCCTGAATGATAACGAGTCAATCTCCAACTCAGTTCTTCTTAGCACTTTCTCCTTCTCTTTCAATATGTCTCTAACTTCAGAAGATTTAGCTTGTTCCTCAAGAACACCTTTCTTTAGTACTTTTACATGGACTCGTAACTGAAATGTTAATTATTATTAAATATTGAGCTACATGTTTAAAAACTTAATAATTCTCTATTTTATAGATTATTGCAATTAAATTGATGAAAATCTTAAGTTTTAAAATTTTATGTGACTTATTTTACCCTTGATAACTTTAAAATATCAGGAATGACAGCCTGAAGTTGCATTTACATCGATGCATATACTTCTCTAAGATGTGTGCCAAACATAGAATTTTGGGCATCTAATAAAAACTACCTTTGTAGGTCACAACTTCAGTCTGTATGCAAATCACGAAGGTAGCGATTGGATATTATTTATGCGCAATGAGAGCATAACCAGAAATTTGTAAAAAACGTAAATTATGATCATTTTCCTTTGTAGCTTTAGAATGTTTCTATACCTTAGAATATTCGGACGCTAGCTTCTGATATTTAGCGTGCAGATCCCCTGGTGGCGGAGCCTCCATATTGAAAGGTGTCAGTAATTATTTGTTCACAATTTATTTATTTATTCTTGTTTTCATGAAATAAACACCCCTTGTTTTCACAGTTGATCGAGAATAATTTTTTTTTTGGTAGTCTTCTTTTTTTTTGTAGTCGAGGAAAAGGCAAAAGTCTAAGTAAAACCATACAGCCATAAAAAGTGAGAATGAATTTCTCCGATAATAGTGAAAAAGGGGGTAAGTTTAAAAATTTAAAAGTTTAAAATTTTAGAAGGATAAGTTAACATAACCACTTTGAAAATACAAAACGTCAGTTATCCCACAACACACAAACGTTTGTTTAGCAAACCAGCATTATTTGAAGATAACCCCTTTTTCACAAGCTAAACTTCGGTACCGGCAACGTTAGAATGTACTTAACTCATTTCAGTATTTTCAGACTTATCCCCTTTTTCACTAATATCGGAGATTTATTCATGAAAAGGCAAAAAAAGGTTGATAATTAACCATACAGCCAAGTCTTCATTGTCTTTACAATGAATTTGACAACTGACAAGTCACATTTTGTTGTTATAAAACAAACACTGTGAGGCTCAGATTATAAACTCTTAAGTACTCAAATACTGCTACAAAGTAACTTTGAAGCCTGATATATACTAAAACACCCTTCACACTTTGTAATATCTCGTATGCAGAAACATAAAATAAATAAAAGTTGTAAATAATTTCGATGTGAAAAGAAAGGACTTCAAAGGAGGGAAAGCAACTACAGTAACTAACTACTCTTCACTTTTTTCAGTTGGCAACATTATTTCTGTTGATGTGTCGCGATTGTTCCCAGTAAAAAGCAATTTATTATGTTTTTGTGAGAATAAAACAAGTATATTTGTTCATTACTGTGATAAACATAAGGTTTTAACAAGCAATCTGTCGTCAATGTCAGTACATTGTCCGGCACGCGAGCGGGTGTCGACCGGCATCGCGCCGGAGCGTCGTGGAAGGCTTGCACTCTCACTGTGCGATACTGGTTCTAGATGGCACACATGGAGTGCTCGGAGGGCCCCGCGACGCCTCACGGGCGCTGCGTGGTGCACGTGGACGCAGACTACTTCTATGCACAAGTGGAGGAACGCAGGCGGCCCGAGCTGCGTGGCGCGCCGCTGGCCGTGCAACAGAAGAACATCCTGGTGACGGCCAACTATGTCGCGCGGGCCCTCGGTGTCCACAAGCTCATGGCGGTCGACGACGCCCTGCGACTGTGTCCTGGACTGACACTCGTCAATGGGGAGGACCTGCGACCTTACCGCGCCGCCTCTAACAGCATCTTTCAACTTCTGCAGACTTGGAAGTGTCCCGTGGAAAAGCTCGCCATGGACGAGAACTTCATCGATGTGACGAGTCTCGTGGCTGAGCGCCTAAAGACAGATCAAGAAGTAACGATTGTTGGTCATCTCCATGAAGATGTACCGAACGAGTGCCCGTGCGGGTGTCATAGACGTTTGAAAGTGGCATCCCAGATAGCTAGCGAGATTCGCGAAAAGATATTTACAGATTTAGGCTTGACTACTTCGGCCGGTGTGGCTCACAACAAACTTCTAGCTAAGTTGATAGGATCCGTGCACAAGCCTAATGACCAGACTACTATTTTCCCTGAATGTGGTTCAGTGTTCATGGCCTCTTTGGCCTCAGTTCGTTCCATTCCAAGTATTGGTGAAAAAACTGCAGATGCTCTGAAGACTCTCAATGTCAAATCTGTCAGTGATTTGCAGGAAGTGGACCTGGAAGTTTTGAAGAAACAGTTTAGTGCTGACATGGCTGTGAGATTAAAGCAGTTAAGTTTTGGTGAGGACAACACACCTGTGAAACAGAGTGGGAGACCGCAGAGCATCAGTTTAGAGGACAGTTTCAAGACAGTCAGTGTAAAAAGTGAGGTTGAGGAGAAATTTTCTGGATTACTGCAGAGGTTGTTAGTCCTGGTCCGAGAAGACGGCCGCATGCCCGTATCTCTCAGAGTGACATTAAGAAAGAAGGATGCCAGACGTCTCAGCAGTCACAGAGAATCTAGACAATGCCAGATTTCCCCCTCAATATTCACTATCAACAATGGTGCTATTATGGTCACAGAGAGTGGTCAGACCAAACTCATGAGCATCATCATGAAACTCTTCAACAAACTTGTGGACCTAACTAAACCATTCCATTTGACTTTAGTGGGACTAGCTTTTACTAAGTTCCAGGAACGGATGACTGGCAGGAGCTCTATTGTGAATTATTTAATGAATGATATCTCTGTTCAATCTGTATTGAATATACAAAATGATTGTGACACTTCAACTTCGTCCATGGACTACTCAGCAGTATCACCGAGCAGTAGTACAACAACAGATTTGTCTGATGCAGAAGTGGAGCCGTCCCCCAAAAAGCCTAAAAAGGTGGCGTGGATAGCCAAAAGAAGGTGCCTATCAAGTCCTGATGTAGCTTCTCCGAGTAAACTACGAGTTGGGGAGTTGAGACTGAATTCAAAGGAGCTGGAGAAAGTATCTGAACTAAGACTCAACTCTCGGGACAAGTCTCTGACTCCCCGAGCGAGCCCGGTCAAAGATAACCTGTCTGATACTTCAGAAGCCTCTATGAAGGATGTAGCTGAAGGTGGTGCCTGCGAAGAATGTCCGAGTTACGTAGATAAAGAAGTTTTTAGTGTCCTCCCTGATGATATGCAGCAAGAGTTAAAGGCTATGTGGAAAAATCCTTCAAGCTCAGGAGTGCCCAGAAGTAGTCCAAGAATGTTGAACAAAGCTAAAGCAAACACAATAATAAAGTATTTTGAGATAAAAAAATAGTTGTTAATTAGACATTATTTTTGTTAAGTATTGTAAGTAAATAAGTGAATGGTTTCTATTTTTTCAAATCATGTTTTTATGCAGCTGATCAAAAAATACAAAATACTAAATGTTAACTATTGTTTTTATCTCAACAATAATCCCCATTCAATTTTTCCCCAGTTCAATGGAAAATAAAATCCTCAGCTGGCAACCCTAGTCTAAGGAGCAATAAAACTGCATAATTACAATATTATTTAATGTCTATATTCTTTATAGCTTCCGTTACCATAGAGGATAATTCTTTAAACTTTTCTATATTATTTACATTGAGTCCCAGCGTCTGTGCTAGATTTCCAAACGCTACAACATCCACATTCAATTGTAACCGTATTTTGTCCCCGTCTGTGACTCCCACTTCGCTAGCTTGTTGAGGGGTCCCTTCTCGTATTTGCTTCAGTCTTCTTAAGGACTCTTCAGTTTTCTGTACAGATGTCAGCACATCTTCAACGCTTTTGAAATATCTAAAAACAAAATCAAAATATTTATTTATGCGTAGAATATGCCACAGTCCCACAACTAAAATAGAAACTAGAATGCCAACTCTGCCATGTTTAGGAATTTGCTGTGCGTTATAGATGAGAACAAGTTAGTGTGCCTCAATACAAGGTAACATTTAAAAGATTTACAATTGAAAAAAAAGGAGAAGGGAAACTTACGAATTGGTCATGATATTAAATAAATCTTCATACAATCTAACAAAAAAGGCAGCATCCAATCTCTTATTAATGTCACCATGAAACTCTTCCAGAGTCCTTGCTACATTTTCAACATATGAACACGGCTTAGATGGTATATTTCTGTTAGTTTTTCTATACAATCTGGGTATATCGCTCACTTGCTTCAATTGATTATTTAAATATTCATACAATTCTTTAACGACACATTCTTTTATGTTACTCTGTGACAATTTCAACGTACCCTCACTCTCTTTCAAACTTTGACTTAAAGTGTTGCCAGGTATATTGATTTTCGTTTGAATAAGTTTGAGGAAGTCTGGCAGCCTGTGTATCAACTCCTGGGTGTCGAGGTGTAAGTTAATACTATTGTTTAGGAGGTCCTTGTTTATTGAAAGGTCCTGTTTGGGGTGCTGTGGTTTCTGAAAGGGAAGAAGTTTTTTATTTTATGGACACAAATAAAGTAAAATTGATATAGCTTTAAAAAATTAAACCATTAATTTTATCAATAGGACCATCTGTCATCATTGGCCTAGCCAGATTGTTTTGTTTTTCATGGGGTACCAAAAAACCTAGTTCTGTCTACAAAAAAAGAAATTTTAATAAAACTTTAATTTCTGGGGTAGGCTGTGACCACTTAGGACCTCCACTTTCACCATAAATTAGAGGATACCTAAAGCTGTAAGTAATTTTGCTTTGGGCACAGACCTTTGAACAAACAGAATTCACCCAGGTGGCATATCGTGACAACAACTGCAAACTCAACTTCCAGAACTTGTGCGCCAAAGCTTCTATGTACACACCATCTTTCCAGCACTCCTGGAGTGATCTCCAGCAGCTCTGAGTCTCTCTTAACAGAAATCCATTTTCATTGGACTGTAATGTTGGACTTTCTTGGAGGGAAGCCTCAAATACACCTGAAGTTATTATGAAAGTTGTTAAAATTTAATACAGAAAATATGTGACCTATATTTTATTCATGTAATGGTGCAACTGAATTTGATGATAACATATTACAGTAACATGAAAAATTTACGAAAATCTGGATGGAAATAAACAAACAATAAAAGGAAAGGATTAATGAAAAGTATATCTTTGCCATTTCACAACTGAATGAAACTTTAATTAAAATTAAAAACATACCGGCAATTTCTTGAAATCTTATTTGGAAATAAACTGGCAAGTTCCACCTCCTTTGAAAGCTCTTAAACTCTTTGGTGCCACGTAAAAACCTTACAGTCTCATCATCCGGGCAGTACTTCTCAAGTCTACACACAAAACTCAAGCTCTGCTTGTATCTGTTGTAGAAAATTTTAGGGTTCCCTGGGGCAAAGATTGACGACAAATTAATTTCTAACCTCGTCGCCACTTCACACCAAAAACAATTAACGAGAAATCGATATCTTCTATTTAGGGTTGTGAGTTTGGAATGTTGCATTACTGTCATTAGTAAATGTAGATCATTGTCAAGTAATGATATGATCTTGTCATATACACCTTGAAGACTGTTCGGGGTTCTTTGCAATGTAGCCTCGTTAATAATATCTTGCAATAGTGGTGCAACAGATTTTCTTCTTAACAACTCCTCGGTTTCGGTCACTCGGTCTAGGGAAGCTAATATCATTAGAGATTGCAATAGGTTCTTCTCACTTCCATCATTCAAATATTCATAGAGTAATTGGTTTAAAGTTTGTGACAGTTTATCTCCAATTTGATTGAATTGTGTTTTTTGTTCAGATTTTATTAAAGCACCGCAATGACTGATGGAGAATTTCAATTGATTGTATTGCATGACTCCTCTGTCAGCTAAAGCTATTTTTTCCCAATTAGCACCTTTAGATAAGTTATTTAGTATGTTGTCTAAAGTAGTGAGCGAGTTTAAAGTTTGACTATAGTGTTTGAGGAGTTGTTTCTTCTTGTATAGATTACTTCTTTGAGTCAACCTCATAGATAGCTCCTTCATAGCATCTTCTAAACATTGCTTAACATTCTGGAAAAAAAAACAGTAAATTAAGAGGATGTATAGAGCTAAATGCGAGTTTTAGGATTCGTAAAAGTACCTACATGATCTACTACTGCAGTGACCATAATCAAAAAATATATGATATTCTTGAGGTTATGCGTTATTAAGATACTGTGTTCAAAACATAATACAACTATATTGATTCGATAAAAAAAAATCACGAATGTACCTCTAAAAAAATATTTTACTGTCTAGAAACAGTACTAAAATGCATGCAATGATTCTGATTTTTTGACAGATTTTTTATCTAGCAATATACTATCGTAATACTGTTCTATTTTTTAATCAAATTTTCAGCAAGTTCCCTTATTCTCATTTTCGAGATTTTATGTACGCACTGCACGCGTGTGTGCGTAAGCGCTCGTGTACCGACAGTACCGGCTGCAGCCTGATGCTATATTATTAGTGGCAGCCACGTCGTTTGGTGTGTATGTGTACCCGCGTGGGGGCAGTGCCATCTCTCAAGGTCTTTGGCTCTATTCAGCGTCTTAACAGCAAAAAAAGTAAAATGCAATGATTATAACAATTAATGTTACAACAAGAGGGTGTGAATGTGAGAGTTTTGGGAACCATACCACAGGGAGAGATTCTTAAAGAGGTATTCTTTTATAATATGTATACCTACTTATATAGTTTTAAAATATATTATTTATTTATAATTGTACATTTTGGTTGTTGTATATTTAAAAAAAAAACTTTAAATAAAATAATTTAATTAATTTGTAATGTAGTTTAAAAGTTCTTGCTTGACAAGAAATTTATTTTCTTATTAATAAACACTGTATAAAGCTATTACAGATGGACATATTAAGCTATACTTAATTTAAAAAGAAGAGAAAAAACTTCTCAAAAAAATTAATTTTCTTAGGCTAAGCTGGGGCAAAAAGCTAGTATAATGTTAATTAAATTTATTATCTGTTTTCCTTCCTGCAGCAATAAGTGTGATTGTGTAGTACTAGTAGGTATCTAATAAGTACATTTTGTACAAGAGATAACATGTCTACACACAAATATACATTTTGCCAGTTGTCCAAATTAAACAGAACAGGTGGCAAGCCTGTTGCTGGACTTAATGGACCTAGATATGACACTTCTTTTTAGAAGTGGTACTTAGCATTGTGGCACAAATGAGATTTCTTAAAATACATTGAAACTTTATAAATTGTATGTGAAACAGACTTTACCTGAATCTCATCATTCAACTCAACTAGCGGCACTTGTATTTTAGCTATTGCTTTATCAAAACCAATATGAGTAGCTGATAAATTAACAAAATTGACATAATCTCTGTTAATTAACTCTATCATGGCCAATCTTAACACCTTTAAATAGACCCCCAGGTCATCCCGCATCCTTTCTAAGGTGACTACATTCTGGTGATCTGCTAGAAACAGGTCTACGGAGAAGTTTGTCTGAAAATATAAGTAGATAATTGTTATAATCTTTATTATATACTCTATACTTATGAATGACACAAATTGAGCAACAAAATATGTTTTTTCATAGAAGCTTAGTTGGTGATCAATCAAAGTTGTCTATCAATACATGCAGTGATTAATACTGAATAGAAATTTTGTTCAGAATATAATAAAATCAAATGAAATATATATAAAATAGTAAATTACCTTGACGAAATCATTTCGATCAAAACACAAGCCCCGTGGGGCCGGCGGTAATGTGAATTCAGGGTTGTCCGTGTCCATATTATAACGTTGATATTACAGTATAAATAACCATCCTAATCAGAACAAATATAGTAATAAAATTTTTTATTTTCACCATAAACGTAAATTCGGGACATTTTGCTAATTTGTATGATTTGACAGTTCTTATTTTGACGTAAGCTGACACATCACTAAGTTGTCAATTTGGCTGTATAACATTATATTCTTTGTGTTTTTTTGAAGGAAATTAAAAAGTTTGCGTTTTAGGGTTTCGCATAAGCTTGTTAACTTAATGAACCCTGAGAATTTGAAGGTTCTTTACTGAGATTGCCAGTCAAGCAGGCCAATCCTCAAAGGATCAATCACGTGCCATTAGTCCGGTCTTGGTCCGAACACGGCCCGAGAGTCAATTTGCCTCGACTGGTATGGACGTAGCTCGGGCTGCCTTCGACGGGGGACTATGCGGTGTCGGTACGGGGGCCATGCTCAATCAAAGCAGTTTGAGCTGCTCGCTTGGTGTGGACTCTTGTTGACAACGCGGACTATAGGTGAACCGCTGAGGAAGTAGCACTCCCAATGGGAGTCTCCCATGTCCATGAGGGGTGATTGAGGGGCGGGCGTGATGTGTCTGTTGTCGACGCGATTTACCTCGGGCTTTTGCGGGTAGGTTTTGATTTTGATGAAATTTGTTAAAAGCTTGAACCCTGAAATTTTTGAGGTGAATCGCGTCGACAACAGATATATCCCGTGTAACTTCGTAACGTGTATGGCAGAATCACGCCCGCCCCTCTCACCCGCGCGGAACATGGGAGTGCTACTTTCTCAGTGGTTTACCAGGGTTTATCTATAGTGGCTCGGCGGAGGTCCGCCTCGTAAGTCCTTCAGATTGCCTACCGGTACCTTTCCACGCAAGAAATACTGAAGGGATTTTGTTGCAATTTCCCTTATTATTAGATAAGATGACCCACCGGAAAGATTTACGAATAAAAAACCTATAATGTTTTCCTAAGCTGAGACCCTGGGTACCTACATATTATATTTATATCTACTAGACTAGTTATGAGCGTTTTTCAGTGCGGACCCGTGGTCACACTGGTATTGTATCATGCTATCGTAACCACGCTCCTCGCTAACATAAAAATTTCGGTGAAATAATAGGTTAGCGAAAATTGTAGCGCCGAGGTTGCTTCGGATAATGCAAAAATAAAAAATCCATTGTAGTTGCACCAGTGTAACAAAACGGATGACCACGAGTAGGTCGCTGTATTTACGTAGTTATTCAAATTGTTGTAAAAATGTAAACCCATATTGTACCCGCGCGAAGCCGGGGTCGCTAGTAATTGATAAAAATAAGCTTGATAATTTTCAGGAATGGTATCTAATTACCTATGTAGGTAAATAAAAGAAGTGGAATTTTTTATTCATTTATTTAAAAATGAATAGACATGGTACATAATATTGATAGGTATTAATTTATTTACATTTAAAATCAATCGAATTAATGTATTTTGATGTAAGAAACATTGATAACAAACTAAGTAATAACAATATGCTTTTATTGTGAAAAATATTATTAATTAAGTAAGCATATGATTTATTGTGAAATAATAGTTAAAATTTATATATGGTATTTGATTATTTAATATGATAAACTACAGTGTAATTTTAATTTAAACTTGAAATGTGCAGATCAAAAAGTTTGATAATGTTGCCATATGTATTCTTTTTTAGCTATAAATATTGTTAAACAGTTGGCAACACTATCAGTCTTATAGTTCTGTGTATAGGCGTCTTCCATACTTTAGCGCTCAATGCGGCTCAACATATTTGGCGCGCACTTTACGTAATGACATCGGCAGAGATGTACAGTACGACATTGATAAAAAAATAAACAGTGGGGGCGCCACGATCTTTATTTAAATATGGCGGCTATTAGATTAGTTCCTCCATCCACCACGTTCATTGTTATCTGATGAAATTGACGTCTACTACAACCCCGTACTAAGAAATGCGATAAAATACGTAAGCGTTAAATAAGTGTATGAAGTGATCGTGTATCGTTTAATTTCGACGCTAACATATTGACGATTGACCGACAGCATAACAAATAAAAATAACCAAATACCTTATTTATATAATATATCTATTACTTATGGCAAGTGAAATTATTTTTTTATTTGGAAAGAACATGGGATAAATTGTAAATGTTCATATTACATTGTTGTTTTTAATATTTATTAGCAATGGCTGTGTATAAAATACCAATTTATTAACAACAATGGTGTGAAAACAATAGCAATAAAGCTTTTCTTCAACATTATTAAAACATAATACATATAAACACAACATATAGCATTTTTTTGCTTATATATTTTGAAGATCAGAGGGTAAATACAATGGTTGTCAAACTTTTTGGAAGAAACTGTATTTTAAATCTACATGGCCAATTTATCTTTAGAAGTTTTACTTAAGTTTTACAATAACTATTTATTGACTTTCCACAAAATTCAAAATGTAAATAGACAACCAAGATTTTTCCCTGTAGTCTTCAATTTTAATATTACTTATTCATAATTTGCAAGCAAGCAATTCATACCCCGACATGTTCTTTGTTCATATAGAAATGTACAACCGCATACGGAAAGGATAATACGTGTTTCTTGTTTCATTGTATATGTCAAATGTTTGCACAACGCGGCATTTAACCGGAACTACCTCTTCAAATGACCCCTGAAATACCGATTTCCTTGAAATTTTAGGTCAACTAACCTATGATTTTTTATGAATGATAGAGCCAACGCCAAAACGTCGTATCTTTCACTCGTACACGATGTAATACACATTTTGGTAGGCAGTTCTGCCAAATTTCAATAAAGGCGCCAGCCACTACATCTACTACAAGAAACCAAGTGTTATCCCCACAGTTCACACCAAATTACAAAATCTAATACAACACTTACCTACCAATAAAATTTGGTAGCATTTTTACAAAACGACTGAAACCCATCGGCAACAATCAGTCAAAGATACTTTTTCATGATGTACAAATATTTGCAAACATTACTTAGTAGGTAAAAATGTCATTTCTTAATATTTTACAATTGTGCAAAAAAAATAATAATAAAGCACGAGTACATTATCACAGTGATAAAAAGTTCTTTAATTGTTACATCGATCAGTTCAAATTTCATAAGCACTTTTATTTCAATTAGCGCAAAATAAAATTTAAAGTGAAAAGCAAAGGTTCTACCTATTTAAAAACTTATTTTTTTTAAAATTGCGCTCAAAATCAGTCAAAGCAATATCATTATTCAAAAAACAAACGTGAACAGTGCTTAAACAACAAATTAAAAATAACAAAAAAAAATAATACAATCTTGACTAATTGCTACCAAATTTATTCTACTACAAACTACACGAATAAACGCCAATTAATAAAAAAAAATCAACACCAAATAATTTATTTCATGCATGCCCTTTGTCATATTTTATTTCGTTCTTTGTATAACATATTATATATTATTATGTAGATATAAAAATGAATTAAAATGCATTAATCAATGTACATATAACTGGGTAGATATGATTCCGCCAAATGTGTACTATCAAGAGCATTAGTGGAGATACACTTGAAAAAAGTTTCGCTCAACACTTTACTGCATTTCCTTATTCATTCAGATTGTATCAGAATAAAAAGAGAGAAATATTGTTTTCAATACTTATCTTAAAAATATTATTTATGTACTTTCAATACTCAATCCAAGATTATTGACGTTAAGGTTGATTTTGCGTAAAAAAATAAAGTCAGTTTTGATTTCATGTGATTGGTAGTGGTTAACAATTTGAATATCATTGAGCTTTTATATGATTGTTGGCATTAGAAAGGAAACAAGTGAAACGTTTAATATACAAGCGAATATAGCCTTTAAGGTGTCCTTCCAATCCTGCACTTGATAGTACATTGACAATTATATATGAAGTTGGAACTAGAAAATGTTTATCACTATCTAATCTGTAGCATAACTATATACCTATTGTAATTTCGAGTATTGCGTATACATATTCAAATTAACTTCAACTACATTCCTACACATATATAAATATTCTAAGATAAAAACATCTAATTTCTACTCTATATCGCTGTCTTTTCAAGTAACATATTAAAACTATACTCATAATAAAATATTCTGATATTTGGCTTAGGCTCATTTGGAGATGGCACTGATATTGAAATGTTTCCAGATGTGGCCTTAAAAGTTCATTTTATTATATATTAAAAAAATATCATATATTAGTAACACAATTTACGAATTCTCGTAAACAATTTAAGGGAAGAATTTTGCACCCGTTTTATTATTAAAAATATTTAAGTATGTACTTAATATTATAAAGAGACCAATATTTTGAAAAATATATGAAAGTTAAATATAGAGAAAACGAAGTCATAACAAAATTCTGGTCACTCTAATAAATATTTGTAACAAATTAATATAAATAGTATACCATAGATGATTGGAGTCTATGGGTCCTTATTTTGATAATAATTCGTTTTGGACACAGTTTTATTAGACGGTTCAAAAATTAACAGAAACTAGAAGTAACTGTATTGTATTATGGCACAAGAGAATTTCAATAAAATATTTTTTCCAAGCATGCCCACCTAAGTAACTTGTCACTCGTTGCAAATTTTACATTGCGACGATTGTGAAGTTAGCCGCAAATGCCTGAGCAATGACTAATTTTAGTAGCGTGGTCCGATTTGCGTCAACAGCCCTCAAAAGTTCTCACAACAAAAACGACAAGTGCTGACATATCACTTATAATTGACGTTTGGTTTAAAGAGCGCTCACAGTGCTATCGGTCGAGTGAGTTAGAACCGGCTCTGTCTTCGATAATATTTTTATTGACTCAATTCGGACCACTTTCTTGTCGGTAATGCGTGAGCGAATCCTGCCTAACTTCAATGTATACTTATATTATGTCAAGTCTTGGCTGTATGGACGATGTCTTTTGCCTTTCCAGTATGTGTTAAATTGGAATTAATAAAACAAAATGATGTCAAGTCACACGTCAGAGTCATGCTACTTGCTATGTCAGTGTCACGTGACTTAGGTGGACACTATGCTTCAAAGTTAAGACATGGGTTTACAATGTTGAAATCTCAATCATCTATGAAATGACACGTCCCAAAATATTCTCCATGGCTGCTTTATCTAAACTACCCATATAATAACTCTAATACTGAGTTCACACTAAACCTATAACTACATGAGACTGCATTGTAATATTTGTAATAATTAAATTAATTTAACAAAAAAACTTACTTACATATTTTTTTAAATATAACTATATTAGGTACTTAATAAATTCAAAATATACATAAAATTGAGGTAATAATATTTCAAAGGAATCGATTTAAGATAATTTCTAGTCTAAAGATGTCAAGAGAAAGGACTATGATTCAAAATGGACGTTTGAGGTGATCATTTTAAATATTTAGAAAAAATATATCTATGATGCCGATGCGTGTTTTTACTCATAAACTCAGTATATACATATATCGTGTAGAAGCCTCAAGGTCACTTGCACAGTTAGTCTACTTAAGGAATGTGCAAGCCTACCACTGTCGCTCAGGCCTCTCGGTCCGATCTCTTGACAATCACGTGACACTTTTTATATGTCATTCAAAATCTGATGATCGTTTTCTCTTTCTATCATACCGTCGTATGACTTTAATTTCTCACTCGCACACTTGTCTATGTATACTAAGTTTATGGTTTAATTTAAATCTAACAATTTTAAAGCAAATTCAACGTTTTTAATAAAAACAATAAACGCAAAAGCCACGTCAACAAGAAATTAGGATACCAGTTTCAAAGGCAAGGTGTTGAAAACAAGATTAGTTTGTAATTACAAAAAATAACTTGAAATTGTAATTATGCTGACTAGATCACTTTTGAAGCAATGGGATATAAATAATATATATTTAAAAAAAAATACTAAATCAACTTCACTGTTTAGGCAACAAAACTTAAGTACTCTTTTCTATACACATTGTGCTTAGGCAAGACAAAAACAAGTCTACATACACTACTAGAAGAAAAAGACCATAACATCAATATAAAATTTAAAAAAAAACTCATCTTCCCATGTCATAGAGCCCAGTCATACATTGATATTATAGACACATTTCTCAAACCATCGAGGCGATACATTTCCTTAATCCACCATCTTGAATGCAAGTCACCCATTACAATCTGTAAAAGTAAATATAAACATTAAGGCGACGCATCACAGCGCAACGAACTCAGTTTTACGCGCGACTTATTTTGTCCATATCTCTTTAGAAATATGTGAGCGAGATGGACTGCTATTATAATTGATAAGATAAGATGGACCAGGATTCACATACCAGAAACATGAGAAAGTACGCTTTCTCAACAAAACTTTGCGATAATACACAAAATGGACTTCAGCTATCGGAGTATTATACAAAAAGTATTAGAAAAAGAAAATAAAATAAAATTGTACATTAATAAATATATTAAAAGAATTAGAGTCGCAAAGTCGGTTTAAATACACGAAAAATTGAGGACTTTCAGGGCCTCATAAAACTAACGTGATAACCTGTGTAATGGATACCAAATATTTTGGACCTGCGACATGATTCGTGGGAACACCCAAGAGCTGGGAGTTCATTAATGCCTAGCCTAACAACCTATCAGCCCGGACACTGGGTGCCCTGGATAATACCTATAAGGCTCTTCGGGTTAAGGTAGGACCCTATATCAGAGCCCGAGGGATAGTTGCCTCGCATGTTACTTCGCCGACGCTAAGAATAGCACCTCAGTGGCTGGCGAGCCTGCATAACTCACTTGCTACAAGCATCCGTTACCTTGTTTTCGCTTCCGTAAACTTTTAAAGTTGAATCGGTGCGTACGCATCTTCATATAAAATACGAGACTTTCATTTTGCGAAATGATGCTGACAAAATATGATTTCACACTAATTCTTTATCTCTATACATTTATTTTTATCACGGCTACATTGTGGGGCTCTACATAGTCGTCTAGTCGGTAAATAAATAATCGGTCATATTTGAGCCGCTTAGTTGTTAGTCGATAGATCACTACTATATAGATTTCCTTGTATATGTTTACCTGACAATCCGCCTTAAATTCCAACATCACCATACTGCACCGACCATTTCTCGTACCCTAACAAGCTCTGAGGCGACACAGACGGCCTGATCCTCTTCAGCGCGTCCATGAAGTCCTGAAAGGTGATACTGCGCACCACTGACAGATCCACGCATTTAACTTCTTCGGGGTTCAATTCTGTTAACAAAAAAGAAACATTCATCTATATACATAGCGTACGAGTCTATCTATCTAAGTATGGTAAGACAGAAAATATCCCACCTCTAATAGGTCCAAGCGCGGCGTCCCGACACAAGGCCGTCAGGTCGCTCCCACTATACCCGTCGGTGAGTGTCGATAGTCGCTCCAGCTCCGTCTCGCTCAGGGTCGAGGAGGCGGCCCCGCGCGACAGCACGCTCTCTAGTAACTGTATGCGCGTGCGCACGTCCGGCAGAGACACGTACACTCGCTTGGGGAAACGTCTGCAAACATATACACTGGTTAGTGAAACGCAATTAGTAGAGATTCTAGATTCCATTTTCATTCATTCCAGACAGATTCATGTTCAAAAAACGACCGGTTCCCACCAACAGCTAGCCAAGGAATGCCCAGCCCGAGAATGTCCGACACTAGAATTCCGAGCAAATTGCTGGGTCGGGCGAGGATTTGTCCGGACATTGTAGGGTTGGACATTCCTTGGCTGGTCATTGGTAGGGTCCCGTCTTTTTTGCCTCTGTTCGAGTCAAAAGGAAAACGAAATATGTCGCGGTGCCAAGTATTATAAACCCACCGATCACGTGACAATGACATAGTTTTGTAGGTATATTGTAATTTGAATTTCTAATAAATGTAGGCACTGAGATAAAGTAAGTCTTTGGGTAATGCTTTATACTAACTCCAACCATTCATTTTACTTTTGACAGCTCGAGTACTAATCAATTAGTGATGTCCTAATGCGTTACATTTTATATTTGCCCAACTATTTGTATTGTTTTATAAACATACCCAGGCGTTTAAATTACTATATTTTATGTATTAAATGCTGTAAATGCATTATTATTATTATTTGGCAACATCAATCAGGCAGGTCATTGATCATAAATATCGATATCGATAAATATCGGAGCTAAAGAGCACGTCGCTTCACTATTGTAAAGAAAATTTTGCATCTCTTTCACCATTCGCACCTAGGCTACGTGTAAATAGAGAAAGAAAATTTCAAAACAATGTCGGTACAATAAAATACACAAAACGGACTTTAACAAATATACATTAGTAAATATATTACGAGAACTCGAGTCGCAAAGTCGGCTGAAAATATGCGTGAAATTGATGACTTTCAGGGCTTCATAAAACCTAGGTGTAGTTGATATTGATATATTTTTACATGTACACTCTTATTAATAAACTCGAAGTAGCGACGTAGTAACTAAACTGTGTTTCGTCTCCGTCTATCATAATGAATTGCAGATTTGTTAGACGGATACGAAATACAGTTTAGTTACTACGTCGCTACTTCGAGTTTATTAATAAGAGTGTTAGAGTATAGATAATTTCACATACTTTAAGGGTCCATTAATTAGAACTTGATTTGCTGAAGTTCGTTTTTGTATGGGATAAACGTTATGTGGCGTCTCCTTAAGTCTTCCAAAGAATGTGTACTATTTTATGTCATTCAGTGGCCATACCTCAGCGCAGCCTCGTCCAACTCCTGCGGCCGGTTAGTAGCGGCCAAAACAATAAGTCTATCAGCGCCCGCCGCCGGCAGTCCGTCAAACTCCACAAGAAACTCGGTCTTGAGCCGCCGCGACGCCTCGTGCTCGCCCGCCGACCGCTCGCACAGCAACGAGTCCACCTCGTCCACGAATATTATCGACGGCTGAAAATTATTTATTGAAGTAAATTTTATTTAGGTAGAGAAAAATGTTTGTAACGCGTTACGCGTAAGGTGTCCTTTTTAAAAAATACAGATGGCTTTTTTTATTACCAGCTTTCCGCCCGCGGCTTCGCCCGTGGATATTTTCGAACAAAATAGCCCATAGCGCTTGGGGATAAAGTAGCTTCCTAATAATTTTCAAAATCGGTTAAGTAGATCCAGAGATTGCCCCCTACAACCTCACAAACTTTACCTCTTTATGATATTAGTATAGATTGAAGTGAAACTTTATCGATAATTTATTGGACGAGAATTGAGTGAAATTTCAATGACGCGTCACGTTTACATTTCGTTACATGAGAGAGAAGAAAGATATAACGTAGAGAGAAGGAGAGATATCTAATACACAGTTTAGGCTATCCCGCGTGTCTCTTTTTTAAGAGCATTTTTTTTATTATGTTAATTAAGAATTAAATCTACTAAATTATAATGACTCTACCATGCACCGCCTGGTATTGAGCTAAAGTGGCGAGTCTATGAGTGAAGGCAACTAATGCTAAGATGCTTTTTTACGTTTCACTTGAAGGACGCTCAGTTGTATTATACATATTCTAAAACAAAGTTCACTCGTTAGGAAGGCTTAAGAGTATTAAACATAGCTCTACCGGCTATAATGTTTAGGAGCTGAGCATTAACAGTATTAGTGAATCAAGTCGAGAGAAAAAAATTGCACGAGCGCGCTTTCATTGCGTGTCTAATCTGTCAGAGATATATATAACAAAATGTTTTTTTTTATTCTTCACGGGTTCTTACAGCTCCCGAAACCGTTGCCGACCCCAGGGTACCCAATGGTAGACAAAGTCTTCCTCATTTAGCCAATGATTTTTTGAGGCTATACCTAACGAGTGGCCAGCTCTGTTGAGGTATATAGATGGAAAAGCCTCTTCGTACGGTTTGTCGGATAATGTACATAGATTTTTCAATATAGAAAAACCGATTGGTCGGATGTAGGAATCGAACCCGCGACTTTTCAGTTGCGAGCCGACGTCTTCTCCACTGGACCACCGACGTCCCTGTATGTATATATATATATATATATGATACGACAAAATGATGTAGGAAATAATTAAAATGAATAAAATGTTCAACAAAAAAATCCGCGTTAGCATATATCTATCTGTAAAAGATAAACAGATATTGTACCCGTACGAAGCCGGGAGCGTGTCGAATCGAGTAACTAACTCACAACATCATCTTTCAATACACATCTAATAAAAAATACCTGCAACTCCCTGGCGACTTGAAACAGTGCCCGCACCATTTTCTCTCCCTCGCCGACATATTTGCTCGTGAGAGTCGCGGCCGATATTGAGAAGAAAGTGGCTGAACACTCGGCGGCCACGCAGCGGGCGAGCAACGTTTTACCTAGAGAACACAATGTTACACCGGGTCATTAGGTCACCGTGGCAGTGTGGCTGAAGCTTTTTCTTAAGAGTCGATTAGTTGTCAGCAAAAGCGCTCGCAAACGATCTTAGTTGATAAAACATAAAGATGATTTTAGTTTCTTTACCGCAGCCGGTCGACGAAAATCAAATAGTGCGCGGATTGTCTTGAAATCGCAAAAAGTAGGTCCTATTTTTATGGTATTTTAAAATCGAAAATCATATAATAACTAAGTAAACATAAGTTTAGTTATTATTCAACATAGTGTAATCTTGCAGTTTATTTATAAGTTTAGTAGTAAGTATTTTTCTATAGAGAAAAATTCAAGTATTGTCGATAGAGCAAACGTTTGTGCGAAGCAATGTGAGGTAGTATCGACCCTTAAGGGGGAGCGTCTCAATCCTAAATTCCTAACCAATGGCGATAGTGTAGTATTTTGTTTTTTTATTTTATTTTAATAAATAAAATCAAACTAAATTTACCATAGCGCAGACGATTTATAATGACAATTTAATACACTTAAGAGTCATTTCCGTCTAAATATACCTCAACAGAACTGGCCACTCGTTAGGTATAGCCTCACAAATACCATCGGCTAAACGAGGGAGACTTGGTCTTCCGTTGGGTATCCTGGGACCGCAACACGTTTTGCGTATATTTAATGTTATAGAACTATTGAAAAAATAAGAGCACAATATTTACCATTCCCTGGCGGTCCGAAGAGCAAGAGACCTCTAGCGGGCGATCTAAGTCCGGTAAATAATTCCGGCCTCAACGATGGCAGCACAACCATCTCCTGCAGGGCTTGTTTTGCAGCCTGAAATTTTAAAATTACGTCGTCAGAGGTAAACTATCTTACAACTGACCAAGGTCAGTTTTAGGATGGGTGACCGAATGTAGATACATTTAGATCTGAATCTTAGATCTAATAAGTTTACGAAAAATCGGATGTCGGAAATCGGATCTAGTGCGTAAACCATCATACAATACCTACCAAATTTTTCATCCAGTACATTCGGAGAAAATAGTCTGTGACAGACAGACTGACAGATGATAATATCCGTTTTAACATCGGATAAACGTAACTCTAAAAAACTAAAACCCTAGATTTCTTTAAGCTCATTATACTTTAAACTTTTTAGTGTCGCGACTCCTACCTTGTGTTGTGACCAAAGCATCATATTTTTGCGTACAGATTGCGACTCCATCAGGCTCAGAAACGATGCTTTAAAAACAGTTTAGCTACAAAAATATAGACAACTAGCTTTCCGCCCCGGAAAATTGGAAGAATTTCCGGGATAAAAGCTAGCCTATGTCACTCTCGGTATAACCAAACACACCTAGCTAGGCATCTGGCTGTAAGAGGCTACAGCGAGCCTGAAGACCTAAATAGTCTCAAAATGTCTGGTTTAGAAGGCAAGGGGAAACCACTACACTATTCTTCCCAAGAAAGTTAACTATGGCGAGTCAATACAAGGTGCTTCGCGCTGTGGACCGCCATGATAGACCACGACTGCTCTGTCAAGAGCACTACGACGGAGAAGAATGTCACTCTCAAGCCATCTCAGCTAGCCCCGTGCAAAAAATCACATCGATCCGTTTCTCTGCTGGGTAAACAAACTATTATTCTATTTAGTCCGACATTTAGATTATCAAAAAATATTGAACACGTATTTTTTCTTTTGTCAATCAAACAAAAAATTACAGAGATAAAGCCCGTTAAAGTTTGGTAGTGGGGGCCGGTGACGTCAATTCTAGGTCAAAAGTGTACTCAAATGTGACGTCACGCGAAATTTTAGCGGGCTATATCTTCATAATTTTTTGTTTAATTGACAAAAGAAAAAATACGTGTCCAATATTTTCTGATAATCTAACAGACGGGCTAATTAGAATTTTTTAGTCATCATGCCTATTTGTATGAGGAATAAACTATTCCCAATTTCTCTGTAAATTATCCAACTGTGTCACTGTAATTTAACATATTATAGATACTTATACAATAAAACCAATTGAAAAAATAACAGCTACTTTACTTAGAGAAGAGTGATGTAGTTCCCACCACACGCAAAATAGGCGCCTTTAGACGTCGAGTTGCGGAAAACGAGCCGATCACCAAGTACCAAGTAAGTAAGTACTTAGATATATTGAATAAGTAACTATATGCTAAATTTCAGTGACACAGGTGGAGTATTTACAGAGAAATTAGGAATAGTTTATCCCAGAAAAATTATGGATTCGGACCAGACATATAGTCTGGGAAAACCTAATATTATATTCGTGTACAGGCTGTTTACACGCGCGAAGCCGCGGGCAATTGTTAGTCCATATATAAAAAAAAACGCTTTTGTACATTTGTAAATGACAATAAAAGTTTCACCCACAGTGACTTTTCCTTTCATGTGTGGGTTGAAAAGAATTGGTCATGGCCACTGACATTACATAATAGACTAGCGAATCAATGTTCACAGTACAATGATATAAGGCAAAGGCAAATTTGAGAACAGACTTAAAATGTATGGATAGAGCATATGCTAAATTGGAATTTATTTGTGGAGGTTTTGATTTTTAGGGTTCCGAATCGAACATCTTCGATGAAAAAACGGATAGGTATCTACCCTTATAGGATACTCATGACGTATCTGTCTGTCCGTCTGTCACAGCTTGTTTTCTCCGAATGTACTGGACGATAAATGTTGAAACTTCGTACATATATGGAGTTTCATGACCCTATCACGGACGTATAGCGTATATAATCCAATTTTGATTTTGATGAAAAAAAAATTATTATATAATTAATAGTGCATCATGTGACTCGTCAAATGAAAGGGCTCGTTACAAGAAATACAAATACATTTATTTTATAATTATAAAATGTATACTTTATATTATATTAAAGAAAGTACACGAAAATTGACCGCCCCTCCCCCCATCTCCGAAACAACTGAGTGTAAAATTTTGGGAATGTAAAGGCATTTCTTATTAGGGGTGTGCCGAATAATTAAAAAAAATCGAATAATTCGAAAAAAAATCGAATAATTTGAAAAATTTCGAATAATTCGATTTTTTTCGGATATCGAATTTCTTTCTAAATTATTCGCGAATTTTTGAATATTTTAAATTTAGGGTTTGTTATGTTCGATATTCAAATATGAAATTAATTTTATTTAAAACGATGAAATATGATTACACAAATTTAAATCAAAAAGTATATTATTCGTAAGAAAAATATTTTGATACATGTTGTGATGGAATTTAAATTGAAAACAATAGAAAATCCAGTCATATTTCGATACTTCGCGAATTATTCGAACATTTTCGAATTATTCAATTCGCCTTTCGCTATTCGAACGCTATTCGCACACCCCTATTTCTTATAGTTTACAGGAAAACCTAAACGAAAATCCCGACTTAAAGTTCTGACAGAAAAAAATGTTACGGAACCCTCAGCACGCGAGTCGTACTCACAACTTTTTACACACAAGTTAGGATAAGGATTATAAATGGGAAAGTTTGTTTGTTTGTCCTTCTTTCAGGTCAGAAATTGGATTGAATCGACTTGATTTTTAGGCTACTTTTTATCCCAATCCCAATCTCATTCAATAATTAATTAATTAAAAAAACTTACCTCTTGACCAGCGATATCCTCCCACTGCACCTTGGGCCCGCCCTCCACAATCTCGTCGAGTATGAGCTGCACCAACTTGGGATCCACCCCGCGCACAGTGAGCGTAGACTGCGGGGTGCGGCTCCTGGTCGGGGTGCCCCGGGACCCCCCGTTACCGGTCCGCCTCACCGGGGAACCGCTCGGTACCTGGTACGCGTTCTGACGTTCGTTAATACATTAGTATGGATTGATGGATGATAATATGATGGGTTAAGACTATGAATTCTTATGAGAAAGAAATCACTATAATTCATATTAAATTAAGTACTAGAGACCAGTGGAGTTCGCATCTATACCTACTAATAAAAAAGCTGGAGAGTTTGTCTGAACGCGCTAATCTGGAATTAGCATTATTAGCAAGGTTATATATAGGCAAAATAAAAGGGGCAGAGCAGTAACATAAACGCGGGTGCAACCGCAAGGCACAGCTAGTACGTCTCCAAATAGATCGAATTAACAAGAAACGATATCGTTTCGTTAAGGACACGCCTCATAACTTTTGTCCCATACAAAAACGGACTTCAGCAATTCAAGTATTGTACAAAACTTATTAAAAATAGCAAGTAAATGTATATGAAATTATCTTTATACTAAATGTATAAAATATGTCAATATCAGCTACACCTAGGTTTTATGAAGCCCTGAAAGTCAACAATTTCACGCATATTTTCAACCAACTTTGCGACTCGAGCTCTCTTAATACATTCATCCATTAACTAGA
Organism: Nemapogon koenigi; assembly: GCA_963924495.1. Lineage (NCBI taxonomy): Eukaryota > Metazoa > Arthropoda > Insecta > Lepidoptera > Tineidae > Nemapogon > Nemapogon koenigi. The sequence continues at coordinate 10,215,850 of OZ004647.1, read as the reverse complement.
ACTTGCTATTTCTAATATTTTTTGTATAATACTTGAGTTGCTGAAGTCTGTTTTGTGTATTATCGCAAGACAGGTTTTGTTGAGAAATCGTACTTCCTCATGTTTCTGGTACGTAAATCTTGGTCTATCTTATCTTATCCTTGGTTATCTTGTCGATTTTAATAGTAGTCCATCTTGCTCACATATTTTTAAAGAGACATGGACAAAATAAGTAAAACTGAGTTCGTAGCGCTGTGATGCGTCGACTTAAGTAATTTAAGTGTGCTTAACCCCGATAACCTCGGTATATTTTCATTTTACAATAATTTGCAATAGCTAAACAATACGCAATTTAAATTATAAACAACCTTCTTATCTATTAAATATAGATTATATTATTATCTCTAACGGATTAGACAGTAGCATACGCCATAAAATGCGTTGGCGCTAACTTTTCCCCCGACTTGATTCACTAATACATGCTTATTTTGTAGAACACGTTTGCGTAAACCTTCCTTGTTAATTATTTATTTATTAGCAAAAGCCGGAACAAAATCCCAGAAGTTAAAATCGGGCACGATATCTAGTACTAAAAGTGGCATTTTCCGACGATTAGTTTGAAGTCAAAGGAATCAAATTCAATCTTAAATAACAAAACCGTGGACAGCCAATAATACTCTTAAATTTTAAATTAAATTTTTGGTTTTGGTTTAACGTAATTATTTTAAATCGGATTAAGACATATTTTCATTATTAAGAGTTATAAATAGTCGTAGTTTTTAAAACGAGCATTGCTTTTGCGTTTCAACTCAACTTTCCAGGATTAACTGAGATTTGCCATATTTTTGACAGTTATAAGATGACCTTGACCAACGGCCCTTAACCACTCGGCCACCGACGCACTGTTTATCGAGGTTGTACTCTGTCTTAAAAAAACTAATTTTGATATCAGTCAAAACATTTTCGGCCTCCAATGAATGTGTTAAGTAAATATTAGGGTGTGATTTATTATCGGTAATTTGTTGCTCTATGCTAAATACACATTCAACATTTTGAAGGCCACCCTATTCAATTCTAACATCATTGCCTATAGATCGGCACGGTCATAGACCAGGTGGCATTGTTGAAGGGGAAGTCAGTCATCAAAATCCAATTTTTTATCAAATTTTTCTAAGGATATGACAAATATTGTTATTGTTTTGAAAATATGATTAGAAACATTTTACTCGATAGAAAAAAATCCTAAATACACCTCTGAAAACTTTATTTATAAAATTTTATGGCTATAATATAGATAGTACCATTACAAAAATTAACATGAATTTTTTTTTTTGGTAATTATCCACCGTTTTATTGTAAAATGATTTATATGTTGTATAAGGTTTTTTTTAAAACTGCGTTTTAAACAAAATATATCCTTTACGTTGAATCGCTTAATGTTTCTATCCTGCTCATCACTCATGCTGCTGCTTTCATCACTCATTTTCCCATCGACCACTTCCCCTTAAGACGCTGAATAGAGCCAATGACCTTGAGAGATGGCACCGCCCCCACGCGGGTACACATACACACCAAACGATGTGGCTGCTACTAATAATATAGCATCAGGCTGCAGCCGGTACTGTCGGTACACGCGTGCAGTGCGTACATAAAATCTCGAAAATGAGAATAAAGGAACTTGCTGAAAATTTGATTAAAAAATAGAACAGTATTACGATAGTATATTGCTAGATAAAAAATCTGTCAAAAAATCAGAATCATTGCATGCATTTTAGTACTGTTTCTAGACAGTATAATTTTTTTTTAGAGGTACATTCGTGATTTTTTTCTATCAAATCAATATAGTTGTATTATGTTTTGAACATAGTATCTTAATAACGCATAACCTCAAGAATATCATATATTTTTTTGATTATGGTCACTGCACATGTACTTTTACGCATCCTAAAACTCGCATTTAGCTCTATACATCCTCTTAAGCAGCGGTCAGGCTAAAACTGGGTGACTATTTTCAACGAGGTGCTCTCAAATTTTTTCAACAGAGTTCGGCAAAGAGTCCGCTTGTTACCCAAGGCTTTATTAGGGCCCACACATTTTTCTGTGCGTCCGAGCAGGTCCGAGCCATAGTAATCCCTGTATAGTCTGTGGTATGAGCGTACATAGAGTACGCAATCAACATAATGCTGGATACCGAGCGTAGAAAAAGAGCAACACATGTCTTAACCACTCGGCCACCGACGCACCTCATGTTTAGCACCTCAATATCGTCGAAACCGGCGGGGTTAGCATATTTAAGAACCGTGTCATCGTTCGTTCGAATCGCTACTTTACCTAAACGATGACGTAACTTTGTCGTCTGTTTGCATAACTATGAGAATTGATTATAAAAAAGCTACTGCATAGAAATCAAACATATTCAAATGAGTTGCTTTAAATAACTTAATGTTTGAAAGTACGTCCGATACGTCCATTTGGTGGTTATTTATTTTATCAACGATTTAAAAATGCAATTCAAATCGCAGCATTAGGCCTTTCATCCACGAAGCTACTCAAACCAACGCTTAGCAGGCGGGCTGGTGACCGGACGCCGGCTTAACGTGCCCTCCGGAGCACGAGGTGTCGATTTAAGCACATATTCTTAAAGAAAATTGGTGCTTAGAACTAGTTACGGACCCAGATCATCAATCTGTATCTAGAACGTCATATTTCAATGGCGTACCGTACATGATGCTTACAATCATACACGTTAAGGATACGCCGCATAACTTTTGTCTGATACAAAAACGGACTTTAGCAATTCAAGTATTGTACAAAACTTATTAAAATTAGCAAGTTCTCGTTAATGGACCCTTAAAGTATATAAAATTATTTATACTCTAACACCCTTATTAATAAACTCGAATTAGCGACGTAGTAACTAAAACTTCGAGTTTATTAATAAGAGTGTAAATTTAGGTTTTATGAAGCCCTGAAAGTCATCAATTTCACGCGTATTTTCAACCGACTTTGCGACTCGAGATCTCTTAATATATCATTAACTAGAACTTGCTATATCTAATATTATTTGTACAATACTTGATTTGCTGAAATCCGTTTTGTGTATTTTATTGTACCGATTTTGTTTGGAAATTTTGTGCAGTAAGATAAGCGTTACCAATTAGTTTCTAACTTAAATTACTAACGCATTCCGTCAATTTAGTCGAAAGGCTTTTTAAAAAAAATAACTCACCGAAAATTGCCTCTTGACAGCAGGCGGCGTAGAAGCTGGTTTCACTGGGTACCGATTATACGAGCCATTGGAATTGGTGTTGGGCTGCGACGATGATCGTCCCATAGACCGAGGTAAGGTTTGGGACTTCATGAGGGGATTCCCACCTGATGGGACCCTACGACCTGTTGTCACCAGTTTCCTGCCTGCAACTGAATAAATACCATTTAAATAATAGGTGAAACCATGGCTGCCCATAGTAATGGGAATTCTAAGTTGTAAAACATTAAAAATAAAGATATTTTTGTTTGTCTTGAAAATATTAAAAAAACCTTATACTTAATATAGGAAACATTAAACTACTTTAAAAATTAAATATCGAAGTCTTTAAAAAATTAGGAAAATTATTTTATTACTAGTGGACCGGGCAGAGGTTGTCCTGCCCAAACGTTGGCTTGCCTGCACTACCCCTACCACTAACTTTGGATATTGTTCATACAAAAGCAATAAAATCGCGATTAAAAAATGGGGGATGGGGGGGGGGGGGCACCGAATATAAATATAAAATTTTATAAAAATCGGTCAAGCCGTTTCGGAGGAGTATGGCAACTAACTTGTGACACGGAAATTTTATATATAAGACTATAGCGGACCCGGCAGACGTTGTCCTGCCCAAACGTTGGCTTGCCTGCACTACTCCTACCCCTACCCTTATCACTTAGGGGTATGAAAAAAGATTACGACCGATCGTGGGCCCTACCGAATATACACAAAAAAAATCATAAAAATCGGTCAAGCCGTTTCGGAGGAGTATGGCAACTAACTTGTGACACGGGAATTGTATATTCTATATATATAAAAATGAAACCCGTTTTCCGTTGTCACGACATAACATGAAAACGGCTTGACCGATTGGGCTAATTCTTTTTTTGTTTTGTTCGTTACAACACAGGGGTGGTTTAGAAGAAAAAAAAATTGGAAAAACCTTAAAGTTCACCTGAAAAATAAAAAATAATAAATAGGTAATTTTGTATGGAAATCGTAGGAGTAGAATTGTAGGAGTAGAGGTAGGGGTAGTGGTAGTGGTAAAGGTAGGGGTAGGGGTAGGGTAGGGGTAGGGGTAGAGGTAGGGGTAGGAGTAGTTGTTTTCCACGGACGAAGGAAAGTAAATAGCAGGCAAGCCAACGTTTGGGCAGGACAACGTCTGCCGAGTCCGCTAGTATTAGATATAGATAGAAGATTATCAAATTCACAAACTCATAGTGGACAGCACATATTTAGATCCAAATGACCAAGAAGAAAGAATCTAACTGGGAAGATAAAATCTCAGTTAGAAAGAGAAAGATATAAATTGCCATAGAAATAAAGGAAGACAAAAAGTAGCGTCGCGGTAACCAGTCCTTTTGTCCTGCTTTATCTCTATGGCAATTTATTTCCTTCTCTTTCTAACTGTTTTTATTTTCACAGGAGATTCATTCTTCTGAGAAGATAAACATTATAACCCGCGCCAAATAAATGCACTCTTGTATGATTTGGACTAGGCATTCTTACCAACCTCACTATTAGCACTTGGCTCAGGTCAACATATATTATATTTACACAAAAACCTGGCTAAAGCAATATTATGTAAAAATGCATGTGTTATTGTGATCTGTGCAAAAAAGTGTAGGTACAGGGCATGTTTGTCAGATGTACCCTACTAGGACAAATGCTCGAAAACCCAGTAATTAACACCCAGCTATAAAAACTTGAAACTAGTTTTCAATAGATCTGGGTTCTCTCTTGACTTTAAACTAGGACATATCTGGACAAACCCTGACCTATTTTTTATAACATCTTCCTATGTAACAATCAAATCATATGGATCCTACATCCCAGAGGTCCAAAGGAGTGTCAAACATGACATGGTACTTAGAATTAACAGTTGTAAATCTATACTAATAAAAAAGATGAAATTATTATATATTATATATTACATCGCGGTACAATCTTAAGGGGCGGATCAGTAACTATTAACACTGGCGCAGAACCTATGAAATTTCTGTGAAATTCTCATACAAAAATCTTTACAAAGCTGCTTGAAAGAATAGAAATTGTAGTATAAAACATTTAGCTGTGTGCCAATAAGTACATACGAAAAATTGAGAGTAGGATATCAGAAATGTATGAGTCTAGTGGATGAAGCAAAGGCATGCCAGGCTCATGAAAAAAAAAACATGCAATTTGGCTTCTGGCTACCCACTACAGGTGTGAGTGACCATGTTTTACATACACACATAAGAACAGGTTTAGGAATTGCAAAGATAACCAACTGATAAAACAAAATAAGCAATCACTTTAAACAACACAAAAGTGTGTCATTGGGAAATATCCACTTATTTGGAGTACCTACCTAGATAACAATATGTCTATTACTTAAAGAATGGTATTGAGTATCTATTTGACTCTGGCTTAGTCTTTCTTTTAACTGGGGACTTTAAGGCGCAAGCGCTGACATGGCACGAGCGTTTTCCATTCCATTCAAATTTCGTACAAAACACATGGAAATAAAGTCGCAATTTGAATACGAAAATTGAATGGAATGGAAAACGCCTGTGACACGACAGCAGCGCCCGCATATCCTATGAGGAATATACATTCTTTATCCACTTCAGCTCTTTATGTCTGAAACTAAAATTGCCATACTTTGTTTTTTGGGATGCATAGCTTATAATTTTTTTTTTAAATTAATCAATCCAGTTTCATTGATAAGGATTGATTCTTTGATTGGAAGAAAAAAATCGTAGAAGTTGATAAAATTAAATGATTACTTTTTCATACAAATTGTGCAGTTATACCTAAATCTATAATATTATAAATTATAAAGAGGTAAAGTTTGTATATTTCAATGTAGCGGGTAACTAATCTCTGAAACTACTGATCTAACTACAATATCCCTGAGTGCCATAGACTATATTATATTTTGTTCAAAACTATCCAAAGAAGAAGCCAGGGGCGGAAAGCTAATAAGCCATATAAAGCTGTAGGTACCAAAAGGACCAATAACAAAAGGATGTTGAAGACGAACTTTCATTAATTTAATATCTGATGTCCTTTAACCCATATATGCCCACGGGGTCGATAACGACCCATGTAGCAGGGTCTCATAATAAGTGGCATATAAAAAACCCAAAGTAAAGAATGGACAACATTTCATTTTTCGTAAGGTACCAAAATTCGAAAACCGTTTGGAGATTACATGCTAGAAAGCTTATTTTTCATTTTTTTTATTTTTTATATCCTTTAATTTTCGAGTTATTTTAAAAATACTGAAATATTGAAAATTAAGGATTAATAGGTGCCCTAATCTGTGCTAACCCTCTAATTTAAAAATACTAATGTCTGTTGGCAGAGTTGTTAGTTATTGAACTCAGGTGTTGCCCTCTACTAATTTTACCCATTTTTATTCCATTTAAAGCTAAATTAATAATTATTCTTTAAATATAATTATAAAAATACTTCTTTTATATAATATTTTTTTGGAAGTTTTGCTAGTTTCGAATGGGCTATCACAAGAAATATATTTACGAGTGAAACCGCGGACAAAAGCTAGTATTATTATATACATTATGAATAATGTTGTAGGCGATTTGAGTTCCGGCTACGGCAACACCTATTTGGAACACGGTATATTATACTCTTTGCATTTCTATAACGTATACTCTGTGGCTTGACTGACACTATCTGTCACTTTCTTTGGGTGACAGTTTATATTTCTTAATTTTAGTCCTAGCTATGGTTTTTAGTTTATAAGTCCTCAGAATTTATAAAAATTCATAATTAAATTAAAAATATAAAAACTCAACCAAAAATAAAATAGAAAATTACGTGTAACTTATTTTTTAATATATTTTTAATTAAAGTAATAAAAATGGGTGATTAAAAAAATGAAATGTTGTCCATTCCATAAATTTTGCCATAAGTGGATTGTTTTTGAACATACCTTTCTATGAATAGTATTTTTAGCCACTTGAAATAAAAGAAATTATTTATTTAGTCAGTTGAAGATTGGGCTAGTTCACAGTGACGACTTTTACCTCCCCGCGCACAGTAAAATGTAAGTATATTTTTTATTCTAATGTTATTTTATAATGTTATTCAATAATATATTTATTAAATATATGACAATACAGTTGTAGTATATTTTTTTCCAATTGACACATGTATGTGTTTATGTATAAATTTACGAAACAATTCCGGTGGGTCGTTATCGACCCAGTGGGTATATCTGATGTTTTTCACTTGTTTTAGGTCTTGATGTCTCCTTACCGCTGATGAAGTTCTTGCACTTTTAGAATCTATGGATGATGATCAAATTCAAGATGCTGATGTGTACATTGATCCCCCGGGAGATGGTGCATTGTCCGATGGAGATTCGGGAGATGAAGAATGCAATAATCCTGATATATTGAACAGGCATCAATTACTTGCCCCTGCGGAGCTTGTCCTCAATCATGATCAAAATGAAGATTCAGACGAAAATAATGATGAACAGATACCAGGAACGTCTACACAGGTCTACAGGTTCAAGAGGCATTTTGATTATAGATTAGACTCTAAGGACAATATTTGGGCTGTGACATGGCATGATAATAGTGTAGTTACACTTTTATCAAACGAATATGGAGTATACCCATTTAGAAAGGCGCAAAGATACTCTGTTGCTGCAAGGCGGAGAATTGATATTGACCAACCTAATTTAGTGCACCAATATAATAAATACATGGGAGGGGTAGACCGTTTAGACAGCAACATTGGAGTGTATCGTATAGCTAAAAGAGGTAAGAAATGGTATGGTATGTACCGATTTTATTTTGGCTGATAGATGTTGCTGTAAATAATTCTACCCTTCTCGCAAGATCACTGGGAGCTAAAGTTGATACCCTAAAATTTCGAAGATCAATTGCAAGATCCTTACTTCAAAGATATGGTACACCTAGAGTTCAAACTGGACCTATGCAATCATATGTAAACATCAATACTAATGTTCCTATTTCTGTGCGAAGACATGCAGCAGAGCACATTATAATGACCAGCCAAGTAAGAAAAAGATGTGCTCTATGTAAAAATAAAACTGTAAAAATGTGTAATGTTAATTTACATGACAAATTAAATTTTAATGATTTTCATAAATATTTTTTTATTTTGTAAGTATCTAACATAGCTATAACTTTGTACAACTAACCAAAGGATCATTGTCGTTCTAAACAATCATTTTATTATATATTTTATTATGATTTTGACTGTAACACTTTGTTTATTGTTTGTATATGAACCTGAGTGTAGGTACCTAATGTGCCCAAGGGGTCGTTATCGACCCCACTGATAAATCACTGAAATCATTGTTTAAAATAAAATATAAGTATACAGTAATATTTGATAGCCCATTTAATATAACATACAAAAATTTAACTAAAATTTAAGAGATAAATAGTTGTGGGCATATATGGGTTAAAAAGGTCAAATATGCAGTACTAAAAATAGATATGACTGTATGAAACGATGTACCTATGGATGTAGTTTTTTACTATTTGGGATAGTTAATTAACATCTTAAATCAAAAGTTGCTTATTTCAATATTTATTCAACACAACTGACAACAATGCCTAATAATGAGTTAAATTGATTTTGTAATCATAGCAATAATACCATCATGTAATGAACAGAGTATAGTTAACTTGCAGAGAAAAGAGGTGAGCTTTGGAGTGGAGAGTGAATGAAAAAGCACATGCTGAAATTCCATTCAATATTTTTTTTTAATATTTCATATGTGCAATGCAACCTCCTTGGATTACCAACAGACAGATAAAATGATTCAGAAGCTTTAAAAATATTATTTTATTTTATTGTATTAAATCCTGCAGGTTAATATTTGGATATTTTCAAACAAGCCATGATTAAACACAGAAACAATGCCAAAAGAGGCTGTTCAAATTTTATATAAGCAACTTCTTTGGTATAGCATCAGTAAAATTTAAAAAGAAATAATCTGTTAGAAGGGTTATCAGTCAACTTGTGGTTGTTTTATTTGCGTGGGTTAATATCAAACAAAGCTATGTATATTAACTACCTTCTATAGTTGGTTTTGTTTGACCAGAATTATTATATTGATTTTGAGCTAGCATAGTCTTGGCCTTCTCCGGCAGTCGTCTTGCCTTTAATTTGGACTCCGCTGATATTTTGTTGCTTCTATCTGCCTCACTATCCACTCCCAACTTACTCAGGGCCACAAGATTAGCTATATAACAATATATTCTTAATTACATTGATTAAAAAAAAGTGTTTATGACAAACATAGAAGCTAGATATTGGCAAAATAGCACTATTTACTAATAAAAACAATTAAATCAAAAGTGCTAGATATAATTTTAGCATATTTTTTTAGTGGAAAATTTAGCCATTCATGTAAAACTATACTATTAAATCACAATATTATATATGTAAAAAAAATTACTTACCTAGAAAATGTAGTCTGTCTTTGGCCATACCAAGGTTAGTTTTCATTTTGCCATGAAGGCGTTGAGCTCTCTGCCATGCATCACTGTTGCCACCCCAGCAATCCACTGCTATGCCTCTTTCCAACTCATAAATTCCTTTCTTATACAATTCTATTGCCATTTCCTTTTGTCCTATTTAAAAATAAACAGGAACAGGAATAAAAATTCTTATATGATTCCAATTTAATTGCAGAAAATAAAGGGTAAACAATGTCTTTGTCTCTATTCATTATCTAAAACTTTTATTAAAATGTTTGTATGATTCATACAAATTATAGGTTAGGTTTTTGTACAAAGGTGACCTTAGATGGTTTAATATGGATTAAACAAGTATAGGGTTCAAGTGGAGTATGTATCTTGAACTACTCTTAAATGATGAATATAATATAATAACAATAATTACCTTCATTTTCTTCATCAATCTTCAATGCTTTTGATATGTATTCAAATGCTTTGCGATGATGGTGCTTTTGTTTGGCTAACAACGGGTCAGGGGGTCCTGGATGCGACATTTCATTTGTTACAGATGTACACACTACTCCGTCTTTTATTACAACTTCTAAGTTACATTCAGCACTTCTTTCAGGTTTGTGTACAAAACGAGACGACGTTGAGTACAAATACTTAAATATTATAAATAACTGGTAGAGAACAGATCGGAGAATGTTAAATAAAATAATAATGGGAAATGACACAAAATAAAGGTTCCTTTTATGGAATGAAGGTTGCGGACCATTTCGCAACGTTGACCCCTTCGCTAGGTCTGCATCGGATTTCTTGGACCTTCTATTAGGAGATCTCGTGGTTTTGCGCGACAATCGACCAACATTGGAATCGTCGCCGGAAACCATGAAGACTCGAAGTGTCTGCGACTATTCGTCAATTGATTCCATAAATTGTTTTGAACACAAAGAGCACACAACTTTTCTGATTTCATATACAATATTCCAAAAACAGAAACAAGAAACATCCGCAACGATCAGCGATCAATTGACAAATTTTGACAGTTTTACTTTTTATTGCTATAAAGGCGAAGATACACACTCGAATATGATATTTTAGCAAACTATAAATATTATTTGAGAAACAATAGTAGTTGCTCTAGTCTAGCATGCGAATAATTATTAATAATAAACCCCTTTGTTTTTATTTGGAAAGGGAAAGCCTACGTATAATTCTTTTGGCATTATTACTCTTAAACAAAAATTAATAACGTATCGTTGTTCCTTTACCTGCATCAAGTATTACAACACAAACTACAGCTGACGCAGTCTCGGTCTTTCATTCATTTCATTTCATTCGTTCATCGATCGTAATTTTGGAATTGCTCTGTGGAAGTGGATATGCAAAGTATATTAATTTAAATTGAATTAAATCTAGAAATTTGTTTGTTTCACTAACATTCTATTGACTAAGTGACAGTGATCTCTCCAAGTAATAAGTTTAACCTTTTATCTCAGTTTTGCTAAAACTAACCCTACTAAATAAGTTACAGGTTATTATAAATCTAAATTATACATTTTAGTAAGTATTATGGCAGAATTAGAAGTCACTGAACAGATAACTGATTTAACCGTCAATACAACCGATGAAGATGATGTAGTGGATCCATGGACAGTAACCAGTAAATCAGAGAAAGGAATAGACTATGATAAACTTATCAGTGAGTATATAATTACTTTTACCTCAGTAATGGCTAATCTATACTCTTAGTTTAAACTGGTTTATTGTGACTATTCCACAATCTCAGTTTTCCATACAAATAATGTTGTTCTAGTAGGAAGATCAAATAAAAAATAACCTCAATATCGTCCCTATGTCCCTAATTTTGCCAATTACATCTGCCATTGTCTGGGTAGTAATATACTATAACTTACTGACATGATTTAAAATACTAAATTGACAATAAGCAACTACATATGAATTGGCATTGAATCCAGGACATTGGAGACACATAATACTACTCTTAATACTTAGGCACTTGGAACCTTGTTACTGGTCCCAGAATACCCAATAGAAAACAAGACTTCCGCATTTACCCAATAGTACTTGTGAGGCTATATCTAATGAGTTGCCAACTTTGTTGAGGTGTATATAGGTAATCTCTTAATAAAAAAGTTATTCTTGGAGTTAACAGCCATTTAAATAATAAATTACAGAGAGATTTGGTAGCAGTAAAATAGATGAAGAACTTATTGCAAGATTTGAACGGATCACAGGCCATAAAGGTAATATTTAGAAATACTAACTGTAGATAAAGTGCAGAAGTTGTGTAATCTAATGTAATCTAATATATAAAATAACTCTGTATGTTAACAATTTAATAACTCTAAGGACTGGCCTGGTTACAATGTAGTATAATTTACAATTCACCTACAGAAATACATACTTACAGACTTTTTGTTTATAACTTTATACCTACACTGGCTATGGAGCACCACAATATGTGTTTTAAGTATTCTTGCCCTACAATGAATGAAAAATGGCTAAAAAGGGGCTAATTTTACATATTCTATAATGATTTGAAATAGATGTTGATAATGACATCCCTTACAAAGATCCCAAATAGGCGCGGCCATATTTAGGATTTTATTTGAGGGGATTTATGTATGGAGATCACAATATATGGAGCAGTCCTGTTTGCATTGTGTGATTAAACAACAAATATCAAATTATTATGACAACGTGTTACCCAGACAATGTGTGTAAATAAAAATGTGTTATTTCTTATTTTTCAGCTCATCCCCTCCTCAAACGCGGAGTGTTCTTCTCACATCGTGATTTCCATACAATCCTTACTCAGCATGAGCAAGGGAAGCCATTCTACTTGTACACGGGGAGAGGTCCGTCATCAGAAAGCATGCATATTGGCCATTTGATACCTTTTATGTTTACAAAGTAAGCTTATAAGTTAAAATAGGAAAATAGGATCTATTTAGGATGTCGGGTGGGGGATGGGTCAGTACTTAACAGAAAAATCAAACTAACAAATTGCTCTATTCTATTCTATTTTTTTATTATGGCTCCATCATGGTATTGATGATTCCGCCAATGTCAAGTATTATAGACGTCACAGTAACAATAAGCCGATAATCGGTAGGTAAGATGTTCCCGCCGACCATGATTAATCACTGACTAATCACAACTATCACAGCGCGGACGGGATTAAACTGGATTCCCCATCATGTCACGACGTGACGCGTGCGTTGGTCGCCATGACATGACGTAGAAACAAAAATTTATCTATTTCAGACAGTTATGTTTGACATTTTCAATTAATATCTTTAAAATATTGTTTTTTAGGCAATTTATTAGAGATTCCAATATCAACATTAATTTGAATTTGATCAATTATTTGTGGAAAACTGAAAATCTCCGTAAATATACAGTCTTTTATCTGGGGTCATAAACAGCCTTGTCTAAAACTAAAATTTTGATTAATCAATCCAGTTTCATGTGTAAGAGTCAATTCGGTATGTAAAGTAAAAGTTAAGGTATGCTGAATCCAAAACCGTTTCGAGATATTGGTTTAATAATCCGTATTTTTCAATTTATAACTCTTAAAATCGTGAGATTGTCTTTATTTTTTTAAAAACAAATAATTAACTTAACCTATATTTGACCTATGAATGACGTCATTATATCGGCTAAATAAAAGCAAAATATTTACTTGTCAACTTGTCAACCAATGTTACCAAAACCTACCACTTCTACATAAAACATATTAAAACAACAACAAAGAAACACATCTTTACGGCTTTTATACCGCAGTCTGCATAGTCGTTGTGATACAAAATATATACAAAGGTCAAATAATATCCTACCATAAAAAATGCTTAAACATTCTTCCTAAATAATAAACTAGATAAGTTATAAAAACTGCTGAAATAGTAGTATGTCTAGCTAGACATACTACTATTTCAGCAGTTTTTATAACTTATCTAGTTTATTATTTAGGAAGAATGTTTAAGCATTTTTTATGGTAGGATATTATTTGACCTAGACATACTACTATTTCAGCAGTTTTTATAACTTATCTAGTTTATTATTTAGGAAGAATGTTTAAGCATTTTTTATGGTAGGATATTATTTGACCTAGACATACTACTATTTCAGCAGTTTTTATAACTTATCTAGTTTATTATTTAGGAAGAATGTTTAAGCATTTTTTATGGTAGGATATTATTTGACCTAGACATACTACTATTTCAGCAGTTTTTATAACTTATCTAGTTTATTATTTAGGAAGAATGTTTAAGCATTTTTTATGGTAGGATATTATTTGACCTAGACATACTACTATTTCAGCAGTTTTTATAACTTATCTAGTTTATTATTTAGGAAGAATGTTTAAGCATTTTTTATGGTAGGATATTATTTGACCTAGACATACTACTATTTCAGCAGTTTTTATAACTTATCTAGTTTATTATTTAGGAAGAATGTTTAAGCATTTTTTATGGTAGGATATTATTTGACCTAGACATACTACTATTTCAGCAGTTTTTATAACTTATCTAGTTTATTATTTAGGAAGAATGTTTAAGCATTTTTTATGGTAGGATATTATTTGACCTAGACATACTACTATTTCAGCAGTTTTTATAACTTATCTAGTTTATTATTTAGGAAGAATGTTTAAGCATTTTTTATGGTAGGATATTATTTGACCTAGACATACTACTATTTCAGCAGTTTTTATAACTTATCTAGTTTATTATTTAGGAAGAATGTTTAAGCATTTTTTATGGTAGGATATTATTTGACCTAGACATACTACTATTTCAGCAGTTTTTATAACTTATCTAGTTTATTATTTAGGAAGAATGTTTAAGCATTTTTTATGGTAGGATATTATTTGACCTAGACATACTACTATTTCAGCAGTTTTTATAACTTATCTAGTTTATTATTTAGGAAGAATGTTTAAGCATTTTTTATGGTAGGATATTATTTGACCTAGACATACTACTATTTCAGCAGTTTTTATAACTTATCTAGTTTATTATTTAGGAAGAATGTTTAAGCATTTTTTATGGTAGGATATTATTTGACCTAGACATACTACTATTTCAGCAGTTTTTATAACTTATCTAGTTTATTATTTAGGAAGAATGTTTAAGCATTTTTTATGGTAGGATATTATTTGACCTAGACATACTACTATTTCAGCAGTTTTTATAACTTATCTAGTTTATTATTTAGGAAGAATGTTTAAGCATTTTTTATGGTAGGATATTATTTGACCTAGACATACTACTATTTCAGCAGTTTTTATAACTTATCTAGTTTATTATTTAGGAAGAATGTTTAAGCATTTTTTATGGTAGGATATTATTTGACCTAGACATACTACTATTTCAGCAGTTTTTATAACTTATCTAGTTTATTATTTAGGAAGAATGTTTAAGCATTTTTTATGGTAGGATATTATTTGACCTAGACATACTACTATTTCAGCAGTTTTTATAACTTATCTAGTTTATTATTTAGGAAGAATGTTTAAGCATTTTTTATGGTAGGATATTATTTGACCTAGACATACTACTATTTCAGCAGTTTTTATAACTTATCTAGTTTATTATTTAGGAAGAATGTTTAAGCATTTTTTATGGTAGGATATTATTTGACCTAGACATACTACTATTTCAGCAGTTTTTATAACTTATCTAGTTTATTATTTAGGAAGAATGTTTAAGCATTTTTTATGGTAGGATATTATTTGACCTTTGTATATATTTTGTATCACAACGACTATGCAGACTGCGGTATAAAAGCCGTAAAGATGTGTTTCTTTGTTGTTGTTTTAATATGTTTTATGTAGAAGTGGTAGGTTTTGGTAGATTTTGTAGGATTTAGAGATGGCAACACTATTGTTTGTTAAATGTCAAAGTCAAAGTACACAGATGTTCTTTTTTCTGTACCCACATATCAAAGGTATTGAAGTATTCAGCCGACAAAATGACGTCATCAGTGCTAAAACTTTGATAATTTATTATAAAAAAACTACTGTATAGAAATCAAAAATATTCAAATTAGTTTCTTAAAATAGCTTAATCTTTAAAATAAAAATATAAAAATCGTACCTTAGCTTTTACTTTACATACCGATAACTTCAATACAGAAGGAAAAAAAAATTACATGGAAGAAGGTCATACAAACCATTTCTTCTTCTTCTTCCTTTATTATGGCTCCACGAATGTTCATAGGTGATTTGTCAATTATAGCCTTTCTAGTGTTTATAGACAATTAATCGGTATTTAAGATAATTCCGCCGACCGTGATATGTCTTATTAGTTATCGACTAATCACAACCATCACAGCACGGACAGGATTAAACTTTATTCCCCATCACGTCTCGGCGGGAGCGTGCGCTGTTCACCAAGGCGTAACATTGAATCCCCATTTCTTCTTATTTTATAATGCCTCCATCAATGTTAATCGGTAGCTAAGATAATCCCGCCGACTGTGATATATCTTATTAATCACAACTATCACAGCGCGGACGGGATTAAACCGGATTCCCCATCATGTCTTGGCGGGCGCGTGCGTTATTCACAAAGACGTGACGTGGAATCTTTCTTTTTATTACAGATGGCTACAAGATGTCTTCGATGTACCGCTGATCATTCAACTGACTGACGATGAGAAGGCTCTGTGGCGCGACATCAAAGTAGAAGACGCGATTAAGATGGCCCACAATAACGCTAAAGATATAATCGCTGTTGGATTCGATGTTAATAAGACGTTCATATTTAATAATTTGGACTTTATAGGGTGAGTTTTCAGTTATTCCTATTATCAAACAGAGACTACAGGTTGTAACATCGAGATCAGTATGGGGACCTCCGAAACTATAAGAGATAGCAAAATGTGTTCTATGATAGCGTGATTTTTATAGCCTATTACTTTCTTCCTGAACCACTCTATCTAATGGTACCAACAGTAACAAAATCGGTTTAGTAGTTTTATACGATTTGATTTTTTTTTAATATTAGAATTAGATTACACAAGCTTCTGTCTGCGGTTTCACCCGCGTGGAAATAGATCCAAAAAAGAAATAATCATGAATCATGTCAATTTGCCCCTCCCCCGCCCGCTTTCGCGGTATAAAAAGTAGTATATGTCATTCTCTGACCCCTAAACTGCCGATATGCAAAAAATCATGTCGTTCCCGTGAAAAACAAAAATCTATCCCACGGGACCCATACATTTTTCCGGGATAGTAAAGTAGAAAAGTAGCCCATGTGCTATTCCAGACTATAATCTATCTCTGTGCCAAATTTCATCCAGATCCGTTCGGCCGTTCTGGCGTGATTGAGTAACAAACATACATACATCCATACAAACTTTCGTGTTTATAATATTAGTAGGATATATTATACAAATTTTCATAATATTTCAGTTCTTGTCCCGAGTTCTACAAGAACATGGTGCGGATACAGAAGTGCGTGACTTTCAACCAGGCCAAGGGTATTTTCGGGTTTGGTGAATCTGATGTGATTGGTAAAATCACCTTCCCCTCAATAGAAGCGGCGCCGGCGTTCTCCACTAGTTTCCCGTTTATATTTGGAAAGAAAGTTGTGAGTTTTTGTTTTATTCTAAAATAAGCAGCTCCGTATTACGTATCGCTTACTAACAAAAAGCGTTAGTAAACGCCCACAGATTAGTAAATATAACAGAGTGCGTGTACCGTGCAAGCTCGCTCTTCTCGGTTTATCGTACATTATTAATCTGTTGACAATTACCATCGCTTTTTGTTAGTAAACGAGATACATAACACAGGGGCAGGTGCGTGTATAGTATAGTTACTTAAGTTATTGTTTACGGCGTTATCTTAAATTATGATGCAATAATTTTTTTGGGCGCCAAAATAAGAATTGATACTTACATAAATATTCATACTTTTTCAAACAGTGAACTATTATTTTTCAAAGTAATAGTGAAAGTAATAATATGCCGGGAACCCTAAAGCTTTAATCGACTTCTCGTGCTTCGGAGGGCACGTAAAGCCGCCTTTTCTTCTAAAAATAACAGATAATTACGTCTGTTAAAGAAGTGTCATATTATTATATAGCTCCATTGAGTGCCAGCAACAGGCTTGCCATCTGGTTAATGTGGGCAACTAGCAAAAAGTGGACACTGTTACTGGTGTTTCTGGCCACACCGAATAAGGCCGTGAAGATGGATTTTTGTGTGTATATCTCACATGGCATTGGCGTAATCATTCCATTTATTTGGTTGGGCGCCAAGGTAAGTTTTTCAAATAATTTAGTGAACAAATATATCGAATCGTTGCCAAAGTAAAAACTTGTCGGGAATCCCAGAGTGCCCCGTGAACTTCCTTAACTACTAATTCCAGGTGCCGGCCCTAATCCCGTGCGCCATAGACCAGGACCCCTACTTCAGGATGACGCGCGACGTCGCCAGCCGCCTCAAGCTGCCCAAGCCGGCGCTGGTGCACTCCACGTTCCTACCGGCGCTGCAGGGGGCCCAGTACAAGATGTCCGCCAGTGATCCGAACGCCTCCATATTCTTGAATGATACGCCGAAGCAGATTAAAAATAAGGTATGAACGGTGCTTCCCACCAAACTTACGGTATGCATTAAATTCGTCTCGCGTCGCGTCTGGACCAAATCAATACCGGTTTTAGAATAAATATTGTGTTTTCTATACATATATTTCAGGTCCATAGGAAAAATCACACGGTTTTATTGTTATACATATTTATTCCTCAAAAGCTTATCGGATTCCTCAATTGGAGACTAAAAATTCGTCACTTTCAAACTCACATTAGTTGCATGTATGAAAATGAACTTTATGCTACTGTGACATAATGTTATATTTGTGTTATATACAGATAAATAAGTACGCTTTCTCCGGTGGCCAGGCGACGGTCGAGGAGCACAAAGCGAAGGGCGGCAACACTGACGTTGATATATCTTATAAATATCTCACGTTCTTCTTGGAGGATGACGACAGATTGGCACAGGTATTCATATTTATTTTTACTAGCTTTCACCCGGACTTTCAGATTTCCCGAATTTTCTAATTTTCCGGACAACTTTTCCAACTTTACTTTTCCTTAAAACCTTTACGAACAGCATTTAATTCTTATTTGTATAGACTAGCGACCCGCCCCCGGCTTTGCACTTTGAATAACATTGTGAATAAGTACTTAAACTATACATACTTAATTGTAGATAATTTTATTCTTTTCTACGTTATTTTGTTTCATCTCTGACGCACTCGCCAAGAAAGCGCGTTGGTGCTAAATTTTCCCCTATTTGATTTACTAATACTAATAAATGCTCAGGTCCATATATTAGTAGTTTATGAGATTAGTCTAAAACCCTATTGAGGGCATAGAATCCGTGTCCAATCAAAATTACAATTATAACCCGATACCATTTCTAGGCAGTATGAGTCCATACTTATTACTCCACTTCTTATCGTCGCTAGTCTATGTGTGAAACATCGACTCGCTAATCTGTGCGAGTCGATGACAGTTGCATAGAGTAAGTAGCAATCACTATATGTTCTTTAATAAGAGTCGGGACTGCCATACCTACATTAAAATGAAATCAAACTTAGGGCTGAAAGGTACTGCCAACCTAACAACATCGTAGTGTGGATTGGTATAGAAATATTTGCTATCTCTGTCATCTGTATATGGCGTGAAAGAGATGGCGATACGATGACATTAGTATTGGCTCATTTTTCCTAGCCCTAATTTTTTGTTCTAAGTTGCGCCAGCCTGGACAGTTGGTCCGCGCGCACCGCGAGGATACGTGATGTTTTTTTGTCTTTCTGAATGTTTTTATGTTATTTTGATATTTGTTGCGTTATTACACAATGTTATAATGGACTGTAATAATTAATTTACACACTTTCAGATAAAAAAATCTTACGAATCTGGCGAGATGTTGACCGGGGAACTGAAGAAGATAGCCATTGATACCATCACGCCTATCATGACAGAGTACCAGCAGAGGAGATCAAAGGTTACCGACGAAGTACTGAGGGAGTTCTTTAAGATACGAAAGCTTAAATATAATTATTAATGATTGGTTTAGTATAAGAAAAGATTCCTAAATATTTTATATAAGTAACAAAAAAATTCGATCAGCTATACGCTAGAAAAATATTGGCTAACAGTTGCGATTAAGACTTTTGGATCACGTGGAAATATGCACTCTGTTCATTATTTGATGATATTACTGATGGAGTATAAATTAAGAAATATCATATTAAAATATTATTACTATGATTGCAAAACCAATCTAACTAATATGTATAGGTATGATTAATCAATATTTAGATTTATGCTGTTAAATATCTGACAAGTTAACATTTGTTAGCTGTCACGCATACCGTCTTATGATGAACAGAGTATAATTAAATAGTTAGAATTTCTATATCATAATATAAAAATCACGAATTCTTAAAAATTTGGTAAACATTTCAATGCGTTCCAAATAAATTGATATGTTACTAATAATAGAAATACGGCTAAATAACTTAGTAGACAAATTGGAGCAAGTTATTCATAACTTGCGAATTATACAATTTGCTCGATTTATACTTATAGGTAATTATGGACGTGAATTGTAACTATGACAGAAGTTGTCAACATTTGAAGTCCTTCTTGTTTATTACTTTTTTTATAAAAAAATAATTAAAATGGCCGTTGTGTGGACATCGTTAGTGGTAAAATCAATGAATAATGTAGCAGCCACCTGAATATTTGTTTGTAAAGTTTATATCTTCTGGTGAGCACTTTAATTGGTATTTATACGAAAAAAAGTCTTCATCTTTTCTATCTATCCCTAAAATATTTTCATGTGGTCCCCGTGGTACAACTACTTGGTACAACTGGTTGTGACACACAAATGGACGCACAGACTTGACGAAATTATAAGGAATCAGTTTTGCCATTGGTTTTTAGTTTTATACCTCAACTGAACTGGCAACTCGTTAGGTATAGCCTCACAAATACCATCGGCTAAAAGAGGAAGTCTTGGTCTTCCGCTGGGTACCCTGGAACCGATAGCACTGTTCCGGTAGCTGTAAAGGGTTCGTGAAGAAAAAAGGGTGTAGTTGATCGTTGAAGTAAAATCATATTTTGAATTTATTTATTGTTTCGTACTTAAGAGAACTTGCATTCTAAAAGTGATGTAGTAGCCCTTTTATACCATTAGGTTGACTATACGGCATAAACTATTTAAAAAAAACTTTCCACCTTTTTCCAGTTGTCCATATTAAACAGCCTGTTGCTACACTTAATGAAACTAGATGTGTCACTTCTTTATTCTACACAATCACTACATCATTTTGTTATATCTCTGACGGATTAGACAACATACGCCATGAAAACTCGCTGTGGTTAACTATTTCCCCGACTTGATTCACTAATACTGTTAATGCTCAGCTCCTAAATATGATGGGTCCAGTATTCGTAAACATTGCCCTTGAATCAATCTATCTAATCGTGAAAACCGCAACAAAATCGGTTTAGTAGTTTTTCCGTGAAAATGACACAGATCGGACTTTGTTTTATGGAATATATTTAGTGATATATCCTACGTGTTCTTTTACTATGAAAGCAAATTGTGATTGACCTGGCTGCGTGCATGTTTAATAATGTAGATTTATCTACTCTCATATCGTAAAATTCGAATTATAAACTTCAAAACGAATTTATATTGACATACTTTATAAACACAATACCGAAATTAAAAAAAACCACTTTATAACACACTTTCTCTAACAAAATAATGTTAAAAAGTATTTTTTTTTACCATTACGATACAGGTAAATCCAAAAAGTTTGTATCACCAACGAGGTTCCATCAATTATTTTTTCCTAATGGAACGCACATGCGGTTCGCGCCATTTTTATAGCATTACATTTTTGTAAATTTTTAAAAAACTTTTTAGTTTTCATTCCAATTTTTACTTGTCTATGACAGCGCCCGCTTTGACGCATGCGCGGTGATGTGCTAGATTTTTATTTATTTATTTATTATTTACAACACTTTCATAAACTACTATTTTGTTGCATGATAATAGTTTATCTAGTTTATTTTGCTAAAACTTAGTTGGCGGCGTTTTTCAAATGCAACTATATATCAGATTTGTGTTTCGCTTCAAAAATTATAATACAGAAATTGGAAAAATGAGAATAATAATGAAAAGTTTTCGTGAAACGAATATATTGGCACGAGTTTATTGTTTTTTATTATTAAGTAACTGTTAAAGGCCCAATATTAAAAGTACACACAATCGCCGAGCATGTATGAAAGGTATGATGAATATAAAAGAAGCGCAAGAGGTATGTCAGGATCGTAACAAATGTCATTCGATTGTCTCTGTCTACCCCTTTTGGGATGAAAGCAGTGATGATAGATTAAAGGCCCATGCATTTCTTTCTGTCAAGTCTCGAAATAAATCTTGAAAATCTTGTTTTAAAAAGACAATAGATACCGACTATTATGTTGAACATTATGACATTTGGTGCGTAGTATAAAGTGTTAAAATAAGTAGGTATACTTATATAGCAATGCAGTAAATTTGCAAAAAATCGTGACTTGCCATTATTTTGAAACAAACAAAATGGCGGACAATTGACAGAAGTTGCGTCCCATATTGGGTTGCTTGACACACGTGTTTGAACAGTTCTTTGAATTATTTGTTACTATTTGTGAATATTGTGAACAACAGATTTTCTGTACAATTTGAAATTAAATAGTATCTACACATTGTAAAATTTTTTCTATAGCCCGTAAAAAGTTGGTTGGGGCACCAATTGCTTAAAGCAGTATTTTGATTTTGTTAAGGATAATTAAATATTAAAATTAATATGGCTTTGTATTTTGGTTTTTATTTTATGGTACCTACTATTATACTACCATTACGCGCCCCGGCTATAAGCAGGTGGAAATTTTTGAAATGTGACAATTTCCGGCCACTCTACGGCCCCCAAACTATCTCTTTGTAAAAAAATGGGTGTGTGTACTTATGTAATTAAAGGTCAAACAAATAAATAAACAAACAAACACACTTTCCCATTTATAATGTTAGTTAGAAAGTTAGGAATTTATTCATAAACGTTTATTAGCAACGTTTTTGTTAAAATATGTTTTGTCACTCTCTAACAAACCTGTCTTTACTAATAATAGAAAGAAACAAAACACATTTTAACAAAAACAAAGTATAGGTACCGGGACGGTTCTTGAGCGGTGGTCGTTAGATGCGCAGAACACTATTTTTGGGTCTGCTTGACGGTTTGAGGTATTAATTTAAACTTTACTAGCAGTAAAAAGCAATCGTAAAAACAAACACCAATAAATCAATTATAATAAATATACAAGTTATATTGCACTCGAATTACATATGCGCAAACATTCCCCCACTTTTTCGTCGAGCGCTCAAGAACCGTCCCGGTACCTATACCTACTCTTTACCAACTTTGTGTTTGCAAAATAGACCTAAATTCTGTTCGCTCACATTTCGCACTGTTTTCCGGGTGGCAAAATCCTAGGTAACTTTTCCGCCCCCGGCTTCGCCCGTGGACATTTTCGAACAAAATAATAGCACTCGGGGACAATGTAATTTCCTATTAGTGAGAGAATTTTCAGAATCAGATCAGAGGTAACCCCTACATACAAGCTACCAAACTTTAGGGTTCTGTATCCAAGAGTGCAAACGGAAACCTTACTACTAAGGCTCCGTTGTGCGTCCGTCCGTCTGTCACAGGGATGTACCTATCTTTTGAACCGTAATAGGTAGACACTTCTACATGGCCGCTATAACAACAAATTATAAAAATAAATTAAAGTTAAAAATTAAAGGGGTCTCCATACAAGAAACCTGTTTTTCTTACTAACCGTCTCTGACAGGGCTGTTTACATACGGCCATGGAAATATCTATTATTATACAATCTACTCCAAGATTCAGGGGGAGGGGGTATTTAAAAACATTTAAAGTTTGACATTACCTACATATTTCCGCCCCATTTCACAAAATTACTTACTACAAATTTATGCTATATGCGGCGATTGCTAAGATGTTACACATTAAAATATATTTAACATTATTAACAAACACCTCACAAGGTAGGCAGCTACGGCAAACAAACTTCATCACAATAGGACACGTCCAAGACAAAGCTTCGGAGACTAACATTTTTTAACAAAACACTTGTGTACACATTAATCGAAATGACTAACAATAGAGACAAACTAAAATGTGATACAGTGTACCTTAAACTTACTGCTAAGGAAGACGTGACTTGGAAAAAGTAAGGGAAATACCGCTGGCGAAAGAAAACTTTCAAAGAAAAACTATTTTGTCATTAGTGGAAAATTAGTTTCTTTGTATTTTCAAGGTTTGCCATGAAAAAATACACTCCTTGAAATAATATGGAAAAGTTTTGAACAACAATCAAGAAACTAAAATATCAATATAACAAAAACTACACTAAATAATAACATTATGGGAGCCATATTTAATTTTGCAACTTGAAAAGGAGTTCAAACATACACAACCTCATTTTAGTTTGTTGCCAGTATTGTTAGAAAACAAAGAGTTTCTAATTAAGGAGTTCGAATACCTTTCTACTCAAAACTAAATGCTAAACAGGATGTATAACCAAAATTACGCAGAAGACTCTCCAATACCCTTAATAGCGACAAATTATATGCCGGTTAAACCAACAGATGATGAAGCCAAAACTGACGAAGGAAAAGTAATACTAGAAATCGGTCGTCCGGACGAGTATAAAGAACATAATACATTTTCTCATAAGAAATATGACAAAACCATATCACATCACAGATCTTATGTTCTTCATGATTATGATGCCACTCCACCAAGAATAGTCTTCTATAGATCGCAGGAGGCTGAAGAGGAGGAAGTGCAAAGGTATTTTTCTTTTTTTTTTCTTCATTCAGCTCCCGTTTAGCCGATCGTATATTTGTGAGGCTATACTATACCTAATGAGTGGCCAGTTCTGTTGAGGTATATTTTGATGGAAAAGCTTCTAAGTGTGGTTTGTCGGATTATGTATAAGTACATAAGTTTTTAATTAAAAAACCCATTGGTACATGGCAGGGATCCGGGATCGAACCCGTAGTCTGCCTAGTTAATACCAGACGTCTTAACCACTCGTCCACCGATGCACTAAAGGTATGGTTTTCTTAACTTGTACTATTTCAGAGTGCCAGGGCTCCATGGCTACACGATTTTAAAATTGTTCAAGACAACCTTCTCGCTAACTAACTGAGCTATTGGTATCTTCCAATCCTATATAATATAATCATTATAAATAAGAATTCAATCCTGTTTTGGTAAGCGCATCAATTGAGAACGGCTGGACTAATTGACCAACGAAAAATTGGTAATCTGTCAAATTGACAAACGTTAATTATTTAACGATATGGCAAATTATTCTACGTCATGTCATAGCGGACAACGCACGCGCCCCGCCTTGACATGATTATGATGCCACTCCACCAATCCAGTTTAATCCTGTCCGCGCTGTGATGGTTGTGATTAGTCGACGATTTAATAAGACATTATGACAGTCAATCAACATCCTAGCTACCGATTAATTGGCTATTGTTACTGTAATGTCATGACGACCGACGCACGCGTTCCGTCGTGACATGATTTAATCCCGCCTGCGCTGTGTACAGTCGGCGAGATCATCTTAGATACCGATTAATCGGCTATAAAGGCTATAATACTTGACATTGGCAAATCATCGATTACAATAAAAGAAGAAGAAGAAATTTTAATATCATGAAATGGCCCGGCTTACGACATAATATTTGTTGATACATTTTAACTGTAAAATATCTACCTACTTACTGTGATACAACTTTCAGGTATCAAGAACTTGAAGGTAGGGAAAGTCAAGTGTATCAAATACAAAATGAGGGAACGAATTCTGAATCTTCCTTGGATTTTTCACAAAATGATGGACAAGAAGACAATGGTGGTAGGGGAATGATGTGCGACCAAGGAGCTAACTTAACTTGGAAGGAAAGGGCGTTGCAACTTGAAAAAGGTAAGTACCTAATATTTTAGGCTTCCGTACCATAACTAGTAAAAACGTTTTATTGAGGTACCTACCTACATAATTTGGTTCTGTGTTACTGCTCTTATTAAATGATTGAATCTACCAGCTCTTGTGTTTCTATCTAAGTATATCTACTAATAAAGTACAATATGGGAGCTGGGCTTGTGGCGATATAAACAGAGATACCAAGTAACAGTGTCCGCTTTTTGTCAGTTGTCCATATTTAAACGGAATCTGTTATTTTTAGAAGAAGTGTAGACGCTTTACGCGCCCTTAGAAGCACGAGAGCACATTAAAGAAAATTTGTGCTTGGAATGTTTGCTTCAACGCTAGAGGAGGTTTACAGTTCGTTGGAATCTTCTATGTTTTTTTATGTATGTTCCCCGATTTTTTTTTCATTCTATATACTTTCCAGGTGGTCCCATGGTCATCAGGTCAGGATCTGATGATAGGATCTTGGAGAAATCTGGCACAACTGAAGCGATTTGGGTATTTTTTTATAGTGACTTGTGCATTTGCTTTCGGAAAGCACATTTTGAAGACGGTTTTTTTTCTTCATCAGAAGTGGTTATATTAATTTAATAAGTAATAAATTAAATTTCAGAATATAAGAAAACTGCATGCGATCGTGAGCGCACGCGTATGAGGGACATGAACCGCGCTTTTGACTTGCTGAGATCTAAGCTTCCAGTTACTAAACCTTCTAAAAAGAAATATTCTAAAATTGAATCTCTGAGGTAAAATCTATTTATATATCATCACGCTTTTTTAGGCAGGCACACATAGTCAATCAAAGGACATTTGCAAATTTTTTCTTCAGCGTGTATCAATCTGTGCAGTTATAAAAAAATATAAATAAAACCTAATGTAAATTTAATTTAAATCAAATAATTGAGTCAAGTGCGTGTCGAGTGTAAGCCACGCAAAGGATAGGGTTCCGTCCTTAGTTAGTAATTTACCGATTTTTCAAAACCTTTTATTACTCTCTTCGTCATAGGTATGTGTGAAATTGTGAATTTCAAGTCCATATATATCTAACCAAGACGAGCCATAAAAAGCAGGGCACTAACTACCTTTTTTCTAAACGTTTCGTCGTATTTTCAAACCTTCATAGCATCGGCCTGGATATAGCTTTTATACTTTAGATTTTATTAATACTGAAAATACGTAGATTTTGCCACTGACTCACGGACTCATCAAAATCTCTAGGGTACTTCCCGAAGTTCCCAAAGTTTTTTGATTAATTTAAATTTGTTATTTAAGTACAGGATATGAGTAATATTGTTTATAAATCAACTGACTCATACATAAAGCAGTTTTTCTGATAGAGCTAGAACAAAATGTGTTTAAAAACCATCTCCCAAATAAAATGAACTTAAAAAAATATTTAAAAGATAAATATTTCCTCTTTATTCCATTTACTTAACTAGGTAGGTAAGGTACCTAAAATATCGTAGATTCCGTAGTAGTCCAATTTAGGTTGCAATATTAAAATTAATTCAGTTTCTTTTAGGATAAAAAAAAAGTGTACCGACTTCAAAAATTTGCACTGAATAATAAGAAATAATAAATATTTCGTCGTAGAATTTGAAGACGGTTGGTGCCAAATTAGGATACAAAATTAAGTAAACATCTAAGAAGATCAATATCTGTTCAAAATTATATTATGTTTGTACCTACTGATGACGTAGGAGTAACGTCTTTTTTTTGAAGTCGTTAAAAAATATCTTTACCAGAAGTTTTTAGGAATAACGACAACTCCTTTAAAGCATAGGTACCTACTCCGATTTATGTCGTGCTTAATTTTAATTCCATACAATTTAAATTACAGAATTGCAATATGTTACATTCGTCATCTGGAATACATGTTAGCTGGAGGAGTTCCCGAGGACAATCCTGGGTTAGTTGACATACAAGTTACTGATACAAGACGGAGATCGAGTCGATTTTGTTAATATTTGTGTCTCTATGAATAAAGCTAATTTTGAGTTCCAAGCGTTTTTTTTCGGTGTGACCAGACTAGTAAACAAGTAATGTTTGATACGCCATTTTGAAGATTATTTTTCGCTCTAATGACGTTTCTTTTAACATTAGACTACTTTTGTAAAATACGCCATCTGAAGTGGAGATAAGTTAAGTTAAAATAACGGTGCGAAGTAGTTGCACGGGTCATCTAGTCCTAACTAACATAATAAATGCGAAAGTACGTATGTTTATATTTTACTTATATCAAAGACCATGATCAATTTGCGTGCATTTAAAAACAAACACTCGTGGGATACTTTCAAAACCTATTGGTTTCTATTTGCTGTTACAATTTTTGATATCTCGTTAGTTTTTATCAAATTACCAAGTGTGTACAAGTTGAATTAGAAAGCATTTCATAAACTTGAGAACGGCCAACTACATATACTCACGCTTGTATCCTAGTGGGGTAGACGGGGAGTAAAGACAACTATTTGTAACCTTGCTCATTTTTTTTAAATCAGAAGGCTTGTACAGATTTTGACGTGAGTTCGATGAACGTCTTACATTTAGTTAGGGGGTCATTATAGAAAAATTGCGACAAGTAAAAAGTACTTTCCAGATTAACGCAACGCTGTTGGAACTTTTGTGATCTGTTATAGACTTTTACTTGAATAAAGCATTAGGCAATAACACTTGGTTACGGACAGCCGTAACATCTAACCATTTATTTTTACTTTTGGCAGTTGTGATGTCCTCTAATGCTTTGCATTTTATTTTTGCCTAACATTACTACTGTAATGTAGGTACATATATGTAAAATATTTAATGTACCTACGCAACATTTTGAATAATCTTGTTACCTAATCTGTGTGCTCAATAAATATCGATATCGATAAATATCGGAACACTAAAGAAAAACAGCGTCCATGAAGTATTGCATTTTTTGTCTATGGCAACCAAATATTAAATGTCTTTGATGGCAACCCTTTCAATAATTATTATAAGTTCATAAGCGTGCTTATGTCAAAAGTAAAATAAATGGTTGGATTTAGTATATTTCTTTATTTTCTATATTTTTATGTAAGTTAAAACAAATAAATTAAATGTACAACATTTTATTTAAAAATAATAAAATAAACTTTTTTTTTTCTACCAAACTTAGATTCATATAAATAAACACACACACACAAATAATACAAGCATCAATTATGCTTTTTTTAACTTGATAACATTAAAAATTCAATATTTTTTGATTAATGTATCGACAAACGTTTGAATGTGAGATAGTTGTTCTAGCTTAGACAATTTACTTCTTAATTTTCCTCTCCTTGGACAATTCATCTTTACGTTTCTCCATCTCCTTCAAATAATCAATATAGGCGCATTTCATTATTAGAGGCATTTTTACAACACCTGCAAACAATATAAATTTAAAACATATTAACTTCACACTGAAACGGCTAAATTGGATTTCAATTAATTTACTAATCATCTCCTCTGGTGACAAGAGGGCTGACTAGTCCCTCGCTCAAAGAATCAGCATCGCGATGCAGCCAGTATTCTTGCCACTATTCCACGCGGTTTCCTCCAGTTATATTTAAATTATAGATTAAATTTTAAGAAATTTTACAATCAAGGTACCTACTTCAATTTATTTATGAATAAACATTCTGAGAAACCACACTTAGAGGCTTTTCCATCTAAATATACCTAAACAGAACTGGCCACTCGTTAGGTATAGCCTCACAAATACCATTGGCTAAACGAGGGAGACTTGGTCTTCCGCTGGGCACCCTGAAACCGTAACACGGTTTCGGGAGCTGTAATGCAACACGTAAAGAAAGAGAGAAAAAAACATTCTGACAAAGCATTTTTTACCATAGCCATTTAATTTTAATATGTGACAACTGACACCTAATATACGAGTCCACGGTCTCATAGATTGTCCGTCGCATTCATCAACGCTGTCGTTGCACACGTATACGCCACTGAGTGAAATCATAAATTTAGATCACTCAAGATGGTCTAGTTGCGACGGATCGGATTTTTTGATGAAATGTTAGGACGTAACGTATCTATATTTTTTATTTTATCAAGGTTAATTAAAAAGGAAAATTAAATCAGCCGATTCTTAATCAATCCATAACAAACACTGGGAAAGTGAAAATAGCATACAAGTGTAGGTAATTATCATAACATATGAATCTTATTTGTAAATACAAAAGTCTAGGTTTTTTGTATGTCTTTCACGCCACAACAGACCAATGGAGCGACGTGATTTTATAGTTGAAGAGCTGGTACAGTGACATAGGCTACTTTTTAAGGTTAATTTTTTATGTCACATTCCAAAAATTAATAGAAAGCTAGTAGGTATATTATATGTTCAACTTAGGAGACAGCTAGGTACTTCAATTTTATTTATTTGTAAGTAAGTATAGATTTCTGGGCATTTATTTAAACTACAGTTTCAATGGATGACATATTCTTAAATGTAATGCAGTTAAATACCTGAAAAACAGCTAGTGATCATATCCTTATAAAGGTCGTATATTGGCGCCAAAAGACTTCCACCAACATCTTTTCTCTGAAATAACAGTAATAATTTAAGTAAATATATAAAGCGTATTGACCGCATCCGGAACGATGTCATTAGAGAAGAATGCGGAGTGAAATATGATATTGTGACTAAAATGAAGAAAACTAGTGTACGTTGGTTTGGATACGTTAAAAGAATGATGGATGAAAGATTGACTAAAAATGGCTGAAGTGAAAGGAAATGCTTTGTGAAATGTGTTTTTTTATTGAACATATTAAAAAAATATTGATCGATGTAAGTATTAAAAGTACCTACACACAATCGCCGAGTATGTATGAAAGGTATAATGAATATAAAAGAAGCGAAAAAGGCATGTCAGGATCGTAACAAATGGCATTCGATTGTCTCTGCCTACCCCTCTTGAGATAATAGGCGTAATTATAGATAGATATATAATATATTTGCGGTTTTCACTATTAGATAGGTTGCTTCACCGGAAAGCACAGAGCACTGCTTAGGATGTAGGATATCAAGTTGAAGAAAAACTTAGTCCCAGCGAGTTTTCATGGCGTATGCTGTCTTATCAGTTAGAGATATAACAAAATGATGTAGAAACGAACTGTGTAGAATAAAATTATCTACAAAAAAGTTTACGGTAGCATATATATATATCTCTAATAGATAAGTAGTTATAAGCGTATTTGTGCGAAGCCTGGGGCGGGGTCGCTGGTTACATATATGAGTTTATACTTTGAATAAAGCACTCTCAATCGGCGGACTACTATATCTGCCTACATTTCTTGGACTACATCCTTTCCCGTCCCGATTTTGCTAATCCTAATCCTAATCCTAGGTTCATAAATTCGAAAATCTAGAAGTTTGTATATATGTGTTTGTTGATCAATCACGCCTTAACGGCTGAACGGATTTTATTGAAACTTGGAAGATTAATAGCTAATTATAACATAATCTACTTTTTATACTAGAAAAAATGACTAAGGAAGAACAGGCAAGGTGTTTTGTATCCATAAATACTTCAATTAAGCGCCTACTGAAAATATTTCATACACATTTTTTTTCAGGCGCACAATCCGATATAACGAAATGATTTAGGAAATAGTTGTGTAGATTGAAATGATCAACCTACAAAAATGTCAGCGGTAGCACATATATGTAATAGTTAGTAAGTAGTTATAGGCGTATATGTAGGTATTCAAATTCTTGTAAACCAATGACCGTGCGAAGCCAGGGGCTGGGTCGCTAGTCTGAAATAATGTAGCTTTACAACAGTGAATAAGGTTTTTAAATCGGTCCAGTAGTTTCGCATCGGTTTGATTTGGGTTTACATCTCTATCTATCTATCTATCTATCTATCTATCATCACGCCTTTCATCCCAAGAGGAGTAGGCAGAGACAATCGAATGCCATTTGTTACGATCCTGACATATCCCTTTTGCTTCTTTTATATTCATCATACCTTTCATACATGCTCGGCGATTGTGTGTATTTTTAATATTTCCATCGATCAACATATTTTTTATATGTTCAATAAAAGTACATCTAGGTCGTCCTCTGCCAGCATTTCCTTTCACTTCAGCCATATAAACCTTTTTAGTCAATTTTTCATCTTTCATTCTTTTAACGTGTCCAAACCAGCGTTCTACTTTTCTTCATTTTAGTCACAACATCATCTTTTACATCGCATTCATCTCTATTGCCATCGTTCCGGATGCGGTCAATACGTTATATATCACACATTCTACGTAAAGACCGCATTTCCACTGCATTTATTTTACTTTCATGCTTCTTATCCCATAACCAAGTCTCGCTTCCATAAGTAAACTTTCATGCTTCTTATCCCATAACCAAGTCTCGCTTCCATAAGTAAGTAAGTAAGTTTAGTTGTAAGTTGTTTATTTCTGCATACATTGTTTAGTCCACCAAATACCTTGCTTCCCTCTTTCACTCTCCTTTTTTGTAGGTCATTTTATTCTACACAATTCTTTCATACATCATTTTGTTATATCTCTGACGGATTAGACAGCATACGCCAAGAAAACTCGAAGGGGGCTAACTTTTCTCAACGACTTGATTCTCTACTGTTAATGCTCAGCTCCTAAACATGATCGGTCCATGTTTGAACAACCTATATAATAGTGAAAACCGCATCAAAATCCGTTTAGTAGTTTTCAGACAGACGCGAAGGGGAACTTAGTTTTATAATACCAATTTTCACCTACAAAACCCAAAGTTAGAGAATATTCGGCCGACTTAATGTCAGCGTAGTGACCTAATTGTACCAGGGCACTATCAGTCTACAGGAAGTTGCCACGGTCGTGTCCGTCCACCCACACAAACATACACCCCCCCCCCCCACTCACACACACACACACTGAGAAAGTTGTACACTACGGACCGTTTTCCTACCTCTTGGTAAACAAACTTTGCATGTCTATATTCTCTATCATCACGCCTTTTATCCCAAGAGGGGTAGGCAGAGACAATCGAATGCCATTTGCTACGATCCTGACATACCTCTTTCGCTTCTTTTATATTCATCATATCTTTCATACAAGTCTCAAAAATGGTTTTCACACGATTCATGCTTTGAGCCTGTGGCGAAAAAAGGCGAAGACAGAGAAGCTAATACTGTGTCTTAATTTTTTTTCTCTCTTCAGGGGTTACCTTAAAGCTCCCAAAACCGTATTACGGTTCCAGGGTAACCAGCGGAAGACAAAGTCTCCCTCTTGTAGCCGATGGTATTTGTGAGGCTATACTTAACGAGTGTCGAGTTCTGTTGAGGTATATTTAGATGGAATAGCCACCTAGCCTAGGGCAGCTAAAATTCAATAAAAATGTTGGTAGCTTACAATAACATTACCGCACTGGTCGAATGTCGGTCGCCGTCTCGTGTTGATTGCCTTTATGTACTGTTGCCATCGAGCCCAGCACTCCGCCGCCGTAGCTTGGTCACCCCACACACCCTGGCTGTATGTGAAGTAGGCCGTGCTTATTAAAATTCCCGCCTGAAAATGGTAAAGATAAGAAAAGTGTGACTGAAGATAAAGAAGATTAACGTCTTTTTGTCTGAGGGGATAAGGGGGAGAACGGAATAAGATCTATCCGATCTCAAATGCCATCCTCACCTGCACGCTTGGTACCCTCTGCTAGACAATAAACGAGGCTCTAGCTACCGAGCAATGGCGGTAGCTAGGCATCTGGCTGGAAGAGGCTACAGCGAGCCAGACCTAAATAGTCTCAAAATGTCTGGTACAGAAGGCAATGGGAAACTACTCCACTATTTCTTCCCAAGAAAGTTAACCATGGCGAGTCAATACAAGGTGCGTCGCGCTGTGGACCGCCATGATTGACCACGACTACCCTGTCAAGAGCACCACGACTAAGAAGAAGAAAAAAAGAGTGAGTTTGTTAGAATTGAACTCGGACCGATTTGAACCAAAAAACACGGTTATGATGTCATAGTATTTCAGATGGGCTCCATTAGCGTAGGTACTGTTGTTATTGAGCCTTGACCCCCCCCCCCCCTACACTCCTTGGCTGTATGTGAAGTAGGTTATGCCTGTTAAAATTCCATTAAATTCTATTAAATTACCATCAAAGAGTGCGAGCTTGTTTGTAAAACGAGCTTTATAATTTTTCGCATGTAGTATATGTGTCTTAAATTATGCAATTTGGAGCAAAGAATTGGAGTGATTTGAACAAAAAATTCACGGTTATAATGTTACTTTAAAAAAATAAAATAAAATAAACACCTCTATAAAGAAAAAGCCAAAAATGAGAGAGAAGAAAGATATAACGTAGAGAGGAGAAAGATAGTTTTTTTATTCTTCACGGGTTACCTGACAGCTCCCGGTAACCGTTGCCGGCTCCAGGGTACCCAGTGGAAGACCAACTCTTCCTCATTTAAGGCTATACCTAACGAGTGGCCAGTTCTGTTGAGGTATGTAGATGAGAAATACAGTTATACATTGAATATCTGACGTTTATTTTTTAAAGAGTTTCACTTCTATCACGTGTACGGGTGCTACAGGCGCAATTTTTTATTTTTTTTATTTTATGTACAGCATAGTAGGTATATTTTATTGTATTTTTCTTGACCAAACCTTTATGGGTTGCCTTACAACCGACGAAGTCTTCCTCATTTAGCCGAAGATTTTCTTGAGGCTATACCTAACGAGTGGCCAGCTCTGTTGAGGTATGTAGGTGGAAAAGCCTCTTTGTACGGTTGTCGGATAAAGTACAATCCATTGGTACATGGTCGGATGTGGGGATCGAACCCGCGACTGAGGAGTTGTGAGACGTTTTACCCACTCGACCACTGACGCCCTAATTCGAAAATGATAAACAAAAAAAAATTTTTTTTTCGAAAATTATCAAATGCATTTAAACAAAATGGCGAATGCTTCAACAAGAAATCTCTGGGCAAAAGACGAAAAATGCAACACAGTATCATTTTGGAATATATTAAATGGAGGGCTAGACCTGGAGGGCATCAACTTATAACCCAGTAAATATGAATGAATATGATAAATTTATATTTAATTTTTCGTTATCCATTGTGTTATCTAGGTATTCCAGGAAGAGGTCCAATAACCGCAATGGGTTATGACAAATTGACATGATAAGCTTTATGGTATCATAGTCTGGTTGACAACAGGTTCATAGCCGATGGGACCAGGGGTGGAACAGAAATCTGCGGTCAAGAGGGTATTTGTCTGTCTGTGCCCTTTTCATGCAATAACTACAGAACTGATTTTGATTCTGTTTCCTGATTTGATATTAAACATGGACCTATCATGTTTAGGAGCTGAGGATTAGTGAATCAAGTCGGGGGGAAAAGTTAGCCCTGGGGCGTTTTCATGGCGTATGCTGTCTAATCCGTCAGATATATAACAAGGAAAGAATTGTCTAGAATAAAATTATCTACACACATTACCTATTGTATACCCGTGTGAATCCGTGGACGACTCGCTAGTGTCAGAATAAATTTAAAATAAAATATCTTAATAAAAGCTTTGAGGCTTTCCCCACCCTGGCTTAATAAAATTAGGTCTATTCAGATGGCACACCCAAAAAAACCCTGGAACCGCTTCTGGTGCATAAATTTACCTTTCGGTCTTATTTTCCTTCGACCATCCTGATCTCAGGAGCGTGATTCAGACACCACAACAGAAGTAGACGCCACATATAGATCAGCTCGCAGATCAATAAGGCAACAGGCGCATTGGTACATACATTTTTCTTATTCCTTACTATACACATACCTTCACGCCTGTTTCCCAAAGGGGTAGGCAGAGAGTATGGAACACCACTTTACTCGATCTTCGCATACTTCTCTTGCTTCATCCACAACTATACATTCCTTAGTCATCGAAACAAAACAAGGCAATAATACAGAATTACACACCTTGACTAAATAGGTGATTTTTCCATGAGCCGCCAATGGTACTACTTTTGGTGCCTTAGGCTTCAAACCAGCCTTCCGTAATTTGTATTCCTCTTTGGAGCATATTCTTATACACGTGGGGTTTAGTGGAATTTCTGAAACAGGTACCATCAAGGCTCAAGGAAACAGAAGCTCCATATTGAACAGAGCCTGCACTTAATGGGTTTAAAGCTGTCTGACTTATATTCAGAACACAAACGCTGGCTTTACGAACCCTCGAAGTTCGAGAACTAGATGGTGCTTAGGTTTCAAGTTCAACGGGATTTGCTTTGTTTAATCAAAGTGTCTATGCTGATAAAGTATTATACTTTTCATGTTATTTTAATTTGACCTTGTTGTTGATCCTACAGTTTTTCTCACAGGAAATTCTAATTCCAAAAGTATTTTTCCCCTTAATTTTACACTCATCCTCCAATTATAGCTTTGGGCCCTTCAAGTAATTTACGCTGGTTTCGCCACTATGAAAGAATGAAGGTTGAAAGATTGGCTAAACAGGTTTATAAGGCTGAAGTTAAAGGAAATGCTGGCAGATGACGACCTAGGGAACATATACAAAAAATATTGTTAGAAGGCAATGTTAAAAGTACACACAATCTCCGAGCATATATAAAAGGTATGTTGAATATAAAAGAGGTAGAGGTATGTTAGGATCGTGCAAATGTAATTTTCGATTGTCTCTGCCTAACCTCTTGAGATAAAAAGCGTGATGATAGATCACTTGTAAACTTTATACCTGGTGTCTTTGAACACTCTATTTTCTGGACTGGGCTACATTTTTCATACATGTCCATACTAGGTTTTGGATGTTTAACTTTTGCCAAATTTATTGTTCGACACGCTTCACATCTTATTCTGTCGGCTTTTACGTTTTCGTTTTCGCACATTTTTACGTTTTATTTTCTGTTAAATAACTAGAATTTAGATTTTTTGTTGGAGAAAATTGGTTTTTAATGTTTTTGTTGCACTTATGACAATAATTTGACGTTTTGTGACAATTTTTTTTTACGAAGTTTGTAATAAAAACTTATTGTTGTAACCTTTTTTTTTATCAGTAAAAATGGAAATAGGAAAGCGCATAGAAATTATCTATCTATCATCACGCCTTTTATCCCGAGAGGGATAGGCAATCGAATTGCCATTTGTTACGATCCTGACATTTTCATACGATCTTTCGCTTCTTTTATAATCATTATACCTTTTATAATGCTCGGCGATTGTGTGTACTTTTAATATTTTTATCGATGAATACATTTTTTATATGTTCAATAAAATTACACCTAGGTTGTCCTCTGGCAGCATTTCCTTTCACTTCAGCCATATAAACATTTTTAGTCAATCTTTCATCCTTCATTCTTTCAACGTAATTGTAATATTTCTGAGTTCCCATTTTTGCTTTGAAGGGCGAAGGCACTATATACCATGGTCATACCATTTTATGCCTTGCGGCGTGTCCACAGAGACACTGTAACAATGTCCACAATAAATCAGTTGTCCATATTAAACAAGACAGGGTCTGACACTGTGCCTGTAATTTATTGGTCTAAAAACTGATCGTTAACACATCTATCAATTTCCTTAATACGTGCCCTCACGAGAATGCGAGATAGAAAATTGTTGCGTCTTTTGGGCTTGAAGTAGGTTGAATCTGGGCTTTCTGGTTGCAAGTTAGATATTCTTAATGTCTCACTAATCGCTCTTTATATAGGTAGATTTATTAATTTTAATTATTTACACATTATAAAAACCTTAAATCTAATCTAAACATTAAAAATAACTAAATAAACCAGGTCCGCGTGTAATAGTGGCAAGAACACTAGCTGCATTTCCCCGTTGAATCACGACGCGTCACCAGAAGAGATAATCAGTCAAGCGGATATATCATTAATAAACTTTTTGTCATTTGAACCCCAGGGACCTAGAGTTTCTACACCAAACTGCACTTTGTAGTTTTCAATATTTTAACTATATTTGCACCTTTTGTTAGATTTTGCGATTTCCGCCGCAGCTCCCGCTTTGATTACTGTTTCCCTGAGATGCAATGAGACAGGGCTAATGTGTCCACGCATAGATCATTGTATCTGGTTCAAGAATTTTTCATCGATTAATGAAAAATAAAGAATGTTCAGCTGCATTTTATTAAAGGAAACCCGAATATACATCGTTGACCTAATTTCTGTTCATACCACCAATTAAGTATCCCAGCCTAGTTCGGGAACAATTAGACTAGAGTATTCTGAAAAGTCGTAAAGTTCGAGACAAAGCATTAACGAAGAGAATTGGTGGAGTTTAACTGCCATTCTGTTAACAATCAATTTAATATAATATTTGGCGAGATGGTCTGGTTTATTCGGGTATTAAGACGAGGAACAACTCAGAAATTCCTAATCTTAAGCCACGCCCTATACTCGTGGTTCGGGCACATGAGTGCTTCGGGCGTAACGATCACGTCATGCAAGACGATGATGGAGCTTTGTCCGTTCTTGCTGCAGAAGTGAGAAGGGCATAATGTATCGCTTCTCGGAATAAATGACGTCAGCGGCACATTACAAATAAATAATTTATTAAAAAACGATAACATGCAGGGAAACATCTTCTTAAATAGTACCTAGGTATAAAATTTAAACGTAAATCCATTTAGAGTATGGTCGTATGACTAAAAAGGTGTTTTTGAAAACTCTTCAAAAATTCAAGTTATAGAGAAAATTTTCACTAATCATGTTTTCATCCTGCACAATACTAGATAAAATCCTCTAGTATATGCCCAAATTGTATGTTCATAGCATTCGTAAAATTCGAGAATTTCAGTTCAGAAATCAACCGAAATTATTTGTTCCTCCCCTTAAATCTATACTAATAATAGAGCTGTTAAGTTTGTGTGTTTGAATCTCTGGATACCAGTCAGATTTGAAAAAGTTGATTTGCATTTGATAGCCCAATTCTTGAGGAAGGTTTATAGACAATATAACATCACGCTGCGCTTTCGTTTCGACTCGAAGGCCAACGGTCATCCAAGGAATACCCGGCCCGAGAATTTCCAACCCTAATCCGTGTACTATCTTTGCCTTACCCAGCAATTTGCTTGGATATTCTAGTGTTGGAATATCCAATATGGTCATAGGTTTCCTAATAAGTGGTTAATGATCCTAAAAAGCTACTATCGACCTGGCATGTCTTCTCACATGCATTGTCAATTTAGTTTCTTTTAGTGTCAGATAAGTAGCAAGGGTGACACACCGGCCTTATGAATCTATTTACTTTATTTGCCCTAACTAAACACTATAAAAATTGGCTGGCGCTGGTATTTGGAAATAATAATGTGCCACTTTCTGTATTTTGCATACCAGGAATCTGGTGAAAGTGCCTAGGCTTTCTGCAATTAAATATCTTTCTTTCTTTCTTCCCCTGTTACTCCCCAGCCCACCTCTCCTATTACCTAGAATACTAATTTTCATAAAATAAAATCTTTATTTATTTGCCACTCTTGAGATATTGAGATCTAAAAATCCCTATTTTTAACACTCACTCACTGACTGACTGACTCTAAATCTAGACTACTTCAAGATGACTTAGGAACTTGAAATTTGGCATCGAGGTAGATCATTGGACGCTTATTCCATGAGAGCACGTAAAATGGTATCCAAATCTGTTCAATAGTTTGTGATTTGCCTTTTCATATCTTCACGGTACCCTATCGCTCCAGGGTAGCCACCAAATTGTGATGGCTTTGTCGTTGGTACCTACTCTATCTATCTATCTATCGTAACGCCTTTTATCCCAATAGGGGTAGGTACAGAGAACCGAAAGCCATTTGCTAAGATCCTGATAATTATAATTCTTTCGTCTCTTTTATATTCATCATACATTTCATACATGCTCGGTGCGGTACCAACTCAGAGCAGAGCCATGTCATCTTACCTAAAGTTCATACATTTCTCCATACATTATGTAACTTTGTCCCTCACAAATGTATGAACGTCGTAGTCAGTGCCGGAAACACGATAATGCCCACGCGCACGTTTCCGCTTGACAATCAGGCGTTGCGCAAACCGACGTGAGAGGAGCATCCGGAACTATTCGCCTAGTATTCGATAAGCTAGGGGGTATGTTGCGAAATAGCTATGATTAAAAAAAATTTAGAGGCCATGAATGAAAAAAAAAGAGAAGCTTGTAGATCTAAAGACCGATTTGATCTGAGATAAATAGCCGATCTAATCTGACATCTAATCTGACATCATCACGATCTTTTCTCCCAGAAGGGGTACCTCATATATTGCACTAGATGAGCCTTGCGGTTACCCCTTTAGGTCGTAGCGTGATGTTATATAGCCTATAAAGCTTCCTCAAGAATTGGGTTATAATTTTTTTTTTGTTTGTTTGGACACGTTGAAAGAATGAAGAATGAAAGATTGACTAAAAAGATTTATATGGCTGAAGTGAAAGGAAATGCTGACAGAGGACGACCTAGGTGTACTTTTATTGAACATATAAAAAAATTTATTGATCGATGGAAATATTAAAAGTACACACAATCGTCGAACATGTATGAAAGGTATGATGAATATAAAAGACGCGAAAGAGGTATTAGAGGTATATCAGGATCGTAACAAATGGCATTCGATTGTCTCTACTCTCTGCCTCCCCTCTTGGGATGAAAGGCGTGATGATAGATAGATACGGTAACATTGACTAACAAGTGCGAATATATTTAGATGCAGCCTTTGTTGTATAATTCTTAAACACTGTGAAAAACACAGTCCAAAAATATATAAAAGGCATTCTAAGTAAATACTTCGTGTATGATTTCCATGGTAGAATAACTAACCTCTAAGTTAAAAACCTATCAATTAATATTACATTATGCATACATAATTATTACTTATACAATTGGCTCAAATAATCAAGAGCCTTTGGGATAATTATAGCCCATTTCACAAATAAACTGTCTAGCCCGTCACAGACGTATACTCTGTTCAACATGTGATGGTGTCTGTGGCAGGCATCGATGTGGCAGGTAACAAAAATGAACTTTTGGGATGTTTAGAAGCACAAATTGAAAGATTTTTATTTCATTATTGATTATTTACATCTAATCTGTTAAATTGTTTTTGTAATAATAGGAATAAATTATGTACATATGACAAACCACCCTAAATATACCTCAACAGAACTAGCCACTCGTTAGGTATAGCCTCACAAATACCATCGGCTAAACGAAGCAGACTAGGTCTTCCGCTGGGTACCCTGGAACCGTAACACGGTTTCGAGAGCTGTAAGGGAAACCGTGAAGAAAAAAAAATTCATACATTCCTACGGTTTTTTTACAGTGTGCAAAAGTTTTTTAAAATTACATAATCAATTAAATGAATGAATTTTAGAATGAAATAAACAAGATATTAGATAAAAAAAAACTGTAACAAAATTGTCAAAACAGATTATAAGATGTCAAAAATACACTATTAAATGTCAATAACCAATTTTAATGTCAAACTTAATGTCTATTCTATTCTATTTTTTTCAAAATGGCTCCATCAGGGTTTTGATGATTCCGCCAATGTCAAGTAATATAGACGTCACAGTAACAATAAGCCGATAATCGGTAGGTAGAATGCTCCCGCCGGCCGCGATATGTCCTATTAATCACTGACTAATCACAACCATCACAGCACGGACGGGATTAAACTGGATTCCCCAACACGTCTTCGCGGCGCGTGCGCTTTCCACCAAGGCGTGTCGTGGAATCTCAAAAAAAAATTTCATTTAAATACTTACGAAAATTCATTATTACCCGCATAAAACCTATAGGCAGAGACTTTATTCTTCACAGGCTATTAATTGCTT
Source organism: Nemapogon koenigi (assembly GCA_963924495.1). Taxonomy (NCBI): domain Eukaryota; kingdom Metazoa; phylum Arthropoda; class Insecta; order Lepidoptera; family Tineidae; genus Nemapogon; species Nemapogon koenigi. The sequence continues at coordinate 10,174,233 of OZ004647.1, read as the reverse complement.
CTTTCAGTAAATATGCTGTAAATATTTCTTAAAATAATAATAAAAATTAAAATATTATTTATCCGAGCAATTTTTAGGGTTCCGTAGTCCCAAATTTGTAGACTTGTACTCCTAACACAAAAGCTCTCGCTCTCATTGAGTGGTAGGTTTCATGAATGGAGAGGAGGGGATATCATAGATCGGTCGGTTATTCCTGAGAACGGGCAGTCCGTCGGTAGTGCGCGGGCGCATAGCCCATGTACAACGAAATATATCGCGGCTGAATCGATCGAAAGCTCAAAATACTCAATATCCATCGAACTTTTTCCTCGTTCAGTGTAATTTTGCTGTGTTTTGTTAAGTGTTTTTTTTTATAATTACTTGAGTAATGCTGTAAAAATGGGTTACTTCAGTTTAAGGTAAGTGATTTTTATAATTTACAATATATTTAATTCGGTTTTTTAATTTACAGTTTAATCAGAATAATATTATTGTTAGCTGAAATTTTATTTCACAATTTACGAAATTCGATTTTGTTTAAAATATAAATATTATTTGATGCTAATTTGTGCTTCTAAAATATTTATAAAAAACCTGAAATAAATAATTTATTTAAATTTAAATTTAGTGTTTTTATCATAATTATAATTACAATTAATTACAATTGTAAACAAAATTACATAACATCATAATGTGTCAATGAACTTGAAAGCTTTAAGCACTATAATCACTGTCAAAAAATTAATTTTGACAAATTACACCTGACGGCGGGGTTTGTGCCGAGACTTGCGCAGACGCACCCAAAAGCTTCCCTGCCGTAGTTAGCAGCGAAAATTGAACATTATTAGGGTTGCTTGTTTTTTTAACTTTTTCTTCTAAATTTTGTTCAGAATCTTTTTAATAAAATTCTAGACTGACTGATTGTAAAATTTGTAAGGAGAGAAAAAAGTCGTAGGTGGGAAATTCCGTCTAAAGTTTAATACAACTAAGTACCTAATAAAAAATAATTGCTGTTCGTTGGTAAGCGCATCACTTGAGAACGGCTGGACCGATTTGGTTATTTTTTTAATGTTCGTAATAGTCGGAAAGAAAAATTTGAAAAGTTGCTCGGAAAATTGGAAAATTCGGGATATACTGAAAGGGAACTTTATGGGATTTTTGTATGAACTTATGTATGAATAAAACTTTTTTAGGTCCTAGAATTATTATTATAATAGGCACACACTCCACGCAAAAAGAGGAGGAGTGTTACAGGGTTCAATCGTTTGTCTGTGACTCCTAGCTCTCAAACGCATGGACCGATTTCAATGATGTTTCTTATTTGAAGGCCATTCTTAGCTCTTCATAAGGTTTCATCATCTCGGCTTCTATTACAGCTAGCGACTTGTAGTGCTCAAATATTTATTAGGCCAAGCAAAAGCCTCTCAAAGGTTCTCCCGAAAAAAATTCTTCTGCCTCTAACACAGAGATTTGGAGTTTTATGGCATACGTGTCTTTGCGATGTGTCTAGAGACCAGTAACAATGTCTACTTTTTGCCAGTGTTAATATTAAACAGAACTGATGGCAAACCTAGGCTGTTGCTGCACTTAAATGACCTATGTGTCACTTCTCAGAAGAAGTGAGGACGTCAGCTTTGCGTATCTCCGAAGCACGAGAAGTCGATTAAAGTACATATTCTTAAAGGTCCCAAAACTATACAAAGTATATCTTTAAAATTACTCTTAAAGTGTCAACCCTACCCAGCTGTCAGACTCAGAGTGAAAGGGAGGGTGCGGGGGTCGCGGGACGTCGTAAATCCTGCGCCGGCGCACACGAACTGGATCCCCGAGACAGTAGAAAAAAAACAGGGATTAAACGTAAGACTATTGTTCCTCCATGCTGCGGCCGCTCAAAGAAATTCTCTTATACTTCATGCATAAATTCATTGTCCTCTTTCGTCAGAAAAAATGTTTAATTAAATTAGGGGTTCCGAGATTTTGAATTCTATTCCTTGTGACGTAGATTTGTCATTGCTAAATTCACTTTCGTTCTTACATTAAGGTATACACACAACGTATTGTCATCGAGTTATATATTTTTTATCGGGTATGTTCCGAATTAGAGCAGTAACTTTGGCTTAGATTTGCAATTACATTTCATTTGATTCACCGCACGTTTTCTAAAAATATTATCTATCATCAAGCCTTTTATCCTAAGACATTTACTACGATCCTGGCATACCACTTTCGCTTCTTTTCGCTCATCATCATACCTTTCACACATGCTCGGCGATTGTGTGTACTTTTAACATTGCCTTCAATTAATAAAAGTACACCTAGGTCGTCCTCTGCCAGCATTTCCATTCATTTCTGCCATATAAACATTTTTAGTAAATCTTTCATCCTTCATTCTTTCAACTTTTCGTTATTTTAGTCACAACATCATCTTTTACTCCGCAGCTTATTTTCTCCTAATCTACTTGACGAAAAAAGGTTGAAATATTGGTACATTTGTAGAGTTTGATGACCCAATCACGGACGTGTAGCGCAAGTAATCGAATTTAGGTTTTAGAGGTTAATTTTGGGGGGAAAATCATAAAGTAAAAAAATAGTAAAAGTACCTACATAATCCGAGAAACAACACTTTCCATCTAAATATACCTTAACTCGAGGTATAGCCTCACAATTATCATCGGCTAAAAGAGGGAGTCTTGGTCTTCTGCTGGGTACCCTGGGACCGCGCGATAATACCCGGGAAGAAAAAAATAATTACTTACCTTTGTTTTTACTTTTACCTACCGAATTATCTTTGAGAAGAATTTAGGATGGAGTAAGCATAATATTTACCAACTTATTCTGAAAAATATTTCATTGTTTTGCATAAGAACATGAGACTAGGACAATAAACAACTATAGGTAGGTGGTAACTACCTAAGTTAACAAATTGCAACCAATAAAAGAGCTTAGTACAAAATTACTATAGTAATGACTATGAACGTGGCAAATGAATAGTCAACTTGGCCTAAATGTTTTAGTCACATTTTCAATAAATAGTTTTAGTTTGCGAACAACCTGATGAAGAAAAATTATGATTTAAAGGATTATGATAGAAATTCCCCCGACTTCACCCGTGGATATTATGGTCTTGAGTCTATACAAAAAGTAGGTACTTTCAGTTTTCCCGAATTTTACAGGTTTCGCCGAAGTTAGGTTCAAACTTTCTAACTTCCTTGAAATTAAAGTAAATTTTGATTCATCTTTATAAATAAAATCAGTAAAATCAATCAACGTTTGAAGTTTTCTCGTTAATTTTAGAATTTCTATTGAAATTCTGGAATCATGTAGGTATGTGTATATACATTCTTGGAATAAAAAGTTTTGGTGGGAATTAGGAATCTAATGTAACAATCTATTTTCGTGTATCTTAATGGTGTATTATATAAACATTACGTACACTCGCATACATTATCTAAACTTAATTAAACTTAAATTTGAAAATAATGTTAGAAATTAAGATATGCAACATTCATTAACCGAACTTCAAAAAGAAGGAGGAGGTTCTCAATTCGTCGGAATCTTTTTTTTATGTATGTTCCCCGATTACTTGAAGACGCCTGGAACGATATGGAAAAATATTTTTTGTTTGAAAGCGTATACTTCTCAGGTGGTCCCATGGTCATCAGGTCAGGATTTGATGATGGGATCCTTGAGAAATCGAGAAATCTTCAAATTTTATAGACTTGAAGCGATTTGGGTATTTCTTTTACAGTGACATATTTTGCTTTCGGAAACCACACTTATCAGTGCACAATTTTTTAAAGTCGGTAGGTACACTTTTTTTAAACAGGCAATTATTTTTAAAACAAAGAATGTTAGAAAATGTGTGTCATAGAAAACTTTATTCAATTCATAAACAAAATAGATGTTTTGTAACTTCAAAACAGAAGGAGGAGGTTTACAATTCGTCGGAATTTTTTTTATGTCTGTTCCCCGATTACTTGAAGACGCCTGGACCGATTTGGAAAATTTTTTTTTTAAACAGAATGGATTCCGAAACGGATGAGTTATTTCTGATAGAATTATAAGCGACATAATATGAAAATAAATAAAGATATTTTTTATCTGTTAATGAATTCTATGGCTGTAAATAATAAAAGGAAATAAGTAAAAATAAAATAAAATATAGTTCCGTATGGTTCAAATGCCAAAAGATATATCCCCTCGACTGATCATCTCTTCTGGTGACAAGAGGGCTGGCTGTATCCTCGCTCAACGAATCAGCATCGCGATTCAGCAGGGAAATGCAGCCAGTATTCTTGCCACTATTCTACGCGGTTTATTTAGTTATTTTTAATGTTTAGATTTAAGGTTTTTATATTGATATGTGTAAATAATTAAAATTAATAAATGTAATAGAGTATATACCTAATACTTACCTACAAATTACCCTTTTCCAGTTCCAGGCAATTTTCTTTAGATTTTTTATATGATAGTCATTGCTATTTATACTTTGGTATTTATGTCTTTATTATAGAGTTCTTACCAAAGGATTAAAAAGCCAAGTGGGGAATACTGCATTTACTTTAAAAAAGGTACTCATGTTTATTAAAATATTTAAATTACGTATCTTACTTATTTTTCCCAACATCGTAAAAATATAAATTGAACTTTATATAAGTAATTTTATTTAAATTTTATGCTGTCTATTTATTTTATTCCACGAGTGTACTTTCTCAGGCGTGGGAGTAAAGCACGGTGGGATTTAAAGCCTGTAATAGAAACCTGTTCAAATCCCATATACGAACCATATGTCGGTCAAGGTTACATTATTTAATATATGTCTGTCTGTTTGTCTGCGCTCAATTTTTGATATGAAACATCTATACGTGCGTAGACTAGGGTAAAACCAAGACGTCTCAAAATTCAGTAGACTCTTGGTTTTGGCCCACGCCGACTGCGGTCAAGGGCTGTGCGAAGGTAGAGAAGATAACGCGTTGGCATGAGGCAAGACCAAGCGTCTCACACTTCGGATACGCTTGGTTTTACGCTGCGTGCGTCTGGTCGTGTATTTCTTTAATTATAATAATAGATACCGTTGTATACGAATTTTGATGTTTCACATCTACCGGGGGTGTTCCCTGACACACTCTTCTTTTTTTCCATAAATACTGAACGGTTTTTTTTTCAAGTTTAAAAATTTGCTGCTGCTGAGCTGAGTTATTGCTTATAGAAAGTTGTGTTAAATTAAATAATTCCTATCTCTATATATATATTACTTCTCAAAGGTGTTTTCTTGTCGGTATCAAAATCTCCCTTAATACTGTATCAAAGTTAATGTTTTTAGAAGATTTGAAGATTATTTCCCTCTAATGATGAAAAATCAAATCAAAATTAAATGTTTCTTTTAAAATTAGACTAATTTATAAGTTGAATTAACCGTGCGAAATCTTCGTATTATTTAATTATAAATCTTTTTACAATACGCGCTTGAAACATTTTTATAGGGTAGGTACGTAAAATTTACTGTGTTTTCTTGATAAACTTTTTAAGCTTTAGAAACTAATTTGTATTCAGATGAAGACAGGCCGGGTCACTAGTTTATTGTCGGTTTTAGACTTGGCTTGGTCAGCGAACTTTCGATCGAAAAGAACAATCTATCTAGCTATTATCAAGCCTTTTATCCCAAAAGGGGTAGGCAGAGACAATCGTATGTCATTTGTTACGATCCTAACATACCTCTTTCGCATTTTTTATATCTTATATGTTCAATAAAAGTACACCTAGGTCGTCCTCTGCCAGCATTTCCTTTCACTTCAACCATATAAACCTTTTTAGTAAATCTTTCATCCTTTATTCTTTCAACGTGTCCAAACCAACTAAGTATTTTTTATTATTTTAGTCACAACATCATCTTTCACTCGGCATTCTTCTCTAATGACAGCGTTCCGGATGCTGTCAATACTATAAACTATAATACAATTAGAAAAGCACAAATTCTACACTAACGCCTGAATTTCAATATCTCGACTAAAGGGGTGTCCGCACACATTCGTCCAATCCCCGGCGCGTTTCAGTACGGTCCACTGAAACCGACCACAGTTTCGTCCAATTCTTGTAACAAACGGTCCCCTAACTAGATCATCCTGCGGCCGGAACAAGCCGGAATGAGAAATTTTCGATACGTGGTCTACTTAAGTCTTCTATTCATGTCCGCTTTGTGAAATAGGTACTCAAAATTTACAAGTAGACTTTTCTGAACTTTTCTCCCATTGAAATATTTATGAATATTTCCAGATCTCACCAATGTTTTAAGAAAGGTTTATAAAGAGTAAGTAAAAGTTTTTTATAGTTTTTTCTTTGTGTACTCAATAAAGACAAAACATAACATTTGGTTACATTACAACAACACAGTTTGAAGTGCGCATTGAATAAACTTTGTATTTTAGGGTTGACAATATATTTTATACTTTTTTAAATCTGAGAGTTTAAAAAACAGTGAATCATAATACCTATCTTTTATTGTTGAAAAATACATATAAAAATGTATTGATCGATGGAAATATTAAAAGTACACACAATCGCCGAGCATGTATGAAAGGTATGATGAATATAAAAGAAGCGAAAGAGGTATGTCAGGATCGTGGCAAATGGCATTCGATTGTCTCTGCCTACCCCTATTGGGATGAAAGGCGTGATGATAGATAGATAGATAGATATTTGGTTTCCGGGACAATGCTGATGCTTCTGTTCCCTGGCCATATGGTCTAACTTAAGGTGAGAACCTATCGTCCTATAGTCTGCATTAAGTGTTTTCAACCACATAAAAAACTGTCAATTCTAGGGAAATTTAGGTGACTTTTCCTGTTATAATAAATAATTAATTATTTCATTAATAGTTAATAATAGTATTAGAAATCTCCAGCATTGATATACGAGGCATATGGTTTTAATATATTTCCGCGTGCCGCTGTTTTATTTCTTTTATATTTACTTGAGGCGACTTGTCTTGTGTGAATTTGTCCGCTCTAATTGTCTATGTCACTTAGATGTAGAGACACCATAAGTTTTGTGTTTAAATGAGGACTGAGTTATGTTAATAAGATGTATTGACTAAAAAGGTGTATATGGCTGAAGTGAAAGGAAATGCTGGCAGAGGACGAGGCCTAGATGTACTCTTATATTTATGGCAATATTGAAAGTACCTACCTACACACAATCTCCGAGCATGTATGAAAGGTATGATGAATATAAAAGAAGCGAAAGAGGTATGTCAGGATCGTAGCAAATGTCATTCGATTGTCTCTACCTACTCCTCTTGGAATAAAAGGTGTGATGATATAAGCAACAATATATTATCCATATCTATAAATAGCTTATGTATTTTTATTGTTAAATCCTAACCTAATCCTAATTCTTTTTTTTTTCTTCACGGTTTGCCTTACAACTTACAACTTCCGAAAAATCGTAAGTAATATTATAAATGCGAATGGGTGTTTGTTTGTGCTTCTTTCACTTCGAAACAGAGTAATGGATTGACGTGATTTTTCTGCACAGAGATAGTTGGAGGGCCAGAGAGTGATGTAGATTACTTTTTAGCGTATCAAAAAAAATTGACGAAATATTATTTTTATATATTTTGCTTTGGTTACTATTCTCTCCCCCCAGTTTTATTTTATTAGCAATTTTATTAATGATTAGAATTATTTCTTTACCGTATTGAATAAAGTATGCAGATAATTATATTTGTTAAATCAATTTAAATTAATGCAGTAGTTAATGGAGTCTATTAGTGTATGGTGTACTTTTATTGAATATATAAAAAATTTACAACTTAACTAAAATGTACAATAATAAATAAATAATATATTTAAATACTATATATACAAATTACAAAAAGAATACCTCTTCCAGAACCCCTCCCTGTGGCATGGTTCCCAAAACACTGGCTGCGTTACCTCGCTGAATGGTTAAACTGATCCTTTGAGCGAGGTAAGAGCCCGCCTTTAGGTCACCTGAGGCGTGGACTAGTCTCGTACCTAAATTTTTTATGAATATTTTCATTTCGGCAGACTATGGACCCATTGTTTCCACCGCAAGCGCCGAAAATAAGTAATTTGTTATAATATTTGAATATTTTCGGCGCTTCAGCAGTTGAGCCTGTTCTGCCGCCGCACCCTATATTTAAAATCTATACTAATAATAATGTTAGAACTACCAGTCGGATTTGAAAAATGATTCAAAAAAATTATCAAATGATAGCCCAATTCTTGAGGAAGGTTATATATAAATATAGGCTATATAACGACCCAAAGGGCGGAGCAGTTACTATTAACGCGGGTGCAACCGCTAGTATACAATAATTGTCATAAACAATTCGATTAATCTAGCTACATTAAAGACCTCCTCTCCTCTCACTGTAATGTGACTTAATCCACAAAAGTCCTAAAAAAACCAAGAAGATATGGTCCCCCTATAAAGGCAACAGCCGGGATGCACATGTGCACCTCCTTGGGTGGTGGACACAGAAGACCTTTATGCAGGGTTGGTTAATGTAAAAACATTTCTTCGTTCTTTATTTGTACTGCCTTGATTGAGCTCATAAGGCGCCAACAAGATTAATTTACACCAATCAAAATGTAAATATTTTTCTTTAGTGTTTTTCTCTTGTTGTGGGTAAGTGCAAGTGTTTTTAACTGTGGTTTGTTTTATTGTGTTTTATTGTAAATTGTAAAAAAGACCCTACTATGTATTACCATATAATTTGGTTTAATATAGGCTTCGCATACATTGTCATGCGTTTCGCAAATAATATTCAAATACGATTTATGAATGGAGAAATTACATACTTAATAATTAAAAAAATCATAAAGATATTCCAGGTAGTCAATTAGGTCATCAATTATTTTAAATAAGTAGGTTGTGATTCGGAGGGCAAGTAAATGTGGCTGGGTTCTGCTCTTTCTTCTTCCTACCTACAGGCCCTAATATGGAAGACAAGTTTCTCTCATTCAAATATTGCCTATGACTTGAATTCTTAATAATTTATTAAAAATAAATTTAAATCAGCGTAGGTACCCAGTTATTTTCAAATAAAAAGTACCTTCACGCCATTACAGCATTTATGAGGTCCGATTTTCTAGATTTGTTTTTTTTTTGTTATTAACAAACTTTGCATGTCTTTTTTAGATGATTGTCATTTCAAACTCTTAAAAGAAGTTATACTTATTAACAATTTTATAAATTAATTAACATATATACTATACTAAAATTTAGCAAATTGTCAAAATAAACTTAATCCAGATTTAATAAAGCTAATAGTGTCAACCCTGAGTTTGCGACAATGCACGGTAAATCACCCGCGCAGTCAATCGACAGGCGTCACTTTTACTTCACTCGTTACTGCTGCAACTGGAATGCACTTACTGACCCAGGTTCAGTCCTCGTTTGAGACAAAAATCCTATGCACCACATTTCTTCTGAAAATAATACAAAGGGAAGTTCCATAAATTGCTACGGCAGGCGGTAAATAGCAAATAGTTTTTCTGATCAAAAGGTTTAAAGGAATTGAAATTATCAAGTATTTTCTTTAAAAATATTTAATATCTCTGTAAAAAAATCATATCGATCCGTATCCGTGTTGACACTGTTGATGTGAAAGAAGGGCAAACAAACAAACAAAAATTTTTTTTTTTTAATAATTTGGCGTGGCACAGATTACCTAATATTAATGGCACGGGTACAATATGGGTTTACAACAATTTGAATACCTACATACATATACGCTTATAACTATGTACATCTATTAGAGATAGATATGCTACCATAAACTTTTTTGTAGATAATGTTATTCTACACAATTCGTTCCTACATCATTCTGGTATATCTCTGATGTATATTTTAGACAGACAGACGCGGCGGAGGACATTGTTTAGTCACTAAACTTTAGTGAATACGATTACTTATATTATACTTATTATAATAGAAACGAAACAGAACGTCGGTATAGTTTTGTAGCAACTATTTTTGTAGTTGGTGTCAAATTAAAAACTTAAAGAAACACATAAATCACAACGAAACACCTAAGTACAGTACTTTCGCTATCGCCAGCCGCAAGCTCGACCATAAATCTTCTCTCAGAAGCACTATTTCACAGGATTCTTCCCTAACATTTTGTTATACCATATATCTTAGGACTCTAATGATACACCCATCTTCCAAACACACGCTGGCAAATGAAATAAGACTTTATTGTGTAACAAATAGAGTAGAATTTTAAATACATTGTTTGTAATTAAACTGTGTACCAATTTAGAATCTTATTGCAAAAGATTTATAGCTCAATTTTCTATGTGTTTGGATTGTTAAAATTGACTATTGGATTTTACAACATTGGTTGTTGACTGAAAAGTAGGAAGTTAGTGTATTACAGGAATTTGCTTCTCTTGCTTAGTTTTATTTTAGGTTTTATAGTGTATTCATCTACTTTGTAAATATGTCTCCTTGTTTTAGAAATCGGCTCGAAGGACCAAGGTTCTTACTGGAAATGAAATGTTCATAAAGTAGGATTTTATCACGAAAAAAGGGGTTCAATTGGCCATGCTAACTTTTTGAACAGGAACGAAGATCTCGAAACCGTTTCGAGATATAAGCTTTCAGTACAATTTCTATTTATCAGATTTTAAATTAGGTCTATACTTTTTAAGATATACAATAAAAAAACAATAACCTTCATTTGACCTATGTATGACGTCGGTATGAAAAAAATACCTTTGCCTACAAAAAAGCCTCTAAATACTACCAAAAAAGGTAATCGTCAATCTTTGAGTGACATCTTTATAAATTTATATTTCACGTGTGATTATTTTCTTTGTTATTAGGACATGACGGGATGAAACACTATTTACTTGCCATTTAAAAAAAACTATTAACAATTTAAATAATTATAAACACGAGTAAGTATATAAACAAGAGTAATTTTTAGGTTAGTCGGCCTTGACTGACGTTTGCTTGACGTTAATTTGATTGACTGTCACTTTTTTATGTATAGTGGCCATGTTCCGCTTCTTGTGACGTCACGTTTACTTTTCGCGGGTAAAATTTGTAAAATATATTACAAATAAACGCAATGGATAAACACAAAAATATCGAAACTAGTTTCTTAAAATAGGCTATATTTTCAAAATAAATTATAAAAAAGTATATCATAAATATGTAGCATGGCCAATTATATATGGGAAAAATATAATAAAACACGTATTTTCCTTCAGTCTTTCCCTTAATATCCATAATTTTTCTGAGATAAACTATTCTCAATTTCTCTGTAATAATCCACCTATGTCACTGTAATTTAGCATATTATTATTCAATATATCTAAGTGAAATAGCAGTTATTTTTTCAATGGGTTTTATTGAATAGGAAATATGGCTTGTTAAACTTTGCCCCTGTTTTCTCTTTCATAATCTATCACAAAGCTCTTAATTTTTTTAAGTACTGTTATACAATTACCCTTTAATTATGTTTATATATCGCGTTTTATTGTAGCTTGAAAATTCAAATTAATAGAATAATAATTTTATAATTTTTTTATTGTTCAAAAATAATCGACCTCTAAGAGGGTAAAAGAGGCTACCTTATTTTTGACATACCTACATATTTTTTACATTTTTAAAACGGAGTCCGTCCTTACGCAGTCTTTTAGGTCTTTTATCTGTAGTGATTATATTCTCTTTGGTACATACGAGTAAAAGACTTTTTGTTTTTTTTTTAATTTTGTAAAGACGTTGTGGTGCGTTTGCGTTCAGCCATGTATCCGTGCGTGCGATAAAAATAATTGGCAACGCCAGCCGATTTATGTGCGACCTTTTTACTTTAGCTTTTTTTTTACTCTAGACTTATGTACTTAGCCATATTACATCTCTGATAAATATCTCATCGTACAGGTAGAGAAAATATTTTATTCTTTAATTTATACACATTTACAACTTTACTAAAATGTACAAGAGTAAAAATATCTATTGTATATTGAAGTGAAAGGAAATGCTGGCAGAGGACTACTTAGGTGCACTTTTATTGAACACATAAAAAATGTATTGATCGATGGAAATATTAAACACACAATCGCCGAGCACATATGAACGGTATGATGAATATAAAAGAAGCGAAAGACGTATGTCAGGATCGTAACAAATGGCATTAGATTGTCTCTGCCTACCCCTCTTGGGATAAAAGGCGTGATGATAGTTGATTAGATTAAGTTATGTTCTAAGTTAGTTTTAAAGATATACCAGTCTTTGCCATCGCAATCACATTTCATTAAGGGCGACTTCACATATTAAATATTATTTATTTTGTTTTAAGACTTAAGGACGAACCTCATTGGCTAATTGAGGAAGACTAAGTCTTCCACTGGGTACCCTGGGGTCGGCAACGGTTTTCGGGAGCTGTAAGGCAACCCGTGAAGAACAAAAAAAAAAAAAAAAAAAAGGACGAACCTAGAACCTAACATAAAAATAAACAATTCTGATAAAAAGTTATTTTGCCTTTGTTTCAAATCATTTGTATAGCAAAGTTTAACTGTTTTTTATTAATTAAAATTAAGTAATATTAAAGGATATTTACACAGTTAAGGATCCGTAACTGTCAGCCATCTTATATATGTAAAAAATATGACAAATCTCAACTGAGTTTATTTATACAATATTTTCAACTCAAATTGCTTTAAATTAGATTGGATTAATATTTTCATTATTAACACTTCTAAATAGTCATAGTTTTTAAAACGAAATAACATTTTTTTTAAACATACTATCAGCAATTTGAGTTGAAAATGTTGTATTAAATATACTCATTTTTCTAGGATTAATTGAGATTTGCCATATTTTTGATGTCCGACTGCCTAGTGTTACATTAGCAATATACCTATATACAAAGCTTATATTAAAAATGTAATGTCTGGAGGATGACATGGTCATTGGGACGTGAAACCGAATTACATGTTAGAACTTATTGAATTAAATAATATATTACATTTTATCAAAGTATGTTATTTAACACCTAGGACCTATAATCGACTTCTCGTGCCTCAGAGGATACGTAAAACGCGTACACACTTCTTCTTAAATAACAGATACTTATCTACGTCTGTTACAGAAGTGACACATTAGGCTTGCAACTTGCTCTACTGCTGGTGTCTCTGGTCACACCCTATGATACCTACAGGTCGTGAAGATGTGTTTGTTTTATTAAGTGTAGTTACACCTTAAGAAGTCTCGTTACAAGTTAATTGTGTCATACCTCAAGCGCATAATAATATGCAATGTTTGTAATTTCAATTACCTGCATCTGTGGGTAAATCTATCTTATTTTAGCTGATCCATTCACTTGATTACTTATTGTTTTTTATTGTTTTGATGAGTTCTATGCCTCAGGGTTCTTCTTCTTTAGGTATAATTACTAGTCTGCAACAACTTATGTTTTTGATCCTTAAGCAAGTATGTAAAATGAAATCTGAACTTGAGATCGGTATAGACCAGATGCCAGGTTTAGCTTTTCTGAAAATATCTTTACCTAACGTATGTTGATTAGGTATTTGTATTTGATAGGTGTTTGTTGTCAAGCGCCAGGTTTTTCATCTGTTTTTATTGATATTTTCCTGACTAAATCTTGCATGATAGTGTTAATGTGAAATGTACTTGTAAACTTTAAAATTAGAATAACGAGCCATTTCATTTGATATGTCACATGATGCAAATGAAAAAAAAAGTTCTTTCGAAAATTGATTATTTACGCTACCTATACGTCTGTGATTGGGTCATGAAACTCTATATATGTCCCAATTTAAGTTTCAACATTTTTCGTCCAGTAGATTCGGAGGAAATAAGAAGAAGAACTATAATAGAGCATGGAAGTTAGTAAATAAATAGATATGAGCAACTGGCTGAAATTCTAAATGCAAAATCCACATAAGTTCGATTCCTACATCCGACCATGTACCAATGGATTTTTAACAAAAAATCTATGTGCATTATCCGACAAACCTCTTACATACCTCAACAGAACTGGCCACTCGTTAGGTATAGCCTTAAAAAAATCATTGGCTAAATGAGGAAGACTTTGTCTTACACTGGGTACCCTGGGGCCGGCTGTAAGGCAACAAGAATAAAAAAAAACCACATAAGTTCAGAAAATAACATCAACACAAAGTGTATACAATAGTGTAACAGGAGTAGACATTATAATAAACAATGTCAGGCAATAAGTTTGATATTACATCTTCATAGGAAATATTTCCCTGTTCAATATTATGTTCATAGAAAATATTCTCACGCCTTTCAGGGATGAAGGGTAAACAGAGAGGATAGAGCCATCTACAAGCATATAGATGTCTGGTATTAACTAGGCAGACAACGGGTTTTATAATTAAAAACCTCACTTAGAGGATTTTCTATCTAAATATACCTCAACAGAACTAGCCACTCGTTAGGTATAGCCTCACAAATACCATCGGCTAAAATAGGGAGACTTGGTCTACCGCTGGGTACCCTGGATCCGTTTCCGGAGCTGTAAGACAACCCGTGAAGAAAGAATAAAAGTTTATAATAATTATGTTCCTATCTTCACCACATGACCAATGAAGTGAAAATAGATTCAGCTCGCAGTATGTTGTGGTTTTGTTACTGTTATTTAGCATAATTGCTTATTATGATCATGTGATCACTATAGTGTTAACTGTAAAATAATTAATATCTACAATCGAACGCCATTTGTTACGATCCTGACATACCTCTTTCGCTTCTTTTATATTCATCATACCTTTCATACATGCTCGGCGATTGTATGTACTTTTAATTCTTCCATCGATCAATACATTTTTTATATGTTTAATAAAAGTACGGGTCGCGGAACTCCAGGGGTCGCTACTATTATTTAAACAAGAGACTCATTTTGCAAACTTTTTTTGTCCTTACTTCAAACGAGACGAAAGCAATCCCGTTAGGATATTTTGTACATATCCCTATTACAAATTCTGAGAAGGCACGCGGTAACTTTGAAGTCCCCAATGAACTGCTTTTCGTTTTCACAAGACTTACAAACAAACCCTTGTACGTGAGAAACTTAAACGCGCTGGTTTTGGGCAAAATATTCTTGAAGACTTGCAATGGTTGGGGGGAGTATTCTGTATTCGGTTTTGTAAACTCGACGATGAGATTTTATAAATGTTTATATTTATCCTATCTATCTATCTATCTATCATCACGCCTTTTATCCCAAGAGGGGTATGCAGAGACTATCGAATGCCATTTGCTACGATCCTGATATACCTCTTTCGCTTCTTTTATATTCATCACGCTCGGCTATTGTGTGTACTTTTAATATTGCCGTCGATCAATAAAATGTTCAATAAAAGTACACCTAGGTCGTCCTCTGCCAGCATTTCCTTTCACTTCAGCCATATAAACCTAGTTAATCAATCTTCCATTATTCATTCTTTCAACGTGTCCAAACCAGCGTAAACTACTTTTCTTCATTTTAGTCACAACATCATCTTTCACTCCGCATTTTTTTCTAATAACATTGGGACATCGTTCCGGATTCGGTCAATACGTGTATCCTAATTTGAACAATGTATGGATTTTGGAATTAGAGGTGTTAGACTCTAGCTAGGCAAAGTAAGTAGTTAGAGTATGTATAAGTGGGACATATTTTCTAAGCAAGTTTTAAAGCAAGATATAAGCATGGCGACGTGCCAACCTCGACTACCCAATCGGCGGGCGGCGGCAATCACGCTTACATTTGCCGCCACCTACAAAAATGCCTCCTCACACTTGCGTGCGCTCTAAGCTCACGAATATTTACCCGCCCCCGCTCGCTCCCCGCACTGCCCACTCACTGGGAAAAATGTAAATGTAAACAAAACACAAACCTTCACACAGAGACATCAGTAACAGTCTTGGAAATGATGTGGCCAAAATTATAGAAATTCAATTCAATTATTTTATTATAGAGACAGATTTATGTACTATCAAACTGAACTTTTGCCCGTGGATTTTTTTAAAGAATATATCCGGAAGAATTTTCTTGATAAGAAGTAGTTTCACTGTTCGGCCCTTCAACTACCTTGTGCGAAAAATCACGTCGATCTCCGTTTTGACAAAAAAGCCTATGGAGGGGCCATAGACGGGCTCCCCCTTTCGCCTATTTTTTCCCCTTTGACCAGTTATACTGACCAGGTGCGCAGTAATAAGTTACCTTAGATTTCGTTGGGTATCGTTTTGTGTCGTGAGACAGAGCTCTAGGAAAATAGTTAATTGTGATGTTTTAAACGGGAAAGGTGATCTAGGGCGTCAAACTTAGTGTTTCCAATCATTAATTATAATTATTATGTTTGTATTTTAACATCATCATCATATAACGTAAAATCCATAGCGACAATAAAACGACGGAAAAATACAGTGGTACATGGGCTAGTACTAGGCGTTTACCCCCCCCCCCCCTCCCCCGCCAAAAGTGGCTGAAAAAATTGTTCGGTTATTTACACCATTCACGTCTCCTTTGGTAAATACTCAAAGAAAAAAACACAAACTAACCCATTTTCGCATTTATAATATGAGTCTGAGGTAGATTTTGGTAGATAATACAAGTCACGTTGTAATGTCATCCAACGTTTGTATGCGCTCCTGGTACACTTGGTGACAGTTCGCTTTGGGGAGTTTGTAACATTACATTGAAAAGGTTCTGGTAACGAAACCTTGGGTGACAAGGTTCACCTGAATTTGGTCCCAGGTTCTAATCCCAAATGTATGCTAATTTGGATGTAACGCAAAGGTTCGGCGATTCCAATGTAAGTTAAATGTTCCTAGTTTCATACAACTTTGGGTCCTTCAAATTAAATCTAGTGAATACGGGCGATATTGAGCTGGCTTCGCATGGGTTCAAGTTGGTTACAATAATTTGAATACTTTTTTCTTGTTGTTATTTTTATTCTACACAATTCTTTCCTACATAATTTTGTTATATCTCTGACGTAAAACTCGCTGTGGGTAACTTTTTCCCAGACGTAATTAACTTAACACTGTTAATGTTCAGCTCCTAAACATGATAGGTCCATGTTTATTACTCAAACCTTCCCGGTGAATCAACCAATAATGGAACCCGCAACAAAACCCATGTATTATTTGTAGTGATGACGATTGAGATTCTCGTTGCTATAGTTATATCGTAGAGTGTTATGTTATAAAATATTAATGGAAGTATAATGATGAAAGATTGGCTAAGGACAGTATTCTTGTAACTGGTAACATGATCAAGAGTTAATCCACGATTAGTAAAAATATAACAATTGTCAAGTAGGTAAAAACGTATGGTTTTGACAGTGTTTTTTACTAATATCCAATACTTTCTGAAATTGGGCGTTAGAGATCACTATTAAAAGTTCTTTGGACAAATCAGAAATTGCTTTCAAAACTCAATTGGTAGGAAAAAAAGGTGGTACAAAACTAAAAATGATTAAAAATTCTACGAAAATGAAGCATCTTAATTCTGAATCATACGTATCTATCGTCTAAACATACCGAAACACATATCGGTCAAAAAGAGATCCATTGTACTAAACACATTTTTTTAACATCCGCCGCTTTTGAAGTTTAAGATGACCCCGGACATGCAAAAAATGAGTCAAATTTATTTATTTTATCAGTGACCTATTTTGGTAATTACTGAACCGATTTCTGACAAGATTGAAGACCTTAAAACACACACACACATCGTCACGCCCTGTACTTTCTTTATGGTATAGCCAGAGACACCCAGTAGTCTGTACCTACAATATTAACTTTTTGCAGTTGCCCATATTAAAAAGAATATAAATTACCTTGTGTTTTTATTTTTAAATAAGTAGATAAGTTAATTTAAGCCAACCTATAATAATATTGCGTGAGTAGTGCATTTAATTATTAAAGATCCCATGTTCACCTGCGCGAGCGCAGCATACATTTTTCATTAAGGGCTGTTGTGCACTGAGGAAAATATATAAAACTTTTATGGTGTGGGGAGATAACTTAAGTGTACTACTGTCACGAGACGTAATTGACACATGTATTTTTTTTAGTATTTAATTATTATTAATATTTAACAGAATATCCCCGCCTATAGTTTTTATCAGTATATCAAACATAGAAAATAGTTGTACTTATAGTTAAAAAAAATGTTTTTATAATTATTTTATGTGTAGGTAACTGCGAAAACTAAGAACTTCAAATATTTTCAGAGACTCCTTTACATATAGAAATGTTGACAGTGAAAGAAAATAAATAAACAATCATATTTTATATATAATTATGTTTTTATAGTATCTTCTTCTTCTTTTGATATATGGCAACAGTGCTGACTTTCGTCGCAATTCTGCCAGTCTCCAGTGTTTAATCTTGTGCAATAGTAAGCGATAAATCGGTAGCTAAGATTATCCCGCCGACCGTGATATGTCTTATTAATCACTGACTAATCACAACTATCACAGCGCGACCGGGATTAAACCGGATTCCACATCACGCCATGACGAAAACGCGTGCGTTCGCCGCCATGACCGGATGTGGTATCCTTAAATCTTACGTCAATAAATGTCAAATAACCACAGACTACTAACTATATTATAATAATCGTCTGTCAATCTGTCACAGACTAAGTTATTTTTATTTTCTTGTTAATTTATATAATCTGTGACCAACATTTTGTTGGTTTGCAAGATGTGATGTCATCATCGTTTTCGCGGGGATTTGAACAATAAAATTAAAAACATGATTTTTTAAATGAAAATACAATTAAGTATACTAATTTCTAATTATTTTATTAGGTATAATAAATCTTACAGCTATAATTTAAAAGTATTTCAAAAAAATTGTGAGGATTTAAACAAATGGTGCAAGTCGCCCTAACTATGTCTACATCCTAATAGCATGCGACTGGATGGATGCAGCATCAGTGAAAGTACGTACGTAGCTTCCAAGATGGGATTATCCCATTAATCTTTAGATCGGACGTTTAATAAATAATACTATAGGTCATCGTACATGTTGCTTATTTGAACTATGTATTACTTAATATTTATAGATACACTAGCGGACCCGGCAGACGTTGTCCTGCCCAAACGTTGGCTTGCCTGCATTACCCCTACACCCACCCTAAACTAATTTTTTTATCGCGATTTTAGTATTTTCGTATGAACAATATCCAAAGTTAGTGGTAGTGCTAGGCTTAGGGGTAGGTGTAGGGGTAGGGTTAGAGGTAGGTGTAGGGTAGGGAGGGTTAGGGGTAGGGGTAGTGCAGGCAAGCCAACGTTTGGGCAGGACAACGTCTGCCGGGTCCGCTAGTGTCCTTAAAAATAAGTAGGTCAAATACCTAGGCATTACTAAAAATATATGTATGAAACAATGTCCATATATGAAATGGCGCTCCATATTAGTCTACTATATATGCCTACCTAACCTACCCTTTTGGGAAACAGCCGTGAAGGTATGTAGGTAGATATTATATGTATTTATTTAGACAATTTCAGATTCCCTACCGCAGAAGCTATTAATTCTTCCGAAAATAAATATAAGTGTCCTAATGGGAAGGAAATGCATTGATGCAAGGGGATAGACGGCAAAGTTTGTAATAAAAAAATATGATTTATTTCCTCAAAAAATACATTTGATGCCGTTGCTTTTGCTATTATGTTTATATTACTAATATTTTTATATGAAAGTTAGGATGTGTGGATGTTCCTTAGCCTCACATCTTAACGGCTGAATGCATCTGGATGAATATAAAAGAAGCGAAAGAGGTATGTCAGGATCGTAGCAAATGGCATTCGATTGTATCTGCCTACCCCTCTTGGGATAAATAAAAAAAGGGGTAGACAAAGAAAATCGAATGCCATTTGTTACGAACCTGACATACCACTTTCGCTTCTTTTACATTTATCATACTTTTCACGTGCTCGGCGATTGTGTGTACTTTTTTCATTTCCATCGATAAATATATTTTTTATATGTTCAATAAAAGTACACCTAGGTCGTCCTCTGCCAGCATTTCGTTTCACTTCAGCCATATAAACCTTTTTAGTCAATCTTTCATCCTTCATTCTTTTAACGTGTCCAAACTAGCGTAAACTACTTTTCTTCATTTTAGTCACAACATCATATTTCACTCCGCATTCTTCTCTAATGACATCGTTCCGGATGCGGTCAATACGCTTTATATCACACATTCTACGTAAAGACCGCTTCCGTAAGTAAGTGATGGAACTAAAATAGCATTATGTAAATTAATTTTATTTTACTTTTAGTTGTAAGTTGTGTATTTCTGCCTACATTGTTTAGTCCACCAAATACCTTGCTTCCCGCTTTCACTCTCCTTTCAATTTCGTACATAAGGTTTTAACTATAAAACCCCACTGGTACATGGCCGGGATCCGTGATCTAACCCATGGTTTGTCTAGGTAATACCAGACGTCTTAACCACTCGGCCACCGACGCACCTAAAATATAATTAATTTAATATGGGACAAAAGCGCTAGTCAGCCCATCGATTCCCTTCTATCACAAAGTACCCAAAAAGAGTTCCAAAAATACACTCCCATTTTGATTATTATTTAAACAACGCATTAGGAAGTATAAGTAGGTGAGATTCCTTTTACAGGTTTCCGTAACAGGCATCTGTTTTGTCAGATGAACATAAACGTTCAAAATATTCTACTGTGTTTGAGTTATAGACTATAAATGCATTGGACGCGTGTTGTGAAATTATGTGAAAGCGTTAATTTGTATTGTTTGGTATGGAGAAAGACGGACATTCTTTGTGCTTGAATATCTTTAGCCTAGTAGACGAAAGTCAAAGATTCGAAACCTGGCTAGAGGAAAATTGAAGTCTTATCAAAAATGCAAGTGTTGTTGCCAATGGTTAGCCGTATTATATAATTAATTATAGTTGGTGTTCGGAGGGGACGTAAAGCCGGCGTCCGGTCACCAACCCGCCTGCCAAGCGTGGTGACTATGGCAATTCCTCTCAATGAGCACCACTACTAATAATGGTGCGCTAGAGGGAGACCAATGATCCAGCAGTGGATCTTAAAAAGGTTGATGATGATGATGATGATGAGTTGGTGTTAGCCCATGTACATTTTGACAAAAGAATTTATCCTAAAGAAATTCAGGCATAAAAAGTTACACTTTTGGTGGGGGGATATCTTATGGATTGGCGCCGATGTTCGAGACATGTTTTCGGCACAAGACCATTTATTGCCCGGCCCGAGTACGCTCGATAGTCCGGGTAGGAATTCGTGTATTGGCTTCCACGTATGCGTGGGTCGGGCATTTTTGGCTGCGCATTTGAAAATATCGCTAGATGATGCTGTTATACAGTTTTCACTTTGACTGCCTTTGCCTTATTTTTTTTTCACGGGTTGCCTTACAGCTCCTCAAACCATATCATCGATCCCGGGGTACCCAGCGGAAGACAAAGTCTCCTTCTCTTAGCTGATGGTAATTGGGAGGCTATACCTTGTCAAAAAAAAATCATATAAAAAATATTCCTAATGAACATAATATACAAATGTCCAACAAAATAAAATATAGCCTATGTCACTCAGGGATATCGTAGCTTTCTATTCGTGAAAGAAATTTTAGAATCGATTCAGTATTTTGAGAATTACTCCCTTTATAATAGCAGTTGCCTGCACGACTCAGAAATTTCTAATCGTAAGCCACGCCCTAAACTCGTGGTTCGGGCGCATGAGTGGTTCGAGCGCAACGATCACGTCATGCAAGACAACGACGGTGCTTTGTCAGTTCTTGCTGCAGAAGTGAGAAGGGCATAAAGTATCGCTTCTCGGAATAAATGACGTAAGCGGGACATTACAAATACAAATAAATAATTAATTAAAAAACGATCACATGCAGGGAAAAATCTTCTTAATCAATACTAGGTACTGAAATTTCCTACAGATTCGTATAAAATTTAAACGTAAATCCCTTCAGAGTATGGTCGTATGACTAAAAAGGTGTTTTTGAAGAGGTGATTTCAAAAATTCAAGTTATCGAGAAAATTTTCACCAATCATCTTTTCATCCTACACAATACTAGATAAAATCCTCTAGTTTTCGATGCCCAAATTGTATGTTCATAGAATTCGTAAAATTCGGGAATTTCAGTTCAAGTAATCAACCAAAATTATTCGTTCCTCCCCTTAACATCCCATTTCACCCCCTTATGGTAGGTATATGCAAAAATATTTTTTCAAATCCCACTGGAGATATTTTTGTCGTGCGCTATATACAATAACAGGTAGAAATACCTAAATGTATTATTATCGTAGTATTTCTTGATAACAAATAAAACAATGAATGTCATTTATTGTGAGTTTTCTCTTTATCACAATTTCTTCATGCCTTTGGTTTTCTTATAAATACTACTACTTAGCAATGTATATTTATTTAGATTAGGTTTATATGACCTACTTCAGAGAACACATAAAGTCGGCGTCCGCATTTCTTACCAACCACGTTAAAAGTAGACACTGTTTCTGGTGTCTTTGGAAGAATGTAGCTTTAGATATTTTTTTCAAAGTATGTACCTATGTCAGGATTTTGGCAAAATATGACGTTTGATTGTTTTTGCCTACCTCTCATGGGATATAAGGCTGTATATCGTATATAATCGGCTCAGCGGCGTACCGACAAGCGCTGGACCCATTTTGTAGAGGGGGGGCTCAGACTACACGAAAAAGAGGTTTTCTGCCGGCAAGTGGTTACAACCACTTTCTGTCGCCATCTCTCTACCTACAAGTGATGGAATTGAAAGAGACTTGCGTATAGAATAAGAAGTATGAAGGTAAGATAAATGCAATGGAAAAAGCGATGTTAGAGAAGAATGCGGAGTGAAAGATGATGTTGTGACTAAAATGAGGAAAAGTAGTTTAAGCTTTTTTGTACACGTTGAAAGAATGAAGGATGAAAGATTGACTAAAAAGATTTACTTTTCTGAAGTTAAAGGAAATGCTGGCAGAGAGCGACCTAGGTATACTTTTATTGAACATTACAAAAATGTATTGATCGATGGCAATATTAAAAGTACACACAATCGCCGAGCATGTATGAAAAGTAGCAAGTAGGACCGTAGCAAATATCATTCGATTGTCTCTGCCTACCCCTCTTGGGATAAAAGGCGTGATGATAGTTATATAGATAGTTATTTTTTTTTCACAAAACAAGTGAGATTAAAATATTAGTAGAACCGCCCCGTGACATACATACAGACAGACCGCGAAGTCTCAATTCTCACCATAAAGGTTTTCTATGTAACCCTAAAAATTAACTACAGAACCCCAGAACAAGTAACTTGTCAGATTTTTATTGCTCTTAATTTACACTCCATAGAAATAAAGAAATGTTTACAGAGTAAATAAACACTACGAACACGTCCAGATGTCACCACTTGTTAATCTTAAAATATCACTTATACAAACACTGTCGTTTATTTTTATATATTACTAGCTGATTGCCCGCTACTTCCTACGCGTTGTATTAGGAATACAATTCACCCCCTTGGGTAGACAGCGTGATGTTAACCTATAAACCTTCCTCAAGAATTGGGCTATCAAAAGCAAAAATATTTTTTCAAATCGGTCCAGTAGTTTTGAGTCTATGGAACACGAACAAACAAACAAATATATTTGTTTAACCTATGTCGCGCTGTATACACGTACCTACACCCGCGTTGAAGATGAAGTGGCCCGATGCTAGTTACCTTACCCAGAATGATCCGGCTCGAAGGACCAAATTTGATCGTGCTTATTGCTTGTGTGTTTTGTGGACTGTATAATTTTTATGTATCTATATTTCTTCTTGAATGATAACAAATCGTTGACAATTGCTATACTTTTATTAAACATATAAAAAAAATATTAATCGATGGAAATATTAAAGATAAATCGCCGAGCAGTATGAAAGATATGATGAATATAAAAGAAGCGAAAGAGGTATGTCAGGATCCTAACAAATATCATTCGATTGTCTCTGCCTACCCGTCATGGGATGAAAGGAGTGATGATAGATAGATAGATCATTTTTAGGGTTCCGTACCTAAAAACAACGGAAACCCTATTACTAAGACTCCGCTGTCCGTCCGTCAGTCAGTCTGTCTGTCTGTCTGTCAGCAGGCTGTATCTCATGAACCGTGATAGGACAGTTGAAATTTTCACAGATGATGTATTTCTGTTGCCGCTATAACAACAAATACTTACTAAAAAACAGAATAAAATAAATATTTAAGGGGGCTCCCATACAACAAAAGTGTTTTTTTTTAATTTTTTTTTTTACAGTTTTTATAGATAATGGTTCGGAACCCTTCGTGCGCGAGTCCGACCCGCACTTGGCCGGTTTATATATTAGACTCGCGACCCCGGCTTCTCTCGTGATTCTTTTTAAATGATTACATGCAGATTGTATAAAATCTCATCCAAAAGTTTTTTGAAAAATCTACTCGAATTTCAAATTTGAGATGAGGCTGGGTGGTCCAATAAGACAGGTACTAACGAACCAACGGGATATTTTAAGATCCCGACAATTTAAGGTACCTCGTAATTTTAAATTATTGGTCACAAAATATTATCATAACTTATTTTATAGACCTAAGGGCATATCGAGACATCTCTACATAAAAACAAAGTCCCCAGCCGTGTCTGTCTGTCCTTTTCACGCAAAAACTACTGAACCGATTTTTTTGCGCTTTTCACTATAAGATAGGTTGATTCACCGGGAAGGTTTACGAGTAATAAACATAGACCTATCATGTTTAGGAGTTGAGCAGTAACAGTATAAGTGAATCGGGTCGGGGAAAAAGTTAGCCCCAGTGAGTTTTCATGGCGTATGCTGTCTAATCTGGTCTAATCCGTCAAAGATATGACAAAATAATGTAGGAAAGAATTGTGTAGAATAAAATTATCTACAAAAAAGTCTTTGGTAGCGTATATCTGTCTCTATCTGTCTTATTGTCAACGCGCTTACATGGAATATGCTGACAAATCCACGCATATATAAAAATGAATTCAAATTACTGTGAAACTAAATTCTACCTGGACGAAGCCATCTCAAAAGAGGATAGAGTTGAAATTATGATTTTAGAAGGTTTTCTTGTAATAAAAAAATGATTAATCTAAAAAATGATTAGTCCTGTATAAGTTTACTTAGATTAGATAAAAAAGAAATACATTGTCATGGAAGGTGGAAGCGATGATGAAAGAGTGAAATTTTAAGTTAAATTTTCTCTTAAAGAGATATTAAACATGATGACTCATATAATTTTTCATTCCATCAAAAGGCAGTAATAAGCGTAGGCCAAGATATGCACACAATTATTCTTCACTAATGCATTTTTAAGTTATGTGCTAAGCATATAAATACGAAGGGCCTTTGAAAAATAAAATAAAATTTTTGAAAATTGACGTCGGAACCCTAAAATATGACGAAAACACTTGCCAGTAATTGGCACATTATTTAATAAGGAAACAATAAGGAAGGCTATTTTTTTCAAAATGTTAGACTCATCAGTTTCGGAGATAAGGGGGGGGGGGGTGGGTACGTTCAATTTTCATATATTTTCTTTAATATAATATATGATTTAACTATGCATTTTAAAATTATAAAAATATATAAGTTGAAAAAAATAATTTATTACGTTTAAATTTTTTCCCCAAAATCTATTATAACTCGATAATTTACGCTATAAGTCCGTGATTGGGTCATTAAACTCTAGTTTCAACATTTGTCGTCCAGTAGATTCAGAGAAAATAAGCTGTGACAGACGACATGATGACATGAGTGATGCTATAAGTGTTTAAATTTTTTCGTCGGAGATGTTCGGAACCCTAAAATACTAAATAATACTGTAACGAGTAGGTACTTAAATCGCACAAATAAATACCTAAATATATCAAGGTCGATAGACGTCTCTAGAAACATCCAGAGAGAATCCAGTACAAACGAAACTGGACCGTATGTGCCTAGCCATAGGTATCAAAATCGGCCGCGGTCGGTGTGTAGGTATTTGGCACCGAGCCGCATCGAGGCGTGTCTACAACTTTGTACAACAATCTCGGCGTTTCTCGAATGTTCGGTGGGCAATATAAACAGAGGATCATTGCCGCAAGAACACAGTGCGAATCAGAGCGACCAAAGCGAAACAGTGAAGTGGAATTTAGTGCGACTAAGTGTTATTTTAGTGTTTTCATTTATTTAACTGTGTTTTTGTGGTGTTAAAGTAAAGTTTGTTTATTTAATCGGTATTTTAAATCTCTTCGAACCCTAGCTCGTAACAATACTCGGGCGAAGCCAAAACAGAAAACTAATAGTCGTTAATATCTAAACTTAATATTAGAAAAATGAAATTGTGTTTGTTTGTTTGTTTGTTTGTTTAACCTTCTTAACATCAAAACAGACCAACGGATCGGTGTAATTTTTTTGCACAGAGATTCTTGGTTTAAGCTACGTTTAATCTCGAAAATTCTTATGTCAATTTAAAATATTCCACAGACAAAACCGGGGCGGGAAGCTAGAGCCTAATTAAAAGGAAATTTTCATAAACCGTCTGACAAAGTTGTTAATTATTTAGTGACTACGTTTCCCTTACGTCCTGTGTTGTAAAAGCCCCATTAGCGTCATCATTTTATCGATAACTTGTCGATGAAATTAAGTGCGGCCCTTTAAACATACCTACACTTGCGCAACTTACCGTGGGAGAATAGTAATAGTATATGAAATAAGTACCTAGTTTTTCATACGCCATAATCACGCCTGTATCCCTGTATCCCTGTTAACCCTAGTTTAATTTAATTTAATTTTCAAAACACTTGCTCGAAAAGTGACCTTTCAATATCAGTAAACATGGCTCGTAAGTTGATTATTACGCCTTAGGGCGATTTCATTACAATTTTTTTTTATTTTAACAAGTCCAATGTAAAGGTTTGCTAGCAAGAAGTTTTTATCAACATTATTGTAAATTGTATATTAAATACCGCAGATTTTAAATGATAAATCGTTTATTAGTATTGAAAAACGTCGTATGACACACGGGTGTTAAGGTTATTATAAACTTCAGCCATATAATCCTACTTACCACCCTTGTATCACAATGTACTATTACAGTCTTTATACATTTTCGCACGGGTACAATATGGGTTTAAAACAATTTGAATAGGTACCTACATGAATACGCTTATAACTACTTACCTATTAGAGACAGATATATACTGCTATAGACTTTTTTGTAGATAATTTTATTCTACACAATTCATTTCTACATCATTTTGTAATATCTCTGACGCATTAGACAGCATACGCCATGAAAAGTCGCTGGGGCTAACTTTTCTCGACTTGACTTTCTCACTTATAATGTTAGTGCTCAGCTCCTATAGATGAATCAACTTATCTAATAGTGAAAACCGCAACAAAATTCCTTCAGTGGTTTTTGCGTGAAAAGGTCAAATTGTGCGTCGGTGGCCGAATGGTTAAGACGATACATTCAAATATACTCATAGTTTGAAGGGCGTGGCCTAGCTGCATACGATACTCTAGCGCTACCCTAGCGCTACGTGATCGATTGGTCTCTCCGCTTATTCTCTCTCTGTCGCATTGAATAGAAACAAAATAGAAGAGGCGCACGGAAGGTGCGTGGAACAAACGTCCTAAGTGACAAATCAAAAATAATTTATTTAAATTAAAGAAGAAGCTTTATCGAAAATCTAAATTAACATCTTACTTTAGTAATAGATGATACAAATTTGTACTTAATTTAATAAACAATACTTCATGTACTACTGAGAAATTTGAAAGGGAGACTATTTTCAGAGGCTACTTTGCAATTTTTTTCTATCGAGCAAAGTTTCTTAAAACATGTTATACGATTAACAGATTAATATGAAATATGATTAATTATAACATGTAATTTTTTCTGTATTTGTAAGAGCTTTAGGTTTCACTCAAAACGATTTGAAAAATATGATTTAATATGAAGGTAGCTTCTTAAGACGTTTGACGGGTTCGATCCCTGATCCCGGCCATGTACCAATGGGTTTTTTAATCAAAAACTTATTTACATCATCCGATAAGCCTTTCTATATCACTGTCCTGTCCTGCGGTAAAGTGCCAAGAAGGCTAGCACCATTTAACTCTTCGAATAGTTATACAAATACTTTGACTAAAAAGTGCGGAAGTGCCCTAAAAGGCATACATATTAATTTTATTTATATTAGACATTTTAGTTAACAGACAAGCATAAAAACAATTATAAATTGTAGAGATGACGCCTAGGCGCCCATCTGTACAATTAATTGAATAAATAAATCATTTGACGCAACTTTCAACACTTAATACTCCCGCGCAAAAAATAATCTCAGACCTACAATAAAAGATAGACGGATCACGTCGACATTGGATAGAAGTGAAGCCTGCTCGCACGCGCATATTTATACATCCAAAGTCCCAGACCACGCCTCAGCAGTACTCAGCACTCAAGGTTTGTGTGTGTGACATATCTGAACGCACTCGCAGCTGACATATGAAACACCTACACACTATTTATTATAATTATATTGGTAGTTCCATTCTTACAAACAAACAAACTCTTCAGTTTTATTATTAGTATAGAAGATGTGCCGGGACGTACGTGGTTAAGTATGTACGAGCCCGTGATCGTGAATTTACTTTTAAGAGCATGTCTTTTGCTAGCTTCGCTTCCATCGTGATCCGTCTATCTTTTTTTTGGCTTAGGCTAAAATCTGACTTCTCAAGAAAATATGCATAAAAATTCGTTCACGGTATATTTACACAAGCGTCTATTCTCTAGTGTATGCACTATCCAGACCAAACTATATTAGACCGACTGACTTAGTTTATCTATGACGAAATTCAACTCTTTGAAGAATGCAGAAATAATAATTGCTATACGAGTCCCAATATATTCCTTGAAATGTCCTGCTTGGCAAATGTTGAAATACATGTTTCATTATTATAAAAGGTTACAAATTTTTATTGTCTAGTCTAGACGAAGTATGCCGCGTTACCTCGTTGTATAGCCACGCTGATCCTCTGTACAAAGTACTCCTTGCTCAGAGGATCTCCAGTGGCCAGACGGAGAGGCTGATGTGGCAGATAATGGCTAGGGCCTAGGGCACACGTTGCGTCCCATACCAGATATTTGCCACTTTTGTATGGTATTAAGGTCATACCGTCTGGTCTTTTGCCATCAGATCTAGATAAACTTGATGGCTCAAGAATTGATGGTATTTGGGCTGTCACTAAAGTGTTCTTTATAATGTTGTTCAAGGCGTGATATCTAGAGATCCGTCCGGCGTTTCTTTGACATGAAAGGCTATGATAGGATTTTGTGTCTGCGCAACTTTTCCACAAATGCAGTTCTATTCGATAAAGTTCTTCTGCTCATTTTTATTTTTTCATACAATTTGAAGAGATATTTTGCTCATACGGCCTTGAATAAGTTCTTCAACTTCTTGAGCTTCTTTACATGAATTATCTTTTCAATATTAAATAATATATAATAATAATACCAGTTTTTACACATTTACAACTTAAGAGGCTACCTTCATATTAAATCATATTTTTCAAATCGTTTTGAGTGAAACCTAAAGCTCTTAGAAATATAGAAAAAAATACATGTTATAATTAATCATATTTCATAATAATCTGTTAATCATAAAACATGTTTTAAGAAACTTTGCTTGATAGAAAAAAATTGCAAAGTAGCCTCTGAAAATAGTCTCCTTTCCAAATTTCTCAGTAGTACATGAAGTATTGTTTATTAAATTAAGTACAAATTTGTATCATCTATTACTAAAGTAAGATGTTAATTTAGATTTTCAATAAAGCTACTACTTTAATTTAAATAAATTATTTTTCATTTGTCACTTAAGACGTTTGTTCCAAGCACCTTCCGTGCGCCTCTTCTCTTTTGTTTCTATTCAATGCGACAGAGAGAGATTCAGCAGAGAGACCAATCGATCACGTAGCGCTGGGTAGCGCTAGAGTATCGTATGCAGCTAGGCCACGCCCCTCAAACTATGATTTTATTTGAATGTATCGTCTTAACAAAAATGTACGTATACTTATAAAAAGAATATACGTCTTCAAGAACCCTTCCCTGTGGCATGGTTCCCAAAACACTGGCTGCGTTACCTTGAATGATTAAACTGCTCATTTGAGCGAGGTTAAAGCCAGCCTTTAGGGTGCTTTAGGTCACTCGAGTCGTGTACCTAAATTTAATTTAATTTAATTTAAATTTAATAATTTAATTAAAAAAAAACCCGGCAGACCATGGACCCATTGTTTCACTTGAGCAGCTATTGAAAGTTATAGAATCTAATTGAGAAAAACCCTAAGACCAGACTAAGGCCACTTGTCCCTATGGTAGTGTATTTTTTGTTTTGGTACATCGTTCGTAGATACATTTGGTTGTCAATGTTGTCATAGAATAGAATTTTTCTTCATTAGCATCTTCTCTAAGAACTTTTAATTGCATATGAGATGCCGTCGTCAAAGATATAAGTCATTAATCAAAGGATAACCAGTTTCTAGGCAAAGTTAGACAAAGACAAAAATACATTAGACGGAGAGACAAGAGCATTCCTTAAGGATTCGGGCGTCCTGACAGGGTTGTCACCTTTCTAATTTTTTTTATATTTTTTAGGGTTTCGTACCCAAAGGGTGAAAACGGAAACCCTATTACTAAGGCTCCGCTGTCCGTCCGTCTGTCTGTCTGTCTGTCAGCAGGCTGTATCTCATGAACCGAGATAGTTAGACAGTTGAAATTTTCACAGATGATGTATTTCTGTTGTCGCTATTAGAACAAATACTAAAAAAACAGATTAAAATAAATATTTAAGGGGGCTCCCATACAATAAACGTGATTTTTTTGCTCGTTTTTACTCGATGATAACGGCAACAGGTAGACGCTTGAAATATTCACAGAATATTTAGTTATATATTCACTTTAAAAATAAATAATTAAATTAAAATAAAATTAATATTTAAGGGGGCTCCCATACAACAAACGTGATTTTTTTTGCAGTTTTTATAGGTACATAATGGTACGGAACCCTTCGTGCGCAAGGCGGACTCGCACTTGATCGGTTTTTGTATATTAAAAATATTTCGAGTTAAATTAAAACAAATAAGACTTGAATATATAATAATTACACATTAAGGGGAGGAACGAATAATTTAGGCATCGAAAACTAGAGGATTTTATCTAGTATTGTTGTAGGATGAAAACATGATTGGTGAAAATTTTCTCGATAACTTAAATTTTTGAAATCACCTCTTCAAAAACACCTTTTTAGTCATACGACCATACTCTAAAAGGATTTACGTTTAAATTTTATAAGAATCTGTAGGTAATTTCAGTACCTAGTATTGATTAAGAAGATTTTTCCCTGCATGTGATAGTTTTTTAATAAATTATTTATTTGTAATGTGCCGCTTACGTCATTTATTCCGAGAAGCGACACATTATGCCATTCTCACTTCTGCAGCAAGAACGGACAAAGCGCCGTCGTTTTCTTGCATGACGTGATCGTTGCGCTCGAACCACTCATGGGCCCGAACCACGAGTTTAGGGCGTGGCTTACGCTTCCAGGCCAACTATGTCCGTGCAAAAAATCCCGTCAATTCGTTGCTCTGTAGTGACTTGAAAGAAGGATAAACATTACAAACTTTGGCATTTAATTATAATATTCGTTTTAATACTTAGCATTTTAAATTAGTATGATTGGCAACCCTGATCCCGACATTCTTGTTGAAAGAGAAATTATACGCTTTGTGAAGATACCTTTTATGGGGCTAATTTTTTAATTCAAACACTTTTTGTACATATTTTACCTTTTTTGTGAACATGATTGTTAAAGGATATGACAATCAGACGATGAGTTGGTAGATCGGACCGAATGTCTTTTATTATTGTTGTGCTTTATAGGTAGAGAGATGGAGACAGAAAGTGGTTGTAAGCACTTGCCGGCAGAAAACCTCTTTTTCGTGTAGTATGAGCCCCCCTCTACAAATTCTTGTAGACGAGTAGGGGTCCAGCGCTTGTCGGTACGCCGCTGAGCCGATTTAGAAGAATAAAAAAATAAAAAAAAACCTCTCCTACCAGGTGGCAGAAAATGAGTGAACAACAATTGTGGGGTTGTAAGAAAAATATTTTCTGCCAATTTACTCCCTGCAGCGACTTGCAAAATTCTATCAAAAAAACCAAAAAAAAAAAGAATTAAGTAACAAAAGAAAAAACAAAAACTGCAGGGAGTAAATTGGCAGAAAATATTGTTCCTACAACCGAGAGGTCCTCCCCCCACAAATGTACAAGCGATGGACCCCTACCCGTCTACAAGAATCTCACGGGCTCAGACTACACGAAAATGAGGTTTTCTGCCGGCAAGTGCTTACAACCACTTTCTGTCACCATCTCTCTAATTATTATGGCACCCCGAGAACCGTGTACCCAGTGGAAATCAAAAAGCTTTAATCCAATATCGCTTCGTTGAAATATTTAGGGGTAGGGGTAGGGGTAGGGGTAGGGGTAGGGGTAGGGGTAGGGGTAGGGGTAGGGGTAGGGGTAGGGGTAGGGGTAGGGGTAGGGGTAGGGGTAGGGTAGGGGTAGGGTAGGGGTAGGGGTAGGGTAGGGGTAGGGGTAGGGTAGGGGTAGGGTAGTGCAGGCAAGCCAACGTTTGGGCAGGACAACGTCTGCCGAGTCCGCTAGTCTATATATATAAAAATGAAACCCGTTTTCCGATGTCACGACATCACATGAAAACGGCCTGACCGATTTGGCTAATTCTTTTTTTGTTTTGTTCGTTACAACACAGGGGTTGTTTTAGAAGAAAAAAAAATTGGAATAATTGCCGAAAAACCCCTAAAAACAGCCCTTTTCTTTTTCCCATAATAACAGAGTCAATTTGAACCTTATTGCTATTCACTAAGCACTCATTGTTGTCTATGCAATGTAGATGTGTTCCTAATGTCACCGCACAAATTTAAAATTCGAGTGCGTGTTGGAGAATCTAATGTCGCGTTCCGACACTCAACAAAAGTGATAATATCGCGAACGCGACCAAATTGAATAGTCACAAAATGTAATTTAAGTAATTTAATAGATCATTAGTAGTACTGATTTTCAATTTGGTCGGCTTCGCGAAACTTAATTTTGCCTAGGAGTAGGGGTAGGAGTAGAGGTAGGAGTAGGGGTAGGTGTAGTGGTAGGGTAGGGTAGGGTAGGGTAGGGTAGGGGTAGGGGTAGGGGTAGGGGTAGGGTAGGGGTAGGGGTAGGGGTAGGGGTAGGGGGTAGGGTAGGGGTAGGGTAGGGGTAGGGGTAGGGTAGGGGTAGGGGTAGTGCAGGCAAGCCAACGTTTGGGCAGGACAACGTCTGCCGAGTCCGCTAGTGTTCAATAAAAGTACACCTAGGTCGTCATCTGCCAGCATTTCCTTTCACTTCAGCCATATAAACCTTTTTAGTCAATCTTTCAAACTTCATTCTTTCAGCAACTTTTCTTCATTTTAGTCACAACATCATCTTTAACTCCGCCTTCTTCATTCACTAGGTACCAAATTATATGCGATCGATTAATTGGCAATTGCTAGTACGTAAAATGCTATTGAAATTCTAATTTATTCATGACATAGCACGCATCATTACTTCCATGTGCACAATGAAATTGGGAGCATGAAACTACTGAACCGATTAATAAAGATATAAACTTAATCAGAGATAATCACAACAATAAAATAGAATAGAATAGAATAATTATTTTATCGTTAACTAGTTACATGGTTTACCTCCTTGCTTCCTTCCCTGATTATCGAATTACATAATATCTTCACGCCTATTTCCCAAAGGGGTAGGTAGAGAGTATGGAGCGCCACTTCTCTTGATCTTTGCATACTTCTCTTGCTTCATCCATATCCACTGTAATAAGTCCAATAAACAATTAATCAAATTTAATTACATATTACTAATGTGTAAATGTAAATTGAACATATAATTTAGATAATTATTATGAAATAAATGACTAACATTAAAATTAATAAGTAAAACTAAAATAATAATAAAACTTAACATAAGTAAATAAGCTAAAAGAAAATACTAAATAAATTACGTAATAAATAACTACAACATTATAAATAAAAAATGTCCTCCAGTGTGTCCCCTCGAGGCACGGTGCCTAGCAAGCTAGCAGCATTTCCTCTCTGGATAGCTAGGCTGATTCTTTGTGCCAGAAAGCTGCCAGCTCTTTTCTCACCGGTGGCCTCGACGAGACGCACTGAAAGGTCTTTCAGAAATGATTTAGCACTTGGGCCCCATGGGCCCAAGGTCTCAAAGCCAACTGGCGTGAAAATGTAGCTTCCGAGAATATCTATTTTTTTTTCTTTAGGGTTTCAGCACCCGAAGCAGCACCTCCGGCTTGACTAGAGGTGACCGTTATGTGTGATGGGGCCAGAGTGTCAACGCATGTCACGTCCCATACCAAACATTTACCTTGTTTCCAAGGAATGAGTGTCGATCCGTCGGGCCTCTTGCCATCCGAGCGAATGATTCCGTGTGGTTCTAATATTGCCGGAACATTCGCTGAGGCAAGGGCTCTTCGGATCACATCATTATTTTACTTATATAAAAATAATAAAAAATAATAATAATAATAAATCACTTACTTATGGAAGCGATACTTGGATGGAATAAGAAGCATGAAAGTAAGATAAATGCAGTGGAAATGCGGTCTTTACGTAGAATGTGTGATGTAAAGCGTATTGACAGCATCCGGACCGCATTAGAGAAGAATGCGGAGTGAAATATGATGTTGTGGCTAAAATTAAGAAAAGTAGTTCACACTGGTTTGAACACGTTGAAAGAATGAAGGATGAAAGATCGACTAAAAAGTTTATATGACTGAAGTGAAAGGAAATGCTGACAGAGGACGACCTAGGTGTACTTTAGTTAAACATACAAAAATGTATTGAAAAAGTACACACACTCATTCGATTGTCTCTGCCTACCCCTCTTGGGATAAAAGGCGTGATGATAGATAGATAGATAGATCCAAATAAATTATTCATCAAAGTCCGTTCAGCTGTTATGGCTTTATTAAGTAACGAACTATAAAGAGTCTGCTACCGTGGCTCCGCCGGTGTTGAAGTAATTTTAACACAAAAAAAACAGTATCGAATCAAGTCCACAATTATTAATAAATTACCTATATTTTTATCTATACTAATTTATTACCTCTATTTCTGAAAATTCTTTCACTATGTACCTAACTACATTATCTTTGAGTGCTATAGGGTATTATTTCAGTTTGTTAAAAAAAAATTTTAATTTAATAAATATTGTAATAATTGATCAAATATTTGTGTCCCAGTTTGTGTGTAAATAAATTACCTAGTAATTTTATCAAAAGCTAAGGTTTTTAAATGCTCTTCTCAATAGACGCGAAGAATTTTAAACAGAGTTTGTCAAAAAGCCGTTAAAACAACGCGTTATTTGCTCAATTATACAATAAGCGACCGTTATACCTGGTATCATTAAAGGGAATATTCAAAATATTCTTACTACAAACATCACTTAGATGCAGAATTAACACTCGATCTATACGCTTCCGGAGTTCTGTTTTCTACTTTTGACTATGGATCGACTAGTATTCTGTATAAGTTAACGACTTTATCGTTAACGTACTATTCTAACTAAAATTATAAATGCGAAAGCGTATTGACTGCATCCGGAACAATGTTATTAGAAAAGAATGCGAAATGAAATATGATGTTGCGACTAAAATAAGGGAAAATAGTTTACGCTGGACACGTTGAAAGAATGAAGAATTAAAGATTGACTAAAAAGGTTTATATGGCTGAAGGGAAAAGAAATGCTGGCAGAGGACGACCTGGGTGTAAAAAGTTTGTATGTTCATACAAAAATGTATTGAAAAAGTAGGTACACACAATCGCCGAGCATGTTGAAAGGTATGATGAATATAAAAGAAGCGAAAGAGGTATGTCAGGATAGTAAGAAATGGCATTCGATTGTCTCTGCCCACCTCTCTTAGGATAAAAGGCGTGATGATAGATAGCATTTGATATTATTATTCATTGAGACAATGTAGAATGCCATCTTATAATTTTTAATTTAAATTTTTAATGCATTAATTCCCATAATGACAACCGCCATTGAGGATGGTGTCCTTCGATTCATTGTATTTCATCTGCAACCGTATAAAAAAATTACCAAAATGTTGACGTGACTTTGTCGCCAGTTGGCAAACCTTTGAAAAATTATGAAAAAACCATAATATAAAAAAAATATCTTAGTTGTTACTTTACATACCGAATTCTATCATTCGATAATTTTGATCAGTCCTTTATCACACATCCAATGCCTCTTCAATTATTAAGAAATTATTTACCGTTCTAGTTTATTATATTTTTATTCTTATACCTAGAGAATGGATGCAGCATTATGCATGAATATTTTACACTTTAGTGTTTGTTTGGCGCGGCGTCACTCAGAAATAGTGCACACATACATGCCTACAACCGCTACTGTTTGTCTAACTGTGTTGTGTGACATACGTTACTTGGTTGTTGCATAATTATATTGGATTTCTATGCTTTTGAAATAAATATTGAAATCAAGAAGGAGCTACCCCCTCTCGATCATAAAAATATACTGAAAATCTATCTATCTGTCTATCATCACGCCTTTCATCCCAAGAGGGGTAGGCAGAGACAATCGAATGCCATTTGTTACGATCCTGACATACCTCTTTCGCTTCTTTTATATTCATCATACCTTTCATACACGCTCGGCGATTGTGTGTACTTTTAATATTTCCATCGATCAATACATTTTTTATTTTTCATATGTTCAATAAATGTACACCTAGGTCGTCCTCTGGCAGCATTTCCGTTCACTTCAGCCATATAAACCTTTTTAGTCAATCTTTCATATACAGAAAAACACTACAAAACCAAGACTTTTCTTGTTTCTACACTCCCATCCCTCATGAACCAAATTCTGACTACGACCGAAAGCGAAGAATCTGGTGAACAACTAAATAACGTCAAAAATCGATTAAAGAAAAGTACATGGTGCTTTTCTCTGCCCACCCTTATAGATTAAAGCACCGAACTTGCAATTTGTAAAGTATGAGCACTCATTCATACTTTTTGTAGAAAATACTGGCTGTATGTTTTAATACTGGCAACTAATCTTTTGGACAGAGTTTCAAATAATTATAAACTATATTTGAAGCTCTGTAGAATTCGAGACTGAAGGGAGTCCGGCATCAGCAACGCTGGAATGATGTAAAATAGGACTCACTGAAATATATATATTAATATAAAAACCTACTCTTATCATTGAAATCGCCTTAAAACCCGTTATATGGTGGAGGCGCCGGGTAGTATATATTCGATTGATAATATTGTATTGATCGGGTATATATATTTAAAATACGGTATTTACGTGATATAAAAAATAATTTAATAATATATCATAGTATAGTGTATATTCGGGATTAGTGTAAAATCGCGAGTGTACCAAGAGAAGAAGAAGAAGGTATACCCAGATTGCAGTTTTGTGGAGACAAGAAGCTGTTACGGAGTTGTTGGAACTTGAAGTATAATTCGACAGAAAAAATAATAAGAAACAAGAGGATAATATATAAAGCTAAGTGGTTTGAAATTAATAAAATGTCCTCAACATCGAGATACGACGGAATCTCGACTTCCTTTGAAAATTTTTTGACCCAATTTTCAACACTAAGTGCCTTGAATTCATGGACTGATGAAACTAAAGCTCTCATCATTATAAACTATTTAACAGGCCCAGCTCTTAATTTTTTTAAAACTAATTGTGATGCTTCTACGACTTATAATGAAGTTTTACAAGTATTAAGGGAAGAATTCAGCACACAGACTGATTATGCCGCTCAATTTTATACATCAAGGCAAAATCAAGGTGAAAGCACTTTAGATTTCATATATCGAATGACTCTATTAGCAAAGAAAGCCGAAATTACGAATGAGTCAATTATTATTAAACAAATATTATCCACATTGTCCTTTTATAATAAGCGAAAATTTGGTACGCAATTGTTTACCACCTTAAAAGATTTTAAAAATGCGGCCAAACAAGAATATGAGATTTTTAACTCTCAGTCACAACACTTATCATTTCCTTTAAAAATACAAACGGTTGGCGATAAGGACATTTGTCCACATACTTGCTCGCGGGGTGATTTCCGTGACGAGACCCAAAATGCACCAATTGTGCATTTCGAAAGTCAATTCAGTGATCGACGGGCACCAACTGACGTTTTTTCAACACCAGTTACGTCTGGACCCTCACGGAGGTTCCCACCGCCAATACGCCCTATGGAACCCATGTTTTCTGCTGGAAGAGGAAATAATTTCTCGACGCCCACTCAGAGACCGACGTTTCAAAACTCTGAGAGAAGAGACTCATCAATGGTCGCTCAGCAGCCAACGCATGGATATGCCTTGCGAAATAGACAACAGCCATCACAAGATGTGAGGCAACAACAACTAAACACCGGGACTATGCTAGCCGCCGAGGAAATTGAAGGTCCCTCTATTTCGTCTCTGACACCTTTTATTGAAGTGAAGATACACGGAATTACTACGTGTGCTTTACTGGACAGCGGTGCCAGCGTCTCAGTGATCTCCGAGAAGTTGTTTTTTAAAATATTAGATAAAGTAGATATTGGTTCATGTCAATTAAATAATAATAAAGTGCCCTATGTGCGTGTCGCCAATGGCAAATTTCTTGAAACAACGTTTTCATTAATATTAAAGTTTTCTGTGTCAAATTTATTACTAGTAAATAGGTTTATTGTAGTTAAAAATATAACTTCAGATATTATATTAGGGTGTAACTTTATCAGAAGGTATGGAATAACAATGGATTTCAGAAGTAATAATGTATTATTTCCTGATTTAGGTCCTATATCTTTTATGAACAAATTACGAACAGATGAGTATGAAGAGTTACCATATTTATCTGAATCTGATAATTATGATAAATCTTTAAATTGTGCTATGCCTTTAAATAAAAATTTAAATTCTATTTCTTGTCCAGAGAATATTAATGAATCTCTAGATATTTCAAGAATTTTTTTTATAGAATGTAGCAATAATTTAATTAATGATTTGTGTGAATATAGAAATGAAGTTACTTTTGATAAACATGAGATAGAGTCCAGTGTAATTTCAGAAGTTGAAATTAACACTATGGATGCTATTCCCGTACATAAGGCTCCATATAGGTTGTCGTACGAGCAGCATCGTTTATTACGCGAACATGTAGATAAAATGTTGTTGAATAATATTATTTGTGAATCGCGAATTCCTTACTCTTCACCAGCCAAACTCGTTAAAAATTCTGATGATTCTTGTTATTTTGCTGATTTAGATGTAAATTCGGGTTATTGGCAGATTCCTTTTAAAGAAGGTATAGGATAGGTCATTCATGTGCTCGTAATTTGATTCATCATCATAAGTCGATGAAACCTTTTAAGTTACGGATTTGATGATACAAATAAAATATCATCACGTTTATTTTATTTATTTATTTAACATTGTTATGTCATATTTTCTGACGGTCAAATAAAATGATACATTATTTTTGAAACCTACCACAGGTGAAGGTATCAAAAGTATACATCCTCTAATATTTTTTTTATGTAAATATAATTTTTTTTAGGTAAGTTGTCATAGTTGACAATGACAATTACTTGTGTCTTATGAATATGACATTCTTGTCTATAAATTTTTTTTTCAATAAAAGTTTTGTCATTTTAATTTTTCTTACTCTATGACTTTGACGTGATTATTTTCTCTTTGACTTTGATAAAGAGTAAAGTCAAATGTCAATATTGATTGCTCTGTGATTGTCTTGTCAATATTGATTATTTATTGAAGTTATTAAATTGGAATTTTATTATAATTGTAATTTAATACTTATAGTTTATTAACTGTTATTTATGCACAATAATTAATGGTATAAATTCTAAATTTATTTTAATTGATTTTAAGTATTAATTTTCATATACTAATAGTAGTATATAGTCATCAGTCTTTTTTCGGCGCGCGGTCTACTGTACTGATAACACGTATCTATCGTATTATTTATAAAATAAATGTGCATTTTTAAATCAATTTTTACGACTACCGTCACTGAGTCACGGGCGATTTGTGCCACGGAGGAATAAATTGAACTGTGCTCACTGTTCATATTGGATGTGGTATTTATAACCTACTTTAACTTTTAATATTTTCGCTGAACATAATGCCTATTAATCGTTCTCCACCAACAACTCCGGTCTTGACTGCACCTGCAAGTACTGGCATGGAGGTAGTAAACACTGCACTACAACACTGTGACTCGGCACCTGATCTGAGGACGATCAATGTTGCCGAACGCAAAAAAAGAAAACATGAGGGCGAGCAATCTGACATTGCCGCTATCATCCAGGACCTGTTCACATCTTTCTCTTCCACCTACAGAGAGCAGTTCCAACTTCTGAGACAGGACATGCTCTCTATGAAAACTGAATTGAGTGAGGCTATTACTTCGCTGACATCGTGCCACAAGCGACTTGATGACATTTATCTGCAACTAAATTCTTCGGACTCAAGGTTGAAATGCTTAGAACAAGCCGAGGCCGAAAACATGGAACTGAAAGCGGAAGTTGGACGTCTTAGGGATCAGCTCAATTTGCAAACTCAAAAGTCATTAAAGAACGAACTTGAAATTTCTGGAATTACCGAAAACAAGGGCGAAAATCCTATTAGTTTGGTACTGTTTACAGCAAGTAAAGTCGGTGTGGACTTGTCTGAAACGGATATTGAAGATGCATCTCGAGTGGGCTCTCGGCGAAACTTACGCATATCTGATGTTCACAACGAGACATCTCTCTACCATCGTCCACTTGTTGTTCGATTTCTTCGCAAATCGAAAAGAGATGAATATCTCAAAGCAGTAAAATCGCGCCGTAATCTTAACAATAAAGACATAGTCATTGATGGCCGTGACCAAAAAATCTTTGTTAATGAACGCCTTTCGAATGAAAATAGATTGTTATTTCGTGAAGCCAGATTTAAATCAAAGCAAGCCAAGTATAAATATTGCTGGACTAGAAATGGATCCATTTATATATGCAAATATGAAGGTGGCAAGGCTATACCTATTCGCAATCGGGATGATATCGACCGTCTTCTCATGCCGATACACACAGAAGAAGTTGTATAGATTTAGGAAATGCTTTGTACTCATATATGTTTTGCTAATGTGTTTTGTTTTGTTATGTTTTTTATTGTCTCTGTTGATTTTATTCATGTGTGATATAGTTATAATCGTGATTCTTGATAACCGGAAGGTGTCTTGTACAACTAAAGTATTAACTGAACCTTATAATAAAATTGTATTGTTGGATGTTGGAGTCAAACTGCTAGTGAGCATGTTGAACCATTATATTTCTAAAATAATATTAATATGTCTTAGTTCCACCAGCGTGACAAAACCCTTGTTTTTGTTATCTATGTTTCTTATGTTCTTTATACGTAATAATGGGTATATTTGATGATTTGGAAGAAATTGATAATTCGTACCGAGTGAGATGTCACAGTGTTCATACTCCTGAAAAATGTAAAAGCATATTAGACAAATATGAAGTCAAAATCTTAAACTTTAACATTAGAAGTATCCAACGTAATCTGGACAGTTTTCTTTTAATATTAGTAAGAATGAATTTGTTCCCCGACATTATAGTTCTCACGGAATGCTGGCTAAACGAAAACACTAAAATAGGTAATATTGACGGTTACATTTCATACTTCTCACAAAAATATATAAATAAATCTGGTGGAGTTGTGGTTTATGTGAGGGACACTTGGAGTCTGGCCGTCAATGAGCCTGACATCGAGGATGCAAATTGTTTGTCCTTGGAGTCTCCTGGTCGCTTTTCGGTTTTGGCAGTCTATCGCCCTCCATCTTTCCAAAATAGTAAGACGTTTCTTAATTCGCTTGACACCTTTTTGAGTGGTACGAGGACAGTATTTCCGATTTCTGTCATTGCAGGAGATATAAACATAAACATATTGCATTCGTACAGTTTTGATTATCTTAATCTTATGACGGAACACAATTATATGTCTGCAATCTCGATACCCACCCGGATGGGGGCATGTCTGGACCACATTTTCGTCAGGACGGGATGTGTATCTGAGTCTGTAGTATGCAGGTGTGATGTCACAGATCATGATATTGTCATGGCGGGTTTTGAGGACTCCTCTAAAAGTCCTAAAAAAAGTAGGACCTCAGTATCTAAAGTGGATTATGGATCTGTAAGAGAGGATCTCAGTAAAATAGATTGGATAGAACTGATTGAGAGGAAAACTGCAAACGATGCCGCAAAGTCTTTGACGTGTGCTGTATTGGGATCAGTTGAGAGGCATTCTAGAGACATAGAGACGAGGCGTGCAATGATATGTTTGAAGCCCTGGATGTCCTCGGGACTGATTAGATGCTCTCGACATAGAGATAAACTTCATGCAGACTCTAGGAAATATCCAAATGACATTTCAAAAATGCTTATATACAAAAGATATAGAAATTTTTATGTAGATTTGATTAGAAAATTAAAAAAAAGATTTTATGCTGAAAAACTACATGAACGAAGGAGGGACAACAAGAAGCTATGGAACACCATTCGAGAAATCACTGATACGACAAAGAAGAAGGTACCAGCATCGACCCTACTTACAACAAAATCCAATACTGTAGAATCACTAAATTTCTGTAATGACTACTTTTCTGCGTTGGGATCTCGCTTGGCTGGAGAAACCCTGAATCGATTGAAAGTAACTGAGGAATACCTTGCTTCCAGAGTCAATATTGAAAAATCCCCATTGGAATCATTTTTCCTTGCTCCAACGTGTGAGGATGAGATACGATCATTGATATCAGTCCTGAGATCTAACAGTTCAACAGGTTTAGACTGTATAAATAACAAATTAGTCAAATCTATTTTAGATATAATAATCAAACCACTCACTATTGTGTGTGACAAGAGCCTATCCTCTGGCATTTTCCCAGATATTTGGAAAACAGCAATTGTTGTACCAATCCACAAAAATGGAGACCAATCTGTTCCTGACAACTATAGGCCTATTTCACTTCTGACTGTCTTCTCAAAGATTCTTGAAAAGTTGGTAAACAACAGACTCATAAAATATATTGAATCAAATAAATTGCTTAACAACAATCAATACGGTTTCCGTAGAAACACATCAACCGAGCAGGCAATTTCTCAACTTACGAATGTAATATCCACTCAACTTGACTTGGGGCATGCCTGTGCGGGTGTTTTTCTTGATTTGGCGAAAGCGTTTGATACGATCTCTCATTCAATAATGCTACGAAAACTCGAGGGTTTTGGCGTTAGGGGGCATGGATTGGATTGGTTTCGTAGTTACCTTACTGAAAGAAAACAGATCCTGAGAGTGGGTGGTTGCCAGAGTGAACCGAGACCGGTCACATTCGGGGTTCCTCAGGGAAGTGTGCTCGGTCCTACTCTCTTTATTCTGTATATCAACGACATATTCTCCCTTAACTTAGGTAACGCCAGTTTAGTTAGCTATGCAGATGACACTGCCGTACTGTTTCATGCCCGAGGTTGGGATGCTTGCTGTCACGCTGCCGTTAATGGTATATCGTTGATTCATAAGTGGTTGAATGAGAATCTATTGACACTAAACGTCGCCAAGACGAAACTTATTTGTTTTCATAAGACTGCAGCATCAAACCCATCGGCGATTACTGAATTAAAAGTACACACTTGCGACCAAATGGGGTTGGACCGCTGCTCATGCGGATCCATCACAAGAACAAATAACATCAAGTATCTGGGTGTCATCCTGGATGAGAAACTGTCCTTTGAGAATCATATAAACAATACTTGCAACAGAATTAGGAAGGTGGCTTACGCTATGAGAGCTCTCCGG
This sequence comes from Nemapogon koenigi, assembly GCA_963924495.1. Classification (NCBI taxonomy): domain Eukaryota; kingdom Metazoa; phylum Arthropoda; class Insecta; order Lepidoptera; family Tineidae; genus Nemapogon; species Nemapogon koenigi. The sequence continues at coordinate 10,130,170 of OZ004647.1, read as the reverse complement.
GAAGTCGCTGACAGGGACGTTTTGACAACTGTTTATGTTTCACTTTGTCAATCTGTCATCACATATTGTATAGGTGTATGGGGGGGTGCCGCAGTGACTAAATTAATCAGACTCGAAAGAGCTCAGAGATTGATCCTCAGGACTATGCTTAGAAAACCATATAGATATGCCACCACTCAGCTGTACAAAGATGCCCGGGTTCTGACTGTTAGAGGTTTATATGTGTTTGGGGCTTGTATGCGTGTTCATGGTTCCATCGCTCAGGATAAAAATTATAACGAGTTACAAAAAAAACGGATTTACAGTGTACCCACTCCCAGAATAAAAACAAATTTTGCCAGACGTTTCAGCCAATTTATGTACCCGTACATATATAATAAAATTTTAAAATCAATTAATTTAAAATCTTGCTCATTAAGAGATGCTAAAGTGCTAATTACCAATTTCCTGTATTCTAAAACTTACGATGAAATCGAATTGCTTATGAAATAATAGTCATAATAAATATACCACATCCATTATTGTAGTTGCTTGCTCCGTGCAACGTTAAACAAAATAGTGTTTAAATATTATTTTGTTGAATTTTGTTGTGTCATGTCATTGTCATTGTTTATTACTCTAGTTTGAAAAATCTTCATTGATTAGCATGTTTTGATTTTTTTGTGTGTGTGTGCCTAACTCTCATTATGTATATAATTGCCGAAGGTTCTCACGTGACAGGCTATGCCTAGTGTGAGAACCACTTTAAATAATATATTATTAAGGGTAGGTATAGGTAAGCTATACTTTAACTTTATGCATTTTTTGAATAAATAAATTTGAATTTGAATTTGAATACTAATTTGTAAACAAATTACAATTTATTTGGATATATCTTAATATTGTGATGTCTTTGATAGGATAATAGCTTATTGTAGGATTTATTTGATGGGGTTTTATGATATTCTAGTAAAATTTTATGGGATAGCTTCCATATTTATTTAAAACTCCAATATGAAGATATTTCATGGAGGGAGTAATATCTTAGCTCTACTTAAACATGGTTGGCATTTTATTCCCGGGGGTGGTAAGGTAATTTTATATGATATAGAGTAGGTAAGATTATCCTAATTGTTGATATTGAGATAGGTATTGAGAGTGAACTTCTATATTGACTATTTAATAGTTTGTTTCTTTTTAAGTTATCCTTTATAAAATAGGTTACTACAACTGTTTCTTAGAAAGAATATCAGTCATATATTGATACTTCTTATAGTCTAATTAAATATATTTGTTGGATGTGAATTAACATTAGTAATTTTCAGATTCTTTTTAAATAAAATGATGACTGATGTTCTACCATATGGTAATATACTACCATATGCTGCCTGATGCAGCATTTGCAGGTCCATGCAGCCTATACAGCCTTGGGGTTGTCAGCTGTTATACAACTAGTGCGCGTGTGTGTTTTTTTTATGATAGTTAGGATTAAATTTTTTTTTTCAAATTTTAAAAATATTTTGTTCTTTTGGTTTAAAGTAGGTTGACCTAACAATCAGTATGATCAATATTTTTTGACTGGTTTTGATTGATTAGGATTAAAATAACTTGAACCATTTTCAATTATTTTATTTAATTGTCTTTCTTTTTATTAATTTTTCTTTAATAATAATTGGTGTAATGGTTTGTTATCTTAATTGGTTATTAGTAGTAACTTCTGATATTGGGTCATAATTGATGTAAACTGTTCCAGTCTTAGGTAGGTTAGATCTTTTTATATTTTTTGTAAGCTTCAGTTTCGAACGAGTTCTAAACTTTTTTCGTAGAAGGGGGGATGTAAAGTATGAGCACTCATTCATACTTTTTGTAGAAAATACTGGCTGTATGTTTTAATACTGGCAACTAATCTTTTGGACAGAGTTTCAAATAATTATAAACTATATTTGAAGCTCTGTAGAATTCGAGACTGAAGGGAGTCCGGCATCAGCAACGCTGGAATGATGTAAAATAGGACTCACTGAAATATATATATTAATATAAAAACCTACTCTTATCATTGAAATCGCCTTAAAACCCGTTATACAATTTATCAGGGAATTTTAGGGAATCTTAGGGAATCATTTCAAAGCTCGGTGGGTTAAAAGCATAATGATACAAAACTACCAGCAATTTTTCCTTTTAAATACAGAAGCAAACCAAAAACTTTTTAAAGTCTATGTTTTTTCTTCTTTTTTTTTCTTTCTTCACGGGTTGCCTTACAGCTCCCGAAACCATGTTATGGTTCCAGGGTACCCAGCGGAAGACCAAGTCTCCCTCGTTTAGCCGATGGTATTTGTGAGGCTATACCTAACGAGTGGCCAGTTCTGTTGAGGTATATTTTGATGGAAAAGCCTCTAAGTGTGGTTTGTCGGATTATGTAATTTTAATTAAAAAACCCATTGGTACATGGCCGGCATCCGGGATCGAACCCGTGGTCTGCCTAGTTAACGTCTTAACCACTCGGCCACATAATACAACTAAGTTTATTTACCATGCAAGTAAATAATTAATGGAAATAAAATTGCGTGATCATAAATACGGTTGCTAAAATCAAATCTAAAGATTAAAAATAACTAAATAAACCAGGTCCGCATGGAATAGTGGCAAGAATACTGGCTGCATTTCCCCGCTGAATCGCGATGCTGATTCGTTGAGCGAGGAAGGAGCCAGCCCTCTTGTCACCAGAAGAGATGATCAGTCGAGGGGATACATCTTTAATAAAATTTTTGGCATTTGAACCCCACGGACCTAGAGTTTCTACACCAAACGGCACAAATTTGTAGTTTTCTATAATTGTATTTTAAAAATGGCTTTAAGTGAGAATTAAATATAGGTACTAATAAATTGTCTATATAAAAAAAAATAGGCTTGCTACTTGCAACTTCACCTGTAGAAATTTCACTCTAAAATTCTAACTCCATGTAAACCGCGTCGTCTACGCACACACGCATATTCTATTCGTCAGACGTACGCACCCTTTCTTCAACCCCTATAGTGCGATAATTAATATAACAACCCTCACGCGCCCTTTTTTATCGAGTTTTGTCCTAAAATGGAAAACAAGTACCAGGATCTCATAAAATTGAAGAAGTTCAACTTTCACCCTTATAAGAGCCCGCAAAGACATGCTGTTCTACTCTTTCTAACATGTGGCTGTTCCTATTGCTATCTCTGTTGTATGTTTAGTGGGGTGGGTTTACGGGGTTGTTCTATATAGGGCAGATTCCACTGAAGGTTTTAGATATTATTTTAATTCATATTTTCTTTTTTCATAAATCTGAAAGTCGGTTTCTTACATATAACATTATTATTGACGACTAAACTAATGAACAAATTTAGAGACAGTTTTAAAAATGTGCTAATATTGAGAAGAAAAAAATCGGGTTTAAAAATAAAGCAGGTGGGTACCCTAGGACCTTAATGGATTGTTCTTGTTGACATAAATATCTGTTAAACTTTAGAAATGCGGATGCCGCTTTACATGCCCTCTAAAGCACTAGAAGTCGATTATCTACTGGACCTAATTATAAGTACATAGCTAACTTTAAATTTTTTTTTGATAAACCTTTAGTGGAAAGGAGCCCTTACAAATGATATGAAGGCAGGGGTATATGCGACTATGCAACCCCTTTGCGTTTCGTATGTGCCTATATGTGGCTATATGGCATGCGTCCAACATATGTGTAGCTCATCATCTTGAACTTCTGCTATCCTGGTACATGAGTATGTGTAGAGATTAGAATTTGCTAAGCAAACTCTGCTTTTTTCTAACACACCTCACATGGGAACTAATGTAGGCATCTAACGTTAAAATTTCCATACAAAGATTTCATATATGAAACATTTACGCTTTCCAACAAGCGATTGAAGAGTCAGTAGCGAAAAGTGGGTCATAAGGGGTCATGTGATTTCTTGTCATACATTGCTTAGGGGAGAATGAGAGATTGGATGTTTTGTTGCGTTTACTCTTATACGTTTGATAAGGGTGAATTTTATGTCAACTTCTAAATAAAATTGATTTTAATTAATATTTTTTATCCTAGGTTCATATTTTATGTAAATAATCAATAACATTCCAACATGGCGTATAGATATTTGCGTTCATATAAATAAACCACATCAAGTTTTAGGAATAATGTATTTACATATTAGAAAAAGATGTTAGGTTAAAAAAGTTTTTTCTAATGTAAAAACAAGATTGCATAATTTTTGTAACAATGTTTATTTAGCTAAATAACATGGAAAGAGCTTTTGCACTATTCAATATAATTATTTGTCAAAATCATGTAGTGAAACGAAATACCTATATATTAAAAAAATGGCCCTGAATCAAATCATGCCGACCCCTAAACCAATTATTTGGTTAACGCTATTATTAAATTAAATTATTAAACGCTACATCCAGAATTACTATTTACCTCCTCTGTAAAACAGTTTTGTAAGACATTTATTAAATTATATAAAAATTTGTTAATAAATAAAAATAAATAACTTAATGTTAGCACCATATGATTATTTGTACTTCTATTAATTAATGGAACGAAAAAGTGATATATAAAAAAAACGCTCACGTATCAGGAAATTCCCCAACCGTCCACTTGCCTTCCGTGCTTTTTGATATTATTCTAAATCCGTGTCAATATTATAAATGCAAAATTGTGTTTGTTTCTCCTTCTTTGTCAAAACAGAGCAACGAATCGATTTGATTTTTTGCACAGAGATAGCTGATGGGCCCTAAAGTGGCATAGCTGCTCTTTATCCCGGGATAATGTCATTTATAATAAACAAATTTTCTACCCGTGCGAAGCCGGGGCGGTTCACAAGTATTATGGATACCTAAATCAATAACTACATAGACAAAATCGCAATTAGAAAGAGAAAGACATAATGTCCCATAAAATTAAAGCAAGACAAAAAAGACCGGTTTCCGCCACGCTACTTATTGTCCTGCTTTGTCATTAATGAAAATTATATCTTTCTCTTTTAAATACTGAGATCCTTTCTTCATCGTCACACAATTTCAATAAGCCTTCTCCATATCTCATTACCTCTCACTTCCACCGGATGGCGTAGCGGTTTTTCATTTCTTGTGACCATCTGGCTAAAGCCACTATGACAATATTTACTCAAGGTCAACTAGGCCAACCTTTTCTTGAACCTGACATTGGAAAGTGCACTCGTGAGCATTTCAATGGGCTCCATAGATTTCTCGACAGTTCGTATTTACTTGATTTGATTAGTACTGCACCATTAATAGGTCAAAGTAAATACGATTGCTGTTATTCTGTTTGTTGTGCTATTTACCTTCATTTGTAAATTGTAAACTAATAAAGATTTCTCACACCTGTCTACTGTAAGAAAACACTTGTAAATAATCACTTTGTAATTCTCTGATAGCAACCTTTCATTTGTTAACGTTAGCTTACAAAATTCGCTTAATATTCGCTCAGAAGTGGGATAAAATTTTTTAATTGTATTGTTGTAAAATAATTTACAATTGTAACACACATTTAATTAAAATTGTAATATGAACTGGGGGGTAATCCTTGACGTACAATCCTAATCCTAAAATTATTTTTGTTGTGATAGTTTTGTTTGTGACAGTAGCGACAAAATTGAAATTGAATTGTGTTTAAATAAGTTGTCTCATATTATGCTACTCGATTTAAATAAAATTTACTGTTGATGTCATCGCAACGAACTTCAGGATTTTAGGATTTAAATTTGAGATTGAAGTCTAGACTCTAGCGTTAGCTACCAACACTGTTATGAAACTACATACTACTCGCAGACAAGCTGAGCTAAGACCAATGGGTTTTTTTATAATAAAAAACTTATTTACCACTTTACAGCAGTGTTACGGTCCCAGGATACACAGCAGAAGACCAGGTCTCCCTCTTTTAGCCGATGGTATTTTTTTTATTTTTTTTTTCCCGAGGAGGGGAAATCCGTCATGGACACCCGAGTTCTGGGTAGTGCCGGACTTAAACCGGCTAAAACCCCTCCTCGCCTTTATTACTTTTCTATGACACCTGACCGGAACCTCAGGGTATTACATCGTATCAGGTGTCAAGTGATCTTAACATTTTCCTTCTCTTTCTCTGTTTTCTTTTCGGGTCATGGTCTTCTTTATGAAGTCCACCACACTATCCCACGTCGCTTCGCACTCCAGGATGGTGTCCAAGAAGTTCTGCTTCGTTAGTTGCCGTCAAACTTCCCTGGCCAAGAAGTCTCTGGACTCTTGGAATTCCACACAATGGAATATTGTGTGTTTCGCAGTATTTTCCTCTTCACAAAAGAAACCGGTACCAGAGGGAGCTTTGCCGATTCTGTTTATAAATGCATTGAAGCACCCATGGCCTGAGAATAGCCGATGGTATTGTGAGGCTATACGTGACGAGTGGCCAGTTCTGTTATGTACCTACATAATCCGACAAACCACACTTAGAGGCTTTTCCATCTAAATAAGTATATCATCGGCTAAAAGAGGAACACTAGACTTCTGCTGAGTAGCTTAGCGGTTTCGGGAGCTGTAACGCAACCCTTGAAGAAAGATAAAAAAAGTTAGAGTCCCGTATGCAAAAGTTTGATTGTTTGTCTTTATTTCATGTTAAAACATAGCAAAGGATCGATCGATGTGATTTTTCACAGGAAAATTGAATTTTTCATAAACAACTTTGATAACCCACAAAAACTTACATAATAATTTTAGCGTTTAGCTTAAATTTCGTCACGTTTTTCTAATTTACTGTCACTAAATTCGGCTTTTTCTAATTACAGGTAAGAATGTCAACTGAAGCGGTAAGGTCCATAAAGGTCGTATCTAAATCTGTCCGCGGGATGTTATACAAGCTACCTGATTTATCTGATAGAACGACGGTATAAGGGCGGTTATACATAACGTATGATGAATATAAAAGAAGCGAAAGAGGTATGTCAGGGTCGTAACAAAGCCTACCCCTCTTGGGATAAAAGGCGTGATGATAGATAGAGAAGAAGAAAAAAGGAGAAATCGTCACGGGGTACCCAGCTGAAGACAAAGTCTTCTCACTTAGCCGAAGTGTTTTTCTTCTCTATCTATCATCACGCCTTTTATCCCAAGAGGGTTCAAAAAAGATATTATGTGTCCCAACAAAAAGTGCGGGGTTAGCATATTGTAACGAATAGGTACTTAAATCGCACCTAAACACATCAAGGTCTACAGACGTCTCTAGAAGGATCCAGAGAGAATCAACTACAAACGAAAATGGACCGTATTCGCCTAGGCATAGGTACCAAAATCGGCCGCGGTCGGTTCGTAGGTATTTGGCGCCGAGCCGCATCGAGGCGCGTCTACAACTTTGTACAACAATCTCGGCGTTTCTCGAATGTTCGGTGGGCAATATAAACAGAGGATCATTGCCGCAAGGAACACAGTGCGAATAAGAGCGATCAAAGCGAAACAGTGAAGTGGAATTTAGTGCGACTAAGTGTTATTTTATAGTGTTTAATTATTTAACTGTATTTTTGTGGTGTTGAAGTAAAGTTTGTCTATTTAATCGGTATTTTAAATCTCTTCGAACCCTAGCTCGTAACAATATGTATTTAGAAACGCGATATCTTTCGTTCGACTCAAAAGCAAAAAACAACGAAATCCCCAGCCAGAGAATGTCCAACCCTAGAATATCCGGGCAAATCCGTGTTGTCCTTCCCGACCCAGCAATTTGCTCGGACATTCTACGTCGACGAATGTAGACAACATCTCTGTTAGACAGAGAAAGAGATAATAAATTATAAAGACAAAGCAGGACAAAAAGGACAGGATTTCGCGACGCTACTTTTGTCCTGCTTTATCTATCTCTATGGGATATTATCTCTTTCTCTTTCTAACAGACATTTTGTCTATGAGATTTTATCTAGGCTCGGTTGAGTTGATAGCATATGCAGTTTTTGCGTCTCATTCTAAACTGATGACGGTGCCGTCAAATAAGCCCAAAAAAAAACTAGTTCTCGGTGGCTGAGAGGTTAAGACGTCTGGTATTAACTAGGCAGACCACGGGTTCGATTTTCGGCCATGTACCAATGGGTTTTTAATTTAAAAGTTGTGTACATAATCCGTCAAATCACACTTAGAGGCTTATCCATTTAAATACGTACTCGTATACTTCAACAGAACTGGCCACTCGTTAGGTATTATAGCCTCACAAATACCATCGGCTAAACGAGGGAGACTTGGTATACCCTGGGACCGTAACACGGTTTTGGGATCCGTAAAGAAAGAGAAAAAAAACTACCTAGTGCTTGCACCTTATGCTCAAATCTGTATATGCCTTAAGGATTAAAGGTGTAAATATAGCTTAGAAGGAGCTGGGAACGGCGTGTGAGGTAATTCTATTGTGATTATGGTACGAGAGGATGCTGATGGAATGTTGAGGTTAAGGTTTTTTAAAAAAAACTATGGGTCAAAATTTTTTACCAGATTGGTATGTTACAGGAAAGGTTACAGGTTGTCAACCTCTGAGAATTATTTTAATTTTTTTTTTCTTCGCAATGTATCGATTCCAAATATTGTAAAATAAATAAACACTAGGATCGCTGATAGTTCATTCAGCCGTTTTTAAGTCTTTTTTGGACAGATCTAGACAAAAATCTAGACTATATACTCAAGAAGACTGACCAGAAAATGCGAATATGACCTTAGTAAAACATTTTAGTTTCCAAGATATTGTCATTTTCATGAATTTCAAAAATCACGTTGAAAGATTGACTAAAAAGGTTTTAAATATGGCAGAGTTTATATGGAATGCTGGCAGAGGACGACCTATGTGTACTTTTGTTAAAGGGCATATCACAAACGTTGGGATCATCTTAAATACCGATTAATCGGCTTTATACGCTATAAAGGCTATAATACTTGACATTTGCAAATCACCGAAAAAAGAAGACGAAGAACCACTGTTATACATTTATAAAAGCGTTTTTTTTACAAATGTTATACATTTTTAGTTACACAAACACAAGTGATGCGTTGTTCTAGAATAACTGATAAAGTTCGTCCGGCGCCCACTCGTCTGGTCTCAATCATATTTTTCTAATCTATTGTTGGACTTCGTTTGTTGGCAATTTTTTTTAATTCTTCACGGGTTACCCAAGGGTACCCAGTGGAAGTCAAAGTCTTCCTCATTTAGCCAATGTTTTTTGAGGCTATACCTAACGAGTGACCAGTTCTGTTGAGGAATGTAGAAAGCCTCTTTGTTGTTGGCAATTTTTTTTCTAAAACCATCGGCTAAACGAGGGGGACTTGGTCTTCCGCTGGGTACCCTGGAACCGTAACACGGTTTCGGGAGCATCAAGGCAACCCGTAAAGAAAGATAGAAAATCATTTCACTTTCACACGCACTATATGACATCATATTTTTGGTTATACAATATGCATGACTTTTTGAAAGTATAAAATGTAATGTATGATTCTATCTTTTTTCTTTCTTCGCGGGTTGCGGTTCCAGGGTACCCAGCGGAAGACCAAGTTTCCCTTGTTTAGCCGATGGTATTTGTGAGGCTATACCTAACGAGTGGCTAGTTCTGTTGAGATATATTTAGATGGAGTTTGTCGGATTATGTACATAAGTTTTTAATTAAAAAACCCATTGGTACATGACCGGGATTCGGGATCGAACCCGGGGTCTGCCTAGTTAATACCAGACGTCTTAACCACTCGGCCACCGACACACACTTCTATTCTATTCTATCCACCCCTAATATTTTTAGCCGTGAGCATACAAGGATAAAACGAACGGATATAAGCAAATTATTTGAAATTTCTAAGAAAATCGCGGCTCAACTTCTCTTGTGTCGTTAAATTAGCAAACACACTCTAATAGAAAAATATTGACATTGCAAATTAAATATAATTGGTTTCCTTTGCTTCCATATTGCCTTGACTATAATAATCATTTGATAATTACTCATTTATACGACGACTAGCGACTCGAGCCGCCTTCGCCTGGATACAAATCATGCAAACAAACAAACAAACAAACAAACAAAAACATCTTCACAGAACATAGTTGGAGCTTAGTGTCGCCAATGACCTTGACCATACAAACGGCCACCAAGCGCTGTCCCTGAAACACCTTCGAAATTTACATATTTCGATATTATAATCGGTAAATGTTAATTGATTTAGATATACTTTGTTGTGTTTAAAGTACAACGTGTTATTTATTTTTAGGCATTTAAATATTTCCAAACGACATAGCTGTTTAAGAGCAGTAGACAATTAAAGCCAAAAGACACCATTTCATTATTATTATTTTAAATATTGAAGTTTTTGTTTGAGCAAAAAAATATTTCGTACGAATTGTTGTATTAGACTTTATAATTATTACAAAATTTTTTCAAGCATTTTAGTCCATCAGTGTCCAAGCAGTATAGTCTGTCGAAAATGCGAAAGTGTATTTGAGGATACATCGCCTTAATAACTGTTGTTTTTAAATTTACGTGCCCTCCGAATCACTTATTAATTTTAAAGCACATATTGTTACAATGTTGCTTAGCATTTTTACCACGAGTGGGAATGGAACCCGGGACTTCCCGGTTTAAAGTCAATGCTCTACCAATTAGGCTATCAATTCCATTTATGTTACAAATTAGTTCTGAATAAAAATTATAATTTAAAATTATAAAAAAATATCAGTCATTGGTTTTTTATAATTAAAAACTCTTGTACATAATCAGGCAAGCCCCACTTAGAAGCTTTTCCATCTAATTATACCTTAACAGAACTGACCACTCGTTAGGTATAGCCTCACAAATACCATCGGCTAAAATAAAAAGTCTTTGTCTTCAGCTGGTTACCCTGCGACCGATAACACGATTACGGGAGCAATGGCTTCACAAGTCTGAAGAAGAAGAAGTATTGAATCCTGGACTCCAGTTTTACATATAATTAAGCTTTCCTACAAATAGAAATTCTTGCATGAATATAAATGAATCAATTATTTGAGAAACCCCATAAGTCAACAGACCCCAACTTTACAGGAGATGAAAAACCTTTCTGTGAAAAAGAAATGTATGGTCATGGATGTGTTTTGTGTTCAGTTTGACTGATTTAAATGTTACCTATATAAAGTGGTTTTTTTTCGTATAATTTTATTACTTTCATAAAATAAACATTACCTGAAAATCTTGAAAAAAATCCTGAAAAATTGACTTAGGAAGTTTCTCAAATAAACGATTCAAATATACTTTTGATACATAAATTTGTTACATTTTTTACCTGACTGACAAAGTAATATAAAAGTAAACAGATTCCGAGATATCCACGCGTTGACTCACAAAAGGAACTTTTTTAAAGTTTTAAGAAGGATGTGCTTTATCCTTTCTAATAATGATACGCATATATTTATTTTGAAAGGATCCAGGGAATTCCCATATACATAATTCGTTCCACTTAAATTTAATTATTAACCACTATAGCTATGCACGGTTTTTACAACAATAACAGATATTTACGTCTTCATTAAGTGCAGCAACGGGCTTGCCACCTGTTCTGTTCAATATAGACAACTGGCAAAAAGTGGACATTGTTACTGGTGTCTCTGGCCACACCGCAAGGTATAATAGGCCGTGAAGGTATGTGTGTTTTGTGCTAATTACAACAGCTTACAAGTATATTAAACATTTTTTTTATTTACACATAACGATATAAACAACCAGCATGAAATAGTGGCAAGAATATTGGCTGCATTTCCCCGCTGAATCGTTGAGCGAGAAAGGAGCCAGCCCTCTTGTCACCAGAAGAGATGATCAGTCGAGGGGATATACAATTAATCATTTAATTTACGCCATTTCCTACTTGACTATTGTTAGGATTAGACAGTAGGCAGAATATTCGAGTTCCGAAATTTTGACTATGTCTCGTTATCATTAACTAATACCGTAAATGCTAGGCTCCTATAAAACATTAAAATCAATTCACATAAACAAACTCATAAATAAACATTGCACCATATACCATAATTGCACTTTATGATAGTGAAATCTGCTTGAAATTGACGCAGACAGACGCGCACCGATTTCTTTATACTATAGGTATATACTACTTAGTCATCGTTTTGACCTAACGGTTAGATGCTACTCATAAAGTAGATTTTACTGGGTTAGTCCCGGTTCGAATCTCAGGTTATCCAAAATCTATACTGTTATTTTTGTATATTTGTTTGTAATGAGTAAACTCAAAAACTACTGAACCGATTCTAAAAATTCTTACACTAATAGAAAGCTACGATATCCTTGAATGACATAGGCTATATTTAATTTGGTCGAAAATATACACGGACGAAGCCGACTCTAAAAATTCTTTCACTAATAAAAAGCTACGATATCCCTGAGTGACAGTAATTTTTACACATTTTCCGAAAATCAAAATTGAAATCAAGATTTAGTTCAGCACACGTCCATCTTCCAACGACACCCATCACAAATTAACGACAAAGCCAGGTGTCTTTAGAGCGCATGTGCAAACCAACCCCTAAGGTGTGCGTTGCATTTCAAGGCGATTTCAGGTGCGTTATACGCATGCGTCAGGTGAAACACCTGAATTTTGTACTCCTTTCAATGTCTGCTACCCTGGTACCAGCCTGGCAATCTGCCACAGGTAAACGCTCGCGTTAAGGTGACGACCCTAGATTAATTGATAAGTCAATGTCACAGGTTGTTCAACTTATTGATTTAAAGCGGCACCGTTTGCGTCAAAAGTATCTTTACGGATACTTTATATTCTATTCTATTTTTTTTTTTCAAAATGGTTCCATCAGGATTTTGATGATTCCGCCAATGTAAACAGTAACAATAAGCCGATAATCGATAAGTAGGATGCTCCCGCCGACAACTATCACAGTGCGGACGGAGCTAAACTGCAATGGATTCCCCATCACGTCTCGGCGGGCGCGTGCGCTATTCACCAAGGCGTGACGTGGAATCACGGATACTTTAAATACAAGGGTGAAAACGGTTAAAATATAATAATCGTGATTTCAGGGTGGGGAGGCTAAACCTCCCCCTAGATACGGCCATGAGCCCATGTGATGAGAATTGTATGACGGTTCACATCATATAACACATATTCTATGAATTTTCAAGAAATTCTTCAAACTGAGGCTGAACATAGTACACTAAAATAGTGTACCCGGTAGTGGTATTTTTTGATAAAAAAGACAATAGAAGAAAATATATTTTTTTCTTTCTTCACGGATATTAGCTTTCGAAACCAAGTCTCCCTCGTTTAGCCGCTGGTATTTGTGACACTATATGTTAAGGTATATTTAGATGGAAAAGCCTAAGTGTGGTGTTTGTCGAATTATATACATAAGTTTTTAATCAAAAAACCCATTGGTACCTACATGGCCGGGATCCGGGATCGAACCTGTTGTCTGCCTAGTTCATACCAGACGTCTTAACCTCTCGGCCACCGACGCATTATCCCAAGATTGGTAAAAAATAAGTATACGGGTGCGGAATATCGCTTTTTTTTTACACATACTATTCAGCGCGCATTGGTTTGTTCAGAAAGTATCTAATGCAAAAAGACAGATATGTTGGAAAATAATAGTAAAATGAATATAAAAGGCGTCGGTGGTCGAGTGGTAAAGTCGCGGGTTCGATTCCTACATCCGATCATCTACCAATGGGTTTTTATAATAAAAAATGTATGTAAATTATCCGACAAACCGTACAAAAAGGCTTTTCCTTCTATATAACTCAACAGAGCTGGCCACTCGTTAGGTAGATATAGCCTCAAAAAAATCATTGGCTAAATGAGGAAGACATGGGTACCCTGGGGCCGACAACGGTTCCCGAGAGCCGTAAGGCAAACCGTGAAGAAAAAAAATGGCGTTTTGAAGTAATTTACAGAAATCGTATACCAGAAGATGTTCGTGCGCCGCATTTTATTGCATTAGGAAGTCTCACATATTTCTTTGAAAATAAACTATATCAGAGATTTTAATAGTGGGCGGGCCAACAAATCAATCATTTTGTTTGAATCTTTGTGAGAACATAAAATCTATAATCAATAATATTTTTTTAAATAATAACTCATAAAATCACCTAATTTGAAAATTTTGATTTATTTTACACCCACTAATAGGATCGCAATATGGTAAGGATTAATATGCCCCTTCCCTGCCCCGTTTTTTAAAGTAGGTACCAAAATAGTATGTAAAGAGATTCAAACAGGTATATGTATTTATGTATATATTTTATACATCCCTATTAATATAAATGTGAATGTAAGTTTGTTTGTTACGCTTTCACGCAAAAACTACTTAACCGATCATCATGAAACTTTGCACATATATTCTTGGAGGTATTAGAAGTAACATAGGATACTTTTTATTATCACGGCATGACGACAGGAACGGGGTGGGCAGAGGTGAACATGACAAAAGCTATGTATGAAGTGTATATGTTTGCCAACATTTTGAAATTAGAAGTCGTGGGAAACAGCTATTTCTAATATGTTTATACTAGCTATCCACCCCGGCTTCGCGTGTGGACAATATTAAAATCTTATATATAAAATTCTCGTGTCACGGTGTACGTAATTGAACTCCTCTGAAACGGCTCGACCGATTTTCGTGAATTTTAGTGTGCATATCCGTTAGGGTTGAGAATCGGACAACATCTATTTTTCATCCCCCTAAATGTTAAGGGTGGCCCACCCCTATTTTTTTGATAGGTGGGGTAGGGGTAGGGGTAGGGGTAGGGGTAGGGGTAGTGCGGGCAAGTCAACGTTTGGGCAGGACAACGTCTGCCGGGTCCGCTAGTTATATTATAAGTATAAAACAAAGTCTCTAGCCGCGTCTCTCTGACTGTTTTCACGCAAAAACTACTAAACAGATTTTGTTGCGGTTTTAACTATTAGATAGGTTGATTTACCGGGAAAGTTTAACAGTATTAAACATGGACCTATCATGTTTAGGAGCTGAGCATTAACAGTACAAGTGAATCAAATCGGGGAAAAAGTTAGCCCAACGAGTTATCATGGCGTATGCTGTCTAATCCGTCAGAGATATATCAAAATGATGTATGAAAGAATTGTGTAGAATAAAATGATCTAGAAAAAAGTCAGCGGTAGCATATATCTATATCTAATAGATAAGTAGTTATAAGCGTATTTATGTAGGTATTCAAATTGTTGTAAATTGTGCGAAGCCGGAGTACTATATTACTGGCGGTTTCACTGACTAGTAATCTATACTAGAAATGCTGAAAGGATTATAATATGTTTGAACCATAGGCTTCCCCCTTCACCAATTGTCTGCTCATTTGGCCATAAAATTAACCATTAGGATAGTAATAAGTTACCTTAGGTTTCGTTGGTATCGTTTTGTGTCAGACAGAGCTCTAGAAAAATATATAAATATATATGTTGTTTCTAAATGTGAAAGGCGATCTAGGACGTCTAATTTGCGAGAACATAGTGTTTCCTATATTAAGTTTGTATTTTAACATAATGTCCATATATAATAAAACGTCAGAAAAATACACCAGTCTAAACACCCCATTCCGGTCATACTTATTTATGCTTATTTTTCACTAAATAAAAATGAATTCAGACAGGTAATGAACTTCATGAATAAAAAAACCGATACAAAACTGCAACTTTGTCCTAAAGGTGTAAACACTAATCGTTGGAAAATTAGCTTCGATAATGAGACTGATTCGTCGAAATACCGGTTACGGATCGAAACTCATTACTGGCATGAGGCGTTGTACTGGTAGGGTTGGCACCATGATTTAATCACCATCACACTTTTTTCAATTTTTTTCATCACGGGTTGCTTTACAGCTCCCGAAACCGTGTTACGGTTCCAGGGTACCCAGCGGAAGACTAAGTCTCCTTCGTTTAGCCGATGGTATTTGTGAGGCTATACCTAAACGAGTGGCCAGTTCTGTTGAGGTATATTTAGATGGAAACGCCTCTAAGTGTGGTTTGTCGGATTATGTACCTACATAAATTGGTACATGGCCAGTATCCGGGATCGAACCTGTGGTCTGCCTAGTTAATACCAGACGTCTTAACCACTCGGCCACCGACGCACCATCACTACATTTTATAAAACAAAGTCATTCGCCGCGTCTAAACGGATTTTATTGCGGTTTCACTATTATACAGATTGATTCACCGGGAAGGTTTATGGACCTATCATGTTTAGGAGCTGAGCATTAACAGTATAAGTGATACAAGTCGGGAAAAAAAGTTAGCCTTTACGAGTTTTCATGGCGTCTAATCCGTCAGAGATATGACATAATGATGTAAGAAAGAATTGTGCATAATAAAATTATCTACAAAAAAGTCCGTGGTAGTATAAAAATCCGAAAAATACCTCTCGGAGAATCCGCGCGCGCTCATTGGTCAAATCAAACAGCGCGCGTTTCCCTGGCTTCCTGTTACACACTTCCGTCCCTTTTCACGAAATCACTCCCACAGATTGCAGGAAAGCGAGAGGAAAGATGTCACACATCAAAACCTATGAAACAATTTAACAAACCGACTTGTAGGTAGTATCTGCTTGAACAAGTTGACAACCCTGATGGCGTTAAAAATTGTATCCAGTACTCGTAAACCTTCGGGATTACAAAAAAAAAGTAAAATAATTTTATATTGGATATTGGATATACTAAAAGTTTGTCAGGTTCTTTTTTTTTCAATCTTTTATGAAACTAAAAAGAATCTAGCTATCTATCATCACACCTTTTATCCCAAAAGGGGTAGGCAGAGACAATGAATACCATTTGCTACGATCCTGACATACCTCTTTTATATGTTCAAGAAAGGTACACCTGCCAACATTTCCTTTCACTTCTGCTATATAAACTTTTTTTATCAATCTTTTATCCTTGATCTGTTTATCTAATAAAGTAATTTATTAATTAATATTAAAACATTTACACAAACGGGTAAAAATAACACAACAATTTTAAAACAAAACTAAAACTAAATATTTAAAAATTAAACACAGGGCTCTCTAATCATGAATATGTAGTGATACATACTCATAAGTAGAAAACCTTCTCGAAATCACTGTCCTGCGGTAAAGTGCCAAGAAGGCTAGCAGCGTTTCCTCGCTGTATAGCTATATGCTAATACGTTGCCCCAAGGTATGCTCCAGCCCTCTTGTCACTTGAAATGTCGATTAGACGAGATGATAGTTCCTTATATAATTTCTTTGCTCCGAGGCCCCACGGACCCATGGTTTCAACCCCAAACGGTGCAAATAAGTAATCTTTCATCCTTTATTCTTTCCACAAAATTTACTGTATTGAAATTAAAAACCTTTGAAATCGGTTCAGCAATCTACATAGAGCTTCTAGCTCATCATGTTGAACTTAAATAAGAAGGCTGAGTTTTTTTCAATTTTGCACTTGTTAAAATATACCAGGTCTTGCCACCTTGTCTCTCTAAATGTGAACACTGTTTCCAATATAAACTGACAATGTATAGAATGGGTATCGATGACAAAGTTAAAGAACTAAACTTCCTTTTAATAACTTGTCCACAAATGAAATAATACTCCCTGCGATAATTTCGTGGACAATAAATTGCAATTATAGTGTCTAGGGTTCGTTGCCCGTTACGAGCACGACATCGTTTATAATTGATTAGATACTAGATACGTTTTAATCTAGAATTCTAGACTTATAACTTAGCTTTGACTTTTCCCACGAAATTAGACATCTTTTTAAGACTTCCGTGGCCAAATTTCGTTTTACCATCTGTATTTGGCCAATTTTTTCATCGATTTATCTGATGATATCACAGCAAGATGTATTATGCGAACCGCTACACAATTCACAACATTTCATTTTTCGTTAAGTACCAAAATTAAAAATCCGTTTGGAGATCTTCCTTTGCTAAACACGATACACATATTTGATTATTTTTTATTCAGTGGTTTAAGAGATATTTTGAAAAAACTACACTGTGTAACGAGTACCGCTCAAAGCTACTATACTCTCTGCCTTTAAGGGAAACTGGCATTAAAAAGTATTAGTTGTAGTTGTAAAAACAAAACAGGATACAAGGGGACTACTGATGGAGCCATAACACGAAAAAATAGAATAGAATAGATACAAGGGAATTTAATTTACGTGCTTCTCTACCCATCTTTGTTGATGAAAGTGAATTAAATTTAATTTTAAATTAATAAACTCAAAAATAAACAATAATGAATGAAACAAAAGAACCATGAACGAACTATTGAACGAATGAAACGAACGAACGCACGCAGCTCATGTAATTTCTTTTTTTTTTAATACAGAATACGCATAGATACCTGATACTTTTAGCCGTTATCGACTTTTTCTAAAAATACAATATTTAAAAATTAATTTAAGAGTGTTAAAGTTAAAATTTTAGAAAAGCAAAAAATACGGGTACCTTAATTTTTCACCTACTTTCATATAAGCTAATAAAATTAGGGTGTTAAAATTTTGAAATGTTGTGGATTGTGTATTCAAATTGTGAACAAAATTTTAAAGCTAATTCTCCTTTAAATATATAACTCGATTATGATAATTTGACATATTGTTGTCTGAAATATTATGTGTAAAAGTGTACCCTGTCTTCCTCAATTAGACCAACCGACGCATAGTTTTAATTTTAGTATAAAATTAATTGCCTTAAGAAAAAGCGGGAAGGAATGGGTCGAACTATTAATATCAACTCTCTAATATAGGAGCCGCTTATTGGAGCCTATTTGTGCCTATTTGAAGAAGTTTGTATGTGAATATAAATCTATTAAAAAAATCATTTGTCTGCGCCGATATTTGTCCTACCTACTTCGTAGAACACGTAAAACCGGCCTAATAGTAATTGAAGAAGTGACAGGTATTTTGTCTATCGGCAAACTTTAGATACATATATTTTGAAAAATAACCTCTGTAACAGACGGACAGACAGTTTTTTCTTTTTTAAGTTTCGGAACCCTAAAAATTACCATAACCCCAAAGTACCCAGCGGAAAACGTATTCCTTCCTCATTTAGCGGAGCATGATTTTTATTTATTTTTTTATTATCCGTTCTAGGTATTGCAAACCGTTGACTTCAGAGCGTCATCTCGGTTTATGAGGTCGAGAACCACTGAAAAAACATTAAACTGACGAATGAGTACTGAAGCTAGTTCTAAACAATGATATCATCTAGCGTAATAGGACGTGCAAAAAATATAGTCAACTATTGTCTCGAAACTTTGTTTGCTCATACATATTCGTCATTATTTTTTTAACCGACTTCAAAAAAAGGAGGAGGTTTCTCAATTCGACCGTATAATTTTTTTATGTGTGTTCGCGGATAACTTCGTTGTGTATGAACCGATTTTGATCATTTCCAGAGAAATCGAGGGGAACCTTCGAAAATCGTAGTGGCGACTAGTGCGTTTGTATTTCAAAGCACTACTATTTAATGAAGGTCTGAAGTCGATCTGATGATGGAGCCGAAAGATTTACAGCAATTACCTGGTGTATTGATGATAACGTTGCACCGATATGAGTTATATTACCCATCACTAAAAAGCGTAAATTAAAGTACTTTTTAACAAAAAAAACCGACTTCAATCAGGAAACTAAAAAGTACAACATAAATTTACTTAACACAAAGTAATTCGTAATGATTAAATAAGTATTTTATAATTTTGAAGTAAGAAATAATAAATATTTCGTCGTAGAATTTGAAGACGGTTGTTGCCCTCTTCCCTCCAAATATTATCTCTGTGCAAAAAAATCACGTCAATCCGTTTGCACAAAAACAAAACAAACACACAAAATTCAAAAGTTTCTTATAAGAAAATTGGTGCTTAGCATTTTTTTTTTTGGAACGAATGGGAATTGAACCCGAAATCTCCCAACGGTCTACCAATTGGGCTATCGACTCCATTTTTTTTGTATTTAAACTAAGGAAAACTTTCATTGAAGCTATTTTGCGCACAGTAGTAAACTCTCTGAAGTTCAGACAAAGTGCGAATACTGGCATGGGAACCATCGCGGTATTATTTGTTCTTCTTCAAAGAAACAATTACGTTATAATTGCTCTTTAAAACATGTTTCATCATCTGTTTGATCTTTAGGATTAAAAAAGTAATATACATACTTTAAAATGTTTATTGCTAGGCAGATTTTTCGATAGCTATATCGGTGGCCGAGTGGTTAAGACGTCTGGTATTAACTAGACAGACCCCGGGTTCGAGGGTCTTCCGCTGGGTACCCTGGAACTGTAACACGGTTTCGGGAGCTGTAAGGTAACCCTCACGGGAAAGAAAAAAAAAGATTTTTCGATTTGAAACCGTTTAACTCTAACTCGAGTCAAAAAGCAAAGAATCCTTTTAGGTAGGTATAGTAGGTATTAAATTAATATTGCATTATCTACAGAAAAAAAAACGTTTTTTTTTCATGGACTGCCACGGCTCCTGAAGCCAGGGCGATCCTATGGATACGTTGCTGAGAATCTTCTCGTGCTTCTAATGACACGTAAAGCCGTCGCCCGTCACTTCTAAAAATAAGTTGCGAAGGGTTCCGTACCATTATTTAGGCATTCCCTATTTTTTCTAAAATTTAAGCTCAGTAGTTTTAGGAGTAGGGGGGGGGGGGTGGAGTCAATTTTAGTATATTTTAAAATAATAATAAAAAAATACTTGTACCTACTTAATCCTTATAACGAGCCCTTTCAGTTGATGTCACATGATGAACTTGAAAAAAATAATGTTTTTTTTCGTTTTAATTAACCGACTTCGAAAAAAAAAGAAGGAGAAGGTTCTCAATTCGGACCGTTTTTTTTTTTTTTTGTATGTATGTACATCGATTACTCCGCCAGTTGTGAACCGATTTTGTTGGTTTCTTTTTTAATCGACAGATAATTCTTCCAGATTGGTCCCATTTTTATCTCATAAAAATTGGTTCTTTAGTTTTTCAGAAATTTTAAAAAAACTGACCTTATAAGTCAATTTTTCGTAATATCTCGATGAAATATGTACCGATTTTGACGACTTATTTTTTTAAGGATATAATAATTTCTCGACATTATCTCACAGTCATATGACGAAAATCGGTTCAGTAATTTTTCAGAAATTCAGTAATTTGTCTCTGTTTACTGCTGAAAATTATTTCTAATTTGGCACCAACCGTCTTCAAATTCTACGACGAAATTTTTATTATTTCTTACTTTTCAGTGCAAATTTTTGAAGTCGGTACACTTTTTTTAAAAGGTTTATTTTCATCCCAAAATCGACATTCGATATTATATGACATTTTTTATTTATATTCGATACTAATATTATAAATGTGAAAGTAACTCTGTCTCTCTGTCTGCTGAACCGGTTGTGATGAAATTAGGGTACTGAGAAAACTTGAACCCTAGGGAAGAACATAGGCTATCTTTTCATAAATCTAATATCCCCTAAGTAAAGTGTATTATTTTTACTTGTCTTTATTAATGCAGTAACAGTTTTAGATTAGATTTGATTCCACGTCATGACGGACAACGCACGCGCCTCTTCGTGACATGATGTTGAATCCAGTTTAATCCTGTCCGCGCTATGATGGTTGTGGGAACATCCTAGCTATTGGCTATTGTTACTGTGACGTCAATAATACTTGACAATGTCAAGTTGACATTGGCGGAATCATCAAAACCCTGATGTGATTCTACGTCACGCCTTTGTGAATAACGCACGCGCCCGCAAAGACGTGATGGGGAAGAAGAGCCATTACACAAAAAATAGAATAGAATAGATTACAGACACTTTATTTATTCAGATTATAATAATGAACAGTTAACATTATACATCACGTAACAATCGCAGACAAAACGGAAGGCGTGTGGTCATCGACCAGTTACATGTCTGTCTGTTAATAATTTGCATAACAATGAATATGACATCGTGAGTCATTATTCATATGTAACAACTTCAATATTATATATTGTGTACATTGTTGTAGAAATCCTTGTGGCCTTAACGCCTACATATTTAAAAGTGTTTGGTTATGTTCCCCGATTACTTGAAGACGCCTGGGCCGATTTGGTATACTTTCCAGGTGGTCCCATGGTCATCAGGTTCAGGATCTGATAATGGGATCCTGAAGAAATCGAGAAGTCTTCAAATTTTATAGGCACAATTGAAGCGATTTGGGTTTTTTTTTATACTGACTTGTGCATTTGCTTTCAGAAAGCACCACTATTTTTTTTAAATAATTTGTACAGAATCATGTGAGTAAAAAGAATGCGGAGTGCAAGATGGTGTTGTGACATAATAATGTATCAACCGGTCACTAGTATGGGATGCTACATGTGTAGATGTTCTCGCACCATCCCATCTTCTATATAGGTACTTGCTGAAATGCCCAAACGTATTAAAAAAATAATTTGAATAGGACCTACATATATTAGAGGACTAATTTGTAGATCATTTTATTCTACACAATTCTTTCCTACATCATTTTGTTATATCTCTGACGGATTAGACAGCATACGCCATGAAAACTCACTGGGGCTACCTTTTTTCCCGACTTGATTCATTTATACAGTTAATGGTCAGCTCCTAAACATGATCGGTCCATGTTTAATACTCGTAAACGTTCCAGGTGAATAAACCTACAAAAAATTCCGTTCAGACAGACAGTCAGACAAACGCGGTAGGGGACTTTGTTTTTATTTTTATACTCGCGTATATATACAAAAAACATATCTCTTATTTTATCACATAATTATTACGGGCTGTCCACATAATTATGGCTAAAGGGGTGAGTAGGTAGTTAATTTAAAAATACAGACGAAGCCGTGGCTATAATCTAGTCTAAAAATAACATCACCACACCAACTGCATTATAAATAGTTCATACAAAAATCAAAGCGCTACCGAAATTATATATTTTCGCGTAAAAATATTACGGGAAGTTTGTTCGCACCATAAATCTGCAGGAAATAGTCTAGAATAGAAAAACTCATAAAGCATGGACTTCTGAAATAGACTTTGGAGTAATAAACATTACCTTTTATTCGACGTGGCTTTGCCCTGGTACTTTAAGTTACATTACGCCCCTCCCCTGTCCATTTTTTCTGCTTGAATTTAATCTAGGTAGATCAGTGTTTTGAAATATTTACAATATGAAAATAAGCGCCGTACACACACATACGGAGAAGCAACTAATTATATAGTATACGCGCCACGCATACACAAGAGAGAAGAGAGCGGCGGCGGAGAGGGTGGCATGACGGCAGACCGTTTTCCGTCACGGCATCAAAAATGTAACAGGATTTTTCAATTTGAAACTTGGCATTATTACACACACGTATTATGTCGCCAGTTTTTAAATTTTAGATTGACATGACGTGCTGTGCTAGTTGTGCATATCGCAGTCGGCGGGATCGTCATATAAAACTTGACATTGGCGGAATCATCAAAACCCTGATGGAGCCATCACGAAAAAGTAGAATATAACCTTTCTTATGCTCATGGCTCTCATCTCACAGGGGTAGCCAGAGAAAATTTCACCCACTTTCCTTGGTCACCTTATCTAAAACCACACATTCGCCGACCGTTAGATTCAAAGCTTTCGAAAAATAGTATTTATCGAGACTAGCTCATTGAAACGTCTAATTTAGTTAGAACAAAGTGACATTTGAAACGGTTACTGGAAATGGCGGACGTCAATTAACCCTGAAACACTTTGTAATTGATGGTTTTATTTTACAAGGTAACGTTTACCGTTACACCGAGCATTTACCTTGCGGCATTTAATAGGAACTGGCAAATCTATCGCTGTACCCTTAGTGCCGCCCTGGGGCACCGTGAAAAATTACTTAAATCCTACATATTTTTTTTTATAAAATAAAATGAATCATTTATTCTGTTTATTAAAAACAAAATTTTTTCTCTCTCCGAATTTTGCCGCCCCTGGAAATTTGCCGCCCTGGGCACTGGCCCCTGTGGCCCCTAGTGTAAATCCAGGCCTCTGTACTTGCGGCGAGACCGCAGGGATTGTAGCAATGTCCATTTTTCGCAAGTTGGCGAGATTGTCTGTGTTTTATTAAATCATCATAGCTAATACATATTATAAAACGAAGTCCCCCGCTGCGTTTGTCTGTGTCCTTTGACGCAAAAACTAGAACGAATTTTGTTGCCATCAGGAAGGTGTGAATCAAGTCGGAGAAAAAGTAGATCCTGCGAGTTTTCATGGCGTATGCTGTCCAATCCGTCAGAGATATAACAAAATGATGTAGGAAAGAAATGTGGAGAAAAAAGTGATCTATAAAAAAGTCCGCGGTAGCATATATCTATCTCTAATAGATAAGTAGTTACAGGCGTATTTATGTAGGTATTCATATTATTGTAAATCCATATTGTACCCGTGCGAATCATTACATACATTTTTTCTTCTCATAGACAAAACTATTTGAATACAAAACTGCATAAATTATGCATTCCAGCGCTTGCATTTAGAATGATAAGTGGGTTAAATGCAAATACAATAATATTTTTGGAAGTTGAAGGTCTGTCAGCTACTTTAGACTCAGGAAGTAATTTTTGAAATTGGTCTTTTGAATACTAATTTATCTAAAACTAGCTTTCAGCTCCGGCGTCGCCCGTGGAGCTCATGTTAACTTTCATCTATTATTTAGTTCGTCTTTCAAATTTTCCGGGCAAATTTTCCAAATTTTCTTTGCTTAAAAACCTGTTTGTAACATTTTAAAATCGGTAAAAACATCGGTCTAGCCGTTCTCGAGTGTACCAACCTGTCCGTTTGTCACTGCTTATTTTCTCCAAATATACAGGACGAAAAAAGTTGAAACTTGGTACATATATATAGAGTTTGATAACCCTATCACGGACGTACAGCGTAAGTAATTAATTTAATAATCATAAATTTCGATTTGGGGGTTAATTTTTGGGGAGAAATTAATACGCAAAAATTTTTTTTTTCCAAATGCATCATGTGACATATCAAATGAAAGGACACGTTATAAGAAATACATTATAGAGTATAGATATGGCGAGTCTATGAATGCTAGTGCATTTTAAATCTTTAATACTTTTAATCAGATAATATCCATTGAATATGATCCTTATTCCGTAAAAGAGATAAGTATTCAAAGTAAAAAAGTAAAAAAAGACACAGGTTATTTTTCTCATTCCCTTGGGATTGAATTTGGAAGAGCTTGAGAGATGTTATCTTGGTTACTTCAAATAAATCGATATTTACTGTTAACCAGCGCAAGTTATAATCGACTTGTCATGTCTTAGGAGATGCTCCGACAAGAGATATGACTTTCTTTTTTATTTCATCTGGGGATGATCAATTTCATTATGAGTCACGCCTTTTGAAATGAAATGTAGTCATCAGCAGTGAAATCTGATTAGTTTTGTGATCGAAAATGATAGGTATAGATCAAGAAGTAATATTCTTGGTATATATATTTATTTTGAATGGCACAGGACAATACCTATTAAGCTGCCATGGACCAACTTCTGTCAAAAATTTGGCAAATCTCAATGAATCCTAGAAAACAATTAGTAGATTACGTTTGGGTCATACCTGTCTTACTGTTCATCTCAATAAAATTCACATCAAAGATTCATCAATTTGTGAATGCGGTTTGGATATTGGAGATGC
Organism: Nemapogon koenigi; assembly: GCA_963924495.1. Lineage (NCBI taxonomy): Eukaryota > Metazoa > Arthropoda > Insecta > Lepidoptera > Tineidae > Nemapogon > Nemapogon koenigi. The sequence goes on along the minus strand of OZ004647.1, from coordinate 10,104,505 downwards.
TAATCATCTTTTTTTTTCATGTGAATTATATAATCGGGATAATTTTATGAAATCTTTATTAAGTAACAATATTCAGTTTCCCATCAACATAGTGAGTCTTCTACATATTATGATGAATTCTAATATTTTCATAATATCATGTATATCTAAATTTTTATCTGATAATAACATAAAAATATAAGTCTATCTATATTTTAAATAAAGCTTTATGTTTATTTATTATCATTCTTATTAAATAATTTGTTGGTTTCAGTTATGTATCAATTTCATTGTTCATTTAGTCATGAATTATTTAATTTAAATATTATTTTAATTTTGAAATTTTTTTTTGTGTATGTAAATAGTTTTAATTAATTTAATTGTAAATATAGAAGTAGTATTGTATATTTATTTCAGATTCTTGAAAGTATCGATACTAAATTTCGACAGCTATATCAATATGTAACTGAATAACGACGTGACACTGGCAGAAATGTACTTATCTTAGTACAATTGCCAATCAATAAAATAAAAAAAAATAGTTTATTTATACAACATTTTCAACTCAAATTGCTAATAGTTATTATTTTTATTATCTAAGGTTTTAAATGAGTAATTTTAAAACAAACATTGCTATTGCGTTTTAAAAACTATGGCCATTTAGAAATCTTAATAATGAAAACATTGCTTGACCTATCCTTGAAAAATAGGTTTATTTAAATATATATCTATCTACCATCACGCCATCGGGGTAGGCAGAGACAATCGATTACTATTTGCTACGATCCTGACATACTTCTTTGGCTTTTTTTATATTCATCATACCTTTCATAAATGCTCGGCGATTGTGTGTACTTTTAATATTGCATATATAGCATAGTAGATACATTTAATTGTATTTTATTGAATTCTATTAAATTTAAATAGTAATTTTAATTGTTACAGATCGTTGCTTGTAGCAGCCATCGTATTAATCAACTGTGTATCATCAAGACATCACTTCTCACATAATGTAAGTTTTATTTTTAACACGCTTTTATTAGCTTCATCTGTAACTAACTATGTAAACAAATCTTGGAGTCGAATCTATTTTGCAAGTGTATGTTATCGGATGACAATACATTAATTTGGTACCATCGATCTGGTCTGATGATGGAGCCAGGAGGTGGATAGTGGAACTCTGTAACGAAACGACGTAACCCCATCGAGTTTGGGCTCGTTTGGTTTGTGTAAGTGCGTGGAACTTACAAAAGTGTGTTTTTTTTTTTTTTTATAAACTACACGAATTATTTAACTTTGGTAATTGAATATTTCATTAGCGCCTGATTTTATTTTAACATAACAAGTACTGCTCTTTGATCTCGTCTCAACAGAACTAGCCACTCGTTTATAGCCTACAACCTTACAAAAATAGCGTCGGCTAAATGAAGAAGGACAATATGGTTTCCGGGAGAGTATAATGTGGTATAATATAATATAATATAATATAACTATGCATTTTAAAATGAAAAAAAAATTTGTTTGATCTGCCACATTTTTTTCTTTTTCATTTTTCCTCTTAATTAACCCTTTAAATCGAAATTAGATTATTTACGCTATAAGTCCGTGATTGGGTCATGAAACTCTAATTATGTACCAAGTTTCAACATTTTTCGTCCAGTAGATTCGGAGAAAATAAGCTGTGACAGACGGACAGACAATCACATGAGGGATTTGGTGTTTTCATCGGAGATCTTCGGAACCCTAAAAAGTTCGCGGTAGTATATATCTACCTCTAATATATAAATTGTTATAAACCCATATCGTATACGTAATATTAACAGATGCATATGTCCTTATTCTGATAATGTGTGGAATATGGTGGAATGGAAGACTAATCCAATAAACAAAGCAGTTAAGACTTGAGATATTATTATATCTAGATTGTAGGATTTGTAGGTACAATAATTCCCTTATCTTGCCCTTTTATAAGTAAAACTAAGTTGAATATTTAGACTACGAATATCAAATAATCCAAAACATCCGCAATATTAAAACCATAATTATTATAGTAGATTCTCTAAAGGGCCTCTACCTGTTGGACCTATGTCCCCATGCAAGCCTTACAAATTACCAGGAGTTTTGTCCGTGAACTTGGATATATCATAGCTTCGCACCTGTACAATATGGGTTTTCAACAATTTGAATACCCACATAACTATGTAACTACTTGTCTATTAGAGATAAATATATGCAACCGCATACTTTTTTGTAGATAATTTTATTCAGCATCGCGATTCAGCGCGATAATGCAGCCAGTATTCTTGCCACTATTCCACGCAGACCTGGTTTATTTATTTATTTTTAATGTTTAATTTAATTTATAGGTTTTTATTTTGTTATGTGTAAATAAAAAGTATAGTTTGTCTCATAATATGTTACTCGATTTAAATAAAATAGTCACTGTTGTCGTGTTATTGTAACGAAAATAAATTCAGGATTTCAGGATTTAAACCTGCCCCTCCTACCCTTATATTAACGCATGATTGATCTACCTGCGACGCCATTGTCATATTATTGGTATTCATATTACAATGACATTTGAGCTGGGGTCAAATTTAATTACAATGGTTTGTTGACTTCTTCTCAGTCGTGGTGCTCTTGACAGAGCAGTCGTGGTCAATCATGGCGGTCCACAGCGCGAGGCACCGTGTATTGACTCGCCATGGTTAACTTTCTTGGGAAGAATAGTGCAGTGGTTTCCCCTTGCCTTCTGCACCAGACATTTTGACACTATTTAGGTCTTTTCAGGTTTGTTGACTACGAAACCCTAAAAACTCATGCAAAAATTAAAAGTAAAACACCTGTTAAGATAAGGTCTATAATAATATAATTAAAGTTAAAATTGATCCATTACTCGCGTCCTTGACTCTCGGTTTGACCGCAAAAATATTATAATTTTAACCGATTTACAGGTAAATAGGTGATATTTATACCCTTTAATGGAGTTGAAGAATTTTTATACCAAGAATTGTAATTAAATTTTATTAGCTATACTTTTTCTTATTCTGGCCATATAATATAACGATAGGCACATAAAATAATAAGGAGCGAGTGAAATATACCCTCGTACCTAAGGAATGATCCCGAATTACCGGGATCTCGCATACATGTTGCGGGACTAATCTCGGTCGAAAAATTTGCGGGATCCCGCTGGACTGGCGGGATTACAGAGAAGCGTGGTACATACGTGTTTCTCTAAGGTGCGGGACGCCGAGCCCTAGGGGAACGATGTGAAAGCGCGGGGCAAAGAATTCCCCACCCGCGCCCCTTGTTTGATTACTTATATTTTGCCAGTTACAACTTGTAATTATGACGCAATGCAATGATTTTTTCATTGAATATTGATTGTCATAGAATCTATAAATAAATTAAAATCAAACTGAACTTTATAAGAAATATTATTATTTTGGGCCGGGTATACGGTACTCTGCAAACACTTGCGTCACACCTGCGACCTTTTCTAATAATTTTATTTTTTATATTTATTACATATATTAATAACCCATTTAAAATGTACCAAAAAGCTTATTTAATTTGGGTTAAAATTAAAACCATGAAAACGAGGTCTATTACGATTATTTACGATTGATCCCGCAAATACCGAGATGGTTCAGTCCCGCAAATACCGGAATTCAAATTATTTTGCGGGATTGCATTCCCTACTCGTACCTAAGTAAGCTGTGTCGATGGCCGAGTGGGACCACGATCGATTAAAAACTTAATATGTTCTTAGAGGTTTTTCCATCTAAGTATACCTCAATAGAACTAGCCTCACAAATACCATCGGCTAAAATAGGAAGACTTTGTCTTCTGATGGGTACCCTGTGACCGATAACACAGTTTCGGAAGCCATAAGCCAACCCGTGAAGAAAATATAAAAAAAGCTTAGAGGATATTTACGCCGTGCTCTCTGCCTGTCGGTTTTTTTAAAAGGAGCGAGGTGGTCTCATTTTTAAGAACCAAAAAGTAGAATAGAAACAGCATACATAGTTCTTAAAAAACTACACATCGAATCGACATTTGGTGTTACCACCAAATTACCAAGTTACCTGAAAATGTCTGAAAAATCTAAAAACTCTCACAAAAACTTAATATTACCGTAATCTTGCTGTAAATTAGTAATATCGTTATTTCACAGGTTTTTTGATAGATATTGACCGCATCCGGAACTAAGTCATTAGAGAAGAATGCGGCGTGAAAGATTATGTTGTGACTTGTGACTAAAATTAAAAAAGTAGTTTACGCTGGTTTGGACAATGAAGAATGAAGAATGAAAGATTGATTAAAAAGGTTTATATGGCTGAAGTGAAAGGAAATGCTGGCAGGGGACGACCTAGGTGATATTATTGAACATAATCGTCTTTAGGAAACATTCATGAAATACACGGTTACGCTGAAGCTAAAAATGCATGGCTCATAGCCTGCCCAAATTCAGATGTACCCATAGTCCCGTCATTACAAAAACAGTGGGACGAGCCACTTTGCACATTAGTACGGAAAAAATTACTAGAAACGTCAACTAATGATGCAGAGCGGGCGCGTCTCTTAGCTGTTGCTGAGTGGAAGTCGGGACTATGGCTACAAGCCATACCATCACCAAACGTTGGTACTCTGCTACAGCGGAACACAATTAGAATCGCTTTGGGACTACGCCTAGGAGCAAAATTAATTGTGTCACATCGCTGCCATTGTGGAGAGGAGGTGGATGAGCTGGGCCACCACGGTCTTTCGTGTATCCGTAGTTCAGGACGCATTGCAAGACACGCCAGCCTTAATGACATCATTCGTCGGGCCCTCGTCAGCATTAATGCGCCAGCCATTTTGGAACCTAAAGGGCTGGCACGAGATGATGGCAAAAGGCGCGATGGAATGACTCTTGCACATTGGAAGAGGGGGCGACCATTGGTATGGGACGCAACATGTGTGGACACCCTCGCTCCGTCTCACCTTCCATGCACATCAATTGAGGCTGGGGCTGCCGCTTGCAAAGCCGAAGCTGCCAAACGTCGCAAATACGCATCTCTTCCTGAAGAATACATATTTGGGGCGTTTGGGGTGGAAACACTGGGCCCGTGGGGACCTAGCGCACGACACCTCTATAAAGAAATCGCCAAAAGATTAGTAGAGGTGTCCCACGACCAAAGAGCTGGCTCATATTTGGCACAAAGGATCAGCATCGCCATTCAACGTGGCAATGCATCCAGCCTTATGGGCACTCTCCCAGAAGGCAGCAATCTTGATGATTTTTTTTATTTATAGGTTTATTTGTATATATAATGTTTAGCATTGTAGATATATATTGAAATAAACATTATAAAAACCTTAAAATTGAACATATAAAAAATGTATTGATCGATGGAAATATTAAAAGTACACACAATCGCCGAATATGTCAGAATAGAATAGTAACAAATGGCATTCGATTGTCTCTGCCTACCCCTCTTGGGATAAAAGGCGTGATGATAGATAGATTTTGAGGGGTCCCATCGACTAGCCTTTCCAATCACATCAACTCAATATCTTCCAACCCACATAGTGTATTTAAAGTCAATTGTGTGAATATAAACTCTCTCGTTGTTGGGCCTTGAACTTGGTGTGTTGTGATGTCTGAGTTTTATTGGCATCCATTCGAATGCATGCTGCGTTTGAAGAGATCGTGAAGTGCATTTTTCTTTTACTACCTATAGCCCACGATAGGTAAAATAATACAACCAGAGATATCGTTTGAAAAAAAATGGAAATAGCCTGATTTTTATTAGTTAATTATTGAGATAACGGTAACTTACCTGAGACAGATTTTAACATGAAGAAAACTTTCAATGCTCAAATCAGTTATTGTTTTTTTCTTCACAAATTAAATAAACATTACTTTGTCCTTAAAGCCTGAAACAGCCCAATGTTCATTCATAGTTAGGTCTCCAAAGATCTTTCCAAAGTTAGTCGACTCCTTTCTGCGATTGTTTAAAAAAAATTAAGAAGTTTAAATATAATGGTGGGAATTTTTTTAGATTTGTATGTGATGTGTATTTTCTAAAAATGCCTATGGTGAGTATTAAAATTTAATGAAAACTTACTTTTAAAATGACAGAAAATACACCCGTGGACGAGATTGGTACCATATTAAATAACGTGAGTTTTTTTCAAAACCGGGTTCGATTCCTGAGTGGCGTATGCGTTTTTTTTATATGAATGTAGTTTTTATTTTTAGCATAGTAGATTTTTTTTATTTATCAAATATACACATAACAATATAAAAACCTTAAATCTAATCTAAACACTACAAATAACTAAATAAACCAGGTCCGCGTGGAATAGTGGCAAGAATACTGGCTGCATTTCCCCACTGAATCGCGATGCTCGTTCGTTGAGCGAGAAAGGAGCCAGCTTTCTTGTCACCAGAAAAGATGATCAGTAATATATCTTTAAAAAACTTTTTGACATTTGAATCCCACGGACCTATTCATCTATATAATAATTGAACTATATTTGCGCCGTTTGTTAGACGTTTTTCTTAGGGGGCATCCATTAATTACGTGAGCAATTTTTCTTCAAATTTAGACTCCCCCCTCCCTCTTGGTGAGATTGAGTGAGATTTAGTGGGACCCCCCCTCCCCCATACGTGAGATTTCTGCTATATACAGTTGTTAAAAAACTACATTTATTTTTATAAAATCGGTATTGTCTATACCTTTTTTTTTCTTTTAAAAATTCTAAATGTTTAATTTTTTTACTTTTTTTCTAACTCTTAAAATAAATGTTTTTAACCATGAGATGTTTGAGAGGGCAAACTGGGACATTTCAAGTGAAGAAAAAAAAATCTACTTACAGCAATGTTGACGTGAGATTTTCAATTATACCCCCCTCAGTTTAAGTGAGATATAATGAGATTTTACTGGACCCCTCCCCCCCCCATTTTGAGCTCACGTAATTAATGGATGTCCCCTTATCTCTAAAATCGACAACATTTATTCCTTAGAACACATTTTGCTATCTCTTATAGTTTCGGAGGTTCCCATACTGACCCACCTCGATGTTACACCTATATAGTTTTTAATTCTGCCGCCAGTCCCCATGACTGAATTTGCCTTTTTTTCTTTATTTACTAGCAGTTTCTCGCGACTTCGTACGCATTGCATTAGTAATCCTTTCTTATTACTGCAGTTCTACACTCCGGAATATCTTCCAATTTTCATATTTACTTATATCTTCAGTGGTTTAGGCTACTAGGCTAGGTGAGTTGATTGTCAGTCAGTCAGCGACATGACGGTTTTATGTATGAACGGTCTTAGGATCATTATGCTAACCTGTCATAATTTTACACATGCTTTTAATAAACGAGGCGCCAACATCTTCATTGATAAGTACATTCACTCCGGTCCATTGACCGTTGGTCACTATTTAAGTAATTGTCTAATAATATACTGAATTATGATGAAATTGAGTTTAACTTCTTTTAGGGTTCTGTAATCTGTATTGAAATAACCATAGATTTAGTATAGTCGCTCAGGCGCTCTACTAGATTGACATATGTTAAAGCGAGACAGATAGACGAGAAGAAGTCTAAAAACGGAAACCCTTTTACTAAGGCTCCGCTGTCCGTCCGTCTGTCCGTCTGTCACCAGACTGTATCTCATGAACCGTGATAGTTAGACAGTTGAAATTTTCACAGATGATGTATTTCTGTTGCCGCTATAACAACAAATACTAAAAAAAAACAGAATAAAATAAATATTTAAGGGGACTCCCATACAATAGACGTGATATTTTTGCCGTTTTTATAGATAATGGTACGGACCCCTTCGTTCGCGAGTCCGACTCGCACTTGGCCGGTTTTTAAAATACTGTAACAGCCTAGCGTCAGAAATAATTTCGCTTATTTTTGTAAAATATCCTGTTTTAAAGTATAATTTAGTGTTTAATAGACGTGATTAACTACGGTGCAGTGCCTGGATGTAAGTGATCTAAGATGAAAAATCCACAGAATGTCACGCACACTGATGTATTATTTTTTGGTCTCGTTTTAATCGCTACGTTTACAATCTAGTAGAGCGCCAGCATACTACATCTATGGAAATAACAAAGAAACTTTATTTTTTGGCGTGTCCGTCCGTCGGTATGTCACAGGCGTGAACTCAGCTATTTTTCCATGTACAACTGTCAGTTGCCTGCCACTTCGTACGCGATTTTATATTTACGTCTACAGTGGTTTAGTCTGTGTATTGATTGTTATTTATTATGAATTAGATAGCTTCCTTAGCTTCGGTCGTTAATTTATTCTGAAATATTTCCGGGAAAGTATCCTATAATAGTTTCTCTCCGAACCCCCAACTATCTCTGTGCTACCTACCTACACACTTTCGCATTTATTATTATTAGATACCTAGATTAGATAAACTTTTTTAAACCTAAATGCAATTTTTTTTGAGGGGCAGAGTAAGCGTACTTCGCGACAATTGGCCAGCCAAGCAATGCCCGGTCCGAGAATGTTCAAATTACTGGGCCGGGCATTCCTTGGCTGGCCATTGCTGCAGACCGGTCGTTTTTTACTTCAAAACGAAAGAATCACCGTAAATTATTGGCATTACAATTTTCACATCAAACTGATTATCTTATTTGCCTGATCCGAATGATGGATCACATATTCAACATTTACGCAGCGAAAAAAGCACACGACTCTAAAAATAACAAGAATAATCCTGAATGATTCTGACAAGACAGACAGACAGACGGTCATATATAGTTACCACAACAAAAGGCCTACGGAATCATAAAATGAATTCACAGAAACCGTATAAATAAATAATACTTGAGTGTCTGTTATTTCACACAATCTCGTATTCTATCTATACTAATATTATAAACAGGAAAGATTTGTATTTTTGTATGTTTGTGTGTATGTTTGTAATGAATAAACTCCAAAATACTGTGCCGATTTCAAAAATTCTTTCACCATTGGAAAGCTACGTTCACCCTGAGTGACATAGGTTGTATACCATCACGGCATGACGACGGGAACGGGGTGGGTAGAGGTGAACATGACAAAAGCTATGTATGAAGTGTATGTTTGCCAACATTCTGAAATAGTCACGTACGAAGTCGTGGGAAACAGCTAGTACTATTATAAAGAGATAAAGCTTGATTTTTTGTATGTTTGTTTGTAATGAATAAACTCAAAAACTACTGAACCGATTCTAAAAATTATTTCACTTATAGAAAGCTACGATATCCCTGAGTGACATAGGCTGTGTTTTATATTGATCGAAAAAAAAAGAAAGATTCTTGTGCATCATGTGACATATCAAATGAAAGGGCTCGTTATAAGGATTTTTTTTTATAATTTTAAAATTCATAGTTTAAATTATATTAAAGAAAATATACGAAAATTGACTGAAACTATCGAGTCTAAAATTTAAAAAAAAAAGTAAAATAAGACCTTTCTTATAGTTTATAGGAAAACCTAAACGAAAATCCCAAAAAATGGTACGGAATCCTCAACGCGCGAGTCGTACTTGGCCTCTACCTAAAAGGCATCGTCGAAATTATCTGGAAATCTATTATACCCCACAAAATACGGCTTCGGACTGTTGGTTCCACTACATGGTTCCATCAGTGGGTCCAATAGGATTTCCAAGTACTCGTGGTTCCACTGCTAAATACGGGTGGGTCCAATAGGATTTTCGGGTACTCGTGGTTCCACTGTTCAATATGAGTACGGTACGCGTTTCTTTTCTCTATACCCTGGCCATTTTTGTTTTTATAAAAACAAAACCTAGCCTATAACCACGGTTTAGACGAGCCAATATAAACTCCATTCTTTAAACTGAATTATAAATAACTAGATACAAACCCGGCTTCGCTCGGTGTGTTCTTTACGTTTTATATATTTTTTTAGGTAATTATATGAATTGGATAAATATATAAAACGACCTGACTTTGGAGTTGTCCTGAGTTATAAAGTTCGTGGCTCAAACAAACGTTACCCAATGCCCACTCTTTTCATGACTCAAACAAACGTTACTGTCACAGTGAAAATTGCTTCTGACAGCATTAATGAATAAATTTGGAATTATTTATTGAAATTACGGGATTATACGAATTTTGCGGATATATGTTCCTAACCCAGAATTGATTAAATTTTTTTTCTTAACAATTTGATATGCGTTTGAATCAAGTCTACCGTAGGTACCCCTAAACGAAATTATTAATATAGATTCCACATACCTACATCTACATACGAGTGAAAACATAACCCTGTCTTTGTTGTCTTGCAGTCGGTTTAAAATCGGTTAGCATATCTCTTAATGGAAGATGGCCCTTAACCCTTAAGTGTCTCTTGTGAAATAATGCAGAGTCAGTGAAGTATAACGAGATGTTTATATTGCATTTAGATTTGAATATACGACGGACGGACGCAGACATGTTCCCATCATGACAAGAATCTTAAAATGCGTATTGTACGGGACAAATATTATGGCTGCAGTTCTAATATTATTTATACAATAGCAGTTGCCCGCGACTTCGTACGCATTGTATTAGGAATACAACGTTTACACCCCATTTCACCCCCTTAGGGGTTGATTTTCAAAAAATCCTTTCTCAGTGTACCTATTCGTCTAATCGCCGTACGGTCCACCGAAATCGACCACAGACTCGTCAAATTCTTGTAACGAACCGTCCGCCATCCGTTTTCAAATCGTTGTGTTTGTGGTTGATTTTGATGGCCGAAACGATCTGTCACACACACACATCCACACGCATTTCACATATTATTTTAAAAGTGAACTGGATATTAGAGTGTACTGTGTATGCAAAGAGTATACCTAGGGAATGCAATCCCGCAAAATAATTTCAATCCCGGTATTTGCGGGATCCCGCAGGGTCGACTTAAACCTCTGAAATCAATCGTAAATAATCGTAATAATGACCTTTTCACGGTTTTAATTTCAACCCAAATTAAATAAGCTTTTTGGTAGGTACATTTTAAGTAGTTTATTAATATAATAAATATAAAAAATAAAATTATTAGAAAAGGTCGTAGGTGTGACGCAGGTGTTTGCAGGGTACCCGGCCCGATGGTTCCAAAAATAATAGTATTTCTTATAAAGTTCAGTTTGATTTTTATTTATCTGTAGATTCTACATAGATTCTATGACAATCAATATTCAATGAATAAATCATTGCATTGCGTCATAATTACAAGTTGTTACTGGCAAAATATAAGGAATCAAACAAGGGGCGCGGGTGGGGAACTCTTTGCCCCGCGCCTTCACACTGTTCCCCTAGGGCTCGGCGACCCGCACCTTAGAGAAACACTTCTCTGTAATCCCGCCAGTCCAGCGGGATCCCGCAAATTTTTCGACCGAGATTAGTCCCGCAAAATATTGCAGTCCCTAAGTATAGGTACCTAATTATGTATAACTAGCTGAGCTTGCGATTGCACCTTTGGATCTTAAGATTTAGTAGATTTTCTCAAATAACACATTTTTTTCTTTAACAGGTATTTGGGCACAGAAGTCGACATAGACGACAAGGTGCCAAACTCTATCTACCAGCATCACATGTAGTACCTGGAGGGGAGGGTGGCACTGGATGGAGTGACTGGGAAGAACCGTCGGCGTGCAGTCGGACTTGTGGTGGCGGAGTCGCCTTCCAGAAGAGAATATGTCTTGAAGTTAGGTAAGTTTAAGTCTTGGCCATGTACCAAGTAACAAGTATATGGCCTTAAAAGATCTTAAATATGGGTGTATACTTTCATTGTGAATGTTTTTTTAAAACCCTAACCTACTTTTCGATATCTCAATGCCTAGTAAAATTCTCCCACTCGAGCTAAGAAACGTAAGAACCAATTTTATTTAAGAACTATAACTTTTAGCCCTAACTACCTATACCTACTACCTAACCTACTTAACTACGCGAGTGGAAAAAAATTTAACTCTTTTAAAAAAAACAAACTTCATTGACGACTCTAAAAATATAGCGCCTGAAAAAAGCTTTATTGACAACATTGTCCGGCATCACACCGAAAATTTCCCATTCCGCCGCCATACGATCTAGGCGGACCATTTGTTATAAGAATTGGACAAATCTGTGGTCAGTTTCAGTGGACCGTACGGCGGCGCGCCGGTGATTGGACGAATGGGTGGGCACCTTAAAACTGGACTCCCCATCACTTTAAAATTATATTATTAAATTTACAGAGGTGACGGCCAGCCATCTTGTACAGGAGGTGATAAAAAATTCTTCTCGTGTAACACACAAGACTGTCCTGATGGATCACGAGACTTCAGGGAGGAGCAGTGCACTGAACATGATACTGTACCTTTCCGAGGTATCCGATATAAGTAAGTTATTTTGCTTTGATTTCCTCTCTCTTATGGAAAATTTGTATTTTGTATGAAGATACGCACCTACGCACCGATCCACATAAATTCCCATTTATTCAGTTTTCCTATTTTACGCAAGAACATGGGAACGGATGATGTTGCCAGAATCATTTAGTTATTGCTAATTGATACTTTCAAATTTTTGTCTTGTAAATTGTAATTCCATTTTTTTTCATGATGGCTCCATCAGGGTTGATGATTCCGCCAATGTCAAGTTTTATATCTGTTATAGTATAAATATGTATAAATATCACAGCGCGGACGGGATTAAACAGGATCCCCATTATGTCACGACGGAACGCGTGCGTCCGTCGCTATGACATAACGTAGAATCTAGTCAATTTAAATATTTACTTGTGGTCTAATTTAATAAGTACAATCTGAGATTTCAAAGAAATTATTTTTATTCTTGGTCCAACCTAGAGGAATTTGTATGATAAATATTTTCAAATCATTGAAAATTTAAATAAACAATATAATTTGAACATGAATAATGTAACTTTAAAAAACGAAAGAAAATTTAATTTGTTTTTAAATCTGATATCAGCAAATATTCAGAATCCAAATGTCAATCGCAGGTAGGTCTAATAAAAAATTAAATATTTCCAGTTGGGTACCATATACGAATGGTCCAAATCCATGTGTCCTCAACTGCATGCCACGGAACGGTCGTTTTTATTATCAACACAAAGAAAAAGTTGTGGATGGCACAAGATGTAACGAAGAATCTTTCGACGTGTGCGTCGATGGTACTTGTCAGGTATGTAAAAAAACTTCAGAAACATGGCAGGAAATTGTAACTGGCGGACAGTATTAGTACGATTTATACAGAATCAGTAACAGGCTCCAGTGCTGGCGCTGAAAACTGACTCACACTGTTCAGTACACACGTTTGTAAAGTCAGAAGGGAAAATGAGTGTTAGATAACGGCAGAAAAAACTATTGAATTATTTGTTGAGATATCTGATGATGCAAGAGTTGACGGACTTATTAGAAGAAGAGATATCTAAAAAACGAGCTTGGGTTATAACTGCGCCAACCTCAAGGTTTCATTTTCAGTTAATTTAAGCGACATTTTTCTAAAATAAAAAATCAATGTAAACCGGCCTATATGCTCTGCCAGTAGCGCCTATGCTTAAAAAAATGCAATAAGCCAAAAGAGCTTAATGAATTCAATAGAGTTCAAGCGCACAATTATACAAATTGTAGCGATCCCACCTACCCCTAGTTTATTAAAAGTCAACTTGATTCTATCATAGTTTGGAAGATATTTTTGATACCGACAAAAACACCTTTGAGAAAAAATGTAGAGATACTTAAAATTACGTAATTGCCTGTATTCGGCTTTTAGTAATAAATTCAATTTTATCTTTTACTGGTTTTTCCAGTGTTTTAGAATTATTTAAATTTAAATTTTATCATATTTCCTCTTTCCGTGGAATGACATCGATAAAGTTAGAAGTAAATGTTACACTACAAAATCTGCGAAAATAGAATGAATTACACTGAAAACTTTTGCAATCACGAAATAAATTTCTTGGTTCCTTGATTTTTGTTAGGTTTCACTGTAATTTACAGACAATGTTAACAACAAAATCAATCCAATATTATTATATTCCAGGCGGTCGGTTGTGATATGATGTTGGGATCTGACTCCAAAGAAGACAGCTGTCGTCAATGCAGAGGAAATGGCACCAACTGCCATACGATGAAAGGTCTTATCGATACACAAGGACTCACAGAAGGTTCATATCTATATCTACCCTCACAAACTAATTTTACTGGAAAACATATAAAGCCCCACAGGATAGCCCCATATCTCATGCGGTGTCTCACATACTATAATAATGTCACTGCAATATTCCTTTCTTAATTTTTTACTATAGGACCTATTGTGTATTTAAGGTTCCGTACCCAAAGGGTAAAAACGGTAACCCTAAGCTGTTACTAAGACTCCGCTGTCCGTCCGTCCGTCTGTCTGTCTGTCTGTCTGTCACCAGGCTGTATATCATGAACCGTGATAGTTAGACAGTTGAAATGTTCACAGATGATGTATTTCTATTGCCGCTATAACAACAAATACTAAAAAACAGAATAAAATAAATATTTAAGGAGGCTCCCATACAACAAACGTGATTTTTGTTTGGCGTTTTTATAGATAATCGTACGCGAGTCCGACTCGCACTTGGCCGGTTTTTTTATTATTTCATTTATAATTTTAAAATAACAGATTTGCGGAAATAGTGATACAGATATTCTATCTCACGAAGTCCGTTTGGCTATGAATGTTGTCAGGTGTGCACATGCACATTGTTTTAGTGTCACACATCATTGCACACATTCATAGTCAAACGGACTTCGTGAAATAGAATATCTGTACAATATTATGTATATTCTAAACTCAATTGAAATATATAAACTTTAACTTAACATTAATTTGCAAAGAAATAAATAAGCAGTGTCACTAAGCACTAAAATAAATCATACAATCTACAATCAGTCACTTTTTAAACTGATTTAATGATTTCAGGATACAATGACATCCTGCTGATTCCTCAAGGAGCTACAAATGTAAATATTTTTGAAGTTGAACCTTCAAATAGTTACTTAGGTAAGTAATATTGAGTAATAATTAATGGAAAATCCGGCTTGAAGGACCATAATATTAGTTGTCAGGTATGCCCAACTTGCTAAACGATATTAAAATCAATGAAAGGCCGTAAATCCAGTTAAGAAATTAATCTTCTAGTGCCTACTAAACTACTAATTTTACTAACATTGTAAATTTTTATTGCAGCTCTAAGAGGAAAAGACACAAACGAATACTACCTCAACGGACACTATCATATAGATTTCCCGAGAAGTTTAAAAATAGCAGGAACTATTTGTCACTATGAAAGAATTGTACAAGGTTTTGCGGCGCCGGACAAAATCAAATGTTTGGGTCCAACTACTGAACCTTTATATTTGTCTGTAAGTTAACGCTTTGTGTATGTAATATTTTGAACCCATCCCTAATCCTGTTTTACGTGATCAAATGTATATATATGTAATTTCTTTCCAAATTCGTTTAGGTTTAGTTATGTAACAAACATACAAACATCTCTTGCATTTATAATATTAGTAGAAAAATTTGGCAATTTGATTTCATCTCTAATCCTGTTTTACGTGTTCAAATGTATATATATGTAATTTCTTTCCAAATTCGTTTAGGTTTAGTTATGTAACAAACATAGGTACAAACATCTCTTGCAATTATAATATTAGTAGAAAATTAGGCAATTTGATTTAATTGGTCAACGAAATGCCATGTCTGAAATCTTTAGAATTTTATTACTTTTTCTGTGCAGAAATCAACATAAAATTGCTTCAAAGCCATATTTTCCCTACTGTTTTCCATTACTTTTTTCTAATTTTACAGTTGCTTCTGCTCCAAAATAAAAACGTGGGCATTGATTACACGTACAGCATACCGACTGCACTCGCCCCACCTCCAAATCAACAGTATAACTGGGTGTTCGATGAGTTCACGAATTGTAGCGCTACTTGTGGTGGAGGTAAGGTTTCATTTCGTAGTTTCAGATAAGGCATCGCAAATGGTCCTAATTAAAATTAACAAACTCAAACAGCCATCCAACACGCAAACCTTTACTTTCTTCATATCCATATTAGAGCAGGAGGAAATTTTGCACTCGGTTACTCCGGGTGAATTTATATAATTAATAATTATT
This sequence comes from Nemapogon koenigi, assembly GCA_963924495.1. Lineage (NCBI taxonomy): Eukaryota > Metazoa > Arthropoda > Insecta > Lepidoptera > Tineidae > Nemapogon > Nemapogon koenigi. Next base: position 10,088,370 of record OZ004647.1, on the reverse strand, counting down.
AATGACATTAGTACACCGTAGCAACTTATTTCAGGTTACCAAACCAGGGAAGTAACGTGTCGATCAAGGGAAGAATTAGAAGTAGTTCAAGAGCATCTCTGTGATATCGCTTTGAAGCCGGTTACGAACCAAACTTGTGCTGTACAACCATGCCCTCCACGATGGACGACGGGAGAGTGGGGTGCGTGTGACAAACCTTGCGGCGAAGGTGGTTTGCAAACGCGTAAAGTTCAATGTGAAAAAATAATTTCAAATGGGTAAGTTTTGAAAAATATATTTCGACTAGCTTGCGCAAGCTACTCCACTCAGCTTGGAAATGATGCTTAGAAATGGCACGACCTAGCTATCGCTATTGTGCACGCTTGAACGATTCAGCACGTCGATGCAGAACTAGTGAAACAAATATATCGCCCGACATAAACGGAAACCCGATCAAGATAATGGAAACAAAGTCAGTATGCGGCGCTTTACTAGTTTTATCTTGGTCGGGTTGCCCGGGCGATATGTCCATTTCGCTAGTTCAGAATTAACATGCAGGAGGGAATAGCTAGGTAGGTAGGAACAGGCTGGCGCAACTTAGAACAAAAAATTAGGGCTAGGAAAAATGAGCCAATACTAATGGCGTCGTATCGCCATCTCTTTCACGCCATATACAAATGACAGAGATAGCAAATATTTCTATACCAACCCACAGTACGATGTTGTTAGGTTGGCATACTTTCAGAGCTAAGTTTGATTCATTCCAATGTATGGCCAACTCTTATTAAAGAACATAGTGATTGCTACTTACTCTATGGGTAGGAATAGCAATTAATAGCATACATCTTCATTTGAATCTAAAAAGCTAAGCACCTATTTATTTCCAGTTGCTGCAAATTACTTGCCACATTGTTATCAATGATTTGACCACGCTACAACTTGCTTCGTTTCCTGCCTATTTTTTCATTTAAATATAAATAAGTTATCATTAAGTTATTTTAATAATTTTGCCAGTATTACGTACAGGTTTCCATCGATCGTTGACGAGGATGAGTGCATAAGGCAGCTTGGAGCAAAACCTGATCTCAATAGAAAGTGTAACGTGAACGATAGCTGCCCCACTTGGTTTATTGGACCTTGGCTTCCGGTGAGTTGTGATAAAAGTGGTGCCATTCGCATGAATATAGTGGCAAAAGATAAAAGACATGACTGATTGAAGAATTATTTATTAATAAAAGTATTTGGTAATATTGGTTTTACTAACCACATACACTTCTCACAGATTATTTAAAAGAACAGAATATCTAGGAAAATACCCACTAGGCTGGTTGTAATATTCATCAACCGTTTCGAAACATATTTCATCTAAATCAAATATCCAGACAAACATATAAATTTGATATCAAATTTGAAATCACAGACATACACTTATTATTATTTTATTTTTAGTGTGACCATCTGTGTGACGAAGGAAAACAAACTCGACAAGTGGTCTGCCACCAACACGTTGACGGTAAAGTTGAAGTTTACTCCGATAAAGAATGTGCTGATGAAAAACCTGCAGTAGAACAGACTTGTATTATTCGGCCATGTGAGGGTGTGGATTGGGTGGTTACTGATTGGATAGGAGTAAGTACACTAGTTTTCTGGCGCAGTTATGGTACAGGATGTTTTTAACGAAAGAGTATTTTTAATTTTAAAGTTTATATAATGTTGAATTCTTAGCTTAGGTATACGTCTAAAAGTACAGTTAGTGCAGGGATTCAGCGCAGATTATAAATCTTAGAACAAACTATAACGCTGAAAATTCGTACATAATATAAGAAACCTGAACAAATAAATTTTCGTTGCACTGAATGCTACCAACAATGCCACAAAGGGCACTTTTTAATGCACTTGTCGTAAAGCTAAACGAGTGTGTTTACCGTGAAATTCGGTATTTCAATAAACTTTCGTTTCGATTTAGCCAAATTCCATATAACCCAATGATTAAGAGCTGAGTGATACTAAAATCTTAAAAGTATTAACTTTGGACTTCAAATTGAATAATACTGCAAGTCTCTGCTGATAATACTGCAAGTATTGTGAAAAGTAACAGAACACAGTAATATTAATACTGTCGTTATATTTTCAGTGTGATTCTTGCTTATCGAAGGTGCGAACGCGTATGACCCAATGTTCTACCAAAGACCACAAGGTTGTCAATTCTACATATTGCGAATACCTCGCCAAACCATTACTAGAAGATGAATGTGATAGAAACAAACTACCTGCTTGCGAAGTGCAATGGTATGCCACACAGTGGAGTAATGTAAGTTAATCTGAATTATTTTGGATGATTTTTTGTATCGTGTCAAAAATTCTAAGCACCAATTTACTTTAGCTTTCCAGGGCAAGTAAAATACGTACTTTTTCCAAAAATAACACATACTGACATCTGTTGAAGGAATTTGTCACTCCTTCAACAGATGTCAGTATTAGGTTCATTAAGTGCAGCAACAAGGTTACCACCTATTCTGTTTAATATACAATTGGCAAGAATGGGGAACTGTTACTAGTGCCTCTGGCCACATCGCGTATAAAGGCCGTAAGATATTTTCGATGCTAAAAAGGGTAAACACTAAATTTTCTCTAAAAAAATGAAGCACCTCTCAGTTGAAGAGTAGACTCAGATTGTAGTCCCATAAAGTTTAGCATCTCCTGAATAACTGGTTCAAAGTGGACATTGTTACCACATCGTCTGGCTACTTCACAGCAGATAGGAATAAGGCTATTGATGCTCTCACATATACATATTTTTCACAGTGTTCTGTAAGTTGTGGACAAGGAATACAATCAAGACGAGTATTCTGCGGCCTGTTCGATGGTTCGTCTGTACTAAAAGTGGATGACGAACGTTGTAAAAACCTGGATAAGTACAATGATACTAAGATTTGTGAAATATCTGAAGAAAAGTGCCCGGCGGAGTGGTATGCTGGACCATGGTCTACAGTATGTATATTTTAAACATATTAAACTGTAGTTGAATATACTAATGGTGATGTCCTTGTTTTAACTCTATCTAATCTACTTGAATAATGGTGTACTATCATAAAGTTACTTATTTGGTATGATAAAAGAGAAGTAATTACTTCAAATGCCATAAAAGGATTATCCAACTGAATTTACTAATAAATGGAATTAATAAAAAAACCCAATTAATTTAAATAAATTAAATGTTCTTTTTCCACAGTGTACTAAAAAATGTGGTGGTGGTGAGCAATATCGACGTGTAATGTGTCTGAGTGCGGGTACTGAGGCGCCAGTTGATCGCTGTGATCCAGAAAATATTTTGGACTCAACGGCTTCATGTAACAGTGGACCTTGCGATAAAGGTATTACAGAATAACCTTGCGAATTGTAAATCTTATGACTCAACAAAGCTTTTTAGATAATAATTTATATAGATCACGATATTTGACAGTAGACAATAAATCTGACTGTAACAGATACACTGCATCCTTCGTTCTAGGAATGTATTCATGTGACAACATATATGCTAGAAATTACAAAATTGTATTAAAAGCATCTGTATAATCCTAATTGTTATTTATTCTCTCTTTAAGTAAAATTGTCCATAATTACAGATGAAACTATACCCGTGGATGCATCCGGTACAACTATTATGGATGAAGAATATGAAGATGAAGATTGTGAAGATGAGGATTATGGAGAAGTTGGGGCAGAAGAGAACACCGAGCCTAGTAGCATAGGCTCAGTAAGTACTCACTTGATTTTCTTCGATTGATAGATATTCTCGTAAGCATATAATAATAATACATGACATATAATTAATTGTTATATTTTTTTTAGGATATAGATTTAATGTTCAGCGATAGTCCAACAGATACTACGGGTACAGGTATGTAGGTCGTTTTGTTATAAACTTATTAATCAATTTAGTAAAGAAGCCAGTGACATTTAAACATATATTTCAGAAGAAGGGTCCGGAATGGAAGCAACGATGTTTACCGATTCGGAATCTGATCTTACATCTGAAAGTGGATCTGGTTCAGGTGAGCTTTCACTCACCGAAATTATATTATATTTCTTTGACTAAACTAGTATAATATTAATAACAAATGTTTAAATATTTTTAGAATCGACTATTTCTACTGAGTCTTTAACATCTGAAAGCGGATCAGGTGAAACGGACGTTACTTTAGAAACAGGATCAACAGAACCTTCAGGTTCAACAGACATCACTGAAACTGGATCTACTGATATCACATCCTCGGAAGGATCAAGTGAAAGTTCTGGAACTGAAGGTAATTAAGGTTAAATAATACAACTTCTCCCCGAAAATAATGTTCACCTACATTGTATGTATATATATATATACATATACCTAAGTAATTCATAAGCTAGTATAATGTCTTTATTGATATTGGTGAGCTCGTCAGAAGCGATATGCAGTAAAACTTATTTTTCCGTAAATTACAAAGGTAGCCTACACCCAGGCATTTGAACAAAATAAATACATCTTTTACAATGTTTAATATTTAGATTGTGGTTTTAGACCATAAAACCTCATAAAACTATAAAGCTTTTGTAAATTTTACAGAATCCGGTATAACAGACTTACTGACAGGCTCGACCGATCTTTCAAGTGAGTCTTCAGGATCAACTGATTTATCAAGTGAGTCTTCAGGGTCTACTGATTCGTCAAGTGAGGCTTCTAGCTCAACTGATTTGTCAAGTGAGGCATCAAGCGATGGCTCTACTACAGAAAGTTATAGTGAGAGCAGCACTACAGATATTTCAACAACTGAAAGTGGAAGTACGGATATATCATCAACAGACTCTAGCACAGGTACTTTTACCATACAATATGTTTTTATTTACACTTTTTTGTTGTTAATACGGAACCCTAAAATAACATGCTTTACTAATTTGTTAATTAAATAAAACAGATATCAGCACTACAGATAGTTCTAGCGAGAGTAGCACAGATATTTCAACCACAGAAAGTGAAAGCACAGATACCGACAGTACTACGGATTCATCAAGTACAGAATCCACTGATCTCAGCAGTACAGAAACTTCTGACGGTACAAACTTTTTACATTGTTTTAATTATTTTAAAATTAATAAAATAGTATAAAAAGACTTAATTTAATGGAAAAGTATAAATTGAAATTATTTCTTCGTAGGCTCAACCACAGAAAGTTCTACTGGTAGTACCGAAACTGATATTACTGGTAGTACAGAAACTGATATTACTGGTAGTACTGATGTTACTGGTAGTACTGAAGAGACTGGTAGTACTGAAGAGACTGGTAGTACAGAAGAGACTGGTAGTACAGAAGTAACTAGCAGTACTGCCGAAACTGGTTCTACTGAAACTAGCGTCACAGAAGAAACAGTGACTACGGAGACAGGTAGCACAGACGAAACCGGTTCTACAGATACCGGCAGCACCGAAGAAACAGCTACTACAGAATCTGGTGCTACCGGGTCCACCGATATTACAGAAACAGGAACATCAGATGGTAAATAAAAGCTAAGCTTATCTCTTGATGTATATGCGAATATAATAGTAATGGATATATAATATTTACAGAAACCACTGAGAGTACCTTTGAAGATACCATATCGACAGATTATTCGACCAGCGAGGGAAGTACAGAAGAAACAAGTAAGTAATTGTAATCTATATTATAGAAAAAATATGTGGGTATAATGTGGCTAATGACTATATATCTTTTTAGCACCATGGGATTGGACATCGACTATAGAAGCGGTAACTAAATCAGGTCGCTGCAAACCGAGGAAAGCCCGTAAATGTTATGTGTCTCAATTCGGATGCTGCCCCGACAACAAAACTGCAGCTGCTGGTCCATTTGCAGAAGGTAAAGTAGCTTCTTAATGTATAGAGAAATCTTGAGAACTCTTTTTAAAATTTAAACATCAAGTTGAAATAAAATTATCAACTGACGATTTTTTTTTACAAGGATGTCAAAGTCCGAAAACATGTAAGGAGACTAAGTTTGGCTGCTGCCCTGATAACGCTACCGCCGCCTCTGGGACCAAGAATAAGGGTTGTCCCACCATACCCTGTAAACAAACCCTCTATGGTTGCTGCAAAACCGACGGGAAAACTGCGTCTGGTGGGAATAACGACGAGGGATGTCCACCACCGCCGCCAGCTTGCAAAAAATCTAAGTAAGTTTTCACTTATTTGTAGTTGAAATAATTTCTAAATTTTGAAATCTGAAACTATTCAACATACATTTCTTTGGCATAGATATGGCTGCTGCAAAGATGGAGAGACCGAAGCGACAGGACCCAAAAAGAAGGGATGTCCAGAAACTGGTAGGTTTTTGTAAAATAATAACCTATTTTAAATTAATACCGTGATATAAATTGCAATTGTTTTGCAGCTCCTAAGCCCACAGAAGGACCCAAGCCCAAATGTGCTTCCAGCAAGTTTGGATGTTGTCATGATAATGAAACAGCAGCAGCTGGACCAAACAGTCAAGGATGCCCGTGCAATGCCACTGAATTTGGTTGTTGTCCTGATGGCGTTTCACCAGGTACAATATTTTTTTAAATTCATGCTAAGAACAGAAACCTACCGCAACCATAAAGTTATCTAACACTAATTGTTTTCCTTTAGCTGTCGGCATGCACATGGAGGGATGTGTGATGTCCTGTAACACATCAGCTTTCGGCTGTTGTGCAGATAAAACGACCCCTGCACACGGTCACGGCGGAGAAGGATGTTGTTTGTTGTACAGTTATGGTTGCTGTCCAGATAATTACAAGCCTGCTGAAGGGCCACATCTTGAAGGTACATATATTATTTTATATACCTAACTAGTTCTTTAAACTTAAGAGAAGTACGAATAGTCGATCATAGTACTTATTTTTAAAATGTGCTTCACTTTTTTGACTCTATTGAGTGAGAATGGAACCAATTTGAAGTCTTAAGATAATATACCGTATAATTATTCTAACACGTTATATTTATACCTGCTATTTGTTATGTAGGTTGCGGTTGTCAATACGCTCATTACGGTTGCTGTCCGGATAACGTAACAGTTGCACGGGGACCAAGGAATGAAGGATGCGGTTGCAAGTTCTCAGAACATGGATGTTGTCCAGACAGGTCTGAATTTATTTTTAATAATTAAATTATCGATTTAATTTGTTGCTATGCTTATATGTTATATATACATTCAAATTGTATACACAGACATACTGAAGCAACCGGTCCCAATAATGAAGGTTGTGGTTGTCACACTTACCAATTTGGTTGCTGTCCTGATGGGAGAACAATTGCCAAAGGACCCAGTCTACAAGGATGTCATTGTAAAGATAGTACACATGGATGTTGTGGTGATGGACAAACACCAGCTGAAGGACCTGATTCTGCTGGCTGCGACTGCTCTTCAAGCCTTTATGGCTGTTGTCCTGATGGGCAGACAGAAGCTAAAGGAGACAAGTTCATGAATTGTACTGATGCTCCTGAAAATAGACAAGGTATTGTGTATTTATATTATTTTTAATGTTTAGATTAATTTTTATGGTTTTTATATTAATGTGTAAATAATTAAATAAATAAAGAAAAATCAATTTATATTATTACGTCCAATATTTGGATCAGATATTTGCTGTTTAGCCTCGTAGACCACTTTTTATTATCCGTATTTAACCCCATGTGGACCTCCTACCTACCAAATATTTATTGATAATTTTACATTATCATATTATTGGGATGCAACATGCGCTGACACCTTCGCCGCCTGCCACATATCCGCAACTTCCAGAGATGCCGGAGCCGCAGCCCTACATGCCGAGAACACAAAAAAGAGCAAATACTCATGCCTCTCAGCGGACCATTTTGAATTCCTGGCGTTTGCGGTGGAGACTCTGGGTGCGTGGTCACCGGACGCTATAGTTTTTGCAAATAAAATCGGGAAATACTTCTAACGGAGACGCTCCAAAGCCTTTTTCATACAACGCATAGCGCTAGAAATTCAAAAGGGTAACGCGCTATGTGTTCTAGGCACTATGGCAGCGGATTCGGACTCTCTGGAAGAAATTTTTAATTTGTAGTTTTGAGATTTTTTTAATTATTAAGTTATATTATTATTGTTTTAGATTAATTACAAACATTTTACAGACTAAAATATTAATATGTTTTATTGACAGAGGCATGCTCTCTGAACACGGACCGTGGTTCTTGCCGTGACTATACTGTGAAGTGGTACTATGATATGGAATACGGCGGCTGCTCCCGCTTCTGGTACGGAGGCTGTGAGGGCAATGGAAATAGATTCTCAACTAAAGAGGAGTGCGAAGATATTTGCGTTCAACCTCCACCAAAGGGTAAAAAAATTAATAAACCCACTTCTGAACTTCAAATCTTTTCAATATTTAGTACAATATCAATGTAATAGCCAAAACTTTTAGTAATATTATTTTCTCCGCAGATGCATGCAAACTTCCAAAGGTGAAAGGTGTTTGCCAAGGATATAATTTACGCTGGTACTACGATTCTCAGAGAGATGTATGTGGCCAGTTCATCTTCGGTGGATGTTTAGGCAATGCTAACAACTTCGAAACTAGTGATGCATGTCAAGCTCAGTGTGAACCTGCCAGAAGTAAAGGTATACTGTCACTTAATGTTAATTCAGGCTAAAAATTAATTATGCCCCTTTTTGGGAGATTGCCCTTAAGGCTGGTTATAATGCCTCGTTGGACGGTGATTCTTCTTTTTTTGACCTAGATGCGAGCCAGGTCTTTGGTCGTGAGACATCTATATACTAATCTTTTGACTATTTCAGTATAAATAAAAGTAATGTTACAGATCAATGCAAGCTACCTTTAGAGAAAGGCTCCTGTGCCGGTAACTTTATTCGTTGGGGCTATAGCGAATCATCAAGTAGATGTGAACAGTTTATTTGGGGTGGCTGCGAAGGCAACAACAATCGGTTTGGCAGTGAAGCTGCGTGCGTACAACGATGTGATACTCCAGGAGTCATCAAAGGTGAGTAACTCCGATTAAATAATGAGCGATAATATATTACAAGAAAATCTTCCATGTAACAGTAACATATTGGACTTTTAAATCAGAATACCACTACACCATACTAACATTGAATACACGGAGATAATTTCACGAATTTAATTTTTAATTAATTTGAGTATGTTATTATTTTGTCCATGGTATATTTGAGAAACCTTAATAACAAATGTCCATTGCAATAGCAAACTAGGAAACCTGTAAGTAAATTGTCACCATACAACACATAGCATGGGTTATTGTAATGGTTTTTGGGTAGACTTTAGTTATCGTTTTCTTTTTCATTATTTTCTTTCTGTAGTCTTCTTTCAGTAAGTAGTTTGTATCTTACTTTATTTTAATTTGTTTTAAAAGCATGATTCTAATTAGTGGTATTTCAGCAAATACAATGAAATTCTTCAGTATTAAATAACTAATATTTTGAGTACATTTTTAATTTCTGGTGATGGTTTTCTATTTGCATTTGTACGGTCAATATTTTTTTTAATATTACGACTTTTTTCTATTATTGATAATTGGTTCTAGAATTTGGAAAAATAGTCGACCAAAACTAGGCATTTAATTTATTTTAATGATAGAATTAATCACACTTACTATTGCATCTTTCTCTAACTAAATTTCCTTTCCGCTTCCAACTAACTTTAGAGCAATGTCTTCTGCCACAAGAGACTGGCAATTGCACGGACAAACAACCAAAATGGTCATTCAGTCAAGCGGAGAATCGATGTGTACCATTCTACTACACTGGATGTAATGGAAATGCCAACAGTTTCGATTATGAAGAGCATTGCCAGGATAAGTGTCCAAGCGCTTATGGTGAGTTAGACGTAGTGTACGCTGAATTGCTTAATGGATCAGCTTTTGTCGATGTGAATATTAAATTTTAAGTGTCTGGCGATGAGAGAAAGGGTTACTGCATAAGAAACTCATTTAATAATAAAATTGTATTTAAATCTTTGGAGGAACACTTAAGAATTGATGGCCAGCCAAATAATAATTAAAATGCATGATAGTTTTCACAGCCCCAACTAATATGCTTGAAATTGTTTTGTATATTCTATTAATTATAGTTAAAGCATGACATTAGAACACTGCACAAATACTACTACATGATAGTGATTCCACGGTACCAAGGAGTTCCTTGAATGGTACGGTGGAATTAGAATTGGGCATAAACAACTCCTTGTTATTTATTCTTATGTAAACTTATATGATTATTTTATTATTAAAAACGATTTTGTTACTGAACCGATTTTAATGCTTCAGTCAGTGAACCTTGATATCACTTACTTAAATTATTCAAGAACCTTAAGAACTTCAACAAGAGGTTTTTTCCAGTACAAGATACGTGCACTCTTCCTGCCCTGGCTGGCGAATGTGCTGACTACAGAGAAAAATGGTACTTTGATACCAGCGAGAAAAGGTGATTAAAATAACTCAAACTATTGTAGAATAGTTTTTACGTTTACTATTAGGTAGTTTAGAATATTTCATTTCATTTATACATTATAAACTTAACACATTTGAAACCAATGCTTTCGAATGATCACAAAGATAATGTATTCCAACATCAGCATTAGAATTTGGAATAAATATCAGAGACTTCATTTAGTGTTTGCCACTTGCACGTGTAGCAACAGAGTTTCTAGGCTACTCGGCTTGTGGTGTGAGCACAGCCAATTTAGGTAGAGAAGCCCATCGTTACAAAGTAAAACTCGGTCCAGTAGTTTTTGGTTTCACCCAGCTAATTGTAAAAGATCTCGCGCTACTATGCATTAGGTGGCTCTTTAATGTATTTCTTTTTTGGTTCTTCTGCTTCCGAAGCGTAATTATTTACTTGAATTCGTATTTATTAACAGATGTCGTCAATTTTACTTCGGCGGTTGTGGAGGGAACGCCAACAATTTCGCTTCCGAGCATGAATGTGAGACTCGGTGTATTGAGCAAGCTGTTACTACCACTACAAGACCAACGCCTGCTCCAGCACCTGAGCCATTCGGTCAAGGTTTGTTTAGACAGCATTCTTCTTTATCTTAATCTGACTAAGTATTTCAGTTGGTGTACCTATTATATTTAAGGACCTCATTCTTATTGGTATACTAGCGACCGTACCGGCTTCGCATGGGAATATAATTGATATACAACTATTAAAATTTCCCGGGGAAGGAGAAGTGACATGTCACTTTCCGGTCCTCAAGCTATCTCTGTGCAAAAATCATATCGATCCGTTACTACGTTTTGGCGTCAAACAAGGACAAACAAACAAACAACACACTTTCGCGTTTATAATATTAGTTAGGACTTGGGATTAGGATGGATTATGATTCAGATTGGATCAGTTTCGCAATTCATAAAGAAAATCCATTGCAATGTTCAAAATATAAAATAATGAGGATTGTATGAAAGATTTGCCCTAAGATCTTTTCTGGCATAAATATGTAAAAAATATTCACTACAGTTATATGACTCGGCTTCGCCCGTGGAGCCCATATATTTACTTTAATTTCCTATTATGGTCTGGAGTTCATACGAAAATCCCATTCCAATTTTCCAATTTAGAAATGTTTCCAATTTTTCTTTCCCTAAAAACCTTATTCATACTTAAACATAAAAAAATAATCCAAATCGGTTCATCCGTTCTCAAGTGGTGCGCTTATACCAACGAACAGCATTTAGTTTTAAAAGGTGTGACCTTTAATAATACCTTTTCCAGAGTTTTGTTTCTTGGAGATCGACCACGGACCATGCAGTGGTAGTGAGACACGTTGGGGCTACGATTCGTCTAAAGGAGCATGTACTCAGTTCTCATACGGAGGTTGCGGTGGTAACAGAAACAACTTCCCAAGTGAAGAGTACTGTCAATATTATTGTTCACCTGCTGTTGGTAAGATTTTTTTCTTTTCATAATAGGTACTTAATTTTAAGAGTTCCGAATATCTCCGAAACCTAGGAGCACTCATTTCTAAAAGTCTACTGGACTAAAAATGTTGAAACTTGGTACATAATTATTAATTATATATATAATTAGTTTCATGACCCCATCACGGAAGTATAGCGTAAATAATGGAATTCGATTTTGGGGGAAAAATTAAAACTTACAAAATTTTTTTTCAATTGCATCACGTGACATATCGAATGAAAGGGCTCGTTATAAAGTAGCCCACTGGTCCGTTATCTCACAGAAAATTTTCGGTCCAGCCGCCGTATGATCGAGATTGAAGACAGGCCACACATTAGCAATGTAAATCATACGATCTAGATCACATGCAATTCACTCACCCACACAAGATTCGATTAAACAAAAGCGTGTGGATGTGTGTGTGTGTGTGACAGATCGTTCCGGTCATCGAAATCAACCACAAATACAACGATTTGAAAACGGATGGTGGGCCGCGCGATAAGAATTGGACTAGTCTGTGGTCGATTTCGGTGGACCGTATGGCGGCGCGCCGGCGATTGGACGAATGAGTGGGCACCTTTAGGAACACAAATATATTTTTTATATACATAGTTTAAATCATATCATTAAAGCAAGAGACCCGATGGAATGACTCTGATTCCCTGGGAGCGAGGTCGGGCCCTTGTATGGGATGCTACGTGCGTGGACACATTAGCCCCGTCTCATCTCAGGGAAACAGCAATCAAAGCGGGAGCTGCGGCGGAAATCGCAGAGTCTAACAAACGGCGCAAATATAGTTCAATTATTGAAAACTACAAATTTGTGCCGTTTGGTGTAGAAACTCTAGGTCCGTGGGGTTCAAATGCCAAAAATTTTATTAAAGATGTATCCCCTCGACTGATCATCTCTTCTGGTGACAAGAGGGCTGGCTCCTTCCTCGCTCAACGAATCAGCATCGCGATTCAGCGGGGAAATGCAGCCAGTATTCTTGCCACTATTTCACGCGGACCTGGTTTATTTAGTTATTTTTAATCTTTTAAAGTTTAAATCATTAAATAAAATTGACCGTCCCCCCCTTATCTCCGATTTTGAACAAAATAGGGAATATAGGGCCTTTCTTAATAGTTTACAGGAAAAACTAAGGAAACAATGGTACGGAAACTTGGCGAATTATTTATATAACCCCAGGGTACCCAGCGAAAGTCAAGACTTTATCATTTAGGGATTGATATTTTATAATCATCATCATCTAACATTGGTTGAGGTATTTCGAGGTTAAAAGGTGTCCAGAGACACCAAGTAACAGTTTACATTTTTAACCAGTTGTCCATATTAAACAGAGCAGGTGGCAAGCCTATCTCTGCCCTTATAATGGACCTAGATTTAGTTAAGTATCTATCGAAGAACCGCTTGTTCTCGACTCAGAGGATGGAGTAGCCTGCCCTCTCGGACAGATGGGACGAGGGCAAAGTACTAAATATTGCATCATTATGCCATTTTGAAAAAAATCTTTCTCCACGATCTACTACGATAATCAATTAGTTTTAAAACGTAAAATGTATTGTTTATTTCATAGATTTAGTATGTTGGCGCTTGGTAATGTCGCGATTAGAACGAGACCAAAAAATTGATAACACTAAATTTTACAAAAATAAGCTAAATTACTACTGACGCGTAGGCTGTTTCAGGCTGTTACAGTTTTCAAAAACGGTCTTGTCTATCTGTCTTGCTTTAACATACGCGTATCTAAGCGCTTTTTTTGTATTGCCAGTCTAGTAGAGCGGCCGCCAAGCGACTACACTAAATCTGTGGTGGGACAGGAGCGGAAAAGTTTGATGCATGTTCGGCAATCTACCAAGGGCAATTTTTATTAGAAGAAGTACGGACGGCTGTACCTGCCCTTCTCAGCACAGAATTTAATGAACTACTTTAATCGTAATCACTAATTTTAAATTACAGATGTATGTCAACTCCAGATGTCTCCCGGTCCTTGCCGCGCTTCAATCATGAGTTGGTTCTACGATGGTACTTCAGATACCTGCAGTCAGTTCACGTATGGTGGCTGCGGAGGAAATGATAACCGGTGAGTCTTAAGACCATGTGGATAGGCATAAAATAAAGATCACGTATTGGCGACGAGATGCGATTCTCTCAGATGTCATTTACCAAATCCGACAAAACGTAGCATATTAAGAGCACAGCTAAGAATCTTTTATATTTTCTCAAAATAGTTCAATAGAACTGGTCACTCACTAAACTTGACTAAATGAGGGAGACTTCCGTCATGCACCTAGGGACCGGTAACACAACATAGTTCCTAGAGTTCATTGTTACCTACCATTGATTCTTCTTCTTAGACGTGGTGCTCTTGACAGAGCAGTCGTGGTCAATCATGGCAGTCCACAGCGCGACGCACCTTGTATAGACTGTCCATGGGCAACTTTCTTGGAAAGAATAGTGCAGTGGTTTCCCCTTGCCTTCTGCACCAGACATTTTGAGACTATTTAGGTCTTCAGGCTACAGCGCTCTTCCAGCCAGTTGCCTAGCTAGATGTATGGTTATACCGCCATTACTCGGTCGCCAGAGCCTCGTTTGTTGTCTAGCAGAGGGTACCAAGCGTGCAGGTGAGGATGACATTTGGGGTCGGATAGATCTTATTCTGTTCTCCCCCTTACCCCATTACCCCTTACAATTGATTAGTATCTAAATATTTTGACACCTTTAACTTGTTCAATACCAAAGAATTCATTAAAATTGTTTTTTAGGTTCGAGACCCGAGAAGCCTGCGAGAATAGATGTCTAACAGGACCACCACAAACGCAACCAACTCCAACTCCAACAACAACAGCCATCATACCGGAGCAGGTGATATTTTTTTATTGATACAATGTGTCCGTGATTTGGGATAAAAATGAATAGGTATCTACCATCTGACACGTAACTTGCCACTCGTCTCAATAATAATAATATACAGAGCTCTGCAGCGTGACGTGGCACCGGTATGACGTGACATGTGACTGGCGTAATAGTGACATGTTGTTATTTGTAACAAAAAACTTGTAGCACCCAAAGATATTAAATACCCCATTTCACCCCCTTAGGGGTTGATTTTCGAAAAATCCTTTCTTTTGTCAGTCAGTCAGCTATACGATGGTTTTATATACCTGCATATCAGTGGCGAAGGGTCAATATTTTCGAAAGGGAAGCCGTAAAATAGCTCTCTCAACTAATGCTACAAAATAACGCAAGTAAACACGCAACTATAAACACGCTGTTTAGCAGACACCATTCCTACCGTCTATATTCGACTCTCAACACGAAAATCATCGGTTTTTGGGTCTGTTAGCCCGTGCTAAAACGAGAGCCGTATTGTATTGGCTTATGTCATTACTTCTTATGTTGCTAATGGAAATCGGTAAGCGTTTAGAAAAAAAAAACTTATAGAGACGTTTGGATTTATAAAATACGTTTGTATTGATATTATTTTAAAAAATACCGTTAATCTATACAGATTGACAAATTCCTAACGGGAAGGCGAAAGGAATCGGGTTGTACTCGTATATAGACTCCTCGCCGCTGCTACATATTTAGCTCATATTTTGGTCTAATTATGGCAATAATATTATTATCCTTGATCTTTGATTCAGAATAATACCATTTAACTTAAGAAAACGAAGTATGGCTAATCTTTATTTTTATTACCAGGAGTCTATACCAGCAGAATGTCAAGTGCCTTCAACGTTGGAGCCTTGCTCATCACCTGGCCAGGTTTGGTACTATGAGCCATATCGTCGAGAATGTGTGAGTCATGATAACAGACAGTCAGCCGGCACGACATGTAGACATACTAATGTTTACCAGTCACAAGAACTATGCGAGAGGAGATGCGGACGATTCAAAGGACTTGGTTAGTAGATATTATATAATTAAAAACCTACAGTCAGGGGTCAATAGAGCATGAGCATGCAAGTTATTTATCATATGATATGATATGAATTTAAATGACACAATTAGGATGTAGGTGGGCATGCACTTTTGACCATGACTGTACATAATCCGACAAACCACGCTAGAGGCTTTTCCATCTAAATATACCTCTGAACTGGCCACTCGTCACAATTACTATAGGCTAAAAGCTGGGTACCCTGGGACCGATATCACGGTTCCGGGAGCCGTAAGACAACCCGTGAAGAAAATAATTATTATGTTGCTAGTTATCTACTAAAACTAGCAAATCCATCTCAGGGTACCAGAGATATTCAAAATTGGTTTAAAGTAGGCTATGTGTCCTCTTCCACTTCTCGTCTGATGTTATCCCAGCATTCCAGTCGCCACGCAACTAACTTTTGAATGGAGGTACCTAGGTATATTGTAAAAACACGTTGTAGAAAAATATGAATTATTCCGGTTACCCAGACTAACTTGATAGAACTATTAAACACCTCAAGGAAAGGTTTCTATTGCTCAATGTCAAGGGATTCCACAATTTTTTCAACTTTTGATGGAGGTCTATTATAATAGTCGAGTAAGATATCAAATTGTCGGTTTAACCTAGCTCAAATATACAATTACTTAGGTCATAGAAAGTTGTGCGTCATATAGAAATGTACTAGTTGCAGGAGCCCCATTATCACAAGGCTTTGTATGTAGCATTGTCTAACTGGGACTATCCATTTGCTAAATATTCTAGTGAATGTTGACAAAATGCTTTAATATTTTAAAATTTCAGAGGTTTGCCGCTACGGTTTGGACCCTGGCCCATGCTCTGAGTTTGTGCCCAAGTTCTATTGGAATTCGACACAAGAACAATGTGCACAGTTCACATACGGAGGGTGTCACGGTGGACCAAATCGTTTCTCGACCCAAGAAGAATGCCAACAAGAATGCCAACCAGAAACTAATAATGGTAAATAAACTAAACAATAAAAAATTGTAACCTTTTAATAATAAAATTCATTATTAAACAAAAAAAAAAGTATAGGTAGGTGCACCTAAATATTAAAAATCATTTGCATTTTTAAAGACTTGTTCAATAACATCCTACGCGAAGAGGTGCGCGAAAAGAAAATTTCATTCCTCAAATTTCTACCCCTAAATTATTTATTTATGTCATATTGTCGAAAAATAGTTTACGCTGGTTTTGGACACCTTGAAAGAATTAAGGATTTACTAAAATGGTTTATATGGCAGAAGTATAAGGAAGTGCTTGCAGAAACACCCTAGATATACTTTTATTGCTCATAGCTAGATCGAAAACGGTCCTCGGTCTGTATGGTCGGACAGTATAACAAGATGCATAAGCGACATGACTTAAATGTGTTTGGTTCTCGGGCCACTTTCCAATCCACGATTGAAAAATCGATTTTTTTGACTGTTCTTAGTGGTAAATACCTAGTTATTAGTTTAGAAATTGATTTTTTGTAAATTATTATTATTATTGTATTTTTTGTGTTATTATTATTATTCAATTACTTTTTTTCTTATCAATGTTGTGTTGTTGTTATAAAAATGTTAATAGCCCTATAGTTATAAAAATGTACAAAGCATATGTGTGGACGTAGGTGTTGTTGGGCTATTTATAATAAATAAATAAATAAAAAATAAATAAAATAAAAATATTGATTGAAGGCAATATTAAAAGACATCAACGAAGGACTGGAGAAAGGTATAGAATAAATCCCCCATAAAAAATCATCTGGATTATTTGACATTCGTAATCTAATACTCTAAATATTATTGATCATGGGTCCATCCTCTTAGTCGAAGAAGTAGGACCTATTATGAAAACTATATTGTTCTTATCTTTTTCAGTGGACATTTGCCAGAAGCAAGTCGATCCGGGCAATTGTCGAGGATATTTCAGGAAATGGTACTTTGACTATCAGAGAAATGACTGCTTGGAATTCATCTATAGCGGTTGTCGCGGAAATGAAAATAGGTAGAGGGTTGCATTTTATGTTTTGTTGATTACGTTATTATAAATATTTTTCTAAATGGAATTTCTGTTTTCGGAATTTCAGAATCTTCAACCGTATGACTTAATTAGGAAACGTTTCTATAGGTTTTTTTTCATAGTCTTTGTTTATACCGAAGAATTGGATTAATCAAATTTCCATGAATTGCAGATTCGAATCCAGAGAACAATGTGAGAGTAGTTGCAAGCCACCTACTACTACCGTGACACCGCTACCTCCAGATGAGGTATTTTTTAATTACTTTACTAAACATTTTATTCTAGTAGATCTATCAAAATAATAATTACGATTCCGTCAATATTTAATAAATTTCTACATTAAATAATAACCTGTGAAACATTTAAATTCAAATTAGTAGCATCAGCTTATGCTCACATCTTATTCCTTTCACAGTGTATGCCAATATTTTTCTGTCTAAACAGCGTGACACATCTCATTCAGATTCATACATCTTTTCAGGCATGCTCTTCGATTTTGGGTGCTTTTTATTTTCCATATATTACATATTTCCGCCCCCGGCTTCGCCCGTGGATATTTTCTAGCAAAATAAAATATAGCCTATGTCTATTAATGAAAAAGTTTTTAGAATTGGTTCAGTACTTTGAGAGGTACAAACTTACATTCAAACTTACAAGGTTTACCTCTTTATAATATTAGTATAAAAGCCACACCTGTTTCCCAGATTTTCCTTTACATTTTAACATAATTTGTTATAATTTTAATTTTAGTTCACAGAAGAATGCCGACCACCACCATCAACAGAACCTTGTGGCCATAACGTCACTTCATACTACTACGATGCATACGGAGGACAATGTACCGCCGGTGTATTTGGTAATTGCAGATATCAGAACAACTACAAATCGGAAGAGGAATGTGAGAGAAAATGCGGCTACTTTAAAGAAATAGGTAAGATTGGACAATCTTATATCATGTCTTACTTCATCATTTACCAATTTTTAAGGTTGTAGTTTAGCAATAAAGAGGGCATTAGGTATCCTTTTGAGATGCATACTGTTAATGATAAGTCATATTGACGGATAAATAGGTATGCCATTAGTGCAGCGACAAGCTCGGCATTTTACATTACGTGATAATCATTCCCGATAAATAAATCAATAAGCACAAGACCAAAATTTTCAGACGTATGTCGCTATCCCCTGGACCCTGGGCCATGTAAGGAGCATGTACCAAAAGTGTACTGGGATGCGGCAACCGGGACATGTGAACAATATACATACGGAGGTTGTGGAGGTGGACCTAACCGGTTCTCTTCGACAGAAGAATGTCAAAGAGTGTGCGGGCCTTCTGGACCAGGTAAGCAACAGTAAATTCCTTAAGTCAACCATATTTTTATGGAGAAGACGATATATAAAATGCGACTTCACAACAGCGTTTTAGCAAAAGCGTTAAGTCCATGAATGCCTACTGAGCGTGCTTTTTCACACTTCGCTTGAAGAATCCTAAACTGTAGGAGCATACAGGATAGAAGACGGGAGTTGGTTCCTTTAACTCACAGATATCCAGCGGATTATATTTGCCTAGTCTATTATCCCGAGTCTAGAATTACTTGGGTCATGTTGTCTCGATTTTTTTTGACCGCATACTCTAACTTTGGTTAGGGGTAGAGTGCAAGGACCCGGTAACAGTGGGCGTGACATGCGAATCAAGTTCGTCTCGTCGTTGGTACTACAACGCTGATTATGGAGACTGCATTGCGTTTGTGTACGCGGGCTGTGATGGCAACAAGAATAACTTCGCTTCAATCGACGAATGTCTCCGAACCTGTCGGCCAGTCGGTACGATTTTGAAACTCAGCTTTCATAATGGCTATCCTAAAAATGAAAAAGCATGCGTCCGTCAAGCACGTAGGCATGTTGTTAGTATCGCTTCGAGCAAGGATTTTCTGCACGCTCATTTATAAATCAGTCAGTGAAGGCTTTTCCAGACGAGGAAACCCAAGTCATCCGCGCGGTGGGGCCATAACTCACCATGGATACTTTTCAAACCCAACTGGGTCTACCTTTATGAATCCTGGAGACGGGCTATCCCTGGGAGTAATTAGGTACATAGCTCCATCAAGAAACATTAATCTCCAGACAAGCTTGAATAACCGTTGTTAGAAAGTCAAATTGGTAAACGTGTTACATTCAGGTATTTCTATGTCCTTGCACTCGTAAGTAGATAATCAATCTTACAAAATAAAATAAAGTAGCAATTGCCTGTTGTATTGGGAATACAACATTTACACTCCAATTCACCCCTAAGTTTATTTATTTTCGTTAAATCCTTTCCTTAGTGCACCTTTCAATTTTTATATTTATATCTACAGTGGCTTAGGCTGTGCGACAGTTTTATATATTTATGACGTCTCCTTTCGATACCCTAAATTCAGGATCAAAAAAGGGCGGGATTTGCATACCTATGCTATTTATTGCTGACTTTGGGCTATATATATTGAAAACATTTCACAAAAAATATAAGTAAGTACTTAATATTTTTACACACTCGTAGGTGGAAATGAGGTGTTGCCGGATTGCGATGCATACAATGATGAATGCTCAAGACTGAACTGCGAGAACGGAATCGAAAGAACAAGAACAGGAGACGGCTGTGAGAGATGTACTTGTAGAGCAAACGATTGTGATCAATACCAGAGAGAATGTAACGAACTTCAATGCCCGTACGGTATTGAAAAATCTAACGAAGGGCTATGTGAAAAATGCACATGCCTTCAGCATCCATGTGCAGGAAAAGATTGTCCAGATGGCGAAAGATGCGTTGCCAGTGCATATATTGATCCACGAACGCGCGAAAGGAAATTAGCTGGCGATTGCAGAGTTGGTGAGTGGGTCATGTCACTTCTGCCATGTAATAACATTGTTTCCAATTCAACACACAATCCATTTATCTTACTTTCATGCCTTTTATTCCAAATCGATCATTCATTCATCATTATTGCGGTTAAAAATGAGACTAAGAAATTTCTTCAAAATAAATCCTACTGGTTTTCAGAAAACAAACCGGGATCATGCCCATCTGAGGAGTATAATCGAGTGGAAACTGGTGAAGATTGCCGAAGAGAATGCAATGATGATGCTGATTGTCGCGGGGCCAACAAGTGTTGCAGCAGTGGTTGTTCACAACGCTGCCTGGCTCCGGCGTATGACACAGCATCTTACATCATCACGCCTAAACCTGCTACAGTCTCACCTGGTAAGCACTGCTTGTTATTGTCACTTCTTTGGTTTATTTAGGTTTCGTCTTGCCCTTTAATGCTAAACTTTCACGTGTTATCGGCTCCAGAGCAGTCCTCTAATTTTTGGCCGATGACTAGGTACCTAACGAGTGGCCAGTTGTTTTTCAAGAATCACTTACATTTCCCCTTGATTTTCCTACGTTTAAATAACCGATTTATAAGACGTGACGTGACATCCGCCCTGTTTTTTCTGAGAACGGTTGAGATAGGATTTTGATTACACTTTTAAAGATCATTTATTTATTTATAAGGATAATTTACAAAAGGTGTATGTAAAACAAGACATACACAAGATAAGAATAAAAAAAGTGAGGAAGTGCCCTATACCCTTTAAATTATTCTCACCAATAGTTCATAATCCATCATAATTCTATATATAAATAAAAAAAAATTGCCCATGTATGAGTAAGCAGTGTTATCAAATTTCCACGGGCAAATCTGGGACGGAAAGCTAATCTAACCTAAAATTGCTTAATTGCTAACTGAAAAATATTAATTCCCTTAGGACCGGAGGTGCCACAGGCGCCGCAAGCTCGACCTGAAACGGAGCCTGAAGTGAAATCTGAAGAAGGAGGGAAAGCAACCTTACGGTGTTTGTTCCACGGGAACCCACCACCTACTATCACTTGGCGACGAGGACAACTAACAGTTAGTACAGCAATACTAAAGTTCCGGTTTTGAACTTTTTATTATCAAATTGATATGGGTTGTCCAAATCCTAACATCCTATTGAGTTGGTTTTTTTTATATACTTTAAATATAACTTAATAGACTTCCCTTAAAAAAAAATACACCTAATTGGTGTACATTGACGCCAAAGAATATTTAGTACTTCTATTGAAGTATTGACGCAGAAATGTTCTGACTGAATCTAAAATGTACTGGGGGGTAATTCTTCACGTGAATTCCAATCCTAATCCTAAAATCCTAATAGTAATTAGTAATTATTTATTATTTACTATATCAGTAATTATTTATTGACATCATTTCCGAAACCACGCCAGATAGCTTTTTGAAGTAAAAAGCAACATTCAAGTGTATTTAATAACGATAAAAAACACCCAATGGAAACAAAATTATATTGCTTTTTATAGGCACTTTGCAAGTGGCTTTTTTATATTGCTCATCAGTGTAGATTGTCACTGTTGCCGTCATTTAGGATTTGAAATTGAAATAAGACATGATCATTCAAAAATTTTTTCATTTTGTTATTTATAATGTAGGTTCAGGCCACTTTTGGGTCGTGCAAGATTTTCACCTCCATATTCTTACAGATTGACGGCACCATTGGTAGATATCGAATCCTTTCCGATGGAGCATTAGAAATAGTGTCTCTATACCGCAACGACTCCGGCGTCTACATATGTTTGGCTGACAACGGGTTGGGTACTGCTAGACAAGAAATTAAACTACAAGTTGAGGGTAATATTTCAAATAAATTTTATTTTTTACTAAAATTTCTTAGGTGATCATTCACTTTGATATATCTCAGAATATTGAGCGAAAATTCCATAAAAATTTGGTGACTTGCGAAGTTTATAACGGCCTTTTCATTTTGTGTCGTAGCCAGAGATGGTAACGTCGTCCACATTTAGCCAGTTTCCATAAACTGCTCCATACCTATCATTTCATAAGCAGGCACTGCTATGCCTTTCAGAAAATTTGAGCTTGAAGAACCCTATCGAACCTGAAACTTAGTCTAGTCAAACGCCTATTTTACATTAGTATGCAATATTATTTTTCAAAAAATAACAGATATTTACGTCTGTTAAAGAAGTGACACATCTAGGTTCCATTAAGTGCAGCAACAGGCTTGCCACCTGTTTTGTTCAATATGGACAACTAGCGTCAAGTCGTGAAGATGTGGTGTTCTAAGTTTGCTAAACCCACAGTATTTTACTTACCCACATGTATTTGTAAATATTTGCTTAACTCATAGATATCCAGCAGGCTCTTATCTCACTTAGCTAAATTATGAGAGGTGTGGTTCAATATAAAGGAGGCAAAAGATTATGGCCATTATTCATAAACGTATTTTAGCAACGTTTTTGTTAAAATGTGTTTTGTTTCTTTCTATTAAAGACAGGTTTGTTAGAGAGTGAAACATATTTTAACTAAAACGCTTCTAAAATGTGTTTATGAATATGGCCACAAGTCAGTATCGTAGCAATAAAAAGCGTTATGTTCCATACATAATCTGTATGGCCATCAATTAGGTATGCAAAGTAAAAACAAAGATTAAGTTATTTTAAAAAACTAATTTGAATATTTTCGGTTTCTGTGCAGTAGCTTTTTTAAAATTTTTTTTTTAAGTTTTGCCAACAGACGACAAAGTGACGTCATCATTTAGGTAAATTAGCGTTTATGTTTGTGATAAAAATAGTGCCACGGACATTAACGTGCCCCGTGGTACTACTAAGCTTCGATCAATATTAAAGAAAAAATAGAGTAATACAACCGCTTAGCGTGCCACATAACATAGGCTCTGCCCATACGCATACATCGCCCTTTTGTTCCTCTTTCCGCACTTTTGTCCCTTTCGCACGGTGTCACGCGTGTTTGTACGGTAAAGCGGTTAGATGCTCCATCTTTTTATTTTATACTAGCTGTTTCCCACGACTTCGTACGTGACTATTTCAGAATGTTGGCAAATATACACTTCATACATAGCTTTTGTCATGTTCACCTCTGCCCACCCCGTTCCCGTCGTCATGCCGTGATGGTATATAGCCTATGTTACTCAGGGATAATGTAGCATTCCAATGGTGAAAGAATGATCAAAATCCGTCAGGTAGTTTTTGAGTTTATTCGTAACAAACATACAAAAATACAAATCTTTCCTCTTTATAATATTAGAATAGATTGATCGAAGCAGTTAGGCAAATAAGTTGAGAAATGTGACGTCATTTTGTAGTCGGCAAAACTTTGAAAATTTATTATAAAAAAACTACTGCATAGAAAAAAAAATTTCAACTTTTAGTTTTGTAAAATAACTTATCTTTAAAATAAAAATATATTAAAATACATTTACTTTACATTCCGAATTCAAAAATTGCTTCAAAGTTCGCAAGTCACTAATACCACTTGTCATATACCTACTCCACGATTTCCAAAATCGATAACTACAATGTGAATGGTCGCTGTCTGAAAAATAAAACCTAGCCTAGATTTTAATGGTGTAAGTTTTCTAAAGACTAACTCGTAACTTCTGTAGTTTTCCTGTCTATTTCTGTCCAAATATTAATATATTGTGTACAATGATATAATTTAGTCGGTATATTGGATGTGGCATGTAATTAAAATATAGATAAATACCCTATTTTACCCATATAGGGTAGGGTCATTTTAGAAAAAATCTTGCACGAAGAACCTCTACACTCCCTAAGGAATATACCTTCCAATTTTCATATTTATATACATAATGTCTTCAGTTTTAGGCTGTTAGTCAGCGACATGTAAGTTTTTTTTATTTTTTTTTATTCTTCACGGGTTGCCCTGCAACTCCCGAAACCGTTGCAGACTCCAGGGTACCCAGTGGAAGACAAAGTCTTCCTCATTTAACCAATGATTTTTTGAGGCTATATACCTAACGAGTGGCCAGCTCTGTTGAGGTATATAGATGAAAAAGCCTCTTCGTACGGTTTGTCGTATAATGTACATAGATTTTTCATTATAAAAAACCCATTGGTACATGGTCGGATCTAGGAATCGAACCAGCGACTTTTTTGTATATTTAGATAAATATTTTTATCTTTGACGTCCACAAGATGAAACAAAGGGGAAGACTAATAATCGCTAAAAGTTTCGTTGTTTCTGTACAAACATACAGAGAGAAAAACATGCAGTTATTCTTGAAAAATTTAGGTACTAGATTAGTCCACGCCTCGGGTGACCTAAAGGCTGGCTCTTACCTCGCTCAAAGGATCAGTTTAACCATTCAGCGAGGTAACGCAGCCAGTGTTTTGGGAACCATGCCACAGGGAGGGGTTCTGGAAGAGGTATTCTTTTTATAATTTGTATATATAGTTTTTAAATATATTATTTATTTATTACCATTACATTTAAGTTATGATGTAAATATTTAAACTAATGCAGTTATTATTATTAAATATTTTGTAAAATATATAAAGAAAAATAATTAACTATATAAATATACCACAACAGAACTGGCCACTCGTTAGGTATAGCCTCACAAATACCGTCGGCTAAACGAGAGAGACTTGGTCTTCCGCTGGGTACCTACCCTGGGACTGTGACACGGTTTCGGGAGCTGTAAGGGCAACCCGTTAAAAAAAAGAAAAAATATATTACTGTTTTTAACCATATTTAGAAAATCATTACCAATAGATCATAATAGCAATTGAAAAATACATTTAAATAAAATATATGCTGTTCGTTGGTAAGCGCATCAGTTGAGAACGGCTGGACCGATTTGGCTAATCATTTAGGAAAATAGTGTTTGGATAAGTTGAAAAAATCAGGAAAAACTGCTTTATCTAATATGGGATGACAGTTAATATGGGCTCTAAAAAAAATTAAAATAAAAAACTATTCTAAAATAAATGTATTTAATCGTTTGACTTCTTGAACAAGAAACTTATCAGTAAGTTAAAAAATCCACTCTGCGAAGTCGTAAAATCCGTGCCCTTAAGAATGTTATCTAAAAGTGTCCTAAATACATAAAACTTTACAGTTAAACAAATATGTTTCTAACTCAGATTATAACTCTTTTTTTAAATTTCGATACAAAAATTTCTTCACGGGTTGCCCCAAACCGTATGACATAGCCTCACAAATACCATCGGCTAAAAGAGGGACACTTGGTCTTCCGTTGGGTACCCTGGGCCCAATTACACGGTTTCGATACAAATACATTTTTATTGAAAACAGTTTTTTGTCTAACAAATTTAAAAAAAAACCTATATACATTTATCTAGTCTACATTAGTACTTACACAATAGTAGGTACCTACGAGTGACCCGTGTGCTATCACCAATGAAAAATAAATATTTACAACTCATAAATAAAATAGATAAAAACGGATTTAACATTATTTTATATAAATAATTATTAACTAGGCAAACCACTGGTTCTATCTCGGATCCCGGCCATGAAATAATGGGTTTTTTATAATTAAAAACTTATGTGGGTACAAAATGCGACAAACCATACTTAGAGGCATTTCCATCTAAATATACCTCAACAGAACTGGCCACTCGTTAGGTATAGCCTCACAAATACCATCGGCTAAAAGAGGGAGACTTGAGTACCTTGGGACCGTACACGGTTTCGGGAGAGCGTAGCCGGGCTGCATTTTCTCCATACAAATGTATTCCCCTATTTTCTTCACGGATAATGCCTCTAGAGCAATCGTTTTTTTTTCATAAAATCTAGGATTACTGTAGGCATGCCCCTGTCATTTACTTTTTCCAACAACTAATTACCTAAAAAAATAAGCCCTTCCAAAAACCTAATAAAAATGCCTCGTTTATACCGCCGTGATCAGACGACTACCAGACTAATTTGAAAAGGTTTTAATGTAAAAGAAAAATAGGAGCATAGATCTACTCTTTCTTTAAATTTCAATACCAAAAATAATTAAATCGGATCAGTTTTGGAGGAGAAAACAGGGGAATACGAAACGTCTATCTGGTCAAGGTTTTATAGGTATAATCGGTCTGAGCTGCAGTTGTCCCTATCGCACTCTACGGGGGGATCAAAGGGTGAGGCGACGGCAATAGTTTCTTCAAATACCTATTTCTCAATTCCCTTGCAGACCGTCTACGCTCTTAAGAAAAAAAATGTTTTGTTTATCACGGGATAATAAGTCAAGTATGACGTAGGCTGTGTTAATGACACAATGTATCGGGAAATCATACTGAAGCTAAGACCCACTCAGCAGTCATTAGTCGCTACGGCAACGTGTTCGTGTTTATTGGTTATAAAAAACCACATTTCCATTCTTTAAACCTATATAAAATGGAGTAACACAACCGCTCCTTACACGCATACGCCGCTCTTCGTCTCGCTCTTTTGTTCTATTTTCGCGCTTTTGTCCCTTTCGCATGTGTTTGTATGGTAAAGCGCGAGCAGCTTCATATATTTCTTTTATTTTGATCGAAGACATATAAGTACGGAAATTGAAAATAATAATGAAACACAACTTATCCAGTTCCTAACTCGGCCACTTGCGATATTTCGCAGTCAATAGACCTTTATCTCTATACCGTTATCTACCATACGGTCCTACACCATGGCAGGGTCCACATGTCTTATTTTGATTATTATTATTATATCCTTGTACACATCTTTTATATCTACTTATGATGAATCTCCAAAAGGTTCTAAATATTTCTATTTCTTCTTTGTGAATGTATTCTTTGTGTGTTTATATAATAACGGTGGTGAATGCTTTACTTAACATTAATATGCTTGCTTAACTTTATTTTGTGTCATTACATGGTTTTGGTGATCTATGTCTTAATTTTATATTTTCAATTAAATAATTAAATATGTAAGTACCTACCTAGATATTATATTTAATTGAAAAGTGTGAAAATTCGATGCAAATGCGTAAAAATAATGCGTTTTAGACTGAGAGTCAATTTTATGCAAATAGTTATTTATCAAAGATTTAATTATTGTCAACAAACTCTTGAATAAATAATAATATTAACGTGCCTCGTGGTACTACTAGTAAAAAGTAGTACCACGGCCCTTAACGTGCCCCGTGGTACTACCAGTAATACCTACAAATGAGTTCAGAAATAGGACAGAATGGCTACCTAAATTTGATAATTTATTATAAAAAAAACTACAGAATAGAAAACAAAAATATTTAAATAAGTTTCATAAGAGTCATATATCCATAATTTGTATGTGAATAAACTATTCCCAATTTCTTTGTAAATACTCCACCTGTGTCACTGTAATTTAGCATATAGTTACTTATTGAATATATCTAAGTAAAATAGCCGTTATTTTTAACCGATCTTCAAAAAAGAAGGATGAGGTTCTCAATTCGTTGGATTTTTTTTTATGTATGTTCCCCGATTACTTGAAGACGCCTGGACCGATTTGGATTTTTTTTTTGTTTGAAAGGGTAGGTATACTTCACAGGTGGTCCCATTTTTTTTGTGAAAATTGGTTTAGTAGTTTTTTAGAAATTAAAAAAAACTGACTTTATAAATCAATTTTACTCAATATCTCGATGAAATATGTATCCATTTTGACGACTTATTTTTTAATTGCAATTGGTTTTATTGGTAAATAAAGGATTATTTTGCTCGTGTTTTCTCTTTCATAATCTATCACAAAGCTCCTAAATTTTTTTAAAGCGCTGTTATACCAATACCCTTCAATTATATGCATCGCATTTTTTGTAGCTTTATTGAAAAGTCAAAATAATAATAATTTTATTATTTATGACCAATAAAAAAATCAGTGACACAGGTGGATTATTTACAGAGAAATTGGGAATAGTTTATCCCTGAAAAAATATGGATATAGGAACCTTAAAAATACAGTATTCACTTTACATATCTACTGAATTGCGTAGCGTTAGAAATCAATTATGACACAAAATAATATCAACACATGAAATCGGAACAAAGCATTCACGACCCCCGTATCTCCAATCAACTAACGCAACAATACGGCCTTAGATCCCGTGGAATCGCCCGCCGGTATATCTGGAGACAATAACGCATACGTGATCGGCGAACTTGGTAGAAAACTAACTGTACGCTGTCTGGCGTACGGTTATCCACAACCTGATATCGCTTGGTATCGCGGAGCTACAAATACCATGGTTCCTTACAGCAGCGCTCTGTACGAAGCTAGAGATAATACGCTGGTCATACGATCTTTAGACATAGATACGCTAGGCGATTACGTTTGCCAAGCGTACACTGGTTACGGAAAACCGGCGTCTTGGCCTGTAGTTGTGAAAGCGTATCGGGTGCCAGGATGGGGTGAAAGCCCTTATTTGGTAGATGAAGGGGAACCGGCCCAGATCACTCAACCTGTGATTACTTCCACCACGACGGAGATATCACCAGAAATTAATGTACCTGTGTTTACTGGTGAGATAAACTTATTTTTTAAATGATATTTCAGATATAGAATGTATAATAGAAGAATGCTGAATGAAAGATGTATGTTTTGACAATAATTACGAAAAGTTGTTAACACTGGTTTAAACACGTTGAAAGATTTACTAAAAAGTTATATATAGAAGAAACGAAAGGAAATGCTGGCAGAGGACGACCTAGGTGTACTTTTATTGAACATTTAAAAGTAATTAATCGAAGGCAATGTTAAAGGTACACACAATTGCCGAGCATATGAAAGGTATGATGAATATAAAAGAAGCGAAAGAGGTATGTCAGGATCGTAGCAAATGGCATACGATTGGTCTACCCCTCTTGGGATATAAGGCGTGATGGTAGATAGTAGATACTTACCAAAAAATAACAATATTGTTGCATGTTCTTTTCTTCGCATGATTTTCTTCTATTTTCCATACTTTTTCAAAATTCTGCAGTGAGTTGATCCTTTTTCATATATGTAAAATTTCTAAAGAAACTAGAAACTTAATTTCAAGACGGGTCAAGAATTCACTGCTGGTGTGTCTAGATCAAATCACATGTAAATTACCTATGATGAGAATCCATGAATGTTACAAATAAGTGAGATATTTTACCTGTGTCATGCTAATTGGCTTACCATTGCATTCCTTCTAGTAAACATAGGAATGTGGGCAGTCGTTTGACACGGGAGTGATAATTATTATACCAGACCAGTAGCATAATGGTTTTAACCCCCCCCCCCCTATTTTTGCATTCCGGCAGAAAGGTCTGGTAAAAACCTAAATGATTTATATAGAGCTCTAAAACTCTAAAATAGGCTAGAAATCGGCGGCCCACTATTCCCTGCAATACGTCTGGGACAGTCTGAGCGAGAAAGCGTTATGGAGAAATGCAATGTATGACAGAGACACATAGTAATAAATGTAATCGGTTGGCATAGTTTGGTGGTTTAATATATAATTTGAAATATTTCAGAAGCTGCCAGCCCTTACACATCTCATTCTTCTGGAAATGAAGGTATGTATATTACTGTTTTCTATATAGGTACATATAATAAAGTCGCTTTTTCTGTTTGCTAAACACTTCAACGGTTGAACCAATTTTGATGTGGTTTTCAGTAACGTACTGAGATAAGCTCGGGCTAGCATTTAGTGTTTGTTTCATTTAAGTCGGTTGACTAGAAATAAAAATTAATATAAAATTTTATTTGCGCTTACTAAATATAGCAATTCAGTGGAATATAAAAAAATATGAAAATATGTATACTCTACTGCTCTAAACAGTTTTAACTTGATCCGCCTGACAGAAGTGAAAACTTAAAACTATGAATAATAGAGAATTGCCAGCCGGAGAGCCAAAAATGCACGACCCAGGCATACATGGAAGCCCCGGAGCAGACTCGAGCCGGGCAACCATGGTATTGTGCCGAAGTCAGTACACGAATTCCTGCCCGGACATACTCGGGCCGGACAATCCATGGTCTTGTTGCAAACACATGTCGCGAACACAGGTTGAGAATCCATAAGATTTCCCTTACCAAAAATCGCACGTGCCGTAAAAAAATAAGAATTTATTGTTAAGGCTCCTATATCCATAATTTTTCTGGTATAAACTTTTCCCAATTTCTCTGTAAATAATCCACATGTGTCACTGTAATTTAATGTACTTTATGGGTGGTAAAATAAAGGATTGTTTCCCCCTGTTTTCTTTCAAGACGTTTAATTGAAGGGTTATTTGTGAGAAATTATGAAAGAGAAAACGGGGGAAAGTTTAACCACCCATATTTTCTATTCAATAAAACCCATTGAAAAAATAACAGCTATTTCACTTAGATATATTGAATAAGTAACTATATGCTAAATTACAGTGACACAGGTGGATTATTTACAGAGAAATTGGAAATAGTTTATTAGAACAGCCATCTGTATTTTTTATAACCACCTTTACGCGTAACAAAAATTTTGTCTACCCTGCCTAAAGTAGATTAAAATGAGAAGAAAAAGAGTTGAGGAGTTAGAGGTAGTACCTCCTCCAGTTCTGAAAAAAGTCCAACCGTGCCAAGAATATTCGCTGCTTTGTTGATCACCAGACTTTTCATTTTTTTCATAGATTTATTCATAATTTCAGGTATATATATCCCGCCCACGTGCACAGACAACCCGTACTTCGCTAACTGTAAACTCATCGTGCATAGTAAATTCTGCCACCATCATTACTACTCCACGTAAGTATCATCTAAAGATAATCACGCGGTTTATCCCAAGAGGGGTAGACAATCGAATGCCACTTTGTTAAGGAGACGCCTCATAACTTTTGTCCCATACCTACATAAACGAACTTCAGCAAAGTTCTAGTTAATGGACCTTTAAAGTATGTGAAATGATCTATACTCTAAATGTAAAAAATATGTCAATATCAACTACATGTTTTATGAACAACCGACTTTACGACTCGAGTACATTTACGCGTAGCCTAGGTGCGAATGGTGAAAGAGATGCAAAATTTTCGAACACGTGCGTTTTTTAGTTGGATACGCAACCAAGAGAGCTCTTAAGATCTTGGCAAATATGCTTGATTTTACCATAATATAATAATTTAATTTATTTTTGCTGAATGAAATTATCGCTCGGGATAAATGTTGTAATAATCATTATTATATACTGACGAGCAATATAAAAAAGCCACTTGCAAAGTGCCTAAAAAAATCTAAATATTTTCTAAATCGTACGTACACAATATTAAGTACACGCTCCCCAAACACTTGAATGTTGCTTTTTTACTTTAAGGAGCGCCTCATGATTTTTGTCCCATACAAATCAGATGTTTCGTTTTTCCAGTTTTACGCGATTACTGTATGTGCTAAGCTCGTAAAATTTTGCTTTTCAAAGATAAATATATATTCTAAAGTTTCTAATGGAAAGAAAATAACCAAAATCAGTTACACCTAAGTGTTATGAAGCCTTGAAAATCCTCAATTTCATGCATATTTTAGCCAAGTTTTCGACTTGAGTTCTCTTAATATATTTACTAATTTACAATGTTCTCGACATTAAAAGATAGATAATTTCACATACTTTTAGATTACACTAACTAGACTTTGATAATTTTAATAGTATTTGTAAAAACATAGAAAAGTCAAAGTCCTTTTCGTGTTTTTCGAAATACCGATTTTGTTGAGAAATCGTACTTTCTCGTGTTTCTGGTACGTGTATCTTCTATCTTATCTTATCCTTGGTTATCTTATTGATTTTAATAGTAGTCAATATCGCTCACATCTTTCTTAAGGGGAGGAACGAATAATTTCGGTTGATTTCTGAACTGAAATTCCCGAATTTTACGAATGCTATGAACATACAATTTGGGCATCGAAAACTAGAGGATTTTATCTAGTATTGTGTAGGATGAAACATGATTTGTGAAAATTTTCTCGATAACTTAATTTTTTGAAATCACCTCTTCAAAAACACCTTTTTAGTCATACGACCATACTCTGAAGGGATTTACGTTTA
This sequence comes from Nemapogon koenigi, assembly GCA_963924495.1. NCBI lineage: Eukaryota > Metazoa > Arthropoda > Insecta > Lepidoptera > Tineidae > Nemapogon > Nemapogon koenigi. Next base: position 10,055,589 of record OZ004647.1, on the reverse strand, counting down.
AATTTTATACGAATCTGTAGGTAATTTCAGTACATAGTATTGATTAAGAAGATATTTCCCTACATGTGATCGTTTTTTAATAAATTATTTATTTGTATTGTGCCGCTTACGTCATTTATTCCGAGGGGCGATACATTATGCCCTTCTCACTTCTGCAGCAAGAACGGACAAAGCGCATGACGTGATCGTTGCGCCCGAACCACGAGTTTAGGGCGTGGCTTACGATTACAAATTTCTGAGTCGTTTCTCGTCTTAAGATACAGACAAAATAAGCCGCGCGTAAAACTGAGTTCGTTGCGCTGTGATCCGTCGCCTTAAAAAGCTATATGGCGTGGTTTCGGAAATATTTCGTGTTAAGTTAGTAGCTTTTTTATATTGCTCGTCAGTGTATTATAAAACAAAGTCCCCCGCCGCGTCTCTCTGTGATATTTTCACGCAAAAACTACTAAACGGAGTTTGTTACAGTTTGCACTATTAGGTTTATTAACCAGGAAAGTTTACGAGTATTAAACATGGACCTATCATGTTTAGTTAAGGATCCTATGTCAAATTCATATGGGCTAAACTACTCCCTACTTTTCTGTAAATAATCCAGCTGTGTCACTGTGGAAATACACATATCTAAGTGGAAATACTAATATTTTTCAATGGCTTCTATCGAATATTAAATATTTGGAAATGCTCTTAAAATGTTTTAAAGTGCTGTTATACTATTACCCTTCAATGAAATACTTCGAGTTTTTTTTGGTAGCTTATTGAAAATTCAAAATATTTTATGTTTTTTACTAATTACGTAAATCAAGTAACCAATAATTCAGGCGTTGAAACGTTTAAAATTCCAATGCTGCCAATTCTCACTTTGGAACAATTTCATTATGAAGATATAAGCTAGATCATTAATCAAGCCGAGAAAAAAGTTGTCCCCAGCGAGTTTTCATGGTCTATGCTGTCTACTAATCCACCAGAGATATAACAAAATGATGTAAGAAATAATTATGTAGAATAAATGATCTACAAAAAGTCCGCGGTAGCAATCTATCTTTAATCGTATCTTATCTATTAGAGATATGTGACGAGGACTTTTGAACTGTTAATGCTCAGCCCCTAAACATGTTTATTACTCGTAAACCTCCACGGTAAATCAACCTATCTAATAGTTAAAAGCGCATTAAAATCCGTAGGCAGGCGCTATTTTTTTTATTTTTAGAATCGGTTCTGTAGTTCCCCCTACATACAACAAGCAATATAAGTATAGATGATTCCTCATTCAAATGCATCCTTAAAAATACCTGATTTATTCCAGATTCTGCTGTCGCTCATGTATGGAGTCTGGTCAACTAAGGCTGGCCGATATGCAGGCAGACCAATACCGTTTGACAAGAAAATGAAACATACAATTTAGTGCCGCCGTACCTAGCTCATAGTATACCGGTAATTAGGTATTCCATTCTAGTTTTACGACTTTTTTTTTACTCAATGTGTGATGTTTAACCTCGTCGTCACAAATTCAGTGACCAAGCATTTTTTTATTACGTGGTATAAATTCGATTGGGGGTCACCAGTTTATATGTGTGCCATGACTCATTGGCAAGATACGTGTTAAAACTTCTGGATCACTTTATTATAGTTTTGCAGACGTTTATAAACTTTATAACTGTTGATCGCTTAATCTAAAGGTCTTAACTATATCTCTTTCTATCATATTGAATGACAGATTTGTTACAAAGAGATGAAACATATAAATAAGGCAGTAAATCACTTAATACGAAACGCTATCTTACTCAAATTTTTACATAATATAAGAGATGTAGAATAGAAAATTTGCATTGTCAATGATGAAATGTGTTTTGTTTATCTTAATGTAGTATAGTAGACTAAAATGTTGGACCATGCTAATTAGGAAATTTCTTTTACACCGTGCGAAGTAACCTTGTATCGTGGGGTAGTTGTAAGTAATTAGTATGCGTCAGTACTAGGTTACGTCATTTAAATATATATTGAATATATAATATACGGAAGAAATGCAAAATAGTGTACCTAAATTAAAGTAATATTTTTAAAGTGGTACAATTTAATAGGTACCTAATTCATAATCACATAGTATAAGAAAATAACTGTTTTAATATCAAAAATCATTATTTTATTTTCGTGTAATGCATGGACGATGCTCAAATTAATAATCCAAAGACATATTTTACCGCAATTGTATTAAAGTTCATAATAAATAACTGCCCTTAAAAGTTATAGTTTGTGTGCCATAATGTGTATTTTATAATATTATGTTATAAAGTGCATTTCCACAGTAAAAGTTAATAGAAAAGAATAAGTACGCAATTATTATTTATTTTGTAAGTTCTTAGCGTCAAGATTGTCGACTTTACGCGTAGAATGAAGGTAGTTCGAATTATTTTAAGAGATTAAACCATGTGTAAAATTATGTAGTAGATATCTTTGGTGTAGTTGACAATGCTTGATAATACTTAGACATTTAAGGCTTATGCTTATTTAAAATAGGTTTACTTAGATGGAAGGACAATCGTCACAATGTAAATATAGATTAATAATAAATCGATGTACTAGTAACTACTTTGTTTCATTTAATTTATTCTATTTCTAAATAATTAATAATCTATAACCAATTCTGATGAAGAAAAAACCGCCTTTAAAACTAAGATGTGCTTTCCGAAAGCAAATGCACAAGTCACTATAAAAGAATACCCATATTGCTTCAAGTGTGCCTATAGAATTTTAAGAGTTCTCGATTTCTCCAGGATCTTATCATTAGATGACCATGGGACCTCGAAAGTACCTATACCTACCCTTTCAAACAAAAAAAAATTTTCCAAATTTGTCCAGGCGTCTTCAAGTAATCGGGGAATATACATAAAAAAAAGATTACGACGAATTGAGAACCCCCTCCTTCTTTTGAAGTTCGGTTAAAAATAGGTCTCTGCCTTGTAATGAGTTGGGTTGTTTTACACATCCAACACAATACCTGTGACAATACTTTTTTAACTTCTTCACGGATTGCCATATAGCTCCCGAAACCGTGTCATCGGTCTCAGGGTACCCAGCGGAAGACCAAGTCTCCCTCTTTTAGCCGATGGTATTTGTGAGGCTATACTTAACGAGTGGCCAGCCGAGTTAGCATACATTTTGACAGCGACACTTTCGTTTCGGTCGAACAGGCCAAAACGTTCATGTCCAACAAGGACCGGCCAGAGATAGCCCGGGGCCGAGAGGTCCGGCCCAACAATGTGCGTGCAAATTTGCTATGCCGGGCAAAGTCAAGTACACAGAATTTGCCCGCACATTGTTGGGCCGGACATTCTCGGACCGGGTATGTCCTGCACAAGAATGCCGAGCAATTTGCTTGGCCGGACAAAGACAAGTACACGGAATTTGCCCGCACATTGTTGGGCCGGACCTCTCGGCCCCGGGCTATCTCTGGCCGGTCCTTGTTGGACATGAACGTTTTGGCCTGTTCAAGGCCATTCGACCGAAACGAAAGTGTCGCTGTCAAAATCTGTGCTAACTCCCCTGTTCTGTTGAGGTATCTTTAGATAGATAAGCCTATGGTTTGTCGGATCATGTACTATCAAAAGCATTAGTGGGTATACACTTGAAAAAAGTTTCGCACAACACTACTGCATTAGTTATTAATTTAGATTGCATCAGAATAAAAAGAGAGAAATATTGTTTTCTTTCAATTAACTTTCAATAAAATATAGAAAAAAACCTATAAATTATCGCTGCTTTCGGGGAGAGTGCTCATAAGGCTGACTGCGTTGTCACGTTGGATGATCCTTTGGGCCAAATATGAGCCAGTTCTTTGGTCGGGAGACACCTCTACCAACCTTTTGGCTATTTATTTATAGAGGTGTCGTGCGTTAGATCCCCACGGACCCAGTGTTTCCACCCCAAACGCTACAAATATACATTCTTCAGGAAGAAATGCGTATTTGCGACGTTTGGCAGTTTCGGCTTTGCAAGTGGCAGCCCCAGCATGGTAGGTGAGCGAGGGTGTCCCTACATGTTACGTCCAATGCCAACGGTCGCCCTTTCTTCAAAGGCGCAAGATTAATTCCTTTTGCCATCATCATTAATGCTGACGAGGGCCCGACGAAGGTTTGCAATACGTCCTGAACTACGGACTTTTTTTCTTCTTTCAATACTTGATATTGCGTAACTGAATTATCAAGTTAGGACGTTCCGTCAGTGATAAAAATATAAGTCATTTGAGACTTTGTGATTGGTGGCATTAGAAAGGAAACAAAGGAAAGTTTAATGATCTGCCTATCATCACGCCTTTCATCCCAAGAGTGGTAGGCAGAGACAATCGAATGTCATTTGTTACTACCTCTTTCGCTTCTTTTTTAAGTTTAATGAACAAGCTTATACAGCCTTTAAGGTGTTCTTCCAATCCTGCACTTGATAGTACCTACATAGTTTTAATTATAAAAACCCATTTGTACATGTCCGGGATCGAACAGAATTATATACTTACTTGAGATTTGCGAGGCTATAATTTCTTCTACCTAATCAAATATTAACTTGTATATAAAAGAAATTGGTAATAATAAAACCATAGCTTACAGTAAAAATACATAATATATTTTCAATGAGTCAAACCACAGCAGCTACAATATAGGTATAAAATTTAGTACAATTTTCTGGTATTTCTTTGAAAACATATCTCACTATGTACATTAGTAAATATTAATAACAAGATTATATAAATATTGTCAAACAAGATTTGTGTCCCAATTAAATGTATGGCAACGATTTACCTACACCTACAACAATGGCAAGGTATTAAAGAAAAAGCAAATCATTAAAATTTAAGAAATTGAAAAATTATAGGAAACATGGCAAATTACCTAAAACCCTCTAGCTGGATGTTCATCTGAAATTCTATGAATACAACAGAGCAATTCATGCAACAATCCAACAATAACATGTATAGAATAATAGAACATCGTAGCCAAAACCACACGGAGCACGAGATCTTTCATTGGATAAACCTCAAATAACTTGGACACGCTTCGGCATAAATCAGTAGACTGATCTTTATATGCAGACATTTAAAAAGTTCAAGGACTCAAATTGGTATTTATAACGTCATAAAAAGATTTCACGAAATAAAATATAGCGTATGTAAATATAAGCTGAACAACCGACTCCAAAATACGATCTTTAGTAAAATGAAACAAATCAGTCATTTTTGAGATCGCAACCAAATTGTATTAAAACAAAACTAAAGATCGCAAAATTATATTTAATAAGCTTTAATAAAAATCACTGCTAAATTAGTACCTAAAGCTATAATAATCAATTTACCGTCATCCAACAATTTCAACTACCTACGCAACGTTATTGTCATAAATTTAAATTTGGTCAAATTTAGGTTTAGCGTCGGCGTCCGGGCTGCTGAGGTTTGGGTTGGGACTTGGATTTATTAAACTGATACGAAGCGCACTTGGGAATGTGGCGGTCGGCCGCGCCTTGGTTGAAGCGACGATTGCAGTGCGGGCACGTCACGTAGTCTGGGTTCTCTGACGGAGGCGGAGGCGGCAAGTCGCTTAGCTTTCCTGTCAAAAATAAAAAAAACCTGTAGATATTCATAAATTTGCCCAATAAAGCAGATGGAAGATTTATGTTGCCTTTGTTACTCATGATACAGTGGCCTTAACACTTTCACTTTTATACCTTGGCTGTTTGGCCAGAGACACCGGTAACAGTGTCCACTTTTTGCCAGTTGTCCATATTGAACAGAACAGGTGGCAAGCCTGTTGCTGAAATGGACCTAGATGTGTCACTTCTTTAACAAACGTAAATATCTGTTATTCTTAGAATTCTTACGTGCCCTCCGAAGACAATTAAAATGATGTCTTCCCTTTTCCTTTGAGATGTTGTGTATTGTCATTCTATACGCGAAAAAAAATCTACTTATTTCGAATCAATAAGGGGAAAGGAAATATCTATTTCTGAAAAAAAAAGATTTCACGTGACATTTCCGAGGCAATCGTTATCAAGCTAAAATAAATTGTCACATTTATTTGGATGTACGCCTTAGCATGAATCAATACAAACCACCAGCGTTAAGATGTGACTGCACTTGTTTGGCCGCCCGGATAGCGTTGATGAACTCGTTGTGTTTCTGCCGCCAATTGTTGTTCAGCGGCTTCTGATTGCCTGCAGGAGGGTTGCTAGCGCCCTTACGAAGTTTGTTTATAAAGGGCTCGGCCTCCGTACCCTGTAAAGTTGAATTTAACCAATGTAGGAATTATAAAAAAATTGATTATTAGGAGCAATGGCTTAGCGGTTTATACATATTTTAGGCGATACAAATAAAAAAAATGTGATTGTGGGCACAAATTTTGTAACTCCGCTAAAGTCCTCACTAGCCAAAACCTCCTTTTAAATGTAAGAACTGTCATTGGCAAGAAGAAATAGATTTTGACTATTGATTTTGTGAGCTTGAAATGTTTTTTGCAATAAAATATCATTCATTATGTATAGCATCACAAATACTTAAAGAGAATTGGTCTTCCGCTGGGTACCCTGCGGAACCGTAACATGGTTTCGGGAGCTGGAAGGAAGGAAAAAAATAAAAAATAATTTGCCCTAAAGAAAACGACCGAAGTTGTGAATCCTACTAACATTATAAACGCGAAAGTTTGTGAGGATGGATGGATGTTTGTTACAAAAACTACTGGACGGATTTTGATGAAACTTTACAATGACAAAAAAGTCCACGGTTACATACCATATTGTACCCGTGCGAAGCCTGGGGTGGGGTCACTAGCGAAGTATACTCTTCAAATTTTCTAGGTCAAAGTTCTAAGGCAGGGTGTCGGTAGTTTGTATTTCGAAAAAATATATAAAAAACCCAAAAATATTTGCTTGCTAGTTTCTTCAAGCGGTCCTAGACGAACCTACTTCCTTTTACACATTCCGTCACATTATCTAGAAATATTCCAAAAGAATGCCACATAGAGCTAAGATTTTATACATTAAGAATCTTACACCAAGTCTATGCTTGAGCGCGTCAAACGGCTTCCTCTTCTTGCTACTGTTGGCCTTCTTGCATATCTCCTCGTGTCTCTGCAAGCGGTCCTGGGCGAACCGTCTCCCGCACACGGAGCACGCGACACCGTCCCCAGTCTTCTCTGCGGCGGCCGCAGGTACTGTCGTCGACTTGGCTGCCGTGATGTTACGTCCTCTCACCTGTGACGGACCCTGGTGTGGCATAGGAGAACATTTCGTAAAGATAGCCTAATTGGTAGAGCGTTGGACTTGAAATCGGGTTCAATTCCCACTTGTGCCAAAAATGCTAAGCATAAATTTTCTTTAAGAATATGTGCTTAAATCGATTTTGGAGACCTGTAAAGCTTCCACGCTTAAAAATAACAGATACTTAGTCTGTTGAAGATACATACATCTAGATCCGTTCAATGGGGACAACTGCCAAAGTGTAAAAAAAACTGTAGTTAATTGCTATACGACGATTTGAAAAAGAATTTGTGGTTTTAATTTGACAGTTAAGCTGCAGTTAGTCTAACTGGACCATAATCAGTTATTGACAAAAAATATAATATTATTAAATATGTGTATATAGATCAGATCAGGGATGAGTAGTAAGAAATAATATATAGGGAATTAATATCAACAAAAATAAAATAAAAATAAAAACATACCACAGAAATTTTCTTTGGGCTCTGGAAAAATTAATAAAAATAAATAAAATATTTAAGAGAACTTCTGAAACTAAAATTAAACGTATTTTTAAGAGAAAAGCCCTGCCCCTGAGTATTGCACTTTTCGTATGCCTCTACCGGCTCGTATGCTGTGAAATTTCAGTTCAAATAATTTCTTAAGTGATACCTACTCATCCATCAACGAGCCAATCTATTGACAAATGGAGTCCTCGTGGCAACCCTGAAGCTGTATATACTTTTCAAGTGCCTAGTTTTATAATATAGGGGAAATAAGAAGTACCTACCCGAAATCGAAGAGCATGCATGAAAAAATGTATGGATCTGAATGAGCCAGGATCGTGGCGAGTGGATATCATTGGTATATTTGCCTACCCTAAGGGAAATAAGGCGTGAGCATTTGTATGTATGTATGTTTGGCCTATTTATCTCAGGAAAATATTCCGGATGAAATGACCTGCCTATCTTCTTTATGTTATTGTAATGAAAAACTTACTGGTTTAGGAGCCCGCTGCATGACCCCACGGGCCTTGCTACCCGTTGTTACCTGTATCAAACATCCAAAACAATTTAAATAATACTAGATAATTTTGTATTTAAATTTAAAAGTCTACTTGATAATTTCCTGTCAAAAATGATGTGACATCTGAAATGCCATCGTGATGTTCAGTATTTAAATTTTGACTATTTTTTAATTTTCAGGTTTTTTGAACAGACGTCACGTTGGCGTTGGTTTGCTTGACACGCTGGTTTTTTTTTCAGCTAAACGCAAGAACACAAAAAGGGTTCCGCGTGTCTAGCCCACGGTCTTTCTTCAATGAGGCTTGATGTCCACCAGAGCTGTGCTAGGTGACTGGGTTATGAGCGAGGAAAACCCCACTAATAGGATTCCTTCATGTTCCTAGTCTCGCAATTTTCTTCGTGAATAATTTCACGCTCACCGCCCAGCTTCCTCGACCTCAAGCTCTGGTGGAAAGCTAGCCCGATTGGTTGTTGCGGGCGAGGAGGTGGCAATAGGAACCGAGGGTTGACATAATTTGCTGGGACCAAAGTTTATAGGTAAATTCAGTTTCAAATTATTACGCATAGCTTGAATGGCATGTTCCACCCAGGGTGACGCGTGGTGTTACTTTAGATCTTTGAAAGAAGATAAATTAGCTCTAAAGCGGAATTTACAAATCCTCGTCATGCAACAATTTTATTATACCCTGGTGGTATGTGAAATCCAGAAGTCGCGTTTGCTGTGCGGCCTAAAAATAATAATAAATATAAATTCTTACATTATTATCACTGGTAGTCCGTCTCGGGGGAGAGACTTCAGTAGACGTAGCTTTTTGAACTTTCATATTATTCTTTAATGTAGGACTTCTGAAATGTAATACCATAGTTTTAATTTGTGGCGTGGCCGGATACAGTACTGGTAACAATGTCCACATATTTTAGCAAGTTGCTCATATTTAGCAGAACCGATGGCAAGTCTGTCGCTGCATTTAATGGACTCAGAGGCTGTCAATTCTTAAATATTTCAGAACAAGTGCTTATACTATGATACTTTAAATGTTTGCCTCGTAGACAACTTCTTGCGGACGACCAAACTCGGTCATGGACTACCAGCAACTAAAGATCTACCTTCTATATTTAAAAACACTTTGGGAAAGACAGAACTCTAAATAATTTTATCGAAAACAAGAACAAAAGTTACAAGCGGTTGAAATCTAGTTGGCTGTGAGTGAGATTGAGAAAATGGGTGACCGGTTACCTCAATGTAACTATCGCCACTCGTTAATTTTGGATGGTTGGAGACGTTAAAATATTATGGAAGTTATACCTGCGCGGCGGCCTTTTAGGTTCCACCGATTCCTGTTCAACGGTTCTCGAAGACCGTGGTGTCGGAGTTGGTGCCAGCGCTTCAGGGAACGTCTCATCTTCCAACCGATAGTTGTTCAGACCGTTGTCCAACTCGTCTATTCCGTCCGCGAAACCATTGCTCCGAGGTGCCTGTAAGAGTTTAGAATTATTAATATTGAGGCACGAAACCTTAAAGTCGGCGGTGGCCGAGTGGTTAAAACGTCTCGTATTTAACTAGGCAGACCACGGGTTCGTTCCGGATCCCGGCCATGTACCAATGGGTTTTTTAATTAATAACTTATGTACATTATCCGACAAATGAGGCTTTTCTATCTAAATATACCTCAACAGAAAACTGACCACTCGTTAGGTATTAGCCTCACAAATATACCGCTAAACGAAGAAGACTTAGTCTTCTGCAGGGTACCCTGGAACCGTAACAATAGAAAAAGAAACCCTAAAGGACCATTCTATCCCCAATTACCTCGACGGTAACCTCAATCTATATCAACACCTCAACAAGAATGATTTAACTCATCTCCTGGATATCTTGAGAACTGGCAACTCGATTCTTGGGAGTCTAAATTTATTTTTGATAAATTGAAGTATTTGTACAGACTGTACAGAGACAGACAGTGCTAGTGAATTGTTGATGGTTGTGTAGAAATTATAAAGAAAAGAAAAATAAGGGCAGCTAATGTTCATTCTATGTCACGAGCTCAGATCAGGGAATGTCACGAGAATTAATTGCTTTAAAAAATCAAGATCTGCGTCAACAATAAATTGTTATATTTGCCTGTGACTTGTCAGTTCGTACCGCTATTTCTTACATATATATTCAATGTTTGCATACTTCCTTAAAACATTCAATTTCTTAGGCACATTTTTTTGGTCTTATTTTTTATCTTTACGCCAATATTTTCGACCGCTCTTGTTAAATGTAAATAGCACCAAAAAACTTACATGCTTGACGGAATTCAAATCTGGCTGATGATTGTGGTTGAGGTCCCCTGCTCCATTAGACACGTTATCTATTTTCTGTAATATTGAAAAGGAAATTATTAAAAATACTTCATTTAAAAAAAAACTAACTAGGTACTTACTTACTCAAGATGCATATAGACGATCCCAAAAATGTTTGCACTATAGGCCACATAACACTCAAACTGGCCTAATATTGAATATTTCTAACTTTCAATCAGTGCTGCTTTTTTTCTAGAAGCATGAAGAATACGCATACGGCGAATTATAAATAATCGGATCCAGTTGATGAGAGTCAGTCAAATATCTCCGTTTTTTGCAGGACACATTTTTGTGGGACATTGCGTTGGTACTGAATGTCGATTTTAACAGACTTTTTTCAAATTGATTAAAGTCTGTCGTTGGTAACATAGGCCCTAACCTTTTTCACAGTAGTCTCTTCTTTTCGCTGTTCCCTCACCTCTTGCTTCCTAGTGTGATAAGTTTTGTTGGTCAGTTCCATTCTGGACGTCTTCCTCTCCACAAGATTGCTCTTTATGGATACCTTAGAGTGACCGTTGGTGACCACACGTCGCGTGTTCCGCTCTGTGTTCTGTATAGGCTGGAGTGGGTAGCTCTTATCGATGCCTTTGGTGCGTCGCTCCTCAAACATTTGTCGCACCTGGAATAGATTAGAATAAAAGTTAAGTAGCTATAGCGGAATCCACTCCAGCAAAAAATAAGTCTGCTCTTCTTCTGAAGGTTTATCAGTATTGATGCTACCGTGAATTTCCTAAACACTGCGTATTTTAAGATACACCGTTGTATGTTGACAGCCATCAAGCTCGCTGGTGGCTGATGTCCGAATCTTTATTAATAAAAATGAAATATTGTTCGTTTGTGGCGCATTCACTTGAGAACGGCTGGACGTAATAGTCCGAATCAGGTTTTTGGGAACAAAAATTGGGAAAGGTGATTGGAAAATTCGGGAAAAACTGAAAGTTAACGCATGACCTTCACGGGCGAAGCCGAGGCGGAAAGCTAGTTTATAATATTTCGGTTATAGACTCTTAGATAGACCAATATTAAATATTTTAACGATTCAAACGCGTTCACCATATTTAGGTAATTCTTCTACCAATTACAAACCTTGCCAGGTGGCACAGGCCCATGTGCCGGTGGTGATTTAGTTGAAGATACCGTTGTGCCAGTGGTGGCAGGTGACTGTCTCACACGATCTAGCGCGCGGGCCTGCTGCGCTTCATATAGAGACGCGATCTTCATTTCCCGCTCAGCCATCTGTTTCTGTTGAAATCTCGCCTGCAACAAAATTGGAGTCATTTTAAAAATCCGTGTGGGGCTAAAAACTATCAATGAAAAAGTGGAGCTTGGTTGGGCACGTCGATTGAATAGAGCAAACGAGGTGGACACATAACTCATCATAATGTGGAAAAACGAGGGGAGCAGGAAAACCTAAGAGTAGATGATTGGATGGACTGACACTGGCACGAAGTGGTATGCAACGGCACAGAATAGAATGACATGGAAAAGCGACGACCGGTTCAGCAATAGACCGACGCAGGCTGAAGAAAGAAAGAAAAGAATATATTACATCAAAAAACTGCATGGACCATATACATTTAAAAATTATCAAAAATGATGATTAGATATTGGTGTTAATTTTGAAAACACAGAGAGACACTTACATATAGTATATGAAGAACTGAAATGAAATACAATAACAACGTGAGTCAATTCAAATCACCCACACTAATCTTAATGCATCTCCATATACGAACACCAAATCTCACATCTTCATACCAATGTCACTAGAAAACTCGGTTTGTCGGAAGCGGTTCATACATAACAATAAATCCATTCGATTGACAGGCTGCCTTTGTTTATACGCCCCCGCGAAGATGTGACCTTCTGCCTTCGCTCAGACCATTTTAGGATGGCGGAGGTGATAGGAGCTTTATTCAAGATCAATGCTAAAATGTTATTCCGGGACCATATCCCATGTTTCTTAGAGGTAGGTAAGGACCTAGAATTGTTCGGTGATTTACACGCTTCACGTCTCCTTTGGTATATACTCGAAGCTTTTTATGGATTATTCCAATAATATTTTCCTGTGATAAAAAATGTCTTATAATTTTGCGGTCCTTTAACTATCTTCGTACAATAAATTTTGTCGATTAATATTAGTAAAGATACCATGACAAAATAATATGGATTCAGCGTCACGCTGCCTTGAGACGTCCGTCAAACGCCTCCACGTGACGTGTCCATATTGTGTCATATCGGTCTGGTAGTGCATTGCAACTAGAACGTCTAAAGAGGACAAATGACCAAAACAAGGCTTCGACGGTCTCAGCTGAGCGGTGAGTCAACAACCTTGGTTAAGAGTGTGTCATTATTAATAGCTATGCTCACATATGCGCACTTTGACTGACTTTTTTTATCTATACAAATAAGTAAAAATTAATATATAATTATATAAATAAAAAATAACAATAATAATGTACCATAAGGCAACACGTGAAGACAAAAAATTGAAGTGAGAATCTGACTTTTGTTTCATAGGGTTTCGTAGAAAAAAAATCTATCGCCCATATTATTACGGGATCGGTCGAGTAATATCAAAATCCCACGGGCGAAGCCGGGGCTGGTCGCTATTGTAATAATAAAGGAGCCGATAGCGTAAATTGGTAGAACGTTAGATTTAAAATCTTCCTCAATTTTCTTTAAGAATTGTACTGTAATCGACTTGTCGCCTCTTCATAGGACACGTGAAGCCGGCGCCCGCACTTCTTCTAAAGATAATACATGTATTAGTGCATCAACAGGCTTGCCACATGTTCTGTTCAATATGGACAACTGGCAAAAAGTGGACAATGTTACTAGTGTCTATGGCCACAGCTCAAGGTATAAAGGCTGTAAAGCTGTGTTTAATAAATGACCCGCGCGAATAATTCGCACCATTAGTTCAACTGATCTCCAACAGATATGATCTTTTACAAAATAAATAAGAGAAAGATAATCTTCAAAATGGAGTATTGATATCTGAAAAAAACTTATTTTGATCTCATAAAGGGGTTTGATGGAAATTGTATAACACTTTTCCTTTTCATCATTTCTAGACGAGTAAAATCGCGGATAAAGGATAGTATAATCAAAGTAATAAATGTGAACAAGGCCATTCAATAGAATGAATCATTTGCGTTCCGCAAATCGTCTATTTTATGTCTCGATTGCGATCTAAAAGAGGCTTGTTTGTCTTCTAATGACAATCCACCCATATTGCTCCTCTACCTACGTACAAACTGTTTATTATTCTTTTTGTTATCTAACATGTTGCCTTACAGCTCCCGAAACCGTATTACGTTTCCAGGGTAGCCAGCGGAAGTCGAAGTCTCCCTCGTTTAGCCGATGGTATTTGTTAGGCTATACCTAACGAGTGGCCAGTTCCGTTGAGGCATATTTATTTAGATGGAAAAGCCTCTAAGTGTGGTTTGTCGGATTAACACAAGTTTTTAATTCAAAAACCCATTGGTACACACAGGCATAATACAAAAACAAGGTTATTTAGTATGCAAATAATTAATTGCGTGATCATAAATACGGTTGCTAAAATCTAAATTAAATTAAATAATAAAAAATTTAAAATGGCTTACTATAATTGAGAATTTAATATAGGTAGGCTTGCATCGTGCGCGCGCATCGTACAATTTTTACTCTCGGCAACTTCATACTGTCACTTTTTGTTGCATAGTAAAAGTTCACACTCCTAAAAGGTTGCTTTATAAGCTTTATAATCTACTTTTTTGCTTCTTTTATATTCATCATACCTTTCATACATGCTCAGCGATTGTGTGTACTTTTAATATTTCCATCGATCAATACATTTTTTGTATGTTCAATAAAAATACACTTAGGCCGTCCTCTGCCAGCATTTCACTTCAGCCATATAAACCTTTTTTAGTCAATCTTCCATCCTTCATTTTTTTAATGTGTCCAAACCAGTGTAACCATCATCAAACAACATCATCTTTCACTCCGCATTCTACTCTAATGGCATCGTTCGTAAATATTTAATCAAGTCCTATATTTATGTGTTTATCCCTTATAACATTGTAGGCGTAATAATATGACGTATAGATAATTAATTTTAGACACAAATAAGCTGTTTCTTCACGGCTGAATCACTACGATCGAACTTGAGTGGAACAACCTTGGGAGCATTGTCAAAAATAATTTCATGGCACCTGAATTTTTCCCACGACACGGTGGTGAAATTTTACCTTCACCTGAAGGCGGGGCATTTAAATGGAAATCCCCGTATTGTGTGGTACGAAATTGTAAAAAAAATCACCAATAAAAATAAAATTGAGTTAAAAAAAATATTGAATGCCGAAAACCCCATGTTAATTAATTTATATGGGAAATTTAAATTGCAAGGTGGCAAGGCGACGCATCACAGCATTCACCGAACTTAGTTTCACGCGCGACTAATTTTGTCTATTATAATCGGTAAGATAGACTAAGATTCACGTACCAGAAACATGAGAAAGTAAAACCTGTCTTGCATAATACACGAAACGGACTTCGGCTGTATGAGTATTATACAAATACTATTAGAAAAATAAAGTTGTAGTTAATGTTTTAATAAAATATATGAAATAAACGAAATAAAATGTTAAAAATACGCGAAAATTGATCACTTTCAGCACTTACGTTTAACTGATTATGAAAGTTTTATTTCGTTCGTATCATGTTTAATATATCTATCTTTAGAAAACAATTCTAATTTTGAACTAATGACATATAGTTATCTCGTTATTTACATATAGCTGCAGTATGTAATTAGTATTGGACAAACATTATGAGACGGGTTCTTTGAGAATTCTTTTTTTTTCGAACCCTATGAGCCTCTGGGAGGATCAAAATAAAAAAAAAACAAAATAGGACCACCCAAAGGTTTTTCTTTTTGGAAAAGTTTCGTCGAAAAAGCGTAGGCGTTTTCTAGGAAAATTCTACATGTCGATAGTAGTTGATTAAATTTTCAATTGACACCCGCGCTATTGAAAGTCAAGGTCCGTCTCACGTAAAAAATTAAAAAAAAATCAATAGCGGATACCTTACGCTAACGTCTGATATGTTAATATTGCTTTATAGGTACCAAATTAGAGAAGAATGCGGAGTGAAAGATAATGTTGCGACTAAAATGAAGAAAAGTAGTTTACGCTGGTTTGGACACGTTGAAAGAATGAAGGATGAAAGATTGACTAAAAAGGTTTATATGGCTGACGTGAAAAGAAATGATGGCAGAGTAAGACCTAGGTGTACTTTTATTGAACATATAAAAAAAATATTCATCGAAGGCAATATTAAAAGTACACACAATCGCCGAGCATGTATAAAAGGTATGATAAATATAAAAGAAGCTAAAAAGGTATGTCAAGATCGTAGAAAATAGCATTCGATTGTCTCTGTCTACCCCTCTTGGCATAAAAGGCGTGATGATAGATAGAGACCAGAAAAGTACCATTGAAGAGTAAATTAACAATTATGATCCGAAACGAAGTATCTGTCTGTCTGTTTGTGTCATATGGACTCAAAAATTACTGGACCGATTTTGATACTGTTTTTACTATATATTTATTCACGTTGAAGGTTTATGTGTACAAAACATTACGCTACGTCTTTTGGGAGCGGATCAGTAACCAATAATGTCAATGTTCCTTATTCGGCGAATTGTGTCAACGGGATCGGTGATATTGAAATTCCGCTGGTCAGAAGAGCCAGCCAAGGAATGCCCGACCAAAGAATGTCCAACATCACAATGCGGAGCAAATTGCTAGGTCGGACAAAGACAGCAAGTACACGGATTTGCCCGGACTTAGCTTTCGAGTCGAAACGAAAGATATCGCGGTCCTAAAGTATGCTACTATACTGGTAATTTTTAGAAAAGATCTAGAGGTGCAAAAGTTGTACTAAAACATAATCAAAGACTAAAACATCAAATTCAAGGCAGCAATCTAAATTTCTGCATCCATCCACAGCCATGTCTAAAAAAACTGGCTATTCTGGCACACACACAAAAATAAATATATTTTTATACTAGCATTCCGCCCCCGGCTTCGCCCGTGGACATTTACGAACAAAATAAAATATACCCTATAATTCGTATCTAATTGTAGCTGACCGAAATGAATAATATTCGATCTCTTTGGCTGTATAAAGAGTTCCTTTTTAAGAAGATTTTGATTTGACACATTCTTTACTTTATATTTGATAGCTGTTTCCCACGACTTCTAATTTCAAAATGTTGGCAAACATATACACTTCATACACTGCCCACCCCGTTCCCGTCGTCATGCCGTGATAATAAAAAGTATCCTATGTTACTTCTAATACCTCCAAGAATATATGTGCAAAATTTCATGATGATCGGTTAAGTAGTTTTTGCGTGAAAGCGTAACAAACAAACTTACATTCGCATTTATATTAATAGTGATAAGGGAAAGGGATTTGTAAATACCTGATAACCCATGGGAATCGTAATCCAGCCTTCAGCTCCTCTCTCGAGCGACATAGACGACATACTTCGAGGACCTTTGGTCTTCCAATGTTCCGGCTCCCACCAATTAACATGATCCAGTGACCTCGAATAATTCCGAGTTTCCATAGGATATGCTGTCTTTTTTTTGTATTTTTTTATATTATTTTTTATACTATTTGCAAAGCGCCTTCATGCACTGACGTTTTGAACATCAATGAAAGCTTTTGCCGTCTAGGGTGGGTTTACACACGTTTTCTATACACCATTCAAGTTAATTTAGTTCACGTTTGGCGTGTAAGCGTGGGCAATGTGTTTTTTACCATCTCAATTGACATGCACATTCGTGTAGTTTCCATCGATATATCAATGTTTTTGCACTGTTATTACCTAAACGATTGTCAATGGATAAATTGGCTAGTTCAATCAAATTGTTTATCAATTGATTTCTATCATGCAGATGCGATTGACAATCGCTTCAATTGGATTTAACGATTACTTTCTATGGTCAATGCCATAGTATTGTCAATTTGCAATTAATCGTGTTGTGAGCATCACAGCGCAACGAAATCAATTTTACGCGCGGCTTATTTTATCCATATCTCTTTAGAAAGAAGTGAGCGAGATGGACTACTATTAAAATCGATAAGATAAACCAATATTCACGTACCAGAAACATGAGAAAGTACGTTTTCTCCACAAAATCAATATTTATTAATTTCTAAAAACACGAGAAGGACTTTGGCTTTTCTATGTTTTTTACAAAAAGTATCAGCTGCAATATTAGTATGTACTTTATTTCCCTAAAACATTAACAAAAGAATGCACAAATAATTTAAGTTTCAACTTCCTTTTCACCATTAGTTACCACTGTTACCAGTAACATTTTAATTAACTCGCAACTCGCGGGTAAGTCCACTTGCTAGTGTAAACGTGGCTATAATACTTTGTTGGCAGTTAGTTACTTAGCAACCAAACACGTGGTGTACTGTCCGTCTCCAAGTGAAGCCATGACCTTCCTTCTATAGAACTACACTTCGGCTTATTTTCCCACCAAATTATATTATATTCTTGTGTTTGTTTGTTTGTTTGTCTTTATTTCACTTCAAAACAGTGCAACGGATCGACGTGATTTCTTTGCACAGACTCACAGAAATAGTTGGAGGGGTACTTTTAATCACGGAAATCCTTACACTCATACAGAGTACCGGCTTACCGGAGAGTACGCGAAAGTTTGTATGGATGTATGTATGTTTGTTACTCAATCACGCCAGAACGGCTGAACGGATCTGGATGAAATCCGGCACAGATATAGATTATAGTCTGTAATAGCACATAGGCTACTTTTTATCACAGAAAAAAATATGGTTCCCGTGGGATAGATTTGTTTTTGTTTTCCACGGGATCGACATGATTTTTTGCATAGTGGTAGTTTAGGGGTCAGAGAATGACATATACTACTTTTTATACTGCGAAAGAGGGATTATTTCTTTTTGTATCTATTTCCACGCGGGTGAAACCGCGAACAGAAGATTGTATAGTATATTTCTTTGCAGGTGAAAACGCGATCAAAAGTTCTGAGTCTTTCGTTATGTATTGTGTGGTTACAGACCTTGGGAGTTATTTTTTGACAGATTTTGACAGCGACACTTTCGTTTCGGTCGAATGGCCTTGAACAGGCCAAAACGTTCATGTCCAACAAGGACCGGCCAGAGATAGCCCGGGGCCGAGAGGTCCGGCCCAACAATGTGCGGGCAAATTCCGTGTACTTGTCTTTGTCCGGCCAAGCAAATTGCTCGGCATTCTTGTGCAGGACATACCCGGTCCGAGAATGTCCGGCCCAACAATGTGCGGGCAAATTCTGTGTACTTGTCTTTGCCCGGCATAGCAAATTTGCACGCACATTGTTGGGCCGGACCTCTCGGCCCCGGGCTATCTCTGGCCGGTCCTTGTTGGACATGAACGTTTTGGCCTGTCAAAATGTATGCTAACTCGGCTTATCTAATAAGAAACAGATTGCATCAAAACGTAATGAAGTATTGTTGTATTGCCATTGTTATATTGAAATTAGCAATCACAACAATTATAAGAAGTGCAAAATCTGCAGTCACCAAAAAACAAATAAATATTTCGTAAGATGATCCTGAACCTCATTTCTGATACAACTTTATTTATGAAGACGTTACCTGTATTTTTTTTATGTATTATATTTTCGAACTTTAAACAAACAAAATTGTTTGTATCTAATCTAAAAATAAAAAAAACTTATTTAGCTAAAAATTAAAAATATTAGAATAATAAATTTTAAAAACAACTATCAAAAAGATTAGGTCCCCGTGGCATAGTGGCAAGAATGCATTTCCTCGTTGGCTTGTCAAGAGCTACATTTTCATTATTTATCGTTTTTCAAAGACACAGGCGTTTTAAAAGAATGCGATTTTTTTTTAAATGAATAATATATTTTACAATTTATTGACATCGGACCGGACTAGACCGATCCGAAATAAATAGTTCCACAACTTGTGTATTAAACTTTTTTAAAACAAAGCCTATTTTTTTTTTAAACGAAATAAAGTGTTTTTTACCAACTTTGGCCGCCATTTTCTATAAGTTCCCCTAATGTCAGTTGTTTTAAAAAAAGGCATTGAATTCTACGGAATATTTCCGATTTTTTACATATCTTCGTTTGCTGTATCGTGATTTTGGTCCAAAAAATTTACACAGACTGGCCTATGGGTGGCGACGACGATTTTTTGAGTGATGCGTCATAGTTCTAGAAACAATTTATTTATATTTACATTTATCTTGGAATATATCATATCCCAGTTTTGACATTGACAAAGTAGTGAAAATTTGGATTTTTAGATAAGCAAATGACCACCAACGCCTGGTCCGGAGCAAAAGTGACGAGTATATGAGTGAAGGTAATTATTGCAATAACAATTATTACGTTAGATAATTCACAATTAAAACCTTATCAATACTAATATTATAAAGAGGAAAGATTTGTATTTTTGTATGTTTGTTACGAATAAACTCAAAAACTACAGGACGGATTTTGATAATTCTTTCACCATTGGAATGCTACATTATCCCTGAGTAACATAGGCTATATACCATCACGGCATGACGACGGGAACGGGGTGGGCAGAGGTGAACATGACAAAAGCTATGTATGAAGTATATTGTTGCCAACATTCTGAAATAGTCACCTACGAAGTCGTGGGAAACAGCTAGAATGTACATAATCCGACAACCCGAACTTCATATAAATATACCTCAACAGAACTGGCCACTCGTTAGGTATATCATCACAAATACCATCGGCTAAAAGAGAGAGACTTGGTCTTCCGCTGGGTACCCTGGGACCAATAACACGGTAAAATATGTACATACGAATATAGTAATGACAAAAGCACTTTGCGCTACTAAGGCCCTATAACAATCAGAGCCCACGCACAGTAGTTTATTTGCTAAACAATGGTCGTAAAGTGGCAGTCTTGTGTAAATAATGCTGTCAGGACACCCATTAATGACAGCAGCAGGCTGAGAATAACATGTATGTGGGTTGATCGGGGGCGAAAGGATGCGTTTTTGTTAAGGTTCGGTATTGTTGTATGATCTGAAATGGTGCTTTTTTCAGTGGACCTCAATAGTAAAATCAGAGGGTAATGGTACTTAAGAGTCGACTAGTTGTTAAAGACAAAGTTCATCTTAGTTCCTTTGGCTCAGCCGGTCCGTGCAGGTTATCTTATTGCGCGGATTATCTTAAAAATCCAAATCATATAGTAACTAAGTAAACATAAGTTTAGTCATTATTCAAAACTGTGTACTCTTACGTTAAGTCCTTATGTAAGTAATGCCGTTTATTTGTAACTAGTCACCGCCCGAGGCTCCGCCCGCGTAGAATCTATTATGCACAGGTTTGGGATAAATTCATATGTAAATCAGCCTTAAATCTCGAAACCAACCAAAGAAATGTCACGATCGAAATGCAGTTAGAGTTTAAGTTAATTTAAAACACGTGAGAGCAATAAAAAGCAATTAAGTATTTAAATTTTAAACGTGGTGGCCAGATGTCATTGAGTCTTAAAAGTTGTCAGACTCTGCACATGTATTTAAACTTACCTTGAACCCTAATTTATTTTTCATAAGGTTTAAAGTGCAATTGCAATTTTTAGGGCCCTTACGTTTTGTCATTCGGTTTTTGTCAGAAATACAAAGTATGGCGAAGATTTCTATGCGCATTATTTCTCTGGTCGTACCATAGCTGATGTAGTATCCTGGCGTTCTACTAGATTGGTAATGTCGCGATTAGAACGAGACCAAAAAATTAATACTTACACCAGTGTGCGTGACAAAATAGGTATGTGTAATTCTGTGGATTTTTCATCTTAGATGACTTACATCCGGGCACTGCACCTTATTAATTCTAAATTATACTTTAAAACAGGATATTTTACAAAAATAAGTAAAATTACTTTTGACACTAGGCTGTTACAGTATTCAAAAAACGGTCTCGTCTATCTGTCTCGCTTTAACATACGCGTATTTATGCTCTTTCTCTTTTGTATTGCCAATCTAGTAGAGCGCCCGAGCGACTATACTAAATCTATGGGTCGTACTGTAATTGTTTTATATACCTACTCTGTGACATTGTAAAAAAATGCTTTTATGACGTAATCATTGTCATTAATTTAAATTCCTTCGTTTACAATAGTCGTGTGAATTGTTAATAGTTACTATCAATTAATGTAATTGTTTTTCATTGAACGAGTTCCAATCAATTCTCTTTACGAATTAACTTTTTTATGAAGCTGAATTACCGATAGGTTTGCCACTAGCCATGTCACAAGACATTATTACTCGATCAAAATGATTAGGTAACTGCCTGACGTCATCTAACAATAACTTCCTGAGTGAGAATCTTCACTACATTATTATAAAATACGGTTCCAGGGTACCCAGCGGAAGACCAAGTCTCCCTCGTTTAGCCGATGGTATTTATGAGGCTATACCTAACGAGTGGCCAGTTCTGTTGAGGTATATTTAGATGGAAAAGCCTGTAAGTGTGGTTTGTCGGATTATGTACCTACATTAGGTTTTTAATAACAAAACCCTACATGGCTGAGATTCGGGATCAAACCCAATGGTCTGCCTAGTTAATATTCTAATTATCTAGGCGTGCTAATAATACTGTACCTTCAAGAAACGGAATAATTAAATTAATTCCCATTAACAGACACGCCTTTTGCCTCTAATAGAGTCTGTAGACCACACCCCGTCATAGACGACAATTTATGGCCTCACACCTTTTGACTAATGAAATATGGTTATTACTTGTTATAATGCACGTATCTAAATTTGGTTTCATCGTCACTATTTGAATTACAATTAGCAACCGCCTGTGTAGAATTAGGAACACCTATCTATCATCACACAATTTTACATTATTTTAAATTACATATTATCTTGTATTTAATATAGTAGTTTGTTGTAGGGCAGACTTAGTGGATTATTTAAATTATCTCTCTCCACTTCCTTGGGTAGAATTTCGAAAGATATTTTCCAGTAAGAGGCCTTAAAAGTTTCTGGACTTTTAGACTAAGATAGGCCCCCGACTTCTCACGGGTTCATTGTAATCGTCTGGAACTTTTATGTATCATGTATCAAGATGTAACTTTTGGCTTCAATATCAATTTAAAATCCTAAAATCCTGAGTTTAATTCCGTTGTGATGGCGACAGTAGCGAGAATTTTATTGAAATTTATCTATCTATCTATCATCACGCCTTTTATTCCAAGAGGGGTAGGCAGAGACAATCGAATGCCATTTGCTACGATCCTGACATACCTCGTTCGTTTCTTTTATATTCATCATACCTTTCATACATGCTCGGCGATTGTGTGTACTTTTAATATTGCCATCGATCAATATATTTTATTTATTTTCAATAAAAGTACGCCTGGGTCGTCGTCTGCCTGCATTACCTTTCACTTCAGCCATATAAACCTTTTTAGGCAATCTTTCATATTTCATTCTTTCAACTTGTCCAAACCAGCGTAAACTACTTTTCTTCATTTTAGTCACAATATAATCTTTCACTTACATCGTTCCGGATGCGGTCAATATACTTTATATCACACTTTGAAATTGATTTGTGTTTAAATAAGTTGTCTCATATGATACTCGATTTAAATTAAATTCTTACTGTTGCCGTCATCGCAACAAAGTTAAATTCAGAATTTTAGGATTTAAAATTGAAATTTAAGTCAAGAGTAAGCTACCTGATTATAAAATAAAATAGGTTCAGCCGTTTAGGTACCCAACATGTATACAGACAAGTTAAAATTTCATCACTACTACGAGAAATCCAACCTTTGCTCATTACACTTCGTTGCAATTTGTCACGGTGGCTGATCAACAAAATTGACGTAAAAATAATAGGCAGACAACCATAAAAACCATGTCAGAAAATAATTGACTATTTTCCGCAACATGCAAATTAAGCTTCGTTTTGGTACCTTACCTACCTTGGTTGGGACAGTTTTGGACCAAAAAACTTGGCTCTATTTATGTTTTGAATTTTTTTTTTTTTAATTTATATAATTGTATTTTATTGTATTTTTCTGGTAATAAAATATTTTAAATCAGGAAAAAATGTATAATACGAAAATGTTATAAGTCTTATTTCTGGAGCTGAAAGTAGGTAGAATCTAAACATTTAAAGCCCTTTTATTAACCTTTTACATAGTCTTTTTCATTACGATGCAACTAATAATTCTGCGAAGAAAAAATATATAGAGCAAGTTCATTTATTACATACACTAGAGTTTCGAGGATTTTAACGAACCGGTGTGGGAAGTGGGGACTTAAAATGGGCTTTTTAAAGAGTTGGGTTTCTTAATAGGTATGTGGTTACAACTTTAACCACTCAAAAATATTATATTTCGAGTGTAAAATCTCAACGCATTCTTTGTTCGGTTATTGCTCTCAAAGTGGTAGCTTCAATAGTTCCACATATTATATACAACATACAAACAAAAAACATATTTTACCTCTTAATAATATTAGTATAGGTAGGACTTTTGTCTGACTGTCTGGTTATAAACGAGTGTCTAAGAGTTTTGAGGATAAAGTATTTATCTTGGAAAGTGAGGACTTAAAATAGGCTTTTTAAAGAGTTTGGTTTCTTAAGGGTCCTTGGCTGTCAGCCATTTTATATCTCTCAAACTATGGCAAATCTCAAAAAAAAAAAATTTATACAACATTTTCAACTCATATTGCTGATAGTTATTATTTTAAATGGGATTAAGCCATATAGCGTTTAAAAAACTATGGCTATTTAGAAGTCTTAGTTAATAAAGAAAATATGGCTTAATCCAATTTAAAATAATAACTATCAGCAATTTAAGTTGAAAATGTTGTATAAATAAACTCATTTTTCTAGGATTATTTGAGATTTGCCATATTTTTGACAGATGCTCAAAATAATTTTATTTCGAGTGTAAAATCTCCACGACTTTTTTGTTCGGTTATTGCTCTCAAAGTGGTAAGTTCATCGTTTATTAAAAGATGAGATACTGTTATGATGCGCTGGTAATTGATTACGTACTATTCAATGATTTTAATGTATCCAATCACTTCTGAACTGCGTGCGCGCTTTGATCTACATTAATGTATCTATTTTAATGAGACGTATAGCAATTCAAGTAATTAATACGTAGTTTAATATTATATGGTACGATCAGTATGGAGAACTCTGAAACTATAAAAGCTTTCCCGTGTATATTTTGGAACAAAATAAAATATAGCCTATATTACTCGGGGATATCGTAGCTTTCGATTCGTGATATTTTTAGAATCGGATCAGAAGTTTTAGAGATTACCCCTAGGTACCTACATCCAAACTTGGGTATAGTGGGTATAGATATATTACATGTGACAGACAGACAAACTTTGAAACCATCGTGCTGTAAAATATATAATTGGCTATTTCGATTTTTTTAAAGCAAGGCGGAGTCGCATAAAAAACCGACCGTCACGAGACGAAATTGACGTCATATCGACCTAATCACAGTATGTGAAACTATAAAACATAAAGAAATTACATGTGACAGACAGACAAACATTGCTGGGAACTTTGAAACCATCGCGCTGAAAAATAGGCTTTTTTTGTTTTTAGCGAAGCAGAGTCGCATAGAAAAACCGAATACCTGGCACTTATTCTTGCTCACAAGTATACATCTACCTATCATCACACCTTTTATCCCAAGAGGGGTAGGCAGAGACAATCTAATGTCATTTGTTACGATCCTGACATACCTAGCTTTCGCTTCTTTTATATTCATCATACCTTTCATACATGCTCAGCGATTGTGTGTACTTTTAATATTTCCATTGATCAATACATTTTTATATGCTCAATAAAAAACTCATGATAATAATGTCTCTTGTATGGTGCCCGCCTCAATACAAACTTTAACTAAATTTTAGTAAGTTATTGACATGCTGAAAAGTTTCGTCCACACGTTTCCCCTTTTTTCAAAGTTCGTATTAGCTCAAAAGTTAGACACCTCACATTACTAATTTTGAAAAAACCGGTCAAGTGCGAGTCGCAAAGGCACACAAAAGCTTCCGTACACTCAATATAGCTTGTTTTGACACTTGGCCGGTTTTTATTATTTGCTGTTTTACTTAAGAGTATGTATTATAGTTTTATAGTTAGACGTTTGTTTGTATTGCCATTATTAAGGTCGAGTAAAAACTTTTCTATTTTATTTTTATTATTTGTTATTATAGCGGCCATAGTAATATACACTCTGTGAAAATATCAAGTGTCTACCTATTACGGTTCAAAAGATACAGCTCTGTGAATGGCGGACGGACGGACGGACAGCGGAGCCTTAGTAATAGTGTTTCCGTTGTCTTGTCACCTTTTGGGTACGGAATCCTAAAAAGGAATAATATTTGTACAATACTCATACAGCCGAAGTCCGTTTCGTGTATTATTGAAAGAGAGGTTTAGTTGAGAAATCCAACTTTCTCATGTTTCTGGCACGTGAATCTAGGGCCAGATAAAAAGGTACATACTCTTTGGGAGCAGCGTTTAAAAGCTTCGCTTTAAAAGTACTTGCAGTGGTCAGGCCAACTTTGTATTACGCACACACAACACGCCATACATTTTTTACATATTTCTTTACCTACCCTCCGTTTTCCGATCGAGCCGTTAATCGCAACGCACGCGTATCCGTATTCGTACGCTACCGTAGCTCCTTGTCGATAAATACGCAACGGTCGAGTCGCGCTATACGCATCCGTCGAGCCGCCGCCCCGCCCACTCATAATAACGCCAACACAAAGACAATAATTGTATATACGCAAACCGGCGATCTCGTTAGTTTAAGCTAGTTTAAGAAGAAAAGTGTGGTGAAAAAAAGAAGCAGCCAAACATCGAACCAAGTACAGCGACATATGGATACTTAAATAACATCTCGAAGGTAAGGGCTGTTAATTTTATCATTATTTCAATCATATATTTTATGTATTTAGATATCTTACAGTACGGTGGTACAAAGTTACCGTATGTCTGTCTGTCTTTGATATAACATCAAAGGCAACCCTAACCTAACCGCAAACAAACTCTATGTTAAGAATTTACTATGTTTTCTTGCTTCATAATCCTAATTCAACATGATAACATTCCATCGCACATTGTTGCATAAGTTAAAAGCTCGACAAACAATCTTAATATTATAAAACCGGGATTAATTTATATTATGTGTACACAGTTCCATTCTACATAATTTTTAACCGACTTCCTAAAAAAAAGGAGAAGGTTCTCAATTCGGACCGTATGTTTTTTTTAGATTTTATTTTGATGCTTTGTATTTTTTTTAAACACATGATGCATTTTTTACTAAAACTTTTCAAAAAAAAAACAAATACAATCATTGATATTATTCCAATATTATAAAAATCAAAGTGTGTTTGTTTGATGATTTTTGGTAGGGGGAAATCTTATGAATTCGAGACCTGCGTTCGCGACATGTTTTCGGAAGAAGACCACGGATTGCCCGGCCCGAGTTTTCTCGACCCGGACAGGGCAGGAATTGTGCAATTGTTGAGAATGGCCGGGCAGGAGAATGGCCGTTTTCACTTCTGTCGGCAGTCCCCATGTCTGTAGGTATATGGGTTTACAACAATTTGTATACGTGCGTCGGTGGCCGAGTGGTTAAGACGTCTGGTATTAACTAGGCAGACCCGAGTTCGATCCCGGATCCCGGCCATGTACCAATGGGTTTTTAATTAAAAACTTTAATCCGACAAACCACACAGAACTAGTCACTCGTTAGGTATAAGCCTCACAGGTCTTCCGCTGGGTACCCTGAAACCGTGAAGAAAGAAAAAAGAAACAATTTGAATACCTACATAAATACTATACTTATTATATTAGGGATAGATATATGCTACCGCGGACTTTTATGTAGATCATTTTATTCTACGTGAAAAGGGTGAGGTGATGATATTAAATTTCTTTAGTTTTGTATGAGTTTAATTGAATAAATTTGAATCCTCTAATATCGTTGAAACTATTCTGCACAGTAGAATAAAGATATCTCTATTAAAATAACATTTAACCTATTATGACCCCTTAACGACTTATTTGACCAATCAGTATATTAAATTGGCAATAAAAGCCATAAAACTGTATAATTATCTGCTCCATATATGAAATTCGTAAATCTTTTGCTACCTTTAAAAGGAGAGAGGTTCTGATATTTTGCATGTCCAAAATATTTTATTCTTTAATTTTGCGGAATATTTTTCGTAGGCGGGGCCAATGGAGTCATTGCTCTGAGTATTTCAAAGGGGTGTTTATTTTGTGATTACATCCGAACTAACATTATAAATTCGGAAATTTCTTTGTTCTTCTCTCACGCCAAAACGGTGCAACTGGCGGATTGATGTGAGGTGTAGTTTTATGTAATACTAGATACCTCGCACGGTTAGTTTAATTGTTCTCCAACAGGTGGCGTCTTTTAAAAATGAATAAATTTGTCAAATTTAAAAAAAAAATTAATTTTGATTTGCTTGTTTATTTTTTGTAAATACAATCTACAAAATGGCGTATGAAACATTACCTTTGATACAGTATGGGAACAATATTTGATACCGAATATAGAGATTTCAAAATTTCCGCTGGCAAAGACGGAACGAAACTATTAAAAAAATAGAACAGTTTAGTAAGTATGCACATTATCTGACGAACGCTCTTTCGATCTTAAAATAACTCAAAAGAACTTAAAAATAATCAGCTAAATGAGGAAGACAAGGCATGAGCCGTAATATAATAACATTATTTGACCGATCAAAAATACTTGCAAAATTAATTCGTGTGGGTTATCTAGTTTGGTACATTCGCTGGCTGCATTATGGTGAAGGCCGTTTACCTACGCTTTACTTGCAATAACTTGTACAGCTCTACAAGGCTCTACAAGTAGGTACTTATCAATGTCGCTTGGTTTCGTTTTAAAATAAATATATCACGACAGATAAACTAGGAGCAGAATTGCAAGGAACACTAGAAAAAAAATCTCTTGACACTTTAAAATGACATGAAAACTAATGTCAATTGTGATTTGATCTGATTGGTTCATATCTATTTGAATGTCATTGAGCTTCAATGTGCAAGCGAATATAGCCTTTATGGGGGTCCTACCAACGCTGCTCCTAATTGTACATAATCCGACAAACCGACCGACTAATATACTTCAACAGAACTGGCCACTAGTCTCACAAACACCATTGGCTAAAAGAGGAAGACTTGGTCTACTGGGTACCTTGGGACTGATAAAACGGATCCGGAAGCCGTAACACAACCCGTGAAGAAAAATAAATCATGACAGAAGACTAGACTTGAGTTTCATCCTGTCTACCCGTATGGGAAACTGTCTTGAAGCGTATAATATATACCTACTAAATTTCTTATGGTTCTTATTCTTTATGGTTAGACACTGCTCTAGCCACTTGAGTCGTAGCTTAATGTAGAACATAGAAAATTCAGTCTTTCTACGTATTTTCAGTTTCATGTAAATTTGGTTCTTGAAAGAATCAAGGGAAACGTAGTGCAAATCTCTGTAGGATTAATGGACTCGTCGCTTACAGAATTAATTAATTTCACAATCTAGCGTGACAACTGAATAGATTTGTATGAAGTTTGGTTCATTTTCTTTTTCTTCAGCTTTACAGCTCCTAAAACCTATTAAAAAATATTTTTCACGTGACACATCAAACTTTTCATCACGTCGTGTAAATCATTGCGGAATTATTTACAAGGTTACATTTTCCTTCCTTTAATCTAATAATACAGTTTATATCCATACTAATATTATAAATGCGAAAGCAACTGTCTGTCAATCTGTCTGTTACGTTTTCAATTCAATTCCGACATTTAACAAGACCCTAGAATAATTAAAAGCAAAGAATAACAAAATAAATAATGTAATTTAGCGATGCACTCTTATCTTCCTTTACATGTTTAGTAATGCCAATGGGTTGCGTGCGTTGTCGGGCATCGAACTCCGATCGATCAGTCAGTTAGAAAACCCATCAACCTAGATACCTCCTATCTTTTAATTTCGATATTCATTGCTTCATTACTCATATATAACGGTTTTTCTTGATTGTGTGAAACAGACAATGAACAGAAAACAGAGTACTGAATTATTCACAATGCTCCTGTAAAATTACTGAAGCATTTTTTATGTTGGTTAATGGATATAGGTTAAAGGCTTAATTTATATTCTGAAATCATGAAATTGACGGCTCATTATTTATTTTTTGAGTTTATCAAATAGTCGTAACGGGGAGATTTTTTTAAAGTTATTTTTATAAAGGTTATTTCATTACATACTTGTAATTCAATAACAGACAATGATATGTAGGGAAGAAACTTTGGACGTAAGACTTTTATATCGGGAAACATAAGCAATTATAAAGTTTAGGGATGAAAATAAGCATCATCTAAAAAAAGTTTGGGATTATTTGCCGTTCGTAATCTACTCGACTTTGTCGAATTGGAAAGTATCAGCGACGGGCGAATTATTGTCAGGGTAAACTTCCCCGTTAAGCTAAAAACGTAATGCCAACTGTGTGTTCTGCTTTGAGTTGACTGTAGAAAAGTTGTTACATGACCGGGATCCGGGATCGAACCCGGGGTCTGCCTAGTTAATACCACTCGGCCACCGACGCACGTATTCAACTTGTTGTAAACCCATATTGTATCAGGTTGCAGATTATATTTATTCAAGTTACACACTGCAAGCCGCCCACACCATCCATACCTATTTACCTACAATCCATGAAAAGCCGCCGGCTAGACAATGTAACAAAATTAATGAATGGAATACATGTCCCACTTTTGAATTCGGTTTTCAATATCGGTCTACATACCCAGACAACGATTATATCATTTAGGTCATAGACTTTATTGTCTAGGTAAAATCGACCTGCATTGACGAAAGCAAATGTAATAATAACTAGCATTCCGTCCCGGTTTCGCCCCTGGAAATATTTGAAGTGTGTCGGTTGTCCTTTTTCAGTTAAAAGTCAAAGTTAATATTTGATACGTCATTCAGAAGATTGTTTTTCACTCTAATGACCAAAAATAAACAAACAAATTAAAATTAAATGTTTCTTATTTGTTAAAGACGCCATCTATTGGAGATCAGTTGAACTATGACAACAATATTGATACCAAAGACCACTAACGGTGCGAAGTATTCGCACGGGTCGTCTAGTACTTAAACTAACTTCGCCCGTGAAGTTATACTATCTTCTTCTATAAATACTATCTTTCATCTCCTATTATAACCTCTTAGGAGGGTAGATAAAAAATTTCATCAAAATCGGTTACTCGTAGTATTAGGTACGTAAAAATGTACATTTCTCATAGTACAGTGTCATTGGAGACCTAAAGAATTTATAAATGAAAAAATATTCATTCGTTCGTTCTCGTGGAAGTGGAACGAACTTCCGTCACTAGTATTTGCTGCAACCTAACCTAAAATCCTTCGAGCAAAGGGATTCCTTCCAATAGAGCACATTCTGTCTGTATGATTTCCTAAAAGCATAAAAAACTCGCAAAAATCAATACAATTTGTACGCAGCGTTCATATTATATTATTGCGATAAGATAACATTAGGTACATTACATACATACATACTGTTGACTTTATCATTCCGCGAACAACTTCTGAGTCATAGTTAGGCCTTGAACCCGGCACTCGAGGGATGTGAATATAATGACATCATAAACATTGCCAAAACCGTTGGTAAACCACGCGATTCTGTTTAATATTACGTTGAATAATACACATAATTTTAAAATATGACTAGGTATAAAGATTTAAAGAACAAACAACAGAGCAGATGTGTATGGAAGTTTATGTTGTAAATCAAACCAAATCGACGATCATAGGATATAAATTAATCCAAAGCAAAAGTAATAACATAATTCATCTTTACAATTTCTAAATCTTACCTGCATTTGGAGTAATCTGGAACTGCCGTTTTTATCCATGTTTAATTTACACTCATACGATTAGTTACGAAAGATCTAAACTTAATAAACTCAAAAAATAAATATATCAAACAATACTAATAAAATATTTGTACACCAAATCCAAGGATATAACTTGAATTTATCTCAAAATTTTTAAATACATTAACAAAATTTGACACAATGAGGTTATGAAATAATGTCAAAAAAATAAATATCTCGCGGGTTTTTTGTATTTTTTTTAATAAATTTGAATTTAGAATCTTGTTTTGGGTTCTTTTACATGTTGTTTATGTTGTTAAGGTGTTTTATACAGCGAGCTTTGTTAACGATCAAACAAGGCAACGGTCGCGACGCGACTCACTTTTGATAGCAGTGGAAGGGATAACGTTTCGATGTAGGTAGACTGCATGACTGAATGATGAGTCAAGGCAGGCTGCAACGCCCTGGTAACTCATGTAAATTGTTATATATCTATACTTTAACCTCTAAATCTACAGGCAGTGCTGGATTAAGGTTCCTATATCCATATTTTTTCTAGGATAAACTATTCCCAATTTCTCTGTAAGTAATCCACCTGTGTCACTGTAATTTAGCATATAGTTACTTATTCAATATATCTAAGTGAAATAGCTGTTATTTTTTCAATGGGTTATATTGAATAGGAAATATGGGTGGTTAAACTTTGCCCCGTATCTCTATCATAATCTATTGGGAATATTGGGAAATTGGGAATAGTAATATCCCCATACAAATTATGGATATAGGGCTCCATCCACACTAGCGCCTCGAGAGGGGATGGGGTCTGGTGGGGCACAAAACGCATTTTCTAAGACATCTATAAGGTAATTTTATTAAAAGTCTCTGAAATAACAGAAGTTGCTTTTCCCATCTGGTTATATTTTCACCTTCAACACATTTTAATTTTTCTAGTGACTTTTTAATACTTAATCTATTTGTAGAAGCGGAAAAAACGCTACGTTATCTAAATTATGACGTCACTTTGTCGTCTGGCGGCAAAATTTTTAATAAAAAAATAATATTTGTTTGTTTGTTCGTGTTCTATAGGCTCAAAAACTACTAGACCGATTTGAAAAAATATTTTTGCATTTACTAACCCAATTCTTGAGGAAGGCTATTTAACATCACGCTACCTACCCAAGGGGGTGAATTGTATTCCTAATACAACGCGTACGAAGTCGTGAGCTATCAGCAAGTTTATTATAAAAAACTACTGCATAAAAAACAAAAATATTCAAATTAGTTGTACAATCTGGTTCTACTGGTCTGATTTTGTCACAAAAACAATTTTAATAGAAAGGATAAACGGACGGACTGTGAGATAACTGGTAATTAAAAACTAATTAATTTTATAATGCAATTTTAATTATATTAACTCCAATAAATAACTTTACGCCACAATTGCGGTGCAAACTGCTTGAGAAATGTTGCATACCTTTTTCCCCATTGCCATCCTTATGAAACCTTTCTCTCCCCATTTTTTACCCCAAGAGTTCTTTACTATCCAATATGGAACATCGTTTTCTGAAAATAAAAACCGCATTGAAATCAGTCCATGCGATTACAATGCTACAGTGTTATTTTGTACATAATCTTTTGTATGTGTTTTTAAAATAAGTTGTCATTTAAAATTGTTAATAGGTAGGCTTTATTTTAACAATTTTACATATTTATTAACAATTTAAGCTATTTTACATTTAGAACTAATAATCATATTTTTAAACCCCCGACGCAAAAAGTCATGTGGTGCTATAAGTTTAAAGTGTATCTGCGTATGTGTGTGGCATCATATTAGAGTTATATGTGGTGGCATCGTAGCTCCTAAACGGATGAACCGATTTTTATTTAGTTTGTTTTTGTTTAAGAGTGTTCTTAACTATGATTCAAGAAAATCTGTTAAGCCGTTTGAAGATCATTAGCTATTTTCTAGTTGTTGAAGGAATATGAGCAACTTCTACTAATCTAATCGATTCGAAATTTAGTATACTGTGACTTCAATGATATTACAACAACATGCCAACCTTGACCTGATGCTGCAGCATCATCTGGAATCAGCAGGATACCCAACTCCTCACCATCCCATTCAATGGGTTGGGGTATAAAATTTGTTTTCATGTCAACTTTACATAAAGGGGAGGCATATGAAATAATTATATATATACTGAGTCAAAGTTGTGATCTCTAACTCTAGTATATAATATATATACCAGATTCTATTAAATTCGGTTTAAAACTGAAGACACTAGATTTTTTTGAAAGACTGCGACGGACCGACGGATGAACTGAAAACAATCGTATAAGGGTTCCTAACTAAACTACTGTTACTATTTTCAGAACCTGTATCTTTCCATTTTAGCCTTTCAGTTAGAGATACAGTGAGAACCTCCTCCTTCTTTTGAAGTTCGGTTAAAAATTAAAATCAAGAGTCCACCCAGCCAGATGGTGCCACCACCAGAAAGGTGGCATAATATATTTCCCACTTAAAACCCCAGAGCGGATTAAAGTGTACCTAAGTATACATACCAACTCCATAACCCACAAGCAATACCGCATGATTCAATTCTCCTTCAGAACAGCTATCATCCAATATACCACTACGGTACGCATCAAAATAGTCATTTGCACTTATAGCTGAAACAGAAAATAATCAACCCGTTAAATATTCCTCACAGAACAGACAGTCCCGGGTTTGAATCCTGAATTTGTCACATAACCTTTTAATTTCAATAAAATGTCTGACTGGGCTGAGTTAACCACAAAAAAATGAAAGGGGTCAATACTAACCTATCGCCAGTGGACCAATCTCATTCAAGACAGCTTTCATATCTTCTTCCTGATCTATAGTGAAAGATTTACAGCCCGTAACTTCAGCTTTTACAAGTTCTTTATCAAATTTGCATTTGCCAGAAGCAGCTTTGTAGGGGTAATCTTCGTCTGATTCTATTCCTCCTACTGATCGCACGTAACTGGAAGAGAATAATAATGTCAGATTATCATCGCGGCATTATAGCTTTATGCTGTGGCAATAGAGTTTTAGCCAATTTCAAATATTTATAAACTGGCCAAGTGCACCATCCTGGGTTGAAAGCAGAGTCTACGTACGTGTGTTGAGTTGAGTGTTTCAAGGACGCGTCACGTTTAGGTACATTTCGTTACATGAGAGAGAAGAAAGATATACCTAACGTAGAGAGAAGGAGAAAGAGAGCTATACACTGTATATCTAAACCCTCTTGTACACAAGACCATTCAGTGTGTAGATGGGCTAGAATTTTTTATCCATAATGACGTTTATTTTTTAAGGAGTTTCACTTCTATCACCCGCTGCCCGCCGGGACGTGATGGGGAATCCAGTTTAATCCCGTCCGCGCTGTGACAGTTGTGATTAGTCGTTGATTAGGGCATATCACGGTCGGCGGGAGCATTACCTACCGATTGTTACTTGTGACGTCTATAATACTTGACATTGGCGGAATCACCAAAACCATGATGGAGCCATATTGAAATAAAATAGAAATAAATGAAAGTTTCGGTGCCCGATATAATTTTCCAAAGTATTTACTATGGGTAGTATTTTACATTTCTTTCAGATTTTTTGTAGTTTTATTAAATAGTTACAGTCTACTTTGAAGCAATATAAAAATATATTTTTAATGACATCCCACTCAATGGTTTGGGTTATAAAATTTGTTTTTATCTCAACTTTACATAAAGGGGAGGTATATGAAAAAAAATAAGTACATGATGTTTTACTGAGTCAAAGTTGTGATCTGTATCTCTAGTAATATATATATATACATAGTCTGGTCATAAGTTCTGTCACACAATAAAAAAATTTGAATTTAAAATGCTGGTCACAAAAAAGTTTATTTTTCATGAATATAAAAATGTGTACTTTTTGAATTTTACTCATTTTTAAATATGGAGTGGATACTTAAAGAAGACCGTGTTGCGGTTATTGCGTTGCATCGTTGCGGTTACGCGCCAATCAAATTTTTGACATATTGAAAAATTTTAATATAACCAATAGATTCGTTTATCGTACCATCAAACGATACAATGAAGACTCTAGTGTAGATGACAGGTCAAGAAATAGTCGCCCTCGCTCTGTTAGGACTCCAGCAGTAATAAAAGCTGTGAAGGCGCGAATTCAAAGAAATCCCATACGTAAGCAAAAACCCTTGGCCCTTCAGATGGGTTTAAGCAGAACCACGGTGAAAAGGTGTTAAATGAAAACTTGGGGCTTCGGGCATATCGAAGAAAAACAGGACATCGTTTGAATGAGGTTGAAGAGATGTCGCGCTTTGTTGAAGCGGTACGCGGGAAACAAGCATTAGGAAATTATTTTTTCGGATGAAAAAAATTTTAATGTGGAAGATAGCTACAACAAACAAAATGATAAGGTGTACGCACACAGCAGTGAAAAAGCGAGCAACCGTGATCCGCGTGTCCAACGAGGCCATTTTCCATCCTCACTCATGGCTTGATTGGGAGTCTCTTATTGGGGCTTAACTGAGGTACATTTTTGTGAGAAAGGCGTAAAAACAAATGCAGTTGTGTATCAAAATACAGTGGAACCTGTTTCTCATACCATGTTCAATAACAGGCGCTGTGTATTCCAACAAGATTCTGCGCCAGCTCATAGAGCGAAAAGCACTCAAGACTGGCTGGCGGCGCGTGAAATTGACTTCATTCGGCACGAAGACTGGCCCTCCTCCAGTCCAGATTTGAGTTCGTTAGATTACAAGATATGGCAACACTTGGAGGAAAAGGCCTGCTCAACGCGTCATCCTGATTTGGAGTCACTCAAGGCAGCCGCCGAAATTGACATGGACCTCGTTCGTGCTGCGATATACGACTGGCCGCGCAGGTTGAAAGCCTGTATTCAAAATCGCGGGGGTCATATTGAATAAACTTTATTGGCATAAGAATCTGAGTTTTATTAAGTTCATTTTGGTATATAAATGTTTACATCAATAATAAATATGTCTCAATTATTTCATATTAAACATGTGACAGAACTTATGACCTGACTAAGTATACCAAATTTTATTAAATTCGGTTTAAGGTGGTTTTATTTTATTTTATTTTATTCTGGACAACAAACAACCATACAACAACAGGATGCGTGGCTCTCAGTCATCTTGTATCTGTCAAAAATATGGCAAATAACATTTCCTCCGTGTAGCATTTCTTATCTTGGTAGTAGATAAGATACCTCTTCATTGATGAATGTTTGAATTGTTTTGTATTCTATATAAGAAATCTCAACGATTTCTTCCGGGGGAGTATGTTTGGTACACTTTGCGGTATATTTTCGTCTGGCAACCGTGATCGGCTAAATTTACATTATTTCCCAACTACCCTTTTTTCATATCCACTTTTCTATTGTCTCCTACCTGTTGTGCTCTGTGCAATATCTCTCTCTCCCGAAATTAACGGGATTGCGGGACATTCCCGCAAGAACCAGGACTCAAGATGCGTGGTACCACTGCGGTAAGAAGAATAGAGATCAACCAGCTAACAGTCCACTAATATCAGGTCAGAGATTCCTACTATCTTACTCCCAACTCATGCGTCATACAGCAAGCCTTTAATCCGGATAAATATCGCACAACACAGTTGATAGTTATTATTTTAAATTGAATTGAGCCATATTTTCACTGTTTGATAGAAAACTTAAAACTTACTCAAAGACAGCATAGTCCCAACCTCCTTGACAACCGAAGGTAGTTGGGTTGCAATCTACAACTTGTTGTTCCGAGAAGGTCAACTGTTTCTTATGTATCTTGGCATACTGTCCTTCGATATTTCCTATAAAAAATAATATCATAGTCATCCTTTTATTCTCGCCTGGGTACAATTATTTTAATACCTTCCTAAATGGATTTATGCTTTCGCAGACTTTTTTATAGATAATTTTATTCTACACAATTCTTTCCTGCATCATTTTGTTATATCTCTGCCGGATTAGTCAGCGTACGCCACAAAAACTTGCTGAAGCTAACTTTTTTCCCGACTTTATTCACTTATACTGTTCATGTTCAGCTCCTAAATATGATAGGTTCATATTTAATACTTTTAAACCTTCCCGGTGAATCAAGCTATCTACTAGTGAAAACCGCAAAAAATCGGTTTAATAGTTTTTGTGTGAACAGGTCACAAACAAACAGACGCGCAGTGATGAATGCATGATAGAACATAGATTACCTATAGCACCAAATGAATAACAAGATCCACATGCACCCTGATCCTTTACATGTGTAACCAACCCCTCTTTTCTGTAATCTAATTCTTCTGGTAGAGACTTGTTGGTGACTATGTAATTGATTTTTTCACACGGGTTTTCATCATCTTGGTCGGGTAATCTTCCACGGTGTATATGTTTTTCATGGGGTAGTCTGTCGGAAAATTGATTTATATCTGAAAAAATGGTTTATTTAATATATAATTATAAAGGGAAAGTCTTTATGCTACTTTTGAGGAATTCATGATGCTACTGATCGATTTGACGTAGAACCACAGATTCACGGATTACTTAAGGCGCAGTTTCTTTAGAAAGATTTAAGCGAGATGGAATGCTATCAAAATCGACAAGGTAACCAAGTATAATATAAGATAGACTAAGATTCACGTACCTACTATAAACATGAGAAAGTACGATTTCTCAACAAAACCTGTCTTGCTTCGGCTGTATCATACAAAAACTATAAGGAAAAGCAAGTTGTAGTAAATGTTATCTTAAAACATATGATATTATCTATGAAATAAAGGAAATAAAATTTGTACATTGATATTAAAAGAATTAGAATCGCAAAGTCGGTTAAAAACACTTGACTTTATGTTTAACTGATTTTGAAAATTTTTATTTTATTTATTTCGTTTATATCCATCTTAAGAAAGCGATTTTGTACCCGAAAAATATTACTGCTGCATATGGGACAAACGTTATGAATTGAGTTATTAAGTAAACAAATTAACAAAAAAATACCAAAAACAGCCGTATTGCTTTTAATGTTCATTTTGTTGATTTTTTCCAAACTTTCTTTGAAAGAGTTGAATCTAGACTCATATTCATGATCAGGATATTCTTTGTTATAGGTCGAAATGAAATCTTTAAAAAACTCCTCTGCTAAAGCTAAGTCATAAAAGACATTTTCTGCTTTAACATTTATCACAATATTAAAAAAAACTAACAAGCAAACAAATAATAAATTAGACACCATTATTATTACGTTAACAATAATAACTAGAAATAGAAATTCATTTGCAATTATTATTTATACAAATATATTAAAAAATTTGAAATGTTAACAATTATGTATTTAATTAGGTATTTCATTTTATTTGCATTTTAATTTATAATTATTATTTTTATTGAGGTATGTAGTAATTTGCACGTGTTACTTGAAAATATTTGTCTATCTATTAGAAATTTTTCACAAAAATAATGCCCTTCCAAGAACTGTGCATTTTATAGGTCGAAATTAAAAAAAAATAAATTTTCGGATCGATATTTCGGGTTATTAGCTAACTTGTAAAATAAACAAAATAAAACCGGGTTACCAGTGCTTTCTGAAAACCTTTGAGTAAAACATTCCTTTTCAGGAAAACTCTTTCCTAATTAAGATTTTTTTAAAAGCCATATTTTACCAATTTTAACGTAATATCTGTCGATTATTCAAATAGAAGTAGGATTATCGTAGTGTCAGTTTTCATGAATTTGGCGCTATCTGGTGGCGTCCATATAGATGATTTTTTGTAATCAGTGTTTCCTCGTGCTTCGACTCGTTTCTCTTACTGGTAGGAACTAGGGACTAGAGCCCAGGGCGACATATTTCCAGAGGCGAAAAATTCGGAGGCGAAAAAAAAAAATCACGTTATCGAAAATACTTTAAAAAGTTGAAACATTGAAAAGATTTTTAAATAAGAGTCCCTTACGAGAGGGCCCGAGTTCAATACCAATTCGTGCCTAAAATGCTCTTTAAGATTGTAGGCTTTAATAGACTTCTCGTGCTTCGGAGGCTAAGGGCGGTCGCTTCTAAAAATAACAAATATTTACGTCTGTTCCAGAAGTGACACATCTAAGTCGATTTGTAGTGCAGGGATCACTGAAGGTCCGTTTTAAAAATATAAAAGACTGTCGCGATCCGGTTGGAAGGTAGGTATAACTGGCGACTAAGTTTTCAAATGTCAATTCATATTATTATAATAAATGCGTAAGTAACCCGCGCTGCGATGGTTGTGATTAATCAGTGATTAATAAGACATATCGCGGTCGGCGGGATTATCATACATACCGATTTATTGGCTATAATCACCGTAAACGGCTATACTACTTGACATTGGCGAAATCACCGATTAATATTGGTGGAACCGCCATATTGAAAAAAAGAAGAAGAAGAAGAATGCGTAAGTAATTCTGTCTATCTGTCTGTCTGGTTTTACGGCTAAGCGGCTCAACCGATTTTGATGAGTTTGGTACACACTGAGGAATAACATACCTATGGTACTTTTAAAAATTTATTTTTCTGGTAAGGTCCGCACAAGATAGGTCGGCGGTCCGCCATTTGGTGACCCCTGATGTAGTGTATGTATAACAATACATAAGTATAGTTCAACAGAGACGACAGTCTCGGACCATGATTTAGCGGGGCGCGGGGCGCGGGAGGGGCAGTCAATGTGTGTCAGGCGCGGTGGCAAGACGTAGCGCGTGGTGTCGAGCCGATACTGATATCTAATCTATTCACTACATGTGGCGACGAGGATAGGATGTTATCGTAAATTTATGTAATCCGTTATTATATAAAAATCCTATAGGAAATGTATACAATTCCTAAAATCAAACGGAAATGTGTTAAATTATAACCTAAACCTAACCCACTATCTATAAAGTACATTGAAAATTGTAAGAACTTTTGGTGCATTTTAATGAGTGTATATAATCAAAGATTTTAACATGGTTATTTTAAAGATTTTGTATTAGCATAAATAAATAATATTTTTAATAAGAGAGATGGCGACAGAAAGTGGTTGTAAGCACTTGCCAGCTGGAAACCTCTTTTTCGTGTTAGTCTGAGCCCCCTTCTACAAAGTCTTGTAGTCGAGTAGGGGTCCAGCCAATGTCCAGCGCTTGTCAGTACGCCGCTGAGGCGCTTTAGAAGAAAAAAAAACAAAACTCCCTACCAGCTGACAGAAAATGAGTGAACAGCATTTGTGGGGACCTCTCGGTTGTAGGAAAAATATTTTCTGTGAATTTACTTTAAAATATTTTTCCTACAACCACTTTCTGACGCCGTCTCTCTACCTATAAAGGGAGGTAAAATCAATTTTCCTAATAGGACATAGGAGTATCAAGATTGAAAAGGTTAGGAACTATTGACCTAACCTAACCTAGCTACCGACTCTGAAATTTTACATTTCCTAAACAATAAACAGCAAACAGAAATCTCATTTAGAAAGAGAAAGATATACAGTTTCATAGAGATAAAGCAAGACAAAAAGGACAGTTTCCGCGACGCTACTTTTTGTCTTGCTTTATTTCTATGGCAATTTATATCTTTCTCTTTCTAACTGAGATTCAGTATTCGATTCAATCTTTTCAATGAGATTCTTTCTTCGTGTGGGATCACGTGACAAATTTAATGTCATAAATAGACAAATGACTTTATCTTTCTTTCTTTGTGTTGGCATGTTAGCACTGCTGGATGTAGGTGGGATATAATATTCGTTTTTATTCGCATAGCATAATATTCATATAATTATGTATTTTTATTCTGATATTTTGAATATCTGCACGGTCTTATGCTCCGGACTCCTTCTACCTAACTCTATTATAAATACTTAGTCAGGTCATAAGTTCTGTCACATGTTTAATATGAAATAATTGAGACATATTTATTATTGATGTAAACATTTATATACCAAAATGAACTTAATAAAACTCAGATTCTTATGCTAATAAAGTTTATTCAAAATGACCCCCGCGATTTTGAATACAGGACTTTAACCTGCGCGGCCAGTCGTCTATCGCAGCACGAACGAGGTCCATGTCAATTTCGGCGGGTGCCTTAATTAAGGATGCCTTGAGTGACTCCAAATCAGGATGACGCGTTGAGCAGGCCTTTTCCTCCAAGTGTTGCCATATCTTGTAATCTAACGGACTCAAATCTGGACTGGAGGAGGGCCAGTCTTCGTGCCGGATGAAGTCAATTTCACGCGCCGCTAGCCAGTCTTGAGTGCTTTTCGCTGTATGAGCTGGCGCAGAATCTTGTTAGAATATCCAGCGCCTGTTATTGAACATGGTATGAGAAACAGGTTCCACAAGGTTCGTGAGAACTGTATTTTGATACACAACTGCATTTGTTTTTACGCCTTTCTCACAAAAATGTACCTCAGTTAAGCCCCAATAAGGGACTCCCAATCAAACCATGAGTGAAGATGGAAAATGGCCTCGTTGGACACGCGGAACAATGCTCGCTTCTTCACTGCTGTGTGCGTACACCTTATCATTTTGTTTGTTGTAGCTCTCTTCCACATT
Source organism: Nemapogon koenigi (assembly GCA_963924495.1). Lineage (NCBI taxonomy): Eukaryota > Metazoa > Arthropoda > Insecta > Lepidoptera > Tineidae > Nemapogon > Nemapogon koenigi. Next base: position 10,013,383 of record OZ004647.1, on the reverse strand, counting down.
AAAATTTTTTTCATCCGAAAAAAGAATTTCCCGATGCTTGTTTCCCGCGTACCGCTTCAACAAAGCGCGACATCTCTTCAACCTCAGGTCCATTAAACGAGCTTTCAAACGATGTCCTGTTTTTCTTCGATATGCTCGAAGCCCTAATCCTTCATTTAACACCCTTTTCACCGTGGTTCTGCTTAAACCTATCTGAAGGGCCAAAAGTTTTGGCTTACGTATGGGATTTCTTTGAATTCGCGCCTTCACAGCACTTATTACTGCTGGAGTCCTAACAGAGCGAGGGCGACCACTTCTTGACCTGTCATCTACACTAGAGTCGTCATTGTATCGTTTGATGGTACGATAAACGAATATTTTGATTATATTCAAATTTTTCAATATGTCAATATCTGAATTGGCGCGTAACCGCAACGATGCAACGCAATAACCTCAACACTGTCTTCTTTAAGTATCCACTCCATATTTAAAAATGAGTAAAATTCTAAAAAGTACACATTTTTATATTCATGAAAAATTCTAAATTCGAATTCAATAAACATTTTTGTGGCCAGCATTTTAAATTCTAAAGTTTTTATTGTGTGACAGAACTTATGACCAGACTATGTATATCATTCGAAAGGTCTTGACCAGACATAAAAGGATGGGATTCCATGTCACGCCTTGGTGAATAGACGTGATGGGGAATCCAGTTTAATCCTGTCCGTGCTGTGATGGTTGTGACTAGTCGACGACTAATAAGGGATTATCTTAAATACCAATTAATCGGTTATAAACACTATATAGGCTATATTACATGACATTGGCAAATCACCGATGAACATTGGTGGAGCCATAATAAAGGAAGAAGACATGAATGGACCAGTAACGGCCATTTAAGAAAGTTACGAGGGTTTAAAGGTTACATTGAAGTAGAAAGAGAGTTTAGACCTTTATTCCTTCGAAAACAAGAAACTCTCCAATAGGGAAGATGACAGAGTAATATTATTCTATTTAGTCCGACATTTAGATTATCAAAAAATATTGGACACGTATTTTTTCTTTTGTCAATCAAACAAAAAATTACAGAATAAAGCCCGTCAAAGTTTGGGAGTGGGGGCTGGTGACGTCACTTCTTGGTCAATGTGTACTCAAATGTGACGTCACGCGGGCTATATCTTCATCATTTTTTATTTAATTGACAAAAGAAAAATACGTGTCCAATATTTTCTGATAATCTAACTAACGGACTAATTAGAATTTTTTAATCATCGTGCGTATTACGTCTACCCCATTTGGAACGGCTGTATTGTTGTTGTTTAACGTCTGGTTAGGTTCTTTGGACTTTTCTTCTTGTCTCCTCGATATCTATCTATCCTTTTGATAGGATTCAATGTCCACGTTCGGTCAAGTACATTTTCCTATAGTTTTCCCATGTAACCTTTGACCCCGTATAACTTTTATTAAATGCTGTTACTGACGGCATATTATTTCATGTCTCGTCAAAAGTTTTCCAATCATATGCAATATGTCCGGCGGCAGTAGACGCATCATCATCATCATCGTCATAATCCTTTTAAGATCCGCTGCTGGATCATGGTCTCCCTCTAGTGCACCATTTTTAGTGGTGCTCATTGAAAGAAATTTCCATAGTCACCACGCTTGGCAGGTGGGTTGGTGACCGGACGCCGGCTTTACGTGCCCTCCGGAGCACGAGTTGTCGATTTAAGCACATATTCTTAAAGAAAATTGGTGCTTAGCATTTTGGCAGGGGGTAGGATTCGAACCTGGGACCTCCGGTTTCAAGTCCACCGTTCTACCAATTATCTAGGCTATCGACTAGACCCAAGGTTAAACTACGAGTTAGAAAATCGTTCGGAAATCTAGTAGTTTAAATAAAAAAAACCAGTAGGTACCTATACAATAATATTTTATTTAATACACATACATCTTAACTTATTCAATTAATCCAGTTGTCACAGAATTAGGAATTTCAAATAGTTTCTTTCCTCTAAGAACTCTGACGAAATCACTTTCACCCCATTCTGGACCCCATGAGTTTTTGATTATCCAATATGGTATATCATTTTCTGAAAAAAAAACATATCGTACACCAGCCGTGTCGTAGTCGTATCGTAGAAAATAAGAAAGTTTATTTAATATACAATCATATTTTTTTTTCACACAACAATATAAAAATCTTAAAAATAAATCTAAACATTTAAAATAACTAAATAAACGTCATCGTGGCAAGTGGAATAGTGGCAAGAATACTGGCTGCATTTCCCTGCTGCTCACTCCCCAGACCTCGTGCCATCACAGGATATATTTTTAATAAACTTTTTGCCATTTGAACCCCACAAACCAAGAGTTTCTACACCAAACGGCACAAATTTGTAGTTTTCAATACCTAATTGAACTATATTTGCGCCGTTTGTTAGGCTCTGCGATTTCCGCTTTGAATACTGTTTCCCTGAGATGAGACGGGTCTAATGTGTCCACGCACGTAGCATCCCATACAAGGGCCCGACCTCGCTTCTAGGGAACCAAAGTCATTAAGTTAATTAATATATTATGATAAAACTGTGACAGATTTGTTGCAGTTAGTGCGCAGTACAAAAATCTTTGAATGTCAAACAGCTCAAGTTATTTGGCGAGAGTTATACTTAAAAACTATAAATCAATCTCCTATATTACCTGTTCCATAGCCTACAAGTAAAACAGCATGATTTATGCCATTTGGGCTTGGATAAAATGTTGACAATAGTCCATGGTTGTAATTCAGTAAAGCTCGTTCCGAATCTATTCCTGTAAGTAAAATAATTAATATTTATGAAGCTGTTCTGTTGATGATGTATGAAGTTTATGAAGGCATGGCCTGGCGAAATGAAAAAAAAATTGTCACATAATTAGCATAGCCAACTTTTCGGGTGACCTAAATGTTGGCTCTCCTACTCGCTGTTGTGGTTAACACCCGTTGGGACCTATCGAATGCATCAGATATAATGCCGTCACAGACAGACCCCATCAAGTGCTTCAGATATAATGCCGTCACAGACAGACCCCATCAAGTGCTTCAGATATAATGCCGTCACAGACAGACCCCATCAAGTGCTTGAACTATTCCAGAGATAAAATTATATTAAAATTGGAGTATCCATCAATGTCAAATCAAAATAAATAAATAAAAATTAATTTATAATAATTTAGTCCCAAGCTTTACCATCCTTCAAATAATCGTCTATATTGTAATATGCCTTGGACAAAAGTTTTGTAGATGGGTTGGAAACTTATTATAAAATTGCACACAACAGCCATTAAATGAATCACAACGTTATGGAGCCTAGCAGAGAGCGGCGCGAGCTTATGTTTACTTCTTGTATTTACACTATGCCTATCACTATTGATTTTAAATGTAGCAATATTTTTACGGACATACATTAAATTTTCAAATAGATTTTGACCATACACAGTAATTATATTAAACTTTTTCCCAAGTGATTCTCGTGGAACCGTTTTATATATTGCACGAATAGCCCTCTTCTGTAGAACAAAAATAATACTTATCAGCAGCACTAAGTTTATTTTAAAGATTATTTATATCCATTGCAGTTTTGCGTCCAAATTCAGACCTAAAAATTTTGTAATAGCCTCGTACCGTGTAATTTGGATCCTTCAGTGTTACAACTTTAATATATTTACCAAGACTGAGTGGACCATATTCGTGCAGAGCATGTGTCAAATGCTCCTCATCAAAAAATGTAAGTTGCAGACATCCCGCCACTTTAGCTATTGCTTGACGCTTATTGAAATGGCAATACCCTTTCGAATGTATATAGGGATAATCAGTATAACTTTGAATACCACCAACTTCGTTTATGTACCTGAAGAAAAATTAAATCAAATAAATCTATATATCTATGGGATTTAGGTTTGCGATGGTCGAATGATGAGATACCAAAGCGTGACTAAATATTTTCCTTGTCAAATGAAATCATTTGTAGTTCTTAACTTTATGCTATTTGTATGGGATGCAACGTGCGTGGACACATTCGCCCCAGTAATCAAAGCGGGAGCTGCGGCAGAAATTGGCGCAAATATAGTTAAATTATTAAAAACTACAATTTTGTACCGTTTGGTGTAGAAACTCTAGGTCCGTGGGGTTCAAATGCCAAAAAGTTGATCAAAGATATTATAACCCCTCGACTGATCATCTCTTCTGGTCAAGCAGTATCTTATTGATATGGAATGAGTCTAAAATCTCAGTCCTCGACTATACTGACTACCTACCATTATCTGCATACTTACTTCATAGCATAATCTTCTCTTCCTCCATTACAACCAATGTTTATAGGATCGCAATCAACAATTTGTTGCTCAGAAACAGATATTAACTTTCCATATTTTTTGAAATACTGTCCTTCCAAGTTACCTGTATCAATATGGGTTTACAACGATTTGAATACATATTACACAAATACGCTTGTAACTACTTTTTCATTAGAGACTTCCGCGGACGGATTAGACAGCATACGCCATTAAAACTAGCTGGGATACTTTTTCCCCGACTTGGTTCACTTTAAATACTGCTCAGGTCCTAAACATGATAGGTCCATGTTTAATACTCGTAAACCTTAACTGTGAATCAACCTATCTAATAGTGAAAACCGCAACAAAAGTCGAAGCTTTTTCATGAAAAGGGCACAGTCTGCTCTAAGGACCGGAGCTTTAAACTACATGCACTATAGCTTTTAAACTTGTTCATCTGTGCTTTATATATGGCCTCGTCCCTCCATCCCCTTTTCCCACCCGCACTGCTCGCACAGGATACAGTTTTCATCCTCACACTGGTTGACAGTGTGACTGGTTCTGCATACGAACGAAAAAACTCAGTGACTCGTTCCTGTGTCGTACAGCCAAAAAGTGGAATGAACTTCCGGCGTCGGTCGTCTTTCCTCCTTTCTACAACCTTGGGTCCTTTAAGCGAAGCGTGAAAAAGCATCTCTACGGGCGCGACTGGCGGACTGTATTCATGGACCAGCTTAATAATCAGGCGGTGGCAAGGTCACATGTCGTCTTCTCTATAAAAAAAAATCTTATATACTAATAAAGGAGCATCCATTAATTACGTGAGCTCAAAATGGGGGGGAGGGGTCCAGTAAAATCTCATCAAGGGGGTATAATTGAAAGTCTCACGTCAACTTTAAACGAATATACATTGCTATACACAGATAATAATAAAAAAAATTTCTTCACGTGAAATGTCCCATTTTGCCTGCTCAAACATCTCATGGTTAAAACATTTATTTTAAGAGTAAGAAAAAAAGTAAAAAAGAAAGTTAGGGTTTTTAAAGAAAAAAATATGTAGCGTTAATCTCACGTATGGGGGGATGGGGGTTCCACTAAATCTTCCTCAATCTCACCAAGAGGAGGGGGGGAGTCTTACAGTTCCAGGGCATCCAGCGGAAAATCAAGTCTCCCTCGTTTAGCCGATGGTATTTGTGAGGCTATACCTAACGAGTGGCCAGTTCTGTTGAGGTATATTTAGATGGAAGCCTCTAAGTGTGGTTTGTCGGATTATTGTACATAAGTTTTTAATTAAAAAAACCCATTGGTACATGCCCGGGATCCGGGATCGAACCCGTGGTCTGCCTAGTTAATACCAGACGTCTTAACCACTCGGCCACCGACGCACCTTTGCACTTGATAGCCCAATTATTGAGGAAGGTTATAGGCTATATAACATCACACTACAACCAGGCAATTTATATACTGAGTAATTAATAATTGATAATCTGGAATCATGAAATATTTACCAACTGCTGCACGAGCATAGCATGAACTACAATTGCGTTGATTTCTTACAGGTGTTACATAACCCAACATTCTGTAGTCCAAATCAGGAGGTGTTGTTGTACTTGCTGGTTTATAAAGAATATGAGGACAAAATGGATTATCTCGCATACTTGGATGTGTTCTTCCAGTGTAAATTAGAATTTCATCAGGACCGACGTCAGTGAATTTTGTTATACCTGGTAACAAAGTCTAAAGATCAACATATATAGACATGGCTGAATGTGAGCTTATATAATTTTGCACATGGGTGTATCTATCTATCTATCATCACGCCTTTTATCCCAAGAGGTGTAGGCTTTCTTTCTCATTGCCAATTAGGCCTTGATGACTGGGTATCCAGATTAATTCGATTTTAACGTTACTTTCAATCAACTGTATAATTTTTTTCCTGATTTCTAGTACAAGTGTATTTGTGTTATTTTCATTTTTTAGAGCTGTCAAAAATGATTTAGAGTCGCTGTAGATTGCGCATTTAGTAGGTTCTGGTAGAGTTTGTATTAGTTCTAGTGTTTTAAGTATTGCCATAGCTTCGCACGTGAATATAGAATGGAAGTCCAGAAGTCTATATCTATAGCATTCGTCGCCTGTTACTATTGCACACCCTGATCTCTCCTTCATCACCGAACCATCCGTATAATATGCCTTCCACTCTTTGTATTTTTCATTCATTTCATGAAATAGGTTTTTGTAGATATATTGTGGAGTGTAGTCCCGGAGATTTTCGGCTAATTCAAGATTGATAGGGAGGTCTAATTTTTCCCAAGGTGGGAATCTGGGAATTTGTCTAGGTAGAACCAATGGTATGTGAATATTAGTTTCTTTAATGTATTTTTTAACTCTTATTCTTAATGGTTGTCGCAATCCAGACCTGAATTGATATTCTATGTCTGATACTGATCTTCTGTTATAGTAATTGAAAGTTGGATTATCAGGTTGGGACATAACTTTGATTGCATATTTTATTGCCAGTTCCTTTCTTCGGAGTTGCAAAGGCATTTCTTCTGCTTCAGCTAATATGCTATTAACTGGGCTTGTTCTAAAAGCACCTATACTCATTCGGATTCCTGCATTTTGTAAGCTTTCAATTGTTTTTATATTTGATGTATTTGCCGAGTCGTATATAATGGAACCATAATCTATTTTTTGTCTGATTAAAGCTCGATATGTACTCAATAGACATGATCTTTCGGCACCCCAATTAGATGATGATAGTGCTTTTATTATATTTAGTCTTTTATAACATTCTGCCTTTAGTTTATTTATGTGGATATTCCATGTCATTTTTTTATCAAAAGTTAATCCCAATATTTTAATTTGTTTTACTTCTTTAATATTGTATTCTTTTAGAGTTAATTTAATTTCTTTATTTTTATTACCTTTATTAAAAACAATGAATTCCGTTTTGACTTTAGAAAATTTAAATCCCGTTTTATCAGACCATTTTTCAAGTTCACCTAATGTATTTTGTATTAATTCAATTGTTGGTTCGAAGCTTTTGCCACTACAAATTATTGTTAAATCATCAGCAAACAGGAATCCTTTCACTGGTTTATGTATTACCCCAAGAACGTCATTTATTGCTACTAAGAAAAGAATAACACTAAGGACGGATCCCTGTGGCAAACCATTTTCTGTGTTGATCGTTTCAGAGAGAACATTGTCAACTCTTACTCTCATACATCTGTCCGTAAGAAAATTTCTGACAAATGCCAGTATATTGCCTTTGACATTCCTGTGTTGTAACAACCTGAGCACTCTATGCTTCCAGACCATTTCGTATGCTTTTTCAATGTCTAAAGCCACGGCTATGGCGTGATTATTATTTGCAAACGCATTTAGTATTTCCTCTTCTTAATTTATTAGGTGATCAATTGTTGATCGGAATTGGCGAAATCCATATTGGAAAGGTGACAAATATTTATTTATTTCCAAATACCATCTCAATCTTTTACTGATAATTTTTTCAAGAATTTTACAAGGGTTACATGTTAAAACTAGTTAGTGAACTTGGTATTTTTCCTGGTTTTAAGATCGGTATAATCAAGCCTTCTCTCCATTTATCAGGGAATACTTGATTCTTCCAGATATAGTTATAAATATCCAGTAAATAGTGCAGCCCAATGTCTGGTAAGTTCTTAATTATAATGTTAGATAGGTTGTCAGGTCCGGGGCTTGTATTCCCAACCTGGTGAAGAACATTCAGCAGTTCATGCATTGATATATCCTTGTTAATTGCGTTGCTATTATCATCAGTAATAAATTTATCTTCGTTTTCTTGAGTTGATTTGAATGTGGCAAATTTTTTATCATAATTACTTGAACTCGAATTCGATTCAAATGTAGCTGCTAAAATATTAGAATTTTCTATGGCATCTGCAGTTAAACTTCCTTCAGCGTTTTCCAGAATGATTGAACTATATCTTCTTTTATTGTTATTAATACTTTGAACTTTCTTCCACATATCACCTATTGTTGTTCGACTGTTAATGGATGAGACATATTTTCTCCAGTAACTTCTTCTACTTTCTTTAAGAATTCGTCTATAGTTTGCTCTTTTTTTTTATAATCGATTTTAAATTTCGCCTCTGGGTCATATCCTGAATTATGTCTATAAATTTTTAGGGCTTTCTTAGTTTCTTTACTGGCCACTTTACATTCCTCGGTCCACCAGGGTAAATTATTCTTTTTATATTTCCCAGATGTTTTTGGTATGTATTTGTTCGCAGATTCCAGGATACAGTCATTAAACCCAGTAACAATCTCATTGATATTAATGTCCTGGTGGCAAGATTTTAAGTTAGTTAATTTAGAAATATTAGTCCTAATATCCAGTTTAAACGAATCCCAGTCTGCTGCATAATATTTCCATTTCTGGGGGAGCCTAACAGACTTTGGTACGGTTTCAGTGAATGATGATCTGATATAAACTGGAAAGTGATCACTACTATAAAGATCTTCAAGAGCATTCCATTCAAAATATGATGCCATATTTTGTGAAGCAATTGTTAGATCAATATTACTGACTCGTCCTCTACTGCAATCAAAATGTGTTGGTTCGTTGATGAAAGTGAATAAAATTTAATTTTAAATTAATAAACTCAAAAATAAATAATAATGAATGAAACAAAAGAACCATGAGCGAACTATTGAACGAATAAAACGAACGAACGCACGCAGCTCATGTCATTTTTTTTTAATACAGAATACGCATAGACACCTGATACTTTTAGCCGTTATCGGCTTTTTCAGAAAATGCAATATTTAAAAATTAATTTAAGAGTGTTAAAGTTAAAATTTTAGAAAAGCAAAAAATACGGGTATTTTACACCTTTTCTTCGTATTTTCAAGAGTTAGGGGCTTGGCTATCTTTATGAGATCTGATAACTTTTTAACAGCGAAAGCGTTATGTGCTTGTTTGTGAGTCTTGGCAGTTTTTCGTGGGATACTATTAATCGGGGGTTAAAAATCGATATTTTACTGTGCATAGACCATGCTCACTCCCGCTGACTTCTTCCATCTCCCTGCACTACACTGGAATTGGAAATACAATAAAAATGTATACATTTTTATCTTTGTAGGATTCACAGAGGTATTTCTTCATGCTACAATATTGGTAGCACCCTTTGAAGGTTCAAAACTATAATTGGTATTGATGATTTTGTTGTTTTGGAATAATTATACAATATGGCTGGATCAACGAGTAAGGAACGAAATGGATAATAATCACAATTCTTGACTGTATCGACTCCCTTTCTGTGTATACTTACGTCATAACGTTAGCTTCAGTTCCTCCATCACAGCCATTGGTATATGGATCGCAATCAACAACTTGTTGCTCAGAAAAAGATATTAACTTTCCATGTTGTTTGAAGTACTGTCCTTCCAAATTACCTGTATCAAAGTGATTATAGTAGTTACTAGACCTGCAGTTGGAGTCATGGATCTTGGAAGCGGATTCTCTTTTTTATTGTATTAAATGTAAAACTCAAGAGATAAAGGCGTGAAGTTTGAAATGATGTAAAAATAAATTTTTAACAGTTTTCAACTAAATTCAGCAATGGATAGTACATCAGGGACAGTAAATTTAGAGCTGATCAAAACCAGTTTAAATTTTATCATACGACGAGTTGAATAGGAGCGACAAGTGTCTATGGACCAAGACTAATTATTAAGAAGTAAATACTTATTAAGAAATTGCCTACAGAAGCTATCGCCAGCTTCATTCAACAAGGTATTTTATTCATACCATGCAAAGGTCTGAAAGACACTATTAATTTCTTACTGGTTTTACCCAAGATCCTCACTCCATAGAATATGCTGTTCGTTTGCCAATAGTACTAAGTAGACCGACAAAGACTGTTTATCGAAATAGGAAGCTTCATTATTACTCTTTGTTCCTGAAGTTACCATGACTACTTCCAGATGTCTCTGCTGTTTTTGAACAAACAATTTGTTTTTTTTTAGATTTCCCCAAATCTCATTTTTTTTTTATTTTTTTTTTTATTTATTATAGATTAATCTTATCTTGTTTTATTATTATGTCTTTTTAACTAGACATTGGTAAAATCGTGAAATATTTACCAATTGCAGAATGAGCGTAGCATGATCCACATTGCTTTTGATTTCTCACAGGAGTTACATAGCCAAACTTTCTGTAGTCCCAGTTAGCAGGTATTGGACCTTTTGGCTGATACATAACATAAGGACAAAATTGATTTGAATCTCGCAGACTAGGATTTGTTCTTCCAGTGTAATTCACTAATTCATCAGCACTGACGTCAGCAAATTTTGTTATACCTGTTAATGAAATTGTGAGCGTATTACTTATTATTACTTTATTAGAATCTTTATGTGTTTCTTTTTTTAATTTATCAAAATAATAAATAAAATAAAAATAATACACTTTGAAAGTAAAAAATGTATTCCATTTTCACAGTAATATCTATTTTCCTATTGACGTAGATATTATTGTAAAATAGTATTTTTAATTTAATTTATTATTTTGATCTGGTACTTAATTTGATAATATATTATTTACTAACTTCTGAAACTAAATTTGAGATTAACTCGAAGCTACAGCAAACGGCTTCTCTTTATAACTTACCAAACGCAGCAGTAGTGCTGTTCTTATTCAAATCATTGATTTCTTCCACATTTTTCTTGAAAATTTCTAACTTTTTAGCGTACTCCTCTTCATTATATTCCTTTTGGTAGGTCACAATAAACTCATTAAAGAGATCTTCAATTTTATCTAAATCATAATACTGTTTAGCATCGATAGCACTTTGTAAAATATGTACCTCATCCAAAGCTTGGATTTGGTCGGTTATTATTATAAGGCAAAACAAAGGTAGTATGTACCACATTGTGCCTAGGCCTTATGTAAAATAAGTCTCTAAGTACATTTCTGTCTTTTATACTATTAAACTGTATGCAGAATTATTTGTTGAATTTTGATTTTATTATAATGTTCACATATTTAAAACTCATTCTTTTAGTATAAACACTGTAAACTATGTAAGGCGCGTCCTTAGGATTGCAATTTATCTACTTGACATTGACAATTGTATCTCTATGCATGTATAGAAGTGGCAATACATACAACAATCCAACGACTGTGAGTAAAAGGAATACTCCCTAACGCATGTCGTTGGAAAGTTGATATGCCAATCTATTAAATATTTTCAATAGCGCGATACAGGTTTCAATTTAAATATTGTGAGACATAACATCTATCGACGCGATGTGCCGCCACATGACTCCCTTCCCAGACCAGAGGTCGATTCAGTATGATACCAACATCCATTTTAGCGTAATCACATGTCCTGATGTGATGTTATGTGGGAATGACCTGTCGTCATCAGGACGTGCACGGGAGGATCTGGTAAGGATTGACATGTCGTCAGTGGGAAGTGGGAGTAGAATACGGGGCATTACGGGGTCAGGTAGACAGGCTACATACATATACATACAACAATCCAACGACTGTGAGTAAAAGGAATACTCTCCAACGCATGTCGTTTGACAACGCATTGATGGTTTCAATTTAAATATTGTGAGAGAGTAACGATGCGACATCTATCGACGCGATGTGCCGCCACACATGCATAGGTAGGTAGGTAGGTACTGCCACATACTGCTAAGACCTACAAAGAAATTGCCTGGAAAAAAATAGGAATGACTCACATTTCGCATAATAAGTATCGCATATGGCCGTCACACTGCATACACTGACTAGATCCACCAATGAATCTAAATGCATCCGCATTTATTGTGGGCAATGCCGTCTTTACCATAAGGGCACACAGGGCCCGTGCCCAGGGCCCCCAAGAGCCGATATATTAGCTTTTTTTATGACGGAAATCCCGAAAGAAACCGTTATCCTAATCGTACCTAATTAACCAATTCAAACCAGCAACATACTTACTTATCTAATTAGTAATATATGTATGTTTAATTTGTATCAATTAACCATAATAAATATGAGACTATAGCAGAAAAATGTTTGTATCATTCAGTTTCTTTACTTACCCAAATTCTTGTGTGCCCAAGGGCCTAAGACGGCATTGATTGTGGGTACTCTCCTAGAAGGTATCTCTGAATTATTTTTTTATTAAAATGTGTAGTGTAAATAATTTAGTACTTACAGATATACTATTTCGTTGAATCACTAAATATTATAAAACAAAGTCCCTTGCCGCGTCTGTCTGTTTCAGGCAAAAACGACTTAACGGATTTTATTGCGGTTTTCACTATTAGATTCACGAAGGTTTACAAGTATTAAACATGGAACTATCATGTTTAGGAGTATACGTGAATTAAATCGGGATTAAATCAGCTCCCACGTGTTGTCTAATTCGCCAGAGATATTACATAATGATGTAGGAAGGAATATTGTGCTCTAAACTTCTAAATAGGTACTTGTACCCGTGCGAAGCTGGGGGCGAGGTCGCTGATGTACTATAATTTAGTCGGCGTAAGACCTTAGTATTAGGATTTCCTATGAAATAAATAAAACACTTAAATATTTTCCCAAAAGGATTTATTTTACAAAAGTTACATAGAAACATTCATTTTATCGCAACGTTCAACATCACGTCTATTGGAACCACTGTTCCGGTTTACACAAAATTTCAAATAATTTACGCACAATTACATGTTACATGACATATTTTACCTTGCTACACCCTAACGACCTATTAACCAAAATCCGTCTAGTTGTTTTTAGAAATAAACAATTCTTTAAATTTCTGCCAACGGGCCAAATATGATAGCAACAGATAACCAAGGTAAAAGGTAATGGCATGGCATGATAGATGAATGAAAGGAAAAGGAATTAATGAAGGAATGAAGGAATGAAGGAGGAAGGAAACTGTGTTATTGTTCCCAGTGTACCAAGTCTCCTTCTTTTAGCCGATGGTATTTGTGAGGCTATACCTAACGAGTGGCCAGTTCTGTTGAGGTATATTAGATGAAAAGCCTCTAAGTGCGTATCTGTTGGTATAAAATTAGTATAATTTACCCTAGCAGCCAAGTTCCAAGATCTGGCAGGAAATATTTAAACATATTTTATTAATTTTTAAATCGTCTTGTTGGTTAATAAGTCGTTGCTATCTACCTCTACACGCTTTGTAAACTACATTCGTTTATTTGTCGACGTCATAGTTTTTTTTTTAATTGAAAAAATTAAGCCCTGGGTATTATTCATTGTGTGTCATTAGTTAGCAGCATTAATGTGTATAAAATCGCAGATAAGCTGAAACTTTGCTCAGATACTTTGTTGACTGCAACACCAATGTCAAAATTGTCATTCATATATTTTTGTTTGCGATTATTTTTAATTAATAATTTATTATTAATTTTCTCTCTTTATTTCGATAAAGTTTTTAATTCCTTTCATAGGTATTAATTAAAATTAGGTAGCATCCCATAGTTAGTTTCAAATACCACCGGCGATGGTGCTGCCAAATCTTATCATTGCAATGATATTTAGAAAAATATTTCATTTCTTACAACATCTCATGAATTTAGATAAAATTGAGCATATTTTTCATGAGATGTGAGATGATAGAAGCGTGAAGTCAGTACATCAATTAATGCAGATGTTTGCTTCAAGTCTGCACATGGGTTGTTATTACTTAGTCTCTGATGTCTTGATGACCATAACACTGGGTATATGTTGGGAGGCACGGTGTCGATCCTAATGGCGCTTGTGTCACATTTATTAGATTATATTTTTACGTGAAATTTCATGAATGTAATCAAACACAATTTACCATAGCGCAGACACTAGAAGTACTAGAACCATAAGGCTGCCTATAGGCCTTAGGATCGACACGGTACTATCTAGCAACTAAGTTTAAAAATACAGCATTTTTTCATATACAAGTAAATGTTTCAAGAATTCGGTTTCCTCAATTGTATGACGTTTAGCTTTATTCTTATAACTGCACATTAGCACACCATATACTACATACCTAATGCTACTTAGTACTTAGCCTTCGACAATAATTTCGCAATACACAATTCTAAGTTTACACTAGACACACACTACGTCTACAGATTCATTGCAAGTAGATTAAAAATAACTAAATAAACCAGGTCCGTGTGGAATAGTGGCAAGAATACTGGCTGCATTTCCCCGCTGAATCGCGATGCTGATTCGTTGAGCGAGGAAGGAGCCAGCCCTTGAAATTTTTGTCATTTGAGCCCCACGGACCTAGAGTTTCTACACCAAACGGTACAAATTTGTAGTTTTCAATAATTGATCTATTTGCGCCGTTTGTTAGACTCTGCGATTTCCGTCGCAGCTCCCGCTTTGATTGATGTTTCCCTGAGACGAGACGGGGCTAATGTGTAGATTTTCATGTCTTCGCAAACGAATTTTTAATCGAATAATTTGGAGTCAATAAAAATAGTTGGTAGAGTTTTTCGACTTTTTTCGTAGCCTTTTTTCAACCAAAATTCCTACGAATTTTCTACTAATTATTTCTGTAATTTCACCCATAAATTTGGCATCTCTTGAGTTTTTAATTAAAAAAATATGTCAAAAATTCTAATTGTTAAAAACTACTTGCAATGAAACTTGCGGGGACAAGGGCACGTCGGTTGCGTCTTCCTCTTACCTCCACAGGTATAAGGTTCATAATATTATAGGCAGTCTTTGGGTAGGTCGGAAGATAACACAGCGACTAAATTCACTAATATTAAATATTATAGAAGAACTACTAAAACTGCAGCTCTACACGTCTCTTTACGTTTGAATTGCAATTAAATAATGACCCAAAATAAGCATTAACTTGAGTTGACAGAGACGGGCAAGCTGTCAATGGCGGATTCATGATTTCATTCCGGGGGGATCATGCTTCATCTTCTAATATTATTTTATTCTCAAACAATTTATTTTCAATAAAAAACTTGATCTCATTTTGACTGCCTCCACCACTCTGGATCCACCCATGGGCAAGCTGTCAATGGAGGAATTTTTACAGGTAAGCCACCTTGGCGCACCTTTTGTGCACCTGACACAATGGCGGCGTGAATAGAAAATCCTCGGGTCACGGTTGTGACAAAATATTCAGCAACACAAGTTATACATGGAGTTGTGGATACTGAGTTGGGTCCACTTTTTACGGGCGAGTCGCGAGATTTGGCCTTAAATTTTTACTTGTTCTCTTCATTATTGAGCTGCATGTGTTAGTATTTCTTATACATTCTTCACTAATATTAAGTACATCTACGGAGATACACACGATGATCATAATTGCTTTTTGTAAGGCATAACTAATTTAGATAATACTTTACGAAGAGAAAAAGTACATTATTCGTGTTATCTGACCGTATGGTGCATAGTGGATTTTCTACTAATCTTAAATCCTTACACCATACTATCTGTCTATCCCGATGAAAGGTAGGCGTGAAGGAAGAGTTATTTAATTTATACTAGTAATAGGTGTCATACAATACACATCTATTTGTCTGTCTGTCACAAGGCTCTATCTCAAGATTCGATTATTCAAAATAATTTTGCATTCTCTGTGAAGCAATGTCTTTAAAATTAGTAGAATTTCTTACTTTTCAAGGAGAATCGTGTAAATATAGTTTAGGTGCTAAATATTGTAATAACAGCACAGTTTGAAGTACAAATGTGCCATTGATATTTTTATTAGAATATTTTGTGATTTTTAGTGTAATATCAATGACATTTTGTACCGGGCACAGCAACATTTTGATACTTAGACATGAGTTTTAGAATATTTTGCTATAAATTAGTACCTACATACAATACGTACGTCTATACACTGGGCCACTTCTCTACCGACCACGATACAATCTATAGGTACTAACATCGACATTACAAACTACCTATTTCTAATTAATTGTAATAAATATATTATTTTGGTGTCATCTCGGGGCCAAGCCATTCTTAATTCTACATCTATAAGCCGGGAAATTTCATTATTATTTAAGTTTGTGCTATCTTTTGAATAAGGTAAAGGTCGGGTCCAAAAATGTATATTAAATAATTGTCTATGTTTTTCTAAAAATACCATTTCCTAATTCCTCAAAAAACTTTTCGATAAGTACTTTCACAAATTACTATTGTTTCTGCAAATTGGAACTTAATATTTAATATTTCAAATATAAAAAAATATTTTAAGATTTACATATCTCTCAAATTGACTATAAAATACAATTTACAAGAAAAAAATTGTGAAAAAATACAAATTACAATTAAATATATAAAAATTCATAAGACCTCTCGTCAAACTGTTTTTATTAGGCACTTGGTTTTACCAAGTTAATCTTAAAACTTCAAATATGAAAATTTTAAAGAAGAAATTTTCCAAAACTCACTTTTTGTCCTATTTTTTTACAAAGGAAAGCTCTATGTGTTTATTTAAAGATAATATCTACATATTTAGGGTACTCTAAGTTAGAAATAGGTACCTAATTAAACGACAAATAATTATTTATGTCTTCAAAGTATGGCCAAGTGACAATTTCTTAAAAAAATGAGCATATTCTTTACAAAATATTCCATAGTTACATCGATATGTCTAAATTAATATAACTAACGAAAAGTACACAATTTGGCACAACATTTTTGCCAAGGCCAATAATTCTATATCTTGATGCTAAACTAAATTTAATAATAACAAATTTACAGCTCAGTAAATACGTGAACTTCCGCGAAAATTCGACTGATTGAAATATTCTGCTAACACATTTTTCAATTTCAAATTTTTTTAAAATTGTAAGCGAGACTTTGATACAAGATACAAGACGTATTAATTAACGGAATTATTTTAGAAGAATGTAGTTTAAAGATGTTGTACGTAAAATGAAGAACAACAGCATGCGCTACACGCTGGATGAAAGATTGACTAAAATAATTTAGATGGATGAAATTGCATGTATTTACTGATACTGTAACTGCAAACTGAAATACATATACTTTGACATAAAATAACACGAAAGTTATATTTTTAAGGTTCTGTAGGTACAAACATTGTGCTCATGACATTTTGGCAAGTTGTGTAGGTACCTACTTTATTTATAACTGTGATCGTTGAAGGAATAAATCCACATAACTTTTCTTTAAAAACACAAGCTGTAGAGTTAATACATAACAGATCAATAGACCATTCAATTAATCTCAATTCTTCGCTAGTAACTATCACAGTAACTACAAATTAATTGCATTTAGAAACCGCGACAAACTCCAAAACATAACAAGTGTTTTCCAACTGGCAAAAACTACCGTTAATATTTCTACCAACTTCTTTTTCTCCCAAAACAGAATGTCATCAGCACAAAGCTTTTCCAATTTCAATGGTATTACATCATAAAATCTCCGCAATCCACACCGATGTCCCAATCATCAGAAGCTGTGGCCGAATCATCATATTCAGCAAGTGCCTGTTCATACATCGCCGCTTCGTATGCTGTCACACCGTCCAAGACTGAGCAAGCTTGGGAAACGTTCGTGTAGTGCATGACTGGCATAGCATGAAGTGCGAAATCTTCTCCCTCTTGAGACCAGGTCAAACCTGAAATAGATCGGACATAGGAGTGAAAGACTGTTAAAAATTGTTTTTGTATGTTCACTGTGTTACCGATCCCAAGACACTCGGCGAAAGAAAAATATTCCTCTTTTCAAAATTATAACCACAATTGCTGAAGGAATTGAGAAAATAATTAATTTAACCGATTCCTTAATTTCTATCGAATCTGGTCCAGATTCTGTAAATATGGGGCATTTTCAGCATAGGTATACTTACAACTTGGAAAGTCTGAAGTCTTTAAAAGAACTCATTAATGTCAACCTTGTACTAAAGTGTCTTTCGATTTTCATCACGACATTATCTTTCACATCGTTCCGGATGCGGTCAATACGCTTTATATCACACATTCTACCTACAAATACCTACTAATAAGGCTTTTTATTTTATTTATTTATTAACTCCTTTTTGTTTAATTTCGATATCTTAAAAGGTTCCGTAGAAAAATAAAAAGTATTGTCCATACATGGCTGTGTTAATGGAATCGAATGATATATAAAAATAAGGGGTAAGGGAGAGGAGAGAACGGAATAATATCTAGACCCCAAATGTCATCCTCACCTGCACGCTTGGTACCCTCTGCTAGACAATAAACGAGGCTCTGGCGACCGAGTAATGGCGGTATAACCATACACCTAGACAGGAAACTGGCTGGAAGAGGCTACAGTGAGCCTGAAGACCTAATAGTCTCAAAATGTCAAGGGAAAACCTATTCTTCCCAAGAAAGTTAACCATGGCGAGTCAATACAAGGTGCGTCGTGCTGTGTACCGCTATGATTGACCACGACTGCTCTGTCAAGAGCACCACGACTAAGAAGAAGAAAAATAAAAATTCTGCAAAGGAAGTCAGGGTGATAAGCAAGTTTAAAAAAAATATAACTTACGTCCAGTCCAAACACCATTAGGCAGAGTAACCCAACCCCATCCTTGTCCCCAAGACAACTCATGGTCTAGTTCTCCAGCTAGGGGCACTTGTCTCTTAATAACCGCTACCAACCCTCGCCCATCTGCCGCATCGATAGGCATACTTCTGTTTGGTCTTCTCATGTCCACTGATGAAGCCGCTGAAATATTTAACGTGGAGATTATGTTTGTGAAAATATGAATCTTGGAATTGGATTAGCCTTTATGTACCTAGTAATTTTTGTGGTGATTTTTCAAAATTAGAGCCCTTGTATTGTATGTATGGAATGCTACGTGTGTAGACACATTAGAAAAGTCCGTAGAGTTACATCCAATACCTCGCCTGATCCCCTTCAGCATCACGATTTAATGAGGAAATAGTAGGTATTCTTGACACTTTTTAGGCTTTCAGTTATTTGAATAATCATGATCCTCATGATTGACCCTATCGACTGGTGCATAAAAATATAGAATGTCTTTATGCAGTTTTTCTTATTTTTAAGGGAAAGTTCAAATATATTCACCCCTGATGATGATCGTACTTTCCAACTTCTATTCTATTCTATTTTTTGTGTTATGACTCCATTAGGGTTATGATGATTCCGCCAATGTCAAATATTATAGACCGATATCTGATTTGATATTGACCGCCTGTGATTTTTTTTATTAATCACAACTATCACAGCGCGGAAGGGATTAAACTGGATTCCCGATCATGTCACGATGGAAGACGTGCGTCGGTCGCCATGACATGACATGGAATCTACTTTCTAACTTGTATATCTATTTTATTATAAATAAAAATGTTATGCTGTTCGTTAGTAAGCGCATCATTTGAGAACGGCTAGACTGATTTGGAAATAAAGTGAAAAATTCGGAAAAAACCGAAAGTGCTTTTTTTCTATGGGATTTTTATATGAACTCAAGACCATAATAAGGGATGAAAGTTAATATGGACTCCACGGGCGAAACCAGGGCGGAAAGCTAAGTTACAATTAGATTTCTCTATATTCCATGCGAGAGAATTTAACTTAAAATAAAATAAGAAAGTATACATCAGTTTGCAGTCCATAGCCCCTCGTCTGAAAGAGTATCGCAAGTGAAACTTTATGAAATACGACCTAACGCTAAGTGGGTGCAGATACTTGTAACAGTTGGCTGCGACATGGCTCGCGCATTACAACTTTACTAACACCCTAACTCTGCCCGTAGCCGCTTTTTTGGTAACTTTGTGAATGGTGGAATGGGGAAGAACTTCTTTTTGCCATTAGAGGCGCTGATATACTTTGACCCAAACAAACTATCAAATCACATGGAAAATTTGATATTGAATTCAAATGCAATAATAATGTAAATCGTTCTTTCTGAATAATTTACGAATGAGAACATTATGGGGAAATGCTACTAGAATTCGTAACTTTAAAGCTACCGACAATTCAAGTTATGTTCTTTCTGGAGGAGGCAAATCTATCTTAGTGTCTTCAGTACCATGTTGTTGGGGAATCATGTAGTTGAAGACGCACATTAATTATGTACCTACCTACTTATAGGTTATTTTTATAGGATATCGAACAATGAAAATAAGCTAAAATTTAATTTCTAGATTATTATGTTTATCAATTACAATAAAGCAATTAATATTTTGTACAAATTATTTACTTGATGATGCTAAAAAAAACAGTCTTGACCAGATTCTATTTTCGGCCTTAACTATAATTATCTTAATAATAAACTCGAATTAGCGACGTATTAACTAAACTGTATTTCATCTCCCTCTAACAAATCTGCAATTCATTATGACAGACGGAGACGAAATACAGTTTAGTTAATACGTCGCTAATTCGAGTTTATTAATAAGAGTGTAATAGCATAAGTTGCGAGTACGACTCGTATACCTACGCGATACGGTTAATTTTCTTTCATATATTTTAAAATTATTAAAAATATATCTTTGTATTCCTTACAACGCGTCCATTCATTTGATACATTTAATTATGACACATGATGCACTTGAAAAAAAAATTTACGTTTTAATGTTTGCTCCAAATCAAAATTCGATCTATATATACCTACGTCCGTGATTCGCTCATGAAACTCTCTATGAACCAAATTTTAACATTTTTAGACCAGTAGATTCAGAGAAAATAAGCTGTGACAGACGGACAGACGACACAATATGAGTGATCCAATAAAGGATTCCGTTTTTTCATCGGAGATGTTCGGAACCCTAAAAATGAACACCATATTCCTCTTGTTTTTAAATCGACTTCTTTAGATACCTGTAAAAGAAGTGACAGACTTGATGAACAACTGGCTAAAAGTGGACACTGTGACTGCTGTCTCCGGCCGGCCACACCTCGCGCGTTGTCTGGTTTCAAAGCCATATATTATGAATATTACATTGTTTTCTGAGCAATATCAAGTTTTAATTTCTGTATCATATCCCGATGAATATGTATGGGCTGTTGGATAAAGCGGTCCTTTATAGACGGATTATTATACCAACCCGTCTAATCGAATAGATATAACTAATTTGCATATTATTTGCTAAACCTATCTTAATTATTCTGATATCCGGTTGACGCTGTCGAAGTCTTTAGAAGATAACTTCAGATTAAACCAATATTTTCATTATTACTGTGTTCAAAGATTTTGTACGTTTTAAGTTATTTTATTATAATACCTATTACTAACAGTGCCTTTTACTGCTCCGCTCCTTTTGGTCGTAGCGTGGTGTGATATAGCCATATATTGGGCTATCAAATGCATTTTTTTTTTAAATCCGAATGCTAGTTCCAGTGACTTCAGCTTTAATAGATTAGTATAGATATTAGACTTAGGTAGACTTATAAATCCTACTTTCTGTTTATCTGAAATTCTAGATATACCTACTTAGTGCGAATAATTTTTAAACTGTTGTACACCCATTCCCAATTAACAAACTCATAGGAACTATAACATCCACTGAATCCAAGATCTAAGGATTTGGAATAATGTTTTTTTTTCTTATCTAGGTACAAAATTATCAGAGCAGTTTTCGAAAACGTAATCCGCCCCCGTCTTCTCCCGTAGATATTTTTGAACAAAATAAAATATAGCCTGTATTAGATATCGTAGCTTTATATGAAAGAAATTTTACCTCTTCATTTATAAAATTATTTTGTCGAGATTTAATTTAAATTTTATAGTGTGAAGGGTAAATAACACTAAATTAAATACTTAAGATAATAAATAAATTTATGTAAATATTATTTTTGGTCATAATTTGAAAGATAAAGTTACTGTGAAGATATTATGCTGTCGCGGACTTTTTTTTTTAACTTTTGAAGAAAAACAATTCAGCAATATATTATTTTCGTGCAACTGTAACTATTGGCGAAGCTCTCAAGAGGCACGACTTTTTCCGACTTGGTTGACGAATATCATCATAACTTTAGCTAATTTGCACATAATAATATAGCCTATGTTCATCTGGAATAATGTACCTTTAAATTGTAAGAACTTTTCAAATAGGTGCAGTGGTTTCGAAGATACAAATAGATACAAAGTTAAGATAAGATAACAAAATTCTCATAACCAACTAAAAACGCATGTGTTCAAAAATTTTGCATCTCTTTCACCGATATACGAGCGAAAGAAATAGATATAACTATAATATAAATATAATAATAAAATCGGTACAATAAAATACACAAAATGGACTTCAGCAATTCCAGTATTATTTAGAAACAGCAAGTTCTAGTTAATGGATAAAGTATGTGAAATTATTTTACTCGATATGTAAAAAAAATATACCTACATTGAGAACTCGAATCGCCAAGTCGGTTGAAAATATGTGTGAAATTGATGATTTTCAGGGCTTCGTGAAATCTAGGTGTAGCTGATATTGACATATTTTTATACTCAATAGATAATTTCTTATAATTTAAGGATCCATTGCTATTTTTAATAAGTTTTGTACAATATTGAATTGCTGAAGTCCGTTTTTGTATGGGACAAAAATTATGAGGTGTCCTTAGATTATAGATATAATATAGGAGACAAAATAAACCGATCGCATATAAAACGAGAAATAAAATCTAAAAGAAAAGAAAGAATGAATATTTTCCGCCCACTTTATTAGTACGAAAAGCAATTTTGAAAAATCCCCACCTTTGAGCAGCTGCGACTCAACAAAGCCCCTCAATCTCATTTGCACATGACAAAAATTGAATCGAGATCAATTGACTCAGATTCTAGGACGATCTCCATTATATTCCGCAAAGATTTTGTTACAAATTCAATTCTAATGCCAAGGGAATAGAGTTTAAATTGAAAAAATTTCACCAAAAATATTTTCCGTACTCTACAATTGATTAATGCTGACTTTTCAATATTCGGTTGAGACTTGCGACATGGTTGCCACTGAATTTTCTTCCATTGTCGAAAAAGGAAACATATTTTACTTTAGTGTCAACCCTACTGAAGATAATAGTCATTCACTTACTGTAATATAATATTATGTCAAGCCCCTTCCCCGTCCCGTTTTACTTTACGAGATTGACATTGATAAAACCACAGATAAAACCATCTAATAGGTATATAAAAATCAATATTTGTTTGTTTCTTTGTTTGTTCGTATTCTATAGACTCAAAAATTAGTGGACCGATTTTGTTACTGTTGGTACCATTGGATAGAGTGGTTCACGGGGAAGGTTATAGGTTATATAAAATCACGCCACGTACTTTGGGAGCGAAGCAGTAACCAATAAAATTGATACGACAGTTAATATCATCTTCGTTTATACCTCTACAAAATTTTGTCTGTGTTCTCAATTTTATAGCATACCTATTCGCTGATCTATTTACGAAACTGAAAAAATATATATAGATTTTAAGGATATGACAAATATTGTTATTGTTTTGAAAATATGATTAGAAACATTTTACTCGATAGAAAAAAATCCTAAATACACCTCTGAAAACTTTATTTAACAAATTTTATGGCTATAATATACAAAATTAACTTGAATATTTTTTTGGTAATTATCTATCCTTTCATTGTAAAATTATTTCTATGTAGTATAAGATTTTTTTAAATTGCGTTTTAAACAAAAATTATCGCTCACGTTGAATCGCTTACTGTTTCAGTGTTTCTATACTGCTCGCGTGCGCGCGATTCTAGATAAATACGTTCTGCTTTTTCATCACTCATTTTCCCATCGAAAATTAAACTGTTTGTTTTATTCAATCCTTATAAAAATATTTACATCTTAACTAAAATGTATAGTAATAAATAAATAATAGATATATTTAAAAACTGTATATACAAATTATAAAAAGAATACCTCTTCCAGAACCCCTCCCTGTGGCATGGTTCCCAAAACACTGGCTGCGTTACCTCGCTGAATGGTTAAACTGATCCTTTGAGCGAGGTAAGAGCCAGCCTTTAGGTAACCCGAGGCGTGGACTAGTCTCGTACCTAAATTTTTCAAGAATATTTTCATTTCGGATGACCCCATTATTTCCACTGCAAGCGCCGAAAATAAGTAATTTGTTATAATATTTGAATATTTTCGGCGCTTGAGCAGTTGAGCGTGTTCTGCAGCCGCACTCGCTCTGTATGTGAGATGCTGCCAGTGTAGGTGTAGCAACAAAGTTTAAATATTATTTAATTATCTGACATATAAAAATCAATATTTTTTGTTTGTTTATTTGTATGTTCGTATTCTATAGACTCAAAAATACTGGACCGATTTGAAAAAAAAATCGCATTTACCTAATAGCTCAATTCTCAGGATTTTTTTCATTTCACCCAAGGGGGTGAATCTAGCGGCCCCGCCCCCGGCTTCGCGCGGGTATAATATGGGTTTAAAACAATTTGAATTTGTTGAAAAAGAAATTGTAGCCAAATTCTTTGGGAATGTTATAGGATTTAACCTCACGCTAACTACCCAAGGGGGTGTATTGTATTCCTAATATCGAATCATGTGGACGAACTTTGAGGTATTTATTTCTGGCTTGTTATTTTTCCGAAATCACAAAAACAAGATAAATATAGTCATCAAAACAAATTCTATGTATAACTTACATGTGTCTGTTTCATCTATCTATCTATCATCACGCCTTTTATCCCAAGAGGGGTAGGCAGAGACAATCGAATGCCATTTGCTACGGTCCTGACATACCTCTTTCGTTTCTTTTATATTCATCATACCTTTCATACATGCTCGGCGATTGTGTCTACTTTTAATATTGCCATCGATCAATATATTTTTTATATGTTCAATAAAAGTTCCTACACCTAGGTCGTCCTCTGCCAGCATTTCCTTTAACTTCAGTCATATAAACCTTTTAGTCAATATTTCATCCTTCATTCTTTCAACGTGTCTAAACCCAGCTAAACTACTTTTCTTTATTTAGTCACTTTGTTTCATTATTTGCAGTAAAAATAACCTATTCTATCCAAAACCCTATTTTTTCAAAGTTATACGGCATGTCATGGCGACAGACGCACGCGTTCCGTCGTGAAATGATGGGGAATCCGGTTTAATCCCGCCCGCGCTGTGATAGTTGTGATAAATAAGACAAATCACAGTCGGCGGGATCATCTTAGATACCGATTAATCGTAATATCGATACTAATAACGGATATAAAATTTGACATTGGATGGAGCCATCACGAAAAAAAAAATAGAATAGAAAGTTATGTAAATAAACATTTAATTATTAATTATTATAAAAATATAGATTAAATCTTAGTAATAATTGATTTGTGGTAACTAAATTGTCTACATATATTTGCCATTCAATTTTATCTAAGTGTAACGTGTCGTGACGGTCGAAGTCTTACACCATTCGCCAAGTGTATTAGGTATTTATATTTGACTGCGATAGATATCTTAAAATTGGCAAATGAATAATTGAGCTATTCTGCCATATAGCCTAATGCAAGACCCGGGTTGGATTAAAAATCAGAACATGAATATAATACGAAAATACTCACGTCTTATTCTCACTGTTGGTCTTTTAAAAGCAGTTCGTATGTATGGCATGGACATCATCAACTCGATGTGCGGAGGTGGCGGAAGCTGGAAAATAATTATTGTAAAAAAAATACATCTGGCATTAACTAGGCATGTACCAATGGGTTTTATAATTAAAACTTATGTAGGTAAGTACATAATCCGACAAACCTAAATATACCTCAACAGAACTGGCCACTCGTTAGTTATAGCCTCACAAATACCATCGGATAAAATCCATCCATTTTTGCCAGTGGTCTATGACACCTCCCATTTTTTATACGATTTATTAAAAGTTTTACTTACAGTTTTAGATATTGCTGACACCCATTCCCTTTGTAGCATTAAAAAAATTATAATATAAATGCGAATGTAAGTTTGTTTGTTACGCTTTCACGCAAAAACTATACTTAACCGATCATCATGAAATTTTGCACATATATTTTTGGAGGTATTAGAAGTAACATAGGATACTTTTTATTATCACGGCATGACGACGGGAACGGGGTGGGCAGTGTATGAAGTGTATATGTTTGCCAACATTTTGAAATTAGAAGTCGTGGGAAACAGCTATCAAATATAAAGTAAAGAATGTGTCAAATCAAAATCTTCTTAAAAAGGAACTCTTTATACAGCCAAAGAGATCGAATATTATTCATTTCGGTCAGCTACAATTAGATATTCGTAAATGTCCACGGGCGAAGACGGGGGCGGAATGCTAGTAGATTATAAATAAGATAGATTAGAGAGGGCTGGCTCCTTCCTCGCTTAACGAATCACCATCGCGATTCAGCGGGGAAATGCAGCCAGTATTCTTGCCACTATTCCACGCGGACCTGGTAATTGTTTAGTTTTTTTTAATATATAGAAGGGTTTCGTACATCCGATGAGTAAACGGAACCCTTAGGATCACTTTTGTGCCTGCCGTCTGTCACAGCTTATTTTCTCCGAATCTACTGTTAGAAAAATGTTGAAATTTGGTTCATAATATGTAGAATTTGATGACCCAATCACGGACGTATAGCGTAAATTTCGATTTCGATTTTGGGGGGAAAATTAAAACGTATAAACGCCTACGTTTTTTCGCATGCAGCCTACTGAGGACAGCAGTGTTTTATTAGTTTTTGTTGTACTTAAGGGACGTAGTAATTATTATTTAATCTATGTTAAGGGGAGGAACGGATAATTTTGGTTGATTCCTGAACTGAAATACCCAAACTTTACGAATGCTATGAACATACAATTTGGGCATCGAAAACTAGAGGATTTTACCTAGTATTGTGTAGGATGAAAACATGATTGGTGAAAATTTTCTCGATAACTTAAATTTTTGAAATCAGCTCTTCAAAAACACCTTTTTAGTCATACGACCATACTCTAAAGGGATTTACGTTTTAATTTTATACGAATCTGTAGTTAATTTCAGTACCTATTATTGATTAAGAAGATTTTTCCCTGCATGTGATCGTTTTTTAATAAATTATTTATTTGTAATGTGCCGCTTACGTCATTTATTCCGAGAAGCGATACTTAGCGAGAACGGACAAAGCGCCGTCGTTGTCTTGCATGACGTGATCGTTGCGCTCGAACCACTCATGCGCCCGAACGACAAATAATAAAGTTGATAAGTTTGTTAGAACTAATCTTTGGAACTACTAATTGGAAAATTGCCTATGATAGCCCAATTCTTGAGGAAGTTTATAGGCTATATAACATCACGTTACGACCCAAAGGAACGGAGGCACAGGTAGTCATTAAATAAAATTGTTATCAAATATCGGATGTCCTTAAAAAAAGGTCAAATACGCAGTAAAAAATAGGACGTGCATGTATGAAACGATTTATGTAAAGTATGCAAGAATCGAGAGAAGTGGCGCTCCATATTCTCTACTTACCCCTTTGGGCCTGTAGGTATGTATTATTGATACTTAGTCATTGACTTTTAGTAGTAAATTTATTTATTTATACCTTCACAAAAATCTACAGCACGCCACAATATCTTATTATTAACTATCTTGAGAAACACACAAAACATAGGTAATGCCACAAATGAATTTAAAATAAGCTTTCTAATCGGTCTAGTAGTTTTTGAATTTCACATTCATATCCTTTATAGTATTAGTTTACCTTAAATTATGAAAAATCTTATTTTGTAGAACTTAAGAAAGCTAAAATATCTCTCATAAAGCCAGAGCATATTCAATATTCCTTACAGCGTTTTTATCTACTTGTTAAACGTATATGTTTACTGCTACCATCCCTAAAGAGCTGACATGAATTTTAATACGCCTATACCGTTCTCGGAGACTAGTAGTCTAAAAACCGGCTAAGTGCGAATCGGACCACACAAAGGATTCCGTGCCACCGTACAATATTTGACAATACATATTTCTTTTTATAGTTTAGTAAAAAAAATAGCTCGAGTCCCACTCACACTTGGCCGGGAGGATGTATTAAAGTTATACTAGTTAGGACGTTTGTACCTATATGTAAAACTCGTTTCTTGTATGGAGACCCCTTCTTTATTTTATTTTCATTATTTGTTGTTATAGCGGCCATAGTAATACATACTCTTGAGAAAATTTCAAGTGTCTACCTATTACGGTTCAAAAGATACAGCCCTTTGACAGATGGGCGGGCGATGAGACAGCGGAGCCTTAGTAATAGGGTTTCCATTGGCAGCCTTTGGGTACGAAACCCTAAAAAGTGCCAAATTATTATCTAAATTCTAACACATAAAGACAAAAATGGCTTTTCAGATCCAGGCTTAAATCTCTAACTAACGATAACTGAAATTGTGTTTCAAATTTTTATTATATAACTATGGCTATTTAAACAAACAAATATAGAAATAATAAAATATATATTCGAATTTGCAGATATAGAGGGTATGGAAACGAAAGCCAGTAGTCTTAGGGTTGTCGCTTAGTGGGGAAACTAGCCACAATAATAAATAATTATTTTACTCCATAATGTTTTATTTTCAATTTTAATGAAGAGGTTACAGAGGAGTAAAAGGAATACAAGGAATCAAAGGAGGGAGTAAAAAGAGCACGCTGAAAAATAAAAATAAAATAAATAAGAAAATGAATTACAGGATATGATAGAATCTAAACATAATACTACATAAATAGTAGGTACTTACAAATATCATGCTCCTTTATAATATTGAATTTTGTTCACTGTATTACATTATTGATTTTATAAAATAGGTGTGCTCTTTATCAAAGCTAAAACGGAATTGACTAAAAATGGTAGAAAATAAACAAATAGCAGACACTGTTCCAAATTCAGATTATTTTGAAAAATTTCTAAATTATAGGTAGTCAGTAACTTATTTTGTAAGGAGGTTAACAACTATTTTTGCAAGGAGGTTAGCAACTATTCAAACCTCTTTAAGAAAAAGTGGTCTCATTTATTTACTAAATGAGCACAACGTTACAGGGTGCTCGCTGCATTATATCTCTGAATCTCCAAGAAATATTTGGAGCCATGGTCACCAGACTGTTCATAAAGCAGTTTGCCTAATTTTGAATCAAACTTCTTAGCATCTGATGACCATTTTTTATTTATTTGTCTGTCTGTTTGCTGAAAATATGGCTACAATGCTCTACCGTCCACAAGTTATGCTACTTGATTAGATAGAGCAACATTCACTCTATCTGTATGCCTGAGACTTGGTGCCCGCATAAATGAAGAGCATTGCTGCCAATGTGGAGAACGAGTGCACCAACTGGGTCACCATGGGCTCTCATGCCAACGTAATGCAGGACGACTCTCTCGCCATGCCTCAATAAACGACATCATTCGTCGGGCTCTTGTCAGAATCAACGTGCCGGCCATTTTGGAGCTGAAAGGTATAGCACGTGATGATGGCAAGAGATGGGAGAAGGGTCGTTCCTTGGTATGGGATGCCACATGTGTCGACACAGTTGCTCCATCTCACTGCTGTGCGACATCCATTAAGAGGATCGTGTAGCTCAGCGTACGCAGCGAAATAGGTATTTAGAAAATCACATTCTATCTCAAGCGCGCACTTCCCCCGGGCATCAGTGCCACAGAGAGCACTGCAGCTCGTGAGTGTTAGTAGGTATGTTCTTCGTTGAAAATTGCGTTTGGGCGAAAACGATTTACACCTACTAAACTATAACGAAACCTTATAATTTTGGTGTCAAACGTTTTAGCAGATTATAATCTACGTACGTACGTTTTGCTTTTTTTGAAATTTTGCTTTGTTTCTCAAATACAGACGGTTTATTACGAGCAAATTATGTACCAAAAAAACCGAGATTTGAGGGGCTTATAACTTTTGACCTATTACGAATTTTGAAAAAAGGAAAAAATACGTACGTAGTTTTTCACTATGTCAGTAACATATTACAAAATCGTTAAAATTAAATAATATTTAGGGGTAGTAAAACGTTTTCTCCGTTTGTATGGACATGGACGCGGCGCGGCTGCGCATTTAGCTGTAAGAAACAAACGACGTAAATATGTAGGAATAGGTGATGAATATATGTTTACGCCGTTTGCTGTAGAGACACTGGGGCCATGGGGAACCAACGCACATAAATTGTTTAAAAATATTTCCTCCAAATTAAATGATGTTGTTGGTGACCCGAAAGCTGCTCAATATCTAGGCCAGCAAATAAGCTTGGCTATACAGCGTGGAAATGTCACTAGCATTCTGGGAACATTGCGATGGCCTGGAAAACTATATTTTGAATTTTTTGTTTTAGCTTTATTTTAAATTGTTGTGTTTTTTTTACCCGTTTGTGTAAATAAATAAATAAATAAATAATAATAAAATCTTTTATTTCGGACAACTATGATCCATAATTTGTTAGTATTTTTATCTTAATCTATTGTTAGTACCTAATGAAAAATAAAAGTAACACAACATTACTACATTGATCACACACTGGAGGGAGAACAGTTGTTTGTGTGCAACCGAACCCAATGCCCTAAGATGGGACAATCCCA
Organism: Nemapogon koenigi; assembly: GCA_963924495.1. Lineage (NCBI taxonomy): Eukaryota > Metazoa > Arthropoda > Insecta > Lepidoptera > Tineidae > Nemapogon > Nemapogon koenigi. The sequence continues at coordinate 9,982,593 of OZ004647.1, read as the reverse complement.
TCTGTCGGCTATCGTGTTCAGGATGGTGTTGCGGCTACCGCGGACTCGCGCAAGTAGTGACGCGCACCTCTTGCGCATGACGGCGTAGAAATCATCAATACCCGCGCAAGCGAACATGGCGGACGCGCTACAGAAACGCGGCAGCCGCAGCAGCACCCGGAGCGCGTTGTTGTATTGCACTCGCAGGGCGCTATACGCCCGCCCCGTATACTTGACCCACAGTGCACATGTATAGAAAGATTGACAAAAAGATTTAAAAAGTGTGGTCTTAACTTGATTTGTGCAACGTGCGAATCTGCGAGCTAGCATATTACACCGGACGGACAGCGCCCTACGCTCCCTCTCCAGATCCATGTTATCCGCCAAATCCTCGGTTACCCAATGGCCCAGATACTTAAATTTCGAGACTCTGTTGAGAGGAGTGCCTTCTAGCAACACTGGTGGCACAGTGTTATAGCATTTGGTGCCAGCTTTAAACACTAACAACTCACTCTTTTTTACATTATATCTGAGCCCATGAGCCGCCGCATAGGATTCACATATGGCGACTAACTTCCTTAGTGCGCTAATAGAGGGGCTCAACAGCACCATGTCGTCGGCGTAGCTAATGTTATTTATGCTCACACCGTCTATGTGACATCCGACACCTGTGCCGTTGAGCTCCCCTATCAGCTCATTCATGTATAGGTTGAAAAGTCTGGGAGATGTCAATCCTCCCTGTCTCACCCCACACTCCAACCCATACAAGTCTGACAACACTCCTGCCCATCTGACATTATTTGTTTGGTTTTTATACCAATACTTAAAAATGGACACAAGTTCATGAGGCACTGTTGTTTCACATTCTAGTTTTTTCCACAACACATTATATGACACTAAGTCGAAAGCCTTTGACAAGTCGAGGAAACACGCATATATGGGCGTGTTCCTGCCCGTATAATAATGGACAGTATGCTTGAGTGACAGAATTGCACTCTCTGTAGATAGACCAGGTCGGAAGCCAAACTGAGCGTCATGTAGATTTATATGTTTACTCAGGTGTCGATCAAGCAGACCGTCCAGTATTTTAGCCATGATCGTTGCCAATGATATAGGCCGATAGTTTGCTATGTCCGAACTATCCCCAGTCTTGTTTTTTAATATAGGTGCAACAATGGTTCTTATTAGACTCTCTGGCAGATATTGATGCCTCACACACTGAGCAAAGAGCACGGCCAAAACCCCAGGAAAGTGAATCCCTGCATGCTGCAAGTGCTCGATGCTGAGGCTGTCATGCCCTGGCGACTTACCTCTGACCATGCCCCTTATAACCGAGCTTACTTCCTCAGCTGAGAAACTTATCGTGCACTCCGCATGACAGCTCTCAGCACCACGGGGACATGATTGAAGTGTCGGTGTTATCTTAAAATTGTCCTTAAATAAGTTGGCAATGTCCCTCGGCTCATGCAAACCCCCCACGCTCGCCGGACGACTCGGCCTAGGATTCAGTCTGTTCGCTGCCTTCCAGAACTTACCAAAGTCCCTGGAGGAGTGGTGTCTCACAATTTTATCCATTCTAATCTGCTGTTGATTATTCTGGCACCACTTTAGTCTCGACTTGAAGATACGTCGAGCCTCGCACATTCTATTGTAATAATAACCTGAAGTTGGCTTACCATACAACGTCCATGTCTGAAACTCAAGCCGAGCCGTCCTGTGAGCGTCCCGTACATGTTTATTCCAGCCTACTATTTGTTTGACCCCCCTATTATGTCTTTTATTAGTATGACTACATTCAGAAGCTTCACAAAGAATATTAACAATGTTTTCATACAAATTGTTTAAAATTACCCTATGACTAGTATCAGAACACATCATATCACCACAGCTTTGTAACTCTATAGGAAATTCAAAATTTCTTAGTTTGCTGTCACATATTTCACTATATTTATTGATTTGAGTACTATCTCTTTCCCCCCAAATCACTTTGTTCGTGCTATTTATATCTAAATTTACTAACTTACATCTAATCATGTTCATGTTGCACACTATTTGAATTGGCATATGATCCGACCAATATGTGTCATAAAGCACTGCAGCACTAGTCACAGTACTCTTAGCAGCGTCGGTCACGATGCAATGATCGAGCCAGCGCCTGCTCCCGTGAGACTCACTCACGAATGTGTATGAGTCAACCGGTAGCCATTCCGTATCGACACATGACAAAGACTGCTCAGCACAAAAACTCAACAGTTCTTCACTAAACAGTTCCCTTGGGTGTGCATTAAAATCACCTAATGCGAATACTGTCTCTATGTTGTTACTTTCTATTATGGCTTGAATCTCACCAAGGCAGTCCATAAACTCGATTAAATGATCTGTTGAGTCGGTAGGCATGTACACCGACACTACTAATACAGCGCGGTCCTGCAACACAGCTTTGATTGCAACGAGTCGCTTACTATTACAATCTATCACCTGGACCGATGGGAACTTACTCTTCCTCCATAATAACGCCACGCCCCCGTATGGCCGGCCTCGAAGCACACCAGCTGTAGTGTCTACTGCCGAGGTTCCAGTGAAACCAAAATTTATATCTATCTCGCTTAATCTATTTATGTCGTGCGGTAGAAGCCAGGTCTCTTGTAATGCAATAACGTCGGCCGCAAGACACAATTTCCGCACACAATCCGCTGACCTCACAATACCCTTACAGTTAAAACTTATTAATTTTGTCGTATTATACAAATAAAGAAATAAAAAAATTATATAACTAATATTAAAATGCGAAAGTGTGTTTGTGTGTTTGTCCTTTCACGCAGTACCATAGAGTCGCGCGGGCGCTCTACTAGATTGGCAATCCAAAAGAGGAAGCACAGATAGACGATGCCGTTTTTTAAATACTGTAACAGCCTAGCGCCAGTAGTAATTTCGCTTATTTTTGTAAAATATCCTGTTTTAAAGTATAATTTAGTGTTTAATAGACAGTGCATGGTGCAAATCCACAGAATTACACATTTACCGCACATTGATATCATCGCGTCTTTTATCCCAAAAGGGGTACGCGGAGACTATCGAATGTCATTTGTTACGCTATAGGCTATATTTTATTTTGTTCGAAAATATCCACGGGCGAAGCCGGGGGCGGACAGCTAGTGTTCAATAAAATTACACCCAGGTCGTCCTCTGCCAGGATTTCAGCCATATAAACCTTTTTAGTCAATCTTTTATCCTTCATTCTTTCAACGTGTACAAACCAGGGTAACTATACTTCTCTTCATTTTAGTCACAACATCATCTCTAACTCCGCATTTTTTTCTATTGACTTCGTTCCTGAGAAAGAAAATGGCAATATTTGGTGAGGTTGCTAAATTTAGTAGGCGCTTTATTACGTCATAGAAAATTGGTCTCTTTTTATTTTAACGGAATAATATACAGCCTATGTCCACCCTAAAGGTCCATACTAAATATTGGTGAAAGAATTTTTGAAAATGGATTTATAGTTTCAGAGACTACCTCCTACATCCAAACTTACAAACCTCCTCTTTATAATATTAGTATAGACCATCCCGTGGCTGTAATTTGCCCCTCCCCCGCCCGCTTTTGCGGTATAAAAAGTAGTATATATCATTCTCTGACCCCTAAACTACCACTATGCAAAAAATCATGTCGATCCCGTGAAAGACAAAAACAAATCTATCCCACGGGAACCATACATTTTTTCGGGATAAAAAGTAGCCTATGTGCGTTATTCCAGACTATAATCTCTGTGCCCAATTTCATCCAGATCCGTTCAGCCGTTCTGGCGTGATTAAGTAACAAACATACATACATCCATACAAACTTTCGCGTTTATAATATTAGTGGATATTCTTGTGTTTATTCTTATCAAATCAGTTCCAGTTTCCAGTATTTTGTTAGTCGCCAAGCGACAACATTAAAAGTATATTTATTTTCGTCTGACCAAAGCTGGAAATGTGCTCGCTTTATACAATCCGTAATCACGTGGCATGGCGTGTGCCTAGATACTGTCCCCTTATAAGCATTGTTTATAAAAGGGTATCATGTATTTACTAATGGAATATTTATATTTTATAGAGAACGACCCGCGCAATCTCAATACAAATAAATAAAATAAAGTGTCTGCATGTGATTTATAAATTAATTCGCACCGTTAGTTCAACGGCGTATTTTACAAAATACATAAATTGGTCTAGTTTTAAAAGAAACATTTAATTGTGATTTCTCATTAAAGGTGAATATAATATAATATGGCGTACCGACAAAAAAACATCCTTGAGAAATAATATATGTAGGTATAGAGATAATATCTAAGCTCAGAATACAAACAAAGAATACGCTGTGCAGTGAATAGAGCAATATTAAAAAATACGCTACACACCACGTGGTCTAAAGGCCGTTGTTTTGAAGAATAAATGACGGTTTTCAGTATTATCGTCTGTTATTTCACAGCAGGTATTTCATTCCATAACGTCCATAAACCCCATCTATATAGAGGTATATTAGAGAATTATTCCACCTCTTCACAGTAATCTCAATTTCGACCCAAATTTTCAGTATAAAAGTATTTAGGAGGCATTTGCGGTGCGACAGAATTATGTTTAAAGCGATGTTAATTAATTGAGAGGTCCCTTGGTAGGACCCAGGTGTGACCTCCACTCACAAATTTCCGTTACTGGCATTCTAAGCTCGTACTATATTATACCTACTAAAGCTACTAACCAGGTTTTTATATTTTTCCTTCTAAATCCACCTGCTAAGTATAGGATTCTACTATTTATATTATCATTACATATTATAAAACAAACATTTAAAAAAAAACAAAGTCGCCCGCCGCGTCTGTCTGTGACCTTTTTAAGGAAAAAACTACTGTACGGATTATCTTTTGCCCAAATGGCACTATTTTGTTTTTACATTGTTTAACACATTTAATTAATAGTATATTATGAATAAAGGACCGATTTAATGCGAGGGCCATAGATGAATCACGAGCAAGGAACCGAATCACGCCCGTACCGACAAGCGCTGGACCTCAGACAACACGAAAAAGAGGTTTTCAGCCGGCAAGTGCTTACAACCACTTTCTGTCGTTTTTTACACCTTGGGTTACATTATTGGAGTTTTAGTAAGGATCCCTAATTTTTTTTTTAAATATAATATAGCCTATGTCACCCGGGGATAGTGTAAGTTCCCAATACAACGGTGAAAGAATTTTTCAAATCGGTCCCGTAGTTTCGGAGCTTATTCAATGCAAACAAACAAAAAAACAAAAAAAAAAACAATCAAAGAATATTAGTATAGATTCTTAAAATATATTGTAAAACAAAAGTTGGGAGTTCGGAATCAATAGTCTCATGGGATATGAAATCGGATTAGACAAATCTCTCCCATGGGTAAAGTAGAACACAATGTATGGTTTTGGTTTTATTTAGAGATATATTTCTTTTTAGGAATATCATTAAGTATTAATATGAAATATGAAAGAATGAATGGATTGAATGGTCTGCAGGCGTACCAATGCTGCCTTATTAGTAGGTACCACAAAATGAAAATGTTACGGTATCAAATATCATAGCAGTACTTATTAAGGCCTGCTATTAGAGGTTGAAGAGTCAGTATTGTCTAAACCATTTTGAAAATGCACACGAGAAATATTTCGTTGCGAAGCCAGGGCGTTATACTAGTAAGTCTTAAAGCACATAGTAACTCGTTCGTAATCTTCGCGTACTAATTAAGAAGTTAATAGGTGTCAACGAACTAGAATATTCGATATAATATAATATATCTACACATGATATAACTGGTCCTTGATTCCTTACTTGATTCAAATCCGTGTAATCGTTACGTTACTACATAACAAATAGCCAAACCTTCTGCGCACAATGATATTGTGCACTTTGGATATCCTCAAACTCACGGACTTTCCAGCATAAACAGTGCAGGTAGTTTTTCTCGCCACATGCTCCCTCAATGATACCATCAAAAGGACTCTTGCGTCAACAGAAGCCCCTGCTCTCCTAGAGACAACAGGAATAATCCGAGAGGACAGTAAGAGACGGAAGCGAGGTCGAGCCCTTGTATGGGATGCTACATGCGTGGACACATTAGCTCCGTCTCATCTCAGGAAAACAGTCATCAAAGCGGGAGCTGCGACGGAAATTGCAAAGTCTAACAAACGGCGCAAATATAGGTAAATTGTAGAAAACTAGAAGTGCCGTCTGGTGTAGAAACTCTAGGTCCGTGGGGTTCATATGCCAAAAAGTTTATTAGAGATGTATCTCCACGACTGATCATTTCCTCTGGTGGCTCCCTCCTCAACAAATCGAACTATTCGAAACTTGGTATAGTTAGTTATTTTTTTAAGTTTATATTAAATTTTAATGTTTCATGTATTGTTGTTGGACATTTTAATGCAAAAATATGAAATGAATGGAGGTTTAAAAAACCATACTCACTGCAATTCATCATCAGATTTTGCTAGCATCCAAATGACATTAGATGAATCAGATTTCGAACTTAGTGCCATTAGCTGTGACATCTTGGCACCTGCTGGTAGAGATGGTCGAAACGGAATCTGGCCTGTCCAAGACGATATCGCCAACATTTCTGGTCGCTCCTTGACTAGGTGTTTATGCGTTGCTATGCACTTGCCAGAGGAATCCTGGAAAAATTGAAGTGTTAACAATATGGTAAAGTTTACCTATCCTAGCAATTAGGATTCCCCATTTCCTAACCTAAGGAATCTTCGAAAATGCCAAATAGGTAGATAAAGTTTAGAAATGAAGTACAAAGAGTATATAGGTACTTAAACACTGCGGTTGAGTCTTAACCGACTGTTTATCATAGAGTCAAACATCTGTATTTTCCCAAAGTTTACTAAATACCTACATAGCGTGCGAGTCAGAAAATTATATCACAGAAATGATTTGGAACCGATGAAATGTCTGGATTTTGAAGAGAAACTTGTCTAGGCAGGGTAGAGCTAAATTTTCATTACTCTTTCTAAGAAATACAGATGGCGCTAGCGTACATACTTACAATATTATATTTGCATTAATGGGTCATAATAGAGTATGCATGGGATTGGGCATAGGACACGACCGATTAGAGGGAAATCTTATGGACATCTGTTCGCGACATATTTTCGGAACAAGACCATGGATTGCCCGGCCCGAGTATACTCGACCCGAGAATGTCATAGATTTCGTGTATGCCTGGGTCGGGCATTTTGGCTGGGCTTTTCTGGCCGGAGGAGTCGATTAAAGCACATATTCTCAAAGAAAATTGGTGCTTAGCATAATTTATTGGACGAGAATTGAGAATAAAATTTCAAGGTCGCGTCACGTTTAGTCACATTTCGTTATATGAGAGAGTAGAAATATATAACGTAGGTAGAGATAAAGAGAAAGAGAGCTATACCTACACAGTTTATGCTATCCGCGTCTCCCTTTTTTAAAAAGTTTCACTTCTATCACGGTACTGCATGCGTAATTTTTTTTAGCAAATTCAGATATAGTGAACATTATCAGAATTTCACGGGCTAGCAGAAGAAACTAATTTAATACCACAACTTGAAAACGTTTTAAAAATTAAACTTTACAATAATTAAATAAAGTCTGGCAGGTAGACATTGTTGCTAGGGAAAGTTGGTGCACGAGAACTTTGAAATATTCGCGTTCGTAACCAATTTAAACTGTTCTTCGTAGATGAGCCTAATGACTTGCAGGTTGTACACAGTGGTATATGCACGACTTTAGTATCATAAGGAAGGGTAGGTAGTTTGTATGTTTGGAAGCGCTAATTTTAGGAAGTACGACAGTACGACTCGCGCGTTTAGGGTTCCGTACCATTCCGTTTTCGGTCAGAACTGAGACATATTCCCTATTTCTTTTAGTTTTTTAAATTTTAGTCTCAGTAGTTACGGAGTCTCAATTTTCGTAATGCATTTTAAAATTATAAAAAGAATTGTATTTCTTATAACGAGCCCTTTCATTTGATATGTCACATTATGCACTTGATTTTTTTTTCTTTTTAACTTCTTAATTTTTCCCCCAAATTAACCCCCGAAATCGATTGTTTACTCTACCTATACGTCCGTGACTGAGTCATCAAACATTTCCTTTACGCACTGAAAGACAGTATATTGTTATTGCATTGAGTTAGATACTAAGATATTATCTTAGTATTTGAAATTGATTTGAACCCGATGCCTTTATCCCACTACTGACAAAATAATCTTAACATTTTGTGAGTTTATGGAGGGTAATCTCCGATTCTGATTGCTACAGGCTACATAATTTTATTTTGTTCTAAAAAATATCCACGAGTGAAACCAGGAGAAAAGCTAGTACTTAATAAAGTTATATGCATAATCTATTTAACCTTCATTTAAAACACCCAACGAAAGTTTAGAGAAATTTCCAAAGGCTTTCATTGAAGCTCAATCATATTATTTTTGTGAACGAACATCCCCCCATCGAGTTTTGTCAATAAACAACAATTTGCGGTTTATAAAAGTAACTTCTCTTGCCATGTTTGTTACGAAGTCGACTCGACGAGTATTTTTTTATTTCCCTTCGCGTCTAACAAACACTTTATTATACGCCCTTTTCTCTTCTTACATAGATATTTTATTATCAAGATGAGAAAATAGCATTTTATTTTCTTGACTAGCTTTTCATTGCGTTATCAAACTTTCTGCTCATTTCTACTGTATTTCTATGGATTTAGTTACTATGCCGTCTGAAAACTACCAGGTATATACCGATTTCAAGAATTGTTTAGTGAAAAGCAAGAAATTATTAATTATTTCGTCGTTAAATTTGAAGTCGGTTAGTGTCAAATGAAGCTACAAAATTAAATAGAGTTAAAAGAAGATCATAGGTTGTATTAGTGTTGTTTCTTATTTATCACCTAACTTCAAATTCAACGACCAAATATTTAATTATTTATCTCTGTCTGTTTGTGTCCTTTTCACGCTAGAACTACAGAACAGATTTTGTTGCGGTTTTCACTGTTAGATAGGTTGATTCACCGGAAAGGTTTACGAGTATTAAACATAGACCTATCATGTTTAGAAGTTGAGCATTAACAGTACGAGTGAATCAAGTCGTGGGTAAAATTAGCACCAGCAAGTTTCATGGCGTTTGTTGCCTAATCCGTCAACAAAATTATGAAGGAATTGTGTAGAATAAAATGACCTACAAAAAAGTCCGTTCTTACCTATAAACCACGAAAACATATTCAGATATTTTATTTCTCGCGCACAAATTCAAGTTGCTTCAAAACTTGAATAACACGCAGAGGTTTGAATATCGAACTATCAAAAGATATGATGAACATTCAAGTGTGGATGTCAAGAAGAGAACCGTTAGGACTCCAGCAGTCATCAAAGCTATCAAGACAAGGAACCCTGTCCGCAAACAAAAATTAATGGCTTCGCAAATGAGCTTGAGTAGAAAAACTGTTAAAAGTTACTAATGAAGATCTAGGACTACAAGTTTACAGAAAAAAAGAGGACAATTTCTCAAAGCGCGTGTGGCGACATTGTACGGTGACACGAAACATTAAGAAGGTAATGTCAAGAGACGTCAGACAGAGACATGTACGATAGAGACATGTTATTTTAATGTAGTTAAACACGATGTTTAATATTATGTTTATTGAAATACATCAAGTGAATGTACGTGTGGTTTAATTGTTATAATATATAGGCGTAACATACGCCTATATAAATGGTGACCCCGACGTGATTTGAACACGCAACCTTCTGATATGGAGTCAGAAGCGCTACCGTTGCTTGTATACGCGCTTGAAGGGAATGAGAGTTAAAAGATTTTGTTGAAGCCGTAGGTACGCAAAAAAACAGACATCGTGACATCCTCTTTACCGAAAATAAAATTTTCGATATCGAAGAGAAGTAAGTAAACAAAACGATAAGGTGTACGCTAAAGGTGCTGTAGAAGCTGGAAATACCATCCCACGAGTCCAACATAGTCATCATCCTTTATCAGTCATGAATTGGTTCGGAGAAGTGCATTTTTGGGAAAAGGTGTCAAAACCAGTGCAAAAGTTTACCAAGACACTGTTTTGGACCCTATCGTTAACGGTCTGTCTCAGTTGTTAGCCTATTTGGAGGCGTTGGGTATTTCAGCAAGACTCCGCACCAGCACATAAGGCTAAAAATCGACTTCATAAGGCATGAGGATTGCCTCTTCTCCAGCCCTGGCCTTATTCCTTTGGATTACAAAATATAGCAAGTTTTAGAGGAAAAGGTCTGCGCTAAACCTCATATAAATTTGGACAGCCTGAAGTCATCATTGAGAAAAGCAGTGGCAGAAATAGATATGAATATGGTTCGTGCTGCGATCGATGACTGTGCACGGAGACTAGAACATGACAATGTGTGAGAAATGGCGGCGGAAATTTTGAATAAATTATTTTTCATTAGTTTACCTTTAATTTGAATTAATTATATTAGAACGATGTCATTAGAGAAGAATGCGGAGTGAAAGATGATGTTGTGACTAAAATTAAGTAAAGTCGTTTACGCTGGTTTGAACACGTTGAAAGAATTAAGAATGAAATATTGACTAAAAAGGTTTATAGGACTGAAGTGAAAGGGAATGCTGGTAGAGGACGCCCTAGATGTACTTTTATTGAACATATAAAAAATGTATTGATCGATGGAAATATTAAAAGTACACACAATCGCCGAGCATGTATGAAAGGTAAGATGAATATAAAGAAGCGAAAGATGTATGTCAGGATCGTAACAAATGGCATTCGATTGACTCTGCCTACCCTTTTTAGGATAAAAGGCGTGATGATAGATGATAGATAAATAGATAGATAGTATTCAATATTTTAGATTTTATAACCTATTATACTTGTGACAGAATTCCTAGTATATGTATCTCAAATAGATAAGTAGTTATAAGCGTATTTATGTTGATATTCAACATTGGGTCGCAAGTTTGAACATAAAAAGTAACCAAATAAGTCAGTGACATTTAAACCGCATTCGAGCGACTCAGTTCCTTAGGGAAGCTCCCCTTAACTAAGTTTACTCCCGCCCAACTTGTTAAAATGGTGTGAAATAAGATTTCCGCTCCATATAAAATTACGTATAACACGCTAAAGGACTCTGAAAATACGAAGATATTTTCTTATTTACTATAAGCTGTCTCTGACTTTGCTTGTCTGTATTTTTACGCAATAATCATGACTAGGGAATACCAGTACGCAATACCAGGATACCGGGATCGTAAATTAAGCGGGATCCCGCAGCGGGATTGAGGAGAAACGAAATTCATGCACAACAAATTATTGTGTGGCGGCACACTGTATCGATAGATGTCGCACCGTTACTATCTCATTGAAACCTGTATCGCGCCATTGAAAATATTTAATAGATTGGCATATATTCAACTTACCACCGACACGCGTTGGGGAGTATTCCTTTTACTCACAGTCGTTGGAATGTTGTATGTAGCCATTCCTATATTGGTGACCCCGACGTGATGCCAACATCCTACTTCCACTTCCCACTAACCAGACCGCCGGCCCGACATGACGACAGGTCATACCTCACGACAGGTGATTCAGCCGCGATACAGTCAACCAGTGGCGCAGTCCATCACAGCTGATATAGCTAGGTACATGGATGTTGGTTATCATACTGTATCGACATCTGGTCTGGGAAGGGAGTCATGTGGCGGCACACTGCGTCGATAGATGTCGCACCGTTACTATCTCATTGAAACCTGTATCGCGTCATTGAAAATATTTAATAAATTGGCATATATACAAATGTCCAACGACACGCGTTAGGGAGTATTCCTTTTACTCACAGTCGTTGGATTGTTGTGTGTAGCCATTCCTATAAATTGTGTGCTGCGTACGTAATACGTTTGATGCCAGTTTTAATAATATGTTTTTGTTTAATTGCAGTTAAAACCCGTCAGATGTGGTAAGTACCAATTTATGATTTATTTGTAAAATATTACAGCACTCTACGGGATCCCGCGAATACTGAATCCCGCGGGAGTAATAATGTTTAGAATCGCAAATAGCGGGATTTAAATTATCTTACGGGATTGCATTCCCTAATCACAACCTTTATACATTGTGACAAGGTCAGAAATACTGCTAACAAGTCGAAATTAGATGCTAATCTATACACTTTTGTACTAAAGAGATTTTTATACTGAACTTTTTTGGCTGTTGGCAATTGACATTAGGCTATAACTACGCCATAGGCCTGTATGTTCACGATACGATAGGTGGTAACATGTCGCTGTTACTTCTTCTATTCAGCTTCCGGCTTTACTGGGCCTCCAAAGCACGGGAAGAAAGCACAAGAAAATTGGTACCTTACCTACTTAGCATTTTTAGACTCAAGTGGAGATTGAACCTAGAGGTCCTTCTGTTCCAATTTATTCTGATCTGTTTATATAGTAAATAACTATCAAAGTTTGGAGATAAAATAAATAAATAAATAAAATAAAATAAAATAGCCTTTTATTTCTTACAAATTACAAAAATCTTAAAAACTAGTTTCTTAATTGTATAATGTATCTATAATTAATCTGTAAGAACCCCTGTACGGGTGAAGGCCTCCTCCAAAGATATCCATGTGTCTCTATCTTGTGCTACTTGAGTCCATTGCGGTCCAGCTGTTTTTTTAATTTCATCTTCCCAGCGTGTCAATGGTCTTCCTCTACCTCGCTAATAATTAATTTTAACTAAATTCACATAAAAGTACATGAAATAAGCTATCTTTTCCCGCAAAGCAAGTTTGATAGGACTTTTGGACATGAGATATTTAGATTTTAAAATTTCAGAAAATTTGACTAAAACTGGAATTTCAGAGAAATTATTCAATATTTTTACCTGAAATTTGGAGGGCAGTTTATGCATCTTTTTTTTTTTAATATATATATGTCGGAGAAAGGATCCTGAATACTTTCAGGAGGCGTAGTATATTGCTCACTTTCACACATTATTTCAGAAATCGATATTAAAAAGATGATTAACGCTATTGTAGTTATTTATGCACAGTAATTTAATGTCCACAGTAATCTAAATGTGTGATAGAACTGAGTAACTTAAGATAAACATTCATTAATTACAATCAAATAGAACAGATGCGTCTACGCACGGAGGGAGCCAAACCAAACTAGAGCTGGGTCGTTTCGTATTTTACGTGAAACGGAACGTAACCCATTTTATAAATCGACAAACTGCTTCGAAAAGCAGTGCCAAAAGAAACGGCTTTTTATTCATAAGGCGTAAATCGTACATACTACATATTATATTCATTCATTCAAAAAAAACCGTTTATTCGACAGTCTGTACCATATCAGTCTAATGTATTTATACACTATACAGCGTCCATATTAAAAGAACAGCGAACCAGTTTCTTTTTCAAAACCGCGTCGTAAATATTTTTGATAGAATTTTTATTTTTAGTATACATAGGACCCCCCGCTACATCTTTTATTTTGACCAGAATGAGGAAACTTAGAACAATTATTTTAGCCATTTATTGTTTGCATAGAAAGTACTGTCATCGGTAATGAAAAGGAATGCACGGCCCGAGAATGTCCAACACTAGAATGCCGAGCAAATTGCTGGGTCGGTCATTATGCTGTTGGACACACTCGGGCCGTGCATTCCTTCCCTGGCTGGCCCTGTATGGATTCGTCGGTTTGGCCTTCGAGTCGAAACGAAAGATGTCGCGGTTCTAAATATGATAACACGGAACCCCAAAGCATGTGTTATGGGTACATGTATCTAATCTATACTAATATTATAAAGAGGTACAGTTTATAAGATTTGATGTAGGGGTAATCTCTGAAACTATAGAATCGATTTTAAAAATTATTTCATTAATAGGAAGCTAGAACCTCTCACACTTCTCACAGGCACTACACTACACACACAAGCGCAATATGTAAATGGTTGCAAAAATCTGATTCTTGAAACGGTTAGTCAAAAAAAACGACCAGGCTCTATTGTACGTACGTACAGTTGAATCGCCGAAGCAATAAACCTGCTTTTTTAAAAAAGCTGATTTTCCTTCTGTCATAAAAGCGTTCGTTCGTTACATGGCAAAAATCTGTTTCTTGAAGCAGTTTGTCAAAAAAACGACCAGCTCTAAACCAAACTGACTGTTACGTCACCGCCCGCTCTCTATTTCGTTTCTCCCCTTCCCCGCACGTAGCTCACATCAGAGAGGTCCTCAAGGCCTGCTCGCGTTCTATGTTTTTGTATTAAGATTCCCGACATATATATCTATATCAGGAGGAGGCTGGTCGGATCATCGCCACATTTGAACTGGAAGTTCCCCCAACGATATCAATGGAACTGGTGAAAAAATTTAATTAACCTCTAAAAATTTCCAAAATACGCCTCTTTGGCCAAAAAAAACATTGTTCCACCCCTTTCAAGAGGGAGAAATTTCGGAATCTTATTATGCTCACCAAAACAAAAAAATTTCACCAGGTCGCGTTCCATCTTCAAAAATTTTCATCTAAATCACCAGTTGACTCCACTATTTGTTGTAGGTGGTCAATATACTTTTCACTTACAAAATGCCATTTGGTATGTAACTATTAGATACGGTTCAAAAGTGACAGATGGACGGAGCCTTTATAGTAATAGGGTTTCCGTTGGCACCCTTTGGGTACGGAATCCTAAAAAGCCTATATTTTGTTGACAGAAAACAATACCAATTCATCGGAAAATTGATGATTGTTGTTTATTTAGAACGATCCGAGATGACGGAAGCTGTGGGGAGGTTGGACTCATTTAATTATACACGAAAAATAAAACTGATACTTCGCTAGCTTTTCCCATTTTCGTGAGGAAAAGATTCTACGGGAAATATGCTAAGTGCGAATTGGAGTTACGGTAATATACGTTCCGTGTATTTCTTTGTACGTACGTGGACACATTAGCCGCGTCTCCATCTCAGGGAAACAGTAATCAAAGCGGGAGCTGCGGCGGAAATAGCAGAGTCTAACAAATTATTGAAAACTACAAAGTGCCGTTTGGTTTCGAATGGCAAAAAGTTTATTAAAAATATATCCCCACGACTGATTTCCTTTATTCCAGATCTATGTTCTAGTTGGAGTTTGTTTTAATTAAGAAAAGTTAGCATGAGATGTTGTCATTTGTTCGCAATTTAAAAATTTCAAAGTGATGAAACTTGCAACAAAACCTTGCCACTTGCCGGGCATATTGCATATCATTGGAAAACGAACTCAGTTTTACGCGCTACTTATTTTGTCCATATCTCTTTAAAAATATGTGAGCAAGATGGATGCTATTAAAATCGATAAGATATGATAGACCAAGATTCACGTACCTACCATAAACATGAGACGGTACGATTTCCCAATAAAATCGGTATTTCGAAAAACACTAAAAGGACTTCGGCTTTTCTATGTTTATACAAAAACTATTAGAATTATCAAATTCTAGTTAGTGTAATATTAAATTATGTGAAATTATCTATTTTATAATATCGAGAAAATTGTAAGTTAGTAAATATAGTCGCAAACTTTACTGAAATACGCGTGAAATGGACAACATTTCATTTTTTTAATCACCCATTTTTATTACTTTAATTAAAAATATATTAAAAAATAAGTTACACGTATTTTTGTATTTTATTTTTGGTTGAGTTTTTATATTTTTAATTTAATTATGAATTTTTATAAATTCTGAGGCCTTATAAACTAAAAACCTTAGCTAGGACTAAAATTAAGAAATATAAACTGTCACCCAAAGAAAGTGACTGATAGTGTCAGTCAAGCCACAGAGTAAACGTTATAGAAATGCAAAGAGTATAATATACCGTGTTCCAAATAGGTGTTGCCGTAGCCGGAACTCAAATCGCCTACAACATTATTCATAATGTACATAATAATACTAGCTTTTGTCCGCGGTTTCACTCGTAAATATATTTCCTGTGATAGCCCATTCGAAACTAGCAAAACTTCCAAAAAATATTATATAAAAGAAGTATTTTTATAATATTATTTAAAGAATAATTATTAATTTAGCTTCAAATGGAATAAAAATGGGTAAAATTAATAGAAGGCAACACCTGAGTTCAATAACTAACAACTCTGCCAACAGACATTAGTATTTTTAAATTAGAGGGTTAGCACAGATTAGGGCACCTATTAATCCTCATTTTTCAATATTTCAGTATTTTTAAAATAACTCGAAAATTAAAGGATATAAAAATAAAAAAAAATGAAAAATAAGCTTTCTAGCATGTAATCTCCAAACGGTTTTCGAATTTTGGTACCTTACGAAAAATGAAATGTTGTCCAAGGCTTCACAAAACTTAGGTGTAACTGATTTTGGTTATTTTCTTTCCATGACAAACTTTAGAATATATTTATATTCGAAACGCAATGTTAATTTCGAGCCTAGCACATACAGACATTGCGTAAAACTGGAAAAACGAAACATCTGAATTGTATGGGACAAAAATCATGAGGCGTCCCCTTAAGAAGCTAATTATTAGTAAAAGTAATGAAAATATTTTATCTTTAGTAATTTGGTAAATTTCAGTATATGTAACTTTGCTGGAATAGTTAGAAAACTCAATCGGTGTGATGTAAGCGAGAGCATAAATTGATTGTTACTTACAATAACGTCTTCCGAACCATTGTTTCTAGATGGGGATTACCAAAGTCAGAACTTAGTTAACTAACTTTAATTATGAAGTCCCGGGTTCGGTAGCTAGTTACATGTAGTTTTTCTATTCTATCTATCACCACGCCTTTTGTCCCAAGAGAGATAGGCAGAGACAATCGAATGCCATTTGCTACGATCCTGAAATACCTTTTTCGTTTCTTTTATATTCATCATACCTTTCATACATGCTCAATATATTTTATATGTTCAATAGCACACCTCGGTCGTCCTCTGTCAGCATTTCCTTTCACTTCAGCCATATAAACCTTTTTAGTCAATCTTTTATCCATCCTTCCTTTAACGTGTCCAAACCAGGGGTAAACTACTTTTCTTCATTTTAGTCACAACATCATCTTTCACTCCGCATTCTTCTCTAATGACATCGTTCCAGATGCGGTCAATACGCTTTATATCACACATTCTAAGAAAAGACAGCATTTCCACTGCATTTATCTTACTTTCATGCTTCTTATTCCATACCCAAGTCTCGCTTCCATAAGTAAGTGGTAAGTGAGTGATCTTTTAGTTGTAAGTTGTGTATTTCAGTATACCTACATTGTTTAGTCTGCCAAATACCTTGCTTCCCGCTTTCACTCTCCTTTCAATTTCCTTGTCTATCTTTTCACTTCTTGTAAATATACTACCCAAATAAATAAATTAATTAACTTGTTCTAATTTACATCCTTTCACACAAATGTTACACTCTGTCCTTTCATCATCCTTTTCAACCTTACTTTTGATTTCGAATTATAAATTTTCATAAATTTCTTCTCGCATTCCTCGTTCAAAAATGCAACCAGGCTTTGCAGCTCCTGTTTTGAAGATGCAATTAATACTGCATCATCAGCATATAAAAGACAGCAAATCCTAGTAGGACCCATTTTTATCCCTAAAGAACATTGTTATAATTTGGCCAATCAACTATCGAGATACAGATTGAACAGCCAAGGTGACAATACCACAATGTATGTTAAACGGGGTTGAGCATTGTCCACCTACTCTAACAGCAATTGATTTAGAATAGTAATAAATTCACCTCTTATGATCTAAGGTTACTTATTACATTATTAGATAAACTGTACCAAGAGTTTTTATTTAGACCTCAAAATGCCTCAACCGAAGTAGCCTCAACAAGGAAAACTTTAAGCTAAGGAAAACTACGCTTCACTAAGCCCAAAAACACACAAATTGTATAATCAACACAAAATATCCTTTAAAAATTCCTTAACACGTTTTAAAATGCAAATTCCATTATGTAAATTGACCAAAAAAAGTTTCATCCGCTGAAAAAACTGAAAAATAATGGGTAATGATAGCCGACACGAAGAGAGCATCAATCATGTCTCTCGAGACTGGGGGGTGCAAATTGACTATCAGTTTCAAGTTACGGATGTCACGTAGCTTATTATGTTAAGATGCCAGACTATTCTCTCTCTCAAAATACGACAAACCATTTAAAATAATACAACAAAATATTTATAAATGTGACAAATGCAGACCCGATTTGATCTATTTATATAACAAACGGGATTTTTTAGAGGTATTTCAAAACCTACACAAATACGCTTATAACCACTTATCTATTAAAGATAGCTATATGCCACGGCAGACATTTTTGTAGATTAGTTTATTCTACACAATTCTTTCTTACAACATTTTGTTATATCTATGAGGGGTTAGACAGCATATGCCATGAAAACTCGCTGGGGCGACTCAAGTCGGGGAAAAACTAAGCCCCAGCGAGTTTGCATGGCGTTTGCTGTCTAACATGTCAAACTCAAAGTCACTGGTGGGCCAAAAGCATGAAGACCGTAAACTAGGTGGGCGCAAAACCTAATTTTAATGGAAACAAAGTACCTACTGAAAGTCTTAACAAAAAGAAGTATTATTAAGAGGATGTAAAGAGCTAAATGCGAGTTTTATGATGCGTAAAAGTACTTGATCCACTGCAGTGACCATAATCAAAAAAATATATGATATTCTTGAGGTTATGCGTTATTAAGATACTGTTTTCAAAACATAATACAACTATATTGATTCGATTGAAAAAAATCACGAATGTACCTCTAAAAAAATATTTTACTGTCTAGAAACAGTACTAAATTGCATGCAATTATTCTGATTTTTTGACAGATTTTTTATCTAGCAATATACTATCGTAATACTGTTCTGTTTTTTAATCAAATTTTCAGCAAGTTCCTTTATTCTCATTTTCGAGATTTTATGTACGCACTGCACGGGTGTGTGCGTAAGAGCTCGTGTACCGACAGTACCGGTTGCAGCCTGATGCTATATTATTAGTGGCAGCCACGTCGTTTGGTGTGTATGTGTGCCCGCGTGGGGGCGGTGCCATCTCTCAAGGTCGTTGGCTCTATTCAGCATTTATTAAATTTTCAATAAAAAGGACACTTGTTTGCTGCGAGCGCGTTTTCAATAACTGTTTTAAAATTGATTCGGGCCGCATGTTTGACATGGCTGGTCAAAATGATGTAGGGAACGAATAGTGTAAAATTTTTTTTTTAAATCTACTAATAGGGGATGAACGATAGTAAGGGCGAAGCCGGGGCGAACAGCAGTATAATATTATATTCTATATAAGCTATCTTTCATTCATGTGTATTTTTTCATACTTTATTAGGTACCTACTCTATACAACTTTTATCGTGTCTTGTTTAAAGCAATTTTCAGTGAACAATTATTATTTTAATATTCGCAGTTTGTTTTTTAATAACAAAATTGGAACCGTAGAAGGGATATATCTCGCAAAAAGAAGTCAATTAGTAACTTTTTAAGCCCTGTCCAATATGATACCTAATACTATAGGGTGCGCTAAAGAATAGTTCTACATTATCGAGAACTATGGACTAGTCATTATATCCTAGACTTTTTTATATTTTTCATTTCGCCAGGTTACCACAAATCCATCCGAATTACAAGTATTTGCACTAAGATTTTCGACCAAAAAAGAACTCCCTTATTATTTGCACGTATCAATTTCTCTAATCCATGTGTAATGAAATCACGTAAGTACGGTCCAGGGTTGTCGTCGTTTTTAGGTTTCCATAGACAAAATACAAAATGTTGGTTCGATCTAGCACAAAAGAATTAATAACCTACAAAACTCTTAGCACAATTATTTTAAATCCGAATGAAATTGAAAATACAAAACGAGGAGATGGTCACCCACAAGCCAATATGAGTCTAATTGCATTCTGACATACATTTTTCTCACTGAGTGGGCAGTGCGGGAGATGAGCGGGGGGAGATTTTGTAAGCGAAGTGATTCGAATATGCCTTTATCCTTCACAAAATTATAAAAAAATTAATGAACCCCATCAATGTCGCTGCGGTCAAAATGTCGATTCTCTGAGACATCACGGACTATCATGTACGAAAAGTGCTGGTAGAATACCACGCCACGCCAGTCTTAATGATGTCATCCGTAGGGCCCTTGCCACTGTCCACGTGCCAGCTATATTAGAGCCGCCTGGTATAGCACGTGATGATGGAAAAAGGCCCGACGGTATGACACTCGTGCCCTGGACGCAGGGAAGACCGTTAGTGTGGGACGCTACTTGTGTCGATACATACGTCCAGGCTACGTCTAATAATGCTGGTGCAGCAGCAACAACAGCTGAAAACCTCAAACGGCGTAAGTACGCAAACCTTACACAAGATTACTTATTTGCACCGTTTGGGGTTGAAACCATGGGTCCGTGGGGCCTCGGAGCAAATAAATTATATAAGGAACTATCATCTCGTCTAATCGACATTTCAAGTGACAAGAGGGCTGGAGCATACCTTGGGGCAACGTATTAGCATAGCTATACAGCGAGGAAACGCTGCTACCCTTCTTGGCACTTTACCGCAGGACAGTGATTTCGAGAAGGTTTTCTACTTATGAGTATGTATCACTACATATTCATGATTAGAGAGCCACTCATGGGGTTCCCTGTGTTTAATTTTTATTATATTTAAACTTTGTATGTAAATATATATTATTATCCTTCATTATTCTAGTAACTGTAACCTTTAAACCGGTGCTTATAAATATATAGGATTTGAATTGGCAGAGATGTTCTATTTACCTCTCGCTTCCATATCGCTCACACAACATGGCTTTTTGTACACTTGTCGAGCCAAAATAGAAGGTGTCCGGCCTGTCAGGTATGTCAGACTTTTATCCCAGAGCTGTTACCACCTACCATTTACTTTTAAATATTTTAACTCTACCATAACATTAGTTAGGCCAAAGGAACTTTTCCAATCCCATCGTTTATATGCGCGAGTTGTATGTAGGTATTTTTGCGCGAATGGGCGGATCCAAAATTGCTTCCGTTGATATTATTTCAAATTTTTTATAAAATTTTTTGTTAGAATCAAAAATAAAAACAAAATTGTTTTTGTAGTTGAGTGTTGGGTTATTTATTTCCTGTGCCTTTAACTATTAACTCCTCTGAAAATTCGATGAAGCCCGAGCCCCACTGGATCCACCCTTGTTTGCGCAGTCGATTTATGAAAGTGACAACACTGCCGCACACCGGGTTATTAGTTAGAATTAAGAGACCTTGACCTCCGGAAAGAACTACGATCGCCCGCACTAAATTACATTAATAAAAAATACATTGTGAATTTTGTGGCTCTTTTTTCCTGGGAGCAATAACAAAAGATTTTTACTTGAAAGGGAACACGTGGGTAGATAAACATCATTGTCTACCTATATTAAATGTGTTGAACCTACTCAAGCTTCGTATTAGGTACATAACTAAGTATTCGCTTAAATAATTAATATCTATCTATCATCACGCCTTTCATCCCAAGAGGGGTAGGCAGAGACAATCGAATGCTATTTGTTACGAACCTGACATACCTCTTTCGCTTCTTTTATGTTCATCATACCTTTCATACATGCTCGGCCATTGTGTGTAATTTTAATATTTCCATCGATCAATACATTTTTATATGTTCAATAAAAGTACACCTAGATCGTCTGCCAGCATTTTCTTTTACTTCGGCCATACACACATTTTTGTCAATCTTTCATCCTTCATTCTTTCTAATTAATAAAATTAATTAATCATAAGAAAAAGATAGATTAAATTAAGAATTAGGAGGGCTTATGTGCTTCGCAATTCTTTTAAAAATAATAGGAAGTGACACCTGCAGCAAACTTGCTCAATGTCAACATTGTGATCAGTATATCCGGTGACTCTGGCGACCCTAAAAGGCATGAACACATTACCTTGTTTGTTCAAATAAAACAAGCTCAGGATTATTAGATCAAAATTTAACAAAGATACAAAATGCGTCATAACCAGCTGAATTTTGGTACCTACGTTTATTCTGTATGTGATACTGAATCATTACCTAGAACTCCCCAACCTTCCCGCGCTTGCAACCTGAGATATACAGGTGAATTTCCATGTTATGGTCTATATTTCAATGGTATAGTATGGTATCTAACCTATATATTTCAACGACAACCAGTAAAAAAACGCAAAATATCAAATTACAGAAATATTTATTAGAACATTTTTAGGTAATTAAAAAGGTGTAAATGCAGGGTGGCGGACAAAGTGTATAAGACCGTAGTACGACCCACAATGGTACCTATATGATGGTGCCGAATGCTGGCCACTCAATAAACAGCAGACACAACAACTACTTGTAGCTGAAATGAGGATGCTGCGCTGGTCGGCGGGTGTCACCCTCTTGAACAAGGTGCCTAATAACTATGTACGTGGAAGTCTAATAGTGGAACCGATACCTGAAAAGCTCACCAAAACAAGGCTGCGTTGGTGTGGACACGTGATGAGAAGTCCCGAAGACCACATAACCCGGAAAGTGTTGGACATTGAGTCAGGACCGAGACACCGCGGCAGACCCCGACTCTCATGACTTTCAGCAATCAATAACGACCTCAAAGCCCTAGAACTAGACCCAATGACGTGAGCATCGCGTACGAATATGCTGCGACTTAAAGTAGACAAGGGTTTAACCTTGTCTTTTCTTTTTAATTTCATATTTTGGGCACTGTCATTAACTTTTTCATCGATTCTTTGCCTATCTCCAGAGCCTTATCGCAGTTTATGGACTCGTCACCAAGTAAACCGGTGGCTAAACCTACCAGCTAAAGTTTTCGCCTTGATGCAAATGGATTATGATTTTGTGGCGGCACATCGCGTCGCGTCGATAGATGTCGCACCGTTACTAACGCATTGAAACCTGTATCGCGCCATTGAAAATATTTAATAGATTGGCATATATGCAACTTTCCAGCGATGTGCGTTGGGGAGTATTCCTTTTACTCGTAGACGTTGGATTGTTGTATGTATTGCCATTTCTATAATTTGATAACTAGTCACGGAATGTATGGAGGTCTAGATGGCGGATAAGGGGGTGGGAGGCTATATCTCGAGACGCAAGCGGCGGAGGCGCAAGGAGTTTTGGCATATTATTCGAGATAATATTCTGAATACGTATGCAAATTTTTTGCTGGTTATGAAAGATTTTGTGTCTAAACCCTAAAAATCCTGAGCGAGCAACGGATCGACGTCATTTTTTCCCCAGAGACAGTGAGAGAGCCTGGACACAAAGGAAGGTAGCCATAAATAACTTCACCCGAGCCAAGCGGGTGCTGATCACTATATTTAGGATATAAGTATGAACTTACCTTGAACCATGCCATAGTAGAGTCATCGTAAAGTACCACCCATTCTTCAGACCAACTGCTCCAAAAAAATTTTCCTGAAAAATTAAATGTGAAGTAGATTCTAGATCTATCTAATCTATTTATCTATGTTTACCTATCCTATATTAATGCTTTTTCTTTCACTTAGAAACCAAAAAATATAAAATAGTTGTTATAGACATTAAAAAACTACTCACAAATAAAAAGCCTCTGAAGATAGCTCAAGATATTATGAGTTTATTTGTTGTAAAAAGAAAACTACTGTACCCAAAATGAAATGAAAATCTGTACTGGAAAGTTAGGGTACCCGGAAGATACCAACAGTGTTCACGGGCGAATCCGGGCTGAAAGTAATAAAAAATTAAACTTACGTTTGTATCGTAGCATATAGCTTCCTTTGATTTGTGTTGCATTTGGTTCTGAAACAAAAATATTGTAATAAGCTTTATATACCATTCCATATTACGAGCTCCTAGAAGAAGACGAAATGGACGGACAAACGTTGAAGAATAAGTACAAGAAAGAGAAAGAAGACAAGTGGATGATATTGATACTAGACAATGGGAAGCAAGGCGAAGTATATAGTAAGTTAAATAGATGTTATATGAAATATCCGACCAATTGTGTGAACTGTTTAAAAATAATAACATGGTTTGAAATTGGCTAAGCCAATCAGTGTGCAAATTCTACATTTTTATATAGAATCATTCCATTAGCAAAGGCAAATAGATGTCCCCACTCTAAACTTGCGTTTCTCTTTCTATCATTAATTAGTAGCGTCTGCATAGAGAAAATCTACAGGGGATAGCATGATGTACTCAGTTGCGTCTGTTTGTCTATTTATGACATTTGTCACGTGATCTCTTTCTTCTTCTTATTTTATTGTGGCTCCATCAATGTTAATCGATGATTTGCCAATGTCAAGTATTATAGCCTTTATAGTATATATGCCGATTAATCGGTATCTAAGATGGTCCCGCCGACTGTAATATGCCATATTAAACACTGACTAATCACAACTATCACAGCGCGAACGGGATTAAACGAGACGCGTGCGTTGGTTGCCATGATATGACGTAGAATCGTGATCTCTTTGAAGACAAATTATCTAAAAATCACGTGACAAATGTCATAAACAGGCAAACTGACACCGCTTATAGATTTTGTCTACCCCATGTAGATTTTGTTTAACCCCTAAAGTTCTAAATTCAAAGTGTACTAACCAAGGAATATACTTTGATCTAAATCCATACGCTTCACTCTGCAGACGTCGCCCCGATGACGGCTTACACCGTTTTTTATACTTTCTAGCGCTATCTATTTATAGTTATTAACTTTATGGTTAATGGAGTATATTGGTCGTTGGTGCAAGAAACAGTTTTATGTACAAATTCATTAAACACGTCTAAAACAATCTGAAGAAAGTTCTAAATTAAACTTTACTTGGGACTACCGCAAGGAATTTCAAGATGGCTGTGAAGGGGCGGTGCACGTTCTACGAATACGTAATTTGATGTAATTTTGTAGAACTTGAGTTATGGTTTGGATGCCAGATCTGGCGGAACAACATGGCAATACCTTCACGGGTGTTACTGGAACCAGGGTACCTAGTGGAAGAACTGATACAATTCGTAACAATTTATTTTGGAATCAATAAGAGACTACACTATGAACTGAGATAGCAACCATACAAGAAGAAATAAGGGACATAGCTTTGTCCTATAGAAGGAGTGACGAACAGTCTAACCTAAGCCAGAATATCTTTTCGAATATTAAGGAGAGAACTCCTCAAGATCTCACTGAAAGTGCCATATATATATTTATACCAAAAATATTGCCCATTGTCTATAAAAAAAAATCTATGACAGATTGCAATAAAAAAGGAGGAAAAAATTCTAATGGTTGTTGAGGTATTTTGTGATGGAATGTATAAAATTTGGTTTAAAGAATTGGCATCGCCATCCAACAGGGCAACGCAGCCAACCTTATAGGCATACCTACTCTCCTAGAAGGCAGCGATCTTGATGAAATTTTAATTTTATAGGTTTATTTGTATATATAACATTTAGCATAAAAGATATATTTAATTATATTTTTTTAGAATATTAAATTGTTTATATTCATAACTTTTTTTTAAACTTTCAAAAAAATCAATTTTCAATTATAAAAGCCTCTAAGTGTATGGTTTATAATTTATATTATAACTTTTTTTTCTTTACGGGTTGTCTTACAGCTCCCGAAACCGTGTTACGGTTCCAGGGTGGGCAGGGTGGGACCAAGTCTCCCCAGTGCCGGATTAACCACATAGCAGGAGTAGCAAATACTACGGGCCCCGCGCCACTAGGGTAAAAAAGAATAAAAAGTAACAGTGTCCACCTTTTACCAGTTGTCCATACTAAACATAAAATTATTTATAGGGCGAAAAAAAATTTTAAAGTATGTCTAGATTTTTTCAATACTAACAGATCTGCGTCAGAAAAAATATGGGGTGTCATAGCCCCCTGGTCCTTGGGGCCCCTTGATAACATTTTGCATATGCGCTTGCTTAATCCGGCACTGAGTCTCCCTCGTTTAGCCGATGGTATTTGTGAAGCTATACCTAACGAGTGGCAAGTTCTGTTGAGGTATATTTAGATGTAAGTAATATAACTTAGAGGCTATATTATAACTAAAGGTACCTATATATTTCAAAAGTGCTATTTATCAGAAATATAATGATTTTATCGTTAGTACATATCAAAAGTGACAGCACGACACCGTCTCAATCTCGAAGATTGCCTTCGGGAGAACATTGAATCTGTATTTCAGAATATTTGAGTACATCGGAGTGCTTTTCCTAATAACTGACTAAATCAATTTTTTAAATGTTCGTGAATTATTTAAAACGCCTCAGAGGTACAGAAAAGTGGGGTATTTTGAAATTTTAGGGTACTGTAAGTCAATAAGAAAAACTTTGCTGGGGTGAAATGAAAAATGAAAAAATTAATAAGGAGTCGTTAGATTTGAAACGCGTGCGAAGTAAATCAAATCTGGAAAAAAGTTAGCCCCAGTGAGTTTTCAGGGCGTATGCTGTCTAATCCGACAGAGATTTAACAAAATGATGTAGGAAAGAATTGTGTAGAATAAAGTGGTCTACAAAAAAGTCACGGTATATAGCATTATCTATCTCTAATAGATAGTTATAAGCGTATTTATGTAGATATTCAAATTGTTGTAAAGCCGGAGGCGGGGTTGCTAGATAACCACTTACGTCTGAGCAATTAATTAATATGGAAAACTGGCAAAAACTAGACACTACTGGTGTCTCTGGGCATATCGCTTGGTATGAAGTCCGTGAAGATATTTATTTTGTTTGTGGTTTTTTTATCCTGATATTTTAAATACATACATAAATGCTCACGCCTTATTTCCCTTAAGATAGACCAATGATATCTATTTGCCACTTCAAATCCATATACATATATCTATTCATGCATACTCTTCGATTTTGGGTGCTTTTTTTAAATGTCACCAATTTGATCAGTGAATTTCTTTCTGGGGCGTGGGTCTGTCGTCTGCCTCTACCTACCGCACACACTCGGAACGGGCAAATCAGTTTATCACACAAAGAGCTGCAGCGTGTTAGTGTGCTGAAGCAATGGCACAAAGATGACAAATTTTTGTTGCTTTCGTTTTGGGCATTCTCGATTCGTGCATTCCTTGGCTGGCCCTGTGCGGACATATCGTTTTTTACCTTCGTCGAAACAAAAGATGTCGCGGTCCTAATCTAAAGGCGAATCAATTAAGCCAGTGATTTCCATCTTATGATTTTCATAGCGAAACAGCTAAACTTGAATAAAATAAAAACAGATATAACCTATTCGCAATAGGATACTGTAGTGTTTAGCCCTATATCTTGAAAGATAGATGGCCTGTCCAAAGCGGTAGACCAAAGCCTTGTAATGGAATAAATATTTCAATATAACAACCTAGCTCACTCGACTCACTAAATAAATTAGCACCGTGAAGAATAGAGGTTCCTTCCAAAATTCTTGTATCTATACACACCAGGTGTATCAAGGAATATGGTGACTGCAAAACAGATTATGTTTTAGCGTCCTATACAAGTCGATATTTATCGAAGTATGTGACTGGAAAACAGCGAATGTAATTATGGCACAGAGGAAACAGTAATCAACGCAGGAACTACGGCGGAAATTGCATACTCTAATCTAATAAACAGCGCAATTGAAAACTACAAAGTGCCGTTTGGTGTAGAAACTCTAGATACCTGGGGTTCAAATGACAAAAAGTCTATTAAATATATATCCCCTCGACTGATTATCTCTTCTGGTGACAAGAGGGCTGGCTCCTTCCTCGCTCAGCGAATCAGCGTCGCGATTCAGCAGGGAAATCCAGCCAGTATTCTTGCCACTATTCCGATTTATTTAGTTATTTTAATGTTAATCTTATATTTGTACATCATTTAGAAATAAAATCTATACTAATATACAAAGAGAGAGAAAAAGCATTTGTACATTGGATTTTTTTGAGTTACTATCAGGATTTGTATAAAGGAAAACATTTTTATTTACTATTTGGTTACTGGACCGATTGTTTCTAAAATCGATATATGACCGACCCTGTGGTCTCCGAATACTAATCCGTGGCCAGAATAATATTGTTTTTTTTTTACTTTTACATCCGATAAAACCCGGAACCCTTATAGGACACTCTTGTCACCGCTTATTTTCTCCGAATCTACTGGACGAAAAAGGTGAAAAGGTTCATATGTAGAGTTTGGTGATGGAGGTTATTTCGATTAGGGAGGTTAATTTTGGGGGAAAATTTAAAAGTAAAAAAATAATATTTTTTCAAGTGCGTCACTGACATATCAAATGAAAGTAATCATAGGTAGCTTATTAAAAATTCAAAATAATAATTATTTTTTTATTACAAAAAACGCAAGACGTCGCATAATTGAAGGGTAGATAATGGTATATAAGCGCTTTTAAAAAAATTAGGAGTTTTGTGGTAGATTATGAAAGAGAAAACGGGAGGAAAGTTGAACCAACCATATTTCCTATTCAATAAAACCCATTACAAAAATAACCGCATTTCTCTTAGATATGTATATTGAATAAGTAACTACATACTGTACTGTATATGCTAAATGACAGTGACACAGGCTGGACACAGGTGGATTATTTTCAGAGAAATTGGGAATAGTTTATCCCCATACAAAATTAAATAGCAGAATATTATTCCCATTTATTTATATAATATTGATTTTAAAATTACAGACAGACACCAAAAATGTTCATCTAGTAGTACATACATATAATCCAAACGGGTTTTGTTTTATATTATATATATACACAACATTCTCTTTTAGTTGAAGCACTAGATTTTCCCTACTTTAACTCAACCGTTGTCAATGTCATTTAGAGGGGTTCTCTAGAAAGGTTTTCATGTACAAAACATTAAGCTATGAGAGAATGGGACTAAGCAGTGATGCTTTTAGTCGATAAGTCGGCATAGTGAGAATGGTATACTCATATTAAGTAAAAAACACATCTTCACGGCCTTGTGGTGTAGCCAGAAAAATTTAGTAGCCATTCTGTCTTGTGAGATTTTCCAATCTTTAAGTATTCATATTTTTTCTATTTGAATAAATTAACTAAAGAGCCTTGCTCATAGTTTATAGGAAAACCTAAACGCAAATCCTGTCTTAAAGATCTCCACGGAAAAAGTGGTAACGAAGTCCTACTTCAAAAAAAAAGACGTTACTCAATTCGACCGTATATTTTTTTTTATGTGTGTTCGCGGATAACTTCGTCGTTTATGAACCGATTTTGATGATTTCTTTTTTATTTAAATATTAATGCCGAATGCCATTTCCAACCTAAAAAGATATCTATGTGAAGTCGCGGTCAATCTATCATGTTTCCCAAAACGCTAGGTCAATAAACGACAGGTGCTTCCTAGATATTGCTTTTATGGTAATACTTGACTTACCAGAGAGACTTTACGTAAGGTATTGGAAACAGAACGATGCCTATAAAAATGTATTCCCAATTTTCGATCGTCTACTTATCTAAACGGATATTCGTGTGATGTGGGGCGAAGTTTGATGGTCGGGGGTTTGGAAAAGGCGCTTTGTGACTCCTAACTGCCTTTTTAGGGTTCCGTAGCTCAGGAATACTTTTGGTTATTTCTCAATGTGGCTGAAATTAAACACAGTGACAGTAGCGTCAAGTTGGTTGGTTAAGTCAAGGGTAATGTGGTACGGTGGGGTGAATACAACAGCGTGTGGAATAAAAAAATCTACAAAGATGTCCGCGGAAGCATCTAATAGTAAGCGAATTTGTGCTGGTATATTCCAACTTTTATAAACCATTTTTCTAAACCAAAACGATATCGTTTCGTGTCGATTCGATCGATTTGTAGACGTCAAACTGTTTTTTAACACTTAGTTTGACAGCTCTTACGTTTGACGTCTCCCAATCGAATCAACACAAAACGATTTCGTTTTTCGAGTTGTATTAAGTATGCTAGCTCCACAGTTAGCATTGTGACAGCATAATCAATCAATACAAGGAAGTACAAACACAATACTTTCAAAACAATGTTCATGATATGTCATGAAAATATGTTTCATCGGCGTAGGTAAACAATTTCCTTGAATACATAATGATTTGAGAGTTGGTACTTACTCTACTTTAAATCCTAAAATCCTGAATTTAATATCATTACGACGAAACTGAATGAAAATCCGCTGGGAACCTACCTTAGGGACGGTAACACGCTTCTGGAACCCGCAACTCTTATAATATTGTTACGAGCTGGGGTTCGAAGAGATTTAAAATACCGATTAAATAGACAAACTTTACTTCAACATCACAAAAATACAGTTAAATAATTAAACACTATAGAATAACACTTAGTCGCACAAAATTCCACTTCGCTGTTTCACTTTGATCGCTCTGATTCGCACTGTGTTCTTCCCGGCAAAGATCCTCTGTTTATATTGCCCACCGAACATTCGAGAAACGCCGAGATTGTTGTACAAAGTTGTAGACGCGCTTCGATGCGGCTCGGCGCCAAATACCTACACACCGACCGCGGCCGATTTTGGTACCTATGGCAAGGCACATACGGTCCATTTTCGTTTGTAGTTGATTCTCTCTGGATCCTTCTAGAGACGTCTGTCGACCTTGATGTGTTTAGGTGCGATTTAAGTACCTATTCGTTACAATATTATAAATTCGAATGTGTATTTTGTTTA
Organism: Nemapogon koenigi; assembly: GCA_963924495.1. Classification (NCBI taxonomy): domain Eukaryota; kingdom Metazoa; phylum Arthropoda; class Insecta; order Lepidoptera; family Tineidae; genus Nemapogon; species Nemapogon koenigi. Next base: position 9,951,916 of record OZ004647.1, on the reverse strand, counting down.
TTTGTTTGTTTGACCTTCTTCCACATATGACGATTCTACATCAAGTCATGGCGGACAACGCATGCGCCCCGCCGTGACATGATGGCGAATCTTAGCTACCGATTAATCGGCTATATTGTTACTGTGACGCCTATAATACTTGACATTGGCAAATCATTGATTACATTGATGGAGCCATTATAAAATAAGAAGAAGAAGAGCAACGGACGACAGAGATAGCTGAAGTGACATACTCGGAAATCTATCGGGATAAATTATTATGTCACATTTCCAAAACTTAGCAGGCTAGGAAAGCTAGTTGAAAATATAAACTAAGATTTCGTACCTTTTTTTTCCTTGAGAACTTTAAGACAGGATTTTCGTTTATACTATGAACGACTTAGTTTTGGCGATAAGAGGGAACGCGGGAAATTTTTTCCCCCAAAACGCTCTGTGATCGGGTCATCAAACTCTACACATGTCCCAACCTTTTTTGCCCAATAGATTTGGAGAAAATAAGCTGTGACAGTTTTAATCTTCTCCTTTTTTTTCTTTCTTTACGTTATAGCTCCCGAAACCGTGTTACGATTCCAGGGTACCCAGCGGAAGACCAAGTCTCCCTCGTTAAGCCGATGGCTGGTGAGGCTATATCTAACGAGTGGCCAGTTCTGCTGAGTTATATTTAGATGGAAAAGTGTGAAAAAATACTTCGAGGTAATAAAATCACAAAACCAATAATCAATCGCCATTTTAGATATAAATATTTTTCCTTCATTCATTCATCTTCAGGCATTTCATTTACATCACAAAGGGCTTCCCAAAAAGGGCAACACTGGACCGCAACTTTTTAACTGCTATCGAGCGGCCGCAGAGTTTCTAAATCGCGGGCGCTTCGCCTCTTCAAGAAACTTTTCTGTTTACTTGGCCATTATGTCGGGATGGGGCTACGGAATCACCAAAAATTGGAAAAGTGCGTATTTAAACATTTCCTCAAGGGTTCTGTAGGTATTTCATAAGAGCGTATTATTTGATAGGTGAGCAATCGTTTTGTTTGACATTGCAGGTAAGAGTTTATTAAATCATATTGATTCCGCTAATGTGTGCTACCAAATAATGGGGCAGTTATTATTAAACCCTGTTTAGACAGATTTCTCAACTAGCACCTGTACAGTGTACAGTATCGGTTTAAAACAATTTTAAACCGCAACAAAATCCGTTCAGTGGTTTTTGCTTGAAAAGGGCACAGACAGACAGACGAGGCGGGGACTTTGTTTTATAATATGTAGTGAATAACGATGATATTATTTTTATGACTATCTTTCCTAAGGAACTCTAAAAGCTTTATCGCCCCACATAAATAAAATTGTTTCAAGATCGCACAATCTTTAGGGATTTAAGAAAAATATCCGAGCAGCGGCTTATTAATTTCCGATAAAAAAATTCTTACCAAACCGTAAATAAGCCTACCATACCATAAATAGCTTACTGATCATGGGATCTATATTTGACACTAGATTTCCCTCCCGGCTTCGTCCGTGAAGTCCATAGTAACTTTTATCCCCAACTTGAGTTCATACAAAAATCCAATAGATTTTTTTTTACTGAATATCCAAATATCCTCAAATCCCCTGGAATGAGTATTTTCGATAGACTACTGCTCGTTTACTGATGGACTAAAATATTTGAAAAAAATATGTAGTAATTATCAATTCAAGTACAACAAATCTTAAAAAATATTTTTTTTGTAAGAGCAAAACTTCAATGTTTAAAATAATAATAATGGAATGGTGTTTTTTGGCTTTAATTGTCTACTGCTCTTAAACGGCTATGACGTTTGGAAATATTTACATGCCTAAAAATAAATAACACGTGCTTTAAACACAATAAAGTATATATAAATGAATTAACATTTTCCTTTATATAATATCGAAATATGTCAATTTCGAAGGTGTTTCGGGGACAGCGCTCAGTGACCGTTTGTATGGTCAAGGTCAAGGTTAAATACCTTATTCAGACTATTACAAAGATTTATAAAGAATATTAGCCAAATCAGTCCAGCAGTTCTCAAGTGATGCGCTTACACCAACGAACAGCATTTAATTTTTATTTATATAGACGTGGCGGCTCATCGATAGATGGCTCCTACTGCCTCAATACTTCAGTATTGCGCTAGTAGAAATATTTAATAGATTGACCAAATTTACAATTTAAAAAAAAAAAAAAACAAATTTCCAGTGACACGCGTTGGGGAATATTTCCTTTTACTCTGAGGCGTTGTGTTGTTGTGTATACCTATTGGTATACCTACTATATATTGTATAGCCACTTCTAGACTGGTGACCCCGTACGAACACAGCCAACACGGTTATTTGTAACTAAAATCGGATTAAAACGACCGAAAGGCCTAAATTTTCCACAGACGAATCTGGGGCTCTGCATGAATTAAATCTGAGCCGCTTGAAACAAAAGATAAATAGTTCATCAAGAGATGAAAGTGGTCGATTATCAACAGGTACCCCAACTTGTACCTTATATTTGAGACTTGGCTGTATGTTTACCATTGCCTTTTTCAAATGGAATTTATAGAACCAAAAAAAAAGCAAAATGTCAACAGCACGTTATCTTATACTACTTCTCCTAAGATTCCACGACACGCCTTGGTGGAAAGCGCACGCGCCGCGAAGACGTGTTAGGGAATCCAGTTTAATCCCGTCCGTGCTGTGATGGTTGTGATTAGTCAGTGATTAATAGGACATATCGCGGCCGGCGGGAGCATTCTACCTACCGATTATCGGCTTATTGTTACTGTGACGTCTATAATACTTGACATTGGCGGAATCATCAAAACCCTGATGGAGCCATTTTGAAAAAAAATAGAATAGAATACTTCTCCTAAAACTTCATTTCATTCTACGTCATATCATGGCGACCAACGCACGCGTCTTGTCGGGACGTGAAGGGGAATCCAGTTTAATCCCGTCCGTGCTGTAATAGTTGTGATAAGTCAGTGATTAATACTATAATACTTGACATTGGCGGAATCATCAAAATCCTGATGGAGCCATTTTGAAAAAAAAATAGAATAGAATAGAATAGAATAGAATACGTCTAAAACTATAAGTGAAACTAAAAGTGTGAAAAATCACATTGGATTAGAAATGTTTAAGTACTCGTAATTTCATGACAGTTAAACAAACCAATCTTGTAACGATCTAAAACCAATTATAATTAATTTAAAATGTAACCAACAGTATAAAACGTATACTAACACACATTAATGGACAGTTAAAACGTGATCTGCTATCGTTAAACTCAAATAAAGTGGGACTAAACTTAATTTCCTTTATTTTAAAATGCACTGCTCCGTTACTATAGAAAAGTGGAAAAGATCATGTGGAATATAAACTGTAAAAAGTCAGTTAAAAAGAGAAAGATATACATACATAGATGTAGTATGCTAGCGCTCTACTATATTTGTAATACATCAGTGTGCGTGACAAATGTGTAATTCTGTGGATTTTTCATCTTAGATGACTTACATCCAGGCACTGCAACATGCACTGCATTATCATTATTAATCACGTCTATTAAACACTAAAGTATATTTTAAAAGGGGATAAGCAAAATTATTACGGACACTAGGCTGTTACAAACTGTTCTAAAACGGTCTCGTCTATCTGTCTCGCTTTAACGTCCGCGTATCTATGCGCTTTCTCTTTTGTATTGCCAATCTAGTAGAGCGCCTGAGCGACTATACTACATCTATGGTCCCATAGAGATATTTCACTTTTTGATTTCAATTATATCTTTATTTCTAACTGAGATTTTGTCTACATTATATAGATTCTTTCTACACGCGTCATGCTCGATGGCTGTAAATCAAAGCTTTAAAAATATTTCGCATATTTTTTATACAATTCAGTATTGGGATTTCTGAATCATTCCTCGGCTAGCTATTATGTGGACTCGCCGTTTTCGACCGTTCGAATCGAACTAAAAATGGCGCGGTTCTTAAATATGCTAACCCACTGGAACCACGTAACTGGGGACAATTACAACGGAAGTCTTCTCTATCTCTTTTCCTTAAGAACAAAAGCAGCAATGTATATAAAATGAATCTAAATAATAGATAACAACTAAAAGTTTCACAGTAATGGTTACGCTTGGTATCGATCCGTACGTACTTACTTTTATGAATGGTCTGCCCCATCCCACTCTACTTTGGCCGTCTAACACCTAAATAATTAGAATTTTCGTTATTGTTAACAGCTGTTTGAATGTTTATGGCTTTTTAACGTTTACTCCACGTATTCCGGGACTCAGTTTAACGGTATATGATTTACTACACTTGGCTTCGCCCGTGGTTAAAATTCCTAATAACAATGTATACCGAAGGTTATTGGTGGAATAAACAATGTATGCAGAAATACACAGCTTACAACTAAAAGTAAAATTAATATACTTACTTAAGTATTGCTGTCTTAGTTCTAATACTTATGGAAGCGAGACTTGGGTATAAAAAGCATGAAAGTAAGATAAATGCAGTGGAAATGCGGTCTTTACGTAGAATGTGTGATATAAAACTTATTGACCGCATCCGGAACGAAGTCATTAGAGAAAAATGCGGAGTGAAAGATGATGTGACTAAAATTAAGAAAAGTAGTTTACGCTGGTTTGGACACGTTGAAAGAAAGATTGACTAAAAAGGTTTATATGGCTGAAGTGAAAGGAAATGCTAGCAGAGGACGACCTAGATGTACTTTTATTGAACAAATAAATAAAAAAATGATCGAAGGCAATATTAAAAGTACACACAATCGCCGAGCATGTATTCAATGAAAGGTATGCTAATTTTTTTAAGTGAAAACGTCTTTAGGGTCACCAATTAATGGCGACCATGGATAGCCCGGCCCGGTATGCTCGACACAAGAATCTCTGGGCAGGAATTCATGTACTGGCTTCCACGTATGCCTGAGTCAGGCATTTTTGGCTGCGCATTTCTGGCCGGCAATTCTTTAGTTGGCGTTGTTTTGAAGTGCAAATAAATGAATGAAAATGATTCTGAAGTCCCCATGACTGCCTATGCCTTTTTTTATAAATACACTAGCTTCTGTCCGCGGTTTCACCCGCGTGGAAATAGATCCAAAAGAAATAATTTCGTGTCTGTAATTTGTCCCTCCCCCGCCCGCTTTCGCGGTATAAAAAGTGTATATGTCATTCTCTGACCCCTAAACTACCACTATGCAAAAAAATCATGTCGATCCCGTGAAAAACAAAAACAAATCTATCCCACGGGAACTATACATTATTCCGAGATAAAAAGTAGCCTACGTGCTATTTCAGACTATAATCTATATCTGTGCTAAATTTCATCCAGATCCATTCAGCCGTTCTGGCGTGATTGAGTAACATACATCCACACATACATCCATAGAAACTTTCGCGTTTATAATATTAGTGGGATATTTAGTACAAAATAGTTGTCAGTCTGTCTGCAATGAGGTCTTGATGAAGATACTGTTAAAGCAATTTAAATAATATTTAACTGAATCTCGAGGGTTTAAACTTAAGTTCAGCCAAGCTTTAACCAACCTTTGGTCCTTAAACCTCATAGCATAGGTTCACCATCTAAACACCAAAAAACCTAACTCCACGCATTCGAAGCCTCTGGCATTAGCAAGTATACCCATTACAATAAAAAAAGACATGAGAAATATCTGTTTTGTCTTCTCTGACATGACAGAAAGAAGTGAAGCTTACACAACCAATTTGATTAGCATGAGACGCCTCTAGACCTTACTGGGACATCAAATGTGTAATAAATTATTTCCTTACGAGTAATAAAGGCATCCGGTTTTATATCTCCCGACGTCCTTCTAACGTTCAACACACAATTTGATATAGCCTCTTTGCTCCAAACAAATAATTCTTAAGAGCCCTATATCCATAATTTTTCTGGGATAATCTATTCCCAATCTCTCTTTAAATAATCCACCTGTGTCACGTCGCTGTTATTTTTTCAATGGCTTTTATTGAATAGGAAATATGGGTGGTTAAACTTTGCCCCCGTTTATTTGTAGCTTTGATCAATTAAAAAATCATAAAATATCTTTTATTTTGAATTTTCAATAAGCTATCAAAAAACGCGATGTATATAATTGAAAGGTAATGGTATAACAGCGCTTTAGAAAAAATTAAGAGCTTTGTTATAGACTATGAAAGAGAAAACAGGGGCAAAATAATTACCTATTCAATAAACCCAATTGAAAAAATAACGGCTATTTCAGTTAGATTTGTTAAATAAGTAACTATATGCTAAATGTCGACACAGGTGGTTTATTTACAGAGAAATTGGGAATAGTTTATCCCAGAAAAAATATGGGTATAAAATGGATAAAAATTAGCCTCTTCGGCCCCTCAACTAGCATTGTGCAAAAAACTACGTCATTCCGTTGCTTTGTTTTGACGTGAAAAAGGGCCAAACAACTTTCCGCCCCGGTTTCGACAATGTTTTTTTTTTAAATATGACATAAGAAGTTATTCCGAAGGATTTCCGGGATAAAAAGTAGCCTATGTCTGTTTAGAGAAGAAAATCAAACAAAAAAAAACACTTTGTGTGCATTTTTTTTTTAATTCACAGAGACAAAAGGGAATTGTTTTGTATGGACGAGGGCTGCAATCCAATTGTTATTCCTATCATTTCCAATTCCTAGAATCTATCTATAACTCGCCGTGGCTGAGCCGCTATACAAAAGCTAGAAACATGATATTTGGAAAAATAATGAGATGTAATGAGGTGATAAAGTATTGAAAAATCAAACGAACAGTTCTTGTAATACTAACGATTTCTATGAAAATCACGAAATATGGGTTTTTAGGTCGGGTGAAAATATTCAGAGAAATCAATTTTAAGGCGTTTTCATTTTCCGACAAACCGTACAAAGAAGCTTTTTCATCTACATACCTCAACAGAGCTGGCCACTCGGTAGGTATAGTCTCAAAAAATCTTCGGCTAAATGAGGAAGAGTTTGTCTTCCGCTGGGTACCCTGGGGCCGGCAACGGTTCTCGGGAGCTGTAAGGTAACCCGTGAAGATTTTTTTTAGACAGTTACATAATAACCAACGACAGCAGCTTTTTATTGTATTTTAGTCAGATTGTAATCTTATACCAACAAAAATAGACATCACGACCGTCGATAGAATTGAAGTCAGTAAAAACAAGTGATTTCTCTATATTTTTGTTTAATTTAATTTTAGTATAGATTAAAGAAGAACGGATGAATGGATAAAAGAACGATATATAGATAATTTACTAAATTAACACAGAGTTTTGGGGATTGACATATATTTCAGCCACGGATGATCAGGGAAAATTCATTTCCACGGGGCGAAACGCCTTAGGTAATGTTATAAATGCAATAATAAATAAATAAAAAAGCCTTTTATTTCATATTATACATATGGAAAAAACATACAAAAAAAGTTACTTGATATTTACAAAATTATGTTATGAACCCCTCGCAGGTGAAGGCCTCCTCAGAGATTGCCATTTGACTCTATCTTTGGCTATGGTCATCCAAGTATGTTCAGCCACCTCTAGAATGTTGTCTGCCCAACAAGCTCGTGGTCTACCCCGTCGTCATGTCCCTGGCGCTCCTTTCCACTCTGTCAAAGAGTACCTTTTTATCCACATGTGATCATCTCTTGTCTTGCAGTCTAGCAACATATCCCGCCCACTCTATTTCAGTTATTTTGCGTGTTTTAAATCATCAATAAACTTCGTTTTTCTTTGCGTATCTCCGTATGTCTTATTTTATAAATTTTCTTTATACCGTTATACTTCGTTCCATTGCTCTTTGACATTAAGTTATTTTTCTTTTCAATTTATTACTAAATCGTTTTTATTCAATTCTCAGAACTAATCAAAGTTACACATTTTAGATCCATGAATTCGCAATCCATTGATACTAAACTATCACAACAAAGAAATAACAATATTGGAAAATATCCAGACCAAATGCACTCTCCTAATATATTTATTTCTGTGCAATAAATATTTTATGACGTGATGCAACCACTAAGCTGTAATTAATCAAAACTATTTCGCAGTTGAATTTGAAGTCGATTGGTGCCAAAATAATAGGTTCTAAAGAAGATCTGTTCAAATGTTATGTTTGTAATTAATTGTCTAGATTAGTGATATTTAAAAATAAATCATCGAAATAGACATACATTTCATCGAGTTATGACAAAAATTGCTTTAAAAATCTGTTTTTTCAACATTTCTGGAAAACTACTGAAACAATTTTCCAAATCTGTTTATAAATGACGGAGTTTGAGGTAACAAACATTAAAAAAGTTTTTTTTTAAATCGGTTAAAAATAGAGTTACTTTTGTTGTTGTTCTGGTTCTTGATAAAAAGACATTATAAGAAAAATAAATAATTGACTTATAAAAAAAATATGCACTGAAAGTGTGCTTTCCGAAAGCCTATAAAATTTGAAGAGTTCTCGATTTCTCCAGGATCCCATTATCAGATCCTGGCCTGATGACCATGGGACCACCTGGGAAGTATACCTTTTCACACAAAAAAAATTCATATCGGTCCAGGCGTCTTCAAGTAATCGGGGAACATACATAAAAAAAAACATAAAAAAATCCGACGAATTGAGAACCTCCTCCTTCTTTTGAAATTCGTTTTATAAGAACATAGAATAGGGTGTTATGTATTACTAATATATCTATCTATCTATCTATCATCACGCCTTTCATCTCAAGAGGGGTAGGCAGAGACAATCGAATGCCATTTGTTACGATCCTGACATATCTCTTTTGCTTCTTTTATATTCATCATTACTTTCATACATGCTCGGCGATTTTCCATCGATCAACATATGTTTTATATGTTCAATAAAAGTACATCTAGGTCGTCCTCTGCCAGCATTTCATTTCACTTCAGCCATATAAACCTTTTTAGTCAATCTTTCATCCTTCATTCTTTCAACGTGTCCAAACCAGCGTAAACTACTTTTCTTCATTTTTGTCACAACATCACCTTTTACTCCGCATTCTTCTCTAATGACATCGTTCCGGATGCGGTCAATACGCTTTATATCACACATTCTACGTAAAGACCGCATTTCCACTGTATTTATTTTACTTTCATGCCTCTTATTCCATACCCAAGTCTCGCTTCTATAAGTAAGTGATGGAACTAATAATAAGAAATTATCCCAAAATTGTTAAATAGTGACAAAAAGTCTGAGGAGTGTGGAAAATGGCGTATTGTGTTTGGACACATGCCACTCTTATACTATTCAGCAAAAAATAGCGATGTAAATAAAGGGTAAAGAAGAGCACTCTTGAATTATCAAAATGTCATGTTCACTCACCATGCTGGTCCTTGTAACGTCGACATAGCGAAAACATCCTGCGTTCTTCAGGGTACCTGAAATAATATAATTATAATTATTATTTTTTTCTTTACGGGTTGCCTTACAGCTCCCGAAACCGTAACCAAGTCTCCCGCCGATGGTATTTGTGAGGCTATACCTAACGAGTGGCTAGTTCTGTTAAGATATATTTAGATGGAAAAGCCTCTAAGTGTGGTTTGTCGGATTATGTACATAAGTTTTTAATTAAAAAACCCATTGGTACATGGCCGGGATCCGGGACCGAACCCGGAGCGTCTTAACCACTCGGCCACCGACGAACCTTTTTTGCTATTAACTAGGCGTACCACGGTTCAATACCGGCCATGTACCAATGGGTTTTTAAAGTAAAATTTCTTAGGCAGCGATTCGATAATTTTTAGACGAGAATTGAGAGTGAAATTTCAAGCACGCGTCACGTTTTGGCACATTTCGTTACATGAGAGAGAAGAAAGATATAACGTGTGATGATACGACCTTATTTTCCTGGCCGCTTACAAGCTGGCGATCATAAATAGCATTTATTTTGATTTTAGAACACGATATTGTTCATTTTAATTCAATAGAACATTGTATGGAACCTAAATTAAAATTTTACTCATTCCTTCACAAACTGTTGACTTAGGCAGTACTCTGCCAATTGTAAAATTTATTATATTTCTATTTTATCAACTAAGTAAATAACTATATAAAATGTATTGAATCAATATTCAAGAACTAATATCTATGTTAATATAAAAGGAGCGCAAATAAGTATTGTAAGTATTTTTATCATACTTTGTATTGTGTTACTTCAATAGCTTAACGCCCTGTAGTAATGTGTAGTTAATTTTTATTACAGTGCGCTCCTTCTCCTTGCTCCTTCTCCTTTGATGGCTCCTTCTCCTTTCTCCTTACGGCTCCTTCTCCTTGGCTCCTTACGGATGCTTTTACTGGTTGTTCTTTTGCTGCTTGTTCTTCCTTGTTAATTCGACCAATAAACGAATGGTGAAAGTTTACTACGAGTTTTCCTGCAATACCCATCGACCCATCCTGGCTACCCCACAACCCGACAAACGTAGAAAGAAGGAGAAAGAGAGCCATACATTGTATATCTGAAGCCTGTTGTACATAGTGGACGTTTATTTTGTAAGGAGTTACGAACGAGCGAGCAAATTTTATATTTAAAAACTTATGTATATAATTCGTTAAACCATACTTAGAAGCTTTTCCATCTAAATTTATCTTAACAGAATTGACCACTCGTTAGGTATAGTCTCACAAATACCATCGGCTAAAAGAGGGAGTCTTGTTCTTCCGCTGGACCCTGGGACCGATAGCACGGTTGTTGTAAGACAACCAGTGAATAAAAAAAAAGTGGTAAGTAATTGGCGGATATATAGCCGAATTACAGAATTCCTGAACAAATCCTGAAATAAATATCACAGTTTAGCCATACCTATATCATACTTCTAAGTCTGACTGAACTCAATATAAATGCTACAAAATGCTGCTGTCATCCGCAGCTGTATTATGCCCGTAACAAAAATGGAGGATGAATATAAGTAAATTATATATATTATATAATGTATTGGTATAGCCCAGTGGTTAGTTATTTCATTTGAACAGACGGTTCCGGGCTTGAATCATAGATCGAGCAAAATTTGTTTGTTACGATCCTGACATACCTCTTTCGCTTCTTTTATATTCATCATACCTTTCGTATATGCTCGGCGATTGTGTGTACCTACTTTTAATACTTTGTACAAACGGAAACCCTATGGCTCCGCTGTCCGTCCGTCCGTCTTTTACAGGGCTCTTTTGAACCGTAATAGGTAGACACTTGAAATTTTCACAAGTTGGCCGCTGTAACAACAAATAATAAAAAATAACCTGCGCCATACAGGGGCGTCAAACTTGGTCTGCCCTTAGTGCATACTATTGAGTGTACTGAACCCTTCGTGTGCAAGTCCGACTCGCACTTGGCCGTTTTCATTTATATTGTCAATAAAAGTACCTACACATTATGTCGTCTTCTGCCATATAAACCTTTTTAGTCAATCTTTCATCCTTCATTCTTTCGACGTGTCCACTTTTCTTCATTTTAGTAACAACATAATCTTACACTCCCCATTCTTCTCTAATGAATATAAAGGAAGTATCGTATTTGATTGAATTGTCTCTGCCTACCCCTCTGAGATAAAACTTAATAGGTTAAATTTTCAAAAGAAATCAGTCATTCCACGTAAAAATAATTAACAGAATAAAAGGATTATGTGCGTGGGCAGAGCGAAGTTGTATTTATTTGTTAATAAAATTAAAATAGATGTTTTCATTCAAACAGAATTGCAAAGTTTACTTTCGTTTTACAAATGTCCGCTAAACCAACTTAATCTGTCCATCGAGGGATAAAAGTCTGAATTCATTTGAGTCCATCAAAAGGGTTGAGTTATACAATAAAGCTTTCTGCTCCACTCTCCGGACTTTCAACTATCTTTGTGCAAAAATAACACATCAATCCGTTGCTCCGTTTTGACGTGAAAGAAAATGACAAACACACTTTCGTATTTATACGTAACTAGCTGCCCGTCCTGGCTTCGCCCGTGGTTTTTTTAAATGTGACATAAGAATTTATCCTATCCGGATCTTCAACTATATATTGTCGAATTATATGTACATAAGTTTTTAATTAAAAAACCCAAAGGCAAATGGCCGGGATTCGGGATCGAACCCGTGGTCCGCCTAGTTAATAGCAGACGTCTTAACCACTCGGCTACCGACGCACCTATAGAGAAAGTTTGTTTGTCTGTTCTGTATGTCCTTATTTCACGTAAAAACAGAGAGTGACATGATTTTTTTATTCCCGAAAAATATGTATGACATTTCTACGAAAAAAAATTTTTCAAAAACAACTCGCTAGAGTTGAGATATAAAGTAAACATAAAACTTAGTATTATATTCTTAAACTGAATGTAATGTCTTATAATACTTTTAACTAAGTTAAAATAACAAAACAGTCTGTGTTGATAAAAAAATTAAAATCATAATGCCTTGTCAAAATCTACGTAACAAACTAAACGAAATTTAGCACCTGAAGAGATCGCTTAATATCCTCTTCTCTTACTCAGCATAACCAGTATAACCCATTACTTGAACTCAGAGTCCGAATAATATATAATTAATGAAAAGCACAGTTCCAAAAAAGTTATTCACATGTGTTTAACAATTTTTACTATAAACAATAGTCCTTGCGCTACGAAAGCTATCATGTGACTGACGGAGGCTTCGTTATGAAAGAGAAAAGCTCGTTAAACTTCGGCAAACCTCGGTTTTCATTCGTATCGCCCGAACTACATTCTGTCACCTAGACTAGAGAATCGATTCTGATTTTTAACCAGCTCTGGGAAAAGTTATTGAATCCATAAAATACTTAGCAAATGAGGAATTGTCTTCTTCTGGGTACCTTTAAGCCGGTACCGTGTTTCCCGGGATCCGTGAGAAACTCGGTAAGGTATGAAAAGAGATACGATAATATATGATTAGAGCTTGTTTAGAGCTTTGGACCGAGCCAAATAAAGCTTCTTTTCGTGCTTCGATGAGAAGTTTTTCTGAAAATACAAATCCAAATTACAGCGGACGGCTTGTTCAAATTAACATAGGTAACTCGCTAAGTGTGTGTGTCCTCCTTCCCGCGTTTTCATACAGTAAACTCTACTAACATTCACACATAACCATGGATTAAATTTTCACAAAATGAAATATATAGGTATAGTTTCTATTAGTAAAAGATTTTTTTTAAATCGGTTCACTAGATTTTTTTGTCTGAAACTAAGTACAGGTATTTTGTTTTTTGTTAAAAAAATTTAGGTATCAATTTATTGTATTGAAGGGAAAAAATATGACCTGCGGAAGCTCTTCTAGAAAAGTAGGCTGCCATAGAGTCATCTGCTTCTATTAAAATTTATTTTCTAGAATATTGGTCGGTTAACATGCTGACGTAAACAAATACATTCAATCGGCGAACGTAACATTCAATGTACATTTTTCAGATACATCGAACATGCCAGCTCTAAAAAATCAAATCTATCACTTCGACGAAATCTTTTTTTTTTCTTTCATCACGGGTTGCCTTACAGCTCCCGAAACCGTGTTACGATTCCAGGGTACTCAGCGGAAAACCAAGTCTCTCTCGTTTAGCCGATGGTATCTGTGAGGCTAAACCTTAGTGGCCAGTTCTGTTAAGGTATATTTTAAATAGCATGTTTTTTTGTTAATTTCATATTTTTCGCCACGATTTACCAATATTGGGATAATTTCTTATTATCAAGAGATAATAAAAAACAACTTCTATTCTTAAAGTTAATACCGGCTCCCATCGGCCGGGACATTGCAACCCGGTAACCCGGTTGTGCGACCCGGCCGTCCCGTCGAATGACCTGACCTACTCTTCAACCAGCTCACTCTAGCTTCACCTATATTAAGTGGGGAAGCTTGCTGTAATCGCTGAAAATTGGTTTCCTCTACGAAATTCAGTGCCTGATTTAACATATTAGGCTAATTGGGCTCAAGCGCAATGACTGAAGGTCATGGAGTAAATTAATTACTATGCTCTAATCATTAGAGTCTAATGAATATAAAATTACTTAATTAATAACTGTAGCTAATAAATATAAAAATTAATAAAACTAAAAATAATATAACTCAGAATCCGGTTTAAATACCGATTTTTTTGCCCTTAATTTAGGGGTTTTTTTTAATTGGTGCTGGACCCCTCGGAACTAAGGTTTCAATAGGAAAACGGCAATTAATCTCTCATTAGAGTATCTTCTTCTTCTTGTTCTTCTTTTATTATGGCTGATGATTTGCCAATGTCAAGTGTTATAGCCTTTATAATGTTTATAGCCAATTAATCGGTATTTAAGGTGATTAGTGTCCTCAAATCAGCTGGAATGAGCATTTTCGACAGACTACTGCTCGTTTACTGGATGGACTAAAATGTTTGAAAAAATTATGTAGTAACTAATCCTAAAAAATATATTTTTGTAAGAGCAAAACTTCAATATTTAAAATAATAATAATGGAATGGTGTTTTTTGGCTTTAATTATGTACTGCTTTTAAACGGCTATGACGTTTGGAAATATTTACATGCCTAAAAATAAATAACACGTTGTGCTTTAAACACAACAAAGTATATCTAAATCAATTAACATTTTATATATCGAAATATGTCAATTTCGAAGGTGTTTCGGGGACAGCGCTCGGTGACCGTTTGTACACACAACCATCACAACCATCACAGCACGTTCAGGATTCAACTGGATTCCCCATCACGTCTTGGTGAGCGCGTGCGTTATTTACAAAGACGTGACGTGTATTTGCCCCCAGCTTCTGTCACTGTCACACGTTGAAAGAACAAAGGATGAAAGATTGACTAAAAAGGTTTATATGGCTGAAGTGAAAGGTATGACGTTTTTTTATAGGTAGGTAATGTCAGGACCGTAGCAAATGGTATTCGATTGTCTCTGCCTACTCCTCTTGGAATAAAAGGCGTGATGATAGATAAATAGATAGTGGCCTTTTAGAAGTGCAGCTGTAGTCTTGCCAACTATACTCGCTAAATGTGGACATTGATGTATCTGGTCCTTTTTTCTTTCTTCACGGGTTGCCTAACAGCTCCCGGACCGTTTTGTCGATCCCAATGTACTCAGCGGAAGACCAGGTCTCCCTAGTTTAGCCGATGGTATTTGTGAGGCTATATACCTAACGAGTGGCCAGTTCTGTTGAGGTATGTTTAGATGGAAAAAACTCTAAGTGTATGTACATAAGTTTTTAATTATAATTTTGTTTTGGTCGCTTAAAATTATATTTGCCTATCGCTCATCTGCCATTTTGATCTTTACCGTCCTGTTGGTATCAAAATGAATGTAGTAGAATTTCACACCCTCAGCTCACTCAATCACAACTAAACCTATCTACGTACTGAAAATTAGTTTCCTCGACGAACATTACTTAATTTTCCTGCGACTCCGACCGAGTAGAAATAGGACCAGAGACAGCAATGTCCACATTTAGCGAGTATATTTAGTAAGACTATAGCTGCACTTCTAAATTATTAAAGCCGGAGTTCTAAGTATATACTTTGACTTCTTCAAATGTGATGAACTTGTAATAAGGTGCGTAAACAAAAATAATTGTTATCCCGGATCCCGGTCATGTGCCAATGGGTTTTATAATTTAAAAAAACTTATGCACATAATCCGACAAACCACCTTAGAGGCTGGCAACTCGTTAGGTAGGTATAGCCTCACAAATACCATCGGCTAAATGAGAGAGATTTGGTCTTCCGCTGGATACCCTGGGACCATATCACGGTTTCGGGAGCTGTAAGGCAACCCGTAAACAAAGAAAAAAAAACTCCGAATGAAAAATTTAAATAGGCAGTTCTCGTTTTTTAAACGATAAATCGCGCGCCATTTTTAGGGTTCCGTACCCAAAGGGTAAAAACGGAAACCCTATTCCTAAGACTCCGCTGTCCGTCTGTCTGTCTGTCTGTCCGTCCGTCTGTCACCAGGCTGTATCTCATGAACCGTGATAGTTAGACAGTTGAAATTTTCACAGATGATGTATTTCTGTTGCCGCTATAACAACAAATACTAAAAAACACAATAAAATAAATATTTAAGGGGGCTCCTATACAACAAACCTGTTTTTTCCCCGTTTTTATAGACAATGGTACGGAACCCTTCGTGCGCGAGTCCGACTCGCACTTGGCCGGTTTTATAAGTTCATGACGATAACCATAACTTTTATGTCGTAAATATAAATTCTCTACTTTACACTCTATCGACTACATTTTTCCGTACTGTTTATACGTCCACCAAAATAACGCCGGGGAGTTGTCCTCTGTACAAATATCACACACGAATGTCCGCGCCTTAAATAGAAGTACTTATTTATTATTCAGTAGTACAGATTCCAACTTTAAGTGTCCTCCAAATGTCCAAAACACGAGTGGTTTAAAAAATGAGTGCTTATCTTTTTCAGCTCGAGTGAACATTAAACCTGAGACCTGCCGTTTTTTATACTTCTTTAGTTTATTTATATTATAAAACAAAGAAATTCAACCGCCGCGTCCGTTGAGGTTTTCACTAATTCACCGTGATGCTTTAGGAGTATTAAACATGGACTTATCATGTTTAGGAGCTGAGCATTAACAGTATAAGTAAATCAAGTCAGGGGAAAAGTTAGCCTAAGTGTGATTTCATGGCGTATGCTAATACTGTCTAATCTGTCAGATATATAACACAATGTAGGAAAGAATTGTCTAGAATAAAATAATTTACAAAAGTCGAGTTTGTTTTCTAATTAGCGAAGGTGTGGTGGAAAACCCCGCTTCGTCATATTTCGAAAAATCCTTATTTAATATATGTATAAAAACACTCGTTAGCTCATAAATATCATCAGCTTAAAGAGGGAGACTTCGTCTTCCGCTGGGTACCCTGGGACTGATAACACAGTTTCGGGAGCTGCAAGGCAACCCGTGAATTTTATTAAAAACAATATTAAACAATTTTTGAAATCCATGATAAAGCACTGTGATTTGGGATAATATTGCGGCAATTCCAAAAAGAAAAATTTGATCGTGAAATGATCTCTCACTCACGCCACTAGATTATTCTATATTTTTATATCTTTCTGTTTCAGAATTTATCCATATCATTTGTAGGTATATACTTATGTCTGCCAGAAGTGTATAGGTATTTTGTTTATTATTTAACTACATTAGTAAAATTATTTTTCTTATCTATTATATATTTTATTATATGTCTGTAGATATCTATTTTATATATGTATGTATGTATGTACAAATACACCCCACATACACCCAACAATAACACACACCCAACCACAACACACACCCACATACACTACACACACACACACACACTATAACACACACCCAACACACTTTGACTCTTTGATGAACCGTATTTCTAGAATTTGAATTTCTTTTAATTTTTTTAAATTTGTTATTTGTAATTTATAATTGTTTCTTATTTTCTTTTAATATTTTCATCCTAACTAGTGATATATTTTTTATTTTAAAGATTTTTTTAATATTTTGTATTATGTTTTGAATTTATTTATATCTTTTATAATTTTAAATTTTATATCTTTGTTTCTGGATCAGAATAGATATATACCCAAATAAAATAGATCCTTTTGTGGCCAAATGTAATTATATTATATTATTTTAATCTATTAATCTGTTGTGCTGTGGATTTTTAATAAATAAATAAATAAATTAATAAATAAATAAATAAATATGTATTGTTGTGCCTAAGACCTGTTTTCTGTATCTTTTATTTCATTTTGACCATGTAGATTCAGATGCACCATGTAGATTCAGATGCACCTATGCAGCATCAAGATCTATCCTTCTCAGTCACAACACTCTCGCCACTTGAAAATATATCTTTAGTTACACTTTCGGCGAGTGCATTGTTCATTTGCAATTCTTGTCTTAAATATTTTTCGAACTCTTCGTAACTGCAATCAGAAGTCATTGTCAAATTTTCGGACACTCGAAACGCCTTGCATATCGTTTTACCAACAACTTTTATTACTTTTTTAACGTTTTCTAACTCTTTCTTCATTTTTAGTATTAAATTATTTTTGTATTCCAATGTTGTTTTTAATTTCTCGTTTTCTAAAGCTAACGATAATGCTTCCATTTGTGCGGCTGCTTCTCTTGCGTTAGAATTTATTATTTGCTTCTTTAGCTCTACTATTACATTTTGAAGTCGGAACGATTCCAATTCAACAGTATTTAATAGCTTACTTGATTCTCCTGCTATCTGAAATCCATATTTAAAGTATTTAATGTTATGAATCTGAAAGATATTAGTTTGTCAGTTTGTGTTATGTATGGCTTCATGATAATCTACTACTAATTCAGGATTTATTTATACATCTCGAATATCGATTCCAAAGTAACGCTATAATATCTTCTTTATTTATATCTTCCCGATTGCTTAAATTGCGGCTTTCAATAACTGTGTTTAGTCCTCAGAAACCCATCCCAAGAAAATTCTTTTTCATTTAAGCTTTTACATTTATTTATTCAGGCTTTGAAAGGCTTCTTACACAGTTGTAGGTCATACAATTCTTCTTTAATACTGTCCTTAGCATTTTCTTTGATAACAATAAGTTATGTCCCCAAACTAATGTATCACATGTACCTACTTTATATTCATCAGATCGGATCAGGATTAGGAACTGAACGGTTATTGAGAATTTCAATGCTAGTCCTAGATCTTACCTCATGTTTGTTCCTAACAGAATCTTTGTCGACCTTTTCATGCACGTTAGAACCACTAACTTTATTCGACAATTGTTTAATTATAACTTCCACAGCCGTTGTATTGTTTCGAAAAACTTCGTAACTGCTTCCCACGCATTCCTTTTTGTTTGCAAACTTGTTTGTGATTTCGGACTTATTATTGAAAACACTATCACCGGACGGTGTCATGCTTTTGTTGCTAGAGTGCATTATTTATTTGTAAATATTCGTATGAAAGTATTATAAAAATTTATGATAATAACTGGCGATTTGTTTACATTTTTTTTATTATAAATTTGAAACTGTCTTGTTGGCAGATTTTTGTTTTAATTTGCAAATTAGCAAAGAAGACTTTTCTTAAGACTTTCTAAAGCTTTATGATAATGATTTGGTAAATGCTCCATTTAAAATAAAATCGAGCTAAAATCGTGACCAACCTCAATCCTATCTATTATCATGCCTTTTATCCCAAGAGAGCAGGACAATTTGCTACGATCTTGACATATCTCGGATCTTTTGCTTCCTTATATGTTCAATAAAAGTATACTTAGGTCGTCCTCTGCCACGTGTACTTTTCTTCATTTTAGTCACGACGTCATCTTTCACTCCGCACTCTTCTCTAATGACATCGTTTCGAAGGCGGGCAATACACTTTGTATCACACATTCTACGTAAAGACCGCGTTTCCACTGCATTTATCTTACTTTCATGCTTCTTATTTCATAAGTATTCTCGCTTCCATAAGTAGGTAATCTACTAATTTAAACATACAGACAAACACACTAACAATTAAGTCTGCGTAGAGTTTTGAGTACCTATTCATATTATATGCAAGGGCGGATCCAAACAAAATGGTACCAAAATAAAACAATAACTTTAAGAAACTTCAATGTTTGTTTGTATCTATATTATTGTTTGTATTATATTTGTTTATATTCTATAGACTCAAAAACTACTGGACCAATTTGAAAATATTTTTGCATTTGATAGTCCAATTCTTGGGGAAGGTTATTTAACATCACGCTACCTACCCAAGGAGGTGAATTGTATTCCTAATACAACGCGAACGAAGTAGCGGGCAATCGGCTAGTATTAAATAAAAATTAAATGCATCATTGGAGAACAGCTGAACCGATTTGGTTTTTTTTAATGTTCGTAATAGTCTGAATAAGGTTTTTATTAAATTATTTTTGAAAAAGTGGCCGGAGAAATTGTAAAATTCAGGAATAACTGAAAGTGTTTCTTTCGATAGAATTTCTGTATTAACTCAAGACCATAGGTTTCAACGTTAATATAAGCTCCACAGGCGAAGCCGAGGCTGAAAGCTAGTTTTAATATGAAGGTTTATAAATATGACAATAGTAAACAAATAAGTAGTTCTGCCTACCCTAAAATCGCAAACACACCATCAAAGTCCATGCTCCACTTAGAAGATGCAATGCACTAGATCCATCAGTGTGTACCTACATAACGCCCCAGTTTTCATGTTCTACTGACACTATTACGGGTGCCTCCCTCTGACCTATTTTCAGTTCTTTAGTACTAGGTAACTAGAAACTAGGTAGCTAGAAGTTACAGTTGTATTATCTGAATGGTGGGGCACGTTTTGCTCACATGTTTTTGTATGTCTTCAATGTAAGGCAATGCGTGTTTTAACCACATGTTTCTTGGTAGGTACTTACCTGTAGTAGGAAGCTTTATTAAGAGCCCTATATCCATAATTTGTATCTATCTATCTATCTATCTATCATCACGCCTTTCATCCCAAGAGGGGTAGGCAGAGACAATCGAATACCATTTGTTACGGTCCTGACATATCTTCTTTCGCTTCTTTTATATTCATCATACCTTTCATACATGCTCGGCGATTGTGTGTACTTTTAATATTTGCATCGATCAATATATTTTTTATATGTTCAATAAAAGTACATCTAGGTCGTACTCTGAGAGCGTTTCCTTTCACTTCAGCCATAATATAAACCTTTTTAGCCAATATTTCATCCTTCATTCTTTCATTCATTCAAAAAATTTCAAAATCATAAAAACGGGGGAAAATTTAATAATCCCGTTCCGATCCCACTCAGGGCAATAATTAAATTATTTTTTTAGCTTCGCGCTCCGGCTTCGACCGTGGACATTTTTGAAATGTGACATATTATTTTATCCCGAACGTTTTCCGGGGTAAAAAAAGCCTTGCCACTCTCCAGCCCTCAAACAAAAAATCACATCGATCCGTTGCTCTGCAAATTTCTCTATCTAAGTAGGTGTTCAAAGATAAAATGTATTAGGTATTCATTATTCTTATGAAAAAACCTCGAGTCCATCGTCTTCCAGGTCTCTAAATTTTCATAATATTCATCATCCGAAAAATGCATATTCTTCAAAATCTGTAACGTTATATCTTCAACTTTCATTCAATATCTACCTATAATACGGGAATTATATTAATAACACCTGTCGCACATTAAATTCGGAACGCGCCAATACAAGCGCTCTATATTATTATTAAGTATATACCTACTTTAGGTATGCAGGTAATTCATCAAATCTTTCAGCAGTTTCAGAATCTAGAGATTATTAGATTGCCTACTTTATAAATTCATGCACATTCTGGGGTTAAAAAATAATTAGATTAAAATTCCATATTTTATTAAATAAAAACAATGTAAAACATTTTAAGTAAGTATCCTTATTACTTATTAATTAAATATAATAAAACATATAATTGTAAATTTGCATTCAATCATGTAAAATAATAAGATCTTTTAGAATAGAGAGATTCAAAGTAGATTGTGATATTAAAGTGTCATAAATGTGGACCCTGACAATAATTATTTCGTAAAATAAAATAGATCATCACAAACTGGATTAATTGACATACCCAATTTATTGTCATAATCATATCGAAGTACCTCAGTGCCTTCGTTGGTCGCAGTAGATTATATTATATTTATTGCTATAGTTTCATATTTTTGCTTACTTAGAATAATTAATTTTATAAGTAAATTTTGCTCCCAATTTAATTATATCTACATATTATTGGAAGACAATTTTGTCTGTGTATAAAACATTAATTACTTACAAAAGAATCTTAATTTTTAATAAAAATATTATACTTTCCATAAAGCACTTTAAGATTTTTTGTAAAAAAAAAATGCTACACTATCTAGAAAATTCTTTGGATAATCGAGATATCACTAGTGAATATCAATATTAAATAAAATTGAAAGATTTTCTCATATCAATTGTAATAATGTTTTGTTACCGAGTTTTATAAATCTTCATATAATAATGAAAGGATAAAAAAGCAAGAGAAGTATGCACAGATCGAGAGAAGTGGCGCTTCTTCATATTTGCCTACCCCTTTGGGAAACAGCCGTGAAGTACCGCTTTTCTAGTCTTGTCTTATTTGGTAAACAAACTTAGCATGCCTTTTTTAAATAAGTTGTCATTTAAAATTTTTAAAAGACATTATAATATTAACAATTGTACATATTAATTAAGATTTTTAACCTATTTTCCTTTTTCAGAACTCGTAAATTAACAATAAAAAGACAAGGCTAAAAAATTGGACTATACGTCTTATCCATAAATAAAAACGACCGCAAAATACATAAAGTACTTCAAAGTGGGAAAGAATCTAGAAATGTATTTTAAATTAATAAATTATAATCTTTGGGCTTATATTGCGTTACCGAACCTATTTTTATAGAAAGCTTTGTACTGCACAAAGTGGTTTTTTAAATGTTTATAAAATATACAACCTTACATTATCACACAATAACATAGAAAGATTCTTTAAAAAAATATTGTCATAAATTAAATGCTATTGATGGATCAGTATTTTTAACACCCGAAGCAAAAAAAGAGAAGTGTTATAAGTTTGAAACCCTTGTCTGTTGTCGGTGGCATCGTAGCTCCAAAATGTATGGACCTATTTCAAAGCTTGCGTTTCAAGCCAGTGAATGTAAATCATTTGATTTTTTTAAAAGGTATACTTATTTTTGTACCGTGAATTTTAACACGCACATTTCACTTATTTAGTAATGTCATTACGTAACATAGGCATTTGCCAGCATCGTATATTTAATATTATACAATCTCTTTGATATTTTGTACATAAGTAGGAAGTATTCTGACTACCCCGAATTGGATTTTGAGGCATGATGTCAATTTAAAGTGACGTGACACGGACGTAACAAGTAGGACTCTGACACATGGCTCAGACGTGACTTGATATAAGTATTTTAGTTGCTACCAGTTTATTGTTACGTAGTACGTGTCACGTAGTAGCACGCCAGTGACGTTACGTTTATACATTACTATAGAAGGCGCTCTACTAGATTGGCAATCCAAAAGTGAAAGCGCATAGATACGCGTATGTTAAAGCGAGACAGATAGATGAGACCGTTTTTTAAATACGGTTTATTTTTGTAAAATATCCTTTTTTAATAGACGTGATTAATTATAGTTATGTGTGCAGTGCCTGGATGTAACAAATCCACAGAATTACACATTTACCGCAGACTGATGTATGATTTTTTGGTCTCGTTCTAATCGCGACATTACCAATATCCTAAATTTAATTTCGTTGCGATAATGACAAAAATTACAAGGTACCAATATTCGAAACCCCTTTTTTTTTCATTACAAACCCGATAGAGTTTATGTACACCTGCTAATGTATCTTATTTTGTAAAATTTTATGTGTTAATAAATAAATAAATAATAAATAATCTTTGCTAAGCCATATTTAAAAACAATACATATTTTGACATTTCTTTGGATCATTGTGTATTGTCATACTGACCTGCAGCCTAATTGCGTAACTTGAAAGCGATCCAATCACTTTTTTTACAGATAAAGGTCGAATTTAGCCCCGCACTTTTCGAAATGTGTATTTTCGTTAATTGTGCTACATTGTGCTGCGTTTGTGCCGTACTGTGCCGCAAAAAATAGCTTAATATCTCAAACCGTTTTCGACCTTTATCTGAAAAAAAATTATAGTGATTGGATCACAATCAAAGTTACGCAATTAGGCTGCAGGTTTGGCCAAGGCAACACAGTTAATATGCCTATATTTTTCAAATTACATAAAATTTAATAGAACAATAAAAAACGGACTGAAATGTCCATTTAAACAATAAAATTGTCGCTACTGCCGCCACCGAAACGAAATAAAAGTCATAATTTTATGATTAGAATAGGGTAGATGGCAGGGTAAACAAAATATTATTCTATTTAGTCCATCATTTATATTATCAAAAAATATTAGACACGTATTTTTTCTTTTGTCAATCAAACAAAAAATGACAGAGATAAAGCGCGTCAAAGTTTGGGAGTGGGGGCTGGTGACGTCACGCCTTGCTAAAAATTGTACCACGGCGTGACGTCACGCGGAACTTTAGCGGGCTATATCTTCATCATTTTTTGTTTAATTGACAAATGAAAAAATACGTATCCAATATTTTCTGATAATCTAACTGACGGACTAATTAGAATTGTTTAGTCATCATGCCTATTGTGACATCACTTAGTCGGGCAGGCTTACTAAATATAATTATATAACAGAACTGCTAGCCATCATGTTGACGCCACACGTCCCATCCCCGCGATATACTCTGTAGTACCCCTGCTCGCCCCAAGACTCTCCCCACGAGTTCTTCACAATCCAATACGGCAACTTCTTATTGAATAATGGATACTCTGAAAAAAAAATCAAGAGGTTAGTATAATATTCATATATTGAGTTACGATTGTTTATATGATATTTATGTCTTATTCTTCTTTTGATATATGGCAGCAGTGCTGACTTATCGTCGCAATTCTGCCAATCTCCAGTGTTTAATCTTGATGCCGATAAATCTGTGATATGTCTTATTAATCACTGACTAATCACAACCATCACAGAGCGGACGGGATTAAACCGGATTCCACATCACGCCATGACGAGACGCGAGCGTCCGGCGCCATGACAGGATGTGGAATCTATATATATCTCTATATATTTTTTGTCGGTATCCAATATCTCCCTTAATACTGTATAATGTATTATATAATGTACTAAGTTAATGTTTGATTCGCCATTTCAAAGATTATTTTTCCCTCTAATGATGAAAAATAAACAAATAAATGTTTCTTTTAAAATTAGACTAATTTATTCATTTTGAAAAAGACGCCATTTATCCTAAGAGTGGTGGGCAGAGACAATCGAATGCCATTTGCTACGATCTTGACATACCTCCTTCGCTTCATTTATGTTCGTCATACCTTTCATACATGCTCGGCGATTGTGTGTACTTTAAATATTGCCTTCGATCAATATTTTTTATGTGTTCAATAAAGTACACCTAGGTCGTCCTCTGCCAGCATTTCCTTTCACTTCAGCCATATAAACCTTTTTTGTCAATCTTTCATTCTTCATTCTTTCAATGTGTCCAAAACTCCAAACCAGCGTAAACTACTTTTCTTCATTTAGTCACAACATCATCTTTCACTCCGCGTTACTCTCTAGTGGCATCGACATTTTTTACTTTATGGGCTTAGGAGGGCGCGCAAAGCCGGCAAGAAATAATAGATACAGCTTGCCACCTGTTCTGTTTCATATGGACAACTCGCTAAATGCGAGCATTGTTTCCAATGACCCTGGCCACAATTCAAGGCCGTCACGATGTGTTTGTTTGTTAAGTTTTAAATATTTGTATACCCAAGAAAGGGTTCAGTTTTTATTATTTAAGATAATAATTGTAAAACAGGCAAATGATTTGATTGATTTGATTTGATTTAGGTATCTATCAAATATCGGACTTAACTCCCCATAGATGGCGCTAGTTACAGTGTTTCTCAAAGTGGGCGATAACGCCCCCTTGTGGGCGCTGGAGGCCTAGAGGGGGGCGGTAAGGGGCCCAGAAAAACTAATATAGCACACTATAATTAAATTAAAGTAATGAATTTCATTGTGATTTTTAAAATGTGTTAAAGTAAAAAAAAATTGGGGGGCGCTGAAAAATAATTGATTTTCAAAGTGGGCGGTAGACAAAATAAGTTTGAGAACCTCTGCTTTAAAAAATACTTATAGAGCATAGTTTTATTTTATTTGTTTATATTTCAAAATACGATAGCAGAATAAGCTCCGAAACGACTAAACGATGCTTTTCCATCTAAATATACCTCAACAGAACTGGTCACTCGTTAGGTATAGCCTTACAAATATCATCGGCTAAACTTGGTCTTCCGCTGGGTACCCTGGGACCAATAACACGGTTCCGGGAGCCGTAAGGCAACCCCGTGAAGCTATAAAAATACATGAACACGTCAATATAGTCATAATCACCGTTTCTAACAAGCTAACAAAAGACTTAGTAACAAACGTAACGAAACAGATTAGTCACTCTATTATAAGCAAATTATAAAAACGCAGAACTAAATAATAACGTCTTAAGAGGCTACCTTCATATTAAATCATATTTTTCAAATCGTTTTGAGTGAAACCTAAAGCTCTTAGAAATATAGAAAAAATTACATGTTATAATTAATCATATTTCATAATAATCTGTTAATCATAAAACATGTTTTAAGAAACTTTGCTCGATAGAAAAAAATTGCAAAGTAGCCTCTGAAAATAGTCTCCTTTCCAAATTTCTCAGTATTACATGAAGTATTGTTTATTAAATTAAGTACAAATTTGTATCATCTATTACTAAAGTAAGATGTTAATTTAGATTTTCCATAAAGCTACTCCTTTAATTTAAATAAATTATTTTTGATTTGTCACTTAGGACGTTTGTTCCAAGCACCTTCCGTGCGCCTCTTCTCTTTTGTTTCTATTCAATGCGACAGAGAGAGATTCAGCGGAGAGACCAATCGATCACGTAGCGCTGGGTAGCGCTAGAGTATCGTATGCAGCTAGGCCACGCCCCTCAAACTATGATTTTATTTGAATGTATCGTCTTAATCAATAATGTAAGCTATTATGTATGTATTAAGTATGAGCGTGATAATTTTCATATTATCCAAATAAAATCGACTACTCGCGCGTAAATATTTTCGCACGTGGAGATTTCTAAAATGTGATATTAAGGAGACGCTTCATAACCCCGGAAAGTCATCAATGTCACGCATATTTTCAACCGACTTTGCGACTCGAGTTATCTTAATATATTATTTTTGTTACATATCGAGTAAAAATAATTTCACATACTTTATGGCGTATTTCTAATATTTTTTCGTACAATACTTGAATTGCTGAAGTCCGTTTTATTGTACCGATTGTTTGGTAATTTTCTTTCTCTATTTATTTCTTTCGTTCGTATATTGGGTGAAAGAGATGCAAAATTTTCGAACACGACGTGCGTTTTTTAGTTGAGAGCTCTTAAAAATTCAGTTTTGACGTGAAAGAACTTTTGCATTTATAATATTAGATAGTATTAGAATGAATACTAGCTTTTATCAAAGTGGAATTAGACTTGTTTCAGGGGCCTATAAGAATCCAGCCAGGATATAAACGTAATATCATTTATTTCTTATTAAAAATACAAAAGTACATACATTTTGGTGCCGTTTTGGAGAAATTTTGCAAATCATGACGACTATAGATAGTCGATGGCCTAATTGGTAGGACGGTGGACTTGAAACCGGAGGTCCCGGGTTCGAATACTACCCCCTGCCAAAATGCTAAGCACCAATTTTCTTCAAGAATATGTGCTTAAATCGACTCCTCGTGCTCCGGAGGGCACGCAAAGTGACTATGGCAATTCCTCTCAATGAGCAAACACTAAAAATGGTGCACTAGAGGGAGACCATGATTCAGCAGTGGATCTTAAAAGGTTGATGATGATGATGATGACGACTATAGGTACATATTAAGGATTTTTTTGTCTAAAAAGGGTATGTCAAAAATTCATTTATTTTCATTTAAAATAAACTATTGGATCGTTATCATATGTATCTGTACGTATTTTTTTTTCAGAGATTGATTGAATAATTCTTTGGATATTTCGACTTATATATCGAATAATTTTGCGATTTTACGCTGTTAATGCCTTAACAGAAGTATCCGTTATTTTTAGTAGTATCATATTTGTAAAAAATATTTATAATCACCTTTAATGCCATATCCGACGATAAGAACGCCATGATCCAAGTTTTCCGGATTACAAAGCACCTTCCACGGATGGGAGACCCCGCCCACGTAAAACTGCATCGCATTAGCATTTATACCTGCAAAAACAAAGAGCGTGTTATACATTAGTCGTCAATCTGAACTAGAACGTAGAACTAGCTTACCGCCCCGGTTTCACCCGTGGAGCCCATATACACTTTAATCCCCTATTAAGGAGACGTCTCATAACTGTTGTCCCATACAAATAACATATGCTTCACGACTTCTTTAATTACATTCACATACTTTATAAAAACGTTAACTACAACTTGCTATTTCTAATAGTTTTTGTATAATACTGGAAGAGCTTATGTCCGTTTTGTGTATTTTCATGTTTCTGGTACGTGAATCTTGGCCAATCTTATATTATCCTTGGTTATTTTATCGATTCTTTTTGCAGTGTATCTCAAGAGATATCGACAAAATAAGCCGCGCGGTTTACTGAGTTAATTGCGCTAATAAACTTGCTCTCAAGGTTTTGAGTTCATACATAAAACAAAACACTTTCAGTTTTTCCTGAAAATTCCATATTTTTTTCCCTAAAAACCTTATTCCAACTACATATTACGAACATTTAAAAAATGTCAAATCCGTCCAGCCGTTCTCAAGTAATGCGCTTACCAACGAACAGCATTTAATTTTTATTTATATAGATATCCATACTAATATTATAAATTCGAAAGTAACTCTGTCTGTCTATTACGCTTTCACACCTAAACGACTGAACCGATTTTGATGACAGCTTGAACCCTAGGTAAGGGCATAGGCTACATTTTAAATCCACCCCTCTAAATAATAGGGGATGAAAGTTAGTATAAGGGAACAGCTAGTGTACATATACAAATAAATGGAATTGAAGTGTTAATGTTCGTGAAGAACGGCTGAATTAATTTTGATGAAACTTTCAGAAACCATAGTGGGGTATATTAGATTAAAGCAATTTATTGTTTATAATATCTTAATAAAGGGTAGATAATAAAAAAACGTATTGTCTACATTATGACCGCGTTAATGGCAGTAATATTAAAATAAAGGGGCAATCGCTAGTTTCGGAATAAACCAAACTGAATTAATACAATCATATCTTAAAGTCTTAAACAATGGCATCACGTCAGGACGAGGAAAACTGTGTGAGAACTATAGCTTCATAAATACAAATAACTGATTGACCACCTCCTTAGAATTTAATATACATTTCTACAAAAAAAATTGGTAATCCCTAAATAAATAGGCTCACCAACATTCATTATTGCATACATCCCATACAACAAATGTATTTTGTTATAATAATATAATTATAGATCAAATAACTAAAAAAACACGTTTTTGTGAGTGATGAACCCACCTGGCTACATGATCAGACCGGCAGATGTCGCTACATATAAGTAGGAAAAAAGCAGCTTCCCTCTTGGCACACACCCATACACATCAGACTTTAAGATGGGACACAGGACATTATCTTATAAAAAAAAATTACCTATGGAAACGGGTCCATGTTTCAGAAGCCACTTGGCCATGTCCGTCTCATTAGAGGATATATTGACAGCCCCACTAATCTGAACTCTAGACAATGTCTTATTGTATTCACATTTGTCATCTTCTCCCTCGTACGGGTAGTCATTTTCCGTTTCCAAGCCACCTAGTTGCTCTATAGCTCTGAAAAAAAAACGACATTTTCCGAATATTAGTAGGTCATTTTATTCTACACAATCCTTTCCTACATTATTTTGTTATATCTCTTACGGATTAGACAGCATACGCCACGAAAACTTTACCCCTCGACTTGTTGTTTTATTATCGCAACAGCTAATACTTTATATGAAAATTATGCTAAAATACAAACATAATAATTATAAATAATAATGGAAGACACTACGTTCCCACAAATTAGACGTCCTAGATCGCCTTTTACATTTAAAAACAACACAATTAACTATTTTTCTAGAGCTGTCAATTGGCGGAGGGGGAAGCCCTTAGTCTTTGTACTCTATATTCCTAGTAGTTTTCGAGTTTAATTCCCTAACTATGCGTCACGATGCCCTGGGGAGTCGCAGCGCTGTCCTGAGGGCGTCGTCGTCGCGAGAATCGTAAAACGGATTAAACTTTATTCAAATAAAACTAAAAAAAAATTTGTAAAAAGGTTGAAAAGCAAGCTCATCTTTCTTTATTAACTCAATTCGTCGGAATCTTTTTTTTCCAATTACTTGAAGACGCCTGGACCGATTTGGAAAAATTGTTTTTGTCCCTTGGTCATAAGGCCAGGATCTGATGATGTGATCCTCGAGAAATCGAGAACTCTTCAAATTTTATAGGCACACTTGAAGCGATTTGGGTATTTTTTTTTATAGTGACTTGTGCATTTTGGTTTTGAAGGCGCTTTTTTTTCTTCATCAGAAGTGGTTGTTGATTGTACTGTTATATTTTCTAATAAATAATAATAATAATAAAGATTCTATAATCTTTAAAGGTACGTCGCCAAAACATTACAGCCTGTAAAAGGAGTCCCAGTATAAAAAAGATATAGGCAATCCAATGAGTATCCAAATGAAGTCGGGGCGAATCGCTAGCATTTCGTAATAAAGTGCATTATTGAAAAACGGTGTGTTGTATAATTAAACAGCAAAACTAAGTATGTCAAAATAATAACTACCACATTCCATTATTCATCAACATATTGCATACTTGTTAAAACAAATAACTTTTATAAATAACAATGTAGGAGGTAAATTCCACAAGAACTATTTAATTCAATACAGAGTTTGAAGGCCGGAAATCCTTCAGGATAAACTCTTGGTACATTTACTAACGACCTCGCCCGGTTTCGCTCGGATAAAATATTACTTTGACAGCAATACATAAAAGGTATAGATACCGGCAAATGAGTTGGGATATATAAAATACTATACTGTGCCTTGCGGTTGCAGCCGCGTTAATGGTTACTGTATTATAGCCTATAACCATCCTCAAGAATTGGGCTATCAAATCCAAATCCGACTGGTGCTTCCAGTGATTCAAACAAAGAGTACAAATAAGCAAACAAAATTCTTTACCTTTATTATTATTATAAATAATTTAGTTCTAAATAGGTGTTATACTGGGCACCGAATGTCAAAGGGCTTAAAGTTTAAAGTTTAAAGTTTATTTGGCGGCAATTATACAGTACTAGCGACCCTGCCCTCGGCTTCGCACGGGTACAATATAGGTTTACAACAGTTTGAATATGTACATAAATACGCTTGTAACTCTTATCTATCAAAAATAGATCATTTTAATCTACACGATTCTTTCTTGCATTATTTTGCAATATCTCTGACGGGGCTCGCTGGAGCTAACTTTTCCCCGACTATACTCTCTTATACTGTAAATGCTCAGCTCCTAAACATGATAGGTTCATGTTTAATACTCGTAAACCTTCCCAGTGAATCGCCCTATTTCATAGTGAAAACCGCAACTAAATCCGTTCAGCCGTTTTTGCGTGACTGACGCGACGGGGCACCTTGTTTTATAATTATGTCCTTATGTATAATCTTATGTTATATAGGGTACCTAAACTGTCAAAAAGTCAAAAATGAAGATGTAATTTTGTAATGTAATGATAGCAAAAACAATATTTATACCTGTATGCATTATCAGGTAAACCACCATTGCAGCCTTCGTCCAACTTATCACAATCCACCAGCTCTTGTTCGGACAGCGATAACAACTGACCAGTCTTCAACTTCCATTGTCCTTCAATATTTCCTGTAGAATAAAAACATAATTATCGCACAGGTAGACAATTTTTTTATTCTTCTTCTTCTTATTTTATAATGGCTCCGTCAATGTTAATCGATGATTTGCCAATATCAAGTATTATCAGTAACAATAGTCGATTTATCCGTAGTAAAGATGCTCCCGCCGACTGTGATATGTCCTCTAATGACTAATCACAACCATCACAGCGCGGACGGAATAAAACTAGATCCCCATCACGTCACAGCATACGCGTGCGTTGACCGCCATGACATGACGTGGAATCTAATTTTTTTATTAAAGGTTCTCATAAGAATTTTCGTATGTCACTCACTCTTCGGCCCTACCTACAGCTATCTCTGTGCAAAAAATCAGGTCGATCGAAAGAAGGACAAACAAACATCTTGGTTTCCGACCGAAACAGGATTTTCAGCCGAAACCGAAACCGAATCTTTTTTTTCTTATTTATAATAATAGTTAGGAAGTTAGGTTAATTTACCTGTAACACTAAAGGCCCAACAGCTTCCACAGGATCCTTGGTTCTTCACTTCGGTGACAGCGCCTTTATCGCGCCAATCGAACTTATCTGGCAAATCTACATTCGGTATTACAGCTCGAGGCATCGGGATCTGATTGAGGTCGCGCAGCCCGTGCCTTAGTCCCAAATATTTAGACTTGAACTCTTCATATGTCAAATCCGTAAACCTTGTCACTGCGTACGTAGCAGTACCTTTGTCGTGGGTGTTGAACTCGTGGATTTTCTGAACGTTATCTTTAAAGATCTCAAATCTCTTCGCCATTTCGACCCAGTCATCGATGTAGTCCGGTTTGTACGTCTTGATGAACTCCCCAAACAGGTGTTCAGCCTGGACGTGCATATAAATTTCGGCGGTCATAGCTTCCTTATAATCGCAAGATACTCTGTAATTCGCACCGTGATTCACCCAATGCCTCAACCATATATTGACACGACAGAATTTGTTGAGAACAAACTCGTTGGTTCCATTGCAGTCGTCGCGTACAGTCAATGCGGGACAGTCCGTAAAACCAACTTCCATTTTCATTCGATAATGTATACCGGCCACCATTTGCTTTTCGAGCGATAACACTCTGACAATTTTCTGTTTGTAAGGGTGCGGATACTTAGCCTCGATGTGTTTGAGGGCGTTTTTCGCCAGTTCCATTGTTGCTTCGGCATTTTCGAACTCTATGTGCGCCTCCAGAGGTGTTTCATCATCGTCGCAGCTAACATCTATGGAGTGACCGTTAGCCACCCACAACCTCTGCCACACGGTGGCCACGCAATGACGGCGAGGTAGATGCTCCAGGAAGTTACAGGTGGTCATATCTTGTACCCATTCGTACTTCATACAAGTTGTGTATCCAACATCGAAGTCGATGATAGTCTGTCTGCCTGAAGTGAGCTTTGTCGTGTAGCTGCTTATCTGAATGAGTCTTTGCTTGTATGAGTGCAGATTTGACATTTCCAATTTTGATATAGCATCGTCAACAAACTTTTTAATATCGTTTTCCTCTTGTGAAGTTGTATTTTCAAAATTTATAGATCTTTTAACCCTGGTCTTATCACCTATACATACAACTTTCAAATCATGTATTCTTCTCTCATTTGGAGCTAACCAAATATACGAATGGCATTCTCTGGACGGTTTTTGCTGGTCAAAGAAACAAGTGTTTAATAATTGTTGACGTGCCACATCTTTGGTACAATTCAATGAAGAAACTATGAAAGTCAACTTAATAGGATCGTTACTGTCTAAAGACGGTATCAGTTTAGCTTCCCCTCTCGGAATAAGTTTGTACTTCAATTTCGGAGATTCTTCTAACTTTTTAAGAGATGCGTCGACTAAATCGTTCACTGAGAAGCCGGCGACAGCAGAGAATTGTTCATCATCTTCACAGACGACGTTAATGTTTTCCAATACTAATTCATCATGAGCGGAAGGCCACAGTCTAGCAAGACAAGTCCTGTGGTTTACACCATTCATTTCATCGCAGCGATCCAAACTTTGTGGTATCTCGTCTTTAGTACAGAATGTTAACGCAACATCCATATACATTCTTATCATCATCACTTTCATGTGATAGCTACTTTGCATAGAGTATATTGAGACAACTTTGTACAAATTATTGGTGCCCGATTGAGAGTTTAAAAACTGTATTGCACGGTCGGCGTAGTAATATCTGGTGTCTTCATCAATGTAGTCATCTTCATCATCTCGACCAAAAGCCTGTCTCTTTGGCAGTATTCTTATATGCATAAACTTCTTTGCTTTCGTTTTATTACAACTCACGTCTATTTGTCTTCTTTTTAACCACGGCCTATCCCATATTTCAGCATGACATTGTTTTTCAACGGATGGCATTTTAATATCGCAATTGTTAATCTCAAATTTGGACACGCTATTTATTGCACATACGGTTTCTAACACAGTAAAGTCAATTTTCGTTATTGATCCCGCGACAACCTGTGTTTTCACGCTGTCTATTTTAGAAACCTTATGCCTATATTCGCTGTTGGAAATATATTCATGTTTGCGCAACGCTTCTTCCGCAAGCACTGTATATTCGTGTTTGTATACATCTTGTATCTGTTCTCCGCCAACCATCATACCTCTTTTGGCACGAATGTGTTGCTCCTTATCAACTTCTATGGAGCTGGCGGGCTCTTCTTCTTTTACCGCCTCCACGTCATTGGACGCTTGTCTCTTTGACCGTCCTCCTGTTTTCATAGTACTTGTATCCATATACTTCTTTGCTTTACTTTTTTTACAATTCACGGTTATTTTTTTTCTACTATTCAACCACGGCCTAGCCCATATTTTAGCATGACATTGTTTACCAACGGATGGCGTTCTAAGATCACAATTTTTAATTTCTATTTTTGGCACATTATTTGTTGCACATACAGTTTCTAACACAGTAAAGTCAATTTTCGTTAATTTTCCCTGGACTGTCTGTGTTTTTACGCTGTCTATTTTAGAAACCTTATGCGAAAATTCACTGTTTGAAATAGATTCATATTTGCGCAACGCTTCCTCAGCAAGCACTGTATATTCGTGTTTGTCCACATCTTGTATCTGTTCTCCGCCAACCATCACACCTCTTTTGGCACGAATGGAGTTGGCCGGCTCTTCTGCTTTCACCGCCTCCACGTCATTGGAAGTCTTATTATTACAATTAACTACAATCTCTCTCGGTTTCGGAAGCCAAGGTCTTTCCCACACTTCAGATATACAATTGATATCATCACTAGTAGACTGAACGTCACATTTTGAAATGTCGGATAATAAAACGTTACCGATGCGACAGTTTGTCGGTGATATACTAAAATATATTTTCGTTAACATCCCTTGAACTACTTGTGTTGTCACTTTTTCTAATTTATTTATTTTGTGCACATATTCAGTTTCAGCTAACTGATGATATTGTTGTAAAGATTCTTCAGCAAGCAGTTTATACTGCCCCTTATCAGGATCTTGATCAGTGACACCGCCAAGAAGAACATTACGCTTTTGTCTCAACTCCCAGGGATTTTGACATACCACCTGTATTTGGTTTTCATCTGACATTGAATAAAATTCAGATATTACATCCCATACCTCAGCAACACATGTAATAACTATATTAGGATCTTGCAATGGACATTTAGTGCTGTAGACATTAGTTACAGTTTTTAGCCGACATATTGTGGGTGATATAGTGAAATATAATTTCGTTAATATAGTATCCACAACTTCGGTGGTCACTCGATTTATCCTAAGAATCCTGTGTGAATATTCTGGATTAGTTAACAGTTCGTATTTCTGTAGTGCTTTTTTAGCAAGAAGTTTATATTCTCCGAGGTTTCTATTTTTCTTTTCAACTCTACGTTTATACCTTACATCATCGTACCCTCTTGATAACGTGTCATCACTATCACTACATGTAATCTTTACTTCTTTATTCTCAGGCAACCATGGCCTATCCCAGTGTTGGGATTGACATCGAATAACAGCCATTGGAATTTTAGGTACACAATTAGATTCAAAATATAAAGTATTCGCACGTAAACATGTGGTGGGCGTTATTCTAAAATCTATTTTCGTCAACAGACCGGCAACCACTTGCTTAGTAACCCGGTCAATAGCTATAACTCTGTGAACATGTTTTACATTACACTGCTGATAGAATTTTTGTAATGAAAGCTTGGCCATGATAAAATATTTTGTTAATGTGGGGTCGTCTTCTATAATACCGCCTGGTATACCATTCCTTCTATTAAGATGGACTTCTTCTGGCTCACAGTAAACTGTAATGTCGTTCCTTTCATATAAATTGATTCTCTCCATTATTTTAGAATGGCAACTGAGAATAGTCTTATTTTGAGATATACATTTGCTTAAGTACATTTCATCGTTCGATTTACAGTCACTTGGTGCTATGTGAAAATCAATTAATACGTAAGTACGTAACTTGTCTAGTGACGTCTCCAGTTCAACATGATCTACTTTTACAATTGTATGCAAACGTTTTACATTATTTAATAACTGGTACTGTTCTAGCGATTCTTGCGCCAGGAGCTTGTAATATCCTAAGTCAGCATCATCATGCATTAAATTATTAAATACAACTTCCCTTTTTTTCTTTGTAGTACTTTTATATTCAACGTTGATATCACTCTGATTAATATCTTCACAATTTACGTTAATCTCTCTACTATCCGGCAACCAAGACCGATCCCATATTTTCGCTTTACAACCAATTTTTTTAGTATAATCTTTACACTTATCCGCATCTACTGCACACGTTTCGCCAATTTTAAAATCAATTTCAGTCAAAATCCCTGCAACTAGTTTGGTGGTGACGCGATTAATTTCAATGACATCGTGAACTTTTCCATTACCAACAAAACTTTGGTACTTCTTAAGCGCATCTTTAGCTAAATTTACATACTTAATATCTTTGGGGTCTTCTTCTTGTTGACCGCCAACAAAAGTAAAGTTCGCATTTCGTTTCCTACGTAACAGCGAGTTATAATTCAAAGGTTCAATTTCGTTATCGTCAATATCTTCACAGGTTGCGTTAATTAATTTTCCGTCTTCTAGCCATTCTCTTTCCCAAATATGTGCAGTACAGTTTTTTAGCGGTTCATTGGGCAAAAGTTCACAAGTTTTGGAATCAATATTTATACTATCAGCACATTTTGTGAATCCGACTTGAAAGTTTATATGTGTCAATACCCCAGCTACAACTTGAGATGAAGCAAATGTAATATTAACAACCTTTGGTTTACTGTTCTTTTTATTGTTAAATATCAGATGCTGCAAAGCTTCTTCTGCCATATTTAAAATTGTTGAGGTATTTGTATCTAAATTTTTTAATGCATCTCCATTGTTCCTAAATGCTTCCTCTTCTAAACGGTCAGTACAAAAGTATTCTAAATCAATATCTTTCATCCACTGCGTGTTGTGTACTGTGACATCACACAATTTGGTTCCTAAGTCACTTAAATTACTACAGTTTACTCTTTGCACCAATGGAATGGATCTGTTACAATCAAGGTAAGCGATTTCCAGCGTAATTCTTGTAATGGTTCCAGACGAAACCTGAGTATTAGCATCAATAACTCTTAATAATCTCATCGCATAACGAGAATTTGATTCCGCCTCCATTTTCTTCAAGGCATCAGTGGCAAATTTCACGATAATCGGATCATCTGTAGGAACGATATCAATTTTTCCAATGTTCTCTTTACTATTGTCTTTTTCGTTACAAAACGCTTCCATAATCACGGGTGTTTCATGCTTTGTCGTTTCAATTACTGCTTGACACAAAAACGACTGTAGATCTGCCTTACTACATGAAACTTTGTCACATTTTGAAATAGCTCTGGCTTGAATATATACAAACTTTAAATTATTTTCGGTTTCTTCTTCAGCTTGGACAACATCTAATAAAACACGGTTTTTAAATTCCAAATCCATGTCGTTTACATAATCCACCATATGCTTTGCTAATTTATACATGTAATTTGCATTGTCAATATTTCTTTTGAGTTTCCTATAACGTTGTGCCTTAGCATAAACGTTCAAATCATAATTATAACTTCTTTTTGTTCGCAAATTAGTTTGCTCTTCATCAGTATTTTTAGAAAATCCCGCAGAGTTTATGTCAATGTCAAAAAATTTCATCAAATCATCTATAGCATGTTTTTTATCATCCGAGATAGTACCCTGCGTTGATTCTTCAGTCACGTCTGAAATAGAACCCTGGGTTGACTCTTCAGATTTCTTTTCATTTTCTATTTTAATTTCCTTAAAAGTATGTTGAGGTTCTTCCCTAGGACTTGACAACTCATTCACCCCAACAGATTTTATTGGTTGTTGTAAGGACTCTAGTTGTATAACTTCAGGCAACTGATTAAATTGATTAATAGGAATTATTTGATCTTGCAATATTTTTAACTCCTCGTCAGTCAGATGCCTTTCATGTGATGGTATTTGACTCTGCAATCCGACTTCATGTACTTTTATAATATTATCCCCTGATCCAGTATTAGTTGTATCATGATCAGACGTCGGATTATTATCCCCGTCATGATGATTGTTAACCAATGAATCATTTTTAAGATCATTATCTTTTGTGTTTTCAGCAACTGGTGGCAACACTTCGCCATTATCTCCAAATATCCATTCATCAGTACAGTTGTTGGACATTATTGCTCTAAACTTAGAACCATCAGGCAACTTTAACCAAGGCTTTTCTAAAATTGAAATTTTGCAAGCCTTCTCTTTTTGACAATTTTCATTTACCTCAATGGAGCAATTATTATAATCAATTAGTAATGTTAAAATGAATCTGACTCCATTTACAGCCTGAAATAACAATTTGTATAAAGACTTGGCTTAATTTAAGTAATTTTTTTTTTTTTTATATTATTTTATAATTTTATATTATGTTGCAACATTAATAATAAATTATATGCACTTACTTGGACTTGTCTCTCCACATCAGCTACTGATTTTAAAATATGTTTTACATTAGGTTCATGACTGTCAAGATGTCTCACAGCAAGAGTGGCTAACTCCTGAACACCTGCTGCAGCAACATCCACATGAGAACTGCAGCCAATACACGGACTTGGTGAGACCCTGGGTATAGCTATAAACTGCTCTCCTGATGTGGCCTACAATTAAATACCTTTATGTTAAGGGGAATTTAATGGCGCTAACGTCGTATTTATTGTTTTTTACGCAAAATTAAACGAATCAAATCAAACTAAACATTACCAATATAGCTAACTAAATGGCCCGTGCGAATACTTCTCACCGTTAGTGGTCAGTTACGTATTTTATTAAATTAATTAATTAGTTTTGATGTCCGATGGCGCTTTTTACCCGTTTGTCAATGTTGTTGTGAGAGTTCAAGTGATCTCTAACAGATGGCGTCTTTTACAAAATACATAAATTAGTCTAATTTTAAAGGAAACATTTAATTTTGATTTGTTTAGTTTTCGTCATTAGACGGCACAATAATCTTCAAAATGGCGTATCAAACGGTGATATAAAAACACCCTTGACAATTAATATAATAGAGATTAATAAAAAAAATGTTAAGTACCCATTTTACATCACCAATATAACATCACGTGCACTTGGTTATATTTAGTTTGATTTGATTCATGCGTAATAAATAATTATAAAATTGGTCAAGTTACGACTCGCGCGCTGAGGGTTCCGTCCGTACCATTCCGTTTTCGGTCAGAACCTTAAGACAGGATTTTCGTTTAGGTTTTCCTGTAACTATAAGTAACCATATTCTCTATTTCTTTCAAAATTCTAGATTCAGTAGAACTATTCATTTTAAAATTATAAAAAAATATATTTGTATTTATTATAACGGCCCTTTTATTTTTCACATTTTTCACATTTTTCCGCCCAAAATTCTATTATTTACGCTGATTGGGTCATCAAACTCCACATATGAACCAAATTTCAACTGATTTCGTCCGAAAAAATAGACTGTGACAAGACAGACAGACACAAGAGTGATCCTATAAGGCTTTCCGTATTTTCATATGATGTTTAGGAGCTAGGCCAATTTTTTAAATACTATACTAATATTATTATAAAGAGGTAAATTTCAACTCAAAAACTACTGAACCAATTCTAAAAATTCTTTCACTAATAGATAGCTACTATATCCCTGAGTGACATATGCTA
Organism: Nemapogon koenigi; assembly: GCA_963924495.1. Classification (NCBI taxonomy): domain Eukaryota; kingdom Metazoa; phylum Arthropoda; class Insecta; order Lepidoptera; family Tineidae; genus Nemapogon; species Nemapogon koenigi. The sequence goes on along the minus strand of OZ004647.1, from coordinate 9,912,069 downwards.
TATTTTATATTGTTTCTTGTATAAAAAATAAAATAATAATATACTAACAGCATTATCAGGTTGCACTTCATTATCTAACTTCACAGGCCGCTGTATGAACAGAGCTTCTGTTGTCTGACCATAATCATCTTGAGTTATATCGGTGTCAGGTACATTTGTAGCTTCAGTAACTATATTAGGCTCTATGACATCTTCTTGACAATAATAGCTGTCTCGCACCATAGATAACCCACTAGCTTTACTATCTACCATTCTTCCTGTACATCTTAAGAGTTTAAATTTCTTTGGATTCTGCACTTCTCTTACTTTTACATTTGCTTCTATATTGAACACATTTGCTGCCTAAAATATAATATAATTAATTAATCATTTGTGTCTGTGATAGATGACTCTGGAGTTGTGTTATGACATACCTACTACTTCTTCTTCTTTTATTTTGGCTCCACAAATGTTAATCGATGATTTGCCTTTATATGATACTAGCATTCCGCCCCCGGCTTCGCCCGTGGACATTTACGAACAAAATAAAATATACCCTATAATTCGTATCTAATTGTAGCTGACCGAAATGAATAATATTCGATCTCTTTGGCTGTATAAAGAGTTCCTTTTTAAGAAGATTTTGATTTGACACATTCTTTACTTTATATTTGATAGCTGTTTCCCACGACTTCTAATTTCAAAATGTTGGCAAACATATACACTTCATACACTGCCCACCCCGTTCCCGTCGTCATGCCGTGATAATAAAAAGTATCTTATGTTACTTCTAATACCTCCAAGAATATATGTGCAAAATTTCATGATGATCGGTTAAGTAGTTTTTGCGTGAAAACGTAACAAACAAACTTACATTCGCATTTATATTAATAGGGATATCACTGTGATATGTCTTATCACAGACTAATCACAGCACGGGTGGGATTAAACCTGATTCTCCATCATGTCACGACGGAACGCGTGCGTCGGTCGCCATGACATGACGTAGAATCTACCTACTACTTATCATGATAGGAAAGCAGATTTCGAAATAAGATACTGCGAGCATCTTGTATCTTGTATAACTAACTACATAAAGCACAAACCTTTCCTCAGACATTATTAGACATTCTCTTGGCTAGACAAGCATTGTCAAGCATTTTGTACAAGCCTTGTCGGTCACACATAAGACATAATGTGTACAATACATTTTATTTTATATACTTGAAAGTTAAATGGCCATTCAGCCAAGGGCATAGCCAGGATTTAGTTCAGGGGGGGGGCAGGTTAGTTCAGGGGGGGCAGGTTAGTTCAGGGGGGGGGGCAGGCAAGGAAAAACGAATAATATGCTAAAATGCTACATTTTACTAAAATTTTAAGGGCCATTTGATATACAATACACCCTGCCCGTGCCTGGCTACGCCCATGCATTCAGCCCTATGGCCTATGTATGTAGGGAAAGTCTTGGTATGCCCTAAGGCCAAACCAATGCTGTTAAACATAGATAGTAGGTATTAATTAAATTAGTGTAATAGAATAGTATATGATATCAAGGTTGTTTATATTAAAAACAGATAGTGGTAGTGGATGAGGGCCCAGTCACTGATAACCTTTGGAAAAATATGTTATAAACTTAAAACTAGAACAAAATGCGGAAAAATACTTACAATCTCTTGAACATTAACAAGTATACCATCTTCGTATGCATAAAGCTGATCAGGCAAATTATTCATATAGTCTAAGAAATAATTTAAATATTTTTTCTTCTGTTCATTATTATTATCTGTTAGAATGGCAGGGATAAGCAAACACTGCAATATTAAAATATATCGAAATATAAAAACCATGTTTCTATAAACTCATAGCGAATAACTTCACGAAATTATATGCAATTTCATTTAAATTTATCAAATGACTAAAACTTTTGTCCAAACGCGCAATATTTATTTACGTTCTCGCTGCTTGTGTGGGCGAGCCAAGCGTGTATGTGTGTGTATCATATATGTCACACATATGTGTTTTGAATGACAATCTTCAAATGAATGAATCTAAATATTATGTACTCAAAGTCAGAAATGAACAGTCGTATGGTGGTCTTGTGAATTCATAATATTTTTATAATCAATAATTATAACACTTTAATACAATAATATATAAGAATAAAATATTTTAATAAAGCATTGGCTGTATTAACTGTTATTCCTTTTAAAGAAAAGAAAGAATAAATTCAAAGTGTTGCCAACCTAATACTTTACTGATAATATGTGGAAAATATTATTATGTTACTGAATAAAGGTGTGATCCATTACCGGGCTAAACCATATAGCAAGACAAAAGTCAAAGCTGTCCATTCCATTGGTGGAGTTTACTTTTGTCTCGCTCTATCCAGCGTACCCCTATAAGTTCATGAGTAAAATGACCATTATTTTCTTTGTCTTGTAAGGCTTGCATGGGCATGTACGTGGAGGCCTTTTAGATTCTAAAGTAGTTTAGATGTTCCAAATTTTATTATTGAGAGGAATCGAATCGTAGAAATTCGCCTACCTACATAGGGGTACAAATAACTTTCTAGGTACCGTTTTTTAACAAAAATTAAGAATTTATTCGGAGAAACTTACATAAATTCACTATTCAAAAAGATTCATTTCTAAAAAAATCTAAACAAAAAGGCTTTAGTGAAAAAAAAAATTTAAAAATAAACAAAACAGCGAAAATGTTTATTATTATTCGACCAAAATATTGTAAATACAATTTCAAAATATCAAAATAATATAGGTTAGCGAGGAGCGTGAGCGTGGTTCGGATGTGTTTAAAACAAAGGGCGAGTTGAGCGAGCGAAGCGTTGGAAACCTTTTTTAATTAGTTATAATTAGTTGATGTAGTTGATACGATACATAATGATAATAATAATATATTTGGGCGCAGGGCGCGGCGGCTTGTAGCGAGCCGTAGGTGAATAACGACACCGTCGAACCCGAGTGCACCAGAGAGTAGGTTGAGGCAGGCGTCCCCACTGCTAGACCTGAGACTCTCGCCCCTGGCTTGCCATAATTGGCTGTCCAGGGTGAAGTCGTTAGTGTATAATATTATGTATTATGCTCGGGGGTGGAAGTGTCTAATAAAGGCGTAATAACGGGGAAGCTATATGTGAAACCGGTGTCACACCTCTCGACACCCCCAGCCGTTTACACGGTACCAATGTTGCCTGTCTTACTGCCGGCAGAAATGCTCAAAAATGGTGGTTGTTTTAGGAGGCCCATTTAGTAAACGGCGAGTCACCATCACCACCTGCCAATTTTACGTTTCATGAAATGAATGATACCGGCAGGTGACCGTAGTCTCAACCAATAAACTTGATAAACCAATCCATTTAACACCTCAAAACAATAGCCCGATTTTAATTTAATTTTATCTCAGCAATAGTCCAGGCACCTGACGGGGCCTGTCTGTGAGCGCATTGTATTTGATGAATTCAGAGATAGGTCCCGACGGGTGCTATCACAGCACTTTAGATTAAACACTCTTAAGGGCCTCTTCGTGTTGGACCTATGTCCCCATTACAAAGGTACGGGTATAATGCCCGTGAATTTAGAGTAACATAGTAATAATATATTCATTTCATTTAAATATGGTACAGTTGACAATGGAATCATATTCTACCGCAAAGCGGTGTTCAAATTTTTACTTATGGGTATTCTAAATAAAATAATGTCTAAAATTAAATACAATTAAATTAAAAAAACTACATATATTACTATCACTATTCACCAACTATGTCACAACAATTGGCCATGCTACATATTTATGATATATTTTTTTTATAATTAATTTTGAAAATATAGCCCATTTTAAGAAACTAATTTCGATATTTTTGTTTTTTATCCATTGCGTCTATTTTTAATATATTTTACAAATTTTACCCGCGAAAAGTAAACGTGACGTCACAAGAATTTGGAACAGGATTATAATCTTGGCCACTACACATAAAAAGTGACAGTCAATCAAATTAACGTCAAGCAAACGTCAGTCAAGGTCGACTAACCTAAAAATTACGTGTTTATAATTATTTAAATTGAATAGTTTTTACAATGACAAGTAAATAGTGTTTCATCCCGTCATGTCCTAATAACAAAGAAAATAATTACACGTAAAATATAAATTTATAAAGATGTCATTCAAAGATTGACGATTACCCTTTTTTGTAGGCAAAGGTTTTTTTTTCATACTGCTTATGATGACGTCATACATCGGTCAAATTAAGGTTATTGTTTTTTATTGAATATCTTAAAAAGTATAGACTTAATTTAAAATCTGATAAATAGAAATTGTACTGAAAGCTTATATCTCGAAACGGTTTCGAGATCTTCGTTCATGTTCAAAAAGTTAGCATGGCCAATTGAATAATAATGACATTGTAGGTGAAACAAACATTTTTATTTTGAGGCTTTTAAAATAAAGTTTGATCATATAAACGAAGTGGCGCGCCGCATGATTGGGAAAGCCGACCCCGTGTAATGGGATAAGGCGAGGCCAAAGAAGAAGGGGAAATTTAGTAATAGCATCTGTAAACCCTGCTGAATGTTAACTTGACACTTGACTGACAGTCTGACACCCGACTTCCGACACCAAGTTTGACACTTTGGCAATATTTTCAAATACCGTTATCTCGAAACTAAAGTATTACTTTCTTTGAATAAAAATTTCATAAGTATTATCTAAAAATAATACAATAATGTCCGTGAAAGATGAGCTACACTCTAAACATAAATTGTATGTATTTATATTATTATATTCTTATATTTTAAGAGGGGTGAACTGATTAATTTGGGATAATATTAATTTCCATGGACCCGGTTAAACCGGTACTCATAGATAACTTCCTTACTATTAATTATAATTTAATTGTGCAACTTATAAGTGATGTTTGAATGTAGAGTCTATATAATTAATATATAATAAAAAAGAAAGTGGTGCATCATAATCCTCTCTGCCTGCACCTGGGAAACAGAATATGTAAAAAATATTAGGGAAACTGTAAATCTATTTCTTTTAGATGGTGGATTGCATTTGGCGTAATATGTGGTGCAACTTTTATGACAAGATTTTATAAAGTATTAGAACCAGATCATGTGTGGTATGTATAATATAATTTATTAATTCTTTTTAGACCATAGTTCCTTCTAGATCTTAAATCTGACTATTATAGGTATCCTATCTATCTATCATCACACCTTTTATCCCAAGAGGGATAGGCAGACACTGAGAGACAAACAATTGCCCTTTGCTATGATCCTGACATACCTCTTTTGTTTCTTTTATACTCATCATACCTTATGCTCGGTGATTGTGTATGCTTTTAATATGTCCATATCACAATACATTTTTATATGTTTGATAAAAGTACACCTAGGTTGGGGAAAAATTTTGAATTGGGGCGCAGGAATTAAGGGTTGCAGGTTAGGGGGGTTTGAAGGGGTGGGAAAGGGTTACCTTTTAGTACTATCCCCCTGCGCGGAGATACTTAGTTTTTGAAAAAAAGTAATTTTAATGTGGCTGTATGGACTAGCCATTTTGCCTTCCATTAATATGGAGAATAATCACAAAAATAAACCGTATTTAGGAGTATTAAGTACTTATTACATTATAGAGAATACATATAAATTATAATATACCTAGCATTATAGCATCTTAACTTTTTTAAACAAGTTGTATTTGGAAATGCTTTAGCTCCGGCGCTACGGGAAGTACAGCCCCTTCGCCTTTGCGTAACAAAATGTAGTCACATTATGCTCGCCTCAGCAGCTTCGGCTTTTTGGTCGCCTACGGCGATCAGCCTCAGCCGCTAGAGCAAGCATGTGTGCCTACTTTTTGTTACAGCCGGCGGGGGCTGCTCTCCCTCCGCGCCTCCGTCTTATAAAAAACACTCTAGGGGTAAGAGCATGTCGGACCACGTAGAATCGGGGTTGGCCGATTCGGTTCTGTAACAGTTTTTGAATGTTTATTTTTTTGGAACATTTCAATGGAAGGCAAAGGAGCTAGCTCATACAGCCATAAGTACGTTAATTTTCAGTTTTTAGATGTAAATCTAAGCTATTACCTCAGCTATTATTATATACTCTATGGAGCTCGCTCTGTGGTTCCTACAAGCGCCATCTACATTGTAATTTTTGCCATTTACTGCGTTAAATTGCACTTCGTTTCATACAACCATGAAAATATAAAAATTTATATAAAATAAACTAAGCGTCTCCGCGCGATGGGAGTGATACTGTTTGAAAGGGGACATCAACCCCTACATAAATTAACCCCTAGCTACTCCAAAAGCCTGCGCCCCAATTCTAAAGCCAACCCCTAGGTTGTCCTCTGCCATCATTTCCTTTCACTTAAGCCATATAAACCTTTTTAGTAAATCTTTCATCCTTCATTCTTTCTACATGTCCAAACCAGCAAAAACTACTTTTCTTCATTTTAGTCACAAATTTTAGTATCAAAGTCTCAGATAAAACAATTTATTTATACAATTATTATAGAAATACATACCTACTTACTAATATAATGTGAAAGTGTGTTTGTTTTGCACAGAGATAGTTGGAGTGCCAGAGTGTCGTAGGATATTCTCATAGTAAAATTTGTATTGAAATTTATCATAAACCATCTGTCTACCATGTGAAGCCAGGTTAGATTACTAGTGTATTATAATTATGTATGTTAATTTTTAATGAATAAAATTTCAGTTGGGATGAGACTCATTTTGGTAAAATGGCAAGCTGGTACATAAACAGGACATTCTTCTTTGATGTTCACCCACCATTGGGTAAGGTAATTATAAAACAACTTTGCCTGAAAGCTAATTTACTTATCTACTTTTTACATAAAGTACTAAGCCTAAGGAGGGGCCATAGACGGGCTCCTCCTTTTGCCAATTTTTTGCTCTTTGACCAGTTAAACTGACTAGGTGAGCAATAATAAAGTTACCTTAGGTTTCATTAGTATCTTTTTGTGTAGCGAGACAGAGATCTAGAAAAATAGTTAATTGTGATGTTTTAAATGGGAAAGTTGATCTAGGATGTCTAACTTGCGGGAACATAGTGTTTACAATCATTAATTATAATTATTATGTTTGTATTTTAGCATTATCATCATATAATGTAAAAGGCGACAATAAAACGACAGAAAAATACAGTGGTACAGGGGTTAGTACTAAGCGTCTACCTCCCCTCCCCTCCCCTCCCCTCCCCGGTATATACTCCTTTTTAGGGTTCCCTACCCAAAGGATGCAAACTGAAACTCAATTACTAAGGGCTGTATCTTTAGAACCGTAATAGGTAGAAACTTGAAGTTTTCTCAAAGTGTGTATTACAATGGCTGCTAACACAACAAATAATAAAAATAAAATAAAGTTTAAAATTAAAGGGACCCCTTTACAAGAAACGTGTTTTAATCAGCGTTTTTTGCTAGATCTTAAAAAAAATATATATGGTCCGAATTGAGAACCTTCTCCTTTTTTGGAAGTCGGTTAAAACGGCAATAATGAAACATACAAATGTCTAACTAGTATAACTATAATGCATACTCTTAAGTAAAACCATACAGGGGCGTCAAACTTGGTCTGACCTTTTTAGTATACAGAACCCTTTTTTTGCCCGTTTTTTCACTTGTTAATGGAGAAATAAAATGGAAATTTAGCAAAATATAACTATAATGCTACATACAACAATCCAACGATCATGAGTAAAAGTGATACTCCCCAACGCACATCGTTGGAAAGTTGTATATATGCCAATCTATTAAGTATTTTCAATGGCGCGATACAGGTTTCAATGAGTTAGTAACGGTGCGACATCTATCGACGCGATGTGCCGCCACATAACTCCCTTCCCAGACCAGAGGTCGATACAGCATGAAAACCAACATCCATTTTAGCTTTGTCAGCAGTGATGGACTGTGTGGTGGACTGTATCGCGGCTGAATCACCTGTCGTGATGTATGACCTGTCGTCATGTCGGGCCGGCGGTCTGGTCAGTGGGAAGTGGAAGTAGGATGCGGGGCATTGCGGGGTCAGGAATACAGGCGTGTTCATACGGGGTCACCAATATAGAAATGGCAATATATACAACAATCCAACGTCTATGTGTAAAAGGAATACTCCCCAACGCACATCGTTGGAAAGTTGTATATATGCCAATCTATTAAATATTTTCAATGGCGCGATACAGGTTTCAATGAGTTAGTAACGGTGCGACATCTATCGACGCGATGTGCCGCCACAACTATATAGGATTCAAACTCATAAAATGAAATATATTTATTCAACATTTGGAAGAAAATTTGACTCAATAATTTCCACTTTCATTATACACAACTTCATGCCTGTTTCAGGTTAACAGAAAGAGCAATAGTTACAGAACCATACATACATAGTACATACATAGTATGTATGTATGGTTCTGTAACTATTGCTCTTAATACATACTACATCCATAATCCATACAGTTTTTCATACAATGATGCTGTAGAACCTAATGTGTGTGATATAAAAAAAAGTAATATTCTAAAATAAATGCAAAAGTGTGTTTAATTGTTTATTTATTTAATTGTCTAATTAAATTCTAGATGCTGATAGCTTTGTCTGGAAAGTTATCAGGCTATGATGGGACGTTTCCATTTGACAAACCTGGTGATAAATATGAGGATGCTAAATTTGGTGGGATGAGAATTGTAAGTATTTTATTATTCTGCCCCCTATCGAAAATGTAGCTATTAGTGAAATTATTTTCAGAATCGGTTCAGTAGTTTAATTTGCTTTACTTCTTTATAATATTAGTATATAAATTTTTTCCTTTCTTTTTGATTTTTTTTCCCAGCTAGCATTATAAACCCCTAAAAAATTAAATATAACACCTATTTCACAGTTGATCCAATATTTGGACTTAGGTCTATGAATGATAGTAAATTTTTTTTAGTTCTGTACTGCACTGGGAGCTATGATAATACCATTGACATTCCTTACTATATGGGAGATGACGAGGTCGCTGGATTCAACATGTATAGGCACCATTCTGCTTTTGTGTGGTAAGAGTCTCTATCTTTCTTTTTTTTTCTTTTTTCATTCTTAACGGGTTGCCTTGCAGCTCCCGAAACCGTGTTACGGTTCCAGGGTACCCAGCGGAAGACAAAGTCTCCCTGGTTTAGCTGATGGTATTTGTGAGACTACCTAACGAGTGGCTAGTTCTGTTGAGGTATGTTTAGATCTATCTTTATAGTAGTGTTTGTTTGCGTTTCTTTCACGCCAAAACGGCGCAACTGATCGACGTTATTTTTTGCACAGAAATATGCTATTCCCGCGGAGAAATGGATTTTTTTTTTGTTTTCTATCTGTTGGGGCTGATTTATAATATTTTGTGAAATATATATTTTACGTTTTCGTTGTATGCAACATTAGCAACCCAATTATAGCATATCAAATTTCATCAAAATTGGTTCAGTGGTTTAGCCGTAACAGACAGACAGAGTTACTTTCGCATTTATAATATGTATGTAGTATGGATTCTCGGGAATAAAATGTTTATCTTAGTTACATTGAGCAGTTTGTATGAAAAAAGTTTTGTCTGAAAACAATCTAATACCGACACTTCTTAGGGTTCGGAACAGCTCCGATGAAAAACGGAAACCCTTATAGGATCACTCGTGTGTCTGTCTGTTCGTCCGTCCGTCCGTCTGTCCGTCACAGCTTATTTTCTTCGAATCTACTGGACGAAAAGTGTTGAAACTTGGTACATATGTAGTTTCATGACCCAATCACGAAAGTATATAGCGTAATTGCGTAAAATGCATAGTTTAAATAATATTAACGAAAATATACGAAAATTGACCGTTCCCCCAGTGTCCCTTATCTCCGAAACTAACGAGTTTAAAATTTTGAAAAAAAATAAGGAATTATAGGGCCTTTCTTATAGTTTACAGTGGAGTGGTACTCGCAACTTAGCCAATTATTTTAGTTACAATGCTGAGAATATACATGACTTTTTCAGATGTTGGCTTCCTAACATTGAATAGATACATATTGTTGGACCCGATTCTTCTGTTTTTTATGAGCTGCTCTATTTATGGTGCTTTTAAGGTGAGTTCTATTTATGCAATGCTTGTAGGTGATTTGGTTAGTCACATTATCAACCAAGAAAGATGAAAGGGGTAACGGTTTTAATATAAAAAAACTTCCTTTAATCTAGACACACGGTGTTCGCAGGCGACACACCAGTTGTGAGTAATTTTACGAGGCAGGAGGTAGCACTTTCGACCCCAGTATAACTAAAATCTATTTTCCCTAAACACTTTTACCCCTGGTCACCTAGAATGCCAAAGTTAATGAATGCACCTCTTGCCATTCTTGAGATATTGATGTTTGAAAATCTTTATTTATACCACTGACACACTGACTGACTCATCCAAATTCTAGACTACTTCCTTAGGAACTTGTAATATGGCAGTATGGAATATTGAGATAGTTCTTTGAATGTATGTAAAGGAAAAAATCAAAAAACACCAAATATTGATTGCCAACCCCTAAATAAATAGGTACATAGTCATTATCTGAACCGGAACGCGATACTATGTATCACTTGACGGAATTTCCAACGATGACTACAATTGTATTAAATTAGATATGTTTTCAATTACAGATTAGATCATTAACCGACGAAGGTGTGCCACCATTTGCTCACAGAATGCTCGCGTGGCAAATGTTCCTTGGGACGGGACTGGCGTGTACTGTATCTGTCAAGTTTGTTGGTCTGTTTGTCGTGTTGTTTGTGGGACTGCGGACTATAGCCGACTTGTGGAATGTTTTAGGTGATTTGGATAAGCCTGTGGTAAGTTTTTACTGGTTATTCATATATAAAAATCGATTGTCTCTGCCTACCCCTCTTGGGATGAAAGGCGTGATGATAGATATATCTTCTTCTCAGTCGTAGTACTCTTGACAGAGCAGTCGTGGTTAATCATGACGGTACAAAGCGCGACGCACAACCTTGCGCCATGTCTCGCCGAGGCCTGTCTTGCACAACCAGTTTCTCTATGGACTGCTCGTCTCGTCGCGTAACATGTCAAAAGAACCGAAAGATCCTACATTGAACACAGCCGACAGTGTCTCCTTGACATGAAGTTCCTGGAGGATGGAAATATTTGCGGTGATGGGTCCAAGATATGCCCAGCAACTTTTACGTCTTAAGGAAAACAAATTTTAATACGTTTAAAGTAGGCGCAAATTCTTTTTAGGGTTCCGGAAACTCTTATAGGATAACTCTTGTGTCTGTCTGTCCGTCCGTCCGTCCGACTGTCATAGCTTATTTTCTCGGAATCTATTGGCGTACACAAACGCACAGGGGGACGCATCCTAAAAATAATGTACGATTTTGTTATTAAGCAAGGTAGGTATGTAAAGTAAAAACTAATTGGAACATTCTTGTTTTCTATGCAGTAGTTTTTTTATAATAAATTTTATACCGACAGACGACAAAGTGATGTCATAATTTAGGTAAAGTAGCGTTTCTGTCCCGGTATAAAAGTAGTACCACAGCCCTTAACGTGCCCTGTGGCACTATTAATTGGACAAATGAGATGAGAAATTGGACAAAAATGATACTTTGACATCAGTCGGCAAAATTTTGAAAATGTATTTAAAACATCTACTGCATAGAAAACAACAATATGCAAATTGGTCTCTAAAAGTAGCTTAATCTTTGAAATTAAAACATAAAAAACATACCTTAGTCTTTACTTTACATACCGAATTTTTTAAAACGAAATTAATTTGTCTATTTTTTTTTGTAATTTCCAGTCGTTAACAACCAAACACTTGGTCGGTCGGACTGCTACTCTGATCATATGGCCAGCGATTCTCTACGTGATCTTCTTTTGGATACATCTAACAGTTTTGAGTAAAAGGTAAGACAATTGAAAATTTCACGGAGGCAGTCAATTGCAATGGGGAACAAAACTCAAAGCTAATTGTAGATGGCGCTCTAGGCGACGGTCCCTAGATAACTGTAAATTTTGTAGTTATTTTACATTGTGTGGAGTTTTGTTTTGGTATTCTATGATGACAATGTTAATTACAACTAAAAAATTAACCAAAGAAACGAAAGTCTCATATGAATAGTAAAAAGGCTGTGTTATTAGATAAAATATTTTATTATTTATATTTATTATTTGATCTATAGGAAATCAATGTACACCTATGTTTTTCCAATAATATGCAGCACACTTAGTCATAGTATATATTTAAAAAAACTTTAAAAACTAATAAAGTTTATATTATTTGTATGGCGTATGACAGTTTTGACAAAAAGTGAAGGAATCGTCGCCTAAAGCGCCCTCTATTGGGATAAAATACCCCATTATCAGTTCTACGTCAATGACCATGGAAATTAATCGTTTAAAAGTCAATTGGAACGATTGCCAATTGTATTTGCCTGATAAGAAATTGATGAATAATTTGACTGAAGCTCATTGAAGGCCCCAATGGACAACATTTCATTTTTCGTAAGGTACCAAAATTCGAAAACCGTTTGGAGATTACATGCTAGAAAGCTTATTTTTCATTTTTTTATTTTTTATATCCTTTAATTTTCGAGTTATTTTAAAAATACTGAAATATTGAAAAATGAGGATTATTAGGTGCCCCAATCTGTGCTAACCTTCTAATTTAAAAATACTAATGTCTGTTGGCAGAGTTGTTAGTTATTGACCTCAGGTGTTGCCTTCTATTAATTTTACCCATTTTTATTCCATTTGAAGCTTAATTAATAATTTTTCTTTAAATATAATTATAAAAATACTTCTTTTATATAATATTCTTTGGAAGTTTTGCTAGTTTCGAATGGGCTATCACAGGAAATATATTTACGAGTGAAACCGCGGACAAAAGCTAGTATTATTATATACATTATGAATAATGTTGTAGGCGATTTGAATTCCGGCTATGGCAACACCTATTTGGAACACGGTATATTATACTCTTTGCATTTCTATAACGTATACTCTGTGGCTTGACTGACACTATCAGTCACTTTCTTTGGGTGACAGTTTATATTTCTTAATTTTAGTCCTAGCTAAGGTTTTTAGTTTATAAGCCCTCAGAATTTATAAACAATCATAATTAAATTAAAAATATAAAAATTCAATCAAAAATAAAAAAAAAAATACGTGTAACTTATTTTTTAATATATTTTTAATTAAAGTAATAAAAATGGGTGATTAAAAAAATGAAATGTTGTCCATTGATTGTTTTGGTGTGCCATTGATTTTCGGTAATAAACTGAGGTACAAAACATTGATACATTAATTACTTTTTATCCCGGAAAAATGTATTTTTTTATAAACAACTTTTCTAACCGTGCGCCGGCTTTTGCGAATCGCTGTTACTTCATAAATATGGATTTTGTTGCTGATGAACTTCAATAAATCACGGCGCGAGCATCACTCGAGAATCATCGTGCCATATCTACCCGGGCAGAATCGGGGCGGGTCCCTAGTCTACCTAATATATAAAAATTCTATAGACTCAAAAATTACTGGACTGATTTTAAAATTTATTTTTGCGTTTAAAATTACCCAATTCTTGGATATGGTTATATGCTATTTAATATCACGCTATCTACCCTAATGGGATGAATTGTATTCCTAATACAACGCATACAAAGTCGCGGGCAATCGGCTAGTATTATTATAAAAATAAATGTTTCTTTTTGTCCCAAAATATTTAGTCTCATATTGATTTATGAGAAAGGTTTAGGTGTGTTTAGGAGCCCAGTCGTAACCAATTTTAGTTGTGTTAATGGGATCGGATATTAAAATTCCAAAAAGCCGGGACGGGTCTCATTTCGATGTACCAACTGAACGGATTCGGATGAATATTTTGTAGTGGCAACGGCGACGGTTTCTACTCGTCCGGTTTCCAAGCTCGTCTGGAGGGGAACAGCTTGCACAACGCGAGCGCGCCTCGTGTCGTCGCTTACGGCGCGGGCATCACTCTCAAGAATCATCGGACTGGCGGCGGCTACCTGCATTCGCATCACCATCTCTACCCGGGCGGAGTCGGGGCGAAGCAGCAACAGGTATAAAAATACGGTCTGGTTTCAATACTGGTTCAAATACAATCTTTCTGGTAGATTTGATAGCTTAATTTATAGAGTCTAACTTAAAGCTGGAGGGATGCGGGTACGTGGCAAAAATGAAATCATACAATCACACAATTTGTTTTTACCATAGATTTAGTTTAGTCGTTACAAAAGAGAAAGCGCATAGATACGCGTATGTTAAAGCGAGACAGATAAACGAGACCGTTTTTTGAATCCTGTAACAACCTAGCGTCAGTAGTAATTTCGCTTATTTTTATGAAATATCCTGTTTCAAAGTATAATTTGGTGTTTAATAGACTTGATTAATTATAGTTAATACAGTGCATGGTGCAGTGCCTGGATGTAAGTCATCTACGATTAAAAATCCACAGAATTACACATTTGTCACGCACACTGGATGTACCTATTGATTTTTTTTTGGTCTCGTTCTAATCGCCTAATCTAGTGCGCCAGCATACTATATCTATGGTTTTTAGCCTGTCTATCTTGACAAATGGTTTAAAAATTATTCCAGGAGCTTAGGTAAACTTTAAGTCAGTTAGTAAGTCATTTCCATACATACATTATATATACATATATGTACTCACGCCCGAAAGGAAGGGTAGACAGAGACCAAAGATATCCAATCGCCTTGTTTCATTAAAATGTTCATGCATTGTCTTCGATTTCTGATGCTTTTTATTTCCTTTTAATTTAATTTTCAGATCACAACATACACACACAAAGACGAGAACAATCGCTTCCTCATCAAGCCCTACGACAAAGAGGAAATTGAAGGAGTTGTGGTGGTGAAAAGTGGGGATCTGGTCAGGTTGACTCACATGTCCACTGGGAGGAATGTACACTCGCATAAAGAGAAGGCGCCGCTCACCACGAAGTATATGCAAGTTACGGGATACGGTGAGGTAGGGTTCTGTAGATATATATCACTACTAATTATAAAACAAATCCCTCCACCGCGTGTCTCGGTCTGTGCTCTTTTCAGGCGAAAACGACTTAAACTATTTTGTTACGGTTTTCACTATTAGATAGATTTACGAGCTATCATGTTTAGTACCTGAGAATTAACAGTATAAGTGAATTAAGTGGGGTGGATCTACAAAAAAAGTCCGCGGTAGCATATATCTATCTATACTAATATTATAAAGAGGATGATTTGTATTTTTGTGTGTATGTTTGTAATGAATAAACTCAAAAACTACTGTGCCGATTTCAAAAATTGGAAAGCTACATTCATCCTGAGTGACATAGGCTATATTCTATTTAAAAAAAAATAGGGATCCTTACTAAAACTCCAATAATAACCCAAGGTGTAAAAAAATTACCGAAGAAATTCCTTACATCGCGTGCGCTGCGAAAACTATTGATGATATAGAGGTAGTGGTAGAGGGTAGGGGTAGGGGGTAGACGTAGGGGTAGGTATAGGGTATATTTTATTTTGTTCGTAAATACCCCCGGGCGAAGCCGGTGGCTGGGTCGTTAGTAAATAATATGATAGCTAGATCCGTTGTATATCACGCAAAAACTACTGGATTGGTTTTGATCGTTCTTTTTTTGTTTTATTCCTTAGACGCTTTGCATAATGGCGTAACACAAATAATATAACACGTGTTTAACGTTTGTATGGAAAAAAATCCTGTGACTTTTCTCGACAATATTTAAGAATTAGTAACTATGCCTGTTCCAATCATTGGCGTAGCGTCAGTGTTCACCATAGAAAGATTAGATATTTTTGAGTTGAATTTATAGATATGTAGACCTGTAAATTATTGTTTAATCTATCTATCTATCATCACGCCTTTCACCTCATGGAGGGGTAGACAGAGACAATCGAATGCCATTTGTTGCGATCCTGATATACCTCTTTCGCTTCTTTTATATTCATCATACATGCTCGGCGATTGTGTGTACTTTTAATATTTCCATCGATCAATACATTTTTAATATGTTCAATAAAAGTACACCTAGGTCGTCCTCTGCCAGCATTTCCTTTCACTTCAGCCATATAAACCTTTTTGTCATTCTTTCGACGTATCCAAACCAGCGCAAACTACTTTTCTTCACAACATCATCTTTCACTCCGCATTCTTCTCTAATGACCGATATGGTCAATACGCTTTTGTTTCAATTGCAATTGTAATTATTGTTTCAGTGGTTATGTATTTTTCTAGGACGGCGTTGGAGACGCGAACGACGTTTGGAAAATTATAATATCGGGCGGCAAGGACGGCGACGAGGTGCACACGGTGTCCAGCAAGCTGATATTCGTCCATTACCTGCAGTCGTGCGTGTTGACCACGACGGGAAAACAGTTACCCAAGTGGGGATACGAGCAACAGGAGGTCGCGTGCAACCCTAACCTGAGGGATAAGAACGCCCTATGGAATGTTGAGGATAATATTTTTGAAGGATGTAAGGAATATTTTTTATCCTATCCTAACTCATATTGTAAATGCGAAAGTGTGTTTGTTTGTTTGTTCTTCTTTCACGTCAAAACAGAGCACCGGTTCGACATGATTTTTTTGCACCAACATAGTTGGGTCGAAGTTTTTTCATTTTATTCTACACAATTCTTTCCTACATTTTGTTATATCTTTTAATAATTTGGCTGACTTTTCCCCTGTTTTGATTTACTTATACTGTTAACGCTCAGCTCCTAAACATGATAGGGCCCGAGCCCATCTTTAATACTCGCAAACCTGCAACAAGATCCGTTCAGTCCTTTTGCGTTTGGCGGGGGTTTGTTTTATAATATTTATATGATATTTTATTCTAGTACCAAAAGTAAGCTTCGAAGCGTACGCGTCAGGATTCTTCGAGCGGTTCATAGAGTCCCACGCTGTCATGTTTCAAGGTAACGCCGGCTTGAAGCCCAAGGAAGGGGAGGTCACTTCGCAGCCGTGGCAGTGGCCGATTAATTACAGGGTAAATAGGGTTTTACATAATGTTTTATTGGTCTGAATTTTACAAGAGCATCCGCCGTGCGAGCATGTTCGTGTAGAGTGACAAAATCTCAGTTAGAAGAAGAAAGATATAATATCCCATAGAGATAAAGCAAGACCAAAAAGGACACCGGTACGGCGACGATACTTTTTGTCCTGCTTTGTCACTACGGTAAATTATATCTTTCTCTTTCGAATATTTTTTGTCTACGTTTGCGTTCAGTTTGTAAATGAAGGTTTAATATTAAAGTTCATAAACCTTGAGGACACACGTGGACGGAGGAATACTGTGAAAGCGTAAGCGTGGCGCGGCGGCGCGCGGAGAGGTCTGGTTCGGACGCAACCTACTAAGGCTCTGCTCGATCGGTCGGTGCGTTCCTGTCTCCGTGTGGGGGCATATCTACAGGCCGGTTTATACGGTGCGAAACTGGTAATGTTGTGCGCATTGAGTAGCCACATACGTAGAGAGATTCTTTTTACACCGTCATGCTTGCACGGCTGAAAAAATACCGGCCTGGCTGCACTAATATGGTTTTCTTATTACGGTTTTCCGTATTCAGGCACTCAAATACACGCATTTTATACAAGTTCCACATGGCGATCACGATCGTATATTTTATGGATGGATACAATTCCAGTAGTTAAAATATAATATAAATGAAGCGAAAGATGTATGTCAGTATCGTAGCAAATGGCATTCGATTGTCTCTGCCTACCCCTCTTGGGATAAAAGGCGTGACGTAGAAGAGAACATTTGCGATAGGTCCGTTTCGGCCGTGATCTCATCCAAAATCAAATCTAAAAACCGTTAAAAGTTTTACAACCTGACGATCTATTGTTAGGTTTAAAATTTTTTATTTATTATTTAGTATTTTTGGTGACATTTGTCATTTTTGTAAGATTGATATAGATATTGTGCATTACAGGGTCAATTCTTCTCTGGAAGCACCCACAGGATTTACCTACTTGGTAATCCAGTCGTTTGGTGGACCAATCTGGCGTTTCTACTAATATTCCTCGTTATATTTGTCATTAACTCCATAAGGGAAAAGAGAGCGGTAGTACATGGTATCGTATTGAATAGTAAGTGGTTTTTTTAACAAAGTCATATAAATGTGGGTGAAGAACTGTTAATGGTGTCTGACCACACCGCAAGGTATGAAGGCCGTGAATATGTGTTTGTTTGTTCAACAAACAGTTTCTGTTAGCTGGAGACTACTTTCTGGAAAATATGTAAACATATTTGGTATCTCGTCTTGGAAAAGTGGGCTGTCATTGGGCTTATTACTACTTATCTATTAGAGGAAAATATATGCCACCATGGACTTTTTTGTAGATCATTTTATTCTATACAATTCTTTCATACACCATTTTGTTACATCTCTGACAAATTAGACAACATACGCCATTAAAACACGCAGGAGCTAACTTTTCCCAGACTTGATTTACTTGTACTGTTAATGCTCAGCTCCTAAACATAATAGGTCCATGTTTAATACTCGTAAACCTTCCTCGTGAAAACTGCAACAAAATCTGTTCACTAGTTTTTGCGTGAAATCGGCACAGACAGGCGCGGCGAGAGATTTTGTTGAAAAATTATCAGAAATGAAATGTAAGTTTCCGAATAATTAAAAAACCGGCCAAGTGCGAGTCGGACTCGCGCGCGAAGGGTTCCGTACCATTATCTATAAAAACGGGGGGGGGGAGTTTGTTGTATGGGAGCCCTTTAAATATTTATTTTATTCTGTTTTTTAGTATTTGTTGTTATAGCGACATCAGAAATACATCATCTGTGAAAATTTAAACTGTCTAACTATCACGGTTCATGAGATACAGCCTGGTGACAGACGGACAGACAGACAGACGAACGGACAGCGGAGTCTTAGTAATAGGGTTTCCGTTTTCACCCTTTGGGTACGGAACCCTAAAAAACTCCATATACATGATGTCCTATGTGTGAAGTGTGCTAAAACCTAACTTGGAAAAATATCAGTCCACAACATTTCAAAATTTTAACACCCAAATTTTATTAGCCTATATGAAAGTAGGTGATAAATTTACGTACCCGTATTTTTTGCTTTTCTAAAATTTTACCTTTAACACTCTTAAATTAATTTTTAAATATTGGATTTTTAGAAAAAGCCGATGACGGCTAAAAGTATCAGGTGTCTATGCGTATTCTGTATTAAAAAAAAAGAAATGACATGAGCTGCGTGCTTTCGTTCGTTTCATTCGTTCAATAGTTCGTTCATGGTTCTTTTGTTTCATTCATTATTGTTTATTTTTAGTTTATTAATTTAAAATTAAATTTTATTCACTTTCATCAACAAAGATGGGTACAGAAGCACGTAAATTAAATTCCCTTGTATTAATTCTATTCTATTTTTTCGTGTTATGGCTCCATCAGTAGTCCCCTTGTATCCTGTTTTGTTTTTACAACTGCAACTAATACTTTTTATTACCAGTTACCTTTGTAGGCAGAGAGTATAGTAGCTTTGAGCCGTACTCGTTACACAGTGTAGTTTTTTCAAAATATCTCTTAAACCAGTGAATAAAAAAATAAATAAATATGTGTATCGTGTTAAGCAAAGGAAGATCTCCAAACGGATTTTAATTTTGGTACTTAACGAAAAATTAAATGTTGTAAATTCCAGATGGCAAAGAACGCGAGCTGTTAAACGCAGCCGGATGGAACTTCTGCGGTTGGGCGCTACATTACATACCATTCTGGGCTATGGGCCGAGTACTCTATTTTCATCATTACTTCCCGGCGCTCGTGTTTAGTTCTATGCTTACTGGTGGGTACTGTTTTTTTTATAAATTACAAGCTTCTGTCGCGCTCGGAACCGGTACAAGCTCGAGATCTAAGAACAAATTACGAAGTTTTATTGAAACACCTCCTCACCACCGTAACCTTTGAGCGAATGACCATTCGACGTTAAAGCAGCCTCCGTGATATTAGTGTGCGTTGACTCCGTCAAGAGAGACATGTTTACGGCACAAGACCATGGATTGCCCGACCCGAGAATGTCTGGGCAGGAATTTTTGTACTGGCTTCCACGTATGCCTGGGTCGGGCATTTTTGACTGCTCATTTCTGATCGGCAATTCTCGGGCAGGACCGAGTTTTTTTTTATTGAAAGCTTCTTTAGGCACGCGCTAGATGGCGTTATTATACGTTATATACTTTTATATTAAAACCATTGTTATTCATAGTTGTAAGTATTCACTTCTGTCGGCAGTTCCCATAAGTGTGTTATCTATTTTTTTTTTTTTTTTTTCTTCACGGGTTGCTTTTTACAGCTCCTGAAACCGTGTTACGGTTCCAGGGTACCCAGCGGAAGACCAAGTCTCCCTCGTTTAGCCGATGGTATTTGTGAGGCTATATCTAACGAGTGGCTAGTTCTGTTGAGATATATTTAGATGGAAAAGCCTCTAAGTGTGGTTTGTCGGATTATGTACATAAGTTTTTAATTAAAAAACCCATTGGTACATGGCCGGGATCCGGGATCGAACTCGGGGTCTGTCTAGTAAATACCAGACGTCTTACCCACTCGGCCACCGACGCACCTATTTTATTATATAATTTTTTTTTATTTTTTTAGGCCATTTCCCGTCATGTATTCGCAATGTGACCATGCCCAGTGCCATTTTAGTTTTAAGACATACACTATACAGGTTACTAAATACAGTCATTATATTAAAGAAGTGATATATCTAGGTCCATTAAGTGCACCACCTGTTCTGTTTAATATGGACAACTGGCAAAAAGTGGACACTGTTACTGGTACCGAAGCACGAGAAGTCTTGCTTTTACTTACACGATTTTCTTATCATTTTCAGGTGTTTTAACGGAATACTTGCTAAGAAGCATACAAAGCTACCTCAGTGCGGAGCTAGGAAGGACCCTCTACCACTGCGTGTTTGGTGTTATAATATCATCAACTGTCTATAGTTTCTATATATTTTCACCTCTGACTTATGGAATGAATGGGCCGCTGTCAAACGAAGCTAACTCCACTATGACTGGTTTGAAGTGGCTGGACTCTTGGGAGTTTTAGGAGTCAATTTAGCTGTATTTATTTGTTCGTGACGTTTCGCGGCAGAAGACAATACCCATCGGGCTTAATAGTGATACATAGTATCGCGTTCCGGTTCAGATGATGAGTATCCAGTATATAATCGACATTTACATACCTACCCTGAGTCGAATATCTGCACTCACCGTTCACTTGTTCTATTGCTTGCTCTATATAAAAAAATCTATCGCGTATGCGTACAACGTGTTCGCAGTATGGCGAAGAGTGACGACTGCAAATTAGTGATACGGTAGGTAATGGTGCGTCCTTACCGTTTAGGGGCGTAGCATTTCGAAAAGTAACTATATTATTTTTCCATATTATTAAAGAAATTAAAAAAATACTATCGATGTATTCGAAAAGTATCGACAAACATATCGATATTCGATAGATCGGTTAGATTTAAATAACTTAATTTCGCCACGCACGCGAATAAAATGTCTTCAAATAGCGACCTTTTCCTTCTAGTGTTGTCTTACTGGTCCCATCCCATATGGTATCCCAATTTATCGATTTTTTTATATATCGATATCAATAGCGACAATTTATCGAATATATTGATAGTCAAAACTTTTTTGTACTCAAAACATTTTTTTATAGTACGTGGGACGCATCATAACGTGTGATACTTGCGCAAGTCCCGCACGAGTGTGTTGACTTAGATTTCAAATTTAAATCCTGAAATCCAGAATATAATTTCGTTACGACGACAACAGTGGAAATTATTTTATTTAAATCGAGTGGCACGTTTATCTTATTAAACAATATTACAATCAAATTTTAATAATATTGTCGCTAATACTGTCGCCATTGCAACAAAATTTCACTCAAGATTTTAGGATTAGGATTGAAATTTACGTCAAAGTTTACCCCCGGCCGCTAAAACCGCGCCCTCAAATCCTATGACGGTTCTCTTTCTCATCAGACTAGCCATAATTGTAACTATTTATTATTAATCTATTTAGATTACAGAATAATAATAATATAAAAAGGTGCGTCGGTGGCCGAGTGGTTAAGAAGTTTGGTATAACTAGGCAGACCCCGAGTTCGTTCCCAGATCCCGGCCATGTACCAATGGGTTTTTAATTAAAACTTATGTACATAATCCGACAAACCACACTTAGAGGCTTTTCCATCTAAATATATCTCCACAGAACTAGCCACTCGTTAGATATAGCCTCACAAATACCATCGGCTAAACGAGGGAGACTTGGTCTTCCGCTGGGTACCCTGGAACCGTAACACGGTTTCGGGAGCTGTAAGGCAACCCGTGAAGAAAAAAAAAACATAATATTTGGATACTATACGACAGTTCCTTAGATACAATTTACACCATTGAAATCGCTGTCAATATCTACTTAAGTATTTATTTATATTAAGCTATAAAGATTAAGTATTATATTGTAAATTATTATTTATCTGGTAAGTGGAATTGAAATTGTGTACTTGATCATAACCTCACTAGGACTTGGATGACCATACAACCACAGGTGACTTTGTGATATGATGCAGCCGCAACAATCAACAACTCACGATATAAGTCCTCTGTGGTTGTTTCGCGAATTTCGCAATGTTTTTAAAAAAAAATTTGACTTTGAAATAGCCTAACCACGGCAGTGTTGCCAAATTCTAATAAAAAAGAATAAATGACTTGTTTTCACCATGTATTTTGTGTTAAACATCAAATGCTTTAATATAGTAAAATATACTAAATAAAATATAGTTGTTAAGGTAATTTATTCCGTCCATTTTGTACTTTTTTATTAAATATGTTTGGATATTTTTTGTTTTATTAAATAATCCTGATTTGTTTAATGTTTTTTTTTGGCCCTGTAGTATCTTGTTTTTCTTCTTTCCCATATACCATATTTGGGGTCGGCCCTCCTCGTTTGTTGGCGCCAGTATTCCTGTCCTGCATGTTTAGCTGTGCACGTTCCATATCTTGGTTGTCCACCACGTGGTAAGCGGCCGCCCTTTGCCCTTTGTTCTGAATTTATAAGGGTCTCAAAAATCAAAGAGAGCAGAAAAGGTAGATAGGGAACAAAATTTTGAGTCGAAAAGTCCTTTGACGTTTTTCGGGTCTGACACAAGATTTTTTTTCGAATTTTAACAAAATTACTAATTCTACTTCGTCACCGACGCACCTTTATTATTAACTAAACGGACCACGGTTCTATCCCGGCCATGTACCAGTGGGTTTTTTGGAATTAAAAAATGTAGGTAGGTTAGGTCAATGACGTACTATAAGTAGACACGTTATACCCATACTAAATGCAGATAATAAACAGCTTGAACAATACTATAGCTACCTATTAATTACTTACGTTTATATATTCAAGCGATGAAAGGGATAGAGAAAGACAGCTCAATACCGGAATCCATTTGTTAAAAAGAGATAAATATATGTTTTAAAGTTGCGACACGTCATCGAAGCGTGACCTTCTCCAGAGGAACTAGGGGAAGATTGTCTAAATGGAATACTCAATATTTTACTTAAAAATATTTTTGGAATAACAATAAAATATACAATATGTAATTAAAAAAACTTTTATTTTACTAATAAATATAATGTAATAATGTAAAAATAATTGTAATAATGTCTTTCAATCACGCTCAGAACGCTGAACAGTTCTAAATGAAATTTAGCATAGAGGTAGATTATGGCTTGGTATAGGACATTAGTATGCTACTTATTTATGTATTATGTAGTATAATTTAAAATTAAGTCTTTAATTTTTTTTTATTTCTTTTATTCTGGACAACAAACAACTATACAACAAACATTACTACAACATAGATACATTTTTTAAAAATAACTGTCATATAGTCAGTGACGTTTGTTTATACAAATGTATTGTTTAAACATACATTCAAAACAAGATATTTTTATGCAAATTCCAAAAAATATAGAAATAACAAATAATACAAAAAAAAATTAAACAAAATATAATTAACTACTATTTAGAATGTTACAGATATTTTTCCTAAATATATACAAAGAATGTGAAAATATGTCCACTTCGCAAAACTGCTGGTTGTATCTTCCACCATACGTCTAAATCTTAGAGTAAAAACTTGGCAACCAATCATATTCTCGTCTTTGGGTTCTGATTATCTCTATCCATTTTTCTCTTATTAATCCGCTTCTAGGGAGACTAAAAGATAAATAAATACAATAAGATCATAATACTATACATACAACAATAATATAATATATAAATTTATAATAATGTAAATATAATTATGTATATACATTTTTCGTACATTTAATAAAATATATAAATTTTTTAAATAGGTTCATGTAATTTATTGACAGGTCCGATATTGCCAACCATCCCCATAATCAGTCGCTGAGTCTGTCGCAGCCATTTCGTTTTGTCTTCTCTATCACTCTCATACAAAATGCATCGTTCGTCTCGCTCAGACAAGCGGCGCACTGGCAACAGCGCATTATTATTAATAAAATATTGTTATGTCCATAATTATAAAATTTCTGTACTTACCAATGAAATGAGATATCATTTCTATCCTTTACAGTTGCAGTATAATTTCTGCAAAAGCGGAACACACAAGATGTCATTTTTCTTGATGTTTTTGCGGATTATTCTACTCAAGAGAGACATGTACACTAGTCGTAGGATTGTGCGTGACTGTGCGCGACCAAATTTATAGTGGGACACTTACCTCTCATTCGCATTGCTATAGCTTGAGCGTCAATCACGCATCTACCTCAGTTTATATAGTATATCATTGGGTTAGGTATATAAAATCCGACAAACCATTTCCTTCTAAATATACATACCTCAACAGAACCGACCATTTGTTAGATATAGCCTCACAAATACCATCGGCTAAAAGAAGAAGACTGTTTTCCGCTGGATACCCGGGGACTTTCCTGTATTATCGGTCCCCGCCGAAAATACAGGAAAAGCTAATTCCATACTGACATTCTACTGAAGCGCGCTAACGATGACTACGTAACGAAAAAAAAAACGCCAAAAGACTTCGTCCCAGAATTTCACTTCTTGACTTAAAATGTTGCACCTTTGCTTCTGATGCTGGACTAGCATGACGTAGTATAATTCTTGAGCATGACGATATAGTTTTTGTCTAGGTAAACTGCAGAAAAAAACGCTTACCAAGCACAGATAACATTAGAGACAGCGCTCGAATACAATTTCTTTGAATATTACAAACGAACACCATTTTATTTTTAGATTTCGTACCCAAACGGAAACCCTATTAAGAGCCCTATATCCATAATTTGTATGGAGATATTACTATTCCCAATTTCTTTGAAAATATACTCCACCTGTGTCACTGTAATTTAGCATATAGTTACTTATTCAATATAAATATCGTGTTTTTTTTTAAAACTAAAGGGTTTATTTAATAGGAAATATGGGTGGTAAAATAAAGGGTTATTTTGGACCTGTTTTGTCTTTCATAATCTATCACAAAGCTCTTAAATATTTTTTATAGTGCTTATTAACCATTACCCTTCATTTAAACGTCTTGCGTTTTTTGGTAGCTTATTGAAAATTCAAAATAAAAATTTTTTTTTTTATTTTTGACCAATAAAAAAATCATAAAATAATTTTTATTTTGAATTTTCAATAAGCTACAAAAAACGCAAGACGTTTAATTGAAGGGTAATGGTATAACAGCGCGTTAAAATAAATCAAGAGCTTTGTGATAGATTATGAACGAGAAAACGGGGGCAAAGTTTAACGACGCATATTTCCTATTCAATAAAACCCATTAAAAATAACAGCTATTTCACTTAGATATGTGACACATATGGATTATTTACAGAGAAATTGGGAATAGTTTATCCCAGAAAAATTATGGATAGAATAGTATATTCCTTGAGTATATTCCTTGCCCTATTAGGTACGCAAAATCTAGAAATAACAAAGAATAAAAACCGGCGAAGTGTGAGTCGGACTTGCGGTAATTTTTTACTAAATAATTTCAAAAAAATATGTAGTGTATATTGTACGGTGGTACGGAAACCTTCCTTCCTGTGCCAGTCCGACTCGCACTTATTATTTATAAGATGTGGCCAAAACAATAAATTACTTGGCTGTTTATTTTACCTATACCTTTGCCGTTTTATTGTATGAATGAACAATAAAATCTTTGTATTTGATTTGATTCATTATTCGGTTTATCGATTATTTCTAATTGTTATATATTTTTTTAATGTTTAATAAATTTTAACAATTTGAAGACGCAATGTATAAAATCTCGCTTGCCAAATATTTTTGCGCAGCGCAGCTAATAAATTTTCAGTCTGGCCATAATCTCCGTGTATTTGACATTAAAAATTTTATTGTAATAATTTTACAAATGGCGTTTACGTAGAATAGACAGATGTGTTCTCGGCCACGATGGGCGATGATTCTTTGATATTACGAGAAGATGGTGCTCTGACGCTGCGAATACTGTTCCCCGTAAAGTCATTAACATACCACAACAACCTCAATGTGATTCTTGTAAGGACGGACGCCGGAGCCGTCTATGTGCTCGATGTCAACTCTGGTGCAATACTTCAGACTTCTTCTCTTTCTGCAGGTGAGTCTATATATTGTTTTCCAATTTCCCTTTAGAAAATAACTACAAATAACGATACCCTACTTGGAAACCCAAACAAAGAGTTTCTTTATTTTTGTCTGTACGTCATTGGTGAAGTCGACAACAAAAGCGTTTGATTGTTTGGTGTTATATTTCAGACGATGGCGGAGTGCGCGGTATTGAATATGCCCCTGGGGCCGACCGGGTGTTTGTATGGGACGGACACGGAGTCTGCGCCCGCACTGACTACAACGGGGTCCTCTTACTCCACACGGCGCTTCAGACGCCTCTCGCGTCTACAGTCCCTAATCAAAACATAAAAGTGGAGCTTACACTGTCTGAGGTACATATTTTGCTTTTATACTATAATAATATACTTACCTAATTGACAGAAATCTAATTAGTCTAACTATTAAAGTTCATTCTTATTAGAATATTTTAATTTGCATTTAAACAAAAACAAACCTGAATCCCAATAGGGTAGATATGTAAAATCTCCACTTGTTTTTCTCCCAATTTGTAATTTTTTTTTAAAGTTTTTTGTTACTATTTTTCTTGTTGCAAAAAATAACATAAATATATTGAATTATACACAGTTAATTTGATAATACTTTTTATCAAAAATCTACTAGTCTTATTCAGTGACTAGCCACTACTTTTTAAATATTTTATTTTTACTAAAACTAAGAGTCTGTAACTCTGTATATATTTTAATGTATGTTCAAATCATACATTGCTATAGGAACCTATAGAATGAACAAAAAAATGTTATCTGCATTTAACAACTTTATTTGGATAACTGTTACTTAATGATGCTACTGGTTGAAGTTAGGCTATGTTACTGATGCACTAATTGTAAAAATAAAATTATATTTTGTTAAACCCAATGGAGAACTCCCATAGGTACTTAAGTTTAGTTGCTCTGAGGTAAAGTTGAATTATAAACAACAACAATATACAAAAACTTAAATTACATTAAAACATGAAAAACATCTAAACATTAATAAGGCAATGTGGAATAGTGGTAAAAATACTAGCTGCAATTCCCGGCTAAATCGCAATGCTGATTCATTCATAGAGGAAAATTGTCTTTGTCCCCACAGGAGTTGATATTTAAAAATCTTTGTAGAGTTTCCCTGAGATAAGGTGATGCGAATGTGTCCATGTATCCTATACAAGGGTCCAACTTCACCCAGGGAATCAAGGTCTGGATTATTATGGTTAGCTCAAGGAGTGCAGGGATTTCTATGAATGCAAGAGCCTTTTTTATGGTATCATATAGGGAGCTGTATTGAGAATACATTTATAACACAGGCATTTCTTATTATTACAATAATTACATAATAATTAAGTTTAGTAATTAGATTGTAGGATGAATACATGTACAACACTGGTCAAATGGTAAACATGGATTCCCCTGGATGTGTTTTTATTGTAATCTAATTTTAATTACATATCTGACACTAGGCATGATCAAGTAATTATTAACTTTTCTATTATGAGAAAAGATAAATCAATCTTAAATAAATAATCAGTACACCTAATGGCAACACCAAAAATAAATAAGAAATTAACAACTGATAGTCAGCCAGATTTTTCATCTGGTCCTATAGTATTTTTTTAATCTGTAGTACGTCTAGTACTAGCCCCTGTACCACTGTATTTTTCTGTCGTTTTATTGTCGCAACGGATTTTACGTTATATGATGATTATGTAAAAATACAAACATAATAGTTATAATTAATGATTGGAAACACTAAGTTTGACGCCCTAGATCGCCTTTCCCGTTTAAAACATCACAATTAACTATTTTCCTAGAGCTCTGTCTCGCGACACAAAACGATACCAACGAAATCTAAGGTAACTTATTACAGTATAACTGGTCAAAGGGGAAAAAATTGGCGAAAGAGGGAGCCCGTCTATGGCCCCTCCATAGGCTTAGTACTCTATGGAAGTAGTCTTTGTTTAACATGACTTGTTAACTGTGAACTTATGTTGGCCATAAATGTGTCACTTACTAACAACTTCACCCTTAACTAAACATCAAAAAAATCCTTTTCAGATATATATTAAGTAACTAATTTTACACATAATTATACTAAGCGAGAACGCCCCCTCCCCCGCCCCTCTCACCTCCCCCTCCTTCCACACAGCGAGGGACACACATCCATACATTGTTTCTCTCAGGAGGACAGGATAATAATCTGTCTTCTAAACAATATGTAAACTCGGCCATGTGTTTAAATCAGCAAGGGTTTTTAAACTAGAAAAACTTTGCAAGTTCAATCCCCTCCAATGGCAAATGGCCAACAGAGTAATATTACTCTAGCATTCTGAATACTAGAGAAAGAGGTTACAATACACTATAATATTAATTAAATATATACATATAAGTATACTAGCTTACAGCACCTGGCTTCGCCCGTGGAATATATTGATTTTTGAACTCAATTAATCTGGTGGTATTCCAGTCTATAAGAGAATAAGATAAATAAACAAAACAAATAGACCTTCATCGTCTTTATACCTTGGGGTGTGGCCAGTGTCCACTTGACGCCAGTTGTTCATATTAAACAGAACAGGTGGCAAGCCTGTTGCTGCATTTAGCGGACCTAAATAGACTTAAAAATATCTAAATAGACTTAAAAATATCTATTATTGTTAGAAGTGCGGACGTTTTACGCTTTATGTGCCCCCTTGAATTTTGTATTTTCATAAAAAATAATCATGTTATTAATTTAATTTTTAAAATTTTCGCGAAAACGTTCTGGGCGCCATGATGACGTTGCAAACTAACAAAATTATGGCCACAGATTAGATAAGATAACAAGGAAATAACTTAGTCTCTCGGTATTTGGTGGGAGTGATTTAGTGAAAATGCGACGGAAATGTGTTACAGCAAGTAGGGAGAAGCGCGCGCTATTCAAATGATTATTCGTTGTGGCCTACAGTTGGCGTTTGTGCTGCAGTGTTGTTAGCTTTCCTAAATACAAATATAAATGTAGGTTACGGAGGTTAGATACACTGTAATACTCGATATTTTGTTCACAGGCTATTCTTCTACGGCAATGCTTGGAGAATCTTCCAACGCATTCAATAGAAGGTTTAGGCGATTTCATAGAAGAGCTTAAGACATCAATCGACTGGGAGCCTGTTACCAAAGGCGTGAAGGCTCAAAAGGTTTGAATATTTTTTGTTTTAAAACAACCTTTAATGATGGTATAAATGCGAAATAAATGTTGGTTCATCCTTCATCCAAATCAAAATCGGAGCAACGAATCGGCGGATGGCTTCTTGCACGCAGGAGTGTGACATGACATAAGCTACTATTTATCCTGGGAAAATATCTCATTTGTTCAGGAAATGGTATTGGAAACTTTCAGTCAGATAATGGTCACTTTCCGGAAAGAAAACTGTCTTTATTTTTACGATTCTATTTCACGAAGTCCGTTTTGGCTATGTATGTTGTCACAACATTCATAGCCAAACGGACTTCGTATGATAGAATATCTGTACTATAATATGTGGATAATGTTGTAGATTACATTATTAGTATGTTTACTTAGGTAGGTATATATAACTAGTTTTTAAGATATAACTTGTATTATTTATTGTCCCAATTAAATAAAAATAATTTTAAAATACCTAAAGCAAGAGTTACCAAACTGTGCGTCGCGAGACGGTTACACAAAGGATGTTCAGCGAGTTTTTTGGTTTCTGGCCGCGCGCAGTAACTGACAAATTTTCTCCCTAAGAGAACTTGTTACCTGGAATGTATTATAATAATGAGCAATAATTTCAGTGGAGCACAGTAAAGTTGGACTTGCCCCATTCCACCCTGAGGCTGGTGACCGCCGGCGTAGTCCAGGAGTTGAAGAGCCGCAGCCGGCGGATACCCGCGCTGGCCATAGCTTCGGCTATCGGCCAGCAGGCCAACTATCTGGTGCCCTGCTCGCGTGACGAGGAGTCGAGGGCCCTCATGTACTCTGAAGCAGAGAGGAAGGAGACCTTTAAGCGATGGCCTCACATGGATTATAAGTGAGTGGGCGTTTGCTTTTTTTTTGTTATCGGTCGGCAAGAGAGAATCTTAGGTTGAAACGGGTCACATATTCGTAGTCGAAACTTAAATCAGGATTTTAGGATTTGAAATGGACAATATTTCATTTTTCGTAAGGTACCAAAATTCGAAAACCGTTTGGAGATTACATGCTAGAAAGCTTATTTTTCATTTTTTTTATTTTTTATATCCTTTAATTTTCGAGTTATTTTAAAAATACTGAAATATTGAAAAATAAGGATTAATAGGTGCCCTAATCTGTGCTTACCCTCTAATTTAAAAATACTAATGTCTGTTGGCAGAGTTGTTAGTTATTGAACTCAGGTGTTGCCCTCTATTAATTTTACCCATATTTATTCCATTTAAAGCTAAATTAATAATTATTCTTTAAATATAATTATAAAAATACTTCTTTTATATAATATTTTTTTGGAAGTTTTGCTAGTTTCGAATGGGCTATCACAGGAAATATATTTACGAGTGAAACCGCGGACAAAAGCTAGTATTATTATATACATTATGAATAATGTTGTAGGCGATTTGAGTTCCGGCTACGGCAACACCTATTTGGAACACGGTATATTATACTCTTTGCATTTCTATAACGTATACTCTGTGGCTTGACTGACACTATCTGTCACTTTCTTTGGGTGACACTCAGGGTGACAGTTTATATTTCTTAATTTTAGTCCTAGCTAAGGTTTTTAGTTTATAAGTCCTCAGAATTTATAAAAATTCATAATTAAATTAAAAATATAAAAACTCAACCAAAAATAAAATAGAAAAATACGTGAAACTTATTTTTTAATATATTTTTAATTAAAGTAATAAAAATGGGTGATTAAAAAAATGAAATGTTGTCCATTGAAGTAAGCCACCAGGTGGAGAATGAATGACATTAATACAGTAATTACGGCAGACCAGTGGTCGGCATACTAAAACCACAGAGCGTTTTTCCATGCCCTAGACTAAGCGAGATAATCGCGGCAATAGTCTCGTCCGTGCCACCAAATTCAATACAGACTATGGGCCAATCTCCACAGGGTGATACTATCGCCGATAGAGTTTGTATGGCACGGCGAGACTCGCCGCGATTCTCTCGCTCGTGGAGACGGCCCCTAAGCTCTTGGTACGGACGGAACATAATTGTGCGAGCCCAACTCGCTATTGGCCGTTTTTTTAGCACTATATCCCGTTTCCATTCCAGATGGGCGCTACCAGCCCGCATGGCGCAGGCCGGCTTCTACCACCAGCCGTCGCCGAGCGGGGACGACCGCGCGATGTGCTTCACATGTCTCGTGTGTCTGGTGTGCTGGGAGAAGTCGGACGAGCCGTGGGTGGAGCACGAGCGGCACTCGCCCAACTGTCCCTTCGTGCGGGGCGAGTACACGCACAACGTACCCATCTCTGTGAGTATTGGGGGGTGGGTGTCAATATTGAGATGCAAACGAGAGGCCCACACAATAACAGCAATTTTCAATGCCATTCTTTTTATGCACGGATTATATATTCTGTATATAGGGTTTAGATACAATCATGTCCGAATAGTGCATCCGATACAAAAATTAAACACAGCCATATCTTTGGAACCTTTCAAAATATCGAGATGAAACAAAAATCAGATACCAGATCTAAATGCCCCCTTGCACATAGTAAAAACTACTTTTTTATTGTATATAAAATCTTTATACAAACTTATCGATTTAAACTCACTGCACAACCACTGGAATCAAGCCGAGTGAGAACCAGAGACAATTAGTTTGTGTAGTGACTGGAAGTGCAAATCTCTCTTAACTATGCCCTGGAGGTCCATAATACACCAATTTGGGCTAATTAACATTCTAATGACAGGTCACAAACGCGACCGCCTGTGCTGTTCCCTCGACCGACGTGACAATCGTGTCGGCCGGCAACCTGGGCGATCTCGTGGCGTCCGGCACCGAGGACGGCAAAGTAAATATATGGAAGTTTGACTGCGGCCTCAAGCGGGTCAAGTACATCAACATATCGCCGTACGACTCCATCTTCAGCGGTGTGCTGTGCAGCGACACCAACAAGGTGTGGTCAGAGAGTTTGGAGAAGGATTCAAGTGAGTTGGCCAATATTAAATACTAGTTTTCTCCTCCGTGGATTTTTTTAAATGTGACAAGAATTTATCCCGTAGGATTTCCGGGTTAGCCTATGTCACTCAACGGCACTCCAACTGTCCTTGTGCAAAAAACTCACGTCGATCCGTTGCTCTGTTGACGTGAAAGATGGACAAACCTTTATAGTAGTACTTATTAGGATATGTGACTAATTATGCTATGCCTGATTTTAAGGCAATATTTTGACGACCTTTTTCAGGCTAGGTTATCGAATGCAAAAAATATTTGTTGTTCTAAATTATTTCCTTAAATTTCAGATACGTATTCGGTAGAACTCACCGCGATGGCATTCGTCGGAATGTCATATCAACAGAACGTGTTAATACCGTCACAGGTCAGCGAGAACGTACCGGACAGTGCCGGGATCTTGGCGAGACCTTCGCTCGTGTGCGGTATCGTCATCACTAAAACTAATACGGAACCGGTTCCGCCTGTTAACGAGGGTGTCACTCGCAGCTTATTTGACAAGGGCAATGTGCAAGCAATGAATGACGAAAATGCAGCTAAGAGTAACCCGACCGCGTCTAACAAGTTGCTGTTCCTTCTCACGTACGACATACAGAACTCTCCCGGAGCGGCCGCGAGCTGTCCCGTACAACCGTCTAATAGTAGCGCGCAAACTAATTCCGGCGGCAGCAAGAAGGTGTGCGCTCTCGTCCGGTCGGACAATCCCGTCTATGACGAAATATACTTACAGACTATATACCCCGACGATGACGCCAAACTACCGCACAGTTTGTTAGAGGAACACATCAGTAACGTCATCAACCTCAACGCGTCCTCCAGCAAGGACGATGACAAAGTGTGGGGCGACAAGAAGAAAATGATCGTCGCGCAGACGTTCAAGGTTATACCGCCCCCGCCGCCGCCCACAGCTCTGCTGCCGGAGATACCCGAGCCGGGCCAGGGCAGCATGCTCGACATTGTCGGGAAGATATCGCAGTTCAAGGGCTGGACCAGCATCGACTACACTCTCGGGCCCAAGCTGGTCGACCAGACGGACGCGGCCGTCATCCAGCAGGACTCTCTGGCGCACTACCTTAACATGAACCTGCCGCTCGAGATCTCCGACCTCAAGTGGTTCGAGGACGGCGACAACGCCGACAAGTTTAAGGTCACCACTCACAAGGGCCACGTGGACAAAGTCGGCTCGCAGTCTACCGGAAACGACGATGGGTTCGACAACGGGCCGCCGCAGGAAGAGCTTGTCACGCAGGCCATCGCTGTACAGTGTCTACAGATACCGGGCGAGCTGCGGTTGGCGGGGGACGCGCGTGTCACGCACCTCGTGCCCACAGACGACCGACAGTACCTACTCGCGGTCATCTCGAGCGTGCAGCCGGTCAGGAGCCCGCCCGAGCCGGACGTAGACGCAGACGGGGACGCGGCCATGCAGGGGGCCGGTGTGGAGGCCGACACAGACGGATGCTTCCTATTGTACAAGACCAAGATCGGGGCCGGAGAAAACGGCTCCACTTTTCTGGAGGATCTGCCGGTGTGCCACGGGCGACTAACTCACAGCGAGACTCCCGTCGACGTGTGTCTATTACCGGTCAAGAAACCGCACGGCCACTCTTTCGCCACCGTCGGTCGCGACGGTCAGCTGCGTCTATACTCACTGCTCGACCTGAAGATGCACGCCGTCCGCAGCGCGCAACAGGGCCCATTCATGTCGGCCGTCTACTGCACCAGCGTCGAGCGGCTGTGCGTCGCCACCGTCGAGGGGCTCATCTGCTTCTACGCGCTCGGCGACACCGAGAAAGATTCGACCGGCTGGTTGGACGAGGACGTGCTCGTCTCGGACGCAGCCGGCGGTGTCCCGCGGCACCGCGAGCCTGTGACCCCGGCGCTGGCCACCAGCACGAGCTCCCTGGACGCGCTGCTCGCACTAACCGGCTCGCTGGGCGGCAACAACGGGAACACCACGGTGCCCTATAGCGCCGTCGTGCCCGCCTTCTGGTGCGAGCTGTCGCATGCTCAGCGCTCACGGTTCGATCGTCATCACAACAACCGCACCTGGCGCCTGCAGAACACATGCTCCACCTGGGACGAGCACGTGCTGGAGCTCACCGTGCCGCACAGCGTGGCGCTCGCTCACCTCGATTTCGGATTCTCGCTGCACGTGCCCTGTCACTCGTCGCGCCTACCTATCATCCAGGTGACTCTGCTCAAACAGAACGCGCACGGTATCGGATACAAGAAGCGCACGCCCTTCGGTAAGCGGCCCGACCCGCCCCCGACACCGCCTCCCGACTCGGAGCCCGCGCATTTGGAGAACCCCGTCAACAGCGAGGAGTACTTGCAAGCGCACAATGCCGAAATCCTCGCGGGTCCGCTGCTGCTCTCTTCGGGCCTGCACTCGTCAATGCACTCCGGGACCCTGATTCTGACCAGCCCGCGTCTCTACCGCGCCAAGGGTAGGACCTTCCTTATCCACATCAAGACGCTGTACGACCCCGCCAAGGATGCCAACAAGGGTTCCATACGGTCCGGCGAGAGCGGCAAGAAATCCACCGGCTTCATCGGCTGCGATTGGATACACCAGATATCCATCACGATGCACAGCAACCCGCCGTCGGACAATCCCGCGGACCGGCAACAGAGAATCGCCATGCTGGAGTCCAAGTCCTTCTTGAACACTTTGCTGGAGACGGCGGTGAGCAGGGACTCTGTGGAGAAACGTAAACGCGCGATGGACTTACTTATATGGATACTGACAATAAGACTGCAGCGACTGCGATTGAGAGATAACAAGGACGGTCCCGATGTCGATCTGCCGGAGGAGTTGCAACAGTTGGAGTGCGTCAAGATCGTGGAGAAACACGTCGATGCTCTCCTTAAGAATTGTATACTGTGTGCGAAACGCAGCGTTGCAAAGAAATGTGTCAAGATACTTCTCATCACAAGAGAGTGAGTATACATTCACAATAATTTAAATAAAACGTGCTAAGGTCAGCACTATCCAACCGGCAGGTGGCGGCAATCACGCTTGCGATTACCACCACCTACAGGAATGTATACTCTAACACCCGTATTCAAGAACAGTGGACAAGGACCCACAGTGGTCAAAATCTCGTTTTAAAAACGTTACTTGAGCTTGGACACGTCCAATTATCCAATACAATGTCCGTCAGTTCAGTAACTGTTGTAAAAAATCGGACATTTTGCTAGGAGAATTATCATACTTTGCTAAGTGTTGTTCTTGAATATGGATGTAAGCGTCCTCCGCACAGCCTCCTCATACTTGAATCACCTGCTTTTCGCGAAGATGACTAAACTATGTAGCCTAAAAAATATCACTGGCTAAATGAGGCTTAGTTTTATTATTGTTCTGGTAGAGTATTCACGAGAATCTCTGTTTTCGTTGGTATTACGCGTTTATTTGTTCTCTTTCAAAGTGTTTGAAGCCTATACGTACCAATATTTTCAGGGGCGCGTTCCGACTGGTTCAACCAAAGAAATGCACATTCAACGACACACTGACCGCTTGCCTGTCTTCGTGTATTCCAATGCTCGGGGCCTGCAACTCGCCCGGAGCTATGCGCTGGTTGGTGACGCTGGCGATGAATATAGCGAACACCCAGAGCTCCCCCGAGGTGGTCACCAGGAGTATGGAGTTGCTGGAGAAGGTCGCCAGATTATTACAGCAACGGAGGAACCCTTATCATGGATTGCTGCGAGCTAGGTACGTGGCTTGTCGGACACAGACTATATTACTATTTGTATAATATCAATTGATAGAAGTGTGAGTCAACTACTTGTCAAGTGTGTGCTGTTTGTCTATAAGCACAACCGAACAGCCTGTATAAATTAGCTTTTCTATGCCCGACAATTTAACCTCAAATCGCTCAAAAACTTATTAGAATCTAGACCATTAAATATTACGGTGAGACCCCTCAAGGTATTTGTTTACCTATTTATCGAGTTCTCGGAATACTTTTTCTCAAGGTCAGATTTCTCAAGAATTCTCGCTTTGTGAAATCTCGATCAGGAACCATATAAATAATTAATTGACCACATTACAGATTCGGCTTGTACGGTTTGCCATTGGAGCGTACGATATTCGACGTGGAAGGTCCTATCTTGGAGAAGAGCTCCTCGACCCCGGTCACTCTATCCAGCGTGTTAACCGGCGATTCTAATACTAACGCTCCGAGCGGGTCATCCACACCGCTCAAACCCGACTATCACTTGAAGAGTCTGTACAACTATATCTCCGATCAAGGTTTGCGACTTCTACTATACAAAATCAGTCATGATTGAATCAAATAATTATGTGAAATCTGGTGAAAATGTATATTGTCTGCAAATAATAATTTTGCAGCTGAAACGAACGATTTTTTTTCACTTTTCCGCGAGAAATAAAACTAAGAGAATAAATAATTGTAATCTGTGCATAAAATACTTTTTTTTTCACGGGTTGCCATACAGCTCCAGAAACCGTGTTACGGTTCCAGGGTACCCAGCTGAAGACCAAGTCCCCCTGTTTTAACCGATGATATTTGTGAGGCTATACCTAACTAGTAGCCAGTTATGGTGAGGTATGAGATGGAAAAGCCTCTTATAAATTTTTTGCTTATTTATTGTTTGTGATATTGCATTGTAACTTGTAACATGTTTTCCCGGATTATAAGTAGCTGTCAGTGTCCGACCCTCCGACTATCCGTGTCCAAAAAGTCACGCCTATCCGTTTCGTTCGACGGGAAAGAAATTCATTCACCAATTGAAGCTAAAACAAAAACCTTTCGCAGACCTGAAACAGACATTCGCGTGGTCTACCAACCAGAAAGACCTGAACGTCTTCGGCACGGGGTTGTCAGAGTCCCAACCGTTACACATAACGTGTCACTTGGCCTCGGACGGAACCAAGCTGGAGTCGAGTGGTCTACGGCAGAGTCAAGGCATCGGCAGCTCGCTGTGTGCTGATCCCTCACAGGTAAATTGATATAGCTCTAGCCATTGTCCTTGAAAAATAAGCTATGGTATAGTGAACATAATATATATAGTATGCATTTCAAATAGGAATAGGCTTGCCATTGATCGCGACTAACTACATTGAACTACAGTCGGCAATAACAAGGAATTAATAATTGTTGTAAAACTAATCATTTTGTCAATATAGTAAAAGTACGAACGTCACAATGGCGCAAGGTCACGGCTATTATTTGAAACGCGCAGTAAACTAACGCCTTAATTTTTTGAAAATTTCTCGCCACGCGTAGAATTCCAAATTTATCATTAGTGTAAGCGTACTTTATCACTTGTGGATATATTCACATCGGCACAGTTCTTTGCCACTGGTTTCACTTAGAGAATAACTGATTGTATTTTTTTCTATTCAATAAATTTTCAATCAAAACAATGGTCTGAAGCTATTTTATTATTTAACCCAGCTCTGGAGTGCAGTGAAGGATAGCCAGGTGAAGCACCAGTCGTCCCCAGAGCACGACTCGCTGGACGATGCTGATGACTCGTCACTGATGGACTGCGACTCTCAGGACAGGATCGAGTTACCTGAGGATATATTCAAGGTTTGGCTCGATTGTTCAGGCCTATTGAGTCGAAATTAATATGTAACAATTTGTAACACACTTTTTTTAACTCATTATATATTTTATTGTAGGAACACGATCTATGCAACATACCCTGGTCCCACCTGGTGACGCGGCCCCCATCCCACACGCTGGTCGTCGAGAGAATGAACTCTGGCGCGCGGCGGTATATTGTTCTAGATTTCGGGCACGCAGTGCGGCTTACTGATGTTGTGAGTTTGTATACAAAATAACGTTACTACTTGCTGCTCACGCCTTTTCTGGCATTTATTTGGGATACTTATACTACTGTAGTCATTGCAGAAGACCTCATCTTTAGTTATATGTCGTCATGTTTAGCCGTCTGTATGTCACAACCACTTGGTAGACTATTTGGAACTAGCAGTTCGCCCGTGGGACTCATGCTAAATTTCATCCCCTATTATACCCCCTTAGGGGGGATTTAAAAAAAAGTAGCCTATGTATTTAGGGTTCAAGCTTACTCCGTATTAAATTTCATCAAAATCGGTTCAGTGATTTAGCGGTGAAAGCGTAACAGACAGAGTTACTTTTGCATTTATAATATTAGTATGGATAATGTGGCGAAGTCTACTACTGTCTTATTATTTTTCTAGCTGAATTCTAGGCTTCGAAATGTGAAAAATAACACCTGTATTTTTAAAAGACTTTGAAATCGATTCAGTACTTTCAGATTACTCCCATTTTCTTTATACCTTTATATTAGTAGTAGTACTTCCGGCCACGTTTCGCTCGTAGATTTTTTTAAAATTTACATTTGAGTTTATCCGAATTTTTTTTTGTAATCTATGTCTCTGCAAAAAAACGTCAATCGGTTGTTCTGTTTTGACATGAAATAAAAACAAACAATCACCCTTTCGCGTTTATATTATATTAACTACGATACCTACATAGGTAGTGAATGTAATTTTTTTTTTTTTTTTTTCAGATAATACCATCTTGCGTGGACTTAGTCTCCCTCGCCATTGACATCTGGTATCGCGGCGAGGAGATAGACAGCGTGAAGTTGGCGTTCGCTTCCGATATCACCACCAAACATCTCATTCTGACCGACATACAGCCGCCGCCTCTTTGTCGATACATGAAGGTAAGCATTATGTTTTCATGGGGTTTATCCAGAATTTATTTAAAGTGTGATAATAAATATAGCTGTAGCAGGTCAGGATAATATCTCTAATTGCATTCGATCGTCTCTTTTTCCTGGTAAACTAAGCTTGATAATAGATTTATATAAAGATTAAATTACGATTTATTGGGGGTGCTTATAGTAGTCACTGCAGAGGACCTCATCTTTAGTTATATGTCGTCATGTTTGTCCGTCTGTATGTCACAACCACTTGGTAGACTATTTAGAACTAGCACTGCGCGCGGTGTAGGTATGTCAGGATCATCAATCGTGGAAAGTGGAAGACCATTGTCTCTGCCTACCGCTCTGGGAGACAGGCGTGACGTATATGTAGTATGTTAAATAACGTTTATTCACCAACCATATATCTAACCATGTATTATTGTATGCGCCACTACTTAGGGGGAATTTTAAAAAAAGGT
Organism: Nemapogon koenigi; assembly: GCA_963924495.1. Taxonomy (NCBI): domain Eukaryota; kingdom Metazoa; phylum Arthropoda; class Insecta; order Lepidoptera; family Tineidae; genus Nemapogon; species Nemapogon koenigi. The sequence goes on along the minus strand of OZ004647.1, from coordinate 9,872,033 downwards.
AGCCTATGTCTTTAGGATTCAAGCTGACTCCGTATCAAAGACTTCGAAATTTTAGAAGGATTAATAAAGAACAAAATAGGGGACGGCTATAATTGCATATCTGGCACCTGGCATCATGATGTGGGCATTGATAAGCCGTTCCACTCTATATCCATATTATTCAGGCTATAGTAGTGGGTGAACTCGTTGAGAGAATGCTTCGGAGCGCAAGTAAAGTCCGTTCATCGTCTGAAAATAATAGATACTTTGCCAGCTATTTTGTTTAATATGGACAAATGGCAAAAAGTGGACATTGTTACTAGTGTCTCTGGCCACCCCGCAAGGTATAAATGTGCAAGGCCGTGAATATGTGTGTTTTTTTTAGTAGTAGATATTTAATATGTCAATTTTTTGTTACAGATAACAACAATAGGCCGGTACGGTATGTCGGCGGTGAAATGTAATATACCTTTGGGTTGGTTTTATGGGGAGATGGCCGAAGTGGCCAACGTCCCTGGGTCTATACAGGCCCTCACAGCTCTGCAACAGGACTTGACCTGCAGGTTTAGGTTGGTCACTATTTTATTATACCTTCATAGGTTGAATTACAGCTTATCGGCCCCCAAGGTACTCAGCCGGAGACAAGTCTTGCTCATTTAGTCCTATTACAGTTTTACTATAGTTACTATTATTGGCCGGAAAGAAATCTCCGTACTCGTCTACCAAGATGTTTCTAGAAGCGGGCGGCTGATATGCGAAAAAACAGAGTGACATTATTAAAAGCAACCATAATATAACTGCTCATAGTGCCATAGAGAATTGGAATAGTCTACTCCATATTCCATAGTGCTACAAACCTAGGGTCCTATAAGTCACACATGCAATTGCTGCCCTCGCTCATGGACTCATCACGAATGCTTAACACCAAGCAGTGATAGTAATTTGCTTGACTACTTTTGGATCTACCGACTAGTCGGCCGGAAACTTTAGTACTTACTATACAAAATGCTCAATTAATTAGTATTTGTAAAGGGGATCTATGGACCGAATAGTCAGCGAAGTTGCAAGGTGAAAGTGGGGTAAGACTGATTCTTCCAACGTTTCGGAAATGAATTACTAAAAAGAAACGTCAAGAAACTTAGTAATTCCTATATGACCTACTCATTAATGTAGCTGACCCTGGGCAATTTTATCCTTTTCTATTTATAGTAGGGGATCGACTGTTCGGTAACTTTTATTAGTTAGTCGGCCAAATCCATAGTCGGTAGATCACTAGCAATAATTGAAAAATGTGTTTTTAACAACAAAAACATAATTTTAGATTGTCATCGGGCAAGCTGATGGATCTACTGAGCCCACACTTGGACCTGTACAATGGCAACGCCGCGCACATAAACTTCTACTTCAACTCTACAACGGACGCCGACCCGAAAGTCCACGCCGCCTACCAGGAGTGCATAGAGATACAGCAACAGTTGCACACGGTCCGTAACATGTTGCGCAATTTGAGGAACGAAGACGGCTCCAACAATGCTACGTTGGATTTGATCGAGAGTGGCGGGATGGTGACAGACGCGCTCCTGGAGTCTGCCTCCACGGACAAGCTGAGGATTATGTGTGAGAATATCACGGATATGCTCATGTACTTCATGTACCATCGGTGTGAAGTGAGTATATAATTATTATAAATTGAAACTAGTTGTTCGCCCCCTAACAAACAGCAGATTCTAGAGTTCATAAAAGTAGCTACAGATTGTTGATACGCAAGGAGTATACTTTCGGCTGCGCTTCGGGGCTGGATTTAAAAAAAAGGTATCCTATGGTTCAAACTCTCCGTATCAAATTTCACCAAAATCGGTTCAGTGGTTTAGCCGTGATTACAGACAGACAAACAGTTACTTTCGCATTTGTAATATTAATATGGTAATTTTTATTTTCAGCTGAACGTGCCAGTGAATCCAAAGTGGTGTCGCGTGGTGTCCCCCTTGTTGTGGGAGAGCGCGCCTCGTCCGGCGGCCGTGCTCGCCACGTTATTACCGCGGATGTGCGGCCGGGCCGCCTGGTGGGGCGACCATCTCGCCGACACTCTGCAAGCCGCCTTCGAGCCGCAAGACGGGCCCGAAGTCGCTTTGGATAGGTTGGTATTGTTGGTATAAACGCTTACAAACACGCTTATGACATTTGATTCTAATTCCTACTCCTCAAGAAGTATCTAGTAATTTTGCTTTTTGCTCATTTCTAAATGATTTTTTTTATGTGTGAGGTTTGAAAACTAGAAACTATACCTTCCCCTATTACTGAAACACGGACATAGACTGCTAAACGGATAACCCTTTTTTTGTCGTAGTCGAAAAAAAAATAATTTTCCTGAAATGTCCTCCCAAGAAAGAATTGAATAAAATCTCATCAAGGTCCCTCGTCCCCAGATGCCTGGCGCTCGTGATGTACATGTGCCGCGTGTCAGTGTGGACCGCCGCTCCCGCGCTGGCCACGCGTGCTCTCAGCCTCGTGTCGTCGCCGGGCGCTCAGCCCGCACTCACCTCGGCCGTGCTGGCGGCATTAGCGGCCACCGCTAATGCTGTGTCACAGTCTAACAGGTTTGTTATATAGTCACCGTCTAAATGATCTATATCATTTACTCCATATGGAGCCCCCAGGAGTACTTCATATTAGGAGTACAAAATGTCGACAAGGAGCCAAACAGTTTGGAAACCTCCATAAAGTTAAGATAGAGATAACGCTAGACATAATAGACGTATGAAAATGTTTGAGGCCGTCATCGGTGCGGCGTATGCGAGGGCGTGGGGTGTGAATTTAGAACAAATTATATTCCTTAGTCAGTATACATTTTGGATTTGGAACATTTTGACGTCAAAAGTTCTGCACTTTGATGTAATTTTTGCTAAAGGGATATCAGTGTTAGTTCGAACTCTAAAAAATCCTAACTCAATGGGACCAACAGATGGGACTGGGTGACCGGCGGGCGCGGTCCCAACGGCTCCAACACGTCCGGCGCCGGCAACTCCAACGGTGATTCTTCCACGCCGCGCGGCTCCGACTGTAAGCTGCACCGCCGCAAGATCAACAAAAAGTTCGTGCAGCAGATGCAGGACATTGAAGCGGCGCGTCGGCACTTCCAACTGCACATTGAGGACGCCAGCGGACAGGTGGATGGATTATTATTTTTATTAATTTACTACTAGTAGCTAATTAAAAAAATGTAATATGACCAGACTAAGTTCCTACAAATATACATACTAGTAGCTACGAGTGTTCAGGCGCCTTTTGGCCGACAAGCGCTTGTTATTTACCCTAGAGTGCCCTCAAATCTATAAACAAGGGCATAAATTTAATTTTCAGAAACTAACTCGCGCCAATATAAAGGGCCGCTTCACCATGTTCGTCAGTCCGAACGGCAGCGCCGGCTCATCCAAACCCAACGAGCCTGAAGTACCGCGGGGCCCGCCGCTGCTCAGCAAGCGTCTCGCGCGGGCTCTAGCGCAGGGCTTGGCCGCCTTCATACTGTCAGCTGATGCTACCCTCTATACTGATACATTGATGCTAACTGCTAAGGTGAGAGGCAAAAAATATTGATGTACGTTTTTCGTGTATTTTGTATGTATTCAAAATACTTTGGTCCATTCTGTAGCCTAAGCTTGGATTTTAAAAATAGAAGCACCATTATTATTTCTCATGTTATTTTTGCATTTAATAGCCCAATTATTGAGGAAGGTTATAGGCTATATAACATCACGCTACGACCCAAAGGAGCGAAGCAGTAAATCCGTTCAGTAGTAGTTTTCAGTAGACTTTGTTTTATAATATGTAGTGATGTACAATGTACCTTGAATTCGTACACATATGCATGTTACTATAATGCCTTTTCAACTAGGAGGTATCATACAACCAATATTTCAATTCTAATTGCTGAATATGTTTTGGTTATTGATAAAATATCTCATGTTAATTACAGATTATCGGGCAGTTGTGCGTGACCTCCGGCGGGGCGGGTATTCTCGACGCTGGGTGCATACTGGGCATCGCCAGGTTAGCTTGCACTCTCCCGACCTGGACCAGGCACGCCTTTACCAACTTGCTTCAGGTAAGTGTTTTATGACAAGAGTAACTCTTTCTTCACGGGTCCTTCCAGCTAACAGCTCCCTAAAGATGGATAAGCTTTTAATGGTGGTTTGTCGGATTATGTCCATAAGTTTTTAATAAAAAAATCCATTGATGTACCAATGGATTTTTTCCGGGATCGAACCAGTGGTCTGCCTAGTTAATATCAGACGTCTTAACCACTCTACCACTGATGCACCTTTTTCAATATATCAGACCACATGTCTCAAGTCTTGGTATTTGTTACGTTACGCCTATTGCAACAAAACCTGTCTGTTTTTTTTTAGTACGAACTAACTTAGACCGGGCAAGACAGCTAGCTCTCTATATATTATTTCTCAAAGGTGTTTTTGTCGGTATCAAATTATCTTATTAATATTGTATCAAAGTTAAAGTTTGATACGCCATTTTGAAGATTATTTTCCCCTCTAATCACGAAAATTAAGCAAAAACAATAAAAAATTAATGTTTCTTTCAAAATTTGACTCATTTATGTATTTTGTAAAAGACTCCATCTATTGGAGATCACTTGAACCAACTGTGCGAAGTTTTCGCACGGGTTAAAACTGTCTGTGATTTCAAAAGCAAGACTAATGTGTGGTGGTCGGTTACAGTTTGTTTACTTGTTTAATCCACACAATGTTCACTTACTGTTTTTAATATTTCAAGGAGCAATCCAAACTTTATGACGGTTGTTATTACCACACAATTACTAGGATAAATGTTGCAATCAAATTAACTGAGATATACAAATAATAAATACGGACTGCCTCGGCTTGTTAACGTCTACGCTCCTTTGTATTCGAAACACAGGAGGTCGGTCGGGAGTGCGCGTTTCCATAGCTGATATTTAATATTATTTGTCAATGTGTTAATGTCTACACGAGTTATTGAGCAATAAAAATTGTATTGATCCCAGGACCTGGTGGAGGCGGAGACCGGCGAGCTCACCGGCGGTCAGGAGAAGGACGACTTCGGTCCTGGCGGGAGCTCCTCGCGCGTGATACGTGTCACCCAGGACGACGATATCGGCTTCGGCAAGGCCACGCGCAGATGTAAATCTATTACTGTTGCCGGTAACATATTATATTCTCTTCTCTATTTCTTCACGGGTTGCCTTACAGGTTATGGTTCCAGGGTACCCAGCGGAAGACCAAGCGTTTAGCCGATGTTATTTTATATCTTATGATTTATTTGTATCGCGGTAACTTGTTTAAAGTCTTTTAACTTTTTTAATGCGTGACAATGCGCTATGTTGAAGTTAAAACATTTTTTATACCTTGTTTAATCTTTTTTTTTATATTAAAAAACTTCCTAGATTATTTTTACGTATGTAATTTAGTATCGTTTCTTTACCTTTCCAGATGTATTGGCTGACAGTTTCAACAAGAACAACAGCAGTTTCAATAAACCGAAACTCGTACCGGTCGACGTACAAGGTAAGTGATTTGTTTTACTACTTCACAACTGAATGTTTTGCGAGAAAAAACAATAAGTTTCAAATATTCTCAATCTTTAGTTAGAATCCAACTTTTAAATTTTTTTTTGTGGAATGAACTTGACTTGATTTTATTTTTCACAGACATGGAGTATCATCAGTTGCCTCTTGTAGTGGAGTCTGATGATTCGGACATGGAGGAAAAAATTGTGGAGCAGATCTTGCCTGATGCCATCAAGAAGGAGATCAAACCTCGGAACACCGCTAACGTTATGTAAGTATTCATAAGAAAAAAATGTTGCCCATTAGTAGACCTGAAACCTGTATCGCGCTAGTGAAAATATTTAAAAGATTGGCATATATATATAACATTAAATACACGTTGGGGAGTATTACCTTTTACTCCCGAATCAGTATGGTCATCCTCACGTCACGTCACATGTACAAGAGTCCAGAGTCTAAATGTTAGTTTTGTAACACAAGGGTGCGTGTTATGCGCGGAACACTTTCTAGCCCTCGGGTGTATCGTGGTAGGTCTATATGTGGTCACTATTCAATAAAAGATAATACTGCTTGCTATTAACTATATTGACCTACTTGCTAGACAATATTATAAGTGACTGTATGAGCTACGAAACTTTACATGCGACTTGTCATCGCGAGCGCTAATCCGTAACTGTCTGTGTGTCGGACCATACACCTGCATCGACCTCTGATCTGGAAAAGGAGTCATGTGGCGGCTTATTGATAAATGGCCCGGCCCTACTGCAATACTGAAACCTGTATCGCGCTAGTGAAAATATTTAATAGATTGGCATATATTATAACTATTCCCTTTTACTCAAGGCATAAAGCCCTTCATTGTATATTTTTAGTAAACCGTCGTATTTTTATATTGACAGTATAAAACTGCCGCTGAACTACGCGTCCCGCTTCTCTAACTGCGAGGACGTGCGTCTCGAGAACTGTACCCAGGTTACGAGCGAGGCTCAGGCGCGCGACGTGCTGTCCACCGGGAACAATGTGCTGATGAACGCGCTCCGGTCACCGCTGATACCGAGACCGGTGTCTAGACCGGAGGCGGCGGAGGGGGATATGTCGGAGCTCTCCGTGCCGCTGATTCTGACGCTCTACGATGTGTTTAGGCATCTCGCTGCGGAGTTCTCCCAGCAGGTAATTCAAGACTTTTATCATTACGAGTTGTTCTGCATTACCGCCCTGTCTTCCTTGACTAGCCGATGTGAATTTTAAGTGGCCAGTTCTGTTGAGGTATAATAAGATCTAAAAAACCTCGGTAGTTCGGTACAGGTTACCGATTATGCCGCCAATTAAATTTCTATTCTATTTTTATCCTAATGAATGATGTTGCAAGTTGCAACCATCTGAATGTTTGTTTACAAATTTTCTATATTCTCCCTTACTTTAGTACGGCCGTACCCGGCTTTGCCCGTGGTAATTAATTAATATTATTTCCGAGCTAAAAAGTAAAGCCAACCCGTTGCGCCGTTTTTCCGTGAAAGTTTGGCAAACAAACAACTTCATTTTCACATTTATAATTTGAGGAGGAGGAGGATTTGAGGATATTCTTATAATAATATCGGTGCTGTTTGTCAGATGGAGAGCAACAACCTGGAGAGTATGCTGGAGCTGTGGCTGATCCTGAACGGGTCTCAGTGGGGCACCCGACATTGGACATTCTCGTCGCCCGTCCCACCCGACGGACCGCGGCTACATTTGGCACCCGACACCGTGCAGAATATCTTGCGCACACTCGCCACGTGAGTGCCGTATTCATTTAATTAAAAAATTCAAAAATAATTACGGCCGTCATTTTGATGTTACAAAAACAAAACTTAGCCTGTAGGTGACCATCGCACAGTTAAGACGAGTCCAATATGCTTCGAGCCTCGAGAAAACCCACATGAAAAACATAACCCTGTTTTTTGCTGTCGCGCAAAAAATATAATACAAAAATAATACTTGATGACACTTAGGGAGACGGTATATCTACAGGACTAGGGTGGTTGTTGGGGTGGAATTATCCCGGAATGGAATTATTAAATTGCTAAATAATTTCAATTTTTTTAACATCTAATATATTTTTTTACAGAATGCCTTATGTGTCCTTGCGATGCTGGGTTCTTGCACTTGACGCTCTGTCCTGGTTAACGAACGCCCCGAATGTGAGTAAATGTTCAACTCTTCATTTTGCACCAAATAGTTATTTCCGTTAAAAATCTTAAAGCAGCAATATGTTGTTCACCTGGGCGTCTAATTCTAAATCTAAGACGTCCCGATTTAAGGGAATGTGGTTTGCTTAACCAAATAGGCGGCTTGTTTTCTTAGGCGCGGTGCCCACCTAAGTGGCGTGGCTTTATAATATATGTTTAGAGGTTTTTAACTTCTTTGGTTGCTACAAGTTTATTGTTACTTAAAACTCCACTCACATGTCACGTCATACCGGTGTCATATCACACCACAGGGCGCTGCTTCGTATATTACTATACAATATTTCATCATCATCAACCTTTTAAGATCCACTGCTGGATCATGGTCTCCCTCTAGCGCACCATTTTAGTGGTGCTCATTGAGAGGAATTGCCATAGTCACCACGCTTGGCAGGCGGGTTGGTGACCGGACGCCGGCTTTACGGAGTGGATTTAAGCACATATTCTTAAAGAAAATTTGTGCTTAGCAATTTGGCAGCGAGTAGGAATCGAACCCGGGACCTCCGGTTTCAAGTCCACCGTCCTACCAATTAGGCTATCGACTACCTACATATAATATTTACTAAGACATATATGTCACAATTTCAGACTGAGGGCGTTAATAGCATGGTTCGGATTATGATCGAGTCTGAATACTTCGTGCCGGCCATCGTGCGATGTGTGAACATGCAGGTCAACACGGACGCGGCCGTGTTTGGGCCCGAGCCGTATCTTGTAAGTATTGCTGGATTGTCATTTTTTGACCATCTACATTTATACTAATACTTGCTGTGCCTTGCGGTTAATAGTTACTGGTCCGCCCCTTTGGGTCGTAACGTGATGTTATATACCCTTCCTCAAGAATTGGACTATCAAATGCATATTTTTTTAAATACGACTGATTAGCGCGTTCAAGCAAACAAACTCTTCAGTTTTATATTAGTGTAGTTAAGTCTACACGCCAATCTTAGTTAAATAATCAAAGTCTAGTATTTTTTCATTTTCCTTTTAATTTCAAATCTTTTGCTATCAGTGCCCAACAGAAAATAACGTAACCTACATAAAAAACTTAAGACAAATATCAGCATTGGTTATACAATTTGTCCGTTGTCTTTGCAGGCTGGCGCCGGTCTAGGGTCCGGGCCGGGCGTTATTCAGTCGCTGCAGACGCTTCTGTCGCGCCTTACAGCGGAGCGCGCTAATAACGGCAGCTCGCTGGCTGTGTTGCGGTGCGTGCAGGCAGCCTGGCGAGACGGTCACGAGCCGCCCGGCTACGACCTGCACGGTGTGCTGCTCAGGGCTGCACTGTCGCAAGCGCCAAATCTCGACTGTACCCATTTGGATGTCGCCGTGCAGATTATTGATATTGTCGGTGAGTGTTGAGGGCATACGTGAAGGTATAAAGTAAAAAACTGTCTAACTATCACGGTTCATGAGATACAGCCTGGTGATAGACGGACAGACAGACAGACGGACGGACAGCGGAGTCTTAGTAATAGGGTTTGGGTACGGAGCCCTAAAAACGAGAGGTGTCTGGTTACTTCTCCTTTCGCTATTTCATGAAATATATTTAATCCATCTAGGCCTTTATTCATAAACGTTTATTAGCAACGTTTTTGTTAAAATATGTTTTATCACTCTCTAACAAACCTGTCTTTACTAATAATAGAAAGAAACAAAACACATTTTAACAAAAACGTTGCTAATAAACGTTTCTGAATAAGGCCGTTAGAGTTTTTATCTAATGTAATATAATTTGAATTTTCAGTTGAGAGGGCTGGCCACTGGCTATACACCAGTTACGGCAAAGCGAGCGCCATGGGCGGTGCGTGGCGTGGCAATGAGTCTACTTCGGAAGCACGTCTCACCGGCCTGTTGACGTACGCCATGGTGGACCATAGCACACGACGTGTGCCCATGCGACGTACGATATTGGCGCAGTTCGTGAATCTAGCGCGTGCTCTGCTCTTGGTCCCGTTGGCGCCACTTGATCAGGTATTTCGATGGCGTTTTGCTTCTAAATACCGGAATTAATACGAAACAAAGCAACAAACAGTTATTGGCATTAGCAATGTCCACATTTAATGAGTTGTTCGTCTAAACAGCACAGATGGCAAACATGTCGCTGAAATTGATGGGACTAAACATACATTTCTATTTGTAGTGTTCACGACGGCAAATGCTTATTGTTTTTAAAAATAAATCTTCACGGGTTGCTCCCAACCGTTGCCGGCCCCAGGGTACGCAGCAGAAGACAAAGTCTTCCTCACTTAGCCGAAGTTTTTTTTTAAAGCTATACCTAACGAGTGTCCAGCTCTGTTGAGGTATCTAAATGGAAAAGCCTCTGTACGGTTTGTCGGATAATGTACATGATGTTTTATTATAAAAAACCCATTGATACATGGTCGGATGCGAGGATCGAACCCGCAACTTCTCTGCAGTTGTGAGCCGACGTTTTACCCAATCGACCACCGACACCCCTTTTTAAAAATAATGCTTAGCTTTTTTTTACTTATATGAGCAGGGCATTGATTATCGGTAGGTATTAGAGAATCAAGTCGGAGAAAAGGTTGCCGCCAGCACGCTCTCATTGAATTATCCCAATTTATTTATGAGTGTCGCTGTTAAAACTTAAATAATTTTCTCTGTTTCAGTCCCACCCGAACCCGCCTCCAAGCGAAGAGAGTCAGACGGACGAGAGCAAACAACAAGCTCAGACCAATGTCGACGACGAGCGGAAACAACAGGCCACTGCGCGCACTCCGTTCGTCGCTGATCTCAGTAAGTGGAATTTGTTATTCATAATGCCGGTAACTAGTCGATAGCCTATTTGGCAGAACGTTGACTTGAAACCGGGTCCCGGCTTCAATTCCCATTCGTGGCAAAAATGGTAAGCACCAATCCTCGGGTAAAGCGTCCGCACTTCTTCTAAAAATAACAGATATTGACATATGTTAAAGAAGTGACTAGTGATCTAGGTCCAATAAGTGCAGTGACGGGCTTGCCACCTAGTTCTGTTCAATATGGACAACTGACGAATAGTGGACACTGTTACGGGTGTTTCTGGTCACACCGCAAGGTATAAAGGCCGTGAAGGTGTGTTATCCGGGTAACCGTGTCACCGGTCCTAGTTTGTCACTTCCTCGTTTAGTGTCCTTTTGACTTACGTTGAGGTGATTAAATAACGCATTGTGTATGGCCAAGGACATTGAAAAGTACTAAACGATGTACTTTTTTATAACTAGACTTATTTCAGCAGGCTGCCAGATGGCACACTTCTTCCTTGTCCTTGGCTGTACATCAGTTTATTTAGGATCTATTTTGTCGAGATTTGAGGTCAAAGCAATTTATATTTTATTGCATACATTATTCTACTAGTTTACCGCCCCGGATTTGCCCGTGGTAATTTTTAAAGTTTATCCCGAAGTATTAGCCTATATCACACTCCTATCATTCATGCCATTCCTGTGCAAAAAATACTTTGATCCGTTGCTCTGTATTGACTTTAAATACGGACAAACAAACACTCTTTCGTATTTATAATATTTGTTAGAATTAGGATTAAATGTGGGTGTTTGTGCTTAATGTACAATTTGTTAATCCACAGTTCTGCAGAAGTCGGATGTTATGAAAAAAATATACAAGGCTCTCTCGATGAATGACGCTAGAGGCGCTCCTATCACTGCAGGCTCTCGTGAGTATATCTACTTTTAAACGGTTCTATTTTGTTATTTATATCTTTTCATCTTCTTCTTATATATATATATATATATATAAATAAAATTGTAACTCGATTCGCGCACAATCTAGGGGATATATCTTAATGCGGCATTTTTTATTTATTTGTAACGATGTATATTGTTGACATTATGGTGTAACACGCATACGACTTCGCGGGCATCAGGCAGAAGCAACATTCATGTTATAAATTCAAAACTCATTATTTCCCTCTGTGAAAGTCTCTTGGAGAAAAGACTCGCTTTGCTCACACTTATCGAGCAACAAACCGTCGTGTTTCGTATAGATAAGATGAAATAATAATTTTTGAATCACAGTTGAAAAAGGAGATTTGAATATCAGTATCATAGAGCAAGAGAAATCTATTATTACGAAGCTTTAAGAAATTACATTAAGTGAAACATTTGTGTGTGATATTTTATCGCAGTTTTTTTTGTAATAAAACATGTTTTTTTTTTCTAGTAACCCTCATGGATGTCCCGAGCGACTACATCCTATTGAAGGATGAGCTGTTCTATTTCGTCGTGCAGATAACCGAAGTGGCGGCGCAACCCTCTGCCATTGTTGAATCACTTATTGAATACCTGAGTTAGTTTTATGTACTATCCTCCCGTAGTTGAACAACTGTTTGGATATGGTTTTTCTCCCTCTAACAAATCTGTCATTCAGTATACGATATAGAGAGACAAACATAGTTTAACTAAGGGTTGTTCCCCACTTACCACGCGCATTTCACGCCCTTTCTATAACCTGTTTTTGTATCGCGCTCTGCAAATTAGTTTCGATAACTGGGGATCAACCCTGATTAGTTTTTTATCCAAAATTCAACTATTTTTTTATTAAATAATTTCAGTTTTTGACTTTTCTTATTTGGTAAACAAACTTTGCATGTCTTTTTAAAATAAGTTGTCTTTTAAAAGACATAATAATAAACATTTTTAAACTATTAATTGAAAATTGTAAAACAAAAAGACATAAAAAGATTGTTTACCATATAAGACAAGTCAAAATTTAATAATTTTTTTATGATTGTAAAATAATCCAATACAATTAACAATTTATTACAGGATATGAATCGCCATCGCAAATGTCGATGTCCATGCAACAGTTGGTGCTCAGAATCCTCGAAAAACCGGACGTCCTAAGCACTTTCCTCGAACAAGGCGGATTGGAGTTTGCCGTAGACAAAATGATATCTTACCATCAGTCGCATCCTAACAGCGCTCCCGGATTCGTCTCATCTATAATGAATTACCTTAAACAACCGATGCAAGTAATGAATATGTCCGTACCGGCGTCTTCTGGGGGCACCAAGAAGAACCAGACTGTCAATATAGAGGCTACTAATGGATTGTATAACTTTGCACCGTTGTGTAAGTTTTATTTTGTATCTACATACTCTGCTCGTGTTATTTAGATATCACTCTTAAATATATAAAACCGCTCTGACATATTGACTGACAATCAACGCACAGCCTAAACAACTGAAGATATAAATATGAAAATTGGAAGGTATATTCCTTAGGTCCACTAAGAAAAGATTAAGGGGGCAAAATGAAGTGTAAACGTTACGTAATGCGTACGAAGTTGCGGGAAACTGCTAGTACTTTAATAAGATTATGAGATTAAACTAAAAACCAGAATATTAATTTACCTGCTATTATTCAACCGCTTTATAGCTTATAGGATAAACATTCAGACAAACACACATAATAAAAAAATGACTATTCAATAGCTTTAGAATATTGATTGAGTTAGTTCATTTTTTTTCGGGGCCCTAGTATGAAGTCACATTGTTGTGTTTTTACAATTATTTAGTAATCAATCGGTCTCCCCTCAGGTACGATCTCGTGTCCGAACCCGACTGCTCAGCCCGCGGACGTGCTCCTGGGCGGCGCAGGATGCGGACCGAGCGGCGGGGCGTGCGCGGCACGAAGGGTGCGCGCGGCCGCTTGGTCTTACCACTTCTTCAGTACGGACGAATCTTCGTTGCCTCTCACTCTGACACTGCCGTATGCTGTGTTATTACACGAGGTGCATCTGCAGCCTCATCCTACTAGTCTTGCTAGTGAGTGTAATTTTTTAACTATCAGCCTTTTATATATGTAATGGGAAATTTCTTATTTACATTGCGACTGGCAAAATTGTAAACAACTTTGAGAGAGACAGGGATACTAATGGCTCAAGAAATGGGATATTCTAATTTAATCGGATTGTAGATCACTTTGTTTACAATATTTTTCTCGTCTCCGCTAGCATTACTTTAGGATAGATTTTTAATTATTAAAACAATATTAATTACTATATATATAAAGTTTAAGTATTATAAAACCCCAGGGAACCCCATTAGTAGCTCTCTAATCATAAATATGTAGTGATACATACTCACTCATCTTTCTTTTCTTTCTTTATGGATATTATTATTTTTTGTCTGAAATTAGTATACCATTTATCGATCCAGTTGCATGTAAAGATGTATTAATAATTGTATTGGATAAAAAAATCTTAGGGGCAGAAGTTTTATAAAAAAATTATCGAGTTTTTTATTTGTGCAGCTTGTCCCGGAGCGGTGGCCATCGAGGCGGGTTGTTGCGGAACGTTGTCGCCACTCGGTCCACCACAGAACACCGCCGGCATGACGTACATACGACTCATTGTGTCGCAGCCTGTCGTCTGTAATTCTGTTCAGGTATTATATACTTTTAATATGGCCAAATTATCAGGGTTTTAATTTTTCCCCCAAAATAGAAATTCGATTATTAACGCTATATGTCCGTGAATGTACCAAGTTTCAACATTTTTCGGATTCGGAAAAAATGAGCTGTGACAGACGGACAGACAGGCAATATGAGTGATCCTATAAATAAGGGTTGCCGTTTTTTCATTGGAGATGTTCGGAACCCTAAAAAAGAAACTGCTAGAGAAAGAGATACTTCTCTCTCTCTCTCTCTTTCATCGCGTTGGCATAACTTCTCTAACATATCAACATCTGCTTCATATATTAAACAGTGCCTATAAAAGAAGTAAAGTTTGGATGTAGGGGGTAATCTCTAAAAATTCTTTTACTAATAGGAAACTACATTTTCCCTGAGTGCTATAAGCTATTTTTACGTAATAAAATGCAGAGCTCATTCTAATAGAGAACTATATCAATTCACATTTTACTTATTATCTTCTCAAAACATTTTCATGAGTAGTGACTTTAAAGTAATTCTGATTGGTAAACTATGATCCACGTTCATAAAAAAAATGTTATTTTCGCAGATTCGCCTCTTCAAACCGAGGGACAGCTCCAATATGGGTCTTCTACAGTTGCGAATACTCGGCTCTCTGGGATTCAGCAAGTCTATTGGATCTCCGCCCAATAAGTATGTATAGTTGATACCTGATAGACACGTGATCGTCGCCTTCCTTGAGTCATCCATTAATATCCCACGGAAGAAATATATTTTCTATGTGTCAAACAATTTAGTTATCTGCTGTTGTAGAGGCATGTTAATACGGAATCGTCGAGGTCACCAATGTCCGTGTTACTCCTTTCAGAATGGTGTACCGGGATGTTGTAACCACAGTCATCTTAAGGCTCTTATATCCATTGAATAAGTAACTATATGCTAAATTACAGTGACACAGGTGGATTATTTACAGAGAAATTGGGGATAGATTATGGATATAGGGCTGACCCTAGACTTGGTCGTGTCTC
Organism: Nemapogon koenigi; assembly: GCA_963924495.1. Taxonomy (NCBI): domain Eukaryota; kingdom Metazoa; phylum Arthropoda; class Insecta; order Lepidoptera; family Tineidae; genus Nemapogon; species Nemapogon koenigi. The sequence goes on along the minus strand of OZ004647.1, from coordinate 9,856,849 downwards.
GATGAGATCTTAATTTCTGATGACAGCTGTCAAAATATACATGTTTTCTATTTTTAATACCGAAGTTCATTTCCAATGCTCTTCGAAGGGCATGCCTGCATACATGGTGCATGAGATCTGTGAATTTTTAAATAAAACATTATTATATTTCCATCCACAGTAACGGTTGGGCGCGCATAGTATCCGCGTGCACAGCAGCCGGCCTGCCGCCCCTCCGCTGGACCGCGCTCGCGGCCCCGAGCGCGATCCGCACGCTCTCCTGGATCGTTGTGAGCGGAACGAACGCCGCTAGATACGCGCATCAAGCGCTGTTGGCAACCGTCGCGGCATTACCGCGGGTCCGCGACACTGTCGTCAACTCGCTGCTGCAGCTCGACACTCAGGTGCACGCGCAAGGTACTAACTTCATCACTACGTATTATTATAGGTCCTGAAGCTTCAGAGACAGAAGGTGATCGTACTGGTTCGTGTAAATTTAATATCTTCTTTAATATTGATCCGATCGAGATGAAACTTTATAGGGTCTTGCTCAAGGCCTTCCGACCGTTTCAGAGGTATAGCTAGTCTTCCCAAAACAAGCCTTAATTGCGTGCGACACAGCCATGGCATTACATTTATGCTTCATTGAGTAAATGGTTGATGTGAAATTTGCCGAAAGTTGGCATAATTTTCCTAAAAAAAATTTCTACGCCATAAATTGCAATTCCATTTAAACTAAAGCTGCGTCTCTTTAAGAGCCCTATATCTATAATTTGTATGAGAATTGAAAAAATAACAGCTATTTCACTTAGATATATTGAATAAGTAACTATATGTTATATTACAGTGACACGTGTAGATTATTTGCAGAGAAATTGGGAGTAGTTTATCCTAGAAAAATTATGGATATAGGAGCCACTAAAAAAACTAATTAGTACATATATTTTTATTTTAAGAAAAAAAGATTTACACGTACATACAGCATACGACATGTGTCGATTATAAATGACCACTCGACACAATATGTCGTACAATTTATTTAAACACAAGTAAATTTAAATAAAATGTTCGTTTCTGTCGTCGTTACAACGAATTTAAACTCGTATTTTAGGATTAGAATTGAAATTTACGTCTAGAGTGTAACCCTATTTATATGTTACAAATTAGAATCCTTAAAATAATTGTACCTAATAAGATCAGACAGAAATGTAAAGATAACTATTCCGATCTGTTCTCCTATTGTGGAGTGATGCCGATTCATGTAAAAATAAAATCAACTTTATTACAGGAACAATTCTTCAATGAAAAACTTCAACAGAAATTAACCCGTATATATCAAAAATACAAAAAGCGCAAATAACCCATTATTAATCATCCCTAAATATAGAAATGTATATGGGAAACGTCTTTTGAAATATATTATCCCATCTTTAATTAATGAGTTGCCTATTGGCACAAGAAAAGAAATTAACGCAAAAAATGTAAAGTACAAAATAAAGCAATATTATTTATCAAAAATAGGAAAGAACATACTTTAGAAATTTCTTAAAAGTATAATTATAATATAATAAAAAAAATACAAAAAGTAATTACTATAAACAGATAAAACTATATGCATTTTAATAACAAAAAAAAATAAAAAAATAAAATATCATCATAAAATAATATAAAAAATTAATTTAAACACGAAAATAATAAATTTAATTATACATCAAAGATGTAATGACCTATAAATAACCATACTAAATATTATTGAATGTTTCTTACTCGTAAATTATACATTAGAAGATATTTCAACTAAAATAATGTACTTAATTAATAATTATTAAGAGAAGAAAATATAATCTTTTAATTAATTTAGAAATAATATTTGGAGCATGCTGTATCTGTCATTTATTAGGTTGTACTGTATGCATACTTCCAGCAAGTGTGGGTAGTAACGTATTTTGTGTGGTTTACACACCCTTTTGTGATATAAAATGATAAATGATATTTGATATAAAAACTAAGTATATTTCACGAAAGAAGTATGCTAAAATGATATGAGTTAATGAGTACGAGTGGCGGGAATGCTTGCCAAAAACGAACTGATATAAAATTGATATAAAATTAATTTGTAATTGGTAAATGACCGCGCTGTGGCGTAACCGCTGACTTGACAGAGCTGTGCGAGCTAGCTCGTACATATTCCCGGGCCAGAGAGAGGAGATGAAAGGTGATTGATAGTGAACGACATGAGACACAGATGATAAACAAGTTTACTACAACTAGGTGATAGAGTATTAAATTAACCTAAACACAATTCACAGTGAAAATTGCTTTTCGAAGTTAGGAGACGTCGATTTATTCTTTCGTGGCACACTCGCACTTTTTTGATTGGAACGGACACTTTTGATATTCGCACTTTCACTAGTTTTACTACACTCGCCTACATCACTGATATCGTTACACTGAAACGAAGAAGGGCCGGCTTCGCCAGTCGGGCCTTCCGCGCCTGCTTCGCCAGCCGGGTCTGCCGCGCCTGCCGCAGGCCGCTGCGCGCGCGCCGCTCGAACACGCCGCCTCCGCCACGCCACCGCGCCGGCGACCACTGCCGCGCCGCCCAGCGCCACGTAGATGGCGACGTAATGATGTACGTCGTGATATGATACGCGATCTGCCAACGTCGCTTCGGAGGCTCGAGCTTTCAGGTTCTCTATGCTGAGGCTCACCTCATCTAGATACTTCTGATCTGGTGAAGTCGTTTCCGTCTCAATCTGATCGGTAGGTATTGATACGTTGAAAATATGATTGATCGGAGGTATCTCAATGTGTAGAATATGAGCGGTTTCATTCATGATATTAGTCAATCTCTGGTGGGAGTACACTGTGAAGTTGCTAAGCTTGACTATACATCCACTATTAAGAGTCATAATTCCGACATTAAATAACTTGTCTGCAGTAATTCGATCTTCACATATGATGCGCACGGTACGTTGACCGCAAAAGAAAAATAAATATGTGTTGACGTCATGAAGTTCAATCCATTTATCGTGACAGATAGAGACAGTAGTCTTACATTGATCGGTTGTTTCATTTTTTATGCACAAATTGTCGTCTGATTTCATATCGTAAATCGGTCGCTTGATTGGACAAATGACTATTTCAGAACTATAGTAGGAAATGCAGGCCTGTACGTTACTGTAGGTCATGGTAACTTGTGTATATTTATAGCGATGTACTCTGATATCGGTAATGTAGTGATCATTGCGTTGCGCTTTGTTTTCAGTGGGATTGGTATTAATTGGTAAATTTCAAAATTATCTCTGCTGACTAAGGGAATGCCGATTTCAAAAATAATATATTTTTGCTGAGCTCGCGCTTTTACGGTGAGAAGATGGTACATGTTGGTCAAAGGCAAGGTTAAATCCTTTGATAACAAACTTGATATTATACTTAACTCGTTTAACAGCTGTTCTTGAGAGAGAAGATGGAAGTTGAATTTTCCTTGATAGATGTCGGTGAGAGAATCAATTAGTGTTTCTTGAATATTTTGTAGGTTCACTATGAGGTTGTTAGCTATGACGGATGACAGTATAAAATTGTTGTCATTCATTATTTGTTGAATTTCGTCCTTTTGTGAGTTGAGCGCCTTTTCTATATTATTTAAGTGAGTGTTAAAACTTTTATGTTGCTTATGAATGGAGTTTTCTATACGTTTGATCAAGTTGAACTCCGCCTCGACAACTGAAGTTTGGTTTTTCCATAGTAGAGCGAGGTGTTTTTGATTATCTCGGAGGGCATCGATATCTTTCTCGTATTGTTGAGCGAAGTGTTCGTCGAGTACGCCAAACAGACTATTTGCGACGTAACCTACACCGTTGATAAGGCCGCGGCGGCGGCGTTGCCCGCTTGCGGTCGCCTCGCGCCGTGGTATTTGCTGACCGAGCAAAACGCCATTGTTGTGATCTAACTCGTTGAACCCGTGTTGTAATTGGAGCAGCATGATATTGCGCTGCGATAACTCACTGTTATTGTCATTGAGACATATGTTTTTCAGGTGTTCTATATATTTGTTAAGTAATTTAGTCCCGTGCCAGTATGGGTCCATGTTGTAATAAATTATAAGTTTCCATTGATCTCTTTCAAGTAGCATGTTTGCAATTTTATCGAAATATATACCTTGATTAGAATCTAACCCTGATACTTTATACTCGCACTGAACTGGAGAGTTTAGAGGTATAAACAAAGTGAATATGATAAATAAATAGTATAAAAGGTTGAATTTTCTATATGTTTTGATATTTGTCTTTTGCACAGTACTAGCTGCACATGTGATGTTGTCTTGCACTCCCTTGATTGGTTTCTTAGTTGATATTTCGCTTGTAACTGGTAACCGTGATATTTTTGTTATAGGACGCTTGATTACGCCATTTTTGGTTTTAAGTGAGACTACGCGCACGTAGCCGTCGTTTCCGGGATGTACATCAACGATTCGTCCTAGCGCCCATTTCCCTGCTGGTAGGGAGACGTCGTGTATAATTGCCACGTCATCGATTTTTAAGTTTTCTTTAGGTTGTTGCCATTTGCTAAGGATTGATAACTGACTTAGGTACTCTAGTCGCCACCTTTTCCATACGTCATTAAATATTTTTTGGGTTAGCTGCCATCTTGTCCGCAGGTCCCTTTCAGTTTCGACAATGGTTAGAGTGGGTCCACTTGATAGAAAATGTGATGGAGTGAGGTAATTGAGATTGTCAGCGTCTTCTGTTAGAACACATAGTGGTCGTGAATTTAAACAACTTTCTAATTGAGTTAGCAGAGTAGAGTATTCTTCGAATGTTAACTTTTGATCTCCGATCACTCTTTTTAACAAACCCTTTAGGCTCTTAATATTCCTTTCCCATAGACCACCGCTGGTCGGCCACAGGGGGGCGTTAAAGTGCCAATTGATTTCCATATCTGATATTGATTTAAAAATGCTTCATCGAGTATCGCCCGTAGGTTCATATATTCCTGCTTTAAAACTCTGCTTGCACCAACGAAGTTCGTACCATTGTCGCTATAAATGTTACAAGGAGCGCCTCTTCTCGCCGCCATCCTTCGAAGAGCAGCTAAAAATGTGGATGAACTTAAGTCTGATACTAATTCTATGTGAACTGCTTTAGTCACCATACACACGAAGATTGCTATGTAGCCCTTGGTCGTTTTGATACCTCTGCCTTTATTTGCTTTAATTTCCACAAATCCAGTGAGATCGACGCCTGTGTTAGAAAATGGTCGTGTTGGTGTAACTCTTGCCACTGGTAGGTCTCCCATGATTTGAGTATGTTTAACGGGGTCATGACGACGGCACGTTACACAACTTTTAATACGCCTTTTGATGGCTCGATAGCCTCCTATGATCCAATATTTTTGTCTAACGTATGCGGACGTCAACTGGGCTCCTCCGTGAAATGATTGTAAATGACATTGATCTATTAGGAGTTCCGATAAGCGACATTCTTTTGGGATGATCAAGGGGTGTTTAGCATTATAGTTAATGTTAGCGTTTCTTAGTCGCCCACCTACCCTCAGGAGGCCGTCCTTATCCAAGAATGGTTTTAATTCACAGATCTTGGCTTTAGTAGGGATTTTATGGCTGTCAGTTAAGCATTTAATTTCCTTTGAAAATTCTATTTTTTGTACATGTTTGATAACAATATTTCGTGCTCTTTCTAATTCTGATACTGTGATAAAGTTTTGTTTCTTAGTTTGTTTATCGGAAAATCTTAAAATCCAAGATCCATAGGTCGCTGGTTCAGATCCGGCTCGAAGGACCAAAAAAGATGTGTGGTTTACACACCCTTTTGTGATATAAAATGATAAATGATATTTGATATAAAAACTAAGTATATTTCACGAAAGAAGTATGCTAAAATGATATGAGTTAATGAGTACGAGTGGCGGGAATGCTTGCCAAAAACGAACTGATATAAAATTGATATAAAATTAATTTGTAATTGGTAAATGACCGCGCTGTGGCGTAACCGCTGACTTGACAGAGCTGTGCGAGCTAGCTCGTACATATTTGCTATAATATAGGTTAATTAACTGTAAGTCTATTTTTATTTAAATTTTGTATTACTCTGATAGGTATGATTTCATTTGATAGTTTTGAAATAATTGTGTAATTTTATTGTATGAAATGTATAAGACGAATACCAGTGTACATACAAACCCGTTAGGGTTTACGTACACTTCAAAATGTAATCTTCATGTTTTATTTGTAAGTGAATAAATATTAAAATAAAAATAATAAGTGTATATCTTTAATTCCAGCATTCCAAATGTGCCACAACCGCTGCAGCTCGGGTATCAACGGGGTGTGCGATTTGCTGCGACAGTTGTGTCGCAACGGCAGTGACGGCTGCACGCAGGCTTACCTGCAGTGGCTCACGACCTCTGCCGAGCACTACCTACGGCTGCGCACTGCGCCCTCTGCCGCCTTTGTACAGACTCTCGCAGCGGTAATGACATTGTTATGATTATTATTTTTTGTTTATTTCCTCAGTGCGAGTTAATGTCAATTGTTGTACGTTCTTTTATAAGTAACTAGCTTTCCGCCCCCGGCTTCGCCCGTGTATATATTCGAACAAAATAAAATAATGTCACTCGGGGATATTGTAGCTTTCTATTTGTGAAATAATTTTTTGAATCGGTTCATTAGGTTGAGAGATTACCCCCTAAATCCAAACTTTACCTCTTTATAATATTAGTATAGGTAAATAGTAGATATTTGCCTTTTCCGAATGAAATTCAAAAGCACATTGTCGTCAAAATCCAGCGGCTGAGCGGGGCGAAAATATTCATATGAATTTCTTTCCCGCATGTTTGTATGGTCGCAATTACATACTTTCGGCCCTGTTTTTGATGAAGTAAATAGGTACTTTCCAAGCAGGTGTAGTATAAAATTCTTTAATACCTAAGCCTTACCTTTGTAGACATCTACATTTTCTACTAAGATTTAAATATTGATATATTCAGATATTGTGGATGCTGAAAGACGAGAACATACTTGACGGCCTCGAGCACTTGATCACGGACGAGTTCTTTGAGCTGCTGTTTTTGTGGTTACGAGACGTGCCGGAGAACAGTGTGCTCAAGAAGTCGCTCGACTCTGGTGAGTAACCCATTGCCATAGTTAATCCCTCAGGTCGACAACTTTTTTTTAATATCTTATAAATTTAAAAAAAAAGCGCACAGTGATTTCGTGTGACGTAATTTATGAATGACCCCTAAGTATAAACCGGCCAAATTGAATAGCTCTTAAGTTCTGAATAAGTTGCTATAAATTGTCTGCCAAGTAATTTAGGCGTATTATTAACAAACAAACTTGTTTGAAACGCATTGACATATTTACCAAGTTTCAACGAATTGGTGATTCTTACATCATTATGGAAAAACTGTTCGCTATAAAACGATAGGACGGCGTAAGACACCTGTGTACAGATTCGGTGAAAATATACCATTACTTTTGTTTCAGTATTGTGTTCGATATGCTACATCAGGCCGGAGTTATTCGGAATGTTGCTGCAAGAGCTAGACATAAGCTCAGGGGCCGGTGAAAGGTAATTTCGCCAACTTTAAATGTTTATCTTTTTAGTTTGTTGACATATCCATCGGGGAATAGTGCTGTTCGAGGGATTTTTTTATGTATCAAATTTTCTTGTTAACGCACACACTCGCGCTAACATTATCGGTTATCAGTCAAGTAGAAATGCAAGCCTATATTGTAATTCAATGTTTACGTTCGTTATTGTATGGGCTAACTTGTTCCCCGACACAATGACACAATGCTCAGCCCCTAAACATGATAGGACCATGTTTAATACTCGTTAACCTTCCCAGTGGATCAACCTATCTAATAGTGAAAACCGCATGTAGTTATTGCATGAAAAGGGCACAGACAGAGACGCGGCGTGGGACATTGTTTTATAATATGTGTTTTCTTTTTCAGCATGGAAGGCCTGACCGATGACGGCAAGGTTTACTCGGGTCCACACGAAACAGTGATCGATATCAAGGTAGTAATATATTTGTTTTTTTTTGCACTTATTGCTCTATTGCAAGTAGTAAGGATCCAATGAAAGATATATAATACTAATTCGGCGAAAGAATATGAACCATTATTTTACGACTACACCAGACTACGATTGAAGTTGACCGGCTCCCGAGTAATGAACGGGAAGACTCAGTCTTCATTTAGCCGATGGTATTTGTGAGGCTATGCCATACGATACGTGTGACCAGGGGGCTTAGACAATGTACAATTGGCCATGCTACATATTTATGATATACTCTTTTTATAATTTATTTTGAAAATATATCCCATTTTAAGAAACTAATTTCGATATTTTTGTTTTTTATCCATTGCGTCTAATTTTAATATATTTTACAAATTTTACCCGCGAAAAGTAAACTTGACGTCACAAGAATTTAGAACAGGATTATAATCTTGGCCACTACACATAAAAAAGTGACAGTCAATCAAATTAAAGTCAAGCAAACGTCAGCCAAGGTCGACTAACCTAAAAATTACTCTTGTTTATATTATACTCGTGTTCATAATTATTTAAATTGAATAGTTTTTACAATGGCAAGTAAATAGTGTTTCATCTCGTCATGTCCTAATAACAAAGAAAATAATTACACGTAAAATATAAATTTATAAAGACGTCACTCAAAGATTGACGATTACCCTTTTTTGTAGGCAAAGGTATTTCTTTTTCATACTACTTATGATGACGTCATACATCGGTCAAATGAAAGTTATCGTTTTTTATTGAATATCTTAAAAAGTATAGACTTAATTTAAAATCTGATAAATAGAAATTGTACTGAAAGCTTATATCTCGAAACGGTTTCGAGATCTTCGTTCCTGTTCAAAAAGTTAGCATGGCCAATTGAAGGAATCCCACTAATATTATAAAAGTTTGTATGGATGTATGTATGTTTGTTTATGAAATTTGATTATAGTCTGGAATGGCACATAGGCTACTTTTTATCCCGGAGAAATGTATGGTTCCCGTGGGATAGATTTGTTTTTGTTTTTCACGGGATCGACGTGATTTTTTGCATAGTGGTAATTTAGGGGTCAGAGAATGACATATACTACTTTTTATACCACGAAAGCGGGCGGATTTTCTTTTTGGATCTATTTCCACGCGGGTGAAACCGTGGACAGACTAGACTAGTAGAATATTTATGGAACTTTTTCTAACTGAGATTCTAGGGATCACGTGGCAAATATCATAAATAGTAAAACTGACGCAAAGAGGACTTTTTTTCTTTATTCGTTGGTCATGCTAGACCGGCAGGTCGAACAAAATACCTACTTGTGTTTAAAAATTGTGTGCGTTACCAATATTATGTACTTATGCCATATTCTAACAATAAATAATTATTTCATTTGATTCCACGAAACGCCTTGTTGGGGAATCCAGTTTAGTCCCGTTCGTGCTGTGATGGTTGTGATTCGTCAGTGATTAATAGGACATATCACGGCCGGCGGGAGCATTCTACCTACTTATTGTTACTGTGACGTCTATAATACTTGACATTGGCGGAATCATCAAAACCCTGATGGAGCCATTTAAAAAAAAAGTAGAATAGAATTATTTCATTTGTTCGTTGGTCATTCTGGCCCGGCTGGGTTTACAATTCGGCAATATTTCAGTGTGTGGACAATCTACGGTCAACGTAAGTTACCTGCACAGGGCACACATTAAGTCGTAGTGTGTGTCATGCGTAGAAAACTCTTTTTATAATAAGCTATTGACACTCCAGGTGTCGCAGATTCGTAGTTGGCAATTGAAGAGCGTGGCGGCGGCCTCCATGTCCCCGGTGTGTACCGCGGCACTACTTCACTCTCAGCTTCCGGCTGCCGCAGTGGCTGCCATCGCTGGTACGTATTGTTATTTAATAGTCCAATGTATTTAAGACGAGGAACGACTCAGAAATTTCTAATCGTAAGCCACGCCCTAAACTCGTGGTTCGGGCGCATGAGTGGTTCGAGCGCAACGATCACGTCATGCAAGACAACGATGGCGCTTTGTCCGTTCTTGCTGCAGAAGTGAGAAGGGCATAAAGTATCGTTTCTCGGAATAAATGACGTAAGCGGCACATTACAAATAAATAATTTATTAAAAACGATCACATGCAGGGAAAAATCTTCTTAATCAATACTAGGTACTGAAATTACCTACAGATTCGTATAAAATTTAAACGTAAATCCCTTCAGAGTATGGTCATATGACTAAAAAGGTGTTTTCGGTAAAGAGGTGATTTCAAAAATTTAAGTTATCGAGAAAATTTTCACCAATCATGTTTTCATCCTACACAATACTAGATAAAATCCTCTAGTTTTCGATGCCCAAATTGTATGTTCATAGCATTCGTAAAATTCGGGAATTTCAGTTCGGGAATCAACCGAAATTATTCGTTCCTCCCCTTAAGGCAATTTCGATCAAATGTTAAGTTCCCATCCCAAGTATCCCACCAAAAACACAAAGCAAGCCAAGTTCGAGACCAATGACGTGCAAGATAGTCGGCTAGGTACAAAGTTCTATAGAAATTCCTTAAATAATAGCAAACGTTCTTCGTTCTTTAAAAAGAAAAAAAAAATGTTATGTTCTTTGCTAATCATATTGTGTAATATGCAGGGCCGGATTTACCTTTAGTGCCGCCCTGGGGCACCGTGAAAAATTACTTAAATACTACATTTTTTTTAATAAATAAAATGAATCATTTATTTTTTTTAATAAATAAAATGAATCATTTATTCTTTTTATTATAAATGGGATAAATAAACGTTAAATGTGCAAATGTTTTCAATACAACCATACTTTTTAAAGCATTTTCGATAACGCGAAAAAAAATATGGCAAGTTTTCACACACCAGTTTTTGTTCTTTCAATACAATTTAGTCGAAAAATCAGCATTACCCCACAAAAAATTCCATATTTGTACCGATTTTCAGCTAATATGAAACAATCTATTTGATGTCATGTTCACCAAATCCTAATACTAACATTAGCACAACATAACCTCAAAGGGAACTCATTCGTGAAACGCAATGTAATATATGTTTTATTAATATACATATTTATTTATTTTAGAATTCAGCACTAAGACTCTAGAGAGGATCGAGAAAGGCGACTTGAGCGTTGTTAACAAGGCGGAGCGAGAGAAGGCTGATCTACAAAACGGTACGTCGTCCATTTGCAATAAACGATACCAGTCCGTGATAGTTTGTATTCATAATGTCACTGCATATCTATATCAATAAAATAGTGACTCGTTAAGTGGAAAGTTTAGATGTTTTGTGTAAATTTACTATCCTATGTCGATGAATACCGGTGGCGTCGGAAAAAAAGCAATCTTGGATGAGATAATGGAAAAGAACTCTAGAGTATGCTGGTGTATTTTTCATGTGTAACATCTCAGCTCTCGGTATATGGCGTTTGGTGGGATTAATTTCGTCAATGTGAGTAGGGAGAAGCGCGCGCAATTCAGCAGCATTTGTGCTGCAGCATATACGAGCCAGGTATTTGTGAAAGTCCGGTCAGTTTTTTAGGGTTTGGTACCCTAACTGGGCTACCCAATGTAGCTATTTTCTGACTCTTCACTAACTATATCTGCCCATCTGTCAGTAGTGGCAAACTAGATTAAATTTCTTATATGTTCTATGTATTATAATATTATATACTGGGTGGAAATGGCACCGAAGTCTGTGTCAATTTTTTTGTTACTTATAAAGAACTATTCGTAATAATATTCTGATATTTTTTGCGTTACTTTGTATGCCAAATTCAATGACTATTTTTAGTCAGTGATCCCTAAAATTTAGATTACCGGTGTTAAATGTTACACATAATTTGCGACTACTGTATGACTATAACAGGTATCATAACAATGTCGCAAGCGCACACCGTCGTCGAGTGGCTGCGTTCGCTCGCCGTCGACCGCAAACTGAAGGATTGGCTTGGTACAGACGGCTCTTACTTCTGGAAGCCGCTGCTACATTTGCTGTGTTATTCCTATGAACCAAAAGGGTGAGTGTGTTTCTTATTCAGAAATGTTTTGCTATCTCTCTTAGCACCTCACGTAAGGCGAGAAAATGAATATCACAGTTGTAAGGCAATAGTGATGAGGGAACCGCCCTAGAGATGCTTTTTCAAGTTTCGGTTTAGGACCAATAGTTAAATGTGGCTGGGAACACTAAGCAAGGCAGACGGTTTCACTTATCTGTAATTCCGATAGGTATTGTCCAAAAAAATACTATCGGCTAAGAGGAAGTCTGCGTTCCCTAAGGCCAGTAACACGGTTCCCTGGAATGGTGAATCGCCCTGATGGAAAAAAAATAACTTTACAGAAGCTGGCAAGATCACAAAGAACATTCGTTGCTAGAAGAGGCAACTATCCGGTTGTTCGCCGATGTGACCGCGTGCCATCCGGAAAATCAGAAGCTGTTCGCCTCCACTCTACACAACATCTTGGAGACTGTGCATTCTGCAGGTATGTTTTGTTGTTAACAAAGATGAATTAAAGTAACAAGAAAGTTATTATTTATATAAGAAAGTTATATTAAAAATGACATACTGTTTCAATATGTGCGTTGCGACCGACTGGAAGTCTAAATAGAGGTACATGTATATAATATGCTGTATGGGTGTAAATAAAGCGATGTATGTAAGGATGGAGAGAAGTGGCGCTATATCCGCTAGGCTACCCCTATGGGAAACAGGCGTGAAGGTGTGTGTCTATCTACGTATTGGCCAGTTCTCAATTCATATAAATTGCGTGTATAACTTAGTTGCCCCGTTAGTCAAAAGTTCGGAAATGTCCATACATTTGTACCTATGTACCTGATATTTTCGTGATAAAAAGTAGCCTATATCACATTCCAGGTCATGGTAAATCTGTGTGCAGAATTCTTTTGAAATAAATCCAATACTTCTTGTCTGATTGACTCTCAAACATACAAACTTTCTCATTTATAATATTAATACGATTATTAATTACGAATTAGATTTATGAGTAAGTAATTTCGAGTTTATAATCTCAGGTATCGTACAACGAACATCTCATAATTACCTACATATTATATTTTGTTGGCAACTGTAGAGAGCGCACTCTTTGTCAATCGTACACATGTGACGTTGCCACAGAGACGACGCACTACAAAACAAAGCTAGCCGACCAGTTAATAAATAAATTAATCTCCAGAAGGCGTCGGCATAACCGGCTTCACCCGCGCGCTGATGCTGCGGCTGCTTCTGTCGTCCGAGCGCGCGGTTGTTGCCGTGCGTTGGGCGGGCGGCCCCGGTGTCGGGGTGGCCACGCCGGGCGCGCACCCTTCACAGCACTGCCACCTGCTGGTCTCCGTGCCTACTACCACTACGGTGAGGGCGCTCATCACGGAGAGGAGGCCGCCTAGTAAGTACACACACAAGTGACAAATAAGTTATAGAAAACTAGTGACCCGCCCCGGGACAAAAAGTAACCCAAAATCACGTCACGTTACTCCATATTATTATTATCTTGTGTATGTCTTGTTTTACCTACACCTTTTGTAAATTTTCCTTGTAAATAAATAAATAGTTATTTTCACCTCTCCAGCACGAAAAGGGCGCTTTTGGTGCGTAAAAACTCGTAACTAAAAGTGATTCAAATTTCGAACACCACCTTTTGAGTACTCTGCGCTGAAGAAAAAACTAGGCGATGGTTCGTTCAGAAATTCATTTTGGTCTTGCAATTTAATTTCAAATAATAACAATCATTTTGTGGCGAGGAAATGTTGCATAAATGAACTCACGTTTCCAGGATTAACTGAGATTTCATATTTTTGACAGATACAAGATGACTTGACCACCGCCCCTTAAATAACGAACTAGCGAAGTAGTCTAGAATTGAAGTATGTTTATTATAGCTAACAAACCCTCATAAAACATTAAAAAAAAATTACAATATTAAAAGTTAAAACTCAAATTACTGCAATTTTGCAGATTAAAATTAACAGTTGTGCTTATGAGTTAAATTGAGTTTCTGAACGAACCATAAGGTGGTGTTTGTAATTCGAATCACTTTTATTCACGCGAGTTTTTACGCACCAAAAGCAAGCAATTACTCTTTATTTTATCTGCAATCCTAATACACCCATCCGCAATACTTTTATTTCTCTATCATGACAAAGAGACAAAACATAACGTCTTCTATTTCCTCCACCAGTGCCCATCCTGGACGAGCCAAGTAAACCTGGCACCAGCTCCACTCCCGGCGGCAACAGCGGCTCAGTGCTGCGCAGCGCTTCTGACACGGCCATCATGAGCGTCGCGGAAGCCTGGAAGCTTAGCCTGGCTGCCGGCAGCGCTTCGAAGGACAAGCGCGCCAAGGACGTCAAGAATCAAAGTATCAAACAACAGACCAGCAAGAAGAAGGCCGGCAAGAATGGTAGCGATACCATGCCGGCCACCCAGACTGATGGTTTGTATTTAATCTGTACAAATAAATAAAATGGATTTGCCAAAATTACTTTTCTAGAATTAATTTCTTTTAGTAATTAATATTTAAATAAATTATGAACCAATTGTTAAAGTTATTACGACACCAATCGTCAAATTAAAACGCGTTAGTATTCAGTATTTTTTATTAATTTCTCCTGTCGTTTTTTTAGATGCACAGCTAGTTTTATTACATACTAGCTTTCCGCTCCGGCTTCGCCCGTGGATTTTTTCGAATAAAATAAATGAAAAAAAATCCTAGGACCCTTGAAACAATCCAGGAGGGACCCACTCAAACACACTGCGAGACTAACGCACGGCAATTGATTTATAAATATATATATATATAGATAAACGTTTTCTTCCAGGATGCGACATGGACCCGGCGGTAGTAGTCCGTGTGACCGGCATCCAGGGCACGGTGCCATTGGACACGACCATCGGCCAGCTGTCCGAAGTGGTGCCACACGAATTTGGGCCGCATCTCAATATTACTCTGTCGCTTGCCTCCCTCGGCGGTTAGTACACTAATTTTGTCTGCGACTTGATATTTATTCAAAAAAGCAATGAAAACAACAAAAGCCTTAATCAATAATATCCAAGTAATATTGGTATTTACATTTTCCACCTCATAATTGAACTTATCCGAACACAGTCTCAGGCGAAATTAGTTATTTGTTAAACCATGGTTCATGATGTGCCACAATATAGGCAGATGACGGGGCCTATATGTGAGCTCATTGTATATGATGCATTCAGAGATAGGTCCCGACATGTTGCTCGTCACAACACTCTCTAAAGGGCCCCTATGTGTTGTACCTATATACCTAGTCCCCACGCACGCCTTGCATTTTACCCTTGACCTTTCAGATTCCATGTGGTTATACAAAACGTTAAAAGTGCTTTGTTTTAAAGTAAAAAAAGTATGTACAAGTTTAACTACTTTTATTAAACAATTACATATTTAAATGTATACCTACCTTGATATTTGTTGTGTAATTCGAGGGTTTCACTGGTTCTTCCAAAGATTTCAATTGAATAGCTTTTCTATATCAATAATCTTCGAAATCAATAGTTTCTCTTGCAAACCTCGTGCTAGGTCTCGGATTCGGGTTGTAAGGGCTCGGCTTCATTGGCGTATACGGTTTGTACGGTACGTTATTTTCCCGGATGTCTCTAGCGTTCCTTCTGTTGTAACCGGGATGCGTTGCGCCCGTGTCGCGATTTGTTGGACGAGATCCCGTACTACCGCCTCTTTTAGCGCTAGGCGAGTCCACACTTCTGGCATACCGAGTATTCTGATCCAGTCTTATATCGTCAATGTATTTTGGCAGAAATGGGTGGTCACCTGTTGCGGGCGCTTTGACGTCGTTGCCTTTATACAGCCACAATGGCTCGTCGTTCACGTTTCTTTTTGCTCGCATTGTGACAGGCCCTTTGGTGGGCGGCGGACGATAGATTGGCAGTATGATATGTTGAGCCGAGACTTCTAATAGTGAGCCTAATGCCAATATCGCGATGATTAAAAGTTTAAACATTTTTGTAGTGCGTACGGAGAGCAATTGATGCCGAATTGTGTGCGAGCGAGTTTTTATAGGTTCAAGTAAATTCGGGTAATTACCTAGATACCGTCTGTAATGTAGGGGATTCCTTGGGAAGAACTTTTCTTGTTGTATGTTTTGCTTATCGTGTTTATTTATCTCCGTTTATTGCAAAAGGTCGCATTGAGTCAACCAACTTATTTAAATATTATCTTTTGCCCTCGAATCGGCTCCGCTCGCATGTATTTCGGAATGCGTTTCAATTTATGGATTAGCTATGATTTTTGCATGGGATTGAGAACGAATAAATACAAGTAGAACGGGGCGTTCCCATCGACGACGTTTTTGGGTCTTTATTTTATCTTCTTAAACAGCGCTAATTAATTTGAGCTAGGCTGTGGACGTCCGTACAAATCGATGCAGCGCAAGTCTAGGCACGTGATGCATTTCAGCTGAACTTATTTGGCGCGGTTTATACAATTTATGTCATTATATGACAACAGATGGCGGTTCGTCCATCTGGGAACCCAAAGAAGCCGGTCGCGGGCCGTGCGCCATGTTGCGGGAGTTCGGCAGTTGCGGCGGTCTCGCGCTGGTGGCCAGCAGACTGCCCGCACCGCGCACAGTACCCACCCGACAGAGGGCGCCACCGCCGCCACAACACGACCTCGAGTGGGTCAAACTTGATGACGCTTATGAGGTATTTTTGATATTCTATTCCCATATCGTAAATTCCAGAAAATTATGAATTTTTTTTTTTATAATAAGTAATTGAGGATTTTGATTTGCTTTGAGAAACATTTTTGTAGATTCATTTTCTTTTCTAGACTTTGTTTAAAATATCGAGGATGGCGTATTTTTATTTAAACACGTGACATTGTAGTTTACAATGGCTATTTAGGGATTATTTATTATTATTATTATTTATTAATGTTTATATTAATTTTACTATGTCCAGGACGTACCGGAGCCCAGTGCCGTGCTGGAGGAGACCGGCGGTGTGCCCGCTCACACTCTGGTGGTGCTCGCGCTGCTGCTCAAGCTGCCGGGATACCCTGGTGCACTGCTGGACGAAGGTCCGCGAGCTGTACACCTGCTACGTGTGTTGTTGGGAGTTCCGCACGACGAGGAGGGACGCAAGTGGCCGCCGTCAGATAATAGTGAGGACGCTTTGTGGTTTGGATTAGGCTCGATAGAGTCACAGAATATACAATAGTACTAACGTACATAAGACTCTCTTAATACATTTATTTGAAATTCGAATGAAAATATACCTACAAAGCAATGACAAGTAGTTTGCAAGCCAATATGAATCGAATTTCGCTCAGATAAGGCTTACTTTGCGTTGACAGTGTTTTATTTCGGGAATAGAACAGTTTACAAGAGCGGGGGTAGGTAAATATTCGTGAAAATTTGTAGGCAATTTCTAATGATATTAATAGAAAAATTAGCATTACCATTACTTTTTTACACAATGCCGAAAGACTTTTGTAAAATAAACCTCGGTTATAACAAAATTTACAAGGGGCAGCTTTATAAATTACATACAGCGAGTGTAATATTATTTAAATTTCTTAAAGAAAATCCAACGTACGGCCCGTCAATGGCGCTGGACACGTTGCCGTTCCGCGTGATCACAAGACTGCTCGAGGCGGCGCCCAACCACACTGACGACGGGCGACATTTACGTAAAATGTTGATGTCGCTCGGCATCATTCGGATCGTGCTCGCCTGTCTCGCTCTGTTCACGCATCACAAGCCGGCCTCGCAGGAAGTTAGTATAACCAAATAATATACAGAAGTAGCAGGGTGGAAAAACCTTCAATCTTAGAAGAATCTTACTCAAATATTTTCAAAAAATTCAATTTAACTGCCTTGCCTTTACCTTGCGTTGGGTACCCATCAAATGTATTTTATATAAATATTTGAAATGTTGTACCAACAGAACAGCCAAACGTCAAACAGCTCGAGCGCAAGCAAACCGGAGGATAGGAATCAGTTGTACTGGGCCAAGGGAACTGGCTTCGGTACGGGCTCTACGCAGCAGTCGTGGAACGTCGAGCAGGCGCTGGTCCGGCAGCGCATGGAGGAGGAACATATCACGGTCTTGATGCAGGTATTGGACGATTTCTTATTTCCAAATATACTTATATACAATATGCATACCTAGGGAGTTTTTTTTTTGTTTTATTGTATATTATACCCCCTCGGATTTAATAAAAAGTACCTCGTATCTTTGCCTAGAGCTCAAGTTCTCTCTCAAATTTCATCAAAATCGGTTTAGTGGTTTCGCCATAAAAGCGTAACACGAAGACAGACAGAGTTTACTTCCGCATTTATAATATTAGTATGGATTGGTTTTAGAACCTTTCGGTGGAGTAATGATCTTCTCTAGTCCTTGATATCTCTTAAATGTTACCAAAAAAATTAGTTTAGTTTACTTTACATATCGCTCACTGCTACTTTTTTCCAATTTTATATTTTATCGCAGGAATGCGGTGTATGAATTTAAAATCGTTATTTGTATTCAAGTTAATATGTATCGTCAACGCGCGGAGAGTTGTAAAAATGCAACATAAAACCGAATCTAAGTACTTTCTGAACTGAATTCAACATTACAATCTATCATTACTTTTATCCTAGGTACTGACATCGTACATAAACCCCGGGGAGAAGTGGCCGCCCGAGGAGACCCCCGTGATCACGGAGGACGTCGACGACTGGGACACCCACGAGCTGTCGCCGGAGTTTGTCGATCTGCTGGCGAACAGTTGTCTCTTGCCGGCCATCTGCTCCTATCTCAGGAACGACTCTGGTGAGTGGGCAACATAGCTTTTCTCCTATCTCGACTACATCTCAACATGGAATCGCAACTGAGTCTATTCTTGACATTTGATCACAATTATCTCCAAATTTTTTTGTTCTTTATTCACCCTTTTACAGATAGTATAGTACCCGACCGAAAGTTATACACTTTGTGCTTCAAGTACAAAGAATACTCCCTTTACATTTTCTGTTGTTTTAAGAGATCCATTACACAGAGCGTCTCGGTTTGATAACAAGCCAACAGCCCGACATACATCTTGGCTTTTCACAAAACATGACGCACAGCTGCGACCTATCTGTCATTCGTACACGGAGATAAAAGCACGAAAATGCAGTGCTTTTTTACTTGACAGTTCTATTGCAGTTATCCCTTTGTGCACACTTATCCTTGTGAAACAAACCCTTAACGGATTCTAATGCTTCACCCCTCCAGTGTTGGACATGTCCCGCCACATCCCGCTGTACGTGGGCGTGATGTCGTGCTCCCGCGCGCTGTTCTCTCTGCGCAGCCGTCGTCTGTGCGGACCGCTCGCGCCACTCCCCGTGCTGCTGCGACAGATGTTCACCACTACCAACGCGTTCGCGGCCAAGCTCTGGTCTATACCGCATATGTGAGTACTTGGTGTTTAAGATAAACCTGTTTGTAAAGAAAAAAAAATTTTAATCTCAGCCACAGCACCTATTTTTTAAGTATTCACATATTATTAATATATATATAAATGGCACGGGTAAACAAAAATATAATACATTTTATATTTCTATTTTCCCGATCCGTGGCTACGTTTTTTGCCGTCAAAAGAAAAAAAAAACAAAGAAAGACTTCCGAATTTAATTAAAATAAAACATCCCGATCGCTGCCTTCTGGGAGAATGCTTCTTTGAGCCAAATAAGAGCCATCCCATTGGTCTTGGGACAGGCCTTCATAAATCTTTTGACTATTCCTTTATAGAACCAAGGTCTCTTTAGATAAAATAGTAACAATTTATTTTATTAAAGTATAACCGCAATAAACCGTTTTATATGTTTACAGGATGGCGAAAAAGGAAAGTATATACAAAGGACATCTCAAGAAGTACCAGATTAGTAACACCAACGAGCCTGAGGACGGAGACGAAGGGTTGGCCAGTTTAATTGCCGATATAGAGGTACATTCTTGTATACAAGTTCCCGTTTTTCCCGAATTATCCAATTTGTCATTCCTTAAAATTCTTATTCAGACCATTACAAACATTCGAAAAAATAGCCAAATCGGTCCTGCCGTTCTCAAGTGATGCGTTTACCAATGAACACTACGAACAGCATTTAATTTTTATTTATATAGACTAGCGACCCGCCACGCCTTTGTACGGGTAGAAAAGTTGTTTATCAAAAATTAAATTTTAACGGATTCATAAATATCCTCGCTATTATAAATGAAATTATTTTCGCAGGCCACGACCAACCTATTGTCCCAGGTAGCTCAGAATGAGGACAGCACTAGTGTGGTGTCGAGACCAATGACGGCGGCTTCGCGCGAGGCTCGCTACATCGAGGTCATGAGGCGACTACAGTTTCGTAAGTTGCATCTTCTGAATATTTACTTATCTCGCTTTATGGACTGACTTTGTCGACGAGCAATTCTACCTCATTCAATGTAACGAATACAATGTGTCTCCCCGCAGAATCGTTCGAGTTGATAGCTGAGTGCGCGGACAACGGCTACCGGTTCACAGTCCCTTACTACTTTGAGGCGACGGTGCGCGCGGCCGGCTCGCGCTCGCAGCCCGCGCGCATGAAGCGGCTTGCTCAGGAGGCCGCCACGCTCGCAACCAGTCTGCCGCTCTCGTACAGCAGCTCCGTCTTCGTGAGGACCGATACGGACCGTCTGGACGTTATGAAGGTGGGTGTATATGATATATGTTGGGGGAAACGGCTTAAGATAGAAGTTTAATGTTTAGCAGTATGACCCCCTCAAATCATCTTCTGGTGGCATGTGGTGATCCCACGCTGTTATCGGGTTACTTGACGAACGCCTTCAAATTTTACTAATTTAGATATCAGAAAATCACAAATCGTGGTGACCATTAACACAAAAGTAGAATGTAAACCACGCCCTATGTAACAATAAAACGTGTATCGCAGGTCCTGATCACCGGACCGTCAGACACTCCGTACGCTAACGGATGCTTCGTGCTGGACGTGTACTTCCCGGCGGAGTACCCCAGCGTACCAATGATGATCAACCTGGCCACCACCGGCCGCCACTCGGTGCGCTTCAACCCCAACCTGTACAATGACGGGAAGGTGTGTCTGTCCGTGTTGAACACTTGGCACGGTCGCCCCGAGGAGAAGTGGAACGCGCACACATCCAGCTTCCTGCAGGTAAATGCGCGACTAAATTGTAAACTGTTATAAATCATTTAGACCTTTTTACTTAGTTAAATTACAATGACAAAATTTGTAATTGGTTGGATTTATTTTAGAATGTGGTTGTCAAAATTCAACTCTGGCTAAGCCTGAGTAAAAAATATAATTTTGTGGTGTATACGGCCAATGAGTATTTAATGGGTAAACTGACAGAGCGTTCAGTTTAGCGTTGAGACATGGATGCGTAAAATACGATTGTGACTCCTGACTTCAATTTCAAATCCTAAAATCCTGATTTCCATTGTGGTGGGGACAATTTAATAGAAATTGAGTAGACGATTAGATAACAAAATTGAACGAATTCAATATTGAAATTAAAATTTACATAAGTCTAAGCTGTGAACCAATAGCAAATTAACCAACTCCCCTCCATTCCAGGTACTAGTGTCGATCCAGTCGCTGATCCTGGTGCCCGAGCCGTACTTCAACGAGCCCGGGTACGAGAGGTCGCGCGGCACGAGGTCCGGTAACCACGCGAGCACCGAGTACAACTCCAACATCTACCAGGCGAACGTGCGGTGGGCCATGCTCGACCATCTCAGGAATCCGGAGCCCTGCTTCAAGGAGGTAATGTCTGGCAGATTTTAGCTAAATTTAAAATAATTAAATTAAATAACTCTGCAATCGCTCGCTTCTTCTGGAGTATGCAAAAGTCTCAAGTTTAAAATAGTTTGTACTACAGCTTAAAAGTAACATATTGTTGTTCTGTCGCAGGTGATCCAGACCCACTTCTGGATCAAGCGCAACGAGATCATGCAGACCGTGTCCGGGTGGATCACGGAGCTGGAGAGTCAGAGCGGCGACGACCGCACACAGCGGACCATACAACTTAATCTGCTCGGGCTCAAGGTATCTAACACTTAAATAAGTTCTTGTTGTAAGTTCTGATGAAAATGTATTTATTTTACCCTATTACAATTAAAATATTTAAAAACTACTTATATGTTGTCCAAAGTACGTACCAGCCATGCGGTCTCCCGATACTTTAAGAAGCAAGATGTTTATAAAGCTGTGTGCGTTCTGATTATCTGCTGTGAAATTAAATAGTGTTTGAATCCTCACTTTACAACAATTCCAAAGACAAATAGCGCAGTCAGACATTTGTTAGATGAATTTAATTTCAACATTCCAAATGGGCTATGGGCCTGTTGGATGAAAGAACAAGAAATATAATGTATCGAAAAAGCTTGCCGCCCGACTGCGCCCTGTATTTAGCCGATTTTCAAACCGAGGCTATTATTTTACATTAGTGAAAGAATTATCGATTTCTGGGTAACCTACCACAGACAAACATTGTCTCTCATAGAGTATGTTTGATCTCGTAAACCCCGAAACATATTACAGCCACGGGAAAGCATATAAACCGCGAACAAAGGATACTCGATTCACGAATACCGTCGTTGTAATTTCAGCGTCAGTACATAAAGCTTCAAGAAGAATTGGCCCGCTTGCCCGTGCCCGCCGGTCTCGACGACCTTGACGAGCCGTTTCAGCTGCCCGAGCCGCCAGTGACGCTGACCCAGCCGCCTCCGCCGCAGCCGCAGTCTGAAGACATCGACCCGGCCAACATGGAAAAGGTAGTCGTCGGGCTTCTAGAGTAGAGCCACGCGCTAAAGTGAGAGGGAAATTAAGGGCTGCAATCGATTATCGATTTCGAAATGTCTCATTTGTTCGTTTGTCGACGATCTATTAACCAATAGCCAAGTAAATCAAGGTCATCCGCGCAGTAGTGTACCTTAAGAGCCTACAATTGTAATAAGTATTATTTTTACAAGTAAGCAATTCTGTTTGCGGCGCTAGAACTGGACACTAATTGCTAAAAATTACAAACGATTTTTTGCTTATTTGCTTGTGCTTGATTGGCTAGTTGGTTGTCTATGGTGCAGATTCGCTTCTCGAATGTGACCTGCAACGAACTGAGTAAAAACGCGCGGTATTGTATACCTGCCACATTGTATATTGTTGCTATAATCGCGCGTTCTGAAACTGACGTTTAGATCTCGATGTGCATAAAACGAGTTTTCGAACGCGCGTTTTATAGGCACGTGATTGTTTGTGATTTAGTGATAAATTTGTCAAGCTTATTTTTTAATAAAATTGGTGTAGTTTTCTTACTAAACTTAAGTTAAGTTGGGTTTGTTTATAGTCACTTTGAAATCTAGATAATATACTAACCTAATGTGAGAAACTAGTTTTTAAAGAATATTTTTTGTATGGCTTTTGAGAGCCGAGTGTTACGGTATCCTTTGAAGTTACTTTCTTGAAAAGAAATTCTTGTTTAAAAACTAAATAATTTCCTTCCATTTCTTCTAAAGTTTTCTAGAATCACAGTGCAATAAGAAGTAGAGTGATAAGCGCGTCATAGTAAATTGAAGATATATAAAGAAACTTGACGAATTTATCAATATCCAAGCAAGAAAGATCGCGTTTAACAAAAGAGATTTTCCAATTCGAGTTAACATGTAGTTGTATTGTTCGCAGGGCCCCAAAGAGCACCTGTCTTAACGCGGCCATCTAACGACGCTAGAGTATTAGCAGATATTTACAATCCCCATATGATATAACCTCGTGTACAAATAGCTCAAGTGTGTGGTTATTTAATAGTAGAAGACGTGTCCGGAAAGTGCTGACGGCGGCCCGGACTTCGCTAAGCATTTATAGGATAATAGTTGAACCGTACTTGACCGCCGATATTTACAAGTAGGCACACTTTAGGTGTATTCATGTATCTTATCGCTTTTGTAACCCCGTAGTTCTGCACACACTGTCCCGGACGTTTGTATAATTATTTATATGTTGTTCATAATTATTTTATTTGTATAGTTGTTTTACAGTTAGCTCGGGTCGTGACTCGTCTAGTATCTCTGATATTGATGTGACTGCTGACTGGGTCACGTGACACTGACAATTTTACTATGTTTAAGGCCCCCGCCATTTTGTTTCTGGATAATCGTTGGAATAGCAACTTATTTTTATCGCTAATATTATATCAACAAAGCATCAGATATATATTTTGTAAAATAAGCTCGTATTTCAACGATTTTTCTTAATTGGACAGAAACAAAATGGCGGAGTGAATGGTCTATTAATCGTTTATACTGAATTCTGTCTCAATTTGTAGTAAATGTGAAGTAAAACTTATAATATATACAATGTGTAATTTGATTGTTTAGCTTATATTTATAGAGAACTGCGTCTGTCTATCGGGCATAACACGAAGCGTACATCAACAGTTGGGTATTGAAAGTTGTCACGCGAACCGACCAACCTACACCAACATTCACTAACTTGTACAGTATGATTTAGAGCAGCGGGAGCGGGAAGTCGCGGTTGTTTATTAATATGGAATTATGATAACATCTAAGATAGCACACTGCATCGAGGCTTTCCACTCCGGTTTATTAATGTACAGATTACGTGATACGCTAGTATATTGTCATAACTCTGAAAGAGTTGACGCAATCTATGTCTATAGTATATTTGTATCAAAATTAATGTAAGGTATATTCAAGAATGACTCGCGAACAATCTCCTTCATTAGCTCAGTAAACCTTGGAGATAGTTGTTGGATGTCAATTTGTAATAGTGACTACCAATCAATATATTTTATTTGCAAATCTGTGTGGTTAATGTAGTTTCATTGAGTGCGGCGAGTGTAGAAGAATAAATGTTAAATTTGACTGTGACTCCGATAATGTAAATAAAAAATATGTTATGGCGTATAGTTTGTGCATTTTTATTTCTTACTTCTTGTTTTTAGTTACCCGCTGTATATCTAACAATATACAGGTTTAAGTTTGGGACGCCACCTGGATGAAAAGAACCTTTCAGCTGTTCATAGCATTTTTAGTAAATTATTTTAGTACATTCGATTCCGATGAGATCATGGCGGATCCAAGATTACAATCAAGTGCCAAAAGATCCTTGTGTGGCGGTTGAGTGAAGGAAATACTGTACACTCAACAGTTTGAGTGATTTGTCACTATTTATTTCCAGTATGTAGAACTAAATGCTTTTAGTATTGTTCTTAGATAACTTTAAATGTATGGGGCAGACTGAAATACAACCACGTGACCTAACTAAAAACCAAGGAGTTATACAAACTCATTGTAGAAAACGAAGCGTAACTAATTTATGTCATATGTCTACAATTAATTAGCGTCTTTCGTGAACGATAAGTTACTCTATGAAGTTAGCGTCTGCCCGTAGATTAACGCTGAGAAAAAGGCGAATGTTATGGTCGATCAGCTAATTTTTTGAGGTTATGCCCGGTTGTTGTTTTTTTAATTATTTAAGTATGTAGTTAAAATGCATAAATTGAGCTTCTTATGGGCTGCGCATACTTTTCATATAATTATTATAATCTCTCTAAGTCTGTTAGCGTTACGAGAGAATAGAATACTAGCGTTCGTACATTGTCTAAGGGGGCTGCTGGGGAAGAGAAAGTATCAGACTGTGTCGAAATCAAAATCGGTTCAGCTGTCTGACTAATCTTCTACCTCTGCGGTTTAGCTAGCTTTTTAGTGAGTAGATCAACAGTTCTACATTTTGCCCTCCTTATGCTCTATGTATTCCTAGTACATTGTCTATGAGTGCGGGTATGTAAACATTTTTACATTACCAATCTACCCTCCTTTCATTAATAGATTGGAATATTTTCAAGCAAAAGTGCGCTAGAACTTGAATTCTAATTATAGGTACTTTCTGTATGTTGCCCTCCTTATGCTTTATGTATTCCTAATACATTTTCTACGAGTGCGGGTTACATTACCAATCTACCCTCCTTCGCTTTATTGGAAGATTGGAATATTTTCAAGCAAAAGTGCGCTAGTTCTTTTAATTGTAGGTACTTTCTGTAGGTAATGTCGTAAACTTCTAAAGTGGGGGAGGGGGAGGGGTGGCCCATCAAAGGCGTCTGTTCCACCTAGTTACATTGTAGTTGTACCGGTCGGGCTACTTCTTGTTTACGCTATATTCGGATTACTCGGTAACCAGCCATTTTTAGTGAATTGCAGTTACTATATAAATTATAGAGCAACAATCCAGCTATTCAGAAAGGCAAGTACATATTGAGATGTAGCCGATCCCGCGCACCGGTGCAGGTGCAGTGCCCACTTTCTGTGGAAGTCTTGCACTGTCGACTTCGTCCTAGTTATAAATCTATTTTTTTATTATTGATATAAAAATAAGATTTTTATATTTATTAGGAAAATTTTGTCACAAAAAAAAATACTTGTCACGTTCTTTGACGTTAATAAATCTTTTAATAAACTAATAAACCCGCCCCCGGCTTAGCACGGGTACAATACCAGTATTGTAAACTTAATTACAACTTTAGGTACAGCAATTTGAAAACCTACGCAAATACGTTGCATTGTCCTATTGAAAACATATACATTTTTCTGCCTTAACACTAAAAACTGCTTACCTTACAGTGGGTACAAGGTGCATTATACAAAATGGAAGTGACTTTGTCATAAGATGCGACCACAACAATCACAGTCGCAAAAAACTTATGCTACAAAAGGACTACATGTACCTACTCTTTTAATAAATATAAAAATTAGTTTATTTTCATATGTATCAACCTAGTTTATAATAACCAAACTAAAAAAATATAGATTTAAAACGAAGACGAAGTAGATAATAGTGCTGTAGTGGATAAGTTCTTATGACACGTTAAAATAAATCCACGGGCGAAATCGTGGCAGTTTTTGTACAGAGTGACATAGGCTAAATTTTTATGCCAGAATATTTTTTGTCACTATTCACAATTTTCCAGCCTGGGGGCGAAAAGCAGTTTTTATTTAAAGTAAAACACAAGATAAATTCAATCATTATATTTTAATATAATGTTAGCAAAAGCAAATGCATTCGAGTACAATATAAATAAGACTCAGTAAAAAGAGAAATGCAATTAAATACGACATTCCATACAAGTGTCGTTCACAGGCATACAATTATATACTTAAAAGCTTTTATACATTAGATCACTTGTCCGTTTTTGGCACATAGGATAGAATCACTGTAGACTTGGGTGGCACCAACACATTATCTCTGGCCACCTGCTGGTTACTTGTGTAGCTACAACAATCAAATACAATGGTATTCATTATCGTGAACAAAATATATTTTCCTTTACAAACCACTTCCAGTTTGATAAAGCTTTCCTCATCTTTGCGGCACCTCCAGTGAGGAAATCATAATGACAATGGAAATGAAAATAAGAAAGCAGATGTCACAATCCTAAAACTGTGAACATACATCAATCGGTACAAAATGCATCTGCGGCCGAAAAAAACAAAGACCGACCAGTTTAGGATTTAGCCTGAAACATAGCCAAATGAGGAAAACTTCGCTGAGTTTTGAAAGCGATCTCTGATTTATCTAAAAAAACTTTTAATAGCTACCTCTAACGCGCAATCTTTGAAATGCCAGTCAAAGTTAATCGATAGTTTGTCAAAACCACACATGATCAAGAGTTAATCTACGATTAGTAAACATTAGTTGTCAAGTGAAAATGTCCGATTAAAAACTGGACTTTCAGAAATTGGACATTATAGATGAATATCAAGTTTTTTTTAACAAATCAGAGATCGCCTTCAAATCTAGAAGTTATTAAGTATGGCAGATTTAGGACGCTTGTTAGTAGGTTAGTAAGTAGTAAGTTAGTTTAGTTTGATTTTACAGAAGGTTCAGTGTCGCGTATACGTACTTAGTAAGCTGGTGCACGACGGGCGTCACATGGTGCACGGTGAGAGTATCCGGTGTGGACGGGACACCAGTCAGGTTGGCGCGCACACTCTCCTCAGTAGGGTTCCACACGGCTCCGTATCCTGTGTGGCCCATCTTCCAGCTGAGGGGGACAAATATACAGTCAATATTTTTACATTTTTTATTTCTAGGATGCCTAAATTAGGGCTAACTTATATGGAACTGAATCGTACGCGACATTTGAAACTATGAAATAATCACGAAACGATATCGACATTATGGTGTCATACATTTGTAGGAAGTAATTTCGTGAAATGCGATGAAGTGTTTAATTGGAACTAAAGAAATTCTAATATTCAAATGATTAATGACTAAGACTCGCTATTTTTTATATAGTCCCCCTCTTTAATCGGACTAGAGCCCCTCAGAGTCCCCTAAACTTACCGGAAACAAGCCAGCAGTAACTGTGTAGAGTTGCGAGCCGGCACCGCCATCAAGGTTGTGTTACCGTGGGACACACTCGCGTCAGACCGCAGCGGTAACAGGCGGGATAACCACTCCGCCTGAAATGAGTTAACATGTTTCCACTTACTTCCCAAACGGTAGCTTTGTGCGAGGCGGTAAGCGAAAAAATAATCCACCAATAGGATGGGTAGGTAAATGAAACCATCCTATCCGTTAACACAATATGCCGTGCGAGCATGGCCGTGTAGGCGTAGACAAAATATCAGTTATATATTATGTCCAAATTTCAAGTCCGTGTCTCATTTCAGTAATGCATCAGCGTCGTAATAAGACCCCGAGGCTAATTTGTGATATTAAGTATAAGGTCCTTTAATGTTGTTCTTAGTTCTTACCAATTATGCTTGATAAGTGTAGTGTAGATATATTTTGGATGAATAGTAAGTATGAATATTTTGTTTAGTAGAAGTTTAGGCCTGTGACAGACGGCACAGTAATAGGGTTACTTTTTAAAAAAAAGTATAGTGTATGTATAGATGAAAGACAACTTATTGGCAAATGGCCATTTTGTTAACACCGCATACAAATAAAGGCGCCATTTTGATAAAACGCATAAAAATTAAATAGATTAGAACCTTAGAGTGTCCATTAACTTACCGTCTCGTTCTCACCAGATTTCAGTTGGTCTAGAGTGAAGACGGGCGCCGCGGGCAGCAGGAGCGCTAACGAACCTACTTCGGCGGCATTTTCCGCAGAAGTTTTCAACTGAAATTATACAACCAAATGGCTACATTTGTCAATTTTCAACTAATATTATAAAGTGGATTTAAAATTATATCTACAATTAGTTTTCTTATCCAAATCCTGAAACTAAAACAGAAGAAATGATCAATCCAGGACACATATTGGTCTCTCGGTCTTCACAATGACCACCGTCAATACCGTCGAGTGCGGGGAGAGCGCTGGAATTTAAACCTGAGAAGCCGGGTTCACTTCTCACTCTCACCAAAAAATGTAAGCACCAATTTTGTATAAAAAATCAATGCTACTTCTGCAAAATCGACTTCAGCATTTCTTCTAAAAATAATAGATACACCTTTTATAGAAGTGATAAATCTAGGTGCATTAATTCAGTGCAACATCAGGCTTAAATTGCCACCTGGTCCGTTTAACCGTTGCACCCTGTTAATGGTGTATCTGGCAAGATATACAAGCCGTACCTGCAGCGCCGGCCAGTGAGATGCGAGCCGCGCCTTCAGCAATTTAACCAAGTTATCAGCTGACTGGTCGACCAGGACGGGCGCCCCACTGGGTGGCTGCAGCCCCCCACGTAGCGCTCCATACTCCGCGCGGGACCCGTCCTCTTTCAAGGTGAATAGACCCACATCTGGAAATGTGAGAAAATTACATTATAGCCATTATCCATCTATACAAACTGTAAGGCATGACCCACACACAGGCACATGTATTTGTAAACGAGCGGCGGGCGCACTTCATATACCTAGCTGCCCGCCCCGCGCTCCTCGGTCATTCTAATTAGTCCTTACTTAAGGACCCGTGGCTCTCAGTCATCTTGTATCTGTCAAAAATATGGCAAATCTCAGTTAATTCTGGAAATGTGAGTTTATTTATACATTTCCTTACCAAATAGTTGATAGTTATAATTTAAAATTAGAAACAAACTCATAATAAAAATGGCACAATCAAATTTAAAATAAAAACTATCAACTGTGTGGTAAGGAAATGTTGTATAAATAAACTCACCTTTCCAGGATTAACTGTGATTTGGCATATTTTTGTCAGTTATAATATGACCTTGAACAACGGCTTTTAATACAAATATCTAAGTGGGAAATGTCAAACTGAGAAGACTGAATCGAAGACTGGAAGTCACTACGAAGAAGGAATCTCCATAAAGATAAAGAGAGAAAAACCGGTTTCCTCAACGCTACTTTTTGTTGAGGTAGTCGATACTTCGATAGCCTATAGTAGTATAGTAGGACGGTGGACTTGAAACCGGAGGTCCCGGGTTCGATTCCTACTCGCTGCCAAAATGCTAAGCACCAATTTAAGAATATGTGCTTTAATCGACTCCTTGTGCTTCGCAGGGCACGTAAAGCCAGCGTCCGGTCACCAACCCGCCTGCCAAGCGTGGTGACTATGGCAATTCCTCTCAAATGATGCGCTAGAGGGAGACCATGATTCAGCAGTGGATCTTTGATGATGATGATGTACATGCTCGCGGGGCCGAAGAACTTTTGTGTCCGTCCCTCCGTCTCAATCTTTATCCAGATTAGGCTCAATGGATTTTGATGAAAGTTTCATGAATAAATTAAAATTTGCTTTTAGTTTAATTTCGATATCTTGCTCATATTAACGGGATTAACTAATATAATATACTAATATTATAAACGCGAAAATGTGTTTTTTGGTCCCCCTGCCACGTCAAAACGGAGCAACAGATCGACGTGAATGCACACTAACCTGCGCCACTCTCCTCAGCCTGCGTGCTCACTATGTGCGCCCAGTGTCGCAGCAGATCAGACAGCGCCGGCTGGTCGCTTGTATGACGATGCTTCAAGCTCCCATACTGCGTGTGATCATAACCCACGGCCCCGGACTCGATCTCGTCGGGCAGCGACGAGTTTACCAGCAATTCGCGTGCCTCTAGCAATCTGTAACGATTTTAGTTTACAAAGATTAGTTTCAGATAACATGGCATTCGCTAACTAACGCATGAGCTGCCGTGGAAGCAAGGTGGTGTAGAGAGAATCTCAAATATGTAGACAAAATCTCATAGTTAGAAAGAGATAATGTAATGCTTTCTTTTTCTAAGATTTTAACTACATACCTAACGTGACCATACGTCCCGGTTTGGGCGGGACAGTCCCGGTTTCAGGCAGTCTGTCCCGGTGTCCGCAGCGAAGCCAACATAGTCCCGGTTTTGCAAGCAGACCCAACGATAGTTTAAAATTTATTTTTTCCGCTCGAAGGCAGATGACGATAAATCATATACTGAGAGTTACACACGTATCTAAAAACAAGACCCTATATTTTAAAGAAAATTTGATCAGCCGACAAATACAAAAATACGACTTAGAAGTCACGCCACTACTGGGGTCTTGACTTTTTTTATTATATACACTCCCGGACATCTGAATCGAGCCACCTTGCATTTTAAGGTTTGGAGTACTGAAGCTTAAAAAAAATGTATGATGAAGGAAAAACTTTTGATGCAGTTTTAGTGCAGACACATTTAATTATCTTTCTACTGAGTATTATTCCAAATTTAAATTTAAGAATTTAAATTAAAGAACAAAAGCCGAGCTAGGTCACTGATTTGAAAAATACGACTGCAGAAAGTTGAAGCAATTTAAGTTTGTTATTTTTTTATTTAGTAATAACCGTTTTAAAAAAAAAGTTTAGTAGGTACAGTTTTTATGTTCCCATAATTTAAACTGATTTCCGCTTTAAAATTATGGATACTACACCTGAAGTAGCCGCGCAAGCCGTAGCGCTTCTTCAATCTGGGCTAAGTCAACTATACGTGAGTGCACAACTTCACATAAGTAGTTCTGCCATTCAAAGAGTGTACCATCGGTATCTAGAGACTGTCAGCTTCGTTCGCTGAGCAGGAGGACCTCGTTTCCGAGTGACAACGGAAAGACAAGATCGGTTTATTTTAACTACCACCTTACGAAATCGACACCTGACGTCTGTTCAGATATAAAGAAACCTCCGAGACTTCAATGGAGTGGCTGTAAGCTCTCGGACCATTAGAAAGTGACTCAATAAACGTTGTCTAAAACCAAATAAGCCAGCCAATGAACCCAAATTGACACGAGCTCACCGAATGGCCTGCCTACAGTTTGCGCGCGAACATTTCAATTGGACTCAACAACAATGGAGCCTGATACTCTTCACTGATGAATCCAAGATAATGCTGTACGGTAATATTGGAAGGAGTAAGGTGTACCGAAGGGAGGGCGAGCGTATCGCGCAATGTTGTATTGATGGGAAAGTGAGTTATAGTGGAGGATCATAGACAGTCTGGGGAGGAATTTATATGGAAGGCATAACTGAGCTTGAGGTTGTAACGGGACCACGGCTGCCGCGCTTAAATGGCAACCGTAACATTCTTCAATGCTTGGAGAACCATGTGATGCCATATGCTGGATTTATTGGCCAGGGTTTCATTTTTATGCTCGATAATGCAAGGGTCCACACTGCGGGAATCATCGGGGAGTACCTAAATGACGTTGGTATCACTGTCGTGAGATGTCCAGCACGAAGCCCTGATATGTACCCTGTAGAGCATTTATGGGATGAGCTGAAGAGTCGTGTTCGAGCTCACTACCCTGCCCGCAAACCATATAGGAGCTGAAAACCGTGATCTTGGAAGAATGGGAGAACATTCCTCAACACGTCATAATGGCGTTGATTAATTCAATGCTAAACCGTATGACGGTCGTGATAAATTCACTCGGAGGTAATTCAAGTTACTAAATAAAAGTTTTTTAAAAGTAAACCATATTATTTCTTAAAAAAATGTGATTTGAAAAAAGCAGATATTGTCTTGATCAATCTTAACTCGATTTCTTTAGTACAAATTTAGTTCAAACTTAGAACAACGACATACTAAAATGATTCAAAATTACTTCAAAAGTTTTTCCTTCATCATAAATTTTTTTTAAGCTTTAGTACTCCAAACCTTAAAATGCAAGGTGGATCGATTCAGATGTCCGGGAGTGTATTTCCGCAGATGTGTCCCGCAGCCTAATTGCGTAACTTGAAAGCGAAACATTTCGAAAAGTGCGGGGCTAAATTCGACCTTTATCTGTAAAAAAATGATAGTGATTGGATCACTATCAAAGTTACGCAATTAGGCTGCCGGTCTGACAAAATAAATAAATGGATTGTCTACCTACACCGTCATGCTTGCTTAATTAAAATGTTAAGAGGTTTTAAATGTGAAAAGCAATAAATTGTTTGTATTTATTTTAGCGTCGGTGGTCGAGTGGGTAAAACGTCGGCTCACAACTAAGCTGTCGCGGGTTCGATCCCCACACCCGACCGTGTAACTATGGGTTTTTATAATAAAAATGTATGTGCATTATCCGACAAGCCGTACAAAGAGATTTTTCCACCTACATACCTCAACAGAGCTGGCCGCTCGTTAGGTATAGCCTTAAAAATCTTCGGCTAAGTGAGGAAGACTTTGTCTTCCGCTGGGTACCCAGGGGCCGGTTCCCGGGAGCTGTAAGGCAACCCGTGAACATTTTTTTAGCATAGCATAGTTCGATGATTTGCCGCTTCACACCTCCTTTGGTATATCGTGCTCAATAAATTGATATCGGTGTTATACGATGTTTTCTATCAAACGGGCCGCCTACGTTACTATATCTGACCTGACTCCCGCCGCGCCAGCTTTAACCCAGTTCCTGAGCACGTCGTCAAAGTGCTTCACCACGAGCGGGTTGGAGAAGTTGAGGTTGGGCCGGTCGGAGTCCAGCTGGTGCAGGTAGAACTCGCCGCGCACAGCGCTCTCGTTCCACGCGGGAGTGTTCATCTTGGAGATCTGGCAACGCAAGACAAGTATTGGCAAAAAAGAATGTCAAATGATCCAGTCGTTAATATTTTACATTTCCATACACCTATTTCCTTCCGATCAACTGTGAACTCCTTATGGAATTATGGACTAAAAATGAATATTTTTGAATATTTCTGTGACTTGTGAGCTTTTTGCTTCAAAAAACTTGACATGACATTATTCGGTTTTTTTCACTCTTTGGGGCACGCAAAACCAACATTTTTAAAGTTATTTTAACATACTTTTGTGGCTAAATCTCTTCATGTCCAGTGTCCACTCACCCAGTTGTTAGGCGGTTTCCGTTTGGGCACATCCTCATTGTCAAAGTTAGTGCCGCGCGCCCACACGAAGTAGTCTGTGTAGTTGCCGGTCCTGTTTTCGCTCAGAGAGAACCATTCGTGCGACTTCGACACGAAGTTGGCGGTCAGGTCAACTATCACTCTGTAAATTAACAGTCCATCAAACGGTATTAAGTCAAACAAACGGCTTGATCGTCCCAGGGGCACTTTACTCTAATGTCGAAATTTAAAAGCAAACAAGAGAGAGAAAGAGAGAGAGAGAAAGAGAGAGAGAGAGAGAGAGAGAGAGAGAGAGAGAGAGAGAGAGAGAGAGAGAGAGAAGAGAGAGATAGAGAGATAGAGAGAAAGAGAGAGAGAGAGAGAGAGAGAGAGATTTAAAATTGAAAAAAAAAGGAAAGGAAAAGGTAGCATATTACTTAACATGCCTTAAGAGTTCAAGGATACAAGGACCGCAACAATTTGTCTCGACCCTCTAAAATGTATTATAGCAAAACTCAAACCTCAGTCCCGCGTCCTTGGCTTTCTTGGCGAACTTCTTAAAGTTATCCAGCACCTTGTTGTCTTCACCAATGACGCTGTAGGTGTCCCCGACCAGCTCGCCAGATATGAAGATCCCCTCGGCGTTGGCAGAGCGCAGTAGAGAGAAGCTCTCCTCCACTTGTTCGAAGGATCTCGCGTCGCTAATGTCCACCATAGGGCCTTTCTCGAACCTGCGTATTCACATAACTTCTAGTCTGCTAGTACAACATAAAAGTCACGTCTGTTTCCCAGAAATGTAGGCAGAGACCATGGACTTCCACTTGCTACGATCCTGACATATCTCTTCACTCTCATCATGTTCTTAATGCATGCTCGTCGGTTTAGATGCGATAATAATTTCGCAACTTCAGAAAAAACGAGATATGTGGTGCTGGAGGGATTTTAAAACTCGATTTTGAAGTTTAGGCGCGTTGAGCGATTTTCGGTAGGGGGTAATGTTATGGATTCGCGACCTACTATGTTCTCGACATGTTTTCGGCACAAGACCATAGATTGCCCGGCCCGAGAATGTCCGGGCAGGAATTCGTGTACTGGCCAACAATTCTTCGGTCCGGACACAGATACATTGTGAAATGAACGCTAGATGGCGTTCTTATATTATATATAGTTTTCACTTCGGTCGGCAGTCCCCATGACTGCCTTTGCTTTTAGGCACCTCTCAGGTATACTTAGCCTTAGAATCCGCTTTTGTATCTTATGTACTTTAAGAGTACTTCTACTTACCATGTCAGCGGCGCCGGCGGGGCACACTTGGGAGCGCGCACAATAATGACGATGGCCCCGACCAGCATACACAGCCACAACGTCCAGAACGAGACGAACATTAACCATCTCAGTCGGACCCAGAACGGATCGTTGGCATACTGCAGCAGCTCCTCCTTCGTCAGGCCAGAGAACTGCTGTACACATACAAACAATCATATTGTAACGAGTAGGTACTTAAACCGCACAAATAAATACCTAAACACATCAAGGTCGAAGGACGCCTCTAGAAACATCCAGAGAGAATCAAGTACAAACGAAAATGGACCGTATGTGCCTAGCCATAGGTATCAAAATCGGCCGCGGTCGGTGTGTAGGTATTTGGCGCCGAGTCCCATCGAGGCGCGTCTATAACTTTGTACAACAATCTCGGCGTGTCTCGAATGTTCGGTGGGCAATATAAACAGAGGATCTTGACCGGAAATAACACAGTGCGAATCAGAGCGATCAAAGCGAAACAGTGAAGTGGAATTTTGTGCGACTAAGTGTTATTCTATAGTGTTTAATTATTTAACTGTGTTTTTGTGGTGTTAAAGTAAAGTTTGTCTATTTAATCGGTATTTTAAATCTCTTCGAACCCTAGCTCGTAACAAATTGGTGTCAGGAGTGTGGGATTAAAAAATGCCGATTACACCACGTGACTCGTCGTCATCACGGCGACCCCAAACACGACAAACTACTGCTGGACATCACGGCGAGGAGGTCGACGAGGCTGCTGCTGCTGGAGCCGCTGCTGGTGCTGCTTGGACTGCTGGGACTGCTGCTGGTGGTGCCGGAGCTGCTGCTGGTGCTTCTGGGACTGCTGCTGTTGGTGCTGGAGCTGCTGCTGGAGTTGATACGGGTGCTGCGGGTTCTACGGGTGCTCCCCAGGCAACCGACATGGGAATGCTGATTTGGCTGATGGAGGAGCAGACCCTACGTCAGGAGGAGCAGGCCCGACGTCAGGAGCAGCGGGCCCGACGACAGGAGGAGCAGACTCGGCACCTATTGGAGGAGCAGGCAAGGCGTCAGGAGGAGCAGGCAAGGCGTCAGGAGGAGCAGGCCAGGCGTCAGGAGGAGCAGACTCGGCAGCTATTGGAGGAGCAGGCCCGACGTCAAGAGGAGCAGTCTGCTAGCCTAAAGGAGCTGCTTTCAGAATCACTGGGAAAGGTGACTATGGACGTGAAGCAGCTACAGAGGGTTACAGACATGCACGAGGAGAGAATCTAAGACCTCGACATCCGGTACGAAGACCTCCAACAGCACTATAAGGATCTCCATAAGGAAATACAGACAAGGATGAGCAGAGAACTGGATGCAAGACTTGACGACCGCTACGGAGAGTTGGAGGCACGACTTGACAGCCAATGCAAGGGGCTCCAGAATGAAGTAAGGAAACTGAAGCTGACCGCTCCTGTTTCTGGAGGCGCCATAGTCTCCGGCCCCCGAGTCAAGGTGCCGCCGTACGACGGGACTACGTCCTGGACAGCGTACAAATTGCAGTTCCAAACGGTCGCCTCTGCCAACGGCTGGACAGACGAGCAATCTCTGACCGCCTTGACAGTGGCTTTAAGAGGCCGCGCACTGTCTGTTTAGGAAGCCTCTCCAGACAGCTGCACCACGTACGGGAACTTGATCGAGGCAATGGACTCCAGGTACGGCGACAAACACCTGGAGCACGTCTACCGAGCGCAGCTGAGGGACAGGACGCAACATGCTGGTGAAAACCTGCAGCAATGGGCTCTGGAGATCGAGAAGATCGTAAGGAAGGCGTACCCATCTGCCGGACAAGAGTTCATTGCTGCGAACCTCGTACAAGCATTCATCGACGGCATCCGCAGCATGGAGGTCAGAGCTGCAGTTCGACTAGGCCACCACAGCGCCCTCAAAGATGCACTGGCCCATGCTCTAGAGGTGGAAGCCGTGAGACAGGAGCCTCGTTCTCAGCGCTTGCGACAAGTGGCGGAGGAGGCTACTCCAACAACGACACCTGTAGCAGAGAGGCGTAGTTACTTACCCCGCTGCTTCTACTGCCACAAGCTAGGGCACCTTAAAGCAAGCTGCCCAGCGCTTAAACGACAAGGCACGGATCAACGAGTGCCGAAACGGGACGTCGGAGCTGATGTCCGTGCCGTAACTACGGAGCTTCCGGGAAACGAGTAACAGCCAGAGCCGCGGGGCGGGTACTGGCTGATTGTGACACAGCCCCAAAAGTTACCATCCGACAAGTTTTCGACGGGAACAGTCTGGTGATCGCCGGCGAGGTCAACAGGACGCCATGTGAGATGACGATCGACACAGGAGCAACGCGTACGGTTGTGAGACCTCAGTTGTTGGGACGATCTACGAGCAGAACCAGACGTCCATCTTCCTGTCTGAAACTCTTCACGGCAACCGGTCAGCCAATACCCGCATACGACGAGCTGCCGGTGACACTCAAGGTGGGTGACGGGGAGTATCCACACACCGTCATCGTGGCCGACATTATAGACGACTGCATTCTCGGACTCGACTTTATGAAGCGGTTCCAGTTTGGCATCGACTTGCGCAACGGTGTACTGCAGTGCGGCCAGGAACAGGTATTTTTGAAAGGCGGTTATGCTGGCTATGTGCGTTGTGCCAAGGGCGTCAAGCTGAACCCATATTCGGAGACGCTTGTCGATGTGGAGTTACCAACTAATGGGGACCCCTCCAATACGAGGTGCTCTATCATCGACCACCTGGAACGTTCTAAACATAAAGGCTGGTTACTCACTCCAACTTTAGTAAACAGCCAGAGTGGACGAGCTGTAGTAAGGGTGACCAACTTCAATGACGCTCCTGTCACTCTTAATAAGGATCAAGTCGTGGCGAAGTGCGACGAGGCGAATTGGATGCGGAGCTGCACCCAGGGGAAGCTGTCGGCGATGAAAAATAACAGTGCAAACCCCTTGGAACTCGTCGATATTTCGAAAAAGGACTTGTCAATCTCCGAGTACAAAAGAGCGAAGGAGATGCTCACTCGTTACATTGACATCTTTAGTGACAGAGATGGGCATCTCGGCAGGACGTCATTGGTGAAACACACCATCAACACAGGCAACGAGTTACCTATACGTCAACGTGCTCGACGAATCCCAGTAAGAAGAGAAGCCGAAGTACAGTGCATGCTGGAAGACATGAAGAAGGCTAATGTCATCGAACCTTCTTTGAGCCCATGGTGTTCTCCGGTTGTGCTTGTTAAGAAGAAGGATGGCAGCACTCGCTTTTGTGTGGATTATCGTCGACTGAACGACGTAACCAGAAAGGACAGCTACCCTCTACCCCGGATTGACGACACCTTGGACAAGTTGAGTGGGAACCAGTGGTTCTCAACACTGGATTTGAAGAGTGGATACTGGCAAGTGGAGATCGATTCCAAGGACAAGGAAAAGATTGCTTTCTCGACCGGAAATGGACTGTGGCAGTTCAACGTCATGCCTTTTCGGGTTATGCAATGCTCCCGCTACGTTCGAAAGGCTGATGGAGGTTGTGCTTGCGGACCTCGTTGGAAAAGCTTGCCTAGTCTACCTGGATGACGTCATCATCATGGGACGCGACTTCAACGAGCACCTGGGGAATTTAGAAAGAGTGTTTGCCAAATTGAAACTCGCGAACCTGAAATTGCATGCCAAGAAATGTAGCTTCTTCAAGAAACGTGTAAATTACCTCGGGCATGTAATTACAAAGGATGGCGTAGAAACCGACCCTGTCAAGACAGTAGCTGTACGAGAATGGCCCACCCCGCGGAACAAAACAGATGTTCGGGCGTTTCTTGGTCTGTGCTCATACTACCGCCGCTTCGTTTACGACTTCGCGGGAGTAGCCAAGCCCCTACATCGGCTGACGGAGGACAAGCGTTCGTTTCAGTGGACTGAGGACTGTGAGAAATCGTTCCAGGAACTGAAACAACGGCTGTGTGAAACACCTGTTTTGGGCTACCCGGACCAAGACGGCGAGTTTGTGGTGGACACAGAAGCAAGCAACATCGCCATTGGAGGTGTGCTGTCACAACGGAAGGGGGACAAGGAAGTTGTGATAGCGTATTTCAGCACAGAAAGTAACTACTGTGTAACCAGACGCGAACTTCTGGGCATAGTGAAGACAGTACGACACTTCAACAAGTATCTCATCGGAAGGAAGTTCAAGCTACGGACAGACCATGCGGCGTTGAAATGGTTACTTCAATTCAAGGATCCCGAAGGACAAGTCGCTCGGTGGATCGAGCAGTTACAAGAATTCGATTTTACGATCGAACATCGACGAGGACGGACGCATGGCAACGCTGACGCACTGTCACGCAGGCCGTGCCCTGAAGATTGTAAACACTGCTCGAGGCGTGAAATCGGTGATTCTGTCATCAAAGTGATTACGACTAACAACCTTAGTGACGAATGGGCGAACGAGACGACGAGAGACGAGCAACTCAAAGATAACAACTTGGCGCCGATAATGGAATGGAAGACGCAGAATGTTCCAAGGCCCGGCTGGAATGTTGTATCGGCCATGAGTTCCACCACGAAAAGCTACTGGGCTCAGTGGGAAAGTCTAGTGCTGCACAACGGGTTGCTGTACCGCAAGTGGGAGTCGCCAACTGGACAGGAGACACTGATGCAGCTGGTCGTGCCTAGGTCAAAGGTGCGCGCAGTGCTTGAGTCCGTGCACGATGGATCCTCGGGAGGACATCTGGGCATGAATCGAACCCTGGCGAAAATCAGGAAACGATTTTATTGGGTTCATTGCCGGCAAGATGTCGAGGATTGGTGTCGTAAGTGCACAGTATGTGCGGCCGTGAAAGGACCTACGACACGTACGAGGGGACGTATGCAGCTGTACAATGTTGGCGCTCCATGGGAACGAATTGCGGTGGACGTTGCTGGACCGTTCCCGGCCACTGAAGACGGGAACAAGTACTTCATGGTCGTGATGGACTACTTCACGAAGTGGCCGGAGGTCTTCGCAATTCCCAACCAGGAAGCGACAACAGTGGCGACTAAGTTGGTCAACGAAGTATTCTGCAGGTTCGGGCTACCAATGGAGATACATTCTGATCAAGGGCGTAACTTTGAGTCGCAGTTGTTCCAGGAAGTATGCCGTCTCCTGGGAATAAATAAAACGAGGACTACGGCGTATCATCCACAGTCCGACGGAATGGTTGAAAGGTTCAACCGCACTTTGGAGACTCATTTGGCGAAACTGGTTGAGGATCACCAGAGGAACTGGGACCGATATATTCCCTTGTTCTTGCTCTCATATCGATCCGCAGAGCATGAAAGCATAAAGGTGACTCCTGCTTATGCCAACTTTGGGAGAGAACTCCGACTACCAGTTGATCTCCTGACCGGCGGACCTCCGGATGCGCCGCAACCTGTAAGTGACTACGTATCGAACCTGAAAAACAAGATGTGCGACATACATGACCAGATTCGTCAGAGCAGTCTTGTGGCCAGTACAAAGATGAAGACCAGGTACGATAGGAACTTCAATAGTAACGGTTTTGACGAGGGATCGTTGGTGTGGCTGCACAACCCGAAACGCCGAAAAGGGAAATCTCCCAAACTGCAGAACCGCTGGGAAGGTCCGTATAAGGTCATCACGAGGATCAATGACGTGACCTATCGGATCCAACGATGCCCGCGTGGGCAGTTAAAGGTTGTCCACATTGATCGACTGGCTCCTTACAAAGGCTCGAATATTGCTCGGGACGAGCAAGTCTAAGCGGGGGGCAGTGTAACGAGTAGGTACTTAAACCGCACAAATAAATACCTAAACACATCAAGGTCGATAGACGCCTCTAGAAACATCCAGAGAGAATCAAGTACAAACGAAAATGGACCGTATGTGCCTAGCCATAGGTATCAAAATCGGCCGCGGTCCGTGTGTAGGTATTTGGCGCCGAGTCCCATCGAGGCGCGTCTATAACTTTGTACAACAATCTCGGCGTGTCTCGAATGTTCGGTGGGCAATATAAACAGAGGATCTTGACCGGAAATAACACAGTGCGAATCAGAGCGATCAAAGCGAAACAGTGAAGTGGAATTTTGTGCGACTAAGTGTTATTCTATAGTGTTTAATTATTTAACTGTGTTTTTGTGGTGTTAAAGTAAAGTTTGTCTATTTAATCGGTATTTTAAATCTCTTCGAACCCTAGCTCGTAACAATATTATAAATACCAATGTCCAGGATTTCTAAACTAAATAGCATATCCCACTTTATTTTATATTAAGATTATGTCCAGAATAGGCTACATAATGGCTGATTGAATTTTAATGTAACTTTCAGTAAACATTTCACTTGTTTCCTTATGGTTCCCGGAACTGTGGTACCAGGATATAGATGGATTTTTCGAATCTTAGATTAGTTGGGTCGAATTGTAGAAAGAATATTTATTGAAACCCCACTGAATTACACAGGTATTATGAATTAATCCATACTAATATTATGTTTATTTGTCCTTCTTTTTTTTTCTTTCTTCACAGGTTGTCTTACAGCTCCTGAAACCCAGTGGAAGACCAAGTCTCCCTCCCGCTTTTAGCCGATGGTATTTGTGAAGCTATAAATTATATATACCTAACGAGAGGCCAGTTCTGTTGAGGTATAATTAGATGGAAAAGCCTGGTTTGTCGGATTATATACATAAGTTTTTATAACTTTTTAATCATAAAAAACACATTAGTACATGGCCGGGATCCGGAATCGAACCTGTGGTCTGCCTAGTTAATACTAATACCAGACATCCCCATGTCAAAACGGAGCAACTGATCGGCATGATTTTTCGCATAGTTAAAACTCTGACA
Organism: Nemapogon koenigi; assembly: GCA_963924495.1. Lineage (NCBI taxonomy): Eukaryota > Metazoa > Arthropoda > Insecta > Lepidoptera > Tineidae > Nemapogon > Nemapogon koenigi. Next base: position 9,814,414 of record OZ004647.1, on the reverse strand, counting down.
GCTAGAGAATGATATAAGCCACTCTTTATCTCGGGGAAAATATCATTCTATAAATTTTTATTTAAAAAAAAATTGTGTACCCATGCAAACCCAGGTCGGGTCACTACCAGATATATCGTAGATTAAAACTTGGCCATTTTTCCCACTGGAATAGCTTGTACCAAATAAATAAATCCATTACAACAATATACAAGGACCAAGCTTAATACACAAATTTAAGAGACTAATATTAATTGAAGAAGTTTAATTGCGCTGAAGGTACATGTTAATGTGTTTCAGGACAATAAAATATTATTAAAATTATATTTATCATCTTAAAAACCTTCTGTGTGTCCAAAGATAAAGCAGCTGTTTGCATTTAATTTTGATTGATATGTGTCAAAGTAAATTTACTTTTTAATTATGTCAAATGTTTAATGGCAAAGGTCATAATAATAGGTTTCGTTGGTATCGTTTTGTGTCGCGAGACAGACCTCTAGAAAAATAGTTAATTGTGATGTTTTAAATGGGAAAGGCGATCGAGGACGTCAAACTGTTATGTTTGTATTTTAGCATAATCATCATAAATCCGTGTACAGGTTCATACTTAGCGTCTACCTCCCGCCCCCTCCTCTACTCTACAGGCTTTTCTATGTAAATTACGTCAACAGAACTGACCACTCGTTAGGTATAGGCTCACAAATACCAGCGACGAAGGATACTTGGTCTTACGCTGGGTACCCAAGAACCGTAACACAGAAGCTGTAAGTTATTTTTATATAGTATACTAGCATTTCGGCCCCGGCTTCGCCCGTGGATATTTACGAACAAAATAAAATATACCCTATACCTACCCCTACTTCTACTCCTACCCCTACCCTCTACCACTACCACTACCTCTATATCATCAATAGTTTTGATGTAAGGAATTTCTTAGGTCATTTTTTTACACCTTGGGTTACATTATTGGAGTTTTAGTAAGAATCCCTAATTTTTTTGAAAATAGAATATAGCCTATGTCACTCAGGGTGAATGTAGCTTTCCAATGGTGAAAGAATTTTTGAAATCGGCACAGTATTTTGGAGTTTATTCATTACAAACATAGACACAAAAATACAAATCTTTCCTCTTTATAATATTAGTATAGATATATATACACTCAAAAATCCCTTAAAAAATATTATAGACACCGGATTATTTGTTTGTTCTAAGTGAAACCATTAGCAAAAGTTATCAACAAACCTTCTTATTAGCATCCAGCTCAATCTTGGCATCACCATTCCTGTGGTCACCAACTACATAGGTAGCGTCGGCCATGTCCACGCGTGTGATCTTAGCCACGTCCACACTCTGCAGCAGCTTCTCTTCAGCCCCGTCACCAGACAACTTCTCCTTGGACTTGGATAGGTTAGGTTTGGATGACTTGAGCTCTGGGGGGAAACAGAAAAATCTATTGGACACAGTCTAATATTTTTAGGGATGTTGACAATTTTTTGAAAATACTTTTAAATTATAGCTGTAAGATTTATTATACCTAACAAAATTATTAGAAAATTTTATATTTGTATTTTCATTTAAAAATCATGGTTTTAATTTTAATCCCTGCGAAAACTATGATGTCACATCTACAAAACCAACAAAATTATGGTCACAGATTAGTCAATGACAGATGGTTATTATAATATAGTTACTAGTCTGTGGTTATTTATTTGATATTTACTTTGAAATGACGTCACTTACCGTTTGTGGTCACGTGACCGGAAGTATGAATTAAATATTTTTCATTAAATACATATTAAAAAAGAAATATTTATTAATGAAATAAGTAAATAAACATTATTTTCAGTGATTATAAGTGTTATACTGAAAGGTACACGCAGTACACGCACTCACACGGAGAATGAACGAACTAGATAGTATACGCACCACGCACACTCAAGGGAGTAGAGAGCGGAGGCATGTCTTTGCAGAGAGTAGACATAAGTGACATGACGCCGTTTTGTGTGCCCTTAACCCCTCGTTTACACCAAACCAACAAACAAAATATTATATCAACTTGTATTGTGACTGTTTTCTACATGTTTTGTTCACACTGCATTAATCAACAAGTTTAATACAAGTATAAAACACATTTGGGTTTACACTAGAGTTTGTGACAAGTTTCAAATTGTTTGAAACAGTGATAGCGTTCACACTTACAAAATACTTCCAATATTTTAGATAAGTCTTGTTTATGTCATTGCATTTTCTGTATAATACTTGTTAAATATCTGTTTTTTATTGTATCTGTGTTTGATGGATAATTAATTGTTTTTGGTGAGTGTAATTAATTATTGAGTGGTCAAAAACAAACATTAGAATTAGTTGAGCTCATACATGTTCATGAATATTTATGGAACTTTCGTATTTATAATATTAGTAGGATTAAATAAAATATAGTGTTTTGTTTAACAATATTTTACTAAGCATATCGATCTTGCCAAGACACCTTTCCTAAATCTGATAAAAAAAATATGCGGCAAATTGTTCCCATACTTGCCGACTACAAGAGCTATTGTGCAGAGATAATTATTCCTCAACATTGACAAGACTTGTTCTGTCATCAATGACAGATACATGTTTTATGCAAATTTATAAACGATTCCACGACACGCCTTGGTGGATAGCACACGCTCCCGCGGAGGCGTGTTGGGGAATCCAGTTTAATCCCGCCCGCGCTGCGATGGTTGTGATTAATCAGTGATTAATAAGACATATCGCGGTCGGCGGGATTATCATACATACCGATTTATTGGCTTTAATCACCGTAAACGGCTATACTACTTGACATTGGCGAAATCACCGATTAATATTGGTGGAACCGCCATATTGAAAAAATAGAAGAAGAAATTTATAAACACATACTTTTATTCAACTAGAATAATACACATTTTGTATTAAACTAATTATATACTTGTACATGGGTGTGAAGTAAAACTTGTAGAATACATGTATTATACCTTGGTGTAAACGAGAGGTAGATGTTTCACATCTATAACATTTACACAGTACATTTAATCACAAGAAATGACCACTGGTATTTTTCCTATATGTATATATAACAAGTAAATATATCCTAGATGCAGAACACACTTGCAACTATGTCAAGCAATAACTAAAAACTGATATATTTCTACTTTTACACATCACCATGACCAAAGTCCATGTCACTCAACACTTTGTTTAGGACACAATAGACTTCTCTGAAGTTCCATACATTCAGTATCAAAAATATGTACACAATGTTCTATATTAAGCAACCTTATGGCATTGTAATAGAGTTCAAAATAAGTGCCATTATTGCTGACTGTTGTTAAAGTATGCTAATTCTGTTGTTGTCCTGCTAATGGAAAAAATTAAGATAATGTTATTTAAACTAGCTGGGCACTGCGGTTGTAATCGCTTTAGGTCGGAGCGCGATGTTGTATAGCCTATAACCTACCTCAACAATTGGGCTATCAAATCCAGAAAGATTTTTTTTAAATCCAACTGTTAGTTCCAGAGATTTGCGCATTCAAACAAACATACAAACTCCTCAGCTTTATATCTTTGCCTTTTGTCCCAGTAGGGGTAGGCAGAGACAATTCTTTTATATTCATCATACCTTTCAAACATGATCGGCGAATGTGTACTTTTAACAGAGCGTTTGATCAATATATTTTTTTAATTGTCAATAAAAGTACATCTAGGTAAGTCATCCTCTGTCAGCATTTCCTTTCGTTTTTGCCATATAATCCTTTTTAATCAATCTTTCATTCTTTCAATGTGTCCAAACCAGCACAAACTTCTTTTATTTATTTTAGTCACAACATCATCTTCAATTCCGCATTCTTCTCTAATGACATCGTTTCTGATAGGGTCAATTTGTCTTACATATTCTTCTTATCAGTCTACGTAAAGACCACATTTCCACTGCATGTATGTTACTTCCATACCCACTTAAGTGATGGAACTAAAACAGCATTGTGTATATTAATTTTACTTTTTATTTTATAGAAATTTGCTGTGAATGCAATAATTTCAGACGTTTACAGTGACAGCTCAAATTACATAGGTACTGACATAAAACAAAGATATTAAATATAAATTCAGTCTGCCTACCAGCTCAGGCTGTGAAGCCTATTACCTCAAAGAAGAAGAAGAAGAATATTATCTAAGTCAAGACAAAATTATCAGTTATAAGTGTGGCTGCATATCATTAGACATTTAATAAGCATAATTTCTTACAAAATTCAATGTTTTATGTCTTATGTAAGACAGAGACTTGTACAAAATGAGCTCAAAAAAACTTTGGGAAGGAATAAATCTATCAATATAAAATTCTCGTGTCACAGTATTTGTAACCAAACTCCTCCGAAACGGCTTAACAGATTTGTATGATTTATTTTGTGTATATTCGGTAGGTCTGAGAATAGCCCCCCACCTATTTTTTAATCGCAATTTTAGTATTTTTGTATGAACAATATCCAAAGTTAGTGGTAGTGGCAGGGGTAGGAGCAGGGGTAGTGGTAATGCAGGAAAGCCAATGTTTGGGCAGGACAATGTATGCCAGGTCCGCTAATAAATAAAGATTTTATTTACATATTCAATTTATTTACACTTATTATACAGCTAAAAGTTCAATATGTAGTATAATATGGCGACAACCTACGAAAGTGACCCCTTTGAGTTCTGCAAATATGGATATTTATGTAAAAATAGATTATGTATAATTAACTGAAACCAAACACTTTTTTATAATAACTAGAGATGACCCCTGTAAATACTTTGCACCATTAGTGGTGTTGTTCTCATAGTTCAACTGATCTCCAATAGATGGCGTCTTTTACAAAATAAATAAATTAGTGTAATTTTAAAAGAAACATTAATTTTGATTTATGATTATTTTTCGTCATTAGAAGAACAATAATCTTCAAAATGGCGTATCAAACATTAACTTTGAGAAATATATTATTATAAGTACGAGATAAAATTTGGTTTTTTATGTAGTAAGGTTTATTATTCATCCACCTGAACAATATTAAAGTTTTGAGTGTATTTTCCTGTCCTAACATAGGCAATAAGCATGATGACTAAAAAATTCTAATTAGTCTGTCAGTTAGATTATCAGAAAATATTGGACACATATTTTTTCTTTTGTCAATTAAACAAAAAATGATGAAGATCCCCCCAAACATTGACGCGCTTTATCTCTGTAATTTTTTGTTTGATTGACAAAAGAAAAAATATGTGTCCAATATTTTTTGATAATCTAAATGACTGACTCAATAGAATAATATTTTGTTTACCATGTCATCTACCCTATTATTAAAATTACATATTTTGATTAAGTTTGTCCAAAAACTGTTCAAATAATCTGTTCCTTTCCTTCTGTATATCATTTGAGTGTTCAACAATATGAATGAGCCGGTCCAATTTAGCTTCCACTGTTCTCTGTCTCTCTTTCATCTCGACGGCCACTTTTTTAAAGTCCGCATATCTCTTTTTATTTATTCGTTTCTGTGAATCATCTGATCGGGACATTGAAGTTTCAGCTACACTTTGCGGCTCATAAATTAACCTCGGCGTGTTTAATGTTAAAAGTGCCTTGGCCACACTTTCACTGGACTCTTCAATTTTCTGCTGTATCTCTTGGTTGTATTCACCATTTTCATTAAAAATCTTATCAAATAAGGTAAAGTATGGCCATTTCACAGCCAATTCTCCATGAGTATTCTTTTTCTTAATTAGTCTTATGTAAGTCTGCTTCAAGTTTCTAAACTTTTTGTCACAGCTATCAGGTCCTTTACCTACTTCCGAAGCTATATCTTGCCAGACATTTTTCTTCTTAGTTTTTGGGTTGCGGAACCTCTCTAAATTTTGCTGATACAAAGTGAGCATTTGTTTTATATGATCCTGGTCCCAGTGATCATCCGCATCATCTACATTAACTTGAGAGTCACTCAATTGTAAATATTCTCCATCTGCCTCTATATATTCAATTTCCTGAGCTGTAAACAACATACCATTTTAACTAAAGGAAGTAGAATATTATTCAATTACCCACAAAGCCGTTGAGCAAATAGATATAAACAGAATATTTTAAATTGGTTGTTGATCTGAGATTTTAGTTATGTAAGAGAGTAGGTAGGAATTGTGTTATTTGTACTTCTTGTTTAGTAAATTTTGATGAATATAAAGAAATATAAAAGTACAAAATTAAAAAAAAAGATCCTATGGATATATAATATAAAAAATATATTTACCAGTCATTGCCTCATACAAAATATATGTTTCAATATCAATATATTTATTATTTTCCAAAAAAACTTTGAAATAATCAAAAATATTTCGTCAGCAACCTTTCAACAAAATGGCGCTGTAGGACGCTGAAAAAGCGCTTGATAATGTACACAATTTAAGATGGACATGCATGGCTGTACAGTTTTTCTTTTAAAACAAAAACTTTATAAAGGCATACAATTATCAATATTCAAAAGACGAGGAATACTGAAATAAATGATAATTCCACAAAATTGTACGCCTAGCTAATAGTTGTATCGTTAAAAAGTAAAATAACTAATTTCTACGAAACATTTAAATTGGTCGTATTGTACCATATGATTTGCGCTGTCACTTGATCAAATAATGAATGAAGGTTATTCTAATAAGATCATTGAAATTATTAGAGTACATTTTAATGCATTGTTGGTAGAAGTTACACAACAGTAAATTGTACTTACGCTTGATATTACAAAGGTATACATCTTACTTATAATTCTTAGCTACTAATTGAATGAATATAAACATAATATTATAATACTGTAATAATTTATAGTGCACAGTTAAGTCAGGATTCCGTACCTTTATCGGTTTCCAATATAGGCTTATAGGACTCCACGTTATCATCGACCGGGACGTCTCCACCGTCCACGTCGAGACGGTTCTTCCGAGACTGTGACATGATAAATCTTTTGCTAGTAAAACCGGTTCACGGGTTCTTAGAAAGAAAGCTCTCTCTTTCACTACACAGAGCGCGCACTCATTAATTAAAATTATTAACTTTCTTTTACTTCGCGAACCAACATGTAGGGCAAACAAAAATCACGAATTGAATGAATGAATGATTGAATATGTTTGCGAATGAGATGAGAATGAATGTATAAGTCAAAAAATTATGTTGAAAGAAGTTGAACACGCCCATCTAGTAGTGATGTGTTATATTATCCTCTTTGGTATAAATTAATGGTTCCCAAACGTTTTTACGTCGTAGTCCCTTTCCTAGATTTTTTTATTTTCTATAGACACCCGTAGTACTTTTCCTTGGCGATGTGGACCCCTCAGCAAGTAGAAATCAACCTCTGGGTGGTCCATATAGACCACTTTGGGAAACTATAGTCTAAATTAAGGAATATACTCTCTCTACCAACAGCTAAATACATACTTACTCAAAGTTGCGACCCCTGCAACATAATAAGCAAAATCAACCAACTGAGTTTCGAAAGCGATCTCTGAAGTGTAGTGAAAGTTAAAAAGATAGATAAATATCGCATTTTCCCTGGAAAATTGAATTTATGCTAAACAACTTTTCACTCGTGTGAAGCCGAGCCGGTCTTTAATAAAAAAAATGTGATTGTCGCTATTCATTTTTAATATTTTAATTTTATATTTTTTTCTTTCTTCACGGATTGCCTTACATTACAGTTACCGATTTTTTCTATGCGAGTAATATGGTTGGTTAATTAGAGGTTAGTTGTAAGGTCATTGGGTTAGAGAGATGGAGACAGAAAGTGGTTGTAAGCACAAACTACCTTGCCGGCAGAAAACCTCTTTTTCGTGTAGTCTGAGCCCGCCTCTACAAATTCTTGTAGGCGAGTAGGGGTCCAGCGCTTGTTGGTACGCCGCTGAGCCGATTTAGAAGAAAAAAAAAGAATTTAAAAAAAACCTCTCCTACCAGCTGGCAGAAAATGAGTGAACTTGTAGCTTCCGGTCGACGAACACAGATAGGAATATGTAATGGCAATGTATGGCAAGCAATCATAGTGTAAATTGCAATTACAGCAGTAAAATGTAGTTATTATATTTTCTTTGTTCATCAGCACTCACACGAAAAATGTAAATTTAATTTACATTGTGCAAGCAATCATTGCATTGTGCGTGGTTGTAGCGTAGGTACATACTGAACATTGTCTAACTCCAGTGGACAACACTTCTTTTATTCTTATTTCTCATCAGACTCTTCTTTATTTCTGTCCCTATTCTGACTGATGATCTTCGAAGTCTCCAGAACAACTGTCAGAAAAATAACCGAGTTTTATTATTATTTTTAGTATTTTCAATAATTACTAGTTTTCCGCCCCCGGCTTCGCCCGTGGATATTTTCGAATACAATGAACTTAAAAATAAAATCCTAGAACCCGATTACAGCGCCACCTACCGGGTCCAATTCTAAATCTAAAATTCTAAACCAACCAGAGACCCACTCAAACACACAAAAAAATCATCAAAATCGGTCCAGCTGTTTAGGAGGAGTTCAGTGACATACACACGTACAGAAGAAGCAAATATATATAAATATATAAAGATTAGCTAAAGATTAGCTATAGTTTTTAAATATGTAATTTTTTATTAAAGTATAACAGAAAATCCCTAACGATAAATCGTTCACTAGTGAAACAAATCGAAAATCAATCAAATTTAATTTGTATAATCACTTCACTACTTGCTGTCAGGTCCTCCAGTCAGGCTGCTCGCTCAAAACTACCAAATTGCTCTCTCTGTGGTGTGGTTCAAAGAGAATATAATCACCACTACGTTTGTGTGGTTACCAAAACAATACCTTGATTCTTGCTCCTTGCTGTGAACAATACCAATTTGGACTTTTTGGTTCATTTGGTTTTGGTTGAATATAAAATACATTATCTGTGAAGAATACAATAATAGTGTCGAAATAACCAGACAGATCAGATTACATAGTACTTACTAAAAAGTTGTTATAAGAAGGGCAGTATTATGGGCAGCAAGGCCAGCAGGTGACTGTATATTTTATTTATATGCCTTAAGAAACTAAAAACCGTATAGCAGGTTCAAGCTGAACTCCCTGGTTCTCCGTACACTCACACTTTGCCCATATTAATTAATTAACAGTATTATTCAAGCGACTCCTAAAGCCGAGCCACAATGTCTTTTGATGAACATAACAAGAAGAAAAACTATTTTGATACTCTGGATGACAATGGTAACAAAACACAATCCGTGCAAGTATGGGCCTCGGAGCACCCTGAACTTGAACAAGCTTGTATTAAAAACCAAATATGCCTGAATAGTCCACCATATAAATTCCAATACCAGTTACTGCCAACAATCAGACAAAACGGGCCTACATGTGGCTTAGTCGCACTTTGTATGGCTCTAAATGGCCACATACAGCAAGAAGAATTATTGTTCTTTGCCCGACATATGGGTTTTACTAATAATGGAGAGATGTTCAGTTGTAGAAATATGATGCAGCTAACTAAAAGAATATTGTCTAGTAATAAAGGGTATAGAGATGTGGTGGTAGATTTACAAAAAGGTGATTTGTGTAGCACCAAGACAGAGAAACGATTGTTACAAGGAAGTCTGATGCTTGTGCCGTATCCTTTTCAATGTCATTTTTATCCTAATGGATACTTCTTTTAATTTAACCAAATTTAATTAAAAAATAGTTGAGTAGAATTTGTAGAATTCACAACATTTCATTTTTCGTTAAGTACCAAAATTAAAAATCCGTTTGGAGATCTTCCTTTGCTTAACACAATACACATATTTAATAAGAGATATTTTGAAAAAACTACACTGTGTAACGAGTACCGCTCAAAGCTACTATACTCTCTGCCTTCAAGGGAAACTGGCATTAAAAAGTTTTAGTTGTAGTCGTAAAAACAAAACAGGATACAAGGGGACTACTGATGGAGCCATAATACGAAAAAATAGAATAGAATAGATACAAGGGAATTTAATTTACGTGCTTCTCTACCAATCTTTGTTGATGAAAGTGAATAAAATTTAATTTTAAATAAAAATAAACAATAATTAATGAAACAAAAGAACCATGAACGAACTATTGAACGAATGAAACGAACGAACGCACGCAGCTCATGTCATTTCTTTTTTTTAATACAGAATACGCATAGACACCTGATACTTTTAGCCGTTATCGGCTTTTTCTAAAAATGAAATATTTAAAAATTAATACGGGTACCTTAATTTTTCACCTACTTTCATATAAGCTAATAAAATTAGGGTGTTAAAATTTTGAAATGTGGATTGTCCCCTGGGTTTAAACTCCACTCATGCCAAAAATGCTTAGTCAATAATCAACTTCTTGTGTTTGGGAGAGCATCTGCACTTGTAAATTCACAGACACGTCTGTTACAGAAGTCATACCTTATTAAATGGCTTGCTCGCAGACTAGCTTGCCACCTGTTCTGTTTGTATGAACAACTGGCAAAAAGTGGAACTGGTGTCTCTAGCCACACCGCAATGTGCGAGGTTGTGAAGTTTTTGTATGTTCTAAATAGTAATTTTGTTCTCAAGAAATAATACAATTTTTGCATTCAATTATACTTCCTTAAGATTTATTTTACAGTTATGATGCAGATTTTAACAATTACCCATGTATGAAGAATGGACACAAAGCTCACTGGGCTGTAGTATGTGGAGTTATAGTTGTCACAGAATCATTAGCAAACTCTGCAACCTACGTATTAAGTAAACACGGAAAACATGGTCATTTGGCCATTTGGTCACTAAACGATCTAGCACTTAGTAATGCTAACTTATTTGAAATGAGTCCCAAGAGAGTGAATGATGAGTTAGAGTATGTGTACCCTGAAGGGGGTATGTCTGGGGAGAATGGACTGTGTAATCAATACATTTTTATTGATGGATTGTAACTTTCATAGGTAAATCTTTTAGACAGATTATATTTTCTTTAAAATCATGTTACAGCCCCAGGGTGTGGGTACTTGTGAGGCTATACCTAACAGATTTTATTTTCCTACAATTACTTATGTATTATTTTTTGATGTTATATTTCTGTGAGATTAAACTTAGTAAGATAAGTAAATTATTATATTTTTAAAAAGAATTATATTAAACTAATCTGTTTTATAGTTAGTTTGAAGGTGTAAAAATAAAACCAACATTTATCATAGTAAAATTTTATTTGTACAATAAATACAAATGATACCTGAAAAATAATAAATCTCATCGCTTCACTTATAAAATAATATACACAAACTAACACAATTCTGATGGACAGTTGTCATTGAATACACGAGACAAATCTGAATGAATATCTTTTGTGAGGAATACATGTTTGTACTGAATATAAAACAAATATTGTTTGGTTGATCCACTTTTGTCAGCACACATCAGCACAGCCATACAAAAGAAGACACGCCAATGCTGAAAGTTGCGGACGATGCTTACAAATACGGATCAACCTACTTAAATTAATAGCATAACAGAAATTACCATTTTATAAAACATTATTACATATTATAAAAGTATACCAAATATTCAGCACCTCGTTACTATAAATGTACTATATGTATGTCAGTCGACAGGTTTGAGATCAAATAATTTTGAAGCAATGAGTAAAGAAATATAAAAATTAATTTTGAAAATTGATTTGTGATATAACTTTTAAGAAGACAACGCAGGGTACTTTTTTTAAGGGTTCATAAAGTTTTTATTTTTATTATAGAATGTAAATTTTTATTTTATTGTCGATTTATAGTGTAATGAATGGTTTCACAATGTGTAGATGAACGAGATGTTTCAAAATTTTATGGATTTTTTCTCGCTCTCTAGATATTTAGTCGAATTAGAAGTTTTTTTTCTTGGGTATAAAATAATTTTACAGTCCAATTTTTCAAATGGTGCGACCTCACTTGGCGTATTTATGTTCGTTTTAATTTCAAAATTTTGACAGAAACGTATGATATAGTCATCTGTCAAAATAGCAAGCAATACGTACTTAAACACAAATACGCCAAGCGAGTTCACACAATAAAATTAGTTACTCTATGCCATAATAGGAACAATAAAATTAAGAGTGAATAAAATCGATTTCAAGATGGCGACTTACAGAACAATAGCTTTTAAAAAACTAATTTAGTAGCAGAAAAATATATTCTCAAATCAATATTATGTCATAACTATAGTTTGTTTTAATTATTTTTCTAGATATGGTACATGTGATAGCCCACAATGAAACATCTTCTTTATTAACTGGAACCAAATGAGTTTCATGCAAGTGACAGCACTTCATCTACACATTGTAAAAGTTACACTTCACAAGTTGGAAAGATGTGATTAAATGTAGGCAGATTGCACAATATTGAACCCTTAAGACTAGATCATACACAAAGTCCTGCAATTCTAGTCATTAAATTGAAATTAAAGAAAAAACATACATGAAGATTAGCTGGTCCTAAAGACTTGTACAATATTTCAAAGCTATATAAACATTTGGCCTCAATATAACACGATGAGAACCAAAAAACATATTATTGCTTAGTTTGGCTAATGAAAGTAATTATTGGTACAAATGAAACAATTTAATAAACATTCACACCAACAAAGATTTAAGTTAAAAAAAGTTTAGGAAAACATCCAGTATGCAAGTTCCATTAGCCAAACCAAGTTTTTATTATATATAGTGTATATCTATTGTATAATGTATATATAAGTTGTAAATATGAGGGTGTCTCCTAGTCTACAAACAATAAACAATTTTTGTTTATAACATAGTGTTTTTTTTAGATTAATTTTTCACCATAATTTCCCTATTAATTAGTGGAAAATGTGGTAAAAAGCCCCAATATCTTATATTTCAGCCGAAAGGCAAAACATAAAGTAATTACTAATGTATGCTTTTTATATCAGAGATTAAGCTATTTTAAGAAACTAATTTGATTATTTACGTCATTTAGTCCTTGTTCTTTGAAAACAAAAAAAATATATAAGTACAAATTAGTTTTTTAAAATAGATTTACGTAATCTTTTTAAATAAAAATCATATCTTAGTTTTTATTTTACATACCAAATTACAAAACTGTTAAAGAAATTCGTTTCACACATAGTGAATTAGATATATATGGCCTTTCCCAAACATACTTGAACACTTTACTAAAATTGACGACAAATTCATTTCGAACATTTTATTTATTCTACGTAGGTACCTAATTACCAAAAATTATTTTCTAATAGTTCACGAAAAATGCCAACGAATTTTTTAAGTAAAAAGTATTATCAAGTTTCTGCCCCGGTTCGAAAAAACTAGGCGTTATGAATTAGGTAGGTACATAGTAGCATAGATTAGAGCAGGGGTCGGCAACCTGCGGCCCGCAAACCTGACGTCCGCAAGAAAAAAAATACCAAAGGAAACCGACTTTAGGTAAAATCACAGTCATTCCGTTGTGAAAATTTGCCGAAAAATCACGAAATTCATCATTGTATGATTAAAAATGTAATTATTTTATGAGTTTGATTTCAAATATAAAAAATACATGTACGTATGTATAAAAATAAGTGCGGCCCGCACTGATACTCTGGCAACATTTGTGGCCCTGCTATAGCAAAAGGTTGCCGACCCCTGGTTCCGTCACTTTTGTATATTGTGGCTTTACGACTCATTTTAATTGTTTTAACTGCACACTGTGAAATAGGTCTAAATGAGATAGGTATGACGGAAACAACATTAAGAGTATGCCTTCCTATATATATTGCAATTTGAATAACAATAAAATATATAAGTAGAATCTAATCATAGTCTAGGAGACACTCCCACGAATGATCCACAATACATAACAAGCTGAAAACACCATTGTAACAGTCTTATGAATATACGTCCAAATATCGATACATTATATATTATATATAATTTAACTCTAAGGACAGATATATTGGAAAACTGTCTAAACATGAACTCTACATAGACTAAACATGTAAATATTGCGGTTATTTGTTACTCACTTGACAACATTCCTGTTCACACTTCTCCTTTTTACCCGACTAGAGTTTTATGAGGTTAACAGTCCAAGTTCATCTGTTCCTTGGTCCCAGTTGGACAAATGATGAAACCAATGGGTTTCGTGTTGTCGTATATAGGATATATGACGTCATGGTAAGTCCAATATGGCGGACGGATATATGACATGCAAACTTATATTGCGAAAAAAATTACATTAAGACGTTTGGTATCAATTATAATACAGATACTACTGACCGGATTTTGATGACTATTAGATAGTGATCACTGGGAAGATTTACGAGTATTAAACGTGGACACATCATGTCTAGGAGCTGATCATTAACAGTAGGTATAAGTGAATCAAGACGGGGAAAAATTTAGCCTCAGCGAGTTTTAAAGGCGTATGCTGTCCAATCTGTCAGAGATATAACAAAATGATGTAAGAAAGAAACGTCTGGAATAAAATGATCTACAAAAAAGTTCGAGGTACCCATTGTATCGTTAGACATAATTATGATGAAAACGTTGTAAGTTCGCCTTCGGATCGGAGTATACGGTCATATAAGTGTAGTTTTGGTAAGCGGATGTCGGTGTTAGAGCAAACTCTATTATTTTGGAAGCAGCTTCAAAATGAGTTTCTCTTAATCATAGATTTAGTATAGTCGCTCGGGCGCTCTACTAGATTGGCAATACAAAAGAGAAAGCGCATAGATACGCGTATGTTAAAGCGAGACAGATAGACGAGAACGTTTTTTGAATACTGTGTTACTGTATGTAATGTAAGTCATCTAAAGCTGGCTTCCCACGGTGCGTGATATTGCGGACGGACTACGCACCGTGGGAAGAGTATTCGTCCGTGCTAGTGCGGGCTGGTGCGTCGCGGTGCGCCCGATCCGCGGCGAGTCGGTAACTTTAAAGGTGCGGTGCGAGCTCGTGGGTGCTCGTGCGTACTTGTGCGTGGTCGTCCGCGGTCGCCTGATATTACTATACTCTTTGGTCTGTCGTGCGGCCTCGTGCGTGCTATCACGCACCGTGGGAAGCCAGCATAAGATGAAAAATCCACAGAATTACACATTTGTCAAGCACACTGATGTATACATTTTTTGGTCTCGTTCTAATAGAGACATTACGAAACTAGTAGAGAGCCATCATACTACATATGTTATGTATCATCTATAGTTGTGTTGTGAACAAGAACATCATCAAGCCGAACCTTAAGCTATACAGTAAAATGTAGGTATTACTTAAAAAAGCGACCACTATTACAACACACAACTATTGTCAAATGTTTAGGGGCTTTCTCTCTGGTACCTCGCGTCAAATAAGTTTAGCTGAAAATTGTCAGGTGGCCAGACTGCGCCGTTTACGAAGCGCGGTCCGAATTGCGACAACAGCCATCATCAGCCACAATAATAACGACCGTAAACGCCGCGGCCGTTCCGAAGTTACATCGTACTATCAGCGCTCACGGCGACGAATTGACAAAGCGCGATAGGTACATATATATATATTTATTTCTTTACGCTGAGTTAACATTTAAATGATTCTTTATTGTAAAAAAAATTAAAGAAAACAAAATAAAAATTTTAAAATGTCACTTTGACCGCACACATACAAAGAGTTACATGTGTGCGTGTATATTTTGACATTTGGTTTACACGATGATCACAATGCATGATGTTTTGACATTTCTCTGTTGACGCGCTCACGGCAATTCGGAACGGTTCTGTTTTCGATAATATCGATATTGACTCAATTCGGACCGGTTCTGTTTTCGATAATATCGATATTGACTCAATTCGGACCGCGCCAACGATGTGTATGGACCTCATCCCCACTCCAGCGCTACATCTAACACAACTTATTTGACGCGTACTATACCCTCGCGTCACGTGGTTTACAAACGTGGCAACACTTGTATTTATATTTCAAGAGTATTCATCAAAAGACGCTATTATGACACGAAGTCTTTAAGCAAATAACTGTGCTTATTTCGATTGATACAATATGGCAGTTTGCCAAAATATCTTGAAATATAAATCTCAAGTTAGGATCAACGCAGACCGTGGGAGTAGGGGCAAAGTTAGTCAATTATAGCGTTTAACAATTTGAGTATTTGGGCCTTATGCAAATTTTCTTGATATTTTTGTTTTATAAGCAGTAGAATAATATAAAAAGATTTCCCATCAAACTAAATAGAGACGTCATCATGTAGCTAGGCCATTTAAATTAATTCAGATCTTTTAAAATGAAATTACCTAAAAACACTTTTTTTATAACTTGCTATTATTTGTGAGTAACGAGCCACCACTACCACGATTTACGGTGTGCCTTAGCCATAATCCAGCCTATACAAAGATATACCCACGAAACTTTCGCGATACACAGCCATCATATAGACTGACATGTTAACATACAACTATATCTAGCAGGTAATATAAATTGTATATTGAGTACATATATGTTGGTTAGTTCACTAAGATATTTCATATAATGTAGCAGCCGTCAGTTTTTCGATGCGGAGACATACAAATGTTCAGTACCCGGCAGAAGATGACACCCATTGAGCTTTAGAAAGAGATGATGAATAATGTGAAGATTTGGAAGACCTGATGATGGACTCTCTATTATAGATAGATAAATTATATATAAATTATATTATATATAAATGGGCTGATGACAACTACTTTTGCATTTCTTCATATGCGTGTTTACTGTTCATATACCGATAGACGCACTCTAATAAACACGTTTGCTAATCAACACTCTAAGGGTGTATCTCTGCATATACCAATAATAGTCAGGGTTCAGGGTTACATTTTTTTTATTTTTACAAATATTTCCTAAAATTTGTATGTGCCGCACCGCTAACTCTCATTTACAACTCGACTTTCCTCGGGGTTTTGTAAACTGTATCTTACAATAAACTCTCTCGTTTCTTAGTTAAATTTATTAATACACAATTACTAATATAACGTATTATTAACAATATTTTTTATTTGTCACTATCAAATCTGTCATTCAATATGATAGAGGGAGAGAAAACTTATATAAGCCGCGTCAATAAAGAAACGATTTCAAAATGGCGGCGGGTATTTATGTTACGGTACGGACAGCAGAGAAAGCTGTCAAAAATTATATTTTATTTACATTTTTTTATTTAGACTGCTCCACAAGTTTATCTAGAATAAAAAAAGAATAGCAAACGGGTTAAAATAAAAACTTTCATAAGTTTTTGTGAAAATGGAAATTAAATATACAAACGTTTTATATATTTTCTAATTTAAATTACTATACTTTTACAATTCACGAACACATAATCTATACAATATTATTGGGTAAGGAAACAATTCTGAAATTGTTTTTTATCAACCTTCCCGTGGTGTGCGAATATAGACAGAGATATAATATGAGCGAGATAACACGGAGTGGACGCCATTTATAAATAGTTTAATTATTGGCGCAGGTTATGCAACTAGACAGCTGTTCAACGACGGTTACTAGGCCCGTAAACAATGATGCATATGTATGAAAATGTTGTTTCATGCATCATTTACCTTCGTTGTATATATTATATTAACACTTAATCGACTTGAGCGCAATATATTATTATTATGATATAAAAGTTAATATTGTCTTTAAGTATTGGTATACTCTCAAACACACTAACATCTGAGCATAATATAACACCAAATACTATATAAGAAGTATTAATACGGCAACACTTGACGTTTCTCATAGATTTGAGCGGCAATATTTCCTTTAGCGCCATCAGGTGGCCAGGGTAGTACAACTTGTGGGCTATAGGGTGTATTCGTTGCGGAACAAATCCCTCATATATACTTAACTGTGGTTGCTATGGCGATTAGACAGAAAAAAAAAACAATTTTCACTGTCACTAGTGCCACATTTCAAAACCAGCATCACGTATTAATACTTCTTCTATACATAGATTTTTTTATAAAACTCACAATAATTCTGCAACTATAACCAGAAACAAAACCTCTAGGAAAGTAAAGTAGATAAAACAGTATGTGGATATATAAAATTGATTATTATATTAGACAATAAAATACACAAGACGTTCGGGAAGAAAAAACGGTTACATTTGATTACATAAAACATTGTCAAAGTACACAAGATTATATTATTTAAAAGTAACATTTATTTATTTAATAATTGATAGAAAAATTTATATTAGATACATCGACAGCGCAAATTCGAATAAGAAACCTAATATTCGCATACAAAAAGTGCCTACCCTACTCGTATTATAAAAAAACCGTCTGTGCAGTCCCGTCCACAAATCACAGATAAAAAAATCTCAACAGCACGAACCTATAACTTGATATGTGTTGACGAATGCCAACAAAATTCGGTTTCACTACATACGAACTACCTTACACGCAAACTGGAAATGTCACGAACTGTGCCTCGATACAACAAATTGACAATTAATTACTATGGATGACTATTATGCGTAACATATAATATTATTCAATATTTGACATACAACTGACCAATTGGGAAGTTGACACGTCGGAAGTTGAGCGCTCTGATTGGCTAGTTGACGTGACAAATTCAAAATTCGGCCAATCCAAATGCATTCACACCTAATTTTATTTGGAATCCTACTTCCACATTTAAAAATACAACATTGACAATCAATCGTTCAAATATTGAATAACAATTAGTAATACTATACTACAATCATGGCAGCTCAGCATATAAAACATTTAATGCAAATAATTTTACAATAATATTAAATAAAAGAGATCATCTCTTTATAACACGTTCATTATATGCTGGAACACATTTCTGTTCCAATATACAATAGAACATAAACAAGTATATTGTCGAACAAGACAAGCCTCTGCAATTAGCCAAATATCACGGCGAGCACCGGACCGGCCGTCTGGGACGAGAGAAGCTAAAAAGCTATAAAACGATATGCCACGAACATGTCTCGGGCTCCGCTTAAGTCTCGGCGGGCGCCAGCGGAGCGCCGCTCGTGGCCACCGGGAACGTCTTGACGTGCGTCTGCCACTGAGTCGACAACTGGAAGAACTTTACGCCGTTCCACTCGGTGCCGTCGATATACACTGAAACGGTTATATATATATGTTACGACTAAAAGGCGAAATACGGTTGAACCTATGTTTACCCGGCTAATACTAAATCTAATGTAACCGAATTTCATCTTTAGCTGTTTAAATTTTTCGAAGATTTCATGTCACGTGTCGTAAAGGGAATTTTACACATTTCTTCAAGGAATATTTTAATTAATTTACTCAGAATTTATTAAAAAACGGTAGCTTTTCCACTTTTGTTTTTAAAGTTTACCTTTGAGCGGCGGAGTGTGTGAAGACTTAGCGGAACAAATGAGTCTCGCGATGCCATCCACGGTCTGAGCAACCTCCGCCTCGCCAGACTTCTCCTTCTTCTTGCCGAGTCGCATTACTAAAAAGTTATTTAAAAAATAATAATATATGGCCATGGGTATACTATATATACATGGCTAAGTCACCGCTTGTAATAAGAGTTCATCAAAGATGAACTTACTCTGTCCAACATTTCATTAAAATCCATTCACCTGTTACGGCGTGATAGTGTCTAGGCCAATCAGTGGGGATTTCACCAAGGACAGCATACCGCGATGCGATATAACTGACGTAATGGTTTACTTGTGCGTCGGAGGCCGAGTGGTTAAGACGCCTGGTATTAACTAGGCCGACCACGGGTTCGATCCAGGATCCTGGCCATGTACCAATCTGTTTTTTATAATTAAAAACTTATGTACATAATCCGACAAACCACACTTAGAGGCCTTTCCATCTAAATATACCTCCTCCTTAGGTATAGCCTCACAAGTACCATCGGCTAAAAGAGGGAGACTTGGTCTTCCGCTGGGTACCCTGGGACCGTACACGGTTTTAGGAGCTGTTAGGCATCCCGTGAAGAAAAAAAAACAAGTCCTATTGTAGAAATTATTTTAGATTAGATACATACCAACAGAACTAAATTAAAAAGTTCCCCTCGGCACACCTCATACTGTGTCATGAAAAAATGTGTAGAGTGCCCGACAGAAAATACCTATCGGCTTTTAGAAAGAGACTTCGGTATTATTGAGCGTTCTCTCTGTCGTTCGTACAAAATAATATACTAACTTTTCTGTTTCTTCTCCTTAGTGAGGTAGGTGAGACTGAGGTGAGAGTTCTGTCTCGTCACGTGTAGCGCGCGGAAAGCTGCCTTCACAGTCACCTTGCTGTCAGCACTGTCGGCGCCCGCGCGCCCGCTCACCTAGAACACCAATTTGTTAGGTATGTATAGCGAGCGGTGTTAGAAAAACGATGTGTCAATAAGCCACCATCAGATTCAGTTATTTCGGCTCGACGATAATGAATCAATCAGAACAGTTGCATTATATCCCGTATAAGGTATGGTCCAAATATTTATTAGAACTTGCGGAATTTTACTTTATTTAATCCATTTTAATAATATAATAACGTGGGCGTTTGAGACTTTCAGGGGGGCAATAGAACACCCAGAGAAAATTGGATAGGTTAAAAAAATATGGTCTCTTCGCTCTAGAAAAAAAATCTCGAAGTAGGCGGTGGGCAAAATAAAGTAGAGAACCTATGATCTAAACTGTAGATTCAGAAAAATAATAACATATACACACCAGCCAGTAATCCAGCTGCAGCTCCATGGGCTCCACAGCCCGCGGGGTGAGGGGCGCCAGGTCGAGGGGCGCGGGGGTGTTGGGTGGGGAGGGACGTGCGGGGGGAGACCCGCCCTCCTCCAGCTCTAGGGACGACACGCCGGCCTCGCTACAGCCCAGGCGAACCTCCTGCAAACAATATTATATTTATTAATTAATAGATTTCCGCCCAGACTAGCATTTATCCCGAAGGATTTCCGGCCATTTTACTCTCCGGCCTTCAAACTACCTCTGTGCAAAAAGTCACGTCGATCCATTGGTCTGTATTGACGTGAAAGAATGACACGCATTAGTTAGGATTCTATACAAATAAATTAAATTCAAATGTAAATTTCAAAATTAATACCAATATCAAAGTGAGGGATTCCACGTCACGTCTTGGTGTATAACGCAAGCGCCCGCCGAGACGTGATGGGGAATCTAGTTTGATCCTGTCCGTGCGGTGATGGTTGTGATTAGTCGACGACTATTACGACATACCACAGTCGGCGGGAATAACTTAAATACCGATTAATCGGCTATAAACACTATATAGGCTATAATACTTGACATTGGCAAATCACCGATGAACATTGGTGGAGCCATAATAAAGGAAGAAGAAGAAGATCAAAGTGTAATGAAATTATAGTGAGTTTTTACCGCAATAAAGGGGACGAAGGTTTGGCTGGAGTCTTCGTCGACGGACTTGTCGCGGTAAGTCACCATAGCTTCACCTATTGGCACGTTTGACACTGGTCCCACGCTGTTCAAATATCTGAAAAAAGAACGTGTGTTACAGTACACTGTACACATTTTCATCCCATTTCACGAAATTACTCATAAAATCATATGAGTAAAGTTTTGTTTAATTGGATTAATCCGATAAGTAAACCGTGAGGGCCGGTCCACACAGCGCGGTGCGGCGCCGCACCGCAACGATTTCAACGTATGAGCGTACACACGTACGGTGCGGCGCCGCATCGTTACTACGACGCTGTAGTGGGCGAAGAGTGTGCAAAAGCTTGTACCCGTCTTCGACTGCATACATCTCAGCGTGTGGCATACCATGGATATTTTTATGTAGGACGCCGCAGCGGCACCGCTTAGGCGCCGCGCCGTGCGGACCGGCTCGTTAGATTCACACGGCATTGTACTGCATGCTTTTTAGGGTACTCGATTTAAAACGTACAAACAAAAAACGAATAATAGCCGCTTTTTTCATACTTCTTGACTAGACTCGTTAAAAGTTCATTCGGTTTGATTGACAAGTCCGTTAAGTATTCGATAAACGTATTTAGCTCTATACGTTTTTTGCAGCCTATAGACGACGTTTGAACGGTTCTATACCCAATTCGCCACTGTTTATTTGATAAGATTTATCCTACAAAAAAACGTGCAGTACAATGCCGTGTGAACCTACCCGGGTTTGTATGTGAATAGAAAGAACGCAGGTTGATAGAAATATAAATAAATTAAGAGCATTAAGGGTCCTATACTGGGAATTTGTATGGAGATATTACTATTGCCAATTTCTCTGTAAATACTCCACCTGTGTCACTGTAATTCAGCATATAGTTACTTATTCAATATATCTAAGTGAAATAGTCGTTATTTTTTCAATTGGTTTTATTTAATAGGAAATATGGGTGGTAGAATAAAGGATTATTTTGACCCTTCTGTCTCTTTCATAATCTATCACAAAATTCTAAATTTTTTTTAAAGCGCTCTTATACCATTATTCTTCAATTATATATATCGCTTTTTTTTGTAGTTTATTGAAAATTGAAAAAAAAAAATTATGATTTTTTAATTTGGCAAAAATAATAAAATAATTATTATTTTAAATTTTCAATAAGCTACCAAAAATTTCGACATATATAATTGAAGGGTAATGGTATAAAAGCGCTTTTAAAAAAATTTAGAGTTTTGTGATAGATTATGAAAGAGACAGCAGGGGCAAAGTTAAACTACTCATATTTCCTATTCAATAAAACCCATTGAAAAAATAAGAGCTATTTCACTTAGATATATTCAATAAGTAACTATATGCTAAATTACAGTGACACAGGTGGATTATTTACAGAGAAATTGGGAATAGTTTATCCCAGAAAAATTCCCAATATAGGACCCTTAACAACATTTTTCTTAATTCATTTAATACAAAGTTTTAGAGGTTCGCTCATTTTTACGCTCGCCGTGTAGATGTGTTTGTATAATAATAATACCTAGCTATCCTGGCCAATATCTCTGCACGGTCGGTACTAGAACAGTCCCCTCCACGCTCGCTAAGAGAGCTCCACGCGTCCCCGGAGAACATCGCGCCGTACCCGGGGTCCCACGATGACAGGTAACGACCCACCGTGCTGCCACCTGGAATTATATTACTTATGAGATGAGACTATCTCAAAATAGCTTAACAGAACTGGACACCCTTTGGTATAGCCAACGCTTTTAAAGAGACCTTGAAGACGATGCGATGGTCCGTAAACCTGGACACCTCTATTCCCACAGCCCTACATCAAGCAGAGGACCGCAGGCGATGGAGGAAGACAGTAGTACCTTTAATATTTTCTTACAAGCCCGAGTATAGAGATACCTACTACTAGAGGCATTGCCTTAGAACACTTCCCGGTGCAGCGTCCAAATGGAGAGTCCATAAATGAAGGCATTGTACGTACCTGAAGGCAGCACGTAGAAGCGCGCAGGCGGCGCGTCGAGGGGTCTGCGAGCCGCCACGTCGGCGTGAGCTCGCAGTACGGCCGCTAGGAGCGCGTCTCCGCCGCATACCGCCACGCGCACACCGCGACGGCCACTTCTGGGCACATATATATATTTTGTAACAGTGAACTTATACTTAACATATACAGAATGTAAGATAATAATTAGTGGGACATATTGATGTGGGATAGTGCCCACGAATAACAGAACTTACTAACGATGACCCAGTGACTAAAGAGAATGGTGGCTTGTGCATGGCTAGCAAGACGGGCTAGAAAAGTCTCTGTACTTAGTCAAATCTACTGCAGTAGACAAAACTTGATATCTACTATAGGAGCCGCGACGCAACACTTCGTTCTGATTTGTCTATATGAGATATTATCTCTTTTACTTTCTAACGGTGTAGAACTATCTCGCGTTTGACAAAACTAGCGCGCGTCATGTTCAGGCAGCTGATGGCCTGTACTGTAACACGTTTCTAGAGCATTAAAGTGGCATTTTTATGGATGCCCAAACTTGTCTTCCGCCGAGTACCCTAGGGCTGATAAACGGTTCGAGCGCCATGAAGCACCCTGTACTCACTGCTTATTAAGTCTCGAATACAACGCCTGCAGCAGCGGGCGCGCGTCCAGTGGTTGTGGCAGCACTATGCTGGGCACCCCGAGGGCGGCCAGCGCGGCGGTGCACGCACTCTGGCCGCACGTCACCGCCACCGCCTCCGGCACAGTACCTTCGTCGCCTAGCACGCGGTTCACTTGTTCTAGGACTGTGCGCCGGGGCTGCGGATAGTAAAAATAGGGTATTGTTAAAAATTGGAGTAAACAAGCCGAATCTCTGTGAACGAAGCGCCAAAAGCGAGTGAATGACAGCCAGAACCTTCTTTAGCGTTCGGCTGTGCTCTGCGCGCTGCCGATATAGATTTCGCTGAAGATCGAGGGAGCGTGCGATCCTCATCGGCGATTCCGGTTGCCGGTCTTCGTTCTAGCTCTTCATTTCCGGTTTTAGAAGTACAAGCTGTACATTGTTTGTACTCACTTCAAGTGTGGTGGGACTCTGCGCGGGCAGATCGTGAGCGGAGAGCGGTCGGTCGGCCACCACGAGAGAGTTCTTCTTGCGAACTACACCGCCCGCGCCGGCCGGCGTCAAGTTGCCGCCACTTGTCGCGCTGCGGAACAGCCGGGAACGCTTCTCTTCCTGCCAACGTTAAAACAGTATTAGAACTTCCCTTTAGGAGTAGGTACGGGAATCCAATATCTAATATAATCCAACGAATCACAAATATTTAAATCATTTCGGAAGCAGCTTTTTCAAACAAAAAATAAATAATTCCAATTGAATTGGACCCGTGTAAACGTCGCCAATATACAAATATCGACATGCTTGATATTATAAAGTAAACAGTGGATAAATTATATGATATTAGTCAAATACATTCGTGTTATTTACTCGCAGATATTTGCCCTGCGTCTAGCCAGGGGTGTTTTGGAAATACTTTTAAATTATAGCTATAAGATTTATTATATTTAATACCAATTTGTATTTTAATTTAAAAAATCATACAAGGAAATAACTTAGTCAGTGACAGATTGACAGACAGTTATTATAATATAGTTAGTAGTCTGTGGTTATTTATTTGACATTTAAATGGAAGTGACGTCACTTACAGTTTGCGGTCACGTGACCGGAAGTATGAATAAAAAAATTTCATTTAGATATTAAAAAAGTAATATTTATGAAACAAATAAAAAAACATTATTTTCAGTGATTATCTTTTAAATAGGTATATATCATTCTTCTGTACGTGTGTCACTGAGCTCCTTTTAAACGGCTGGACCGATTTTAATGATTTTTTTGTGTGTATTTGAGCGGGTCAATGGATAGTTTTGATTCACAATTGGACCCGGTAGGTAGCGCTGCAATCGAATTCTAGGATTTTTTTGTTCTAGGAAATCTGGGTGGGGCATTGACTGACCTTGATATCTTTAGGTGGTGAACTTGACACAGAGGCCCCGCTGGCCGGTGCTTCAGCAGTCACGTCGCCGTCACTGTTACCTTCACTGCCACGCTCATCACCTACCGAGCTACGTACTGCTTCCGATTCTAAAATGTGTAAATTTGCATTACATATTGTAACTACAATCTAAAATGAGTTTTCTGCCACCAATTGAGTAAACTGTATAAAACATTTATTACTTCAGTTCAAGTTTTTGAAAAAAAAAAGACATCATAATCACAAATTTCTGAAAACGAAACAAAAATGGACGGTAAGAATGAAGTCGAAGGTCAGGCATAGAGAAGTAACACAACATGCAATCATGCCAACAAGGTGTACACAAGCAAAATTAAAGACACTAAGCCAAAACAGAAATTAAAAAAGAAATCTAATTTCGAAATATTTTTTTAAAGTGATATATCAGATCTGACATTATTAAAAAAATCTTAATTAATACTTAAACAAATTCAAGGAATGTATAAGAAGAGTCAAATCAAAATTAAAGATAGATAAGAATCATAGAAAGCCAATTAGGTCGGTTTTTCATTTAAAAAAAAAAAGCTGATCTGACTCAGCAATCAGCTGGTCTAGCATGACACGCGAGATTTTGTCTATTGATAAAGTTGGACATGTAATCGCGACGCGACACTTTGTCCTGCTCTGTCTCTATGGGACATTATCTCTTTCTTTGTCTAACATGTCTCTCTTCTGCACGTCGATTCTGAACTAGCGGAATAAGCGGCCGTTGCACTAGAGGCAGCCGCGGCTCGAGCCAAGTGAAGCGGTCTTGCGGTGAGCCATTGTATGTCAGTAAATGTCCGTGCTCAAATGGCGCCTCGGTGCGATGCGAGGCGTGTACGTAGTGTAGACAGATGCAGGTGTGCTCGGTTCACGATAATATGGATTATCAGAAGTTTAATGAGTTAATTATATTAAGTGAGAAGTACAAAATTTTGTGGGACCTGTCCTAAGATAAGTATTATGGTTATATGAAGACGTCTGGAAAACTATTACAAATAAATAAATAAATACTGCAAATCTTAAATGTTACTTTTTATTATTAAAATTAAAAAAATTACAAAAAAAGTTCAATCGGGGTGATTTTGGAACTACGCGGTAATTTTAAATTTCTGTTTTGTCTGTGGTTTTGTTAAGAACTTTACAAGAAGCTGTTTGACGGGACATTATGTATTTTGTCATATGAAATGTCGGGACAATCCAGACGAATCCCGACCATCTGGCAACCCTAATTGAAGAGGCGGCCATACTAGTCGTGGCTCTTCTTATCTTGGTCTATCACGAGACGATATGTCTATTGCGCAAGTTTAGGATCGACGCGCTGGCGGTAGACATAATGTCGCGCGTCATGCTAGTCAGGCTGGTTAAATAAATAGTGATGTGTGAAAGCACACGCACCTGTATTGTGCACTGTGGCGTGCCTCTCGCGTACCGCACTCAGCTCGCTCGCGGACGCCAGGCTCGCGTGGCGGGTCACTGCGGCGCATGCACTTACTATATCTACATGGTTACGTGCTCGGACCACTGAATGAGGATCATTTGGTGCCCAACCTAACACTATTTCTGACCTTACTTGTCCTTAAACTAATTTAAGCTATCTGTGTTTCTATGTAATTTTACTGTAGAGAAGTGAAAAGTACCTATATTATACAAACTTGGTTCCTTCAAACAAATTGTTTTTGTATCCAAAAATATATATCTCTAAAATGCGACGATTGTATCAATTCATAGATTAACGGGGAATTATCCTGGTCTTTAAAAAAAGATATTTTAACTTGATTCGAACCCAGAATACAGTATTGCTGCAAAATTTTAATCCACTGGCCGGTATAGTGGTTTAAAATTACCTATGACCAGGTCAAAGCGCTAAAACATAATACCTAGGGTATATCTATCGCATAAACTACACATGTGAAGTGATTGGACACCAATGCTACAAATTCAGTGATCACAAAGCAATATGCATACATGACTGTCTTTACGCGCTATTTCTTTAATCGAAAACCGACAAAATAAAGTAGGAGTGTGCCAAAATTACTGAACCGATATGGCTATAATGTAAGAATCAGGAGACTATAGAAATGTTTCAATGTGTCAATGTTGGGCTAAATAATTAGTTGACAATTTGAAGCAATTTATTTAGAACTTGCAAACTCTTTAATTTGGCCGGTTTATATTTACAGGTAAACAATATATATGTATTGTTAAATTCTATGTTGAGTAAAATAAAATAAAAAATGGCCTAGATCCACTAAAATCCATGAAAAAATTTTGCACTTTGACAATTTTGACTCTGTCGCCAAAACACTTTGCCTCTACAAAACTGCGTAGTTATTGAAATTAGGCCAAAGGGACGTGCGAAAGATTGTGCGAAGAGATTAGTAGTCCCGGATACAATATTGTGGACACCAATCACTAAGGCAAAGTTTTTTGGTTCGGTACTAGGTTTTACTTTCTCGAAACAGTCATGTACGCACACAATCTATATGTATCATTAAAGCTACTGCACACAGCTGAACTTTAAACAATATAACATAATGTCTGTGATATAATTATATATGTATGAATATATGATAAATGTCTCACATAACACAAGAAGCAATTAAATGGATGTTTTATATGTACCTATTTGCTGCAAATCAAAATGTATGAAGCATTCACACAATGCAATGTACCTGGTTATTTACTCTTGTGTATTAGGAATATAGAGGTTTTTTTATTAGATGTCGTCATTTTCATAGATATTGACGGATTTTGTGGAGAATGTCATATACATACACATATACCAGTCTGTTTCCCTCACACCTAGTAGAATAGAAAGTTGACGACACATTTCTTCCCGTGTATGTCGTAAAACCCAGCCTTGCCTTTTGTGGATTTGGTATGGAAATGTATACTGGTTATGTTCATCGCCTCTCTTAAGCAACCGTGATATAAATATTCTGATGTATATAAGGATAGGCTTATCGATCTTAATTTTTTGGGCTAAATGAGGAAAACCTGTCTTGCGTGCGAAGGGTGGGTTTGCTAGTCCAATATATTTCAACGTTTCAACACGATGTTTATATTTCGGTTGCTCGGACGTTTTTTAAAATTTACCATTAGAATGCCTATGATGTTCCTGGTTGGCCAAGCTGCGGCTGCTACTGAAGAAGGGCCGCAGTGACGGTTTGGGTGTGGAGCCAATACTGATGGTGTCCATCTGGTCCGGACCAGAGTCTTCGCCTTCGCCGCATGACAATGATTCCAGCTCCTACAATCAAAGGTACAATTTGTAGACACCGACTATAGGGGCCTCAAGAGCACCTGCGCAATAGTCTAATTTTTGACAATGTACAGTAAATTATCATTTATTTACCCTAACATTACCGAAGGCGAGGGGAAAAAAAAATTAAATGCTTAGTGTTATGGCTTGATACATACTGTTTTCTATGTCCCTTTCCATTAAACCAATCCAATGTCCACAAACCCACGACGGCGAGCGACCAACCAATCACCGCCTGTGACGTCGTCGTGTATTAACCGAGTGCATTAGAAAACCTACTCATTGAAAAAGAACTGAAAAGCCAACTCGACATACATGTGTACATGTGTCTCGAGAATTAAAATTAAATCAATTCAATCAAATTATAAAAAGCGAATTAAACAACCTAACTACAATTGTGGTGCGTCGAAGGACGAACTTAATTAATCAGTGCAAGCGAGGCGGTGTTCCTAACCTAACAAATCTCTCTGCCGATCTCTTCGAGGGCGACGGATCAGGATATTGCAGCTTCCCTCAGGTTCCTGGATTCGGTTAGCCATCAGAGTTGAGTAGGAGAACCGTTCCTACCTCCCGCATCACATAACACTTAGATTATGTACGCGCGTTAGAAGTTATACTTTTTAGGCATAATACTAAAATAAGTTTATTAAGCACGCAAATAATTAATGGAAATAAATAATGGAAATAAAATTGGAAATCTGAATTCTATTAAATATTAAAATTAAAAAAAAAATGGCTTATGCTTGTATCGTGCGCGCGCATCGTATAATTTCACTCTCAGCAACTTCATCCTGTCAACTTTTGTTCCATCAGTATCAGTAGTTGCTTTCACTCATAGACTCACCACTTTAGGTGGTAGTCATTGACTCAAGTTATTAGGCTGTACCTATACCGCTGGAGTATTCCAATTTGATCCCATTACCTGGAACAGTTCATCAATGTCCCTCTGCGCGTGGTGAGTGTCCCGCGCCGCCCCGCGCTCCTCCATATCGTCAGCCACGCGGAACCTGCGCAGGAGTGCCGCGAACTTCTGCTTCAGATTGCGTTGCTGCAACATTTATTATTGTTAGGAATATCCTCATCCTAAATATGGAAGACTCGTGTTTCCTGGGGCTGGTAACACAATACGATATAATAAAAAAAAACATAATATCTGAGTACTCTCATGTTTCTTCCTAAAGTTTTTTTTTAATTCTTAAAAGAGGTTATATTAATAATTTTACATATTAATTAACATTATTAACCTATTTTACGTGTGCAGAACTTAAAATAATATTTTTTAAACTCTTATTAAAAAAATTTACAATAAAAAAACATGCAAAGTTTGTTTACCAAATGAGACAAGTAAAAAAAATACACTTTAAATACTTTTACATCGCATCTCATTCAAAGTTTTATTATTTAAAAAAAATTTATAGTGCGTCGGTGGCCGAGTGGTTAAGACGTCTGGAATTAACTAGACAAATCGCGAGTCTGATCCCGGATTCCAGCCATGTACTAATGGGTTTTTTAATTAAAAACTTATGTACATAATCCGACAAACCACACATTTCCATCTAAATATACCTCAACAGAACTGGCCACTCGTTAGTTATAGCCTCACAAATACCATCGTCTAAACGCCCTCGTCTCCCTAGACTTGGTCTTCAGCTGGGTACCCTGGAACCGTAATACAAACCGAACAAAATTAATGTTTATCAATGTTTTATACAAATCAAGGATATTTCAATAAATATTTATCTACTTAATATTTACTTACATTACGTCAAAATAATTTATCAACGAACAAACAAAATTACTTATATTTACTTTTTAATTAACTTATTGTCCAGTACTAAGTGTCAAATATTATTACTATATAAACTAACTTGTTTTTGTAAAATTGAATGACTTTGTTGCAAGAATAAGCAATTAAATTGTTGACTAACCCGTCTCCCACATGTTTTGTCTCCTTCTAATAAATCTCTCATTCAATATCAAAAATAAAACAACAGTATCCTTGCCACTATTCCACGCGGACCGTTTTTTATATTTTTGTTAGCGAATTAAAATTAGTTAATTAATTTAAAAAAAAAAGTTTTTCACGTAGGTTTATCAATCAAATATTACAACCGATTTTATATTCTGGGCACCTTCAGGTTGGTTATGCTGGTACGCTCAATGATAGGCTGGCCTATAACAGCTAGATTGTCACCATCTCAACACAATCCGTTCAGTCGTTTTATATTAAACATGCACCTCACATCCAAACTCATAATTTTAGTAAAATTACCATAAATTTTCTACCACTAGGAGTATTGGTCCCTCACGACACTAATTTGAACTGATTTTTATGAACAAAACCACTATCTAATCGCTGGGCACTATCACGATAAGCTACTGAAGAGAACTAAAATAATTACTATGACATCATACTGTGATGATGGAGAGAGGTAGTTAATAATCTTATATTTTTTGGTACTGATTAATTTGTTAGGTAATGACAGTGAAGGCGTTACACAAAAGACTTAATAGTATAATTAATTATTCATACACCTACACGGCCTTTATAACTTGCGGTGTGGCCAGAGACACCAGTAACAATGTCCACTTTTAGCCAGTTGGCCATATTTAACAGAACAGGTGGCACATGAACCTAGATATGTCAGAACTTTATCCATTCATTTTAGTAGCGACACTGTCACACATACCAAACTCCAGGACAATACAAATACATAATATACACACACAAATATAATACAAATATATATTATATATCTATGTCTACCACATTTACTACATAATATATAATGTTAAGCTAATGCTTCTGAAACTAAAACAAAACTAAATTAGTATCAGTAAAAAAACAGCAACCATACTATTTCTACTGAGTACATGAATAAATCACAAACTGCATGCAGAAATTAAAACACTGTACTTTCATTAATTGATGAAAATTAAAAAAAAACTTGAGTGTCAATTACAAGTTAGTTCAAATTATAAACATATTTTTACATTTTAATTAAAGTAACAGTGCTTTATAATTCATCAATGTACATTATAACTAGATAGGAAGCATCATTCAAACAAAAAATTGCAAATAAACATAATTTTAATAGGAAGAATGAAAACAGAATCGTTAAAAAAAAAAAATTGTTTCTTTCATTCGACAACGGTTTTAGAGCGAGACGCAACGATCCACAGTTCCACACTGTGGATTCCCACAGACTGGGATCGCGAGATATTGATTTTAAAGGGACATTATATTTTTCTCTTTCTAACGGTGTAGACTATCTCGCGCTAGACAATGGTGTTGACTCCATCGATAGTCGATGGCAGAGTTGCAAAATACACTCATGAACCAGAAAGTGGGCGGCTCAGCGATTCCATAATCAGGGAAGATATCGCAAACTTTTAGCCCTTATCAAGCACCTCCTTCCAATATTTCACTGCCTCTTGGGCTATAGGTAAATGCTATAATTTGCACTTCCTTTTTAAACGGAAACCCTTTTACTAAGACTCCGCTGTCCGTCAGTCTGTCTGGCTGTCCGTCTGTCACCAGGCTGTATCTCATGAACCGTGATAGTTAGACAGTTGAAATTTTCACAGATGATGTATTTCTGTTGCGGCTATAACTACAAATATGTACTAAAAAACACAATAAAATAAATATTTAAGGGGGCTCCCATACAACAACCGCAATTTTTTTGCCGTTTTTATAGATAATGAATGGTACGGAACCCTTCGTGTTGGCCGGTTTTTTTTGAAACCGTGTTTTCAATTTGCCTACTCTTTTCTTAACACGCAGCATTTTTAACTCCCGACGATAAAAGAGGGGTGGTAAAGGTTTGAGCCTATGACTGTGTGTCTGTGGCATCGTAGCTCCCAAACGGATAGACCGATTTCAATGCGGTTTATTTTATTTGAAGGCCGATTTAGTCGGGATGGTTCTTATTATTTTTATTATACTTTAAAAAGTATGATTGTGTTAAATATATATGCACATTTAACTTTTACACGAATCTAACCTGTAGATAATTATCCTTTTGTTGACCATAAAATATCTGTTCAATCGCAGAACTAGTAATAAATTAAAGAGAATTAATTCTATTAATAATATTAACAATAGGCTGGCATTTATCACGGTGCCCCAGAGCGGCACTAAGGGAAAATGCGACCTTGGCGTTTACGCGCCTTGATAATTCCTGACAAATAGCTAACGCCTTCCTTTAAATCTAGTTATAATGTTAAATAATGGATGACGTGTAATGCACGTGCGTCTCACCGCCATCTTGCCGCGGCTACCCTTCCGTTTAGCGGCGGCGCTCTCGACCTCACTATCGCTGTCCCTGTCGTTCACCTTGGAACGCATATATCTCTCCCTTTCCAGGTAGGTCAGATTGCGCGTGTGAGACAGCTGCATGTAAAGCGGGATTAAGCTAGTTTTGCAGAGATTTGACAATAAATCATAATAGTCTATTTAAGGATCGTAGAAGGAAAATTGCAACTAAATGCATTCTGTAAAAAGTCAGCATTGAATATTCTATTTACATTATTTACTTATCTTGGTTTTTTTTCTAAACATGCTAATAGGTCATAGTAGAATATTTTCCTCCCATGCTATGTTACAACATTTCGGTATATCAACCAATTTTATTGAAACCTTCAAATATAAGTAAGGTATTTGCAATCAA
Source organism: Nemapogon koenigi (assembly GCA_963924495.1). NCBI lineage: Eukaryota > Metazoa > Arthropoda > Insecta > Lepidoptera > Tineidae > Nemapogon > Nemapogon koenigi. Next base: position 9,781,027 of record OZ004647.1, on the reverse strand, counting down.
AGAAAGCAATTATCACTCATGCAGAAATTAAGAGATTGCAATTTAAAAATAGTAAGGCCAGGCTGCAATGCGATTTCACGAATGTTATAACCCCTCTAGTAGAAGCGAAAAACTAATATGGCTTTCAATCAACTATACACTATAATAAAGAACGAAAAGAACTATTATTTTTTATTTACATTTTACAAAATAGCACACATTTCCAAAAATTTAAAATGCCAACAATAGATGCTGGACAGAATTGGCCGAATACATCTAAACTGCTTTCTTTGTATTCGCGTAGTAACGAGCCACTTTTCTGATCCGTAATATCCTGTGCATAGTTGATCAAAAAATTTAGCACATTAATAAATTGAGATTCCCTCTAAACACTGTACAAAGGTATACAACATTCTGTCTCCCTCTAGCAAATCTGTCATTCAATATGATAGCGGGAGACAGTTGTATGTATACTTTTGTGCAGCGTTTATTAGTATAGGGGGTAAAGTTACCTTGGTATAAGACAGATCAGCCTTATTGAATGCCAGTTGCCTGTGCGCACGCCGTCGAGTCTGCGGCGCGCCGTACGGCATCTCGTCAGCTTCCTCCACAGAGCTGAATTCGCCTTCCTCCTCTTCGTCAGAGTAACCTCTTTCTGGAATTTTATTGGAATTTTCTATCAAACTCTTTGAGTCAAGAACAGGGCAAAGGAAAAATATTGGAAAATTAACTTATAACTATAACTATCAGATGGCATGCATTTCCATGGCCGTACAACAATGCTAAGAAGCCTGTCCATCCTTAAAACCTACACTGTTCAACATAATATGATGGTCACTGTGACAGGTAACAGAAATGAATGAAAACTAACTTTTGGGATATTTAACAGCTCAAATCGAAAGTTTGTTATTTCAATATTGATTATTTACATTTATCTAGTTAGTTAAATTGGTTTTGTAATAATAGGAATAATATTTTAATATGAAATTTCTTCATTTAAATACTTTCATATGAACCAATCATACAAGTAGAGCCGGTAAGAAAAGGCTACTTTTTACGCCCAGGGTTCGCCCGTGGAAAAATTTTAACGGTCGACGTTTATGGTTACTGCTGCTTCCTCAATAAACAGTAGGTATATTTACGCAAAAAATCTAATCGGACTGTTAGTATTAGCTTTATAATATTAGTAAGATAAACAATTTACTTATATTGTTTACTACAATAAGACCGAAATACCGCAAGAACGCGATAGTTCGCCCACAAGCGGCAACCAGGTCAAACGATTACGAAGTAAATTGATTAAAATTATCTCCATTTTTTTATAAACAGCCACAAGGACAAAATGTCAGGTCATGATATCTTGATATATGGCCTGACCTAAATCCGACCATATTGATGCACTGTGCTTTTAATGTAATCATTATTTTTATTGGTCAAATAAAACAAACTATGATTTACAAATGTTCATAGTTACATTTTTAAATGATGAAGTCAGTTTGAAGCCATACCACTGTTAAAGGCATAAAAATTTTGAGCTAATATATATAGATATATTAAAATATATTGCCCCCGACTTCGTCCGCCTAGAATTAGAAACATTGACAAATTAAAAAAGCCTATGTCCTTGGGTCCAAGCTTTCTCCGTATCAAATTTCATCAAAATCGGTTCATTGGTTTAGCCGTGAGAACGTAACAGACAGAGTTATTTTCGCTTTTCGCCCGTGCTTCTCCCGTCGGACCCATACTAACTTCCATCCCCTATTAAACCACCTTAGTGTGTTGGATTTAAAAAAAAGTAGCCTAGATTCCCTAGGGTCCAAGCATTATCCGTATCAAAATTTATTAAAAGTGTTACTTTCGCAATTATAATATTAGTATGGACGGATAAGTGACAACTCTAGGTCAATTAAGGCTCATATATCCAAACTTTTCTGGGATAAACTATTCCCAATTTCTCTGTAAATAATCCTGTGTCACTGTAATTTAGCATATAGTTACTTATTCAATATATCTAAGTGAAATAGCCGTTATTTTTTCAATAGGTTTTATTGAAAAGGAAATATAATTTTCTTACTTTTTCACTTGAATAAGTAACTATATGCTAAATGAAAGTGACACAGGTGGATTATTTACAGAGAAATTGGGAATAGTTTGATCCCCATACAAATTATGGATATAGGGCTCTTAAGGTGGTTCGTTTTCCATACAAAAATGTAATTAAGATAAACTAATTAACTAAACAGTAAAATCAATAAAAAAATACTTTTTTATAATAGAAATCATTAATATTAAACATATTTTTTTTTTAGAAAAAAATACGCATGTATGTGTGATCTTAATAGTGTAAACTTTTTCTATTATAAAAAAAGTTATTTTTTATTGATTTCGCGCAAAATAAAAGCCGATCATAGTTAAGTATAAATTAATAAAAATGTCTATTAATTAAAATTAAAAACATTTTTATTAATTACATTTTTGTATGGAAAACGTATTACCTTAAGTGAATTGACAGGCTGGCTTGCCATCTGCCCTATTAGTAAAAAATTTTTTTAGAATTCCGCAACCGAACTAGGCTCAACTAGGTATGCACCATATCAACTCAATACAATCGGCTACACCTTTATAGGTCGTGCTGATAAGTGAAACGACCTGCCCCTTCCTGCCTTCCTCCATTTTCTCTTTACCAGATAACCAGACTCTCGTTATCTCGTAGCAATACTTGCAATACCAGGCGGCGGTAGTCATATTTGCGTCTGTCTGTCTGTGTTCTTTTCACGTAAAAACTACTGAATGGATTTTGTTGCGGAGTATTAAATATGGACTTGTACACTCTTATTAATAAAGTCGAAGTAGCGACGTAGTAACTAAACTGTGTTTCGTCTCCGTCTATCATAATGAATTGCAGATTTGTTAGACGGAGACGAAATACAGTTTAGTTACTACGTCGCTACTTCGAGTTTATTAATAAGAGTGATAGCGTTTAGGAGCTGAGCATTATCAGTATAAGTGAGTTAAGTCGGGGAAAAATTGTGCAATAGCTTTCATGGCGTATGCTGTCTAATCCGTCAGAAATGTAACCAAATGATGTAGCAAAGAATTGTGAAGAATAAAATGATCCACAAAAAGTCCACGGTAGCATTAGGTATATATGTATTTCTAATAGATAAATAGTTACACACGCACCGTCACGGCCTTTATACCCTGCGGTGTGACCAGAGACACCAGTAACAGTGTCCACTTTTTGCCAGTTATCCAAATTGACCTAGATGTGTCACTTCTTTAACAGACGTAAATATCTGTTATTTTTAGAAGTGCGGACGCCGGCCGTCTTTAGTTGCCCTCCGAAGCACGAGAGCAATATTATTAAAGCAAACCAATTTGCTGCAATTAGTTCTAATAGGTATTCAAATTGTTGTAAACCCACATTGTACCCGTGCGAAGCCGGGGGCGATTCTTATATATTACCGTTAATCAGAGTGTTATTGTTCTTGGTATCGTGGTCGACCGGTGTGGAGGTGAGCCCCGTGATAGTGAGTCTAGCGACAGGCTGTCCGGCCGCCGTGCTGCCCTTACCGCCCACACCGATCAGCTCCAACTCCATGTCCATGGACCGCTGGAGCACCTGCAAACACCAATTATACACTATGTTTAAAACTCTTATGGAACTATCATCACAAAAAACTTCACGGGTTGTCTTACAGCTCCCGGGAACCGTTGCCGGCCCCAAGGTACCCAGCGGAAGACAGTCTTCCTCACTTTTGAGGCCATACCTAACAAGTGGCCAGCTCTGTTGAGGTATGTAGATGGAAAAGCCTCTTTGTACGGTTTGTCGGATAATGGTACATAGATTTTTTATTATAAAAACCCATAAAACCCATTGGTACATGGTCGGATGTGGGAATCGAACCCGCGCCGCGGCTTTATTAAAAAAAATCGTTAAAGAGCAATGTTTGCAACTATAAAGATACAGACAGACTCTAATACTCGTCACTTCCATACCTTGCGTCGACGGTTCATAATTATCACTGAATTTGCGCTTTAAAAAAAATACACTAGCTTCTGAAAATGTTGGAAAACTGACTGAAATACTTTGAAATCATTCTTTATATACACTCGGAAGCAAATTAGCGTCAAATCAATGAGATCACATTATATGCCATTGTATAGACTTTGGAGTACTATCCAATAAGTAAAATCTACATAGTAGTGGCAATTAGAGGCTGTTAGAGCGAATATGATATAACAATTATTAAAGATAATTTGGAATAATCGCAGTCAATGGAGAATTTTTTAAATCCATTCAATAGGAGGCCTGCTAAATTATAATGTACAGTTATTTCAGGTGAACTTAATATAACAGTTGATGCAATTTTTATAACGTTTTGTTTGATATATTTCCTTACTAGCATTCCGCCCCGGCTTCGTCCGTGGAAAACTTTTTGGAATGTGACATCGAAGGATTTCTCGTTGCTCTGTTGTGGCGTGGAAGAAGGACAAACAAACAAACACGCTTTCACATTTGTTATATTAGTTAGAATTAGTTGGATGATCATGAGAACCTGCTAATATGTACCAAATAATTCGTAAAAATTTTAGAAATCCGGACGACGGGTTCACTTGCTTTCCGATAATTCCGATGCACGACGAGAGAGATTTGAACCCGGGTCCACCCGGTTTGAAGTACAACGCTCTATCAATTACCCTATCGACTCCTTACTAATCATAGGCGTGACAATACAGTTCACTTAGTGAGTCATCACCAGAGAGAAAATTTGCATTTGGCCCGGTACGCCCACAGCCCACATGTGTATTGTTTCATCTCCGCAATATTTACAATATAGACAGAGTGACTAATATGAAGCAGATCGAGATTTTAAAATCAACATCCATTATACGTACATAACTTCTAAAGCTAAGCTTCTAAGCTGGGCACAGTTACTGCTCCGCCCCTTTAGGTCGTAGCGTGCTGGTAGTTCCAGATTTCTTCACCAAAATAATTAACCTCTAAAATCTAAATTCGAATATTTACGCTATACGTCCGTGATTGGGTCATTAAACTCTATATATGTACCAAGTTTCAACAGACAGAGTTTTATCGAAGATATACGGAACCCTAGAAATGATTCAAGCATGTGTTTCTTGTGTGAATAATTCACACATACAATACCTTCACACTTGTCTCCCAGTCTCTTGCTCAAAATATATTTATTTCACACTAGCTTTACTCACCGTAGACATATTTTATATGCGAAACAACACTGTGTGCAACTGAGTAAAAGTAAAAATGTGCATACCTGATCCATCCTAATGACACCTTCAGCTAACGTCTTGTATCCGAGGATTGTGCGGTTTTTGTACTTTTTGCGGCGCTGCAGCATTATTTGCAACCTATAATTAAATATACGATTGATTGTTTAATAAATTACTAGAAAACAACTAGCCGTGAAACGTTACAGTGGCACCCAACGCGGGGCATGATGAGGGAAGTATCTTGTTCAATGAGCCAGAGGGAGAAAAATGGCCACAGTTCGTTGTGCCAAAGTTTACATAATTTAATTACTATTGAGAATCATGGATCAAATAGAAACAGCGAATTGGGTGAAGTGGTGCATGGCAAGCGCTGCCAACAAGTTTCGTACAGACTATATCAACATATCCTGAAATGTGAGTAGAGAGCAGTGTCCGCACCTGTTCCCGTCCCTCTTGACAAAGTGCGGGTACTGCAGCGAGAAGCACAAGTCGAGCTCGACGTCATGTGGCGGCACAGCAATGTCGTTAGAGCGCAGCGTCCGCTTGCTGGAGTGCATGCGAGCGGCCAGTGTCACGGAGCCGGAGCACGCGCCACCCGCCGCCCCGCCACCTGCCTCGCCCAGCGCGCCCGCACCGTTCACACGCAGCCGGGATACGCGCAGTGTGCACAGTCTGGAAAGGTGCAAGGAGAATGTTGGTTGATACTTCTAAATAAGTCAGATTCCGCTAGGGTAAAAAAATTTACCGATTAGGGTGCTAACAGTTCGAGTCGAACGAAGGATGGCGCAGTTCTTAAAAATGTTACTAAAACATACCACAAACCCTACCGAGTCCGATTACAATAAAGCAAGTTAGTTTATTGCGCTCAAGAACTTGTTCCAGTCGGAGTAAAGGTGTTTTAAGCCAACTTGACACGGTAGTAAACTTTAGTATGCACTAAAGTTGAGGTAGCTCGAAATAAAGTGCAAATGCTTACGGTAGGTTTAGGGTCTATGTGTCGTAAAAGTTCTTGAAAGCAAACAGGAGAAACTGTATGGGTCCTATATTGATTGTGAATTTTAGTGCAGTTCCCAACAAAATTCGGAAATCGAACTGCTGAATACAGCAGGTAAGGTCACTATCAACACCAACTAGGCTACGGCGTCGTATCGTTTATTATTGTGCAATACCGGATGACGTAAACTGCGCTCTCCAGTTCAAAACATTTCAGTGAAACCAACCCCATTGTATCTGGCACATCCGAGAGTAGTTTTCGCGGCTCGTTAATCTGGAAAATTACTAAATCGTCGATGCCTCCACACTCCTATCGGTTGAAATGAAACGTCATTAATACAAAATTACCAACCTATACGTAGTTATTATGTTCACATGGAAAGTGGAACGTACAGGGAATAGATGTCCGAGTGGAAAGTTTTACTAGCAACTATCGCAAATTCCGCTTAATGACCATTAATTGAACGACACACCTTCAGTTTATGAAGTGATTCGGAAGGGGCCTTTAAGCCCTAGAGTACCGATTAAACGCTTTTAAGGGAGCTACAATTAAGGTAATTAATAATGAAAAGGGCCGTACTGCAACCTACAACTCTAAATGTCTATTTTCAAGTTGTAAACAAGAGTTAAGTGTGATGATTGAAGGGTGTGGTCATGATGACATGCGGAACACTAAGACAAAGAAAATACCTCATTGTTTAAGTGGTTAAGACATCTGGTATTAACTAGGCAGACCACGGGTTCGATCCCGGACCCGGCCATGTGGCAATGGGTTTTCTTATGTACAAAATCCGACAAACCACACTTAGAGGCTTTTCCATGTACTTCTTCAACAGTACTGGCCACTCGTTAGGTATAGCCTCACAAATACCATCGGCTAAAAGAGGCAGACTTGGTTTTCCGCTTGGTACCCTGGGACCGTAACACGGTTTCAGGAACTGCAAGGCAACCTGTTAAGAAAGAAATAAAAACCTCATTTGTCAAATATGAGATAAGACGAAACAAACCCTTTGAATACATTGATCCATGAAACTAAATTTGCATCCATTGCATTATCCATGAATGGACTCAGATCCCAGAGTCGAATCCCAGTCCAAGTAGTTATATAACGGAGTAACCGGTAAGCCCCTTTTATATTAATAAGTGAAAGCTAATACAATTTTATTATATCACAACAAAAGTAATAAAATAAAGTAACTCTAATAACGTCAACAAAACTCTTGTATTATAGTACAAATCAATAAAGCTGTTCGAGAAAATCTCATTTTGCAGCTAGTAAAACATGGAAGTAAACGAGCCCTTAAACGAACTCCTACACAAATATAATATCAAAAACACGTTATGTACGATATTTGAGATATTAGTTCGTAATTGTTCACATCATATGCTTGAATCTTTATCCATAAGAAGTTGAAATACGTTACCGTTGAATCCTAACCTTATGGTCGGTTGGGAAACGGGAGATTTTCTGAACGGAGATAGTTTGAAGGCTACTTTTTATCCCGGAATAGTTTCAGGATAAATTCTTACGTCTCATTTAAAAAATGTCCGGGCGGGAAGCTGTAAAATGAGGCTAGTTTTCGATCCCAACAATCAGCATGATATCTTTTATTGACGACATGGTGATATTTTAATGGCAGCGTGCATTTAGCACAAGAGTGCAAATTGCAAGCGGAAGGGCTATTCATTCTGAAAAAGTATAACATTGAAAAACCACGCTGCCATAGACACGATCAAAAGCGACGTAAAACGAGTAAGTAAATATTAGGCAAGACCCACCACAAAATTAATTTGTGCGAAATAAACGAAACGAAGCGCGAATGTGGAGGAGTCACATCACAAGCACCTACGTGTTGAAAGCCACAAGAGGATAATATTTAATTTCATTTTGACACACGAGCAAGTCGCACTGAGCTCGCTCGCTTTGACAATATTTTCATCAGAAACTCAATATTTCGACGGGAAGAATAATCAAATAAGGCCGCGTAACAACGTTCCCACCTACATTACAGAGTGGATTTAACACTTGAATGTTTCAGAGCTTCACTCAAGTAGAAACAACGAAGGAGATGCCGGACGGCGACTGTATGAGGTGGTATTATTTTTGCAGTTTTTTTTACAATTTCAGGGATTTCCGAATATCTTTCTAAATGTCGAAAAATTCTTGTTTGGCACTTTCATTCATGCTGTCTCATGGAAGATGTAAACCTTATTTTTCATCACACTTCCTATATTAAGATATTTGCGATCAATTTTAAATTTTAGAGAACGTAGCCAAATGCCAAAGACCAAACATTTATTTCGTTAGCACTTTCAACATTAATCAAAGGAATTAAATATTTATCCCCTAATGGAGCCTATACTTAATATCCTGTCGAGGCAAAGGCAAGTTCGTGTGTATTAGACCGGTCCGCATTATAGGGAAAGTGGACCGGACGACGACAAACTCAGAAACACACATCAACTGTCACAGAGCGCTAGAAAGTGTGTCCACTCTAGAGGATCAAAGGTTCATTAATAAAGTGCTGATTGAGTTTTTTAATTAAAACACCCATTGGTCAAGAGTCAAGACCGATGTGGTGATCGAATTCTCAACCCAGTGTTCTATACAGCACGCTAACCGACGTAATGAGTATAACAAGAGTTTATAAAAATGAAAATTCCTCTTTTGCTTTGTAAATCCACAGTCACACGTCGTTATATTTTAGTTAAATCATTTGGATGAGATAATTCATGTGATTACGGCTTTACAAAGTAGAGGAATTTTCATTTTTATAAACTTGTGTTTAAAACATTTTGTAGTCGGGTTTTAGATTGTTAACTGGGTGCCCCAGTAACACGAGGGGAGTCGTTATAAATATGAAGGTATAAATAAATCGTGTGCATTCCTACCATCATTAAATAAACCTTAGTCATGTGATTTTTTATTGCCAAAAATTAGGAAAGCAGAGCCAGGTCGCTAGTCCCCAACCATAATATGTAACATTAAAAATGTAGCAGAATTTTAGCAACGTCTACTTAGTTTCGCAAAGTTTTTCGACCGTGTGGAATAATAAACGCGTCCCGGATACATAAAAGAAACCAAAACGCGCCGCTGAAGTTTCGTTAAATATTGAACGAGTGGAATACTAAAAGGCAACTTTTGGGAGAATTTAATACGTGAAAATGTATAGCCTGCTGCTGTAGAATCATTTGAAAAAAACCTGTCAAGTGCGAATCAGACCCGCGCACCGCGGGCTCCGTAGAATGAACTGAATTTACTTCGGGAAATGGTATTTTTCATACATTATTGAGCGTAAAGACAAAACCCAAAGCGCCAAGCAAGTCGATAGCAGAAGCAGTTTCATAAAAAACGACTGTGACATACAGAGCCAGACGCCGAAGTCTCACCATAAGGCTTCGTTTCGGGTGGAACCCTAACATGACAACATCACGGGTGAATTACATCTTCTAGAATAAGGTTCCCAGAGAAAGGTAAGTCAGGAAGACTTTAGCCAGCTCTGTTGAGAATATTTTAAGATCGAATATACTTAAACTTAAACCATACACAGACAAGCGAGTGGAGTAACACAGTGGCACAATCTAGACGGAACCAAGTACGTAATTAAATCCCCGGACGTTGCAGTCAGATGATCGTGTGTCAAGTGGACACTTAACCCCGGAGGCGTTGTGATAGGTCGGGGCCAGCCGCTCACCGAATTTGGTCGTCGATTATTGCTTTTACAACGACTCGACATGGGAAACCTATTAACATATAGACGACTTCTGTATTTGAGGATACAACTAATATCGGTTACTTATTAGGTCATAAAATGTTGATGCTACCATTAAATCGAATGAGTCACGCCTTCACCAAAGCAAGAATATAGGATATCTTGGTATCAGAATCGTAATCATCATTTAGCCGATCATATTTCCTGAGATTCCCTTATAATTTCTTGCCAGCTTATCCATCACATGGCCTTTTGACAGCTGTAAGAATGTAAGGAAATGACGAGCCAAACATAGTAACATCCACTACCAGTGATAGAGATACCAGGGCAGTGGAGCCATATCTGCAATAATATGCATAGCATGTGTAGACATCATATGAAATAAACAAAGTTGCCTAACGAGTATGTCAGGTCAACCTTCCAACACTAGACCATATTATATTTAAAATTTTATACAAAATATAGAACAGCCGAACGCAAAACAAAGCCGGGAAAGCGAGGGAACATAAATTTCAGCCACGTCATACTGCGTCGTGGAAATCCCGGTATAAAATTGCAGTTTTCAGTCGGTATCCATTAGCGGTGAATGCATTTCGCTGTACAAACATAAAGCAAGACGGAAGCTGGAGGCGAAATTAAAAACTTTTAAAATAAAAACGAAATGTGTAGAGACATTATTATTATTACGTATCTCGGTTACTAGCAAAAAGCTATGGTAACCTAACCGTCCACCGATTAGTAATATAATAGAGTGAGTTTACCGTGCAAGCTCGTTCTTCTCGGTTTATCGTACATTACTAATATGTGGACACTGGACGGTTACCATCGCATTATAGATATACCATACGTGTCGCTAGGCTGCAAGTTAGATTATATAGTGATATCAACTAACTAATACAAGTTACCTCCCAAAAGTCATAACACGATTCCTGGAGCCATCTCGGCACCAATTTTGTAATTGGAGCAATTACCAAATGATAAAATATTTTTCAACTATATAGTTTATATGGGAGGTGGATTTTGAAAATGATCTGTGAATCACTGAAATCAATCAGTGCTAAGAACGGTGAGGCCATGAAATGATATTCCGCTATACTATATAATAAAGAGAGGTAAAGTTTGTAAGTTTGGATGTAGAGGGTAATCTCTCAAACTACTGAACCGATTCTAAAAATTATTTCACGAATATAAAGCTACCATATATCCCTGAGTAATATAGTATAGCTAAATTTTATTTTGTTAATATCCACGGGCGAAGCCGGGGCCGGAAAGCTAGTTATTTAATAAAGCTTCGGCCGTGGAGCCCATATTAACTTTCATCCCCTATAATGCCCCCTTAAGGGTCCTATACTGGGAATTTGTACGGAGATATTACTATTCCCAATTTCTCTGTAAATACTCCACCTGTGTCACTGTAATTTAGCATATAGTTACTTATTCAATATATCTAAGTGAAATAGTCGTTATTTTTCAATTGGTTTTATTTAATAGGAAATATGGGTGGTAGAATAAAGGATTATTCTGCCCCTTCTGTCTCTTTCATAATCTATCACAAAACTCTAAATTTTTTTTAAAGCGCTCTTATACCATTAGTCTTCAATTATATATATCGCTTTTTTTGTAGCTTATTGAAAATTAAAAAAAAAATATGATTTTTTAATTTGCCAAAAATAATAAAATAATTATTATTTTAAATTTTCAATAAGCTACCAAAAAATTCGACATATATAATTGAAGGGTAATGGTATAACAGCGCTTTTAAAAAAATTTAGAGTTTTGTGATAAATTATGAAAGAGACAGCAGGGGCAAAGTTAAACTACCCATATTTCCTATTCAATAAAACCCATTGAAAAAATAAGAGCTATTTCACTTAGATATATTCAATAAGTAACTATATGCTAAATTACAGTGACACAGGTGGATTATTTACAGAGAAATTGGGAATAGTTTATCCCAGAAAAAATCCCAATATAGGACCCTTAAGGGGTGGATTTAAAAAACTAACCTATATCCTTTCCTAGGGTTCAAACTCTCGAGTTACTTTCGCATTTAATTATTAGTATCTATGGATTTTTGGGGATCAATTAGGCACAATTAGACAATACAACATTCTGTGTTTCTCCCTGAATTGAGGGACACCCTGACTCCGTTGTAGATATAATTATACCTAGTCATTCATCAAACTCTGTCAACAATTTTAATATGCTAAAATTTTCCATTTTAAGAAAATTATTCATTTGTGGTCATTTCGTAAAAAATGAGGAAGACTCGTCTCGTATTCCCCAGAAGCCATAGAGGTGGGGGAAAAAAATCAACAAGAAATGAATACGCTGAAATTTTCCCTTTTTATGAAAATTATGTAAAAAAACTTAAGGCACGAAACCATTTTCTCCGAAAAAAGTAATAAATCATAGGTAGTATAGGTTACCATTTAGAACCCCCAAAGGAGGCGGGAAAGAAAACAAATTAGGAACAGAATCCGCATTAAGGCCTAGAGGAGATATCCCGAGCAATCCAATTACCGCAGGGAATTCGGTGTTATTCCGACCTCGCGGATAAGTCGGGGATAGTGGATCACTGTGGGAGGATAAGCATTTGTTGGATGTTCACACGGAATGCGGTGAATCAGAAACTCGACTACGATTGGAATAATATTTTAAGATCAATATAACAAATTAGGGTTGTATATAAAGCTTTTTATCTCGAAAGCCATGTAATACTAAAACAAATCTTGTTTATATCAGTGGAGAAAGAGACATCTGTAGGAACGTAACTGTAGCGACAGGCTTGCCACCTGTCCTGATTAATAAACGGGCTAAATATAGACATTGCTATGTTACTCCATTATAAAGACCGAACACCCGGACACACACGGGTTTGAACTTAACCTTAACAGAACTGGCTGTCCTTCATGGAGCCGGTAACACGGTACCTAGGAGCTTTAAGGCAACCGTGAATTTGGAACATAGGAAAGTTTAGAAATACAAAATCCACATCACGCTCAAGGGAACATTCCAGAACCAATAAATGAACCTCAAAGATCCGTTATAGTGCTGCTGCGCTGTTTGGGTGGAAACAATTAAGCTAATGCACATTCAGCAGTAAGTAACATCGTAACAGAGAGCGGTATAAAGATTTATTGCGGAAACCGCTCACGCTGGCAAGTGTTTACAAAATGCCCTGAATTTCGGCGCGGCCGTAAGTTCCAGATTTCATAGCTTCGAATTCCTGGCTGTACACGTGTAGTAAGGTGATTTTATTACGCGGAGTGGAAAAGGTGTGGAGTTGGCTTTAGAAATCCGACCCGTTCTAGAGGACATTAAAATTTGTTCTGCGCTGTATTGCTCGCAAAAACCTCGAGGGAAATGTCCCGCAACTTTGTCCTCTAAAAATCGTATCAACTACATCGTGACTTGAAGGGCACGTAAAACAATTCTATAATAGATCCTTATTTAGCAATATTACTATGTAAATGTGGACATTGCTACGAGATTATGGAGTTTAATGAACGTATTGTTTTAGAACATTAGCCACACCGACACTGTACTGTACGCGCTCGCATTTCCTTATTTACGTTTGTCGCCCACGGCGCGCTTCCCGTACGCATTCCGGGATTCATAAAACCTATTTAAAATCTGAATCACTTGGCTATTTCAGAGATTTCAATGTAAATTTTGCCGAGTGTAATAATTCATTGCTTCTGATCGCGAACTGCGTAGTTGTTAAATAAAGAGGCGTAGGTGCAGTATGGTGTCATCCTAAGATATTTGAATATTTTAGACAGATTTACTCCAATTCTGTCAAACAATATTGATGACATACCTACGCACAATCTGTGGACCCTGGGACCGGTAAGCCGTGAAGAAATAAAAAATATATTTAAAAAAAGTTACACGCCTGTTTCCCAGAGGGGTAGACATAGACCACAGATGTCCACTTGCTACGATCTCTTTCGCTCCATTAATTCTCAACATATTCTTCATGCATGCACGACGGTTTAGGGTACTTCTCTTCTAGCCTGGTCTTTCTCGATGACGCTTTCAAATTATACGAGCATTAATCAAATCTCCTTTATATCAAGCGACCCCGCTTCCATATAAAATTCCTTACTGATCGAGATTGTGTCTGTCTACGCCCTACGCCTACAGTGTACTTACACCAACAGGGATATGCCTATATAAAGCCACCTTGTTTCTCTTGGTATGCTACAGATTTTTTTTGTCTATTATAGCCTATGTGCTTTTCTGATGTGTAAGCTATAACATTGTAAAGTTTCATCAAAGTCCGTCGTTTTGCGTGAAGGAGTAACAGACATCCATACATTCTCACAAACTTTCGCGTTTATAATATTAGTAGGATAACTTATAAGTCACAGCGTTATAATCAATCACAATATCAATTCACGCACCATCGATCGCGTGATTGTATTAATAACTAGAGAGATATGAGCGGCGAGCTTTAGCTCTGGAAAATTCAAACCTAAAAAAATCCTGAGTTTAATTTCTTTGCGATGGCGACCGAAGCGACAATTTTATTGAAATTGAATTGTGTTTAAATCACTTGTTTCAAATGCTACTCCATTTAAATAAACTGTCACTGTTGTCGTCATCGCAACCAAATTAAATTCAGGATTTTAGGATTTAAATTTGAAATCTACGTCAAGAGTTACCTTCCTGAATAAGGCTCCAAAGCAATGGTATCGATCGCGCAGGTTTTTTTTTCTAGGAACGTCCCACCGCCCACGCAATCCTTTAAGATTTGCGATGAACAAAGGATCTAATACTCGTAGGTCACATTTGATAGCAGTTATAGGTTTCGATTTTGAATAGGCAATTTTTTCCTTGCAGTTCAAAGCTGTCGAAAACGAGAAGAGCAGTGAAATACTTTATAGACTGGTTTGAAATCTCTACTATATTCAGTCTACTGAAATGAACGCTTTCAAAGCGATAAAATACGATGCGAGTTACAAATGAACAGACGGATTACATTTTTTTCCTTTCAATACAAAATAGTCATATCACTTGTCAACAATTTAATAAAATATACCTTTAAAAAAATTTTAATCCGTCCGTAGTCACACTCTTTTCATTATATGATGGTATTATTGCTAAACTATAAATGAAGAAAATTCATACTAAAATATGATTCCTATTATTACAATACCAATCTAACTAATTATCACTACATATTATAAAACAAAGTCCTCCGCTGCGACTGTTTGTCTGTGCCCTTTTCACACAAACTACTAAACGGATTTTGTTGCGGTTTTCAGTATTCACCGGGAAGGTTTACGAGTATTAAACATGGACCTATCATGTTTAGGAGCTGAGCATTAACAGTATAAGTGAATCAAGTCGGGGAAAAATTTTGCCCCAGCGAGTTTCCATGGCGTATGCTGCCTAATCCATCAGAGATATAACAAAATGATGTAGGAAATAATTGTGTAGAATCAAATTATTTTCAAAAAATGCCGCTGTAGCATATATATCTATCCAGCGTACATATTTCTGTAGGTATTCAAACTGTTGTAAACCCATATTGTACCCCGTTTAAAATAAAAAGCTTTCAATTTGTGCTGTTCGTTTATTGTTGTTACCTGTCACGCATACCATCTTATGTTGAACAAAGTCCTTTGATCCTTTTAGAGGATTAAATTATTTAAAAGGGAATTTCGGAATTTTATCCAAATACGGGATAAATCCTAATGTAGAATTTAATAAACGTATCTACTTATTTGCTGTCGAGTTTTGAATACCAGTGTCTCCACTACGCATCGGGGAAAATTCGCAGAGGGTAAATTGCGTAGCGGATGAAATGCGTAGCAGATAAAATGCGTAGCGGAGAAGATGCGTAGAGGGTAGTGGACAAGATGTTTAGTGGATAGCTTAATTATATCCATTACATGCATCTTATCCGCTTCGAATTTTAATCTAATCTACGCGATAGTGTGTGCGACAGGTACATAATATTTGGGCTCTGTTAAGGGTCCGTGGCTCTCAGTCATCTTGTATCTGTCAAAAATATGGCATATCTCAGTTAATCCTGGAAAGGTGAGATTATTTATACAACATTTCCTTAGCACACAGTGGATTGAGCCATATTTTTATGATTTAGGATTCTAAATAGTAATTTCCAAAACGAGCATTGCTTTTGCGTTTTGGAAATTATGGCTATTTAGAACTGACAGATACAAGATGACCTTGACCACCGCCCCTTATTGAATCTTCACAGGTTGCCTTACAACTCCCGGGAACCGTTGTCGGCCCCAGGATACCCAGCCCCTTAATGATAGAGCGTAAGTAGTATATGAACAAATATAAAAGATTTATTTATTAAATTCATGAACATTTGTTACATTAATTATATGTAACCTTTTTATAAATCTAGAAACTGTTTCTAAAAGGCTTAAAAAAGAACGCTTTTTTCCTAAGGCGTAAATCGCAACCAAAAACAAAAATTACTCAAAAACCCGTTAATTTGTCAGTCAGTACAATATCAGTGTAATATATACAGTGTTATGGTTCATTTTAAGAGATCACCAAAACAGTTTCTTTTTCTAAAGTGTTTTGGAAACAGTTTTTGTATAAAGAACATATTCTTAAAGCGATATGTAAAAATTTAAATAACTACGTTCACCGTTCGTTCGTTAATAAGAAACGTGTTTTTGTAGTAACTGGATTTCCTTCTGGCAAAAAAGCGTTCGTTAGTTACATGGCAAGGAAGTGTTTCTTAAACGCTTAATTAAAATAACGACCGAGCTGGTATGAAGTAAATTCGAGGCAGCAATGAGCAATACCATGAACTTGTGGCGAGACGGTTCACATGTTACAGTATACAATAAAACCAACACTTTCCAATAAAGTCGTTGCACACAAACTCCATTTCGTAGAATATGATGGTAATAAAATATTAATATTTGCATCTGCCCAGTGGCTCGTATACAAAATCGTATAAAACGTCGGACGTGGCAATAAAAATGTTTATTGATCCTCCATTCATAATGACCCTCTCAGTTTTCTTTCATAAAATACGTGTAGGTACTACCACGCTGACGAGTCACGAGTACCCGTATTCAAGCGAACGCACAGTCAGCAAAAACCCACAGTGGCCGAAATTTCCAATAGTTCAAGAATCAGTTGTTTCAGAAACCCCACACATCTACACAGTACAACTATACAGGAGTTTCGTGATATGGATCAAAGATATTTAGGTGTAATAGGAACGGTCAGTATTAGAGAAACTATTAGAAAAACATGACGTCGATTTTAAAGGTAGAAAAACTGCATTAAGACCCCGCAATTTCCTTTCCGTGGACTACAAGTGGTACATATTTCACTCCAAGATGATTGCTCCAGTTTTGCTCTAAAACAGTTCAAGTGAACGCGAGAGTCACGGCGTGTAGCGGAGCAAAATAGAAGAAAAAAAGTCCTCGGAGTCACGTACATGTTTGACCTAGTACACTGTAATAAGAGGGAGTAGGTGCTACGTGCCGTTAAAATATAGTTCTGTTTGTGTGGCGGAAGTGAAACGTGGCCATTCATTAGATATTTATTGGTGAATTGCCCCGACTTCGCATGGATGAAGCTGGGCAGTACACACGTTTATACTATAACTATGTATCAAAATAAACAATCTTGAAAGTAGAATTTAACCAACTTCTAATTGTCGTGTCGATTTGGCGCTTTGCAAGTGTATGTAATTCGGATGGCAATATTATAATTTGGTACCATCGATGTGATTTGATGATGGAGCCAGGATGTGGATAGTGTAACTCTGTAACGAAATGACGTAAGTCCATCGAGTTGTGTTCGTTTGATTTGTCTTCACAAGTATTCTGGTCCTAGCTAGATGATGTCCAGGGTCCTGATGATGGAGCCGGATGATGGAAGGTAACCACATCGAGTTTGGACTCAATTGGTTGGCGCAAGTGTGCGTTACTGACAAGAGTGTGTTTCTTTTAATAAAATATTTATTATTTAGTTTAAATAATATCGGTATGTGACATTTGCTAGGATTAATTTCGTGAAATGGGACTGAAATCTGTGACAGGAAGTAGGGAGAAGCGCACGCTGTTCAAATTATTCATCAATGCGGCTTACAGTTGGCGCATGTGCTGCAGCGATGTTAGATATTACAATATTCGACTCAGGGTATGTAAATGTGGGTTACTTTTATACTAGGATACGGCCCATTCCATCGGAAAACATTTTAGTCATATCATCAAAGGAGATACGAATGCAGCACCGAGAGCCAGAATATGAAAATTCTGAATAAAGGATACAGAGAAAAACGAGACGTCAACTATCTTACGGGTGACGAAGACGATACAATATGGTGAACTCCTTAATTTTAACCCTTTAACTAGTTTAACTAAGCCAAAAAAACCTCTCTAATACAAAGAATCTGTAAAAGACAGACAATCATACACCGAGGATTTTCCTGAATATATTCCGAGTTTGCGTGCGTCGGTGGCCGAGGGGTTAAGACGTCTGGTATTAACTAGGCAGACAACGGCTTCGATCCCGGGTCCCGGCGATGTACATAGGGGTTTTTATCACTAAAAACTTATGTACATAATTACATTTAAATATACCTCAACAGAACTGGCTACTCGTTAGGTATGGCCTCACAAATACCATCGGCTAAAAGAGGGAGACTTGGTCTTCCGCTGGGTACTCTGGGACTGTAACACGGTTAACTAAACATCAGTAGCGCAGCCATGTCAAATAAACAAACGCTGCAACGCTCGAGTCGCGTGGTTATCCAGGCTTAACTTTAAATTTGTACACAACTTGTTTACTAGCACCACACAAATTGACATTGATTACTGTTCGGCGAGTGCACTACCGTTATTTATTCTGTATGTTCGGGCTAATTTAGATGTCGAGGATCTGTAACTTAGCAACGATGACTGTGTTATGAAGGAACAAGCTTCTGTCCGCGGTTTCACATGCGTGAAGAGATCCAAAAAGAAATAATCCCGTGGCTGTAATTTGCCCCTCCCCCGCCCGCTTTCGTGGAATAAAAAGTAGTACATGTCATTTTTTGACCCCTAAACTACCACTATGCAAAAAAACATGTCGATCCCGTGAAAAATAAAAACAAATCTATCACACGGGAACCATACATTTTCCGGAATAAAATGTGCTATTTCAGACTATAATCTATCTCTGTGCCAAATTTCATCCAGATCCGTTCAGTCGTTCTGGCGTGATTGAGTAACAAACATCCATACAAACTTTCGCGTTCATAATATTAGTGGGATTTATTTTCCGTCACGGCATACGAGTCTGTCTTGCCCCCAAGGTGCGCCAATAGATGTTCCCAGAGAGTAATCAAGGATGGCGTCTAAAGAACGTAATAATTTCGTTTCGTACAAATACATACCAAAGTAATAAATTCGACAACAAATAAAACGAGAAATTCAGCCTCGAAATTGTAACCGATTCGCATTTACAAGTGTTCACCCACAAAGGAGACTTTTCAACAGAAAAATATAAAACTCAGAAACGAAACGAACATTTTATATTTGTTTTATATGTAAAACATCAGAGGTTAACGCATTTTTGCGTTTACGATGGAGCCATTATGAGCAGAAGTCAGTTACGAGTACCACTACCTACGTCGAAAATATTTTCCGTTTTCCCAACCAACTTGCCCCATGATCAAACAATCCTGATCGAGTGAGACTGAGAAAATAATTAAATATAGCTAATTTCAGGCTTTAAGGTATGTATAACAGAAAAGATATGACAGGTAGAGTTGGTCGAAGAGAAATTATACATATCAAAACAATGATAGAGGTACCTTCAAGAAAGGGGAAAAAAGCAAACTATGTATGCATGGATGTAGATGGGGCCAAAAGATCTTTCATATATTTGGTTTCTGCCTATTCCAAAGGATTTACCCCAAGTCCTCAAATACATGCGACTGTAACCTTTTACATCCTATATTTTGATTGAATAACAAATTCAAAGCGATTGGTTTGTAGCTTAACACGGATACACTTGAGTCATCTCGTTATCTCGCCAGTCACGATCTCCGAATGCAATTACTAATAATCGATTCTCCATTAGACACCAACAGTCATGTTTCACGCGGTGTCGAGATTGCGAAATGGCACATCCAATCTTCTCGTGGGTACATTATTCTAGGCAATCACATTAATCCAGCAAAATTGTTCTTGAATAAATGTATGCACAGACAGAAGGGGTTTAATTACTCCGTCGTATTTTGATATGTCTAATATGCGGCAAGACCATATTGAACCTAGAAACGTACTAACGATTGGCGAGTTGCGTTTGAGGCATTTTGAGATCGAATTGCCTGTTAAATAAATAGGGTGTGCAGTTCTGCATCCATTCATATTCTTCCCTTGGCTTAACAACCACAGATCCATTAGATATGGATTTATTGGCAAGGACTTTTGTTTCACATTTAGATTGTATGCTCGCCTTGTGCCCATACTTTACCAAAGTAATTTCAGTTGATTCTTTGCATTGTGATATTACGTGGTTTATTGATCGTAATAAGCGTAACTTTATGGCCGACGCAGTATCAAACTTTGTTAAGGCTGCCGTAACCAAAAATAACCCCTCGAGACTAATTTGAGAATGAACATGTTTACGGTCCTCAAGCACGCAAACTCGATAGCAGTACGTTGTATGTACACAGATACATTATATACAGAAACAGATGGTGGGTGTGACGTTACTAAATAAATAACATTTCACGTAACAAACTAAACTGCGTATTTTATTTTTTAAGTCCTCACTGGAACAAAAAAGTTAAGCACAACTGCTTTATTAAATTTCTCGTGTTTCAGAAAATAATGGATATTTACTTATTCTTCTTTCATTATGGCTCCACCAATGTTCATCGGTGATTTGCCAATGTCAAGTATTATAGCCTATATAGTGTTTATAGCCGATTAATCGGTTTTTAAGATAATCCCGCCGACCGTAATATGTCTTATTAGTCGTCGACTAATCACAACCATCACATCATATCATCATGGATATTTATATTTGGTAAGTCATATTGAAGTGACAGGTGTAGTCCTACTAAGGCATTGACAGGTGTGTTACCTGCCATTGGCCACGCCGAAAGGCATATAGCCCCTGATAATAAGCAGAAAATATGATGTTTCGCTAAACATAAAAAAACAACGAATCCAAAATAATGAAACGTCCTAAAATGCCCTTTAAATTAATATAGAACGGGAATAAATCCAAACCGAACGGTCGTTTGTTGAAAATTATACAAAATTAATATCCTATTTATACGGACAGTTAGCAAGTGTGCGAAATGAAATTTAAAATATTTCGATCGGACCGCGTTGGCCTGAAACTTGGCAATTATGTCGGGGAAATTGCTGCCAGCGGGCCACAACCGATAACAGACACTTTATTATATTTCTGACGCACTAAATTAAATTCTACTAAATCACCTAGATGAAAGGAGCTAATAACTTCATATTGGAAAATAAATATTATGACGCCTATTTTCTATGCCAGTCGCTAGGCTCTTGGCAGAGTGGTCGTGGTCGTCACTTCAGCATTTGTGGCGCGCTTAACAATACGTCGCCACTCCTTCCTGACAGCTGCCCTTCTGGTGGAACCTTCATTGCAGCCCTCACTTGGACTGTCCATCTCATAGGAAATCATGCGCGCGCCCGAGTACCTTCAACCTTGCCTTAGCAACGATATGTAGGTGTAATACGTCTTCGATGAAAGTGTCATCAAAATGCACTCAGCTTTTCGGTCCCTAATTTCTGAGCAAATATTTTGACAGTTATGCCAAATTCTAAAAACATTAATTTATTATATTATGTTGTATCTAAATATCATAATTTAATGTAATCGCACTAGATATTGGAAATAATATTATAGTTTCGTGCACAAAACACTAGTATAAGTTCCGTCTTTACATATTAAATTCATATTTACACTTTGGAACACTGCCGGAGATACGGAGATATTGGTACGATGTGCGGTCCAGCTCATTCTCATAAAACGCCGCCAACACCACATCTTCCTTCGGTCCTGCATTCGAATCGCCCATGTCTCTGATGCGTACAAGAAAATTCAAATGCGATAGTTATAATTATTGTTACTGAACCAATAAACCATGAGCACGGACTACTTTAGTTTCTAAAGTAGGTAACATAGTTATGAATAGGATTTGAAGGATATGTCCTTTGAAACATTTCCTTTACAAATCGAAAGGTATGAAAGCCGGCTCTACATGTGATGTATTTTTTATTATCGTTGTAAAAAAAAAAGTAATTGGCCTGGCCACGTCATAAAATATTAAATCGATTAATCGAATACGTACGATAAACCACGTAATATGTTAGGAACTAAAATATTAACTTGAGGTGTCGTTATTTCCCCCTCTTAATAATATACGCAGCAGCACGAACAACGGTTAGGTGGTGAGTTTCCACAAAGTGTAAGGAACCTTCCTTACTACGTATCGTAATTAAATCTATAAATAGAAACAAATTAATAACCTAGCCAACCTGCGACATAACTGTACACAAATAATTAAATAATTAGTTGGACTGGCTGTAAGTGACTTGCTTTTTTCAAACAGCAATGCTTGTTGAGTTGAAAATGTTGTATAAATATACTCATTTTTCTAGGATTAATTGAGATTTGCCATATTTTTTACAGAAGTAAGACGGCCGACTGCCAAGGACCCTTAAACAATCTATACTGTTTCCCCACAATAAATTTGGCACGGAACCCTAAAAATGTTATAAGTACATCAAATTGACATACTCGACCACAACATCTACCACATAAAGTTCAATTTAAACTATCGGCGATAACAGGTATTTCACGAGACGAACGGTTCTACATATATATTGGATTTCTTTCAGGGGCACGGTCGCCCCGGTTCGAGGTCGGGCAATGGCCGTCAAAGTGATACTTGTCCCGAATCGTTTGATAGTGACGTTTGATGACTAATTGGGCCTAGTGCTTAGTGATCTCACAGATAACATGGTCCCGGGTTCCAATACAACGTTGGTAGATGTACTGACTCACCACTATTGCTTAACACCAGACGGTGGTAGAGTCATTTACTTGTCCTATAATAAGCTAGAATCTAGTGACAGACAGACAGAAGGACATATATCGTTATCTGGTACAAACCTAAAAACCAATTGCATGTAGTATGATTAACATACTTTCACAGTTTCACTTGCTTGAGCGTGTATGTATGTTACTGTTTCAGGCCCGGCTCCGCCCGTGAAATTGTTTATTACTGCAGACCCGATTCCGTTACGGAGCCTATTCTGGACAAACATTTATTTGTCTAGCTTGTATAGATAAGGACACCATGTCCTCTCATTGCTCTATCATTCATAAGCAGCCTGCTTTTCTGCCATAGAGTCCCCAGTTACTGTAATTTTCAGTCCATTATGTGTTCCGAGATTTCGGCCATATTCAGTCAGGGGCACGACCGCCGGCCGCCCGCAGGTCGAGGACGGCCGATGACGTCGCGTGATACCTGTAGGAAGTGCTTGACCGTGTGCGGAAGTAATATGAAGCCAAGCACACGAGTTTATTTAATAATACTACACTAGCCTTTGACCCGGCTCTGTCCTAAATATATAAGCCAAGCCTGTAAAATAAGCCAATTCGAGTGGAATCTTGCATGGTTGTACGGTTGTCTGAGTATCAAACTATAAGTTATGGTACCTTAGGGGTGGGCGAGGGTGGCGGGGACCTGGATTATTAGTTAAGAATTTAAAAGTCACTGGTATAGTTAACGAAATTATTCCCTTATTAATTTAATTTTATTATTATTATAAAATCCAGAGTTTGGAAGGCTACCAAGCCCTGAATGCGCGATACAAATGAGAAAGGAAGATGATGAGTTAATTACGTGGTGAATGATGAGTTCATGTATTTGTCAGTTGTTTAGCCCACGTCCTTATGACCAAGATACGACACCGGTTGTGGGAAGTGATGAGCTATACAGACAGCAAGTTAATCTGGCGTGAATCATACATAAAATTATAGGGTGCTGTCAAAAAAACTGC
Source organism: Nemapogon koenigi (assembly GCA_963924495.1). Lineage (NCBI taxonomy): Eukaryota > Metazoa > Arthropoda > Insecta > Lepidoptera > Tineidae > Nemapogon > Nemapogon koenigi. Next base: position 9,757,038 of record OZ004647.1, on the reverse strand, counting down.
TAATCTAACATTTTTTTAAATCGGTACAGTAGTTTTCGAATTTACTATTTTAAAAACAAACAAATCATGGAAACGTTCCCGCGCGGAAAGCCATATTATGCATGATGGTGGCATAAAGCTAAGTGAAGAATCAGTATTTTACTGCGTCATTTGAAGTGCTTCAGCATTTTCAAAATTATTTATCTGGCAAGTTCGATATTATCAAAGGTAAAATTGCAATTTTATGTTGCTTAAAGTAAAATTTTGGAAACTAGTTGATCGCACCGGCTTCGCCCGTGGAACCCATACTAACTTTCATCTCCTATTATATCCCCTCTCTATATCAAACTTCATCAATATCGGTTCAGTGGTTTAGCCGTGAAAGCTTAGCAGACAGACAGAGTTACTTTCGCATTTTTAATATTAGTATGGATATCGGAGGCATACACAGCTTCGGTATCATATTCCCCCTTGACCTCTTCCTTGGTTTTAATCTAGAAAAGTCGGGCAAAGCCGTGAGTAGAAACTAGTTTACTTAGAGCTATATTTAGAAACCCGACCGCACTAATTGAATCTACGATGAATTCTAAGATGCTGGCATGTCGATTTACGTAATACCACCACAATATTTTCTTAAGATACACGAGATCTCAGTTGATTTGACATTGACCACAAAAGGCGGTCGGTGTCGTATTTTAGCATTTAATGACTAGTACATAATCAAACAGTTTCATAATGTTAGGCTTTTCGTGTCGTGCGGTGCGTAGTGGAAAAACGGCCATAGATTCAGTATGTACTGTCGCTATATTATGGTCATCGCAAAAAATCGGAAAGATATAGCCAAATTAACGTTTGAAAAACGGTGTCGTGCGGTGTCTTTACGGTCCATATTAATTCTGAATCCGCCGTATTTTGTCCTTTATAATATTGTAATATGTCCTTTGTCAGCACACTGATATCCATACTAATTCCATTAGTTTCTCCATCAGCCGCGTTCAGAGACATCTCTGTTTTTGTTTGTTTGTCGCAATATATGTCTTTATACTCTCATTGTAAAACAGGCAGTCGACGAGTATTGTAAGTATTGAGTAATTCATTAGGTCAAAAGTGTTTTTTTTTGTACTTGTCTTATTTGGTAAACAAGTTTTGCGTGTCTTTTTAAAATAAGTTGTCATTTAAAATTCTTAAATTATATTAACAATTTTACATAATAATTAACATTTTTAACCTATTTTACATTTGCAGAACTAATAATAATATTTTTAAAACTCTAATTTAAAAAGATTACAATAAAAAGACGTGCAAAGTTTGTTTACCAAATAAGACAAGTCAAAACAATACACTTTATCATATTTCAAAGAGAACAGACGGTTTCGTTACCTTTCGTTTTTTATCTAACAGCTATTTAACTATTGAGGTTTCACAATTTTTCTTTGGAAGGCGATATTCATGGCTGAGTGTACAATAAATAATAATAATTTAAAATACACATATAACAAACATATACATATTATATAAATATAAAACTAAAGAGTGGTGAATTAAAATGAAGGAAGGACAGTCTCTTTGGCAGTAAAACTGTTTACACTGCGACACATTCGGATAACGGATGCCAAGTTCACACGTTGCATTAGCAGAATTATTAGCTAAATCTGTGTTTGTTTGCATTCTTCAAATGTAATAATAAACCGGCAACGTATTATGTCATTTGAAAGCTTAGATGTAATACATACAGATGTATTTTTAGTGTTAGGAACACTGGAATCACTTCCGTTTCTCTGAAACTACTCGTATTCAATGTAAATAATGGGGTTACGTTATTTCTATTACAGAGTTCCTGTGGCCACCTTCCGGCTCCATCATTAAGACCCTGGACATCATCCAGGACCAGAGTACTTGTGAAGACAAATCAAACGAGCCCATGTCATCTAGTATTAGTATTATTTCTGATAGTTCTAAGTATGTTAATGTCCTCAATGTCCTTACGATCAAAATTGTCACAACTCGGAAATTTCACGGTAACCGCGTTGAACACCCTTGAACTTGTCACAGAATTCAATTCAATTTGAAGTTACACATTTATATACGCAGTTGACGAAAATAACCCTAGACAATTAATATAGGTACACATACACAATCAATATTACATTAATAATACAATGTAACATTATATACTGGCAACCCGGCCCGCCTTTGCCCGGACAGATTTGTATTACCGGCCTGTCTCATTTCGAAAAAAAACATTTTCTCCCCCGCCGCCTTACCCACTGAGTGGGAAAAATGTATGGCCGGAAACAAAACACTGCCGATTATGTGATTGAACTGTCAAAGCAAAGTGAGCGTCACATATTGGCTTGTGCGTGACCATCTATCTCGTCGTTTTGTATTTTCATTCGAATTTCAAATAAATGTACTAAGAGAAACTTCACTACGTTATTAGGGGGCATCCATTAATTACGTGAGCAATTTTTCGTTAAATTTAGACTCCCCCCTCCCCCTTGGGGAGATTGAGTGAGATTTAGTGGGACCCCCCCCCCCATACGTGAGATTTCTGCTACAGTTGTTAAAAATACTAAATTTATTTTTATCGTAGACTTACGATACCTTTTTTTTCTTTTAAAAACTCTAAATGTTTCTTTTTTTTACTTTTATGTTTTTAATCATGAGATGTTTAGCGGGTAAACTGGGACATTTCAAGTGAAGAAAAAAAATATAGCAATGTATATTCCTTTAAAGTTGACGTGAGATTTTCTATTATACCCCCCTCCGTTTAAGTGAGATATGATGAGATTTTACTGAACCCCTCCCCCCCCCCCATTTTGAGCTCACGTAATTAATGGATGTCCCCTTAGTTGGTATCACTTACAATCTCAAGATAAATCAGTGATTTTTTTTCTTCTTCACGGGTTGCCTTACAGCTCCCGAAACAGTGTTACGGTCCCAGGGTGCCCAGCGGAAGACCAAGTCTCCCTCTTTTAGCCGATGGTACTTGTGAGGCTATACCTAACGAGTGGCCAGTTCTGTTGAGGTATATTTAGATGGAAAAGCTTGAAAAGTGTGGCTTGTCGGATTATGTACATAAGTTTTGAATTATAAAAACCCATTGCCACATGACCGGGATCCGGGATCGAACCCGTGGTCTGCCTAGTTAATACCAGATATTATGGTTTAGTACCTATCTACACTCATCTAATTTTATTAATATTATTATTCTACCGTGGACCTAATTGTAGTTTATATTAGACCATCTGCAATCGGTGTGGCCAGAGACATCATTAACAGTGTCCACTTTTTGCCATCTATGTAGCAAGCCTATCCAAATATTATTTTCCAAGATATCTCTAACGGTTTATGCAGTATATTTCATGAGAGCTGGTGGTAAACTTTCCCCAGACTTGATTCGCTAATGCTGTTTATGTTCAGTCCATATAATTTTAATACTGCGTCCAAATCAGTTAAGTGATTGTCGCGATAAGCGCAGTCATTCTTTAATACTAGTAGTTTATCAATTTTGTCAAATCGATTCGTGACTCTACAAATTACGACGACGCTATAAATAAATTGACACCCTTATGTTAAATATCAATTATTATTATTTTATTAGTAAGCATTTAAAGTTATTTTAAACTTAATTTTGTTGTGCGGTTGAAATGCGAGACTTCGCGGTCAAATTTCAGTAGAAAAGAGTTTTATAATATAAGGACTAAGAATGACATTATTTCATAAGTAAAGAAGTTTATAGGAGCACCTGGATCTTGGCTTGGGCTAAGTCTTTCCCCGACTGTTAATACTTAGCTCCTAAACATGATAGATCCACGTTTATTACTCGTAAACCTTTCCGATGAATCAACCTATCTAATATTGAAAACTGCAACAACATCCGACGTTAAGAAAAGGTCACAGACGCGGCAGGGAACTTTTTTTTATAATAGTGATACAATCGGATCGGGATAAAAAGCGCCTTATTTACTAATCCAGGATAAAGCGTATCTCTAGACATCCTAATTCGATCAGCCGTTGCGTCAAACATCCAAACGACCGCCGCCGCGGTACTTTCGGCGCTACTCAGAATGCAAATAGATATTTTAACACATCGATTTATTTTCACGGCTTATAAATATTTCAGCCAAACGGGAAAGTTCTCGAACTTAAATTTACATAGTTACCTAACATAGGTGCACTCATCGGTATAGACCTACATTGATTAGGAAGTAATACGACTCGAAGCGACCGCCTCCTATCGGGGTAGACAGACAGAGACTAAGGAGTAATAACTTCCTTTATACACTGCAAAAATGCAAATTAGCCCTCAGAGATAGGGGTATATATTATTTTCTTGAATGTCGCGCCGGCTTTTTGTGCCCTCCGAAGCATGAAAAGAAAATTAGTGCTTATAGTTTGATATTTCGTTATTATAATTACCTAATTTTTCACTTCATCGCAATATAGACAGATGCAAATTTTATTGACATGTCGATCTAAAATTCAAGTTTACCTGCGGGAGCTTTACAGCCTCATTGAATATTCAGCATTTTACCTATAAAAAAAGAAAAAAGAAAATTAAGTTTAAATAAATTATAAAAGCGCGTTGATTAAAACCAAGAGTAGGTTAGGTACCGAGAAGTTATGAAAAGGTCTTTGGTAGCTCGTAATCTGGAATGGAATATATATAAAAAGTAGCCCATGTCACTCTACGGGGCCTCCACATCTCACATCGATTCAGCCCTAGATCCACTGACTGGATCCACCGTCATTCCGGGAAGGGAACTAAATCAACAGCCACTTGCCACACGCGTCCCTACGTCTCGTTGATGCGTCATTGATTGACTAAACAATGGCGCGTTATCAGTCGAACACAATGTTATCAAACTTCATATAGACGAGTATATAAACACGGTTGACGAGCGTCACAATAATGAACTTTACAACATTATAATGTATTTTATAATATATATTGTATTTGTTGATAGCATTGCGTAATGTTTGCAATAAAACATTATCGGATATATAGTTATGGAGTTATCTGCATTGAAATCTAACTTGCTTCTAAATAAAGTAATAAAGATCGAACCATGAAGAATAGAAAGAAAAAAACATTAAAATGCAAACTGTCGAAAATTTCAGGTAACGGGAAGTGGATCAAATTGCAATCTCAAATTATATATTTACTAGCGGACCCGGCAGACGTTGTCCTGCCCAAACGTTGGCTTGCCTGCACTACTCCTACCCCTACCCCTACCCTACCCCTACTCCTACCCCAACTCCTAGCCCAACTCCTACCCCTACCCCTACCCCTACACCTACCCCTATCTCTACTCCTACCCCTACCACTACTCTTACCACTACCCCTACCACTACTCCTACCCCTACCCCTATCTCTACTCCTACCCCCTACCACTACTCCTGCCACAACTCCTACCACTACTCCTACTCCTACCCCTACCACTACTCCTGCCACTACTCCTACCACTACTCCTACTCCTACCCCTACCATTACCACTAACATTTTCCAACTTTTTTTTCTTCTAAACCACCCCTGTGTTGTAACGAACAAAACAAAAAAGAATTAGCCAAATCGGTTCAGCCGTTTTCGAATTTTAGCGAGACTAACGAACAGCAATTCATTTTTATATATATAGACTAGCGGACCCGGCAGACGTTGTCCTGCCCAAACGTTGGCTTGCCTGCACTACCCCTACCCCTACCCTACCCCTACTCCTACCCCTACTCTACCCCTACCCCTACCCCACCCCTACCCTACCCTACCCTACCCTACCCTACCCCTACCCCTACTCTACCACTACCACTACCACTACCCCTACCTCTACTCCTACAATTCTACTCCTGCGATTCCCATACAAAATTACCTATTTATTATTTTTTGATTTTTCAGCTGAACTTTAGGGTTTTACCAACTTTTTTTTCTTTTAAACCACCCCTGTGTTGTAACGAACAAAACAAAAAAAGAATTAGCCAAATCGGTTCAGCCGTTCTCGAGTTTTAGCGAGACAAACAAATGTTAATTGATTTTTATATATATAGATACATTAAATACTACGTGGATATTTTCGAACAAAATAAAATATAGTCTATACTCGGAGATATGGTAGCTTTCAATTTGTGAAATATTTTTTTAGAATCGGTTCAGTTTTTTGAGACATTATCCCCTACATCCAAAATGTCTTACAATACATGTACGTCCTAATTACCCTTCAATATTAATCCGGACTTCGGGAAATTTTCGTCCCTAACAAATACGACCAACAGCCGCATTTTCATGGAACAGAAACAATGAGCTAAATTAGTCTGCCATGATAAATGAGAAGCGAATCCATTGTACATTAACAATTTCAATGAACAACTCTGAAAGGAGCGTCTCCATTACGCTGTCATCGAAATGAAAATCAGATTCCTTGTGAATGGTGGAAAGTATGTTATGATGAATTATTTATTGGGGGGGACCTTACAGGTCGGTTAACAAGGGCTGGCATGAATACATAATATATTAAATGTAGGTATCAAAAATTCAAATACTGTATTGTCTGCTGTATTGTCAACATAGACTTCAATCTTTAAAGATGATATTTGCTATATTTGTCAAATAGGAAAATTCGCATCAGAAACAAGGTCATTGACAAAGAAAATTGTTCGGAAGATAAAGGTGACACAGCTATTCTATGGAGCGTAGGATGCATAGGGTTTCTCGCAGAGGTGATCGAGTACCCAATGTCCATATAAAATAAAATGGTGGACATTGGATCACGAGTTGCGACACAGAAGTGGAGATGGGTCAGACACGCAGTTAGAAGACACGAAGAGACATGGGCGTCAAGGGGGATTGGAGTCCCAGAACGGGCCATAGAAGTGACGGCAGACCACAAGCGAGATGGAGTAACGATATCGTAAAAGCGAATCAAAGAACGAATGGCCATGTGAAGAACTACCATTGAAAATTCAAATATATCGAATATATCAGCTCTGATAGCATGCTACACCCCTGAAAAAAAAACATGATCGAATGTAAGCAGAGACAATATTGCATGATTTCGCTGACCTCACGTGTTTCATGACACTTGTCCACGTCGATCAACTGTCGATTTTAAAATCACATTTCAGTTTATGAGGTTTTCAGGAAGAGCCGTTAATCAATCCTACATCCGCAAGACATTGTTAACAAGTGAACACTCAACGCGGCGCACATTAATCATCACAAGATACATCGGCAAGGCGGGCAGGTTGACGTGAGACGCGCGCGAGCCGTGAAACCGTATAGTGGCGCGTGTAAATAAATAAGGCACAATCATCCTCTCGTGAGAATAGCGCGGTATTTCATGCCGCTGAAAACGAAAGGTTTATATCGGTTACAGCGGCATTTTAATTAATAATACCACCGCATCAGACAATCTATGATATTTATGTGGCCATATGAAGCTTTACCAAAGCATTAGCTAGTTGCCCATATACAATAGGTGCCTGTCGCTGAATTTAAAAGGACCTACAACTGCAATTCTTTTCAGAAAAGTGGAAACCAAGTCCTCCCTCCGGAAGTTTAAAAGCTTTATGGGTCGAGTGAGGATTAAACCAGGGAACTCCGGTATAAAATCCAGCGTCCTTTGTCATTGTCATCAAATTGATATAAGGTGAATTCTAAAATTTCTAAACTTCCAAATAAAACTTGCAAACAGTCCAATTTCTCACAATTACTTATTCTGGTAACAGTTTATTTGTGGACAATAACGACCGCAGAGTTCGCTTAACTTAAACTGGAACAATTCAAATATGTATCGATTGTCCCGAAGAGGTACTGAGGTAATGACGTCGGGAACGCAGAAATCACAAACTGTGATTATAATTTTATATCAAGCTGACAACAAATAGTACGCCACTACAGTATTCTTGCACAAAATATCCTTGTATCCCCATTGGGGGTAAGTCTCGACTAAAGACTTCTACATGTCAAGATCCAGACAAGATGTTTATATGTGATCATGGGATTTACTCCCACAACTCCATATTATTGCCTTTGTGATTGTCGGTCTTTTAACACTAATGCTTAGATAATAATGTCTACCCAGGGTTGTCATATGGCCGGGGTCTATCAGGCTGGATTGACCCGAAATTTTTCCGGCGGAACAACAGTCGAGGGAAAGTATTACCTGGTATTGATCCGAATTTATAGAAAAGTTAGAAGATCTTTTACAAAACTATTGATTTTGTCCCAGAATTGAAGCTGGAATATCTGGCATCCCTTTGTCTACCCCCAGTTGGGATACAGACGCGAAATGTGTGTTTTCTGCGAACTTAGTTAACCTATTGTCTTTGCCTATAATGGGCACAAGATAAAATGCATTCATATCCGTAATTGGATGATTATTCAAAATAGCATTCTGCATTGCCAATCATTTCCTTGTTGAATCATATCAGTGTTGGATGGATGTATGTATATATGGAAAATTAAATCATATGGAGTCAGGTTTCGTATTGATATTCAAATACAAATCTAGCTTGACAATTGACAGCGTCTTGGGAATTAATTTGTACTTAGAATACGGTTGATAAATCTAAGCTTCCTTTGATAAAACTTCATCAATGTTTCCTTTGAAGGGAGTTCTTTTTATACCTGCAACTCCAATACAACTTTTACAAGAACCTCTAAAGACACAGTTTCTATTTACTTCGCAACATTGCACGACTCCAAGTTTTGATTGAACTAAGAGTTCCTATAATAAAATCTGTCTGAAGTTTTTCCTTTATTTAGCTGGAGATAAATAAAAATTGAGATACCCGTTGCAATGAAGAGAATACCACTGGTAAATGACAATAAATAACAATATTTTTGATACAAGACATCATTTTGATCCTCATCTTTGACTCCACCCACGGGTAAGATCTTAACTACTAGGTATGCCCATCTGGTGATACTTAGGATAATAATTAAGAATGCTAACTTCGTTTCAACTGCGCACATCTGGTTAACAGTTTAAATTGAACCTTATTTCTTTGTAATAAAGACGTTATAGTAGTATTTCGTTATGTACATTTATTTATTCATATACAAATAAGCACACATCCCATTATTCTGATCACGGCAGTCTCGACTAGCCTTGAGAAGGTATCAGACAGCCCTTTGTGCGTGTATCACGTATCATATGAATGTAGATGCTATATGTTTAAATGAATGTATCTACTGTAGTACATTCTTACTTGCTACTATAAGACAAAACAATTAAAATTTCCAAACATACCGCTAAATCTCAGCACAAATTCGTTACGTTAGAGATTTTCTAAAATACACGTTGAAAGGCATTTAAAAGACAACAAAGAGAGTCGCACAGCCAGGCTCGCCAAATCGATTGGAAGCGCGACTGGCGACACGGTGGGTATTTTTCATTTTGAATTTTTAGTTTTCAACGAAGCGCAGCGGCTACGCTCCCGGAGTTTATAAAGGATCAATACTGAAAGTTCACGTTAGTCGCTCTTTTTGTTTTAATTGCCTTTATTTAATATTTGGATATAAGAGATATATAATACATTCATACTCTATTATCTCTGAAACTTCATCTGCTGTTTTCGGAGCGTATTCCTCAAATAAGACAAATAAACGTTTTAAAAACAGTTCTTCTATCCTTAAATATTGTGTAAACACTAAACAACACATATTAATTTTGAAATTACGAATAGATCTTCACCCAGCGGAAGACCAAGCCTCAATCTTTTAGTCGATGGTATTTGTAAGGCTATACCCAACGAGTGGCCAATTCCATTGAGGTACATTTAGATGGAAAAGCGTGTGGTTTCGGATTATGTACATAATTTTTTTATTATAAAAAACCCATTGCTAAAAGGGCGGGATCGAAACGAATAGATTTGTTCACTAAATTTTTCACTATATCTCGTTCAATGTTCTCCAATTAATCTAACTTAATAAAGCGACAATTATGGAAGCACCGAAATAGATTCGCGTGGGAGTTATAATTAATTAACACATAGCAGAAAGAACTGACAAACAATAACGCTATTTATACTCCGAGACCAAGGTTGATACCAACCCCTAAGTCATGCCATCAGCTTTATAGCGGCCCATTGCTAAATGTGAAGGTTTATGCAAAACAAAGTTCACGCCGACCGCCCATAGCAACTGTTGGAAAAATTGGTCCGTAGACGTAAAGGCTTACTAAAACTTTTAGGGTTCCGTGGACAACTAGGAAGAGAAACAACTATAGTTACGGTCTGTCCGTTTGGACAATGGAAAGAAAATTGCCCATTGAGTTGGCAAAAACTGTTTTAGGAACCTACCAGCAGTAACTTTTTGATTGACATCAAAAATTTTAAAATGTCATGATGTCATCAGCACCAGCAAAGTAGTTGCCACTCCGTGAACACATGACATTGCAAGTGATACTAAGTGCGCGATCAATCCGGATAACGTTGATGGTATCATACAACAAAGAAACTGAAATCCAATGATCCAATGGTTGATCTATTCCAAGATATTTGACTCAGCTAAAATGACATTGGAAGTTCTAGTACGTCGGTTATTGACCAGTCAATTTGCTACTGAAAATATTCCAAACATGCACTGTCCGACAGAACACAACAGCACCTGTGAGCATTGTGAATTATTAACAAGAAAAATGTCTATTCTTGGAACACACTACACAGCAACACCTAGGTTTAATACTCCTATTACGGACATTGTTCAGTTACGATAGATGGCGAACCTGTAGGTTAACCTGGTATCTTATCAGCTCAAAATCTACTTGATCGAAGTCTAAAATCAATACGCAAGGTACACGTTTGGCAGTCATCCGTCAACTTCCTTTGAATTTAATTAGTCTGCAGCCGTTTAGTCGCCGATTGGTGTATGCATAATGCACGACGATGCATAATATACTGTGTGTAATTTTATAATACAGATCTAATTATGAAAGCCAATCAAAATATGTTATTAGTATCTAAAGGCCTATTTCGTATTAGGGTAGACAGAGATCAAGGATAACCACGATCTTGACATATTTTTTCTGCTTTATTAATTACCCCTCAAATAGCAGAGATATGATTCGTAATAATTTATATTCCATCCAGATAAAAATGAGACGAAAAACCAAACGCCGCGCTCGACGTGATTAATGAATGGCGCATACAACAGTTAAAACTTGATTGATGAGACATGAAAACTATCATAACACAATTTATTGGCGTTTAATTAAGACAACATACATTTTACAGTTTAACTTATAAATTATTCTTTTAGTTTTTTTTTAGGTATAACCTCACAAATACCATCGGCTAAACGAGGGAGACTCAGACTTCAGCTTAGCACGGTTTCGGAAGCTGAAGGCAACCAGTAAAGAAAGAAAAAAAAACTTATAAATGAACTAGCGACCCCGCCCCCGGCTTCGCACGGGCACAATATGGATTTACAACAATTAAAATACCTATATAAATACGCTTATAAATACTTATCTATTAGACATTGCTATTAGAGATAGATATATGTAATTTGTTTACGTGCTATACATGCACTGAACAATCAATCAAAACGACTAAAGCAAGCGCAATGAGCCGCGAAGAACACAAAGCTCTTCAAAGCAGGTAAAATTGATTTTACGACATTAGTTTGGCATCGATACGTACACAGAGCCGGCCACTTTGGGGTGTGGACTAAACAAATATTTTTGTTGGCTCGGCGCCTAGTCCATCATCATAAAATAATCGGTTTTTCTTAAGAAACACTTGTCGATCGTAGTCGTAACATTTTGCGTATATTGCAATTTTATTGTATTATTATGTCTAAAGACAAATGTACTAGATTCCCATATTAACTAGTGATTTCGCCTGGGTGACGTTCATACAAAACACAACAAAGTCGCGGAGAAATTGAAAATATTACAAAATATAATCAATCCATCTATTATCACGCCTCATATCCTAGGAGAGGTAGGCAGAGGCAGTCCAATGTCCTGACATACCTACCTCTTTCACCTGATTTATATTTATCACACCTCTCACCACATGCCCGACGATAGTGAGTGCTTAGAACATTGCCCTCAATCATTAAGTTTTAATGTGTTCAATGATAATACATCTAGGGCACCCTATGACGGTATTTCCTGTTATTTATGCAAAATATTATACAAACACACATCGATATATTGCTTTGGTCAGAAACTTGAACTTGAAAACCATATACGACATCACAGAACAACCATATACGACATCACAGAACAATATTAACACCGACCTTGACTTGCTCTTTCCCATTTGGCTACAGAACACAAAAAAAAACTGTTATAAATGGCATGCTTGGAAGAAATTTTAATGCAGTTTATATTGGATGCACTTGAAACTGTTCCTAGGAGCCAAGTTCAGCATGTCCGCCCGGCAACGAGCCAAAATACTTTAGCTGATTGGAATACGCATGCGGCGAAGCGACGTAATAACATTTAGCTTCTACTTGGAATGTCATATACTGGCTAAATATGGACATAGTTACCAGTGCCTCTGGCCACATTTACATCAGAATCAGCCGCAATGAACTTCTATAAATCTATACAATGAACAAGTCTTCCTTATTTGGTCGGTGATATCTTTGGCTACTTAAAAAGGCTTCTTAGGACACGCTGTCTTCTTTACCAGACTAGGGTACCAGGGTACAAGTTTTATTTTTGTTGATCGTCCGAGAAAATTTCGGATCCATCAATAGTTTTGAAGCTATCTGATCTGTGTAGTTTAATTTTTCATTTTATGGTAGTTCTAGTCCAAAAAAGTGATACGGAATTTTGTCTGCAGGGTACGAGTAACTGTCTATAGATTATATCTCTCAATAAAGCTCTTGATTATAGCATGGTTAGCATGATGAGCATATTAACAGCTTAAACCCGCTTATCTAAATTAAATGCCTTCCGAGCGGAATGTGAGAACTTTACAAAAAAAATACGGCTTCCGGATACCAAGTCTTTCTCATTCATCCAATATAAGAACAAAACGTATTTTCCTTCATCAGTATCTATGCCACGAGAACAATGAACACTGAACAGTTTGCAAACTGTGTCACTTTAATTACCGACTCGTTAATCCTCCAAAACCGAGCGGAGAGGTGCTAATTGGACAACGCGGTGGACTTATGTTTGCGTCCGCTAATGAACGCGGCACAATTTAAACTTACATACGTTTAAATAAACGTTTCAGAGCTCCGTAATCAAACAAGAAATCCTTAAAGTTTCCTCAAGTCTGTTTTGTCTGTATGTAAAAATAGAAGAGGAGTCTTAAAATGTATAAGAGAATATAGACAGACATAAGTCAAGCTCGTAGCAAATGACATTCCATTGTCTCAAGACTTGCTTTCCTGGAATATCGTGAGGGGATAGTAGGTGTCATTTGCTATGATGTTGCTGAAGTACCTCTTTCGCCTCCTGTATATTAATAACTAGGCTGGCAGACTAGAGCAAAACATAAATTGTCTATTTGGTCTATAAGTTAAATCTCCTTTCCCCAACCACACTGCTCGTACGAGAGATAGTTTGCATCATCGCACCAGTCACACCGCATGGGCAAGTTCTGCATTCGAAATTAAGAAGTATAAAACGAACTCTCGTCATAGCGTCGGTCTTTAGTGCTTCCCTAGCCCCCTACATAACAATTTAGAGCCCTTCACATAGGTATATTGGGCGCGACTGGCAGACTAAGTCTGTTGTGTCAGTCGCGTGCATTCATGGACTTACCACTTAATTTCATAAGTCACATGATGGCTTTTCTATGAAAATACTCTGTAACTATGTAAATATTTAATTGAGAAACAAGTGCCGCCTCACTGTACAAATTGCATCCAAAGGAATTAATGAAATTTGAATATTAAACCACAAAGCGAGCCATACGCGAAGCGCAAACTGACTGCTGAGTCAACACGTTTTGCTCTGAATTGCAAAAGTTACGAAGTTAGAAACTGGAGTGCAGTGTGTGCTAGAACTTGGACGTACATTTTATACTGTGTGTGCAAGACTATAAACTACTTGTTCACGTGACTTAGTTTGTGAAAGGTTATTGAAACAAGGTCTGAAAAGTAACTGAAACTTAATTAAGTAAAATTGTAAAGTAAAGCAATCGCTTTGTACTAAGTAGACCTTTCGATCTCAAAATGCTCTACGCTTAAGTATGTATTAACACCATTTTTATTTATTTTTAATAGTTGGAGGAGTAAGTTTGAGGAGCCTTTGTTCTGTGACAAGTAAATTAAAATTAATAATGACATTTGATAAGGATTGCAGGTAAAAACTACAGTACGTTTCTGTATAATTTAATAACGATTGCCTTTGACACGACAAGAAGCGATAAAAAATAGTTTTCAATTCCCAACAAGTCGCCGCCCTTGACATTAAACAAAAACTTTATAGATTCTCCAATTAAAATGTGGATTACTGTGGAGAAATGCAGCCGCATTTGGCGCAATTTCTCTTGTTACTTTTATGTTTGGCGAGCACGCCAAGGATGTTTCGCTAAGGTTACACACGATTGTTTCATTTTATGGAGGCATTTTACTTTCATGATTATTATGGAGCACGTTCTGAAGAACTCCGCGACCTTATACCCTCCTTCCCCGTTATGTTGCAAGCCAGTGTTTTTAGTGTCACGACCTCTGAAATAGGCCAAAATAAAGTTACCTCTATTTAATACTTTTAAATATGTTACAGTTATTCATTCATATTTCATCGATTGAAGAGGTTTAATTGATTAAAAACACTATTTGTTTTTATTTAAAGTTGATTTCGTTTTTCGTCCATTTCCATATGGGTCGAACGAAACTCCCAGTTTGAGAAACGATGCTGTAGACACTACCTGCCCGCAAATTAGTCGTGCGTTAAAAAGTTCAGTGTTTCTCGCCTCAAATGATGAAAATGTTTGTGATCCCCTGAAGCTTTCTTCGCATCATCTATACTAATATTATAAAGAGGTAAAGTTTGTAAGTTTGGATGTAGGAGGTAATCTTTCAAACTACTTATCAGATTCAAAATATCCACAGGCAAAGGCGGGGCCAGAAAACTAGTTCATAATAATTTTCAATGGTAATTTGCGCTGCAATATTGGTTGTACAATGTACGATCACCATAGAAAAAACTGCACGATACGATGAGGATACATTTTTCTTCGAGAACGGCGACGCAAAGAAACTTGTGATTGTTTGAGTTTCATATCTATCCGCCCTGGCTTCGCCCGTGGAAAATTTAGGTGCGAAATAATAATTTATCCCGAAAATTATTAGTTTCTTCCTATATAGATCCCTTGTTTTAGTTAACCACTGCATTTACTCGAGGGATAAAAAAGCAGCAAAGAAAAATATTAGTTCCTTCCTATATAGATCCCTTGTTTTAGTTAACCACTGCATTTACTCGAGGGATAAAAAAGCAGCAAAGAAAAATATTAGTTCCTTCCTATATAGATCCCTTGTTTTAGTTAACCACTGCATTTACTCGAGGGATAAAAAAGCAGCAAAGAAAAATATTAGTTCCTTCCTATATAGATTCCTTGTTTTAGTTAACCACTGCATTTACTCGAGGGATAAAAAAGCAGCAAAGAAAAATATTAGTTCCTTCCTATATAGATTCCTTGTTTTAGTTAACCACTGCATTTACTCGAGGGATAAAAAAGCAGCAAAGAAAAATATTAGTTCCTTCCTATATAGATTCCTTGTTTTAGTTAACCACTGCATTTACTCGAGGGATAAAAAAGCAGCAAAGAAAAATATTAGTTCCTTCCTATATAGATTCCTTGTTTTAGTTAACCACTGCATTTACTCGAGGGATAAAAAAGCAGCAAAGAAAAATATTAGTTCCTTCCTATATAGATTCCTTGTTTTAGTTAACCACTGCATTTACTCGAGGGATAAAAAAGCAGCAAAGAAAAATATTAGTTCCTTCCTATATAGATTCCTTGTTTTAGTTAACCACTGCATTGACTCGAGGGATAAAAAAGCAGCAAAGCTAGACATTTTTTTTAAATAAAATGAACGTTTTCAGTAAAGCAGGTTAAGTAGCTTGGGGATTCAGACAAAGAGCATAATGAACAATACAGACAGCCTCTACAAAGCACTTAAAATTTTTAATTAATCACACGCAGGCGTCGAACATTATCATTAATTACGAGTATGAATTGTTCGTGAAATAATCTTTATGTTAACTAAGAGACAAACACGTGTTGTTCAAAATAACAAATAATGGAAACCTATATTTCTAACTTTTAACATTGCCAAGACATGCCGATATCTCCGGAAGTTGTCACTATAGACGATTGAGTTCTCAACAAGGGTGTATTGACGAGGTCTACAATAAAAAAAAATTTAAGATCAAAAATTAAAAGGGTCATATGTATCTCTAAAATCACTGACTCTAGATTGGTCGTGTCTTTACCAAAATGTTCGTTTTCTATTTTTTTAATGCCGAAGTTCATTTCCAATGCTCTTTGAGGGTCATGTGGTTGCATGAGATGTGAACTGATATTTCAAAAATACGTATCATTGTAGGTTGGTTAACAAGTTTAGTGAACAATACATTCGCTGTATTAAAAAATCAATCTTGCGAATCTACCTATACCACGTGACTATCTGGACATACTCCAAATGCAACAATGAAAACTGAGGGCAAACAAGTTATGCGGTCATGCGCACTGTGTATTAATACTAGAATATGACAGGAATTTTAATGAATTGAAAATTGTTAAATGAGGCCATCACTCATGTCTTCCATCATTCGCCACTAGATTTTTTTTACAAAATGCCTGTGCTGAAAACAAAGGCACTTCAGTCATAGTTTCAGGTGACTTTGAACCCGAGACTTCGGTGTCCGTCTGTATATGTATGACACAAATTTTAAGAAAATTAACTAGGGGGGCAAGTTATCCCATGAAAGGTCTATCTATCTATCATCACGCCTTTCATCCCAAGAGGGGTAGGCAGAGACAATCGAATGCCATTTCCCATGAAAGGTATGTTGTGTCTTTTTGACTAAGTGTTTGTTATATGAGCTAGCGACCCCGCCCTTGGCTTCGTAGGGGTTCTTATTACTACTATCTGTTAGAGATAGAATACGCCAGCCACCGCGGTTTTGTAGATTTTATTTTTCACAATTCTTTCCTACATTGTTTTGTATAATTTACGGATTAGATAGCATACGCCATGAAAACTCTATGGCGCTAACTTTTTTCCCGGCTTGATTCACTTATACGTTTAATGCTCAGCTCCTAAACAAGATAGGTCAATGTTTAATACTCAGTGAATCACCCTATCTAATAGTGAAAACCGCAACAAAATCTAATAATACTTATTTAAACAAAAGGATTATGACAAAAAATACCATTCCATTCATCCATATCTATTGCGGCATTAACAAAACTAAATCTAAAACGCAATTAATGCGTTACAATAATAGAAATACATATAAAATATGTATCTAGGCAGTAGATCGTACCATTCACGGATCAATAGTTCGCATTATCACGTAACTTCATAATTCAATTGGAACTTCATATGTACTCGTCTCGACATATCACGCCAACTAGACTAATTTTATTAGAAAGAAAGAAAGAAAGATATTTATTTACAGAAAGAGTATAATAAGGTACTTTCACCAGATTCCTGGTATGCAAAAATACAGAAAGTGGTACATATTATTCCAAATACTAGTGCTAACAAATATTACATACACACATCACATTATAATTATTAACTATATTACATTAGATTAATATCATTAATACATAATACTTAATTCTAATATTTATTTGTCAAGTATTTTTTCACAGTGTAGAAACAATGTCCCACCAGCCATTCACGATTTGCTAAATATTTTTAATGTCCTTTGGCAGTTTATTATAAAGCGTAATAACAGCCATTCCTATACAGTTTCTTGATACCTTCGCCGTTTTGAATAATGGGAGAATCAAGTCGTTTTTGTATCATGAATTAAACGAACAAATGTAACTTTTCTTTTGGAAAAAAATGCTTTGGCTGTGAATATGTTCCATCTACTACTACTATCTACTATGTCAGTTGCGTCAACTATCAAACCTCGTCGCTTTTTATCCCAAGAAGGATAGACATAGACAACCGGATACCATTTACCTAAGATCCTGACATACGCATACGTCTTTCGCCTCCTTTATATTTTTCTCATTTCATGTAGGACCTTTGAGCATATAATGTTCTTTTATGCGACCGACCAATGGCGGTATAACCATACACCTAGCTAGGAAACTGGCTGGAAGAGGCTACAGCGAGCCTGAAGACCTAATTAGTTTCAAAATGTCTGGTACAGAAGGCAAGGGGAAACTGCACTATTCTTCCCAAGAAAGTTAACCATGGTGAGTCAATGCAAGGTGCGTCGTGCTGTGGACCGCCATAATTGACCACGACTGCTCTGTGAAAAGCTCTACGACTGAGAAGAATATACCAATGGAGGTGTGTTTTACTGGAGGTGGAGATTATGCAAACATAATAAAAAAATAACATATGTTCCCGCAAATTAGATCGTCTTTCACTTTTAAAAACGACACAATTAACTATTTTTCTAGAGCTCTGTCTCGCGACAAAAAACGATACGAATTTAATCTATGCCTAAGGTAACATATTACTATGCCTAAGGTAACATATTACTACCGTAAGGGCGCCTTCATAATTAGACGCGTATAGAAGAGCTGCAGTGGCGCGACTGTGGTGACTGGTGACACGCGCACGCCATTTTTGCAGTTACAATTAGTAAAGTAATTAAAACACTATTAATTTTTTTACTGAATTTAAACACTATAAATGTAGAACAAATTGACATTGAAGTTTTTATTGAGGAAGCCATAAATACCCTCCTGAAGCGACGCGCTTCTATTTATGAACGTCTAATTTCAAGTCGTCCTTATCGTCTCGTGGTCAAATGAGCATAAAATTGGCGAGAGGGGGAGCTCGTCTATGGCCCCTCCTTAGTCTTACTACTCTAAGAATACCACAGACTAAATTTTTATAGTAATAAAAAATGACAATTTAAATTTTTATTTACAAACAAAATTTGAGTTTCATTCAACAGATGAACGTGTCGACAGGTGGGATTATAGGCGTAGAAGACGCCCTCGGATATTCATACCAATAATACATTATGATTATGATTATAATAATTGGCCGAGTGGTCAATGCGTCTAGTATATACTACGCAGACCACGATTCGATCCCGGCCATCTTACAAATGGGATTTTTATAATTAAAAACTTATGTGTACATAATCCGACAAACCACACTAGGCTTTTCTATCTAAATATACATAACAGAACTGGCCACTCGTCGGTTATAGCCTCACAAATACCATCGGCTAAAAGATGGAGACTTGGTCTTCCGTTGGGTACCCTGGGACTGATAACACGGTTTCAGAATATGTTACGTATATCTTGATTGAGTACAGTACTACCCGTAAATATTCAATATACTTCAAACTACGACTCGATAACGAATATCATATTATTATTCAATTGCATTACCCCACATCTGTTCTCATACTTTCAATTGGTTTATCTATAACGGACGGAGCAGATAATGTGGCGACTGGGCTACTTACTCAGCTACTTTGCATTTGCCTACGACTCCGCTTGGGTGGATGTGGTCGATCAAAACTAACCTACATATTTTGCTTATAATATTTAGAACTAACGATGTTATTTATTTAGTTAGGAGGACTACAAAAAGTGTAGTAAATTTTTTTTAGACTTTTCTTATTTGGTAAAATAACTTTGCATGTCTTTTTATAGTTGATTTTTTTTAAATTAACCGTTCTAAAATATGATTATTGGCTCTGTACCTGAATGTAAATTAGGTTAAAAAAATATAACTATGTAAAATTGTTAATATAACGTATTTTAATCTTGACAACTTATTTAAAAAAGATATGCAAAGATTGTTTACCAAATAAGACAATACTTGAAAACGGACCTTAGGTATAACAGACAATAGGTAATATTATATCAACCAAACGCACATAAAAGCAGAAGCAGGCTCATCAAGTCACATAAAGGCATAAAGGTAAAACATACCTCACGAACGCATTTCTTAAATTTAGACAAGTTGACATCAAATATGTCAACCGAGACCATACTTTCATTATATGTATAGGTATTTTGATACCACTGTCCATTATGGTATTAAACTGTCAATGCAAAGAGAGCCTTATCTCAATGAGTCTCATTCGAATTTCAAATAAATGCACTAATAGAAACTTCTGTATATTATTAGTAGATAATATTGTTTCTTCTGTGGTCCAAGTACCCACTATGGTCCCTGAAAATTCATTAAATCCATTGAGCCGTTTCGGAACTTTTTCTGACCAAACATTGGAACAGACAGAGGGACCAAAATTGTAAATTAAATTTCTATTCTATTCAGTATTGTGTAAATAGCATTTTCCACATATAGATATTTTGTATTAAATTTAAAATCATAGACATACACTTCTAATTATTTGTAAAGATGATGCCGTCATCATTACACCACCGTAGGTTCACCATAGTTTAAGACCTGTAAAACGATGTCATACTAGAAACAAAAAATATTCAGCAGTTCTCTAATTTTCACAATTACTTTACACAGCAACATTGTATTGTGGTTTATATAAGACATTTGTGACATACAGACAAACACAATTACATTAAGGGCTTGGCTATGGAACCTTAAAGAACGTCATAAATCGATATCTTTATTGTTTAACATAAACAAAATTACGAAGACGATTTCTCTAAAAATAGATAAAACTTTTATTGAAGATATCTTTCCTTTCCCTTTGTGTGGGAAAACGGATACCACGATATTTTATTCAAAGGCGAAACTCGAGAAATAAAAGTATTTCTAAAAATAACATCACGTGTTTCTGCAAAAAAATAATTTAACAATTTGCCAGTTTGTTACGGTCCTTTATAGTCTCGGGTCTAGCCATCCAATCCTAGACAGCTATAATAGGACCATATCGTCATTTTCTTGACTAAAATGATTAATTTTAAATTGCAAGTAGCACCCATGGCACCCCATCCTCCCTTTTCAATTCCGTCGCCTTCGATCGTGTCACTAACGTCGACGTTGGATACTGGAAGGCCCAACTTTGGCCCAAGACGAAGTATTGGTACAAATATATCCAAGGTGGCTACAGCATTAGGAATTAATAGACAACAAAAAATGTAACAGATAAAAGTCAATGACACTTTGCAGTAACTATAAATTCATCATAGAGCTGGCACAACTCAAGGTAGTGTAGTACGGTAGAATACCACAAACGTTACTCACCAACTCTCGTGACCAGTCATTCAATCTGTCGAGCGGTATCTTCAGTACAAATCAAATAAGTACTCCACGTGGGAAGTTATTTAGCAATCTACACGTGTCAAATCGGTGGCATCCTCAAATAGAACAAGTGCCCCAAGTATGAAGATTACGGCATTTATAACTTACAAATGGCAAATAGCACTGGTATTGACGATATTAAAAAGAACAGGTGGATGACACATGAAGTAAATAAAACGCCAGCTCCGAAATACAAGTAAAGCATTGAATCCGGGATCCCTGTTTGAAGTCCAAAAATCTAGCCATTGTGCTATCGACGCAACGAAATATATAAATATAGCTTTATTCTCAAACAATTCTACCTGGGATTCGAACCTATAGAACCGTTGAATCATCAATATCTCTCAGGCGTTATAGTCAATGTAAGGTTAACCCGTCCCAAATTCGGGTCGAGCTGTTCTGGCCTAATAAAACACACGACCTACATTATAAAATCACCAAGCACGAAAATCCCAATAACCATTCAACCGATTAAAGGAACGATCTCAATGACGCGATTGAGTCAACGCGATATCGTAGCGTAAATCTAGCATCAACGTAAGTAACGTCCCTCCCCCGCGCAATTGGAATATGTAATAGTAAATGTGTCAATCCAGGATAAAAATACCACGACCTCCAAAAACTGTTTTTTAGGGTACTGATCAAAAGAAAAGTCATTATCATTAGGGCAATGATATTTTATTGAGACTATACCCAACGAGTGGCAAACTCAGTTTTTGAACTGAAAATATGTGATAAACATACCAATCTGTTCAGTCGTTCAGTAACAAAGACTCAAACCGGATCCTACTTCTAAATGACACGGGTAGAGTGTTGGTGTAAAAGAAGTATAATATGTAAATGAAATTCTGTTTAACTGATTTACAGCCGCCTGTCTCGATAATAAAGGTTTATGTTTGACGGATTAATCCAAAATCTCTTTTATTGCCGTTCCCTTTCATCGGCGAGGATGTAAACATTCTTGAAGAAAATTCATTGTCGTATTCTTTCAAATCCGCGTATATACCGACTTACCCGCAGATTATTCCCATCAAAATCTAATACAAATACATACAAAAATAAAAAAAAACAAATTACATAAATATAGGTATTGTTAGCTGACACATGATTTTGCAAAGTCAAGCGAATATTTACAATACATACTAAAATATTAAACATTGAAAATTTGCTGATTGGAGGCAAATAAGGAAATGAACGAAGCACTAACAATCCCTGGATATTTTTTTTTCTTCACGGGTTTAGCTCCCGAAACCGTGTTACGGTTCCAGGGTACCCAGCGGAAGACCAAGTCTCCCTCGTTTAGCCGATGGTATTTGTGAGGCTATAACCTAACGAGTGGCTAGTTCTGTTGAGATATATATTTAGATGGAAAAGCCTCTAAGTGTGGTTTGTCGGATTATGTACATAAGTGTTTTTAATTAAAAAAACCCATTGGTACAATCCCTGTATATGTATGTTTGTATGAGGTGTAATGAACATATTTCATTCATTTGTATATGTCTATCCTCCTGGAACACAGGGCGTGATGATTCTATTGCTAGGCTTCCCCTTAAAACTACTAAAACACTATTAACCATGGATTTATGCCAAGAGGTATTATGCCAAAATTCATATGGGTTTATGATTATAATCAAAGTCAAAGCTGCAAAGTCCAAAAGAACCCCAAATAACCATGGGTACTATGAATGCCATAAATCCTAATTTTGTCACATACGACATTCTCGCGCTGAGCCGCGGCCACATTTTGTGATTCATGGCAGCGAAACGAATTACTAATCCACTTCAATTTTGTTTCAACACATTCGAAGCAATGTTACGTTAACCATAATCATAACAAACGAACGGGAACGCATGTAGTCATCATACTAATGGTTAACCGTAACCGGCGACCGCTTTTGTTTTTTAAAACTATAAGCAGTAGGTATGACCACTTGTCTTCTTCTTCAGCCTGATACCGTTCACTGCTAGATGTAGGCATTCTCAGCATTGCGCCACTTCTCCCTATCGTCTGCAGTTCTTCTGTGACTTATTCGTTGCTAGATTTTAAGCGACACAAGTAAAGAAAAATAGACAAGAGATATACGAAAGGTAGAATACAGAACAGATATAACTGGAAGAATTGTTCGCAGTTCGCGGGATGCCCAGAAGAAACGCATGCCAAATCCCTGAAGTCGACAAACATAGAACTATTTGACAAGGCAAAAGAAATAAGTCAAGATCAACTCTATGGTCTTAAGTCTTAACCTACCCCAAATTAAATGAGATGTGAGAATATATTAGCAATTTCAGTAAACTAGCAACAAAAACACGACTTTATTGGCCACGAAAGTAAATCGCGCGATAGCCATCTATAAGTACATTAACAAGTGGATTTTGTAGATCGTATTATTTAAATTCGGTATTCTAAACACGGTCGTTGCGCTCTGTTAAACACTGTAAGAAACATCTTTATCGACACGCCGAGGTAACGTGCCTGGAGATAATATTTAGTCATACAACCCGGTTTTGCCCAAATTACTAGACTGATCCGACTGATGAAAACGATTACCTATCTCGAAGTGTTCCATGCGTGGGAATGGAAAAAAGTTAATCGTTTAAATTAATATCATACTAAAAGAGATATACTTATGTTTATACTTGCAAAAGGAAATTTACACTTTGCACACACATATTTTCACGGAACCCTCAGGACGCAAGTCTTACTTATGTAACTTGACCTCTTTTTACACTGGTTCCTTTGACGAGAAGTTATCTTTGTATAGACATCGCACTTTCCTATCAGTAAACATTAAGCCTTTTAAACTTACTTTAACTAGTAAGTTACTTTAAAAGCAAAGGATCACATTAAGAATTTATATATTCATTGAAATTTTCATCCCCAATATTCACAAATTCAGTCATGAATATAAATGGCCATATTTTATAAATATTTCTTCAGCTTTGGAAACTGCCTCAATAATTCAACAACTATAGCTTTACATGCGCAACCTGATGGCAAATGGAAAATGTTCTATTGAAAGCTAAGCAAATGAATCTGCCATTTTCGTTAGAAGGGAATGCTGGAGGAGTGTTGAGTATTGGCAAACTTGTGAGAGAAGGAACCGCTAAAATATAGTTCTGCTTTCATCTACCAATAATTTTCGGATAAATGTTTTCGTTATCATCAATCGGTGGTGAAATATCACTGGTGAAACTCAGTAGAAGGTGAAAAGGGTTTGTGTGACTAAATAAGAAAGAATGTATACTTGTATACTTATTCTTTATGTCTGGTATAATCGATATTACATTTATATCGTGCATCGTGAATTAAGCGATTCCCGCGGATGTGACTCTACAAAGCCAAATTAAAGCAGGCAACCGGTCTTTAATCGGTATAACGATAACCGCGAAATTTTGCATCGTGCACAGCGGTAAACGACCGCGGCCCTCGAGTCTCCGGCAAACGGAATTGACCTCTATACAGCCCGGGCCGGCACCACGGCAACGCCACAACGCCGAACAAAAGGTGTGATTTTATTTATCGAACCATGACATGTGAATTCACGTTTAATTTATGGTATGGACTGTGGAAATTGAGCGACAAGCGAAATAGAAATAAGATATTATAGCCACGTAGGAAGAAATAATTGATGATTGACTGCAATATTCGAAGCAATTACGATCGCCAGGGGTTATGTGAGAGGTGGGATGAATATAGATAGAGGATGTGAAAGAAGTCAGGATCATAGGAAATAGTATTCGATTTCTTCTGCCTAAACCTACTGGAATAAAGTTAAAAATCGTTAGTGTAGAACAGCCATGTCAAACTCAAAGTCACTGGTGGGCCAAAAGCATAAAGACTTGGTGGGCTGCAAAACCTAATTTTTAATGGAAACAAAGTACTAAAAATCTTAACAAAAAGAAGTATTATTAAATGTTGTCCTTTAATAATACTTATTATATGTATATTTATTAAATTTTCAATAAAAAGGACACTTGTTTGCTGCGCGCGCGTTTTCAAAAACCTCGCGGGCCTCATTATCTGGCTGTTTTAAAAATTGATTTGGGCCGCAGGAAAATGCTCAGTGGGCCGCATGTTTGACATGGCTGGTGTTTGTGATTTGTCAAAATCTAACTGAGATACGCTTCCGATTTGGCTTTTAGATGCGAATTAATATGAGCGGAAAGCTAAACTGAATTACCAAGTTATCATTAAATTTCGATACAAAAACTATTTTACAAAAACACTAAACTTAAATCTGCTGAAAAGTAGCGCATCTACACAGGCCATTTAAAATCAGCCACAAAGAACATACTGAAGTCTGAAGGTCTCCCTCAATCGCGTATTATGCAAATGTCGGTAACAAGTGTAAAACTTATGTATAAACATGGTAACCGTTTTTACGTGCTAACAATTCAGTCATGTCTGTCGTTTACTTGTATTTTTTAAACACGTTGTAAGTCCTCCTCTTGCGTTCTACTCTTTACGCAAATTTGCATATTTTAGGCCCAATCTCAAAAAAAAGGAGTTTCTGATTTTTGGCACGCGTGTTCCTAATCCTAGAAGTATCCTTTAAAAGTCTCCTACCCCTAGAGTGTCGGATTCCCCCCAGCCCCACTCCCCCCCTTAGATGTGTCCCTGATGGTGGTTTATTTTATTTTCCACAAAAACTGTCAATAAGAAAAAATATCCCTAATAAATAGTTTATAAAATGGTACTTAGCTTATCTTCTTCTTATTTTACGTTGATGGAGCCACTGTTACTGTACTGTTACGTTACAGTAACATAGCCGATTAATCGGTAGCTAAGATGCTACATTCGCCTTTGACGCCAGTGCGTTGTCCACCATGGCATGACGTAGAATCTTAGCTTATATCAATAGAATGTTTAGTTTTAGAAGTATGATAATTGCATAAAATATTTTTTTTCTCTAAATTTATAGGAAAACGATCAAGTTCTGACAAAATGATCTATGGCAAAAATCAGAACTACATTTTTTTTGAGGTCACTGCATTAATAACTTAGACCTTCTCAGCATTGAGCCACTTCTCCCTATCCAGCAGTTCTATGTTTCAGAAATTGGGGCTAGAGTTACGTATTGACGGCGTTGATAGATTGACGTTGAGAGTTACGGCGATAGTCTCTATAGTAGGCGATACGCGATAGTATCGCCCTGTGGAGATTGGCCCATAGAGTTTGTATCTAATTTGGTGGCACGGACGAGACTATCGCCGCGATTCTCTCGCTCGTGAAGACGGCCCCTTAGTAATCCTACTCAGAAAGCAGACGATCCTGTTTCGGATCGTGGATGTCATTTGTTGTGACGTCGTTGCTTTTGATATTTACTCTATAGCACAGGGTAAACAAAATATGTCATGTTTATGTATATTATATTAAAGCCAAACCGTTCACTTATAAAATTAGTAGGGATATGTAAATTACCTGTATTTGGCGACACACGAAAGCTCAATATTGACTCAATGAATCAGGAAGTATCTTCGCAGGTGGAAAGTGAGTTTACGTGTCGAAGTATTTACACAGCACAGTTATTGTTAACATGGATAGAAATTAATGTAAAATTAATGTAATCTAAAACATATGTTTACATTTGCCATTTAATAACATTGCATAATGTGCAAATCTATATAACTAATAATTAAATTATGTTCGTTGGTAAGCGTATTACTTGAGAACGGCTGGACCGATTTGATAATTCTTTATATGTTCGAAATAGTCCGAATCAGGTTTTTAAGGTAAGAAAAATTTAAAAATTCGGGAAAACTGAAAGTGCTTTTTATATGAACTCAAGAAGTTAATATGGGCTCCACGGCCGAAGCCGGGGCGGAAAGCTACTCTGATATAAATAAGTAGTTATATATTTACAAAGAGTCTGAAAAAATATGATTGGATAAATACATGAAATCGCGAAATGGCTTCCAGGAAAATACGACTCTCCTGTAACAAGTTCCTTCCTACAATTTTATTGTTCGAAAAATATGGATGGCAAATTGACGGACGGGAATAATTGAATTTGGGGCGAAAGTACCTTTAGATTACTTTCGAGATAAAATTTCTTTAAACTGGCGAAATATTTTTTTTATACTAGAACTGCGAGGTCGTCGAAGGTGAAAAGGCCTCGTAACGGCCCAACGTAGAGTGACGCAACGAGTTAAATCCTGATTTTAGAAGAAGGGAAGTGAAATTCGCTTTTTATGTAACAAACTTTCTATGTCAACAACTTCTGTAATTATCTTGGAGAGTATCTACGTTTGCAATCTCTAAATAGAGAAGGCATGCCGAAGGAATGAGATTATTTACCCGGGATAAAAAGTAGCATTATGTTACTTCTAGCCCTCCAACTAGCTCCGTTATTAGAATTGTTATCTGAATGATGTTTGCCCAGAATATAAATAGCCTTCAAAAGATTAACCTTTCATACAGCGATCATATACCTACTGGCCATTTATATTTACAATATTTTATCTTTTAATAAACCAGGTGCTACAAATGGTTTGGACGGGGTTAAAGTAAACACAATTTCATTATATTTAACCTTACTTTGAACCCGGTTATTTTTTCAGTAAAAATAATAGTAACACGAATTCTTGAAGGGCAAAAGTTTCAGCTCGAACATTTATAGGACTAACACGAGCTTTTAGAGAATTCTGTACTACTGTGACAACAATTATAATCTAACGAAAGTGTCAGTGATAGGCTTGTCACCTGTCCTGTTTAATATTGGCAATTGGCACAATAGAGGAAGTGGCTTTGCCATTTTTAAGATTTCGTACAACCGATGAAAAAACGGAACCCTTATAAATACTCTTGTGTCTGTCACAGCTCACAGCTTATTTTCTCCGAATCTACTGGACGGAAAGGTTGAATTTTTTTTAAAGAATACATATTCTGGATACCTTCACGCACATCGTGCCAATCCACAACATTTCAAAATTTTAACACCCTAATTTTATTAGCTTATATGAAAGTAGGTGAAAAATTAAGGTACCCGTATTTTTGCTTTTCTAAAATTTTAACTTTAAAACTCTTAAATTAATTTTTAAATATTGCATTTTTAGAAAAAGCCGATAACGGCTAAAAGTATCAGGTGTCTATGCGTATTCTGTATTAAAAAAAAAAGAAATGACATGAGCTGCGTGCGTTCGTTCGTTTCATTCGTTCAATAGTTCGTTCATGGTTCTTTTGTTTCATTCATTATTGTTTATTTTTGAGTTTATTAATTTAAAATTAAATTTTATTCACTTTCATCAACAAAGATGGGTAGAGAAGCAAGTAAATTGAATTTCCTTGTATCTATTCTATTCTATTTTTTCGTGTTATGGCTCCATCAGTAGTCCCCTTGTATCCTGTTTTGTTTTTACAACTACAACTAATACTTTTTATTGCCAGTTTCCCTTGAAGGCAGAGAGTATAGTAGCTTTGAGCGGTACTCGTTACACAGTGTAGTTTTTTTAAAAAAAAATCTCTTAAACCACTGAATAAAAAAAAATTAAATATGTGTATCGTGTTAAGCAAAGGAAGATCTCCAAACGGATTTTTAATTTTGGTACTTAACGAAAAATGAAATGTTGTGAATTGCCGACATTAAACAGGACAGGCCAACAGTCAATAAAATAAGCTGAGATAATAGATAGGCCTCTTAATACGGTTTATCGTAAAGTTTTTTTCTTACTGTCCCTAATCCCCCAATAACACCGTGAAGCCATCGTGAAGCCACAATACAGATCGTTAGATTAGGTAAACATCAACGCTGACAACCGGCCATTGACCGGAGCGCGCGGCCCATACGAAAGTGAAATCCGTCAACTTGTTGCCGGGGCTGGCGAACGTGGAATAACTGCTAATTCGTTTTGGACGATCATCATGCTAAACTTGTCGCGGGGCGCGCCGACTGTGGATTACCAAATGTGTGCACATAATTAATTGTAGGGTGAAAATGTAAGTGTCGTGGCCTTCATTAACCTCGATAATGAAGGACTTGAAAGCGGAGGACCCGGGTACAATCCTCGCTTGGCCAAAAAAAGACACGCAAAACACTTCACCGCACATCTGACGCTTGCACTCAGTTGTTTTTATTATGGGAAACTCACTAAATGTGGAAGTAGTTACGACTCTGGTCACGGTTCGCGGTACAAAGTCCGTGATGGTGTTTTAGCGAATCATGTCAGACGACGAGTAAAGTGAAGGTCTCATATCAGAACTTAATTAGGTACCTACTTATTATGTGGTTTATCAAATACTTTCATCATATTGACCTAGATTATAAATAATTTTGAGCTAAAGCCGGTCACATTACTACATTGGACCCTCTTTATAGAGTCTTAAAGTAATTAGACCACATATTTTAAAAAGGTCATATTCAGACTGAACAAAATTCAATATGTCTTATTTCAACTAGGTTATTGTAATATATTTTATTTCCAATTGAACAACTCCAAAACAAAATTTCAGCCGTTTATAATATTGCTTAACGAAGCAATATTTCTTCAGCGCTTCTCTTGGAGGGAGCATGAAAACTTTCTACGTCGCCAATGATGCGAATAACACCCTCTCTGTACTTTGTAACTTTATATTTTTCACTGAACATATTGCGGTATTTATGGCTTTTCCCTGTTATTTTCGAATTACGGTTTAGTAGTTTAAAGGAAAATACGAGGTATTTCAAACGACGCAAATTCACGAACTAATAATGCCTCAAAATAATTCGAATAACCTCAAAAAATATCGAATTGAGACAATCTTGTCTTCAGTTTGGGGCCAGTAGTTAACACTGATTTTTTTATTATCTCACCATATTTTATGACGTCGAGCACCAGCAAGAACGATGATTTCATTAAAATACCTGAAACAAAATTTAAAAAAAATGTATTCGATATGCAAACGACACTACTTCTAGCACATGCTCATTGCTCATAGGCCACAACCCAGAACAAGAAACAGAAACATATATCCGCAACCATAGATTTAGTATAGACGCGCGGTCGTAGAGCGCCAGCATACTACATCTTGTCCGCAACTGTCATTACAGTCAGTTTTGAATGAAGGTGGAAACACCATCTATGTTCCCAGCTTCATACAACCTTACATCCTTCAAACGAAACGTGAAAAAGCAACTTCTACAGGCCGCAATGTGACGATTGCGATACTTGTAGCAATAGTTGACTCATGCACCACTTGCATGTTACCAGTGTCTCTAACCATGCCGCACGGTATAAATACCGTGTAATTTTTTAATACCCTTACTTAAGAAGCAACAAGAATCGCAAAACTGAGTTTAATTTATATCGTAACTAAGCGCGTTTCGGACGTTGATTGACGCAGGTTGCGATCGGCGGACAACCGGGCAAGCCACACGAGACCAGACCCCCCTAAACTAATGAGAACTGTCGCTTCTGAAATTACTCACATTTATAACCACGGTAATATTGAATTGGCATTTAAGACCTAATATATTGAATAACAAAATCCCATCGAGATTGGCAGAGTATTAGGTTTTACTCTGCTCCTAATGTTTGATGTCATTTATACCAGGCCAGCGTATTTAGCCAAATGTCTAGATATCATGTAGAAAAAGCATCAGTGCTTCACTTGGAGACAACAAAGATGCAGGAATACTGCAGCCGAAAAATCGTTCTCATGCAGTGCAAGCGCAAAAGGCAACGAGGAATAAGCTCAAACACCCGTATTACAATTACAAGTAATTCCTCAATTCAATATCGCTGAAACAAACTACCTCCAGTTTGGCAGAACGTTCCTCGACCCCCTTCAGTGGCGAAATTACTAAAGCGGAGCTAAAATACTAATTTAATTAGAGGAGTCTCATTCGAGGGAAAGTCTCCCATCTACCTGGACGTAATTAAACATCGATGGAATTAAAGCTCACGTAAGCATTATGCACCCATATTGCATTAGCTCAGCAATAATACAAAACGCCCACGCAGGGTGGTAGGTCCGTGCACGCAACACGCCGTGTTTACCCACGTGGCGCAACATAAATATAATTAGATAGAGCAAACTAATCCACTAGGACAACATACTGAAATCTGGATATAGCCGGATGTTACAAGAAATATTTTTGAAAGAAACGAGTGGCATCCACCTGAAAAGCTGCCAAAGTGGCAAGTTCATGAATTGAACTTGATTGCCATAACAGCAATTGGTAGGTATGCTCACTACGCTGGGTAGTGTTGGCTACTATACTTCTTTACTCTCTTCGATATTTCAGGATATAATCCTAATGAAAAAACTTACGTTTGTTTGTACCAGTCTAAAACGGTTCAGCCGTTCATTATCAATGCTAAATAACAGACCTCGAAATTATCACATTTAGTATAATATAAAAATCAATGCCACTTTTCGTTGTAATTTTATAACTCGAGAACGGCTGAACCGATTTGGCTAATTCTTTTTTGTTTTATTCGTTACAACACAGGGGTGGTTTAGAAGAAAAAAAAGTTGGAAAACCTTAAAGTTCAACTGAAA
The DNA here is from genome assembly GCA_963924495.1 of Nemapogon koenigi. NCBI lineage: Eukaryota > Metazoa > Arthropoda > Insecta > Lepidoptera > Tineidae > Nemapogon > Nemapogon koenigi. The sequence continues at coordinate 9,725,224 of OZ004647.1, read as the reverse complement.
AATAAAAAATAATAAATAGGTAATTTTGTATGGGAATCGCAGGAGTAGAATTATAGGAGTAGAGGTAGGGGTAGTGGTAGTGGTAAAGGTAGGGGTAGGGGTAGGGGTAGGGGTAGAGGTAGGGGTAGGGGTAGAGGTAGGGGTAGAGGTAGGGGTAGAGGTAGGGGTAGAGGTAGGGGTAGGAGTAGTTGTTTTCCACGGACGAAGGAAAGTAAATAGCAGGCAAGCCAACGTTTGGGCAGGACAACGTCTGCCGAGTCCGCTAGTTTAGTATAATGTTTAGAGTTCGTGAAAATTAAAAATATGTAAATAGGTATTTGGGTAAAACTATAGATAACTGGACCAGGTTTGTGGAACTAAAACAAACAAAAAATAAGACAATGACGAATTAACTATTTTTTTATTCATTTTAAGTATAACTAACGGTCGACCAAGAAACCTGCTAACGGGTATTAACTTAACTTTTGTGACAAACTTTAAGAAAGTTAAAAACAATTATGGTTAGTCATAACTGCCCAATAAACTAAACTTCAAATCAGGCAGCCAACGGTTCTGGGTCTGACTGGTTTTTAGGTTAATAAACCAGATGCTTTCAAACTGTTTTGGGCCCTTGCCGATTTTTTAATTTACCATAGACTTTATGGCTAAGACCAGATTATCAAAGGCCAGAGTATAATATTGTATTGCAACATTTGTAACAATATTTCCCCAGACAACTTTTACAGCTTTTGACTAACTGTAACTCATGCACAACACAATAATTTAGTCGGCTAGATAGAAAAGAGCACTAATTACACACTTAAACAAAATTCACATGCTAAACGGTCAATTTTTCACACGATGCGATGTGCAGGTACAGGAATTTTAAAGTGGTAAAGTTTTTATACATAACATAAAATATTTACTGTTAACAATAATATTATATTCATATGACCTCAGAATAGAAAATAAACTAGAAATATTGTATGAGATCATATTAAATACGTGTAATTTTTGTAATTCCTTTATACCGCGTTGCCGGTCTCGAATAAGACCTCCCATAATGACAACAATATAACACAACATGAATTTCGATTCTAAGATTAATGATTATTATTTTCGGACTTGATAATTATGGTAGTGAACAACGAATAATGTATAATTGGAAATACAATTGGAATTTGCATAAAATGAGACCGTGGCTAAGTCGTCAGTTTCTCTATACTCTATCTATACAAAGGTGGAGCTGTCACCCACCCGAACCTCTAAAACTACTATCTAAACTTCGACCCTATGTTATCTTTAGAGGAAATGAGCTTGAAGGCTCAATTCAGACTTCGGATCCCCTCAGGGATCTATTATCCCTATCTCTACCCATTATCCCTTACATTGCAATATACTGGTGAACTTGTGCCTTACAAAACTGAATAACAAACGCAAAGTGTTTTGTGAAAATCTATTGTCTGAAATATGAAACTGTAATAAATATTTTAATGACGATGTTATATTCCTGAGTAATATTCCTTTCCGTCGACAACCTTTAATTTAGGCTTGAATAATAACTGTCATTTAAATGCCCTCAGGTACCGACATTTCAAAAGTCTCAAGTAAATCCTAGCTGCCCCAAGTGATGGAGAAAATTTGTCACCTATTATAGTATGGCAACTTTGGAGATATATTAGATGCGATTTCACCTCGCAACTCCCTTTTTACAAATACATACATTATCCTGATTGCCATACAAGTTCATACAACCCCACTGTACCTCGAAAAATACATAGTTTTACTATTCAGTTCAATCGTCTTGTAATTTCCAGCTTCATTAAACAATTGCTAAGCAAGCTGTGATTTTAAACCGTAACGAGAGAAAGTGTCAACTGTGAACGGAAACGGGCAGCAAACTAACAATCGATGGAGGCTATAATAAAACACAATTAAATGTCAGGTAGAAAGTTTACAATTTATATTTAAAAATATTATGGGCTTTAAATATCGCAGGACATTTTATGATTATAGAATTAAAATAAAAAGATGGCCATCACGGGACGCCCGGCAGATGTGAAACATCGAAATTGACGCGTCAAGTATACTGTAGGTAGATGAATTGAGAGGCACACGCAGTACACAAACTCACACGGAGAAGCAAGGAAGTATATTATAGTATACGCGCCACGCACTCACAAGAGAATAGAGAACGGCGGCGGAGAGGGGTCATGCCGTAGTTGTCCATCACAACATACGCGAATCGGTCTTACCCCCAACACGCGCCAATAAATGTTATCACATCAAAATATAATAATGCTTCCCTGAGTAGTACCATGTATCTTGCCAACAACAAAACCGCTGTTATAATGTCATGGCATACCTTCGAGATTGACATATCTAATATGACAGGGAAAATTTCTATTGCTTGCTGTTTGCAACATACATAATAAGGCTGCAGTTGCTGTAATAAATATTTCAAGACCATCCCCGTCCCGTTTTACAGGACCAAAATGAACCATATGGATCCATGCACACATATTTTTGACATAGACTATACAAATAACGCTATATTACCAAGATTAACATTTCACATAACAATGAAGTGAAAGATGATGATGTGACTAAAATGAAGGCTGGTTTGGACACGTTGAAAGAATGAAGTATGAAAGAAGATTGACTAAAAAGGTTTATATGCCTGAAGTAAAAGGAAATACTGGCAGAGGAGGACCTAGATGTACTTGAATTGAACATATAAAAAATGTATTGATCGATGGAAATATTAAAAGTACACACAATCGCCGAGCATGTATGGAAAGGTATGATGAATATAAAAGAAGCGAAAGAGGTATGTCAGGATTGTAAAAAATGACATTCGATTGCCTACCCCTCTTGGGATAAAAGGCGTGATGATACATAGATTATATCAGAAACATTAAAAACCAGACATAGAAAAGTTAAATATGAATGAATGGCATTGATATCGAAAAATCCATTTGCCAAATCTATACGGTGACATCAATCTTTTACTATCCGTAAAGTAATTGACAAAAAGCTGGCAAAACTGACATATCCATTAGGTATAACAAAAAAAAATGGGTCAAACGATGAAATAAGCTCAACTTCGCCCATTTAAGAAATAATACGAACACGATAAACTAAAGAGTTCACTGTCGATAAAAGGCAATAACAAGATTATCGTTTGTAATAAAAACGAAGCGATACGCATGATTGAAATATATAATGTTACATAGTCGTTGCCAGCGGCTTTGCCCGCCTAGAAGTAGTTACAAAAGTACCAAATTACAATCGAATTAGCTGAGCGTATACGGCGGTGAATGAGTTTTAAAACTAGTTTTTAGGTTTTATAATAAACTAGCAATCCCGCCCCCAGCTTCCCACGGGTACAATTTATCTATTAGAGATGATCTGTTCAATATGGACAACTGCCATGGCAAAAAAAAATTACACTGTTACTGGTGTCCCTGGCCGCACCGCAAGGTATAAAAGCCGTGAAGGTGTGTGTAGATTATTTTATTCTATACATTTCTTTCCTACATCATTTTGTTATATCTCTGACGGATTAGACAGCATACGCCATGAAAACTCACTGGAGCTAACTTTTTTCCCGACTAGATTTTTATTAGAGATATCTGATAATGCTCAGCTCCTAAACATGATAGGTCCATGTCTAATACTCGTAAACCTTCCCAGTGAATCAATCTATCTAATAGTGAAAACTTTGTGATAATGACAATAATATTAGATTTTATGTCAATTGAACGATTGATCGGTAAATAAATGATCCCACAAACATGTAGTAGGTTATTAAAATGGTTTCATGTCACGTTGCCTTGTTTACTGCCTGCATTTTTCTATCAGTAGGAACAATGTTTCGTTTCCATTGAAATTGCGGTCAACACTAACGATACGACACATGCTAACCTATACAAAAATACCTCATACAAATAGAACGTCACGTGAAGACAATGCACCAGTAATTTACTTTTCTCGTCCAACGTGAGACAGCCTCGGCCGCACTGACGTTAATTGAAAAGCTTTCCCAGCGGGCGAGTCTTATATTCCCAGTTTGTTCTCCCCCAAGTAGAAATAGCCAGTAATTGAATTACCGCAGATTCCTTCTGTTAAGGAAAGACAAACGTTTCGCTGGTATTGTCCTACCTATACAAGCATTTTCTGTTATTTAATGTCCCGGGTTGTTTCCATGACGGAACCCTACAAATTGGAACTGATTGCAGATTGAAAATGAGAAACGTAGAGTTAAAACGCCAACTGTCTATTTGCCCCATTTGGAGCTCTTTATCTCGTACTAGTTTTTGCCCGCGGTTTCACCCGCGTGGAAATAGAAAATCCCGTAACGCCTTAGAAAGAAAATGGCAATGGTTGGTGATGTTGCAATATTTAGTATTTATTACGCCATACAAAATTGGTCTCCACGAAAAGCACTTTTATTTTAACGGGATAGTATACAGCCTGAAGGGGTCCATTCTAAATATAGATTTTTTTCAATCGGATTTAGAGATTACCTCCTACATCCAAACTTACAAACTTTACCTCTTTAAAAGATTCTGATCTCGTGAAATACACATCGCGCGTGAATTGTGATAATGTTCAACCCTTTTAACCAGACTTACCCACCCATAGAGCAACTCCGTGTTACTCTATGAACTTACCTGACCAAGATAAATAGAGTCACGATATATCAATTTCGCCACTCAATCAGATACCTTCCAATTTTTAGTTTCACCCCGCTCTAAGTTTCGCAGAACATTGCACAATTATCTATCAGAATTCTAGCAAACAAACATACTAATACAGTTTACCATTAAAACCATAACCGGTAAGTTTTCAATTGCAAATGAAAACGAAGCGAGTCCCCAAAGATGTTTAATTTTCTCAATTCTTCAGGTTTCTCAATTCCCAGAACTTTTCGAACTCCGTAGGCACTCAGCCGACGACGTGAATCTAAAACTAGAATAAGTGAAATATACTAAATGAAGTTGTCGTCCATTTAGCTGATGCTATTGAGGCTACGAACAAGTACCAGCTCTTTCTAGATCGAAATACCTTCGAACAAAGCCACTATAAGATAACTACCGATACAACATGATTAACTTTCAGAAGTAAGATCGTTGATATCAGGTAAAAGTGTGCATCTGCATACATCGTGTCCATAATAATAAACTTCCGTCAGCGACATGTTCCATCTTAAATAAAATTGACTTTCCTCAGTGCAAATAGACTGAGTAATATAATAGATTAGATAATAAACTTAAACAGGCTTATCTGTGAGATAACGTAACATTAAAATATTAATGTAGTAAGGAGGTAGGCGTAAATTTTGTGTTTCGATTCTGAATACATACATCGATGTAAATTCATTTCGGACTAGGCCGCCAGGGCGAAGGCCGTAAAAAGTGTAAGACTTCGACCGTCACGACACTTTTGATATATGTGTGTTTAGCGTATGTCTATGTATTAAGTTTATCATTAGTTTATATAATAATTAATAAAAAAATAATTTATTTTCATAACTTAAAAAAACGTTACAATTTTATTACCATTCCTTCATTTATTATTTTTCATTTAATTACGTTAATTTATTTCATTGTGCCTTTCAATTTTTTTTTATACCTGCATAGCTATTACACACAGAAACCTCTTTCAAAGAAAATTGGATAACTTTTTGGCTATTGAAGTCGGCTCGACTCCTAACGACTCTATTTTTTTCGACCACAACATTATTAAAAATCAATATAAGATTGATTGGAACGAAACAGGATATAACTAAATCTAAAAGATCATATATGAATAAAAACCGAGAAGTGCTTGAGGCAATATAAATAAGAGTTGCCCAGCAGCCATAATAAAGACCCTTTGTTCCAAAGAGACCACCCAATTACGGTATACTCTAACAGGCTATTTCCTAATACCGTTCTGTTTGGATTGTACAAATTGTACCGGGCAATTAGGTTACTTATTATTAAACTGGTGGAACTACAAACAATCCATTGGAATGACACCGTATTCATTTTCTGTTCAGACCTCAATAATCTGTCATTGGATATATAGGGGGTACCCATGGGTCAATATATGAGGAGAATATTAAAATACAATATCCTCTAACAATTTAGCGAAGTTACGTTAATTTTTTTAGGAATAAAGTTGTCTTATTCTGGGTACTTCCTATATAAGTTAAAGAACCAAAATAAACAAAATGCTTAAAATCTGTACAAAGTAATCAAAAAAAGGCAGTCATGGGGACAGCCGACAGAAGTGAAAACTTAAGCATTTGTGCCGAGAGCATGTCGTCGTGCGAACCCATAAGATTTTCCCCTACCAAAAATCGCTGAACGCGCCTAAAGAAGTTTTCACTTCAAAATGTTGGGCCAATTTTTGTAAATCGCCTGTTCTCCACAAGATAGCAAACAACACCACAGGAAATAATTCGGCGCAATGTTAAACATTTCTTTATTTTCTAGCTAAAATAACACTTACATTTAATTTTATTCCAAAAAAACATCACAGGGAAGTGACACGAAACAGACGCGCGCATTTTACACCGGTTCGGTAATAAAATAACAAAACGACCAAAGATGTTTATACAATGGTCCATGTAAATACTTTTTATAATTAGTGGCTTCCCCCTTTTTATTTAACACATATCATCTGCGCATTGTTTATGAAAGAAGCGAATGAAAGACAAAAATAAAAACCGGCGCGCTGAACGCATTTCATTTTGACTTAAAGGTCCCTTTATACGAAATTTACGTTTCTAGATGGAGTTATCTTTAAAGAAATCATCATTATTAAAATCAGAAAAAAATGTACAGATACATATTCGATTTAGAGTCTTTTGTGGATGAAAACACAATATTTAACATTTTATTCGATACAAAAAAAAACAGAAGTACCGTCGATTTTAAAAACATTTTGAGTAAAATCAAAATTTAATGTATAATTTATTACTAATTACATTTGACAGGGATATTTGTGGATAGATTTATAATATAACACTTTAATATTTTCTAATAAAATATAAACTAGAGAAACCCAGTGTCTAACCGGACGTCATAGAGGTAGGATCTCTGTCTGTGTCACTTCGACACGCGCGTAATATTACATACATACATTTACATATATTACGAAATCACAAACAGACATTTGTTTAGATTTAGTAGGTATAGATGAGGCATGCTCGCTGGCCGTCATATGTAGATAGGTACTGCTTCTGGTACTACCTACCCGTCATTGTCGTTCATATCGCGGCAACGGCTCCTAGTCGCGTTAAAAACCTAATGTTGTGGGAGAAGGCGCCCTTAATTTGAATAGAACCAGAAAAAAAAATGAAAAATTTTAGGCTATCAAATCCAAGCGTGCATGTATTTAAAAAAAACATCCATACGACATCGTACATCAGGCACAGCAATAAGCGGTTTAGACAAAGACTAATATTTGAGTACAGAACAAAACCCTAAAACTGTAGTATGCACATAATAATATTATGTACAGTGAGTATTTATTTATATTGTAAAGCGCGGGATATCATTACTTCTGTGCGGTTTTCGCATTTTCCGTAACCACAAATAAATACACACACAGTAAAATTTGACACTCTAAACGCCCTCGACCGACTCTTCCATTACCATCACCTCGTATAGTTTAAACTTGTTTGTTCCAAAGATTTAATAAAGCAACAGTAGCAAGCAACTTGTTTGCGAAACAGTGGGCGGCGCTAATCTTAAAGGAGGAAATTGTATTCCGGTCCACGTTGCGACAGGTCTAATACACTTGATTTATTGCTGTTTACCATTCGTTACCTGGCGATTTGTATCATCAAGTCCACAAAACCTTAAGGGATAAGACAGCTTAGGCAAGTTTATTTTATGAAAACCTCTTCTGTATGGGCAATCAAATGTTGTCATTGCTACCAGTATAAGTATATATGCTGGCCACGTTGCAATATGGTGCGCGATGATTCGGATGTAATAGCAGACTATTAGAAGTTCTCAAATAACTCAAATCAAAACTTGGAATTGATTTCCCTCCACAAGTTTTAAATTGAGAGAAATCTTCACCTTCGATCTTTCTCAAAGTTTTCTAACGTAGGGTTTTCGATTTATTTTCAAACTTGAAAATAACATCAGGACAGGATTGAGTAATAGCTGTTAAAATAGCTTCCAACTAAGGATAAAGTCTATAGGTCAAAGGAAATAAAATTACGATTACGAATAACTCGACGATTGATTACTCTGACCACATTGTGCATCTCCCTACTCAAACCTAAGAAATTTCAAATCAGATTCTTCACCATCTGCGTTTCAAAGCAATCACACTAAATTGCTTATCATCCTCTTGGGCTCACTATTACATATGCACTGGCATTTGCAAAGTCCTTTGTCTCTGCACAGTGCACACCCCCATAGGATTCAACAGTGATCTAAACCCATCAGCACCTGCTCTTCCATTCATAATATCTTTACAAACCACAGGCACTTTCCCTGTCAACCTTTTGACTCTACAAAGAGAAACTTACCACAAAATTGATCTAACAGATCTAGCACCGCGTCATTCGGAAGCGCGCGTCGCTTTTAATCTCCACGCTCAACTCGATGTTTGCAATAAACAGGACGCGCACACTTACCTATTCCATTTTACATATCCGTTCCTGCTGGGGACATTCCGTCTACAGCTGAATATCACTATCCGCTGTAGGTGATTCGTTTTTAGATGATACAGGAAGCAAACTAGATAATGTTAACAGGAACAGCGTGGGAATAGAATAAAGACTAAGGTGTGACGAAATAACAATATCCTCGAATTAAAACTAAGTGGACATGAACTAGCATGAACAGGACTATTAGGATGTTTGTCCTCAGGATCCTGGAAGAGAATCCCAGTTCCCAGTGAAGTAGACAAAAAACTAAGGAACCTTCGTTAATGGGTACTTCTTAGAATCCTTTTGGGACAGTCTTTACTAAACCCTTCATATTTCTAGATTAAACTAAGCAATAAAAGCTTTAGAACATGATATAGGATTTTTTTGAGACTACATGAATTTTTGGAATCAGCAAAGATTGTTAAACTTTTGATAAACCATAATCAATGTCAATTAATTTTTTTGTGACACGAAAGAAACACTATACGATTTCCTTCATGCTCGGTAACCCATCACGCAATGTAAGCCAAATTATTTACTCCTCTATCAAAATTACTTTTTTGCACAACATCGTCGCACCGAGATCGTGAGTCACGTCTCTTTCACAATGACATTTTGAGACTACGCGAACACTTGGCAGCTTAGACCGCAAACTGGCAAACGGTGCACGTTTTCTTGGGAATGCATTTTTCTTTACCGCTACTGTGCAAAAAACAAGGCGGGACGGTATCAAATAGCAAAAAGTAAACCTCCAGGGTAACTCAATTGATCTGTACACATCCATCATTATAGCTGATATTTATTAAGGCTACTACCTTACGAAGACCGATGAGGTATTTTGAGATTAAATAAAGGTTCACCCGTCTTTTAACCGACCTTGTGGTATGCTGCTGACAAATACGAAATGATTGACACAATAGCTTCCAACTGGCTACAACTGTGACTGCCCAGCACCGTGACAAACTACAACTCAAGTCGTTTTAGCGAAATGACATGCGTAACGAATAATCGTCGGATGACACGCCGAATCATCATCTGTTGCTCAACAATAATACAACGGTATATTCTTTGTCAGAGTCGCTTAGGAGTTAGGCAAGATAAAATGAGGATGGAAGAACCGTTGCATTGGTTTTAAAGAATGCCCGAATATTATCCATAATGGCTGAAACGATTTGAATAAAATTTTGGTAGAGCAACTTAAAGCAAAAAGTTGTCGTGCGTCGGTTTCACCGAGCTTTGAAATATGTGTGTCGGTTTCAATTCAATAGGTTCGTCAAGTAACTCAAGGTAGGCTCCGTAAAATGAGAAAATTGTCAATTTTATAGCGTTGTATTTAAAACTGGGTGCAAGCCTCACTCGAAGACTTCTTATGTGCGTCGGTGGCAGAGTGGTTAAGACGTCTGGTATTAACTAGGCAGACCTCGATCCCGGACCCCGGCTATGTACCAATGGGTATTTCATAATTAAAAATATATGGACATAATCTGACAAACCACACTTAGTGGCTTTTCCATCTAAATTAACCTCAACAGAACTGGCCACTAGTTAGGTATAGCCTTACAAATACCATCGGCTAAAAAAGAGGAAGACTTGGTCTTGAGCTGGGTACTCTGGGATCGTAACACGGTTTCGGGAGTTGTAAGGTAACCTGTGAAGAAAGAAAAAAAGACTTCTTATGTTTCGGATGACACGAAGATATAAAATTACCAGTGTCTCTGGCCAAGACGCAAGATATAAAGATCGTAATGGTGCTATTTTTTTATGAAGCTAAATAAAATGAGTGCAATAGACCTTCGCACCGTATAATCAGGCCCTGTCCATTGTTAACAGGATTGTGGGCATGACTGATGCAGATATATTTTTTGACCCCGAGCCGAGACTCTTGGCAACAGCAGGATGCATATTGGAGGCTGGTAACTTATGCCAAATTTAATTGTATCTGGAATGTGCTAGGTATTGATAGTGCCTTGTTAAGTAATTTGTTTGTATTCTGGTACGATGTAGTGCGCTGATGGTTTAATTTTAATTTTTTTTTTCTTTTTAATAGTTGTGTTTGATGGAAAATGTGCTAGGTATAGTTTGTCTTGACTAAATCTTGCATGTGTGTATTGAAATGTTAGTGCAAGATGTTATATTTGAATAAATAAAATAAATAAATAAATAAATAAAAATCATCGCGCACGCCGACCAAGAACAAAGACCGCCAATTACATAATAGCATTTAACAACTAATAAAATGTCTGTTACAACAAATTGTACAACGTTTAATACTGGTTGGACGACAACAGCCGTACAAATTTTGTTATTCGACCGAGATATGTACACGGGTATGATAGACTTCGCGTGCTACTAGGGTTGACGATGGCCGTCGTCCTTTTCGAAATTCTATCTAATATTATAAATGCGAGTGTTTGCTTGTTAGTCCTTCTTTCAAGCCATTTTTTTTATATTATTTCCAAGGCCAGTCTTAAAGAAAAAGAAAACCGAGACATGTACTTATGGGAAAACATTGTTTTGGTCTGAAAAAAAAACAACAAGGAATATGCTAGTAATACATGCTAATGTTATAAAATGCGTAAGTAACTCTGTCTGTTTCACGGCTAAACCACTGAACCGATTGTGATGAAGGACATTGGGTACTTTTTTTTAAATCCATCCCCCTAATGGGGTAAATTGGGGTATAATAAGGAACGAAATTTAGTATGGGCCACATGGGTAAACAAACATCTATCAAATAGTAGAATGGGGGCGTCGAAGGCGAGAGTATTCTTCCTAGGAGTTCGTTAACTGATATGGATGAGGTATACAGTTTAACCAGATCCAGATCATAGAAGGTTGTATTTCCAGGACCTGGATTCAAGAACCAACTTCGCCATTGCGAGTATGTCGACAACCCTGCCAAGACATCGATCAACGACGACCAAGCCACAAAAAATCACACAGGTCGATCCACTTCTTGTCTTCGCTGTTCAATGCAGCGTAACGGTAAAACTCAGACATCAAGCCCGCCGGCATCTCCTATATACCTAGTTGTTATATTATGTGCCAGTGATTGAAACAATCAAATAAAAACTACAATATCTAGCAACTCTTTTTATTATTATATTAAGTATATATATATGGGTGATTTTAATTAAAAACTTATGTACATAAACCGACAGACGACACCTAGAGGCCTTTCTAAATATAAATATACCTCAACAGAACTGGCCAATCGTTAGGTATAGCCTCACAAATGCCATCGTTTAAACGAGGGAGACTTAATCTTCAGCTGGGTACCTAGGAACCGTAAAACGGTTTCGGGACCTGTAAAGCAACCCGTGAAAAAAGAAAAAGGAAAAAAATCTAAAAAACTGTCTGTCTGTTACGCTTTCACGGCTAAGCGTTTCAGCGCTTATTCGTTGCTGAAACGATGTAAGCTTCCCCTAGGCGGAAGGACATACGCAACTTTTTTTTAAATCTACCACCCTAAGGGGGTATAGGGGATGAAAATTAGCTTTGTATGAGCATCGAGCAAATCTCTTAACTCAAAAACTCTCAAGTTGTCTGAGACAACGCACAGCCTAAACCGGTGTACCTAGAAATTTTAAAATTACAATTTGCGATTTACGCGTTTTTATGAGAATTGAGGTCACGCAGGATCGGACGGTAAAACCTCAGAAAACGCGTGCCTCGCGAAATTTCTCGCTCAACTCAATCCCTTTGAAAAGTGCCCTTTCGGATAATAATTATGATGAATCAATCATGTAAAATTTAATTAGCATTTTATTTTTAGAGATCAAATGACATTGTGTTATCTACAATGACACATCAGGTCTCATGACACCATGACACTGGAGTTCCGTTTCCTACAGACAACAGAGGTCGCCTACGTGACTCATGTTTAGAGGAAATTCAAATAAATTAACATGAGAAATCGAAAATTGATATGTAAGAACAGTACCTTTAGTATTCTAATACGTAATAATTTATGATGGTAGGTATGTAATAGAAAAGCTTATTGTAATTTCGTCATCGATGAAGTGTGGCGAGGCTATGAAAGCGATTGGCCCTTAGGGCACGTACACAAAGGCAGCAGATTGATCGCGCGAAAATGTCGGTAAAGATAACTTCGGATTAATCACAAACAAACACACCTTCACGGTTTTTATACCTTGCGGTGTGGGCAGAAGTACCGGTAACAGCGTCCACTTTTTGCCAGTTGTCCATATTGAACCAGATGGCAAGCTTGTTGCTGCACTTAATGGACCTAGATGTGTCACTTCTTTCAGACGTAATATCTGTTATTTTTATAAGATTTTTTTACGTGCCCTCCGAAGCACGAGGAGTCGATTAAAGCACATATTCTTAAAGGATTGCTTAGCATTTTTTTAACGAGTGTGTATAATTAATATTTGAAAAATAAAAGTCGTGCTGTATTGATTGTCCCCCACATTATGCTAAACTTCACCGAACGCAGACCACCGTAACCACATGTATCAGGAAAACAAGTATTATTTATTTTCCAAGATGTCAACACGTCACCGTTTTAAACCGAAACAACACTATAATAGGTGCAGACATCCTAAAGATATTCAAATATTCTCATTGTTATAAAGTGCAAAAACAGATCGGCCTTGAAACATCTTTTTGTCAATCACCATTTAATTAAGTTTTTAAGCCTTGCTTACTCATACTTCATACACCCAATGCACAACAATGTGTCATAATGTGCATACAGATGACATTTTTATTTGTAGAAAAGGACAAGATGATGTTTCCTTTCATGCAACTGTTAGATAATAATAAAAATATGTTCTTCATATTAAAATTAATGATTCCACGTCCTGTCATGGCGACAAACGCACGCCTGTAATAGTTGTGATTAGTCGTTGATTAATAAGACATATCACAGTCGGCGGGAACATCCTAGCTACCGATTTATCAGCTATTATTACGTCTATAATACTTGACATTGGTAAATCATTGATTAACATTAATGGAGCCATTATAAAATATGCTGTTCCTTGGTGATGAAGCCCATCACTTGAGAGCACATTGACTGATTTGTAACATTTTTTTTTTAAATGTTCGTAATAGTCTGAATAAGGTTTTTAGAGAAATATAAATTGGAAAAAATTACCAGAAAATTGAAAATTTTAAAATGCAATGATCTGGATTAAAACATATTTAAAGCTAGTGTAAAACTCAGGAAACAGGAAAGGAAGGGACTTAGTATCAAATTAATATATTATCTATCCATTTCGAACATAAGGTAATTGTTTCTAAGCACTATAACTATTATGTCAAACAATGTAATGTTGTTTGTTATCAAGAGCACATTGCTGATAAGTCAGTGGAGAGTAAATAGCGCTCAAGTCTTTACTTAATTATATGCAAACAAAGAGCATTATTGTATTTGAGTGCATGCTGCAGTAAATATATTAAACTTGGTGCTTAGATAATGTTACTAGCAATGCACCCGGATTTCATATTATTAGGTACCTAGATCTAGTAGGGGTGGGGGAGGGGGTTGGTGATATGATGTGGCAAAAATGAGTTATTTTGATCTACCTACATTCCTACTGTAGTAGATCATTCCATACAATTTATACATGTTTAGCATGTCATTTTATAATCCATCCTTACTAATATTATAAATGTGAAGTTTGTTTTTTGTCTTTCATTCATGCCAAAATGGAGGAATGATTATTTCCACAGAGATAGATAAATAGGATTCTACGTCATGTCACGGCGACCAACGCACGCGTTCCGTCGTGACATGATGGGGAATCTAGTTTAATCCCGTCCGTACTGTGATGGGCGAGGTCAACTTAGATACCGATTAATTGGCATATATATACCTACTATAAAGGCTATAATACTTGACATTGGAAAATCATCGATTAACATTGGTGGAGCCATAATAAAAGAAGAAAGATAGTTTGGAGAGCTGTGGAGTGACATAGGTTACTTTTCTCTTAGAAAATTATCTCATACCCTTGGAAAAATTGAATTTTTGATTAAACAACTTTTCAACCCATGCAAAGCCAGGGTCATTTAATAAAATGAAAAAGCCTGCCAACACAATATAGATCTAAACATTATTACAAGGTAAATTATTCTAGTTTATAGTAATGCCTGAGCGAACTTTGTGCATTAACATGACCTTACATTCTTGATCTTTGTTGTATCATTTATCATTTAATTTATCTATACTAATATTATAAAGAGAAAAGATTGGAATTTTTGTATTTTTGTTTGAATAAAGTCAAAAACTACTGGACCGATTAAACAAATTCTTTCACCAGTAGAATGCTATATTATCCTATATTAACATAGGCTATCTGATATATAAAAAATATTTGTTTGTTCATATTCTATAGATTCAAAAACTACTGGCCCAATTTTAAAAATTCTTGCATTTGTTTGATAGACCAATTTAATTGGGGAAGGTTATAGACTATTAAACATCAGCTACCTACCCAAGGGGGTGAATTGTATTTCTAATACAATGCATACAAAGAGAGATATGGAAGGCTGGAAACTGAGGCTACTTTTTATCCTGAAAACTTCTATAGGTGAAGCCAGGATGGAAAGCTAGTATTCTATACTTCAAAATACAGATGTATTAATTGTCTTAATAATTTAGTAGTTATTCTTGCAAGTCTAGATAATCTGACATGTGAATTTAACATGTGATATTAAATGGATTTATAAAATACTTAACAATGTTTCTTAATTGTCTTGCAAGACCAGGACCTTAAAAGTACATAAACTTTGTAGTAAGTAGTAAGGTAGGTATTTTTTTAATAACTGCACCTAAAAGCCATCTAGATAAACTGGTTTAATTTCTTTGTCACATTATGTTATGAATGTTTATAATTTACTCATAATAGGTATTACAGTATCTAGGTACAGACAAAATCAATAAATTAATATCTTTGTAATAAAAATAAGAGGAGAGACTTGGTCTTCCGCTGGGTACCCTGGGACCAATAATACCGTTCTGGGAGCCATAAGGAGGAAAAATCAGAGAGGAGCAAATGGGGCACATGAAAAACTTTTATTATTTGCAATAAAACGATACTGAGATGTGGCTTCTTAATTTGAAAACATTGTTTCTTATCAGTTTTTTACAATTGTAGATAAACCAATTAAAGTCAGACATGTAAACATTGTTGTTTGGCTCTCTTTATAGTTATTATTAATGTACACTACCCACTATTGGTTTGATAATAATGAATAACAAACACACATGTAGTTATTGTTGATGCTATAGGTTTACTTACAAAGGAAGTCAACAATAATGGACGTTCCAAGAGATAAGACAATAAGCCCAATATAAAAGCTATCTATAACAATGCTAAATTAAATCGAAATGCAGAAATACCTGGGTATGCAGTTCGAAGGTGTCCTGTCTACCTCCCAGGCCGCGAAGAGTTTCATGGGAACTGGTTTCGAAGTGTTAGTCATCTTTTCAGATTTTGTTTTTTCCGTCATTTTATAAATGCACAGGCTTGGAGCCCGGTTAACGTGCACTGCTGGCTGACTTGTTCACCATATTTTCACAAACACTCGCGGGTTTGATACACGAATTAGACCGGCCGCAATAATATAACAAAAAGATAAACAAAGCGTATTGTACAAACAACCATCCGCCACAAGCCGTTCGATACGTTTGTTTGACAGGCCCCCAATTGGGGCGGACGGAAAACGGAAGAACAAAAATCTTCGCTACTCAATCAGACAGTTTCTTTTTAATTACCATCAAGCTTAAAAACTTTAATTTTAGCCGATATTATTCTTTTTTAGATTTTATTATTAAAAAAAAGGCGCTAGGGGGTCTTGCTTTTGCTTTGCATGGCATGCTTTATACATGCTTATGCTTCGAGTACTTTGTTTTCTGAAAAGGAAATGACGACATTCCCTAAAAAATTCATGTATGAAACGATATCGATGAAGGAAATAGGATATAATCAATACGTCCGTTGAAGCAAAAAATGTATCTTTCGTAGCTATTCTTCCTCTACCTTATCTTCAGCTAACCATTTTTGACTTGACAATGCGTTGGACATGACAAGTGCGTCGGCGGAGGCGTCTGAGACCACGGGTTTGATCCCGAACCCTGGCCATGTAGCAATGGGTTTTTTATAATTAAAACCTTAGGTATATAATCCGACATACCACACTTACAGGCTTTTCCGTCTAAATATACCTCAACAGAACTGGCTACTTTTTAGGTATAGCCTCACAAATACCATCAGATATAAGAGGGAGACTTGGTCTTCCGCAAGTACACTGAGACCATAACACGGTATCGGGGGCTGTAACGCAGCCCGTAATGAAAAATAAAGTAATCTTATTGGATGATAAAATATCAAAGGAAATAAAGAAAACAGATTTAGCATAAAAGGTAATATATTTAAATATGGAATGCGTAGAGATACAAAATCCTATAAAATTATGAAAATGTAACATAGTAAAAACTTATTCAGCTATATTGACTAGATTAACAAAACAAAAAAATCTTTAAAACTCACACCAATTAAAATAGAAATATGTACTACATAATTGTTTAACATCTAAAATATACCTCTTTCATTGCATCTTAAATTCATAAATAGAATATTATGTCCATGTCTATTGTGAATAAAGCAATCTTGTACAAAATAAAATATAAAACCTCAATAGAGTTAACAATTAAATAAAAATAATTATGTCCACTTACAAAAGCTAATCATTACTCTTATAATTAAATACCTATAAAAAATCATTCCAATAGACATTGCACTTTTCTATCACTATAGCACTTGTGAACATACAACTTTTCGGATTAAGTATGAAGTTTCTGGAACATTTTTTTACATACATTTTCGCCTAAAAATAAAGTATTAATAAGCTGGAAACTAGCGCCATCTATTGGAAGTCACCCTTAAATAAATAAAATGCCAGTTTGTATTTTCAAACCAATTAAAACTATTATTTAAGTATTTATTCCCCTGTTGCATTTTAGCACACTTATGAAAGGAGTTGAATGGGTGCATCTATCCGTGTATACATCAATGCTCTGCAAAGAGCGCTGCCTGTTAGCGTTGAATTATTGTAAGAGATATATGTTAGATGTATTGACATAGTACATGTACTATTTGGCAACTTCAGGCGGACAGTCTGGCTGAGAAGAAGGATGAGCGGCTCTGAACGCCGGGTGGTTCTCAAGTTCACGATCGATCCTCAATATTATGGGGAACGGGCGCAAGTCCACATGGAATCTGAAAATAAATGGTGAGCAGATGTTATAATTCACGCAAAATATATTGAGATTTTGACATTCGGTGTGCAGTTCAAAAATCGACTTATTTTAAAACTAGCTTTCGCCTGTGTAAAATGTTGAAAGTGGCATAAGAATGGATTAAAAGTAGCCTATGTCATAATCTAAGATCTCATGCACCACATTATCTTCAAAGAGCAAAAGAAAACGAACATATTGTATTTATTGACAGCGTGAGCATTTCACGTGAAGCGGACAGGGAAAAAGGTTCAAGTTTCCGATTTCAGTTATATTTTAGTATGTTATACCTGTACATGTTCTCGAAACAGGTACAAAATATATCGGTCTTTGAAAATTTTAGTAACCGCGAGGTATGTAAGTACTACTTCGAATGCCATTATTCAGTTTAAAAAAGGTATAGGTAAATAAGTTAACTACGGGTTTTATACTTTATTTAAAGACCTTTTTAACCTTATATTTGAATTATAAAAATAAAAAAAAATACTGAAAAAAATTGGAAAAAGGCTATTATCGTTTTTACAAAGTTCGATTTTTTTTATTTTTTTTAAGTTTATTTTAAAAAAGCTTATATTGTGTTTATACTTTGTGCCAAGTTTTATAATGGGCCGCGCCGTTGTTTAGGAGCTCTAGCACAAATATTTACTGTGCTTCTAATTGATCAGTAATTTTAAGTGCGGCTTAATTATTAAATAATGTTGTATCCCATTTTTTTGCTTTAATAGAGTTTATATGGTAGACTCGCTTTCCGCCTCGGCTTCGCCCGTGGAAATTTTCGAAATCTTCCCCTTCCCCAGGTTCTAACTATCTCCATACCAAATTTCATAAAAAATTGGTTCAGCGGTTCAGGCGGGAAAAAGTAATAAGCCAAGTGCGAATCGGACTCGCACACGAATTGTTCCGTGCACTCAACCAACCGTATGCACTAGGTGTAATCATCAAGTTTGACAGCCCTGTATACCGCAGGAACAAATTAGCGCGACTCCGACTAACACTTGGCCAGTTTTATAATTTGTTCTTTTACTTAAGAGTACGCATTATAGTTAGACGTTTGTATGTATTGCCATTATTAAGACCGAGCAAATAACGCCGAATAAAACACGTGTCTTGTATTGGGAACTCCTTTAATTTTTAACTTTATTTTATTTTTCTCATTTGTTGTTATATAATACGGTCATAGTAATACACACTCTGTGAAAATTTCAAGTGTCTACCTATTATGGTTCTAAAGATACAGCCCTGTGAGAGACGGACGGATGACAGATGAACAGCGAAGTCTTAGTAATAGGGTTTTCATTGGCAACCTTTGTGTGTTGTGAACCCTAAAAAAGGTCTATTCAAGATCCACTTGAAATGTTTTAAATTAAAAAAAATTTGAACCAACCTCCTTGCATTAAACACTTGTGGTACCAAACAACAGTCAGCAAGAGTGATCTCGTCACCCACACTATATTTCCCAGCACACGAGGATAGCATCTTCTCAACAGCTCTGAACCCACGCGTTATCCAATGCTGGGCCCATTCCTTCTTCTTCTCTTCACCAACATAGATCAGCACCATCAGGTTTTGCAGCGGTTGGATGCCTGACGCTATTACCTGTAATCATTACATAGGTGTATAAGTATTTAAAGTAAAGAAATGATCTTTCATTACTGAGTGTGTTAGTCAGGTGTGTATATTCAAATTATTGGGTTTAAGGCGACGCATCACAGCATTCACAGCGCAACTCAGTTTTACACGCGACTAATTTGTCCATATCTCTTTAGAAATATGTGAGCAAGATGGACTACTATTAAATTCGACAAGATAACCAAGGATAAGATAATATATACCAAGATTCACGTAGCAGAAACATGAGAAAGTACGATTTCTCAACAAAACCTGTCTTGCAATAATACACAAAAAATATTAGAAATAGCAAGTTCTAGTTAATGTATCCATGAATTTTGTGAAATTATTTTTACTCGATATATAAAAAAAATACATTAGTAAATATATTAAGAGAACTCAAGTCGCAAAGTCAGTTGAAAACATGCGTGAAATTGATGGCTTTGAGGGCTTCATGAAACCTAGGTGTAGCTGATATTGACATTATAATATAATTATTAAATATTGAGTATAGATAATTTTATATATTGCTATTTTTAATAAGTTTTGTACAATACTTGAATTTCTGAAATCCGTTTTTGTATGGGACAAAAGTTATGAGGCGTCTCCAAATGAGCTGCTTTCGCGACTGAAAATAGCATATTCCTACTAAGGCCTCCAACAAATAATTCTTTCCTACATGATTTTAACAGATTAGGCAGCATATCTCTCAAAAGCGTCGTGTTTCGGTGGCTGAGTGGTTAAGACGTCTGGCATTAACTAGGCAGACCACAAGTTAGATCCTGAATCCTGGCCATGTACCAATGGGTTTTGTATAATTAAAAAGTTATGTACATAATCTGACAAATAAAAAATAAATATACCTCAACAGAACAGCTACCTTTTTTTATCCATTAATTTTAGAGTTATTTGAAAAAATACAAAAACTGACTAAAGATAGGAATAATGCAGTTTAGCTTTGCTTAAGGCATATTTAAAAAGTAATAACACTTTGACATTTCTTTTGCAGATTGCCTTTTTTCTTCTTCTTCTTTTGATATATGGCAACAATTCTGACTTTCGTCGCAATTTTACCAGTCTCCAGTGTTTAATATTGTGCAATAGTAAGCCAATAAATCGGTAGCTAAGATTATCCCGCCGACTGTGATATGTCTTATTAATCACTGACTAATCACAACCATCACAGCGCGGACGGGATTAAACCGGATTCCACATCACGCCATGACGAAAACGCGTGCGGTCGGCGCCATGACCGGATGTGGAATTGCCTTTTTATTGCTATACTGACTAGGTTTGGCCAAGGAAACACAGTTATTTATTTATCTTTTTCGAATTATATAGGTACTAAAAAAAATTAATCATAAAGTTTTCGTTAAAACAATAAAAACAAGCTGTTAAAAAATTAAATGTTGTCCATTGCCAGTGTTGAATAATATTTGTTTGAGTAGTAGGTCTCACAACAGTTTTGGTAGAATAGTTTTCCACCATCTGGTCATCCAAGTCTCCATATTATCCGGGATAAAAAGTAGCCTATCTTTAATCCTTGACATAAACTATTTACCATCCAAATTAAATAAAAATTTGTTCAGCTGGTATGCCATGATTGAGTTGTTCATGAATGACTTGGATGACCAGATGGTGGAAAACTATTCTACTATCCAAACTTTGCAATATCAATCAATCAATCTCACCTCACATATTTCGCGAGCTTTGGCTCGTTTGAAGCAATCTTGAGGCATAAGTGGTCTCTGGGGCCTTGTCTCCTCCAAGTAATGCATTATGCTGAGTGACTCCATTAATGTATGGCCATCTAGAAATTGGAGACAAGAAGATTACATTTAAATCTACGATTATGTAAATTCCAATTTGAATATTTTGAACAACTGGGTAAAAACAGAATATATTTAAATTCAATATTAAGAAAGAGATGGTAAATTAGAAGATCATTTGCGAGGCTCGACATTCAACACGCACTTGGTCCAATTACTTACATAGTTTAATTTGTTTGCTTCATCCAAATTTTGAAGTAGAATGAACCATGTAATCCTGTGTCATACTAATATTTACTCAATCACCAAAAAATCTAAAGAAATTACGATTAGCATCTCAAAATAGTTTCTGAAAAATATATCCAGTGGAAGATAATTACCAATGCAAAGAGAAGGCACTTGCTCCATTGGATTCACCTCCCTATATTCATTGCAGTGTTGCTCCCCACCTCCTTTTATGAGGCTTACTGGCTTTATGTCATATGGAATCTCCTTCAAATTAAGTGCTATACGCACCCTCCATGAACATGAGCTTCGCCAGTAAGAATATAGTACTGGCTGAAAAAGTAGATAAATTATGTTAAGTAATAAATAAAAAAATATGTAAAAACTTAATGCTAACAGGTCTGTTTGTATCTCAGACTAATGACTAAAGTCTGTGGTTTGCAAGTTGGGTTATGTAAAGTGCTCTTTATACTATGCAATTAAATATGCTGAAAAACTACAGTAGTTAAGGTGCAATCTGTGTATAAAGCAATTTCTAACATGCTGTCTTGATTGCATGTGAGAAATTGCTTAACAAATACCTAAGAAACTTATTGAGTTATGTGATATACTGTCATATAAACAACCTTGCTTACAATATAATAAATCTAAGCATTAATCATAATAGAGATAAATCATACCATAACATTTTCTAAGTCAGTCATTTTTAGTTAGTACAGTACTTTGTTAGTAGCAATGTATTTCCAGCATCGATGATTTCCAGATAGAGAATGAAAACGGTGTGTTATTTCTACGACTATTTAAGAACTAAATCAAGGTCAACTAGTTTAAATATAATTTAAATAATATCAAGAAAAACAGGTCTAACTACATGAAGAAAAATACAAAATGCTCACCTTAGCCATAGCGGGGATATGGCCGTTGTATTTAGGATAGTAACTAATTTTGGCGGCTTTTATTAACTTTTGTACAAAAAAAAGATTTCGTCGTATAAAACAATGTAAATAGAATGAAAGCTAAATAAAAGGTCGGTCAATAAAGTTTATTGATAAATTACAATCCTCATTTGCTCATTTGCTCTGTGGCACAGAGCAAGTAAACTCTGTGGCCACAGAGCAAAGAGCAAGTAAAATCTGTGGCAAGGAGACTCTGTGGCTCTGTGGTATATACCATAGAGTTTTCCTTTTCAGGATCAGGCAAAGGAACTGAGGGAGCCATAATACAATAAGAAGAAGAAGAGTACTTATATTCCTTGAGTCAGTGTGTGTGTGTATTTGGTATTTGTCTTCGGCATTAATGTCTACGGTATTTATTTATTTGTTGAACAAATTCTAACCTAAAAACTGCTAAAAACGCAATATAGTTATTAATATATTTATTTGTTTACTCGATTGCAATAACATATTCCTTACATCAATTATAAACATTATCTCAAAGTAATCTTAAGAATTATACAATGGGTAAAAATAAAAAACAAAGCAAAGCAAATGTGTTTAAAGTTGCAGGCGCAAAGAGTTTGAAAAAAACCAAAACAAAGGCAGTAAACCTAGGTTTAAAAAACGTAAGTGTCTTGTTTCAATTAGGTACTACAGTGATTATAGTCATTTGACCATTTGGTCATAATTATTGATGTAAAAAAGTAATCCATAATTGATTACAAGTACTAAGTTTGACAATGTTGGACAATGTATAATTTTTTCATAGATTTTTTTTTCCAGATAAAACAGAAAGTTGAAAGCATAGATGCACTATTAATGGAAATCAAGAAGCAAAAGAAACCAGTACCAGCACCAAACCCAGTTAAAAAAGTAGAGAAAAAGCAAAAGAACATACCAACTAAAGAAGATGTTGCAAAAACTGCTGAGAAGATAGTGAAAATGGATTTATAGTTAATATAAGTTGTTAATATACAATGTTGATTATTATAATTTTGTAATACTTACTTATTGCTGTCATTGCTGGTATTATTTCAGGGGTTTGAGAGAAAGTCTAATGCTAATAGGGCCTTATAGTCAATGGCCTTTATTCATAAACGTTTATTAGCAACGTTTTTGTTAAAATATGTTTTGTCACTCTCTAACAAACCTGTCTTTACTAATAATAGAAAGAAACAAAACACATTTTAACAAAAACGTTACTAATAAACGTTTATGAATAAAGGGGAATGTATTCACAGGTGCAACAAGCAAATTTTTTAAATACTGTGAATTAAGACCACTTAAGTAGGACTGGAACATATAAGTGGGGTGTAGTTATTTGAACCTGTGTCTAGGTAGGTAGCATTTCTAGTCAATATCTTCTTAATGTCATGTTTTAAATACATAAAATAATCATGAACTTATCGGACAATAGTAATGGAGTAAATCACTTCTATGGCCATTCCAAAAGTAGATTGCATGAACTAGCTAGGACTAAACTGGTATCTGCAATTGTAATTTATCTTCATTATTTTATATTTTCTGGCCATAGCAGAAGAGAAGATGATACCTATGTATTGAAAGTCTCTTTCAATGTTAATTATGTCTTTTATTGTTAAAGTTTACCAAAATAGTAAAATTTATTATTTAAAAAAATCTTAACCTATTATAATTTTAATTTATTTATTAGTTCCATTTGTTAAACGGTGGTTGTGAGTATTTCTGTTTCAATCAGTAAAGAATAAGAATAGAACACAATATTTTAGAAATTAAAAATTTCCTTTGTCATCTCTTAAAAAATTACACAGTTGCTGTACATACATTGATTAAAGTGAAATTTAATTAAAGCAAACAACTTAAGACTCATTTGAGATTTATACATTAATTTTGACATTTAAAGTAGGTATGACTTAGTTTTAGAAGTAAATGCAGTTATTCTATTCTTCTTTGTCCTGTATTTTGATTGATTTATTCTTCATCAGTAAGATCGGGTTCAGCTTTTTCGTCATCACTAGCATCAGCTACTTCTGCGTCTGCAGTGTCGTCAGCTGGTGCCTCCACATCTGGTGATTCAGGTTCCTCAATAATAGGCTCATCTGCAGGTGTCTCACTGTAACATAAAATATAAATGTAAGTACAAAAGTATTTTTCGTTCTGGTTTCAGTTGTAGATAATTATATTTTTCTCCACCCTAGAATTTTGGAATATGATTTGGAATGCATTGAACCCATTGAACACAGTCCATTTTTTAAAATTAAACAAACTGACCATTTTTACCATACATTTTTAATTATTGAAGATTAGATTTAATAAAAATCTGTTTAAAATAACAAAAGAAACATCATATGATATTTGTAATATTAGTATAACTACCTGGCTTCAGCATCGACGTCGGTAGCGGATTCGCTTCGCGCCAGCTCCTCTAAACGTTGCGCGGCTAATTCAGATTCTTGTCTCGCAATTTCGGCTAATTCAGCAGCCTAAAAAATTACACAAATAATGTGTTAAAAACTTAACTACGCGTGTGCGTATATGTTTTATTTTATGCTGTGAAAACTGACCAGTTCAACTGGTACCTACTCAGTAACTCACAACGGGTACTCATAAACATGGTAATATTACGTCATCTTTGTTTAGATAAGTAGTTAAGTACTGATTTAAATTGATTACTTTGTGTTTATTTTTACATACTGCCTATTCATTGAAACTAACCTGTCGTGCAAGTTCATCCTCGCGTTCTTCTTGAGCTTGCTTTTCTAATTCTTCTAGTCGTGCCAATTCCTCTTGTCGCCTTTGTTCCGCCTGTCTTTCTTCATTTGCTAGTCTTTCCTCTTCAGCCTTGCGAGCTTCTTCGGCGAGACGAGCTTCTTCAGCGAGTCGGGCTTCTTCTGCGAGTCGAGCAGCTTCTTTCAGTAGTCGGTCTTCTTCTGCCAAACGGGCCTCTTCCGCTAACCTAGCCTCTTCAGCAAGTTGGGCTTCTTCAGCTTTTCTAGCTTCTTCTTCAACCCTCCTAGCTTCTTCTTCAGCAGCGCGCTTAGCTTCTTCCGCTTTACGTGCTTCTTCTTCTGCTTTTTTCTTTTCTTGGGCTTCTCTTTCCGCCTGAAATAGAATATGAGTAGTCTGTTAGTATTAGATATGATATGATGATTGCACATGGAGCTGAAGGGGGGAAGGGGTGCTCGCTCGCTTTTTAGGTCCATGATGATCGGCATAATCAGCACCGACAACTATTTATACTAACTGTTACTAGACATATTTTGTTCGACCTGGAATTCGTACCCGTCACCGTCTGCTTCCTCTGGGTAGCAAGATTATATACCTGTCGAGTTTGTAAATATATTTTGCATGTGTCTACCTCAGAGCTAATTCAAACTCTTATCGTAGGTTCTAGTTTAGCAAAGAACCACGTTTAATTTAAAACTCATCATATAATTATATATTTTATAATTTCTCAAATATTCACCTGAGCTTTGCGTTCAGCCTCTCGTTTAGCTTCGTCTTTAAGAGCCCTGAAAATTACAAAATCTTTAAATTCCTTGTTCAGTGTACTCAGGTTCTGGGCAGTAGTGGATACAGTTTAAACAGTCACTCACTTTTCCTCTGCAGCATGCATTTCCTCTTGCCTCTTCTTCTTAATATCAGCTAGAGCTTGTGTGTTCTGAGTAGACAGCACCGGTTCAGCCGTCTGCGCCCGGAATCTTTCCGCGCGTTCCGCTTTCGCAGCTTTCAACTCCTCAGATGGATCATCCATCATCTTCAATGGTTGGAATTTGCGACTCGCACGCCACGGCAGCAATTTCACTGCACCGCGGTCACTTGAGTTCAGTTTCATGCACAGCCATTTAGGATGTACAAGAGTGTGAACGGTTAGCTTTGTTTTAAATTTCGGAACTGATTTGTGAAAGGAGAATGCCTTAACTAAACTGTTTCCACAAAGTAATAAGTTTGAGAATTTTTATTTATTTCAGATTAAAGTAGAGTCTCTTGTATATTTTTTGATAGGAACAAGAACATGCCACCAGCGCCCGTATTACGTATCTCGGTTACTAACAAAAAGGATGGTAACCGTCCACAGATTAGTAATGTACGATAAACCGGGAAGAGCGAGTTTGTACGGTACACTCACTTTCGGCCTGTTATATTTACTAATCTGTGGACGGTTACCATCGCTTTTTGTTAGTAACCGAGATACGTAAAACGGGGGCTGTTCTCATTATTACGGACATTTACCAGTGAGTGGCTCCGGTGCGTTTTTCTTTATGGTACGCACACTCCACAATTTTTCAAATCCTAGAAATATTATATAAGGAAACATGTATTGTCATTCTACTTTATTACCCGACTGTCCCAGAAGGAAGTTAATGCTTTTCGGGTATATGTTTGTTTTATTAATATGTTTCTGCTGTTGATAATTAAAATTAGTTCCGGCATTTAAAACCTTGTTAATATCTAGGCCTGAGATGGGCATTGAGAATGTACGAGTGTTATTAACATTATGACTCTAGACTCTGAAGTTAGGCTCCAAGACTTGAAGCTAATGCTAAGCGATCGTGGAGCTTTTGGTATTAATCCCTGCCATACACTGCACTATATATTGTTGTAATTTTCATGCTATACCTAATGAAAAAGCCGGATTAACTCAATCTAATTTGCCTACAGCCCAAAATACTTCTCCCTCTAAATTAAGTTTTGTTCTTATTTAATAGGCATATTCTGCCATGCTTCATTTCTCGAAATAAATCTATATAAGTATATGATAAGTTGAAATTAGTGGTAAGCGAGGCGTTAGTAACGGTACATGCAAAATATTAAAACAACAAGAAATGTTCAACACATCTTTATTGTTAAAATCAGTTCTTTAAGTGAAAAATAAAATCAGAACGCGTCGCACAACGACACTGTTTCACCCTGTAACCAAGTTACCCGATATCACTATGTGATAAGTTCGTTCGTTTTACAAGTTTACAAAAACATTCGAAATAAATTAATGTAGAAAAATAATTAATATATCGATACATGAGGTACAAAAATATATGTTATTATATTACACGAATTCGTGGAATTCTAACTCGCTTTCACACGATATTGTGATCACCGCTCGAGTCAATTTCACCTCTGAACCAAATCAGTAGCTACTGCTTTGACTAGCAAATATCAGCAATATTCCTCGGTATTGGTGAAATTGAGTCGAGGGTATGCGCGTGAGCAGATAGCACCGAGTTAGTCAGTGGATGTGCGAGACGCAATACCGAGATCAGAGAGCGAGGGCGGGCGTCGCCGCGGGCCTTTCCTGCGCACCGGCCACGCCGCCCGCTGCAAGAGACACACAGGTTACAACACGAATTTAGATATACTTCAGTTTATTTAGCGTTTATGCAGACTCCCGACGGCCCCGCCGGGGGCCCCACTTTATTTTAACAATAGATAATTAATTGTTCATTTTAGAAGCTAGGAAGCGAGACGCGACGATGTACCTGTGGCCGATTCGACGGCCAGGCCGGCCGCGGCTAGCCTGTTCTTGGCGTAGAAGGAGAGAAGGTTCACGTCGTCGCGGATGCTCAGGTTGGAGTACAATGGCTTGCGGTTGGAGAAGGCCTTGCTACCGGAGTACCGCACGCACGCGAGGTGGCCGCGTCCTGGGGAACACCTCACGTTAGTGGGTTAGATGTAGTAAGGGATCCAAAATTGTTAGTTATTTGTTACGTTAGATTAGATTGTTTGGTCGTTCGTGCTTGGCATACCGTGAGTTTTACTTTGCTATTCCCATTCTCACCATACCTACCCTGGAGTAATGGACGTGCCGAATGAAAGGCAAGCAAGTGTACCAGGATTTTACCCCTGCCTCAAAGGCATAGGTACCTATTCTATATTCACTCATACACCTCGATATACTTGGGTAATACTAAGGTAGGCCTACTGAGAGAGTAGAAGTTATTGTCTGCTTCATTTGAGTGGAGTCTTTAGGCTAAAGATGAGTAGCCAAATAATAATAAAAGGTACCAGTTACCTTAACGCATCATCACTCGGGCAGGTTGATGATGCTCGATATGCATGTAAGGCAACGAGCGAGAAAAATATAAAATGCTTTGATGTCGTGATTTTAATTGGTGCCTTGGTGGATCTTGAATAAGTGGGTAATCAGTTCCGTATTTTTGGCGAGATCTTCCGCCTAAGTTTAATAAACTTTATTAGTCTTCATTCTAGGTTTCAAGTAGGTACAGTTATGTTAGAGAAAAATAGTTCATGCTTTATAGATTGCTACAAACCAGTGAATTTCCGAGCTGGCTCTGGGTAGAAGGAAATGTTGTGAACATGGTCGGCCACACTTCGTAACGGCAACAGCAGTTTATCGATGTAAGCGTCGTTACTAAACCGATATGGCACTACCGGCTCGCCGTAGGTGTAGCTGAAAATTGATTGGCGATTTATTAGAGAGTGATATTGTGCCTAAAATTGGAAAGGTCAGCAGCAATGGTTTGGGCATATCGATGCTCAAACAAATCGACCAAATGACAAAGGAATCACATGCTGTCCAAGTCGTAAAAGATGTAGGTATCTGCGTATCGTTGACAAGTTTGTAAGGATGGATAGAGTTAAATGTTGTTTCATCCACTTTACATAGGCGCGTATTATGAAATAATGTATTATTGTGAGGCTAAAGACTGGAGCCGCTCGGGTCCAGAGTGCAGAAGTATTCGCCAACTTCCTTCTCAGATTATGCCAGTAAGAGCCTGCGAAGTATTGCTTTCACACAAGAAGGCTGTATAAACCTTTTCTTAGGTCGATTTGACAACGATAAGATATCCTAATCAAGTAAAATAAGGACTGCCACTTTTCATAATTTCATTTCAATTAATAAAAGGAATATAAGGCATACAAATATATCCCCAATGTGATTATATTTGTTTGCTATGTATTGGTCTCATTATAATAATAAACTTTATTCATGAAAATGCAATGTCTATAAATATTCGTGAGACTACGATGACGGGTCGCTGAAGCGCGGGCGAGACTCGCTGTTTTGGCCGCGACATATATACAACTCCCACGCACAAATGTCCACACAGATTAAAAGAAGTGGGTACACCCATCTTCTAATATATATAAATACGCTGTCTTTTTTTGTCTATGAGGACTCTATGCCATTGCAATAAGGTTGTTTGATGCGAAATCGTCTTCTAATTGTGACGTTGACCAAGAATCTTGCCAACAGATGCAAGACCGATAATGCCAGTGTCATTGTCAGGGTGTCGATTACTGAGTAATGAAGCTTGACCTTTCATTGTCTAATGTTAGATCACCTGAATGATCTTAAAGGTTCAATGCTCTTGAAAACCCATTGTGACAGCACTGTCAACACTTTAAAACTATCCGGTAAAACTACTACGCTAGGTACCTTCAAATGGGTTGATGATATTTAAGTAAATACCTTGCTTCTAAAATCCTGTTTTCTTTCTATATGGTTGAGGACATCCTCAATTCGCAGAAGATCAAGCTAGCAATTTAATTTGATTGGAAAAGAAAATCTCCGACATTTTATTAAAAGCCAAATCCATATTTAAACCTTCTAAGAGAGGTGGGTCAGTCTTTTTGGGTTGGGTTGAATGAATGTAGATCATCCTAGCTAGAGAAGAGACTAAGATACTTACGAGTAAATCGTATCGAGAGGTGCGACAGAAGACGCGCGAGGTACGACGTAGCGTGCACGCTGCAGCAAGGACGTTGTGTCAGCGCGAATGCGACGCCTTTCATCTTCAAACGCCTGTAAATGGAAAAAAACACATTGGAATGAAATAATTTTACTTATGTAGTTGGCTTACTTTTCAGAATTACTTACGGATAGTGTGACGAATCAATTAATGAAAAGCGATTGTTTGTTTTTTAATCCACTTTTTAACCGACTTAAAAAAAGGATTCAATTTTTAATTATTCAATTCGACTGTATTTTTTTTAATGTTTGTTACCTCAGAACTTTCGACTGGGTGAACCGATTTAGATGTTTATTTTTTTATTTGAAAGCTGGTGCTCCCCGTGTGGTCCCATTTTTTAAACATTTGTATTTTGACATTTTAACGTAGCAATAGAAGCCTAGATGTGATAGTAAACAAAACGGATGATGGAACCATATATTTTGTTGTTTTTATGATGATACAGCTGTTTCTGATGGGTACCTTGGTGGTTTCATAATTGAAAAAGTCCTCAACAGGCGAGTTAAATAGTGCCGGGCGCCGTTTGTAGGCTATTCTGTCGAGTTCTCTCAAGATGACTGATGGTCGTACTCGCACCCGCAACAAGTGGTGCGGCGGGCTCGGAGATGTTACGAGTCGAGTTCGTGTCGATGGACGCCATATCAACTCCGCCTGAAAAAAAAATGCGTGGATTTGAAAATTTAAATCCCTTTTTGCCCTTGTACTTCTCATATGCCCATGCCAGAATCCTTCTGTGCCCACAACGCCCTTGCCCATTATTATTTAAAACTAAAAGAACATTTCCGAACCCATTGATATTCTCCATGGATATTCCAGATCAAAATCACATTATTGCCGTACGAATTTTTATTCCTGAAAGACGAGGTCGGGTAAAATATTTTAATGCCACGTACCTTAAAATTAATTATAATATTATTTTCGTGTTACAAACACCATGCAGCATAACATTGGGCTAACAGCACACAACTAAATTTTGCGGCTTTTTTGTGGCTATCAAGAGTACCAATATTTAGTAGATATTCATAGCAATGTGCGTGAAATGAGGTCTGAATTTCAATCTGCGCTGGATGGCCAATTATTTCCCTTGGCTAGTTTCCTGGGATGGAAAAATTTGTTTGGTTCTAAAAAGGATATTTCTCACCTACGGAGGTTTGATTCAACATCTAGATATTTAACAATTAGACATACCTAATACTAAAGGAAAATGGACTAAAGATATTACAGATTGGTACCCAAGAGATGGAAAGAGGAAAAGAGGTCGTCAGCACCGCAGGTGGCAAGATGACATTATGAAAATAGCTGGGACTAACTGAAGAAGGAAAGCGATGGAGAGGAAAACTTGGAAGGCTTTGGGGGAGGCCTATGCCGAAAGGCAAACAGAATGAGAGGTTACCAATGTCTGCATTGTATAAATTATATAGAATCATTAAAATACTTGTTCATAATTATTGTTAACTTTAAATTTAGAAATAAAGGCTTTTATTATTATACTCTTTATTTAATTTCTTTCTTTCTATTATATTTTTACATATTTATTTATTTTTTTATTTTTTATTCTATTATTATATAGGTAGGTACCTGCTCAGTCTTATTATTATAGTAAGAAGAAAATGTTTCAGTAACAATGAAAAATGTAGTAAATCGAGAGCGAGGCCAGTTTGGATCGGCCGGCTGACATTCCTCTAATTGTTTATAAGCTTTATAGCGGACGAGTCACCGAGCTATTTTCAAGATTGTGTTGTTATTGCACGCTGATATGCCATGGATGATTCAGACACTCAAACTTATAGATTCCAGGATTACCTATCCGATTGACCTATAGAAAATTTCAGCCTTATCCCGTGGGGCCCATATCTACTAATTTAAAAAAAAACCTATGTCCTTTCCTAGGATTCAAGCTTACGTATTAAATTTAATCAAAATCGGTAATTTGAGAGATTACCCCCTACATCCAAACTTACAAACAAAGTTTTATATCAAGGAGGTTTGTGACGAATATTGGTAGTTTCGAACTCATGCTCAAGTCAGACAAATCTGTTAATACAATCCAGTCTAAAAATTACTTTTTTGGATAAGATTTTGATTAGTGAAAGCTTAAATAAGTACAAATCGTAGGCTAAGGGTGAAATGGATAGTAATATTAGAGTGGGGAAATTTAAATTAATTATTTCGAATTAGGAAATCATATTTGTAATTATTTTTATCAATAGGTAGGATCCGCCGCTGGATGGATTTTGTTGCGGTTCACTATTAGATAGGTTGATTCGGTGGGTAAGATGGTTCGCAACTGAAAAGTTGCTGGTTCGATTCTTAGATCCGACCATGTATGTACCACTGGGTACCCTGGGGCCGACAACGGTTCCCGAGAGCTGTAAGGCAACCCCATAAAGTTAGCCCCAGCGAGTATCATGGCGTATGCAGCTGTCTAATCCGTCAGAGATATAACAAAATTATCAGTAAAGAATTATGTAGAATAAAATTATCGACAAAAAGTCCGTGGTAGCATAAATCTATCTCTAATAATAATAATAAAATAGTAGGCATTCAAATTGTTGTAAACCCACATTGTACCCATGCGAAGGGGCGGGGGCGGGGGCGGGGGCGCTACTATTATATAAGTACCTAGTTTTTCTTTCATTAATCTTTTTTTAATGTGACTACAAGTTCATTCATTCATAAGTATTACGTCAAAGGTAGTTGTAGTTTGCAAGGTGATGAATTTAAAAAGAAAATACTACATTATTTTTTGAGATTTTCATAATAAGTACTGAAGATATCTTAGAAAATTACTTTCCGCATGTTGATCCATTAATAATTTTTTCTCCTTATCGATCCACCTGTTGATCCGATGATAATTTTTTCTCCTCGTCGATAAACAGCTATTTACATCTGTCTGTCTCTTACCTACACATCTGTTCTATAACTAGTAGGTAATACAGATATATTATACGAAATTAGATACGATGTAATAAGTACGACGCAGTATTGCCCCGTCTCCGTACTGAGTTGCCTTAAATCCCAAATTAGATATTCGTATGCGCGTTGTTTGGCATATTCATGCGTTCAAGATCAAATTACATCTCCCAAATAAAATGTTCTGCCAAAATTAACGTAACTATTTGGAAGGAAATGACCTAATTGATGGGGATTTCAAGTGTTTACCAGTCTACATAAAAAAAATGGATCTCTCTCTCGAACACTCTGTTTTTAGTTTTTTATAAGTGTATAATACTAGGCAGGCTGTCATCTCTTTGCTTCCAACAGATCCTCTTACTTCGGTCATGTTGCTCACAGAAACTCTGACTACCTTGAAAATCGTGCTAGGAAAAGACACGCGGTCGTTCGCCTACAGTCTATCTATACGATGGGCAGACCAAATAAAATCGTTGACCATGAGGACTGTCCAGGACATGCAGGCGTATTGTCCACAAAGTGATGAACTCTACCTCTTCATGTGGGGCCAACTTCTCACACCTCAGAGACGACCTCTGTGCTTCAGCAATGAAGATGGCCGACTAAGAAGAAGATAGATCCGTGTATGTACAACATTTTAAATTTAGCATAAAACAAACAGCAATATAAAATATATAAAATCCTACATGATTGCTGAAAGATTAATAAAAAAATCATTCAGCAATTTCGGAATATATTCTAATGCGTCACATCGGACCGCAAAAATTCGAATTTCTTTACTTCTTACGCACTTCCATATTTGACATTTACACCATTCCCAAGGTCATATCCAGGAATTTATTTTAATTTAATTAACCCAAAATTTCAAAAGTCGGATTTACCCCCCTTAGTTACGGTCATGACCTTTTCATCCAATTTCACAAAACTACTCCACTGGATGTGGATTGTGGGCGTAACAGGACTGCATTCATGGAGATTTAGGATATAGTAGGAGATAGACTTGGAAATACCCAAGTGAAGTGACAGGGGAAATTGAATATTGCTGAAAATTTGTCTAACTGAGAACAATATAAATAAAGATAAGAAGAGACGTCTACAAACATACACGTATACCTTCACGCCTGTTTCTCAAAGGGGTAAGCAGAGAGTATGGAGCTCCACTTCTCTCTATTTCTGCGTAAGTACTTCTCTTGCTTCAATACTTCATAACTCGACAAATTGTCAAAGGCGGCAAGTTAAATCTACTTATGTCTAACCCGAGAATCGAACGCATTACCTCTAGAGACGCTATAAATATGTATGTACATAAAACACTATTATTATTGTATGTGACCTTGGAATGGCTGCCAACATTTTGCTGAAGTGTTGATTTTTTTTAATTTCCCTC
Source organism: Nemapogon koenigi (assembly GCA_963924495.1). NCBI lineage: Eukaryota > Metazoa > Arthropoda > Insecta > Lepidoptera > Tineidae > Nemapogon > Nemapogon koenigi. Next base: position 9,690,787 of record OZ004647.1, on the reverse strand, counting down.
TGTTTTACGGTTTTACTATCAAGGATGTGCCACTTCCGTTCATTTGACTTTCATATATAAATATTATTAATTGCAACGTCTATCTGTCTGTCTATCTATCCGATAGTGACCTTATATCTCGAAAACTACTTATCCGATTTAGGTGTTCTTTTTATACCCAAAGGGTGACTACACTGACAACGGAAACAATCTACCAGATAAGTAGCCTACTCACTCGATCACCTACAATGTGCATGATGCACCATTTCCATGGCACTTCAAGACGTGATCCTGTGCGTACCATTGCGTTTTGCATTTTTTTTAATTTAATCGGCCCATATTTCCTACCAGTACGAAATTACCTACAATTTTTACAAAACGACCGGCCCGAATTAACACAAGAGTGCAAATTGCTGACGACAGGCAGATTATTTTCCAACATGACGGATGTCCTGCCCATTTCCGTCTAGAAGTTTCAAGTCAGTATTAAAATACAGACCTGAAAACTTTGTTTAGTTAGACATGAGTGTACACTGTACAACAACGCTGCATGGCCACCCATCACTTATAAAGCACAGATAAATCCTAAACCTGAAAAATCAAATAAATTAAAAAATAATTACTTTTTTAAAGTTTATCTGAGGTTTATGGCCATTATCTTTACCACAATCTTTACAGTAATTACAGAATCATTAGTTTTATTGTAGGTACTACATAATTTCGCTTAATAGAATTCTATTTCTTGATCAACATAATACTTACATAATTACGTGAAGTATTTATGAGTAGGTAGGACATGTAAAAAGGATATTCTACTCTATCGGTATAGCTAAAACTACATTACTAAGGTATAACTAAACAGTCGCACACAACACAATGTTAAACTAAATTAAACTAAGAACAAAAACAATACAAATTCAGAAAGGTACTTGGACAGATTTTAAGAATATCTTTTGAATTTATTTCCCTAATTTCCATGGAAGTGTCCCCTCCTCCTGTTATACTTGCTCTGTCTGCGGTCGGATGTGCAAGTCGGCCGAGTTAGCATACATTTTGACAGCGACACTTTCGTTTCGGTCGAATGGCCTTGAACAGGCCAAAACGTTCATGTCCAACAAGGACCGGCCAGAGATAGCCCGGGGCCGAGAGGTCCGGCCCAACAATGTGCGTGCAAATTTGCTATGCCGGGCAAAGACAAGTACACAGAATTTGCCCGCACATTGTTGGGCCGGACATTCCCGGACCGGGTATGTCCTGCACAAGAATGCCGAGCAATTTGCTTGGCCGGACAAAGACAAGTACACGGAATTTGCCCGCACATTGTTGGGCCGGACCTCTCGGCCCCGGGCTATCTCTGGCCGGTCCTTGTTGGACATGAACGTTTTGGCCTGTTCAAGGCCATTCGACCGAAACGAAAGTGTCGCTGTCAAAATCTGTGCTAACTCCCCCGGATGGATACGTGTCCATTAACGAAAGGAGTGATACAATAGCATGTAATGGCAGCGGACACGTAATAATCCAGGCAATTCTACTAACGGGTATTGGTTGATTACACGTAACGAGTACAGTGGCGAGTAAATTGGCACTAGGCCGAAAGACTCGCCACCCGAGTCGGTGTTAGATTTTCAACCGGCTCTTTTATTTGCGATTTACTATTGCAATGGGGCAGAAAACTGTTTCTTTTTGCCACTAGAGGCGCTGATATACTTTGGCCCAAACAAACTGTCAAATCACATAGTATTGAGGTAATATTGAATTCAAATACTATAATAAAATTCCTAAATCCCTCGTTTCTAGAATTCGTAATTTTAAAGCTACCGACAATTCTAAGTTATGTTCTTTCTGTAGGCGGCAATTTCTAGCTTAGTGCCGTCAGTACCATGTTGTTGGAAAATCTCGAAGTTGAAATTCTCATCAAACGATCGAGTCTGTAAATTCCGTATTTTTAGCAGTAGATTAAATATTATTAGGTCTGTCTAATGGTAGCATTTTTATGTAAATTTATTTTCATTTAATTTTACAAAAACCTGTAATATATATCAATACGTGAAGTCAAACCTTTGTATCCCTTTTTAACAATGTTGCGCGTCACCGAGGAGTATGAGATTTGGCATAGTTAAAGTTTATAAGGTGCGCAGAAAATAAATATTTTTATCTAATCATGTAAAATAAAGTTTATAAAAACCGAATTATATTGGTTTTAACCGGCGATTTTCAACACACTTGCTCGTAATGTGAGTCTTATTACCTCAATTTTAGACTCACAATCCCATATATAAAACACGCGTGCTTTTTCTTTATATTACAGCACAAGAGTTATAATATAACCCAATGAAGTTAAATTCGTACAAGATTGCAAATTGTATGTCCACAAAGCATTTTTAATTTAACCGCATAATACAGTTTTTATTTTTTATTATGATTTTGTTGGCTGTTTGGCGAAGTTATCCGTGCCTTATCTATCACGCGGGAAAAAACAAAAGATTTGATTGTGTTGTGGTTAATTATTAAAAACGTCGACTTCAAGTGGCAAAGAATACGTAAATTTGACTCCATGAAGTTAATTTTTCTGCTCGCAAGTGTGTTGAAAAACGTCGTAATAAACGCGTGTGCATTGGTCATTACGTACGAGGCGCTATAAGAGAGCTGAGTATGTAATGACCAATGCACACGCGTTTCACAATGTACTATTATGACACATTTTATAATTTTCTCTAATATTTAAAAAAGGTGTTCTTAATTTAATGTTTTCGACAGTACTTTTTAAGTAATGATTTTGAACACGATTGTACAAATGTTTGTTTATGTTCTGATAAGAGTAAATGATTTCTGTTTTGAGGTGTAAAAGCTCATATTTTATATTTTTAATGTTATTGTTAATTAAAGGCCGCAGACGTATTATTTCTTCCCATATAAATTAATATTGTTTATTACCATAGTGTGAAATGAGGACCTCACACATTATCGTGAGATTTGGGAATACAGTTCCTTTGTTTACAGTAAATAAATAGGACTTTTTGGAGCTTCCCTGCTCACTGTCACATTGCCTTTAGAACCTGTAAGCACGTAGCTTGGTTTGGGTACGTCTCATATAGCAGGTATAGGCTACTCGCATATAGACCAACGTAGGAAGTAATCGCATATCTTTTAGATATTGATTACACAGTGACATATTAGAATACCCGTGAAAGTTGTAAACTAAGTAATCTTAATAAAGTATTAAATTCAGTGATTCGTTGTATCAATCAACAACTCCCAACAACCATAACACAAATGGGTGTAAAAGTAGGTACATTAAAGTATAAAGTAATAAGTACATTAAAGTATAGGTTGTTCATTAAAGTATACGTTACTCAACAAAGTAATAAGTACATTAAAGTATAGGTTGTTCATTAAAGTATACGTTACTCAACAAAGTAATAAGTACATTAAAGTATACGTTACTCAACAAAGTAATAAGTACATTAAAGTATACGTACTTAACAAAGTAATAAGTACATTAATTTATCTCCTTATTTATAACTACTGATCCACTCCTTTGGGTCGAAGCGTGATGTTAACAAGTTCTAAATAAATGTAATTTTTTTTTATTAAATAAATTAGAATCTTAAATCAAATCTAAAGATACAAATAACTAAATAAACCAGGTCCGCGTGGAATAGTGGCAAGAATACTGGCTGCATTTCCCCGCTGATTCTAAATAAATGCATATATCTAGATTTTTACTTCAGCCTCGTGTTGTTTTTCTAGGGCCATCAATGTTTTTTTTCTTAGTACCTACCTTTTTTATATTGTTTACCTAAGTCCCCTTAGATCAGGGGATAAATAGGTAAATGTAAATAAAAAATAAATATATAGTGCAGGCTCTCAGACTCAGACGCACATGAAACAAAGTTATAATTTATAAATAATGTTAAATTCCTAAACGTAAATAATGTTTGTTTTCGTGTTTACCATACTACTCGCAGTTTAATTGCGTTGTTAATATTTTAAGACTTTTGGAAACATTTAGTTTTCCTATTTAACGTTGGCAGTTAGCCAGTCTGTTTGAAAATATAGTATTTGCTATTGTAAACTACAATTTTCTATGATCTTGAATTATTTCATGACCATAAATGCCCATACGGAATCCACACGATTTTGTAATACAGTAAACTAAGCATTCTTCTAATAGGTCAGTTTTACAGCACAATTTTTATTTTCAGAAGACACGATCGCTTCTGATAATGGGGATACTCTATCTTCTCTTCAGGAGAAACATTCACTTTCTTCACCTAACCTATGTCTCCCCGACCCCCTCTCCCTTTCGTACCCTGCCCTGGAAATTACATGGCTGTCATGTCCTTCCGAAATGGTTCAGTTAGTTGGTCTGGATGGTATGCTGAGCCATGGGTGTGGAGAAGTGGGCGACACCTTGCTGAAGGACTTGACAGCATTAATATTTTTTATGCTGAAAGGTACTTGACCGACTCTATTTCGGAAACACTGGATCCGTGGGGACTTAACGCACGACACCTCTACAAAGAAATAGCCAAAAGATTGGTAGAGCTGTCCCACGACTAAAGAGCTAGCTCATATTTGGCCCAAAGGATAAAGTGTATTGCTATCCAACGTGGCAACATAGAAGTTCTGTGGTGGCAACGCAGTCAGCCTTATGGGCTATCTCCCAGAAGGCAGCGAACTTAATAATATTTTTTTTTATTCTTCACGGTTTGCCTTACAGCTCCCGAAACCGTTGCCGACCCCAGGGTACCCAGTGGAAGACAAAATCTTCCTCGTTTAGCCAATGATTTTTTAAGGCTATACCTAACGAGTGGCCAGCTCTGTTGAGCCTCTTCATACAGTTTGTCGTATAATGTACATACATTTTTCATTATAAAAAACCCATTGGTACATGGTCGGATGTAGGAATCGAACCCGCGACTTTTCAGTTGCGAGCCGACGTCTTATCCACTCGACCACCGACGCGCCTATTTTTATTTATTTATTATTATTTATTTGTATAATATAGCATAGTTAGGTGTATTTATTTGTATTTTATTTTATTTTTCTTGTTATGACCAATAAAAACAGTTTACCGTATTATTTATCCTAATAACCAACAATAAAAATAAAAGGGGCACCCACCTGAACCCCTGAATTTTGGAGCCAATCAATAATTCTGCTTTCAAAAGTAAAAAAAAAATGTTTATCCATATAGTTAATGAACTAGATCCATATAGGTAATCACAATCCCCCCCGAACAAAATCCTGGGTACGTCCGTCCATGTCGTCCATAGACCTGAAGATTAGAGCTATTGTACTTACTTGGGAGAGTTTGGGCAGCGACGGCAGGTAGTAGATCGACGTCAGCGGCTGTCATGGAAATTGTCTATAATTAGACTTTGTTTGCAATAATTGCAATATTCATGGCTATGGGCTATTTTGATGAAACTGTTGAATTTCTAGCCCAAGTGTAGCCATATAATTAATAGGATATCATATTTATATAGATCTTCTAAAGTTTCTCATGTTGACCAGATATGCTGTCATTCCTAGCCTTATCCACATAGGTAACAGCCTACAAGTATGATAAGTTTCCTATAATGTTTCACCTAGAGGTAATATCCTAAAATAGTCAATTTTGTAATTTTTTTTAAAAACCATGTATTATTCTTGGAGGTTTGTTTGTACCCTACATGTTAGGTTCACCTACCAGCTATGATAAGCATTGTTGTCCTGAACAAATCATTGTCAAGAAATTCACCATATTCTTCTAAAAAACATTTTGTTTAAACTATACATAGTGTAACATCGATGGTCCGTATGGGGAACTCTGAAACTATAAGAGATAGCATATTTCTCTATCTCTATTATAGTTTCAAAATTCCCCATACTCGATGCTACACCTCTATTCTCAGTATAGGTTAGTTTTCATGTAGATACTATAATACTAGGAGACTGACTTTGTACTCTTATGTACAGTTTCATTTAGAATATAGAAACAGACAGATATGGTAGAAATTGTTAGTGTATGATAGAATTAAGGGGCACCGTAACGACCGCGACGCGGCCGCTGGGAGCTTCAATGAGGGTTACCACATCAAAACAAGAAGTAGAAAAACTCAAGCTTTATTATAAATTTCAGTCTAGATCACAATATAATAAATATACAAATAAGTAAAAAAACATCAAAAAGCCTCGATCGCGGGCCGCTGAAGAAGTCAGCGGGGCGATCTTTGCGCAAGCGAATACTGATTAATATGGAAGTCGGGGTCAGGGTTAGGGGAGGTCGGGAAGGTGCGGCCCGGGCGCGGGGTGAGCAGCGTCTAGGACGTCTACATGTTTACACGCGGTACGAGTAGTGACGATAGGTGGAGCCGTAGGGGAGACGGCCGCTGGCGGTGGACGAGTAGCTGTACCCGCCGGGCCCGCCCGCGCTGCTGCTGCGCTCGCTGGTGTAGTTGTACCCGCCCGGCCCCGAGCCCGTCCGTCGCTCCACCGAGCTGCTGTAGCTGGTGGTGTGCGGCGTGCTGTACGAACTGTACGGGGACGAGCCGGCGTCGCGCCGCTGAGTGTTGCTCGAGTACGAGTACGAGTACTGCTCCTCCGCGCTGCGCTGCGGGGCGCGCTCCGTCACCACGTAGTGGCGCGGCGTCTGGAACAACGTCCTGCTTACTGTCCGTCCTGCACGCTACATGACCCTCCCCCGCCCCGCTCCCACCCGCGACCCCGGGACACTACGAGCGAAGCTAGCGGCGCGACCGGCGGCGGTCAGCGTGTGGCGTACGTGCTGTAGTAGACGAGTGTGCGAGCAGACCGAGCCGGCCGACCGTGAGCGTCCGCGAGCGCGAGGTCCATGTGGTCGCGCGGGGTGGCCAGCGGGTCTGACTCGCGCGCTCGTTCCCCGCGCCCGACGGCCGCCAGCACGCGCTCGCGAGTGCGGTCTCGCGGGGAGACGTAGGGAGCGAGCGGCGCTAGGCGGGCCTCGGCACACGGCAGGATGTTGCGCCGCGCGACCGGCTCCAGCGGCGAGGGGCGCGCGTGGTCTCTCCGCCCGAACGCGGTGACGGGATCCGGGACGAGGCTCGGCCGCGGGACGTACGGCACCTTCTCCCAGTCCCCGAGCGGGCGGCGCTGCAAGCGGAGAACTCGCCGTTATCGGTCGCGGCTATATATGGAGGAGGGTCGCGACACTCGCGACGTGCCTGGCCGACCTAGCCGTGCTCGAGCGGGCCCGGGCCGGGTTTGCGGGGCGGGGGCGGGGCGGCTGGAGGTATGATGATACTCACCGTGGCGCTGTAGCTGGGCCGGTAGGGGCGGCGCGTCGTGTAAAAGTCGCTGTCGTACACCATAGTGACTGCTGTGTGGCTGAGTGCTCACTTCTGGACCGACGGGTAACACGCGCGACGGCGAACTCTCGACTGGCGGCGGTGGTCGGCGGGCGTCGCGTTCCACAGTCTTATTATAGCTCTCCCGCATCCGTCGCTGCTCCACGTCATACCAGCGAAGTTTCCACGCAGGGCTCTGGAGCGGGCGGATGATGTCAGAAGGGCGCGCGCAACGGGGTTAAGGATGACGGATGCTATAAACAACAAGCTTCAACACTCTCTTTATACAAAATAATACAAATTCGCGAAAATACACAGCTTCAATGTCACGTGTCGAGTACCTACTACATAGATGACTAAGCAATTTTACATAGATGTACTAACCTAACCTAGCTAGGCACTAGGACATATCATATCCAATCCAAGGCTTGATCAAGACGTGCAGGATCATGAGAATAGAGAAAATGACAACCATCATAATTTCACCGACAATACTCAAATAACAATTCCTGGATATTTGGAGTGACTTTACGATAGAGATGCAATGCGAGTGGGACTCATGCGCTGAGGGCTCCGTACCATGAAATACTGGACGTCGGAACTACTCAGAACCTCTGGAATCACGGATCTTAAAATTTAGTTTGTTGATAATTCATTTAAATAACTTTGATTTTGATCATACATACTGCTCTATATCTTTAGAAATGCTAGTAGGGTCATTGATAATAGCATAGCATAATTCGGGCTATGTCCTGAAAATGAATGCCTGTTGCCTAGACGCAGTGTACCTAGTCTTATTACCCCATCAGCTACTTGTGACAGACAGACAGACACTACAATTTTATATATTTTGAAATGTGACAAGATTTTATCCCGAAGAATTTTAACTGGCGGTATGTCCAATTTAAACTTTCACACGTGAAATAATAACAAACAAAGCAACACACTTTAGCATTTAATATTAGTTAGTTAGGATTCTCATTTAAAATAACTTCCAGAACATTCTGTAGGTTACAATTTATATTCTCCTTCATGAAACTTGGATGTGTTCCAAATTGTTATTATGTGTACGATACATTAAATATTTACTAGACTATATGTCACATACGTAATCAAGGCCGTATCCAGGAATTTATTTTTAGGGGGGGTCACTAAAAAAATCATAATTTAGTGTCCTAGATATGGCCATGTGTGTCTCCGATTCGAGATGTAACACCTGCCGAAATGGGCTTTGATTTTTTTTGGGCTCGTTTGATATGTCTTCACAAGTACCCCGCGATCATACAATACTAAAAAATAAATAAGTGTAAAAAAAACTTTAAAACAGGCTCTTGTAAAAATGAATAGTCTGGTCATAAGTTCTGTCACACAATAAAAAAATTTGAATTTAAAATGCTGGCCACAAAAAAGTTTATTGAATTCGAATCTCGAATTTTTCATGAATACAAAAATGTGTTTTTTTTTTAGAATTTTACTCATTTTTAAACGTGTTGCGGTTAGTGCGTTGCATCCTAAGATTTTATAAGACGATGCGTGGCCCGCCTCTACCGTCGTCTTGCAAAATCTTAGGTTGCATCGTTGCGGTTACGCGCCAATTCAGATTTTTGACATATTGAAAAATTTGAATATAACCAAAAGATTCGTTTATTGTACCGTCAAACGATACAATGAAGACTCTAGTGTAGATGACAGGTCAAGAAGTAGTCGCCCTCGCTCTGTTAGGACTCCAGCAGTAATAAAAGCTGTGAAGGCGCGAATTCAAAGAAATCCCAAACGTAAGCAAAATCTTTTGGCCCTTCAGATGGGTTTAAGCAGAACCACGGTGAAAAGGGTGTTAAATGAAGACTTAGGGCTTCGGGCATATCGAAGAAAAACAGGACATCGTTTGAAAGCTCGTTTAATGGACCTGAGGTTGAAGAGATGTCGCGCTTTGTTGAAGCGGTACGCGGGAAACAAGCATCGGGAAATTATTTTTCGGATGAAAAAATTTTAATTTGGAAGAGAGCTACAACAAATAAAATGATAAGGTGTACGCACACAGCAGTGAAGACGGGAGCAACCGTGTTCCGCGTGTCCAACGAAGCCATTTTCCATCCTCACTCATGGTTTGGTTGGGAGTCTCTTATTGGGGCTTAACTGAGGTACATTTTTGTGAGAAAGGCGTAAAAACAAATATGTGTATCAAAATACAGTCCTCACGAAGCTCTTGGAACCTGTTACTCATACCATGTTCAATAACAGGCGCTGGGTATTCCAACAAGATTCTGCGCCAGCTCATAGAGCGAAAAGCACTCAAGACTGGCTGGCGGCGCGTGAAATTGACTTCATCCGGCACGAAGACTGGCCCTCCCAGTCCAGATTTGAGTCCGTTAGATTACAAGATATGGCAACACTTGGAGGAAAAGGCCTGCTCAACGCGTCATCCTGATTTGGAGTCACTCAAAGCATCCTTGATTAAGGCAGCCGCCGAAATTGACATGGACCTCGTTCGTGTTGCGATGGACGACTGGCCGCGCAGGTTGAAGGCCTGTATTCAAAATCGCGGGGGTCATTTTGAATAAACTTTATTAGCATAAGAATCTGTGTTTTATTAAGTTCATTGTGGTATATAAATGTTTACATCAACAATAAATATGTCTCAATTATTTCATATTAAAAATGTGACAGAACTTATGACCTGACTAAGTATAATATTATTCCGATTGGAAACAAGCCATTTTACAGTTTCAAATTTTAAAATATAAAAGGGCCTTTTTCGCTCTTTTTCTCTCCTGCTGTCAAGGGTAGCAGTAGGGTAGGGTAGGGTTGATACGTAAAGCACGGGTGGGCAAACGGTCGATCGCAAGACTATCGAGAAACATTTAAAGAAATTATAAGTATCAAATTCTACGTTTTTGAAGTTATACTTCTTTAAGACGAGGAACGACTCAGAAATTTTTAATCGTAAGCCACGCCCTAAACTCGTGGTTCGGGCCCATTAGTGGTTTGTCCGTTCTTGCTGCAGAAGTGAGAAGGGCATAATGTGTCGCTTCTCGGAATAAATGACGTAAGCGGCACATTACAAATAAATACTTTATTAAAAAACGATCAAATGCAGGGAAAAATCTTCTTAATCAATCTTTGATGTTTCATCAAAGTAATCAATACTAGGTACTGAAATTACCTACAGATTCGTATAAAATTTAAACGTAAATCCCTTTAGAGTATGGTCGTATGACTAAAAAGGTGTTTTTGAAGAGGTGATTTCAAAAATTTAAGTTATCGAGAAAATTTTACCAATCATAATATGTTTTCATCCTACACAATACTAGATAAAATCCTCTAGTTTTCGATGCCCAAATTGTATGTTCATAGCATTCGTAAAATTCGGGAATTTCAGTTCAGCAATCAACCAAAATTAATCGTTCCTCCCCTTAAGCGCTTTATGAAAAAATTATATGAGAGTAAAATTTTACGATGTTACAAAAAGTTACAGTATGAAGTTGCCGAGAGTGATATTTCGACAAAATTTCACGATGCACGCGCACGATGCAAGTTTATTTTTTTATTACACTTTTCAGTGCATAATTTTTTAAGTCGGTACACTTTTTTTTTTGTATTATATTATGCCAAAAAAGTATAACTTCTAACGCGCGTACATAACACACATTTTTTTTAATAGAAACTATTCAAAATGAAATCAAACTTTAGGCTGAACACTACGAAGACACGCAGCCTCAACATGATAATAAACAAGTATAATAATACCTGCTGTAGAACAGAGATAGATTATAGTCTGGAAAATAGATCATAGGCTACTTTTTATCCCGGAAGAAAGTAGTATAGTTCCCGTGGGATAGATTTGTTTTTGTTTTTCACGGAATCGACATAATTTTTTGCATAGTGGTAGTTTAGGGGTCAGAGAATTACTTTTTATACCTCGAAAGCGGGCGGGGGAGGAGCAAATTACAGCCACGGGATTATTTCTTTTTAGATCCATTTCCACGCGGGTGAAACCGCGGACCGAAGCTTGTATAGGTATATTAGACATTAGACAGTATATGCAATTTATCGATCGTATACGAACCGTCGTGCATATCGAGGGGCGCAGCTGTCTCCATGGCAACGAGTAACGAACGAGTAGGTAGGTATAAAGTCAACTTGCTTATTTCAATTTCCATTTCATTTAACATTATTAATGTATATTTAAACGTTGTAATATAGTTTGCTTTTGCTAAATTTATCTATTATTTATACCTACCAGTACTCAAGGCTTGAGTCTCAAGCTAGCTCCCCTGTACCTACATATAATCTACAAAGTAACCTTTTTTGGGTAAAGCCAAATTGAAACTCTTTGCGTAAAGCCTTTTTTTCGGGACATCTGCGAAAATTACAATATATGTCTGCGCCATTTGTGGTCCTATGTGTTTTTATAAAATGACGAGACGGAAAAAAATGATATAATTTTTTTTTATAGGCGAGATTATTATTGGACTCGCTTCGTTTTAGGGTGTAGGTACTTGAAGACCCTAAGTGTGCTTATAAATTAAGGTGCACTGCTTGATTTTATAATTAACAATTAGTAAAAAATAAAAAATATATTTTTCCCTATCTCCTTTAATATCTCCGTTCCTGTTAACTTACATACATATATACGTACCTATTAGGAAAGTTGTTCGTTATGAAATTCTTTAAAAAATGGGCACTGAAAGGTCGCTGGATGCGATTGTTATTAACTTGATGGCCTCGAAAGCTTAAAAATCACATTTTTATTCACTATTTATTTACTCAAAACCTACTGCAAATAAGGGGCTGAAAATTCTTGAAGATGGTGTCTATGTTGTTCCGATAATTATATAGAAAGTGGTTGTAAGCACTTGCCGGCAGAAAACCTCTTTTTCGTGTAGTATGAGCCCCCCTCTACAAATTCTTGTAGTCGAGTAGGGGTCCAGCGCTTGTCGGTACGCCGCTGAACCGATTTAGAAGAAAAATAAAATAAAAAAACCCCCTCCTGTCAGCTGGCAGAAAATGAGTGAACAGCATTTGTAAGAAAAATATTTTCTGCGAATTTACTCCCTGCAGCGACTTGCTAAATCTTAGATCTATACCTACTAGGTATATTCAATGAATATATTCTATTCGTTTAGTTCTCCTCACAGAGCAAGTTCTCCTGTCTTGTTTCAACTCGTTTACAGTTAAATTATTCCGCAAATTCTAGTGCGATTGGCGCGTGCTAAAATGAAACGGAGAGTGAACTTTTTTAATACAAATGATCTTTTTGTATACCTAGGCGAAAAAGTCGGCTGCAAATCGCACAAAGCAAGTACCTACACAGACTGTAGAGTAGAGAATCAGTTTAGGTAGGTACAACATAACACAAACAACAGGAATACCAACATAACAGATTAAAATATGGTGTTGTACTGAGCGTTTTTAGCTTTCTATCGATATCTATTTTCCTTAATGTTAATACCTACAATAAAATAAATAATACTCTTAAATCACTCTCTTATTTATATTCTTCGGCACCAGAGTTAGGGTCAATTCGATTCCACATTGAAAATCAGTATTGTTTACAGTAGTTTCGCTGAAGCATTGTGCGTGTGACAGCTCATGATGGCTGTCAGTCTGACTTGACTAGTTTAGTGATATTGTACAAACGAATTTTAAAAAGTCGAAAAAAATATCGATGATGATGAATTTGAAATCATGTTTTATTCCAAATAATTGTTCATGTACTTAACTAAGTACATTATTATTGCCGTACAATAATATTTAAAATCCCGACAGTTATGGTTAATTCAAAATATGACTTCTAAATCATATACAAATAAAAATATATAAATTGACAAGTCACGCAAGCGGTTTTAAATGAAAATTTAATGACGTGATCGTGATGTACGTAATTTTTTCCTTTTATAAAATAAATATCGACATATTATTATCCATCATACCATCACTAATCGAGACTGCGTTTCGTTACACGCACAAAACTAGCAGAGCGTGCACGTGCTGCACTGCATGGCTTTGGGGCCATAGAGTAACTTATAATTTGGAGTTATTTACAGCCCATATAACGCAGCTGACAAACGGGCGCCGCTGTGGGGCGCCGTTGCCACACCTATAGAGTAAGTAGCAATCACTATGAATATGAAATCAAACTTAGGGCTGAAAGAAATGTACTGCTGCCAACCTAACAATGTACTGGAGATTGGTATAGAAATATTTGCTATCTCTGACATCTGTATATGGCGTGAAAGATATGTTGATATGACGCCATTAGTATTGGCTCATTTTTCCTAGCCCTATTTTTTTGTTCTAAGTTGCGCCAGTCTGGCCACACCGGCTCAATAACTCGTCACCTTTGTTTTAAAAGTTTCATCATTCTCAAGACTCCTTTGATGTTCATGTTAAAATTCAAAACACAGCGTTTGTAAAAAAAAAATACAGTCGAATTGAGAACCTCCTCCTTTTTCTTTGCAGTCGTTTAAAAACAGTTTAATTACTTATATTATTTTCACCATGAAAGTAAACTTTTATTTTTTTATTATCTGTTGCGGTTGGGCGTTTCAAAGAACCTTTATCAAAAAAAAATATTTTTTCATACGACTCTTATTTCCAACGGTCTAAAAAGGTAATTTTTAAAGGTTTTGGAATGCACAATAATTAGATATCTAGAGAATTACCTAAAACAAATCTAACGGATCAAAATTCGTCAGATATTGAAATTTTTTATCAGATGAAACCATTGTGCAGAAGGCTAGTTTCTAATTACTTTTTTGTGATGTTGGCTTTATTTGAATTCTATAGAGCTTTGCACGCACGTGTTCAATTTTCTGAACAGGGTTCAAATCCTTTGTTCGCATAAGGACAGATTCTCAAAAAGATAGATTCGCAAAAGGACAGATTCTCATAACGATGGATTCTCAAAAAGACAGAGTACATATAAGTACAAAAACTTGTTTACAGCTGTTTTTTGAGCAAGTCCTTCATTATCTGATCAAATATTTTATACTCTAGACTCTAGATGTCCCTACGTCTTTGGGAGACGGGTCCGAAGTATGACGAAGGCTACGTGTATTATCAATATGTATGTAGGTACGCAATATCCATACTACTAATATTCGTCGGCGATAAATAAAAGGCACATTCCCAGACCCACTGCTTTATTGACTTACCAGTGTTTTCGTACAATAAATCATAACAAGAACTTAATTGTCAAACAAAACAACGTGTGCGGAACGAACTCAATATATAAATACATGTGAAACGCACTGGCGCGTCGACCGTGTAGTCCTGGGTTACAGCTCAGTCAGCCAGCGCACCGCGCTAATAAATATCCTATGTACATAGCCCGCCCTGAGGGGAATACACGAGGAATCGGTGCAGCCGTTTAAAAACTAACTTTAATTACAATTGTTTGGGATATGCAAACGTTCGGTCGATTTATGAACGGTGTGACATCCGTACATATATCAAGCGAACGGAAAAATGTGATGAGATTAGCAAGAAATTATAGAATAATCCTATGAAGCTAATTATAATATACATATATATTTGACGATGCTCCATACGATAATGCTATCCACAGAAACTCAATCTAAACAACATACTGAGCTAACGGGCCGACCAATTCTCGCGCGACATCCACAGCCCCCCATACATCGGACTGCTACACCCTACTCGTGGAAATATTCGTAAAAAAATAATCCGACAGTTCGTGGGCGAACATCAAACGGCACAAACAGGTTCGTAATGCATCACGTGTAAAAAAGAGACATATAAACACCGCCGCCGGCCGCTTAAGGGGCCCACTCGCGCCGCGAGGCGGTTACATTCACGAGTGGCGCCCCTTAACACTTCCGTCCTATATATAACATTCAACAGTGACCTTAAACCAATAACGAACCGACACTCCATCATATGACTCGTTCGGGAATAAACAAGATACAAAAATCCATATGAAATTTACTAATTTACTGTTAGAATGATCTGAAGTGTTATCGCGACCGGCAATCTACAGGCCATATCGGACACGATCGAGATTCTTACATATATAGTATCTCGATCGCGTGCGAACAAGCCCTGAGGCGGAAGGCACCACTGGCGCGCGGAGACTCGGCTGCAAGTTATATACTATATATGTGCGCGACATCGTCGGAGCGGGTATAATAACGACCACTAATATACTACTATAAACATTGCCTGCCTCAGTCACGGCGCAGTCATCGAGCGCTACTAAAATATTGTTGCCAACTGTAAAATACATGCCAATTATAACACAATTTTGATAGCGTTCTGGTGACTGCGCCGTGACAGAGGCTAGCAGTGGTCATACTGTACCGTTAGTGGTCTTATAAAAGCTAAAGTAATGCCAGCGAGACGAGGAAAAGATTATAAACGCCGACCTAAAACTTGATAACGAATGAGACTGAAAATTGTACTTTTTCTATTTGCTTCTCGCTTACACTCTATGGTGTGTGTGAGCGAGAGGTAAATAGACAATCTGTAATCGGGTTATATTGAGTTACTCTTTAGGCTTATTTAGTGGATATTGTTTGGTATTATTTCTGCCTAGTCCTATCTGTCCCTTCCCCCGCTAGCCACACTAGAGCCTCTTCCCCCGCCCGTCGATGTCCCGGCCGGTAGTTCAACATTAGTTATTCCTATCTATGCGGTGAGCGGCGGGCGAGGTATTACTGCGACGGGTACTGTCCGGGCACGGACGCGTACATAAGGGGCTGCGGCGTAGAGCCCCACGACCCGCTGTTGGCGCCGCCGTTGCCGCCCACCCCGCCACCGGGGACTCCCATGCGGTATCCGGCTGTGGAAAAAAATACATATCATATAGAAAATTGTTTGTGAAATATGCTATAAAAGAGTGTAGTTTTTATTCATTCACGTGTGCCTTACGGTTCTCGGGACTCGTGTTACCTATGCCTCATTTAGCTGATGGTTAAGACCCCATCTATAGTATAACAGGGCGTTACATGATTTCTTCTTTTTTGTCTTTTCTCTAAGTTCGACAGTTTAGTACGCCAATTGTAACTGTCACTTTTCGTTAGCAACCGAGATACGTAATATTTTGATAAATATATGGTATAGGTACGTCGGTGGCCGAGTGGTTAAGACGTCTGGTATTAACTAGGCAGACCATGGGTTCGATCCCGGATCCCGGCCATGTAATGAGTTTTTTTATAATAAAAAGTTATGTACTATCGCGGTCAAGGGAGCATACCCACTTAAAAGAAAATATCCTTTAACAGTTAGTTTACTTCTATCTCTTTCTTATAAAAAGAGATTATTGTTGTCAGTACCTACGTATTATGTTTAAAAAAAATAGTTGTCAAATTGACTCAAAATAAAGTCATATACTTGTCACTTGTTTATTGTTAAAAAAATATTACAAATATATTATTATCATGCAAAGAAATATTGATATTGCTTTAAGAGCCAGAATTGTTGGCCTTCATGATGAAGGATTCAATACCTATATCGCAAATAGCCGAACGGACGGGAGTAACAATACAAGGAAAACGGTGCGACGCTGGGTTCTTAGATGGGAAAATGAAAATACACTTGCCCACAGAAACCGACCGGGTATGATACCGCTAATTAATAATAATCAACGTATTTTGATGCGTGACGATTACGAGCAATTTGGATTTACCCCAACTCGCCAGTTTGCTCAACAATTCGGCACTTCTGTTCGGACTGTTCGACGTGCGCTTCATGCGGAGGGGCTACACCACAGACGATACGCAACAAAAGTGCAGTTAACGGAGGCTCACAAAGCCGCAAGGCTGGCTTTCGCCTATGAATACCTTGATTATGACTGGTCATCAGCAATATTTGTGGACGAAAAATATTTTAAATCCAGCCAGACAGGCCGTTTACATTTATGGCGGCGCAATAATACACGCTACGAAGAGCGATATGTTGTACCGAACACAGAGTCTGGTCGTATATGTCTTAATATATGGGGATGGATGAGTGCAGACGGCCCGGGTGAACTTGTACCCATTCATGGACGTTTCAATGCCGCTAAGTATATCGATGTGTTGTCAGAAAGCATGTTACCCACGGTGCGATCTGTGTATCCGGCAGAAGAGCATGCTGAAATTACTTTTGTGCAGGACAATAGTCCGATACATAGAGCGCACCGTGTGCGTGAGTGGTTTAATCATCACGGCGATATACGCTTTATACCCTGGCCAGCTAGGTTCCCTGATTTAAACCCCATAGAAAACTTATGGGGTTTAATGGTTCAGAGGTGGGATGCACGCAATGAACGACAACAAGCGGCCTTGGAACAACATGTTATGCAAGTATGGGATGATATCAGAGGCACTGATTTTTGTGCGAATTTAGTGGGCTCTATGAGAAACGGTTGCAGGAAGTTATTGCCCAGAATAGAAGTTACACGCGTTATTAATATTATTTTTATTTTATTATATTTAATTAAATTTTATACTTAATAAAAATCTGTTTTATTTTCTGGTATTCCTAAAATGTTAGTAAAAGCTATACTGACTGCTACATGAAGTTGGTGTTGTTGATAAACTAATTATAAACAGATACTCTGTGACCAATTTGACGTGAGTAGACTTTGAGGTTGAAACAAAATCACGTATGTATTAACATTTGATGTAAGAACAAAAATAATATGAAATGTACACATGAAATTAGACCTTACGGTGGGACTGCTCCCTTGACCGCGATAGTACATAATCCGACAAACCATACTTAAGGCCCCAGTCTGGCTGTGCAAGCTACGCGCGTAAATTTTGTGATAGATTAAATATTTTATTTTGTTTCATAGACAAATGTTACAAAAAATAATTTAGTTTTAAAATAATGTTTGGTTTATTGTAATTTAGTGAAAATTATATATCACTTATAATATACTAATTATCTTGTCTAAAACCTGACCAAGACATACCTCTGATTTGGTTTAATGCACTAACTGTAATTTTTAAGCACTTACCAAGCGAAACTGATACAGAAGTATCTTTATATGTTCAATTTTAATGTGGTCTCGCTAGATTTTTCAGAAAATCTTTTATTTGCTTAATTAAAGAGCTTTAAATTGTCAAATTTCCCGTAATTTTGCCTACAGGTAAACGAGTGTTTTGGCTACTAAATTTTATTCTAAGTAACTTATAATTAAATATAATAAACAACAAGTTTTTGGTAACCAAATTCCAAAAGAAAATTAATTCCAAAAAATAGTTTTTCCAAAAAAACAATAAATCCAAAAAAAACGAACCACCACCTTAACAGCATTAGTGAATCAAGTTAGCTTCAACGCGTTTTCATGGCGTATGCTTCTAATCCATCAGATACGTAACAAAGTTATGTAGGAAAGGATTACGCAGAATAAAAGGATCTACAAAAAAGTCCAATCTATCAGTGTGTAGTGTAGATATTTAAATTGTTATAAACCATATTGTACCCGTGCGAAGCCGGGGGCAGCTCGCTATCTATACTAATGTTATAAAGAGGTAAACTCTGAAACTACTGGTCCGATTCTGAAAATTCTTTCATCAATAGTTATTTTGGTTCCTATAGTAATACTTATATAAAACATGTTGCAATCACACATTACTTAATGGAGAATAAAACGCAAAGTTTACAGATGGCGCTGCTTGTACAATGGACAACATTTCATTTTTTTAATCACCCATTTTTATTACTTTAATTAAAAATATATTAAAAAATAAGTTACACGTATTTTTGTATTTTATTTTTGGTTGAGTTTTTATATTTTTAATTTAATTATGATTTTTTATAAATTCTGAGGACTTATAAACTAAAAACCTTAGCTAGGACTAAAATTAAGAAATATAAACTGTCACCCAAAGAAAGTGACTGATAGTGTCAGTCAAGCCACAGAGTAAACGTTATAGAAATGCAAAGAGTATAATATACCGTGTTCCAAATAGGTGTTGCCGTAGCCGGAACTCAAATCGCCTACAACATTATTCATAATGTATATAATAATACTAGCTTTTGTCCGCGGTTTCACTCGTAAATATATTTCCTGTGATAGCCCATTCGAAACTAGCAAAACTTCCAAAAAATATTATATAAAAGAAGTATTTTTATAATATTATTTAAAGAATAATTATTAATTTAGCTTCAAATGGAATAAAAATGGGTAAAATTAATAGAAGGCAACACCTGAGTTCAATAACTAACAACTCTGCCAACAGACATTAGTATTTTTAAATTAGAGGGTTAGCACAGATTAGGGCACCTATTAATCCTCATTTTTCAATATTTCAGTATTTTTAAAATAACTCGAAAATTAAAGGATATAAAAATAAAAAAAAAATGAAAAATAAGCTTTCTAGCATGTAATCTCCAAACGGTTTTCGAATTTTGGTACCTTACGAAAAATGAAATGTTGTCCATTGTACATGGCTCACATAGAGACTAACGGCCTTATTCATAAACGTTTATTAGCAACGTTTTTGTTAAAATGTGTTTTGGTTCTTTCTATTATTAGTAAAGACAGGTTTGTTAGAGAGTGACAAAACATATTTTAACAAAAACCTTGCTAATAAACGCTTATGAATAAAGGCCTAAGCCTATGGAGGAGCCATAGACGGGCTCCCCCTTTCGCCAATTTTTTGCCCTTTGACCAGTTAAACTGACCAGGTGCGCAGTAATAAGTTACCTTAGATTTCGTTGGTAACGTTTTGTGTCGCTAGACAGAGCTCTAGGAATATAGTTAATTGTGATGTTTTAAATGGGAAAGGCGATCTAGGACGTCAAACTTGCGGAAACATAGTGTTTCCAATCATTAATTATAATGTTTGTATTTTAACATAATCATCATATTACGTAAAATACGTTGCGACAATAAATCGACAGAAACATAACTTAGAATTGTCGGTATCTTTAAAGTTACGAATTCTAGTAGCCCTGTCCCATAATTTTCTCATTCGCATTTTTTTTTAGAAAGTATTATTTACATTATTATTGCATCAAATTACAACACAACGAGGCATATAGGAATTTTATTAGTAAAATTTGAATCTATGTGATTTGACAGTTTGTTTGGGCAAAGGTATATCAGCGCCTCTAGTGGCAAAAAGAAGCAATTTTCTTCCTCATTAAAGATCATTAGTAATAATAATTTAGTCAAATACTTTGTTATACTAACAACTTAACTGATGACATTTTAATGATCACATTCAAATAATTTGCATATGAATATCGTAACAATTAATCAAAACAATCAATTTCGTCAGTATATAGGCCTAGTCTATGTTTGTACCTAATACATTTAGTCGTTGCGGTTGCATCGGCGTTAATGGTTACTGCTCCACCACTTTGGGTCGTAGCGAAATGATATTTAGCCTATAATATATTCCTCAATAATTGGGCTATCAAATGCAAAATCAGACTGGTAATTCCAGAGATTAGCGCGTTTAAAGTAAAAAACAAATTTATTATTAGTATACCTAGATATGTCAGTATCTTATTTGTTACTCTCTCCATCTTTGGGCCTCGATAATACGTACCTCAGATCCCTATCTCATTTAGTTTATAAGCTAGAGACAGACATCGTTGGCGCATCAAACCCAAACCCAGGGATCTCCGCGCACTACCACTACGCTATAAGGTCGTACTTTTGGCACCAGAGATACAATAGATATTTAGAAGGCTGCTTAATATTCCGGAGATAGTTCCAAGAGACACCAAAGACCAATTTGTATGCGGAATGCATGACGACGATAGAAAATGACGCGTCGGAGATACATTTTGGTATTGTGGCGCGTAAATTAATGACATTCTTGTGTCGCACCATTAAAAGTGGAACGAACTCCCGTCGTCGGTGTTTCCTGCATCCTAATAGTCCTTGAAGCGAAATGTGGAAGTATTTTTGACAGAAACTGAATACTGCCATAAAAAAGCATGGAATGTTGAGGTATGTCGAAATTGTTAGATAATGTAAAGTTTTTTTAAATCCAAACCAAAACACTCAGCTCAGTGATCAATGAGTTAGATCCAGAGTAAGGCCATTATTCATAAACGTATTTTAGCAACGTTTTTGTTAAAATGTGTTTTGTTTCTTGGTATTATTAGTAAAGACAGGTTTGTTAGACAGTGACAAAACATATTTTAACTAAAACGCTTCTAAAATGTGTTTATGAATATGGCCATAAGAAAATAACTTTAAATTGAAGAGAAATAGATCTGTCACTTCTTTAACAGACGCAAGTATCTGTGCTCTCCAAAGCACATATTCTCGAAGAAAATTTGCGCTATCATTTTCGGCACGACTGGCATTTAAAGGCGGCTCCCCCCGGTTTTTTCATATAATAAAGTTGGATTAAAAAAAAATGTAGTTACCTGCGGCGGCTGCTTGTGGGTTGCTATAGGCGGCGGCATATTGTTGATAATACCCAGGAGCCATGTACCCTTGTAATGCCGGGTAACCCTGAAATACAAAACATACATACATTTTTAGACATTCAAAATTATCCACCTATCTTAGGCGCAGATGTAGCAAGTAGCGTGACTCTGTAGTGGACTTATCTATGTGACGATGCACAGACATCACTAAACAGTAACACCCGTATTCAAGAACAACACTTAGCAAAGTGTAATCATTCTCCTAGCAAAATAACCGATTTCTTACAGTAGTTTCTGAACTGACTGACATTGGATTGAATAATATTGGACTAGTATTCACACAGGCCATTATTCATAAACGTATTTTAGTGACATTTTTATTAAAATGTGTTTTGTTTCTTTCTATTATTAGTAAAGACACGTTTGTTAGAGAGTGACAAAACATATTTTAACTAAAACGCTTCTAAAATGTGTTCTAAGTGTTGTTCTTGAATACGGGTGTTATTTTCGTTGCTCCGAGTTACCGGTGCCACGTCACGCTGCAGGGCGCTGCTTTCTATAGAATATTGAAACGAGTGGAAAATTACGTGCCACATCACATAGTTGGGCATGTCTACCTACATACTTCATTTTCGAACATGGAGTTCGGTATGTAAAGTAAAAACTAAGCTATGTTTTTTTATATTTTTATTTCATAGATTAAGTTATTTTAAGAAATTAATTTGAATATTTTTGTTTTTCTATAATAAAATTTCAAAGTTTGTCATGTGACGTCATAATTTAGTAAAGTTGAGTTTCTATCCCGTGACATTACGTGTTTGCGATAAAAGTAAAACGGGGCCCTTAAGGTGTAATGATGTTGGCAAAACTTTAAAAAAATATTATAGAAAAAACTACTGAATAAAAAACAAAAATACTCAAATAAGTTTCTTAAAATAACTTAATCTTTGAAATAAAAATTTAAAAAAGTTTTTACTTTACATACCGAATTGATAAAAAAAATAGTGGCAAGATTCTATAATAAACATAGTTATATTTTTTGTCCTGCTCTAACATACCTAGGTTTCAAAAGTTAAAATACTAGGAGGTCATAATTTAGGTAAAGATAGAAGGCGCAATAACAAAGTAATGAGGTACCTATCTGCAAAAAATAATCATTTACTTGCGTGCGCGGACGCAGGCTTATCATTGATGGGAACATAAAATTAATGATATAAATACTTTAAATCTAAACTCAATGATTTATTTATCCTAACTAATAAATTATAAAGACAAAAGCGTTTGTTTGTTTGTCTTTATTTTTATGCACACAGTTTATGGCCTACTTTTTATGGCAGAAATTCTTCAGGATCAAATCATTGTCATATTTAAAAAATGACCATGAGCAAAGCTAGTCTAGTTTTTGATAAAAGGTTTGTATAAACACATAAGGTGCTTTTTATGGGACAAAAAATGGGGCAGTCATTGTATATTGGGCTAACTAAAAAAAAAAAGAGGTGGTCTTTCAAGATGACTCAAATACCCTCAATTTCTTTCACCTGCAATTTACTTTAAATAGTATGAAGCATGTCACTTTTTTAACAAAGCATCATATGTACACTTGACCCACTTATGTCCAGTTATTGTAATTTTATGTATGAGATGGTTATGTTATGTGACTACTCAACAGACTATTATTATGTACCTATAATTTAAATAAAAAAGGCCAGCAATCATAGTTTCTGTGCATATAGTTGCCTTCATCAAGAATCTATTATATTAACATTCATTTACAAAACTACAAACACACAATAAATAAGATAAAACTTGCAAATTTTAAGCAAAAACGTAATGTTAGAAAATGAAAATAAACTAAAATTAATCAATTTGCACATTTAAAGTAATATTGGTGTGAAGTATGCTTTACAATCTTTTCAAAATCTAATTCTCAGCTATAGCATAATTTAAAGAAGCTGTTATTTATTTGATAAGACATTTCATGATTTATTTCTAATAATAATTGGCTGGGAACAAACACCAAGCAGATCAGTGTGAAAATGCTAAATATTATAGCAAACAGAATATATACAAAGCATTATAAGCTAACTAAACACAATATTTCAAAAATAGTGCACCAATTGACATATTTAAAACAATTACATTTCATGAAACATAATAGGTCAGTGATGATGGCTCACCTAATGATATACCACCTCCTTACATAATTTGTCCACCATCTTCTCGTGGAGGGTTCACACTCTTTGATTCTGGCTAAAATGTCTGCACTAGGCAAATCAAGTAAATATGTGTTTTAGTGCATTGCCACGCAAATTTTTTAACAATAACAAAAAATAAATTGCTTTCAAAAATGGGTATTTTTAACAGATTAAATATGAAATATTCCAGGATTAAATGAAATTATAATGCAAACAGTATCTACAAGCTTATTTTTAACTCCTAACTTGGAGTAATTAACCTATGACTTGAGTTTAATTAAACCTAATTTATTATACAAAGTTACTTTCTCAGTGACACATTTATTTTTTCAAAATAAAGAGAGCTCTATTATTAATCTAATAAAGTATAAATTAATTTAATGAAGACTGCAATTGTTATTGTGGGTTATCATTCATTTACAATGTAGTTAATTGACAACAGCTTTAGCACTGGATGACTAATGCCATTTACACAAAGAGATAAAATGCAAGCAACATATAAAAGGACCTGAAAGAAGGGGCTTGGGTGCAAATTAAAAAAAAAGATAGCAACAACTGTAAAAGAACCTTTTTAAAACACAAAGAAAGTTTTTAAAGCAGGTACAAGCTACAAATGGCAAACTATTATGAATATTTTTCCATCTAACAAAATAATAAGCAATGTAAGTAAAGAAAATTTTAAATTTAAATATTTCAAGCAATTATTATTAAAATACTTGGCCAAATGCCATTAAAGCTCAATATTCATTCATTGTTCACTCCAAAACAGTATATATAGATATCTATGTCTAAAAGATAATAAAATTTTTAACAAAGAAAAGAAAGGATTTCAAATAAAATTGTGAAAGGACTTTGAATGTATATAGTGAGTAACTCAGTAATAAACTACCACCTGGACAAAAATAAAGGAAATAAACATGGCTGTATGGGTAAACCCCAGAATGAGAAACAAAAAAATAAAGGAAATAAACAGCACAGAAATAAAATAATGAAGCCCTGTTCATAATTATCATTGCTGGGTCTAATGTTTACTACATATTTACCTAGTCATTAAGGAAATTCACATGCCACAATCCTAGCAATATTGCTATGGCTTTCCTGTAACCAGGTTTCTTATCCCAGGGTACGCCTTCAGCTACCTATTTTTGTTAATAACTAACACAATAAATATTCAGCAGCATGGATAATAATATCTATAATTTCTTATCTACACTCGCATGTTATGTGCAGTCTAACTAAACATTCATAAACGACAAATAAAGATATGAAAAATGCTTTAATTGAAATAGATATTTACCTGAGTATACCAATAACTCATGCCTTGTTGGTACGGGTATGGGTATTGTGATTGGCCTCCCATTGAAGAAGGTGGCGCACTAGCATTGGATGTGTTCTGAAATTATTAAACAAATAATTAAAATTTCTTAATTATTTACAAAAGTAATGCCATAAATGATAATCACAAAGTTGTCCATTATTGTAAACAACATGTCAATTTCAATAGAAATTGTTACAGGGAGGTTATGCTTTGTTTACAAACACATGGCTGCTTGTTACCTGATTATCTCCAGCACCTCCATTTTCCTTTCCCCAAAAACATTTAACTGTATGCCCACTAATTTCTGTATTGTGTGTGGCTTCGATGGCGTGCGCTGCTGCTTCCTTAGTAGTGAATCTAATGAAAGCATATCCTTTATCCCTGAACACCCGCACATCCTGGATCTGTCCAAACTGTGAGAAAGTGGAGTGCATGAGGTCTTCAGAGATGACGTTACTGGTAAAGCCCCCACAGTACACTGTGGTGTTGGTCGGGGAGCTCTGATTGTACACTTCGTCGAAGGTGGGCTGCTTGGCTCGCTTACTGCTGGGCGCACCCTCGCTGGGCCGGTTAGAGGGGGGCTTGCGTGTGGACCAGTTGGTCCGTATAGAGCGCGAGCCCAGCCACTGCCCGTTCATGGACTGGATGGCTGACTCCGCATCGGCCTTCTTCACGAACGACACGAACGCGTATCCTTTGGATTTGAGCGTCTGCGGATCGCGAACAATGCGGCAGTTAGAGATCTCTCCGAAGGGAGCGAATGCCTCGCGGAGCGTGTGTGTCTCGATCTCGGGCGAGAGGTCGCCAACGAAGATGTGATGGTGGTTGCTCGTGTCCGTCTTAGGCTGATTGCCGGGACTCGTGGCCCAGTTTACCTTCATCTCCTTGTCGAGGAACACTCGCTTGTTCATGGCGGCCAGCGCCGTAGACGCGGCAGAGTGAGTTGTGAATTCCAAAAACGCGTAGGGGTCATTTCCGGGCTCGCGGATAATTTTACATCCCTTGACTTCGCCAATCTGCGTGAAGAGGGCACACAGGAACTCCTCCGTAACTGCCGCGTCCAGGTTACCGACGTAGAGAGTTTTGGGGTGGCTCTCGTCGCCCATATTAAACGTTTTGCTTGCAAGCTACTAACTCGGTAACTACAACGAGCGCTTGTATCGGGGGAGCGTGCGCCGGGCTACGTATTATTTCATCACACGCGACATCGGGTGACGGATAAACCAAAGAAAAATGCAAACAGCGCTCAATCCACAGTCACTGTTGACTCGTGAAAATGTTCACTTTCGGAAACAAACGCAACTAAGACGAATTTCCGGTGCAACCATTTCAAATTTAATGGCGGGAAATTTGATCTAAATTTGAATTAATAATAATACATGTCAAATCACTTTGTAAACAGCATAAATATTATTTCATCGACCCTAAATTATAATTTTAATGATTTAATTGTTAAATTATTTAGTTACTGTTACTCTTTATAGGAAAGAAAAATGTAATTTCCATAGAGAAAAAAATAGGTACCGAAGAATAGTGAAAATAGAGTCTGCTCTCACCGGAAACGTGTGTCATTGTGTCTATGACGCATAAATAACTTTGTTCTCGTTGAATATCAGCATTGAAACCGTATTGAACCTTCAAAGATTGAATTGGATGAAAAAAAAAGAAAAAAAAGGTAAAATAATATTGAATATCTCGGATGTTTATACGGAAATTCAAAGAAATTGTAGTCGAGGGCGCTCTACGGAAATGGTTTAGATATCGATTTAAATCTTTGTTTAGATGTATGTTTATTATGTATGTTGTATATTAGCAATAAGTTATTTATTGTGGGAACTTAATTATTAATGTTTAGCCTAAATCAGTGGATTCTTCGCTCTCAGAAAGTCAGAATCGGATATTGAATTGTTTTCATCTAATAAAATTTAAAATATGAGCTAATATTTTTTAATTCCAAGCTAATAATTATTATGGATTTGACGATGAGAGGCTAGGGTTGGATGTTTGGTGAATTAATCCAAAATGTCATCTTATAAATGTCAAAAATATGGCAAAACTCAGTTAATCTTAACATTCTTAACTCATATTAATGAAAATATGTCTTAATCCAATAAAAAATAATAACTATCAGTTGATAGTGTGGGATGGAAATGTTGTATAAATAAACTCAACTTTTCAGGATTAACTGAGATTGGCCATATTTTGGACAGATACAAGATCACCTTGACCAGCGGCCCTTAAGCCACATTTGACACATCCGTCAGTCATAGTATCCTCAGTTTAGGCCTTTCGGAGTTCCAATTTTAATTGTGTCACCTCCAAACAGATTGTGTTTGGTGAGTGCACAGAACATTATAAAAAAAGTAGAAGCAAGTAATTGTAAGTTTGTAACCAAATTTTTGTACAGTAATCACAATATTGTGAATAGTCTAGCTAAATATGATATATTATTCTATCTTTAGACAAATTATTTGTGCGCTTATAATTTTTCAACTGATATATAGAACAAAATGTAATTGTTCAATTTTTTGGGCTATTTAAGCGAAATTCTGAAAATCTACGAAAATCATATAATTATACGCTACAGCGCATATATGTGTGGTTACGCGGGAACGTCCACTTGCCATTTCTATTGTCCTTTATAATGTTATGTAACTTAATTATAATCAAATCAACATAATATCTCTGTTGTGTTGTGAATTTCAACAACAAGCTTTGATGCTTCGTAACTTCCTCAGACGGGGACCGAACCGATGGCCTCTACCTTTACGTAGACCACATCTAATGTAAAGTGATTAACTTCTATGTATTGCGGCAATGATTTAATTTGTTCGGTTCATTCTTCTGCCTAGTTTGGCACACAACACTGTCCTTTTCCTAGTTTGAGTTCCACTAGTTCCAGTTCTAGTTCGCTCGTTGAGTCCGCCTAGTTCACCTCACTGAGTTGACATTTTGGAATTTGTTTTATTTGTTGTCTATCTATTTTATAGTCTGTTGTATTCTAATCTATGGACGGGCCCCGTCATCCGTCATCTTTTTTATTTTTCTTTTGTAAAAAAGTGTAGTTCGTTAGTTTAATCTACACTTAATTTTTATTGATATATCAATCTAACAAGAG
Source organism: Nemapogon koenigi (assembly GCA_963924495.1). NCBI lineage: Eukaryota > Metazoa > Arthropoda > Insecta > Lepidoptera > Tineidae > Nemapogon > Nemapogon koenigi. The sequence goes on along the minus strand of OZ004647.1, from coordinate 9,662,521 downwards.
TTTCATCTTTATTTAATAAACACAGATAGTTCCAATATATACGAGAAAATGGTCTGAAAATCAATATATCCCAATACATTTTGCCTACAAAGGTTATAAGTGCTGATCATCTGTTACACGTATGCAATGGTTTTAGTGCGAAAAATATAATATTTTGTATTAAAACTTGTGAAATGACGTGAATAGGAAGTGCTATTATACTATAATAATCAAAATGTTGCCATTGACACAGAAGGATACGCGTATTTTGCGCGGTCCTTTCGCCGGCATAAGGGAAAAGCTGCACAACTGGATGCGACTTATATACTCCGATAGAAATTCAAGAAATTTGTTTCTATTTCTTATACTAAATCTATCGTTTGCCTTTGTAGAATTATTCTATGGTGTTTGGACAAATAGTCTAGGTTAGTATATTTTTAATTTAATGTTAATATTCTGTTCCAATTAAGATAAAGAATTATTTATTCTTATACCATACATACATCACTATCAGTGATATCACTACTGCTATATATATATATAGCATATTAGGTAGATAGATGAGATATCAAGAGACCTACATTTTACATTTTAAGTGCAATAAAACTCAATTTGAATTGACACCAAAATTTAATATACTTAGATGTATTTACTAAGATTTTATATAGTAGAAAACTATGAGAATATACATTTTTATTTGTCGTCAGGTCTCATATCGGATGCATTCCACATGTTCTTTGACTGCACTGGTCTGGTGGCAGGGTTGGCAGCCTCCTTAATATCGAAGTGGCGGCCTAATGAGAGATTCTCATATGGATATGCAAGAGCAGAAGTCTTAGCTGGATTTGTGAATGGATTGTTTTTGTTATTTATAGCATTTTTCATTATGAGTGAAGCTGTAGAAAGGGCTATTGAGCCCCCTGAGGTAAGATTAATAAAACCTATGACAAACTGCATAAAATATAAATTAACAAGAATATCAGGTTAAAAGCAACATATGGTCCTTCACTTGATATGATTTAGATCTTCTTTCTACTTAAGGTCTTAGGCCCTTTCCATTGAAGTTTCTTCTATAAAGACAATAGCCGATAAGCAACATTGTGGCCATTTAAAACCTTGCAAGAGTTGCAATAATCATCAGGTATCAGCATAGAGTTTGCACCAACTAAGTACACCTATAAAAAGGTGTACTTGACACCAAAATATTGTCAAGTTTGTACTAAATCTACACTCTTACAACTTCATAAATGTCTAATAATGCTATCTCTATTATTAGTATTATTACCTATATAAAAAATCTTATCAGCCTAAACAGTTTATGTGAAAGTTCTATGCAAAGTTAGTTATTGTTAAAAATAAAATAAACTTTGCCCAATTCTAATGTCATGGATGGCCGAGTTTGTTAATTCATTTCACAAGGTTTATTGTCACTTTGCTAGATATGAGATTGGTGTGCCTTTATCAATTGGTTATGCAATCTCTAACAATTTAGAAACAAGTACAATTTCAAAGATATATTTAGGATTGTGAAATGTTGCGATGTTCAAATGAGAAATGCTGGCAAAGGACGACCTAGGTGTACTTTTATTGAATATGTAAAAGTTTATTAATTGATGGCAATATTAAAAGTACACACAATCGCCGAGCATGTATGAAAGGTATGATGTCAGGATCGTAGCAAATGGCATTCGATTGTCTCTGCCTACCCGTCTTGGGATAAAAGACGAGATGATAGATAAGAGTTCAATGCAATTTTGTTTCTTCTTCTTTCAAGTTAAAACAGAACAAACCAGTGACATCTTCTAATTAATTATAATTATCTATAGTACTAGATTTTTTTTTATCACAACTACCACAGCGCGGATGGGTTTAAACTGGATTTGCCATCACATAACGGTGCGCGCGTGCGTTGGTCACCATGACATGATGTGGATTCCCTACTTACATAGTTATTTTTAATTTACATACTTATATGTCTTAACACTATCCCTATTTGTAATTCTTAACCTTATGTATTCACCATTAAACTTTTCAGATGATAATGCACATTTTTGTTCAATTTCAGGTAAAACACGATAGATTGCTACTGGTGTCCGTTTTAGGATTCCTAGTCAACCTTGTGGGCATTTACGCTTTCCAGCACGGCCACTCGCACGGCCACTCACACGGTGGTGGGGGACATTCACACCACAACCACTCCCATGATAGTATAGGGCATTCTCATAATGGTGACATCGAGGTGCCAACAGGAGCCGGATCAGCTATCATGAGAGGAGTTTTCCTCCATGTCCTGGCTGATACCCTGGGCTCAGTTGGCGTGATCATATCAGCAATTCTCATGAGAACGTTTGGCTGGATGCGCGCCGACCCTATATGCTCCATACTTATTGCACTGCTAATAGCGGCCAGTGTTGTACCCCTTGTGAAGGATTCAGCTGGTGTGTTAATGCAACGGTCGCCGACGACTTTAGAGAGAGGTCTGCCGTCACTGTGTACGCATGTAGTGGGTTTGGCCGGCGTGCATGCAGTCCAGGAGCCACATTTCTGGACCCTGTGCAGTGATGTCCATGTAGGTGCTATAAAATTGGAGGTGTCCAGGGACGTGGACCCGAGGTATGTGACGCAGCAGGCGACAAGGATATTCAGGGAAGCTGGTGTCAAATATTTAACTGTGCAGTTGGATTATCCGCCACTTTGATTGTGCCGTCGGCATTTTAGTACTGTTTTAAGGTATGTGATGAAATTGATGTCGGTATTGCGAGTTCAGTTAATTAGTGAAATTATTTTATTATTGCCATACTATTGTCTGGTGTTTACAATTTTCTGTGTGTTTCAATAAACTATATTAAATATATGTTCTCTCAGCATGGAAAGTTTACTAAGTTTTTGATGCTGATTATACATGAATCTATTATAAAGTTATCCAAACAAATCATCTGTAATTGACGATACTCTCAAGTCACTTTCATTCATGGACTCTCCAAAATTATGCTCCATATAATTACCATGTAATGCATAGCATAGATAAAGCGATATGAATATTGTAATTTCCAAAAAATTTGAATGAGTTAATGTCTCTAAGGTTGTTTAGAGTTCATGGTATATTTAAGAAAACTATGGCTATACTTGTGATGCACATTCCGTTATTTAAAATGATATAAGAAATTATCTTGTGATTTTAATGTAATGTAAACCATCTAAATATATTGTATATTGCTGTACCACTTTCAGTAAGTGAAAGGAGTTTTATGTTATTGTAATGTGTTAAGTGTAAATAAAGTGTTGAAATATTTCATTCTTGTGCAGTATTTTCTAATCTTGTGTGAAAATGTATGAGAAGAAATTGGGTGTCCAAGTTATGATGCAGATATGAAGACCCAAAACTAAAGCATTTATTTATTTTAAACATATAATTTTTGCAATTTTTTTAGATAACTCATAGAGGAAATGGTATTGAATTAAAAAAATCTGGTACAGTCAAATCAGCGATTCAAAGTCCAAAAAAAAAAGCTGTTTCCAAAATCGGTTTTACGCTAAACAAACCGCCGATTTGACTGTAATTCGTTTGGTTCCTAAGGTTTCGATATAATTAAAAAACAATCTATTTTTGTTTAGTCATCCTTTTCAGTTTATTAAAAGTAAAATGTTTCAAATGACCAATTATCGAGTCACAAAATCTTTGTATAATAGGTTTTAATTTTATTATTTTCTTAAAAAGTGCATTTATTGATTTCCATTTGTATTGACAATTTTATTTTGCTAGTTTTGTAATAAAATAAATTATGGTGTGATCGCAAGTAAACCAGACTTTATAGGCCAATATAAATAAATAACATTATAGATAGGTGAAACTATTCTATGTACATCAATTCAATGTTTACTGAAAGTAAAGATATTTTAAGATATATATGTCATAAAAAATAACTAAGTAAATATTTATTAAACTTTTTCAGTAATAACTCGAATCAATAAAATAATTTTCAGGAAGGATTTTGGTAAACATTGTCTAAAAAGTAAAAAATATATAATATATCTATTGTTAATGTTTTTAGTTCACATTCAAAAGAAAAATAAATTATTATTGAAATTGACTTTTTTTGCTTTACTCACATTCCATTTAAATTTTTTTTTTCACGGTTTGCCTTATAGCAATTATAGTTTGGTACGTGGTCGTATTCGGGATCGAACCCGTGGTCTGCCCTAGTTAATACCACGTCTTAACCACTCTGCCACCGACTCAAATATTTTAAGTAGAAATGGATGCTTATTTAATTTTTCAAATAGGTCAGTATGCAGAAATTGCGGAAAATTGTTTAGAAATGTCAAGCGCCATTATGGATCATTATTTTCAAATATCAACATATTTATCTTCAAGGAAAATTATGAAACAACCCATTTGTTCTGCACGTTTCATTTGATTTAAACAAGTGTATGTAATCAGGCGGAAAAAGTTGTGTCAACATGTTAATTGAAGTGCTTTTGTTACTTCTGTTAAACATAGGATCTTACAAAGTGTATGGCGACCAACAATTATTAACTACGTCAAGCGATTCTCAACAAATTGAAAAAATAGCCGAATGTGTCTTAAAATTGTCTGCAAAATATTTCGTAGAAAAGAAAGCACTCAGTGGCAGTATAGTCATAATAAATATCAACTCTTACACGTCGAGCACAGAGAAGATATTACTGCAGACTATTCACAGCGGTTTAAAATATTCAGTTATGGTCAAAGATTCCCTCTATCCGCATGCTAATGCTTCACACTTCCCAGAAAAAGCTAAAAATTACATGTTGATCCTAGAAGACCAATCTGAATTGACAAGGAACATACTCCAGCTTAATAAGCTACCCACATGGAACCCTCACGCTAAAGCTGTCGTTTACTACCAAGTTAAGGACGAGGAAGACGGCACCAAGATAGCAATAGACTTCATTAACGAACTGCGTCACTTCAAACTTTTGAAATCTATTATTTTTTTATACTACGCTCAAAATGAAGAAGTGGTTTCGTACACGTGGAGACCATACAATGACACTAAATGTGCAAGTGCATGCGATGCAGTTTTTGTTCTAGACAAATGTAAGGAAGGTAAACTACGCCAGGAGGAGAGACAAAGGGACATGTTCCCTAAAGATATGAACGGATGTCCCCTAATTGTTTTTGCGGTCGTTTCCGAACCATATGTGATGCCACCCGTAGCAAAACTTCATAATAACACATACAACGACTCGTACATATTCAAATCTGGCGGTGAGATAAACTTAGTAAAAATTATAAGTCAATTTACTAACATGAGTCTCGTAGTCAGAATGTCTTCTACACCAGAAAACTGGGGCGTTATAGAGCAGAATGGGACTGCTTTCGGCGCGTACGGTATTCTACGAAACGACGACGCGGACTTGATGATAGGTAATATTGAAGTAACGAGAACTATTAGAAAATGGTTTGACCCCACTGTGAGCTACACGCAAGACGAAATGACATGGTGTGTGCCAAAAGCTGGCCAGGCATCTACTTGGAATAACCTGGTCATAATATTTCAATGGTCGACGTGGCTTGCGACGTTATTAAGTTTAATCTTCATGGGTTTGCTGTTTCATTATATTTATTACAAAGAAAATAAAGGCAAAGTAACAAAATGGCCGACCTATTCTCTATTAATGACGTTTAGCATGCTGCTTGGTTGGGGAGCTTCTTTCGAGCCAAAGAGTCCAACCTTTAGAATTTTGATATTCGGTTGGCTATGCTTCAGCATGAACATGGGGATATCATACGAGTCATTCTTGCGTAGTTTCTTAATGTATCCAAGGTTTGAAAAGCAAATCCGCAGCGAAAGCGATATTATAAACTCCGGGTTAGAATTGGGAGGTCGAGCTATATACAAATCACATTTCGAATCGAACAACGAAAGTAACTTTTATTTGTACAGGAATTACAATTCGACATCATTTGCGGATGGCGTTAGACGAACGGCGTTGAAGAGAGATTTCGCTGTAGTAGCTTCTAAACGACAAACGATATACCAAGACGAGATGATCGGAAAGGGGGCAAAATTAATATACTGCTTCTCTGAGAGTAATAACTTGTATAAGTATGGCGTGGTCTTACTCGCAAGAAAATGGTTTCCAATGTTAGATAGGATTAACAACATAATACGAAGTGTTTCGGAAAATGGTTTGATAAATAAATGGAATAATGAACTGTTCCTTCATACTTCTACAAGTGAGGATGTTACGGATATTGTGCCTCTTGGAACTCAACACCTTTTAGGCGCTTTCATGTTCATAGCTATCATGTATGGAATCAGCATCATTTTTTTTATTGGAGAGTTGATGTGGTATCGCTTTGGCCAGCATACTAAACCATGTCGACTGCGTATTTTACGTAAATAATTAACAATATAATATTTACCAATAGCTAGCTTTCCGCCCAGGCTTAGCTCATATTAAATTTAATTCTCGAGTACAAAAGTAGGACAAAAATCCCATAGAAAAGAGCACTTAAAAAATTTTCTTTCCCTATAAATTCCGTCCAGCCGTTCTCAAGTAGGGTTCCCAGATCAAAAAATCGAAATTCCGGAGAAAATTCCTGACATTTAATGAAAATTCGTCGTGCATGTGTAAAAATGATGCAAATTTTCGATTTTTTTTTATTTCACTCTACTTAATTGTAGAAATTCCGGACGGTTCAGAATTCCCCCCGCATTCCTACAAATACCTATATTTCCGGACATGTCCGGAAAATTCCGGACGTATGGCAACCCTATTCTCAAGTGATGCCAACGAACAGCATTTCATTTTTAGGGTTCGTACATCCGATGAAAAAAACGGAACCATTATAGGATCCGTCTGTCACAGCTTATTTTCTCCGAATCTACTGGACCAAAAAGGTTGAAATTTGGTTCATATATGAGTTTGATGACCCCAATCACGGACGTATAGCTAAATAATCGACATTGGGGGAAAAAATATTTTTTCAAGTGCATCATGTGACATCAAATGAAAGGGTTCAATGGCTAAGAAATACAAGTACTACTTTATTTTTTTATAATTTTAAAATGCGTAGTTTAAATTATATTAAAAAGTACAGAGTCTAAAATTAAAAAAAAAAAAAAATTGGAAATATAGAGCCTCACTCATAGTTTACAAGAAAACTTACACGAAAATCAAGCAAGTTTGTAAGTAAGTACGATAAATGCGGTAAGTAAATAGAACTAAAAAAGGCACTTGTTTAAATATGTAGTTGAATAAAAAAAAATATTGAAAAAAACGTATTTTATTAAATAAGACGTGACAAATTAGACATCTGCACGAGATCTATAGACACGAATACAGTAACACTCTGATTTCTAAGGACATTACACATTTAGGATATACTACACACAATATAAATATTTTTTACAATACATAAATAAGAAAATGCGAAGTTTGTAAGGCTGTTAAAATATTTAAATGAGAAAAATAAATCTTGGTTAATTTAGATTTGTTCTAAAACTACAATAACTTACATCACGGTTAAGTAAAAAAATAAAATCTATTATTAAACTAGTCTAACCATGTGATATTTTTCGGCTCAATTTATTTGGCGAGAAATATAACAAAATCTATTTAAACAGATCAGATTCATTAATATTTCATTAAAAATATATATTAAATCCAACCATTTATTTTACTTTTGACAGGCAACCATAGACAAAAAAATACAATACTCTAGCTGTCAAAAGTAAAATAAATGGCTTGATTTAGTATAGTAGTAGTTTGTTTAGAACTACAAAGAGAGCCCAGGTTATATAAGAATAACATTTAAAAAAAATGCTTTTTACCTACTTAAAGACTTAGTAAGGGCTGAATGGATTTGGAAACGATAGCAAAAATGGCGGCTACACTTATGCATATAAGTACTATTTATTTTGCAAAATAAACCTAAACATATTATGACTCGTTTGTGCTAAACACTGAACCAGAGTGCTACTGAATCCATATAAATTAATTAAAAGACACTATTCGATGAGTTTCTTAGCCTTGAAGTACCGACGTAGATACAGAACCTGCCACGTCGCAAGACCCAGCAAGCACACCATAGAAAACAAACTGAAGAACAGCACTCGGTTGTTCGTTGATTCTGTAAAAAAATAATCAATATCAGCCCCAGAAGACTGAAACCGCTACTTTTTGTCTTGCTTTAACTCTATGAAACTTTCTATCCTTCTCTCTCTATCTGAGGTTTTATCTTCGCAGTGTAATCATAGTTCGTGGTCACGCGCTCGCGGGGCTATAGTTGAAACCTTATCACCGTTACCCAGCAGAAAACAAAGTCTTCCTCCTTTAGCCGTGGTATTTGTGAGATTATACCAAACGAGTGGCTAGTTCTGTTGACACAACGAAATTAAGCTCAGTAAGTACAGTGGTCAAAATGGACCGTAACGGCGTTCCGGTTCGTGAAAAGTTCTCCTTACATCTTCAGGTTTGACAAAAAACCTATTTTCTAATTAAAATACATATCACTATCAGTCAGAAGGTTTGAAAGGAAATGTGTTCCAGTTCGTGAGTAAGTCCAATTCGACCACTGGCTCAGTATATTAGTAAATTGCACTATACCATTTTTCGATACTGTTTAGATTACATGCGAGAGATTGCATAATGTAAATGGTGCTTAAATCGTTACTAATTTCATAGAGGCAGATATGCGATTTATGACGGTGGGCTATTAAAAAGTGCATTAAAGAAAATTGGTTCAGCAAGATTCCACTGATTCCTAATCACGTTTCTAAATTAGTAGAATTGGTTCATTGTTATGTGGAATCCATTATTATTAAACATCAATTTACCATTAGTATCTCTCATCTCCTCCTCCCGTTTCCGCATTAAGGTAAAGTCCTGAACAATGGCTTCGGATAAGTCCTCTAGCCTCTTAAGTTCTAGTTCCATTGGCTTCAGTTTTGCTGCTTCACCAATCTAAAATAATAAAATCTATTTTATTTTATATACATATAGATATGGCAGACACTTTTGTAGATAATTTTATTCTACACAATTCTTTCCTACATCATTTTGTTATATAGTACTTGTAAACCTTCCCGGTGAATCAATTTTTCATGATCAATTCTAGACTAGGTAATAAAATAGACAGAAATGGTAACACAAAAAGTTAATTTTGAGGGATATAAACATTTATATCTATTTTAATCATCATCTAGAAAAGAACGCTGATTTTAATAAAATTATTATAACAACACACCTTTACACACTATTAGCACATACCTACTGGACAAAAAACTCAATGTTAAGGGATTGGTCATAGCAAGAAATCTGAGTAAATACAAAAATGCAGCAATTAGATTTGCCTATATATATATAATAGTATATACAAATTGAAAAAGATAATATATTTGTGCCGTTTGCAGTAGAGACTCTAGGTTCATGGGGGCCGAGTGCCAAAAAATTTTATAAAGATATAACACCAAAAATTGTCGTCGCTACGGGTGACAAGAGGGCTGGCTGTTTCTTCGGCCAGAGAATTAGCATAGCTATACAGCGACGAAATGCAGCCAGCCTTCTTGCCACCATGCCACGCGGACCAAATATTTTTGATTATTAATATTATTTTAGGTTTATATTGTTATGTGTAAAAAATTTTAATCTAATAAAAAAAATATTTTGGTTGATTTGCCTTGCTTAAATTAGACATTGTCAACCCAAAAAATAAGAATAAGAGCCTAATTGCACAAAAGATAATCACAAACAATCTTTCATGCAAAATCACACCACACTTTATTACCCAAGAATGCTGTTGTAAGAGGAGTCACCCGGGAACCATAGAAATATTAAACAACTATCAGAAATGTACATGACATTAAATAAAACTTAATTATAATATTTAGTTTCGGGCGCCAATGGACAACATTTCATTTTTCGTAAGGTACCAAAATTCGAAAACCGTTTGAAGATTACATGCTAGAAAGCTTATTTTTCATTTTTTTATTTTTTATATCCTTTAATTTTCGAGTTATTTTAAAAATACTGAAATATCGAAAAATAAGGATTAATAGGTGCCCTAATCTGTGCTAACCCTCTAATTTAAAAATACTAATGTCTGTTGGCTGAGTTGTTAGTTATTGAACTCAGGTGTTGCCTTCTATTTATTTTACCCATTTTTATTCCATTTGAAGCTAAATTAATAATTATTCTTTAAATATAATTATAAAAATACTTCTTTTATATAATATTTTTTGGAAGTTTTGCTAGTTTCGAATGTGCTATCACAGGAAATATATTTACGAATGAAACCGCGGACAAAAGCTAGTACTATTATATACATTATGAATAATGTAGTAAGCGATTTGAGTTCCGGCTACGGCAACACCTATTTGGAACACGGTATATTATACTCTTTGCATTTCTATAACGTATACTCTGTGGCTTGACTGACACTATCTGTCACTTTCTTTGGGTGACAGTTTATATTTCTTAATTTTAGTCCTAGCTAAGGTTTTTGGTTTATAAGTCCTCTGAATTTATAAAAATTCATAATTAAATTAAAAATATAAAAACTCAACCAAAAATAAAATATAAAAATACGTGTAACTTATTTTTTAATATATTTTTAATTAAAGTAATAAAAATGGGTGATTAAAAAAATGAAATGTTGTCCATTAACAAGATTTCTTTATAAACTAGTTCTTATTGTTTTAATTAAAAATATGGGAAAAATAAGAGGCTTGTATTTAAAAAAATATTCCTCAATTATTATTAATTTCTTTATTTTAATATTATACCTAAATATAAAAAAAATAATTTTATTTTTAAATATGTAGTGTTGCCTTGGCCAATCCTGATTAGTATGACAAAAAAAAAGTTATTGAGATAAGTCATGTCAAAAATCACATTATCACTTTTTTTAAATGGCTCGGCAAAGATAAACCTCTTTATTCCTACTTTCAGTCAGTTTCCACATTATTGAGGCAGTTTAGTTAAGTTACTATATAAGTGCCCTGAGTGCCCAGGACTATAACTTTCCTATAGCAACAAAGATATGTAATTGCAGATCAAAATCAACTCAATAGTTTTTAAATGAACCTTTTTTAAGTGTATGATATGTTAAGATTTTTGCATATCGTTTTAGAAAACATAATATAATAAAATACTTACACCTTCATAGTTCTTGGCTTCTATACCTATCTTAATGTCTAAGGAAACATATTGTGGAAGTTCTCGCAAATCTGAAAATTAAAACATTTACATGAAAAAAAATCACCAATTATTAAAGAAAAAAGATTGTACATTAAATATATCTTGTAATTGCCACATTAAAATTATTATAATGAATTTTACACAAAATAGAGCAATAATATTTCTTCACTTAAAACTAGGTTGGATTGCCTGAAGGATGCAGGATATAATTAAATAAAGTATTAAAAAGTACTCACTCGAAGCCACTTTTGATATGAAGCAAACTTCGAAGGTGTCATATGTTTCGGTAACAAATGTGAACTTTCCTTTGCTTATGTTATCTTTTTGTGATAAAATGTGTCCCTTAGAATCTTTCACCTAAAATAGAAAGATTGAATAATCTCTAATATGTTGAGGAGTATGCTGATTGCGTTAGCTGTATTTTTACATAAATATAACTTTTTAGTCCATGAAAAAATACCAAGAACTTTCTGAGATATTTACAATCAAAGTTTTAAGTAAAATGTATGTACCCAAAACGCAAGCCAGGCGCGACTTTCATTGCCACGCGTTCTACGTCATACACCGCGCTAAACACCGCCACAGCAGTATAGAGCGCAGTGACGTCATGAACTTCGTGAATTTGTATCGTATAATAATAAAACTTGTGGCAAATTTTAAGTTTTGGTTAGTTCTTTTATTCTAATTAAAAAAAAATGGGTGGAAATGTCTATTGTAGCGAGACCTTTATTCATGGGTGCCTAACATTTTCCAAAATTGTGTTTTGGGTTCCAGGGTACTATGTAAGACAAGCCTTATGTATTTAGCTTTGGCATTTTTGGCACTACCTAACCAGTGGCAATGGGCCTTATTGCAAAGAAACTAGAAGTTCTACAGAAGAATGTGGGATTGGATTTGAGTGCAATTGTGTGACTGCCCCCCACCCCACCCTATGGACAGGGGTCCATAGCACTTTTTTTGACAAATTTATAATGTTTTTATTCCAATTTTTTAAGACAGATTAACAGAGCAGTATTTAAAATGCAAGTATTACATAGATAACAAATTAATCAATATTAATTGTTACAAATAAGAATCTCAATAACATCTGAACAAACATACATTCAAATATACTAAGTACAAACAAATTATATTTATTGATGGAAAACTGGTATGGTTTCAGCTTTCCATGTGTAACCAAAACCAACCAACTCAAACTGGCGAGCATGTGTGGACAGAGACACCAGTAACAATGTCCACTTTTTCCAGTTGTCCATAATAAACAGAACAAGCGGCAAGCCTGTTGCAGCAATTAATGAACCTAGATATGTCACTTCTGTAGTAAGCATAAGTATCTGTTATTTTTAGAAGTGCAGACACCAGCTTTATATGGCCTCTGAATCATGATTTTTGCAATTTCTTACAGCACATATCGCCCATCACTATTAATAATGTTGGATATGCAAAATAGCAACTTTACAGTAGAGCCATCCAAAGTTGCAAATGTAATTAAAATGGCTATTAAAAGGAGTTTGTTTAAGATATTTGAAACTTATGGTTTTTTCATAATATATATATTTCTTTAGTTTAACAATGTTGGATATGTGCTATACATACAAGATTAGTGATAATAGCATTAATAGCTTGTTCAGGTAATATTACTGGCATTACTGACTTTTTAATTTCCAGTTTATCCACTTGAAAATGTCATATATGGAACATCCAACAATATTAAGGGTATCTTTTGATAAATACATGATAAATAATGTATAACTTTTTTCTAGCAATTATTGGCCATTCCAATAGGAATACATAGGTTAACCAGCGCTATAATATTGAAGGTTAAGCTTACCGTGTAGTCCACACGCTGCCCTTGTATTTCTGTAACTTCATACTCTCCAGAAACCAGCACATTGGCGTGTAATTCCTCTTTCAGGCACTTCTGAGTGTTAGGTGCAAGGCTCCACATTATACCATTGGCACCCTGCCACGCCAAACTAACTAATAGAAGTAGATAATAAATATCCATGGTGCCTGCTGATTACTATCCTATAATATAGAATTTAACGTGCATATCAAGATAAATTAGAAAATAAACATAATGAACGTCAAAAGACCGATGAGTTGGCCCTACAACACGAAAAGAAAAAAAAGAAACGTCCATAGATAATACTCGTCTTTCTTTTCTCCGCAGTTTTCTCACTTCATTTTTTAGTCTACGGCTCAGAGTCTACGGTGAGGTCTACGGCTCAGTCTACGGTATTAAATTCATCAGTGATTAATAAGACATATCACGGTCGGCGGGATTATCTTAAATACCGATTTATCGGCTATAAACACTATAAAGGCTATAATACTTGACATTGGCAAATCACCGATGAACATTGGTGGAGCCATAATAAAAAAGAAGAAGAAGAAGAAAGCTTATTTTATTTATATATTAGAAAATCCCCAACAATTGGTTATGGGCCCAGGATGCTGCATGAATATATATAGAAATAAAATATATAAATGAAGAAAAATAATAAAGAAGAAAATAGATATTTAATAAAAAAAAAAATTGTACGTAAGTATAAAAAAATGGCCGGAACAAATGTGCTACCTCAGTTGCATGAGTCTACGAATTTTAGCAACTGGAAATTCAGGGTATTATTAATATTAGAAGAGAAAGGAGTAGCAAATGTTTTGAATGTGAAAGAGGGGGAAATCGTAAACGCCGCCGTCGATGCGAAGGCTAGATCAATTATTGTACAATGTATAAGTGACAGATATATAGAAATAGTTAAAAAATCGACATCAGCGTCAGAAATGATAAAGGCGTTGGAAGAAATATTTGAAAGAAAAAGTCTGTTTAACAAATTACACCTAAAAAGAAAACTAATAAGCATAAAATGTCAACCCAATGAAAAACTACAAGAATATTTCATAAAATTTGATTCAATAATAAGCCAATTAGAAGCGACCGACACCAAGTTGGACGATATGGATAAAGTTTGTTACCTTTTATCGTCCTTACCCGACAAATATGACCAAGTAATAACGTCAATAGAAACGCTATCTCAAGAAAAGAATATAACATTGGATTTTGTAAAGGCACGTCTTTTAGATGAAGAAATCAAAATATCAGACAAGTATAAAAACAAACCTGAACTGGAGCAAGCATTTACCATAATATGTTACAACTGTGGAAAGAAAGGCCATAAATCTTTTGAATGTTACAGCAAACAATATATAAGTACTACCATGGAACAGCATGTACTGTAACCATCAACATCTGGTAGAGGTAGTTTCAACTATACAAGAGGACGCGGACATGGAGGACCAGGAAGAAGACCATTCAGAGGAAGAGGCCAAATAACCAGAGGGTATCAGCCAGGACGAGGACATTTTGCAGGAGTAATGCCCTATGAAGAAGAAGAGGATCACGTTGAAGGTTATAGATGTAGTTTTACAGCTTATAGTACTGATGTAAATAATTATAGTGAATGTAGTAATAAATCCGAAATAATTTTTGTAATTGATTCAGGCGCCACAGAACATCTTTTACAAAGTAAATATGAGAAATATATGCGTAATTTAGAATATTTAGACAAATATATAAATATAGCAGTTGCAAATGGGGAATATTTACAGTGTACAAAACGAGGTAGGTTATATGTTAAATATAACAATAAACCTATGGATATAGATGTATTATTAGTAGACGGTCTGTCTCACAACTTATTGTCAGTTAAAAAACTGCTAGATAAAGATTTTAAAGTAAAATTTAGTAAAAATATGGTTACTGTAAGTAATGAAACACGAGAGTTTCATGGATATATGAATGTAAGGTTGTATGTAATGTCGTTTCAGTTAATGAGAAACGAACAATGTTTGGTTGTAAATGAAGGTATTTTATGGCATCAAAGGTTAGGTCATTTGAACAGAAAAGGTCTCAAAATTATGAAACTTCCTACAAGCGACACTGTATGTGGACCGTGTATGCAAGGTAAGTCTACTAGGTTACCATTTCAGTCTGTCAAGTCACCAAGATCGAGAAGATTATTGGAGCTGCTGCACACAGATATAGCAGGACCAGTGTTGCAGCATACAGCTGAAGGTCACAGGTATTATCAAACTATTGTTGATGATTATAGTCATTTTTGTTTAGTATATCTCTTAAAGAACAAAAGTGAAGCTACTGACAATGTTATAGACTATATTAATTTTATGGAAAAGTATAAAGGACTTAAGGTCAAACGAATAAGATGTGATAATGGAGGAGAATTTAGGGCACATAAGTTAAAGAGTTTTTTCTGGAACAGTGGTATTTCTTTGGAGTATACACAACCATATTCACCTCAACAAAACGGTGTAGCTGAGAGAATGAATAGGACTCTTTGTAACAAAACCCGAACTTTATTAGCAGAGACTAACTTACCAAAACATCTATGGGGAGAAGCTATACTATGTTCTGCATTTACATTAAATAGATCTCCATCAATTGCAATAAATTATTGTTTACCAAGCGATATTTTTTATGGATCAACAAACCTGAACAAACTGAAAGTGTTTGGATCTAAAGCATGGGTTGTAAAAACACCAAGTAGAGACAAATTTGATGCAAGGGCAACAGTAATGAGATTTGTAGGATATGGAAAGAATGGATTTAGATTATGGGATCCAATAAAAGATGAAATAACAATTTCGAGAGACGTAAGATTTGATGAAACGCAGATAGTGTATAAAGGTAATGAAACCAACAAGAAAAATATGTATAACCAAGTATATAAGATGAATGAAAGTGACGATGATGAAAATACAAATTATGATTCTAAAAATGAAGAAAAAGAATTAGAGAAAAAACAAATAAATGAAGAAAAAGATGATACCATAACCGAAGAAGAAGAAATCACAAATAATGAAAATTATACAACAAGATCAGGGAGACAAATTAAGAATCCGAAGAAATTAGATGATTATGAGATATATACAGCATATTGCTTATGTACAGGCGATCCCAAAGATTATAAGGAAGCAATAAGTAGAGGAAGAGATTGGAAAAAAGCAATAAAGACAGAACTTGATGCACATGAGAAACTAGGTACATGGGAAGTGAAAACACTACCAGAAAATAAAAGAGCTATAGACACTAAATGGATTTTCAAGACAAAACAAAACAAGACAAAGAAAGCAAGATTAGTAGCAAAGGGCTTTCAAGAAGAAACATATGAGAATTGTTATTCACCAGTAGCAAGATTGTCGACAGTTAGACTACTTCTGAGTCATGCATTCAAGAAGATCAACCGGTAACACAAATGGATGTACAAACAGCTTTTCTGAATGGAAGTTTGGAAGCTGAAATATATATAAAATGTCCTGATGGATTAGAAATTGAAGAAGGAAAAGTATTGAAACTTAAAAAAGCGTTATATGGTTTAAAAGAAGCACCAAAATGTTGGAACAAACGATTTCATAGCTTTATTATAGACAATGGATTTCTACAGTCAAAATATGATGTTTGTTTGTACACTAAAGAAAAAACAAAGTTATTAATTTTCGTAGATGATATTTTACTACTAGGAGAAGATAAAGAAATAGTTGACAAGCTGAAGAAAGAATTCAAGATTAAAGACTTGGGGCAAGTAAAAGAATACTTAGGTATGGAGATATCAAGAAGCAAGGAAAGACTAGAAATAAAACAAACAGAATTGATAAGGAAAGTTTTAACTAAGTTTCATATGAAGAACTGCAAAGTAGCCAACACACCAATGGAAGCGAAATTTAGTGCAGACTCGAACGCTGAAATCATTGATGTCCCATATAGAGAGTTAGTAGGATCATTATTATATATTTCACAGATAAGCAGACCAGACATAACATTCGCGGTATCATATCTAAGCAGGTTTCTAGACAAGCCAACATCAGAGCTTTGGACAGCAGGTAAGAGAGTACTTCGTTATCTTAAACATACCATGGATAGGAGACTTGTATATACTAAGAATCATGGACCGAAACAAGTAACCGGATATTCAGATGCTGATTGGGCAGCTGATCGAGTAGACCGAAAAAGTGTAAGTGGGTGTGCTGTTTTCTATTGTAACAATTTAATTTCATGGTTCAGTAAGAAACAAGTGACAGTAGCGCTCTCAACTGCGGAAGCAGAATACGTCGCAGGTGCTCAATGTACAAGTGAGTTAATATATGTTAATGGTATATTGTCTGATTTCTTTTATAATGAATCCATTGATACACGTTTGCTAATTGACAATCAAAGCACTATTAAACTTATAGAAAGTTATGAGAATAGTAAAAGGTCAAAACACATTGACATAAAAGCACATTTTATTAGAGATACTGTTAGCAATAAAATTATCTCATTATATTATATATCCACAGACGAAAATGTATCTGACATTTTTACTAAAGCATTGTCTTACCAAAAGCATGATTACTTTACTACAAAGCTAGGTTTATATTAGTAATAGATAAGGTTTTAATTATAAGTAGATAATACTGGTACTTAGTTGTATTATGGAAGAAGTGTTATTTTAAGTTGATTAAATTTATTTTGTACCAATTACAAGAAAATTTTTTTTGGTACTTGTTATTGTTATTATTTTATGTTCTTATAATTGAAGGGGTGTATTGAGATTTATGTTTATTGATACCATTGCTAATATGCTTTAGATAAGAGAAACTGTTTTTGTCATAAACTGATTAATGTATCCGGTGTCACTTGGAAAAATAAAAATGAAGTAAAGAAAGCTTATTTTATTTATAGATGTAGTGTATGGCAATACCTACATACACTGTCTCAGGCACACAGTAGTGGTGGGGCGGACATTACGTGAGCAGACAGGCGTAAGCCGCGGGCGAGCGTAGACCCCTAGTGGATATGTGCTACTGTGTGTTGGTGAGCCAGTGACAAGATAGATGACAAACGAGGGTATTACATTTGGCGACGGGAAAAGAGGTAAGATTAATTAAATAAATTAAAGTGATAATTATCTACGGGAACCCATTGTGAAGTAAAATAAAAATGGAGGTAGTTTCACATAAATAATATTGAATATAATATCGAATACAAAATAACAATATTTTGTCCACGCCTACCTTGCTAAAATAATCACACTTTGTAATATTTTGTTCAATTTATTATTTTGTCAACAGAATGGCAATATGAAAAAAAAATTAAGCTTTGTACATAAATTCTATATCTCACATTCCGTTAAGTAGATAGATTTGTTTATCATAATTATTTCTATGATTAGACCCGTAATAGTTTTGATGCGATGTTATTGGTAATATCTAGTATATTAATTGTACCTATGACTTCGTGTCCGTGAAAGACTTTAATAGTTTTTTATTAAGTAGGATATCGTAATGGGTTGTATTGGAAATTAAGACAAGGCATCAAAGCGACCTACGAGTAGTTATCATTTTATTATACAATTTAGGTACCTACCTACTGAAGTAAAATATTTCCGAAAATAGAACCATCCATGAACACATGTACTTTATGTAGCAAGAGTATATTATATTAGCACATCGATTGAACCATGACTAAGATTTTTTTATGTATTTCAAAATACCTTCATTAAATTGGAAATTATTGGGTATAATACAAATACCTGGAAATGTTTGGTACGCGATACCTCCACTAAACTGGGAATAATCTGGTATTTCAAAATACCTCCATTAAATTGGAAATTCTTGGGTATAATACAAATACCTGGAAACGTTTGGTAAACGATACCTCCACTAAACTGGGAAAAATATGGTATTTTAAAAATACCTCCATTAAATTGGAAATTATTGGGTATAATACAAATACCTGGAAACGTTTGGTACGCGATACCTCCACTAAACTGGGAATAATCTGGTATTTCAAAATACCTCCATTAAATTGGAAATTACTGGGTTAAGCTACCACCATTAAATTGGAAACAGCTGCTACAATAGTTATACATTCCATTTCAGGTCACCACAATCACACTCGAAATGTCAAATACATTGCCGGGTTTGGAGAGATTTGATCTGGAAGGTGACGGTGCTTCTGTCGGCCTCAGGTGGGAGAAATGGAAAAGATCCTTAAACATATACCTCGAGACCGCCGATATTGTATCACCATTGAAGAAGAGAGCAAACTTGTTACACTTTGGGGGCAGATCAAGATATCTATTACAATTTACCTGGAGCAAATGTCGAGTCAGTCGATGGAGTAGACGTGTTCAATACGGCTATAAAAAAGTTGGACGATTACTTTGTGCCCCAACAGAGTAGAGTATATGAGCGACATGTCTTTAGACTTTTGAAACAAGAAGATAACGAAAAGTTTGAAAAATTTCTTGTAAGACTGAGAAATCAAGCTGAAAAATGCAAATTTATAATACCGGATGAACATCTAATCGATCAAATCACAGAAAAATGCACGTCCCTAGAATTGCGTAAGAAAATTTTGACTATAGGAGACGAAATCACGCTGGGTAGAATCGTAACGGAAGCTAACACACTCGAAGTTGTTCGTCACCAACTAGAAGATTACGGAGACAAATTAAAAAATCAAGAAGTGAATAAAATAACAAGTACACGAAAACACACACCTGACAGAGGAGACACAATACAATATAAAAATAGAGAACATAAGACAAAAAGTTGTGAAAGGTGTGGTAGCAACCAACATTTCTCATTTGATACAAGCTGCCCCGCGAAAAATCGGAAATGCCATGCCTGTAAGAAGATTGGACATTTTCGCCAATATTGTAAAAGCCAGTTTACACAGAAGAGAAAGATCGAGAACACTAGAACAGTTGAAGGCCACAAACGAATGAAGAAGGATACAGGAAGAGAAATAAACCGCGTAAATGGCGAAGAAATTGATTACGTTTTCAATATTGGCGGAGATGCTAGCATCGAATGTGTTATAGGTGTTGTGAAAACCCACATGCTGGTAGACTCTGGATGTAAGTTAAATTTACTGACTGAGCAAACATGGGAAAAAATGCAGAGGGAGAAGATTAAAGTGTACAATCAAATAAAGAAGCCGGACAAAACCCTATATGCATATGGCAGTAGTAAACCATTGGATGTCATGGGTTCATTTGAAGCTACTATTGAAGTTAACAGCAGTCATAAACATTCTATCTTCTATGTAATCGCACGGGGAACAAGAAACTTATTAGGGAGGGACACAGCTATGCATTTAGGTGTTCTGAAAATAGGCATAGGAATTAATCAGATAGAGCATAACCCTTTTCCTAAATTTAAAAATATTCTTGTTGAGATACCAATCGATGAATCGATGAAGGCTGTATCTCAACCTTACCGGCGAATTCCAATTCCATTAGAACACAAGGTTGAAGAGAAACTAAGAGAACTGTTAGACTGTGACATAATCGAAGAAGTACAGAAGCCATGTAAGTGGGTGTCGCCGATAGTTCCAATATTGAAGGAGAACGGAGATCTAAGACTTTGTGTAGACATGAGACGAGCAAATTCTGCTATTATGTGAGAAAACCATCCCTTAACGATGGATCAGTTGCTTCCTAAAATAAAAAAAGCTAAGTACTTCAGTAAACTTGACATTAAAAATGCTTTCCACCAGGTAGAACTGCATCCAGACTGTAGACAGATAACAACATTCATAACATCTAAAGGGTTATTCCAATATAAGCGTCTGATGTTTGGCATCACATGTGCACCCGAACTGTTCCAGAAAATTGTCGAGAAGATGATTATACAGTGTGAAGGGGTCGTCAATTTTATTGACGACATTCTTGTTTTTGGGGAAACTGAAGAGGAACATGACAAAAGACTACAGGAGGTATTAAAAGTATTTAAGGAAAACAATGTGCTTTTGAACAAGGATAAATGTATATACAAGGTTAAAGAAATAAAATTCTTGGGTCACATATTGACACCAGACGGCATTAAGCCATTGAATAAATATATAGACAGCATAACGAAATTTAGGGCGCCAGCAACGTTGGAAGAACTACAAAGTTTCCTAGGCCTAGTAAACTACATAAATAAATAGATTCCTAATTTAGCTACGATCACAGAGCCGCTAAAAGAAATATTGAGGAAAAAGTTAGGAAAAAACACAAGTTTAGAACAATTTTGGTTAAAGCAACAAAATGAAGCATTTACTCATTTGAAGCAAGCACTTACAAAAATACAGTCATTAGGATATTACGACGTTAAGGACAGAACGCAAGTGGTCGCAGACGCAAGCCCGGTTGGACTTGGTGCCGTTCTGGTACAAATAGATTCTAGGGGACCCAGAATCATTGCGTATGGGAATAGAACATTAACAGAATGTGAACGAAGATACAGTCAAACTGAAAAAGAGGCACTGGCTCTGGTTTGGGCTGTTGAACATTTTGATATATATTTGTTCGGTAAGGAATTTGATCTCATAACAGACCACAAACCTTTGGAGATATTATTCGGTCAAAAATCAAAACCATGTGCAAGAATTGAAAGATGGGTTCTCAGGATTCAGTCATATAACTACAAAATAGTGTTTAAACCTGGAAAAATGAACATCGCCGATTCTTTGTCACGGTTGTGCAAATATCCGGAGAGTACACACATTAAAAGTGACATATGTACTACAGATAGTAGAAAATTCAAGACCCCTAGCCATTCCAATGAGAGAAATTATTAGGTTTTCTGAAAGTGACAAGGAAATCTGTGCAGTAAAAAAGGGGCTCCATGATAATGTGTGGGATGAATCTATTAAAGCATACAAAATATTTAGCACTGAACTTTGCTTTTATGAAAATATACTTCTCCGTGGGACAAGAATAGTTATACCACAAAGTATTAGGAAGCGTGTATTGGATGCGGCACATGAAGGTCATCCAGGGATCGTGGCCATGAAAGCGCGTTTGAGATCTAAAGTTTGGTGGCCACGAATCGATAAAGATGCCGAAAGTTTAGTAAAATCTTGTAAAGGTTGCACATTAGTTGGTCTACCAAATCCCCCAGTGCCGATGAAAAGGCGCGAACTCCCCGAAGCACCATGGATAGACGTTGCTGTAGATTTGCTAGGGCCACTGCCGAGTAATGACTACCTCTTTGTTATAGTGGATTATTACAGCCGCTATAAGGAAGTAAAATTTATAAAAACTATTACCAGTACGCAAATAATTGGGCTACTCAAAGAAATATTCTCCCGGCTTGGTTATCCAATTTCAATCACCGCCGATAATGGTAAACAATTTGTGAGCGAAGAGTTTAAATCATTTTGCCAAGAAGGTAACATAACTCTATTCAACACCGTTCCATACTGGCCACAACAAAATGGCGAAGTGGAGAGGCAGAACCGGGATATTTTAAAACGCTTAAAAATCAGTCACTTAGAAAGAAAAGACATAAAAGAAAGTCTCCATGACTACATGATGATGTACAATAGCACTCCCCATGCAACTACCGGTAAAACACCTTCGGAACTTTTCTTTGGACGACAAAATAGGGACAAAATTCCGTCCCTAGTCGACACAAGGTACAAAAAAGACGATGGTGAGGTCAGAGACAGAGACATAGAACAAAAAGAGAAAGGGAAGGAATATGGGGATAAAAAGAGGAAGGCAGTTCCATCCAATATAGCAGAAGGAGATAAGGTATACATGAAAGCTATGGACAGGAACAAGCTTACAGCAAATTTCAATCCGACACCTTACACCGTGAAATGTTCACATGGTGGAGATGTTACATTAAGGAACGACGAAACTGGACAGACATACAGGAGGAATGTTGTACATTTAAAGAAGGTAGAAGGAATATGGAAATCGATGCCACAAAACAAGGTATCGGTACAGGATACAGAAGAAACACAAGATAATACGGATGTTAATGAAAAGGAGTAAATTTAAAAATAAGTTTATTGATTAGTTGTTTGTTGATATGATTGTGAAAGGAAATAAAATTGCGTTGTTGTAAATGAATGTCAATTTATTTAATCTAAACAAAATTAATAATAAGGAAGGGATGTAGTGTATGGCAATACCTACATACACTGTCTCAGGCACACAGTAGTGGTGGGGCGGACATTACGTGAGCAGACAGGCGTAAGCCGCGGGCGAGCGTAGACCCCTAGTGGATATGTGCTACTGTGTGTTGGTGAGCCAGTGACAAGATAGATGACAAACGAGGGTATTACAATATATTAGAAAATCCCCAACATAATCCAGTAGTTTTTTTTTATTGTAAAATATTTTATATTTAATTTTTGTATTGGCTTGCTTCTTAAATACTCGAAGGCCTTGCTACAAACGTTGGATGGTATGGTAGCCAAAATAGTTAGTGTTTGTGTAAAAGGTTCTTGGTTCTACATAGTTCTACTGCAAGAACTAGAAGATATTCTACGGTTACTAATATCTGTGGCTTATGTGTATAAAATACACACACTGTGTCCGTGGCTGTGTGAAATCAACATCCTTTGCCTAGATCACCAAACTAGGCCCCCGCGAAATTTTTTTTTTATAATTTTTGAATTTTTATTATTGCATATCGTTAGTTCATGGTTTGTTCTTAATTGTTCGCTATGAATAATCGTTTGTTCGTTAGTTGTTTATTTAGAAAAAAAAAATTAAAAAATTACTGTTTGGTTAGCCCCCTCAATCAAAATTATTAATATTTTCTCTCATTATCAGTCTATAAATACATATTGACGTTCGTTCTTCAATAAATTACGTTTGTTCGAACATTTAATTGCCTTTTTATTGTTTAAATTAAAAAATAAAATAAAAAATCGACTGATCCATCTCTTGGGGCAACCCCCGTTGCGCCGACAATGTCTCAGGGAGCGACGACCCCCCGGTATCTTTTTTAGACGCCTATGGTTGGCGCCAAGGCGACCAGCGGCTGCCTGTTTATCCTGGCGATCTCTTCTCTACACTGGGTCCATGTCTAGTCATCGTCTGACCAGACAAGAGGTTCCACCAGCTCCCGAGGGAGGTGGTGGCCGTTGAGTGGCCTTCCATGCGCAGGGGCGACGCCACGGAGATGTTCGTGTCGGCCATTGTCCGCACGCTCGAACATTCGGCGCGCCATGCCGACCACAAACTCCTCGACGTAGTCGATCTGCAAGTCCCTGCGGATGGTCTTGTTGCGGACGAACCAAGGCGCGCGCAGTGCCTTGTTTTGTTGGACCTGAAGGAGGTGTCTGCCTGTGGCTGACAGGAGAGCATACCACGCCGGTGAAGCGTAGGTCAGGCGGGAGCGGATGTACAACTTATAAAATCGCACCTTGACTATTATAATATTATAAGAGTATTAGAATATTAATAATTTTGATGGAGGGGGCTAACCAAACAGTACTTTTTTAATTATTTTTTTCTAAATAAACAATTAACGAACAAACGATTATTCATAGCGAACAATTAAGAACAAACCATGAACTAACGATATGCAATAATAAAAATTCAAAAATAATAAAAAAAAAAATTCGCGGGGGCCAAGTTTGGTGATCTCCTTTGCCTGACATAACTTTCCTTTCATTCTTGTTTCTTGCTAAGTTGAAAAAAATAAAATTTTTACTCTTTGAAAAATATAACCTAAAAATTGTTATATTGTATTTGTGTTAAAAATGTATTAAATCACAGAGCAAGTAAAAGACAAATTGCATTTTCCAAGTTGTTTATTTAATATAAATTAAATGTATGCTACAATTTGTGCTCGTGTATAACATTGAGTTAAATATTGATCTTCCTCTTGACTTTCAAGTCCTTGAATGTTTTGACAGCTCGATTTAGTTAGTATTTGCGAGATAATATAGCAAAATATTGCTTTTATTTCTGTTACGTGTGTTATATTCAACGGCAAACCAAGTTTCAGATTTTACTTGTATAAATGTTTAAAGGATTTCACACAGGTAAACATACATTTTCACTGTGTTGTATGATGAAACGTCTTGTTTACATAATATACCACTTATGGGAGTCCAAATTATTTCATATTAATACTTTAATTTAGAGCAGTTTTAAGCTTACTGACATTCAATTACTGATAGCTGGGCAAGGCCACAATTATAACATGTTCTATATAGTTGTTTATCTACAAGAACCTTGCCACATACTAGAATGTTTCTAATATAAGTACATTATATACTAAATTGTTTATTCAATAGTGTGATTATTGGTCAATATAATAATACTTGTTAAGCAAACTGTAACGTTTGTTTTCTAATTATATAAATTCCTCTTCCGTTAACTTGTTAACAGTTCATCCATGATATTAGCCCTCTCCGAGGAGATAACCTCATTGTATTATCATTGCTTAACCTTTTAAATTTCCTCTACCTGCCTAGCTGTAACTGAAAAATAGTACTTGCTCTGTTTATGGTGAAGGTCTATTATTAAAGGAAACAAGTGAACCAACAAAACATAACTGTGCAGTCTGGCTCTCAAACTATTAATTATTATTCTAGTAAATAGGTTACCTATTTATTTTATTTATTTATTTATTTATTTATTTATTATAAATAGCCCAACAACACCTACATTGTACATTTTTATGACTTAGTAGAGCAGTGTCAATTATAGGGCTATTAACATTTTTATAACAACAACACAACATTGATAAGAAAAAAAAAAAGTAATTGAATAATATAAAAACACAAAAAATACAATAATAATACCTAATTTACACAATTTCTAAATTAATAACTAAGAACACTCGAAAAAATCAATTTTTCCAATCGTGGATTGGAAAGTGGCCCGAGAACCAAACACATCTAAGTCGTGTTTAGAACTTTTCGTGCTTTGGAGAGCATTTAAAGCTGGCTTCCGCACTTCTTCTAATATAACAGTTACTTATGTCTGTTAAATCTATTTAAGTGCAGCAACAGGCTTGAAGATGTGTGTCTTTTTATTCTACATTAGGGGTCCCTCCCATAGTAAATAGGATATTTATAAACCCAGGGATGATTTTTCCTGAAGCAATTATACTTTTTCCAATATAAAACTTGATCCACTGCTCCAAATTTAAAATGAAAGAAGGACAATAATACTGGCCGTCCTGGATTCGTCTATTAGATGGAATTATTTTTTATTGTGACTAGACAAGTCCAAAAAAAATCACCATTGGTCTGTGTTGACATGAAAAAGGACAAACAAACAAACACACTGTAACTTAACATGTAGAGTCCTTTCCCTCCAACTATTTGTAATACTAGAATACTAGATGACCCATGCCAATACTCGCACTTGGTGTCAATATTGTTGTCATAGTTCAACTGATTTCCAATAGATGGCGTCTTCTACAATTAATCAATTTTTTAAAGAAACATTTAATTTTGATTTGTTTGTTTATTTTTCGTCTTTAGAGGTAAACATTAACTTTGATACAGTATTAAGGGAGATAATTGATACCCCACACCTTTGAGAAATAATATATTCTGATTTTAAATTTTCAGTTAAAATGACAAAGCAGTACATTGCTGGGATGTCATGTTCACCCGATGTTTCCAGTGGTCCTGAATCACGATTTAGTATAGTTTTCAGTTAAGGTGAGTACAAATATATTATTATACTAGGCTTATTCTGCAGGCTTTGCCTGTGGAACCGATATTCGCTTTCAGGGGATGAGTTTTGGTTTTTCCCGAATTTGGAATTTTCCTGGCAATTCCAATTTTTCTTACCCTAAAAACCTAACCTTATTCAGACTATTACAAACATTCAAGTGATTCTCTTATACAACAAACAGCATTTAATTTTTATTTGTATACATTTGGTATAAGTTAACAAAAAGTGAAATTGTTTTTGAGAAGAGAGATTCAGCATAGGAGTATTTATTTTCAAAAAAGCGAGTTTATTTTCAATATTTTTTTTATAGAGGGAGACAATACATTGATTTGTACAGGGATTATTGGTAAGGTTAGATTATTATCCAAGTTAAGACTAAATATTTATGATTAATTTTTTTTTAAAGTATTTGTACAAATAGGATTATGACTTGTGAACTTGATGGTGAATATTCCACTTATATTGTTTTTAATATCACTGCTAACTCCATCCCATTAACAATACCGCCATTTTTTAAAGTAACTACCCGTGCGAGCATGACAGAGTAGAAGGAATCTCATTTAGAAAGAGAAAGATATAATTTACTTTTACCCTGTGGGGCATTATATCTTTCTCTTACTAACTGAGATTTTGTCTACATAGAGAGATTTTAAGCCTATATACCCTACTATGATAACTTAGGTATTATTCTGTTTATGTAAAAACATTGCATTTATTGTATGGATTGATGGCTCAGTTTTTTAATCAATATTTTAACTTCCAAGTGGTATAACTCTGCTTACGCCTCATTAAATTATTTTTAAGAACATTTACAATACTAGATTTGTATCAAGCTAGAGTTCTAGACATTGGTTATCAGTTTCCACTAGTGCCCACTAGATGGCGCCACACATAGATTCGTGAGGTATATTTACATTTTAATTTTATTTGTAAATTTATTTGTGTAAAATTGTCTGTCTGTCTGTCTGCCCGTCTGTGTCACAGTTTATTTTCTCCAAATCTACTGGACGAAAAAGGTGAAACTTATTACACATGTAGAGTTTCATGACCCAATCACGGACGTACAGCGTAAATAATTTCGAATCGAATTTCGATTTTATTGGTTAATTTTGGGGAATGAATTAAAAATTAAAAAAAATAATGCTACGTGGTTAATCCGGCACTGGGCAGACCACGGGTTCGATCCCGGATCTCGGCCATGTACCAATGGGTTTTTTAATTAAAAACTTATATACCTAATTCGACAAACCACACTTAGAGGCTTTTCCATCTAAATATACCTCAACAGAATTGGCCACTCGTTAGGTATAGCCTCACAAATACCATCGGCTGAACGAGGGAGACTTAGTCTTCCGCTGGGTACCCTGGAACCGTAACACGGTTTCGGGAGCTGTAAGACAACCCTTAAGTAAGACAACTTAACAAATATTAAGAGCCCTATGGCTTGGCTTTAATTTGTATGATATTCCCAATTTCTAAATAATCCACATTTGTTACTGTAATTTAGCATATAGTTACTTATTTAATATATCTAAGTGAAATAGCCGTTATTTTTTCAATGGGTTTTATTGAATAGGAAATATGAGTGGTAAAATAAATTATTTCTTTGCCCCCTTTTTCCCTTCCAAAATCTATCACGAAACTCTTAAATTTTTTCAAGCTCTGTATACCATTACCCTCATGCCTACCATATGCCTACTCAGGCATACCATACATACATATGCCTCAAGTTTTTTGGTAGCTTATTGAAAATTCAAAATTATAATTATTTTATGATTTTTGACCAATTATAAACGCCACATATAATTTATAGAGAAATTGGGAATAGTTTATCCCATACAAATTAAAGCCATAGGGCTCTTAACAATTTTAACATTTTTGACCTATTCTACATTTGCAGAACTAACACTCACATTTATTAAACTGTTATTTAAAAATTGTACGATAGAAAGACATGCAAAGTTTGTTTACCGAATAAGACAAGCCTTAAAATATGCAATTTACAACTTTCACCTTTATGACAAACTAGCTTTCCGCCCCGGCTTCGCCCGTGGATATTTTCGAACAAAATAAAATATAGCCTATAGCACTCAGGGATATCGTAGCTTTCTATTGGTAAAATAATTTTCAAAACAAAACCTTTACAAACTTTACCACTATAATATTAGTATAGATTTGCCCAAAGTTACAGTGATTTGTGAATGGAACGCTAGACTTGGGTCTACATAAGATCTCACTACAGTCGCGAGACTTGGCTTCAATGTTTTTTATGAGATTAATATTTACAACAAAAATTTTATGAACAGTACACGTTTAAAACTTTTTAAGATTCCGGAAGATGTTATTTCGATGTTACGAGACCCTGCGCGCGAATCTTGGCCGGTTTTATAAGTTTAAAACTGTTGCTTTGTGGTATCGTAGTGCCGGCGGGATAGGGCAGAGTCAGGTGATCGCACAGGGCGTCAAATACCTACGGGCACCGCTGTAATATGTTTGTACCTTGTTCTTTCTTTTTATTCCTTTTTTATATGACTCTAGCCTAGGGTCTCTAGGTCTAGTCTAAGTCGTAATTTGTCCATCGATTCTATAACATTGCTGATGGATTTATTACCTTGAGCTCGAGCTGAACACGGCCCAATGCTATGTCGGTGTCGTTCATGGAGAAAGTGGAGTCCTGTTTAAATTGCTTGAAACTGTTAATGCACTTGGGTACCTCTACCTACGTATGGAAGCGAGACTTGGACAAGGAAGTAAATGCCATTGCCTCCTTCGCCCCCATTTTACCAGTGTATCTGCAATCTACCATGAATAACATTTTCTAGTTCGATATTTCGGTACCCTATGTAAAGTTAAAACTAAGTTTTTTATATTTTTATTTCAAAGATTAGGTAACTAGGTAATTTGAATATTTTTGTTTTATATCCAGTACACGTTATGACGTCATAATTTTGGTAAAGTAGAATTTCTGTCCCGTGTAGAGAATACAATCCCGAGCATGTTTTTCAATTACGGGATTTTTAATGCTGAACCCGGGATCCCGGGGCTATACCGGGATTAGACTATGTGGTTTCTAATTGAGTTCAAATGAAAAAAACAACACAAATCACAATATAGTAAGAAAAGAAAAAAAAAGTCAAAACAAAAAACCATACTTTTGTAAGAAATAAAAAAGACAACAAAAAACCCCGATTCATTTTGTACTTTAATTCAGGATCTGGGGATTTCATACTCTCTCGTGCACTGAACTACCAGATTTTAATAGGTTTGGGAAAAAAACACAAAATGTTCTTTACCTATCTAGTCAATATTATGAAAATGGTCATTGTCAAGACGCAACCATAGAGTACTAAGCCTATGGAGGGGCCTTAGACGGGCTCCCTCTTTCGCCAATTTTTTCCCCTTTGACCAGTTATACTGACCAAGTGCGCAGTAATAAGTTATACCTTAGATTTCGTTGATATCGTTTTGTGTCGCGAGATAGAGCTCTAGGAAAATAGTTAATTGTGATGTTTTAAACGGGAAAGGCGATCTAGGACGTCAAACTTGCGGGAACATAGTGTTTCCAATCATTAATTATAATTATTATGTTTGTATTTTAAAATAATCATCATATAACGTTAAATCCGTTGCGACACTAAAACGACAGAAAAATACAGTGGTACAGGGGCTAGTACTAGGCGTTTACCTCCCCCACCGCCAAAATTGGCAGAAAAAATTGTTCGGTGATTTACACGCTACACGTCTCCTTTGTTATATACTCAAAGGACGCAACGGACTACGGAATGCAAACTAATAGACCTGTTTGTGGCAATCCCGAAAATCCCGAGATTAGCCAAGTACAGTCCCGGGATTGTATTCTCTAGTCCCGTGGTACTACTCGCTTGTGATAAAAGAAGTGCCCCGTAGCACTATTATATATAAAACCGTGGCGTCGTTGACTGACTGACAAACGCACAGCCTCGTGCCGAATTATGTAAATCCGTGAAAGCTTCAATCCAAATGTGTTAGTCTATAACCCTATTCAATCAATCAATCCTCTGGCTTACTCCCTATTTGGGGCCAGCTCTCCTGATACTTTTTAATATACCTATTTTATTGTAATCCTGATTTTGTACTAAAAAGAATAAGACGCTACAGTCCTCTATCCTCTATCTATAGTATACAGTCTACTTCATTTGTCTCATATTCTCGTATCAATCTCCCAAACTAGTTAATATTCCAACCGGGTGCCGAAAATAGTTGGTCCCACGCTGTTCTCATTGTTGCTTCATTGAAGTCCATTACGTCCGCGGAATGGCTGCTTCTATAGTTCGCGGTCGAGGCGTAGCGGGGCGGGAGGAGGTTGCGCGAATGTAGGTCGCGACGCGCAGTCAAGTTCAAGGCCACGCGTCGCGCCATCCACCGCTAGATGTCGCCGCGTTCCTTGTGGGCCCGTGAAAATTTGCGAGCCGGGCCTGAAGGCCGCCGCGGGGGTTGAGGGGTGTAGCGAGGGGGGCTGGTAGACGAATTTTTCGGTGCAACACGCGACGCTGCACTCACACCGACGGAGCACTCCAGCCCAGTCTGATCGCACCTACCGTTCGACACGCACGTCTACGTGAAAAGTGAAAAGCCGCGAAAATGGATTGGATGGAGGACGTGGTGCGTACTCTTTTCTTTTTCTCTAAGTCTCTTTTATTTATTTTTAAATTCGCTCTAGTGTTTATTTTTATAAGACGATCTATACTTGACCTAGGATAACATTTAACAAGTTGATTGTTTTGATTAAATTTTGTCTGGAGTTCACCTATGAACCTGTAATGGTTTCCTGCCGAATATTATTATGGTTTTCATTAGTTTCTACATAATAAATTCATGGCCTTGTCTCCAAAGTTACATCACATAATATGCATTAAATCACCCACATTGACATCATCGTATAAAACGAACTGGTATTGTCTAAAACTAGCACAATCAAAAATAAATGTATGAATTAAACTAACCAATAGTCTCATTAAATTGATTCAAATATAGTTTTTGCTGGTAATTAGCTAAGCTGAAAAGTTGACTCTATTAAAAGTGTTTAGAAATTAAAAAAAAAACATTGAAATTATGTATTATTTGTAACTCTCTAAGCTTCCAGTTCCTGAAAGGCATGTTAAAGTTAACTTGAATTACTTAACCATAACAACTAAACCATAACAACTAAAAAAAACCCACCTATTTCACAAAACTGTAAAACTCTACCGCGCTGAAACTGGCTTGAGTTGACAGAAGTTGTACAAGAGTTTCATGAATGGACAAACCGTTCAGAAATTTGGGGATATTTTTTTAATTCCACTGTCAGATCATAAAAACAAACAAACAAAATAATTTTAGCCGAGCCTACACGTGAATTAGACGCGTATTGCGACCTACCTCAACTCGGCCGCTATTGATCGACCGCTCACTCTGTTACGCACTCTTTACTTGAAACTGAAATTTCAGGCAGGGTTGTTACGTGGTAAAATTTGTGTTTGTGCGTAGGGGGTAATCTCTGGAAACAGATTCTAAAAAATATTTCTCTACAGAAAGCTAACACTATCCTATAGGAGTATATAGGGCATAGGGTATTTTTTTTTAAGTTAAAATTTCCACGAGCGATGCCGGGGAAGGAAACGTTTAATATACCAAAGTTTAGGTTAAAATACTGTTTTGTATAAAAAATACTTATAAGTTGTATTAAAAAAATATAAAAAAACGTAGCAAATGGCATTGGTTGTCTCTGCCTAACCCTATTGGGACAAGAGGCGTGATGATAGATAGATGTATAATAAATAACTACAAATACGGTTTATTGACGGTTTACGATAGGTGGCGTTGATGGGCTGTTCAGTTCAATTCAGGACGTTCAGTTTTTAGGCAATGAGAAATAATCGGAACAACGTCATTAGATAATTTTATTATATAATAACTTTATATGGCAGAAGAGAAAGAAAATGGTGGCCAGGCAGAGCTAGGTATACTATAAAAAAAATATTGAAGGCAATGTTAAAAGTAGGTACACACAATCGCCGATCATATAATGAAAGGTAATAATGAAAGGAAAGTGCGGATAAAAGAAGCGAAATATGTAGGTACTAGGTAGGTAGGTATGTCAGGATCGTAGCAAATGACATTCGATTGTCGTGCCTACTTTTATTGGGATGTAGGCGTGATGACAGATGGAGAAATATATTTTCTTATTGCTTAATAAACTTAAATGAAGTAGCACTAATTTACAGAATATATAAAAATAATAAGTTACAGATGAAAGTTAAAACTGTACCATTAACTCTCAATATTTCATCAGGTTCCGTTAGACTATTGCAAATATAGGTATTATGCTTGCTTGTTTATGGGCTGCTCTCCAAGAAGTTGAAGGTGAAAAATATTCCAAGAATAATAATAAATTACACTCCTTTGGCCAGGGTAAAGTTAGGAGAGGGGTTAAGTGATAGATAGACAGGTTCTACTGTAATTTTTTTAGGAACATTAATTGCAAATGTCGTATGGTATGGTAAACCAGTCAAGATCATTTAGTACTACATACGTTCATCAACATGTGTCTTAATCAGGTCGCAACTGCTAAAGGGATTTGAAAGACTTCTGGTAAAAGATTGACCTATCTTGGATTAAAACATGGAGTACTTTCTTCCCGGAAATACGCACACTTCCTCTATTAAAACACAAAATGCCTTAAAAATCGAACCCTTAAGTGCCTTTAACCTCATGTCAAATATACAAAGACAATCCCATTGCTCATCTAATTTTGACATAATAGAACCTAGAATTTCGTGTAAGTGTAAGAAGTCATGCTATATCTAAAATTCAGCTTATCTCCAAACGCAAACAAAGTCGGGTTGCATAGTGCATTCACTAGGTCAACATTACGTAAAATATACCTAGTTGCTTAGGAAATTTTGCCCAAATGGCTACCATCTTCGGGTAGGTCTTGTATCTAATCTTCCAAGTAATGCGATAATGCGGCCTTGACTGCCATTTTTTATCTACTTTATATATTACTAATTATTTTCTGTTATTCGAAATCAAACACAAATGTCTGGGAAAATTTAAAGCGGGGCAGAGATGGAAAAATTGATTTATTTAGCGAACCTGATATATAACATTATATGACGTGACATTAGCAAACCAACAGTGAATATTGATGTAGGCTCAATAGAAGAAGAATAAGAAGATAATGTTGGTGCCATTGACGAGGCCTTGCGGAATAGAGTCGAAAAAGAAGAGCATAAAACTAGCATCGTAAAACTACAATTTATGTAAGAAAGATATTCCAGCTAAGTATGAATAATTTTATGGTTCATTGGTTGTACACAACTTTGAAATAACTAAGCTCAGTAGCTAAGTATAAAAATTACAAGGATATCTTATTTTGATTGCAAAGGGACTAATACTAATAGCGAAGTAAACAACACGGATAACGCGTCACGCTGGGCTGAACACGTGAATTATCCCAACGTGACTCGGGAGTCGGGAAAACGGATTACTCGGAATACTATTTGCTTTTGTAGGTAGTGCCCTCAGACCAATCGTAGTGCTATTCTCCCAAAGAGTATGTAACCTATGTCAAAATTAGATGAGTTATCGGTTTGCCTTCGCTAGACATTTTCTAATTTTGGTTTTTTAATTAAAATACACTGGATTTTTCTGTTTAGTCACTAAGCTGACTAAGACATTGTCAGCATCCAGTTTTATGGATACCACTATTGTGTTTTTGAATATAATTTAATTTTCGGGAATCAATGAATGTACTCATAATGTCATATTATGACATACATATATACATCCATGAAATAATGCCTATTATGATGAACGAGAGAATTCATGCCCGATACAAAAATTCTTTATCATTGCCAATAAAAAAAATGTTGTCCAAGGTAACGTGATAAATTAAATAGAGACGACAGTGAATTCGTTTGTTAGCATTTGACGAAATTCGAGACTAGCACAGTTGCGTAATACACGCGTCGAAACTGATAACCTAATGTACAATGTTTAATTTTTTTTCTTTAAATATGATAATTTTTTGCAATTTATTTTGCAGAATGGGACATTTGTTGTTTAGTGGGTTATAGGTATGTAGATTATTTTCCGTTCCGGTTAAGGGTCCTATACTGGGAATTTGTATGGAGATATTACTATTCCCAATTTCTCTGTAAATACTCCACCTGTGTCAATGTAATTTAGCATATAGTTACTTATTCAATATATCTAAGTGAAATAGTCGTTATTTTTTCAATTGGTTTTGTTTAATAGGAAATATGGGTGGTAGAATAAAGGGTTATTCTGCCCCTTCTGTCTCTTTCATAATCTATCACAAAACTCTAAATTTTTTTTAAAGCGCTCTTATACCATTATTCTTTAATTATATATATCGCTTTTTTTTGTAGCTTATTGAAAATTAAAAAAAAAAAAAATTATGATTTTTTAATTTGGCAAAAATAATAAAATAATTATTATTTTAAATTTTCAATAAGCTACCAAAAAATTCGACATATATAATTGAAGGGTAATGGTATAACAGCGCTTTTAAAAAAATTTAGAGTTTTGTGATAGATTATGAAAGAGACAGCAGGGGCAAAGTTAAACTACCCATATTTCCTATTCAATAAAACCCATTGAAAAAATAAGAGCTATTTCACTTAGATATATTCAATAAGTAACTATATGGTAAATTACAGTGATACAGGTGGATTATTTACAGAGAAATTGAGAATAGTTTATCCCAGAAAAATTCCCAATATAGGACCCTTAAAGAGCATGGTCTCTTTTTTCTTTGTTCTTAGGTTATGATTTAGCTAATAGTTCGATCTTAACTATTAGGTACGAGTTTACGAGTCATCTATGTTGTCCATTTCCTTTGAATATCACAAATTTGGTTAGGGTTCCATATTTGTGACGGCGTGATTGAGTAACTTTAATAAATAATAAATACCCACCCATTTAACGATAAATATTTTTAGTATTCTGTGCTAAAATCATTTTAATTTGGGTAGGTACTAGGTAGGGTATCTAGGGTATGAAATAGAAAAGTTTAAAACTTTTGATCAAATTGACTCCAGTGATGTACGTGAGGTCGGGATCTCGGCCTTTAAAAGTTATACTAAACAATGTTGATAAATTGAATTAATTTTGAATAAACTGTTAGATGTTGACCGAGATTTTAACAACAACTACATAGATACAATATTAACACGTGAATAGAGAACATCAAAGTGTGTTTCCATTGGTTATTAGATACTGCATCTCCTTACGATTGGCCCGTTGCTAGCAGGTTCTTTATCTAGTATTATTTGCGGTAATCGGGTCACGGTTGTGTTGGTCAAGGCTTGCTAGATATGAGATCAATTGCACTTCCGCGTGAATTAATAGCAAATCTGAAATTTGATAATTCGTTTAGCTTTAGGCCTATTCTTTTCTCTATTTTTGATAATAAGTTTTTAATATTTCCTAGCTTAAGCGTAACATTGTCAGTATTGTCTAGTGACTTGGATAGTCCAATCATCTTTTATCCTTTTAAATTTATTTTGTTGTATTTAGGATAGTACCTACTTACCTATTTATTATTTATTATTATTACCTTATTAGATTTAGGTACCTTAGTTGTAAGAGTTTTTGTTCTTTTGAATTTACATGTAATTGTTCTACAGTGTCAACAACTTCATACAAGTTACTCATCTCAACAAAACTTATTTTTTCTAGTAGTTGAATAATAGTCTGATTGTTTGTAGGTATATACAATGACGTTATATTAGAATATAATCTAAGATAGACACGTTGTAGATTAACAAAAAAGCGTGGCTCGGCTGTACACATCAATATTGCAAATAAAGATAACTTTATATTGGTTATTACATTGGTTTTCATTTTCAACGTCATGTGTAGTAGTGTAGTGAGCTCTAGTATTTATCATCAAATCTTAAGATTTACCCCAAGAGCAGTTACCAATATTACCATTGACTCTTGCTAATGCGGTCCTATTAATAGGCTTTGATTATATCTGTCAGACATTGAGTTTCTTTGTTGTCTAAGTGATCAGGAACAAAGCTTTGTATTCTTGCCAGAGCGTGTTGTTATACAGAGAGTCTTGCCGATTCTATCGACTTGTCAAGTAACTGCTGATAAAAAAGCAGCCAGAATGCGATATGCAACGTTAAAAATACTCTAATATCGCCTACAAACGCTGAAGCTGTGGCACGTTCGTTAGTTTTTCGCATATCGTTTTATATTGCTGCACAATACGGCCAGTGTTGTGATTATTATTGAAGTGAGAGAGCAGTAGATATGTGAATTATTTTTCGTGTTTGTGAAGGCGGCTGCCTTAGTGAGGGGAGTAGGGGGACCGAACGGGAGATTTGGCTGTTGGCCTTGACAATGAACCGGCGGCGCGCACACCACGCAAATTATTCGATTCGTACGTCCGTACACACGCACACTTGCTCCAGCTCTACCAAGAATGGCCTCCACCCACAGTGCCTCGCAATTATTATTGTTAGGGTTGTCTTAGGTCAGGATATCACTCGTCAAAAACTGTCTATGTAAATCCGCTATATCTAAATGCTTAGGATTAGAACCACACTTAGAGGCTTTGAATTTGCGCGGTCCAAATAAATGAAGTCTTTGTTAATTAAGATGCTGAGATTCTTCGACCCTAACGTTGTATATCTTGGCAGTGTTGGCATTGGAATAAATTTGTTGAAATCTATACAGGTCCCATATAGTTCTTTAGGTTTGGTTCTGTCAACGGATTGTTTCAAAATTGAGTCCAAATATCAAGAAGAGTATTATGTTATCCTTGTCGGTTGATAGTATAGACATTATTGACAACCCTGGGTTCCTAAAAAAGCAGCCAGCCGCCTGTCGCCGGGGCGCCGCGAGCCTGCCCTAACACAACATAGACAACCTAAAATATAATCTATACGGCCTAGCTCTCGACGGGAGGTTGTCGAGGGACGACTTTAATGGCACCGAACCAGACTCAACATTTTGACTAAATTAGTTTTGAGAATTGGTTCTAGAGGTACCTACAATCTTTTGATTCCTCTCAAATGTAAAAGTTTGGATTAATATTAAATTCTGTACAGATATGACAGTATCTTGCACGAATATTTAATACAAAAGTACATACTTTCCATCCCGGAAAAACGGACGTGAAATATACCTATTCACAATATTTAGATATTCCGAGTGTGGATTTTGTTTCGGTTCCATCATAGCCTGTCATTGCTTCAGAACCCTCGTTATTTCGGGGTCAACTGAAGGGGTAGGGCTCTTCCGTTACTAGGTAGGTATATAGACGTTTCTTTATGATTAAAAATCGCTCCTCTGTTGCCACAGTGCCCATCCTATAGGTAATAACCTAACGTAAAAGCTTCGAAGAGATCACAAGGAGATAGGGAAACATATTTTTTGACCTTATACTTGACAAATCATATCTAATGGTAATATCAAACGGCAACATTAAATTATTCTCTGTGATGCACTTTAGCAGAGTAGTTTTGCAACTTTTAATTTGTTCAAGTCTAATTCGTTTATTACAATTATAAATTATGACAAAAGTGTATTCTTTGGCTACCTATTAGCTAAAAATATAGATTTATAATGTGGTGTCATGAACTTTAATACCATCTGCTTACCTACTTGACTACCTGTCTGGCTTCGACTGTCTGGTCTATGTGAACCGGTTTTTCAGTAGGAAGTGTTTAAAGGGGCTGGAAGTTGCGATTATTCACTAAACTTTAATTTCGTGGCCTTGCAGTGTAATATCTACTTAAATATATAACAAATCGCGAATAGCAGGACCAATCGTAGGTATGAGCGCATAGGACCGCATGCTATTCTTGGTCGTAACTGTTGAGATTAGTAATAAGAGCTGTAGCGCAATACGTTCATTAGGGTTTTACAAATTTATATTCGTAAGTAGGTACATCTTTTACCCAAGCTTAAACATCTTGACCAGATGATTGCTCTTGATCGGTGTTGGTTGGCTGCTACCTAGGTATCTAATAGGGCACATCACTTCACAATTTCAGCGCTAAATCCGCGAAGAGGTAAACATTTTCGTGTTCAGCTACAAGCATTAGCAGTTCAATATACTGTGGATTCGATGCCAATTTTTCTGATGAATGGAATAAAGTAGGAATATATATATATAATTATTACAGAAAATTTAATTTCCATCAGTTTTGCTGGAATTTGTAATGGCCGACACGTGACACATTTTAATGACTAGTCAACAAAAAATAAAAATACTTAAATTAAAAACATCAAACAAACATAAATAGAACTAAATTGAATTTTTCTTCCTTAAAAATGTTAACAATATTTCACCAGACATTTACGCAAAATAGGTAGGTTAACTTGTACGGTTAAATTAGGAACCAAAGAAGAAAAGGGTGTTAGGACAGTGCCATTTAAAATGAACATTGCCAATGATTTATCACATCATAATCATATTATTTTGAAATAGCAATCTTGCACTTAAAGCTAATCGAGTTTAGATCATTCCAATCTCACGACATCACCCTGTTAAAGTCTACACAACACCGTTTAGTCACAAAAAACGTGAAGCATGCAACAAAACCTACCTCAATAGCCTATACTTGTAGTTTTTGCTGATCAATTCTTTGTTCCCTATACCGATGACATCAGCGCGCGAGTCTTTTATATCAGTCGGTAGATACTATTTTTGGAGGGCTTCGTCGGTTCATAGCTTTTAAATCTAAAAACTAACTAAACTAAATCCTTCCTATGTCAGCTACCAAGCTCTCACCTGAATGAACTTTCAAGAATTATTGATTTTATTAAAAGTAGGTCAATGTTTCAAACGCATCTAGGGTAGGGTAGGGTCGCGATTGATTTTCAACATACATATTTGAAATCAGGGCCTTGGCCTTTGCCTATTAACTGTTTCTTTTATATGTTCTAAGTACTGCGTCTTAGTCTTTCATTACCACTCTTCCCTTAAATTTTCCTTCAATAATCTTTTTTATAAATGACTAGCTTTCCGCCTCCGGCTTCGCACGTTAATAATGTTTTCGAACAATATAAAATATAGATACTCAAGGATAATGTA
Source organism: Nemapogon koenigi (assembly GCA_963924495.1). Classification (NCBI taxonomy): domain Eukaryota; kingdom Metazoa; phylum Arthropoda; class Insecta; order Lepidoptera; family Tineidae; genus Nemapogon; species Nemapogon koenigi. The sequence continues at coordinate 9,622,765 of OZ004647.1, read as the reverse complement.
GCTTCCTATTAGTGAAAGAATTTTAGAATCGGATCAGTAGTTTCAGAGATTATCCCCTACATATTAGTATAGATGTGGACACCTTCTTTTTCCAATGTGGACAGCAAGCACCTAGGGGCGGCCGGCCGGCCCGGGACGCGCTAATTTCCTATCTCCGTGACCTACCTACTCGTTAGATCTGTTCTCTATTTACCTGATTCTCTCTATCCTTCTCCAGCACAGCATTTCTAAAGCTTACAATTTATCTTTTTGGGTTGATTCAGAGCCATGCAATGTATACTCCATACATAGATGTTTTCTAGAGTTTTTTTTGTCTATATTTTTATTATTATTATTTTGTTGCTGCTGTATTTTTTTGTTGGCATCAACTTTTTTTGCCCATGGCTTTTCTTGCAACTATGTCTGGAGTACCGATTTCTTGACTTAGGTATTTGTAATTAATTATGATTCCCAAATATTTAATTTCAAATATAATATTTATAGGAGTATCTATTTGCTAGTTATGTTGTCTTAGAGGTTATAAGTAAATATTATTTAAGCTGTTTTATTTAGAAGTAAACATTTGGGTTGCTGGGTTGGGTTGTAGTTTTAATAAGTGTCAAATGCACAAATAATAAAGTATCTAATGTACTTTTCAATAGGTAACGCACGTGCGTCTGGCTGGGCGGTGCATGCAGGCCACGTGTCAGGTAGGTGGGGACGTAGGGCGTGGTCTCTGCGCGTACGCACGTTGGTCGTTGCGTGCCAGTGCGTGCGCGACGCTCCGCCTGCTCGCCCTTCTTTGACTCTGTTTACAACAACTTTGTAAAGTATATTTAGTTAAAAATTAAAAATATAAAGAAGCATTCGATAGAACTGTCGTGAAGTGACCTGAAAGTTTTTCCATGCCATTTTCTATTTAGATTTTTTTGAAACAGTACTACCTTATTAGATTTATGTTTGTTATTTGTTTTTACAATGAGCACTGTTGAAGTTGATAGTTTTTCCGAACAGTGTTGTGAATCTTTGGCCAAAGATTTGTTATCGGCGGTAAGTTACTTTGTTGTAAAAAATCTTATTATTAAGTACCTAAAACTTATTTGTTTATGTAGGTACAATCAGGAGCAGCGTTGCTATATCTCCGTAAAGGCTATATTCGCTAGCACATTGAAGTTTTCATAATGTTTCATTTCTAATGTCAACCAATCACATTAAAGCTCAATGACATTCAAATAGATATAAACCAATCAGATCAAATCACAACTGACATAGTTTTAATGTCATTTTAAAGTGTCAAGCGAATTTTTTTTTAGTGTTGCTTGCAATTCTGCTACTGATAGTACCTACCTACCCATTTAGGTAACCATAGGTTATGGAATAATAAGAGAATATTGCTCTAAAACATCAAGAGAAGTTACTGTTAAAGGTTTCTAAAAAAATAAAATTAAGTTCATAGTAATTATTTAGGGATGTAAGGGCCAATGTGAGTTGGAGGGTAAAATGGATCACATTGTTAAAAAGTTAATAATTAAATTGAAAATTATTTGCTAAGGTAGTTAAGTACCTACTGATGCGTAACTCATAAGTAATCTATGCATGTGTCATCATTAAACCTGCTTACACACTGGCTGTCGTTGGCCTTCGTTCGAAGTTTAGTTTTAGTTCGTAGGTACTTAAAACTTAAAAACCCAGCCAGCTTAAAAACACTATCATCACAAACTATCACGGTTTTATGCGACATGGTCAAACTTTATTTTTAGCTAGTTGTAATAGTAGAACAACTTGACAAGCCTGTTTCTGCACCTAATTCCTAATTAAGAAGCTTTTACGTGCTCTCCGAAGTAGGTACGTATAATGTTTAAATGTATGTCAATTTTATTTATTGTTATTATAAATTGTTGCTTTTTCAACTAAGTATAATAATTATTATAAAATAAACATAATGTTTATCATATTTTATATTAATGTCCACTTGCTGACCTATCGTGCTTATTTAGTTTTATGAGATAAAATTAACTGTTTAATTAAATTGTATTCTTTCATTTAATTGATTCACGAGATGATTTGATTTAGTTACATAATGAATTGATATGAACTATAATGAACGAACTAGATATAGCTACCGGACGGTTCTTGAGCGCTCGACGAAAAAGTGGGGGAATGTTTGCGCATATGTAATTCGAGTGCAATATAACTTCTATATTTATTATAATTGATTTATTGGTGTTTGTTTTTAGGATTGCATTTTACTGCTGGTGAAATTTAAATTAATACCCCATACCGTCAAGCATACCCAAAAATAGTGTTCTGCGCATCTAACGACCACCGCTCCCGGTACCTATACATGATAGTTATTTTTTATTAAATAGAAATACCTACATTATACACTAAATTGTCTACAACGGTATTGCTGGATAACGTGTGCTAAGCTATACTTTGATTGATAACCATTTCATTAATTTTTACCGTCCACATAAATTGGATATAGTCACTCTTATTTATTTATAGACATAATTTAATATAATATAATTAAGTTTCTTGGGTTGCGCAAAAACTACCTAATTTTAATTTTAGTAACAGCCACCTCTGTCATCGTATTGCGATGAAAATAAGGAAAATAACAAAGAAGTTTGGCCACTTTTTTATGTATTGTGCTACAATAGATATATATACTTAAACCTTTAACCTTTGTACAAGCGAAATGGGAAAAATCATCTTTTAAAAGGAAAACCTAGTTGATAATGAAAATGTTTAGTCTTGGCTTGGATAGACTAAGATTTAACACAGCTTTATCTTTTAAGAATTAATTTTTAAATTCATATTAGATTATTCCCAAATTACAAGTGGCCTTCAAATTCCGAGTATATTTGGAAAGTACTGATCAATATTATAATCTAAATTTAAAACAATACCATTTGAACTTTTGGTCAAGCTACGAATTTGGAGAAACTTCCTTTTTGTACATCATTATAATAAACTTAACATTGTGCGTTGACATGTGCATTTGGAAGGCAATGACTGGCTGGGCTCGTACCTACTTTGTTTCATCTCGTGAATTGCTAATAAAAAAATCATGAGCTGAGCATCTGTTTTGTCTTTTTGTATAAATTCAAGCAAAACTTGTGAAGTTGTCAGAAATCTAATTTTGTTATATGCTAATTGCTACATGTTTTGTTTTGTGTATTCATCGTCCCGTTTGGGGTTGCTTGACACACGTGTTATGCCGATTGTTACGTGGAGTCCATATTGATTTCTTGCTTTATATATGTAACGTTATCTCTTCGCTTCGACTAGGTGTTGTCAGTGTCACATTCTGATTGAACCACAACAATATTTAAGGTTTCTGATAATCCATCAACAAGATATTTTTTTAAACTAAAATAGTATTTGTCCACTTAAAAACCAGTAGGTATCAAACTAGAAAAAAATACATTGATAAATAATATGGCTCTGGATGAAAAAAAGAGCTATCAAGTACCGCAACGACGTGTAATCAAGATATCATCAAGTAATATAAAAACCTATATAACGTGATAAGCAGAGCAAAATCTCATTGCGAATGAGTATTGAGATGACTGAACGTATGTATATATTTTACTGGCAAGTCGTGTGACTCGATTACACATAATTTTATTATAGTATAGTACATACAAAGTAGAAGAATAGAGCCTATTAACAGAAAATGGCGAGTTTTATTTATCTCTACCGTGTATTTGGGTGGTAAAAGTTGTGACGCGCGGTGTTTTCGCGATGTAGCCCCACAACGCGTGGTGTAGCGCGTAGGTCGGGCGAGCGGTCGACGCCCGCGCAATGTCACCTAGCGGAGATTCGGCGTTCCTCCCCCACCCTACCCCGACCAAACACTCCCGCCTTATTTATAACGCTGCCTCCTGAAACGTGCCGCCTGCCACCCGGGCCGACGTAATGATAGAGTAGGCTGGGTTTCCGAATTTTCCATGTTGTTTCAGCATTTCAATATTTTCTACGGAGAATATTCGAATTTCTCGCCCAACTTCTCTACCTTTTTGATGAAATTTTGACTAGATTTACACCTGTGCCCGCGCCTGGATAAAATAAACTAGGTTAAACCTTTCAAGGCTTAAATGAGTATTTCTCAAAAAGTTATCCCGTCACGAAATTGTCAAGAAATAGTTTTGTCAAGAAATGTCAAGAAATAATCAACACTATGGATGAGATTATACCACACACTGGAGAAATTAAATAATAAACGATTTTTGTTAAATTAATAACAAATATTTATTCACTAATATGTAACTTAAGAAACATATTTAACCAATTATTTACTAAATAGGTACATACTATTTGAGATCAAACTTAGTCCTAGGTAGGCAGTTATGTGACTTCATGGCTATAGAAGGGCGAGCCTATAAATTAACTGTCCATACCTACAAAAAAAAATATAAAAACAATTAAACAATTTTTAAAATGAAAATAATTATAAAATTAAAAGTGTGCATTCTACAAAAACAAATTGCCTACTTAAAGTTATAATAACATTTATGGTAGGTATCTGACATCGATATAGGAATTAAATTCTCTGAATTTAATTTTCTCTTACATTAATATTCATAGGAAAAATGTAGCTATTTCCTTCTTTTTTAGGTTGATTAAGAAATTCGACGATGTCTTCTTTTTCAATTATAGAAATATCATTTTTAATAACACCATAGATACTTTTTTTCTTTTTAGACTTGAATCCTTGTACCACAAATTTATTATGTGATTGATCTTCAATTCTGCAAACAAAACGAAATTCTTTATTTCTTTGACTCGAAAATTTTACTAGTACAAATTCCCCAGGCTTAGGAGTTATAGCATTATATAGTTCATCTGATGCTGTCTTTATGCTATAATTAAACATTTTGCCGCTTGACGACGTAGACGGATATTGTACTAATTCAGGTAATTCACTTTCATTTTCTTTGATTATGTTATCAAATCCTCTATTTTCAGTTCCGGTTTTAGACATTTCTAGCGTTTCTATGTTTTGAGTCTGCCCTTTCATTTGTTGCTTGCATCTATTATTTAAAGTTTCTTCTGGTGGAATAGTGTTAACGGTTTTCAATTTTTGGTCTGCAACATAGGTCTTTTGATCTGAGGGAGACAGCTTCAATTTAAAATTGCCTGTGGTTTCATCTAACACAATATTTACATGACTATTTATTAAAATATTAATTCCTAATGCTGTAACATTGGCTGCATTACTACTGATATTTGATCCCAATTCAGGCACTTTATTTTCCTTCTGGTTCCAATCATCGATTTGTACGTCCAGTGTTGACATACTCTTTTCATCATTCTTTCTTGAACAATCTTCGGTTTTCATCTGTTCTTTACTGTTCTCAACTTCCTTTTTTAACTGTCCTTCTACAAGATTAATTTGCCATTTTTCTTTTTTATGCCTTAAGTCTTTTTGTTCAATGTCCGTTTCAGAATCTTCGTCCTGTATTGAAGATTTACTTTCTTTTCCGCTTGCAGTCTCATCTAGATCTGTGTCCGCATATGTGATATTGTCATCATCATCTGTATCACCTTCAGAAGATTCTGTTTGTAAAACTTTCTTTCGCTTTTTTAATGACCTATTTACAATTGCTTTTGGTTTCCCTTTTCGTATCATTGTGTTATTTTCTTTCTCGATCAAATGGTGCGATCTTACGTTATAGCATTTGCAAAGGCCTTTACTTTTTTCGAGACTGCAAAAGCAAGATAAGTCTCGACAGTATACAGTAGCGTATTCGTTTTTTGTTATGACTTGTTCCTGCTACAGCAATAAGATTTGATGGTATCAAGTCTTGTAACTTACGTATAGTCTCCTCGGCGATGTAGAAAATCTTTACCTTTGATTGACAAGATTTTAACAATTCGTAAGCTGCTTTGCAGTCAGGGATGTCTTTCCCGTAAGCTACCATCTGGTCTAATTTTCTTTTAATAGCTCCGCCGACCCCATCGGCTGGTCCTTTGCCATGCGATGCCTCAAAAAAGCTCCATGTGGCATACTCTATGACACTTTCGCCAATTATTTTAGACAATAAAAAGAAATTTTTCTTTTGCCTATATTGAGTGGTGGGTCCATCCGAAAATATATGCAAAACTCTCAATAAAGGGCACACACTCTTAGCATAACCAATAATAGGGTTTAAATGAGCCCAAATCGCACCAGGGTCATGAGCAGTTGATTGTGAAATTGTGCAAAAAGATATTGGTTGATAGTCTTTGGTGTACAATACTCCAGTATGTAAACTAAACTGATTTTGACTAGATCCAAAGTGCGCAGACTGGACTTGTTCCGACAATTTACAAGTATAATTTTCAGAGAAATCACACAAAATTGCTACTTCATCTTTCTGTAAGGTGCCGGTGCATTTTTTAAATTCTTTGTACTGGTGGGCAATATTGAAGAAATGTTTTTTAAATGTATGTAGCTCCTGTTTAAATTCAGAAACAAGTTGTTTAATATTATCAGTAATCAATTCTTTCATAATTTTCTTGGTGGTCATTTCTTTCATCCCTTCTGGAGTACGTTTGTTATAATAATGTTTTTTAAGCACCCATTTCCACCACGATGTCTGTTTATTTTCATCATTTAGGTTAATTTCTATCATCTTGTTTTTGCATGACATGCATGCAGAGTGCATGCAGTACTGAGAATTGGAATCACATGCTACTTTTGCAACAAGTTCGGAAAGGTTGTCGGTTTCTATTAATTTTAAAGATTTCAATTTAGTAGCTTTAAAAGACAAATTTGAGTGTTTAGTACACGCACATGTGTTTCTGTCATTAATAGTGGGTCTTAATATATAAAAAGGTTTAAGCCTGGCAAAAGTTGGATATGAGAGTTTCCCTCCTTCTTGTCTGTATTTTTTATGTAGGTTTAGCATTGAATCCAAAAGATATCTTATTTGTTCTTTATTTTTATTTTTTGTTTTGGTATCCTGCTTCCCAGCAGTAGCTCGGCTGACGTCATCTCTGCAAAAGAAAGACTTCATTTCTTCTGCATGTAATGTTTTTATTGTTAATTTTGTGACTAGCGGCTTTTTCCTGATTCTTTTTATCCCAAGTTTAGCTGACAGTTTATTTTTCATTTTATATTTATTTGTAATTTCATTGTCAATAATGGTCTTTAATGTCTCTTTTGTTTTATTTCGGTCTGCTTTTAAATATATTGTTTTAAGTGAGTCTGAAAGTATGTTTAGTTCAAAGAGCTTTTTCTTCACTTTTTCTTTATCTTCATCTGAAGTTGATGGTAGCGCTTCATCAACAAATAGAATAGCTTTAGTTAATGGCGTTGCTTCATTCTGTTGTTGCAATTTACTTTCACTATCTACTTGTACTTGCCCGTCATTTACTGGTAATTTTAAGTTCTCGTAAGCCTTAATTCTATTTTGTAGGTTATGTACTTTGAGCTTGTATCGATTTACAGTCTTTTGTAGTGTTTTGATTTTTTTATTCATAAGCAAAACCTTATTATCCAGGACCATATTTTGTTTACGTAATTCTATGTTATTTTTTTGTATCTCTTGTTCCATGTTTTGTTTATTCGATAAATTGGCTTGTTTAGATTTGGCAGCATTTGTTTTCCTTTCTCTTTGTATTTGTTTCTCTTCATCGGGTAAATCATTGACCTTTTTTTGCCGTTCTTTTACTTTCTGTAAGTGCTTTTTTCTTTTGTCTTCAAACTTTTCTGGGTTTTCTCGTTTTAGTTTCTCAATATATTTCTTTTGTCGTTCTGCGGCTGTCATTGGCATCTACAACAAGTACAGGTAAAACTTAATATTAAATTATTTTTTTTTAATTTTTAGAAAGTTAGTTTATATACTACTAGCGGGCCGGGCAGACGTTGCCTTGCCCAAACGTTGGCTTGCCTGTTATTTACTTTCCTTCGTCCGTGGAAAACAACTACCACTACCACTACCCCTACCCCTACTGCAACCCCTACCACTACCGCTACCCTGCCACTACCACTACCGCTACCCTACCACTACTCCTACCACTACACCTATCTCTACTCCTACCACTACCACTACCCCTACTCCAACCACTACTCCTACCCCTACCCCTACTCCAACCCCTACCACTACCGCTACTATCCTATGTCTGTCTCCTGGCTCTAAGCTACCTCCCCACCAATTTTCAGCCAAATCGGTACAGCCGTTCTTGAGTTATAAATAACCTAACTAACCTAACCTGGCCTACCGACTCCGGAATTAACACATTTCCGTGGTAGAAAGTATTATACAGCGCCATCTATTGACGTTTGCAAATACATTTTAGTACATATGTAAAAAATCAAGATGACGCCACATATTCACAATTATAATTTTAGCTACCCCTACTCCAACCCCTACCACTACCGCTACTATGTCCGTCTCCTGGCTCTAAGCTACCTCCCCACCAATTTTCAGCCAAATCGGTACAGCCGTTCTTTAGTTATAAATGGTGTAACTAACTGACTTTCTTTTATATATATAGATATAGATTTGTATGCAATCTTTATAACATTAGTTCAGTTGGTATGCATTAACTATACTTATTTAAAATTATATAAAAGAATTTAAAAGTTACGTTAAGAACAACAAACTAGGAGAACATTTGAACTTATTGCATGAACTCATCCAAAATTTCTTGACGTCAGGAAAATGTCACGAAATATTGTGAGGAAATTTTGGATGCGATCTTAACTTTATAACTACATCAAAACTATCTATTAAATACAATATAACAAGTCTACAAAGAAAAAAACTTAAATACAACTATATTATGAATATATTTAATTACAGTATAACTTACTTTTTAACTTGAAATCACGTCAGGAAATATATTTAATATGCGTCACACACGAGATGATCCGACTAAGTGGTTATTTGACAATCTAAAACAAAATGGCAGTGCTATTTTGGCGTTGTCTATGGAATGCTACTGGGTTGCCATCCACAAAAAGCTAAATCGAACCAATAAATTCGAGTTCCGATGCTGTAAATGGCGTCAAGAAATAATATCACGAAATTACAATAAAATGTGGGAACATTGAATGTTTTTCAAAATTACAAAAAAATAAGACACCTACAGCTAAATTAGTGTAAGGAATAACTTCTGACATTACATGACTGTAGGCAAAATAAAAAATCTGGTTTGCATAATAGAAAAAGTTAGTTTCGCGACGACTTTTAGTTCTTTTGGTAGAAGGGGGACAATGGAAATTTATATGAAGAACATTTTTACTACCAACAACAAATCGATTTTATTTTATATAAATGAATACTTGCAGGTGTAATTAGGTTTCTAAAGTGTATATTATAGACTCCGATAATATTCAAACCATACATAATTTGTGACAGAAACTACACTTTTGCTACATCTACGTTTTTCATAAGGAGACAGTTTAATTTTATGAAAGTGGATAACTTTTTGAGAAACACTCAAATGTGTTAATCACAGAGTGTTAATAGTGGTGTAATTTATCTATAGGTTCCAAATATCCAAATAAGATTGAGTTCTAGCCTTTGCCTACCTAGGTCCCACAATACAAATTCTCCTTACCATACAAATATCTCTTTCATAAATTTCATTCATAATGTCCTTATCAGCACACCTTTAAATTCGAGGCGATCAAGTTATATTTCTGAGTGGACTGTATAAATTTTATGTAGTGTAATACATATTTAATTTTAAATATTTATATTGTAGGCTGTAGTGTAGAGAGGTGAGTCTGTTTCCTTACCGACGATTATGTTCATAATACATACCATTTTTATATAATCCCGTTATATTTAATGTCTTTATAAAAAAATTGTCACGTGCGTCATAGACTTATTTTATTGATTCAGAGCAACTGTAGACAGGTAGGACAGCATCTGGTTATAACTGATTTTGTGTAGTCAGTTAAAATGACGACAGTTTACAAAAATAAGTTTTTTTCTACATTTCTGCCTATTGTACTTATTTTTAAAAGGAAGATTTGTCAGCTTTATTTTCACAAATATCACGGAGAAATCTACCATTTTTTGGCGGTTCATACTATCTATTGCCTCTCTCAAGCCTAGATTCTCAAACCGTACCAGTTCCGGTAGGTCAGTTTCCGGAGCGCTTATATAATCGTCACGTGTCGGCAGGTGGTGTTTGTCCGCGCGGTGATATTGGGCTGTCGGTCGTCGAACCCGCTATCTGGCGCCCAATGTCGCGCAATGTCGCTCGAGTTCACAGGCCCGCCAGCACTCAGTGTGTCTGTGGGTCGGAGCGACCTCGCGGGCCCAAACCGCCTCGGTCAAGGCCGCGTGTCTAGACTTACCCCCGCGAACCACCCTCTCAGCCCCGCTGTGGGTCTAGAACTTCTAGATCCGCAGCGGTGGAAGTCTACCTGGATTGACTCTCTGGCTTACACGTCCCCTGGTGCAAAAGAATCAATGACAAATAAACCATATAAAAAAACTGTATTAGACTTCGGCCAATGGGTTTCTTAATAAACTTATTTAGCTGTTACATAATCCGACAAACTTAGCTAAGAGGCATTTATGTCTCAACATATTTCAACAGAACTCGCTACTAGTGAAGTAGCCTCAAAGATGTAAAGACTTGTTTTCCTCTGGGTCCATAACCGTTAGTATTATTTATTATTCTTATTCCATAAAATACTTATATAACTCTACTTTAGAGTTATAACACCTTCGTTAAAAGGACTAGGTATAGCTAGTGATTTGTGAGTATTTGTGATTATAATCCAACTAGCAAAAATGTTGTATAACATAGCTTATATCCCTAAACGTTTGAGTAACAGTTGTATTAAGGTTTTTGCGGTGACAGCTTGTTGTATAAAAGCGTACCTATATTAAGACATTAAATACCTGTTAGCGAAATATTATTGGTGTCAGGCAGACATCGAAGTGATAACTAGGGTTTACCATTTTTACGGAACTTAATACGGAATTTAAGTTTTAGTTAAAAAATAACTTTTACCCAAAAAAATATTTGGTTCGCATGCTTCCTCCTGATAACATTTTTGTCTACGCCAATGGTCGTAGCATTTCTAATTATCCGTAGTTACCTATAGGTATATATGAAAAATTGTACTGTTTTATTTTAATTCTGTAACTAGAGCAGTTTTGAGTTAGACAGAATAAACATTTTGTACACCCTTACCACTAAATTGATGTTGCACCATTTTTAGGGTAAACAAGGGCAACTGGAAACTAAATCACCTATGTTCAATTTATAATATTAGCTGCCATTTCTATTGGTTTCTTTGTCTGTGTTACAATTAATGAAAATACAATCAAACATTTGACGATATCTCCAACCTAAATTTATACAAACACCGTTGATAACATTTAGGTGTGTCGTGTTATTATAAAAAAACTGCACTGACAAATAAATTACAGGTACATAGAAAATAAACTAGAAAAAAAAAATGTGAACAGTTGTGTGTAAACACAGACAGACAGGCCTGACCTTGCCCAAAACTAGCGTCGCCCGACGGCGCGTCTATGGCCTTGGACCACGCGATACGTGCCTACGATAAATAGACATGTAGACGTCATTTATGTATTCTAAGTGATTTTTTTATAACTTTCAAAAGACGGACGCTCGATTATGTATGCAGCTAATTGTATTATGACCACACAACACAGACAAAGACAATTTTGTAAAGCAGACAGTTTCGAGCTCCTTTCCCGCCCCCTACTTCTGAGGGGAATATGTTATGTTTCTATGATAAAATTCACCTGCTTCTACCTACGAGAAGAATCATCATCATCAAATATCAAAGTTAAGATTTGTAATATTAACTCTAGCGTTTGCCATTTATACACAGCAAGCAAAACGTCTAACATCAAAATCAGTCCAGCTTTTCTGTTATAATTTGAAACAAATCCACAAATATATCTCATTACTGAATGAAATAAAAATTAAGTATTATTAAAATTTCTGTCGTACCTATAGTGTCCAAAGTGTTGTGGCTAGCACCCGTCGGGACCTATATCTGAATTCATCAGAGATAATGTTATTTCAATTTTTATTATTAATTCAGAAAGGTCGAGAACCTAAAATCCACCTGTTTTCTTATAATATACCTAACAAAGGACGAAAGCGATATAAATATGAAATATAACAGTTATTACAGTTTCTCAAGACAATGCGCATTTAGATTTTTCCAACAGCCGCACTAACTAAATGTGCCAATTTTATTATTGAGTTGCAAACAAGTGTTTCATTATTTCAATCGCGACGCGCTGAGCTCCACTAATTTCTAGTTCCTTTTCATGAGGAACACCATTAATTTGCCAATACTCTTATCTAACGTAAACTCGAATATATTTTTTCATAATTTCAATTTACAGTAAAATAAATATTATTGACATTTTTTTTTAAACACGTAAATCCATATAATCTAGACTCTAGATAACTAAAGAGACAGATAGCATATGTGCAAAAAGGCAGAGTATTACTTTTACTAGGTATCTTGTTATTTGTATGTAAATACGTCACAGTCCTTTGTCTATGTAATTTTATTTTGACAACATTCGCTATCTAATCAAAACCTTTATCTATATTAAATTGGTCACCATGTTATTAGGCATGTTTGGGTGGCTCTGACCTGCCTCAACGTGTGTGCTGTTCAGGTTCTTATCAAAATCTGTTATCATATTGTCAGTAAACTCTTTGTCTTATTTTTCATGAACGTTCTCTCTGCCAAAATGCGATAATCATCTCTTACATACCTAATTCTGAACAAAAACACAATTATTATAACTTATTTATTAAATATTTTTGATATTCCTCCTCACATAAAACATATTTATGCCTTCTTATCAGTGAGAACATTAATTTGTCTAGAATCACCAAAATTGTGATTACTGTGAACAAATTCGTTATTCCGAAACTCGTGGTTTAGGTCCGTTATTGATTTTTTTCCGTTACTTTGTCATACGCTGTGGGAAGGCTGTAGGTCAGGAATATTAAATGCCTAGTTGGTATTTTTATTGACAGACAAACATTTTGTGTCTTTTGAAATGATTGAGGCATTCCGTATGTGCGAACATATACGCTTGACAAATTCTGTGCTATATTTTAAGCAATTTAAAGTATAAGTACCTAGACGATGTGTGGGAAGTATGATGTTTGTGAATACGTTTATTATTTTGCCTGATTTTCCATTTTCTATTTCTAATTTTGATCATTCATATTATTTTCATCGATTTTCACTAATAGAAAGTTACATTGGCGGCACTTTTTGTATAATTAAGTATTTCAATTTAATAGTTATATAAATTCAATCAGATTTCGTCTTTTATACGCTCACGTTGGTCAAATAAAACGACTCGGATGTTCTGTTGAGTCGTTTAAAGATTTCAAGGACGCATCTTGTTTCTTTGTAATATGGCCTTGGATCCAAAATGTGGGACTGGTTTCAATTTGGCATTTGGCTGCAAGATTCTATTTTATTTTCCTAATTAAGGAGAATGATGTTCTAGGCTCCTCAAGTCCGTTTGCATGTCTTTTTATTGTAAATTTTTCAAACAACATTTTAAAAATATGACTATTAGTTCTGCAAATGTAAAATAGGTTAAAAATGTTATTTAATATGTGTAATATTTTAAGAAATTTAAATGACAACTTATTAAAAGAGACATGCAAAGATTGTTTACTAAATAAGACAAGTCTAAAAAAACGGTCCTTACCTATTTTAATCCTCTACGAAAATGATTTATTTGTGCGGATTTCGTTCTCCTTATTTTGAAGAAATACCTGAATCTGGTTCTCATTCGGATGTTAAGCAAACGTGAGTCGTGCGTGATTAGTCATTGGATGACGGTAATTCTAATGTCGTAACGCGACAGGATATATGCCTACATAGTTTTTTGATTCATTTCAGCGTTTGCTTGATGAAACAAAATGTATTTGGAAAAAATATAAAAGAACCTTTTTGTTAGTTAGAAATCAGAAAAATAGGTTTTAGAGTAGAGAGTAAAAAAAATTTGCAAGAACGAAATAAATATACCCCTACCCATTCCAATGTTAACCCCCCCAAAAACACTCGAGCGCGGTAGGAAGCCGAGGGGCATCTAGGCGTTGTTATTCGGGCCGCGCGAAGGTGATGCCGGTCGGCCGGTGAACGACCCACCGCCGCCGTGACCTACCTCAACCTTGTCCCGCGCGGCCCATTTTCTATACGCGCTCTATGTGTGCCCCGGATACGGACCTATCGATCTCTCCCGAACTCCCACGCCCCGTATTCCTGATTGCCCCAACCCACCCTTGTTATATTATAAGTCGATGATTATTTGGATTCAATAAGGGTTAATAATTTTTTTTTTGAGGAACTACCTCTTTTTTAATATTTCCTTTTCATTATTGTAAGTTTGTAGGTCAGTGAATTGAAATTAAATGTGGAATATTGGCTAATAATAAAACATGAAAACTTGTCAATTATCAATTTGTTTAAAAAATATTATGCAGGCAATGTTAATATAAGGGGCTGGCTTAGGCTGGTAGGTAGTCTCTTTTAGGCATAAAAGTAGCACACACAGAAAAAAAACTTGAAATTAAATTGAAATATTTGCTGACTAGATCATTACAAAACCAATCGTACAGCCAGTTGACTGAATAGTCGTGTAATGTAGGTTAATAGTGGTTAATCCAAGTTACGAAACAATGTCGCATTATTATAATTTTATTTTCACTAAGAGACACATGTGGGGCCGCATAATTAAGTCACAGAATCGCGAAAAATTCGCACTCAAACAAACCGTACTGCGGACTGTACAAAGATTAAAATCCACTGAAAGGAAAAAATTTGCACACTGCAATAAATCGCACTTTTGTCCGTACATGCGCCTGCGTCGATTGCGTCATGCCGTTTTTTTTATCGTAACATCAGCAATGTCAAGAGGACGTTGAACCGCTCCACTGCATCCTTGAAATGTATTTATCTTTGATAGATAAATGTGTTTTTTTTCGACATACCGAATTATAAATACGACAGCGATTGTTGATGTTTTTCGCGGAACGATGAAATGAAAGTAGGTAATGCGCTTTGGTTATCTACGTACCTAGGTACCTAGTAGATGTTTACATATAGCTATTGCTTTGTAGACTAATATTTGTGCTCTGTATTTTATTTTAAGTTCGTTAGCTTCTGTATGGAGGTCATGATGGGTTCAGTTCACACTTAAGCAGAATTAATTGTTTCCAAGAATATTTTTTCTATAAATATCCCCCAAATAATTTCCGTAGATGTCTACACCAACTATCGAGATGTAGGTTTAATACCTAGTTTGTGTTCGTACGGGGTCACCAATGTAGGGGAAAAGGGAGAACAATTTCCCGTCAAAAACTTATCGTGTGTTTGATTTAATTTTGTCCCTATAGACTCATGTTCGATTCATAACTAAAGTTCGATTCCCTAATTTCATATTGATAGGAATGCTTTATTGTACTTTTAGGGAGTGTCTTTTTCAATAGAATTATCAACATTCTGATGCAGTCATAATTAGATTAGATTAGAGTTCAATAGAAAATCAGAGACAAACATAGGTAGGTCTAGGTACGTACCTACCTAATAGGTATTTAAATATTTTTACTACACCTGCTCGGAAAACAAGTACCTATTTACTTTATCAAAAACAGCGTCGTCGGTGGCCGAGTGGTTAATACGTCTGGTATTAACTAGGCAGACCACGGTTCAATTTATAAATAAAAACTTATGTAGGTACTTAATACTAACAACAAACCACACTTAGAAGCTTTTCCATCTAAATATATCTCAACAGAACTGGCAACTCGTTAGGTATAGCTTCACAAATAACAACGACTAAAACAAGGAGACTTGGTCTTCAGCTGGGTACCTTGGAACGGATAACACGGTTTCGGGAGCTGTAAGGCAACCCGTGAAAATAAAAATTTCAATAAACTCCTTACTAAATCCATTCTAAAAAAAAGGCAAAGGTAAAGGTTGAAACTGTAACCTTTATAAAATCGTATGTATCACTCTGGAGAAAGTACGATTATTCCTTCATAACTGCTGTCAGGAACCATATTGTCGGCTTCAGGGCAATCAGCAGAAGACAAGCAATGAATCGACGTGATTTTCACAGGAATAGCTAGAGGGTCAGAGACGGACATATAGGCTACTTTTTATTCCGAGAAAGACCTATTTTATTCCAAAATTGTTTTTTTTCTTGTAAACATATTTTCTATCTGGGCGGGGCGGGTCGCTAGTACCAAATATAATCTTGAGTGAAACGACTAGAAATAAATTGATTGTAGTATTTCGTGGTACAGTTGCAGGCGTCTATGATGTCGGCGGTGAGCGGGGACTCTCTGCTGCATCGTGTGAAGCAGGAAGCGGAGCCGGCGCCGCAGTACTCGCCGGGCCATGGGGTGCATGCCGCGCAGCCCAACATGCACCAGATGCCCTCGTTAATACATGTTGAGGTAGGTAACTGACGCATGACATTCGGTATGTAAAGTAAAAACTAAGGTATGCTTTTTATATTTTTATTTCAAAAATTAACCTATATTAAGAATCTATCTGATTTTTTTTCTATGCAGTAGTTTTTTATAAAACAATTTCATAGTTTTGCCAGGTAAAAGAGCCATTCTGATCCATTTTTCAACTCATTTGTCTAACTGCCATGGGGTACAATAAGGGCCGTGGTACGGTACTATACTTTTATCACAAATGAATAGTAGCCAACCTGTGAAGAAAAAAGAAAAAGGAAAGAAAAGAGTAGTACCACGGGACAGAAACGCTACTATACCTAAACGATGACGTCACTTTGTCGTCTGTTAGCAAAAGTTTGTAAATTTATTATAAAAAAAGATTAATTTTAAAAAACAAATACCTATATAAAATTAGTTTCTTAAAATTACTTAGATATCATTTGAAATAAAAAAAAAATTACATACATAATTTATCCAACGACATCCACTTACTAAACATTAAAGAGTGAGTGAGTGTTTAAAGTACTTACAGATAGGGTGTCTGGTATAAAGTCACTTCCGTCTTGTGACGGTCGTTTAAGATCCTTCGTTTCAAAACTTTAAAGTCTACTACAAACAGAGGCGTTGTTAAATTGGGCTGTCTGCCTGGAGGCGCCTAAGGGTCAGCGCACACCAACGAAGTGCTGACGAATCTTATTAAGCCTTAAGAGGCATGTGTGTTTTCTCTTTCAACAATTTATACGCGTACTATGAAGCAATCTCCAAAGCGCCAATCTTTTAATGACTTTTAATTAATTAATAGTAAGCTTAGGTTATAAACCATAAATTTTAATTTACAGCAACTCGAGCCAAAGGAGGAGGTGAAGTATTGCGTGTCGCCAGGAGACGGCAATATAGTCGGGAACACCAGCCCAGAGCAACAACATTGTTCGTCCACGACCGCCGCAGCTGCGACCGGCGCACGCGACGACGATGCTCCGCGGAGATTGTGTTTGGTGTGCGGGGATGTCGCGTCTGGGTTTCATTATGGTGTCGCGTCGTGTGAGGCTTGTAAGGCCTTCTTTAAACGGACTATACAGGTGATTACAATTTTCAGCCTTTTTTTAGCCAAACAGCTAATGGACAACATTTCATTTTTCGTAAATTCGAAAACCGATTTTTCTATCCATTAGTTCGAGTTATTTTAAAAATACAGAAATATTGAAAATAAAGGGGCTCAAATCTTTGCTAACCCTCTAATTTCTGTCTAATGTTAGTCTACTGAACGCGGGTGTTACCATCTATTCATTTTACCTATTTTTATTCCATTTGAAGCTAAGCACGTACTTTAAATATAATTATGAAAATACTTCTTTTATTTTTTTTTAGGGTTTTGCAAGAAACCGCGGACAAAAGCTAGTATTGTTATAGATTATGAATAATGTTGTAGGCTATTTGACTTCCGGCTTGACTGACACTCTCTGTAATTTTCTTTGGGTGGCAGTTTATATTTTTTTTAGTCCTAGCTAAGGTTTTTAGTTTATAAGTCCGCAAGATTTATAAAAATTAAAAATATAAAAACTCAACCAAAAGTAAAATAAAAAAAGATGCATCTCTTCATTTTCAATTAAAGTAATAAAAATGGGTAATTAAAAAAAATAAATGTTGTCCATTGGCTACCGGGTAGGTTTTAGCGAAAGTGTCTTAAGGTAAAGAAAGGGCCTTATATTATTTATTAGCAAGCTATATGAACAAATCCAAAAGTTGTTGGCGTACGCAGATCAGTATCGCTGCAGACTTGGCGCTGTTTACTCATTTATCCATCTATAAAAATAGTTCACTTATAGACCTTGGAGTCCATCATCATCATCCCATCTACATTTCCGTAATATTTATTATTACCCGATAGAAACAACATCGCCAACTCTTTTCACTTTAGGACGCGCTGTTATTGTTTTTTCTATGGTGTGCGCTGACCCTAAACATAAAAATTCCAGGGCAACATCGAGTACACGTGCCCCGCGTCCAACGAGTGCGAGATTAACAAGCGCCGTCGCAAGGCGTGTCAGGCGTGCCGGTTCCGCAAGTGTCTGCGGACTGGCATGTTGCGGGAGGGGGTGCGGCTTGACCGGGTGCGAGGCGGACGACAGAAGTACAGACGCGCGCCGGACCAGCAACCGCAGCAGCCGCCGCGACCGCATCTCGACGAGATAAAGGTGGGTGGGAATTGGTGCAGCGGTTTATATTTTAAACCAAGTCTTTTAATTGTCAAAGAAATATTAGTTAGATATTTCAACAAAGAGCAGTTTGTACAGTTCACCACGGAATATAAAAAACTTTAAAGCCAACGATCACACGATCATGCCAAAGTCGCTTTCTAAAGCACGATGGGTATTATTTTATATATATATATTAAACTTTCATAATTTAGACATTTCCGAGCTGGCACAAAAAAAAGCGCACTTAGATATATATTTAAATCGCAGACATACACTTCAATTTAATGACGTTTTTGTTTATAATTATTTTGTTTTTAAATATTTAAGTACCTACTTATCTTGCGTCACCAAAACCTAGAAGGAACGCTGCACAAACTCGTGCGCAGTTATTAAAACAAACATGAATGCAGCTCTCTTAAAAAAATTGTGACAGTCCGCGGCACTACCGCCATCTAGCGGTTTTTTTTTGCCTTTTTATAAACTATTTGAATAAAATTACGTCACATAGCCTTGATCTGATCCATGACCAAGCGTTTTAAATACAGTTATTGCTATTATACCTGTGCTCGCCACTTCGTTTGGTATAACCGTTCGAGATAATATATCACGCTGATACAAAAACTAAATTGGCCCTTTTTTAATGTGAACCTAAAATTCGACTTAACAATGGAAGATGCGAACGAAAAACGTAAAAACTGAAAATTCGAATATTAGAGACAGACACTTCAAAAGGGTCATGGTGAAAGTGGCATTTTTGCCAAAATCACGTCGGACAGTTGTTTGTTGAAAGTAACCTATATAAATGGGTAATCAACATGTTATGTGACATAATGCCTTAAAGTAGTGTCTTACGTAGATAATTGGAGGTAAAGATAAAATGATTATAACTCCGTTCGTCATATGAAAATATGGGTGACAAGTAAACAATGTTAACTTTTGAGATATTAAACAGCTTTTTATGCCAATATTTATTTATCACAACTGTACCCAATAGTTATATTGCTTTTGTAATCATAGGCATGATATTTTGTTTTGTTACTAATAAATAATAGAAATGCGACTAAATAACTTAGTGGACAAATTAAAGCAACTTATTCAGAACTTGCGAACTATTAAATCTGGCCGGTTTATACTTATATGTAATTACGGACATGAATTTGTAACTATGACAGATTGACAATGGACAACATTTCATTTTTCGTAAGGTACCAAAATTCGAAAACCGTTTGAAGATTACATGCTAGAAAGCTTATTTTTCATTTTTTTTTATTTTTATATCCTTTAATTTTCGAGTTATTTTAAAAATACTGAAATATTGAAAAATGAGGATTAATAGGTGCCCTAATCTGTGCTAACCCTCTAATTTAAAAATACTAATGTCTGTTGGCAGAGTTGTTAGTTATTGAACTCAGGTGTTGCCTTCTATTAATTTTACCCATTTTTATTCCATTTGAAGCTAAATTAATAATTATTCTTTAAATAATATTATAAAATTACTTCTTTTATATAATATTTTTTTGGAGTTTTGCTAGTTTCGAATGGGCTATCACAGGAAATATATTTACGAGTGAAACCGCGGACAAAAGCTAGTATTATTATATACATTATGAATAATGGGCGATTTGAGTTCCGGCTACGGCAACACCTATTTGGAACACGGTATATTATACTCTTTGCATTTCTATAACGTTTACTCTGTGGCTTGACTGACACTATCAGTCACTTTCTTTGGGTGACAGTTTATATTTCTTAATTTTATTCCTAGCTAAGGTTTTTAGTTTATAAGTCCTCAGAATTTATAAAAAATCATAATTAAATTAAAAATATAAAAACTCAACCAAAAATAAAATACAAAAATACGTGTAACTTATTTTTTAATATATTTTTAATTAAAGTAATAAAAATGGGTGATTAAAAAAATGAAATGTTGTCCATTGAATTTCATGTTTTGTTACGTTTTGTATTGAAAATAATAATTAAAATGGGCCATTTCCACTAAAATCCATGAAAAATGTTGCAACCACCTGAATGTTTGTATATAAAGTTTCTATCTTCTGGCGAGCACTTTAGTCGTTTTCAATGAAAAATGTTATATGAATGTCCGGCGCGATGTTGAAAAAAAAACAATACATAAAATATGGGTATTTGTCCATTCCAGGTTCTTGAAGCGCTCTGCTCGTACGAGCCAGATCTGCTGTCGTGCGCGACCGGCGCTAACGTGACTAGTACTGCCGACGGGTCCGCCCGGACTCTGGCAGCGCTGGCCGACCTATACGACAGGGAGCTTGTCGGGGTTATCGGTTGGGCTAAACAAATACCGGGATTCACTGACCTGCAGTTGAATGACCAGGTTTGTACTTTGCCGTAGGGAATTCTAACGGGGAATTCAAAGTTAATCAGATATTAGTTAAACTGTCATTTCACGTATTTGACAACAGTTATGTTTCTTAATATTGCATTAACTCTTGATCAAGTAGATAAATTGAAGCAAGTTATTCAGAACTTGTGAACTATTCAATCCATGAAAGATGTTGCAAACACCTGAATGTTTGTTTATAATACAGGAGGCGCCATCCATCGATGCGGTTTAAGAATGGTTAACTGACATTTTGCAACCTACCCATTGTAAAACGGACTTTAAAATCATTATATGAACATTACAGATGCGTCTCCTACAAAGCACGTGGGCGGAGATGTTGAGCCTTATGTTGGCTTACCGGTCCATGTCGACCGCGAATACCGGGACGCCCACCGCTACCAACGGGGCCGCCACACCACAGCTCCGGCTGAGGTTCGCTACCGACCTCACGCTGGACGAGCAACAGGCGAGGGACATTGGGGCGCATGATCTCTATTTACAGGTAATTTTGATGGGAGTTTAAAGGTTGTGGATGGGTGACCGCTTGTGTTATGTATTTGGCTAATTGAGGAATGATTATTGCTTCGCCAATCTCGAAATTACATGTTAGCATGCGGTTGTAGCTAAGGTTTGGTTCAGGTGTGGGGAAGATTTGGTCCAGGACCTTGTCGGGGTGGCAAAAGCAAGGATATTTTTGATTGGTTAAAGTTTTTAGTTACTGCTACGCTTTTTTGGGTTGTAACGCGAAGTTATATGGCCTATAACTTATATAACGCAAAATTTTTTTTTCAAATCGGACAGGTAGATTCTGAAACCTTTGAACATAAACATTTTAGCTTAAGGGGCCTATTGACCACGTGATCAATTTACAATCTGTCAAAATTCGCACGAAAGTTGGCAACGTCGCAAATGAACGTTCGAAATATTCAAGTTTTAGAATTTGGTACCTATCAAAAATACAAGACTTTGCTATCTGTCAAAACTATTTGTAATTTTGACAACCAACGCTAGAGTTAACGTGGCGGAGCGGGAAAGTGTCTGCTCTTATAATGGAAGGTGCTAGGTTCGATTCCTATGTCACACAATTATTTTTTTATTTATCCTTTTTATTTTTACACGTATTTCAGAATAATTCAAAACAACCCCTAACAAGGGAGTGTTAAAATTTGTATGGGGGAAAATTTTTTGACCGGGTCTACTTGAAACTTTATCAGTAGGTACATAGGTTAGTTACCTACCTATGTAATTATAACTAATAATAAAAAATTCACATTTCACAAAACAATTTGCACACGTGGTACTTATGTTACCGAGGTCAAAAAAATAGTTTTTAGAATTTTTGTCTGCGTTTGTGCAGGCCAATCTCAGAAACGGCATGCTGTTTTCACTGATGTATTGTAGCAAGCTTCCCGTGTGTTTGTTTATTCCAATCAGTTCACAAACAAAAATGTTATCCGAATTCCACACGTACAAAGTCGTGGGCAACAGCTAGTAATAAGTAATAACGTAACTGTCCCCCGGTTTCGGACGAGTAAGTGTCGATTTACAACAATTGAAGCTGTTCCAAAAACCCTCACTCAACAAAATGCTGCAAGGTCAAAAATGCACCAATTCCACCTTCATCATACAAGGAAACACTGACATTTTTTAATTTTATACCTACGAAAAAAAAATTCAATGCGAAGTAAGAAATCGGTCTGCTATCATAAAATCAAAAACTTTTTATTTCTCAAGCAATCAGGAACTGATAAGAAATAAATACTTATTGTCCTTCAAAATAAAAGATGTTACACGCTCGCTGTATTTGACTTTCCAGCGACAACACTCTTCACTTATGAAGCATTATACCGATCTACCTCTCTCGTTTCATCTCGTTTACAGTTCAATTATCTTACTCTGTCATGTCAGAAGCCGTCTTGAGCGATCGGCGCATGCTAAAACGAAACGGAGAGTAAACTTTTTTAATACAAATGAAAGAGACAGATGTTTATCTATACTAATATTATAAAGAGAAAAGATTTGTATTTTTGTGAGTGTATGTTTGCAATGAATAAACTCAAAAATTACTGTGCCGAATTCACCCTGAGTGACATAGGCTACCTATATTCTATTTAAAAAAAAAATAGGGATCCTGTCTAAAATTCCAATAATGTAACCCAAGGTGTAAAAAAATTACCTAATAAATTCCTTACATCGCGTGCGCTGCGAAAACTATTGATGATAGAGGGGGTAGGGCTAGGGTATATTTTATTTTTTAGCTTTATAATTTCTATACTTATTGAAAATCAGTATGTATGCGTTTGTTTAGTTTGAAGAAAGTGGGATTATGGAGTAGGTAGTATGTTTGGATTGATAAAATAGTATGAAATGTCGTTGATCCGTAGGTTGACAAATTCCTAAAAGGGAAGCCGAATGGAATCGGCTTGTATCGGCACTTCGCCTCTAGTACCTACACAATAATACGGACTACAAAATAAAACAAAGCTTAGTGAATAACATAATTTTATTTTACATAAAAATACAAGCTTATCTTAGGCAGAGGGAGGTGGGGCAAACTGATATACAGGGCACATACTACGGTTGTCTTAAAATTTATATTTTAGTCACAAATTTATTTATTGAAATATAAAAATTCAAGTAGGTACATATTTTTTCTGACGGTTAATTTTAGAATAATTATAGAATAAAATATCACATGTAATGTACAAGTATAAAATAGCTCATAATATCTAAAGAACATAATAGCAAACTCATTAGTCTCAGCTAAATACGAAGGAAGGGACAGACCTAAATATAAGTGACCTTCATTCATTCAAAAGACTGTCTTTACAATTTATTATAATTTTACAAAAAAATCGACTTTTCGTGCTTCGTATGACGGCACGTAAAGCCGGGCACTTCTTCTAAAAATAACAGATAATTACTCAGCTATAAGAAGTGAGTGTAGCTTGCCACCTGTTCTGTATAAGATGGACAACTGAATACTGTCTTTGGCCACACCGCAAGGCATGAAAGCCGTGAGCATGTTTCGTATAATATTCTATATTTTAAGCTATTAGATATAATATATTGAAACATAAGAAAAACGTATTACCATAATGTCTCATAAACAAAATAATGCGTGGCGCAAAAACCAAATTTGACTTTGTTATAGACATATATATAAATGACATATGAAATGACAGTCTTTGCCTTTTACGACCTTTCAATCAAATAGCAGCTGCATTCAAAGCGCTTGTCTTTATTTTTTTCTTCTCTTCTATAGCTTGTGTTATGTACACAGGATCCCTGATATCCATCGAACGAGAGACACGGGGATCTACCAATTCTGGGAGCAAACAATCATAATAAAATTTTACTAACTTATTCTTCATTTTCGACTCCCAAAATTGGTCATCTCGGAAAATAAGATGGACTTTCATGGGCCTATCTTTACCAAACCAGATTCCAAGCATACATGTGTTTTCGCGGGTAATATGTAACTGGCCTTGTATTTGATAATACCAATTATGATTTACATTAATAATGTAATCATTTTGGCTACTACTAAACTTCCAAAAGGGATGTTTTTTTAAAGCATCTTCTAAGGCAAGAGTTGCTAAAGAAGACGGGCACTTAATTTCGACTATACCATCTGTATACTTGCCATCTGGTGTGGTTCCAAGGAAATTAAGCTCTTTATCAACGAACAAACCGCAATCTATTATAGTTACATTTTCTTGTTTTTCCAGTTGCTTAATTGCAACTTCTTCGTTATCTATACCATAACGTACAGCAGGAATTGTGGAGATATTACTACCATATACGATTTTTTTTACAAGAGAAGCGCAACTGGTAGCAATTCTCCTCTTGCAAACTTCACCAAAAATCGAAGATGTTAGTAACTTCCTCCTCCTGGTCATCCACTCTGCGCTGTTTCTCTGTTGTACTGTTTGTCTTTCAAGTTCCTCGCATTCAGCACAAGACATTTTCAAATTATCTAGAAAATGGGCCTTGGCTTCTTCAAACACTTCTGGACTCATATCGGGTTGCTGACTGTTTAAACCATAGTGGGCATCTTTCGATACAGAATGATGGAGTCTTTTTGGATGCGATACCGAATTAAGGACAAATTGTCTTCTACGATGCTCCACCTTCGCGATCAAATTTGGTTTAGAACCTAAAATAAATTCATGAGTAAAAGTATGAAGCGTACCCGTATTGAAAGATATAACAGCAGCAGCACAACGGCCTGCATAAGAACCACGCAGCGAGTAATTGATTCGCTTGCCTCCAACATACTTGGCAATCTGTGCATTAAAACTTTCAACTATATTACTCGTATGATTATGAACTAAACTTCGTGAATGATAGGACAACTTCCTACATATACCCTCAATTGCTACCATCAACCCAGAAGTAATCAAATCTGACATAACAGCCACTGATTCTATACGTCGAGTTTCTGGTAAACAAAAATAAATACTACAATTTTGATGATTGCCAAATACGTGTTGTGGACCATTTAGGATATCTTTTTTAAGATTTGAAACCTTTTCTTCGAAATTTATGTTTTGTACACCCCAGTGTTTAATCGCGGTAGTTACACCCTTTCTTAAACGTAAATACCTATCTTTTAGGTGTTTTCGTAGATTGCTTGGGTAAGATGTGTCTTGTGACAATTTTACCAAAGCGTTACAAAAGTTACGTAAAAGATGATTTTTACATTCAATTTTTTGAACAGTTAAATTTCCATACGGTCGCGAATCTAAAATGCGTTTATATGTACTAGAATCGCCGTCTGCAACAAATTGATGATATATGATTCCGTGGTCGGCCACGGAATTTTTAAACCCCTCTACAATAATAGACGATTCCATCCCGGAAGATGAACCTGAATAGTTCTTGAAGCACTTGTGCTCCCGAGGCAGTTGTTTCTTACTAGCAGCTCGTGCGCAGACCGTGCAATATTTATTTCTAACACCTAAATATAGCACTTTATTAAACTTCAAACCAACTATTGCTCCTGCACCCGATAGAGCCGAATAATTTTTGCCATATGATCGTTTTGACCAGCATCCATCAAGAGCAACAGCAACTAGTGGTACTCCATCTTCGTTAACATTTCCTATTGATATTGCATAATCTGCTTCCTCCGTAGCCGCTGTGGACATAGAGTGTGCTGCTGCCGCTTCCCACCAATCGCAAACTTGGTTATGTAATGTAATATACAAATTTGGTGAAATTCTGGGTAAATCTAATGATGCCGTTAAAGTTTCAAGATGTGTCTGACCCGACCCACATGACATGATAGCCGAAACAGCTTGATGATTAATATTCATTCGATCATCTTTTTTATCATCTAATCTTACAGTAAAAATTTCCGCACACATTCTGCATTTAATAGTAATTTTAGAATCCAGCCCATTTACTAATTCGGATATAATTTCAAGACAACTAAAATTACATCCGAATATCGAACCATGATCACTTATACTTTGAAATTGCCTAAATAGATAACCTATATTGGCTATCCTTCTTCCAACTTCTACACCAGTGGAAAGTTCTTCGACGGAGATTTGTAGCGAAGAATCATCCTAAACAAAAATAAAATAACTGTTAAAAAATAATACCCCCCCGAAAAGTATGAATCTTTAAAAAGTATCTGTATCAAGGCCATGACAGCTAGTATACACATATAACACACTAACTTACCGTCTGTTTGGCGTGAAGGACAAACAAACACACTTCCACATTATATTAGTATATATTACTCACCACTGGATCCGTGAGCTCGTGTCCGTTGTTCACGTGCGGCGGTAAGTCGGGCAAAGCGGTCGCGGGCAACGGTATGTTCTCCATGAGGCGGGGGGTGGGGACGTCCACTACATCTTGCCCGCCCTCCGTACTGGACTCGTTTTCTTTGGACGCCTGTGGTTAGAAATATCGCGCATCGGTACCAATTCGAACAATATTACTAAACAACAAAGCACATCTTATGGCCAGAGGCACCAATTAACAGGTTACCAAGCTAAAACGCTTGAAAGCTGAAAAGAAATAATCATAAAAGTCGTTCCTGTAGTTTCTAAAAAAATCGCGTACATACAAATATACATACTAGGGGATAAGATCAACCTTCCTTTTTTAGTTAGTAGGAAGATAAATATGTACTATTATGTAGTACCATATCATAGACTAATACCATATGAACTAGGTAAATGACCGCTGCCACTCACATACCTTATATATCTTGTCCGTGGGGCTTTTTATTATTAATGTATCATACTTACCACTGTTCGTCGATTATTAGTTAACACAGCAAAAGGTACTCTAGAAAAAAAAATTACCTGTTAGCTGGGAATCGAACCTGAAACTTACTACCTACAATAAGTTAATTCCCCAGTGTCGCCCTTGTAATCCCTAAAAATGGTTTATAGAAATAATTTCTTTTTCTCTCTAAGAATAGGTTCATCTTACCCGAATTACTACCTTGCCCCTCCCTACCTTGTTTCACAAAATACCAAAATCAATAAAATTTATATTTACTTACCTATTTTTTGCACAAAAATTTAATTGTCTCAAATGACGTCTTAGCTTGGCACCACTTTTTGGTTTTGGCATCTGAAAATATATATAAAAAAGGAAGGAGGAAACGTGGCACTAAGAAAAAAGATTTTATATATGAATCAGCGACCGAAGCTCGAAAATGCAAAAATATATATCTTACATCCTATGGCACCATAAAAAAATCGTGTAATATTGAGTAGGTAATAGTGCCCCACTTGCTCCACTTGGTTGACATTTTTCATTATAGCGGCGCGGGGAGTAGTCTAGGTAGAAAGTTTCTGGGATAAAAGATTCTCCTTGTGATGCCTTTCATCCTATGGCATCATAAAAATTAGTGTAATATTGAGTAGGTAATAGTGCCCCACTTGCTCCACTTGGTTGAAATTTTTCATTATAGCGGCGCGGGGAGTAGTCTAGGTAGAAAGTTTCTGAGATAAAAGATTCTCCTTGTGATGCCTTTCATCCTATGGCACCATAAAAAAATTGTGTAATATTGAGTAGGTAATAGTGCCCCACTTGCTCCACTTGGTTGAAATTTTTCATTATAGCGGCGCGGGGAGTAGTCTAGGTAGAAAGTTTCTGGGATAAAAGATTCTCCTTGTGATGCCTTTCATCCTATGGCATCATAAAAAAATAGTGTAATATTGAGTAGGTAATAGTGCCCCACTTGCTCTACTTGGTTGAAATTTTTCATTATAGCGGCGCGGGGACTAGTCTAGTTTCTGGGATAAAAAATTCTCCTTTTGATGCCTTTCATCATATGGAATCATAAAAAATGGGTGTTACATAGAAAAAAAAACGATCGAAAATTTTATTTTTTTCAGTGCCCCGCTTATTTTTCATTATAGCGGCGCGGGGAGTAGTCTAAGTAGAAAGTTTATGTGACAAAAGTTGCTCCTTGTGATGCCTTTCATTCTATGGCACCATAGGAAATGGGTGTTATATGGAGTAAAAAAGTCTTTATGAAAATCATGAAAAATCTTTTTGCACTTTCGAGCTTTGTCTAAGTTTATCCATATAATGGTTAAAAAATATTCCAAGTCTTTTTTTCTTAGTGCCCCGTTTCTTCCACTCTGACCCATTATGCTATATTTCTCTCTTCTTTTATATGTACACTATAAGACACATACAAACTGATAGAAATCCGGCAGACTGTCTCTGGATCACCCACATTATAATAATTATATAATATAATAATGATAATTATGATGAATAACTATTTAACTATCATCACAAGAGGGGTAGGCAGAGACAATCAAATGCCATTTGCTACGGTCCTGACATACCTCTTTCGCTTCTTTTATATTCATTATACCTTTCATTCATGCTCGGCGATTGTGTGTACTTTGTAATATTGCCTTCGATCAATACATTTTTAATATGTTCAATAGAAGTACACTTAGGTCGTCCTCTGCCAGCATATCCTTTCACTTCAACCATATACACCTTTTTAGTCAATCTTTCATCCTTCATTCTTTCAAACTATACCTATCTATGAAATAATGTACAAATTAAATTGACAAAAGTAATATTGAAATTATAAATTGGGAAATGATTTAAATAGTAAAAGAAGATAGGTAGGTATAGCTATGATGGGTGGCCAGACAAACAATTTAAATAAAGAAATGAAACCATATTTTATGAGGAGAAATGAAATAAGTGTTGATAGAAATTGTATATTTTGGGGTCACAAAATAATAATGCCAGAAAATTTAAAATGTCATGTATTGCAAGAATTGCACAAAAGTCATTTTGGGGTACCTACTAGGATCCGGATGACAGAAGTGGCTAAGTCATACCTACTTTTGGAGGCCTAAATAAAATGAGTGTTTGAGTTACAGCAATAGACCACACAAGGTATCTTTAAAAACATGGCTAGTCCACCATCTCCACCATCACATACATGCAGATTACTTAGCACCTCTTTGTGGAAAAATGTTTATGATAGTTACCAATATAATATCTTTACACTTTTAGTATAAATTATGATTTAGGTAAGTACTTACTTTATTGAAGCATATAGAAGTATTTTCCAGTATCAAAAATGTGGTTGTTGTTACAAATGTTTATGTATGTAATAAATAAATAACCATAAAAATAATCTGCAAAGATGCAAACGTCACAAAATGTCAAAAAAGTAAACAAACGCAATTCAACTCTCGTTTCATATACGATTTACAGATGGTATGACGCATGCGTTAATGCAAGCGTCACAGAGAAAGACAAAAGATATAGATTCTATGTTCATATTCAAATTTGCCTAGATGATAGTTGACAACGTTGTAATTTTAAACTTGAAACTCCTGAATTTTTGGTCGTAACTTGATTTACGTAATTATTATTTTGATATTTCAATAAGCTACCAAAAAACGCAAGACGTTGAATTGAAGGGTAATGGTATAACAGCCCTTAAATAAAATTTAAGAGCTTCTTGATAGATTATGTAAGAGAAAACAGGGGCAAAATAATCCTTTATTTTACCACCCATATTTCCTATTCAATAAAACCAATTAAAAAAATAAAGACGTTGTCACTTAGATATATTCAATAAGTAACTATATGCTAAATTACAGTGACACAGGTGGATTATTTACAGAGAAATACGGCCTAGTTTAGCCCATACGATTACAGGATAGCCTCCTTAATGTATTGTACCCATCGCTAGTCTATATATATAAAAATGAAACCCGTTTTCCGTTGTCACGACATAACATGAAAACGGCTGAACCGATTTGGCTGATTTTAGTCTTAAAATATTCCTAGATATCCAGGGAAGGTTTTAAAGGTGAGACAATTCGAATAATTGCCGAAAAACCCCTAAAAACAGCCCTTTTCTTTTTCTCATAATAACAGAGTCAATTTGAACCTTATTGCTATTCAATAAAGTTAATTTTAAATTAAAAGCACTCATTGTTGTCTATGCAATGTAGATGTGTTCCTAATGTCACCGCACAAATTTAAAATTCGCGTGCGTGTTGGAGAATCTAATGTCGCGTTCCGACACTCAACAAAAGTGATAATATCGCGAACGCGACCAAATTGAATAGTCACAAAATGTAATTTAAGTAATTTAATAGATCATTAGTAGTACTGATTTTCAGTTTGGTCGGCTTCGCGAAACTTAATTTTGCCTAGGAGTAGGGGTAGGGTAGGGGTAGGGGTAGGGTAGGGGTAGGGGTAGTGCAGGCAAGCCAACGTTTGGGCAGGACAACGTCTGCCGGGTCCGCTAGTTATATATAAAAAATAATTTCAGATCGCCAGTATAACCCGTCGCCTGGAGCGCGCCAGTGCCCTCCGCGAGGAGTGCTACTTGATGAAGGCGCTTGCACTCGCCAACTCTGAGGCGAGACTGGACGAGCACGCGGCACTGCGGCGGTTCCGGGACTCTATACTGACGGCCCTCAATGACGCTGTGTCAGCTTTAAGGTCATTTGAACAGTTATATTGAAAAAATAAATGTTACTTATTTAATTGCTTCATTCACATTTACATAGTAATGGGTAGCGCCTCTTTGATTTTGCAAATAGCCCCGTATCTACTTCTCATTTACATTAGGTTATCACGTAGTCCCGACAAATTGTATCAATAAACTTTTCAATCTCAAAAATACCTCAACAGAGCTGGCCACTTCTTAGGTAGCCTCTAAAATCACATAATTATGCTGATAGTGGAAGTTTCTTATTCTTTCTAAAAAAAACATCCCCATCTAAAAATTCAAAGACCGGGGTTATATTAGTAACTAATAGCTTTTCGCCCTGCCTTCGCCTAAGGAAATATTTGAAATGTGACATAACTATAAGAATTTATCCCGAAAAAATTCCGGGATAAAAAGTAGCCATGTGACCTATGTCACACTACGGTCCTCCAACTATCTCTGACAAAAAAATCAATCGTCTCTCTGTTTTGACGTGAAACACATTTTCGCATTCATAATATTAAAGTAGAACATTTATTAACAAGTAATTTAAATTATCGCAGGCCGTACAACGCAATGGCAGCGCTCCAGCAACTCCTGCTAGTGTTGCCAGCTCTGCGACACGCGGACGTGGCCGTGCGCCGGTTTTGGTCGGGCGTGCACCGCGACCATAGAGTTCCGATGAATAAACTTTTTGTGGAAATGCTCGAAGCTTGTCTACGGTAGGCTGTTGGCTGCATGGCGTAGTACCTTGACCTGACTTGTACAAAATAATGGTTGTCTATGGAATGAGGAAAGGTGTTTTTTTTGGTGAAAATTTAGAACATTGTGGCATGATCAGTAGTGCGTAACTCTATGTAGCTTACGAAGTGTTGGTGTTGTGAGTAAAACAGAACTCTATGGATGTAGTTGGACTACGTGAACTTTTTTTTATTATATTTTATTATTATGTAGAAGCTCTGATGAAAGCGGGGTTGCGACCGGGCACAACATACAAAATTTGATATTGAATTGTAACAGAAAACCAATTAAAATTTACTTTAATACTGAATGAAATGATAATCTGGTTGAGGCGTAGATGATATTTAGATTGCATTTAATTTTTAGAATTAAAACTGTTAGTACGTGCCAAAAGAAGTTGAGGTAGATTGGGCCTAGTGGGGAGGACGCCCATACAAATCGTATGTAAAATGTATTCTAGGAGCCAAGATAGTGACCAAGTTTTCTACAAAATTAACAAATTATCGCTAAGTTGTCGCGCGGCAATACTAATTATGTGTAATTATGTGTCGCTATGAGTAACATGGTAAGAGGCCTGCATTTACAACCATTGGTTTGCCATAGAGCATCTTGGCTTCTGGAATAATTTTTTTCAGCTTTATTTTTTTGGCGCGAGTATTTATTTTTGTCAGATATTTATTGAAATGCTTTTACTAGATTCCTTTAGTGTAGGTATATGGTCTCATCATGTTTAGTAAGTACCTTCCAATTGTTCCTAATAAAAAAAAAATCATTGCTTTTTGCATTGAAATGTTCCAGAATGTTTTATGTTAGTTGTGGCTGTGAAGGCGTATGTTTGTTAAAATCACTTAGTTATCAATTTGAATAATTGGGCCAAATCGTTCAATCTAGAGCGAGAAAGAGTTATGGAGAAATGTGATGTGTGAAAGAGACTGCAAGTTTTTGACAGTTTGGTGGCACACTATTGTCACATATTTTGTTTACGCATATTTAAACGTGTTGTCGCCGGTCGCGGTCCGAGCTCTAATGTACAAAGCAACTGACGGACTCTAGTACAAAACTTGTTACTATTTTTGTATAAATATGTGGTTTATCTAGTTTTAAGTCGAGGTCGATTTGGATGCGTTGCGATTATAATGGGACATCTCCTATGTATGTTATTACGAATTTCAAAAAAATATGCGTTTAAATTTCTATTTTAATGTTTTGTCTCCCACTAACAAATTTGTAATTCAATGTGATAGAAATACAAAACACTGCATAACTTTGTACAACGTTTATTAGGTAAGGCGGTCAATATAAAACTGCAGCTGGTCTACAATATTATTTTAGGGTTTTGTCTAAAAGAACAGTTATAAAAAAACGAGGCGTGTATTAGTTAAACAATAAAATAAATATGAATTTGTATTTTTTATACATGAACACCTTACGTTTACGAGTAACGATAATTTTTCTCTACCCTGCCTTAAGGGCCCTATCCCCATAATTTTTCTGGTATAAACTATTCCCAATTTCTCTGTAAATAATCCACCTGTGTCACTGTAATTTAGCATATAGATACCTATTGAATATATCTAAGTAAAATAGTTGTTATTTTCTCAATGGATTTTTTGGGATAGGAAATATGGGTGGTTAAAATATAAATTAATTATTATTTTATTATTTTTACCAATTAAAACATCATAAAATATTTTTTATTTCGAATTTTCAATAAGCTACTAAAACGCGAGACGTTTAATTGAAGGGTAATGGTTAAACCGCGCTTTGAAAAAGATTAAGGGCTTTGTAATAGATTATGATAGAGAAAACAGGCAAAATATTCCTATATTTTACTACTCATATTTCCTATTCAAAAAAACCAATTGAAAAAATAACGACTATTTCACTTAGATATATTGAATAAGTAACTATATGCTAAATTACAGTGACACAGGTGAATTATTTACAGAGAAATTGGGAATAGTAATATCCCCATACAAATTATCGGGATAGGGCCCTTAAGAAGTTCCACTTAAAAAAATATATTTCAAGTTCCCGGTTATAGTCGCTGATCATCCAACTTGTGAGTGAGTGAGCCGTATTCGGCAGCATTTGTGGTATTAACTTTTTAACTCTTGTTTCTACTACTGGATGCACATTCTATGTTAACTGTTTCATTATTGTTTTTGTCGAAATTGTGCATAAATATTTTATAATATGGGAAGCAATACAAAGTATCTGCTTCACAAATAGAGATTGTGGTCGAAATCAAATGAATCACAATTATTGATATACATTTAATGACGTTGCAAATAAATAAATGTATTTTATAAGAGCTGTTCCACTGACAATTGTATGTTAAAATATGATCTATATATAATAATATAATAAAATATAAAATATAAAATAATGAAATATATTTATTACATGTCCGCGTATACTAATTAAATATTATGAAAATTTTATATAGATAAATGTTAAATGATGTATGTAAAATATATTGAAATGTTATTAGTGGAACAGTGGAAGTACCTCAACATCTGTTACCAGTTTACTATAACTACTATAAGTATTGTATAAACTATGTTACTGCCGAAACATTTCAAATGTGATTTAATATTTTCTTACTAAAAATACAACGGCATACCTACGAATTATTTTATAAGGAATCCAGTACAAAAAATGTGTTGAGTTCCAAAATAATAAGCAATAATTTCCGTTATTTGACATATATTATGTTAAAATATATATGTATAATTGGAAAATCACGGTGTAACAGTAGATATATTGGAATCTCTTTATTTGCGGCGCGTCGTTTTCTAGTTTGTTTAATTCAGTTTGAATATAAATGGCGTGGATAACCTGAAGGAATTGACATATCACACGGTACATTATTATTAATTTTGAAATGTTTTTGCATAAACACACTTTGTCTTCAGTGGGATAATTGTTGCCATTTTGTTGTATGTTATTAATTGATGTGTTACTGTATCAAGTTACGTTTTACATAGGACTTGGGACCTGTTTCAGAAAAATCCTGTCATTTTATTGTAACTTACACAAAAGCAAATTGAACATATTTTTTGCCCTTTACATCTAAATGGCGCTTTATATGGGATTGTTAATACGAGCTAATATTAATAAGTATTGAGCTGTGACGCATTACGTGGTTACATTTGAGCTAACTGCTAAGCTAAATTTCTGCTAAACGAACAGTAACCTTCATATTCCAGTGAGTTTGCTATTTTTAATTATAGTTTTGTTGTAGTTTAATTTATGTTAATAATATGAATACGTTTTTAGTTTTAAAGTCGCGCTGCGGTGTGGGTGAGAGAGATACTTTATAAAGAAAATACCTGGTAGATGTAAATCTTAAAAGTAATAATCTCAATAATAATGTATAAGGATATCCTATGGCAAAATATTGTTAATGTTCTACTGTGCGGGACCTATTTACTTACGAGTGTACATAACGCGTAAAAATGTAGATTTGGTCAATATTTTTGTAAACGGACATGGATATCTAATTACTCTCGGCTTCGTGGTGAAAGTGGCCATGCCTTGTGTCTTAATTATGAATACTGGATTGTTTCTTCAAAATGTAAATTCTCGACAAGTGTGAAATGCTACAAAAATAATAAAATTGGCACACTCGTGTAGTGACCACGACCACACCGATATCTTAATTTTTTACACGTTGTTTTTTTTGTACATACAAAATGTTATAATTATGTGGACTGGACCCAAAATCAATTGAAAATATAAAGATGTATAAACTGAGCAGCAAGTTTTATTTAAAACATCACTTAGAAATACTGCCTTAAAGTCAAGAAACTTAATATTAGTTAATTATTATTTATAATTACTTTCAACTTAATTAAATTAAACGATAGCGAATTGGTCATAGAGTAATTCTCTAACTTTGTAGTACTCCTCCGACAAGACCCCTTCAAGCGCCACACGACCGTTTTCCAACTAGAACAAGAGACAATATTAATATTTGGCATTCCTTGTATGCAAGTGGCAACCTAGTTTTCCCTAAATTTAGTTTGTGTCTTATTTTTCGGGAACATGCATTCCGCTCAGTGACAAAGTTGAGTGGGACAAGTCGTACTACTATATATATTTAGATAAAATCTCAATTAAAAAAATGGGGGGGTTGGGGGAGGAGGTTGAAAAATAATTTACGACCTATTCTTAGACCTACCGAATATACACAAAAATTAATATAAATCGGTCAATCCGTTTCGGAGGAGTTTGGTTACAAACACTGTGACACGAGAATTTTATATAATTAGATGTAGCAAATTGCAACCACCTGAATCTTTGTTCGCATAGTTTGCAGGTGACTGTCTAATTATCTTTTTATATATTTGTTTTGAAACTCACCCGTCTAATAGCCAATGTCCCATTGCAGCAGGAGAGCGCTCCGGCCGAGAACTCCGCCGGGATGTTGTTTTTGGCCAACAGTTGTCGCAGCTCAGACAACTTCAGTTCGTTGATGAACGCGGCGGTGTGCGGCGGGCCCTCACACGGCTCTAGCGCCGGCACTGCCTCGTCTATGTCGTCGTCTGTGACGATAAAGAACAATAGCTTTTGATGTGGCATAAACAAGGCATAAACTTCTAGGGAGTAATTTCGGGAAATTTTCATAATAATATTATAAAACAAAGTCCCCCGCCGGATTTTGTTAAGGTTATCACTATTAGATAGGTTGATTTACCGGGAAGATTTATCAGTATTAAACTTGGACCAATCATGTTTAGGAGCTGAGCATTAACAGTATTAATGAATCAAGTCGGGTAAAAGTTAGCCCCCAGCGAGTTTTCATGGCGTATGCTGTCTAATCCGTGAGATATAACAAAATTAGTAGGAAATAATTGTGTAAAATATAATGATCTACGAAAAAGTCCGCGGTAGCATATATATCTATCTCTAATAGATAATACTTAATTAAGCATACTTATGTAGGTATTCAAATTCAAATTTGAACGCATATTGTACCCGTGGGAAGCAGACCACTCATAAACACGAGTTGCAGACAATCAAAACTAGCGCTCCCATCCCTAACTCTCGATTGACACAAAAACTAATGAACCAAAAAAGGAACCACTTGAGACTAATGACACAAGTTATGACAGGACATGAGCCCTTTAATAAACACCTTTTTAAAATCGGCATTACAGATAGTCCACTATGCAGAGCATGCATGGAGACTGAAGAAACGGTCACCCACATCCTTCTGGAGTGTGTAGGTTTGACAGAATACAGGGCTGCTCATCACGGTGCCCCGAGGACCCTTCAGGAGGCATGTGGCAACATTAAGGGGCTGATCGGTTTCCTGGAGGAGTTAGGATGGCAGGAGAAACAGAATTCCCGCCTCACGCAAAATAGGCGCTAAGATGTCGAGTTGCGGAAACCAAGCCCGATAACTAGAACCAGCAGAGGGCGGGGTCGCTAGTGTCAAATAAAACGGAAAAGTAAAGAAATTCGAAAATAATTTTCGAGGTTTCTTAGATGTTACATTGGCGGCTACTGTAAGACTCGATCTTTTTTGTAAGGAGTCGACAGCGTAATTGGTACAGCGTCGTACTTGAAACCGAGGTAATCCGAGTTCAAATCTCACTTGGCCAAAAATGTATTAAATCCTCCAAGAATAACACCAATAATCAAGAATACCAAATATTTTTTTCGTGTTAAGTTAATATAATATACTATCAGGAACAGAATTGCAAGGACCATTAGAAAAAAATTCGCTTGACACTTTAAAATGACATGAAAACGAAAATGTCAGTTGTGATTTGATCTATAAAAACATTAATGTGCAAGAGAATATAGCCTTTACGGGGTCCTACCAATGCTGCTGTACATGGTGCTTGGGCTCGGTTTCCGCAACTCAACGACGAAGCGTCTATTTTGCGTGAGGCGGGAGTTTAGTTTTTAGGGTAGGAGCGAGTGGCCTCTTAACACGGTCCCCGAGGGCCGGGAGCCATTAGGCACCCCGAGAAGTAAAAAAATAATAACAATAATAGACACAAACCTGGTAGCGCGTCCCCATTAGCCCGCGCCACGTTCCTGCTAGAGATGACTCCGGACAACCACGCCAGCTCAGCGTCTCCCGCGCGCCGCCACGCCAGACCGCACATCAACGCGTCCGTCAGTTTCACCTGTAATATTACAATATACCTACTATTAATTCAACCCCTAATCGGAGAAAGGGGGTGGCAAATTTTCGAAAATTTCCACGGGTGAAGCCGGGGGGAGTTTTGAAAGTTAGTTACTTATAGCTTAGTAAGTACCTGGTATATATGCGATTCACTCGTTGCGTCGATGATATCGCCGCGGTTCGGTGTGAACACGTTAGAGATGCCCTCGTTCAAACAATGTTTTCTGAAAATTAATGTTTTATAGTACAATTAAGAGGATGTATAGAGCTAAATGCGAGTTTTATGATGCGTAAAAGTACATGATCCACTGCAGTGACCATAATCAAAAAAATATATGATATTCTTGAGGTTATGCGTTATTAAGATACTGTGTTCAAAACATAATACAACTATATTGATTCGCTAGAAAAAAATCACGAATGTACCTCTTAAAAATATTTTACTGTCTAGAAACAGTACTAAAATGAATAAGAAATGCAGTAAAAAATGAAAATGGAAAAGAAATAAGCTTAATTTCTTTTGTGTTCCATTATTGAGTATTGGTTTGCCGATTTGACAGGGAGAGCTGGAAAACTGGGGGGCATAGATGGGTGGATAGGACACAAGCGGCGATGAGATATGGAAGTGAGGGTTATAAATTTGTAATGAAAATGAAGTTTTATTACACTGGGTAATGGGGCGGGTAACCTGTTAATAGATTTTCTCGGGTGAACCGTAAAAACGAAACCCACCTTATAGTATTGAGAGCAGACTGCCCCGCCCGCAAAGCGACCAGCGCCCTAGGTTTGAGCTGTGATACTATCCTCAGTAGAGACTCTCCGTCACATCTTCCTTCCAGCTCAATGTACTGGATGTTAGCCTTCACTGTCACTTGACGTGTCACCGTTATGCACTTCGTTGGAATTTCAGTCAGTTCCTCTGAAAATTGTTGATATTATATTCAGGCTGGCGCAAATTAGAACAAAAAAATTGGGCTAGGAAAAATGAGCCAATATCAATGGCGTCGTATCGCCATCTCTTTCACGTCATATACAGATGACAGAGATAGCAAATATGTCTAAACCAATGCACAGTACGATGTTGTTAGGTTGGCAGTACCTTTCAGCCCTAATTTGATTTCATTTTAATGCATGGCAGTCCCGACTCTTATTAAAGAACATAGTGATTGCTACTTACTCTACGACTATATTATCCATGCTAAAATATTATAAATGCGTAAGTAACTGCCTGTTACGCTATCACGGCTAAACCATTGAACGGATTTTGATTTTTGAGCGAAAAAATTTGAACCCGAGGGAAGAATTTTTTTTCAAACCCACCCCCTAAAGGGATAATAATAGGGGATTAAAGTTAGTATAGGCCCCACGATCGAAGCAAATAAGATTGTTGTGTCTGTCTGTGATTTCAAAATGAATACAAATAGCTAAGTGGGATGTGTCATTTACACGATACTGAAGGACATATTGAGGTGCGTCGGTGGCCGAGTGGTTAAGACGTCTGTTATTAACTAGGCAGACAACGGGTTCGATCCCGGAATCCACGTACCAATGGGTTTTTTATAATTAAAAACTTATTACATAATCCGACAAACCATACTTAGAGGATTTTTCATTTAAATATACCTCAACAGAACTGGCCACTCGTTAGGCCATCGGCTAAAAGAGGGAGACTTGGTCTTCTTCTGGGTACCCTGGGATCGTAACATGGTTTCTGGAGCTGTAAGGCAACCCGTGAAAATAGAAAAAAATCTATCGCCCATATAGCTGTGTTAACGGGATTGGTTAAGAAGTGATATATATTACAGGTCCGCTTGGAATATTGGCTCCATTTCTTCGCTGAATAGTTGAGCGACGAAGCAGCGAGCCCTGTCGTTGTGTTATTTTTTTAGCATTGGAACCCCATGGATCTGGAGTTTTGTGTAAAATAAATAATATAAATTGAAATGTCTGTATGTAATTTCAAAAATTCATATATAGTCGTACTTTTTGCATACTTTACTTACTAACAAAATAAAACGAAAACTACTGCGCCGATTTGAAAAAGCAAGTAAGTACCTCTATCTGCATATAAGACATACCTTGAACTTCTTGTTGAAGTACAGGGTTAGGTGCTACGTCTCTGATCTCTCCTTCAGCATCCACTATTTCAGCCAGCCTGTAGTCTTCAGGCTGGAAATTAGAAAAAAAAACCAGTCAAATTACACTATAATAAAGGCCTATCCAATCCAATAAGGGTGATTTGCCTTACACCCTAATATAATAAATGCGAAAGTATTATGAATGGGAAAATGGATTTATTCTGCGTCGGTGGCGGAGTGGTTAAGACGTCTGGTATTAACTAGACAGATTACGGGTTCGATTCGGGATCCCGGCCATGTACCAATGGGTTTTTTAATTAAAACTTATGTACATAATCCGACAAGCCACACTTAGAGGCTTTTTCCATCTAAATATACCTCAACAGAACTGGCCACTCGATAGGCCTCACAAATACCATCGGTTTAACGAGGGAGGCTTGGTCTTCCGCTGGGTACCCTGGAATCATAATATATTATATATGCTGAATGAATTTAGGTATCTTTCGGTACATTGTGCAATAGTTAAACCCCTTCTACATGGTTGGACAACCAAATTGATATGGCGTTCAATCGACCTTGCAACCATGTAGAACCCCTTTTAGAAGTGAGGTGCTACGCCGTGCTAACACTTCTTGAGGATATTTGTTAAAAAAATAAAAACATTTACTTACAAACTCTTATCATTATTTTTTGAGAGTGAAAAACTATAGCTGTCTTTGTCTAATTAAAATTGACAGTTTTAGCTTTGATTTATTCAATACTAGCTGTGCCTTGCGGTTGCACCCGCGTTAATAGTTACTGCTCCAAAACAAAACATTACGATATCGTTTTTGTATAAAAACTTAGGTACTATAATACATTATAGTAGTTAGTTTGACATATTACAGACGCGTGTACATAAAACATATCATTATGAAGTATAATTCGATTTTGTAATAGAGACTTTACGATATAAGAGTAGATAAATATTATAATTGTCACTACATACTTATATTTATTTCTTCTAAATATACCACGGTTCAATCTTCTGCCGCATCACGAAGCAGTCACCCACGACCATTAAAATAGTGTTAAACTCACCCTAATAACTTCGCCGTAATCATCCGACCTGGTCCTCTCCTCTGGACAGGGGTACATAGCATGATGCCGTTTGTTACTCTTGAAGCAGCCCGTCGTGCGAGTCTCGTGTCGCACCGGAATGTCATGTCGCCCGGTCACCACCCACATCTCTAATTCACCCTCGCTGTCAGAGTCTGATGATATGCCCGCCGTTTCGTCGCCACTGTTTAATATGAAGGGATTAGCATAAGAGATAGTTGGATGACTGAAGAAATTGGCTAAATTCCTTTGCCACATTTTAAAAAATCCGCGGGCGAGGCCGGGGCGGAAAGTTAGTAGAATAATATATATGTCGCAGCCGAATTGTAGAATCCGCCGTAATACAAAAAGGCTTGCCGCTGATGATGAATATCTATTTATACTAATAATAAAGGTGATGGTATTAACTAGGCAGACCACGGGTAGATCCCGGATCCCGGCCATGTACTAATGGGTTTTTTAATTAAAAACTTATGTACATAATCCGACAAATCACCCTTATATAGAGGCTTTACCATCTAAATACACCTCAACAGAACTGGCCACTTCTCTTTATGCGCAGACCATAGGAGTGGCAATGTCGTTCGCATAACTTTTGATTGATAAATCCGTTTCAATTGAAACAAGGACAAAATTTTACTCCAACTTAAGTTTGTTTTTCTCCTACATCCAAACAGGTTCAGTGGTTTTTATGAGATACGGGCACCGACAATATGATTATGTTTTATTATATAAAAAATATATTTATAGTAGGAACATTTATAATATGTGTATTGTACTTTATAATAGTCTTCCTGATGACATTAAATTACTGAATGGAATAAATTGACAAAATGACTCCACAAACATTGCTTTTCTATACTAATATTATAAAGAGGAAAGATTTGTTTGTATGTTTGTTACGAATAAACTAAAAACTACTAGACGGATTTTGATCATTCTTTCACCATTAGAATCACATTATCCCTGAGTAACATAGGCTATATACCATCACGGCATGACGACGGGAACGGGGTGGGCAGAGGTGAACATGACAAGCTATGTATGAAGTGTATGTATGCCAACATTCTGAAATAGACACGTACAGTACGACCAGAGAAATAATGCGCATAGAAATCTTCGCCATACTTCGTATTTCCGACTAAAACCAAATCACAAAACGCAAGTGCCCTAATAATTTCACTTGCACTTTAAACCTTATGTGAAAGAAATTAGGTTTCAAGATGATTTTAAAAACACAGTTCAGAATCCGACAGCTGTCAAGACTCAATGAATGAATGACTCAACTCGTGCTCTCACGTCTTTTAAATTAACTTAAACTCTAAACTTCAATGTGATAAGGTTTAAAATGAAAGTGTAATATTTAGGCGCCTTGTGTGATATGATTCGGTTTTGTAGGAAATACGAAGTATGACGAAGATTTCTATGCGCATTATTTGTTTGGTCGTACTGTACGAAGCATGGCATTGGCATGGCTTTGGTATTGTATTTAAAAATATCTCCTTTCCAACGAAAAAACAATCGGTTCATAAACGACGAAGTTATCCGCTAACAC
Source organism: Nemapogon koenigi (assembly GCA_963924495.1). Classification (NCBI taxonomy): domain Eukaryota; kingdom Metazoa; phylum Arthropoda; class Insecta; order Lepidoptera; family Tineidae; genus Nemapogon; species Nemapogon koenigi. The sequence continues at coordinate 9,580,196 of OZ004647.1, read as the reverse complement.
ACATAAAAAAATATAGGTACGGTCGAATTGAGAAATCTCCTCCTTTTTTTTAAGTCGGGTGATGTCATGCGCGTAACCATAGAGTGCTCGCGCTATGAACCTTTCACGGAAAGGCGTTACTAGACTATGGTTAAGTCTGACGCGTCAAGGACGAAAAGCGGTGGCCTGTGTCGGTAGCGGGAGGGGAAGCGCATTCCTCGCAGGTGCCAAGTTAACTTCTGCAGGTTGTATAGGTAGATGTACATACTTAACAGCAATACTGGTCTTAAGTCTCTGTGCCTGCATGAAGTCCTCCAGCTCGGCCCCTTCCAGTCTCACTCGACGTCGCACTGTCAGTTCCAGAGTTCTGTTGCCGCCATTCTCCAGCAGATCTCTGGCCAAAGTACCGGGCGAAGTTCTGGGGACAATGGGACAGACAATTACCCTGGGTAATAGAGGCACTGGTTTGCGGGTAATAATTTTATTTATATACAATTCTTGTGTCACAGTGTTTGTAACCAAACTCCTGCGAAACGGCTTGACCGATTTGTATGATTTTTTTTTGTGTATATTCGGTAGGTCTGAGAATAGGTCGTAAATTACTTTTCACCCTCCTACCCCCCATTTTTGTATGAACAATATCCAAAGTTAGTGGTAGTGGTAGGGGTAGGGGTAGTGCAGGCAAGCCAACGTTTGGGCAGGACAACGTCTGCCGGGTCCGCTAGTTATTGTATAAAATTAACTTTTGAGGTCTATCTATTTATTATCACGTCTTTTATCCCAAGAGGAGTAGGCAGACACATCGAACGACATTTGTTACGATCCTGACATCTTTCGCTTCTTTTATATTGATCATACCTTTCATACATGCTCGGCGATTGTGTGTACTTTTAATATTTCCATCGATCAATTAATTTTTTATATGTTCTATAAAAGTACACCTAGGTCGTCCTCTGCCAGCACTTCCTTTCACTTCAGCCATATAAACCTTTTTAGTCAAACTTTATTTTAGTCACATACATCGTCTTTCACTCGGCATTCTTCTCTAATGACATCGTTTCAGACTTTTGAGGTACACAGATTAATAATGTTGCTCTCGGAATCCTAACTAATAATAAAAATCCGAAAGTGTGTTTGTGTTCTTCTTGAATTCCAAAACAAAGCAACGAATCGACGGGATAGACGAGGCGGAGAGCTATTAAATTTATTAAAATTGCTTCAGGAATAAAATGTTTGAAACTTGAATGAACAAAACAAACCGGCCAACACACGAAGGGTTCAGTACACTCAATAGTATGCACTAAGGTCAGACCAAGTTTGACGCCCCTGTGTGGCGCAGGAAAAAATCACACTTGGCCACTTTTTAGAATTTCTATCCCCATCATTTGGGGGATATTACTATTCCAATTTTTCTGTAAATAATCCACCTGTGTCACTGTAATTTAGCATAATTATATATATATACATATATAATAAGTGAAATAACTGTTATTTTTTCAATGGATTTTTTGAAATATTTGCCTCCGTTTTCTCTTTCATAATATATCACAAATCTCTTTTAGTTTTTTAAAGTGCTGTTATACCATTACCTTATCATTAAACGCCTTGCGTTTTTTGGTAGCTTATTGAAAATTCCAAATAAAAAATATATTATGATTTTTAATTGGCCATGCTAACTTTTTGAACAGGAACGAAGATCTCGAAACCGTTTCGAGATATAAGCTTTCAGTACAATTTCTATTTATCAGATTTTAAATTAGGTCTATACTTTTTAAAGATATTCAATAAAAAAACAATAACCTTTATTTGACCTATGTATGACGTCGGTATGAAAAAAGGGTAATCGTCAATCTTTGAGTGACTACTTTTTAAATTTATATTTCACGTGTGATTATTTTCTTTGTTATTAGGACATGACGGGATGAAACACTATTTACTTGCCATTTAAAAAACTATTAACAATTTAAATAATTATAAACACGAGTATATTAAGGGGCGGTGGTCAAGGTCATCTTGTATCTGTCAAAAATATGGTAAATCTAAGTTAATCCTGGAAACGTGAGTTTATTTATACAAAATCTCCTCACCCCAAAAGGATTGTTATTATTTGAAATTGGATTCAGCCATATTTTTATTATTCATGGGTTCTAAAGTGCCGTTGCTTTCGATACGAGCAGTGCCTTCGGGTATCGAAAACAACGGCTCTTTAAAACCCATGAATAATAAAAATATGGCTGAATCCAATTTCAAATAATAACAATCCTTTTGGGGTGAGGAGATTTTGTATAAATAAACTCACGTTTCCAGGATTAACTTAGATTTACCATATTTTTGACAGATACAAGATGACTGAGAGCCAAGGGTCCTTAAACAAGAGTAATTTTTAGGTTAGTCAGCCTTGACTGACGTTTGCTTGACGTTAATTTGATTGAATGTCACCTTTTTATGTATAGTGGCCAAGATTATTTAATCCTGTTCCACTTCTTGTGACGTCACGTTTACTTTTCGCGGGTAAAATTTGTAAAATATATATTACAAATAGACGCAATGGATAAAAACAAAAAAATTAATTAGTTTCTTAAAATGGGCTATATTTTCAAAATATATTATAAAAAAAGTATATCATAAATATGTAGCATGGCCAATTGGTCAAAATAATAAAATAATTATTATTTTAAATTTTCAATAAGCTACAAAGAAAACCCAAGAATAACACGTTTCTTGTATGGGGCACCCTCTCTAATTTTTAACACACACGGCTTTTATACCTTGCGGTGTGGCCAGAGACACCGGTAACAGTGTCCACTTATTGCCAGTTGTCCATATTTAATATTTCACTTAATTTTTTGTTGTTATACCGGCCATAGTATTACACACTCTGTGAAAATTTCAAGTGTTTACATGACAGATGACCTGATACAGCCCTGTGACAGGCGGATGGACAAACGGACAGCGGAGCCATAGCAGGGGTCTGTCACTCCGTGCGTAGGTACGACGAAAGTACCTACAACTCCGCGCACCTTCAAGAGACACACATCACACGGGCTGTCGGACAGTCGCGTTCTCGGGTGCTTGACGTTATTTCGCGCGCTTTCTTTTCGATTTTATGCTAAATACGTATTTTGTGTTTTAACTTAATTTTCTGTGTTTTTTATTAAACTTTTAATAATCTAGTACATCTGAACTGTTTATAAATACAACATAATAATTTATAAATACTGATACACTATTTGGATCGTAGCGTGAATGCGTGATGTTATAATATGTAATGTAATATTAAGCTTAAATATAATCTATATCTATCTATATATATAAAAATGAAACCCGTTTTCCGTTGTCACGACATAACATGAAAACGGCTGAACCGATTTGGCTGATTTTAGTCTTAAAATATTCCTAGATATCCAGGGAAGGTTTTAAAGGTGAGACAATTCGAATAATTGCCGAAAAACCCCTAAAAACAGCCCTTTTCTTTTTCCCATAATAACAGAGTCAATTTGAACCTTATTGCTATTCAATAAAGTTAATTTTAAATTAAAAGCACTCATTGTTGTCTATGCAATGTAGATGTGTTCCTAATGTCACCGCACAAAGTTAAAATTCGCGTGCGTGTTGGAGAATCTAATAAGAAGTGATAATATCGCGAACGCGACCAAATTGAATAGTCACAAAATGTAATTTAAGTAATTTAATAGATCATTAGTAGTACTGATTTTCAGTTTGGTCGGCTTCGCGAAACTTAATTTTGCCTAGGAGTAGGGGTAGGAGTAGAGGTAGGTGTAGTGGTAGGGTAGGGTAGGGTAGGGTAGGGGTAGGAGTAGGAGTAGGGGTAGGTGTAGGGGTAGGGTAGGGTAGGGTAGGGTAGGGGTAGGGGTAGGGTAGGGGTAGGGTAGGGGTAGGGGTAGTGCAGGCAAGCCAACGTTTGGGCAGGACAACGTCTGCCGAGTCCGCTAGTAATTATATAAAACACAAAAAATGTTTCTATCTGTGGCCGTTATAGACTTTGAAACCATCCAAGTCCAACCAATGTGCCCCAAAGTTCATTAGAAAGGCAATAATGCGAAGTTTGTTTTAGAAAAAAGAACCCATACAAAAATTTTCAACCTCATCCAAATATTACTCTCAAATAAATTAAAAACATTAGTGTGAAGTCGAACGAAATCGGGGCAAGCCGCTAGTATAAGAAAATTACTCGTGTATTGTAGGTAACCCTGTGCGTTTGTCGGTGCACCTGTGCTGCGGCGGTCCGTGCAGTAGGCGCTTAGTAATATGAGCTCTATGTTTTGTGCGTAGAGTTCAATTTAGCGGTACCGCTTACTAAATTCCGTCACCAAAATGTTTGTAGGTAAATAAATTGTCGGGTTTGTTCAAGATCAAAGCAGTGCGACATCTATTACGTAGTAATTATTATTTAATCTATGGCCATAGTAATAAGGTTTCAATTGTCACCTTTTGAGTACGGAACCCTAAAAAGAGCTCAACTGGGTCAAACGCGTGTCAGACAATCAAATATTAGTTTGTTCGGAAACAATAAATGTTTCAACCTATGTTTTTGCGGGAACATAGTGTTTGCAATCATTATTTATAACTATTATGTTTGTATTTTAGCATAATCATCATATACCTAACATAAAAGCCGTTGCGACAATAAAACGACAAAAAAATACAGTGGTACAGGGGTTAGTACTAGGCGTCTACCTCCCCCCCGCCAAAAGTGGCAGAAAAAATTGTTCGGTGATTTTCCGATTCACGCCTTCTTTGGTATAAGTCCAAACCACATACCTAGTAGTCAGAACTATAGAGTTCTGTTGGTGAGGGGCCCACAGAAGGAACAGATCTCGAGCGAACCCAACTTCCAGGTCTGGGAACGAAGCAAGCACCACCTTGGGCCCCGGTGTTCTAGTAACTTCGGCCACCGAGTGGCACAAACGTAGATAACGGAGCGCGAACGGGTTACTCCTGGCACCTTCGAATGCTCTTGTTAATTTGTCGCTCATCCATTCTATCTGGAATATTAAAAAAACAATTGACTCATCTTTAATGTGACTCTGCTATAAGCAGTATAAGTGTAACCAATGTTAACGGTCTTGGAGCTACTGTAATTTTTTTTTATAGATAACTATTTCCTTTATGGAAAGTGGCTGTCGAGTCGTTGGGATATAGATATGAATGCATATAGCTTGTCACCTCAGCTATACAAGCAAAGACAAGTTGACTGAGTTTGGCGAGAAAAGATGTCCGACTCAGTGTATGTAAAAAAAACCAGTGACGGGTTGCCTTACAGTTCCCGGGAACCGTTGCCGGCGGAAGATGTGAATGTTGGTTATTATTATTATATTCTTTTTATCTCTAAGTATATATATTATTTCTCAAAGGTGTTTTATGTCGTCATTGTGAAGATTATTTTTCTATCTAATTAAATCTTATTTGGTAAGTAAAGTAAACAAACTAATTTGGTAAGTAGCGTGTCTTTTCTACATACATTTGCATACCTAATAATCATATATTTTTTTAACTGTTATTTAAAAAAATATCAATAAAAAACAGCACAAAAAATGGACTTTATTTAGTTAAAATATGTTTTGCCACTCACTGACAAATTAGTAATTAATAAATATTTTTGACCTAACTCGAGGACCTAATACAAGAGGTTTCATTACCTGTGACTTAGCAAACTCGACAACATTATAGCTGACATTGGACAGCAGCAGTAGCGAGTAGGCCACCAGCCCTGAGTCCTTATTCCTCCACAGCTGGTCCAGCATGTGAGCTAACTCCAGCATCCGGCCAGCCGTGTCAGCGCACACAAGCACACATCCTCCAGCTCGTAGCGTGCTAAGTATTGTCGCTGAAAAGAGAGAAATATCATAGAATCAGTGGTAAATTCGATTCATGTCATGGCGACCTCGCTGTGATAGTTGTGATTAATCTGTGATTAATAAGACATATCACAGTTGGCGAGATCGTCTTAGATACTGATTAATAGGCACATATACTACTAACACTCCGCCCCTGTCTTCGCCCGTGGATATTTTCGAACAAAATAAAATATAGCCTATAGCACTCAAGAGATAATGTAGCTTCCTATTAGTGAAAGAATTTTCAGAATCGGATCAGTAGTTTCAGAGATTACCCTCCACATACACACAGACTCACAAAATTAGCACTCTTTCTTTATAACCCCTACACCCCTACCCCTATTGTTCATACAAAAATACTAAAATCGCGATAAAAAATACTTACATTTTTAAACTCATGATATCTTTCCAATGGAATGTCCGAATTGAATAATTCAAAAAGTTATATAAAGGTATTGAAGCAGTCGTGCATATAAAGTATATTATTTTGATAAAGATTAATACCAAGGTACAAATAAAGACCCTTTTCTAGCGGCGGCTTTTTTAATTAAATTTTTAAAATAAAAGAGCACTTGCTACACCTTTTGTAGATGATGATGTGTTCTGCAAAGTCGTAGTACATTATTTTGTTCTATCATCAATAGTTTTCGCAGCGCAAGCGATGTAAGGAATTTCTTAGGTCATTTTTTTACACCTTGGGTTACATTATTGGAGTTTTAGTAAGGATCCCTAATTGTTTTGAAAATAGAATATAGCCTATGTCACCCGGGGATAGTGTAGCTTCCCAGTGGTGAAAGAATTTTTCAAATCGGTCCTGTAGTTTCGGAGCCTATTCAATGCAAACAAACAATCAAATCTTTCCTCTTTATAATATTAGTATACATAATGGCTATAATACTTGACATTGGCAAACCATTGATTAACATTGGTGAAGCCACAATAAAAGAAGAAGAAATTAATAACAGTCTTTAAAAGATTTTGAATAAAGTTCACATTATTACAGGAAGGACAAATGCGTATGCCGATTGTTAAATTCAACACTTTTGAACTTTTTTTTTTGTTTGCGAATTAAATCTAAAACATTCATACAACCTAGGGTCCTGTAAGTGTGACATGAAAATGCTTCTTTACAGGCAGACAAAGAGAATGTGATGATAAAAGTATGTTCACCCCAATGTTATCAAGGATTTAAAATTTGCCAATTTTACAAGGCTTCAAATTCTAAAGGAGTTTTTTTACTATTTATTTTTGGTATAAATATTGAAGTACTGTTACTATATTATAAAGAAAGAAATACTATCAATCAATACATTTGAAAAAGTAGTATATATTCTTGCCCAGTTTTCAAGGCATCCCCGTACCAAACTCATCAAAATTAGTTCAGCAATTTAGCCGTAAAAACCAAATCTTCTAAATTTTTAAAACAGACCTCCAGCAAAACTAATTGGTGATCCCTGCACTATATTATAAAGAAACAAGAGCATACTCATCAATTTTTCGTCCCTGATCCTTCTTCTTGGCTGTACATAGTCCGCATTAAGAGCACCTAATAATAACAATGAGGGCCTCAGAACTTTTTCTATCTCGCAGCCATTCAAATGCCGCTCTTTCTTGTGGTTGAAATCAGGCGCATATACAATATCTTCTTCACCTGGAGCTGCTATTTTCCATACAGTGCCTCCAAGTGAATGTCCTGCAGGTAGAGGTGTTATACGAAGACCTAATCCTTTACCTGAAAAATGTAAGAGTGAATATGATGCTCAAAAGTCAAGTATGAAAAGAAAATTGAACCTATAACATAAACTTATTGCTGAAGTACAGTCAAACATGATAGGATAAAATAATTTAGGTAATTTTAATGTCCCAGTCAATTCTGGTTTGGTAGAAGTAGCATGCTAGTAAGATTATTGCTGTGGAGATGAAGTTGTCAAGAAAGTATGTGGAATGATAAGAAATGTGGTGTGAATGATGTTGTGTGAAATGTTGAGTTGGTATAGACAAGTGGTATAGATGTGTATGTGTAATGAAAAATTTACTAAACTGGTGACTTTCTGTTCTGCCTAACCCTACAGTGTAGTGACAGAATAGTGATTCTCTATCTATGGTTTTTAAAACCTATCGACACTAATGTCGATGGCATGTTGTTCTACATTGAAACCACCTCAAAACCACATCCTAAACTTTTGTGTCAAACAGAAAACCATAGTAAAAACTACGTGGACATTTTGACAGAGGCTTAGTGAATGCCAAAACAATCAATTGTTGACTCGATAACCACAATAAAACCACAGATAGAGAATAGGGCCACAGGAAACAGATATAAACATCTCACCTTTCATATCAATACTTTGATTGTATTTCAGCTGAATGATCCTGTCGAAAGCTGCATCAACATCATCCAAAGTGAACAAATCAAATTCTGAACAGTTCTTGTGTGCCTGGTAAAGATCATACATGAACATCTGTCCCATTTTGTACACTGGTAATGTGGCATATATAGGGCAATTTAAACCAAGTTTTCCCACTGCATAAGGCAGCGCTCCTAAATGGAGAGGATCTGAATGTGATAGTAATACTGCATCAATACTGTTCACATGCCTGAAAATAATTGTTTTATAATATTATATATTAGCCAGAACTTTATGAGTCATGGTCAGGGTATGCTTCCTCTGCAAATAAATGTTTACTTTTTAAACTATAAGTTTAGCAATAAACCTTAGAGTAATGGCCCTTCGCCGGGATGTATTCAGTCAAGTGAAATCACGTCAAAAGACATTTAATTGAGAATTTCAATAAACATTGTGAAGATAACAACCTAACAACATAACCTAAAATTACCTTTTCAGTTCTTTGATGAATTCTGGGTCAAAATGTTCATCCCAGCCACAGTCTAAGAGAAATTTGAATTCGTCTATTTGTAGCACATAGCAGGGAGGCTTCTCATCATCAGCTCCAGACAAACATTGAAACTTTATAATAGAAGTCATTTTACTATAGTCAATATACACAGAACAAGTTAGAAGTCACTATAATTTTAATAAAGACATAGGTATATAGTATCTCCAGTTAAAATTAAAATAATATTAAAACTACAATGCACGACAACTTATACAGCGTCTCGGCAGTCCGCTTACAACATATTATTTTTATTTTCAATAATCTTTACTCAGTCCAATACTCCAGTCAGTCAGGCAGGCATTGACAGTTAATTTTTTAAAGGAAAAGGCGTTGATATGGGGCTAAGAGCCTAACCTATTATACAGCCATGCAAACACGAGTTAATTATTTTTATTTTATGAGGAAATATGAAGTTTAGTTATGGTAGCGTAAATTAGGTGTCTCGCTGGACCAAAGAACACAAAAAACATCTTACGGCTCTTGCAAAAATACCTAATCTAACCTTATAGACACTGAGTAAAAAGTGAAATCTTATTTCCATCCAAAGATGTTCAAAGGCCGTTTCTTATTTTTTTTAATTTGTAACAGCTTGGCAGATGAGCCTGACAGAATATACCTACATTGGTAAATAGTAACTAACAAATAACTACCTAGGTAGGTACCTATAGTATATCTGTATATCTGATTCTTAGCTTAGCTAGCACAATATAAATATCTAAACAGTTCACTATGTCGGCCTATAGAGATTACCATGTATCATTATGTTACGTTCAGTTGAGGGTGGGCAGTAATAAACACATATAGTATCTTCAATAATACTGCTATATACCTATATACTTTGAGTATTTACTAAAGGAGACGTGAAGGGTATAAATCATCGAACAAATTTTTCTGCCACTTTTGGCGGGGGGGGAGGTAAACGCCTAGTACTAGCCCCTGTACCACTGTATTATTCTGTCGTTTTATTGTCGCAACGGATTTTACGTTATATGATGATTATGTTAAAATACAAACTTTAGACTAGCTCTGGGCGGCAGGCATGAGACTCGGGTTGAAAGTTAAAGAGTGAAATACTTTACTATGTTTATATTCATGGTTACACATTATTAAACAAATTAAAACACGTTAACGATTAGCTCGCTTCACCGGCTTGGAAAAACTCTCCGCTCAGTCGGTAGTGTTGCCAGCCGGTGGAAACGTCGTGCGGTTGCCACACTAAAAATAGGCTAGTTCCTGTAACGTATTGGTGGGTTTATTATCCGTTTGGTCGCCACAAAACATAATAATTATAATTAATGATTGGAAACACTAAGTTTGACGCCCTAGATCGCCTTTCCCGTTTAAAACATTACAATTAACTATTTTCTTAGAGCGCTGTCTCGCGACACAAAACGATACCAACGAAATCTAAGGCAACTTATTACTGCGTACCTGGTCAGTATAACTGGTCAAAGGGGGAAAAATTGGCGAAAGGGGAAGCCCGTCTATGGCCCCTCCATAGGCTTAGTACTCTATGCCTATATATTATATAATGGTTCAAAACTATGTATAGTATGTACAGCCACAAAGTGAAAGAAACATTTTCACGAACTTTCTAATACAAGATACCGGCCGGCGATGGTGCTTGAAACTCGAAGTAATCAAGTGTAGTCAATCTTTAATGTCAGGGTTCTGTAGATAATTAAAGTTTTTGAGCTATTATACCTACTATCAAAGAAGTTCGGCGATTCTTTTGTACTTATTACTAGGTTATTATTAGGTTCGCTTCTTCAATGGAATGTTGGTATCGCACTGTGTTGTCAATTTTTTGAAAATATATATCTACCTACTTTAAAATTAAAACCTAATAAAATAATTAGAAATAAATATATTTGTGAATTCATTTATAAATCATGTTAATGATTTTCTTTTTAAAATTCCCGCGAAAATGTTCTGGGTGCGATGATGACGTCACATTCACACAATCCAACAACATGATGGTCACAGTTAGATATAACCTAAAAAGTTATAAACTGTAAGTGACATATGGACAGACAGCTAATATAATATAGTAGTAAGTAATTTGTGGTTATTTTTTTTAAATTTACATGAATTTTGACGTTAAGTACTTCCCGTTTAGATATTAAAATATAAAGATAATAAATATTATATTCAGTGATTATACGTAGTAGGATTATACGTTATAAACTATTATAAAAAATATTATTTTGTATTTATTTTCTTTTACTGTCAATACATTTATTTATTTTTCTACGGAACCCTAAAAATCTAAAATAAACAAATATTTAAGTCTGTTAAAGAAATAACTGTGTCAAGTGGACACTGTTATATATTGATGTCTCTGGCCACACCGCAAGGTATTAACGCCGTGAAGAGAAGATATTGGTATTAATTTTGTAATCACAGACGGACGGACTATTTTATTTATTTGTATAATAAACAATTTATATAACCTTCCTTAAGAATTGGGGTATCAAATATTTTTTCAAATCCGCCTGGTAGTTCCAGAGATTAGCCCGTTCAAACAGAGAAACACATCAGCTTTATAGGAGATATATAGATGCTGCCCACGGCTTCGTCCATAGATTTATTATTGTCGCCAGTCGTGAGAATAGAGAAAGTTCCATCCATCAAGCGAAACGAGAACATGCTACGAGTGCTACGACCATCTACGACTCTCGTCTCAGTATTATAAGTTACTCTATGGACTCTCGTAGCAGCAGCAGGTATCGCTAGGCTAGCTTTACGTTACGTTACGTTTACCTAATTTTAACAAAGGTTGGACTGATTTGAATGACAATTGGAAAGACGGGGTTAGAGAGAGCACATAGTTGTATGTTTTAACCATAGATTTAGTATAGACGCTCGGGCGCGCTACTAGATTGGCAATACAAAAGAGATAGTGCATAGACTTGCGTATGTTAAAGCGAGACAAATAGACGAGACCGTTCTTTGAATACTGTAACAGCCTGTGATAGCCTAGAGTCAGTAGTATTTTCGTTTATTTTTGTAAAATATCTTGTTTTATAGTATAATTTAGTGTTTAATAGACGTGATTAATTATGGTTAATGCATCGGACTGGAAGTTTCTGAGATTAGTGCGTTAAAACCATAGATGTAGTATGCTGGCGCTCTACTAGATTGGTAATGTCATCTAAGATGAAAAATCCACAGAATTACACATTGATGTATTAATTTTTGGTCTCGTTCTAATTGCGACATTACCAATCTAGTTATAGAGCGCCAGCATACTACATCTATGGTTTTAAAGCACTAATATCAGAAACTTCCAGTCCGATTTTTATTGTGGTCAATATGTCACAACGCAAAAGAGAAAAAGTAGGAATAATTAAACATCATCCTATCAAAAATTAAACATAGGACGATATTTATGTGAATTATAAATACATTAAGCATTAAGGATCTCTAAAAAGTGCGCGCCACGAGCGGAAATTTATTTTGTTACGAGTGGAAAGTAAACAGGTTGGGAAAAAAGAAAAAAAGTGGTAGAATAGCTGAGAGAACGTGCGCGGATTGTGTATTTAAGTGTGAGTATTGTTGTGGCTTTAGATTAATTATTGATGTATGAACTAGCTAAGTTGTGGTTACGAAAAAATGTTACGAAAAAATAGAGGATGGGTTGTATTAGCTACTATTATACGATAATTAGTCACATGTGACTTTTCACAAAAATATTTTAACAAATGCGAAGAAATTTTGAGTCTGAGGTCACCGGGACATAATTTATAACCTTAGATATATAACTTGTGCGTCGGTGGCCGAGTGGCTAAGCGGTTCGATCCAGGCCATGTACCAATGGGTTTTTTATAAGTTCATAATCCGACAAACCATACAGAGGCCTTTCCATCTAAATATACTTCAACAGAACCGGCCACTCGTTAGGTATATCCTCACAAATACCATCGACTAAAAGAGGGTGACTTGGTCTTCAGCTGATGGGTATCCTGGTTTCGGGGCTTATTTCCGTTCTATACAAGGCTAGTACGCATGGGTGTTAAAGTAATCGTGTATAGTTTGGAATACAAGCGGCCGCCGAAGCTCTGGAAACCTTAATATTTTATTTTTAAACACGAAAATCTCAAAATGTCAATTTTCTTGTCTGATTAAGACATCAGACATTTAGTTTATTCCAAAAATAATCTTTAAATAACAATGTAATTCATAATTCTATCTTATGTAGATACCTTCTAACTTTACGAAACCTTGATCAGGTGTAAGTGGCACTGTACCCTCGGTAGAGAGTAGTATATCATGTACAGTTTGAAACAAGGAATATACTACTCTTGGTTTGAAACCTAACCTTCGCTTGCATGCTTTACAAACTATACGCGACCAGTACGCAAAAGTCGTGTATATGTTGCAATCACAGATGTGAATAATAGCATTCCAAATCATACACGAGCAGTTTCCTATATGGCTGCGTACTGGCCTTGTATAGAATGTAAATACGCGGTTTCGGGAGCTGTAAGGCAACCCGTAAAAAATCTATGGGGTTTTTCATGGCTCTAGGCGACCTGTATTAATTGAGTGAGTTGATTTGTTTTGGCTGTTATGTTTTATTAAAAAATATTAAATACGGTAGTGTTGTTTTTCCCACATTTCAAAAATTACCAAAGGCGAAGCCGAGGCGTGAATCCGCGTGAAGCAAGTTATTTTGAAAAGGTGGCTGGATATGAAAGTGTATTATAGTGATACTTATTGGGTATGACAAAAGTGCACTTTCAATATTGGGTTTATAGTTGTGCAATGGGTTAAGTTCTTAGACAGGAACTCTCGACTAGCGATAAATCTACGAGTTTAAATTGACTGAAATACTATTGTTGTTCGAATTATGGAGAATAGGTAATCTTGAAAATGGCTAGTTAATTTTATGTTACTAGCGTCAGGGCTGTACAAGTTTTTGGAAATGGTGCCCAAAAAAAAGTTTAAGTACATGACGTGAATAATATTACACAAAATAAACGTAAAAAAAGTATTTTTGAGTTCTGAAAAACATGAAATAATCCGAAATAGAATTCCGAAACTATCGATGATTCCGATCATTTTGGGATGGGATGGATGGATAAGACGCCCGTGGTATGTATGTGTGTATGATGTAGGTAGATAATAGAGATGTGTCTTATTACATAACTTGTAAGTTGTTTGACCAATTTGTCTTAAAATTTAATCAAATCTAAAGGTGCTCATTTGTCCAATCAGCCGGCGTGCCGCCATACGGACCACCGAAATCGACCACAGACTCGTCCAATTCTTGTATATCCGTTTTTAAATCGTTGTATTTGTGGTGGATTTCGATGGCCGGAACGATCTGTTACACACACACATCCACATGCCTTTGTTTAATCGAATCTTGTGTGTCTGTGTGGGTGAGTGAATTGCATGTGATCTAGATAGTATGATTTACATTGCTAATGTGTGGCCTGTGTTCAATCTTGATCATAAGGCGGCCTGACTAGGTTCAAATGCGTTTCACCGTAACACAAGACGCGCGCATAAAAAGATTCCTAATGGATAATATATACAAGTGTACATAATATGGTCGCGCGTATAAATGTCCATCTGAACCTAGCCTAAGTCTGACTCAATGGACTCTTATAATCGCAGTAAAGTACCTCTAAATCGGTTGTTTAGTTCTAAAATTGACCATGGAGCAGTGTAGTCAAGTCAAACCATTATTTCACCTGAAAATTCATTTGACACAAGATCTTGCAACGTCTTATCTATGCGAAGACAAGTTGGATCATAACAGAAATAAATGAACAGAATGGAAGTAACATGTCAAATAAATTGAGTTTTGAAGCATAAAAAGTCGTAATGCCAGCGGTTTATGTGTAATTTTAGATCTATTCTTTCTATCGAGAAAATATCAAGGAATCGCGTTTTTAGTCCACATGACGCTCATTAAATTCCTCTAATATATTGTGTATTAATTACAAAAATAATGATACAATATTGTCGATACAGCAAATGTTTATGCCAATGTGATGTAGTATCGACCCTTAAACTAGACATTTTCAGAACTACACAGTATTTGTATTTAGCTGTAACGATTTCAAAGGAGACAAGCTCTTAGTACAACGTTCGACAGAATAACTTATTGGCTGACTTCAGCACAGACAGTGCACGAAGCCTGGAGTACACTAATCAATATATTTAAATAGCGTTGTTGGTGCAATTATTTAAATACTTTCCGCCCCCGGCTTTGCCCGTGGATATTTTTGAATAAAATGAAATGTATAAAAAAAACCCTAAAACCCGATTGCAGCGCCGACGAGTAGGTATGTATTAAAAAATATTATGGTAAAACTATGGCAGTTGAGAAAGAAAAAAATATTTACAATTTTTAGCCTCAGTTTGAAGAATTCATGCGGATTCTGGTTTTTAGGGTTCTGTACCCAAAGGGTAAAAACGGAAACCCTATTACTAAGACTCCGCTATCCGTCTGGCTGGCTGTCTGTCTGTCCGTCTGTCACCAGGCTGTATAGTTAGACAGTTGAAATTTTTACAGATGATGTATTTCTGTTGCCGCTATAACAACAAATACTAAAAAACAGAATAAAATAAATATTTAAGGGGTTTTTTTTTTGCCATTTTTATAGATAATGGTACGGAGCCCTTCGACTCGCAATTGGCCGGTTTTTATATAGCCATACAAAAGAAGAAGAATCTAAATTGTAACCTATCAAAATAAAGGTGAAGTATGCAGAACTCAATCAATAGCCAATAGCCCAGTATTTATTCACAATCGTTTCACCATATGCATTTGCTAGTTCGCAAATTGAAAACGCAACGCGGATCGCATACAAGTAAAGGCTAAACGCGAACGGAAAAATATTCCCAAGCATAAATCACCTGCGACGTTGCCTGTATAAATTCACAACTCCCGGGGAACGCACCTGACACCTTCGAACATTACCTTGATTGCAAACATCGTGCCAATGTATGAGTATTCTACCACAATGCTTGATATACCTACTTATTATCACGGTTGTATACATTTAAGGATAGACAGACGTAAATAGAAATATTTTATATATAGTTATTAAAAGGAAGACAAAGAGTCAAAAAAGAGTTTGTATATCATGGCAGAATAATGAAAATCTTTGCTATAGACTAGGTAGTCTTGAACCAAGGAGTTTAACAGGAAGAGTTATTATAGGTCACGATTAAACTCTTTGCAAGTATTTAACAGCAAAATGTTCGAAAGCTAAAGGAACTATAGAAATGGCAATACACAACAACCTAACAACTCAGAGTAAAATGAAATACTTCAAAAAACGTGTCGCTGGAAAGTGCCAATCTATTAAATATTTTCACTAGCGCGATACAGGTTTCATTATCGATGACCTGCCACATAAATTTTATTTAACGAATTTAAAGGTCATATGGCCACAAAAGTAGAGGGGGTCGCCCATCCATGGCGTTACCTTTTAGTGTATTCAAAACACTTTTTAAAACATAATAATTTTAAGTGGAACAAGATCGTGAAACATGCCCTAATATTTGTTTTTATATAAAGTTGTATATTCACAAGTACACTAGAAATAGCATTAGATATTTCACTTTGCTGTTAGTAAGGCATCGCTCGGGGAAAGGAAAATTCAAATACTCTCCTTAGATGCATTTTGTCTGCGAGCGAGATATTTACATTAAAGTTTTAAGGGTCCGTGGCTCTCAGTCATCTTGTATCTGTCAAAAATATGGCAAATCTCAGTTAATCCTGGAAAGGTGAGTTTATTTATACAACTATGTGCTAACATAGTTGATAGTTATTATTTTAAATTGGATTGAGCCATATTTTTTTATGATTTAGGGTTTTAAATAGCCATAATTTCCAAAACGAGCATTGCATTTTGACAGATACAAGATGACTTTGACCACCGCCCCTTAATAAAGTTCAGCTGTCAGAATTTGAATTCAAAGTTTTCATTTGAGGGTGAATGATAGACCATATTACGGCCCCAGGGTACCCAACGGAAGACCAAGTCTTTTATCTATTGACATTTTTTCAGTAGGAGTCAACTTCGATCCGAACTTTTGTTATGCAATATAATCTTATTTAATAATAACTAAGTAACTTTTATGTCGTTTTCCTTATTTTTTTTTTTAAAATCATATACTTTCTTTCTTGTTTCACCACTATACATTTTTTATAGATTTGTCAGAGTTCCTCATAGTTTTGCTCAACTATATTAAAGTTAATATTTCAAGGGTTTTGAGGGTATTTGGTCGCTCCCGGACTATATATGTCTAGGAATGATCCTTAGAGCTCTCTCGTGATATTGACACAACTTTGTACCTGTTTATGGTGTGGTACCAAATTGGAGGCAGTGCATTCGAGTTTTGAGTGTCCAATTTACCGCTCAGCGCTGAAGCGCTACTCGAAGTAACGAGCGGGTGGAAAGCACGTTCGGTCCGCTGCTGTCAAGCGCTTTAAGCTAGCGTCAACATTTCAACATTTTCGGTGAATAAATGTACATTTTATTTCAACGTTTTGCTATATTTGGCTTGAACTGATTTTGTGGTTAGATTATGCAGATTATTAACTAGCAAGAAAAATCGTCTCTGGCTACGACTCTAGAGGTACACTATTTCAAATCAAATCAAGACGTTTGCATTTAGGAGTCGGGACTCGGGGCCCATATAAAAATTATCGTTTTTATTTCAATGCTCCAATAATACAGATGGTATTGCACATTTGATAATTAAAGAAAAAAAAACTGTTAGATTTGGTGGAAGTTTATTTAATTCAGTTTAAAGAGGATTAAATGTTTATTTAAAAAAAAATCACATTGTTGTAAATGACGTCCATGGCGGTTACAATACCAATATAGCATTCAAATTTTGCAAAACTTTTGAAACAGTTATTCGAAATTGATTTCATTTCTTGTCGAATGTCGAATGAGAACGGGACGTAGTTCGCGCGTTTATTCTTTGTTCTTACCTGCCAGTAACTTTATTAATACATATTATATGCGTTTAATCTCGTTGGTCCCAAAACACTATAATGGGGCCCACACAATCCACACATTACACATTATGCTGTGCGTCCGAGCATACACAAACGGTAGACTATGTGTAATCTGTGGGTTGCCCTCTGTATAAGTCTCTTGGAGAAAAGACTTGCTCGCACTTATTGAGGGACAAACCGTAATTTTTCGAATAGATGGGAAGAAAAAGTATTTCCAAAAAATTGTCATTGTCGCTATTCTGACACATCTGTCTTACTTAAAAATAAAAATCATAGGTAAGTGTATAATTCGTCGCCGTTTTCAATACAAGCTTATACAAATATCATTTATCACTAGTAGAGGTACAGGATCAGTTCGTCCACAATTCATCAATCGGCCATTTTGGTTATGAAATATGAATTAATTAACCGACGGAAGTTGAGAGTTCCTAACAATCAATCATTGATCAAAACGACTGCTAAACAATAGATTGACTGAATGTCGCAGAAGTTACGTTTCTTTGTTCTAAGTTTTTTGCATCCATCACGGCGCTAATCTCAAGGGATGAACAGACTTTCAGAGAGATATACGGATATTTTTAAGTTTCAGTCTTGATCTCTATTATATTTACCTAACATTGGGGTGAAAAAAATACGAGAGGTGTTGTGGGACACCGGTTAGAACGAAGTTATTTTCACTATATATTTTGTATTAAATAACAGGCACAATGACATAAATTAACAACGTCTGAACGTAATTAAATGAATAATAATTTGATTCTTGGCAGAGCAGTCGTGGTCAATCATGGCGGTCCTCAGCATGACTCACAACCACAACCTTGCGCCATGACCTCGCAGAGGCCTTCCTTGCCCAGTCATTCCAAAAGGTGTTGGTCAATGACTTTATTTGGTCAGTCCAGCGCAAAGGACAACGTCCTCGCGATCTGCCGCCATCAACTCTGCCTGCACAATCAATATCTCTATGGACCGCTTGTCTCGTCGTTTAATAGCAAAAAATAAAGACAGCTATAAATCAGATGAAAACGCTTAGTACCTCTCAAAGTTAACATGAACATTATTTGTTTTAGGGTAAGCGACCACAGTAATCACCCGACGTTTGTCACACACATGTTGTTGAGCGGTAACTTTAGTAAAAACGAGCTAAAACCAACGCACATACCCTAAATTTCACGGAGTAATCTGACAATCGCAATATGTCCACCGCAATGTGGTCAAATGAGAACTTTAACGTGAAATATTTAATATATTGTTTTAGTTTATGGGTTGTTTCACATTGTTTAGATAAAATGCACAGTAATTTGTATGGGATAAACGTTATGAGGGGAGTACATAATTATATCTAATCATAAAATACCTCAAAAGATATCATCAACTAAATGATAAAGAAGGAAGAAATTATAGGCAATTTAACTCATTGAAAATATTTTAAGAAATCATAATACGTTCGCGTCTTGAACTATAAGCTAAATAATAATTTAGAGCTTCGTTTGCTACAAATAGACACTGAATGGTTGCTATTGTCACAAACACATACTTTCCCATTACAACGAACAACTTTTAATGAGACCAAATTTGGCCCTGGGAATATGACAAACAGTACGCAAAACTCTAAATTTCATTTGGGACTAAATTTGCATGCCATACTGGGACATATGCCGCATATGCGAGCATTTAGTATTAATATAACCATATTATTGTGATTTATATATCACAACTTAAAAATACACCTCAGGGGCATTTATATATCCAGTAACAGTGTCCACTTTTTGCCAGTTTTCCACATTAAACCGAACAAATGGCATTTAATAGACCTAGATTTGTCAACTGTCATCTTTGTGAATCTTATATGGCAGAAGAAGATACGTCGAGGAGTTTGTGGTCGGCATGGCGCGCTCAATGTTCGATCATGCGGACAATGGCCGACACGAACATCTCCGTGGCATCGCCCCTGCGCATGGAAGGCCACTCAACGACCGCCACCTCCCTCTGGTCTGATCAGACGATGACTAGACCTGGACCCAGTGTAGAGAAGACATCGCCAGGATAGACAGACAGCCGCTGGCTGCCTTGGCGCCAACCATAGGCGTCTAAAGAAGATACCGGGGAGTCGTCGCTCCCCGAGACATTGACGGCGCAACGGGGGTTGCCCCAGCGCCTCCCAATCCAAGCCGAGAATTATGTGGACAGATTGAAACCCGCATACATGTTATTAGATAACGAACCGTCAAAGGTGGTGACTCAGTCCCCCTCACAACAAGATAAGTTTGTTAATGAACTAATCTCACAAACTATAACGAGAAGTGGATGCATCGTTTGACCACCCAAAAGATTTGTGCATTATCTAAAGTAAATAATGTCACATCCAGAATGCATTTTAGAGATAAGTTGTCAAATTAGGTTACGGTTTTGCGAATTGTTAATTTTAAGCATGTAATTACGTAATTTGTTTTGAATAATGAATGGAAACTTTTACTTTAGGGAACTGAGCAAGAATGAATAGCCAATTAATAATGCTATCAGGTAACGAAATAAAATGCGTAATAAGAAGAATGCATTATTTGCTATACGACGATTTTTATTTGGGGTAGGCCCTCCGTATCATGCGTCTCCAGGTAGCTTAGGCCTGGGTCGTCTCTTTGTTCACTTGGGCTTCTTTGAGGTTCATATTTAATACGGACATCCATGTGATTCGGTTTAGTTAGGTTTAGTTTGCAATTTTACAAAAAATATGTTAGATATGCATGCACGAAAAAATTTGTTGAAAGGAATGTTGTTGAAGTTGCAGTTTGAAATACGATTACTTACAATTCATTGATACAAAACATTCAAAACAATGAGGTTGTCATGTTACAATACGTTTGCTGGATTTTATTTTACATTATTTTGCTTATTTCTAAAAATGTATGTTCTCATAGTAAGTATTATTGTATTGTACGCATATATTGTACACATGTAAAATTTTGCAATAGGTTCAATGTACAGTTATTTAAATGTCGATAGGTTTTATATGCATCCCGATTGCGAAAACTAACTTAAAATCACTTTCACATTAGAGGTAGTTTTTGCACTAGCCGAAACGCTGATATTACCTATGTATTCTTAGGAAATAAAGACGCTATGCTGGTTGTAACATTTTAGAGGTCTTGAGTCATTCTCAAGTTTGTGTATAGAATGTTGGTTAGGTACCAGTTTTAAAATTCTGAACATTTCGGGTCGCTGCTACTCCTTTATCTTCTTTGCTTTTCTTCGTCTGGGATCACCACTTTAACGCCTTTAAGGTCCTGCCTGCTGTGAGTGTAGCCTTTGAGGATTATCCGAAGGCGACGGAATAAAAGAAGATATCTGATTGCAGATGATGTGGTGGATGGGATTTGAACCATGTGCAATGTGCATCCTGCGCTGCACCCCATACCTTTAGCCGCTAGACCATCGTCAATACGAAAATTGACAACTTCGTGTCAATAGCAACCGTTGCTAAGGCGTTTTTCTGATATAATTTTCAGCAGTAAACAGAGACAAATTACTGAATTTCTGATTACTGAACCGATTTTCGTCATATGACTGTGAGATAATATCGAGAAATTATTATATCCTTAAAAAAATAAGTCGTCAAAATCGGAACATATTTCATCGAGATATTACAAAAAATTTACTTACAAGGTCAGTTTTTTCAAAAATTATAAAAAACTAATAAACTAATTTTTATGAGATAAAAATGGGACCAATCCGGAAGAATTATCCGTCGAATTAAAATAGAAATCTTCAAAATCGGTTCACAACTGGCGGAGTAATCGGTGTCCATAAATGTTGTTGAAGTTGCAGTTTGAAATACGATTACTTACAATTCATTGATACAAAACATTCAAAACAATGAGGTTGTCATGTTACAATACGTTTGCTGGATTTTATTTTACATTATTTTGCTTATTTCTAAAAATGTATGTTCTCATAGTAAGTATTATTGTATTGTACGCATATATTGTACACATGTAAAATTTTGCAATAGGTTCAATGTACAGTTATTTAAATGTCGATAGGTTTTATATGCATCCCGATTGCGAAAACTAACTTAAAATCACTTTCACATTAGAGGTAGTTTTTGCACTAGCCGAAACGCTGATATTACCTATGTATTCTTAGGAAATAAAGACGCTATGCTGGTTGTAACATTTTAGAGGTCTTGAGTCATTCTCAAGTTTGTGTATAGAATGTTGGTTAGGTACCAGTTTTAAAATTCTGAACATTTCGGGTCGCTGCTACTCCTTTATCTTCTTTGCTTTTCTTCGTCTGGGGTCACCACTTTAACGCCTTTAAGGTCCTGCCTGCTGTGAGTGTAGCCTTTGAGGATTATCCGAAGGCGACGGAATAAAAGAAGGTATCTGATTGCAGATGATGTGGTGGATGGGATTTGAACCATGTGCAATGTGCATCCTGCGCTGCACCCCATACCTTTAGCCGCTAGACCATCGTCAATACGAAAATTGACAACTTCGTGTCAATAGCAACCGTTGCTAAGGCGTTTTTTCTGATATAATTTTCAGCAGTAAACAGAGACAAATTACTGAATTTCTGATTACTGAACCGATTTTCGTCATATGACTGTGAGATAATATCGAGAAATTATTATATCCTTAAAAAAATAAGTCGTCAAAATCGGAACATATTTCATCGAGATATTACAAAAAATTTACTTACAAGGTCAGTTTTTTCAAAAATTATGAAAAATTAATAAACTAATTTTTATGAGATAAAAATGGGACCAATCCGGAAGAATTATCCGTCGAATTAAAATAGAAATCTTCAAAATCGGTTCACAACTGGCGGAGTAATCGGTGTCCATAAATACATAAAAACCAGCCAAGTG
This sequence comes from Nemapogon koenigi, assembly GCA_963924495.1. NCBI lineage: Eukaryota > Metazoa > Arthropoda > Insecta > Lepidoptera > Tineidae > Nemapogon > Nemapogon koenigi. The sequence continues at coordinate 9,557,605 of OZ004647.1, read as the reverse complement.
CGAGTCGGACTTGCGCACGAAGGGTTCCGTACCATAATCTATAAAAACGGCAAAAAAATCACGTTTGTTGTATTGGAGCCCCCTTAAATATTTATTTTATTCTGTTTTTTAGTATTTGTTATTATAGCGGCAACAAAAATACATCATCTGCCAAAATGCGTCACCCAGGCATACGTGGAAGCTAGTACACGAATTCCCGGACATTCTCGGGCCGGGCAATCCATGGTCTTGGGCCGAAAATATGTTGCGAATACAGGTTGCGAATCCATAAGATTTCTCCCTACCAAAAATCGCTCAATGAACCTAAAGAAGTTTTGACTTCAATAATACGTTTCAAATTGAGAACCTTCTCCTTATTTTTTTTCGAAGTCGGTTAATTAATGCCAAATACGAAAAAAAGAGTTAAATTCTCTCACTTATAAAAACGTTCAAACTTCTGTGAAACTACGAAACTAAATAGCGAAATGATGAGAAATTGTTTTAAGAGCGGTCGTGCGTTCTGACATTGTTAATCTTTATTAAATGAAGAAGAATTTATTTGTATGGATGTTTGTACAATAGTTTTTCTACTCTGTACGTTTCCTTTTTGTTTAAAAATCCATTTACCGGACTTTATTTTCATCTTATCTTTTTAGTGTCACGACTAAAAAGTAAAAAAAAAATTACCGAAATATAAATTCCTCAGAATAAAATTAAAGAGCCGCTCGACTACAATTTTTTTGATAAATTCTTATTACGCCTTCGAGAAAATTTCAAAAATAATCATATCTATTGGGATGTATGGGGTTGTGACGTAGGTACTGCTGTATGTCCCCAAATGTTGTATTATAAGTACACACACTAATTAAATACACAAGCGTCGTACCGCATGACGGCAGCCATCGTAGCGGAATATCAAGTGACACACACCACAGAGAGCGCCACTCGACACAGTCTAGTAATAGTCACAGAGTGTAAATATACAGAACATCACAGGAGTAATATCTGAAATTACTGGTTCAATTCTGAAAATTCTTTCACTGATACATAGAGTACTAAGCCTATGGAGGGGCCATAGACGGGCTTCCCCTTTCGCCAATTTTTCCCCCTTTGACCAGTTAAACTGACCAGGTGCGCAGTAATAAGTAACCTTAGATTTTGTTGGTATCGTTTAGTGTCGCAAGACAGAGCTCTAGGAAAATAGTTAATTGTGATGTTTTAAATGGGAAAGGCGATCTAGGACGTCAAACTTGCTGAAACATAGTGTTTCCAATCATTAATTATAATTATTATGTTTGTATTTTAACATAATCATCATATAACGTAAAATCCGTTGCGACAATAAAACGACAGAAAAATACAGTGGTACAGGGGCTAGTACTAGACGTTTACCTCCCCTCCCGCCAAAAGTGGCAGAAAAAATTGTTCGGTAATTTAGCTCTTCCCGTCTCCAGTCTTAAATACTCAAAGCACTGATAGGAAGCTACATTATCCATATATTTTATTTTAGTCGAAAATATCCACGGGCGAAGCCAGAGGCGGAAAGCTAGTAATAAATATTATTATACAATACTTATCATAATCAAATATGTAAATACAGGTCCCTAGAAGCAGTCTTTATCCACCCATACATCGATGATCCACCCCTACCTACTAAAGTCCAATCTGAGAATTAGCCTTTTAACAATTACTGGATACAATAATAGGGTAGATGACAGGGTAAACAAAATATTATTCTATTTAGTCCGTCGTTTAGATTATCAAAAAATATTGGACACGTATTTTTTCTTTTGTCAATCAAACAAAAAATTACAGAGATAAAGCACGTCAAAGTTTGAGAGTGGGGGCTGGTGACGTCACGCCTTGCTAAAAATTGTACCACGGCGTGACGTCACGCGGAACTTTAGCGCGCTATATTTTCATCATTTTTTGTTTAATTGACAAAAGAAAAAATACTGTCCAATATTTTCTGATAATCTAACTAACGGACTAATTAGATTTTTTTAGTCATCATGCCTATTTTTGGTATATTTTTTTTAAATACAGCATATTGCAAGATTGAAGATTTCATGTAACTCTCTCACAATACAGAATTAACCAGAATACTCATTCGCACTGAATAAAACCCATTGAAAAAATAACAGCTATTTCACTTAGATATATAGAACAAGTAACTATAAGTGACACAGGTGGATTATTTACAGAGAAATTGAGAATAGTTTATACCAGAAAAATTATGGATATAGGAGCCTTAATTATTTGTCAATACCTACTAACGCGCGTCAAAAGAGATAGGGAGTTACGCGATAGAAAGAGAGACGTCTTGTAGCTTGTAGGTGAATATAATTTTAGGCAAGCAGCGCTGTGCGAGCTGAATTGCACTTTACTTTACTTTACATCCAAACTTACAAACTTTACCTCTTTATAATATTAATATAGATTCTGAGGTAACTCTGCCACTACACTTAATTGGAACTAGACCTGTCAAAGTCAAACCATAAGTCGTTTAAACGACATTCTGTGCTATTCTGTAATAATTCCAATCGATTGATGTTTGGAATTATTGCAATCAACATGGCGTCAGTTGTAATTTTTGACAGATTGTTATTCTCAGTGACAGTCTATTGGAATTATCAATTGGAATTTTATTTCAATTATTGGAATTTCTGACAACAGCGTTTTGTGCATTGTATTCATTGCAATTTTGTATAAACTTAAGATTTTATATTTAATATGGCCCAATAATAAGCAGCTTAGTTTTAATATAAATACTTTAGAGAAGAATTAAGCTAAATACACATATTCAAATATTTAAAATTAATTATAAGAAGAATAATATATAAAATTCTAACATTTTTTCACACAAAAATATATAAATACATATTAGCATAATAATAATATAGAATATAACAAATTTAAAAAAAACAAAGGATTTTAATGAAAATTGGAGGATAAATAATTTATGTACGCATTTTTATCTCAGAAAAGAGGACAAGGGATTACTTCTTTTATTTTGTTCTATTTCCATGTTGGTGACACCGCAGGCAAAAGCTAGTATCTATTCCTCTTTGTAACGTCGTACCTGTGGCTTTTTGTTTACGCAGGTATAAAAACTTGTCCCTTTCACAGCATAATAAACTAAAGAGTTGGCTAAAAAGACTAGCATCTAAGCCATTAAAACAAAATAATGCAATGGCGTGAAGTTGGCGCTTGGGATTTTGCGACAACAAGGCAATAGCTCTTTCAGAATAACTAAATCAGACACTATTGGATAAGTATTGCATTGCTTAAAAACAGCAATTATTGTAATTGAAATTATTGCAATAGTGTTGGAATTTTTCAGAATAGCAGCCATTAACGATTATTGAAGCATTTGGACTTGTAGCATAGTGTAACGAATAGGTACTTAAATCGCACAAATAAATACCTAAACACATCAAGGTCGATAGACGTCTCTAGAAACATCCAGAGAGAATCAAGTACAAACGAAAATGGACCGTATGTGCCTAGCCATAGGTACCAAAATCGGGCGCGGTCGGTGTGTAGGTATTTGGCACCGAGCCGCATCGAGACGCGTCTACAACTCTGTACAACAATCTCGGCGTTTCTCGAATGTTCGGAGGGCAATATAAACAGAGGATCGTCGCCGGGAGAACACAGTGCGAATCAGAGCGATCAAAGCGAAACAGTGAAGTGGAATTTAGTGCGAATAAGTGTTATTCTATAGTGTTCATTTATTTAACTCTATTTTTGTGGTGTTAAAGTAAAGTTTGTTTATTTAATCGGTATTTTAAATCTCTTCGAACCCTAGCTCGTAACAAATTGGTGTCAGGAGTGTGGGATTCAAAAATGCCGATTACACCACGTGACTCGTCGTCATCACGGCGACCCAAAACACGACAAACTACTGCTGGACGTCACGGCGAGGAGGTCGACGAGGCTGCTGCTGCTGGAGCCGCTGCTGGTGGTGCCGGAGCTGCTGCTGCTGCTGCTGGGACTGCTGCTGTTGGTGCTGGAGCTGCTGCTGGAGTTGATACGGGTGCTGCGGGCTCTGCGGGTGCTCCCCAGGCATTCAATATGGGGATGCTGGTTCGGCTGATGGAGGAGCAGGCCCGACGTCAGGAGGAGCAGGCTCGACGACAGGAGGAGCAGGCCCGACGACAGGAGGAGCAGACTCGGCAGCTATTGGAGGAGCAGGCCCGACGTCAGGAGGAGCAGGCCCGACGTCAGGAGGAGCAGGCCCGACGTCAGTAGGAGCAGGCCAGACGACAAGAGGAGGAGGCCAGACTTCGGGAGGAGCAGACTTGCCGGCTGTTAAAGGAGCAGTCTGCTAGCCTTAAGGAGCTGCTTTCAGAATCACTGGGAAAGGTGACTATGGAGGTGAAGCAGCTACAGAGGGTTACAGACATGCACGAGGAGAGAATCGAAGACCTTGACATCCGTTACGAAGACCTCCAACAGCACTATAAGGATCTCCATATGGAAATACAGACAAGGATGAGCGGAGAACAGGATGCAAGACTTAACGACCGCTACGGAGAGTTGGACAGCCGATGCGAGAGGCTCCAGAATGAAGTAAGGAAACTGAAGCTGTCCGCTCCTGTTTCTGGAGGCGTCGTCGTCTCCGGCCCCCGAGTCAAGGTGCCGCCGTACGACGGGACTACGTCCTGGACAGCGTACAAATTGCAGTTCCAAACGGTCGCCTCTGCCAACGGCTGGACAGACGAGCAATCTCTGACCGCCTTGACAGTGGCTTTAAGGGGCCGTGCACTATCGGTTCTGGAGGCCTCTCCAGACAGCTGCACCACGTACGGGAACCTGATCGAGGCAATGGACTCCAGGTACGGCGACAAACACCTGGAGCACGTCTACCGAGCGCAGCTGAGGGACAGGACGCAACATGCTGGTGAGAATCTGCAACAATGGGCTCTGGAGATCGAGAAAATCGTGAGGAAGGCGTACCCATCTGCCGGACAAGAGTTCATTGCTGCGAACCTCGTTCAAGCATTCATCGACGGCATCCGCAGCATGGAGGTCAGAGCTGCAGTTCGACTGGGCCACCACAGCGCCTTGAAAGATGCACTGGCCCATGCTCTAGAGGTGGAAGCAGTGAGACAGGAGCCTCGTTCTCAGCGATTGCGACAAGTGGCGGAGGAGGCTACTCCAACAACGACACCTGTAGCAGAGAGGCGTAGCTACTTACCCCGCTGCTTCTACTGCCACAAGCTGGGGCACCTTAAAGCAAGCTGCCCGGCGCTTAAACGACAAGGCACGGATCAACGAGTGCCGAAACGGGACGTCGAAGCTGATGTCCGTGCCGTAACTACGGAGCTTCCGGGAAACGAGTAACAGCCAGAGCCGCGGGGCGGGTACTGGCTGATCGTGACACAGCCCCAAAAGTTACAATCCGACAAGTTTTTGACGGGAACAGTCTGGTGATCGCCGGCGTGGTCAACGGGACGCCATGTGAGATGACGAACGAACTTCGACGAGGACGGATGCATGGCAACGCTGACGCACTGTCACGCAGGCCGTGCCCTGAAGATTGTAAACACTGCTCGAGGCGTGAAATCAGTGATTCTGTCATCAAAGTGATTACGACTAACAACCTAAGTGACGAATGGGCGAACGAAAGGACGAGAGACGAGCAACTCAAGGATAACAACTTGGCGCCGATAATGGAATGGAAGACGCAGAATGTTCCAAGGCCCGGCTGGAATATTGTATCAGCAATGAGTTCCACCACGAAAAGCTACTGGGCTCAGTGGGAAAGTCTAGTGCTGCACAACGGGTTGCTGTACCGCAAGTGGGAGTCGCCAAGTGGACAGGAGACATTGATGCAGCTGGTCGTGCCTAGGTCAAAGGTGCGCGCAGTGCTTGAGTCCGTGCACGATGGATCCTCGGGAGGACATCTGGGCATGAATCGAACCCTGGCGAAAATCAGGAAACGATTTTATTGGGTTTATTGCCGGCAAGATGTCGAGGATTGGTGTCGCAAGTGCACAGTATGTGCGGCCGTGAAGGGACCTACGACACGTACGAGGGGACGTATGCAGCTGTACAATGTTGGCGCTCCATGGGAACGAATTGCGGTGGACGTTGCTGGACCGTTCCCGGCCACTGAAGACGGGAACAAGTACTTCATGGTCGTGATGGACTACTTCACGAAGTGGCCGGAGGTCTTCGCAATTCCCAACCAGGAAGCGACAACAGTGGCGACTAAGTTGGTCAACGAAGTATTCTGCAGGTTCGGGCTACCAATGGAGATACATTCTGATCAAGGGCGTAACTTTGAGTCGCAGTTGTTCCAGGAAGTATGCCGTGTCCTGGGAATAAATAAAACGAGGACTACGGCGTATCACCCACAGTCCGACGGAATGGTTGAAAGGTTCAACCGCACTTTGGAGACTCATTTGGCGAAACTGGTTGAGGATCACCAGAGGGACTGGGACCGATATATTCCCTTGTTCTTGCTCTCATATCGATCCGCAGAGCATGAAAGCATAAAGGTGACTCCTGCTTATGCCAACTTTGGGAGAGAGCTCCGACTACCAGTTGATCTCCTGACCGGCGGACCTCCGGATGCGCCGCAACCTGTAAGTGACTACGTATCGAACCTGAAAAACAAGATGTGCGACATACATTACCAGATTCGTCAGAGCAGTCTTGTGGCCAGTACAAAGATGAAGACCAGGTACGATAGGAACTTCAATAGTAACGGTTTTGACGAGGGATCGTTGGTGTGGCTGCACAACCCGAAACGCCGAAAAGGCAAATCTCCCAAGCTGCAGAACCGCTGGGAAGGTCCGTATAAGGTCATCACGAGGATCAATGACGTGACCTATCGGATCCAACGATGCCCGCGTGGGCAGTTAAAGGTTGTCCACATTGATCGACTAGCCCCTTACAAAGGCTCGAATATTGCTCGGGACGAGCAAGTCTAAGCGGGGGGCAGTGTAACGAATAGGTACTTAAATCGCACAAATAAATACCTAAACACATCAAGGTCGATAGACGTCTCTAGAAACATCCAGAGAGAATCAATACAAACGAAAATGGACCGTATGTGCCTAGCCATAGGTACCAAAATCGGGCGCGGTCGGTGTGTAGGTATTTGGCACCGAGCCGCATCGAGACGCGTCTACAACTCTGTACAACAATCTCGGCGTTTCTCGAATGTTCGGAGGGCAATATAAACAGAGGATCGTCGCCGGGAGAACACAGTGCGAATCAGAGCGATCAAAGCGAAACAGTGAAGTGGAATTTAGTGCGAATAAGTGTTATTCTATAGTGTTCATTTATTTAACTCTATTTTTGTGGTGTTAAAGTAAAGTTTGTTTATTTAATCGGTATTTTAAATCTCTTCGAACCCTAGCTCGTAACAATAGTAAGTCCCTACTCCAAAACCTTCGCAATCAAGTTTTAAAAATCCAGAAAATATTTTTCTCAATTTCCAAAGAACATTTAACCCCCTCTTAAGTTAACAGCCTACAATATACTAGTACATAAAGTAGGTTGTCGTAAACTAATTGAAATGCCATTTAATTAGGAGCAAAGTGACTCGGGGTAAGTGGGCTCTCGTCTCCGACCGGAGAAAAAGTTTACAAAGATTTTATGGAAAAAGTTTCAGATGGACGACGATTAGCGAGCTTGTAGGACGGTCAACGTCGCTTAGTTCTTGTTAAGTCCTTTTGGAAATTACACCTGCAGTTTGCCCCTACCGTAGGGTAAATATTGTAAGTGGAAAACTAAAGTACTTTGCTTGGACAAGTAGTTTTTATTAAATGTATAAAAAACGAGCGACCCTTACAATAGTCGCATATGATTAACACTTTATACATAATAATGTAGGTTAGGCGCACAGCTGATGCGTTCTCTATTTCCCTTTCTCTTTCTCGTCAAACACACGCACACACTGTTGGCTGACAGTACCAACCTCTCGGAAAATGGGTTGTACCAACTGACGGCCAAATATACCGTGCGCTCATTGGACACACTTCCGTCCCTTTTCACGAAATCACTCCCACAGATTGCAGGAAAGCGAGAGGAAAGATGCTACACATCAAAAATATTGTGTGTATCGTATATGCAATATAGAAGATAAGAGAGTCTGAAAATTGAAACAGGTGTTCCAAGGATACAGTTAATTACCTATGGTACAACTAGGTAAACTATGCAGGTAAACCACGGTTACGGTAGGGTTGCCATCTGTACAATCAGTAAACCAGGAAAGCACGAAAACCTCGGACTTTTGATTATAATTGTAAGGAATAAATTTCTGAGTTTAATTTTATTTATTTTGTCAACTGCGCTCTTTCGATTTTAACCCCCTGGACGCCCTCCAAACCCTAGGTACTTAGGTATACACACAGTGTGATGATACGACCTTATTTTCCTGGCCGCTTATAAGCTGGCCATCATAAATAGCATTTATTTAAATTTTAGAACACGGTATTGTTCATTTTTATTCAATAGAACATTGTATTTTATTTTCAAATATTCGATGTGTGGAACCTAATTAAAATTTTGCTCATTCCTTCACAAACTTGTAACTCTGCCAATTGTAAAATTTATTATATTTCTATTTGATCAACTAAGTAAACAACTAAATAAAATGTATTGAGTCAGTATTCAAGAACAAACATCTATGTTTATATAAAAGGAGCCCAACTAAGTATTGTAAGTATTTTTATCATATTTTGTTACTTCAATAGCTTAACGTCCTGTAGTAATGTGTAGTTCATTTTTATTACAGTGCGCTCCTTCCTTTCCTTGGTCCTTTCCTTGGTACTTCAGTTTCTTCAGCTTCCTTATTACTACCATGCTAATTCGACCTTCTTCTACTTGGAAACCACAATAAACGAATGGTGAAAGTTTACTGCGAGTATTCCTGATATACCTACCTGCCCGGCCAGTCCATCTACCCATCCTGGCTACCCTACCCATGACAACACACATCTTTACGGCCTTTATGCCTTGCGATGTGGCCAGAGAGACACCAGCAACTGTGTCAACTTTTTTACAGGTACATACCTGTAAGCTTATACAAAAATCTTCAGTCCTAAAAAATACGTCTCTACCAATCTACGAGATTCCGATAGTAACTAGAGAATATTAGGTAGTAAAGTTTTCCACCAACCTAATTGTAAAATATATTACTATTAGTCGTTCCTAGAAAATACTTCTATAACTTGGATCTTTTTGATGACACATAAATACTTAAAATTTCTACGAAAAATAACCTAGATCAGGGATCATGAACATTTTTATATTTGCCAATAAGCAATTTAAGGATCCGTTCTTGTATCTGTAAAAAAATATGGCAAATCTCAGTTAATCCTGGAAACGTGAGTTTATTTATACAACATTTCCTCGGCACACAGTTGATAGTTATTATTTTAAATTGGATTGAGCCATATTTTCATTATTAAGAGTTCTAAATAGCCATAATTTCCAAAACGCAAAAGCACTGCTCGTATCGAAAACTACGGCTCTTTAGAACTCTAAAAAATAACAATTTCCAGGATTAACTGAGATAATATGCCATATTTTTGACAGATACAAGATGACCTTGACCACCACCCCTTAAGAATTTCTTAACCTAATGTCAGTCAATCCCGGCCATGTACCAATAGGTTTTTTATATTTTTAGTTACGACAAACCACACTTAGAGGCTTTTCCACCTAAATATTTTATTATAACCTGAACAGAACTGGCCACTCTTTGGTATAGGTTCAAAATACCAGCTAAAAGAGGAATACTCCCTCTTCCACTGGAATGATTACACGGTTTGGGAACTGTAAAGCAACCCTCGAGGACATTATTGTAAATCTATTGAAAATCATAAAATATTTTTACCATTTTTAAACGACTTCGAAAAAAAGAAGGAGAAGGTTCTCAATTCGGACCGTATTTTTCTCATATTAATTTCCATTTTGTACAATTGACCGTCAATTCAGTGCCATGAGTTTACCACACCTGACTGATAGTATAACATAATATTCCCTCTACATTAATATTATATTTTTAATATACTTTCAAAATAAATATCAAAGGTATCGTATCTGTTCTGTGTGTTCAGAGATTCATAACATTAATATTTGCTTTCTCGTACAAAAGGAAGCAATGTGTAGGCAAATATCCAACAATGTACCACTCATGTAAAGTAAAGAATTACGAACGCAGCCTAGAAATATGTTCAAATAATGTAAGAGTCGAGGTACTTTCAATGATTTTTAAGGTTCTATACTCAGGGAATGTTATATTCTCGCATACACTTGCTACAATCCCGAAACACCTCTTTCGTCATATTTAAAACCAAGCATGCTCTTCTTAGTTGCCAATGAAAATTTTTCGGAAGCCGTGTACGTTTTGTAAAAAAGCAGTGGTTATAGGGAAATGGAAGGGAAGTCGAGAGGGCTGAATCACGTGATAATCAGGGTGAAAAGGTGATAGCTGTGTGAATAGGGGTTGATGAGAGATTACCGAAAAACAATCTGAAAACTTTCAAAAGGAGCCCAGGAGTATGCACATACAAAATAGACGGAAAAAGAATTTGATGTTCAGCGCAAATTATTTTCATGTCATCTTATGGGGATAGTGTTTACATGCCCATAATATAAATCTATGATATCCCTGAGTGACATAGGCTATATTTTATTTTGTTTTAATATAACCACGGGCGAAGCAGGGGGCGGAAAGCTAGTAATTATATAAGTTTAAGAAAGCCCTAAATGTATCATATGATAGCTGAGTGGTGTTTTTATTTTGATTATTAAGTTTTGTTTTTTATTGTTTGATTCTAATGTCTTTTATAATATATTTTGTTATGTGTTTGTGTACCTATTTGTGTAGTTAATGTGTGGAAACTTTGTTGGTAAATATGTATTATTAATGTTATGTCTGAAATTTTGTTATTTTATATACTGTTTGTTTCCCTAATATAAATAAATAAATAAATAAATAAAATATCTGATTCAAACACTCTCGGTTCCCATTGCAAAAGGATCCAGTTTAATTCCTGTTCGTGCTGTGATGGTTGTGATTAGTTGACGACTAATATGACATACCGCGGTCGGCGGGATTATCCTAAATACCGATTAATCGGCTATAAACACTATAAAGGCTATAATACTTGACATTGGCAAATCACCGATAAACATTGGCGGAGGTGGAGCCATAATAAAAGAAGAAGAAGAATTAATTAGAAAAATATTACAGGAATAAAATTACTAAGTTTCAATCACGCACGTCATTGTTATCTGCCCCCTTAGACAATTAAATTAAATTTACGAACGCTAATTATTCTATTCTCTAATTTATAATATTATATGCAGAAACTTATAACCGAATTATAATTTAATAATAATAAATCCGAAAAACAACAACCGGGTATAACCTCAAAAGAAATTCTGATCTACCAAAACCTTCGCCATTTTTTTCAGCGTTATCTACAGGGTATGGGTAGACGCTAACTTTACGTTCATGAAAAACGCTAATTGAAGACAAGATGACATAATTACGCTTCGTTTTCTACAAGGAGTTTGTATACTTACAATAAGTATATAAACTCCTTGGTTTCGTCAGAGTGAATGACAGTTTAGTTAGGTCACGTGGTTGTATTTCAGTCGGTCTAATCGGTAGTCGGTTTAATGTTATCTATTCTAGATTGTATTCTATTCGCTTAGTTGTTCATTGTCTAACTAGGCCCACTATACAATATACATACATTAACTGAAAACCAGGCCGTGGATTTTGTATTTTTTTGGCATGAATTGTCGTAGCATTGGCAACACTGATGCTCTTCGATTTAGAGTACTTTTTAATTTTACCTTTTTCAAAGTGTCACTGATATGATCTGTGAATTTTCTCTAAAAACTCTTTCAGTCACATCTGTTCTATTCACAAGTCTCTTGTCATCCATTCTGTACATATTATTATGGTAATGTTGTATGCAAGGGGTAACAATGACTTTTTTCTGGGGTCCTGTTTGGCCATTATATTCAATCTACGAAGATGTGTAAAATAACAAAATATCATATATTTTAGTTATTTAATCTATCTATCTATCATCACGCCTTTTATCCCAAGAGGGGTAGGCAGGCAGAGACAATCGAATGCATTTGTTACGATCCTGACATATCTCTTTCGCTTCTTTTATATTCATCATACCTTTCATACATGCTCGGCGATTGTGTGTACTTTCAACATTTCCATTGATCAATACATTTTTTATATGATCAATAAAAGTACACCTAGGTCGTCCTCTGCCAGCATTTCCTTTAACTTTAGCCATATAAACCTTTTTAGTAAATGTTTTATCCTTCATTCTTTCAATGTGTCCAAACCAGTGTAAACTACTTTTCTTCATTTGAGTCACAACGTCATCTTTCACTCCGCATTTTTCTCTTATTATTTAACCATTTAAAATAACAAGGTGAACAGAAAGTATAAATAAATATAAATATCATACCTTTTATAAAAGCTTGCCGCGTCTGTCTGTCTGTGACCTTTTCATGAAAAACCTGCTGAAAGTTGTGGTTTTCACTAACATGAGTTAATCAAGTCTGGAAAAAAGTTAGCCCAGCGAGTTTTCATGGCGTATGCTATCTAATCCGTCAGAGATATAACACAATAATGTAAAAACGAATTGTCTAAATAAAAATGATCTACAAATAAGTCCGTGGTAGCATATATCTATCTCAAATTGTAGTAAATTCATATTGTATCCTTGCGAAGTGGAAAGAAAAGTGCACGAGTAAAAGCTGCACAACATATAAATAGATTGCCCTCAATACTAACTTGACCATATACCGGTTACCTAATGGAACGTGAAATTAGGTCTACACCTGCTTCTTTATAGTATCAACGACGTCCTTCGAAAAATTATTAGATTTTTTTGCATCATACTTCTCCAGCTTCATTCACATCCATGCATCGTTTCATATATGCTCGTCTATTTTTAACCGAACTACAAAAAAGGAGGAGGTTCTCAATTCGTCGGAATCTTTTTTTTTTTTATGTATGTTCCCCGATTGCTTGAAGACGCCTGGACCGATTTGGATGTGTTTTTATTTATTTTTATTTTATTTTATAAAGACATTATTATGTTTGAAAGGTGCCAGGTGGTCCCATGGTCATCAGGTCAGGATCTTCGAGAAATCGAGAAACTCTTAAAGGCACACTTGAAGCGATTTCGGTGTTTTTTATAGTGACTTGTGCATTTGCTTTCGGAAAGCACATTTTGGTTTTGAAGGCGGTTTTTTCTTCATCAGAAGTGGTTATTTTTTAGTATGTACTGGGTATTTGACCTTTTTAAGAATATCAGATTCGTCTTGGTCGTCCTTTCCTTTTGGTATTGCAGTTTTATATATTTGCTTCGTCATCGTTCATTACATCTCAGAGACGTGGCTCTCCATATTCTCTGCCTACCCCTTTCACAAACAGGCATGAAGGTATGACATACGTTGTATGTATGTAGGTATATATATCTATCATTACGCCATTTATCCCAAGAGGGGTAGGCAGAGACAATCGAATTTACTTACGATCCTGACATATCTCTTTCGCTTCTTTTATATTCATCATACCTTTCATACATGCTCGGCGATTGTGTGTACTTTTAATATTGCTATTGATCTATATATTTTTTATATGTTCAATAAAAATACACCTAGGTCGTCATCTGCCAGCATTTTCTTTCACTTCAGCCATATAAAGCTTATTAGTCAATCTCTCATCCTTCATTCTCTCAACGTGTCCAAACCAGCGTAAACTAACTTTTCTTCATTTTAGTTACAACATAATCTTTCACTCCGCATTCTTCTCTAATAAGAATAAGGAAGTACTCTTTTTCATTTCATTCATTCGGTCAGTTCTGGGGTCGCCTGGTAAATTCCCAGCAAACAAACGATCAGACGGATCATGGGCATACCTAAGATTTGGTTCAGAAAAAATTAATGAAAATAAAAAGCCAAATTTACATTACGAAACTATTTCATGCACACAAACATTGCGCCATAGACAAATGTAGGCTTATACACACATACATACCTTCACGACTGTTTCCCAAAGGAGTAGGCAGATAGGAGCGACACTTCTCTTGATCTTTGCATACTTCTCTTGCTTCATCTACATCCATACATCGTTTCATACATGCACGTCCTTTACTTGTTGGTCCTTTCGGTACTATAGCTTTATATATTTGCTTAGTCGTTCTTTCATTACACATTCATTCAACATGTCCGTCCAAACTATCCCATCATTCCCCCTTTCAATTTTATATACAACACTATCAGTCACTCCACATGTTTCACGTACATCATTTCTCACTCTATCTCTGAGAGAAATATTACACATATTTCTTAACGATATCATCTCAACAGCTTTAATCTTAGTAGCATGCTTCTTCTGCCATATCCAAGATTCACTTTTAGAAAAAAATAGGCATACAATTTTGAATTTTGACCCACCGTGGCCACGTGTGTCAGTTGCCTTACACATTTTGCCAAATAAACACACATAGAAATACGAACGAAGTCCTTGGGCAACATATCCACCTTACTACAGTACTCACATTAATAACATCGAAAGGATCCAACGGAGATTTCTAAAGATTTTATCGTACCGACGTCGCTCCTCTGTGTTGGACTATAACCAAAGGCTGATGGAGTACGGAATGATATCTCTCCAGGATAGACGCAGCAGGTACGACCTCCTGTACCTACATAAAATTCTCCACTCCCACATTGACTCTCCCCATCTTCTGTCTTCCATACACATAAACACAAGACATAGGTCACGTAACCCTAACATATTCGTGCTTCAAAGTGGCAAAAATAACACTTCATATTATAATCCGATAGTCTGATGTGTCGCGAGTACAACGAGGTGGCTATAAAATATGGCAACCAGGTCGACATATTTAACAGCAGGTTCTCCTCCTTTAAAAAAGGAATTAAACATTGTTTTCGGTTCCTCAGAAAGCTGTAATTTTATGTGTGTTTGATTTTTTGATTTTTTTATTTATAGGTTTTTGTATTTTTGTGATTTTATATTGTTGAGTTGTTAGTGTGTACTTGTAGGTATAATAATAGTATTTATATTTTGTTCATGCTGTACGTGCATCCTGTAGGAAGTACATTGTAACTTTATTTTCTAATATTTTTAACATTAAGCATAAATAAATGTATTTCTGTTGTGCACGTCCAAATTAAATAAATAAATAAATAGGTAAACAAACGAGGAAATGACGATAGATCAAAACAACATATCTACCACAAAATTGAAGTAGGTTAGATTCTCACACTACTCACACATCAACCCATGTTAAATTACCGAGGATTCCGTACAAATCAATTATACAACTAACGCCTCCGCTTTGACAGAGGTAGCGATTAATAACTCTATGGGAGGGCTACATGAAGGATACACACGGGCAGACGATTCTACTACCATTTCTGTGTTTAATATTACATATTATAGTAATTTTAAATTGTTTTAATGAAAATGCAAGCATAATTAGGTTGTAATAAAAACAGAAATGATGTATCAGATGCCTAACTTAGCGGAAGATTATTGAGAACATATTCTGTACTTTGAAATGGAAACTAGCGTTGAAAATATGTACCTACTTTGAAGATAAATAATAAAAATATTTCTACATATATTTCAGAAGAAGTGCAGATGTGTAAGGTATACTTACATATTCAGACTTTTTTGTAGAATATACTGGCAGTATTTGTTATAACAGTATATGGCAGGTAATGTTTTAGACAGAGATTCAAATTAACGAAGTGTGAAAGGAAAATAATGCTTATATGAGATTAATATTTGGTTTATTCAATATAAGTCTTTACATAGCACCAAAGTGCCAGATTGAGCTCTCTCTTCCGTTTCGAACCCTTCAGAGATTCTAATATCTTATTTATATATTTGAATCTTTGTCTAAAAACATTACCTGCCAGTATAACAAATACTGCCAGTATATTCTACAAAAATGTCTGAATAGGTATTTATATCTTACAAGATGACGGCTTTACATGACTTCCAAAGTACGAGATCACGGGAAATCGATTGGAACAGTTATTTCTAAAGAAATTGGTGCTTTGTACTATTTGACTCTAGTGAGGGTTGGAAAAAAATTCAGATATTTTAAAATTGTTTTAGTCACGTATACCAATTATAATTTTCAAATATGCCTGAAATACCTTTAAAATTATCTTGATTGACTGACTGTGTGTATCCTTGTTTTATGACATAGGTTAACCCTACATTGATGGGAATAAATATTTGAATACATCTTGAACGAACTTGATAAATAAGTGTACATATACTTGTAGATATCCGCTCGGGGTGGGAAGTATACCTACATATTCCTAGATTTATTTAGTAAATGTATCCAAATGGACAAACGTAGGTACTTGTATTTTACACAACCGTCAGACTCTAGGCTATCGTTGGATCGTGCAAAGTCCAGAACAAAATTAAACGGACGTAACTAAAATTTTAGATTACTTACTATTAATTTATTATTTTGGGATAATTTCTTAATATCAAAAGATAGGATAACAATGGGTATGATCTACCGAAATAAAAAAAAACATGTAAAATTTAGATACAAGACTAGTCCACGCCTCGGGTGACCTAGCTGGCTCTTATTTCGCTCCAGCCAGTGTTTTGGGAACTATGTCACAGGGAGGGGTTCTGAAAGAGGTAAAGAGGTAAGTATTCATTTATATATACTTAAAAAAAGGAGGAGGTTCTCAATTCGTCGGAATCTTTTGTTTTTTTATGTATGTTTCCTGATTACTTGAAGACACCTGGACCTATTTGGATATTTTTTTGAAAGGGTATACTTTCCAGGTGGTCACATGGTCATCAGGTCAGGATCTGATGATGGTATCCTGGAGAAATCGAGAACAGCTTTTATAGGCAAACTTGAAGCGATTTGGGCATTTTTTTTATACTGACTTGTGCATTTGCTTTCGGAAAGCACACTTTTCAGTGCATAAGTCGATACACTTTTTTTAAAAGACAAATTATTAGTAGGTATGTTTTATATGTGTTATGTTATTTCTTTAAATTGTACTACAAGTGCTGAGAATATGGTAATATGCAATTGATTGCAAAATGAATTATGAAATATTTCACAAATAATATAAAAATACGTACAGACTTTTATAATTAGATGACTAATAGAGGTTGTCCGTGTTCTAAGTTAGACACTTTGCAGTTTGCAGGCTACATTTAATTACATGCTTAATTACATTTTTCCTTCAAGTCTACAAGAAAAAGAGTACTAGAGATACGTTAAAGGAGGAAGGAACGTTTTCTCATCTTATCTTGGCGCAGTAGAAATTAAAAACTTTTGAATTAAAATGTGGTTTTATTTTTATTTATTTTTCTAGTTAACATATCTTTTGCGTTTATGACTTTACTAATAAATGTAGATTTGGTCACATGGAAAGAATGGATGAAGAGCTGATCGATGGCTTCATAGAAAGAAATTTTGGTGGATAATTATTTAAAAATTTAATTAGTTTAATGAAATTGTACCTAAGTAGACCTACCTAGTATTTAAATTTACAAATAGGGTATTGGAGAATGGCTGACGATTTTATTCTCGTTTATGCATGCACAAACACAATCAAGAAAACGGAACATAATGTCCATAGAAAACTGTGACATGCATCTCTATCGTTACCAAGAATTAGCTTTTTGTTTAAAGTAGAGATTTTTGTGATGTTTTTTTAAAGATTGAAGACTAGAGATTTTTTCTAATTCGACTAAGTATCTAAAGAGCGAGAATCGCCTCCCAGGTATTTGATGATAGAAATTTGACTTAAAAGTAATTTTTTTTTCAGAATTTAAATCTTCATGGCTTGCGGAGGTAAATAATGTTAAAAAATTATGTTTCCTGTGTTATATAAATGGGAAAACTTATTAAAATTTCGAGCTGCCCTTTGGACAGGACTCTTATTTGGACATGTTCTACGAAATTTTGGGCTGAGAGTAAAACAGAAAATATCGACGTTTTTGACACAGCCTGATATAGATCCTAACTTTTCCTTAAATGTTGATCCTAACGTTTCGCCCGTGGAATTTTTTGAAATGTGACATTAACATTTGTCACGAACGAGTTTGTTTGTTTGAACGTGCTAATCTCTGGAACTACCAGTCAGATTTGAAAAAATAGATTTGATAGCCCATTCTTAAGGAAGTTTATAACATCACGCTACGACCCAAAGGAGCGAAGCAGTAACGTTTAACGCGGCACAGCTGGTTTTTGTAGATACATTTATATTAATACGTTATTTTGCAGACCACCAACGAGATGGAGTGTGGAGAAGAACTGCGGAGGATAGGGAGAAGCGAAATGTTGAGAGGAAATTCTGAAGTATATCTTAGAGACACGGCGCCAACGTGAATTCGGCTATACACGTTATATCGTAGTTTCATCATGCGGCCAAAGTCGCGCCTTCATATTTCATGTTTATGGAGACTGCGTTTACTGCCTACACCAAGAGGCATTGGACATTTTGTCCTTTTTAAATAATTTTAAATAATATATGTTATTATTGTACCTACCTAATATTATAAATTCGAATGTGTGTTTGTTAGTTTATTCTTCTTTCACGTTTCAACGGATCCATTAAATATTTTGCACAGAGTGAAAGAGTATACTTTTTATCCTGAAAATCCATACTTAAAAAAGTTTCCACTGGCAAGATGTCTTACTTTTAATAAAATAAAAAACGACAAGCAAAGGTAGAAAAATGTTAATATTCCTAAACTTCTTAATAATTGTTTGTAAGTATATTTGAACGCGTTTGATTTTTTAATTAATAATTTAATAAATATTTTAATAATTAAATAGCCCTTTTATGGAGGAAGGTTTATAGGATATAATTATATAACATCACGCTACGACCCAAAGCAGCAGAGCAGTAACTTCATCGCAATAAGAGAGCCAAAAATACAAATAAACAAAAAAAATCTTTCGTCTCATAACTCTTGGTGTCCCATTCGCCCAGTTCCGTAAAAAGATAGATGTACTGACTACCTTGCATTACTCTTGTAAGGATTACTTGAAGGAAAATATTGCGGCACTCATGTCTAAAAAAGGGACGAAGGACGACCATGTGAGTATGTATCACAATAACAAAAACTCCCGCTGACAGCATATGTATGTAAAAGTTTACCTGAATTTCCTCGAATTTGGTTGAAATATGAATGAATGTTTGACGGATTTTCTTGTGAAATATATGAGTAGCTGTTGCCTTTGGCTCCGCCTGCGTTATTGCAGCGACAGTTTTTTTTTGAGTAAAAAAATTTCTTAAAGAAATGCCTTGTTTGAAAAGCAATCCAAGATCTTTAGTGTTTTCCACTAATTTAAAAAATAACTGTTCATTAACTTTTCATGCTTCGTAAAGCAAGGAAAGCTGTTGCTTTTCCACCTTCTGATCAACTCTTTGTTATCAATGTTTCTGGCCATGCCGCAATTTCACAAGGTAAAAGCCTGTTTTATTATTGTAATAATTTGAAATGCTCTCAAAAAAAGGAAATAAGGAACCCAACGGGAATGTAAAGCCTGGATTTTGAATATTTTTCTTTGTGTCAATAAAATAAAAAATGAAAATATGACAAAAAGAAAAATAACTTTGTAATAGTCTAAGCTAAGGTACAATCAACAACAAGAAAAAATATTGAGGTAAACGCCCCTGTTCTAAAATTATATATCCAGTTATTTTTTTATTTATTATTTTATTGTATATTCATGGGTTGCATTAAGGCTCCTGGAACCGTGTTACAGGCCCAGGTTACCCAACGGAAGGCAATATTTCCTCATTCCGGTGACATTTTTAAGGCATTAGGCAACTAACACGTGTCCAGTTATGTTGAAGAATTTTGAGATGGAAAATTTTGAGAATTTTAGTAGTGCATTATGGTTTGTTGGATTATGTATATTTTAGCTTCAGGGCTCAGACTAAATAAGTTCAGAAAGTCACGGATCTCGCTAGCTTGTTTTTTTTTCTTCACATATTGTTTTATCATGGCTCCTGAAACCGTGTTATCAGTGCCAGGGTACCAACCGGTAGACAAAGTCTTCCTCTTATAGCCGATGGTATTTGTGAGGCTATACTTAATGAGGGGCGTGTCGGTGGTCGAGTGGGTAAGACGTCTGCCCACAACTGAGAATCGCGGGTACGATACTCTCATCCCACCATGAACCAAAGGGTTTTTTATAAAAAAAAATCCATGTATATAATTATCCGACAAACCGTACCAAGAGGCTTTTCCATCTAAATACCTCAACAGAGCTGGCCACTCGTTAGATTATAACCTCAAAAAATGAAGACTTTGTCTTCCGCTGGGTACCCTGGGGCCAGAACGGTTTCCAGAAGCTGTCAGGCTACCGGTGAATATACAAAAAAATCTTAATGAGTGGCTAGTTTTGTTGAGGTATATTTAGATGGAAAAGCCTCTGTGTGGTTTGTCGGATTACGTACATAACTTTTTGATTATAAAATACCCATTGGCTTGGAAACAAATTCCGGGTCATTCCATCTTAAAAATCACTAAAATACAATGAGATGCTTATTTAGCAAGGTTAGCTAAAATTTATCTTAACATTATGATGTAGATAATAAAATAAAGGTCAACAATTGAATCATTTACCCCAATCCTTAGGTTATTTGTGGACACGGCTCTGAATAAATTGTTCCGTTTGAAAGGGTTGATGTATTTCCGTTTGCCCATTGTCCTTACCCTTCATTTTGATAGAACAAGTGGCATTACCCGACCTTTTAGCTAATAATTGCTTAGGATTTTGTATGGCGGAATGATTTATTGGATACCGTCTAACTATTGAGATTATCTATGTCTCAGTTTACGTGGATTATTGTAATTGTGATTAATCGTGAAAGGTGCGATGCTATACAGGAGGTTTCAAATATCATTTACTAGCGACCTCACCCCTTAGAATAATTGAATAGATCATTTTATTCTACACAATTATTTCATACATCATTTTGTTATATCTCTAACGGATTAAACAGCATACGCCATGAAAACTAACTTGGGCAAGTTTTTTCCTGATTTGATTCACTTAAACTGTTAAGGCTCAGCTCCTAAACATGATAGGTATATGTTTAATACCCAAATGAATCAACCTAGCCTACAGTGAAAATTGCAATAAAATCCTTTCCGTAGTTTTCGCGTGAAAAAAACAGACCGACGCGGCGGGGGACTATGTTTTGTAATATGTAGTGATGATGATGTAGTGATCATAGTGATGATGAATTCATTGGCATTTATAATATTAGTATATACTATTTAAACGTCCTGTATAGTGTTGCTACAGAAATCAATATCAATACGTTGTGATTAATTACCGTGCTTTAGTGTATAGCCTAGGGCCTAAGCTATAGGTACTCAACCTGCGGCCCGTCTAGCTTTTATAGGTGGCCCGCCTGGCATATTTTCGACAGTTTTCAAAAAGTGTTCACAATTTCAGAAATCTCATTAAAAGTAATGTCATGGATTGTGAACGCTTTTTCAAAATTCTGTCAAGATTGTTGTGGCGTATAACCTTATTTATAAAATAATTCAGAAATGTTAATTAATTAATTAATGTTAAGTTCAAACTATTTATTTTCTTTCACTGACGTCACCTCTTGATTATTATGAATTTTAATTGGTCAAAAACAATTAAATTATTTTTATTTTGAATTTTTAATAAGCTACAAAAAACGCGATAAAAAAAATTTATAGCTTTGTGATAGATTATGAAAGAGAAAACAGGGGCAAAATAATCCTTTATTTTACCACCCATATTTCCTATTCAATAAAATCAATTGAAATAATAACGGAAATTTCACTTAGAAGTAACTATATGCTAAATTACAGTGACACAGGTGGAATATTTACAGAGATTGGGAATAGTTTATCCCCTTACAAATTATGGATATAGGACAATTAATTAATTAATGTTTAGAAAACGTAAAAGTCCAACTATGACAATGTGCAATGTCCGGTTTTTTTATAAAATTTGTTTACAGCATGTAAATTGTGCAACAAACATAATCAACTCTAATATTTTTTACACCCAGTTATGACTTATGAGTAACAGTTCTTAATACGTAAATTATACTAACGCAACGGTCCGATTTGTTATAATTTATGATTTGAAGCATCAGTAGATAATATATAACCATCTGTGAAAGAATAAACTTTTTTAAGATTATTTCACTTTATGACCAAATCTGGTCTACGGGACGGGTAATACAACCTATGAAGTTATTTTAAAATATTTGTTAGTGCTTTTCCATAGTTATTTTGTGTCTTTTTCAAAATGACATTTCATACGTTTAATGAGAAAATAGAATTCCATAAAAATATGGATTCAAAATCAGTTTTGCCGTTGCTTTTTGCATTTCGGTATTCAGACATCGATTCTATTTTAAATTGCAGGGTGAGTTATGGTGTTTGGATTGGTCCATGGTATCTTGGATGAAGATATCCATAGATAAGTTTATTTACATAATTAGACCAAAACCCGCTGTATTACTAACAAATGATCTCGCGAACCAACGCAGGTTGGTCTAATTCTCTTTATCTAAAAATATAAAAATAAAATTTAAAAATTCGTAAAAATGGTGTGAAAAATACTTGCTGCATCTATCTATCTATCATCATCACGCCTTTCATCCCAAGAGGGGTAGGCAGAGACAATCGAGTGCCATTTGTTACGATCCTGGCATACCTCTTTCGCTTCTTTTATATTCATCATACCTTTCATACATGCTCGGCGGATGTGTGTACTTTTAATATTTCCATCGATCAATAATTTTTTTATATGTTCAATAAAAGTACACCTAGGTCGTGCTCTTTTTCATTAAATTAAATAAAAATAAATATTTTATAATTATTGTGATGGAGCTGTAAAGTAAAGTAAAAACTGAGGTTTTTTTTCCTCCTTCACGGTTTGCCTTACAACACCCGAAACCGTGTTATCGGTCTCAGGGTACCCAGGGCAAGGCCAAGTATCTCTCTTTTAGCCGATGGTATTTGTGAGGCTATACCTAACGATTGGCCAGTTCTGTTGAGTAGAGATATATTTTAGATGAAACTTATTTTATAACGGAAACCTAGCCAAAGAAAAGGACAAATCTTCTTAAAAATAAAAATCATGTACTTTCTTTAATGTTATAAGTAATTTTAATCCCCTTATATTTTTTTAATCCATTTCCTTAGTTGGCTTACTCTTTGAATTGAAAATGTCTGCTTTTATAAATTACTTTTCGTGCGCCAGTAGTTCATCTAAATGGGAATGAAAATTTCATGCGATTTCTGAGTTTAGAATATATAACGGACCAGAATGAATCCCTTTTCAAAACTGTCCTCACTAATTTTGAAATGCTTAAAGTTATACAAAGATTATGATAGATTATTTATGTGCAGAAGTGAAAAATTGCTTTAGTAAATTATTCATCTATCACTAGATTTCCGCCCAACTTCGCCCGTGGATATTTTGGAACAAAATAAAGTATAGCCTATACCTATTACTCAGGGATATCGTAGCTTTATATTCGTGAAATATTTTGTTCTGTAGTTTGAGAGATTACCCCTACATCCAAACTTATAAACGTGAAAATTAATATCAAAATCTCATCTGACTGATCCCATTCTTTGATAAAATTAATGACAGAATCCCAGGTTGGTGGATAAAGTCATTACACGTCATGATATAAATAAGACGAAAGAGAATGTTATTCAAGGGATAATTTTGATTTGATTGAGAAAACTGCTAAAACTAAAATTTTATTACTACATGTATATAATATACCTATATATAATTCTAAGATTTTATAAGACGATGCGTGGCCAGGGGTGTCGTCTTGCAAAATCTTAGATATAATTTATGAATCAAATATACAAAATTATGTATTTTTAACATAATTAAATAAATAAATGTTAATTTATTGTTAATGGGAAGCGCCATCTGTAATGTTAAGAAATAGTTAATATAATTATACCAAACTTAAAAGCTTGTCTCACAATATAGGCTTCATTCACCCATTGTTCTTTTTAATTGTTCGGTTTATAATGTCAATCAATTCTCATTTATTGAGATTGTCGATTCTGATTCTAGAATAACACAGTCTTTGCTCAGTAGAGACATTATACAAAGTTGCTCGAATGGAGGCTGGGCAAATCTAATTATTCAAATATTTGGACAACACAACCTAACGCGTTGGGTGTTAATGAATTTAAATTAGTTCAACGACAAAATTAAAGACACTATGTACACTGAATTCCGAATGGTAACTCAATAATTTCATCATTCCTTTATATGTGCACGACTATAATGCTACGGCGGGTAAATAAGGTTATACATTCCATTTTTACCGACTTCGAAAAAAAGGATTATGCGTGAACATATAATAATGTATTGATCGATGGAAATATTAAAAGTACACACAATCGTCGAGCATGTATCAAAGGTATGATGAATATAAAAGAAGCGAAAGAGGTATGTCAGAACCTTAGCAAATGGCATTTGATTGTCTCTGCCTACCCTTCTTGGGATAAAAAGCATGATGATAGATAGATAGATAGGTTATTACATCGATTACTGTAAACTTGTACCTACGTATAAACATTATCAAGTTCACATAATATATATTTACAGTAGGTACCATATAATTTTTATCATTGATATAAGTTATAGAGATACTTGTACCGAAACTCACCCTGGTTTCTTTGTCTTCGCGGGATGAGAGTAAAGAAATATCGGTTTATTTCACGCCCATTATATTCTACAGAAATATCGTAACAGATACCTTAAAAACCAAAACGCAACATTTTACCAATAGGCATGATTCTAATTAGTCCGTCAGTTAGATTATCAGAAAATATTGGACACGTATTTTTTCTTTTGTCAATTAAACAAAAAATGATGAAGATATAGCCCGCTAAAGTTCCGCGTGACGTCACACCTTAGTACAATTTTTAGTAAGGCGTGACGTCACCAGCCCCCACTCCCAAACTTTGACGCGCTTTATCTCTGTCATTTTTTGTTTGATTGACAAAAGAAAAAATACGTGTCCAATATTTTTTGATAATCTAAATGACGGAATAATATTTTGTTTACCCTGTCATCTACCCTATTTCCGTAAAGAGGAGAGACCAGATCGAGGATATGCCCATTTTTCAAGTTTAGAATCGCAGTCTATAATGTTTATAGGTAGGTAGAAGTTTGCAAGGTGTACAAAAGATGCAAGTTTGCAACATACGTCGTCTGCAGTCTGCGCTGTGTGAAATGAGGCGAATGATGGTTCGCTCAACGCTTTGTGAAACTACTGTGCACTTCAAACAATGTGGAGTGGAACAACCAATACTATATACGTATATATTACTATTGAAGTTGTATAGATGGAAGCGATGAATAAGGAAGCGAACATAGCTCTAGATATTCTGTGGAAAAAAGTTTCGTTTTTTTCGTTATACTTGTAGCTAATACTTACTATGTTGCCTGAGATATAATATAATATCCCTTTATTTTTTTTTAATTATTCAAAACACCAATAGCACATCTTAAGGCGACGCATCACAGCGCAACGAACTCAGTTTATATTATTTCCATAACAAACTTTAGAATATATTATATTTAAAAAGCAATTTTAATTTCGAACCTAGCACATACAGTTATTGCGTAAAACTGGAAAAACGAAACATCTGATTTGTATGGGACAAAAATTATAAGGCAGCTCCTTAAAGTAAATATAATAATATTTTTATTGCCAAAATCAGTTTTTAAAATACAAAACAAAATAAAATATACCCCCCCCCCCCGAAATCCGTCAACGACACTTTTTGAAATTGAGAATTTTAAAAAGTAGGTAATTATTATCAGTTCAGCTGAGCTGATGAGGTCGAGTCAAGCGAGCTAGGATATTGACCTATTGTAGAAAAGATGTAATAAAAGGTAAAGTCGAACTTTGATGGCTTGGTTGGTGGTTTGACCCCCCCCCCCCCCGACGGAAAATGCGTGCTTGCCACTACCACTACCTCTATATCATCAATAGTTTACGCAGCGCACGCGATGTAAGGAATTTCTTAGGTAATTTTTTTACAGTATTGGAGTTTTAGTAAGGATCCCAAATTTTTTTGAAAATAGAATATAGCCTATGTCACTCAGGGTGAATGTAGCTTTTCAATGGTGAAAGAATTTTTGAAATCAGCACAGTAGTTTTTGAGTTTATTCATTACAAACATACACACAAAAATACAAATCTTTCCACTTTATAATATTAGTATAGATAAGTAGTAATAAGCAAACCTTACTGTGTTTTTCAGCGCAATATTGTGTAAATACAAATTATAGAAACATTATTAATATCGAATCCAATTCACACTTAACTGGTTACCTTCAACATAAATAAAAGACCTCTTTCCCAATTTACCCCAAATAAGAGAGCCCATACAAACTGTAGGTACTTGGCACGCGCAAAAGGAGTCGTACCTATTTTGAAATTTCAAAATAAACACGAAAATGAACATAAAATTAAATATCCGGAAAGAATCGAGGCATATCTGTAATAGAAATCTTTGGATTTATCGAGCAAGCCCAGCCTTCCTCGGTTGTGGGGCGTGAGCGGTGACTGTGCTATGAAATATTGTCCACGATTGTACCTTTCTATGGGAGTCGGGGTTATTTCTCATACAAATAAATACAATAGATACCAATGAGTTTCATATAGCGACAAAGGCAAAAGGTCTCATAAATATATAAATAAACTAGATGACCCGAATACTTCGCACCGTTAGTGGTCATAGTTCAACTGATGTCCAATAGATGGCGCCTTAAAAAAAAATTTTACAAAGAAACATTTAATTTTGATTTGTTTGTTTATTTTTCGCCATTAGAGGGAAAAATAATCTTCAAAATGGCGTATCAAACATTAATTTTGATATTAAGGGATATATTTGATACCGACAAAAAAATTTATATAGGTATAAAAATTGCCCGTTTGTTATTTGAAAATAAAGATATGACATAAATGCGTCAGTGGCCGAGTTGTTAAGGTTAAGAGGCAGTTCCCGTAGCAAAACCGTAAGAAAAGTACTTTTTAGAGGATCTCTTCTCGTTAATTATAAGGACTAAAAAATAAATAAGTATACAAAAAAAAACTTTAATATCTCAACTTGTCTTTCCACTTTTTATTTTATTTTATTTTTGTTTTAAATAATTATAAAACTTGTATACAAACAGGGTCAATATTTATAGTGACAATCTATTACGTGCATCTACTTCATACTTTGAAGTCCTATTTATTTGCGGTTTACACCCAGTGGCGGCGCTAGACCAAATGTAGACGTCGGCGACATCAGCTTTGCGAGGCCTCTTTCATTTCCCATTTCATCTCTTAAAATAGGCAAAAGTTTGCGATTCGTCCTTTTTATAGCAGAAAAATCCTGAACTCAAAATCAAGTCAAAATCGTCAATGACTATTTTACCATTAAGCAGTCTTCTCTTACGATAAGATAATTATTACGCTGTTGTCTGTGAAAGAAAGCAGAGAGTGCAAATTTTGTAAATTTTTGAACTTTTTTGCGAGGCCGCCACAGGCGCGAGGCCGTCGGCGGTCGCCGACGTCGCCGATGCCTAGCGCCGCCACTGTTTACACCAATCAACGGACAATTTTATGCTTTAAACACTTTTTTTTTTATATAACCTATAATTACATAATTTAATAATAAAAATACGAAATCACATAGAAATTCCACAAAGAGGGACCTACACTATCGCTTCTCTACTAACACTTAGCGTATTCGACATAAGCGGCTGAAGCCCCATGCTATTCATATTCTCAAGGCCGTTTGGTACAGGGAGCCCCTTAACTAGGCAGACCCACGATTCGATCCCGGCCATGTACATAATCCGACAAACCACACAAGTTTGTCTTCTGCGGAGTACCCTGGGACCGATAACACGATTTCGGGAGCTATAAGGCTACCCGCGAGGAAAAAAAGATATGATATTTACGGCAAATGACTTTGATGAAAATTTCAGGAATTATTGTGAGGTTTTTAAATCGATATTTTGGTTCCAAAGCTGGTATTTTCCATGTTTGGTGGAAATTGAAAGATGTTCCGTTAATATTCTGACAAAATCTTTGACAATAAAAGGATTATCCAATTTAACTTTAGAAATGATTGCAAATAAGTCTCGCAGGACCCTTGTTGTACCATCTCCGTAGATACAATTTACCAATTTCATTTCAAGATTTAGCGACCTGCTCTATTTTTCAATATAAAAGAAAAATTGGAAACCGTTGCACAACGAAACAACTTGGTTACGTTCCAATTCGTTACAAAGAATACAAACCACTACGTAAATTACTATGGTGGATACAACTCAAAATACTACCTATATGAAAGGAACTGAAAACCTAAAGAAAATTACGTTATAGTTGAGATTGTATCTGTCTGTGATATTTTCACGCAAAAACTACTGAACGAATTTTGTTGCGCCTTTCGTTATTAGGTAGATTCATTCACCGGGAAGGTTTACGAGTATTAAACATGGACCTATCATGTTTAGGAGCTGAACAATAATAGTATAAGTGAATCAAGTCGGGGAAAAAGTTAGCCCCAGCGAGTTATAATGGCGTATGCTGTCTAATTCGTCAGAGATATAACAAAATGATGTAGGAAGGAACTGTGTAGAGTAAAATATTCTACAAAAAAGTTTGCGCTAGCATATATCTATAGTTGGATATGTTATTTACATGATATTAAAGCATAAACATATTTTTAGATTTGTATAATGTCTGTCCCAATGTATGTTCAGAATATTCCCCGAAACTTTTAATAATGAAACTTGATGAAATAGTCTGGGATCTTAGTAGGTATTAACAAAAAAGCCGTGTCTAGACTAATATAAAAGATCAACAAAATATGTTTTATTTCTAACCGACTTAAAAAAAGGAGGAGGTCTTCGACTGCGTTTCTAGTGTGTATGTTACGCGATTACTCCGCCAATTGTGAACCGATTTTGATGGTTTCTTTTTAAATTGGTAAAATTTTCGGTATCCTCTCAAATGCTCTAAAAAATATATATAATTTCAGAAGCTATAATTTTAGTTGCTATAAATATTCATTTTCTATAAATTTAGATCCTGTAATTTTAAAAATCTATAAATGTGTTTGATATAATTTTTTAAATCTATAATATTAATTTCTATAACGTATTCTTCTTTGGCCTCGCCTTATCCCGTTACACGGGGTCGGCCTTCCCAATCATGCGGCGCCACTTGATTCGGTCCTTGGCGTCCTGTCCTCCTCCTTGAGGCCCATCTCCCTCATGTCCCTATGGACCTTCGTCAACCACGTGGTATGGGGTCTTCCTCTCCCCCTCTTGTTTGTAGCCATGGTCAGGCACTTTCTCACGACATGGTCGTCCTCTCTTCTAAGCACATGACCGTACCATCTCAGCCTGGACTCCTTCACCCTATCAGCTATCTGTGCAACCTTGAAGCTTCCTCTTATATGTTCATTTCTCACCTTGTCTTTGAGTGTAACTCCTCCTGCCCATCGTAGCATACGCATTTCTGTTGTGTGGAGTTTTTGTTCATGGGTCTTTTTCATCGCCCATGTTTCGCTGCCATAGAGAAGTGTAGGTCTAACAGCTGTTTTATAAATCTGTATCACACAGCACTCCAGTCAGCGTGCGCCACTTGCTCCAGCCTGACGACACCCTGTGAGATATATCAGCTTCAATTGATACATCCTCTGACAGCACTGATCCTAGGTATTTAAAGGATTTCGCTCTAGGCAGGGTTGTATTGTCGATCTTGATGTCCGCACTGGTGGTAGCATTTGGATTAAAGTTGCAGAACATGTATTCAGTTTTAGTTCTACTGATGCGTAAACCATTTTGCTCTAAAGACCCCCTCCATTGCTCCAGGCTGTATTTGATCTCTTGAAGGTTATCAGAAATAAGGGCCACATCATCAGCATATAGAAGGTTCCATGGTGTTGGTCGTTGGATTTTTGCTGTGAGGTAGTTTATTACTGTGTTAAATAGCAGTAATTTCTATAACGTATTGTTTTCTATAATTGCAGTTCCCATAATTTTCAAAATCTATAATTTCAAGTCTTATAATTTTTATAATATCTATTTTCAATTGCACTAATGGCTACTTTTCTCTAATTGCAGTTATTATAATTTTCTAAATATATAAATTCATTTTCTATAAATTTATTAATCTATAATATCAGTTGCTCTAATGGATTGATAAAATAATTGTACTCACTATATTTTTTAAAGTATAACTTCATTCTATATACATTTACAAATATATAAGCATAAAAAATAATTTTCTAAACTGAAATCAGTTTAAATAAGTACTATTACATATTAAAATTTACAGTAGTTTTTGTTAATCTTAACCTGTTGCAGTAATTTTCGATTCCTATTTCCCTAATTTGCAAATAAAAATAGGTTAGCGAGGAGCGAAGCGATGAGCGTGGTTTGAATAGTTCTAAAACAGAGCGCAAGCCGAGCGAGCGAAGCGAGCGTTCCGTGGCAGCGGACGGCGAAGCGCCAGAAACTCAAAACTAGCAGTTGCAGCAACCTTGCGTTGTACCTTTTGATTATTTAGATATCTTCAAAATTATACAAAACAATTTTAGATAAAACGAAAATTATAGCAAATTATATATTAGATCATTTAATGTTATAATTATATTTTGATAATAGTGATTTTAAAAATTTCAGAAATCGATTTTAGGGTAAAAAAAAATTATAGCAAATGAATAATTATATAATTTAATTTTATATATTTTGATAATAGTGATTTTGAAAATTACAGAAATCGATTTTAGGTTTAAAAAAAATTATAGCAAATGAATAATTAGATATTTAGTTTAATTTTATATATTTTGATAATAGTGATTTTGAAAATTACAGAAATAGATTTTAGGCTTAAAAAAAATTATAGCAAATCAATAATTATAGAACGTAATTTTATATCTTATGTACATATATATTCTAAAATTATATCAAAACATTTTAGAGATTATGTAGGAGACCCAAAATTTTCAGAAGCAATTTTAGTCAAAAGACGATGAAATATATGTCGATTTCGAAGATTTATTTTTGCAATGATATTATGTTATCACTTAAAATGAAAAAAAAATAAAAAAGTACACAGACTTCAAAATTGTTTATTGAAAAGCAAGAAATAATAAAATATTTCTACATTGAATTTGAGTTAATTTAGACACTACTTTCACTAATCTAAATAATTAATTACAAACATAGATAACATTGAACAGTTCTTATTTAGAATCTATTTTAATTTTGTAGCCTAATTTGGCACCAACAGACTTCAAATTGAACGGCGAAATATTTAATTACCGATATACTTTAGACTTGGTCGCAACATTGAAAAACCTTTCTAGTTCCTCTAAGCAACCCATCTGATTGTTGCCATGCCAGTATATTTGGCAGCAAGTTTAAAAGCGCATCCCGTACTGAATATTCAGTTGGACCCTCCTTTTAAAAATAGAAATAACAGCGTTTCATTCCAATTTCGGCGTCAGATAGCACCATACGCAAAAACCAATTTGGGTGATAGCGCTCCGAGAAAATTGGTTCCTTTCGTCCATACAATTTATTGCCAGAAACGTGGACTGAGTGATATTTATTGCATGATTTTCGCATATTTCTTGTATAGATAACGTTAGCGTTGATTCTTACATTACAAATATTTGTTGCGTTTGGTTTCATTGTACAATTACTGGGCTTTTGTATACAAGGATCTCGTCACGGCTTTGCTTTATTCATAAAATATTATAAACTAGAACGTGAGTAGATATTTTATGTTGGTTGGTTTATTTGATACTTTGTTTGCTTGTCCTTTTTTCACATCAATAAAGAGCAATGGATTGACGTGATTTTGACAGTGATATAGGCTATTTTTCATCTCGAAAATCCTTCGGGATAGAATTTATGTCACATTTCAAAAAAAATCACGGGCGAAGCATTTAGAATTTTTTGAAAGACTGGGACTGACAGACGGACGGACTAAACGATCTTATAAAAGTTCTTTGTTTTACTACGCAACCCTAAAATCACGATTTGTAATTTGAAAATATATATGAATAACGGTTTTTAGAATTTTTATCTGTCTGTCCTTATGTTCTTTTTCAGATTGGGATATAAAACGGCTAAATCAATTTTCATGAAATTTTCAGCAATTATATGACTATAGTCTTGTGGCGACATTATTAAAGTTACCTAATATTATATTTATTAATTTAATTCGAAGCCACATCCTTACGCAGCAGAGTACCGCTCGCTGTCCGCTGACGCCGACCGATAGCGGATACGTCCATTGTTCGCGTTGAGTGTCGCTCGCATTACGTTAATATTTATTATTTCATTTCACCTGTTTGTAAAAATAACAGTAAATCCATTTATCTAAATCAATACCTAAAAGTTGGTGACCGTTAGTTACTTCGTCCAGCTATAATAACAGTTGGATTTGAATCCCGACAAATGTGGGATAATATCAATAATAGGATGGGGTAAGATGGGGATGAAGTGAAGCCGTGGATAACATGCTTGACATAGCAGTCGTATTCAATCATGACGTGGTCCACAGCGCGACGTACCTTGCACTTTCTTGGGAAAAATAGTGCAGTGGTTTCTCCTTGCCTTCTGCACCAGACATTTGAGCCCATTTAGGTCTTCAAGCTGCCTGTAGCCTCTTCCAGCCAGTTTCCTAGCTAGGTGTATGGTTATACCGCCATTGCTCGCTCGTCAGAACCTCGTTTGTTGTCTAGCAGAGGGTACCAAGCGTGCAGGGGGGTGAGCATATATTTGACGTGACATCTTTCGTGTCGACCGAAAGGCCAAAAACGTTTATGTCCGTACAGGACCAGCCAAAGAATGCCCGGTCCGAGAATGTCCATTCCTACAATGTGCGGACAAATTCTGTGTACTTGGCTTTGTCCGGCCCAGATTTGCTCGGCATTCTTGTGTTGGACATTCTCGGACCGGGCATTCTTTGGCTGGTCCTGTACCGACATAAACGTTTTTCACCCCCAGGTGAGGATGACATTTGGGGTAGGATCGATCTTATTCCGTTCTCCCCCTTACCCCCCTTACTATTGTGTAATACACGCGGCCTTCATAACTTGTGGTGTGGCTAGTAACAGTGTCTACTTTTTGCCAGTGTTCCATATTAATCTTTCATGGAAAGGGCAAT
Source organism: Nemapogon koenigi (assembly GCA_963924495.1). Classification (NCBI taxonomy): domain Eukaryota; kingdom Metazoa; phylum Arthropoda; class Insecta; order Lepidoptera; family Tineidae; genus Nemapogon; species Nemapogon koenigi. The sequence goes on along the minus strand of OZ004647.1, from coordinate 9,524,341 downwards.
TATATTATTATAGTACCTCAACCCCTTTACTGGACTAGCACGCGCATAAACATTAAAACAGTTTGTTTATATAATGTACCGAAGTAAATAAAAACAGATTTGGTATTCCACATTTTGTTATTTTTCCACAGTAAACTTGATAAAACTTTCAAACATAGACTATGAATTCAACACAATGAATAATTTTATTATGAAAATAAAAATAATATGTACATAATCTGGCATTTAGATCACAAAATAACTCTAGGTGGCCGCAAGAAATAAAATCGGCTGAATGAAGAAAACTTATCATCCGCTGAGCATTCTGGGCCTACGACATAGACGGGCTCCCCCTTTCGCCAATTTTTTGCCCTTTGACCAGTTAAACTGTCCAGGTGCGCAGTAATAAGTTACCTTAGATTTCGTTGGTATCGTTTTGTGTCGCGAGACAGAGCTCTAGGAAAATAGTTAATTGTGATGTTTTAAATGGGAAAGGCGATCTAGGACGTCAAACTTGCGGAAACCTAGTGTTTCCAATCATTAATTATAATTATTAGGTTTGTATTTTAACATAAACATCATATAACGTAAAATCCGTTGCGACAATAAAACGACAGAAAAATATATACTCAAAGGGCTAAGATGGTCAATAAATAAAAAAAACTCTATGACGGTTTCGAAACCCTAAAAACTATCGTTGCCCCTGAAATTTCCATTATGATCATCTGAACCAAGATTTGAATGTTGTTATTTTTGTGTATTTATTTGTGTTATTGTGTATTCAAAACAAAGGGAATGTAGGTTTGGATGTGTGATAAATTCGTAAAATAAATGTCTAACTAAAATTTCTAACTAGGTACTTTTTACTTTTGTTTACTTGCAAGCTGCCCTGAAATTTTCTCGAAACCCATTGTAAAAAAACATTGATCCTCCTGTAAAAATAACAGATGCCTATAATAGTTACTTATGTCTGGTAAATAGGTGATACAGTAACAGACTTGCAACCTATTCTGTTTAATATGTAGACAACTGGCAAAAAGTGGACACTGCTATTGGTGTCGCTGGCCACAACGCGAGGTATAAAGGCTGTGAAGAAGAAGTTGTGTTTGTTCCATCACATCCATCACCACAGCACCCTGTAACATTTTCATGTAAAATGCTTTACATTTTCGTTTCTAAAATCCATATTGTAAAAGTTTCTGATAGGAACCAACGACTAATACACTCGATATTTTGAAAAATAACCTTCTATAAATATTTAGCCATTGTGAAAAAAGCTTATTCCTAACATAATAAGATTCAATTCAGCTTATCCAGCATTTTAGAATAACGTCAGAAGCACACAACCTTTTTAAAGAGTGTGCTGAAAATCCACAAAAGAGTGCTGTGGGAACCAACCGACACTTCTCACAGAGTATCGAGTAGGCTTTGCCAAGAATACTATTGTAACTGGATTATACTTTAAATACCGCGCCAGTGGAACTTTGATATCACGTTAGCATCTTTAGGAACCGCGCCATCGTTCGTTCCACTCGGTCATTCGTTTCGATCGGTCGAAAGAGTATCAACCGTTTAACAAAATAGTAGCATAGATTATCGCTCACGGGAACGAGGACCACAATGGTAAAACGAAAAGGCAAATGTCAATATAATTATGTATATTAACAGTTTATTATTTCAGCATTTCACTTCACTTTCTTCGCTTTAATTAGCACATAATAAGGAAATGCATACAATTGGTGAAACGAATGCAAAGATTGAAAATGAACGAAATAAAAAAAAAATCCATGCTACATTTTAGTGCTCCGCAACAGAGTCGATTGAGACAATTTGTGCTAGATTTTCATCCTTTCCACTGTTCAAAGTCGAATTAAACCAACTTCTAATTGTCGTATAGATTTGGCACTTTATCGATGACAATACAATAATTTGGTACCATCGACCTGATCTGATAATGGAGCTACGATGTGGATAGTGGATCAAAACGTAACGACGCAACCCCATCGATTTTGGGCTTGTTTGATTTGTCTTCACAAGTACTCTGGTCCTAGATAATGTCCAGGGTGCTGATGATAGGTGCTGGAAGGTGGCCACAGGGACTCTGTAACGAAACGACGTAACCCCATCGAGTTTGGGCTCATTTGGTTTGCGCAAGTCTGCGTTTCGACAAAAGCGTGTTTTTTTTTGTTTTTATAAACTATTAATTATTAGAAATAGGAATATTCTATATCCAATATCCCTTATCAACATACCGTTATTATATATTATTATGTCCTATATTTGGGTCGAGTCGATAGTGTGGCGAAATCTGACTCTTATCAAGGAATTAGCAACTGCGATGCTAGTGCTCTTAGTGAACAACAAACGAATTAAAAATGATATAAATAAAACAGTTTTGATGACATATAGATAGGAACCAGTTTGCAAGCGACCGAAAAGGCGTTGCGCAACTGGTTGCTAATTGTAATTTTTTAGCTGAAAAAGCTTTTCGTTACGTTTGGAAACACCAACTGTGGTGAAAGAAGACGCAAGAAATCCACAGGTACGGGCTAATTTCTATAATTTGTAGTAAAATGTACTTACTAAAAAAATAGACTAAAAAAGGTGAAAATATTTTCTTTATGAAAGTAGCGAACTAACAGATTAGAAAAAGGGCAATTATACATGATACATGGTTTACAGTACTATTTATGAAAAGATGTATAGATGAGTGAGGCGTAAGAGGTATGCCAGGATCGTAGCAAGTGGATATCTTTCTCTGGCTACCCGAAGCGAAATAAGAAGTGAGTATATTGTATTAAAGGTCCTTGGCAGTCGGCCATCTTACTTCTGTCAAAAATATGGAAAATCTCAATTAAGGCAGGGATCAACCTCGATAATAAATACTATTTGCATTCCGGTGGGCGGATGCTTATGTAGGACGATATAAGGTTGAATATTGCTTGGCATATTTTACGGGGTCACGCAGCTACATTTGAATTAAATTAAACAGAGAAAGTAATCGGTTAAAGTTTTAATAGATTATTCAAGCTATTTTATTCTTAAAAAAAAAGTATATAGTTGTCGCGCAAAATATTGTAAATTTACGCAACAAAGCTTTTTTATAGAGGTATTTTGCATTATTTTTTTTCGATAGGCCAAAACACTTATGAAAAATCTATGCGGTTAAAGATTTATGTAAGTAGTATTATTTGTTATCCACTATATTTTTTTGAGATTGAGTTTGATTCCTGACACTTCAGAGTAAGCGTCGAAAAATGCCACTTTTAGAAGATTGCGTGTTTGTACCCTGCCTTAATCCTAGAAAAATTAGTTTATTTATACAACATAGTTTTTAAAACGCAATAGCAATGCTTGTTATAAAACTACGGCTATTGTTGTTGCTATGGATTTTGAGAAAGTTCTGACTAATGTGATCCATAAAATATGCCTAATCCAGAGATGTTGTAGAACTGGGACGCACACAACTCGTCGCTTTCGAGAATGGGTTAGTGTGAACATTTGAAAGACTAGTAAACATTGGACCATACTTCATTCTAAATACTTACTTAAGTTCACATTGGATTCATAATAATGTGTAATTTTGAAATTCCTTTGTCTTTTTTATTTACCTCTGTCTGTCTGTGACTTTTTCATGCAAAAGCTACTGAACGAATTTGCGAATTTTTCATTATTAGATAGGAACAGTCGATAGGTAGTCGATAGCCTAATTGGTAGGACGGTGGACTTGAGGTCCCAGGTTCGAATCCTACCCCTTGCCAAAATGCTAAGCACTAATTTTCTTTAAGAATATGTGCTTAAATCGACACCTCGTGCTCCGGAGGGCACGTAAAGCCCACCCGCCTGCCAAGCGTGGTGACTATGGCAATTCCTCTCAATGAGCACCACTAAACATGGTGCACCTAGAGGGAGACCATGATCCAGCAGTGGATCTTAAAAGGTTGATGATGATGATGATGAGATAGGAACATGTCCCTAACATTATAATATAAGTCAAATCGGGGAAAAAGTTAGCTCCTGCGTGTTTTCATGGCGAATGCTATCCAATCCGTGAGAGATATAACAAAATGATGTTGGATTTGTTACGATCCTGACATACCTCTTTCGCTTCTTTTATATTAATCATACCTTTCATACATGCTCGGCGATTGTGTGTACTATTAATATTTCCATTGATCAATACATTTTTTATATGTTCAATAAAAGTATACCTAGATCATTCTCTGCCAGCATTTCCTTTCATTTTAGTCACAACATCATATTTCACTCCGCATTCTTCTCTAATGACATTCCGGATGCGGTCAATACGCTTTATATAATTATACAATATTTGTTAAAAGTATTGCTTTTCGTTATGTAACTTAAATAAATGTTCACAGCTACCACCCTGCGACCAGAAGCCATGTAAAAATATTTTAATTCCCCAACAGAACCTAAAATACTTGTCAATCCTTTAAAATTTCCCGCCAAAGCCTCCCCTAAGCTACAGTAGCATCATTTATAAAGTCATATAAATAATATTTGTAAACAAACAGCGCTGTAGTGAGTTAATGAGTTGTAAATAGGTCGGATACACGATCCGGCTTTGGGCCATTAATAATGGTGAGAAGGGGCGGAGAGGGAGTGGTGTCTTGAACAGTTCCTTTGGGCAATTACTCCCTACGATCCTGTATTTTACATGTTCCACACTGGGGTAAACAGAATTGATAATTTTATTATTTGCTGCAAGACAAACGGCGGTAGACTCAATAGTTAATAATATTTGAATAGTTTATAACAAAACCTAATAAAACAAGCTTTTGTCAGTCACCAAATGAGACCAAACTCTATGGGGTTACCTCGTTTCGTTACAGAGTTACTGTGCTCACCTTCCGGCTCCATCATCAGAACGGAACCCTAAAAATTATCCACGTGATTTATTTGCAAATATATAGTTGAGGTCGGAGATTGAAAAAATATGTCCAACGGAATATAATTTATCTTCAATTGAGGTTACATAAGAGTGACGGAGCTGATGCCGTTGAGATATTTTAAGATCGAAAAAACAAATAGAATGTCAAGGTGAGGAAATATACTAATTTTAATTATTTTACAAAAGGATCCTTAAGACCTCTTTGGCCCATTAAGGTTAAGAGCCATTGGAACCCCAATTAATTTAACGGACCTTCCTTTAAAAATTTGATGAGAAAAATTGGAAGTTACTCGTTTGCTTTCCCTTCTACTTTGTGAAGATTAATTACATGAAATATAATTATTTTTCTCTCTGCCTATCTGTTTTTTCAGATGAAGCCGTAGCTATTTTTTATATCTAGGGAATTTTTTACGTACATTTTTAAGATATATAAACTTGAATGGTTTCTCGATGATAAGTTTATGGTGATTATATAATACTACCTTTCTGCCCGGCTTCGTCCATCAACATTTTTTTGGAATGTGATAATAATATCGAATTGTTTCCGGGATAAAAAAATAAATTTTATATCTTTGTTTCTGGATCAGAATAGATATATACCCAAATAAAATAGATCCTTTTGTGGCCAAATGTAATTATATTATATTATTTTAATCTATTAATCTGTTGTGCTGTGGATTTTTAATAAATAAATAAATAAATAAATAAACCTATGTAGGGGCGCTGGAGGTGTCGAGCGTAGGGGTTTAAGCCCATAGAAGCGAATTTGGGCTTAAAATTATAAGAAAAATACAAAGAATAACATTCTAAACTCTTGACATTGAGCAAGAAGCGACATTTGGCTTTTTATTTTTGGTTTTTTGTTAGGTAAGTATCTTGAAAAGTAAGTAGGTATTGCTCTTAGAGAAAAATATTTCGAGTAAACCTTGTGCAGGTGATAATTCTGCACGCGGATTAGGCATATATAAAAAAAGCAAAAAAGATGAAAAAGGCAAAACAATGAAAATAATCATAAGTAATACTTGCGGTGCTTTAAATTCGATAATAATAGGATATGTTTAAGACTTTTGTATGTTTAACAATGTGCACTAAGTCTGATCACGACATTTCAAAATGGCGGTCTATTGCAAAATTGTTTAGTTGAAATTTCGATTGTCTGCAAAGTTGGTAAAACGAAACGAATCGTAACCTGTTTTGCTAGAATTTGTAGGTACTAACAATGTCTTTGATCCCTCAAAAATTCAGATTTCTAAATAAATAGACAAAAAAGATATTAAAAAAAAATCCGTTCGAAAAAATCGACAAACATTAAATTGTCTATCAAAAAATGCGTTCAAAACTGTGTTTTTCACGAAGTGTGTACGAAGTCGGTACCTTAGAAAGGAGATACGGTAAAATAAATGTCACCATAATGAAGCTGAGAAAAATTACATAGTTCCATTCCTATGTATGTTTTTAAATAAGTTTTTGTTTCCCCAAAATCTAAATTCTATTATCTACGCTATACGTCGTGATTGGGTCATCAAACTCTACATCCAGTACGTCCAGATAGATTCGGAGAAATTAAGCTGTGACAGACGGACAGACAGACACATGAGCGATCCTATAAGGTTTCCGTTTTTTTCATCGGATGTACGAAACCATAAAAAACGCTACTAGTCTAGACTAGCCTTAATAGTAGTCGCCAACGATCCAAAGAACCTCAAAAATTCGATTCGAATTTAAATCTGTTTACACACTTCCGTCCTATTTCCTGAAATTACTTCCTATAAATTTATACCAAGCTAATTTGTTACACACCCAAAAAGGTAAAATAAATTATTTAATACATAACGCTAACTTTAACGATCGGGGGTAAGTAGCGTCAGAACAATAAAGCCTTTGACAAGAGAAAGCATACTGGCTTTAATTTTCCCGTACGTTTGCTAATATTCGCAAAGTCACTCGAAGTTATGTTTCTAAGTAATTAAATGTTTGTAGCAATTTACCACCTTGGTAGCGTCAATATACATAAATTTGGTTTGTCCTTATGTCTGTCTGATACGTCTCGTAGGGTGACAATTATTTACAAGTGAGTTAGAATTAATTAAATGTTAACAATGTTTAATGAAATGTTCAGAATTCGCAGATAAATTTCAGCGATAGAGCAATGGTTAGAGGGTTGGGACTTAAAACCAGAGAATCTTGGTTCAATTTTCATTTGAGACAAAAAAAGCTTCTGAAAATAATGAGCTTGTGGCGGCTCTACTGTCTCAATACTGAAAGCTGTATTGCGATAATAAAAATATTTAATAGATTGGCTTTTCAGCGACACGCGTTAGGGATAATTTCCTTTTGTTCTGAGTCGCTGGATTGTTGCGTGTATTGCAATTTATATAAGCTCTAGCTAGTCCAATGAATGAAATACAGCGATAGGATTTTAATCAACTGGCTAAATGAGTACTTGGTCTCAAACTTATCCGAACTAAAAATGAATGATTCTGATTCCAAGGTGCGTCGGTGGCCGAGTGGTTAAGACGTCTGGTATTAACTAGGCAGACCACGGGTTCAATCCAGGATCCCGGTCATGTACCAATGGGATTTTTTATTTAAAAACTTATGTACATTATCCGACAAACCTTTCCGCCACTCGTTAGGTATAGCCTCACAAATGTCATCGGTTAAACGAGGGAGACTTGCTCTTCCGCTGGGTGTACCCTGGAACCGTAACACGGTTTCGGGAGCTGTAAGGCAACGCGTAAAGAAAAAAAAGATTCTAATTCCCTGGGATCGATGATGGGTATTTGAATGATAAGCAAAGGGGAGCTGCCCCAAAATAAGGAATATGACAGTAATAAAAAATACACAATAATATTTTTAAGAGACAATCGTATGCCAATTGTTACGATCCTGACATACCTCTTTAGTTTATTTTATATTCATCATGCCCTTCATATAGGTATATCGCTCGGCGATTGTGTGTACTTTTAATATTTCCATCGATCAATACATTTTTTATATGTTCAATAAAAGGACACCTAGGTCGTATTCTGCCAGCATTTCCTTTCACTTCAGACATATAAACCTTTTTAGTCAATCTTTCATCCTTCATTCTTTCAACCCTAAAATTAGCTAAAAGGAACACGCGGTGCAACAATAAAAGCGAGCTCTGCATCTATGAAACCCCAGAAAACTTTAATCCAGGTCTCTATGTAGAATTTTCAGCGCACCGTAAAACTAGAATGAACACAGATAAAAGGGGAACTTCTAAAATTTTATGAACTAAAAATATCAAAGATTTACCCACACATTGTTGTCTTATGATGCTGGTTTGTGAACTTTAAGAATACGAAATTATTTGTTCGTTTTGATAATATTATTCACTTTAGAAAGGTTATTTTTTATTATATCTATACTATAATATTATAAAGAGGAAAGATTTGTATTTTTGTATTTTTGTGTGTGTGTATGTTTGTAATTAATAAACTCAAAACTACTGTGCCGATTTCAAAAATTCTTTTACCATTGGAAAGCTACATTCACATAGGATATATTTTTGGAGTTTAAAAGGGCCATATATCGAAAACCACTGACCCTAGACTGGTCGCGGTAGACAGCGGTCAAAACAAACATGTGGTGCATGAGATCTGAAATTTATTATTTTATTTTATATGGAATGATGAAACTAAGTTAATTACCATTAGAGAGGGTTATCAGAGATTTTGAAATCGCTTTGTTGTCATCCTAATAAAAGTCCAGATAGTAATAAACTCACTAAGTTTTAAAACGGCTCCAGACATCCATACAAAATCTAATTCAACTCTTTGAAAATATTTTTTTAATTCAATAATTTACTAATTTTTTTTATATTCTTCACAGGTTACCTTACAACTTCCGGGAATCGTTGCCGGCCTCAGGGTATCCAGTGGAAGACAAAGTCTTCCTCATTTAGCCAATGATTTTTTTGAGGCTATACCTAACGAGTTGCTAGCTCTGTTGAGGTATATAGATGGAAAAGCCTCTTTGTACGGTTTGCATAGATTTTTTATTATAAAAAACCCATTGGTACATGGTCGGATGTAGGGATCGAACCCGCGACTTTTCAGTTGCGAACCGACGTCTTACCCACTCAACCACCGACGCCTTGTGTAGTTTTTTAAAGCCTGTAGTCAACTTTTTAATGGTAGAAACCTTTATGTTAAGGGCCCTATGATCTACCTGTGTCACTGTAATTTAGCATATAGTTTAAAGCGCTGTTTAACCTTTAACCTTCAATTAAAATTCTTGCGTTTTTTTTAGTTTATTAAAAAGTCAAAATAATAATAATTTTATTATTTTTGACCAATAAAAAAATCATAAAATATTTTTTATTTTGAATTTTTAATAAGCTACCAAAAAAAACGCAAGACGTTTAATTGAAGGGTAATGGTTAAACCCAAAAATTTAAAAGCTTTGTGATAGATTATGAAAGAGAAAACGGGGGCAAAGTTTAACCACCCATATTTCCTATTCAAAAAACCCATTGAAAAAATAACAGCTAATTCACTTAGATATATTGAATAAGTAACTATATGCTAAATTACAGTGACACAGGTGGATTATTTACAGAGAAATTAAGAATAGTTTATCCTAGAAAAATTATGGATATAGGAGCCTTAAGGATATTAGTACATTTTCAATGAAAGAGTTTAGCATTCCCTTCATTTCACTGACCCTTAAAGGGTGTGAGGAAATTATCAAATATAACGACAACCAAACATGGCTGGGTCGACCCCATTAAAGTTCATATACCTTGCTATAGGCGTGCCTAACAAAATATTGAGGCAATTATTGCGGCCAGCTGAGGCAGACCTTCTTTCAGACACACTTGTAGGCGCGATAGGGTGTCTCGTCTCCTAAATAATAAAGTATTTCTGAGGTCTTAAATCATAGATGTAAAAAAATAAGAGTAAAATATATACCACAAATGAATACACCTTTCTTAAAAACGTTTTTAAGTCTATCATCAATCTCAAGTCTATTTTATCTCAAGAGGGGTAGGCAGAGACAATCGAATGCCATTTGTTACGATCCCGACATACCTCTTTAGCTTTTTTATATTCATCATACCTTTTATACATGCTCAGCGATTATGTGTACTTTAAATATTTCCATCGATCAATACATTTTTTATATATTCAATAAAATTACACCTTGGTCGTCCTCTGCCAGCGTTTTCTTTTACTTCAGTCATATAAATCTTTTTAGTTTCATCCTTCATTCTTTCAACGTGTCCAAACCAGCGTAAACTACTTGTCTTCATTTTAGTCACAACGTCATCTTTCACTCCGCATTCGTCTCTAATGACATCGTTCCGAATGTGGTCAATACGCTTTATATCACACATTCTACGTAAAGACCGCATTTCCACTGCATTTATCTTACTTACATTTTATTTCTATTTTATTTTAAAAGTTTAATCACTTCTTCGAATCTGTACATCGAAGTGTGATTAATGGCACACTTCTCCCACCAATGGCACACTTCTCCCACCAATGGCACCATTCGATGGTCCATATAAACCTTCTTAGGTTATAATATAAAATAAAATAATACCTACATTTGCGAAAAGGATAGGACTCAATATTAGCCGATTGACTTAGTGCAAAAGTAAAAGTCCCCAATTTCTGATTTGTGAGGGTCCTGTTGGATATCGGCAGATTTCGTTGGAGACGGGTGTGAGTAGGGTCTGCACAATAAATTTGTCCAAATCGCTCTGTTTATCTGTTGACGTATTAGACAATATATGGACCTTATGTGGACCTATATTTTATTTTAGGTTACTTATGAGTCAGATTTCCAAACTAAGTAACTAATAAATCGGAAAACAAACATTCACGGCTATAGGTGTGGCCATACAATTGACAAATCTAGTCACTTCTTTAACAGACTGTTATTTTTATAAAAAAGTGCGGAGGCCGGCTTTACGTGCCCACCGAAGCGCGAGGAGTCGATTAAAGTACATATTCTTAAAGGAAATTGGTGCTTAGCATTTTTGGGACGAGCGGAGATTGAACCCGGTACTTCCCGGATTCAAGACAACGGTCTACCAATTTGGCTATCGAGATAATTTCTACTTTGTTTATTTATTAAGAACGAATTAGGAACGCGTAGGATCTATCATCACGCCTTTTATCCCAAGAGGGGTAGGCAGAGACGATAGAATGCCATTTGCTACGATCCTGACATACCTCTTTCGCTTCTTTTATATTCATCATACCTTTCATACATGCTCGGCGATTGTGTGTATTTTAATACTTCTATTACCTAATTAATACATTTTTATATGTTCAATAATAGTTCATTTTAGTCACAACAATTTTTCACTCCGCATTCTTCTCTAATGACATTGTTTCGGATGCGGTCAATATGCATTATATCAGACATTCTACGTGAAGACCGTATTTCCACTGCATTTATCTTACTTTCATGCTTCTTATTCCATACCCAAGTCTCGCTTCCACAAGTAAGTGATGGAACTAAAACAGCATTATGTATATTAATTTTACTTTTAGTTGTAAGTTGTGTATTTCTGCAAACATTGTTTAGTCATGTGGACAAAACCTTGCTTCCCGCTTTCACTTTCCTTTTTTTTTCTATCCTATTTCCTTGTCTATCTTTCCATTTCTTGTAGACACATTCAACAAATTCATTAACTTGCTCTAATTTACATCCTTTCACACAAATGTTACACTCCGTCCTTTCATCATCCTTTTCAAATACTAGTAATTTAATTTCGAATTATTAATTTTCATGAATTTCTTCTTATTAACTACTTTTATTTTTATTTATTACAAGCTTCTCATTGAAATAATCCCGTAGCTGTAATATGCCCCTCCCCCGCCCGCTTTCGCGGTATAAAAAGTAGTACATGTCATTCTCTGACCCCAAAACTACCACTATGCAAAAATCATGTCGATCCCGTAAAAAACAAAAACAAATCTATCCCACGGGAACCATAAATTTTTCCGGGATAAAAAGTAGCATATGTGCTATTCCAGACTATAATCTATCTCTGTGCCAAATTTCATCCAGATCCGTTCAGCTGTTCTGGCGTGATTGAGTAACAAACATACATACATCGATACAAGCTTTCGCGTTTATAATGTTAGTGGGGTGAGATTGCGCCAATAGCTATAATCTCTTAAATATCATGTTTTCGCATTAATGTATCGTTAATTTGCTATGATTGTAAATCTATCCAATGGTGTATTTATCGGTCGTGGTATAAACGAAACGATCATAATTCAACATTATGAGATCCTGACTCTACATAATTTTGCTGTGTGCTTTTAATCTGAAAATTTGTAATAACTTTTCAGTTCAAAACGAAAATTCAAAAATTTTTTATGTGATTCGCCATTCGAGGAAAGTGGCTATGAATGGAGGTGACCAACAAGATGCGTCGGTGGCCGAGTGGTAAAGATGTAAAAACGAGCAAAAAAATCACGTTTGTTGTATGGGAGCCTCCTTAAATATATTTTTTTTCTGTTCTTTAGTATTTGTTGTTATCATCTGTGCAAACTATCACGGTTCAGGTCAATACAGCCTGGTGACACACGGACAGACAGACTGACGGACAGCGGAGTCTTAGTAATAAGGTTTACGTTTTTACCCTTTGGGTACAGAATCCTAAAAAAGGACATTATTCATGGCGTATGCTGTCTAATATCCGTCAGAAATATACCAGAATGATGTAGAAAAGAATTGTCTAGAAAATAATAATCTACAAAAAGTCCGCTGTAGTCTATCTCGAATAGATTAGTAGTTACAAACGTGCTAGTTTGCGAATAAATTTGTTTTTTTTTTCTTTCTTTACGGGTTGCCTTACAGCTCCTGAAATCGTGTTACGGTCCCAGGGTACCCAGTTGAAGGCCAAGTCTTCCTCTTTTAGGCGATCATATTTGTGAGGCTATACCTAACGACTGGCCAGTTCTGTTGAGGTATATTTAGATGGAAAAGCCTCTAAGTGTGGTTTGTCGGATTATGTACATAAGTTTTTAATTAAAAACCCATTGGTATATGGCCGGGATCCGGGATCGAACCTGTGGCTTAATAAAGTCTGAAAATTTATATTATTTGCGTTTTTTGTCTATTCTTTCGTCTAGTAGAATATGTGATTTCTACTATATTGGTGACCCAGGTTGCGTGTTCATAAAGTAAAGAAGAGTGATGGTTTAAACTGTTTAATGCTGAATTTATATTACTCAGGTATTATATATTATATAATTAAGGCAAACTGTTATGAACGAGTTGGACGACTGAAGAGCGCGGGGCAGGCAGCTAGGTGGGTATGGCCGCGGAAAATTGTACAATAACATTCGGGACACGGTAACACAAAGTAACATTAGTGAAGTTAGTAACACACGTGAACGATGTAAAGCTGAGTTTACATTATTAGAGTTTTGAGTTATCAGAGGTATAAAAGTGATCAACTTTTGAAGTCGGTATACTGCTTAGGTCGATTTAAGGTAGTCGATAGCCTAATTGGTAGGATGGTGGACTTGAAATCGGAGGTCCCGGATTCGAATCCTACCCCTTGCCAAAATGCTAAGCACCAATTTTATTTAAGAATATGTGCTTAAATCGACTCCTCGTGCTCCGGAGGGCACGTAAAGCCGGCGTCCGGTCACCAACCCGCCTGCCAAGCGTGGTGACTATGGCAATTCCTATCAATGAGCACCACTAAAAATGGTGCACTAGAGGGAGACCATGATCCAGCAGTGGATCTTAAAAGGTTGATGATGATGATGATACTGCTTAATGAGTTAATTTATTTTTGCGTTTTAAGTAATTTCGCTGTTAATAACATCATTACAAAAATAAATCATCGAAATCAGCATACATTTCATCGAGTTATGACTAAAATTGTCAGAAAAATCGGTTTTTCAAAATATCTGAAAAACTACTAAACTAATTTTCATAAAAAAAAAATGGGACCAATCTGAAAGAATTCTCTGTCGATTAAAAAAGAAACCATCAAAATCGGTTCACAATTGGCGGAGTAATCGCGTAACAAACATACAAAATCAAAATTTCTGAATACTACTTACCCGATTTTCATAAAAACAAAAATGGGACAAATCTGAAAGAATTCTCTGTCGATTAAAAAAGAAACTATGGTATTGTATGCTTATTTACATAAATAATGCATTATTTTAAACAAAAAGTTCGTTTTTATTGCATCAGGTCTAAGTGGGACATATGAATTTTGTATGGCAGTAAAAACAAATCTTAACATAACTACTAATAAAACAAACCTACATTACTTAGGTTATTATTAACTTATTCAAGAATATCTGTTATTGAAAAATGTACAATAATTTCTGGCCGTACCCAGGTATATGAAGTGCGCCCACGCTCATTTACATAAAACATGTGCGTGTGTGTGGGTCATGCAAGTGTGTGTAGATCCCCTACAACGACTTTCTGAGAGGAGTCATAAAGGTTAGGTTCAATTGGTATATTTTTTTAGGACCAATGGGTGAGGTTTACGGTGCCGCGTACTTGGCCTTTTAAGGACATGATTGTTATCAACTCACTTATTACCTATACAAGTTTCTGTCCGCGGTTTCACCCGCGTGGAAATAGCTCAAAAAATAAGTAATCCCGTGGCTGTAATTTGCCCCTCCCCAGCCCGCTTTCGCGGTATAAAGCCCCGAAATTACCACTATGCAAAAAAACATGTCGATCCCGTGAAAAACAAAAACAAATCTATCCCACGGGAATCATACATTTTTCCGGGATGAAAAGTAGCCTATGTGCTATTATAGACTATAATCTATCTCTGTGCCAAATTTCATCCAGATCCGTTCAGTCGTTCTGGCGTGATAGGTGTACTTTTATTGAACATATAAAACATGTATTGATCGATGGAAATATTAAAAGTATGTATGAAAGGTATGATGAACATAAAAGAAGCGAAAGAGGTATGCCAGGATCGTAACAAACGGCATTAGATTGTCTCTGTCTAGTGTCTACCCCTCTTGGGATAAAAGGCGTGATTTTATGAAATAAAAAACATTTTAATTTACACAATTCTTTCCTAGATCATTTTGTTCTGTCTCTGATAGATTAGATAGCATACGCCATGAAAACTCGCTGGTGCTAACTTTTCCCCGACTTGTTTACTTATACTGTTAATGCTCAGCTCCTAAACATGATAGGTTCATATTTAATACTCGCAAACCTTCCCGGTGAATTAATCTATCTAATAGTGAAAACCGCAACCAAATCCGTTCAGTAGTTTTTGCGTGACAGACAGACGCGGCGGACTTTGTTTTATAATATGCAGTAATGAAAAATAAAATTAAAATATCTTCACGGATTGCCTTACAGCTCCCGGAAACTGTTGCCGGCCCCAGGGTACCCAGCGGAAGACAAGGTCTTCCTCACTTAGCCGAAGATTTTTGAGGCTATACCTAACGAGTGGCCAGCTCTGTTGAGGTATGTAGATGAAAAATCCTCTATGTATGGTTTGTCGGGAAATGTCTACATAGATTTTTGAAGTTAATAGGTACTTCTTTAGGCGCATTATGAAAAAAATATTATGAGAGTGAAATTATACGATGTAAGAAAAAAGTTACAGTATGAAGTTGCCGAGAGTGAAATTTTGATAGGATGAAGTTGCCGATACTGAAATGAAAAAAGCTACCAACAAAATAGAAATAGGAGGTTAGTCGCGCATGTTGGCACGCTCGTCGCCTCTGATCACTGTTTTCATATTTATAATATTTATTATCCACATGTTTCCAGTTTCTACATTCACAACACGTGTTTTAGTTTCATACAAGTACGAATTATATATGTGCTTATTATATTATATTCAGTAGTGGCTTAAATTGAATATTTTAATTAATATTATTTACTAATCGTAAAGATGCATAGAGTACTAAGCCTATGGAGGGGCCATAGACGGGCTCCCCCTTTCGCCAATTTTCCCCCCTTTGACCAGTTATACTGACCAGGTGCGCAGTAATAAGTTACCTTAGATTTCGTTGGTATCGTTTTGTGTCGCGAGACAGAGCTCTAGGAAAATAGTTAATTGTGATGTTTTAAACGGGAAAGGCGATCTAGGGCGTCAAACTTAGTGTTTCCAATAATTTATTATAATTATTATGTTTGTATTTTAACATAATCATCATATAACGTAAAATCCGTTGCGACAATAAAACGACAGAAAAATACAGTGGTACAGGGGCTAGTACTAGGCGTTTACCTCCCCCCCCGCCAAAAGTGGCAGAAAAAATTGTTCGGTGATTTAAACGCTTCACGTCTCCTGTGTTATATACTCAAAGTAAAGATGCTATGACAGTGGACATAATTTAAAAATAACATTCGAATAATGAGAGAATTTATGATGTAAGAATATAAATTATTTATTAAATTTTTCAAATTTAAACCAAACTTTATTGACTGTGTTGACTATCCTTTTCCAGTCCTTTTATTATTTTATTGAAATTAATAAAAACATTTTTTTAATGATGCCAAAGAAGTTTAACTTCTAACGCGCGTACATAAATACAGAACCTATCGTATGTGGGGATCGAACCCGCGACTTGACTAATGACACACAGATAGACAGACAGGCGCTATTTAGTGATAACTAGATGTGTATTCGATTTAAAGTGAACACAAAATACGCTTTGTTTCTCGAAATGAAACCTATTAATTCTCAATGCTCAATAATTTATTTACTAAAGTTTCAGTACACAAACTCAATTTCCATTTGTCATTTTCGTTGTGAATGCGTTTGTTAATTATACGTACTCCTTTTAACATGTGTTTGAAAGTTTTAATAGGAAAGCAAAGGCTTATAAAACAAATAGTTTAAAATAGTTTTTTCAACAGAGAATAATGTCTCCAATAATAATGTTAAAAGTTATTCAAAATTTGCCGATTTAAAATTGTATGGATTGAATATAAAATAAATAACCGGCCAAGAGCGAGTCAGGTTCGCACAATGAACTAGCCCTACGACAATTTCCGTACTAGAGATCAGGCTGGCGCAACTTAGAACAAAAAATTAGTGCTAGGAAAAATGAGCCAATATTAATGGCGTCGTATATCCATCTCTTTCACGCCATATACATATGACAGAGATAGCAAATATTTCTATACCAATCCACAGTACGATGTTGTTAGGTTGGCAGTACCTTTTAGCCGTAACTTTGATTCATTTCAATGTATGGCAGTCCCGACTCTTATTAAAGAACATAGTGATTGCTACTTACTCTATGCTAGAGATTATTATTAGCGTAAATATAACGTATACATTTTTAGCGTTATCTACAGGGTATGGGCAGACGCTAACTTTGCGTTTACGAAAGATGCTAATTGAAGACAACATGACATAATTACGCTTCGATTTTTCCAAGAAGTTTATATACTTCATGGAGTTTGTATACAATAAAAAGTATATAAACTCCTTGGTTTCGTCAGAGTGAATGACAGTATCGTTAGGTCACGTGGTTGTATTTTAGTCCCACTTTCGCCAATTTTTTGCCCTTTGACCAGTTAAACTGACCTGGTGCGCAGTAATAAGTTACCTTAGGTTTCGTTGGTATGGTTTTGTGTTGCGAGACAGAGCCCTAGGAAATTGTTAATTGTGATGTTTTAAATGGGAAAGGCGATCTAGGACGTCAAACTTGCGGGAACATAGTGTTTCCAATTATTAATTATAATTATTATGTTGTATTTTAATAATCATCATATAACGTAAAATCCGGTGCGATAATAAAACGACAGAAAAATACAGTGGTACTAGGGCGTCTACACTCTACCTCCCTCCCGCCAAAAGTGGCAGAAAAAATTGTTCGGTGATTTACACGCTACACGTCTCCTTTGGTACCTATATACTCAAAGGTCGGTCCCATACATTTAAAGTTATCTATTCTATATTATTCTATCCTATTCGCTAAGTTGTACATTCGTTTAATTTGATTAAATACAATAAATACGGCTGTGTCGCCATCTATCGGAACCCCCTTAAATATTAAACTTACAATTTTGACATTTGACGAAATACAGAATACTCATTGAATTTTTTTTTTTTTTTTTTTTTTTTTTTTTTTTTTTTTTTTTATGGCAATCGTTCACTTATGAACATTTATGCCAGTGTCACGTCAGTATTGAAATGTTTACAAAACTCAATTTCAATTGTTAAATTTGCAGTATCGTCTGGAGTTATACAGGTGGTTCATAATTTAATCAAGATGTGGCAGAATTTTTTTGTCTGATTTCTAATATGTTTTCAATACATTCGTTCGTAAAAAGGCTATTATATCAATATAGCTTATTAAATTGCTTTTTACACGCTTTTTCAAGCCTCTGTAATTAAGTACGAGTATGTATGTAAACAAATATTGGAAGTCGAATTTAGCCAATTGTAATATTATAAAATTAATATTTTGTATTTCTAATTATTTCAAAAAAATATACGAAAGCATAATTTACTATTTCTTTTATTTTTGTCCATCTCTCCGTTCCAATTAGTGTTTCGGCCGAAACCGAAACTTACTTAGCCATATAAAAAGTTCAATTATATAATGAAATTTAGTGTATTAGTTAATTTTTTACAGTTAATACGTGTGAAATAAAATAAAAAACAAGTAGTTATTTATTTATGTTATATAATTTATGACTCACAAGCCACGAACTCACCCGAAGTTAGCCTAACGACGCTCGACAATTTACAAACATTGAGTTTCGGCGCCGATTTTTGGTTGAAACCGAAACTGGCCGAAAACGAAACTGAAACCGAATTTTCGGTCGAACATTACTTCCAATATTTGTTTGTTGCAACTTTTAGGGATATTGTTTCATCTTCATAACTTAATGGTTAGTAAAAAAATTGGTTCGTGTATTACGCGTAAGAAGTTAAACTTCCTTGGTTTATTATTTACTAGACTTTCCGCCCCCGGCTCCAACATAAAATATAGCCTATGTCACTCAGAGATATCGTAGCTTTCTATATGTGAAACAATTTATAGAATCGGTTCAGTAGTTTTTGAGTTTATTCATTAATAACCATTACAAATGAAAATGCAAAAAACCTTTTACCTCTTTATAATTTTTTACCCTGCAGCGCCATCTGTATTTAACCTAACGCAAACTTTTTTCTACCCTACCTATATAAACCAAGATTTATTTAGAACATGCTGTATAGGAACATTATTTCAATTTATGCTGGGACATCTCTCGTTCAATTTCCTTCACGTAGAATATAAGACGCAAACAAACACGACGCCGTTTGTTACGTCAACTATGTGTGTCACTATGTATGGGGAGGTTGACAGGTAAGGTACAACAACTTTTTGCACGTAAAGTAAGCGTCATAAGAAGATTGAAATAAAATTATGTAATCTTTGCTGCTGCTAAGAAAAAGATATATTCAAAATGAGAAATATGATATACAAGCTTTTGTTCGCGGTTTCATCCGCGTGGTAATAGATCCAAAAAGAAATAAACCCGTGGCTGTTCGCGGTATAAAGAGTAGTATATGTGATTCTTTGACAATATTATTGGGATTTTAGGTAGATATACGCCTTTCTCAACTTACCTACGCAACCCTAAAAAAATATCCCTAATATTTAAGTGCAAATTAAACAAGAAATCCATTTTCCATTAAAAATACTGATTGCACAGCAAAATACTTAGTTCAAAATCTTATATATAAAATTCTCGTGTCACGGTGTACGTAATTGAACTCCTCTGAAACGGCTCGACCGATTTTCGTGAATTTTAGTGTGCATATCCGTTAGGGTTGAGAATCGGACAACATCTATTTTTCATCCCCCTAAATGTTAAGGGTGGTCCACCCCTAATTTTTTTTTTTTTATAGGTAGGGTAGGGGTAGGGGTAGGGGTAGGGGTAGGGGTAGTGCGGGCAAGTCAACGTTTGGGCAGGACAACGTCTGCCGGGTCCGCTAGTATTATTATAGTATTTCACTACCCCTACGTTAAAAGTCGTACGGGCTCTGCTCTGGGTCGTGTGGGTTTATGAGCGCTTATAAAAAAAACCCTAACCTACATCTACGTGCCAATAATACGATTCCAGGGTACCCAGCGGAAGACCAAGTCTCCCTCGTTTAGCCGATGGTATTTGTGAGACTATACCTAACGAGTGGCCAGTTCTGTTGGGGTATATTTAGGTGGAAAATCCTCTAAGTGTGGTTTGTCGGATTATATTATGTACATTTTTAATTAATACATAGTATATTATAGTACATGGCCGGAATCTGGGATCGAACCCGTGGTCTGCCTAGTTAATACCAGACGTCTTAACCACTCGGCTACCGACGCACCTCAATAATTTATTTGATGTGCAATTAAAAATAACCAAAAAATAATTCAATTTTATTTATTGTTATTTAGTTAATAACCACCCAAAATGTTTGTTTGGATGGTGGACCAGTAAGTAGGTTTCAACTTTTTCGAAACAATTACAAATTTTTTTTTTCGAATATTCACCAAGTAGTTGGTGTGGTGTATGACCGAAATAACCATGAGTTGAAATAAATTCGAGCATTCACCAGCGAGCTTAATGGATCGATTCTACATCATGTCAAGGCGACCAACGCACGCGTCTCGTCATGACATGATGGGGAATCCCGTCCCCGCTGTGATAGTTTTTAATAGGGTCGGAGATAACATCTTAGCTATCGATTAATGGTCATATTGATACTATAACGGATATAAAACTTGACATTGAATCATCAAAACCCTGATAAAGCCATAATAAAAAAAATAGAATAGAGCTTGGTGGCTGTCAATATTCTCCAAAGACTATTTCGGACATTCACGGTAACATGTGAAATCCGTTTTCATAATAGTTGTTTGAATATCAAATTGGCAAATATTAGTGTAGTTAAAAAAATAAGTAAGGATTTGATCCTGAATCCTAGTCATGTACCATTGGGTTTTTATAATAAAAAACTTATGTACATAATCCGATAAACCATGAGGCTTTTCCATCTAAATATACCTTAACAAAACTGACCAGTAAGGTATAACCTCACAAAATTTACCATAGACTAAAAGAGGGAGACTTGGTCTTCAGCTGGGTACTCTGGGACCGTAACACAGTTTCGAAAGCTGTAAGAAGAAGTCGAATAATACGTAATTTTAAACGGGTCACATTTCACTGCCGGTGTCTATAATAATCACACAAAAACGTGAGCTAGATTTTTCCACAAAAACTTTCCTTTTGTCCTCCCAAGTGCCCCGGCAAGCTTCACCTAATAAGTGTATGCATAAAAATGTATCGCACAAATTAAGTAAAGCTCAAAGGAGCTTTCTGAGCAGCTTGAGCTGGGCACACGTCGCAAGCTCTTTGTGGCCAGAGACATGTTCTTACATTTAAATTAACTGAAGCGGACGTACAATAATTTACTGGCAACCAACAGCCAGCGTACTGAGCTTTGTGTGGAATCTGCACTTCTCCGTTTTTATTTAGCACGCCTTTGAACATGCTGCATTATGTTTATTTGTTAAAATAAAGAAATGATAATATTGATGAATATAATAAAAAAGAATAGTTAAGTTGTCTGGTATTAACTAGGTGGGCCACTGTTTTTTAACGGATTTCAAAAAATAACAGTTTAAATATAAAAATATAAGTAGGTATCAATAATTTTGTTGATTGTCCTTGAAGTAATTAAAATATTATTTTTACTTTTTACTTTAAGTTTGTACATATATGTATAGTTTTGAAGTCGGTTGTTGTTTCTTTTATAAAAATATTTTTTTTATAATTAAAATCTTATTTAAGTATATAATCCGACAAATCACATTTACAGACTTTTTCCATCTTAATGTAGGTATCTCAATATAACAACTCGTTAGGTACTCATATACTTTTTGCTACGATTTATAAATTTTGCTCCTCTTCTTCATACGTTGCCCAGCTCCCGGGAACCGTTGCCAGCCCCAGGGTACCCAGTGGAAGACAAAGTCTTCCTCACTTAGCCGAATATTTCTTGAAGCTATACCTAACGAGTGGCCAGCTCTGTTGAGGTATGTAGGTGGAAAAGCCTCTTTGTACTTTGTAGGTCAAAATATTAATAAAAAAATAACAAATTACAACAACACTATTTTTAGCCTCAGTTTAAATAATTTATGCGGATTCAGATTTATTTTGTATATGTAGGTATATGTTTCTGACAAAGTGGCAGAATAATTACATTGTAATTTCCCGCTAAAGACCAAGAAATAAACTTGAAAACACGACCATTTTCTGCTAGGACGGGAAATTTCTCAGAGTTTCTACAAGAATTAGTGCATACATATTTTTGTTTAATTAAGTCCTGCAGACACGAGATGTCCTCTTGCTCCGGCGAACACTATCCTAAATTAAAATATTCAAGCTGCATGTTTTATTTGTAGACGTGTGTACACTTGTTTTCCTACAGCATAATCACGCCTTAATCCCACAAGGGTAGACCTAGACAGGCTTCATTTATGAAATTGTCAGAAGAATTTTATAGGAGTAAGGACAGGAAAATGAGGCAAAAGATTCATTCATTCATAACAATCCACTTCTCATGCTTCCGAGGGCACATACTTTTTTAAAAATATGTCAAAAAAGGTTATTCCGATGGATTTTCGGGATAAAAATTAGCCAATGTCATTATCCGGCCCTCCGTTTTGACGTGAAGAGAATGACAAACAAACAATCATAAATGCCAAACATTTATAATATATACACTGACGAGCAATATAAAAAACCCACTAACTTATCATGAAATATTTCCGAAACCACGCCAGATAGCTTTTTGAAGTAAAAAGCAACATTCAAGTGTATTTAATAACGGTTAAAAAAACACCCAATGGAAACAAAACAAATTTAATTAAATGTATTAAACTTTTAGGCGCTTTGCAAGTGGATTTTTTATATTGCTCGTCATTGTAGTTAGGAAGGATGCAAAAGTGTTTGTTGTTTCATTGATTGTGTTTCTTTCACTCTATTACACATTAGCCCAGTCTCACAACTAGTATTGCCAGGTGTCCCGCGAAACAACCGATTTTTCAAATGTCCCGCTTTAATATTTTATCAGTTAGACAAAATATAAAACAAAGAAACTATTACTTTTAACCGAATTTATGTTTTTATCTTACATTTTTTGCACGTATCGTATATTTTAAATACTCCCGCGGTGTTTGAAAGCACTCTGAGTTTGCAGTGAGTGAACGAAAAACGAATTAAAATATGACAAATAAAAAAATATTAATAAAATAATTCTTCAAATATACTTTCTTTTAATTTTATTCGCTTTTTTGTGTCCCGCGTCAAAGTGCTTTGTCCCGATTTTTTTTACCCAATTTAAGTACATGTCCCGAATTTCTGAAAAAAATACATGGCAACCCTGTCACAACAGTCATCAAAGCGGTAGCTGCGGCGGAAATCGCAGAGTCTAACAAAACGGCGTAAATATAGTTCAATTATTGAGCACTACTTTGGGCCGTTTGGTGTAGAAACTATAGGTCCGTGGGGTTCAAATGCTAAAAAGTTTATTAAAGATATATCATCTCTTCTGGTGACAAGAGGGCTGGCTCCTTCCTCGCTCAACGAATCAGCATCGCGATTCGAAATGCAGCCTTTTTTTGGTTTGTTTAGTTATTTTTAATGTTTAGATTAGATTTAAGGTTTTTATATGGTTATTTGTAAATAATTAAAATAAAAGCTTCTAAGTGAGATTTGTCGGATTATACGTAAATATTTAATTATAAAAAACCCATTGGTTCATGGTCAGGATTGAACCGTGGTCCGCCTAGTTAATGCCAGAGCAGACTTTAAAAGTGAGTGACTACAGTGTGATACAGAAAAAGAAATTAACTTTTGTAAATTCATCTCTTTTGTTCTTTCTATGTAAAACAAGAGGGTCTATTATAACAGTTTCACAACAGGCAACGCTACGATGAATAAAACTACTTCAAGTGTGATGTGAACTCACTTAAGGAGGGTTCCGCAGGTAAAAATAACCTAACAGAAGTCGGAATACTTGTCAGAGGATTGCGTTTCCATACAAACGGAGAAAATGTTTTACTTCCTCTAAATAAAAAAAGGATAAGAATTTGAAAGGAGAGGGTGTTCATTTTATACTGTAGGCATCGTTTAAGAAGGGATTTTAGAAAATTTATGTCCTAAGCTCCTTAAAAGGGGGTAGCAAAGTTTGTATGGGCGAATAAAAAAAAAACAGATTTACTTGAAACTAGCATAAAATTAAATATTCTATATTTTTTTCACGCGTTGCCTTACAGCTCCCGAAACCGTGTTACGGTTCCAGGGTACCCAGCGGAAGACCTAGTCTCCCTCGTTTAGCCGATGGTATTTGTGAGGCTATACCTAACGAGTGGCTAGTTCTGTTGAGATATATTTAGATGGAAAAGCCTCTAAGTGTGGTTTGTCGGATTATGTACATAAGTTTTTACAAAAACCCATTGGTACATGGCCGGGATCCGGGATCGAACTCGGGGTCTGCCTAGTTAATACCATACGTCTTAGCCACTCAGCCACCGACGCACGTAATAATAAAAATATTTAAAAACGTATTTCTGTTTTTTTTTAAATTAAACGACAAACGAGGTATCCCCTAAGTGGAGAAAGGGGGTGACAATTTAATTTGGGGCGAAAAACTAGTTTGTATTCGTCTTTTTAAAAATTGCTACTGTGTTGTAATTTTCTGTAGGTAAACCTGTTTTCCATCAAAATACAAATTTCAGAAACGTAAATTTACGACCCAACCAGCGGTACCCTAAAACATAGAAACCATCATGTAGCCGCCACGCGTAATAACTAGTACCTTCTTCAGTTTGGAGCGCACGGGAAGAAAAATAGCTATTACGGCAGTATCAAGATCGGTCTAGTACAGTCGCGCGCATTATTTGCTCGTGACAAATTGCGGGTTTCGTGTATGGTCCCGAGGCGAGTCACGAACGACAGGGTCATATGCGTGACCAAAATACAAAGGTTTTTTGACAATTCGCTAAACGTTATTTTATGGGTTTTTGGAAAGGGAGTTTTCTATTTTGTTTAGATACTCGTGTAATGTAACGTGTGTTTCTTCTTTGTTGATGGATTTTATTGGTATATGGGTCATTTTCGCTTTGAGAGATTTTATTACTTATGAAGGTGGTTCATTTTTAGAGTCCTGTAGAAGGTGACAACGGAAACCCTTTTACTAAAGGTGCCTACTCATTCGTCCAATCACCGGCACGCCGCTATACGGTCCACCAAAATCGACCACAGACTCGTCCAATTCTTGTAGCGAACGGTCGGCCATACGTTTTTAAATCGTTGTATTTGTGGTTGATTTCGATGGCCGCCTTTGTTTAATCGAATCTTCATCGCTAATGTGTGGCCTGTGTTCAATCTCAATCATACGGCGGCCGGACCGAAAATTTTCGCTGAGATACCGGACCAGTGCGTGGGCTACTGTCTGTCCGTCCGTCCGCCTGTCACAGGGCTGTCTTTTGCACCGTAATAGGTAGACACTTGAAATTTTCACAGAGTGTGTATTACTATGGTCGTTATAACATCAAATAGTAAAAAATAAAATAAAGTTAAAAATTACAGTGGGTCCCCATACAAGAAACGTGTTTAGCTCAGTCTTAATAACGGCAATGTATTGCCATAATACATAATAAACGTCTAACTAGTATAACTATTACTTACTCTTAAGTATATAAGCATGTATACTCTTAAGTAGGTAGTCTTTCTCAAAGTGGGCGATAACGCCCCCTTGTAGGCGCTGGAGGCCTAGAGGGGGGCGGTAAGGGACCTAGAAATAATGATTGTCTTTGTGATTTTTAAGATCTGGTAAAGTGAAAAAAAATTGGGGGGCGCTGAAACATAATTTATTTTAAAAGTGGACGGTAGACAAAATAAGTTTGAGAACCTCTGCTCTTAAGTAAAACAACAAATATCAAAAACCAATTTGTTCCTGTGCCATACACGGGCATCAAACTTGGTCTGACCTTTGTGCATATTATTGAGTGTACGTATGGATCTGCAGACGGTCTTTGAACTGCAATCCAGCTCCAAAATTGCAATCCGCTAGCAGTTGGCGTTCAGTTTCTTTAGTTAGTTCATCACAGTGCAAGTGGACTGCCCGTTGATCAGCAGTTTACGTTAATTTTGCAATTTTGCAGCTAGATTGCAATTCAAATGCAGACCGTATTCTTTAATATCAGAGAACTGTGTTATCGGTCTCGGAGTACCCAGCGTAAAATCTTATTCATTTAGCCAGTCATATAAATATTGATCGATGGAAATATTAAAAGTACACACAATCGCCGAGTATGTATGAAAGGTATAATGAATATAAAAGAAGCGAAAGAGGTATGTCAGGATCGTAACAAATGGCGTTCGATTGTCTCTGCTTACCCCTCTTGGGATAAAAGGCGTGATTATAGATAGATAGATAGATATTTTTTGATAACTGGGCCGGGCCTACCTAAGTTGTCCAAGTGTTCGAAAATTGTAGCTGTAACTCAACAAATCTAAAACTTGTTCAACTTGAATTACCTAAAAAAGATAAAGATCATTTTGAAATTATATCCATAAATGCGTGAAAAGGGTTGGAAAGTTATTACTAAAATACTAGCTATCCGCCCGACTTCGGCCGTAGAGCTTATATTAATTTTAAAATCTCATAGAAAAAAAGCGCTTTCAGTTTTCTCGAATTTTCCAATTTTTCTGCTACTTTTTCAATTTTTCTTTCTCCAAAAAACCTTATTCAGACTATTACGAACATTAGAATAAAATTTAGCTAAATCGGTCCTGACGCGATTACCAACGATCAGCATTTAATTTTTATTTCTATCTATAGATAAAGAGTATGTAAATCAAGTAAATGAAATAATCTTCAATACACCGGCAAAGTGATCGTTGGGTGGCTTAAAACGCACTAAACGAACCCTAAACAACAAACTTTTCCATATGTGTAATCAAAGTTACAATCGGAATGCATGTCACGATAGTTAAACATGCTTCTATACACGAATCAAAAGCGCTGTGAACAAATCGGCGAGTTAGGCTGGAGATCCACCAAAAGCAGGTATCTACTACCTAACTATAAAAGTACTCTGCAATCTTTTCGGAATCTATTTCGTGTGTATTTAGCCTATTTTCACAAATTAAATTTTTGAATGCCAGCACATTTTTATTCTTAGGGCGATCGAACATTGAGAGGGGTTAGCATGGGGAACTCTGAAACTATAGGAGATAGAGAAATATGTTCTACGGAACCATGTCATTGATTCTGAATTTTAAAATTCTATGAGGATTCGGAGAGGAGGCTCCCCTTGTAACTAACTCTTGACTAAAATTTCAATCGTGATCGAGTTTAATTCCTAATAGTTTTCAGAGTTATCCATAGTGACCCATCTCAATGTTACATTCTGTATACTTCCTGTTATTCATTCTAGTAACAATTTTTTTTGTCAAAATAAAGAACAGTCACAACTCTTCTTAAGCCTTAAAAAATAGTTACTCATCAATAGCTAGCTCGCAGTGAGAGCTCACCCTTATAGTTAGTAAAGGGACGCATCCCCAGGGATATTCTAACAGTTCAACCAACGTCCCCGCAGAGAATATTAATCAGTTTTAGTAAATGGAAAACTTTTATGTAATTAAGTATCTGGTACGGAATTTTCACTCGCTAATAAGACGATTGATAGGTATTTACTGGATTTTTGGAGTTATTTGAAGTTGGAATTGAGATCAAAATTTCAAAAAATATCTCGAAAACCAACTGATCCTAGACTCGTAGGTCGTGTCTTGAAAGATCTTCATTTCGGATGGTAGCTGTCAAATTTTTTATTAGCTTCAGTTGTAACTAACTAACTATGTATGTAATATGTACGTATGTAAACAAATCTCACTCTTTTCTTTTTCTTCTAGGGTTACCTTACAGCTCCCGAAACCGTGTTATGGTTCCAGGGTACCCAGCGGAAGACCAAGTCTCCCTCGTTTAGCCGACGGTATTTGTGACGATATCTAACGAGTGGCTAGTTTTGTTGAGATATATTTAGATGGAAAAGCCTGTAAACAAAACTTGGAAGTCGAATTTAATCTCACTCTTTTCTCTTTCTTCTCGGGTTGCCTTACAGCTCCCGGGAACTGTTGCCGGCCCCAGGGTTGTCGTATCTATTGGGCGATTTGCAAGTGTATGTAATTAGGATGACAATACAATAATTTGGTATCATCGATCTGATCTCATGATGGAGCCAGGAGATCCCATGGAGTTTGTGCTCGTTTGATTTGTCTTCACAAATACTCGGATCCTAGATGATGTTCAAGGTCCTGATGATGGAGTCGGAAGGTGGCCCCAGGAACTCTGTAACGAAACGACGTAAACGCATCGAGTTTTGGCTCGTTTGATTTGTCTTCACAATAACTCTGGTCCTACATGATGCCCAAGGTCTTCAGGATGGTGCCTGAAGGTGGCCCCAGGAACTCTTTAACGAAACGACGTAACCTCATCGAGTTTTGGATCCTTGATTTGTCTTCACAAGTACTCTGGTCCTATAAGAAGTCCAGTGTCCTGATGATAGAGCCGAAAGGTGGCCACAGGAACTCTGTAACGTAACCTCATCGAGTTTTGGCTCGTTTGATTTGTCTTCACAATAACTCTGGTCCTACATCATGCCCAAGGTCTTCAGGATGGTGCCTGAAGGTGGCCCCAGGAACTCTTTAACGAAACGACGTAACCTCATCGAGTTTTGGATCCTTGATTTGTCTTCACAAGTACTCTGGTCCTATAAGAAGTCCAGTGTCCTGATGATAGAGCCGAAAGGTGGCCACAGGAACTCTGTAACGTAATCCCATCGAGTTTTGGCTCGTTTGATTTGTCTTCACAATAACTCTGGTCCTACATGATGCCCAAGGTCTTCAGGATGGTGTCTGAAGGTAGCCCCAGGAACTCTTTAACGAAACGACGTAACCTCATCAAGTTTTGGATCCTTGATTTGTCTTCACAAGTACTCTGGTCCTATAAGAAGTCCAGTGTCCTGATGATAGAGCCGAAAGGTGGCCACAGGAACTTTGTAACGTAACCCCATCGAGTTTGGCACATTTGGTTTACTGACAAAAGTGAATTTTACTCTTATTTCTGTTATATACCTATAACTATCCTTATAGTTAATATTTCATTATTTGTCCAACATTGTACTTCCAATCTCATAGAGACGGACAAAGTCGGGTGCAGAAAGCTGATGTTTTATAGATTTCAACTAAGAAAATCGTTAAATATCCCTCTGCCTAAGAAGATAAGCCCAGAGTGTAAATGATTGATTACAAGGAAGCTCTCACAGTCGACGGCTGTGTTAGTGATTAACTTGTCATACATGAGTACGAGCTTTATATGGTTTAGTATCGATAGCGAGCATCTAAGGTTCCGTAGGTCGATTACAAAAGAGCTGGCACCTTATTTGATTTTGAAAATGCTGGCATATTCGGTATTTGAATTTATAAGAGTCGACACGTTCGATATTTGAAATTATGAGAGTTGACACCTTAAATATTTACACATACCTTCACACCTTGTTTCCCAAAGGTGTAGGCAGAGTATGGAGCGACACTTCTCTTGATTTTTGCATACTTCTCTTGCTTCATCCACATCTATACATCGTTTCATACATGCACATCTAGTTCTTTTTTAAGATATTTGGTTAATGAAAGTTCGTCTTGGTCGTCCTTTCCTTGTTGATCCGATTTATATATTTGCTTCGTCATTCTTTCATCATAATTATGTTCAACATGTCCGAACCATCTCCGCATTCCCCTTTAATTTTTATATACAACACTATCAGTCACTCCACATTTTTCACTTACATAAATATTACAAATTTATAAGAGTTGATACGTTCGATATATGACTATATAAGAGTTGACATGTTCTATATACATTTTTTTGTATGTATTTATTTTCGCCAGCTCTTGTTATCCAACCTTTAATCAAATTTGTATAAAAAATGCTGAGTGTTTGTGATTTCAAAATAAATTAAATTTTTTTCTTCACTTTATGGCCTCAGGGTACCCAGTGGAAGACAACCTTATACATTACATGTCATAGTAGATTAAGTAAGATGCCCATATCTTACTTATGATCATATCCTGGCTAGTTCCAAACTATCAACAAACAAAGATGCCATAAAATTATGCAGTTCTCGTAGAATAGAGGTACAGGGTATAAATATTTAATTTCAACACTCAAACGAAAATATGTTTCCACGAATAAAAATTTGGGCCCTACCCCGGCGTGGGTCGTAAGTTATCCGCTAGCAGAATCCGTATTTCATTTTATACTGCCTATTGTTGTGCTCGATGATAAAAGAGGTCGGCTCTTAGGTGAGGTTACTCCCCTAAGCAGCTACCTGTTCTAAGAATTTTTGGTGTGGGGGACAAAGAATAACTGTTATATTTGTAGATATGACACAAAATATAAGTTATAGATTTGCTTACATTTAATAAGAGGTTGGACTAAATGTCAATAGAAGTCCCTGCTCTCCTTGTACCAACGGGAATATTCAGAAAGGCTGCAAGAGACCCGATGGGATGCTACATGCGTGGACACATTAGCCCCGTCTAATCTCAGGGAAACAGTAATCAAAGCGGGAGCTGCGCCGGAAAAAGCAGTGTAACAAACGTCACAAATATAGTATTCTTGCCACTATTTCACGCGGACCTGGTTTAATAAAAGATAAAGTTTTTTTGCGTTTGTTCAGTAACTCAGTTTAGGGTATACCTAGCAGAAGAGAAGTCTTCTTAATTTAGCTTATGGTGTTACTTGAAGCTATCTAACGAGTGGCCAATTCTGATAGGTACATGTTTAAAGAAATCATTGACAATGATAATTTTATCAATGGTTTAACAATAGACATAAAACTTCTGATTAGCGATAATTTTGAAAAGCTTGTGGTGAGTGAATCAGACCTCGAGGAGGAAGCCCTGCCCTAAACGATGATCCGGTAAGGTGTCCGAAAACCTGGATACCTGTACCTACAGCCATAGATTTTCATCTGGCAGAAGACTGCAGACGATGAAGGAAGAAAGCTGTGGAGAAGATGATGAGTCAGAGTCATGGTACTTAGTAAGAGGAGAGAAAAAAGAGGTTACTGTTACTAAACCATGAGTTACAAAGGTCACACCAAAATAAAGACTTAGAAATCTATAGGTAATGTCGGTGATCTTTGAAGAATGTTAGAAATAATGCGAGTTGTTGAACATAATGCTTTATGGTGAAATGAAACAAAATTAAAATTCATAAATCTGTAGACGATGGAAGACGTTTCCATTGAAGATATTAATTTTCAAAACTGCCTCTTGTATAATTCATGTAGAGTGAAGTCAACAATGAAGCGTTCTGGTTTTAAGGTATTATTTTGCGGAATTTATATTTTTGAGATATAATACTCTCCAATCTTACAATGTGGCTAGACAAGATGCTTATATTAAACAGAACAGGTGGCAACTCTGTCGCTGCACTTAAATAAAGCTGTATTTCTCATCGAGGTCGGGGTCACCTAGCTCCAGATATGACTATTCTTATTGCCTTGACATTAATCATCATCCTAGATTTATGGTAGTGCATGACGTACTAGCTCCATATGTAGATGCAGTGCAGTACATGTCATAGATTTTAAGAGGGGTAGGTAGAGACAATCGAATGTCATTTGCTACGATTCTGGCATACTTATTTCGTGTCTTTTATATTAATTACCTATACCTCTCATACATGTTCGGGGATTGTGTGAACTTTTAATATTGCCTTCGATCAATAATTTTTTTATATGTTCAATTAAAGTACAGCTAGGTCGTTCTCTGTCAGCATTTCCTTTCACTTCTGCCATATAAACCTTTTTATTCAATCTTTCATCCTTCATTATTTCAACGTGTTCAAACCAGTGTAAACTACTTTTCTTTACTTTAGACACAATATCATCTTTCACTCCGCATTTTTCTCTAATGAGAAATAAAATATAAAGAGATTTCTGCAGTTCTGCAAACGCACGCGGCGAAAACTCGACTGCGTTGACTTATATGATTGTCTAGATTTGTGAAATTAATAACTACTTAAATATTTTCTAAATGACATCAACTGAGTTCAAATTGAAATTAATATATTACTTTACAGTGGAATTTCTAAGGATTTTATCAATTTTCTGTAAAAATGCTTAAAAGGCCTTACTAGGCCTAAAATTACTTAATTTAATGCTTTCACTCACTTGAAAAAGCCCTCAGAAACCCAAAAGCTAGCTAATCAAAACAAAAGTACAAAGTTAGTTTCACAGAGTTTCTTTTTAAATTGTAGAATACCTTAACTTTTAAAAACTAAGTTCTACAATAGAAATGGGCCTCAGGGTGTTCGTTGCTTTCACGTGTTCAAGAAGTCAGTTACAAGTTATTTTCTTTTAACGTAATTATAAATAAAGTACCTAAGCAACAGTTTATTTTTCGACAGTCACTAGACACCTTTGGCCTGAGTAAGTTTTTGTGATTTATTTTTAATCAAAATATTAAGATAATAAATTGATGTGTGCAATTTCTACTGGTTATTCTCTGTCTTAGACGATTATATCTATCTCACGCCTTTTATCCCAAGAAGGTTGGACAGAGACAATCGTATGCCATTTGCAACGATCCTGGCATTTTTATTCATCATACCTTTCATACATTCTCGGTTTTTGATATTTGACTACGGAACCCTACTTAAATAAATAAAAACCCACAAAATGAAGCTTCGCTAGTATCACACAGTCCTTATGAAATGCAAAGCTTAATTAGCGGTAGGTACAGTCTGTATCAAAGGACTATTTTCATAAGCACGTATAAGGAATCACAAAAATGGCAGCGGAAACACCTGCAGTTTTTAATTCCGCGAATGAGTGTAATTACTTTTGACATTGTAAATATACATTACACGTAACATTACGGCCTTTATGGTTTGCGGCGTGGCCAGAGACACTTAAAATGTGTAGGCAGATATTAGGGATTTCCGAAGTCACTTAGCGTCTATTGAAAGTAAACGAAAAGCGAAGAAATTCTAATAAAAATGCTTTCATACCTGCAGAGATAAAGCCTTGAAGAAAATTTGAAAATGTGTCTATTTAGCATTTAATTTCAAATTAATTTTATCGAACGGTAACGAATCCGTCTGCACTCTGTGAAATAAGATCTATCCGGACCCCAAATCATCATCTGCACACTTGGTACCCTCTGCTAGACAACAAACGAGGCTCTGGCGACCGAGTAATGGCAGTATAACCATACACCTAGCTAGGAAACTGGCTGGAAGAGGCTACAGCAAGCCTAAATAGTCTCAAAATATCTGGTGCAGAAGGCAAGAGGAAACCACTGCACTATTCTTCCCAAGAAACTTAACCATGGCGAGTCAATACTTGGAAAGGTGCGTCGGTGGACCGCCATGATTGACCACAACTGCTCTGTCAAGAGCACCAAGATCGTTATCGAATGGTACGGTAACCGTCTGCTCTTTTGACAAATCGATAGATATGGTCAAGAGCATGATCCATCAAAATCAGACTGATAGGTGGTCAGATGCCAAAGTTATGTCCAAATTATTTGGACCAGTCTGGCACAGGTCCATGATTGATCTATTTACATTCATACAGCGTTGGACACAAGATTAAAAAAAAATATGCCTTGGGCGCCATTTATCTACTAGCCTTTAGCCTAATTGAAACCGTTGACTTTAAACCGGAAGGTTTCGGGTTCAATCCCCACTCGTGCCAAAATGCTAAGAATAATGTGCTTTAATCGACTCGTGCATCGGAGGGCACTTAAAGCCGCGCTTCTTCTAAAAATTACTGACATTATGTCTGTTAAAGAAGTGACACAACTAGGTCCAATAAGTGCAGCAACAGGCTTGCCACCTGTTCTGTTCAATGGAAATCTAGCAAAAAGTGGACACTGTTACTGCCACATTGCGTTTGTTTGTTTTGTTTGTGCTTCGGTATCATGGTGCGTTCCAAATTTCTAAACTATCTTAGAATTTCCAATTTTTAACACAATATTATCACTGACGCTTCATCTCTTCCATCTTTATAATTAAAATGGCCATTACTTTAAGCTATAATTCTTCTAAAAGAACCACCTTAAAGACAAAATATAGCTTCTTGTGTAACCATCTGCTTTAGATGTGAAAAAAGGTTCTCCATATAATTGCTTAGCTGTAGCAAAAAGGAACATAATGAAGACCGTTTGCAATCTCAGAAATATATGTTAATGTTATTTCGTAATTCGTAGAAGTAAAAGTTGCTGAAATGAAAGAGAATTATTGCTGCTATTTGAGCACAGTTCAATAAATGTATAGATGAGAAATGCTGTTGAAGTGTAAACGATATAAATTGTTTAAAAAAAAGGTAATTACTATAAAAAAGGCATAAGCTATAATAACGCCATCTAACGCGCGCTAAAAGAAGTTTTTAATTAAAAAAGTATCGGTCCTGATCTCGGAAATTGACGGCCAGTAATGCGCAGCCAAAAACGCCCGACCCAGGCATACGTGGAAGGCAGTAGGTACACAAATTCTTGCCCGGACATTCTCTGGTCGAGCATACACGGGCCGGGAAATCCATGGTCTTGTGTCGAAAGCATGTCGTGGCGAGAACCCATAAGATATCCCCCTACCTAAAATTGCTCAAAGCGTCTAAAGAAGTTATGATGGATATAAAAGAAGAGGTATGTCACGATCGTAACAAATGACGTTCGATTGTCTCTGCCTATCTCTCTCGGGATAAAAAGCGTGATGATAGATATAATACTACTTTTACGCTCTAAAAATAAAAGAAATCATTTAGGTACTGTATTTCAATGATCCTGTGTGAACTAGAGTCAATCGCTAGGTTACAATATTTTTGGTTGGTTTCATTTAATGAGAGGTGAGTTTCTCTTTAATTTCATTAAACTGTGGTTTGGTGCTACGAGTGTTTCTGGCTGCAAATGTTACCGACGGATTAACTTGAGGCTTGCGCTGTGTAATGGCTTTTCGGGGCCATAAACTTTAACTTTGTTTTTATTTTGCCACTCTCTTAGGGAATGAACCGACATCTACGAATAAAGGGCTCGTTCGTGCCAATTGGATTTTTTATGATGCCCTTTTCAAAGCTGTTACCGATTCGTGTAATCACGGTGAGAAAGGGTAACGCTCAAAGGGTACGCGTGAGTTTTAGAAAGTCATTATTTAGTTTTAGATTTGAGTTTTAATAATCTGAATGGACAGGGTAAAAGACGACCTCAAATTGTTTTTTAGGGTTCCGTACCCAAAGTGTGACAAGTGTGACAACAAAAACCCTATTACTAAGGCTCCGCTGTCCGTCCGTCCGTCTGTCACAGGGCTGTATCTTTTGAACTGTAATAGGTATACACTTGAAATTTTCACAGAGTGTGTATTACTATTGCCGCTATTACAACAAATTATAATAATAAAATAAAGTTAAAAACTATTTGTCGTTTTTTGTTCGATCTTAATAATGGCAATACATACAACATCTAACTAGTATAGCATAGCATACTCTTAAGTAAAACAACAATAATAATAATCGTCCAAGTGTGAGTCGAATTCGCGGTAATTTGTTCCTGCGTGGGCGTCAAACTTGGTTTGACCTTAGTGCATATTATTGAGTGTACGGAGTCCGACTCGCACTTGACCGGTTTTTTTCTTTCTTCATGGCTTTTTTTTTTTATATTTATTTGCAGAAAGCCTAGGCACTTTCACCAGATTCCTGGTATGCAAAATACAGTAAGTGGCACATTATTATTTCCATATTACATGACTATATTGCTATACAGCTCCCGAAACCGTATTACGAAATCGATATTATAAATACATTTAGCCAATGATTTTTTTTTTGAGGCAATACCTAACGAGTGGCCAGCTCTGTTGAGGTATATAGATGGAAAAGCCTCTTTGTACGGATTGTCTGATAATGTACATAGATTTTTTATTATAAAAAACCCATTGGTACATGGTCGGATGTAGGAATCGAACTCGCGACTTTTCAGATGCGAACCGACGTCTTACCCACTCGACCACCGACGCCCCATATCTTCATACATATAGTTTAAATTCGGTGATACCATATTTTTGTGTTAAAAAACATCTCTTTTATAATATGGAAAGCAAGTAGCTACCAAAAAGAAATTTTAGACAATTTGTTCATAATTCCGTAATAACCGCTGAAATAAATCCAAAGTAAAAGCGAGTTTCGAAAACCGAGTCTTATTTAAACACAATTTGAAGGGAAATTTCTAATCTCGAATGCTAATCGACTCGTCGATGTAGATTTACTCGAGTTTTTGCAACTTCATGTGACTATTAAAAGTTCTCGAGACAAAGTCCTGGCAATTAGAAGATCCAAAGATATTTGCAATTCAATCTCGCTTTAGGGGACCCATTCTTTACGTATCCATCCTTGTTTACTGACCTCAGGGGGGTTACTAGTGGAGAAGATTTCGTCATTTAGCTGATGATAATCATGAGGCTATCGAGTGGCTGATGGCCAACAATTAAAACAACAATACTTGTGCAACCTGCGGGCTTAGACAATGTACAACCAAACGAATAGAATAGTATGTAGAATAGACCGACTGAAATACAACCACGTGACCTAACGAAACTGTCCTTCAGTCTGAGAAAACCAAAGAGTTCATATACTTATTGTATACAAACTCCTTGTAGAAACTGAACCTGTCTACAGTTAGCGTTTGTTGCAAACGCAAAGTTAGCGTCTGCCCATACTATGTAGATAACGCTGAAAAAAATGGCGAAGGTTTTGGTCGATCAGCTAATTTTTTGACGTAATGCCCGGTTGTTTTTTTTTTGATTTTTATTATTTAAGTTATTGGAATGCATAAATTGAGCTACTTAGGGCTGCACATAATTATTATAATTCGGTTAAAAGTTCCTGCATGTAATATTATGTTTTAGCGTTGCGAGAGACCTCTTTGAATATTTATTTAAATATTGATAGTATGAAGGAATTGATCCTCTAGATTTATAGAGTTTGATCAGAGGAACGTTTCTTGCCAAGTTAATTTTGGTTAATGAAAGGGAATATTTTTTTAGGTGACTCTTTTCCAATGTTGTTTTTCTATTTCTATTGTTATTCTATTGGTCTAGTGCAGGGGTTCCCAATCTTTTTATACTCCGACTCTCTTTACAGCCTTACTTTTCAACAAATTTTACTAAAATTACTTTAGTTTTATTTGAATAAAGTTATCCGTTTTACGATGACCTGTGTTACAATCTCGCGATGCCCTCAGGCCCTGGGGAGTCCTTGGTCTAGTGATTAGTGAAGAAATTGGCTCAGCGCTTTTCAATTATCTGATCTTGTTTAAATATTCATATTTTCTTTGTGCACTTCTACACCACCCAAGGAATATTCTTTCCAATTTATATGTTTAGTGGTTTAGGCTGTGCGTTGATTTCGGTTTTATATACTTATATAATTTAGCTACATAAATACCTAAGATTTTGTAAGACAATGCGATGCACGCCATTTTTTATTTTATTCTACACAATTCTATCCTACATCACTTTCTATCGTTTAGATTCTGACGGATTAGACAGCATACGCCATGAAAACGTGCTGGGGCTAACTTTTTCCCGACTTGATTAACTTATCCTGTTAAAGCTCAGCTTGGTTCTGGTTATCGGGCTCGGTCTCCGAAACTCAACGTCTTAGCGCCTATTTTGCGTGAGGCGGGAATTTAGTTACTCCTGCCATCCCAGCTCCTCCAGGAAGCCGATCAGCCCCTTGATGTTGCTACATGCCTCCTGAAGGGTCCTCGGGGCACCGAGATGAGCAGCCCTGTATTCTGTCAAACCTACACACTCCAGAAGGATGTGGGTGACCGTTTCTTCAGTCTCCATGCATGCTCTGCATAGTGGACTATCTGTAAAGCCGATATTAAAAAGGTGTTTATTAAAGGGCCCATGTCCTGTAATGACTTGTGTCATTTGTCTCAAGTGGTTCCTTTTAGGTCAATTAGTCTTTGTGTTAATCGAGAGTTTAGGGATGGGAGTGCTAATTTTTATTGTCTGCAACTCTCAAGTTTGACCCATTCTGTTTCATGTTTTTGAGTGGTTATTTTCCTGAGTTGTGCACGGATCCAGTCTCTAGGCAGTGGTATATGTGGTTCAGGACCCACAGCCACCTTACCTGATCCTCTCCTTGCAAGGTCACAGACAGACAGACGCGGCAGGGGACTTTGTTTTATAATGTAGTCATAATGATTGGACAACTAGCTAACTGTGACCATTGTTACCAGCACAGTTATCTATACTAATATTAATAATAAAGCTGAAGAGTTTTTGTTTGTTTGTTTGAACGCGCTAATCTCTTGAACTATCGCTTGGATTTGAAAAAATATTTTTGCATTTGATAGCCTAGACCATAGAGTAAGTAGCAATCACTATGTTCTTTAATAAGAGTCGGGACTGCCATACATTAAAATGAAATCAAACTTAGGGCTGAAAGGTACTGCAAGCCATACGAGGCGTCGTATCGCCATCTCTTTCACGCCATATACAGATGACAGAGATAGCAAATATTTCTATAACAATCCACAATCTAATGGCGATTAGTATTGGCTCATTTTTCCTAGCCCTAATTTTTTGTTCTAAGTTGCGCCAGCCTGGCCTAGACTATTAATGCGGGTGCAACCACAAGGCACAGCTATTTTGTACAATTATTTCTGTTACTATAAACAAATAGGAGAAATTTTCACGAAACTTCGGCGTACAGTCTAAAGTTAGAATATAATTTTTGACGTAAAACAGTGAAAAAGCTCGAGAATTCCGTCTCATTAGGTCCCGATCCTCGCGTTTAACGAGGCAGACCTAATTGCGGTGCAGCAACTTGGCTAAAAATGAAGGTAACATGTATTATAGAAGTATGGAAGCTTTTAACCTTTGGGCTGGAGGTGAAAACGGAAGACTTTTTGGATTTTGCGCTACACCTTTGATTGCATTTCAACTAAAAACAATGAAAGAATGAAGGATGAAATGCTGGCAGAAGACGATAAAAAAATTATTGATCGATGGAAATATTAAAAATACACACAATCGGCGAGCATGTATGATGAATAGAAAAGAAGCGAAAGAGGTATGTCAGGATCGTAACAAATGGCATTCGATTGTCTCTGCCTACCCCTCTTGGGATGAAAGGCGTGATGATAGATAGATCTACTAAAAAATCTGGATTTTATTGAAATAAATCGTTTATTTTGAAATTTTTGCTAAATGTCCGTGAAAAATTATCTTTGTTTGTTTCGAAGAGCTTAGCACAAAGTAGACACTTAGTTTAAACCTGCTCTCAAAATACCTCAATAGGGTTTTCTACTCGTTAGAGATTAAATTGAGGATGGCTTAGGATATTTTTGATGTGAAATACGTCTATTGTAGTGCTTTGGGGGTGAGACCGACTCGTATACCGTGACTCCCTACTACCATATGTGCGCGTGGCGAGTATACTATATATTTTGTTGCGTCTTGACGCGTTCGCTGCTTGTATACACAGTCATTTTTAGGGTTCTGTACCCAAAGGGTAAAAATGAAAACCCTATTACTATGACTCCGCAGTCCGTGTTGGCGACAGTCCGACCTCCTTTTTATATGAATTTATATTTTTTTATTTTACTTATTTTTGACACTATTTATTATATACAAATAAAAAGATAAATAAAATGGCTATGAAGCAGCTATGAAGAAATTACGGTGTTTTATTATCAGCGACCTATCTCCAGTTTTGTACAAAAAGTGGTATTTATTTATTGGTTTTCTTTAATTATAAATTCTTTCAATAACCATCAATTTCGATGATTCTTATCTGTCGGGCGTCCCGTGACGGCCACATTTTTTTCAGAAAAAGTCACGGAAAAGGTCGCACATATCGATTGAATCTATGAAAAATAATTCCAGATACTGAAATGGAAAAGTTAGACCAAAATATGCAGTTTTCTAGTTGCTGGGGAAGCTATTAAATCCACTCCGTTAATTTGGATCGTTTGAACTTGCTAACACCGTGTTTCGACTAAATTAATGTTCGATATTGTATTTTAATATCTCCATAAAACCACTTTACGAATTAATATGTGGCTAGGTATATACTGTAGCACTTTCGAGGTAGAAGTTTAGGCTAAAACGTATGTAAACATCCCACTAATATTATAAACGCGAAAGTTTGTATGGATGTATGTTTGTTACTCAATCACGCCAGAACGGCTGAACGGATCTGGATGAAATTTGCCACAGAGATAGATTATAGTCTGGAATAGCACATATGCTACTTTTTATCCCGGAAAAATGTATGGTTCTTGTGGGATAGAATTGTTTTTGTTTTTCACCGGATCGACATGATTTGAGAGGTAACTTTGGATTTTTCCATCGAGAAAATATCAAGGAATTATGTTTTGCTCCATATGATAATGCTTTATTA
Source organism: Nemapogon koenigi (assembly GCA_963924495.1). Lineage (NCBI taxonomy): Eukaryota > Metazoa > Arthropoda > Insecta > Lepidoptera > Tineidae > Nemapogon > Nemapogon koenigi. Next base: position 9,483,970 of record OZ004647.1, on the reverse strand, counting down.
TATTGTGTATTAATTTCAAAAATAATGCTACAGTATTGTCGATACAGCAAATGTTTATGCTATGTGAGGTAGTATCGATCCGTAATAAGATATGGTATACGTTTCTGTGATTGCGCCAATAGAAGGCAAATTTTTGGGCCCATTTTCAAGCGAGCTTGGCATAGTGACATACTTATCCCTTAAAAGAATCTGCCCAAATTTTCAGCAAAACACCCTTTAATTTCCCATTTCAGAAGTCACACACATTGCGAGCTGTCTCCGGGAGTAAACATCCTAAATATAATAAAAAAGTGTCAAAAAGTCAAAGGACGCGTGCGTCCCGCGGGGCGTTAACATAAATTAAATGTATTCTAGAACGAATATTGCTACGTTTTGTATGAATTTTTGATTCTGACTTCGCGCGTATATGGACAATGACAAGTTTTGACTGGGTATCAATCGAGTCACGTAAAAAGAGCGGTGGCGATTCGTACGCGTTGTATTAGGAATACAATTCACCCCCTTGGGTAGGTATAGTTATGTTAATAGCCTATAGACTTCCCCAAAAATTGGGCTATCAAATGCAAAATATATTTTCAAATCGGTCCAGTAATTTTTGAATATATAGAATACGAACAAACAAAAAAATAAACAAATATTTATTAGATAGTAGGTATTTGCTAGGTAATTAATAGATACCTACCTACCTGCTTATTTTCCTTCTGTTTTATATTCCAAACTAGATTCCCCCCTATGTGTGGCCTACTTTATTCTATAAAGACGCTTTAAACCTTTTGATTTTTTGCCAAATATTTTTCAACAATTTATTTATTTTATTTATTTATTTATTTAAAATACAAACATACATACAACCGAGCAACTAAGCTCATAAAATTGAGATATAAAACTGAAAAAAATCGACTAAACATTTTTGCATAACATCGAGTATGTTCAAGCAAATTACGTAAAATTGTTTCCTGTGGGCTTGAAAACCGGATGCACCGGCAACTAGGTTAATTGCTACCTCGTGCGTAATTTTATACTTTTTTTAACGTTGGCTTACAAAGTTTAATGCTAAATTTACAACTTTTATAGATGTCATACATGCGTGATGCGTGGCGGAGTCAAAAAGTCAAGATCAAGCTTAAGTTACCGCAATGAATGATATCTCTTTAAAAAGTTGTTAGAGAGATACACTGCAAAAATAATCGATAAAACATAAGATAAGATTAGCTAGATTCACGTACCAGTAACATGAGAAAGAACGATTTCACAAAAAATCTTTAAGCTCTTCCAGTATTATACAAAAATTATTATAAATAGCAAGTAAAGTATAGGATCAATACAAGAAAATGGTACATTAGTAAATATATTAAGAGAATTGAGCCGCAAAATACGTTGAAAATACGCGTGAAATTGATGACTTTCAGGGCTTCATAAAACTTCGGTGTAACTAATTTTCAAATTAAAAAAAATATCATTCTGTATTTATCTTTCGAAAGCTATTTAAATTTCGAAACTAAGACATATAGTTATCGCGAAATATAAGAAGTTGTGAAGCATGTAATTTGTATAAGACTATGAGGCGTCTCCTTAAGATGCGTATTACAAAATACATGTTCAGAAAGATATTAAAAAAAAATTACTTAACAATGTTGTATTTTTCCTATTAATTGCATAGTTCCGTACATCTCCGAAAAAAGTTGAAACTTGGTATATATATAGAATTTGATGACCCAATAATCGATTTTGGGGGAACAATTAAAATGTAAAAAAGTGACCGATAAAAATCCTGTCATAAAGTTCTGACTGAAAAAATGTAAAACGATTGTAGATTTTAGGTTCATTCATTTCATCGAATTCTTCAGAGGGTTAAAGGCATTGGTATTCAAGAATCGAAGTCGATTCTTTTCCCTTTTATATTCGGTGCGTGTTAGCACACATTAGGTTCTGATGCGAGCATCGAGCAAAACAATTTGCTAAACGATTGGCGAGATAAACTGCTTTGTAGAACCTCTTATCAGAATGATGATTGTATCCCGTCATGATGAAATCTATTATTTCTTTTGTAAACTAAGTATTTTGCGTAAAATAAATTCTAACTTTTTTTTGGAAATGTAAATAAAGAAGCATATTATTGTGACATTTTAAATATATCAGAATTATTTGACAAATATTGAACAATGTATTAATGATTGATGGAAGACTAAATAAATAATAGAAAAACCGGCCAAGTGCGAGTCGGACTCGCGCACGAAGGTTTCCGTACCACTATCTATAAAAACGGCAAAAATACACGTGTGTTGTATGGGAGCCCCCTTAAATATTTATTTTATTCAGTTTTTTAGTATTTGTTGTTATAGCGGCAACAGAAATACATCATCTTTGAAATTTTCAACTGTCTAACTATCACGGTTCATGAGATACAGCCTGGTGGCAGACAGACAGACAGACGGACGGATAGCGGAGTCTTAGTAATAGGGTTTCCGTTTTTACCCTTTGCATACGGAACCCTAAAAATGATATATAAATGTACCTACCTAAAATTTATTTAATTTTAATATTTGTAATATGTTTGATATTTTAAATAGGTACGTTAAACTTACTGCATGCTTTGAAAGAAGTATATAATTGTGGTAAAAATTGTAACAAGAAATAAAAGGCTTTTCGTTATTTATTAATTAAATTCTAACTTACTAATATTGTGAATGCGAAAGTGTAAGACTGAAAATAAAATGATTTACAAAAAAGTCCGCGGTAGCATATATCTATCTATAATAGAAGGGCGGTTCGATATTTTAGGACCTCATAACTGTTAAAAGTGACAGGAGTCAGTGTCATTTGGTAGTACTTTTGTGTAAACGAAGAGAGACATTTAAATATCAACGACTTGAAACTTTTATTTTTCTTTTTCATTTTACAAGACGACCTCGAATTAGTGTTACTTATTTAAAACCACGCTTTAATTAAAATGAAAAGTACAGTCGCAGATAAAAATACTAGGTTTTATGACACAATTAAAATATTTAGCAAATAATGAGTATTGTATGACGGTTTGTATTAAAGATTGTATGTTTGATACTCAATTATGTCAACACGGTTAAACAGATTTAGGAATACATTCAAAGCAATTCCAAGAAAATTACGACAAATAAATATAAAATTCTCGAAATTCATACATTTTGTTTTCACAGTTTTTTCACCCCCGGCTTCGGCACTCAGGGATAATGTAGCTTATTAGAGTAATTATTCAATAAATCCAAACTTACAAACAAACAAACTTAGCTCTTAATAATATTAGTATAGATTGTAGTTCATTTCTAAGGGATTAAATAAAAAAAATGTTATTTTGCAATGACTTAAAATTAGGATCGATTCAAATTGAAAAATCTACATATATATAAAAATGAATTAACGTTTGTTAGTCTCGCTAAAACTCGAGAACGGCTGAACCGATTTGAATAATTCTTTTTTGTTTTGTTCGTTATAATACAGGGGTGGTTTAGAAGAAAATAAAAGTTGGAAAAACCCTAAAGTTCAGCTGAAAAATAAAAAAAGAATAAATAAGTAATTTTGTATTGGAATTGTAGGAGTAGAGATAGGGGTAGTGGTAGTGGTAGGGTTAGGGGTAGCGGTAGGGGTAGTGGTAGTGGTAGTGGTAGTGGTAGAGGTAGGGGTAGGGGTAGGGGTAGGGGTAGAGGTAGGGGTAGGGGTAGTGGTAGGGGTAGAGGTAGGGGTAGTGGTAGTGGTAGGGGTAGGGGTAGAGGTAGGGGGAGTGGTAGTAGTAGTTGTTTTCCACGGACGAAGGAAAGTTAATAGCAGGCAAGCCAACGTTTGGACAGGACAACGTCTGCCGGGTCCGCTAGTATCTAATAAATTTCTTATCAATGCATTTAAAGAAACATAAAAGCAAAAAAATCATGGTTTTATTCAACAGTTTTAAAATTTATTTTTGACACCGACTGTACTTACAACTTTTAACACGGAAATGTATTTTTTCCGCCACCTCTCCCGTTATTTATGTCAGAACACGCCATTTAATTCCCTTTTAATTACTTTGTGCATTAATCTTTCAATTTCTTCAAGATGCCTTTGTATAAAATTGTAAAAGTTCGTGGTATAATGCTGATGTCACTGTGAAGTTCAATTAATTATTACAATTGATAACTGCCCGTTCATTCATCATATCAATAATTAATTCATATTTTAACATGAGAAAATTCGTACATTGACCTCGGGGACGAGCAAAGAGATTCAAATATTATATCAAATATATACAAGCTTCTTTCCGCGGTTTCACCCACGTGGAAATACATCCAAAAAGAAATAATCCCGTGGCTGTAATTTGCCCCTCCCCCGCTCGCTTTCGCGGTATAAAAGTAGTATATGTCATTCTCTGACCCCTAAACTACCACTATGCAAAAAATCATGTCAATCTCGTGATAAACAAAACAAATCTATCCCACGGGAACTATACATTTTTCCGGGATAAAAAGTAGCCTATGTGCTATTCCAGACTATAATCTATCTCTGTGCCAAATTTCATCCAGATCCGTCGGCCGTTTATTTAAACTTTAGCGTTTAAAAAATTTAGTGGGAAAGCAGGCGTTCTCTGGTCACTTGCTTCAACAAAATAAAGTACCGATGCGCGCGCGTTAATTTAGATGCGTCCAGTACAACGGGTCAGAGTTAAAACAACCCTGCCGAGACACGCCAAATTGGTACAAGGTTGCTTTGCTTCTCTGCAGACCACCGGCGCCGGGTCTCTTTGCTTGTATCCCAGATAACTGCTTACTGCGTAGCCGATCTTTCGCCTCCTTCACAGATCCACACAACACACTTTTCTAGTTTTTATGTATTTTTGAAGATATCTTGTATGCGCAAGCCGACGTTGTAGGCAAGGAGTGAGTGAACCGTTATTTCACTCTCGTCGGTGCATCGTTCGTTCAGTGAACTTTGACCGCGACCGATTTGAATGATTAAACATGTCTCAAATGGCGGGAAGTTTCAACCGAGTCGAACGCACAAAAATGACTGCGATAGTAACAAAGAGTCGAGCGACAGATTTGTATGACGTTGACAGTTGGATGATGCTATTTCGAGATTTTGTGGTTAATTAATATGGCCGATACAGGAATCGACCATAAAGACTGCGCCATGAGTTTCTAAATGCACACGCTTTCTGAGCAATAGGTCAACCATATTACGAATAATAATAAGTTAAGAATAATTTTGTCATAGTATATTCATAGACACCGCTCACTTTATATGACACGATCTAACTTTTAACATTTGGATTGCGTTTATAAAGCTTGTTTCTAATTAGTAAATTAATCTTACTAGTGCAAAAAATGCAAGAATATGTGTTGGAATTCTCGTGCAATCAGTCCGCACAATAATAACATATAAGTGACATATCTAGGTCCATTAAATGCAATTCTATTTTCAAAAGAAGGAGGAGGTTCTCAATTTGTCTGAATCTTTTTCTTTTTTTTATGTATGTTCCCCGATTACTTGAAGACGCCTGGACCGATTTTTTTTTTGTTTGAAAGGGGATCCTGGAGAAATCGAGAACTCTTCAAATTTTATAGGCACACTTTAAGCGATTTGCGTATTTTTTTATAGTGAATTGTGCATTTGCTTTCGGAAAGCACATTTTGTAGTATATTTCGCTGTAATTAAATGTTATTCCCATCGAGTATAGAATTTAAATTAGAGGCAAATTGTTTTGTTATTTTAACTTATATACCTACTAGGTACTAATAGCAGCCCCGGTTTCGCCGGTGGAAATTTTTGTAATGTGAAACAGACTTAATTTTAGGCCGTTCTGTTGCTTTCTTCGTATATCTGGAATAATGTAGCGTCATACTAGTGAAATAATTTTTAAAATTGGTTCAGTAGTATTTGATTACATCAAAAAAATAAAGTATTCTATCAAAATTAATCAATAATAGTACTTAATGGAACTGGTGCATAATAGGGAGTAATAAAACCGAGCGCATGCAAGGTTTTAAATAGTATCGAACGAGTGTTTTATAACCTAGTTATGTGCACTTTCATACACTACTTTATCTAAACTCATGCAAATACTTTTCACAAACAATAACACATAAGCAATAAATTAATAACTTAAAATGGTGGTAAAATCAACAGTCTACCGCGCTTTCTCCGCGCGCATGCGATCTAGCGAGCCAGCATTAAAAATTGAATTGCACCCTCGATTGGTCGAGTAAGAAGAATTTTTAAAGGGGTATAATTTACGCGGACACCAAAAATATTTTTAAGACTCTAAGCTTAGGCACCAAATAAAATAAACAACTCCAAATAAAATAATTGACACTATTAAAAGTGTCCTAAAGTATATCATATTATGATCCAAAATAATAGAAAAAACATCAGAAAAATCGCACGCCTTGTACTAATATTTTATTTGGTTTCTAAAATGGATAAATGGTCACCAAGTAAGGTAGGTAGGTTAGGTTAGGTTAGTATAAAATTAATTAAGTATAAAGTGTATTTTAAAGGCGTCTATATATTTTTATGGCAGTCAATAATACCAAAAATGGATCTATTTCATAATATTTTAGGAAACGTAATTTGGTGACCATTCATCCATTTTGGTAACCGTTTAGAATTTTTTTGGTACAAAATAGATACATTTTTGGGCGCCGCTTAAACACAAGCCTTTTTAAAGTATTGTATTTTGTTGATTAACTGAACTTTAAGGGGCGGTGGTCAAGGTCATCTTGTATCTGTCAAAAATATGGCAAATCTAAGTTAATCCTGGAAACGTGAGTTTATTTATACAACATTTCCTCACCCCAAAAGGATTGTTATTATTTGAAATTGGATTGAGCCATATTTTTATTATTCATGGGTTCTAAAGAGCCGAAAAATGTTGTATAATTTGCCATATTTTTGACAGATACAAGATGACTGAGAGCCACGGATCCTTAAAGAACACCTTTTTTAGGGTTCCGTACCCAAAGGGTAAAAACGGTATTACTAAGACTCCGCTGTCCGTTCGTCTGTCTGTCTGTTACCAAACTGTATCTCATGAACCGTGATAGATAGGGGTAGGGGTAGGGGTAGGGGTAGGGGTAGGGGTAGGGGTAGGGGGTAGGGGTAGGGGTAGGGGTAGGAGTAGGGGTAGGGTAGGGGTAGGAGTAGGGGTAGGGGTAGTGCGGGCAAGTCAACGTTTGGGCAGGACAACGTCTGCCGGGTCCGCTAGTCTAATATATAAAATTCTCCTGTCACAATGTTCGTTCCCATACTCCTCCGAAACGGCTTGACCGATCCTTATGAAATTTTGTATGCATATCCGTTAGGGTTGAGAATCGGCTACTATCTATTTTTCATCCCCCTAAATGTTAAGGGTGGTCCACCCCTAAATTTTTTTTTAATATAGGGTTAGGGTTAGGGGTAGGGGTAGGGGTAGGGGTAGGGGTAGGGGTAGGGGTAGGGGTAGGGGTAGGGGTAGGGTAGGGGTAGGGTAGGGGTAGGAGTAGGGGTAGGGGTAGTGCGGGCTAGTCAACGTTTGGGCAGGACAACGTCTGCCGGGTCCGCTAGTTTTATATAATATTGTAAGGTTTATTTCCAACAAACGAACTATACATACACTTCTCATCCTGTCCTAGTGGCTAGTGCGCCATTACAAAAAACCTGATCAATATAAAGGTAGACAGTTCCTGGAATCGACATCACATTCAAATGAGACAGGATTTCCTAACTCGCAAATTATGAAATATGTGAAATAGGTGACTAATTCTGTGCAGTGCATTTCTGAAGGTCATGTCTAACATGAAGAGGTAGATTGCTGGACAATACGCCTCCATGTGTGCCGGTCCTGGGCAGTCCGTGAAATGCGCAGCACGCGTCTTTTTGAACTAAGTTTCTAATATACATTTTCTCATAAATACTTATATTTAAAAGTGAGTTTGATTTGAGTGAATTTCTAAATTGTAACTCCGGTGGGCTGCATCTCTGCACCCTATTGCGCATGTTCCCATTCCTAGGGACATAACAAACGCAGCTCCCTGATATCCATAATAAATATTCAATTTACAGCGAATGTAAGCTAAGAAAGCTGTTTAATGGTGTTAATATGTATGGAGTAAGTCGAAATTACCTTAAAGTTTGTGAAAAACTGCAAAACGAGATGTTATTATTGAGTAAGTACATTTTTTTACAATTAATTTACAACAGATTACTCTGTTTTGTAATTAAAATATCATTTTAAAATTACTATTATCAAATTTCAAAGCATAAAATGAGATATTTTACATCCATTAGCCCATATTCCCTAGAAATATGCATAGTAAAACATAAACAGCAATGTAAGTGTGAATTGCAATTTGTCATGCGCGATGACCCCTTACCTTCAGTTCCGGGGTTTTCAGATTGCAATAGATTTCAAGGATTTTACTTGTTGCGAAATATGTCGTTAGAAAAACTGGAGTGTTTGTTGTTTGTGACGACAATTTCCACAATTAGACAGTGGTACATATTAGTATATGGCGAGGCTGTCGTTTGAGAGTATCTGCGCAGTTCATTTAGCTATGATAGTTTTAGAGTGATTTAAAGCGAGCAACGTATGCCACACGGGTTCAATATCCACATCGGACATTTTGGGTTTAAAAAAATTGTGCCTACATAATAGGTTAGTCTTTTTTTATAACCGCACATAATTTGTCGTGCTTGACGATTGTCAAAGGAACTAATACTTAGGTTTTTTCTGATTTTTGCAGCTCAACGTGAGTAGCTGATGTAGAAGAGAGGAAAAATTGACCTGGAATATCTAAAATATGCAAAAAAATCACTTCAGAACATAATAAGGTCTAGAACGTAAGTTGATCAAAATGAATAATTTACCAAACGAATTGCTATTGCGCATAGCTTTATATTTAGACACCTCTTCTATGATAGGTATGTATAGAGTAAATGACCGATGGCGTCGTGCTATAAACACACCAGGGGTATTTAATATTAAGAGAGGCATACACGCTGCACATGCTATATTCAAGTCACCAATATTGAAGAATGAACTTACACTTCTTGTAGAAGAATTAAATCTGACTAACGTAACAGATATGGATGAAGAATGTTTTTCGACTATTACTGAAATGACTAATCTAAGAAAAGCAAACTTTTCTTTCAGTAATTTGACTTTTCATTCCATAGTAGACGGAATACCCAGATCTGCTAAAGAAGTCACACTGACGCTAACAGCACGTGATTTCAACGTGTTCGGAAGTTTTTGCATAGATACAAAGATAATTGTCTTCATTTCTCAATTTCAGATCATTGATCTGAAATTCCTCTCCTCATTCGGTATGACTGAAAGCAAAATGTTGATACACTTCCTTTTTAATATCAAATGTCCATGTATAAAATTGACCTACTTCTACAGAACCTTTATTGATTTCCCAATCATTGATTTGGGATATGAAGAACCGAATTTCAAAATGTTGACATTTAAATGTGCTTATGAAATTTATACCAGAATTATTGATATATATTACAGGAGTATACCACTTTGGAAAAGCATCGAATACCTTGTATGGAATATTGATACGGAAAATAATGATTTTAAAGTTGTAGTATCACCTGCAGTCATGAATGTATTGTTCGAGAAACGAGACGATATTAAAATAAAAGATAATGTTATTGAAGTACTTAAGGATATTAAAATTTTGAATGATATGCTATTTAAAGGTCAAGTCATCCTATTGATGTGGGATTCAGCAGCAATAGAAAATGTAAATGACGAAATATATAAAACTATAAAACGTAACCTATTTAGTTTTTCATGCGTTCATGGAGTAGCAAACGAAATGTTAGTTAATACTAACAACGACAGAGTGGTATTGCATCATCTAAATAATTTTGTAAGAAGAGACGAAGAAGTATGGGATTTGGATATGTTTGTCCACCGGGGAACAAGAACACTTACCATCGGTGGAATGTGTATATGTGATTGGACATCAAGACACGCCAAAATAGATATGGTGGTAAGTGGCATCAGAAGAGTTTTACCAGTTGGCAAAACTTGGAAATACCTTACATTTTTACACTTGCATCAAATTGATCTAGATCACGAATTTTGGAGCTTACTGTTTCCGCAAACTGAAAATCTGCACACATTGAGCGTAACTGGGTGTGCTAGATATACGACAAAAAATTATATTGGTATATCACAACACGTTAATAAATGTAAGTCTTTGAAAAACTTCAAGATACTTGAGTTAAACATTGATGCTAAAGTTCTATTTAAAGGCCTGAGCAAATGTCCGAACCTAGAAGTAGTCAATGTTGACACAGTAAATAACTTTGAAAATATATTGTACACTTTCGGCGAAGCAAGTAACGATGAAAGCATGAAAGCAAAAGAAGTTGTTCAGTTACAATCAGAAATCATAAAAATGATACAATTTTGTAACAAATTGGATACATTGGTTATTGTCAATCTGCTCCATGGCGTTGACAAACCCGTGAGGCATATTCGCAAGACGATATCGACTGCTGCATTGATATACAATACAAATCTGTCACTATTGCTTTTCAATAGAAGCGCCAGCGCACCTAACAAAAGTTCTCATCGGGAAAAATTCTATTTGTTTTATCCGGACGACATATTCTTTGATTAAATTTGTCGCAAATATGGCGCGGTCCACAAATTGTTCAACATTTTTGAAAATATTATCAAATACAGGAAACTACAAATTGAAATCGAATTGGTTCATACTTTCATGAATGTTAAAAATTTCTGTTAAAAAATATATTTTACATGTTATTATGCTTATTTTAATTTCCTATGAACCTTCGGATAATGAAGGCCTAGCTAGAGTGTACCAATGAATATGTACTGCATAATAAAGATTTCACTACAAAATGTTGAATAATATGAAAATAGGATGATGGAAAAAGATCGAATAAGGCCAGTCCATCTGGTAGGGGACAGACCGCGTGACCCAAAATTATTAATTAAGATATTGTATTTAATTAATAAAAACATAATATAATTAATTCAAATAAATGTAGTTTAGATTAAGACGTAGATGGCTGTGCAGTATATTAGGGTATTGAAATATAGGGAAAACACCTATTTTTTTAACTTTTTACTAACTTTTGTCTGCGACTTCGCCACTATGAAAGTGAAACTAAGAAGTAATTCTTTCCCTTGGCTGTATTGGCTCCACCCTCGTCCCAATGTACGGGATATTATACTATATAAAGCTTTATTTATATAAGATCCAAATTTCATCTTACTCTTTTCAACCGATTTGGCGTATTGTTGCATTTCTTGGACTTACGTTAATGAATAACTCAGACCATAAATATAAATCATTTATTAATTTATCTAAATTTATATTTTGTATTTTATTTATATAAGTTATATATTATGGCAACATGGTAATTTTACATTCTTACATCATTCGACTGAAATGTGTGTAACACTTTTGAAATTTGTTGATTTTTCAAAATAACCCCGTTTTTATATTGTTCTCTACTTAAATGACGCAGTACAACTATTTTTGAAATAAAGGTTTTTGCCTTTGTTAATTTCGGAACACACCTAAACGCACAGTGCATTTAGCCATTTCGCCATTTCTCAATGTTTTGATAAGTAATTTAAGAGTAGGTATAACGTTTACGATCATTGTGAAACGATCGACAGTTTAGTTGCTGTTAACATCTCTGAATTTCTTTATTTTGTTCTGTTTTTGAAACTAATAGCTACGATAACAAACTTTTTTTAATTTAGATTTAATTTAATGCTAAGTACTTATTTCGTGCTTTTGTTGGCTGTTTCTTTTACAATACAGCTATCAATATCTTTGTATTGTAATGTAATTATATGTTATGTATCTTAAAATATCAAAAAAATATTAATTTTAAATAATTACTAAATGTCGACCACTATCTAGTTCAACCGAATATATTAAATAAACATAGAATAATATTTAAATTGATGTTATGATAAAATATAGATGTAGACGTTGAAAAATATTTTATGTACAAATGATAGTACATATCCTCACACTTGTTTGCCATGGGAGTAGGCAGAGTGGATAGAACATAAGTTATTAAAATAAAATCAATAGACATTAGAGCTTATATGTATCTAAATATATTATAAAATAAATTCTAGAATATATATCTATAACCAGACATTTTGAGACTATTTAGGTCTTTAGGCTCGCTGTAGCCTCTTCCAGACCGCCATTGCTCGATCGCCAGAGCCTCGTTTGCTGTCTAGCAGAGGGTACCAAGCGTGCAGGTGAGGATGACATTTGGGGTAGGATAGATCTTATTCCGTTTTCCCCCTTATCCCCTTTATTTTATCCTTCATTTAGCCTAAGATATTATTGACGCGTAATAAACTTCTAAAGCGAATATTCGAAGCACTCTTTGGACAAGGATTTTTATATATTGTATCAATTAATAAAATTTGTTTACACAACAGTTTTGTAGTTGATTGTAAATTATAATTATATCTAGTGTAATGGTCACAGAACATTATAAAGTAAAGTAGAAGTAGGATGTTAGCATATTTGTATGAAATCCGGTGTAACAAACTTCGAATGGCATATTATGCTACAGTGGCCAAGGGTGAATATTTTATTTTGTGGATCTATTTGCGCGTGCTAAAACAAGAGGGAACGTGCGCGGATTTCCATACAAATGAAAGAGACAGTTGCTTAGTATGAAGTATGGGCGAGCAAGCCGGTATTGTATCGGCTTATGTTCTTATGTTGCTAATGGATATCGGTAGGCGTTTAGAAAAAATTACTTATAGAGTTTGGATTGATAAAATACGTTTGTATTAATATTATTTTATATAATATCGTTAGTCTAAATAGATTGATAAATTCCTAAAAGGAAGTCTAAAGGAATCGGGGTGTGTAGGCTCCTCTTTCTTTAGACAAATTATATGTGCGGTTATAATGTTTGTACTGAAATTTAGCACAAAATATATTTGTTCTATTTTTTTGGGCTATATTTTTAGAGAAATTAAGAAGATGTGCGAAAATCATATGGTTACACGGTAATGCCCAGTTGCTACTTCTATTATGTTCTGTGGTAATGTAATGGTAACCAATGAATATATTATATATTCTCAATTCTCTTGCGCGTGTCACTTGATAAAGAAATTTGTCTCGATTCATACTGATTAAAGATTTATTACATGAAAATCTCATCAATTAAATTTAAATACAAAATAAACGACTAAAATGAGCCTATTGTCATCTTCGTCATTTCGTTTAACAACAATTTAATATATCTTTTACATATTCTTTTTTTTTAAATTAATACACATAACAATATAAAAACCTTAAATCTAATCTAAATATTCATCATCATCATCATTATCATCAACCTTTTAAGATCCTACTGGATCATGGTCTCCCTCTAGTGCACCATTTTTTAGTGGTGCTCATTGAGAGGAATTGCCATAGTCACCACGCTTGGTGACCGGACGCCGGCTTTACGTGCCCCTCCGGAGCACGAGGAGTCGATTTAAGCACATATTCTTAAAGCAAATTGGTGCTAGCATTTTGGCAGGGGGTAGGATTCGAACCCGGGACCTCCGGTTTCAAGTCCACCGTCCTACCAATTAGGCTATCGACTACCTATCTAAATATTAAAAATAACTAAACAAACGTCCGCGTGGAATAGTGGCAATAATACTGGCTGTATTTCCCCGCTGAATCTGCATGCTGATTCGTTGAGCGAGGAAGGAGCCAGCCCTATTGTCACCGGAAGAGATGATCAGTCGAAGGTATATATATTTAATTTAATTTTAATTAATATTTTATGTGTTAGAAATATAATTATATATAAGAATAGAAGAATGTCGTAAATGATTTGTGTGTCTAATAAATGTTTGAAACAGACAGTTGTTTTATTTAAAATCGCCCATATAAATTTAGCAATTACAGTAAAAGCAGAAATGGCGGCGGAATCTGCTGAAACTGGCAAAAGGCACAAATATGAAGTCCTCAGTATAGACCACATATTTGTGAGATGTTCGTGGGATCCAGAGAAAAACTAATTAATTCCATCACTTAGGTACTTGGCGAGACTTGGGTATGGAATAAGAAGCATGAAAGCAAAATAAATGCAGTGGAAATACGGTCTTTACGTAGAATGTGTGATATAAAGCGTATTTACCGCATCCGGAACGATGTCATTAGAGAAGAATGCGGAGTGAAAGATGACGTTCTGACTAAAATAAAGAAAAGTAGTTTACGCTGGTTTGGACACGTTGAAAGAATGAATGAATGAATTGACTAAAAAGGTTTATATGGGTGAAGTGAAAGGAAATGCTGGCAGAGGACGACCTAAGTGTACTTTTATTGAACATATAAAAATGTATTGATCGATGGAAATATTAAAAGAACACACAATCGCCGAGCATGTATGAAAGGTATGATGATTATAAAAGAAGCGAAAGTGGTTATCAGGATGGTAATAAATGGTATTAGATTGTCTTTTCCCATCCCTTTTGGGATAAAAGGCGTGATGATCGATATATCATATTATATCGAAATTAAAACGTTTCATCAAAATTAAAAAAAAAACTTTTTTTTTTTTTTTTTTTTCTTCACGTGTTCAGCTCCCGAAACCGTTTTACAAAAGTACAACAAAATCTTAATAGTCTGAATAAGGTTTTAGGGAAAGAAAAATTTGAAAAGTTGTCTGGAAAACTGAAAGTACTTTTGTTTGTTGGCTTTTTTTATGAACTCAAGACCATACTAGACGATGAATGTTAATATGTGCTTCACGGGCGAAGTCAGGGCGGAAAGTTAGTTCATTATAATTATTTATCACTTTTAGAATAATTTATGAAAAACTAGACTTTTATTCAGTTTCCTTCCAAGAAATTAGTTAGAGTAGTCGTGCACAGCAAACGGAATAACTTATCTAACAAGTTACCAAGAAGGTAATCTAATCTCGACGGAGTTGCTTGAAAAACTTTCGACTTCCCTAACTTTAGACACTTATCAAAAAACGGTGAAAATTCTACTACCTTAACGCCTTATATCATCAGTTTTTATTATTTTACAAAGTGTTTCTGTATACAAATATATGAAGCTGTAGTAACGAAAGGAAAAATAAGGAAAGGACGACCAAGCCGAACGGTTATTAATCAAATACCTGATGTCCTTAAACCTGCCTATCATCACAAGCTTTTCCAATGTGTCCAAAGTACTGCAGAATTCGTTTCATGCACACCTTTTAACAGTTTATAACAGTCTATCTATCTATCTATTATCACGCCTTTCATCCCAAGAGGGGTAGGCAGAGACAATCGAATGGCATTTGTTACGATCCTGACATACCTCTTTTGCTTCTTTTATATTCATCATACCTTTCATACATGCTCGGCGATTGTGTGTGCTTTTAATATTTCCATCGATCAATTCATTTTTTACATGTTCAATAAAAGTACACCTAGGTCGTCCTCTGCCGGCATTTCCTTTCACTTCAGCCATTAAAACCTTTTTAGTCAATCTTTCATCCTTCATACTTTCAACGTGTCTAAACCAGCGTAAATTACTTTTTTTAATCCATCTCGTAGTTTTTTAATTTACTTCTTACAAAGAAACAAACTCGCATTTCCAATTTTTACTATTGAGTTTTAAGAGACATCATTGATTAAAAAAAGTTCTGTAAAAGTTTTAATTTTCCTGTTTCGCAACGTAGCGCGTCGTCCTTAATTAATGAAATCACTACATTTTGAAGGGATATTTTTTATTTCTAACTTCGGCTAAGTTATGAAAATTCTAGTTATTAAAAATTCTGAATTATACATTTTTTTTCTTTCTTCATGGGTTGCCTAAAGACTCCTTCAGCTTCTGAAACCGTGTTACGATTAAATAAATAATATTCTAAAAAATGTTGTATACAATGAAATAATAAATTAAATGTTATTTAATGTTAATCTAGATTCGATATTTATGTTTTAAAGTATTAATTCAATTTTCGTAGGCCATTCTTAGAGGTATAGATTAAGTCGTAGGATATTCGTAGAGATATAGGTTTGGTCGTAGTCCATTCGTATAGGTATAGGTTTGGTCGTAGGCCATTCGTAGAAGTACAGATTTAGTGGTAGTCCATTCGTAGAGGTCTATATTTGGTCATAGGCCATTCGTAGAGGTATAGGTTTGGTCGTAGGCTATTCGTAGAAGTATATATTTAGTCGTAGTCCATTCGTAGAGGTATATATTTGGTCATAGGCCATTCGTAGAGGTATAGGTTTGGTCGTAGGCTATTCGTAGAAGTATATATTTAGTCGTAGTCCATTCGTAGAGGTATATATTTGGTCATAGGCCATTCGTAGAGGTATAGGTTTGGTCGTAGGCTATTCGTAGAAGTATATATTTAGTCGTAGTACATTCGTAGAGGTATACATTTCGTCATAGGCCATTCGTAGAGGTATAGGTTTGGTCGTAGGCCATTCGTAGAAGTATAGATTTAGTGGTAGTCCATTCGTAGAGGTATATATTTGGTCATAGGCTATTCGTAGAGGTATAGGTTTGGTCGTAGGCCATTACAGATTTAGTGGTAGTCCATTCGTAGAGGTCTATATTTGGTCATAGGCCATTCGTAGAGGTATAGGTTTGGTCGTAGGCTATTCGTAGAAGTATATATTTAGTCGTAGTCCATTCGTAGAGGTATATATTTGGTCATAGGCCATTCGTAGAGGTATAGGTTTGGTCGTAGTCCATTCGTAGAGGTATATATTTGATCATAGGCCATTCGTAGAGGTATAGGTTTGGTCGTAGGTTATTCGTAGAAGTATATATTTAGTCGTAGTACATTCGTAGAGGTATACATTTCGTCATAGGCCATTCGTAGAGGTATAGGTTTGGTCGTAGGCCATTCGTAGAAGTATAGATTTAGTGGTAGTCCATTCGTAGAGGTATATATTTGGTCGTAGGCCATTACAGATTTAGTGGTAGTCCATTCGTAGAGGTCTATATTTGGTCATAGGCCATTCGTAGAGGTATAGGTTTGGTCGTAGGCTATTCGTAGAACTATATATTTAGTCGTAGTCCATTCGTAGAGGTATATATTTGGTCATAGGCCATTCGTAGAGGTATAGGTTTGGTCGTAGGCTATTCGTAGAAGTATATATTTAGTCGTAGTCCATTCGTAGAGGTATATATTTGGTCATAGGCTATTCGTAGAGGTATAGGTTTGGTCGTAGGCCATTCGTAGAGGTATAGATTAAGTCGTAGGATATTCGTAGAGATATAGGTTTGGTCGTAGTCCATTCGTATAGGTATAGGTTTGGTCGTAGGCCATTCGTAGAAGTACAGATTTAGTGGTAGTCCATTCGTAGAATATTTGGTCATAGGCAATTCGTAGAGGTATAGGTTTGGTCGTAGGCCATTCGTAGAGGTATATGTTTGGTCGTCGGCCATTCGTAGAGGTATAGGTTTAGTTGTAGGATATTCGTAGGTGTAAAGATGTAAGATTAAGTATGCCGTATGTTCTATTTAATATTGCAAAGAATATAAGCAGTAATGACTTGTGAAGTAATTTTAAATTAAAAATTCAGAGATCTCATGCACCACATCACCTTTCATTTTGGAGAATACACGACCAGTCTAGGGTCAGTGGTTGGCTCTTTTAAAATTTGATCATAATTTTTTTTTTTTTTCAAATTTAGAGATAAAACATGTAGAATAAAAAAAACATAAATAAGACTATATGTAGGGGCATTCAAGTTTATAATATTTGTTTATTTTTTCAAAAATACACAATTTTTTTGTATAATGTAAACCTTATCAATATAAACAATTTGACACCTCAATCATCTATAGTAATCTACAACTTTTGTAGATATAGGCATATCGCACTTTAGCTGAAAAACTTTCCAATGTTAAAAGATCACATTTCTCAATTATTTTTTATCACAGACTGAAAATGTGTGGTTCCTTGAGTTAAGACTATTAAGCCGATGCGTACGTAATATAAATATATGTTCGTATTTCACTTTCATGTTAAGAACCATTAAATCATAGCGGTATCTAGGTAAGCTCGCCCGTAGGTAATTGTTCCTTGATAATGCCCCTCATAAATATTGGCTTAAATAAGAAATTCGATAGCGGCAACTTAAAATGCAAATTGCCTTTGGGGCACCCCATAAAAGATCATCTGATTATGTATAGTATTAAAATATAATAATACTAGCGACCGGCCCCGGCTCTAAACATTTTAGCTAATGTAAATGTGAAAGTGCGTTTGTTTGTATTCATTGCTATAAACTTAAAGCAGGAACGGCAGTTTATTTTACATGATTTTCTTAGTAATGTAAATATTTAAGAAATTAGGCAGCATATTACATGAGGTGAAAAAATTTTCACCAACTTTAGCTCCTAAGTGAATAGTTAAGTAGCTCACGCACTGGTCCGGTATCTCACAGAAAATTTTCGGTCCGGCCGCTGTATGGTCGAGGTTGAACACAGACCACACATTAGCAATGTAAAATAGAAATCAACGACAAATACAATGATTTGAAAACGGATGGTGGACCGTGCGTACAAGAATTGGACGAGTCTGTGGTCGATTTCGGTGGACCGAATGGCGGCGCGCTGGCGATTGGACGAATGATAAACAAAAAATAATAAAACTCAAGAGTCCGCGTTGGTCAAAGAGGTCTTGCCCGAGTGGCATGGTGCCTAGAACGCTAACTGCTTTCCCTAGCTGTATAGTGAAACATTTTTATGGTTCCGTATATCTCCGATGAAAAAACCTTTTAGGGTCACTCTTGTGTCTGTCTGTCCGTCTGTCACAGCTTATTTTCTCCGAGTCTACTTACTGGACGAAAAAAGTTGTTTGGTAGGTATATAAATATATAAAGTTTGATGACCAAATCACGGAAGTATAGCATAGTATAGTATAGTATGTCATCAAATGAAATGAAAGGGCTTGTTATCAGAAATCATTTTTTTTTCTTTATAATTTCAGTAGGTACCTGGATGACCGAGCTTTGCTCGGTAAATTATATTTAGATACGAATTACATAATTTTGTCGTATTAATTAATTAAAAGTAAAGAATAATTATAAGCGTTTATTTACATTTTGTCTATCTCAAAATCCCTGTCATAACAAAAATATGTCAAATCAAAATCTTCTTAAAAAGGAAGTCTATAAACAGCCAAAGAGATCGAACATTATGCTACAATACTGATGAAATATGATTTTTTTTTTCGAAAAAAAACGTTTTTCTAAAAATGAAACCTAGCAAGATCGATTAATCGCCCCCGAAACCCCCTGAATACTAAATTTCATGAAAATCGTTGGAGCCGTTTCCGAGATTCAGATTATATATATACAAGAATTGCTCATTTAAAGGTATTAGATAATGCATAGTTTAAATTATATTAAAGAAAATATACGAAAATTAACCATTCAACGAAAGTACTGAGTTTAAAATTTTGAAAAAAATAGGGAATTATAGGGCCTCCCTTGTAGTTTACAGGAAAACCTAAACGAAAATCCTTTCTTAAAGTTCTGACAAAAAAATAAGGTACGAGAGCGCGAGCCTCTTTTACATTCATCTTGCCTTTAAACGCTCAGTCATTGTTATAAATATAATGAACTGAAAATAGTGTAAGTAAACAAATCCATTAAAATATAAATAAAATCGCCAAAGCAATAAGAATCCGGCCATCGGGTATATTCCCAGAAGATTGTGCTCCAGGAAAAAGTTTGGACAAGTTGCCTTGACTCAAGTCACTCGCACACGACTTCACAGAATTCAATTTGCGACTCGAATTAACTGCTTCTGTCGAAAACTTTTGGAGGGTATCGAAATTTTAGACCTGTAGATCGAAAGTATAGTTTATTTATATATATTCAAGGCCTTTGTAGCTTGCGGTGTGGCCAGCGATACCATCAGTATCTCCTTTGTCAATAGTAGTAGCACGAGAATAATTACATTTGAAATGGTTGTGCAAAGTAGGCTCTGAAATGGCTGAATTAATTTTGATGAAACTTAATAATAATAATAAAGCTTTATTTATTCCATACATGCATAAAAAAATTAGGTACAACATAATATCAAACAATTCTCAAAAAAACACAAATATTTAAAAAAACATAAAATACACATTAATTCATTAGTTTGATACATCTTCTTATAAGTTTTATTAAATTCATTCATTGGATATTAACTATTTTAATTCATGTATGGACCCCTCTCGGGCATAAGCCTCCTCCAAAGAATGCCAGATATGTCTGACCTTGGCCGTTTCACACCAAGTCCTGCCTGCAATTGCGGCTATGTCGTCCTGCCATCTAGTGATCGGTCGACCTCTGGCTCTAGATCCTCGTGGTCCCTTCCATGCAGTTATGTTTGCTGTCCATCTCCCATCGGCATATCAGGGATCATAGTCTGCAATAATTAGACTTGGAAACAGCTTTTTATTTCAACTCAGTAGATAAATATGAAAATATTTTAAACTAGCTCTTCGCCCCGATTTTCGTGGATAAAAGTAGCCTATGTCATATTCCAGGTCATACTATAGGTCCGTGGAGTTCAAATGCCAAAAAATATATAAAAGAAATGTCCCCACGACTGATCATCTCTTCTGGTGACAAGATTCAGCGGGGAAATGCAGCCAGTATTCTTGCCACTATTCCACGCCTTGTTTATTTAGTTATTTTTAATGTTTAAATTAGATTTAAGATTTTTATATTGTTAGGTGTATTTTTTATATATCTTAACGGCCTTTATTCCTTGCGGTGTAGCCAGAAGTAAAAGTATCTCCTTTGTCAGGTGTCCATATTAAACAGTATTAGTCACTTCTTTAACAAAAGTATGTGTCCAGTATTTTTATAAGAAGTGCAGATGTACCTGTCCACCGAATCAAGAGATTAATTAAATTTAAAATGGTTGTCCTAGAGTAGGCTCTGAAATGGCTGAATTAATTTTGATGAAATTTTCAGGGGTTTAAAGGGATTTTGATAGTGAAATTTCAAGATGATGTTTAACGGTATAGTCTTCCATGGTAATTTTTCATACAATACTGAATAATTCACAACAAATTGTACAATTAAAAACTGTCAAACTTCAAGTTTGTTCTTTACTTATCTATTAGAGATATAGCATATAGCCGCGGACTTTTTTATAGGTAATTTTATTATAAACAATTCTTTCCTACATAATTTTGTTACATCTCTGACGAAATAGAAACCATACGCAATGAAAACACGCTGGAGTTAATGGTCAGCTCCTAAACATGATACATCCATATTTAATACTCGTAAAGCTTCCTACCTGATCGTGAAAACAGAAGTTGCAGAATTTTCGCATATATTTATAATTATTTTCACGCGAACGAAGTAAATATGGCTTCAAAGAAAATTATTCCCAAAACCCCAGAGTATGAAAATCACTGAACCCATTCAAATGAGGTTGTATATCACAAAAAGTATTTTGCTCTCCTTTTTAATTTCAGGTCTTTTACCTGTGCGGTTTAGTCGACGTAACGTGAAGCTTTCACAAAGGAACTCTCCGAGGTTCTTTGAACAGTCGACTCCATAAAACACCTACACTTTTAATGATTACTAAAAAGGTCATATGCGTCAAATTAATAGCACTTTAATTAGATGTTTATCACGATAGACATAAGGTCTAAATTAGCCAAGTAATTATTTGTTTAGAAAGTGCAGTAAATTTGGTATTTCTGTAGTTTGCCAGAATATTTGGTGGTTTTTGCTATGGAAAGGCATTAAATGATGTACATTCTAATATAGTAAACACTAATTAAAAATATAAATAATTTGCAATGTTTTAACAAAATCTTAACCGGAAATCCTGGTTCTAAACGGAAGCAACTCGCTAAAAGTGGACACTGTTGCCGGTGTGTTTGTTTGTCGTAAAGTGAAGTGGTCGATGAGAAAATGAGTTATGAAAAAGCAGAACGCGAGCAGGATAGAAACAGTAGCGATTCAACGTAAGCTATCATTTTTCTTTAAAACGCAATTTAAAAAAAATCTTGTACAACATAGAAATAATTTTACAATGAAAAGATAAATAATTACCAATATATAGCCATAAAATTTGATAAATAAAGTTTTCAGAGGTGTATTTAGGATTTTTTTCTATCGTGTAAAATATTTCTAATCATATTTTTGACACAATCAAAAGATTTGTCATATCCTTAAATTCAATATATATTTTTTCAGTTTCATAATTAGATTAGGTTTTCTGAAAAAATATTATTAAAAATTGGACTCCCCTAATGAAATTCAGTCCCCATGTAGGCCTTGTTAGTTACGTGCATGTATGGAAGAATTCGCTCCGTTATTCCAAGAATATGGGTCCACAATACAAAAATACAATACAGTAGATTCCCTAGGGACTCCCCCGTCGTCTGCCGATATCAAAAGCAATTTCCTTCGAGTTATTGAATGTTATGTAATTCCAGAAATATTTATACGTCTCAAGTTTCGTGTGCGCCAACTTCTTGACTACTTGATGTGAATTTGGTCGTGTGTCTAAAGTAGGCCACACATTGGACCGGCATCGCACCGAAAATTTCCCATTCCATTTTCGGATGATCTAGACGGACCGTACGTTACAAGAATTGGACGAGTCTGTGGTCGGTTTTGGTGGACCGTACGGCGATTGGACGAATGTGTGGCCACCTTAAGGAACGCCACAATAATGAACACAGTAACGGTGTCCACTTTTTGTGTCGTCTATATTAGACAGAACCCTAAAACCTAGAGTTTCTACACCAAAAGGCACAAAATTATAGTTTTACTATATTAATAGTTACCTGATAAGAAAATAAAGAAACCAATGATATGGAATCCACGCGTGTTTGATTAGAAATGAACCTATTTTTATTCTGAGGTATTAGAAACAAGGTTGTTTACGCTGGTTTGAACACGTTGAAAGAATGAAGGATGAAAGATTGACTAAAAAGGTTTATATGGCAGAAGTGAAATAAAATGCTGGCAGAGGACGAAATAGGTGTACTTTTATTGAACACTAGCATTCCGCCCCCGGCTTTGTCCGTGGATATTTACGAACAAAATAAAATATACCCTATACCTACCCCTACCCCTACCCGTACCCCTACCCCTATTTCTACTCCTACCCCCTACCACTACCACTACCTCTAACTTTGGATACTGTTCATACAAAAATACTAAAATCGCGATAAAAAAAATCCTAAATATCTTTCGAATGGAATTTCCGAATTGAATGTTTCAAAAAGTTATATAAAGGTATTGAAGCAGTCGTGCTTTGATAATGATTAATATCAAGGTACAAATAAAAAGTTTTTTCTAGCGGCGGCTTTTTAATTAAATTTTTAAAATAAAAGAACACTTATAGTGACTTAACTATAATAGTTAGACATATGCTATCGCGACACTTTTAGTAGATAATGATGTGTTCTGCAAAGTTGTAGTACACTATTTTGATCTATCATCAATAGTTTACGCAGCGCACGCGCTGTAAGGAATTTCTTATTTAATTTTTTTAAACATTGGAGTTTTAGTGAGGATCCCTATTTTTTTTGAAAATAGAATATAGCCTATGTCACCCGGGGATAGTGTAGCTTCCCAACGGTGAAAGACTTTTTCAAATCGGTCTTGTAGTTTCGGAGCCTATTCAATTTCCTCTTTATAATATTAGTATAAAAAGTACAAACAATCGCCGAGCATGTATGAAATGTATGATGAATATAAAAGATACGAAAGAGGTATGTCAGGATAGTAGCACATGGCATTGTCTCTGCCTACCCCTCTTTTGACAAAAAGCGTGATAATGGATAGATAGAATCATAAAAAATATATTTTCATCAACAATATGATTCCTCAATTTAGCAAATTTCGTTCATTTACCTCTTCCAAGGAACCTAGGTAATTTATTGCCCAATTAATATTGAAAGGCACATAATTAGAAATCATGAACAATGTTTGTTTATACATTATAATAGCTTGTTAAGGGTGTTTGTGTTAATGAGACGGTATTAAAAACTTCATCGTACTTCATTTAGCTTTATTAAACTTCAGGGAACAGAGCGTCGATAGAAAAATGGTTTAGGCATTGGAGTTGAAACTTGAGGACCCGAGTCCTATTCTTGTTCGAGATCAGATTACCTAATATTATAAATGTGAAAGTTTGTTTGTTTGTTTGTCTTTCAAGTCAAAATAGAGCAACGGATTGATGTGATTTTTTGCACAGACAGTTGGAGGGCTGAAGAAGTTATATAGGCTACATTTTATCTCGGATATCCGTTGGGATAAAATCGTAAGAGCTCTCTTGGTCGCGTAACCAACTAAAAAACGCACGTGTTCGAAAATTTTGCATCTCTTTCACCCAATATCCGAGCGAAAGAAAGAAATAGAGAAGGAAAATTACCACAGAACTTCTAATACACAAAACGGACTTCAGCAATTCAAGTATATGAAATTATTTTTACTTGATTTGTAAAAAATATACATTAGTAAATATATTATGCCTGGTTTAAACTCAGCCCATGTCCCTCGTGCTCGTGCTGCCGTATTTATTTCCCAAAATAATTCCACGGCAACTTCGACGGCAGTAGGCATTTACATTCAGCCTCTCTCCTCACTTCACGTTCAACTACCGGCAATAAAAGTTGACAAATATGCTGCGTCGGCACTCTGCCTATTAAGTATAAAATAATGATTTAAAAATGTTTTATAAACATTCAGAAGGGACGTCGTTGTCGCCAAAGGAGACGTTGGATGATATCAGTTCATCGTAATAGAACGTTATAAGTAAAAAACATATTGTAAAGCTAATTTTCCATCCGTATTCATTATCACACTGTTGAGAAAGCGAAAACACACACACGCTCGCGTTGTCGCCCTTTTATTCAAGGCAATGGCACGTCAAGCCGATGTTGGACAGGCAACCGGATGGCAAGTGGTAATCTGGGCCTTTGAGTGGTACAGAGTCCCCTGGTAGCGGCCAAAGTGACCCCAAATGGACAAGTTCGGCGATATGGGGGAGGGGCAAAATCGAATTTTTTTTGAAAAGGCAACCGGATAAAAATAAAACTTTTAAAAAAAACTTTAAAACTTTATTTACATAAAAATTTTACAAAATTATTGTGAGCTCCTGGTGTCACACTAGGTCAGTACCTGTATTGCAACAAACCAAAAACAAAACACTTGTAAACATTATGCATATATAATAACTTACAACTAGGTACATACATAATATACATAAACAAACACAATCACACCTTAATGAGAAAAAAAAAGAAAACATATTTAAAACACCTTTGCAACAGAAACAACAGCCAAGGTTTGTAAACCTACCCTCAATCTCCGAAACCTATACAAACTTCTATTCAATGCCACTATAGTGCAGTCATTTTGAAATGGCACGTTTTATTTATATTAAATAAATAAAGTCGGGTAGTATGTTTGTGAGAGGTACTGTTTTATATAATGCTATTTATATTAAATGATTTTTTATAATGGGTATTCATAAATTTTAAAATTATCTTTATACTTTGATTATTCAAGAATAAAACATGTTTTACTTAAGTACTTAGGTATTTTATGTTTATTACTTTATTTTTGAAGCTCCATAAATTGTTCAGTCTGTCTATAATCAAGACTCGGTAGCCATCTCTGGATTGTTTCCTTAAACTGTCCCACAGATTGACCGGTCAGATTCAATATGCTATTGATTTTATTATACATACAACTCTCAACGAAACTGAGATGTCGCTGCGCAAATGCTGTTCTGCAAGGAGCCGTTATGCAAACAAAATATTGTTTTCTTTTATGTACTGGTCCGATGATCAAATTGTCCTTTAGTAATTGTTTATGTTTATTTATTAACACAACTTTAAAGTACATCTGTCGAACGCTCAAAAGTTGACCCTCCCTATATAAATCTGTTGTTGGATACCGATATGGTTTAAAAAGCATAACCTTTAGTAAAGCTCTATGTGTTCGCTCAAGTTCTATTAGTATGGTTTTAGGTGCTGCTCCCCAGATAGAAATGCAATATGTTAAAAGTGAATATGCTAGTGCAAAATAAATTGTCTTTAATAGTTTATAATCTGCAACATGTCTTAGTTTTTTAAATATATAAATTAGCTTTCTGGCTTTACTATTTACCTTTTTAATATGGTCTCGAAAATTTAAATTGTTGTCAATGATTACGCCAAGATACTTAATATTGCTCGTAGATTGTAGAACATCACATGCGCACCGCGAGCCAGCTCCATCAAAGAGCTGCATGCATTTATGGGCCTGAATATCAAAAGTGCCAAGTACAGGCTGTGTGCGACTGTCGATAGAAAATGTCATAATTTTAGTTTTGGTCGTATTAACAGTGAGAAGGTTGTCGTCGAGTAAATTCAAGATATGCCTTAGCGAAGCCTCAGCCGAATGCTTCACGTCTGTCCAATCAAATCCATCCACTATTATCACTGTGTCATCTGCATATGTAATTATATTTGTGTTTGGTAAATTTGTCCTGCATATGTGATCAATATATACAAGAAACAACGTGGGTCCCAGAATGCTTCCCTGAGGTACTCCAAATTCCACAACTTCTTCATTACTTCTGTGGTTAGCTATATTCACACACTGGGTTCGGTTCATTAGGTAGTCTGACAGCAAATTTAAGGGTATTCCTCTTATGCCCACATTTTCGAGTTTCTGTATAAGGATTGGGACAGACACAGTATCAAACGCCTTAGCCAAATCAAGAAATATGGCGGCACACTTCTTTTTTCTATCCAGACCCTGAACTATTTTGTTGGTGAGCATACCCACAGCATCTGACGTAGATTTACCAACCCGAAAACCAAACTGCTGTCCAGACAACATGTTTAACTTCTCGAGATACCTCTTCAGCTGAAGGTTAATAATTTTTTCAAATATTTTTGATAGTGACGACAATATGGAGATAGGTCTATAGTTTGACATAATACTCCTATCGCCTCCTTTAAATATCGGACAGATTATAGCTTTTTTAAAAGCATCAGGGAAAACACCACTAGCCAAGCTACAGTTAAATAAGATGCATATAGGGCGAGCTATACAGTCTGAGCATTTCTTTAATGTACCTGATGAAATATTATCCCATCCTGGAGCAGTATCTGATTTTAATCCTTTAATTACTTTAAGGACTTCAATTTCATTAGTAGGCAGAATAGTAAAGGAATTTCCTTTAGGCGTACTATTCATATTTGCTTTAGAAGATAGCTCCAGCTGCGTGATCCTCCTGCGCCCAAGTATTTCCTGTGCTAGATTCTTGCCAACATTTAAAAAATATTTGTTTACTTCATTAACAGATGATTCTGGTTTATCCTTAATCTTTAGCAACTCCAGTGGTGGCTTGTGCTCTGTATTTATATAGCATATATCTTTTATGGTTCTCCATGTGCTCCTGATATCATTTTTATTATTTTCAAGTAGTTTTCTTTCATAATTTGTTTTTAGTTTATGTAGTATGTTATTACAATAGTTACGATACCGCTTATAGTCTTTTTTTAATTGTTCATCATTAGGATTTTTTCGTAACTGCAAATGCATTACATCTCTTTTCTCTATACAATGTATGAGTTTTGGTGTTATCCATGGTTTGAGGATTCTTTTAGAGTTAGGTATTTGTTTTTGCTTGGTGTGTTTACCCAGAATCATCTGCAACAAATCTATAAACTTATAAGTTGAACTATTGACATCATCATTGTCCAGCAGTTTATTCCAATCAATAGTTTTAAGTTCATGGTTAACCTTTTCATAATCTGTAACTTTATTTAACTTATGAAAGTTCACCCGTTTCCTACTATCCACCTTCATAGAGAGCAAGGTTGTGTCATGATCTGTAACAGTGGACTTCAGAACAACTGTGTTGCATTTACAATTAGTTTTAAGCATTATGTGATCCAGGCAACTATTAAGTCGAGTAGGAAAGTTATGACCAGGCAGTAGTCCATGCGTAGACATTAGTGTTAAATATTCTAGGGCATGAGCATCGTTTGTTTCAGTTTTTATATCTACGTTTATATCTCCTGCTATTATTATATTATTAAAACTTTTTAATTTTTCTATAAGTGCATTGAGGCTATTCAAAAAATTATCTATATTTTTAAAGCAAGGAGGTCTATATACTGCTAATATAGCACATTGATGAATACCCAATTCTATAACAAGGCAGTTCGCGTCTCTCATTTCTGGTTCGTATACGTTTGTCGAGGTAAGAGTTTCTCTTAAATATACGACAATCCCGTCATTTTGATTTAAATATTTATTTGTTTTGTATGTATTAAATCCTTTAAGCGTCGGCACGATAAGATTAGGATTCAACCAGCATTCACCAAGAATTACCAAATCTGGATCAATGTGCATTCGATTCAGTAGTATTTGAAAATTATCCATATTTTGTCTAACACTACGTATGTTTTGTGCAACTAAAGTAAGCGTATGATCAGAAGCATGTAATGATAATTTGCTTGCACACTCTACAGGTTCATCTATATGATAGGACTCGGATACACTGACATTGTCAATGTCCGAGTCAATTTTATTTTTTACACTATCGCCCGTAATATAATTTTGTATGTTTTCATAAGAGTAGTATCAAGAGTACCCGAAAGTATGCAAGCAAACTTAGTATTAAAGGAGATGTGACAGTCCACCAAACCCAATCCGTCTATTCCGTTGCAAAAGATATAAAATAACAAAATAAGACACAATGTTATACAGTTGAAAAAAGGCATAAAAAAGTCAAAATAAGTGACATGTCTTGTTTGTAAAAGCTTATTCCTGATTGTTCTTATACTATTCAATAACCTTAATAACAAACAATATTTAATTTTACCAGTTTTGGCCAATTCACACTCAAGGTAGTATATTAATTTTGTCAAATATTTAATTACCTCCTCATCAACAAAAATACACTTTTCAATACTCAGGTGAAATGGACTATCATTATGTAAGAAATAAAGACGAGGAAGCACATCAGTGACATACAATAAAAACAAAAACAAAATCCCAAAAAACAACAACATGTGACAGTTAGTCTCTAGTTTAAATATACAATTAAATAAAAATATGTAGAAATAAAAAAGTAGTCACATTATAGTTTCCCTTAACTTGTCTAGGTCAAGATTGTTACTAATCTGGACCTGCCTAACCCCTTCTTCTTTTCGGAGATAAATCTTTCCATATGACGTCCAGCAATATTTATATGAATTTTCTTTAGCAAATTTACGAGTATGATAAAACAGTCTTTGTGTTTCATGTGTCAGACACTCTGATATATATATGGGTTTAGGTGGCCAATCCAAAAATATGTGAGTGGTGTTAAGTTTATTGTTGCTGTGCTTTTTATTGAAGAGTCGAACATTTCTTATTATTTTGTCCTTCATCAAAACACTTCCGAAGTCCACCACTATCGGTTTTTCGACACTTTCAGATTTAGCTCGAAATATGTCCCTTATATCACACGACTGCACAGGTACTTCGAGCACCGAGATAGTTTTGATAATTAGCTCGGATATTTGTTCCTTGGTCTCATTCTGCTGTCTCGGGATGTTCCTTACTTCCAATTTAGTTGAACAGTTTCTACGTTCAAGTTTTTCTAACTTGTCTTCAAGCTGTTTAATGTACATCCGGTCCTCATTCCTCTCCCCTTCCATGACTTCCAGTTTTTCTTTTATATTAATATATTGGTCTGTTATGGTCGACAAGGTCGCCCTAATATCAATATTTTGAGAGATAACTTCAGTTATAGAATTATGAAGTGCCATGTGTCTACCGTCCTGCGCCGCAATTGATGACGATATCATCTCACGCAATTCATCCATTAGACCAGGAGTCAGCTCACCATCGTGTTTACGCTTCTTAAAGCGAGCTGTGATGTTGCTGTATTCAGACGTATACAGGTTGGGAGCTGATCCTGAGCCTGGGGAAATTGTATCCATGCTCAAGGGTATATTAACAGGTGTAGTAGGTGGAGTTCGTTTGAGCATTTTCCAGCAATGTATATAAGTGTCAAAGAAATATCTTTATTTACTCACTTGCCCGAGTAGGCACCACAGTTGTAAGGTAGATATAATATTCAAACAAAGAATGCAATAAAATTTTCGAATAAAATAATCACTTTATATTAACAATAAACACGTCTGCTTTATTCAATGCTAATGATGCTAAAAAGCGGTAGCATTAAAGGAAATACCCTAATTATATAATTATTTGTTTTGCCAGCCGAAACACGCGGGCTGTTCTTGCACTAGCGAGAACAAAAAAAAAAAGTGAAAAGGCAACCGCTTCAAAATTAGTGAGCATACTTATTGACACCACCAAACGTTGGGAAAAAATTGCCATCCGATCCTGATGGGCAGTTTCGGAAAAACAACCCCTCAAAGTCGCCGAAAAACACTTTTTTTTGATTGTTTCAACAATTATTATAATTAAAAAAAAATAATAAAAATTGTTCAAATCGGATGGCATTCGAAATTTATACTGTCCTAAGTACAAATAATGGTGTGTATCAATGCCATCCGATTTCGATTAAATTAACCGCTATTTAGCCACCCCCCCAAACCTCATGAAAATACCAATAATTCCATACGCTGCAAAAAATTAGGACAATGTGGGCAACAAGGGTTGGTGGGGGGGTTGTTGGGGCGGGAGGGGGGATTGTAATAGATAATGAGCATACACAGACCTTTAAAAGTCCAAGCAGTCGTTAAATATTAATTGATAAGGATTTTCAACAATTTTTTGCAGCGTATGGAATTATTGGTATTTTCATGAGGTTTGGGGGGTGGCTAAATAGGGGTTAATTTAATCGAAATCGGATGGCATTGATACACACCATTATTTGTACTTAGGACAGTATAAATTTCGAATGCCATCCGATTTGAACGATTTTTATTATTATTTTTTAATTATAATAATTGTTGAAACAATCGAAAAAAAGTGTTTTTCGGCGACTTTGAGGGGTTGTTTCTCCGAAACTGCCCATCAGGATCGGATGGCAATTTTTTCCCAACGTTTGGTGGTGTCAATAAGTATGCTCATTAATTTTGAAGCGGTTGCCTTTTAACTTTTTTTTTTTTTTGTACTCGCTAGTGCAAGAACGGCCCGCGTGTTTCGGCTGGCAAAAAAAAATTATTATATAATTAGTGTATTTCCTTTAATGCTACCGCATTTTTATCCGGTTGCCTTTTCAAAAAAAATTATATTTTGCCCCTCCCCAATATCGCCGAACCTGTCCATTTGGGGTCACTTTGGCCGCTACCAGGGGACTCTGTACCACTCAAAGTCCCAGATTACCACTCGCCATCCGGTTGCCTGTCCAACATCGGCTTGACGTGCCATTGGCTTGAATATTTGACTTCCCGCACAAAAACCGCCAACGAGACGGAAGTACGGCAGCGACAATAGCAGGAGCAGCGGCAGCGGGAGTAACATTCTCGCGCTGCCCACTTTATTGCCCACTTCCCTGCTCACTGCCACGGAATTGAGCTGAGTGTAAACCGGGTATTAAGAGAACTCGAGTCGCAAAGTCGGTTAAAAACTTGCATGAAATTGATGACTTTCAGGGCTTCATGAAACCTCTGAAGATAGACGAGGTTTTTTTAAAATTTCTTTATGGTAATAAATAACTTGATAAATAACAACAATAATAATTTAAATAGGGCTATAACCATAGATGTAGTATGCTGGCGCTCTACTAAATTAGTAATGTCGCGATTAGAACGAGACCAAAAAATTAATACATTAATGTGTAAATCTGTGGATTTTTCATCTTAGATGACTTACCTACATCCATTAATAAATTATACTTTAAAACAGGATATTTTACAAAAATAAGCTAAATTACTGCTGACGCTAGGCTGTTACAGTATTCAAAAAACGGTCTCGTCTATCTGTCTCGCTTTAACATACGCGTATCTATGCGCTTTCTCTTTTGTATTGCCAATCTAGTAGAGCGCCCGAGCGACTATACTAAATCTATGGCATGTAGAGCTCTTCTAAAGCTAGGGTCCCGTCGCGTCCGATAAGGCCTGCGATGGCCTGTCGTCGCCCGTCCGATCCGTTGGGAGTCGATAAGTTTAAAGGCACGGAGTCGCTTAGGATATCAGGCCCTTAGACAATGTAAGAACGCTAAAAGGAACGCTAGTATTCTATTCTCTCGCAACGCTAAAACATAATATTATATGCAGAAACTTATAACCGAATTATAATAATTGCGTAGTATGCGCAGCCCATAAGAAGCTTAATTTATGCATTTAATAACTTAAATAATAAAAAATCCGAAAACAACAACCGGGCATAACCTCAAAAACTCAGCTGATCGACGAAAACCTTCTCATTTTTTTCAGCGTTATCTACAGGGTATGGGCAGACGCTAACTTTGCGTTCATGAAAGACGCTAACTGTAGACAACATGAGATAATTACGCTTCGTTTTCTACAAGGAGTTTATATACTTCAGGGAGTTTGATCAGAGTGAAGGACAGTTTAGTTAGGTCACGTGGTTGTATTTCAGTCGGCCCCATACATTTAATGTTATCTATTCTACATTCTATTCTATTCGCTTAGTTGTACATGTACATTGAAATTATGAAAAAATAAATAAAGTATATTCTCGACATTTTGTAGTTCCACGCATCATATGAGTCGCCCGGGAGCTTTTCTCTATATAAACCTCAACACACGAATCTCGTCGCTATACAAAGATGGACCAATTACTAAAAATTTCATTTTCAGGGATAAGTTGTGAATAAAGTATCATGAGCGGCTGTTAACTATGCCAGTCAAGTTTAATTAATGTTTCCTGGTACATGCAACGAACGGAAATTAGCTTGTAACATTGAGACGTAATAAAGCGCTTATACTTAGATAATTATAGTCATCATTATATCTTCACGCTTCAGTCCTGTAGGGATACGCAAACATCATACTTATCCCTTGATTAATATTCATTCACGTTGAAAGAACGCAGGATGAAATATTGTCTAGGTGTACCTACTTTTATTGAACATATAAAAAATGTATTGATTGATGGAAATATTAAAAGTACACACAATCGCCGAGCGTGTATGAAATGTATGATGAATATAAAAGAACCGAAAGAGGTATGTCAGGATCGTAACAAATGGCATTCGATTGTATCTGCCTACCCTTCTTGGAATGAAAGGCGTGATGATATTCCCCGAATTTTCAAATTTCTGGACAACTTTTCAAATTTATCTTTCCAAAAAAATTGCCAAATCAGTTTAGCCGTTCTCAAATGATTCACTTACCAACTAACAGCATTTCATTTTTATTTATAAGATTTTGTTTGTTTGAAATAACGTGGTAGTTAACTAGGCAGACCACGCGTTCGATTCCGGATCCCGACCATGAACCAATGGTTTTTTTTAATGTACATAATCCGACAAACCACATTTAGAGGCTTTTCCATCTAAACATACCTCAACAGAACTGGCCACTATTTCGGTATAGCCTTACAAATATCATCGGCTAAATGAGGGAGACCAGGTCTTCCGCTGGGTTTCGGGAGCTATAAGGCAATCCATTTTATTTATTAGTGTACTAGTTTCGCGCCCTGGCTTCGCCCGTGGTTATATTTGAAATGTGACATAAGATTTTATTCCGGGTTACACTCTCCGGCTTTCTAACTATGTCTGTGCAAAAAAAAATCACGTCAGTCCGTTGCTCTGTTCTGACGTCAAAGAACAAAAAAGCAAACACACTTTCGAGTTTATAGTATAACTAGGGACCGCCCGCGGCTCCGCCCGCGTAGAATCTATTGTGCACAGGTTTGGGATAAGTTCGTATTGTGTAAATCGGCCTTAAATCGCGAAACCAACTAAAGAATGTATTGTGTAAATCGGCCTTAAATCTCGAAACCAACTGTTGAGATAAGTTAGGATGCAAACATAACGCCTACTAAAATATTACTAGCAAGTCGCTATCGTGTATGTTTCTATCAGGCGTTATAAACTATGCGCTGTTCATTTTCGTTCCTTAAAGCCACTCACATTTTGTCATTACGTTTTCCATCATTAAATTAATTATACATTATATTTGCATAAAGTCTCGTTTCATTTCATCAGGTTATGGGCCGCCTCATGCCTATATAAAATAGTTTGAGTGAAAGTAATAGTATTTTTTGGAAAAGTGAATTTAAAAATTTTAACCTCAAAAATTATCACGCGGTCTAAAAAAAAAAAATTTTTCTTCAGTTATATTTCAGCAAAAATGACCTCAAATAATGGAATTATGAGCATTGAGAAGCTTTCTGGAAGAGAAAACTATTCCACCTGGAGTTTTGCAGTGAAAGCGTATTTACAGTTAGAGGATTTGTGGGATTGTATACTTGGAGAACAAACCGACACAAAGAAGGACATTAAAGCTAAGTCTAAATTAATTCTATTAATAGACCCGATAATTTATGTCCACATAACTGAGGCAAAGACCGCTAAAGAGGTATGGGATAATTTGTCACGAGCATTTGAAGACTCCGGCTTGACCCGCAAAGTAGGTCTGCTGAGAGATCTCATCAACACCGATTTAGAAACAAGTGCAAATATAGATGAGTACGTAAATAAAATAATGTCCACTGCACATCGCCTAAGAAATATAGGATTCAAAGTGGACGATGAGTGGCTAGGAACACTGATGCTGGCGGGCTTACCAGACAGTTACAAACCAATGATTATGGGAATTGAGAGTTCCGGAGTAAAAATATGTTCAGATTCCATAAAAACAAAATTACTTCAAGAGGTAAAAAAGGATGAATCAAGTGCTTTTTACTCAAACTCAAAGTCTAAGTACATAGGAAAAGTACAACAGGAAATTAAAACAACGGGTCCTAGGTGTTTTAGTTGTAACAAACATGGACATTTAAGTAAAAAATGTTGGTACAAAAATAAAAAATCAGATAATAAAAATGGATTTATTGCTGCTTTTTCAGCTTCATCATTTAAAGATTCTCTGAACTGGTACGTTGACTCCGGCGCGTCCATGCACATGACGATGCACAGGGACTGGTTGGAAGATGAAGTACCTCCACCTGTGAGAAATATAAGAATCGCTGACAATAAAGTGTTGCATGTTGAGAGCTGTGGTAATGTAACTATAAAAATACAAGATGGACATCATATCAATAATGTTCTGGTTAGAAGCGTTTTATATATACCAGAGTTATCAACAAACTTACTGTCCGTGAGTAAAATCATAAAAAGTGGATGTAAAATAGAATTTAATGAAAATGGCTGTAAAATCCTAAATCAAAATAGTCAAAAAGTAGCTAATGCCAATCTGATAAATGATATGTATAGACTAAATGTAACGAATAGAGAAGCCCATGCTATGCCAGCAATAATTGAGAATGATACCTACCTGTGGCACCAGCGTATGGCCCACTTGAACTTTACTGATATGAATAAGGTTCCGAACTGCACTACCGGTGTAAAATTGTCTCCGACGAAAGAAGATATAACTTGTATAAGTTGTATAGAAGGAAAACAAACGAGACAGTCTTTTCCAAGTGAGGGCTCCCGAGCAAAGAATTTGCTAGAGCTTATCCACTCCGACGTATGTGGTCCGATGCAGAATGCATCACTTGGAGGAGCCAGGTACTTTGTTACTTTCATAGACGATTTTTCACGTAAAGTGTTTGTATATACAATTAACAGTAAAGCCGAGGTACTGGGAAAATTCATAGAATTTAAAAACAGAGTAGAAAATGAATTAGATTACAAGATTAAAACTCTGAGGAGTGATAATGGCAAGGAATACAAAAATAAAAATTTTGACAATTATTTAAAAAAGTTTGGCATACTGCACCAAACTAGTAATTCATATACACCTGAACAGAACGGCTTGAGTGAGAGGATGAATAGGACGCTTGTCGAACGTGCTAAATGCATGATTCTAAATGCTTAGGTACAGAATAATTACTGGGGCGAAGCAATAGTTACGGCAGCGTACATCATCAACCGTTCTCCAACGAGAGCTCTCTCCGACATCACCCCCGAGGAGATGTGGACAGGCAAGAAGCCGGACTTGAGTCATATGAAGATATTTGGATGTAAAGCTATGGTGCACATACCGAAAGAATGCCGTAGAAAGCTTGATGCTAAATCACGTGAGTTGATTTTCGTTGGCTACAGTAACTGTATAAAGGGCTACCGTTTTATAGACCCGAAGAGCAAACGAGCTATTGTCAGTAGAGATGTTGTATTCCTCGAAGCCACTGTAAAAAGAAATAAAATTGACAGTGAGATCAATAAAACAAAACCTGAAAAGGAAAACATTAATAAAAACAAACAAATAGAGAATGTAACAAATAATAAAGTAAAAAGTATGAAATTAACATACTTACCAATATCCATAGACTCACTTTTGTCCGAAGAAGTCCAAATTGTTGAAGAAAATTCTGATGGTACAAATTCTACCTTACAAGAAGAAAATATAAGTTTGTCGACGCAATATACCGATCCAGAAGACGAATCATACGTACCTGAAAAAAGTATTGACACTCCAACTTGTAAAATGACTCTTCGATCGGCACGGCGAGACGAAATATATAATAGTTCTCCCGTTGAATATGGTGATGCTAATGAAGGTACCGAATCTCATACTAGTTTTGTATGCATGAATGGTGAATCATCAATGAGCATTATTGATAGTGATTCACAGAGTTTGTCCGAAACCATAAAGGGTGATAATGCCGAAAAGTGGAAAGAAGCTATAAATGAAGAATACCGAAAGAACAAAAAGGTTATTAAGTCGACGGCCAAAGGTAAAAATGGAATTATAAGAAGTTATTAGATGTCTGCTGTATCTATCACAAGGAACCAGACCTGACATTGCATATATAGTAAACACACTGAGTTGACACAACAATGAACCGACCACTGAACACTGGGTCGCTGTAAAAAGAGTCCTGCAATTTTTAAAAGGGACGATAAATACAAAACTTACTTTTAAGAATAACAGCGTCAATTGATATTGTTGGTTATTGAGACGCTGACTGGGCAACAAACTGTAAAGATTGAAAATCTTGCACCGGATACATATTTATGTTTCAGGGCGCCGCAATTAGCTGGTGTTTAAGAAGGCAGCCTATTACAGCTTTGTCTAGTACCGAGGCTGAAGCATCAAACTTTTACACAAGCAATGGGTTTGCATCCAGGAGGGGATGCTGAGATAAGTTAGGATGCAAACATAACGCCTACTAAAATATTACTAGCAAGTCGCTATCGTGTATGTTTCTATCAGGCGTTATAAACTATGCGCTGTTCATTTTCGTTCCTTAAAGCCACTCACATTTTGTCATTACTTTTTCCATCATTAAATTAATTATACATTATATTTGCATAAAGTCTCGTTTCATTTCATCACCAACCAAGGAAATGTCACGACTTTTTCAAACGACAACACTGGCATAGACAATGGATTCGCTCTCTTTTGGCTCGAAATTCGAACTTGCGATTTTATTTTGCTTACTATACAAAAATTACACACCCAATATCATAATTTTCTTAAGTTTTTCGCGATTCCCGAGATCAAGGAATCGAAATACATACAATTTCCTGAGAAGGAGTACCTACGCCGTTTGGGGGAAACGTGTCAATTTTCGTAGAGCGCCATCCCGCTCTGTCTCGTGTTTTTTAAATCGTTCTGGTTTTTCAATTTTATTAGGTATATAGATTAAAGATTTGTAACTAAAATCAGAGGTCTGTTGTTATTTTTTTCGCATTTCAAAAGTTTCCTGGGGCGGGGCTGGAGCGAAAATATGTCAGAATGCTCGTACAATGCTCAAATACGATTGCAAATTACATCTTACTTCTGTCAAAAATATGACAAAACTCAATTAATCCAAGAAAAATTATTATATTTATACAACATTTTTAACTCAAATTGCTGATAGTTATTATTTTTAATGGGATTAAGCCATATTTTTATTATAAACGGGTTTAAATAGGCGTAGTTTTTAAAACAAACATTGGTATTTCGTTTTAAAAACAATGGCTACTTAGAAGTATTAATAATGAAAATATTGCTCAATCCAATTTAAAATAATAACTATCAATTGTGTGGTGAGGAAATGTTGTATAATTAAACTCAACTTTCCAGGATTAGCTGAGATTTGCCATATTTTTGACAGATATAAGATGGCCGTCAGCCACGAACCCTTAATAGGCAAATATTTTTCTACCGGGTTGCCTAACAAAATTATTAATTAACTAATTAATTACTGTTTTCGAATGGTTCCGAACAATAAATACAGTCAAGAGCATGCTATATAGAAAATTTCAAACTGGTAGGTTCCAAATTTAAATAAAAAAACAGGCAATTTTGAATTTGGACGTAACTTTGGAACCTGTCTGAAATTTAATATGGAGCATGCTATTGACCAATCGCTTGGTTAAAAAAGCAGACGGTTACGTACCATTCGAAAAAAATAATTAATTAATTAATTAATTGCGTCTATATTTTGATAAGTTTGAAAAAATGGAGTTGGTTAGCATAGTTTCTTTACCATACGAGTAATCCTAAAAACTACAGCATTTAATTTAATTGAAACTCATGTACGTGTCTAAGCGATGATTTAACAGTGACTTAATATTATGTTGTCGTTTTATGGCAAAATGTAATTTATAAAATAAACAACATCGGTTCTTGAGCGGTGGTCGTTAGATGCGCAGAACACAATTTTTGGGTCTGCTTGATATTGTTTTTTTTAATTTTACCAGCAGTAAAAAGCAATCGTAAAAACAAACACCAATAAATCAATTATAATAAATATATACGTTATATTGCACTCGAATGTACATATGCGCAAACATTTTCGTCGAGCGCTCAAGAACCGTCTCAGTATCTGTATATGAAATTATCTATGGGACAATTACGAGAAAATGGTATATTAGTAAATATATTAAGAGAATTCGAGTCGCAAAATCGGTTGAAAATACGCGTGAAATTAATGACCTTCAGGGCTTCATAAAACTTGGTGTAATAATAAATATATAATATTATTATGAACAATAAATTCATTTTCATATTTAAAAAAAATTATACTGTGTCCAATATCGAAAGCTATTTAAATTTCGAAGCTATGAAAAAATTACTATTAATTTTGAAAAAAAAAACAACGTTTTCTCCATTTGTATGGAAACTGGCGCCATAGGGATAGTACACAACTCTCTTAAAGCTGTTGAAAAAGAATCTCAGTGAACCATTTTGCCATAAAGCACTAAGAAAGGTCGAGAATACGACCGCGTTATATACAAAAGGTCAAAGGCATTGTTCTCGTATATCCGACATTCGCCTATTGTTGCCTGAATAGATATAATACGTCCTTTGGTCTCTGGGTCGTGCCCGATATTTTGAGATAGGATATGTTAGACTAGAATAGCGTCGTCTAGTCATGTGTGTGGGCTTAAATACATACTCGTGTCACAAGACATTTTAAATGAAATAGTTTGGAAAAGGCTAACCTTAATGCCTAAACGTGATATCTATGATTCAAGAAAATCTGTTCAGTTGTTTGAAGATCATCAGCTCTTTTCTAGTCGTTGAATGGATGTGAGCATCTTACTGATCTCATCGATTCGAAATTTAGTATCCTATGACTTCAATGATATTACAATAACTGTTGCATCATCTGAAAGTAGCCAGATACCAAACTTCCCACCAACTCAGGGATTTTTTAATTTTGAATTTAATTATCGTTTTTTTAAAAGAAAGTTACAAACAAATGCTTCGATTGTGTAGATTTTGGTAACGGAACCTTAGAATATAAATGGTTTGGTTTTAAATAAAATCAAAACGTTCAAAAATACTTTTTCCAGTCGCAAATTTGGCCAGAGTGCACGGCAGTAAAGTCCTCTAAACGCTTCATAGAGTTAATAGAAAACGCAGGGAAAATCTATCAGGCTTTGTCCAATTTGGTTTTCGTTATCTGTAAATAAATGGCTGGCTGTGAGCAACTAGCCTAACGTTTTAAGGATCTGTTGGCAAAATGCCAAACTGCGGTCGTTCCGCCAAAATTATTGCATGTACACGTGGTTGGATGTTTTAGTACTTAGAATGTAGGGGTACTGGGTAATAATGTTAGATAAATAATTTAAGAAAATATGCCACAAGATAAGATAAGATAAGACTTAAATAGTTAAGCAACGTTAAATGCGGTCAAAGTAAAGTAAGGGTGGATGTTGTACGAAAATGCTTTATGATCTTTAAATAATTTGACAATAAGTCAATAATAATGTAACTCTAAATTCACGGGCATAATACCCAGTCCTTTGTAAGGCTTGCATGGGGACATAGGTCCAACACGTAGAGGTCCTTAAGAGTGTTTAATCTATAGACTAGCACTCGTCGGGACCTATCTCTGAATGCATCAAATACACGGCGCTCACAGACAGGCCCCAAATTAAATTAAAATCGGGCTATTGTTTTGAGGTGTTAAATGGATTGGTTTATCAAGTTTATTGGTAGAGACTACGGTCACCTGCCGGTATCATTCATCTCATGAAACGTAAAATTGGCAGGTGGTGACTCGCCGTTTACTAAATGGGCCTCCTAAAACAACCACAATTTTTGAGCTATTTGTTATAATTGTAATAATATAATAATTTGTTCCTGAGCCATACAGGGGCGTTAAACTTGCTCTGACCTTAGTGTATACGGAACCCTTCGTGTGCGAGCCCACTTCGCACTTGGCCGGTTTTTTATAATATTCTGTGCGTATATCACAATCATAATAAAACTCCGTCATTTTTCGATTGGTTTTGCCTGGTGAAAAAAAAAAAACAAATAACTCAGGGGAGCCATCTCCAGTAATTTTTTAGCGTACCCCATCGTTTAGGGTAAGCAGTCTTCAAAGATGCATTTATGTATTTCTTACTCTCCAATCATGTGAAAAATCTGAAACATATCAAGATATTCTTAGCATCTGTCTACTTTTTTAAGGCAATAGTTGAACATGGTAATGTGAGATGTAAAATACTATAAATTAACTTTAAAAAAAAAGTGTACCGACTTCAAAAATTTGCACTGAAAAGTAAGAAATAATAAATATTTCGTCGTAGAATTTGAAGACGGTTGGTGCCAAATTAATAACAACTTACTTCCCAAATTCACTAATCTAGACAATTCATTAGGAACCTACGATCATCAGTATAAACATATATAATATTGAACAGATCTTTAGATGTTTACTTAATTTTGTATCCTAATTTGGCACCAACCGTCTTCAAATTCTACGACGAAATATTTATTATTTCTTACTTTTCAGTGCAAATTTTTGAAGTCGGTACACTTTTTTTTTTAAAGTTAATTTATTTTTCCCTTTTAAGTGATTTTGTTGCCCTGAGAGACAAATAATAACGCAAATAAAAAAAAAATATGGAAAAATAAAAAAAAATACTACTGTGGATGGGATTTGAACCATTTGCATCCTGAACTGCACCATACCATGCCTTACCTTTAGCCGTTAGACCACCGTCGATACAAAAATTGACAACTTCGTGTCAATAGCAACCGTTGCTAAGGCTTTTCTCTGATACATAATTTTCAGCCGTAACCAGAGACGAATTTCTGAAAAACTACTGAACCGATGATTTTCGTAATATGTCTGTGAGATAATGTCGAGAAAATATTATATCCTTAAAAAAATAAGTCGTTAAAATTGGTACATATTTCATTTATAATTTACTCTATAAAGTCAGTTTTTTCAAAATTACTGAAAAACTAATGAACCAATTTTTATGACATAAAAATGGGACCAATCCGGAAGAATTATCTGTCGATTAAAAAAAAGAAATCATCAAAATCGATTCATAAACGACGAAGTTATCCGCGAACACACATAAAAAATAATATATATATACGGTCGAATTGAGTAACGTCTTTTTTTTTTGAAGTCGTTAAAAAATAAAGCTTTAAAGCTTTTTTGTTTGTATCTCTGGAACTACCAGTCGGATTTTAAAAATTATTTTTGCATTTGATTCTTAACATCACGCTAAGACGCAAAGCAGCGGAGCAGTAACTATTAACGCAGGTGCAACCACGAGGCACAGCTAGTACTTAGTAAAGCTAATGGCATTAAAACAGACCTATTAATCCTTCTATAATTACATGTAGTCGTTATGAACGTAGACTTAATAGCCTATTTCAGGCCATAACTATGTCCTAGATGTCTTGAGGTCATCCGTATAGTGTATGGTAGAAAATATAATATTTTAATGAGAGCTGATGGAGGGAATAGGTGGAATGAAATAAAGCATCGTTGGGCAATGGGGATTTATAAT
This sequence comes from Nemapogon koenigi, assembly GCA_963924495.1. Lineage (NCBI taxonomy): Eukaryota > Metazoa > Arthropoda > Insecta > Lepidoptera > Tineidae > Nemapogon > Nemapogon koenigi. Next base: position 9,441,671 of record OZ004647.1, on the reverse strand, counting down.
TAAAAAACTTCCACTTAAAAAAAATTCCATCTAAATATGCCTCAACAGAGCTGGTCATTCGTTAAGTATAGCCTCACAAATACCATTGGCTAAAAGAGGGATGATTGGTCTTCCACTGGGTACTCTGAGACCGTAACACGGTTTCTTTTTTGAATTTTGGACGCTCGCATTCCTTTCGGTCTTATATGTATGGTTTTTTATCTTCTTACTTATATAGGTTCTTACCTTTTTTTATAAAATGGTTAATAATTAAAAATATAATATCAACATCAAGACGGCTATTAAAAAATGTCTAATCTATTATACCTAAGTATATTTAATATTTATTAAAATAACGAAATGTGAAAAGTAACATATTTTATTTTCTCTATTGACAATTCAAACATCAAGTCATTACAAGCACATACAAGATCAATCTATGTGGCCAGTCGCCACAGTATTCCCCCGCCCATAAAAAAAATAATCTATTTACATTAATTACAAGTTAAAACGCACTGTAGGTTTAATCGTACGCCCGTAACGTGTAGTAGTAACAGTGGAGTCGAGTTTAGTTGCATTGAAAGGCAAAGTTGGAGTTAGAATGGGAGTATTGGATAACGTAGAAGATACTGAAGGTGACTGAAAATAAAATGCAGGCTTTAAACGATCCAGAGAAATTACAGCAGTTCTGTTCGGCAGCTTAACTGTATAAAATTTAGGATTACGTTTTAAAACTTTAAAAGGTCCATCAAAGGGAGGACTTAAAGGTTTCCTAACAGCGTCATTTCTAACGAAAACATGGCTACAAGTCTCGAGTTCTTTATTAATAAATGGTTTCCTATTTGAATGATTTGAACTAGTAACAGGCGATAGATCCTTAACAATATTTTGCAACCGTCTAACAAAACCATCCAGATCAATTTCTCGCTTAGAAGGCTCAAGAAATTCACCTGGTATACGAATATTTGTGCCATAAGTCAAAAACGCCGCACTTAAACCGGAGTCATCTCGTAGCGCTGTTCGAAGACCAAACATGACGGTTGGCAACTCTGAAAACCAATTTTCTGTATTACCTCGAGCCATTATTGATGCTTTAAGACTTCTGTGCCACCTTTCCAAAACACCATTTGCTTCTGGATGATACGCGGTGGTTCTTACTCTATGAACGCCTAGAAAAACAGACAAATGCCGAAACAATTCAGACTCGAATTGTCTTCCCTGATCTGAGGTAATAGTAGACGGACAGCCAAAACGAGTGATCCAGTTACGATAAAAAGTTTCAGCTATAACTTCTGCAGTAATTTCTCTGACAGGAACTGCTTCAGGCCATCGAGTGAAACGATCAATCATTGTGACAATGTAACGATTTCCTTCAGATATGGGTAATGGACCCACAATATCAATATGAACATGATCAAACCGCTCTGCTAAATCGAATGAACCGGATGGTGTGATTGTGTAGCGATGCACCTTTGAACGTTGGCAACCAACACACTCTCTTGCCCACCGAGCCGCATCAATGTTCATTTTTGGCCAAAAGAATTTCTCTGCAATAAGTTTCCTACTAGTTCGAACTCCAGGATGGCTGAGATTGTGAATAGTGCTAAAAATATGTTTTCGGAGACATTCTGGAATATAAGGCCGCATCTTTCCAGTTGAAGTTTCACAAAATACACTTTTGTCTCCAGAAACGACAACTTTTCTCCAAATTAGATTAGGATTGTTTAACTTTAAATCTTTAAATTGTGAATCTGCTTCTTGTTGATCAGCTAACTCCTGAAAATCAATAGCTGATGGACACGATATACCATAAATACGTGAAAGAGCATCTGCAACTGGGTTATCTGAAGCGCTAATATGCCTGATATCAGTAGTGAATTGACTGATAAAGTCAAGCTGACGAATGCGCCTTGGAGAAGTATTATCTTTTATGTTATTATGAGAAAACGCAAATTGTAATGGTTTATGATCAGAAAATATTGTGAAATAACGACCTTCTATCATATAACGAAAATGTTTTACTGCCATATATATCGCGAGTAACTCCCGATCATATGTAGAATATTTCTGCTGTGTTTGACTCAGAGCTTTGCTAAAAAATCCGAGTGGATTCCAACATCCGTTTTCAAATTGTTGCAAAACTGCTCCGACACAAGTGTTCGACGCATCTGTCATCAATGCGTACGGAGCGCAAGCTGATGGATGAGCAAGTGTAAGAGCGTTTTGTAGACTGACTTTACATTGCTCAAAAGCCTGAATCTCTTTAACTGACCAAATTATTTTCGTTCTGTCATTTTTTTTGGAACCATGAAGTAAATCATTTAAATAGGCTTGGTGTTGAGCACCTTCGGGTATATTACTCCTATAAAAATTTAACATGCCGAGAAATCTTCGAAGTTCAGCAATAGTAATAGGTCTAGGATAATCACAAATAACTTTGATTTTACTATCTAAAGGTTTAATACCTTGAAAAGAGACGTGATAACCGAGGAATTCTATTTCTGCCTTTCCCAGCTCGCATTTTTCTGTATTAAGGGTGACACCATATTCGTTTAGTCGCTCGAAAACCTTGGCTAGATGCTCTCGATGTTGTAAACTGTTGGCAGAAGCTATAATAATATCATCAATATAGGGAAAAGCAAAATTTAAACCTTTGAGAACCTCATTTATAAATCGTTGAAAAATTTCTGAGTCCGAATGTCATCCTTGGGAATTCAAAAAGACCGAACGGAGTTATTATTGCCGTTTTTTCAATATCTTCTGAACAAACAGGAATTTGATGGTAAGCACGACGGAGATCGAGACGGGAGAATATAGATTTTCCGGAACAAATAAGAGAGAAATCCAAAAGACGCGGAATAGGGTATCTGTCTGGCTTGGTGACTGCATTGAGGCGACGGTAATCGCCACAAGGCCGTAGCTCACCATTTTTCTTACAAACTACATGTAACGGAGTAGCCCAGGGACTTTTTGATGGCCTACAAATACCTAACTCTAACATGTTTTCAAACTCTATCTTAACCTTATGAAACTTATCGGGTGCAAGTGGTCGTGAACGTGCATAAATGGGTGGTCCTGTAGTTTTTAAGTGGTGTATGACATTATGTTTAACAGGTTTCATCAAAGAACTCGGTTTAGTAATATCAGGATAAAGGTCTAACAAGTCATAGTAAGGTTGTTGTACATCAACAGTTTTAATTACAGTGTCATTAATACTAGCCAGCATTCCATGTGTAGACAACCGAGTGATACCATCAATGAGGATCCTGTTACGAACATCCACAATAATTGAGTGATAAGTTAAAAAATCTGCACCCAGTATCGGTTGACTGATGTCAGCAACTATGAATGTCCATCTGAATGGGCGACGTAAATTTATATCCAATACTAAAGTTTTCTCGCCGTAAGTTTTTATTTCTGATCCATTAGCAGCATACAGTTTATATTGAGATACCTCTGCACGAGTACCTGCTTTTTTAGGCAAAACAGACAGGTTAGCACCCGTATCCACAAGAAACCTCAATCCAGTGTGGCGGTCTGTAGCAGTTAGTCTTTGGGCGGGAACAACAGCGCAGACATCCGCCTCTGACTGCGCACAACTTAGTTTTTTTGTATTCCTTTACTCCAATTACATGGCGCTTCGCAATTCTTAGCCTCATCTCTGAATCTAAGATGATAGTAGCATAGCCAATCCGGATCAGTAGGTGATCGGCGCCGTCGAGGATGTGGTGATGGAGATCGCCATCGTGATTGATTTCTGCGTTGTGAATATGAACCCCGTAATGCAGCTACCTCAGCGGTCAACTTGTCAATCTGCTGTTTTATCTCAACAGACGAGCAGCAGGAATTTAATTTTGCCACAGATTCGGTGGTGGTTGATGGATTATCTGAGACAGCAGATATACTTGTCGTAGCTACTTCCATAACTTTATCAGCAATGACAGCTAACTTATCTAAATCCTGAACATCACTAACCGCAAGAACTGCTCGCACAGAACAAGGAAGATGACCAGTCCATATTATTTTGAGTGTTTCATCAGGTACTTTCAAACGAGCAAGATCTCTCATGCGTCGTAGAAGTTGAGATGGTCGTTGATCTCCGAGTTGTATTTCACTTATTAGTTTTTGAAACTGTCTAGTTTCGCTTTCTTCAAAAACTTCAAGAAGTCGTGACTTGGTTTGTATATATTTTTCCGTGGATGACAATTCATCGGCTGTAAAGAGAATGTCGCATACCTGGTCCAACTCTTCTTTTTCCAGTGAAGCTACGAGAACATTGAATTGCGATTCTTTATTTAATTTCTGAGGTGAAATCACAGCTTCGAACCTTAAAAACCATAGTCGTGGGCGGTCTCGCCAGAATGGAGGTATTTTACTTGACAGTGAAATTGCATCAATATTTGTTGAACATGCGTCTGCAGATTTTTGATCTTGTGTTGTTGGTGTATCCATTGTATAAATTATATTTAAAATGTCGAAAGGTCACCAGATATACCTAATTATATTTAATATTTATTAAAATAACGAAATGTGAAAAGTAACATATTTTATTTTCTCTATTGACAATTCAAACATCAAGTCATTACAAGCACATACAAGATCAATCTATGTGGCCAGTCGCCACACTATCTTTAAGAGTTTCGAAGATACATCTTCCTATAGGTAAACCACTCAGAAAGTAGCACTCCCATGGTCCGCGCGGGTGAAGGGGCGGGCGTAATTCTGCCATACACGATACAAAGTTTCACGCGATATATCTGTTGTCGACGCGATCCACCTCAAAAATTTCAGGGTTCAAGCTATCCTCATACCAAATTTCATCAAAATCAAAACCTACCCGCAAAAGCCCGAGGTAAATCGCGTCGACAACAGACACATCGCGCGAAACCTCGCATCGTGTATAGCAGAATCACGCCCGCCCCTCACCCCTCATGGACATGGGAGTACTACTTTCTCAGCGGTCCACCTATAGCTATCCCGCCCCCGGCTTCGCACATTATTTTTTATAGATCATTGACGGATTAGACAGCAAACGCCATGAAAACTCGCTGGGGCTGTCTTTTTCCGCGACTTGATTCACACTGTTAGTCCTCAGCTACTAATGAATTGAATAAAACTAGGTGAATCAATTTAGCTAATAGTGAAATCCGCAACAAAATCCGTTTGCATTAAAAGGGCACAGACAGACAGACGCGGCGGGCGACTTTGTTTTATAATATGTAGTAATTACTTAATGTACTTACATGTGAGATCTATGTAAATAAAAATCAATTGCCACATGTGAGCAGCACTTGAGAACCACTCGACCGATTTGGCAGATTATTTTTGTGGAAAGAAAAAAAGGAAATGTTGCGCGGAAAGATGGAAAATTCTGGAAAAACTGAAAGTGCCTTTTCTACGGCATTTTTGTATGAACTCAAGACCATAATAGAAGATAAAAGTTGATATGGGCGCCACGGACAAAGCCAGGGCAGAAAGTTAGTAATAAATAATTTTGTATTTGAATTTGAATTAGCTATGCCAATATCAACAGTTTAAAAAGTACATAATATCAAGTGACCGAGCAATGGCGGTATAACCATACACCTAAGCTAGGCAACTGGCTGGAAGAGGCTACAGCGAGCCTGAAGACCTAAATAGTCTTAAAATGTCTGGTGCTGAAGGCAAGAGGAAACCAATGCACTATTCTTCCCAAGATAGTTAACATGACGAGTCAATACACGGTGCGTCGCGCTGTGGACCGCCATGATTGACCACGACTCTGTCATGAGCAATACGACTGAGAAGAAGAAGAAGAATGCCAATAAGGAGGTAAGGGGGAGAAGGGCTTATTCCCTTATCTTAATCTATCCGACCCCAAATGTCATCCTCACCTGCACGCTTGGTACCCTCTGCTAGACAACAAACGAGGCTCTGGCGACCGAGCAATGGCGGTATAACCCACCCAGCTAAGCAACTGGCTGGAAGAGGCTATACAGCGAGTCTGAAGACCTGAATAGTCTCAAAATGTTTGGTGCAGAAGGCAAGGAGAAACCACTGCACTATTCTTCCCAAGAAAGTCAGCCATGGCGAGTCAATACAAGGTGCAAGGAAGGCTTTGGCGAGAGAAATATGGCGCAAGGTTGTACGTCGTGCTGTGGTCAAGAGCACTACGACTGAGAAGAAGATGCCAAGGATTCCACGTCATGTCACAACGCACGCGCCGGCCGTGACGTGAAGGGGAATCCAGTTTAATCCCGGCGGGAATATCTTTACTACCGGTTAATCGGCTATTGTTACTGTGACGTCCATGATACTTGACATTGGCAAATGATCGATTAACATTGATGGAGCCATTGTAAAATAAGAAGAAGATGCCAATAGGTTGGAGTGTGCAGTGATATCAATATAATGAACTAGCGACCCGCCCCAGCTTCGCACGGGTAGCAGAGCTAATTATGCCTACCTTGCTCCCAGTCGGCTTGACTTTTTCCAACGTCAGACTTAAACATATTTCATTGATCTACAAAAAGTAAAGGATAAATAAATGGTTATTGTGGGTTATCCCTAAGAGATAGATATATACCATCGCGGACTTTCTTGTAGATTTTTTTAAGGTTTACAATACTGTAGTACATTATTTTGATCTATCTCGTAGGGTTCAGCCAGCGTTTGCAATGTAAGCGCAAAAAAATGTGTTAATTTACGACATCACATTAGAAACCTCTAAAATTATCAGTGTTTCTCTACTATATTATGCATGTTATATACATATAAACCTTCCTCTTGAATCACTCTATTTATTAAAAAAAACCCGCATCAAAATCCGTTGCGTAGTTTTAAAGATCTAAGCATACATTGGGACAGACAGACGGAAAGCGATTTTGTTTTATACTATGTAGTTATGATAGTCAGGTTTTTTTCTATGGACATGCTATTATTTTTCACATTATGAAAGTTTACGGTTGAAGCCGAAGGCAGAAGTATATCTAATATAAAGTGCGAGTTTTTCCAAAGGGCAAGGTAAAATCTTTAGTAAAATCGCTGATACGGCGGGTCGGCTAAGTGGATTGTGAGTAACAGTCGGTGAAGGTGGAAGGCAATTTACTCTCTATGTTATCGGCAAATTGCTTCTTTCTTTTTAGGTTGCGGCTGTTTGACCTTACCTAGGTACACCAAGGTCTTCATTTCATTTTTGTTCAAATAACGCACAATCGTGGCCTTGGAAGGATGTAACATGGTCCACATCCTGTGAGTTAACTATATAAATAGGATAGCACTTATTATAAGGCGAGGAGATTAGTGTGTGTGATTTGTATAGAGACATGCTCTTGCGCGCCATTTTAGTAACGGAATTGGTGAAAAATAATGAAGGAAAAATATAGAGTCAATAAAGTTTGCATGGTTTTGCTTAAAAACTAACTATTCAAATAAATAAAATACTAAAAGTAAGAAATAATTGTATTTCGTCGTCGAATTTGAAGACGTTTTTCGTAAATTTTACTAATTTACTTTTGGATAATTTTCTATTAGTTGCCTCAATATCTAGTATGGAAGAGAGTCATTTCGTAAAAGCGTAATTATAAAATATCTATATATATAAAATTCTCGTTTCACCGTTTTTGTAACCAAACTCATCCGAAACGGCTTGGCCGATTTGTATGTTTTTTTTTGTGTATATACGGTAGGTCTGAGAATAGGTCGTAAACCATTTTTTTTGTATTTTTGTATGAACAATATCCAAAGTTAGTGGTAGGGGTAGGGGTAGTGCAGGCAAGCCAACGTTTGGGCAGGACAACGTCTGCCAGGTCCGCTAGTATTATATATATATAGTATTATATAACTATATGTATGTCACACGAAGTCGAACAAGTGTTTAAAACAAAGTGACACGATGAAAATTATATGTCGATAATATTCTAGACGAAACTGAAGTTCAAACACATAATTGCCCAAAACTGTATCGTGCAGGAGTAAAGAGGTTTGAAACTTGAGATTTGGTATCTTGATCACTTCTGAACAACGAGTAAAACTTTAAGGTCTAGCTCAGGGTTGTCACTTTATTGCACTATGGACTAGCTTTTCGCCCCCGGCTTCGCCCGTGGATAAGTTAATATCAGACCCCACAGGTGAATGTGTATAAAATTTATACAGAGTGAACTTTGGTTTAGAAATCAGCGGAAAAATCCTAATAGACAAACCGTGTTTTCTCAGGAAAAGTCGTTAAGAAGCAATAAGACACCTATAGAATCGAATATCGTATTTATATTCATAAGCAATTCCCGGTTGATAATGACAGTACAAGCTTTGACGACTTAACCTATTTGCCCGGGTTAAAACCTGTAAAACAAATTTAAGGAATAGTATTTGCTCATTTTTGAGGTTCCGTAGGGTGACAGCCTATTACCACAGTAAACAGTAATAGGTAGACAATTAAAACGAGTGTGGCCTCTATAGCAACAAACAATAAAAATATAAATTAACTTTAAAAAAAATGTGTAGGTACCGACTTCAAAAATTTGCACTGAAAAATAAGAAGTAATAATACACATATAAATAATCGAAATCGGCTTGGCAATTCATCGAGTTATGACAAAACTTTATTCAACACTACTGAACCAATTTTCACTAAAATTAAGCTTTCAAATAAAAAAGGAATCATCAAAATCGGTTCACCCAGTCGAAAGTTCTGAGGTAAACAAAAAAAATACAGTCGAATTTAATACCTCCTTTTGAAGTCGTTTAAAAAGAAAGTTAAAAATTGTAAAAATTAAAGGGGACCGCTCATACACGAAAAGAAGAAGTTGTATTTGGCATTTTTTGCTCGATCTTAATAATGGCAATAATGGCAATAATGGCAGTACTTACATACAAACTTAACGTCAGTATAAGGAATCAAGTCAGAGAATAACTTAGCTACTTTTTCATGGCGTATGCTCTCTAATCCATCAGAAATTTAACAAAATGGTGTAGGAAAGACTTGTATAGAATAGAAGGATCCACCAAAAAGTCCGCGGTAGCATATATCTAAGTATTTACAAAGGTATTTACAAAGGACCAACAACCAACCACCTATGCTTAATAAACAGGCCGTGGCAACGTCACATCGTCTTCTTTTTTTTTTTTTTTTTTTTTTTTTTTTTTTTTTTTTCTTTCTGCACATCGTCTTCTCTATAAAAAAAAAATTGTCGCACGAAGCCGAGGGCAGGTTGCCAGTAAGCCTATATAAGTATTAAAGTTCATGCCGTTTAGTTCTTAACTAAGGCTAAGATTTTTTTGCGAAAGAAACTTTTAAGCATTTGCCAAGAATTTGAGGCCTAGACACAATGTGACGCAGCCATTTAGAGGCCATCAAACTATAAGTATAATGGAGGCTGAAACTTATCCCTGGCCCTTCACATAGGTTATTCGATAAAATCGCATTTTGCATACCGTCCGGAAAAACACAGTTTTTTCTGAATATATTTTCGTGTAACGTGAAAATGATTGCACAGGCTTTGTGTAAAAGGTTGGGTTTTATATGGGTCTCTGTTGTCTTACACTATACCTTTGTCTGTATGTTTCAACTACTTTAGGAACTACTGTACTGACTAAACAGGTTTATATGGCTGAAGTGAAAGGAAATTCTAGGTCGTCCTAGGTGGACTTTTATTGAATATATAAAAAAATTTTTGATCGCTGGCAATATTAAAAGTACACACAATCGCCGAGTATGTATGAAAGGTATGATGAATATAAAGAAGCGAAAGAGGTATGTCAGGACCGTAGCAAATTTAATTCGATTATCTCTCCCTACCCCTCTTAGGATAAAAGGCGTGATGATGCCAGCATAATTAGAGCACCATCTTTATACTTTGCGGTAAGGCCAGAAACACAAGGTCACAAGACCTGGTCGCAGGTCTGTTGTTCCACTTATGGACCTAGATGCGTAATTTTTTTAATATTTACAGGAGGACTGAATCAACGTTTTATAAAAATCAAGTCGAAATATAACCAGCTAGCCAGCAACCGTAGCAAACCAAGTTTTACAATTTCATTTAAAAATCATAAAAAAAAAATCGGACTTGGAATGGTTTGATTTTCCAAACCTAATAGATAAAGCCATACTGTCCTCCAACTCTCTTGTGCAAAATAGCCAAGTCAATCTTGAAATTAACAGCCCTTACCTTCGAGATGTTATTTATATCCATAAGTCGCTGTACTGGGTTTGATGTTTGGCTGTCTCTCTCTTCACCACACTTTTCTTCTTAAACTAGCTTATAACTAACGAGATGGCGGGTTTGCGTATATACAATTATTGTCTTTGTGTTGGCGTTATTTAGAGTTGGCGGCGCGGCGGCTCGACGGATGCGTATAGCGCGACTCGACCGTTGCGTATTTATCGACACGGAGCTACCGTATACACGGTGCGTTGCGACTAATGTCTCGATCTCCACTGCAGGGCAGTTAAAAGGAAAACGGAGGGTAGGTAAAGAAATATGTAAAAAAATCAGGCGTGTTGTAATACAAAATTGGACCGACAAAATAGGTTTTTTAGATTTTTTTCCATCTAAATATACCTCAACAGAACTGACCACTAGTTAGGTATAGCCTCACAAATACCATCGGCTAAAAGAGGCAGACGTTAAGAAGTTAGGATTTCAAAATAGGTACTCAATAAACGCCACGATTTGACCTCAAATAAACGGATTTTAGTAGAAATTCGATCATGAAACTCGCCTAAATTGTATTCAAGTTCGTGCGAGGCGAGGTTTATCGATGCAGCGCAATGCATTATGCAGGAAGCAACCTTTGCTACTGATATCATCTAATGTTACACGAAATTGGTGAACGTAATAATACTGCAGCTACGGGCGGAAAGAAAGCCAGCCTGTTATTATGGAAAGGTTTATATTCATACAAGTTTCTGTGCGCGGTATCACCTGCGTGGAAATAGATTCAAAAAGAACTAATCCCGTGGCTGTAATTTGTCCCTACCCCGCCCGCTTTCGCGGCATAAAAAGTAGTATATGTCATTCTCTGACTCATAAACTACCACTATCTAAAAAATCATGTCGATTCCGTAAAAAAAAAACAAATCTCTCCACGGGAACGGGAAAAAGTAGTCTATGTACTATTACAGACTATAATCTATCTGTGTGCCAAATTTCATTCAGATCCGTTCAGCCGCTCTGGCGTGATTGAGTATCAAACATACATACATCCATACAAACTTTGTGGGATTTTTATAAAGGGTAAAATAAGATAGACCGAGAATATCTTACCAGAAACATGAGAAAATACGATTTCTCAGCAATACCTGTCTTGCGATAATACACGAAACGGACTTCGTAGACGACGGACGGAGTATCATACAAAACTACATATTAAGGCGCCCACTGATTGGATCAATCCCCGGCCGGTCGCCGGCCGGTCCACCGAAATCCACCACAGACTCATCCAATTCTAGTACGCGCGGCCCACCATCAGTTTCAAATCGTTTAAATCTGTGGTTGATTTCGATGACCGGAGCGATCTGTCACACACACACATCCATACCCATTACACATATACCTGATAGTTTGACACTTTGTTTAATCGAATGATATGTGTCTGTTGAGTGTGTGAATTGTATGCGATCTAGATCGTATGATTTTCATCGCCAATGTGGGGCCTTATTCAATCTCGATCATAAGGCGGCCGGAACGAAAATTTTCGGTGCGATGCCGGACCAGTCTGTGGGCTACTTTAGAGAAAGCAAGTTGTTAATGTTTTCTTAAAATATATGAAATAACGAAATAAAATTTGTACATTAATATAAATATGTTAAAATAATTTGAGTCGCAAAGTCAGTTAAAAATACGCGAAAAATTGAGGACTTTTAGGACTTTAACTGATTTTGAAAATTAGATTTCGTATATATCATGTTTAATATATCAATCTTTAGAAATAAATTTTAATTTCGAACCCAAGAAATATAGTTATCGCGTAATTTACATATAGTTGCAGCATGTAAATAATATGGGATAAACGTTATGAAGGGATTTCTTAATCTTTCTTTTGATTTTGCGTAACTAAATTATCAAGTTATGACCCTCCGTCGGTGTTAAAATATAATAATGAAAAAAATTTGTCAATTATAGAAAGGAAACAAAGTGATAAGTTTAATGTACAAGCGAATATAGCCTAAAGGTGTCCTTCCAATCCTGCACTTGATAGTACATAAGATAAATTGGATCAGACTTATTATAAGGTTTACATACATTTTACTTAATAAACATTATAATGTATATATTCATATGACACAAAGTCTCAGAAATTTGGTGACATTGAAAAACGATTTGCTTACCATCTTGTCAGAGATTAATGGATTTTAAGCTAAATTTGTTTGGCTCTGGTTTAGATTGCATTGATATGAAGGGATTTTGTCGTCAAAGCTGTTCTGAAAATATATATATATAACTAGTTTTCCGCACCCGGCTTCGCCCGTGGATATTTTGGAACAAAATAAAATATGCCTGTTAGATATTACTCAGGGATACCGTAGCTTTTTACTCGTGAAAGAATTTTTAGAATTTACCTCTTTATAATATTCATATAATATCATATCCAACTTCCGACCGAAACAAAATTTTCAGCCGAAACCGAAACTTATTCGACATGTTAAAATTTCTATGTATACTGAAATCTAGTTAACTCGTGGTAAATGAAATAAAAGATTTGATTTTTTGTAGATATATATTTTTTAATAAACTTTCACTTTTGCAGCGACAGCTTTGCCACTTAACAAACTGGCTAAATGTGCACATTGTTTCTGGCCACTTTGCCTTTCTAACAATACAAACAATAATTTCCCTCTACATTTCCAAGTCCGTTATTGCATTTGACATTTAAATAAAACTGCTCATATTCTATTTAGCCTCTTAAAGGAATGAGATGCTTTTGTTGGTCGACATTTTTTATTATTACACAATACTTGATAATACGTTTGTTCTCCCCAGAAGCTATTACGACATTTGAAAGACCTAGCGCTCTGGTCAGGGACAAAAGATTCTTGTAATAGAAAAATATTAATCGCTTTTCACTGTTCTTTTCAATATTTCAGCAGGTTTATTTATAACTAGAGGCTGACACGGCTTTGTTCGTATTATTTTGATAGTGTTCACACTGTTCACCCCAAAAATATTTCAAAATTTCGTGTCATTTTACAATTATAAAAAAAAATGTTCGTATTCCTTATAACGAGGCCTTTCATTTGATATGACACAAGATGCACTTGAAAAAAAAATTGTTTTAAACTTTTTAAATAAAAAAATTATCCCCAAAATCGACATTCAATTATTTGAGCTATACGTCCGTGATTGGGTCACCAAACTCTACATAGGAATCAGGACATATAGACAGACAGACACAAGAGTGATCCTAAAAAGGTTCAGTTTTTTCATCGGATGTAAGAAACCCTAAAAATGGAGACGGATAGAGCGTTAGATTAGAAATCTAAGGAAACAACGCTTCGGAGTCTACGTACATTAGGTACAGAAAACAGGCTTGCCACCCACCTATTCTGTTTAATATGGACAACAGGCAAAAAGTTACTTAACAACTCGCCACACCACAAGGTATTTATTATTCTACTAAAACAAGTAGATATACAATTTTTTTAAATTAAGGCATGGGTACAAACACGATATCAACTAAAAGTGGCATTTTTCGACGCTTACTCTGAAGTGTCAGGAATCAAACTCAATCTCAAAAAAATATAGTGGATAGCAAATAATACTACATAAATCTTTAACCGCATAGATTTTTCATAAGTGTTTGGGCCTATCGAAAAAAAATTATGCAAATTACCTCTATAAAAAAGCTTTGTTGCGTAAATTCATAATATTTTGCGCGACAACTATATACTTTTTATAAGAATAAAATAGCTTGAATAATCTATTAAAACTTTAACCGATTACTTTCACTGTTTAATTGTTTTTCTTTAACAAATTTTAAGAAAAGCTACAAAATAAGCTAAATTTCAAATGTAGCTGCGTGTCCCCGTAAAATATGCCAAGCAATATTCAACCTTATATCGTCCTACATAAGCATCCGCCCACCGTTCAATTAATGTACACTCTGCCAGCATTTCCTTTCAATTCAGCCATATAAACCTTTTTGTATACAGTTAACTATAACTAACTAACAATACAGCAAACATGTGAATATAAAAAAAAGGAAACGCCTTGCAATTGCAGTTCAAACTCACACATAGAAGAAAATTATAGAGTTTTCACGTAAAATGAGGCCATGTCGGAAATTGGTATGGAGACTTTAACGAAACGTTTCTTACACAATTCGAACAAAAACGACTTCCAATTCTTGTTACTCGATAATAGACATTTCTCTTTGTCCCTTGAATACTTGCCAATTCCTATGCTCTCATATCTGTTATTGCAATCGTTCTTAATAGTAAAATGAATATTGACGAATATTCGACTAAACTAATGCCTTTGTATATAAAAATTAAAATTTCATAGTTTTTCCTTTAGTACCTCAGGTTTTGTTTGAAGTTTTTGGAGTGGATATTGCTTTTTGTGTTATGTTTTATTATATTGAAATCTTCCTTATTTTTTTCTTATTGAACCCAAGCTAATCACGAGTACTTATCTACATATAATTAAATTTATATAAATTATTTAAAGAAATGTAATTTATAATTAAAATTTATATACATGATCCGACGGTGCCCACCCATTCGTCCAATTCTTGTGTCAAACGGTCCGGCTAGATCATACGGCGGCCGGAATGGGAAATTTTCGGTGCGATGCCGGACCAATCAATGTGTGGCCTACTTTAGCGGCTTTTCCATCAAAATATAGCTTACTGGCTTCATCCGTGAAGAAAAAAAAAAGATTTTTGAATTTATGCTGTCCAGAATAGACTCCGAAACAGAATTTTCATGAAAATTTCAGCGATCATAAGTAGGTATTTCTATCAGATAAAATTAATTTTAGTTACACTGGTATTAGTAAGATTTCTCTATGCATAACGTCGTCTACAAATTCTGATAGATTTTCTTAGAAGAAAATTGTAAGTCATCATTGAATAAATTTTTAATTAGAGTTTAATCTAGTTTCTTATTCCGTAGAGAACGATTTTCTTTGAGGAATAAAAATATCGTTCTTATATAAAGCTAATCCAAGAATTAAGATGAAGGAAAACTTAGTTGGATTAACTCAACTTTTTTAAGGTTTCGTATATCTGATGAAAAAACGGAACCTTTATAGGATCACTCTTGTGTTTGTCTGTCCGTCTGTCACAGCTTATTTTCTCCGAATC
Source organism: Nemapogon koenigi (assembly GCA_963924495.1). NCBI lineage: Eukaryota > Metazoa > Arthropoda > Insecta > Lepidoptera > Tineidae > Nemapogon > Nemapogon koenigi. Next base: position 9,426,410 of record OZ004647.1, on the reverse strand, counting down.
TACTGGATGATAAAGTTTAAAATTTGGTTTATATGTAGATTGTAGAGTTTGGTGACCCAATCATGAACGTATAGCGTAAATAATCGAATTTCGATTTTGGGGTTAATTTTGGTGCATGTCCGAAACTACTAAAGGTGGCCACACATTTGTCCAATCCCCGGCCGGTCGCCGTACGGTCCACCGAAATCGACCACAGACTCGTCCAATTCTTGTACAAGCGGCCCACCACCATCCGTTTTCAAATCGTTGTTTTTGTGGTTGTTTTCGATGACCGGAACGATCTGTCACACACACACACATCCACATGCCTTTATTTAATTGAATCTTGTGTGTCTGTGTGGGTGAGTGAATTGCCGTTCTCAAGTGATGTGCTTACCAATGAACATCATTTCGTTTGTATTATTACTATTATTTATACTAAAAACTAAAATTTATCAAGTATCCGAGCGATAACCATATATTTTTTGTATATGACTTGTCTAATTATTAAATTAAACATTTTATTGCCTACATTTTTTGATTAAATGTTCACCTTTTTCTGTAAATACCTACCAAAATAAAAACCGTTAAAAATAACGATTTCTTTGTCCACCAAAATGGCACCTGGGAATTTTCCACTATACAAAGTAGGTACTTATTGTGCAAAGTCATGGAGTATCGCTCTATAAATATTTACCTTTCAAAACTGCATCAGTTAATACAAAACTTTAAATGAAGTTGCCAAATATATTCCAAATCCTGAACCGATTCACTTAGATTTTGATTTTGGCATTGCCTTATGTTAAATATTCCCCCTTACCTATTCAAGATTAGATGCTGAGTCAATGACTAAGTTCTTGAAACTTGTTCCTAGACGAGAAATTCTCCGAGAATATAACCTGTATGCACTTCTGTAGAATCACTTCTGAACTTTATTAAATATCTGGAAGGAATTACTTTGATATGTGATTTTGGTTACAACGTCTGTCTGTTTTATAGATTGATTCACGGGGATCGTCAGGTACATCCTCACAAATAACATCGGCTAAAAGAGGTAAATTTGGTCTTCCGCTGGGTACCCTGAGACTGATAACACGGTTTCAGGATCTGTAAGACAACCCGTGAAAAAAAAATCACGGGGAAGGTTTACGTGTATCAAAAATTACTATGGAAAAATGCGCATTAGCGCATGTGGCATATAAAATAATTGTGTTGTGGAAACCATATTACAGGCTCCGCTGTCCATCCGTCTGTCCGTCTGTCACCTACCTTTTAAACCGTGATAGGTATAGACACTTGAAATTTTCACAGAGTTTGTATTACTATGTCCACTATAACAACAAATAATAAAAATAAAATAAAGTTAAAAATCAAAGAAAAGTGTTTAATTCGGCTTTTTTGCTTGATTTAATAATGGCAATAATACAATACATACAAACGTCTAACTAGCTAGTATAACTATTATGCATAGTCTTAGCTAAAACGACTAATAATAAAAACCAGCCAATTGTGAGTCGGACTGGCGCAAAATTTTTCCTGCCCCATACATTTTTTATTTAAATAATTGTAACGAAATTGGCTCCAAAATTATCCATTTATTTTTTTGCTAACCAAATACACGTTGCTCTGGTGAGTTATTGTCTCGCGCCTACGTAACCCACTTAGAACTAAATTAGGAATGCCATTAGACTTTGCCAGTGTATGTAATTCGGATGAAGGTGGTCACAGGAACTCTGTAACGAGACGACGTAACCCCATCGAGTTTGGGCGCATTTGGTTTGCGCAAATGTGCGCGTTGTATAAGGAATACAATTCACCCCCTTGGGTAGGTAGCGTAATATTAAATAGACTATAACCTTCCTATCAATTGCATAAAGAATTTTTCAAATCGGTCAAGTAGTTTTTGAGTCTATTGAATACGAACAAACAAACAAATATCTATCACGCCTTTCATCCCAAGAGAAGTAGGCAGAGACAATGGATCCTTGCTACGATCCTGACATACCTCTTTAGCTTCTTTTATATTCATCATACCTTTCATACATTCTCGGCAATTGTGTGTACTTTTAATATTGCCTTCAATCAATATTTTTTTTATGTTCAATGTTTTTATTTTATATATTAGATTAATTATTATAATATGTATACAATACATAGTTTTTAAATAGACTTTTCCATCTCCTAGAAAAAAAAACTCACTGCTCAAATATTTTACAAGCATTTCAGGACAACCTATCCAAATATATCCTTGCTACACGCTCCTTAACCTATAGTTGAAAATTTAGGAATATTGTATTTTGTACGGCATCCTATTAAAAATGTAGTTTATTTGTGGTTAAAGTTAGAAGACATTAGGTTCTAGACCAAATTGTAGCGCGAGTTACCACGACACGGTTGGCTTGTCGCCAGATTACACCTAGCGAGGCTTGTTTTTGTATTAACTTGTAAGAACTGCACTTTAAAGCGAAAATCCTTTAAGAAAATTCTTTTCTAGTACATTATTTCCAATTCAGAATAACGTAAAATAAACTTTATAGTATATTCGATGATTCAAAAATCGATTTATTTTATATTCAATATTAGATTCGCATGGGAAAAATTATAACAACCTACGTAAATACGCTTATCTTTTATCTATTAGAGATTGATATAAGCTACCACAAACTTTTATGTAGATATTTTTATTCTACACAATTCTTTCATACATCATTTCGTTATATCTCTGATGGATTAGACAGCATACGTCATGAAAACTCGCTGGGGCTAAATTTTTCGCGACTTGATTCACTTAGATCATCTCCTAAACATGATAGGTAAATGTTTATCCTTGTGAATCAGCCTAATCCGTTCAGTAGTTTTTGCGTGAAAAGGTCACAGACAGACAGACGCGGCATTTGTTTTATAATATGTAGTTTATTAATTTTAATTATTTACAGATAACAATATAAAAACTGAAATCTAATATTAACATTAAAAATAACTAAATAAACCAGGTCCGCATGGAATAGTGGCAAGAATACTAGCTGCATTTCCCCGCTGAATCGCGATGCTGATTTGTTGAGCGAGGAAGGAGCCAGCCCTCTTGTTACCAGAAGAGATGATCAGTCGAGGGGATATATCTTGAATAAACTTTTTGGCATTTGACATAATTATGTAGTTATGGTGAAGATTTAGCGTTAGACTAGGGTAAAACCAAGACGTTTCAAAATTCAAGAGACGCTTGGTTTTGGCCTACGCCGTCTGCGTATACCGCTGTGCGCACGTAGAGGGATAACGCGTTGTCATTAGGCAACACCAAGCGTCTCACACTACAGATATATACTAATTTTGATGTTTCACATCTACCGGGTGTCCCCTGACGCACTCTTCTTTTTTTTTAATAGAGAGAGTTCAAATACATAATATACATATACATAAAAGTCACACCTATTTCCCAGAGGGGTAAGCAGACACCAGCACGGATTTCCATTTGCAATCCACAACATTTCAAAATTTTAACACCCTAATTTTATTAGCCTATATGAAAGTAAGTGAAAAATTAAGGTACCCGTATTTTTTGCTTTTCTAAAATTTTAACTTTAACACTCTTAAATTAATTTTTAAATATTCTTCTTCTTCTTTTTTATTATGGCTCCACCAATGTTCATCGGTGATTTGCCAATGTCAAGTATTATAGCCTTTATAGTGTATATAGCCGATAAATCGGTATTTAAGATAATCCCGCCGACCGTGATATGTCTTATTAATCACTGATTAATCACAACCATCACAGCGCGAACAGGATTAAACTGGATTCCACATCACGCCACGACGAAAACGCGTGCGTATGTCGCCATGACCGGATGTGGAATCCATTTTTAAATATTGCATTTTTAGAAAAACCGATGACGGCTAAAAGTATCAGGTGTCTATGCGTATTCTGTATAAAAAAAAAGAAATGACATGAGCTGCGTGCTTTCGTTCGTTTCAATCGTTCAATAGTTCGTTCATGGTTCTTTTGTTTCATTCATTATTGTTTATTTTTAGTTTATTAATTTAAAATTAAATTTTATTCACTTTCATCAACAAAGATGGGTAGAGAAGCACGTAAATTAAATTCCCTTGTATCAATTCTATTCTATTTTTTCGTGTTATGGCTCCATCAGTAGTCCCCTTGTATCCTGTTTTGTTTTTACAACTACAACTAATACTTTTTATTACCAGTTACCTTTGTAGGCAGAGAGTATAGTAGCTTTGACCCGTACTCGTTACACAGTGTAGTTTTTTCAAAATATCTCTTAAACCAATGAATAAAAAAATAAATAAATATGTGTATCGTGTTAAGCAAAGGAAGATCTCCAAACGGATTTTTAATTTTGGTACTTAACGAAAAATGAAATGTTGTGAATTATCGTAAAATCTCTTTCGCTTCATTCACTCTTATCATCTTTATGCATGCTCGTCGGTTTAGGATACTTCCTATTTGATCTGCATACATCTGCCGAGGTCTTACCTTTCCAACTGTCCCTTTTCAACTCGTCTCATATATTTCTTCCGTTAATCTTCTTGCATCCATCCTTTCTACATGCCCAAACCATTTTAGCTTTCCTTTCTCAATTTTTCTCACTACATCTTTAGGTACTCATTCTACACACACCGAGAGAAATTGTAAACTAATTTGTTAAATTCATTGAATTACAATGACTTTCGTAATTTAATCGGATTTATTTTGGCTTTATTATATAACGGAACGGTGTCATTAGAGAAGAATGCGGAGTGAAAGATGATGTTGTGACTAAAATGAAGAAAAGTAGTTTGGACACGTTGAAAGAATGAAGGATGAAAGATTGACTAAAAAGGTTTATATGGCTGAAGTGAAAGGAAATGCTGGCATAGAACGACCTAGGTGTTATTTTATTGAACATATAAAAAATGTATTGGTAATATGTGGTGGAAATATTAAAAGTACATACAATCGCCGAGCATGTATGAAAAGTATGATTAATATAAAACAAATCTTCACAACCGCCTTACAACTCCCGGGAACCGTTGCCGGCCGTAGGGTACCCAGCGGAAGACAAAGTCTTCCTCATTTAGCTGAAGATTATTTGAGGCTATACCTAACGAGTGGCCAGATCTGTTGAGGTATGTAGATGGAAAATATGATAATATAGAGGAAGCGAAAGAGGTATGTCAGGATCGTAACAAACTGCACTCGATCGTCTCGGCCTACCCCTCTTGGGATAAAAGGCGTGATGATAGATCTTTTGGCAATTTTGACTCGTAAAGAAATAAATAATAACTTACACTTTTCGTTTATTCCCAAAAGCTATAAGACCCACAACACTGTCACTCTACTTAGTCCAAATAATAAATAATTGGAGGCAATTTTGGTATTCTGACAGGATAATGTAACTCATGAAGATATCATAGATGGTACATAAGCGGTGAGAGACCAATATCGCTGGCCGAAAGCCAGAGTTATTGCGAAGCATAGCTGCTATTATGTGCTCTCATACGTGCCGGGAATTCTATACTCATTCCTTTTGTGATATATAACCTATATGTTGGAGAAAAATCTGTCTTGATTTGTGCTTCAAATTTTATATAAGTAGTAGACGAGGCACCGGGCGACCCTAGAGACCTCATCAGATATCGGTTAATAAAAAAAATATCCACACAAATACGCTTATTACTACTTATCTATTAGAGACAGATATATGCAATCGAAGACTTTATTGTAGATAAATTTATTCTACATATTTCTTTCCTACATCATTTTGTTATATCTCTGACGGATTAGGAAGCATATGCTTTGAAAACGCGCTGGAACTTTTTTCCCGACTTGATTCACTAAGCTTAGCTCCTAAAGATGATTTAATACTCATAAACCTTCTTGGTGAATGAATCTGTCTAATCGTGAATATCGCAAAAAAATCATTCAGTAGTATTTTTCAGGGATAATAATGTAGCGATAGTCATGAAATTTTGATTTTATACCTAATGAGTAGCCGAGGATTTTGTAACATAATACTTATTTCTTTTAAAATCTCTGTGGTATGTGGTATCATGTAAATGATAAAAAATCTGGCAGAGGTTTTTATATCTTGGATGATGACATTCAGGTATATATTTTAGATAAAAATTAATAAAACATCAAAATTTTATAGGATTTGTTTAATTGTTAGATATCATATACTTTGAGTCTGATCAATGAAGGAGTTGAGATTGATAAATTGGAGGTGTAACAATCTAAATTTCTACACTACTTTATTAAACTGCAAAATATTAGAGACAGTGGAATTATTGTCGAGACTCCATACAAAAGAAATCCTACTAGACGTTATCAGTATTATTTTCTCATATGTATAAAACATTTACTAATTAAATTGCTTTTTATATCTACTGCCATAATCAATTTCTAAGTCTTCTATTTTTAGGATAAAATACATCAGTTAAACAATCTTTTTCTGAAGAGTAATTTATATAAGGTGCATTTTGAGACAATATTATGTTAAAATCTCGTTTCATAATTTCTAGAGCTAACCCTTCTAAGGTTTGTCTAAATTTTTCCCGAAGCATTCTGTCACCTCGGACTAAATTATCCAAAACTAAAAATCTTAAATTAGTACAATCCTGTAATGGAAGTATAAAGTTATAATTGGTAATGTTTCGTCCATATAGAGTTACAGGAAATACACAATCACTTTCTATAATTTCTAATCGACAACATCTACTTAAACCTTCAAATAATACTAAATGATTCAATCCTTTTTCAGATAATCTAAAATTTTTTAATGCCTTACACAAATGCACATTATTCGCTATATCTAAATAATTTCGAGTTCTGTCTGACTTAGTTTCTACAACAATAACATTCATTGTATGCAAACTATGACAACTAGAAAATAAATTGAACCAGCTTTCTGAGGAAAAGTTAATTTTGTGCAAGGTAAGGAATGTAATATATTTTGGGAACAAACCAGGAAACAAATAGTTTTTCTTGTGAATCTGTACAGTTGAGTATAATTCATCTTCTTCACAAACAATGTTTATACCACATATACATTCATTTACTATAGTTACATTCTTATAATACTGTGAGCTAAAATTATCTTTGGCAATATTTGTTATATTTAATACCTGATCTATATTTTCATTTGATCTACAGTCATGAATAAAATAGTTCTGATTAACTAAATTTGTTATAACTTTAGTTTTCTTGTTGGCATGTATGCACATGTGATTGGGCAGTATTTTTTCTACATCTCTTAATATGCAAGTACTTATATTACCATTTTCAATTTTCCGTTTATTCCAAACTATATAAGTAACATGACATATAAGTTTTATATCAATGAGATCAGTAATTGTTAATACATTTATTGGTCTACATTTAAAAGTTATATTTTTACTATCATCTAGAATTTTCCGAACAAGGTTAGATGTTATAATGTTGATCCTACCTTCTTTTTGATCAAAATTGTAAATAAAGAATTCCAATTCATTTATATTGAATTCATAAATAGAATTGCTTACTGAAGTAGGCAATAGAAAATTGTAGTTGAATTGCAACTTTCTAAAATTTGGTACAACATCTCCAAAAATAACTTCAATATCTGCATCTAAGACTCTTTTTGACAAAAAACTAACTGTCATATCACGAATGCGACCAGGATTTTTTAAAATATTTAAAAATAACGGGTTATCCTCATCGGAAAAGTCTGGCTTATATTTGAAATGAACATAATCAAACTTTCTGAAGAAAATTTTCAGCAACTCAAGTTTGTTATAGTCATTAAGTAAATTGTGGTCTTCAACAGATAATGTAAGAGTGATATGGCGAACTTTTTCAGGACAAACAAAAATAATATCTTCAAGATATAAGTTAGTATATGAAAAATCTATTTTTGTAACATTCCTCATATGCCTAATAGATTTCTTAGCTCTTTCTGTAATATCAATTAAGGTTGCTAGATTTAATTCTTTAACAATTGTTGAGAACGCATTGAAAACATTTTCTTGAAATATACTTGAGTTCTTTAAATTTCCTCGTCTTACTGGAATTGATAATGTTAATACTAATTCTCGAAGTAAAGTACAGGATTCATATATTCGTAGCTGTGATTCCAGGTCTAGAGACTTTATAATCATTAACAATATTTCCGGCGGTAAATCTAATAGATTCATACTTCTGAAACAACGAAATCCAAATTGAAGTCTTCACATGTTGCCTTACAGCTTCCGAAACCGTGTTACGGTCCCAGGGTACCCAGGGGAAGACCAAGTCTCTATCTTTTAGCCGATGGTATTTGTGAGGCTATACCTGACGAGTGGCCAGTTCTGTTGAGGTATATTTATATGCAATATATTTTGTAAAACATTTTTTACAATCAGCAAACGTATCTACTTTTCATTACAAAAATGTATGAATTTGTAATAAAAACCTAGTTAACAATATTGGGTTTCGATTATGTGTTTCGATTTGTGAATAATAATATTCCTCAAAAAACCAAAAATAAGTGTTTTTATCGACTTTACGTGCTTCGGTGGACTCTAATTCTTGTGACGGATCACGGTACCAATAGGTTTTTTACAATTAAACACTTGTGTACATAATCCGACAAACCACACTTAGAGGCTTTTCCATGTAAATCTCACAAATACCATCGGTTGAAAGAGGTAGACTTTATCTTCAGCTGCGTACCCTGGGACCAATAACACGGTTTAGGGAGCCATAAGGCAAAAATGAAGAAAAAATATATAGAAAATAATAGTGCCATTACGAGTAAATGTAGCGATAGACTTATCACCAGTTCTGTTTAATATGGAAATGTCTATAAATGTGGACAATGTTACCAGTGTATTTTAGACGGCTAATCCACTGAACCGATTTTGATGAAATTTGATATGGAATAAGCTTGAACCTTAGGGAAGGACATACGTTACTTTTTTTTTTAATTTACGACTCTAAGGGGGTATAACAGAGGATGAAAGTTAATATGGACCCCACGGGCGAACAGCTAGTATAAACAAATCTAACTTAGCTCTTTACGAATTTTAATAATGTTGTTCCTACATTTCTACATACATACATAGATACTTGATTTCACGCCTGTATTCCAAAAGGGTAGGCAGAGAGTATGGAGCGCCACTTTCTCGATCTTTGCATATTTCTGTAGCTTCATCTGCATCGTTTCATACATGCATGTCTCTTATGATGTTTCTCATATCTTTTGTGTTATTAAATCACTGTAAATTTTTTACCTGCTTATTAGTATTAATATTCACATAATTAATTTATTTATTTTTTAATATTTTTGCACTGTAATTTTATATAAAAAAACTACACTTTTAGCAATTTTCATGTAAAATTAAGAAAACTAACACGATCAGCTGACACGATCGTGGCTGACTGATAAGATAGTGTGAACTAAAAATACTTGTTTATTTATGACGTAATTTTACTTCTGACGTTGATACTATTCACATAATAAATGGACCGTGTCATTTTGAATGGAATATTTTTTCATTGAATGCCAATTACCTACATAAAAACTAAATTGTAATTTTCTAATAATTATAATTTTCGTTCGGACTACGATTTTGCGGCGTTGGCAGTAGACACGTTAGGCCCATGGTCATCCGACACTAAAACGTTATTAAGGACCGTTGCTCTCAGTCATCTTGTATCTGTCAAAAATATCGCAAATCTCAGTTAATCCTGGAAAGTTGAGTTTATTTATACAACATTTCCATCCTACACAGTTGATATTTATTAAGTTGGATTAAGACATACTTTTATTATTTAGGGTTCTAAATAGCCGTGATTTTAAAAACGAGCATTGCCTTTGCGTTTTGAAAACTATGGCTATTTAGAACTCTTAATAATGAAAATATGTCTTAATACAATTTAAAATAATAACTAGCAACTGTGTGGGATGGAAATGTTGTGTATAAAATCAACTTTCCAGGATTAACTGAGATTTGCCATATTTTTGACAGTTATAAGATGACCTTGACCAACGGCCCTTAAAGATTTTTGACCAGACTAATATTGGCTACTGGTGATATAAGAGCTGGTAGTTTTTTTCACAAAGGCTTAGTTTTTGCATACAAAGAGGAAACACGCCAGTGTACTCGGTACTGGTATTTTCGACGGCGTGTTTTTAGGGTTTCGTACTCAAAGGGTAAAAACGGAAACCCTTAATTACTAAGACTCCGTTGTCCGTCCGTCCGTCCGTCCGTCTGTCTGTCCGTCTGTCATCAGGCTGTATCTCATGAACCGTGATAGTTGGACAGTTGAATTTTTGTTTGTTGAATGTATTTCTGTTGCCGCTATAACAACAAATACACAAACAGAATAAAATAAATATTTAAGGGGGCTCCCATACAACAAACGTTATTATTTTTTTTGCCGTTTTTATAGATAATGGTACGGAACCACTTGGCCGATTTTTTAGTTTACAATTGAAATTGTGTACCTACATGTAAATTGTTTATATAACTGTAAATTGTTTTAAATCTAGAACATTAAATATAAGTAAGTTTACATTATTAGTTTATTTACATTACTTGCACTACATAGTACAATAAAAGCCGCATGTGTGAAAAAAAATAGGTACGTCATATTTCTCGCCACGATTTATCAATTTTGGGATAATTTCTTATTATCAAGAGATAGCATAATATTATTAAAAATTAACACCTATATTCTATGTTCTTATTATCTTATATGTTTTCATCAATTTTGTATTCTGAGACTCATATGTAGTAAAATTTGTAGTTAAATTAAAATCAAACATTTAACATAAGTAATATTGGTTCGATTTTATTTCATTTGATCCGATTTCTTTATATTTTCATATCTATCTATTTATCATCACTTATTTTATCCCAAGAGGAGTAGCCAGAGACAATAGAATGCCATTTGTAACGATCCTGACATACCTCTTTCGCTTCTTTTATATTCATCATACCTTTCATACATGCTCGGCGATTGTGTGTACTTTTAATATTTACATCGATCAATACCTACATTTTTATATGTTCAATAAAGGTCGTCCTCTGTCAGCATTTATTTTTACTTCAGCCATATAAATGTTTTAGTCAATCATTTCATTCTTCATTCTTTCAATTTTTAATTGTTTTAATAAATAAATAATATATCAAGCACTAACACACATTGGCACTGTTCACTGATCTGTTTGAAATTATTTTCGCTTCTTTTATATTCATCATACCTTTCATACATGAATTTCCTTTCACTTCTGCTATATAAACATTTCTTTTCATCCTTCATTCTTTCAACGTTTCCAAACCAACACAAATATAAAAGAAGCGAAAAAGATATGTCAGGATCGTAGCAAATGACATTCGATTGTCTCTGCCTACCCCTCTTGGGATAAAAAGCGTGATGATGATAGATATACCTATAGATTTTTTTTTAAATATAAAAATAAGGTAAGGACCACAAAATCCTGTTTTAACCAGTGTTTAGTTTAAACGTAGTTCTGTCTTATTCATATTGAAATAATAGTTTAGCTAAACACTTCTTAAACACCGTTGTGTTGTAAAGCTTACTACCTCTTCTTATTCCTCTTAACGCCGTAAACATGTAAGTAATAGAGGCAGTATATTATGAGCAATTTGCTTATCGAGCTGTTGCCGCAATAAATTAACGAGGTTCATTGTTGGGGTACGGCGGGCTTAGTATGAGAGATGCGACTTCTTCCTATTTGGAGAAGAAACTTCCTAAAATATATTCTTCTTCTAGTTTACAACTGTCAAAAAAACTATTGTCATGTCATGTTGCGGTGGTCGACGGTCGTCATCAGGACAGCGTGATGTTGTCACCGCCTGTTTTTAAGCGAAAGTGGTTTGGTCCATGAATGCTAAAATACTAGAATGCATTTCAGTGTTTAACCGCCCTGCATTTTAATTACAAAAATGCACTTATAGCTCACATATCGATCGAAAGTTAAATAAAACTTAGTAGGTATTTAAAGAAATAGGACAGGTCAATATTTAAGTACCATACACTTATGTGGGTTTGATCCCCACATCCGACCACGTACCAATGGGTTTTTATAATAAAATATCTATGTATATTATCTGACCAACCGTACAAAGAGGCTTTTCCATCTACATACCTCAACAGAGCTGGCCACTCGTTAGGTATAGCCTCAAAAATCTTTGGCGAAATGAGGAAGACTTTGTCTTCCGCTGGGTACCCTGGGGCCGACAACGGTTCCCGGGAGCTGTAAGGCAACCCGTGAAGTTTTTTTTACACTTATATCCTCAAATGTATTTAAAAATACATGGCCTTGAAATAGTCTACACCAATGAAAACACTGTATATTGACAGAATTTAAGTAATTTTTTTTTAATATAGGTACTTCCAGTTTCAGTATATTGCACACAGCTTGTCCTAAATTTGGCTATTGATCTTTGTTTGATCGAAAATGTGTTTGCTTGTTTCAGGACTCCTCGACCAATTTTAAGTTCATAGCCTTTGCTGTTTAGGCTCTAAGGTATTTACCGAAAAGATTGGAAAATTTTTAATCGATGCATCTGGTGATCGCAAATCTAAGGCCTTCTTTATAAGACTAGCCCTAGAAATTGAAAGAGGTAACACAATTAGTGTTTTCAGCACTCTAGGCCAGTCGTCGGAGTTCCTAGTACAAATATTTTATTTATAATTTTAGTGTGTTTGGTAGTGCTCTTGACAGAGAAGTCGTGGTCAATCATGGCGGTCCACAGCGTGACGAAACTTGTATTGACTCGCCATGGTTAACTTTTTTGGGAAGAATAGTGCAGTGGCTTCCCTTTGCCTTCTGCACCAGACATTTTGAGACTATTTAGGTTTTCAGGCTCGCTGTAGCCTCTTCCAGCCAGTTGCTTAGCTAGGTGTAAGGTTATACCGCTATTGCCGGTCGTTTGTTGTCAAGCAGAGGGTACCAAGCATGCAGATGAGGATGACATTTGGGGTCGAATAGATCTTATTCCGTTCTCCACTTTACCCCCAATTTTTTATGTAGATATTAATATTGTGTAAGGATATAAAATAGGTCAATATTGTCTCCCTTTGTCATCGTCTCTATTGACAACCCCATTGCCTATTAACTCTAAACTGTAATCGATGTGTCGTGGTCGTCATGCTAGGCCAGCAAGAGTGTTGCAATATAGCAAGTCGTGCTAGACGTGAAAACTTATCGCCAGTTTATAGCTGAGACCGCAAGTCTTGCTGCAATTTACGTTTCACCCTAATTATTCGCCTTAGGAATTTCACTAAATTTGATTTCTTCTTTTATAATCGCAATACATTGGCATTTATATTACACATTATTATTCGTACAATTATGTTGTCGCTTTTACTATATTTTTCGATCTTCACGGGTAGGCAACCCTCGAAACCGTGTTACGGTCCCAGGGCACCCAGCGGAAGACTAAGTCTCCCTCTTTTAGCCGATGGTATTTGTGAGGCTATTAGCGATACCCGTTCTGTTGAGGTATATTTAGAAGGAAAATCCTCTTAGTGTGGTTTATCAGATTATGTACATAAGTTATTAATTATAACCCATTGGTACATGGCTGTTATCCGGGATAGAACCCGTGGTCTGCCTAGTTAATACCAGACGTCTTTTTCATATAATAATATAATATCTTATGATAACGATGCTTTGGTGGCCTAGTGGTTAAGACGTTTGTTTTATGTAGTGATAGGTTTTTGAATAAATGTTGTTAAGTAAATTCAAATCGCCAGCAACATTATATTAAACTAGTATAAAACTGTTTTGTTTAAAAACTTTCTTCAATTGAAGTTTCTTTCAAGAAAAGGAAATGAGCCAGAGTTTGGACTTGAGTTTAAATTAATTCTCGGTTTCATAGTTTCATCTGCGACAGTCGCCAACAGTCAGTGAAGTGGGAATAAAATTCGTATAATAACGACTACAAGAGACGAAACGAATAATTATGAGAGAGAAGTTAATCTTCTTTTAAAATTGAATTAACTCTATATATTTACAACTGATTCTTCTCGGGGTAGGCGGTAGGCCAAATGGTGACTAAAGACATTATTAACAATGCTACAATGTCTAGATTTGAGTTTTCCTGTGAGTACCCTGGGAAAGGCTGGCGCAACTTAGAACAAAAAATTAGGGCTAGGCAAAATGAGCCAATACTAATGGCGTCGTATCGCCATCTCTTTCACGCCATATACAGATGACAGAGATAGCAAATATTTCTATAAGTACCAATGCACAGTACGATGTTGTTAGGTTGGTAGTACCTTTCAGCGCTAAGTTTGTTTCATTTTAATGTATGGCATTGTCGCAACGGATTTTACGTTATATGATGATTATGTTAAAATACAAACATAATAATTATAATTAATGATTGGAAACACCAAGTTTGACGCCCTAGATCGCCTATCCCGTTTAAAACATCACAATTAACTATTTTCCTAGAGCTATGTCTCGCGACACAAACGATGCCAACGAAATCTAAGGTAACTTATTACTGCGCACCTGGTCAGTATAACTGGTCAAAGGGGAAAAAATTGGCGAAAGGTGGAGCCTGTCTATGGCCCCTCCATAGGCTTAGTACTCTATGTATTAAATAGTAGTGATTGCCACTTACTCTATGGTCTAGGATACCCAAGTTCTGAAACCCGTGAAGTTATATAAGAAATTTTTCAGAACGTTTTCAACAACTAAGAATACGGACTTCGGGTAATCTCTATCTAAAATAACATTGGACACACTGCCAAAAATATTGTCGTGAATTCCATGGAAATGAGATCGTGAACTTTTTACAAGTGCAATGTTTATTATTTGATCTGTACAATCTTGTCCAACTTACTTGACGTAGTATTTGGCAACGAACTACTTCTTAACTGGAGCGGGTTGACAACAATAGATATTGAAATGTAAATACTAGTTATGAAGTTGAATTTGAAACGGGAAGAGCTTGGTTCAATCAGTCGAGACAAAAAATCTGTGTTTCGGAGGGGACGGAAAGTCGGCGTCCGTGAAGTGACAGTTCTTAGTCACAACTCCCATCTGTTTGAATGGCGTTTATTGAAAGTGTACTATGCAGTATACATTTCGATCAGTTGCGGAAAGTATACTTTGCTAGTACGCAAAAATTGCATACAAAAATAATAGTTAGAAAACATACTGCGCAATAGCCATATATGAAATTTATTATTTAAATGAGCAACTCACTAAATATGGACAATGTCAACCAGTGCAATAAAATGTGTTTTTGGTTTGCTTATATCTCATACTAGCTTTTGCCCGCGGTTTCACCCGCGTGGAAATAGAATATCCGGTAACGCCTGAGAAAACAAAATGGCAATGGTTGGTGATGTTGTTAAATTTAGTAGGCGCTTTATTAAGTGGTACAAAATTGGTCTCCACGAAAAGATCTTTTATTTTAACAGGATAATATACAGCCTATGTTTAACCTGAAGGTCCATTCTAAATATTGGTGAAATACTTCCTACATCCCGACTTACAAACTTGATCTCTTTATTTAGCATAGACGAAGGATCTATATTTTCAATCTTACAAAAATATTTGTTTCTGAGAAGATATTCTCCATGGACACAGTTTTTATACGGGGGCGTTTATGTACTAATAATAGGTAAAACTTTTATCTTCAATACTTTTGTGGAATATATTTTTATACCTACAGGTAATTTATAATGTTTCACTTAATTGACCCTAGTTTTGGACCTAGACTTGGGATGGGATATTAAAATCGCATTTTTGACGTGACAACGTCTTATAATTCGATGAAGCCGGCTGCACGCACGAAAAAACATGACTCTTGCAGCGTTACCTCGCGGCGTTACCTCGCTCTGAGGCGTTCCATTTAAGGCTTGAAGTGCAAGCGAGAGCGCGGAACGAGCGACAAAGAGGCACAATCGGCCTCCGCGTTTGGCAGCGTTCGACATCTGTCTCTCTCCTACTTGAGTGAGCGATGCGTCTGCGTGGACAGCTTTCTTATGACGTTGTCACGTTCAACTATCGTCAGTAAACCGACTTTACAGACAACCGATTTTTTTTTGTAATTTTTTGGCCCCAAATGACAGATGTAGGGGTCTTCATATAAATTATTAGCAACATCTGGGAATAGTCAAGTTAGAAAAATTCATAACTCTAACAAGTAACAGATGCCAGGCGTCTTTTATAAATCATGATTTATAAATTTTCGTCGCAGATAAGTTTTTGGTTAAAGGAGCGGCCCAGAAAAAGATTTATTTCTTAATTTTGACAAAGTCTCGTCCGATTCTGGGCGGGTGGACATAAATAAGTTATTAGATTTATGGGGTAAGCGTTTGGTCCAACTTGCGCTGGATTTGTGATTGGGAAAAATATTAGCAAGGCCGTTGCTAGGATTACATTTTAAAAATATGTATTGATGCTCATGAGTGCCTGAAAGTTCCTGGATTATGAAATATATGCAAAAAAATAAAAATATATTTTATAAATAATAAAATGCAGGCAAGTCAACGTTTGGGCAGGATAACGTCTGCCGGGTCCGAGTCAATTTCAGTATTGTTTAAAATAACTCTGAAATTAATAAATAGAAAATAATTATTTTTCCTAATCTCCAAAAGGTATTGTTATTGGCAATGAGTAGAGCTAACCAGTTTCTAAAAACGGCCGAAACGCCTGGTAGGTACCTTGTATTATGAAAGCTCAATTACCTTATAGAAACCCAATATTGTATTGTTAATTCTTGTTTAACTTCCTTTGCAAACTGCGCAGTTGCGTTTGAAGCACTAATGTTTACATTCACATAAAAGGGGCAATCGATTGTCTCTGCCGACCCCTCATGGGTAGAAAGGCGTGATAATAGATAGATAGATATAAAGAGTTAATAAATAAATAAAATTAAAAAAAAAAATAAAAAAGCCTTTTATTTCTTGCAAGAACTAGTGTACACTTCCAGTAATATACTACTTTTAAAATCTATATTATATGCTAATTTTACACATTCTTATATAACGTATTTAAAGTAGGATTAGTTTGATATGTTCCTTAATATTAACTTAACACTAATTTGAAAAAAAAAATACTAATAAATTAAACTGAATAGTCTGCAAGAACTCCTCCGCAGGTGAAGGCCTCCTCCAAAGAAGCCCATTTATCTCTATCCTTAGCTGCTTGCATCCAGCCTGGACCAGCTGTTTTTGTTAATATCATCAGCCCATCTCGTTAGTGGTCTGCCTCTGAGTCGTTTTCCACTTGGGCCTTTCCACGATGTCACCCTTACGGTCAATCGCTCGTCTGTTAGTCGCGCCACATGCCCCGCCCATTTCCATTTAAGTTTTTGAGCATAGTTTAGAGCATCAATAATTCAATAGCTTTTGATATGCTTCTTATTTTATTGTGTCGTATATTTTGGATTTTTTTTAATTCTAAACATGCTTCGTTCTAGGCCCTTTTGACACGTGATAATTTTTTTCTTTATTTTGCCTGTGTACTTCCACGTAAAGAGTTAGCGGTAGATTAATTATTCGTCTTGTTTTATAATAGCTGTTTCCCACAACTTCGTACGTGACTATTTTAGAATGTTGGCAAACATACACTTCATACATATCTTTTGTCATGTTCACCTCTGCCCACCCCGTTCCCGTCGTCATGCCGTGATGGTATATAGCCTATGTTACTTAGGGATAATGTAGCATTCCAATGGTGAAAGTATTATCAAAAGCTGTCCAGTAGTTTTTGAGTTTATTCGTAACAAACATACAAACATACAAAAATACAAATCTTTCCTCTTTATAATATTAGTATAGATTAAGTTGCCTTTTTTAATATACCGTGATTAGTAATATACGTTAAAAACAAAGTTGAACGAGTCAGACAGGAAGTCTTGTTTTAACATTAAGGGGAGGAACGAATAATTTTGGTTGATTGCTGAACTGAAATTCCCGAATTTTATGAATGCTATGAACATACAATTTGGGCATCGAAAACTAGAGGATTTTATTTAGTATTGTGTAGGATGAAAACATGATTGGTGAAAATTTTCACGATAACTTAAATTTTTGAAATCACCTATTCAAAAACACCTTTTTAGTCATACGACCATACTCTAAAGGGATTTACGTTTAAATTTTATACGAATCTGTAGGCATTTTCAGTACCTAGTATTGATTAAGAAGATTTTTCCCTGCATGTGATCGTTTTTTAATAAATTATTTATTTGTAATGTGCCGCTTACGTCATTTATTCCGAGAAGCGGCACATTATGCCCTTCTCACTTCTGCAGCAAGAACGGACAAAGCGCCGTCGTTTTCTTGCATGACGTGATCGTTGCGCTCGAACCACTCATGGGCCCGAACCACGAGTTTAGGGCGTGGCTTACGATAAAAAATTTCTCAGTCGTTCCTCGTCTTAAAAAATATTATCGTAAATGTGGGTGTCTTGTCTTAATTTGTTTTTTATATCCAAAAGTTTTCATAAAATCTTTGCTGTCTCTCCTGAGCAATGTCAGTTTTGTCAGTTACTGAATTTCTGCTGCAAACCGACGATATAGCCATTTTATATATTGCGTTTGCCTTTGCGTTTTATAAACTATGGATATTTAGAACTCCTAATAATGAAAATATGTCTTAATCCGATTTAAAGTAATAACTAACTAGAAACTGTGTGGGATGGAAATGTTGTATAAATAAACTCTACTTTCCAGAATTAACTGACTTTTGCCATATTTTTGACAGTTAGGTATTAAACAATTATGTGATTATAAGCGTTTTATTTGTAAGTAAGAAAAGTAATTTATTACCTATGTAGATGCAGTAAACAACACCCCGAGCGAAGCCGGGTTTGTATCTAGTAATAAATAAATAAACCCAAAATGAGTTTTATCTAAATGTTTGTATATTATTGCGTAGCTACGGACTCATATAAAAGACATCTTTGTGTAATAATGAAATACAGACTCATAAGGTCAAATGTTTCTTGAAACAATTTTTCTCTGTATTTTGATAAAGTATATAAGTATTTATTCATTTATATAATACTAGCTTTTTGCCCCGGCTTCACCCGCTTATATTTTTTCAAATATTAAAATAATAGATACTTATATATGTACTAGTGGTCGGTTGGTTCCCAAAACTATTCTGTCCCTAATCATTCTATCCTCAAAATTTTGGTAGTTACATCTCTTCACCAGTTTTAAAAGGGAAGATGTACTAGTGGTCGGTTGGTGCTGGCAACACTACTGTCATGGCAGCACTGTGTGCGCTGTGACAGTAGGGCGGTGGGGCACTCGACATTAAGAAAGGTACACGTGTACAATATAGTTTGTTAATATATAATATATGAAAGTAAGAAGTAAACAGTGGTTTAATTTATCATCTAAAATAAACAACATTACAATATATATTTTTAAATAAAAAAGAAATAAAATCAGTACAAAGTTTTAAGTTAACTTAATATAAACACACTTCCTTTTGTAACGTTGTGCTCATTTAGTAAATAAATGAGACCACTTTTTCTTAAAGAGGTTTGAATAGTTGCTAACCTCCTTGCAAAAATAGTTGTTAACCTCCTTACAAAATAAGTTATTGACTACCTATAATTTAGGAATTTTTCAAAATAATCTGAATTTGGAACAGTGTCTGCTATTTGTTTATTTTCTACCATTTTTAGTCAATTCCGTTTTAGCTTTGATAAAGAGCACACCTATTTTATAAAATCAATAATGTAATACAGTGAACAAAATTCAACCAGCTGTTAAAATATATTATAAAAGAGCATGATATTTGTAAGTACCTACTATTTATGTTGTATTATGTTTAGATTCTATCATATCCTGTAAATCATTTACTTATTCATTTTATTTTTATTTTTCAGCGTGCTCTTTTTACTCCATCTTTTTACTCCATCTTTTTACTCCATCTTTTTACTCCCTCCTTTTACTCATTGTATTCCCTTTTATTCCTCTGTAACCTTTTCATTACTTAATTCCTTGTTACTGATTACTTTATATCTTTACTTCATTTGAAAACTTGAAAATAAAACAATATGGAGTAAAACATTTATTTATTATTGTCGCCTAAGCGACACTTTACCTAGAGAGATAAATAACATTTTTAATTCATTTTTATCTTCGAAACCATAGATATGTCTAAAATACTTTTTAGGGTTCTGTACCTAAAGGATGAGAACTGAAACTCTATTACTAAGGCTACGCTGTCCGTCCGTCCGTCTGTCACAGGGCTGTATCTTTCGAACCGTAATAGGTAAACACTTGAAATTTTCACAGAGTTTGTATTACTATGGCCGCTATTACAACAAATAATAGAAATAAAATAAAGTTATTAAATGAAAGGGGTCTCCATACAATAAATGTGTTTTATTTGGCCGACAATAATGGCAACACATACAAACATCTAACCGGTTTTTAAACCGGCCAACTGTGAGTCGGATTTGCGCTAATTTGTTCCTGCGCCAAACTTGGTCTGACCTTAGTGTATATACTATTGAGTGTGCGTTTTTTTTAATTAGGTGAATATATTTTACGAGATATGAACTCCTACCGTTTATATTCAAAATAAAATATAGCCAGCACTCTTTCCGAATCTCCGAATCGGATCAGTAGATTCAGTAGAGAAGAGAGTTAAAATATAAAAAATATTAAATATATATCAAATTATTTCTGTACCTACAAGCAAGAGTGAATTTTGATAGATTGGAAATATAATTGAATTCGTTTTCTAAAAAAGGCTTTTTTATTTGAAAATATTTTCGGCGACGACATTTAATTTAGGTTTGGTTAATTATTTTTTAAAAGGTTCAGTGGAAAATATAAATTCCCTTTAATAATAAATTTCAATGGAACATAGAGCATCGTAATTTATTTTTTGTGTGGCCTGATTTGAGGTCCCGACATGAATTTGCAAAGGCATTTTTGGTGAAATCAACAAAATAAAATGAAGCCCCATTTACAAGAGCTGGCACATTCGAATTTTGAATACATATTAGCTGACATACACACAACAGTGTCCACTTTTTGCCAGTTATTATATTATGTATACATGTATATTACTCAAACAGACCTGTTGCTTGGAACTATAACAGACTTTTTTTTTCTTCACGGGTGCATTACAGCTCCCGAAACCGTGTAACGGTTCCAGGGTACCCAGCGGAAAACCAAGTCTCCCTCGTTTAGCCGATGGTATTTGTGAGGCTATACCTAACGAGTGGCTAGTTCTGTTGAGGTATATTTACATGGAAAAGCCTCTTAGTGTGGTTTGTCGGATTTTGATACATAAGTTTTTAGATAAAAACCCATTGGTACATGGCCGAGATCCGGGATCGAACCCGGGGTCTGCCTAGTTAATATCAGACGTCTTAACCACTTGGCCACCGAGTGTATCGAATGATATGTTATTTTTATAAGTAGTGTGGTGGGGTTAGCATGTTCGGGCAACAATTTACTAGGCATTTATAGTATTGGACATTCTCGGGCCGGCCATTGATTGACCTTCAAGTCAAAACGGAAGATGTCGCGGTCCTAAGTATGGTTATGGTCCCTCCTCGGATTGAATAACTCAGTAACAACTCAACGAATATTGATGTAATTCTGTACAAAATATATAATATACTCATGACCTGCATTTCCACAGGGGAATGACATATAAATTGAATAGTTTCTCTTAGGAAATGTGCTCAAACAGAACTGAGTACACGAGAAGGCACTAAGCTTCCCGCGGTGACAGGATATCATGTTGCGGACCTTAGTCTGGACATTTATGAATATAATGCAATTCTAGGCAAGGCGCCTCTCAAAATACATTGTAATGTCACGTGATGATCATTTCTGCCGTAATAATTAAATATTATGTATACATGAATTAACTAGGCAGACTACAGGTTTGATCCTGCATCCCGGACATGTAACAATGGGTTTTTGTTTATATATTCAGTGGTTTAGGCTGTGCTTTGATTGTCAATCAGTCACCGACACGATAATTTTTTTAATATATTTATTATTAATATTAAAATATTTAGTTAGATATCATTGGATCTATCTATCCTACCCATGCGAAGTCGGGGTAATTGGTGGTTAATTATTATAAATAACATCGTTGATATTTGTGTAAAATAAATTTTGAGTAACCGCAAACAGTTTCGCTTCGTTATTAAAACGAATGGATGTTAATTTTGTTTGATAATACTTGTATTTATAATGGAACTCATCAGAGCCGGGTTAAAATTTTACGAAGCCATTTTAATTTTGAGTTAAATTATCTGAAAAACACTTGTTTGTTCAGAAAGTCGACGGGAAATTGGCCGGTTTTTGCTGAAAAAATGTTTTTCATGAAATGGCCCAATAATAATCTTTGATATTTTTTTACATAAATTATATCTGCTTAAGTTGATTGCATTCATAGGTTGTGATAAAACTCAAAATAGGTGAAAAATTTGCCGTTACACTTAAAGGGCCTAGAGCTGTTATTATTCAGAAGCCCAGCTTTACGTGTACTCTGAAGCCAATTACTGAACATATATTTATTGATTGAAGGCAATGTTAAAAGTACACACAATCGCCGAGCAATGTATGAAAGGTGTGATGAATATTAAAAGAAGCGAAAGAGGTATATGTCAGGATCATAGCAAATGGCATTCTATCGACTCCACCTACCCCTCTTGGGATAAAAGGCGTGATGATAGATGGATTATAGATAGAGTGAAGCAAGATTTCATTCGCTGATAACTATGTTTAGCTTTTCCTTAATTTGTAGCTCAAATAGGAAAGGATTCATTTTCATTCAAATGGGTTCATTTTTGCGATTCTATGTTTATAATATAGGTAAAAAAAAAGTGATAAATAATTTAAAAAAAAATCATTGCAGTGTGGTCAGAGGTGCAGAGTTCAGATATTGACAGTGTTCTTACTCCCATGTAAACTTACCACTTAACTTTAACCACTCAGAGGATATTAAAACAATTTTGGAATGAATTTGGCTCACTTAAGTTGCAAGTCTAACTGAGTCATTGCGTCGAAGTCAATTGATCTTATTAATTTTTATTTTCATTATAAGTAGGAGCTTGTGAACTAGAGTTTGTTCAAAATTTGGCAGAACATGTCTTCTACGTTATACGTTTTACTTGGCAAACTCTGTAACGATTAAAATCTGTGCGACGTCTTTCGAATCTGGCGATATCCCAAATTTTAAAGAAATCTATTGATATCAAGAAGAGAAGATTTGACAATCATGCTGGATTTAAAAAGTCACTTCATCTCTAATTCTACAGAAATAGTTTTATGTAACCAACTATGAGACTAGGTAATTTATATAGGTTTTATTAGTGTTTAACAATTTTAGCATACGTTTTTACGGTCTTTATACCTTATACACAGAAGAGGTGGCTGCTCGTAATGTTCGAAAATTTCTATCTATTTCACCCAATATCCGAGCGAACCAAACAAAATCAGTACAATAAAATACACAAAACGGACTTCAGCAATTCAAGTATTGTACAAAAAATATTAGAAACAGCAAGTTCTAGTTAATGGATCCATAAAATATGTGAAATTATTTTTACTCGATATGTAAAAAAATACATCAGTAAATATTTTAAGAGAACTCGAGTGGCAAAGTCGGTTGAAATTATGCGTGAAAGTGATGACTTTCAGGGCTTCATGAAACCTAGGTGTAATATTGACATATTGAGTACCTATATATAATTTTATATACTTTAAGGATCCATTAACTAGAACTTTATATTTGAAATAAGTTTTGTACAATACTTGAATTGCTGAAGTCAGTTTTTGTATGGGAAAAAACTTATGAGGCGTTTCTTTAAAGAAAATTGTCCATGTGACGAGTTCTGAAGTATTTCGGACATATTACACCAAAAGAGGGCAACAACCTGGAAAAGCTTGTGGTGATGGGCAGGGTGGAGAGAAAGAGACCTCGAGGACGAAGCTTCAAACGATCAAATGTCCGAAAACCTGGCCACCTCTATTACCACAGCCCTTCATCAGGCAGAGGACCGCAAACGATGGTGGAAGATAATTGAGGAGAAGCTGATGACTCGGAGTCAGTATCCTCAGTAATGAGGGTCCGACTGTGGAAGAGGAAAGAAAATTTGTGCTCAGCATTCGGTTCAATACTCCTCTATCCCTCTTTTAAAAATAACTTCACATCATGCAAATTGTAGCAGTTAGTCATTCAATTTGTTTATAAATTTATTACCAGGAAAATAATACAATAAAATATAATAAAATATATCTACTATGCTATATATATAAATAAACCTATAAATAACAAAAACATCAAGTACGCTGCCTTCTGGGAAAATCATGTTTCGGACCTTGAATTAAGTCGAGAAGAAAATTAGCTCCTGCGTGTTTTCATAGCGTATGCTATCTAATCCGTCAGAGATATAAGAAAATTATATAGGAAGGAATTGTATAGAATAAAATGATCTACAAACAGTCTGCGGTAGCATATATCTATCTTTAATAGATAAGTTATTGAAAAACGTATTTGTGTACGTATTCAAATTGTTATAAACCAGTATTGTATAGCCCTGCGAAGCACATACAGACCGACAGATACAGGACTTTGTTTTATAATATGTAAAACACTCCAGTCTACGAAAAGAGGACTTATGCAAACGAATTCGTGATCAAAAGCTAGTATATATCTACATACATCCATATTACACAATGTTAGCACTTGTTATAGCCATCTACAAGAGAGCTTCTCCAATTAGTGAGGCTGCCTGCACTGCTAAATTGCACATATGCAACTATTTGACATGTCCTCTTTTATATGAAAATTAAAAATATTTTGAAATTTTACACTACCGCTATGCGGTGGTAATTATGAATATGATATACCAAGAGCTGATACGTTCGATATTTGAGTTTATAAAGCTGACATGTTCGATATTTGTATTTATAAAAGCCGACATGTTCGATATTTGAGTTAATAAAGCTGACTTGTTCTAAATTTGAGTTTATAAAGCTGACATGTTCGATATTTGAATTTGTAAAAGCTGACATTTTCGATATTTCATTTTATAAAACTGACAAGTTCGATATTTGAGGTTATAAAGCTGACATGTTTGATGTTTGAATTTGTGAGAGCTGAAATGTTCGATATTTGGGTTTATAAAGCTGACATGTTTGATGTTTGAATTTGTAAGAGCTGACATTCGATATTTGAATTTGTAAAAGCTGACATGTTCGATATTTCATTTTATAAAACTGACATGTTCGATATTTGAGTTTATAAAGCTGACATGTTTGATGTTTGAATTTGTAAGAGCTGAAATGTTCGATATTTGGGTTTATAAAGCTGACATGTTTGATGTTTGAATTTGTAAGAGCTGACATTCGATATTTGAATTTGTAAAAGCTGACATGTTCGATATTTCATTTTATAAAACTGACATGTTCGATATTTGAGTTTATAAAGCTGACATGTTTGATGTTTGAATTTGTAAGAGCCGAAATGTTCGATATTTGGGTTTATAAAGCTGACATGTTTGATGTTTGAATTTGTAAGAGCTGACATTCGATATTTGAATTTGTAAAAGCTGACATGTTCTATATTTTATTTTATAAAGCTGACATGTTCCATATTTGAGTTTATTTGTAAAGCTGACATGTTCGACGCTTGAATTTATAAGAGCTGACATTCAATATTTGAATTTGTAAAAGCTGACATGTTCTATATTTCATTTTATAAAGCTGACATGTTCGATATTTGAGTTTATAAAGCTGACATGTTTGATGTTTGAATTTGTAAGAGCTGACATTCGATATTTGAATTTGTAAAAGCTGACATGTTCTATATTTTATTTTATAAAGCTGACATGTTCCATATTTGAGTTTATTTGTAAAGCTGACATGTTCGACGCTTGAATTTATAAGAGCTGACATTCAATATTTGAATTTGTAAAAGCTGACATGTTCTATATTTCATTTTATAAAGGTGACATGTTCGATATTTGAGTTTATAAAGCTGACATGTTTGATGTTTGAATTTGTAAGAGCTGTCATGTTCGATATTTGAGTTTATAAAGCTGATATGTGCGATATTTTAATTTATAAAAAGCTGACATTCTATATTTTAAAATATATGAGTCAGTACGTTCGATATAAAAGCTGACAAGTTTGAAATTAAATTTTTTAAACATTTAATTTTGTTTACGTCATCTCTTGTTAATTGATCCTATACACAACATACCTATGCTTTGGTCCCAAAGTATTGATAAACATTAATCATGAAATAAATAAAAATATATCTCAACAGAACTAGCCACTCGTTAGATATAGCCTCACAAATACCATCGGCTAAACGAGGGAGACTAGGTCTTCCGCTGGGTACCTTGGAACCGTAACACGGTTTCGGGAGCTGTAAAGCAACCCGTGAAGAAAAAAAAAATAAATAAAACAAAATAACAATATTATCATCTACCAAGAATTTAGTACGTTGTATGCTAAATACCTGCCGACAGTATTTCGCGAGCTCATTGCTCGAATTTCTCAAATTATGTTAAAGCACAGTTTCTCCGGGAAACGCTTTAATTCTAAAGAAATAAAATTATCCATTCTATAAATCTACAAACTTTACCCGAACATAAGGCGTTCGACCAAAATTTTACAACCAATTACACACCGGTTTCGTTTAGTTTTGCTGAGAACGTGGCAATGGAAATTGAACTTTATTTGTATTAAGTTTTAACTTGATATTAGAGAGTTGGGGGTTAGAGGGTTTCAGTTCTCTCAATGATTTATTGGGAAAGGAACATTGTGCCAAAGTACATATTTTGAAATTCTTGTTTTGTTGTATTAGTCAGCTCACTATGATTTGATTTAGAATTTTGGAAAAATTAATAACTGTACATTTCTGAAAGTCAACCTCTAATGGGAGAAAGGGGTGGCAACATTTGTATGGGAAATAAAATTGTCGCATCGATTTAGCGCTTTGCAAGTGTATGTATTTCGAATGTCAATACAATAATTTGGTGCCATAGATCTGATCTGATGATGGAGCCAGGATGTCAATAGTGGAACTCTGTAACGAAACGACGTAACCCCGTCGAGTTTGGGCTCGTTTGTTTTTTTTTTAATTTTTGAAAGTTTGTGAGGATGGATGGATGTTTGTTCACCTTCACGTAAAAACTACTTGACGGATTTTGATGAAACTTTACAATGTTATAGCTCATACATCAGAATAGCACATAGACTATGTCCGCGGTAGCATCTAAATAGTATAGCAGATGTAGCATACCATATTGTACCCTAGTTTCAAATCAATGTACCTACTTACTACTTTTTTGCACAGGGATATTTAGAGGCTATTTTTTATCCCGGAAAGTCTTCGAGATAAAATTTTATATCACATTTGAAAGCTAGTTTGCATATAATTTTGTTTTTTGACCCTGAGGGTCTGTACACGGTTCCAAAAGCAATGTATGTTTTTCTCCTGAAGGATTTTACAATTTAATTTAATTACACATTACTATGTTAATCCGTTCGGAATCCATTTGCATACTATGTTACTAGCAGAATATATTAGAGGGAGTTTAAAGGAGTAGCCACAAGGCGGACTTAGAAAAAGTGCAAGGGTTCGTGTTAGACGTTTTTCTACATTTTAACGAATAGTTAACACGCGAGTTTCTACACGTCGCCTATACATCTTTATACTTCAAGCTGTTTAAACTGGCGTTATAATATTTACTAGAGAATCAACAATCCTGAAACAAGTTTTATTCTCTACTTGAACTATGTATCTATCATCACACCTTTATCCTAAGAGGGGCAGGCAAAGACAACGGAATGCAACTGGCTACGATCCTGGCATACCTCTTTTGCTTCTTTTATATTTATGATACTTTTCATACATGCTCGGCGATTGTGTGTACTTTTAACATTGCCTTCGATCAATAATTATTTTGTATGTTCAAAGTACACGTAGCCAGCATTTCCTTTCTTTTCAGTAATGTCAACCTATTTAGTCAATTGTTCATCCTTCATTATTTCAACGCGTCCGTGTCCAAACCAGCGTAAACTACTTTTATTCACAAACAAAAACAAATCTGTGCAATTTTCACGCAAAAACTACTCAACCGATTTTGTTGCAGTTTTGACTATTTTATAGGTTGATTCACCACATAGGTTTGCAAGTATTAAACACGTACCTATAATGTATAGGAGCTGAGCATTAACGGTATAAGTGAATGAAGTCGGCGAAAAAGTTAGCCACAGCGAGTTTTCATGGCGTATGCTGTCTAATCCGTCAGAGATATGTCAAAATGATGTAGCAAAGAATTGTGTAGAATAAAATTATCTACAAAAACGTATTGGTAGCATAAATCTATCTCTAATAGATAAGTAGTTATAAGCGTATTTATGTAGGTATTCAAATTGTTGTATATTGTAGGTACCTGTGCGAAGCTGGGGGCGAGCGGTTCCATTTTACCATTTTAAGCATTCTATCTCAGGGCCCAGGGGCTCCTATAGAAGTTATATAAGAATTATTATAGTAAAAGAATATTATGCCTAGAATCAAAGGTAACAAAAAAACCGGCCAATTGCGAGTCGGATTCGCGCACGAAGGGTTCAGTACCATTATCTATAAAAACGGTAAAAAAAATCACGTTTGTTGTATGGGAGCCCCCTTAAATATTAATTTTATTCTGTTTTGTAGTATTTGTTGTTATAGCGGCAACAGAAATACATCATCTGTGAAAATTTCAACTGTCTAACTATCACGGTTCATGAGATACAGCCTGGTGATAGACAGATAGACAGACAGACGGACAGACAGCGGAGCCTGTAATAGGGTTTCCGTTCCGTTTCCGGGTGCGGAACCCTAAAAATTCCCTGAAACTTCCTACAGGGATTTTTATTATTTACTTAATCCCTAGTTCGACCTTTACGTATAATTACTGATTTAATTATTCATATTACTAGCTTATAGTCAAGTCAAGGATTTACCGATAGCCTAATTGGTAAATCTTTGACTTAAAACCGGGAGGTCCCGGGTTCCATTCCCACTCGTGCCAAAAATGCTAAACACCGGAGGTCACGTAAAGCCGGGCTCAGCACTTTTTCTAAAAATAACAGATATTTACGTCTGTTAAAGAAGTGATACATCTACCTTGCCACCTGTTCTGTTCAATATGGACAACTGGAAAAGAGTGGACACTGTTACAGGTGTCTCTGGCCACACCGCAAAGTATATAAAGGCTGTGTAGGTGTGTGTGTGTGTGTGTGTGTGTGTGGACTTTTTTGATATTGCTAAGCAAAGTAGCATCGTGATTGTGAAATATTTTTAATTTTTTAAAAACAAACAAACTCAAGCACTATCTTTTTACTATAACTAGTTTCCTCTCCAGCTTCGCCCGTGAAAATTTTGAATGTGACTTAAAAATTACACTCCAACAAAATCACGTCTATCTGTCGCACCATTTTGGCGTGAAAGAATCAATTAAACAAACATACTAGGTATAATATAATTACATAGATATAAAATAATTCTTGAAATGAAATGAAATGAAATTAAATAAGTACATGTACAAATATTTAATTAAAAATATGTACAACAAAGTCTGGGACGTTAGAAATTAGATTCAACAATACTATATCAAATCAAAAACATAAGATACCTATATCCATAATGGACAACATTTCATTTTTCGTAAGGTACCAAAATTCGAAAACCGTTTGGAGATTACATGCTAGAAAGCTTATTTTTCATTTTTTAAATTTTTTATATCCTTTATTTTTCGAGTTATTTTAAAAATACTGAAATATTGAAAATTAAGGATTAATAGGTGCCCTAATCTGTGCTAACCCTCTAATTTAAAAATACTAATATCTGTTGGCAGACTTGTTAGTTATTGAACTCAGGTGTTGCCCTCTATTAATTTTACCCATTTTTATTCCATTTAAAGCTAAATTAATAATTATTCTTTAAATATAATTATAAAAATACTTCTTATATATAATATTTTTTTGGAAGTTTTGCTAGTTTCGAATGGGCTATCACAGGAAATATATTTACGAGTGAAACCGCGGACAAAAGCTAGTATTATTATATACATTATGAATAATGTTGTAGGCGATTTGAGTTCCGGCTACAGCAACACCTATTTTTAACACGGTATATTATACTCTTTGCATTTCTATAACGTATACTCTGTGGCTTGACTGACACTATCTGTCACTTTCTTTGGGTGACAGTTTATATTTCTTAATTTTAGTCCTAGCTATGGTTTTTAGTTTATAAGTCCTCATAATTTATAAAAATTCATAATTAAATTAAAAATATAAAAACTCAACCAAAAATAAAATAGAAAAATACGTGTAACTTATTTTTTAATATATTTTTAATTAAAGTAATAAAAATGGGTGATTAAAAAAATGAAATGTTGTCCATTTGTATGTGGATAAACTATTCCCAATTTCTCTGTAAATAATCCACCTGTGTCACTGTAATTTAGCATATAGTTACTTATTCAATATATCTAAGTGAAATAGCTGTTATTTTTTCAATTGGTTATCAATACAGAGCATGAAATATATGTAAATCAGCAGTTATAATGTTAGATGCATATTCCAAAATGATAAATTCCTGAAAGGTTTAAATAGGCACTATTTGCTGAAAATTTAATATGTATTTTCCAGAATTAATCCTTGTGTAGCATTACCGCTAAGTAAATATACCTACTCAATATTTGAACACAAATGCAATCAGAATTTCTCCTACGCTAGCACATTGCCCCGGCGAACTAACGCTTTAAAACTCGTGATTTGAACATTTGTGAAACGTCTCATGGATTTAAAATTTTGGAAGTAAACTAGGTAGAGTATTAATGATACCTCATTTGTATGTCATACTATGAACAAGTGGAACGATTTGCCTTCCTTCGTGTTTCCAGCTTCATACAACCTTGAAGCGAAATGTGAAAAGTCTCTATGGTCTATCTCTTTTATCCCAAGAGGGCTAGGCAGAGACAATCGAATGCCATTAGCTACGATCCTGGCATATCTCTTTCGCTTCTTTTATATTCATCATACCTTTCATACATGCTCGGTGATTGTGTACTTTTAACATTGCCTTCGATATTTATATGTTCAATAAAAGTGCATCGTCCTATGCCAGCATTCCTTTCGTTCCTTAATTCTGTCAACGTGTCCAAACCAGTGTAAACGACTGTTCTTCATTTTATTCACAACATCATATTTCATTCCATATTCTTCTCTAATGACATCGTTCCGGATGCGGTCATTACGCTTTATATCACACATTCTACAAAAAGACCGCATTTCCATTGCATTTATCTTACTTTCATGCTTCTTATTCCATACCCAATTTCTTTTCAATTCCAATTTCTTTGGCTTGTCTTACAATAAAAAAAGTTTGTTTCCCAAAATATTAAAGTAGTTCGTGGTTACACCACTTCTGAAATTTTTCAAGAAATTACATTTTCCAGGTAGAGGTGCGAGTTTCTCTTTAAATATTCAACGAGCGGTGGACACTGCGTTTAGATTTTTAAAATGTTTAAATACTGAAATATGTTTTACGTATTTTGATTTTCTTCTAAGTTCGTCCAGTTAGGATATTTTTTATAAGTGCTTACATAACAACCTTTAAAAAAGTATATCGACTTAAAAATTAAGGGTCCATGGCTGTCGGCCATTTTAGGTATATCTGTCAAAAATATGGCAATTCCCAATTAATCCTAGAAAAATGAGTTTATTCACCGACTTCAAAAAAGGAGGAGGTTCTTATATAGTAATTCCAGACCAGAGGGAATAAGATCTATCCGACCCCAAATGTCATCTTCACCTGCACGCTTGGTACCCTCTGCTAGACAACAAACGAGGCTCTGGCGACCGAGCAATGGTATAACCATACACCTAGCTAGACAACTGGCTGGAAGAGGCTACAGCGAGCCTGAAGACCTAAATAGTCTCAAAATATCTGGTGCAGAAGGCAAAGGGAAACCACTGCACTATTCTTCCCAAGAAAGTTAACCATGAGCAGTCTATAGAAGGTGCGTCGCGCTGTGGACTGCCATGATTGACCACGACTGCAGCTCTGTCAAGAGCACCACGACTAAGAAGACCAGGCATCGAGTTCTATGAGCTTTAGGAATGTCCACTTTCATTAAGCACGTCCAAAATGCGTACGAAACAGTTTATTTGCTTCCATCCACACTGCACACTTGTTTATGTAGGCATCTCTCTCCAAACCGGCGCGTTATTTGTACACTGCAATGTGTGATACCTCGGGTAATGCTTTACCGGTTTACTATTAATTAGAATATAAAGGATGGTGAAAACCTGATATTAAAAGTGACACATCTAGTAAGCAACAGGCTTGCTGCACTTAAAAGGCTTACAATCAAATTATTTATATAAAATTTAAATATATTGACCCTGCCAAGCATGTACACGGAGGTTTGTTTACTTGTCAAATGCAATATTAATTTGTTTGAAACAAATGAAAGTGTATACGGGTCAAAATCTAGGTATAAAAACTATTGGCGAAAGGGGGAGCCCGTCTATGGCCCCTCCATAGGCTTAGTACTCTATGGGTAATAGGGCTTCCGCTTGCACCCATCGGATTCGGAACCCTAAAAATCATCGTCACCACTGGTGACAAGAGGGCTGGCACTTTCTTCGCCCAGATAATTTTAGCATAACTATACAGCCACTATGCCACGCGGACCAAATTTTTTTTTTTTATTTTTTTTTTATTTTTTTTAGTTGCCTTTTATTTCTAGATTAAATAAGTTTGTAAATTGTAAACCATATCTATATACTAATATTATAGATATATATGTATTAGTTTGTAAGTTTGCATGGAGGGGTAGGTAACCTCTGAAACTACTCATCCGATTCTGAAAATTTTTTCACTGAAAGCTGAGTGATATAGGCTATATTTTATTTTGTTCGAAAATATCCACGGGCGAAGCCGGGGGCGAAAAGTTAGTTGTATAATCCCACTAATATTATAAACGCGAAAGTTTGTATGGATATATTTTTGTTACTCAATCACGCCAGAACGGCTGAACGAATCTGGATGAAATTTAGCACAGAGATAGATTATAGTCTGGAATAGCACATAGGCTACTTTTTATCGCGGAAAAATGTATGGTTCCCGTGGGATAGATTTGTTTTTGTTTTTCACGGGATCGACATGATTTTTTGCATAGTGGTAGTTTAGGGGTCAGATAATGACATATACTATTTTTTATACCGCGATAGTGGGCGGGGGAGGGGCAAACTACAGCCACGGGATTATTTCTTTTTGGATCTATTTCCACGCGGGTGAAACCGCGGACAGAAGCTTGTAAAAATAGTATATTATTCTGTATTGAAAAGAACAATGAATTTAAATGATCACAAGTTGATTACCTACAATTAATTGGGAGCTTTTCTGCATAGTCATCAAATAAACAGTTGCGTGAAAATTTCTGAACATGAATTGTTTATTAGGTTAAAATTTTCACTACGCGAACACAATTCGATGAAATATTACGAACATATAAAACAAATTTAACTAAATTATTGCATAATATTCCCATATTTAATATGCACGGGAAGTTTAACTTTATGAAATATTATGAGACTGCTTTTGTACGAGTGCAGAAATATTTGAATGGAGTTAGAAGGCGATAATAATGCCCTGGAAATCATGAGGCACTCGTGGTGGTACAAAAAGACATAGGCAGTCATGGGAACTGCAGTAGTGAATTATTTTTTTAATTTCTTCACGGGTTGCCTTACAGCTCCATGGGTACCCAGCGGAATACCAAGTCTCCCTCTTTTAGCCGATGGCTAAACCTAACGAGAAAAGCCTCTAATTGTGGTTTTGCGAAGAAGGGGCAGAAGAGGTATGTCAGGATCGTAACAAACGGCACTTGATTGTCTCTGCCTTCCCCTCTTGAGATAAAAGGCGTGATAGATAAATAAATATATCTTACAGTACATACAATTGCGAGCATGTATGAAAGGTATGATGGAAGCAATTATTGTAAGCTTACGGCCAAAGGGATTAAAATATATATAATTTTCAAATTTGTGTCATCTGAATATATTAAAGGTTTTTAGGTTTCCGTACCCAAAGGGTAAAAATGGAAACCCTATTACTAAGACTCCGCTGTTCGTCCGTCTGTCTGTCTGTCTGTCACCAGGCTGTATCTCATGAACCGTGATAGTTAGACAGTTAAAATTTTCACAGATGATGTATTTCTGTTGACGCTATAACAACAAATACTAAAAAACTGAATATAATGAATATGGGGACTCATGAACCCGTGCCAACCATTAGATTGGGATTAGGAAATTAATAAATCGTTAAAAGTGGACATTCTTCCGTTGATTTTTATTTGCGCGTATTTATGAGGAAATAAACTTTTTTCTTTTTATATTTTGTATGTTAGAACAATGTTAGGCAAATAAATACATAAAATATTCTGTGACCCCCGCTTGCTACGTCTAAAGTACCTATGTCTTTGTCCTAGCCAGAGAACATTATAAAGAACAATAGAAGTAACAAGTGGGCGTAACCGCGTAACCAACCATAACATACATAGCATGATTTCCCTTGAAATATAGCAAAAAAATTAACAAATACATGTTAGCTGACTAAATATAATTTGTCTAATAATAGCATAAATATTGATGATGTGTGGATGTTTGTTACGGATCTGGATGAAATTTGGCACAGATATAGATTATTTTTTTTATTAATATTTCATTTTATTTGAGAAATAATATATAGAGATAGTATATCATTACAAACAAAAATCTAAAATATACATTAAAAATCTTAAAAACCTTAAATACCTTAAAACAAAAACCTTAAATACCTTAAAACTAAAAATAAAAAGAAAAAGGATGGAGGAATCAAAGATAGAATACCTCCTCCAGCTCTGAAGACAATCCAATCGTGCCAAGAACACTCGCTGCGTTACCCCTTTGAATCTCCAAGCTTATGCGGCGAATGAAAAAACTCTTAGCTCGGTGATCACCAGACTTTTCGATGAGAAGTTTACCAATTTTATCAGCAAACTTCTTGGAGTCTGATGACCACGGACCAAGAGTCTCAACCGCAAAAGCAAGAAATTCAAAGTGATCTAGCAGCGAGGAATATTTTTGAATTTTTAAATGTGCCGCCTCAGAAGCTGCGGCACCTGCAGAGCTGGAGGAGGCGGCGACATGACTTGGAGCCAGCGTGTCCACGCATGTGGCGTCCCACACCAGAGCGCGGCCTCGAGACCATGGCACCAGGGTCATGCCGTCCGGTCTTTTGCCGTCCGACCGGCTAAGGCCGGGGGGTTCTAGTAGACATGGAGTGTCAGCCGAACTCAAAGAACGTTTTATTATATTATTTATTGCTATATGTCTTGGAATTCGACCGGCGCTCCTTCTACAGGATAGGCCGTGGTGTCCATTAGCCTCAACATTTGAACCACATACACATAAATGTGGTTGACACAGCTGTGCCCCTATGCGTAGCCCCACACAAATTCGCAGAGTATTTTTGTCTAGGAGTGTGCCTAAATTTTGTGAAGGATACACTTTTAGCCATGCGCCTGATTCCAGTTCACAGGATGCTATAATTCTCGCCCTGTCTGATTCAGAACTAGCGGCTATAATTCTATTGAGCGTTATTCTTGAAAGAGGATAGTCCCAGCAAGATTGACTATCTAATTTGGCAGGTTTGTTAGTTCCCGGACATAGTACTTTCCAGCACTCATATGCCTCCCCCATGCAATCTGGCTCAACGTCCCTCATAGAATTTTTTAATAAAGTTTCGATGAGCTCGTGACTGCCATGAACAGAGGCAAGAAAGGCTGGCAGGGCTATGTCCGAAAAACGACGGATCCCGATGCCACTTAAATTTATAGGTAGGGAGGCTTGTGTATAAGTGGTTTCATTGAAAGATAAATTTAGAATTTTTTCTAAACACGATTTCACTAAATTATCGAGTGGAGTTAGATCTTTTTTAAAAAGAGGACTACATCGAAGAAAATATGTGAGTCGTGGAATATTAAAGCAAAAACGAAGAAGGTACATGGCTATATGTGGTTGCATGTGGCAGAGATTATCATAGTAATATTCTAATTTCTTATATATTTCGTCTATAAACATTGTGGCTGCCTCTGTGGTTAGAGGGGCACCTAATAACATCAGATTAGAATCGTTAATGACAGTGATGTCTGGGGCAATTGATTGAATCTCAGATAAAATTTCTCTCTTTCTTATTTCAGATACATGTGGCAAAATGTATAATTCGCATTTGGAAAAATTTAGTTGTAGACCTAATGACTTTAAATTTTCCTTTAGCTGAATGATGTCATTGGAAACTTGGTCGAAAGTGTCGGCTAGGGTACCATCATCCAAATACCAAGTATTCAGAAGGCTTTTAATATCTTTTATTATTGGATGAATTGCCAGGCTAAAGAGTAGTGGACCTAAGGGATCCCCCTGTTGAACACCTACATTAGAATCTATCAATCCAACATCATGATAGAATAATTTAGATGGTTGTGAATAGGCTTGCCAAAGATAAGGAAATATTCCAGGAATGTCTGTTTTTGCTGCTGTAAGTAAAGAATCACGCTCAATAGAATTAAAGGCATTACTTACATCGATTTTGATAAGAATTTCTGCCGTAATATTGTTTTTAAGGAAAGTACGGGTTGCGTGAATGGCACTCTCCGCGCCAGCCTTGGTGCCAAAACCCAGCTGAACAGGGCGTAGTTTCTCACCTACTAAGTCTTTTACCTTAAAACAGGCAATTTTAGATGCTAGACGTCGAAGAGTGCAACCAACAGCAATTGGACGGATTCCTCCACTCTTTTTCTTGAGGGCAATTAAAAAACCACTGTAAAGATATGGTAAAAAATCAATGATTACTTGGCCAGCTAATAAGACATTCATTAAATTTGTAAGGGAAGATAATAATTTGGATCCTGCGTCACCCATTTTGACCCCTATTAAGTCCTTGAGATGTTGCGCCGTAAGTCCGTCAATTCCAGAAGCTGAGCCACAGGGAAACGACAAAATTGCACTGCGAGTGTTCTCGATGGTTGCATGCACGAAATTATCAGACGGTTTTGGTGCATCCGGAAAAATAAGTATTCGGCTAGGCTTGAGATGTTTGTTTTTTAGTTCAATCAGAGTGGAATTGTTTGTTGGGGCCAAACTGTCTGTGGATGAAAGAAGTCTCGATGCGCCACGTACATCACCATCGTAAATCTTTAGTTCCGCTGCTCTAAATATAGAATATTGTTTATTCCGTTTCTCAGTAATTACAATATTTTCTATTGCAAAGTTAGGATTGTTATTTTGTGTATTTTTCTTGATTTTTGAAGTAAGTGAAGACGATTCCTTTGTGCTTCTGTTTACATGTAGGATGTTATATGTAAACATAAAAAGGTTTTGCCAAGTGGCAACCGAGTTATCGGCGATGCATTTATCAATGGCTGCCGTTAGCTTCCTTGCCACAGTCTCCCTTGCACCGCGAGGTATACGTCGAATCACTGGAACATTACATTTTAATTCTTGTAGCACTTTACTGAAATCTACGTCTCTAGTCTGAGGTACTTGTGATAGGTTCGTCGCAGCAGAGATGATGTTAAGAAAATCTTCACTGTGTCGTTGTTCTGGGTGAATTTTACCGACGTGAATTTTGAGTCCCCTTGTCCCTTTACAGTTACGGTTGCAGTGCGGACAAGCAATGTCTGGTGGAAGTAGAGTTTTGCTGGTTATATTTCCGTTACTTGAGCTAGTATTCATGATATTCTTATGTATATCTTGAAGTTTTGTTCACTGATAACTTGGTATAATATCATATTGAAATCAAATTTAGGTAGTAATTTTAGTCAAATATATATATTAATTATAGGCGTGTTGATTTCTTACTATATTTACTAAAGTGATTTAAAAATATATAAGTATAAATTAAAATAATAAAATATAACAGTAAATATTTTTTGTTATGGCACCTGTCAACGTCAAAGTCTTTTTTTATATAGATTATAGTCTGGAATAGCACATATGCTACTTTTTTCCCGGAAAAATGTGTGGTTCCCGTGGGATAGATTTGTTTTTGTTTTTCACGGGATCGACATGATTTTTTGCATAGTGGTAGTTTAGGGGTCAGAGAATGACATATGACAACTTTTTATACTTTTATACCGCGAAAGCGGGCGGGGGAGGGGCAAATGACAGCCACGGGATTATTTATATTTGGATCTATTTCCACGCGGGTGAAACCGCGGACAGAAGCTTGTATACCATATTTTAACTAGACTAGTAGTTTTTCACAATATTGATCGATGGAAATATTAAAAGTACATCAGTCGCCGAGCATGTATGAAAGGTATGACGAATATATAAGAAGCGAAAGAGGTATGTCAGGATTGTAATAAATGGCATTCAATTGTCTCTGCCTACCCCTCTTGGGATAAAAGGCGCGATGATAGATTGTCATTCCAGTACAAAAATTCATACAAAACATGCTCTTTCTACATTCTTTATAACGTTCTGTGGTCATAGACAACTAGATATTATTGTATGCTTTATAATGTATTTAAGCAGCCTAATATGGCATCCACAGGGTAAAAGCTACAAATAATGTCATTTTGTTGAAATGATGAGCCTATCCATCCCAATATTCGCTAATAAAGTATAGGGTAAAAGGCCCAATTAGCGGCCTTTACCCTGCGGTCAGGCTCGGCTTGCGTGCTTTATTGAGCGTGGCCTACACACGCCGCACTGGACATAACATTAATCTCTGTACATAATTTTGTGTTCCTAAAAACATGATCCTTCGGGTAAAATGGGATAAGCCTATCTGATATTTTAAAAATAAGCACACACTTTTAGAAGGCATGGCCAAAACGCTGGTAACAATGTCCACATTTTAAATATTTAAAGTAATTCATATTTTCAGAAGACTACATGCTCTAAAAAAATCTAAATAAAAATCCTGTCTTAAAATTCTGACTTTTTTAAGAAGTAACAGCTCTAATTCCTAAGTACAGCGTCAGGTTTGGCTTCAGATTTGATTAATAAGGCCAACTAGTTAAATGTGGCCATTGTTACGGTGT
Source organism: Nemapogon koenigi (assembly GCA_963924495.1). NCBI lineage: Eukaryota > Metazoa > Arthropoda > Insecta > Lepidoptera > Tineidae > Nemapogon > Nemapogon koenigi. Next base: position 9,387,324 of record OZ004647.1, on the reverse strand, counting down.
CTCTGGCCATACAACGGGGAATAAAAGTCGCGATAATCAGCGAAAGCTTCAGAGAATTAAAATTATTTCATATCTCTAAAGCAAGTAGAGTAGCGATTAAATATGTCCAAATAATACATAAAACTTTTTATTTTCGTTAAAGCAACATTGCGAAAATATTTTCGTTGCAAATTTTTCATTTTAAATTAGACGAGGCATGTGTACGGGGAAGTATGTTCATTTTTTGTTTATTATTATGAGAGGAATAAGGAAGATGCAGGCAAACAGAATTCCAGGATACGCGGATGCATTTTCAAAGAACAAGCGGCTATTGTTTAGTTCCGTGAACCCGTATTATTCGTTTAACAAAGCTAGTCGAGTCATGCGAGCGGGAAAAATGTATAAATACAGAATTTTGAATTTGTTAGATGTGTCTTATTAGCTTTGCTTAATAAATGGGAAAGGTGTTTGTTTGTTTGTCATTATTTCATAATAAAACGGATCAACGGATCAAAGTGATTTTTTGCACATATATAGCTGGAGTTATTCTGGAAAAATATCTCATCCCTCCGGGAAAATAAACATCTCATAAACAACTTTTCTCCCATATAAGCATTTAGTTAACATTGGAGGGCCCGTTATTTTATATCAATTTTCCAGTTTTAGTTATAGACTAGCTATGGCTTGTTCTTTGGGTCGTATTTATCAATATTAATAATTTCGTTTAGGGCTAGACTTGATTCATGCCAAACTATTAAGAAAAAAAAATTAATCAATTCTGGTTTAGAAACATATATCCGTAAAATTCGTATAATCGCGTAATTTCAATAAATAAGTCCAAATTTATTCATTATTGCTGTCAGAAGCAATTTTCAATGTGACAGTAACGTTTGTTTAATGGGCATTGGGTAACGTTTGTTTGAGCCATTATGGTCCGAGAGCTGGTAGACATTTTTGAGTAGGTATTTGAGGCACGATGAAAACTAGTTCAAATACTTCTCCTGTTACACCTAAGTACAGAACTGCAGACCTGGCTGGAGGGTAGCGGGGCTAAATCGACCCTTATATTTTCAAAAAAGATAATTTTTTTTTGCAAAAAATGTTCTTGAGGCATTCTGTAATTTTTATACTTTAAAATTTAATATTTAAAGAGTGAAAAAATAAACAAGCCAGATTATTTAGTCGGGGCTAAAAGTTTGCCAGGTGCATGCAAAATTATTTTGCGAAAAATTCAAAAAAATGTATTTGAGGCACGCTGTAATTTTAACAGCATATTATTTACGACTAAAAATTAATATTCTAAAAAAGACAGGTCATTTCGGTGGGACTTTCTACGGTCATTACGGTGTTCTGGGACGCAGACAGCTGCCGATATACGCTCTTTCTCACACTGCAACCTGCCTAATAGCACTGCTCACTCATACTCATACGTAACTTTCTCGATCACCTGGCAGGTAGAAAATCCCACCGAAAATTTTTTTAGAATATTAATTTTTAGTCGTAAATAATATGCTGTTAAAATTACAGCGTGCCTCAAATACATTATTTTGAATTTTTCGCAAAATAATTTTGCATGCACCTGGCAAACTTTTAGCCCCGACTAAATAATCTGGCTTGTTTATTTTTTCACTCTTTAAATATTAAATTTTAAAGTATAAAAATGACAGAATGCCTCAAGAACATTTTTTGCAAAAAAAAATTATCTTTTTTGAAAATATAAGGGTCGATTTAGCCCCGCTACCCTCCAGCCAGGTCTGCAGTTCTGTACTTAGGTGTAACAGGAGAAGTATTTGAACTAGTTTTCATCGTGCCTCAAATACCTACTAAAAATGTCTACCAGCTCTAGATCTATTAACTCAGGACAACTCCAAAGTCAGGTCGTTTTATATAATTATCCAATTCATATATAATATAAATAATACAGTAAAATTATTTGTAAGTAAAAAAGTAATTATGTAGGTACAGTAAAGAACACCCGAGCGAAGCCGGGTTTGTATCTAGTTATTAATAACAATGAAATATATTTTCAGTGGTTAAGACGTCTGGTATTATCTAATATACAAAAATTACCATTTGTTTGTTTGTTTCTTCGTATTCTACTCAAAAACTACTGAATCGATATGAAAAAATATTTTTGCATTTGATAGCACAATTCTCGGGAAAATAGGTTATTTAACATCACGCTATGTACCCAAGGGGGTGAATTGTATTCCTGATACGACGCGTACGAAGTAGCAGACAATCATCTTGTATTATTACACATTTTAAAACTTCAGTTTGCATTCCAGGCTTACATACGCGGGGTGGTAGTACATCGCGCTAAATAATGAATACAGATGCTTTTTCAGTAAGTATACTACTTTAACGTGATTAGTGCATTGATTGATACACACATATATTTCATAAAATAACCACTTCTAATCAAGAAAAAAATCGCCTTCAAAACCAAAATGTACTTTCCAAAAGCAAATGCACTATAAAAAAAATACATAAATCGCTTCAAGTATGCCTATAAAATTTTAAGAGTTCTCGATTTCTCCAGGATCCCATCATCAGATGACCATGGGACCATCGGGAAAGTCTACCCTTTCAAACAAAAAAAAAATTCCAAATCGGTTCAGGCGTCTTCAACATACATAAAAAAAAAGATTCCGACGAATTGAGAACCTCCTCCTTCTTTCGAAATTCGGTTAAAAACCAGCGAGTGTAAGATCAGTGTAACATCTGACATCTCACCTTGGTACACGCACACACTGTTGGCTGACAGTAGGTACCAACCTCTCGGTAAATGGGTTAGTACCATCTGTCGGCCAACTCTACAAACGCGCGCGCTCATTGGTCAAATCAAATAGCGCGCGCTTCCCCGGCTTCCTGTTACACACGAAATGACTCCCACAGATTGCAGGAAAGCGAGAGGAAACATGTCAAACATCATTGTGAACATATAATTAATAGTGACACATCTAATAGATTAATAGCACGAAAATATATGTTCAAGTATTTTGCGTAAAGGAGCAATAATTGTTCTGTGCAAACAATGAATAAGAAAAATGTTGGTATAATAATCTTTATATCAAAATATGATGTACTAATTGTTTTTTTTTAAATAAAAACCTATGTACATAATCCGACAAACCACACCTAGAGGCTTTTATATATCTCAACAGAACTGGCCAATCGTTAAGTAATAGCCTTACAAATACCATCAGCTAAACGAGGGAGATCTAGTCTTCAGCTGGGTACCCTGGAACCGTAACACGGTTTCGGGAGCTATAAGGCAAACCGTGATGAAAGAAAAAAAAAATACATTACACTGTTCTATGAATCTCGGAAATCGGTTAAAAAATATTAATTACGTTATCATCACGCCTTTTATCCCAAGAGGGGTAGGCAGAGACAATCGAATGCCATTTGTTACGATCCTGACATACCTCTTTCGCTTCTTTTATATTCATCGTACTTTTTATATTATAATAATTAGGTACTTGAAATTGCGAGCAAAAGTTAGTCTATAATATTAGTGTAGTTCCATAAAATTGATTTCGTTAAGTAAGCTTTTAATATTAAGCAGATCTTAGGATCAGAGTCTTCCATTAATTATAAGCTAAATATTTAGAATGAGCCGACCCCGTCGCCTCTTGACGTTTTTAATCCGAGCTTGAATAAAGTTGTTTGAAATATTTAAATTGTGAGTAGGTATTTTATGTTTGAGGAAAGCGGCTTGTAATCCCTGCGCTTGAGCAAGATAAATGATTGGCAACTAAATTAAAAATTATATCGCGATATCCATTAATAAGGAAAGTTGTCGCTTTGTTCTTGGTGATGGATATACACCATGGAAACACCTTTTGTTTATTTGAAGGCGTAGTGATTGAATAAAAAAAGACACGTTGAAAGAATGAAGGATGAAAGATTGACTAAAAAGGTTTATATGGCTTAAAGGAAATTATGGTAAAAGACGACCTAGGTGTACTTTTAGACTATTACGAGCATGTATAAAAGGTATGATGAATATAAAAGAAGCGAAAGAGGTATGTCAGGATCGTAGCAAATGACATTCGATTGTCTCTACTAACCCCTCTTAGGATAAAAGGCGTGATGATAGATAGATAGATAAAATTATGTTGAAGCTAACTATTTCCCCGACTTGGTCAACTAATACTGTTATTGCTCAGCTCCTAAACATGATACGTCCATGTTTAACACCCGTAAACTTTTCTCGTGAATCAAGTTATATAATTGTGAAAACAGAATCAAAATCCGTTAAGGCGACGCATCACATCGCAACGAACTCAGTTTTACGCGCGGCTTATTTTGTCCATATCTCTTTAGAAAGATGTGAGCGAGATATACTACTGTTAAAATCGATAAGGTAACCAAGGATAAGATAATATAGACCAATATTCAAATACCAGAAACATGAGAAAGTACGATTTGTCAACAAAATCGGTATTTCGAAAAACACGAAAAGGACTTCGGCTTTTCTATGTTTTTACAAAAACTATTAGAATGATCAAATTCTATTCTATTCTTAAAGTATGTGAAATTATTCTATTAATTAATATTCTATTAATGTCAAGAAAATTGTAAATAGGTAAAAATTATTAAGAGTACTCGAGTCGCAAACTTGGCTGAAATACGCGTGAAATTGAGGATTTTCAAGGCTTCATTAAACGAAGGTGTAACTGATTTTGGTTATTTTCCTTCAATGGAAAACTTTAGAATATATTTATCTTTAAAAAGCAATTTTAATTTTGAGCCTATATCATACAGTTGTTGCGTAAAACTGGAAAAACGAAACATCTGATTTGCGTGAAAAGGTCACAGACAGACGCGGCGGGGGACATGTTTTAATTATAGTCATGAGAAACTAGTAACACTACAAGAATATATGTATATAAAATGATTGATGGTATGTTTTAAACAATGTAATATACATTTCTCATAGAATATGATGTCGACTGCTCCATATATATTACATCGTTTTGAAAACGCTCTTTCATGCTAGCACAGCGAACGAAGCTAAACTGACAATAATTGATGCATCTACCCTAGTCTTAACTCGAGAATAAACTACCGTGTGTGAGATATATTTCATTAAACACTAGCGACTCATCCTGGATTCTCATGGGGAACAATTGTTTTGTTAAAGGAGTAATTAGAAGTCCGTTGCTGCGACTCTATTCTCTATCACTCTTATTAATAAACTCGAAGTAGCGACGTAGTAACTAAACTGTGTTTCGTCTCCGTCTATCATAATGAATTGCAGATTTGTTAGACGGAGACGAAATACAGTTTAGTTACTACGTCGCTACTTCGAGTTTATTAATAAGAGTGTAAATGTGGTTTATCTACTCTTATATCGTAAAGTATCTATTATAAAATCGAATTATACTTCATAATTATATGTAAATTTTCGATACTGTAATGTATTACAGTAGGTACCGAAGTTTTCATACAAAAACGATATCGTAATGTTTTGTTTTTTTTAATGCAGAAAAGGCAGAGGATTTGTCTTATACAGCCATATTAAACTCTATGAAAATATCGACACGCGCATGTACGAGTCACTTGGTAGTTAACGCGCATGCACAGTAGGTAGGTAACCGCGGTTTGCCGCCAATTTGTCTATTAAGAAAAATATCTTGGTTCAATTTGTTTTGTATTATTGCATGGGATTAGATAAAGTAGTGTATGAACGGGCACATAACTTGGAATTAAAACACTCTTTAAAATTCCACTTGTGTTTTAATTACCCCTATTATGATCCCGTATCATAAACTACTACTTTAAAACCTATCAACACTAATGCCGATGGCATGTCGTTCTACATTGTAACCACCTCGAAACGTGTCAAACAGAAAACCATGTTACATGTTTACCATGTTTTTACAAACGGCATAGACATTTTGACAGAGGCTTATAGTGAATGCCAAAACTAGCAATTCGGTATGTAAAGTAAAAGTTAAGGTATGCTGAATCCAAAACCGTTTCGAGATATTAGTTTAATAATCCGTATTTTTCAATTTATAGTTCTTAAAATCGTGAGATTGTCTTTATTTTTTCAAAAACAAATAATTTACTTAACCTACATTTCACCTATGAATGACGTCATATATCGGCTAAATAAAAGCAAAATATTTACTTGTCAACTTGTCAACCAATGTTACCCTGTTACTAGATATAATACTATTTCAGTGGTTTTTATAACTAATCTAGTTTATTATTTAGGAAGAATGTTTAAGCATTTTTTATTGTAGGATATTCTTTGACTTTTGTATATATTTTGTATCACAACAACTATGCAGACTACGGTATAAAAGCCGTAAAGATGTGTTTCTTTGTTGTTGTTTTAATATGTTTTGTGTAGAAGTGGTAGGTTTTGGTAGATTTTGTAGGATTTAGAGACGGCAACACTATTGTTTGTTAAATGTCAAAGTCAAAGAACACAGATGTTCTTTTTTCTGTACCAACATATCAAAGGTTCAGAAGTTTCAAGTCAGAAGAATTGAAGTATTCAGCCGACAAAATGACGTCATCAGTGCCAAAACTTTGATAATTTATTATAAAAAATCTACTGTATAGAAATAAAAAATATTCAAATTAGTTTCTTAAAATAGCTTAATCTTTAAAATAAAAATATAAAAATCGTACCTTAGCTTTTACTTTACCTACCGAATTGTCGATTCGATAACCGCATCGAACAACGTGTGTTTTTATTTTTATAGATATTAATTTTTAATAGTTTTTTGTCTGGCTCCTGAAACCGGCCTTAGGCTCTAGGGGAAGACAAAATTTGGGATATACATAATAACTCTTTGAAGCTGACTGATTTCGTTTTACACACAAGCGAATTCACGGGAAAAAAACTAGTGAATATTTTAAGGTACAGAGAAATGAATTTTGTCAGTATCTTTAGAGACATCTCTTCAGGCGACAACGTGGTGAAAATTCAAAGAAAATCATTACCACGACACAAAGGCATATTTAGCTGCTTCTAGAGAAAGGACAACCTTTTGAAATGGTGTCCTTTTCATGAACCGTATCATAAAACTGCTCACCTAAAGCAAACAGGTGAATATTTTATAGAAATAATATTTTCTGGCTGAATTTTTTTGAGTATTTTTTAAAGTTTTTATCTTTAGAAAATAGCACGGTTATTATAAAGGTCGGAGGTTCAATGCTTAGTCATGGCAAAAATTATATGCATTAGTTTCACGGTCATCGAAATCAACCACAAATACAACGATTTGAAAACGGATGGTGGGCCGCGCGATAAGAATTGGACGAGTCTGTGGTCAGTTTCGGTGGACCGTACGGCGACCGGCCGGGGATTGGACGAATGTGTGGCCACCTTCAGGTATAGTCTCACAAATACCATCTAGTAAAAGAGGAAGACTTGGTCGTCCGCTGGGTACCTTGGGAAGCGGTAACACAACCCGTAACAAAAAAGAATTAAAGGCCAAAAACGACGGGTCTGCAACAATATCCAACCCTAAAATGTCCTGGAAAATCCGTGTACTATCGTTGTCCGACCCAGTAATTTACTCGCCATTCTAATGCTGAACGTTCTCGGGCCGGGCATTCCTTGACTGGTCATTCTTTTTGGCCTTCGAGTCAAAACGAAATATCTTGCGTAGGTATGGTAACCCCATGGCTCCCGGCTTCGCACGAGCAGGGTGGGGGACCTTATTTCCAAATAATTCACCAAACTGTACCTACTAAGAAGGTAATTTAAATTTCTTGGGTACCCTAGGGTCAGCAACACGATTCCGGGGGCCTTAAAACATGTTAATAAGAACAAACAAGACAGCCTGAACCAATCAATAAACTTTGCTTTTAATAAAGGCACTGAATCACTCAGCGCTATGATAGAAGGCAATTTGCATATGACTACCTCGGTATGCATAGGGTGTTTCATTCATAAGGAAATGAAGTGTGAACCGTACAATAGATAAATATTGTTGTTTGGATGTGTATAGGGTGTTTGTGCAATCATCTATCGGATATTAGTTTAGACCATATAATTTGAAATTTAATCTTCTATCTGTACCCTTTTCACGCAAAAACTGCTGAACAGATTTTGTTGCGAATTTCACTATTAGATAGGTTGATTCAGGAGGAAGGCTCACGAGTATTAAATATGGAGCTGTCATGTTTAGGAGCTGAGCATTAACATTATTAGTGAGTCGGGAAAAAAAAGATCTAGCGCGTTTTCTTGGTAGGTATATATGCTGTCTAATCCGTCAAATATATTAACAAAATTTTATTGCGATTTTCACTATTAGATAGGTTGATTCAGGAGGAAGGCTCACGAGTATTAAATATGGACCTGTCATGTTTAGGAGCTGAGCATTAACATTATTAGTGAGTCGGGAAAAAAATGATCTAGCGCGTTTTCTTAGTAGGTATATATGCTGTCTAATCCGTCAAATATATTAACAAAATTTTATTGCGATTTTCACTATTAGATAGGTTGATTCAGGAGGAAGGCTCACGAGTATTAAATATGGACCTGTCATGTTTAGGAGCTGAGCATTAACATTATTAGTGAGTCGGGAAAAAAATGATCTAGCGCGTTTTCTTGGTAGGTATATATGCTGTCTAATCCGTCAAATATATTAACAAATTTTTATTGCGAATTTCACTATTAGATAGGTTGATTCAGGAGGAAGGTTCACGAGTATCAAATATGGACCTATCATGTTTAGGAGCTGAGCATTAACATTATTAGTGAGTCGGGGAAAAGTTACAGTAGAATCATCTGCTGTAGCATATCTATCTCTAATACATAAACAGTTATAAGCGTATTTATGTAGATATTCAAATTGTTGTAAACCAATATTGTACCCGTGCGAAGCCGGGGCGGAAAGCTAATATAGAAATAAAGAAAGTGTGGTGGCCAATTTAAGACGTATGGTTCGATCCCGGATCGTAGAAGGTCGAAGGTTCAATGCTCAGTCGTGGCAAAAATGATATGCATTAGCATTATGCTAGTTTGGTATTAATGAGTTTTTTATAATTAAAATCTTATGTACCTACATAATACGACAAATCACATTTAGAGATTTTATCATAGAAATTGGCCACTCGTTAGGTATAGCATCGGCTAAAATAGGGAGACTTTGTCTTCCGCTGGGTACTCTGCTACTGAAGCGACTGATACTTCCGTGCTCTGTGGTAACCTGTAAAGAAAGGCATCATGTAAATATTCATCATAGGACAGCCGAAACTACGAATTTTACGTTAGAATTTCACGGAGTAATCAACACATTGCAGAAATTAATGCTTTGGAGATTTTGAGATTTTCATATATATCTGTCTCACTGAAACTTTGTCTATTGAATTAGCCAGTAACTTTAATAATAAGTAGCAACAAAGTTAACATTGTATAACGGGTTTTAAGGCGATTTCAATGTTTTTTATATGGTTTTTATTTTAATTTTATATTTATATATAATTTAATATTTATAAAGTGAATTAATAAAAAAAAAAATTGGAACATCAAATTCATTTATTCAAACAGAAAATATTTTATTACTTGCTAGCGGGCCCGGCAGACGTTGTCTTGCCCAAACGTTAGCTTGCCTGCTATTTACTTTCCTTCGTCCGTGGAAAACAACTACCACTACCACTACCACTACCACTACCCCTACCACTACCCCTACCACTACTCCAACCACTACCACTACCACTACCACTACCCCTACTCCAACCCCTACCACTACTCCAACCACTACCACTACCCCTACCCCTACTCCAACCCCTACCACTACCGCTAATATCCTATGTCCGTCTTCTGGCTCTAAGTTACCTCCCCACCAATTTTCAACCAAATCCGTTCTTTAGTTATAAATGGTGTAACTAACACGACTTTTTTTATATATATAGAGATAAGAAAAGTATAATACAGCGCCATCTATTGACGTTTGCAAATACATTTTAGTACATATGTAAAAATTAAGATGACGTTTAATTTCAATTTGACAGCACAATCCCTATCTGAAAAAGTTTCAATTTGACAGCAAAATCGCCATTAACAAAACGATCCGCCATTTATTGAATTCAGTTGTTACAAAAAGTGTGATAAATGAAGAACCGCTCGACCGATTTTGTGCAAACTTCACATAAACCATCTACTAAATAATCCGAACAAAATATAAACATTTGGTTTGGATAGGTGAGCCCGTTCTTGAGTTATAAAATTACAACGAAAAGTGGCATTGTTTTTTTTTTTTATTTTTTTTTATATAGATTATTTATTTATTGGATCAAAGTCTACATCGCTCCAACATTGCTGGTGCAGAACTCTCTTCAGTCTCGAATTCTACATAGCTTCAAATATCATTTATAAATATTTGAATCTCTGTCCAAAACATTACTTGCCAGTATTAACAAATACGGCCAGTATTTTCTACAAAAAGTATGAACAAAAAGTATGAATGAGTACTCATACTTTACATCCGGTTTTAAGGCGATTTCAATGATAAGAGTAGGTTTTTATATTATATTTATTTATTTTCTTCAAAGTCTACATGGTTCCAACGTTGCTGATGCAGAACTCTCTTCAGTCTCGAATTCTACAGAGCTTCAAATATCATTTATAAATATTTGAATCTCTGTCCAAAACATTACTTGCCAGTATTAACAAATACGGCCAGTATGAACAAAAAGTATGAATGAGTACTCATACTTTACACATTGTCCAAATTTGTGCTTTTTAGCTTAAGTAAGGGTTGAACCCGGGATCACCGGGATTTATAAGATACAGGTGCGAGGCAGACCACGGATTCGATCCCGGATCCCGGCCATGTACCAATGGGTTGTTCAATTAAAAACTTATGTACATAATTCGACAAACCACACTTATTTCCATCTAAATATACCTCAACAGAACTAACCACTCGTTAAGTATAGTCTCACAAATACCATGGGCTAAACGAGGAAGACTTCCGTCTTCCGCTGGGTACCCTGGAACCGTCACATGGTTAGCGGGCACACAAGCAAGTTGAAAACAAAAAGACAGTATTCAATTACTATTCAATTGAAAAGAACAGTAAAATTGTCTAAGAAAATAGAGAAATTCTCGTTTTCAGCTGATGCACTTTCCGATTGGTAGTACTTCGACTATGTTAAATTAACTGTTTTCAGTTTCAGTATTTATTTATTTGTTTCTTATGTAATTACTAGCGACATAAATACACTTATAACCATTTATCTATTAGAGATGGATATATGCTGCCGCGGACTTTTTTGTAGTTCATTTTATTCTTCATAATTCTTTTATACATTTTTTTGTTATAACTCTGACGGATTAGACAGCATACGCCACGAAATTGAATTGAATCACTAGTAGGTACTGTTAATGCTCTGCTGATGATTAATACTCATAAACCTACCTCCTGAACCAATTTATCTAACAGTGAAAACCGTGTGGAAAGAATTTTCCTGCATAAAATGTGTAGACATTCTTTCTCGCCATAGCTCCCTCAATGATACCATCAAAAGGGCTCTTGCGTCAATAGACGTACCTGCTCTCCTAGAGCCAAAGGCAATAATCCGGGAAGACGGCAAGAGACCCGATGGAATGACCCTGATTCGTGCGTGGACACATTAACCCCGTCTCATCTCAGGGAAACAGTAATCAAAGCGGGAGCTGCGGCGGAAATCGTAGAGTCTAACAAACGGCGCAAATATAGTTCAATTATAGAAAACTCCGTGGGGTTCTAATGCCAATAAGTTTATTAAAGATATATCCCCACGACTGATCATCTCGTCTGGTGACAAGAGGGCTGGCTCCTTCCTCGCTCAACGAATCAGCATCGCGATTCAGCGTGGAAATGCAGCCAGTATTCTTGCCACTATTCCACGCGGACCTGGTTTATTTAGTTATTTTTAATGTTTAGATTTAAGTTCAAGGCTTTTCATATTGTTGTTTAAAAACGATCGAAAAACCAAAGTTACAAAAACGATATTCGTCAGATATTTCATGAATTAAATTTTTCAGGGTTAAATTTCTGCAATTTTAAAGGTTGATTTTACTTTCTTTCCTTTTCTTAATTTGTAAGATTAGGATCGCATAAAGTAGTCATTGTTTTACAGTCTATAGGATCCAAAGATCGACACAATGTAGGTTCTTGTAGTTAATCTTGATTAACTGACTGAACAGATCGTTCATCAAAATGGAACCTCGGGTTTTGTTGATGCATTCATCAACTTGAATACGGTCTTATGTATTTGAAGGGAAGGAATGCATGTGCATTGCACACTTTGAACAGTGTATAAATAGTATATTATGAAACTGTTGCATAATTAAATAGGGGTTAATAAAACACTATCAACTCATGCAATAGGTAAATCGTAAATTATGGCGCCAAAATCCAGCAGTCCATTGCGCATGCGCTCTAGTGCGTCGTCACAGACTATATATGTGTGTTATACAAATTGAATGAAAACCTCTTTATGGTCTTGTATTGAAACCTCCTTGGTCAGACCGCAAAATTATTTTTAAAAAAATTGCCCACACACACGGGCGCCTTGCAGATTCTGTAGTCGAATAGAGAGGCACACGTAGTACACATTGTATACGCGCCACACATACACAAGGGAGTAGAAACCGGCGGGGGAGAAGGGGCATGACGCAGTTTCCTGTCACGCCATACGAGTAGGCTTACCCCCAATACGCTCCAACAGATGTGTTAATAAAATACGTCATTATTAACTGTAAGTAATTAAATTTTCTAATATGATACATGACTAGATAATTGTAGATCATTTAAATTTACATATAAAAAACAAAGAAATATTATGTTTAAATATCTTTTTTTTTTCTTCACGGGTTACCTTACAGCTCTCGGGAACCGTTGCTGGCCCCACGGTACCCAGCGGAATACATTTAGCCGATGTTTTTTTAAGGTTATATACCTAACGAGTGGCCAGCTCTGTTGAGGTATGTAGATGGAAAAGCCTCTTTGTACGATTTTTGTATTATAAAAACCCATTGGTACATAGTCGGATGTTAAGGATCAAACCCGCGACTTCTCAGTTGTGAGCCGACCTCATTCCCACGTAAACTAAACGTCAAACTTTTTCCTCGACTTGATTCACTGATACCGTTATTGCTTAGCTTCTATGAGTGATAGGATTTTTTTAAATACACACAAATCTTCCTCGATAAATGCCGATTATAACTGTGAAAGTCGCATTCGAATCCGTTTAGTAAAGATTCCATTCGAAGTCACCGACTAAGCGAGTCCCTATAAATCATCTGTTCCCGTCGGTTCTTGCTTGAACCCGACTATGACCGGGATCCCGTACCGGACGGAAGACAATCCAACTAGATCTATTGAAAGCCTTTACAGTGATTTGTAGGATTACCGTCCGAACCTATTATAGTGAAATTGAGACAATTACTTATTTGCTATCAATAGGTTGGATTTAAATTTATGTACCTAGCGTCCCGTGGATTTACGAAGTGTTTTTTACAGATTTCAAAAAACGCCAATAATTGTGAATTGAGTTTAAAGGTTTCGACCATAGATTTAGTATAGTAGCGCAGGCCCTCTACTAGATTGGCAATGCAAAAGAGATACGCGTATGTTAAAGCTAGACAGATAGACGAGACCGTTTTTTGATAACTCTAACAGCCTGTAACAGCCTACTGTCATTCGTAATTTTGCTTATTGTAGTAAAATATTATACTGGTTTCATACGTGCGGTGTAAGTATGCTTAGATGTAAGTCATCTAAGATTAAAAGTCCACGTAATTACACATTTACACGCACACGCACGGTTTAATTTTTTGGTCTCGTTCTAATCGCTACATTACCAATCTAGTAGAGTGCCAGCATACTACATCTATGGTTTCGACAGAGATTTTTTTCGAATTGGTCTTATGTTTGGTGAAAATTGGTTCTGTAATTTTACAGATATTTTGTTTTTTCAGGCAACTTTAGTCATATCACAATGAAATGTATTTCGATTTTATGATTTATTTTTGTAATTTAAAAAGGAAAAATAAATTAACTTTTTAAAAAAGTATACCGACTTCAAAAATTGTTCACTGAAAAGCAAGAAATAATTATTAAGTATTTCGTCGTTGCATTTGAAGACGCTTGTTACCAAATTAGGAACTACCTACCTCTAAATTTCACTAATCTAGACAATTAATTACAAATATAGATAAAATTAAACAAATTTTCTTTAAAATCTTTTTAATTTTGTAGCCTAATTTAACGGCTGTTTTCGTGGAAATTTAAATGTAAGATATGATTTTAAACAAGTTTAAGGTTAAATGTAGGTGTTCTGATTGGAATATTGTGTCAAGTTTTCAAATAAAAGCGGGTTACACCCTCATTATTCTCTCCTGCTGTCAAATCTAACACACAATCTTGCTGTAAAGGTCAAAAAGTAGATCCAATCGAAATACATTTATTTTTAAACTTTCAATTAATTTGTATTATTAATATTTAGTTTTTTGTAAATTATTTTTAGTGTTTTTTTTATTTACCTGAGGCCCGTACTAACTTTAATCCCCTATTATATGCCCTTATGAGGGTGAAAAAAAACCGATGTTCTTCCATAGTGTCCAAGCTTACTCCGAATCAAATTTCATCAAAATCGTTTCACTGGTTTAGCCGTGAAAGCGTAACAGACATTTATAATATTAGTATAGATTGTTAACAACGGTCATCCATCCTTTAACCTTTATAACCTTTCTACGCTACTTAACCCCTATCAACGGTATCACAACAAAATGTATCACCTGTCCAAATGTATCCTCCATTTTAAACTGCAAGCAATAACTAAAAGTTAGCTTCAGATGTAGAAACAATAAAAGTGCACTAGTCACATCCGTACAGATTGCAGTTAGACAAAGCCGGATAAGTAGAACGTCCGAGTGGCCGGATATCCGGGGCGCCATCTTCTACCCGGATATTTAGGAGACGCTCCTGAGATAGCTAATTTCTAAATACAGTCCGTAGACGAAACAGTACTTCGTTCTTTCTTCTATACTTTCCTCTTATTTTCGGAAAAAAATTGGCAGGGAAAGCTAATCATATAATTAAAAATTAAATGCTGTTCGATGGTAAGCGTGCCTTGAGAACGGCTGGACTGATTTGAGTATTTTTTTTTTAAATATTCGAGGTAAAGAAAAATAAATTGGAAAAGTTACACACTTATTCTATTGGTTAAGATTTATTCCGATTTAATTTATAACTGCGGTATACCCTCAAAAAACGTTGCAATAATTGATTTAAACTAAAAACCGAATGAATTATAACATCTTTTAAAAAAGTTCATTTTGTATTATTAAATGACGTGAACTGCTGCAATTTTTTGTACATAATTTTAATCTACACACATGATTTTGTTATAATAATTATTCTCTGACGTATTAGACAGCATTCGCCAAGAAACTTGATTCACTAATACTGTTAACGCTCAGCTCCTAAACATGATAGGTCCATGTTTTATACCCGTAAACATTCCTCGTGAGTCAATTTGTCTAATTTTGAAAATCGCAACAAAATCCGTTTAGTAGTTTCAGAGGTAATCCACAAGCAGCGGGGGACAAAATATATATGATGATCATTTAGATTCTATTTAGAGCTACCCCAAAACAATAATTGCATAATAGGGGTGTTGACAGTGAAAGAAATTAAATACATAATCATATTTGTTTACATAATATAGTCTAAAACGTATAATAACTGAATTTTTATTTATTTATTTAATAATTATTTTTTTAATCTAGATGAAAGCGGTCAGTGACGTCACGTTCATCTAAATATCAAATAAATAACCACAAACTTCAAACTATATTATCTGTCACTGAATAAGTAATTTTCTTGTTATTTCATCTAATCTGTGACCATCATGTTGTTGGTTTGTGTGAATGTGTCGTCATCACCATATAATAAACCTTACAGCTATAATTTAAAAGTTTTTTTTAATTGTCAACATCCTATTTGCCACTTACCCTCGAAAACGCAGCACTAATTGATTCAAACTAACAACCGAATGAATTATCACATCTTTTTGCAGCACAAATGTAAAAGTAGGTGGATATTAACCAAATTTCCACGTGCGAGAGGCATTAAAAGCTCATTTTGCGTTATAGGGCGCGGACTGCAGCAATTTATGCAACCGCAAAACTCCAAACAGAGAGACATGTAAACATTATGCACGCTCCCAAATTACAATTTAGCACATATGCATGACTGTGTTATTTTCTGCCGTCAGTTTTCAGTTACTATTGTACTACTGTAATCATCTTTATGCGATTTAATCCAAAACTGCCGAACAGTGGACTTAGAATAATAGGCAATAGAATAGAAAGTAGAATAGGTAACTTTAAATCAGAGGTTCTCAAACTTATTTCGTCTACCGCCCACTTTGAAAATCAATTATATTTCAGCGCCCCCCAATTTTTGTTTACTTTACCACATCTTTAAAAATCACAATGACATTAAACAGGGCAGAAATATGAACTAAATAATCTTTTTTTTGTGGGCCCCTTACTGTCCTCTCTAGGCCTCCAATGCCCACAACTTAGAAATAGGACAGACAGAAATTCAATCACGTGACCTAACGAAACTGTCATTCACTTTGATGAAACCAAAGAGTTTATAAATATACTTATTGTACGGTATTCGCAACCACGATACCTGTTGGGGCTGGAGTTGACCTCAAAATAGAGGAACGCCTTAACCCACTAAATCCTTGTAGGTGGAAAACGCAGAGTTGATAACAAGAGTAGGTAGGTAGGTAGGGACTTACGGTTTACTGTCTCACTTACGACCCACGTAGCTCTGGCTGCTCTTCTATTATTCTTCAGGAAGAAAATCACCTCGCACTTTGATTTGCACAACACACGGAAGCCCGGGGCTAACTCAACTACGAATTTCGTTCTCCGACACTCGATGTGTCCTTCGCTTAAATCGAGACAGACTACGGCGTCCACTGCTTTAGTGTTCGGAACACGACACACACGGGAGCCCTTCGAATTTATTACTCCGACGCGACCTGTGATGGTTGTGATTAATCAGTGATTAATAAGACATATCACGGTCGGCGGGATTATCTTAAATACCGATTTATCGGCTATATACACTATAAAGGCTATAATACTTGACATTGGCAAATCACCGATGAACATTGGTGGAGCCATAATAAAAAAGAAGAAGAAGAAGACAGCTGGCAATCGAATAATCTCTTGCTTTTTCGACCGAGATCTCGGAGGCGGTCGTCACAAATTATTATGATAGCAGACGTCCGAATCCGTCTAAATTTAAAAAAATTAGTCCATACCAATGACGTACTATAAGTAGACACGTTATACCCATACTAAATGCAGATAATAAACAGCTTGAACAATACTATAGCTACCTATTAATTACTTACGTTTATATATTCAAGCGATGAAAGGGATAGAGAAACACAGCTCAATACCGAAATCCATTTGTTAAAAAGAGATAAATATATGTTTTAAGTTGCGACACGTCATCGACGCGTGACCTTCTCCGGAGGAACTAGGGGAAGATTGTCTAAATGGAACACTCAATATTTTACTTAGAAATATTTTTGGAATAATAAAATATACAATATGTAATTAAAAAACTTTTATTTTACTAATAAATATAATGTAATAATCAATGACTTTACAACAAATAGACCATTTGTCTTTCAATCACGCTCAAACGGCTGAACAGTTCTAAATGAAATTTAGCATAGAGGTAGATTATGGCTTGGTATAGGATATTAGTATGCTACTTATTTATGTATTATGTAGTGTAATTTAAAATTAAGTCTTTAAATTTTTTTTTTTTTTTTTTATTCTGGACAACAAACAACTATACAACAAAGATTACTACAACATAGATACATATTAAAAAAATAACTGTCATATAGTCAGTGACGTTTGTTTATACAAACGTATTGTTTATACATACATTCAAAACAGGATATTTTTATGCAAATTCCAAAAAATATAGAAATAACAAATAATACAAAAAAAGTTTACTACAATTAACTACTATTTAGAATGTTACAGATATTTTTCCTAAATATATACAAAGAATGTGAAAATATGTCCACTTCGCAAAACTGCTGGTTGTATCGTTGCACCATACGTCTAAATCTTAGAGTAAAAACTTGGCAACCAATTATATTCTCGTCTTTGGGTTCTGATTATCTCTATCCATTTTTCTCTTATTAATCCGCTTCTAGGGAGACTAAAAGATAAATAAATACAATAAGATCATACTACTATACATACAACAATAATATAATATATAAATTTATAATAATGTAAATATAATTATGTATATACATTTTCCGTACATTTAATAAATAATATAAATTTTTTAAATAGGTTCATGTAATTTATTGACAGGTCCGATATTACCAACCATCCCCATAATCAGTCGCTGAGTCTGTCGCGGCCATTTCGTTTTGTCTTCTCTATCACTCTCATACAAAATGCATCGTTCGTCTCGCTCAGATAAGCGGCGAACTGGCAACAGCGCATTATTATTAATAAAATATTGTTATGTCCATAATTATAAAATTTCTGTACTTACCAATGAAATGAGATATCATTTCTATCCTTTACAGTTGCAGTATAATTTCTGCAAAAGCGGAACACACAAGATGTCATTTTTCTTGATGTTTTTGCGGATTATTCTACTCAAGAGAGACATGTACACTAGTCGTAGGATTGTGCGTGACTGTGCGCGACCAAATTTACAGTGGGACACTTACCTCTCATTTGCCTTGCTATAGCTTGAGCGTCAATCACGCATCTACCTCAGTTTATATAGTATATCATTGGTCCATACAAGGAATATGCCCAATAAGTGCAGCTCAGCTATTTAGTGCTTAGGTTGTAACTAGATTATATTAGATTTAGTACACCTACCCTACCATAGCACTAATTGCTAACTAACCATTGCTTCTTTATTGTTTGCACACTTGTGAGGGCAAGCACAATAGAGTAAGCGTACAATACAGGTAGGGTATATGTACTAAATCGAAAATAATCTAGTTACAACCTAAGCACTAAATAGATATGAGCTGCACTTACACAATTTGGGGATATCCTTTGTCCATAGTACATTATTTAAATTTAGACGGATTCGGAGGTCGGTTATAGCGTCATCATAAATTGTGACGACTGCCTCCGAGATCCCGGCTGAAAAACCAAGAGGTTATTTGATTAGGTACCGGCTGTCGGTGACAATCAATCAAATTGATACTTGAAATAATTATTTATTTTTAATTTGGTGAGGCCAAGGCTACATATTGTAGGGCCAAAGTATATAAACTTATGTAGGTACTCTATTGATTGAGCACGATGTTATTTTATTTCATTTTTAACAAGGTACCCTAAATCAAAAACCGTTTCGAGGTTTTCGTATATCTAACACTGTTCATATTTTTTTTGAATTTTTTATTACATATTTATCGAAATATTGGAAAAAAAGCTCGGGGTGTGGTAAATTAGGACGGATACTTAATGTACCTTTGCGCGCTCTATAATGTAAAAAATAAAAGCTGTCAGTCTCTCTCAGTCTCTTTGTCAGGCAAGTTTCCAGTTCAGTGTTGCCAAATATTTTTGCAGATGGGGAAAAAAATAGGAAATTTACGGATCTAATTTACGAGATTTGAGATAACAAAATATAATAACAATAACCAAAGATTAATACAGTATATAAAAAAAATATAAAAATAAATAAAAATATGTTTATTTATAACCAAAATTTGCAAATAATATGTGATAAAACAGTATGTACAACAATCTTCTTCTTCTTCTTTTTTTTCAATATGGCGGTTCCACCAATATTAATCGGTGATTTCGCCAATGTCAAGTAGTATAGCCGTTTACGGTGATTATAGCCAATAAATCGGTATGTATGATAATCCCGCCGACCGCGATATGTCTTATTAATCACTGATTAATCACAACCATCGCAGCGCGGGCGGGATTAAACTGGATTCCCCAACACGTCTCCGCGGGAGCGTGTGCTATCCACCAAGGCGATGAATGTACAACAACAAACAAACGTCAAAGTTATCAAATCACAGACTAATAGAAACTAACCTTTTTAAAATTTTGTGTGGAAAAAGGTAAATGCGGTATGCGTCCCAAAACTATATTTTAGAATGAATCAATTTTCAAAATTATTTAAGTACTTTCTAAGGAGCATAAAAAACATAGGGTTCAAATTTTGAAATCTTGTGAATAAGAGTTCAATGCATCGCCATCAATCAACAACATACTAAAAGGTTTTTTGTCATAACCTGTAGATAACGCTGAAAAAAAAATGTCCAAGGTTTTGGTCAATCAGCTGATTTTATCAGGTTATGCGCGCTTGTTGTTTTTCGGATTTTTTATTATTGCATACATTTTTGTGGGCTTCGCACACTTTTCATATAATTATAAACTTAAAACCTTTTAAAAAAAAGTGTACCGACTTCAAAAATTTGCACTGAAAAGTAAGAAATAATAAAAATAGCGTCGTAGAATTTGAAGACGGTTGGTGCCAAATTAGGATACAAAATTAAGTAAACATCTAGGGACATAAAGATCTGTTCAATATTATCTGTGTTTCTACTGATGATCGTAGGTTCCTAATGAATTATCTAGATTAGTGAATTTGGGTACTAAATTATTTCTAATTTGGCACCAACCGTCTTCAAATTCTACGACGCTATTTTTATTATTTCTTACTTTTCAGTGCAAATTTTTGAAGTCGGTACACTTTTTTTTAAAAGGTTTATTTTTCCCTTTTAAGTGATTTTGTTGCCCTGAGAAATAAATAATAACGCAACTAAAAAAAAATTATGGAAAATTTAAAAAAATACTGCGGTGGATGGGATTTGAACCTCGAGCAATGTGCATCCTACGCTGCATCCCATACCTTTAGCCGCTAGACCACCGTCGATACGAAAATTGACAACTTCGTGTCAATAGCAACCGTTGCTAAGGCTTTTCTCTGATATAATTTTCAGCAGTAAACAGAGACAAATTACTGAATTTCTGAAAAATTACTGAACCGATTTTCGTCATATGACTGTGAGATAATGTCAAGAAATTATTATATACTTAAAAAAATAAGTCGTCAAAATCGGTACATATTTCATCGAGATATTACGAAAAATTGACTTAAAAGGTCAGTTTTTTCAAAATTTCTGAAAAACTAAAGAACCAATTTTTATGAGATAAAAATGGGACCAATCCGGAAGAATTATCTGTCGATTAAAAAAGAAACCATCAAAATCGGTTCACAACTGGCGGAGTAATCGATGTACATACATACATAAAAATACGGTCCGAATTGAGAACCTTCTCCTTCTTTTTTTGGAAGTCGGTTAATAAAAACAGCATATAATGTTATGTTTTAGCGTTGCGAGATATTAGAAAACATTGTTCGTACATTGTTGTTGCAGATGGACTTATCACATTGAGGAGCTGAGCAAGTGAGTTTATAATATTTATATTATTGTTTTTTCTTCATTAATTACTTTACGGCTCCTGAAACCGTGTTATCGGTTCCATGGTACTCAGCGGAAGATCTGATGATGAGATCCTGGAGAAACCGAGAACTCTTCAATTTTTATAGGCACACTTGAAGTGATTTGGGTATTTTCTTTTATTTTGTTTGAAAGGGTATACTTTCCAGGTGGTCCCATGGTCATCAGGTCTCCTGTAAAAATCGAGAACTCTTCAAAATGTTATAGGCACACTTGAAGCGATTTGGGTATTTTTTCTTATAGTGACTTGTGCATTTGCTTTCGGAAAGCACACTTTTCAGTGCATAATTTTTAAAGTCTGTATACTTTTTTGGCCAGTTTAGTTGTAGCACATTTAGATGAAAAAGCCTCTAATAAAAAATCTAAGTGTTGTAAATTAATATTGGACCCATTCGAATTTATTTATTAAATCTAAAACCTACATATTAAAACGCTCTTTCACATATAAGAGAAATGTTAAGCGTTTTTAGGCAATATATTGTTAATTGGCTCCGAATTAATCCCATAAACTCGACCACCCTTATTCCGGACTTCACGAGGGAAATACCCGCAAAATGAGATCTCGGCAATCTCTCATCGGGCCTAGAAAGTGTTAATTAATTCTTTTCTATAAATCTTGGAGAATCGTTTGTGTATGTGTTATTATTATTTATTCTCTGGTTAAGCTTAGTGGCTCGTGGAGCAAGGTTTGATTCTCAGTTGGAATAATTGTCTCTATAGTTAATGAATGATGCGGATGGTTTTATTTTTCGAGGAATATTATTAAAGATTTTATATGAGCTGAGAGATACTACCTGTATTAGTGAAAGGAAAAAATTGTGTGGAATTAAAATGGTACTGGATGACCAGTGCGAATCGCATCGTTATTGATCTCCAACGGATGGCGTCTTTTAGTTTATTTTTCGTCATTAGAAGGAAAAATAATCTTCAAACTGTCGTATCAAAATTAACTTTGTTGGGAGATATTTAATAGGTACCGACAAAAACACCTTTGAGAAATAATAGATATATAGAGATTCATAGAGCGTAATAAGAGTAAAAAAGTTACACAGTTTACAATTTCAGAGTGTTTTTCATCTCAATATTTAAAGGTGTGTACAAAACGAGTTCATAAATGCTTAAGTATATATTTACTTGCAAAACCATAAATTAAAGTAGGTATAATAATATTTTCATAAGAAACTAATTTAAATATTTTTGTTTTCTATGCAATAGTTTTTTATAATTCAAAGTTTTGCCGACAATGCCCAGTGATATTACCAGTTAGAGGAATGCGGCAGAATTGCTGTTTGACCTAAATTATGACGTCACTTAGTCGTCTGTAAGCAAAATTTTAAAATTGTATAATAAAAAACTTCGCATCGTTAGTCTCACCAATATTGTTGTTATAGTTCAACTGATCTCCAATAGATGGTGTCTTTAAAAAATAATAAATTAGTCTAATTAAAAAGAAAAATTTAATTTTGTTTTGTTTATTTATTATTCGTCATTAGAGGGAAACTTTTTCTTTAAAATGACGTATCAAACATTAACTTTGATACATACATAGAAGAACCGCAATCGTAGCATATCCATCTCTGCCAATCCCAAATGGAAAGCACCGTGAAGATAACAATACCGACTGGTCATATAGGATATATAGCAATGCAGTTGTTCACGACAAGTTCATTTGTACAAAGAGATTTACAGGCGAGACCAATGTATTGGAAGCATTCTGTACGGAAGTCACTTGACGAAGAACCTTTCTTTGTGAGATTTAGTAGAACGTGATATGCGGTGGCCTTATATTTATTGTTTTGGAATGGTTGAATTTAAACTTTTATCTAAGTCCCCGAGTACATCGAACGAAAAATCCTAATCCTAATGATATTTTTAAGGCTGCAATTTTTTACACAACTATATAAAAACCTTAAACCTAAACATTAAACATAACTAAATAAACCAGGTCCGCGTGGAATAGTGACAATAATACTGTCTGCATTTCCCCGCTGAATCGCGATGCTGATTCGTTGAGCGAGGAAGGAGCCAGCTCTCTTGTCATTAGAAGAGATGATCAGTCGACCATCTTTAATAAACTTTATGACATTTGAACCCCACGGACCTAGAGTTTCAACACCAAACGGCACAAAATTTTAGTTTTCAATAATTGAACTATATTTGCGCTGTTTGTTAGACTTTACGATGTCCGCCGCTTTCCCCGCTTCCGCTTTGATTACTGTTTCCCTGAGATGAGACGCTCGTTTCTTTTATATTATTTTATTTACTAACTTTCTAAATTTTTATTTACTTTTCACTTGAAAATGTTTGTTTTTTAATTCTTTCACATCAGAACTGAAAAACGTATCGACGTAATTTTAGCATAGACATAGTTTGAGGGTCAGAAAGTGACATAGGCTATTTTTTATCCCGGACAATATCTCATAGATACCTTCGGGAAATATTTATTACAAAATTTTATAAAATAAATGTCGAACCCGTGCAATGCTAGGACGGTTCGCTAGTACCAAGATACCACAGGAGCACCTTTTGGAAAACACTGAGATGTCAATAACCACATAAACCTGTCCTAGGATTATATTTTACCAGGTCATTATTTCGCAGTGGCATTGTGTAAAATGTTTATTAGTTAGGAACCCATTTAAAGAAACACTCAGTTTATGAAAATTTCAGTCTCAATTGATTTAATAAAATACAAGAATAGATAAAATAAGAAAAAATCTCTTCAGAGAAATTTATATTTTAATTAAATTACACAAAACACCTCTTGCTTCTTAAAAACTTGGCAGAGAAAGCATCTCTGTTCGTTATTTGCCAACGGCGTGTATAGCCAATTTTTTTCTAATCTTATTTATTTACTAGAGAAAGCTCGCCTTTGCTTTAATCTCTAATATATAAAATTCTCCTGTCACAATGTTCGTTCCCATACTCCTCCGAAACGGCTTGACCGATCCTTATGAAATTTTGTATGCATATTCAGTAAGTCTGAGAATCGGCTACTATCTATTTTTCAAACCCCTAAGTGATAAGGGTAGGGGTAGGGGTAGGGGTAGGTGTAGGGGTAGGTGTAGGGGTAGGTGTAGGGGTATGTGTAGGGGTAGGTGTAGGGGTAGGGGTAGGGGTAGGTGTAGGGGTAAGGGTAGGGGTAGGGGTAGGGGTTGGGGTAGGGGTAGGGGTTGGGGTAGGGGTAGGAGTAGTGCAAGCAAGTCAACGTTTGGGCAGGACAACGTCTGCCGGGTCCGCTAGTTTACTTATAAATACAAATATTATAAAGAGGTAAAATTTGTTTTTTTGTTTGTAATGAATAAACTCAAAAACTACTGAACCGATTTCAAAAATTCTTTTACTAAAGAAAGCTACGATATCCCTGAGTAACAAAAGCTATATTTTAAATTGTTTGAATATATCCACGAATATATCTAGCGGAAATATTTTCTAGATATTTCTACAAGTTCCCATTAAGTTTTTAACCAGTCAGTTACCATAAATCAGCGAAGGTGTCTTTGTTGTTTATTCTTCTTTCAGATGAAACAGAGTAACGAATCGACTGGTTTTTATTTTTTTTATCCCGGAAATAGTTACCGGGATACAATCTAATGCCACATTTAAAAAATTTCCACTGACGAATCCATGGCGAAAACTTAGTGTAACATTACGGGCCATAGACGGGCTCCCCCTTTTGCCAATTTTTTGCTGACGGTTCGCGTAATAAGTTATTTTAAGTTTCGTTGGTATCGTTTTGTGTCGCTCAGAAGAGACAGAGCTCTAGAAAAATAGTTAATTGTGATGTTTTAAATGGGAAAGGCTATCTAGGACTTCAAACTTGCCAATCATTATTTATAATTATTAAGTTTGTATTTTAGCATAATCTACATAACGAAAGCCGTTACGACAATAAAACGACAGAATAAATCTTAAAAAAAAAGCGTACCGACTTCAAAAATTTGCACTGAAAAGTAAGAAATAATAAATATTTCGTCGTAGAATTTGAAGACGGTTGGTGCCCAATAATAAAAAAAAATACTGCTGTGGATGGGATTTGAACCATTTGCATCCTGAACTGCACCATACCATGCCTTACCTTTAGCCGTTAGACCACCGTCGATACAAAAATTGACAACTTCGTGTCAATAGCAACCGTTGCTAAGGCTTTTCTCTGATACATAATTTTCAGCCGTAAACAGAGACAAATTACTGAATTTCGGAAAAACTACTAAACCGATTTTCGTCATTATGTCTGTAAGATAATGTCGAAAAATTACTATATCCTTAAAAAAATAAGTCGTCAAAATGGGTAGGTACATATTTCATCGAGATTTCAAAATTTCTAAAAAACTACTGAACCAATTTTCACAAAAAAATGGGACCACCTGTGAAGTATACCCTTTCAAACAAAAAAATCCAAATCGGTCCAGGCGTCTTCAAGTAATCGGGGAACATACATAAAAAAAATTAAAGATTCCGACGAATTGAGAACCTCCTCCTTCTGTTTTGTAGTTCGGTTAAAAATACAATGGTACGGGGCTAGTACTAGGCGTCCCCCCCCCCGCCCCGCCAAAAGTGGCAGAAAAAATTGTTCGGTGATTTACACGCTACACCACTCCTTTGGTATATACTCAAAGGCTCCATATGATTTATATGGCTGCACTCATGGAGCCAGATTTTCAGAAGAGCGGATTTCTCTTTTAGAAAAATAAACGATTCTCCATTAGCAATTTGAAATTGCTTTTAGCAGGTCTAGGGCTCCGTAGAAAAAAACTTGTTCATTTCGTGATAAATGCTAGACCAGATAAAAGGTCATTCTAAAATTGTCAATAGAGCCTCTAACAATGAAACTTGAAAGAAAATTTTCGCGTCGGCACCTGGCGATTTTCACAGTAGCATGTCATTGTGATTCGTATATTATTTGGATCTTCATAATAGGTAGGCATGCCTATCTATGATTCTCATAATTTTCATATAGGGATAGGCAGATAGGTGCGTCGGTGGTCGAGTGGATAAGACGTCGGCTCGCAACTGAAAAGTCGCGGGTTTGATTCCTACATCCGACCATGTACCAATGGGTTTTTTATTATTACTTCTAGCTTCAACGGAGCTGGCAACTTTGTCTTCCACTGGGGTACCCTGGGGTACGACCCATAAAGAATAAAAAAAGAAAGGATAGATCCACACACAATCCATTTAACATCCCAATAGAATAGCCTAATTTTATTTTATCTCTGCAATAGTCCAGGCACCCAACGGGGCCTGTCTGTCAGCGCATAGTCTCTAATGCATTCAGAGATAGGTCCCAATGGATGCTAATGGATGGAGGTGTTGGACCTATGCTATGCACGCCTTACAAAGAACCGGACACTTTACCTGTGAACTTAGAATTACATAACTAAATTATTTTGTATAATCTTATAAGAAATCGAATAAAAGCCCAACTGCACATATCCCAATCCATTTCTGCTTACCCCTCTTGGGATAAAAGGTGTGATGATAGATAGATTCATACAGACACTGACATATAGATATTGTAAACAAAGTTAGCTATTAGGTATTCATTTTGAAATCGTATCCCCTGTTTACCCCTATAGAAAAATTTCACAAAATTCAAGGCTATGAAATGGCTAGAAAGTAGGTACAATGCAGGTATTTTTTGGAATCGTGTTATTCATATATTTCAATCTGAAATAATGTTATACTCGAAGTGAAATTCTATATTTGCAACACGCTTTCATTATTATGAAATGGTATATTTAAGGTATATATTGGGAAATGTTTTCCATGTAACGTTTCTAAAGTTTCATATATTCTACAATTTTGCGACGTCTTTAGGTCGGTAGGTATAGCCTCACAAATACCATCTCGGTTAAAAGAGGGTGACTTGGTCTTCCTCTGGGTGCCTTGGGACTTGGGATCGATAACACGATTCACGGTTTGCCGTGAAAAAAAAAGGATTTCACGTTGACGCTGAATAAATTTAAATCCAATGGGTACCTTAACCAAACCCATACTAAAAAATAGATCGCTCGTCAACATTTTTGTATTTTTTTTCACAGCTTGCCTACAGCTCCCGAAACCATGCGTTCCCTCGTTTAGCCGATGGTATTTGTGAGGCTATACCTAACGAGTGGCTAGTTCTGTTGAGATAGTTGTGGTATATTAAGATGGAAAAGCCTCTGAAAAAGAAAATGTGGTTTTTCGGATTATGTGCATAAGTTTTTAATTATAAAAAACCCATATTAGTACATGGCCGAAATCCGAGATCAAACCCAGAGCCTTTCGGCCACCGTCGCAACTTTTTGTATTATGTATTTATTTATCTATCAACCAACGGAACATTGGCAAATCATTATTAACACGGGTGGAGTCATAATGCTTTTTTTTGTCTATCTGTCCCAATTTTTGTTCAGCCGAAATGGCTGACTGAATTCTGATTGAAATTTAGGAATGTATTGAATATATTGAATTGAAATCTGCCATATTATGTTTCATATCGATATTATATTTTGCCCAAATATTATTTTCTGTCAACAACTAGTTCACAAATAATACCTTAAACGAAATACATAAAGGTATCGTATAGTTCGAAGCGCTATACCAGAGGATATTGAGACATTAAACTTGAGATATGAGTGCACATAGACGGTCTTGGTCCTTTAATGATACAATCCGTGTGCATAATCTTAGTATGCTTAATACTTCAAGAACAAAGTATTATACTTATTTTACAAACTTTCTTTAAAAAAATGTTTTAATTAAGTCTTATACTTCCAAGAGCAAAGCGGGTTTGCACTTCTTCTCTAAATAAAAGATGAGAAGACTTTTACTATAATACATAGTAATTTATCACAGCATACAACAAAGTCCTCCACTGCGTGTGTCTGTCTGTCTGTGCCCTTTTGACGCAAAAACTGCTGAACGGATTTTATTGCTGATTTCATTATTAGATAGCTTGATTCACCAGGAAAGTTTTCGAGTATTAAACATGGACCTATCATGTTTAGGAGCTGAGCATTAATAGTTTTAGTGAATCAAGTCGAGGAAAAAGTTAGCTCCGGCGAGTTTTCATGGCGTATACTGCCTATCTCTTATAAGTAAGTACTTATAAGCGTAATTTATCACAGCATACAACAAAGTCCTCCACTGCGTGTGTCTGTCTGTCTGTGCCCTTTTGACGCAAAAACTGCTGAACGGATTTTATTGCTGATTTCATTATTAGATAGCTTGATTCACCAGGAAAGTTTTCGAGTATTAAACATGGACCTATCATGTTTAGGAGCTGAGCATTAATAGTTTTAGTGAATCAAGTCGAGGAAAAAGTTAGCTCCGGCGAGTTTTCATGGCGTATACTGCCTATCTCTTATAAGTAAGTACTTATAAGCGTAATTTATCACAGCATACAACAAAGTCCTCCACTGCGTGTGTCTGTCTGTCTGTGCCCTTTTGACGCAAAAACTGCTGAACGGATTTTATTGAGGTTTTCATTATTAAATAGCTTGATTCACCAGGAAAGTTTTCGAGTATTAAACATGGACCTGTCATGTTTAGGAGCTGAGCATTAATAGTTTTAGTGAATCAAGTCGAGGAAAAAGTTAGCTCCGGCGAGTTTTCATGGCGTATACTGCCTATCTCTTATAAGTAAGTATTTATAAGCATAATTTATCACAGCATACAACAAAGTCCTCCACTGCGTGTGTCTGTCTGTCCGTGCCCTTTTGACGCAAAAACTGCTGAACGGATTTTATTGAGGTTTTCATTATTAAATAGCTTGATTCACCAGAAAAGTTTTCGAGTATTAAACATGGACCTGTCATGTTTAGGAGCTGAGCATTAATAGTTTTAGTGAATCAAGTCCGGGAAAAAGTTAGCCCCGTCGAGTTTTCAAGGCGTATACTGCCTATCTCTTATAAGTATAGGCAAAGCCGAGGGGTGCGGTCGCTTAGTATTATTATGAAACAAGCATTTTTCTCTCTAACTACTGAACCGATTTTTTTAATGGCAAGTCACATATCGTGCTATATATAAATACAACGTTGAATTTATGAAGTACTGATAAAATTAATTAAATAATAACATAAGTACACCTGCACAAAGATTGGTTTTAAAATTTATGAACGACTTTTGTACACGCCATTGCAGTACGTTGTGCAGGATTTAATTAAAATTTCAATATATGGTAATGAATCATATAGGGAAAATGGAAAGTCTATAGCATTGGTAATTAATTATATCAATTTTAATTTACCGTTGTTAGTGAGGTTTTTTAATTATAGTTTTTGTATATTCCATTTCAATTAAAAAAATACCTTGCATTGTGGCTAGAAACACTGTGGCAATTTAATATATTTATTAACCTTTTAAAGTGATTTTTCATCATATAATATATATCATTACTAAAATAAATCATCGAAATTGGCATACATTTCATCAAGTTATGACAAAAATTGCCTTAAAATCAATTCCCAATCACTAAAAAACTACAGACCCAATTTTTACCAAAACAAAAATGGAATCAATCTGGAAGTATATCCTTTCAAATAAAAAAGAATTTTTCAAGTCGGTTTATAAATGACGGAGTTCTGAGGTAATAAACCTTTTAAAAAAATACAACCGAATTGAGAAACTCCTCCTTTTTTTAAGTTTGAAAATAAATGTGGAAGTTTTCCAAGCTTCTAAAAGGTGTTCTTAACGAATAAATAATCAGTACATATTTTGAGATCGAGAAGTATCTTAGACAATTTACCAAATTTTCATCAAACAACATCCTGACTAAACCAGATTTCAAATAAAAAAACACATTCAAATCGGTCCACCTGTTTATAACACTTCTTTTTTGCTTCGGAGGTTTAAATTAGTACCTATGTGGGGCGTTGAAATCACGTAATTTTCTATCAGCATTTAAACTGCGATAAATAAAAAACACCCAAGTCGCGTCATTAAAAAAATCTTTGTACTTGAACACCGGGGAGAAGAAGTCATTATTTTTGTATCAATCAAAGTTTTTTTTAAAGAAAACAAAATCCTAACGAGCGATCTTGTTTCGCGTTCACAAAGTTTATAATTAAAAAAAATCACAATGTAGCTTATTATTTTCCACTGTACAACAAAAAAGACATGAAAAGTTTCAATGTCTTTCAAGCGATTCGATCTAATAATTAAGTCGTTAAAAAGTATACAAATACCTTTTTTTTTTTTTTTTTTTTTCTTTCTTCACGGGTTCAGCTCCCGAAATCGTGTTACGGTTCCAGGGTACCCAGCTTACCCAGGGTACCTCTAAGTGTGGTTTGTCGGATTATGTACATAAGTTTTTAATTAAAAAACCCATTGGTACATGGCCGGGATCTGGGATCGAACCCGGGGTCTGTCTAGTTAACACCAGACGTCTTACCCACTCGGCCACCGACGCACCGACAAATATATATAGTTAAAAAACAATAATAAAGTCACACCAGTGTCAAAAATGCTAAAGAGTAAATATTAGTGCTTTAAAAACACCTAACACGTAACGGAATAAGATCTATCCGACTCCAAATGTCATCCTCACCTGCACGCTTGGTACCCTCTGCTAGACAACAAACGAGGCTCTGGCGACCGAGCAATGGCAGTATAACCATACACCTAGCTAGGAAACTGGCTGGAAGTGGCTACAGCGAGCCTAAATAGTCTCAAAATGTCTGGTGTAGAAGGCAAGGGAAAACCACTGTACTATTCTTCCCAAGAAAGTTAACCATGGCGAGTCAACAAGGTGGACGGCCATGATGGAACCTTACTGCTCTGTCAAGAACACCCTAACTAAGAAGAAAAAGAACAGGCTTCCCTCCGGTTCCGTTTAATATGGTAAACTAGCAAAACTTGGACACTGTTACTGATGTAAAGGGGGTAAATAAGGCTATGAAAATGTGTTTCAGTATAATAGTTTAGATAAAAAAATAAGATCGATCCTGGATCCCGGCCATGTACCAATGAGTTTCTTTATAATTAAAAACTTATATACATAATCCGAAAAACCACACTTAGAGGCTTTTCCATCTAAATATACCTCAACAGAACTGGCCTCTCGTTAGGTATAGCCTCATAAATACCATCGGCTAAAAGAGGGAGTCTTGGCCTTCAGATTAATGGCCTGGGACCGTAACACTGTTTAGGGAGCTGTAAGGCAACCCGTTAAGAAACAAAAAGATTTTTCTGATATCAATTGAAGGGCTGCTAAAATTTTCTGCCGCGGTATTTGGTTTTTTGATAAAATTAGTCTGAAGTAGAGAACGCATCAGCTGTGTTGTGTAATGTGTCATCATCATCATCATCAACCTTTTAAGATCCACTGCTGGATCATGGTCTCCCTCTAGGTGCACCACTTTTAGTGGTGCTCATTGAGAGGAATTGCCATAGTCAATTTTTTTTTGTAATTTGTGTAATGTGTACTTAATGACATTACCAAGGTGAGATGTCAAATAAAAAACCAAAAATTGGCTGTATTTACCAATAAATAAACCAATAATTATGCAACTTCATACTGTAACCACTCAAGCATACACCTGTCTCTACCTTAAGTAGACCACGCACTGGTCCGGTATCGCACAGAAAATTTTCGGTCCGGCCGCCGTATGATCGAGATTGAAGACATTTAAACAACCACAAATACAACGATTTAAAAACGGATGGTGGGCCGCGCGAGAACAATTGGACGAGTCTGTGGTCGATTTCGGTGGACCGTACGGCGACCGGCCGGGGATTGGACGAATGTGTGGCCACCTTTATACACTCGGTCACCGACGCACCTCTTATGTACATAATCCGACAAACCACACTTAGAGACTTTTCCATCTAAATATACCTCAACAGAACTGGCCACTCGTTAGGTATAGTATAGTAAATACCATCTTGTTCGGGAGCTGTAAGGCAACTCATGAAAAAAAAAATGTGCTTTGGGCTTTTGTGTGGGATGTCGAATGAAGGCTTATAGCAGCTGCTAAAAGTTTCTGCTAGTATCTTTGACAAAATTACTCTGTTTGTCGGATTATGTATAAACCAATAATTATGAAACTTCATACTCTAACCACTCAAAATGCATACACCTGTTTCTACCTTAGGCACAGTAGATTCTCGTTATAAATTAACCAGTACACGTTAAAACCTACCTCAAGAAGCTCCATGCCATTTGACCTTACTTTACTTTGATAAATAATTCATACTTTCGCGTTGAACAATATTGTAGTGCATTTCTGTGTACTTGGAATTTAGGTAAAACAACTTTCTGGATGCATTATGGTTGCACTTAGATGGAGTAACTTTTTTGAGTTATAACTGCATAGTTTGTAATTTGGCAACAACCCATTCTTAAAGTAGCCCACGCACTGGTCCGGTATCTCACCGAAAATTTTCGGTCCGGCCAGTCGTATGATCGAGATTGCACCCAGGCCACACATCAGCGAAGTAAATCATACGATTTAGATCACATGCAATACACTCACCCACACAGACACACAAGATTCGATTAAACAAAGTGTCAAACTATCAGCAGGCCATCGAAATCATCCACAAATACAACAATTTGAAAACTAATGGCTGATCTGTGCTGGCTTCACCGGGGACAATGCGGTATGTAAAGTAAATTGTATGTTAATTATATTTTTATTTTAAAGATGAAGTTATTTTAAAAATCTAATTTGAATATTTTTGTTTTCTATTCAGTATTTTTCTTGTAATAAATTTTTAAAGTTTTCAAACGACAAAATGACGTCATAATTTAGGTCAAGTAGCGTTTATGTCCTGTGCTGCTACTTGTTTGTGATATAAGTAGTACCACGCCTCTTAACTTGCCCCGTGGTACTATAAATTAGACAAATAAGTTGAGATATAGACAGGGCAAAATTTTGAAAATGTATTATAAAAAAACTACTGCATAGATAAGAAAAATATTCAAAATAGTTTTTTTTAAATAGCGTAATGTTTGAAATAAAAAAAAATCTATCTATCTATCTATCATCACGCCTTTTATCCCAATAGGGGTAGGCAGAGACCATTTGCTACGATCCTGACATACCTTTTTCGCTTCTTTTATATTCATCATACCTTTCATACATGCTCGGCGATTGTGTGTACTTTTAATATTTCCATCGATCAATACATTTAATATATATACAATAATGAAAAAAATATACCCTAGTTTTTACTTAGAATTATTCAGTAGAGGTGCTTGTAAAAGTTACATTTTTGACAGCAACTTATTGATAAATTCGTCGCAATTTGCTATAACGGAGCACTCACCTTTTCCGATAATAAGCAGAAGAAAACGCATTAGCATAATGTCCTAAGAAATAGCAATCGGAGAACTATTTTCTTTAACAGAGACTGCACTCTATCTATTTACTTAACACTCGAGAGGTTAAAAGCTCTTAAATCCCCAGCGATGTTGTAATGGCAACATTTTTCTTGTAGCAGGTGTCTGAGATTAGTGTCTTTATCCCGAAACTTATCTTCCGATACGACTTAATGTAGAAATATAAACATTCAAGCTTTGAAATTGAAAAAAAGGTGGCCGTCACGGGACGGTATGTCATCGACTGTAGTCGAATAGAGAGACATTACACACTCATACGTAGATACAAAGACGTATACGCGCCACGCACACGCCAGGGAGTGGAGAGCGGCGGGGGAGAGGGGGCATGACGCAAATACCTAAAAATTATAAAGATTGTGACGGAAAAAAAAACTGCTTAGAAAACAAAAAATATTTAAAACAAGCTTCTGTCCGCGGTTTCACCCGCGTGAAAATAGATCCAAAAACAAATAATCCCGTGGCTGTAATTTGCCCTTGAATGTCAAATTATGTCGATCCCGTGAAAAACAAGAACAAATATATCCCACGAGAACCATAAATTTTTCCGAGACAAAAGTTGTCTCTGTGCCAAATTTCATCCAGATCCGTTCAGCCGTTCTGTCGTGATTGAGTAACAAACATACGAGTATATCCATACAAACTTTCGCGTTTATTTTATAATATTCGTGGGATGGTTGCTTAAAATATTTCAATATTTAATATAAAAATAAATTTATTTTAGGCGAAGATTTCAGTGCATTGAAATTTTTTATAGAGAACCGCTTAGGGGCGTTTTCATATATTTTTCGTGTAGCAGCTGTCTGAAATTAGTGTAGTGGAATGTTTTTAAATGTGACATAAATCTTTATCCCGAAAGACTTCCGGGATAGTGGCGAGTCTATGAATGAAATAAACTATTGCTACGAGAATCGCAATTCATCTACAAATTGTGAAAGATGCCTTCACATGTAAAACTAACAACTAAAGCATAAGCAAGTATTAATGGCAAAATAATTAGAAGCAATTTGCTTGCAATGTGCATTACATGGCGTCTACTCTGCTACCTACTCTCTTAGCACGAGCACTACTTGAATATCAAATTATTTCTATTTGTAAAATTATGTTACTAGCATACTTGTAAACTAAATTGGCTCCGGAAACCCTGTTATCAGTCCTAGTATAGGGTAGGGTAGGGTAGGGTAAAGTCTTCCTCTTTTAGCCGATGATATTTGGAGGAGTAGCCAGTTCTGTTGGTATATTTAGATAGAAAAGTCTCTAAGTGTGGGTTGTCGAATTATGTACATTAGTTTTTAATTATAAAAAACCAACCCATTGGTACATCGCCGGGGTCAAATCGCCAGACATCTTAACAACTCGGCCATTTTTTTCTTTAATGGTACATTTTAGCATAAGCAACACAATTTAAATAAAACCGTTTGCTATTTAGGTAATCGACTTCAAGTGCTTTTTGGGCTCGCGGTTGCCGCTCTCACTCATGCCAAAAATGCTAAGCACCAATGCTTCAAGGGGCTCGTAAAGCATTTCTTTTAAAAATAACACATGATTTAGTTTGATAATGAAACTTCCGGAACCATTGCCGGCCCCAGGGTACTCAGCGGAAAAAAAGAGTCTTCCTCATTTAGCCGAAGATATTTTTAGGCTATACCTAAAGGTGCCCAATACGGTCCACCGAAATCGACCACAGACTCGTCCAATTCTTGTAACGTCCGTTTTCAAATCGTTGTATTTGTGGTTGATTTCGATGGCCGGAACGATCTGTCACACACACACGGATGTTTGACACTTTGTTTAATTGAATCTTGTATGTCTGTGTGATTTACATCTCGATCATACGGCGGCCGGACTGAAAATTTTAATTGGCCCTTAGTGTGCCGGAATACATTTTGAACAAATTAGAAATGAATTTTTACATGGTTTTCTGCAATTACATTGATGTTGTAAATGTAGAACTTAAAAGTATCTTCCTTTGCTCGGAACTAACACTATACTAATTGAGTTTGAACACTTAATTAAGGCTCGTGGTTGCCGTTCTCGCAATAACCAACGCAATAACACTACAATTGTAGTCTAGGAGACCGACCTAATTAATTTTATTACTTTTTACAACAAAATTGTTTAGGATTATTTTAATTAATAAACAAATATTGTATAGGATAAGACGATAACGTATTTTATAGATAGTTGGACTTGAAACCGGGAGGCCTGGGTTCATTCAAATTTCACACCAATTAATAAATGCCCAATATCCGAGCGAAATAAATAATTAGAGAAAGAAAATTTCCAAATAAAAACGGTGCAAAAAAAAATACACAAAAATGGACTACAGCAATTCAAGTATAGTACAAAAAATATTAGAAATAGCAAGTTCTAGTTAATGGATCCATAAAGTATGTGAAATTGTTTATACTCGATATGCAAAAAAATATGCATTAGTACCTAAAGTCGGTTGAAAATATGCGTGAAATTAATGAAATGAAACCTAGGATGAAAAGGATTTTATTATAAGTAACTTTTATTAGTGCGTCGTTGGCCGAGTGGTTAAGAGGTCTGGTATTAATTAGGCAGACCCCGAGTTCGATCCCGGATTTCGGCCATATACATGGCATATACATACGTAGGTACATAATTCGACAAACCGCACTTAGAGGCTTTTCCATCTAAATTTACCTCAACAGAACTGGCCACTCGGTAGGTATAGCCTCACAAATACCATCGGCTTAAAGAGGGAGACTTGGTCTTCCGCTGGCTACCCTCGGACTGTAACACGGTTTCGGGAGCTGTAAGGCAGACCGTGAAGAAATGCTCCGTTGAGACTTCAAACCAACGATTTTAGGAGAACAAAAACCGTTGAGCAGTTGAAATAAAATAAAATTTGACATTTAACCTAGAAAGGGAATTAATTAATTACATTTGAATATTCAAAATAAATCTATAAATAGCTCACCAAATAGGGAAAAGTTGCTACAAATATCAAATTACTTAACTTAACAATATTTGCTGAGAGAAAAATATATTGAGAAAGAGTAGACATGCGTAAGTAAAAGTAAATAAAAAAAAGGTAATTTCGTCATATATTTGTTTACTGACAAAATAAGAATTTTGTTTGTTTTCCCCAATATTGCAGTATAAGTTTCTGTTCTTATAATACCAGAGAATTTGAATACCTACATAAATACACTTATAACTACTTATCTATTAAAGATAGATATATGCAACTAAAGACATTTTGTAGATAATTTTATTCTACACAATTCTTTTCTAAATAACTTTCTTGTATCTCTGACGGATTAGACAGCATACGCCAGAAAAACTCTCTGAGGCTTACTTTTCGACTGTTAATTCTCGGCTCCTAAACATGATAGGTCTCTATGTTTAATACTCGTAAACCTGGTGAATCAAGCTAGTAAAACCCGCAACAAAATGCGTTCACTAGTTTTTGCGTGAAAGACCACATACAGACAGACACGGCGGGGACTTAGTTTGAACTTGAGAACGGCTGGACCGATTTGGCTATTTGGCTATTGGATTTAAATGTTTGTAATAGTCTGAATAATGTTTACAGGGAAAGAAAAATTTGAAAAGTTGTCCGGAAAATTTAAAAATTCAGGAAAAACTAAGTGCTTTTTTGTATGGAAATTTTGTATGAACTTAAGATCGGGCCAAGCCGGGTTGGAAAGCTAGAAAAAAATATAAATAACTAAATTGTTTACATTGTTAATTTTTCTGCGTCTGTTTTATTACAATTTGCATTCTTATAGTTTTGCAAATTTTAAAAGAAAACATTAAATACAAAGTAAAAAATGATGGGTACTTACTTAATTTTTCTAAAGTTTGTTTCAATTCAGTGACATTTCCGACGTCGTCTCCTAGACTATAGTGTCTAGGTTCCGTTTATAGCACGGTTTCAAGTGGAAATATTCATTAAACTTCTCTATACAACCCGGTATAAAGCGAAGGGTAGGAAATTACCAATGGAGCACAACAACAAAAACGCCCCAGAACAATTTAAAAATATTTTTAACATCTAGTCTATTGTTAGACCTATCTATCTAAGAGGGGTAGGCAGAGACAATCGAATACAATTTATTACGATCCTGACATACATATTTCGCTTCTTTTATATTTATCATACCTTTCATATAATGCTCTCTTTAGTCTATGTGCTTGTCAGACTCGCAAACGTAGTACTCAATAGTCAATAGTAGGTATGCACGGGTTGCCTTACAGCAGCAGCAGTGTTTCGGTTCCAGGGTATATAACGGAAGACCAAGTCTCCCTCGTTAAGCCTATGGTATTTGTAAGGCTATACCTAACGAGTGGCCAGTTCTGTTGAGGTATGTTTAGATGGAAAAGCCTCTAAGTGGGTTTTGGCGGCTTATGTACATAAGTTTGGTACATGGCCGGGATCCGGGATTGAACCCGCGGTCTGTCTAGTTAATATTAGACGTCTAGCCACTCGGCCACCGACGCACTTATTTGTTGTTATAGCGTCCATAGTAGGTAACACACTCTGCGAAAACAATAATATTCAAATTAGTTTCTTAAAATAGCTTATATTTGAAATAAAAATATTAAAAAAATACTTCAGTGTTGACTTTACATACAGAATTCTTAAATCAAGTACTAGCAATATTAGATTAACATAACCTCAATATTGTTTCAAATATTGTTGTTTATTTGTTTGAAGGTTTTTAGTGATGCCGCCTCCGTACTGAACCAAGTTGTCTAGACAGTTGGTAATCGGCTAGACTAATCTAAGCCATAAATAAACTGTTGAGAAAACTAACAGAAATTCAGAAAGGCTTTAAGTGTTTATAAAACAAAATTTTACTATTAGTAACTTGATAAACAAATAATTGGCTAAGAGTACGACTCGCGCACTGAGTCGCGTACCATTTTTTCGGTAGGAACTTTAAGGACCCGTGGCTCTCAGTCATCTTGTATCTGTCAAAAATATGGCAAATCTAAGTTAATCCTGAAAACGTGAGTTTATTTATACAACATTTCCTCACCCCAAAAGGATTGTTATTATTTGAAATTGGATTGAGCCATATTTTTATTATTTAGGGTTCTAAAGAGCCATAGTTTTCGATACGAGCAGCACACGAGCAGTGCCTTTGCGTATCGAAAACTACGGCTCTTATAAAATAATAACTATAATAACTATCAACCGTGTGCTGAGGAAATGTTATATAAATAAACTCACGTTTCCAGGATTAACTTAGATTTGTTATATTTTTGACAGATACAAGATGACCTTGACCACCGCCCCTTAAGACAGGATTTTTGTTGTGAACTATAAGAAAGGTCCTATACTCCTTATTTTTTTCAAAATTTTAGAGGAGGGTAAATTTTCGTATATTTTATTTAATATAATTTAAACTATGCATATAAAACATAAAAAATGGCATTCCTTATAACGAACCCTTTCATTTGATATGTCACATGATAAACTTGAAAAAATTTTTTTTTAATTATTCCCCTAAAATTAACCCCCGAAATTCAATTATTTACGCTATACGTCCGTGATTGGGTTATGACACTCTATATATATGTACCAAGTTTCAACTTTTTTCGTGACAGACGGACAGACAGACATACAGACGGACATACAGACAGACAAACAGACAAAAGAGTGATCCTATAAGTGTTTCAGTTTTTTCATCGGAGATGTACGGAACCCTAAAAATAAGCTTTTATATTAATAAAAATTAACTAAAAAGTTCAAAATAAACTTATTTCGATTGTACCTATACAAGCCATTTTCCACATTTTAACTTTTACATCTGTCGATGAAAAAACGGAATCACTTTATTTTTTACTTTTGATGGCATGATGGCAAAACCAGAGTACATCAAATGAGCCCAAACTTGATGGGCTTTCAAGTCGTTTCATTACATAGTTCCTGAGGCCATCTTCCGGCTCCATTATCAGATCCCTGAACATCATCTAGGACCAGATTACTTGTGAATACAAATCAAGTGAGCCCAAACTAGACGAGGTTACGTAGTTTCGTTACAGAGTTCCTGAGGCCACCTTCCGGCTCCATCATCAGATCCCTGAACATCATCTAGGACCAGAGTACTTGTGAATACAAATCAAGTGAGCCCAAACTAGACGGGGTTACGTGGTTTCGTTACAGAGTTCCTGAGGCCACCTTCCGGCTCCATCATCAGATCCCTGAACATCATCTAGGACCAGACTACTTGTGAATACAAATCAAGTGAGCCCAAACTAAACGAGGTTACGTAGTTTCGTTACAGAGTTCCTGAGGCCACTTTCCGGTTCCATCATCAGGACTCTGGACATTATCTAGGACCAGAGTACTTGTGATTACAAATCAAGTGAGCCCAAACTAGACGAGGTTACGTAGTTTCGTTACAGAGTTCCTGAGGCCACCTTCCGGTTCCATCATCAGGACTCTCGACATTATCTAGGACCAGAGTACTTGTGATTACAAATCAAGTGAGCCCAAACTAGACGAGGTTACGTAGTTTCGTTACAGAGTTCCTGAGGCCACCTTCCGGTTCCATCATCAGGACTCTGGACATTATCTAGGACCAGAGTACTTGTGATTACAAATCAAGTGAGCCCATACTAGACGAGGTTACGTAGTTTCGTTACAGAGTTCCTGAGGCCACCTTCCGGTTCCATCATCAGGACTCTGGACATTATCTACGACCATAGTACTTGTGATTACAAATTAAGTGAGCCCAAATTAGACGAGTTTACGTAGTTTCGTTACAGAGTTCCTGAGGCCACCTTCCGGTTCCATCATCAGGACTCTGGACATTATCTAGGACCAGAGTACTTGTGATTACAAATCAAGTGAGCCCATACTAGACGAGGTTACGTAGTTTCGTTACAGAGTTCCTGAGGCCACCTTCCGGTTCCATCATCAGGACTCTGGACATTATCTAGGACCAGAGTACTTGTGATTACAAATCAAGTGAGCCCATACTAGACGAGGTTACGTAGTTTCGTTACAGAGTTCCTGAGGCCACCTTCCGGTTCCATCATCAGGACTCTGGACATTATCTACGACCATAGTACTTGTGATTACAAATCAAGTGAGCCCAAATTAGACGAGTTTACGTAGTTTCGTTACAGAGTTCCTGAGGCCACCTTCCGGTTCCATCATCAGGACTCTGGACATTATCTAGGACCAGAG
Organism: Nemapogon koenigi; assembly: GCA_963924495.1. Taxonomy (NCBI): domain Eukaryota; kingdom Metazoa; phylum Arthropoda; class Insecta; order Lepidoptera; family Tineidae; genus Nemapogon; species Nemapogon koenigi. The sequence goes on along the minus strand of OZ004647.1, from coordinate 9,346,309 downwards.
TACTTGTGATTACAAATCAAGTGAGCCCATACTAGACGACGTTACGTAGTTTCGTTACAGAGTTCCTGAGGCCACCTTCCGGTTCCATCATCAGGACTCTGGACATTATCTACGACCATAGTACTTGTGATTACAAATCAAGTGAGCCCAAATTAGACGAGTTTACGTAGTTTCGTTACAGAGTTCCTGAGGCCACCTTCCGGTTCCATCATCAGGACTCTCGACATTATCTAGGACCAGAGTACTTGTGATTACAAATCAAGTGAGCCCAAACTAGACGAGGTTACGTAGTTTCGTTACAGAGTTCCTGAGGCCACCTTCCGGTTCCATCATCAGGACTCTCGACATTATCTAGGACCAGAGTACTTGTGATTACAAATCAAGTGAGCCCTAACTAGACGAGGTTACGTAGTTTCGTTACAGAGTTCCTGAGGCCACCTTCCGGTTTCATCATCAGGACTCTGGACATTATCTAGGACTCTGGTACTTGTGAATACAAATTTCTAAATTCCCGTTTTTCCATAGATGCTCCACCATCTTGAAAAAGTTCATGTTAAAATATACACAATAATCCCCCCTATATAAAGATCTTAGGGCGAAGTTTACTCAGGCTTTGATTCGGGAAAACGGCAAACTCACTTAATTAGAGGCACAAACAATAATTCTGCTTGTACACAGCTTGTTACAGCATGGCCTTAAATTTGATTTCGTCTAAAACGTAACTAAGTTTCGTTTTCGTTCACTTGCGTTTGTTTTTGAAGTTTGACTTTTACTTTAGCCGCTTAATAACCTTAACTCTGTAAGTTTGAATTGTTGATAATACAAATTTGAACTTTAGACCTTGACATCTAAGGCTGAAATTTGCAGATAAAAATTTGAGGACTTATTACGTTTTTGGTGTATATTTTTGTTTTGCAAAAGAATTAATGTAGCTACTTGTTGGAGTTTTAATGATACGATATCAAAAACTTTTCGAAGTTAGAATTAAAATCGGTACCTATTCGATTTCTTGAATATTTGAACAAATATATTGATTTATTCTGCATACGTTTATGATGCGTTAAATTACATCGTACTGTCAAGAAGCTTTTCCATCTAAATATACCTCAACAGAACTGGCCACTCGTTAGGTATAGCCTCACAAATACCATCGGCTAAGAGAGGGAGACTTGGTCTTCAGCTGAATACCCTGGCACCGATAACACGGTTTCGGGAGCTATAAGGCAACTCATGCAAAAAATAGCGATCAATTCAGAACAATTGATATCAAGCACTCCACGCTGTTGTGTAAATTGTTACAGGTGTTTCTGTCCACGCCAAAAGACAAAACGGCATGATGGTAATTAATTTTCGACTTTAAATACCTTGTAAGGTGTATCCAAACAATATTCTAAACATTTGCGCTTATCTTATTCTTTGCCTCGTTTGTTATGTAAATTTTATAAGCAACTCAAAAGGAAAGTTACGCTTTCCCAAACATGTTTTGAGCAATTAAGGAAATGGAGCTGAAGATTAGAATTTCAAATATTTTCATCGACGTACACAATGAACTTTGAAAACAGCTGCTACATTTTTAAAATTCAATAACAATTGTGTATGAACAATTTCCGTTGGAAAGATCAAAAATGTCGCGGATATGGCCGACATTAAAAAAAATGGCAACTTGCAAATACGACTCTTGCACAATTTGGTACATTAGATCTAAATTCGCGAAACCTTTATTTTTTTTGTACCTAACTGAAAAAAATTGCAAGAAAAATCTCGATTTATTACCGGAATTTAAGGAAAACAATAATTCTTGTAAATACATAAGAATATTTAAATTTTTAATGTACGTTTTTAAGGTAAAGAAACATTATTAAAAATCTCTTTTTCATAGAAAATAAAAACGTTTAGTAAAATCATTTACATTATCCCAGTCATCTACTATGTCACGGACTTCCGTTTTATTGCCTTCTACTTCCTATTTGTACCTATTAGGAATACAATTCACCCCCTTGAATAGGTAGCGTGATGTTAAATAGCATATAACCTTTCCCAAGAATTTGGGCTATCAAATGCAACAAGAATTTTTAAAATAGGTCCAGTATTTTTTGAGTTTATTCATTATAGTTTTTGAGTCTATAGAATACGAACAAACAAATATTAATTTTATTTATTAGAGAGCTTATGTTATTCAGTGATAATATAGCATTCTACTGGTGAAATAATTTTTAAAATCTCTTTATAATATAAGTATAGATGACAGGAATGTAACGCTAGAATTCCCTGTAGGCACTTCCAATAAACTGAAATTCAGTGCCAATATAATACAATATTAACAGATTTATGCAAACGTGATTCACTACAACAGGATATTAAGTGTGACTGAGGTGTGTGTTTCCATTACTATCCGATATTGCAAACAAAGTCCTACGCCGCATCAGTCTGTCTAACAAAAACTACTGAACGAAATTTAACGCGGTTTTCACTAGTATATAGGTTAATTTACGAGGACGGTTTACGAGTATTAAACGTGGAGCTATCATGTTTAGGAGCTGAGATACAGTATAAGTAAATCAAGTCGGGGAAAAAGGCTCTAGCGCGTTTTCATGACGTACGCTGTCTAGTCCGTCAGAGATATAAGAAAATAATGTAGAAAATAATTGTGTAGAATAAAATGTCAAAACAAGAAAGTCCGCGGTAGTATATATCTATTGCTAATATATAACTAGTGGTAAGCGTATTTCTTTATTTTTATTTATACTTTTTATAAACCGATATTGTACACCAGGAACAGTGTCCAACTTTTGCCAGTTGTATATTATTAAACAGAACTCGTGGCAGGCCTGCATCAACTTAATGGGCCTAGATGTGTCACTTATTAAACAAACGTATATATTTGTTACTTTTAGATGCGCACACTTTACGTGCCCTCCGAAGCACGAGAAATCGATTTAAGCATATATCCTTAAAGAAAATTGGTGCTTAGCCTTTTTGGCATGAGTAGGAATAGAAACTGAAGGAATAGAAGGAATGGTAGACATTTAGGCTATCGACTCCTTACAACAAAATAATATAGGAATTAATTGTGTGGAATTAAATTGTATCTACAAAAAGCCAGTAATTTTTTTGTTACAATTATTTACACTCAACACTATCCTACATAAATCTAAATATTAAAAATAACTAAATAAACCAGTTCTGCGTGGAATAGTGGCAATTTTCCCGCGGAGTCTCTATGCTGATTCGTTGAGCGATGAAGGAGCCAGCCTTTTTGTCACTAGAGTCGATCAATCGTGGGAATAATCTTAGAGTATATTAAGATGTGTTATGGAAACAGATTATTAATTGTTGTGGAACAATAATTACATGATTTAAACCTGCTGTGACAAAAGTGTATTATTACAAAATTTCAACGTTATATTTATTTAGTTTGCTATTGAAATCTCCCTGGTTTCACTAAATTGGAATTCAAAATTCACCGAAATTATTTTTTAATTTAATTATTTGTAGTTTTTTTAAACGGAAAATTTTTCCAACATTAGTGACCTGGCCCCGGCTTCGCCTGGGAAAATATCGGTTTACAAAAACGTAATTTAAATATCTAAACAATACATAAAGTACTAAGACTAAGGAGGGGCCATAGACGGACTCCCCCTTTCGCCAATTTTTTGCTCTTTGACCAGTTAAACTGACCAGGTGCGCAGTAATAAGTTACCTTATGTATCGTTGGTATCGTTTTGTGTCGCGAGTCAGAGCTCTAGAAAAATAGTTAATTGTGATGTTTTAAATGTGAAAGGCGATCTAGGACTTCTTATTTGCGGGAATTATTATGTTTATATTTTAGCATAATCATCATATTATAACGTAAAATCAGTTGCGACAATAAAACGACAGAAAAATACAGTGGTACAGGGGCTAGCACTTAGGCGTCTAATACTGCTTATCAATTAAACTTTTTTGTACATCATTATATTCTACATATCTCTGACTAACTATTTTTTGGCTGACTTGATTCACTTATACTGTTAATGTTCAGCTCCTAAACATGATATGTTCATGTTTAATACTCGTAAACCTTCCTCTTGAATCAACCTATCTAATAGCGAAAACCGCAATCAGATCCGTTTAGTAGTTTTAACGTGACAGGGGCAAAGACAGACTGTTTTATAATATGTAGTTATATGAAACATTATTTTGATTATTATTTCAAAATTTAATTAAATTTCATCCGTAAACAGTTTCACAATAATTTATTGTCAAAAAGTTATGGAAATCTATCTATCTATCATTACGCCTTTCATCCCAAGAGGGGTAGGCAGAGACAATCGAATGCCATTTGTTACGATCCTGACATATCTCTTTTGCTTCTTTTATATTCATCATACCTTTCATACATGCTCGGCGATTGAGTGTACTTTTAATATTTCCATCGATCAACATATTTTTTATATGTTCAATAAAAGTAGATCTAGGTCGTCCTCTGCCAGCATTTCCTTTCACTTCAGCCATATAAACCTTTTTAGTCAATCTTTCATCCTTCATTCTTTCAACGTGTCCAAACCAGCGTAAACAACTTTTCTTCATTTTTGTCACAACATCATCTTTTACTCCGCATTCTTCTCTAATGACATCGTTCCGGATGCGGTCAATACGCTTTATATCACACATTCTACGTAAAGACCGTATTTCCACTGCATTTATTTTATATATATAGATATATCTATATTACAGACTTTAATCTGCTTCAGTTATTTTATACTTATGAGAAACAACGGGAACAAGTATTATAGAACCTAATTCTGATATTTAGAGTACCTCTGGAAACTTAGTAGGAAACCCTGAAGGCAAAGGCTCACGTCCGTAAAGGCTGAAAGGCATTTTATCTGCGACAAACCTCGGTTGCATTATAGTAAGATATCGTTTATTATAATTTAAAGAATATATTTTTTGTTTTACTTAATATTTACGTTATATGCAATTAATGTCTGCCTAGCCCAATATGCCTGAATCCTAACGAATAAATGAGAAAGTGTGTTTTTTCTTCATTGACGTCCAAAGATAGCAACGGATTGACCTGTTTTTTACTGCTCAGAAATGGAGGGTCGCAGTATGATAAAGGCTGTATATCTAAAGTGTATATGACAAATACAAATTATTAATTTCAATGACTGGTGACTACGGAAACCCTATTACCAAGGCTTCGCTGTCCGTCCGTTCGTCCGACCGCCTGTCACAGGGCTGTATCTTTTGAACCGTAATAGGTAGACACTTTAAATTTTCACAGAGTACGTTTTAATATGGCTGCTATAATAACAAAAAATAAAATAAAGTTAATAATTATAGCGGGTCCCCAGACAATAAACGTGTTTGATCCAAATAGCAACATGAAAATAATTAATAACAAAATAATGGGCCCAAAAGTTGAGTAAAAATAAACACCCCAATTGACCACAAACAAATACCCAGCAAGAAATAATATTCATAACCCAAAAATTTCCCATTCCGACCGCCGGATGATCTAGGCGGACCGTTGTCTGTGGTCAGTTTCGGTGGACCGTACGGCGACGCGCCGGTGATTGGACGAATGTGTGGCCACCTTTATTAACCAAAAAGCTTAACTAGGTATAAAATATGAAGACAGTTACTTACAAACTGGCGCCATGTACCTGCAACCGCGGGGTCGGCCATACCTTATCCAGCCTTTATTGTTACCGTGACAAAGTGGATCACGAATTTAATAAGAGGCAACGATGAGAAATGCCCATGTCCACCTGCCGACATCTTTTGTTGTTGGACGTTTTATAAATGTGGGATGAATAAATAAATATTTTAGTTGAAACAACGCAAAGTAGCTTATAACAAGTAAATCACGGATCCCGGGAACCTTGTTACTGGCTTCAGGGTTCCTATAGAAGTGTAAAGTCATCCTCATTTAAGGCTCCATAATTTTTCTGGAATAAACTATTCCCAATTTCTCTGTAAATACTCCACCTGTGTCACTGTAATTTAGCATATAGTTACTTTTTCAATATATCTAAGTGAAATAGCTGTTATTTTTTCAATGGGGTTTATTGAATAGAAAATATGGGTGGTAAAACTTTGCCCCCGTTTTCTATTTTATACATTACAGTGACACAGGTGGATTATTTACAGAGAAATTGGGAATAGTTTATCTCCATACAAATTATGGATATAGGACTTAAGTAGCAAAAATATTATTTGAGGCGTCTTAACCATACCAACTGAGAAAGTATGTTATTGCCATAGTGAAAAACCGGCCAAGTGCGAATCAGACTCTCACACGAAAGGTTCCGTATGCTCAATAGTATCACGCTCCTGTATGGCGCAGGAACAAATAAGCGGGAGTATAGCGGTATCTGTGAAAATTTCAAGTGTCTAGCTATTATGGTTCATAAGATACAGTCCTGTGAGAGACGGACGGTTAGCGGAGCCTTAGTAATAGGGTTTCCGTTGTCACTCTTTGAGTACGAAACCCTAAAACTACGTCCGCATATACAGGTACCGGGACGGTTCTTGAGCGCTCGACGAAAAAGTGGGGGAATGTTTGCGCTTATGTAATTCGAGTGTAATATAATTATTATATTTGTTATATGTATATTTATTATAATTGATTTATTGGTGTTTGTTTTTACGATTGCTTTTTACTGCTGGTAAAATTAAATTTAATACCTCATACCGTCAAGCAGACCCAAAAATTGTGTTCTGCGCATCTAACGACCATCGCTCAAGAACCGTCCCGGTACCTACCTATACCTACATAATAATATGCTTTGCCATTTTCCAAAAAACGGTTAATGAAAACTTATAATCATTACAAAAGATCTTTTTTATGACATCCCATTCAATGGGCTTTCTTCCAATTTTTTTCATCTCAACTTTACATATGAATAAATTAAAATATATGATGATTTATTCAGTATAAATTAAGATCTCTAATAATTTTTTTTTTTTTCTGCACGGGTTGCCTTACAGCTCCCGAAACCGTGTTACGGTTCCAGGGTACCCAGCGGAAGACCAAGTCTCCCTCGTTTAGCCGATGGTATTTGTGAGGCTATACCTAACGAGTGGCCAGTTCTGTTGAGGTATATTTTAATTAAAAAACCCATTGGTACATCGCCGGGAGCCGGGATCGAACCCGGGGTCTGCCTAGTTAATACCAGACGTCTTAACCACTCGGCCACCGACGCACTAAATTTAATAATAAATATAAATATTTTTATCAAATTAGGTTCAAAACTGTAGACCTTAGATTTTTTTAAATACTGAGTTTGCGTCGAGTACAAACGCCTCGACAGTGAGCGCGATACAAACTCGCACTTGAGCCTCTGAACGATCTTATAACTACGTAACCCTAAAAAGTCTATTCACGGAAGCCCTATAGCTCCCAAGAATCGACAGTCTTCCTCGTTTATAAGGCGGATTACAAGCTGACCAAAAAGCTTGCAAAATTATTATACCTATATTTATATTAATGAATAAATATTATTCCTATACCGATTTTGCATAGTTTATTGCGCCCTTTAGGTAAGTTTGGCTTGAAAATGTATATTAGTTTCACGTACATCCCCTACGAAAGGGGCCTTTTATGAAAAAGGGATGCATAATGAAGGGGTTGATTGTATCCTTCCTGAAAACAAACAAACAAGTTTTATGTAGTTATTTGGGATAATATAATAATAACTATTAAGGTTGCTTGCTCTTAGTCTTGTATTGTTTATTTACCTGCCATTTAATATCGCACCTGTTTTCTATAGAGTTAGACAGAATTAATAATAATACCACTTGCCACAGTATTCATATGCATATAGGAACAATACAAAAACAGACACATATTCTGTAATCTGTAAGGGGTTGGGGGGTAAGGGGGAGAACGGAATAAGATCTATCCGACCCCAAATATCATCCTCACCTGCAGGCTTGGTACCTTCTGCTAGACAACAAACGACCGAACAATGGCGGTATAACCATACACCAAGCTAGGCAACTGGCTGGAAGAGGCTACAGCGAGCCTTACCTAAGACCTAAATAGTCTCAAAATGTCTGGTGCAGAAGGCAAGGGGAAACCACTGCACTATTCTTCCCAAGAAAGTTAACCATGGCGAGTTAATACACGGTGCCTCGCGCAGTGGACCGCCATGATTGACCACGACTGCTCTGTCAAGAGCACCACGACTGAGAAAACTAGTTTAGCCGGATTAAAAAGGAGTCGTAGTCAGCTATGTGGCTGTGACATAGGTAACGGTGGTTAAGCAGTATGATCGAGCCAAGATATTCTAATAAACACAGATTCGAGCATAAATGTAGTATAACTGCAGCTATATGTAAATTACGCGATAACTATATTTTTTTGCATTCTAAAGACTGATATTCTAAACATGAAATAATTGAAATAAAATTTTCAAAATCAGTTGAAGTCCTGCCCTGAAAGTCCTCAATTGTTAGCGTATGTTTAACCGACTTTGCGACTCAAATTCTTTTAATATATGTATTAATGTACAAATTCTATTTCGTTTATTTATCGATAATTTCATATGTTTTAAGAAAACGTTAACTAGAACTTGGCTTTTCTAATAGTTTTTGCATTATACTCATACAGCCAAAGTCTGTTTCGTGTGTTATCGCAAGACAGGTTTTGTTGAGAAATCGTACTTGCTCATGTTTCTGGTACGTGAATCTTGGTCTATCTTATCTTATCCTTTTATTTTATTAGCATTCAATCTCGCTTACATCGTTCTAAAGAGATATGGACAAAATAAGAAGCACGTAAACTGAGTTCGTTGCGCTGTGATGCGTCGCCTCAAGGATTCGTGGCTCTCAGTCATCTTGTATCTTTCAAAAATACGGCAAATCTCAGTTAATCTTGGAAATAGTTATTATTTTAAATTGGATTGAGCCATATTTTTATTATTTAGGGTTCTAAAGAGCCGTAGTTTTCAATACGAGCAGTGCATTTGCGTTTTTTAAATTATGGCTATTTTGAACTCTTAATAATGAAAATATGGGTCAATCCAATTTAAAATAATAACTATCAACCGTGTGCTGAGGAAATGTTGTATAAATAAACTCACGTTTCCAGGATTAACTTAGATTTGCCATATTTTTGACAGATACAAGATTTGGTGGATTTAAAAAATACATAGACAGAAGGCCTTTGTTCTGTCAAAATTAAAACAGAGTATCCAGTATGCTAGGTTCATAACTGAGTTTCAATCGGGACAAGGGAGGTGAAATAAGAAAAAAATGCAGCCCCGTTCGTTACAAAGAACGCATGCAAATTGATGGCACGATGGCAGTATTTTGGTATATATTTTTTACAATTTCCCACTTTTCGCTCGTGTCATAATATGAAATACTCTACCTATACTCTGTTCATTATTATATTGGTACTGGCAGCTCGCACCTTGGCTTCACACAGGTACAATATGACTAAAAACAATTTTAATATCTACATATTACTATGTACAGGTACCGGGACGGTTCTTGAGCGCTCGACGAAAAAGTGGGGGAATGTTTGCGCATATGTACATTCGAGTGCAATATAACTTGTATTTTTATTATAATTGATTTATTGGTGTTTGTTTTTACGATTGCTTTTTACTGCTGGTAAAATTAAAATACTAGTAACAGTAACTTTTTGCCAATAGTCCATATTGAACAGAACAGATTGCTGTTGCTGCACTTAATTGACCTAGATGTGTCACTTCTTTAACAGACGTAAATATCTATTGACGTGCCTAATGATATCTAATAGTGAAAACCGCAACAAAATCCGTTCAGTAGTTTTTGTGTGAAAAGGGCACATACAGACAGACGCGGTGGAGGACTTTGTTTTATAATATGTAGAAAACGGGGGCTCCCTGTACCAAACGCCCTTGAGAATATGAATAGCATGGGGCTACAGCCGCTTATGTTGAATACGCTAAGTGTGAGTAGAGAAGCGATAGCGTAGGTACCGCCCCTCTTTCTGGAATTTCTATATGATTTCGTATTTTTATTATTAAATTATGTAATTATAGATTATATAAAAAAAATTTAAAGTGTAATGTTTAGAGCATAAAATTATCCGTTGATTGGTGTAAACCGCAAATAAAAAGGACTTCAAAGTATGAAGTAGATGCACAATATATAAATACAGGGTCACTGTGTGTATACAAGTTTTATAATTATTTAAAACAAAAATAAAATAAAATAAAAGTGGAAAGACAAGTTGAGATATTAAAGATTTTTTTTGTATACTTATTTATTTTTAGTCCTTATAATTAACGAGAAGAGATCCTCTAAAAAGTACCTTTCTAAACGGGAACTGGGTAAATTATTGAAGCACAAATAACGACAGCGACATATACATGAAGGTATTTATTATAAACCTGGTAACTGCCCCCGACTTTATCACCAAGTAATTAGAAAATCAATATAATTTAGTAGGGTAAGGGGAAGAATGGAATAAAATCTATTCGACCCCAAATGTCATTATCACCTGCACGCTTGGTACCCTCTGCTAGACAACAAACGAGGCTCTGGCGACCGAGCAATGGCGGAAAATACACCTTGTTAGGCAACTGGCTGGAATAGGCTACAGCGAGCCTGAAGACCTAAATAGTCTCAAAATGTCTGGTGCAGAAGGCATGGGAAAAACCACTGCACTATTCTTCCGAAGAAAGTTAACGATGGTAGATTTTGGCAGAATTTATATTGTCACATTTAATTTACATACCTACTAACGGATAAGGTAGCATATTCCATAAGAGTGTATAGGCGACAAATCCCCCCCCCCCCCCCTCCGACTTGATTCACTAGGCAATTTTAATACACATAAAGTTTTTTTGATCAGAACAAGGAAAATCACATGCAAATCGGTTCCGTGTTTTTTATATGAGCACAGTTAGGTATAAAGTTAGTTTTTCTAATCTTGTCTTTAAAACAAATCTAAAAAAAGGACTTTACAGATAAAAAAACAAGCGGCGACTTATTTTATACTACGTTCGGTAGTAAATACGAACACATTTTATATCGTTCGTAGAATTTCGACCAATATTTATTTTGAAGTCCGGAAAAGCAAACGCAATATTTGCTTGTCCCCGATCATTATGAGGGCATTATGTCCACATATTAAAAATATTTCACGCTGCTGGTTCACTTTGAGTTCTTCTTCTTTGTGGCTCCACTAATGTTAATCAGTGATTTGCTAATGTCAAGTAATATAATATAGCCTTTATAATATCAATATAATATAAATTGGTAGCTAAGATGATCCCACCGATTGTGATTTATGTCTTTTTAATCACAACTATCATAGCGCGGGCGGGATTAGGTAAACCGGATTCCCCCATCATGTCACGTCAGAACGGAAAAGTGAAATTGTCATTAAATTTTAGTTTCGTTATTTTTTATGTCTTAGTTATTCGATGGAGGCGCCAGTGTCGATTGTGAGTTTATTGCGTTTTGACAGCAGTTGCTAGACCGACATAATTGCTGCCACGCGACTGGTTGTTAGTTGCAAAATTTAAGCTTACAGGCTTGGAAAAGCAAATTCAATATTTGTTTGTCTCGATCATTATGAGGGCATTATGTAGAGATATTAAATTTAACGAATCATCCACCATCTGTTACCGAGCGTGTGTAGCTACAATAATAATTTCGGATTGTTAGCAAATCTGTGGCCTAATTTGTATAGATTTCAAGTAAATGCCCCAATAATTTCAGTCTATTTTCTGGATATTTCCTAGTCTGATATTATGGAAAATAATATACAATAGAGTTCGTATTTGAATAATAAAATTAATACTTACTAAATTATGAGATAGAGTAATGTGACAAAATGGCGACCGTATAATGCTCTACGAAGCAAAAAAAAAAAGGGTGCATTACCGCCGAGTGGTTAAGACGTCTGGTATTAACTAGGCAAACCACAGGTTCGATCCTGAATCCCGGACATGCAACAATGGGTTTTTTTTATAATAAATTAAAAACTTATGTACATAATCCGACAAACCAGACTTAAAGGCTTTTCCATCTAAATATACCTTAACAGAACTGGCCACTGGTTAGGTATTGCCTCACAAATACCAACCGGCTAAAAAAGGCAGACTTGGTCTTCCGCTGGATGAAGAAGAATGAAAGACAAAACGACGACTTCTTCGAAGCATTAAAAAAATTGGTTATTTAGTTTTTCTGAATCGAGGTCTAATTTTCTTTGTGGCACTCCGTGTATATTTTTAACGAAAATTATTTTAAGATTATAACTTTTGACAACTTTCTTGAAAAATCAAGAGATTCAGTAAGTACGGATGCGATTAAACTGAAACTCTTAGTAAATAATATAACTTCAAATATATACAATTATATTTCTAGCTGTAATAATTACGCATCTGCTATCAATACACTTGCACGCATGTTTGTTAAACCAAAGAGTGAAATATGGACAACTGACGTCAAGTGGACACTGTTACTGATGTGTACTGACTGTGTTTTGTAAGTGTAAAATATTTGCAAGATTTAAATTAGAAACATTACGATCGGCGCTGTCTGATTATAATAATATTTATAATTTTTATATTTCTAGTTTTCCATTGTCGTTTGTTCAGACATGAGCACTCAAAGTACAGTGACGAGCAATATAAAAAGTCACTTGCAAAGTGCCTAAAAAAAGCAATATAAAATTTGTTTTTACATTGTTTAATTAACACATTTATTTAAATTTGCTTTCTTTCCATTGGGTGTTTTTTTAACCGTTATTAAATACACTTGAATGTTGCTTTTTACTTCAAAAAGCTATCTGGCGTGGTTTCGGAAATATTTCATGATAAATTATTGGCTTTTTTATATTGCTCGTCAGTGTATTTTAATACAATTTTCTAGATTTCCATTGTCGTTTGTTCAAACAAGAGCACTCAAACTATTATAAGTCTGACAGACCTATTTTCTGTATTTATTGTATAAATTTTATTAAATATTTCACCTACGCTTGCAAAGTCGTCCTTATAAGTTGTAAATAAAAGTCTAGAAATAAGTGCCAAATAATGTTAATAATTTGAAGTTATTTATATACACTTTGCGAGTCCGAAATTTTCCGTCTATCCGCTAAAACTTCCCACTTAGCACCTACTTACTCTGCTAGATGGAATGTGTCAAGTTTTGGCAACTTACTGGACCTTGGTGAACAAACTTAGAACAACATTAACAAAGATAACGGAAGCTTTTACTTACTAAAAGTTGTTACTTGCGGAATTTTCATTCAATTTTCTCTTTCGCCCTTTCATATTTCGACGAATTATTCATAATGTTTTTAAGGGACGGGTTTTGGTGTGCAGTTAATTATTTTATGTAATATTTTATCTAATTATGTAAAATAAAGTTTATATAAAATAACCGATGTATATTGACTAATTACACATTTATGTACCTACATACGTCTCTAATATTTAAAAAGAATATAAAAACCTTAAATCTAATCTAAACATTAAAAATAACTAAATAAACCTGGTCAGCGTCGAATAGTGGCAATAATACTAGCTGCATTTCCCCGGTGAATCGCGATGATGATTCGTTGAGCGAGGAAGGAGTGTTGGAGATTGTTGTATAGATATTGGATGCAGAATCCTTATGTTCTTAGTTCCGGGGTCCTCAGTTAGACAATTTCAATACTAAATATAACGAGTGGCCAGCTCCAGTATACATCCTTTTCATGAGGTGAGACAGATTTTACCATTTAAACACGCATTTACAAAATTACGCTCTTCCATACTAGATATTGAGAAAGTAATTTAAACCTTCCTTTTTGTCTCATACAAAAACGGACTTCAGCAATTCAAGTATTGAACAAAAAAATTATTAAAAATAGCAAGTTCAATAGATTCTTAAAGTATATGAAATTATCTATAGGTACTCAATTTGTCAAAAATATGTCAATATCAACTACACCTAAGTTTCACGAAGCCTTGAATGTCATAAATTTCAGGCATATTTTCAACCGACTTTTCTCTTAAAATAATACTAATGTATATTTTTTTTGCATATCGAGTAAAAATAATGTCACATACTTTACGGATCCATTAACTAGAACTTGCTGTTTCTAATATTTTTTGTACAATACTTGAATTGCTGAAGTCCGTTTTGTGTATATTGTACCGATTTTGTTTGGAAATTTCTTTCGCTCGGATATTGGGTGAAAGCGATTCAAAATTTTCGAACACGTGCGTTTTTTAGTTTGTTATGCGACCAAGAGAGCTCGACCATCCATTCTTTTTATGAGTCCATATTCAAACAAATTTTATCTTTCAAGTTGTCCTATTGTACTGGTCTATTGGAAGGGGTTTGCAATGAAACTCAAAATAAACATTTGTGAATATTTCCATTTAATTTTCTTCCTCCAAAACTTTGAAAACACTTCGACAGTTACAAAGATTCTTTCCCAATTCTATTATAATGTCACAACATAAACGAATTTCGTCAATAAAATTGTTAATTAGCAACACAATAGGATATCTTATACCCTGCGAAATAAAATGGCGAATTTAACTAATAATTTCATTTTTTATTTCATTCGACGCCATTCGGTCTTATTCGATGATATTCGAGATATCAGCATTCAAACATGAATAGGAATTAACTTTGTAATATAAAACATATTTACAATTTTACTTTAATACAAATTATTTACAAATTTCATCTTAATGGACAAAATTAATATTACCTAATCATTTTTACTATCACATTTTGTGATTATGCTTAAATTCTAATTAAATAATGACACAGATTTTATGAGAAAAATTTAAATAACGGATATCTACATAAATTTTATGTTCAAATCATAACTAGGAGTACCAATTTAATAGTTAATTAAAATCTATTTACATTAGTTTTTTAATTGCTTGTTTTTAAATTAAAATATTGGTTAAATAGGTAAACGAAATAACATTTTTATCACAACCATTCACATTTTTCAAATGAAATTATAAAAAAACATAAGTACACACACACATCAGATTTCAATCGATTTTATAATATAATTATTTATAATAACAAAGAAAATGGCAGTGAACGACTTAACAATTTACATTTTTTTCTATAATGTGTTACTGTAAATATTGATTTTATTAATAAAATTGTTACAAATATTGTAAAAATCAGTCTTAACTTTTACTGATTGGGAAATAATGGTAAATTAAGTTCAGTACGATTTTTCAGAAAATATGAAAATTCGCCAAAATTATAACAAACTTGGAATTCGTACCTATTAAGTAACAATATAACAATTTTACAATATATTAATTCGTTTATAAATTAAATAAAATAACAAAGAGTATTAAATGTACTTAACATTATCAAAGTAAATGTTATTAATTAGTATTTAATTATTTAGCTATGTGCTGGTAATGTAGATAATATATACATTTTATTATTATTTTACTAGAATTGTCACATGCAGATTAAATTATTTTTGTTTGATGAAGAATTTTCCAAAAAATTTGAAATGCTACCAATTTTTACTTATAATATTCTAATTGTTAATAATATAATGAAATAATTTTCAAATCGGTCCAGTACTTTTCGAGATTACTTCTTACTTTCATACTCTTTTCAATTTTTATTTCCCTAAAAACCTTAATTACGAACATTTAAAAATAGCCAAATCGGTCCAGTAGAATTTTTAATTATATAGAAGACTGGAAATATAATGTATGGCAACGCCTGAGAGAGAAAATAGCAATGTTTGGTGACGTTGTAATTTTGAGTAGGCGCTTTTTTACATCATATAAAATTGGCCTCCACTAACAGCCCTATTATTTTATCGGGATAATATTATTATTTAGTTTATAGTCCATCCTGAAGGTTCATTCTAAATATTGGTGATTTTTATTTTATATATTTTTTAAATCATATGAGTAGTTTCGAAAATAACTTTCTACATACAAATTTACAAACAATTATATATGGTTTGGATACGTTGTAAAATGAAGGATGAAAGATTTACTAAAAAGGTTTATATGGCTGAAGTGAAAGGAAACAATGGCAGAGGATGACTTAGGTGTTCTTTTATTGAACATATAAAAAATGTATTGATCGATGGCAATATTAAAAGTACACACAATCGCCGAGCATTATGAAAGGTGTTGGGACCGTAGCAAATGGCATTCGATTGTCTCTGCCAATCCCTCTTGGGATAAATGACGTGATGATAAATAGATTATAATATAAGTTTAAATAGATTATACCAACTTGCTCCCGTCCCCGGCTTCGCCCCGGGATAAATGGTTGCCTATGTCAAGAGGAAACATGGAAGATCTGATGTCAATAGACTCTAAAGTTTTACAAAAACTATTTTAAATATTACGGGGTAAGGGGGAGAACGGAATAAGATCTATCCGACTCCAAATGTCATCCTCACCTGCACGCTTGGTACCCTCTGCTAGACAACAAACGAGGCTCTGGCGACCGAGCAATGGCGGTATAATCATACACCTAGCTAGGCAACTGGCTGGAAGAGGCTACAGCGAGCCTGAAGACCTAAATAGTCTCAAAATGTCTGGTGCAGAAGGCAAGAGGAAACCACTGCACTATTCTTCCCAAAGTTAACCATGGCGAGTCAATACAAGGTGCGTTGCGCTGTGGACCGCCATGATTGACCACGACTGCTCTGTCAAGAGCACCACGACTAAGAAGAATTTTAAATATAAATGTGCAAACATATATCTGCAAGACTGATCAGTTTACGTCAAAACTTGTTCAAATGCGTGCTTACTGTTCATATATCCGATACACGTACTCTATTATTAATAAAGATCATTACTTATAACGTCATTTAAATGCGAGGGGAGCTTCAGGCAACGCAAGTGTATAATTCAGAATTAAATAATGCAACGAAAATAATGTAGGTTTTGTCATCAATGTAGCGCAGTTTCATTTCAAAAAGTCCATTAATTTAATCTATTCATAGTTCAAGCTGTACAAACGGTCCCCAGAATCTCGTAAGCAAAGCGCTGTTCCGTAATTTTGGCGCTAACATAAACTGAAATGCAATTTATTTAGCAATTATTTTTCAGGAAATTGTATAGACGCAAGTAATGTTTATTTTCTTTTAAAAGCGTTTGGATTTATATTTTTAAGGGTGTGACCTTTTGAATATTACGATAAAAATGATGATAAATTAGAAGGTTTCCATCTAAGTATACCTCAAGAGAACTGCCAAATAGTTAGCCTCACAAATACCATTGGCTTAAAGAGAAAGACTTGGTCTTGATTACCAATTTATTGTTTCAATTCTAATACCGTTATGGCATGTTATTATCTTGTAAAATATAATTAGCTTTTCGTCTCGGCTTCACCAGCCATATATAGGTAGTAAACCTTCATTATAGAAATGATACAAAAGACAGATTCTAAGTCTAAGATTTTTTCTTCACGGGTTACCATATGACTCCCAAAACCATGTTATTGATCCCAGGGTACCCAGCGGAAGACTAAGTCTTCCTCTTTTAGCCGATAGTAGTCGTGAACGTGAGGCAAGTTCTTTTGATGTATATTTAGATGGAAAAGCCTCTAAGTGTTTGTCAGAAACCCATATATGGCGGTATAATATCAGACGTATTAACCACTCGGCCACCGACGCATACTAAGTTGAATAATAGGAAATTGATTCCTGAAAGTTTAGTTCAATAAACTGCAACTTAATTTTTTTATATTTATTTTTATGTAGAAAAGTTGTCTTAGAAAAACACAACTATCTGAAAAAAAAAACGTAATATGAAAGTGCTGTGACATACGTCTGTCTGTCTGTCAGATAGAAACTATACCAGTACGGAACCCTTGAATAAAATAGGTAATCAAAATTTTATACAGTTATTAAAATTTCCCTGTAAATTAAAAAATCTGATAAGAATTAATGAATGTGATAATTAAATTCTTACAGTAATTAGCTAATTTATTGTTTTTGCATAGAACTACAAAATCTGGTTTTCATTAATAATAATGAAAGCTGTTTTTATTTTTAAAGTTATTGTTTTTGTTCGTTTGATATTAGCAGACGATAACGAAGAAAAAGAAGATTATGAAGAACCATTTACAGCAGAAAATGAGCCTAGAGAAGCGTTTAAATGTAAACTAAGTTATAATTTATTACCATTACCAAATCACAATTTTTTGAAAGGAGAATGGCACCACTTATATTATTGGAACACAAATAAGATGTCGTTAGATCATATAAACGCCTGCCTATCAATGAAATTTACAGTAGCAACAGCAAATGAAAAACAACAAAAAAAAGATAAATGTTCAAATACAACCTTTGATTGGGATTATGCAGAATATAAATCAGTTTCGACAGTAAATCCTAAATCGTCGACATTAATTACAGTGAAACCAGACAAAGAAACTTTTCTAACAATATTATGTGATGTAGGAAGAATACACTTTAATTATGTTGCAGATAATTATATGGTTGTGTACCAGGGTCAAATACTTTCAGACAAACAAATATATAGGTCTCCAATCTCACCACCACTTGCCTTATTTGGAAGATATAAGCCGCCCAAAAGTGAGATTGATTGCATAGTTAAAAACTTGAAATTACCACCGAACATGGTTGGGAAACATACACCTTGTAGAAATCTAACGGATATTTGGGATATTGATTATGATGAAAAATAAATATTGTTGTGTGTAAACAATTGTAAGAAAAGCTATAAATAAAAATACATAATGCTGTTTTAGTTCCATCACTTACTTATGGAAGCGAGACTTGGGTATGGAATAAGAAGCATGAAAGTAAGATAAATGAAGTGGAAATGCGGTCTTTACGGTTTGCGGTTTATATGTGATATAAAACGTATTGACTGCATCCGGAACGATGTCATTGGAGAAGAATGCGGAGTGAATTGGTTTGGACACGTTGAAAGAATGAAAGATGATAAATAAGAATTATAAATAAATAAATAAAAAGGCTGCTGAAGTGAAAGGAAATGCTGGCAGAGGACGACCTAGGTGTACTTTAAACATATGTGAACATATAAAAAATGAAAGGGGTTAAGTGAGCCCGCGGGCTAAATGGGCTGTGGGCTGAGTTGCCTCTGGAATAAAAATTTACATAATAATATTGACGTATAAAGTAAGCGTCAGGACAGTATAGAATTTTTATAAACAAACAGGTGGTTGATTCCACATCCGGTCATGGCGCCGACCGCACGCGTTTTCGTCATGGCGTGATGTGGAATCCGGTTTAATCCCGGCCGCGCTGTGATGGTTGTGATTAGTCAGTGATTAATAAGACATATCACAGTCGGCGGGATAATCTTAGCTACCGATTTATTGGCTTACTATTGCACAAGATTAAACAAACACTGGAGACTGGCAGAAATTGCGACGAAAGTCAGCACTGTTGCCATATATCAAAAGAAGAAGAAACAGGTGGTTGCAATATTTTTCATGGACTTTTTTTTTTCAATATAAATAACAAAGAACATGAAATAAGTATACTATACATAACCTGACCAAATTGAATAGTTCCCAAGTTCTGAATAATTTTATTACTTAGTTAATTCAGTCGTATTTTTTTAATTATTAGTATAATCCGATGCACATAAAAAGAGCTCCAGCCGCCGGTGGCAGGGATATGTTTATGCACAGTCGCGCACATATCAACGAAAGCAAATGTCAACTGACGAACCAATCGCAGGCCGGCAAAGTAACGCGACGCGTGCTCCCTCCGTCGCGCCGCACCTCACACCACCAATTTGCTCTGTAATTTAGTCTTGCGCAGGTATACCCGGAGCTCTTTTTACGTGCGTCGAATTGTGCATAGAAGTGTGACTGGATCGTTTATCAGATTCCATATTCTTCACGAAAGAGTTCCTAATTCTACTATTGACTTATCTTTGTCAAGTCTTATATAAATAAAAATCAAATGCTGTTCGTTGGTAGCGCATCCATTAAAAACGGCTGAACCGATTTGGCTATTTTTTTCAAAATGTTCGTAGGTTTTTAGGGAAAGAAAAATTGGAAATTTCAGGAATAACTGTGCTTTTATCTATAGGATTTTTGTATGAACTCAAGACCATAATAGGGTATGAAAGTTAATAATTAATAACAATTTCGTTAATATGGATTAGAAATAAAATTGTACCTTCAAACACAAAATATTAATCACATATGACAATTCAAAAATTACATTAAAACATATTTACAATAGCCTACAGTTGCGTGGTTTGTCAAAGAGGGGTGTCACGTGGTAATTGTCTTGGTTGCGCCGGAGCTGCTACCGGTCTAGGCAATGTTCGTAGATGTTGAAGAGGTATGCCGCACCGAGATTCTGGGAGTGGTTGGCCCATAGACGAACCTCGAGGTAAAGTGCAAGACCCTGCAGCGAATCTGGCTGGTGGAGGGATGTTGTTCGTGGTTTGCTGGAAAATTGGCACAAGTTTTATATTTATTTATGAAGCGTTGTCGAGTGGATAAAAATAAACCAGTTCTGTCTACCTGCAAAATGTGCAATAATTTAGACGAATCAGAGATCCCGGGGCGGGTTTCAGGAATACCTTAGTTTTACAGTAATTTGTGCAGACAGACACACGGACTGGCTAGTGTGTCGCCGAATCGAGTTGATTATAATGACGACCTAGTATTTAGAAACTAAGAATTTGTTGGGCAGGGTTGTGAATGATTCGATTAGTACTAGGGAACTACCTCTGAATGAATGTCTGTTTAAATGTCAGACTAAGCCAGTTCGAATATTTAATCTGATGGTGTGACCTCACTTGTTTGTGTTTGCGTATTTGCTATTTCGACAGATACCTTCCATACGATGCTGTCAAAAATTTGAAATCAGAACGAACATTCGTAAACGCCAAAAGGTCTAAATACTGAAAGTTCATATGACACATCCAAATTAGGGGTAGAGTTACAGAATTTTATAAGATTTTGAACAACAAACATTAAAAAAAAAAAGAAAGGTCACTGCCTTTTTAAAATTAACCAGGGACATGTGCTCGTTTTATTTAACCTCATTTATGCATTTTTTAAGAATAGAATGAGGACGAGATTGAGGAAGAGACACTCCAAAAAATATCTGGTATAAACTGACAAGTTCTTACTTTAGTACAATAAACAATAAAGTTAAAGAAAAATTAATAAATCTTACTTACAGTTTGTTCATTAAACGAAGGCGGTGGTGCCGTCCTCAAAGCACAGTATCCTGGAGGTAGACCTCCTCGAACCCCTGCGACACTTCCTCTATGACCCCGACTTCCTGGAGGTGATATAGTTGACACTTGTTGCTGGCGATAGTAGTCCAACTGGGAATATAAAAACTGCTTCAGTTTAAAAACATGAAATTAAAATAGATGTATTCACACCAGCACATTCATTCTGAAACTGCGAAATATACTAATCGCCCGTGATAAAGCGCAACCCGACCAAGATTAGTACAGGCACAAGAAAAAAAAATCTTCACGGATTGCCTTGCAGCTTGCGGGAACCGTTGCCCGCCCCAGGGTACTCAGCCGAAAATAAAGTCTTCCTCACTTAGCCCAAGATTTTTTAAGGCTATACCTAACGAGCCCCTGACAGCTCTGTTGAGGTATGTAGATGGAAAAGCCTCTTTACGACCAAGATTAGTACAGGCATAAGAATCACTACATATTATAAAACAAAGGCCCCCGCCGCTTCTGCCTGTGCCCTTTTCACGCAAAAACTACTGAACTGGTTTTGTTGCGGTTTTAACTATTAGATAGGTTGATTCACCGGGAAGGGTTTCGAGTATTAAACATGGACCTATGATGTATTGCTGAATACGTCGGAGAAAAAGTTATCCCCAGCGAGTTTTTATTGCGCATGCTGTCTAATCCATCATAGACATAACAAAATTATATAGGAAAGAATTGTATGGAATAAAATGATCTACAAAAAAGTCTCTAATAAATAAGTAGTTATACGCGTATTACTATTTATGTAGGTATTCAAATTGTTGTAAAACCAAATCAGGCACGACTACCTGTAATATGGCGCAGCTTATATACAATTATCTGATATCTTGATCGGATTGCATTTTATCACGGGCGATAAGTCTCTTTCGAAAGTTCAGAATTGACGTACTGGTTTTGGTTGGGGTAGATATCTGCATTTGTCTCGAAACGTTAATTAATTAGTATATCTATTAAAAAATGTATTTCAGCCCGTCCAGGCGTTTTTCGGTTTAAATTACGATTACTCCATATTTTTTCTAATCGATTCTGTATCTTTCGAGTTAAGCTCTTACAAACAATCAAACTTCTCTTCATAATATTGATACATAAGATCTGTCACTTCCTATTAATAAGGAAAAAAAAATTTTTTTATCTATTATTTTGATATCGAAGGTTGTTATAAATCAGCTCTTACCTGCATCTGATCAGTATCAGAAGGTATAATATCAGGATTTCTATCATCACTCTCACTGTCATCTTTCTCTCTTAATTTATCTGGAGACGAAGGTTGGGAGGATGGTGGCGGTGCAGATCTAGGTTTGCGTTTAGCACATCTCTGTTTTAATGCCAACATGAATACAACCAATAGCACCATCACAATACATCCACCGCCAAGAGCTGCTGACAATGCTCCTGATATTTGGAATGCTGTCCTTGGTAAATCTGAAAATATTTGACTGGTTAATAAAGTCCCATCTAAATATACCTCAACGGAACTAGCTCTCACAAATTGGCTGGAAGAGGGACATTGACCGATGACACGCTTTCGGGAGGTTAAGATAACCTATAAAGAAAAAAAATTTGGCAGCAATATGCTCATTGGGGTCCGCGAACACATTTTCACGGGTTGCCTTACAGCTTCCGAAATCGTGTTACCGTTCCAGGGTATCCAGAGGAAGACCAAGTCTCCCTCGTTTAGCCGATGGTATTTGTGAGGCTATACCTAACGAGTGGCTAGGTCTGTTGAGATAGATATATTTAGATGGAAAAGCCTCTAAGTGTGGTTTGTCGGATTATGTACATAAGTTTTAAGATAATAAAAAAACCGATTGGTACATGGCCGGGAGTCAAAAACATCAATCCTCATATTGCGCAAAAAAGCTTTTTTTATTACATTCGTTCCCGCTAGTGCCACTGACTAGTACCAACGGTGGAAAAGTTTGGGAAACGCTGGCTTAGACAATCTTCTTGCTCATAAAACATTTAAATAGACAGTTAATGTGGAAATGGAAAGAGATTAAGGAAGTTTAAAATGTATGTATGTTCCAATCCAAGACCTCCAAAATAAAAAATACGAAAAACTTACCCAAGCTTTTATCATGCACGTGATGTTTCTCAGGTGGTCTCAACGTACTCGCCCTAATAGGAAAAGGAGATGCCTGTCCTTTAGAATTATATGCTAGGACGGACACGGCGTAAGTCCTTCCTGGGTCCAAACCGACGGCTGTGAACCTCGGCACGGCACTCGACACATTGGCCAGAATTTCCTGCATAAACACAATCATAATATTATTTTAGTGGTAGACATTCTCGCTATTAAGAGCTCTATATCCATAATTTGTATGGGGATAAACTATTCCCAATATTTCTGTAAATAATCCACCTGTGTCACTGTAATTTAGCATATAGTTACTTATTCAATATATCTAAGTGAAATAGCCGTTATTTTTTTAATTGGTTTTATTGAATAGGAAATATGGGTGGTAAAATTTTTAGCCAAGGTATCAGTAAAATAGATCTAATAAATAAATAATAAAGGGCGTGAACACGAATAATAGAAAAGATTTAAAGATTGAAATCTGAGACCCTAATTTAATTTTATCACTCAAGCCAAAAAAATTAAGCATCAATTTTATGGTTCATAATTTCATATATACAAGGCAGTTATTATGTATGTATAATATCTTCAATATCTATCTATCTATCATCACGCCTTTTATCCTAAAAGGGGTAGACAAAGACAATCGCATACCATTTGCTACGATCCCGACATACCTCTTATTCATCATACCTTTCATACTCGGTGATTGTGTGTCATTGTAGTCTTCAAGATATAAACCTTAATAAAAAATGACAGTGAAGTCAGACAATATTCCACTAGTTTCCTCATAGATATTCGTAATTTCACATTCCACATACCTCAGTGACAATGTCCCTGACTTCTAAGAGAAACGACTGCGGCATACCTCCGTTGAAACCCTCCATGCATCGCACACCAAATGAGGTCAGCGATGCATTCACCACAGTGCAGTTGTGAACTTGATCTGGCTTACCTGTTGGAGATTTGGGTCATGTATCACATAGCTTAAGTAACCTAGCTTGGGGTTTATCGGATAGCAAAGCCTTCTTGAAAATACCTTCGGATTTGCAGAATCGTACATTTTTGCAGGATATAATATTTTAAATGATTAGGTTGATGATAGGGTTTAATAGCCGATCAAGCCATAAAAGGTAAGCACAAAATTAAATTTACTTTAATAGATTTCTCAAAATGTAATAGATGCGATCTAGATTAGATAGGCTCATTTACCGGGAAGGTTTACGAGTGAGCTGAGAATTAACAGTATAAGTGAATGAAATCGGGGAAAAAGTTAGCACCAGCGAGTTTTCATGGCGTATGCTGTCTAATCCGTCAGAGATATAACAATTTGATGTAGGAAACAATTATGTAGAATAAAATGATATACAAAAAATTCTACGTTAGCATATATCTATCTCTATTTTTTATTTAGCCATAAGAAGAACTATTTCAACGAAGTATTTCCGTATTATGGGATGGCCTAGGCTAGGGCATTCCCTCTTGTCATGGATGATAAGAATCTACAAAGTGATACATAAAATATTTTACCTGCAGCTATAATGTGGTATACACAAGGCACTCTTTGCGTTCCAATTCTATTCTCAGCAAAACAGAGTAAAGTACCATAGTCCATCTCAGTATGTGGGGTATATGACACTATTGAACTTGTACCAGATCTTGTAATGAAAGCTTGGCTCACGTCAATACTGTTTGCTGTATTGTTGAATGTCCATCGGAACTGCAAAAATCAAATAAGTTATAGGGGTACGCGCCCAAATTGTCCGCCCACAGTCTTATCTTCTTCTTGTTATTTTATAATGGCTCAAGTATTAATAGCCGATTAATCGGTATGTAAGATGATCCCGCCGACCGTGACATTCCCTATTAATCACTTACTAATCACAACTATCACAGCGCGGACGGGATTAAACTGGATTCCCCATCACTTCACGTTGATCACCATGACATGACGTGGAATCGCACAGTCTTATCACTTAACTGGCAACTGCGACGAATTGAAGAATAATTCCTGTTAACTAATTCACTATCGAAACTACGAGCAACTAAGGAATTAAAAAACGGTGTCGTGGGACACCCGGTTGGAACGAAGTTCCTTTCGCTATAATATATCATATATTAAATAACAGGCACAATGAAATAAATTAACAACAAAAAAGTCAAGAAAATAAACATTTAATTATTAATTATTGTAAAAATAGAAACTAATTATAAACTTAATCAGTACATATTGTAATATAAATGCACTGCACTACATACATGACTGTAAATGCAGCAAGTGTCGTGATTTTGATGACTTTAATTCATACAAGAAATGACATGTACTTGCAAACAAATAGAATAAAACTGCAATTTGCTACCGGTTGCTATAGCGACCAAATTGATGACACGCGTCTAGTTGTTAGTTGCAAATAGCTTATAGGTATGTGGTTCGATTTCATATAGTTTTCTTAACTAATAAAATGATTAGAAAATTTAAATTTAGGAACATTTTTTAAAGTTGTAC
The DNA here is from genome assembly GCA_963924495.1 of Nemapogon koenigi. Taxonomy (NCBI): domain Eukaryota; kingdom Metazoa; phylum Arthropoda; class Insecta; order Lepidoptera; family Tineidae; genus Nemapogon; species Nemapogon koenigi. Next base: position 9,320,526 of record OZ004647.1, on the reverse strand, counting down.
TTTATCTTCTAAATTAAAATTTTGATGGTTGGTTGCTTGGTCTTATTATATTTTTAGATCATTTAAATTACATGATTTGGGCATTTAACGATCTTAGCAGCTTATATTGCGATATTATTTACTACTGACAAGCCACTTGTGAACCTTTATTGCATTTTAGAAGGCGTCCAGTATGGAGAAATACCCCATACTTTCATCAGAACCGATGGAATCATGGCGGTGTTATGACATATGAACATGGCGAAATTACAAGGGACCCTCTTTTTAGCATTTATCTACGTAACGTTAAATATTACAGTTTATAATATAAAATTTACTTACATGGACATCGGGAGGATTTGCGTCAACTTTGCAGATTATTTGGGCTTTCTCCTGCTTCGCTATACCGTGAACTCTTTGTTGTGATACGCGGCACGTTGGTGCATCTGAAAGTATGCAGCTGTTTGTAATTTCTTGATTCCCTTTGCTTTTGCTGAATTTAATTTCAGCCTAATACTTTGCGAAGAGAAGTGTATTTAAGAAAAATACATTTATGTGTGGTCATGCGAAAAGGGACCTAAGGTTTTTGTTTCTTTTTGGTGATGTTGAAGCTTTGGACTTTCAATCTTATTTTACCCTTATCAGAATATTTTTGCGTGATTATTCTTTAAAAAATAAAACTATTAACTCGTGTTTCTCTTCAGGTCCCATTTTTGCGTTTGTCACAATATTTATTAACAAATATGGTGAAATCATATTGTCCAAGCTTAGATTGATTTACAAAAATAGTTTAGGAATCTACGAGATATCTTCAAAACACTTATTCGATTAGAATCATTAAGCTTGAATAGACCTTTAATATCACAAATATTTTAATTAACAGTACTTACAAAGTACGTCAAGTTTAAAAGGCTTGCTCCTCCCATCTCCCTCCGCATTAAATCCGACACACGTGTAGTTTCCAGCCGTATTTCTCCCGACAGTTTGAAGTACTAAAGACTGGTTGCTGATTATAATACCGTTATTCACATTGTGTTGAAGTATGGCACCCTGATGGAATTTCAATATAATATATTAATCAAAGAAGGTTTTACTTTAGTACATGCCTTAAAATAATAACTTAGACAGTCAAATGCCAGTAGCTATAATTCTAATTTATCTGCCTCCGCTATATTTGTTAAACATGCCTACTAAAACCTCTAGTTTTGTGTGGTTAATCTGTCACTACGCTGTCAGCACTGAGCAGTCAAGTAATTTATTTTGGCGTTGAAACTTCGGGAGTACCTACTCGGATCTGAAGCTCAAGATTTCCTCCAAGAGCTTGAAGACGAGTGTTCCTAGAATGTGGCGACTCCAAATGCCATAGTTATTTAAAACAAAAAATCAGTGTATTAGGTACACTGCCAAGTGGTGTCCCACTTATGGACTTTTTTTTACCTAGTTTAGAGTTTTTAGTTTTAGTTAAATTTATATATTCAATTATAAGTAATTTATAAATCTATAATTTCTGACATACTTACTACATCCTTTTAGTTAATATTTCTTGCATCATACCTTAATTTGTCAAGAACAGCACATTATTTAATTTGTTATTTTGATGACCTACTAATAATCCATTCTAGATATATTAAGTTTATTTGATTTCATTTACAATTATAACTTTTTGATGTGTAGGTAGGTATTAATAACCAATTTGGCTGGCTAGACATAATCAAACCACGAGCACGTTGTCGATCACCTATACGATGGGCAGGCCAAATAAAATCGTTGACCGCTGTTTGATGCCATAAGGACTGCCCAGGATCGTGTTACATCATAGACACGACCTTCAGCAATGAAGAAGAAGAAGACATAGTAAAAAACAATACTTACGTTATGCCTCCATTCGACTTTATATACATATGGATGAGCATTTATTATACAATCGAAATATATATCGGTGCCTTCTCTTATGTTAGTCGGGTCTAAGCTCGTCCCTAACCGAACTACAGTTTCGGGAATATCTGAAACAATTTACATATTTTTTATAGACAATAATCTTACAATTTTGTTGTTGTGTTCTAATAGCACAGAATCTATACAAATGAATAAAGTTGAAGTGTCTGTCTGCGATTTAAAAATTAATACCAATATCTAAGTGGGGTATCTTCTAAACGCTGACTGACTGACAATCAACGCAAAGTCTAAAGAAGATATAAGTATGAAAATTAGATGATATATTGCTGTCAGAAATCAACCCCTAAGGGTGTGAATATTGTACCCCTAATACAACGCGTATAATGTCGTGGGCTAGTCTTATTATACGATACTGAAGCCTAAATTACAGTTTTTAGATTTTTTATGTGTTTTTACACGTAGCACTTGCAAATCGACTTAACTAATGAAAAAAAAACTTATATATAAATAAAAATGAAAATTAAACACGAGTAGATGACTTACATTGCATATCAAGTGTGTAACCATCTTCTAGTGGAGGCACCAAAGGCATCTGTGGATTGGATGCTCGACAAGCTAATCTTGCTCCTGCATTTGATTTGTCTAATTGCAACGATACTGTAGATGTTGTTGTATTTCCATCAGTTGATGACTAGAAATAATTATAAATAATAGAATGATTGGTGATTATTTTAAGCATCGGTTAAGGTAAAATAGGGTGGTTAAATGGGTTAAATATGGCAAAATATATGGATAGGCCAAAAATAATCAAGGTCTTCCAGTCACCAGCCATATCTATCATCTTAATGCAATTTCTTTGCCTCGAGAATCCACGCTGGTCGGCGTAGTCTTTATCAGAAAGTGTTTTGCCAGTTGTTCATATTAAAGAGAAGAGATGGATGGATCTAAATGTGATACTCCTTAACAGATGAAAGCTGACTCCAAATAATGTAAATAAGGAACCACATCCCAAAATTTGGTTTACACTTTAAATGTGTTGGGACTAAAGCTATATGTTAATAGTTTAAACGCCGTATCAGTGCCAGCAATATTTCAGAGTCACAGGGCACCCATTATCGTCAATTGAGAAATACATTCCAGTGTCTATAGTGAGGCTAAGAATAAGAATGGCAGCCCTAAGTCCCTTACGACCAGTTAGAGCACGCCCCAAGCAAGGCCTGTCCCATTCAATCTGCATTTATTACGTTTACGTGCCTTTATTTTACGTTGACGGCGAGATGTTCGTTAGAGCAATAAAGATTAGAACAGACTGAGGAATTTGTTAGGATATTTGTGACTGTTTAGTGCGAGATCTTCCGATTTATCATCTATAGTAGATATAATAACATTGTTTATTCACGACTGTCTTCTATAGGGGTACAGATTCTCTTGATTCTTTCTTCTCATCATTTTTATTCATAAAGTGCTAAGTACTTGCCCTTTTTTATATTAATATGTCTGTCACAACAGGTGAGAGTTAGATCGTTGATTATGTTGTGGAAATCCATGTTGGATATAATTAATGTGTCCTAAAGCATCAATACCAAAACACTTTTAAAGTTATTTTTAAATTTTTTTATCCAGGAAGCTTTAGTCAGTAATTTGATTAACTAAAGTAAAAGTAATCCTCGTAGTCTTTTAACTTAAGACTATACAGCTAATTTAATATTGTTTTGGTCCGAAACTAGGATATTGTGTGCCATGGGGCCATGAGTACATATAATACTTACAGTTTCCTTGGCATTGTTTATTCTTTGACCATTTTTCCACCACGTTATAGAAGCAGGTGGTCGGGAACCGGAACTTTGACAAAGTAGGTCGTATCTTCTATTTGCTGATAGAGGCTGGTTCGAACCCAATATATGAACGTTTATAGGAGGAACTGAAAATTAAGTATTGATTAAAACTCCTGTTTTCCATGGAGTAGACTTCTCCTTGATGGATTCAAGGATGACGAGGCAAACCTCTATTTTTTATCCAATTAGAACACCTTATTGTGCTCATACATATTACAAATTAAAGCTCATTTTAATCTGATGATTGATAACTGCACACTCGATGCAAACTATTCTGCTTTTATTAATTCACGAAATTTGGCATAGTTTCATCTGATAAAAAAGAGGCAATCATATTACTTTTATATAAAAGTACTTACAATTCATATCTAAAGTTAGCGTAGTCTCCAAAGGATGTGCTCTGGCATGATTAGCAGCTCGACACGTGAAAGTAGTTCGAACATCAGCTCGAGTTAATGGACCTACGTGGATAACGCCTCTTACAGCTCCACCGGTTAAAGGTGACGCTGGAGTGTCGGTTTCATGGTCATTTCTGAACCATTTCACCCATGGCCTAGGACGACCTATAATTAATTGAATAGGTTAGGGATATTGGCCATTGAACTGGCCATAGCAGCTTAGTCCAGTGACTTCTGGGCCTGATGACTATCTTCCGCTGGGTACCCTAGCTATTATATGAAAGAGGCTGATGATAAAACCAGTGGATAAAGTAATAGAGTAAAGAAATTGTTCTACCAATTTTTGATACAAAAATCAATATCAGACCAGATTATAAGGCCTTCACTTCAGTTCATTTTGTGTTATCCCTGGTCCAATTTGTACTAAGATCGATGTCATTAGAGAAGAATGCGGAGTGAAAGATGACGTTGTGACTAAAACGAAGAAAATTAGTTTAAGCTGCTTTGGACACGTTGAAAGAATGAAGGATGAAAGATTGACTAAAAAGGTTTATATGGGTGAAGTGAAAGGAAATGCTGGCAGAGGACGACCTAGGTGTACTTTTATTGAACATATAAAAAATATATTGATCTATGGAAATATTAAAAGTACACACAATCGTCGATGGTATCATGAATATAAAAGAAGCGAAAGAAGTATGCCAGGATGATGGCATTCGATTGTCTTTACCTACCCCTTCCTATAATCTATCTATCATCACGTCTTTAACATCATTGGAATCTGATAACATGGTTCTTCGGAGTCATAAAGCACTTAAGGCGGTAAGGTAAAAATCCATATAAACTCGCTACGTCAGTAAATTATTTCATAAGTCAATCTTCAATATTAATATCCACGGCATGAATATTTCAATAAATTTTGTTTACATGTTAATAGGGATCCCAAAACCTACTTTACACCTACACTAATTAATAATGACGGCAATTAATTCTTTGGCAGTTCAAAATAATTAATTTTCCGCTCGCTCTGAGCAGAACTCGATAAAAATGAGAAGAAAACGCCTTTTTCTATTGAATATTTTATCTAAGAATTATTTTTAGAAATGCTTTAATCTTAACGTTAGTGATAGGCTTACGAGAAACTGGATAATAGTCATTTTGATAGCATTTGGCTACATCTTAAGCATTTGTATCAAGTGGAAAGCCAAATTGGACCAAAATGAAAACTTTATTCTCTTACCGTACCTACCTTTATTCGGCGTATGAAATCACAAGCAAAATGGTTCAATGAATTCTAATATATAAAACAAACGTACTAATTGATTGCTCAAAACAAAATTTAGCAAGCTTGCTATTGAACTGCCTTACCTTTGAATGGATTTACAAAAAAGCGCATTTTTAGGTTACCTAGTAAAACCTAAAAAAAAAACGTTTACACATACCACCAAATACTTCACACTTGAGTGTAAATGACTCTCCTTCGATGTAAGGGCCGACGATTGCTTGCTTCACGTTCCCTTTGTCATCTGTGATCACCATTCTATTGGGTGGAACTGTATGGAAAGAAAAAAAAATGTTAAAAACATACACATATTTAATATTAGCCTTCTGCCCCGGCTTCGTCTGTGTAAAGTTAGCTATTTCGGAGCCTATTCTGATAAAAAGTTGAGACAGACAGACAAACATTCTTGGTTGTAAGTTAAAACAAGTGCGAGTCGGACGTTTGTTGTATTGTAATTTTATTTTAATTTAATTACTTATTTTTAAAGTGAATAATATAACTAAATATTCTGTGAATATTTCAAGCGTCTACATGTTGCCGTTATTAATATCGAGCAAAAAAATGACGTTTGTTTTATGGGAGCCCCCTTAAATATTTATTATATTCTGTTTTTTTTTTTAGTATTTGTTGTTATAGCAGCAACAGAAATACATAATCTGTGATTTCAACGGTCTAACTAGCACGGTTCATGAGATACAGCCTGGTGACAGACGGACAGACAGACAGACGGACGGACAGCGGAGTCTTAGTAATAGGGTTTCCATTTTTTCCCTTTGGGTACGGAACGCTAAAAAAGAAAGAAAGTTTATTGACATTATAAAATGTTTGTAGAATAGTTTAATGGTCGGGATCAGGGCGAGCCTGTGTCGCAGTGATCAGTGAGTTGAGCTTTCTTGGTACAACAGTTCAGCCTTCATTATATTTAGAGAAATATAAGAACTTGTGTCAAAATCTAGGGCATTTTCTGTTTTCTTGCTGTAATTACTCTTTGATTTTTACAACTTAAAAACCGAGTAGTTATAGGCTCGATCCCGGTCATGTACCAATGGGTCTTTTAATTAAAAACATAATAATAAAAAAACCACACTTAGAGGCTTCTCCACCTAAATATGCCTCGACAGAACCGGCCACTCGTTAGGTATAGCCTAACAAACACCATCGGCTCAAAGAGGGAGACTTGGTCTTCCGTTGGGTACACTGGGACCGATAACCTGTTTCGGGATCAGGAAGGCAACTCCGTGAAGAAATAAAAAAACCTCACATACAGCTTCACGACCTTGCTGTGTGGTCAGAGACTGAACCAGTAACAGCGTCCACTTTTTGTCAGTTGTCCATATTCAACAGAACAGGTGGCAAGCCTGTTGCTGCACTTAATGAACCTTGGAGAGAGTGGGAATTGAACCCGGGACCTCCCAGTTTCAAGACCTCTTTTATACCATTTTTTACTACGGTTTGTTCGTTATAAAATATAATTTTTTGCCTTTCATTGTATCCAATTACTCCGAACATAAATGATATACCCGATTCTGTAGTTATCAGTCAATAATAATAATACTTAAATAATAAAATATACCTTACCTATAGGAATTTTGTAAAAAATATTTTAACAAAAATCTTAATGTTACCACAGAGGAATGATGCTGTGCTGTCATTATAGGAACGATACACCAGATATAAAAAAAACCGGCAACTTCGTCCGCGTGGAATTAAAAAAAAGAAAAGTAATTTTTACGCAGGAACCCTAAATATTTTCGACTTGCCTGTGAAAATCCTGTCGAAATCGGCGGACTACGTTTTGATCCTTGCCATGTCCCAATGAGTTTTTTATAATTAAAAACTTATGTACGTAATCTGACAAACCACACTTAGAGGCTTTTCCATCTAAATATACCTCAACAGAACTGACCACTCGTTAGGTATAACCTCACAAAATAGCATCGGCTAAAAGAGGAAGACTTTGTTTTCCAAAGAGTACCTTGGTACCGATAATACGGTTTTGGGAGCCATAAGAAAATGAGCTTTTAAAAACGTGTGTTTTTGTTTTGGTAGAAATATGGTATGTGACAGTTATTTCTAAATCATAGACAGATACTCGAATCTCCCTTAATTGGTTAATTGGTACATGGCCGGGATCCGGGATCGAACCTATGGTCTGCCTAGTTACTACCAGACTTATTAACCACTCGGCCACCGACGCACCTTAAACTAATTTATGTATTTTGTAAAAGACGCCATCTGTTGGAGATCACTTCAACTAACCGTGCGAAGTTTTTGCAAGGGTCATCTAGTTGTATTTATTTGTTAAATAAAGCGAGTACTTAAAGAGTAATTGTTTACTGAAGCTAATAGCACTCAACGTAAGCACTAAATACTATGCAACAAACAGGAACAAACTAGCATTAATAAGGCTTCCCAAACTATTATTTGTGCAGGAAGTTTTAGAAACTGTCAGTGGTACATATGCAACAATTCTGACATCAAACGGGGCGAAGTTTGCCTTTTCATATATCTCGAGAAAATGTCTCAGGAATAAAATTATTTTGTACATTCACAAAGGACGTCCTTTGAAACATGTGTGCGTATTCATATACAACCAGTGCCTAGTGCATTTCGTCAAAGGGGCTGTGAGAGCAGAAGAGGATATTGTTAAAATACTTGAATGTACGACAAGCGTCAGTGAGATGTCCTAGGAAGACGAGAGTCCTTTTACAAATACTTTTGAATATACTAGTAGAGGCTACTTGGAAATGCGATTTGATTTTACTTACTTTAAGAATTTTCACGACTCAAAAATCTACGATAGATACGCATTCAAATGGTATTTGCTCAACAAAGCTGAAATATTATATTACAAAATAACTTTAAAAAAAGTGTACCGACCTCAAAAATTTGCACTGAAAAGAAAGTAATAATAAATATTTCGTCGTAGAATTTGAAGACGGTTGGTGCCAAATTTGGATACAAAATTAAGTAAAAATCTAAATAGATAAAGATCTGTTCAATATTATCTATGTTTGTACTGATGATCGTATGTTCCTAATGAATTGTCTAGATTAGTGTTTTCGAATCAATTTATTTGTTCAATAATTACTTACATAAAAAAAGAATATAATATAAAAACCTTAAAATAGACTTAATACTATTAGAAAATCTAGATTAGTGAATTTGGGAACTAAGTTGTTTCTAATTTGGCACCAACCGTCTTCAAATTCTACGACGAAATATTTATTATTTCTTAGTTTTCAGTGCAAATTTTTGAAGTCTGTACACTTTTTTTTAAAAGTAAATTTATTTTTCCCTTTTAAGTGATTACAAGTATCATTACAAATATAAATAATCGAAATCGGCTTGGCATTTCATCGAGTTAAGATAAAATTGACTTAGAAATCAGTTTTTATTCAAAACTACTGAACCAATTTTTACTAAAAAAAAATGGGATCACACGGAAAGCACCAGCTTTCAAATAAAAAAATAATCATCAAAATCGGTTCACCCAGTAGAAAGTTCTGAGGTAACAACAAAAAAAAATACAGTCGAATTTAGAACCTCCTCATTTTTTTTTAAGTCGGTTAACAAAGTGACCTTATGTTATGTTTGTATGTCTCCTTTTTACGCAAAAACTACTGAACGGCTTTTGTTGCTGCGAGTATGAAAGTTACTCTCAGCGAGTTTTCATGACATATGCTGTCTAATCCGTTAGAGATACAGCAAAATAGTGTACGAAAGAATTGTGTACAAAAAAATGGTCTACAAAAAAGTCTGCGGTAGCATATATCTACCTCTAATAGATTGGTAGTTATAAACGTATTTATGTAGGCATTCAAATTTTTGTAAACCTATATTGTTCCCATGCGAAGCCGGGCCGAATTACAAGTACTCAATATTCAACGGATCTTAGCTCTACGGTAGATATTCCACCTATAATGAATTTTGAAACTTTGCTGGAGCAATTAAAATTTGAATGCATACATTGTTATTTACATAAAAAACTACGTCCTAAAATTTCCCCCAAAAATCCCACGTTGTAACAAAACCAATTTACTCAGCTTTAAAATTGCATGTGTAAGCAAAAAAGCGTCCCTTTTACAAAATATTAAAAATCCTCTCTAACCACCATCAACAGAGGGTTTTGTATTGGAAAAATTGGAAATAGGTACCTGCAGGGTTGCCCATCTCTGAGTGGATTAACCCGAAGTAGGTTGGCAGAAAAATTAACATGACACAAATCCCTGAAAATCCGCTTACAATGGCGTAGAACCGCAGTCCCAAAGGCGAACGGTATCGAACATCGGAACGGGTAGGTATTAAAAATTTTAAATTGACACAGGCTAATTAGAATTTATTTATTACTAAACCTCAGTGAAAGGGTTGTCAATAATTATTCTATTATTATTATTAGTCAACAGAAATAATTCAAAAATATGTAAAAATGTATGCATTTTATTAATCACTATCACTAAATATTATAAAACAAAGATCTGTCTGTCTGTGCCCTTTTCAGGCAAAACCTACTGAACGGATCTATGAAACATGGACTTGTTTATTAAATCTCCTAAATTGTTTTTTATCGACGACATCTCAGTAAATATTTGTCGGTGACTTGCTCTTCTGAAAATAATACTTCTAGTTTTATTCATGTAGAACTTCTAAGATCAGAGGAAAGGGTCTTTAACAATTATTTCTTGTAAATATTGTTTTATCTAATCTATGGACTATCCATGGACTAGAATTTGAAATCAGGTATTCAGGAGAGCCCGGATCCCGAAAGCATTGTTTCAGGCTACCAAAATATGAATTTATGAAAAAACTTTGCAATATCAGTTTCAGACATGTATTGAAATGATTCCAATAAGATTATGCACGAACACAATGCTTCTGGCAATAATGTATACAAAAGCGTGGACACACAAATGAACTGGCAATGAATGGAATTTAAATTTGAAAACTACAGCAATAACGACAATGGCGTGCCCAGCAACAGTGATTTATCTGTTTTCACAAAGAGTGGCACCCACAAAGCGACAATTTGTTACAAAGGTGATTAAGTAATCATGAAGGTGCAAATGTAGCTAATTGAATTAGACTCTAATTAACCCCTGATGCAAATTTAATAAAATCTGTACAAAAAAATAAAATTTAAGGCATGTCTGTTATTTCAAAGCTAAAATAGACGTATGCTACCGCGGACTTTTTTGTAGATAATTTTATTCTACACAATTCTTTTATACGTCATTTTGTTATATCTCTGACGGATTAGACAGCATACGCCATGAAAAATAGCTGGGGCTAACTTTTTCTCGACTTGATTCACTTATAATGTTATTGCTCGGCTCCTAAACATGATAGGTCCACTTGTGGTGTGGCCAGAGACACCAGAAATTATGAATAACGATTAAACATAACAGGTGGCAAGTCTGTTGCTGCACTTAATGGATATAGACGTGTCACTTCCTTAACAGACGAAAGTTACTGTTATTTTTAGAAGAAGTGCACGAGATTTAACATAGACTATAATAATGAAACTTACCTATAACTGTGAGATTAACTCGTGAATTTCTAGTTTGTGCTTGTTTGAAATCAACCCGACACCTGTAGATGCCCTGGTCGGTGCCTTTGACTCTGTCCACGCCGAGCTCTGCCGGTCGCTTCTCAGGTATGAAATAAGCTCTTGAGGCGAAAACACTTTCGTCGGACCATCTCTCGGCCACACCAAAGTCTCTTTCACGGGCGTCAACACTGTGGAAAAATTCAGTAAGTTATTTTATACACAGGGAAGATTGTGGAAGGCAAAATAGAAGTGTGAATTAGACTGGAGGAAATTTAAAAGGAAAATAGCTGGCCAGGTTAATGGGATTTTCGGGCGGTCGTTTCCAGAGAATATAAATTAAGATTGACTAGATTTGGATGAATTTTGAAAATATTAAGATCCTGGATTAACAACAATGCACTTGAAGTAGGTATTTCAAATAAATTACAGTTACGGAAAGGATATTTCTTTGACCTATTTTCACGTGATGAAACCGCTGACAATAGCTATTAATAAATATAGTTATTTGTTCTGCGAGTGCCGAATTTAAATCACGAACTAGCGAAGTAGTCTACTCACTACGCTCGTGATTCTAATATAGACTACTGAGCACAGTGAGTGGTTTAAATGTACGAGAAAAAAAAACTCGTTTGAATTTTGAAATATACAACTTTTCACATCTACCAGAGAGAAAAGTGTTATAGATTATAGGTAATAAAAACAATTAAGACAATATTTAACAATAAGTAAGTTATTATAGCTAAAAAACCCTCATAAAACATTAAAAATGTTACATAATTAAAAGTTGAAAGTAAAATTACTGCAATTTTGCAGATTAAAAGTAACAGTTGTGCAGTTAAATTGAGTTTCTAAACGAACCATCGCCTAGTTTATTTTTTTCTAACTCTAAAAGGTGGTTTTTGAAATTTTGTATTTGCTGCGAGCGTGGGTAAAAGTGATCTTGCAGAAAAATGCGATTTTGCTGCGAGTTTTTACGCACCAAAAGCGCCATTTTCGTGCTGGAGATGTGAAAAATAAATTATTGCTCCACATACCTAATAAGAATGCTGCCAAAATGCTAAGCACCAATCCTCTCAATAAGCACCACTAAAATGGTGCGCTAGAGGGAGACCATGATCCAGCAGTGGATCTTAAAAGGTTGATGATGACCTAATAAAAGGCGAACTTAGTGGGACGCAGTAAGCATATCAAAATAATGCCAACGGGGATAATTCGGGCTAAGCCGTGAGTAGATATTATGTTATACCGATGTCATATAATGCCGCTTTTTCAAACTAAGTTCTAATTTAAAATGCCTAAGCGAAATGAGTGGGACTTTGTAATAATATAAAATTAGATTGCCATCAAAATCATTGAAATATATTTGGAATCCCAAAAAGGATCCCTTGTTCCCGATAGCGCGCTGTAATTTGCTCGAACGCACTTCACACCAAAGTTCGAGTGGTCCTTAAGAAATTGCCTTCACTGTAACACGACTTCCATCAACTTTTGAAATTACTCCTCTTTATTAATTAGACGGGGCGCGGCCAGTCTCAGATTTACAAACTACTCCATCGAATACGGTACTAATTTGCGATAATTATTTCCTTGAGGTTGTTGAAATGAAATTCAAAGGCGAGCTCTTCGGTTTTGGAGTGGATATTAAATTTAATCCATCATATTGAAATTTTAACCCAAAAATATTCCCATTATATTTTGTAAGGCAATTTTTTTTAAATGCCCTACGTGTAAGTTATTTGCTATTGACGCTGTCAACTTCTAGTCCTGATGTTTTCAATGGGCTAAATGATAACTAGGTTACCTAAGAAAACTTGCATACTGAGCTCTGATATGCAAGTTTTTAACATTTTGGTAATTTTGGAACGAAACAAGGAATGAACGTGTCCAACAAAGGTGCCATTGAGGCCCGAACCTCTGACCTGATCTGAAGGTCTTAAACCACACGACTTTGGAATCGAACTTTCTCCCGAGTGATATATTATACAAATTTATACTACACCTACTAGGAATATCCATGACAAAGCAATATGCGCTATTTTCAGTTAAATTAAATACTTGGCTGTATGGTAGTTTACCTTTGCCTTTTCCTCGGAAAGAAGACTACCAAAAAGAATTTACAGAACAAAAAAAAAGAAAAATGTCAATAGCACGTTGTCAAAGTCCATTACCTGAGACCTGAGCAGAGCAAAAATAATTTCATATGAATTTTCTTCCCATATGACCGCAATTATTTCGGCGATGTTTTTGATTAAGTAAATAGGTATTTTCCGAGGCGACATCTTTCGTTTCGACTCAAAGGCCAAGAATGTCCAACTGTATACGGTTGGAACTCAGAAAATTTAGCCTCGTTTTAGCCGGAGCCGACATTTTTAGCCTTCGAGTCTAAACAAAAGATGTCACGATCCTAAGTATGCTAACTCCACTGGACATGAATATTTGTTTGTTCGTATCGTTCAACAGGCTCAAAAACTACTAGACCGGTTTAAAAAATTCTTCTTGCATTTGATATTTGCAATTTGATTTGATCTTGAAGAATTCTCGGGGAAGGTTATAGACTATTTAACATCACGCTGCCTACCCAAGGGGGTGAATTAGCTAGTATAGTATGAGATGATGTTCTTACCTATATATTGGAGTGCCCAGATCTTCTCTATACCACAGCACGAGTAAGACAGCATCCACTTCATTGTCTGTTGCGATGTCACACGGCAAGTAGACAGGTTCACCGGCTACCGCTATCACTTGTGTCATCGGCACTGTAACAAAAATAAGCTTTTGAGTAAATAAATAGCGCAGTGATTAGAGAATTGGACTGTAAAACTCCAAGTACTTAGATGACAGGGTAAACAAAATATTATTCTATTTAGTCCGTCATTTAGATTATTAAAAATTTCTTTTGTCAATCAAACAAAAAATGACAGAGATAAAGCGCGTCAAAGTTTGGGAGTGGGGGCTGGTGACGTCACGCTTTGCTAAAAATTGTACTAAGGCGTGACGTCACGCGGAACTTTAGCGGGCTATATCTTCATAATTTTTTTGTTTAATTGACAAAAGAAAAAATAGGTGTCCAATATTTTCTCATAATCTAACTGACGGACTAATTAGATTTTTTTAGTCATCATGCCTATTTGTATGGGGATAAACTAATCCTAATTTCTCTGTAAATAATCCATCTGTGTCACTGTTATTTAGCATATAGTAACTTATTCAATATATGTAAGTGACATAGCTGTTAATTTTGCAATGGGTTTGGATGGTTAAACTTTGCCCCCGTTTTCTCTTTCATAATCTCTTAAATTTTTTTAAAGCGCTGTTATACCATTACCCTTCAATTATATACATTGCGTTTTTTGTAGCTTATTGAAAATTCAAAATAATAATCTATATATATAAAAATGAAACCCGTTTTCCGTTGTCACGACATAACATGAAAACGGCTTGACCGATTTGGCTGATTTTAGTCTTAAAATATTCCTAGATATCCAGGGAAGGTTTAAAAGGTGAGATAATTCGAATAATTGCCGAAATATCCCTAAAAACAGCCCTTTTCTTTTTCCCATAATAACGTTATCTAAGAAAAATGTTTTGAACCTTATTGCTATTCAATAAAGTTCATTTTAAATTAAAAGCACTCATTGTTGTCTATGCAATGTAGATGTGTTCCTAATGTCACCGCACAAAGTTAAAATTCGCGTGCGTGTTGGAGAATCTAATGTCGCGTTCCGACACTCAACAAAAGTGATAATATCGCGAACGCGACCAAATTGAATAGTCACAAAATGTAATTTAATAGATCATTAGTAGTACCTACTGATTTTCAATTTGGTCGGCTTCGCGAAACTTAATTTTGCCTAGGAGTAGGGGTAGGAGTAGAGGTAGGGTAGGGTAGGGTAGGGTAGGGGTAGGGTAGGGGTAGGGGTAGGGGTAGGGTAGGGTAGGGGTAGGGGTAGGGTAGGGTAGGGTAGGGGTAGGGTAGGGTAGGGGTAGGGGTAGGATAGGGGTAGGGGTAGGGTAGGGGTAGGGTAGGGGTAGGAGTAGTGCAGGCAAGCCAACGTTTGGGCAGGACAACGTCTGCCGGGTCCGCTAGTTATTTTATAATTTTTTTTTTTACTCTTAATTAGGCGGTCATATCCAGACAACCTTTTGTGGTATGTCGGATTATGTACATAAGTTTTTAATTAAAAAAAACCCATTGGTACATGGCCGGGATCCGGACTCGAACTCGGGGTCTGCCTAGTTAATACCAGACGTCTTAACCACTAGGCCACCGACGCACCAATTAAAAATTATAAAAATTGTTCGGTGATTTACCGCTTCAAACTTCCATTAGTCAGAAACTGGTACTTTTCTTCCCTACAATTACCAGGTAAAACGAAACCATTGTTCAACAGGACGACAATTTGCAACAGTTAACAACCCATATGTTAAAGTTTTAGAAGCTGAAACTTTAATTCGGATCATAGAGTGAACTTTGTCCTATCCTATCAACGTATCCTACATAGGGAATCAGTTGAAAATTCCTTTAACCATGCAAATAGTGACATTCTAACATTTTAACTAAGTTAGAAACTGCTGGATCGAAGTTAGTTAATCACGTTTAACTTTGATAAGTTAATTTTAAAAAGTCGAACTTAGTTATTATGAATATTGAGGAGTTTAGGAGTTAACGTTTCTCTTCAATTTCTAGGTAACATTTTTGGAACCCACTGATTAAAATTGCTTTCACTAATACTAGATTTGCCTTGCGGTTGCACCCGGCTTAATATTTACTGCTCCACCCATTTGGGTAGTAGCGTGATGTTATATAGTCTATAACTTTCCTTGAGAATTGGGCTATCAAATGCTTTGGATGTAGGAGGTAATCTCTGAATCTACTGAACCGATTCTGAAATTTCTTACATAATTAAAAAGATTTTAATAAATTAATTTAAAATATTTACATCATAACCTAAATGTATGGTAATAAATAAATAATATATTTAAAAACTATATATACAAATTTAATTTATCTACAAATTATAAAAAGAATACTTCTTCCAGAACCCCTTCCTGTGGCATGGTTCCCAAAACACTGGCTGCGTTACCTCGCTGAATGGTTAAACTGATCCTTTGAGCGAGGTAAGAGCCAGCCTTTAGGTCACCCGAGGTGTGGACTAGTCTCGTACCTAAATTTTTCAATAATATTTTTATTAAAAATATATATTTATTTAACAAATAAAAACATTATTTAGTGATTATACGTTATAGACCGTATAAAAATATTATTGTGTTTGTATTTTCTTTCACAACGCCCCTATTAAATTAAAAAAAAAATTATAGCACCAAGGGCTCCGAAGTTATTTTTATTGTTCCTGTAATATTATAGGTATGTTAGTGAAAATTTCAGAGATAATGGTAATGGTATTTCTTCATACATTTTTGTGATAGTTCGAATGCTGTTCAGAATTAATACTATTTCAAAATTTTACATGCGAGAATAATTCTGAAATTCCCTAACTGAAAATGGACGTGAGAAAATGCAGAACCCTAACCTTCTTTTGATTCAATATTAAATTTTCATATCGTTTCATAGAATATAAATTTAAATATTATTAAAAAAACACAGGGAACCCATGAGTAGCTCCCTAATCATGAATATGTAGTGATACATACTCATAAGTAGAAAACCTTCTGAAAATCACTGTCCTGCGGTAAAGTGCCAAAAAGGCTAGCAGCGTTTCCTCGCTGTACCTATGGCTAGGCTATGCTAATACGTTGCCATATGTATGCTCCAGCCCTCTTGTCACTTGAAATGTCGATTAGACGAGATGATAGTTCCTTATATAATTTCTTAGCTCCGAGGCCCCATGGACCCATGGTTTCAACCTCCAAAGGCACAATAATTACAATACAATTTTTGATTGGTTCTCGTTTATGGTTACTCCTTTAGGTCATAGCGTGATGATATATAGCCTGTAACATTCCTTAAAAAATCGGCTATCAATCGCAAAAAAAGTTCCAGGCGTTCAAACATACACATATACATACATACTCTTCAGCTTTGTATGTTAGCATAGAATAGTTAAGTATTTTAGAAGTTGGGCTATGAAAAACTCAAAGTCCCTTCTTGATTCAATTTCTGTCATCCAGGGCTTTGGGTCAAATATATGCTAATGAATTCAAGCCAGTAACTTATTCTGTTTATATGGTAGACAGCAGATATAGCGTAAGAGAGATACTTAAAACAGGGGTCTTGGCAAAAATCTGAACCCAATTAAAAATTACTAGCTCTCCGCCCACGGCTTCTCTTATAGATATTTTCAAACAAAATATAGCATATATTACTCAGCGATATCGTAGCTTTCTATTCGTGAAACAATCTTTACAATCAGTTCAGTAGTTTGAATCCAGTCTTACAAACTTTACCTCTTTATTTTGTAGCGCGAGAGTTTTTATTTTGCGGTATCTCCTAAGATATTAATTTAAAGTAAAGAATAGATTTTTTTAAAGTCGGTACACTGTTTTTTAAAAGGCAATTATTATAATATTAGTATAGACAGATAATCCATTTCTAATTGTCTAATGGTACCTACGGAATACTCAAAGAGCGAGACCTAGTCGCACTTTTCTCAATTTTATCTATAAGTAGCTTTTACCCGCAGTAATAGAACAAAGAAAAAAATCCCGTTTTGTAATAATATATCCGCATTCATTTAGCCATGTAGGCGTCATTGAGTAACAAACAAGTACAATTAATACGATTTTAAGCCTTTTTTAAAGCCCTTAGTTAGCGATAGGCTGAAGAAAAATCTCTAATAAGAAGTTTATAAAAACTCTGCTTTATGAATATGAACAAAGTATTCTCGGGCCGGGCATTCCTTGCGTAGCCATTGGTTCGGACCCGTTGTGTTTGGCCTTAAAGTCGAAACGAAAGAGGTATCCAGAGGAATATACGTATTCTTAATTTAGTCAATTATATTTTATTGCGGCTTTCTAATGGCCGGAACGATCTGTCACACGCATACGCATGCTGATAGTTTGACACTTTGTTTAATCGAACCTGTGTTCAATCTCGATCATAAGGCTGGCCGGACCGACAATTTTCGGTGAGATACCGGACCAGTGCGTGGGCTACTGAATTCAAATATTGCCTCAAAAGAATTGACCAGTTAGCCTCAAATATCCTTCCCTTCGGTGGACACTCTTGGGTATACTTTTATCGGGAACCCCAAGGCAAAGATAGATAGGTTTCAGAAAAACTAGACAATGAAATTTCTCATTCATAAGAAGAATATAAAACTCGGTCCGGATGAAATGCATCGGGATTGAAATATCCGGGTTTTCCTTATATTACCCCGACGGATGTATGTTCACAATGGTTCACTTTGCCTTTAATACTCGGTTCATTGTGTATGGTTTCTTTGAAATATTTCAACTATTGCCCAGATATTATTCGTGATCTCAAAATGATCAGTCGTAAAAATTTTAAAATGCGAAATTTTATATAAGTATGTGCCTGTGTAATATTAATATGTTACTCTAAATTCACGGGCATAATACCCGGTCCTTTGTAAGGCTTGCATGGGGACATAGGTCCAACACGTAGAGGCCCTTAAGAGTATTTAATCTAAAGTGTTGTGGCTAGCACCCGTCGGGACCTATCTCTGAATGCATCAAATACAATGCGTCAGGTGCCTGGACTATTGCTGAGATAAAATTAAATTAAAATCGGTTTTGAGGTGTTAAATGGATTGGTTTATCAAGTTTATTGGTTGAGACTACGGTCACCTGCCGGTATCATTCATCCCATAAAACGTAAAATTGGCAGGTGGTGACTTGCCGTTTACTAAATGGGCCTCCTAAAACAACCACAATTTTTGAGCATTTCTGCCGGCAGGCAGTAAGACAGGCAACATTGGTGTAAGCGGCTGGGGGTGTCGAGAGATGTGACACCGGTTTCACATATAGCTTCCCCGTTATTACGCCTTTAGACACTTCCACGCCCGAGCATACTGGACAACCAATTAAGGCAAGCCAGGGTCTCAGGTCTAGCAGTGGGGACGCCTGCCTCAACCTACTCTCTGGAGCAGTCGGGTTCGGTGGTGTTGTTACTCACCCACGGCTCGCCACAAGCCGTCCTGCGCCCTATTATTATTATAAATACGTTTAAATAAATGACACTTCTTTTTTTATTGTGGATCGATGATTTGACAATGTCAAGTATTATTTGCATATATGCCGATTAATCTGTATCTAAGATGATCCCGCCGACTATGATATATATTATATCTTATATTAACAAATTATCACAGCGCGTGGGCGGGATTAAACCGGATTCCCCATCATGTCACGTTGGTCGTCATGAGATGACGTAGAATCAATGACACTTCTCTAAATGGTGAAAATTAAAATTTAAAAAAATTCGCCCACCGAAATTGTTTATCTCCATACAATCCCAAAATACAAATTTAAAAGTTATAACTTAAAAATAATTTAGTGAGATGAAATTTAGTGATCCCGGCCATGTATTAATGGGGTTTTAATTAAAAAATATATACATAATCTGACAAGGCTTTTCCATCTAAATATAGGTACCTAAACAGAACTGGATACTCTATAGCCTCACTTGGTCTCCGTTGGGTACCCTGGGACTCGTGAAAAAAAAAACAAACAATAACATTACAGCTAATAAAACTGGCTCACTTTCAAACTACACTAAGACTAGTTACAGTTTTCAATAAAAAATACTTAAGTACACGGACATTTTCCTGAAATTCAGCACTCCGGGCGTAACTGGAGGAAATTAATCGCATTTCCGGTTGGCAGCCGTGGTGGTTGCGTCCACTGGAGCCAAATTGAATTTTCGTAGGTCGGAGGAATACCCTCTCTGTATAAAGACATCAAATTTACTAACACTCTTCATGTATTTTTGGACCATTCTTTTAATTTCCGCTGAAAATAAATAGGTAAGGAACGCAGAGTTCATATTCTGAGTAAATTAGTTAGAAAATAATATTCTCTTAGATGTTTCTTGGTAACAAACATTTATAAAGATTAAAAAAAAAATACAGAAAAGTAAAAACTTATTGCTTCTGATATCATTAATTAATAAATTTGGACTAATTTATTGAAATTACGGGATTATACGAATTTTGCGAATATATTATGTTTTCTTAGCAATTTGTATGCGTTTGAATCAAGTAAACGAAATTATTAATATAGATTTTCAAAGTTTTGCCAACAGACGACAAAATGACGTCATCATTTAGGTAAAAGAGCCATTCTGCCCTGTGGTACTACTTGTTTGTGATAAGAATAGCTTTCATCCCCGGCTTCGTCCGTGAAGCCCATCCCCTATTATGGTCTTGAGTTCATACAAAAACCCCATAGAAAAAGCATTTTCAGTTTTTCACGAATTTTCCAATTTTCCTGGTAACTTTCCAATATGTCTTTCCTTAAAACCTTATGTACCTACATTTGAAAAAAAAATCCAAATCGGTCCAGCCGTTCTCAAGTCCATGTACGCCCCGTGGGTACTACCAGTTAGGCAACTTTTTTTTTAACAAGTTTTGAAACAGTTTCTCGTTAAAACTTACGAAAAACACGAAACTACCCAGGTCTAGTTGCAGCTCTTCACAAATTACGCTACAACTATATATTTTTGGTTCGATATTTAAATAGTTTTTTAAAGATAAATATATAAAACATCGTAAAAAAAAGTTGTATTTTCATCGACTTTGCGACTCTTCTCTTTAATAATTGTTTTTTCTTCACGGGTTGCCATAATAGCTTTCAGTAACCGTATTACAGTCCCAGGGTACCCAGCGGAATACCTTGGTATTTAGCCCTCTTTTAGCCGATGGTATTTGTGAGGCTATACCTAACGAGTGGCCAGTTCTTTTGAGGTATATTTAGATGGAAAAGCTTCTATTATTATATAAATTAAACTCGTTTTCACAATTTCACATAATTTAACTGCATTTAATAGTTTTTGTATAATACTTGAATTTCGTTTCGTGTATTTTCGGAAGACCGATTTTTTCTATAATCATTCTTTCTCGTGTTTCTCGTAAGTGAAATCTCTTCTCTTCATTATCGGAATCATATTTTATCGATTATAATCACAGCGCATCTTTCTAAAATGATATGAACAAAATAAGTATTGCGTTTCAAGCTTATTTTGCACATTTCAAGAACTTCCACCGGAAATCCGAGTCTCAAAGGATACAATTTCAATGTATTTTCATGAAATGTGTTAGAAAATAGGTTTCTGTTTCATTCAAACCAACTGTCACAGAGAATTCCCGTCAACACGTAACGCAATTAATTTCCTCTATCCACACGAGCTTTTCCGTTACTATACAATATTCTACTTGCACGCAGCGTTGCCAACTCTACGTAATTTTGCGTAGATCTACGTACTTGTACCAATGGGTCAGCTCAGTGAACTCAAGTCAAGTTCCGTGAACTGTAAGGCAATCCTTGAAGAATGAAAAAAAATCGATCTGTATCGATTTATGACATTTGTCACAATTTGTCTACGAAACCGCGTTTGACCGCGAAATACGCAGTGACATTTAAGTTTTTATTTAGGGTATGATTCCACATCCGGTCATGGCGACGAACGCACGCGTCGTGGCGTGATGTGAAATCCAGTTTAATCCTGTTCGTACTGTGATGGTTGTGATTAATCAGTGATTAATAAGATATATCACGGTCGGCGGGATTATCTTAAATACCGATTTATCGGCTATAAACACTGTAAAGGCTGTAATAATTGACATTGGCAAATCACCAAGTAACATTGGTGGAGCCATAATAAAAAAAGAAGAAGAAGATAAGGTATCTAAGGTATATTTTTTTTAGTTTGATTCTACGTCATGTCATGGTGACCGAAGCACTCGTTCCGTCGTGACATAATGGGGAATCCGGTTTAATCCCGTCCGCGCTGTGATAATTGTGATTATAGTCTGTGATTAATAGAACATAGTCGGCGGAAACATCTTAGCTAACGATTAATCTGCATATTGATACTATAACGTCTATAATACTTGACATGGTGAAATCATCAAAACCCTGATGGTTCCACGTACAGCACGCATCCTTCAGTGTTACAAGCCATAATACGAAAAATAGAATAGAATAGATTTTTTTTTAATTTTTATTAGTTTATTTAACTACTTTAAATATTTACATCTTAACTAAAATGTATAGTAATAAATAAATAGTAGATATATTTAAAAATTATATATACAAATTATAAAAAGAATACTTCTTCCAGAACCCCTCCCTGTGGCATGGTTCCCAAAACACTGGCTGCGTTACCTCGCTGAATGGTTAAACTTATACTTTGAGCGAGGTAAGAGCCAGCCTTTAGGTCACCCGAGGCGTGGACTAGTCTCGTACCTAAATTTTTCAAGAATATTTTCATTTCGGTAGACCGTGGACCCATTGTTTCCACTGAAAGCGCCGAAAATAAGTAATTTGTTATAATATTTGAATATTTTCGGCGCTTGAGCAGTTGAGCGTGTTCTGCTGCCGCACCCGCTTTTAATTTTGTATACTGTATGTGAGATGCTGCCAGTGTATCAACACTATATATAAATAGAATAGAATAGTTGTTTAGTTTGAACATATATCGAGAGATGTCGCTTAGTCTTTTGATGACAAAACGAAAACAAAACTGAAACACACTAATCCGATTACACTTTTTCTGTTTTTTATTGCGTTTTAAATGTAACAGTTAACACTTTCAATGTGTTATCTTCGTTTTACTAAAAAACGTTGAAAAGTAAATAAAATGAGAATTAATTTTTTATATGCAATTTTTAATAATTCTAGTTTTCTAGTCCGAGTTGGCAACACTGCCTGCACGTCATTTTCAAAATGTAATAACGTAGCATATAGAATAATTTAAGCAATGCTTTACAAATATACTCGAGTTGCAAAGTCAGTTGAAAATACACGTGAAATGGACAACTTTTAGGGCTTCATAAAACTTAGATTTTACTACAATATTAGGTATATGTTTAATATATTTATAATTCGGAATCTATTTTAATATCAAATTCAAAATTTGTATATATAGTTATCGCGTAATTTGATAAACTACCTTCGGCTATAAATCTTACGGCTTTGAATGAAGACTTATTTCATGACATGTAATACAGCCTATACTTATATTGAAAACTGTCGCGCCCTCAAACTTCTAACACTCGAAGAGAGGCGCACTTTGACAGACATGTTATTGCTTTTTGACATCATCCGCGGCCTGCTCGACTGTCCTGAGCTGCTGGCGGGGATATCCCTTTGCGCGCCCGGGCGACGTACTCGGCGCACGCCGCTGTTTGCCTTACCACGACACTTTACTAATTATGGACAGAATTCAGTGTTATCTAGACTGGTACGCACTTATAACAATGAATTCCAAGATATTGATATATTCTTTGAATCAAGAAAAAACTTTAAATTGTTTATAACACAAAAAATGTTTTCGACAATAAAATAAAAACTAAAATTATGCTAAGAATCACGCTGATGACGACCATCAACCACCTCACGAGATGGAACGTCATACCTGTAATTTAAAAATTTGTGCAATAAATTTTCCTTCGAAATCAGTGGCGATGATGGGGAAACCGGTTTAATCCCGCCCGCGCTGTGATAGTTGTGATTAGTCTGTGATTAATAAGACCATTTTAGCAACCGATTAATCGGCATATTAAGCCACAGTAAAAGAAGAATAAATTTTCCTTCAACTATGTATCACGTGACGTAATTTTTCTCAGACAACTAACAATTTAAGTTGCAGTTTAAAACACCCATAAAACTACCTACCCACATTCATACAACTCCATACAATTTCTAGGTCGTAACTGTCAAGTGATGTACTCCATTAAAGCTCGCTGCTCAGTTTTATATCCTACCCGCATCGTTAAATTGTTTATGTGTTCCAAGTTAAATTAACAAGAATCTTCATTATTATCTTTTACTTGGATTTCGATAGTCTAATTTGTAGAGCGTTGTCTTGAAGCCGGGATGACACGGGTTCAATTTCCACTCGTACCAAAAAAAATGGTAGGTGCTTCGGAGGGTACGTAAAGCCGGCGTCCGGTCACCAACCCGCCTGCCAAGCCAAACTATGGCAATTCCTCTCAATGAGCACCACTAAAATGGTGCGCTAGAGGGAGACCATGATCCAGCAGTGGATCTTAATAGGTTGATGATGATGACCAAAAAAAAATGCAAAGCACCAATTTTCTTTTTCTTCTTCTTTTATTATGGCTTCACCAAATGTCAAGTATTATAGCCTTTATAGTGTTTATAGCCGATTAATCGGTATTTAAGATAATCCCGCCGACCGTGATCTTATTAGTCGTCGACTAATCACAACCATCACAGCACGGACAGAATTAAACTGGATTCCCCATGACGTCTCGATGGTCGCGTGCGTTATTCACCAAGTCGTGACATGGAATCTCCCAATTTTCTTTAAGAATCTGTTTAAGACGAGGAACGACTCAGAAATTTCTAATCGTATGCCACCCCCTAAACTCGTGGTTCGGGCGCATGATTGGTTCGGGCGCAACGATCACGTCACGCAAGACAACGACGGCGCTTTGTCCGTTCTTGCTGAAGAAGTGAGAAGAGCATAATGTATCGCCTCTCGGAATAAATGACGTTAGCGGCACATTACAAATAAATAATTTATTAAAAAACGATAACATGCAGGGAAACTAGGGAATCTTCTTAATCAATACTAGGTAGGTACTGAAATTACGTACAGATTCGTATAAAATTTAAACGTAAATCCCTTCAGAGTATGGTCGTATGACTAAAAAGGTGTTTTGGAAGAGGTGATTTCAAAAAATTAAGTTATCGAGAAAATTTTCACCAATCATGTATTCATCCTACACAATACTAGATAAAATCCTCTAGTTTTCGATGCCCAAATTGCATGTTCATAGCATTCGTAAAATTCGGGAACTTCAGTTTAGCAATCAACCGAAATTATTCGTTCCTCCCCTTAAGAAGTGACACATCTAGGTCCATTCAGTGCAGCAACGGGCTTGTCACCTGTTCTGTTCTATATGGACAACTGACGTTAAGTGGACACTGTTACTAGTGTCCCTGGCCACACCGCAAGCTATAAAGGCCGTGAAGGTGTGTTGTTGTACTTGGATTTTATTTGACATTTGTTCCGTTTTTAGACCCTGAGATTTTTTCCTGGATTTGATTGGATTCAGAAATTATGAGGAATTAGCTTTCCGCCCCGGATTCACCCGTGGGTTTTTTTAAATGTGACATACCCTGGGTACCGCTGGGTACTCTCGGGCTGGCAACGGTTCCCGGGAGCTGTAAGGTAACCCGTGAAGAAGATTTAAGAATAATTAATCCCGAGGGATGTGATGATACGACCTTATTTTCCTGGCCGCTTACAAGCTGGCCATCATAAATAGCATTTATTTTGATTTTAGAACACGATATTGTTCATTTTAATTCAATAGAACATTGTATGTTATTTTCAAATATCCGATGTGTGGAACCTAAATTAAAATTTTACTCATTCCTTCACAAACTGTTGACTTAGGCAGTACTCTGCCAATTGTAAAATTTATTATATTTCTATTTTATCAACTAAGTAAATAACTATATAAAATGTATTGTATCAATATTCAAGAACTAATATCTATGTTAATATAAAAGGAGCGCAAATAAGTATTGTAAGTATTTTTATCATACTTTGTATTGTGTTACTTCAATAGCTTAACGCCCTGTAGTAATGTGTAGTTCATTTTTATTACAGTGCGCTCCTTTGACGCTCCTTCTCCTTTGACGGCTCCTTCTCCTTGGCTCCTTACGGATGCTTTTACTGGTTGTTCTTTTGCTGCTTGTTCCTTCCTTGTTAATTTGACCAATAAACGAATGGTGAAAGTTTACTACGAGTTTTCCTGCAATACCTACCCATCGACCCATCCTGGTTACCCCACCACCCGACAATGGCGCCCAAACGTGATTAAAATGCTGCAGGAAGAAGGAATAAAGAAGAAAGAATAACGAAGTAAGAGAACATAATATTTATTTTTATACAAACTTTTATTTCAGGATATGTAATGTCTATATAATCTTAATATATAACGTAATTCTATTTAAATTCAGTAGAATATTTCTTGGAGATGATGGTTCTGAATCAAGGTTATGTCGACAAACCTTCGAGGTTGACAAGTCTGATGATCTTGGTCAGATTCCATTATTGAAGAGGATATTTTTAATTTCTATACGGAGGCAGTATTTTTGAATCATTTTACATTAAATTCATTTACTTATTAATTTCGTAAATTCAGATTATATAGTCACATTGAATGTATGGTTGTATGTGAGATTTTCATTATATATATATCTGAAATCTATAGATTACTTCCCATAACTTAAATTTATTAATAATTAATTTAATTTCCGTTATATTATCCCGTCAATTCAATATTTCTTAATAGAAAAAGGTTCTTTTTATAGTCGTAACTTTTCAAGAAAAATAATATATATTAATTTTTCTTATAATTGCTATAATATCTATTTTTATCCTAAAAGTCTATCGTGATTCCATAAAATAATACATAAATAAATATTATTTAATTCAAAAATTTCATTAATTGCTATTTTTTTAATACATTTTTAAAATATCCAAAACAATTTGTCCATTCTTATTTTAATGATTTCTAATATTACATTACAGTTTACATAAGTAAGGCAATTAAAATATTTCCGAGAATAAATTTAATATATAATAATAAATTTCAAATAAATTATGATACATATAAAAGCACCTCGATATCGGAATTTGAACTCACTTGATTTTTCTTTGTTTTACACAATTTGTTTTGCTCGGCAATATTGTATTGGAATATTCGATTTTCAAATGTATCCTATATAATTTCTTTGTCATTGACAAATTTTTAAATTTTGAATCGACGACGTTCGATTTTCTTTTAATTTTCAATTGTTATTTACCTACTATGAAGTCTATTTCATAGACATATGATTACGCTCTTATTACAACTAGGGGTAGTCATGTTGATTTAAATTTAAATATTATTTTATTTCATGTACTTATATTATTAGCTTTTCACTGGCTCTACTCGTGGATAGTTTGGGTTAGCGCATACCTTAACGCATGCGTTGATTTTATTTCATAATTTTTTTTTTCTCTTTCAATATGGATGAGTTACACTTACTTAAACCGAGGAATTTTTTATATCTATATTATTTTACATTTTTCTTTATTTTATTAACAATTTATTAAATTGTATTTATAATCTTATGGTTACAGGGGAGGTTAAATTTATTTCAATTTCACAATTTGGTTGTAAACATAATTTTAACTAAACAACTAAAACTTTTACATATTTTCAAATTACAGGTTAAATATATAACCATGATTAATAATTACTATTTTCCTTATTTCATTCTCATCATTTCATTTATTGTAAATACTTGTAATTATTTAGAGCGGATTGCGACTCTTTAAAAAAGCCTTCGTCTATTATAAATGGTATCCTCTCAAATGCTCTAAAATAAAATATTTAATTTCAGAAGCTATAATTTTAGTTGCTATAAATATTCATTTTCTATAAATTTAGATCCTGTAATTTTAAAAATCTTTAAATGTGTTTGATATAATTTTTTAAATCTCTAATATTAATTCCTATAACGTATTGTTTTCTATAATTGCAGTTCCCATAATTTTCAAAATCTATAATTTCAAGTCCTGTAATTTTTATAATCTCTATTTTCAATTGCACTAATGGCTACTTTTATATAATTGCTGTTACTATAATTTTGAAAATATATAATTTCAAGTCCTGTAATTTTTATAATCTCTATTTTCAATTGCACTAATGGCTACTTTTCTATAATTGCTGTTACTATAATTTTGAAAATATATAATCTCAAATCTTATAATTTTTATAATCTCTAATTTCAATTGCACTAATGGCTACTTTTCTATAATTGCAGCTATTATAATTTTCTAAATATATAAATTCATTTTCTATAAATTTATTAATCTATAATATCAGTTGGTCTAATGGATTATTAAAATAATTGTACTCACTATATTTTTAAAAGTTACATTTACAAATATTAAAATTTACAGTAGTTTTTGTTAATCTTAACCTGTTGCAGTAATTTACGATTCCTATTCCCCTAATTTGTAAATAAAAATAGGTTAGCGAGGAGCGAAGCGACGAGCGTGGTTCGAATAGTGCTAAAACAGAGCGCGAGCCGAGCGAGCGAAGCGAGCGTTCCGCGGCAGCGGACGGCGAAGCGCCAGAAACTCAAAAACAATCATCACTTGTTGATAACGGATATGATACCTCTTTGGAAAAAGCTTATGTTAACACTCAGACTATATCTGTGCAAAAAAAACATCTATCAGTTGCTCTGTTTTGACTTGAAAGGAGGTCATACAGACACATTTTCGCATTTATAATAAGGAAGGAAGATTTTATATAAGTAATAATATTTCGCAAATAAATTGGAAAAGAATTAAAGCAAATTAATCAAAAGATAATATTAAATGTTGTACCTTTTGAAATTTTAGATATCTTCAAAATTATAGAAAACAATTTTAGATAAAACGAAAATTATAGCAAATTAATTATTAGATCATTTAATGTTATATATTTTGATAATAGTGATTTTGAAAATTACGGATATCGATTTTAGACAAAAGAAAAATTATAGCAAATAAATAATTAAAGAATGTAATTTTATATATTTTGATAATAGTGATTTTGAAAATTACAGAAATCGATTTTAGGATAAAAAAAAATTATAGCAAATGAATAATTATAGAATTTAATTTTATATATTTTGATAATAGTGATTTTGAAAATTACAGAAATCGATTTTAGGGTAAAAAAAAATTATAGCAAATGAATAATTATAGAATTTAATTTTATATATTTTGATAATAGTGATTTTGAAAATTACAGAAATCGATTTTAGGTTTAAAAAAAATTATAGCAAATGAATAATTATAGAACGTAATTTTATATCTTATATACCTATATATTCTAAAATTATATCAAAACATTTTAGAGATAATGTAGGAGACCCATTATAAATATTATACCTAATATCTGTGGATATATTTCCATGGGTGTTTATTAGAGCAAATTACGGCTCTTTAAATAAACATTTGTTTATTATTATTATATCTATGAATATCAGGGTATTCATGGGTGTCTTTTAGAGCGGATTGCGACTCGTTAAAAAAGCCTTCGTCTATTATTACTACTTATTATATCTGTGGATGTATTTCCCATGGGTGTTCGTATGAGCGGATTGCGAGTCTTTAAATAAGCCTTCGTCTATTGTCTTATATATAAATAAACTTAAAACAGCGGATGGTAACTGTATAACTAAGCCCTTACTAAATTCGAGAACGTTTTTGAGTCATTCCTTATTAAATGGGAATTACTCTATATTATAAATGAGTTTACTGTACTTACTAATAACAGATTAAACAGATTAAATGAAGATGAATGTTTGTGATTTGTGTGATTGTGGAAATCGTTTCTCTTGTAAAATAATTAGTTTTATTTATAATAAAACTTGTAAATGTATCTTTTCATTTCATTCATTAGTATTTTTATATAAGTCTCATCATCAAACTTTATTTTATTAATTCTCTGAATAAAATCCTTCATTAAGGTCAGGATTTTTTAGGGGGGAACCCCGGTATTGTGATGATACGACCTTATTTTCCTGGCCGCTTACAAGCTGGCCATCATAAATAGCATTTATTTTGATTTTAGAACACGATATTGTTCATTTTAATTCAATAGAACATTGTATGTTATTTTCAAATATCCGATGTGTGGAACCTAAATTAAAATTTTACTCATTCCTTCACAAACTGTTGACTTAGGCAGTACTCTGCCAATTGTAAAATTTATTATATTTCTATTTTATCAACTAAGTAAATAACTATATAAAATGTATTGTATCAATATTCAAGAACTAATATCTATGTTAATATAAAAGGAGCGCAAATAAGTATTGTAAGTATTTTTATCATACTTTGTATTGTGTTACTTCAATAGCTTAACGCCCTGTAGTAATGTGTAGTTCATTTTTATTACAGTGCGCTCCTTTGACGCTCCTTCTCCTTTGACGGCTCCTTCTCCTTGGCTCCTTACGGATGCTTTTACTGGTTGTTCTTTTGCTGCTTGTTCCTTCCTTGTTAATTTGACCAATAAACGAATGGTGAAAGTTTACTACGAGTTTTCCTGCAATACCTACCCATCGACCCATCCTGGTTACCCCACCACCCGACAGGGATTTCCGGGATATGTAGGTTGTCACATCTCCAATTCTGCAACTAACGTCGATCTATTGATGCTCTGTTTTGACGTGTAAGCAGGACAAATCAACACACGTTCTTACTTTATAATAAGTAAAGATTCCTACGTCATGTCACGGCGACCAATGCACGCGTTCCGTCGTGACATGATGGGGAATCCAGTTTAATTCCGTCCACGCTGTGATAGTTAGTCTGTGATTAATATTTCTTTTTTCCATTCTTCGTTTTTAAAGTTCAAACCGAAATAATAGCACGGAACCCTCAGAGCACGAGTCGTACTCGCAACTTGGATAATTATTTTGAATCCATCCCCCTAAGGCAGTGTTTCTCAAAGTGGGCGATAACCCCCCCTTGTGGGCGCTGGAGGCCTAGAGGGGGGCGGTAAGGGGCCCAGAAAAACTAATATAGCACACTATATATAAATTAAAGTAATGAATTACATTGTGATTTTTAAAATCTGGTAAAGTAAAAAAAATGGGGGGCGCTGAAAAATAATTGATTTTCAAAGTGGGCGGTAGACAAAATAAGTTTGAGAACCTCTGCCCTAAGGGGATGAAAATGAGTATGGGCCCCATACATTAGTTCAGATGATGAGAATCCAGAATATAACCGACATATCCTTAGTCGAAGAATCCTTCATATCTTTGTACAATTCCACGCAGGAGAGCTATAGTTTCCTAATCTAAGATCTATCCTTAACAAAGTTTCATTCCGTCACAGACATGTTAAAGAAATAAGACGATTCTTACCCTTTATTTGAACCATCATTCACCGTCTTGCCAAGTCGTATATCAGAATAAAACTAACATACGGTTGAGCACAGATTTCCCAAGTGTGCTTACGTACTGGCTTGTTGTATGGACATACAGATATCTCTACACTGACTTTAACTTATTTCTCTTCCAGGAGTGTGTTTTTAAAATTTCCCGGGTTCAATTCCCACTCGTTCCAAAAAAAAAAGTGCTTAGCACCAATTTTCTTTACGTTTATGTGCGGGATTCCACGTCACGCTTTGGTGTATAGCACACGCGCCCGCGGAGACGTGATGGGGAATCCAGTTTAATCCTGTCCGTGCTGTGGTGGTTGTAATTAGTTGACGACTAATAAGACATATCGCGGTCAGCGGGATTATCTTAAATACCGATTAATCGGCTATAAACACTTAAAGGCTATACACTATAATACTTGACATTGGCAAATCACCGATTAACATTGGTGGAGCCATAATAAAAGAAGAAAAAGAAGAAGAAGTTTATGTGCTTTAATCCTCGTGCTTCGTAATACACTTCTTCTTAAAATAACAAATATTTACCTACATCTGTTAAATAAGTGACATATGCTTGTCACCTGTTCTGTTCAATATGGACAACTGGCAAAAAGTGGACACTGTTATTGATGTCTCTGGCCACACCGCGAAGTATAAAGGCCGTGTATGTGTTTGTAAATATGCAATGTAATATAACATCCAGTGCTTGACGGACGTTATAGGGCGGGGAGCGAATCCATATTGTTCTCCAATGGACAACATTTAATTTTTCGTAAGGTACCAAAATTCGAAAACCGTTTGGAGATTACATGCTAGAAAGCTTATTTTTCATTTTTTTTATTTTTTATATCCTTTAATTTTCGAGTTATTTTAAAAATACTGAAATATTGAAAAATAAGGATTAATAGGTGCCCTAATCTGTGCTAACCCTCTAATTTAAAAATACTAATGTCTGTTGGCAGAGTTGTTAGTTATTGAACTCAGATGTTGCCTTCTATTAATTTTACCCATTTTTATTCCATTTGAAGCTAAATTAATAATTATTCTTTAAATATAATTATAAAAATACTTTTTTTATATAATATTTTTTGGAAGTTTTGCTAGTTTCGAATGGGCTATCACAGGGAATATATTTACGAGTGAAACCGCGGCCAAAAGCTAGTATTATTATATACATTATGAATAATGTTGTAGGCGATTTGAGTTCCGGCTACGGCAACACCTATTTGGAACACGGTTATACTCTTTGCATTTCTATAACGTATACTCTGTGGCTTGACTGACACTATCAGTCACTTTCTTTGGGTGACAGTTTATATTTCTTAATTTTAGTCCTAGCTAAGGTTTTTAGTTTATAAGTCCTCAGAATTTATAAAAAATCATAATTAAATTAAAAATATAAAAACTCAACCAAAAATAAAATATAAAAATACGTATAACTTATTTTTTAATATATTTTTAATTAAAGTAATAAAAATGGGTGATTAAAAAAATGAAATGTTGTCCATTATATCTACTCGACTTTGAGACTCTTATCTTGACAATATTGGTTACCGCTCCGCTTCTAAAAGACGTAGCGTGATGTTTTATACACATAAACATTCATCGGGAATCAATTAGTGATATATATTAATGAAAACAGTAACAAAATTGGTCAAGCAGTTTTTGAGTACCTATATAAGGCAGAAACTTTATTGTTTTTGTCACTACTTAGGAATCAAATCGAAACAGACATAATACACCAGAATCCTCACAAATTCTTCAAACTGAGGCTAAAAATAGTACACTAAAACCGAGTACCCGGCTGTTTATTTCTTGATAAAAAGTATATATTATACGAAAAATGATTTTTCTTATTAATATTATAATAATAATATATAATATTAAATTAATATCTCTTGATAATAAGAATTTATAACGCCTATTATCTCAAGAGGGGTAGGCAGAGACAATCGAATGCAACGATACTGCAATGACATACCTCTTTCGCTTCTTTTATATTCATCATACCTTTCATACATGCTCGACGATTGTGTGTACTTTTAATATTTCTATCGATCAGTACATTTTTATATGTTAAATAAAAGTACACCTAGGTCGTCTGCCAGCATTTCCTTTAACTTCAGCCATATAAACACTTTTAGTCAATCTTTCATCCTTAATTATTTCAACGTGTCCAAACCAGCGTAAACTACTTTTCTTCATTTTAGTCACAACATCATCTTTCACTCCGCATTCTTCTCTAATGATAATGACATGAAATGATAATAAGAAATTAATCCAAAATTGGTAAATCGTAGCGAGAAGTATGACGGAAATTCTGGTTTGTTCTATATTCTGAAGATATATCAAAACTTAGTTTACCTTTATCTACCCCGATTGGAATAAGGCATGTATGTGTAAATAATATTATCCCTGAAAATGCGATTTCAATGGTAACACACTCTAAAGTGGAATGTTACCTTCGTTTACGCAAACATTGAGAATTTGAGATCAAACACAAGGGAGGATCCTGTTGACTCACGTGCAAGCAACGGTTCCTATTATTCGGTCAATTTCTCTAAAGGACATGCCTTGAAAGTTCTCCATAATAAGAAAGTATGTCTGTACGACTGCGCTAATCTCGACAACATCGGTCCAGTAGTTTTCGAGAATAAACAAAGGAACGATAAGCGATAAGATAAGTTTTAACTCTAAAATTTTTGAAAAGAAAGGTTAATCATAGATTCTTTTGTTCATCATATTATTCTGAAGATAAGCGACAGAGTAATAATTTAAACTTTCTTTTTTAAATTTAATCTCTTTAACAATAAATTGTTTATATAACCTATTCTATATACCTACTATTAAAATATAAGTGAACGTTTGTTTGTTTGTCTGTTTAAAAAAAATAAATCAATTCTGGGTTAGGAAGATATATCCGCAAAATTCGTTTAATCCCGTAATTTCAATATGCATTATTGCAGTGAAAAGCAATTTTAAACGTGACAGTAACGGGCATTGGGTAACGTTTGTTTGAGTTTTATATAATTATCCAATTCATATAATTACTTAAATAATACAGTACAATTAAAATTGCTCTTAAAAAAACATAGACCATATTACCATAGATTAGCATACCTACTACGAAAAGTGTTACTCGGTTGTTTTGTTTTGTCAAAAAAAAAAACTTAAAGAACACCCCAAACAAAGGCCGGTTTCTATCTAGTAGGTATATTATAATTATGTTCAGTTTAAAAAACAATCCTAACTCATCCCCAAAGAACAACAGAATTTTTAATAAAATCTTCGTCCAAACCGAACGCCGAACACTCAAACATTTTATCCTCAAATTGGCATCATTTTATTGCACCTCAGAATAGGAACTGAATAAACAGGGATACCCAACGTTTTTAATTATTCAAATGAACTCAAGCTCTGGTCTGCGAGACGTTTCGAGCAATATGAATTCAAATTTCAGCCATTTACACTGGTTACTGTACCGCCGAGATAGTGAAATATCCCATTTTCAAAGTTTATTTTCAGTCGCACACCTGTTAACTGAATTCTACTGCGGTTATCGATTTGGCTCTTAAATTCGTTATCGTAGCTCTGACGGTAATAGGCTAATATCATCACGTAATATGGTTTCTAACTATTGTTTTGTTATATTTATCCTAGAGTTTAGGCAATCGTTTCTGTTTAGGATCTGAAATTACTTAATAAAAGCGATATCGTTTTATTTTTATTTTTCTTCTTCTTTTATTATGGCTTCACCAATGTTAATCGGTGATTTGCCAATGTCAAGTATTATAGCCTTATAGTGTATATTATGACGATTAATCGGTATTAAAGATATTCCCGCCGACTGTGATAAGCCTTATTAAGGCAGGGTGCAAACACGATATCTACTGAGAGGTATTTTTCAACGCTTACTTTGAAGTGTCAGGAATCAAACTCAATCTCAAAAAAATATAATAGCAATAAATAAAAAAAATTAATAGCAAATAATACTACATTTTTTCATAAGTGTTTTGGTCTATCGAAAAAAAATTATGCAAAATATCTCTATAAAAAAACCATTGTTCGTAAATTCACAATATTTTCCGCGACAACTTTATACTTTTTTTTAAGAATAAAATAGCTTGAATAATCTATTAAAATTTTAACCGATTACTTTCACTGTTTAATTGTGTTTCTTTTACAAATTTTAAGAAAAAGCTACAAAATAAATTAACTTTTAAAAAAAAGTGTACCGCCTTCAAAATTTGCACTGAAAAGTAAGAAATAATAAATATTTCGTCGTAGAATTTGAAGACGGTTGGTGCCAAATTAGGATACAAAATTAAGTAAACATCTAAGAAGATAAATATCTGTTCAATATTATATATGTTTGTACTGATGATCGTAGGTTCCTAATGAATTGTCTAGATTAGTGAATTTGGGAACTAAGTTGTTTTTAATTTGGCACCAACCGTCTTCAAATTCTACGACGAAATATTTATTATTTCTTACTTTTCAGTGGAAATTTTTGAAGTCGGTACACTTTTTTTTTAAAAGTTAATTTGTGATTTTGCTGCCCTGAGAGACAAATAATAACGCAAATAAAAAAAAATGGAAAAATTAAAAATAAAAACTGCTGTGGATGGGATTTGAACCATTTGCAACTGAGCTGCACCATACCATACCATACCTTTAGCTGTTAGACCACCGTCGATACAAAAATTTACAACTTCGTGTCAATAGCAACCGTTGCAAAGGCTTTTCTCTGATACATAATTTTCAGCCGTAAACAGAGACAAATTACTGAATTTCTAAAAAACTACTGAACCGATTTTCGTTATAATGTCTGTGAGATAATGTCGAGAAATTATTATATCCTTAAAAAAATAAGTCTTCAAAATCGGAACATATTTCATCGAGATACTGATAATTGACTTAAAAGTCAGTTTTTTTCAAAATTACTGAAAAACTAATGAACCAATTTTTATGACATAAAAATGGGACCAATCCGGAAGAATTATCTGTCGATTAAAAAAGAAATCATCAAAATCGGTTCATAAACGACGAAGTTATCCGCGAACACACATAAAATATATATATATATACTAGCTTTTGCCCGCAACTTCGTTCGCGTAGAATTAGGAATAATGACGTAATTTATGTAAATACGCAGAGATTTCCCTTAATTTTATCTTTTACCTCCGTAAATTCCCCGTCAGTCAGAAGTTCATAAAAGTATAAATTCGGTACCTACCTATAAATTAATATTTTCCCAGTCCGTAAAAATATTTCCCCCATGCCCAAGTTAACAATTTCTTAAGGGTTGTTTAAAAAAAATCTTTTAGGTCAACTCCTATGTTCTCTAGCTAAGTTTCAAGTAGATTCGACCAAAACAACATTTTTCCCCATACAAAATTTTACACCCCGTTGCATCCCTCCTTTATTTTTATTTTTATTTTTTTTAAATCCAAAAATACGTGTTTTATTATTTGTTTTGAACAATATTTGTACCAAGTTTCAAGTTAATACACGCATGTAATACGATTTCCCTATACAAAATTTTACACCCCGTTGCAACCCTCTTTAAGGGTCGTTTTTAAAAATCCAAAAATACGTGTTTTATTATTTGTTTTGAAGAATATTTGTACCAAGTTTCAAGTTGATACACGCCGGTAATACGATTTCCCTATACAAAATTTTACACCACGTTGCATACTTCCTTAAAGGTCGTTTTTTAAAATCCGAAATAGGTGTTTTATTATTTGTTTTGAAGAATATTTGTACCAAGTTTCAAGTTAATACACGCAGGTAATACGATTTCCCTATACAAAATTTTACACCCCGTTGCATACCTCCTTAAGGGTCGTTTTTAAAAATCCAAAAATACGTGTTTTAATATTTGTTTTGAAGAATATTTGTACCAAGTTTTAAGTTGATACACGCAGGTAATACGATTTCCCTATACAAACTTCTACACCCCGTTGCACCCTTCCGTAAGGGTCGTTTTTAAAAATCCAAAAATACGTGTTTTATTATTTGTTTTGAACAATATTTGTACCAAGTTTCAAGTTAATACACGCATGTAATACGATTTCCCTATACAAAATTTTACACCCCGTTGCAACCCTCTTTAAGGGTCGTTTTTAAAAATCCAAAAATACTTGTTTTATTATTTGTTTTGAAGAATATTTGTACCAAGTTTCAAGTTGATACACGCAGGTAATACGATTTCCCTATACAAAATTTTACACCACGTTGCATACCTCCTTAAAGGTCGTTTTTAAAAATCCGAAATACATGTTTTATTATTTGTTTTGAAGAATATTTGTACCAAGTTTCAAGTTAATACACGCAGGTAATACGATTTCCCTATACAAAATTTTATACCCCGTTGCATACCTCCTTAAGGGTCGTTTTTAAAAATCCAAAAATACGTGTTTTATTATTTGTTTTGAAGAATATTTGTACCAAGTTTTAAGTTGATACACGCAGGTAATACGATTTCCCTATACAAACTTCTACACCCCGTTGCACCCCTCCGTAAGGGTCGTTTTTAAAAATCCAAAAATACGTGTTTTATTATTTGTTTTGAAGAATATTTGTACCAAGTTTCAAGTTGATACCTACACGATTTCCCTATACAAACTTCTACACCCCGTTGCACCCCTCCTTAAGGGTCGTTTTTAAAAATCCTAAAATACGTGTTTTATTATTTGTTTTGAAGAATATTTGTACGAAGTTTCAAGTTGATACACGCAGGTAATACAATTTCCCTATAGAAACACCCCGTTGCACCCCTC
Source organism: Nemapogon koenigi (assembly GCA_963924495.1). NCBI lineage: Eukaryota > Metazoa > Arthropoda > Insecta > Lepidoptera > Tineidae > Nemapogon > Nemapogon koenigi. Next base: position 9,282,695 of record OZ004647.1, on the reverse strand, counting down.
CGTAAGGGTCGTTTTTAAAAATCCAAAAATACTTGTTTTATTATTTGTTTTGAAGAATATTTGTACCAAGTTTCAAGTTGATACCTACACGATTTCCCTATACAAACTTCTACACCCCGTTGCACCCCTCCGTAAGGGTCGTTTTTAAAAATCCAAAAATACGTGTTTTATTATTTGTTTTGAAGAATATTTGTACCAAGTTTCAAGTTGATACCTACACGATTTCCCTAGACAAACTTAGACACCCCGTTGCACCCCTCCTTAAGGGTCGTTTTTAAAAATCCAAAATACGTGTTTTATTATTTGTTTTGAAGAATATTTGTACCAAGTTTCAAGTTGATACCTACACGATTTCCCTATACAAACTTAGACACCCCGTTGCACCCCTCCTTAAGGGTCGTTTTTAAAAATCCAAAAATACGTGTTTTATTATTTGTTTTGAAGAATATTTGTACCAAATTTCAAGTTGATACTTACACGATTTCCCTATACAAACTTCTACATCCTGCTGCACCCCTCCTTAAGGGTCGTATTTAAAAATCCAAAAATACGTGTTTTATTATTCGTTTTGAAGAATATTTGTACCAAGTTTCAAGTTGATACCTACACGATTTTCCTATACAAACTTCTACACCACGTTGCACCCCTCATTAAGGGTAGTTTCTAAAAATACAAAAAATACGTGTTTTATTATTTGTTTTGAAGAATGATTGTACCAAGTTTCAAGTTGATACACGGAGGCAATATGATTTCCCTATACAAATTTCTACACCCCTTTAACCCCTTCGTAAGGGTCGTATTAAAAAATCCAAAAATACGTGTTTTATTATTTGTTTTAAAGAATATTTGTACCAAGTTTCAAGTTGATACACGCAGGTAATACGATTTCCCTATACAAACTTCTACACCCCGTTGCACCCCACCGTAAGGGTAGTTTTTAAAAATCCAAAAATACGTGTTTTATTATTTGTTTTGAAGAATATTTGTACCAAGTTTCAAGTTGATACCTACACGATTTCCCTATACAAACTTCTACACCCAGTTGCACCCCTCCTTAAGGGTCGTTTTTAAAAATCCAAAAATACGTGTTTTATTATTTGTTTTGAAGAATATTTGTACCAAGTTTCAAGTTGATACCTACACGATTTCCCTATACAAACTTCTACACCACGTTGCACCCCTCATTAAGGGTAGTTTCTAAAAATACAAAAATACGTGTTTTATTATTTGTTTTGAAGAATATTTGTACCAATTTTCAAGTTGATACCTACACGATTTCCCTATACAAACTTCTACACCACGTTGCACCCCTCATTAAGGGTAGTTTCTAAAAATACAAAAATACGTGTTTTATTATTTGTTTTGAAGAATATTTGTACCAAGTTTCAAGTTGATACCTACACGATTTCCCTATACAAATTTCTACACCCCGTTGCACCCCTCCGTAAGGGTAGTTTTTAAAAATCCAAAAATACGTGTTTTATTATTTGTTTTGAAGAATTTTTGTACCAAGTTTCAAGTTGATACCTACACGATTTCCCTATACAAACTTCTACATCCTGCTGCACCCCTCCTTAAGGGTCGTTTCTAAAAATCCAAAAATACGTGTTTTATTATTTGTTTTGAAGAATGATTGTACCAAGTTTCAAGTTAATACACGCAGGCAATACGATTTCCCTATACAAACTTCTACACCCCGTTTCACCCCTCCGTAAGGGTCGTGTTTTAAAATCCAAAAATATGTGTTTCATTTATTGTTTTGTAGAATATTTGTACCAAGTTGCAAGGTGATACCTACACGATTTCCCTATACAAACTTCTACACCCTGTTGCACCCCTCCTTAAGGGTCGTCTTTAAAAATCCAAAAATACGTGTTTTATTATTTGTTTTGAAGAATATTGTACCAAGTTTCAAGTTGAACAACGCAGGTAATACGATTTCCCTATACAAACTTCTACACCCCGTTGCACTTCTACTTAAGGGTTGTTTTTAAAAATCCAGAACTATGTATTTATTATTTGTATTGAAAAATATTTGTACCAAGTTTCAAGTTGATTCACGCAGGAAATAAGATTTTACATACAAACGTATTTACCCCATTTGACCCCCTAGGGGTTGAATATTGAAATTTTCTTCCTTATTCCTTGTCTACATAATAAAGGGAACTTCTGTGCAAAATGTCAGCTTCATAGGTCCAAGGGTTTGGGCTGGGCGTTGATGGTCATTGAATCGGAACTTCTCTTTTTATATATATATAGATATATACGGTCGAATTGAGTAACGTTTATTTTTATAAGTCGTTAATAAGTGAAATTTCAAGTGTAGCTGTACGTAAAATATGCCAAGCAATATTAAACCTTATATCGTCCTGCATAAGCATGCGTTGGTCGCCATGACATGACGTAGAATGGACCATTTTATTACTCGTTGCTTACTATTTTTTATACCGCGAAAGCGGGCGGGGTAGGGGCAAATTACAGCCACGGGATTATTTCTTTTTGGATCTATTTCCTCGCGGGTGAAAACTATGGCTATATCTTAAAGGCATCAATAACAATATACTTTACAGGCTTAACTTAATCCCATAGAATACTTGTTGAATACAAGTTAAACTGAAATAATAAATATGTTTCAGAAATAAACCAAACCAAATCCTCTTTATTGTCAAAGAAACTGATGTTTATCAAATTTAAGGGCGTGTATACACAAAGCGTTTTCGTACCCGAGCTGTAATTCCATTATAAATGTCGACTAACCCTAAAACGGGTCTGAAGTATATTATTCAACGTCTGAGTCTTTATATGTTTATGTAGAATTTTGGTTGGAAGTTTGTTTTGGTTGCTGTCTTCTTTAGCATTTTTTTTTCTTCCTTCACGGGTTGCAGAACCGTAAATAGCGTCTTTTACAATATAAATAAATTTGTCTAATTAAAAAAAAATTGTTTATTTTTCGTGATTAGAGGGGAAAATAATATTCAAAATGGCGTGGCAAAATGTTGATACAGTATTAAGCGGCGAACGTATTAAGGGATATTTTTGATACCGACAAAAACACATTCATTGAGAAATAATATAGAGATTATACCAATATTATAAATGCAAAATAAATTCCTGTCTGTAACGCTATCATGGCTAAACTACTGAACCGATTTTCATAAAATTTGATACGTGAGTAAGCTTGAATCCCAGAGACGAACAATTTTTTAAATCCATCCCCTTAAGGGGCGGGGCAGGAAATTAGTAACTTACAAATCTATTATATAAAAAGAGAAGTTCCGATTCACTGATCATCAACGCCCAGCCCAAACCCTTGGACCTAGGAAGCTGACATTTTGCACAGAGGTTCCCTTTATTATGTAGCCAAGGAATAAGGAAGGAAATTTCGGTATTGAACCCCTAAGGGGGTCAAATGGGGTAAATACGTTTGTATGTAAAATCTTATTTCCTGCGTGAATCAACTTGAAACTTGGTACAAATATTTTTCAATACAAATAATAAATACATATTTCTGGATTTTAAAAACAACCCTTAAGTAGAGGTGCAACGGGGTGTATAAGTTTGTATAGGGAAATCGTATTACCTGCGTTGTTCAACTTGAAACTTGGTACAAATATTCTTCAAAACAAACAATAAAACACGTATTTTTGGATTTTTAAAGACGACCCTTATGGAGGGGTGCAACGGGGTGTAGAAGTTTGTATAGGGAAATCGTGTAGGTATCACCTTGAAACTTGGTACAAATATTTTTCAATACAAATAATAAATACATATTTCTGGATTTTAAAAACAACCCTTAAGTAGAGGTGCAACGGGGTGTATAAGTTTGTATAGGGAAATCGTATTACCTGCGTTGTTCAACTTGAAACTTGGTACAAATATTCTTCAAAACAAACAATAAAACACGTATTTTTGGATTTTTAAAGACGACCCTTAAGGAGGGGTGCAACGGGGTGTAGAAGTTTGTATAGGGAAATCGTGTAGGTATCACCTTGAAACTTGGTACAAATATTCTACAAAACAAATAATGAAACACGTATTTTTGGATTTTAAAACACGACCCTTACGGAGGGGTGAAACGGGGTGTAGAAGTTTGTATAAGGAAATCGTATTGCCTGCGTGTATTAACTTGAAACTTGGTACAAATATTCTTCAAAACAAATAGTAAAACACGTATTTTTGGATTTTTAAAAACGACCCTTAAGGAGGGGTGCAACGGGGTGTAAAAGTTTGTATAGGGAAATCGTATTACCTGCGTCTATTAACTTGAAACTTGGTACAAATATTCTTCAAAACAAATAATAAGACACGTATTTTTGGATTTTTAAAAACGACCCTTAAGGAGGGGTGCAACGGGGTGTAAAAGTTTGTATAGGGAAATCGTATTACCTACGTGTATTAACTTGAAACTTGGTACAAATATTCTTCAAAACAAATAATAAGACACGTATTTTTGGATTTTTAAAAACGACCCTTAAGGAGGGGTGCAATGGGATGTAAAAGTTTGTATAGGGAAATCGTATTACCTACGTGTATTAACTTGAAACTTGGTACAAATATTCTTCAAAACAAATAATAAGACACGTATTTTTGGATTTTTAAAAACGACCCTTAAGGAGGGGTGCAACGGGATGTAAAAGTTTGTATAGGGAAATCGTATTACCTGCGTGTATTAACTTGAAACTTGGTACAAATATTCTTCAAAACAAATAATAAGACACATATTTTTGGATTTTTAAAAACGACCCTTAAGGAGGGGTGCAACGAGGTGTAAAAGTTTTTATAGGGAAATCGTATTACCTGCGTGTATTAACTTGAAACTTGGTACAAATATTCTTCAAAACAAATAAAAAGACACATATTTTTGGATTTTTAAAAACGACCCTTAAGGAGGGGTGCAACGGGGTGTAAAAGTTTGTATAGGGAAATCGTATTACCTGCGTGTATTAACTTGAAACTTGGTACAAATATTCTTCAAAACAAATAATAAGACACATATTTTTGGATTTTTAAAAACGACCCTTAAGGAGGGGTGCAACGGGATGTAAAAGTTTGTATAGGGAAATCGTATTACCTACGTGTATTAACTTGAAACTTGGTACAAATATTCTTCAAAACAAATAATAAGACACGTATTTTTGGATTTTTAAAAACGACCCTTAAGGAGGGGTGCAACGGGATGTAAAAGTTTGTATAGGGAAATCGTATTACCTGCGTGTATTAACTTGAAACTTGGTACAAATATTCTTCAAAACAAATAATAAGACACATATTTTTGGATTTTTAAAAACGACCCTTAAGGAGGGGTGCAACGAGGTGTAAAAGTTTGTATAGGGAAATCGTATTACCTGCGTGTATTAACTTGAAACTTGGTACAAATATTCTTCAAAACAAATAAAAAGACACATATTTTTGGATTTTTAAAAACGACCCTTAAGGAGGGGTGCAACGGGGTGTAAAAGTTTGTATAGGGAAATCGTATTACCTGCGTGTATTAACTTGAAACTTGGTACAAATATTCTTCAAAACAAATAATAAGACACATATTTTTGGATTTTTAAAAACGACTCTTAAGGAGGGGTGCAACGGGGTGTAAAAGTTTGTATAGGGAAATCGTATGACCTGCGTGTATTAACTTGAAACTTGGTACAAATATTCTTCAAAACAAATAATAAGACACATATTTTTGGATTTTTAAAAACAACCCTTAGGAGGGGTGCAACGGGGTGTAAAATTTTGTATAGGGAAATCGTATTACCTGCGTGTATTAACTTGAAACTTGGTACAACTATTCTTCAAAACAAATAATAAGACACATATTTTTGGATTTTTAAAAACGACCCTTAAGGAGGGGTGCAACGGGGTGTAAAAGTTTGTATAGGGAAATCGTATTACCTGCGTGTATTAACTTGAAACTTGGTACAAATATTCTTCAAAACAAATAATAAGACACATATTTTTAAATTTTTAAAAACGACCCTTAAGGAGGGGTGCAACGGGATGTAAAAGTTTGTATAGGGAAATCGTATTACCTACGTGTATTAACTTGAAACTTGGTACAAATATTCTTCAAAACAAATAATAAGACACGTATTTTTGGATTTTTAAAAACGACCCTTAAGGAGGGGTGCAACGGGATGTAAAAGTTTGTATAGGGAAATCGTATTACCTGCGTGTATTAACTTGAAACTTGGTACAAATATTCTTCAAAACAAATAATAAGACACATATTTTTGGATTTTTAAAAACGACCCTTAAGGAGGGGTGCAACGAGGTGTAAAAGTTTGTATAGGGAAATCGTATTACCTGCGTGTATTAACTTGAAACTTGGTACAAATATTCTTCAAAACAAATAAAAAGACACATATTTTTGGATTTTTAAAAACGACCCTTAAGGAGGGGTGCAACGGGGTGTAAAAGTTTGTATAGGGAAATCGTATTACCTGCGTGTATTAACTTGAAACTTGGTACAAATATTCTTCAAAACAAATAATAAGACACATATTTTTGGATTTTTAAAAACGACCCTTAAGGAGGGGTGCAACGGGGTGTAAAAGTTTGTATAGGGAAATCGTATTATCTGCGTGTATTAACTTGAAACTTGGTACAAATATTTTTCAAAACATAAAACAACCCTTAAGGAATTTGTTAGATAGGGCACGGGAAAATATTTTTACGTGACTGGGAAGATATTCATATATAGGTACCGAATTTATACTTTTTGAACTTCTGACTGAGGGGAATTTACGGGGGTAAAAGATAAATTAAGGGAAATCTCTCCGTACCTATTTACATAAATTACGTCATTATTCCAATTCTACGCGAACGAAGTCGCGGGCAAAAGCTAGTTTAATACATAAAGTGCTTACATTAGAATACAAACAAAAACAAAGGTCCTATCCTAAACTTGTCAAAAAGTCTTTTTTAAGTTCCGTGGTTTGCTATAGATATTTTTTCATGGAGGTACAATTTTTTTAATTTCGCCTCAAACCCCTAAACTGAAAAACTACCGCAAATAACTGCTTATAGACAAGTTCCAAGGTTTTTGTTTGCATCATCATTACATAAAAAAAATCGTATTTTTTGACTTGACTAATTGACAATATCAAACACTTCCAAAGTTCAAGTATTTAGAAGTTTTGGTGGAATAAAGAATCAGAATTCCTCAACATGAACCCTGAAAACATAACCCTTATTAAAAAATGGCGACAATGATCCCACGCATTGCCTTATTAAATTTAATAGCATTTCAAGTCTACCGTATAGCACTGTGCAGTACATATCTTGGTTAATTATGGCAGACAGAATTGAATCTCTACATATCTCAAGATGTGGTCAGTGGTCAACGTAGTGTAACGCCATTGTTACGCTGTAAACACGTCGTATGGACGTCGGTTACTCCCGGAAGCTAAACAATTTGAGTTGATTTTGGTTTGAACATCGTTGGAGACTATATTGTCAGATTTTGGAGGGTTATTATTTGTAGCTTTATATATATAATTGCTTTTTAAAAACAGTGTACCGACTTCAAAAATTATGCACTGAAAAGTGTGCTTTCCGAAAGCAAATCCGAATCCCTTCAAGTGTGCCTATAAAATTTGAATAGTTCTCGATTTCTCCAGGATCCCATCATCAGATCCAGACCTGATGACCATGGGACCACTTGCAAAGTATACCCTTTCAAACAAAAAAAAATCCAAATCGGTCCAGGTGTCTTCAATAAGTGAAAATTCTTTGGCTTAAAAAATAAATATACTAAATTATCTTGGTATATTTTTTTTAATATAATTTAAATTATGTATTTTAAAATTATAAAATAAATATATTTGCTTTTCTTATAGGTAACTAGCCCTTTCGTTTGAATTCGGAGCAAATAAGTTGTGACAGACGGACAGGCAGACAAACACACAAATTAAGCGATTTTATTTTATTCTGGAAACGGATTCGTATTCGAAGTTTTTTTGCAAAATCCGAAATCGTTCCAAGATTTTGAATTTCTATACATTATTAATCTGAATTTGTTGTTTGCATAAACCTCAAATGTCAAGGATTAAACATAAAAGGAGATGCCGTCCTCAAATCCAAAATCAAACCTTTGAAAATCTACAAGATAAATATCTTTTAAACACTGACAGGAAAAGCTAAACTGTTATTATAGCAATAAGTTAGTGGGATATGTACCTGTCAATTCCACTTACGTTTCCAAAAGAAAATTTGTACGCGATCTCGTTTCCATTATAAAAATCCGATATTCACTTAATTCAGTAACAGGCGAACAACTTTCTGGAAGGAAAGTGGGCTCAGTTGTTCGAAGGGAAATTTCCAATTGGCGATGCTACGAAAATTCTTTGTTTTCTCGATATGGGATATAAATTTTCGCCCCAAGCGGGAAGTAAAGGAGATTGCCTCCAAAAGGGCCAAGTTAAATCGACTTTCGAACTGTTCCGCACGCGGGCCGCCTATAGCAGATATCTCCTATCTTTGGAGAAATTTTGGTGATCATAAAGGTTTTTTCTAAGTGAAATAGGCTTTTGGACCGCATGCCAGTTTTATCGTTTGGAAACTTTTAGTCTAATTTTAGCCTAAAGTTTTCCAACTCGTTTAACAACTTGCAACTATTTACATTAAAAACCTATATATATCTGAAATGGGAGAAGATTTTGCAATTTGGTTACAGTTGCTCAGTCACCTCCATCTTTGAGGCAAGACTACTGCGACTTCAAGTTTACATATATCTTAGACTTAACTTGACTCAGGGTTCGTTTACCAGATTCATACTTTGCTTCAAAATATAAATCAATTATCAAAACAAAGAAGAAAATAAAAATGGAGCAGTAAACAATATCTATATATCTATTTATCATCACGCCTTTTATCCCAAGAAGAATAGGCAGAGACAATCTAATACCATTTGCTACATTATCATACATGCTCCGTAAATAATATGCTCCGATTAGTCAGCTAAAATCTAAAAACTCAAAAGAATTTTGTCTGGTTTGAATTTGGTACAACCCACTTAGCAATGAGCATACAAATACGCATTGAAAAAATCCATCAATAAATCCTATAATATAAGCCAACGAATAGAAAACAAACGTGTTCACTCCCCATTAAGTTTATAGTTGGCATTGTTGGCAGAGTTTTGGACGATCGTCAAAATCTATGAAGCGGGGAGACCCCGTCGGCTTCCGTCCAACAGGCACTGTTGTCATATAAAAGAATGGCATGAAGCTTACACTCGAATGCACATATTTTATACACATTTTGTGTGAACATGCCCATTTTGGGGTTAAATCTAGATTGAAGCACAGAAATAACAGTACTACTAATTTCTAGTTTCTAATATGTATTTGGCAGTAGATATATAATCATGGATTAACTTTATTTAATTATTTACACACAAATATATACAAAGCTTCAAGTTAAATCTAAACATTAAAAATAACTAGGTGAATCGCGATGCTGATTAGTTGAGCGAGAAAAAAGCCAGCTTTCTTGTCACCAGAGGAGATGATCAGTCGTGGGGATATATCCTTAATAAACTTTTTGGCATTTGAACCCCACGGACTAAAATTTCTACACCATACGGCACAAATTTGTAGTTTACAATTTAAGTATAGTTTGTTAGACTCTGCGATTTCCACCGCAGCTCCCGCTTTGACTATTGTTTCTACGCACGTAGCATCCTATACAAGGACCCGATCTCGCGCCTAGGGAATCAGAGTCATTCCATCGGGTCTCTTGCCGTCTTCCCGGATTAACTATTTATAAATAAAACCCACTATAACCTGTATTATTGTACCATCATCAGTTCCACCGACTGCATTTGAATGGTTCACGTGTAACACTGCGTTGGAATAAAAGGTTCACAGCTAGACTAATAACTTAGATACATAAGGAAAGTCCCTTACTGACAAAGAACAGATCGAGGAAGAAGATGACAAGTTAAAACCATCCTAATGTAAAAAGCCTATAGTTTCATCTAGTCAGGATAGAATGCCAGTATTCCAGAATTCCAATTTCATGCTGTCTAAGCTACAAAGGCAGTTTAGAGATCTGACAGGATTATAAATAATCCGTTATTAATCCGCTTGTTTGCTTTCGGAAATCAAAATTGCTCAAGTTCTAACTGAGACTTAAGCTCATGTTCACACTAAGTTCACATCTAAATCCCGTGCTAGGCAGAAACCAAATATTCGTATCTTAAGTCGAACCATATCACCACGCACACAACTCATATCATCACGGTCTTTATATACCTTGCGGTAACTAGTAACTTTGTCCACTTTTTCACAGTTGTCCATATTAAACAGGACAGGTGGCAAGCCTATTACTGCACTTAATGGAGCTATATGTGACACTTTTTTTAGATACCTTATAGTGTTAATTATTTTTAGAATTCAGATTGCGTTGAGTCCGATGTTTTATCAATTACGCTATAGACTCTTTGTTCTTTATCACCAATAGTTATTTATACAAGTCATAACTTTATTGGGATTTTCTATTTAGAAATAACTGAATATTCTTAAGGTCTAATGACCTTTACCAAAACTCAAACGTTCGTTTCTTATTTATTTTTCTGTCGGACTGTTTGTCCGGGTTAAACTTCAAAGCGGCTGAACCGATTTCGACAGGATTTTTACAGTTAGGATGACATTGCAGGTAGTGATCTAGTCTCCTTTTATCATTGAAATATTTATTGTTTCTGCAAAAAACAATCCACGCTAATGGTGATTTTTTGAATCGAGCGAAAAAAAGTTTGACCATTTTTAAAAATGTACGTTTTGGACCTTCTTTTATTCTGCTACCATTCGATAAAAGGGCTTTTTGATTTGGTATGACATATACATACCCATTTACCCATTCAATAAGCCAATTTCCTTAAATATCTCAGTTTCACTTTAAATTTAATCACAAAATCAATAGTCAATCTTACTCTTTAATTTGTGAACTTCTTCAACAATGGTTACTTTAGTAGCCAGCATTTCCAAAATATATTTCTGAAAATATATTATTAGTACGAATCCAATAAACCTCTACTCTCTATGAAAAGCCTTTAGATATACGCTCCGATTGTATTGAACAATACAACGGTCGGTGTATCATGACTGTTTGCAAGCCAACAATAGTATATTCCGGATAAAATACGATTTTTTGTTAGATACGATACGCACCGCCCGAAAATTAGGTTTATTTTTCTCGTTGCGTATCTAAAATCGAGGCAACAACGTTGTGATGTACATTGGGGGTTCCTTCAATTTATTGCGGGACCCACAATTCGGAAAGAGCGGTCGAACAGAAGTGATCGATGGTGTATGTAAATGTTTGTAGCTTCGGCCGTCCTGCGGTCATTTCTGATGTAAAGGCGTGGATACATTTAGAAATTGCTAGGTTTTTGGGATTCCGTACCTAAAAATGAACCCTATTGTTGTGCCTATTGTTTGTCTGGCGGTCACAGGTCTCTAGCTTCTGAAGAAAATGAGATATGGAGATATGAATATATTTTCGCGGCCCAAAGACAAAGTGAATAAAATATTTAATAAAAATCCGTAAGCATAACTTTGTGGCGCGATACTCAACACGCATTTGGCTCAGTTGTATGGATTAGCATTGATTATTATCATTAAATTAGTTACAAAATTGTTATTATCTTCTTTCTTTACAGGTTACTAGGTAATGAAGAAATATTTTATAAAAAAAATATCAGATGTTTTAATTGAATGAACAAATTCCTTTTTAATAGTATTAATATTAATTAATTAATTTGAATTTCTTTACATATTCATTACCCACTAAGTTAAACTTGGCGTCAAAGTATATTATATATATATATATATTTTATTGTCTACATTATTACTGCATACCGGAAATTTTTAAGTTTATGATTTATTTGTTTAAAAATTCATATAAGACATTTTGTTATTTATTTTCTTAGATTGATTTACTTTAAACTTTATCATGAACATCAGCCCTTATAGAATTGACGTCACTAACAAATTGCAAATCAAACAACGCCTTCAAGTTATCGGGATGTTGATTTCTTCTCTTTTATGTTTCTGTTTATGTTATTCGTCCGAGAGAAAAATATCTGAAGCGGTTTTCCTATGAAATTGCTTCCTTTTAAGGTATTCCTTGTAAGGGAAGACAAATCAAACAAATCATTTTTATGGAACTTGGTACTTTGTGAATGAATTCGCTCTCCACAATTTTGCTGTGTCATTTGCTTAGAAAATACTAGACTATTTTAAAGTTTACCAGAGAAAGATACGTATAATTGCGTATAAAGCTTAACTTTCATCTAACTTTGTTTATTTTTATCTCCTCGTACTTCGGAGTGAATGAAAAGTCGTAGATTAAATGCTTATAGCTACATGTCATGAAACTATAGCTGTCAACGTTTTTGGACATCAGCCATGGACCCTACTTTGCAGTATTCGGATATACTGCACGAAGAGAGGGCAACATCCTGGAAAAGCTTGTAGTGATGGGCAGGGTGAAGGGAAATAAACCTCTAGGACGGAGCCTCAAACGATGGTCCGATCAAGTGTCTGAAAACCTGACAGCTCTATTACCACAGCCCTTCATCAGGCAGAGGACCGTAGCCGATGGAGGAAGATAATTGAAGGGAAGCTGAAGAGTCGTAGTTACGATCCTCAGTAATGAGGGACCGACGTTTTTATTTTTAGAAAGCACTTAGTATTTTTTTTATTAGTAAGAATCTAAAGTGGGAAGTGGAGGATAGTAACCTCAAAGACGGAACCCACGCACGATTATCCGATTTAAAGGTCTAATTTTAGAAGTAGATTAATATAATGCTGCAAGGTGACATAATCGTTTAATCTGCCTCTGAAGTCTGAAAAAAGATTCCATGTCTCACCTTGGTGAACAGCGCACGCTCCCGCCGAGACGTGATTGGGAATCCACTTTAATCCTGTCCGCGGTGTGATGGTTGTGATAAGTCGACGATCATATTACGATCGGCGGGATTATCTTAAATACCGTTTAATCGGATATAAACACTAAAATGGCTATAATACTTTACATTGGCAAATCACCGATGAACATTGGTGAAACCATAATAAAAGAAGAAATAGAAGAAGAAGTATAAGTAAAGCTAGACTCCATTTAGCCATTACATTATTCTACATAAGGAATGCTCGGCCCGAGAATGTCCAACCCTACAAGGTCCGGCCAGATTCAAGAGTGTCTTTGCCCAACTTAGCAATTTGCTCGGCATTCTAGTACACAGGGACGTCTCTTTAACAAACAAGAAGTGCAATTACCTAAATTATAGCTGTACGGATAGTTTTTAAACCTCAACTCCTTATTAATGAAGTACGGAGCCACGTACGAAAGCTATTAAAGTTGAACCATTTCGAAGTTGACTAGATGTGAAATCGACAAGCAGTAGATTTATGGTTGTGGCTCAAGGAAACAAACTTTTGGTTGCTAAGATTAAAATCTCTGTCGAAGTTATTTGGAAGTTCGATCGGTTAATGCTTTAATTACCAATTTTATGTTACTAGGAAGATTTTGTTACCTTTTTGTTTATTATTTTAATGGAGTTAATGGAATTATTGCTTTGTGAAAAATAAGGCAAGTGCGAGTGAGTGAGAAGGTTCCACATTATAAAAAAGACACCAGATATAAAAATAACAGATTTCTTTTGTCTTCGTGGAAGTTATGAATGATTTTTTCATTTCATTTTTATTTTTCCTATGTTGCTCAAAGAGAAAGTGGAATAGTATGGCATTTTTAACTGAAACTTCCAACTACTGTCACCTTCAACTGTATTATTAATTTAAAAAAAACAGTTTGCAAATTAAAGGCCAACATCACATACAACATCGATAAGATAACCAAGGTTAAGATAATAGGATAACATTCAGAAACATGAGAAAGAAATGCATGAAACAGACTTTGATAGATTTGTGATTGTACAAAATCTTCCACGTTTTAAATTACTTATATTTAAATTGTGTGAAATTATGAAGCACCCATGGAGAATATGCGTAAAATTACAGATTTTTAGAGCTTTATGTATTTTAGATAAAACTTTGATAATTATGCCCACTTATCAAACTTGCGTGATAAAAATCTACTTTAAACTTTATATTTAATTTATGCAGTATGGAATGGGTATGGGCGCGAATGTATAAGATGTTTTTTTACAAAACAAGTCGATAGCACTGATAACAATATAGTTAGGTACTGAGAAAAATGGGTGTAACTTTGGGAACACACTATGTGGCCAGAATATTAAGACAACATCACAATAATTTTACATAGAACAATGTGACAATTCCAATCTAAATATATTCTGTTCCGAGCAAATATTCCATCGATTCATTTCTCAACTAGGGAATTAGAAATAGCAGTACAAATAATACGGGCTCCTACTTTGAGTTAGTATTTGAAATTCGTCGATGCGTGTATTTTAGTAGAAACTTGTGGAGCCTCGTTAAGTTGATTGATTGGTTCTCAATCCTGCATTGCAAAAATTAGTTTTTTTTATTAACTTCGGTTTGGAAATACATAAAAAAATCAGAATAATTTAGTTAGAAAGTAAATGGAAATGCTGGCAGATGACTTTTATTGAACATATAAAAAATGTATTGATCGTTGGAAATATTAAAAGTACACATAATCGACGAACATGTATGAAAGGTATGATGAATATAAAAGAAGCGAAAGAGGTAGGTATGTCAGGATCGTAACAAATGGCATTCGATTGTCTCTGCCTAGTGCCTACCCCTCTTGGGATAAAAAGCGTGATGATAGATAGATGTTGTAACCCGTCCATTGACCAAGTATAACCCAAAAGTGAATTCAGACCTGCAGTTAGGTCTAGAAACAAACTTTTAATGTACTTTTCATACATAATAGACATCTAAAAGATCTCTTGCCAGAAAGGACGTTTTATAAGCGCTATCCATCCAGTAGTTATCCTCATTCAAACATCGTCAGGTCACTAAAGGGTCCTATTCATACTTTTTGAATAGCCGCATCCTTTCACTGGACTAAAGCATCGCAAAGTCTAGGTTACGCTGTGTAACCGAGTGGTTTTATGAGTATAACACAGCTTTTAAAAAACCTTTTTTCGGTCTAAGAGTTTGATAAGAAGGATCTTGATATTTTTTTTTTCTGAGAAAATAAATTAGGTTTTCAATTAATTTTTGATTTTTTAAGGAATCGTAGCTAAAAGGAAAAAAAGCGTTAACGTCTTGTCTGTTTTAGACGGCTTTGGTCTGTCTGCCTGTCTGTGTCCTTTTCAAATAAAAACTAGTATACGGATTTTGTTAAGGTTTTCCCTATCTAAGGTTGATTCACCGGAAAGGGTATTAACATGGACTTGGAGCTGAGCATTAACAGTATAAGTGAATCAAGTCAGGGAAAATATTATTATTAACCCTAGTGAGTTTTCATGGTGTATGCTGTCTAATCCGTCAGAGATATAACAAAATGATGTAGGAAAGAAATGTGTAGAATTAAATTATCTACAAAAAAGTCTGCAGGTAGTTATATCTATATATATATAAAATTCTTGTGTCACAGTGTTTGTAACCAAACTCCTCCGAAACGGCTTTACCGATTTGTATGTTTTTTTTTATGTATATTCGGTAGGTCTGAGAATAAGTCGTAAATTATTTTTCACCCTCCTACCCCATCTCTCATTTTTTTATCGCGATTTTAGTATTTTTGTATGATCAATTTCCAATGTTAGTGGTAGTGGTAGGGGTAGGGGTAGTGCAGGCAAGCCAACGTTTTGGCAGGACAACGTCTGACGGGTCCGCTAGTATTCATATATAAATTGTTGTAATACAGTATTTGGTATAAAATCATGTTTTTCTTATTTTACTAGGATGGAATTTTTCTGGGATAAACTATTCCCAATTTCTCTGTAAATAATCCACCTGTGTCACTATAATTTAGCATATAGAAACCATAAGAAACCTGATCGGGAGTATGAGAAAAAGAATAGCAGCTGTCATAACTGCGAGAGGTGGTCATACTCGATATTGATTTTTGTGTAGGTTCATTTAAAAAAGATTAATTAAAAAATAATTTTAGTTTAATTTGTCACTTCATACTCATTAAAATTACTTAATAAAATGGTTTTTAATTTTTTTTTATCAATTTACCTCAGATTTCTACTTGTTATGATTAAAAAATGTAGAAATTCGATTATAATATGTTGAAACATCATAAACAATAATTATTGAAACATTATTAACTTCAAAATATAATGATAACCAATTAAGTTTTAAGTGCTCGTTTTTTTTGCAACATAAAATAATAATAAGCTTTATTATTTTTGCCAAATTAAAAAATCATAATTTTTTTTTCAATTTTCAATAAGCTAGAAAAAAGCGAAATATATAATTGAAGAATAATGGTATAAGAGCGCTTTAAAAACAATTTAGAGTTTTGTGATAGATTGTGAAAGAGACAGCAGGGGCAGAATAATCCTTTATTTTACCGCCCATATTTCCTATTAAATAAAACCAATTGAAAAAATAACGACTATTTCACTTAGATATATTGAATAAGTAACTATATGCTAAATTACAGTGACACAGGTGGAGTATTTACAGAGAAATTGGGAATAGTAATATCTCCATACAAATTATGGATATAGGGCCCTTACAATTTAAACAATATCTGTCATTCCACTTCCTTATAATAACAATATTAAAATATTTATAAAACATAAATGGTGTCAAATTCTGTTCACAGATAACGAATTCACGCTCCTCGAGGCGAGCGTTTCAGAAATTAAGAATGCGGGAATATTTCATTCTCGAAACCCGAAATTCGTGAGTAATTTCCAGACAGCAACCGCAAAAGATAACAATTTCTTCTCGAAGTTTGCCACAAAGCAAAATTTAATGTCTTTGGGAGACTTTAAAATTGTTTCTGTGTTGTTTGGCATTAATATTATTTAAAAAGGCAGTGTCGGTTATGCAGATATTACCATTTTTCCGTCTTGCAGAACCTCGTCAAAGGAAATATGCTAAAAACACGTTGGTACTTCAAAAAGTCCAATGGTTCGGAAAATTAATCCGAGATGCGGTCTGCACACCGGTGTTCAGTATTTTTTCTTCAAAGAGCAACTTCAAAGATATTTCCATAATTTTACCATTTTAAAAGATCTGCTTTGAGTTACTTACTTCTAATGTATTTTAAAACGTTTCCTTCTTTTATTGCTAATTGTTTCTAAGTTTAATTTTCTATTTTTAACTCAAAAGTATCTATCTATCATCACGCTTTCATCCCAAGAGGGGTAGGCAGAGACAATTGAATGCCATTTGTTACAATCCTGACAATATCTCTTTCGCTTCTTTTATATTCATCATACCTTTCATACATGCTCGGAATAATATTAATTTATTGTTATTGCCAAATCCTGAATATAATTATTATATAATATACCCGTTAGGGTTTACGTACACCTTTGTGTTATAATATGTAGTGATAATGGACAACATTTAATTTTTTTAATCACTCATTTTTATTACTTTAATTAAAAATATATTAAAAAATAAGTTACACGTATTTTTATATTTTATTTTTGGTTGAGTTTTTATATTTTTAATTTAATTATGAATTTTTATAAATTCTGAGGACTTATAAACTAAAAACCTTAGCTAGGACTAAAATTAAGAAATATAAACTGTCACCCAAAGAAAGTGACAGATAGTGTCAGTCAAGCCACAGAGTATACGTTATAGAAATGCAAAGAGTATAGGTAATATACCTTGTTCCAAATAGGTGTTGCCGTAGCTGGAACTCAAATCGCCTACATTATTCATAATGTATAATAATAATACTAGTTTCACTCGTAAACATATTTTCTGTGATAGCCCATTCGAAACTAGCAAAACTTCCAAAAAAATATTATATAAAAGAAGTATTTTTATAATTATATTTAAAGAATAATTATTAATTTAGCTTCAAATGGAATAAAAATGGGTAAAACTAATAGAAGGCAACACCTGAGTTCAATAACTAACAACTCTGCCAACAGACATTAGTATTTTTAAATTAGAGGGTTAGCACAGATTAGGGCACCTATTAATCCTTATTTTTCAATATTTCAGTATTTTTAAAATAACTCGAAAATTAAAGGATATAAAAAAAAAATTAAAAATAAGCTTTCTAGCATGTAATCTCCAAACGGTTTTCGAATTTTGGTACCTTACGAAAAATGAAATGTTGTCCATTGTAAATTGAAAAAAAAAGGTCGAGTGGTTAATACGTCTGGTATTAACTAGGCAGACCACGGGTTCGATCCCGGATCACGCCCATGTACGTATGGGTATTCTATAATTTTAAAAACTTATATAAGTACATAATCCGACAAACCACACTTAGAGAAGTGGTCACTGGAACTGGTGGAAAAAGAAAGCTTTACTGGTTGCCTTACAGCTCCCGAAACCGTGTTACGGTCTAGCTAGATTACCCAGCGGAAGACCAAGTCCCCTCGTTTAGCCGATGGTATTTGTGAGGCTATACCTAACGAGTGGTTAGTTCTGTTGAGGTATTCCTTTCTCTTCAGTACATAAAGCGTTTTAGTCAATCTTTCATCATAGAAAACATTGTTATTACTATTTAAAAAATCAAACTTTTCCTTGTAACAATAAAATATTCGGCAACTCCGTGAATTTAGTTATGAATAAAACAACTTATTTACTCTTATTGAATTATTCATATATATCGTTTCGTAGAAAACTATAATAATAAGAACAATGGTTAGGTAAATCAAAATTCTTTCTTCAAAGAGATATCCCGAGGAAAAAAGTAATTCAGCCGGAAAATACTGATCTCGCTTCAAAAGGAAACCCTCCTTCGACATTTTTGTTTTTTAACGAGAAGAAAAATGTCGTTTTATTTTTGATCCTGTGAATTGGCGATAGATTTCCGTGCGATTCTGCATAAACTAATACTAATACTTACTATAAATGAAAAGATTATTGTTTGTTTGAATGCGCTAATCTCTGGAACTACCAGTCTGATTTGAAAAAAATGCATTTGATAGCCCAATTCTTGGAGCGTGCAACCGCAAGACACAGCTAGTAATAGGAATATACATACCTACACACTCGAAGTAGCGACGTAGTAACTAAACTGTATTTCGTCTCCGTCTAACAAATCTGCAATTCATTATGATAGACGGAGACGAAACACAGTTTAGTTACTACGCCGCTACTTCGAGTTTATTAATAAGAGTGACAGAGTATTTCCTTTAACAAAGGACTCTATGGCAGCCTCCTTTTCTAAGACCAGATAAGAAAGATTTCTACAGATAAGTACCACTACAAAAAAAACTATCTTCGGTTTTTTTTTAAAAACAGCACGTTATTGACATAGATTTTCATTTAATTTTTTTTTCTTTCTTCACGAGTAGCACAGCTCCCGAAACGGTGTTACGGTTCCAGGGTAGCCGATGGTATTTGTGAGGCTATACCTAATTTTAATTTTTTCTGTCCTAATATTTGTATAAAACGTATTTTCAGCCAGTTTTTGAAGTAGAACCTAAATAATCAGCAGGTTTAGTATTTTTTTTTTCTTCACGGGTTACCTTACAGCTCCCGGAAACCGTTGCTGGCCCAGGGTACCATGTTTTTTTGAGGCTATACCTGACGAGTGGCCAGATCTGTTGAGGTATAGTATAATAAACTGATTTTCTTAATTTTACTCATAACATCATTCTTCACTAATCACAACAATAAAACTTCGTTTCTAGGTTTTGTCGTCAGTTACTTACCTACTTGTTTTCGGTCCCGTTTGCTAACTTTTTAGTTTTATTTGGGATTAAATTAATTGTTGAACGTTTAAACCATATATTATCGTCTTTACATCTGAAAATAGCAGGCGTAGGCTGAAATAAACTTATCAATAAATTAAACCTTTCCCTAATCACTTCAGAACAAATTTAAAACAATTTTTCTCCCCCAAAGAGACCATTTCAAAGGAAATTCTATATTCTTGTGTCGTCTTCGAATCAAATTTCCACTACCCGATCTTGAAAGGGCGGGCGAAAGGAAAAAATAACAAAAAATATTTTCTTTCCATCTTTAACGATCGAAGTAAGTTTGTGATAAGAGTCATTCTATGTAGACTGCTTGTCTGCGGAACTCACTTCGTAGAAGAAAAAGATCTAATATATCAGATCAGTATAAAAAATAAGGTTTTGTACAAGATTTAATAGGTATTTATAGGTATTTATAGGTAAATAGGTAAGAGTGCGTCGGTGGCCGAGTGGATAAGACGTCTGGTGTTAACTAGACAGACCCCGGGTTCGATCCCAGATCCCGGCCATGTACCAATGGGTTTTTTTAATTAAAAACTTATGTACATAATCCGACAAACCACACTTAGAGGCTTTTCCATCTAAACATATATCTCAACAGAACTAGCCACTCGTTAGGTATAGCCTGACAAATACCATCGGCTAAACGAGGGAGACTTGGTCTTCCGCTGGGTACCCTGGAACCGTAACACGGTTTCGGGAGCTGAACCCGTGAAGAAAGAAAAAAAAAAAAAAATTAATAGGTATTTATTTTACATTACAAAGAGCACGAGAGGCTGTGATTGGAGAAGTGCTAGTGCCCACACTAATATAGTTGGTAGAAAAAACACCATAGTCGAGTGAATACAGTAGAAATGACAGCATGTGTGGTGTGCCTTGCTGTGTCGTTATTTGGTAAAAAATAATAAAATTATTATTATTTTGAATTTTCAATAAGCTACGGGTACAATAGCTCTTTAAAAAAATTTAAGAACTTTGTAATATGATAAGTGAAAGAAAAAACGGGGGCAAAGTTTAACGACCATATTTCCTATTCAATAAAACCAATTGAAAAATTAACAGCTATTTCACTTAGATATATTGAAAAAGTAACTATTATGCTTACAGTGACACAGGTGGATTATTTCCATAGTAATATCCCCATACAAATTATGGATATAGGGGTCTTAAAGAATTCTTAGCATTTTGCCACGAAACAAATCTAATTGATCTTCTAGCCTGGGGAGTTATTGGAGACTTTATCATAGTGTTTTTCTTAAATAACACGGGCGAAGCCGTCTTTAATAGTCTACACACCTGCTGTCACATAAGAATGTATGTAATAGTAATTTTCCTTAAGCAGGTACTAGAGGATTAATAAAGGTTGTAAGGAGTTTTAATAAAAGCGTTCCAGAAACTCAAGTGTCGCCTTTTTGGAATATGAGCTCGTCTTTATTACACAGTAAAAAAAGCATGGGTCATAAAATTAATATTAAACTCTGTGCATACTTTTTATATAGCTTAAGTTTGAAGGTTTAAATAAAAGGACGAGTTTGCATTCGATCCCTAAATTGCATTATAAAAGGTATCATTACAGCCTTTATAGCATGTGTCGTGTCTAGAAACCTTGGCAGCTTGAAGTTTTTAAAACAATTTAAACATCTACATAAATACGCTTATAACTACTTATCTATTAGAGATAGATATATGTCATAGTAAACTTTTTTGTAGATAATCTTATTCTACACAATTCATTCCTACATCATTTTGTTATATCTCTAACGGATTAGAAAGGACACGCCATGCAAACGTGCTGGTGCTAACTTTTTCCCCGACCTGATTCACTAAAACTGTTATTTCTCAGCTCCTAAATATGATAGGTTCATGTTTAATACTCATAAACCTTCCCAGTGAATCAACATATTATCTAATAGTCAATACTGTAACAAAATCCGTTCAGTAGTTTTTGCGTGAAAAGGGCGGGAAATTTGTATTGTAATATACAGTAGGTAGTGATTTTCTGTTTATAAACACAGTAATTATCGTTACTCTTCCACTCATAGAAGTTGAAAACTAACAGTTTTTTTATTTTGTTTTGTACCCAGCGAAATACCAAGTCTTTCTCTTTTAGCCGATATTATCTGTGAGGCTATACCTAACGAGTGACCAGTTCTCTTGAGTTATATTTAGATGGAGAAGCCTCCAAGTGTGGTTTGTCGGATTATGTACTTTTTTAATTATATAAAACCCAATGGCACATGGCCGTGATCCGGGATCGAACCCGTGGTCTGCCTAGTTAATATCTGACGTCTTAACCACTCGGCCACCAACTATAGATATTATAGTTTATAATAAAAATAAAAAGCTTCTGTCAGTAACGCATACTTCCGCAAACCAAATTTCCACTATCCAACTCCTGGCTCTATCATCAGATCAGATCGATGGTACCAAATTATTGTATTGTCATCCGAATTATATACACTTGCAAATTTTCAAATTTGTTTTTTTTTTGTATCAAGGCATCATTTTTTAATTTCCATAATTTTTTATCTTATCTTTCAATAACACACAAAGAATATAAAAACCTTAAATCTAATCTAAATAAACTATATTAATAATAAATAATATATTAAATAATATATAAAATAAATAAATAAAAAATATAATAAATAATAAAATAAAAATAACCGCGGCTACACTCCGGTTTGGCCAAAGAGGTCTTGCCCAAGTGGCATGGTACCTAAAACGCTGGCTGAGTTCCCTCGCTGTATGGTGATGCTGATTTTTTGAGCTAGGAACGAGCCAGCTCTTATCATCCGACCGACGCGGGTTTTTGTTCAACGGCAAACGGCACAAAAAATTGTTTATATACATTCATAGTTATTTAGGTACAGGTGAAACTAATATACCTAAAGCGTGTAAAAAGAAAATAAAAAAAAAAATGATAAATGACAAATGTATACAGAAAGTATTTGTAAAATGTACACGTACGTATCAATTTTACAAAAGCAATTCATCACGCTTCATGAAAAATGCACACAAATTTTTTTTCAGGTTAACTTTTTCAACGCGACCGCCAATATTGGATGCTTCAAAAAAAAGACCAAAAATACCATTTCGTATCGTATATCGAAGCAGGACAATCCAATCGGCGTAAAACTCGTTGATTCCCGGGAGATGGTTGCCATGGTTACTCGGGGGTAGGCCAAAGGGAGGAGGCTGAAAGGGGTCACGAAATCTAAACTTATCTCATAAATTTACACGGCAGGTCGATCTCATTTCAACGGTACCACGTTTGGGTAAATTTCATTTTGCGTAGAAAACATTGGACTAACAGAGCTACCAAATTAATTGGCCCGAAAAATTAAGTGAGGATTTGCCGCCCTTTTCATCTGTGATACGTTTAACTGACTTGTTTATTCTGGTTTCGGTTAACTCGTGTGTCTGCCATTCAATGCATCAATAGCTATCCCACTAATATTATAAACGCGAAAGTTTGTATGGATGTTTGTTACTCAATCACGCCAGAACGGCTGAACGGATCTGGTTGACATTTGGCACAGAGATAGATTATAGTCTAGCACAGAGGCTACTTTTTATCCCGAAAAAATGTATGGTTCCCGTGTAGTGGGATAGATATGTTTTTTGGCATAGTGGTATTTTAGGGGTCAGAGAATGACATATACTACTTTTTATTGGAGGGGCAAATTACAGTCATGGAATTATTTCTTTTTGAATCTATTTCCACGTGGGTGAAACCGCGGACAGAAGCTTGTCTTCTATGTAAATAAAAACCAATTGCCGCATGTATATTATGATGTGTTGGTAATTGTCAGGATAAGGTTTTTAGGGAAAGAAAAATTAGAAAAGTTGCAGGCAAAATTGGATAAACCGGGAAAACCTGAAAGTGCTTTTTCTATGGGATTTTTGTATGAATTAAGTTAACATGGAATATAAAAAGGATACAAATGTGGGATATAAATATATGGGATATACACTAGTTTGATATAAATATATTATCGGATGGTTAACTTTTAGTTAACGAGCAGAAAGTGACTTATTGTAAAAATTGTAAAAAAAAAAAAAAATTGTAAAAAAAAAAAACAACAATAAGTCACTCTCAGCGAGGTTCATAATCTGCTTTTCATTCAACTACAAACAAAAATTAACTAATCAAAATTTTCTTTAATTATAATTATTTTAACCGCTGAGACGGAAAGTGAATACATGTATTCACCTATATGCGCACTACAGTAAGCTCGCAAGTGAATACATGTATTCACCTCGCGACAAAATTTAAAAATCACTTTAATGTGTGTCTATCTCTTTTTATTTATATAAAGTTTGAAAGAGGAGTCATAGGAATTGAAATTCTCTACATTTCTATGTGTAATACGTCTATGGGTCGGATAATACGCCATTATAAAAAGCATAAATAAATGCAGTGTTTATTATACTCTTTGTCATAACAGTCGCTTTGTTGATCAGTGCAGTTTTATATTATTTTATAGTTCCAATAAGCCCTGCAGCTAATAAACTAAGGTATAGTACTGTTTATAATACATTTATTTACAATATTTTATTTAGTTGAGACCAAAAAGATCAATTTTAATATAGTTTTTCTGTCGAGGAAAAATCTGATATAAAAAAATCCGTAAAAATTTTTACTAAATTTGTTTATTGTGGAAAGATGCGTATACGATATGAATAAATACACAGGGAAAATACTTTATATATATTTATTTTTCATGTTCCAACGTTTATTTTTATTATATAATGTGCTATTTCGAAGTAATAATCCAAAATATAAAAATGTCGCAAAATTAAAACGCCATCTTGAAAATTCTTGAGAACGGCCTAGTGATGTGAAGGACATTGTTAACATAGCTTATCGATATTTTCGTAGTCTCAAATAGTTATTTCTATTTGTATTCTATTATTTATTATATTATTAGTAATATTGAATTAATAATGTTTGATGGAATATATTTATTATATTTCCGCTCTGACTTCGCCCGTAGTTGAAATTTAATTTCCGGCATAAAAGTGACCTATGACACTTTCCGGCCCTACGACTATCTCTGTACAAAAAAAAATCACGTATAAACACACTTCCACATTTATAATATTAGTTAAAAAGTATATATTTATCGGTATGTGATGTGTAACATCTTTGCTCGCGGTTTGAGATATTTGATAGCACTTATTTTATGAATGTAACGTAAATGTCTAGGGAAGAACGCACTATCAGTGCTATATAAAATTACTATACCAGAAGAGTAATGGCCTTGTTTAACAACAATTTTACTCGTAACCCAGGTTAAAATTACACATACCTAATTGAAACCTACTTTAAGATTTGATTAGTTATTTAATTTGTTTTTTTAGTACCATGTCTTCTCGGTTTATGGTTCTATGGTGAAGAAGATGACTTCGACCACAAGGAAACCGTCACCATAGAGGATGAGGAAAATTATGACATATTTGAGGTATGCTTTTGAAAATATTATACTATATAAAGCTCGATTACCACTCACTGATTCACTGACTCACTCACATCATTGTTCTCCCAGAAAGAGTTGCGATGGGGGAAACTTTTGGTGGGAACGTATAGAGGGGGTCCCAGTGAGTACCAGAAAAATCCGAAACCCCCTTTTTCGCCCCCCTTAGTTTTTTTTTTGTTTTTTATCTCGGAAACTACAAACCGAAGGGGGTAGGTGCCGAAACTAATATTGTTCAGGATCTGTTCCTATTAGCGAATCCATTAAAAAATGATCTCCCATACAAAAAAAAACTCCTATACATTTTTTGTTTTTTATCTCGGAAACTACAAATCAGAGGGGAAAAGTTTCAAAACTAATAATGTTCAGGATTTCTTCCTATTAGCAAATCTGTTTAAAAAAATTCTCCCATACAAAAAAAGAACTCTCATACATTTTTTTTTGTTTTTTTATTTACTACAATCGAGCAGCGGTAGTGGTAGTGGTAGTGGTAGGAGTAGGGATAGTGGTAGTGGTAAGGGTAGAGGTAGTGGTAGGGGTTGGAGTAGGGGTAAGGGTAGGGAGTAGTTGTGGTACGAGTAGGAATAGTTTTGACGTGATAGGTGGCGGGCTTATCGCTGACTTGTTGCTTGCAACTCGCGCACTACACAACATACTAGTCTTCTATATATATAAAAATGAATTAACGTTTGTTAGTCTCGCTAAAACTCGAGAACGGCTAAACCGATTTGAATAATTCTTTTTTTGTTTTGTTTGTTATAATACAGGGGTGGTTTAGAGGGAAAAAAAAATTTGAAAAACCCTAAAGTTCAGCTCAAAAATAAAAAAATAATAAATAGGTAATTTTGTATGGGAATCGCTACTTAAACTCGCTAAAAGTAGTGGTAATGTTAGTGGTAGTAGTAGGGGTAGTGGTAGGGTTAGTGGTAGGGGTTGGAGGAGGGGTAGGGGTAAGGGTAAGGGTAGGGGTAAGGGTAGGTGTAGTGGTAGTGGTAGGAGTAGAGGTAGGGATAGTGGTAGTGATAGTTGTTTTCGACGGACGAAGGAAAGTAAATAGAACGCACGCCAACGTTTAGGCAGGACATCGTCTGCCGGGTCCGCTAGTAATTGAAAATAACTCTTTGTTTCACTGTTATAAATATATTTAACCCCTCCTCCGTCCTATTAAAAATATTTTAACTCAAAACATAATCGAATTCTCTGCCAAACTTTATCCAAATGCAATCAACAAACATTTAAATTTATTTTTATTTATCTGTAGGACATACAAGTACTTATCATGGATGAAGATGGACGCGTGCTGCTCATGGGGATGTTCCACACAAATACGTGCTGAACTTCAATATTTTCCAGAAGCATATCTGAAGCTGGTGTAACCCCTCCGAAGCCGGAGCAGCCTGGTGCTGACTCAGCCCCGCAGCCGGAAAAGACCGTGGCCTCAACGTCTCGAGGAACTTTGTTTATAAGGAGGCAAGGGATCAATCGGTCGCGTGGACGAGGGCGTCGTGAAGGTCTCCGAAGATCAAATGTGGTGGGACGTGTACCTGGATGTCGCCTTACAGAGCGATATCCTACAGATGAGCATCTCCCAGAATATTTGCGTCCTCAAGCATCAATGCATGATAGAGATGTTGGTAGGAGAGAGAATGGAACAGAGGGACCTGAACAAGAGTATGATGGTGCTGAGGAGTTTGTTTGGGAACCTACTGGTGATTGGAGAGGAGTGCAAGAAACTTTCGTTCGTGAAAAACCTTGGCCGACTCGCGTATTTAACAACGCATACGATGCATTCCGCGCCTATTTGTAAGATTTCATGCTATCTCATATAGCGATGGAAACTAATAGATATACCCAGGATATTGACACTGAGAGATTTACGAGGCTGTGATTAAATACGAATCTTGATGAAATACTCATTCTGTTTCCATTTTGGATGATGCTCGGCATTATTAGGATGCCGACCATCAAGGCATTTTTTGCGAAACAGCCAATCCTGCGTACAGAACTATTCCGGAAACTGAAGTACTGGAACCTAAATAGAACTTTTAATCACGCCAGTGGCTCAAACGATCCAAATAATACTGCCAACAACATGTTACATGGCACGGGTCCCGTCATCGACCACTTGAACAAAAAGTTCAACGAGCGTTACGTTTTAAAGCAGAATATTTGTATCGACGAGTGCCTGTCGCCGTGGAAAGGCCCGCTAGGGTTCAAGCAGTACATAAAAACGAAGGCAGCTCGCTTTGGTATTAAAGCCTATCAGTTGTGCGAATCGGCCACTGTTTACCTGTGGTCCTTCTTTATATATGTAGGTCGTCAAACAACCACCTCCACCCTACCTTGCCACTACCACCCTACCAATTCTGAACTTGGGCCTTACACTCTTTATGAAAAATTGGTTCAAGTGCCCGTCGCTGGCGCGGTACCTCAAACGGCGTCGCACTGATTGTGTTGGGAAACTTCGCGCTAATCGTAAGCACATACCACCTGTTGGTAGAGAGTATTTTGGTAGAACGATCCACTGATTCCACTGAACATTCCCTGTTTATCGTTAGTAGAGGGAATCATGAATCGTCTTTTTCGTAATGTTCCAAAGTCTAATGTCAATGTCAATCCAGGGCCGCGTACTTTTTCACATTTTCCTCCGGAACGCTTGACTGAGCGCCACGAAGAAATACGTATGCGCGTAAAATACCGCACAAATCTAGGTCGGAGCAGATGCGTTTGGTGTACGTATAACGGTCGCGCACAGAAAACCGCATGCCAGTGTCCGGATTGTGAAGTGCCGCTCTGTCTCGAAATGTTTCGAACAGTTTCATACTAAACCTTTATAATCTCGTACTTTTTTATCTTCTTTGCGTCTAACACTTCTTCTCTTTTATCATATTTTAGTTTCTTGTCCTATTCTTTGTCTATTTGTTACATTATATGTGAGAAGAGTATGAACGATTAACTTTTGCAAGGAGGGATTTGTTCATTGTATCTGTGTATTGTATTGTTGTCTGTATTGTACTGTGTAATAATAATATTAAATATACATAAACACGGTACTGACGAGTATTTTTCATAACTATGTAAATAAAATACTGTTATAGTATAGCTGTTCATTCTGCTGGTTTATTTTATATTAACCAGATAAAATACGCATGATATTGTTATAGTATTGCTGTTTATTCTGCTGTTTTATTTTAGATTAACCAGACTCAACTATGTTAATAAAATACGCTTGGTATTGTTATAGTATTGCTGTTTATTCTGCTGTGTTATTTTATATTAACCAGACTCATAACTATGTAAATAAAATACGCATGATGGATGTTATGGTATTTGTTGTTTTATTTCTGATCACATATTTATTACAAAACCAGATTCATGGATAAGCAAAAACTGGATAAGTGAGAAAACTCTATAAGCGACAAAAATAGTCAGGTCCCGTCATTTTTAGCCCCAGTGAGTGACAGTGTAAAGAACCTCTTTTAGAGAGAGTCATTTTTCACTTCTAGACCTGTGTAAGTGACAGTTTCTTACTCTAGACCTCTGTAAGCGAGACTATTCGCAAATCGAATCAAAGCCAAACCGTATCCTTGTTTGTAAATAAAGAAAGCCAAAGCGTTATTGTTTTTGATGGAATTATAAGACATCTGCAGCACACTTGTGCGCTTCGTCCTACCTACCTGCTCATGGTACTCATTCTAAATATTTGGTTATATACTTATTACCTATTTCTTAACGCTCTAGCACCATGTTTGCAAGTGACAAACCGTGTTAGTGAGAAAACTCTATGAGCGAGAATAATATTCGGGACCCTTGAATTCTCGCTTACCCAGGTTCGACTGTATGTATATATATAGAGAGAGAGTAAAGTACGCGTGGTATTAATATGGTATTGGTGTTCTGTTGTGTTATTTCTAGTTTAGTCGAAAGATATTTTGAGATCGAGAGATCTCAGGAAGTCAGGACAGCTACAATATTTTACTATAAAAGATTTTCAAATATTTTTTAACAATTAATTATTTGTAAGTTGTTGGTGGTGTTTCTATATGTAATACAATCATTTGTATAATAAAATCACAAAATACATCGCGCTAGCAATTTGGTGAATGTGCGCTTCGACAGTATTGACGGTGGTGGGAATTTCATCGATATCGATAAAAATATTTTATTGACGCATGCATCACTATTATAATGGTATTTCATATAATTATATTTACAATACCAAATTACTTTGATTTTTGTATTTTTGTAGGAAACTATGAAGAAAATGTGTATAAAAGTGGAAAATACAATGTTTTTATACAACTTTATGTGTTTTATTTCAATAATATCATCTTTCCTATGTGGCTACCGTGAGAAATATTTGATTGCAACGAAAGAGATATTTACACTATTTTCTGTTGAATTTTGATATTGTAATTGTACGGCTTAGTAACCTTAATATATCTTTATCAAAGTTAGGTAATAATAATTTCAAAACAAATTAGGATTACTGATATTTTGAGAGTACAAATTTCTATTCTCGCGCGCATTTTTTTCCATATTCATAGTCGCGGGTGTTAAGTTTGGTCGTATTTTTCTAAGTAATTTTATATGGAAACAACAAAAAGAGACTATATAGCTTGGTCATATATATTTCCTGCATTGAAATTGGCACAAAATATTTATTCATAGAGTTCTGTAATATTCTGTAGAAATTATTTTCTTCCGCAATACTATTATTTTTCTGTTGTAAGCTAATTTAACAAGGGATATTTTAATTTAGGTGCCTAAAGTAGGTGTGATTATGACATAATTAAAGAAATACATTATTATAGAATATATTATTTTCATTACAAGTAAATCTGTTCAGTGATTGTCTCAAAATTTGCAAATATATAACCATGGGTATAATTTTTTTCGAGCCGCCATTGAGCCGTGCGAGCGAGAGGTAGTAAGTGTTTTCGTCGCCGTGCGAGCCGAAGGGTTAAAAATTTTTTTCCGGACAAACAAAGCCCGCCAAAACGTCATTCGCGTCAACAACATTTTTTTTATGGAAGGCAAAGGCAAAGGCAGACAAACAGCCTATGTTTTTTCGAGTGTTAAATTAAATTCGCTCTGAAAATAATAGTGAAATAAAAAGTCACACTTTTAGCGAGGTTAGCAACCTGCTTTTCCAAATTTACATCGCCAACTTCTTGAAAAATTTATAAAAAAGAAATTATTCAATAAAGCAACATGCCCCCCACATTAATCTTATAATTACGTCTACCTTAAAAAGTACCTTTATAATAAGTGCCTACAGAAAAAGAACCTAATTTAAAAACAAAACCCAGAGCGGGATGTTATGGATTTTAATACGCAGTAAATGTCTCTTTTGAAGCATATCTATGTTTGAAGCACCTAAAAATATAACATCCATACTAATATTATAAAGAGGTAAGTTTGGATGTAAGGGATAATCTCTCAAACTACTAGGAATAGGTTCACCTATTCTAAAAATTCTTTCACTAATAGAAAGCTACAATATCCCGGAATTAATTTTGATCGAAAATATCCACGGGTGAAGCCACGGGCGACAATCAGCACGTACATTGTAAAATAGGACCAATTTTCGACACAAAAGCCAAGTTTTATCCCGAAAGCCAATATGTATTTAGATCATGCTACGGTCATGGTTCGACATGGAAACGTCATTATTCTCAACAAAAGCTTCGATGGCGTGAACTGACCGAGTTCTTTTGTCATAAGTAAAAATAATTTCAGAAAATATTGGACCATTTAGTTTGGTAGCAAAAGAGGTGTTGTACGAAAATTTATTTTTCAAGGCATGCAAGAGAAAATCCGCATCCGGAACGATGTCATTAGAGAAAAATGCGGATTGAAAGATGATGTTGTGACTGAAATGAAGAAAGTAGTTTACGCTGGATTGGACACGTTGAAAGAATGAAGGATGAAAGATTGACTAAAAAGGTTTATATGGCTGGTACGACCTAGGTGTACTTTTATTGAACATATAAAAAAATTATTGATCGAAGGCAATATTAAAAGTACGCACAATCGCCGAGCATGTATGAAAGGTATGATGAATGTAAAAGAAGCGAAAGAGGTATGTCCGGATCTTAGCAAATGGCATTCTATTGTCTCTGCCTACCCCTCTTGGGATAAAAGGCGTGACGATACATAGATAGATATATATTCTATTAGATTTCATGTTTTGAGTTTCACAAGATTAATTGTTATGGGTTTTCTGTTTAAAAAACTCTTTTGATGTGTAACGTTAGGTATAGCTCTCGCTATCTATACTAATATTATAAAGAGGAAATATTTGTATTTTTGTGTGTGTATGTTTGTAATGAATAAACTCAAAAACTACTGTGCCGATTTCAAAAATTACATTCACCCTGAGTGACATAGGCTACATTCTATTTTCAAAAAAATTATGGATCCTTACTAAAACTCCAATAATGTAACCCAAGGTGTAAAAAAATTACCTAAGAAATTCCTTACATCGCGTGTGCTGCGAAAACTATTGATGATATAGAGGTAGGGGTAGGGCAGGGGTACGGGTAGGGGTGGGGGTAGGGGTAGGGGTGGGGGTCGGGGTAGGGGTAAGGGTAGGGTATAGGGTATATTTTATTTTGTTCGTAAATATCCACGGGCGAAGCCGGGGGCGGAATGCTAGTAGGGTATAAAATTCGACGAAAATTTCTAATGAAACGAAAATGCGTAACCGGAAGTAAAGATATTAAAATTGGAATATATTTATTATATTTTTAAAACTCGCTCTTTTTTTTGACCCATTTTACCGATTATATTTTTAAGGCCTCCAATTCCTTTGAAGTATTTCTCAAAAGTTCAAAAGCCCTCTTCTGTTTAATATGAACAATTGTCAAAAAGTGGACACTGTTACTGGTGTATCTGGCCACACCGCAAGGTATAAGCCGTGAAGGTGTGTTTTGAGCTTGTTTTGTTGCCGTGCTGGCGTTTGTTATTAATAATTCTTACTCATATTTTGCAATAAATAACTATCATCAAAACTTCCCCCACCGCCTCTTTCTGTGTCTTTTTCACGCAGAAACTACTAAACGGATTTTGTTGCAAGGTTGATTCACCCAAAAACGTTTACGAGTATTAAACGTGGACCTGGAGCTGAGCATTAACAGTATAAGTGAATCAAGTCGGGAAAAAGTTAGCTCCAGCGAGTTTTCATGACGTATGCTGTCTAATCCGTCAGAAATATAACAAAATTATGTAGGAAATAATTGTGCAGAATAAAATTATCTAAAAAAAAGGTCTGCAATATCAGAAGTCTATCTCTAACAGATAAATAGTTATAAGCGTATTTACGTAGATATTTAAATTGTTGTAATAAACTATAACTAATTTCTCTGCAAATAATCCACCTGTGTCATTGTAATTTAGCATATAGTTTCTCATACAATATATCTAAGTGAAATAGCTGTTATTTTTTCAATTGATCTTATTGAATAGGAAATATGGGTGGTAAAATAAAAGATTATTTTGCCCCAGTTTTCTCTTTCATAATATGTTGTGCCATTACCCTTCAATTATATACATCGCGTTTTTTTGTAGCTTATTGAAGATTCAAAATAATAATTATTTTATTAGACCATAGCTATAATTAGACAATAAGGCACTTGTGTTTATTTTCCCAAAGTACAAAGGTCTGGAGTTTGTATTTAATTTTAAGAGTTTGTGAAACTTAGTAAATATTCAGTAGGCAAGCCAGTTCATTAATTAAAACCTAAATATTAGATATTAAGATTGTTCAGCGCCCGGGAGCTTCCTTGTATTCAAATTTGATCACTATAAGTTCGTAAAGTTTTGTTAACTTACTATTTTGCATTAATTCAGCTTGTACTTCCTTTTACTTGGGGAGTTAGTGTGTTTAGTGAATAACATGGCCTTAAGCGAGAACATTTATTAAAACTAGCCTTTGAAAGTAGGCTTTTGACCCTCATCACGACCTTAATGCCTTGAGGCGTAGACAGAGACATTGATACAAAGAAGAGAGATACGAATTCGTTTGATGCATTTTATGGTATTAGCTATATTATAAACCAAAATAAAGCAAAGTAAAGCTGGTTCATTTGTTACGGCAAACAAACCTTCATCAGATAAAATTGAATCAGATGATAAATAGACTAAACAATGTATGCAGAAATAAACAACTTACAACTAAAAGTAAATATGAACATACATAATGTAGTTTTAGTTCCATCACTTACTTGTGGAAGCGAGACTTGGGTATGGAATAAGAAGCATGAAAGTAAAATAAATGCAGTGGAAATGCGGACTTAACGTAGAATGTGTTATATAAAATGTATTGACCGCATCCGGAACGATGACATTAGAGAAGAATGCGGTGTAAAAGATGATGTTGTGACTAAAATGAAGAAAAGTAGTTTACGCTGGTCTGGACACGTTGAAAGAATGAAGGTTGAAAGATTGACTAAAAAGGTTTATATGGCTGAAGTGAAAGGAAATGCTGGCAGAGGACGACCTAGATGTACTTTTATTGAACATATAATAAATATGTTGATCGATGGAAATATTAAAAGTACACACAAACGCCGAGCGTGTATGAAAGGTATGATGAATATAAAAGAAGCAAAAGAGATATGTCAGGATCGTAACAAATGGCATTCGATTGTCTCTGCCTACCCCTCTTGGGATTAAAGGCGTGATGATAGATAGATAAATAGATATCTAGAAAATCATATACAAATGGGTTTTTTAAACTTATGTACATAATCCGACAACAGAACTGGCCACTCGTTAGGTATATCCTCACAAATACCATCGGCTGAAAGAGACTTGGTCTTCCGCTGGGTACTCTGGAACTATCTACTTATATTTAAGAAGAGAGTTGTAAATTCCCTAATTTTGGCTTTTGCTCCAGTCATCCTATCCTACAAGGCATATTTTCAACATATCCCTTTAAAGATACCTACCTAAACCACCTCAACCCCAATATGTGTTTTTATTCCTTTTCCAATAAATTATTTGCAATTTAGCAAAAGATTCAGAATAATAATCCCTTCTTGAACGAACGGTGATCCTTTTTTCAGGATACACATAAAACGGTATCATTATTAGTGGATCCAACCTACGTTTTAATAAAAAAGGGGTTTCACAAAATTTCACGTATAAACGAAAATCACTATGTAAACGTCCAGGGACAATATTATCGGCAACTCATTAATTAAAATTTGCAAAGCAAAAATCGTTTGGGAGTTTCCACAAATAACAACAAAATTTGGGTGAATTTTATTACAATTTTATGCGGTTTGATTTCAGAGGAGAATATCGTAAAAATAATGGTTAGATTATGCGGTCCCGGCCATTTTCTAATGTTTATTCTGGCCAAAATTACAATCGATAAATGAGGTCTATTTCTATTGGTTTAATTTTTACCTTCAGAATACAGAATTAACCAGAATCCGCATGAATTCTTGAAAGTAAGGCTAAGTTCCTACACTAAAATAGTGTACCCTGTTTTTGTATATTTTCTTGAGTAAAAAAGGGAGACTTGGTCTTCCACTGGGTACCCTAGGACCGTGAGCTGTAAGGCAACGCGTAAATTTTTTTATTAATTACTAGCAGTTCGCCCATATGAGAAAAAAAATCCTAGAACCCGATTGCTGCGCCACCTACGGTGCCCAATTGTGAATCTAAACCATCCAAACTCAAACACACACAAAATATTTCATCAAAATCTGTCGAGCCATTTTCGAGTTTTTGCGAGACTAACGCACGGCAATTAATTTTTTATATAGATAGATAGATAGATTATTATCCTATCTCTTGATAACAAAAAAAATATCCCAAAATTGGTAAATCATGGCGGGTGCGGAAAAATCGCGTATGGAATAAGAAGCATGAAAGTAAGATAAATGCAGTGGAAATGCGGTCTTTACGTAAAAAGTGTGATATAAAGCGTATTGACCGCATCCGGAACGATGTCATTAGAGAAGAAGAAAAATAGTTTAGAATGAAAGATTTACTAAAAATAAAAGGTTTATATGGCAGAAATGAAAATAAATACTGTCAGAGGACGACCTAGGTGTACTTTTATTGAACATACATGTATGAAATATATGATGAATATAAAAGAAGCGAAAGAGGTATGTCAGGACCGTAGCAAATGGCATTCGATTGTCTCTGCCCACCCCTCTTGGGATAAAAGGCGTGATGATATGTAGATAGATAAATTAAATTGTATACAAGATTAGATCGTCCATCTTGTATTTTATCTCATGCATCTCATAAAATAAAGACAGAACATAACTTTAAAGCTGGTAAATGCAAGGCAGTAAAAATTTAATTGTCCCTCCATATGGTAAACCACGCTATTAGGCGCTACTCCAAGTAGGAAAGCATAATTTTATTACAATTTTATGCGGGAAAACCACATAAAGTCAAGTGTATTCGATTTCAATGTATTTATATGGCCCCTCTGGTGACGAATTTGAACCTTTGGTAATTACATTAATTGTCAATGAAAACTTTGGTTTTGGGTTTATGATATTTGGGTAGGTAAATTATAGAAATCATAGGGTATTTACGTAGAATGTGTGATATGAAACGTATTGACCGCATCCGAAACGATTTTATTACAGAATAATGCGGAGTGAAAGATGATACTGTGATTAAAATGAAGAAAAGGACGCAGAGGACGACATACGTGTACTTTTATTGAACATATAAAAAATGTATTGATCGATGAAAATATTAAAAGTACACACAATCGCCGAGCATGTCACAAGCGAAAGAGGTATGTCAGGATCGTAACAAATGGCATTCGATTGTCTATGCCTACCCCCCTTGGTATAAAAGGCGTGATGATAGATAGATAGAAGTCAAATATGAGGAAAATTAACTTAGGTAACTATTTCCACAATTTGCAAGTGCCAAATCAAAATAAGTGGAAAGCTTGTTGCTTATTAGGATTAAAGCTGTCTTTAAATTATTTCTGAGTGTCGACTGTACCACGGAAAATATTGTGTTTGAAAAACCCTGACCCATTTTCATAATTGCTAAATAATATTGAAGTGTTTTTAGGATTCCGTACCCAAAGGGTAAAAACGGAAACCCTATTACTAAGACTCCGCTGTCCGCCCGTCTGTCTGCTTGTCTGTCCGTCTGTCACCAGGCTGTATCTCTTCTTCTTCTTTTTTATTATGGCTCCACCAATGTTCATCGGTGATTTGCCAATGTCAAGTATTATAGCCTTTATAGTGTATATAGCCGATAAATCGGTATTTAAGATAATCCCGCCGACCGTGATATGTCTTATTAATCACTGATTAATCACAACCATCACAGCGCGAACAGGATTAAACTGGATTCCACATCACGCCACGACGAAAACGCGTGCGTATGTCGCCATGACCGGATGTGGAATCAGGCTGTATCTCATGAACCGTGATAATTGAAATTGACAGTTGAAATTTTCACAGATGTATTTCGCACTTGGCCGGTTTTTTTTTATTCCACCCACCAGAGGGGGTATAATAGGGGAAACCGGGGCGAACAGAAATGTGACATAGGCTACTTTTAACCCAGAAATAATTTTTCCATTTCTAAAATTTTCACAGGCAAATGCTAGCAAGTAGAATATTTATCTAGGCCGTCATGTTCCTATTGATTCAGAAAAAATTATGCACGACCCATATTAATGCGGCGACGTAATATTAGAAATTTATTTAGACATTGAACCACCGAAGGATCCGATCCTAACACATTTTCGTTGGGTTATGGAATTTCAATAATCGTTATACCATCGACATATGTTGTTAAGTGTTATGCATGGGATGGGATAGGATTCCAAGGAGAATAAATTCTAAATGAAATTTTGTAATAATAATAACATTAGCGTTGATTCCATGATATTACGGTGCTAGACGAACGTCGTGAATGCTATGTAATCTTTGCATGATCGCTTTTCTTTAACATTGTCAATATGATCACATTTTTTTAATTGACGCCATCTGAAGGAATCCTATCTATCTATCTATCATCACGCCTTTTATCCCAAAAGGGGTAGGCAGAGACAATCGAATGCCATTTGCTATACGATCCTGACATACCTCTTTCGCTTCTTTTATATTCATCATACCTGTATGGTACTTGGTGAAAATACCTTTCGGTCCGTTTTCCGTCTACCCACTCCTGTACTACTGATTTCGTGTCGCGTCGAGACATAGAGTACTAAGCCTATGGAGGGGCCATAGACGGGCTCCCCCTTTCGCCAATTTTTTCCCCTTTGACCAGTTAAACTGACCAGGTGCGTGTAATAAGTTATCTTAGATTTCGTTGGTATCGTTTTGTGTCGCGAGACAGCTAGAGCTCTAGGAAAATAGTTAATTGTGATGTTTTAAATGGGAAAGGCGATCTAGGACGTCAAACTTGGGAACATAGTGTTTCCAATCATTAATTATAATTTTTATGTTTGTATTTTAACATAATCATCATATAACGTAAAATCCGTTGCGACAATAAAACAACAGAAAAATACAGTGGTACAGGGGCTAGTACTAGACGTTTACCGCCTCCCCCCCTCCCGCCAAAAGTGTCAGAAAAAAATGTTCGGTGATTTACACGCTACACGTCTCCTTTGGTATATACTCAAAGCGTCGAGAGGTTGTCCGCGACGTTAAAAACAAATAAATTAACTAAATATATAATTGTACAAAGTGTAATCTAGCTTGCAAAAGGCCCCACGGCAGATACTATACACAGCTGGCTGAAGCAAGAAGAACAGGCGTAATTGGGACGTACTCTTTCCATTTCTATATTCCATCAATAATTATTCACCTATACAGATGATATAAGGTCATTTATATAAGGAATTGTAGGTCTATTGTATGTTCCCAATTAACTCGCCCATGGATTAGTACGTCCCGAATTCATAATTCGGACGGAACCATAACAATACCTTTCATACATGCTCGGCGGTGTACTTTTAATATTGCCATCGAACAATACATTTTTTACATGTTCAGGTCGCCTCTGCCAACATTTCCTTTCACTGCAGCTATATATAGTCCGGTCAATCTAGACCAAAAAAATGAGAGTGAAAGTGCATAAAATCACAACAAGCTGAAAATCAGTAAAATTGTTCAAAACATAATTATAAATAAAAATGTTAAGTTCCCCATCATTCCCGTGTATGGAAAAAAATTTACTCGAGATCAAAGGTCAAAAAAAATAGTTTTTTGAGATTTTCAGCAAAACGGTAAATTTTATTATAAAAGCATCCGAGACAAAATTGTAGATAATAAAATTATCTATAAAAAATGTATCAATACTTTTTTCCTATGAGCCACCGTTTCTGAGATTTCAAGGCAAAAGCTCATGTGCCCATACAGACTTATCAAAATGACGGTGTAGTAGGTTACAGTAAAATAAAATGTTAAATCGTTATATCTCGGAAACGGTGGCTTGTAGGAAAAAAAGTATTGTTACATTTTTATAGATAATTTTATGATCTACAATTTTGTCTTGGGTACTTTTATGATAAAAGTTACCGTTTTGTTGAAAATCGCGAAAAACTAATTTTTTTGACCTTTGACCTCGAGTAATTTTTTTTCCATACACGGGAATGATGAGGAACTTAAAATTTTTATTTATAATTATGTTTTGAACAATTTTACTGATTTTCAGCTTGTTGTGATTTTATGCACCTTCGAATGTCTAGATTGACCGGACTAATAAACCTATTTAGTCAATCTTTCATCCTTCATTCTTTGTCCAAAACTAGTATCAAAAAGGAATCCTAGTTATAAAAAAAAATATTTGTTTCTTTGTATGTCATTGTTTCACGTCAAAACCTGTCAAAACGCAGTAAGTACAGTGGATTTTTTCATTTAAAAAAGTTCTACATAAAATACTTTGCAACTAGAGATATTTACATAATTGTATTTATTAAGCATCGATTACAAAAACGATTGTAAATTTGGAGCACTGTATATTCTTAATGAAATGAATAAAGTTAAGAGAAATTTTTAATTAAACAAGTGAGGAGTTCGCGCATGACTCTCCGTCGCAAATGAAACATTGTTAGGGGCTCTGATTCTGCCACAGAAAAATTTTAATTAAAAAAACTTCTTTAATACAAATTTATTAAGCTACATTGAAAAACTTGTCTTAGAGCATTGTAGATTTGCTCATGTAGATGTCAGGGTCGTAACCCCTCTTGGCATAAAAGGCGTGATGATACTGATAGATAGATTTGCTACATAACAAACATGTGTTACTGAATCACGCCTAAACAGATGAACGGATTTGAGTGAAACGATAGTTTTAAGGGCTCTGATCCTGTTGTCTTAGAATATTGTAGATTTGCCATCTTTCCTACTTATATGTGTCATTGAATCACGGCTAAACGGTTGAACGGATTTGAATGAATTGGCTCTGATTCTGCCACAGAAAATAATTAATCCTTATGATTTTTGTCCCATACAAATCAGATGTTTCGTTTTACCAGTTTTACGGGATAACTGTATGTGCTAGACTCGAAATTAAAATTGTATTTCAAAGATAAATATATATTAATGTTTCTCATGGAAAGACATTAACCAAAATCAGTTACACCTAAGTTTTATGAAGCCTTGAAAATCCTCAATTTCACGCGTATTTCAGCTAAGTTTGCGACTCGAGTTCTCATAATATATTTACTAATTTACAATTTTCTCGACATTAAAAGATAGATAATTTGACATACTTTAAGAATACGCTAACTAGACTTTTAATATTTTTTGTAAAAACATAGAAAAGCCTTTTGTGTTTTTTCCAAATACCGATTTTGTTGAGAAATCGTACTTTCTCATGTTTCTGGTACGTTTATCCTTGGTTACTTTATCGATTCGCTCACATCTTTCTAAAGAAAAATGGATAAAATAAGCCGCGCGTAAAACTGATTTCGTTGCGCTGTGATGCGAATTTACTAAGTTACATCGGAAAATTGTCGTGAGGTGCCCACCCATTGGTCCAATCACCGGCGCGCCGCCGTACGGTCCACCGAAATTGACCACAGATTCGTCCATTTCCTATAACAAAGGCCCGCCTAGATCTTATGGCGGCCGGAATGGAAAATTGTGGGACCAATGTGTGGCCTACTTCAGAATATTGTAGATTTGACATCTATCCCACTAATATTTGTTACTGTATCACGCCGGAAATGCTTCTAGGTTTCTATTTCAACGGAATTAAGAGACAGGTATAACGACGTTTTTTTTATTGGTTTATTCTAAAAAAGGAGATCACTTCGTTATCGGCTGAAGTTTTAGCCTCAATGAACTACTTTAGCCGATAAATGAGATTTGCCTTACTCAGGGTTGAAAATATCGAAATTTTGGGCTCACCAACTGAACTGCATTAATATTGTTGGACGTACCTGTAAATATATAAAACAAAATTAATAAAGTTTGCAAAACCACACCTTCATGGACTTGCGGTGTGGTCAGAGACCATATGTCCATATGTCTATAGTGAACAGAACAGGTAGCAAGCCTGTTGCTGCACTTAATGAATATGTCACTTCTTTAACAGACGTAAATATTTGGTGTTTTTAGAAGAACAAGTTATTTTAGTTTCGAAGCATTGAATAAAATTGTGGATCTGGGGTTTGCGAAACTTATAACAGACTTGCTTTATAGGTAGATCGGGTTTTTCTGATAAGCGATATTTTTTGGGCTCGGCGCAAACGGGCCACCGACCACAGCCACCGGTGGCCCGTTTGCGCCGAGCCTAGACTTCGCTACCTGATTTTAAAAGGTTTAATAATCCTATGGTTCTAGTATTCGAAAAATACCGAAAACGAAAATTTGTTTTACTTTTTAAATCACACACCTGCCACCTTAGACAATGTACGAACGCTAATATTCTTTTCTTTCAGAACGCTAAATCCTAATAAATAAGAAGCTTAATGTAATTGTAACTATTTAAATAATAATAAATCGGGAAAAAAGACAACCTAAAAAAATTTGCTGATCGACCAAAACCTTTGCCAGCGTTATATACAGGGTATTGACAGACGCTAACTTTGCGTTGAAGATAAAATGACATAATTACGGATTCCACATCCGGTCATGGCGACATACGCACGCGTTTTCGTCGTGGCGTGATGTGGAATCCAGTTTAATCCTGTTCGCGCTGTGATGGTTGTGATTAATCAGTGATTAATAAGACATATCACAGTCGGCGGGATTATCTTAAATACCGATTTATCGGCTATATACACTATAAAGGCTATAATACTTGACATTGGCAAATCACCGATGAACATTGGTGGAGCCATAATAAAAAAGAAGAAGAAGAAGACATAATTACGCTTTGTTTTCTACAAGGAGTTTATACTTAAAGGAGTCTGTCTACAATATATATGTATAAACTCCTTGATATCGTCAGAGTGAATGACAGTTCAGTTAGGTCACGTGGTTGTATTTCAGTCGGACACATACATTTAAAGTCATCTATAATTATCTATTCTACATTCTATTCTATTCGTTTAGTTGTACATTGTCTAAGCCCCCAGACATCAAATTTCTTCCTGCCAACAAATGAACGAGAAACTATGTTGTAAACCAAAAAAATCCTATTAACGTTAAGTAGATAACGAGCCAAAACTTCCGCCTTTTACCGGCCAAAATAAAAGATACAATAAACTAAATTCACGTATAAAGATCGCGTGTAAATCACCCATTAGGCTTTCTAGACGCTAACTAACGACAGATTACCCCGGTTTTATCTGAAAATTCTACTTGATTCCATTAATTTGATTATTTTTACTGAATTTATGGGGCTGTTTTTTTTCTTTTTTCACGGGTTTCGTGTTACAGTCCCAGGGTACACAGTTGAAGACCAAGTCTCCCTCTTTTAGCCGATGGTATTTCTGAGGCCATATCTAACGAGTGGCTAGGTCAGTTGAGGTCTCTAAAGGTGCCCACTCATTCGTTCTATCGCCGGCGTGCTGTCACATAGGTACGGTCCGCCGAAATCGACCACAGTCTCGTCCAATTCTTGTAACGAACGGTCCGCCATCCGTTTTCAAATCGTTATATTTGTGGTTGATTTCGATGGCCGGAACGATCTGTCACACACACACACACATCCAGACGCCTTTGTTTAATCGAATCTTGTGTGTCTTGAATTGCATATGATCTAGATCGTATGATTTACATTGCTAATGTGTGGCCTGTGTTCAATCTCGATCATACGGGCTGGCCGGACTAAAAGATTTTCGGTGATATACCGGACCAGTGCGTGGGTTACTTTAGTGTGGTTTGTAGGATTATGTACATAAGTTTTTAATTATAAAAAAACCATTGGTTGATCAGGGATCTAACCCGTAACCTGCCTAGTTAATACTAGACGTCGTAATACTTCCTGATTCTACATTGCTTTTATTTGAGTCAAAGCGTGATGCTGTATAGCCATTTGGGCCATTTATAACGCTAAAACAATTTTTCAAATCAGACTAGTTATTTCATGAGATTAGCGCATTCAAACATACAAATGTCTTTATCTTCTTCCCTGATTCCTATACGGGTAACCAGAGGGGATGGAAACCTCTCTCAGTTCATTCTTGAAGACCTCAGTACTGTTCAAAGAAGCTCTCAAGAAAAACTAATTTGAATCATTGACGACGGAATGCAAATCTATCATGGAGAGGCTCTGAAGAAATCCATGACCTTATTCCTT
Organism: Nemapogon koenigi; assembly: GCA_963924495.1. Classification (NCBI taxonomy): domain Eukaryota; kingdom Metazoa; phylum Arthropoda; class Insecta; order Lepidoptera; family Tineidae; genus Nemapogon; species Nemapogon koenigi. The sequence goes on along the minus strand of OZ004647.1, from coordinate 9,239,699 downwards.
CTTCATTTCGCCAACGAAGCAAGCATACCTTTGTTGTATGAGATACGCAGCTAGGGGCCCATCCATAAATGAAGTCACAGGTTTAGGGGGAGGGAGGGGGTCAACAACTGTAATGAAATATCATCTCTGTCATAATGATTCCAGGCAACGTTTTGCATTTTGATGACGGCCGTTATAGTTCTTCTTCTTTTATTATGACTACACCAATGTTAATCTATGATTTGCCAATGTCAAGTATTATTAGCCTTTATAGTGTATATGCCGATTAATCAGTATTTAAGATTATCCCGCCGACTGTGATATGTTTTATTAATCACTGACTAATCACAACCATCACAGCGCGGACGGGATTAAACTGGATTCACCATCATGTCACAGCAATGGTGGTTCTTGAGAAAAAGGGCATTGAAAAGTGACATTTTAAGTGTTCCATATTTTCATTATGATATATGGAAGCCCAAAAATGGTATACAATGTTTCAAAGTATGAAAAATTAATGACGCAACTGAGAGGCAGGTCAGGGCAGTCCAAAGTTGTTAATGGGGTCATAAAACGTCAACGTACAACCCGTCCGTAATAAACCGCGACCGTCTATAAATTTGCACAATAATTAAAATGTTAATGTGAACGCACAAAATATTTTATGTACATTTGTAATTTATGAACATCTTCACATATTTGGAAATGTTTTTTTAACCTGGCATTACTGGTCCGGTATTTCTCAGAAAATTTTTGGTATGGCCGCCGTATGACCGATATTGATAACAGGCCAGACATTAGCGATGTAAATCATACGATCTAGATCACATGCAATTCACTCACCCACACAGACACACAAGGTACGATTAAACAAACGCGTGTGGATGTTGTGACAGATCGTTCCGGCCATCGAAATCAACCACAAATACAACGATTTGAAAACGGATGGTGGGCCGCGCGTACAAGAATTGGACGAGTCTGTGGTCGATTTCGGTGGATTAAATGAAATAGAAAGAAGATCCAAAGAGTAAAGAGAAAAAGTATTTGAAGTAATTTGTGCTCCTACTCGTTTCTCCACACAACAACAACACACCTTCACGGCCTTTATTCCTTGCGGTGTGGCCAGTAACAGTGTCCACTTTTTGCCAGTTGTCCATGTTGAACACTTGCTGCACTTAAAGGACCTAGATGTGTCACTTCTTTAACAGACGTAAATGTATGTTATTTTTATAAGAAGTGCGAATTTACGTGCCCTCTGAAGCACGAGGAGTCGATTAAAGCACATATTCTTAAAGAAGAATGCAGAGTGAAAATGATGTTGTGACTAAAATGAAGAAAAGTAGTTTACGCTGGTTTGGACACGTTGCAAGAATGAAGTATGAAAAATTTACTAAAAAGGTTTATATGGCTGAAGTGAAAGGAAATGCTGGCAGAGGACGACCTAGGTGTACTTTTATTGTACACATAAAAAAATTATTGATCGAAGGCAATATTAAAAGTACACACAATTCGGCGTATGAAATGTATGATGAATATAAACGTCGGCTCACAACTGAGAAGTCGCGGGTTCGATCGCCGCATCCGGCCATGTACCAATGGGTTTTATATAATACTAGCTTTCCGCCTCCGGCTTCGCCTATCGATATTTTCCATCAAAATAAAATATAGCCTGTGTCACTCATAGATATCTCCTATTATTGAAATAATTTTTAAAATCGGTTCAATCCAGAGACTACTTGCCTCTTTATAATATTTGTATAGAAAAAATATATGTACATTATCCGACAAACCGTACAAAGGGGCTTTTCCATCTACATACCTCAACAGAGCTGGCCATTCGTTAGACCTACATAGCTTCAAAAAATCTTGGGCCCGTAAAGATTTTTTTAAGTGACATGTCTTTGTTAGGTTGTGATATACAATATAACGATTGTGATAAAAAAATCGTTTCTTCTTTCCTTTGTTCCTTGATTATTTGTTAAAAACTAAAAAAAAATATTTCTACCAAGGCATAATTATTTGTTTTAAAGGTTTCTTTTAAATTTATAACGAGATTTCTTTTTACCTATCTATATTTTAATTGTTACTGAAAACTTTTGCTAAGAACTTTTTTACCAAATAATTTTGTGCCAAGGTTGATGAAGAACTTTATAAAAATAAAAATTATATTCTCACTTCTTTTATTTATCACGGCCTTAAGGTTTGAACTAGCAGAAAAAAGAAAAAAATAAGCCATTCGTCTTGAAATACCTCAACAGAACTATCATCAAAAATAACATTGGCTAATTGACGAACATGGTTCCAGGAGCGCTTAAGGTAAGCTTGAAAGTATAAAAATGCATATACGGACTTATGTTGTGCTTACGAAATCACATGACAAAAGCATCATGATTCATGACGTATCAAAAAAAAATACGCGATTTTCCGACAAACTTCACACTAATGTTTTTAATTTATTTGCGAGTAACGCCACCCTTTGATGTGGTTGAACATTTTTGTATGGGAAAAGTGGTTTCTAAAACCATCTTCGCATTATTGCCTTTCAAGTGAAACCGGTTTGGAGCACATCTGCATCGGTTGGATGGTTTCAAAGTCTATAACGGACATTTACCCCTCCCCCGCCCGCTTTCGCGATATAAAAAGTAGTATATGTCATTCTCTGACCCCTAAACTACAACTATGCAAAAAATCATGTCGATCCCGTGATAAACAAAAACAAACCTATCCCACGGGAACCATACTTTTTTTCCGGGATAAAAAGTAGCCTATGTGCTATTCCAGACTATAATCTATTTCTGTGCTAAATTTCATCCAGATCCGTTCAGTAGTTTTAGCGTGAAAGAGTAACAAACAGACATACATCCATATAAACTTTCGCCTTTATAATAAAGTAGTAAGAGTAGGATTCCGAGACTTCTGTTAGGCTTTCACGGCTAAACCACTGAACCGATTTTGATTAAATTTGATACAGAGAAAGCTTGAATCTTAGAGAAGGACATGGCTATACTTTTTTTTAAATCCCCCAAAAGCGTGTGTCCGAAACCACGCTACTAGGGTACCCAAAGAAAGACAAAAGAAGACAAGTATCTCCTAATTAGCTAATATTCTAAGCTACACGAGTGGCCAGTTCTGTTGAAGTAATAAGCAAGAAAATTTTACCAAATTACGATATCTAAGTGAAAAATCCACGCCACCCGCCCACATCTATTCTTGTTTGCTTTGTAAGTGATAGGCCTGTCTTGTCGCCTCGTCTAGACATCCTAGGTGAAGTACAAAGCACTTAATGAAACAAGCAGGGGAGAGACAAAAGCCACAAATGAAAACTACGCGAACGCCAGGGGCAACGCTCTACGGGTTTTCTGTTTTCCGAAGGTCCTTTTTGTCTTTTCTTTTCGTTTGTGATTGCGCAAATACTTATTTAGACTTCGATTGCTGTTTTCTTTTCTACAATAATGATGTCAAGAACTTCTCCACTAAGCAAATTGTTGGTGAATGGTGTGAGTAAAATTTTGGTATTAAAAAGATTCCGACGAATTGAGACTGTTTTGAAGTTCGATTAATAATAACGCAACTAAAAAAATATTGTTGGAAAATAAAAAAATAAAATACCGCTGTGGATGTATTTGAACCATGTGCTTGTGCATCCTGTGCTGCACCCCATTACATTTAAACTCTAGACCATCGTCACGAAAATTGACAAGTTCGTGTCAATAGCAACCGTTGCTAAGGCTTTTTCTGATACATAATTTTCAGCCGTAAACAGAAATTAAATACTGAGTTTCTGAAAAACTACTGAACCGATTTTCGTTATATGTCTGTGAGATAATGTCGAAAAATTATTATGTCTTAAAAAAAAAGTCTTAAAAATCGGTACATATTTTATCGAGATATCAAGAAAAATGTACTTATAAAGTCAGTTTTTTCAAAATTTCTGAAAAACTAATGAACCAATTTTTATGAGATATAAATGGGACTAATCCGGAAGAATTATCTGTCAATTAAAAAAGAAACCATCAAAATCGGTTCACAACTGGCGGAGTTATCGATGTACATATATACATAAAAAAAATACGGTGCGAATTGAGAACCTTCTCCTTCTTTTTTTGGAAGTCGGTTAAAAACTACAAAAATGTCTCTGCTCCCATCCAGGATGTTCCAACTTGCAATACTGTTTTAATTTTTATTTCAGAAAGTTTATTTATCTCGATGCCCATTACAATTTTTATTGAAATTATTTACTAAGGGCAGTAATCAAGATTTTTGATGTGTAACATCTTTCCTTTCGCTTTTCTGCAATCTGTAGGAGTGATTTAGCGACAAGGGACGGAAGTGTGTAACAGGAAGCCTGGGAAGAGCGCGCGCTATTTAATTTGACCAATGATAGTAGAGTGGTTGTAGAGTTGGCCATCAGATGGTACCAACCTTTTTTCCACTGTGACGAGAAAGAGACAGGGAAATAGAAAGGAGAAGGCATCTGCTGTGTGCTTAACCTACAGTGTTGTGTATAAATTGGTAATGTTTTCAGGATATAATCTTAATGTTGCTTATTACCTTAATATGTCGTAAACAGAACTTAATATCAAAAAATTGTTAATGGAACCTAATAATAATTTAAAATTACCTTTCTAATTACTACAGTTAAAAACATTTTTTTCAACTCAACTTTACCTAAAGTAGAGGTACATGAAAAACATTAAATTACCCTATACCTTAATACAAAACGGTGTTTAACAAGTGTTTAGTTTAATGTTTTATCATTCTCTTTCAAATCTGTTATTCAATATGAAAGAGTAAGACATAACTATCTTTAAACTAAACACTGATTAAACAAATTTATCATGGAACCCTAAAAACGTTAAAGGGATGTATGATAAAGGCCGACAATACTTTATAATCGTAGTATGAAAGGACGTCTAAGACGTGGTCTCTGTCTGCCTACCCGTCTGGGAAACAGGCGTGACTTCTATTCCGAGTAGTTAAGAGTATTAACTAGGCAGACCACGGGTTCAATCCCGGATCCCGGCCATGTACCTATGGCTAAAAGAGGGAGACTTGGTCTTCCGCTGGGTACCCTGGGACTGTAACACGGTTTCGGGAGCTGTAAGGCAACCGTGAAGAAAGCTTAATGCCATTTAGTACATCGTAGTCTAATAATATAAAAAAGTAATCAAAAATGTAATACGGGAAAAATTTGTGCTTCCTTTTATAGCCTTTAAAATTAACTTATAATCCCGTTACACTATACCTTCATTAAGTTTTTAATTAAAACTAAATCCGCAGCTGGAATTCCAGTTGCATGTCTATGTTCATTAACTTTTAGTTTTCAGAAAGTTTTTAGCCCTTCATAATAGGTGGTCAGCCTAAAACTAAAGATTTGGCAGCTTGATTTTTTTTTAATTTTTTCTTGATCAATAATTTAGACTGGAATAAATATACTATTATATTTACGTCCCGTCTTCACTCCTGGATTTTTTTTAAATATACTCCAACTAATCCGTCTATCTATTACGGTTTAAAAGGTACAGCTCTGTGACAGCGGAGCCTTGGTATTAGGGTTTCCGTTGGCACCCTTTGGGTACGGAAACCTAAAAATGTCAAATACACAGGACTAAAAATACAAGTGCATATATAAAACGATTTGCAATGTTCGAAAGAAGTGGCGCTCTATTCTCTCTGCATACCCCTGTGGGAAACAGGCTTGAAGATATGTATGTATGTGGAATTAGAACCAGAGTCTCAAAGCCCAAGTTTGCTCATTACAGACAGTCATTAAGTTTTAATTAAACATAAATTCGTAGCCGCTAAGCCCGTGCGGGTCACGATTCTTTAATTATCGTGAAATATTTTACACTCCATCAGAGAGTGTTCTCTGTTACGGTGTCGTTATCAAAGCTGCACTTGTAATTGGAGGAAATACATTTCAAGTATGGAATTTCAATTTGATGATGACCTCTTTATAACTAGGTTTCCACACCGGTTTCGTCCATTTTTTGATAAGTGACACTGAGTTTTAAGAAACTTATTTGAAATTTTATAAAAAAAAATATAAAATAAAAATCTTCAAGAGTTGCCTTACAGCTCCCGGGGGGAACCGTTGCCGGCCCCAGGGTACCCAGCGGAAGACAAAGTCTTCCTCACTTAGCTGTAGATTTTTTGAGGCTATACCTAACGAGTGGTCACCTCTGTTGAGGTATGTAGATGGAAAAGCCTCTTTGTACGGTTTGTCGGATAATGTACATAGATTCATCATTTTGGTTAAGTAGCGTTTCTGTCTCGTGGTACTACTCGTTTTGTGATATAAGTAGTACCACAGTCCTTAACGTGCCACATGGCACTATCAGTAATACAATGAATTGAGAAATGGGGCAGAATTACTACTTTACTTTACTTGTCGTCTATCGGCAAGGCTTTGAATTTTTTAACAAAAATCTAATGCATAGAAAACATTAAAATCTTTAGGGGCGCCGGTGGTCGAGTGGATAAGACGTCGGCTCGCAACTGAAAAGACGCGGGTTCGATTCCTACATCCGACCATGTACCAATGGGTTTTTTATAATGAAAAATCTATGTACATTATCCGACAAACCGTACAAAGAGGCTTTTCCATCTACGAGTATATACCTCAACAGAGCTGGGGCCACTCGTTAGGTATGGCCTCAAAAAAAATTGGCTAAATGAGGAAGACTTTGTCTTCCAACCTTTATCTTTGAAATAAAAATATATCTTAGTTTTTCTTCCCTTTTACTTCTTTCACGCTAGAACAGAGCCCAATCGACGTGATTTTTTGCACAGAGATAGTTGAAGAACCGAGGAGTGACAAACTAATTTTATCCCAAAAATTCATTGGGATACATTTTAATGTCAAATTCAAATATTTTCCACATGCGAAATCTGGTCAGAAAGCTAGCTTTTCAATATATCAAAATTCTACCTTGTAGTGAAATTCATTCCCAATGCACAGCCTCTATCCGCAACACGAGTATCCTGCTTTCCTCACTTTAATTTCCGTTCCTCAAGATACTGATACAAGAAGGACGTCTGGTTAGCTTTAATCTTAAACGCGCACACGCCATCTACAAAATTGATTTACCGTATATAAGCTTTCTAAGATGTTCTTCATTATTTTAAGTGAGTGCTGGAAAGTGATTTTATATATTGCGCTTTACAAAGACGAGATTCGGAGGTTCCATTTTATGTTTAAAATGTATCAAATATAGATATAGCCTGCTATATTTCTTATAAAAGAGACATATTCAAATAATAACTGGTGCAAATCGCTTTAATCTAATAATAGCAAGCTGTAAAAATTAAATATAGCTTAAAATATACATGCTTCGGTGGCCGAGTGGTTAAGACGTCTGGCATAAACTAGGCAGACCACTGGTTCGATCTCGGATCCCGGCCATGTGCCAATGGGTTTTTTATAATAATAAAAAAAAGTACATAATTTGACAAACCAACTAGTCCGGTATCTCACAGAAAATTTTCGGTCCGGCCGCCGTATGATCGAGATTGAAGCCAGGGCACACATTAGCAATGTAAATCATACGATCTAGATCACATGCAATTCACTCACCCACACAGACACACAATATTCGATTAAACATAGGCGTGTGGATGTGTGTGTGTGTGACAGATCGTTCCTGTCATCGAAATCAACCACAAATACAACGATTTGAAAGATGGTGGACCGCGCGATAAGAATTGGACGAGTCTGTGCTCGGTTTCGGTGGACCGTACGGCGACCGGCCGGGGATTGGACGAATGTGTGGCCACCTTTAGAGGGATTTCCATCTAAATATACCTCAACAGAACTGGCCCCTCGATCAGTATAGCCTCACAAATACCATCGGCTTAAAGAGGGAGACTTGGTCTTCCGCTGGGTACCCTGGAGATGTAAGGCAAAAATGACCAGTGAAGAAAAAAAATGTAGCCAATAGCACTCGGAGATAATGTCGCTTCCTATTAGTGAAAGAATTTTGAGAATCGGATTCGTAGCTTCAGAGTAATTGCAATGAAAATTTAATAAAATGAAAAACTATACATAAATACATATATTCAAGCCTTATTTTGTTTACGGTAAGCAGATACCAAAGATATCCACACCTCTTTCGATTCAGTCAAATCCATACAAATTTTCATGTAAAAGAAGAACTATTAATTTGTCTAACTGAAATCTACATGAAACAAAAACGGAAAGGCAAAATTTCAGCCACTTTTTGTTAATAGCCACCACCCGTTCTAATGGTGGCAATCATTTTCAAGTTAACTGCAATTTTGTTCGCCAGTCGGTTTGATATTGTAGCTTGGCATTTGCATAGTCACTCAATTTTGTCAGTAACTTTTTATGCCCATAGTGGCCATCTATATTACAGATATCATTTAGATTGGTATCGCTTATTCTAGCATCTTTTCTTTTCGATTTTATCTTGCGGTAAAATGGGTTTAGAACAATTTCAATACCTACATAAATACATATGACTTTATCTATTAACTTTGAGTATTTACCAAAGCAGACGTGAAGGGTGGTTTTCTAAGTTCGCCGGAAGGGTGTAAATCATCGAACAATTTTTTCTGCCACTTTTGGCGGGGGGGAGGTAAACGCCTAGTACTAGCCCCTGTACCACTGTATTTTTCTGTCGTTTTATTGTCGCAACGGATTTTACGTTATATGATGATTATTTATTTATTTATTTATTTCTAGATGATCAACAGCATACATTCAATTTAATGACAAAAACACAGTAACAAATATTATAAGCCGGTAATAGATCATCATAACTTAACTAATCATATTCGGCTACAATATCTTCAATTATCAATCAATAACCTACATGTTAATTATAATGGTATGTGGTGCATGTATGGTGTGTGTGTGTATATGTGTGTGTGTGTGTGTGTGTGTGTTTATGTTTAATTATACCTCACTCAACTATTTTTTTTTTCCTTTATTTTCACTTCCAAATGTCTCCTAAACACGTCTCTGGAGTGTAAAAATATGTCAATCCGGCTGAAGTCAGCGTTATATGAACGAACAACACGGGTCATTGCAGAGTCTTGTGCGTAGTTCGTTTTTTTAAAAGGCACACGGAAAAGGTCACGCTGGGTGGTGTGGTGCGGCGCGACGCCCGCGACGGCACTAGCAGATCAAGCTGCCCTTCGAGTGCAGGGCAGTCGACGCGGCCGTTGACTATGTCGTACAGAAACATTACATCAGTCATCCTACGCCTGTCTCTCAGGGGCGGTAACGACAGCAAATCGCAGTTATCTTCGTACACCAGCGCCGCCCTGCAGGTTCGGTAGTTTAAGAATCTAGTAAACTTTGCTTGAATTCTTTCAACACTATCAGAGTAGGTCACATAGTTAGGGTTCCAGATGACACTAGCGTATTCGAGCACACTTCTGACATAAGCATAGTACACAACTTTGATGCTGGTGATGTCTGTGAATTGTTTGCAAGATCTCATTACAAATCCCAGATTTTTGTTTGCTTTGTTTGTTATAGAGTCAACGTGTGCATTGAAAAGCAACTTGCTATCGAGTATCACCCCCAAGTCTCGCACGGACTGAACGCTGTCAATCGCAATGTCATTTATTGTGTATGCGAACAGCCAGGGCTGACGTCTTCTTGTGAAAGAGACTTGTTGGCATTTTTTAATGTTGATGTTCAATCTATTAATTTCGTAATAACGCGATAGATGGACCAAATCTTCCTGCAATTGTTCGCAGTCTTCTAGACTTTTTATGTTTTTATAGATCTTGGTATCATCTGCATACAACAAAAAATCAGATGAGCGCATACATGTGTATATATCGTAAAGATATATATTATAGAAAAGGGGACCCAGATGACTGCCCTGCGGGACACCCGACGGGATGGCAACAACATCCGACCGAAAGCCCCCGACTACTACAGCCTGGGATCTATTTGTCAGGTAGCTTGTAATCCATCTGAGCAGGTCTCCGTGGATGCCGAGGTGTTCTAGCTTTCTAACGAGTATGATGTGATCCACCCTATCAAACGCCTTCTCAAAGTCAGTATAGATGACGTCTACTTGTCCACCCCTGCTCATGTTACTCAGTATTCCATCCGTAAATACAGCTAGGTTGGTAGTAACTGAACGTCCGGACATGAATCCATGCTGCTGCTCAGGAACATAACGCGACATAGTAGAATATATTCTGTTGTAGACAAGTTTCTCAAATATTTTACCAAATATATTCAAGATTGAAATAGGCCTGTAATTCTCCACCCTTACTTTAGACCCCTTCTTGTGAACAGGAACAATGTTGGCTTCCTTCCATCTTGCTGGAAATACTCCATCCTTTAGGGATTTGTTGTATATCTTTGTCAGAGGAGCCGTAAGTGTTGAAGCACAATTCGATATATATAAGGGCGGAATACCATCACAACCCGGACCCTTTGTGATATCCAAATTCTTAAGTGCTTTACCTACCTCAGTGGTGCTAAGTTGGAGTCCACCAATAGATGAGCTGCCGCTAGGAGGAGGAGGCAGGTCCATATTTGGGTAATTAAAAGCAGGAGTAGCAAAAACGCCACTAAAAAATTTGCTAAAAGCCATAGTCACGTCCCTGCCTTCAGAGAACCTTTCGTTCGCATAGGTTACCTCCCCTGGAATGTTAGTGGAGCCTCTTTTGGATTTAACAAAGGACCATAGCAATTTTGGATTTTTTTTAATTTGTGTCTGTGACATTTGTATAAACTCCTTTTGACATATTTTGCTTTGTTTATGTTAAAATACAAACACAATAATTACAATTAATGATTGGAAACACTAAGTTTGACGCCCTAGATCGCCTTTCCCGTTTAAAACATCACAATTAACTATTTTTCTAGAGCTCTGTCTCGCGACACAAAACGATACCAACGAAATCTAAGGTAACTAGTATAACTGGTCAAAGGGGAAAAAATTGGCGAAAGGGGGAGCCCGTCTATGGCCCCTCCATAGGCTTAGTATTCTATGTCTATTAAAGATAGATATATTATTCCGTGGACTTTTTTGTAGATCATTTTATTCTACATAATTTTTTCCTACATCTTTTTGTTACATCTCTGACGGATTGAACAACATACGTCATGAAGATTTGCTGGGGCTAACTTTTTCCCCGGCTTGATTCACTTATATTGTTAATGCTCAGCTCCTAAACATGATAGGTCCATGTTTAATACTCGTAAACCTTCATCATGAATCAACCTATCTAATACTGAAAATAGTAATAAAATCCGTTTAGTAGTTTTTGCGTGAAAATAACAAAATTATAAATAACAAGATACCTACACTTAGGAATATGCAAATATAAAAAATAAAAACTTAAATAAACTTAAACCTACTACATACATTATCCGAAAAACTGTATCCAAAATATTTACACCTATGGCAGTTTTCGAGTTAAAGTTAAAAAGCTACTAAAAATCAAGGTACCTTTACAAAGGTGCAATATGCCGCGAGCAAAGTCTGTCTGTCTAATTTTAATGCAAATCCGTCAATTATATAAAAAGAGTAAAATTTGAGTTTTTGTTTGTAATAAATAAACTCAAAAACTACTGAACCGATTCTAAAAATTCTTTCACTAATAGAAAGCTACGATACCCTGAGTGACATAGGCTATATTTTATATTGTTCGAATATATGCACGGGCGGAACCGAGGGCGGAAAATCTGGATCATAAATATTTTAATCATAAACTCTTAAAAAATTTCAAAATTACTAAAACAAAGCAAAATTTCTGAACCTCTTTAAACTCACAAAATCTGGGTCACCCTCATGAAATTTGCATAAAATACATTGTCATTATTATCATCCTCCAAATGAAGGAAAAGCAAACAAGGCTTAACTTAGAAAATTTGAGAAGAGCAAAACTTCTAAAGTGTAAATATGAAGATATTTTCAACTGAAAGTTGATTTTTCCTACCAACTCCCAGAAATTCAACTCGTCAGCACATGATACCCTCGTAAGCTACGTAATAGCTTGTGTACTATCTCTACACCGCAGACTTTTGATCCAGTACTAAGCACCTTGTTGTCTATGGCGTTTCTTTAAAATATTGCAATACATTGCCGGCTTTTGAGGATAAGGAAAACCTCTATTAACTTATATTACCCGAGTATGTATCGGTTCATAAAATTCAATATTACCAAGCCTTTTATCCCAAGAGGGGTAGGCAGAGACAATCGAATGCCATTTGCTACGATCCTAACATATCTTTTTCCTTTCATTTATATTCATCAAACCTTTCATACATGCTCGGCGATTGTGTGTACTTTTAACATTGCCTTCAATCAAAACCTAGGTCATCCTCTGCCAGCATTAAGTAATGTTAAGTAATTTTATTTGTTAATTTATGAAATTTAACATCACATCTTATTAGATTAGATTAGACAACCAGCAATGTACGTTGAAGTGTATCAAAAGTTAGTTTACCATACAAATATTTAGTTGTAAACGCGATGCAGTCAATTTGTTTGGAGGTAATATTTTATATTGACAAGTTTATCAACACCAGTCAGATGGGCTTCAAATATACTTGAAGATTTTTGATAATTATTTTCGGAACATTTTAAGGGCATTTTCTTTGTAAATAACACACAAGGTCATTGAGATCATCAATCTGCAAAAATATGCAATCACGAAAATAAACTGAAATTATTCAGTACCTACTGGCTTCGCCAATGGAGCATGCAAAAATCCCACAGAAAAAAGCACTTTCTGATTATCCTGAATTTTCCAATTTTTCTTTCTCTAAAAACCTGATTATTAAATCTTTCTCTAAATTAAATATAATATTATATTATAAGCGAAAGATGGTATGTCAGGGTCGTAGCAAATGGCACTTGAGTGGCTCTGCCTACCCCTCTTGGGATAGAAGGCGTGAAGATAGATTAATTAAATATCCAAAAGAATAAAAACAAACCAAAAGATATTTAATTACATGGAACTGTAATAATTACGCAAATAGCAAAATTTTAATCGTATAAATAAAAATGAGAACGGCTAGACCGATTTGGTTAATTTTTATTTTAAATGTTCGTAATAGGCAGAACCAATCAAGTGCCATTTTCTACGACCCTGACATACCATCTTTCGCTTATAATAATATATTATATTTAATTTAGAATTAGAAGAATATTATTAAATTTATCAAGTCGCACTTGACTGGTTTATTTTCTCCCTTGCCTCACATATCTTAACTTATCTCGAGACTGTATATCCAAACGTAGTCGTAATTTAAGCACATCGTATTCGAATTAAGATTTCACGTGCACAATTAAATATTTCCCGTACTTTGTGAATTAAACAAAGCCCCCGATCCTCAACGAGCTTTTAGGAATAATTTTGTCCCCACTCCGTATTAGTACAAAAGCCTCACAACGAAATTAGTATAATTTTGCATAATAAAATATTTTGAAATGTTGTTTGTAGTCCGAGTACTTAAATTGTAACGTAATTTCACCGCTTTTTTATCAAATAAATCCTCTATGAAATAAATGGAGATATAATAGCTTTGAATGTTCATTATAAAATTGTTGGCACTACTTTTTTTTATGTTAGCATTTTTATAAGTGAAAATTATATGTACGAAGAGGCTTTTCCATCTATATACCTCAACAGAGCTGGCTACTCGTTAGGTATATAGCCTCAAAAAATCATTGGCTAAATGAGGAAGACTTTGTCTTCCACTGGGTACCCTGGGGTCGGCAACGGTTTCGGGAGCTGTAAGGCAAACCGTGAAGAATAAAAAAAAAATTGTAAAATTATTTGGTGGAGACTTTATTGATATTTATATTTTGTAACTATTCATTATATGAAGGAATGGGTGACACATCCACTTGACATTATGAAAGAAATATAAATTATGAGTATTAAATATAAATAAAAAAATGAAATACTATATTAATTGTAAAACTCAAGTAACCCAGTCCAGTGCTCCAGAGATTGTAGATAAATAATGCTGGAATGAATAATGTTCGATCTCCTTTGGCTTTTTATGAAAATTTGATTTGACATATTTTTTATTATGACAGAGATTTTTTGTATGGACAAAATGTAAATAAACACAATATTATTATTTAATTAATGTTTATAATTTCTACAAGATTAGTACGACACAATTATTATTATATGCCGAATTTTTGTATCTAGCGTCCGTCGGCCGGTTTAAGATGAAAATGTGTATTTTAAACATTAATATATAATCCCATAATTAAATTCTCATTCCGACATTATATCAAAGTTTAAAATAAAGGAAATAAATATTAAATTACTATTCCAATCGATTTTAATTTGTTCTAAGAAATAGTCGATTATTTAATAACGCACTTTCGATTCATGGTAGTCATCTCTAAAGAAAATTATTTTTTTTTGTAAATAAGTGTCAAAATAAACAATTTTTTGCAAATAATGAATAGACTTATATTATATTTGTTTCCCTAAAATAAATCATCATCACGACTATGCGGCGTGATCAGAGTCACTGGCAATAAGCAAGGTCCACATTTAACTAGTTAAGCATCAAATCCAAATGGTGGCAGTGTCATTAAACCCGGGGGCGCATGTAGTGCAGTTGGTTACTAAACAGTTAATTTATACTTTTACATGATGAAGACAAAGAACTTCTTTACTGCTTTAATATATTGCAACAACTCAAAAACACGGAAAGGCTAGCCAAAAGGCTTAATTTAACGACCCAAATTTGAATACAAAACACCTTATTTGAATTTCAAAATGTCCACCTTACCGTATTTAAAAATAGAGCTTAAAATATGAAATTTTAAGTCTAACATAGGACCCTCATTAAGGAAACTGGGTGGTACCGCCTTTTAGTTGTATCCTGTGAGTAAAAACACTAGAGTTCAGGGATCTACCATGAGCTTGCGTGTTGCTTTTTCTGACCTAAAAACTTACGTGACAAGTATTTCTAGCAAGTTGTGTTTTACGAAAGATTTTTATATTTGAAATAGCATAGAAATAGCACCTACCTAGCAATTTTCTTCGTCAATCGATGGACAATAATTAACTGTTTTTTTTCCTGTCCAAAAATAATAATTTAATAAGCTGAAATGGTCAAACGACGCAAATATTTCCAAAAGAATACATATTTAAGGCGTTTGGTGTGGAAACGATGGGACCGTGGGGACCTGGAGCACACAGTCTGTTCAAGTACTCTCCCAGTAGACAGCTATATAAATGTTTTTTTTTATTTGTAGTAATATACAGGTTTGTAATTTAGTATTTAAGATAATTTTAATAACATATTATATATGGAGTTATAAATTGACATCTATATTAATAATTTCGTTTAGGGGTAGTGTAGACTTGATTCAAACGCATACCAAATTAAATTAAATTAAAATTAAGAAAAAAAATTTAATCAATTCTGGGTTAGGAACATATATCCGCAAAATTCGTATAATCCCGTAATTTCAATAAATAAGTGTAAATGAAGCAATTTTCAATGTGACAGCGTTTGTTTGAGTAGGTTTGAGTCATGTGGTTTGAGTCAAAGAAAAGAGTGGGCATTGGGTAACGTTTGTTTGAGCCATGAACTCGTTTTATATACATTTAATTATCCAATTCATATAATTACCTAAATAATACAGTAAAATTATTTACAGTAAAGAACACCCCGAGCGAAGTCGGGTTTGTATCTAGTTAAAAATAATGACTTTTACAATATGACAGAAACATGTGATTTAATCGACTTGTGAGTGAAAATAAAAGAGTTCAGGGATCGACAATGAGCTTGCGTGTTGGTCTTTTTGACATAAAAACTTATGTTACAAATAATATTTCAAATAACAGTTATTTTTGCAAACGTTAAAAAAACCTAATGGATTTATAATCTCGGACGAAAAAAGGGTGTTATTTGTTTGAAGCCTATTATGTCTATGCTTCAAATATTATATTGAAAGAATGGTTCTACGCTGATGTTTGATGAAAATCAGTATTATATTAAATAAAGCTAGCGACTTCTACTTTGTGTTGTAATAAGACAGTCAATTGATTAGTAGTTACGTCTTTTGCCCGCCAGGTGGCAGAAAGGGGGTGCGTTGGCCAGCAAATAAAATGGTCGCTTTGTTTTAACTGTGTAATATTTTAATTCTGTTTAATTGTTTAATTGTGTCCAAAGTGGAAATTAAAGACAGTAATTAGTAAAGACGTTAATTTTATTCAATCCATCATCGTCTCATTACAAGTGGCAGCCCAACTAGTGGCCAATAAAAGTTTTGAACCAAAATAACGAATTTTTACGAACTCTTAAATTTTGTTTCTAAAATATATTCAGTTTTCAACAAGCATCTTGCTGGTTTTATGTGTGACTGTCTCAATCTTCGAGGTGTTAAGTGAAAGTGAAAATGCCAAGAATAAAAAGTGCGCAAAGTAGCCACGAGGCGGACTTCGAGGTGGAGTCGCGCATGTCAGCGATGTTCGCGTCCTTTGCTAGGGCTCAAGCTGAGTCTAACAGAGAGTTAATATCAGCTATCCTAGCTTCCAAGGATTCCAACAGTGACAGCGGCGCGCCAAGCCTGTCTCCGACATCACACATCGCACCGCCCTCCGCGCTTATGGGAAACTTCGCTAACTGTACAGCGCGTTTCAGCGGGAGAGCTCATCAAGATCCACGTGTCGTGGATGCTTTTATTGATACAATCATAGTATACAAAGAGTGTACAAATATAAGTGACGAGCATGCGCTCCGCGGCCTGCCAATATTACTAGAGGCAGATGCTGCTGTTTGGTACAAGGGAGTAAAGGGCTCCATTTCTTCGTGGACAGAGGCAATACAACGTTTGCGATCCATGTATGGTGCGCCGAAACCTCCCTACAAAATATTTCGTGGCGTGTTCAGTGCAGATCAATGACACGAGCGCGCCGATATTTATATCAGCCGTCAACGCGCGGAACTCGCGAGTCTACCGTATGTTCTTGATGAACGAATTATATTAGACCTTCTTTACGGCTTGCTAAACATCAATATTCGAAAGCGAATACCTCGAGACCTGGTTAATAGTGTCGACGAGCTCATCGAGCGCGCCAGACAGGTGGAGGACGAGTTCGACGAAGCAGCGTCGGTGCCTGATCAGAGACAACGGGAGCTTCGTGCCGGCCGGCATGAGCCGCGCTCTACGGCGGCGCCTGCGCCGAGCACCTCACTCCGGTCACCTGTGTTTCACGGGTCAACGACTGCTCGTAACTCGGTCGAGACTCCGCTTCGGTCTTCGACGTGCGAAGTTCCTCGGGCGACACAGTGTAACCAAGTAATTCAACCTCTTCAAGGTAACAAAAGTTATTGTGTTTATTGTCGTAAAAGTGGTCACGCTCGCTCTGAGTGTCCGCGACTTAAAATTAAAAGGGATAGTGAAATCAAGTGTTATGGTTGTGGTGCTAAGGGCATCATTCGTTCTAAGTGTGCTAATTGTAATGCTGGGGACAGTAAACCTAAAGACACTAGTCATACATTTTATTCTTGTAATTTTCATTCTTTGGACAAGTCTTTGAGCGATGATACCTACCCATTTACAGATCTTAGTCATGAACCTAATTTTATAAATCGTAGCCCAAAGAAGAGTCCGTTTTCGTTTAATACAAATTTGTCAAAGATTAAGCAAGGTCATCTGTCAAAGATCACCGAGTTGTGTACTAACACTTTTGTACCTAATGGGAGTTTGCCTCTCAGAGGCAAGTCGCTTATTCAAAATTGTAACAAGCTACCATTAATGAAGGTTGCCTTTGCGTCTGACTCCAACAGTAACGGCACCAGTAACCGACCTATTCTCAATGTCGAGATTAATGGGGTTCGTGGTACCGGTTTAGTGGACACAGCGGCCAAACGATGTATAGCTGGTTATAGTTTGTATACGTTGCTACGCGATCAAGGTCACCCGTTTCGTAAAAGTAATTGTCGTGTAAAATTTGCAGACGGGATTGTGCGCGATATGAATGTCAAACTTGTTGACGTCGACGTTAAACTTGAGGGTAAGGTTGTACCAACTACCTTCATTGTTTTACCTAACGCCGTAAATAATGAAACACTTTTTGGTATCGATTTTTTATGTAGTGCTCGTATTGTTCCTAACTTACACGCGAACTCATGGTTTATGACTGATCACCCGCAGGCTGTGTATCCTTTGCAAGGCGAGAAGTCAAGCGTCAAGGTGAGTTGTGCAGCTGCAGACGTGATTCGACCTGATGAGGGGGCGATGCTGTCGTCAATGGAGCGAACTGCATTGTCAATCTTAGTTCACGAGTACGAGGACATCTTTGGTGAAGGGGGAGGAGCGACACCTTTCGCCGAGCATACTATCGATACAGGTAACCATTTTCCTAAGACTACTAAAGACGAGACCCGTCGTGTGGGGGAAGACTATTCACCTGGTGACCTAATCCTTCTACGTAGCCATGTTTTGAGTAATGCCGCTAAGGGTATAACCTCGAAATTCGTCCCAAGAAGAGATGGGCCCTACTGCATAAAAATGAAGGTGAGTCCCACCACTTACTTAATTTCGCATCGTGAAGCTCCTGATGAATCGATCGGTAAGTATCACGTGTCCGATCTTACTCGCTACCATGCACGTGAGTGTGAGGGTGATCAGTCCAAGCCACGACCCGTCAACCCAAAACGGAAACGCGGTCGACCTCTTAAACTATTAGATTATGTTTAAGTTCCTTGTTCTAATTGTTTTTTGTTATTGTTAATTGTTCTTACTCACTTTCTCTTTGTGTAACTTTTGTGTTTGTTTGACCAAACTGGTGGTCCTATATTTGGTCAAAAGGGGGAGTATGTAATAAGACAGTCAATTGATTAGTAGTTACGTCTTTTGCCCGCCAGGTGGCAGAAAGGGGGTGCTTTGGCCAGCAAATAAAATGGTCGCTTTGTTTTAACTGTGTAATATTTTAATTCTGTTTAATTGTTTAATTGTGTCCAAAGTGGAAATTAAAGACAGTAATTAGTAAAGACGTTAATTTTATTCAATCCATCATCGTCTCATTACAGTGTTCAAATATTTATAAGGCCAAGCATATGCGTTTAAACAGTGAAGTTAATTAGAAATTAGTGCTAATTATTGTGTTTTCAAATTCTGACACGAACAGAAAAATCTGTGACTCCACAAAAACTCGCGCTAGAAGTTCATAGAAAATTCACTTTTAATTTGTTCCATTCGAAAGCGTATCGCGTGCGTGTAATCAAACATGAATCTAATTTTTGTTAACAAAGTGCGTGGCACTTCACAATTTTATGTGAAATCTTTTTTGATAACGCTTTACATTTTATTGCTGCTTTGACAAGTAACTTTCTTAAATTAAAAGGGTGGAACTTTGATATAAGTTAAATTAGATTTGATTTGATTTGAAGTGCTTTTCAGCACTTACTGTCCATATCTAGCGAGTTGTCCATATTAAACAGAACAGGTGGCGAGCCTTATTGCAATTAATAGAAACCGCTTCTCCAATATTTACTATTTTCCACATTTACTTACAAATTTTAATTTGTATGCTTTTTATATTTTGAGATACACTTAATAATTATTTTGTGGTTCTAAGATTCATCTAACGACTGGTGCCAAAACACAGGAATTTTTCGTTTTTGTGTAAGTTCGATTCCCAACTTCGGCAAAATACTTTCAGTATGTATTTTTTTTTAAATTGGCCAAGTTGCGAGTACCACTCGCGCGCTGAGGATTCCGTACCATTCCGTTTTCGGTCAGAACTCTGACAGGATTATCGTTTAGATTTTTTTATAAACAATAAGAAGGTCTCTCTAATTCCTTATTTTTTTCAATATTTTAGACTCTTTAATATTAACAAAATGTATTGTATTTTATATAACGAGCCATTTCATTTGATATGTCCATGAAAATACGCACTTGAAAATATTTTTTTTTTACTTTTTAATTTTCCCCCATAATTAATCCCCAAAATTGAAATTTGGTTATTTAACCTTAACGTCCGTCATTGGGTCACACTAAAAGTACATTCTGAGAAAATTTCTGTGACAGACGGACAGACAGATACAAGAGTGATCTTATATAAGGGTTCCGTTTTTACATCGGCTGTACGAAACCCCTAAGAAATCGGTATCCTATACGCTAGTATGCACATTAAATCTTAAATTCAGTTTTAGAGACAATTAAAACTTATCACCTACCCAAAAAGCATAGTAATTATTTCAGAGTGTCTAAATCTATTTTCCGACTTAATGTCTAAATTATTCTATCCAAGCTGTATAAGGGATCTATAGCGGTGTACATCGGTACCCATATTAACTAACTAATGAATATGCGCTCACAGCTCTGTTGGCCAAATGTTCAGTTATTAACTGTTGGGATACGAAACTCGTAAGTATTATACTTTCATGAGAAGCGAAAATGTCGTTGCGAAATACTTGGTCGTGTAAAGCCTTTTTTCTACTTTGTTTATTAGAAAAAGGTGATAATTACGTGGGCAAAATAAGGTAGGTACCTATTTCACTGTAATGTTGAATTAATCTTATTTTATTAAGCATATATCACGTAAAAAGTACTAAACGATTTTACATGAGTCTCTAAAGTTACTAGGCCGATTCATTAAAAATAAATAAAGTCAAATAAAAGATAACCAATGGGTTATTTATAATTAAAAAAATATTATGTACAATTCAGCTGGGTACCCTGGGGCCGGTAACACGGTTCGGGGAGCCATAAAATAACCCGTGATATAATAATAATAGATAAATTAAAAAATATTTGTCTCATAGTTTGTATAACAATCTTATCAATCAACAATATTAATTTATATTTTTTTTTTCATTTGACATTGACTAAATCATCACAATTATTTGGATAGTCGCTGTTAGTATAAAAATTGTCTAAATATATAGAAACATGATACATAAAAGTCCGCAAGCTCTAAGACAAATAAATATTTGGGCCAAACGTTATACGGGCACATTACTCAATGTCTGTTGCTAATTGACTCCATCGTGTATCATGCCGGGAACGTGAATTGCATTAATACGGAGTAAAGAAAAAAATGGTAATTTTTTGGAAGGTACATGCCTAGAGTTTTATTTACCAATTAGCTTTTTCCCTTGGCTTCACTCGTGTGCAAATGCAACTCCCCTGCCTTGTTTTACGAGATAATTTCCAAATCAGTTCATCTATTTTTGTGATATGATAAAATGGAACTTTTCAAAATTTTTGTTGATCATTTTATTCTACACAACTCCATTTTGTTACCTATATCTCTCACGGATTAGCCAGCATACGCCATGAAAACTCGCTAGGGCTAACTTTTCTCCCGACTTGTTTCACTTATACTGTTAATGCTCAGCTCCTAAACATGATAGGACCATGCTTAATACCTGCTAATCTTCCCGATGAATCAACTTATCTAGTAGTGAAACCCGCAATAAAATTCGTTTAGTAGTTTTGCTTGAAAAGGTCACAGACAGAGAGACGGCAGGGGACTTTGTTTCAAAAGTTAACCTTATACGGAACCGTTCTTAAATACGATTCACACTTGACAGCCTTTGAGGTTTAATTATTGTATTATTAATATGTCGACGTAGTGTTTGAGTTCTCCACTATATGCCTATCAAAATTACAAGCCTAACCAAATGATTTGTGTTTGCCAGCAGATGTACAAATCATTTATGGGAAACGGTATTTATTGCATGATAACATGTGCTATTATTTTGATATTCTGATCGTAAGAAATGGTTTAGGATGGGTAAATTATCATTCAACAGATAATTTATTAATATGTTGTTATTATAGCTTTTAAAACAGCTTTATTTAGTTGTTAATTTTGCAATAATGTTTTATCACTCTCTAACAAATCTGTCTTTCAACTTGATAGAGAGAGAAAGAGAAAACTTATTAGTAGGAGACCCATAATATTAAAAGATAATTTAAATAAAAAAAATTAAAGATTGACCCAAAAGGTTATGTGGCAGAAGTGAAAGATAATGCTGACAGAGAACTAGGTGTACTTTTCTTGATTGAAGGCAATGTTAAAAGTACACATTATCGCCGAGCCTGCGTATGAAAAGTATGATGAATAAAAGAAGCAAAAGAGGTATGTCAGTATCGTAGCAGATGTCATTCGATTGTCTCTGCCTACTTCTCTTGAGTTAAAAGGCGTCATAGATAGATAGATGGCCATAACTAGAAAAAAAATACAATGCTATAAATACCAAAAAAAAAAATGATTCCGACGAATTAAGAACCTCCTCCTTCTGTTTTGAAGTTCGGTTAATAAACTTATAAATAAAAAAATCATCCTGACCAATCTTCCAAAAAAAAGGAGGAGAAGGTTCTCAATTCTGACGGTATGTATGTATGAGCATCGATTACTCCGCCAGTTGTGAACCGATTTTGATGATTTCTTTTTTATTCGACAGATAATTCTTCAATTAATCAAAACACTTTATTGTGCAGTATATGGTGCGTAGTACGACCATAACGTTTTTCTTATAGCATGGCCAGATCATATCAATCTACAGGTAAGGCTGCTTATCCACCCCTGAGATATTGCTTATATGGGACGGATTATTACAAACTGCAGCAAAAAAAATTAAGTAAAAAAAAGTCTGCAGTAATGTGCCAGCCGTTTTAGTACCAAATGGTTTGATACGTGATGATGGCAGTAGACCCGATGGTATGACTCTTGCACCATGCAAGATGGGGCGGTCACTAGTATGCTGGTAATGCCTATAATGCTGAAATGGCCAAACAACGCAAATATGCATCTCTTCCGAAAGAATACATATTTGAGGCGTTTTGTGTGGAAACGATGGGACCATGGGGACCTGGAGCACGTAGTCTGTTCAAAGATATTAGTAAACGACTAATAGAAAGTCCATATGACCAACGGGCTGGCTCATATTTCGGTCAAAGAATAAGCATTGCCATTCAACGAGGCAATGGAGCCAGCCTGTTGGGTACTCTCGCAGTAGACAGCGATTTAAATTTGTTTTTATTTGTATATATTTTATATAGTAAAACAAGTTTGAAACACCATTTCAAGTTTGAAAAAATGTAGTCGAGAAACGTGAGAAATATCAATTTCGTAAACCTTGTTCTTTCCTAAATAAATTTTTGAATTAATTCTGAGCCCCTTCTAACAAGTGTTTAGAATTTGACAAAGAGCTGACATTGATTTTGTTAAAATAAGCGGTAGGGTCTAACTGTCACATAGAGTAATTGCTGACTAATTGTCCGCGCCTGTCGAAATACGATTCGT
Organism: Nemapogon koenigi; assembly: GCA_963924495.1. Taxonomy (NCBI): domain Eukaryota; kingdom Metazoa; phylum Arthropoda; class Insecta; order Lepidoptera; family Tineidae; genus Nemapogon; species Nemapogon koenigi. The sequence goes on along the minus strand of OZ004647.1, from coordinate 9,216,476 downwards.
CATCAAGTCGCAACAAGATGTCGTAAAATTTAATTAAATCGGAATTTGGGGTACTGAAGGGTTGAGAAATCTGATTGTCTTTGAGACTTGTGAATAATGTCCAGTTGTCTTTTCTTCATGTTTTAGGAAACCAGAGTTTAAAGTTGGTTTTACAGTGGCTTCTGTTTTGTTAATTTTGTTTCTTGGTTTTCTCATGACTTCACTTCCGAAACCGTGTTGCCGGCTCCAGTGTGCCGGCCGGCATTAGGTGATGACATTTTTAGGCTACCAAACGAGTGGGCAAGAGGTTTGTATTTTGCAGAGGACATGGCCTGGTTATTAAGACGTCTGGTATTGAATGGTGAGCCGCGGTTCGATCCCGGCCATGTACCATATAGAAGCTGACGATGCGAGTTTGTTCTACTATAAATTACGGCTACGAAAATAAGTATGGTATTTATTTGTACCATTTTTAGGGTTCTGTAGATATCCGACGACAAAACGGGAACCCTTATAGGATCACTGTTGTATCTGTCTGTCTGTCCGTCTGTCACAGCTTATTTTCTCCGAATCTACTGGACGAAAAAGTTGAATCCTGGTATATGTAAGAGTTTGATGACTCAATCACGGAATATCAAAATTCGATTTTGGAGTTAATTTTGGGGGAAGATTTAATCGTAAAAAATGTGAAATATCAAATAAATTATATTAAAGAAAATATACGATTGACCGTTCCCCCCACCTTATCTCCGAAACTACTGTACAGTTTACAGGAAAACCTAAACGAAAATTCTGTCTTAAAGTTTCTGAGCGAAATAATGGTACTGAACCCTCATCCCACAAATCGTACTCGCAACTAGGCCAATTATTAAATAGACGGATCCGTGGCGTGACAAAAACAATATACAAAAAAGTCGTGTGAAATAGATAAGTAGTTATAAGTATATTTGTGTAGGTATTCAAATTGTTGTAAAGTCGCTAGTTCTTAATATTTTCACGGGTTGCCTTACAACTCCCGGTAACCGTTGCCGACCCCAGGGTACCCAGCGGAAGACAAAGTCTTCCTCACTTAGCCTAAGTTTGTTTGAGGATTTACTTAACGAGTGGCCAGCTCTGTTGAGGTATGTAGATAAAAAATCCTCTTTGTACGATTTGTCGATATTGTCCTTTATATAATTTTGTCTTAATTCAAATTTTACACTAAACTGAATACTAAATTTCAACAACAAAAATAAACTTTTCCTAGCTATAATTAAGTCGTAAAATTACGATTAAAATATTCAGTCGATTAAACTTACGATGGTTCATTACATCAGGCGTAATGACTTTTAAGGTCAAAGACAACTTTTCGTTCCACAATCCCAATAAGGCCACCTTCCACAGCTAAACTTATTCACAAAAGGAGAATAATAATTAAAGCACAAAATTCTTAATATTATCTGAGGTACTTACTAGGTACATACATAGGTAATAGGTATATAACTGGTAATACCTGAATTAATTATTCGTCAAAAGAAGACAACCCTAAGAGCGCCAGAAGAGATAGAGTTACGTGATTAATAGAGAGGCGCCTTATAGGTGATTATATTTTTTGGCAAACAGCACTGTGCGAGCTGAATTGCAAAGTCGCTATTTAATTAAATGTATTTGCCTTTCTGTACCTCTGTACTATTTAGTATTCTGTGGCTATACTTATGAATCGAATGCCTGTACAAGAACATCTTAGCTCGGCCTTGTATCTCTTAACCGAATTATCTGTACCATTAAGCAGCTACTTATCCTAAAGACTTTGTTATACAACTGAGAGATTATATCACTGATATAATGCTTTTTGGCTGTATAAGACATACACAGCTAGTTGAGACACGAAAACTATTTTTTTAACGACTTCAAATCAGTCGAATTGAGTCGACCGTATATTTTTTTTTATGTGTGTTCGCGGATAACTTCGTCGTTTATGAACCGAATTTGATGATTTCTTTTTTAATCGACAGATAATTCTTCCGGATTAGTCCTATTTTTATGTCATAAAAAATTGGTTCGTTAGTTTTTCAGTAATTTAAAAAAAACTGACTTTATAAGTCAATTATCAGTATCTCGATGAAATATGTACCGATTTTGACGACTTTTTTTTAAAGGATATAATAATTTCTCGACATTATCTCACAGACATATGACGAAAATCGGTTCAGTAGTTTTTCAGAAATTCAGTAATTTGTCTCTGTTTACGGCTGAAAATTATGTATCAGAGAAAAGCCTAAGCAACGGTTGCTATTGACACGAAGTTGTAAATTTTTGTATCGACGGTGGTCTAACAGCTAAAGGTATGGTATGGTATGGTGCAGCTCAGGATGCAAATGGTTCAAATCCCATTCACAGCAGTTTTTTTTTTAAATTTTTTTTTTATTTGCGTTATTATTTGTCTCTCAGGGCAGCAAAATCACTTAAAAGGGAAAAATAAATTAACTTTTAAAAAAAGTGCACCGTCTTCAAAAACTTGCACTGAAAAGTAAGAAATAATAAATATTTCGTCGTAGAATTTGAAGACGGTTGGTGCCAAATTAAAAACAACTTACTTCCCAAATTCACTAATTTAGACAATTCATTAGGAACCTACGATCATCAGTACAAACATATATAATATTGAACAGATATTTATCTTCTTAGATGTTTACTTAATTTTGTATCCTAATTTGGCACCAACCGTCTTCAAATTCTACGACGAAATATTTATTATTTCTTACTTTTCAGTGCAAATTCTTGAAGATGTTTAACATTATTTGAAGATACTAATCCTTTTCTACATTCAACATACCCTCACGTCAATCTAATAGTTTCTATCGACTTACATTTTTTTTACCTTTATATAGCCTATATTACTTAAGGATATCGTAGCTTTCTATTAGTAAAATAATTTTTAGAATCGGTTCAGTAGTTTGAGCGATTTTTTTACCATCCAAAGTTTACCTCGTTGCGTTAAGGTTCCAAGAACCATCTTACCAGTCCTAGACAGAAAACAAGACTTATTCATTTAGCTGATAAAATCTTCAAATTATTAAACACATTCCTTTGCAAATAAATGGCTTTTTGTATCAATTTCTTTCTCACATCGCATCGTTTCTCATTATTAATTTTCAATAAAAAAGCAATATTTAATATTTTGCGGCAAGTCGAAGCACATGCATCGTTGTTGTAATTTATTACAGCTGGATGTATTCGGCTTAAAGCGCTGCGAGCTTCCGCTGTAATGCACAGCTGCGTGTTGTAGATAGAGAGTATATGGCTCGCGTAATATTTAGAATGGCAGCGCTGTTTGCGCTACCGTGAAATATTGACGTTGATTTAATGCTGAAATTAGGCTTGTGTAAAGGCCCTATTCCACTATTAACTAAAATGTAGTGCGTGGTTATATCCTGCTTATAGTAATGATAATTCACAACAATGGAGCCTTAAATAAAATGAACGGAAAGAAGCGAAGCTGCTTTTTGATGTGTAACATCTTAACTATTTATTTGTGGCATAAATTTGTAAGGAGTAATTTTGTGAAATGGGACCGGAATGTGTAATGTCAAATGGAATATATGGAATATTTCCAGAGATATCTACATACCTTCAAGCCTGTTTCCAAAAGTTGTAGGCAGAGAGTAAATATCATCCACATCCATACATTGTTACATACTGCACGTCTATTTTTAGTACTACCTACGTATTCGACCTTTTTAAGGATATCAGATATCTGATAAATTTGTCTTGGTCGTCCTTTTCTTGTAGTTCTTTTCGGTAGGTACTATAGCTTTCTATATTGACTTCGTCATTCTTTCATCACACATTCGTTCAACATGTCCAAACCATATCAGCATCCCTTTCAATTTTATATACAAGACTGTCAGTCACTCCACATTTTTCACGTACCTACATTTCTCACTCTATCTCTCAACAGCATTAATCTTACTAGCCTAACGACAGCTACGGGTCCATAAAAAGCGTTGAATATTTAAATTACATAATTACGCCCATAAGACGGTATGACGTCAATTCCGTCTCGTGACGATCGGTTTTTCTATAATGACTCCCCATTCCGAAGCCTATATTAAGAAATTAAATATATATAATATTAAGTTTTTTTGCCTAACTATTAATCAAAACAAGGGATATATTAGTGAAATTATTTCAAACAGAGGCAGGCAGACACAATCGAATGCCATATCTCTTTTGCTTCTTTTATATTCATCATACCTTTTATACATGCTCGGCGATTGTGTATACTTTTAATATTGCCATCAATCAATACATTCTTTATACGTTGAATACAAGTATACCTAGGTCGTCCTCAGCAAGCAATTCTTTTTTTTATATTCGTAATAGTCTAAGTAAGGGTTTTAGGGAAAGAAAAATGAAAAATTCTTTATTCTATCAGATTTTTGTATGAACTATGGCGAACCGGAGCGAATAGCTAGTTTTGAATAGAATATAGTGTATAAATGTATAAAAATTTGACACAGTTACCTACAGGTAGGTACATTAAGTATATTCAAAGGGTGTCTTTCCTTCTTCAGCGGACATCCTGGCACGGAAGTGAGCGCTCAGTGCCGCTTGATTGTATCTGTATTTTCCGCATAATATGAATCCTTCGAGATAATCTAGGAGAAACCCTTCTTCAACTACTGAAATTCAGATCAAGTTACAAGTTTCAAAGTTTGGATATTTAAACGGATTTTGATGAGGTTTAAATTATAGAAAAGGCAATACATACAACAATCCAACGACTATGATAAAAGGAATACTCCCCAACGCACATCGCTGGAAAGTTGCATAATATGCCAGCCAATCTATTAAATATTTTCAATGGCGCGATACAGGTTTCAATGAGATAGTAACGATGCGACATCTATCGACGCGATGTGCCGCCACATGACTCCCCATTTTAGCTTTGTCAGCTGTGATGGACTGTGTAGTGGACTGCAGTGCGGCGGAATCACATGTCGTGATGTGGGAATGACCTGTCGTCATCGGGGTGTGCACGGGAGGACCAGGTAAGGACTGACATGTCGTCAGTGGGAAGTGGGAGTAGGATGCGGGGCATGTAATTATGTCTCAACAGCCTGTGTTCATACTGGGTCACCAATATAGAAATGGCAATACATACAACAATCCAAGTTTTCGAAATTTCAAAAAAAATACTGAACCAATTTTCACAAAAAACATGGGACCACCTGTGAAAAAAAATTTCCAAATCGGTCCAGGCGTCTTCAAGTAATCGGGGAACATACATAAAAAAAAAGATTACGACGAATTGAGAACCTCCTTATTCTTTTTTGAAGTTCGGTTAAAAATGGATAACAAGTTATACTTAAGAATGAGTTGAAAAAAGGAAAATAAAAAGCAACCTAAATCTATAAAAACATGATATTAATGTGGAATTGATCTTTGGTCTCTGCCTACCCTAAGGGAATTAAGGTGTGATGTAATGTACTATAAAATCATCCAACCGTCCACACCAAACCAAATATTAGCGTAAACAATAAATTTAAACGTTTTGACCCCTCGCTAAGTATTCCAATGAAAATTAATATTCAACACTGTGTAATATTTTGCAAACAATTCAAATAATGGTCGGTGCATTTTATTTTCATCATGGGTTCCTTATGGCTCCCGGGAACCCTATCCTCATTTAGCCAGTGAAATTTTTGCGACTTTGGACAACTCTGTTGAAGTATTTTGGAAATAATTTAGCTGATTATGTGTTTTCATATACCTACTAGGAGTAATTCAAAATAAATACACAGCATTTATGGGGTGGTCAGAGAAGTGTTTACAAGTGGGTAACAAGTTTCACATTTTAACGAGTTGTATATATTTTTTTATGCGAACTTTTTTGTAGATATTTTTATTCTACACAATTCTTTCCTACATCATTTTGTTATATCTTTGACGGATTAGACAGCATATGCCATTAAAACTCGCTGTTTCCCGACTTGATTCTCTTATACTGCCTGCCTCGTGAAAACCGCATCAAAATCCGTTCAATAGTTTTTGCATGAAACGGTGACAGACGCTGGGAACTTTGTTTTATTAAAAGACAGTCGCTGCCTATTAAGAAACTAGAGCTACAGTAATCTTTAAAAGATATATAGATGCTGGCTTTACTGACACTCCCTATTTTCCGATGCTATATTTTTCTATATAAAAATGCCCCTAACTTGTCATGAAATATTTCCGAAACCACGCCAGATAGCTTTTTGAAGTAAAAAGCAACATTCAAGTGTATTTAATAACGGTTAAAAACACCCAATGGAAACAAAACAAATTTAATTAAATGTGTTAAACAATGTAAAAACAAATTTAATATTGCTTTTGTAGGCTACTTGCAAAAGTAGCTTTTTTATATTGCTCGTCAGTGTAGTTATATGTTTTCTGGAAAAAAAAATTGGTCCGGCATCGAACCGAAAATTTCCCATTCCGACCTATGACCTGATCTAGGCGGACCGTTCGTTACAAGAATTGGACGAGTCTGTGGTCGGTTTCGGTGGACCGTACTGCGACGCGCTGGGATTGGACGAATGTGTGGCCATCTTTACTTGTAAAATATAATTCATCTATTCATGACCGACTTACGGCTTCCGGAACGTGTTGCTGTACGCAGGGTACCGACTCATAATTTTTTTAAATTCTTCAGATAAAAACTAGTTTTTTAGGGTTCTGTACTTATGATTTTCTAAGATTTTCAGATTAAGACGTTATTACAGGGGCGTTGCTTCAAAGAAATCAGTGTCACATCAGATCAAAAGTAAGCTTTTTTGTGAGTGACAATACATTAGCATAAGAATATGAGCTTTAGTATCATTTTTCTTCCACGACTCGTCTACTAGCTTCATCATTCAACGTCTTTCTGTGACTTCGGAGATGGGAAGTAAAAAAAATGGATGTGGCTTGACTCCGGCAGTTTTATCACGGATTTAACAACTGCGATTAATTGCACAATTATTGCTCTCAAGAGGCAACTATCCTAGCGAACAACTTAGGAATTAAAAAATTACGTAAATACAACAGTTTTTGTTGACATTGACATTTTGATTTATAATACAGAATTTATAAACAATCTTTACAATATAAAAAAACACTATAACAAAGAACAGGAAATTAAAAATCGTTGCGATAGATTTATATACTTAATCAATTATATAGAATAAAAAAAAATGAATAAAAGTAGTTTACGCTGGATTGGACACATTGAAAGAATGAAGGATGAAATATTGACTAAAAACGTTTATATGGCTGAAGTGAAAGGAAATTCTGGCAGAGGACGACATAGGTGTACTTTTATTGAACATATAAAATGTATTGATCGATGGAAATATTAAAAGTACACACAATCGCCGAGCATGTATAAAAGGTATGATGAATATAAAAGAAACGAAAGAGGTATGTCAGGATCGTAACAAATGGCATTCGATTGTCTCTGCCTACCCCTTTTAATATGAAAGGCATGATGGTAGATAGATAAGTAATCTTTGATTTGTTTGAAAAGACAATTATTCATATATGCAACCAAATATTTATATGTCACAAAATTTAGTGATGATAACATTATAATTTTACTTCGACGTTTGTGTCACAGGTTCAAGCTCACCCCGAATTAAATTTCATCAAAATCGCTTCAGTGGTTTAGCCGTGAAAGCGTAACAGACAGACAGACAGAGTTACTTTCGCATTTATTAACCGACTTCAAAAAAAGAAGGAGGTTTTCAATTCGTCGAAATCTTTTTTTATGTAGGTATGTCTTCAAGTAATTGGGGAACGATTACTTGAAGATGTCTGGACCGATTTGGATTTTTTTTTTGTTTTGAAAGGGTATACTTTCCAGGTGGCCCCATGGCCATCAGGTCAGGATCTGATGATAGGATCTTGGAGAAATCGAGAACTCTTCAAATTTTATTGGGTAATTTTTTTGATAGTGACTTGTGCATGTAATTTTGTGTTTGTAATTTTTGAAGTCGGTACACTTTTTTTTAAAAGGCAATTTTAATATTAGTATGGATAATATAGATATGTAATAAAATATGAGAATAGGATTCCGTACTCAACCGAACTAGTGCCAAAGCTACATTACTGAGCCTACGGTGTACTTATGTCAGTCCGTCTGTCACAACTGTCTCAAGTCAGAATTTCTTTCGTTCTGCTTTAAATAAAGATGAATAATTCAAATAATGCTGAACTTACGAAACGCTCAGTGCTTGAATAGATATGTACGTCCTTAGGGTTCCGTAGTACTTTCGATGAAAAACCTTTATAGGATTACTCTTGTGTCTGTCCCAGCTTATTTTTTTCGAATCTACTGGACGAAAAAGTTTGAAATTTGGTTCAAATGTTTTGCCCCTGTTTTCTGTTTCAAATAATCTGTAAAAATTTTTTTTTAAGGTCTGTGATAGATAATGAAAGAGAAAACAGGGGCATAGTTTAACAAATTTCCTATTCAATAAAACCCATTGAACAAGTAACAGATATTTGAGGGTTAATTTTGGGGAAAAAATTTAAAAGAAAAATTAAATGTAATTTTACGTGCATCATGTGATATATCAAATTAAAGAACTCGTTATAAGAAATACAAATGCAAAGTTTAATTATATTAAAGAAAATATACGAAATCTGAGCACCCCCCCCCCCCTATCTCCGAAATCTATATCTATCTATTAGTCTAAAATTAACTGTAAAAATAAAAGTTTACAGAAAAACCTAAACAAAAGTCCTGTCTTAAAGTTCTGACCGCAAACGGAATAATACGAAACCCTCAGCGCGCGAGTCGTACTCTCAACTTGGCCAATTTTTGATGTGAAACATCTATACGCGCGTTAGACTAGGGTAAAACCAAGACGTCTCAAAATTCTGGCCTACGCCGTTTGCGCCTACCGCTGTGCGCATGTAGATGGGGATAACGCGTTGTCATGAGGCAATACCAAGCGTCTCACACTTCAGAGACGCTTGGTTTTGATCTACGCTGCGTGCGTATTGTCGTGTGTTTCTTCAATTACAATAATACTGTTGTATACAAATTTTGATGTTTCACATCTACCGGGTGTCCCCTGACGCACAATTTATGTATCCAAATAATTACAGCCGTTACATAATCTTGATTCACAATGTAAGGTAACTTCACATCTTATTAAGATCAAGTCAAAATGCGACAACACGTTTTCTATGAGGTAAACTCATAATATTTTTCCCCAAACGTATGTCTCATGCATAATTCATAATGACGAAGTTATTTAGGACGAGCTTTTTTTCTCTAAGCTAATGTGTTAATAATAATTCTACATAATATGCTTATTATTTATGATTCAAGTAATTCTGGGATAATTATCCGTGATCTGAATTTTAAAGGGTATAATTTACGCGGACACCAAAAATATTTTTAAGACTCTAAGCTTAGGCACCAAATAAAATAATTGACACTATTAAAAGTGTCCTAAAGTATATCATATTATGATCCAAAATAATAGAAAAAACATCAGAAAAATCGCACGCCTTGTACTAATATTTTATTTGGTAGGTTAGGTTAGGTTAGTATAAAATTAATTAAGTATAAAGTGTATTTTAAAGGCGTCTATATATTTTTATGGCAGTCAATAATACCAAAAATCTATTTCATAATATTTTAGGAAACGTAATTTGGTGACCATTCATCCATTTTGGTAACCGTTTAGAATTTTTTTGGTACAAAATAGATACATTTTTGGGCGCCGCTTAAACACAAGCCAATTTTAAATGGTAACAGAAAAAAGTGGAATAATATCGTTTCAATATCCTGGATCCAGGCCATGTATCAATGCGGTTTTTATAATTAAAAACTTATGTACATAATCCGCGCGACAAATCACACTTAGAAGCATTTTTTTTCTTCACGTGTTGCCTTACAGCTCCCGAAACGGTTCCAGTGTACCCAGCGGAAGACCAAGTCTCCCTCGTTTAGCTGATGGTATTTGTGAGGCTATACCTAACGAGTGGCTATAGCACCTAAAGTGTGGTTTGTCGGATTATGTACATAAGTTTTTAATTAAAAAACCCATTGGTACATGGCCTGGATCCGGGATCGAACCCGAGGCATAGATTAAATAATAATACCAGACGTCCTAACAAGTGGTTATAGCCGACGCACCTCTTAGAAGCTTTTCCATCCATATAGCCTCACAAATCATCATCATCATCATCATAAACCTTTTAAGACCCACTGCTGGATCATGGTCTCCCTCTAGTGCACCATTTTTAGTGGTGCTCATTGAGAGGAATTGCCATAGTCACCACGCTTGGCAGGCGGGTTGGTGACTTGACGCCGGCTTTACGTGCCCTCCTGAGCACGAAGAGTCGATTGAAGCACATAGTCTTAAAGAAAATTGGTGTTTAGCATTTTGGCAGGGGGTAGGATTCGAACCCGGGAACTCCGGTTTTAAGTCCACCGTCCTACCAATTAGGTTATCGACTGAAAGAGATAAACTTGGTCTTCTGCTGGGTACCCTGGAACCGTAACACGGTTTCGAGAGCTGTAAGGCAACCGGTGAAAAAAAAAATCGTTTGTAATTTGGCGTTCAGGTTCCCAAGGCTTGCTACATGGACACTGCTACCAGTCTATCTGGCCAAATGGAATAGTCTCTGCATATTATAAACTAGCATTCCGCCCCCGGCTTCGCCCGTGGTAATTTACGAACAAAATAAAATATACCCTATACCTACCCCTAACCTTACCCCACCCCTACCCGTACCCCTACCCCTACTTCTACTCCTACCCTCTACCACTACCACTACCTCTATATCATCAATAGTTTTCGCAGCGCACGCGATGTAAAGAATTTCTTAGGTCATTTTTTTACACCTTGGGTTACATTATTGGAGTTTTAGTAAGGATCCCTAATTTTTTTGAAAATAGAATATAGTTTATGTCACTCAGGGTGAATGTAGCTTTCCAATGGTAAAATAATTTTTGAAATCGGCACAGTAGTTTTTGAGTTTATTCATTACAAACATACACACACACAAAAATACAAATCTTTCCTCTTTATAATATTAGTAAAAACTAAGCAAAAACTACTGAACGCATTTTGTTGATTTTTCCCGAAATTATTTTCCATAGATCACTTGAGATTTATAGGGAGGCCGAACTCCTGACTTACAGACTTATTTACTTGTGCTCATGATATTCACTAATTTCCTTGGCATATCACGATTCGGTTAAACAACGATCTCGACTTTAATTTCATCCCCACCGGCACAGTAACCCACGCACCAGATACAAAGGCATGAACTTCTGTAAGTCAGGAGTTCGGCCTCCCTGTAAATCGCATCACTGCTTTAGTTTCTCATAGCTGAACATACCTATTTCTATCTATCTATCTATCATCACTCCTTTCATCCCAAGAGGGGTAGGCAGAGACAATCGAATGCCATTTGTTACGATCCTGACATATCTCTTTCGCTTCTTTTATATTCATCATACCTTTCATACATGTTCGTCGATTGTGTGTACCTACTTTTAATATTTCCATCAACCAATATATTTTTTATATGTTCCATAAAAGTAGGTACATCTATGTCGTCCTCTGCCAGCATTTCCTTTCACTTCAGCCGTATAAACCTTTTTAGTCAATCTTTAATCCTTCATTCTTTCAACGTGTCCAATCCAGCGTAAATTTATTTTCTTCATTTTAGTTACAACATCATCTTATCTTTCACTCCGCATTCTTGTCTAATGACATGCCTGTTTATGTTTTTTTTTTGTAGAGATATTGTTCACGGGACCCAGACTAATGACTATGATACTATATTATAGTATCATGTAACTATAATGACTATGGATAGACTCGTATTTACTTTTTGAACCCATTTTCCACTGACATCAGCCCTTGGTACCTTCGGATTCATAAAAGGCCAACAACGTAAGTGTTCCAAAATATAATTTAATAACCTTAATTATCTTGTATTTTGTATACAAGTAAATAGCGGTAAATCATAATTTCAGAATTCTATGTAAATTTAATACAATGAATATTCATCTAAAGGCGTTCGTAGCAAGTAGAAGAAATGTAGACGGCCTCTTAAAAGGCGATTGTTGGGAAGATAATGAGCTGTTGTGATCACGAAATCATATTTTGGTAAATATTATGTCAAAGCGTTCCAAATAAATCCCACCAAAAATATTTTTTACTTTTCAGATATATAAATTACTGAATTTATGAAAAACTAGTGAACCGATTTTCATCATATGTCTGTGATTTAATATCAAGAAATTATTGTATCCTTAATACATAGAGTACTAAGCCTATGGAGGGGCCATAGACAGGCTCCCCCTTTCGCCAATTTTTTCCCCTTTGACCAGTTATACTGACCAGGTGCGCAGTAATAAGTTACCTTAGATTTCGTTGTTATCGTTTTGTGTCGCGAGACAGAGCTCTAGAAAACAGTTAATTGTGGTGTTTTAAACGGGAAAGGCGATCTAGGGCGTCAAACTTAGTGTTTCCAATCATTAATTATAATTATTATGTTTGTATTTTAACATAATCATCATATAACGTAAAATCCGTTGCGACAATAGTGTGGTGCTAGTGGTACAGGGGCTAGTACTAGGCATTTACCCCCCCCCCCCTCCCCCCAAGTGAAATGCGCATACATATATACATGCAAAAATAAACGGTTCGAACTGAGAACCTTCTCCTTCTTTTTTTGGACTTCAATTAAAAAATTAATTTAAATGGTTATGAAGAACCAGCCCCTAACTCCACAAGACCTAATTCTACAAGCCCTAACTCCAAAAACCCTATATCTTGGTCATAAAAAACTACCAGTCTAATTTAAAAAAATATTTAATTGCATTTGATAGCCTAATTGGTAGGACGGTGGAAATGCTAAGCACCAATATGCTTTAAGAATACGTGCTTAATTTGACTCCTCGTGCTTCAGAAGGCACGTAAAGTCGGCGTCCAGGCACGAACCCGCCTGCCAAGCGTATGGTGACTATGACAATTCCTCTCAATGAGCACCACTAAAAATGGTGCGCTAGAGGGAGACCCTGATCCAGCAGTGGATCTTAAAAGGTTGATGAATGAATGAATGATTTTATAGCCCAGTTCTTAAGTGGTGGAACAGTAACCATTAACGCAGGTGCAACCGCAAGGCACAACTAGTACTCTATATAAGAAATCCATACACGTCTTGCTACCAAACAGCTCGACGTCTGACAGAGTTCCCCTGAAAAACTAATTTAGCACTAAATCCTAGTGGTTCTTAGCGGGACGTGATTGGTCCTAAAACTTTCTCCGTCTATACTAATCCAGAACTAGTTTTGGCAAATTTTCGCAGTGGATTGCGTGGTTTGTCGGCTTAACGTGTGATAGTCTGTTCAGAGGCAATTTCGTCGTCGGCTTTGATGGGCTTACGGATCCGTTTATGATGTTTACTTACTTTTTTGAAATATTCAGGTAATAGTTGGTGAAAGAAAACCATTTTCGTTTAAAAGGTATATTTTTTGCGTGGAAATTTATTAGTATTTTACTATCAGATGCCTGCGTCTTCGTACGCGTGGTATTAGGAATTTAAATAGCCTTCTTTAAGAATTGGGCAATCAAATACCAAAATATTTTCTCAAATCCGACTGGTAGTTCCAGAGATTAGCGCGTTTAAACAAATAAAATTTTCAGATTTATTATTTACAAGCTTCTGTCCGCGGTTTCACCCACGTGGAAATACATCCAAAAAGAAATAATACCGTGGCTGTAATTTGACCCCCCAGCTTTCGCGGTTTAAAAAGTAGTACCCTTAAACTACCACTATGCAAAAAAACATGTCTATCCCGTGAAAAACAAAAACAGATCTATCCCACGGCAACCAAACATTTTTTCGGGATGAAAGTAGCCTATGTGCTATTCCAGACAATCTGTGCTATTCTGTAATAATTCCAATCGATTGACGTTTGGAATTATTGCAATCAACATGGCGTCAGTTGTAATTTTTGACAGATTGTTATTCTCAGTGAGACTCTATTGGAATTATCAATTGGAATTTTATTTCAATTATTGGAATTTCTGACAACAGCGTTTTGTGCATTGTATTCATTGCAATTTTGTATAAACTTTAAGATTTTATATTTAATATGGCCCAATAATATGCAGCTTAGTTTTAATATAAATACTTTAGAGAAGAATTAAGCTAAATACACATATTCAAATATTTAAAATTAATTATAAGAAGAATAATATATAAAATACTAATATTTTTTCACACAAAAATATATAAATACATATTCGCATAAAAATTAATATAGAATATAACTAATTTAAAAAAAACAATGGATTTTGATGAAAATTGGAGGATAAATAATTTATGTACGCATTTTTATCTCAGAAAAGAGGACAAGGGATTCCTTCTTTTATTTTGTTCTATTTCCATGCTGGTGACACCGCAGGCAAAAGCTAGTATCTATTCCTCTTGTTAACGTCGTACCTGTGGCTTTTTGTTTACGCAGGTATAAAAACTTGTCCCTTTCACAGCATAATAAACTAAAGAGTTGGCTAAAAAAGACTAGCATCCAAGCCATTAAAACAAAATAATGCAATGGCGTGAAGTTAGCGCTTGGGATTTTGCGACAACAAGGCAATAGCTCTTTCAGAATAACCAAATCAGACACTATTGGATAAGGATTGCATTGCTTAAAAACAGCAATTATTGTAATTGAAATTATTGCAATAGTGTTGGAATTTTTCAGAATAGCAGCCTATATCTGTGCCAAATTTTATAAGCGTATTCAAATTGTTGTATTGTACCGACGTGAAGCAGGGCGGGGTCGCTAGTATACAATAAATTATTACAAACCTCCCAAAGGATACTATTAGGATAGTATTCAATAGTATTCATTTGTGTAAATGCCACTTACTAACAGCAGCGAAGTTGTAAGAGGTAAAAATGTGCCATTGGCAGTTTCAAGAATTCCTAGTTTTCCTACACTAGGGAGAAATTGTTCTACATTTTGTAAATCTGAGAAAAAGTTTACACTTCTTCGTTTTGGAGGGAACGTAAAGTGGTCAGCGACTGCACTTTTTTTGTCACTTGTATTACCAGAGGCTTCTTTCTCGTCAAAACCGCGATAATAAAATTTAAATTTATGTCCCATTAAAAAAAAAAGGCAAAGGCAGTCATGGGGACTTCCCCCCCGGGGGTGCCCGCCTTGTCGTGGCGGGGGGGCTTAGTAACCGTGGTAGTGCTCGTCACACTATCCACGGTGAAGCTAAGCGGCACCCGAGGTGGAGCCGCTGCGCAGGGGTTCTGTGGGTTTGGCAGGGCTCTTCGCGCATGCGGCTGGAGGCGGACGCCGGTGACGCTTGCGCTACCGGTCGAAGCATGACCCGACTGCACTTTCCATCGCAGTCGGGTCGCCGCGGTCTCCGGTGGCGGTTGAGGGGGAAATCAACCGCGGCGGGTCGCGGAAGAATGCTAACGCGTCCCCGTGGCCCGCCGACTAACCGGCGAGATGGAGTACCGTGGGGTTTTAGTGGGTTAAAGTCCCACATAACCCGTTCCCTCACCCCCGAGGGCGCGGGTATGCATGATGCATTTCCCCACGTAAAAAAAAAAAAAAAAAAAAAAAAAAAAAGTCATGGGGACTTCCCCCCCGGGGGTGCCCGCCTTGTCGTGGCGGGGGGGCTTAGTAACCGTGGTAGTGCTCGTCACACTATCCACGGTGAAGCTAAGCGGCACCCGAGGTGGAGCCGCTGCGCAGGGGTTCTGTGGATTTGGCAGGGCTCTTCGCGCATGCGGCTGGAGGCGGACGCCGGTGACGCTTGCGCTGCCGGTCGAAGCATGACCCGACTGCACTTTCCATCGCAGTCGGGTCGCCGCGGTCTCCGGTGGCGGTTGAGGGGGAAATCAGCCGCTGCTCAACCGGGGACCAAGGTGGAAGGCGCAGCAGTTCGTACTCGCTGCTGCGCCAGCTCTGGGTAAAACCAGAGCGAGATGGGGCCTTACGGCCACCCGGCGGCGGGTCGCGGAAGAATGCTAACGCGTCCCCGTGGCCCGTCGACTAACCGGCGTGATGGAGTACCGTGGGGTTTTAGTGGGTTAAAGTCCCACATAACCCGTTCCCTCACCCCCGAGGGCGCGGGTATGCATGATGCATTTCCCCACGTAAAAAAAAAAAAAAAAAAAAAAAAAAAAAAAGTCATGGGGACTTGTCGTGGCGGGGGGGCTTAGTAACCGTGGTAGTGCTCGTCACACTATCCACGGTGAAGCTAAGCGGCACCCGAGGTGGAGCCGCTGCGCAGGGGTTCTGTGGGTTTGGCAGGGCTCTTCGCGCATGCGGCTGGAGGCGGACGCCGGTGACGCTTGCGCTGCCGGTCGAAGCATGACCCGACTGCACTTTTCATCGCAGTCGGGTCGCCGCGGTCTCCGGTGGCGGTTGAGGGGGAAATCAGCCGCTGCTCAACCGGGGACCAAGGTGGAAGGCGCAGCAGTTTGTACTCGCTGCTGCGCCAGCTCTGGGTAAAACCAGAGCGAGATGGGGCCTTACGGCCACCCGGCGGCGGGTCGCGGAAGTATGAAGATGGAGTACCGTGGGGTTTTAGTGGGTTAAAGTCCCACATAACCCGTTCCCTCACCCCCGAGGGCGCGGGTATGCATGATGCATTTCCCCACGAAAAAAAAAAAAAGTCATGGGGACTGCCGACAGAAGTGAAAACTACACTGACAAGCAATATAAAAAAACTGTACCATAATTTGGCTTTTTTTATATTCATAATAATCTGAATAAGGTTTTAAAGAAAAGAAAAAATTGCCGACAAAAGTGAAAACTTAAAACATGAATAACAGTCCCAGCAATTGGAAGCCAGTACACAATTCCTGCCTGGACATTCTCTGATCGACCATACTCGGCCCGGGCAATCCATGGTCTTGTGCCGAACACATGTCGTGGCGCGAATCCATAAGATTTCACTTAAAAATTGTAAAATTAGAGAAAACCGGCCAAGTGCGAGTTGGACTTGCGCACGAAGGGTTCTGTACTATAAAAACGGCAAAAAAAAATCCTCGATTGTTGTATGGGAGCCCCCTTAAATATTTATTTTATTCTGTATTTTAGTATCTTTTGTTATAGCGGCAACAGAAATACATCATCTGTGAAAATTTCAACTGTCTAACTATCACGGTTCATGAGATACAGCCTGGTGACAGACGGACAGACAGACAGACGGACTGACAGCGGAGCCTTAGTAATAGGGTTTCCATTTTTACCCTTTGGGTACTGTAACAGAAGGTTTTTAGCCCTCTGCTGCAAGAAGAGGAAAGTTAGAGGAATTAGAAGAAGAAACAGGAGGAGATAGAAGTTTCCCAGCTAGCTCATATACCTACATTACTTCAGGGATGGTTCGGCGGTCTACACTACAAGTTCTCACGGGTCCTGACTGGAGTAAACAGTTAAAAGACACTTACGGCTTATACACTATGGCCTTTATTTTATTTTATTTTTCTATATTTAGGAAATTAACAGCACATTTTATAAATTGAATTTTGTTACAATATTATCCAAAGAAAGCCAATTATAAATTTCCTATTTAGACCACAGAACATACATACAATAAACAGACATAAACAAAAAAAAAGAAGGTAAGTACCCACTTTAATTAAAAAATAAATAAGTACTGAAAGGAAATGAATTATACTGGGATGGTTGTTACTGTCCAGCTCGCCGAAGTATTTGTTGTAGGTTCTAACGCAGCGAGTCAATAGCGTGTTTTGGGTGTATCTAGATCGATGCTGGCGGCACTGAAACAAATCCGTGTGTCGAGTGCGTCGCGCGGGAGTGCTAAAGCGGAGCTCGGCCAGCAGGTGCGGAGTGTCGACGCGGCCGCTCATAACATCGTACAGGAACATCATGTCGAGAAGTGTCCGTCTATCGCGCAGCTTTATGAGTCCGTGTTCTTCACATCCGCTTTCGTAGTCCACATACTCTCTACGGGTCTTATAACTCATGTACTTAACGAATTTTAGCTGGATCCTCTCAACCTGATCCGAATATGTTATGTACTGAGGACTCCATATGCAGCTAGCATACTCCAGGATACTGCGCACGTACGCACAATATACGCTTTTCAAACATTGTGGATCCTTAAGCGGTTTGCAAGTTCGCATAAGGAAGCCGAGATTTTTGTATGCCCTGCTAGTTACATGGTCTATATGGTCAGTCATCGAGAGTTTACTGTCCAACATCAGCCCGAGATCACGTACCACTCGGACTGGTTGTATGGTGGCGCCACCAATATTGTAACTGAACTATAAAGGTGTAGGGCTGCGGGTAAACGAAATATTGCTAATATTGACAGATATCCTGTTTTCCACGTAATAGCCACAAAGACGGTTTATTCATAAACGTTTAATAGCAACGTTTTTGTTAAAATATGTTTTGTCACTCTCTAACAAACCTGTCTTTACTAATAATAGAAAGAAACAAAACACATTTTAACAAAAACGTTGCTAATAAACGTTTATGAATAAGGCCGTATATTTACATTTAACCAAAGCAGTCGAGGTGTCTATACTATCTTGCTTGAGTCTTCATAGTTGGCAGTGGAGGGCGGGCTACACGTCTATAGCCCGTCTCTTGCTGTAGGCTGGAGGTTGATGTTGGACACTCCCGTCCAGCGTCGTTGCACACCGGAGGCGGCCCTGCCGCTGCACGCTACCATGCGCACGCTCCAGGCCTTGCCTGGATACTCGATCCATAGCGATGGAGATCGTCCTCTTCCCCGTCATCAGGGATGTCGGTGGGAGCTGCCCTCGGCTCCCATGGTGTCACTGCGCTGGCGACCCTCGTAGCTGCGCTCGTTCTAGGCTCCGAGCCGTCCATCAGCGGCCTCGCCCGGACCCGGCGTATCGATGCCACTCGTGCCTTGTCTGTTTCTCTTACTATAACAATCTCCTCTAAGGCCCACTTGCGCGTTCCTGGGTTATCCTATTAAACTCTGGGTTAGTTGCAAATCAAGGGTTAAACTAATAATTTTTTTAGTTTAACCCTTGATTTGCAACTAACCTAGAGTTTAATAGGATAACCTAGGAACGCGCAAGGGGGCCTAAGCGATTAATTTAAACCTCCTTTGTCAATCCCTCGAGGTTAACTCCTTGTCATCTGACGTTTCTTGTTTCTTTTCACCTCGAGTGATGGCAAAGGGACAACACAATCATACTGCCTATCATTTCATTATTATAAAACAAAACTAACGAATTTATAACTTAGTTTGGTCATTTCTCGCCTATGACACCGATACCTATTCGATTGCGTGGCCACACCATAAACAAATTCGTTACAATACTGAACCATAAAAATGAAAGTATGTAAATAAACTCAAGATCATAATAGGGGATGAACGAAGCTGTGGTAGAAATCTAGTACAAATTAAAAACACTATGTTGTTTTTGTTTGCGCTGAAGATACTTCAAAGCAAATCCTCTAAGTCCCAAGGTGCACATTATCTGGTGCAACGCTTCTAGTCATTTTGTACCCGCTTTAAACCGCTCAGCTAGTTTTCTAAACATCTCCTTGAGGTATTTTCAAAAGACACGTCGAATATTTATTATATAATAGTTTCATGAAGTTATTTGAAAACCCGAGGGGTCAGGTGAAATTTCAAAATAGAAAATAGTATGAAAAAAAGTAGGTACTATAGTATTAAAGATATTGTTTTATGATGATATCCTGAAAAATTGTAACCTATGTATCTATCTATCATCAAGGCTTTTATACCAAGAGGGGTAAAATTTGTTACGATCCTGACATACCTCTTTCGCTTCTTTTATATTCATCATACCTTTCATACAAGCTCGGCGATTGTGTGTACTTTTAATATTTCCATCGATCAATACATTATTTATATGTTCAATAAAAGTACACCTAGGTAAACTGCTACCTTCTATTTCAAAATACCTCAGGCAACCTCAAACACAATTTCATCGTCTAAATGTAGAACACATATCAAGATAAATTTAATTTTTCTGTAAAATATGAGAGATTCTCGAAAACGAATATACCAATTTATATAAAATAGGACGTATTCAGAAGATTCTTTTCAGAACCGCTGAAAAAATCATGACTTAAAATTACCTACACAATTCTCACCTTTCTGGCAGATCCACTAAGTGAGTCGGCCAGGATGCTTTACAAGTTGTTTGATAATTATAGGTAGTCAAAAATGAAGTTAAATTCTTTGTGGTTATTGTAAATTAATTCTTATTTTCACCGGGCTGACATGGCCTTTAAAGTGCCAAAGTCATTTTGTTGTATCTCTGACGGATTAGGCAAACGCCATGAAAACTCGCTGGGGCTAACTTTTACCCCGACTTTATTCTGTTAATACTGTTATTGCTCGGCTCCTAAACATAATAAATCCGGTGAATCTACCTATCTAATAGTGAAAACCGCAACAAAATCTGTTTAGTAGTTTTTGACCGACTTCCAAAAAAAGAAGGAGAAGGTTCTCAATTCGGACCGTATTTTTTTTAATGTATGTATGTACATCGATAACTCTACCAGTTGTGAACCGATTTTGATGGTTTCTTATTTAATCGACAGATAATTCTTCCGGATTGGTCCCATTTTTATCTCATAAAAATTGGTTCATTAATTTTTCAGAAATTTTGAAAAAACTGACTTTATAAGTACATACATACATACATATTTCTTGATATCTCGATAAAATATGTACCGATTTTGACGACTTATTTTTTTAAGACATAATTTCTCGACATTATCTCACAGACATAATTATGACGAAAATCGGTTCAGTAGTTTTTTTTTAATACCTATGTAATGATGTGATTATGATTCACACTTGACATTATTTTTGTTTAAAAATAGCTGTTTAGTTCATTCTAAAAAAATCTTAGTTTGGTCAAAGTAGAATATACACTTTACTACTTACATTTTAAGATTCAATTTTAACTTCCAAACACTGTAGATGGCTAAAAGACATCCACCGGGCGACACCGGAACTGAGTGTCGGTGCTCAAGACCGGACATGGGGATTCTCCCGGAACCGGTAACAGCTGATTTCTGACGCAGGAATGCCAACGTTTCGCTTCATTTTAAGCTTGGGAATTTATCTTAATCTTCAACTTAAGGAGCGCCTCATGATTTTTGTCCCATAG
Source organism: Nemapogon koenigi (assembly GCA_963924495.1). Lineage (NCBI taxonomy): Eukaryota > Metazoa > Arthropoda > Insecta > Lepidoptera > Tineidae > Nemapogon > Nemapogon koenigi. The sequence continues at coordinate 9,195,329 of OZ004647.1, read as the reverse complement.
AAATCAGATGTTTCGTTTTTCCAGTTTTACGCAATAACTGTATGTGCTAGGCTCGATATTAAAATTGCTTTTCAAAGATAAATATATTTTAAACTTTCTCATGGAAAGAAAATAACCAAAATCAGTTACACCTACGTTTTATGAAGCCTTGAAAATCCTCAATTTCACGCTTATATCAGCCAAGTTTGCGACTCGAGTTCTCATAATATTTGCTAATTTACAATTTTCTCGACATTAAAAGATAGATAATTTCACATACTTTTAAGAATACACTATAATTTTAGTTTTTTAAAAACATAGAAAAGCCGAAGTCCTTTTCGTGTTTTTCGAAATACCGATTTTATTGAGAAATCGTACCGTCTCATGTTTGGTACTTGAATCTTGGTCTATCATATATTATCCTTGGTTATATTATCAATTTTAATTGTAGTCCATCTTGCTCACATATTTCTAAATAACAAAATAAGTCGCGCGTAAAACTGAGTTCGTTGCGCTGTGATGCGTCGACTTAAAACTACATGTTCGTACCCAGAAATGAATGACCCCCCCTTTCCCACTTAGGCTTTTTAAAAATGAAATAGCATATGAAAAAGTCACCTTTGAAAGTTTTAATTCATTATTGGTATACTAGCGTATTGACCGCTACCGGAACGATGTCATTAGATAAGAATGCGGTGTAAAAGATGATGTTATGACTAAAATGAAAAAAAGTAGTTTACGCTGGTTTGGACACGTTGAAAGAATGAAGGATGAAGGATTGACTAAAAAGGTTTATATGGCTGAAGTGAAAGGAAATGCTGGCAGAGGACGACCTAGATGTACTTTTATTGAACATATAAAAAATATGTTGATCGATGGAAATATTAAAAGTACACACAATCGCCGAGCATGTATGAAAGGTATGATGAATATAAAAGAAGCGAAAGAGATGTGTCAGGATCGTAACAAATAGAATTCGATTGTCTCTGCCTACCCCTCTTGGGATGAAAGGCGTGATGATAGATAGCGACAAAGGTTCGGCTTCGCACGGGTACAATATGGGTTGGGTATACAACAATTTGAATACCTACATAAATACGCTTATATTGCAGCCATCGCGGGGTCAGGAATATAGAAATCTTATCTATTAGAGGTAGATAGGTATATGCAACCTATAGTTTTTTTTGACGTCAAAGAAAGATAAACTTACACACTTTCGCATTTATAATATTAGTGACGATTTTTTTGTGTGATAAAACATTGGCCGAGTGGTTAAGACGGCTGGTATTAACTAGGCAGACTACGGGTTCGATCCCGGATTGCAGCCATGTGTTTTTTTTAATTAAAAACCTATGTACGTAAACCAATACCAAAAATGCTTCTTTCCATCTAAAATATACTTCAACAAAACTGGCCCACTCGTCAGCAGTATAGCCGCTCCTCATAAATACCATCAGCTAAAAGAGAGTTGGTCTTCCGGTGGGTACCCTGGGACACGGTTTTGGGAGCTGTATGGCAACCCGTGAAGTAAAAATATAAAAAAGGCAAATCTAACTAATATTAATTAATGCGAAAGTGTGTTTATTTGTTTGTCTTTCTAAGACGTCAAAACAGAGAAACATGATTGTGATTTTTGCACAGAGATAAGTGTGAAGACCGCAGAGTGACGTATATAGACTAAAATCCATCGGAATAAATTCATAATTATGTCCAATTTCAAAAAGGGTAGTATTTAACTGAAAATAAAAAGGTTTATATAACTGAAGTGAAAGAAAATACTGGCAGAGGACAACCTAGGTGTACTTTTATTGAACATATAAAAGTGTATTGATCGATGGAAATATTAAAAGTACACACAATCGCCGAGCATGTATGAAAGGTATGATTAATATAAAAGAAGCGCGGTATGTCAGGTATGTCATCAGAAATACTGATTGCACAGCAAAATACTTACCTCAAAATATTATTATCGTATTTCCTGCCCAGGATGGGTTTATATGTAGTTATAAAAAACCCCTAACCTACCTCTCTACGTGCCAACAGGGTCGTCTTTTAATAATTTATTTTATATGCAAACCCTAAGGTCGAAACCGGGGCGGAATGCTAGTTCTCAAATAAACCATTTCATGCCAGAAGCAAATGTATAAACGAAACATTTAGTTAAACAAAGGCTTTTCCTGTTTTTCTACAATTCTCCTTTCGACACTCACTAACTCAGTCCGTTTCATTACGGTTTGCTACAAAAGTGCTTTTGCAAGTTAAGTAGCAAAAATCGTGTTTTTGGGTTCCGTATCTTTTGAACCGTAATAGGAAGACACTTAAAAATTTCGCAGAGTGTGAACTACTATGGCCTGGCCACTATAACAACAAATAATAAAAATAAATTAAAGTAAAAAATTTAATTAAATTAATAAATTAAATTGTTAAGTGTATTAAAAACCGGTCAAGTGTGAGTCGATCTCGCGCTAATTTGTTCCTGCGCCATACAGGGGCGTCAAACTTGGTCTGACCTTAGTGCTTACTATTGAATGTCTACGTAACATTTCGTGTGCGAGTCCAACTAGCAAGTATAAATCTGTAGTCTCTGTATACCCCTCTAGAAAATAGGCGTGACGCAAAATTAAAAAGCAAATATAACACAAAACTTACCATCACGACAGTTTGACCATTTAGCAAATTGTCTAATTATTATTGCGTTTTCTAATGCAGTGATTTTCATACAATAATTTAATACTATTTGTAGAAAGCATTCACTTATAAACGCAAAATCACCTCAACAATATTGTACACAGTAAACCTATTTTATGCATCGTTGGGTTGCCACTGTATTTGGGAAAATGTGGGGAAAAGATAAGGAGGGGAAAAGCCTTGTGGGAAATCCTTAGGAGCTTACATCTTATGGGTAGGTACCTCTATATTGAATTTTGTTTTGTATTTACTTATTTTGTTTGCTGATAACTAAGTAGGTAACCAATGAATCGAATATGTATTACATCGCATTGTACATAAAACAACAAGAAACAAACACATCTTTACGGCTTTTATAACGTAGTCTGCATAGTTGTTGGGATACAAAATATATACAAAATATATATTCTTTGATATCCTACCATAAAAAATGCTTAAACATTCTTCCTACATAATAAACTATGTTATTTATAAAAACTACCGAAATTGTGTAACAGGGTAACATTGGTTACAAGTAAACAATTTAATTCTTCTTCTTCTTTTTTATTATGGCTCCACCAATGTTCATCGGTGATTTGCCAATGTCAAGTATTATAGCCTTTATAGTGTATATAGCCGGTAAATCGGTATTTAAGATAATCCCGCCGACCGTGATATGTCCTATTAATCACTGATTAATCACAACCATCACAGCGCGAACAGGATTAAACTGGATTCCACATCACGCCACGACGAAAACGCGTGCGTATGTCGCCATGACCGGATGTGAAATCCAAACAATTTAATATTTTGCTTTTATTTAGCCGATATAATGACGTCATTCATAGGTGAAATGTAGGTTAAGTAAATTATTTGTTTTTGAAAAAATATAGACAATTTCACGATTTTAAGAGTTATAAATTGAAAAATACGGATTATTAAACCAATTTCTCAAAACGGTTTTGGATTCAGAATACCTTAACTTTGGGAAGGGAAATTTTGAGCTCTTAAATATATTATACACTAAAAAAACAAACACTGCGGCTTTACTTTTTTGGATAAATATCCACAATATAGCATAGAATTTTTAATTACACAATTTTTTTAAATGTTCTGCAAATTTTCTTATAAATATAATAAGATTCTTATAACAATTATTAAAGTTCGCATTTTTGGCAATACGACATAATAAAATAAAATGTTTATTTCCTTGCGTTCGAGAAGAAATCTAACTTAGTAAAAAATAATTCAATAATAGGAAAAAATACAAGATTATTTAGTCTAACTCCAACACCGCGTTGTGAAATCGTTAGTCATGACTATGAACATGTCTAATTTTTCAGAATGTATTTTATAATTTATTTATTTAAAATTGCAGTTAGTGTGAGTGTGAAGTTAAAACAATAAATGTAAAAGTTTAATGTTTTTTTTTTCTTCACGGATTGCCTTATAGCTCTCGGAATCGTGATATTGGTCCCAGGGTACCCAGCAGAAGATCAAATCTTCCTCTTTTAGCCGATGTTATTTGTGAGGCTATACCTAACGAGCGGCCAGTTCTATTGAGGTATATATAGATGGAAAAGCCTCTAAGTGTTGTTTGTCGGATTATGTACATAAGTTTTTGATATGTGAACAATGTTACTGGCTTCTCTGTCCATACCGCTAGGTATAAAAGCCGTGAATATATGCGTGTGTTTTTTAAACTACTGTTTGGCTACTCTAAACAGATTTGTATGAATCAACCAAGTTATTCCCATATCAAACTGATTTAGGGGAAAAGCGCTTTAATGCTATTTCAGCAATGATGGCTCCGGGGATGAAAAACTTGTCTTCAATTTAGCTGTGAGCCGAAAGATAGCAGTTTAAGGAGTTTGCGGGCGTCAGGGATGCTGACTGGAAGATTATGGGATCACATTCTATACAACAAACGATGGCAAGCGAAAGTCCATCGTATCTGTTATAAAATAAAGCTTAATTTAGTATGCCAATCTTGTTTTTCTGAAACCATTTTTATCAGCGTATACCGCAACTTTGAAGGAATTGTTAATTTGTTTGTGTTTGTAGATTGTGAAAGTGCTGAACTGATTTTCATGAATTAACTCTTCAAAGTTAATTATCGCAATCGGTTCATATTTTACGAGATAAAAATTGTAAATTATTTATTGTAAACAATTTTCACGAAAAAAATCTAATAAATCGGTGTTGTGTAATATATGTCGACAAGTTTGACAAAAATATAATTAAAAATGCGAAAATTTTGATTGTTCGTTTGTACAATACAAATACAAACATTTTTTTATTATTTTAAAATGTATAGCTAAAAGAGAATATATAAAAATTTACCGTTCCAACCTTATCTCCGAAATTACAGTCTAAAATTTTGAAATAATAGGGAATAGGGCTGTTTTAATAGTTTACAGGAAAACCTAAAAAAATCCTGTCTTAAAGTTCTGACCAAATTTTTGATCTAAAAACTACCACATTGATAGGTATATATTTTCTTAAATCACAGATAAACACTTCAAATTTATAACTAAAAAATTGACATATCAAATGAAAGGGTTATATGGAATACAAGCATATTTTTTTTATAATTTTAAAATGCATAGCTTAAATTATATTAAAGAAAATATACAAAAATATAATATTTTTTTAAAACAAATAAACACTTCATTATTTATTTATGAGAAAATATTGTAACTCCCTACTTATGCTATACCTGCTAAATTTGTTCTCTAATATTCATAAATTCGTGTATGAGAAATCGGTATAACAAGATTTTCTACTTTTTACCTTATGCGATCGCATATTCCTCTATTAGGTATATAGCCAGCTTATCTTGAAAATGTTTTTAGAAATTGTTATTTTAAACTCTATTCTTTTGCAATAACGTTTATTTTACCTCTTCCAAGTTAACTTTGGAGGTGAAACGTTTCTAGAAGTTATTTGTCACTTATTACTTGCGAAGATAATGTAGAGAGGCATTCGTTATTGAAAATTACGATGTACCTACGCTCTCCTGCAATGAAATGTGAAGAAAAAATTAAATAGTTTAAGAAATAAGAGCCTTATATTAAAAAACAAAAATCTCTGTCGCGTCTGTCTGTCTGTGCTCTTTTCGCGCAAAAACTACTGAACAATGGCCGAGTGGTTAAGACGTTTGGTATTAACTAGGCAGACCCCGGGTTCGATTCCGGATCCCGGCCATGTACCAATGGAATTTTTAATGAAAAACTTATGTACATAATCCGACAAACCACACTTAGAGGCTTTTCCATCTAAATATACCTCAACAGAACTGGCTACTCGTTAGGTATAGCCTCACAAATACCATCGGCTAAACGAGAGAGCTTGGTCTTCCGCTGGGTACCCTGGAACCGTAACACGGTTTTATTTAAAATAGATTGCCAAGACAATGTACGAAATGTACTAGACCTAATATATTCTCTCGCAACGCTAAAACATAATATTATATGCAGAAAATTTTAACCGAATTATAATAATTATATAAAAAAATATGCGCAGGACCATAATAAAAATCCGAAAAACAACAACCGTGAGGTTGTTATTTTAACCTCAAAAAATCAACTGATCGACCAAAACTTTCGCAATTTTTTTTCAACGTTATCTACAGGGTATGGGCAGACGCTAACTTTGCGTTCACGAAAGACGCTAATAAAAGACAACATGACATAAATTACGCTTAATTTTCTCTAAGGAGATTATATACTTCAAGGAGTTTGTATACAATAAGTATAAGTTGGTTTCGTCAGAGTGAAGGACAGTTTAGTTAGGTCACGTGGTTGTATTTCAGTCGGCCCCATAAATTTAAAATTATCTAAGCCCGCTGGCTGGCTAAGGCTCTGGTGACCGAGCAATGGCTTGACAACTGGCTGGAAGAGGCTACAGCGAGCCGAAGACCTAAATAGTCTTAAAATGTCTGGTGTGGAAGACAAGGGGAAACCACTGCACTATTTTTCCCAAGAAAGTTAACCATGGCTAGTCAATACAAGGTGCGTCACGCTGTGGACCGCCATGATTGACCACGACTGTTCTGTCAAGAGCACTACTACTGAGAAAAGAAGAAGCCCGCTGTTCTATTTAATATGGGCAACTTTATAAATGTGGACATCGTTACCAATGTAACCATTTGACCATTCAAAGATTCATATTAATTATCTTTTAATTCATGTCAATTCGGAAAACAAAATTTCAATTCATGTTTTATCATATTCGATATTGGAAGCAAAATTATCTCAATAGAATCTCGATTCCACGATATAAGCAATATGCACCGTAAAATACTTTTTTGATGTGTTTTCGACAATTTGGCGTCCATTTTATTGCCCGCTTTTATGTGAGGGACGAAATAGTAGAGACCTCTTCATACTATAAAAGGACAATTTTGCTAAACTTTTCTTTTAGGTTTTTGTGAATAAATTCTATCTTTAGTAAATATACGACTAAAATTGCGGCCATTTTACTTCTGTAAAAATATGGCAAATCTCAATTAATCCTAGGAAAATCAGTTTATTTATACCACATTTTCAATTCAAATTGCTGATAGTTATTATTTTAATTTGGATTAAGCCATTTTTTTATTATTTTTAGAATTTAGAAACTTAAAGTAAAATGGCCGCAATTTTAGTCGTATATTTACTAAAGATAGAATTTATTCACAAAAACCTAAAAGAACCACCATATTTTAGACAGAAATAAGATGACTGACTGCCATGGACGCTTAATGTTTTGGAATCCATACCAATTTTTTTTCGTTATGTGTCGCGGTAGTTTTTTTAATTGTGTTGTTTTTAAATGTGAAAAGCGATCTAGTACGTCTTATTTGCGGGAACAAAGTATTTACAATAATTATTTATTATTATTATGTTTGTATTTTAGGAAATTCTCCATATAACGTAAAAGCGGTTGCGACGTGGCTGAAAAAAAAATGTTTAGTGATTTATCGCTCACACCTCATTTTTTGCTATCATACTCTTGAACTCCTTCAACACATACCTGGAACAAATAAAAGCAATTATTAAATTCAATTGAAATTTGTTAGACACTGAAAAAACATTCTTACTAATATTATAAACTAGATACAAACCCGGCTTCGCTCGGGGTGTTCTTTACGTTTTATATTTTGTTTGACAAAACAAAGTGACCAATGACACTTTTCGTAGTAGGTATGCTAATCTATGGTAATATGGTCTATGTTTTTTAAAAGCAATTTTAATTTTATACTATATTATTTAGGTAATTATATGAATTCGATAATTATATAAAACGACCTGACTTTGGAGTTGTCCTGAGTTCATGGCTAAAACAAACGTTACCCAATGCCAATAAATTTCGACTTTTTTTATTGAAACTACGGGATTATACGAATTGATTAAATTTTTTTTCTTAACAATTTGGTATGCGTTTGAATCAAGTCTACAGTACCCCTAAACGAAATTATTTATTTATTTATTTATTATAAATAGCCCAACAACACCTACGTCCACATATATGCATTGTAAATTTTTATAACTTAGTAGACGCAGTGTCAATTATAGGGCTATTAACATTTTTATAACAACAACACAACATTGATAAGAAAAAAAAAGTAATTGAATAATAATAATAACACAAAAAATACAATAATAATAATTTACACAAAAACAATTTCTAAACAAATAACTAGGTATTTACCACTAAGAACACTCAAAAATACGATTTTTTTCAATCGTGGATTGGAAAGTGGCCCGAGAACAAACGCATCTGAGTCATGTCGCTTATGCATCTTGTTATATTGTCCGACCATACGGGAGAGACCAGACTGAGGACCGTTTTCAATCTAGCTAGCAGGAACTATTATTATTAATTTAATATAGATGCGTTGTTGTGTTGACAAATAAACTACTTTTATCCCGGACATCCTTTGAAATATAATCTTATGTCACATTTCAAAAATGTTCACGAACGAAGTCTCCTGAAAGCTAGCATCTTATATTTCTTTATACCCAAGCAAAGAATGTATAGAATCTATCTATCCATCTATCATCACATCTTTTATGCCAAGAGGAGTAGACATGGCTCCTTCTTCGCCCATGGAGGTCATATTAACTTTCATCCCCTTTTATGATCTTAAGTTCATACAAAAATCCCATAAAAAAACCACTTAAAACCTGATTCACCTACCTACCAAAAAACAGCATTTCATTTTTATTTATCTATCTATCTATCTATCATCACGCCTTTTATTCCAAGAGGGGTAGGTAGAGACACTCGAATGCCATTTGCTACGATTCTGATATACCTCTTTCGCTTCTTTTATATTCATCATACCTTTCATACGCATGCTCGGCGTTTTTTTTATATTGCCATCATTCAATATATTTTTTATATGTTCTTTCATCCTTCATTCTTTCAATGTTTTGTTTTATATCATTTAAGTAGGCCATAAAGCAACCTCAATACATGGCATTAAAAATAATTAATTATACCGCCAACTCGATCCATTAATGACGACCGCAGCCTCTAGGTCGGTTGACAAATGAAAACGTTCTGCCCTTTCTCACTAAAAACCGCAACAACAGATTTTCTGGGGAGTTGAATTAATATTAAAATAATTATCGTTATTAATTTTAATTAATTAAATTAATATAAGTAACCTCAACAGAACTGGCCACTCGTTAGGTATGGCCTCACAAATACCATCGGCTATTCGTGTTCAAATATACAGACATACATAGTAACTCTATTTCAGATCAATATCATTACATAAATATTATAAAACAAAGTCCTCACCACGGCTGAACGGATTTTGTTGCGGACTATTAGATTGATTAATTCACCGGAAGGGTTTACGAGTATTTAAAATGGACCTATCATATTTAGGAGCTGAGCATTAACAGTATAAGTGAATCAAGTCGGGGAAAAGTTAGCTCCAGCAAATTTTCATAGCGTATGTGCTGTCTAATCCGTCAGAGATATAACAAAATGATGTAGTAAAGAATTGTGTAGAATAAAATTATCTATCTCTACAAGGTAAATAGTTGTAAGCGTGTTTATGTAGGTATTGAAATTGTTGGAAACCTATGGAAGATATATCCCTCGACTGATCATCTCTTCTGGTGACAAGAGGGGCTGGCTTCCTCGCTCAACGAATCAGCATCGCGATTCAGCAGGGAAATGCAGCCATTCTTGCCACTATTCCACGAGGACCTGCAGCCTAATTGCGTAACTTGAAAGCGATCCAATCACTATCATTTTTTTACAGATAAAGGTCGAATTTAGCCCCGCACTTTTCGAAATGTGTATTTTCGTTAATTGTGCTACATTGTGCTGCGTTTGTGCCGTACTGTGCCGCAAAAAATAGCTTAATATCTCAAACCGTTTTTGAGAAAAAAAATAAAAACGAAAATTTCACGTTTTTAATTGTTTTTATTTTTTTTCTCAAAAACTGTTTGAGATATTGAGCTAATTTTTGCGGCACAGTACGGCACAAACGCAGCACAATTTATCACAATTAACGAAAATACACATTTCGAAAAGTGCGGGGCTAAACTCGACCTTTATCTGTAAAAAAATGATAGTGATTGGATCACTATCAAAGTTACGCAATTAGGCTGCTGGTTTATTTAGTTATTTTTAATGTTTAGATTAGATTTGAGATTTTATATAACTAGTTTTATATATGGATGTGTTCATGGGTAATATCAAAATGATGCGGACGAAGTCGTAGGCAGTACCTATTAGTAAATAAGATAAGATGCTGTCATATCTTCTTAAATTGTAAAGTGAAAACTGTCAGAAATGACTTCAGATGAATAATTAATTACATCTTTATTTAATTACTTTACTTTTAGGTTAAAATTATCATTTAATTTCCCAACGGTACAGTAATAACAATAATATGACAAAGAAATTGCCTTTTGTTATATCTAAATATCGCTAAAATTTTGGTTTGAAATAACAGGAAAGGTCGGAAAGGTAAGAATTTTTGTTTTTACTTAGCACTTGTTTTAACTGTCTTTTTAGCTTAGGAAGTTTTAGAATTAGAAAATTTGAGGAAAACTGAGAGTGCTCTTTTCTATGGATTTTGTATGAACTCAAGACCTAAAGGAGGTGTGAAGCGGTAAATCCCCGAACAAGTTTAGATTAATTATAATAGGAGATAAAAGTTAATATGAGCTCTTTAATATAAATGCATTATAAATTGTCTAAATCATTTTTATTTAAATTGTAACGGATTTTAAATTTTAACGGACTTGAATGTAACAAACTTGACCGCTACTTGAGAGTGTTTTTTTTTTAATTTTATGAAAATTGGTTTAGTGGTTCTTTATAACTTTTGAAAAAAAAAACGGGTTTGTAATCCCACTTTTAATTTACTTCTTGCAAGAAACCTGGCCATTTTAGGTGTGGGGAATATTGAAGATAGTCCAAACCTACACATATGCCTCTGTCTACCCCTGCCGAAACACAAGGCGTTATGATATATAGATTTCTATTTTTTGGTATAAAATAACAGGAAAGAGTCTAAAAGGTAAGTGAAATTCTTGTTTTAACTTGGCATCAAGTAGCATGAAATATTAAATTTTATTGTACAAAGTTTAAGTCCGCAGTGCTTTCTTTAAAAGTTGTTTGTTTATTAAGTGTCGAGAGAAAAAAATGGGCTGCATCTCATTTTTACATCTACGTAAGAGCTTTTGTATTTTCGCTTTTCTTTAACATTATATATTTTGGTAAATAAATAACCTATCGAATGGATTAACTGAGATAATTTTGAAAACACATGTGATTTTTTCACACAAAAACTACTAAACGAATTTTGATGACGTTTACACAATTTACGTTAATTCACGAGGAAGGTTTACGAGCATTAAACATAGACCTATCACTTTTATGGTAAATCAAGTCGGGAAAAAAGTTAGCACCTGCGAGTTTTCATGGCGTATACTGTCTAATCCGTCAGAGATATAATAAAATTATGTATGACAGAATTGTATAGAATAAATTGATCTGCAAAATAATCCACAATAGCATATATCTGTGGCTAATAGAAAAGCTAATATCGATAATGTAATGTAAATGGGGTCACAAAAAACCGAGTCTCAACACTTCCATGGAACTCAAAAGAAAATCAAGAGACAGGTATCTACTTTGCAAAAAATAACAAATAAAACGGTTCAGTCAGGCAATATTTAACTTTTAGTTAGAGTAAGTGCGCTCTACAATATTGCACTCCACATTTTTCTGCTACTCGGTTCTTGGAAACAATATCCGTCTTTATTTTTAAACCACATTGACAGTTACAAACTGGAGACTAAATATATTTTTACTAGCAACCTCGCCACCGGCTTCGCACGGGTACTCTATCGGTTTTGCGGACTGTTTTGTAGATAATTTTATTCTACTCAATTCTCTCATACATTATTTTGTTATATCTCTGACGGATTAGACAGTATACGCCATGAAAACTCGCTGGAGCTAAGTTTTTTCCGACCTGATTCAATTATACTGTTAATGCTCGGCTCCTAAACATGATAGAACCACTTGAAAACCTTCCTGGTGAATCAACCTATTTAATATTGAAAACCGCAATAAAATCCATTCAGTAGTTTTTGCGTAAAAAGGTCACAGACAGACAGGCCCGTGGATATTTACGAACAAAATAAAATTAACCCTATACCTACCCCTACCCCTACCCTTATTCCTACCTCTACCCTACCCTAACCCTACCCCCACCCATATCCCTACTTCTACTCCTACCCCCTACCCCTACCCTCAACCACTACAACTACTTCTATATCATCAATAGTTTTCGTAGCGCACGCGATGTAAGGAATTTCTTAGGTAATTTTTTTACACCTTGGGTTACATTATTGGAGTTTTGAAAATAGAATATAGCCTATGTCACTCAAAGTGAATGTAGCTTTCCAATGGTGTAAGAATTTTTGAAATCGGCACTGTAGTTTTCATTACAAAACATACAAATCTTTCCTCTTTATAATATTAGTATAGATAGATTTTCGACCCGGCTTAGTCCATGGACATTTTTTAAATATGACCTAAGAATTTATGCTGAAGGATTTTTCAGGATAAAACGTAACATATGGCTACTACTGCCTTCAAACTATATCTGTGTAAACAAATTGGCCAAAAGCGAGTCGAACTCATTTTTTTTCAGTGAGAACTTTAAGACAGGGTTTTCTTTTAGGTTTTCCTGTAAATTATGAAGCCAGGCCCTATTTCCTATTTTTTTTATTTTAGACTAAGTACTTTCGGCAATAAGGGAACGGTAAATTTTCGTATACCTATCATATAATTTAAAATATATTTATTATTTACGCTATATGTATGTACCGTGATTAAGTCATCAAACTCAACATATGTACCAAATTTAAACTTTTTTGTCCAATACTTTCAGAGAAAATAAGCTGTGACAGAGGGAATCCGGTTTAATCCCGTCCGCGCTGTGATGGTTGTGATTAGTCAGTGATCAATAAAACATATCACAGTTGCATATACATATACTATTGCACAAGATTAAACACTGGACATTGGCAGAATTGCGACGATAAGTCAGCACTGTTGCCATATATCAAAAGAAAAAGTTCGTTTTTTCATCGAATATACGAATTAATTTATAATATTAGTTACAAATGTGATAAAAATGTAATCCAGGCAACATAAAATAGATATTTTTTTCATCGCAAATACAAAATAAGTCCTCGATCCCAATATTCCTCGAATCATATATTCATGTCATTCATTCAGTAAACATCGATTTTTATCCTTCTTTTACTATAACCATTAGACCGTAACGCATTGAAATGGAGTGCAGAAATGTTCGATGGAAAATATAATATTTTTTTATTCTATGAATGTAAAAATCTGAATCAGAAAACAATAATCTAGCAATATTTAGTTATAGGTTTAATCTTTTTAATTTTTTTTTGTTCTTCACTGGTTGCCATATAGCTCCTGAAACCGTGTTACCCCAGCGTACCCAGCGGGGATTTTAGCCGATGGTATTTGTGAGTTCTGTTGAGGTATATTTAGATGGAAAAGCCTAGAGTGTGGTTTGTAGGATTATGTATATATGGTTTTAACTATAAAAACCCATTGGTACATGGCCGGGATCCGGGATCGAAGACAAGTGGTTATAGGCTTAAATGGTCGTCTATCTATCTATCATCACGCCTTTCATCCCAAGAGGGGTAGGCAGAGACAATCGAATGCCATTTGTTACGATCCTGACATATCTCTTTCGCTTCTTTTATACATGCTCGGCGATTGTGTGTACCTACTTTTAATATTTCCATCGATCAATATAAAAGTACACCTAGGTCGTCTTCTGCCAGCATTTCCTTTCACTTCAACCATAGCCTTTTTAGTCAATCTTTCATCCTTCATTCTTTCAACGTGTCCAAACCAGCGTAAACTACTTTTCTTCATTTTAGTCACAACATCATGTTTCACTCCGCATTGACATGACATCGTTCCGGATGTCAATGGATAAAAAGTCCTAAAATAGAAACCGAACCACGTATAAGAAACCATTCAATTACGTAACACACTGTCTGAGAGCCTGGCCGCAATAAGTCACGATCTTGCCAATAAGGCTGCAGTTTCATTTGTTGCGTGTCTCTCTGGGTAAGACAACCAAATTGATACGTTTTGTGGACTGTACTGAAATTGTCTTTGCTCTCTCTTCTAAGTTGACTTCGAACAAGTATATTTGACAAAATATAGAGGTACTTGCGTTGGTATCTTAGTACTGTGTGCCGCAGCAAAACACTTTGGGCTATTTTCTAGTAATTTAATTTTGATAGACTCCCAGGACTCCCTGCAGTTTTTTTTATATATATTTTTTATGGTTTTTTTGAAAGAATTTTGCAAGTCGCTGCAGGGTAAATTGGCTGAAAATATTTTTCTTACAACCGAGAGGTCCCCACAAATGCTGCACTCATTTTCTGTCTTCTTCTAAATTGGCTCAGCGGCGTACCGACAAGCGCTGGACCCCTACTGGAATTTGTAGAGGAGGGCTCAGACTACACGAAAAAGAGGTTTTCTGGCGGCAAGTGCTTACAACCACTTTCTGTCGCCATCTCTCTACCTATAAGCAATCGTATATTGCTACTAGCGGACCCGGCAGACGTTGTCCTGCCCAAACGTTGACTTGCCCGCACTACTCCTACCCCTACCCCTAACTCTACCCCTACCCCTACCCCTACCCCTAACTCTACCCCTACCCCTACCCCCACCCCTACCCCTACCCCTACCCCTAACCCTACCCCTAACCCTATAAAAAATAAAAAAATTAGGGGTGGACCACCCTTAACATTTAGGGGGATGAAAAATAGATGTTGTCCGATTCTCAACACTAACGTATATGCACACTAAAATTCACGAAAATCGGTCGAGCCGTTTCAGAGGAGTTCAATAACGTACACCGTGACACGAGAATTTTATATATAAGATTAAAATTCAATTAGTAGAAAATTACCAATTACAAAGGAAATTTGATAGTACCGCCTCTTGTTATTATTATCAGATAGATTGATTCACCTGGAAGGTTTACAAGTATTAAACATATCATGTTTAGGAGCTAACAGTATAATTTAATCAAGTCAATTTAATCTAACTAGGTGGTTTCCAAATATTAGGAGCCGGACCATTAGGCGGGTTTTTTTAAAAGACCTGCCTTGACACGCGGCTTCGCCGCGTGACAAAACAGGACTCCGGTAAGGTCACGGCCTTATCAGTAAGACCGTCGCGACGAGAGCTATCTCTGCGACTAGCCTCCGGGTAGGGGGTAGGATAGTGAGACCCAACTTCACCGTCACCCGCTACTCAAGCCGGAGAGGAATTTTGTAATCAAGTCGGGAAAAAAGCTAGCCCCAGCGAGTTTTCATGGCGTATGCAGTCTAAACCGTCAGAGATATTATAAAATAAACTTCCAAACATACTTTTAACTAAATAACACTATCTATACATAGGTAATATGTCCCGAAACTCCAAACTGAAGATACAAGCAATTAAATACAAAACAACGAAAAATCCATTTGACGCATCACATAAAATCGACGCCACTCATTCACCGAAACTGTTTTCACTTGGGAAAACTCCTGAATCGAATATTTATCGAAAAACCGAATGCACTGATTAAAATAAAATTGAACAAAAATTCTCTGTACCAAACCGATATCAATTTGCGGTGTAAACTGAATGCAATATTCAATCATTTACTTGGTATTATTTTATAATAATTGTTTATTTCGTTTAAATGACACACGGTCAAAGGGAGTAAAAACACACGATATTATATAATACTTTGCGGGGTAGCCAGTGACAGCCGACATAGTAGTAGACGGCAACAAAATCGAAATCGAATGTGTACCTCGGACAGTTGGTCTCTTTCGACGATTGTACTGAAAAAGAAGTACAAAGAAGGATTACATTATCCTAAAAAATATACTGGATCCTAAAAGAATTACTGAAAAACAATGAAGTTAAAACAGGTATTAAAAAGAAAGTATACCAATCCTCTTTTTTACCATGCAGACATGGGCGTTGAGAAAGATAGACGAAGAAAAAGTAGCAGTTTGCCAGCGGAAAATGTAACGAAGTATGCTGGGTATAAAGCTTTCGGACAGAGTACGAAACAGAATAATAAATGCTAAAACCAAATAACTAGATGTCAAGAACAAGTTGATTAAAATGGAACTGGGCAGGACACATCTGCTGACTTGAAAACTCTAGATGGACAAGGAAAGAAAGGTCAAAAGAAAAAGGAAAGGGCAGAGAAAAGGATGGAGAGGATTTTTATGAAAAGAGTTGGAACAGATTGGATGATCAAAGCAAAGGATAGAGAAGAATGGAGAAGGTTGGGGGAGGCCTATGACGAAGGCAACTTCTACAGAAAATTTATTTAATTAGTGTTTAGTGTTTAATATATTGTAGTTTCGTTTAGATAACATTTAGATTGTAATAGAATAAAGGCTTTTTTATTTTTTTTTTCATTATTTTATTTATATTAGACATCTATAATTATCTCAGTAATATATATTTTATAGGCCCTTAAGTTTGTTTTAGTTATACTTCTTTAGGCGCGTTATGAAAAAAATAGAGAGTGAAATTTTACGATGCAACAAAAAACGTTTGTATTGAACGGTCCGCCTAGATCATCCGGCGGCCGGAATGGGAAATTTTCGGTGCGATGCCGGACCAATATGTGGCCTACATAAGTACACACACCGTTTTTTTCACAGGTTGCTTTACAGCTCCCGAAACCGTGTTGACGTTCCCAGATATTATTATATTTCTATTTCAATTCAATTCAATGTATCCCCTCGACTGATCATCTCTTCTGGTGACAAGAGGGCTGGCTCCTTCCTCGCTCAACGCATCAGCATCGCGATTCAGCGGGTAAATGCAGCCAGTATTCTTGCCACTATTCCATGAGAACCTGGTTTATTTAGTTATTTTTTATGTTTAGATTTGATTTTAGGTTTTATAATAAGAAAATCAACTTTACATAGACGACAAGCCTTTCTGAAATTGGTGTTCAGGCATTCGCCATGTTTCCACACAAGTACTTCAACAAAAATAACCAGGTAAGCTCCAAAAAGAGAACTTTCAGCACTAAGTACTCCACATATCGTTTGAACCAATTCCCCCAATCAAAACAGCGAGCTCTATATTCTCTCAAGTTGAGAGAAAAATTGATTTAAGGTTGCCTCGAGTGCATTCGAGTGATTTTAAATCTTTTCTCGAAATCCAAGATGGGAATTGAAGCGTACTTTGTAAATTTTATTCGTTGTTTACATTTATTTTTAGTTGCTTTCCGCCCCGGCTTCGCCCGTGTAAATTTGTGAAATGCGAGATAAGAATTTCCGATTTCCGAAGGTTTATTAGTTAGAGGTTACTATGCAAAATAATTGGCCAAGTTGCGAGTACTTTCGTTTAGGTTTTCCTGTAAACTATATGAAAGGCCATATATTCGCTATTTTTTCAAAATTTTAGACTTCGTAGTTTAGAGATAAAAGGGGGAACGGTCAATTTTCGTATATTTTTTGTTTAATATAATTTAAACTACGCAATTTCAAATAAAAAAAAACACATGTCAACACGTGTCACATAATGTACTTGAAAAAACATTTCCCTCTAATGACGAAAAATAAACAAACAAATCAATTTAAAGTTAGACTAGTTTTTTTATTTTGTAGAAGTATGTATATTTGAACACGAAAATTTTAGGAACTACCAGTAGAGTTTAGGAATGTTATAGGCTACGACCCAAAGGAGCGGAACAGGAACCATAAAGGGGCGAACCTTTGCCGAAAGCTAGTAATATAATATATAAATCTAGCATATATACCTAGTGTTAAATTTTTTTTATTTTAGAGAAATGGTCAAGAGAAAATTCTTGCCTCGCCTCATCACTCATTTTCCGTGTGACGTCGTAAAACAGCATTTCCTGCTGCGATATAAAATTAAAAATTGTTGAAGGAAATATTTTACTTTAGGTGCTAAAATTAACTAAATGCTAAAACTTAAAACAATTTTAGGCATATTTCTAGTGCGCACAGAATGTAGAAAGGCTATATTTATTTGGCTGTAATTAATATACTTAGACTCTGTGGTCTTAATACCGAAGATATCGCTTAATATACATCTTCTCTTCTTCTTCTTCCACTGCTGGAAGTAGGACTTCTCAGCATTGCGCCACTTCTCCCTATCCTCCGCAGTTCTCCTCCACGCTCTACCCTCTCTCTTCACGATGTCGTCACTCCATCTCGCTGGTGGTCTGCCGACACTTCTATGTCCCATTCTAGGTCTCCACTCAGTAACCCTTGATTTCCATCTACCATCGTGTCTTTGAGCTACGTGTCCTGCCCATCTCCACTTCAGTGTCGCAACTCTAGTTCCAATGTCCACCACTCTTGCCTTCTGTCTTATTTAGACATTGGGTATTCGATCACTGAGGGAGATGTGAGACTTGCATACTTACATAATAATTAAAAATTTTGAAAGCTCAAGACGGATGTAAACGTTGTAAGGATTAAATCAAATCGAACAGACCAGTAGAAGTTGCTCATATTCTCCAAAAACTAGAAAAGAGCTGATGATCTTCAAACGGCTTAAGAGATTTTCTTGAATCATAGCTAAGATCACATTTGATCAAGTCACATTTCAAACAAAAGGAAACTAAATCAAAATCGGTTCATCCGTTTAGGAGCTACGATGCCACAGACAGACATACAGATACACACGTTAAACTTACAATACCCCTCTTTTTGCGTCTGGGGTTAAAAATAGAATCGAATTGAAAATCTCCTCCTTTTTACACGCTTTATACTAGTTTTACCTGTAAATAACTAATCTTGAAAGTATAATTTAACCAACTTCTAATTGTAGTATTGATTTGTGTCTTTGCAAGTGTATGTAATTCGGTACCATCGATCTGATCTGATGATGTTGCCGGAATGGGCACAGGAACTCTGTAACGAAACGACGTAACCCCATGTTTTTTAGATTTTTTTATCTCGGCAAATCCATACAAAAATCCCAAGCACTTTCAGTTTTTTCCAAATTTTACAATTTTCCGGGCAACTTTAGCAATTTTTATTTTCCTAAAAACATTGAAAAAATTCAACCAATTCAATTCAAGTGATGATCTTTCATACATACATACATTTACAACGCTCTTTGAAAGTCATGTCGTACATGAGATTAGTGATTTTTTATATATAGTTCGGACGCTATTCTTAAATAAAATTAGTGCTTAGAATTTCTGGCACGAGACAGGTTTGAACCCAGATCGACAACTTACCTAAAAAAGTGCTCAAAATAGCATGTTTACGTATTTACTAAACAGAATCGAAATTCGCCATAAATTTGAGTACATAGGTATTCATCCCGCGTTTAGGTGCCGTCGTAAATAAAACTCTGTGGCTCGTAAAATGTGCGGGCTCTGAAATTTTCAGCACTCTACTCTTGTAGTTTCAGTGAGACGAACAGGCGAAGATTTGCACGATACAATTAAATTTTAAAATAAACAGCAGCCTTTTTTCCACTGGAGGATATTTTCAAATCAGGCCGATCTCATGATATTAGAAATCCATCTTAGGTGGTACTGATAATCATAAGGCGACCACCAGACCACATGACCCAAAGAAGGTTAGGCCCTGTTTGACATGGATGGATGTGGTCAATAAAGATCTGAAGAAAGCCCAAACACACCCAGGCAGGATAGATTTCCAGGCTAATGGCAACGACCCATGTTTGGGAGAGCCGACCTCAATACAAGTGATGGGTCTAAGAAGAAGAAGAAGAATGTGGTGACGATACTATATAGCGACAGTACTAAATCTTTAGAAAAGTCGACAGTGGAAAACGAAAGAACGATAGGCGGTGTGCCGTTTGTTGGTTTTGTTTTTCAACCGTAAATCGTATCGTATCGTGCGTCATGAAAAAGCTCCCTAAGGATAAGCACCTTACGACATGGGTAATTTGTGGATGGGTGATCTCTTTGTAGTTATGAAGTGACTAATTTTAATCTTAATATTAAAAAAAATCTTTGCGTAGACATAGTTGGAGGAGCGAAAAGTGAAGTAGGCTACTTTTTATACCGGAAATCCTTCGAGTTTCTACTCAGATCTTACAAATTCGAGTAGGTATACCTTGGCCTCCCTTTCCTCATACAAAAAAGAAGTGCATTAAAAAGTGAAAATAATCCTATACTTATAGATAATCAATTTGCAATAAAAAACGAACCATGACGGTCTTGCAGACACTGGTAACAATTTTCACATTTAGTGTATTATCAGCTCGTCTGTCGATAGAGCTGAGTCTGTTCGGAAATAGAACCGTGTCGCAGCGAACAAGGGAACTACAATCCAGTCACCAATCAATTCATTTAATGCTACGGTTAGGCAACAAGGCAGCTTCCGTAACTGTGTTATCCGTACCGGGTACCCAGCGGAAGACCAAGTCTCCCTCTTTTAGCCGATGGTATTTGTGAAGCTATACCTAACGAGTGGCCAGTTCTGTTGAGGTATATTTAGTGTGGTTTGCTTCTATAGAAATGGCAATTAATCAAGGTTGCATGTTCAAATCACGTCGGGGTCACCAATATAGAAATGGCAATTCACACAACAATCCAACGACTGTGAGTAAAAGGAATAATCCCCAACGCGCGTCGTTGGGAAGTTGTAGGTATCTATTAAATATTTTCAATGGCGCGATACAGGTTTCAATTTAAATATTTTGAGACAGTATCGGATGCGACATCTATCGACGCGATGTGCCACAATACTCCTAAGTGTGGTTTGTCGGATTATGTACTTAAGTTTTCATTATAAAAACCCATTGGTACATGGCCGTTTCGAAGCGTGGTCCGTCTAGAACTCGCCATTTTAGGTTTGCGTACCAGAAGAAAACTTTATTGTTGTGCCAACGATACGTCCTGTCCACCTGTCCGTCTGTCTGTTAAGGTCGATTTAGACGTTACGAGTGTTTAGTAGAGTGCGTAGGTGGCACTCAAATGCCAGTGCATTAGTAGGTTTCCAGTGACGTTTATACTTCTTCCAGTAGATTGCCATTTTGTAGGCCAAAACACGCATAACTCTCCTTGTCAACTTGTGCAAGTTACTAAAACTGACCGTTTAGACTACAGCGAGTAGCGAGTCAGGAACGCGCGGGGGGTTGAGCAGGCGCGGGAGGGTGTCACTTGAAACAAAAATAAAAAGCGATACAATTTGATTCTAGTTGAAAGGCGAGTGGAACGTACTAGTACGAGTACTGGAAACTACCGTTTACATGTTTCAACTAATGAACTATCCTAACGCACTCTACTAACCACTATAACCGTCTAAATCGGCCTTTACAACTTGTAAACGACTTGAAATTATTACAAGAGCATAACTTACATAATATGGAACCATACATTTTTATTTTTAAGCGACTTCAATAAAAGATGAGAAAGCTTGAACCCTATGGAAAGACATAATATGCTGCTTTTTAGGATTCCGTACCCAAAGGGTAAAAACGGAAACCCTATTACTAAGACTCCGCTGTCTGTCTGTCACCAGGCTGTATCTCATGAACCGTGATAGTTAGACAGTTGAAATTTTCACAGATGATGTATTTCTGTTGCCGCTATAACAACTAATACTAAAAAACAGAATAAAATAAATATTTAAGGGGGCTCCCATACAACAAACGTGTTTTATTCGCCGTTTTTATAGATAATGGTACTTGCCCGGTTTTTTTAATCCATCCCCATAAAGGGATGAAAACGGGGGTGGAAAGGTAGATTGGCATATAGTCTGCTAGGTATATACACCGACAAACAATAAAATGCCAATGTGATATATGGACATTTATATATATGTCGTCGACAGTAACAAAAGAGGTTTTATGGTCGCATAAATTAAATAAAACTACCCGCAGAAACTGCTTTACGATAACTTAGTACGCAAGGAGTAATACCACACATGCGGTGTGACCTGATACTCCAGTTACAGTGTCTAGTTTTAGCCAGTTCTCCATATCAAACAGAACAGGTGGCAACCCTATTGCTGTACTTAATGGATATAGATTTGTCACTTCTTTAACAGATGCAATCTATTTATCTATCTATAATATCGCCTTTTATCCTAAGAGGGGTAGGCAGAGACTATCGAATGCCATTTGCTACTATCCTGACATTAGTCACAACATCATCTTTTTTCTAATGATATCGTTCTGGATTCGGTCAATACGTTTTATATAACACATTCTACGTAAAGACCGCATTTCCACTGCATTTATATTACTTTCATGCTTCTTATTCCATACCCAAGTCTCGCTTCCTTATGTAAGTGATGGAACTAAGACAGGATTGATGCAAGTATCTGTTAATTTGAGAAGTAATTTATCAGGCAGGCTTCTGAAGCACGAGAAGAAGAATATTATAAATGCAAAAGTCTTTTTGTTTGTTTTTTTGTCCTTCATTAACGCCAAAACGGAACAACGGCACTATTTTTCACGTGACATCTTTCGTGTCGACCGAAAGGCCAAAAACGTTTATATCCATACAAGAACCAGCCACGGAATGCACTGGCCGGACCGTCCAACCCAAAATGTGCGAGCAAATTCTGTGTTGGGCCGGACATTCTCGGACCGGGCATTCTTTGGCTGGTCCTGTAGCGACATAAATGTTTTTGGCCTTTAGGTCGACACGAAAGATGTCACGTCAAATATATGCTCACCCCACTGAGTATGTAATAAACGGATGGACGTGATTTTTTTACACAGAAATAGGTGGAGGTCCTGAGGATGATATAAGCAATAAGAAACGAAAAAGAAATCCAAGGGCCAAGCCAATTATTTCATAAATATACCTTCTTCTCTTCAGGGGCTATGCTCTTGGCAGAGCGGTCGTGGACGTATCTTCAGCATTACGTCGCCACTCCTCTCTAACAACTGCCCTTCTGGTGCCTTGCAGCCCTCATTTGGTCCGTCCATCTCATAGGAGATCATCCGCGCGGCTTCGTACCTTCAATCTTGCCCTGAATCACCAAGCGCTCAATGGAATCACCATCTGGTCGCGACACGTGACCAGATGGTGGTTCTTGGAGTACAGAGTCGTTGGTTCGAAATTCCGTCCACAATTCCACTCCAAGCATTCTTCTCCAACACCACATTTCGAAAGCGTTTATTATCTTCTTCCCGCCTTCACAAAAATACGATTGTGAAAATGTTTAGAGAAATATCTGATGTGATTTTAAAGTAGCAATAATTCGTTTAGTATTCATATCTCAACTACTTTGCTTCTAAACTATTGGCACATGTAAATGGAATAAATAGAATTTGCATGGAACGTCTTAACATATTCTACGATTTGCTGAAATTTCTATTTAAATTATACGAATCAAGACCGATTCAAAGCTTCACAAGCCTTCTATGTGATTGAATATTGAATTCAACTAATGGGATAACGTATCTATATAAGCAGAATTTAGATGTACAAATATATGACTTCATCATCACGACTTTTATGCATTGAGGAGTGGCTAGAGTCTGTTACTCTGGAGTGGCTAGAGTAACAGTGTCTACGTTTTGCGAGTTGGTCCTACCTTAACAGCACAGTTCACAAACCAAAGGTTAAGACGTCTGGGGCGGACCACAAATAACCCGACAAACAACATTTACAGGCTTTTCCATCTAAATATACCTCAACAGAAATCGCCACTCGTTAGGTATAGCCTTGTTACCATCAGCTAAAAGAGGGGGACTTGGTCTTCCGCTGGGTACCCTGGGACCGATAACACGGTTTCGGGAACGTAAGGAAACCGGTGAAGGGAAAAACAATGTACAACTATTGTCATAGTTACCTGTAAGTATATCCAGCCATATTTAATAGTTCGCAAGTTCTGTATAATTTCAAAAATAAAAACAAAAAAATAAAAAGATAAAGATCTATAATCTCCGGAATCTTCGCCGGCTTTACATGTCCTCCGAAGGTAGGTTAGCTTTTCTCGCGAGAGTTTAAAATGTTAGCGATATTGTACCAACTAAATCAAAAAGACGTACAATTTATTTAATAACACTTACATTGAAAAGATATAGAAAAGTTTTCTAGAGCAAAATAAAGTATAACATTGTTCGAATGTGCAATAAAAGGGAATAAAAGAATACCCGGTAAGTAAGATGCGTTCACTTCATAGTGACTTTAAAATTTAAACTACATTTTTAGGGGTTCCGCAGTCAAGTTGGCCAATACGGAACCGTCATAATTACATTAATAGCAGAAATATCAATACAAAGTGATTATGCCTGTTTAATATGAGCATTGAGCAACTGGCTAAATGTTAGCCCTGTTACTGATAATAATATTAATAACTCTTTATTTGTAAGAATATGGCACATAACACACAGTACAGCTGTTAAAGTTCTTTGTCTAGCCTATTCTACCGAATTTCGGTGTACAAATATTATTCAATGTACAATTATGGTAATACTGATCCCTGGTGACAGGAATTATTTCTTCGAAGTGCTTCGGAGAAAAATAACAGACATGTCTGTTAAAGAAGTGACACATCTAGGTTCAATTTTCAGAAACAGGCTTGCCACCTGTTCTCAAGAAGTATATTAATAAGAAGGTAATAGGCATGATGACTAAAAAATTCTAATTAGTCCATCAGTTAGATTATCAGAAAATATTGGACACGTATTTTTTCTTTTGTCAATTAAACAAAAAATGAAGAAGATATAGCCCGCTAAAGTTCCGCGTGACGTCACGCCTTAGTACAATTTTTAGCAAGGCATGACGTCACCAGCCCCCCCTCCCAAACTTTGACGCGCTTTATCTCTGTCATTTTTTGTTTGATTGACAAAAGAAAAAATACGTGTCCAATATTTTTTGATAATCTAAATGACGAACTAAATAGAATAATATTTTGTTTACATTGGTGGCTCTGGCCACAACGCAAGGTATAAATGCCATCAAGAGGAGGTTTTTCAAGTGAAAACTTCTTTAGACGCGTTGGGCAATTTTTGGTAGAGGGAAATCTTATGAATTCACGACCTGTGTTCGCGACATGTTTTCGTGTACTGACTTCCACGCATTTCTAGCCGGCAATTCTTCACATTTAATGATCACTATGGTAGGTTATATACTTACAAGGTTTATTTCTGTCAAATAATACATTGAAATAATACAAATAATTTAGGCGCGTTGAGCGATTGCTGAGATTGCTCGGCCCGAGAGTGTCCGGACAGGAATTCGTGAACTGGCTTCCAATTGCTGAGAATGCTCAGGTCGAGAATGTCCGGTCAGGAGAATGACCGTTTTCACTTCTGTCGGCAGTCCTGCCTATGCCTTTTCTTTAGAGGAAGGGGGCTTTATTATATGACAAACAGTGAGGCTATGTATTGTAGGATTACGAATAAAAGTTAATGACCTGTAACTCCAAGATATAACAGACTTAAGAGAATATTATTGTGTTAGAATCCACTAAAATTCCAGAATTATTAACAAAATTGGTGAATTTTTACTACCATATAATTTATTTATTTATTTATTTATTTATTTATTATAAATAGCCCAACAACACCTACGTCCACACATATGCATTGTACATTTTTATGACTTAGTAGACGCAGTGTCAATTATAGGGCTATTAACATTTTTATAACAACAACACAACATTGATAAGAAAAAAAAAAGTAATTGAATAATATAAAAACACAAAAAATACAATAATAATACCTAATTTACACAATTTCTAAACTAATAACTAAGAACACTATAAAGTATTGCGAGTGTAGGAACCTCTTAATTTAACTTAAGGGTTTAATTGTATATTGCGACATAAAATATTTTTCCCAAAAAAAATACTGAATATAATTCTCGGTCTTGTTGATATGTTCTAGATTTCAAAGGAACTGGTATTGTTAAAACATACTAAAAATAGTTTTCGATAATATTTAACAAACAAAACATTAGTGAAATTGATTACAAAGCCACTTCCTAAGTTTCAACCGCACCTAAATCTACCTTGACTAGTATGCAGCTTATTCTATCAATATCAATCAATCATTGAAGTCGTTGAATTCTCGCCAATGATATCTTGAAGCTCTAACAAATGGAATACTTCGTTAAAGGTGACCACACATTTACACAATAATTGTGTCTGTGGTCGATTTCGATGCCGGACGGATCCCGGACTACTGTCCACACACACACCGAAATTTTTCGGTGAGATATCCGCCAAGTCTGTGCTATGTTTAAAGGGTATTTTGGGAACAAAAGAGCTCTTGCTCATGCATAATACTTATGTCCATAAAGTCGCATCGCAGTCGCAACTTCTATTTTTACCTCAATAACAAGCTAAGTGCACATTTAGGTTTATGTTGAGTTTTATGCTATATAAAAATAATAAAGAAGGTGAATAGGTGAGGTGTTTCAAATGTATCCCGAAAATTTTACGACACCATTACCTCGTTTTCTAAGAGTTTTAGAGCTGTCCTTGTTTGAGGAATAAGAGGAAAAATCGTAATGAACTTCTCCCGTTAAGTGTTCTTGGATATGGTAGAAAAAGCATGCTAGTATAAAAGATTGAGAGGAAGAGAACACCTCCACGGCTTTTATACGTTGCCATGTGACCAGAGATATCAGTAACAGTGTCCACAGGACGCCAGTTGTCCATATTGAACAGAACAGGTGGCAAGCCTGTTGCTGCCTTAATGTACCTCTATAATGTGCCACTTCTTTTTCCGTTCCATTACCACTCATGCCAAAAATACTAAGCACCAACTTTCTTCAAGAATAAGTGCTTTAATCGACCACTCGTGCTTCGGGGGCTCGTAAAGCCGGCGTCCGCACTTCACATGCATAATAGTTATACTAGTTAGACGTTTGTATATATTACCATTATTATGATTGGAAAAAAAACGCCGAATAAGACACGTTTCTTGTATGGGGACCCCTTTTAATTTTTAAATTTATTTTATATTTATTACCTATTTGCTGTAACAGCACCTAATACACACTGAACATTTCCAGTGTCTACTTATTACGGTTCAAAAGGTAGGTACAGCTCTGTGAATAGCAGACGGACGGACAAAGACGGAACCCTAAAATCACCAATTCTATGTTCATTTATATTCTTATATTATCATTTTATCAAGAAATACAACAACCGGGTACACTATTTTAGTGTAGATACAATTTTTAGCTTCAGTTTGAAGAATATAATATTCTGAGCCTAATACGTATTTTTTTTCTATCATTCGTAAAAATTACAGTTATACCACTTTTTCCGTGCTTTTCTTTTCTTGGAAGGATATCACATATCAAAGTTGACATAGATTTTGCAGTATCTCTCTCATGGTTTCGTACTCAGAATATTCGAGCTTAGAAATTTTTTCATGAAATTTCATGCGTACCTCGCAAAATGATAATTCAGTTAAAAATACAATATTAAATTCAACAATTTCAATATGATACCACAAAACATCGAATTGGTATTTGAAGAGGCAAATTACAGTGTTTTCAGTAACTAGAAGTCTGGCAGTAAAATATTTAAGTACAAAATCAATACTTCCGGTCAACAATTACATTAAATCCAGTCGAATATAAATTTTACATACTATAAAACCTTTTTTCAACACAATTGCTCGTAACGTGAGTCTTATTACCTCAATTTGAGACTCACAATCACATATATTAAACAAGCGTGCTTTTTCTTTATATTACAGCACAAGAGTTATAATATAACCCAATGAAGTTAAATTCGTACAAGATTGCAAATTGTGTGTGTGTCCACAAAGCATTCTTAATTTAACCGCATAATACAGTTTTTATTTTTTAATGACGACTTTGTTGGCTGTTTGACGAAGTTATCCGTATCCATGAAGTTTATTTTTTTCCTCGCAAGTGTGTTGAAAAACGTTGTATGAAACGCGTGTGCATTGGTCATTACATACTCAACTTTCTTGTAGCGCTCGCCTGCTTGCTCGCGCTGAAAATAACGCCTCGTACGAAATGACCAACATAGCACCCTTGTATCACAATGTACTATTACGAAAAAGAATACTGATCAAATTTTGTTGCCGTTTTCATTATTAGATTGTTTGATTCACGAGTATTAAACATGGATAAATCAT
This sequence comes from Nemapogon koenigi, assembly GCA_963924495.1. Lineage (NCBI taxonomy): Eukaryota > Metazoa > Arthropoda > Insecta > Lepidoptera > Tineidae > Nemapogon > Nemapogon koenigi. The sequence continues at coordinate 9,167,033 of OZ004647.1, read as the reverse complement.
GTTTAGGAGCTGAGTATTAACAGTATATATCCACTTTTTGCCAGTTGTCCAGTTGAACAGAACAGGTGGCAAGCCCGTTGCTGCACTTAGTGGACCTAGATCACTTTAGCAGACTTAAATATCTGTTATTTTTAGAAGAAGCGCGGAATCTTTACGTGCCCTCCGTAGCATGAAGAGTCGATTAAAGCACATGGGCGCGTGGGAATTGCGCCCGGGTTTATTTATATATTTTTATTTCTATAATAGATAAGTAGTTATAAGCGTAAATCCATATTGTACCCGTGCGAAGTCAGGGGGTCGCTAGTAGCAAATAATTTTAATTTAAGTATGCCTACTATTATTAAATCCACTTTAGTAGAATTAGTAGCCTAAAAACTTTCAATATTAAGTATCATTGACACGAAAACTTTATCGATTATTACTAAAACTCATTCAATATTTATATTGTAATTTGTTGAAAATGTTCCATGTTCAAAACTCTTTGTTATTTTTGATGATTGCCTTTATTACATGCGTAGATCAATTTATTATTAAGGGGTTTTTAATACAAAATCGATGTACATAAATTATAATTATTTAATACTAGCTGTCCTCCTAGGCTTGGCTCCTTTATCCATATTTTTGCTGGGATAGACTATTCCCAATTTCTCTATAAATAATCCACCTGTGTCACTAATGTGTAACTGTGTTATGAAAGAGAAAACTAGGGCAAAGTTTAACCACCCATATTTCCTATTCCTTAAAACAAATTGAGAAAATAATGGCTATACCATTTAGATATATTGAATAACTAACTATATGCTAAATTACAGTGACACAGGTGGATTATTTACAGAGAAATTGAGAATAGTTTATCTTCATAGTTCGGTCGTTTATTTGTTTTTAATTCTTAAATCTTACGAAACGAAAGCTCCATCCTTTCAGGCGTTTCAGGATCTATTCTGGACATACAGACATAATTTTGGTGCGTCGGTGGCCAAGTGGTTAAGACGTCCGGTATTAACTAGACAGACCACGGGTTTGATGTCGGATCCCGGCCTTGTACAATAGCTTTAAAACTTATGTACATAATCCGATAAACTACACTCATACTTCCATCTGAAAATATACCTCAACAGAACTGGCCACTCGTTAGGTATAGCCTCACAAATACCGTAACACGGTTTCGGAAGGTCTGGGGTAACCCGTGAAGAAAAAAAAATTAAAATCTTTCAGTCCGTCCGTCCGCCGATGGACCGATTTTAATACGGTTTTCACTAATACATAGACTGATTCACCAGAAATGTTTATATGTATAAAACATCCTTTTGGTGGCCGAGCAGTAACCAATAATGTCAATGTTCCTATTTTGACGAAATTACCTATCCCATTTATTTATTAACTAACATTCCGCCTCTCTATATTACTTAGGGTAACGTAGCTTTTTATTCGAGAAAGAATTTTTAAAATCGGTTCGGTAGTTTGGGAGAAATTTACATAGATTTTATATTATACTAGCGGCTTGCCCCGATTTCGCCCGGAGTAACAATCATATACAATTAAACTTCACACTAATGTTTTTTTGCGTGCGTCGGTGGCCGAGTGGATAAGACGTCTGGTGTTAACTAGACAGACCCCGGGTTCGATCCCAGATCCCGGCCATGTACCAAAGGGTTTTTTTAATTAAAAAAACTTATGTACATAATCCGACAAACCACACTTAGAGGCTTTTCCATCTAAATATATATCTCAACAGAACTAGCCACTCGTTAGGTATAGCCTCACAAATACCATCGGCTAAACGAGGGAGATTTAGTCTTCCGCTGGGTACCCTGGAACCGTAACACGGTTTCGGGAGCTGAACCCGTGAAGAAAAAAAAACTAATGTTTTTAATTTATTCGCGAGTACACCCTTTGATGAGGTTGAAATGGGATTTTTTTTCTTTTAAGTATTCGTTTTTTTTTTCTAAAACCATCTTCGCATTACTGCCTTTTTAAATTAAGTTTTATATAGGTATATTATTTTTAAAATCACAGACAAACACTTTATTATTATTTTCAGCCCTAGTCGAGGTTACCCCCTACTCTATGCTGAAGACGGCTCATGACAAATTGTTTGTCACAGAAATATACATGCAGCCTTTGAAGTAAGGTTCATTAGGTAGCTCGGTCGAGTAGAACCTACTTGACACCAAAACGTGACTAGCTCCCTAATTCGAGATTCTGCGAATCTGCAAATCCTAAAACTGACTCTTTCGACTGCTCATTTTGAGTTGAGTTAGGTTTCTGTAGTATAACAATAACCCTTACATCGCTCAGTCTGCCCCAGTCTATTACAGCATCGACATCATAGTAGCCTGACTTTTTAAAGAAATTATTATGAGTTCCTACAAATATCTCATAGAAAAAAGCACTTTCCGTTTTTCCAGAATTTTCCAATTTTCCGGGGAACTTTTTAAATTTTTCTTTCCCTAAAAACCTTATTCAGACTAGTATAAACATTAAAAAAATTGGCCAAGAGGGAATCGAACTCATTACCATTTTTCCATGAGAACTTTAAGACATGGTTTTCGTTTAGCATCAAACTATGAGAGAGGCCCTATAAATTTTTCAAAATTTTAGACTCCGTAGTTTCGGAAATAAAGGAGGAGGAACGTACCTATTTAAATGTTCATATATTTTCTTTAATATAATTTTAAACTATGCATTTTAGAATATAAAAAAATAAATATTATTATTCATTAGATAAGCACTCGAAAAAAAAATTTTTTCACTTTTTAATATTTCCACTAAAATTAACCCACAAAATCGAAATTCGATTCGTCCGTGATTGGGTCATCAAACTATACAATATGTACCAAATTTCAACTTGAATCGGTCCAGCCGTAATCGTAACCAATAGACTTGCTTACTCTGTATACGATCAGACCACATACTATATACTCGTAGGAATTACTATTTCGAATCTGTTCAAAGGAACACCAAAATATCTAATGTGTGAGCCCTGTCTTCTACGACATGCCAGATATAAATCGACAAATAAATCTTTAAAAGCTTATGAAAGACACATCAATAACAACCACACGAAATCCAGTGACAAAATTTTGTTCCCGAATTCGATGAAATGATGGATGGAATCCGAAATTGATAGGGATTCTCGTATCAATCAATTTCTTATGTCGTGTTTCGAAAATGTCCTTAAAATATGTGCATAATCCTGAGGATTTAAGGTCCTGTCCATTCATGGATATGTAGACTTGGCATCACGCCTCTTATCCCATGAGGTATAGGCGTAGCCTATCGAATTGCTACGATCATGATATACTTCTTTCGTCTGAAGCGTGTTTGAATGTATGATTGATAATTCCACGTTTTTTTTTTATCTACTAAAAAAAAAATCTATCTACACATCATCACGCTTTTTATCCCATTAGGAGTAGGCAGAGACAATCGAATGTCATTTGTTACAATCCTGACATACCTCTTTAGCCTCTTATTCATCATACCTTTCATACATGCTCGGTGATTGTTAACATTGCCTTCATAACTAAATCTCATAAATGCCTTATATCCCAGCAGAGAGGAACGATTTGCTACGATCCTGATGTCTTTCGCTTCTTTTATATTTATCATACCTGCTCGGCGTGATTGCGAATACTTCGCACTTGCCGTCAATATTCAAGTATTGAATGTGTCCAATGCTGTTCATAAAAACATAAAGACCATTGTCAACTGTGACGTTGTTGTGAGCTAACATTTACCTTGGCTCCAATATTACTAGTGGCGGAGATCAAGAGGCGCTGTGTCATGGCGAGATTGGCTGTGGAAAGGCTCAGGAAGATTTGGAGAGGCAACAGAATAACCAAAAACTCCAAGCATCTACCATGAAGTGTCTGTCTGGTTTTTCCATTTTCCTGTATGATTGAAAGAACATCATATAAAGCAAGCAGAGACTCTCGTCTGTAGTGCATGCAGACGCGAATCTTAAAGTTCTTCAGGCATATCACTCCCAAGAGGTCGAATCGAAGGCATAAGATCACACGGTTGGTCTCCTACCAGATGGAGTGACCTGATTAGATCTGTGACAAAGTATTGTATCAATGAATGTTCCCGTGAGGCTGTTAACCGGAGCTGGTGGAGAGAAATCGTAAGAGAAGCGGCAATGTTCCTGAGTGATTCATGATCACCAAGGATGAAGAAGAAGAATGATCTAAATTGAATCATTTGAATAGTCTTTCAAATAGTTTATAATCAGGTGCCATAACATCTAAGCGAATTTTATAGCTCATAAAACACGTTGCGAAAACATTAAACTCCTTTTTTATTAGAGGCTTTCTTCACTATCTTGTTCAAATTACTTCAATGGTTCTCTCTAACGTAATGCTCTGTAATACCCTTTACATGTCTAGAAAACAGTCCTGGATTCAAATACCAGTAGGGGTCATTAATCGAACTTCAAAAGAAGGAGAAGGTTCTTAATTCGTCGGAATCTTTGTTTTTTTATGTATGTTCCCTGATTACTTGAAGACGCCTGGACCGATTCTGAAAAATTTTTTTTTGTTTGAAAGGGCACACTTCACAGGTCAGAATCTGATGATGGAATCCCGGAGAAATCGAGAACTCTTCAAATTTTATAGGCACACTTGAAGCGATTTGGGTGTTTTTTTATTTTGTTTGAAAGGATATACTTTCCAGGTGGTCCCATGGTTATCAGGTCAGGGATCTGATGATGGAATCCTGGACAAATCAAAAACTCTTCAAATTTTATAGGCACACTTGAAGCGATTAGGGTATTTTTTTATAGTGACTTGTGCATTTGCTTTCGGAAAGCACACTTTTCAGTGCCTAATTTTTGAAGTCGGTACACTTTTTTTTAAAAGCCAAATATTTTTTATTTCAAATCATAACCCTAACTCACCTATACATAGCACAATTTGAAACAAAGTATTTCACGCAAAAACTTCTGAACGCATTTTATTGCGGTGAGCATTAAATTGTAAATTAAGTCGGGGGAAAAGTTAGCTCCAGCGCGTTTTCGTGGCGTATGCTGTCTAATCCGTCAGAGATATAACAAAATGATGTAGGAGAGATTTGTGTAAAATAAAATTATCTGTAATAAAGTCAGTGGTAGCATATATATATATCTCTAATAAGTAAATAGTCATAAGCGTAAACAATATTTTTCATTTAGATATAAAAAAATCTATACTTATTAAAAAAAAACATTGATTATAGTGATTATACGTTATATAATAATAGTGTTTATTTTCTTTCATTGTCAACACCTCTATTAAAAAACCATAAATAAAACCTTTTTTTTAATAACATTGACACTTTAATTCATACAATAAAATGTCGTTCACTTGAGAGCAACTAGAATACAACTGAGTAAAGTGTTTACAATTGTTGCCTCGCGACTGTTTGTCAGTTGCGTTCGAATTACTTGCGAAATTTATATCTTCCATATTAGATGCCACTTTTTAAAATAATACGGCGAGCTGAATCGACTGAATAAAGAAAACTGCGCACGTGGACTCGACTAAGTTTCGAATGCTGAACTGAAAGTTAGTCTTTCCACCGATTTTCAATAGAGAAGTAATTCAAACTTTACTTGCTACATTGGAATTTATTACGACACATCTGAGTTACTTCTGTATGAGAACTTTTGTTTAAAACTCAATATTATTGTATACCTACTACCCACGCTTTTGACTCCAAAATAGCTCATTTGGGAAGCGCTCTGGGGGCAATCTATTCTGATATTACGAAATTAAATGCGAAAATGTGGTTGTTTGACCTTCATTCACGTGATATCATTCCTTCGCGAAAATTCTGATTGAATGTGTTATATCAAATACATTAGAGATGGTGGCAAGCTTTTGGCTCTGACTCCTAAAATATTTTTTATTGGAAGATTAGAGCCCTTTGAAGGACAAATTATGCTTTAGGATAATTTTCAGTAGATCCATTGGCTAAATCCATAGTGGATCTAGTGATACGTTTTTCTAATTAGATCCACTTTAAAGCTTCTTGTGTATTTCTCTGAAAACAAACCATTCCATTGGCGAAATCCATGATCGATCTAGAATTCGGTATGTAAAGTAAAAAATATCTATTCAGTATTAAAAAATAATTAATATATTTTCAAAGTTTTGCAGACAGACGACATAATGACGTCATCATTTACGTAACGTATCCATAATGCCCCATTTCTCCCATCAAAATCGGTTTACAACTAGCGGAGTAATCGATGTTCATAAAAAATATTTAAAAAAACGGTCCTAATTGAGAGACTGATGCTCCTTCTTTTTTCGAATTAGGTTAACAATATATACCTAAAACAGACCTAAGTTTTTAATTCACATACCGAATTAACCTTGATGTTTAAACGATTTTCATATAAAAACGTCAAAACCACCATTACGTGAGAGAAGTAGTCTAAAGTTACACAGTTAAACCAAACAGTTAAATCCGTTATAAAATAACCGGAGCAAACAATTTATTTGTAAGCAGCAGTTCAAACCGCTAATCCGTAGAACCTCGTCAGTTTGACTTGAACTTCCTCTGAAGTTACGATAGAGTAGAGTGTTTAATTAATTAATGTATGTGTCTCGGCTGAACGGATTTGAATGCGGTTTTAAGGGTCCGTGGCTGTCGGCCATCTTATATCTGTAGTTTAGTTATAGCCATAGTTTTTAACACAAACATTGCTATTGCGTTTAAAAAACTATGAATATTTAGAACTCTAATTAATGAAAATATGGCATAATCCAATTTAAAATAATAACTATTACCAATTTGAGTTGGAAATGTTGTATAAATAAACTCATTTTTCTAGGATTGAGATTTGCCATATTTTTTGACAGAAGTAAGATGGCCGACTGCCAAGGACCCTTAAAGACGTGTTTTGGAAATGACGTTCTTCTGAGAAAACTGAGAAAATTATCAAAGTAATTTCAAACTTATTTCATATACATTAAACGTTACGTAAATTAGAGAAATTTACGATATTCTTACAAAATTCCGAGACTTGTTGAAATATTTTGAGTATTTCATCAAGAACATAATATTTTTTTAAACTATATTTATTTACCAGCCGTTTATTTATTTACATATAGTATTTATATAGGTATTAAAATTATCTTAAATAGGTACTAAATTACAAAAATTAAATTAAATTACAAATAAAAAATTTCATGTAAATTACTATCTACTGGGAGAGTACCCAACAGACTGGCTACATTGCCTCGTTGGATGGCAATGCATATTCTTTGACCGAAGTAAGTGCTCCAGGTCCCCACAGTCCGATAAAATATTGAATAAATTTACTGTAGGTATCATGTTATTTTTATCATTGGGTCATTTTCAGATAAATACCTACTAAACAAGCTACTATTCTGCCCCGGTTTCACCCGTTGATTTTTTAATTTGACATAATAATTTATTCCGAAGCATTTCCGGGATAAAAATGTCACTCACCATCCATCTATCTTAAAAAAATACTCTTTTTTGACCTCAAAGAAGGATAAACAAACAAACTTAGAATACAATAAACATTTATAAAAAAATTGAAACATTAAAATAAAATTTTCGAATTAGAATAATAAAATGATAAAATCACGCTTTGTAGAATTTCAATCGGCTTACCGAGAAGTTTATAAAAAGCATAAAGCCATTTAAAGTCTCTTATCCAGTATATTTTATAGCATCTTTATGACAAAATTATTTCTAACAGTGAAAATAATATAGAAATTTATTGAATACTAGCTGATTGCCCGCTACTTCGTACGCGTTGTATTAGGAATATAGTTCACCCCCTTGGGAAGGTAGCGTGATGTTAAATAGCCTATAACCTTCCACAAGAATTGGGCATACAAACAAACAAATATTAATTTTATACAAATTAACAAATAAATCACGTTTGTTGTATGGGAGCCCTCCTTAAATATTTATTTTATTTTAATTTAATTATTTATTTTTAAAGTGAATAGGTATATAACTAAATATTCTGTGAATATTTCAAGCGTCTACCGTTGCCGTTATCGAGTAGGTAGGTAAAACGAGTAAAAAAATCACGATTGTTGTATGGGAGCCCCCTTAGATATTTATTATATTCTATTTTGTAGTATTTGTTGTTATAGCGGCAACAGAAATACATCATCTGTGAAAAATTCAACTGTCTAACTATCACGTTTCATGAGATACAGCTTAGTGACAGACGGACAGACAGACAGACAGACAGACAGACAGACGGACGGACGGACAGCGGAGTCTTAGTAATAGGGTTTCCGTTTCCGTTTTTAACGCACGGAACCGTAAAAATGGAAAAAAGCGACTTAGCGTTAACCTACCTGTTATATTTCCTTTGGCAACACTGGATATATCACAAAGAACATTGACATTATTGGTTACTGCTCCGCTCCCAAAGGACGTAGCGTGATGTTATATATCTGGCCTACAAACCTTCCCCGTGAACCACTCTATCTAATGGTACTAACAATAACAAAATCGGTTCAGTAGTTTTTGAGTCTTATAGAATACGAACAAACAAATATTGTTTTTTTATTATTAGATAGATTGAGCATTATTCCTAGATTTTAGATTATGGCACACCATCACGGTTTGGCCTTGTGACGTGGCCAGAGACATTGGTGACAATATCCAGAATAGTCAGATTCAATTATTATGTTTTTAATCATTATTTGACTTCTGAACCCTATAATTACATTATTTTAAATTGTAGGATAAATAGTTTTATGTCCCGGATTAACACATATGCTACATTTTATCCCGGAAAAAGTGGATAACATTTTTTAAGGCAGATAAAAAGAAACCTGTAAGACATCCCTTGAAGAAAAAAAAAAGATAAAAAGCAGTATTCAAATGCAGGTATTACATAGAAAACAAACATTTTTTTTCTGTGAGATAGGTAAATTAACACAAAAATTGCCAGCTCTGCCTACCCCTCATAGGATAAGAAGCGTAATGATAGACAGGTTAGGCTACATGATAAAGGAATATAATTATTACTAACTGAATCTGTAAAACAAATTTTCAATTGCAAACAATCGAAAACGCTTTTGTGAAACTCTGACTAAATCCACAATTTTCGCGCTTATTGCTCGCAATTTTAATAATAGGAAACCAATATTCCAAATTATGTTTGGCGGTTTTAATTGAGCCCCGATTTGATTTTCTAGCAAATATTATTGAATTAGTTTAATCAACTTAACTTAAAGGTTCACACGTGTAACAAGCACATGTGTCCCCAAATTAACAAGGGTATCAAAAATACCCAGATTGATTTGGTCCAAAATTAAAATAATCACACTTCTTCATGACTTAAATATGTTGCGGTGTGGCCAGACACAGCTCCCGAAACAATGTTATCGGTGCTAGGGTACCCAGCGGAAAACCAAATCTTCCTCTTTTAGCCGATGGTATTTGTGAGGCTATACCTAACGAGTGGCTAGTTCTGTTGAGGAATATTAGATGGAAAGTGGTCTGTTGGATTATATAGGTAGGTACATAAGTTTTTAATTATAAAAAGCCCAATGGTACATGACTGGGAAGGAACCGTGGTCTGCCTAGTTAATACCAGACGTCTTAACTACTCGGATACCGACCGGTAATACAATATAATCTGTGAAAATTTCAAGTGTCTACCTATTACGTATCAAAAGATACAGCCCTGTGACAGACGGACGGATAGACAGACAGACAGCGGAGCCTTAGTAATAGGGTTTCCGTTGTCACCCTTTGGGCGTGGAACCCTAAAAATAAAGGTGTGTATTTTATATTTTTATTTCAAAGATATTTTCACTAATTTGAATATTTTTGTTTTCTATCCAGGTTTTCATAATATTAGGATTTCGTACATCAAATGAAAAAACGGAACCAGTAGTAAGGGCTAAGGTATACAAATATATATTTTTCAATACACTTGCTCGAAAAGTGAACTTTCAATATCAGTAAACATGGCTCGTAAGTTGATTATTACGCCCTAGGGCAATTTCTTTACAATTTTTTTTTAATTTCTACAAGTCCAATGTAAAGGTTTGCTAGCAAGAAGTTTTTAACAACAAAGTTATGTCGACTTATACATAGAAAAAATAATAAATTTAAAAACTAAGCAATAAATTATCAACATTCTTGTTATTGGAAATGTTACGTCCGTGATCGGCTCATGAAACTCTATATATGTACCAATTTTCAACATTTTCGTCCAGTAGAATCAGAGAAAACAAGCTGTGACAGACGGACAGGCAGACACATGAGGGTTCAGTTTTTTATGGCATATGTTCGGAACCCTAAAAACTACTGCAAAGAAAACAAAAATATTTAAATTAGATTGCTAAAATTCTTTGAAATAAAAATATATAAAACCACTTCTGATGAAGAAAAAAAACCGCCTTCAAAACCAAAATGTGCTTTCGCTTCAAGTGTGCCTATAAAATTTGAAGAGTTCTCGATTTCTCCAGGATGATCTTGATCCGATGACCATGAGACTACCTGGAAAGTATACCCTTTCAAATCACTTCAGGCGTCTTCAAGTAATCGGAGAACATACATTTAAAAAAACAGATTCCAACGAATTGAGAACCTCCTTCTTTTTAAGTTCAGTTAAAAAGATACCTGAAATTTTACTTTGCATACCGAATTGGCTGAATCATGAATCTCTACAGCCTCTACTTTGGGAATACATTTTTTAAAAATTCAGCCAAATAAGTGGGTATCAAAAGAATGCTAGGATTATGATAGCAAGGGAAAGCCATGTTGAATTTATGATAAAATCTGTGAAGTGGCTTCACAATATGGGAGCAAAACTGAACTGCGCCTTTGAGTACACTTAAAATCAGCTGAAACACCGCACTGGAACAAAGTAGACCCAAGAGAGATTTTACTTGCCGCTGTATCTTAGACGTAAGACAGTTCATTTTAGAAATGGTAGGTTTTTAAATTATTACTCGTAAACTTTTAATAAGAAATTATCCGGGTTCAAGCCTCGACACCAGTGCCACAAAGGCTAAAAACCAAGATCTTTAAAAAATTATAGATACTTACATCAATTATCTATCTATCATCACGCCTTTTATGCCATTTGCTACAATCCTTTCGCTTCTTTTATATTCATCATACCTTTCATGCATGCTCGGCGATTGTGTCTACTTTTAATATTTCCATCGATCAATACATTTTTATATGTTCAATACAAGTACACCTAGGTCGTCCTCTGCCAGCATTGCCTTTTACTTCAGCCTTATAAACCTTTTAGTCAATATTTCATCCTTCATTCTTTCTACGTGTCCAAATCAACGTAAACTATTTTTTTATTTTAGTCACAACATCTTTCACTCCGCATTCTTCTATAATGACATCGTTCCGGTCATGATGCGATCAACACGCTTTATATCGCGCATTCTACGTAAAGATCTTTGCACTGGATTTATCTTACTTGCATGCTTCTTATTCCATACCCAAGTATCGCTTCCATAAGTTAGTGATGGATCTAATATAATAATAATTATTATATCTCTAGAGTCTAGGCTCTTGTTCTGTATAATATGTACAACTCGCTAAATGTGAACATTGTGTCTTTGGCCAAGCCGCAAGGTATTGTGTATTAAGAAACGAATTGCGGAATTTAAAACTTAGGCTTAGGTTTTTTTCTTTCTTCACTTATCGGTCCCACCCAGGATACCCAGCGGAAGAAAAGACTTCCTCCTATAACCGATGCTATTTGTGAGGCTATACCTACCTATAATAAGTGGACAGTTCCTTTGAGGTATATTTAGATCTAAAAGCCTCTAAGTGTGGTTTGGCGGATTAAGTTTTTAATTATTAAAGTATAAGGGCACATATCTTTTATAAAAGATATCAAAAAATTATAATTATCCTACGGAACCCTGAAAAAAGGGTAAAATAACTTGGACATCGAAATGTGGCGGAATGGAAATAAAAACTGAATAAAAAAACTGATAAAAAATCGACCGCGAACGTGCTCAAAACGATACTTCATGGATTCTGTTTTGTACTGCTTTTTTTTTTCGATGCGGATAAATTTCCCTTCTGGTGGTATAGGGAGTAAATATTAATTACTACTAGGTTTTATTTGGTTTTATTTGGTTTTATTTGATACTCGCTTTTTTATATATGCTGTTTTAGTTCCATCACTTACTTATGGAAGCGATACTTGGGTATGGAATAAGAAGCATGAAAGTAAGATAAATGCAGTGGACATGCGGTCTTTACGAGTGAAAGATGATGTTGTGACTAAAATGAAGAAAAGTAGTTTACGCTGGTTTGCACAGGTTGAAAGAATGAAGGATGAAAGATTGACTAAAAAGGTTTATATGGCTAAAGTGAAAGGAAATGCTGGCAGAGGACGACTTAGGTGTACTTTTATTGAACATATAAAAATGTATTGATCGATGGCAATATTAAAAGTACACACAAACGCCGAGCATGTATGAAAGGTATGATGAATATACAAGAAGCGAATAGTAGAGGTTCTCTTGACATGAACCATGCAGATTGTGACCAAATCATGGAAACTTGGTACAGGTGTAGCCTAGGTCAAAATGAACAGATTAAGCCCTGGCCCCACCAGTTCCACCCACAGACCCACAAATGGCTCTGTCTGGCCACACCACAAGGAATCAGATTTTTTTTATTGAGCTTCAGTTTTAAGCCCCGACCTCTACAATGAGTTTCCTAAATAGAACAAACTGTACCTATGCCTCAAAATATCTCAAGTAACCAGTCGCTAAGAGCCTTAAAAATATAATCTGCTGGATTTTTTTTATCTTCCTTTGGTTTGTTGAGTTTTGTGAATAATTTGTTTTTGTACGTAGACCAATTTATTAGTAGACATAACAAAGAGTGTTTATTAATATGCCCTATTGAAGTTTCTACAATTTTCACCAAACCTTCTTGGCCAGACTGAATATTTTATTTGACAAACAAAATAAACATATCAGTGTGACCAGAGACACCAATAGTATCCAGTTTTTGCTATTTAAGCATATTAAACAGAATGTCATGTCGATAGCTTGTCTTGAAACTGAGAGGTCCCAAAATTCAATACCCACTCGTTTAAAAAAAATGCTAAAACCAATTATCTTTAAGAATAATTATGTGCTTTAATAGACTCCTCGTGCTTCGGATGGCACGTCCGCACGTCTTCTAAAAATAATAGATATTTACGTCTGTTAAAGAAGTGACGTCCATTAAAGACAGCAAAAGGCTTGCCACCTGCAATTTTCTCGACACTAAAAGATAGATAATTTCACATACTTTAAGAATACACTAACTAAAATTTGATAATTTTAATAGTTTTTGTAAAAACTTAGAAAAGCCTTCCCTGAAGTCCTTTTCGTGTTTTTTTAAATACCGATTTTGTTGAGAAGTCGTACTTTCTCATGTTTTTGGTACTTGAATATTGGTCTATCTTATCTTATCCTTGGTTACCTTATCGGTTTTAATAGTAGTCCATCTCGCTCACATCTTTATAAAGAGATATGGACAAAATAAAAACTAAGTTCGTTGCGCTGTGATGCGTCGCCTAAAGAAAATTGGCTCTTAGCGTTTTTAGTACTAGTCATATTTGACCCGGATCCACCCAGTTTCAAGTCCAACGGTCTACCAACAATGCTATCGACTGCAATTAACTTCCCGACACAACAAATACATTAAGATTATCCAAGATGCCCGTAGTATTGAAGTTCCTACAATTTTCACCAAACCTTCTTGGCCAAACAGAATATTTTTGTTCGCTAACTATCTGATTGCCTTTAAAGTAGAAAATTGTGTCCCCCAACTTCTGAACAAATAGCTTCAGACTCGATTCATTATACGTCTTCAGTGTGGAAAGTAATTCAAAGTTGCTTCCTTGCCTTTTCTGCTCTTATTCTTTTTACAATTTTCCCTTGAATATATTTTTGCTATGCAGGAACACGGCGGAGAATTCTTTAATATTAGTCTGCTTTGTTTGTTTTATCTACCAAGATACGTAACATCATATTATACATAAACTAGCTACTTGGACCGGCTTCGCTCGTGTACAATATTGCTTTTGTAGAAAATTTGAATCAAATATTCTAGACCCTTTTAGATCCAAACTAAAAGGGAGGTACCAAATGAGGTCCATAATAATTGCAACTTAAAATGAAGCCTTTATAGAGTCGAATTAAATTTAATTTTTTTTCATCGTGGGTTGCCTAATGGCACCTGGAACCGTGTTGTCGGCCCCAGTGTTTTTTTTTATAGAAAAGACGACATGTGACTGTTCGCACCTCTTTGGCCATATAAGAAGTTTCTTTTTATTTTCTGTCAAGGAACAGTTTGACTATAAGCTGTCTAGTTTTTTTTATTGTTGACATTCAATTTGGTTATGATTGATTAAACATATATTACTAAGATTTTCTAAGTTTTTTTATGTATTAACATGATATTTTTGGTCCTTCGAGCCGGATATGAACCAGCGACCTATGGATAACTAACAAAGTTAAGTAATATTTCAAATGCGAATCGAAAATCTACGCAAATAACTCCTTACGTATCTCCATACAAAGTCTACGCTACGGGCATCACGGTTTCACTGTCGCGTCAACAACAAGGGAGACGACGTGCAAGCAGTGTCTACTGGCTGCGGTGCAGGCGCTACGTAAAGGAAATCGCAACGGCAAATCGCAATTTCTAATCGTCAATTTATCATTCGACAGAGTACCCATCTTCGGCCTATACAAGTATACACCCAAATCAATACAAATTTGACCGAAAATTCTTGGACCATCAATTGTTTGCTGGTGCATGAGCTGCCAGCTGGTCGAGGAAGTTTTGGCAGTGGGGTTGGTCTACGGCTGAAAGAAAGTGAGTCCATTCCATATCATTCCATCTGCATTACACGATTTCAATTTCAAAAAACAATATTTGTTATTTTCTAATTTGTTCGATTTAAACATTATTCTCTAATTTGGCAAATTTCAAAATTGTGTAAATTTAAATTTGAAATTGAATTTTCGAATGTCACTTTTGTTTTGAGTTTTAATAACAAATGTCAAATTCAAACTTAAAAATGGAGAACAATGACGAATATGCTAAATTAATACGAAAGCGTGGTTCTATTAAAGCGCGACTCACAATTTTTAAGAAACATGTTTCGAAATATCCTTCGGAAACTTTATTGCCAGACCCAGAGTGTCAGGAATTGGAGCTTAGGGTTGCCAAAATGGAATCATTGTCATTAGAGTTTGATGAAGTTCAATTAGAAATCGAATGTGTGTGCGAGGATCCCGACGAGCAATATATCGAACGAGAAGTTTTCGAAACCACTTATCTAAATGCAATGGTCGAAGCTAGGGATTTATTAACGCGTACTAGGCGTGCACGGTCAGGCTCCCTCGACAGTAGCCAGGGTAGTCAGTTCCAGTCTATGATGAAATGCAATCAGGGAGACAATGGGGGCTCTGAGGTTCATCATGGCGGTTCTTCTAATGGTAGGCCGTATCAAATTCGTCTTCCGACGATATTTCTTCCAAAATTTGACGGAACCTTTCAAAACTGGCTACACTTTAGAGATACATTCTGCTCTTTGGTGCACAACAATGAGTCGCTAGATGCTATAAGTAAATTTCATTATTTACGAGCCAGTTTGGAAAGTGGTGCGTTAAATTTAATAAGCTCACTTGAGCTCACAACAAGCAACTACCTTATTGCATGGGATATGCTTATCGATCGTTTTGACAACAAAAGGCTGTTAATTAACACTTTTGTCAAATCGCTGTTTGACGCCAAGCAACCACGCGAGACATCAAAGGATTTACGCGAGTTTATAGACATGTTCAACAAGAACCTTCGCTCTCTTAATGCATTGGGAGAGGCGACTGAAGGATGGGATACACTCCTCGTTCACATAGTGACCACCAAGCTGGACCCATGCACCTTAAAGGAATGGGAAACCTTTAGAGGCTCCAGCTATAAAATGGACTATGCTGCGCTCGACACATTCTTAAAGAACCGAGCAGATCTTCTCGAGAGTTTGGAAGGGCACAACAAGCTAAAGCCGTCTACTTCATCAAGACCTTATGTGAACCGAGGATTAGCAACTGTCAGTAACTCGCAGTCGAAGTGGAAATGTGTGGTATGCAATGGAGACCACACAATATATCATTGCGTCGACTTCCTCAAAGAAGCTATATCTAAACGAAAAGAAATCGTCAACAAGGTGAAAGCTTGTCACAACTGTCTTCGAGTTGGCCATACTATCTACAACTGCAAGCATTCAACTCATTGCTACATTCCAAGGACGATGAGACGCCGCAGAAGCAGGAGACCATGACCGATTCAAAGATCATAACAACTACTGCCAGAACGTCACACCAGGTGCTCCTATCTACAGCATGCGTCAAATTATTTGACAACGAAGGTAATGCGCATGTTGTTCGCGCTTTATTGGACTGTGGCAGCACCTCATGTTTCGTCACCGAAAAGCTTGCGAAGATACTACAGCCAAAGATGACAGCTGTCAATACAACAGTCACCGGGTTGAATAATCGACCATCATCAATTGCCAACATGTGTGCTTTGCATCTAGAGTCTATTTATGGGACATTTGAAGCGACAATTGAGTGTTATGTCATTTCTAACATAACAGAACCCCTCCCTGTGTACCAGATGAACATACAGGAAATACAAATTCCGTATACTGTCAACCTAGCCGATCCCGATTTTGCAACGCCAGGGGACATCGACTTACTACTAGGAGCTGAAATTTTCTGGAACTTGATCCAAACGAAGCGTATCTACATTGGCAAGGATCAACCCACTCTTCAAGAGACGAAGTTAGGATGGGTGATTTCAGGAAGTGTTCCTGCAGCTCCTAAGATAAGATGCCATATTGCCTCTATATTGGAAGTTCAAGATCAACTTGCAAAATTTTGGGAACTTGAAGAAGTGACTGAAGTTAAACCCTGGTCCGAAGAGGAGCATGATTGCGAGAAGATATTTCAAGATACCACAGAACGCCTTTCAGACGGAAGATTTCTTGTACAAGTGCCATTAAAACAAGAGGCACGGGCACTTGGGGATTCTTTCTCAATGGCTGAAAGAAGGTTCTTGTCACTCGAACGAAAACTTCACGCAAATCCCAAGCTTTTCGATGCTTACAAGGAATTCATCCACGAATACGAGAGCATGGGCCATATGTCAAAGATTACACCTGATGACACTGTCAAGCAGTTTTACCTACCACATCACGCAGTAATCCGAGAAGACAGCTTGACAACAAAGCTGAGAGTCGTCTTTGACGCTTCTGCCAAAACATCCAGCGGGCTATCTTTCAATGATATCCAATTAGTCGGACCTGTTGTGCAAGATGACATCCTCGCAATCTTGCTGAGATTTAGACAACATGCAATAGTTATCTCTGCCGATATTGCCAAGATGTATAGACAGGTTCTTGTGCGTCATGAACAAAGGCCGCTACAACAAATCATATGGCGGGAGAACAAGCACGAGCCCTATACGGTGTTTCAATTGAACACTGTTACCTATGGGACTGCTTCAGCTCCGTACTTAGCTGTCAGATGTTTAAAGCAACTTGCCCATGACTGCAATGACCGCTCGATTGGTACAGTAATTGAGCATGACTTTTACGTCGATGATTTGCTTTCTGGAGCAGATACCATAGAAGAAGCAACTAGAATCTGTACTGAAGTCAACGCTCAACTACTATCAGGATGTTATGAACTCAGAAAGTGGAGATCAAACAATGTGACAGTTCTCGCAAATTTGTCCGATGTGGCAGCTAACTGTCAATACACCTTCAACGAGTCTTTTGAGTCCAAGACGTTGGGTTTGTTGTGGAACAGTGAAGCTGATACTCTCAATTACAATATATCGCTTTCTGCAAATGTAAAACCTGTTACAAAACGAACGATTTTGGCAACGATCTCACAGATCTTTGATCCATTGGGTTTAGTGTCACCTACGGTCATACAAACCAAGGTTTTACTGCAACGATTATGGCTTAAGAAACTGGATTGGGACACCGAAGTTCCAAATCAAACAGTAAGTGACTGGAACGAAATCGTTGAGACACTACACCACCTCAATGCCATGGATATTCCCAGACATGTACTAGTGAACCAACCACAGCAAGTCGAAATTCAAATCTTTTGCGATGCATCCGAGTTGGCGTATGGCGCTTGTGCATACGCTAGATCTATCGATTCAAATGATACAGTCCACTCTCATTTACTATGTGCAAAGGCCAAAGTAGTGCCACTCAAGTCTACGACGTTGCCGCGACTAGAACTGTGTGGTGCGTTGGTAGCGTCTCGATTATGTCAAAAGATCAAACAATCATTAAGGCTTAAAATTGATAAATTCGTATTTTGGTGTGATTCTTCTATTGTTTTGGGTTGGTTAGGAACCCAGCCAAACAACATAAAGACATTTGTACGAAACCGAGTATCAAAGATTCAAGAAGCTACTGCTCCGTACACATGGCGATATGTTGCAAGTGATGCGAACCCAGCCGATATCCTCTCGCGAGGAATCAAAGCTGATGCCATTAAAAATCACAAGCTATGGTGGCACGGACCCTCGTTTCTAAAGATGGAGGAACGGTTGTGGCCTACCCATGATTTTATCAATCCCGTTGAGCTACCCGAACAACGAGTGATTTCGAATATTGTTACGAAGCCTCAAGATGATATAATTGAAAAAATACTCAATCGATGCTCTTCATTGACTAAAATGAAGCGAGTGTTGGCATACAGCTTGCGTTTCATCGGCAATACTAAGGTTCATATACCAGGACATCGAATCAAGGAACCACTATCATGTGATGAACTGGACAAAGCTTTGATTATCATACTGAAGAATGTACAAGCTAGACATTTTGCAAGCGAGATTGAGATGATAAAGTCAAACAAGGAATTTCCACGAAGCAGTTCTTTTGCTAAGCTGCAACCTTTCCTATGTCCTATGGGACTCGTTCGTGTACGTGGTAGATTGTCGCAATCTAACGCAAGCTTTGATGTCAAGCACCCTATAATATTACCAAAACGTGACATCTTAACTACGAAGGTTTTTGAAGATCAGCATATCAGATCAATGCATGCAGGTCCTCAATTATTATTAGCTAACGTACGCCAAAGGTATTGGCCAATCGGGGGTAGGGATTTTGCCAGATCTATAGTTCACAAATGTATCACGTGCATGAGGCTAGCTGCTCGTGTGAATTATCCCATCATGGGAGATTTACCGGCTACTAGAGTTGAAGAATCAGTTCCTTTCAACGTAACTGGAGTTGACTACGCTGGTCCAATCATGATTAGTAGCAAGAAAGGTCGTGGCGCCAAATATGTCAAGGCTTACATATGCGTTTTTGTCTGCTTTGCTACTAAGGCAATTCATCTAGAATTAGCTACGGATATGACGAGTGCTACATTTATACTAACGCTCAAACGATTTATTGCTCGTCGTGGAATGCCTTCTCACATTTATTGTGATAATGGGTCTAATTTTGTTGGTGGTTGGAATGAAATCAAGGCTAAATTACAAGATACCTTTTCGAATGACGGCATCCAGTTTCATTTTACGCCTCCCTACGCTCCCAATTTCGGCGGTCTATGGGAAGCAGGCGTTAAGTCTACCAAAAATCACCTAAAGCGCGTTCTTGGTTTAGCTCATCTCACGTATGAAGAGTTAAACACTACATTATGTCAAATAGAAGCTATTCTAAATTCGCGTCCTTTAACACCATTATCATCATCCGCAATAGATTTGTCACCTCTCACTTCGGGTCACTTTCTTATTGGTCGCCCACTGACCGCACTGCCGGAGCCTACTTTCCCTGCTGGTAACGCTGTACAAAGATATCAACGGATAGAACAGTTACGGCAGCACTTTTGGCGTCGCTGGAGTATCGAATACTTATCACAACTGCAACAGAGAGCGAAATGGAATCGAAGAATTCCTTCTATAGAAATTGGGACTCTGGTCGTAATCAAGGAGGACTTTCTCCCACCATTGAAGTGGAAAATGGGACGAATAACTGCCGTACATCCTGGCCGAGATGGTGTTGTCAGAGTAGTGGAGAATTTCACTGGGTCCGGGTCATGCAGGCGTCCTGTTACCAAGATTTGTCCTCTTCCAATTTGTTGAAGTCAAGACCTTCAAGGGGGCCGGCATGTTCGCACCTCTTTGGCCATATAAGAAGTTTCTTTTTATTTTCTGTCAAGGAACAGTTTGACTATAAGCTGTCTAGTTTTTTTTATTGTTGACATTCAATTTGGTTATGATTAATTAAAAATATATTACTAAGATTTTCTAAGTTTTTTTATGTATTAACAGTGACCTTGCCACCGCCTGATTGTTAAGCATAGGTGGCTGGTCCATGAATGCGCGCGACTCATGTACTCAGCAAAAGACCAACTCTTCCTCTTTTAGCCGATAGTACATGTGAGGCGATACCTAACGAGTGCTCAGTTCTGTTGAGATATATTTAGATAAGTGTGGTTTGTCGGATAAGGTTTGATGGAAAAGCTTCAAAAAACCCATTGTTACATGGCCGGGATCTTGCTCTTACTTGTTTTATTGGTAATTTATACTTTGCATTGTCATGGGCATTGCATGGCCTGGATATGTGGCAAGCCCTTCTCAACACCTTATAAAATAAATATGAAGATTATTCCAAATTAAGTTAGGTTAAGTTATTTTGTAATTTAAATTTTTTTTTTTTTTTTGGAAATTCGTCTCCTAAAGATATAAAAGGTGGAAAACGGAGGTGATTAACACTAATAAATTGTCAATAAAAAATCAATTAAAATAATATACAGAACACATATATTTGGATGATATGAAATATTTATAAACCTACAGAATATCGGATATGGCATTATTAATATTAATGTATCTCGCGCAAGTTGCCTCGTATGTATGGAATATGAGCAAAGTTTCGATAATATTGCACCTGCTATATTTCGTTTTGTTTGAAATTGTCCAAAGTTCGACAGGGAAATTTGTAGCGAGTGGAAAGTTTCAGGTTTTTTTCGTTAGTAGGAAGTGAGAAAGGGCAGTATATTTTGTTGACAATATTCTTCTAAATCAGATGTTTAGCCTCTTGTCGATTTTTTATTTTTCGTAGTCTCCTACCTGCCAAATACTCATCGGCGGTAACTGTAATTTTTTCTCCCCTTAAATACATACACCTTCTCACCTGTTTCCCATAGGGGTAGGCTGAGAGTATGGAGCGCAATTTCTCTAGATCTTCGTCCACATCCACTTTTCATACATGCACCTCTATTTCTAGTATTCCGTTCCTGAACCGTTTGTTTTTCCGTGTTATTTAACTTTAATCAAGCCTGAAAAATTCCGTTATCGAGTTATTTGTGTGTTTATTTCTCTAAAAAGGAAGTGACATCTCTAGTTCCTATATATGAAGTAATAGGAGGATTCTACGTCATGTCATGGCGATCGACGCGCGCCTTTTGACGTAACATGATGGGGAATCCGGTTTAATCCCGCCCGCGCTGTGATAGTTGTGATTAATCTGTAATTAATAAGACATATCACAGGCAGGATCATCTTAAAATCCGATAAATCGACATATTGAAGCTATAAAGGCTATAATACTTGACATTGGCAAATCATCGATTAACATTAGTGGAGACGAAAAAAGACGAAGAAGTAATAGATTTGTCACCGATTCTATTCTATAGGTAAATTTGTAAGTTCATGTTTAGGAAACCGTGTTATCTTGATATTCGACGTCGAGAGTAAAATAGCCGCTTGTCATCAAAATCAATTTTATTAGCTCCCGAAATTCAAAACATCCCGTCAATTCAATTCAATCAACAAAGAACGAGCAGAAAAAATAAGCTAAAAAAACAACCCAATGACGCAACAGAAGCTCCGTGTTCCAAATTCAAATTTGCCAATCACCGGCGCGTTGTAACGGCTTTCTAAAATGGCGGCGCTAACGGTTGATTAAATTCTGTCTTTATGTGAACGCGGGGTGCGTTCCAGAAATTAACTTCGCGTGCTTGCTATTAAATTTCTCCACGTCGTCGTTCGAGTATGTTTTTTACTGCATTCATTTTATATTTCATACCTGCGAACAAAGTTTATGGTGTTGAATATGATAACAGGGAAGTGGGAAAAATCTCTCTTCGTTAAATCCGCCTGTGTAATGGCGGTCATTAAAATCGTGTTCTGATTATAATTGCAAATTGTGTCCAAAAAAGGTCGCAGTAAAAACAATTTACCGTTTTGTTGTTGCAAGAATATCCATGAGAATGTAATACGAAATGACTAAATTTATCATAAATTTCTCCCTAAATGGTTAAGTCATATGAAAATAGGTGCACAAGAAAAAAAAATAACAATTCAAATTAATGGCATTAAAAAAAAGTACTCGAGGCAAAACAGTTGAAACGAATGCAGTTTGTATGTATGTATTTCAAAGGTATTATGAATTTTAAAACATAACATGAATAGATATTTTTTTTGGTTCCAGTTATCCATCATTTTATCCCATTCGGAAAAGGCAAAGGCAAACCGCCATACAGCCAAGTCTTCAATATTTTAAGGTTAAACCCAATAACATGAATAAAGCAATAGAGGTGTTGATAGTGAAAGAAAATAAATCATATTTATATGTCTGTCCGTCTGCCACCAGGCTGTATTTCTGTTGCCATACTAAAAAACAGAATAAAATATATATTAAGAGCTAGTCCGACTCGCTCTTGCCCGGTTTTTTTAATAAAATATTAACAATTTCACATATTTTTGTTTTAAAAAAAATTAACATTATATAGTCTAGTGTAATCACTAAAATATTGTTTTTTTTTAATATCTAAAAGAAAAATCTTTAATGTGAATGACGTCACATTTTCATAAATATTCAAGTAGATAACCACAGACTATTAACTAATTATATAAATTGTCTGTCAATCTGTCACTGGCTTAGTTATTTTCTTGTTATTTCATCTAATCTGTAATCTGTAATTATGTTCTTGGTTTGCGTGAATGTGACGTCATTATCGCGCCCGAACGTGTTCGCGGGAATTTGAAAACAAAAATTAAAAAATTATTAGTTAAAAGTTAAAATTTAATTAGGTATAACAAGTTAGGTTTTTTGGTGGTATTACATTAAAAAAATTACAGTTACCGCCGATGAGTATTTGGCAGGTAGGAGACTACGAAAAATAAAAAATCGACAAGAGGCTAAACATCTAATTTAGAAGAATATTGTCAACAAAATGCAATTTTTAATAAATTTTTTTTAGAAAACCAGATCTATTTACGAAACTGAAAAAAAAAATTGATTTTAAGGATATGACAAAATATTGTTATTGTTTTGAAAATATTATTAAAAACATTTTACTCTATAGAAAAAAATCCTAAACACTCCTCTGAAAACTTTATTTATCAAATTTTATGGCTATAATATAGATGTTACCATTACAAAAATTAACATGAATATTTTTTTGGTAATTATCTATCCTTTCATTGTAAAATTATTTCTATGTTGTATAGGATTTTTTTAAATTGCGTTTTAAACAAAAATTATCGCTTACGTTGAATCGCTTACCGTTTCTATCCTGCTCGCGTGCGCGCGATTCTGGATAAAATGCGTTCTGCTCTTTCATCACTCATTTTCCAGTTTGTAACCAAACTCCTCCGAAACACAAAATTTTTTGTGTATTTTCGGTAGATCTGAGAATAGGTCGTAAACTATTTTTCACCCTCCTACCCCCACCCCCCCCCCCATTTTTTAATCGCGATTTTTTTAATTTTTGTATGAACAATATCCAAAGTTAGTGGTAAGGGTCCCTATACCAAATGTTTGGGCAGGACAATGTCTGCCGGGTCCGCTAGCGTGGTAGTACCCAAAGGGTAAAAACGGTAGATAACTAAGGTTCCGCTGTCCGTCCGTCTGTCCGTCTGTCACCAGGCTGTATCTCATGAACCGTGATAGTTAGACAGTTGAAATTTTCACAGATGATGTATTTCTGTTGCCGCTATAACAACAAATACTAAAAAATAGAATAAACGTGATTTTTTGCCGTTTTTATAGTTTGGCCGGTTTTTTTATATACCTAGATATCCAAGACAAGCTTATTGTTTTCTAGGTATTATGTACATAGTTTATTGGATCAGCTGCAGATATTAGGATCCTATAATCCGGGTAAATGCCGGCGTAAGTCATTTAAACTGCCCTCAATGTCAGATGTCCGTTCGACGCAGCGTCCCACAAAATGCCGACGCTTGCTTGCCAGAATAGCCTTATATTTCACGATGAGAGTTTAAGCTATATCCACTCAATTTGGGGCAACTAGAAAATGGTTAACGGTATACTCTAATAAAAGTTTATTATTATAGTAGTTGCTTTGGCACGTTGAACGAATGAAGATGAAAGATTGAAGAAAAAGTGACGGAGGTGCGTCGGTGGCCGAGTGGTTAAGACGTCTGATATTAACTAGACAGACCACGAGTTCAAGTCCGGATCCCGACCGTACCAAAGAGTTTTAATTAAAAACTTATGTACAATCCGACAAACCACACTTAGAGGCTTTTCCATCTAAATATACCTCAACAGAACTAGCCACTCGTTTGGTATAGTCTCACAAATACCATCGGTTAAACGAGGGAGACTTAGTGATAGAAAGAAAAAAAATGGATGAAGTGAAAGGAAATGCAGAGAACCTAGAACCTGTACTATTATTGAACATATAAAACATTCGATCGAAGACAATATTAAAAGTACACACAATCGCCGAGCATGTATGAAAGGTATGATGAATATAAAAGAAGCGAAAGAGGTTGGTCAGGATCGAAGCAAATGGCATTCGATTGTCTCTGCTTACCCCTCTTGGGATAAAAGGCGTGACGATAGATAGATGTATAACTAAATTTTGCACACTGCTTTAACCTTATAATTTCGTCAACATGAAACAAAAATTAGATGCAACGCCTATGTACTCATTATGATCCCTGAAACTTTTATCAAAATCCATTTATCCTTTTGTAGCCTTTTTTAGACAAACCTTAGAACAGACAACCATTTTAATCAAAATCGTCATCTATATTCCAAATAAATATTATATCTCACATAATTGCGAAGATCTATAGGGTTTGGATTAACATGACAAAACGGCTAAACTAATTTTGATATATGTATTCATGATGGATATGGTACTCAATGGGTCATGAACCTAAAATATAGGATAACCGTCAACAAAAACTAGACCCTGAAAAAATACTCCTGAATTTTTTCAGCTTTATAAAGTATACCTACCTAATTTAATTCTTCTAAGTAGCTCTTTTTAACCGACTTCAAAAAAGGAGGAGGTTCTCAATTCATCGGATACTTTTTTTTTATGTATGTTCTCCGATTACTTGAAGACGCCTGGACCGTTTTGTTTTTTTTTTTTTTTGGATGAAAGGGTATACTTTCCAGGTGGGTTATCAGGTCAGGATCTGATGATGTGATCATGGAGAAATCGAGAACTCTTCAAATTTTATAGGCACAATTGAAGCGATTTGGGTTTTTTTTCTAGTGACTTGTGCATTTGCTTTTGGAAAGCACACTTTTCAGTGCATATTTTTTTAATTGGTTTTTTTTAATTAAATTTTAAATTGTCAAATTCATTGTAGAATATATTTGTCATAAAACTATTTAAAGAAAGTATATGTACCGACTTCAAAAATTGTGCACTGCAAGGTAAGAAATTATTAATATTTCATCGTAGAATTTTAAGACGGTCGGTGCCAAATTAGGATGCAAATTTAAGTAACATCTAAGGTATCTCACAGAAAATTTTCGGTACGACCGCCGTATGATCGAGATTGAACACAGGCCACACATTAGCAATGTAAATCATACGATCTAGATCACATGCAATTACTCACCCACACAGACACACAAGATTCGATTAAACAAAGGCGTGTGGATGTGTGTGTGTGACAGATCGTTCCGGCCATCGAAATCAACCACAAATACAACAATTTGAAAACGGATGGTGGGCCGCGCGTACAAGAATTGGACGAGTCTGTGGTCGATTTCGGTGGACCATATGGCGCCGCGACGGCGATTGGACGAATGAGTGGGCACCTTAAGAAGATAATATTGTATTCTTGAAAATTGCGAGCTTAGTAGTTTTTAATTTAACACCAATACTTTATTAAACAAAAAAGAAATCGTCAAAATCGGTTCACAACTATGTCTAGAAAAATACGGTCCGAATTGAGAACCTTCTTCTTTTTTTCGAAATTGGGTAAAACCAGGCATTTTATTGTTTGCAATACTAAAAAGTTTGAAAAACACTGTAGGTTAGTCATGTAATAAAATTAAAATTTTAATAACTATTAGATAGATTTCTTCTCAACATTCATTATTCAAGCTACTCCATTCTCGTTATTAAAAATTTAACTATACAAGCTAGCCTGAGCTCCAGTATCGAATGTTTACAGCCGAACAGCAAGATTAAAATTATATTTTGTTAGAAATTTCCCCGCTTTTTCCTGTCGAAGCGCGCTTCAAAATTTTAAACGGAGTACATATTGTGCTATTATTAACATTCTCTTTATCCTTTTTAGGGTACCTTAGTCTGGCATCCTTAAACTTTTAAACCAATTTATATAGCAAGCTGTGTCGTCAGAGACGTCAGTAACTGTGTCCACTTTTTGCCAGTACTTCATGGCTGTGTCACTTCTGCGTCTGTTATTTTTAGAAGAAGTGTAAATTTTTCCTCCGATGCACAAGAATTCTATAAAATAAAGCACATATTCTGAAAGACCATTTAAATTTTATTATATTAATAATTTTTCTTGAGAACGGCTGGACCGATTTGGTTAATTTTTTAAAATTAGGTTTGTAGGGAAAGAAAAATTGGGAAAGTTTCCCGTAAAACTGGATAATTCGGGAAAAAGTGAAAGCGCTTTATACTATGGAATTTTTATATGAACTCAAGACCATAATAGGGTATGAAAGTTAATATGGACTCCACAAGCAAAGCGTAAAGCTAGTTTCAAATAATTTCAATTGTACTTTGACAACATCGTTAATCAGTCGTAATTTTGTAAAGTTCTCATAGAAAAATACTCGATGAATAATGATAGTGATGAGCCGCAAGAAAAGATTCGCTAAATTTTAAATATAAAAAAACACTTTTTCCAATTTGATCTTAATTTTATAGGTTTTATTCTATTCATAAAATCATTATCACAAAACTAAATTTGAGGCCATTTTATGTATACAATTTTATGTTGGTAATAAATAATAAAAAGTTAAGGATTTATTGCAGAACTTAAATAGATTAACTTATCTTACTAGAAGTAATTTTGGCACTATTCCATGTCCTAATTTGAGACTAAAACACCTAACAGTTGAACTTTTTTAATATACCTACTAGGGTTTTCGGACCCGGGAAATGCTTGACGAAAAACCCGGGTACCCGGGTATCAACAAAAAATATTTTTTTTTTCTAAGTAATGATATTAATTAATACATTTGATTGATCTCTTTTCTATGTAATATTATTAAGTAAGTATATAAGTTTTCAAGTGCCATTTTATTAGAAGTAGGTACCTTCGTTACATGTTATTGTTTTATTGTTATTTTGTTTATTTTTATTTTTGTCACTGTTTGTTATGATTTTGCATGCACGATTTTTTAAAAGTATTCAGTTTGTTCAGTTATGTTCTCTAGAAATACGAGTTAAAAATATGTACTCGAAATACGACAATTTAGTCGTCTTTCCAGAGATGGATCTTTTTATGTCGTATCTTGTTTTGATCGACAGATCTTCATTGGGGGAGGAAAATATTGTTCAGTTTTAAATAATTTTTTTGATAAATATATGTTTGAATGAGCAAATAGATAATATGAAGTTTTATTTACAATTAAAGATACCCGAGTACCCGGGTATTAAAAAAAAACCCCGTTACCCGGGTAGGAAAAAGTCCGGGTACGCGAAAACCCTGATACCTATTAGGTAAATTATAAAATTGTAAACAAACCCGTAAATACAAAAAAAAAGTCATTATGTTAAGAACTACAAATATCGGGGCGGAGTATGAATATGACGAAGGGTATGAATTTAAACTTGTGTCAATACATTTTGGTTTTAGAATATTTTATCTTCAAGTACACCGTTTTAAAGGTGTAGTTTTGGTAAGTGGATGTCAATTAGAGCTGGTCGTTATTTTATTTTTATTTATTTTTATTTATTTACAAAAAAATCCACAGCACTCCACACTACAAAACCTTTTGAAAAATAAGCAGTATTGCACAAAAGGATTTCTACTCTGTTGACTTACATTAGGTACGGAGACATTATATTAGATCATGCATCAAATAAAAAACAAAATAACAAAAGCAATATTAAATAATAATTAAAATTAAAAGTCAATAAGTAGGTACAAATAGTAGGTCTATATTAAAATATTTCAAATAAATCAAAAAATCAATCGTAAAATAAATTATTAAATGTCCAATTAAAAATTACAATCAAAAACTGAGAAAACTAAGAAAAATAAAAACAAAAATTCAGACTCTGTCAGCGTATGTGTAGTGTGTGGTGAGCGTAACGTAAAATCTCTATTACAAAATCTAATTATACTTCATAATGATATGTTTTACTTACACGCGTCTCTAATATGTCAAACTTCGATACTATAATGTATTATAGTACCGAAGTTTTCATACAAAAACGATATCGTAATGTTTTGTTTTTTTTTATGCAGAAAGGGCAAAGGATATGTGTTATGCAGCCACATTAAACTCTGTGAAAATATCGACACTCCCATGTGGGAGTCACTTGACAGTTAACGCGCATGCGTAGTAGGTAGGTAACCAGGGTTTGCCGCCAATTTGTCGATTAAGAAAAATATCTTGGTTCAATTTGTTTTGTACTATTGCATGGGATTAGATAAAGTAGTGTATGAACGGGCACATAACTTGGAATTAAACCACTCGAAATTCCACTTGTGTTTTAATTACCCCTATTATGATCCCGTATCATAAACTACTATTTGCCATGTAACTAACGAACGCGTATTTTGATTTTCAGCTGCCACTAAGTATGTGCTCGCACACAACAGCTGCGGCAGGGGGCGGCCGCCAGCGAACGAACGGTGAGCGAAGTTATTGAAATTTTTAACTATTCGTCGCAGAGGAGGTACCTGCTGGGGCTCTAAAGAAAAGGGGCCCCCTGTATATTTAAAAAATTTGTAACACTTTACGCGTAACGAAAATTATTCTCAACTCTGCCTAAAGCAGTTTGACTCCACGAAAATCCTAACTCAATGAAAATTCTAAAGCATTTTGTAAACAGAAGCAGCGACAGTAAACAACCCATACTTACTATCAGGCGTCCACCATATTACGTTAACGACATTTTTTTCGTTTTCCATGTAGAAACGAAATAGTAAGCTGCTGCCATAATGGGCTCGCTTAATCTGCTCGCAGCACGCTTCACGGCTCGTAAATTTTCTCTCACTGAGTTGTGCCAATGAATTCTTTACATATTCGCTTTATGTCAGGGGTGAAAGTTGACTTATGTGCGTGTTTTATATTTTATATTGTGTCATTAAGAGGAGTTCAAGACTTTATGAATACAATTGTAACACCATCTTTAATTTATTGTCTGTAGTTCGGAGGTGCAATGTTGGACTTGAAAACAACTTGGACCCGAATTCAATTCGAACTTGTGCCAAAAATGGTAAGCACCGACTTCTTCGACGTCTGTTAAAGAAGTGTCACATCTAGATCCATTAAGTGCAGCAACAGGCTTGCCACCTGTTCTGTTTAATATGGACTGGACATTTATATTAGTGTCCTTTGATAAAAAAAAATTGGGGGGAAATTTAACGTAAAGAAAAATTATTTTCAATTGCATTAATTGATCTATGCAATGATGCAATTGAAAAAAATGTTATAATGAATACAAATATTATTTTTTTATCATTTTAAGATGCATAGTTTTAAATTATAACGAAAATTGATCGTTCCCTCCCTTATCTCCAAAACTACCTAGTCTAAAATTTTGAAAAAAAATTGGAACCTTTAATATAGTTTACAGGAAACGTAAACGAAAATCCTGTCTTCAAACAGAAAAAAGGTCACGGAACCGTCAGCGAGCTAGTTTATTCGCAACTTGGCAAATTATATTTCGACTTCCCATTGTTTCAAAAAATTTGTCAGAAATTACTAGAAAACCCTATACTTTGAAGGTTGAATAATTTAGGAAAACACCGTCAAGACAAAGTGATGAGGAAAAATGGTTGTAACGAGAACAAGTACATTAATCCCATGTTTTATGCAGAAGAGACACGTAAAAAGGCACGTAGGATACATGATAGAAATAAAAGTTATTCTTTGTAAAGTTACCTAAGTGACACTTGCTAGTTCAGTCAGTCGAATTTACGAGAAAACTTCGCTTTGTCCTGACTATCTGTCACTGGGAGTCAAGAAGACTGAACAAAATATATCAAGGCAACTTTCGAATTTGGTAAAACTTTGCCTACTGCTGAGTGTCCTACCTCATTTTATTGCCGCAAGTAAAAACTGGATTAAGTGCATTCGGAAACAATTTTGTACGATACATGCCAAGAACGAAATGTCTTTGTAGGGTTCCGTATGACTCCGCTGTCCGTCCGTCCGTCTGTCTGTCTGTCCGTCTGTCACCAAGCTGTATCTCATGAACCGTGATAGTTAGACAGTTGAAATTTTCACATATGATGTATTTCTGTTGCCGGTATAACAACAAATACTAAAAAACAGAATAAAATAAATATTTAAGGGGACTCCCATACAACAAACGTGATATTTTTTTAAGATATTGGTACGAAACTTGTTTAGATACAATGAGGCATCAAAAAGTTTTTGTCTCAACTCCCGAAGTTATAACAATATTTCCCTGTGTTATTACGTGTCTTCCGAAGCACAAGAAATCGATTATTAAGTCAATTCCCGAATGGTAGACATGAAATTTTCTATGGCTTGTAATAGAACCTAATATGATTTAAAAGAGGGTTCATGCAACCAAAATATGCTATTTATGCTATTACTCAGGGATATCGTAGCTTTCTAGTCGTGAAAGAATTTTTACAATCGGTTCAGTAGTTTGAGAGATTACCCCTTCCCCGACCTCTTTATAATATTACTAGCTGTGCCTTGCGGTTGCACCCGTGTTTATTGTTACTGCTCCGCTACTTTGGGTCGTAGCGTAATGTTTTGCGTAGCCTCAAGAATTGGGCTATCATTTGCTAATTTTTTTTAACAGTTTCAATTTCAAGTACTTCAGAGTTTAACGCGGTCAAACAAACATACCTCTTCAGCTTTATTAGTCAGCTCCGAAAGTCGTTGATTCCTGCAAATTTGCGTTGCTTTTCATGAAATATTTCTATATTCCATTTCATTGAAGAATTTACAATTGAATAAGTCTGCAACAAAATGAGGCATCAAAGAGTAATGTTCATGTTTTTGTCTCAACTCACAAAGTTATAACAATATTTCCCTGTGATGACTAGGTACCTATAACTTTGATAAATGAGATGTTGCGACGAAAACATGCTCGCGAAAATCCTTCTTTTGTACCTAACATATATAAAAACCGGCCAAGTGTGAGTCGGACTCGCGCACCATAGGTTCCGTACCATAATCTATAAAAACGGCAAAAAAAAAAAAAAAACGGCAAAAAAAAAAAAAAAAAAAACACGTTTGTTGTATGGGAGCCCCCCTTAAATATTATTTTAATTTTAATTTAATTATTTATTTTTAAAGTGAATATAACTAAATATTCTGTGAATATTTCAAGAGTCTACCTGTTGCCGTTATCAATATCGAACAAAACGAGCAAAAAATCACGTTTGTTGTATGGGAGCCCACTTAAATATTTATTCTATTATGTTTTTTAGTATTTGTTATTATAGCGGCAACAGAAATACATCATCTGTGAAAATTTCAACTGTCTAATTATCACGGTTCATGAGATACAGCCTAGTGACAGACGGACAGACAGACAGACGGACGGACAGCGGAGTCTTAGTAATAGGGTTTCCGTTTTTACCCTTTGGGTACGGAACCCTAAAAATGAGAAATTGTAGTTTATCTGTCAGAAGTAGAATTTTATATCTATCTATCATCTTAGAGGGGTAGGCAGAGACAATCGAATGTCATTTGTTACGATCCGACATACCTCATTCGCTTCTTTTATATTCATCATACCTTTCATACATGATCGGCGATTGTGTGTACTTTTAATATTGCCATCGATCAATACATTTTTTATATGTTCAATAAAAGGATTTTTGTAGGTCATTTTATTCTACACAATTCTTTCCTACATAATTTTTTTATATCTCTGACATAAAACAACCAATGTAAAGTTAAAAACCGCATCGAAATCGGTTCATTAGTTTTAGCCTAAAAATGTCACAGAGAGACAGACCGCTGTGGGAGACTTTGTTTTATAATTATGATTTAGTTACAAAAATAAATCAATTAAAGTATTTTTTCAATTCCAGTACATGAGAAAATTAGAATCGTAATTTCCTGTTTGCCACCCTAATAAACCACTCAAACACATTCGTGAAAGTTCACCCTCAAACTCTACATACATATATCCAACTGTTAAGGGACTGAAGACCTTGTAGGGTAACCAAACTTTACAATATGTGTTAACGAATAGGCGTTATTGATCTATCTATCATCATGCCTTTTATCCCAAGAATGGTAAGCAGAGACAATCGAATGCCATTTGTTACCGTTCTGACATATCTCTTTCGCTTCTTTTATATTCATCATACCTTTCGTAATGCTAGGCGATTGCGTGTACTTTTAATATTGCCATCGATCAATACATTTTTTATATGTGAACATATACACCTAAGTACACCTTTTTTTTACTTCAGTCGTATAAACCTTTTTAATCAATCTTTCATCCTTCATTCTTTCAACGTGCCTAAACCAGCAAAAAAAATTGATGATCATTTCAATGCTTAAAAAAAATTAAAAACAAAAATATTGATAAAAATAAATAAAAAGTTTAAAATTTGGAAAAGAGCCATTTTCTACATTTTAACCTTTACAGTGTCAAGTTTTCAAATTAAATCGTGTTACATGTGAATGAGAATTTAACTTGTAAGATTTGACTATGATTCCACGTCATGTCATGGCGACCAACGCACGCGTCTCGTCGTGACATGATGGGGAATCCAATTTAATCCCGTCCGCGCTGTGATAGTTGTGATTAGTCGTAGGGCATATCACGATCGGGGGGTACATCTTAGCTACCGATTAATCGGCATAATATTGTTACTGTGACGTCAATAATACTTGACATTGGCGGAAGAACTCCATGGCCTCGTCCCTCCATCCCCTTTTCGCACCCGCACTGCCCGCACAGGATACAGTTTTCATCCTCACACCGTCGACACGTTTTCTATACGAACGAAAAAATTCAGTGACTCTTTCCTGTGTCGTACAGCCAAAAAGTGGAATGAACTTCCGGCGTCGGTCTTTCCTCTTTTCTACAACCTTGGGTCCTTTAAGCGAAGCGTGAAAAAGCATCTCTAGTGGGCGCGACTGGCGGACTGTATTACGATCTGCCAGTCGCGCGCATTCATGGACCAGCCACCTATGCTTAACAATCAGGCGGTGGCAAGGTCACATGTCGGCTTCTCTATAAAAAAAAATCATCAAAACCCTGAGGAGCCATAGTAAAAAAAATATAAATAGAAGATTT
Organism: Nemapogon koenigi; assembly: GCA_963924495.1. NCBI lineage: Eukaryota > Metazoa > Arthropoda > Insecta > Lepidoptera > Tineidae > Nemapogon > Nemapogon koenigi. The sequence goes on along the minus strand of OZ004647.1, from coordinate 9,133,293 downwards.
GATTACACACCACAGACAGACACCGGGACAGGTAAAAAAAAATAAAAGCTTGTAAAAAGTCGGGCGCCTTTCTAGTATTCCACTAGGTATTTTCTACATTTTTCTACCAAATTTTAGATTCTGGTCACCGCAACGACCGCGTCTTAAGGAAGTGTCAAGACGCCACGTGACAGATAGTCAACGTCGCGAACTTTTCTCATAAACATGTCCTCTTGTGTTATAAAGTGGGGCGCGGGGAAGCTTAAGAATGGGAGCTACTTGTGCTGCTAAGCAGCTTACATTGCTGGACGGATCTTGGATTAGGTACATATATTTAGTCGAGCATAAATTTTAACCATAAAAAGTGGCAGTCACGGGACGCCCGGCAGATGTGAAACATTAAAATTGACGCGTCAAGTAAAACTGGAGTCGAAGCAACGAAGTATATAGTATGCGCGCCATGCATACACAAGGGAGTAGAGAGCGGTGGCGGTGAGGAGTCGGTCTTACGTACAAGGCGTGCCAATAGATGCGTTTCACATCAAAAACAGTTTCAAAAAAACTCGAGATCCTGAACAAGGTGAAGTGGTTATATCACACCCAAATTAAGATCACAACTTGACATAGCGCAAATACGATCTAGTGTGGAGTATTGCAGCCACATCTGCTATGGATCAGTCCAATATCTGCTTGATGCTCTCAATAGTTTCTACAGAAGAATAATCAGCATTATTAAAGACAAAAAGACCATGGGGAGTACTCTGAAGAGTTACACCACCTTATTCCTCCTTCCAAATTCTGCAACACCAACGCACGCTTTCGGTATAAATGCACCCACACGCCATCAACACAGGCCTGTCGCGACCACATGCCGCAGCCACGAGCTCAGCCACCAGTGGCTGCGAATAATGGCCGGCCACAGCCAATAGTAGCGACCGCAGTCATAGTGGAAAAGTAAACCATAGAGAACAATCGTGTAGTGTGAGCGAAAATGGAATCATTAAGTGGCCTAGCGACTAAAAGCGGTCACAAGTACCGAGTGGCTCGGACGTCGCGAATTTGCAGACAATGCATACAGATGGAACACTTCAATCCGTTTTTTGTGATCGCCAAGACGCCAAGTGTTTGTGTCGCGCTAGAGAAGTGGAACGGTTTGCCTTCCACCGTGTTCCCAGCTTCATACGGTTGGGTTGGGTCCTTCAAGCGAAACGTGGAAGTCATCTCCGCATAGTAAATATGACGATTGCTATTGTCATTGCATGAGTTACCTTCTGCTTCTTTTCTTTTTTTTCCTGCACAGGTTGCCCTTACAGCTCCTGAAACCGTCTTACGGAAAGACCAAGTCTAGCTGATGGTATTTGTGAGGCTATACCTAACGAGTGGCCAGCCTTATGCTTGTCTTACTATAAAAAAATGTATAGTTAATAATGACAATTTGATATTGCCTTATGAATACAACTATATTTATTTTCTTTTCATACGATAGGCCTGGCCTATAAAACTACATACGTAATCGTACAAAAACACATCCATCCTTCTCATCCAATCAAAGCAGTCACAAGTTCAACCCTTCCGCACAATGGGTCGTAATAAATTATTTCTAGAAAAGGAAAAATCATAGTAAAGGGTCATTGTAGGCCCGAGATGTGAGCCAAGCCAATGAGTTTTTATCAACTTCTTCTGAGTTGCCATGATTTATTCTCGAAATGGCGGGAGCACTCGCGATAAGCACCCTCTTACCACTTTGGGTCCGAAAATGGCTATTTCAGAGCGAATAGACCTCTGTGATACTTTACTTAGGCTATAACTAAATATTTGTTTTTTTTTTGTTTTATTTAGTGTATATATATATATATATATAACAAGCTTTTGTCCGCGGCTTCACCCGCGTGGAAATAGATCCAAAAAGAAATAATTCCTTGGCTGTAATTTGCCCCTCCCCCGCTCGCTCTCACGGTATAAAAAGTAGTATATTATGTCATTATCTGACCCCTAAAGTACCACAATGCTAAAAACAAAAACAAATCTATCCCATGGGAACCATACATTTTTCCGGGATAAAAAGTAGACTATGTGCTATTTCAGACCATAATTATGTTCCAGACTATAATATATCTCTGTGCCAAATTTCATTCAGATCCGTTCAGCCGTTCTGCCGTGATTGAGTAACAAACGTACATACATCCATACAAATTTTCGCGTTTATAATGTTAGTGGGACAAAACAGTATAATATTTGCGCCTTTTGCGGTAGAGATTCTTGGCCGTGGAGGCCATGTGCAAAAAAAAATCAGTCACCACTGGTGACAAGAGGTCTGGCACTTTCTTCGCTCAGAGAATTGGCATAGCTATACATCGAGGAATTGCAGCCAGCACTCTTCCCACTATGTCACGCAGACTTAATCTTGTCATCATTGTTTTAAAAATCATTCTAAATTAAAATTTAGTGTAGCTACCTCCGAGTATCCATCCTGAGTAATATTATATATTGGAAAGTGCGTTTGTTTCTTTTTATGTCCGTCTTTCACGCCAAAACGGCGCAACGGATTTGCACAGAAAAATGACATACCTACCTACATAAAAACGCTTATAACTACTTATCTATTAGAGATATATGCTACCAGAAACTTTATTGTAGATTATTGTATTCTACACAATTCTTTCGTACATCATTTTGTTCTATCTCTGACGGATTAAACAACAAACGACATGAAAACTAGCTGGGGCTAACTTTTTCATCGACTTGATTCACTTACCTGTAATTGCTCAGCTCCTAAACATGATAGGTCCATGTTTAATATTCGTATACCTTCCCAGTGAATAGCTAAAACCACAACAAAATCCGTTCAGTAGTTTTTGCGTGAAAAAAATTATAGTGGTTCCGAGGTAAGTATGAACTGTAAGCACTGGTATGACAATGTAAAAGTTGTTGGCATACACTGCATTATATTACTCTTGCTGCATATTTCGCGCATCGTAGGTAAGTAATTTTGAGTAACCATTTGGCATTTATTAATCTCTTGAGTAGCCCACGAACTGGTCCGTTATCTCACAGAAAATTTTTGGTCGGGCCGCCGTATGATCGAGATTGAAGACAGGCCACACATTAGCAATGTAAATCATACGATCTAGATCACATGCAATTCACTCACCCACACAGACACACAAGATTCGATTAAACAAAGTAGTGTGGATGTGTGTGTGTGACAGATCGTTCCGGTCATCGAAATCAACCACAAATACAACGATTTGAAAACGGATGGTGGGCCGCCCGATAAGAATTGGACGACTCTGTGGTTGATTTCGGTGGATCGTATGGCGGCGCGCCGGCGATTAGATGAATGAGTGGGCACCTCAATAGTTCAGGCCTTTGGGCCTAAATTTTGAACAATATTTTGAAATGAACTTAATCTCTTATTCCCCTACCCTCTTGTATCCCAAAGGATACTTTTGACCCAGAATTTAAACGAGGCCCTCGAGTGTATTTGCCTCACAAATAGTGCAAGGAAACTTGACCTTCATCTCTCGATGTCATGGTTTTTAATATTTCATATTTGCTGAAATAATTTAGAAGTTGGTTTTAGGCTTCCGTACCTAGTCTGCCAGATAATTATACGAATCTTACGATCTAATATCTTATGATTCTAATAAGTAAGTAATATGAAAAGATTTTTAACCGACTTCAAAAAAGGAGGAGGTTCTCAATTCGTCGGAATCTTTTATGTTTTTTTATGTGTGTTCCCCGATTACTTGAAGACGCTTGGACCGATTTGGATATTTTTTGTTTTAAAGGGTATACTTCCCAGGTGGGCCCATGGTCATCAGGTCAGGATCTGATGATGGGATCCTGGAGAAATCGAAAACGCTTCAAATTTTATGGGCACTTGAAGCGATTTGGGTATTTCATATTTACTTTGTTCATCTCGTTAGAAGATTAATAGTAGATTGTATCACAAGGGAGCAAAATACTATTTTTACAGCGAGGGAGCTATTTTGAATACAGAGCGGGGCGAAGGATTCTAGAGTAGAATCCCGAGCGCAGCGGGGGTTTCTAAAGTAGAATCCTAAGCATAGCGAGGTATTCAAAGTACACCGCCTAAGGAAAAAATATTTTTGCGGCCGAGTCATAGTAAGTACTCAAACTCTATGTAAGCTGTGACAGACGGACAGACAGACAGACACAAGAGTGATCCTATAAAGGTTCCGTTTTTTCATCGGAAATGAAACAGAGTTGGTTTCTAAACCAGCTAGCCTTTTTGTATTGGGTCGGATTCTACAAATCGGCTGCGACATATACCTACATTTTTATCTATCTATCTAGCTATCATCACGCCTTTTATCCCAAGAGGGGTAGACAGAGACAATCGAATACCATTTGCTACGATTCTGACCAACCTCTTTCGTTTTTTTTATATTCATCATACCTTTCATACATGCTCGGCGATTATGTGTACTTTTAATATTGCCTTCAATCAATATTTTTTTTATATGTTCAATAAAAGTAGGTGTAGGTCGTCTTCTGCCAGCAATTCCTTTCACTTCAGCCATATAAAACTTTTTAGTCCTTCATTCTTTCAACGTCTCTAAAATGAACATTTTTATTTAAAGTATATTTAGACAAGTAATGAAAATTAATGAAGTTCTGAAATCCATCGATCGATCAAGTTCTACCTACTTGAAGATCAAAAGTTAAAGAGTTGAAGATAGATTTTGTAACTAAAGTGGGATATTTGTAAGGCTTTGAGACTTACGGGTAGCAATATCTATCCCAATCCTACGTAAACAATGTTACGGATTTCACTACCTATAATACGGTGGCTTCAAATCTGTTTACTTTAGCGGTAATATTCTAATACTAGATGCGAGCACGACTTCATTGGACAATCTTTATTTAGTCAAAACTGTGTGAGGCAGAAACAATAAAATACCTTTGCCATTAATAAAAAAACCCGACCAAGTGCGAGCGTAGTGAAAATCTACAGGAGTTAAACAAAATTTACAGGGGGTAGACAAAATTTACAGGTACTTAGACAGGTTTTCAGGTCGGGCATTTTAGCTGCGCATTTCTGAAATGGAGAACATTTCATTTTTCGTAAGGTACCAAAATTCGAAAACCGTTTGGAGATTACATGCTAGAAAGCTTATTTTAATTTTTTGTTATTTTATATATCCTTTAATTTTCGAGTTATTTTAAAAATACCGAAATATTGAAAAATAAGGATTGATAGGTGCCCTAATCTGTGCTAACCCTCTAATTAAAAAATACTAATGTCTGTTGGCTGAGTTGATAGTTATTTTTTTTTTATTTTGGGTTTGGCTGGATACAAGTCCATTTGCCTCTTGAACTCAGGTGTTGCCTTCTATTAATTTTACCCATTTTTATTCCATTTGAAGCTAAATTAATAATTATTCTTCAAATATAATTATAAAAATACTTCTTTTATATAATATAGTGATAGTTAGACAGTTGAAATTTTCACAGATGATGTATTTCTGTTGCCGCTTAAACAACAAATACTAAAAAACAGATTAAAATAAATATTTAAGGGGGCTCCCTTACAACAAACGTGATTTTTTTATCGAGTCCGACTCGCACTTGGCCGGTTTATTTATTACCTTTTGTAATTCTAGAAAACCATTATTTAAAACAGATACTTTGCAAAAGTATTGCAGTGGCAGATTTCCATGAATCTCAAGTGAGACGCTTTTAAAGAAATACTTCCACGAGTGAATATAAATGTGCATCTTGTGTGCCCTTTTAAGTGCATCTTATTTTTCTGTAGATAGGATACAGCATAGCCACAGATTATATTATATCACGCCTGAATCCCAAAAGGGTCGGCTGAATCGGGAGAGAGCTAACTAAATCATATATGTCTATTTGGCGTGTATTTTACGGGTTCGATCCCGGATCCCAGACATGTACCAACAGGGGCTTGTAATTAAAAACTTATGTACATACATGGACGTAAAAAAGTAGAGGACGGACGCTAAGACAAAAGTGAAGCACCAAGCGTGTATTTATCTCTAATATATCTTTAAATTGTAGAATAAGTGGTAAATTACTAACTTACCTATGAAATGTGATTCCTTGAGATTTTTTATGAGCAATGGAGTTGTTTTTGCATAATTTTACTACACAAGACGGCATTGTTTTTTATTTTCTTAATGGCGGCTGATTAGCATAACCGAATGAGAATGTGTGCGTGAGGCTCGTATTTACAATGAAACTGGCATAACTTGGTTGCTTCACTTTTGTCTTAACGGCGATCCGTCCTCTCCTTTTTTACGTCCATGTGTACATACAACAAACCACACTTAGAGGTTTTTCCATCTAAATATACCTCAACAGAGCTAGCCACTCGTAAGGTATAGCCTCACAGATACCATCGGTTAAACGAGGGAGACTTGGTCTTCCGCTGGGTACCCTGGAACCGTAACACGGTTTCGAGATCGGTAAGGCAACCCGTGAAGAAAGAAAAAAAAATACGAATGACGCTAGGCTGTTACAGGCTGTTAGAGTTATCAAAAAACGGTCTCGTCTATCTATCTCGCTTTAACATAAGCGTATCTATGCGTTTTCTCCTTTGTATTGCCAATCTAGTAGAGCACCCGCGCGACTATACTAAATCTATGAGCAAACCCAAGCAAACTCGAACTAGAAGTAGGTATGTATTTTCGGACGTGCCCTCCGAAGCCCAAGAAATCGATTACACTTACTCTTATAGAAAATGTATGCTAAGCTTTTTTTAGCTCGAGTAAGTAATGAATCGGAGTGTTCCAAGAGCCTTAGCTTTTCTTGAAATGTTTCGAAAAATAGCGAGGGAAACCAATAGTTTTTATTTTTTTGGAAAGTTTTCGAAAGGTGAAAAGGTTCATGGTCGTAAAAAGCTTATGTTGTACACAAACTGAGTATTAAAGTTTTAGATGAGACGCGTTAGCGATGCCACGTTTGTCGCAGTGCGGTCGTGAAAACCTGATATATTTACTGTTTTATATAAAAAAAAAAAAGAAATACCTACAGCTACAAATATTTTAAAGGTTTAGTGAAAGTGTAGGTGGAAATGATTCAATTCCCTCGTTTTTCGGAATCAAATGTACACATCTATTTTCAATAAGTCTTTTCTTGGAGTGATTCAGTAACAAACTTTCATTCTGAATAGCCTCACAATTTGATCTTTTGCTGGGTACGCATGCGTAGAATCCTTTCCAATCTTCTTCTTATTTTATAATGGCTCCATCAATGTTAATCGATGATTTGCCAATGTCAAGTATTATAGATGTCACAGTAACAATAGCCGATTAATCGGTAGGTAAGATGTTCCCGCTGACTCACAGACTAATCACAACTATCACAGCGCGGCCGGGATTAAACCAGATTCCCCATCATGTCACGACGAAACGCTTGCGTCGGTCGCCATGACATGACGTTGAATCCAATTATATTTTAAATAGGTTGTGTACTTTGATGTCTAGCAACGGGAACCTATTGTCAGTTCAGTTAGGGGAAAAAAACAACAATATGGGAAGGTCAAGGTATCTCGCACCAAACTGGCGCAAACAGTAGATTTTACGTATGTTGGCTATAAGTCAATCAGGAAACAAGGTCCGTGGGGTTCAAATGCCAAAAAGTTTATTAAAGATATATCCCCTCGACTGATCATTTATTCTGGTGACAAGAGGGCTGGTTCCTTCCTTGCTCAACGAATCAGCATCGCGATTCAGCGGCGAAATGCAGCCAGTCAGTATTCTTGCCACTATTCCACGCCGACCTGCAGCCTAATTGCGTAACTTTGATAGTGATCCAATCACTATCATTTTTTTTACAGATAAAGGTCGAATTTAGCCCCGTACTTTTCGAAATGTGTATTTTCGTTAATTGTGCTACATTGTGCTGCGTTTGTGCCGTACTGTGCCGCAAAAAATAGCTTAATATCTCAAACCGTTTTTGAGAAAAAAAATAAAAACGAAAATTTCACGTTTTTAATTGTTTTTATTTTTTTTCTCAAAAACTGTTTGAGATATTGAGCTAATTAATTAGGCTGCTGGTGTATTTACGCCCAGTTTCTGAAAGGCTTGTCAAAGTTAATCAACAACTGTCAAAATCCATAAATTTTCACGTATTTGACAACTGTTATGTTTACTAATCGTAGATTAACTTTTGATCGACCTTTCAAAAACTAGTGGTTAGTTATTTTTAATGTTTAGATTAGATTTAAGGTTTTTATATTGTTATGTGTATACAATATTTAATACAAACTACGAAAATACATAGGTAAGATTTTTTTTGAGACTTCTCAATTTGACCCTAGTAAATTTTGGAAATTACTTCTCCAAAATTCCAAATCGACAGCAAATAATAGACATACCTACCTATAGACATACTTCAATTCTAATATCAAAATCTAATAAAAAATATCTGAACAAGTCGAGAAAAATTGCTAGTAAATAATATAAGTTGAAAACAATCAAAGAAATTGCTCCAGCCAATACCTTTGGATAAACTCTGGAAAAATATTTATAGGATGTATTGTCGAAACCAATTAGGCTTCCCCTTAACGTACCTCATCAAATAAGTACGACTACGCAATCGAGTTTCGAAAAAATACATAAATAATTGTGTTCGTGAAAAAGAAATTGGGTTTCGTAGGTAAATGTACAAGGCGAAATTGAAAGAAAACATACCAAAGTTAGGTAGGTTTTTCTTGTCGATACAATAAGATGATCATTTGAAAAGTAAACAAACGATGCTTAAACTACTTGTCATTGAGAAGACAATATACATAGTTAAAGTTAATCCAAAATACCACAACTGGCTAATAGTGGACACTGTTACTATAGCGACATTTCAAGATAATATAAAAACCGTGATAGTATATTTAGTTTTGAATTCAAATTATTGACCTCTTTTGTAGAATTTATGATAATCCGATTTCAAAAATATCTTAAAAGCAAGCTTGTTAGCGCAATGAACTCAGTATGAATGACTTATTTTTGTCGATATCTCTTTAAAAAGTTGTAAGAGAGAAACACTGCAAAAAGAATCGATAAAATTACCAAGGATAAGATAAGATAGACAAAGATTCACGTACAGAAACATGCGAAACATCGATTTCACAAAAAATCGGTTTTTCACAAAGATTCACAAAATTAAGACGTCGTGAAACATGTAATTTGTATGGGACAAAAGTTAGTGTAAACGATTAGACGTGCTTGAACCAAACTCCGTTAATCTAAAGTATAGAGTATTATAGAGTCTATATAAACTTTTATTAATTGTTATTAGAACGTCCATTCGACCAAAACCAACCAGCCGTCATGCGCGCTCATCCTCTCCTGTATTATATTTTTAAAAACAAATTATACTATGGGGAGCTGGCTTTAGAGCTATCACTACATTTTGGAAATAGGCGCTTACATTTAGTACCTATACTAATATTACAAATTAGAGTATTTTGACATAAAATGCTAACATTGGGTAGCCTCATACCCTGGGTTAGGTGCAACGATTTTATAAGCACAGTGATTGTATTCTCTTTGGTGCTTTGGCCGCAAGGCACCTGTGAAGCTATCTACACAAGTAAATAAAATTTAAAGTGTCAGCTGCATGTTCCAATATTGGCTCCGAAACGGCTCAATGGATCTTGATCAAACTTCCAGAGATTTTTTTCACTAATAGGAAGCTACATTATCCATATAGTGCTTTAATTTTGTTCATAAATATCCAAGGGCGAAGGTGGTAGCTGAAAGCTGATAGAATATAAAAAATCTAAATCCTAAAAACATAGTCTGGGCAATTGGAAAATATTTGCTTCGAAATAAATGTCTTGTTTCAATACGGAACCCTAAAAATTAAATCCACCTCCACACTCTTTACAAAATTATTTTCAATTCAAAGTAAAATAGAACAAAATGCGTAGGTTTAATTACTAAGGACAAATTGAAAATACAAATATTAACAATTTTAAATTGCTTTGACATTGATAACATTGGTTTTTCTTACCTAGGGGCGTGTCACAAAATTATTTCAGAAAAACCTCGGGATTGTTCCTATAATTTCCTAATTTCATCGAAATACATCACACAAATTATAAAACTCTGGGAGTTTTAGGAATCAATTTGGATGTACTTACAATAACAACAGAAATTATATACTTAACAAAATCATACCGCTTTGCAAATCCCGCTTCTGAATTAAATAGCTTTCTACAGAAGCCTCGGGTTTTATGGTTTCTGTCACTTTTTAGCACCAGGGATTTAAAAATCACATGCGAATCTGGTCATTACAACAGAAATCATAAAACAAACCAATACCGTTTTGCACATCCCACTTCTGAATTAAAGAGCTTTCTAAAGAAGCATTGAGTTTTATGGTTTGTTTAAATTTTTCTATGTAGGAAATTTCATAAAATTTCATCATTAAATCGCTTCTGAATTTAAGAGCACTGAAAAGAAGCCTCGGCTTTTATTGATTCTGTATATATTTAGGATCACTATGGAATTTCATTTAAATCCTATCAGTCGTTACAACATTATTAAGTAAGATAAGTACTTACAATTATCGAACTCTTGTGGTTTTAGGAATCAATTTGGCCCGATGTACAAACCATACCGCTTTGCAAATCCCACTTCTGAATTAAAGAGCTATCTGAAGAAGTATCGGGTTATATGGTTTCTGTCTGAGACGAGATTTTCAGATAAAACTCAGTCCGTTGTATTACGTCTATGCACTTTAGTATCGTGTACATGTATCATTTTAGCTTTATACTAAATAGAGAAAAATTATTTTTTAATTAAAAACTTATGTACATAATCCGACAAAACCACACTTAGAGGCTTTTCCATCTAAATATATATCTCAACAGAACTAGCCACTCGTTAGGTATAGCCTCACAAATACCATCGGCTAAACGAGGGAGACTTGGTCTTCCGCTGGGTACCCTGGAACCGTAACACGGTTTCGGGAGCTGAACCCGTGAAGAAAGAAAAAAAAAAAAATTACAATACATGTTTTTACAGTATTTTGACTCTGTTTTTACAGTATTTTACAGAGGATTTTCAGGGGTCCGTAAATTCTGGCAATGGACATGAAACAATGAGAGAAGATGGTGGAGACTTTTATAGCTTTATGCCGACTTTTAAAGTTTGAATGTTTCAGTTTAAGTTTGATTAAAACAATTTTTTTTATTCTTCACGGGTTCAGCTCCCTTACAGGCCCAGAGTACCCAATGAAAGAGTGGCCAGCTCTGTTGAGGTATATAGATGGAAAAGCCTCTGTACGGTTTGTCGGATAATGTAATAGATTTTTTTATTATAAAAACCCATTGGTACATGGTCGGAAGCAGGAATCGAACCCGCGACTTTTCAGTTGCGAGCCGACGTCTTACCCATTCGACCACAGGCGCCCGTTTAGGTATTACCTATATATCATCGCGCCTTTTATTCCAAGAGGGGTAGGCAGAGACAATGGAATGCCATTTGCTACGATCCTGACATATCTCTTTCGCTTCTTTTATATTCATCATAGCTTTCATACATGCTCGGCGATTGTGTGTACTTTTAACATTGTTTGTGATCAATAAATTTATATATTGAATAAAACTACACCTAGGTCGTCTGCTAGCATTTCATTCACTTCTACCATAAACCTTTTTAGCCAATCTTTCATCCTTCATTCTTTCAACATTTCCAAACTAGCGTTAACTACTGTTCTTCATTTTAATCACAACATCTTTTACTGCGCTTTCTTCTCTAATGACATAGTTCCGGATGTGGTCAATGCGCTTTATACCACACATTCTACTTAATGCGACACTGCATTTATCTTACTTTCATGCTTCTTATTCCATACCCAAGTCTCGCTTCCATAAGTAAGTGATGGAACTAAAACAGCATTATGTATATTAATTTTACTTTTAGTTGTAAGTTGTGTAGGTATATCAGCATGGTGGACTAAAGTATGCAGCAATAATACAGGTATTATAGAACATTTTTCGTTAGTGAACATTTTTTCTGAAAACAATTTCCTGTGGATTTATTTGCAAATATATATACAGAACCGTAATTTAAATGTAGATAAAATTGACATATGTTTTTAAATTGGCCCAGTAGTTTTCCACTTTACTTATTACAAACAAACATTATTATAATTATGTAACTCTAAATTCACAGGCATAATACCCGGTCCTTTGTAAGGCTTGCATAGGGACATAGGTCCAACACGTAGAGGCCCTTAAAGGTGCCCACCCATTGGTCCACCGTATTTGATCACAGATTCGTCCAATTCGTATAACAAATGGCCCGCCTAGATCTTATGGCGGCCGGAATGGGAAATTTTCCGGATCAATGTGTGGCCTACTTAAGAGTCTTATTCGGGCTATTGTTTTGAGGTGTTAAATGGATTGTTTTATCAAGTTTATGGGTTGAGACTACGGTCACCTGCCGGTATCATTCATCTCATGAAACGTAAAATTGACAGGTGGTGACTCGCCGTTTACTAAATGGGCATCCTAAAACAACCACAATTTTTGAGCATTTCTGCCGGCAGTAAGACAGGCAACATTGGTGTAAGCGGTTGGGGGTGTCGAGAGGTGTGACACCGGTTTCACATATAGCTTCCCTGTTATTACGCCTTTAGACACTTCTACTCCCGAGCACAATACATACTATTATAATCTATACTAATATTATAAAGAGGCAAGATTTGTATTTTTGTGTGTATGTTTGTATGTTTGTTACGAATAAACTCAAAAAGTACTGGACGGATTTTGATCATTCTTTCACCGTTAGAATGCTACATTATCCCTGAGTTACATAGGCTATATACCATCACGGCATGACGACGGGAACGGGGTGGTTAGAGGTGAACATGACAAAAGCTATGTATGAAGTGTATGTTTGCCAACATTCTGAAATAGACACGTACGAAGGGTAGGGGTAGAAGTAGGGGTAGGGGTAGGGGTAGGGGTAGGGGTAGGGGTAGGGGTAGGGGTAGGGGTAGGGGTATGGGTAGGGTATGGGTAGGGGTAGGGGTAGGGGTAGGGGTAGTGCAGGCAAGCCATTATCTATGAGTGCTGTAGGGTATATTTTATTTTGTTCGAAAATATCCACGGACGAAGCCGGGGGCGGACAGCTAGTATAAATATAAAATATAAACAATATTTACCATTTTTTGCAGTTCTAGTGAGGGGTGTTGTTTGAAGTAAAACCGCTGTTGCCAGCAGTAGCCATTGCACCGGCAGCATCGTCGACGCTCACTACACCATTACTTGTCACTACACCATCACTTGTCACTAAACCATCACTTTTTAGTGAAACACCATCACTTTTTCACTAATCACTTTGTTCTCTCCATTTGGTTTGCATGTATCATTTGAATTGAACGCGTATTTTGAAGTACACTTTGATTTTTCACTACTGCTGCTTTTCAATTAGTAGATGTGCCATCTGAAACAAAAATATATATCTATCATTACACCTTCTATATATATCTATTGTACTTCATTTTTTTAAATACATTTTATTTTGTTAAAATCTATCGAGTAATTTTGAGTTGCCGCGCAACATCTCATTTTCAGTTCTCACTTCAGCGGTCTATTACGTCATCAGAAGAAGAAGAAGAAGAAGGAGTCAAGGAGACGTTGAACATATACTTTCTTTTTGTATTTAGATCGATCTTTACAATGGTATAACTATAATTTTTCTAACTATTATAGTTTAGTTACACATAGCTCTCGAATGTACATATTTTTCATTACGCAGTTTTTCTGGTAGAACCCCCGAACCAACGGTAAGACGTTAATCGAATTCACGTCAAAATTCTATCAAAAAAATGAAGTTCAACGAATCAATACGACCTCGGATTACATAAAGTACGTTAAACGATTTTTTTATGATTACGCAGACATATGGGTTGGCAATCAATTTTACGGCCGTATCCGGTCTCATTGAAAGCTTTAATGCCTTTTGGAACCGAAAACGTCATTAACAGGCGACTTCAAAAAGGCTTACGTTATGTTGACATAATGAAATGTTGTTGGTTTTTTCAGGTTATGTGACAGTAACGTTTTATTATAAATGGTTTTACGTCTAGCACAGATGCTAGGATTCCGTAGGTCTGTAATTTTAATATATATATTTTTCAACACACTTGCTCGTAACGTGAGTCTTACTACGTCACTTTTAATCCCACAATCCCATATATTAAACACACGTGCTTTTTCTTTATATTACAGCTTTAAACCCAATGAAGTTAAATTGGTACAAGATTGCAAATTGTATGTGTGTCCACAAATCATTCTTAATTTAACCGCATAATACAGTTTTATTTTTTAACCACGACTTTGTTGGCTGTTTGGCGAAGTTACCCGTGCTTTATCTGTCACGCGGGAGAAAAAAAACATTTCCATAAATATTTGTTAACATTTTCGCCGTGTTGTGGTTAATTATCAAAAATGTCGAATTTAATTTTTTTCCTATCAGAGTTGACATTTTTTTTTTTTTTTTATTGACTTCAAGTGGCGAAGAATACGTAAAGACTCAATGAAGTTTGTTTTTTTCCTCGCAAGTGTGTTGAAAAACGTCGTATGAAACGCGTGTGCATTGGTCATTACATACTCAGCTTTCTTATAGCGCTCGCCTAGTGGCTCGCGCTGATAATACCGCCTCGTACGTAATAACCAACATAGCACCCTTGTATCACAATGTACTACTACTATACGAGTATCATCTTATATTCTAAGAGCAAGGCAAAAAGGTTAACACAACGTTTTTTAACCGAACTTCAAAAAAATTAGGTTCTCAATTCCTCGGAATCTTTTTTTTATGTATGTTCCCCGATTACTTGAAGACGCCTGGACCGATTTAGATTTTTTTTATTTGAAAGGGTATACTTTCCAGGTGGTCAGGATCTCATGATAGGACTCTAGAGAAATCAAGAACTCTTCAAATTTTAGAGGCACACTTGAAGCGATTTGGGTATTTTTTATAGTGTATTTGCTTTCTCAATTCGGACCGTATTTATTTTTAATTTTTTTGTATGTATGTACATCGATTACTCCGCCAGTTGTGAACCGATTTTGATGGTTTCTTTTTTAATCGACAGATAATTCTTCCGGATTGGTCCCATTTTTATCTCATAAAAATTGGTTCTTTAGTTTTTCAGAAATTTTGAAAAACTGACCTTATAAGTCAATTTTTCGTAATATCTCGATGAAATATGTACCGATTTTGACGACTTATTTTTTTAAGGATATAATAATTTCTTGACATTATCTCACAGTCATATGACGAAAATCGGTTCAGTAATTTTTCAGAAATTCAGTAATTTGTCTCTGTTTACTGCTGAAAATTATATCAGAGAAAAGCCTTAGCAACGGTTGCTATTGACACGAAGTTGTCAATTTTCGTATCGACGGTGGTCTAGCGGCTAAAGGTATGGGATGCAGCGCAGGGTGCACATTGCTCGGGGTTCAAATCCCATGCACCGCAGTATTTTTTTTAATTTTCCATATTTTTTTTTTAGTTGCGTTATTATTTATTTCTCAGGGCAACAAAATCACTTAAAAGGGAAAAATAAACCTTTTAAAAAAAAGTGTACCGACTTCAAAAATTTGCACTGAAAAGTAAGAAATAATAAAAATTTCGTCGTAGAATTTGAAGACGGTTGGTGCCAAATTAGAAATAATTTAGTACCCAAATTCACTAATCTAGATAATTCATTAGGATAATTCGAAAGACACGTAAATCGGATGAGTTATCTTTAAAAAGTAGAGTGACAGATTTAACACCTGTCCTGTTTAATGTTGTAGATGTGGTAGGGTCTTTGAATATATACCAAAGGAGACGTGAAGCGTGTAAATCACCGAACAATTTTTTCTGCCACTTTTGGCGGGGAGGGAGGTACCCCTGTACCACTGTATTTTTCTGTCGTTTTATTGTCGCAACGGATTTTACGTTATATGATGATTATGTTAAAACATAAACATAATAATTATAATTAATGATTGGAAACACTATGTTTCCGCAAGTTTCTAGATCGCCTTTCCCATTTAAAACATCACAATTAACTATTTTCCTAGAGTTTTGTCTCGCGGCTCAAAACGATACCAACGAAATCTAAGGTAACTTATTACTGCGCACCTGGTCAGTATAACTGGTCAAAGGGCAAAAAAAAATAGCGAAAGGGGGAGCCCGTCTATGGCCCCTCCATAGGCTTAGAACTCTATGGGTAGGGTGGTGAAAAATGGTACAATCATCAGAATACCTACTATAATTATCTAAATATATAAAATCGTCGCTGACTACAGACAATCAACGCACAGCCTAAATCACTGAAGATACAAATATGAAAATTGGATGGTATATTCCTTAGAGGTAGAGGTGCACTAAGAAAGGATTTTTCAAAAATCAACCCCTAAGGGGAAGAAATGGGTGTACCTATTCTTAGTCGCGGTAGTAGTACCTATAAAGTTATATGGTCCACGCCCTCCAGAGAAATGTCAATTTCGAAATCTTTAGGTTTAACAAAACATTCTCCTGTGGGTAGTCTTTGTTGAATAAAGAAAAATCTCAGAATAAGGACAAGTTATTTATTGCCAAGTTTAATCTGTCAAATTCCAGAATAAACATAATACCTATACCTACCTTAATTACAAAATACTATCCCGGAAAAGCATACGGAAGGCCTATTTCCAATCATTTACCCCATATAACTTTCTAAATTATATTTAGGGAAGGCCAAATGAAATTTTCTTAATAAAATCGGAAACCCGCGTGTTCATTGCAATTGAAAGCGACAAAACTAGTGAGTGCGGGCGCGTTCGAAAATTGAAACTATCGGGTGTTGGCGACAGGGTAGGTAACGGACGAGCTTTGTTGTAAAGCTACACTTGACGTTTCATAATTTCATGCCACATTTCCGAACGTAACTTCAATACCACATGCTTGCTTGCATTCGTTTTGATAGTTTTGAATATTACATTTACCATGTAGTAAGTAAATTCTAACTACCTATTATTATAAATTAATTTTAATTAAAAACTTATATACATAATCCGACAAACCACACTTAGAGGCTTTTCCATCTAAATATACCTCAACAGAACTGGCCACTCGTTAGGTATAGCCTCATAAATATCGGCTAAACGAGGGAGACTTGGTCTTCCGCTGGGTAACCTGGATCCGTAACACGGTTTCGGGAGCTGTAAAGCATCCCGTGATGTAAGAAAAATAAATGTTTGAAATTTGAAACTATCGGCTGTTGGCGACAGGGTTAGGTAACGGACGAGCTTTGATGTTTCATAATTTCATGCCACATTTTCGAACGTAACTTCAATACCTCATGCTTGCTTGCATTCGTTTTGATATAGTTTCTGCATACTAGGTTCAACCAATTATGACCAAGCGAAAGATAACATCCTCATTTAGCTGATGGTATTTTTGCCACATGTCGTATTAAAGGTAAATTCGACAAAATATTCGATGTCAAAAACCTCAATACTCGATAAATAGCCTAAAATTACTTATATCCAATTTTTAATAGTGAAATTATTTTCGCACAATGTCTCCGGTCTCAATATAACCATGTTTTACAGGTTGCCTTACAGCTCCCGAAACCGTGTACCCAGCGGAAGACAAAGTCTCCCCTTTTAGCCGATGGTATTTGTGAGGCTATAACGAGTGGCCAGTTCTGCTAAAAAACCCATAGCTGGAATCCGAGATCAAACACGTGGTCTGCCTAATTAATACCGGACGTCTTAACCACTCGGCTACCGTATTATTTTTTATATAATACATTTTTATTATTTATTTAGCGGGACGTAGGTTTGACAGTTTAGGTCAAATACATAGCGGTGGGATACGACCAAAGCAATTGGAGCGGAATCATATAGACACCAGAATTATTACTGTAGTAGGTAGGTATAAAAAAAATTATGTTAGAAATGTATCAATCTATATAATATAAAATTCCCGTATCACAAGTTAGTTGCTATACTCCTCCGAAACGGCTTGACCGATTTTTATGATTTTTTTTGTGTATATTCGGTATGGCTCACGATCGGTCGTAGTCTATTTTTCGTAACCCTAAGTGATAAGCGTGCCTATTCTGCTCAAAACGCACGCGATAATCGTTTGGTTGCGATACTATTACGATGTTAGAATAGCGCTGCCAAAATCCGTATTCTCCTAATATTGTGTCCAAGCGATATGAAAAGTTCTTGAGTAATGTCACCATCGTAATAATGTTTATCATTATATCAACAACTTTTCATGTATATTTTAAATTAATTAACGATTTTATTATATACTAGCATTCCGCCCCCGGCTTCGCCCGTGGATATTTTCGAACAAAATAAAATATACCTTATAGCAGTCATAGATAATGGCTAGCCTGCACTACATCTACCCCAACCCTTACCCCAACGCGTAATGGGATTGGATGGTTTTAGAAAAAAAAAGAAAACTAAAAACACTTTCCCCATACTTTTATATTATTCAGTAGTGGTACTGGTCTGGTATTCTGAGGTTTTTAGATAGCCAAACGACATTTTCAAAGTTTAACAAAAAGCAGAACCTAACTCAAAATATGCTCTCGAAAATTTTATCAAATTGATCTGTTTTATTTATATATATAAGTAGATATAATATTAAATTGTCATTAGCATAGGGATATTAATTGAGCCGTGAACAAAGAGTTCTGAAATTGTGTTCTGTCATAAAATTCATGATATGAACGAAATATTTCGCTATTTAATTAATTGCAATTTGTCGTACGAAGATACCTCAATTAATTAACCTAGATGTCGCTGCCGAATTGTGGAATACGCCGCATTACAAAAATGCTAGCTGCTTTACAAGCCGGTTTAGGCGGATTCTAATACTGCTGAATGTTGATCAACCATTATAATGTCGTTTTGCGTTTTCCAATGTTTAGTTTAGGGTAGGTTAGGTTTGGTTAGTTTTTTTTTTGTTTGGACTGAAAGCATGAAGGATGAAATATTGACTAAAAAGGTTTATATGGCTGAAGTGAAAGGAAATGCTGGCAGAGGACGACCTAGCTAGGTGTACCTACATGAAAGGTATGATAAATATAAAAGAAACGAAAGAGGTATGTAACAAATGGCATTCTATTGTCTCTGCCTACCTTTCTTCAGATGAAAGGCGCGATGATAGATAATTTATTTATTTAATTAAAAATTACAAATATTCAACTTTTCAGCTAAAAGTGAGCAGTCGTATTGTTGAGCGCGTTGTTACAATTTCATTTTGCAATGTTTTTTGTAATGCAGCGGATTTTACAATTCGGCTACGACATATACCACGTATTCTGTATTCAAAATAGAACCATATAATTTTAATCCGCTCCGGGATATAATTTCCAAAGACTAGCCCGGAACACCCTCTTGAGTGCTATAAATCTTTTCTACGTCCCAAACAAGACATGAATCTGGAAAACTTGAAGATTTTCCTTACTGATTTTAGTTTGAAATATTTAATATTTAACTTCAAACAAATTTAAATGCTACTAGCGAAATAAGACTACCTACTGGCTTCGCACGGGTACAATGTGAGTCTAAAACAAATTGAATACCTACATAAATTCACTTATAACTACTTATCTATTAAAGCTAGATATATGCCACCGATGACTTTTTGTAGATAATTTTATTCTACACAATTATTTCCTACATCATTTTGTTATATCTCTAACGGATTAGACAGCATATACAATAAAAACACGCTGGGGCTATATTTTTTTTCGACTTGATTCACTTATATTGTTAATAATCAGCTCCTAAACCTAAGTCAATGTTTAATATTAAATTCCCGGTAAATTATCCTATCTAATGACGAAAACTGCAACAAAAAACGTGCAATAGTCTTTTCGTTACTGTTTCTGTGTAGTTGGTCCAACTTCAATAACTATTTTGAAAAAAAAAGCGCAAATCCCAATAGGCATGATGACCAAAAAAATTAGTCCGTCAGTTAGATTATCAGAAAATATTGGACACGTATTTTTTCTTTTGTCAATTAAACAAAAAATGATGAAGATATAGCCCGCTAAAGTTCCGCGTGACGTCATGCCTTAGTACAATTTTTAGCAAGGCGTGATGTCACCAGCCCCCACTCCCAAACTTTATACGCGCTTTATCTCTGTCAATTTTTGTTTGATTGACAAAAGAAAAAATACGTGTCCAATATTTTTTGATAATCTAAATGACGGACTAAATAGAATAATATTTTGTTTACCCTATGATATACAATTCCATTTAAATTAGTTAAAATTGAAAGAAAATATCTGTTCAATAAACGAGCAACCAAATTAACTTTATCGAAAGAAATTTTAAAATTTAATATAAAATAACTTAAGGAAATACCGAGAAATTCGCGCCAAAAATATAGTCGCTCGTTAGTCAATAAATAAAATGTAGCACGTAAATTTACAAAATCAGGTCACCGAATTTAGGATAAAGGAAAATTGTTTCTAACCACGATGCGATGATTTGACTTAACGAAGCGTATTCACTTAACACTTGATCGCGAATGGTTCGCCTCACTCGTTCCGCCTGCGATTTAACGCATATTATCGTTGGAACAAAAATTTACAAAAAACACTTCCATTAATCTATATATAAAGGAAAATCAAAAGCGTCGACAGAAATTATATAAGCTGGATATTTATTATTTAATAATGTTAAAAGTAACATTACAAATAAAAAATTTCATGTAAATCGCTATCTAGTGCAAGTGTACCCAACAACTGGCTGCATTGCCTCGTTGGATGGCAATGCTTATTCTTTGACCGAAGTAAAGTAGGCTACGTACTGGTCCGGTATCTCACCGAAAATTTTCGGTCCGGCCAGCCTTATGATCGAGATTGAACTCAGGCCACACATTAGCGAAGTAAATCATACGATTTAGATCACATGCAATTCACACAGCCACACAAGATTCGATTAAACAAAGTGTCAAACTATCAGCGGTGAATGTGGTTGTGGTTGATTTCGATGGCCGAAACGATCTGTCACACACACGACAGATCGTTCCGGCCATCGAAATCAACCACAAATACAACAATTTGAAAACCGTATGGCGGCGCGCCGGCGATTGGACGAATGAGTGGGCACCTTAAGAGCTCGTTTACTATAAACAGACTGTGTGCTCCAGGTCCCCATGGTCCCATTGTTTCCATACCAAACGCCTCAAAAATGTATTCTTTTGGAAGTGATGCATACCTATTGCTGTAAAGTTAAATACAAATCGGTTACTCTGAATTTAATTTTTAACTTCAATGTTTATTTGAACCCTTTTCGGTAGGGGCCCCTTTTTCAGCAGAAGTGTGACATCCCGATCTGTCCGGAAGTTGTATGATTGAGGTGTCATAATGTTTGTTTTGACGAGGTCTACTTAATACAAAATGTATTGAATTAGTCGTGTATTTATTGAAAAAATAAAACAAAGTCTCTAAAATGGAAATTTTTTGGGGGACTTTAATCTTTTGCTAGATATTTTTTGAAATTTGAAAAAATATAATATTTTTTGAAGTTATGACGATTTTAAAATCAAAATTTAATAGGGCCATATATCTAAATCCCAGTGGTTATCATTTCGGATGACAGCTGTCAAAATGTACATGTTCGTTTTCTATTCAGTGGTTATCATTTCGGATGACAGCTGTCAAAATATACATGTTCGTTTTCTATTTTTAATAAAAAAAAATATTTCCAATCCTCTTTAAGAGTGTAGTGTACCGCGTCCATGTCCATACAAACGGAGAAAACGTTTTACTACCCCTAAATATCATTTAATTTTAACGATTTTGTAATATGTTACTGACATAATGAAAAACTACGTACGTATTTTTTCCTTTTTTCAAAATTCGTAATAGGTCAAAAGTTATAAGCCCCTCAAATCTCGGTTTTTTTGGTTCATAACTTGCTCGTAATAAACCGTCTGTATTTGAGAAACAAAGCAAAATTTCAAAAAAAGCAAAACGTACGTACGTAGATTATAATCTGCTAAAACGTTTGACACCAAAATTATAAGGTTTCGTTATAGTTTAGTAGGTGTAAATCGTTTTCCCCCAAAACGCAATTTTCAACGAAGAACATACCTACGAACACTCACGAGCTGCAGTGTTCTCTGTCGCACTGATGCCCGTGGGAAGAGCGCGCTTGAGACAGAATATGATTTTCTAAATACCTATTTCGCTGCGTACGCTGAGCTACACGATCCTCTTAAAGGTAATGGTGGTGCACTCAGTGGTGCATGAGATCTGTATTTTTTTATAATTTCACGGGTTTTATTACTGTTCCCGGAACTGCCGGAACAAACTAACAAAGTACCCCTCTTTTTCCGATGGTATTTGTGAAGCTATACCTAACGAGTGGCCAGTTCTGTAAGGTAAAATTAGATGGAAAAGCCTTATAGCGTTTGTGGCAAAACTTTGGTCAGATTATTTACATAAGTTTTAATTAAAACCCCCCATACATAATAGCTAAGTTAAAGAAGTAAAGTATTAATTTACAATGTACTAGTTTTAAAAATTAATTACGAATTATTTAGAAATCTAGATAGACATAAAATATGTTTTTTTTAAACAAAGTTCTGTATAAAAGAACAATATTTGCAATTAAAAGATGTTGGTTGTTATTTTTTCAACAACAGTAACAAAGTTGCATTAGGGTTTTGTAGCATGAATATATTGTTATTATTTCGCACTAAAGAAATTTCCACGAACGAGCCCAGGTCGGCTGGCTAGTTAAATATATTATAAAAGCATTGAAAACAATACCCACAGAATTTTCATGATTGTTGTTATTGTTAAACGCTATCAATACAAGCGAATCGTAATAAATATCGGAGTATACCAATTATTTTGCGATATTCGAACCACATTTTCATGGTTAACCCAATTTCGTATCTCCGAACGAGATGAATGGTTACAGATACTGTGGAACCTCCCTATTGTTTTACTGATTGGGCTCGAGTATAACGCTTTTGATGTGCGTTTATTATTTAAAAATAAATAAACTTATCAAAAACATATACAATAATAATTTGGCTTTTAAAAAAAAGTGTACCGACTTCAAAAATTATGCACTGAAAAGTCCGAAATTCCGAAATCAAATGCACAAGTCACTGTTAAAAAATACCTAAGAGTGTCTATAAAATTTGAAGAGTTCTCGATTTCTCCAGGATCCCATCATCAGATCCTGACCTGATGACCATGGGATCAACTGTGAAGTATCCCTTTCAAACAAAAAAAAAATTATAAATAGTCCAGGCATCTTCAAGTAATCAGGGAAAATACAAAAAAAAAAAAAAAAGATTCCGACGAATTGAGAACTTTTTGAAGTTCGGTTAAAAATAGGCTGAAAAGCAATTAAATAATAGCTTCGCTTGGAACCATAGAGTACTAAGACTAAGAAGGGACCATAGACGGGCTCCCCCTTTCGCCAATTTTTAGCTCTTTGACCAGTTAAACTGACCAGGTGAGCAGTAATAAGTTACCTTAGGTTTCGTTGGTATCGTTTTGTGTCGACAGAGCTGTAGAAAAATAGTTAATTGTGATGTTTTTAATGGGAAAGGCGATCTAGGACATCTATCTTGCGGGAACATAGTGTTTCCAATCATTATATATAATTATTATGTTTGTATTTTAGCATAATCATCATATAACGTAAAAGCCGTTGCGACAATAAAACGACAGAAAAATACAGTGGTACAATCTTTAAGGCCGAATCAACACAGTTCCATTGCCATTAAAAAGTTGACAGCTGTCAATGGCGAGATAGGGATGTAAACATCCACATCCGGTCATGGCGACATACGCACGCGTTTTCGTCGTGGCGTGATGTGGAATCCAGTTTAATCCTGTTCGCGCTGTGATGGTTGTGATTAATCAGTGATTAATAAGACATATCACGGTCGGCGGGATTATCTTAAATACCGATTTACCGGCTAATACACTATAAAGGCTATAATACTTGACATTGGCAAATCACCGATGAACATTGGTGGAGCCATAATAAAAAAGAAGAAGAAGAACATTTTATTGGAAATACTTTTAAATTATAGCTGTAAGGTTTATTAAATTATTTTGTATTTATATTATCATTTATTTCTTAAACTAACCAACAACATGATAGTCACAGATTAGATAACATAACAAGAAAACAACTTAGTGACAGATTGAAACACAGTTATTATAATACAGTTAGTACCTAGTCTGTGGTTATTTATTTGACATTTAGATGAATGTGACTTCACTTCCCGTTTGCGGTCACGTGATGAGATTTTTAATATAGACATTACAGATTATATTTATTAAACAAATAAATAATAGTAGTTTATGATACGGGATCATAATAGGGGTAATTAAAACACAAGTGGATTTTTTTAATAGCATCCACGAGTGTTTTAATTCCAAGTTATGTGCCCGTTCGTACACTACTTTATCTAATCCCATGCAATAGGTATTTTAAATAATTGACCAATTTCTTAATCGACAAATTGGCGGCAAACCGCGGTTACCTCAATGCGCGTGTTTGTTATATCTCTGACGGATTAGACAGCATACGACAAGAAAATTCGCTGGGACTAACTTTTATCCCGAATTAATTCACTTATACCATGCTTAGCTCCTAAACATGATAGGTCCATGTTTTATACTCGTGAACCTTCCCGGTGAATCAACCTTTGGAGGACTTTGTTTTATAATATGTAGTGATTTTACACGTATCTCTAAGAAATCTGCTACCAATTTCTCCAAACAGAACAGTGTTTGTTACAACAAAATAGTATAACGTAAAACGTATTCGGTTGCACAGTTGGAAATATTCACAAAGATCCGGTATCGAGTTTCTTGTAAATTGGAAAACGTCTCCAACTGTAGGGCGCTCTTGAATTTATACACACTTTGAATAACTATTTACAGATGCCCGTAGTCGCAGACACTGGTAACGATGTCCACATTTTGCATATAAGGTAGCTAGCCGAGCATATGCACTTAAAAACGCACAGTACAAAGAGAATTATTTCATATATTTTGGCCGTGAAAGACGCACACTGCATTGTGATCTAAATACACTGACAAGCAATATAAAATTTGTTTTACACATTTACAAAATTTACATTGTTTAAGGGCCGTTGGTCAATGTCATCTTATAACTGTCAAAAATATGGCAAATCTCAGTTAATCCTGGAAAGGTGAGTTTATTTATACAACATTTCCTCACCACACAATGATAGTTATTATTTGAAATTGGATTGAGACATATTTTTATTATTTAGGGTTCTAAAGAGCCGTAGTTTTCAAAACGAGCATTGCCTTTGTGTTTTGGAAATTATGGCTATTTAGAACTTTTAATAATGAAAATATGGCTCATTCCAATTTAAAATATCTTCTTCATCTTTCCACACGGACATTTATGTTCGCAACATACTGGTGGCTCCTAACCTTAGGCCTACACTAATTCTAAAAATTTCGTTATCCAAAAATGTACCGACGTTTCGAGATGGAAGAGCGTGTAACCAGTGGCCAGATTCCTTTTCTGATGAAGCCAGAAGCCGAGCGCCGTCGTGATCACTGATTAAATTTTGTGTCAAACGTTTGTATGTTAGTTGTAATAATGGACTGTCCCAAAGTTTTTGTTTATTTATTTCCTTCGGGACACCTTCGTTAGGACAACTTAATTCCCAGGCTTCTATAGCCTCAGAAACATAGCTCATTTCAGTAAGTTTGAAAATTTTTAGAGAAAGTTCTTTAACACTGTGTACTGGGGATAAGAAGGCTGGTAGAGCAACACTAGAAATTTTTCTCACGCCGATGCCACCTAGTCTAATGGGTAATGTTGCTTGGGTCCAAGAATTTTCATTAAATGTCAAATTTAGAATATATATAAAATAGATATATTTGACACAGTATGGATTTAAAAAAAAATGAAAATCAGTTACACCTAAGTTTTATGAAGCCCTGAAAGTCATCAATTTCACGCGTATTTTCAACCGATTTTGCGACTCAATTTCTCTTAATATATTTACTAATGTACTATTTTCTCTTAAATTTTTCCTATAGATAATTTCACATACTTTATGAATTTACTACAACTTGCTATTTCTAATAGATTTTGTATAATACTGGAAGAGCATTATGTCCGTCTTGTGTATTTTCGCAAGACCTATTTTTGTGAAATCGTTCTTTCTCATGTTTCTGGTTCGTGAATCTTGGCCTATCTTATCGTATCCTTGGTTTTTTTATCGATTCTTTTTGCAGTATATCTTATTAACAACTTTTTAAAGAGATATCGACAAAATAAGCCGTACGGTTTACTGAATTCATTGCGCTAACAAGCTTGCTTTTAAATAAATTACGTCACAATTCCTAATACAACGCGTGCAAAGTCTAAAACTTCTTCTAGTCTAAAAAAAATACTCAAAAAAAAAATTTTCTAATACTTTGATTTAAAAGAAGTTAAAGAAATGACATCTTAAATGCAGAGATTGGTTTGCCACCTGTTTCTAAATAGACATTGTGTCAGTAGACACGCTGCAAGTTCTAAAAGCCGTGTGTTTAGTTTTGTTTACTTATAGGAATGTCTACGTACATAAGATATATCATTAGTCTTCGTACGTAGCTAGACATATCCAATTTTCTAAACATCAACTGTGACAGAACTAAGTGCGCTTCTAGAATGAAACATCACGGCCTTTATGCTTTGTGGCATGTCTAGAGATTCTGGTGACAATGACCACATTTACACAGTTTCTCATATTGAATAGGTGGCAAGCCTACTAAGCAGTGAGATTTTGTATGTTTGCTACCTAGAGATAGATATATATGCTACCGCGGACTTTTTTGTAGATCATTCTATTCTACACAATTCTTTCCTACATCATTTTGTTATATCTCTGACGGATTAGACAGCATACGCTGTGAAAACTCGGTGGGGCAAAATTTTCACAGAGTGTGTACTACATATGGCCGCTAAATAAATTAAAACAAGAATCGTGTTTTTTTAATAACCGTCTGTCACAGAGCTGTATCTTTTGAACTGTATACACTTGAAATATTCACAGATATAACAACAAATTAAAAATTAAGGGGATCTTAATAATGGCAATACATACAAACGTCTAACTAGTAATAACTATAATGCAACTCTTAAGTAAAACAACAAAATAAAAACCGGTCAAGTGTGAGTCGGGCTCGCGCTAATTTGTTCCTGCGCCATACAGGGGCATACCTTAGTGCATACTATTGATATATCCGACTCGCACTTGACCGGTTTTAAGAATATCATATGTTATTATGCTTCATCATACATTAGCTCAACATATCCAGCTTTTAATATTATAAACACGAAACTCTGTATGGATGTATGTTTGTAACTCAATCACGTCAGAACGGCTGAACGTATCTGGATGAAATTTGGCACAGAGATAGATTATAGTCTGGAAAAGCACATAGGCTACTTTTTATCCCCGAAACATACCTATATGGTTTTTATTTTTTATTTATTTATTTATAAAAATCCACAGCACTTCACAATATAAAAAATTTTAGAAAAAAACAAGTAAAACTTACTGCCATAAATGGATTTCTACTATGTTGGCTTTACAGTAGGTACGGAGACATTATATCATTACATCAAACAAAATTAAAAAAAGTAGACAATACAAAATAAATAATCAAAATTAAAATCAAAATTAAATGTCAAAAAGTACAAAAAAATGACAAATGACTAAAAATAACAAAATAAATCAAAAAATCAATTACAAATTTATAAGATGTCCAATTAAAAATTTGCCAGATTTTTCGAAAAAAAAGTGTTTTTTTTTAATTCCTATAACTCATAAACCCGTGACTTTTTATAATCGTGTCTATGCTTAAAATTTTCTTAATATTTGCCGTAACATGTGCGAGTATTGCGCGCTTCATTATCTGATCGATAATATGCGAAATATCGGTCGAAAAATGGGTATTTTTCGGAAAAATGCAGGAACCGCGTCGCGACAGTTGCTCATATTCATGCGACCTCGGTCGGCTCTCCCCCCGTACTCCACCGCTAGAGCTGAAGTATGGTACCACAGCGCTAAGCTCCGTGTGTTATTAATTTTACAGTGCTCAGCGACGGCCAATCGAGTTCTCGTATTTTTTTATTTCAACTATAAATAATGAACTTTAACTCATATAAATTTTAGCTATTAATATAAAAAAACGGCGCCACAGGATTTTTTTCAAGCAAAAAAAAAGCTCCAGAAGGTCGGTGAGGAAAAAAATTGTTTTTTAAATTTGCAGAAAAACACCAGCTATAACATCGCGTAAACGTCAATTTTATACAATTTTAATTATTAAAGATAAATTACGTTTTTGGAACAAAAAAGAAACCGATTTTTTGACCGATATTTCGCATATTACTGATCAATTAATGAAGCGCGCAATACTCGCACATATAACGGCAACTATTAAAGAAAATTTTAAGCCCAGAGACAAATCTAAAAATCCACGTTTTTGTGATTTATTGGAATGTAAAAAAATTGCTTTTTTTTAGAAAAATCAGATTTTTGCAAAATCTTTTCAATATTTTTCAAATATTGTCTAGGGCTACATTTTCACCATTTTTCGGTTACACAATTTTTTTTTCAAAGAGATACGGGCGTTTCAAAATAATGCATGGTTTTTTTTAAATAAATAATATGTTTTACAATTTATTGACATCGGACCGGGCTAGACCGATCCGAAATAAATAGTTCCACAACTTGTGTATTAAACTTTTTTTAAATAAAGGCTATTTTTTTTAAAACGAAATAAAGTGTTTTTTAACAACTTTGGCCGCCATTTTATATAAGTTCCCCTAATGTCAGTTGTTTTAAAAATAGTGCATTGAATTCGATTTTTTACATATATTCGTTTGCTGTATAACGGTTACGAAAAATTTCCATACAGCTCAAAATAGCCAGACTGGCCTATATATTTTATTTATATATCTTAGATTCAAGAATATATGTATTATGTTAATTCTATTCGCACACCCCACTAACTTGCTTATAATACAAACGCTATAGTTTACCGATTTCAAGCACGTGCGATCAAGCTTAATGCTTTCCGCCTCGCATAATGTAGAGAAATATTCGCTACAGTAAACTTGATTTTATTGCTATTGTACTCCTTGTATTTACTTATGGAGTGCTTCTCATGGACTTAAGTTGCAAAGGAATGACTATGTTGGAAGTTTCCTTGTTGGAAAAGGGTAAAATCGGTTAATATACATGATTTTAGGATTCCGTACATCCGATGAAAGAACATAGGATCACGTATTTAGAGTATGATGACCCAATAACGTACGTATTAGTTAGAGAGATGGAGACAGAAAGTGGTTGTAAGCACTTGCCGCCAGAAAACATCTTTTTCGTGTAGTCTGAGCTCCCCTCTACAAATTATTGTAGAAGAGTAGGGGTCCAGCGCTTGTCGGTGAGCCGATTTAGAAGAAGATTTTGTTCATCCCTATTGATATAAATGCGAATGTAAGTTTGTTTGTTACGCTTTCACGCAAAAACTACTTAACCGATCATCATGAAATTTTGCACATATATTCTTGGAGGTATTAGAAGTAACATAGGATACTTTTTATTATCACGGCATGACGACGGGAACGGGGTGGGCAGTGTATGAAGTGTATATGTTTGCCAACATTTTGAAATTAGAAGTCGTGGGAAACAGCTATCAAATATAAAGTAAAGAATGTGTCAAATCAAAATCTTCTTAAAAAGGAACTCTTTATACAGCCAAAGAGATCGAATATTATTCATTTCGGTCAGCTACAATTAGATACGAATTATAGGGTATATTTTATTTTGTTCGTAAATGTCCACGGGCGAAGCCGGGGGCGGAATGCTAGTTCAATATAATTTGCTACCTTTACAATCAATTCATTTGATTTAATTTGCTAAGTGTTATTAAAACATGATTATTTTTATTTTCAACGACTAGGTATGTTATGTAGGTTTATAAATGTTTTACTATTTTTAACCGACTTCCAAAAAAAAGAAGTTCTCAATTCGGACCGTATTATGTATGTATGTACATCGATAACTCCGCCAGTTGCTAACCGATTTTGATGGTTTCTCTTTTAATCGACAGATAATATTTCCAGATTGGTCCCATTTTTATCTCATAAAAATTGGTTCATTAGTTTTTCAGAAATTTTGAAAATACTGACTTTATAAGTACATTTTTCTTGATATCTCGATAAAATATGAACCGATTTAGACACGACTTATTTTTTTTAAGAAATAATAATTTCTCGACATTATCTCACAGACATATGACGAAAATCGGTTCAGTAGTTTTTCAAAAATTCAGTAATTAATTTCTGTTTACGGCTGAAAATTATGTATCAGAAAAAGCCTAGCAACGGTTGCTATTGACACGAAGTTGTCAATTTTCGTGACGATGGTCTAGCGTTTAATTAAATGTAACGGGGTGCAGCGCAGGATATTTTTCCATCAATATTTTTTTAGTTGCGTTATTATTTGTCTCTCAAGGCAGCAAAATCACTTAAAAGGGTAAAATAAACCTTTTAAAAAAAAGTGCACCGACTTCAAAAAGTAAGAAATAATAAATATTTCGTCGTAGAATTTGAAGACGGTTGGTGTCAAATTAGAAACAACTTAGTTCCCAAATTCACTAATCTAGAATTCATTAGGAACCTACGATCATCAGTAGGTACATACAAACATAGATAATATTGAACAGATCTTCTTAGATATTTACTTAGTTTTGTATACTAATTTGGCACCAACCGTCTTCAAATTCTACGACGAAATATTTATTATTTCTTACTTTTTGAAGTCGGTGCATTTTTTTTTTAAATGTTTATATTTTATTTTCTTAAGGATTAGGTTAGGTATCTCAACATATTTGTCTTCTGCCACCACCTCCGATTCCGATTCGACTCCTGTTCCGATTCCGAATCCGACAAACCAAATTTAAAAACTTCGACTCCGACTTCGGTTCCGATAAAACCACCTCCGTAACATCCCTAGTAGATATATAGAATACTAACTGACCCGTGAAGTCCATACCAACTTTTATCCTCTATTAGACTCCCTCTGGATTTAAAAAAAATATTTCCTACTTCCTTCCCTAGGGTTCAAGCTTTATCAAATGTCGTCAAAATCGGTTCAGTGGTTTAGCCGTGAAATCTAAGCTAAATAATCTAATGATACTAGTTCTCCGCCCCCCGGCTTCGCCCGTGGTTATTTTCGAACAAAATAAAATATAGCCTATAGCACTTAGGGATAATATAGCTTCCTATTAGTGAAAGAAATTTCTGAATCGGATCGTATTTTCAGAGATTGCCCCTACATCCAAAGTTACAAATTTTATCTCTTTATAATATTAGTACCTATAGATTACTCGCCACTTGAAATTAAAAATATTATTTTTAGTTTGTCTTTTTAGTACTTCAATTCAGAATCATACCTCTGAGGATTACCTTAATATAGTGCAGTTTGTAGCGATAAAATTAATTGACTATTGTTCTAATTAGACAAAATACTAGAATACCTACCAACGAGTATAGAAATATTTTTAAAAAATCATAATAAAACAGTTTTTTTAAGAAATTAGATGTACATAATCTGACAATTTACAAAGAAACTTTTCGATCTTAAAACACCTCAACAGAACTCAAAAATGTAAAATATAAGACTTAATAGGATCGTGTAGCTCAGCGTACGCAGCGAAATAGGTATTTAGAAAATCATATTCTGTCTCAAGCGCGCTCTTGCCACGGGCATCAGTGCGACAGAGAACACTGCAGCTCGTGAGTGTTTGTAGGTATGTTCTTCGTTGAAAATTGCGTTTTGGGGGAAAACGATTTACACCTACTAAACTATAACGAAACCTTATAATTTTGGTGTCAAACGTTTTAGCAGATTATAATCTACGTACGTACGTTTTGCTTTTTTTTAAATTTTGCGTTGTTTTTCAAATACAGACGGTTTATTACCAGCAAGTTATGAACCAAAAAAACCGAGATTTGAGGGGCTTATAACTTTTGACCTATTACGAATTTTGAAAAAAGGAAAAAATACGTACGTAGCTTTCCATTATGTCAGTAACATATTACAAAATCGTTTAAATTTAATAATATTTAGGGGTAGTAAAACGTTTTCTCCGTTTGTATGGACATGGACGCGGTACACTACACTCTTAATATTACTTGATAACACTGATTCCGGAAATCTAGGTATCAACGGAGCTTTGAAAGCGATCTCTAGTGCCCAATTTCTGAAAGTCTAGTCCAGATATTGGTTAAATTACAACTGTCAAAATCATACATTTTCACGTATGTCACAACTAGTGTGTTCACTATGATTAACAGTTGATTCTAAGTCATGTCATGGCGACCAACATGATGGCGAATCCACTTTAATCCCGTCCGCGCTGTGTTAGTTGTGATTAGTCAGTCATTAAAACGGCATATCACGGTCGGCGGGATCATTTTAAATACCGATTAATCGGCATATACACCATAAAGACTATATAATACTTGACATTGGCAAATCACCGATTAACATTGGTGGAGCCATAATATAAGAAAAAGAAGATGATTGACAGTTGTCATTTAACTAATCTATATATATATATATATATTTTTTTTTAAATATTTAATCGTACATTTATTGTTTCAAATAATTAACTAAGTATACAGCTTAGCAATTAATCTAAAATAAATTTGGTCCGCGTGGCATGGTAGCAAGAACGCTGGCTGCATTTCCTATATGTATAGTGTATAGCTCTAATTCTCTGGGCGAAGAAAGAGCCAGCCCTCTTGTCACCCGTAGCGCCGAAAATTTTTGGTGTTATATCTTTATAAAATTTTTTTGGCATTTGGCCCCCATGAACCTAGAGTCTCTCTACTGCAAACGGCACAAATATATTATCTTTATATATATATTATATATAAATATATCTCTTATTAACTTTAAACTTGTTATATTTTGCTTATTGCATTCTGGAGGCCATTAGCCAATCACAAATAAATGATGTCGGAGTTAGGGTCCGAATTCTAAATTGTCCATGTTCTTATTACTCCACATTCTTATTTTTCCAAATTCTTATTTTAACACATTCCGAATTTTCCGCATTATTTTATTTTACACATTATTATTTATTACATAATCTTATTATTCCACATTATGTATTTTCCGTACGATATGTACCTACACTCGCGTGATAAATTATTTCACACATCTAATCTATGTTTACCTTGCGGTGTAGCCAGAGACACTAATAACAGTGTCCGTCCACTAATTGCCAGTACATCTGGACGTATTGAACATAACAGGTGGCAAGGCTGTTGCTACGCATAATGGAGCTAGATGCGTAAATATCTGTTATTTTTAGAAGCAGCACGAGTAGTCGATGAGGAACACTGGTGTTTAGCATTTTTAACCGACTTCAAAAAAAAGGAGGAGGTTCTCAATTCGACTGTTTTTTTATGTTTGTTACCTCAGAACTTTCGACTGAGTGAACCGATTATGATTCTTTTTTTGTGATCCCATTTTTTATAGTGAAAATTGGTTTAGTAGTTTTGAATAAAAACTGATTTCTAAGTCAATATTTGTCATAACTCGATGAAATTCCAAGCCGATTTCGTTTATTTATTTTTTGTATAAAGTTGTGTATAATTCCCGGCAATTAACTCGAATATATGTCATCTACTGCGCAGTACAAATACATATTCATTTTAAGATTTTGTACTGCGCAGTAGATGACATATATTCAAGTTAATTGCCGGTACCTATACCAACTTCAAAATATATATAGGCATCTTTAAATTGTAGCTTATAATAATATTAAAAAACAGCAATTTACAAAATTAATGTACCACAAAGACAGTCTTGATTTATACCACACTTTCCTATTGGTGGATTGAAAATATTTCACTAAAGCATTCTTTCGGAAAACTCATTTTCCTTCCTTTGGGGAAAGAATTAAGTTGATGCTAGAGGTCTTGGTGGAAATTTTCGGCGGTCCTCAACGTATTTTTCGCTCCATTTAACGGAATCAATTGTTCTCGCCTCGTTAGTGATAGTCGCGTAAAAGGTTATATGCCTAACTGAAATAATTCTAGGTAGTTTATTATAGCACCAACCGGTGGTATAACAAGTTGTCATATTTATTCTGGCTTGATAACTAATATTAACCTACCTTATTTTATCCGAACCTGGTCAAATTTTCACATTTTGTAATATTTTCCAAAATAACGTTACCAATATGACATAAAATATTGTAACGAGTAGGTACTTAAATCGCACAAATAAATACCTAAACACATCAAGGTCGATAGACGTCTCTAGAAACATCCAGAGAGAATCAAGTACAAACGAAAATGGACCGTATGTGCCTAGCCATAGGTATCAAAATCGGCCGCGGTCGGTGTGTAGGTATTTGGCGCCGAGTCCCATCGAGGCGCGTCTATAACTTTGTACAACAATCTCGGCGTGTCTCGAATGTTCGGTGGGCAATATAAACAGAGGATCTTGACCGGAAATAACACAGTGCGAATCAGAGCGATCAAAGCGAAACAGTGAAGTGGAATTTAGTGCGACTAAGTGATATTCAAGTGTTTTCATTTATTTAACTGTATTTTTGGTGGTGTTAAAGTAAAGTTTGTTTATTTAATCGGTATTTTAAATCTCTTCGAACCCTAGTTCGTAACAATTTACTTCAACAGAACTAGCTTTTAGGTGTAGCTTAAATAATACCATTGGCTAAAAAGACTGGTACCCTGAGATCAGTAACATGGTTTCAGGAGCCTTAAGGCAACCCGTGAAAAAAAACAACCGTTGTAAAAAATCTAAGTTTTAATTATTTTTTTCTAAATACAGTTAGTTGTCGATGGTCGAGCCTACTAAATGTTTTCGGTTAGTAAAGATAAGGAAAACTGGAAGTTTGAATCAAATGCTCAAAGCTAAATTATCCATCCAAATATATGTCTATGATTCCACAATAAATTCACGATATTTTAACATTATTTTCCTCGTAGGTGTAGAGATTCTCAATTCATGTGATTTAAAGCCCTCGCCTGCCACTTTCTTCCCTTGGTGACCAATCCACTATAATTTATGTACCTCTTAATGATCACATACATTCGAGAGTAAACAATAATCCAATGCAGTTATTTCCTTCTTAGAAATATTAACGATCATGAAATCTGGACAAAACTTTAGTCTTTCGCTGGGTACCCTGAGATCAGTAATACAGTTTCGAAAGCTGTAAAGCAACCCTGTAAAAAAATCTGTGTGTCTGCTGTTGCTTAGCTCCGATTTCAATGCAGTTTTAATAATTTAATTAAAGTAACTTACAATAAGTAATTTACAATTTATTTCTGAATATGTAAAATAATTTTGATCTTTTAGTTGCGTTTAAAAGAACCCGTGTGCAATGTACTAAATATAAATTAAACAATCAAATTATTTCAAATGAATGACTATAACCCTACTATTTAATTTCTGAACACAATAACTAACAAAGCAGTCAGTTTGAAACTTGATGACCTAGTAAACAAGAATATCAGGTAAGACAGTCTCTTGAGAAATTGGAACTTTAAACTTTGATTAAATGTCATGAAAACTGGACAGAGCTCGACAACGATACTCTTACTTAAATATTGCGTACGATACTTACTTAGATTATGTCATGGAAAATATAAACTGCAAAATAACAGACTACAAAATAATTTAAACGTTTTTTTTTAATATCATTGCAATAGGGATGTTGACAGTGAAAGAAAATAAATACACAATAATATTTTTATATAGTCTATAACGTACATAAACACTGAAAATAATGTTTATTTATTTGTTGAATAAATATTTCTTTTTTAATAGCTAAATGAAAAATATTTAATTCATACTTCCGGTCACGTGACCACAAACGGTAAGTGACGTCATCTCTAAGTAGATGTCAAATAAATAACCACAGACTAGTAACTAACTATATTATAACCGTCTGTCAATCTGTCATTGACTATCTAAAAACAATTGTCTTTAGTTATTGTTCTTAGCTTATTATCTTGTTATTTTATCTAATCTGTGACCATAATTTTGTTGGTTTTCTAGATGTGACGTCTTCATAGTTTTCGCGGGGATTAAAATGAAAACCATGATTTTTAAATTAAAATACAAATATATTTTTTTTTAATTATTTTATTATGTATAATAAATCTTAGCTATAATTTAAAGGTATTTTCAAAAAATTGTCAACATCCTTAAACGACTTTAAACTCTAGATTGCGAATTCTGCAAACTGAGTTTTAAAAGCGATCTCGGATGGGTCTAAAAACTTTTAATCAGAGATTAGTTACAAAGAAATTGACAAAACCATATATTTTCACGTAGGAATTTAACAACTCTATATTTGATAATCGTGGATAAATTCTTGATCATGAATTGTTTTAATAGTTGTTTAACTTTTGACAAGACTTTCAGAAATTGGGCGTTAGATTTTTTTATCATTTGATAAAACTCTTTTAAAACTCAGTTTTTCTTATCATCATCACCGGGTTTGGTGATCATGTCAATTAGGAAATTGACCTTATGCCAAAAATAACACCGATACATCACATTCAAATCGGCTGGTTTTTTTTCACGGGTTGTGCTATAGGTCTCAGGGTACCAAGCTGAAGACCAAGTCTCCCTCTAGCCGATGGCATTTGTAAGGCTATAACTAACGAGTGGCCAGTTCTGTTGAGGTATATTTAGATTGAAAAGCCTTGTGTGAATTGTCGGATTATACACATCGATGGATTATGTACATACGTTTTTAATTATAAAAAACCCGAGATCGAACCAATTATTTGTTTGTATAATAATTAGTACCATTTAAAAAAAATGCACTGAAAAGTGTGATTTCTGAAAGCAAATGCACAAGTCACTATAAAAAAAACCCAAATCACTTCAAGTGTGCCTATAAAATATGAAGAGTTCTCGATTTCTCCAGGATCCCATCATCAGATCACCATGGAACACCTGGGAAGTATACCCTTTCAAACAAAAAAAAATCCAAATCAGTCCATACATAAAAAAAACGTAAAGATTCCGACGAATTGAGAACCTCCTCCTTTTTTTGAAATACCGTTGTGGCCTTTATCCATTCCGATGTGGTCACAAGTAACAAAGTCTATATTTAGACAGTTGAATTATTCCACTGTCAGTATTAGACACAATATCATCATAAATGCCACATTCTCGTATGTCATTATTTCTTAAAAGCCTTAAATTTTTAATAAACACTCTCATTTACCCATTGAATATCGAAACGTAATAATTAAATTAAGCGAATAGTGAATTCAAATACCGCATAATTCTGTGGTTTGGAATATGATAACTATTATACAGGGTGATTTGATATTTTTATTTTACATTCTGAGAATGAATCAAATAAAGATGGCATTGTCGTATTTGTGGAAGCGTGTTGGGCCCATAACCTTTGTTATGGTGTAATCATGTAACAGCAAGTTCTATACATAAATGGAATAAAACATATTGTAAAACATAAATATGTAGAAAGTAAGATAAATGCAGTGGAAATGTCGTCTTTACGCAAAATGTGTGATATAAAGCGTATTGACCGCATCCGGAACGATGTCATTATAGAATAATGCGGAGTGAAAGTTGATATTGTGATTAAAATGAAGAAAAGTAGTTTACGCTGGTTTGGACACGTTGAAATAATTAAGGATGAAATATTGACTAAAAAGGTTTATATGGTTGAAGTGAAAGGAAATGCTGGCAGAGGACCTAGGTGTACTTTCATTGAACATAGTAAAATGTATTGATCGATGGAAATATTAAAAGGACATACAATCACCGAGCATATATATGAAAGGTATGATGAATATAAAAGAAGCGAAAGTGGCATGTAGTTGGATTCTACGTCAAGTTATGGCAACCGACGCCCGCACTGTGATAGTTGTGATAAGTCGGCGGGATCATCTTAGCTACCGATAAATCGGCATATTTATACTATAACGGATATAAAACTTGACATTGGCGGAAACATCAAAATCCTGATGGAGCCATCACGAAAAAAAATAGAATAGAATAGAAGACAATAGTTAAAGCATCCTGTATCTCAACTTTAATTTACATACGTATAGAATACACATTGCATTGTTAGATGTTCAGAATGTACTCCAATTAACATCTTTAATCAAATTGTATTGTTGCCGATGAATCTAACTATAGAAGTCTCAGGTGTGCTCTGTGAGCGAGATAATAATATTACGTTGATTAATGAGTGTTGAATGTAACTGTTTGTTTGGGGATGATTTTGAATCTGATATTTCGTAGGGATGTGTGAAATTACAGTAGAGGGAAGGTACTTGGCAAGTTTTTTTTAATTAATAAATATTAACCTAGGGCGTACTTTTATTGAACATATAAAAATGTATTGATGGATGGAAATATTAAAGTACACACAATCGCTGAGCATGTATGAAAGGTATGATGAATATAAAAGGCGCGAAAGAGGTATTCAGGATCGTAACAAATGGCATTCGATTGTCTCTGCCTATCCCTCTTGGAATAAAAGGCGTGATGAAAGATAGATAGATATTATAAATATTAGATTTATAGAGATATTTCTTACGAGCCCTTTCATTTGATATGTCACATGATGCAATTGAAATAAAAAAAAAATTATTGTTAATTTTTTTTTCAATATTTACGCTACTGTTTTCGTCCTGTAGATTCGGAAAAAATAAGCTATGACAGACGGACAGAGAGACAGACACAAGAGTGATTCCGTTTTTATTTTTATTTATTTTATTAACTAGCTTCCCACCCCGGCTTCACCCGTGTAAATTTATAATATTATTTAATATTGTTAAAAGATTGAATTGTCTCTGCCTACCCCTCTTGGGATGAAAGGCGTGATGATAGATAGATGTTAAAAGACCACAATCATTCCAATATATCAATCAACTCAAAATGGGAATCAAAAAATACTAAAAATCCTCACTATGTCCTAGCGTTTTTAGGAAATTGAAAAGTACTCGAGTACACCAGTCAGGATAGGACCATTTTTTATCTTCGCGCTTTGTATGCAGGATATCCCTGGGGCTTGAAATATGTATGCTCTTATTCACAACTATGGAATATATGGTAATTTTAATATTTGTTATCATAATATATTATGACAATTTACAACTAGCTTAAGTTTGTTTAATTATATTTTTGTATATTTCACACTTTCTTTCCAAAAAGAAAGTTTTTTATGTGGTCAATAATTCTAGAGAAACCTAAATTTTCTAACCTAACTGATTTTGTGCACACAGATATCAACAACAGAAACAAATTAATAAACACACTTTCGCATTTATAATATTAGGAAGGATTCATATTTTTAGGGTTCTGTATCCAAAGGGTGACAACGGAAACCCTATTACTAAGGCTCCGCTGTCCGTCCGTCCGTCTGTCACAGGGCTGTATCTTTTGAACCGTGTATTACTTAAGAGGATGTATAGAGCTAAATGCGAGTTTTAAGATGCGTAAAAGTACATAATCCACTGCAGTGACCATAATCAAAAAATATATGATATTCTTGAGGTTATGCGTTATTAAGATACTGTGTTCAAAACATAATACAACTATATTGATTCGATAGAAAAAAATCACGAATGTACCTCTAAAAAAATATTATACTGTCTAGAAACAGTACTAAAATGCATGCAATGATTCTGATTTTTTGACCGATTTTTTATCTAGCAATATACTATCGTAATACTGTTCTATTTTTTAATTAAATTTTCAGCAAGTTCCTTTATTCTCATTTTTGAGATTTTATGTACGCACTGCACGCGTGTGTGCGTAAGCGCTCGTGTACCGACAGTACCGGCTGCAGCCTGATGCTATATTATTAGTGGCAGCCACGTCGTTTGGTGTGTATGTGTACCCGCGTGGGGGCGGTGCCATCTCTCAAGGTCATTGGCTCTATTCAGCGTCTTAATAGCCGCTATAACAATAAATATTAAACAATAAAATTAAGTTAAATATGAAATGGGGTTCTCCCTACAATAAACGTGTTTTTTTTCGGCGTTTTTGCTCCATTTTAATAATGGGAATAATGGGGTGTACTTATTGCCATTATTCCCATTATTTATAATACTTGAATTAATTTTTTTTTTACTTAACTATTATTATTGTACGACTTGTAGGTAGGTACTTGGTAGGTTTTTATTTATAGTCCCCTTTTATTTCCATCGCAAGAAAAACGAATCTCGAAACAAAAATACTGACGCAAGAAAAATAAATGATAACTGCGGTAGGAGAAAATCAAACCGTACCAAAAGAGATGAAACGTTTTAATGTACTTTTTTAAGACGAAAATTGGGTCACTGTGATTTCCGTGTCGCTCTAAATTATTTTTACCAAATATTTTTAGGAATCCGTAGATCAAAATTAAAAAGGACTTTAAAATATACCTATTTTTAAAGTGAAAACTACTTTAAATGCTTCGATGTCCGGTTCGAGAATGTCCGGGCAGGAATTCATGTACTGGGTTCCACGTATGCCTGGTCGGGCATTTTTGGTTGAGCATTTCTGGCCGGCAATTCTCGATCCGGACTATATAGAAACTTCTTTAAGCGTGCGCTAGATGGCCGTAGTTACATACCTACTTATAAATTAAAAGTCGCTGTTATTGATAGTTTTATTTTCACTTCTGTCGACCCCATGACTCCCCATTTTTTCACCTGTAAGTCTAATTCAATGCAATTAAAAGATCGGTCATTGAAAGCTTAAAGTCGACATCAAAACATACAAGGTATTTCCCACGGACATATAGTATTGAGGCAAAAAAGGGATTGTAGCACAAGAAATAAAAAATAATTCACCATCACTAAGCCAAAGCTGCTAAATATAGAATAGTAACGACCCCGGGGGCTTCGCGCGGGTAAAATATGAGTTTACAATAATTTCAATAACTACATAAATACGCTTATAACTACTTATTTATTTGAGATAGATATATGTTACGACATACTTTTTGTAGATCATTTCAGTCTACACAATTATTTTCTACATCATTTTGTTATATATCTGACGGATTAGACCACGATTAGACTGTCTGTCGTTACTATTCTATATTTAGCAGCTTTGGCTTAGTGATGGTGAATTATTTTTTATTTCTTGTGCTACAATCCCTTTTTTGCCTCAATACTATATGTCCGTGGGAAATACCTTGTATGTTTTGATGTCGACTTTAAGCTTTCAATGACCGATCTTTTAATTGCATTGAATTAGACTTACAGGAGAAAAAATACGCCATGAAAACTCATTGAAGCTAACTTTTTCCCGAACTTGATTCACTTATGCTTTTAATGCTGAGCTCCTAAATTTTTTTTTATCAAATTACTAATAGCAAAATCTGTTTAATAGTTTTTGTGTGAAATAGGCACAGACAGGCAGACAGATGTAGATAGTAGAGATGCATTTTGCCGTAAACATCCACCAAGAAAAATATTGCGAAATTTCAACCTTCAAATTGTTGTTTTGGTCGCAATTTCCACAAACAAATCCGGTGGAGAAAGTTAGTACAACAAATATCGCACTGCTATAATCCAAACTAAAATTATAAATGCTAAAGTGTGTTTTTTTTGTCGTCCTTTCATATCAAAACAGAGCAACGAATCGACTTGATTTTTTGCACAATGATAGCTGGAGGGCCGGAGAGTGAGATACGGAATTTTTTATCCCGAAAAAGCTAGTTGAACAATTATTTTTCACCTCTCCAGCACGAAAAGGGCGCTTTTGGTGCGTAAAAACTCGTAGGAAAAACGCTTTTTGCTGCGAGCGTGAGTTAAAGTGATTCTAATTTCAAACACCACCTTTTGGAATTAAATCTTTATGAGGGTTTGTTTTTTTAACATATTGTTAAATATGGTCTTAATTGTTTTTCTTACCTATAACCTATAACACTTTTCTTCCTGGTAGAGGTGAAAAGTTGTATGTTTCACACGAGAGCAATTTTTTATGTCTCGTGCCTTTAAATCACTCACTGTGCTCGTTCGTTCGTGATTTAAAGTCAGCACTCGCAGCAAAAAATAACTTTGCTCACTTGTTCAACAAATAACTATTACAGAACCTTAAGTAACATGAGAATGACTCGCAATTGGCCGTTTCGTCTTCGAAGTATACATTTTTAATTATATTTTCAAACGGCATTTATTATTTTGTTTTATAAAATGTTGAGTGCTGAGCTTCAATAACGCTTAATTAATTAAATAAATGTTTCTAAGCTTATTATGTCATACTTCGTTTTCAAAATTAGCCAAGTTTTTTATTCTATTTTCGTCATAATGGTATTCTCAGAACAGATATCACTTCACTGAAGATGGACTCAACTCATTTAATTAGTTTTAATTAACTATTTAATTTGAATTCTCTGAAAATTGTTAGAAAGTTTTCTGTGCAACATTTTTAACAGACTTCAAAAAAGGAGAAGGTTCTCAATTCGGTTGTAATTTTTTTAAACGTAAGTTAC
Organism: Nemapogon koenigi; assembly: GCA_963924495.1. Lineage (NCBI taxonomy): Eukaryota > Metazoa > Arthropoda > Insecta > Lepidoptera > Tineidae > Nemapogon > Nemapogon koenigi. Next base: position 9,090,753 of record OZ004647.1, on the reverse strand, counting down.
CTTAGAACTTATATTAGTCTATAATAAACCGATTTAAAAATTATTACTTTTATTTGAAAGAATAGGTATACATCCAGATTGGTCCCATTTTTGTTTCCAAAAAGCAATTTTTGTCATAGGTCGATGAAATGTATGCCGATTTCTATGATTTATTTTTGTAATAATATTATATTACAATCACTTAAAAGTGAAAAATAATTTAACTTTTTTAAAAGTGTACCAACTCCTAACATTGTTCACTGAAAAACCAGAAATAAGTTTTCATGACGAAACCACTGAACGGATTTAAGGGTCCTATACTGGGAATTTGTATGGAGATATTACTATTCCCAATTTCTCTGTAAATACTCCATCTGTGTAACTGTAATTTAGCATATAGTTACTTATTCAATATATCTAAGTGAAATAGTCGTTATTTTTTCAATTGGTTTTATTTAATAGGAAATATGGGTGGTAGAATAAAGGATTATTCTGCCCCTTCTGTATCTTTCATAATCTATCACAAAACTCTAATTTTTTTTTAAAGTGCTATTATACCATTATTCTTCAATTATATATTTCGCTTGTTTTTTGTAGCTTATTAAAAATTCAAAAAAATAAAATTTTATGATTTTTTAATTTGGCAAAAATAATAAAATAATTATTATTTTAAATTTTCAATAAGCTACCGAAAAATTCGACATATATAATTGAAGGGTAATGGTATAAAAGCGCTTTAAAAAAAATTTAGAGTTTTGTGATAGATTATGAAAGAGACAGCAGGGGCAAAGTTAAACTACCCATATTTCCTATTCAATATAACCCATTGAAAAAATAAGAACTATTTCACTTAGATATATTCAATAAGTAACTATATGCTAAATTACAGTGATACAGGTGGATTATTTACAGAGAAATGTAAATAGTTTATCCCAGAAAAATTCCCAATATAGGACCCTTAAATGAAATTTAACACGGAAAAAGTTTGAACCCTAGAAAGGGGCAGGAAACTAGTTCTTATAGATATTATTCAAAGCCATTTTTAATTCATCACCTTCGAACTTCGTTAAAAGAAACTTGACAACTTTTAATTTTCTCTAACAAAGAGTTCTTCAATTTCAACACCTAATATGTGAAAAACGAGGTTCACATGAAATTCACTGAAACCATATTGTCACAAAGGAGAGGAGATAACTTTCGCCGAAATTTTATCCTTCCCTTGTTATTAAATTGGTTGGATCCTATTCAGTAATATCATGTTCAAAAGTTTTAGATCTAAGGACGGAGGAAAGGTGATCCTTCATCCTTTCTAGCTAGGCTAGAGACATAAGTAACGAAGTCCTCATTTAGCGAGTTACCATATATTAAACAGTAGCAAGTCAAGCTCAGTATAGGTGAATTAAAAAAATGTTTTTGTATGTTCGGACATTCAAGTCAATTATGCACCAATTCTGTTGATTTAATTTTAGGTCTAAATTATCCATTGGTTTATATTTCAGGAATTTTGTGAAATATTTCTTTATCAAACTATTTTGTGCGTCGGTGGCCGAGTGGTTAAGACGTCTGGTATTAACTAGGCAGACCACGGGTTCGATCCCGGATCCCGGCCATGTACCAATGGGTTTTTTAATTATCTTAAAACTTATGTACATAATCCGACAAACCACACTTAGAGGCTTTTCCATCTAAATACGAGTAATCTCAACAGAACTAGCCACTCCTTAGGTATAGCCTCACAAATACCATCGGCTAAACGAGGGAGACTTGGTCTTCCGCTGGGTACCCTGGAACCGTAAAACGGTTTCGAGAGCTGTAAGGCAACCGTGAAAAAAAAAATGTGTTTTATATGTTCGGACATTCAAGTCAATTATGCACCAATTCTGTTGATTTAATTTTAGGTCTAAATTGTCCATTGGTTTATATTTCAGGAATTTTGTGAAATCTTTCTTTATCAAACTATTTTCAGGAATAAGTCAACTGATTTATTTTTTGTTTGAAGTTACTATTATCAAGGATTCCACACCGTATTCTATCTATCAATATAAATAAAAATTAAATGCTATTCGTTGGGACACGCAGCACACATCTTCACGGCCTTTACAGCTTGTGGTGTGGCTAGAGACACCGTAACAGTGTCCACATGACGACAGTTGTCCATATTGAACAGAACAGGAACTTAATGGACTTAGATGTGTCACTTCTTATTTTAAATGTAATCGTCTGAATAGGGTTTAAGGGAAAGAAAAGTTGCCCGGAAAATTGCAAAATTCGGAAAATACTGAAGAAAGTTTCTATAGGAGTTTTGTATGAACTCAAGACCATACTAGGAGAACTAAGACCATAATAGGAGAAACGAAGGATTCCGTACCATTATCCATAAAAACGGCAAAAAATCACGTTTGTTGTATGGGAGCCCTCTTAAATATTTATTTTATTCCGTTTTTTAGAATTTGTTGTTATAGCGGCAACAGAAATACATCATCTGTGAAAATTTCAATTGTCTAAATATCACGGTTCATGAGATACAGCCTGGTGACAGATTGACAGACGGACGGACGGACAGCGGAGTCTTAGTAATAGGGTTTCCGTTTTTATACTTTGGGAACGGAACCCTAAAAAGACAAGAAATGCGTGAGTTTAGAGTAGTATTCAGTGAATTGGCCAAAATGAAATTATTCACACCGTATGCGGCATCGTAAAAATGAGAATTTTAGCATTCGATTCCGAATTTCCTCGACCGATTTGTTATCAGGACGTGCCGTGACATGTCCCAGTAGAGAATTCGATTCACTAACTGAATCGGTGCAACGAATACTCGATGCAAATAGTATCGATGTCGATGTCACATCTTTTTTTTTATCTCAGTACGTGGTTCGATTCTAGACTAGTGAATTTTTCAATACAAACTTAAAAAAACACTCCTCCAAGGACTTTATACTATGACGTCATTGTCCATAATAAACAGAACAGGTGGCCGAGTGGTTAAGACGTCTGGTATCAACTAGGCAGACCACGGGTTCGATCCCGGATCCCGGCAATGTACCAATGGGTTTTTTATTATCTTAAAACTTATGTACCTATAATACCTTATAATCCGACAAACCACACATAGAAGCTTTTCCATCTAAATTTTGTTGACCCCCTTAAAAAGTCAAACTATTACAAATTTACAAATAATGTTATAATCCACAGCAATAAATAAACTTTGACAATAGTGCATAGTACGTTCCGAAGTACAATATTACATTCTAAAGTTGTCTTTGAAGAGTTCTCATACCAGTCTTAGTTGTAGAATCATTTGTAAACTTCTGAACGTCTCTAACTTTGAACAGTTATTACTATAACGGCAATTGCAATGACATCCCAAGCTGCTGGAGTTAAGCGTTTTGTAATAGTTCCATCGTTTCTTATTGCACTTAGACTTAAACTGAGCTGATTTTATGCTAAAAGTCTTGGATTCTTTCCCAGATTATGGAATGGAATGAATTTCCACTGTCGGTATTTTCTGCAGCCTTCATCTGTAGAAAAGATGTGGGCCTTACCAACAAGTGTTTAGCTAAACTATGTTTTATCATTCTCTTACAAATCTGTTATTCAATATGAAAGACTAAGACAGAACCATGTTTAAATTAAACACTGATTAAACAACACGGTTTTGTGGTAAGGGGGTGTATGTATGAAACAATATCAGGAATTACTGAATCGATTTTAAAATGAATTTATGGAATGGAAGATAGGGCGGTCACTAGTATGGGATGCTACATGTGTAGATACTCTAGCACCGTCCCATCTTCCATATATAGCGTTAAAAGCTGGCAATGGGGCCTACAATGCTTTCGCAAGATCACATGACCAACAGGCTGGCTCTTATTTCGGTCAAAGAATAAGCATTGCCATCCAACGAGGTAATGCAGCCAGTCTGTTGGGTACTCTCCCAGTAGATAGCGATTTACATGAAATTTTTTATTTGTAATTTTATTTTATTTTTGTAATTTAGTACCTATTTAAGATAATTTTTGGTTAAAATAAATTTATTAGATAAAGACGAACTTTCCGTTTGAATATAGAATATTTTTCAGATTTTAAAAAAAATCGAGTGAAACGGGGCTTAAAGTATTTTTTTTAATTTCGCCCGTGAAGGAGCCCTTATTAACTTTCATGCCCTATTATGGTCTTGATTTCATAAAAAAATCCCAGAAAAAAACACCTTCAGTTTTCCAAATATTTCCAATTTTCCGGTCAATTCTTACAATTTTTATTTCCCTAAAAACATTGTTCATACTATTAGAAACATTTAAAAATAGCCAAATCTGTCCAGCTGTTTTCAACTGATGCGCTTACCAAAGAACAGCATATAATTTTTATTTATGACCATATTTCTCAAAAACAGTAATATACAAAAAACAGTAGCATCCTTGTACTTTTTTATATAAAAATGTTTTTTGCTAATTTTAGTCTATCTATCTATCATCACGCCATTTATCCCGAGAGGGGTAGGCACTGTAGTCAGAGACCATCGAATGCCATTTATTACGATCCTGACATATTCATCATTCGTATTCATCATACTTTTCATACATGCTCGGCGATTATTGTGTGAACTTTTAATATTTTCATCGATCAATACATCTTTATATGTTCAATAAAAATACACCTAGGTCGTCCTTTGCTAGCATTTCATACTCTTTTATTTTAGTCACAACATCATCTTTTACTCCGCATTCTTCTCTAATGACATCGTTCCGGATGCGGTCAATACGCTTTATTTACACATTATGGTTTCATGCATCGTCCTTCGAGATTACATAGTAGTGTAGTGCGTTTTGCGTGCTAAGATACGAAATTTAGAGTCTAGGCTAGGTTAAAAAAAAAAAAAAAACTTGTCTATGAGATTGGTTATGGTGCGGATACTTCAACTGTCAAACGTCACTGTTCGTTTTTTCGTGCAACGCAATTACCGGATTCCACGACACGCCTTGGTGGATAGCACACGCTCCCGCGGAGACGTGTTGGGGAATCCAGTTTAATCCCGCCCGCGCTGCGATGGTTGTGATTAATCAGTGATTAATAAGACATATCGCGGTCGGCGGGATTATCATACATACCGATTTATTGGCTATAATCACCGTAAACGGCTATACTACTTGACATTGGCGAAATCACCGATTAATATTGGTGGAACCGCTATTTTGAAAAAAAGAAGAAGAAGAACGCAATTACCTTTTTTTTCGCGATCCTCTCAAAAACTTAAAAAAAATGCCAAACAAAGAAATAAAACGCCTCAAGAAGAAGCTGAAAAGGCTATCCCGCAAGATGGACAACAAGCCCAGTGTAAAAAGAAGGCGGATAATCGTCTCGGAGTCAGACTCAGACTCCAACCATTCCGAGAAAGAAAATCAAATAGAACCAACACAAAGTAGGTATTTCTTTCTGTTTAAAAACACATCTTTTTTTCTTTGTCTAGTTACAAATGTCTTCGCCGTGACTCGGCGAACATCCTTCATCCAATTCGGACAGTACAAGTGCAGTATGAATGGCTCACGTACTGATCCCACATTCAGTTCAAGAATAACAACTACTTTTACTCAACTTGGATGGTACAAGTGCAGTCTGAATGGCTCACGTACCGATTCCAGGATGGTACAAGTGCAGTCTGAAAGGCTCACGTACTGATCCCACATTCAGTTCATTTGGATGGTACAAGTGCAGTCTGAATGGCTCACGTACTGATCCCAGGAATGTACAAGTGCAGTTTGAAAGGCTCACATATTGATCCCATATTCAGGTTATTTAGATGGTACAAGTGCAGCCTGAATGGCTCACATACCGATCCCAGGATGGTACAAGTGCAGTCTGAAAGGCTCACGTACTGATCCCACATATGAATCGCATGACATATGTTATGGAACTTACCCCCACTGTCATACACTTCAATCAATAAATATAGCTAATTATATTATTGAATGGTATTTTTTCAGCTGAACAAGTCAATGACGAAGACTCACATGAAAATCTAGAAGAGGGTATCATTGGCCTCTTAGGTGATGAGCCCTCTCCTTCACTTGAATATGGAGAGGACCTACACCTCCAAGTTGCGAATAGATGGAACAACATCCTACTTAAGGGTATTAAAAAAGACACCCTAATAGACCTCGTACAAAAATATTCTACACCGGCTAACTGCACCCTTGTAAAAGCTCCCCTCCTGAATGAAGAGGTCAAAGCTTCTGTTCCAGACTCAAATATAAAGCGCGACAAACTACTGAAAAGTAATCAGCAACAGCTTGGAACGGCAATTACATGCATAGGCCAGACACTGGGGCTGGCATTCCAAGCCAAAAATTTACCTCTTATAGAAAAATTAAGTGATGCGGGGCGTCTTTTGTGTGACCTACATTGCACACAAACAATGTCACGCAGACTACTACTGTCTCAATCATTCAACAAGGATACTAAAGATTCCCTGAGAGAAGTCCCTCGTACCAAATACCTCTTTGGGGAAAATCTGATGGAAAAGCTTAAAACATTGAAGGCCATCAACAGATCTGCCTCTGATATTAAGATTGCTAATACCAAGGCCAAAACCAAAACTCAACCCATGTCAGGAACACGGGGACCATACCAGTCATCAGCACCATTCAACCCCACTAGATCTTTAAACTTAAGGGGCCCGCTTCGTCGTACGGCCTATGTGACAGCCAGGACGAGAGCGGGCGCACAATACCAGATGTCTTCGCGGAGGGCGCAGACACAGCAGCCAATCCGACAACATGTAAACAAACGGCGATATTAAACCCAGAGGTAATTGGTGGCAGACTCATTTATTTCTACAATAATTGGTGTAACATCACAAATGACCAAGTAGTTCTATCTTGGATATTGGGCCTGAAAATTCCTTTTTCTAGGCCAGTATACCAAACCACTATACCTAAAAACAAATCCTTTTCCAAAATGGAATGCTATGATATTGACAAATCAATTGGGGAACTCTTAACTAAAAAGGCAATAAAAGAATGCTCCCCTAGCCAGGGACAATTCATATCACCAATATTCATAACAGATAAACCAAATGGTGGTAAACGCTTTATATTAAACTTAAAAAAACTAAATGAATTTATTGATACAAACCATTTTAAATTAGAAGACATACGCACAGCTACTAGACTTTTGACCCCAAACTGTTATATGTGCTCTATTGACATCAAAGATGCATATTTTTTGATATCAATACATCCTTCTCACAGGAAATATTTAAGATTTCAATGGAATTCAAAACTATATGAATTCTGCGTCCTGCCATTTGGTATTAACATTGCACCATATATATTTACCAAACTATTGAAACCAGTGGTAAAATACCTACGCTCAAGAAATTTTTACACAGAGTGTGCTAATAATGTAAATGTGACTGTTTCTCTTTTGCAATACTTAGGATTTATTATTAACCAAGAAAAAAGTGTGTTCATACCCAGAACTTCTTGTAAATTTCTAGGATTTATCCTAAATTCAGAAAGGTTCACAATTGAACTTCCCTCTCACAAAAGAGATTTCATTAAAGAACATCTATTACACATGATGACAGTTAAAACATGTAAAATAAGAAAATTCGCGCAATTCATTGGTCTCATTGAGTCAGCATGCCCAGCCATACCTTATAGTTGGGCCCATACCAAATTATTTGAATATGTCAAATATATAGCATTAAAAGGTCATGACAATTACAATAAATATCTAAATATTCCCCCATTAGTGAAATCTGAAATTTCTTGGTGGTTAGATAACATAGAATCAGCTGTTAACCCCATCAGAAAAAATCAATTCAAAATTGTAATTTTTTCTGATTCTTCTAAAACAGGGTGGGGGGTTGCCTGTGGTGACCAAAAAGCCAGTGGTATGTGGACAAGTAGGGAAAAGAATCTACATATTAATTATCTAGAATTAACAGCTGCTTACTTTGGTTTATAAATATTTACAAAAAATTTAATTGACTGTGAGATTTTACTGCGCATTGACAACACTACTGCAATCTCACATATTAACCGAATGGGTGGGGTCCAATTCCAACACTTAAATTCAATAACACAAAAAATCTGGAAATGGTGTGAAAATAGAAGATTGTTTGTTTTTGCCTCTTATATTTCATCAAAAGAGAATGTCATAGCTGATTCAGAATCCAGAAAAGAACATTTAGACATAGAATGGGAACTAGCTAATTTTGCTTTTAGTAAAATCATAAATAAATTTGGAACACCCAAGATAGATTTATTTGCAAACAGAATTAATCATAAATGTGAACTTTATGTTTCATGGCATCCTGACCCCAATGCTTATGCTACAGATGCATTTACAATTTCCTGGTCAAGATTATATTTCTATGCTTTCCCTCCTTTTGCAATCATATTGAGAACACTCCAAAAGATAATTTCTGACAAGGCGAAAGGAATTGTTGTAGTTCCCCATTGGCCGAATCAGCCTTGGTATCCCCTGTTTAAACAGTTACTTATTAGCGATACAATAAGTTTTGAACCTGACAAAAATCTTTTGATTTCTCATTCCAGCCACAAACACAAACTCTTTCCCTGGTGGCAGGAGTATTATCTGCAAGGCATTATTAAACAGAGGGGCCCCACCAATTTCACTAGAAATACTAAATGCCTCAATTTCTGCAAATACACATAAACAGTATGAGTCTGGTATAAGAGAATGGTTTAATTATTGTCAACAATATAATATTAATTTGTATAAACCACAATTTAGTGACATTATAACTTTTTTAACTAAAATGTTTGAAAGAGGAACAAAGTACAACTCACTGAATAGTTACCGTTCAGCCATATCATTGATTGTAGGTCCAGAGATTGGACAAAATGACCAAATAAAAAGATTTTTTAAAGGAGTTTTTAAGATGAGACCACCAATGCCCAAATATGACTATATGTGGGACCCTAATATAGTTCTGAATTATATTTCTCAAATGTTCCCTAATGAAGAAATTTCCTTGGAAACTCTTACAAAAAAGCTGATAACTCTATTGGCTTTGGTCACTGCACATAGAGTACAAACTCTATCATTAATTAAAACAAATAACATAATTACAGAAGATAATAAAATCACTATTAAAATATCAGACCTAATAAAAACTTCTAGGATAAATAGTTCACAGCCACTACTTGTTCTTCCATTTTTTACAGAAAAGCCAGAGATTTGCCCTGCCAAAACCTTGTTATCATATATGTCTAGAACCCAGAATATTAGATCTACAGAAAAAATATTCATTAGTTACAGAAAGCCACATTCTGCTGTCACTTCACAGACCTTAAGTAGATGGATAAAATTAACCTTGAAAAATAGTGGTATAAATACATATATGTTCACAGCCCATAGCACTAGACATGCTTCCACTTCCAAGGTTTTCAGTTTAGGGCTAAACATTGAGCTTATACGTAAAACAGCAGGCTGGAGCCAATCATCCAGTACATTTGCCAGATTCTATAATAAATCCATAGTCCAAGACCCATCTAGTTCATTTGCTTACACAGTCTGCCAAAATAATTAAACAATTTTAATTAATATACCTATGAACTGATTATGTATTCAACCTATTGATTTAATTAATATTTAAGTTTAATTAACACTGTATAAATGTTAAAACTTAGTTTTAATTAACCACTTATGACCCCTATAATGTGATCTATAATTTTAATACTTACACAATTATTAAATTAAAATGTAACAGGCATAATTATGACATTACAGTATATTATTTATTTAATCCATAATCTCTAAACATCCTACTATGTAATCTCGAAGGACGATGCATGAAACCATAATTATTAAATCAAACGAACTTACCTGTACGTGAAGTTTGATGATAATTATGTGAATGCATCGTCCGAGAGATTACACCCCCACCCTTAATACTTATAGCCCATCGTACATCTCAAACAAGTAAGTATGTACCCCATATATAAAATAAATAATATATATAATTATATGTATGTATATAATGTGAGTATATGCTCTAAATACTGACCTCGAACGTACTTGTTTAGTAGAGGTCAGAGGTCAGTGACTCTAAAATATGTGACGTTTGACAGTTGAAGTATCCGCACCATAACCAATCTCATAGAAAAGTTTTTTTTTTTTTTTTTTTTTTTTAACCTAGCCTAGACTCTAAATTTCGTATCTTAGCACGCAAAACGCACTACACTACTATGTAATCTCTCGGACGATGCATTCACATAATTATCATCAAACTTCACGTACAGGTAAGTTCGTTTGATTTAATAATTCTACCTAAAGACCGCATTTCCACTGCATTTATCTTACTTTCATGCTTTTTATTCCATACCCAAGTCTCGCTTCCATAAGTAAGTGACTAACTTCTAACTAACTAGTATTCGAATCCAGACCTATTAGATAACCACTAGGTTAAGCAATTTTTCAAAATACTACTCTCTCCTTGCTAGCCTGAATAGTGGGTTGTGTCATGCATTCTAAAATATTAAACAACATTGGGTCTACGTAGTACGTGATTCCGTGATAAAATATACTATGGAAACATTCCAGGTCGTAATTGTCGGGAATTATTGGTTTACTAAATTTTCATTCTGCTGAAACTCTGAGGCACTCAATTTTCATGAGGTGAAAGGAAATTGCACTACGAGAAAAATTTAGGAAAATTTTGAGGTCGAAAAGTTTATATAAGATTTTTTTTTTAAACCAAAAACTGTGGCAAGAGACACTTGTCTGTCCACTTTTTGCCAGTACCCCATTAAACAGTACAGCCCCATATTCCGTATTGCTTTCTGGGATAAGCTATTCCCAATTTCTCTGTAAATACTCCACCTGTGTCACTGTAATTTAGCATATAGTTACTTATTCAATATATCTAAGTGAAATAGTCGTTATGGGTGGTAAAATGAAAGATTTTTTGCCCTTGTTATCTATCACAAAGCTCTTTAATTATTGTCCTGTTCAACATAAGAAGATATGCGTGACAGGTAAAATAATGATGGGAAAATGAGTGATGAAAGAGCAGAACGCACTTATCTAGAATCGCGCGCACGCGAGCAGGATAGAAACAGTGAGCGATTCAACGTAAGCGATATTTTTTGTTTAAACGCAATTTAAAAAAAAGTTATACACCATAGAAATATTTTTACAATGAAATGATAGATAGTTACAAAAAAAATATTCATGATAATTTTTGTAATGATACTGTAACGAATAGGTACTTAAATCGCACAAATAAATACCTAAACACATCAAGGTCGATAGACGTCTCTAGAAACATCCAGAGAGAATCAAGTACAAACGAAAATGGACCGTATGTGCCTAGCCATAGGTACCAAAATCGGGCGCGGTCTGTGTGTAGGTATTTGGCGCCGAGTCGCATCGAGCCGCGTCTACAACTTTGTACAACAATCTCGGCGTTTCTCGAATGTTCGGTGGGCAATATAAACAGAGGATCGTCGCCGAGAGAACACAGTGCGAAACACAGTGCGAATCAGAGCGATCAAAGCGAAACAGTGAAGTGGAATTTAGTGCGACTAAGTGTTATTTTAGTGTTTTCATTTATGTAACTGTATTTTTGTGGTGTTGAAGTAAAGTTTGTTTATTTAATCGGTATTTTAAATCTCTTCGAACCCCAGCTCGTAACAAATTGGTGTCAGGAGTGTGGGATTCAAAAATGCCGATTACACCACGTGACTCGTCGTCATCACGGCGACCCAAAACACGACAAACTACTGCTGGACATCACGGCGAGGAGGTCGACGAGGCTGCTGCTGCTGGAGCCGCTGCTGGTGCTGCTGGGACTGCTGCTGGTGGTGCCGGAGCTGCTGCTGGTGGTGCTGGAGCTGCTGCTGGAGTCGATACGGGTGCTGCGGGTTCTGCGGGTGCTCCCCAGGCATTCGATATGGGAATGCTGGTTCGGCTGATGGAGGAGCAGACCAGACGTCAAGAGGAACAGACTCGGCAGCTGTTGGAGGAGCAGGCCCGACGACAAGAGGAGGAGGCCAGACTTCGGGAGGAGCAGACTTGCCGGCTGTTCAAGGAGCAGTCTGCTAGCCTTAAGGAGCTGCTTTCAGAATCACTGGGAAAGGTGACTATGGAGGTGAAGCAGCTACAGAGGGTTACAGACATGCACGAGGAGAGAATCGAAGACCTCGACATCCGATACGAAGACCTCCAACAGCACTGTAAGGATCTCCATAATGAAATACAGACTAGGATGAGCAGAGAACTGGATGCAAGACTTGACGACCGCTACGGAGAGTTGGAGGCACGACTTGACAGCCAATGCAAGGGACTCCAGAATGAAGTAAGGAAACTGAAGCTGACCGCTCCTGTTTCTGGAGGCGCCATCGTCTCCGGCCCCCGAGTCAAGGTGCCGCCGTACGACGGGACTACATCCTGGACAGCGTACAAATTGCAGTTCCAAACGGTCGCCTCTGCCAACGGCTGGACAGACGAGCAATCTCTGACCGCCTTGACAGTGGCTTTAAGGGGCCGTGCACTGTCAGTTCTGGAGGCCTCTCCAGACAGCTGTACCACGTACGGGAACCTGATCGAGGCAATGGACTCCAGGTACGGCGACAAACACCTGGAGCACGTCTACCGAGCGCAGCTGAGGGACAGGACGCAACATGCTGGTGAGAATCTGCAACAATGGGCTCTGGAGATTGAGAAGATCGTGAGGAAGGCGTACCCATCTGCCGGACAAGAGTTCATTGCTGCGAACCTCGTTCAAGCATTCATCGACGGCATCCGCAGCATGGAGGTCAGAGCTGCAGTTCGTCTGGGCCACCACAGCGCCCTGAAAGATGCACTGGCCCATGCTCTAGAGGTGGAAGCCGTGAGACAGGAGCCTCGTTCTCAGCGATTGCGACAAGTGGCGGAGGAGCCCACTCCAACAACGACACCTGTAGCAGAGAGGCGTAGTTACTTACCCCGCTGCTTCCACTGCCACAAGCTGGGGCACCTTAAAGCTAGCTGCCCAGCGCTTAAACGACAAGGCACGGATCAACGAGTGCCGAAACGGGACGTCGGAGCTGATGTCCGTGCCGTAACTACGGAGCTTCCGGGAAACGAGTAACAGCCAGAGCCGCGGGGCAGGTACTGGCTGCTAGTGACACAGCCCCCAAAGTTACCATCCGACAAGTTTTCGACGGGAACAGTCTGGTGATCGCCGGCGAGGTCAACGGGACGCCATGTGAGATGACGATCGACACAGGAGCAACGCGTACGGTTGTGCGACCTCAGTTGTTGGGACGATCTACGAGCAGAACCAGACGTCCATCTTCCTGTCTGAAACTCTTCACGGCAACCGGTCAGCCTATACCCGCATACGACGAGCTGCCGGTGACACTCAAGGTGGGTGACGGGGAGTACCCACACACCGTCATCGTGGCCGACATTATAGACGACTGCATTCTCGGACTCGACTTTATGAAGCGGTTCCAGTTTGGCATCGACTTGCGCAACGGTGTACTGCAGTGCGGCCTGGAACAGGTATTTTTGAAAGGTGGTTATGCTGGCTATGTGCGCTGTGCCAAGGGCGTCAAACTGAACCCATATTCGGAGACGCTTGTCGATGTGGAGTTACCAACTAATGGGGACCCCTCCAATACGAGGTGCTCTATCATCGACCACCTGGAACGTTCTAAACATAAAGGCTGGTTACTCACTCCAACTTTAGTAAACAGCCAGAGTGGACGAGCTGTAGTAAGGGTGACCAACTTCAATGGCGCTCCTGTCACTCTCAATAAGGATCAAGTCGTGGCGAAGTGCGACGAGGCGAATTGGATGCGGAGCTGCACCCAGGGGAAGCTGTCGGCGATGAAAAATAACAGTGCAAACCCCTTGGAACTCGTCGACATTTCGAAGAAGGACTTGTCAATCTCCGAGTACAAACGAGCGAAGGAGATGCTCACTCGTTACATTGACATCTTTAGTGACAGAGATGGGCATCTCGGCAGGACGTCATTGGTGAAACACACCATCAACACAGGAAACGAGTTACCTATACGTCAACGTGCTCGACGAATCCCAGTTGGAAGAGAAGCTGAAGTACAGTGCATGCTGGAAGACATGAAGAAGGCTAATGTCATCGAACCTTCTTTGAGCCCATGGTGTTCTCCGGTTGTGCTAGTTAAGAAGAAGGATGGCAGCACTCGCTTCTGTGTGGATTATCGTCGACTGAACGACGTAACCAGAAAGGACAGCTACCCTCTACCCCGGATTGACGACACCTTGGACAAGTTGAGTGGAAACCAGTGGTTCTCAACACTGGATTTGAAGAGTGGATACTGGCAAGTGGAGATCGATCCCAAGGACAAGGAAAAGACTGCTTTCTCGACCGGAAATGGACTGTGGCAGTTCAACGTCATGCCTTTCGGGTTATGCAATGCTCCCGCTACGTTCGAAAGGCTGATGGAAGTTGTGCTTGCGGATCTCGTTGGAAAAGCTTGCCTAGTCTACCTGGATGACGTCATCATCATGGGACGCGACTTCAACGAGCACCTGGGGAATTTAGAAAGAGTGTTTGCCAAGTTGAAGCTCGCGAACCTGAAATTGCATGCCAAGAAGTGTAGCTTCTTCAAGAAACGTGTAAATTACCTCGGGCATGTAATTACAAAGGATGGCGTAGAAACCGACCCTGTAAAGACAGTAGCTGTACGAGAATGGCCCACCCCACGGAACAAAACAGATGTTCGGGCGTTTCTTGGTCTGTGCTCATACTACCGCCGCTTCGTATACGACTTCGCGGGAGTAGCCAAGCCCCTACATCGACTGACGGAGGACAAGCGTTCGTTTCAGTGGACTGAGGACTGTGAGAAGTCGTTCCAGGAACTGAAACAACGACTGTGTGAAACACCTGTATTGGGCTACCCGGACCAAGTCGGCGAGTTTGTGGTGGACACAGACGCAAGCAACATCGCCATTGGAGGTGTGCTGTCACAACGGAAGGGGGACAAGGAAGTTGTGATAGCGTATTTCAGCAAGGCTCTGTCAAAACCAGAAAGGAACTACTGTGTAACCAGACGCGAACTTCTGGCCGTAGTGAAGACAGTACGACACTTCAACAAGTATCTCATCGGAAGGAAGTTCAAGCTACGGACAGACCATGCGGCGTTGAAATGGTTACTTCAATTCAAGGATCCTGAAGGACAAGTCGCTCGGTGGATCGAGCAGTTACAAGAATTCGATTTCACGATCGAACATCGACGAGGACGGATGCATGGCAACGCTGACGCACTGTCACGCAGGCCGTGCCCTGAAGATTGTAAACACTGCTCGAGGCGTGAAATCGGTGATTCTGTCATCAAAGTGATTACGACTAACAACCTTAGTGACGAATGGGCGAACGAGAGGACGAGAGACGACCAACTCAAGGATAACAACTTGGCGCCGATAATGGAATGGAAGACGCAGAATGTTCCAAGGCCCGGCTGGAATGTTGTATCCGCCATGAGTTCCACCACGAAAAGCTACTGGGCTCAGTGGGAAAGTCTAGTGCTGCACAACGGGTTGCTGTACCGCAAGTGGGAGTCGCCAAGTGGACAGGAGACATTGATGCAGCTGGTCGTGCCTAGGTCAAAGGTGCGCGCAGTGCTTGAGTCCGTGCACGATGGATCCTCGGGAGGACATCTGGGCATGAATCGAACCCTGGCGAAAATCAGGAAACGATTTTATTGGGTTCATTGCCGGCAAGATGTCGAGGATTGGTGTCGCAAGTGCACAGTATGTGCGGCCGTGAAGGGACCTACGACACGTACGAGGGGACGTATGCAGCTGTACAATGTTGGCGCTCCATGGGAACGAATTGCGGTGGACGTTGCTGGACCGTTCCCGGTCACTGAAGATGGGAACAAGTACTTTATGGTCGTGATGGACTACTTCACGAAGTGGCCGGAGGTCTTCGCAATTCCCAACCAGGAAGCGACAACAGTGGCGACTAAGTTGGTCAACGAAGTATTCTGCAGGTTCGGGCTACCATTGGAGATACATTCTGATCAAGGGCGTAACTTTGAGTCGCAGTTGTTCCAGGAAGTATGCCGTCTCCTGGGAATAAATAAAACGAGGACTACGGCGTATCACCCACAGTCCGACGGAATGGTTGAAAGGTTCAACCACACTCATTTAGCGAAACTGGTTGAGGATCACCAGAGGGACTGGGACCGATATATTCCCTTGTTCTTGCTCTCATATCGATCCGCAGAGCATGAAAGCATAAAGGTGACTCCTGCTTATGCCAACTTTGGGAGAGAGCTCCGACTACCAGTTGATCTCCTGACCGGCGGACCTCCGGATGCGCCGCAACCTGTAAGTGACTATGTATCGAACCTGAAAAACAAGATGTGCGACATACATGACCAGATTCGTCAGAGCAGTCTTGTGGCCAGTACAAAGATGAAGACCAGGTACGATAGGAACTTCAATAGTAACGGTTTTGACGAGGGATCGTTGGTGTGGCTGCACAACCCGAAACGCCGAAAAGGGAAATCTCCCAAGCTGCAGAACCGCTGGGAAGGTCCGTATAAGGTCATCACGAGGATCAATGACGTGACCTATCGGATCCAACGATGCCCGCGTGGGCAGTTAAAGGTTGTCCACATTGATCGACTAGCCCCTTACAAAGGCTCGAATATTGCTCGGGACGAGCAAGTCTAAGCGGGGGGCAGTGTAACGAATAGGTACTTAAATCGCACAAATAAATACCTAAACACATCAAGGTCGATAGACGTCTCTAGAAACATCCAGAGAGAATCAAGTACAAACGAAAATGGACCGTATGTGCCTAGCCATAGGTACCAAAATCGGGCGCGGTCTGTGTGTAGGTATTTGGCGCCGAGTCGCATCGAGCCGCGTCTACAACTTTGTACAACAATCTCGGCGTTTCTCGAATGTTCGGAGGGCAATATAAACAGAGGATCATTGCCGCAAGGGACACAGTGCGAATCAGAGCGATCAAAGCGAAACAGTGAAGTGGAATTTAGTGCGACTAAGTGTTATTTTAGTGTTTTCATTTATGTAACTGTATTTTTGTGGTGTTGAAGTAAAGTTTGTTTATTTAATCGGTATTTTAAATCTCTTCGAACCCCAGCTCGTAACAATACCATCTATATTTTGATAAAATTTGATAGATAAAGTTTTCAGAGGTGAATTAAGGATTTTTTTCTATCGAGTAAAAGGTTTCTAATCATATTTTCAAAACAATAACAATATTTGTCATATTCTTGAAATCAAATAAAAAAATTCAGTTTGATAAATAGATCAGGTTTTCTGAAAAATTTGATTAAAAATTTGATTTTGATGACTGACTTCCCCTTAACAAAAACTTTAATATCTAAAGTAGGTAATTTTCAAAGGAAATAAAAGAATTTGTACTAAACCGATCGCAACTTCCGTTCCAGATATCCTTTCCTGGAATTCCTAGTTTGTATTCACAGCTAGCGTCTCAGATCACGTGTACCGTTGAGCGTCTAGAAATTCTTCAATATTTTGCATATTTATTGCATTTTGGACTCGTATATACGTGTTAAGGTGTTGGAAAAAATTTAATGCTACAGGAATTTTATGAAATAATTTATCAAGTTATATGGGGATATTGAATATGACATGTGGTAAAAGCGTTTTGGAATGCGAGAAGTTCAATTGAATTTTGTTCATGTTATAAACTCGTTTAGAGTAAATTGGAAAAACTTGGTTTTTTTCTGAGAATAATACAGTATATACTCCAACAATTACATTATATAATCTATCTATATATCAATCATCACGCCTTCTATCATAAGAAGGGTAGGCAGAGACAATCGAATGCCATTTGTTACGATCCTGACATACCTCTTTCACTTCTTTTATATTCATCATATCTTTCATACATGCTCGGCGATTGTGTGTACTTTTAATAGTACCATCGATTAATACATTTTTACATAGTCTGGTGAGGAAATTAACAGCCCTTACCTTCGAGATGTGATTTGTATCCATAAGTCGCTGTACTGGGTTCGGTGTTTGGCTGTCTCTCTCTTCACCACACTTTTTATTCTTAAACTAGCTTATAACTAACGAGATCGCGGGTTTGCGTATATACAATTATTATCTTTGTGTTGGCTTTATTTAGAGTTGGCGGCGCGGCGGCTCGACGGATGCGTATAGCGCGACTCGACCGTTGCGTATTTATCGACATTGAGCTACCGTATACACCGATGCATTGCGATCAACGTCGTTATAATGAAAACGGAGGGTAGGTAGGGAAATATGTAAAAAATGTATGGGGTGTTGTATGTGTACTGTGTAATACAAAATTGGCCTGACCATGTTCAATAAAAGTACTCCTAGGTCGTCCTCTGCTAGCATTTCCTTTCATTTCAGCCATATAAACCTTTTTAGTCAATCTTTCATCCTTCATTCTTTCAACGTGTTTAAACCGACGTAGGCGTGACGTGGAATCCGATTTCATCCTGAATTATGAACTATCTTTATTTCAAAAAAAATCATTCATCATTGTTCTGTTTTGACAAAAAAAAGAAATTCCACATCGGTCATGGCGGCGAACGCTTGCGTTTTCATCATGGCGTGATGTGGAATCCAGTTTAATTCTATTCGTGCTGTGATGGTTGTGATTAGTTGACGACTAATAAGACATATCGCGGTTGGCGGGATTATCTTAAATACCGATTAATCGGCTATAAACACTACTTATAAAGGCTATAATACTTGACATGAAAAAAACATAATATATATAACACAGAATATAACAAGCAAGAATTTGAAGGTTTCGTTTCGTATTAGGCTGATTTTCCAGGGGTGAAAATGTACACATATAAGAATGGCATATTGGTGGATTTTTCTTCGTATAGCCTTATCAAAACAATTACCCCGCTTTTTCTTCTATCGATGACAACTTTTCCATATATATCACAATGAATCGGGCCAAACATACAAATTAAGAGGTAACAAACTTGGACATTCCCCTAGTTGCTAAACTCTAATCAGATATAGAGAAGTTCTAACATATTAGTTTGTTCTAAATAACGGATTTCCGGAACAGGTGTTAAGCTTTATAACCTTAAAATTGAACCTTAAAGTCTAGCGGTTAAGGTTCAATTTGCACTACTAAAAAATTTCAAAGTTAACTATATTATATCCACACGTGATACCTAAATCGAGTTCATGAAATTGTTTAGTCGTGTGATTAATAAGTTTTGGGGAAACGGATCTTTGAATTAGAAAATCGTGCAATTTTGAATTGTGTGTGAAGAATTTTCGATTAAATGGTTTGTGGAATTTGCTGGTTCGATTCCTGGAAAAGTTCTGTCTAATATGATTTGTTTAACATAAGAGACAATGCAAATGACCGTTATCCAAAAAAAACGGTACCTATTTAAAGTATAAAATTAACTTTTTTTAAAGTATACCGACTTCAAACATTGTTCGCTGAAAAGCAAGAAATAATTAAATATTTCGTTTTGCCGTTAAATTTGAAGTCGGTTAGTGACAAATTAAGCTATGTTTGTAATTGTCTAATGTCTAGATTAGTGAAATTCAGAGCTAGGTAGTTTCTAATTTGGCACCTTAGATTTTGTAATCATCTTACACAATCTTAGTTAGGCACCAACCGTCTTCAAATTCAACAGCGATACCAAATGTATAATTATTTCTTACTTTTCAGTGAACAATGTTTGAAGTCGGTATACTTTTTTTAAAAGTTAATTTAATTTTCCTTTTTAAGTTATTTTGCTGTTAGTAACATCATAAAATAATATCATTACATTTTAATCTTTAGATTTGATTTAGGGTTTTTATATTAAAAAAAAATACAAAAATAAATCATCACAATCGGCATACATTTCATCGAGTTATGACTAAAATTGCCTGAATATCTGTTATTTTTTTTAATTTATGAAAAACTACTGAACCTATTTTCACCAAAATATGGGACCATAGAAGTATAATCCTTTTACATAAAAGAAGGAATTTTGCAAATCGGTTTATAAATGACGGAATTTGAGTTTTTTTTTAATTCGGTTGAAAAAATATATAAAACTGTATGTGTCGCTAACTAACTGACAATCAACGCACATACTTAACCACTGAAAATATAAATATGAAAATTTAATGATATATACCTTAGCACTATTTAAGGATTTTTTGAAAATCAACCATAAAGGGGTAAAATGGAGTGCAACCGTTGTATTCCTAATAATAATAATTGTTTTTTTTTTGTTTTTTTTTACGAATTTTTGGCCTTAAACAACAAAGTGAAATGAGGTCATTCATAAACAAGTGTTTACCTCCTTGTTCATCTATTTTTTCTTGTTGTACTGTCCTAATTGGAAATCGACATTTACTACCTGCTTCAAATCAACAATATGTAAGGGCTTTCGAGACATTAATACCACTTTCCCGTAATTAAATGGTCGTATTGTTGGAATTAAATCAGATTATTAGACGTTCGAGATTGTAACTTGATAATGTTCTAGGATGTAGGTACTACAAATGCAAGTACCTAATGCAATTTAAACTTATCTATTTGTCATCTATTTTAAGCTATTCTGAGCTATTTTCTTAATAATTTTAAGCTAGCTTCGCCTGTGAGGTCCATACAAATTTTCAACCCCTATTATAATCCCTCCAAGTTTTCTTATTTATTTATTTCAGTTTTCCCCGAATTTTCTGAATTTTTCTTTCCCTAAAAATCTGACTATTACGAACTTTAAAAAAAAATGTCAAATCGGTCCAGCTAAATCAAGTAATGCGCTTACCAACAAACAGCATTTAATTTTTACTTTTGCTGTCTCAGGCAAAGATTTTACCGGAGATTCTAAGGTAGGACTTTCTCGGGCCGGGCATTCCTTAGCTAGCCATTAAAGCCATAGTGAGTCTTTAGACTTTTGCTATGTTTCGATAGGTATTTTAAAGAGTTTAAAAAATATGGCTGTTAAGGGTTCGGGATTGAGGACAGCGGTGATTTTCAACGAGCAAATCCGGTGCAAAAAGCTAGTTTAACATAAAAATAACAACCGAACCTAAATATTACCTACCTGCCAAATAAAGCAACTTGCTCATTCAACGGTAAATTCCCGGTAAAAGAAAATTGAAATTTCCAGCATAAAAATATATCCTAGAATAAGTTAGTTAGATACAATACGTGAAGAAAGAATAATATTATCATACATTTGGTTATTCCCAAAGATTTATGTAAAACGCAATTACGACGCACAGCCGCCATCTTTGGCAACCGTTTCTTGTGACGTTGATAAATAATTTCATTTTATTTTTCGAGAAATCGCTGGTAGAAATGGAATGACCGGGAATTGTTAATAATTCTTCTAATATATCAAAAATATAGACTTCGATCATCTGCAGTGTCTTAATTTTTCTTAAGTATGCTCAGCAAATACCTTAATTCAAAAATAAACTTATCACGGCCTTTAAACATAGTCGTGTGGCCTGAAACTCAGGTAAAAATGGCCACATTTTTTTATTACGGGTTGCCTTAAGGTTCTCGAAACAGAGCTATCAATCCCAGGATACCCAGCGGAAGACCATGAATCCCTCTTTTAGCAGGCTATACCTAACGAGTGACCAGTTTTGTTGAGGTATTATTAGAACTATAGTAGTAGCATAATCGTAACACAACCGTAGCAAAGTAGTAACACATTATTAGAATAGTCGTAGCATATTCGTAGCCCATTATTAGATCATCGTAGCACAATCTTAACGGAGTCGTTGCACACTCGTAGCACAATCTTAGCAGAGTCGTAGCATTATCTTAGCACAGTCGTAGGACATTAGAATTGACATAGAACAATCTTAACAGAGTCGTAGCATAGTCGTAGCTAGTTATTCTGAGACCGTTAACATTAGTAAAACACAATATCAAGCTCAGTTAGTCTGGTTAGTCCGCGAAAGGCCTTATATAAAATGGCTATTAAATGTGTGATGGAATTAGGTCTATGGTTGAATACCCTGAATACGCTCGGGAAATGTAAGGTAACTGTGATGTCTTTGTTTTTCATGTGGCGTAAATCCACTGTTGCAATAATGAAAAAAAGCTATTTTCAAAACTAAATATTTTTTTTTAAATACCTTCAACACCAAAATGCATTATACCTGAAACAGAAAAAAATAGATGTTAAGTAAATTGCAAAATCAACAATGTCTTAATACTTCATCAAAATTAATGTTTGATAGGCCATCTTGAAGATTATTTTCCCCTCTAATGACGAAAAAATAATCAAACAAGTCAAAATTAAACGTCTCTTTCTTATGTAATTTGTAAAGACGCCATCTGTTGGAGATCACTTGAACTAACGGTGCGAACTTTTCGCACGGGTCATCTAGTAACAAACTCTGAAGAATTAAACTTTATAACTAATCATATTTTACGCATAGTACCTACGTATATTTGATATTAAAGATTATATTTTCTATTATACGTAGTCAATTTCGCTAAAGTTAATTCCACGTCAGGGAATAAACTAATCATTAGAAATGATTTATGCTCGAGGGACTTTCTGGTTAAATGGATGGTTTTGATATACTGAGTCAAAATATGGAGTAATTTTGGTATCTTGTCTATCATCACGCTGTTTATCACATAAGGGATATGCAGATACCATCAAATACCATTTTGCTACGATTCTGATATAACCATTTTTTCAATACACTTCTCTGATACTCAGTCTATTACGAACTAGTATTTTTACCATTACATTATCGCACTTTTAACAATGAAAAAACGGAATCCTTATAGGAGTCCGTCTGTCACAGTTTATTTTCTCCGAATCTACTGAGCGAAAAAAGTTGAAATTTGGTACATATGTAGAGTTTGATGACCCAACCACGGGCGTATAGTGTAAATTTCGATTTTGGAGGTTAATTTTGGGAGGAAAATAAAAAGTTTTTTTTTTCAAATGCCAGATGCATTTGAAATAACAAATAAAAAGGCACCGTTATAAGAAATGCAATTTGAAAAGGCATGGTTTATATAATATTAAAGAAAATATACGAAAATTTGAGAGTTCCCCCCACCCCCATATCTCTGAATCTACTGAGTCCAAAATTTTGAAAAATAATGAATATAGAGTCTCTTATAGTTTAGTTAAACAAAATTCCGATCGAAAACGGAATGGTACTAAACCCTCAGTGAGCAATTTTTTTACATTAAACTTTAGTTTTCATATGAAATTTTCTTTATAATTTTAAGTGTTTTCCTACTTCTGATGACACGTAAAGCTGGCGTCAGCACTTCTTTTGAAAATAATAGATAATTATATTTAAAATATCGCAGATTTTGTCCCCTTTCTGGCCACAGAGAAAATTAAAAAGGGCGTAACGTTGCTTTTCATAAAACTAATAAACTGAGAAAACACAATCATTAACTTTATAAACTTAAATTAATTGAAGAGTATGAAATATTCTACGTCAATAATTACATCATAAATTATAAAGGTGCTTCTTCTGAAAGGGTCCTTGGTTACCCTAGGGTATAACTTACAAGAATTAACTGTTAATATTCACAATGTAACAAACAATTTAATAATCAATATTGAAGGAGATATTCTTGTAATTAAAACGTTACATCAACAACGTTATTAAACTTTAGTAATATTAAAATTAATTTTGAATACAAATTGTTATGAGATGCATTGTTTTTTAATTATTTTATTTTGTAAACTAGAAAACCACTTAAAATTATTTCTGTTATGAATTGCAATAGCCTAATTAGAGTTTCTGAAGTATTAAAATTTATTTTTAACCCACTTCAAAAAAGAAGGAGGAGGTTCTCAATTCGTCGAAATATTTTATATTTTTTTATGTATGTTCCTCGATTTGGACCGATTTGGAACTTTTAGACGATGGTATTTGTGAGGCTATACCTAACGAGTGACTAGTTCTGTTGACTCTAAAGTGTGGTTTGTCGGATTATGTACATAAGTTTTAAATTATAAACAATATATTGGTACACGGCCGGAATCGAACCGTGTTCCGCCTAGGGCCTAGTTAATACCAGACGTCTTAACCACTCGTCCACCGATGCACAGGTTAACCCGTTACTCAGATATACAGTAAGATTTTTTAATACTAATCATAATAACACAAAGACAATTTACAAAGAAAATTGCTTAGATTCATCAATGACATTTTTAATAAACTCTCAATTCCGAAAAGCTTCTAATAAAACAAAGAAAATTTTACAAACCCCTTCTGTAGATTATAAGGGAAAATATTTCATCCATATTTATTTTATAATATAGAGAAACAAGGAAAATCCGACTGTTTTGCTGGTATGAAAGGTATGATGAATATAAAAGAAGCGAAAGAGGTATGTCAAGATCGTAGCAAATGGCATTCGCTACCCCTCTTGGGATAAAAGGCGTGATGATAGATAGATAGATAGATAGATTTGCTCGTATAATTTTATATGTAACTAGGGACCTCATCCCCGACTTCGCACTGGTACATCGGATTATAAAAATTGTAATACCCACACAAATACGCTTATAACTACTTATCTATTGGAGATAGATACATATCACCATGGACTTTCTTGTAGATCATTTTATTCTACACATTTCTTTCCAACATCATTTTGTTATATCTCTTACGGATTAGACAGCACGCCATGAAAACGCGCTGAAGCTAACTTTCCCTCCTCATTCATTAATACTGTTAATGCTCAGCTCCTAAACATGAAATGTCTATGAATCAACCTATTTAATGGTGAAAACCGTATCAATATCCATTTAGTAATTAATTTAAATATTTTTTAACACACTTGTAACATTAAATTCGTACAAGATTGCAAATTGTACGTGTGTCCACAAAGCATTCTTAATTTAACCGCATAATACAGTTTTTTTTTTAATCACGACTTTGTTGGCTGTTTTGCGAAGTTATCCGTGCCTTATCTGTGACGCGGGAAAAAACAAAACATTTCCATAAATATTTGTTAACATTTTCGCCGTGTTGTGGTTAATTATTAAAAATGTCGACTTCAAGTGGCGAAGAATACGTAAATTTGACTCCATGAAGTTTATTTTTTCCTCGCAAGTGTGTTGAAAAACGTCGTATAAAACGCGTGTGCATTGGTCATTACATACTCAGCTTTCTTATAGCGCTCGCCTTGTGGCTCGCGCTGAAAATACCGCCTCGTACGTAATGACCAACATAGCACCCTTGTATCACAATGTACTATTATTTACCCTAACTAAGTTCTAATTAAATGCGAAAGTTTGATTGTTTCTTTGAGCAACGGAAACACATTATTTTGGCTACTATTTATCCCGGATTTTTTTTCGAATCTTGTATTCAATTAAGTCTCAATTTCGTAAAGCATCGAAAACAAAGAACATTTCCAAACCCCATCTTAAGCTATAGATTAGCAGAAGAAAATATTTCATCATTATTTCCCCTCATACAAAAAGATATGTTTCATTACAGGTTTTTCTTACATCGTGCTCTGATCGATGCCCTAATAAATAACAACTCTGATCCTTCGTGGAATTGGGGAAAACTCGTTAATTTTTATATTAAAAAAAAAACATGTATTCTGTTGACAAAAATCAGTGGCACATAAAGCGGAAGCAATCAAGATATTTATAGGGAAAATAATTATTATCGTTTTAATAATGTATTCAAGTCAGAGCTGAACATGAGTCTAAGCCACGGAAAGCCATGAAAAACGATGGTCTGATCAAGTGTCCGAAAACCTGAACACCTCTATTACAACAGCCCTTCATTAGGCAGGACTGCAGCCGATGGAGGAAGATAATTAAGGAGAAGCTGATGAGTCGGAGTCAAGATCTTCAGTAATGAGGAATACAGTTCATCTCGCCTTTTAACCCAGAAGTATACAATAGATATTTTATTCGATGTCTGAGTGGTAACGTATGGAGCGAAGTCTATACACGGGTTCAAACCCCACATTAACCACTTAACAAACTATACTCAGAATACAGAATAAAGCAGAATATACATAAATTCTTCAAACTGAGGCTAAAAATAGTATACTAAAATATTGTTATAATTCTTGATAAAAAGAAATAAATATTATTTTTTATTAATATTATCCTATATTTTCATAATAAAAAATAATATCCGAAAATTTCATGAAATTAACGAAAAATATGGAAAAAAGCAACCCTATGAGGGTTTACGAAAATCGGGGCGTGGGAGGGGCGAAATTACGTCACACGTTAAGGGGGCGGAAGGGGGTCACCGCAAAGCGCGAAATCGTGTGACAGGGCGGAGGGGGTCATAAGTTTCGAACGTCTTCAACTCTAGGGAATTCTAAGTTTAAAATTGCAAAATATGTGACGTCACACCAGGGGGGTTTGGTTGGGGTGACAACTAGTGACAATGACAGGAGGCTCCAGAAACCATGGTTAATTAATTTGTAATGCGTAATTCATAACCAAAGTTTGATGAGGCGACACATAATCAATTCTAATATACGCGTATCAAATAAAAATGATTGATAGAACTGATCGCTTTGATAGATGATAAATAAAACTCATTCACTGTTATTCATTCATTTCATTCAAATCATTCGTTTAATTATTATGAACTAGCTGATGCCAGCAACTTCGTCTGTGTCACCCACTATAATGTCAACTTCACTTACATCTTTTTAACTGACTTCAAAAAAAGGAGGAGGAGGTTCTTGGAATATTTTATGTTTTTTTTATGTATGTTCCCCGATTACTTGAAGACCCTACACCGATTTGGATTTTTTTTTTGTTTGAAAGAGTATACTTCCTAGATGGTCCCATGGGTATCAGGTTAGGATCTGATGTTGGGATCCTGGAGAAATCGAGAACTCTTCAAATTTTATAGGCACACTTGAAGCGATTTGGGTATTTTTTTATAGTGACTTGTCCACCTTTCGGAAATCACACTTTTCAGTGCATAATTTTTGAAGTCGGTACACTTTTTTTTTAAAGGCAATTATTTGCAGTGAAAACTTCTATCTTATGAATTCGCGACCATGGATTGCCCGGCCCGAGAATGTACGGGCAGGAATTCGTGTACTTGCTTTGAATTGCTGGGACTGTTTTTCTTCTTCCTTTATTATGGCTTCACCAATGTTCATAGGTGATTTTCCAATGTCAATTATTATAGCCTGTCGCTTAGTGGGAAACTAGCCACAATAATAAATAATTATTTTACTCCATAATGTTTTATTTTCAATTTTAATGAAGAGGTTACAGAGGAGTAAAAAGAGGGAGTAAAAAGAGGAAGTAAAAAGAGCACGCTGAAAAATAAAATAAATAAGTAAATGAATTACAGGATATGATAGAATCTAAACAAACAACATAAATAATAGGTACTTACAAATATCATGCTCTTTTATAATATATTTTAACAGCTGGTTGAATTTTATTCACAGTATTACATTATTGATTTTATAAAATAGATGTGCTCTTTATCAAAGCTAAAACGGAATTGACTAAAAATGGTAGAAAATAAACAAATAGCAGACACTGTTCCAAATTCAGATTATTTTGAAAAATTTCTAAATTATAGGTAGTCAGTAAATTATTTTGTAAGGAGGTTAACAACTATTTTTGCAAGGAGGTTAGCAACTATTTAAACCTCTTTAAGAAAAAGTGGTCTCATTTATTTACTAAATGAGCACAACGTTACAAGCCTCTATAGTGTTTATAGCCGATTAATCGGTATTTAAGATAATACCGCCGACCGTGATATGTGTTATTAGTAGTCGACTAATCACAACCATCACAGCACGGACAGGATTGAACTGGATTCCCCATCACATCTCGCCGGGCACGTGCGTTGTTCACCAAGGCGTGACATGGAATCCTGGGACTGTTCATTCATAGTTTTAAGTTTTCACTTCTGTCGGCAGTCCTCATCACTGCCTATGCTTCTTCTTCTGTTTCTTTGGTCTCGCCTTATCCCGTTACACGGGGTCAGCCTTCCCAATCATGCGGCGCCACTTGATTCGGTCCTTGGCGTCCTCCTCCTTGAGGCCCATCTCCCTCATGTCCCTATGGACCTTCGTCAACCACGTGGTTTGGGGTCTTCCCCTCCCCCTCTTGTTTGTAGCCATGAACAGGCACTTTCTCACGACATGGTCGTCCTCTCTTCTAAGCACATGACCTTACCATCGCATTTCTGTTGTGTGGAGTTTTTGTTCATGGGTCTTTTTCATCGCCCATGTTTCGCTGCCATAGAAAACGTAGGTCTAACAGCTGTTTTATAAACCTTACCCTTTGTTTTTATGACTGCCTTTTTATTTAATTTTGATTAAAACGAAAGAGGTGTGCCAGGATCGTGGCGAGTGGATATGTTTGACCACTGCCTATCCTAAGGAAAATAAGGCGTGAGTGTGATGTATGTTTGTTTTTATATAGAAGATACATGAATGAATGACAAAAACAACAACTTAAACAATAGGTTCATGCGGTGCTTGACGTTTGTTTTGAGACAGCGAGAAGTTTGTCGCGAATAAGTTTTTTTGTAAATATAAATTATAAACACTTCATTGACAACATTTTTATTAAATTCCCCGTTTTCTGCAGGTCAAAAACAATATAAAAAAATTATTCCATAAGATAAGATAAGATATTTTAAATACTTAGTCTGGTTAATACATAATAATAATAATGTATAGGCAAAATGTGGCCACTGGCTAAAGAATAAAGGCCGTTATGGTACGTGAAATTTAATTGATCGCCAAGAAATGGAAGTGGCACTATCAAGACATACAATAAAAGTCATACTCGACGATAATGGAATATATCGGACCAAGACTTTATAGCCCGAGAGACGTTGGCATATTGAGAAGGCACTTGATAAAAGCTGAACGTTGGTGAATTCTACTTTGCACCGCATAAGTACCAATTATTTTTTACATTGATTAATATATTTATTTATATATAATTATAAAAACAGGCCATGTACTAGTGCGTCGATGGACGAGTGGTTAAGACGTCTGGTATTAACTAGGCAGACCGCATGTTCGATCCCGGATCCCGGCTATGTACCAATGGTTTTTTTTTTCAATTAAAAACGTATGAACATAATCCGACAAACCACACTAATAGGCGTTTCAATCTAAATATACTTCAACAGAACTGGCCACTCGTTAGGTATAGCCTCACAAATACCATCGGCTAAACGAGGGAGACTTGGTCTTCCGCTGGGTACCCTGAAACCGTAAGGCAACTCGTGAAGTAAAAAAAATTTTAAAAAATATACTAATAGTTTTTCTTATTAAATGTTATGTATAGCCTCACAAATTACATCGGGTAAATTGGTTTTCCGCTGGGTAAGGTACCCGCCACGACCTAATTGATAGGTCAACGATTCCATAACTAAGGTAGTTAAAGTAGAACTACAAACATTCAGCCTTTATCAAACACCTCTTTCAACTCTTCCACTGCCTTTCTAGCTATCGGTGTGTAGTTGACAGATACAATTTGCGTATTTCCGATACGAAGACGGCGCGAAGTTACACGCTTCGACAAATACATTTTATTTATTGACTAGATGCTGCCCACGGCTCTGCATACATACTTTTGTTATCGAGATCTTAAGGTTTAATCTGGTCGACAAAGTTTATGCGCGATTTATTTTGTCCATTTAGAAAGATGTGAGCGAGATGGACTGCTATTAAAATCTATAAGATAACCAAGGATAAAATAAGATAGACCAAGATTCACGTACTAGAAACATGAGAAAGTACGATTTTCAACAAAACCTATCTTAGAATATATATAATACTATAGAATTTGAATTTGAATGATAATAATATTGACATTTAATTTATGATAATGATTTGATTAGACTGACATTTTGTGGTACATGCTGTGTAATTTGTTTGTGATTGTTGAATTGATGTATAGTTGTGAATGTATCTAACTGTAAATGCAAATAAAGTTGTAGGGTAAAATATTTATATATATTTATATTATTTTAATAGGCATCACATAGAGAACACTGTTTTGTGACACCATATTATTATTACATCATACTATGTGAAACAATAAATAAAAATTTGAATTTGAATTTGAATTTGAAATTTGAATTTGCGATAATACACGAAACAGACTTCGGATATCGGAGTATTATACAAGAACTATTAAAAATAGCAAGTTATAGTTAATGTTTTCTTAAAATATTAAATTATCTATAAAATAAAATTGTACATTAATAAAAATATTTAAAGAATTAGAATTGCAAAGTCGGTTAAAATACGCTTTAACTCATATTAAAAAAAATCGTTTATATCATAATTAATATACCTATTTTGAAAGCAATTTTAATAAATCGACCCCAAAACATATAGTTATCGCGTAATTAACGGTTTTATTTTAACGCAATAAAACAATATTTTTTAAACCAAAAATAAACAATATTGATCCCCTGGGTCGGCTCCACTAGAACGCTACTGGAGGCCTGCAACAACATCGGAGGTCTGCTGGGATTTTTGGAGGAGCTGGGTTGGGAAGAGTGATTGGTGCAGTTCACACCACACGCATTTTGACGTGATCACCAAGACGAAACATGCCCTAAGCCTAACGCGACACGCACTTAGCCGGATTTTTTAGAAATCTGGCAATGAATTTCAGTGATCAACAAAACAACTCTTTCCTGAAACACTCACAAGCACAACTGAACATTTATTTCAAAATACGTCGCCAATACAAAAAAAATCTCAAACATAAACAGGTTTTATTCGGTGGAATTGCTCCTTATATCTGTGTATATACGGAATATTAAAGAAAATTGGCAAAGCTAAAAGTGCTTTCAAGAATACATGAAGAATACGTGGGTAGGTACTTATATATGGTTTAAGATGCTTCAGGCTATATACGGCGCTTTCCGATAAGGGATATGCGGAAAATTTTTTTTTGTCGACGCCCATTCTTTACTTGCATGGCATATTATTTATTTGAAGTTATTCATTTTTAGGGTTCCGTATCCAAAGGGTGACAACGGAAACCCTATTTACTAAGGCTCCGCTGTCCGTCGCTGTCCGTCCGTCTGCCTATCACAAGGCTGTATTTTTTGAACCGTATGAGGTAAACACTTGAATATTTTACAGAGTGTGTATTACTATATCCACTATTAGATCAAATACAAAAAATAAAATAAAGTAAAAAATTGAAGGGGGTCCCCATACAAGAAACGTGTTTTATTCGGCGTTTTTCGCTTGATCTTAATAATGACAATAATGGCAAAACATACAAACGTTTACCTAGTATAACTATAATGTGAGCCAAGTGCTCACACTTTAATTTTTTCCCTGGGACCGATAATATAAGTAAAATAGTCTACTAAGATTTGAAAGCAATCTCTAAAACCCAATTTCTGAAACCCTAAGTTAATCAGAGTTTAGTTAAATAACAACTCAATACTACGTAATCCACTATTAGTAAACATAACAGTTGTCAAATGCGTGAAAATGTATGGTTTTGACAGTTGCTATTCAAGTAAGCTCTGCCTAAGAAACTTGCAAAAATTGGGAGTTCAAAGTGTTCAAAAAAGCTCAGTTGGTAGATTTTGATTTCATACAGTGAAGATATAAAAAAGGCAGAAGTGAAAAATTAATAACAGTGGTAAAAAAAATATTTTATTAATTTATGGACCGAGAATTGCCGGCAAGAAATGCGCAGCCAAAAATCGTGGAATACGTGGAAGCCAGTACACGAATTCCTGCCCGGATATTCTCGAGCCGGACAATGCATGATCTTGTGCCGAAAACATGTCGCGAACACAGGTCGCGAATCTATAAGATTTTCTCCTACCAAAAATCGCTCAACGCGCCTAAAGAAGTTTTCAGTCCAAAAATATATTTAATAAACAAAAGATAAACTGCAGAATACAAGAAACTGATTTTCGCCGCCTACAGTTAGTAATGGAGAAAAATTTTCGACAACGTAAACCTTCGTCATATACCTTTCCAATTAATCATACCCTCGTCCGAGCATTGACAGCGCTCGCTCATCAGCAAATTGAGATCCTCAATTCAGGATAAAGTGGGGTCACCATATTTTGGTTGAAATACTATTAGAATAAAACAAATCTACGATCTACAGCCTTTAGTCGCAAGAGATAACAGTAACAGTGTCCACTTTTAGCCAGAGGCCCATATCAAACGGAACAGGTGACAATTTAAACCTGTGGCTACACTAAGTTAATGCAACTAGGTTTGACGCTTCTTTAACAGACTAAAGTATCAGGTGCGGACGCCGCCAGCTTTACGGTGCTTGACATTTTCCGGAGTCGGGTTTTAGTTGTTTTAACTTTTATTACCATATTTTTTTGTGCTCAGAATACAAATGTATAAAAACTCTTGACCGCTTCCGCCGAGTGGGGCCGCGTACACTGAGCCATCTCAAAATATCACTTGTGGAACCATTTGTTAAGAAATTAAAAACATTTGCATATATAATTTAGATATATTTAGAATGTGCTCATCAAGACCTTTCTTTTGATACCAAACATGATATGATTATCTCAAAAAAAATATTTTTGAGTCGTGTAACTCACCTATAAAATCCGCCATGTTGATATTTTTAAAATGCTATAATATCTATATTAATATTATAAAGAGGAAAGATTTGTATTTTTGTATGTTTGTATGTTTATTACGAATAAACTCAAAAGCTACTGGACGGATTTTGATCATTCTTTCACCATTGGAATGCTACATTATCCCTGAGTAACATAGGCTATATGACGACGGGAACGAACGAAGTCGTGGGAAACAGCTAGTATCCAATAAAATTAAAATTAAATCCTATTCTTCCTAAAAAGTTTATTAGCCCTTGGGTTCCCGGGAACCGTAAAGCATCCCTACCCGAAAGACCTTTAAAACTCAAAACCTCAACAAAACTGATCAGTCATTAAATATCCTCATGAGAGAGACTTCCGTTGGGTATCCTGGGCTCGTGAGAAACCTAGTCCTAATTTATACTAAAATATGGACACTATTATATTAAGAACATGTATGTAAATTCACATAAATTTAACCCTTTACTAATTAAAGCTTTTAGCAAGTGACACCTGACGCATCATCTAAGATACGCCTAAAATACTTAATGACTTAATAATGGGATCGTTGAATAGCTAATGTCATTTATGTTTTAGCTTCATAATAGAGCAATTAACTGTTCTTAAAGTTGTATATTTGGTTCATCAATGTAATTATTGTTTGTATGGAGTCTTAATTTTTGTATAAACTACCCTGTATTAAGCCCACGCACTGGTCAGGTATCTCACAGAAAATTTTCGGTCCGGCCGCCGTATGATTGAGATTGAAGACAGGCCACACATTAGCAATGTATATCATACGATCTAGATCACATGCTATTCACTCACCCACACAGACACACAAGATTCAATTAAACAAAGGTGTGTGGATGTGTGTGTGTGTGTGTGACAGATCGTTCCGGTCGTCAAAATGAACCACAAATACAACGATTTGAAAACGGATGGTGGGCCGCGCGATAAGAATTGGACGTACGGCGACTGGCCGGGGATTGGACGAATGTGTGGCCACCTTTGGTCCACAATCGAGTACATGAAAGATAATAACCACTTCTGATGAAGAAAAAAAACCGCCTTATGTGTGCTTTCCGAAAGCAAATGCACAAGTCACTATAAAAATATCCAAATCGCTTCAATTGTGCCTATAAAATTTGGAGAGTTCTTGATTTCTCTAGAATCCCATCATCAGATCCTGACCTGCTGACCATGGGACCACCTGGAAAGTATACCCATTAAAACAAAAAAGGTCCAGGCGTCTACAAGTAATCACACATAAAAACATAAAAAAACATAAAAGAATGCGACGAATTATAAACCTCCTTCTTTTTTGAAGTTTTTTGCCAAATAAGACAAGTAAAAAAATACACTTTAAGTACAAAAATACTTGTTTACTACAATTTTAATAAATATAAAACATAATGTTTTTTCTTAAAAACCAAAAATAAAAACAGCTTGTAATCCGAAGTATACATACGAGAATAAACTCTATAATTTTACATTATTGTGGCCATATTAAACAGTACCTTTTTGTATCTAGTAAGACAAAAAAAACATTTATGGGTTGCCTTACAGTTCCCGGGAACCGCGTTGCCGGCCCCAGGGTACCCAGCGGAAAACAAAGTCTTCCTCATTTAGCTAAAGATTTTTAAGGCTATACC
The DNA here is from genome assembly GCA_963924495.1 of Nemapogon koenigi. Lineage (NCBI taxonomy): Eukaryota > Metazoa > Arthropoda > Insecta > Lepidoptera > Tineidae > Nemapogon > Nemapogon koenigi. The sequence continues at coordinate 9,056,578 of OZ004647.1, read as the reverse complement.
TAACGAGTGGCCAGCTCTGTTGAGGTATGTAGGTGGAAAAGCGTACGGTTTATCGGATAATTTACAAATATTTTTTATTATACATTACAAATATATACAATAGGGATGTTGACTGAAAGAAAAAAAATACACAATAATATTTTATATAGTCTATAACGTATAATCACTGAAAATAATGTTTATTTATTTGTTTAATAAATATTTATTTTCTTAATATATTTTATATTGGTTTCGGGAGCAGCAAAAATAAAATTATCTCTAATTCATACTTCCGGTCACGTGACCGCAAACGGGAAGTGACGTCACATTCATCTAAATGTCAAATAAATAACCACAGACTACTAACTCTATTATAATAAATGTCTGACTAAATTAATTTATTGTTAGTTTATATCTCAGTTTATATATTCATATTATTATTATTATTTCGAGCCAAAAGAGAGCGAATCCACTGTCTATGCCAGTGTTGTCGTTTGAAAAAATCGTGACATTTCTTTCATTGGTTTCGAGATTTAAGGCCGATTTACATAATATATGAACTTATCCCAAACCTGTGTACAATAGAATCTACGCGGGCGGAGCCGCGGGCGGTCGCTATAATACAAATATAATCTGAGGCAGAGAGTCTAGTATAGGTACAATATATGAGAGGTGTAAAAGTAAGGCAGTTAAAGGAGCAAATAGCCAAAATAAATTTCAGTAGACTTGAAGCCGCGAACTTGTTTTACTGTTACTTAAGCTGTAAGTTTAATTTACGGATAAAGTTTCACCAAAGAAACCTTGTTTTAGGTGTTGCGGGCTACTTGCTGAATTTTTAACAGCTTAAATGTTTATTTTTCGGTAGTGTATTTTATTGTTTAAAGTGTTTAGTTCTTCACAATATAATCTATATAAGGTGCGTCGGTGGCCGAGTGGTTAAGACGTCTCGTATTAACTAGGCAGACCACGGGTTTATTATAAACCATTGAATATGGTGCAGGAACAAATTAGCGCAAGTCCGACTCACACTTGGCCGGTTAGTGTTCTACTAGTTAGACGTTTGTATGTATTGCTATTATTGCCATTATATTCTTGTATGGGGACCCCCTTTAAATTTAAACTTTTATTTTTATTATTTGTTGTTATAGCGGCGATAGTATTACATACTTTGTCAAAATTTCAAGTGTCTACCTATTACGGTTCAATAGATACAGCTCTGTGACAGGCGGACGGACGGACAGCGGAGACTTAGTATTAGGGTTTCCGTTGTCATCCTTTCGGTACAGAACCCTAAAAACGTAATAGTATGCATTTCTGTACAATCCATGGATAAATGTTTTAAAATAATAATTAGAAATATAAAAATAAAATATAATAAAAATAAACGCAAATAGCTATAAGGTGTTCTGAGAAAAACTTAATTGAATTACTCTTCAGCGTTTCTGGGAAAATAGAGCAATTTTCCGTACTTTGCAATATTGGTCCAACTTGTTTAAAACTGAGATTTCTAACCATGGTACCCAGCGGTACACTTCCTCATTTAGCCGACGGTTATTTTAAGACTACGAGGTATTTTAAGATCCGAATTTGTCGCTGCCTTACTTGGCAGAAATTCAAATAACGTGATTCAAAGATGGTTGATCAATTTGGAACTCACGGACTTTCCTGCATAAAAAGTGCAAGCAGGCTTTCTCGCCACAGCTACCTCAATGATGCCATCAAAAGGGCTCTTGCGTCAATAGAAGTCTCTGCTCTCCTAGAGCCAACGGGAATGACGGGAATGACGGGATGACGGCAAGAGACCCGATGGAATGACTCTGATTCGTGCGTGGCATTAGCACCGTATCATCTCAGGGAAACAGTAATCAACGTGCATAGTCTAACAAACTTGAAAATTACAATTTTGTGCCGTTTGATGTAGAAACTCTAGGTTCGTAGGGTTCAAATGCCAACAAGTTTATTAAAGATATATATATATATATATATATCCCCACGACTGATCGAGATGATCTGGTGACAAGAGGGCTGGCTCCTTCCTCGCTCAACGATTAAGCGGGGAAATGCAGCCAGTATTCTTGCCACTATTCCACGCGAACCTGGTTTATTTAGTTATTTTTAATGTTTAGATTAATTTGAACGATTTTTTGTTGTTATGTGTAAATACTTTAACAAAAAAATAACGACATAGAATTTACAAATATGTAGATAAAATTCTCGATTTTTTTTTTGTTAAATAGATTATTTTGCATATTTGTAATTGTACTTATATTATTATTTAATTAAAGACTCAATTCGTTATATTTAATATATAAATAAAAAAAGTAATATGAATGATTCGTTTATCAATATGGCTAAGCCTTTTTGGTTCGACTAGGAATTGAACCCAGGATTTCCAAGTAATTGTTGCCTACTAGCACGAGCGCGATAAACGAAAAAATAAATATAGGATTGACATTTTCCCCTCTCCTGGGTAATCAGAATATTTTTCCATCTTCTGATGTGGTTTCTAAGAAATTTTCCTTATAAAAACTTTTTGATTATTGAAAGATTTTTGTAATTTTATCGACGCTGGGGAGATGAGATTTATAGGAATCTTTAATCTTTGTTTTGTAAAGTACTTGGATTATAAGATATTACACAAATTGGACAAATACAATTTGCTACTTTGCCTGACATCGACATATGAAATATAAATCATAAATAAAATAAAATATAGTTTATTTTCTCTCACATTTCATTAACACTGATTAATTACATTCGAAGATTTGACACAAAACGATATCGTTTAATTAAGTAAGCATGCTAACCTCACGGATTAAAAAAAAAATTATGGTGCTTCATTGGACGAGTGGTTAAGACGTCTGGTATAAAATAGACCATCGGCTAAAAGAGGAGGGAGACTTGGTCTTCCGCTGGGTATTCTGGGATCGTATCACGGTTTCGGGAGCTGTAAGGATAAAAAACCCGTAAAGATAAAAAAAATCGACATAGCTAGACCTAAGGTATTACACATCAAAATCTAAACGACGCAGAACCGTAAATTAAATATGTATAAAAATACGTGTATTGGTCTTGGTCATAAAATTCAATCGAATCAAATTATTTTAATATCAATACATATTGGATTCGTAAATTTTTTCCATAACAAAAATTGAATTACGAAATCGGTCACCTGTCGTCACGCACAGCTGAAATAAATTAAACCTAAAATCGAATGAAATGTTCGTCCTAATCAAAATTATTCATAAGGTACCTTACATAAACTCAGTAAACCTGTACTTATTTTGTCGATATCTCTTTAAAAAGTTGTTAGAGAGATACTTGTTTAATCGAATCTTCCGTGTCTGTTTGAGTGATAATTGCACGTGATCTAGATCTTATGATTTACATTGTTAATGTGTGGCCTGTGTTCAATCTCGATCATACGGCGGCTGGACCGAAAATTTTCTATGCGATACCGGACCAGTGCGTAATAGATAATAAATAGATAAGTAGTTAAAAACGAGTTTGTGTAGGTATTTAAATTGCTTTAAACCCATATTGTTCCTCTACGAAGCCAGGGGCGGCTCATTTTTATCCCGGTAAACAGAACAAGGGAATAGCTATAATGTTTTAGAATCTCTAGATTAATGTTTTAGAAAAATGTCAATCAACTTAATTATTTCACACATTTTAGAGTCAAAATAAACTTTGCTTACATGTTGAAAACATGTCCATACTCACCATAATTTTAAGATATATATTGTATTATTGCAAATAAAAACATTTGATTTGATTTGAAAACTGCATGAAAATGTAGTTTAGAACACAGAAATAAAGCATGTTTTCCATCTATCTATCTATCATCACGCCTTTCATCCCAAGAGGGGTAGGCAGAGACAATCGAATGCCATTTGTTATATACGATCCTGACATATTTCTTTCACTTCTTTTATATTCATCATACCTTTCATACATGCTCGTCGATTGTGTGTACTTTTAATATTTCCATCGATCAATATATTTTTTCTATGTTTAATAAAAGTACATTTATGTCGTCCTCTGCCAGCATTTCCTTTCACTTCAGCCATATAAACCTTTTTAGTCAATCTTTCATCCTTCATTCTTTCAACGTGTCCAAACCAGCGTACTTTTCTTCATTTTAGTCACAACATCATGTTTTCTATAATTTAGAAGTATTATTTTTTATATTTCGTAAATTTCCGCGGACAAAAAAGTCAGTGTGTTCGTTTATAGAATTTACGCGTCTTTTGCTTAGTAGGTCGTTATATATTTAAGAACCTAAAAATGAGCATAAAAGCGAATAACCCACTTCTTTATTATTAGCCAAACAATACGAAAAGGGTACTTCCATTGACCTTACCCTTCTAATTTTATTCTCTCGGGAATTGTTGAGCTTCCCTGTTTAAAAATAAAAAAACCTAATTACCTAACGCAAAAGACGCACCATCACGCACCTTGCGATGAGGTCAGACTCTCGTAACATTGTTATAGGAGGCAACAGCCTAATTGGTAAACCGGGAGAACACAAGTTCGAATCTCACACACAACAAAAAATGCTAAGTACCAATTTTTTTTATCAATATATGCTTTAATCAACTTCAGTGGGGGGGTTAAATTCGAAAGCCAATGGCTAGACAATGAATGTCCAACACTATGCTGAGTAAATTGCTGGGTCGGGCAAAGATAGTACACGGATTTTCTCGAATATTCTAGGCCGGGTATTCCTTGGGCCACCTGTTCTGTTTAATATGTTTAATAGCAAAAAGTGGACACTGTTACTGATGTCTCTGGCCACACCGCAAGATGTGTTTTGTATAGATTTTTTCCCTTTCTCCCAGGGTACCCAGCGGAGGACAAAGTCTTCCTCACTTAGCCAAAGATTTTTAAGGCTCCTAACGAGTGGCCAGCTCTGTTGAGGTATGTAGGTGGAAAAGCCTCTTTGTACGGTTTGTCTGATAATGTACATCGGTTTTTTATTATAAAGACCCATTGGTACATGGTCGGGTGTGGGGCTCGAATCCGCAAATTCTCAGTTGTGAGACGTTTTACCCGCTCGACTACCGACGCCTCTATTACTGCAAAAAACAGCAACTTCTGAAATTCTGAAAAATATTTTACTTGGAATAAATAGATGCACGCAAAATCCTCCCAGCTATAGGTACCTATAAAATATCTCATGTTTCAGTATATCTTTAACAAAAAAGTATGAACGTCTTTGAAAAACGTCGTAATTTTACATGAAATTACATTGATGTAAGCCACTCTCCTTCATCTCAAGTCACTGTCGCAGGACATTAAACGTCACGGTAAAATCTTATGGCTGTATCTTCAAAATCCTTTTTCCTCCAAGTTATTAAATAACTCCAATCGTATTTGGAGCGGAACAAGAATGTCTTCGCGCCTTGCTTATAAGAAGCGATATTGCTTGAATAATTCTACCTATTTTGTCTACATTATGCCTAAGATTTTATTCGGGCTCGTGATTTTCTCTCCAAAATTTAACATTATTTCGAATAAAGAAAATGCCGATGGCGGGAATTCGTTCCACAAACGCATTACAGATTTAATCACAAAGAAATGCGTAGGTGACGTCTGATATTAACTAGGTTGACCACGGTACAATGAGTTTAGGTACATAATCTGACAAACCATTCAGAGGCTATTCCATCTAAAAAATACCTCAACAGAACTGGCCACTCGTAAGCGTCACAAAAATAACATCGGCTAAAAGAGGGAGACCTTGGTCTTCCGCGAGTACTCTGGGAAAAAGAAATAAAAATAAATATATATATTATATTGAGATATTTGAGGACTTATTTACGGAAACTGATACCTATAGAATACCTAAAGATACACTAAATATTATCTATAAAAAGTGTTAAACATATTTTTTAAATATATAATTTCTATACTCTCATCCCGCGAAAACAATGAATCGGATGAGTTTCGGTACAAATATCTCTATAACTACATAACTTTGATCAATGGCAATTGCATTCGATTGTCTTTACCTACCCCTTTTGTGATAAAAGGCGTGATGATAGATAGATAAACCATCATATAATGAACAGATAGTAGTAAGTAATAATACAAATCCCTGACCAAAGACCAGTTAATTATAATTCTCCTACTAATGCATACACTTGGCATCATTAGCGTAGACTGCTATTCCGCGCTTCGTCGCATCCAATTAACTATCCCTCGCTTCTGAATATTGATATGCTTATATTTCTCTATATAATTTAGAATATATTACAGACATACGACATTACAGGAAAGTGTATAGCGTAATTGGACTTGCAATACAACAAAAATTTCTGTAAAAACGCAACTATTACCTAAACTATCAAAACTTGTCAAAATACAACTAAACCCAACCATTTTTCTGTAGTTATCAAACCCGCGACTTCTCAGTTGTAAGCCGACGTTTTACCCACTCGACCACCGACACAGATTTCACATAAGTACTTTACTTTTTTGACCTTTTATAATTTTTATTCATCACAATATTAAATAATATACTACAAAGTTTAAATATAATAAAAATTAAACACAGGTGTGGCTCTCTAATCATGAATATGTAGTGATACATACTCATAAGTAGAAAACCTTCTCGAAATCACTGTCCTGCGGTAAAGTGCCAAGAAGGCTAGCAGCGTTTCCTCGCTGTATAGCTATGCTAATACGTTGCCCTAGGTATGCTCCAGCCCTCTTGTCACGAAATGTCGATTAGACGAGATGATAGTTCCTTATATCATTTATTTGCCCCGAGGCCCCACGGTTTCAAACGCTGCAAATAAGTAATCTTTTGCAAGGTTTGCGTACTTACGCCGTTTGAGGTTTTCAGCTGTTGTTGCTGCTGCACCAGCATTATTAGACGTAGCCTGGACGTGAGAAGCCGCCAATGTATTGACACAGGTAGCGTCCCACACTAACGTTTTTCCCTGCGTCCAGGGCACGAGTGTCTTACCGTCGGGCCTTTTTTCATCATCACGTGCTATACCAGGCGGCTCTAATATAGCTGGCACGTGGACAGTGGCAAGGGCCCTACGGATGACATCATTAAGACTGGCGTGGCGTGGTATTCTACTAGCACTTTGCGTACATGATAGTCCGTGATGTCCCAGAGAATCGACATTTTGACCGCAACGACATTGATGGGGTTCATAAGTACTTTACTTGTTTTTTCTAATAGTTTTTGTGCAATACTTGAATAGCCGAAGTTCTTTTCGTGTATTTTCGAAAAATCTTTTTTGTGAAATTGTGATTTCTCATGTTTCTGGTATGTGAATATTGCCCATTCTTGGTTATCTTATCGATTATAATCGCAGTCATAAAGAGATATGACAAAAAAAATAGTCGCGCGTTTCACCGAGTTCGTTGCGCTATGAAGCGTCACCTTAAAGGCTATTAGCAGTCGGCCATCTTACTTCTGTTAAATCACATTTTCAACTCAAATCGTTTTATTATTTAGGATTCTAAATAGCCGGTCTTTAATTTATTGCTATTGCGATTTAATAACTATGGCTATTTAAAACTCTTAATAACGAAAATATGGCTTAATCCCATTTAAAATAATAACTATCAACAATTTGAGTTCAAAATATTGTATAATTAAACTCATTTTTTATTTTTCCGACAGCCAAGGACCCTTAAGTAACAATTTTAAAATTAACGCTAACTCAGTAATATGTATCGAAATGTAATCATAGCAAGCTTTGGTATGCAGTAACGCAGTAAATTGCTAATTATCTCAATTGATTTGACAACCTCGGGAATATTCCCCAGACTGTTCTGGCACTGGTCATCCAATTACAGCCAATATCTGACCGAAGTCTCTCACCAAAATCCATTAACAGCAATTTGGGAAGGGCTCTGTTTAATATATCCGCAAAATTGAACTATTTCATTTTAAAAGAATAATGCGACTTTTAAGACAAGTACGAGTTTGACTTCCTAACTGAGTATCTCACCTATTATAAAACATAGACCCACGCCACGTCTGTCTGTCTGAGTAAGGTTTACGGGTATTCAATATGGACCTATCATATTTAGGAGCTGAGCATTTAAATGAATCAAGAGCATTGATCATGGCGTTTGCTGTCTAATCCATTAGAGATTTAACAAAATAATAGTGTAAAATAAAATGACCTACAAAAAAGTCCGCGGTAGCATCTATCTATCTCTAATGGATATATAAGCTAAATTATGTAGGTATTCAAACATTGTTACTATACGTAGGTACGTATATGGTGCGTCGATGGCCGAGTGGTTAAGACGTTTGGAATTAACTAGGCAGACCACGGGTTCGATCCCGGATTCCTGCCATGTACCAATGGGTTTTTAATTAAAAACTTATGTACATAATCCGACAAACCACACTTTAAAGGCTTTTCCATTTAAATAATAGAACTGGCCACTCGTTAGGTATAGCCACACAAATACCATCGGCTAAACGAGGGATTTTCAAATAGGTATATCTAACGGATCAGGTAGAATATTCCACGAGAGCCTACTGGCGGCAAAATTTCCCTTAGCCTTTCAATGCACTTAATAATTGAAAAGAAAAGCCGACGCCGCGCCGCCGCCGGTCGGCTTTACATGACCTCCGAATCGATTAAACCATTTATTCTTAAAGTAAAATTGGTGCTTAGCTTATCGCAAATAAAAAACGTCTTAAACGATCATGACATCGATTAAATAGTAGTAATAAATTAGCTGCAAGCCGTCCTAGAAACACCCTTATACCGCTAAGTTACAGCCGTTGAGACAAACTTCTAAACTAAATCTTTGGAGCAAGAACTTAAGGTCGAATTGTTCTCGCAATTCTTGCGGTTTACCCTTGTTAAACAGAACTTACCTTAGGTTGTTGCCGAAATTGTGCAGAAAACTTTTATATTTATTGTTCTTCTGCATCTGCTAATAATACGGTTTGGATTACGCTTCCTGATAACTCGTTACTGCCAATTCCAGTTACTGGAAAATACGTAATCAAAATACGTTATAAAACGTCGGTCTGTCTGAGATCTTTTCACGCAAAAACTAAAAATTACGAACGGATTTTATTACTGTTTTTACTATTAGATTCACCGAGTATTAAACATGTTTAGGAGCTGAGCATTAATAGTATAAGTAAATCAAATCGGGTAAAGTTAGCTGCAGCGAGTTTTCATGGCGTATGCTGTTTAATCCGTCAGAGATATACTGACTCTCGGCCTGATATATTTATCTATTAATTTGTGGACGGTTACGAAAACGTTTTTGTTAACAACGAAACCGACCACAGACTTGTGGAATGGGAAATTTTCGGTGCGATGCCGGACCAATGTGTGGTACTTTGGTGCTGTGGTGTACTTTAGGAAGGGTAGAGACAGGTTTGCCACCTGCTATAGTTATGCACAACTCCGTAAATGTGGATCTCTCTTTGATTCAAATATTTCTGTCTGTTTTAGTGAAAGTTTGAACTTTACAAATCGATGATGCGGTCAGCCCCCTTATTAACCGACTTTAAAAAAAGGAGAAGGAGGTTCTTAATTCGTCAGAATCTTTTATGTTTTTTTATGTATGTTCCCCGATTATTTGAAGACTTGTTTGAAATGGTATACTTCCCAGGTGATCCCATGGTCATCAGGTCGGGATCTGATGATGGGATCCTGGAGAAATCGAGAACTCTTCAAATTGTATAGGCACACTTGCAGCGATTTGGGGTTTTTTATAGTGAATTGTGCATTTGCTTTCGGAAAGCACACTATTCAGTGCATAATATTTGAAGTCGGTACACTTTTTTTTAAAAGGCAATTATAATACATAAATACTGTTCTTAATTCCTAAAAAATATTAAAATTAAATCCCACAAATCAACCCTATCCAGAATTATCATCCAGTTACGAATGAAATCGTAAAAGAAATGCGGTCGTTACGTATTCAGCATGTTACTTTTAATCACTAATTTAGGTCCACAATGTGACCCGGCATGAAAACTTTGTACTCGTTTTGGTCGTAAAGTCTCGTACGGCTTAAATAATGACGTAACGGGACGCGATCTCTAATTGTATGTATAAATTTTCACTCCAACGAAGGAGATATACCATGAGCGGAAGCGTCTATGTATAGCGGATTCCTATATCCCTCTATGATTGCTGAAAGTTCCATTGAAATTAGTTTTGTAACAATCTAACTAAATACTTTGTTAACATTCAGATAGGCAAAAAATATATACATCTCACTTAAGGTGCTCACTCATTTGTCCAAACGCCGGCGCGCCGCCATACGATCCACCGAAATCGACCACAGACTCGTCCAATTCTTGTACGCGCGGCCCACCATCCGTTTTCAAATCGTTCTATTTATAGTTGATTTCGATGGCCAGAACGATCTTGTCACACACACACATTCACATGCCTTTGTTTAATCGAATCTTTTGTGCCTGTGTGGGTGAGTGAATTGCATGTGATCTACATCGTATAGTATATAGTATAATGTGTGGCCTGTGTTCAATCTCGATCATACGGCGGCTGGACCGAAAATTTTCTGTGAGATACCGGACCAGTGCGTGGGCTACTTTAGACATTCGTATTAATTTGGTAATCACTTCAGTTTTTTTTATTTGCAAGAAATTCTCAGGATAAAGCGTCGAAAAATCTAAGTAAAAATATTATACCTAATTTTTTTAAGTAAGTTTATGGGAGGATAGTATAAGACGATCCTTAGTGTCTGTCTACCCCCTGGGATACAGTCGTGACTATACAGTACACTGCCGAAAGTAATACAGTTCGAGCTTTAGAAAGGAACAACCGGCCATGATCGGCAACATTCGTTTTGGGCCAACTCTAGAGTACAGGGCAAATTCGTGTACTGTCTTTGCCCGATCCCGCAATTTTCTTGGACATAGTGTTGGACATTCTCGGGCCGGGCATTCCTTGAGTGGCCCTTAGTGCGGACCCGTCAGTTTTGCCTTCGAGTTGAAATGAAAGATATATAAGTAAACTTCAACTCAATTTTTTATCTCTATTATCTTCGGTAATTCCAAAGCCCGTGGTACGTGTAAGAATTCGCTACTTTGACGCTCATATTTAATCGCGTAAGTGTGTCACAAGCTTTAACCGTACTTTCACTTGCTTCTACGAGCATGTCGACGTGTTTAAATTAAAATTTCTTTACTGAAAACTTTCCCTGAATTTACATAAGGGTTTGCAGAGGTTGTGGTTTACATGTGTCACAATTATGTAACTTTTTAATTGTATCAAATATTTGCGCCTACAACTTCAAATATGTAAATCATTTATGGAAAATTGTGTAACTTGTAAAACAATAATTTGGAAAATTACATTTCAATTTTTTTCCCAGGGTACCCAGTGGAAGACCAAGCCTCCCTCTTTTATATAGCCGATGGTATTTGTGAGGCTATACCTAACGAGTGTCTAGTTCTGTTGAGGTATATTTAGATGGAAAAGTCTCTAATTAACCATTGATACATGGCCGTACCAGACGCTTTTTTTTTTTCAGAAAGAACGCATGAAGATTTTAGGAAAACTTGCTCTAACATTGTTATAATCTTAATTACCGATCAATCAACAAAATTATTTTCAATCTATCATCACGCCTTTTATCACAAGAGGGGTAGGCAGAGACAATCGAATGCCATTTGCTATATACGGTCCTGACATACCTCCTTCGCTTCTTTTATATTCATCATACCTTTGATACATGCTCGGCGATTTTGTGTACTTTTAATATTTTTATACATATATACATTTTTATATGTTCAATAAAAGTACACCTAGGTCGTCCTCTGCCAGCATTTCCTTTCACTTCAGCCATATAAACCTTTATAGTCAATCTACATTCTTTCAACGTGTCCAAACCAGCGTGAACTACTTTTCCTCATTTTAGTCACAACATTGTTTTCTATCTGTCCCATAGGCTTTGGAAAGGTTGAATGGATTTTGATGAAACTTTCAGCGACCATAGTAAACAATTTTATCTTTAAAAAAAATGTTGCCCCCACATAACACAATGAGCGAAGCCGTGAGCAACGTCTAGTTCTAAATCCTTACTAATATTATAAATTCGAAAGAGTGTTTAGCGAAAACGAAACAACGGATTGATTGACACATTGATAACGCGTTGGCATGAGGCAAGACCAAGCATCTCACACTTCGGAGACGCTTGGTTTTAGCCAACGCTGCGAGCGTCTGGTCGGGTATTTCTTCGTCTAACAAAATATATACTAATTTTGATGTTTCACATCTACCGGGTGTCCCCTGACGCACTCTTTTTTTCCCGGAAATCATTCGGGATAAGTTAGAAATCGGGACGAAGCCGAGGAAAAAGCTAGTCTATACTAATATTATAAAGAGGTTTTGTGAGTTTGTCAGGTTGTAGTGTTATCTCTGGATCTACTAAACAGATTACAAAGTGACATAGGCTATATTTTATTTTGTTCGAAAATATACACGGACGAAGCCGGGGGGAAGGCTATACTTAATAAAGAGAATAATATTTGCTATCAGTTTGTAAGCACTTAGCGACTCGTGCCGCCTTTATGAATTAATGTATTTAATTATTTCTCAACTTAAGGAAATGAATGCAAGCGTCATTTATAAGATCAACTTTGTGAGAGCTCTCTTGTGTGCCATTTTAGCGAGGGTCCATTTAGAACCGTTTGAGTGACCTACTTTGTTGATATTAAAAACTACATTAAAAATATTTGCAAAATGGTCGTAGAAGTAATTAATCCGAATATCTTTTATAAAAATTAAGTCTCTTTAAATCTTTAAATCCGTACATCTCCGATGAAAAAACGGAAACCCTTATATCACTCTAGTGTGTGTCTGTTTGTCCTTCTGTCACAGCTTATTTCCTCCGAATTTATTGGACTAAAAAAGTTGAAATTTGGTACATATATGGTCATATTCATAAACACATTTTAGAAGCATTTTAGTTAAAAATATGTTTTGTCACTCTCTAACAAACCTGTCATCTATACCTACCTACTAATATTATAAAGAGGAAAGATTTGTATTTTGTATGTTTGTTACGAATAAACTCAAAAACTACTGGACGGAGTTTGATCATTCTTTCACCATTAGAATGCTACATTATCCCTGAGGGCTAATACCATCACGGCATGACGACGATAACGGGGTGGGCAGAGGTGAACATGACAAAAGCTATGTATGAAGTGTATGTTTGCCAACATTCTGAAATAGACACGTACGAAGTCGTAGGAAACAAGGTAGGGGTAGGGGTAGGGGTAGGAATAGGGGTAAGGGTAGGGGTAGCCGTAGTGCAGGCAAGCCATGAGTGCCGTAGGGTATATTTTATTTTGTTCGAAAATATCCACGGGCGAAGCCGGGGGCGGACAGCTACTTACAAATAATAGAAAGAAACAAAACACATTTTAACAAAAACGTGCTAAAATGTGTTTATGAATTTGGGGGATAGAGTTTCATGACCCAATCACGGACGTATGGATATTGTTTTATAATTTAAAAAGCATAGTTTAAATTATAATAAATAAAATATACGAATATTTACCGTTATCCCCAATGATATACTATATCGTCATTGATTATCCCCCCACCCCGAAAAAAAAGAGTAAATATAGTCTTATAGTACACAACTTGGCCAATTATTTTATAGATAGCTTGCTAGAAAGTGGCTATGAGAGTCCATGAATGGTGGTGATAAACAAGAGTTCATATAAGCCTTTTTGTCACCTATGCCGCCGGCTTATTGATAGCACAGTGGTTATGCACAATCCAAGGCAAGTGGACTGTGTTTGGTGAATACAGATTTTCGACTTGAGGTATGATGGAGGTTGGATTTGGCAAACCACATTTTTAGGACAGTATGAAAAAAATCTGCATATGAACGAAAAAGCTCAGTGAATCGTTTCTGTGTCGAAAATCTTCTGACTTGATACACTAATAGCGTAAACTAGCCTACACACTGGTCCGGTATCTCAACGAAAATTTTCGGTACGGCCAGCCGTATGATCGAGATTGAACACAGGCGATTAGCTATGTAAATAATACGATCTAGATCATATGCAATTTACTCACTCACACATACACATAAGATTCGATTAAACAAAGGCGTGTGGATGTGTTTGTCTGTGACAGATCGTTCCGGCCATCGAAATCAACCACAAATACAACAATGGAAAAAAGTTAGTCGTGAAAAGCGTAGACGGAGAAAATTTCACACAGGCAGACAAACGAGAGGTAACGCTTCACTGTGCTCTTTTTACGCAAAAACTACTAAACGGATTTTATTGCGGTTTTAACTATTAGATAGGTTGATTCACCGGGAAGGTTTAAGAGTATTAAACCTGGATCTATCATATTTAGGAGCTGAGCATCAACAGTATAGATGAATCAAGTCGGGGAAAAAGTTAGCCCCAGCGAGCTTTCATGGCGTATGCTTTCTAATCTGTTAGAGATTTAACAAAATGATGTAGCAAAGAATTGTGTAGAATACAATGATCTACAAAAAAGTCGCTAGTTTGTCAAGTTAAATATAAAATTACCTTTAAAATAATTGTTTTAGCTAAGTTAGTTTCAATTTAAACTTAGACTTAGGAGTTAATAAAATATACATGTTTTTCACTTTAAAATATCTACAAAACTTACCGAGTGGTACATTTTGGATTTACATTAATAAGTAAGTTTGTTCTAAAATTTACAACTAAAATGTTTAAATTAAACTTTGTTCATTGTATAATAAACTAGCAGTGCCTTGCGGTTTCACCCGCATTACTTACTGCTCCTACCCTTTGGGTCGTAGCGTTATGTTATATAGCGGTCTTCAAGAATTGGGCTATCAAATGCAAAACGATTTTTTTTTAAATCCGACTAGTAGTTCCAGAGATTATTATTATTAGTATAGATTATAACTGCCACTACAACTGCTTCGCTTAATGCTTACAATCAAAACACAACTAAACTCACAACCGACGATGCTAGCGCCCCTAGACATCTCAGAATACAAAACAAACCAGAAATACGCGCAAAGTGTTAATGTTTTCAGGATATAATATATATTGTTGCTTATTACCAAGGTGAGATGTCAGATATATCATCATCATCAACCTTTTAAGATCCACTGCTGGATCATGGTCTCCCTCTATTATAGGTGCACCATTTTTAGTGGTGCTCATTGAGAGGAATTGCCATAGTCACCACGCTTGGCAGGCGGGTTGGTGACCGGACGCCGGCTTTACGTGCCCTCCGGAGCACGAGGTGTCGATTTAAGCACATATTCTTAAAGAAAATTGGTGCTTAGCATTTTGGCAAGGGGTAGGATTCGAAACCGGGACCTCCGGTTTCAAGTCCACCGTCCTACCAATTAGGCTATCGACTACCTATCAGATATATACGCAATTGTATTTAAAATAACCGGCCAAGTGCGAGTCGGACTCGCGCACGAAGGGTTCCGTACCATTATCTACAAAAACGGCAAAAATTACGTATTTGTTGTATGGGAGCTGCCCTTAAATATCAAAATTATTTTAATTAATTTAATTATTTATTTTTAAAGTGAATATATAACTAAATATTCTTTAAATATTTCAAGCGTCCACCTGTTGCCGTTATCAATATCGAGAAAAAAAAGCAAAAAAATCGCGTTTGTTGTATGGGAGCCCCCTTAAATATTTATTTTATTCTGTTTTTTAGTATTTGTTATTATAGCGGCAACAGAAATACATCATCTGTAAAAATAAGATACAGCCTGGTGACAGACAGACGGACGGACAACGGAGAAATAGGGTTTCCGTTTTTACCCTTTGGGTACAGAACCCTTTGATTATATACACTCACAGAACCCTAAAAACACCTATTCTGTATACGTACGAGCATAGACTTCATATATAAATTCAATTAATGTAAATTTCTCGATTCATTTGGCGCAACGATTGTTTCTGCCCCGTTACCGCTCCAACCTGTTCATAAAGTCAATTCTACAAACATACCCTGTGCTAGCGGATTTACCCGCGTGAAAAGTAGCGTTCAAGTCCCTACCCCGCCCCTGCCATTTTCAAAATTATATATATATTGTATTATAAATAGATTATTTGCTGATAGACCAAAGCCTTTGCAGACGCTAACTTTGCGTTCACGAAAGACGCAAATTAAAGACAAAATGACATAATTACGCTCCGATTTCTACAAGAAGTTTATACTTCAAAGAGTTTGTATACAATACGTATATAAACTCCTTGGTCACGTGGTTGTATTTCAGTCGGTCCCATACTTATAGTTATCTATTCTACATTCTATTCTATTCGTTTAGTTGTACATTGTCTAAGCCCCCAGGTTTGAGGTCCAGCTTCTAACCAAATAGAGGTCAGTACAAAATATTTTACATAACTCAAACACCCTTCAAGTAAATAGAGCCTCAATTTGGAAGGCTCTTACCTTACCTTTATTATAGAGAAACCTTTGAAGTCAATTTTCAAGTACCTAACCAATTAACCAATCAACAACCCACAGACTATTATATTAAATTATTAGTAGCGTTTCCAAAATTATTAACAATTACCTTTCCGCCCCGGCTCGTCCGTGGAGCACATATTAACTTTCATCCCTATGGTTTTGAGATCATACAAAAATTCCATAGCAAAAAGCACTTTCAGTTTTCCCGAATTTTTAATTATTTTTTTTTCCTTAAAAACCTTACTCAGACTATTACGAACATTAAAAAAAACATTTATCTAAGATTTAAGTTTACTTTTTTGAACATATAAAAAATGTATTGATCGATGGAAATATTAAAGTACACACAATCGTCGAACATGTATGAAAGGATGATGAATATAAAATAAGCGAAAGAGATATGTCAGGATCGTAACGAATGGCATTCGACTGTCTCTGCCTACCCTCTTGGGATAAAAGGCGTGATGATAGATAAAAAAAATTGCCGGGCCAGCCGTTCTCAAATGAACAGCATTTATTTTTATATAGCTTACTGCCCGGTTTCACCTGTGGGAAATTAAGTCGTTTTTCTCCGAGAAGCTTATTAGCTAAAATATTGCAACCAACAACCAGTCGTGCGACAGCAATCGGTCGCTTTAGCAACCGTCACAAATTGTAATTAGAAAACTCAGTTGTTTGCAAGTTAATGACAGTGTCAATTTGTTTTATTTATGCCATTTTTAATACTAATAGGTATTATAAAAAGGTAAAGATTGTAAATTGGATGTCCCCTACGTAATCTCTCAAATTTATATAATTATTCTAATAATTATTTTGAATAGAAAGCTACGATATTCCTGAGTAATATAGACTATATATATCCACGGGCGAAGCCGGGGGCGCAAATCTAGTGACGGCGAAGTCTCTAACAGTAGCTAGTACTAATTCTAGTCCCTTGTTAGAATCATTAACAAAGTAAATACATTAGGTTCCAAAAATGGCCGACGAATTCATTAATTAATCCAACTTTTTCGGCCCTCAAGAGAAAAAGCACAATCATTAATCAAGGAACGCATAATTCTGTCGAAATTAAAAATACATTGGCAACATCTGCTGTACAAAGGGAAGATTGACCTAGATTTTGGTGGCGCGCTGTTTGTTCGACTTTATTTGACAATATGTGAGACAATGGGAGGAAAGCTTTTGCCATTTATTTCTGGACTAGAAACTCGCCCGGTTTCGCACTTTTTATCAAAGATTCGATACTTTTCCCGGATAAAAATAACCTAAATAACTCTACGGATCTACAACTATAACTTTGCAAAAAATCAAGTCGATCCGTTACGTCGTTGTGACGTGAAAAAAAGACTGACTGACTAACAATCAAGGCACAGCCTATAACTGAAGACATAAATATGAAAATTGGATGGTATATTCCTTAGAAGTGCACTAAGAATCTTTTTTTCCAAAATCAACGCCTATTGGGGTGTAAAATCGTATTCAAAAGAAACAATAAAACACTTGTTTTAGGATTTATCAAAACAACCCTTAAGAAGCGGTGCAACGGGGTGTTGAATTATGTATGAGAAAATTGTTTCACATTTCAAAAAAATTCATGGGACACGGAAATATTCCCGTATAGCCATACTTTTTAAAACGGAAAACTATAGCTATTTAGAAATCTTAATACTGAAAATATGTCTTAATCCAATTTAAAATAATAACTAGCTGTGTGGGATGGAAATGTTGTATAAATAAACTCACCTTTCCAGGATTAACTGAGATTTGTCATATTTTTGACAGTTATAAGACGACCTTGACCAACGGCCCTTAAGTTCATATATTAACGCAAATTAAATTAAGTATACCACCATTTATCCTTAATTCTATGAGACGGTTTACAATAAAAACTTTAGATCATAACCACAACACGAACAAGTAACAATTGAAACTAAACACGCAAGGTAATTTTCATAATTTGGTTCAGTTTCTTGTCAAAAGATTAACTTAGCACGAAATTATAGTTTTGGTAAAGTTGTAGCATTAACATTATTGCCGTGCCTACCTGCCAACAGTGACACTTGTCTCAAAAATAACTAAACATTAAGCGAAGTTTAAGGTACGAATTGTTCATTTAAACTATTATAAGTAAAAAAAATAAAGTCAAATTTTTATTAATTTTTTGCCCGTAGAGCCCATATTAATTTTCATCTCCTATATTATGGTCTTGAGTTCATACAAAAAATTACGTGCATATTTTCCAATGTATATTTCCCTAAAACCCTTGTTCAGGCTATTAAGAACACTTAAAAAAGTAGTCCAGCCGTTCTCAAATGATGCGTTTACCAATGAACAGCATTTATTTACCTATTTAGATAAGTATTTTATATCAATAACCGATTTTCTTTTTTTCTTTTAGTTTTCTTTTTTTTCTAAAACCATCTTCGCATTGCCTTTCAAATGTGCCGGTTTGGGGCATATCGGTTGGATGGTTTCAAAGTCTATAACGAACATATTTATGTACTTACAAAAAAATGTGCCAACAAATCTAAAATAAAACGTAATTCAGACATTTAGTTTAAAATTAAAATGATCATAAAAGATAATCTACACTTTTATACTACAAAAAAAAGTGGTCTAAAAACTTCACTAACACTCTTGTTTACAGCAAACTTAATTTAAACTTATACAATTTAGATACAGCATCGCAATTTCCAATACACACCTTAAGCCAAGTAACGCTATACAAGAAATTACGGCATTGAGATAAAGTAGAAATAAACACAGTATTATGTGAAGTGTCACGTACACTTGTCACGTGGTCTGACTAAGAATTATACAGATGTACGCAAGGTAGTATGGGATTAGCACGTCGTTTCACCCCTTAATGATAGAGTAACGGATACGACTGAAATCATTGTTTTTGTGTAGGTTGAACCCATCACAGACTCTGCCGAAATCTCACCGAAAATTTTCAGTTACAATATCTGTGTAAGGCGTGTGTATGTGTGTGTAAATGTACAACAAGGTACTGTTGGTACAAAAAATTGATGAGTCTGTGATCGGTTTCGGATCGATTAGAGTATTAGAGTAACCTAGAAATAATGTAGACAATAGAATTGGCGTTTGAACTTCTAAAAATAAGAGATGTGGTGTTGATTAGGTTAGTACAGCAACAGACTTGCCACCTGTTCTGTTTAATATGGACAACTGATACTGGATGACTCTGGTCACACCGCAAGATATAAATACCGTGAATAGGTGTTTGTTTTTTGTAGACTTTGTCTAGTGCAAATTTTTGAAAATGTCGTCGTCTGTTAGAAAATAGCAACACACAATAAGTGGAATTACTCATAAGAAAAATGGTGAGGAAATTAACAACCCTTACCTTGAAGAAGTTATCTGTGTTCAAGTCGTTGTATTTCGGTTCGTTTGTTGCTTCTTTCTTCACCACATTTTTCTTAAATAGCGGGTTTGCTTATAAACAAGTATTGTCCTTGCGTTAATGTGAGTGGGCGCGCGGCGGCTCAACGGTTATGTGTAGCGCGACTCGGTTGCGATGCGTTGCGAGCAACGTCTCGACCGTCCCGACACTCGACACACACTAAAGGGCCGTTATAAGAAAACGGAGGGTAGGTAGGGAAATGTGTATAAAATTTCGGTTGAAAATATGCTTGAAATTGGTGACTTTCAGGGCTTCATAACACCATACCATCGGCTAAAAACGGGAGACTGTCTTCCGCTGGGCACCCTGGGATCATACTACGGTTTCAGGAGCTGTAATACAATCCGTGAAGTAAGAAAAAAAAGTACTTTATAAAAAAACGGTAAATATCAAAGGTGAACCCGAATTACAACGTGAAAACTGCATTTAAACGAACAAATAACAATTACGAGTAAGTGCAATAAAATCGTTTAATTACGACGACACAGTAAACTGTATCTGAAGTCGACATCTAAGTTAACTTAATGATTCTTTGTTTGTAAACGGTTAGTTGGAAGTAAATTAAATGTTTGAGGTTTGAAAGAAAAATCTATGGATAATTTTTTTTTTTCTTCACGAGTTGCTACTGAAACCGTGCTATCGGTCTCAGGGTACCCAGCGGAATACCAAGTCTCTCTCTTTTAGCCGATGGTATTTGTGAAGCTATATCTAACGAGTGGTCAGTGCTGTTGATGTATTTAATTATAAATACCTACTTAAATACGGCTATAACTACATATCCTTTAGAGGTAGATATATGCTACCGCTGACTTTTTTGTAGCTCATTTTATTCTGCACAATTCTTTGCTACATCATTTTGTTAAATCTTTTACGAATTAGACAGCATACGCCATGAAAACTAGCTGAGGCTAACTTTTTCCCGACTCACTTATACTATTACTGCTCAGCTCCTAAACATGATTGCTCTATGTTTAATACTTGTAACCCTTCGCACTGAATCAACCTATTTAGTAGTGAAAACTGCAACAAAATCGGTTCAGTAGTTTTGCGTGAAAAGCGTTCTGTGACAGATTACCACAGAGTATCAAACATTCAGAATAATTATTTCTTATTCCATATACAAAATAAACTGTACAGCTTCAAGTATAATGGGCGTATGAAAGACACTTTGACAGATGTCGTGTACTACTCCCAGACAGCGATGTGTCCCCAGTCGCTGCTATGCAAAAGTTTCGCGTTTTCCTGTTTTCCTTTTTCTATCCAAGCAATAATAGTCAAATAAAATTACTGTCGTTTTGTCACGTATCTGATATGTGGCTTGATTTTGAATGACGCTTTTTCAAACAAAGAAACACCATCTTTACGGCATTTATACCTTGCAATAATTAGTGTAAATTTTTTTACAATTGTTCATATTAAACAGAACAGGTGGCAAGGCAGTTGTTGCACTTAATGGACGTAGATATGTCACTTCTTTAACAGATGCGATGTATTTGTTATTTTAGAAGTCGCTTTGCGTGGCCACATTGCTTTATCACTTTATATAAGGCTACTCTTTATCACGTAAAAAATAATTAAAAAGTTAAATATCAATTTAAGAATATTTATTTTAATCAATTTCTCGTGCTTCAGAGAGTAAATAAAGCCGGCAGGGTCTCTATATTATATGTAAATTCGACTGTATTTTTTTTTTTTTTATGTTTGTTACCAACCACCATAACCGTCTTCAAATTCTACGACGAAGTATTGATTATTTTTTACTTTTCAGTGCAAATATTTGAAATCGGTACTTTCTTTTTAAAGTTAATTTATTTAAAAATCGTCACAACTCCAAATATTATTATTATTTTTCAAATTATATGTAGAATTAAAAAAAGCATAAATAAGACTAGATAGATGTAAGGTACAAGGTACACCAAAATAATAAAAATTTTAGAGCCTTTTTTTTTATTTTTGTCGCACTTTTGCTGAAAAAGGGGCGGGCCCTTACAGAAGCTATCGAAAAACATTTCAATGTAAAAACTTTATTTTTTAAAACAAATACGCACTAACTTGTTTAAGAAATTAAGAGTCCTATAGTCGGCATTTCAAAGCCAGATAAAGTTGTATGTCCCATGGTTGTGCTACGTTTATTCGGCTTTGATCATCCCCGTCAGAAGTTTACAAAGTAAAGCCCAAAGGTGGGAGCGCTAATGGCACTTTTTCTTTTACACTTTGCAATCTGACTTTCCATTCGTAACGTCAATATGTTTAAATTACACCTTTTACTTTTTGCAGTGATTATTGACAAAAAAGCAATTATACTCTAAATTTCAACACTATTGCAATAATTTTAATTACAATAATTGCTGTTGTTAAACAACTATTGGATAAGTCCAATAGTGTCTAATTTAGTTATTCTGAAAGAGCTATTGACTTGTCATTGCCAAATCAAAAGCGCCAACTTCACGCCATTGCTTTGTTTTGTTTATTATTATATCAATGGCTTGGATGCTAGTCCTTTTAGCCAACTCTTTCTGCGAAAGGGACAAGTTTTTTCAAAAACCTGCATAAACAAAAGAGCCACCGGTACGACGTAATAAAAGAGGAATAGATACTAGTTTTTGCCCGCGCTTTCACCCGCATGGAAATATAATACAAATTCTTCATTCTTTAATAGGCCAGGGGGGCACAATCTCGTTATTAGACTAAGGCAGCTAGAACCATGAAGCAGGCTCTGTCCATATAATTATACTTTGTTCAACATATGATGGTGTCTGTGACAGGTAACAAAGATGAACTTTACAAATCGAAAATGTGTTAGTTCATTATTGATTATACTAATATAGATGTACTATATCTAATTAAATAAATTGGTTTTGAACCAACTTCGAAAAAAAGAGAAGGTTCTCAATTCGGACCATATATTTTATTTTTTTTATTTTTTTTTCTTTCTTCACATGTTTCCTTACAGCTCCCGAAAACGTATTACGGTCCCAGGGTACCCAGCTGATGACCAAGTCTCCCTCTTTTAGCCGATTGTATTTGTGAGGCTGTACCTAAGGAATAGCCAATTCTAGGTGTGGTTTGTCGGATTATATATAAAAAAAATTGGTTCATATAATAATAGGTATAATATTTTAATATGAATCTTCTTGAACTTTATCAGTCAACCCATCATATAATGAACGGAGTGTAGATCAAATTTACTTTCATTTTTCCCCAGAGAAAACTTTGTTTTAGTAAAAGTACAAATAAACATATTACAAAGACTTACGTCTTATTTAATTTATTTATTTATTTAATTCTTACTGTCTCATGCATTAGGACAATAATATTTAACCCGTTTACAGTTCAATATTATTTTCTATAAGTATTTACTTTAAAGTAGAAAATTAATCGTTCACATGATTATACACAAAAACCCACTTTACGTTTGAAAGGCAAATTGTTTTTAACAAACGTCAAACGTAATTAAAATTAAATTAGATTGTACTCAAAGTGTCTGCGACGCCTGTATATAATTTGTATCATAATCCAGAGGGATTTCTACAATATAAATATCATTATTTAAACAAAATAGGAAAGCAAAAGTCTGCTTTTATTTTCTGTGGTTTTTTGATAAATTTATATCCTTAACTATAATCCCATTTCAAAATATATTTTCCATTTTTAAATTAATGTTTGTTTGTTTGTCTAATATATACTCAAAAACTACCAGACCGATTTTGTTACTCTTTGCGCCAATTTTGTTTACGGGCGAAGCCGAGCGGGATAGCTAGTAATTGATCAACATAATACCCCCTTTAATTTTTAACTTTATTTTATTTTTGCTATTTGTTGTACAGACTCTGTGAAAATTTCAAGTATAGATCTACCTATTAAGGTTCAAAGGATACAGCCCTATGACGGACGGACGTACAGCGGAGCCTTAAGTAGCCCACGCACTGGTCCGGTATCTCACAGAAAATTTTCGTTCCGGCGGCCGTATGATCGAGATTGAAGACAGGCCACACATTAGCAATGTAAATCATACGATCTAGATCACATGCAATTCACTTACCCACACAGACACACAAGATTCAATTAGACAAAGTAGTGTGGATGTGTGTGTGACAGATCGTTCCGGTCATCGAAATCAACCACAAATACAACGATTTGAAAACGGATGGTGGGTCGCGCGATAAGAATTGGACGAGTCTGTGGTCGGTTTTGGTGGACCGTACGACGACCGGCCGGGGATTGGACGAATGTGTGGCCACCTATAGTAATAGGGTTTCCGTTGTCACCCTTTGGGTGCGGAATCCTAAAAAACAAAAAATACTGTAGAATTAATTATCCCTCTTAGATAGAAAACTGTTTTTATTCAATCAACGTTGTTCTCAGATATTTTTAAACTATTTATTTAACATTTTCATCTCGATTTTACTTCAGTAGATTGCTTTTTAAATTATTTAACGCAACATCACGGCATTTAATATTATGCGACACTGGTAACAAATACCTCATTTATCTCTAGATATGTCTATTACAGAACTATTTTCAAAATAAAAAGCATAGACAATGGGTCATTAGCTTTTTCATTCGACTAAGGATTCAAATCTTCCAGTGTGACAGAGACTCTGGTAACATATTCTACATTTACCAAACTAGCATCATTAGCAAGAACTTTTTTGTAATAAGTGAGGTTCGAATTCAAACCTGAGACCTCTATTTTTAAATCCATTGCTAACGGTATCGACGCGGTTTCCTCTTCTTTGATTAAAAAAAATACGTAATTATATCAAATCAGTAGAAACCTTTTAAAGTAATCAATATTCATAGAATTCAGGATTCTAAGTCCATAACTTAGCTGTCTGTGTGTTCTTGTACATGGAAAAAACTGACAGGTGCCATGAGTTTAGCTCGGCGAGGATTCCAAAATGATCTATCAATCGAGTATATTTTCGTATGAATGGAATTTAAAAAAATCATCTAGGGACCCACTTAAACTAACACCAAAAAATCATCTAAATTGGTCCAACCGTTTAGGAGGAGTTCAGTGACATACACACGTACAGAAGAATTATATATATAACTAGCATTCCGTCCCCGGCTTCGCCCGTGGATATTTACGAACAAAATAAAATATACCCTATACCTACCCCTACCCCTATAAGGATTAATAGCAAAGTACAAATAAAGAGCCTTTTCTAGCGGCGGCTTTTTAATTAATTTTTTAAAATAAAAGAACACTAATTGTGACTTAACTATAATAGTTAGACATATACTACTGCAAGACTTTTTGTAGGTAATGATGTGTTCTGCAAAGTCGTAGTACATTATTTTGTTCTATAATCTATAGTTTTCGCAGCGCACGCGATGTAAGGAATTATTTAGGTAATTTTTTTACACCTTGGGTTACATTATTGGAGTTTTAGTAAGGATCCCTAATTTTTTTGAAAATAGAATATAGCCTATGTCACTCAGGGTGAATGTAGATTTCCAATGGTGAAAAAATGTTTGAAATTGGCACAGTAGTTTTTAGTTTATTAATTACAAACATACAAAAATACAAATCTTTCCTCTTTATAATATTAGTATAGATAAAGATATTCATTGGACAACCAATGGTACTACGAAAGAAGATAGTAAAATTAATTTCGGAATTTAATTTTTATTCAGAAAGTACGAGTTGGAATAGAAGTAGGCAAATTACTTTTGCAAATGTTTTTTCAAAAAAAATCAAGACGATAGTTACTGAAACAACGGCCTGAAGATATAAAGTTCGTTTTGGAAAAAACCCTAAATAATAACGTCATGTCATGGCGACCGACGCACGTCGCTGTGATAGTTGTGATTAGTCTGTGATTAATAAGACATTATCACAGTCGGCGGAATCATCGGATATAAAACTTGACATTGGCGGAATCATCAAAAACCCTAAAAAAATAGGATAGAAATGAATGGGCCTATTAGAGATATAAGTGAGAATTGAACCCGGACCTTTACGCTATCGACTCCTTCCGTCAAATATCAATTTAGACACAGTAAAGTATTCTGAGAGTGTTCTAACAAAATGTGACAGCTCTAATCCATTTAAGTAGGCTCAAAATTCCAAAGTAAATATTATTATTGTTGTCCTCCCAATACTTGGTAACTTTTAATGATGCGACAATACAAAACAAGTGTCCTTCTAAAATATTCATGAAGGACAAGGGTTATTTTGATTTTATCATTGTTTTTAATAAGAAGCATTTGGACACGTTGAAAGAATGAAGGATGAAAGATTGACTAAAAAGGTTTATATGCTGGCAGAGGCCGACCTAGGTGTACTTTTATTGAACGTATAAAAAAATTATTGATTGAAAGCCATATTAAAGTACATTATTAACCGAACTTCAAAAGAAGGAGGTGTTATTTGAAGACGCTTGTACCGATTCGGACTTTTTTTTTATTTGAAAGGGTATACTTTCCAGGTGGTCCAATGGTCATCAGGTCAGAATCTGATGATGGGATTCTGGAGAAATCGAGAACTCTTCAAATTTTATAGGCACACTTAAATTTAGGTTTTTTTTATAGTTTTCGTTTTGAAGGCGGTTTTTTTTTAATAAGAAGTGGTTATATAATTATTTTGTGTTCATTTCTTATCCAATCAATCTGTTATTCATTATAGGGTGACTAAAAAGTTACTTAATGTTTAATTTTTTTATGAACACACGGGGACGTAAATAAGTGAAATATTATGATTAATGAATTTTCTGTTGCTAAACATCGTTAAGGGCAAACGTCTCAGTTCTAACTCTAAATAAATAGTAATGAATTTGGAATGATTTACTAAGGTGGTTCTACGTCATGTCATGGCGACCAACGCACGTGTTCCGTCGTGACATGATGGAGTATCCAGTTTAATCCCATCCGCGCTGTGATAGTTGTGATTAGTCTGTGATTGATAAAACATATCACAGTCGGCGGTAACATCTTAGCTACCGATTAATCGGCATATTGATACTATAACGTCTATAATACTTGACATTGGCGGAATCATCAAAATCCTGATGGAGCCATAACACAAAAAATAGAATAGAATAGAAAAGATTTATTAATTTATTTACTAATTTCCAATTAAACAATAATATTGAATATAATACTAGCGACCCACCTCACGGATAAAAAATGGGTTTATATTACAACAATTAGAATAACCACCTATGTAAATACGCTTATATACTATATACGTATGCTACCGAGGACTTTTTTGTAGATAATTTTATTCTACACAATTCTTTCATACATCATTTTGTTATATCTCTCACTTATACTGTTAATGCTTAGCTCCTAAACATGATAGGGCTATGTTTAATACTCGTAAACCTTTCCTTATCTTATCTAATAGTGAAAACCGCAACAAAATCCGTTCAGACGCGACGGGGCACTTTGTTTTATAATATGTAATTATTATATTACCAATATAAATCGCCTGTTTCGTTTGGTTTGACTCATTAAATTTCGCATAAACAATAAAATACCAATAAATACGACACTTAAATGTCATCTATTGGGAGTTAGGTAGGAGACGTTTTAAGTGGTCCATAGGAACATGATTGATGAAAGAGCAGAACGCATTTATTTAGAATCGCGCGCACGCGAGCAGGATAGAAACAGTAAGCGATTCAACGTAAGCGATAATTTTTGTTTAAAACGCATTTTTTTTTAATGTTATACAACATAGAAATAATTTTATATTGAAAAGATAGATATTAATTACCAATGAAATATTCATGTTAATGTTTCAGAGGTGTATTTAGCATTTTTTTCTATCGATGTTTCTAATCATATTTTCGAAAGAGATTTATAATATCCTTAAAATCAATACATATTTTTTCAGCTTCGTAAGTAGATCAGGTTTTCTGAAAAATTTGATTAAAAATTGTATTTTGATGACTGACTTCCCCTTAATACATATTTTATTCATTCTATTATATACATTAAAATAATACAATAATTGGTAGAGCGTTGCCTTGATTCCCACTCGTTTAAAAAAAAATGCTGAAAAAGTACTTTAATCGACTCCTCGTGCTTCGGAGGGTAAGTAAAACGTTTGCTCTTCTTCTAAAAATAACAGATATTTACGTCTGTTAAAGAAGTGACACATCTAGATCCATTAAGTGCAGCAACAGGCTTGCCACCTGTTCTGTTCAATATGGACAACTGGCAAAATGTGGACACTGTTACTGGTGTCTCTGGTCCCACCGGAAGTAAAAAACTATATATAGGTACATATTATAAAAAGGACACCTCTTCCAGATACCCTCCCTGTGGCATGGTTCCCAAAACACCAGCTGCGTTACCTCGCTGAATGGTTAAACTGATCCTTTGAGCAAGATATGGGCCATCCTTGGTTACCAGAGGCGTGGACTAGTCGTGTACCTACCTACATCTTTTATGATTTTTTTTTTTCATTTTGACCCAGGCGAAGTCGAAGTTTTAGCACATAATAATCGAAGCATAGAAATCTGTGTTTCTACGCAGAGTTATTAGGAATAGTCGGTATTTGGATCACGTACTAAATTCGGAATTATAGAGAGCTGTTGAAACCTGGCAACTGTGTTGTCAGAAGGTGTTGGGAATAATTAAATGTGTTTTATGTAACTAAATAGATAGGTGTTGATAGCCTAATAGAGCGCTGAACCTACCCAAAGAGGCCTGGGTTCAAAACCCACACGTGTCGAAAATGCTAATTTTTTTTTCGGAGGGCATGTAATGTGTCCACACATCTTCTAAAAATGACAGATATTTACGTCTGTTAAAGAAATAAGGAGAAGAAGAAACTTGCCACTTGTTCTGTTTAATATGACAATTGGCAAAATGTGGACACTTAAAGTTGTGAAGATGGTGTATGTGTCAGCTAAAAAACATATTTAAGAGGTCCCACTTCTATGTGGGCTTGAAAAAAATTACATATGAACAAAGTGAGAATACCCTATTAGAAAAAAACTATGAATTAATTTCCGAATGATTTCAAAATTAATACCAATTTTATACGTTGGATCAGCGTTGGATAGTACCAGGGTATCCAGCGGAAGACCAAGTCTCCCTCTTTTAGCCGCTGGTATATGTGAGGATATACCTAACGAGTGGCTAGTTCTGTTGAGGTATATTCCAATGGAAAAGCCTCTAAGTGTGGTTTGTCGGATTATGTTTTTAATTATAAAAGACCCATTGGTACGTGGCTTGATCCGTAATCGAACCCGTGGTCTGCCTAGTTAATACCACACGTCCTAACCACTCGGCCACCGACGCTCCGATGTCTGAATTTTTATCTAAATGAGAATATAGGTACTAATAAATTGATATCAGAAAACTTATCTTCATTGTAATTAGATTGATTTAGGAATGTTAAGTTTTCTGGTCCTAAAGAAAACTCTTCATAATCATATTTTAGTCAGGATTTTGTTGGTGTTCTAAGTCCGAGAAATAGAAATGTTTCTATAAAAAATTAAGGGAGCTAATGTAGAATTTTTAGATGTAGCGAATAACATTTAGTTACTTCAGCCGATTTCCGAAAGCCGTTATTTGAAAAATTATCGGAAGGCAAATTTTGCAAACAATGTACTTAGGTATACAAAAATTGGTTCTTATCCGTTCTGTATTCTTATTGTACACAGCGGCTTTACTTTTTCGTTTTTGGCCAAATATCCAAGACTAGCCTTCCGCCCCCGGCTTCGTCCGTGGATATATTCGAACAAAATAAAATATAGCCAATATTACTCAGGGATATCGTAACTTTCTATTGGTAAAATAATTTTCAAAATCGGTTCAGTAGATCCAGAGATTACCACCTACAACCTCACAAACTTACAAACTTTACCTCATTATAAGATTAGTATAGATATATCTACATTATTTTTCATTACATAAAATTTAAAAAAACTCGTCCTGAACTATTCAAATTGTTGTAATAAACAAATTAAAGTTGTATGTATATTTTCTTAATTCAATAATAGGAACAATTATAACAATGTTTAGTCTATCTAACTCCAACACAGCAGTGTGAATGAAGCACAGATTAGTATAGAAGTTCTGTGGAATGAAGTAATGACTGTGTAGATATGTCGCCAGGTTTGAATATGCCTAATATTTCAGAACGCTTTTTTGTAATACGTAAGTAAGTAAATAAATAAGTTTACAACAAAAACTTTTTTTAAATACATAGTCAAATAAGGTAAGTTTTCTTTATTCCCACTAACCTCTACATACTTCTTTTATTACAAACTCCATCCAAACTATTTACCTACTGTGCCAATTTTTCCGTTATTTACATAAAACAATGCTCATAGACACAAACGTATTTTTTAAATTCAAAAATCTATCTTAAGAAACGAAAAGTGACATCCGAGAAAAGACACTTCTAGTCTTTATAAATGCAGCGACAGGATGTCCACTTATTTTATTTAATACTAGGTTTCCGCCCCCGGCTTCGCTCGTGAATATTAAAACAAAATAAAATATAAATTTTCAGAATCGGTTTATTAGTTTCAGAGAGTACCCCCTACATCCAAACTTTACCTCTTTAAAATATATAGATTCCATCTTACTAAATATACACAATGTTTTTAGTAAAACCACGACGCAAAGTGAAAAACTTAATTAGTAACAAAAAAATAGATATTATAAAAAAATAACTAATCAATTACCTTATGTTGTCATTCCATGAAACTATCTCACTATCACTTTATCACATCCAATTATCACATTAACTCATATCATGGCACTATACGAACATATCACTAGGAATCAGTCACACACGTCTGCTACGAACCGCTACGCCAAAAGGACTGTCGTAGCATTCCCCCCCACGCTACGCCTGTAGCCTGCGCAACTTTCGTAGGCCTGGAAAAAGTTCGTAGCATATTTAAATGGGTTTTAAATGTTAGCTTTGTGAATTTTTGTAATTGCACTTCAATGTTCATGTGTTTATTGGATTTTGTAAGAGCGTTGAATTTTGAAACCACGTGACTCGTTTCAGTTTTTAAGGCTGGTGCTGCTATATTTTCATCATTAAAATGTTTAAAATTTGGAGGTATGGTTGTTGTTTCGTTGCCTCATTTCCTTTGATTCGAAAGTTAGATATAACTTGGGAAACACTGAGGTACAAAGGAACTTGATTCCACGCCACTAATAATAATTTTAAACATAAATCCTTGGGCCCTATCTTCATCAAGGCTTTTATCCCAAGAGGGGTAGGCAGAGACAATCGTAACGATCCTGACATACCTCTTTCGCTTCTTTTATATTCATCATACCTTTCAAACATGCTCGGCGATTATGTGTACTTTTAATATTTCCATCGATCAATACATTTTTTATATGTTCAATAAAAGAACACCTAGGTGGTTAATAATTTAAAGAAATAGCTAGGTACATATTATATAAAAAAATTAAACTATTCTAAACTAAATAAAAAAGTCCATGTGAGTGTGCACTTGGCAACGTACCTAAATACACTTGCAGCATTGCCACACGTTCAATAGCAATGGTGATTTTTTTTTAATCGGCTTATTCTAGAATTTCTAGGAATGTTAGTCGCCTAATATCATGAAAGAATTATTGAGCTTCAAGTCCGAGTACTCCAGCACCAGTGTCTCTGGCCACGATGCGCTGCAAGGGCGCCGTAATGTTGCTTTTTAACGAAAACAATCGAAATTAAACAATTCTAATTTTCAAAGTGGTAGACAGAGACAATCTAATGCCATTTGTTACGATCCTGATATACCTTTTTCGCTTCTTTTATACCTTTCATAGATGCTCGGCGATTGTGTGTACTTTTAATATTTCCATCGATCAATACATTTTAATATGTTCAATAAAAGTACACCTAGGTCGTCCTCTGCCAAGATTTAATATTATTTTTTTTAAACTTTTAATTTGTTTTTATTATACTTATTAATTTATTATTTCTCAAGTAACAAATATATATTTTAGAAATCCTCGCGATAAGGCCTTATCATAAAAAAAATTTTTTTCAAATATCAAAATGACGTTTTACAGCCTAGCCTATATATAACCATCACACGGTTTAGTCAAGTCAATAGACACCTCATTCAATAAAATCCATAAAGAATGCCACATATTACATGCCTATCTACCTACATACGTGTGAAAATCATAACACTGTCTTTGCTGTCGCACATAAACACGCTTTTTATTGTTCCGTACCCAAGGGTAAAAACGGAAACCCTATTACTAAGATTCCGCTGTCCGTCCGTCTGTCTGTCTGTCTGTCACCAGGCTGTATCTCATGAACCGTGATAGTTAGACAGTTGGAATTTTCACAGATGATGTATTTCTGTTGCCGCTATAACAACAAATACTAAAAAACAGAATAAAATAAATATTTAAGGGGGCTCCCATACAACAAACGTGACTTTTTTGCCGTTTTTATAGAACGGAACCCTTCGTGCGCGAGTCCGACTCGCACTTGGCTGGTTTTTATGAAGTTACCTCTGTATAAATAGCAGCGACAGATTTGCCACCTGTCCTCTTTAATATCTGCAATCGTTTTGATGTGGACATTGTTATCAGTGTCAATGACGAGCAAGGCACGCAGGCTGTGCAATATTTAGGCCACCCATTTGGTTTTTTTTTCTTCACGGGCCACACAGCAAGTGGCCAGTTCTGTTGAGGTATATTTCGATGGAAAAGCTTCTTAGTGTGGTTTGAAAAACCCCATTGGTATTTGGGATCGAACCGTAATCTGCCTTGTTAATACCAGACGTCTTAACCACTCGTTAGGTATAGCCTCAGAAATTCCATCGGCTAAACTAGAAAGACTTAGTCTTCCGCTGGGTGCTCTGGGACCGGAAACCTGGTTCTGGAAGCCGTATTACATTCCAAAATAGACCCTTTTTTGATCCCTCTCTATCTCCGAGCATCGGCACTTTTTTTAAGTTAAGAATTTTCTAGGACTGAGCGGTATTGTTACCCTTGAGATCATGCCAAATTCAATTTGTATTTTTTTTAAATTCACACAATATTTTTCTGAACTTATCAAAACGCTACTAATGACAGGTAGGCAAATAACTTGACATGATTTCTAGATTTTTTTTAATTAACAACACATACTTTCACGGTCTTTATATCTTTAGGTATGGCCAGAGACAGCAGTAATAGTGTCCACTTTTTGACAGTTGTCCATATTAAAAAGATCTTAATTGACCTAGATGTGTCACTTCTTTACAATATACTCTTTATTTGATGGATTTTTTTATTGTGCAAAATCGGTAATACAAGTATATAAATATACCTACAGAGTCTTAAATTTTCATTTACTGGGAACTCTATGGTAACCTATTTTAATTTGAGAAACTCCCGCTTCTATTAGACTGATTAACGGGGAAGTTGACCCTGACAATAATTCGCCTGTCGCAGTTCGATAAAGTCGAGTATGTATTTTCATCCCTAAAGTTAAAAATTGCCTATATCTCTCGATAGAGAAGACCTGCGTCCAAAGTTTCTTCCCAACATATCAACATATATGTTATTGAAATACAAGTTTGTAAAGAAATCCCGGATTTTTTCCTTTCAGGGGGCCCGATATACACAAATAATACTCGACTTGCAAAGTATCACCGACGGGCGAATTATTGTCAGGGTCTCCATACAAGAAATTTCTCCGTTAGTTACACTAAGCACGGGCATGACAAAAAAAATGCTAATTTTAGTTTCAGACACAATAAAGTACGTTCCCATTTCTTCTAGAAAAGCAGGTTGCCATAATACATTTTAGATTTAACATAGTTGAAATCCATAAGAAAACAATTTCTACTTTCCTCAACATAAATGCTAGCAATCTAGTCTAATTACATCAGTTACGATGTAACAATGAAAACAACATAATATATAATAACATACACGTTTCACATATCTCGCTATTTTCCTAGGGGCGCAAACATGAACTTATTGCTCAGTCTATTCTTACACGTTTCCATTCCAAATTCGACCATAAATGAACTGCTTAGAGTCCATTTTATGTTTATCAAAAAAGTTATGACAGAAAGATTCGCCTGTGTATTTTAGGCTTGCAAATACGTTATCAGTTGTAAAGTTGTAGTCATAATGTTTGTGTCATTTATCATTAATTACCCAAAAGTAATTAAAAACACATTTCAGGTCGCTATGGACACGACCTAAAAAGTTTCGTTTGACTTTAAAATAATTATATTATCGTTTAAAAATACGCTTTTTGTCGTTCTGTTCTGTGAGACCCAAGTTAAGGGTCGATACTACCTCACATTGCTTGGCATAAACATTTGCTGTACCATTATTTTTGTAATTAATACACAATATAATAGAGAATACATACTAAGCGTTAAAAACGCGATTCCTTGATATTTTCTCAATAGAAAAAAATCCAAAGTTACCCCTAAAATTATAAATAAACCGCTGGGTAATTTAACACAACATCACACAATTTTAAATAATAACTAAGCTTATGTTTACCTAATTACTATTTGGTTTGGTAATACAAATCTTTTTACGATTTTAAGTCAATCCGTGCTTTATTTGTATGGGCCGACACCGCCCGGCTGAAGCGAAGAACTAAATTGAACTTTATCAAACGTTTACGGGCGCATTTGCTGACAACTAATCGACTCTTAAGAGCTCTCTTGGTCGGGTAACCAACTAAAAAACGCATGTGTTCGAATATTTTGCATCTCTTTCACCATTCTCACCTAGGCTACGCGTAAATAGTAAAGGAATTTTCCAAACAATATCGGTACAATAAAATACACAAAACGGAAGGCTTTTCCATCTTAAAGCCGAGTGAAGCCACAAGAGGAAGCATTAACGTAAAGACATTGTGCACAGACCTTATCTCGATTAACAGAGGCATAATTTTTCGAAGTAGCAACAAAGGAAATAAGACCATCTCACTCTCACCACAAAGCTCAAAGCTCTTTGTGAGTTAGCGCATGCGTTTTGTGCTTTTGGGAGCAAAAACCTTTCTGACTTGCGTATTAAGAACTTTTTTACGTTAGTTCATTATTGTCTAAAGGGAAATTGCTAATTTTCACTTTTGGGTACATATCCATACACTGAGTACAGACAATATGTTGGCCCCCTGATTTTAAGTTTTGATTCATCTCTTATTATTAACTGACTTTGAAAAAAAGATTAGAAGGTTCTCAATTCGGACCGTATATTTAGGGTTCCGTATTCAAAGGGTAAAAACGGAAACCCTATTACTAAGACTCCGCTGTCCGTCCGTCTGTATGTCTGTTTGTCTGTCTGTCTGTCCGTCTGTCACCAGGCTGTATCTCATGAACCGTGATAGTTAGACAGTTGAAATTTTCACAGATGATGTATTTCTGTTGCCGCTATTACAACAAATACTAAAAAACAGAATAAAATAAATATTTAAGGGGGCTCCCATACAACAAACGAGATTATTTTTGCCGTTATTATAGATAATGGTACAGAACCCTTCGTGCGCGAGTCCGACTCGCACTTGGCCGGTTTTTTATGTTTTTCTTTTTATGTACTATCAAGAGCATTAGTGGATATACACGTTCGTGACATGATGGGTAATCCGGTTTAATCCTGCCCGCGCTGTGATAGTTGTGATTAATAGAACATTCAGCGAGATCCTCTCAGCTACCGATTAATCGGCATATTGATAATATAACGGATATAAAACTTGACATTGGCGGAACCGTCAAAACCCTGATGGAGCCATAACACAAAAAAATAGAATAGAATAGATATACACTTGAAAAAAGATTCGCTCAACAGTTTATTGCATTTCTTTATTCATTCAGATTGTATCAGAATAAAAAAAGATTAATATTGTTTTCAATACTTAAGTCATCAAAATCCAAATTTTAATCAAATTTTTCAGAAAAAAAAACAGAATTATTTACAAAATTGAAAAAGGACAAATCTTTTTATTGTTTTGAAAATATGATTAGAAACATTTTATTCGATCTATCTTTTCATTGTAAAATTATTTCTATGTTGTATAAGATTTTTTTAAATTGCGTTTTAAACAAAAATTATCGCTTATTGACTAAAAAGGTTTATATGGCTGAAGTGCAAGAAAATGCTGACAGAGGACGACCTAGGTGTACTTTTATTGAAAGTGGGTACACACAATCGCCGAGCATGTATGAAAGGTATGATGAATATAAAAGAAGCGATAGAACTATTTCAGGATCGTAACAAATGGCATTCGAGTGTCTCTGCCTACCCCTTTTGGGATTAAAGACGTGATGATAGCTAGATAGATAGATACAAATTATTTCACTAATAGTATCTTAGTTAACGGTATATTTTATTTTGTTCTAAAATATCCAGTCTATAATAATTGTCAAACCGATATTCCATCAATTCAGTGAACAAGGGTTGATTACCCTAACTCCATTCAATACCTGAAGCACCTTAAAACCCGAACTGACTCTGATAAACCAATCAAAGTTATCACTGTGGCTGCATTAATTTTATTGTTCTAACTCAATAACTTTATATATGAACAACGAGTTAGTTACTCAAGTGTATTATCGGTTTAAATTTGCTTCAATGATTCAAGATTGTTAAAATTCAATTCGGTATGTAAAGTAAAAAGTAAATTTTTTATGTATAACTTTACTCTCGCTTTCCTGCAATCTGTGGGAGTGATTTGTTCCTTTTACGCATAGTCGTTGGATTTTTGTAAAAAAACATCGGCTCACAACTGAGAAGTCGTGGGTTCGAACCCCACATCCGACCATGTACCCATGGGTTTTAATTAATAAAAAAATCTATGTAGGTACAATATCCGTCAAACCGTACAAAGAGGTTTTTCCATCTTACATACCTCAAGAGAGCTGGCCACTCATTAGCTATAGCCTCAAAAAATCTACGGCTAAGTGAGGAAGACTTAGTCTTCCACTGGGTACCCTGGGGCGGCAACGGTTCCCGGGAGCTGTTAGGCTACCCGTGAAAAAAATTTTTTTTTGGATTGTTGTATGTAGCCAGGGGAGTAAGGAGGAGAACGGAATAAGATCTATCCGACCCCAAATGTCATCCTCACCTGCACGCTTGGTACCCTCTGCTAGACAACAAACGAGGCTCTGGCGACCGACCAATGGCGGTATAACCATACACCCCCTCCCCTCCCCCCTCCCCCCGTTTGTTGTATTTTATTTTAATTTAATTATTTATTTTTAAAGTGAATATATAACTAAATATTCTGTGAATATTTCAAGCGTCTACCTGTTGCCGTTATCAATATCGAGCAAAAACGAGCAAAATAAATTACGTTTGTTGTATGGGAGCCCCCTTAAATATTTATTTTATTCTGTTTTTTAGTATTTATTGTTATAGCAGCAACAGAAATACATCATCTGTGTAAATTTGAACTGTCTAACTATCACGGTTCATGAGATACAGCCTGGTGACAAACGGACGGACAGCGGAGCCTTAGTAATAGGGTTTCCGTTTATACCCTTGTCGGGTTGGGGTAGCCAGGCCGGGTAGATGGGTAGGTATAGCAGGAAAACTCGTAGTAAACTTTCACCATTCGTTTATTGGTCGAATTAACAAGGAAGGAACAAGCAGGAGCAGCAAAAGAACAACCAGTAAAAGGATCCGTAAGGAGCCAAGGAGAAGGAGCCGTAAGGAGAAAGGAGCCGTCAAAGGAGAAGGAGAAAGGAGCGCACTGTAATAAAAATGAACTACACATTACTACAGGGCGTTAAGCTATTGAAGTAACACAATACAAAGTATGATAAAAATACTTACAATACTTATTTGCGCTCCTTTTATATTAACATAGATATTAGTTCTTGAATATTGATACAATACATTTTATTTAGTTGTTTACTTAGTTGATAAAATAGAAATATAATAAATTTTACAATTGGCAGAGTACTGCCTAAGTCAACAGTTTGTGAAGGAATGAGTAAAATTTTAATTTAGGTTCCACACATCGAATATTTGAAAATAACATACAATGTTCTATTGAATTAAAATGAACAATATCGTGTTCTAAAATCAAAATAAATGCTATTTATGATGGCCAGCTTGTAAGCGGCCAGGAAAATAAGGTCGTATCATCACAATACCGGGGTTCCCCCGAAAAAATCCTGTCCTTAATGAAGGATTTTATTCAAAGAATTAATAAAATAAAGTTTGATGATGAGACTTATATAAAAATACTAATGAATGAAATGAAAAGATAAATTTACAAGTTTTATTATAAATAAAACTAATTATTTACAAGAGAAACGATTTCCACAATCACACAAATCACAAACATTCATCTTCATTTAATCTGTTTAATCTGTTATTAGTAAGTACAGTAAACTCATTTATAATATAGAGTAATTCCCATTTAATAAGGAATGACTCAAAAACGTTCTCGAATTTAGTAAGGGCTTAGTTATACAGTTACTATCCGCTGTTTTAAGTTTATTTATATATAATACAATAGACGAAGGCTTGTTTAAAGAGTCGCAATCCGCTCATACGAACACCCATGGGAAATACATCCACAGATATAATAAGTAGTAATAATAGACGAAGGCTTTTTTAACGAGTCGCAATCCGCTCTAAAAGACTCCCATGAATACCCTGATATTCATAGATATAATAATAATAAACAAATGTTTATTTAAAGAGTTGTAATTTACTCTAATAAACACCCATGGAAATACATCCACATATAGGTATAATATTTATAATAGACGAAGGCTTTTTTAAAGAGTCGCAATCCGCTCTAAATAATTACAAGTATTTACAATAAATGAAATGATGAGAATGAAATAAGGAAAATAGTAATTATTAATCATGGTTATATATTTAACCTGTAATTTGAAAATATGTAAATATTTTAGTTGTTTAGTTAAAATTATGTTTACAACCAAATTGTGAAATTGAAATAAATTTAACCTCCCTTGTAACCATAAGGTTATAAATACAATTTAATAAATTGTTAATAAAATAAAGAAAAATGTAAAATAATATAGATATAAAAAATTCCTTGGTTTAAGTGTAACTCATCCATATTGAAAGAGAAAAAAAATTATGAAATAAAATCAACGCATGCGTTAAGGTATGCGCTAACTCAAACTATCCACGAGCAAAGCCAGTGAAAAGCTAATAATATAAGTATATGAAATAAAATAATATTTGAATTTAAATCAACATGACTACCCCTAGTTGTAATAAGAGCGTAATCATATGTCTATGACATAGACTTCATAGTAAATAACAATTGAAAATTAAAAGAAAATCGAACGTCGTCGATTCAAAATTTAAAAACTTGTCAATGACAAAGAAATTATATAGGATACATTTGAAAATCGAATATTCCAATGCAATATTGCCGAGCAAAACAAATTGTGTAAAACAAAGAAAAATCAAGTGAGTTCAAATTCTGATATCGAGGTGCTTTTATATGTATCATAATTTATTTGAAATTAATTATTATATATTAAATTTATTCTCGGAAATATTTTAATTGCCTTACTTATGTAAACTGTAATGTAATATTAGAAATCATTAAAATAAGAATGGACAAATTGTTTTGGATATTTTAAAAATGTATTAAAAAAATCGCAATTAATGAAATTTTTGAATTAAATAATATTTATTTATGTATTATTTTATGGAATCACGATAGACTTTTAGGATAAAAATAGATATTTTAGCAATTATAAGAAAAATTAATATATATTATTTTTCTTGAAAAAGTTACGACTATAAAAAGAACCTTTTTCTATTAAGAGATATTGAATTGACGGTATATGATAATGGAAATTAAATTAATATCATTTACAGTATAAGTTTAAGTTATGGGAAGTAATCTATAGATTTCAGATATATATAATGAAAATCTCACATACAACCATACATTCAATGTGAATATATAATCTGAATTTACGAAATTAAGAAGTGAATTTAATGTAAAAAGATTCAAGAATACTACCTCCGTATAGAAATTAAAAATATCCTCTTCAATAATGGAAACTGACCAAGATCATCAGACTTGTCAACCTCTAAGGTTTGTCGACATAACCTTGATTCAGAACCATCATCTCCAAGAAATATTCTACTGAATTTAAATAGAATTACGTTATATATTAAGATTGTATAGACATTACATATCCTGAAATAAAAGTTTGTATTAAAATAAATATTATGTTCTCTTACTTCGTTATTCTTTCTTCTTTATTCCTTCTTCCTGCAGCATTTTAATCACGTTTGGGCGCCATTGTCGGGTTGGGGTAGCCAGGCCGGGTAGATGGGTAGGTATAGCAGGAAAACTCGTAGTAAACTTTCACCATTCGTTTATTGGTCGAATTAACAAGGAAGGAACAAGCAGGAGCAGCAAAAGAACAACCAGTAAAAGGATCCGTAAGGAGCCAAGGAGAAGGAGCCGTAAGGAGAAAGGAGCCGTCAAAGGAGAAGGAGAAAGGAGCGCACTGTAATAAAAATGAACTACACATTACTACAGGGCGTTAAGCTATTGAAGTAACACAATACAAAGTATGATAAAAATACTTGCAATACTTATTTGCGCTCCTTTTATATTAACATAGATATTAGTTCTTGAATATTGATACAATACATTTTATTTAGTTGTTTACTTAGTTGATAAAATAGAAATTGTAAAGAGACGATGATGGATTGAATAAAATTAACGTCTTTACTAATTACTGTCTTTAATTTCCACTTTGGACACAATTAAACAATTAAACAGAATTAAAATATTACACAGTTAAAACAAAGCGACCATTTTATTTGCTGGCCAACGCACCTCTCTTTCTGCCACCTGGCGGGCAAAAGACGTAACTCCTAATCAATTGACTGTCTTCTTACATACTCCCCCTTTTGACCAAATATAGGACCACCAGTTTGGTCAAACAAACACAAAAGTTACACAAAGAGAAAGTGAGTAAGAACAATTAACAATAGCAAAAAACAATTAGAACAAGGAACTTAAACATAATCTAATAGTTTAAGAGGTCGACCGCGTTTCCGTTTTGGGTTGACGGGTCGTGGCTTGGACTGATCACCCTCACACTCACGTGCATGGTAGCGAGTAAGATCGGACACGTGATACTTACCGATCGATTCATCAGGAGCTTCACGATGCGAAATTAAGTAAGTGGTGGGACTCACCTTCATTTTTATACAGTAGGGCCCATCTCTTCTTGGGACGAGTTTCGAGGTTATACCCTTACCGGCATTACTCAAAACATGGCTACGTAGAAGGATTAGGTCACCAGGTGAATAGTCTTCCCCCACACGACGGGTCTCGTCTTTAGTAGTCTTAGGAAAATGGTTACCTGTATCGATGGTATGCTCGGCGAAAGGTGTCGCTCCTCCCCCTTCACCAAAGATGTCCTCGTACTCGTGAACTAAGGTTGACAATGCAGTTCGCTCCATTGACGACAGCATCGCCCCCTCATCAGGTCGAATCACGTCTGCAGCTGCACAACTCACCTTGACGCTTGACTTCTCGCCTTGCAAAGGATACACAGCCTGCGGGTGATCAGTCATAAACCATGAGTTCGCGTGTAAGTTAAGAACAATACGAGCACTACATAAAAAATCGATACCAAAAAGTGTTTCATTATTTACGGCGTTAGGTAAAACTATGAAGGTAGTTGGTACAACCTTACCCTCAAGTTTAACGTCGACGTCAACAAGTTTGACATTCATATCGCGTACAATCCCGTCTGCAAATTTTACACGAAAATTACTTTTACGAAACGGGTGACCTTGATCGCGTAGCAACGTATACAAACTATAACCAGCTATACATCGTTTGGCCGCTGTGTCCACTAAACCGGTACCACGAACCCCATTAATCTCGACATTGAGAATAGGTCGGTTACTGGTGCCGTTACTGTTGGAGTCAGACGCAAAGGCAACCTTCATTAATGGTAGCTTGTTACAATTTTGAATAGGCGACTTGCCTCTGAGAGGCAAACTCCCATTAGGTACAAAAGTGTTAGTACACAACTCGGTGATCTTTGACAGATGACCTTGCTTAATCTTTGACAAATTTGTATTAAACGAAAACGGACTCTTCTTTGGGCTACGATTGCTACGATTTACAGACATATTGTTACAACATGTACAACTACGATCGTTACTACGATTTATAAAATTAGGTTCATGACTAAGATCTGTAAATGGGTAGGTATCATCGCTCAAAGACTTGTCCAAAGAATGAAAATTACAAGAATAAAATGTATGACTAGTGTCTTTAGGTTTACTGTCCCCAGCATTACAATTAGCACACTTAGAACGAATGATGCCCTTAGCACCACAACCATAACACTTGATTTCACTATCACTTTTAATTTTAAGTCGCGGACACTCAGAGCGAGCGTGACCACTTTTACGACAATAAACACAATAACTTTTGTTACCTTGAAGAGGTTGAATTACTTGGTTACACTGTGTCGCCCGAGGAACTTCACACGTCGAAGACCGAAGCGGAGTCTCGACCGAGTTACGAGCAGTCGTTGACCCGTGAAACACAGGTGACCGGAGTGAGGTGCTCGGCGCAGGCGCCGCCGTAGAGCGCGGCTCATGCCGGCCGGCACGAAGCTCCCGTTGTCCCTGAACAGGCACCGACGCTGCTTCGTCGAACTCGTCCTCCACCTGTCTGACGCGCTCGATGAGCTCGTCGACACTATTAACCAGGTCTCGAGGTATTCGCTTTCGAATATTGATGTTTAGCAAGCCGTAAAGAAGGTCTAATATAATTCGTTCATCAAGAACATACGGTAGACTCGCGAGTTCCGCGCGTTGACGGCTGATATAAATATCGGCGCGCTCATGTCCTTGATCTGCACTAAACACGCCACGAAATATTTTGTAGGGAGGTTTCGGCGCACCATACATGGATCGCAAACGTTGTATTGCCTCTGTCCACGAAGAAATGGAGCCCTTTACTCCCTTGTACCAAACAGCAGCATCTGCCTCTAGTAATATTGGCAGGCCGCGGAGCGCATGCTCGTCACTTATATTTGTACACTCTTTGTATACTA
Source organism: Nemapogon koenigi (assembly GCA_963924495.1). Classification (NCBI taxonomy): domain Eukaryota; kingdom Metazoa; phylum Arthropoda; class Insecta; order Lepidoptera; family Tineidae; genus Nemapogon; species Nemapogon koenigi. The sequence continues at coordinate 9,013,727 of OZ004647.1, read as the reverse complement.
TGATTGTATCAATAAAAGCATCCACGACACGTGGATCTTGATGAGCTCTCCCGCTGAAACGCGCTGTACAGTTAGCGAAGTTTCCCATAAGCGCGGAGGGCGGTGCGATGTGTGATGTCGGAGACAGGCTTGGAGCGCCGCTGTCACTGTTGGAATCCTTGGAAGCTAGGATAGCTGATATTAACTCTCTGTTAGACTCAGCTTGAGCCCTAGCAAAGGACGCGAACATCGCTGACATGCGCGACTCCACCTCGAAGTCCGCCTCGTGGCTACTTTGCGCACTTTTTCTTCTTGGCATTTTCACTTTCACTTAACACCTCGAAGATTGAGACAGTCACACATAAAACCAGCAAGATGCTTGTTGAAAACTGAATATATTTTAGAAACAAAATTTAAGAGTTCGTAAAAAATTCGTTATTTTGGTTCGAAACTTTTATTGGCCACTAGTTGGGCTGCCACTTGTAAAGAGACGATGATGGATTGAATAAAATTAACGTCTTTACTAATTACTGTCTTTAATTTCCACTTTGGACACAATTAAACAATTAAACAGAATTAAAATATTACACAGTTAAAACAAAGCGACCATTTTATTTGCTGGCCAACGCACCTCTCTTTCTGCCACCTGGCGGGCAAAAGACGTAACTCCTAATCAATTGACTGTCTTCTTACAAAATATAATAAATTTTACAATTGGCAGAGTACTGCCTAAGTCAACAGTTTGTGAAGGAATGAGTAAAATTTTAATTTAGGTTCCACACATCGAATATTTGAAAATAACATACAATGTTCTATTAAATTAAAATGAACAATATCGTGTTCTAAAATCAAAATAAATGATATTTATGATGGCCAGCTTGTAAGCGGCCAGGAAAATAAGGTCGTATCATCACACCCTTTGGGTACGGAATCCTAAAAAGGTACGCCATGTCGTATGGACACTTCTAAAACGCAGTAGAACAACTGTACTAGCGACCCACCCTGTCTTCACCTGTGACATTTTAATATTAACATTGACATTATTGCTTACTGCGCCGCTTCAAAAAGACATAGCTTAATGTTTTATACACATAAACCTTCCTTGTGAATTATGCTATATATTTGTGGAAACCGTATCAAATTCGGTCCAGTAGTATTTGAGAGTCAGATAGAACAGCACCCATTTTATATCGCGAAAACCTATGTCATAAGGACATAAAAATAGGTACACGAACTCAGGCATGCGTCTACGAGTAATATTAAAAATATTTTCACTAACTCAAGATGTTACTTGAAAAGACAAGAATATTTGAAATAACAAGAAAGACGAAATTTAGGTATACCAAAGAACAAAGCTTCATTAAATGTCTTCACAGCAAAAAAAGTAAATTTAATTTTTCTATTAGCAACACACAAAAAGGAGGGAGCAAAAATCTCTAGCACTGGCTATCTTTGAATTTATGCAGGAGAGTTTCTTTTTCAATTTGGCAGAAGGCGTCTTCGTTAAAAATTCAACTCGTGGTCCCGACTGAAGGGACTGTGGTTCGCACAAGCAAACGTGCAAGAGGCCGCAAACAAGCGATTATAACCGCGCGATTTTTATCCAGTTTAACAGTCTTATTTACTGAATAAGTTATGTAATTTAATAATAAGGATATATTTGTTTAATAAATACCTATTTTTTAATATCTAAATGAAAAATATTTAATTCATACTTCCCGTCACGTGACCGCAAATGGGATATGACGTCACATTCATGAATTTCAAATAACTATCACAGACTATTAACTATATTATATTAACTGTCTGTCAATCTGTCACAGACTAAGGTATTTTCTTGTTATTTTATCTAATCTGTGACCATTATGTTGTTGGGTTGCGTGTAGGTAGGTGCTACATCGCGCCCAGAATGTTTTTGCTGGAATTTTATAAAGAAAACTAGCGGACCCGGCAGACGTTGTCCTGCCCAAACATTGGCTTGCCTGCACTACTCCTATCCCTACCAATACCACTTTGTATATTGTTCATACAAAAATACTAAAATCGCGTTTAAAAAATGGGGGTGGGGGTAGGAGGGTCAAAAATAGTTGATGACCTATTCTCAGACCTACCGAATATACAAAAAAAATACAAATCGGTCAAGCCGAGAATTTAGTATATAATATAGATTGAAAACATTTTTTTAAATATTTACATCTTAACCAAAATGTATAGTAATCCCTATTAATATAAATGCGAATGTAAGTTTGTTTGTTACGCTTTCACGCAAAAACTACTTAACCGATCATCATGAAATTTTGCACATATATTCTTGGAGGTATTAGAAGTAACATAGGATACTTTTTATTATCACGGCATGACGACGGGAACGGGGTGGGCGGTGTATGAAGTGTATATGTTTGCCAACATTTTGAAATTAGAAGTCGTGGGAAACAGCTATCAAATATAAAGTAAAGAATGTGTCAAATCAAAATCTTCTTAAAAAGGAACTCTTTATACAGCCAAAGAGATCGAATATTATTCATTTCGGTCAGCTACAATTAGATATTCGTAAATGTCCACGGGCGAAGCCGGGGGCGGAATGCTAGTAAATAATATATTTAAAAACTACATATACAAATTATAAAAAGAATACCTCTTCCATACCTCCCTGTGGCATGGTTCCCAAAACACTTGGCAAAACAAAACAATTGAAAACATCATTTTTTAAAAGAATACAAATTTTTACGTATAATAAACCTTACATTCAAAAAAAAACTCGAAAGAAGAGATTGGCTTTGAAAATCTTATAGCTTTAAAAAAATATGTAAAATAAACAGCATTTATACCACTGTTTCAGTAGTCTCCACTCTAGTTTTCTCAACTCCTAACACTCTAAAACTTAAATTCTACATTCTGCCCATATGCAACAAAACCGCTACGATTCGTATTGCGCTGAGTAACACAAATGGGTCAAGTATTAACAATTGTGAACTAATGGTTGTACGGAGTCAAGCAATCTATCCAGCACTAACCTAGCAGAACAATCAATCATCAATCGGTAGATCCTTAACTAGAAATCAATCAGATTTCCTACATACCTTAAAGGTTACTTCCCAAATGTGTAAGCAGATAAAACCAGTTATTTTCTTTCGATACAACACAACAGCAAAATTCGGTATATAAAGTAAAAACTAAGATATTTTAAGAAACGAATTTGAATATTTTTAACCGACTTCCATAAAAAGAAGGAGAAGGTTCTCAATTCGGACTGTATTTTTTTTATCTATGTATGGACATCGATTATTATCAGTTGTGAACCGAATTGCATGATCGCTTTTTTATTCGACAGGTAATTCTTCCGGATTGGTCTTATTTTTTTTCTCATGAAAATTGGTTCCTACTTTTACAGAAATTTAGAAGAAACTGACTTCTTGTCCATTTTTAGGATTCCGTACCCAAAGGGTAAAAATGGAAACCCTTTTACTAAGACTCCGCTGTCCGTCTGTCACCAGTATCTCATGAAGCATGATAGTTAGACAGTTGAAATTTTCACAGATGATGTATTTCTGTTGCCGCTATAACAACACATACTAAAAAACAGAATAAAATTAATATTTAAGGGGGCTCCCATACAACAAATTGAGTGATTTTTTTGCCGTTTTTATAGATAATGTTACGGAACCCTTCGTGCGCGAGTCCGACTCGCACTTGGCCGTTTTTTTCTTAATATCTCGATGATATGTACCGATTTTGACGACTTATTTTGTTAAGGATATAATAATTTCTCGACATTATCTCACAGACCTAAGACAAAAATATTCAAATTAATTTCTTAAATTAGATTAATCTTTGAAATAAAAACTTAAAAATCATACCATATTAATCACTTTATAAAATAGAAGTTAAAAAACTTAAATTAATAAAAAAAAAGTTTATATAAACCCGTAGGTAAGTTTGCCTTCGAAATTCTTGATTTCTTTTGATTTTAATCGTTCACCAAAATGGCTGGCGTAAATTTTGCTATATCTAATATATGCCGTCACATTATTTGCCTGTTTCGATACTTATTCAAAACAGGCATCGAAAAACTTGTTATTTCTCCTAACCTAACATCATTTATAAAATTAAATTTTAACGCTAACTCCCTTTTTCGTTTATAATAGGAGTGCTTGCTGCATTTTCTTGTTCAACGAAACGGTTGGTACTTACATCGCTCAAAGTCTAACAGACTTTGAAAATAGCATTTTGCTTTTATATTTCTTTTCTATTGCATGTCCTTTTTGTTTTGTTATCGAGTTGTAATTGCAAAATATTAGGGATTGTACCAACTTTTTTAATTTTGTAAAGAAAAATTGATATATTGGCATGCTTTGACAGCTTTTGGGCCAACGGAACCTTCAAAGAATGTGAGAAGAGAGATTTAAAAGTGTTCCTAACCCACTATAATTCAGACGTGAGCATAAGAAACACAAGACACAATAACAAACCATGCTTTATTTTTTATAATTTTCTTTCTTCCTTCACGGGTTATCTTACAGCTCCCGGAAACCGTTGGGGGCCCCAGGGTACCCAGCGGAAGATAAAGTCTTTATTTTATATAATTTTATTGTTGCCTACAAATTATTTACGGAAACTGGTAAAAAGTTGAGTTTTAAGGTAAATTTTACCATATTTCTGTAGAATTTTCTTAAATTTTATGCATACCTAAAGATACACTAAATCTTTATCTATTGAAAGAACTAATCGTATTTTTTTATATATATTTGGTATGCAATAAACTGATACTTCCTTACTCTCATCCAGCTAAAACAATGAAACCAGGTACAAAATATCTCTATAACCTTCCATCAATGATGATGAAAACGTCATACAGTAAATATATTCAATACAAGCTTCTGTCCGCGGTTTCATCCGCGTGGAAATAGATCCAAAAAGAAATAATCCTGTGGTTGTAATTTGCCCCTCCCTTGTCCGCTTTCGCGGTATAAAAAGTAGTATATGTCATTCTCTGACCTCTAAACTACCACTATGCAAAAAATCATGTCGATCCCGTGAAAAACATAAATAAATCTATCCCACGGGAACCATACATTTTTCCGGGATAAAAAGTAGCATATGTGCTATTCCAGACTATAATCTATGTCTGTGCCAAATTTCATTCAGATCCGTTCAACCGTTCTGGCGTTATTGAGTAACAAACATACATACATCCATACAAACTTTGGCGTTTATAATATTATAGTGGGATTTTATGTACTTGATAAAATACTCAAAATAATTGTACCATTTTCGTAAACTCGAATAAAAAGATTAAAATTACATTGATAATTTTTCTCAGTTGTATAATTTAGCTGTGTATTTTTAGTAGTCCCCTTAATATCTAGTATAGAAAAGTAATTTCGTAAATGAGTCCTTAAGGAAACACCTCATAACTTTTGTCCAATACAAATTACATGTTCACTACTTCATAAATTACGCGATAACTATATGTCTTAGTTTCCAAAATTAAATAAGCTTTTGAAAGATAAATAGATTTGACACAGTATGATTTTTTTTTAAATATGAAATCAATAACACCTATGTTGTATGAAGCCCTGAAAGTCATCATATTCAAGAGTATTTTCAACCGATTTTTCGACTCTCTTAATATATTAACTAATGTATCATTTTCTCGTGTTTATCCTATAGACCAGGGATGGCGAACCAATGGCAATATTTTGGGCACGTCACTGCAGATCACAACAGAAGTCACACTAATTTTACTTTAATTTAAATTACGCGTATAATTGAAACAATGCAAAATGTACCTATTTTTTTGTAGTAAATAAAGAGTTTAGTATTTATTATTATTATTTTTCTAATAATCACAAAGTAAAATTAATTCATAGCACGTCTATGACCTCAATAAACATTTCTTTAGAAAAATGGCACGTTGGTACGTAAAGGTTCGCCATCCCTGCTATAGACAATTACTTTGTGTATTTTCGCAAGACCTATTTTTTGGGAAATCGTTCTCATGTTTCTGGTACGTGAAACTGTGCCTACCTTATCTTATCCTTGGTTATTAACCGAACTTCAAAAGAAGGAGGATAATACGAATAATCTTTTTATTACGTACATATATATTTGTAATTAGCTTATTTTTCAACCATCGGCAAATGCTATTATTTTGTTTTTCCTGGAATGTCATTACCAAGAATATTATTTTTAAACGTCAAATTCAAACAAGATAACAAACAGCCAGTATTTCAATATGTCCAGTGTTGCCAACGGAGATATTACTGACTTCTACTATCAGGACATATTGATATATTCATACCTTCTATTTAGGCATTTTAGGCAATGGTAATAACCTTTAAACATCAAAATTGCTTTTTTTCTAATATAATTATAATCATCAATAACTGAATTTACGAAGTCGGAGATTGGTTCCGAATTCGTTTTTTTCCAAATTATACATTTTCCAAATTCTATATTATACCTAATCTTAATTTTGTAAATTATCAATATTACAAATTCCGAATTTTCTTTATTTTAATGATCCAAATATCACAAAAACTGCTCTCCGTCCACTTGGCTCCCCTCGTTTGGATCCCCTGGGGGATCCATGTGGATTTTTTTTCCATGCAATGTGACAGTTGTCAATTCGTCGGAATCTTTTATATTTTTTTATGTATGTTCCTCGATTACTTGCAGACGACTGGACCTATTTGGAAATTATTTTTTGTTTGAAAGGGTATACTTCCCAGGTATCAGGTCAAGATCTGATGATGGGATCCTGGAGAAATCGAAATTTTATAGGCACACTTGAAGTGATTTAGGTATTTTTTAAATATATTTGCTTTCGTAAAGCACACTTTTCAGTGCATAATTTTTGACGTCGGTACACTTTTTTTTAAAAGGCAATTATTATTATTTATTAATTTTTAAGAGATATCGACTATACTGTTCATTTACTAAGTTAATTGCGTTAACAATCTTCATCTTAAATTGATCTAACATTCAATATTTTTCCCGTTCTTCGCATTCTCTCTTTATTATAAACACAGATGACATAAGTAAATTATTTCAAGATGCCATTAAAACGATCATCTGGTAAGTTAATATCAAAAGTTTTTTAAATCAGTTTCAAATCCCGCAGAGATTTAAAATGCAGTAACGTGTTAAGTTAACAGTATTGGGGGCGTTGTTATTTATACAATTGAATCTCTAAAGCAGGATAGAAGGGACTGTGGAGAAATGTGGATAATTCCTATTTGTCTCTACTGAGCAAACGCGGTCTCTGTGTAATGGAGGTAATATGACCCGAGAATGGGGTGACGTGGGTTTTTAAGTTTCTTAGGATATATTTAAATGGACCTATCAGTTATGTATTAAATAACAGGCACAATGACATAAATTAACAACGTTTGAGAGTAAATAAATGGAATAAAACTAAGGCAATAAAAATGTATTTTTTTATTATTAATTATTATAAAAATATAAACTAATTATAAACTTAATCAGTACATGTAATGTACCTAATACATAGATATACACTTGCAAACACACATATAACGAACATAACTGAATTGCACTACATGCATGGCTGTAACGTACAATAGCAAAAGTGTCGTGACGGTCGAAGTCTTACACTTTTTTGCCCTAGCTCTCATTCGTCAAGTGTCTGGAGTGTAACGAGCGATAAAGAATTTCATTCCAATAATAAATAACATAATCCGCAGTCTTATCACAGAATTAGCAATTGCGACGGACTGCATAATATAATATCCTGTCAAAACACAACTAAACTCACAACCGAAGCTAGCGTCCTTACCGGCAAATTGGGGAATTAAAAAATTAAATAAATAAAACTTTTTGATGACATTGGCATTTTGGTTCAATGCAAATCAAAATCATACTAGTAATTGTCATTAACTTGTGAGGGGGTAGGCAGAGACAATCGCATGCTATTTCTTACTATCCTGACATACCTCTTTCGCGTCCTTTATATTAATAATGTATTGTTAATATTTTATTTTATTTTGAATAAAAGTAATGAAAGAGTTTAGCAATTAATCAAAATAAAATTGTGTTAGTGCCAAATAAGGTGCTCAAAATTAAAAAATAATTCAATGTGGTACTTGCAGAACGACATATTATTATCCTGATGTTTTATCAAAATCATGGTCTATTTACTTAAAGGAATAATGGCGCCTACAAAGAGCTTTGCCCCGCTAATAGTTTCAAATAAAACTCTCATATTACTATTGCGTACAAACGTAAAATTTAATTTTTATGGTTTACAAGTGACAGCATAGGAATTTCATGAAATGAAAACTGTGTGTAACTTTTCAATAATAATAATAAGCTAGGATTTCCAAAGTTGTATGAACTGAAATTACCTACTATTTTCAGAAAATACTGTTGTTCTGTTTGACTGCATTTTCAGGTATAGTGTCACGGGTTGCCTGTGTTACGGTTCCAGGGTACGCAGAGGAAGACCAAGTATCCCTCATTTAGCCGATGGTATTTGTGAGGCTATATCTAACGGAGTGGCTAGTTCTGTTGAGATATATTTATATGGAAAAGCCTCTAAATGTGGTTTGTCTGATTATGTACCTACATAACTTTTTCATTAAAAAAAACCAATTGGTACATGGCCGGGATCGAACCCGGGGTCTACCTAGTTAATACCAGACGTCTTAACCACACGGCTACCGACACACCTTTTTGTGTCACAATTTTTAGTGTTATAAGACCGTCAAAATGCATAAATTGAGCTTCTCATGGGCTACACTTTTTTTTTCACTGGTCCAAATTCAAATTCCTCCCAAAACTCCCGAAACCGTGTTACAGTTCAAAAATTTTGGGTATTGGCGATTTATATTAGTTTCACCTGTAACTAAGTATGTATGTAAACAAATCTTGGAAGTGGAATTTAATTAACTTCTAATTATCTTATCGATTTGGCACTTTGCAAGTGTATGTAATTCGGATGACAATACAATAATTTGGTACCATCAATCTGATCTGAATATGGAGCCATGTTGTGGCCATAGGAAATCTGTAACGAAACGACTTAACCCCACCGAGTTTACGCATGTGTGCATTACTGACAAAAGCGTGTTTTTTGGTTTTTAAATCAGGCAAACAGACAGACAGACGATCGAGGTATTTAGTGATATATAATATGCTACCTAAATCATTGTTTAAACAAAATGTAAAAAATATATGATTTATTTTACCCGACCCAACCCTAAGGGTATAAATGAAAGTTTTACATAATCTTCATGAAAGGGAAGATTGGAAACAGGTTTTCAGGAAAATTGGAAAGTAATCAATTGTTCAATTAATTTTCTCTAAAGTCCATCCTTAACTTTGAACGGAGGGTCGAGTTGTTAAAATAAAAGTCCTTTAGACAGGCCACCTTGTATTCTTTCTAGTAATTAACCAGAAGAGAACTCTGAATAATGTACTATAGACCTAAAAATATAGGAATTGGACATGAAAAAAAGTTGGCCGTCACGGGACGCCCGGCAGATGTCAAACTACGAAATTGACGCGTGAAGTAGGTACAAACGGAGAAGCAACTTAGAAGTATATAGTATACGCGCCACGCACAAACAAGGGAGTAGAGAGCGGCGGTGGAGAGGGAGCATGATGCAGTTTTCCGTCACGACATATAAGTCGGTCTTTTTCCTAAGACACGCCAATAGATGTGTCTTCAGGGACGGACAGTCGAGGAAAAAGCTATGTCAACAAAACTTGCCACTGGTTAAATTATTTAATATAACAATATGCCCCAACTTCGTTCAAGTTGATTAGAAGTATAAGTGAAAATTTTAGCAACAACTAGAAAGATAGTGCTTATTCAGGACACATACTCATACATTACGTTTTTCGAGTAAACTGCGAAACAAGAATAATAATCTCTATATATCACCACTGGTTTTTCAGAAATTTAAAAAATATATAACTCAAGTTTTCTTAATATCTCGATGAAATATTTACCGATTTTGACGACTTATCTATTTAAGGATATAATAATGTCTCTACAATATTATCTCACAGACATATTACGAAAATAGGTTCAGTAGTTTTCAGAAATTCAGTAAAAAAAAAAAAAAAAAAAAAAGTAATGCCTTGTTTCCGGCCTACGAATGTGGTCGCAGTTTCCGGATGAAAATTATATTTCAGAGAAAAGCCTTAGCAACGGTTGCTATTGACACGAAGTTGTCAATTTTCGTATCGACGGTTGTCTAGCGGTTAAACGTATAGGGTGCAGCGCAGGATGCACATGGTTCAAATCCCGTCAACAGCGGTATTTTTTTATTTTTCTATTTTTTTTTATTTGCGTTATTATTTGTCTCTAATGGCAGCAAAATCACTAAACCTTTTACAAAAAAAGCGTACCGACTTCAAAAATTTTGCACTGAAAAGTAAGAAATAATTAATATTTCGTTGTAGAATTTGAAAACGGTTGGTGCTAAATTAGGATACAAAATTAAGTTAACATCCAAAAAATATCAATGTTTGTACTAGTGAAACTGGGAAATCAGTTGTTTTTAATTTGGCACCAACCGTCTTCAAATTCTACGACGAAATATTAATATTTTTTTAATTTTCAGTGCTCAATTTTTGAAGTCGGTACACTTTTTTTTAAAAGGTTTATCTAATATCTATTAAAGTGATTCTTGTAGCCATCTCTTCTGACATAATGAACAAAGCATATAGCCTGCACCGTGTTCCTCATACGTTAACATCGTCGTGATCTATGGCGTAGCTGTTAATTGATCGTTAGACGCGTGGCCCCTGGGTCGTAATCAATTTTGTCCAAAATCCGACGGGGAATCAATCTCACTTGAATCAATATAATTATCTCCTGCCTTCATAGCCTTTTGTTTAGTAAATACCTTTTTTAATGAAAGGAAAGGTGGATGAGTGAGGTTTCGTTAAAAATCGTTTTTGGGTATCGAATAGTACTTCCTTTCCTGTTTATCAATGTTAGCTTGAAGGGTGTTTCAAAGGCAGTTAAATAAAAAAAACTAGACTAGGAAATAGTATTAGTTATGAAATAGTTTTTCAATAATCCGATCAAAAGTAAATACAAAAATTTACCAAAAGCGAGTCGAACTCGCGTGGAGAGGATTCCGTACCATTCCGTTTTCCGTGAGACCTTAAAGACAGGATGTTCGTAAATTTTCTTTAATAAGCCCCTTTCGTTAAGTGTCACATGAAGTATTTGAATCATTTCAATACCCTGAAAGCCTCCCTATTTAATTCTAAGTTTCTAACCAATATGATTTAAATTTAGAGAACACACACAATGCCCGGCCCGAGAATGCCCAACCCTAGAATGTCCCGGCAAATTACTGGGTCGGGCAAAGACAGTACACGGATTTTCCCGGCCATTCTCGGGACATTTGTGCGGTCTAGAGCTGGCCGTCATTTAAATTAAGCGTTTTAAAAAAACAGTTTTTTGCCATGTAACTAACGAACGCTTTTATGCCAGAAACTAAAGAACGTTTCTTATTAAGCTACGGCGCACGCCAACGAACGAACGGTGAACGTAGTTATTGACTTTTTTACATTTTGGAATAGTTCAAAATTCTACCAAAACTATTTCCGAAAAGCTTTTTCTAAGAAAATGTGTTGGTGTGCTCTTAAAATTTATCATAATGTTGATTAGACTGATATTGTACAGACTGACAAATTAATTTTTGTTTTTAGTTACGACTTAGGAACAAAAAAGCGATTATTAAGTGTTTTTCGAAACAGTTTCTCGATTTATAGAACGTGTTACGTTACGCTCTAGTGCGGTCGTGTTTGGCCTTCGAGTCGAAACGAAAGATGTTACGCTCCCAAGTATGCTAACCCCACTGAACTTAAATGTGTCACTTCTTTAACAGATCTGTTATTTTTAGAACAATTGCGGACGTGCTTTACATCTACAAAGCACGAAAAGTCTTGGTGCTAGCATTTTTGACATGAGGGAAATTTGAATCCGGGTCCTCCGGTTTCAAATCCAAAGCATTACCACGCTATCGACTCCATTTAGAAACCGTATTTTATATGAAATTTCCCGTAGCGCCTGGTTTGACGGACCATCGAGTGATGACCTGTCAGTCCACTGAGCACATAATCTCGATAGCTGTCGGACGCAAGCGACTCTACTGACCGCCACTGATCCGAGATGGCCTAGTTATCAACCTACATAATCGATGTAACTAAGATATACTTTAAGAGTGTAGTGTACCGCGTCCATGTCCATACAAACGGAGAAAACGTTTTACTACCCCTAAATATTATTTAATTTTAACGATTTTGTAACTGACATAGTGAAAAACTACGTACGTATTTTTTCCTTTTTTCAAAATTCGTAACAGGTCAAAAGTTATAAGCCCCTCAAATCTCGGTTTTCTTGGTTCATAACTTGCTCGTAATAAACCGTCTGTATTTGAGAAACAAAGCAAAATTTCAAAAAAAGCAAAACGTACGTACGTAGATTATAATCTGCTAAAACGTTTGCCACCAAAATTATAAGGTTTCGTTTTAGTTTAGTAGGTGTAAATCGTTTTCGCCCAAAACGCAATTTTCAACGAAAAACATACCTACGAACACTCACGAGCTGCAGTGCTCTCTGTCGCACTGATGCCCGGGGGAAGAACGCGCTTGAGATAGAATATGATTTTCTAAATACCTATTTCGCTGCGTCCGCTGAGCTACACGATCCTCTTAATATCTGTTCTATTTTTTTTTCTTTGAAAGGGTACACTTTACAGGTGGCCCCATGGTCATAAGATCAGGATCTGATCATGGGATCCTGGAGAAATCGAGAACTCTTCAAATTTTATAGACACACTTGAAGCGATTTGGGTATTTTTTATAGTGACTTGTGCATTTGATTTCGGAAAGCACATTTTGGTTTTAAAAAGCGGTTTTTTTTCTTCATGAAGTGGTTATATTGCACCGATTTTGTTTGGAACTTTTCTTTCTCTATTTATTATATTAATGTCGGGACACATTCTAGAAAACCACATCGAAATCGGTCTATCCGTTTGGGAGCTAGGAAATAACTTAGAATTGATATTGATATTTCATTTTCTACTTAACAGAAGTCTAAACCAGATTTGAAATTTGGAAGAAATACTCCTTGAGTATCCCAAGAGGGATTTTTTGAAATTCCATCCATAAAGGGGTGAAACAGGATGGTAAAGTTTGTAAATTTACTCTTTAAAATAAATAAAATAACTGTTTGATTTTTTTTTTAATTCGTCTCATAAGGGTGTGAAGTGAGGGTGTAAACGTTTGTATGGAAAATCGTATTTCCTCCGTGTATATCATAGAGTACTAAGCCTATGGAGGGGCCATAGACGGGCTCCCCCTTTCGCCATTTTTTTCCCCTTTGACCAGTTATACTGACCAGGTGCGCAGTAATAAGTTACCATAGATTTCGTTGGTATCGTTTTGTGTCGCGAGACAGAGCTCTAGGAAAATAGTTAATTGTGATGTTTTAAACGGGAAAGGCGATCTAGGGCGTCAAACTTAGTGTTTCCAATCATTAATTATAATTACTATGTTTGTATTTTAACATAAACATCATATAACGTAAAATCCGTTGTGACAATAAAACGACAGAAAAATACAGTGGTACAGGGGCTAGTACTAGACGATTACCTCGTGAGTTGTCCCTAACAGCGCCTCTTATGAGATGAAAAGTAGAGTCGGGTCGTGTACTTTGAATTCCTCGCTGTGTGACTCTCTAGTCGTAAAAATACTATTTTGCTCCCTTGTGATACAATCTAACATTAATATTAATACTTATTTATACTTCTTTCATAATGGCAATTTAACGAAACTTAACAGGTGGATGTGTCACCCACCCCTTCATGAAAATTGAATATTAGTTTTTCTATACATACCTATCGAATTGCCCAATTATTTTTCGTATATAATCTTTAGCTATATCGTTTACTAATCCATGCAAAGTCAGTGCAAAATAGCAAGTGTTTAAAACACAACATTTCTTAATCTCTACATTACGTTAACACCGTAGTACAGTTTACGAGTCGAGACCACTTGAGCTATAGCGTCATTATCGTGACAAACCTGACTGCTTCAATTTACCTACTACGCGTAATATCTTATATCTATCTATCTATAATCACGCCTTTCATTCCAAGAGGGGAAGGCAGAGACATTCGAATAGCATTTGCTAGGATCCTGTCATATCTCTTTCGCTTCTTTTATATGTAAAATACCTTTCATACAAATGCTCGGATGATTGTGTGTATTTTATTGAGTAACAAATGGCATTCGATTATCTCTGCCTAACCCTTTTGGGATAAAAGGCGTGATGATAGATAGATTGTATAGATATTTAGTGAACTTTCTCTGACTCAAATTATCACTAAACAATAACAACAGCAAGAAGGACTTTAAGGTCACTTCTCAGGTCCACTTAGTCTTAATTGTCGAGGCCAATCGAGAGCCACTTAAGATAAGCGTACAGCAAAGGGCCGAAAGAAAGCCGAATAGACACAACGTATTGCTTATAATACTTTATCGGTTCTGAATTATTTATTTATCAAAGTCTTACATATACCTAATATCTACTAGTGGTTGATCCGAAGTTTGATTTTTTTTTACAAATATGAAGATTTTAAACGACTTCTTTTACAAAATAAATAAATTAGTCAAATTTGAAAGGAAACATTATTAAAAGTACACACAATCGCCGAGCATGTATGAAAGGTAAGATGAATATAAAAGAAGCAAAAGAGATATGTCAGGATCGTAACAAATGGCATTCGATTGTCTCTGCCTACCCCTCTTGGGATGAAAGGCGTGATGATAGATAGATAGAATAGATAGATTGAAAGGAAACATTATATTTGATTTGTGTGTTTATTTTTCGTCATTAGAGGGAAAATTATATTCAAAATGGTGTATCAAACAAAAATTTTAATACAGTAATAAAAATTTAGACATGTGCGCACTACGATCGCTGAAAACTTCATTAAAATTAATTCAGTCGTTTCAAAACCTGTTCAGTTGGCCAATTATTTTAAATCTTTTAATGTAGTTAGACTTATTTTAAAAAATAAATGAATGTTTCCTTTGTTAACCGACTTCCAAAAAAAGAAGGAGAAGGTTCTCAATTCTACGACGAAATATTTATTATTTCTTACTTTTCAGTGCTTAAAGTCGGTGCACTTTTTTTTAAAAGGTTTCTATAAAATCAGCTAGCATTAATATTTAATATGTTAAGAGAACTCGAGCCACAAAAACTCGTTGAAAATACGCGTGAAATTGATGACTTTCAGGGCTTCATAAAACTTAGGTGTATCTAATTTTAAACCGACTTCCAAAAAAAGGAGGAGAAGGTTCTCAATTCAGACCGTATTTTTTAATTTTTTTTATGTATGTTGTTGTGAACCGATTTTGATGATTTCATTTTTAATCGACAGATAATTCTTCCGGATTGGTCCCATTTTTATCTTATAAAAATTGGTTCATTCGTTTTTCAGAAATTTTGAAAAAACTGACCTTATCTGTAAATTTATCGTAATATCTCGATGAAATATGTACCGATTTTGACGACTTATTTTTTTAAGGATATAATAATTTCTCGACATTATCTCACAGTCATATGACGAAAATGGGTTCAGTAATTTTTCAGAAATTCAGTAATTTGTCTCTGTTTACTGCAGAAAATTATATCAGAGAAAAGCTTTAGCAACGGTTGCTATTGACACGAAGTTGTCATAGAATTTGAAGACGGTTGGTGCCAAATTAGAAACAACTTAGTTTCCAAATTCAGTACCTTCAAACATAGATAATATTGAACAGATCTTTATCTTCTTAGATATTTACTTAATTTTGTATCCTAATTTGGCACCAACCGTCTTCAAATTCTACGACGATTTTTTTATTATTCCTTACTTTTCAGTGCAAATTTTTGAAGTCGGTACACTTTTTTTTAAAAGGTTTATCATATTTTTTAATTCATACTGTGTCAAATATATTTGTCTTTCGAAAGCTATTTAAATTTCGAAACTAAGACATAGTTATTGCGTAATTTAAGAAGTCGTGAGGCATGTAATTTGTATGGGACAACAGTTATGAGGCGTCTCCCCTCCACTGCCCCCCCCCCCCTTTTTCACCCCCTGTACAACACAAGTAAGTAGGTATCTTATCTATCTTATACCTACTAACAATGGCCTTGTCAATGTCACAGCGCATCACAAAAGCTAAATTAAAAGTCGTCGGTGTGTAAAAGCAAACGATTGAACAATCGTTAACAACCTCCTTTGTTACTAAAAGTCGCGAGAACAATTTCATTCAAGTATTTCCTGCGAAAATTCTTAATTGCTCGAATTGAATTCTGAAAATACGTAGTGCAGTTTCACAACCTCCGAGTTTTCTCTTGATTTTTTAGAAAAACAATTCCCTTTGACTTCTGGCCTTTCAATGGACTGTTCGAATTCGCTTTCACATTTTTGAACACATTTGACTTCTCTAGCCTAAATAAAAATCCTTAAGATATGTGATAATAAAATAAATACGAAAATTTCCCTTTTAAATATTTAACGATAATTTCGGCATCAAGCCACTCTGCAACTAAAAACTCAAGACTCTGTAAAATTAAAATATATTAGGAACTAGCATTCCACCCCCGGCTTCGCCCGTGGATATTTTCGAACAAAATAAAATATACCCTACAGCACTCATAGATAATGGCTTGCCTGCACTACCCCTACCCCTACCCCTATCCCGACCCCTACCCCCTACCCCTGCCCCTACCCCTACCGTTACCCTGTTTCCCACGACTTCGTACGTGTCTATTTCAGAATGTTGGCAAACATACACTTCGTACATAGCTTTTGTCATGTTCACCTCTGCCCACCCCGTTCCTGTCGTCATGCCGTGATGGTATATAGCCTATGTCACTCACGAAGAATGTAGCTTTCTAATGGTGAAAGAATTTTTAAAATCGGCCCAGTAGTTTCTGAGCCTATTCATTACAAACAAACTTACAAATTTTTCCTCTTTATAATATTAGTATAGATATAGATTACAATAACGAATTTTACCGTTAGGCAAAGAACAACAGGCAAGGATTGATGGAAATATTAAAAGTACACACAATAGCCGAGCATGTATGAAAGGTATGATGAATATAAAAGAAGCGAAAGAGATATATCAGGATCGTAACAAATGGCAATCGGTTGTCTCTGTCTATACCTTTTGGGATAAAAGGCGTGATAGATAGATAGATTTTTACCGTTTCAGATGACACAGTTTTTGTCTACATTTATACCTGAAACAAAAAACGTTGTGTCCAAAATAATACGCGATAGTCATGTTGGTGAGAAACCACATTTTACCAATTTTGGGATAATTTCCTTCTGATAGGATAATATTAATAATGGTATTAACTAGGCAGACCACGGATTCGACCCCGGATTCCGGCCATGTACCAATGGGTTTTTTAATTAAAAACTTATGTACATAATCAGACAAATCACACTTAGAGGCTTTTTCATCTAAATATACCTCATATTAGCTACTCGTTAGGTATAGCCTCACAAATACCATCGGCTAAACAAGGGAGACTTGGTCTTCCGCTGGGTACCCTGGAACCGTAACACGGTTTCGGGAGCCTGTAAGGCAACTCGTAAAAAAGAAAAAAAAGAAAAATTTATAAAAAGCTATTCTATACTTATTCATTGTCTTTTTAACCGTCTTCAAAAAAAGGAGGAGGTTCTCAATTCGTCGGAATCTTTTTTTTATGTTCCCTGATGTTTATAAAGATGCCTGGACCGAAAGGGCATACTTTTCAGGTGGTCCCATGATCATCAGGACAGGATCTGATGATGAGATCCTGGAGAAATCGAGAACTCTTCAAATTTTATAGACACACTAGAAGCGATTTGTGTTTTTTTTTATAGTGACTTGTGCATTTGCTTTCGGAAAGCACACTTTTCAGTGCATAATTTTTGAAGTCGGTACACTTTTTTTTAAAACGCAATTATTATCAAAAAATACTACAACCGGGTACCACTATATTTTAGTGTACCATTGTTAGCCTTAGTTTAAAGACTTTAAGCGGATTCTAGTTTATTATGTATTCTTCAGATTCTAAAGGAACTCAGTTATTTTTGTTTTCTGTTTTTTAAAGTAAAAAGTATGTTTAAAAGATATTCGATCGTCTTTACCTACCCCGCATGGGATGAATAGCGTGATGATAGATAGATAGAAGAAACGTATATTACAATTTCAGGATAGAATCGAAGTTAGATAGCCAAACCGCAAAGTGGCCTATTTCACAACCTCACCAGCATACCTGCGTGACTGCGTGGAGTGGATAGAAGGACGTTTAATTTTCAATGAGAGCTAGCACCTCAAACCATCTTCCTTTAGAGATTCTTGTACCCGTTTAATATTTATATAACGTATCCTGTTTTATTATTAAACTGAACCTTGTGTGAGGGTGCCAGTTTGGAATATCTTGTCTAACCAATTTGTAAGATTTTTCCTTTAGTTTTTGTAAGCGTGTATAATCTAAATTATCTTTAATAAGTAAATACTTCGCACCGTTAGTGATCATAGTTTAACTGATCTCCAATAAATAGCGTCTTTTATAAATTAAATTTTAAAAGAAACATTTAATTTTGATTTGTTTGTTTATTTTTCGTCATTAGAAGGGAAAATAATCTTCAAAATAGGGTATCAAACATTAACTTTGATACAGTATTAAGGTATCTATCTCCCTTTGATACCGACAAAAAATTTAATAAAATTTTTTTTAAAGACACCCAATCGCCGGTCATGTTTGAGAGGAGAGGTGTGATGAATATAGGATGTCAGGATAGTAAATGTCATTCGATTGTATCTGCCCACACCTTCTGGGGTAAAAGGCGTGATGATAAATACATTCTATATTTAACAAATCAGATCAACATCATCTCAGTCACTGGCCAAATTAGAAAGAATTCACGCCACACCTTTTCATGGACTCTACCAAAAAATCTTGTTAAAACCCCGTTTCAACAAAACATTGGAGAGGTATTCCAGAAAAATCACAAATAAAATATTCTGTTTTCCAAAGAGGCGAACACTACATTATTATGTAGATAGGGGACTTCAATATTCAAACATTCCAACAAAGAAAGCAGAATCTGCCAGCCTTTATTTCGCAGCTTTTCTGAGCAACGTACATAAACTCTTTGATTAAATGTTAAGAGAATAGATTTTTATGTGAAAGCGAGAGTGGTCGGGCGTGTAGCTTTTACTGTAACGGTCAATTAATGGTTTACCTACCTAGATAATGGTGGGAATTAGATTAGCGCTGATTCTTTTGTGCTATATAATGTAGAAGTGGAAATAATCTTTGGTTCAGTAATGAAGGATTTTTGAAGAAATTAATGATCTTTTTCAGGTTTCGTTGACAAAATTTCATAAAATATCCGTCAGTGCTATGTGATATGTTTTGTTATCTTGGGTGCATTACAAGTTTGTGTACAGTGCTAAAATTACTAAAAAATATTTAATGCAATTTAATTTTAATTTATATTTATAATCTTCGAAAATTGTGCAGTAAAAAGTAAGAAATAATTAATATTTCGTCGTAGAATCTGAAGACGGTTGATCACTATGTTAACACGGGAGGAGCTGCAAATAATTCTGAAATTTGCTACGATGCTACGCTTTTGCCACATTTCTACATCTAATCGGCCAACTGTCAATGACTTATTTTACCTAAGCCATCCTATTTGATCTCAAAATATCTTTAAAAAAACTGTTATCCTCAAAAATATCATGACCTAAATAAGAAAGAACTTTTCTCTAAAACCCAGAGTTCATTTCCAAATCAAAATTTTACGATGCAAACATAAAAACCGTTTTTTGATAACAGGATACATTTACAAAGTGAATTTATTTAAACGCTGTATAATACGCAAACAACGCTACACTTCACAAGTTTCACTCGAACCTCGCCAGTTCTCGTAAAACCTTATCGCATAGCTTTGAAATCGGTGCATCCGTGGCTATGGGCTCATAAAGACCTTAACCTGTGTTACATTGCATAAGATGAGCGTTTTACAGGTTTTTTAACAGTGTCATTGCAATCGTTCTCAGTAAATTCATTGATCAGATCCATGATGGCTCTTGTGATGTTTTCTCATTAGATCCAATTTTGAAGGGGCAAGATTAATTTTAAATAAAAAAGTAAAAGAGTAGTAACAAGACTTTCCATAGCAAAATGGTTAAAACAAATACCGAGTTTAAAACTCGCTCAAACGAATAAATGATAAATCCAGTTTTTCTTGAAGAATAAAGGTGGCTGGCACATTCGTCCAATCCCCGGCGCATCGCCGTACGGTCCACCGAAACCGACCACAGACTCGTCAAATTCTTGTAACGAACGGACCGCCTAGACCATACGGCGGCCGGAATGGGAAATTTTCGATGCGATGCCGGACCAATGTATGGCCTTCTTAAGTATTTTAATAACTTTTCGTGCTTCGGAGCGTATGTAAAATCGACGTCATCACTTCTATTTATGATACTGTTTAGCAAATTGTTACATGCAGGCATAATTACCAGTGTCTCTGGCTAGACTTGGTCTAAATATGTCGATTTCAATATTATATTAGTATAGATTAAAATTATATATTGCAGAGGGCAGCTATCATGACAGTTTCTTGATAGAGACGACAAACTTTGACAGCGAGATCACGTTTAATTTCATCAAGCATGTAAGAAAGATGTCCAATGTTCCTGACAATAGTCAAAAATAGGAACAGAGTTGTTAATTTTCGAGATACGCTATGTCGCGCAATTTTCCGCTTCTCGCTCCGCTTATCCCACATATACTAATCAATTTCTATCATGGAAGTTGACAAACGACTCCACACTCTCGTTCCGCGACAGAGTATTATTTGCACTTCATTGGCTTATCCGATTCACAACTTTACAAGTGTGAAGGTCCTGAGAAGATTTAATACGAGTCATCGTTAAAGGTATGCACATGAATTATTTTATAACCAGATATTGCCCACGGCTTTGTCCGTATTAGGTATTTTGATATATCAGTAATGACTGCATTGTCTCCATTGTAGATTGGGTATTAATTCGGTACCTAATGTAAAGTAAAAACTAAGTTAGCTAGTTGAGCTAATTTAAATATTTTTGTTATAGGGTTCCTAAAATCTCCGAGGAAAAAACGGAAACATTTATAGGATAACTCATGTGTCGTCTGTCTGTCTGTCACAGCTTATTTTATCCGAATCTATTGGACGAAAAATGTTGAAACTTGGTACATATATTCATAACCCAATCACGGACATACCTATATCTTAAATAATTGAATGTTTGGGGGTTAATTTTGGGGATTTTTTTTTTCAAGTGCATTTTGTGCCATATCAAATGTAAGGGCTCGTTATAAGCAAGACAAATATATTTCTGGTTTGTGGTAAATATTCCCAATTTCTCTGTAAATAATCCACCTGTGTCACTGTAATTTAGCATATAGTTACTTATTAGATATATCTAAGTGAAATAGCCGTTATTTTTTCAATTGGTTTTTTTTAATAGGAAATATGGGTGGTAGAATAAAGGATTATTTGCCCCTGTTTTCTCTTTCATAATATATCACAAAAGTCTTAATTTTTTTTTAAAGCGCTGAAAATTCAAAATAATAATAATAATATTATTTTTAACCAATCATAAAATATTATTTTTTAAGAATTTTCAGAGATTTGGAATTTTAGAGAGAAATTGGAAATAGTTTATCCCCCATACAAATTATGGATATAGAGATTTGGACTAGAAACCGGGAGGACCTGGGTTCAACTCTCACATGTGCCAAAAATGTTAAGGACAAATTATTAGTTTTTCTTCACAAGTTGCCTTACTGCTCCCGAAACCGTGTTATCGGTCCCAGGGCACCCAGCTGAAGACCAAGCCTCCCTCTTTTAGCCGATGGTATTTGTGAGGCTATCCCTAACGAGTGGCCAGTTCTGTTGAAGTATATTTAGATGGAAAAGCCAATTTTCTTCAACAATATGTGCTTTAATCGACTTATATTTCAAAGGGCACTTACAGCTGTAAAATTAAAAATTGCAAAAAGTGACAACGAAACCC
Organism: Nemapogon koenigi; assembly: GCA_963924495.1. Classification (NCBI taxonomy): domain Eukaryota; kingdom Metazoa; phylum Arthropoda; class Insecta; order Lepidoptera; family Tineidae; genus Nemapogon; species Nemapogon koenigi. The sequence continues at coordinate 8,991,632 of OZ004647.1, read as the reverse complement.
TATTACTAAATCTTCGCTGTCTGTCCGTCCGCCTGTCATCTTTTGAACCGTAATAGATAGACAATTGAAATTTTCACAGAGTGTGTATTACCTATATATATAACAACAAATGCATAATAAAAATAAAATAGTTTTTTGCTCGATCTTAATAATTGCAATAAAGGCAATACATTTGTTAACTAGTATAACTATAATCCGGTCAAGTGTGACTCGTACTCGCGCCAATTTTTTTTTCTAAACTATTTTTATTGAACTGTGGTTTGACTCGTATTTGTCCGGTTTTTTTGTCATGTACTATATTTGGTAAACATGTATGAAATAAGAAATTACGTTTTCTTGACATAAGTAAATAATTCATAACCAACAATTTCTATACAGAGTAACAGAGAAATATCGCCGATGGCTAGATTCTTCCAAATTATAAATCATAGGCCCCGGGGCATACCTAAACATGTCCAGTTGACAAAAAGGGGTGATTTCCTTGAATTTATGAGCGAGCCTTACCCGTTTATATCATAGGGAAGGGTAGTCCGATCGTATATTTTAAAACTCATAGGTACCTCGATTTTTGGTGTACCGTAGTCTAAATTGTAACTTTTTTAAATTTTTTGGCAGTTTTCTTCAACGCTAGGTTAATTTAGCAACAAATTAAATTGATGGAATCTGGTTTCTCTTATAATCTTTTAAATTCAACGCTTTATTTTTATTTTCTTTTTTTTGGAGGTTGCCTTACAGCTTCCGAAACCGTGTTACGGTTCCAGGGTATCAGCGGAAGATCAAGTCTCCCTCGTTTATCTGATGGTATTTGTGAGGCTATGGCCAGTTTTGGTTGAAGTATATTTAGATGGAAAAGAGTCTAAATGTGGTTTGTCGGACTATGTATATAAGATTTTAATTAAAAAACCCATTGATACATGGCCGGGATCCGAGATCGTACCCGCTTTACTTGTTTTCATAAATATAATTGAAGTTGAAAATAAAATGTCTTTTTCCGTAGTCATACTACATTATATACTGAAGCATAAATAATTGTCTGTCTGGATGCTAAGCTTCTCATCGGCTGAATTTATTTAACTTTCATATATTTTCAGTTAGATTTTTGTTTTGTTTCGTTAGCTAAAAAATAACGAAGTTAGAGCCTATCGCAAGTATAGTCATGTTAAAAATTATTTAAACCATTAGAGGCTTTTCGATCTAAATATACCTTAACAGAAGTGGCCACTTGTTAGGTATAGCTCCACAAATACCATCGGCTAAAAGAGGGAGAATTGCCGCTGGGTACCCTGGGACCGTAAAACGGTTTCGGGTGCTGTAAAGGCAACCCGTGAAGAAAGTGATAACAAAATTATTTAAAGTAAGGAATGTTAAAGTTTCCTAGTTTGATGTCAAATATTTAAAATAATAATTAATTAATTAATTATAATTAGCCACGGATCCCTGATTTCGCGAATTTAAATCGCACTTGACTGTCTTTTACCAAAGCACGTAATTTTAATTTGTAGATTCGTGCGTTTATTAATTCTTCATAAACAATTCAGGTAGCGGGTTTATCTGTTTACGCTTTGTGTGGATTTACGTTTTTGTAAATAAACTTTTATTCTCCAGTATTGAGATTTAACATTGTTATTTGGTATTTAAATATTTTTATCTACTCTTATATCGTAAAATTTCTATTACAAAATCGAATTATACTTCATAATGATATGTTTTACATACACGCGTTTCGAATATGTCAATTTTTGCACTGAAAAGTAAGAAATAATAAATATTTCGTCGTAGAATTTGAAGACGGTTGGTGCCAAATTAGGATACAAAATTAAACAAACATCTAAGAAGATAAATATCTGTTCAATATTATATATGTATGTACTGATGATCGTAGGTTTCTAATGAATTGTCTAGATTAGTGAATTTGGGAAGTAAGTTGTTTTTAATTTGGCACCAACCGTCTTCAAATTCTACGACGAAATATTTATTATTTCTTACTTTTCAGTGCAAATTTTGAAGGCGGTACACTTTTTTTTTAAAGTTAATTTATTTTTCCCTAATTTTAAGTGATCTTGCTGCCCTGAGAGACAAATAATAACGCAAATAAAAAAAAAAATATGGAAATATAAAAAATAAAAACTGCTGTGGATGGGATTTGAACCATTTGCATCCTGAGCTGCACCATACCATACCATACCTTTAGCCATTAGACCACCGTCGATACAAAAATTGACAACTTCGTGTCAATAGCAACCGTTCCTAAGGCTTTTCTCTGATACATAATTTTCAGCCGTAAACAGAGACAAATTACTGAATTTCTGAAAAACTACTGAACCGATTTTCATTATATGTCTGTGAGATAATGTCGAGAAATTATTATATCCTTAAAAAAATAAGTCGTCAAAATCGGTACATATTTCATCGAGATACTGATAATTGACTTAAAAGTCAGTTTGTTCAAAATTACTGAGAAACTAATAAACCAATTTTTATGGCATAAAAATGGGACCAATCCGGAAGAATTATCTGTCGATTAAAAAAGAAATCATCAAAATTGGTTCATAAACGACTAAGTTATCCGCAAACACACAAAAAAAATAAAATATATACGGTCGAATTGAGTAACGTCTTTTTTTTGAAGTCGTTAAAAAACGATATCGTAATGTTGTTTTTTTTTTAAATGCAGAAAGGGCAAAGGATATGTGTTATGCAGCCACATTAAACTCTATGAAAATATCGACACTCCCATGTGGGAGTCACTTTACAGTTAACGCGCATGCGCAGAAAGTAGGTAACCGCGATGTGCCAATTTGTCGATTAAGAAAAATATCTTGGTTCAATTTGTTTTGTACTGTTGCATGGGATTAGATAAAGTAGTGTATGAATGGGCACATAACTTGGAATTAAAACACTCGTGGATGCTATTAAAAAATTCCACTTGTGTTTTAATTACCCCTATTATGATCCCGTATCATAAACTACTATTATCAAACACCCATGCGTTTTCAGTTCGTTTTTAAATCAATAAAGTACATAGTACTTTTGACTTTTTTCTTTTCTTTCTCACTTTCTTTGGTCACGTGGTGGCTCAATTGAGCGCTCAGGGCAAGGTTGAAGGTAAGGTGCGCGGATGATCACCTATGAGATGGACAGACCAGTTGAGGGCTTCAATAAGGGCTAGGGCCCAGGGCGGAAAATTTCCTAAGGCGGCAAAATTCCGGGCAAAAGTCCGGGAAAAAGTCCGGGCAAATCCGTGCACTGCAATTTGCTTGGTCTTCTAGTGTTGGACGTCCTCGGACCGAGTTTGGCTGGCCATTAATTAGGGTTCGTTGCCAAAATGGCAAAGAAAACGGAAACTTTTAAATTTCGTTCACATGTGAACCTCATATTATGTTAAGGGTCCTTGGCAGTCGGCCATCTTACTGCCGTAAAAAAATATGGCAAATCTCAATTAATTAATCTTAGAAAAATAAGTTTATTTATATAACATTTTCAACTCAAATTGTTGATAGTTATAATTTTAAATTGGATTAAACCGTATTTTCATAATTAAAAGTTCTAAATAGCCATAGTTTTTAAAACGAAATAGCAATGTTTGTTTTAAAAACTACGGCTATTTAGGACCCTAAATAATAAAAATATGGCTCAATCCCATCCCACTAATATTATAAACGCGAAAGTATGTATGGATGTATGTATGTTTGTTACTCAATCACGGCAGAACGGTTGAACGGATCTGGATGAAATTTGGCACAGAGATAAATTATAGTCTAGAATAGCACATAGGCCACTTTTTATCCCGGAAAAATGTATGGTTCCCGAGGGATAGATTTGTTTTTGTTTTTCCCGGGATCGACATGATTTTTTGCATAGTGGTAGTTTAGGGGTCAGAGAATGACATATATACTACTATTTATACCGCGAAAGCGGGCGGGGGAGGGGCAAATTACAGCCACGGGATTATTACTTTTTAGATCTATTTTCATGCAGGTGAAACCGCGGACAGAAGCTTGTTTAAAATAAAACTAAAAACTATCAGCAATTTGAGTTGAAAATGTTATATAAATAAACTCATTTTTCTAGGATTAATTAAGATTTGCCATATTTTTGACAGATAGAAGATGGCTGACTGCCAAAGACCCTTAACTGGCTAAAATATTTTTACTAGTGTCTCTGGCCACACCGCATGGTATAAAGGCCGTTATGATATGCTCAATCTTGTCTTCTACTCAATACCCTGGCCCCAAGGACTTAGTGTTATAAACGAACTATACCAACACAATATTGCGACACGTGTGATAGATAAACGAATGAAGATATAATCAGACCATCCGTCTTTTCGTGAGTGAAATACGTATACGAACTCTGAGATTTTATTGTTTCTTCTCTTTTATTCACTAAAGAATAACTTTTTACCCTTTTTTCATGAAATATCTCTAAATGATCTCGTACAGACTGAACAAATCCTTTTTTTGGACGATTGGTCTTGTATTGTGAAGGCAATTGATCTTATAAATTCTTTGTTATATCTACATTTATAATTCCTTTGCCATTTTCACGTAAAAACTTCTAAACGTATTTTGTTGCAGCTTTCATTATTAGTATGGTTTTCTAGTGTAACATGAACCTATCAAGTTTAGGAATTAATTAAGTGAAAAGTTAGCTCCAGCGAGGTTTCCATGGCGTTTACTGTCTAATCCGTCAGAGATATAATAAAATGATATAGGAAAGAAATGTGTAGAATAAAATTATCTACAAAAATGTAGATAGATAATAATAATAATAATAGATAAATATGTAGGTATTCAAATTGTTGTTAACCAATATTGTACCCGTGCGAAGCCGGGGGCGGGGTCGCTAATACAAGCTAAAGTTTTTTTTAACTCTGAAGGCAGTCAGCCTTATAGCCACCCTCCCTGAAGGATCTTAATGATTTTTACTAGCCTTCCGCCCTTGCCTCGACCGGTGTATATCCGGGATAAAAGTAAAGTACTAATTTTTAAATATAATATTATTTTTTAACGACTTCAAAAAAAAGACGTTACTCAATTCGACCGTATATTTTTTTTTATGTGTGTTCGCGGATAACTTCGTCGTTTATGAACCGATTTTGATGATTTATCTTTTAATCGACAGATAATTCTTCCTGATTGGTCACATTTTTATGTCATAAAAATTGGTTCATTAGTTTTTCAGTAATTATGAAAAAACTGACTTTATACAGTAAATTATCAGTATCTCGATGAAATATTACCGATTTTAACGAATTATTTTTTTAAGGATATAATAATTTCTCGACATTATCTCACAGACATATGACGAAAATTGGTTCAGTAGTTTTTCAGAAATTCAGTAATTTGTCTCTGTTTACGACTGAAAATTATGTATCAGAGAAAAGCCTTAGCAACGGTTGCTATTGACACGAAGTTGCCAATTTTTGTATCGACGGTGGTCTAGCGGCTAAAGGTATGGTATGGTATGGTGCAGCTCAGGATGCAAATGGTTCAAATCCCATCCACAGCAGTATTTTTTTTTTATTTTTCCATTTTTTTTTATTTGCGTTATTATTTGTCTCTCAGGGCAACAAAATCACTTAAAAGGGAAAAGTAAATTAACTTTAAAAAAAAGTGTACCGACTTCAAAAATTTGCACTGAAAAGTAAGAAATAATAAATATTTCGTCGTAGAATTTGAAGACGGTTGGTGCCAATTTAAAAACAACTTACTTTCCAAATTCACTAATCTAGACAATTCATTAGGAACCTACGATCATCAGTACATACATATATAATATTAAACAGATATTTATCTTATTAGATGTTTACTTAATTTTGTATCCTAATTTGGCACCAACCGTCTTCAAATTCTACGATGAAACATTTATTATTTCTTACTTTTCAGTGCAAATTTTTGAAGTCGGTACACTTTTTTTTTTTAAGTTAATACTAAGAGGCTTTTCCATCTACATACCTCAACCTCAACAGAGCTGGCCACTCGTTAGGTATACCTAGCCTCAAAAAAATCATTTGCTAAATGAGGAAGACTTTGTTTTCCGCTTGGTACCCTGGGGCCGGCAACGGTCCCGGGAGCTCTAAGGTAACCCGTAAAGGAAGAAAAAAAAAGTAATGTCACTCCCCCGTGCTCCAACTATCTTTGTGCATAAATCACGTCGAACCGTTGATCTGTTTTAAGTTGAAAGAAGGACAAATAGACTTTCATATTTATATGTAGGCAATTAGAATAAGGATTAAAATTTATTTAATTATTGTATTTGTCCTATTTAATTATATTTACGGATAAAATCCCATTTACTAACTTTTCTAACACTAATGAACTGATTTTCACAAGTAAGAGATAAGATTGACTAAAAAGGTTTTATATGGATAACCTAGGTGTACTTTTATTGATCAATTAAAAATGTATTATTGATCGATGCAAATATTAAAAGTACCAACACACAATCGACGAGCATGTATGAAAGGTATGATGAATATAAAATAAGCGTAAGAAGTATGTCAGGATCGTAACAAATGTCATTCGATTCATTCGATTGTCTCTGCCTACCCCTCTTGTAATTTGTAAAAATTATCAAAATCGACTTGAAAATGTTTAAAAACTATTATATTTTCATTGAAAAAAATCTATTCAACTCAAATACCTTCATTTCATCTTATTTCGTTTTCAATTAAACTTAATTCTATGAAATAAAATTCAATTTTAATATTAAAATTCCTAGACGTCTATTGTAAATATAAGACTTTACATTTAATTATGTCTGCTATATTATGGACCTAGAATGACATAGAATCTCAACAAATATTAAATATTAGAATATAAATAGAAACTCTAGGTCCGTAGGGTTCAAATGCCATATATCCCCTCGACTGATCACCTCTTCTGGTGACAAGAGGGCTGGCTCCTTCCTCGCTCAACGAATCATCATCGCGATTCAGCGGGGAAATGCAGCCAGTATTCTTGCCACTATTCATGCGGACCTGGTTTATATAGTTATATTTAATGTTTAGATTAGATCTAAGGTTTTTATATTGTTGTGTATATTTGATAAATTTATAAAGAAAATGTACGGTAAAAACAAAAAAAACTAATATTATTAATGTGAAAGAGGATTTTTGCACAGAAATAGCCGAATAGGCTGCTTTCTCCAGAAAATCCTTCGGAATAAATTTTTAAGCCATATTTTTCAAAAATTTCCTTGTAATTTTGATATTAAACTACACTGACGAGCAATATAAAAAAGTCACTAACTTGTCATGAAATATTTCCGAAATTATTCTGGTACATTCTTCAGGTGTGAGAGACATGATGATGGTAAACTATTTTCAGGATTATTTTTACTTCATGAAGCTCACTTGTATGGTTTAGAAAATATTTAGATTTCATGAAAATCGAGTCAACCGTTTCTAGACAAAAATGGTGACAGACAAACCTATTAAAAATCGTATAAATTTCATAAATATACAACTTCACTCAATGACTTTACAACACTAACTTCACTACATATTATAAAACTAAGTCCCCCGCCGCGTCTGTCTGTCTGTCTGTGACCTATTCACGCCAAAACTACTGAACGGATTTTGATGTGATTTTTACTAATAGAAAGATTAATTCAAGAGGAAGGTTTAGGAGTATTAAACATGGACCTACCATGTTTAGGAGCTGAGCGTTAACAGTATTAGGGAATCAAGCCGGGGAAAAACTTAGCTTCAGCGTGTTTTCATAACGTATACTGACTAATTCGCTAGAGATATAACAAAATAATGTTGGAAGTAATTGTGTAGAACAAAATTATCTCTAAAAAAGTCTTAGGTAGTATATGTCTATCTTTAATAGATAAGTAGTTATAATCGTATTTTTATAGGTATGGCTGTAAAACAGTATTGTGCGAAGCCAGGAGCGGGGTCGTTAGTATGGTATAATTTTGTTTTTTTTTTAATTAATATCAAATTTACAGAATTATTTGATAGAGAGCTAGATTTCTGCAACAGCTTGAAATGTTGAATTTTGAATAAGATCCTACAGTAGGGGGATGCACTTTGCCAACGACAGTACCTACTGTATCAAAGATTATTTATATCGCAGACATGACAAATGTTTTCCTTATATTTTATTGCCTACATCTCTATCTACATGATTTACTCTTATCATTAAGGGTCGATACCACCTCACATTGCTTTGCAAACGTTTGCTGTATCGACAATTCTTTACCATTATATCTATATATCTATCGTCACGCCTTTTATCCCAAGAGCGGTAGGCAGAGACAATCGAATGCCATTTGCTACGATCCTGACATACCTCTTTCGCTTTTTTTATATTCATCATGCTTTTCATACATGCTCCGCGATTCTGTGTACTTTTAATATTGCCTTCGATCAATATATTTTTTTATGTTCAATAAAAGTACACCTAGGTCGTCCTCTGCCAGCATTTCCTTTCACTTCAGCCATATAAACGTTTTTAGTCAATCTTTCATTTCTTTTCTCATCTTTACCATTTAGAGGATATATAGGTACTAAGCATCATATAGACCAATTCCTTGAAATTTTCTCGGTAGGAAAACATCCAAAGTTACTCATTCTTTGACATACGGAAATACCTGTTATTTTTAGAAGTTCGGGCTCCACTTATGTGCCCTCCGAACATCCGAACATATTCTTAAAGGTGCTTAGCATTTCTAGCACAAATTTCCGTATCGACTCCTTTTAATACATATTAAAGATGTTCATGAGACGGCTTTACGTGGGCATAGTACATATACTTTGCGTCAAGTTTTTGACGAAGACCGCAACTGTGAATCAAATGTCCTGTCTATATTTTCAGCAACTACTCTATGTTACTTTTCATGACGGCTAGCCAACCCATAATCATTTATGAATTTCAGCTTGCACTTCCATCCTTTGAACGCTTTGACCGTTAATTTTGTTTCTAAGAGATTCATCGGTCTTGGAAACTAAACACAATTTTGAAATTTAATTCAAATTATCATCAAGACTTGTGGGTTACATCTAGTAATTACTACCGAGTGTTTTGGAAAGTTTTGGTGAAGTACGCGAATCTGTTCCTAGATTGTCGCTGGAACTTTCAAAGATATGAAGATATCTAATTCATATACATAATTAATTATCTTTATGCCTGCAACGCAATGTGGTTTGCAGTGATCTCTTAATGTAGTACCTAGCTGTGTCTGTAAGTTCTTGATAGTATCCAGAATTATCCCAGAAACTTTTTTTCATAATATATGGCAGTTCAGAATTTTAATGGTTATTGTTATGGAAATATGAATTAAGCCTGTGGCATACGGACCGACGGATGGTTCCATTTTCGCCATTTTGCTTGATGATGATTGAAACCGTAAAATAATAACTGTCATGACTATCACATCACAATCACTACTTATTATAAAACAAAGGCCCCCGCCGCATCTGTCTGTCTGTGACATTTTCAAGCAAAAACTAGTTTTTGTTGCGGTTTGATTTACCAGGAAGGTATACGAGTATTAAAGATTTTCAGGAGCTGCGAATTAACAGCTGAATCAAATCGGGAAAATGTTAACTTCAGCGAGTTTTAATGGCGTATGCAGTGTAATTCGTCAGTGATATAACAAAATGATGTAAGAAAGAATTAAGTACAATGAAATTTTCTACAAAAAAGTCCGCGATAGCATATCTATCTCTCTAATAAATAAATAGTTATAAGTGATTTACGTAGGTATTCAAATTGTTATTAACCCGTATTGTACCGTGCCAAGCCAGGGATGGAGTCGCTAGTATATAAAGTGTTGGCAGGTGTTACATTCAAAATTATCTATTTATTTTTCGGATTATGATGAATATAAGGTTTGCCTGAACTATATCTGAATTAGATAAATTGCGAACAGCTTGAAATCTACAGCAAGACTGATCAGTGTGCGCCAAAAACCTTGTGTAATTGTTCATATGATTGCTTACTGTTTATACGCCGATAGACTATTTAGTGGTCGCTCATCGTGCCGTTAACGTATAACCATAATTATTCTGGGATAAACTATTCCCAATTTCTCTGTAAATAATCCACCTGTGTCACTGTAATTTAGCAAGTAGTTACTTATTCAATATATATATAAATGAAATAGCCTTTCTAACAAGTGAATGGAGAGTTACTCTCTATAAAAGAAGACTACGCTTTACATAAGAATCTGTATACATCTTAAACAGATTTTGTTTTTAAACTTTCCAAAACGAATTGAATTGGAATTTATTGGCGATCTATTGGAGAGGTACACAGGCATAGTTGAAAACTTTACTTTGCTCGTACGAAAATGTCTGACAAACTTGTGTATCACGAGACCACGTCTGTACCGTCAACAATACAAGTGATAACCACTTCTGATGAAGAAAAAAAACCGCCTTCAAAACCAAAATGTGCTTTCTGAAAGCAAATGCACAATTTACTATAAAAAAAATACCCAAATCGCTTCAAGTGTGCCTATAAAATTTGAAGAGCTCTCGATTTCTCCAGGATCCCATCATCAGATCCTGACCTGATGACCATGGAAATTATACCCTTTCAAACAAAAAAGTCACCAGGCTGTATATCATGAACCGTGATAGTTAGACAGTTGAAATTTTCACAGATGATGTTTCTGTTGCCGCTATAACAACAAATACTAAAAAACAGAATAAAATAAATATTTAAGGGGCTCCCATAAAACAAACGTGATTTTTTTACCGTTTTTATAGATAATGGTACGGAACCATTCGTGCGCGAATCCGACTCGCACTTGTTTATTAATATTATTCTATCTCTTGATAATTTCGGGTGCTGAAAATCGCGTATTTTTGGACACAATGACGCTTTTATACTATGCGTTTGTTCTGTAATCTGAGCGTCTTACAGAGATATATACCTAATCTATCTATTCTATACTAATATTATAAAGAGTTTTTTTTTGTATTTTTGTTTGTAATGAATAAACTCAAAAACTACTGGACTTATTTTAAAAATTAAAAACCGATTAGAACTGCATGGTCATCCTAATAACTATATTGCAAATTGTGTTTGTTTGTTTATTAGTTTGTCCTTTCATGTCAAAACAGACCAACGGATCGCCGTAATTTCTTTGCACATTTCCCGATCTCAGCCATATACCAATGGGATTTTTATAATTAAAAACCTTTGTACCTAAACCACACTTAGAGGCTTTTCCAACTCATACCTCAACAAAACTGGCCACTTGTTAGGTATAGCCTCACAAATAACATCGACTAAAAGAGGGAGACTTGATCATCCGCTGGGTACGTTGGAACCGTAATAGGGTTTCGGGAGGTGTAAAGCAACTCGTGACGAAAAAAAATTTAATTTTAATAGTCATTGCAAGAAAAGTAGTGATTTTTGTTATTACCAAGTTACCTTGGCGAAGTCTAGATAAAAAGCTAGTACTTGCAAAAGTTAGTGTTTTCTTATACCTACCCTAGGCTTGATGTTAAATAAGAAATATATTTATAATCGTCTGGGAATCAAACATAAAACTTTTGAAACTTATATCTTAGTTAATGGATTATTGACAAGTCCTAAGGGATGACTTAGCAACTTCAACTAAACAAGTATTTCGACTGATTAATTACCAATGACAATCCTCCCAAAGGTACGATGAAGTATGAAATTAAACTCGACACCAATTCTTTGGAAACCTTATAGTTTTTAATTTACTCGCAATGCACGCTTTCATAAAATATCTAAATTATTTACCTCAATTATCAAAATTAAAAAAAAACACTCTCAGCACGTCGAAATCTGCCCCTGGGTACCCATATAGACAGACCACTTAAGGGGAGTAAATCATCAAAATCCAATTTTTAAATATTTTTTTCAGAAAACCTGATATATTTACGAAACTGAAAAAAAAAAATATTATTTTTAAGGATATGACATTTTTAATGTATTGAAAATATGTTTAGAAACATTTTACTTGATAGAAAAAAATCCTATTTTTTTTTTTTCTTTTTTCACGGGTTGCCCCTTAGCAGCTCCCGAAACCGTGTTATGGTTCCAGGGTACTCAGCGTAAGACCAAGTCTCCCTCGTTTAGCCGATGGTATTTGTAAGGCTATACCTAACGAGTGGCTAGTTCTGTTGAGATATAATTTAAATGTAAAAGCCTCTAACTATAGTTTGTCAGATTGTGTATACCGACGCAAAATCCTAAATATACCTCTGAAAACTTTATTTATCAAATTTCATGGCTGCAATATAGATTACATTACAAAAATTAACACTATTATTTTACTGGTAATTATCTATCTTTTCATTGTAAAATTATTTCTATGTTGTATAAGATTATTTTTAACGACTTCAAAAAAAAAGACGTTACTCAAAAAAAATATTTATTTTTATGTGTGTTCGCGGATAACTTCGTCGTTTATGAACCGATTTTGATGATTTCTTTTTTAATCGACAGATAATTCTTCCGAATTGGTCCCATTTTTATGTCATAAAAATTGGTTCATTAGTTTTTCAGTAATTTAAAAAAAACTGTCTTTATAAGTAAATTATCAGTATCTCAATGAAATATGTACCGATTTTGACGACTTATTTTTTTAAGGATATAATAATTTCTCGACATTATCTCACAGACATATAACGAAAAGCCATCAACGGTTGCTAAGTTGTCAATTTTTGTATCGATGGTGGTCTAACGGCTGAAGGTATGGCATGGTATGGTGCAGGTCAAGATGCAAATGGTTCAAATCCCATCCACAGCAACATTTTTTTTAATTGCGTTATTATTTGTCTATATACTACTTCTTCCAATTCTCCCTTCCCTGCTGACCATACAAAGTTTTCGTAGATTTTGTTTTGAATAGTGCAAACTGATACCACCTGAGTTTCTAATAGAATGAACAATCCAATATATTGGCCCGTTTATACCTATACTTATTTGTATGCGCTATATAGAAATTTGCGTCGGTGGCCGAGTGGTTAAGACGTCTGGTATTTACTGCAGACCACGGGTTCGATCCCGAATCCCGGCTATATACCAATGGATTTTTTTTATGTACTTATGTACAACCAACTTAGAGGCTTTACCATCTAAATATACCTCGATAGAACTGACCACTCGGTATATCCTCACAAATACCATCGGTTAAAATAATAGGGAGCCTAGACTTGTTCTTGTGCTGCGTACGTCGGAAGGTGTAAGTTAAATGTAAGAATATAGAATAGATGTTATATTTTATTAATATTATCTCTTTATAATAAGAAATTATCCCAAAATTGGTAAATCGTGGCGAGAAGTTTTTTGGACATATGACGCTTTTATACTATTCAGTGCGCATGCTTATTCTGGTTTGTTCTGTATTCTCAGGCTGCCACTATCTTGAAATCAATTTAATTCTTTCTCACTCGGATAGCTAAACATAATAAAAACCTTTGACTAATTTAGGTACCTATTTATATAGTTCATGTTGTATTATGGTGGTACGAGACATAGACATTTTGATACATTTTTTTTAGTTATAAGAAGTGACCAATCCTTCCCTATTTATCTTTTCCTTATAGAAGCTATAGAGATGTATATAGGTGATATTAACGTATACGCAAGTAAAAGCCACAGCTGTACGTCGACGACATATATTCTGTCCTGCCGCTTAAACTACGTTGTGGAATTTGTAAAACCGGTTTTTAATAGATTTTGGAGAACCCATACCAAAATTATTGATTTTGGACTTACCGACTCCTCGTGCTTCGGAGGGTACGTAACGCCGACGTCGGCACTTCTAAAAATAACAGATATTTTCGTCTGGTAAAGAAGTGACACATCTAGGTTCATTAAGTGCAGGAACAGAATTGCCACCTGTTATGGTAGCAAAAAGTGGACACGGTATAAAGACCAAGAAGTTGTGTTTGTTTTTATTTGTTGATTCCACTGATTCGATCAGAAAGTCTTTCCATCCACATTTGCTCTGTAAATAACTTTAATAGACATTTTGGTTAATTATTTTCGTGTTTAAACCAAGTTTCCACTCCTTTCTCAAACTCTTATTATAACAACTACACTTCCACATGACACTATTCATCAGCTACTTTTAGAGTTTAGTAAAAAGGTGCGTCGGTGGCCGAGTGGTTAAGATGTCTGGTATTAACTAGGCAGACCCCGGGTTCCAATCCGGATCTCGGCCATGTCATGTACCAATGGGTTTTTAATTAAAAACTTATGTACATAATCCGACAAACCACACTTAGAGGCTTTTCCATCTAAATATATCTCAACAGAACTGGCCACTCGTTAGGTATAGCCTAACAAATACCATCGGCTAAACGAGGGAGACTTGGTCTTCCGCTGGGTACCCTGGAACCGTAACACGCAACCCGTAAAGATAGGAAAAAAAAACGAAATCCACATATATTTTTCATGTTTGTCCGTCCGTTTAACTTTCTCATCTTTTAATCGGATCTATCACAGGCAGGTATTTTAATTCCTAAGTCTTGGGGAGAGCTTTCCAAACATAAAATTCTATCAACCTTCCAAATCTATTCACTTGCTATTTCATTCATACCCATATTTCATTTCCCATTTTTTATAAGCTTTATATTCATTTAAAAAAACTGTAACTAACTAACTACGTAATATGTACGTAAACAAATTTTAGAAGTCGAATTTTTAACCAACTTCTAATTGTCGTATCGATTTGAAACTTTGCAAGTGTTACATTCGGATGACAATACAATAATTTGGTACCATCGATCTGATCTGATGATGGAGCCAGGAGGTGGATAGTGGAACTCTGTAACGAAACGACGTAACCCCATCAAGTTTGGGCTCTTTTGATTTTTCTTTACAAGTACTCTGGTCCTAGATCATGGAGCCGTTGTAGATCACGGAGATCAATTTTTTAGTTTTTTTATAAACTATTAAAATTATTTACTTTAAAGGTGGCCACACATTCGTCCAATCCCTGGCCGGTCGAAGTACGGTCCACCGAAACCGACCACAGACTCGTCCAATTCTTATCGCGCGGCCCACCATCCGTTTTCAAATCGTTGTATTTGTGGTTGATTTCGATAACCGGAACGATCTGTCACACACACACACACATCCACACGCCTTTGTTTAATCGAATCTTGTGTGTCTGTGTGGGTGAGTGAATTGCATGTGATCTAGATCGTATGATTTACATTGCTAATGTGTGGCCTGTCTTCAATCTCGATCATACGGCGGCCGGACCGAAAATTTTCTGTGAGGTACCGGACCAGTGCGTGGGCTACTTAAGTCAAACATGTAACTCTACCATCGCCGGCTATTGAGTTGTAAGTCGTACTTGTGATATGAAAATTCCGCAGCGCACTTTAAGGACACGAGCACTATGCGGTTTGCCACTAACTGTCAGCAGAATTAAGGTCTCCGTTTAGGAAATGCGCCTGTTCAGACTGGGCGATGACCTAACATGCCTTTTGATGGCTAAACACTGGCTTCTGACCATGTCCTAATATGAACACGCCTATTGGGTCGACTCAAGATAGCGATGATGCATATTCTAATTGTTTTAGAAATGGCCATGGACTGTTTTGCTATGAAGATTTGCATATCGATTTTATGGAATGCAAATGCAATGGGTATAATATGGCTATTGAGTATTCAAACGTAAACTTCAAACCCCTGAAATAAATTCCTTGTGTCTCCTGAAAACGTATTATAGGTCATAGAGATGAGGCTGAAGTTTGCCGACCGATTTGCCGACGAGCAGAAACGAATATTTCAATAGATCACTACGGCCCCAAAAATTTTTTTTTTATTTACGCAGATATGTTCGTATTGAAACAGTCTAGATAGATTTTTTAGATTTTTTTTCACACTCTGAAAAAAAAAATATAAGCGAAAAATCCTAACACAGTGGAAGACAATGTAATCATCTTTAAAAAATCCATGGATGTTGAATTATTATAATATTATGAGACATTGGTTAAATTGTTCTGTGAAATATTATTTGTTTTTTTTTAAATTAAATGTAAGTATATAGGGTTTTTTTTATTATTTCAGACAGAGATTATACATTTTTTTTATTTCAGACATAATAGTATTATTTTATTATTAAAGTACACCTAGGTCGTCCTCTGCCAGCATTTACTTTCACTTCTGCCATATAAACCGTTTCAGTAATTTTTTTATTATGTAACTAAAACTTGTAAAAGTAAGCAAGTATAAAATTCTTAGAACAGAAAGCTTTATTTTGTAAATTAACTGTCTGAAAATATTTTAGACACAAGTCTTTAGAAATATACATTTTTCAGAGGAAATATTATTAAATTAACTAACAAACGGCACGAACCAAAAATCTTCAAGCGAAATACGAAATTAAGATTTAGAAGGAGAGAAAAAACAGCATTTCATTTAACTCTCCAGAGGTTACCAAGTTAATCGTTAAAGCAATTTGGAAGTACAAATGAAAGTTTCTCCACGGACATAAATTAGGCGTAAATGAGAAAGAACTCTGTAAAGAGTCGTAACTGTGTTCTTGGATTTAATTATATAAAGGTAGGCTTGTTCTGGTTGAATGGAACAAAAAAACCGGCCAAGTGACAATCGGTCTCGCCAATACCAATATCTATAAAAACGTCAAAAAAAATGACGTTTGTTGTATGGGAGCCCCCTTAAATATTTATTTTATTCTGTTTTTTAGTATAATTATGTTGTTATAGCGACAACAGAAATACATCATCTGTGAAAATTTCAACTGTCTACGGTTCATGAGATACAGCCTGGTGACAGACAGACAGACGGACAGACGGACAGCGGCGTCTTAGTAATAGGGTTTCCGTTTTTACCCTTTGGGTACGGAATCCTAAAAATGGGCCCATTCTGTCAGCACTCGCAAAATAAATACATCTTCACGGCGTTTCTACCTTGCGTTGTAACAAGAAGACGTATCTATTATTTTGAAGTAAAACTTCTTTGGGCAGGGAAGAGAAAAGTTTCTTCTAAAAAATACAGATTTTTTTGTCTTGAAGACCAAGTCGCCCTCTTAGGCAATGGCCTAACGAGTGGCCAGTTCTATTGATGAATATTTAAATGGAAAATGTCGGATTACATAAGTTGTTTATTATAAAAAACCCATTTGTACATGGGTGGGATCCGGGATCGAACCCATGCCTAATTAATACCAGACGTCTTAACCACTAGGTATTCGTGTACATACAAGTTTCCTTTGTTTAGAAGTGCACTTTACCAACCCTCCGTAGCAATAGATTAAAATGGTGTTTAGAATTTTTGACACCAGTGAGATTTGAACCCGGTACCAAACAAGTTCAATGGTCTACCAACTACACTATCAACTCCCATGTCTATCTATCTATCTATTTATCATAACGCCTTTCATTCCAAGAGGAGTAGGCAGAGACAATCGAATGCCATTTGTTACGATCCTGACATACCTCTTTCGCTACTTTTATATTCATCATACCTTTCATACATGCTCGGCGATTGTGTGTACTTTTAATATTTCCATCGATCAATACATTTTTATATGTTCAATAAAAGTACTCCCATGTATTTACAATTTAAACATTCATTGTGTTTACAAATTAATGTAAAACCACATTGAATAGCTAGTGCATTGAAATGTAGACCGAAAATGCACAATAACCACATTGTAGGTTGTCCTCAGGCCAATTGGTAACCATATCGACTTGACTAATGCGGCGACATCTGTCGACAATTAACGTGAATTATGCCTTTACCGATAACGCGTACAAATCAGAGGGTAAATTCTGATAAGTGATTGGCTTTGTTTCTTGTTATATCCTATACTCTGTTTAATATGTAAGCATATGCCTAGAAACTTCCAGACGCACCAAAACTTTAAGTCAGAATTTTCGTTTAGGTTTTCCTATAAGAAAGGCTATTTTTTCAAAATTTTATTTCATCAGAAACTTTATATATGTACCAAGTTTTAACATTTTTCGTCCAAGAAATAAAATAAGTGTTTTCGTTTTTTTAGACTATCTGCTACAAAACTTATTTATATTAAAAAATATTCTATCCATTAATTTAAGAGTTATTGAAAAATTCGGAAATTTACTGAAAATAGGAAGAATGCGGACTTTGCCAAATTTAAAAGTAAAAACACGTTCTAGTTTTATCTTATGACAGCTAGAAAACCCAAATCGCTTCAAATTTGCCGTTCAAATGTGCTTATAAAATTTGAAGAGTTCTCGATATCTCCAGGATCCCATCATCAGATCCTGACCTGATAACCATGGGACCACCTGGGAAGTATATCCTTTTAAACAAAAAAAATCTAAATCCGTCCGTCCAGGCGTCTTCAAGTAATCGGGGAACATACTAAAAAATCTTTTGAAGTTCGGTTAAAAAATATCATTGGATAAATCAAGAAGACCTGAAGCAATTATTATTTAATCTATGCCTGAAGACACAAAAAAACATTCAAATAACAATGTAATTATAATGATTTCCCAAAACACCTAACAAGACGACCGTATTCCTTTAAAATTTTTAACAATATCAATTCCATTAATTAAGCAATCCAGTTCATCATCAGGAGGTATTATTCTTCCATACAATGATAGAACAGGATTAACTGCTGTAAAAATATTTTTCACTTCATGAGACACAATAAATCCATCAGAAATCTTCTTGAAATAACCATCGGCTTTAAGACAATTAGACGACATATACTGCCCAGTTTCATTTGTTGGTGTAAAATATGCAAAATTATCAATTTCAGTATCCATGGTAATTTTCAAATTAACTGCGCCCCAATCGTATGGTATACCCGTACACTGTCTGATTGATGCCTGTATATCTTCAGTAGAAGGCACATCAGCTGTCATAGATAAACAATAATGATTAACATGTTGAAATGTACTTTCGTTGATATTCCAAGTATACAAATGCTCCCATTTTCCTACCAAATCATTAGAATCCGTTATATCAATTGATGTGTAGTTATCGGTACATACTTCTCCTGAATTTATACCAAAAGCACTTAGGAGTGTTAATGCGAAAATCATTGTAGTATTCTGAATTTCTAATTTATTTTTCTTTTTTCATTCGATAACATAATCTGAATGGCGTGTAATTGTTGTTTAATTGAAATGTGTAATAAAATTCAGATCTACAAGCGAAGAGTTGTACAGACCATAGAAAACATAAATATATGAACAATGTCATTAGAGAAGAATGCTGAAAGAAGTGAAAGATGATGTTGTGACTAAAATGAAGAAATGTAGTTTACGCTGGTTTGGACACGTTGAAAGAATGAAGGATGAAAGATTGACTAAAGTTTATATAGCTGAAGTGAAAGGAAATGTTGGCAGAGGATGACCTAGGTGTACTTTTATTGAACATATAAAAAATGTATTGATCGATGGAAATATTATTTCACATAATCGCCGAGCATGTATGAAAGGTATGATAAATATAAAAGAAGCGAAAGATGTCAGGATCGTTACAAATGGCATTCGATTGTCTCTGCCTACCCCTCTTGGGATAAAAGGCGTGATGATAGATAGATTTATTTATTTTTTTACAACTCTCGAAACCGTGTTACGGTCCCAGGGTACCCAGCGGAAGACCAAGTCTCCTAGCCTATGGTATTTGTTGAGACTATACCTAACGAGTGGCCAGTTATGTTAAGGTGTGACATGGAAAACCATTATGCTGTTGGACACACTCGGGCCGTGCATTCCTTCCCTGGCTGGCCCTGTATGGATTCGTCGGTTTGACCTTTGAGTAGAAACGAAAGATGTCGCGGTTCTAAATATTATAACACGGAACCCCAAAGTATGTGTTATGCGTGCATGTATCTAATCTATACTAATATTATAAAGAGGTACAGTATATAAGATTTGATATAGGGGTAATCTCTGAAACTACAGAATCGATTTAAAAAAATATTTGGTTGTACCGTACAACACCAGAAGAAAAATCAGTTTTAAAAAAAAACATGTTTCGGCGAATCAACTATACGTACTGTACGTGTAGTTGATTCGCCGAAACAGTTTTTTTTTAAACTGATTTTTCTTCTGGCATAAAAGCGTTCGCTCGTTACATGGCAAAAATCTGTTTCTTGAAACGGTTAGTCAAAAAAACGACCAGCTCTAACTCAGACCCACCGGTGGATCGCCGAACATATCTTCAATTCAAAGACCCACTGTCTGGTGGGGTCAAAGGACTTACTCGGTTTTATATCCTCTGGGAGTGGGACCCAATGGGTAAGATATTTTTAGCAAATGTATGATTTATTATTTTTTATCTAAATTAATATTATTGTAAATTATGTCCGATGAAGTGTCTAATACCCTTCCTTGCGCATCAAGTTCATACCATTTGAGAAAGTTTCAGTATTTGAAAATCACAGTATTTCGACACACTTCCTACAGAGTCTTTGAGGCCACCTTCCGGCTCCATCACAAGTCTCCTAGCCTATGGTATTTGTTGAGACTATACCTAACGAGTGGCCAGTTATGTTAAGGTGTGACATGGAAAAGCCCGATCGAAACCGTGGTCTGCCTAGTTAATACCAGATGTCTTATGGAAAATGACCCAAGCTGCATTCTGAATCACACATTATAATCATCAGTTTGTTTTTGAGGACCCATGACTCAGACTAGAGCTGGGTCGTTTCGTATTTTACGTGAAACGGAACGTAACCCGTTTTATAAATCGACAAACTGTTTCGAAAAGCAGTGCTAAAAGAAACGGTTTTTTATTCCTAAGGCATAAATCGTACATACTATATTTATTCATTCAAAAAACCCGTTGATTGATACAGCGTTATGGTTCATTTTAAAAGAACAGCAAACCAGTTTCTTTTTCAAAACCGCCTCGAAAATATTTTTGGTAGAATTTTTATGGTTAGCATACATAGGACCCCCCCGCTACATCTTTTATTTTGACCAGAATGAGGAAACTTGGAACAATAAATTATTTTAGCTATTTATTGTTTGCATAGAAACTATTGTCATCAAAAGGAATGCATGGCCCGAGAATGTCCAACACTAGAACTGCTGGGTCGGCCATTATGCTGTTGGACACACTCGGGCCGTGCATTCCTTCCCTGGCTGGCCCTGTATGGATTCGTCGGTTTGACCTTTGAGTAGAAACGAAAGATGTCGCGGTTCTAAATATTATAACACGGAACCCCAAAGTATGTGTTATGCGTGCATGTATCTAATCTATACTAATATTATAAAGAGGTACAGTATATAAGATTTGATATAGGGGTAATCTCTGAAACTACAGAATCGATTTAAAAAAATATTTGGTTGTACCGTACAACACCAGAAGAAAAATCAGTTTTAAAAAAAAACATGTTTCGGCGAATCAACTATACGTACTGTACGTGTAGTTGATTCGCCGAAACAGTTTTTTTTTAAACTGATTTTTCTTCTGTCATAAAAGCGTTCGCTCGTTACATGGCAAAAATCTGTTTCTTGAAACGGTTAGTCAAAAAAACGACCAGCTCTAACTCAGACCCACCGGTGGATCGCCGAACATATCTTCAATTCAAAGACCCACTGTCTGGTGGGGTCAAAGGACTTACTCGGTTTTATATCCTCTGGGAGTGGGACCCAATGGGTAAGATATTTTTAGCAAATGTATGATTTATTATTTTTTATCTAAATTAATATTATTGTAAATTATGTCCGATGAAGTGTCTAATACCCTTCCTTGCGCATCAAGTTCATACCATTTGAGAAAGTTTCAGTATTTGAAAATCACAGTATTTCGACACACTTCCTACAGAGTCTTTGAGGCCACCTTCCGGCTCCATCATCAGGACCCTGGACTTCATCTAGGACCAGAGTACTGATTGAGGACAAATCAAACGAGCCCAAACTTTTCGTTACAGAGTATCCACCTCCTGGCTCCATGATCAGATCGATGGTACCAAATTATTGCTGTCATCCGAATTACATACACTTGCAAAGTCTCAAATCGATACGCCAATTAGAAGTTGGTTTAATTCCATTTCCAAGATTTGTTTATATACAAGGTGAAGCTAATAAAAGCCTGTTAAAAATCGAAAAGTCAGTCGATTTTTCTTTCCAAAAGACCACAAAATCTTGGAGGTCTAGGAATATTCCCAAAGGTACCTGACCTTAACCTACAATCTTCGATAATAGCAAGCTACCAAGAAACATCTATCACCCGATCACCTTAGTCCATTATTTATTTTCCTCATCATTTTTCATCTGAGTTCGCGTGTCGTCGCATCTATCAGTACATTGTATGTAAGTGCTAAAAAGACACACATATCTTTACGACCTTTATAACTCGCGGTGTAGCCAGAGACACCAGTAACAGTGTCCAGGTTTTGCCAGTTGTCCATATTGAACAGAGCAGGGGGTTATTCTTGACGTAATTTTATAAATTTAATAGTGTTTAAATAATTAGTCGCATCTTATATGCTACTTTCAAATCAAATCAAGTCAAATTTATTTATTGTTTCACATAGTATGGTTTAATGTTATGATGTTACAATTATACATCACAACTATCAATAACAAAAAATTACATAGCATGTACCATAAAATGTCAGTGAAATCAAATCATTATCATAGATTAAATGTCAATATTACTATCATTCAAATTCAAATTCTATCTATGTCTATGTCAAATTATCTTTCAAATAGTCATTCACTCAGTTCTTCTTCGTAGTCAAATTATTTTGTCAAACTGATTTGACCTACAAGAAAAAAATACTGTTAGTCAAACTTCTTAGATAGATAACTAACCTAACCTAACCTAACCTAAGCTAACAATTTGACCACAAGGAAGAACAATTCCTTGTGGTCAAATCAGTTCGACAAAATAATTTGACTACAAGAAAGAACCTCATTCACTGAGTAATACAATTTCTCCAAAAGTAATCTTTTCAAACTATTTCTAAATAATCCAATTGTTTATATTTATATTGTTCTCCCAGAAAGAGTTGTGATGGGGGGAAACTTTTGGTGGCATCGTATAGAGGGGGTCGCAGAGAGTACCGGAAAAACGAAACCCCCCCTTTTTCGCCCCCCTTATATTTTTTCTTTTTTTATCTCGGAAACTACAAATTGTTTATATACAACCACATTATGTTTTAAACAATCTGACACAGAAATAGGTAAGTATTAAAATGATCTTAAATACTAAATTACTTTATAAAATAAAATTACACATTAAAAATTTCATACAAATCGCTATCTACCTACTGGAAGAGTACCCAACAGACTGGTTGCATTGCTTTGTTGGATGGCAATACTTATTCTTTGACCGAAATAAGAGCCAGCCCGTTGGTCATGTGAACTTTCTATTAGTCGTTTACTAATATCTTTGAACAGCTGTGTGCTCCAGGTCCCCACGGTGCCATTGTTTCCACACCAAACATGTATTCTTTCGGAGATCTGCGACGTTTGGCCATTTCAGCATTGTACAGGTAAATTTTATTGTAGGCCGCATTGCACATGTAGCATCCCATACTAGTGACCGCCTCATCTTTTATGGTGCAAGTGTCATGCCATCAGGTCTCTTGCCATCATCACATGCCAAACCATTTGGTTCTAAAACAGCTGGCACATTAACATTGACAAGAGCCCGACGGATGATATCATTTAAACTGGCGTGTCTTGCCAGGTGGCAAGTCTGTTGCTGCCGATGTGTCACTTCTCTGTTATTTTCAGAAGAAGTGCCCAAGCACAAAGTCGATTACAGCACTTTTTTAACTAACTTTTTAAATGCTTATTGTTTGTTAATCAATCACGTTATAACTAAATAGATTTGGATTAGCTCATGTAAGCTAAATACATTAACTTAACTTCTCCTTTTTTCGATCAAAGTGCAATTTATAGTTAAAAGTTACATAGCATAAGCGTAGCGTGGAGAGACAGGCGATAACATAGTATTCCTTTGAGTATGTATATAGTGTCACAGCTGTCTGGCTGTCTGTGTGAAAGCTTTTAACTATAGCAAATCAACCAGTCTTAAACAACCTCAAATTGTCAATTAACTTTTATAGTCGGTGACTAGTCGGCCAAATCAATAATAATCGATAGATCACTATTGATATTTGATTTTTTTTTATTTCATTTTTTAACTTCCGATTACACTTTCCGTCTCATTTTACATGACACTTTTTCTCCAAAATGCCACATACCGAGAGTTAAGATAACTATCGATACCCCAGTTTTTGATAGAAATCGCTATAAACATGCGATATGTCCACAGCCTTTTCACGACACCTGTTCAATGTCACAAGGTGCTACATTAATCTTCTTCGCTGTCCTCTCTGAGAAAAAAACACCTTGCCCGGCCTTTTACTGTCCGTCTTTTATATTCTTCTTTTTTTCAACTTTCAACTAAAATGTGAATGGCTTTGTCGAGAATTTTTCAGTTGATCTTTCACAATAAATTAACTTTATATAAAATAAAATCATTTTAGATTTTCTTTCATTCCTATGCTTTATTTACAATACAAAATTGGAAAGGTCTGTGTATGACACTGTTTTTAGATTAATTGGAAAATGCTGAATTTCTTTTTCTTTCTTCACGGGTTGCCTTACAGCTCCTGAAACCGTGTTACGGTCCCAGGGTACCCCGCGGAAGACCAAGTCTCCCTCTTTTCTCCGATGATATTTGTGTGGCTAGTTCTGTTGAGGTATATTTAGATGGAAAAGCCTCTAAGTGTGGTTTGTCGGATTATGTTTATTAATTATAAAAACTCATTGATACATTTAAAAAGTATTTATACTAAGTTTCAAATAAATACAGTTAAAATCATTTTCCATACAAAAGGACCCTCACAAAACGAAAAAAGAAAACAAATGGTGGAAGATTTTTTTAAATCCCTTTTAAGCTTTTCCTTGATAGGTAATGTTGTAGCTAGGGCATAGGTATATCAAATTCTCGTGTCATGGTGTACGTAATTGAACTCCTCTGAAACGGCTCGACCGATTTTCGTGAATTTTAGTGTGCATATCCGTTAGGGTTGAGAATCGGACAACATCTATTTTTCATCCCCCTAAATGTTAAGGGTGGTCCACCCCTAAATTTTTTTATAGGGTTAGGGGTAGGGGTAGGGGTAGGGGTAGGGGTAGGGGTAGGGGTAGGGGTAGTGGTAGGGGTAGTGGTAGAGTTAGGGGTAGAGGTAGGGGTAGTGCGGGCAAGTCAACGTTTGGGCAGGACAACGTCTGCCGGGTCCGCTAGTTTATTTATATGTATGTAATAATATCAGAATATAAAACTCTTACTGAATTAATGTGTATACTGGGGTAGTTGAGTTGAGATATTTAATATTTTTAAGAGACTTTAAAAACAAGAGTGCTTCTCAATTCAATTGATATAGATTTTTTATGCATGTTCACGCCCTATTTGTTAAATTGTGTGCCGATTTAACTGCTTTCTTTTTTTATCAATAGAGATTTTTTCCCAATTGTTCTCATTTTTAGATTAGGGGGCATCCATTAATTACGTGAGCTCAAAATAGGGGGGGTCCAGTAAAATCTCATCAAATCTCACTTAATCTGAGGGGGATATAATTGAAAATCTCACGTCAACTTTAAATGGATATACATTGCTATACCTACAGGTATAAAAAAAATTTTTTCTTCACTTGAAATTTTGACCGCTCAAATATCTCATGGTTAAAAACATTTATTTTAAGAGTAAGAAAAAAAGTTAAAAAGAAACATTTAGAGTTTTTAAAAGAAAAAAAATGGTATAGAATAGGCAATATAGAATAGGAATTTATGCCCGAAATCCCTCGTTTTATAACATGTGCCGAGCAAGTTTCATTTTACCATACGATGTAAGTAAATGTAGTTTTTTAACAACTGTAGCGGAAATCTCACGTATGAGGGAGGGGGGGTCCAGTCTAAATTAGAAGAAAAATAGCTTCACATTTAAGTATGAAATATTGGGCCTGGAATCCTACATAGAATCTGAGCTCGTTTCACTCGAGCCACTTTCCTATATAATATCTCTATCTGTGATGGATGAAAGTGTACTTGTCTTTGTTGATAGCCAAAATAATCGCCAAAATGTGAGTGAGACGAGGGTTGGCATGTGTGGGAAAACAGTACGTAAGCATATTATCCACACCGCGTCTGCCGGCGAACATATGGGAACAAGCGTGCCGCAGCATGAAAAATTCATATCTGATATCAAAGATTAAGTTAATGCGACAGAATAGACTCTTCTTATACATTTTTTTATAATTACCTGTATGTACCTATATAACCCGACAAACCACACTTACACGCTTTTCGATTTAAATATACCTCAACAGTAGGTACTAGCCACTCATTAAGTATAACCTGACAAATATACCAACAGCTAAAGGAGGAACGGACGAGGACTTCGTCTTCCGCTGGGTAAGGACCCTGGGACCGGTAACACAGTTTTAAAGCTCTAATTTTACTGTACTATAAAAATGTAATGTTATCCAATGCTACCAACATTATATTAACATAATCTCAAAGTGTACTCTTTTGTGAAATGCATTATTTTTTTATTACCTTTGATAAATATAATTACACACAATAATACGTTAAATTCCTCAACATCCTAAAATTACCGTTAAGAGTGAATGTTTCCTAACCATACTTGGTGGCAATGAAATTGCTATTTACTTTAGTCAATCTCACTTCTTGGCGTCTTTCACTTTATAACTAATATCTTCCATTTGAAGCTGTAGGCGACACGTATAAATATTTTCAACTAGCATTCCGCCCCCGGCTTCGCCCGTGGATATTTACGAACAAAATAAAATATACCCCTACCCCTACCCCTACCCCTACCCTTATCCCTACCCCTACCCCTACCTCTACCTCTACCTCTACCTCTACCTCTACCTCTACCCCTACCTTACCCCTACCCCCAGCCCTACCCCTACCCCTACCCTACCCCTACTTCTACTCCTACCCCCTACCCCTACCCTCTACCACTATATCATCAATAGTTTTCGCAGCGTACGCGATGTAAGGAATTTTATGAGTAATTTTTTTACACCTTTGATTACATTATTCGAGATTTCGTACGGAACCCTAAACTTTTTGAAAATGCAATGTAGCCTATGTCATTCACGAAGAATATAGCTTTCTAATGGTGAAAGAATTTTTAAAATCGGCCCAGTAGTTTCTGAGCCTATTCATACAAACAAACTTACAAATTTTTCCTCTTTATAATATTAGTATAGATTACATTTTTATTCGTTCTTTATTTACAATTTTATGTTATATTATAATCTATGTTCTGATTACCAATTTTATTCAAGATTCCATTTATTAGGGTTTCGAACTTTTATAGTTTTGGTCAGTCCATATTACATACAGAAGTATGTCACAGCACACCCATTTATATAAATTTTAATATACAGTGGTAAATGACTTTCCCAAAAAAACAACTTGGACATTTTCAAAAATTCCAATATTCCTAATTTTCAGGTTTATGCAAAATATAATAGTAATTATTGCAAGAATACCTAGTAATATTTTCTTTATGCAGTGAAAAAATAATAGTAAAAGATATTTGCCCCTCAGTTACGAGATTCCTTATTATATATGTTATTAGGATGCAAGATCTGAGATGCAACACGAAATTAGGTATTAAAATGGGAGTAAACATATTAACTTCTCTATGTGGTATTTTCAGTTCGACGGAAATAATATGTCTGCACGTTGCCACATCGTATATTTGGATGAACATAGAGCGAGCCCTGTGTAACATACTGCATCCGCAATGAGAGTTACTTCAATCTGGGTCAAGGCACGTATTATCTACTGTCAAATTGTGGAACTGTACTCAAAGTCTCAAACAAACACATCTTCACTGACTTTATTTTATTTATTTTTCATTTAATTTAATTTTTCTATATTACGTAAATGAACAGCACCCTATTATTAGACAGCATACGCCGTGAAAACTTTTTCCCCGACCTAATTGATTATTCCTGATAATGGTCAGCTCCTTAACATGATAAGTCCATGTTCAATACTTATAAACCTTCTTCGTGAATTAAAAAATTAAACAAAATCTGTTCAGTACTTTTTTCTAAAAAGGGCACAGACTGAAAGACGCAGGGGACAATGGTTTTCCTATTATATGCATTAGGATATACACTCATGAAGAAATATAAGTATAACGTGTTCTTGCAAGTTATTTGTAGCTTAATATATCTTATAATAACATACTACGAAGCAATATTGTCTCAAATTTTCAAAAATAAATAAAAATTGAAAATATTTTTCTGACATTTTCAACAATAAATAAGCCAGTGTTCAGCAGGTAGGTATACAACGGCAAGGAGCGTCACATTTTGCTATTTTCACGTCGAGATAGTTTTATAAAATGAAATTCCTAGCGTTAAACAGTTGTAAATATGAATTTTGGTAAAGCTTTGATGTGGCTGCCTTTGTTTCAAGGAAAGTCGACAGCAATTTGAGTTACGAAATTTCTAATTAACGTCTTATTCACGGAATTACTGCAATATGGAATCCTAGATCTACTGGTGGCTGAAGTTTTTACATAGTGGCAACTTTCAGTAACCTAAAAACTTAATTTTGCGGTACAAAAGTAGTCGACAGTATATTTATGGTAGGACCCGGGTTCAAATTTCGCTTGCTAAAAATGCTAAGCAACAACTTTCTATGAAAATATGTACGTATCATATCATAATACATATCAGTGTACAAACCGGCCAAATGCGAGTCCGTTCCATTAAGACTATCTAAGTCTATTGAGTGCAGCAACAGGCTTGCCGTGTTACAGGTGTATCTGGCCACAGCACAGGATTTAAATGTCGTTAAGATGTGCTTCGGAGAGTACATAAAGCCGGCACCCGCACTTCTTCATAAGAAGTGACAAATCTCAGCCTACACTCCAGGGTATAAAGTCCGTTAAGATGTGTGTGTGTTCTATTGTTAATTTTAAACATCATCAACATAGCAGACATCTTAGTAGGTAATAATATTCAATTCCATATTTATGTTTTAGTTTAATACACTGACAAAGCAACCAACCACAAACTAGGAACGGCGACTGTTTCAAAGCGGAAATGCGTGGTTAGAGACACTTGGCCCACAAACTGTGGCAGCATACAAAGTGGCTAGAGCAATCCGTTGCATTTGCAACTTGTGAAAGGATAACACGATAATAATACTACGAGGGTGCGGAAGTCAAAATCATTGCCTTAACTAGCTTTTACTTGGTTTTACTCGCGAAATGGAATAAAAATAATCCTCAACAACGGGAAGAATCGTATAGGGTACATAGAGAAAATTATATAGCGTTCATTTGATGTCTTTTAGATCGCTTCTGTAGGGGCTCTTTTTCAGCAAAAGTGTGACATGCCGATATCTCAGAAAGTTGTACGTGTTTCTATTGACCTGATGACCATGGGACCACCTGAAAAATACCCTTTCAAACAAAAAAAAACCCAAATCGGTCCAGGCGTATTCAAGTAATCGGGGAACATACATAAAAAAACATAAAAGATTCCGACGACTTGAGAACTTTCTTTTGAAGTTCGGTTAAAAAGCTCTAATTTTTTTTTTTGATGTCTTGTATACCCCACGTCGTAGTAATTAATATTTAATCTATGTCTACGTCTATATATGCTACCGCGGACTTTTGCTTGTCTATTATTATAGTCTGATGTATACGCTATAACATTGTAAAGTTTCATCGAAATCGGTCCAGTAGTTTTTGCATGAAGGAGTAACAAACATACATGCATCTTCACAAACTTTCGCATTTATAATATCAGTAGGATATATATTTTTAATTCAGAACATTTTTCGGGATTTTTTTCGAAATTTGAGGAGTTATTCGAAAACCACTGACTGTAGACTGCTCGTGCCTTTACCGAGATGACAGCTTATTTCCAATGCTCTAACTAAGGTCATATGGTGCATTGCATGAGATCTGTGTTTTTTTTTAAATGTTAAAATTAATCAAAATTCCATATTGTACCCGCGCGAAGCCGAGGGCGTTTGCTAGTTTTATGATAAGTGTGAACAAAAGTAATCGGAACCGTTACAAAACAGTACACGTAGAAAATTAAAATTTCCATAAAATTACCAAAATGTCGGCTATTTATTTATGAAAACATTCAGAGAGGTAACATTCTACTACGAGTATAAATAATATATATTCAGACAGCTTTATTTACGTTTAATACAAATTGCTTAGAACATTATGGGAGCCAGTAAAAATTAAAAGTAGACTTTATTACCCGTAAATCAGTGCATAGCGAAAGTTACTGTGTTTCTTGCCTTTTTCTTGGTAATTAAAAATTAAATAAATGTTTCGAGGCATTTAAATCAGTTGGACTCATTTAGGGAATAACAAGAAGTTTCCCCAAAAATATATAACATTTTTAGTTAATTATTTTCCAGAAAATATGAAGGTACAAGTATGAATAATAGCAATAGCTTAATGGCTACAAAGTTGTACTTCATGTCTGAGATCCCGGTGTCAATTCTTACTCGTTTCAAAATTTTTTTTATAATAAAATGCAAATAAAACCGGATTTCTGAAGATAATAGGTAAGTATTTTTATTTCTCTCTCTTCCTCACTTAGCCTATAATATCTGTAAACGAGTTATGTAGGTTTTTATTTAAAGAAGTGAAACTTCTTTGGCTTATTATAATTAAGAATTAAATAAACTAAGTTATCTATTTAACATAATTAAATATTAAAAAGGCATATAAACTATGAATAGCAGTGATTTGTAATTTTATTTTTATGCATATAAATAAATCCAGCGCGATTCTAAAAAAGTTTTCACTTTTTTAAAAACCAGAATTTTCACCTAGAAAAGCAAAGTCAAAAATGCGTCACGACCCAGGCATATATGGATGATGGAAGCCAGTACACGAATTCCTGCCCGGACATTCTTGGGCCGGGCAATCCATGGTCTTGTGCCGTAAACATGTCGGGAAACGGAGGTCGCGAATCAATAAGATTTCCCCCTAACAAAAATCGCTCAACGCGCCTAAAGAAGTTTTCACTTGGTACGCATAACGAACATTTTTCTTAAGCCTTGACCGCTGTGGGCTTCGAAACAGGTGGGATCTGTGTTAGGTATATCCACACGATTTATCCATTCAACACCGATGCACCTGGATCAAAGAGTACCCTGAAAATTTTTAAATCCCTCAGAACTAATTATTTTAGAAAAATTGCTCGAGTATTGAACCAGAAACTTCCGGTGAAGACTAACCATTAACCTATCGCCGCCCTATTCGTGCCCACAAAATGTTGACTCGTTGAAGTATGACGTCATTCCGGTCACGTGTTATGGCAGACGTGCATCACGTACTTGGTCGCTATTTGTCTACTTTATACCCTTTTAACCGAATATCCATCAATTACCCATGACCCATCAGACCCATAGCTGATAAGTGAATTCAGCTTGAAGCTGAATATTTTTAAAATAGAAACTACAATTAGAATCCTGTTATTAATCCTTTGCCAACTGAGAACGTAGCAATCATTACATAATATTATAAAACAAAGTCTCCCGTGGCGTCTGTCTGTCTGTGCCCTTTTTACGCAAAAACTACTGAACGAATTTTGTTAGATTGATTCACCGGGAAGGTCTACGAGTATTCATATTTAGAAGCTGAGCATTAACAGTATAAGTGAATCGAAAACATAGTGATCGAAAATGGATTTTTTTTTCTTTCTTCACGGCCAATTATAATTGGCCTACACACATTTTGGTGCCTAGGATTTTAGATCTGATTTTAAGTATGTCTTATAAGATGATATCAAAAATGCTACTAATTTTTTTGTATCAGCTCTAGTTTATGAGATAGAAAAAAAATGCATTTTTACAGAAATTTCGATATATTTTCACATTATACATATATATTTTCACATTATACATCAAGAAATTGTCTTTTAAGTGATTTTCTCGAGTGAAATTGTCTTGGGCAATCGCGCATAATTCCCCAGCAATAATCGGCCATCATATGAACGTCGCATCTGCCTTGATACCTATTCTCCATTGTCTTTATATCTTGATGGAAACGTTCTCCTTGTTCTTCGCTAAGATCTCCTAAATTATGTTTAAAAAGATCTATATGACTATGGAGATAGTGTAGTGCACTTTTATGCTCATATTACAGCCTAATTTTTTTAAGTTAAGCAGCATTTCCTTAAATAATTCTATATATAGTTGTCAGCCTTGTAATTTCCGAGGAATTTTTGTATTACCGCTACAAACGATTTCCACACAAGTCGTTCTACTTCAGTCATAGAAGCCTCAAAATTAATGGAGTCTTTAATTAATTGACGTATTTGAGGTCCATCAAAAATGCCTGCTTTTAATTTCTCAGTACTTAATCCAGGAAATTTCTGAGAAATTAACTGAAAACATTGATCATTTCTGTCCAGAGCTTTAACGAACTGCTTTATTAGTCCTAACTTTATGTGCAAGGGCGGAAGAATGATTTTTTCACGGGGAAGAACATTTTCTGAATGAGGAATAGGTCTTTTTGCTGAAGAAATGTTGGAATACTTCCATTTGTGGCGATTGTTTTTGTTGATGCCCACTATATTGGTCATACAAAAGTAACAGTCGTCATGATGATTTTTTTGTTCACTCCACATCATAGGTATTCCAAACTTCAAAGACTTCCGTGTTCCTTCCTCCCACTGTCGCAAATGTTCAATGCACATTTTACATGCACTACGAGGCACCCACGCTTTATCTTGATCGCGAATTTCAATACCGAAGTAAGCAAAATACAAATGGATCACAGTATCTGTAATCGATTTTCGCTGATCTTTCAATATGTATTCACCACAAACGTAACAAAACATATCAGGATCATTAATACAACATCTGAACTTACTAGCCAATTTTAAATAATACTATAAATTTTATCGGTGTTATTGTAAAATTTACTGTTTATGAGTAAGACCGGGAAAATATTCAATATGAGGTTAGTAGCTAAACTAGAGCTGATAGGTTGAAATCACTAATATAAATATGCTGTATATTACTTTCCTTATCGAACACAGATACAAAAAGAGCTGCACCAAAAAAAAATATTTTTTTTTGTAGGCCTTTATCAATGGGTTTTTTAATTAAAAACTTCTGTGCATAATCCGACAAACCACACTTAGAGGCTTTTCCATCTAAATATATCTCAACAGAACTAGCCAATCGTTAGGTATAGCCTCACAAATACCATCGGCTAAACGAGGGAGACTTGGTCTTCCGCTGAGTACCCTGGAACCGTAACACGGTTTCGGGAGCTGTAAGGCAACCCCTGAAGAAAGAAAAAAAAGAGAATCAATTCGAGGAAAAGTAAGCTCCAGCCACTTTTCATGGCGTATGATGTCTAATCCGTCAGATATATGACAAAATTATGTAGGAAAGAATTATGTAGAATAAAATGATCTACAAAAAAGTCAGCAGCAGCATATCTTCTCTTCTCTATATATATATATATATATATATATATATATATATCTATATATATAATAGAAGTCCCTGCTCTCCTAGAGTCCCGTTGGAACGACTCTGATTCCCTGATAATATACTATATAATATATTGCAATGTTTCAACTAAAAACGGAGAAAAAAAGACCGGACAAAATTTACCATTTTCACATAGACTATAAAAATTAAATGCAGTTCGTTGGTAAGCGCATCAATTAAGATTTTTTTTTATGTTCGTAATAAGGTTGTGGGAAAAGAAAATTTAGAAAAGTTGCCTGGAAAGTGTATTTTGCTATGAACTCAAGACCATAAGGGATGAAAGTAAATATAGGCTAGAAAACTATATTTAATGATAACAAAGCCTTATACAAAAAATAATTTTCCCAGTCTTAAATGCAACCTTTTCAGCGTATCGCTTAAGGCGAAGGCCACTTTATACACCTCCTTTTTTGTATCCAATGATCCGTAACACGTTGCGAATAACTCAAACCGTCCGGGGAATAAAAGAATAAAATATATTTGTATATACGGAGTGATACGGGCCAGATTTATAGCTGCCTGTGACAGACGTTGCTCTGATAACCGCTTTGGGGGAAAAAACATTGTATTAATATTGAGGTGTTTGTTCTGCGAAAACACTCAGCTTATCAGGGTCATGTTTCTATAAGTAAATAAAAAAACTCAAAAAATATAGGTGCGTCGGTGGCCGAGTGGTTAAGACGTCTGGTTCGATCCCGGATCCCAGCCATATACTAATGGGTTTTTAATTAAAAACTTATGTACACAATCCGGCAAACCACACGAGGCTTTTCCATCTAAATATACCTCAACAGAACTAGCGACTCGTTAGGTATAGCCTCACAAATACCATCGGCTAAACGAGGGAGACTTGGTCTTCCGCTGGGTATCCTGGAACAGTAACCCACTTAATATTATAAACGCGAAAGTTTGTATGGATGTATGTTTGTAGCTCAATCACGCCAGAACGGCTGAACGGATCTGTATGAAATTTGGCACAGAGATAGATTATAGTCTGGAATAGCACATAGGCTACTTTTTATTCCAAAAAAATGTATGGTTCCCATGGGATAGATTAGTTTTTGTTTTTCACGGGATCGATATGATTTTTTGCATAGTGGTAGTTTAGGGGTCAGAGAATGACATATACTACTTTTTATGCCGCGAGATTATTTCTTTTGAATCTATTTCCACGCGGGTGAAACCGCGGACAGAAGCTTGTATATAATATAAGAAACTTAAATAACGCAAAAGTGTAAAAATCGCCGCATTTTAAAATAATTTATCACCATTTAATATGTGAAGATATATGACAAACGGTATACTCAAAACGAGGAGTTTTTAACGAATATTTAATATACCCAAAGAACGATTTATGGCACCTACCTATTCCGGTAAAATGTATAATATGATATTATATATTTCAATATTATATGAAGTAAATTATTTTCTGGGGCGCTGATGATTTTTCAAGTACGCCCGTTTTCCAAAGGGGTAGGCAGAGAGTATGGCGCTCCATTTCTTTCGATTTTTATATATTTCTCTTGCTTCATCCACACCCATACATTGTTTCATACATCCTTTTTAGGGTTCCGTACCCAAAGGGTGACAACGGAAACCCTTTTATAGCCAAGATGACTTACTGCAGCCTTTATGTCTGATATGACGTCACTTTTTTTAGCCTATTTGTAGCCTAGCTTTTTTAACCCCTGACGTAAAAAAGAGGTGTATCTGTGTATTCTGTAGCATCGTAGGTCTCAAACGGAAGGACCGATTTAAGGTGACGCCTCATAACTTTTGTCCCATACAAAAACGGACTTCATCAATTCAAGTATTCTAAAAAACTTATAAAAAATAGCAAGTTCTAGTTAATGGATCCTTAAAGTATATGAAATACTCAATATGTAAAAAATATGTCAATATCAGCTACACCTAGGTTTCATGAAGCCCTGAAAGTCATCAATTTAACGCATATTTTTAACCGACTCGAGATCTATTAATATATTTACTAATGTATATTTTTTTACATATCGAGTAAAAATAATTTCATATACTTTATGGATTCATTAACTAGAACTTGCTATTTCTAATATTTTTTGGACAGTACTAGAATTGCTGAGGTCTGAATTTTGTTTAGAAATTTTCTTTCTTTATTTACTTGTTTCGCCCGGATATTGTGCGTTTTTTAGTTGGTTACGCGACCAAGAGAGCTCTTTTTATTTGAAGGCTAGTTCAGTCGGTATGGTTCTTAGCTACATATATTTATTATACTACTTTGAAAACGTTTACTTACAAATCCCCGAGTTAGGTAGAGTTTCGATAAAACGAAAACCAAACAAAATTGCTAAATGAAGCGTAGTATTAAGTATCCTCTATAGAAAATTAGACAGCAATTTTCCTTAGTTATTACATCGCGCATCGTGGTCGGTCAATGTTTCCCTTCTTATAAATCTTTTAAATCAGCCCCTTTGGACAATGTATTCTATTCTCTCGCAAACCTAAAACATTGTCTTTTCTTCACAGCTTGCTTTACATGCTTCCGATACGGTGTTACGGTTCCAGGGTACCCAGCGGAAGACGCTCCCTCGTTTAGCCGATGGTTTTTGGAAGGCTATACCTAACGAGTGGCCAGTTCTGTTAAGGTATATTTAGATGGCGTTTTTGAAAAATAAATATTAAAGGGAAATTGGAAGGGAAAATATTAAACTTGCATTCTACCCTGCTTGACCTACGGCTCCCAGACTTGGACATATACAAATAAGATAAAAAATAAAATTACAACTTGTCAGCGAGCAATGGAAAGGAGCATCCTAAACCTAAGAAAAATTCATAAAATAACTAATCAAGAAATAAGAGAAAAGACGAAACTCATAGATGCACTTCACCAAACAATGAGACTAAAATGGCAATGGGCAGGCCATGTAGCGAGATACACAGACCAACGCTGGACTCTAAAAAGTACTAAATGGACCGGCCCATATGGAAAAAGAAACGTGGGACGACCACAAAAGCGTTGGGTAGACGACATAAAATCGGTGGCGGAAAACAGTTGGACGGAAGCAGCACAAGATAAAAAGGAATGGAAGAAAATGGAGGAGGCCTATACCCTATCAAAGGGGTTCCTATAATATATGTGTATAATATATAACAAAATAAGTTTAAATGTAATAGGTTATAGGAAATTAAAAGGCTTTTTTATTTTTATTTTATTTTTATTATATTTAGATGGAAAAGCCTCTAAGTGTGGTTTGTCGGATTATGTACATAAGTTTTTAATTATAAAATCCATTGGTATTTTGCATTGTGCATTTTAACTACTTAAATATTTAAAAAATCCAAAAAATAACTACCTCATAAATCAGCTGATCGACCAAAACCTTCGCCATTTTTTTCAGCGTTATCTACAGGGTATGCGCAGACGCTATAACTTTGCGTTCACGAAAGACGCTTGTAACAGAAGGTTTTTAGTCCTCTGCCACAAGAAGAGGAAAGTGAGAGAAAGTAGATGAAGAGACAGGAGGAGATAGATGTTTCCCAGCTAGCTCATGTACCTACATTACTTCAGGGGTGGTTCGGCGGTCTACACTCCAAGGTCTCACGGGTGCCTGCCAGGAGTAAACAGTTAAAAGACACTTACATGTTATATCACTATATTTACAGACACATTAAAGTTCCACTCGAGGTTGTTATACTTATATATCCGAACGTCTTCTTTCTTCCTTCTTCCTGACGAATACATTAGTCGAACCACACGTCTGTGGCCCGACTCAGGCTGTGGACTCGAGGATAGGTGCCTCCCAGTCATGGATGGCCGAGGTCGTCCCCGCCGCTGTACGCTCAACCGCGCGCACATATTAGGGCGGGCCAGGATGTCCATCGTGGCCCGACGCTCGAAGCCGTCGTGGTCTGTCCACCAGCGATGTCCGAGGGTGCTGCCCTCCCGCTGCACGCTTCACTGCTCGCATATCTCGGGGCTGCGGGCTGCCGGCATGGCACTCCCGAAGCCGTTGTGGTGTCTGCCACCATCACTGCCCGAGGAAGCAGTCCTCGAGCAGCACGCTGCACAGCTTGCATCTCTCCGGGCTGAGAGCGGCCCGCATGGCACCACCCGAAGCACGACGTGTCAGCCTCAGCCTTGGTGTCTCCTCTCTCTTCAAATCAGACGCTCCGTCTCGTGTCCAATGCAAGACTCTCTGCATTTTAAAAACTTGCCAAAAACGATTAGTCCAATGGCCTTTGTCCATCACTCGAGGTTATCTTTTTCATTTGACGTTTCCTACTTATTTTACAACCTCGAGTGTTGGCAAAGGGAAACTTCCATCATACAGCCTACTCATTTACACAGTTTAAATATAACACAATAAAATAACGAATTTCTACTTCGTGTGGTCACCTCCAGCCCAAGACACCGATCCCGATTTGATTGCGTGGCCACACCAGAGATAAATTCGTTACACGCTAATGTAAACAACATGACATTTTCTCCAAGGAGTTTATATACTTCAAGGAGTTTGTATACAATAAATATATAAACTCCTTGGTTTGATCATAGAGAATGACAGTTCAGTTAGGTCACGTGGTTGTATTTCAGTCGGTCTCATACATTTAAAGTTATCTATTCTATTCTCTAAGTTGTACTTTGCCTAAGCCCGCTGGAGTTCCCTAACTGTGCGCTGAGAACGTTTGCACTGCTAGACCTATCTTGTGACACAAGCCTAAAACTACGATTCGACAAAGATAAACTATTTCAATTTTGGAGCAATTGATCTCAAGATGTACCCTCAATACTACAGCTTTGAAGATTCTTTTACTGTTTGCTACGTCGTACTGTGAAACTGGCTTTTCTGCAGTTGCAGTAATTGGCCATGCCAACTTTTTGAACAGGAACGGAGATCTAAGAGTTTCGAGAAATAAGCTTTCAGTACAATTTCTTTTTATCATATTTTAAATTAAGTCTCTTATATCCATATTTTTTCTGTGATAAACTATTCTCAATTTCTCTGTAAATATGCACTGTCACTGTATGTTTTGTAAAGTATGTATTGAAAATATTTTTTAGATTTTCAGAAAACAGATGGCCGAAAGGTAATGGTGTAGTATATTTTTAGAACCGGCTCATGAAACCCTTTCATTTGATACCACACACGATAGGTTTCTGAAAAAAAAATTCAGATCCCATACAAAAAAGTTATGGCAAGATTTCGCAAGATCTACTTTTGTGAAATTGTTCTTTCTCATGTTTCTGGTACGTGAATTTATTCTGGTAACTATCTTTATCGATTGTAATCACAGTTTATCTCGCTTACATATTTCTCAAGAGACATGAACAAATTAAGTAATTCACTGAGTTAGTCGCGGTATGATGCGTCGTCGCCTTAATGAAGATATATGAGTATTTAAAATTTCACTAATAGAAGTAAAAACATCTGAGATATTTATGTACCACTAGCTATCCGCCCCGGCTTCGTGTTACTATTCCAGGGTACCCAGCGAAAGACAAAGTCTCCCTCGGTTAGCCGATTGTATTTACAAGGTGGTCAGTTCTGTTGAGGTATATTTAGATCAAGAACACTCTGTGGTTTGTTGGATTATGTACCTACATAAGTTTTTAAACCGGGTCAAACCCATCGTCTTTACCACTCAGCCATCGACGCACTTTATTTTTCTTTTATATTATTCGTAGACTACAACAGAGGTTGTGTTCACATTTCAAAAATGTCCACGGGTTTAGCCGGAGCGGAAAGTTAGATAAAAATATAAAAGAAGCAAGTACCTTATTAAAAAAATAAGATTTTGGAAAAAAAATACCATTTTTCAACTCAAACTAAGCTTGGATTATCTTTGCATTCCATTCGACCAACAAAGAGATTACGTCGCGACGTTGTCCGACGTCTGTGGTGGAGCCCCGGAATACAATTATTTTGTATTCACTCTCTAAACTTAACTATATTAGAATTGTCCCATACCAACAGACACGATTTAAACTTAGGTTTTGATTCCCTGGTCGCTTTTGATTAGACGTAATGTTATTATTTTTTAGCTTCACCCGTGGTCTTGACTTCATACAAAAATCCTATAGAAAAAGTTTTTCTCGAATTTTCCAATTTCTTAAATTTTTCTCCCGAAACCGTGTTCTTTTGGCCGATGGTATTTGTAAGGCTATACCTAACGAGTGGCCAGTTCTGATGAGGTATATTTAGATGGAAAAGATTCTAAGTGTGGTTTGTCGGATTATGTAAGTACATAAGTTTTTAATTAAAATACCCATTCTTTATAAATTTTTTTTTTAATAAAATAATTAAAGTATGTATAAAACTAAACTCGTCAAAACACGAAAAACTCAGAATGTCATAATGTAAACCTTTACCATATTTTTATTTTATTTTTTAATGTAAGTAAATAGAAAAGATAATTTTGTATATTATTAGAATTCAATTTATAAGTTTTTAAAATGTTATCTTTGTTTCTGTATCAGAATACTTACCTAAATAACATAGATCCTTTTGTGGCCAAATGTTATCATATTATATTATTCAATTTATGTAATTTATTGTGCTGTGGATTTTTAATAAATAAATAAATAATATTAGTATACATTGTTAGGGTTCCGTCCGAATTCAATTCAGGAGGTACTAATCCATGAGCGAGTTAATTGGGAACATACAATAGACCTACAATTCCTTAGATAAATGACTTTATATCATCTGTATAGCATTGTAGTGAATAATTATTGTTGGAATATAGAAATGGAAGGAGTAATTACACCTGTTCTTCTCGATTCAGCCAGCTGGCTATCAATCTGTGTATAGTGTCTGCCGACGTGGAGCCTTTATTGCACGCTAAATCACACACTTGGACAATTATAGGTATATTTAGTCAATTTTATTTTATTTTAACGTCGCGGACATATCATACATGGTGCGTCGGTGGCCGAGGTAAGACGTCTGGTATTAAGACCACTGGTTCGATCCCGGATAACGGCCATGTACCGACAAACCACACTATTAGACCACAGAATTAAAGGCTTTCCATCCATTATACCTCAACAGAACACAATACCATCGGCTAAACGAGAGAGACTTGGTCTTCCGCTGGGTACCCTGTAACCGTAACACGGTTTCGGGAGCTGTAAGGCAACTCGTGAAAAAAGAAAAAAAAAAATTTTCTTAATTAAATTTAATTAGTAGTGGGTATTATTGTTATACTTATCTATATCTATACTAATATTATAAAAGGAAAGATTTGTATTTTTGTATGTTTGTATGTTTGTTACGAATAAACTCAAAACTACTGGACGGATTTTGATAATTTTTTCACCATTGGAATGCTACATTATCCCTGAGTAACATAGGCTATACTATCACGGCATGACGACGGGAACGGGGTGGGCAGAGGTGAACATGACAAAAGCTATGTATGAAGTGTATGTTTGCCAACATTCTGAAATAGTCACGTACGAAGTCGTGGGAAACAGCTAGTATTCCTATATATCACAGCTGCTTATCTTTTGGGATAAAAGGCGTGATAATAGATAGATCTCAGAAATATATTATAAGTATTGTTCAATACGTACAGGAAACAGAAATGCAGGGAAGGCAGGGAAAAATAAGCCCCAGCGAGTTTTAATGGCGTATGCTGTCTAATCCGTCAGAGATACAACAAAATGATGTATGAAAGAATTATTTATAATTAAAAGATCTACAAAAAAGTCCGTAGTAGCATATATGTATCTCTAATAGATATGTATGTTATGCGTTGAACATTCGTGGAAAAACCTCCTAAATATGTTTTTTTCATGTTGTGTTATAAAAGAGACTAAATATAAAGGCTACACTTGGGTCGTGCGTGGACGATGACAAACATTTTAGTATAGAGAAAAAACTAAAGTCATTAATCCATCCGCCATTTTGGTAAGCTCTTCAACAGATTTTTATCTAAAAAAGCCGCTTTCCCAGAAATCTTTTGCCGCGTCTTAAGTTATTTTCGCGTTAATGGCACAGAATCATTGAGGATAAAGGACG
This sequence comes from Nemapogon koenigi, assembly GCA_963924495.1. NCBI lineage: Eukaryota > Metazoa > Arthropoda > Insecta > Lepidoptera > Tineidae > Nemapogon > Nemapogon koenigi. The sequence goes on along the minus strand of OZ004647.1, from coordinate 8,950,151 downwards.
TTTTTTTTAAAGATGTAGCACTTATCGTAAATGAAACGATTATATTTTGCTTTTATTTAAGTTTTCATGTTTTATCATTATTAATGTAGTACTACAAGCTTCTGTCCGCGGTTTCACCCACGTGGAGATAGATCCAAAAAGAAATAATCCCGTGGATGTAATTTGCCCCTTCCCCCGCCAGCTTTCGCGGTATAAAAAGTAATATATGTCATTCTCTGACCCCTAAACTACAACTATGCAAAAACTAATGTCGATCCCGTGATAAACAAAAACAAAACTATCCCACGGGAACCATACATTTTTCCGGGATAAAAAGCCTATGTGCTATTCCAGACTATAATCTATCTCTGTGCCAAATTTCATCCAGATCCGTTCAGCCGTTCTGGCGTGATTGAGTAACAAACATACATACATCCATACAAACTTTCGCGTTTATAATATTATAAACATAGGTATAGTAGGATAGGGTTGTCTGATTGATATTCTCGAAAATCGTTATATGATTTATATTCTTAAAAAACTTGCCACTCATGAGAATTAACGGTATTAGTGAATCAAGTCAGGTAAGTCGTCATCAGCGCGCTCTTATAGAATACGCTATCAAATCCAGGATTCCCTTACAGCTCCCAAAACCGTGTTTATTGCTCCCAGCTGAAGACCAAGTCTCCCTCTTTTAGCCGATGGTATTTGTGAGACTATACCTAACTAGTGTTCAGTTCTATTGAGGTATAGGTATTTAGATGAAAATCCCACTAATATTATAAACGCGAAAGTTTGTATGGATGTATGTATGTTTGTTACTCAATCACGCCAGAACGCCAGAACGGATCTGGATGAAATTTGGCACAGAGATAGATTATAGTCTGGAATAGCACATAGGCTTTTTATCCCGGAAAAATGTATGGTTCCTGTAGGATAGATTTGTTTTTGTTTATCACGGGATCGACATTAGTTTTTGCATAGTTGTAGTTTAGGGGTCAGAGAATGACATATATTACTTTTTATACCGCGAAAGCTGGCGGGGGAGGGGGCAAATTACATCCACGGGATTATTTCTTTTTGGATCTATCTCCACGTGGGTGAAACCGCGGACAGAAGCTTGTAATTTAATATTTGTACAATTTATTTATTCCGATTGATTCGAGTGCTTGGAAATCGAGAATAGAATAGGATTTGTATTGTCACTGACCACAATGCAAAATCTTTTATATCGCAAACCGTATTTATATTAAGGTCCCATTCTTCTCAACAGAAACGTATGCGACTTCAGCCTGGCTTTGCAGATTTCATTATAATCCATCTAGAATTTACTGACTTAGTGAAAAAGTTTACTCAAAGACAATATTTTGACTCTAATAATATTTGGCAATGTTAAAAACTTTTCCAGCTAACTCTGTGCGAGAATCTATAACCTTATAATGTAATCCTATTAAACTTTTAAGTTAGAAAATACGTACCGGTTCTAAATATTTACATACAAATCCAAACTAAGTACCTACCATAATCTCTATATATTATTACTCAAAGTTTATTTGAAGAAACTGACTTTGCTATCTTTTTCTTTTCTTTAGTTTAACATAGTAATTTTTTTTTTCATTTGGCCATATTGGGCCAACATTGGTGCAGCATTATGTTAAATATGCCATTGCCTATCAATATTAAAACAAATAAACGTCATTTGTTACAGGATTGCCTTGATGTATAGCGCACGCGCCCGCGGAGACGTGATGGTGAATCCAGTTTAATCATGTCCGCACTGTGATAGTTGTGATTAGTCAGTGATTAATAGGACATATCACGGTCGGCGGAAGCATCCTACCTACCGATTATCGGCATATTGATACTGTGACGTCTATAATACTTGACATTGGCGGAATCATCAAAACCCTGATGGATCCATTTTGAAAAAAAATTGAACAGACTAAATAATCTTTTTCCAGTCTCTTTATACAGTAATCGGAATTGTGTAAGTTTACTTTCATCTCAACTAAAATAAGAGTTGCCCTCCGCATTTTTTTAAACGAGCGGGAATTGAACTCCCGGTTTAACTTTATATAATAGTATTTGAAACCGCGACTTAACTCCTACAAGGGCTACTTATAAGGTTTTCAAGTCGAAACAAATTGTGTGGGAGCACTCCTGACAGACGTGATGGCCGCGTCACAGAGACGCGTGACTAGAATTCCGTGACACGAACCGGAGCCATAGAAAATAACTTTTTGTGTAACGATACGGAGTGTTATCAACAAAACAAAGCCTGTATGGAATTTTGTGGGACATTTTATTTGATTTGGTCCCCCACATGGGCGTCGGTGGTCGAGTGGGTAAAACTCGTCACAACTGAGAAGTCACGGGTTTGATCCATACATCCGACCATGTACCAATGGGTTTTTATAATACAAAATATATGTACATTATCCGACAAACCTAGAGGTTTTTTCCATCTAAATACCTCAACAAAGCTGGCCACTCATTTGAGGAATATTTTACATTGACGATCAAATTTGTAGGGGACCAAAAAACAAAAATCTTAACGGGTTGCTTTACAGCCCTTTCTTAGCCGAAAAAATTGCGAGGCTATAGCTACCTTTTTCGGCTAAGTAAGGGCTGTAAAGCAACCCGTGAGGATTTTTGTTTTTTGGTCCCCTACAAATTCGTCAATGTAAAATATCTTCAAATGATCCAAATCCGCATACTTCGCTCGTGGAAAATTTTGCGATACGACATAGGTAGAATTTACCCCGAAGGACTTTATATCACTCTCCAGTCCTCTCTCCGTTGCTCTGCTTTGGCGTGAAATAAGGACAGTCCTTAAGTCCAGCCACTTTATAAATTATTTCTATTTATCTATCTATCATCACGCATTTTATCCCAAGAGGGATCCAATTACGATCCTGCCTGACATACCCCTTTTGCTTCTTTTATATTCATCATACCTTTCATACATGCTCGGCGATTGTATATACTTTTAATATTTCCATCAATCAATAGAAGTAAGTACACCTTCGTCATATAAACCTTTTTAGTCAATCTTTCATCCTTCATCCTTCATCCTTCATCCTTCATCCTTCATTCTTTCAACGTGTTCAAACCATCGTAAACTACTTTTCTTAATTTTAGTCACACTTCTCTAATAACATCGTTCCGTATGCGGTCAATACGCTTTATTCTTATATTATGACTCTATATTTCGCATGTTTTCCTGAAAAACTCATACATTTTATAAAATCAACTAAAAACTGGTTAAAAACAACTTAAAGAACTAAAAAATATATTATTGTTGTCGCACAGTGTCTATATGCTATCGGTTCCAATATTCCCGACAACAATAAACTCTAACAGACAGGCTATATACTATACTTCGAGACTTACACAACCGTATTAACTTCCTAAGGAACGAAGTTATATCAATGGAGTGGTCTACGAGATTGTGTGATATATACGTATTGACCGCATCCGGAACGATATTATTATATAACGATATCATTCATCATATCATTATGTTGTAACTAAAATGAAGAAAAGTAATTTACGCTGCTATGGACACGTTGAAAGAATGAAAGAAGATTGACTAGAAAGGTTCTATCGATCGATGGAAATATTAAAAGTACACACAATTGCCGAGCATATGTGGAAGGTATGATGAATATAAAAGAAGCGAAAAAGGTATGTCAGGATCGTAACAAATGGCATTTCATTGTCTCTGTCTATGGGATAAAAAAAGCGTAATTATAGATAGATACAAGTCTTCTCTTATCTGAATTACATATCCGCATCAGTTTATTAATAATTTTTTTTTATAAAACTACTGAACCAATTTTACTAAAATAAAAACGGGGTTAATCTGGAAGAACTTCTCTGTCAATCAAAAATTAAACCATCAAAATCGGTTCACAGTCAGTGAAGATATCGCGTAAAATTTACTTTAAAAAATACAGGCGAATTGCTCCTCCTTTTTTGAAGTCGATTAAAAATTATTATGTATTTTATTAGAATAGTACCTACCATATCCCTCAACCGGATTGCCCTATTCGTCCGACTGGCCTAATTCTAAGTTTATTCTTATGGGTAAATTCGTATTTTGGCACCATATTTAGTTAAAGGGACGTCTGTGGTCGAATGGGTAAGACGTCGGCTCGCAACTGCAAAGTCGCGGGTTCTATTCCTACATCCGACGTACCTATGGTTTTTATAATAAAAATTCTATGTACATTATCCGACAAAGAGGCTAAATGAGGAACACTTTGTCTTCCACTGGGTACCCTGGGGCCGGCAACGGTTCCTAGGAGCTGTAAGGTAACCCGTGAAGAACAAAAAAAATGTTAGAATCTCCAACCAAACTTTGCTTCGTGGTTGTCTAAGGAGGACAGACGAACTTATGGCTGCTTACAGGAACAAAATTTATGTGCATACGTATGCTTACTTACTTCCTACTTCATGTCACAACAAAATCTTAATTTTGCAATTATTAGTTTCGCATGTTGCAAACCGTGTGTTAAAATAAATCCAACTAAATTCCTATTGACACATTATTTATCCCAACTTTTTAGGGTACAGTGCCAAAATGAAACATAATTTTAAGGTCATTTTCTTAAGGCATGCTGACGTCTTTTTCCGACCATAAATGACGTTGTCCACACCGTATTATGACCCCAGCTTTCCCTCCCTCTTTTAGCCGATGGTATTTGTGAGGCTATATCTAACGAGTGGCCAGTTCTATTGAGATATATTCAGATGGAAAAACCTCTAAGTGTGGTTTGTCGGATTATGTACACAAGTTTTTAATTATAAAAATCCAGTCGGACGTGGGGATCGAACCCGCGACCACTTGTGAGCCGACATTTTACCCATTCGACCACCGATGCCCATGACTATAAATCTAAACCAGAATAAAGTTACCTTTTACCTTCATAAACTGATATATTTTAAAGAATATTAATTTGACCTAACTTAAGTAATAAACTTTGACGTAGCAGGACGTATTATTGGACTTATCAGACGTATCACTGACCTTAAAATGACGTCCCTGGGACGTTAATAACTTACTGAAACCTTACCTTTTCACAATCTTAATTTCTTTTAGTTTAGGATAATAGTTAACTTCGGGACGTTGGAAAAGACGTGAAGGAAGTTGGAAAAAACATAAGTGGGACCATCCGAAAAGACGTAATTAGGACGTTAGAAACCGACGTCAGCAAGATATTCGGAAAAGACGTTAGATAGAAAAAAATTGTACCATTCCGTTTTCATTCAAAATTTTAGACTCGATTTTTTTTCGTATATTTTCCTTAATATAATTTAAACTATGCATTTTAAAATAATAAAAAAAATTTTTTTGTATCTTTTATAACGATCTCATTTTGTCCTTTCATATGATGCACTTGAAAAAAAAAAACAAATTTCTCAAAAATTTTCGTCCAGTAGATTAGATTCGGAGAAAATAAGCTGTGTCAGAAGACAGACAGACACAAGAGTGTTTGGTACCCTAAAAACTTAAATTAAATTAAAGAATATTGCAACATTCTGGTTTGGAGCAGAGACTACGGAACCCTATTCTCTATGCCGGATACTTGGCCGGATTTTTAGTAAGTAATTAACGTTTTTCTTTTTACTTCCATAGACTACCATTAGCTTTATTGTTTATGCTTCAACTTCAAGTTATAACAATAATGGCAAGGTAAATGAAAAAGCTTGTTTTCATGTACAATCAGGAGCAGCGTTGGTAGGACCCCGTAAAGGCATGCACATTAAAGTTTTCATATTGTTTCTATTTTAATGCCAACTTATCACATTAAAGCTCAATGACATTCAAATACATATGAACCAATCAGATCAAATCACAACTGACGTAGTTTTCATTTTTGTTTCATGTAATTTTAAAGTGTCAAATGATTTTTTTTTTCTAGTGGTCCTTGCAATTCTGCTACTAATAGTACATACCTCGCCATGATGTATTTTTATCTAGAACTAGCGACCTTGCCCCCGGCTGCGCACTGGTAAAACATGGTTTTATTATAATGCTTATAACTACTTATCTTTTAGAGATAGATATAATATGGTACCAAGGACTTTTTTGTAGATAATTTTATTCTACACAATTCTTTTCTACTAAAGTTGACAAGACGGTTGGTGCCGAATTAGAACTACCTAGCTCTAAATTTCTAATTTGGCACCAACCGACTTCAAATTCAACGACGAAAAGAAATATTTAATTTTATTATTTCTTGCTTTTCAGCGAACATTGTACATTTAAAAAAAAGTTAATATAGTTAGGAATTAAAATTGTTATAAATCACGTGCGAAGCCGGAGGTGGGTTGCTAATATGTATTTAATAAAAAGTATAATGATTTAGGAAATAATGTGTGTTAATTAAATATTGACGATACAGACAAGCTCCCGCCTTTCATTAATCACAGCGTGGAGTGTGTCATCCTGTCCTGTCACTTGGATAGTCGATGGAACCTTTGATGTATTAGGTGACAAAATAATTAAAAAACTGGGAGTTGTGTACAATAAATTATATCAATATAGCAAATCTAATATATGATTTAATTGGATAAAATTTGGTGATATTGAATTAATGATTAATAAAAAGGTAAAAAAAATTATTTACATAGGTATTAAAGTTATCTTAAATAGGTAGGTACTAAATTACAAAAAAAAATCACAAATAATGTGGCCGAGTGGTTAAGACGTCTGGTATTAAATAGGCAGACCTCGGGTTCGATCCTGGATCCCGGCCATGTACCAATGGGTTTTTTAATTAAAAACTTATGTACATAATCCGACAAACCACACTTAGAGACTTTTCCATCTAAATATATCTCAACAGAACAAGCCACTTGTTAGGTATATCCTCACAAATACCATCGGCTAAACGAGGGAGACTTGGTCTTCTGCTGGGTACCCTGGAACCGTGATACGGTTTCGGGAGCTGTAAGGCAACCCGTGAAAAAAAAGAAATTCATGTAAATCGCTATCTACTGGGAGAGTACCTACCCAACAGACTGGCTGCATTGCCTCGTTGGATGGCAATGCTCATTATTTGACTGAAAGTCTTTTAAAAATTTATGAAAATTTGTCTAATTAAAAAAAACATTTATTTTTGATTTGTTGTTTATTTTTCCGCATTAGAGGGAAAAATCATCTTCAAAATTGCATATCAAATATTAACCTTGATATAATAATATTGAGTTGTCATTTCAAAATTCCACAAGTGAAGCCGGGGCCGAAATTTAGTTTATAATATGAGTATTGAGCTAGATATACATTTTTAATATACATTTTATCCCTAAAAGGTTCGATAATGCTTAAAAAGGTCAAACTCACGATTTCCAAGTCGAAAACTTTCCCGGAAACAATAGGAATATCAGAAGTCTCATTTGGCGGAATCATTCCGACAAAGTCACACACATTCTACAACTTAAATTGGCCAAAACTTTTCCAAGACCAATTTAGGAGAAAGCTCCCAAAACAACATCGTCGATTGTGATTAAGAAAATAACCGACTGAATAAAGAGTGCACTTAAATTAATACCAATTTCTGTTTATATTGCACCTTTTTAATTTTGTTACTTTATTTATAAGTTTAATTTTCTTCTGAAAAATACAATTTAAAAAACCGACCAAGTGCGAGTCGGACAGGCACACGAAGGGTTCCCCGTACACTCAATAGTATGCACTAAAGTCAGTCCAAGTTTGACGCCCCTGTATGGCGCAGGAACAAATTAGCACCAGTCCGACTCACACTTGGCCGATTTTTATTATTTGTTGTTTTATACGTACTAGTTAGACGTTTGTATGTATTGACATTATTATTATTTATTCTTATAGCGGCTAAAGATATACACACTCTGTGAAAATATCAAGTGTCTACCTATTACGGTTCAAAAGATACAGCCCTGTGACAGACGGACGGACGGACAGAGGAATCTTAGTAATAGGGTTTCGCAATGTCCACATTTATCAAGCAATATTAAACCAAATAAGTGGCAAAAGTCAGTCGCCTCAATAGATGGAACTGTCACTTTTTATTTCATTTTCTGCTCCCATTGGTTATATTTGAGCATTACTTACAGATTTTTTTTTAAATATACGATCATCAAAATCCATTTAACCGTTTTTGAAGCCTATTCTGAACAAACAAGGACAGACAGATGATCAAAAAATCCAATAACCGTCTCATGTAAATACATCTCACTATTCGATTAGATTTCCTTTACGGGTTGCCTTAGGGCTCCCGAAACCGTGTGTTATCGGTCCCAGGGTACCCAGCGGAAGACCAAGTCTCCCTCGTTTAGCCGATGGTATTTATGAACGAGTGGCCAATTCTGTTGAGGTATATTTTGATGGTAAAGACTCTAAAAGTGCCCACACATTCGTCCAATCCCCGGCCGGTCGCCGAACGGTCCACCGAAATCGACCACAGACTCGTCCAATTGATATCGCGGCCCACCATCCGTTTTCAAATCGTTGTATTTATGGTTGATTTCGATGGCCGGAACGATCTGTCACACACACACACATCCACACGCCTTTGTTTAATCGAATCTTGTGTGTCTGTGCGGGTGAGTGAATTGCATATGATTTACAATGCTAATGTCTTTAATATCGATCATATGGCGGCCAGACCGAAAATTTTCTGTGAGATAACGGACCAGTGGGTGGGCTACATAAGAGTAATATTAGATACTAGCTGTGCCTTGTCATCAGCTCTTTTGGGTTGTAGCGTGTTGTTATATAGACTATAACCCTATAGCCTTCCTCAAGACTTGGTCTATCAAATGCACTGATATTGGCCGAGTGGTTAAGACGTCTGGTACTAACTGCCTGTGGTCTGCCTAGACCACGCGTCCGATCCTGCATCCCGGCCATATACCAATGGATTTCTTAATTAAAAAACTATGTACATAATCCGACAAACCACACTTAGAGGCTTTTCTACTTAAATATACCTCAACAGTACTGGCCACTCGTTAGGTATAGCCTCACAAATACCATCGGTTAAACGAGGGAGACGACTTTTCCTGAACAAAACCGTTACTGATAACTAGTGTAGTATTATAAATTTAATATTTTGTTAGCAAGATTTTGTTGAAAAGAATCCTTTGTCAAGATATATACAAGAGTTTGAGCCGTTTGTTTCTTTGTCTCCGTAATAGAGTCACGCGCTCGTGTAAACGCCACCATTTTGCCTTGAATCAATGTCGTTAAGGGAATTGTGTGACATCTATTATTTGGATGTGTTTTTTCTTTCAGGTACCTACTTGTTTTGGAAAGTACTTTGGAATCTCAAATGAAAATCTTCTTTCTTCGCGGGCTATATTACGTCTCCCGAAACCGTGATATCCGTCCCAGGGTACCGAGCGGAAGACCAAGTCTCCCTCTTTTAGCCGATGGTATTTGTGAGGCTATACCTAAAGAGTGGCCAGTTCTGTTGGCTGGGATCGTACCGCGGTTCGCCCAGACGTCTTAACCACTCGGCTATTGACGCATAGAAATAGTTCAAAAAAGACTGAACGGATTTTAATAAAACTATCAATGATGAAAATCTGTGGAGTTAGCATCCGTGTATCCGTGTACTTGTCCGACCCAGCAATTTGCTTGGCATTCTAGATGTGGACTCGTCGTTTTTGGCCTTTGAGTCAAAACGCAAGATGTCGCGGTCCTAATATGCTAAATAATCCCATGGTTCATTGTTTCATCTCACTAGCAGAAATGTTTTAGATAGCGGTGAAGCCGAGTGTAGCAAATTTTTTTTTTCATCAACAAGTGATTTTGGGTTAATTTTTTTGAAAAATGTATGAAAGCCTGGATCGTAGTGAATGAATATCATTGGTTTCTGTCTACCCCAGGAAATTAGGTTATGAAATATTGCACATTATTTGATAATGTTTAGGTCCAAATATCAGACAACCCATGCGAACCCAGTACGAATAGCTAGTTAAATATAAATCCATCACAACAAAATAGAGTAGGTGCTAAAAAACACAATCCTAAACAATTTGTTTATACGCATTAAGTTTGAAAGCTCTCATGAACATAAAAGCGAAAAATAGACAAGCCAGACAAAACATTCTCGAATTTCAACAATTTCTGTAGTTTGCAAAAACACTGCATAACAAGCGCTTTTATTACGAACGTAGAAAACAATCAAGCTAATGCTGCCTGCAGGTGTACAGTACAGTCAGAGTCACAGAACATTATAAACTAACTATAATAATAACCTGCCAACCCCGCCCCCTCTTCACACGGGTACAACAATTTGAATACCTACACAAATACGCTTATAACTACTTATCTATTAGAGATAGATATATGCTACCGCAGACTTTTTTGTAGATCATTTCATTCTGGTCAATTCTTTCTTACAGCTTTTTGTTATATCTCTGACGGATTAGACAGCATACGCCATGAAAACTCGCTGGGACTAACTTTTTTCCTGACTTTATTCACTTATACTGTTCTCAGCTCCTAAACATGATAGGTCCATTTTTAATACTCGGAAACCTTCCCGGTGAATCAACCTATCTAATAGTTGAAACCGCAAGTTTGGGGATGTGTTAAGCTGGCGTTCTCGCATGACCACAATTTGCAGCGTATCATACATGATTTCCGGATAATTAATTACTTTCAGAATTGCACGTAGCCCAAAAAATAAAACATTTTGTGGTCTTTTTTTTCGTCACGGGTTGCCTTCCAGGGTACCTGGATACCCAGCGAAGAACAAGTCGCCCTCGTCTAAATGGTATTTGTGAGGCTATACCTAACGAGTGGCCAGTTCTGTTGAGATATATTTAGATGGAAAAGCCTCAGTGTGGTTTATCAGATTTTGTACATATGTTTTTAATTAAGAAATTGATACATGACCTTATATTTCCATCCTAGAATAGTTTTTCACAATATTCACATTACATTTGGTTACACAGGTTTTCATATAAATAAGCTATCATGCCACTTCTACTCTTTTGTATAATGTTCTGTGGTCAGAGTAGTGGTAACAGTTGAAAACATTTTAGGAGAGGGATGGGGGCTTAGTGATTTAGAAGTTTGTACCGCTAGTAAAATTTAAAATGAAAGTTTACTAAATGTGGACAGTCTTCCCCTTTATAAAGGCGCTGTGTATTTTATATTGTGATTTTTTTTATGTGTCGAAATCTGGAATTAATCTATCTATCTATCATCACGCCTGTCATCCTAATACGGGTAGGCAGAGGCAATCGAATGCCATTTGCTACGATCCTGACATACTTCTTTCGTTTCTTTTATATTCATCATACCTTTCATACATGCACGGCGATTGTGTGTACTTTTATTATTGCCACCGATCAATACATTTTTTATATGTTTAATAAAAGTACACCGTCCTCTGCCAGCATTTCCTTTCACTTCAGCCATATAAACCTTTTTAGTCAATCTTTCATCCTTCATTCTTTCAATGTCTTCAAACCAGCGTAAACTATTTTTCCTCGTTTTAGTCACAACATCATCTTTCACCATTCTTCTCTAACATTATAAAACCTTTTAAAAAAGAAATGCACCGACTTCAAAAATTTGCACTGAAAAGTAAGAAATAATAAATATTTCGTCGTAGAATTTGAAGACGGTTGGTGCCAAATTAGGTTACAAAACTAAGTAAATATCTAAGAAGATCTGTTCAATATTATCTATGTTTGTATGTACTGATGATTCCTAATGAATTGTCTAGATTAGTGAATTTGGGAACTACGTTGTTTCTAATTTGACACCAACCGTCTTCAAATTCTACACGAAATATTTATTATTTCTTACTTTTCAGTGCAAATTTTTGAAGTCGGTGCATTTTTTTTTAAAAGGTTTATTTTACCCTTTTAAGTGATTTTGCTGCCTTGAGAGACAAATAATAACGCAACTAAAAAAATATTGATGGAAAATTAAAAAAAAATACCGCTTTGGATGTGATTTGAACCATGTGCTTGTGCATCCTATGCACCCCATTACATTTAACCGCTAGACCATCGTCACGAAAATTGACAACTTCGTGTCAATAGCAACCGTTGCTAAGGCTTTTTCTGATACATAATTTCAGCCGTAAACAGAAATTAATTACTGAATTTCTGAAAAACTACTGAACCGATTTTCGTCATATGTCTGTGAGATAATGTCGAGAAATTATTATGTCTTGAAAAAAATAAGTTGTTAAAAACGGTACATATTTTATCGAGATATCAAGAAAAATGTACTTATAAAGTCAGTTTTTTCAAAATTTCTGAAAAACTAATGAACCAATTTTTATGAGATAAAAATGGGACCAATCCGGAAGAGTTATCTGTCGATTAAAAAAGAAACCATCAAAATCGGTTCACAATTCGCGGAGTTATCGATGTACAAACATACATTAAAAAAAATAAAATAAAAAATACGGTCCGAATTGAGAACCTTCTTCTTCTTTTTTTGGAAGTCGGTTAAAAAATGTATTGATCGATGGCAATATTAAAAGTATACACAATCGCCGAGCATGTCTGAAAGGTATAATGAATATAAAAGAAGCGAAAGAGCTGTCAGGATCGTAGCAAATGGCGTTCGATTGCCTCTGCTACCCGTATTGGGATAACAGGCGTGATGATAGATAGATGGTATATACCCGCTGTAAGATTCGAACCAGACAGTTTTACCCACGATACAGAAATGACTCCACTGACCCATGACGTTGTAAGGCAATGTGGGATCGAACTCAGAACCCTCGAAACACCATTAGCTTTAAGGCTTCTAACTTCATGTCCCCAAAAACATGCAACCCTGTGTGGCCTATGTAAATTTCACTTGAATATTTATCAACGTAGACAGGTGTAGGTGATTTCATATGAGTTGGCACAAACTAATGTATTAATCATATTTCCTGTAGCGTGGCCAGAGACACTATAGCCTCACAAATACCATAGGCTAAAAGAGGGAGGCTTGGTCTTTCTCTGGGTACCCTGGGACCGTGCACAGTTTAGGGAGCTGTGAGACAACCCGTAAAGAAAGAACAAGAAAAAATATAGGGCGGATCTAGTCGGGGGTTAAGGTTGCTTGGTTGAAATTATACAAATTTTTGAAATGAAAACTTCAATAGGCGCGTTGAGGGATTTTTTTGGAAATCTTATGGATTCACGACCTGTGTTTGCGACATGTTTTCGGCACAAGACCATAGATTGCCCGGCTCGAGAATGTCCGAGCAAAAATTCGTGTACTGCCTTCCACGTATGCCTGGGTCGGGTATTTTTGGCTGCGCATTTCTGACCGGCAATTCTTTGGTCCGGACACAGATACATTGTGAAATGATCTCTAGATGACGTTATTAAAATTACGTTATGTATGTATACTTTACACGTCTGTCGGCGGTCCCCATGACTACCTTTCGGCGGCGAGGAGCCCATACAACCCGATTCCTTTCGGCTTCCCTTTAGGAATTTGTAAATCTATTTAGACTAACGACATTTTATAAAATAATATCATTACAAACATATTTTATCAATCCAAACTTACTCTATAAGTCATTTTTTTCTAAACGCCCCCGCGATATGCATTAATAACATAAGTAAATAAGCCGATACAATACCGGCTTGCTCGCCCATACTACCTTACTTCATACTAAGCAACTGTCTCTTTCATTTGTATTGAAATCGGCACACGTTCTCTCTCGTTTTAGCACGCACAAATAGACCACCAAATAAGCCGATGAATTCCGGGTTATTACCAATGTAACCAATGGGAATATTGTCTGCTAAACAGCGAGTTTTGTTTACTTGCGCGTTTATTTTATTTTTAGAATTATAGTTTTGAATACAAGAGACTACTTGAATAAAAAAAGAGTTTAGGATCGATGAGTTTAGGTAATTTAAATTACTTTACGATAAATTACTATTGTCATTGGTGCATTTTGGGTGATCTTGTAGCATTGTGGAGTGAGCTATTTTACGGCTTCCCTTCTGAAAATATTCACCCTTCGCCACTGCTACCATTTCCATTTTTTTTTTTAAACATTTATCTGAGCTGTAATTTATCATATAGTTACTTTATTCAATATATCTAAGTGAAATAGTCGTTATTTTTTCAATTGGTTTTACTGAATAGGAAATATGGGTGCTAAAATAAAGGATTATTTTGCCCCTGTTTTCTCTTTCATAATATATTACAAAGCTCTTAAATTTTTTTAAAGCAATGTTTAATCATTACCGTTCAATTAAACGTCTTGCATTTTTTGGTAGCATAGTGCAAATTCAAAATAAAAATTACTTTATTTGGTCAAAAATAATAAAATAATTATTATTTTGAATTTTCAATAAGCTACAAAAAAACGCAAGACGTTTATTTGAAGGGTAATGGTATAACAGCGCTTTAAAAAAAATTTAAGAGCTTTCTAATAGATTATGAAAGAGAAAACGGGGGCAAAGTTTAACTACCCATATTTCCTATTCAAAAAAAAACCATTGAAAAAATAACAGCTATTTCACTTAGATATATTCAATAAGTAACTATATGCTAAATTACAGTGCCACAGGTGGTTTATATACAGAGAAATTGGGAATAGTTCATCCCAGAAAAAATATGGATATACTCGTAGGAGCCTCCAGTCTAGCCAAATTATATAGCGTAACCTATACCATTACATAGGCGACGAGTAAATCTTGGTAGACGTTTAGAAGCTCTCGTGGTAACGCAGTCACCGCGTTGACAAAGCAGCTTTACTGCATACATCCGAGATATAGGGTGCGGTATCACAGGAGATAAACTTTAGGTAGATTTAGTAGGACTAGGATTGACTGTATGACAAAGTTTACTAACCAAACAGCTGAACGATCTGAATAAATCTTAAAACGAAAAATTGTACTTTCTATTGAAGTCATGTACGAAAGATGTGAAAAGGAAGTAATAGTATGTCAGGATCGTAGCAAATATCATTCGATTGTCACTGCCCTTCCCCTCATGGGAAAAGGCGTGATATTAGATATATTAAGTAGAGATATAGGTTATGTATTAATGAAAAGGAAATTCGTTAAATATCCTGAAAGGAAATAGATTATGGAAACGACACTTGGGTATGGAATACGAAGCAGAAAGTAAGGTAAATGCAGTGGAAATGCGGTCTTTACGTAGAATGTGTGATATAAATCGTATTGACCGCATCCGGAACGATGTCATTAGATAAGAATGCGGAGTGAAAGATGATGTTGTGACTAAATGAAGAAAGGTAGTTTACGCTGGTTTGGAGACATTGAAAGAATGAAAGATGAAAGATTGACTAAAAATGTTCATATGGCTGAAGTGAAAGGAAATGCTGGCAGAGGACGATCTAGGTGTACTTTATTGAAATGTATTATAATGTGTAGGTACACACAATCGCCGAGCATGTATGAAAGGTATGATGAATATAAAGGAAGCGAAAGAGGTATGTCAGGATCGTAACAAATGGCATTCGATTGTCTCTGCCTACCCCTCTTGGGATAAAAGGTGTGATGATGGATAGATAGATAGGAAATAGAAAGAAATAGGAATATAAAATCTTGGATTTAATTAATTTAATTATTTAAAATAAACAGGGGTAAGGACATGGGAGAAAATACAATTTCTTAGCTACATACATATCCACGCGGGTGAGACCGCGGGCAAAAGCTAGTGCTTTTTCCTACTATGAATGTTATTTCTAATATTACAATGATCTCGACTAAAACATAGACTATTGCTTTATCCAATAAAACATGGGATTAGATGATCTGATGATGGACTCCAGAGGTCTACCTAATTTATTGAAAAGTTGCTACTGAACGGTATTTTTTTGAGTAGCATTTCTCAATTTCTTTTACTTATAGTTTAGATTTAGATACTCTAAGGTCCATCATCAGACATTCCAAGTCCCTACAGCCATGAGCCGCGGGTAAGGTTTTTCTTTATTCCATTTCTCCGAGGGTGAAACCGCGAACAAAAGCCAGTTAAAATCCAAAATACAGAGTGATATTGCTACCAAAATTGACTTCACTTATTTCACATGACACAGTGTTCACATTCGTAATACACGCTCATTTCGCTTCGTCAGCAAAAATCCCACAAAATTAAATCCGCAATATGGAAAAGCTGGTCAAGTGCAAGTCCGACTCATGAGCCGATGGTTCCGGACGTGGCAACAATCAAAATAACAGAATGCATAGTCTTTTACGAAAAGAACTTTTTATTAAACTAAAATTGGCATACCTACTTGGTTTTTTGGTCAAGTACTTAGTAGAGTAGTTTAACAAAAAAAAAAGTGGTCGAGTGGGAATGACGTCGGCTCACAACTAGAAAGCGGGTTCGATCCCCCACATCCGACCATGTACCAACGGGTTTTTATAACGTCTATAAAGCTAGCATGGCAAAGTGAGCAGAATCGCTTAAAAAAAGGTCAAAAAATTGTGCTTATTTTAGTGCTAATTTAGTGCCAAAAACTGAAATTTAATGCTCTCATAGATTCGCGAAAAATTAGAACACTGCTAGCTTGTAATTAAGCGCCTATCAACGCGGTATAGAACTAAAGCAATGCATAGGGAATTTAGTGCTCAATGAGTGCTGGCAGTATGTAATAAAAAAAAATTATTTTTTATCAATCGAAACTGCTATCTATAATAATCCGACAAACCGTAAAAAAAAATCCATCTAGTTACATACCTCAACAGAGCTGGCTACTCGTTAAGTTTGGTTAGTCTAAAAATCATCGGCTAAATGAGGAAGACTTTGTCTTCCGCTGAGTACCCTGGGGCCGGCAACGGTTCCCGGGAGTTGTAAAGTAACCCGTGCTAAAAACAAAAAATCTTTTATCCATCCAGTTTTATGTAAGTACTTATAGATTTCATTGTATTGATGGATAAAAATTGAGCTGCAAATTTTTGCCTAATGATTACTTTTTCACGGCATTTATACTTTGCGGTATGGCTAGAGACACTAGTAATGTCTTCCGAAGCATAAAATAAAATTTCTCCGAAGCACTCAAATAAGCATGAGAGATGTCTAGGTACCTTTTTTCACACTATTTTGTATAGGTACTTACAACAGAAGAAAGAGGTTCCGTGGGCAGAACTTTCATAATTTCTAAGACAAACAGAAATCTAAAGTGTTTTATCTTACCATTTCTCGTATGGACCCCTAAAACGCACGCCATTAAACCTCGACCTATGAACATCAGGATATCCACAAAAAACGCAGGTAACACGAAAAACCCGGCAATATTTATATACATCCACCTTCCAATGACAAACAATATCGAAGGGTGCCTACGTAATTTTCCTGCCTTGTTTCTTCTTGGTGCCGAACAATGGAACTCATTTCGCGTGTTCCGGGGGCGGACAATGAATTTCATTTCGGTTGTTGGGAGCCAAAATATTCCGCCATTAAAACCCCGAAAGAGGAAATTCTCTTTATTTCGCCACGACCTGTGGGACTGATTGTCTATTTGAAGTAAAATTATAGTATTTATATAATACAATTGAAAAACCAGAACGAGATAAAAAAAACGAGACAGAGAGGGATGGCGCTCTACGAAACTTTATTGACATGTTTCCCCTAAACGGCGTACTTCTTCTCAGGAATTTGTATGTATTTCGATTCCTTGATCTCGGCAATCGCGAAAAACTTAATAAAATATGATATTGGATGTGTAATTTTTCGTATAGTAAGCAAAATAAAATCGGAAGTTCGAATTTCGAGCCAAAAGAGAGCGAATCCATTGCCTATGCCAGTGTTGTCGTTTGAAAAACTCGTGACATTTCTTTGGTTGGTTTCGAGATTTAAGGCCGATTTACACAATTACAACTTATCCCAAACCTGTGCACAATAGGTTCTACGCGGGCGGTTGCTAGTTTTAATTATATTTCATATAATTTAATACATTGATGTATGTATGGAATTCATACCTTTACTTCAAAATACACAATAACATATTATTTTATATTACTTATTTATATATTCTCTGAAGATTTAACTTCTTTTTCTTTAATATTTAATATTTTTATTTTAAAAGCGGGACTGAAGCTGTCCCGCGCATAACATTTATAAAAATCGGGACGGCTGGCAACGCTACTGATGGATAGAGAAGTATGCAAAGATCGAGAGATTCGGTACGTAATAGTTTTAAATGCAATAATATCTTAGGTAAACTTATTTTTCTACATTTCAGAAATTTTCAGTGCATCCTCGTGCTCCATATTGAACTGCCTCAGCCATATATAAACGGAAAGTAGGTTTTTCAATCTCCAATTTTGAACCATACAGAACGAACTTTAACATTTAACAACATTGAAAAAATTTTGAATTTATTTATTTATAAGGAGAATTTACAAAAGATGTAGGTAAAACAAGACATACACAAGATAAGCATAAAAAAGTGCCCTATCTTTAAATTATTCTCACCAATAGTTTCTAAGTAAATTACACACTTGACCAAACCATCTCAATTTTATTTTCAGACAAAAAGAACAAAAGTCTTTGAAGAAAGTATTTTCATATCTCTTCTAGTTATTAATACCAAATAAATAAATGACAATAAGAAAACCAAAATTTTCTAAAGAAAATGTATTGTTTTTAGGGTTCCGTCCATCAAATATATATGTATGTCTGTTTGTCCGTCTGTCACATGCCATTTTCTCCGAATATTCTGGACAAAAAAGTTGAAATTTGGTATACAGAGTTAGGTGACCCAATCACGGGTTATTTTTTCTATTTTCTCTACTTATGTCCCATAGCTCTTGGTATGAACTAGTCAAAGGGTCGTTGTAGCGTCTGTAATTTTTCAGGGTCCGTGGCGTTCGTTAATTTTGATGAATTCAACAACGCTTTTGATGCAATATTATAAATGAAAATAGAGCATATTATGATACTTATTATAAATTTAAATAATAATATTAAATATAATTTCCTGACAGTAACGCATTAACGTTAATAATAAGATCATGAAATTATTTGTAATATGAGAAGCTTAATACCTACATATATACTATTTATCTATTAGAGATAGATATATGCTACCGCTGACTTTTTTGTAGATAATTTTATTCTACACAATCCTTTCTTAGATCATTTTATTATATCTCTGACGGATTAGACAGCATACGCCATGAAAACTCGCTGGAGCTAACTTTATTCCCGACTTGATTCACTTCTAAACATGATAGTCGTAAACCTTTCCGTTGAATTAACCTATCTAATAGTGAAAGCCGCAACCGCCGCAACAAAATCCGTTCAGCCGCAAAAAGACGCGGCGGGGGACTGTTTTTTATTTTTGGCCCAAACATGTCGTAAATAAAGTGATATTTTCAAACTCCTAAAAAAGTAAAGACATTTTTTAAGTCACTTCAGAGAATTTATATTTCATCCATACCATTCCAGATTATCCATACTAGTCTATTCCATAATAGTCCGAATCAGGTTTTTAAGGAAAGAAATATTAGAAATGTTGCTCGGAAAATTGAAAAATTCTGGAAAAACGGAAAGGGCTTTTTTGTATGAAAGGGAATGAAAGTTAATATGGGACCCACGGGCGAAGCCGGGGCGGTAAACTAGTGATAAATGAAAACAATAAATTCGAAAAAGAGTAGGTGAAGCAAAGTCTTATAGTATTTAAAAAAAAAAGTTGCTTCATACAGTAAAAATGTTTCATTAAATATGAAACGTAAGTAAACTGAAGATTCATGCGGGTCGCAAACAGTATCATGCAAAGACTGCATCGCTTTACTTTGCACTCCTAACTTTGTTTAATTATATAAATTAACTAGTGTTTCATACCCATACTTTCATCTCCTATAATATGTGGATTTAAAAAAATAGCATACGTCCTTCCCTAGGGTTCAAGCTTTCTCCGTATTAAATGTCATCAACATCGGTTCAGTGGTTTAGCCGTAAAATCGTAACAAACAGACAGACAGAGTTACTTTCGCATTTACTATAGATAGTACTGAGATAGTATGGATTTAAATCATATTTATCTACTCTTATATCGTAAAATCTCTATTACAAAATCGAATTATACTTCATAATGATATGTTTTACATACACGCGTCTCTAATATGTCAAACTTCGATACTATAATGTATTATAGTTTTTTTTTTTTTTTTTTTTTTATTGGATGGCAATTGTACTAAGATAAGTACATTTCTGCCAGTTAATTGATCTGAGATAGTACCGAAGTTTTCATACAAAAACGATATCGTAATGTTGTTTTTTTTTAAATGCAGAAAGGCCAAAGGATATGTGTTATGCAGCCAGATTAAACTCTATGAAAATATCGACAGTCCTATGCATAGAGTACTAAGCCTATGGAGGGGCCATAGACGGGCTCCCCCTTTCGCCAATTTTTTCCCCTTTGACCAGTTATACTGACCAGGTGCGCAGTAATAAGTTACCATAGATTTCGTTGGTATTGTTTTGTGTCGCGAGACAGAGCTCTAGGAAAATAGTTAATTGTGATGTTTTAAACGGGAAAGGCGATCTTGGGCGTCAAACTTAGTGTTTCCAATCATGAATTATAATTATTATGTTTGTATTTTAACATAATCATCATATAACGTTAAATCCGTTGCGACAATAAAACGACAGAAAAATACAGTGGTACAGGGGCTAGTATGTACTAGGCGTTTAAAATTTGTTCGGTAATTTACACGCTTCACGTCTCCTTTGTATATATATATTACTATTGCGTGGGATTAGATAAAGTAATGTATGAACGGGCACATAACCTTGTGGATGCTTTTAAAAAATTCGGCTGCAATTCGTTTTAATTACCCCTATTATGATCCCATATCATAAACTACTATTATGTATCCTCTTTTCCAATTACAAAATATATCTAAGTATACCCCAACAGAAACTCGTTAGGTATAGCCTCAATAATACCATCGGCTAAAATAGAAAGACTTGGTTCTGTGCTGGTTACCCTGGGACCGGTAAGACCGTGAAGAAAAAAAAATTTAAAATGTAGTCAAGAATTTCCTGAAAATCCTGAAGATCCTGAACCAAATCTTACCCCATCCTGAACCAAATCCTGGCTACGTCCATGGACAGACAGACACTATCACAGCGTATTTCAACATTATATATTCCAAAAGCGTACCAATTAGTATTAATCGTAGACCACCATTTGCACAGATTTGTTGGGTGTCGATTGTTTCGCAGCTGATTGGGGCGTGACTTGCATGTCATATACTTTTTTGTAACGCTACCTCATTAGAGTCTCGGGTTCTTATCCCCGTCAATTTAAATACAACTTTTAATTACATTATAATGCACGTGTTCGAAAATTTTGCATCTCTTTCACACAATATCCGAGCGAAACAAATAAATTCCAATTCTTATAACGAACGGTCCGCCTAGATCATCAGCCGGAATGGGAAGTTTTTAGTTTTCAAAGAAATAAAACAGTCATAAACAGATCATATTTATTATTTTTATAGAATTTATTTATAATATCTGATTTTTTATTAACTGTCAATAGCCCGTGTGTTTGTATTTTGATCTTCAAATGACCGATGCACTGAAATTACAAAAAATAATTTTTAAAGGACGTGGAAAATTTTTATACTATTTTTAAGTAAATATATCATCAAGACTTTTAACGCATTAAGGGTAGGCAGAGACAATTGAATGCTGTCATACCTCATTTCATATATACAAAATCAGAGCAAATCGCTTATAGTACCATCACCACCTTTTTAACTTGCGGGGTGGCCAGACTCAGATACACGAGTAACAGTGTTCACATTTAGAGAGTTGGCCATATTAAACAAAATAGGTGGCAATCCTGTCTCACTCAAAGGACCTAAAGATGTGTTTTTGATATATGGCAACAGTGCTGACTTATCGTCGCAATTCTGCCAATGTCCAGTTTTTAATCTTGTGCAATAGTAACAATATGCCAAAAATCGGTAGCTAAGATGATCCCGCCGACTTTGATATGTCTTATTAATCATTGACTAATCACAACCATCACAGCGCGGACGGGATTAAACCGGATTCCCCATCACGCCACGACGAGACGCGTACGTTTATCGTCATGACAGGACGAGGAATCTAAAATTTACTTATAAATACAAACCAGCTCTGCTAATAACAACTTCCATGCGCGCTTCACACATCGACCCTATTAGAAGGAAAAAGAAGACTGCCACCAATATTGGGGCGTATGAACTCCATTCCATAGAATGTACGACTTAATCTGAAATAAGACCCTTAGTAAATTTCTAATTTTCTTAGACTAATCGTTCCTAAAACAGACCAATAATTACACGACTTGTGTCCAAGAAATATGTGGATAATGAAATTATTTTATAATAAATTAATACATACTAATATTAATAAAGCGTTTACCTTTGTAATTAAACATTGTGCTTTGATATATTATTATCATGTTTTCAATTAATTGTTTTATGGTTATGTAAATTTAAACGACATTTTTGTTGTTTTATTTTTTTATTACAGAATGAGTTACGGAATTTAATCTTATACAGCCAAAGATCCAAAATCCAAACACTTTGTGGAAAACTTTAGCTTTTTTATTAACTTTACACATATTTATATGAGCTACTAGCGGGCTCAGCAGACGTTGTACTGCCCAAACGTTGGCTTGCCTGCTATTTACTTTCCTTCGTCCGTGGAAAACAACTGCCACTGCCACTGCCACTGCCACTGCCACTGCCACTGCCACTGCCACTGCCACTGCCACTGCCACTACCACTACCACTACCACTGCCACTACCACTACCCCTACCACTACTCCAACCACTACCACTACCCCTACCACTACCCCTACCGCTACTATCCTATGTCCGTCTCCTGGGTTGTTTTTAAAATCCAGAAATATGTATTTATTATTTGTATTGAAAAATATTTGTACCAAGTTTCAAGTTGATTCACGCAGGAAATAAGATTTTACATACAAACGTATTTACCCCATTTGACCCCCTTAGGGGTTGAATATCGAAATTTCCTTCCTTATTCCTTGGCTACATAATAAAGGAAACCTCTGTGCAAAATGTCAGCTTCCTAGGTCCAAGGGTTTGGGCTGGGCGTTGATGATCAGTGAATCGGAACTTCTCTTTTTATATAATAGATAGATTATAGTTTTCACTTAAACATAGCATACAATTTAAATAAAACAGTATTGTAATAAAATTAAAATAGGAATTAACATATTATAAAACAAAATAAAACAAACCAAGAACAATAATATATTTTTGTTAAATAATAAAATTAAATAATTAAATTCCTATATTAGTAGCGTAATGTTATATAGCATATAACCGTCCTCAATAAAAAAATCAAGCCTATCAATAGTGTAGCTATCGGAAGCCGGTGGACAGATTTCATGAGGGAATAGTGGTGACCGATTAAATTTCTAGAATTTTTGGAAATACGCGGACGTGAAATTTTTCCCTGGACACAATTAATTTCATAGCTCAATATAACAAAGTAACCTTTTAACCAACTTTTTTTGCGGAAATGCAAATATGGGGGGGGGAGTGCGTGCCGGGTGGCAGAACAGAAATCCACGCTACGCCACTGACACCCAGTTTCTGAAAGGTCGATCAACACAGTTAATCTGCGATTAGTAAACATGACAGTTGTCAAATACGTGAAAATGTATGGACTTTGACAGTTGTTAATTAACTAATCTTTGATTAACTTTGACAAGGCTTTCAGAAACTGAGTGTGAGCCTCTCCTTCCATATAATATTATAATCTATTTTGATCCCGAATTTCATCCAAGTTCGTTCAGCCGTACAATCTCCCGCATTTAATATTAGTAGGATCATAGTGATCCAGATCCTTGCAAACGGATGTGATTATGGTTTGTGTACAGACTATTACTACGTTGTACTTAAGTAGGTATTGAATAACAGTTTTTTATTTATTTTTTTATATAAAAGTAGGTAACATTTTTTACTAGAAAGAAAGAAAGATTTGTCGTATTATGTAGGTACATAAGTTTTTAATTATAAAAACACCCATTGGTACATGGCCGGAATCCGGGACCGAACCCGTGATCTACCTAGTTAATACCAGACTTATTTTTTAATACTTTACTTGTATATTGCCTTTTAATGAACAGAGTATAAATGAAGTAAATTATCTAGTACCCTAAGCCCGGAGTCCCAGACATGTTTTCCGGGAGCCAAAAATCAAAGAAACATCATAGCTACTGCCGCACTGTATCCACCCCTTACATTAATTCCATTACATCCCTCGTCCTATTTCCTCTAGTTTCGTTTATTTGAGCAGTCCTAAATAAATATTAGAGCCTTGTTAGATATTTCGTCCCAAAGAAGAATAAAGGCTTTTCAATTGGTTCCTATATTGGATGAGTAGGCAATCTTTTAAGTTATAAGTGTATTTCTGTTTAATCTGCAGGTACTTAGTCTAGAAAGTGTTGAACCAATTTTTGTGTATCTTTTATATATCAAAAACTGTCAATCCAATCCAACCTAAGGGGATTCTCGAAAATGGATAACAGTTCCTCAGAAATTGAAGAACCAAAAAATGCTTCGAAGGGCACGCCAATCGACAGGCTTGACACCTGTTTTGTTTAATATGGAGAACTCGCAAATGTGGACATTGTTAGGTAATTTGGTCACGCCATAATAATATAGGTTTTTTTATTGTTTTAAAATATTTTAACATAAATTAATAGAATTTATATTCTTTCTACGTACAGTTTAGAAAAATTAATTCAACTCCCTTCCCTGTCTACCCCAAATATAATTAAGTATCCTAAAGGGTATATTAAATGCGAAAGTGTTTCTTTGTTTGACCTTCTTCCACGTCAAAATTAAGGAATTAATCGACGTGATTTTTTTTTGCACAGAGCGGGCTTTTCCCCGGAAATGCTTCGGAATAAATTCTTGTCACATTAACAACTGTTGAATCCGGGTCGGAAAGCTAGAAATAGATATATATAAATATACATAAATGATTTGCTGTCAGTCCTCAAAGCATAATATTTTGCAAGTATAATAAGTTTGTCCACTCATGGAAATATCTGTCACTAGTAATTTATTCTCTTGATAGTATTTCATTTCCATAAAATAATGTTTAGAACTAAGATAGTTTTAGACGATAGGTTCAGTGGTTTCTGGTCCGTCCCGCTTCAAATCCCAATAGGTACTTTGTATTAGGATATTGTTATTGCAGGCACCTGTATTCCAATCAATATTACCTATATTACAATAAAAGTTAAATGCTCTTCGTTGGTAAGCGCATCAATAGAAAACAGCTGGACCGATTTAGCCATTTTTTTAATGTTCAAAATAGTCTTAACAAGGTTTTTAGGGAAAGAAAAATTGGAAAAGTTGCAAGAAAACTTGGAAAATTCGGGAAAAATTTAAAGTGCCTTTTTCTATGGAAATTTTGTATGAACTCAAGATGAAAGTTAATATGAGCTCTACGGGGAAAGCCGGGACGGAACGCTTGCACTGTATCAAATTTCCAACTTTTGCAAAATTCTAATAATGTGCGACCGGGCAGATAAACAACAAAACCTAACAGAATTAGCAAAACTAAATTAACGTCAATACCTATTCATTCACACTTCTTCTGAAGATAAACTACTATTTGGAATTAGATAACCATTGGCAAATAAACAAAAAAAAAAAAAAACAAATCTTTACGGCTTTTATATCTTGCTGTATGGCCAGAGATACCAGTAATTTTTGCCAAGGCAAGTTGTTGCTATGCTTAATGAACCTAGATGTAGATAAGATTACTAGGTAGACCACGGGTTCAATCCGACAAACCATACCAAAACTGGCCACTCGTTAGGTCCTGGTATTATAGCCTCACAAATACCATCGGCCAAAAGAGGGAGACTTGGTCTTGCGCTGGGTACCCTGGGACGGTAACACAGTTTTCGGGAGCTGTAAGGCAACACGTGAAGAAAAAAAAATATAAAATTATATAAATTTGATACTGGGTCGTATCGTATACTTCTCGTACTTCGGAGGGCACTTCTTCTAAATGTTCTGTTTAATATGGACGACTGGCAAAAAGTGTACACTTGCCACATGGCAAGGGTAGGTACTATAAAGTACAAAGTAGGTAGGAACGTAAAATAATATAATTTCATAGCCACGACACGACCAATGTTTGGTGTTTCCGCTCGGTAGAAGGAGTCGCAATGGAGATGACAGCCAGGAAGTTCTCTTTACTGTAAACTTGCAACAAGCTGAACAAATTACACTCGACTGGCCGTTAGTGGACCTACAAAGTTGTAGAAATTTTCGAATAGAGTTTTTAAAGTGTAATTTTACTTCGTGTTCATAGAAGAACTGATAAATTGGAGAGTTAATAAATGTGCTATATATTGTTGGTTTTTAGCTTTCAAGACTTCAATAAAATCTTCATACCATTTCAACCAATGGAAGCCTGTTTGGGGTATGTAAGTCCCCCCCCCCTGCATTCTCCCAATTCAATTTAAATTTTGTCGCAAGCCAAATCTCTGTACGTTGCTTACCTACGCTTTTTACGGACTTGTTATGTATGTTTATAACTTTTAACGGGTACCTATACTAATAATTCTACTAATTATTTGTTTATAAGCAAGCGATTGAAATTATATTAGCGATGTTCACCTGTATTTATGCCATTATCTGTATAAACGAGAGGCATATTAAATTAAAGTAGTAGAATTGGGTCTCATGTCAATCTGGATATTTCATCCAAAGTGAATCTATGTAAGAAAAGGCTGTTCTACAATATCAATAGTCTTTGTTATTTTTATTTCTGTGTTAAAATTATTTCCTTCCTCTAATAATAAGAAGTAGAAAGTAAGCGTCCGTATTTAAATATAGGTTGGCAGATAAAACAGAACAAAGTAGGTAAACATAAGGAAAACGTAAATCAAAGGAACAACTAAAGTCGTTAAAAAGTATTTTTGTAATGAAAATTGTTGTCGCAGCAATCACGCTAATGGTTCTGTTCTCCATTCACTTGCTTTAAATAGCAACTTATTGTTAGAGATTTATTGTTAATACAAGTGAGATTATGCTTCATAGCTAAGTATACCTACATTAAAAAAAACGTAGCCGTCACAGAACGCCCGGCAGTTGTAAAACACGCAGTACACACACTCACACGGATAAGCAACGAAGTATTTAGTATACGCACACACAAGGGAGTAGAGAGCGGCGGCGGAGAGGGGGAGTAGAGACCGGCAGGGGAAAGGGGGCATGACGCAGTTTTCCGTCACGACATACGAGTCGCTCTTACCCCCAAGGCGCGCAATTTTTTTTTTATTCTGTGCACGGATTCGTCATCGGAGACAATAAGGTCCATCATATATCTATCGATTTTGGAAACAATCGGTCTAGTAACTAAAAAGTAAAAAAATAAGCATTTTTTTATTCTGACCACAGATTCGTATTCAGAAACATTAGGTTCCGTCAGATATCGATTTTGGAAACAATCGGGAAAAACTAAGTAGGTATAATTAGTCAACAGCAAGTTGTCAAAATTGATTACCTAACGGTCAGCGGCCGCTGAGCGGGGCGAAAGTATTTTCATATGAATTTTCTTCCCGCATATTTGTGTGTATATTTTTTAATTTTTCCGACATCAGTGTGAAGGTCGGGAAATTTCATACCTTCATAACTTCAGAATATTGTCATTGTATTGTACCCCTACGTGAAAGGTGGTAGGTATGGTCTCTGCCCAGGGTGGGTTTATGTGCGGTTATAAAAAAAATGCTAACTTACCTCTACGTGCCAACAGAGTTGTAATTTAAAAAAATTTTGCTATTTTTTATTTGCATATTTTCTATCTATCATCACGTCCTGTTGTTACGATCCTGACATGCCTCTTTCGCTTCTTTTATATTCATCATACCTTTCATACATGCTCGGTGTACTTTTAATATATTTATCGATCAATACATTTTTTATATGTTCAATAAAAGTACACCTAGGTCGTCCTCTGCCAGCATTTCCTTTCACTTCATCCATATAAACCTTTCTAGTCAATCTTTCATCCTTCATTCTTTCAACGTGTCCAAACCAGCATAAACTACTTTTCTTCATTTTAGTCACAACATCATGTTTCACTCCGCATTCTTCTCTAATGACATTGGTGAGGAAATTAACAGCTCTTACCTTCGAGATGTTATTTGTATCCATAGGTCGTTGGCTGTCTCTCTCTTCACCACTTAACTAACGAGATCGCGGGTTTGAGTAGGTAGGTATATTCTTTGTGTTGGCGTTACTTTGAGTGGGCGGCGCGGCGGCTCGACGGATGCGTATAGCGCGACTCGACCGTTGCGTATTTATCGACACGGAGCTACCGTATACACCGGTGCGTTGCGATCAACGTATCGATCTCCACTGAAGGGTCGTTATAATGAAAACGGAGGGTAGGTAGGGAAATATGTAAAAAAAATATGGCTTGTTGTATATGTGTACTGTGTAATACAAAATTGACCTGACCATACATCGTTCTGGATGCTGTCAATACGCTTTATATCAAGTTCAGTGTGGACGTGGGTCTTCCACCGTTATTTCTAGTAACTCTACAGACACCCATACTCAAAAAATATCCACGACAGAATATTCTAGAGACAATTTATGAACACAATGCCCCTAACTGACAAAACTATGTGCTGAACAAGAAGCTATGCAGTTCCCTCCTTCCTAATTAAGTGGCATAAAACCGCGTCACAAGAACTTTCAAGTCAGCAAAACTTTTACCCGAAAAGTTGGAAACGCTGACGTATCTAGAAACATGCATGTATATGGCTTGTTGCCTTGTACCGTGTTCTTCTACGGAGTTTCATAACTGGGTAGTTGAATCAGTCATTGGTTTTTATTTATTACTAGCGGCAGTGTTATCTGTTATGTGAGCAAGAGAAAATAGAAATCATTTGCAATCGGATCCTTAAACGGTTTAAACAACACGTACTGATCATAGCAAAATACGGAACAATACGTCAATTTTCTACAAAACGCCATCACCTAAATAACTAATAGATGGCAGTTAAAATAGTCCATTCTCTAAAATCTCTAATAACTCACCAGATTCGCAACTTACCATATTGATGTGAAACAATAACTACGGTAAAACCAAGACGTCTCAAAATTCAGAAGACGCTTGGTTTTGGTATACGCGCTGGGATAACGCGTTGGAATGAGGCAAGACCAAGCATCTCACACTTCGGAGACGCTTGGTTTTGGCCTACTGCACGCGGGCGCTGAAACAGTTAGCGGCGGGCCTGACTAGCGGGCCCGGCAGACGTTGTCCTTCCCAAACGTTGGCTTGCCTGCACTACCCCTACCCCTACCACTAACTTTGGATATTGTTCATACAAAAATACTAAAATCGCGATTAAAAAATGGGGATAGGGGGTAGGAGAGTGAAAAACAGTTTACGACCTATTCTCAGACCTACCAAATAGAATTTTATATATATAGATTATAGAGTAAGAGCCCAGGGCCGCCAGACACAACTTATTTTCTGAAAGGCAAAACGTGAGATACTGAGTAGCTTTTATATGTACTTTGAACGCCTGCATACCTGCTAAGTTTGCTCGACGGCTGATTTACAGGTATCAGGTGAGAAAGGTAAGTAAAAATAGGACTAACTTAACTTAAATTCTGATGGCTGTTTTTTATGTATACTTTATAAAACATTATTATAAAATAATATCCGCACTGCCAGACACTTTCCGTCGGCCATAACTTCTGGCAGACGTTTTAAAGCTCTTAAAAAATAATTGAACTTAACTTATATTCTGACGTTTGATTTTTATATATGTTATTTAGAGAACTATTTTAAAACTATATTTGTTGAGCCAGACAAATCGTATGGGCCAAACATCCCCCAGACATAAAAAATATTCAACCGTGAGCATGAGCGCGAAGGTACTATGCTTGCGTTTTAGAGCAAGTGAGACATCTATGTGAACTGATTTCTCTCTCTTAAATACACAGCCCGCCTTAAGTCTACTGTGTGCTGTATAGTAGGTAGTAAGAGTGCAACTGTTATACCCACAGAACAGGAAAGAAGAGAAGATTATGTAGTATTATTTGCTATCTACTATATTTTTTTGAGATTGAGATTGATTCCTGGCACTTCAAAGTAAGCGTTCAAAAATGCCACTTTTAGTAGATATCGTGTTTGCACCCTGCCTTAAATACTCCCGCGGTGTTTGAAAGCAATCTGAATTTGCAGTGAGTGAACGAAAATCGAATTAAAATATGACATTTGATTAATATTGATTTTATTCGCTTTTTTGTGTCCCGCGTCAAAATGCTTTGTCCCGATTTTTTTATTCAATTTTAGTAAAAGTCTCGAATTTCTAAAAAAATACATGGCAACCCTACTCTAATTATACCTCACTCAACTATTTTTTTCCTTTATTATTATTATTTCCAAATGTCTCCTAAATACGTCTCTGGAATGCAAAAATATGTCAATCCCGCTGAAGTATCCGTTATATGAACGAACAACACGGGGCATGGCAGAGTTTTGTGCGTAGTTCGTTTTTTTAAAAGCCACACTGAAAAGGTCACGCTGGGTGGTGCGGCGCGATCAAGCTGGCCTACGAGTGCAAGGCATATGACAAACATCATCAGCCGGTAACAGATCACCATAATAATATATATAATGGTGTAATCAGATACAAAATCTACAATTAGCAATCAATTACCTACATGTTAAATATAATGGTAGGTATGTGTGCATGTATGGGATGTGTGTGTGTGGTGGTGTGTTCGTGTGTGTGTCAGTCTATTTCTTTATTATAATGAAACAACACAAACATGAGACATTAAAACAGTTTATTCTATATAATATATACAATTAAATATAAAAATTGACCACATCGGCCGAGTTAGCATACATTTTGACAGCGACACTTTCGTTTCGGTCGAATGGCCTTGAACAGGCCAAAACGTTCATGTCCAACAAGGACCGGCCAGAGATAGCCCGGGTCCGAGAGGTCCGGCCCAACAATGTGCGTGCAAATTTGCTATGCCGGGCAAAGACAAGTACACAGAATTTGCCCGCACATTGTTGGGCCGGACATTCTCGGACCGGGTATGTCCTGCACAAGAATGCCGAGCAATTTGCTTGGCCGGACAAAGACAAGTACACGGAATTTGCCCGCACATTGTTGGGCCGGACCTCTCGGCCCCGGGCTATCTCTGGCCGGTCCTTGTTGGACATGAACGTTTTGGCCTGTTCAAGGCCATTCGACCGAAACGAAAGTGTCGCTGTCAAAATCTGTGCTAACTCCCCAGAGATAATTTTGGTTGCAGACTATTTTGTATCTAACCAAATACAACTAGGGAATTTTGTTATAACTTTATGGGTTGTCTTGTGGTTGAACCGTATTCAAACACCAGGATAACCGATGGTGGATTTAGCTGTATTTGCACAGTATTCAAATGGAGAAGAAATCGACCACAGACTCGTCGAATTCTTGTAACAAACGGTCCGCCTAGATTATACGGCGGCCGTAATGGGAAATTTTCGGTGCGATGCCGGACCAATGTGTGGCCTACGTGTGGTTTGTCGGATTAAATTAAAAAACCACCGGGTTTTCTAACACCATTTCTCAGCATCAGATTGCATAGACGTTCACGCACTATGAATATTTGCCATCCTTCCGCCGATGTCTCCAGTAGAACCTAAAACAAATAACGCAAACAACATTAGCATCACTTGTAAATGATAAAGTCTGTCAGTCTGTCTGCGATAAACTGCGGAACCTATAAGTTATTTAGCGAAAAAGTTATTTTTATTTATTTATTTATTTAATATTTAGATCCATCACCAGTTGTTACAGTAATACACTTATATATAATTACATGAGTTCTTAATTTAACTAAAAGTACAACCATTAAAGATGAATACAGCACTTATTTATGTTTTAACAAATTCTAAAAAAAAAGCGAAAAAAAAAACAAGGCAATAAACACGTAAAAACTTAAGTATGGCATTCCTGAACCGTGTAAGACTTATACAGTGTATGTCTGTATGTACAATATAATTTAGAGATCCTTGCCAAGGGAGAATTGGACCCCATCACAGTCATCACAGGATACCTTCCTGGTGCTTGGAATGTTACACAGGCGAGGAGATCCGGACAGTCAATTTGGTTATTTATAAGTATGTACATGAAAGTAAGGTCTAGCAAAGTATAGCGCCCCTCCAACGACATTATTGAAAATAAAATAAGAGTCCATAACAATATTCGCTATAAATGAAGGTAAAATATTTAAAATATTTTGCTAAGAACAACATCTTATTGTATGTGACAATTATCCGGTAATAATTATTATCTCTATATATTATTTCTTGGTCACGTAATCTACTAAAAACGCACGTGTTCGAAAATTTTGCATCTCTCACACCATTCGCACCTAGGCTACGCGTGAATAGAGAAAGATCAAACAAAATCGGTACAATAAAATACACAAAACGGACTTCAGTAAATCAAGTATTGTACAAAAAATATTAAAATTAGCAAATTCTAGTTAATGGATCCTTAAAGTATGTTTACTCTAAATGTTAAAAATATATACTTTAGTTAGTAAATATATTAAGAGAACTCGAGTCGCCAAGTCGGTTGAAAATATGCGTCAAATTGACGTCTTTCAGGGCTTCATAAAACCTAGGTGTAGTTGATATTGACATATTTTTATATTTATGGCCATATTCATAAACACATTTTAGAAACGTTTTAGTTAAAATATGTTTTGTCACTCTCTAACAAACCTGTCTTTACTAATAATAGAAAGAAACAAC
The DNA here is from genome assembly GCA_963924495.1 of Nemapogon koenigi. NCBI lineage: Eukaryota > Metazoa > Arthropoda > Insecta > Lepidoptera > Tineidae > Nemapogon > Nemapogon koenigi. Next base: position 8,917,384 of record OZ004647.1, on the reverse strand, counting down.
ACATTTTAACAAAAACGTTGCTATAGATAATTTCACATAATTTAAGTTAATAAGTTATGTACAAAACTTGATTTGCTGAAGTCCGTTTTTGTATGGGACAATTATTATTCCATTTAATGACGAAAAATAAACAAACAAATCAAAATTAAATGTTTATTTTAAAATTAGACTAATATATATAAAAAAACTCCATCTGTTGGAGATCAGTTGAACTAACGGTGCGAAGTCATCTGTATTATTATATAAGTAAAACCTGCGCGGCTGTCAATTTTGTGGTATGAGGCGGGACGGCATCATCGCTATAGGTTGGCGTCCGCCTTGTGATGTTCGCGCAGGCTGTTGGTTTTAAATACTTATTTGCTGGATAATATACACATAACTAGATTATCCCACTAATATTATAAACGCAAAAGTTTGTATGGATGTATGTGTGGATGTTTGTTACTCAATCACGCCAGAACGGCTGAACGGATCTGTATGAAATTTAGCACAGAGATAGATTATAGTCTGGAATAGCACATAGGCTACTTTTTATCCCGCAAAAATGTATGGTTCCCGTGGGATAGATTTGTTTTTCACGAGATCGACATGATTTTTTGCATAGTGATAGTTCAGTGGTCAGAGAATGACAAATACTAATTTTTATACCGAAAAAGCGGGCGGTGGAGGGGCAAATTACAGCCGCGGGATTATTTCTTTTTGAATCTATTTCCACGCGGGTGAAACCGCGGACATCTGATTCTTTGTCATTTTTTCACGCCAGAACAGAGCAACGGATAGACGTGATTTGCACAGAGATTGTTGGAGGGACGGTGAGTGACACACGGTAATTATCCCGGGAATGCTTTGGGTTAAATTCGTATGTCACACATTTCAAAACATTTCCAAGGGCGAAACCGAAGCGACAACTTAAGTTATTCAAGCATAATATATTTTATCCACTAGCATTCCGCCCCCGGCTTCGTCCGTGGATATTTACGAACAAAATAAAATATACCCTACCCCTACCCCTACCCCTACCCCTACCCCTACCCTCTACCACTACCTCTATATCATCAATAGTTTTCGCAGCGCACGCGATGTAAGGAATTTCTTAGGTCCTTTTTTTACACCTTGGGTTACATTATTGGATTTTAGTAAGGATCCCTAATTTTTTTTGAAAATAGAATATAGCCTATGTCACTCAGGGTGAATGTAGCTTTCCAATGGTGAAATAATTTTTGAAATCGGCACAGCGGGCTTATTCTGCTCGTTTTAAGCAGCGCCAAAGCAACGCCATATTGGCGCTATTTCAAAAATCCGTACTCTCCTTGTCATTAGCAATGTCGTTTTAGCGATTTTCAAACGATAATCGTTACGGGAGGTCATTGTATGGAACTTCATATATTCGTATTCTCCTCGTTTAAACAAGTTCGCCGATCTGTCAAACTACGATAATGAAATGGTTTTCAAAAAGTTAGTTTCTTTTGACTTTATTGTTATTTTTTTACCATTATTTAGTGTTTATTACAAATTATTGACTACTTAAGCCATCGCTAAGAAACATTACGCCCCTATTTTGACGGAGAAAGCAGAATTGACCAAAATAAAAGTCGAAAACATCTATACCTAGTCTTTTATTTATCTGTGTTTCACAATAGTTTAGTCAGCGTATTATATTTTGTCTGACGTTCACGAAATTAATTACTTTTATGATAAAAATAAAATAAGAATTGGCTGTATTTATTGCCTTTTTCATGGAAGTTAAATAAAAAAATATATTATCATAATTTTTTTTTTTTTTTTTTTATTTTGGATTTAGGCTGGATACAAGTCCATTTGCCTCTGTCATAATATTATAACCAACATGTTGCCATTTGAAAAAAAAGATTTATTTTTCATATTCATATTATTGGCAAATAAAAAATAGCATTAAGTGTTCATCGATGTATTTATGGTTCTACAATCGAAATATATAATAAAATCGTTAATTAATTTAAAATATACATGAAAAATTGTTTATATAATGATTAACATTATTACGATGGTAACATTACTCAAGAAGTTTTGATACCGCTTGGAAGTTTTTAAACCGCTCTGACACAATAGTAGGAGAATACGGATTTTTGATAGCGCTATTCTAACATCGTAATAGTATCGCAACCAAACGATTATCGCGTGCGTTTTGAGCAGAATAGGCTCGCAGTAGTTTTTGAGTTTATTCATTACAAACTTAACATACACACACACACAAAAATACAAATCTTTCCTCTTTATAATATTAGTAAGTATAGATAATATTTATTTGTTCGTGTTCTATAGATTTAAAAACTACTGGACCGATTTGAAACTTATTTTTGCATCTTATTGTTCGCACTTGCGCCAAGGTTACACGCTATTTAACATCACATTACCTACCCAAAGGGATGAATTGTATTCCTAATACAAAGCGTACGAAGTAGCGGGCAATCAGCTAGTATTACTTCTTCTTATTATTTTATAATGGCTCCATCAATGTTAATCGATGATTTGCCAATGTCAAGTATTATAGATGTCACAGTAACAATAGCCGATTAATCGGTAGCGACTGTGATATGTCCTATTAATCACTGACTAATCACAACCATCACAGCGCGGACGGAATGAAACCCGATTCGCCATCATGTCACGGCGGGGCGCGCGCGTTGTCCGCCATGACCTGACGTAGAATCCAGCTAGTATTATATATTTATAGATTACCGTAATGACATTGTCCTTAGTTATAATGTAGTATCACTTTTTCCAAATTGCCTTCAATCTGGGAGTATACACGATGATTCCTCTTTATGTACTTTTAAATGTTCCTGTTAAATAATTACATATTTTATTTTAATATAAAACATAAAACCTTAAAATTAAATACTAGCTACATTTTCCCGCTGAATCGCTGTGGTGGTTCGTTGAGCGAAGAAGGAGCCAGCCCTTTGTCTCCAGACGAGATGATCGGTCGTGGGATATATCTTTAAACTGTTTGGCATTTGAACCCCACGGACCTAGAGTAGCTACATATTTCAAATACTTATTTTTATATATGGCGCCAAGTACCTACACCGTTTTATAGTGTAGTTTGAGTCAGTAGTTAGTAGGAACTCAATTTTGCTCTATCGGAAAGCAGGACTTCATGGTTACAATAATAATAAAAAATCATCGGCTAAATGAGGAATATTTTGTCTTCCGCAGGGTACGAGGCCAGCAACGGTTCCCGGGAGCTGTAAGGTAACCCGTGATGAAAGAAAAACATAAATAAATAGGTACCTCATACAATTCATGAGAAGAAAACTTTTCATTACACCGCATGCAGATGAATATTATATTCAAGAGCTGTTTTGAATCATCTGAAATGAAATATATGATTTAGATATTTCGTTTGAACTCTTAAAATAACGTGTGGATATACGCAGACCAGCCCCCCTATTCTGAATCTCTGTTGCTAACATAAACGTGTTCTTAACCGTACACAGATTAATAATGTACGATAGACCGAGTACGCAGCGTGCACGGTATATTCACTCTCGGCATGTCATATTTATTAATCTGTGGACGGTTACCAACACGTTTTTGTTAGCAACAGAGACACAGAATAGAGGGACTGACCTGGTTCGAGTCCCAAAGTGCAATGTAGACACAGTTCAATGTTATTAATTATTGTAATATTATTAAAAATTGTTTTTTTAATATAAACCTTAAATAAAATCTAAAGATTAAAATAAACCAGGTCCGCGTGGAATAGTGGCAAGAATACTGGCTGCATTTCCCTGCTGAATCGCGATGCTGATTCGTTGAGCGAGGAAGGAGCTAGCCCGAGCTAGTCGAGGGGATACATCTTTAATAAAATTTTTGGCATTTGAACCCCACGGACCTAGAGTTTCTACACCAAACGGCACAAATTTGTAGTAACTTTATGGCGGTTCGGAACATCGCACGAGACGATGCACAGTGCACTATATTAGGTATGTGCGGGACGTACAATGATGCAGCGGCGGCGCATACCCCCGCGCGCGCTCTCGTCACCCAAAATATTTTCGACTTGACTGTACCTGCGCGTAAACTGGCCACTCGTTAGGTATAGCCTCACAAATACTAAAGGAGGAAGAATTGTCTTACGGGAGCCGTAGGGCAAATTGGGAAGTTATAAAAAAAAAGTTCCACTGGAAACAAGTATTTAATGGACCTGGGATTAAAACCTAAAGCGACTAGGATCGCTAGGTCAATCAAATCAAATATTTATCTTATTTTACACAGTTTAAAAGAATTTACTTACTGTTTTCTTCAACATCATTGTTCTGGACAGTTGATTTTGTAGCTCGATTATGAATTCGCATATGCGCTATTAGTGAATTCTTCCCTAAAATTATTAAAAAAATAAAATAATGAACATACATAAGGCTAAATTTTTTTAATAATGACGTTTATATTTAAACTTCTATCAGGTTTACAGTGCTGCACAAAAGCAAATTATTTGACGGATTAGACGGTATAATGTCACAAATTAGTGCGATTTTAAATACACGTAAACCATCATCGTGGAACGTATCTAGTAGTGAAACCAGAACAAAATCCGTTCAGTCGTTTTGGAGAGAATCGGGCACATAACAGACAGACAGACGCGGCGGGAGGACTTCTTTTATAACTATGTAGTGACGGTATGAGTGAATCATCTATTGTGATGTCTATCAAGAGCGGATCCAGGATTTCATTTGGGGGAGTGGGTCTCATGCTTGAGATTAATCAAGGGTTTTAGAGTTGAAAGGCACAGAAAATGTTGATATCACAGAAACAGTTGGGGGGGGGGGGCACGGGGATCCGATAATGATGCCAATTTCAATAGTAGGTACAGATAGATACTCACATGCAAAGCACTTTTGACATTTCTGACAAGTATATGGTTTTTCGCCTGTATGTTTTCGTATATGGAGCAACATGACATCTGAAATTACAATTTTTATTTAATTTACAAAGTGTATTACAATTTACAATGTTTCTTATTTACAGATTAAGCCGGAGCTGAACGTAACATTTCAATTTGTGCGCTACTTAGGCCCGGTGCCCACACATCTTGCTGTGCGTTCGAGCATACAAAGAATAACCAATACTGGACACCGAGCGTAGACAGTGTATAGGTCGCGCCAAATAAGTTTAGACTTGGACAGCGTTAGCGCTGCCGAAATAATTACATGTACATTACCACTAACTACATATTTATTAAGTTACTAAGCCTGTCGTTCCGTCTCGCCCCTCAAACCGTTCATACCACCAAAAGGACCCATAAATCGTCTATTGCGCACGTGGTGCGTTAAGCCTAAACTAATGTAGACATATGTCTATTGGTTAAATGGTTACTCTGTGAACGATCAGACTTCTATTCTATTCTATTATTTGTGTTATGGCTCCATCAGGGTGGTGATGATTTCGCCAATGTCAAGTATTATAGACGTTATAGTATCCATATTCAATATGCTGTGATGTCTTATTAATCACAGACTTATCACAAATATCACAGCGCGGACGGGATTAAATTGCATATCCCATTATGCCACGACGGAACGCGTGCTTTGGTCGCCATGACATGACGTAGAATCAATTGTGCGTTCGCTAAGTGTTGTTCTTGAGTGCGGGTGTTAGAGGCCTCTCAATATCAAAGTACCTCAATGTAGCCTTCCGTCTCCACGTCACATAGAATCTTAGAGTACCCCCTCCGCCGTTTTTCTGGTAATTTGCCCTTAGGGTGGGCTGTGTAACGCGCAGCTACCGCGCCCGTTTTTTTTATAGAGAATAGACGACATGTGACCTTGCCACTGCCTAGGTGGTTGGTCCATGAATGCGCAGAGCATAAATACAGTGATTAATAAGACATATCACAGTCGGCGGGATCATCTTAGCTACCGATTAATCGGCATATTGATATATCTATAATACTTGACATTGGCGGAATCATCAAAACTTTGATGGAGGCATAACACAAAAAACAGAATAAAATAGAAAGCACAGTTGACACTTGTGTGTCGGCGGATACTGTGAGAATATTTGCACAAACCAATGTCTGTAAGAAATCGAACATTTTAGTAGGAGAATGATCACACTTCGATAAGTATTGCTCTTGAATACGTGTGTTAGTCTCGGTCAGTAAAATCAAAACGTAACTTACATTTCTGTCTAAAACCACGATTGCAATGCGGGCACTTATGTGGTTTTTCAGCTGTATGTACTTGCTTGTGCTTTTTGAGATTACACAACTGTGCGAAGCCTTTCTTACATATGTCGCATGTAAACGGTTTTGTGGTTCTATGAGATCTGTAAAATAAATATGATCACGATCAGCCCCCTTAGACAATGTACGAACGCTAGTATTCTATTCTCTCGGAACGCTAAATCCTAATATTATATGCAGAGATTTAGAGAGATTATAATGATTATATGAAAGTATGCGCAGCACATAAGAAGCATAATTTATGCATTTTAGCTACTTAAATAATAAAAAATCTGAAAAACAACAAGCGGGCATAACCTCAAAAAACCTGATCGACCAAACCATTCGCCATTTTTTTTTCAGCGTATTACGCTAATTGAAGATAAATTACGCTTCGTTTTCTAATTCAATACTTCAAGGAGTTTGTATACAATAGGCCCTATTGTATACAAACTCCTTGAAGTATTGAATTAGAACTATTGAATAGGGTATATAAACTTCTTGGTTTCGTCAGAGTGAATGACAGTTTAGTTAGATCACGTGGTTGTATTTCAGTCGGTTCCATACATTTAATCTATTCTATATAGAATAGAATAGAATTATTCTATTCGTTTAGTTGTACATTGTCTAAGCCCCCAGGAATGCCTCCGACCCTATAAGAAAGGAAGTGGCGATTTCCACTTAATTGGTGACCAGGGTTGCGTGTTTAGAAAGTAAATAAGGTTGATAGTTTATTTTTTGATTACTGTATCTAAATTAACTAAGGTAGGGACTAATTAAGGCAAACTGAAATTAACGACTGAAGAGCGCGGGGCGGGTAGCTAAGTTACATGTGTGTGCGTGTGTGTGTCATGCAAGTGTGAGTAGATATAGGGGACATCACACCCTCCCTTACAAAAATTAAAAGCTACAAATAAGAAGCACAAATTATCTAATCATCTGCGAAATTGTACACATTTTATCTAAATCTCAATTTTACATAATAAAAAACCACACTATTAGTGACCATAACTTAACACGTTTGCAAAAAGAAAATAGTGCGTGATAAAAATCGACTTATGCAAAATCTACAAAATAACCCATTCCGATGTTTTTTTTCATAAATATAATTAAAAAACTACACGTACCTACCCAAGGGCACGTACACAACGGCAGCCGGTTGACTGAATTCAGCGAGTCGGGGCGAAAGTATCGGTGAAGTCAGCATAATGTGCGGGACAATACAGCAAAACTTTTATTTTTCCAATATTCATTAAAAGTGGCATGGCTATCTTCTCCGTCATTTTCCCGCCGACTCGCCAAATGCATACAACCGGCGTCCTTTGTGTTCGCACCCTAAGTATTTAAAAAAAACATAAACTTACGCCATATGAATCTTCATAGTGTACTGGTCTCCGAACTTCTTGAAACACACTCCACATATAAGGAGATTTTTTGTATGGATCCTCCGATGTCGGCACAGGGAAGTACGCCATCTGAATTGTTTTCCTGAAAATTGGTAATTACAACGGAATAAGAGAAGAATTTAAAATGTCAAATATAACGTGATTTATTAAAGACTGTAATTATAATTAGAGAAGAATGCGGAATGAAGAAAAATAGTTTACACTGGCTTGGACACGTTGAAAGAACGAAGGATGAAAGATTGACGAAAAATTTTTGTATTGCAGAAACGAAAGGAAATTCTGGTAGAGGACGAACTAAGTGTATCTTGTATGGAATATATAAAAAATATATTGATCGACGGCAATGTTAAAAGTACCGAGCATATATGAAAGGTATGGTAGGTAGAAAATGGCATTCAATTTTCTGCCCACCCCTCTTGGGATATTACCGTCGTTATTCGCGCATACATAGAGCAAAAAACAAATGCTTGATTGTATTATTTTATATGATACTAGACTTTCCGTGCCCGGATCCGCCCGTGGATATATTAGCACAATATAAAATATAGCCTATATTACTTAGCGATAAGGTGAAAGAATTTTCAGATTACCCTCCAAACTAACTTTACCTCTTTATAATATTACTAGCTGTTAATGGTTACTGCTTCGATCCTTTGGTTCGTAGGGTGATGTTATATAGCCTATAACCTTCCTGAAGAATTGGGTTATCAAAATGCAAAAAAAAATCAAATCCGACTGGTAATTCTAAAGATTAAGGGGCGGTGGTCAAGTTCATCTTGTATCTGTCAAAAATATGGCAAATCTCATGAGTTTATTTATACAACGATTCCACGACACGCCTTGGTGGATAGCACACGCGCCGCGGAGACGTGTTGGGGAATCCAGTTTAATCCCGCCCGCGCTGTAATAGTTGTGATTAGTCAGTGATTAATAGGACATATTGCGGCCGGCGGGAGCATTCTACCTACCGATTAATCGGCTTATTGTTACTGTGACGTCTATAATACTTGACATTGGCGGAATTATCAAAACCCTGATGGAGCCATTTTGAAAAAAATAGAATAGAATAGAATATTTATACAACATTTCCTCAGCACACAGTTGATAGTTATTATTTTAAATTGGATTGAGCCATATATTCATTATTAAGAGTTCTATATAAACGCAAAGGCACTGTTCGTATTGAAAACTACGGCTCTTTAGAACGCTAAATAATAAAAATATGGCTCAATCCAATTTCAAATAATAACTATCACTGTGTGTTGAGGAAATGTTGTATAAATAAACTCACGTTTCCAGGATTAACTGAGATTTGCCATGTTTTTGACAGATACAAGATGACTGAGAGCCACGGATCCTTAACGCGTTCAAAGAAACAAACAAACAAACTCTTTAGCTTTATTATTAGTATAGACGTACGTACGTAATATATGTACATAATTACCACAATACGGACACAAATGAGCCTTGTGATTAGGATTCCTCAATTCGCCCGTGTGTATTTTCATATGTTTAGACAAATTGGAAGAATCGGCAAAGGCACGACCGCATTTTTGACAAACATAAGATTTGATTATGTTGCGGTGAGTTTGTAGATGACGGGACATCCCCAAAACTGATATAATTTTGCCACACTCGGAACATGGTACCTTATGATCCTGCCTTAAGTGAATCTGGAACAATGATAAATGAACCATTACATAATAGACTATTCCACTAAGTATGCTGATTGCGTTAGCGGTATTTTTACATAAATATTACTTTATAGTCCATAGATATTTCCTGAGATATTTACATTCAAAGTTTTAAGTAAAATGTATGTACCCAAAACCTTTATTGCCACGCGACCGATTTTACGTCACACCGCGCTAAACACCGCCAGTGTGCAGGCGCACCACGCTTGTGTAGAGCGCAGTGACGTCACTAGGTTCACGTCGCGTGGGAGCATCGTTTCTTCTCGCGCATCAAATAAGTAAACTTTAAACTGCCATAACTTCGTCAATTCGTATCGTATAATAATAAAACTTGTGGCAAATTTTAAGTTTTGGTTAGTTCTTTTATTCTAATTAATAAAAAAAATTGGGTGGAATATCTAGTCTATTATAAAACAAAGTCCCTGTCTGTCTGTCTGTGCTTCATTGACTCTGAAACTACAGAATGGATTTCATTACAGTTTTCAAGATATAGAATGATAGATCCATGAAGGTTGACGAGTATTAAACATGGACCCTATCACGTGTAGGAGCAGTATTGATTAATTTTGTAGTTTTTAGCATATATAGCACAAAATCATGTAGGAAAGAATTGTGTAGAAAAAAAATATCTACAAAAAGTCTAGTTGGGTTAACAAAAACGATTTTAAGAGGGTCAGCTAAGCCAGCAGGCTGACTTACTGGATTATAGGTTGGGCACGAAAAAAAATTAAATTGGTCAAGTGAACCCGCGGATTAAATGGGCTGTGGGCTCAGTTGCCCCCAAAATGATATCTTAATAGATTCTTTTTTTTTGTCATGGGTTGCTTTACCAAAACCATGTTACAGTCCTAGAGTACCCAGCGAAAGACCAAGTTTCCCTCGTTTAGCTGATGGTATTTGTGAGGCTATAACTAACGAGTGGCTTTAGTTACAAATATTGCTGCATCTTATGGTAAATCCATGTATAACAGTGAAATATTTTGTCAAATTAGTTCAGTAGATTCGTAATTCCTTCTTAGGAACAAGCAAACTCACTCACTCTTTATTAGATTAGTTCAAGTGATAATATTCAAGTAACATTTTATTCCAGCAAATATGTCTTGTCTCCCTCCATCAAATCTTTCAGCCAACATGATAGACAGAGACAAAACATTGTATAACTAAACAGATGTTCAACTACATTTTGTAAGGCCTCCTAAACTTAGTCCTATCTATCCTAATCTTGTAAAGGCGTGAATATCAATGCATTCACCTCCATTTCCCTTTTATATTGAAACTGTTTTGGACAATGTGAACAGACAAATAACTCTTCATTTGTCTCTACTCTTCCATATTCTTCCAAATTCTCATATTCAGTAGAAATATCTTCTTCTTCCTTCTTTATCACACACTTTGAGCTACCCTCAAATTCTGGAAAAAATATGTATTGGATTAGAATCAATTTTCCAAATTGTATTACGGTTCCAGAGTACCCAGCGGAAGACCAAGTTTCTCTTGTTTAGCCGATGGTATTTATGAGGCTATAATACCTAACGAGTGGCTAGTTCTGTTGAGGTATATTTAGATGGACAGTTTGTCTGATTATGTACATAAGTTTTTAATTAAAAAACCCATGGCCGGTATCCGGGATCGACTTAACCACTCGGCCACCGACGCACCTTGTCTTGCATGTATGTATGTATTTAAAATGTTAGTGTAACATGTTATATTTAATTAAATAATGATGGAGCTATACCAAATATACTCCTATATCTATACTAATATTATAAAAAGGAAACATTTGTAAGTTTGTTTGTAATGAATAGGCTCAGAAACTACTGGGCCGATTTAAAAAATTCTTTCACCATTAGAAAGCTACATTCTTCGTGAGTGACATAGGCTATATACCATCACGGCATGACGACGGGAACGGGGTGGGCAGAGGTGAACATGACAAAAGCTATGTACGAAGTGTATGTTTGACAACATTCTGAAATAGACACGTACGAAGTCGTGGAAAACAGGGTAGGGGTAGGGGTAGGGGTAGGGTAGGGGTAGGGGTAGGGGTAGTTGTAGGGGCAGGGACAGGGCTAGGGGTAGGGGGTAGGGGTAGGGATCGGGGTAGGGGTAGGGGTAGTGCAGGCAAGCCATTATCTATGAGTGCTGTAGGGTATATTTTATTTTGTTCGCAAATATCCACGGGCGAAGCCGGGGGCGGAATGCTAGTAGTTAATATGTAGGTACAATTCAAATGTTGGTAAGCCAATATGCACCCTTTTGGTTGTCCACTTAATAAAATAAATAAATAAAAAATAAAAATAGCCTTTATTTTGCTGACCTTAGTTGTCCACTTACCAAAAAACAAATTATCTGGTACAGTATTAGATACAGTTTCCAGTTCTTCATGACTTGGTTTGACATCTTCTTGACAATCCTCTGAATTATTACTAACAGCGATATTTATATTTGATGATTCTATCTGAAATTAAATAAGAGATAAGGTAGAAAAGGATTGTATGTTCGGAATGTCCATAATGGCAATGGATGGCTACCGAAAAATTTGTGTTGACAATTTTTTGGCAATACTTATTATAGCTGTAAGATTTATAATACCTAATAAATTATTAGAAAATTGTATACCTATATGTATTTTCATTTAAAAAAACATCATTTTTAATTTATTTTTTTCAAATCCCTGTGAAAATGATGATGACGTCACATCTTGCAAACCAACAAAATTATGATCACAGATTAGAAGAAATCACAAGAAAATGATGACAGATTGATTAGTAGTCTGTGGTTATTTATTTGACATTTAAATGAAAGTGACGTCCCACTAAATCTCACTCAATCTCACCAAGGCAGTCTAAATTAAAAGAAAAATAGCTCACGTAATTAATGGATGCCCCCTTGTGTAATTTAATAATGTTAGGAACATTCACATCTCACCATTACTGTTAGAGAGGGATTATGCATCAGAGAAAAGGGGGAAAACTCAAATCCTTCAATCGGTGATCAACAAGGAGACATCCAAAGAGGAAATATTTATCTCTGTTTCCCTGTCAAAAGTATGATCCCTTTTAGACTGTGACAACTTGATTTTGGCAAACATTTATGGAGCCACAGGTAAAGAAGAATAAGAAGATTACTTACAGATTTTTCTAGAATTCCAGTAAGAGTTTGGTAACTGGTCTTTACCATTTGACAAAAGTTGAATGTTGAACTTAACTTCATAACACATCTAGTACATATTTGTTGAGGATACTGATCAGTTTCATACACCTAGAATTTTTTCATAGAAATTATTGTTCCTCCTGAATCAAGAATGTCCCAGAATCCTGATTCTGATTTCTGGTGCAAAGAATATTATATTACTGGCATACAATAGATTTAATATAGCAATTATAGCACTGAGAGGGTGTCCAAGAATACAATGTTTTAATGAAATAACTAAAAAATGTTCTTAGAAAAGTATGCAGAAGTAATCAACTTTAAATCTGTAGGCCTTTATATAGCATAGCTAGATAACCTTTGTAACCCCATTTAATCAGATTTTTTTTTTTCTTCACGGGTTGCCTTACAGCTCCCAAAACCGTGTACGGTCCCAGGGTACTCAGCGGAAGACCAAGTTTCCCTCTTTTAGCCGACGGTATTTATGAGGCTATACCTAACGAGTGGCCAGTTATATATGGGAAAAATAGGAATCAAACTAATAACCCAAGAGCCTGTTTATGATTAAGTATATATGAATGAGTCACATATTAAATATTATAGATATTACCAAAATATAGTACCTCTAATGAAATGACACTCTGAAGCATTTCCCCCAAGCTAAGACCAAATAGAGGTTGTGTTTTTACATTTGTTGATAAACAACAACGGCAACATATAGCAAACTCTTCTAATTTTAACGTCATTACTTTATTCGTGCAAAACGCAATGATTATAATTACTAATGTTCTATAGGCAATACGTAATTTAAATTAAAAATTCATCTAAACATGAAAACTTATTGTTTGTTTACAAAAAAAAAGTGACATCATCACATTCATCACTGATCACATGCATGACATTACTGACAGTTATATTTTTTGTTTTAAATTTGGTTGAGTAAAAAGACATCCATCGTATACAGCCATTACGTTTTTTCTAACTTTAATATTGTTTTGTTCTTTATATTTTGAATATTGTATAATTTATATTATACAGATTATACTACCCCTGATGGTGTTGTGGCGGCACAGCTCGTCGATAGATGTCGTATCCTTACTGTGTCACAATATTTAAATTGAAACCTGTATCGCGCTATTGAAAATATTTAATAGATTGGCATTATTAAACATTGACATTATTAAATTACACAAGGGGCATCCATTAATTACGTGAGCTATTTTTCTTCTAATTTAGACTGCCCCCTCCGCCTTGGTGAGATTGAGTGAGATTTAGTGGGAGCCCCCTCTTTAAATAAATGTTTTTAACCATTCCAGTCATTCCCACATCACAACATGTGATCTTACAGTCCATTGCAGCTGACAACGCTACTAAAATGTTGGTTTCATACTGTAACAACCTCTGGTCTGGGAAGGGAGTCATGTGGCGGCACATGGTGGCAATAGATGTATGCCAATCTATTATTAAATTTCAATAGCGCAATTACCTGTACAGGTACCTGTACAGGTTTCATTACTGTCTCACAATATTTAATATTTAATAGATTGGCATACATACAACTTTCCAGTGACAATCTTTGAGGAGTATTCCCTTTTACTTAGTTGTTGGATTGTTGTGTATTGCCATTTCTATAGGGCAATAACACAAAAAAAAAAAAAATATATAAGAATGTATTGTATGTTCCAGTATATGTATCTAGTATAATATTATTAGTATTAGTAGTAAAACATAATAAATTCTTATGCTCAGTGATTTAAATTTATAATATATTATTATGTTGTATTATATTGTGGTATTTGTCGATTTTAAAGGAATCAATACAGTATATAATCACATAACAATATTAACTACTCTTTCTTTGAGACACAACTATATTGTGAATGCATCTGATATTTTTTGTATAGCCACATTCATGTAGAAATTTTAATATGAAACAATAGATTTAAGCCAAACAGTAACAAAATTCCCATTACAATAAAATACAACAATTATAAACAAATAAATATTTAATATTCAGAAAAAATATCTTAGTCCTACAGAACCTTGTAAACCAAATTACAAAATTATTTTGAGGCACTCCCTGATGTGACACCAGCTGCTGTTGATGAGGCAGTGCTATCATTCTCCATTACATGTGACGGAGGATGTTCTAATACATTATCAATGAGACCAAAACTTCTAGCTTCTACCGGAGACATAAAATAATCACGTTCCATAGAAGTCTGAACTCTCTCTTGTGGCAACCCTGTGTGTCTTACATACAAAGCATTAATTTGTTTCTTCAATTTTAATATTTCTTCAGCTTGAATTTGAATATCTGTAGCTTGACCTCGAACACCTCCGGAAGGCTGGTGAATCATAATTCTTGAATTAGGCAATGCATGCCTCATACCTGGTGCGCCAGCAGCTAAGAGTAATGATGCCATACTGCATGCTTGACCAACACACCATGTAGCAACTGGAGGTGTAATATATTGCATTGTATCATAAATACCAAGTCCTGAGGTAACATTTCCTCCAGGAGAATTAATATATAGATGCACAGGTTTTTTGCTTGATTCAGATTGCAAGAATAGAAGTTGAGCTACTACTAAGGAGCTTATGTCATCGTTAATAGGCCCCATAAGACAAATAATACGTTCTCTCAGAAGTCTTGAATAAATATCATAGGCTCTTTCACCTCGACCTGTTTGCTCGACGACTATAGGGATCATACCAAGCTGAAGATTTCTTGATACGCTAAATTGTCTACATTCTATTTTATGATACTTCACTTCCTTGGTGCATCTCAGTAACCTGAATACTTGTTTTATTGAACTTTGCATGATTTTCTCTTATTGAACTTAACCTCAAAATTCAAATCTAGTCCAAATAATTTTATAAATTCGTCCTTCTTTTCTTTAAATACTTTTATTAATTCTTTATGTAATTATCTTTTTTAAATTGTTTTTTCTCGCTTTGAATAGGAATAAAATAATTTGTTGACGACTTGACACTTGTTTGACAGTTGCTGACTGACTCTGTGGACTGAGTGACTGATCTGATCATCCATGACTGATCGACCCGACCGGAACCGGAAAGGGGAAATCCATAAAAGAGTACTCTTTGGGGTAGAGAGTAGTATATTCCTTGCTTTGGGGCTTTGGGGAAATCAATCTTGTATCTCGGTAGAGAGTAGTATATTCCTTGATCTTGTATAATATTCCTTGCTTGAAACACTCGAATGTAGGTAGAGAACTAGAGAGTAGTATATTCCTTGCTCGAATGCTTATTCACTTCTTATTTATCATCTTGATCTTGGTCCTAGGTCCTAGGCTTATTCTAAACAGGAGACGTAAACAAAAACGTAATTTGAACTGATATTTAGATATTAATACTTACTTACTTGTTCAATGAAAGAATGGCTATGCTAAAGATAAAACTTCCTGGATACAAACATATATGGTCAATAATTCAAATCTACGCACCTACAGACGTATCTATTAAAGTAGACAAAAACAAGTTTTACGACGATCTAGGCTTGCTAATGGAACGAGCGAGTAAAAATATTATAGTCATGGGCGACTTTAATGGTCAGATTGGACTAAATGAGAATCCAGACAACTTGGTAATGGGAAAATACAGTACAGGGAAGAGAAATAACAATGGACAACGATTGGTTGACTTTGCTTTAAGCCACAAACTGTATATAATGAACACATTCTTTAAAAAGAAAAGTAGTAGAAAATGGACATGGTCATCCCCAGATGGCAGATACAAAAATGAAATTGATTATATACTCACCAATACTTCGCAAATAGTTGAAGATGTGGATGTGGTCAATAAATTTAATTTTAACACCAACCATCGCCTTGTCAGGTGTAAAATATTTGCAAATTGTCCACGAACATCACGAAAAAACATGAAAACCAAAGACTTACATATACCAGTACCAATACCTTATACTATGCTAAGCGAATTAGAAACATCTTTGCAATGTATGACAGAATGTACTAATATACAAAGTAAATATGACCTGTTTGAGAAAGAACTAAAGAATTTTGGTAATAAGTTCATAACCTGCACAGCAGGCAAAGACAAAATAGGGCCACAAGCAAGGCAACTCATTGCGAAGAGAAAAGAATTGATACTGGATAGAAAAAACGATAAAAGGCAAGAAATATCAGAAACAAGTAAAGAAATAAGTGTAACTATAAGAAAATATAAAAATAGAAATAGGGCAGAAAAATTAAGTTGCTTTATTGAAAAATCCGGTGGAGTTAAAAGAGCATTTAAAGAGTTGTGCGATAGCAAAAACTGGATACCAAAAATGAAGAACCATAAAAATGAAATAATAACAAAAAGACAAAACTTAAACAAAATGGCTACAGACTTTTATCGAAAACTATATGACGATCAAAAAACGAAAGACTACTCAAGACAACTAGAAAACAATGACGAAGATATTCCCGAGATTTTGAAATCAGAAGTTGCTAATGCGATTTTGACACAAAGTAACAATAAAGCCCCAGGTGACGACAAAATTAAAAATGAATTGTTAAAGGGAACTTTAGATGTAATTGTCGACCCATTGACTAAATTGTTTAATGAAGTAATTGAAAAAGAGGAAGTACCGAAACAATGGACACAGTCTACAATTACTTTGTTACACAAAAAAGGTGACAGAGAAGCAATAGACAATTATAGACCGATAAGTCTTTTGGCGAATACATACAAGGTATTTGCCAAGGTGATACTAGGTAGGCTTACAAAATCGTTAGATAGCAACCAACCCCGAGAACAAGCTGGATTCCGTAGCAACTATTCCACAATTGACCACATCCATGTTATTAGACAAGTATTGGAGAAGAGTAAAGAATATGGAAAACTATACTACATAGCTTACGTTGATTATAACAAGGCATTTGACTCTATCAAACACGACAGATTGTGGCAAGCTTTACTAAATCAAGAAACAGATAAAAAGTATATAAGGATTATAAGGAACATATATGAAAACGCTTTCGCTAAAATAAATCTGGAAAGCACAGGAGAACTGTTTCCAATTAAAAAAGGCGTAAGGCAAGGTGACCCTTTATCACCAAAGCTTTTCACTGCTTTACTTGAAGACGTATTTAGAAAATTACAGTGGGGCAGCTATGGTCTTAATATTAACGGAACTCTTTTGAATCACCTACGATTTGCAGATGATCTAATACTATTGGCACCTAATTCACGATTACTGCAGGTAATGTTAGAAGAACTAACCCAAGAAAGTGCAAAAGTAGGTTTGACAATGAATACTGACAAAACAAAGTTAATGACTAATGGACAAAAAGAAATTATACAAATAAATGGACATGTAATGGAATATGTAGACGAATATATATATTTAGGACAGGTAATATCTCCTGATAACCAAACGGACAAAGAGATTGATAGGAGGATAACGAATTCATGGAAATCTTATTGGTCACTAAAGGAAGTAATGAAAAATGAAGATATCCCCTTGAAATATAAAACTAAAGTATTTAACATATGTATATTACCATGCATGACCTACGGCTGCCAGATGTGGGCTTTAACAAAAAAGAATATTAAACGACTAGAAACATGTCAACATGGTATGGAGAGAAGTATGCTGAACATAAAGAGAAGAGACAAGCATAAATTGAGTGCAATAAGAAATAGAACAGCGGTAAAAGATGTCACTCTAACTATAAAGGAATTAAAATGGAGATGGACAGGGCATATGTACAGGGACACAAATAAAAAATGGACCAAAGAAATAACGGATTGGTACCCAAGAGATGGAAAGAGGAAAAGAGGTCGCCAGCACCGCAGGTGGGAAGATGATATAGAGAATATTGCTGGGACCATGTGGAGAAGGACAGCGATGGAGAGGAGATCTTGGAAGGCTTTGGAGGAGGCCTATGCCGAAAGGCAAACCGAATGAAGAGGTTACCAATGTCTGCTAAATATTTATGCTAAAATTATATAGAATCAATGAAATATAACTATTGTAAACCTTAAATTCGGAAATAAAGGCTTTTATTATTATTATTCTCTTTATTTCATTTCTTTCTTTCTATTATATTTTTACATATTTAGGGGTATATAAAAAAAACAAAAATATATAAAAATATAAAAAAAGGATTATCCCCCCGGAAGCGAGGTAAATACCCAAACTACCGGTGGTTAGGGCTGCAGAGAGAGGAACTTCCTCACAATACGGGCCGTGCTGAGGAGTACTGCCTTCTGGATCTGGCCCTTGACCCAACCGCCAATTTCAAGGTTCCTAAGGTGACGGTCAAAACTCTTAGCAAAAAGACCATTGACCGTCACTACTATCGGTACAATGATCGCCGACTTCACATCCCACATGTCGACAATCTCGTGGGCCAAGTCAAGATATTTTGATTGTTTATCTTTCTCGGCTTTCACAAGATTGTCGTCATGTGGAATAGTGACATCGATTATCATTGCAAGGCGCGCTGATCGATCTACCAACACAATATCAGGCTTATTGGCAACAATAGTTCTGTCTGTGATGATAGATCGATCCCAGTAGAGCGTGGCATGACCATTTTCAAGAACTG
Organism: Nemapogon koenigi; assembly: GCA_963924495.1. Classification (NCBI taxonomy): domain Eukaryota; kingdom Metazoa; phylum Arthropoda; class Insecta; order Lepidoptera; family Tineidae; genus Nemapogon; species Nemapogon koenigi. The sequence continues at coordinate 8,898,351 of OZ004647.1, read as the reverse complement.
GTTCAGGCACATACATGTAATACGGTACTTCCGTGACTACAAGGTTGTATCGCAAAGCAAGTTGTTGGTGTATAATCCTGGCTACTTGGTTGTGCCTGTGCAAGTACTCGCCGTTGGCAAGACTAGAACAACCGGAAATAACATGTCTGATTGACTCTCCAGGACGGTGGCATGCTCGACAGATGTCAGCCGTGCCGTCCTTAATTATGTATTTCCGGTAGTTATTCGTCTTGACAACTTCGTCCATAATTGCACAGGTAAAACCTTCGGTTTCTCCAAAGAGATCACCGAAGCGTAGCCAGGACACGGAAGTCAAAAGGTCTACATCAGAACCATGAAGAGCCTTGTAGAACCTTCCGTGTAACTCCTTGCTCTGCCATACCTCCTTGCGGTCATTGGTACTCAGTACTACAGGTTTGTGCCAGTTCTCTTTAGCCAAGGATAACGGGGTAAAGCCCTTGTCTACCTTGACCACATTTCCATGCATCACCCCCTCACTATTGAGAAAATATTCTCTGAGACTGTATACCTCACGATTGTGGAGAGTCTTAGCGTTGAGAAAGCCACGACCTCCACATTTCCGTGGGATGTACAATCTCATTACAGATGAGCGTGGGTGGTGCATACGATATGTGGTCAATAGTGTCCTAACTCGTCTGTCCAGGGCGTCCAGTTCAGTTTGAGTCCACTTGAGTATGCCAAAGGAATACAATAAGATAGGCATGACCCAACCATTAAAGGCACGCACTTTATTTCCGCCTGATAAAAGACTCTTCAGTACTTTTTTCAGGCGGCCATAGAAGCGTTCCTTCAAAGATTGTTTCATGTCTGTCTCATTGATTGCTATTGCCTGTGACATACCCAAATACTTGTAGGTTTCGTTTTCAGAGAGTGAATCAAGTTTTACAGAATCTGTGAGTTGTGTACTCTCAGATTCCGTTATCACTCCTCGCTTTACATGTATGATCGCACATTTGTCCAAACCAAACTCCATACTGATAGATTTACTAAAGTTTTCAGTTATCCTTAGTAAATCTATCAGTTGTGATTTGTTTTGGGCAAATAACTTCAAATCATCCATGTAAAGTAAGTGCGATATAACTTGACTCTCTCTCCGCAAACGGTAGCCTAGCCCTGAAACCCCTAGCAGTGTGCTGAGTGGGTTTAGGGCCAAGCAGAACCACAATGGACTCAAACTATCGCCTTGGAATATACCCCGTTTAATCCTGATTAGTTCGTCGTCACCGAAAGCTCTTCGACATCCTGGATAGATAAGGACTGTTTTCCAGTGCCCCATACATGAGCTCAGGAAGGTGCGTAGAGTTGTATCGATTTTATACAACTCCAGCACCCTCATGAGCCAGGTATGTGGTACAGAGTCATACGCTTTTTTGTAATCTATCCAGCATGCCGATAGATTCTTTCGGTTACGTCGAACTTGTTGGCTAATGGTCATGTCAATGAGGAGAAGTTCTTTAGTACCACGGGACCCAGCCCTACATCCATTCTGAGAAGCAGACATGATTGAATTGGTATCTATATGGCAACCAATTTTGATTCTCAAAATGGATGTAAGGAGCTTGTAGATGGTAGGCAAGCATGTTATGGGTCTATAGTTCTTAGGATCCGTGGTACTACCGGACTTAAAAAGCAGACGGGTAATGCCTGTAGTCATAAATTCTGGGATCGATCCAAACTCAATGGCTTCTTGGAATTGGGAAGCTAAGCGAGCGTGTGAGCTGCGTATCCATTTTAGCCAATAGTTGTGTAGTCCGTCGGGCCCTGGAGACTTCCAATTTGCCATAGGACGGACCGCACAAACTACATCGATGGGGTCAATAATGACAGACCCCATCTCTGGCACTGACTCACAGGCCCGCTCAACATCCCCCATCCAAGAGTCCTCGGTGTGACTGACGGGAGCCGACCAGATGTTTTGCCAGAAAGTATTCGTGGTTTCAACATCGGGTACACTCCCCTCAGTCACACTCTGTTTGGATTGTTCCCAGTCTCTATAAACCTGCCTTTGATCGTTTTGAAATATGTGATTCTGGACGTATCAATCCACTCGCAACTTGTACCTGCGAATGCGGTTTGCCCATGCACAAATTTTCTGCTTCAGGAAGTCGATGCGTTCTGTGACTCGAGATATATATTCCCGGGGTCTGATGTCAAACCCCGAGAAGGCTCACTGCACAAAACGCATCACTCGCGGACGAGTGTTTCCGTTCCTGAAGCAGGTTAGCTTACCTATGAGTACCCTAGCCTCGTCAATTCGCCTCTGGATCCTGCTCTGCCACGCGGGTACGGTAGGTTTCGGTCGTGTAGCTTCATTGAAAAACTTGACTCCTGCTACACGGCAAGCCGTAACCGCGGCGCAGTACAGGATCGAATGCGTGTCGGCGAGGTTTTCACTATTATCAAAATAGTTTGATAATAGTGAATCTAGGGCACTCACAATGTTTATGTTTTTTTTGTGCATAGGCAAACGTGGCAAACGCGGCCTAAGTAAGGGCGGTGTCGTTCGATACTCCAAAATCACATCCTCCAAAACGCTCCTCAATTGCTCATTATACTGGCTACTTACTGTTATAACCGCGTTATCCATGTCTACATCATCAGTCTGCGGTGTAGTAGGACGTGATGTTAGTCTGCTTACCGCAGGCTGTGACGGGACAGGGATGATGCAGTTAATTCGTAATTCTGCGCGCAGCCTCTCCAGTACGGGCTCATCCAGCATGTGACAGCGTTGGATTGCCCGCACTTGATCCGATAGTCGTTGGACCGAAACATTGACAGTTGGTTCCAGGGTCTGAAACAGAGGAAGCATCCGTAGACGGTACGCAGTGAGGTTAGTTCCTCCCTCTGTAGCCGCATAGTACGCTCGCATGACATTCTCATTTATTTTATTAGTCCATTTCATGCGGCGCACTGCACCACCGGTAGCAGGGACCTTTTGCAAGGCATCATGACGTCTTATTATTATTATTATTATACTTGTTATAAATAAAAAAATATTCACATCGATGACCACCACCAATGCTCACGTCCTGGGATTGTAAAATAAGGTCAGCACAGCGCACGCAGCTACAGACGAGGCATGCCAGTAAAATAGCAAAAAAGTGACGAGTAAATGCTAAATACAAATTCCATGTCGACAAAATACAGTGACTGTTTTTTCGCACATCCTATCGTGTGGTGTCACCACATTGCAGTCTTTTAAAAAGATGTAATCGTGGTTCAAAATATTTACCTAGTCACTTAAGTTTTTAATTAATTCTTCGATGATACTCCACAAAAATTCACACTAGTGTGCCAAGCCAAAAATGTTTTCACCTTTAGTTATATTATTGTATAGTTACCCGTAAATAATTTGTTTTGATTATATGTATCTAATACATAAAAATAAATATATGTTTTTTTAGTTTGTTCATATTCTATAGGAACTCAAAAACTGCTGAACCAATTTGAAAAAATATTTTGCATTTTGATAGCCCAATTCTTGGAGATTATAGGTAACCTAGGTATATAAAATTATATGTAATAAATGTACATTGTAAGTTTTAAGTGTTTTAATAATATACAATCCTTAATACATTTGCATTCTATATACAAGCTTTTAGAACTTACATAGTTATTTCTAACCATAAACATCAGTTTGATGGTGTCACAGAACAGTATTCAACCAAAAGGGCTTTAGAAAAAGATGACCATGTAGGTAGAGGGAATCTCTCTACATAGACAAAATCTCAATTAGAAAGACAGAGATAATATAATGTCACTACAGGAAATTATATCTTTCTCTTTCTAACTGAGATTTTGTCTTGCCAAACAAGTTAAGTTATAGAGTTAACCACATGCCAACAGATGGCGCACATCTTACCATTACAAGTTTAATTTTAAATTAAATTAATTAAAATTACATTACATAGTGTAAAGTTAGCTTTAGTACATCTCTTCCATTTGACATTGGCAAATCATTATTTATTAAATGGTTGCCATTTGCATTAAAATATAATTATTAGAGAGCTACACATCATACTATAGGTAACTAAACACTTGTTCTACTATGTTTTTTGTAATCTTTCACCCTTACTAATAAATGCTGTATAAATAAAGTTATACAATGTTTTGTCTCCCTCTAATAAATATGTCATTCAATATGATAGAGACAAAACAATGTTAAGTGTATTTTTTTGACTTTGCATGTCTTATTTAAATAAGTTGTCATTTTAAAGCATCTTTCCTCTCGCTTTCCTGCAATCAGTGGAAGTGAATTCGTGAAAAGGGGCGGAAGTGTGTAACAGCAAACCGAGGAAGCGCGCGCTATTTGATTAGACCAATGAGCGCGCGGGGATTTTCCGAGAGGTTGGTCGGTGCTGTCAGCCAACAGTGTGTGCATGTGTGTGACGAGAAAGGGAAATAGAAAAAGAGAACACATCAGCTGTGCGTTTAACCTACAGTGTTGTGTATAAAGTGTAAATGTTTTCAGGATATAATGTCATGTGGCTTATTACCAAGGTTGTTACACATCATATGTGACTACTGTAAGGCTCGCTCGTTTTTTTTTAAACTCTTACTCAAAAGTTTTACTATAAAAAGACATGCAAAGTTTGTTTACCAAATAACTTTGTATATGGGGTAAATATATTTACACTCGTATTCTTATAAAAAGATCATGATCAATTAAATATAAATTAATTTGTTAATAAATCAAAAAGGTTTATAATGCAAGTCTCTTTTAAATATTATTCACAATTTCTTTGCATATTTAAAAATCGTATCACAATAATTATTGAACTTAAAAATATAACTATAAAGTAAGCTTTGAATGTTGTCGCTTCCTTAACTTTAAAAGAGCTTCCTTTCTCTTTGTTTCTATAATTGACTTCAAATCATCTTTTTTATCACAGGCTTGTACATTATTTTGATTAGCCAAAGGGATTTTTAATTGAAACTGGGGTCTCTTCTTTTGTGGTTGTGATGTGTTATGCATAGTTTGTGATTCTTGGCTATCTCCAATACCAATGGTAAATGGCAGAAGACGCTTCGCAAGCAACTTCTCTCTGGCTTGTTTATGTTTTCGCTTTATTTCATCTGGTGTACATCTAGAAGGTGATGTTACTGTAACAGAATAGAAATGCGTTTAAACTGGGTGTAACATGGTTCATGGAAATTCAACAAATCAAGGACACTTTAACGGGCTGTTTTTAACCATGGTTACCGTCGCCTTCAATCCGTTAAGAGTCAGTAAATTCAAAAGCTTGTTTGAAGCTTTCATGTTTCAGCATGGAATGGCCATGCCACGGCAGGCGTGGCAATATCTGGTGCGACCTGTCAGTTAATGGGCAGTGGAACCTCAGCTTAAGTCACTTATTTCCGAAAAAATAACTCCCCACACATGGTAGTTGTACTCTGTTCATCATAAGAAGGTAAAGGGTGACAGGTAGCAAAAGTTAACCTGTCAGTTAATGGGCCGTGGGACCTCAGCTTAAGTCACTTGTTTCCGAAAAAAGAACTCCTGTTCATCATAAGATGGTAAAGGGTGACAGGTAGCAAAATTAAGTTAATTAAGTTTTTTATTTCAACATTTATTTATAACAACAGTATCTAATTAGTTAGCTTACTTTTCATATAATAATATTTTACTAAGAATTTTCATCCTTTATAGTTTCTCAGTTATAATAGGGAAAGGATTCTTATTGTAAGTTTGAAACTAATATTATAAATGTGAAAGTGTGTTGTTTGTTTGTTTGTCTTTCTTTCACATCAAAACATAGCAACGGATCGCCATGATTTTTTGTACAGAGGTAGGTGGAAGGCCAGGGAGCAACTTTTTATTCCAAAATAATATTATTACCTGCAAATTCATTGTTATTGCTAAATGGCAAAGAATTGTAGCGTCCAAATGCCATGCCACTAGTTGAAGGTTTTATCATTTGAGGAACAGTTGGAGATTCAGGCATTGAACTGTGACGACCAAACAATTTTAGTGATGGACTTTCATGATATTCCAATTCTTTTATTGTCCATTCTGATTCTTTAAGATTTGTATTATTAACAATGTTGGCATCTGTCTTCGCAGGCCCTTGTGTTAACCTATCTAATGCACTATCATTTAAATTGTTCATATATTTGTCAAAGGAATCATTGCAGAGTGTGGATGAATCTAATTTTTTATTTTTTGTTATAATAGGTGATTCAAACTTTATACTATTCAATATTGCATCCATTGAGTCTTGATCCATTTTAAGTTTACTGATACCATTAAAATTTTTTTCTTCACAAGTTTTATCCTCTTTTGGGGGTGTTGTAGCATAATTCCTTATATTTTCCTCAACCATTTGACTAGCATTTACAAGAAATTCATTCATAGAATCGTCAGATTCAAGAGCAGTTTCACAATCAGGTTTACTAAATTTAGCACTGAGTAAGTTTTTTCGTAAACAACGAGTGTTACTTCTTAAACCACTTTTTGGAGAAAATTCATTGATACTGCTAATTTTTTCGTCGTCCGAATTTCTTTGTACTGGACTTTCAAATGGTTTTTCAGGCTTCTTTTCTATAAACTGGTGAATATTTTCATTAAGTTCAATTAAATCTTGAAATAGTTGGTTATTTTTTTGCGTTGGACGAACATTTTTACGTTTAGGCAAAGGTTTCTCTATAATATTTGGGTTTACTATGTCTTTAAACTTTTTTCTGAGTGGTGTGGAATTTTTGAAACGAGACATGGTGTTTTGTTCTGCTTTGGGTGTGTAATAGTTCCATACGACATCTGTTTCAGTTTCTGCACCATCCTGCGTACATAAAAATGGTACCGGACTGGCAGCTTCTGAGCCACAAAGAGAGTCACTGTCTCTAGATGGCGAATCATTACGAGGATTCTCAGGAGTAGAACATGGTATTACTGTAAAATAACGAATTCAAATAAGAAACAAATAGTTGTTTACACTATTTAAATTAGGCACAAGTAAACTAACCTATGTTTTTACTTCTTGACGTTATTCCCATTTTACTGGTAGAGGCAGAGGCTTTTCTTCTATTCATAACTTTAACTACACTTTTTAGAATGACAATTATATTGTTATTTCATAATATATAACAATTAACAGCAAAATAACTTTAAATAAAAGTTTAGAATAAATATTTATTTTGTGTTTGACTACACAGAGGCAAAGAAAGAGATAAGTTACTCTATGGCAAAGAGTAGTAGAGCATATAATAGTCTGTGCACATCACGCCATGACAAAAACGCGTTTTAAGCTCCGGCCAAACCTGCGCGACCAAAGCGACTGCGAAGCCATGCACACCTACGCGACCACAACGCGGGACGATTTGCTTCGCGTTGGCCGTTGCTGACGCTCCCGCTTTTAGCTTTTAGCTTTATTTAGGCCGTAGCCAACCCTTCAGTCGAGTTTTGTTATACATTGGTTATACAAAAATATAAGACAAACGAATGAATGATTGAGTGAAATCATAAAATGTGAATGGCTATCAATGTCAACCTTATGTCAACTTGTCAAGTCAAATTATTTTTATGGCAAAGGTCTTGCGAATTCTGCCTCGTTATTCGCGTCTTGTATTACTCCCAGCCCGCAAGCATGACCGCGAAGAGAAAATCTACAGACAGAGGTTAGACAGAAACTACTGTTCGTGTTATAAATAGACAAACTGATGCAATGAGGACGTCATGCTACCGCTTGTAGATTTTGTCTACCCCCTGTAGATTTTGTCTACAGAGAGAGTAGTATATTCCTTGGTCTACAGTAATGAGATTCATTCTTCGCGGGGCTCTTTTACCTCACTATTACGTTACGAGACTTCGTATTTCCTTCCTTGCATAGAGTAACTTATAATACTTTTCCTTGTTCGCTCAGTCGGTCATTCATTCTGAAAAAAGTTGTTCAATCACAAAATCAGGTCAATCAGTTCGTTCCAGTCTTTCGCAACGAGTGGACGTTACGAAAGTTGCTGTTCAAAGTTATGTTCATAAAGTGACTTTATTCGAGTGGATAAATATTAATTAGTGCAAAATGTTGGCCGACGGGGAAGTCGTAGGGGATGGTTCCTGGAACCTGACCGTCTACGTGACGGATATGAACGTTGAACGTACTATGGTGGTCAAAGGGGACATGCATATTGGCGGCGTGATGCTGAAACTTGTCGAAAGTTTAGGTAAGATTTTTTAATTTTTGATCTATAAACTTATCAAACTAATATGAACTATCGGCACTTCATAGAAACTTCTAGAAACTAAACAGAATGAAAGTGTTTTGTAAATAAAAAGTTGTATTGTTTATAAATAGTTTGAGAACGCTTGAAAACACAAATTATTATTAAGTATTCGAAACATTTTTAGCTCTTGTAATAAAATAGTATACAAGTTACTTTGGTATTTTATCTAATCTACATTGTGTAAATATCCTAAAATCTATATGCCCCCCCGTGGCATGGTTCCTAAAACACTGGCTGTGTTACCTCGCTGAATGGTTAAACTGTTCCTTTGAGCGAGTGAATATTTTCATTTCATCAAAAGTAAATATTTTAAAATTAATTAATAAAAATGGTAAATGAACCACAGAATCTACCTAGGTCCCTATCTTTCACTCAAACATTTCATAACTTATCATTGATAGATAAGATATTTAGTAATACTGTAATATTTTATGTATATCCATAACTATATATATAAACATATAACACTCTTATAACACTCATATAACTCTTATAACACTCATAATTTTATGTCTATTACAGTGATTATATTAATTGTCGAATGTTTTAATGAGTTAAATTACATATAAAAAAGTAGAAAGGTAGGTATGTCATCTGCACCTTTCGTTAAGATATTTCTATTCTCATTCAAATGGGCTGCCATCAAAATTCTGATTCTGCCAAAGCTATGGGGTAGAGAAAACTTGCAGTTCAACAGGGTATCTACCACCCTTCTAAATATTTCTACTTTCTACTTACATTTATAGTTACTTTAAAGAGTTTACAACTTTAGATTCACCTTATCTGAAATTCCTATTCTAAAGGTCCTATACAAAGTCAAATTCATTTATTTGCACACCATATCATGGTTACCCTAGTAGAGCATACAAATATTGCAATCTTATATAATAGAATGATAGTATGATAGATAGCATACAATTTGATTCATGATTTTATATTAGCCTTCTGAACTTGGTCAATGATATTATAATCACCAATATTTAAATTGGCATATTATTATTCACTAATTACATAATGTGAAGTGACATTGAGTCACTCATACAATTAGGTAGGCACCTACCTAATTAAAAAACAAATTTTGGTCACCCTAATTAATATAGGTATCAAAAACTGAAAATGTATTCACTACCTGATCCTACATCATGAACAATTTTGTTATTGTAATTGGAACCCTAAAGATCTATCAAAATATTTACAAATAAATAAAATTGATGTGTCGATCTGTCCTTATGTATGTCTATATGGTAATATCGGGAGAGCAGTAAAATATCAAAATACCACGGGCGAAGTTAGTTTACCTCATCAATCTAAAAATATTCGACAAATACTGCGACAAGTTGAAATAGGGAGACCTTTGAGTTGCGCGTACGCAGGCACAGTACACAGAAGTAAACAGTATTACGTCTTCATATAAACGGCCGAAACGACGCGCTTCGAAATCTCTGTAAATTTCGGTAGACAAATATTGGCGAGTGCGCTGCAGCACATTTATTTCCTGTTTTCTAATAAAAATTTAAATGAAGTTATCAGATTGCAAATATTTTACACTCTGAAGTTCATTAACAAAGATTTTCGTACATCCCAAGCAAGGCGTATACCTATATTTTTCTGTAGCTAAATGACTAATGAAGATTTATTATATTACTTCCTAGATTTTAAAATTGTTTTTGATTTAATAAACTAAGCAAAACATTTTTTAATTAAAAAAAAGTAGTTTGTAGTTCCCTTTTTACTAGCTCACAATCACTTTTTAAACTAGAAATAAAACCCAAGTCGAAATCGCGATTCAGCGGGGAAGTGCAGCCAGTATTTTTGCCACTATTCCACGCGGACCTGATTTATTTAGGTATTTTTAATGTTTAGATTAATTTTAAGGTTTTATATTGTTGTGTAAATCATTAAATAAAAAAGTAGAAACAATTTAAATTAAAACTTACAAAAGCAGTAAGTACCTACCTAATAGTATATTTTGATGAAAAGATAATAATGATAATTTAATATAGGTAGCAAACCAAGCTTTATCTACCAAGCGGCCGTAGGTAATTATTTCAAGGACACTGTATTCCCTGATCTGAGGACACTACCGAGACATCATACTGTTTACTTCTGTGTACTGTGACGGCAGGCATGCGTCCTTCGCGGTCGTCGAACGAGTTGCGGCCAGTTTTTGTGGAGTGCACCCCAGGTTAACTACCCAAGGGCATTGGAAAACAACCTTTATTGGAATGCGTCGATGGACGATCGAATTCGCGATTGCTGATCAATATAGGTATCGAACGACGTATCGAGCTGACGTAATGCAACAAAATTCGAAAACCCACCACAAGTTTGACTCAACTCTCAGTGCCACACCTACCTAATCGAATGGAAAATCCTACATATTATTATATATGCAAATATTTCACTGGCAAAGTCAAAGGAAGCCGGGACGAAAAACTAAAGTCATTTCGGCTAGACCAGAGGTTCCCAAACGTTTATACGCCGTATACCCAATGACCTTTTATATATTTCTGAGGCGTATTCCTCCTTTATTTAGGGGCGTCGGTGGTCGAGTTGGTCGGCTCGCAACTGAAAAGTCGCGGGTTCGATTCCTACATCCAATGGGTTTTTTATAATAAAAATCTATGTACATTATCCGACAAAACTTACAAAGAGGCTCTTCCATCTATATATCCTCAACAGAGCTGGCCACTCGTTAGGTATATAGCCTCAAAAAATCAATGGCTAAATGAGGAAGACTTTGTCTTCCACTGGGTACCCTGGGGCCGACAACAGTTCCCGGGAGCTGTAAGGCAACCCGTGAAGAATAAAAAAACCCCCTTTATTTTTTTAATTTTCTGTAGACCCCCGTTGTACTTTTTCCTTGCTAACTAGACCCCTCAGCAAATAAAAATCGACCCCTGGGGATCCATATAGACCACTTTGGGAAACGATAGGCTAGACACTTCCCAACCTTTAATAAATAAACTTCGTAAGTAGGTACGTTTTTCTAGTCTTGTCTTATATGGTAAACAAACATTGCATGTCTTTTTTTAAATAAGTTGTCTTTTAAAATTCTTAAAAGACTTAATTTTTTTAACCTATTTTACACTTACAAAACTAACATTTGTTTTTAACTCTTATAAAAAAAATACACTAAAAACACATGCAAAGTTTGTTTACCAAATTAGACAAGTCAAAAAATACACTTTACATAGGTACGAACTACGGTATTGCTTGCAAATATTTCACTGGCGAAGTCAGAGGAAGCCGGGACGAAAAGCTAAGGTCATTTTGGCTAGCTTTCCCAACCTTCAATAAATAAACTTCATACCTATCATAAATTCTATTGTTTTTTTAACTATTGTAGAATAACGAAACGAAAATCAGAATAAATCATAATACAGTTTTGGGTCGATGTGGGCGTATCTGTGTTGACGCCATTTTGAAACCTACATAGTTTGTGTAGGTGACTATAATATTAAGTCGACACCAGCTGCAAAGGTAAACTACTGCATTTGTACAGGTGCCTTATAAATAAACCTAATAAACCTATAGAAATATTAATAAACTTGGTAGGTATGTGGCAGAAAACACGCCATGTCAAACCAAAGCAGGACAGCTTGGGCTATGGGCTATGGATACCTACCAAAGGCGATGACATCACTATTAGTATAGTACATAAAATATAGCTTGATCTCTCTGACAGCTGTCAAAGTGCTTGGAAAGCCGTCAAAGTCAACGCGTTTTCTTTTAATTTACTCCTTTATATGTCTAGCATCATGTTAATTTTGTTGACAGCTATCACAAGTATCAAATATATTTTAAGTACTGTAATAACCGATAATAAAAGACAAATAACGCATGATTCGAAAGAAATATATTTTGCTCCAACTAGGACTTGAACCCGAAACAGGCTAAATATCAATAGCACCTTTGAATTTTTTTTTTTTGAGATCTCCAACTTACATTTATTAATATAAAAACCTTAAATTAAATTACCCGCTGGGTACCCTGGAACTGTAACACGGTTTCGGGAGCTGAACCCGTGAAGAAAAAAAAAACCTTAAATCATATCTAAAGATTAAAAATAACTAAATAAACCCGCATGGAATACTGGCTGCATTTCCCCGCTGAATCGCATGTGCTCCACCCTGGTCCCTGACTCGAAGCTAAAAATTGAAAAAATAATTATTCATTTAGTAGGTAAAATTCAAATGCGAAACAATGCAGTATCGATGAATCTATGAATCGAGCGCGCATTAAGTAGGTATTAAATAAGGTCAGTAAATAAAAAGCCTAATTCCTAATACTAATACTAATCGAGTTTATTTACTTCTGCCCCACCTCTAAAGAAATGCTGGGTACGCCCATGGTGTAAACATTGTATTTACTAATAATGAACTCTGATAGAAAAAAAATAAGAAAAACATAGTGATTTTATTACAGCAAAGTATTTTAAAATAACTCGAAATTCTTATTCGTGTACTCACAATCCAGCGTGTCCAAAATATAGCGGCATAGTTTTTGTAAATTCTGTTCGGTCGGTTCCCTCGTTGTGCATTATCATTTGAAGAATTATACCTAAAATAGAAAAGTTACCGTTTCTAGGAAATTAAAATGCGTCCGTCCGTTTGTCTTTTTGTAAGGAAGTCTTACAACTATTATTACTGCACTGATGGACATATGAATGGGTAAAGGAAACGCTATGGAGGCAGAACTATCTCTTGAAATTAATGTCACTTGTCCTACGAAGTCATTAAATTAATGAGCGTTCTCTTGTTAATGGGGTTAAAGGCCGCCTTTGACTTTGTGCTTTTTGTAATTACTTTAAATAGCATCACGCCTGCTTCCTCTAGGAGTAGGAACACGGTAAGAACATTATACCTGACAGCTTCCTATCTTTGCTTATATATGTATAACTCAACTAGAAGATCCGTGTGAATACTTCGCACCGTTAGTAAAAGTGATCTCCAACAGATGGCGTCTTTTAAAAAATACATAAATTAGTCTAATTTTAAAAGAAACATTTAATTTTGATTCGTTTGATTATTTTTCGTCATTACAAGGGAAAGTATTCTTCAAAATGGCGTGAATCAAATTTACATGATTTTTTTTGTGTTTGAGTGGGTCCTTGGACTGTTTAGATTCACACTTGCACCCAGTAGGTGGCGCTGCAATCGGGTTCTAAGATTTTTTTATTCGAAAATATCCACGGGCGAAGCCGGGGGCGGAAAGCTAGTATATTATAAAAATTTAATAAGTTATTTTTTTTTGTACTCCTTTTTTTTTTTAATTGCCAATTGCCATTCATTTTCATTATCTTTGTAAAACCATTTTTACCCTATACCTACCTTAAACAACTAAATTTATTTTTTTCCTCATAATTTCTAGTTATCGTATACTTCGGAGCACACGTAAAGCCGCCCATCTACACTTCCACATTGTAACCAGTGTGACTGGCCACAGTGGCGCCTTATTTACCTACGTGGGTTTTTGCAATCTAAATCTAATGTACTATTATCAGTGTAATTTAGATAAATTTGTAATCGTTACGTCCGCGTCGAAATGACATTTTGCATGGAGACAAAGTATTTTTAAACAGTTCCTTACAAAATTACCACAACATTTTTGTGTCTATTTACATAGGTTCCTTATAAGGCTACTAGGCAGACCACGGTTTCGATCCCGGATCCCGGCCAATGGGTTTTTTTACTTTTTATAATAAAAAAATCCGACAAACCACACTTAGAGGCTTTTCCATCTAAATATATGTACCTCAGAAATACCATCGGTTAAAAGAGGGGAGACTTGGTCTTCCGCTGAGTACCCTGGGATCTGTAACACAGTTTAATTTCATTTTAAATCCACACTTTTAAAATGAACAGATATTTTCGTCTGTTAAAGAAGTGACATATCTAGGTCCAATAAGAGCAGCAACAGGCTTACCACCTGTTCTATTTAATATGGACAACTGGCGTCAAGTGGACACTGTTACTGGGGTGTCTGGCCATACCCAGGGCCGGATTTATCCTTAGTGCCGACCTGGGGCACCGTGAAAAATTGCATAAATCCTAATTTTTTTTAATATATAAAGTTAAATGTGCAAATGTTCTCAATACAATTACACTTTTTAAAGCATTTTCAATAAAGCGAAAAAAAATTATTATATTTCTCTCCGAATTTTGCCGCCCCTGGAAATTTGCCGCCCTGGGCACTGGCCCCTGTGGCCCCTAGTGTAAATCCAGGCCTGGCCATACCGCAAGGTTTGTTTTTGTGCGTGTTCAAAATATACCCTGCGCACGCGCAAGTTCCTAGAAGCCCCCATGTTGACTTGCGTATTTCCGGCGCCTGCCCTCCCCTCCACTTCCATCGTATAGATAGATAAGGTGTTATCATCCGCTCATTGTTCCTCTCCCTCACATGTGCTAGGTAGGTAGATACTATCAAAGGCCAACGACTCCGTGCTGTTTTTAGTATGCATCATATAAAGTGGTCTACGGAAAGGGAACCGTCAGGGTTTCCAAAACATGCAGAAACTGTTTCCCCAGCTATTCAGAAATAATCCCGGAAGTTTTGAGCTGCATTTCGGAAGCCAGGATATTTTTAAAGCAAATTCTTTCCGGGAGTATCTCGGTATTCCGGGAGGACTGACAACCCTAATCGTCATAGGCATTGAAGGGGCGACGAGTAGCGTATTTGTGGTACACATCGTTACGAAGACTGAAGCAAACCATTTTATGAGCAGCGGCGTTTTGATCTCTAACAAAAACAACAATACTGTGGAAAGATTCCCTATAGGTTCGAAATGACAGAAATGCTTTATTTGCATATTTGCGACACACTTTTTCACATATTATTTGGATGACTATGAGAAACTTTTTACGTTTTTCTATAAAACTAATATTAAAATTAAAAGAAAAATACATTGCAAGGAGGTTTCTCAACAAACACAAAAAATTATACCTTCCGGCGGAACCAGAGACACTGCCAGTGGTACCAATTTCCGCATTCAGCACTTTGCCTATGAATAGAAGAGGTGACACGTCTGTCTTAAAGAGATTAGAGACTGTCACTTTACTCGTTCTTCACACAGGTGTCATACGAGTGGCCAGTTCTTTTGAGGTATTTTATGATCAAAAGGACACTTAATGTCCTCAACGAATCTATTATTTTCGAAACAATTCATTCAATTCATACTTCCCAGTGAAACGAGTTTATTGATTTTCCCTGTTATCAATGATCAACGTTCACTAAAGTGGGTAAATTCCATTTGCGATAATATTATCCCGAAAAGCATTTTGTTATCTGAGCCGTGTCAACGCAAAGTGTAGGGGAACGTGTGCTATCAGCTAGAGTGATAGCGCTGTTCTGGAATACAATGTAAACTTTGTGTGAACTGACCTCGTGTCTATTTGATAAGTGATAATCCTGGATGCATTGCCGGTTCGTTAATTAGCAATTAATTTTTATTTTATTTTATTAATTGTAAAAAGGTCTGCACACAAAATGACACAATTAATAAACCAACGCTAAAACTATTACATATCTAAACAATTACTTTTCTTATGATACCTACTGCTCATGTTGACCGTCTTAGAAAAACGGGAAATTGGGGAGTTGGATCCCAAAATCGTCCGTTGGTGGCGAGGGTATCTAAAGAAAATCAGTTTCAGGAGTTGAGAACAATTTGTTTGGCCCTTAAGTAATTTGGAAATTAAAATAGGATCCAATATATTTCTTTCTATTTTTTTCAGAGATGTTATGCCAAAATAATAACGAACCGCCCGCCCATGCTCGCGGGGTGAGCACAAATTTTGACAGCGACACTTTCGTTTTCGGTCGAACGAAAGTGGTAAAAAATGGTAAAACGAAAGGAATAAAATTGTCTATGAATTTGATGTCACATAAAAAAATCTTCGTTATTTTGGCTTCCATTTTTTAAATTTAATTTTTTTATTGATTTATTAATTAATTAATTAAAATAGAAGTCAAAATAAACATAATGGTATATTAAATTTAATAATTAATTTGCAATTAAACTAAAGAGTTGGATAAAAGGTTTTGTCCCCTTTATGTCCATACAAGGACCGGCCAAAGATTGCCCGGGCCGAGAGGTCCGGCCCAACAGTGTGCAGACCTGACAAATTCTGTGTACTTGTCTTTGTCCGGCCAAGCAAATTGCTCGGCATTCTTGTGCAGGACATGCCCAGTCCGAGAATGTCCGGCCCAACAATGTGCGGGCAAATTCTGTGTACTTGTCTTTGCCCGGCAAAGCAAATTTGCACGCACATTGTTGGGCCGGACCTCTCGGCCCCGGCTTTCTCTGGCCGGTCCTTGTTGGACATAACGTTTTGGCCTTTTCAAGGCCATTCGGCCGAAACGAAAGAAGTCACGTCAAAAATATGCTAACCTCCCTGAACGGGTGCTACTTTTTTATTATAATTTAAAATTGATAAGGATTACACGCCCTTTATTCCCCTCTCCATTCTGCAACCGAATCACATTCCATTGATACAACCTTCAGACGAACTAGACTCCTTTATATGTCGTGCTATAGAGAAGTGGGATGGTCTGCCTTCCTCCGTGTTCCTAGCGTCATCATGCCTAGGGTCCTTCAAACAAAAGGCATCTCTGCAAGCCGCCATAGTTATTTTGACGATTGTAATCCTAGTTGCAGTAGTTTCCCTTAGTCATAAAATCACCAGCAGGCGGTGGTAATCATTTGCTTATCTAAAAATAAAAAAAAAATAACCCCTGACTAAAAAAGAAGGGTAATAACGCATTGAAAGTTTAGTAGGTACCCAATTTATTTAAACGCGTTTTTTTTTTTATTTGAATGGTTTGATCGAGATAGGTGGTTTAGCACTTTCCGAAATCTTCAGGTTTTATCAGAGCTGCAGTTTAACCCGCCGAGGGTGGTTGAAGATCTGACAATAGTAGAAAGCCAAGCGATGTGTTGTGGCATTTAGGACATCAGCATCCATTCAGGCTGATCAAGATGTTGAGCCTGGTAAGGTAAAGGCAGCCGGCCTGTCGGTCGGTAACGGTCGCGCGCATTCCGCCCTCTACGCAGTCGAGCTAATTGTGGCAATCACACAAGTAAAATATATTCCAGTGATTTAAATGGTTTCCGAAATTTATATAATATTATACTATCTGATTGCCCGCTACTTCGTACGCGTTGTATTAGGAATACATTTCATCTCCTAGGGTAGGTACTTAGGCAGCGTGATGTTAAATAGCTTATAACCTTCTCCAATAATTAGGCTATCAAATCCAAAAATATTTTTTCAAATCGGTCCAGTAGTTTTTGAGTCTATAGTATAGGTACGAAGAAACAAACAAATATTGATTTTTATGTTAGATGTAATGGGTATTTTATTGAAAATTCCAACAAACCATACTAGGGATGCTTTTGCATCTCAAAATACCTACTTCAACAGAGTTTGCCATTCGTTAGGTTTAGCTCATAGAGTACTAAGCCTATGGAGGGGCCATAGACGGGCTCCCCCTTTCGCCAATTTTTTCCCCTTTGACCAGTTAAACTGACCAGGTGCGGAGTAATAAGTTACCTTAGATTTCGTTGGTATCGTTTTGTGTCGCGAGACAGAGCTCTAGGAAAATAGTTAATTGTGATGTTTTAAACGGGAAAGGCGATCTAGGGCGTCAAACTTAGTGTTTCCAATCATTAATTATAATTATTATGTTTGTATTTTAACATAATCATCATATAACGTAAAATCCGTAAAAAGTAGTCCCCCCCCCCCAAAAAAAAGTAGCAGAAAAATTTGTTCGGCGATTTTAGCTCTTCCCGCCTCCAGTCTTAAATACTCAAAGGGTTTAGCTTTACAAAAATCATTGGCTAAATTAGGAAGACTTAGTTTTCCGGTACCCTGAGATTCCTGGGACCGATAACCCGTGAAGTTGAATTAAGTTTAGTTTTCCATATATCGCCTAAAAACCTTGATTGTACCAAAAATTTACTCATAATTGAGCTTAATGCAACGGAAATCAGTAATTTCAGTTACTTTGTACTATTAATGAATGCAAATCGTAAACGCTAAAAGGAAATAGACTAATGCATCTACCTTGTGTATATTAACGTTGGGCAAGTATTATATTATGATAGGCAGCTACTAATGATGATAGAGTCGACCGCACCCCATAATGGATACTCTGTACTATAAAGACTTGCATGTTGTCAATTAGATTAAAGTAAAACGTAAGTGTTATTATGATAATAAATGCCTGTGTGTTATACAATTTTCACGTACCTAACTTACTTATAAATTGTGCAAATTAAAAAAGTGTACCGACTTAAAAAATTATGCACTGTGAAGTGTGCTTTCCGAATGCAAATGCACAAGTCACTTAAAAAATTCCCAAATCGCTTCAAGTATGCCTATAAAATTTGAAGAATTCTCGATTTCTCCAGGATCCCATCATCAGATCCTGACCTGATGACCATGGGACCATTTGGAAAGTATACCCTTTCAAACAAAAAAAAAATCCAAATCGGCGTCTTCAAGTAATATAATCAGGGAACATACTTAAAAAAATATATAAAAGATTTCGACGAATTGAGAACCTCCTTTTTAACCGACTTCAAAAAAAAAGTCAGTCATAACTCGATGAAATGCCAAGCCGATTTCGATTAACATATTTATATTTGTAATGATACTTGTAATCACTTAAAAAGGAAAAATAAAAACTTAAAAAAAAGAAGTCTAATCTAGACAATTTATTAGGAACCTACGATCATCAACAAACATAGATAATATTGAACAGATCTTTATGTTCTTAATTTTGTATCCTTATTTTGCACCAACCGTCTTCAAATTCTACGACGAAATATTTGTTATTTCTTACTTTACAGTGCAAATTTTTCGGTACACTTTTTTTAAAGTTATTTTGAAGTCGGTTAAAAATTAAACTTAAGTTATAAATTGTCTATCACCCAGTACGTTTTGTAAGTGCTGAAATATTGAAAACTGTGATTCTCGGATTAAAAGCATCGATGCAACGTAACAAACAACTTTAAAGAATACTAGCTTTCCGCCCCCGGCTTCGTCCGTGTATATTTTGGAACGAAATAAAATATAGCCTATAGCACTCAGGGATAATGTAGCTTCCTATTTGTGAAAGAATCGGATCAGTAGTTAGCTTTTGACGCGAAAGAAGAACAAACAAACACACTTTTG
Organism: Nemapogon koenigi; assembly: GCA_963924495.1. NCBI lineage: Eukaryota > Metazoa > Arthropoda > Insecta > Lepidoptera > Tineidae > Nemapogon > Nemapogon koenigi. The sequence goes on along the minus strand of OZ004647.1, from coordinate 8,878,930 downwards.
CGTTTATAATATTAGTTGGGAAGTCATAAAGGTTTATACGGGACATGAGTCAAGATTGCGGATGACGCTCCGTTACCGCGGTACATATTTTAAATCCTACCATACGATCACTTTAACCGGTTTTTACGCGGCCAACCGGTGACGTCAGATACAATCCGACAAACCTGCCAATATGTACTTTTATGGTAATAAACGGAGAACAACATGTTCAGTTTCACTGTATTATTGGTAAATTATTGAAGATTTGGGAAGGTATTGAATTTACCATGAAGCAAATTACGAAAACTGACCGAAATCTTGTGCAGTTCATACCGTGAAACGAAACAACTATGTGACTTAAAAATTATTTAGTCTATGTCCGTACTATGAAGCGATATATTTTTTATATGAACGTATTTCAAACGGATCATTTTCGGTCAGGATTCGCCCGGCTCCGAAATTTGTCTAAATTTTATTTTGTCTTTTGAGAGCTTACCATTTTTTTTCTTCACTAGTTGCCTTAGTCATTACAGCTTCCAAAACCGTGTTACAGCTCCCGAAACCGTGTTACGGGTTCCAGGGTACCCAGCGGAAGAGCAAGTCTCCCTCGTTTAGCCGATGGTATTTGTGAGGCTATACCCAACGAGTGGTCATTTCTGTTGAGATATATTTAGATGGAAAACAAAAGTGTGATTTGTCGGATTATGTACATAAGTTTTTAATTATAAAAAACTCATTGGTACATGGCCGGGATCCGGGATCGAACCCATGGTCTGCCTAGTTAATACCTATTTCGAATTCATTTTAAAAACCGCAGCTTCCCTAAGTTAAAGTTGTAATGCAATCTGTCAAGGTAATTTAATACATTCACTTGTGCTGGTCAGTGGTCGATGGTCACCTAAGATTGCTACAATACAAAATCATAAATTGTTCAGTATTTTTTTTAAACTAAACCAATATTACAGTAACATACTAACTAACTTCTACAGAGTATATTGACATTGGTGTGTGATTACACGTTGACGTTAAATAAATATGACCTTCTAGAAATATAGCTTATAAAAATTGCTGAAACTATAAATTACTTCAATAATAAGTGCGTCTGTGGTTTAGTAGATTTGCAATAACTGCCCACGCAGGTTATCTGGGTTCAATTCCCACTTCGGTCATGTAACAATGCTTATGTACATACTATCTTTCCGCCACAGTTTCGCCCGATAAATTTTAATAATCCTCTCGTCGCCGAAAAAGGAACATTGACATTATTGGTCACTGCTCGGCTTCCAAAAGAGATAGCGTGATATTTTCCTTCCTCGTGGATCGATCTATCTAATCTATCTATAAAACAGTAACAAATCGGTCTAGTAGTTTTTGTTTATTATAGCCTATTCTTATTCTGTGGATAAGCTATAACATTGTAAAGTTTCATCAAAATCCGTCCAGTAGTTTTTGCGTGAGAGAACAAACATCCATCCATCCTCACAAATTTTCGCGTTTATAATATAGGTACATAGGATAACTATCGATTAGTATCGATCTCAAAATGTCTCCACTAGAGTGAATGAGGTTTTCATTTTCATATTAAATTTAGAATTTAATTTCAAAGTAAACACTGGCTGTTTCGGATAAAAACTTCGCTCGGATAAAATTTTAAATTAGTAAAATGACTCAATACTTGTTTGCTGTAAAGAGGTCACTCTGCCAATTTTCCTGTTTCACCCACAAAATAAACATTGCAGAATATAACGCTGACTTATTTTCACAATATTATTGTTTTCCATAGCGGCGTGAAAATTGTAAACCTTCTCGCGTCCCAATTTAAAATCGTCTATTTATAAATGTCTGACTTCACTCCTGAAACCAATCGCATTCGTATTTGGCTCACTGTAACGCGTAAACGAAAAATAATAGTCTAGCTTACTTTTGACTCGAATTTTAAATCCTAAAATCTCTATCTATCATAACGTCTTTTATACCAAGAGCCATTTGCTACGATTCTGACATACCTCTTTCGCTTCTTTTATATTCATCATACCTTTCATACATACTCGGCGAAGGTCGTCCTCCTAGGTAAATTGAAATAGAGGAATTGACGATTAAATAATGAAATCAATTCAATTTCAACAAAATTGTCGCTGCCGGCCGCTGTCGAAACAACGAAACAAAAATGACATCGGCTAAAAGAGGAATATATATTTTGCCTTCCGCTGAGTACTCCGGTTACGGTAACAGGCATAAAAGCGCTAATATTATTAGATGTTAAAATAATGCAAAAGTGTGTTGTACACTTGTTGTACACGTCTTTCACGCCAAAACGGCGCAACGGATAAACGCGTTTTTTCCCCACATATATAGCTGGGGGGCCGTAGAGTGATTAAGGCTACTTTTTATCCCGGGAAAATATAATTTTGTACCAATGGATTTTTTATAATTAAAAACTTATATACATAAAATCCGACAAACCACACTGAGAGAGGCTTTTCCATCTAAATATCTCAACAGAATGGGCCACTCGTTAGGTATAACCTCACAAATACCATCGGCTAAAAGATGGAGACCTTGGTCTTCCGCTGGGTACCCTGGGACCGCAACCCATGAGAAACGAAAACTTTGTATTTAAATATTTGCTTGCAGTGGATATAGAGTTTTCAAGTATGGCCACAGCGAAGTTGGATCACAATGTTACAATGCCATAACGTGGGTCAGACTTGTGACGTGAAGGCAATGTGTGTCAAGGTCCAAACGAATTTGATGTCGTTGTTTGTTCTTCAATTTGAAACTATTGTTGCATTAAAACATCGATGCATTAAACACAAAAGTTAAATTTTAAACTTTATCGAAGTATTGATTGAAGATAAACTAGCTGTAACTTCGTAAAAATGAAAAATGACTGAAATACGAAAAAATCTGTGAAAAATAATATATTGCCTACGTTCGGCACTGTAAGTAAAGACTACTTTCGAATTGAGGTAGTAGTTTTTATTTATACATATATTTAAGTAATATTTAAATAATTTAATTTATAATACATATATAAATAAAAACTTGCCGCATGTAACTATGAAAGATCATTATTTGAGAACGGCTTTTTTAACGGCTAACTGTTTTTTTTTGTTGTCGGATTATGTACATAAGTTTTTTATTAAAAACCCCCATTGGTACATGGCCGGGATTCGGGATGGAACCCTTGGTCTGTCTAGTTAAAACCAGATGTCTTAACCACTCGGCCACCGACGCACCATATGCTATTTTCTATAGGATTTTTCATTTGATTCATTAAATTAAAAACAAACAATAAATACGACACCATCTATTACTTATATATATACGAAAAAAGTTTACAGTTTTTAGTCTGCATTGTAAATTGTAACATAACCAATTAACTTTTATTAACTACTTTAATTTTATTGAATGTAAAAACACATTGTCTTATGTTTGCTCTAGTTTTATTTTGTTATGAGGTCAAGGTCCTTCGGGTGCGCCGATGCTGCTCCTTGTTTGTCGACCCATTAAGGGATTCTCCCTCTTTTTATTCAAGGTCACGGCGAAAAGCATTGCGATGACCTCATGTTCTTTAATTAGAGGGCATGGAAAAGTAATTAAAAATCTTAAATATTGTACAAAAACGTTTCACACGGGTAGACAAACGGTTTGAAGCAAGCCTAGAAGGAAGGTTGTCATTTTCGGAATTATCCTAAGTCACTACATACCTACTATAAAAACGAAGTCACCCGCCCGTGTCTGTCTGTCTGTACCCTTTTCATTTGATCACAACTATTGAAGCAAGTCGGGGGAAAGGCGAGCCTTAGCCCCAGCGAGTTTTCATGATGTATGCTGTCTAATTCGTCAGAGATATAACATAATTATGTAAGAAAGAATTAAGTAGAATTAAATGATCTACAAAAAAGCCCGCGGTAGCTCTAACTAATAGGTAAGTAGTTATAAGCGTATTTGTGCGTATGGTTTTAATATTATAATTGCAAAAGTGCGTTTGTCCTTCTTTCGTGTCAGACCATCGAATCATCGTGAACTACTTTTCTACCAGTGCAAAGGGGCGAGTCACCAGTTTTTGATATATACAAAAGTTGTGAAGACGAAAGCTTTCACCGAAAGTATTGTATTTCGTGAACTACCACACACTGCGCACGTAAAAACACCAAAAAGGCGAGGTTTTTTTTCTTGTCACCATTTACAGTAAATTATGTCCATATTTGTGTTGGTTGCGTAAATAATTAACCGAGCCATTGTCCTGCGTACTTTCCTCTTTTACTATATTTAGAGATTACGTGGTTTATTCACGCTCATATATGGCTTGTCATGACCAGCCGAGCGAGCATGGCGCTGGTAGAAAGAACAAGCATGACGTCCTCAGTTGCGTCAGTTTGTCTATTTATGACATTATTAGAGAACTTTGTCTTTTAAGGGATCATAAATGTCATAAATAGACAAACTGACGCAACTGCCCCGCGAGGATGACCGTGTAGAGAAAATCTACAGGGGGTTAGACAAAATCTACTGTTAGTATTAGTTTGTCCTATTTATGACATTTGTCACGTGATCCCTAGAGAATTTGTCAGGATTCTACGTCATGTCATGGCGACCAACGCACGCGTCCTGCCGTGACATGATGGGAATCCAGTTTAATCCCATCCGCGCTGTGATAGTTGTGATTAGTCAGTGATTAATAGGGCATATCACGGTTGGCGGGATCATCTTAAATACCGATTAATATTAAAGGCTAGAATACTTGACATTGGCAAATCATCGATTAACATGGTGGGGCCATAATAAAAGAATGGATCATGTGACAAATAGACAAACTGACGCAATGAGGACGTCAAGCTATCCGCTTGTAGAATTTGTCTAACCCCTGTAGATTTTCTCTACGCGGTCATGCTCGCTCGGCAGTGCGTGTTACAATAATTGTATTGTTTTCAACTAAATTAACAGATGACCTTTAGTTGACTTTCTGTACATTAGTTTATTAGTTTTATAATAACTATTCGGTCGTGGAAATATTTGATTAGTTGACGTTAGTGGTTACTGCTCCGCTCTTTGGGTCATAGCGTGATGTTATGTAGTCTATCTACAACTTTTCTCAATAATCATGCTCGGCTCCTAAACATGATAGGTCCACGTTTAATACTCGTAAGCCTTCCCGGTGAATCAACCTATCTAATAGTGAAGACCGCAACAAAAACCGTTTAGTAGTTTTTGCGTGAAAAGGTCACAGACAGACAGACATACGCGGCGGGGGACTTTGTTTTATAATAATAATATGTAGTGATATTCCAATAAGAATTTTCCGGGAATAGTAGCCTATCACTATCCGGCCATTCAACTATCTCTGTGTAAATAATTACGCCGATCCGTTGCTTCGTTTTGACATCAATAACAAACAAACTCTTTCGTATTTATTAGTATACGCAACAATCCAGCGATCCAGAGTAAAGTGGCCCACGCACTGGTCCGGTATCTCACAGAAAATTTTCGGTCCGGCCGCCGTATGATCGAGATTGAAGAGAGGCCACACATTAGCAATGTATATCAAACGATCTAGATCACATGCAATTCACTCACCCACACAGACACACAAGATTCGATGAAACAAAGGCGTGTGGATGTGTGTATGTGACAGATCGTTCCGGTCATCGAAATCAACCACAAATACAACGATTTGAAAACGGATGGTGGGCCGCGCGATAAGAATTGGACGAGTCTGTGGTCGGTTTCGGTGAACCGTACGGCGACCGGCCGGGGATTGGACGAATGTGTGGCCACCTTTAAAGGGTATACTCGCTGGAGACAGTAGCACCGCCATCTATCGATGAGCAGCCACAATAGTATAGATAACGCAGTGAAATGTCTGAAAAAAATTGCCACCATTTTTCATTTGAATGTTGACATTAAAAATCGTGACAATAATACAGGTACCTACTGCCCTTTAAAACCTACGTTGACATTTTCGGTTATTTTATAGGATATAATTAAGCCATCTATTTCAAACATTACTTTCACGAATGTCCCATCATAAAAGCTAAATTCGACATTTTTCTTTGCTTCTTTAGCTTGAAGGAATATGAACAACTTCTACTGATCTGATCGATTCGAAGTTTAGTATCTGTGACTTCAATGATATTACAATTACGTGGTAACCTTGACTTGGTACTGCAGCATCATCTGGAATCAGCAGGATACCCAAATCCTCACCATGTCGATGGTTTTTAAATTTTAAATACTATTGTAGAAAGATAGAACCATGCACCATCGATGTAAATAGCTAATGATCTGTGAATAAGAATAGCTATAAAGTGAAAAATACACTCGAGGAAGCTTTTATTTTGTAACCGAACATTATGAGCTGACGTCACCAGAAACCATAGCCCCATTGGTAGAGCGTTGGAATTGAAGTCAGGTGACCCTGGTTCAATCCTAATTATGAAACCAATGTTAAAGCACGTGTCCTCAACAAAAAAGGTCTACCTGTTCTGTTTCCGCCGCAAGTTAAAATTGCCGTGATGGTATGGTTTTGGTGGTACAAATATAATTATGTTTCTTGCAACTAATCTGGTCCGCACATAAAGGACTTTACAATCTACTGTTAGTTAGTTTGGTTTTAGAGCTCGACATTCCGCTGAAAAAGTTATGTCCATTGCTAGGGTTGTCGCTTGCCGTATTAAATTTAATAATATTAGACGAACTAAAAGGTTCAACGACTCCTTGGGGCATGTACAAACGAATAGAATGTAGAATAGATAATTTTAAATGTATGGGATCGACTGAAATACAACCACGTGACCTAACGAAACTGTCCTTCACTCTGACGACACCAAGGACTTTACAAACTCCTTGAAGTATAAACTCCTTGTAGAAAACGAAGCGTAATTATGTCATGTTGTCTTCAATTAGCGTCTTTCGTGAACGCAAAGTTAGCGTCTGCTCGTACCCTGTAGATAACGCTGAAATGGCGAAGGTTTTGGTCGATCAGCAAATTTTTATGAATATGGCCATAAGTTATTAAGTAGTGCTATAGAGAAGTGGAACGGTCTGCCTTCTGAGTCAGGATTTATCCTGTTTTTTTTCTGTATTTACGAACCTAGGATGCTGCAATCGATTCCGGGGGGACAAACCATATTTATTATTTTATTATTCCCCTGAAATCGGCTAAAAACCACACTTAATCTAAATGGGGCACATTAGTTCCCGTTTTCTGGTTATCGCTCTTTCGTGTATAACCCCTACCCCTATTTTTTGTGACAACACTGACAACCCTAATTTGCTAGCATGTACCAAGGCGGCAAATTGCGCCATCCAGATGCGATGTTGGCGAAGTGAGATGGCCACTGAAATGTTTACAGTACGCACAATCGCCCCTATACATTTACGATCGTTCAGATTGCCTTTTTGCGTTTATTTGTTAGGTTTATGATTTCCTGGCAACTGCTACTATAGCCTATAATGTTGTTTTGAATTATGTGTACAAATATAATCTTTATTGAGATACTCTGCTTAGCACACTCCATTAACAGCCATTGCCTATGGCCATATTTTTTTTATTAATCTACGGAACCCTTATATAAGATTAAACTAAAAACCTATTTTAAGTCTGAATACCCACTATGATTCCTGAAAGTTTCAGCTAAATCCATTGAACCGTTTCGGAGCCAATTCTGGCACATTGTGACGGACTTTTTTTTATTTGTATCGATTGTCTGTCCGACTCCGTACGATTTATCCGATTTACGAGTTTTTTATTCATAGATAATATTCTCTGGTCAGGTTTTAGTTACTTTCGTGTTTCTTTTGCGCTTAACGAATTGGCCTGACCTTTTGCACGCAGATAGTTGGATTTGTATCCCAGGAACTCATATTTTTCAGGATCCTTTGATATAAAAAAAAATTACCCATACGAAGCCGGAGCGGGTCTCTAGCATAGCAATATGGGAGTCAAAACTTATTAAGTAATAGCTTCTTGAAACGGTAGTCGGTACATTACAAAGGCCTGCCTCAAAGTGCCGCCCGCACCCTGACTTTTAACCCGCCCTTGTTTATGTTTTACCAACGAAGCAATAAATTCATTTATCAAACAGTGCACTAAATAATAATGCAAGCAACCTTTGAAAAATAAGTCCCGACACGCGATTACGAAAATCGTTCTACCAAATGGAAAATAAAATATTAGCGACTCACCTCGACTTTTCAATAATTTTTATTAGAGTTTTTCAGGGAGTGTGTCGGTGGCCGAGTGGTTAAGACGTCTGGTATTTAACTAGGCAGGCCACGGGTTCGATCCCGAATCCCGGCCATGTACCAATGGGTTTTTTAGTGAAAAACTTATGTACATAATCCGACAAACCACACTTAGAGGCTTTCCCATCTAAATATACCTCAACAGAACTGGCCACTCGTTAGGTATAGCCTCACAAATACCATCGGCTAAACGATGGAGACTTGGTCTTCCGCTGGGTACCCTGAAACCGTAACACGGTTTAGGGAGCTGTAAGGCTAGTCGTGAAGAAAGATTAAGGGATAAAAGCCTATGTCACTTTCCGGCCCTCAACTATCTCTGTGCAAAAAGTCACAATCGCTGATCTGTTTGACATGAAATAATATTGAAATATTTTCTTATCCGTCCAGTAGCTATAATCCAGTTTACATTCTTCTTACAAACAAACTTGCACTCTATCTTTATAATATAAGTAACATATAGAAATCCAAAGGTGCGGCGAGGTATTTGCCCTGAAATTGTATGCCTGCTTTTCTTCAGTCAAGTCATCGAACGGAAATAGCTTCGCTCTTTCAAACATTTTGCTTAACATACACGCTACTGGTGGAAACTATAAACATATCGTAAATAACTAAAACGACAAGTGGAAATTGAACCGTCTAGTTGTTGCGCTTTAAAGTCCAGAAATTATTGTTTAGAATATTTAAATGGGTTTCAGTTGTTTTCATAGAGATATATATTAAGCGATGTCATCATAGAGAAGTGGAGTGAAGGTTGATGTTGTGGCTACAATGAAGAAAAGTAGTTTACGCTGGTTTGGACACGTTGAAACGATGGATGAAAGAAGAAGAGAAGAAGACAAAAAAGATTTATTTGACTGAAGTGACAGGAAATGCTTTGAACATATAAAAATTTATTGATCGATGGAAATATTATAAGTACACACAATCGCCGAGCATGTATGAAAGGTATGATGAATATAAAAGAAGCGAAAGAGGTATGTCAGTATCGTAACAAATGACATTCGATTGTCTCTGCCTACCTCCCTTGGGATAAAAGATCATAGAGATAGCGTTAGACATAAGTATGAAAACGCAAGTCGCTATTGAGGCAGATTATGCAGAGTAAGGGGATGTCAGTTAGTGTTCCTAACTGAATGTTTTCATATTGTCTTTTTGGATTTGTTTCAGCGCTGCAAGAGCACAATAGATGTTTTTCAGTGCTTAGTAAACAATATTTTTTACAAACATGATCTACAAAAACTATCCTTTCGTAATAAATAATAATTACCTATATACCTACTAATATTATAAAGAGATTGTGAGTTTATTTGTATATTAGAAATAAACTCGAAAACTATACGGGATCGATTTAAAAATAATCTACTTTGTTATGAATAAAGGTACATTCATTATTCCAAATGGACACAGGACTAAAAATAAAGGACTGTTATTTTGACGCATTTCAAAAAATTCCTCAGGCGAAGCCTGGCAGAAAGCACAAGCAATATGTATGTACTCGTTTATGGGTGTGGCCGATGGCTTAACTTGCCTCTTGTATGTTTATAGGATCCTCTTTATCTTGTAATAGAAAAGAATATATGGCCCGACTTTTTTATTACACTGTACTTTGATAATCCGCGACGAATACCACTTGAGGCTCGGGGGTCGTAAGAGGGCAGGTCATCGCACTGGCGAGCATTTTACGGTCAAAAACTTCTGTTTCGATTTTTTTATTGATTTACTATAAGCAACATTACATTACAACTCGAACAATTCAAAGGAAACCATACTTTTGCTTGAGGATATTTGTCGGATGAAACCGGAAGGGAGAATATAGTACCTATATTATGCAACTATTAAGCAAATGGGTCCATTATGGGTCTATGATTATAGTACGATATAGTTACAAAATGTCACAACGACTACTAAAGAAAGTTTAAAAATATTCCATTATCAAATAATTGTCACATTTTCAGGAGATCGTTACCGCATTGTAAGGTGTAATGTATGTATGGCGTTACATACGTATGTCCAATTTTATAATATGGAATTTACGATACGGGAGTAGATAAAATACCTCATCATCCAAAAAGGTACAATACAACGGCCATAATTCTCTATTACAGAATTGGCTTGTCATGACGTTAATGAACAAAATGAGAATGGACCTCCAAATGTGAAATTAAGGTTAACCCCATCTATTAATAAAGACCACCCGCATGATTTTGAACACAACTGATTGACAGTATGCACAGGGGTTCATACAATATACTCATAGCTGTCGAAAGTTAATTACACAAACTCCCAATTTGGGGGCGAACTCAACCGAATTCATCCAATAACAATTAAAAATAGGAAAGACCAAAAATATCCACTCGCCACGATCTTGGCACTGACTGGCACACCTCTTTCTCTTCATTCAAATCCATACATCTTTCATGCATGCTCTTCGATTTCGGATGCTTTTTCCCTTTTTTTTTTCAAATGTCACTGAATTTTCTTCTGGGGCGCCCACATAAATCTTGTCATCTATTCTTTCCATATAACCAAACCGCCTAACCATCCCTTTCTCAATCTTAGTTACTACATTTTTTAGTCAATTAGAAATAGATACCAATAATGACCATTTGAAGGAACTTAGTAACATACTTAAATGCCACTTGAATTATGTGTGGGAAATGATTAACAAGTACATGAATATCATCTCAAATGAAATTATTTGTTACTTTGTGTCATGTCAGAAATCTGTGGTTCCCACGCGACGAATACCGGGTTTGTGGCCAGTGAGAAGATAAATATTTGTAAACTCTGCACGCACTCCACCCCTTTTTACGAATGGGAATGCTGCATACAAAGTAGGTTTCTAATGTAGAAAAATAGATTTTGGAAATATCTGTTTTTAACCCGTTCGACCGTTTTTCTTCCCTCGTTTAGCCGATGGTGTTGTAACATTTGTAGCTTTATAACAGTGAAAGAGTTTTTCAAATCGATCAAGTAGTTTTTGAGTTTTACTTCTTACAAACAAATTAACTCGACCTATTTTATACTATGTAGATTAAATAAAAATTTACGCATTTTACCTGTAACAATTTTTAGTCTCGCAAGTCTGCCTATATCCTAAATTAAACATGTGCTATTTTCGACATGATTTATGTTTCCATGCGGTTTTTTCGTTCCTAACTCAGTGTTGGAATTTGATTCATTTCAATAATAAGTCGATTCCCAGACGTCGGCGTCAGTTCTCCCATCGTCAGCACATGGCGGCGCCGGGCCGAACAAAAATAGACGACCGAGTTATTTTTACTCGTATCCGTTTGGTCGGCGCACGCGCAACACGCACAAATATTGAAGGGAGTTCAGTAAATGTGACGGCACGATTTGTAGTTTGTGATGTTTTCACACCTCCACCCGCACCTTGAGACAACACTCACGATTTGTTTGCATAGGATTTTGGAAGGAAGTTCGAACCGATCGTAGAATGATTTTCGTTATTTCTGTATTTCATTTTCTCTGCTTACTCCAGTACTAAGATTGACGCTTCATCAATCATGGTATTGATAAAGCTACGGAAATCAGCGCTCCCTTTTTCATCCTGGTTCAATAAACCCAATCCATTAATCTTTTGCTGAAATTAAATTCACTTCTTGCCATCGAATATTGCCTGCATTGTCTAACTGCTTATGATTGCCGCCTCATTGTTTGGGTATTTTATTGTTTTTAATATCCTGATAATTATGCAGATTTTGCATCCTATAAGGCTAGGTGTAATTTTTCTATAAGAAAATGAACATAGTCATTATACAAATAACAATCTACAATTACGCAAAATACAGATTATTTGAAAAATTTGAATTAATACGACATAAAAAATATGTGATTGATATGTGAATGGTTTCCGCAATTATACAATTATGGCAAGAAACACAAACAACGACACACCTTGTCGCAGTGATGTAACAAGGATGACGCTATTTCTCGATACTATAAATATAATGTTGCATAAAAACGCTGTTTATACTGTGTCTAATTTAGCAAGGCTCCTTAACATTGACATTTTTTTGTATCTTTGCACTGAAAAATTAAAAGGCTATGCCAAGGTCTTGGGTTAATAGTATTGTGGTTTATATTTTAAATAATACACGGGATTTTCTTACGTGAATTTGATCCAGGAAAAACGAGTCTTCAGGTGGTTGTTACTTGTGATATATTTATATATTTTGCGCCCCTTCCCCGTTCTTCAGGATATCCAGCCAGCATTTACAACGTGTTTTCGTATTTTGCAAAATTTATTCATTTTATTATTATTTTCGTGTGTTGTCTATACAAATCGGCGTGTACATATAAAGATTTCTATCTGGGTCATGGTCTGTCGTAAACCTCGATACTTGTACATTTCAATTCGTCTCAGAGGACCATAATATTTCCAATAAATAAGTAGTTGTCGCTATGTATTATCCCTAAATGTAAAAAAATTATGTCTGCTTGATTCTCTTTTTTTAACACTTCAACGAATGAATTTGGAATATATAAATCTTCAAACAGAAGACTCTTTAAGTTGAAACGATCGTTGTTTTTTACTTTAACCTATAATCTGTCAAATACCTAAACCCTATCACGAAATTATGGCACTATTGCGCTATGACACGCTATGATGACAGGATAGATTGACAATTTCAGTACAACGCGGGCGGTTTCATAAAAGACAACCGGAACTGTCTTCTTTAAACATTGCACAGAGGATGTTCGTCTCGGTAGACCCGTGAAACAAAGAAGTCACTGTCGATAACCTCATGCAGTTGCTTACTTCATTCGAGTGAAAGATAATTAAGTAATAATTCATCCTTATATAATTAGTTTGAATTGCATCTTCAAAATATGACATAATGCAAACACTCATATCGAAGGAAACGACATTATCTACAAATAACATATGTGACTCAAAACTCTAGGTATTTTTAATAAATCGTATAGCTAATCACTTGGCTAAACTTGTTTTTTACAACATATTATATTTAATTTGCCTAGCGTTAAAACGAAAACCAATTATTATGAAAATATATGCAATATATTATTTTCCAGTATGGTGTTTGAACGACGCCTATTGTTTCAATTTTATTAGGTTCCATTGCAATTTCACCTTATTTAGATAAACGATTGCCGTAAAGGACTGCGTAGGAAGCTATACATGTAAGTACTCAATAAATCGCATCGTTAGCTATTATGCTCCCACATCTTGTACTTTGTTCACAATTTCAAATTCTATTATTTAGTAGAGAATATTGTAATTCCACGAATTTAAATCACTCTGGTCCAGCAATGTTACTTTACTTGTTTATTTCTGACTTTCTATATCGTTTATTACATGTGTAGTTAATTTATCATACATTCATAACATCATACGTCTTTATTTAAATCGTCCACAACGACAATTGCAATCGTCACGTGTCATTTGTCGAGACTCATGAAAGGATTGGTGTTCGCTTTGTATTTCATTTTCCATGTAGAGCTGTTCTGTTATTCCTTTGTTTGATTGTTCTATTTGTATGATCTTTAATGTCTGACCCCATTTCAGCTATTCTGGGAACAAAGTATGTTATCTGTTACCTGTGACATACAAATTAGATAAGGTATTATTTTACCTTTTCAGTGTTTAATCTATGCGTCTCAATTCAAGGTCATTCAAAACTCGACAGACTCGGAACGATAAACAGATATTATCTTCAGTCACATGTGATAACAACTACATAAGCGTGGGTTCTAAGTAGAAAACAACACACAGACGTGAGAAATTCTCTTTCCCATAAAAGTAAGTAAAGGTCAGGCGAGGTTCTTACCGAATTACTTGGAAAACGTAGTTATACTTCGCTGTCGTGATCAGGGCGTCGTTAGTAACACTCGTGCGTTCCTAATTCATGATTCGCTACTTTTACCAAATTGCAGACTTTATCCTTCACCGACACCAGATCTTACCATACCATGAATACTGGAATTTGAACACTAAGTAAATTATTGGTGATCAAAAATGTTAGTTTGATGAACCTTTACATTGAAATCTGGGAGAACAATATCTCAAATCCATGCTTTTTACTGCAATTAAATAAAGAATTCAGGTAACGTGTACAACTTGCAATTAATTCGATTTTAAATGCAGATATGCCAATTTAAGTAACAACTTAAGGCAACGGGGAAAGCTATTTAACACCGGCTTTAGCTTTCTCGGCGTTTAAGTAAACATGTACTGTGAGAACTATCCATCTTCATCAAATTGCAGAAACTAAAACTTTGTGAACGTATAAGACTTTACAATGCTGAATGTCATCTGCCTGATTGTAAAGATTATTTATTAATTTTGTTATTGGTATTTCAAAATAAGCTCTCTGTTACCGAAGTTGACTTACTTGGGTACGAAATAATTGCAGTTTTACAAGTTTTATGGTAATCCACATCCGGATCTGCGCCAACGTTGCACGGTTAATTAATTTGCGTACCATGAGGAATCACAATTGGCAGCTGTCACCGCACCCGGTGGCCGGAATGGATTTACGTTTGTGACGTCAGCGCTCTTTGCACATAAATGTGTGGCCTACAATTTTATATTACAGAATTTTAAACTTTATCTCTCGATTCTAAGGTTTAATGTTTCCTTTCAATATTGTGTAAAATGAATGTATGAATGCAGATGTTATGTTATTATGTAATGATTTATTGTTATTGTTTTCAAAATCTTATCATTGCTATTATCTGTGAAATAATTCAACGTTCAACCTAGTTTGTACTAAAAGAAAACAGAAATTGATAATAATAAATAAAATTGCAAGGATCTATTGGTGAACCCTTTTCTATTTCTTAAAATGGCATTAAGAAAAACAATACTTGATGCATTGTAATAAGGCAAGTATTGTGTCGGAGAGGTTAACGACTTGATTGGTAAAGATGGCGTCCCGCGGAAGATGGTAAGAGGATAATGGTGATTCGCCAAAGTCTCACCAATTTAGTTTGAAACATCGTACTTACGTTTAATTTTCAAGTAACGGAGATGAAATTGTGAATGAAGATCACAATTTGCACTGTAGGTTGATTATATTATAATACAGCAATAATATTTTAATTAAAAGTCAACTGTTTTAATATTCTGAAAATACTATTATTTACTATATAGTTCTATTTAAGAAGTGACTGCTAATCTAATCTCATTTACCTAAGTGCAGCAGCAGGGTTGCCACCTGTTCTGTTTGCTATGGGCAACTTTCCAAATGTGGATATTGTTACCGGTGTCTCTGGTCAAACGAAGGTGTGTGTTTGTTAATATTATTACGGAACAAAAAAAAAATCTCGCTTCAATTTAATTTCAACATTATGAACCTTTCGTAGTACTGGTCTTGTCTTCTTGGAAATAAACACATAAATAACGGCTTCGTCTGACTTATTATGAAATCAGAGATATTCTTGTCGTGTATATTCTTTCTTATCTGTAGTTCGAAGTATTTCTGATTTCTACTTAGGGACTGGTATGTTCACTATCTTTGCTTCTCAAACATTTGTTTAGCCGAGATTCGCTTGCTCCATTACGATGTTGACAAACCAAGCACCCACTATCTAAGTATAGTTATGTAATAGACTTTATCAATACAAGTGCGCTTGTATTACGCTTTGTTCTGTAGGTTATCTGTTATTTATCAGGGTTTAATTTTTTCTATAATGCAATCTTTCATTTTTGTGAAATAACAGCGCACATGCATTTATTTTATATGTTTTCTTTCAATGAAATAGGTAATCCTTTTCACTTCTGGAATGCCATTTCAAATTATGCCACCATTTGCCACCCGATTAGATAGGGCCGAGTGCTGACATGAATATGTATACAACTTGAGTAACCTAGGTTTGAAACATTCAATTGATTGAAGTAACACAATTGCAGGCAAGTAGTGAAACTGGCGAATCTATAATTACAGTTTATTATTATTATAGGTACCGTCTATGAAGCTAAAATACCTATTAGTTTTTCGACCAATTAACTTCTGAGTTCTATTTTATTTGGTTTGGTAAATGTTTGCCAAGACTTGACGCAATACAGCCTCCCGGTACATCGAATCGTCTGATTGTTTAGCCAGCCTTCGCTAATGATTTGGCCAGAGAAGTTAGAACTTCGGCGAAGTACGAGTAATTGCTTTAAGCGTTGTTAATTGCGGTGCTCTGGATTCATTCAATTTGGGCTGAGGTCTGGCCTGCTTGTCCATGTTAATAGGGAAATTTATTGGGCGTGGACCACTACTGTGCTAAGAGGATAAATAATTGAGGTCCTTTACCTGAGTAAAATTACGTTCTAAAAGTTGAAACATAGCATGAAGCTCTCGCTAACGTAATGATGATATTTTAAAAATTTAGAAATCTGTACCTCAAATTGGGATCAAAGTATTTGCTGAAGAGAGCTGCATAATGAATCCGCAGTTTTAACACAAAATACCACACCTTTGCTTTGATGTATGCATTGAAAACCACTTTCGCTACTCGCCCACTGCCACTGGTTTGCTTTGTGGGTGTAGTGAAACAGTGAAAGAGAACATCTAATTCAATTTTGTTGCATCGCATAGAATTTATATTAGATACTACAGTCACTCACTGTAGAAATATCCGGTCCGTACTGACTAGAATATAAAATAATTCGTTGTGATCAGTCACCATTAGACCAACTTATATTTAAATGGTATAATTATTGTAATGTTAATTAAATTATTTTATTATTTGTTTCAGGTAATAATGGATTTGGATAAATGGGTAATACTTGCTATAGGTCAGCGATTGATTTCCGCGAAATGAAAAAGAGTTGTCAAGTTTTTGTCTTGTTTAGATTACGGATCATTAATTTTCCTACAAATCGTCATGTAATAATCGAAATATTGCGTTGGGTACCTCACACGGTCGCCAATTCAAGGCTTCGAGTCTGAGGTGTCAAAATTATCATTATGTTATACTTTAATTTACATTTCAGCAACAATGAATTTTAACAACTCACTCTGTTGTTGGGTTCTGATACAGTTTTACCAAATTTTTTATTTAACATTAGAGAACAACACAAAATTTAAACCTAAAATACTTTTTGCAATAATTTTCACCCACGCATCTATTCCGCAAATTGCATAATGATGCCATAATAGAATGGCAATAATTGCATGAAGTGAACTTGCTATGCCAACGATTGTTCGCTGTTCACTTTGTACATATAGTTTTTAAACCGGAAGCTTATGTGCGAAATGAAGGTGTTGATTTGTCTGTCGATTACTGAGTGTAATTTTATTTTACTGATGATTAATATATCTATCATGTGACGAAGGTCCATAAGGACAAGGACGGAAGAGGACGCAAAAGAGCGAAGCAAATGGCGCCGCATGATTGGGAAAGCCGACCCCGCGTAACGGTATAAGGCGAGGCCAAAGAAGATTATCATAAAAATGAAAACTCAATTCATGTAGCTATAATGCGAAATCAGAAAAATCCTTACCACATAATAACTAGTATAAAAGCAGAAATGTTTTGTAATTGTTTATGAATTGTTAAAGTAATTTACATAATTTCTTTATTTAGGGTTGGATGACATTTGTATTATTGCCCAAGCCCCCTTAATTCAAACGCAGCACGCAAAGCTCATAATGACATTCATCCTGCTATCTCAAAAGTGTTTCCTGCCATTAGTGATACTGATGAGGGAGTAAAGTGATTTGTGTCCATGACTTGTTTATCCACGTGTATTGTATTACATTTTAATTTGTAGTGGTTTGTATAATCCTTGGATGCTTATAATAAAGAACTGCTGATAGCTTGGGACTAACTGCGTTTAAAATGGCTGACTAAATTTGATCACATACAAAGTAGTATTAGTTTTTAGTCTATTATCAACTGTATCAACTTATATTGAGGTAAAAGCAATGAAAATATATGTTGCTTAAAAACGTTAAATTGCCGTAACATTACCTTGCGTCATGTGAACATAATGATCGTTTGAAACGGATAGAGAAATAAACTACCTTGAAGGCAAATATAGATGCTCTAATTTCATTGGCGAGCTTTTCGTTTTCTATTTGTTATTTGTTACTATTGTTTAGGGCGAAAATACACATTGAGTCATTGCAATGTATTGGCTAGGTTAGTTAGTAAATAGTCGTAGGTTAGCCCGTAGTCTTAAAAAGTCGCGTAACCAACTAAAAACGCAGTGTTCGAAAATTTTGCATTGCTTTCACCCAATATCCGAGTCATAGAAATGAATAGAGAAAGAAAATTTCTAAACAAAATCGGTACAATAAAATATACAAAACGAACTTCAGCAATTCAAGTATTGGACAACAAATATTAGAAATAGCAAGTTCTAGTTAATGGATCCATAAAGTATGTGAAATTATTTTTACTCGTTAAGTAAATAAATATATTAAGAGAACTCAAGTCGCAAAGTCGGTTGAAAACATGCGTGAAATTGATGACTTTCAGGGCTTCACTGACATAGCTGATATTGACATATTTTTTACATATTGAGTATAAATAATTTCATATACTTTAAGGATCCATTAACTATAACTTGCTATTTTTAATAAGTTTTGTACAATACTTGAAAAGTCAGTTTTTTTTTTATGTCTATCTATCTATCTATCATCACGCCTTTCATCCCAAGAGGGGTAGGCAGAGACAATCGAATGCCATTTGTTACGATCCTGACATATCTCTTTTGCTTCTTTTATATTCATCTTACCTTTCATACATGCTCGGCGATTGTGTGTACTTTTAATATTTCCTTCGATCAACATATTTTTTATATGTTCAATAAAAGTACATCTAGGTCGTCCTCTGTTAGCATTTCCTTTCACTTCAGCCATATAAACCTTTTTTTTATGTATTTTTTTGTATGGGACAAAAGTTATGAGGCGTCTCCTTAACAAGAATTGTCCGATCAATGTCGTTCCGTTGGACCTCAAGACCTCTACATTCGATATGCGACTATAAATGGAAGCAATAACATTGACAATTTTATATCCCACGTCTCATAAAGGTAGAGCGATATTGGATCTTGGAAATGTGTATACAAATTTAGTACTTCCCGCCACACGATAAGATCTCTTTTCATCCTTTGTAAGATGTCTTTTAGCGATATCTTTAATTTATTTACGAGTATTATAAGATACCCGTTCGGTCTTGAGTACGTTTTATTGTTGTCCATTTTCGACTGGTTGTTTTTCAAGTCAGTATCGAAACCATTACCTGAACATGACATTACTCTTGCGCATTTCAACGTTCGTTATGTATCGAGCTCCAAACATTCTGCCGTGGGTATGCTCTGTACCGGTTGTAGTGATTCCTCAATATATTTTTTGATAGATAAATGTTTCATTGAATAATTCACCCACGTGCAAAATTCTTTAGCAACCCGCCCACATTTCGAATTTGTGAATGAATGTCTAATGATTGCAAGATGGTATTAACACGGAAATTGTATAACAGAATGTTAATGCTATTATATTAGCTTGAAATATATAAATTAGACATTATTGTAACCGGTTTAGCAATTCAATGGGATGCTAACAACAAATTACATTGCCTATGTGCCCTACATTCCATTCCTTTTGATCTGGAACTTAATGGAACTACACCCGAGTTAACGCATAAATTAGACACAGGAACTTTAATGACCACATTACGAAACTGAACATTAATATTGGAATTTAAATCGGCTATTTTTAAAAATGAATTAGTTTCACTCGTCTAGAGCTGTAAAATCTGTGCTGTTAAATTCGATGGTCAGTTTATGGAACGTCAATTATTTGTTGTATGGTTTAATAATTTGTAAAATAATTGCCTTTATTTTATTGATTATTATATTCTAACCAGTATCGTAAACGAACTCTTGTACAATTTTGTTGACGCATAGATGCATGATGACTAAAGGGACGTTTAAAACTTTATCTAATACTAACGCTGAGTAATTAACCCATGAATCAGTAATTAATTGGGTATTATTTTTCTATATATATCTCGCATGTGAAATATAACTATAGAGAAAGCTAGTTCATTAATTAGCATCTAACATGTTCTTTCAAACACCCACACCCATTCATCAATCAACTAGCTCGTGCAACATCTGTGCACTAACTTCTAGTTCTAATTCAGACCACACAAATTTTGCAATCTCGAACAATTACTTCTACATTGAGTTGAGGACATTTTGATTCTGATTGATTATCGTATAGAAAAATATTTTTACTTATATTTTATGAGACCTTATATTACAAATCATAACTACATAGTAACTTATCTGTTTGATTGTCAAAGAGATTCTCTTATTTATAGTTCGCTTATGCTTTATCTCTGACACCTATTTCCTAAGAGTAATCAGGTGGTGAGACCGCCTTTGCGACGGAAGCTGTAGGCGGTAACCGTCGAGGCGACTGCGCCCACGCATCGTCTCTGTCGCCTGCGGTACCAACAATCTACTCCTCATATAAGGACGGCTATAGGAAACCCCGTTGTTTGCCAAAAAATATTACAATTTATATTTGGCAGCGCACTGTTTTACCTTTAACCTATTACTAGTCAATTACTTTATTTTATTTCTTTGCATATTTTATATTACATAGAACATTTCATTTTAGATTTTCCAGCAGAAAGTGTAACTGTTATTTTATATACGTTATCCTCAGTTTCAATCTGAGTTTTCCACGTGTCACGCGCCAGCTAATACTAACATTTACATTACACATGACTAATTTTATCATAAATAACACTCATATACATACACCTGCGACACGTGTTTTCTCCAGGGACATAGTTACATATTATTTCTACGCACAGGGGCCTTGCTCGCTTCATCCATTAACCAACAGTAGCTTCGCATTATAAATAAACAGAGGAAATACTGCTCTCTACTTGAAATTATTCTCTCGCTCGTACATATTTAAGGTTTAATTTACTATCTACAAATAAACACTCTTTGATCCTTTATACACGAAGGCTTTATACAGTCTACACCCGGTCGTAATGATTATCTTAAAGCGGATCTGTGTTTGGACATCTAGACAAGTCGTACAGATCAAAGGTGTCTGTCCTGCGGGGAGTCCCTTGGGTCCATTATTGTATTTTATTGATGGGGCCACCTTGGCAGTTCGAGTTCTACTTTTGGGAATATTTTTTATTTTACCCACGTCTCCAGTCAATTTCTTAAATTATTGCTATGCATTTGTGTTTGCTTCTTTTCTAACTGCTTTTAACTTTGGTCATTGATAAAAATAACTTTCACTTTCATTATAGAAGTATCAGCGAATTTGTGATTAAATTCACTTACGAATTCAGGTCGTGTAACTTGTTTCGTTTTAATAACATACTCGACTGTATACTAACCAACAGAAGTACTTTATGTAAATGTCATATTTACATCCCATATAGGAGCAGCCAACTCGCCGGCGGTTTTGCCTGCATCTTGTTTATTTTCGAGACTTTGTGTTCCCTTGTATATTTAAGTTTACTGTAGTTTTAATTGCATATACACTGTCGTGGTTTTGTTATTATAGTGGAAAGGCAGCATGGTAGAGAATTATACCTGTAAAGAATCATTATTTACGGCAATAATTTTCAGTATCGCTTAATTTTCTTATCTATAATCGCTTCGTGTCTTGTGCACGCATCATGATGAAACTACTGAAGATATTAAAACTTTTTTAATTTATTTGTGATAGTTCAGAGGTAATTTTAAGCTGTGTTTAACAGAAAGTAACTCAAATAATTTTATGGTTGGCCACGCAGACGAAGTCGCTTGTTAATCTTATAAGTGCAAGTGTATTTTCAATTTACTAACAATTGATATTAACTGATTCTCCAAAGCACTTTTCAATTAACCATATTGACTTTTAATGACATTGACCCAAATGTTGGCTTATTGCATGTGACGTTAGGCTAGGTTCTGGCGTTGAATCAGGTCAACGTGTGTCCCAATTGAGCGTGACTAGCTAACATAAAACGTCCATATAAACATTTTACCCTACATACTACCTAGAAGTTAAATTTAACATTACTGCTTTTGCTCGTTTTGAAATTGATTTTAGTAACGTATTCTGATTTGTCATTGACAAATATATTTTTAATATAGATTCCTTAGGTCACCGTCTGAATTTCTTTCAATCCTTTTTAATGTGTCGCCTTGTGATGGATCGTTACTTTCACTTTTCCCATTAATGTTCGCGTCCATAAAGTAGACTGTGTTTATGCAAATGAGCCGGTTTCCAAACTCAACTGTAAACTGGCTGGACACTGGGTTATTTATAACGACTATTTTGCGAGAAGCAATCTCAGATGTTTCTCAACTAAGCATTTATGAAAGATCCGACCTACTTGATTTCATGTTTCCCATAGGAATCTATTTACAATGTTCTTTAATTCTTTCAATTTCTCTGTGTTTAACGAAATGGAACTTTATGGAACTCTTCATCCATATTTTTACGTCATCCTCTCACGATCTCATTCTGTTTGCATTTGCAATAATTTGCCTACTTTAATTCCAATTTGCCAACCAATCAATTTATATGGTTTTATATTTAAACGTCAAAATGTACTTGTAATGTGTTAATATTTCTAATACATGTTTCTTCATTTAATTATATCGACAGCTTTGATAATATCATCCTGTCAACACATTAGTTGAGTGAAACCAAAATGTTACACTGTTCATAATATATGTGAACTAAAATAGCATGACACATGACGACACGTTCGTTACGCTGTCCTACATTTTGCTACTGAGATTTTACACACCTGAGGTAACGCTCGTTAACCGATCTTTGTATACAAAATCTCATTTCTTTACAAATTATGCTTCAATGTCTTTTGTAATCTTAACTAATTTCTTTGGAAATTCGTTCACAATATATGTGCCTAATAAAATATGATTGTTTTTATTTCTGTTTGTTATATGGACACAGAAGAATTAAGAACCATTTTCCTCCTTACATATTTTTCCCACTTCACCTACATCTACAGCGTCTCATTCTTAATTGAATATTTTCAATGTATCCTAAGGTACGGAAACTAATTTTATTTCTAGTAATATGTTTACTGAACATTCTGTTTTGAACTTGAGGAATTAATTAGACATTCAAGTAGTTGCTACAATTGCACCTTATATGGTCCACGGTTGCCAATGTCGAGGCGCCGCCGATGCTATTATGGCCTATCGCCATAACGAAGCGAGATCTCGATTCTAAAATAGATTCATGATCAGATGTTACCTATTGTATAGATATTTATTGTACTTATTATATTTTTAACAAGCTAGCGCCCCATCTTTTGATATTTTGTTGCAATCTGGTTTAACTTTGTCATTTCTTTTGATCTCTTCTGACGAGAGTTGTAGTGGTTACTTATTCTACTACCCGCGAAATGAAAACTGTCTATCCTTAGATCAATAAAAATATTCAGTATGTGATCATCCTTGTCCTTTTGTTTGGGCTATGGTTTCCGTCACTGCAATATAACTTTTATTTGCTCGTGTGTTAAGACACAGTTTTAAAAATACTCATCGACATTTAGCTCGAAGTTGTATATGACGCATATATGTGGAATTTTAATATTCACTACCATTAATAATATACGCTATCCATTTGTAGCTACTCTAATGTACACAAATTAAAATACATGTTTTAACAGTTGTGACATTATTGTTAATGTGTTGTTTTGTCTCGCAATGAGACACCTAGATGTCATGGGAGCCCGTGGCCAAACTTAAAAATGTAGAAAATGTTCCTGTTTTTTATTTTGTGTCTTTCTTATTTGAAATGCTGGATTCAAATATAGCCTTTAAAAGAGGCAAGCTTACTGGAATTGATTGCGGATGGTTACTAAGATCTAGTTATTATTAAGTCGTTGTTAAATATAAATGTGAGAAAAAAAATATTCATACAATCTAATAGTTGTTTTATAAACCTTCATATAACAATTAAATATATAGATACATATAGTAATTCACTCCAATAATATAACAATAATATGTACCCAGTAACCACAGATACCACAGTATTTGAGGAAAAATAAATAAAATAGCAATGACTGGTTTCATGAAGAGTAAAGACCAACAGTGTGACTAGTCTGAGCCTGATTTATATATCCTAGCTGCATACAATTTTTTTAATTTAAATCTTACTTTAGCGACGTTAGCGTTTCATTGTACGTCTTCGGAGGTTATGACGTCTTAAAATTTCGCCAAAGCAAATATTATCAAGAAGATGCGAATAACGTTCTCAATTCAAGAATGAGTAGAACATTTCATTGCCAAATGTGTTAATAGCCGACGGTTACTTCATTCAAAATTCTGCTTGACCCTCAAAAAGGTGTAGTCGTTATGTTGTTTGTAACATTAAAACGTGTTATTTGTGGTTTTCCTCGTCCTAGTGTATGTATTAGTTTATGATTATTGTTGCCATGGGTAGAGACAAAAAATATTAGATTTTTTGCAAGCTAGGTACCGAAATAAGTTGCTAAAAGGCAGGCATAATTTAGTGATAGGCTAACATTGTTAAAGCTTTCACACACACGACCGTACTCGGAACGCGTTACGTCATTGTTGACGAAACTGACCAATATCCCATGTACGGTGATAGTCCCTCGTTTTTTACGGTCGATCGTAAAACAATGCCATTAAAAGGTAATGAAAATGCTGATGAAATGTCAAAAGAAAGTTCGTTACTTTGTGTGAACCCTGCGGTTTTTGACTTCGGTATATCTATTGAGACGTTCACCATTTCCAATATTACTTTCTAGTTTGTTGTCATTGGAATAAATACCGGAAGATAGATTTCAGATCTTACCAACGAAACAGAGAGTCCAGGCTCGAATCCTAGGTCGAGCAAATTGTTTCAGCCAGCCATGGACCATGGATGTTTTTTGTCTGTGGTGACGTTGCCTTTGGTATCTATCGCGCAGGATATCCTATTTTGGGCGTTCAGCTAAGCTATGTCACTTTCTATAAAGTATCGAGTACAGTCCTCAGACTTTTGTCTTTCATACCATGTTCTTTTTGCGCGGGATAAACAAAATTACAGTACCTACAGTTCATCAAATCCTAGTCTTTTTTTTAACAACTCAACTCAGGCGTTAGTTACTCACAATGAAATTAGTTTTTTTTTTTACTTTTAACTCAAAATGAGTCATCGTACAATAAATTACGCGTCAGTTTCAATCCGCTCGTCTGGCGAAACCCCCATCAGGTGACTCAGTCTTGATCATACACATACAATAGATACCTATACTATCTGCTAGCTTTACTAAGGGTTGCGCCTAACATCACTACATATTATAAATAAAACAAACTCCCCCGCCGCGTCTGTCTGTCTGTGACCTTTTCACGCAAAAACTACTAAACGGTTTTTATTGCGGTTTTCACTATTAGATAGGTTGGTTCACCGGGAAGGCTTACGAATATTAAACATGGACCGGACCTATCATTTTTAGGAGCTGAGCATTAACAGTATAAGTAAATTAAGTCTGGGAAAAAAGTTAGGCCTAGCTAGTTTTCAATTTTCATGATGTATGTTGTCTAAAGGTGGCCACATATTCGTCCAATCCCCGGCCGGTCGCCGTACGGTCCACCGAAACCGACCACAGCCTCGTCCAATTCTTATCGCGCGGCCCACCATCCGTTTTCAAATCATCCGTTGTATTTGTGGTTGATTTCGATGACCGGAACGATCTGTCACACAGACACACATCTACACTATTGTTTAATTGAATCGTGTGTGTCTGTGTGGGTGAGTGAATTGCATGTGATCTAGATCGTATGATATACATTGCTAATGTGTGGCATCTCTTCAATCTCGATCATATACCGGACCAGTGCGTGGACTACTTAATCAATCAGAGATATAACAAAATGATGTAGGAAAGAATTGTGCAGAATAAAATTAACTACAAAAAAGTCCGCGGTAGCATAAATCTATCTCTAATAGATAAGTACTACCCATGTTTTACTCGTGCTAAGTCGGGGGCGGGGTTGCTAGTTACGGTAATAAGTTTTAGTTTAGCCTACTAGGTATAGTGACGTTGATCCGCCGGATTTGCGGAATTTGTGTAGGTAGGGAATTAGGAATGTAAAACTAATTATAACAGGTTTATAAGGTGTGACCAAATCCACAGAATAGATTAAATATGTACCACTTTTGGGTACCGATTTTACCAGAATGATATAGGGCTACCACGCACATTAACAAGGATTGCCTAATTCTAGATTTATGGGTGAAAATGTCTATCTGAATATCCGCTGCACGAGGTCGTGGATGCAGTTTCAATAAAATTTCAAATTAGTAGGAATAATCGTAATTTAAGCAGTGGGTGGCATAGGTAACGCAGCCAGAGTTGAATCAAAGAGTATAATTTATCTCCCTGCTATACCTATAACAACATATTGTGAAACAATGACGACTTGGTGAAGCAGGATGTTTTTCAGCAACTTTTATTATCCGTTCGGTCTATTTTGCGTCAATATTGTTTAGTTTTGTATTTGGCCACGACAACATGCAACCTCTAACACCCCGCCTCCCCATTGATACGGCCATGCCGCATATGACAAAACATAAAATTTAAATGGCAGTAGTTTTGTTTGTAAAACTTGCCTCATTCTCCACATTGTTTTACGGTGTAGTTGAGATATCACTTTCAAATAAATTAAGATATAAATGAATTAACATTAAAATACGACACCGAAGCATACTGTCATATGGATTATAACAAGATGACTGTAGTTAAGGCCTGCCTCAATAAAGCAACCATGTTTGACAGCCCTAGCTCCCAAGACATTGCGCACTTCGCGATGACGTCACGGGGTGACTGATCTCTTTCTCATACTTTTTGTATAGGAAGACGTGACGCGACCGCCAGCGACCAGCCGGATGAGGCTTTTTTTGTTTACAAAGACACTTGTCGGTCGTATCACTTGTTTAAAGTACATTGTTAATTTGTAACATAGGGCGAATTGTTATTTCTAATTCTGCTCAATCCTCTTCCACCAAAATAGCATTATGCTTCTGTGTTTCTTAAAAGGTTACAATACATTGAAGGTAATGTATGTATAGCATTAATTTCTACACATGGTAGCCTAAGAGCCGTATTAGTCCTAATCTTAACTGATATTATAAATGCGAAAAAGTGTTTGTTTCTTTATCCTTCTTTCAAGTCAAAACTGAGTAACAGAACGTTGTGATTTTTTTCTAGTTATAGAAATAAAATAAGGTAATAAGAGGCCTTATTCTGCTAAATATAATTTATTGCAATCATTTCTCACAATCTTATTTTGTTCTAGGAATCACAAAGGATTGGTCTGACCACGCGTTATGGTGGCCCCAGAAGAACCGATGGCTGGCACGCGCTCGCAGCACCCTCGACCAATGCGGCGTTCATGCGGATGCTGTTTTATACTTCACACCGATGCACAAATCCCTCCGAGTCCAACTCCCAGATTTGCGTTACGTGGACTGCCGCATTGACTTCTCGATTAACACGTTTAGTGCTGTTGTGCAGCTGTGCAAGACACTTGGTTAGTATAGAATTCATTAGTCCTACCTCGCGAGCATGACCAAGAAGAGTGACGACGTTTTGTCTCTATAGAACTTCATATCTTTCTCTTTCTAACTGAGATTTTATCTTCGCAGTATCATTCTTCTTGGTCATGCTCGCGGGGTTGCTTATTTCTAGAGCAATTAATTCTTCCGTTAGGTGTGAAATTAGAACTGTTTCATTAGCGAGTTCAATTCCAGGAGGCCTCGGCTGACTCAGTGGGAATGTTTGCCCAGATACAAAACACTATTAAATTATTAATGCATGCAATGCAAAGACTCATATTGGCTTGCACGGGACCATCCCTTTGTTTTGTATTTTAATTTTCATTCGAATTTTAAATAAATGTACTAAGGGAGACTTCTGGTACTACTTCTGTGGCTCCACGCTTGAAAATCACCAATTCTACGTATTAGATTTTTCTGTGAACACTCCACAGTCAAGCGACAACTTTTAAACATAGATAAATCACATGTTCTACTTTTACCGGATTTCACATACCCAAGGGTCAGCAGTCCTGTATATTATTATAATGGTTCCCCAATTATAAAATAAAGGGTCTAAGAAAAGTTTTGACCTCTTAATAGATGACTATCGAACAGTTTTTAGATTATTTATAATGTATTTTACAGGTATTCGACACCCAGAAGAGTTGTCATTGAAAATTCCCCTAGAGCCGAGTCACTTGAAGCAAAACTATCAGAACTTGAAGGATGCCAAACGGTTAAGAAACGGCCAACCGCCCGATACGAACACATTCATTGCCGCCTCTAGGGGCTCCTCGAACAGTTTGGACAAGTCCAATGGACTTTGTCCGGCAACACCACCGCCGCCGCGATCACAATCAGCCACCCCTGTCGCACCTCAACAGGTAAACTGTAATATTTGTCACTTCACCCCATTTCGAAGATGAAAGTACCCTATACAGCCTTAAGAAGTGGTCATGAAGTGCGTGAGGTCTTGGTGCAGAGACATTTCAAGCTCAACAAAGCCAGTCACTTTTAATTAGTTTAGGCATCTTCAATAATCAGCTAAATGCGAACACTAGCAAATCAGGTTCCCTGGCACCTGACACTTCTAAAAATCAAAATTGGCAGGGCTGGACGACTAGATGCTGGCGATCTGAAAACAGGCAACTGCTTTGGCTGTGTTAGCGCACTTATGTCTTCAGCTGAATTCTAGAAATCCGCAAATCATCTTAAAGGTATCTTTCGTAGAATCTGTCGTTTAATACATCTGTACGTTGATTTTCAGAATGGTACATTGAAACGATATGGAGGCCAAGTGTACAGTACACAAAGCGATGGTTCCAGTGACGGTGGTTACTGCGGAACACCGCCGCGTGCCGCTTCACTCGACGCTCTGGATTTCGCAGATCTTTCGCTTGCGGATTCGCCGCTTTCGCCTGCGGAACAATCTAGAGAATCACTTCTCACACCCAAAACACTTATGGAGAGGGCCAGGATGAATGTCGGGTGAGTTATTCGTATTATGTCAAGAAAGTGATACGTACCACTACCTAGTAAGAAACCCTTTGTATTCATTTTATTATTCCCTAATGTTTGGAGTAATTTTGTAAAAATGTAATGCCTAGTTTTAATTCACAACATTTCTTAAAAATCCGTTTGGAGATCTTCCTTTGCTTAACACGATACACATATTTAATTATTTTTTTATTCAGTGGTTTAAGAGATATTTTGAAAAAACTACACTGTGTAACGAGTACCGCTCAAAGCTACTATACTCTCTGCCTTCAAGGGAAACTGGCATTAAAAAGTATTAGTTGTAGTTGTAAAAACAAAACAGGATACAAGGGGACTACTGATGGAGCCATAACACGAAAAAATAGAATAGAATAGATACAAGGGAATTTAATTTACGTGCTTCTCTACCCATCTTTGTTGATGAAAGTGAATAAAATTTAATTTTAAATTAATAAACTCAAAAATAAACAATAATGAATGAAACAAAAGAACCATGAACGAACTATTGAACGAATGAAACGAACGAACGCACGCAGCTCATGTCATTTCTTTTTTTTTTAATACAGAATACGCATAGACACCTGATACTTTTTGCCGTTATCGGCTTTTTCTAAAAATGCAATATTTAAAAATTAATTTAAGAGTGTTACAGTTAAAATTTTAGAAAAGCAAAAAATACGGGTACCTTAATTTTTCACCTACTTTCATATAAGCTAATAAAATTAGGGTGTTAAAATTTTGAAATGTTGTGGATTGTCTCACTCGGAAATCTAACACACACATATAGCTTTAGCCCGCTGTTTCCCTTGCATAGGAATGGAAATAAAACATTCTTGTGGTTTGCGGTTTGAGCTGGAAAAGCCTCTTAGTGTGGTTTGTCGGGTTATGTACATAAGTTTTTAATTTAAAACCCATTGCTACATGGATGTTCGAACCAACTTTACCGTTATTTTCCAGTTGGCTAAACTCTTCCCTGTCTATCATGGAGCAAGGAGTCCGAGAATGGGACACACTTCAGCTGCGGTTCAAATTTTACTCGTATTTCGATCTGAACGCTCGCTCCTGTGACTCGGCGCGTCTCAACCAACTGTACCAGCAGGCGAGGTGCCAACTCATTAACCAAGAAGTGCACTGCACTGAGGAAGAGATGCTCTTGTTTGCGGCGTTGCAGGTGCGTTAAATAACGTTGCTTTAGATTCGACGCAGACCTGGCGGAAAGCGAGCGGCATTTAACACTGACAATTAAAATTACGTGAAGAAATATGTATCCGACGGATAATGGTGTCTACTTTGGGCCCCAGAATAATTGAGTTTAGAAAATGTAGGTTCCAGGCTCCAGTCAGATAAAAGTCCAGAATTCTTATAGGAATTAATAAAATATACCGAAAAAGTCAACGCTCTTTTTACTTGACGCTACGTATATTTAACCTCTATAGTATTGTCTCGTGAAATTTAATTAATGAACTAAAAAAAAATCCCCAGTTTAAGGTCATTATGTGAACAGCAGTGTTTCCTCAATTCCAGCTTCAAATCGAGCTCCAAACGAGCGCCGGGGGTAGCTCGGAGAGTGTAGAGGCTCGGTCCGCGTCACCATCGCCGGCCGGTGCGCCGGAAGACGAGATAGACGCGGCACTGTCAGAATTACAAGCTCAGTTGGAGGGAGGGCCGCCGCCTCGCGCTGATATCACGCAGGTCCCAGAGCTAGCCGGATACCTGAAGTACATAAGGTGAGAGAAAAATTGTATTATATGATATTTATCAAAAGGTCAATAATATTTAAGGAGGATTTTATTAAAAGATTATTCTATTCTTTTCAAATCACAAGTTTCTTCCATTACGATATTTTAGTATATCACCGTTTGCCATTGGAACTTTTTTATTATTCACGGGTTGCCTTATCTCACCGAAACCGTGTTATCGGTCCTAAGGTACCCAGCTGAAGACAGAGTCTTGCTATTTTAGCCGATGGTATTTGTGTATATTAAATGAATACGTAATATTCATATATGTATTTTTTATTTTTTACATTTTCATCCCGACGCTGCGTGTCACATAGCAAGTCCAACAGCGATTTCTGTTCTATCGCGTAAGATATGAACTTCATTTACCCATACATCCTACCTAACGAAACATGGTTACCTAATAATTACCAAGTAGTTAGTTTATAGTATAATTTAATTGGGTTTACCTTTACCTACCTTATTTAACAAACTTTTTACTTATATAATCACAGTTTAGTATACCTGCTTACAACGCCTAAATGGACGGGTGTTCTGGGATGTTGTCCTAAAATGTCCACTTTTAATTTAAAAGTCCGATTGTTAATATTAGAATTGCAATAGAAAAAATGTTTGCGCGTTTACTCAAAGGCTTTAGGGTTGAAATTATTATCTAATCAAACTTTATAAAATTAATTAATCGTTACAGTGGCGCCCGTAATTATTATACACATATATATTACCTATACCTATACTTTTCTTTATATTTTAAAATATATATAATCATTAATAACTATTTATTTACCAGCCCCAGGAGTTGCAAAAGAAAAATCTTTTTAATTTAACCTGTGCGTATTTTACTACTGTCACTAGATTACGACCACACTTCACTTGTTTCAAGCCCTAACAGATTTAACAATAAAATAAACCTACTATAAATTGACATTATTTTTATTAATGATTACCCTATTCCCTTACAGGAGGAAGCGATTCACACTAAAAGCATACAAACGCGGCTGGGTGTCATGTCGGGATGGTATATTAAGGATCCATTCGTCGCGCGACGCCGCCGTCCGCGGTGATTCGCCACAATGTGTGGTGCAACTTAGAGGGGCGGAAGTGACGCCCGACGCTCACCCCGCCTCGCAACGGTATAATATCAAACTGGAAGTGCCAACAGAGGAAGCTATGAATGAAATGTGGCTGCGGTGCGATAATGTTAGTAGGGATTTTTTTGTATATTATTATGAATCGACTTTTAAACCATAATTAGGCTAACTTTTAACATACATATATATGCTCACGCCTTATTTCTATTCGGGTAGGTATATTCCTGGCACACTTCTTTCGCCTGTCAAATCCATACTCAGGTTACATCTTTTCATTAATTTGTTCTTAGATTTCGGGTGTTATTATTTCTTCCCTTTTTTCTACTTTTTAAAAATTTTCACCAGTGAAGCCGGAGGCGAAAAGCTTGTTTTTATATAAAGTAATTTACTGAAACAGGTATATCAAATACCATCGGCTAAAAGAGGAAGACTTTATCTACAGCTGGATACCCTGGTTAACACGGTTCCGGGAGCCACAAGGTAAACCGTAAAGAAGAAGAAAATTACTGTTCTATGAACGCCAGTCGCCACTATGATTCTTATTGCATTGTCGTTTCGATTACTTTCCTCTTTTTTTAAATTTAAATAACACAATGATTACCAATTTCAGGAGGACCAATACGCCGAATGGGTGTCAGCCTGCCGTCTCGGGTCCCGCGGCCGCTCCCTCGCTGACGCCAGTTTCGCTACCGAAGCGGCGGCGGTGAGGTCCTTACTCGCGCTACAGAAACCTCAGCCGGGGGCAGGCGGGTCGCCCCTCCCATTACCTCAGCACATGCAGCCGGAGCACTATGTCGCGCCACGGTTCTATAAGAAGCTTAAGTCGAAGGTGAGTCTTGTTTACTTTAAATTTTAGTTGGAATCGCTTTGTGTCGCGAACTTTTGGAAAGATTTCCGTGATAAAAAGTAGCCTATGTCACTTTTCGGCCCTCCAACTATATCTGTGCAAAAAAAAGAATGCGGCGATGATGCCACGGCTCTGTAAGAAGCTTAAGTCGAAGGTGGGTCAAGTTTACTTTCATGGAGTCATTTCTATTAGATCCCGTACAGCAGGGGTGGCCCAACTTGATAAGACCCAAGATCTACTATTTATTGACTAGACTCTGTGATCTACCAATTACAACATACACATATACATCCAACTAATATTATAAACGCGAAAGTTTGTATGGATGTATGTATCTTTGTTACTCAATCACGCCAGAACGGCTGAACTGATCTGGATGAAATTTGGCACAGATATAGATTATAGTCTGGAATAGCACATAGGCTACTTTTTATCCCGGAAAAATGTATGGTTCCCCGTGGGATAGATTTGTTTTTATTTTTCACGGGATCGACATGATTTTTTGCTTAGTGGTAGTTTAGGGGTCAGAGAATGACATATAACACTTTTTATATCGCGAAAGCGGGCGGGGGAGGGGCAAATTACAGCTACGGGATTATTTCTTTTTGGATCTACTTCCACGCGGGTGAAACGCGGACAGAAGCTTGTACATAATACACAATAAAATAATATTTCATACACATGAAATTTTATCTGAGTAGTACCTATATTTTTCTTTGCCTTACCATGATCGACTGCACTAATAGCCGCGATCGACCGGTTGGCCACTATATTTCTCTTGATTATTTCTATCAATTATTATACATATTTGGTAAACAAACTTTGCATGTCTTTTTCAAATAAGTTTTAAACGGTTATTTAAAAAAAAGTCATGAAAAGTTTGTTTACCAAAAAAATGAACTTTATATTCACCAATTCCACGACTTCGCACGTAAACTGTTCACAATAAAATGTTGTATTTGAACACTTGGGGGATGAGAGGAATAATTCGTGTTTAATCACGTGATAAACTTGTCAGTTGTGTGAGTAGACTCCACACTATGTGTGCATTTTTACAATAAGGTCCCCTCTCATATACAAGATCTTTCTTTCTCTAATTTCAAAGATACAATTGAAACTTAAATTAATAAAAAAAAACATATATCTATAGCAAGTATATCTGAATACTTGGATGATAAGCATCCATATGGGCATAGCAACAATTATATTATATGAATTGTTTTTATCGGACTAATGTACCTATTATATTGTAAATTAACATGACAATATTAATTTTATTTGACCTTTCATTTCATTTGTATTCATTGTGTTTTTAAATTGCTCTAAAATGTATTTTCTTTGATTAGGTTTGTATAGAGAAGTGTATAAAATTGACGATTTCAAGTGTATCGACTTGTATACCTAAGAAATAAATTATCTTTTCAACACACTTGCTCGTAACGTGAGTCTTATTACAATTTTAGACTCACAATCCCATATATTAAACACGCGTGCTTTTTCTTTATATTACAGCAAAGAGTTATAATATAACCCAATGAAGTTCGTACAAGATTGCAAATTGTATGTGTGTCATTCTCTTAATTTCAAAGCATTCTTAATTTAACCGCATAATACAGTTTTTATTTTTTAATCACGACTTTCTTGGCTGTTTGGCGAAGTTATCCGTGCCTTATCTGTCACGCGGCGAAAAACAAAACATTTCCATAAATATTTGTTAACATTTTCGCCGTGTTGTGGTTAATTATCAAAAATGTCGACTTCAAGTGGCGAAGAATACGTAAATTGACTCCATGTGTTTATTTTTTGGGTTGGCTTTAGAATTGGGGCGCAGGCTTTTGGGGTAGCTAGGGGTTAATTTATGTAGGGGTTGATGTCCCCTTTCAAACAGTATCACTCCCGTCGCGCGGAGACGCTTAGTTTATTTTATATATTTTTATATAATTTCATGGTTGTATGAAACGAAGTGCAATTTAACGCAGTAAATGGCAAAAACTACAATGTACATGGCGCTCGTAGGAACCCTCAGGCGAGCTCCATAGAGTATATAATAATAGCTGAGGTAATGGCTTAAATTTACAACTAAAAACTAAGAATTAACGTACTTATGGCTGTATGGGCTAGCTCCTTTGCCTTCCACTGAAATGTTCCAAAAAATAAACATTCAAAAACTGTTACAGACCGAATCGGCCAAACCCCGATTCTACGTGGTCCGACATGCTCTTACCCTTAAAGTGTTTTTTATAAGACGGAGGCGCGGAGGGAGAGCAGGCGAAGGGGCTGTACTTCCCGCAGCGCCGGAGCTAAAGCATTTCCAAATACTACTTGTTTAAAAAAGTTAAGATGCTATAATGCTAGGTATATTATAATTTATATGTATTCTCTATAATGTAATACTCCTAAATACAGTTTAATTTTTTTTTTGTGATTATTCTCCATATTAATGGAAGGCAAAAGGGCTAGTCCATACAGCCACATTAAAATTTCTTTTTTTCAAAAACTAAGTATCTCCGCGCAGGGGGGATTGTACTAAAAGGTAACCCTCCCCCGCCCCTTCAAACCCCCCTAACGCGCAACCCTTAATTCCTGCGCCCCAATTCAAAATTTTTCCCTATTTTTTTCCTCGCAAGTGTGTTGAAAAACGTCGTATGAAACGCGTGTGCGTTGGTAATTACATACTCAGCTTTCTTATAGCGCTCGCCTAGTGGCACGCCTCGTACGTAATGACCCACCCTTGGTATCACAATGTACTATTTGAATTTGAACTTCTTAACTACAATATTTGAAACTTACTTTCAGTTCCCGCAGCGAGTACTCGAGAGTCACGCGAACGTGAAGGACCTGTCGCTGCTCGAAGCCAAACTGCAGTACATTAAGGCGTGGCAGAGTCTCCCCGACTACGGACAGACGCTGTTTGTTGTCAGGTTCATGGGTCATAGGAAGGACGAGATTGTTAGCATCGCGCACAATCGTATAATGAGACTTGACCCTAATACTGGAGATCACATCAAAACTTGGAGATTTAGCACTATGAAGGTAAGCTTTCTAGGCCACTTGATTCCTGTAGAGGCAAAGGTATGTCAGGATCGTTGTCTCAGCCTACCACTCTTGGGATAAAGTCGTGGTGATACATAGATAGATGGTCGAAGATCCGACAGTCTATCTCGCCAGTAGATCACCCCTTTAAAACATTAATTATTGGCTCTAATTATGTCTCTAGATTTACCCTCGTTGAGTTATACTTCAGTTTTTCCAATTTTTTTTCCGGGATTGTAACTGTTTATTCCAGGATGAAGGTATCCAAACGCATATAGCCACTTTAAAAAATTCACCGTCGACTTCATTTATTAATAGCTAGTATATATTATGAGCTCAGCTGAAAAGTTTGTCTAAATTAATGTCTAAATGCTTAAAATTTTCAGGCGTGGAACGTCAATTGGGACCTGAAACACATGATGGTACAATTTGAGGAAGGCAACATCATATTCTCCGTGCAGTCGGCTGACTGTAAAGTTGTTCACGAATTTATTGGCGGTTACATCTTCCTCTCGATGAGGTCTAAAGATGCTAATCAAACGCTTAACGAAGAACTGTTCCACAAATTGACAGGCGGTTGGACATAAATAAATGTATATTTAAAACAATCAAACGACGCGTGAAGGTTACATGGTATATCAGAAGTAGGATACTGCGGTAAAATTACCGGTAATTGGCCATGTTTTATATTAGCAAGATTTTTTTAGTAAATAGCGCTGCCAGTTACTGGTTATTTTACCCTAAATAACATAGAGGGTCTTAGATATGTTTCGTCTCGCTCTATCATAAGTAACGACAGATGCGTTAAATAGAGACAAAACATAGAATAAGTCAATAATTTTGTTGAGGAAATGTGCTTCCAAAATTCCTTGTATATTTCTCTTGACACTTTTCTTTATAACAAAATTTTCGATCTGAGAATAAATATAGCAATAAAATCTAATTTAGTATATTTTTGTGGTTATCGTAACCTTTCTATGTGCATACATAAAATTTTGGCCATTTTACTATATATCTGTTTAGGTAAATGTGCCATCTAATGTTTTAATGTAAATTATAATGAAATATAGCTAAGATAAATAACATATTTTACTGTAATTATTTGGTGCTTAATCTTTTATATTGTAAGGTTAAACGTGTGGCCTTAACGGTTTTTTATAAAATATGAAGCTTTTATTGTATATATAACATAACAAACGCCAGTGATATTGGTGGCCTTTTATTAATTTATTTTTTATATTATTAAGCGCTTATACTGTGACATTATTTGTATTTAAAATTATCACGAATTCGAAAATTTCGTGTCAAAAATGCTATAATTTGTGTTATTTCTTTGATATAAATGGTGCCACAGTACTATAGGGCATAAGCCCCTATTATTTTAAATAAGTTTTTTATTCGATCATGTTTAACTTTGTATTTTAGCTTACTGAAGGTTTTTATTTTATTATAAAAAAATAATTAATGTTTTTCTTGGATATGATATTATTTTATCCAGAATATTGACATTGATTGTTGAATTAATCAATTGACTTTTAAAATTTATTGTTCATTACTAGTCTTGTTAAGTTGCATACAATGCTAGGTTTAATATTAAATCCCAAAGTTGCCCGTGAATAGATCTGCACCTTTTGAATTTTCTATTTCATAATTATATTGTTAAATATGCAGGGAAATGTTTAATGTCTATACAAGTTAAATATTATTGAAATTAACTGTAAATTTTAAACATAAAATGTTAAGGTGGCCTTATTTTATTTACATCAAGAATTCTTTGTATAAATGTATGTTACATTTAGGATGTTTGTAAATTGAATGTCTAAAATAAATATAAACAATAACAATATTAACAATGTGTTTTATTTGCAGGTACATTTTTACATCACTTAAGTATATAAATTATACAATAATTTATTATCTTAAAATTAATTTTAAAACTAAACTATTTGAAATCCCAAATGCGACAACATCAAATAACAAAACCGGCCAAAGTTAAAATGTGGTCAGCCTCAAAACAATATTATAGATTTTTTCTCGTGGACCTACTTTTTTATCTACCAGTAGGTCCATGAAGGTATCTTATAATATTTATTATAACAGCAAGAGTTCAAATGGATGTAAAAATAAAAGCTATAGCAATAGTCTAGGAAAGGAAGCAGTTGAGCCCCGCACTAAATCCTCAGTACAGTATGTAGGCCAGTCTGTGTAAATTTTTTGGACCAAAATCACTATACAGCAAGCGAAGATATGTAAAAAATCGGAAATATTCCGTAGAATTCAATGCACTATTTTTAAAACAACTGACATTAAGGGAACTTATAGAAAATGGCGGCCAAAGTTGGTAAAAAACACTTTAACGCCCAGTTTCTGAAAGGCTTGTCAAAGTTAATCAAAGATTAGTTAATCAACAACTGTCAAAATCAATACATTTTCACGTATTTGACAACTGTTATGTTTACTAATCG
The DNA here is from genome assembly GCA_963924495.1 of Nemapogon koenigi. Lineage (NCBI taxonomy): Eukaryota > Metazoa > Arthropoda > Insecta > Lepidoptera > Tineidae > Nemapogon > Nemapogon koenigi. The sequence continues at coordinate 8,840,494 of OZ004647.1, read as the reverse complement.
TAGATTAACTTTTGATCGACCTTTCAGAAACTGGGGGTTAATCGTTTTTAAAAAAAATAGGCTTTGTTTTAAAAAAGTTTAATACACAAGTTGTGGAACTATTTATTTCGGATCGGTCTAGTCCGGTCCGATGTCAATAAATTGTAAAATATATTATTTATTTAAAAAAAACCGTAAAAAATAGCATTATTTTATAACGCCCGTATCACTTTAAAAAAATATTTTTGAAACCGAAAAATAGTGAAAATGTAGCTCTTGACAAGCCAAAAAAGAGCGTATTTTCAAATTATAAAAAGATCTTGCAGAAATTTGATTTTTCGAAAAAAAGTGTATTTTTCCTTATTTATTATTATTCCTATAACTCATAAACCCGTTACTTTTTATAATCGTGTCCATGCTTAAAATTTTCTTATAGTTGCCGTAACATGTGCGAGTTTTGCGTGCTTCATTAACTGATCGGTAATATGCGAAATATCGGTCTCTCTCGTATTTTTTTATTTCAACTATAAATAATTAACTTTAACTCATATAAATTTTAGCTGTTAATATTAAAAAACGGCGCCACAGGTTTTTTTTCAAGCAAAAAAAAATCCTAGCTCCAGAAGGTCGGCGAGGAAAAAAATTGTTTTTTAAATTTGTAGAAAAATACCAGCTATAACATCGCGTAAACGTTAATTTTATACAATTTTAACTATTAAAGATAACTTACGTTTTAGGAACAAAAAAAAGAAAATGAGAACATGAGAAAAAGGTCTGACATTATGAGCTAAGCGGGCACTTGGAAGATCTCCGAATGTTTCCAGATCATGTTTATTTTGCCGTCTTCGAAAGGCTATTCGAGGCTATTGGAAGAAGAAGTGAGAAACGCTACGTCGCACTTTTTACCTGCATGACAGTACGAGCCATTCATCTGGAAATTGTAGCCAGTCTGTCAACAGATTCTGCTATTATGGCTATGCGGCGGTTTATCGCAAGACGCGGCTGTCCAATTTGTATATATTCAGATAACGGGACTGCGTTCGTGGGTGCAAATAATAAGTTAACAGGATTATATGATTTTACGGCTAACCACAAGATTACGTGGAAATTCATTGCTCCAGCTGCTCCATTTATGGGTGGGTGCTGGGAGAGAATGGTGCGAAGTGTCAAGACTGCACTTTATGTCACTCTTCGTGAACAATAAACTCATACGAAAAAGATGTACTGGGTGCTATGTCAAATTGAAAAATGAAGGATTATTGGCTAGAAAAACGAAGCAAGTACACACTGAGTGCAAAAGGTGTGAAAAAGCATTCTGTTTAGAATGTTATAATGAAAAAAATGCTTGATTTTATAATATTTTCTTTGAATAAAATCCTCACATTCAGTATTTGAGTTTTATTTATTGCAAGTTTCTTGAAGCGATAGACCATAAAAAAAATCGCGAAGTTTTCTTTTATTATTATAAACATCAGGTTTTTTGCTATACGATGATTTAAAAAAATATAATGTCACGTTCATACCGAAAAGTGTGCCTCAAATATAAATGAGTCACCTATGAACTTATTCCAATACGACTCATTGGATATGGAAGTAGTTAAGAATAAAATGTTACTATAATTTATTTAAAATCGTTAGATAAGATGTTTGTGAATACGATAAAGTAGTTTATTTGTAGATAATTGCTAATTCCATCTTGTTATTAACATTTTAATTTTCATCGTAATTATCGTGAGGATCCGGGTTTAATTTCACCTTTAATGACGAAATATGGTCAATTTCTCCTGTACCATGAGTTAAATTAGGTGTTTTTATTAATTTTAGGTACTTACATTATTGCGCGAAGAAGACGTTCTAAAGTTATTAGAAGATGGGAACCTATCCGATATCGAGGCATTCGATGATGATGAAGAGGAAAACTTCGATCCTAATCTACTCGCCAATCAACCAGTATTTGTAGAGGAGTTATTGTCTGAAATTGAACCAGCTCCATCCACTTCTGGGCCATATGAACACTTCATAGAACTCCAGCCGGTAACTTCTGCTGAAGTTTCCGAAACACCTGCCACCGAGCGCCCTAGTACATGGAAGCAAGTTATTTTTAATGATAAACGTCACGATTATCCACCTACTCCATCTGGACCGGTTAGAACTCCTATAGAGTACGTCAAACAATACTTTGACGAAGATTTTTTCCAACTTGCAGCTCAATGTACCAGTCTATAGTATATGCGAAAAAAAAACGATGTCAGGGTGGAAAGGGGTATGAAAATGTAAAGAAACCATCTGTTAAGAAATCTTTGTAACAAATTGAGGGCATTGCAATTGCTTAAGATACATATTATAATCCAACCAAAGACCAGAAACTCCTAACGGACTTTGAAGTTATGAAATTCCAAAGATATACCGTACAAGCTGTCAAAGAAAGGAAACATGAAGTTTCTGACAGTCAAAAAATTAACTTTTTAATGCATTTAGGTACTTCATGCATTTGGTAATCACTCTAAAAGTCCTGAAACTGCCCTTGATAAAACTATCATAAACTATCATCCGCTTTATCATCATTAGTTTCTAGCTGACTTTTGTTTTCTACTGGTTTGCGACGAAAAGCACAAACGCCTCCTTCACAGCTACGTTCAAGTTGAGATTTATTATTGCTGTTAGCGTCTTGTACAGCCGAGTGATTCCAAAGCCTGAGGACTTAGGTACGACTGAGAATAATACAAGAACAATGAAGCACGTCACGCACACCATGACATCAAAATGATAAGAGAATAATGTAACGAATAGGTACTTAAATCGCACAAATAAATACCTAAACACATCAAGGTCGATAGACGTCTCTAGAAACATCCAGAGAGAATCAAGTACAAACGAAAATGGACCGTATGTGCCTAGCCATAGGTACCAAAATCGGGCGCGGTCTGTGTGTAGGTATTTGGCACCGAGTCGCATCGAGACGCGTCTACAACTCTGTACAACAATCTCGGCGTTTCTCGAATGTTCGGTGGGCAATATAAACAGAGGATCTTGACCGGAAATAACACAGTGCGAACAAGAGCGATCAAAGCGAAACAGTGAAGTGGAATTTAGTGCGACTAAGTGTTATTTTAGTGTTTTCATTTATGTAACTGTATTTTTGTGGTGTTGAAGTAAAGTTTGTTTATTTAATCGGTATTTTAAATCTCTTCGAACCCCAGCTCGTAACAAATTGGTGTCAGGAGTGTGGGATTCAAAAATGCCGATTACACCACGTGACTCGTCGTCATCACGGCGACCCAAAACACGACAAACTACTGCTGGACATCACGGCGAGGAGGTCGACGAGGTTGCTGCTGCTGGAGCCGCTGCTGGTGCTGCTGGGACTGCTGCTGGAGCCGCTGCTGGTGCTGCTGGGACTGCTGCTTTAGCTGCTGCTGGAGTGGATTCGGGTTCTGCGGGTGCTCTCCAGGCAACCGACATGGGAATGCTGGTTCGGCTGATGGAGGAGCAGGCCAGACGTCAAGAGGAGCAGACTCGACAGCTATTGGAGGAGCAGGCCAGACGACAGGAGGAGGAGGCCAGGCGTCAGGAAGAGCAGGCCAGACGTCAGGAGGAACAGACTCGGCAGCTATTGGAGGAGCAGGCCAGACGACAAGAGGAGGAGGCCAGACTTCGGGAGGAGCAGACTTGCCGGCTGTTCAAGGAGCAGTCTGTTAGCCTAAAGGAGCTGCTTTCAGAATCACTGGGAAAGGTGACTATGGAGGTGAAGCAGCTACAGAGGGTTACAGACATGCACGAGGAGAGAATCGAAGACCTCGACATCCGGTACGAAGACCTCAAACAGCACTATAAGGATCTCCATAAGGAAATACAGACAAGGATGAGCGGAGAACAGGATACAAGACTTAACGACCGCTACGGAGAGTTGGAGGCACGACTTGACAGCCAATGCGAGAGGCTTCAGAATGAAGTGAGAAAACTGAACCTGTCCGCTCCTGTTTCTGGAGGCGTCGTCGTCTCTGGCCCTCGAGTCAAGGTGCCGCCGTACGACGGGACTACGTCCTGGACAGCGTACAAATTGCAGTTCCAAACGGTCGCCTTTGCCAACGGCTGGACAGACGAGCAATCTCTGACCGCCTTGACAGTGGCTTTAAGGGGCCGTGCACTATCGGTTCTGGAGGCCTCTCCAGACAGCTGCACCACGTACGGGAACCTGATCGAGGCAATGGACTCCAGGTACGGCGACAAACACCTGGAGCACGTCTACCGAGCGCAGCTGAGGGACAGGACGCAACATGCTGGTGAGAATCTGCAACAATGGGCTCTGGAGATCGAGAAGATCGTGAGGAAGGCGTACCCATCTGCCGGACAAGAGTTCATTGCTGCGAACCTCGTTCAAGCATTCATCGACGGCATCCGCAGCATGGAGGTCAGAGCTGCAGTTCAACTGGGCCACCACAGCGCCCTGAAAGATGCACTGGCCCATGCTCTAGAGGTGGAAGCCGTGAGACAGGAGCCTCGTTCTCAGCGATTGAGACAAGTGGCGGAGGAGGCTACTCCAACAACGACACCTGTAGCAGAGAGGCGTAGCTACTTACCCCGCTGCTTCACTGCCACAAGCTGGGGCACCTTAAAGCAAGCTGCCCGGCGCTTAAACGACAAGGCACGGATCAACGAGTGCCGAAACGGGACGTCGAAGCTGATGTCCGTGCCGTAACTACGGAGCTTCCGGGAAACGAGTAACAGCCAGAGCCGCGGGGCGGGTACTGGCTGATCGTGACACAGCCCCAAAAGTTACCATCCGACAAGTTTTTGACGGGAACAGTCTGGTGATCGCCGGCGAGGTCAACGGGACGCCATGTGAGATGACGATCGACACAGGAGCAACGCGAACGGTTGTGAGACCTCAGTTGTTGTTTTTAGTGTAACGAATAGGTACTTAAATCGCACAAATAAATACCTAAACACATCAAGGTCGATAGACGTCTCTAGAAACATCCAGAGAGAATCAAGGACAAACGAAAATGGACCGTATGTGCCTAGCCATAGGTACCAAAATCGGGCGCGGTCTGTGTGTAGGTATTTGGCGCCGAGTCCCATCGAGGCGCGTCTATAACTTTGTACAACAATCTCGGCGTGTCTCGAATGTTCGGTGGGCAATATAAACAGAGGATCTTGACCGGAAATAACACAGTGCGAACAAGAGCGATCAAAGCGAAACAGTGAAGTGGAATTTAGTGCGACTAAGTGTTATTCTATAGTGTTCATTTATTTAACTGTATTTTTGTGGTGTTGAAGTAAAGTTTGTCTATTTAATCGGTATTTTAAATCTCTTCGAACCCCAGCTCGTAACAATAATAATAATAATTTTATTTTGGATTTCCGGCCTGATTACTTATGTAGGTCTGATCATAATTGTGAGATTTTATTACTTACGTGTGAACAATATAAGTAAATTATGGCAATCGGTTCAAGTGAACTTGTAAGTCGCTTTTGACACATTACATTCATTTTGTAGCTGGTTTCAAGAATTCCGTAAATACAGGTTTTTTTAATGTTATGTAATAAAAAAAAGATTGTCTCTGCCTACCCCTCTTGGGATAAAAGGCGTGATGATAGATAGATAGGATTTAAAAAAGCTTTTTAGAAGAATAGCAAAGAAAGAACGAATGTTCAGTAATGAACATATTGATGAATCCATGCAATCTGTTGAAATGTACATAGAGTTAATAAGTACCTAAACATAAAATTAGGCAATAATCTAGTCTGCTAAGTACTAGTCTTAACGGGCATTCGTTAGAAGTTATACACCCCTGACCCCAGTATTCTGGCATTTGTTAGAATTTTTATGTAAGGTAAAGCGGTTATTTTGCGTCAGCTGCAGCGAATTGCATCTCTCTTTGCAGAACTGCAGTCTCCCGATATTACTGCAGGCCGTGAAGGAAGTTTTTACGAATTCAATTACGAAAGATTACGAAGTATACGAAATAAAATACGAAAATAACGAATAAAAATAAATAAAAAGCCGTAAAAATTTATAAAAATGTACTTTTGGGTGTTTATACTATTATAGAATAGAAAATAAAGTCTCGTACTTTAGATGATATTTGAGGGAAAATAATTATCCACTGCTCCACTTGCTTGACATAGTCATGCATGACTAGTATTGCCAGGTGTCACGATTTGCGCTGGACGTCCCGATTTTCAGGGCTCTGGGGACGCGTCCCGATTTGCACCTGATCGGGACACTAAATGTCCCAATAAATCGATAAATTTATTAAAAACCATTATTATTAGAAAAAATAATAAATTACCCACGAAACATTGCTGTGTTTCGAAGGTCGTGAATTAATGGTTGAACTGAGTAAAAAATAGAGGCAGAGGATTGAAGATGAATTTGTGGGATTCACGTGCAGCAACTTATTTAAAAAGTTACTTGATGATAAAGTTACGAAAATAAAAAAATACTTGTTGTGCGTCGTACAAAAATGTTCTACATACATACATACAACGAACTCAAAAATAGCAGATTCGACACTCCAGGACGACTCATTCACTTACTTGTCAATGGTTAACATTATTGAAAATCTAAAAATTTATACATTTTTCGATATGGATCAACTTCATGAAGAAGTAGTTGTGAAGTATTGAAGGCAGAAGTGCAAAACAAACACTTGATGCCGCTACAAAAATGGCACAACATTTTTAAAGACAATCAAGACTTTGCAAACCTTCAAAAGTTATTTTCTTTTATGGCTTCAATACCGGTATCAAACGCGGTAACGGAAAGGGTATTTTCTCAGGCAAACTTTATTTGGTCTAAGAGGCGAAACCGTTTGACACTCGAGCAACGTAGAAAAATGGGCGACATTTATGAGAATTTGGTTATCATTTATTTGTTGCGTGCAGAAGAAGAATGAGTTATGCAAGGAAAGAAAACAAAAAGGATTACTGACGTACCAAAATCTCGCTCGCAAGAATGCGAATAGGTACCACAATCTGTTTTCTCGCCTTCTGACTCTGCTCAATTCCACCAACACCTATTCCACACATAGGTACTTCAGAATGTCGAAGACAAAATATTTTGATGAACTGGGTGGAACCATATAAAAATACTTGTTTTAAAAAAAATCTATCGAGCACAGCACGCAATCTGACGCGTCGCGCCGTCGCATAGAACAGCGCTGCACTACGCGTCTGCACTGCGCTTCAAAATATTCTCTAAGGATGCAACTATGCCGCGACGCGCAGTGCAGCGCCGCTCTAGTGCAACATGTGTAATACATGTAATATGTAATTATCTTGACAATATTTGCAGTGCAGCTCTAATACGGTCGAGGCTTAAGGCTTACCACCAAGCCCATGAATTCAAGGATCGTCACTAGGTACTGACTACCGATTTTCCTTTCATATGGTCAGTAAATGGACAAATTTTCATTAGACGCTGAACATTTGGTAATAAAATGACGAAGACATAATAACAAAAAAAAATGTATACATACTTTTCTACAGTCAAGAACTTAAAACTTAATCAGTCCGTATAATTATAACAATGACTTAAATATAGTTGAAAATAACTTCTATATTTCATACAGGATCAATGTTTATCATTTTAACTTGAATCTAATATTATGCAGTAATCTGCAAATAACAAACAAAAAATATACAAATTAATTCTATCTCACCTATATCGTCTCCAAGACAGCACGACACACAATCCATAGTGATTTTTAATTATAGCAAAGTTCCTCACATTATTACTTGAGCTTATTTGGCTTTCATTAAAAGAAAAAAAGGAAAAGGTTTATTTTGTGGTGATAAGTTTAAATGGACAACACATATGCCACTTCTAACTCAGCTTCACATGCTCATAGCTCTATCAAATATAAATATATACAACCATGAAGCAATTGAGTCAGAAATGGCAATGTATACAATGCTAAAATACAACTTTCCTCATTCACTGAATAAATGTGACAAGTGATATAGGTTAGGCAGGCACTAAAATATATACATAAATAAGCTACGCATCAGTCTATAAATTAAATTTAAATAATAAAACTCAACAGCCATATCTAGTAGCCTCTCTTATTAATAATAGGCCAGCCTGTGTAAATTTTTTGGACCAAAATCACTATACAGAACGAAGATATGTAAAAAAATCGGAAATTTTCCGTAGAATTCAATGCAATATTTTTAAAATAACTGACATTACGGGGTCTTATAGAAAATGGCGGCCAAAGTTGGTGAAAAACACTTTATTTAGTTTTAAAAAAAATATAGGCTTTGTTTTAAAAAAGTTTAATACACAAGTTGTGGTACTATTTATTTCGGATCGGTTTAGTCCGGTCAGATGTCAATCAATTGTAAAATATATTATTTATTTAAAAAAAACCGTCAAAAATACCATTATTTTAAAATGCCCGTATCTCTTTGAAAAAAAATAAATTTGGAACCAAAAATGGTGAATATGTAGCTCTTGACAAGCCAAAAAAGAGCGTATTTTCAAATTTGAAAAATATTGAAAAGATTTTGCTAACATCTGATTTTTCGAAAAAAAAAAGCGATTTTTAAAATTCCAATAAATCATAAACCCGTGGCTTTTTATATTTGTCTCTGGACTTAAAATTTTCTTTAATAGTTGCCGTTACATGTGCGAGTATTGCGCGCTTCATTAATTAATCGGTAATATGAGAAATATCTGTCAAAAATCGGTTTCTTTTTTTTTGTTCCAAAAACATAATTTATCTTTAATAGTTAAAATGTTATAAAATTGACGTTTACGTCATGTTATAGCTGGTATTTTTCTGCAAATTCAAAAACATTTTTTTTCCTCACCGACCTTCTGGAACAAAGTTTTTTTTTTCCTTGAAAAAAATCCTGTGGCGCCGTTTTTTAATATTAATAGCTAAAATTTACATGAGTTAAAGTTCGAGTTTATAGTTGAAATAAAAAAATACGAGAACTGGATTGGCCGTCGCTGAGCACTGCAAAAATAAACACACCCGGAGCTCAGCGCTGTGGTACGCAAATATCAGCTCTAGCGGTGGAGTAGGGGGGGAGAGCCGACCGAGGTCGCATGCTAGATAGCGACTGTCGCGACGCGGTCCCTGCATTTTTCCGAAAAATACACATATTTCACATATTACCGATCAGTTAATGAAGCGCGCAATACTCGCACATGTTACGGCAACCATAGACACGATTATAAAGTCACGGGTTTATGATTTATAGGAGATTTAAAAAATCACTTTTTAAAAAAAAAACAGATTTTTGCAAGATCTTTTCAGTATTTTTTAAATTGAAAAATACGCTCTTTTTTTGCTTGGCAAGAGCTACATTTTCACCATTTTTCGGTTACAAAAAAAAATTTTTCAAAGAGATACGGGCGTTTTAAAATAATGTGATTTTTTACGGTTTTTTTTTAATAAATAATATATTTTACAATTTATTGACATCGGACTGGGCTAGACCGATCCGAAATAAATAGTTCCACAACTTGTGTATTAAACTTTTTTAAAACAAATCCTATTTTTTTTTAAAAACGAAATAAAGTGTTTTTCACCAACTATGGCCGCCATTTTTTAGAAGACCCCCTAATGTCAGTTGTTTTAAAAATATTGCATTGAATTCTACGGAAAATTTCCGATTTTTTACATATTTTCGTTAGCTGTATATTGATTAGAAAAAATTTACATAGAGCTCAAAATAGACAGACTGAGTTATAAATCTGTACAAATCCCACTTATTAATAAATGCTGTACAAAACAATGTTTTGTTTCATTTTATCATATTAAATGACAGATTTGTTAGAGGGTGACACAACATTTATTAGTAAGGGGGTTGGTTTCGCGTCCGACAGAAAACACAGAAACGACGCTTTAAAAAACCGAATTATCGCAGATCAGCGTCTCTGACTGACAAGATTATACTGTCAAGGACGGGATAATGTGTGTGTACCATCTAAAACAAGTTATAAAAAATACATAAAGTAGGTATGTAATAAATGTCGCGGAACCGTGACCCGTCGACAACCGGCGCGAAGGACACCGTGGGCTTTTAGTCGGTTGGAGTCCGACATAACCCGCTCTCTCACTCCCGAGGGATGCATGATGCATTTCCCCATGTAAAAAAAGGTATGTCGTAAATACGTCTCGTACTGTGTGTACTTTTATAACTCGAATTATATCGGGCAAGCTTTTCGCTCCGGCTTTGCCTGTAGACATTTTAGGAATGTAACACAAAAATTTGAAGGATTGTCTGTGCAAAAAAAATCACGTCAATTTGCTTTGTTTTGGTGTGAAAAACAAACAAACACATTTTCGCATTTATAATATCAGTCTACTGTTAGCCGTCACATTTCCCTGTCATTGACTGTACATACATTGGTAGCCAACTCTATTCTAGTATTATCTACTCTACATATCTCACTTAAACATTATTAAATTGTGATAAATACTTTTTAGCAAAACTAGACATCACAGGGTTTTTCGTCGGCAGAGATGACACCAAGGAGCAGCAGCCCGCTATCTGATATTTGAACTCTCGTTTATCCTGATTGCTCCATATGACTCGGGTTTTGTCATTCTCAAATACCTCAACGGAAGTCGCGTCCAATGACACCACTGTGGCCGTGAAAGCCACCAAGTATTTTCCTAAGAATAAAGTTTAAGGGTGAAGATAAATTATCACAAATTGTAGCTTTTGCACTGGCTTTGTTGACACGTGACAACCATCTATCCCAAAGGATTTCCATGACAAAAGTAGCTTAATGTGTAGCACTTCAAATATCACTGTGAAAAGAAAATCATGTCAAAACAGACCAGTTTTGATGTGAAAGGACAGACAGACAAAAAAATCACAATTCCGTTTCGCAGTTGTTTTAGTAATACAGTAACAAATGGCGCCCAAGTGAAGTCCTAATTTGTAGTAGCTAGCCATTTTTTGGCTGATGCTTGGATCGCCATGACCTTTTAGGTAGACACATTTCCACCTCGAGACGCCATAGCCCAGTTAGTGCTACAGTTTTCGATTTTCGACTAGAGTGAACATTTAAATAAAATCTGTTCTGTGATTTGTTATGTTTATGGTGTGTTGCGGGAGTGTAAATGTGTAAAAACGGGTATAATATAAAACCTTACCTGCATTACATATTGCACAGACAGCATTCTCAAAAGAGGTTACAGTTTCCAACTCTTGCCATTCATTTGGTTTAAATCTATACAGCTGACAGAAGTAGCTCTGTGTGCCATACAAAAAGCCTTCAAATGATAATAGATGATTAATTCTAAGGTCCGTATTAAGAATTTTAACCCATTCGTCCTTATCGCTGTTATATTTGTAAATGTTTTTCTGACCACCCACATATATGTCGCCTTGGTGAGCGCATACGGCAGGATTCTGTATGAGGTCTGGTAGATCTGCTATCTTTTTGTATGAATGTAACTCGAGGTCATATATGAGACATGAGTTTAGAATGACTCTGGAACAAGTTGTAAAAAGTAAAATTAACAAATAATGGTAATAAAACCTAACTACAAAATGTTTTAAAAAGACTTTATCAATTGTCATTGTACTTTAGTAAAATCATTTGGTTGTATCCCTGTGACTATGGCTTTACAAAGCAAAATAGAAATTTTCATTTTGATAAACTCTTATTTAAAATGTTTTATAGTTAGGTCTTAGTTTGTTAACTTCATTTTATTTAACTAATTTTGGAGTCTATAACTATATACTTTTCAGGCGCCATGCTGCTCCTGTATATGCATTTTACACTATAACATACAAATTTCTTTCATTTGATTACAAACTCAATACATTTTTCTAATTTAATTTTCTTTTGTATCAGTAATTTTTTATTTATAATTATATAGCCTATGTCACCTGGAATGCTAAGACAAAGCCAATGATACCTTATTTGTCCAAATCTGATGAGTAATTTAGGAGATACGAGCAAACAGATGAACATACAAACTCATAACCCTCCTTTTGGCATAATCGGGTTTGTCAAACTAAATTGTAATAAATTGGTGATTTGGTCAAACTGGCCCACAATTACAGACACTTATAGAAAACTACTTACACAAATTCTACCAGCTTTCTATAACTGAGCTAAGTTACAGAACTGATTTTAGGGGGTTAACATTTTCAAAGGAAAGCATTATTTCTAATCTTTTACATATAACTAGGTGGAATAGTTTCCAGGTTATGAGTGTCCTGAAATCTCAATTTTGGGCATTCAGTGACTGGATTTTAAAATGACATACCTGTAGCTGCCCACACCTCCAACTATATAAAGTTTGTTCCCCATCACAACGACGCCGGCGTGTCTTCTCGGAGGAAACTCTACACCATGCTTCACCCATTCCTTATTTAAAGTATCATATACTGACAGATCCCTCATGAACGACCCACTACCCCTGCCATATTCACCACCCACAACAACCAACTTGGTGGGACCCCAAGATGTTATACTCCATCCCCAAAGAGAGCTCGGAGCTATCTCCAGCCACTTCTCAAAACCACTGTCTTCATGAAATTGGTACATGTAATGTGGCCTGGAAGCAATTTCCTTTAAAGAAATTGGCTTGCTTGATTCCTTTGAAGTACTTGGATTAATTAGAGTCGTGCTCTGTTCTCCAAATTCTCTAGGAGTGTCATCTAGAATTTCCATAATTGGAACACAAGGTATCATCTGAAATGTTCTTGTCCAGGTTGAGTTAATAAGGCTAAGCACTTCATTATAAACATGTTCTGTGTACTTCTCGCAAAGAGATTGTTTGCTGTGGTTAATCTTATCAACAGATAGCTCAATATTACTACTGACAATTTCCAGTAAACATTGCACCATTTTAGTAGGTAAGGACCCTTCGAATTTTTCCAATAGTACCTTAGATATTTCTTCTATATGCATTTTCGTCAATGCTCGTAGGTCCAAACATGATAACACTACAAGGAGGGCATCAGCGGAATAATTAGATAGCACAACCCAATCAAAACCAAATTTAAATACTTGAAACTCGCTGTTTATATCCAAATATGGGTGTGAGAGGTACCAATGCAATTGGTGAATAGTTGGTATGTGCTCAGGTTCCATTGTTTGGAATGAAAGGATGCCATATGCAACTGCTGATAATTCTAGTTTTGATGAAGATATATTCTCGGCTATAGTTAATGTTGTTAACCAGTTAGAGGGGCATAGTTTACATGTCAATGTGTATTCAATTTGTGTCATTAATTCATTTATTTGAAGGAAATTAGCAGACACAGCTAGGTCAACAAATGTAGTTATATCCGTTAAGTCAACATGCCCATTGTTCATAAACTCCAAAATTAATTTCATTGATTCAGCATCTACAACCTGGAATTCAAGAATTATGATAAGAGATCATGGCCAAAACCTGCTGTATCAACTATAAACTTGATTGTTTTGTTTTGTTTCCCTCTATTATATTTTCTATTCAAGTTTATGACCCCCTTCTCTTTTCAAGATTGGAAAAGAAATATCTCGAAATTATCACTATCTTATATAGAGATATATGGCAAATTGTGTAATGCTTCTACCCCTCACTGTGCAAAGCCTCTTAGTGAAGACGGCAAGTTGCAGAAACCCATAATTTGTAAGAAAATTAATATTGAAAAACATAACCTCAAAACCAGAGATTTCATATATTTTATGTAAAGACTCAGCTTCGTTTTGCTCGGCTCTTAATTGTTATTTAAGTATGCACAACCATAACCTAAACCTTTTTTCAAATCATAATAACTAATAACATACATATATATTTTTATTTGTCTCAGGAAAATAAAAACCATTTGGAAGGTCAAGCTCAATTCCCTGGATCTCCCTACATTCACACTTTGCCCAAATGTATAAGTAATATATATAGTAAATAATATAAATATGTTTGCCATTGTGTAAATGAATCTTATAAGAAAAAAGCAGCTCTGGTTAATAATATTGTAAAGTTAGTAACTTGGATAAATGAGTAGGTGTAGAACTCAATACATACTATTACCAACTATTTACTTATTTATTATAAATTATTACTAAACACTGTGGAAAACTCACATCAATCTTAATTTCCTTCAGTTCATTTTCTTTGTAATTTCCACTGAACATTGCACGGAAATAATCACTATGTTCGCAGAGAACATCTTTACGAGCCTTGAAGACTTCACCTTCAATTATAAGAGTAATTTCTTCCATTATTCAAGTATAAATTACAACAATATTTAGAAAAATATATAAATAACCAGTTTATTATTTTAGTAAAACTTTCAAAAGTAAAAAACGACAAACTGACAAGACAGACAACAACTGTCAGTCATCAGTCACTGTGGGGCTGGGGCGTGTAGAGGGTCGTTTTTTTGACTAACCGTTTCAAGAAACAGATTTTTGCCATGTAACGAGCGAACGCTTTTACGCCACGCTTTTGTACGTACAACCAAATAATTTTTAAAATCTTATAAACTGTACCTCTTTAAAATATTAGTATAGATTAGATACATGCACGCATAACACATGCTTTGGGGTTCCGTGTTATCATATTTAGAACCGCGACATCTTTCGTTTCGACTCGAAGGCCAAACCGACGAATCCATACAGGGCCATCCAGGGAAGGAATGCACGGCCCGAGTGTGTCCAACAGCATAATGGCCGACCCAGCAGTTTGATCGGCATTTCTAGTGTTGGACATTCTCGGGCCGTGCATTCCTTTTTCATCACCGATGAAAGTAGTTTCTATGCAAACAATTAATTGCTAAAATATTTGTTCTAAGTTTCCTCATTCTGGTCGAAATAAAAGATGTAGCGGGGGGTCCTAGGTATGCTAACCATAAAAATTCTATCAAAAATATTTCCGAGGCGATTTTGAAAAAGAAAACCCTGTTAGCTGTTCTTTTAAAATGGACCATAACGCTGTACCTATAGTGTATACAGTAGACTGATATTGTACAGAGGTACAGACTGTCGAATCAATGTTTGAATGAATGAATAATAGTATGTACGATTTACACCTTAGGAATAAAAAACGTTTCTTTTAGCACTGCTTTTCGAAGCAGTTTGTCGATTTATAAAACGGGTTACGTTCCGTTTCACGTAGAATACGAAACAATCTAGCTCTCGTGTGATGGGGGCCCTGGGGGGCCAGGGGCCACGGCACAGAGCAAGTAAAAGAGGCCACGGGCGAACAGCGAACTTTTAAGACCGCGAATGATATTCTGCGGTTCTGTGCTGCGGTTCTGCCCAAAGAGTGTTCTGCCAGTGTCCACTGCTATTTTATAACAAAAATATTTATGGAGTGCGAGTGATTTTTTTATTTCATTCATTCATTTGAATTTTGAAAAGGTACTCTGTGAACAAAGATACTGTAATTTGGCTCTGTGCTACTCTCTACCGTTTTGTTTATTTTGTTTAATTTTCGTGTTTTTTTTTCAAAATAGCAAAATAGTATCAAAAAGTTAAAGTATAGTACAATTACCTACATATTTTTATTTTGTTCAATTAATAGTTATAGGTTTGTGGTTAAATTAGAGAATGATTTGAGCAAAATGACGGCAACAGCTGCTACTGCATCGGCGATTACAGCTACTGCTGAAGAGGACCTTGATGAGTGTGGACCTCAACTAATAACCAAGTTAGAGGTATACAACAATAACGCTTCACGTATTCTATAAATAGCACAGGATTATATGCTGTACCTACCTACTGTAGGCCTTCGTACGACAATCCTGATTCCTGATCTTCTCTTCTCACCTAAACCTTGTCACTTACATAATATGCTTGGGTATATTAGGGATCTACCGACTAGTCGCCAAAGCATACTATTCAGCCAATTTTTAGTCGGCAAGAAGGCAGACTATTCAACACTTATAATTGTACAGGAGTCGGGATATAAAATGCCAGTAATTACTATATATAAACAGTCTTAAACAATCTCAAAGTTAAGGGAATCTATCAGCAAATAGTCAGTTGATGCTTATTTATATTATAATACTTGAACTTGAAAATTATTACATTCCTCTTTTCATATGACAATGAACTACAACACTTTCATACACTTTTTTATACATTTATCTCAAATTCAGGTTTTAAAAGAACATGAAAATCTCAGGATTAGATAATCTGGACCTTTACCTTATATAGTTATCACTACCATACATATTCTATACTATTGTATAAAGCTAAATAGTTTGTATGTACCTACCTATGTTTAAATTCACTAATCTCAAAAACAACCACTATGGATATACAATACTATAAAAAGAGTAAATAATGTAATATTTAGTTATTTAAATACATAATGGTAATATAAATATTAAATTGCTTAAAGTAAGATTTCAAAACTTTACAGGGAAATGGCATCACGTCTGGTGACATTAAAAAATTGGAAGAAGCAGGGTATCACACAGTGGAATCTGTAGCATATGCTCCTAAAAAATGGTTGATTACAATAAAAGGTATATCGGAAGCAAAAGCTGACAAAATATTAGTGGAAGCTTCTAAATTAGTACCTATGGGGTTCACTACTGCAACAGAATTTCACCAAAAAAGGTCAGTAAATTACATAGAGTACAAAATGAACACTATCAAAACATAACCAAGGATGCCAACCACTTGAATCGAATCAATTTTTATACTATAGGAAGCTCCTTAATAAGAGAACTTATCACTACATATTATAAATTAAAATCCCCTGGATTCTATTTCATGTCATGGCGACAAATGCACGCAGGGAATCCAGTTTAATCCTGTCTGCAATGTGATAGTTGTGATTAGTCAGTGATTAATAAGACATATCACAGTCGGCGGGAACATCTTAGCTACCAATTGGCATGTTAAAACTATAACATCTATAATAGTTGACATTGGCAGAATCATCAAAACCCTGATGGAGCCATAACACAAATAATAGAAAAGTTTGTGTTTGTTCAGGCTAATCTTCTCTGTACGGATTTTCATACAGTTTTCACCAATAGAAAGAGCGATTATCTATGAAAGTTATAGGTTATAATTTATGAACATTTTGCGAAAATAAGCTACCAGTATAATGATATTTGTGAATTAATTGTGTGGGTATTACAATTTTTATGAACATTTGTACATTATAAATCCTAAAATCACATTTAAAAATTGTTATGTTATGAAAAAAAATTGTGTTTAACTTTGCAGAGCGGAAATAATTCAGTTAACCACTGGCTCCAAAGAACTGGACAGATTGTTGGGAGGTGGTGTGGAGACTGGATCCATTACTGAAATATTTGGAGAGTTCAGAACTGGGAAGACACAGTTGTGTCACACTTTGGCCGTGACATGTCAGGTGAGTAAAGAAACGATTTGACAAACTTTTTCTATTCTATTCTTTGGTTTTATGGCTCCATCAAGGTTTTGATGATTCCGCCAATGTCAAGTATTATAGACGTCACAGTATCAATATGCCGATTAATCGGTAGCTAAGATGTTCCCGCCGACCGTTATATGCCCTATTAAGCACTGATTAATCACAACTAGTGGACTGTATTAAACTGTCACGACGAAACGCGTGCGTTGGTCGCCATAATATGACGTAGAATCAATTAAGACTTTTCAATATTGCCATATCACATGACTTTTAAAACACATTGTAAAAATGTTCCATAAGAAATTCTAGATTCTAGATGAATATATTTTCGATAATATTTTAAAGGTTTTTCGTGATATTGAGGATATGTCTTTGTTTAGGGCAAAACTACACACATTTTTAATAGACAAAACATATTACACTATCAAAGAAGACATAAATGAGTCAAATAAATAGTTCATTACCATTAACTTACAATAATTAAAATAATGTGTTATTATAGCAAGTTAGTAATAAGTGATTATATAACATTTGTACGCCCATGGGACAGGACATAGAGACCAAATATGTAACACGGTAACACCTAAAATCTGTACACCTATGATCCACAAATAAAAATAATTTGAATTTGAAATTTGAATTTGAATTTGAAAATGTTAGTATAGCAGCCCCCCTATTCCATATTTCTGTTGCTAACAAAAACGTGTTGGTAACAGTCCACAGATTAGTAAATATGACAGGCTGAGAATGAGGCTAGTGGCAAAGAAACACACTTCCCCATTTATAATATTAAGATTTGCCTATGGTACAAGGTACAAACTCATTTTTTTTACAAATTGCAGCTACCAATAGAGCAAGCCGGCGGCGAAGGCAAGTGCATGTACATAGACACGGAGGGCACGTTCAGACCGGAACGGCTGCTGGCTGTAGCGCGTCGCTACGGTATGGAGGGGGCGGCCGTGCTCGACAATGTAGCGTGCGCGCGCGCTTATAACACTGACCATCAGACACAGCTGCTGGTGCAGGCATGCGCTATGATGGCAGAGTCTAGGTAAGTTGTAGTTGACGTCCTGTCGTAATACAGGTAGCCCAATGTACAGTTCGCCCGAATCTTTTTGACAGACGTGAAGTCAGCCGCGAATGCCTGCGCAATAACGGTAGTTGCGAGGGTTTGCACTAATGACGGACCAGTGCCCGACTCACCGTGTCATTCTTATTATTTTTTAAGCAAAGGTAGTTACTAACTACAGCCCAAACTTTTAAAATATTCAAAATATGATACAAAAACAAATATATGTGTAGGTTCCTATAATCATAATTTAGAGTCATCTACAGTGAAATCTGACCCATCCTATGACAAATGGTTTCTTTCAATGTCAGATTCAGATAACATCAGTTTCTAATAACTAATTATTCAGCTTATACTAATAATATTATAAAGAGGTTTTGTAAGTTTGGATCTATTGAACCAATTTTTTAATTAATAAGAATATAGGTAATATAATTTTACAAAATATTGTTTTCAGATATTCCCTGTTGATAGTGGACAGTGTGTCGGCGTTGTATAGGACGGATTACTCCGGACGCGGTGAGCTCAACTCTAGACAGATACATCTCGGGCGGTTCATGCGGATGCTGATGAGACTTGCCGATGAGGTAGGAAATTGTGGTTACTTTGTCTGTCCGTTCGTCAGTGGCTTCTGACTTCTAAACCAAATGAGATTTTGAATAAATTATAAACACTATTTAATAAAACAATAATAAATGCCATTAAAAAAAAAACAATCTTCACGGGTTGCTGGAACCGTTGCGCTATTAGTATAGATTGCCGTCACGCGAGGCTGCGCTTCAAGTAGGTATGCATAATTCCTTAATGCATGAGTATTTATAATTCCCCATACAAAATCTCCTGTTTCACTTATCACGCCGTGACAAATTTTGACTGTCGCACTCATTTAATTTAGTACTGAATATTATAAACAAATTTGTACGCTCCATTCATAGTTTTATAGTTAGTTTTCTTCTGAAAATTGTAAAGAAGTAAAGAGTGTAAATTTTGTCGTTTATTGATTAATAATAATTTTGAGAGTGGAAGTTCACTCCAACAGCGCTCCTTAGGACGAGCCGCTACTGGTAGGAGGGCGCCATACCTGCTAATCAGGGGTTTTTTAATCTATCTATAAAAAAAGCATAGCAATCAGATTTTAATTTCAATATTTACACACACACACACACACACATCTTCACGACCTTAGCCAGAGATTACCCCTACGTCCAAACTTTACCTCTTTATAATGTTAGTATAGTATTTACATAATACTTTATTTTTCAGTTCGGAGTGGCCATCGTGATCACAAACCAAGTGGTGGCGCAAGTGGATTCCGTCGGTGGAGTCTTCAATGCCGACACCAAAAAACCAATAGGCGGGCATGTTCTAGCTCATGCGTCTACCACGCGTCTCTACTTGAGAAAGGGTCGCGGGGAGAACAGGATCTGTAAGATTTATGACAGTCCGTGTCTACCGGAGTCTGAGGCGATGTTCTCTATCACGTCGGAAGGTATCTCCGATGCTAAGGAGTAGGGTTTTGATTGAGGTCAACAATACAACCAGGGAACACGCTGTCTTGGCCTATTATAACCCTCGCAGACAAAGAAAGCCACCGTTTTAAATCCCAAAAATACTGCTTAATAGCGCAGTCAGTAGTAGTCAAGATATGAATGCCCGTCACTTAATGGCGCCCAACCAACTCAATGGCATGATTTTGCCAACAACGCGTCTCTACTTGAGAAAAAAGGGTCGCGGGGAAAACAGGATCTGTAAGATATATGACATATGACCGTCGTCCGTGTTTACCGGAGTCTGTGGGGTTAGCATACATTTTGACAGCGACACTTTCGTTTCGGTCGAATGGCCTTGAACAGGCCAAAACGTTCATGTCCAACAAGGACCGGCCAGAGATAGCCCGGGGCCGAGAGGTCCGGCCCAACAATGTGCGGGAAAATTCTGTGTACTTGTCTTTGTCCGGCCAAGCAAATTGCTCGGCATTCTTGTGCAGGGCATGCCCGGTCCGGGCTATCTCTGGCCGGTCCTTGTTGGACATGAACGTTTTGGCCTGTTCAAGGCCATTCGACCGAAACGAAAGTGTCGCTGTCAAAATGTATGCTAACTCGGCTGGAGGCGATGTTACGTATCTCGTAGAATGAAATATGACCAAGTAAGAAATAGAAGGTATTGTCTCAGTCCCATTTATAAATTGTAAATATTTTAAGCCATTTTTTTGCATTAAGTAAGAATTCAAAGAAAAGTGTGTTACCATCTGGGTTAGCACAGATTTTGACAGCGACACTTTCGTTTTCGGTCGAACGAAAGTGGTAAAACAAAAAGAAACAAAAAATTGTCTATGAATTTGATGTCACATAAAAAAATCTTCGTTATTTTGACTTCCTGTTTATTAATTTAATATTTTATTGATTTATTAATTAATTAATTAAAATAGAAGTCAAAATAAACATAATTTAATATTAAATTTAAAAATTAATTTGCAATGAAACTAAAGAGTTGGATAAAAGGTCTACCATCCAAGCCATTAATATAATATTTACATTTGACGGTACCATGATACCATCGTTTTGTCCCCATTATGTCCAACAAGGACCGGCCCAACAGTGTGCGGCAAATTCTGTGTACTTGTCTTTGTCCGGCCAAGCAAATTGCTCTGCATTCTTGTGCAGGACATGCCCGGTCCGAGAATGTCCGTAATAATAATGTGCGGACAAATTCTGTGTACTTGTCTTTGCCCGGCATAGCAAATTTGCACGCACATTGTTGGGCCGGACCTCTCGGCCCGGGCTTTCTCTGGCCGGTCCTTGTTGGACATAACGTTTTGGCCTTTTCAAGGCCATTCGGCCGAAACGAAAGAAGTCACGTCAAAACTATGCTAACCTCTCATATCAATTTGTGTCAGTTTTAATTAATAAATATGTATATATTTTTAGTGAGTTGTTTTTATTTAGAAATCAAGACCTTTTTATTCCCAGTAGTTCACTTAAGGGGCCGCCTCATGATTTTTGTCCCATACAAAAACTCAAGTATTGTACAAAACTTATTAAAAATAGCAAGTTCTAGTTAATGGATTCTAAATGTATATGAAATTATCTTTATACTAAATGTATAAAATATGTCAATATCAGCTACACCTAGGTTTTATGAAGCCCTGAAAGTCAACAATTTCACGCATATTTTCAACCAACTTTGCGACTCGAGTTCTCTTAATACATTTACTAATGTGTTTTTTCTTTACATTTTGAATGAAGATAATTTCACATACTATGGATCCATTATCTAGAACTTGCTATTTCTAATATTTTTTGTACAATACTTGAGTTGCTGAAGTCTGTTTTGTGCATTATCGCATGACAGGTTTTGTTGAGAAGTCGTACTTCCTCATGTTTCTGGTACGTAAATCTTGGTCTATCTTATCTTATCCTTGGTTACCTTATCGATTTTAATAGTAGTCCAAGATGGACTACTCACATATGTATAGAGAGACATGGACAAAATAAGTCGCGCGTAAAACTGAGTTCGTTGCGCTGCACTGTGATGCGTCGACTTAAAAGGAATTAAACCTGCCTATAACTGTTTAATTTTTAACATTTATTTTATTAGTAGAAGATAATGATAATAATTACCTTATACATATTATGCTGAGGAATATATAAAAACAAACAAAAATTGTTTCCGAATGTTTATTCAAAAATATGACAAGTTCAGTTCAACTTATATAATATTGTAAAAATGCAACAGACTGTATGTTTGTAACGATTTAAAATAGCTATTATGTTATTTCTGATTTTTAAATTGTAATCCTTCCCAACAATATATATTATTTCAATAAAACAGTATTGAAAACTAACTACACACATCAAAATTAATAAATACATTACAATTTATAAACGTAAGAAAATGTCATTTCAATATTGAACTCCTTGCCGATGCTATGTACCTATCATTTAAATGTTGACATTGAATTTGAATTCATGCTATTTAATTTAAAATATATTTTTTATCAATTCTTAACTTTTAACCTATCACTAAAAAAAACCAACCTTTACTCTAACACTCTTATTAATAAACTCGAATTAGCGACGTATTAACTAAACTGTATTTCGTCTCCGTCTAACAAATCTGCAATTAATTATGATAGACGGAGACAAAATACAGTTTAGTTAATACGTCACTAATTCGAGTTTATTAATAAGAGTGTATGAGTCTAACTTATACCGTAGAACAACTGTTTTTGAAGCGAAGTTCCGGCTGGGGAGTCAACACAGAAAATCTGGCCATCACGAAGCGGAAGTGACGTCATACGAGACATCTTATCGTCGTGATTGTGTAAGTATTTCAAATCCTCACTCACTCTTTAAAGTTTACTAAGGGACCGGTAGATATCGCTGTATAATTTCGTGACTAGTGTGTGGTCGCCAGTTGAGTTACATTATATAACAAAAATAAAAAAAACCACTTAGATTATTGTTTTTTAAGTCTGTATATGTGTAAAAACTTTAAAATATACTAGATTTCAATAGAATTCGGTTACGGTTGAAAATCTTGTTTCCGTCGGACACAACATTTAGTAGTAAAAAAGTAGCTTTGGATGGTATTGCTTTGAGGTACACAGTGTTTTGTCTCCCTCGGTTCATGTGTGTGAAGTTAGCCCTTGCCATATTTAATTAAATTTTAACATTTATTTTTCACAAAATCACAAGTGGCAGGGCTAACTTCACACGCATAATCCAATATATATGATATTAGAATAATAAGGGTCTAAGATTAGAGAGAAAACATATTATAACTAAGCAGTTGCTCAACGTTTATTAGGAAGGCTGAATATATTTATTAGACTAAATACATATCACTATTTTGACAAGAAAACTTAAATAATATTAATTTTATTGCAACAATTTAGTTAAATCATACAACATACTCATAATACATTTCGATTACAATTTCTCAATTTTCATACATTTACCGCCTTGCTAACAAATGTACAAAGTTATGTAATGTTTTGTCTCCCTGTCATATTGATTGTCAGATTTGTTAGAGGGAGAAAAACATCGTATAACTTTGTAATAACTATCGTTTATTAGTAATGCAATGATAGCTTGCAAACATTACTTAATTTAATTTACAAAAACTATAGATATTATTATTTATTATATTTATTGCAAAAACCAAATTTTTTTCTGAAATAAATTTTACTATTACATTCTAAAACACAATTTAGTGAAAGGTGCTATTTCTAAAAAAAATATTTTTATAGTGTAACATCTTAGCTCTCGCTATGTGGCATTGATTTGTAGAAGTAATTTCGTGAAATGAGATGGAACCACTAATCAGAAGTAGAGAAATTCGCGAAAGAAAAACATTGCTTGTATTATGACAATATTTTTTATGTGTAACACCTTTTCTCTCGCTTTCCTGCAATCTGTGGGAGTGATTTCTTGAAAAGGGACGGAAGTTTGTAACAGAAAGCCGGGGAAGCGCGCGCTATTTATTTGATTTGACCAATTGCCATCAGATGGTACCAAGTTACCAACCCATTTTCCGAGAGGTTGTTACTGTCAGCCAACAGTGTGTGCGTGTGTGTGACGAGAAAGAGAATAGAGAAGGAGAACGCATCAGCTGTGCGCTTAACCTACAGTGTTGTGTATAAAGTGTTAATGTTTTCAGGATATAATGATAATGTTGCTTATTACCAAGGTGAGATCTCAGATATTACACATCATATGCGACTACTGTAAGGCTCGCTCGTTTTTTTTTTATTTTCTTTCCATGGACAAAGCAATGGAGCTGTTTTTCAATACAGCCAATTAGGTTACCTTACCGTGGTTAGATGTTACACATCACTGGCGAAAACTGTAAAATTCGCTCCTTTCTTACCTATACCGTTATAACTGTGAACAATTTACAAGCCTAATTATTCACCATCATCTTGATACGACACAATAAATTAGTGTTCCTTGTTTATATATAGGTAAAAGGCCGCGATATGATAGGTATATAAATATATAATTAGAATATATACACATTTATCACAAAACATATAAGTATGATTATTTCAGCAAGGCAATTTCATTATACATATAACTTTTTAACAATATTACATGCAATACCTACAATATACGTACTCAGGAACTATTTCTGTCTGTGCAGAAAGAGAACCATCATGGAATTGGTGGAATTACTAAGTTAACAGCACTTTATGAGGCCTTTTTGTCATATTTTCAACAAAATGGTGTACCTACAAAAAATATGACTCTATTCATTATATGAAGGGGTGCGTGACACATCCGCTTATTACGTTTCGTTAAATTTGAAACAAAACATAAACTATGTGCTTAGATATCAATTACAAAATTTTAAAACATTAAATTGTGAAATTGATCTCCATAGGAAAATCGTGGCATTATAACTCTTTAAATAAAGTGCTTTTTAATATTTCACGTTTTTTTGCAGGCATACTTACGTCACACATATTGAGACCACTGAAAAGTAAATAGTCAGTTAAAAATCGAATCGATAAAATAAATCGGACCTTGTTTATGTAAATAGCTCGTTTGTTATTTAAAGCTGGTAAAATGACTAATAAAATAATAATTTTCCTCTATTTTGTTTTTAACGTCCGTCGCGTTAACACACGTAAAAATAAAAACAAAATAAGTATTTTAAAAACATATAATACCCCTACATTCCCGTAAAATTAAATTCTCATTGCGAAATAATTTCAAAGTCAAAAATAAATATTAAATTATTATTCCAATCGATTATAATTTGTGCTAAGAAATAATCGATTATTGAATAAAGCACTTTTGATTCATGTAGTGCACATCTCTAAGGTAAATATTTCTTTTTTAAACATAAGTGTCACTCACCTCTTCATATAATGAACATGAGTATAGCAGATTTTAAACAAGTTGGATTGCCATGGAAAATTAATGTTAGCCTCTTGTTAGTTAAGACGACGGTTCTCTTTACAAACATACTTTAGGATGTACTACTTTTGTATTTGGATGACAATTTGACAGAACTCCGTTAGTTCGGTTACTTGTGTTAGTGCATCTTTATTCTAATGAAAAATATCTAACTAGCAATATATAGACTTAAATTACATTTCACTCTGTATTAAGTAATTGTTTTTTAAAGTCATTATTGCCCTAAGATAAGGCGGTATATCCTAGAATTACTAGATATTGCAATTTCGAATCCATTTACAATTTATTATGACGAAATATATACAAGATTATGATAATACTGTATTTAAAACAATATTCATACAAGATGGGTGACCGCTGCCAAAATAGCAACACCACTCATTAAGTCAGCAGTGATCAGTGATCAATATCTTTATACTTTCATCTAAAAATCACGACACACTTTGATTACAACACTATCTGTCGGTATATTTATTTATTTTTACTGAAAAAACAAAACTGAAATTTACAATTAATCGAGTTAATTTGACGTACGGGAAACTGGGCGAGTAACGCAAAGTCCTTTTTCCTATACTTTTCTTATTTGCATGTCTTTTTATTGTTAAATTTTTAAATAACTTAATGAAACGTCTTTTGAAACGGACCAAGTTCTCTGGCGTGTATCACACGTTATCACACTTCGCCGTATTGTGAAATCGTTGGAAGTAGGTATATGCAATAGATTTTTTTTATATAGAGAGCCAAATATTTTGTTTATAGTGATACTCACATAGTTTCTCGTGTGAGTGCGATCACGTGCGGTCAAGGCTTAAGAGGGTTGTTTACTGCGCCCATTGACGTACAAACGACGAAAACGTGTTACTAGTGTTACTACCCCTAAATAATATCTAAATTTTTTTTTATATTTAGGGGTATTAAAAAGTTTTCTCCGTTTGTATGGCAACGACTCTCTTATGGTCGGTGCAAATCAACCAAGCGACTAATTTGATAACAATTTAAATGAGGATTTAATATAACCGTAATACCTACGTATTTTGAACATTAACAATGTGTAAAATTAAATTAAATCCAACAGAATTTGATTATAACTATAATATTTTATACTATGTTACGCTAATGTAAATATCCTACAACTTAGAGGGTTGTGTACCGGGCAGCTCCGCGCGCATTTCTATGTGCATTTCTACCCCTAAATAATATGTAAATTCCACGAAAGTTATTTTCTTTTTTCAAAATTCGTAGCTTAATAGTTGGGCATCTCACGAATTTTTAAAAAGCTAGTATTTCACTATGTCAATAACATACTAAAATTTAGTCGAAATTAAAAAAAATTAAGGGTGGTAAACCGATTTGTATGGAAATGGGCGCTATTGCTACGCGATACATAAAACCGATGTCCCAAACGTCGAATAGAAATAAATATTTTAAAGTAAAATTAACACCTTTACAATACGAAAAGGGCAATTTTTTTTAATTCATAAAACAGTACATTTTAAATTTCTAAATAAATAAGTATTTTTTTATTCTGTGGAACTGTAGGTCACAATGTTAGAAGGTTTTATTATTAGTACCTGCGTCAAACAAGTTGAGCCAACAAGGTTAGACTTTCGAGCGGCCTATACTTTTAATGACTAATTTCAACATGGGACGGCTATTTAAAAAAAATTTCTGATACGATTTTTTTAAATGTTGTTTTATGTTAGCCAGATTACCGTGTGACCTACAGTTGCAACAACAAAATTTTGTTCTAAACAACAATACTAAAATCTTAAGTACTCGTTGCTGTCCCACAAAATAATTTATACAGCAACTCTTTGAAAAATAATATACACACTATTTTATACAAAAGTTTTACAATGATAATAACATATCTATTATTTTAAAATATTGCTCACAAATATGTAAATGCGAAAGTAAAATTAAATATACGAGGACGCGCAAATCTCGTTGGAAGAATGATGTATTTTTCAATGAATGAGGCAGTGGAAGCAAAGCTCAGCAAGTGAAGCCATATTATATTCTAGACTGCTTAGTTTTCTACCTAGAACGAACAGCTTGCACACAAACGCATTTTTAAGTCGCCCGCAAATCTCACATCAAATTATACTCAAAATTTGTTTTTGCGCAGGTTTTACTCATTTGCTGAATACTGTAACACAGATTAACTAATTGAGTGTACCTCGTTGTCTTTGTTCCATGAGGACATAGAGCAACGCGGTCCTTACCGCCGCGTCTGCCCGAAGGGGAGTTGCCATACTTAGGTGTTCTCTCTGTCAAAAGTACAAGTACACTCGCACCTGGCGTTGCCAATTGCGGGGAATTTCCCCGATTTGCGGGGGATAGGGAGTTAGCGCGGGGAGAGAGCGGGAAATTATTAAAATAGGGGAATTTTGGGGAATCAAGACCGTCTGCTTTTTTAATTAAAATATTTTGCCTTAGTCGAAAATTTGCAAGAAATGATGGAAAAGTGGCTAAAAAAAGCGCACATACAGTTAAGAAACAGGTAAGATGCATTGCAAGCTCAGCTCAAAAAAATTAAGGAATACTTAGTTGGATTTTTTTTTAGTTTATAAGAGTCATTCCAAAGGTAATTTTGTTAAAGATTAAACTATATTTTGTATGAAACAGTGTTTTTATTCAATATATATAGCATTTCGGGGAATTTTCGGGGAATGCATCAATGGAAAGCGGGGAATTTCGGGGAATAGAGCACACTCAAGCGGGGAATCTAGAAATTGACATTGGCAACACTCTGCTCATACAATAAAACTAGGACTCGCGACTCCTTGCCAGACTAAATCTAGTTGCGCTAGTGAACGGTTGTTAGACACAATGCCGATTTGCTTAGTTTTTTGCTGCAAAAAGCGATCTGGAACCTCAAATTTACAGAAAGATTGATGTACATTTCACTTGTAAGTAAATTTCATTCATATTATTACTATTTACTTATTAAAATAATTTAAAACTCCATAATATGGTGATGATTGTTCGGATTTTAAGTTTGTTCATCCTATGCAATATTCGGATTGGTTGAGCGACTGGTCCGAGTTAAGTATCCGGTTCGTCCGTTTGCGACTTCTCCGTTATCATACCCAATGACGTCATAACCTGTTTGTGCACAAAATTTATCGATGTGTGAATTTTTGGAGTATGTGTAGATTCCCTCCCCGCAAAAAACCACAACTGTTTTGTATGGGAAAACAAAGCTACGCCCTCTCCCCTTGGTGTCGCGGACGCGGCGGTAAGGACCGCGTTGCTCTATGCACGAGGAAATGTAAAATAACACCCGCCAAATAAGTTGAGTTGAGACTTGCCAAGCGAGCGGTAATAGTGCAAGGCTAACCACGTGATACAACAGACGAATATACACGAACACCTTCTCACCCTATAACGAAAGAAACTGCTCGGTCCTTCGTTTTACTGTAATTTATATACATATGCAAAAAACACTACAAATTCAAAAGTTTACTTAATTTTGCCTATTTAGACCCCAAACCAAACTTACCCCCATCCCCTCTGAACCAAATCTGACTCATGATTGGAAGTACAACTCTTACTTTCCACTGCCTCCAATCCGTCTCCAATAATACCTTCACGCTTTCTCAAACCATTTAGATATCACAGCGCGCCCAATGTTATAGAGCATTCCTCACAATTTCGGCTCCGGCGCAGGAAGCACGCTCTGGGGCTGCACTTCCGGTGTGAGGACGGTTGGCACCGGCATGTAGGGAGTGGCCAGTGATCCTGAACTTTCTAGAATGGCGTGCTCGCGTGCAACCATATCTTGGAGCTCCTCCTGTGAATTTAAATATTAGTCTTTTATTTACAATAGACTAGCGAATCGCCCCGGCTTGCGAAGTTGGTAGAAAAATTGCGAGTGCAGCACCGTACACGTTATATAAGTGAAACTTCTGTTAAAAGGGAGACACGGATAGCCTAAACTTGTACACAATGGCCTCGCAGAGGCCAGGCTCCGCCACCAGTCTGGCCCATAATGATCCACTGTACAAGAGGATTTAGATATACAATGTTTAGCTCTCTTTCTCCTTCTCCCTATATCTTTCTTCTCTCTCATGTAACGAAATCTGCCTAAACGTGACGCATCCTTGAAATGCCGCCTAAGAAATTTCACTTCAAAAAGTTGTTTAATTTTTCGGGGGAATGAGATAGTTACCAGGGATAAAAAGTAGCCTATGTCAGTCAGGCCCTCTAGCTTTCTCTGTGCAAATCACGTCAATTTTGGCGTGAAAGAAAGAAAGAACACACTTTCGCATTTATTATATCAGTTAGGACAAACTTAGTTAAACAAACTTGCGTGAGACAAGGACAGATATACTAATCACTGTCAACTCAGCACCTATAGGCAAATTAATTCCATTTTCTCGTCTCCTTGACATTTAGTTAGCCCGAAAAATACATCATCTATTAAGCCTAAACGCATTCGTATACTCACAGCCCAGCCGAGTCTCCGCGCCAAGTCCAAACACCCATCATCACAGTCGCCCAGTCTCGCCACATCCCTCACCGACTCCTCGTCCAGCTGTAGCCCGCCGGTTGTGAGCCCCCACAGACGGAGCAGCGGGGACCTCAGGCCGGCCTTCTCGCGGTTTATTAAGAGCCGGGGACACCAGTCTGGGACCCTGGAATTACAAATATCTTTATAGAGGGAGGATGCTTAGCATCACCTATAGAAATAGGAATTCACAACAATCCAACGACTCGGAGTAAATAGACCAGTCTGTCTATTTTGAGCTCTATGTAAATATTTCGTAATCACTATACAGCAAACGAAGATATGTATTTTTAAAACAACTGACATTAAAGGGTCTTTTTTTACATATCTTCGTTTGCTGTATAGTGATTTTGCTCCAAAAAATTTACCCAGACTGGCCTAACAAGGGAATACTCCCCAACGCGTGTCGTTGGAAATTTGTATAAATGCCAAACTATGAAATATTTTCACCAACGCGATACATGTCAGTATTGAGACAGTAACGCCATTCGATGAGTCGCCACACACCCATGGACCAGCCAGCCATTGGAGGGATGTATTTAAGTGTGCCCACGTGACCTGGCACGTAATTTGCCACACGTGACAAGTATAGCATATAACAAGAAACTTGTAGCAACCAAAGAAGTTAAATACCTCTATATATTTAACATCTTCAATAGCAATATACACCACCTACTTTCAAGTCACGCCCATGTCTATCGCGTATACGTCCATCGCGCTCGCAATACAGCGATTAGTGGCGACTGCCGGCGCAGTTTTTCGTGCGAGTGTGGTCTTGTGCTGCGGGGCTAAGGTGGGCACTGCGCCTTAGAGTAAATGACTCGAAACACATCAGTATTCTCGCACCAAGTCAGAATGTTAAGCGAGCGTTTCACTCGCAACGCGAAAGGGTGTAAAGGTCTTTAATGTGAAATTAGGGTCTGTAGTGAAGAAAATTTATTATAGATTTGTAAATATTTTACGAGATTGACCCGCAGTCTGTTAATAATACACGTTTTTCAGTTTTTATATAAATTTGAACCAACAAATTAAGATTAACATGGAAGCAATAGTGTAGAAAACTTTTCCAAACTTACATATCAACAAGAGACGCGAAGGGCTGCACCTCCAGCGAGGATCCCATTATTATAAGCATATCACATTTCTGGAAGTCATCTTGCAAGCACGACTGGAACCTCTCTGGTAGACTCTCACCAAAGAAGACAATATCCGGCTTAACGACGCCCGGACATTCTGTGCAGATCGGTATCTGATCGGCGAATATGCGCTCTGCAATATTTGATTTCATTAGCAAAATTATTTTTTGCATGTGTATGTGAATTTTCCAGGGGGGAACGAGATATTTTGCCAGGATATAAAGTAGCCTGTCACTATATTTGTGCAAAATTTGTGCTATTTTGATGTGAAAGAACGACAAACAAACACACTTTCGTATTTGTATTTTTTTTTATTCTTCACGGGTTGCCTTACAGCTCCCGGGACCGTTGTCGGCCCCAGGGTACCCAGAGGAAGACCAAGTCTTCTTCATTTAGCCAATGATTGGAGTGGCCAGCTTTGTTGAGGTATATAGATGGAAAAGCCTCTTTGTACGGTTTGTCTAAAAATGTACATAGATTTTTTATTATAATAAACCCATTGGAACCCGCATGAATCGAACCCGCAACTTTTCCACCACGTTTTATCCACTCGTCCACCATATTTGTATCTAGTGCTTTAAACTACTTTTCGTACTTTGTAATAGTAAAGACAAATCTTAGAACCTGTTTTAATTAATATGGACAACTAGCTAAAAGTGGACAATGTTACTGGTGTATATGTTATAACTACACCGCAAAACATAAAGGCCGTGATGGTGTATGGTGTATTGAAGAAATAAGTAAAGAGTATACCTTTAATAAAATCAAGGGGATACTGCTTCCTGCAATCAAGACAATGCGATCTATAAAAGGTACCATGAGCCTCAACAATTTTGTCTTCAGGTATCCCAGCACCTCGCTCCAGTGTGTCTATGTTCTGTGTGTAATGACGGAGCAGTAATCCTGAAAAAGTAAATAAGTCAATATAACATTTCTATTTAAATATGTACATACATTTTAGCCTGCTTTCCTTATTTTCCTTCAAAACATATCTCACCAGGGACCCAACCCTGCTTTGTATGAGTAGAATTTAGTTATACAAATAAATTGTGTACATTTTTTTCTACACCAAGATTAAGGCTGAAGAGACCATTGCATATTTATATGATTACAGAGATTGGTTCCGAATTCGTTTTTTCCAATTTTACAAAGTACGAATTTTCCGAACGCTTTATTTTCTTAATTATGGATTGTGCTATGTTCAGTGATTATGTAAATAATAAGTATGTGTTATGAATGGTATAATATAAGAGCTTTAAGGGGCGTTGGTCAAGGTTATCTTGTATCTGTCAAAAATATGGCAAATCTAAGTTAATCCTGGAAACGTGAGAAGAGCCGTAGTTTTCGATACGCAAAGAAACTGCTTGTATTGAAAACTATGGCTCTTTAGAACCCTAAATAATAAAAATATGGCTCAATCCAATTTGAAATAATAACAATCCTTTTGGGGTGAGGAGATGTTGTATAAATAAACTCACGTTTCCAGGATTAACTTAGATTTGCCATATTTTTGAAAGATACAAGATGACTGAGCGCCACGGGTCTTTAAAGTATGTAATTTCATGGAGTCTATCCAGTAAATAGTATATTATCTATGAGTCTATGTATCTATCATCACGCCTTTAATCACAAGAGGGATAGACAGTTAAACACTCTAAAGGTCCCCTACATGTTGGACATAATGTCCCCATGCAAGACTTATAACATATACCTATATAAGGCTATATATAAAATATGATCACCATTAAATAATGAAATAGTGCTTGAATGTTACCTTTTTCATGCAATAGCTTGATGAAATAATGTGACAATGTTGGTTTAAATCTACCAGGGAACAGTTCCTTAGCCAAAGTAAAGAAAGGTTTAGGGTTTTGTCTAAAGAAGTTTATCTCAAATATTGCTTGTGGTTCTGGCAATTCATATTTTTGTAAGTTGTGGTAGAGGCCAGTCTCTGGACTGCGGAAATCTGGAATGCCTGCAGCTGAAATAAAAAAATATATGCAACATATTATTATTATCATACACATTCAAATGTTTTTAAGGAGAGTGACAGTTTGTTTGTCCAGAGCAACAGAACAACGTGATTTTTTGCACAGATATAGCTGGAGGGCCTCAGTACATATTTTTATCGCAGACAATTTTCTACCCATGCAAAGACTAGTTTTAGTAATCTTTTATTTTTTATATTCAGTAATAAAAAGTGCTTTAATTGACTTTTCGTGCTTAGGAGGGCACGTAAATCCGACGTCCGCCATTCTTCTAAAAATACAAATATTTACATCTGTTAAAGATGTGACACATCTAGGTTGATTAAGTGCAGTAATGGGCTTGCCACCTGTTCTGTTCAATATGGACAACTGGCAAAAAGTGGACACTGTTACTGGTGTGTCTGGCTACACCGCAAAGTATAAAAGGCTGTGAAGGTGTGTTGTTGCTGTTCTATTCTATTTTTGTGTTATGGCTCCATCAGGGTTTTGATGATTCTGTCAATGTCAAGTATTATAGACGTTATAGTATCAATATGCCAAATAATCAGTAGCTAAGATATTCCCGCCAACTGTCTTATTAATCACAGACTAATCACAACTATCACAGCGTCGACAGGATTCCCCATTTAAAAGAAAATAATAATGTAGTAGCAACAATGAAATATAGCTGTATCAACCAATTTTTAATTTGACAGAGCCATGATAAACCAACCTTAATAAGTACCATAAATGTACATCATATTTGGAAACTTTATGACCTTGATAGTATAAACAAATCACTCTGATTTTCCACTCAAACTTAACATATCAACTTTAATTTGAATATATTTGGTCATTGTAAACATTATTTACAATTGTTTCACCATAATTATAAATACTTACATGTTGAAATACCGGCGCCAGCTAAAGTTATTACGTTCTTGCATCTATCACTGTTTATCCAGCTCACAACACCGTCTAAGGAAACATCACTTAGAACTTTTTCAATTTGGACAGGAGTTTCGGGGGGCTCGTAAAGTCCCAGTTTTTGAGCCAAACATCTTCTTATAGAATCTACATCCAGCTGATCGCGAATTCTTGAGCCGATATTACCCATGAAATTTGGCGGGATGTTTCCTTCCGTAAGTTCATCGCCTGTGAGTGACATAATAACAATGTTACAACCTAACTTTTTATGAAAAGGGCGTATAAAGACATAATTTTCACTTACCATCACTTTTTCCTGGCGGCGAATTTGCAGACATTTTCGTGAAATTGCGACTTTTATTTTTATTCGCCTTTGTCGTCCAATTTCGCCACGGCTGCTTTGACAAATATGATGACAGCTGCATTTTGCTTGCGTTGATTGAGTGAAAAGAACGAGTCATTTCTTTGATTGATCAATCATTGTGCTCTAGTGCTCTATCCATTCCATAGACAATTAGACAAGCTCTTTGAGTATATAGATCACTGACTACCTTTCTGACTACCTAAGACTAAATAAAAATAATAACCTATACAAATGAAAATTAAGGAAAATTAGTTCTAACAGAAATTTGTCCAATGAAACTCTCTAATACGAAACGAGTACACCCATTCGTCCAATCACCGCCGCGCCGTACCGTCCACCGAAACTGACCACAGATTCATTCGTCCAATTCTTATCTTATATTAAATGGTCCGCCTAGATCGTATGGCGGCCGGAATAGAAAATTTTTGGTGCGATGCCGGACCAATGTGTGGCCTACTTTAATGATTATGGCAATTGATTTTACGAACTAAAATAAACCTTTTAAAAAAAAGTGTACCGACTTCAAAAATTTGCACTGAAAAGTAAGAAATAATAAAAATTTCGTCGTAGAATTTGAAGACGGTTGGTGCCAAATTAGGATACAAAATTAAGTAAACATCTAAGAAGATAAAGATATGTTCAATATTATCTATGTTTGTACTGATGATCGTAGGTTCCTAATGAATTGTCTAGATTAGTGAATTTGGGTACTAAGTTATTTCTAATTTGGCACCAACCGTCTTCAAATTCTACGACGAAATTTTTATTATTTCTTACTTTTCAGTGCAAATTTTTGAAGTCGGTACACTTTTTTTTAAAAGGTTTATTTCTCCCTTTTAAGTGATTTTGCTGCTCTGAGAAACAAATAATAACGCAACTAAAAAAAATTGATGGAAAATTTAAAAAATACTGCGGTGAATGGGATTTGAACCATAATCAATGTGCATCCTGTGCTGCACCCCATACTTTTAGCCGCTAGACCATCGTCGATACGAAAATTGACAACTTCGTGTCAATAGCAACCGTTGCTAAGGCTTTTTCTGATACATAATTTTCAGCAGTAAACAGAGACAAATTACTGAATTTCTGAAAAATTACTGAACCGATTTTTGTCATATGATCACAGTCATATGACAAAAATCACTATAATGTCGAGAAATTAATATATCCTTAAAAAAATAAGTCGTCAAAATGGGTACATATTTTATCAAGATATCAAGAAAAATGTACTTATAAAGTCAGTTTTTTAAAAATTTCTGAAAAAGTAATGAACCAATTTTTATGAAATAAAAATGGGACCAATCCGGAAGAATTATCTATCGATTAAAAAAGAAACCATCAAAATCGGTTTACAACTGGCGGAGTTATCGATGTACATACATACATAAAAAAAAAAATACGGTCCGAATTGAGAACCTTCTCCTTCTTTTTTGGAAGTCGGTTAATTATACGAAATGAAATTAATATCAAAAGTTAAGTTAAGTACCTATGTAAAAAGTCGGTTAGCAAGGGAAAACCCTGTTGTGAACGAACTCAGCCTAATCGATTACTTTTAGATTATGACACTGGTAACGTCTAAATGTGGAAAACATTACCAGTACATCTTATTTACAGCTACTCCTTATTTATGTTTTATTCAGCAATAAAATCAATTACCTACGTCAACTCCGAAATGTTTTAGCGCTTATTTGAGTGTATATAATCAAAGGATAGTTTATAGAAATACTTTGTGACATTCTTCCAATGTTATCCTTAATTACTTACCTTTCTAAAATTCGGGCATTGTTAGTAGTAAACAAATATTGGAAACTGGCTATGGATCAGTTGCGACAGCACTCCAACAAGGTTTTTCGAAGACTTGTCCTAAATAATATTTCTTTAGTAATTAGGTCGTTTGTACATAATTTTTCGGTACTACGCCACCACAATACCTTATTAGGTTCCGACATTTTTTACGACATGTTAATTATTTTGAACCTATTATTATTTAGAGACTTGGCGTGATATAACCAAAACGTAACAAAATTGGTCCAGTCATTTTTAAATCTATAAGGGACATAAAGAAATATTATAGTGGTCTCGATAGTACTTATAAAAGCACAGTAACAGATAGACAAACAGACAGACGAACGCAACGTTTTATAATAAGTATGTAGGGATTCTCATGCATTTTGTTGATATTGAGACTTAATAAATAAGTAGGTAGTCCTACGATAGACCCATCATCTTCTTCTTCTTCAGCCAGTGTCCGTCCACTGCTGAACGTAGGCCTTCTCAGCATTGCGCCACTTCTCTCTATCCTCCCACGCTTTACCCTCTCTCTTCACGATGTCGTCACTCCATCTCGCTGGTGGTCTGCCGACACTTCTATGGCCCATTCTAGGTCTCCACTCAGTAATCCTTGACGTCCATCTACAGTTTTTACCATAGACCCATATAATAAAGATTTTAATATTTTCTGAAGTTAATTACTAGTGAAATTACAATAGTTTAAAAAAATAATTTTCTATACCTTCAAATTGCTCACATAATTTCACAACATTTCATTTTTCGTTAAGTACCAAAATTAAAAATCCGTTTGGAGATCTTCCTTAGCTTAACTCGATACACATATTTAATATTATTTTTATTCAGTGGTTTAAGAGATATTTTGAAAAAACTACACTGTGTAACGAGTACGGATCAAAGCTACTATACTCTCTGCCTTCAAAGGTACTTGGCAATAAAAAGTGTTAGTTGTAGAGTTGTAGAAACAAAACAGGATACAAGGGGACTACTGATGGAGCCATAACACGAAAAAATAGAATAGAATAGATACAAGGGAATTTAATTTACGTGCTTCTCTACCCATCTTTGTTGATGAAAGTGAATAAAATTTAATTTTAAATTAATAAACTCAAAAATAAACAATAATGAATGAAACAAAAGAACCATGAACGAATTATTGAACGAATGAAACGAACGAACGCACGCAGCTAATGTCATTTCTTTTTTTTTAATACAGAATACGCATAGACACCCAATGATATACTATATAAACTGAGGTAGATGCGTGATTGACGCTCAAGCTATAGCAAGGCAAATGAGAGGTAAGTGTCCCACTATAAATTTGGTCGCGCACAGTCACGCACAATCCTACGACTAGTGTACATGTCTCTCTTGAGTAGAATAATCCGCAAAAACATCAAGAAAAATGACATCTTGTGTGTTCCGCTTTTGCAGAAATTATACTGCAACTGTAAAAGATAGAAATGATAACTCATTTCATTGGTAAGTACAGAAATTTTATAATTATGGACATAACAATATTTTATTAATAATAATGCGCTGTTGCCAGTTCGCCGCTTGCCTGAGCGAGACGAACGATGCATTTTGTATGAGAGTGATAGAGAAGACAAAACGAAATGGCCGCGACAGACTCAGCGACTGATTATGGGGATGGTTGGTAATATCGAACCTGTGAATAAATTACATGAACCTATTTAAAAAAATTATATATTTTATTAAATGTACGGAAAATATATATACATAATTATATTTACATTATTATAAATTTATATATTATATTATTGTTGTATGTATAGTATTATGATCTTATTGTATTTATTTATCTTTTAGTCTCCCTAGAAGCGGATTAATAAGAAAAAAATGGATAGAGATAATCAGAACCCAAAGACGAGAATATGATTGGTTGCCAAGTTTTTACTCTAAGATTTAGACGTATGGTGCAACGATACAACCAGCAGTTTTGCGAAGTGGACATATTTTCACATTCTTTGTATATATTTAGGAAAAATATCTGTAACATTCTAAATAGTAGTTAATTGTAGTAAACTTTTTTTGTATTATTTGTTATTTCTATATTTTTTGGAATTTGCATAAAAATATCCTGTTTTGAATGTATGTATAAACAATACGTTTGTATAAACAAACGTCACTAACTATATGACAGTTATTTTTTTAATATGTATCTATGTTGTAGTAATCTTTGTTGTATAGTTGTTTGTTGTCCAGAATAAAAAAAAATTAAAGACTTAATTTTAAATTACACTACATAATACATAAATAAGTAGCATACTTTCATTTAGAACTGTTCAGCCGTTTGAGCGTGATTGAAAGACAAATGGTCTATTTGTTGTAAAGTCATTGATTATTACATTATATTTATTAGTAAAATAAAAGTTTTTTAATTACATATTGTATATTTTATTATTCCAAAAATATTTCTAAGTAAAATATTGAGTGTTCCATTTAGACAATCTTCCCCTAGTTCCTCCGGAGAAGGTCACGCGTCGATGACGTGTCGCAACTTAAAACATATATTTATCTCTTTTTAACAAATGGATTTCGGTATTGAGCTGTGTTTCTCTATCCCTTTCATCGCTTGAATATATAAACGTAAATAATTAATAGGTAGCTATAGTATTGTTCAAGCTGTTTATTATCTGCATTTAGTATGGGTATAACGTGTCTACTTATAGTACGTCATTGTAGACACCTGATACTTTTAGCCGTTATCGGCTTTTTCTAAAAATGCAATATTTAAAAATTAATTTAAGAGTGTTAAAAGTAAAATTTTAGAAAAGCAAAAAATACGGGTACCTTAATTTTTCACCTACTTTCATATAGGCTAATAAAATTAGAATGTTAAAATTTTGAAATGTTGTGGATTACAAATAGGTATATGCGCTCAATAATATCTTAAATTAGTTTCATTATTTTTTTCCCACATTACTATGAAAAGCCTAACAGTATAATAATAAATTATCTCAGCCCAAACCATAACGGAGAGACCAAATATAAGTGCTGCCATGCCGCCTATAATACCTGTAAAAATAAATTATTCGAATAGTGAAATATTCTTTTATCTTTCTATTTTTTTAATATATTAGGTATTAGAATGATTTATTGCTGTCAAGTATATTAGAAGTTCTTACCAACAGCTTCATACCAGTAGGTGGCAACATCTAACTTGTCCAGAATCCCATGATCTAAATTAAAATATATGTTGACAACACTTCTATTTGTTAGATCAAGTCCCCATCTATAGAATTAATTTACTCTATTAATTAAGTTGCTAGTATTGATCTCTAACTTTGCAAATTTTTTTCTTATGTCTAATCATAATAACACTTTGAGTAATAACATATTATGTTATGTACAGTAGAACCTCGATTATCCGAAACCGAACCAATAATCAAAAGTTCGAATAATCGAAACCCGGGCAACTTTTTACATCCCTATTAATATAAATGCGAATGTAAGTTTGTTTGTTACGCTTTCACGCAAAAACAAATTTTGCACATATATTCTTGGAGGTATTAGAAGTAACATAGGATACTTTTTATTATCACGGCATGACGACGGGAACGGGGTGGGCAGAGGTGAACATGACAAAAGCTATGTATGAAGTGTCAACATTTTGAAATTAGAAGTCGTGGGAAACAGCTATTTCTAATATGTTTATACTAGCTATCCACCCCGGCTTCGCGTGTGGACAATATTAAAATCTTATATATAAAATTCTCGTGTCACGGTGTACGTAATTGAACTCCTCTGAAACGGCTCGACCGATTTTCGTGAATTTTAGTGTGCATATCCGTTAGGGTTGAGAATCGGACAACATCTATTTTTCATCCCCCTAAATGTTAAGGGTGGTCCACCCCTATTTTTTTTTATAGGTAGGGTAGGGGTAGGGGTAGGGGTAGGGGTAGGGGTAGGGGTAGGGGTAGGGGTAGGGGTAGGGGTAGGGGTAGGGGTAGGGGTAGGGGTAGGGGTAGGGGTAGGGGTAGGGGTAGGGGTAGGGGTAGGGGTAGGGGTAGGGGTAGGGGTAGGGGTAGGGGTAGTGCGGGCAAGTCAACGTTTGGGCAGGACAACGTCTGCCGGGTCCGCTAGTATAATATATAAATATTAAAATTTGACATACATATTAACGTTGAAGTATATATACTAATATGTTTTTTTACCACATGAAAAAAGTCGAATGCTTTTTTTAAATAAATACTTTTTTATAAAATCGTCGCCGTGGCAGCGAGGAACAATGTATCTTTCGTGCCAACGTTACTAAGTCATCGTTCGGATAATTGAGTGTTCGGATAATCGAGGTTCTACTGTATATCAAGCAATTTATGGTAATAGGTTTTTATTTATATGCATTACAATCATTTACTTACGATAAATGATTTGGAAGTCTTTTATTTAGATTTTTTTCGTTATGCGGAAAAACAGAGGTTTTTGTGTAATATTTGGTAAACTCGCAGTCAGGCAGACACTCCGGACAGTACATAGCATCTTGTAGCTCCACGTCAAGTCCGTCATCTGATTGTCTGTTCAGCGGATATATGTTGAATAATTTCTCTAAAACAACTTAAGGGTCCTATACTGGGAATTTTTCTGGGATAAACTATTCCCATTTTCTCTGTAAATAATCCACCTGTGTCACTATAATTTAGCATATAGTTACTTATTGAATATATCTAAGTGAAATAGCTCTTATTTTTTCAATGGGTTTTATTGAATAGGAAATATGGGTGGTTTAATTTTGCCCCTGCTGTCTCTTTCATAATCTATCACAAACATCTAATTTTATTTTAAAAGCGCTGTTATACCATTACCCTTCAATTATATATATCGAATTTTTTGGTAGCTTATTGAAAATTTAAAATAATAATTATTTTTTTATTTTTGCCAAATTAAAAAATCATAAAATTATTTTTTTGAATTTTCAATAAGCTACAAAAATAGCGATATATATAATTGAAGAATAATGGTAGAAGAGCGCTTTAAAAAAAAATTTAGAGTTTTGTGATAGATTATGAAAGAGACAGCAGGGGCAGAATAATCCTTTATTCTACCACCCATATTTCCTATTAAATAAAACCAATTGAAAAAATAACGACTATTTCACTTAGATATATTGAATAAGTAACTATATGCTAAATTACAGTGACACAGGTGGAGTATTTACCGAGAAATTGGGAATAGTAATATCTCCATAAAAATTCCCAGTATAGGACCTTTGGCTACGCCTTAAGATGTTCACTGTTCGTGTCTGTGGTATGATGAAATAACCTTAATGAACTACTTATGGGTATTTTGTGAGACATGTCATACGCACCTTTAAATTTGCTTAGACACATGAGATCAAACATTGTACACATCTTAGTAGTATTAATTGGTACTGGAAAGAAGTACGGAACACATCTACACAAAGACAGAACTGTTCTAATGCGACATGATGTAATACAAGAACTATACGAGTACATATTACCGTACTCTTCTGGACGTTCATCACTGAATAAACATTTTCTCTGAAAACAAAGACTTCATATAATTTTAAAGTTATAAAATTTAATTTAAAAAAAAACTTTATCACACTTAGAGGCTTTTCCGTCAAAATATAACTCAGGAGCCATAAAGCAACCCTTGAAGAAGTAAAAAAAAACTTTATTATAAACTTTTTACATTAAAATATTATGTGCTCTATATGACCTTATATGACTAATTCATTTTTTATCATATTTATTGTGGAATAATGTCAACCCTACACCATGTATCTACATACCATACTATTAATATAATAAAAAATAATGTGTCTGCAACTTCATGGTCTGCAATCAACATAGCTTTGTATTTACGCCGCCATGTCTATAACTTGGCTTGGGCGCCTGTGCAAGCGGCTGATGTATTTAGGTAATGAATGGCCCTAACTAAAATTATAAATGTGAAAGTGTGTTTATTTGTATGTTTGCCCTTCTTTCATGACAAAACGGCGCAACGGATCAATTTTTTTATAGATAGGAGCCGGAGATAACATACATTATATTCTAGATCACCTACGCTACTTTTTATCCTGGGAAAATATCCCATTCCGTGCGAATCCAGATCATTATATCGAGCAGCAGTCAATCAATTTTATTTATTAGTTATTAAGTGATTTACTTATAAGAACTTAGTTTTCCAAAACTCTTTAATTAACCCTTTGACTAGCCGGTCTATATCATAATTTTCCTTTGTTCAGCAACTTCCGTAGCTTAGTAATACAAGTATATTAGTAGGTATATAGTGTATCTTACTTTGTTGACAGGGTATTTTCTAACTTCAGAAGTGGCTATTTGTATTCTAGCTTTGAGTTCCATACTCAAAATTAAATTTGTGTTCACTATTTGATGACTTATAAAACCAGAGTTATGATCTGGATAATGTGTTGGTTGAAAGATCAGTACCTGAAATATCAATTTATAACTTTTAGTACCTAACCAAAATTGAAGGAGATATGAATTTATTTAAGGGGAAGTCAGTCATCAAAATCTAATTTTTAAACAAATTTTTCAGAAAACCTGATCTATTTACGAAACTGAAAAAAAATTGTTATTAAGGATATGACAAATACTGTTATTGTTTTGAAAATATGATTAGAAACATTTTACTCGATAGAAAAAAATCCTAAATACACCTCTGAAAACTTTATTTATCAAATTTTATGGTTATAATATAGATATCATTACAAAAATTAACATGAATATTATTTTGATAATTATCTATTCGTTCATTGTAAAATTATTTCTATTTTGTATAAGATTTTTTTTAAATTGCGTTTTAAACAAAAATTATCGCTTACGTTAAATCGCTTAGGTACTGCTCGCGTGCGCGCGATTCTAGATAAATGCGTTCTGCTCTTTCGTCACTAATTTTTCCATCGACCACTTCCCCTTAAGTAATTTAGTTAAAATAATTACATTAAAAAAAACAGTAAGTATGTAAAGTGATTTAGAGAAAGTGTTTATGTGGTCTAGTTTCAAGATTCGACTATGTTTGTGTATATAAGCATAATAAAACAAAATAAAAAAAATAAAAAATAAACATTAAAAAGTATTTACATCAATTCCTTCGTTATTTCGTATGGGGTATGCGTAGTCATCTAATTCAGAGTCTAATACGACGGACAGTCCAAAGGAGTAACCGGAAATTTTCTGTCGTTTTATCTTTTTAGTAAGAAAGTTCATTGGTCTAAAAAGGAAACGAGCACATGTAAGACAATTTTATTATAAACAGACACCGTTTTTATTTTTTCTTCTTCACGGGTTGCCTTACAGCTCCCGAATTTGTTATCTGTCCCAGTCAGTCCCAGGGTACCCAGCGGAAGACCAAGTCTCCCTCTTTTAACCGATGGTATTTGTGAGGCTATACCTAACCTGTTCCGTTGAGAGATAGAAAAGCGTCTAAACGTGGTTTGTCGGATTATGTACCGTGGTCCGTCTAGTAAATATCAGAATTCTTAACCACTCGGCCACCGACGCGTTTTATAATATTACTAGCAAAGCGCTACCGATGTCTAAAATAAGATTAAAAAAAAAAGAATAGTAGCAGTTGCCCGCGACTTCGTACGCGTTGTATTAGGAATATTGACATATTTCATGTACGTAATTAAAATACGGCACGCAGGTTATGCGATTTTCCATACAAAAGTTTACACCCCATAACTTATGTCAAGGAATATACCTCAGTCAGTCAGTCAGCGACACGACGGTTTTATATACTTATTTATTTAGATTTATTGAGTGAATAATTTTATTTATATTTAAATCAAATATGTATAATAGTTATACATGATAAACCTACAGTTTATACAGAATAGTAGGTTGGAATATTTAATTGTTTTGTAAGTGTCCTGAAAATTACCGCTCTGATAGGTATTAATTTTTTTGACGTGAAAACTTTGACCTCTTTTAGGTATGGGAAAAACTTATGGGTTCGCGTCACCGCGTCACCAACATGCTATGGTAAGCAGCGCAATCTATCCGCTGCTGCCGATACTGGGTTGGGCCAAAGGCTTGACCCTACTATCAATGACAGATACATTTATATGTGAAATGCTCTCTAAATATGGCCTTTAGCTGGC
The DNA here is from genome assembly GCA_963924495.1 of Nemapogon koenigi. Lineage (NCBI taxonomy): Eukaryota > Metazoa > Arthropoda > Insecta > Lepidoptera > Tineidae > Nemapogon > Nemapogon koenigi. Next base: position 8,796,391 of record OZ004647.1, on the reverse strand, counting down.
GTTAGCAATAATAATGGGAAATACACCTATTGACAGTATTACCTGCCGTTACTGTTAAATTCTATATCGTAATTGAAACAGCAACAATGTCCATGCGACGTTCGTCGTAATATGTACAATTCTTCACATGGATATATTTTACCATGCCAAGTACAGCGCAGTAGCATTTTTTTACAGGTGGGAGCCATCTGTGACGAAAAAAGGCAATTTTAATTAAATACTTTAGGAGTACACAATGGGAAGGAAAGCTGATATGAGATGAGGCTCTAGTACTTACTAGAGTTGGCTTGCAAAAACAGGCATTCAAGGTAGAAATTAATGTTCAGTTGTCAGTATTATTGCAAGTTGATTGAGGTACAAAGTAATCACGTATTAATATATAGATAATGTCCGACCAGAAATGCCCGTCCCAATAAATAATAATCATGTGATAATATAAAATAGTCTTGGTAATAACAACATTTTACATACTTTTTTCATGATTTCGACAACATCGTAATTAGCTGCAGCTTCTACAGATATCGTAGCCATAAACTTCTTCAATCTCTCTGATGGCGCCTCTAATGTAATAGCATTACCGGTCTCTTGTAATATTTCCGCTAGTTCCTCCAAACTGAATACTGGCGTTCTATTGCTAGCGTTTCTTAAAAAAATATTAAAGCTTAAAATTAATACCATGTCTAAGTGCAATTCGTATTTAGATCGGAGTAGAAAGAAAAGAACTTTTCTATAATATAAAAATGAATCGCTGAATTTGTTGCTACGCGCATATCTCGAGAGCAGCTGAACTGATTTCGCTAATTCTTTTTTTAGAATATTCCTTGAAGTACGAGGATGGTTCTTACGCAGAAAAAAAAGAATTATCCCGGAAAAAATGATTCGCTGAATTTGTTGTTAAGCGCATATCTCGAGAGCAGCTGAACTGATAGGGTAGGGGTAGGGGTAGGGGTAGGGGTAGGGGAAGGTTTAGGTATAGCGTATGTTTTATTTTGTTCGTAAATATCCACGGGCGAAGCCGGGGGCGGAATGCTAGTTTTATATAAATATAGTTATACCAATATATAATATAGAGCCCATACTAACTTTCATCCCCTATCATACCCCTTATTAGGGTGGATTTAATTAAAAGTAGCCTGTGTCCTTTTCTAGGGTTCAAGCTTTCTCCGTATCAAATTTCATCCAAATTGGTTTAGTGGTTTAGACGTGAAAGCGTAACAGACGTGAGGGTAACAAAGAAAGGATTTTTCGAAAATCAACCCCTAAGGGGGCGAAATAGAGTTTGTATGGAAAATCGTGTTCCCTGCGTGTGCATAAAAAAGTGATTCCAACATCCATTCAGTAATTACGATTGTAAAATCGCATGACATAAAATCGAAATACGATGACAAATCTGTCTATTATACAGAACCAAGTAATATGGAACCCTAATAAATAAAATTATACTTACATGTTGCTTAAGTGGTTTTTAGCGTAAGTTTTGGCAACTCGTTTACTTATCCGATTAACATTACATAATGCAACACCAGGAAAGTTTATATTCTTTAGAGGGTAAACGGACGACTCCATACTAACAAGAAATGGTGTAATTGATATAGATGCTCGTACATTGTTAATTAACACAGCTAATGTTGTTGATAATATTAGTGATAGGAGTCCCCAACTGATCCTGTAACATGTAAAAAAAATCTGACATATTTAAAAATATTAATTTTCAATTATTGTAAAAATTTCTCGGAATTTTATGGTATTTTCATACATACAAAATACATAATCGCTTTTTTTTTTACATAAAAATACATAATTTTCTCAATTTTTGATGATTTTTCGGATTAAAGAGTACATAATTAATAAATCATCGACGTCGAGGTATATATATTTTTAAAATCTATTTTATGGTAAATACTCGTACCACAAAAAAGGCGTGTAAGTTGTAAATGTATGGAAAATTAGGAAATAATAAACCTACAAACCTTTCTAGTAATTTGTAATATAAAAAGAAATTTTTAATGCAAGGTATTAAGGAATGACGAGTATATTCATTTGTCACTTCTCGTAAAGAGGCTCGAAATATTCTTTCCTTTGTCATCTTAATTGATGGTTTGTACATTGTTCTCCTATAATTTTTCCACCACTTTGTGTCTGATGTCGCCATGGTTGTTGTAGAATCTGAATAAATTATATTTATAGTCAATATACTAACAGACCGTCAAGTATTTATAAGTTGGCACATGGCGGTGGCGCCACCATCTATGTAATCTCAGATATATCGAAATAAAAAATGTACTAAAATAATTTAGTTCCATTTTTCGCCGCACGACAAGTTATACTTAACAGTCTAGTAGCTAATTATGGCTATCTATAATCTGTGATCAATTAATTATATTGAACATTGTTGTCTGTGTCAATATATAGTATGTACATTCGACGCCGGGTATAATCCCTTATTTGCATACATGTGATTTTCATGAATATAAAAGAGATATTATAAAAGAGACAAGAGGATATAATAGATAGATAAGATGAAATATAAGTGTACAAATTGTATAGAATTATCATAATAAAATCATGTCTAGATTGCTCCTCAATGTTTTTAAGTAAAAAAATCAGCAAGTTCTACTACACACTTTTGTTTACCCATAATCCCAAATATGGACGGATAAATTATTGCAGTACTTCAACTCCTAGTTGGTTGAGCTAAGCTAACATTCCAGCTCTGAAACTGACCTCGTTTGATTTATTGTTTTCTTTTTTTCATGTATGTGTTAAATTGTAGTCAAATACATACAAATATTTTTAAATGTTCACAGTACGTGGTAGGTAGTACTTAATTCAGAACCGTCTATGTATTTCCTAAACCCATTGTCATTAAGCATTCCAACAATGTAGTAATTATGTTTTCTGATTTTACATTTGATTCCATTTCTAATAATGGGGAACAAGAATGGTGCAGGATGGTTGTTATTAATTATAGCAATAAAACTTTAATTAGTGGTTTTAAGTTCGGCTTGTCCTAAACAAAGTACACGGTATACATACAGGCAACTAAGTAACTTTTTCATGTGACAAAAATATTATATAATACTTATTTATACTATAGGTATAAAAGATTATTTTGGTTCCTAAATTATGCCCCCTAACTACGTCTATACTCAATGGAAGATATAAGTTTTTCTTATTTGACCGAATTTCGTCACCACAAGAATTAAAATCAAATTGGTGCAGGGAGGTTTTGTACAAATTGAATTAGAATAATTTTAAGACGAACGACACTATTGCCGAACAACTCAGCAATCAGAATGATTATTTCAAATTCTACATAGGAGCCGGATGTTCACGCAATGTTTTAATATATATTAAAAGTTTTTATTACTTATTTATGATAATTTTAACATAATTTGAAAACGATACTAAACTTTGATTGTAGGTAAATGTTATATTAAAAATAAATGGCCACACATTCGACAAATCCCCGGCGCGTCGCCGTACGGTCCAAAGAGTACTTTTTTTTTGTACGCTTCACCGAAACGGACCACAGCCTCGTCGAATTTTTGTAATAAACGTTCCGCCTATATCATCCGGCTGCCGGAATGGGAAATTTTCAGTACGATGCCGGACCAATGTGTGGCCTACTTTTGTGAATCAAACCCGCCTCCCGTCTTTGCATGGGTACCTACAATATCATTTTGAAAGAACTTAAATAATTATCTATTATAGATAGGTATACGCTACCACGTATGTTTTGTAGATCATTTTATTCTACACAATTCTTTCCTACATGATTTTTTTATTGACTTTTATTATTTTATTGAAAAATATTAAACTCAGAACTCCGCGGCTTTGTCTGTAATAATCTGTATTGAACAAAGGTTTACAAACACGCAACCCAGGGTCTATCCATTTGCTTCTTTACACTAGCCCTTAATATTTTCTATTACTTTTAAATCGATTTCCGTCAATATTTGCAATAAGTATTTTGTCTAGGTAGGTATTTGATACAAAATTCAAAACGTTGACGAGCGTTCAAGATTCACGTATAGACAATGATTTTTTTTTGGGAACTGCTACGTCTATTTTAAGGTATAAAAGAAATAAAACGTATTTACATACTATTAATAATTGTAATTTCTTATATTATTTTCATTATTAATTTCTCTCACAGTTATAATAAACTTATACGTAAAATAATAAACTGCTTCTGCAATTGTAATAATAGTGTATCCAAGAAATAAAGCGGCCGAGCCGGCGACAAGACCTGAAAACCATTTAAAAATATCTGGTGTAGACTCCAGAAGGAGACATCTGTCATCATGTCTTATTTTCTACGAGAGGTCGGTAGAAACAATTGCAACTAATATATCTATTTCACAGTCTTTATATTTATCACAATTACAAGTATTTAAATCAATAAAACACCTGAATGGTGCAAAATTGGTGTAAAGATAGGATCACAAAATTTACTAAAACGATCTTAGAAATGATTGTATGCAAACACGATCCCCATAGAATAAGTCACTCGATGGCTTTAGTTTCAAAAATATCATTGGTTAAATGAGAAAGACTTGTGGTGGTGTGGGTAGCCAGTGAGGATACACAGGCTGGCCGGGTTGGTAGGCAGTAATCTCAGGAAAACTCGGTTTCACCATTCATTTATTGTGGATTCCAAGTAGAATAAGGACGAAGTAATATGAATAGTCATCAAGGAAGGAAGTAAGCAAGGAACCAATGAAGGAACCAAGGAAGGAGCAAAGGAACCAAGGAAGGAGCGCATTTTAAAAAATGAACTAAACATTACTACAGAGCGTTGAGCTATGGAAGGAACACAATACAAAATATGATAAAAATACTTATAATATTTATTTGCGCTCCTTTTATAAACATAGATGTTTGTTCTTGAATACTGACTCAATACATTGATAATATTTAGTTGTTGACTTATTTGTTCAATTAAATTGTACAATAAATTTTACAATTGGCAGAGCGACTGTATAAGTCAAATGTTTGCGAAGGAATGAACAAAATTCCAATTGGATTCTACTCATCGACTATTTGAAAATAAAATACAACGTTCTATTGAATAAAAATGAACAATACCTTGTTCTAAAATTAAAATAAATAGAAATCCTGCTAATTATGATGGCCAGCTTATAAGCGGCCAGGAAAATAAGGTCGTATCATCACATACTTTAGACTTGCCTGTAATGGGTACCTTGGGGCCGGGTTTCAGGAGCTGTAAAACAATCGTCATATATTTTCACATAACGTGCAAATAATACTTACTCGTTATCTCAAACCAATAGCTCACGACGTCCAATTTGTTAAGGGTTGAATGTGTTGTTGCGACATATAATATGAATGCAGTTTTGTTTACTAGATCAATTCCGGTCCTGGCGAAAATTAAAAAAAAAAGTAAATAATCCTAATAAGTATGTTTATTGAAAGTTCCCAGATAGAAAGTAGCAAATATTTTCTATTTTATACTGGTGTGAGTGAAACACGAGCGAAAGACTCCCCAATCTCCCCAAGCTTCTTTGTTAATATCAACTAAGGTATTGACAAAGTGTATACAAATATATGTTCTTCTAATAAACGGGGTATGGGTTATGGTTAAGAAATGGTAGGTGACATCAGCGCACAGTATTGAGAAATCACGATTTAATCTCTCAAAAACACTATATATTTTCAGTTTATTGAGGTGATTTTTTATTATAACAAGCATATGACTGGTATTGATCTAAAGTGAGTGATATGATATGAGTGTACTACTGCAACCAAAGTCGCAATCGTGCCAGCCTATAGGCCGGAGGAAGGTAAACCGTTTCACTTCTCTAGCATTATATTTTTATATAAGTACATAGATATTTAGGTAATATCAATCAGGTTTCACTAACGTTAGTGGCCTTACAAGTGTCTTTTGGTCCATTTCAGCAGCATAAAGTGGAATAATAGACGCTTTCGTGTAGTATTTGGCAAACTCGCAGTCAGGTAGACACTCGGGACAGTACATAGAGTCTTGTAGTTCCACTTCAACACCATCATCTGATTGTCTGTCTTTCGGGTATATGTTGTACAGTTTATCTAAAATAAAAGATAAAAAAATATTATTATTATTCATCGAGACAGATTCCTCGTGATACGTATATCTGCCTTATGATGCACATGGTACACAAGAGGCCCTTTTGCTCAGAGTCAGTAAAATCTGCAGTGAGGACAGATATTTTACTAGACTTCCATAAAAAGCATTAGTTTGTAGTAAGTACTGAAAGAGTGTAATTATTTATTTTTGCAAGCAAAGTATAATAAATTAATAAATAAAAAAAAGTGCGTCGGTGGCCGAGTGGATAAGACGTCTGGTGTTAACTAGACAGACCCCGGGTTCGATCCCAGATCCCGGTCATGTACCAATGGGTTTTTTTTAATTAAAAACTTATGTACATAATCCGACAAACCACACTTAGAGGCTTTTCCAACTAAACATATATCTCAACAGAACTAGCCACTCGTTAGGTATAGCCTCACAAATACCATCGGCTAAACGAGGGAGACTTGGTCTTCCGCTGGGTACCCTGGAACCGTAACACGGTTTCGGGAGATGAACCCGTGAAGAAAGAAAAAAAAAAAAAAAAAAAATTAAACAAAATATAAGAAATATTCCGTTACAATAATCAAATTAATCACAGCCATTCCTAAGGTGAACGTTTTATCTCCAAGCCTGACGAATCAGATTTCTTGATTGCTCAAATTTTGCTAGAAATGAAATTGATAATGAAATACCTCTAAATTTGTTTAGACATCTCAAATCAAAAAGAGTACAAACTCTACTGGTATTCCCTGCTGATGGAAGGTAATAAGGAACACATTTACACAAAGACAGCACAGTTCTGATGCGACACGATATTATACAAGAACTGTACGAGTACATGGTACCATACTCCGCTGGTCTCTCATCTTTGAATAGACATTTTCTCTGAAAAATAAATAAAATATATATTTGTATACCTTGTATATACGACCTAGGTGTACTTTTATTGAACATATAAACATTTAATTTATAAATAGATTAAAGTACAAATAATCGCCGAGCATGTTTGAAAGGTATGATGAATGTAAAAGAAACAAAAGAAATAAGTATGTTAGGATCCTAGCAAATGACATTCGATTGTAGTTGCTTACCCCTCTTGTGATAAAAGGCGCGACGATAGATAGATAGATTGTATACTTGTAGCAATTGGTTTTTTAAATTAAAAACATAAAAATATACCTCGTTACGTCACTCGTAACCTTACAATTACCATGGGTTAAAAGAGGAAGACTTTATCTTCAGCTGGGTACACTGGGACCGATAACACGGTTTCGAGCGCCGTATGTAACCCGTGAAGAAAAATTAAAGAAAATTGTAAATTTCCTGAAAGCTCTAGCTTGAAAACCTTGCCTAAAATAATATGGAGAGCGCTATTAATACATGACCTAAAATGGCAGTTGTAAAACTTGTGATGGTAATATGCCTGCCACACTATGCTCCTCGCGCTGCTCTCTGTCCACACACTGCTCTAATCGCGACGCTCCGCACTCGTTCCTTTGACTCGCGCACAAAAACCGACAAAACAGGGAGCAGTGGGCATGACGAGGAGCAAGGCGTGGGGCATGGCGAGTAACTGTTTCTAGACAGTAAAATATTTTTTTAGAGCTACATTCGTGATTTTTTTCTATCGAATCAATATAGTTGTATAATGTTTTGAAAACAGTATCAATAACACATAACCTCAAGAATATCATATATTTTTTTGAATATGGTCACTGCAGTGGATCATGTACTTTTACGCATCCTAAAACTCGCATTTAATAGGAGCTTTAAAATAATAAAAAATATGTTCTGCGCATTGGTCAAGTTATAATCCGCGACCTATACCTTGTTTTTAATATATAGCGTCCAGATTCGAGATACCTTGGAAATTTCTTACCATATCTACAGAGTATCTTTTAACTTCATCAGTAGCAAATTGTGTATTTGTCCGAACTTGCATCAATGTGGCAAAATTACTATATACCATTCTGTGAATAATATGGCCAGAGTTGTGATCAGGGTAATGTTCAGGATTAAAGACCAGCACCTTAAATAATATTTAGGAACTTAGTAATATAGTATTATTAATCTCAGATGTCATGGAAGATATCAGCCCTATCAGTCAATGATTTCCAAAACATTAGTAGGTAGCTAATCAATTATGTATATACGATATGTCTATTCTTGAGGTCCCTATAGGGTGCATGCATTTCGCCACATAAACAATCCTAAGTACAAGTTATATTGTTTGTAATATTTATAAACTGAATAAAAACAACTGACGGGACATCTCTCTCTCCACAGTCGGTCCCTCATTGCTGAGGATCGTGACCCCGTCTCATCAGCTTCTCCTCAATTATCTTCTTCCATCGGCTGCGGTCCTCTGCCTGATGAAAGGCTGTGGTAATACTGGTGTATACGGGACATCTAAAGATAACTAAAAACCTCTATTAAAAATTAATAATGTTTACAGATCTATAGAAAGGACATTCTAGGTGCCTTGGGGCTAGTAACACGGTTTCCGGGTAGGATATGTCTGCATTGGCTCTTTTACTTTGCTGAATGGATAAATTGATGTTTTCATAGCCAGCCTTACGATAGGTTACAAAATATTGCAAAAATACTAGCAGTTGCTGTATTAGGAATACAACGTTTTCATCTCATTTCACCCTTTTAGCGGTTGATTTTCGAAAAATCCTTTCTACTGCACCTCTACACCCCCTAAATTTATATCTTCAGGCTGTGCGTTGATTGTCAGCGGCACGACAATTTTATATATTGAGATTTAGGTCTTACATCAAAACCTCGAGCGTTGCGGATAGGGTAGCTATAGTCTTCAATATCCGGATCCAGTACAATAGAGAGTCCATAATTAATACCGGAATGTCTTTGCCCTTTCAGTTCCCTTTTAATTTTAACAGGCCTTATTGGAAAACAAAAACACATAGTATACATTAAAAAAAACTGAAGTGAAGATGTTTTTTTCACGGGTTGCCTTACAGCTCCCGAAACCGTGATACGGTTCCAGAGTACCCAGCAGAAGACCAAGTCTCCCTCGTTTAGCCGATGGTATTTGTAAGGCTATACCTAACGATTGGCTAATTCTGTTGAGGTATATTTAGATGGAAAAGCCTATTGACCTATATATCTAAAAACAATTTTTTTTTCTATCTATCTAAATATATCTCAACAGAACTAGCCACTCGTTAGATATAGCCTCACCTCACAAATACCATCGGCTAAACGAGGGAGACTAGGTCTTCCGCTGGGTACCCTGGAAACGTAACACGGTTTCGGGAGTTGTAAAGCAACCCGTGAAAAAAAAAAAAAACTAAAAAAAAACCCCATTGTATATCAATAGTACTTTTGGGTTTGGTAGAGTTTCAAAGTTTTGCAATTGTTTTTAACTAGGTTTATTCGCCTTTGTTCCAATTTGTTAAATCGATCTATTCATGATCTATTGATCTAACAATTTGGACAAAATAATTTCAATATTTTAAATTATGAACCATTAATATAATAATGTTGAGGTGGTTTAAGAGTTTAGGATAGTTATTAGTTTTATAAACAATATAAAACATACATTTAAATGAAACGACACGATACTACATTTGGTTTGTATTGATAGAGCGATTGATGCCTTTAGGATTTCATGAAATGCCAAATACCCTGTGATAAGGAGAAATCACTTACCTGCCCATTTCGTTATATTCCATCAGATAGTTAAAACAGCAACAATGTCCGTGTGATGTAAGGCATAATGTAAACAATTTATCACAAGGTTGTAATATACCGTTCCATGCGCAGCGTAGTAACATTTTATCACACGGCTGTGCCGTCTATAAATAAAAAAATGTGTTCAATGGGATTAGGCTAGTATTATCTACCACAATCCTTTATTATAATTAATGTGCGAGGGAATGGTATCACTGGATTTTACTCTATGTATCACGGTCTGGTTTCAATTAGGTTTTGTAATTACGCGTCTTATCAATTAGTTTTCTTATTCTTATATTTATTGTTAAAAATGTTTGAATTCAGTAGTTAATATTACATATCATAATCTATGGGAAATATACGAAATATTTATCTAAGCTATTTAACAATAAAAAAAATTATAAATTCAAATTCAAAAAATCATTTATTTCTTAGGTACACTTTTACAGAAATTAAGGGGAAGTGGTCGATGGGAAAATGAGTGATGAAAGAGGAGAACGCATTTATCTAGAATCGCGCTCACGCGAGCAGGATAGAAGTAGTAAGCGATTCAACGTAAGCGATAATTTTTGTTTAAAACGCAAATAAAAAAAAATTACAATGAAAGGATAGACAATTACCAAAAAAATATTCATGTTAATCTATATTATAGCCATAAAATTTTCATAAATAAAGTTTTCAGAGGTGTATTTAGGATTTTTTTCTATCGAGTAAAATGATTCTAATCATATTTTCAAAACAATAACAATATTTGTCATATCCTTAAAATCAATATATTTTTTTTCAGTTTCGTAAATAGATCAGGTTTTCTGACAAAATTAATTAAAAATACTATATATAAATAGACTATAATCTATCTCTGTGCCAAATTTAATCCAGATCCGTCCAGCCGTTCTGGCATGATTGAGTAACAAACATACATCCATACAAACTTTCGCGTTTACAATATTAGTGGATACCTATAAGCAAAACGGCGGACGGACGACCTGACGAACTTATAAGGCTCTGTTTTCACCATTTGGTTACGAAACCATAAAAATATGAATGAATTTTATTACAATTTCACTAATTACTACAGTTTTCTTTCCTTTTCAAAATTCGTCTTTGTCTGTGATTTTTTTTAAATATTTAAAATATTTTATCTCCAAGTATTCTCTACTCTCTAACTCTACCTCTAATCACTGATTTGATGTAAAAGAAGAACAAACAAAGTAACACCTTTCGCATTTATATGTAACTAGCGACCCGCCCCGGCTTTGCACGGGTAGGCTAAAAATGGTTATTGTGGGTTATCCCTAAGAGATAGACATATACCATCGCGGACTTTTTTATAGACCTTTTTAAGTTGTACAATACTGTAGTACATTCTTTTGATTTATCTCGTAGGGTTCAGCCAGCGTTTGCAACGTAAGCGCAAAAAAATGTGTTTATTTACGACATCACATTAGAAACGTCTAAAATTATCAGTGTTTCTCTACTATATTATGCATGTTATATACATTTGAACCTTCCTCTTGAATCACTTTATCTATTAAAAACTCGCATCAAAATCCGTTGTGTAGTTTTAAAGATTTAAGCATACATAGGGATATAGGGACAGAGAAAGCGACTTTGTTTTATACTATGTAGTGATATTAGTTAGGAGATTAAGATGCAGATGAACTAAATCATAATGAAATTTGAAGCCAAATCAGTGATAAATTCTCCGCTTAGTAAGTAAAGAACAACAGTTAAATAACAGTTTTTATCTACTCTTATATCGTAAAGTCTCTATTACTTAATTGAATTATACTTCTTAATTATATGTTTTATATACACGCGTCTAATATGTCAAACCGATATCGTAATGTTTTGTTTTGTTTTTTAAAATGCATAAATTGTAGATTAAGAAATAGGTCAATTATTTACTATTGCATGGGATTAGATAAAGTAGTGTATGAACGGGCACATAAATTGGAATTAAAACACTTGTGGATGCTTCGGCTCCGCCTCATTTTTTTAAATTCCACTTATGTTTTAATTACCCCTATTATGAACCCATTTCATAAACTACTATTATATAAAATATTTGGGTACCAGTGGCGTAGGGTGAATATTTTCAGAAGGGAAGCCGTAAAATAGCTCACTCCACAATGCTACAAGATATAAAATTTTCTTCTATAACTCAAAATGCACCAATGACCAATGACAATAGTAATTTATCGTAAAGTAATTTAAATTACCTAAACTCATCGATCCTAAACTATTTTTTTATTCAAGTAGTCTCTTGTATTCAAAACTATAATTCTAAAAATAAAATAAACGCGCAAGTAAACAAAACTCGCTGTTTAGCAGACAATATTCCCACCGGTTACATTCGTAATAACCCGGAATTCATCGGCTTATTTGGTGCTCTATTTGTGCGTGCTAAAACGAGAGGGAACGTGTGCGGATTTCAATACAAATGAAAGAGACAGTTGCTTAGTATGAAGTAAGGTATAAGGTAGTATGGGCGAGCAAGCCGGTATTGTATCGGCTTATTTACATATATTATTAATGCATATCGTGCGTTTAGAAAAAATGACTTATAGAGTAAGTTTGGATTGATAAAATACGTTTGTAATGATATTATTATTTTATAAAAGTCGTTAGTCTATATAGATTTACAAATTCCTAAAGGGAAGCCGAAAGGAATCGGGTTGTATGGGCTCCTCGCCGCTGTTGGGTACACTTATGTTGTTTATATTCTATGATAACTCTTAACTTACATATTCCATTACTTTAACAATATCTGCTGGGACCATTTTTTCAAGTGCAATTTTAGAGTTGAAACTAGTAAGGTTCTCATTTTCAGTTTCAAAGTTTATCAATTTCCCTAGTTGAGACAATATTCCTTCCAACTCTTCTGTCTTCATATCAAGATCATTCCTGTTAAGTATAATGTATTAAATTAAAATACATAATCAAACCAATTTCAGACAAAACACACACATTCATGGCATTGCAGTGTGTCCAGAGACACTGGTAACAATGTCCACTTTTTGCCATATTGAATAGAACAGGTAGCAAGCCCGTTGCTGCACATAATGGACCTAGATGTGTCACTTCTTTATAAGACGTAAATATCTGTTATTTTTAGAAGAAGTGTCCTCCGAAGCACGTAGCAGTATTTCAGAATTTTTAAAATTCAATCCCTAAGACGGACTTTAAAATATGTATTGGAAAATATTGAAATACCTACTTGAAACGTAGCATACTTTATGTACAACACAAACAATAAAACACGTACTCGTATTTCAGCATTTTTAAAAAAAGGGAAAATTATGGGGTATAGCGGGAATGTCAAATGTAATTATGGGAAATTTTATTATTCTTATACAGTTTCCACATTTTCCACAAAACATTGAAATCTGTTATTTCGACAGGGAACGGGGTTATAAAATTAATGTAGGTGGGAAAAACATGTCAGACTTGAAACAGCAGTCCACAATGCAAGTGATTCATTATCACGTATTCAATCAACACATTTAATTCAATAGGATTTTATTTTCGAGTTTCAAAAATTTTGCGTAGCCAAAGCAAATGCGGGAAGCTAATTTAAAGTTTAAATTGATTTTAAGAAAAATTTGAATATAATCACATACAATCAATTTCTACTAGAGAACCTAATTTTATTTTCAGAAAGAAAGGTTGAAATCCACAAAGATATGAAGGCAATGGGCATTATAGTGGGCGCTACTGGCGGACTATACTTTGTTCTCCCAGCTTCGCGCCTTCATTTACCAACAACCTCAAGGTCATATGTCGTCTTCTCTATATAAAATTAATTACTCTGAGGATTCTACTCTGCAGGTGTTGACGAGTTGATCAGGAAGGAGAGAAATCACACCAATGTTGAAACGATCAGCCAAGAGCTATTTATAAGCTACGAACTATAATCCATACCAATCATAGAGTACTAAGAAAATCTTACTACTACTACTCTAGGAAAATAGTTAATTGTGATGTTTTAAACGGAAAAGGCGTTCTAGGGCGTCAAACTTAGTGTTTCCAATCATTAATTATAATTATTATGTTTGTATTTTAACATAATCATAATATAACGTAAAATCCGTTGCGACAATAAAACGACAGAAAAATACAGTGGTACAGGGGCTAGTACTAGGCGTTTACCTCCCCCCCCCACCGCCAAAAGTGGCAGAAAAAATTTGATGATGAATGATTTACACGCTTCACGTCTCCTTTGGTATATACTCAAAGATACCAATAGAAGTTCTGTGATACCAACAATTTACATTACATACTTACATTTTCGCTAAGGCTGAAGCAGCTCTCTTGCTGACACGATTTATATTACAAAAAGCGACTGCAGGAAACCTAATTTCTTCTATAGGACGTACAGTCGATTCCGTGCTGATTATGAAAGGTTTACTTAAGATTGTCCTACGAAGTCCATGGAAATAGGTGAATAATAAAACATTCACAAAAATAAATATAATCAACCAGCATATCCTAAAATAACGATATATTTATTAGTCGAAGGTTTATTTTATTTTGTAAGGTTCAATGAATATCCCTTGAATCCACCTAAACATAAAGGCGAATCACAGGTAGGTAAATAAGTATATTCTCACATTATTTCTAAATCTATAATAAAATTTTGTATATTTGGATGTAGGAGGTAATCTCCGAAACTACTAATCCGATTTAAAAAGTCTTTCACTAATATTTAGAATGGACCTTGTCGTGGGTAGGGTAGCCAGGATGGGTAGATGGACTGGCCGGGTAGGTAGGTATATCAGGAAAACTCGTAGTAAACTTTCACCATTCGTTTATTGGTCGAATTAGAATGGTAGTAATAAGGAAGCTGAAGAAACTGAAGTACCAAGGAAAGGAACCAAGGAAGGAGCTGAAGCAAGGAGCCAAGGAAGGAGAAGGAGAAAGAGAAAGAAAGGAAGGAAGTAAAGGAGCGCACTGTAATAAAAATGAACTACACATTACTACAGGGCGTTAAGCTATTGAAGTAACACAATACAAAATATGATAAAAATACTTACAATACTTATTTGCGCTCTTTTTATATAAACATAGATGTTAGTTCTTGAATACTGACTCAAAACATTTTATTTAGTTGTTTACTTAGTTGATCAAATAGAAATATAATAAATTTTAGAATTGGCAGAGTGATTGCCTAAGTCAAAAGTTTGTGAAGGAATGAGTAAAATTTTAATTAGGTTCTACACATCGAATATTTGAATATAAAATACAATGTTCTATTGAATAAAAATTAACAATATCGTGTTCTAAAATTAAAATAAATGCAATTTATGATGGCCAGCTTATAAGCGGCCAGGAAAATAAGGTCGTATCATCACAACCTTTAGGGCGAACATAGGCTATATCATTGCTATATATAATACTAGCGGACCCGGCAGACGTTGTCCTGCCCAAACGTTGACTTGCCCGCACTACCCCTACCCCTACCCCTACCCCTACCCCTACCCCTACCCCTACCCCTACCCCTACCCCTACCCCTAACCCTAACCCTAACCCTATATAAAAAAAAATTTAGGGGTGGACCACCCTTAACATTTAGGGGGATGAAAAATAAACAGTAGCCGATTCTCAACCCTAACGGATATGCATACAAAATTTCATAAGGATCGGTCAACATCACTGACCATTACCATTTTCTTTCTCATGCGTTACGGGATATTTAACTGACTTTATAAGTCTAGGTACATTTTTCTTAATATCTCGATGAATTATGTACCCAATTTGACGACTTATTTTTTAAGGATATAGTAATTTTTCGACATTATCTTACAGACATAATGATATAAATCGGTTCAGTAGTTTTTCAGAAATTCAGTAATTTGTCTCAGTTTACGGCTGAAAATTATGTATCAGAGAAAAGCCTTAGCAACGGTTGCTATTGACACGAAGTTGTAAATTTTTGTATCGACGGTGGTCTAACGGCTAAAGGTATGGTATGGTATGGTGCAGTTCAGGATGCAAATGGTTCAAATCCCATCCACAGCAGTATTTTCAGTGCATAACTTTTGAAGTTGGTACACATTTTTTTAAAAGGCAAATTATTATATTTATTATAGAGAGAAATGACACGAGTACCTAGTATGTGAACGAACAACTTGAACTTTGAGAAAATAACAACAAAAAATTAACGAAACTTGGAACCATTGTAGTTGAAATATATGTGTTAATTTCTCTCATACATAATTATATGTTAATTTATCTAATACTTTCTTAGATAGGTACTTTTAAAAAGGTACTCCAAGGGCTTACGTAAAGTCGCAAGTAAAGAGTTTATTCTATTGAGGTTTTTGAGATCGAAAATAAGTAATTTTCAACCATCGATGTATTCAACAGTTAATTTCAATTTTATATTATTAAAATAAATTGTACTTATACCTCTCTACATAATGTGTGTTGTTAATGAAGCTGGAAATATTAGAATTGCGATAGAATTCTTTAAAAACTTTTAAGAGGCTGGTTCGAATTAATCTTTCTTTAGATATTTTAATAGGTTGTTTATATACCATTTTACGGTACTGTTGCCACCAAGTTGCATTTGTATTTGTCATATTTGTGATTCTGAATAACATGAAATGTCCGCCTTGTGATAGATTCAACAACTTTTTGTATATCATATCGTATTATTTTACTTGGAAGCGTAATTACAAATCCTTGATACTATCAGAACATGACACTACAGGGGTATATTGTAAGGTGATGATTAAAATAATTTACAACAATGTATCTTCTATTTATTGTTATGAATCGAGTATGTCAAAAATATCTCAGTTAATCATGGAAAGGTGAGTTTATTAATACAACATTTCCTTACCATACAATTGATAGAGTTATTATTTTAAATTGGATCGAGCCATATTTTTATTATTTAGGGTTCTAAGTAGCCATAGTTTCCAAAACGAGCCTTTCTTTTCATGGCCTCTATACTTTACACACTTTACAGTGTGGCTAGAGACACTGGCGACAACGAGATTATTTCGCTATTTTTAAAAAAAGTGCCAAGAAATCCATCAATTAGTTTAATAATGTCCATCCATACCAATATGAAAAATGCGAAAGTATACCTACCGGGACGGTTCTTGAGCGGTGGTCGTTAGATGCGCAGAACACAATTTTTGGGTCTGCTTGACGGTATGAGGTATTAATTTTAATTTTAATAGCAGTAAAAAGCAATCGTAAAAACAAACACCAATAAATAAATAAAAATCAACATATTAGCATAGCTATACAGCAGTGTTTCTCAAAGTGGGCGATAACACCCCCTTGTGGGCGCTGGAGGCCTAGAGGGGGGGCGGTAAGGGGCCCAGAAAAACTAATATAGCACACTATATATAAATTAAAGTAATGAATTTCATTGTGATTTTTAAAATGTGGTAAAGAAAAAAAAATTGGGGGACGATGAAAAATAATTGATGTTCAAAGTGGGCGGTAGACAAAATAAGTTTGAGAACCTCTGCTATACAGCGAGGAAACGCTGCTAGCCTTCTTGGCACTTTACCGCAGGACAGTGATTTCGAGAATTTTTTTTACTTATGAGTATGTATCACTACATATTCATGATTAGAGAGCCACTCATGGGGTTCTCTGTGTTTAATTTTTATTATATTTAAACTTTGTATTATAATAAATATACAAGTTATATTGCACTCGAATTACATATGCGCAAACATTCCCCCACTTTTTCGTCAAGCGCTCAAGAACCGTCCCGGTACCTATAACTCTGTCTGGAAACCACTGAACCGATTTTTTAAATACACTTCCTAAGGGGGTAATAATAGGGGATAAAAGTTAGTATAGGCCCGCGGGCGAACATCTAGTATTTAATATTAAAACCACAAATTGAATGCTCAGTTAAATAGTTACGCAAAAAGTGTGTCTTAGCGTTTCTAACTAACATAAGAAGAATAATTTGTGCTCACCCAAAGAAGACAAATTATTACATACTAATTACATACATTACATACCTTTTGTGTGTACAAAATTACTATGGAGATTCCCCGAAAATATAAGAAAAGAGACAAGTAAAAATATTATTAAAATACTAAAAAAAAGCAGCCAGTATTCTTGCTACTATTCCACGCGGACCTGGTTTATTTAGTTATTTTTAAATATAAGATTTGATTTAAGGTTTTTATATTAAAAAAAATTTGAACTTTGGGCGACGGTGGTCGAATGGGTAAAGCGTCGGCTCGCAACTGAGAAGTCGTGGGTTCGATCCCCACATACGACCAAGTACCAATGGGTTTTTATACTAAAAAAATCTATGTACATTATCCGACTTCCATATCCTAAAGAGGCTTTTCCATCTACATACCTCAACAGAGCTGGCCACTCGTTAGGTTTAGCCTCTAAAAATCTTCGACTAGGTGAGGAAGACTGTCTTCCCTGGGTACCCTGGGGCCGACAACGGTTCCCGGAAGCTGTAAGGCAACCCGTGACGATTTTTTTTATTATTATTGTAAAACAGTTTCGTAGGACTATTTATTAAACTGTATGAAAATTTGTATGAAATAATAATAATAATAAATAAAATAAATAGTTTTAAATTAAAAACCTATGAAAACCCGGGGCGAGTCATTAGTAATTTAATAAAAGAATACAATGAGATATTTGAACTTAAAATTTCCATGTTTAAGCTATTTATTACCTCTGGGTCCTCTATTATTTTGTATACAGAAATTACCAACACGCATTTCAATAAAACATTAATTATGATTTCTGATTTCACATTTGATTCCATTTCTAATGTGCTTGTTTCACGCTTATCTGGGGAAACCAGCGGTTTTTTAATTCCGTAAAAATATACACACACACCTTCACGGCCTTTATACCTTGAGATGTGGTCAGAGACACCTGTAACAGTGTCCACTTTTAGCCAGTTGTCCATATTGAACAGAACAGGTGGCAAGCCTGTTGCTGCACTTAATAGACCTCAAATGAGTCATAAGATATCTGTTATTTATAGAATTATTTATTATGAATATGATTATTCTGTAAAAGGGTGGGCCTCAGGGGTTGGTATTATCATGCCATTGAATGTCATTTGCTACGATTCTGTCTGACTTATCTCTACAGCCGGGAAAGCCTGATGCTGCGCGGAGGGGCGTCTTGCGCGTCTTTTCTAATTGTGTAAATGATATTATTCCCGAAATATAACATAGCAGTAACACGAAACATCTGCATTTTTTATGCAAAGAAGTTAAGAAAATTAAATCTAAATTTTTCATGTTACTACTATACAAAGCTTACAGACATATCATTTACTGAATTTTAAAAGTAAGTCTTATCTCTAGTATCTTCCAAGTCACCTGTATAGTGATACCTTATAAACACTGAAAAATAGATATATTTATGTGTATTTAACACAAGTCATCAAGGTACGTCTTTTGGGAGCAGAGTAGTAACATATAATCTATAAAAGTAATGTAAATATAATAAGCCAAACTACCTGCTGTACAAAATGCCTCCGGGAATTAGCAGATCAGACGGGGAGAGACCTGATGGTCTCACACTCGTTCCGTGGTCATGTGGGAAGGCACGCCACTTGTGTAGATTAGATACCTTTGCACAACCATATATTTCGGTTACCTCATCGATTCCGGGTTCAGCCGCTTGCACGGCAAAGTCACGCAAACGGACGAAATACCGGGACTTGACCCAAAATTATCAATTTGTGGCATTTGGCGTTGAAACTTCGGGAATACTTGGATCTGAAGCTCAAGATTTCCTCCAAGACCTTGAAAGACGAGTGTTCCTAGAATGTGACGAATCCAGATGCCATATAGTTATTAAAAACAAACACGAAGGTTTTCGTACCATTATCTATAAAAACGGCAATTTGGTTTGTTGTATGGGAGACCCCTTAAATATTAATTTTATTTTAATTTAATTATTTATTATTAAAGTGAATATATAACTAAATATTTTGTGAATATTTTAAGCGTCTACCTGTTGCCGTTATCAATATCGAGCAAAAACGAGCAAAAAAAATCACATTTTATTTATTTTATTATGTTTTTTAATATTTGTTGTTATAGCGGCAACAGAAATACATCATCTGTGAAAATTTCAACATGACAGAAATAAATAGACAATTTCAAGTTAAACTTTATTATTCAATAATGTTGATGCTGTTTAAAGATTTTTTCATACATTGCGAATCCAAGGCGGATAGTTGCAAAATATATGATTTCCGTCCAATATGTCACACAAAAGCCTACTAATAGTCCAGCTGATCCACCGAAGTTACCTAAAATATAAAGCCATTATTATTAA
The DNA here is from genome assembly GCA_963924495.1 of Nemapogon koenigi. Taxonomy (NCBI): domain Eukaryota; kingdom Metazoa; phylum Arthropoda; class Insecta; order Lepidoptera; family Tineidae; genus Nemapogon; species Nemapogon koenigi. The sequence continues at coordinate 8,776,305 of OZ004647.1, read as the reverse complement.
GGTCCATAAACAAGGCATTTTTTTATTTGAGTTTTTGGGTTCCTCCAAAGGGTGCCATCAGAAGCCCAGCTAAGCCTCCGCTGTCCGTCCGCCTGTCACAGGGCTGTATCTTTTGAACCGTAACAGGTAGACACTTGACATTTTCACAGAGTGTGTATTACTATGGCCGCTATAACAACAAATAATAAAAATAAAATAAAGTTGAAAATTAAAAGGGGTCCCCATACAAGAAACGTGTTTTTTTTCTGCGCAATATTAATGGTAATACATACATACAAACGTCTAACTAGTATAACTATAATGCATACTCTTATGTAAAACAACAAATAATAAAACCGGCCAAGTGTGAGTTGGACTAGTATTATTATTTTTAGTTTTAATTTTATTAATTTTAATGTTAGTATTTTTAAAAGTTGGTAGTTAATATATTAAATTAATTGTAATTTATTTTTTTAATAATGTTAACTTACTTAGAACTTCATACCAATAATATACGACATCCATTCTATCTAGTATTGCATCCGACACTGGATGATACACATATAGAAGAGATTTGTTTTTCATATCAATACCGCGTCTGTAAGAAAATAAAAAACAACAATTTCATGAAAAAAAGATGAGAAAACATATAAGTAATTGCCTTTTAAAAAAAAGTGTACCGACTTCAAAAATTATGCACTGAAAATGCACTATATAAAAAAATACCCAAATCGCTTCAATTGTGCCTATTAAATTTGAAGAATTCTCGATTTCTCCAGGATCTCATCATCAGATCCTGACCTGATGACCATGGGACCACCTGTGAAGTATACCCTTTCAAACAAAACAAATTTCCAAATCGGTCCAGGCGTATTCAAGTAATCGGGTAACATACATAAAAAAAACATAAAAGATTCCGACGAATTGAGAACCTCCTCCTTCCTTTGAAGTTCGGTTAAAGAGCTTGAAAACAGCCTTCCCTACGATTTTTAGGGATGAAAGTGGGAATTGATACTTTCTGTTTATTTGTACTTCTTTGACGTCAAGATCGATCGACGCGATTTTTCACCCAATAATATCTGAAGGGCCGGATAGTGGCATAGCTAGGTTACCAAGTTTCCTGCTGGAAAATTATTTTTATCTATCTATCTATCATCACGCCTTTTATCCCAAGAGGGGTAGGCAGAGACAATGGAATTCCATTAGCTTAGCTACGATCCTTTACTTATTCTTTCGCTTCTTTTATATTCATCACACCTTTCATACATGCTCAGCGATTGTGTGTATCTACTTTTAATATTGCCTTCGATCAATACATTTTTTATATGTTCAATACACCTAGGTCGTCCTTTCACCCATGTAAACCTTTTTAGTCAATCTTTCATGCTTCATTATTTCAACGTTCTTCTCTAATGACATCGTTCCACACCTTTGAGTATTTACCACAGGAGACGTGAAGGGTGTAAATGACCGAAAATTTTTTTCTGCCACTTTTGGCGGGGGGGGGGGGGGAGGTAAACGCCTAGTATTAGCCCCTGTACAACTGTATTTTTCTGTCGTTTTATTGTCGCAACGGATTTTACGTTATATGATGATTATGTTAAAATACAAACATAATAATTATAATTAATGATTGGAAACACTAAGTTTGACGCCATAGATCGCTTTTCCCATTTAAAACATCACAATTAACTATTTTCCTAGAGCTCTGTCTCGCGCCACAAAACGATACCAACGAAATCTAAGGTAACTTATTACTGCGCACCTGGTCAGTTTAACTGGTCAAAGGGAAAAAAAATGGCGAAAGGGGGAGCCCGTCTATGGCGCCTCCATAGGCTTAGTACTCTATGTTCCACACACATGTATAGACCGCATTTCCATACCATCGGCTAAACGAGGGAGACTTGGTCTTCCGCTGGGTACCCTGGAACCGTAACATGGTTTCAGGAGCTGTAAGGCAACCCGTAAAGAAAGAAAAAATAATCTTAACAAATATACTTATACTAACATGATTGGATAATTAAAGCCCTTATTGTTGATTATGTTCAAATTTTCACTAATTTCAATAGTGGAGGCTCTTGTAGAATGCCTTGTGAACTCGCAGTCAGGCAGACATTGTGGGCAGAACAGAGAATCTTGTAGCTCTACATCTAGTCCTTCTTCTGATGCCGTGTTTATTGGAAAGAGGTATATTAGTTTTTCTGGAACAGAACAATTCTTCTTCACGATCTTCCTCCCTTAGCCGATTTTTTTGAGGCTATACCTAATGTAACGAGTGGCCAGCTCTGTTACCTCAACTATATAGATGGAAAAGCCTCTTTGTACGGTTTGTCGGATAATGTACATATTATTTTTTTTATTTTTTTTTTTTTAGTTATTCTCTTAGAAAATTAACCTAATTACAATTCAAAGTTCCGCCAAACTGCTACACAGTTTGTTGGCGGATATGCTCTCTTATATTGAACAATTTACATTGTCAAATCTACTGCTTAGGTACATATAAAAAAAACTAAGGTACCTACTTAAATCATATTATATAAATCTATATACATCATACACAAAACATATTAGGAAATAAACTTTTAGGTAATATAATTTTTATCATAAAAATTGGTACATGGTCGGATGTGGGGATCGAACCCGCGACTTCTCATGGAGCCGACGTTTTATCCACTAGACCACCGACGCCCCTAACAGAACAATTTTGTTAGTTTTTACTTTTTAAAATTACTTTTCATTACTTATTTGTTTATATAACATTTATCTATCTGCCTCATTTGATCTGTTCGCTCTGGGAACTAATAAGTTAACATTCCATTATCGGTTCTAAAATACCAGCACTTTGATTCTAACAAGAGCCCGAAGTTATAATATATACCTATATAAATAAAAAAGTTATAAATAATAAAAATTCTATAAAATTTTTTCGTGATATGGCTCCATCAGGATTTTGATGATTCTGCCAATGTCAAGTATTATAGACGTTATAGTATCAATATGCCGATTAATCTGTAGCTAAGATGTTCCCGCCGACTGTGATAATGTCTTATTAATCACAGACTAATCACAACAATCACAGCGAAGGTGAAGTGGTCGATGGGAAAATGAGTGATAAAAGAGCAGAACGCATTTATCTAGAATCGCGCGCACGCGAGCAGGATAGAAACAGTATTCAACGTACCTAAGTGATAATTTTTGTTTAAAATGCAATAAAAAAAAAATCTTATACAACATAGAAATAATTTTACAATAAAAAGATAGTTTTTTTTTCTTCTTCACGGGTTCATCTCCCGAAACCGTGTTACGGTTCCAGGGTACCCAGCGGAAGACCAAGTTTCCCTCGTTTAGCCGATGGTATTTGTGAGGCTATACCTAACGAGTGGCTAGTTCTGTTGAGATATATATTTAGATGGAAAATAATTACCAAAAAATATTCATGTTAATTTAATAGCCATACAATATGATAAATAAAGTTTTCAGAGGTGTATTTAAAATGCAATTAAAAAAAAATCTTATACAACAGAAATAATTTTACAATAAAAAGATAGATAATTACCAAAAAAATATTCATGTTAATTTAATAGCCATACAATATGATAAATAAAGTTTTCAGAGGTGTATTTAGGATTTTTTTCTATCGAGTAAAATGTTTCTAATCATATTTTCAAAACAATAAAAAGATTTTTCATATCCTTAAAATCAATAATTTATTTTTTTCAGTTTCATAAATACATAGATCAAGTTTTCTGAAAAAAATGATTAAAAATTGGATTTTAACGATGGAACGCATGCGTTGGTCGCCATGACATGACGCAGAATCCAAATATTAGTATGAAACCCGAAACCATTATTATTGTATATATATTGTACCAAACTTATCTTGGTCGGGTTGTACTTTATCACTAGCGATATGTCTAGTTATCAGAATCAACGTGCTGGCGTTAAGAGGCTACCTTCATATTAAATCATATTTTTCAAATCGTTTTGAGTGAAAACTAAAGCTCTTACAAATACAGAAAAAATTACATGTTATAATTAATCATATTTCATATTAATCTGTTAATCGTATAACATGTTTTAAGAAACTTTGCTCGATAGAAAAAAATTGCAAAGTAGCCTCTGAAAATAGTCTCCTTTCCAAATTTCTCAGTAGTACATGAAGTATTGTTTATTAAATTAAGTACAAATTTGTATCATCTATTACTAAAGTAAGATGTTAATTTAGATTTTCAATAAAGCTACTTCTTTAATTTAAATAAATTATTTTTAATTTGTCACTTAGGACGTTTGTTCCAAGCACCTTCCGTGCGCCTCTTCTCTTTTGTTTCTATTCAATGCGACAGAGAGAGATTCAGCGGAGAGACCAATCGATCACGTAGCGCTAGGGTAGCGCTAGAGTATCGTATGCAGCTAGGCCACGCCCCTCAAACTATGATTTTATTTGAATGTATCGTCTTAACTCGACAGTTAAAATGACCTCTTTTCTCACCTCTATATTTGTTTAAGCAAGGCAAATCCGTTAAGGTGCACACCCGACTTTGGTTACGCGGTACTGGATAGAAGTATGGTACACATCTACATAAAGAATGCACAGTTGCAACACGACATGATATTATGCAGGAACTGTATGAATACATTTTGCCGAAATCTTCAGGTCTCTCGTCTTTAAATAGGCAATTTCTCTAAAAAACAAATGTACAAACTGATTATTGAATAATTGCCCTCACAATCGCGTACCATTTTCTCGGTCAGAACTTTAAGACAGGATTTTCGTTTAGGTTTTCCTGTAAACTATAAGAAAGGCCTTTCTTTGATATGTCACATGATGCACTTGAAAAAAAAAATTAAATATTATCCCCCCAAAATCGAAATTCGATTATTTACGCTATATATCCGCGATTGGGTCATGAAACTCTATATAACTTTCATCCCCTATACAAAGCCTTCTTAATTTGAAATTGTATTGAATAAAAAGTGTTTCTTTCTACAACCTTGGGTCCTTCAAGCGAAGCGTGAAAAAGCATCTCTACGGGCCGGCGCGATCTATAGTGTGCGCATTGGCGGACATTATTACGATCTGCCAGTAGCGCGCATTCATGGACCAGCTACCTATGCTTAATAATCAGGCGGTGGTAAGGTCACATGTCGTCTTCTCCATAAAAAAAATTAGATGTACCTATACAATATACATCTCAAATAACCTTTAAAATATTATGATGGTCTAACCGCAGGTCTAACCCGTCCGGTAATGTATCCATAAAGGATTTTCGTAATTTTACTACAAGTTTATATTACGGTTCTGTGAAATGGACGGACGGACAGACAATGACGGACATGACCAAAATTATAATGATACAATTTTTTCCATTTGGAAGGATTGGAACCCTATAAATCTATGACAGTTGGTTTGTTTGTAAAAATAATTCACTAATAATAATTCACAAAATAAAGCTGCATTGTTAACTTATAAAAAAATCTTCACAGGTTGCCTCACAGCTCCCGGGAACCGTTGCCGGCCCCAGGGTACCCAGCGGAAGACAAAGTCTTCCTCACCTAGCCGAAGATTTTTTGGTCGGATGAGGGGATCGAACCCGCAACTTCTCAGTTGTGAGCCGACGTTTTAGCCACTCGACCACCGACGCCCTGTTTACTGACCCCGTTTACGACGGATCATAATTGTATTTAAAAGTGAAAATAACACCCCACATTTAAAAAAATCTAGATCTAGTTTAAAATAAATCATGACATTACAGTTTTTGGAGAATATTTTCTAACTTCATTTGTGGCGATTTGTTCTCTTGAATGTATTTCCAAAAGTACAGTAGTGTTCGGTGATATTATACGATGTATCATCAAGCCGTTGTTGTGGTCAGCATAATGTTCAGAATCAAAGAGGAGGATCTGAAAATTTTATCTAAAATAAAAAAATGCTGAAGATATAAATATTAAATTGGAAGATATTTATTTCTTAAGGTGGCCACACATTGATCCAGTCACCGGCCGGTCGCCGTACGGTCCACCGAAATCGAGCACAGACTCGTCCAATTCTTTCGCGCGGTCCAGCATCCGTTTTCAAATCGTTGTATTTGTGGTTGATTTCGATGACCGGAACGATCTGTCACTCACACACACATCCACACGCCTTTGATTAATCGAATCTTGTATGTCTGTGTAAGTGAGTGAATTTGAATTTGTAATTGCATGATTTACATTGCTAATGTGTGGCCTGTCTTCAATCTCTATCATACGGCGGCTGGGCCGAAAATTTTATGGAAGTTCAGAGGTGCACTAAGAAAGGATTGTTGGAAAATAAAATCTAAGAAATGGTTTGTATTAAAAATCGTATTCCTTGAGTGCAGTATTTACATTAAATACGTCACTAAATACCTAATACAACTGTGTCACTGTAATTTAGAATATAAATAAAGGATTATTTTGACCCTGTTTTCTCTTTCATAATCTAGTTTAACCAAAGTTTAATCACCTATATTTCCTATTCAATAAAATTTAACAAGATGCTAATTACAGTGACACATTAGTATACAGAAAAGTTGGGAATAGTTTATCCCAGATTTTTTTTAATTCCTTACATCAGTGCCTATAATATTGTGTAGCGGATATGCGTAGTCTTCAACTTCCACGTCGATCACAACAGCTAAACCATACTCGATCCCAGCCTCGTATTGTCGTTTTGATTCTTTTATGACACGGTGTGGCCTGTCAACATAAATCTGTTTTCATCCCAAATATTTCGGAATTCCTATATTTTTTTTTAATCTGTCATATCCTTATTTATAGGATCAATTTACTCATTTCAATTTACTGTCCGTCTAAGAGTACCCTGGGGACCGGTAAAAAACTTTTTTGAGTATACTCTTTTGAGGCGTGAAGAGTGTAAATCACCGAACTGTCGTTTTATTGTCGCAACGACTTTTACGTTATATGATGATTATGCTAAAATACAAACATATTAATTATAATTAATGTTTGGAAACACTATGTTACCGCAAGTTAGACGTCCTAGATCGCCTTTCCCATTTAAAACATCACAATTAACTATTTTTCTAGAGCTCTGTCTCGCGACTCAAAACGATACCAACGAAACCTAAGGTTATATTACTGGGTCAGTTTAACTGGTCAAAGAGCAAAAAATTGGCGAAAGGGGGAGCCCGTCTATGGTCCCTCCATAGGCTTGCTTAGTACTCTTTGTTTTACTCTAATGCAGAAATATTACTTTACCTGCCGAATTTGTTAAAGTCCATAACGTAGTTGAAGCAGCAGCAGTGACCGTGCGAGGTGCGCCTTGTGTCAAACAGTTCAGAACAAGGATAAACGACTCCGTTCCAATAGCACCTTAGTAACATATTTTCACAACGTGGTGCTATCTGAAGATTAGCGGTTTTATACTTAAGAAAAATATTGTACTACATCTATACTAATAATATAGTTTGTAATTTTGGATGTAGAAAGTACTCAACCGACTTAAAAAATCTTTCACCAATATTTAGAATGGCCTTCAGGGTGGACATAAGCTATTTATATGTGGATACCAATTTTTTATGATGTAAAAAACGGAACAATGTCATTAGAAAAGAATGCAGAGTGAAAGATGATGTTGTGACTAAAATGAAGAAAAGTAGTTGAAAGAAGGATGAAAAATTGACTAAAAAGCTTTAATGGCTGAAGTGAAAGGAAATGCTGGCAGAGGACCTACTAGTACCTACTTTTATTGATCACTTATAAAAAAAGTGTTGATCGATGGAAATATTAAAAGTATACACGTGTATAAAATTCGATTGTCTCTGCCTACCCCTCTTGGGATAAAAGGCATGATGAAAGATAGATATATGAAAAACGCCTACTAAAAATAGCATTGTCACCAAACAAAACATTGTCTTTCTCAGGCGTTTTGGTATATTTCTATTTCCATGCGGGTGAAACCGTGGGCAAAAGCTAGTCTTATATATAAAAATTAAAATGTTGTTGGTCGGTAAGCGCATCTCTTGAGAACGGCTGGACGGATCGTAATAGTCCGAATCCGGTTTCTAAGAAAAGAAAAGCCGGCCAAGTGTGAGTCGGATTCGCGCTAATTTGTTCCTGCGCTATACAGGGGCGTTAAACTTAGTGCATATGGAATACGGAACCCTACGATTCGCACTTGGCCGATTTTATTATATAGATTTTCTGGTAGATTCGTACCCGTTTCATAGTAGCCACAAATTCAGTGCGCACCAAATATTCAGGAGGTATGTTGTTGATAAATGATGTCATGTCATCGTAATCTCCTGTTTCGAAATCTATTAGTCGTCCAAATTGTGTAAGAATGCTGTGCAATTTCTCAAAAGTGAAGTTGGAAAAGTAAGGCCTGAAATTGTTATAAAACACTGTAAATACTGCAATGGTTTATCAATAATTTGTATGGAGATAAAATATTCCCAATTTCTCTGTAAATAATCCACCTGTGGCACTGTAATTTAGAACCTCCTCCTTCTTTTTTTGAAGTTCGGTTAAAAAGTGATAATTAAAAAAATTACTTACCGCATTCGGTGAGCCATCTCAAGAGTAGTATTTCTGCTAATACGATTCACGTTACACAAAGCGACAGCTGGAAATTCTATATTATCAATTGGATACACCGTAGTTTCCAATGATACGATAAGCGGTTTCTCTATTATTTGCTTCCATGAAGATAGGAGAGAAAAGATCATAATCGCATGTGCACCCAATACAACGCAGATCCAGTAGGTTCTGTAACCGAGGCAAAATCATCACTTTGATGTTTCGTCGCATGGTCCGATCGCGTGTTGGAACATGTACCTATGCATTAGTAATTAAAAAGTTTATATGTGGACATTCTGAGCTAACCCTTCCCATAACGTTTGCTCTGTAAATTTATAAAAGTAGGTACTCTCAAAACTTTAATATTTTCCCTTTTTTAAGACTAGACTCAGTGGCGTAGCTTGAAATTCTGCCGCCCGTATCTGCCCCCCCATATTTTTGCATTCTGGCAAAAAGGTCAGGTTATAGTTTGCACAGAGAAGAATGCGGAGTGAAGGATGATGTTGTGACTAAAATGAAGAAAAATATTTTACGCTGCTTGAAAGATTGAAGGATAAAAGATTAAAAGGTTTATATGGCTGAAGTTAATGAAATGCTGGTAGAGGACGACCTAGGTGTACTTTTATTGAACATACAAAAAAAATATTGATCGATGGAAATATTAAAAGTAGGTATGTGTGTACGCCGCGCATACATGAAAAGTATGATGAATATAAAAGTAGCGAAAGAGGTATGTCAGGATCGTAACAATGGCATTCGATTGTCTCTGCCTACCCCTCTTGGGATGAAAGGCGTGATGATAGAAAAAACTGTTCACTGTCCTGGAAAAGAATTCACGTTAAAAATTCTAGAAATATAATTTTCGCCTACCATTTCCCAATATCCGCCCCATGAAATCTGCTACCCAGTGCCAAGAACCCTATTAGACTAGACTTGCGACTTCCCTGTTTTCTATGCTTGCGATTATTGAGTATTGCGTCTACTAATAAAGGTGTTTTTAGGGTTCCGTACCCAAAGGGTAAAAACGGAAACCCTATTACTAAGACTCCGCTGTCCATCCGTCTGTCTGTCTGTCTGTCCGTCTATCGCCAGGCTGTATCTCATGAACCGTGATAGTTAGACAGTTTAAATTTTGCCGCTATGAGAACAAATACTAAAAACAGAATAAAATAAATATTTAAGGGGGCTCCCATACAACAAACGTGATTTTTTTTGCTCTTTTTTACTCGATATTGATAACGGCAACAGATGGACGCTTGAAATATTCACAGAATATTTAGTTATATATTCACTTTATCTATATCTTATTATAAAGAGGAAAGATTTGTATTTTTGTATGTTTGTGTGTATGTTTGTAATGAATAAACTCAAAAACTACTGTGCCGATTTCAAAAATTCTTTCACCATTAGAATGCTACATTATCCCTGAGTAACATTGGCTATATACCATCACGGCATGACGACGGGAACGGGGTGGGCAGAGGTGAACATGACAAAAGCTATGTATGAAGTGTATGTTTGCCAATATTCTGAAATAGTCACGTACGAAGTCGTAGGAAACAGCTAGTAAATAAATAATTAAATTACAATAAAATTAGTATTTAAGGGGGGTTTCCCATACAACAAACGTGATCTTTTTGCCTTTTTTATAGATACGGAACCATTCGTGCGCGAGTCCGACTCGCACTTGGCCGGTTTTTCCTTCCTATCTTCATTCTATAAAAGCTTAATGGTGGTACAAAATACCTTTGCATTTTTTCTATTCCCCGATCCATGATATGATTAAGACCAAGCATGGAACAATTATTTAAATATTCCTTGAAAACATTTCGTATGGTGCGTCGTATTCGTTGGTCATTAGCTCGACGTCGGTTCAGGATTGTCCTGTATTCTTTCCACCATATTGAAGTTTGGGGTGGAATTTTAATGGAATGCTGAAATTGAGACGAAAATATAAGTATTAGGAACGTTTGTTTGTATCCCACAAAGGTAGCTAAAGACATAATAAGGTGCGTCGGTGACCGAGTGGTTAAGTAAGTTTTATAATGAAAAACTTATGTACCTAATCCGACAAATTAGAGGTTTTCCATCTAAATATATCTCAACAGAACTGGCCGCTTGTTGGGTATAGCCTTGCAAATACCATCGGCTAAACGAGGGAGACTTGGTCTTCCGCTGGGTACCCTAGATCCGTAACAAGGCAACCCGTGAAGAAAGAAAAATAAAATTCACATGTAAATCAAATATGCGCTCTGTACGACCTTATATGAATAATTTTTTTTATCATATTACCTACATATATTATAGTAGAAGTTGGGTATAGCCTCACAAATACCATCAGCTAAAACAGGGAGACTTGGCAACCCGTAAAAAAATTAAGGATAGGTATATAAAGTAATGCAGCCGATTGATAATTAGAAATGGGAAAGGGATGTTCCTACATAAATATATTTTAAGTAAAAAAAATCTATAACATTTGCTTTAATAAATAATAATAAAAAAACAATATATTTAAAACTAGCTTTCCACTAGACTTTGCCCGTGGAAAATTTTGAAATATGACATAACACTCTCGTGTGAAGCGGTTAATTACCAAACATTTTTTTCTGCTACTTTTGCCGGGGTGGAGACGCCCAGTAGGTACTAATCCTTGTACCACTGTATTTAAGTATGCTAAAATACAAACATAATAATTATAAATAATGATATGAAACACTATGTTCCCGCAAATTAGACGTCCTAGATCGCCTTTCCCATTCAAAACATCACAATTAACTATTTTTCTAGAACTCTGTCACGCGACACAGAACGATACCAACTAAACCTAAGGTAACTTATTGCTGCTCTCCTGGTCAATAAGGTCAAAGAGCAAAAAATTGGCGAAAGGGGGAGCCCGTCTATGGCCCCCTCCTTAGGCTTAGTACTCTATGCATAAAAATGTAGGCCCTCCAGTACTATCTCTGTGCAAAAAATCACTTCAACCCGTTGCTCTGTTGCGTCGTGAAAGTAGTAAAAACAAACAGTTCGCATTCATAATATTAGTCAGGGATATTTAAGGTTCTTACTTTATTAGGACTAAAATGCATGACACAGTGACACAAACTCAATGGTTCAAAAATCGATTAACACTGAAAATTACTGCATGCAAACTTTGCATGACTGATTTACTTTTAATTATTAATATTAAATTAATTTACCAATTAACAGTTAATTATGGTACAGTCATCGTAGATAAAGAGTTCAGAAATTACAATTTATTTAGGACCTTTCGTTTTGAATCGGTCCCGTCGGTCCGCATCAATGGCCCCCAGAGAATGTCCGGGAAAATCCAACGCAGCAATTTTCTCGGCATTCTAGTGTTGGATCTTTTCAGACCGGGCATTTCTTGGCTGGCCATTGGTTGGCGGACCAGTCGTTTTTAGCCTTCAAATCAAATCGAAAGATGTCGCTGTTCTAAGTATGGTAACCCCACAGGATCTTAGCAATTACATTCAATTGTCTCTGCATATCTAAATTTGTCATATATAAAAGTACTAAAGTCTATCTCTTCTTCTTTCTTACGGGTTGCCTTACAGCTCCCGAAACCGTGTTACGGTTCCAGGGTACCCAGCGGAAGACCAAGTCTCCCTCGTTTAGCCGATGTTATGTGTCAGACTATACCTAACGAGTGGCCAGTTCTGTTGAGGAATAAGTGATGTGCTAAGTACCTCTTACTTTCTTTACGTTTATTATGCAATTATTTTCATACCATTACAGATCACAGTGGTAATTACATAATACTACGTTGATTTTGAAGCTTCGCACGGATTAGACAGCGTAGGTACGCCATGAAAACTCGCTGGGGCGAACTTTTTTCCCGACTTGATTCACTTATACTGTTAATGCTCAGCTCCTAAACATGATAGGACCATGTTTAATACTCGTAAACCTTCCCGGTGAATATAGTGAACACCACAAATAGACAATGGCTTGCCTGCACTACCCCTACCCCTATCTCTATAAAGTAATTTATTTTGATAAGGATTAATAGCAAGGTACAAATAAAGAGCCTATTCTAGCGGCGGCTTTTTAATTATTTTTTTAAAATAAAAGAACACTTATAGTGACTTAACTATAATAGTTAGACATATACTATAGCGACACTTTTTGTAGATATTCATATGTTCTTTAATATTGTAGAACATACTTTTGTTTTATCATCAATAGTTTCCGCAGCGCATGCGACGAAAGACGTTTTAGGGCACTTTTTTACACCTTGGGTTATGTTACTTAAGTTTTAGTAAAGATCCCTAATCTTTTCTAGCAATAAATATAGCCTATGTCACTCAGGGTGAATGTAGCTTTACAATGGTGAAAGAATTTTTGAAATTGGCACAGTAGTTTTTGAGTCTGGAAAACATAGAAAACTGGTCTGATTTTACTACATGGCGTGTGTGCAGATACATAAACACTGAGATAAGTATCTTTGTTAACATTTAAACCCTACTACAAATAAAATCGCATTGAGAAGGTCAATTATGGACCTTGAAATAAAAACAAGGCTCCTATATCCATAATTTTTCTGGGATAAACTATTTACAATTTATCTGTAAATAATCCACCTGTGTCACTGTAATTGATTACATGAATATATCTACGTGAAATAGCTGTTATTTTTTCAATGGGTTTTATTGAATAGGAAATATGGGTAGTTAAACTTTGCCCCCATTATCTCTTTCATAATCTATCACAAAGCTCCTAAATTTTTTTAAAGCGCTGTTATACCATTACCTTTCTTTAAAAAAATGTAAGAGCTTTGTGGTAGATTATGAAAGAGAAAATAGCTTTCATATTTCCTATTTAATAAAACCAATTGAAAAAATAACGACTATTTCACTTATATATAGGTATTGAATAAGTAACTATATGCTGTTATGCCCGGTTGCTGTTTTTCGGATTATTTATTATTTAAGTACCTTATTATAATTCGGCTATAAGTTTCTGCATATAATATTAGGATTTAGCGTTCCAAGATAATAGAATACTACATTGTCTAATATGTATACTCTAACACTCTTATTAATAAACTCGAAGTAGCGACGTAGTGTACTGTATTTCGTCTCCCTCTGACAAATCTGCAATTCATTATGATAGACTGAGACGAAACACAGTTTAGTTACTACGTCGCTACTTCGAGTTTATTAATAAGAGTGTAAGCGTCCCTTGTTTATATCGAAGATGACTTACCTACTAATTCATTAATTACGGAAGTTAATTATAATTTTACTTAAGGTAACTAGCTTAATGATAATGACTTATGATTAATTATAAACATACCCTAAATACCTATATAAAAACATACCTAATTATTCCACTTCACCATTCATTCGTATTCAGAAACTAAAAGGATTTGGCTGAGAAATGTCTTATAAAATGGTGATATTGTTCTGTTTGTCTTTAATGTGTAATAAGGCGGTTGCTCAAGAAGATGTCTTGTTCAATTTGATACTTCGGTTCATGGAGTATCTGAGAATACCTTTTGGTAAGTGTAATTTATTTAATGGTTGTGTAATTTCGTTTTGGGACTTACCTATTGTGTGAATTTACGTCTTCCAAAAAATAGTTTGTTATCTATGTAGTACTTGCATTTGATCTATCTATCTATCATCAAGCCTTTTATGCCAAGAGGGTTAGGCAGAGACAATCGAATGCCATTTGTTACGATCCTGACATACCTCTTTCGCTTCTTTTATAATTATATAATACCTTTCCTTTCATACATGCTTGGCATTTGAATAATGATCTACTAAAATTCCACAATGTTATAAATTAGTCAGAGAGTTAGGGGGGGGGGGGGCAATTGCACCCTAAAATAAGGGCGCGCTCGAATATTTAATAATTGCGCCCATTGCCCCTAGGATCTGCGTCATAAAGTATATAGCTACCTACCTACTTATTTTTGTTGTACAAAATGTGTAGTATATTCAGAAATAATCGGGCCAGCAGAAAAGATCTGTGGTTAGGGCATATCTACCAATTTAAATATTTTGGGCTCCAAGCATAGAAGTAGGTATATTTTCAATTGTATATATGTACTTAATATAATACTTATATAATTTTCAGCAGAAACTGAAGCCAACCTGAATATCTGCCCAAAAATAAACAAGAACAAAGGCAGTATATTATATTTCGTAGAAAATCCTGGAAACCCTTTCACACCGGGTGAACCACGCCATCTAGACACGTCAGAAAAAGAAACCAGCTTCGTAAAACCGCCAACAGATGGCGGTGTAATGAAGAAATTGGCAAAAGCTCATACAAAAAGTTCTAGAAAAACTTTGCCTGTGAATGTTGATACGAATCTTGGAGCTTTCGTTTATAACTCACCAACAGATGGCGCTGATAGTGTGAAATGTGGAAATTATTGTCGGAAAGATAGTGATTGTGGTTATAAAAGGAAATGTTGTCCAACGCCTTGCGGTTTTGCATGTTTTAATAGTGTACAAAATATGAAGCCATAAAGTGTGTAATTTAGGCGTCGTTTGGTAAAAAATGGGTTGTGGTCTTGACTGAAATCTTCGGTGTAGTTTATGAGTTTGATAGCCACCTATTAAGGAAATTGATGAGACAATTTTATAGAAGATTAAAGTAGTGGCAGCAAAAGTTCAGAATAAGCATTTATTTTTATTTTTATTTATTTGTGACATAAGGTCTACTTAATTTACCTAGTATGGAATAGGAAAGGTGAAATAATAAATATTTATTAAGAATTTATAATGTAAGTTAATCTAGCGTTATTTAGGTACCTCTAATAATTATCTACCTACTTAGAAGGTAATACATTGCCATCATTAAAATAAGAACTAGGTCTATACTCTATTCTATTCTATTTTTTGTGTTATGGCTCCTTTTTTTGATCCGGTTTTGATGATTCCGCCAATGTCAAGTATTATAGACGTTACAGTATCAATTGTTCCCGCCGACTGCGATATGATTATGTGATGTCACAGACTAATCACAGCGCGGACGGGATTAAACTGGATTCACCATTATGTCACGACGGAACGCGTGCGTTGGTCATCATTACACGACGTGTTTTTTTTACACACAAAATATTTATTTCGTCGCATCGTTGGATATTATAGTGTTTTGGACATGTGCTATTGAATAAACAACCCTAAAAACAGCATTGGACAATAATTTCATTTCTTATCATAAATCGAGTGCCAACTCGAGAATAACTTATAGAAAGAAATATTCTCGATTTTATCGAAATACCATCGATTCTCAATCGAGACAAAAAGTTGTAACACAAAGGCTCGATTATTTTATTCGATTCGAACAAAATATGTCAGCGGGCGATATCGTCAGTGAAAAAATATTGTAGACGACAAGTTAACAACTTGTACTGAAGTGGAAATAGACGTTTTCTCGCTTACATTTACATACGACGAAAGAATAGTGTTGATAATCCATAACATATTCTATTTAAAAAAATGTAGTATGGGTCCATAAATATATGAGTTCATTCATATTCTAAGTAATATTTTTTACTAGCTTCCTGCACCGGCTTCTCCCGTGGAATTTTTTGAAATGTGATATAAGTCCCGAAGGATTTACGGGATAAAATTAACTATATGACTCGCCTCCAACTATCTCAGTGCAAAATAATGTCGATCCGTTGCTCTGTTTTAACGTGAAAGAAAGAGAAACATTTTTTATATTAGTACAATTGGCCATGCTAACTTTTTGAATATGAACGAAGATCTCGAAACCGTTTCGAGATATAAGCTTTCAGTACAATTTCTATTTATCAGATTTTAAATTAAGTCTATACTTTTTAAGATATTCAATAAAAAAAATAACCTTAATTTGACCGATGTATGACGTCATCATGAAATGTATGAAAAAATAATACCTTTGCCTACAAAAAAGGGTAATCGTCAATCTTTGAATGACATCTTTATAAATTTATATTTTACGTGTAATTATTTTCTTTGTTATTAGGACATGACGGGATGAAACACTATTTACTTGCCATTGTAAAAAACTATTCAATTTAAATAATTATAAACACGAGTATAATAAACAAGAGTAATTTTTAGGTTAGTCGACTTAGACTGACGTTTGCTTGACGTTAATTTGATTGACTGTCACTTTTTATGTGTAGTGGCCAAGATTATAATCCTGTTCCAAAATCTTGTGACGTCACGTTTACTTATCACGGGTAAAATTTGTAAAGTATATTAAAAATAGTCGCAATAGATAAAAAACAATAATATCGAAATTAGTTTCTTAAAATGGGCTATATTTTCAAAATAAATTATAAAAAAAGTATATTATAAATATGTAGCATGGCCAATTGAGTAGAACACATTTTCATTTATGTAATATGGTAGTCGATAGTCTAATAAATATGGTGTTTAAAATTCGATTTTTTTTTTTTTTTTTTAATTTTATAATTTTTATTACATTAAAATTTTTTACACAACAATATAAATCTAAAATAATATATATAAAAAATAAATTATAATATAAAACACACAATATTAATAGTCTAATTGGTAGGACGGTAGACTTGAAAATGCTAAGCACCAATTTTCTTTAAGAATATGTGCTTAAATCGACTCTTCGTGCTTCGGAGGGCACGTAAAGCCTCCAAGCGTGGTGACTATGGCAATTCCTCCATTGAGCACCACTACTAATATGGTGCGCTAGAGGGAGACCAATGATCCAGCAGTGGATCTTAAAAAGGTTGATGATGATGATGATGATGATGATGGTAGGTACTTATCAGACTTTTTAAAATTCAGGTTCAACACATCAAAAGTTGTCAAAAAAATATGCAGCAAAATTTAAGAAAAAAACGGATGTATCTGTCTGTCCGTCTGTCAAGTTTTTTTTTCTCCGAATCTACTATATAGAGTTTCATGACCCAATCACGGACGTATAGCGTAAATAATCGAATTTTGATTTTAGGGGAAAATTAAAATGTAAAAAAATTTTTTTTTCGTCAAGTGACATATCCACCCCTTATCTCAAAAAAATTGGTACGAAACCCTCAGCGCGCGAGTTGTACTCGCATCTTGTCCAATTATTTAAACTTTGCTCCTAGTAACATGCACATCGATTTTTAAATACTGTTTATTTAAATTATATCTTCTCTATAGCGAGTTGCAACGCCACAATTCACATGTCAACAAATCATAGATAGAGACATAGCTACAGCAGAGTACTGAACTGAGTACCGATGAAGCAAGCAAAATGAATGTTGTTTCTGAACTCGTGTACTGTCTTTGTTCTACCCAGCGATTTGTTCGGACATTCTAGTGTTGGACATTTTTGGGCCCAGCCTTCCTTGGCTGGCCATTGGAGAGGATCCATCGTTAATGGCCTTCGAGTGCTTCGATGCTAACCCCACTGAGGCATGACTATAAACCTAAGAGATATTTCTCAAAATCAGCATATCCATATTAACATAGCCATCGCAATAAGAACTTAGTACAAAATATAAAAAACAGTGTCACTTCTTGTGTAGATCGCTTTTGATCATATAAAACATACATAAGCAATATTACCTGTAACAATCCGAGGAATGTATTAACAAAAACATTACTTGATCGCGCCAATTCATCGTAAGAATAATTCCTCAATTGCTGCCTTTATATGGATCAGCGGGAAATGTATCTATCAACCCACATATTATAAAACAAGTCCCCCGCCGCGCTGTATGTGTCCTTATTAGGGATTGCAATCCCGCAAAACGGGATCCCGCTCAACTTATTAACCTGTGGGATCCCGCATCTCCAAAACGCGGATCCGCGGATCCCACAAATTTAAAAATTGGCGTTGCCGTTCCGCACAGAGCGGCGGCGGGCGGCTCATACAGTTGTACAACTGTACAAATAGACTCGTGCCGTTGCAAATTGCAAATTCGAAAACACACCTATAGCTGGAACATCTGCAACTGACACAGATCCTGCTCTCATGTTAAAGGAAGAATTCTGAGAAACAGCTTCAACAAGAAAAAGAAATACATAAGTATAAAAAAAAGCCAGACAACAAGCGAAAGGATTATGAGAAAATTTTGAATAAAGAAATGACGTGCTTTGTGTCCGACGAAATCAGGGGACAGAATATATCCTGAGATAAGTTTGATTACTTGTATGTACTTGATTATTTTTAATTGTGATTTGTTATTTGTTTAACTATTTATGATTGTTAATGTATATAATATAATATATGTATATATATAATGTATATATAATATAATGTCTAATAAAAGTTGATTCTTTAAACAAAAACTTGTAGATTCAATTCGATTTTATAACATTATTTGAAGGGTGTGGGATTGCAATCCCTAGTCCTTATCAAGCAAAAACTACTCAACGAATTTTGTTGCGGTTTTCAATACTAGATAATAAGAATAAAAGAATAAAATAAATCTACTTAAAACTCCGTGGTAACATATATCTAGATCTCTAAGATATAAGCGTATTTGTGTAGGTATTCAAATTGTTGTAGACTAACCATGTCAAACATGCGGCCCGCTGAGCATTTTCCTGCGGTCCAAATCAATTTTTAAAACAGCCAGATAATGAGGCCCGCGAGGTTTTTGAAAACGCACGCGCAGCAAACAAGTGTCCTTTTTATTGAAAATTTAAAAATATACACATATTATAAGCATTATTAATGGACACCATTTAAATACTTCTTTTTATTAAGATTTTCAGTACTTTGTTTCCATTAAAATTAGGTTTTGCGGCCCACCTAGTTCACGGTCTTTATGCTTTTGGCCCACGAGTGAATTTGAGTTTGACATGGCTGTTGTAGACCCATATTGTACCGGTGAGGGTTGGCATTATTTAGGAACGTGATCCTTGTTCGACTCGAAGGTAATAAACGTCGTGCCAAGGAATTCACATTCTAGCTGGCCATTAGTCTGGTCGTTTTTGGCCTTCAAGTCAAACGAAATATGCTAATTTTAATTACAAAACATTTAAATTGAAACTGACTAAACTAAGTTATATTATTATTATTATTCTCCTTATTTCACTTAATTTCTTTTATTTTATATTTTTATATACCTATTATAATATTAGTAGAATGTAGAGAATACGCCCTAAGTTTTAGCGTTATTGCGTTACTTGGTTCATTTGCCAATAATAATGTAAGTAACAGCGAACTATAAAATATGATATGTTTAGAATATGACATCGTCGGCCATTAAAAGTCGACAGATGCGCTTGCGACTACATTATTACAGAGAAGTAAGAGCCCATAAAACCTAAATATAATTCCTAGGTCTCTCATGTTCTTTGGATGAATAAAATATACAGCATGTCAGTATTCAGTATATACAGTACAAGCAGTTCAGCAGTTTCACCCGCGTGGAAATATATATCCAAAAAGAAATAATCCCGTGGCTTTCGCGGTATAAAAAGTAGTATATTATGTAATTCTCTGACCCCTACCACTATGCAAAAATCATGAATCAAAAAACAAAACTATCCCACGGGAACCATAGATTTCTCCGAGATAAAAAGTAGTCTATGTGCTATTCCAGACAATAATCTATCTCTGTGCCAAATTTCATCCAGATCCGTTCAGCCATTCTGGCATGATTGAGTAACAAATATACATACATACAAACTTTCGCGTTTATAATATTAGTGGGATACTAGTATCAGTGGTATCTGAAAGTCAGTGGTCAATTTTGGCGGATAAATTAAGACGAGGAACGACTCAGAAATTCCTAATCGTCAGCCACGCCCTAAACTCGTGGTTCGGGCCCAACAGATCGCGTCATGCAAGACAACGACGGCACTTTGTCCGTTCTTGTTGCAAAAGTGAGAAGGGCATAAAGTACCGCTTCTCGGAACAAATGATGTAAGCGGCACATTACAAACAAATAATTTATTAAAAAACGATCACATGCAGGGAAACATCTTTTTACTGAAATTACCTACAGATTCGTATTCGTATGACTAAAAAGGTGTTTTTGAAGAGGTGATTTCAAACATTTAAGTTATCGAGAAAATTGTCATCAATCATGTTTTCATCCTACACAATACTAGATAAAATCAGAGAGTTCAGAAATCAACCGAAATTATTTGTTCCTCCCCTTAAAACGTAAAAAAAATTCCAAGTGCATCATGTGAAATCAAATTAAAGGGCTAGTTATAAATAATAAAGTTTGTGGGATGTGGGAAATTGAACCCTAGATCTTATCGTTTATATTTTATTACATTTCACAATTAAATCAAATTAAATATCTTAAAGAATCCAATATAACACCATCTCCTCTCATCTTTCATATTCGTCTGACATATTATTGTATCATTCCTTCATGTTGACTCTCAAGACTACTCATAGAGCCAAGCATTATTCCACACGCCACCCTGCTCCTCGTCCGACCCGGACGAGCTGGAACAATCATCATGCCGCCATCTCTTCATCATATCGCTGCTCTTGTTAGTGTTTAATGGACCATCTCCATTTAATTTCTTTACATTGTAGCGTTCATTGCTATTTACTTAGTTGTAATATAATGCATAGTTTTATTTATATTAAAGAAAATATGTATTCTTGTTTCAGAAAATACCAGTCCAATTTGAAAAACATATTTCTGCGTGGGGAAGAAAGTGGCAGATTGGAAAATTAAGTAACATCACGCTACGATACAAAGAAGCGGTGGAAACCAATACAAATTAAAGCTAGTATTATAAAACAAAGTCATTCGCCGCGTCTGTCTGTCTGTCTGTGCCCATATGACTCCGTATTTATTAAATGTATTTTGTTGCGGTTTTCATTAAAAGATAAATGATTCAAGATAGGTAGCATGTTTAGGAGCTGAGCAGAATTAAGTAACGAAAAAAGTTAGCGCCAGCACGCTTTCATGGTGACATACAGTCAGTGTTTTCACATTTTTAGGGTTCCGTACATACAACTATTATAGGATCACTCATGTGTCTGTCTGTCTGTCATAGCTTATTTTCTCCCAATCTACTGTTGACATAAATCATTGACCTACTATCCTAAGTTTATATAGTATATCATTGACATAAATAGAATTTCATGACCCAATCACGGACGAATAGCGTAAATAATGGAATTTCGATTTTGGGCGAAACATTAAAAAGTAAAAATTAAAACTTTTTTCAAGTGCATCATGTGACATCTATATCTACTAATATTATAAAGAGGAAAGATTTGTTTTTTTGTATGTTTGTGTGTATGTTTGTATGTTTGTAATGAATAAACTCAAAATCTACTGTGCCGATTTCAAAAATTATTTCACCATTGGAAAGCTACATTCACCCTGAGTAACTATTTAAAAAAAAATTAGGGATATTTACTAAAACTCCAATAATGTAACCCAAGGTGTAAAAAAATTACCTAAGAAATTCCTTACATCGCGTACGCAGCGAAAACTATTGATGATAGAACAAAATAATGTACTACGACTTTGCAGAACACATCATTATCTAGAAAAAGTGTCGCGATAGCATATGTCTAACTATTATAGTTAAGTCACAATAAGTGTTCTTTTATTTTAAAAATTTTATTTAAAAAGCCCCCGCTAGAAAAGGCTCTTTATTTGTACCTTGCTATTAATCCTTATAGGGGTAGAGGTAGGTATAGGGTATATTT
This sequence comes from Nemapogon koenigi, assembly GCA_963924495.1. Taxonomy (NCBI): domain Eukaryota; kingdom Metazoa; phylum Arthropoda; class Insecta; order Lepidoptera; family Tineidae; genus Nemapogon; species Nemapogon koenigi. Next base: position 8,754,135 of record OZ004647.1, on the reverse strand, counting down.
TATTTTGTTCGTAAATATCCACGGGCGAAGCCGGGGGCGGAATACTAGTATCAAATAAAAGGGCTCGTTACAGGAAAACCTAAACGAAAACGGAACCCTCAGCGCGCGAGTCTTACTTCGCCAATTAGTTTTTAAATTTCAGTATAATCAGCAAAGGTCATTTTTCTTGCTTATAGTTCATTGTCCAATATTTTCAATTGGACCTCTGTTCAAATTCGGCATTGCAATTACTTAAAAAGCTATATTTATCGATAACAAAGAACTTCTTAAACTTTTATAAATTGGTTTCCGTGAAATAGGTATGTGCTGTGCATGTTTAAACACAAAAGCACTTTTTGAACGAAACCGGTGAATATTTGAAAGGAATGAACGTACGTAATAGTTAATTTTAGTTTAACAATAAATCCTTTTTTCTTACTGATTTCTGTACTTTACGTAACCGAACCTTCGAGTTTTACCGATAGGTGTTGCTCAAACTCCGAAAAAGGACAATAAATTATCAAAGTTTTAACGGAAGGGAAAGTCAGTCATCAAAATCCAATTTTTTATCAAATTTTTCAGAAAACCTGATCTGTTTACGAAATTGAAAAAAAAAATGTTGATATATTGACAAATATTGTTATTGTTTTGAAAATATGATTAGAAACATTTTACTTGATAGAAAAAAATCCTAAATACACCTCTGAAAACTTTATTTATCAAATTTTATGGCTATAATATAGATGTACCATTACAAAAATTAACATGAATATTTTCTTGGTAATTATCTATCGTTTCATTGTAAAATTATTTCTATGTTGTAGGTATAAGATTTTTTTTTAAATTGCGTTTTAAACAAAAATGAACGCTTACGTTGAATCGCTTACCGTTTCTATCCTGCTCGCATGCGCGCAATTCTAGATAAATGCGTTCTGCTCTTTTATCACTCATTTTCCCATCGACCACTTCACCTTAAAGTTTCAAATATACATCCTGAAATAACTATTGCTTTACGACATGGGCAGAAATTCTAGTGCTCGCCAGGAGAAGATAGATAAACAATATTCAGGTAGCTGAAACTTTTTAATAGATTTCAGTGGAAAAAGGCCAATACTTAGATATTATTTCTCAGGTGTGTTTTTTTGTCGATATCAAATATCTCCCTTTATTCTGTATTAAAGTTTAATACATTATTTTGAAGATAATTTTTCCCTCTAATGACGAAAAATAAACAAACAAATCAAAATTAAATGTTTCTTTTATTTATTTATTTTGTAAAAGAAGCCATCAATTGGATTTGACTATGACAACAATATGTTCTATCCTGTCAAAAACAAAAACAAATCTATAAGTACATTTTTCCGGGATAAAAAGTAGCCTATGTGCTATTCCAGACTATAATCTATCTCTGTGTCTTTCATCCAGATCCGTTCAGCCGTTCTGGCCTGATTGAGTAACAAACATACATACATTCATACAAACTTTCGCGTTTATAATATTAGTAGGATTATTATTTAAAACCTAAACTTTTTCTGTATTTTTTCGTAGAAAAGCACCTATGTATGTCAAATAAATAAAATAAAGAAATAGAAAAATTAGTTTATTTCCCTCACATCAATTAAAACTTATACAATGACACAGGTGAGAGCTGATGACAAAAAGCCTGTATCTCAGGCCACCAGGCTCCTTCCACGGTCTGCAATTTGGAGTTATACATATTATTATAAGCTAATCATTACATACATATGGATATACATTCCCTGATCTGAGGGATAGACTTACAAAAGAAATGAGAAATTAGTGAAAATAGTTTGAAATTCTGCAGCCATAAAGCCAGTAAGCGGGTAGTTACTTACTAAAACCATAAGAATAATAAGAACGCAAACAAAACTATGATATTATACAAACAATAGAAATATAGACAATGCTTTCAATTCAATATACATCAACAAATTGACCAGAAGTATGTAATCTAAGTAAATATTGCAAAAAATACAAAGGCTTTATTACTATACATGATCAATGAAAATAACTCATAATTATAAAATCAAGACTAAATAACATTATTTGACCTTAACTTATGACAGCACTCTATAAACAATAGAGGTGAATATACATAACATATTGTTTTCTTATACAGGGTGGCTTTGTTATACTTTAGAAAATTAAAAAAAAAAAACGAAAACTGTTAGGTTTGGTAAAAGTTTATTTAAGGAGGCGCCTCATAACTTTATTCCCGTACAAATTACATCCTTCACGACTTCTTAAATTACGCGATAACTATATTTTGACCCAGTATGCATTATAAAAAATATGAAAATCAGTTACATCTAAGTATTATGAAGCCCTGAAAGTCATCAATTTCATGCGTATTTTCAACCGATTTTGCGCCTCGAGTTCACTTAAATTTACCTACTAATACCATTTTCTCGTATTTGTCCTATAGGTAATTTTAAATACTTTATATAAACATTTATTATTTCTAATAGTTTTTGTATTTAATTTTTAATTATTTTTCGTAAAATAGTTCTTTCTCATGTTTCTGGTACGTGAATCTTGGCCTATCTCATCTTATCCTTTCTTATTTTATCGATTATTTTTGCAGTGTGTCTCTCTAACAACTTTTCAAAGAGTATAAAATATTTATTTGCTCATTCAAATGAATAAAGAAATTGACAGAATAATATGCAACTCGTGGAAATCTTATTGGAGTCTTAAAGAAATCATGAAAAATAAGAAATGGAACAATGTTAAAAGATATCACTTTGACAATAAAAGTTCTGAAATTATGGAGATGGACTTGGTTTATTGGAGTAGAGCCATTATTTAATCTATGGTAGAGCCAGAGTAGAGCTTTTAAGTATCCCCATTAAAAAAGTCTGCTGGAGTCAAATCCTTTGGAGTCCAGGAAATGTCAAACTTGAACTGTGACACGTAACCCCTTGCTGAAACCAGATGTTACTGTTATAGCCTCGTGATTCTTGCATTTCTGAAGCCAGAAAACTTCTCAGCGTAGCAGCAAAATAACACCTTTTATGTTTTAGTCTATAGAAATGGCTACATACAACAATCCAACGATCATGAGTAAAAGGAATACTCCCCGACGCACATCGTTGGAAAGTTGCATATATGCCAATCTATTAAATATTTTCAATGGCGCGATACAGGTTTCAATGAGTTAGTAACGTTGCGACATCGATGTGCCGCCACAAGACCCTTGCTTGATTTTTTTTAAAACGGTAACTACTTGTTGTAAGTTATTTTTTCACTAGCATTCCTCCTCGACTTTGCCCGTGGAAAATCACTGCTGATATGATCCCAGATGAAACCAAGAGCATATTCTAGGACTAAATACTCAGGTGCGTCGGTGGCCGAGTGGTTAAAACGTCTGGAATTAATTGGCAGACCCCGGGATCGATCCCGGATCCCGGCCATGTACCAATGGGTTTTTAATTAAAAACTTATGTACAATCCGACAAACTTAAAGTAGAGGATTTTCCGTCTAAATATATCTCAACAGAACTAGCCAATAGTCAAATACCTACCATCGGCTAAATGAGGGAGACTTGGTCTTCCGCTAGGTACCCTGAAACGGTAACACGGTTTCGAGAGCTGTAAGGCAACACTTGAAGAAAGAAAAAAAAACTCACTGCGATCCCTGAAAGATTGATTGAACTCCATTGAGCCAAACATTAATCAGAACTTGCAACCTGAAAGTCCCGACTACAATCCTCCTAAGCGTGCTTCGAAGAGGACGTAAAGCCATGGCTCTCACTTCTGAATATTTTAAGAGCTATCTGTGGACCTCGCTAAATGTGGTGATTGTTGGGTGGTTATGTGGAGACACCGCCATGTTAAGAGGTCTCTTGGTCTCGTAAACTCGTACATAACCAACTAAAAAACGCACGTGTTCGAAAATTTTCCGAGCGTGAAATAAATAGAGAAAGAAAATTTCCAAACAAAATCGGTACCTACTATAAAATACACAAAACGGACTTCAGCATCTCAAGTATTGTACAAAAATATTAGAAATAGCAAGTTCTAGTTAATGGATCCATAAAGTATGTGAAATTATTTTAACTCAAAATTTTTCAATATTCTTTTCAGTAAATTCTTTTATTATCTGTCTGTCAATCACAGCCCCACGGCATCTCAAATATCATTTCCCACGATTTCTAGGGTAATTTTTTTTAATTCTTGTTTTATTATCAGCCATATAAATAAAACATACTTACAACTTACATGTTACGCTACAATGAAAATACTAGTGCGTAAAATGAAGTAGCGATTTCTGCAAATTGGCGCCAATGTCCAACTCTCGTAGGAACAGACGAACGCGTCCGTGACGTGTTGTGGGTGTGTGTGTGTGCGTATTTGCCAAGTGTGCATAAATACTTGCATTGGGGGTCTTTACTCGTGTGCATAGGTTTTGATTTTATTTTTTAATGGAATCGTTTAAAGTTTTGTAGAGTCGTTGACATTTGAGTTTTTCGGTATGCGGATGTGATACCGTGCTGGAAAAGTACAGGTATAAAACACTACTAGAAAAATGTTGAGATATTTTAGGTATTGGTTATGAAAACTATTGAAACTCTTGAAACTTTTTTACGTTAAATAGTATATTGTATGGTTATGGTTTTAAATTTTTTATTGAAAGTTCCATAATTCGATAAGAAATAAATAGGCAAATAGACATTTAATATTTTATTGTAGTAAATCAAGGAAGAGTTATTTAGTGATTCTATTTAACAGAGCTGGACATGCCTAAGAATGCAGCTCCCGAAACCGTGTTATATGTCCCAGGGTACCGAGTGGTAGACCAAGTGTTAGCCAATGGTATTTGTGAAGCTATACCTAATGAGTAAATTTGACCTTTATCTGTAAAAAAATGATAGTGATTGGATCGCTTTCAAGTTACGCAATTAGGCTGCGGGTCTAACTGTGGTCCGCCTAGTTAATTCCAGACCTTAACCACTAAGCCACCGACGCACCTATATTAAATCTATATATCTATACCTAGTATAGTACCTACTAGTATTGTAAGAGAGTGTGAGTTTATTTGTTTACATCGTGATTGCATCGTAAAATTAAACTCGGAAACTACGTGTTTTTTTTAGCACGATTTTAATTTAAAATGTTGTCTAGAAAGACCGTGGACTGTAATGAATTTAGCACTGTGTTTACTTATTATATCAAATCACACTCTCTGTTATATGCTTTGAATTGACTTACTAGAATAAAGCGAAACCCATATGAACGTAGGAAATAGATAAGTATGTATAATAGTAACTCACTGTTTATGCGGCATCCTGATGACGCAAAAATAGTAGTTTGCTGTCTTCAACTGACATCGTGCTTGTAATTAAGAGGTCCAAGCTATCATAAGTATAATAGGTTCTCACTGCACTTGTTTTTCATTTGATCACACACGACAGTGGCTGCGTTATTTACGTCCTCGTTTAGACTATACAACAAAACATGTGGCGCATCCGGGCTACAAAGCTAGCAAAGCTACAGTGTAAAATATGGCGGCTTGTCTATGGTAAGCCGGAAATTAAAATGGAACGAATGAATGGAAAGAAAAATGAGACAGAGTGAAAGGAACGAAGATATTTCAAGGAATGAACTGATTTCAAACACTACTGTAACGACATTAAATATTATTTCAATGTTATAAAGATAAATTATTCCAGAAGGATTCTATAGACTATTATTTATTTATTTAAAAACTAGTTGTGAACCCAGCTTTGTTCAGGACTATTTTTAAATAGAAAATACACACCTAACGGGTAACGACCTGAAATATTCGCTTTAAATGTATGATTTATTGTGTTTATTCAATGAAGCGTATTTTATAAATCCAAAGTTTGGGCGTAAAAAATTTTAAATTTCTTTTTCTCATTAATTTGTCATAGATTTTAATCATGTCCCCTCGACAAAATTATTAATATACTAATATTAATAGATAAGGTTCTGTAGGATATATTTAACAATATAAAATGACCGAACGCGCGCACTATAGGTACTTAGTGTCACGGATAACACTAACTAAAACTTATATCCAATTAATTTCATTTAAATTAAAACTCAGGTAAATGTAGAGCTTTAGAACGTATATACTTTCCTCCCTATATCGCAGACGAATCATTTCTGCAATTCTACAACTACACTACACTACACAACTACATCGTGATTGCATTATCAAAGTGCATGCCCACTGCACCGCAATAAAGACTCAGCGGGTTGCGCGGGGCGGGAAATCCGCGCGGGCGGGGCGACCAGTCGCGTCGTGACCGCGCGCCGTGCTGTCGTGTTTGTCGGATTTACCGACATCATACCATCTCGTACGTAAATAGTTCGTGTTTCCATCGAGCATGGTATCGGTTGGCGTGTGGCGTCGCCGCGCCAGCGACGAGTGTGAAGAACGGTCAGAGCCTGGTGCATCATCGTCCAGCTCCGGAGTGCCCCGAGCGCCTCCTAACTGCGCCCGTTGTCGCAACCACCGGCTCAAAGTAGAGCTGAAGGGCCACAAGAGGTACTGCAAGTATCGCTACTGCAACTGTGAGAAGTGTCGATTGACGGCAGATAGGCAGAGGGTGATGGCGTTGCAGACGGCGTTGAGACGTGCGCAAGCGCAGGACGAAGCACGCGCTCGGTCTATAGACGTCGGAATGAGCACAGGCAATCATGAGTTAGACAGAGGCGAGCCTCCTATAGTGAAGACTCCCAGAAGCCCCATTCCTCCACCGCCAGCGTCGCACTCGATGGGGTCTGCAGCCAGTTGCGACTCAGTGCCGGGATCTCCCGTGGTGTCTCCGTATGCTCCGCCGCCGTCCGTGCCGCCACCGCCCCCACCTGTCATGCCACCAATGGGAATATTACCGCCTCAGCAACCTGGTGAGTTTTTGAACAGTACTTAATTTATTAGCCACATTATTATAGGCACATATCGTAGGATTCTGATTTGTATAAAACATTGCCGGTCATGTACCTGTCGAGTGTCGACCTCTATTCCACTTCAGCCACAAGGTTAACTAGAGCAATTGGCCGATGACACTAAACCAGGATCAAACTACAATTTGAATTAAATAAATTGATTGTGGTATTGGTTTGCAAAGTGTTTGCGATATTTCGCGTGACGTTCTAGTATGTAATTAAACAAGTTGTCTGCTAGTTGCTAGGTCTAGTCAGATTCCATTCCATCGTTTCCATCAATCAACATAAAATTTCTAATAAGATATCTTTTAAGTATTTTTACTTTGTACATCCTATAAATACTTCTGTCTATGAGTCGTATTCTTCATTCATATACCTACCTAGGCAGGTATTATCGAAGTGAGGAAGTGAGATCGTGTTATGTACCTGTGTTTACTTATTGCATTTATTTTTTGTCCTTGTTAACTAGACTTCATTGTTGCTTATTATGCACATGCTAGTCTAGGTTCAGTAACCTTAAATCAAATAATATTACCTAAAACCTACAAAATTATCCATAGCACAACTTCTTGGATATATTTAGCTTATCTATAGGCTGAAGAAAAAACTACGAAATAAAATAAATGCTAAATTGACTGTCCGTCTGTTTGTGACAAAGAAAATTAAATAAATGGCAACTCCACTGCATTTTCCCATAGTTATGATGAAAGCTTCAAATTACTATTACTTATCATCGTTTCGGCCGATTCGATTCGAAAGGGACAGCATTGCCTACTAATCTAGGCCTTAGAAATCAATTAGCCTCTGCTTACCCCTGTAGGAACTTGTCGTTTCTGTATTTGTAAAATTGTTAAGAATTTTAAATGACAACTTACCAATTTATTATAATATAATAAGACAAGTCTAGAAAAACGGACCTTAGTTTTGTATGCAACTAATTTATTATTTAGTCCATTTCTCTAAATGCATTCAAAGACCACACCCATACAATTTAAATCATACACATTACATTATAAAATGTGTTCGAGGCTATCTAGTTCTTGCAGTAATCAATTGGCAATATTGTAGGATTCTACATAATTATTGTCCACTAATTTATTTGCATAATATCAATTTATACCTATATTGCAGGCAACGGTATGTGGTTACCTCTATAGATAAAGCACATCTAAATAAGTATCTGTCTTTGTTATTCAAATTTGGATTTGTACTTCAGTCTGCCGAGCGAGCATGAGCGCGTAGATAAAATCTACAGGGGGTAGACAACGTGGTCAAGCTCGCTGCTTAATCTTTTGGTTAACCCGTTCGAAGCAGGGCCACAAAATCGATAAACGATTAAAAATGATATTAATGAATATCCGAATATGCTTTATTCCTTTGGGATCCAAATTAATTTTGAACCTTAAATGGTATTTTCTCTGGTACAAAGGAACATATTTTTACATAATGTTGTAAAAAAGGGCCGTCGGCTCCGCCTTTTGAGCCCCTTTTATACAACCCTCGTTTCGTTTCAGCCATTCCCAGATCGTTGCCCTATTTCGTTCGCCGGCCTATCGCAGCCTTGCATCCCCTTCTAACTGCCAACGGGGTGTATAAGCCGTTATTTTTAACAAGTAGATAATACTACCTGTTTATATTTATATTTTACACACGGAAAACTGTGTTTTTTGTATGAAGTTGTAACACTAAGTACCCCGTCCTTGTTTTGAAAACGTAGTTTTTAGGTCATAGAAATTTAAATATCGTTTGTCCGAAAATCTTTGAAAATTTATTAGAAAATAACTTTCTACTTAGAGAACAACATTAATTTATACAAATTAGTTGTCAATGTTCGAAATAAAAATATTTAAAATACTTAATTTTTACTTTACATACCAAATTAATGTAAAATTTAATCAAAAGCAACTTATTAAAACTCATTAAAACTATCGATGACGATATGGTCCGATATTAAGTACTATATTTAACGTGAGGGGTTGAAAAGAAAATATATCGTCTGAAACTTTGCAGTAGCTAGATTACTAAAGGTCCACTCATTCGTCCAATCGCCCGCGCCGGCGCGCCGCCGTAATGGTCCACCGAAATCGACCACAGACTCGTCCAATTCTTGTAACGAACGGTCCGCCATCCGTTTTCAAATAGTTGTATTTGTGGTTGATTTCGATGGCCGGAACAATCTGTCTCACACACACACACATTAGTTTAAAACTTTATTTAATCGAATATTGTGTGAAGAGTGAATTGCATGAGATCTAGATCGTATGATTTACATCGCTAATGTGTGCCCTGTGTTCAATCTCGATCATACGGTTGGCCTGACCGAAATTTTTCGGTGAGATACCGGACCAGTGCAGTGAGCTACTTTATACTCTATTCATTACTTATATGTAAGGGTGGGTGACACATCCACTTGTTACGTTACATTAAATTGCCATTATGAAAGAAATAAAAATTTTGGCACTCGTTAGGTAGGTATAGCCTCATAAATACCATCGGCTAGAAGAGGGACACTTGGTCTTCCGCTGGCTACCCTGGGATTTTTGTTTGGGCGCGCCGCGGGCGAAGCCGGGGCGGATAGCTAGTTCTCAACAATTCTCAATGTGTGACACTGACCGTATAACATACTAATAATACTGGTTTACAGCAATTTGAATACCTACACAAATACGTTTATAACAACTTATCTATTAGAGATAGATACCTATATGCTACCGCGGACTTTTTTGTAGATCATTTTATTATACACAATTCTTTCCTACATCATTCTGACGGATTAGACAGCATCCGCCATGAAAACGCCCTGGAGATATTTTTTCTATGGCTTGATTCACTTATACTGTTAATGCTCAGCTCCTAAATATGATAGGTCCATGTTTAATACCCGCAAACCTTTCTCGTGAATATCCGTTCAGTAGTTATTGCGTGAAATAAATTCTGATTTGATTTACGCAATTCCAGTATAGTTTCTGAAATCATACAATTATATTGAACACTAGCATGTAATTTTCTTTACCGCTCTATCCGGATAACATTGTAACTAAAATTGTTCTAATTTCAGTTTATTTTACTACGATTTCACAAAACTACAATTCAAATAATACGCATTTGATAAAATATGTAGGTATGGGCTTACAACAATTTGAATACCTATAACTTATCTATTAGTGATAGATATATACTACTGGGGGTTTTTTTTGTAGATCGTTTTATTCTACACAATTCTTTCTTTCATCATTTTGTTATGATTAGACAGCAAACGCCATGAAAACTCGCTGGGGCTAAGTAGGTACTCTATCCGATCTACTTTAGAGAAGAAATGGAGGTAACGCCAGACATTGCCCCCTTACCGTGTCTAACCAGTGTTTAATTTAAATATGTTATAGTCTTTTCTATTGAATAACAGATTTGTATGAGAGTGATAAAACATAGTTTAGTTAACCACTTGTTTTGTGGTAAGAGCTCATGAAGTATGAAAATATTTTAAAAGTTTCAAAAATCTTGCATTTAATTTTTCGATTTTTTACATAATTATCTTCGTTTGCTGTATACCTAATGGTTTTGGTCCAAAAAATGTAGACGTTGTCCTGCCCAAACGTTGGCTTGCCTGTCTGCACTAGAACCTGCCACTACCACTAACTTTGGATATTGTTGATACAAAAATACTAAAATCGCTATTAAAAAATGGGGGTTGGTGGTAGAAGGGTGAAAGTTAAGGGTTATATGTATTTTTTAATGCCAAATCAATAAAAAAAAAAAAATTGTCAAAAAAAAATAATTGAGGTATAAAAAATAGTTTACGACCTATTCTCACACCTACCGAATATACACAATAAAAATACAAATCGGTCAAGCCGTTTCGGAGGAGTTTGGGATTTTATATAATATATATGGCTAAGGGGATGTCAGTATTTGTGCTAACTTTCTTTTGTATATTAAAAAGTCTAGCAAAAATTTCAAGTTCAATATGTAGGATCCTTTGTCTCTTAAAGTAAATATTATCTCAATTTATTTAGTTCCGTTCTTGCACAACCACAATCGAAGTACTAGGATCATTCTCCCAAATACCCAATCTGTATGTATTGCCGGTGAATGCTATTAGGTAAACTGAAGCTAAAGTTTTGATGCGATTTTGCTGTGAAATCTTCCGGAAAACAAGGTTGCGTTCCTGAATTTCAGAGCTGTCGAATAAGGAGTTGTTTTGTTGGAAATCGGGCTAGGGGGTGTGTAGGTCAAGTGTTAGGGTTGTCATCGATTTTTTTTTACTATTTTTGATATAAGTAGCAGCTGTTATTATGAAAAAGAAATAAACATCTCACCTTGGTACACGCACACACTGTTGGCTGACATTACCAACCTCTCGGAAAATGGGTTGGGGCCAACTCTACCACCGCGCGCGCTCATTGAAATCACTCCCACAGATTGCAGGAAAGCGAAAGGAAAGATGACTGAAAAACGCAACCGCAAGTCTACATAAATGTAATTTGCATAGATTATGTAAAGAAATTTTCAGTTATGACATTTTACAACGACATAATAATGGGTATGTAATATGTTATAATTACAAAATCTCTAATTTTATTTGGTATAACGATCAGAAGACATAATAAACTATAGATATAAATATACGGCCTTATTCATAAACGTTTATTAGCAACGTTTTTGTTAAAATGTGTTTTGTTTCTTTCTATTATTAGTAAAGACAGGTTTGTTAGAGAGTGACAAAACATATTTTAACAAAAACGTTGCTAATAAACGTTTATGAATAAAGGCCTTAAAATATAAAAAAATTATAAGCATAACATTGATATAACTCCTCCGTTCGTGAAGAAAGTTTTAAAAGATTTACGACAAACAAAACAAACACACGATCTTCACCTTTATATCTTGCAGTGTGTCCACTTTTTGCAAGTTGTCCATATTAAAGATAATAGTGGACTTCATGGATCTAGATGTGTTACTTCTTTACTTGCACAAATAATTACTAGCTTTACAGTTCTCGAAACTGTGTTAACGGTCCCAGGGTACCCAGCTGAAGACCAAGTCTTCCTCTTTTAGCCGATGGTATTTGTGAGTCTATACCTAACAAATGGCAATTTTGTCGGTTTATGTATATTAATTTACTAGCGGGCCCGGCAGACGTTGTCCTGCCCAAACGTTGGCTTGCCTGCTATTTACTTTCCTTCGTCCGTGGAAAACAACTACCACTACTACTACCACTACCCCTACCCCTACTCCAACCCCTACCACTACCTCTACCCTACCACTATCACTACAACTACCCCTACTCCAACCACTACCACTACTGCTACTATCCTATGTCCTGGCTCTAAGCTACCTCCCCACCAATTTTCAGCCAAATCGGTACAGCCGTTCTTTAGTTATAAATGGTGTAACTAACTGACTTTCTTTTATATATTATATAGATTAATTATAAAAATTCCATTGGTACATGGCCGGGATCAAACCATATACCATACGCCATTTTTTATTTCCGTTTCCATTAAAAATAGACAACCCTGTAGGTACCTGTCTGAGGAAACGGAAGTTTTACGACTTACCCACTCGTCATTTCATCCCCTCAACTATTCAGGGCTGGCGATCAGCTTTAGGTATATTTGTGGTCTAGTTTTTTTATTTAATTCTAAATTTAAGTAAAATCTAATCGCAGAGTCTAATAAACGCAAGTATACACTGTCGAGCAATATAAAAAAGCCATTTGCAAAGTGCGTAAAAAAATCTAAATATTTTCTAAACCATACAAGTGAGCTTCATGAAGTAAAAATAATCCTGAAAACAGTGTCATATTGTACAATAAAACCTATTTACCATCATCATGTCTCTCACACCTGAAGAATGTACCAGAATCATTTCGGAAATATTACATGATAAGTTAGTGCCTTTTTTTATATTGCTCGTCAGTGTAGTTCAATAATAAAAACTACTTTGTGCCGTTTGATGTAGAAACTCTAGGTCCGTGGGGTTCAAATGCCAAGATAACTTATAAAATAAATGTGCCCACGACTGATCATCTCTTCTGGTGACAATTTTAACCAGAATAAAAGGCTCATATATCTGTCTGAGCCCAAGTAGCGTTGTAGAAAACGCGCTGGAACTAACTTTTCCCCGACTTGATTCACTAATACTGTTATTGCTCAGCTCCTAAACATGATAGGTACATGTTTAATACTCGTAAACCTTCCTCGTGAACCAACTTATCTAATGGTGAAAACCGCAACAAAATCCGTTCAGTAGTTTTTGCTTAAAAATATAATAATACTAGCATTCCGCCCCCGGCTTCGCCCGTGGATATTTACGAACAAAATAAAATATACCCTACTCCTACCCTCTACCACTACCACTACCTCTATCTATATCATCAATAGGATCAAATGTAAGGAATTTCTTAGGTAATTTTTTTACACCTTGGGTTACATTATTGGAGTTTTAGTAAGGATCCCAAATTTATTTGAAAATAGAATATAGCCTATGTCGCTCAGGATGAATGTAGCTTTCCAACGGTGAAATAATTTTTGAAATCGGCACAGTAGTTTTTGAGTTTATTCATAACAAACATACACCACACACAAAAATACAAATCTTTCCTGTTTATAATATTAGTATAGATATACCAGTGATTGTGAGAGACAACCCTACCGACCGTCATTATACATTTCTCATTTTGGGCGGGCGCGCGGCTAGACGGAGAAGCGTGCAAGGTCGACTTTAAACTGTACTATATAAAAGTAATAAAAACTATTGTTTCTCTTAGATTAATATTTGGCTGTACCTTAGGCTTCCGTACCTTAAAAATATTAAAAGCTAGACGGAACGCTAGACATATATTATTATGAAGTACTTATGAAAACATTTAGGTAGTCGCTAGCCTAATTGGTAGGACGGTGGACTGGAAACCGGAGGACTGTGATATGTCTTATTAATCACAGACTATCACAGCGCGGACGGCATTAAACTGGATTCCCAATCATGTCACGACGGAACGCCACAGCCTGTCAATATAGATCTACCCGTCCCTATTGGAAAAATTTACTCATTGCTAAAAAAAACATAATTGCTATACTTTTTAACCGACTTCAAAAAAAGGAGGAGGAGGTTCTCAATTCGTTGGAATCTTTATTAATTATGTATGTTCCCCGATTAATTGAAGACTGAACCGATTTCGATTTTTTTTTATTGAAAGGGTATACTTTCAAGGTGGTCCCATGGTCATCAGGTCAGGGTCTGATGATGGGATCCTGGAGAAATCGAGAACACTTGAAGCAAAAGGAGTAGGCATCGTCTCGCATCAAGCGTTGACAAAGTTAGGTACAGAACCGATATAATTTAGTCGTGAGCAGGTTTTAACGATAGAATAGTTCAAATACTTGGACAAAGAATATTTCAGAGATTTTATGCAGTCCCCAAAGCGAAGATAACAAAGAACGCAAGCGTAAAATTCACTCAAGAAAGGTATAAAACGTTAGTTATTATCAAAGTTATGTCCAAAAACATATTCGGACTAAACCGTTGCTCTGGCGTTACGCCAAACTGTGATCACAGCCCGCCTAATGTTACATACTGACAGTTCTGCCAATAAATTATAAACTCTATTACCTTACGTGTGAGTTACAATTTGCTTACAAAAAAGAGCGACTGAAATTTTTACGACTTGCAGTGAGTTTGAAAACACCTGTCCTTTTTACAAAATTATTGAGTTGATTGCGGGGAATAAAAATTGTTTTTAATACCCGAGTTCATTACCTATTTATTTTTGTTTTGTTTTTAATATGCGAAGTGGTGATTATGATCGGCGATCGATTTTATTGTCTTTTATGTTTTGCGGCGACTTTTTAATTAATATTTAACTCTGTGTTATAATTTTATTTGTGTGTATATTGCGTTTGTATCTAGTTCCTGAAACTCAACGGTAACATTAAAATAAATACATTACCAGTTAATTCGTCTCTAACTATATAATAAACAATAACATAACATAATTTAAAATTGTCCAAGTTGCGATAAGGACTATTTAAAAAATATTAAAAAAATATATTTGTATTCTTTATAACGAGCTCCTTGATAAAACAATTTTTGTTACGTTTTAATTTTTCCCCCAAAATTAAATTCGATTATTTACGCTCTACGTCCGTGATTGGGTCATGAAACTCTATATACAATGTACCAAAATTCAACTTTTTTTCGTCCAGTAGATTCGGAGAAAATAAGCTGTGACAGACGGACAGGCAGACACAAAAATGATCCTATAAGAGTATCCGGTTTTTCATTGGAGATGTTCGGGACCCTAAAAATTAAAAACAAATATTTTTCTTTATTTTATCTTTATCTTATCTTATGCTTGGTTACCTTATCGATTTTAATAGCTCTCGCTCACATCTTTCTAAACTAAAGAGATATGGACAAAATAAGTCGCGCGTAAAACTGAGTTCGTTGCGCTGTGATGCGTCGCCTTAACAGTCAAAACGTGAAAATAATAGGTATATTCTGACAGTTGTTTTAGTAAGTAAAATCTTCGTTAGTGTCTCTGGTTACCCATACCACAAGGCATAACATTGTATTGTACATAAAATATCATTTTCGGTCATAATTAATTGAATGTATAGTTTAAACTCAAATTTTGTTTTGACTGTACTGCAATTATTGACCAATTTTAGTGCGCCTAAAGCAATAATTTTGTCATTTAATTATTTTTGTGTGCGGTTTCAAATTGATAAAATACACTATTATTAATTTGTGAAAGTTTGCATGTTTGTTCTTAATCAATTTGGGGTGCTTCCACAATCAACATTCAGTTGTTCAATTTTATAATTTATATAAGGTCTCGAGTTCAATTCCTACTCGTTCCAAAAATTATAAGCACAAATTTCTTTAAACGACTCCTCGTGTTTGGGAGGGCACGTAAAACCGGCACCGCACTTCTAACTATTATACAACCTTGGGTATGCATCTACTGCCGGACACAATATGTCATACGAGTAAAATAGGCCACACATTGGTCCGGTATCGCACCGAAATTTTTCTATTCCAGTCGCGCCGGATTATCTGGGCGGACCGTTCGTTACAAGAATTGGACGAGTCTGTGGTCGGTTTCGTAGTCTGGTTAGCAAGTGCCTTTTTTCGTATTTCCTGTTAGCGTTCACCGAAAATTATGATTGAGGTGTCATTCGATTCGGAAAGACATTTAAAAACTTTTCGGAAAATATAAAAGTTGCAGAAGTTATAAACAATTTAGCAAAAAAATAAAACAGTACTTAGTTTTTTGCAAATATCTCAAAAACTACTTAAGATATTTAAAATCTCAAAAAAGATCCTTTCTCCAAATTTCCAAAAAAGGTCCCAACTCCCCGAACTGTATAACCAATATTTATAATTTTAATTGCTCGGTGAAAATAGGGCAAAAACGGACGAATGTCCACACGTGTTGTGAATGTTTAGCGCAGCGTAGGGCTGTCTTCCACTGGCAAAAGTGGAAAGTCGGGTTTTACACATTGTAGTATTTTAAAGGAACTTTGTAAATATGACCAATCATTGAAGATTGATTTGATTACAAAAATTAATTAGCACACCGGCTGCGGGGTAATAAAACTATGAAATTGCATTTTTCCTGAAATTATACAAAATTACTGATTCATGTTCAATGAATGGAAGACGTAAGAAATTAAAATCGTTAATTTCGACCGACTTCGGAGTGATCGTAAAAAAGTCGTTAAAACTACCAATCTTGTGTCGTTTTGCACCTTGACCACTTTTACTTTGAAATAACAAATATTAATACTTATTTAGTTTTATGACTTTTTTCTGTCGATATAGTATTATTTTAAATGTTGCCCGGTTTATTGCTTTTAAAATGGAGGTTGCTGGTGGTTCTTTTTGGTTTATTTGGGCCACTTTATGGGTACAATGTCTTATTAAAAAATGGTTTTAATTTTTCAATTTTCCAAATCGGTCCAGGCGTCTTAAGTAATCGGGGAACATACATTAAAAAAAACCGGCCAAGTACTCGCGCACGAAGGTTTCCGTACCATTATCTAAAAATTTATTTTATTCTGTTTTTTAGTATTTGTATAGTTGTTATAGCGGCAGACGGACGGACAGCTGAGTCTTAGTAATAGGGTTTCCGTTTTTACCCTTTGGGTACGGATCCCTAAAAAAGATTCCGACGAATTGAGAACCTCCTTTTTTAAAGTCGTTTAAAAACAGAAATATAATAGTGAAGTGCATGTGTAATAACGAAACATAGCACTTCAGACAACCGACTAGATGGCTAGCAATTAAAATGGTTTTAAGTTTTCACCTCCGAGTCGAAACATATTAAATGTACACGTCCAGAAGTTACAAATCAAACTAAAATATATTGGTTATAAAAGTGCAACAAGTATGCGAAATGCACACTGGCCCGTAGAAGTATATCTCCACTTGGTTTTATAGATCATAAAATCAGTTTACGACTTAGTGGATAATACCATCCGGCTAAAAGGGTTGCAAGTACCACTGCAGTCTGCATTCTGCACCACTTGGGCCTCTGACAATATAACTCTAATTAAAAGAAACAAACTTTAGACAGACTTAGGGTCGGCGCACATATAAGGAAGCGCGATTACTGTGTGTTTAAAATGTCAAAGAGTTATCAACATTGCAGCTGTTGGAATAAAGTCGAAAATAAATTGACACATCAACTAGCCAAAAGAAAACCAAAGAATAGAAGGTAGTAGGACTAGAAAACAAAATAATGTCAAAATCCTTGTCATTGAAAACGTTAAAAGAATACTTTTCAGCTGTTGTTATATTTTTTTTAATTTCAGGGGGTACAGGTTCAACTCCGACTTTATTGAAATCCCCTGAAAAAAACCTTGATTCAACGATCCCTCGCATGCTTAAATGGAAAATGGGGTGGATTTATGCGTTTAGGGGTAGTTTGAGAGGGGTAGGAAATGCAATATTGGCACCATCATCTTCCCCTCCCCCCTCCTGAAACCTGCGTTCGCAATACTTGTTTTACTTACCCCTTTTTTGCAACTTTCGTATGGAGTTATATTGGATTTACAACAAGTGCATACATGTGCAGTGCAGTCTAATGTAATTTTAATTCAAGATTTAGCAACTGGGCCTTATATATTAGTAGATACTTTATACTGATATTATATTATTTTGCAAAGCTCGTGAATTCATTGCGTACCCTAAATCCCTAAATCGAGTCGGGGAAAAGTTAGCGACAGCGCGCTTTCATTGCGTATGCTGCCAAATCCGTCAAAAACATATAACAAAATTATATAGAAAATAATAGTGTAAAATAAAATTATCTACAAAAAAATCCGCGCATAAAAATTACACATAAATTATTTAAATTACGTATTGTACCGATATTGTACCCGTGCGAAGCCAGGGGAGGGTCGCTAGTTAGTAATAATTTAGGGGTTGCTCTACTTGCTCTCCATAAATATAAACCACATATAAAATTTAAGGATGAGTGTTTTTTACCCTGACCACTTTCGATGAATAGGTATTTCGGGGGATATGAGTTCCTAATGTCGCCGCATCGTGTGTGGAAAACACATACTGTAAAGTAATGATACTAAATGCAAACTTTTAACTAAATTTTATTAAACTTCTACCCAGGCCTGGCCTCTTAGACAATGTAAGAACGCTAGTATTCTATTCTCTTATGCAACGCTAAAACATAATATTTATAATAATTACCTATATGAATAGTATGCGCTAGAGCTGGTCGTTTTTTTGACAAACTGCTTCAAGAAACAGATTTTTGCCATGTAACGAACGAACGCTTTTATGACAGAAGGAAAATCTGTTTTTTTTTTAAAATCAGGTTTATTGCTTCGGCGATTCAACTGTACGTACGTACAATAGAGCCTGGTCGTTTTTTTTGACTAACCGTTTCAAGAATCAGATTTTTGCAACCATTTACATATTGCGCTTGTGTGTGTAGTGTAGTGCCTGTGAGAAGTGTGAGAGGTTCTAGCTTCCTATTAATGAAATAATTTTTAAAATCGATTCTATAGTTTCAGAGATTACCCCTACATCAAATCTTATAAACTGTACCTCTTTATAATATTAGTATAGATTAGATACATATACCCTAAACACATGCTTTGGGGTTCCGTGTTATCATATTTAGAACCGCGACATCTTTCGTTTCGACTCGAAGGCCAAACCGACGAATCCATACATCCATACATAAATAATTGTTCTAAGTTTCCTCATTCTGGTCAAAATAAAAGATGTAGCGGGGGGTCCTATGTATGCTAAAAATAAAAATTCTACCAAAAATATTTACGACGCGGTTTTGAAAAAGAAACGTTCTTTTAATATGGACGCTGTATAGTGTATAAATACCTACATTAGACTGATATGGTACAGACTGTCGAATAAACGGTTTTTTTGAATGAATGAATATAATATGTAGTATGTACGATTTACGCCTTATGAATAAAAAGCCGTTTCTTTTGGCACTGCTTTTCGAAGCAGTTTGTCGATTTATAAAATGGGTTACGTTCCGTTTCACGTAAAATACGAAACGACCCAGCTCTAGTATGCGCAGCCCATAAGAAACTCAATTTATACATTTTAACTACTTAAATAATAAAAAATCCAATAAACAACAACAGGGCAAAACTTGAAAAAATCGGCTGATCGTAATTTTTTTCGGCGTTATCTACAGGGTATGGGCAGACGCTAACTTTGCTTTCACGAAAGACGCTAATTGAAAACAAAATTACATAAATTACGCTTCGTTTTCTAAAAGGAGTTTATACTTCAATGAGTTTGTATACAAAGTATATAAACTCCTTGGTTTGGTCAAAGTGAATGACAGTTTAGTTAGGTCACGTGGTTGTATTTCAGTCGGTCCCATACATTTAAAGTTATCATTCTACATTCTATTTATTCTATTCGTTTCTTGAGGGTTTCATCTAAACTTTTCTATTGACATAATTATTTGTTTGTCGTAGTTTCTGTTGAATTACAATTGTGAATAGGTATGAAATATATCTATACTAATATTATAAAAAGAGAAAAGATTAAGAGAAAATTACTGGACCGATTTATAAATTATTTCACCAGTAGAATGGCTAGGCTATAAATTATATTATACATTTTGTATATAATTGTAACCCCGGGCGAAGTCGGGACTAGCCATACAAAATAAAAATAGAGTACTAGGACATGAGAGAAGTGAAGAGGTTGAAATTATGCTAAAATACAAACATAATTATTGACACTATGTTCCATCAAATTAGACATCCGAGATCGGCTTTCATATTAAAAACAACACAATTAACCATTTGCCTAGAGCTCAACGACATACACAAAACGATATCAACGAAACATATAGTAATTTATTACTAATTTAATGGCCAAATTTATGACCATGACCAGAAAATTGGCAGGGGGGTCATATATGGTGCCGCCTTATTCTTAGACCTTAGTAGCCTGAGGTCTGAGGTCTGCATAATTTTATTGAAATTTTCAGCAATTATAATATTTATCTAAAATTTTAAACTAAGTATTCAGCAGTTAATTAACATATTTTATTTATCTTTTAATTTAATTAACCCGTGCGAATTTGGCCTGTCACATGATATTTTATAGCATTTTTATTCTCACTTTTGTGGTATTGTTTTAGAATATCTTTTTATGCGTCATTTTTATCATGTATATCAAAATGCAGTAAAAATACTTGCATAAACATAAAACCACTTCAAGTGTGGACCCCACTTGTTTCCTTTCCATTTATTTCATCGTCCTCACTTCGGCCGTAAACGACTAAACTTACCCTCGAAATTTTCACAAAACGCGACCGTTTACGTTTGTGCCGCGATTTCCCTCGCACTAACTAGAGTTGCCAGACGTTCGGAGAAAGTCGGACCATTTTGTTAGGTTTTTAATCGATTGTTCGGCCAAATGAAACGGTGCCCTGTCTAATTTTTAGCAACCTTTTATCCCAGTGTTTTTTCCTTCTACACTCAATTATACCATCAAAAGGGCTCTTGCGTCAATAGACGTCCCTGCTCTCCTAGAGCCAACGGGAATAATCCGGGAAGACGGCAAGATACCCGATGGAATTGCTCTGATTCCCTGGGAGCGAAGTTGGGGTATGGTGTAGAATTTCTAGGTTCGTGGGGTTCAAATGCCAAAAAGTTTAAGATATAGCCCCTCGACTGATCATCTCTTCTGGTGACAAGAGGGCTGGCTCCTTCCTCGCTCAACGAATCAGCATCGCGATTCAGCGGGTAAATGCAGCCAGTATTCTTGCGACTTCACGCGGACCTGGTTTATTTAGTTATTTTTAATGTTTAAATTAGATTTAAGGTTTTTTATATTTCACTAAATATCATAAATACTTCATTATGATTTGAAATCATCTTTTTTGTTTTTAAGTGTCCAGCCAAACTGACTGGTAAATCCTGCTTTCTGATTTGTAGTCCTGGCAACCCTATTAACAAAACCACCCGCCCTATCCAATATTCCCTACAGACTTCGAGCCCAGACGATCGTAAACACCACCCTCTCAATACAAAAAAAAATGTAAAACAAATCGCTTATATAATTATACAAGAAATAAAACATAAGTTTATTGCGGTCGGTTTATTTATTTTATGCCCTCCCTGGATATCGCGTCGGATAGTTGTCAGTCGAGAGCCTAGACGTCGTAAATAAGTATGAAATATGATAATTGCAAAATTCTTCAATATATTACGATTTAAGCATTGATGATTCGTTTGACGTTTTGTTGGTCGTAACCTGGACGTTCGCGGAATCTGTGGGCTTTGTGCGGACTGCGGTCATTCTGAGACCGCTGCGCCTGCGCATGACCTTTCATGACTTTTCTTATATGACTGTAACTATTTACATGAATTCTCCAAAAATATTTTTTAAACAAATAAATGAAAGTATTTTATTTTTTTAAATTCAAAGAGTGAAGTTTTCTTCCAAAAATTTTGATTTTTAAATAGTTACAAGACTCAATTTCAAAAATATAACGTTGAAAGAATGAAGGATGAAAGATTGACTAAAGATGGCTGAAGTGAAAGGAAATGTTAGCAGAGGACGACCTAGGTGTACTTTTATTGAACATATAAAAATACGATCCAGACATACCTCTTTCGCTTCATATAATATGTTCATCATACCATGCTCGGCGACTGTATGTAATTTTAATAGTGCCGTGCTGTTTTAGTTATCACTTACTTATGGAAGCGAGACTTAGGTATGGAATAAGAAGCATGAAAGTAAGATAAATGCAGTGGCAATGCGGTCTTTACGTAAAATGTGTGATAATGCCTAAAATTAAGGGTCCTATATTGGGAATTTTTCTGGGATAAACTATTCCCAATTTCTCTGTAAATAATCCACCTGTGTCACTGTAATTTAGCATATAGTTACTTATTGAATATATCTAAGTGAAATAGCTCTTATTTTTTCAATGGGTTTTATTGATTAGGAAATATGGTTAGTTTAACTTTGCCCCTGCTGTCTCTTTCATAATTTATCACAAAACTCTAAATTTTTTTAAAAGTGCTGTTATACCATTACCCTTCAATTATATATGTCGAATTTTTTGGTAGCTTATTGAAAATTTAAAATAATAATTATTTTATTATTTTTGGCAAATTAAAAAATCATAATTTTTTTTTTTATGAATTTTCAATAAGCTACAAAAAAAGCGATATATATAATTGAAGACTAATGGTATAAGAGCGCTTTAAAAAAAATTTAGAGTTTTGTGATGGATTATGAAAGAGACAGAAGGGGCAGAATAATCCTTTATTCTACCACCCATATTTCCTATTAAATAAAACCAATTGAAAAAATAACGACTATTTCACTTAGATATATTGAATAAGTAACTATATGCTAAATTACAGTGACACAGGTGGAGTATTTACAGAGAAATTGGGAATAGTAATATCTCCATACAAATTCCCAGTATAGGACCCTTAAGTAAAGTAGTTTACGCTGGTTTGGACACGTTGAAAGAATGAAGTATGAAAGAATGACAAAAAGGTTTATATGACTGAAGTGAAAGGAAATGCTTCTGAAATTAATTAATTTAAAAAATCGACGGTCTTGAACTTTAATTTAATGTTTATTTTTACTTTCAGAAATAAAATGGTGTTATCGATCTTAATTTACAAATAAGCAACTATGTGTTTTGTTATTAATATATGTATGTCCAAATGATAGTACATACTGCCTCTTATCTCACTGCACTAAAGACATCTAAAGATAACTCATATCGTACAAAAATCTCCTCATTTATACTTTTATGCAATACATGCAGTTAATAGGGGTGTAGACAATTCGGTAGGTAAAGTAAAATGTAAGGTATGCTGAATCCAAAACCGTTTCGAGATATTGGTTTAATAATCCGTATTTTTCAATTTATAACTCTTAAAATCGTGAGATTGTCTTTATTTTTTCAAAAACAAATAATTTACTTAACCTACATTTCACCTATGAATGACGTCATTATATTGGCTAAATAAAAGCAAAATGTCTTTTAATTTTTTTTATTAGATTAAAATTTTTTACACATAACAATATAAACCTAAAATAATTTTAATAATCAAAAATATTTGGTCCGCGTGGCATGGTGGCAATAACGCTGGCTTCATTTCCTCGCTGTATAGCTATGCTAATTCTCTGGGCGAAGAAACAGCCAGCCCTCTTGTCACCAGTAGGTCGAGTACGAGTTTTTCTAACTTTTACGCCGCGTTAACGTTAACAATTATTTGTATGGAGATTAAACAGCGCCACCTAGTGGCAGTAATCTGAAGTAAATTTGCGAGTATGAGTTTTTTTACGTGTCACTTACGTTGGCGTAATCGAACACAATCGAACGTGGTGACAGCGTTGTATGGGTTTTGCGAGTACGAGTTACTATTTTGACCATTTTGACAGTTCGAAAGTTAACGTTCTCGCAAACGCGGAAGTAAAGTTGTCACTGAGGGATTTTGCTGTGAGATTCGAAGTTTACGTACTAATTTATTATATTATTGTTGTTTTCATTCGTTTTATGTTATTATTGTTATTAGTATTTTTGTTAGTTGTTGGTATTAGTAGTTGCGAAGTGTAAAACTAATCATAACAATGGCAGCAAGATTTTATTTTGCCTGGAGGATGTTTGCAGCAACAGCGAGAGCACGACATTATAATTATGGAATTCAGAAAAAGATACCGCCTTACGAAAAGGATATTCGTTTCGTATTCTTGTGCGCAGAGTTGAGTTCCTCTTAGCGAGTTCCTTAGAAGAAAAGGCAGGTATAATCTACACATTACATTTTTTTGTACTAAATCTGAAAGACCTATTCTACCCTTCAAAAAGTGGCTTTAAGTAGGGGTGATGGAATTCACAATTATATCTAGAATATCCAGAGGTAAGTACCAGTGCATTATGCTGCTCCGGACACTCCAGAAGCATATTACAACAAAAAACCGCTGGCATTGTTTGAATAAAGACAGGGTTCTTCATTACCAACCAACAAAATGTGCCAAAATCATACAAGCCTGTTGTAGATATAGGTCTTAATTTTGGCATTATAGACCTAGAGGAAGATATAGGTAGGTTATGATCTACTCAGCACCAATTTTGGATAGAAATAAATGAACTTGAAATGTAAAGAGCGAGAAGATCCATCTTAAATTTAATTTGAACATATACCTAAAATATTAATGGAAGATTTAATTAATCTATTTTATTTCTAGAGTTGAGACCTATTGAAGAACAAGAAGGGAGGGAAGAAGTAGATAGAGAAGAACATACCACAGACTTGATAAGAGGACGAATTATAAGAGACCAAGTAATTAGAAGATTGCAGGAATAAAAGACAATAATCAAATGTGTATTTTAATTTTAATCATAGCATAACCTATCCTAAATTAAATTCTTACCTACTATCTTATTAAACCTATTTCTAAGTAACTACTTATTGGCTAACTTATCTAAGACTTGAATTACTTTTACTGCCAATGCCGCCCACTCCCTATGCTGCATGTTTTGGTCTTCTCTCTCCAGCTGCCTTTGATGCATGTTATCCCTATGCTGTTCCATTTGGTCCCTGTGGTGCTGCATCAAAAAATTTCTCCATGCCTCATCGGAATGGAAAAAGTGATCTACAGCCTGCTCCGTTTCAGCTGGCCTCAGACGCCTTCAAGGCGACCGTTCATTTCGTCGTCGGGGAATACGACGAGGAGTGACTTCAGCATGCGTGGGTGAAACAGCATCTGAAAAATAATACCTCTAATTTATCAAAAGCAGACAAGTGGACGTAGTTGCTGAATAATTCTCATATCTCACTAAATGACTGTACCAATTAAAAAAAATTTTCACTGTTAAGTATATTGTTCCCTAGCAATAGCACATAAAATGAAAAATGTGCACCACAGTTTGTATGTAGAACTAAGGATTATCTTCTTTTTTATTAATGGAGTTCCAACCAATATTATGGTATGATTTCGCTATCCAGTGATATATATGCAACATTCTACAGTAAATATGCAGATTAATCAGTAATAAAGATTATCCCGCAGACTATAATATAATTAATTCAAATGAACAAATATTGTAGCATGATTATATAAAAATATATACCTGTGGAGGTCCTGCCTCTTTGACATGCAGCCTTGCTGCCAACCAGTTTTAGGTCAGGCAATTCCAACCCTGACAGTCTGCTTTTTGTGTCTCGACTGCCGTCACTATTCAGCAGAGACACCAATTCCTCCCAAAGCATGTGGCTCGTCGCACGACCTCTTGACGTATTGGAGGTTTTGCTAAGGTCTCCATGTCTATAAATAATAAACGAAATCACAAAACATAATGTACATAGGTACTTGTTATTATTTAAAACTTTAGCACTCTTAATTACATAGTATTTATACTTACTGTTGAACGTTATCATTAATTCTAATTGCGACGTGCTCGTCTTCATTTTTATTAAAAGAAAGTCGACAAATCTCAGAAACAAATATGTAAGTAAACAAACAAGTTTTGTTGTTGTTGACATTGACCGTGAGAAGATGTAACCCGGCTGGTTTTGGTAGATCGCATCTTCCGATAAGAGCAATATTAGATGGCATTCTTTTAAATTTGGTCGGCTTCCTTGACTGATTTACTCGTTCACGGTGAGTAAACGTTGACTGAAAAGTAAGAAGCATTTGTAACTCATACTCGCATGTTGTCGGTTCTCACCGTGAGTGTAGTTTACTCACTTTACGCGGTAGTAAAGTTACTCGATATGACATTTGCAACTCGTACTCGACCTACCGTAGCGACGACAATTTTTGGTGTTATATCTTTATAAAATTTTTTGGCACTCGGCCCCCATGAACCTAGAGTCTCTACTGCAAACGGCACAAATATATTATCTTTTTCAATTTGTATATACTTGCGCCGTTTGCAAGTCTCTGCTGTTTCTGCAGCTGCCCCGGCTCTTATCGCTGTACTCGAGAGATGTGAGGGCGCCAAGGTATCAACACAAGTTGCGTCCCATACTAGGGCCCTACCCCTCTCCCAAGGCACCAGCGTCATGCCATCCGGTCTCTTGCCATCATCACGTACAAGACCACAGGGTTCCAGCATAGCTGGTACATTGATGGTGGCAAGAGCCCGTTTAATAACTTCATTTAAAGAGCCGTGGCGCGAAAAACGACCTCCACTTTTTTGGCAGCAGAGTCCATGGAGGCCGAGAGCATTGACGTCGCTACCACACGGACATTTATGTGGCATGCATATCGATGCCCCGAGACGAATGCCAGTTGCGATTCTAAACGTATTATTGTCTAGTAAGGTCCCAAGGTTGGTTGCTGGTATTGTATGAAGCCAGTAGCCAGATTCCTTTTCAGAGACAGCTAATAGGCGAGCTTTATCAATATTATTTGTGAACTTTTGGGCCAACTCTTGATGGATTTTTTGCACTAACGGGGCATCCCAAAGTTTTTGTACATTTGATTCCTTTGGGATGTCTTCGTTAGAGCAAATTGATTTCCATGCTTCAACTGCCTCTGATGCATAGGCCAATTTTATAGATGAAGATTTTAAAATTTTTACGGATGTAGAATAGGCACTATTTACAGAGGACAGGAAAGCAGGTAGAGCAACACTTGAAATTTTGCGAACTCCGATACCGCCTAACTTAATTGGTAAAGTTGCTTGGTTCCAAGAGTTACTGTTAAAGTGTAAATTTAGAATTTTCTGTAGAGTATCTTTTAAAGTTGTATCGAATCGATCTAATAGGTTTGGGAATTTCCAGATTGGGCTTGTGCGTAAAATATATGTAAATTTGGGGACGAAAAGACAGTATTTTAGTATCGTATATGCAATGTGAGAATTTAGTAATGCCAATCTATTTGAATGATCCGAAAATTTTTGAAATTTTGCTTCCAAAAGAGGTTCGATACTTTTTTCTAATAACGGAGCTCCAAGAAGGTAAAGTGATTCTTTGTTAACAAGTTTAATACCGGATCGTTAAATTTTTTTAAAGTGGTTTGTTTTTCTAAATTTGATAATTTATCAGAAAGGAAAATTTCGCATTTAGAAAAGTTCAATTTTAGGCCTAATTTATAAAATTTTTCTTTTAGTAATATCAGATCTTTGAGGACTTCATTGGCTTCACCTCCTAGGGTTCCGTCATCTAAGTACCAAACATTTAATTTAGAATTTAGAGATGATATAATGGGGTGAATTCCTATACTAAAAAGAGCTGGCCCTAAAGGATCACCCTGTTGAACGCCGACTTCTGAACTTATAACATTATTTCCATATAATAATTTAGAAGGTGTATTATAAGATTGCCAAACATAGGGATAAATTTTTGGGGTGTTTTTATTTACTTCTTTCAACAGGGCTACTCTATCTAATGAATTGAAAGCATTCCTTACATCAACTTTCAGTAGCACATCGGGATCCTCAGATTTTATAAAAGTACGAGCCGAGTGCACTGCAGCCTCGCACCCTGCTTTGCTGCCAAATCCTATTTGAATTGGTTGTAATTTATTCTGTAGGTCCGAAGCTATGTGTCTACAAGCAAGTTTTGCTGTAAAATAAGCAAAATATTTACTTGTCAACTTGTCAACCAATGTTACCCTGTTACTAGATATACTACTATTTCAGTAGTTTTTATAACTAATCTAGTTTATTATTTAGGAAGAATGTTTAAGCATTTTTTATGGTAGGATATTCTTTGACGTTTGTATATATTTTGTATCACAACAACTATACAGACTACGGTATAAAAGCCGTAAGGATGTGTTTCTTTGTTGTTGTTTTAATATGTTTTATGTAGAAGTGGTAGGTTTTGGTAGATTTTGTAGGATTTAGAGACGGCAACACTATTGTTTGTTAAATGTCAAAGTCAAAGAACACAGATGTTCTTTTTTCTGTACCAACATATCAAAGGTATTGAAGTATTCAGCCGACAAAATGACGTCATCAGTGCCAAAACTTTCATAATTTATTATAAAAAAAAACTACTGTATAGAAATAAAAAATATTCAAATTAGTTTCTTAAAATAGCTTAATATTTAAAATAAAAATATAAAAATCATGCCTTAGCTTTTACTTTACATACCGAATTTTACTAATAAAGAGGACAGATTTGTATTTTTGTATGTTTGTTACGAATAAACTCAAAAACTACTGAACGGATTTTCACGATTAGATAAGGTGATTCAAGAGGAAGGTTTACGAGTATTAAACATGGACCTATCATGTTTAGGAGCTGAGCATTAACAATATTAGTGCGCGCTTTCATGGTGTATGCTGTCTAACCGTCAGAGATATAACAAAATGACGTAGTAAAAAATTTTTTATTCTACACAATTCTTTACTACCTACGTCAGATCTACATATTTCTTTTATTTTTGCCTATTAAAATTAAATTGTTGTAAATCGATATTTTCTGACAAAAAGTAGCTTCGCGGAACCGGTACCTCTTTTGAAATGAAATGAAAATGAATGAAAATGAAATGAAATGAAAATGAAAAAATGAAATGAATTTTGTCCTGCTTTATCTCTATGGAACTTTATATCTTTCTCTTTCTAATTGAGATTCAGTCTTCTCAATGAGATTCTTTCTTCGTGTGGGATCAAGTGATAAATGCCATAAATAGACAAACGAACTTATCTTTCTTTCTTCGTGTGTTCATGTTAGTCCGGCCGGAGGCTCTATGACAGCCTCCTTTTCTAGAAGAGATAGAAATATATTTTCTTTGTGAGTTTCCGCTCTTTTTGTCTGAAACTAAAATTGTCATACATTGATTATATTGATAATTGTAATTTATATTGATACATACAATATGTGTGTATGGAACGATGTCTTTAGAGAAGAATGGGGAGTGTAAGATGATGTTGTGACTAAAATGAAGGTATTAAAAGTACACACGATCGCCGAGCATGTATGAAGCAAAAGAGGTATGTCAGGATCGTAACAAATGACATTCGACTCTCTCTACCTACCCCTCTTGGGATGAAAGGCGTGATGATAGATAGACATAAAATGATATTAAATGAGAATTATTTGTATATAAGTTTTATGTTAAACGGTTAGCTATAAAATTTATAGGAACGAATAAGTTAAGAATTTGATTGCTATATTAATGGAGAATCATAATAGTACTTGATAATGTACATATCGTTAATAATAAATTCAACAAATGTTTATTGCTTTACTTAGAAACTTTAAATTGGCAAATTGCCAATCGTAGATTTGATGTCAAATAGATATATGTTAAGATCCCTATATCAATAATTTATGTCAATATACTATTCCCGATTTCTCTGTAAATATCCACATGTGTCACTGTAACTACATAATAGTTTATGCATATAGTTACTTATTGAATATGTCTAAGTGAAATAGCTGTCATTTTTTCAATGGGTTTTATTGAATAGGGAATATGGGTGGTTAAACTATGCCCCCGTTTTCTTTTTCACAATCTATTTTAATGCGCTGTTATACCATTACCCTTCAATTATATACTTCACGGTTTTTTGTAGCTTATTGAAAATTTAAAATAATAATAATCTTATTAAAATTAAAAAATCATAAAATATTTTTTTTAGAATTTTCAATAAGCTACAAAAAACGCGATATATATAATTGAATGGTAATGGTATAACAGCGCTTTTAAAAAAATTTAGAGTTTTGTGATAGATTATGAAAGAGACAGCAGGGGCAAAATAATCCTTTATTCTACCACCTATATTTCCTATTCAATAAAACCAATTGAAAAAATAACAGCTATTTCACTTAGATATATTGAATAAGTAACTATATGCTAAATTACAGAGACACAAGTGGATTATTTACAGAGAAATTGGCAATTGTTTATCCCCCATACAAATTATGGATATAGGACCCTTAAGTTTAATAGGAATTTAAAGGATTATTTTGCCCCTGTTTTCTCTTTCATATAATAATGTTATACCATTACCCTTCAATTAAACGTGAGGTAGATTATTTACAGAGAAATTGAGAATAGTTTATCCTAGAAAAAATATCTTTTATAACAAGTTATTTTTTATTTTAATATCCAAAGTAATGTCAAGTTCTAAATTATAAAGCAAACCAAAAAAACTACTGAACTAATTTTGTTGTGGTTTTCACTATTAGATACATTGATTCGCCGGCTTAGTTGAATTTGTGAATCAAGTCGGGGGAAAAGTTAGCACTAGCGCGCTTTCGTGGCGTATGCTGTCTAACTCGAAGCAAATATAACAAAATAATGTAGGAAAGAATTGTGTAAAATAAAATTAGCTACAATAAAGTCCGCGGTAGCATATATCTGTCTCTTATAGATAAGTAGTTAAAAGCGTATTTATGAAGGTATTAAGCGTATTTATGAAGGTATTCAAGGGGTCGCTAGTTTCATTATGTGGTTATCCACACGAAAACGGATCTATATCTCCGGTATGTCTGTGAACTTTTGTGAGTGGAATATTTCTGATTATGTATTTGAAAGGACTAACTTAATATTCGATCGAAAATTAAATAAATGACACATCTAGAACAGACCTGCCACAACTGGCAAAAAGTGGACACGCAAGGGTTTAAGGCGAGTTATGTACCCTAGAGCCTTGTAAAGATAGAATAGAAAGAAGCAAACAGCCAAATTACAAATCATTTAATTAATTGGGCGAACAAGCGAATGTTCACAAGTACACCTCTGGTCGTCCTCTGCCAGCATTTCCTTTCACTTCAGCCATATAAACCTTTTTAGTTAATCCTTCATTATTTCAACGTGTTCAAACCAGCGTAAACTACTTTTCTTTATTTTAGTCACAACATCATCTTTACCAATGAAAACATTCTACTAAGATTTTAGTCTTTTCAATGTGTATAATTTACAATATCTGAAAAGCTGGGTGAATACTATAAAATACAAGAATTGAAATTTATGGCAGTACACTCAAAGTGCTCGTAAAATGGCAAAATGTAATTCAAGGCAATTAGTACTAGGTATTTAAATTTTTTCACGTGACTTCTCTTCTGATGCGGCTTTTGCATGATATTTGAAAACGATGCATTGAATCGTAAAAATATACTTTATATGTGAACGACCTTAACAACATGTGGCGTGGCTAGGAGGGACAATGGTAACAATGCCGACATTTAGTTAGTTACCCATTTATCCATACTGAACTAAATGGATCTATTTTCGAAGTGAAAACTTCTTTAGGCGATTTTTGGTAGGGGAAAATGTTATGGGTTCACGCCACGACATGCTCTCGGCAGAAATGCCGACCATGGATTGCCCGGCACGAGAAAGTCCAGGCAAGCCTGCGGGATTGGATTCCCTAGTTATATCTTAAAGTATCTAGTAAAATTTGTTTGTTTGTAATGAATAAACTCAAAAACTTAAATTCTTTCACTAATAGAAGGCTACGATAACCCTGAGTGACATAGGCTATATTTTATATTGTTCGAACATATCCACATATACATATAAATTAAAAACCACTGTTATTCATAGTTTTAAGATTTCACTTCTGTTGGCAGTCCCCATGACTGCCTATGTCTTTTTTTAAGTGACATGGCCATCCACTCCGCAAATAAAATACTAGTAAAAATATGTGCTTAGGTCGCTCTTTTATTTTCAGAGGCTTTTAAATATGTGCCCTCCGCAGCAATAAAGTGGCTTTTTTTTGACTCGATTGAGACTTGACTCTGCTGTATTTATTTTAGAAATT
The DNA here is from genome assembly GCA_963924495.1 of Nemapogon koenigi. Lineage (NCBI taxonomy): Eukaryota > Metazoa > Arthropoda > Insecta > Lepidoptera > Tineidae > Nemapogon > Nemapogon koenigi. Next base: position 8,722,004 of record OZ004647.1, on the reverse strand, counting down.
GTATCCTAGTATGGTATTAGTGCATTAATAATATCTTTAATTATAATCATAGGATAAAAAATGTAAAATCTAATTTATGTGGCGCGTCCAGCTTCCATTTTTAATTAAATCGCGTTTAATGTACTTTTAAAATTTAAATGAACGAAAACTTTAACATCGTGTATAATACAGATCTTTTTATCCTCGCATTCTTTGTTTATGACTTACAAAGCTTACAAATTTGTCCGCAATAAAAAAACTAATTTCTTTGGCACCACCAAAACGTGCAAGTATCACTGTTTCAAATAAGTACTAAATATTTGTTTGGTTACTCCCCGCACTCCTCAAGTCACTTGGCATCGAACGACAGGAGCAGACGAGCGCAAAGTTCTCCGTGTCTCGTGTGAGAATCAAATGCATCCATATAATAATTACTAATTTCTATATTTCGAAAATTTTCACAGGCAAATGCGGAGGGCGCAAAATTTGTAAATCGTCAGCAGTATTTTATTTTATTTATTTTCCCCTATTTAGTTCCACAAAAGTGCACAGAGTAATTTGTGACAATTAACAGTTTGTAGATTCTGGTCTATTTTGAAATACAATGGAAACCACCCTCGAGGGAAAAACTACGGCCTAATTATATGGCCAATAATTATATATTTGTCTATGTAGGAAAGGTTTACAAGGTATATAAACCATATAAAACATCACAATTAACTATTTTCCTAGAGCTCTGTCTCGCGACACAAAACGATACCAACGAAATCTAAAGTAACTTATTACTGCGCACCTGATCAGTTTAACTGGTCAAAGGGCAAAAAAGGGGGAGCCCGTCTATGGCCCCTCCATAGGCTTAGTACTCTATGCTGAAACTACATATCCGATTCTGAAAATTCTTTCACTAGCATAAATTAAATAATAATTACTACTAATAGGAAGCTACATTAACCCAGAGTGCTTTAAACTATAATTTTTTGTTCTAAAATATCCACGGGCGAATCCAGGGGCTGTAAGCTAGTAGATAGTAGTATAAATAATGAGTAGCTGGCAAAAGCTAGTTTTTTTTCCAGATACTATAAATGAAAAGAGATTCTTATTCGAGCTTCTTAAGTCATCACAATGCAACTTTTAATCAAAGATCTATTTACTAAACTGAAAAAAATATATATTGATGTTAAGGATATGACAAATATTGTTATTGTTTTGAAAATATGATTAGAAACATTTTACTCGATAGAAAAAAATCCTAAAAGCACCTCTGAAAACTTTATTTATCAAATTTTATGGCTATAATAATATAGATGGTACCATTACAAAATTATTTCTATGTTGTATAAGATTTTATTTTAAATTGCGTTTTAAACAAAAATTATCACTTACGTTGAATCGCTTGATTCTAGATAAATGCGTTCTGTTCTTTCATCACTCATTTTCCCATCGACCACTTCCCCTTAAAGGCTGGTTTACATGTAGGTTAAGTTGTCAAGTAGTTAACTTAATTTTAGCGACTTGAATTCGCTGTTGGTCGTCATCTTGGGCTAACTAAAGAGCTTAACTAGTATTAAACGTGTAAACACATACTTAAAAATTAAGTCGCTGAAATTTAGTTAACTACTTGACAACTTAATACGTGTAAACCAGCTGTAAAGCGACAGGTAAATTTTTAACACTTATCTCGAGAACTGCACAATATGCAGCAGTGAAAACCGAATGCAATAGAGACAGAATCAATACAGACGTCCAACAGGGATTTTTTTTAATTATTACTTACTGTTTTCTTTTTGTCAAATCAACAGATAATTACTTATAACAATGATCACCTGTATTTTGTCTTAGTTAATTAAAGTCGCACGTCTTTCCAGGAATGGTCTGCAACATTTTTTTAAATACAAGACAACCTCTGGTGACCGCTACAATGTTGCAAACAGGTTTTAAGTCCCGAGTACTCGATACAGGACGAAAGTCGTCGATCTGGACTGATACCACCTGGTTATTCCCTACTAAACTGCAACAAGTTAAGTTAGTCGTTAAATGTCACTTTTACTTGTACAATGAAGATATGTATAGAAAACGAACTGAACGAAATGAAACCGGTGCTAGCGGTACATCCCGAAATTCAGTAAAAATCTGCAAATTGTGTTAAAAGCATGAAAATCGGAACGATTGATATTTAGGCCATACGAATCAATTTGACCCGTAGCACGAAAAAAAAAACAAAAAAGGGGACGAGTTATGACGTTTCTTCTGCTTCTGAAACTTATCGCTTACTAAGCCTATTCTAAAAATATATCACATCATTATATTTCAGTCACTTGTTTTAAATTAAAATAAAAATCATTTTCAAAACATACCAAGTTTGGGCTCCTCCAGATATGATACGGTTGAATCGATAAACCGATAAGATCTGATGTAACACAAAATTGATTTCCGAAGTCCTTTGATAGCCGTTATTAATAATGATATGTAATTACATTTCCTGTATCAATAATTATGATTAATAAATAAATAAACTCCCCAGGGTACCCAGCGGAAGACAAAGTTACATGACTCAAAAACTACTGGACCGATTTGAAAAATTCTATTTACATCTTATTGTTCGCAATTACGCGAAGGTTATATGCTATTTAACATCACGCTACCTATACCAAAGGGGGTGAATTGTATTCCTAATACAACGCGTACGAAGTAGCAGGCAAACAGCTAGTTAAAAATTAAAGGGGGTCCATGGAGAAAAAACAATACATTGTATACAAACGTCTAACTATTTATAATGCCATACTAAATAACAAATAATTAAAACCGACTAAGTGTGAGTCGAAGTCGCGCAATTTTTTTTATTAAACTATTTAAAAAATATGTAATTTTAAATATTGTACGGTGGTGGAGCCCTTCGTGTGCGAATCCGACTCGCACTTGGCTGGTTTTTCTATGGGATTTTTGTATGAACTCCCAAGAATTTCTTCATAGACCATCGCAGGATTCACAGGAAAGATGAAAATAAAATTAGAATCGTTTCTAGAATGAATTATAGTCCATTTAATAAATGTAAATTTTGTCAAGACCCGTCTGCATAACGTCTACAGTATCTAATCGTATTGACATTATCAATGACATTGGTGTATACAATGTCAATGTTTATATAAACGGTTGACAACAAGATTAGCCAAGATCAGGAAAATTTGCATAGTAGGGTTAGCAGTCCTAAGTATTTTTGACTCCAATACCAAAAACGACGGGTCACCCAAGAATGTCCGCACAAATCCGTGTACTGTTTTTTATAGAGAAGTTTACAGTGATCTTGCCACCGCCTGTTTATTAAGCATAGGTGGTTGGTCCATGTATGCGCGCGACTGGCAGAGCATAATACAGTGCGCCAGCCTACTATGCCGACCCGTAGATATGCTTTTTCACGCTTGAAGCAGGAAATACCGACGCCGGAAGTTCGTTCCACATTTTGACAGTGCGACATAGGAACGAGTCACTAAACTTTTTCGTTCGTATGCAGATCCACTGTGTGAGGATGAAGTTTGTCCGACCCAGCAATTTACTCGGTATTCTAGTGTTGGACACTCTCGGGTCGGGCTTTCCTTGGCTGGCCATTGGTGCGGACTTCCTATCTTAGACTTATGGTTTTGAGTCAATTAAAGTTTATGTATGTATGATGAAAAACTTGGGAATATTTCTTGTATTTTTTTGGTAAATTTTTGAAATTTTGACTAGGCATAGGCACTCAACTCACCTGATACAGCCAGAGCTCAAAACAGAATGTGTGATAAAGCGTATTGAACGTATCCGGAACGATGTCATTAGAGAAGAATGCCTCCGCAATCCGCATGAAAGATGATGTTGTGAGTTGTAACTAAAATGAAGAAAAGTATTACGCTGTGTTGGACACGTTGAAAGAATGAAGGATGAAAGATTGACTAAAAAGGTTATATGGCTGAAGTGAAAGGAAATGTTGGCAGAGGACGACATAGGTGTACTTTTATTGAACATATAAAAAATGTATTGATCGATGGAAATATTAAAAAATACACACAATCGCCGAGCATGTATGAAAGGTATGATGACTATAAAAGAAGCGAAAGAGATATGTCTGGATCGTAACAAATAGCATTCGATTGTCTCTGCCTACCCCTCTTGGGATAAAAGGCGTGACGAAGCCGAAGCCGAAAGTTGTACTGCAATAATTTTGTCTTGTGTTATTCTGTCTGTTGTCTTTGCTTTATATTCATGCGTCTGTATATAAAAATGAATACAGAGTAACTTTGAATAATCTTGGATTTGTATTAAAAAACAGGTTTGAGTTATAAATAGGTACCTAATGTTTCCCATTCTGAATTTAAGATGCATTTTATTAGCATATTCTGAGGAATATTGACACCATTTGCGATCATTAAGAGTTCCTCGACCATAAAAACAAACTTGAACTAATTTTTTTTCTTCACGCGTTGCCTAACGGCTCCCGAAACCGTGAGGTATATTTAAATGGAAACATTCCAAGACTTGTTGACATATTTTTAGTATTTTACCAAGAACATAAAATATTGAATATATTTAATGTATCAATGTTATTTTTATCATTGATGAAAGTTATGTAGTTTTAGATATATTTGTACCGAAACTCACCCTGATTTCATTGTTTTCACGGGAAATATCAGTTTATTGCATGCCAATTATATATTTAAAAATACGTTTTTACACATTTCATAGATAAACATTTACACTCTTATTAATAAACTCGAAGTAGCGACGTAGTAACTAAACTGTATTTCGTCTCCGTCTAACAAATCTGCAATTCATTATGATAGACGGAGACGAAACAAAGTTTAGTTACTACGTCGCTACTTCGAGTTTATTAATAAGCAAGTGCAAATAGAATTGCACACTTTTCATATTCATCATGCGATTGTGTGTACCTACTTTAATATTGTCATCGATTAATACATTTTTTATATGTTCAATAAAAGTACACCTAGGTTGTCCTCTGCCAGCATTTCCTTTCACTTTAGTAATATAAACCTTTTTAGCCAATCTTTCATCCTTCATTCTTTCAACGTGTCCAATTCAGCGTAAACTACTTTTCTTCATTTTAGACACAACGTCATCTTACACTCCACATTCTTCTCTAATGACATCGTTATGGTTGCGGTCAATACGCTTTATATCACACATTTTACGTGAAGACCGCATTTCCACTGCATTTATCTTACTTTCATGCTTCTTATTCCATACCCAAGTCTCGCTTCCATAAGTAAGTGATGGAACTAAAATATTTAACTTTTAGTTGTAAGTTTTCTTTTATTTTTTGCATTTCAAAACGGGCGAAACTTAATAATATATTCACTATCAGAGAAACAAAAAATACTCACTATGAACCTTAAACATATCATCAAAATACATTCAGCAGTTTCACAATTATTGGACAATCATTGGGACGGACAGACAGTAATTTTTTTTTAATCTTAATTTTCTTAGTAAATGAAATAAGTACAGTTTGCTTTATATTTGCTTATGCATAAATAGAAGGCAATTATCACATTAAATTTTATCTGCGATTCAAGGCAGATTTAAATAAATAGGTACAACTGTATTAATAAGAATACTCTATTTAAAACTAGCTGTCCGTCCCGGCTTTGCTTGTGATTCAGCCATAATTAATTATCTTCAGAACCCGAACGAAGATTGGTAGGGGGAAATCTTATGGGTTCGCGTCACCGACATACTATGGTATCTTAGAACGAAGCCCGTAGAACAGCTGTAGCAGCGCCATCTAGTCGCTGAACTGGACCAAGCTGGACCCAACTATCAATACCAGATACATTTATTTGTAAAATGGCTCGATAGAAAAAAAATCGTCACCGTTGCCGGCCCCAGGGTACCCAGCTGAAAACAAAGTCTTCCTCACTTAGCCGAACATTTTTTGAGGCTATACCTAACTCCAGCCAGCTCTGCTGAAGTATGTAGATGGAAAAGCCTCTTTGTACGGTTTGTCGGATAGATTTTTTATTATAAAAACCCATTGGTACATGGTCAGATGTGGGGATCGAACCCGTGACTTCTCAGTTGTGAGCCGACGTTTTACCCACTCGACCACCGACGCCCCTAAGATGCTAGATGCCGTTATATACCTACAGTTATCACTTCTATCGGCAGTCTCCATGACTCCATATGCATTTTTTTATAAAAAGTTTAATTAAGTATTGTTTATAAAATAATATAAAAAGTATTAAATAGTTATTTATCATCGAATGACGATAATGCGTTAATTATTTTGCGATAACAGAGTTCACCAGTTATACCTTACAATGAAAAGTTTGTGTACGTGTTAATAATATATTGTTGTATTTATTTATAAAAATACATTTTATCTGAGCATATTATGTATTAAGTAATTTAAATTGTACGTAAACAAGCATCTGCCCACTGTTTCGTCTCGTTGGAAATGGAACAAAAAAGTAATATATCTTTTTACCAAACACAACATTCGGTCAAAAAAATCACAAATTTTCGAGTTATTTGAAAAAACTGGCCACGTTGCGAGAAGTGTGTTCCGTGCCATTTTTTCGATCAGACCTTTAAGACAGGATTCTCGTTTAGGTTTTCCTGTAAACTAAAGGCCTAAAAAAAGGAGATAAGGCGTGGGAGGGTAACGGTCAATTTTCTTTAATATAATTTAAACCATGCATTTAAGAATTAAAAAAAAATTATTCTACACAATTATTTCCTACATCATTTTGTTATATGTCTGACGGATTAGATGTCTAAAAAGCTATGATGCAAAATGCTGAGATAGAATGTTGGGTATTTTTTCATACTCTAAATGATATAATCACTGATTTTCCATTTATAAAATAAATTTGAATATTAATGTTAAAACAACAAACAACATGGAACTGCTGATGACTGAAATGCTTGCTAACGATAAAGAAGGATAGCGGCGACATGTGGTCCCATAAAGTCTATGAACATTTCTAATATGTATATGATTATGTTTTGAGATTATTACATAGAGTTTAGATCCGTATCATTATTCATATGCTAAAGTAGAAGTAGTTTGACGTCATATAGCTTTGTGCATATAATAAATAATAGCTGAACTAAAACCACATGAAGTTCTGTTAAAACATACGTGTCTTTTTATTGTAAATTTTTTAAGTAAGAGTTTAAAAAATATTATTATTAATTCTACAAATGTAAAATAGGTTAAAAAATATTATGTAAAATTAAGAATGTTAAATTTAAAAAAAGATGCAAAGTTTGTTTACCAAATAAAGACAAGTCTAAAATACTCATGCATGTATTTTTTTATCTATTTGTTTAATCCAAAATATCTGATGTTTATATCTCAAAAAAATAAATCAAGGCAACGCGTGAAGAATGAAAAAAAAACTCGAGGTGTCGTGAGAAACCCGGTTGGAGCGAAAGTTAGTTATTATGTACTAGTTGTGCCTTACGGTTGCAACTGCTCCGCTCCTTTGTGTCGTAGCGTGATGTTTTATAGCCTATAAGTATAACCTTCCTCAAGAATTGGGCTATCAAATGCAATTCAATTCAATTCAAAGATCATTTATTTCTTAGGTATACAAGATACACTTGAAATCGTCAATTTTATACACTTCTCTCTACAAACCTAATTAAAGAAAATACATTTTTACAGCAATTTAAAAATACAATAAATACAAATCAAATGTCAAATAAAATTAATATTGGTACATGTCAGAAATTCAATAAAGAATATACAATTACAATCTAAGTACATTAGTGATTAGTCAATTAAAATCAATTTATATAATTTAATTGTTGTTATGCCCATGGATGCTTATAATTAACAAATAAATAAATTAAATTAGGTCTGCAATAAAAAGAAAGAAGTAAAAAAAATAATATAAAATGTGTCATAAATAGACGGTCCAAAATCAAATCTTTTCAAATCCGACTAGTAGTTCCAGAGACAAAGTCATTTTACAATGTATTATATTGTCTCAAAGGCTAATCGACTCCTTGAGTACCTAAATGCCAGCGTGATGGGAACTATGCCACTAGACAACGATGGAGATATTTTTAATTTTTAGTTCAGAGACAGTTGAAGAACTGAAGAATGATATAGGCTACTTTTTGTCCCGGGACAATATTGAGTTAAATCACATATTAAACAGCTATGCTTCTCGAGTTTCGTAGGGCACGTAGAGTCTGCGTAGCTCTTCTTCTGTAAAGTAGAAGATTTTTAAAATTGTATTTTAATTTAATTTATTTTTTGTATATTTCCAATGTTATTTATCTATACTAATAATAAATCTAATGAGTTTGTTTGTTTGAACGTGCTAATCTCTAGAATTACCATTGCATTTCATAGAAGGTTATAGGCTATATGACAGTCGCCTGATATCCCAAGAGGGGTAGGCAGAGACAATTGAATGTCATTTGTTACTTTCGCTTCTTTTATATTCATACATGCTCGGCGATTGTGTGTACTTTTAATATTTTCATCGTTCAATACATTTTTTATATGTTCAATAAAAGTACACCTAGGTCGTCCTAGCATTTCCTTTCAGTTCAGCCATATAAACCTTTTGAGTCAATCGTTCATCCTTTATTATTTCAATATCTATTCATACTAAAATTGATGACTGACCTACAAAAAGTCACCGCTGTCGGTCTTATCAGATAATGTTCGCCCGGTCATATTACATATATCATTGTTGCCAAGTAGTTGCATATAAATAAACATTGTATTTTATGCTGTTTTTTTTTTCGTGATAAAGTATGATATGTGTATGCTTTTACGCGCGTCTGATGATAGGTACGACGTGACAAATCTCATTTAATAGAAACATAAAAGCTGGGGCGGCATTCGTGTAAAAATGTAAAAAAAAAAACAAAATTCATGAGCTTTTTGTTGGTAGAAACCTCTACTTTCTGTAATACATTGCTATGGAAAATTTTCTATAAAGACAAAAAAAAGTCCGCGGTAACATAATATATCTGTAGCATACCATATTGTACCCGGGCGAAGCCGCGGGCGGGGTCACTAGTGATACAAAATTCTAAAAAGCAATGAACTCAGTACACCGCGCGGCTTATTTTGTCGATATAGAATCTCTTTTAAGAGAGATATACTGCAAAAATAATCGATAATATTACCAAGGATAAGATAAGATAGACCAAGATGCACGTACCAGAAACATGAGAAAGAACGATTTCACAAAAAATCGGTCTTGCGAAAATACACAATATGGACATAATAATATGCTCTTCCAGTATTATACAAAAACTATTAGCAATAGCAAGTTGTAGTTAATGTTTTCATAAAGTATGTGAAATTATCTATACTATAGATTATATAGGATAAATACGAGAAAATGGTACATTAGTAAATATATTAAGAGAACTCGAGTCGCAAAATCGGTTGAAAATACGCGTGAAATTGATGACTTTTAGACGTAACTGATTTAATTTTTTTTTATTCATACTGTGTCAAATATATTTATCTTTCGAAAGCTATTTAAATTTCGAACCTAAGACATATAGTTGTCGCGTAATTTAGGAAGTCGTAAAGCATGTAATTTGTATGGGACAAAAGTTATGCGTCGCTCTGTTTAATTTTGAAATTACAGACAGTCACTTATAATATTTTATTTATTTGTATAGATAATATTAACATATTCAAGGCTGCACAGTGCACACTGCACAGTAGTTACGCAATCACAATATATCACATGTAATACTCGGCTAGGCAATAACAAACTTGATAACCTAATTTACTTTAGAGTACTGCAAAAGGATAAGCAATGCAACAAACACCTATTATATACCCATATATTCATCACTACTTATAAAATAAAATCCCCTGTCGCGTCTGTATGTCTGTTTGACCCCAAGTCACCAAAACTACTGTAAAAAAAGTCCGCCTTTCGGTGTGGTCAGAATTATACAGAACAGTTGGCAAGCCTGTTGCCGCACTTAAGGGCCCTATATCCATAATTTGTATGGAGATATTACTATTCCAAATTTCTCTGTAAATACTCCACCTGTGTCACTGTAATTTAGCATATAGTTACTTATTCAATATATCTAAATGAAATAGTAGTTTCTTTTATTGGTTTTATTTAATAGGAAATATGGGTGGTAGTCGTGATAGAATAAAGGATTATTCTGCCCCTGCTGTCTCTTTCATAATCTATCACAAAACTCTAAAATTTTTTAAAGCGCTGTTTTACAATTATTCTTCAATTATCTATATATATAAAAATGAAACCCGTTTTCCGTTGTCACGACATAACATGAAAACGGCTTGACCGATTTGGCTGATTTTAGTCTTAAAATATTCCTAGATATCCAGGGAAGGTTTAAAAGGTGAGACAATTCGAATAATTACCGAAAAACCCCTAAAAACAGCCCTTTTCTTTTCCCATAATAACAGAGTCAATTTGAACCTTATTGCTATTCTATAAAGTTCATTTTAAATTAAAAGCACTCATTGTTGTCTATGCAATGTAGATGTGTTCCTAATGTCACCGCACAAATTTAAAATTCGCGTGCGTGTTGGAGAATCTAATGTCGCGTTCCGACACTCAACAAAAGTGATAATATCGCGAACGCGACCAAATTGAATAGTCACAAAATGTAATTTAAGTAATTTAATAGATCATTAGTAGTACTGATTTTCAATTTGGTCGGCTTCGCGAAACTTAATTTTGCCTAGGAGTAGGGGTAGGAGTAGAGGTAGGAGTAGGGGTAGGAGTAGAGGTAGGAGTAGGGGTAGGAGTAGAGGTAGGAGTAGGGGTAGGTGTAGGGGTAGGGACGGTTAGGGTAGGGTAGGGGTAGGGTAGGGGTAGGGGTATTGGTAGGGGTAGGGTAGGGGTAGGGGTAGGGGTAGGAGTAGGAGTAGGGGTAGGAGTAGGGGTAGGAGTAGGGGTAGGGGTAGGAGTAGGGGTAGGAGTAGGAGTAGGGGTAGGTGTAGGGGTAGGGTAGGGTAGGGGTAGGGGTAGGGTAGGGGTAGGGGTAGTGCAGGCAAGCCAACGTTTGGGCAGGACAACGTCTGCCGGGACCGCTAGTATAGATATAGAATTGAAGACTAATGGTAAAACAGCGCTTTAAAAAAATTTAGAAATATATCGCTTTTTTTGTAGTTTATTGAAAATTCAAAAAAAAATATTTTATGATTTTTTAATTTGGCAAAAATAATAAAATAATAATTATTTTAAATTATCAATAAGCTACCAAAAAATTCGATATATATAATTGAAGGGTATAACAGCCCTTTAAAAAACATTCACACTCTTATTAATAAACTCGAAGTAGCGACGTAGTAACTAAACTGTATTTCGCCTCCGTCTAACAAATCTGCAATTCATTATGATAGACGGAGACGAAACACAGTTTAGTTACTACGTCGCTACTTCGAGTTTATTAATAAGAGTGTCAGAGTTTTGTGATAGATTATGAAAGAGATAGCAGGGGCAAAGTTAAACCAGCCATATTTTCTATTCAATAAAACCTACGACTAATTTCACTTAGATATATTCAATAAGTAACTATATGCTAAATTATAGTGACACAGGTGGATTATTTACAGAGAAATTGGGAATAGTTTATCCCAGAAAAATTCCCAGTATTCCTTTAATGGACCTAGATGTGTCACTTTTTTAACAGACGTAAATATCTGTTATTTTAAAAGAAGGTACCTGCCCTCCGAAGCACGAGGAGTCGATTAATTTTTGGAACGAGTGGGAATTAACCCGGGACCTCCGATTTCAAGACAACGCTCTACCAATTAGGCTATCAGTACCTAGTAATATTTATTACATACATACAAACGTCTGTCCGCAGTTTCACCCGCGTTAGATCCAAAAAGAAATAATCCCGTAGGTGTAATTTGCCCCTCCCCTACCCGCTTTCGCGGTATAAAAAGTAGTATATGCCATTCTCTGACCCCTAAGCTACCACTATACAAAAAATCATGTCGATCATGTGAAAAACATAAACAAATCTATCCCACGAGAACTATAATTTTTTCCGGGATAAAAAGTAGCCTATAATATGTGCTATTCCAGACTATAATCTATCTCTGTGCCAAATTTCATCGTGATTAAGTAACAAACATACATACACCCATATAAACTTTCGCGTTTATAATATTTATAATTTAAATTACGTATTGTGTAGGTTATAGGTATTAAAATTATTGTAAACCGAAATTATATAACATACTAGCTTTCCTCCCGTACTTACTTTCATCCCCTATTATTTAAAAAAAAGTTGCCTATTTCCTTCCATAGGGATTAAACTTTCTCCATATCAAATTTCATCAATATCGGTTCAGTGGTTTAGTCGTGAAAGCGTAATAGACAGACAGACAGGTCGCTAAGTTTCCTATAATAGTGTAAAATCTTAACATAAGACTTTATTTAAACTTTCTCCAACTTTACTCTTAGGGTACCCACTACCCAACGAAAGAGAAGTTAAGGGAGTGACAATTTCCTTTGAGGTATTTTGAGGTCAACACTTATTAGTCGTTCTTTCTTCTTGAATTTTGACCTTGACTCTACTAGAACTATTATAAGTTTAATAAAAAGCATAGGCAGTCATAGGGACTGTCGACTGAAGTGAAAACATGAAAATAACAGTGATTTTTAATTTATAAGTATATAACGCGTCCGGACCAAAATGCGCAGCCAAAAATGGAACTTGGAAGCCAGTATACGAATTCCTGCCCGGACATTCTCGGATTGAGCAAACTCGGGCCGGGCAATCCATGGTCTTCTGCTCTGCGGAAAACATTCAAAAAGTAGTTTCTTCTTTAATCTGAAAGGTAGGCAGGCAGGTAGTAGTTCCTTAAAAAAACGTATATGACAGACAAACAGACAACGAGGGTTAATTTTGTACGGAATCCTAAAAGGAGCCAATCCTACAGATAACACGAAATTCAGAAGTGAACAGTCAATTTAGCCACCACTGTACTTACAATGCAAGAGGGGCACAATAGTCTGATGAAATTCAAGAAACTCAATTTGAACCGAAATAGGTTACGCTCCATTGTAGGTCAGTGTTGTGATTTCTAGTGGGACTGTCCATGCAAATACCATATTCGGTTAATTTATAACAATTTGAACTTTATTAACAACTTATCAGAGTTACATTTTGTGTACACAATATTTGTAATGGGATACAGAGGACCCTTCGTTCTTAAATTATAGTAACTTTTTGAATATTGCGAAAACCGCAATACAAATTACTTCCCATCCCGTATTTACACGCTCTAGGGAGCTGGGAAATAGGTGCAGTGTTTTTAAACACAGAAACATACATTTTAAACATCTAATTGCAATGAGACAGAATGAATACCTCAAAAGAACTGGTCAAAATGCTCAAAATTTTGCTCCTGCTAAATGAAGAATATTTGTCTTCCGCTGGGTATATGTCGGTAACGGTAATACGGTTTCCGGTAAGGTAATTAGGTCATGATGAAAGGAATTAAAATGAAGAACAAACCAGAATTATATAAAAGCGTCATGTGTCCAAAAATTTACCGCCACGATTTATCAATTTTGGAATAATTTCTTATTATCAAGAGATAGCATAATATTAAAAATAATAACACCTATTCTATGTTCTTATAATATTGTCTTTTTATCAAGATGTATTTCGTATAATTGGGTACTCTATTTTAGTGTACTATTTTAATCTCAGCTTCAATATATCTATCTATCATCACGCTTTTTATCCCAAGAGGGGTAGGCAGAGACAATCGAATGCCATTTCTAACTTTCGCTTCTTTTATCTTTATCATACCTTTCATACTATACTCGGCGATTGTGTGTACTTTTAATATTTCCATCGATCAATACATTTTTTATATGTTCAATAAAAGTACACATTTTTCATCCTTCATTCTTTCAACGTGTCTAAACCAGCGTTAACCACTTTTCTTCTTTATTCTGTATTCTAAGGAATATATTTCTATTTTTATGCAAATATAGTTTATTAAACGTATTAATTTTTGCAACGATCCAATAATAATTTTCCCGGGAGAATGAGACATTTTTTTTAAATAATTTGAATTTAATTAAGATTACCCATATAAATAGTGATACAGATCTAATTTTAGCAGAATGTTGCTGAACTAACTTTAAAATTCATATTTGCATGCATCGTTTAAAAAACTTATTCACAAGTTGATGTAAGGTGAGCGACGTCTGCCAGGATATTGCGCGGTATACGTGCGAAGTGGGTTATAAAGTGGGATATTTTATGCAGTTTTTATGTCCTACAAACTCGGACGGATAGCGAAGGATTGCAGTTTAAACGAGGTTTGCTTTAACAATGCAGAGTTGCTTGAAACTTGGGACTATCCTGGATTTTATACTCTTTATTAGTATTATTGACATTTTTAGGTTTATTCTAGAAGTTAATGAAATTTAGAGCAAAAATTGTTTGTTTAGACACCATAAAAGCCATAGGAAGACATTTTTTTTGTTTCATATCCATGCGTTCGAAATCACAGGCAAGAAGCTAGTAGTTGTAACCGACTTCAAAAAGAGGAGGAGGTTCTCAATTCGTCGGAATCGTTTATGTTTTTTATGTATGTTCCCTGATTACTTGAAGACGCCTGGACCGATTTGGAAAATTATTTTAATAGAAATTGTCGGGCCCATGTTTTTTAATCCCAGACTCAAAAAGAGGGGTGGCATCGTAGCTCCATAGCTTTGTTTGAAAGGTGACTTGATCGAGAGTGTTTTTAGTTATGGTTCAAGAAAATCTATCCAGCCGTTTGAAGATTATCATCTCTTTTATAGTCGGTGAAGGGATGTGAGCAACTTACTAGTCTGATAGATTCGAAATTTAGTATCCTGTGATTTAATATTACAAAAACCTTGACCTGAAAAAAAGGTCTGATTTCAAAATGATAGCCTATATTTATACGAAGTATTTATGTTTGTTTGGTCTGCCTGTCTGCAATCTTCATATTTATAAGGCTATAAAATTACTGAAAGGATTTTGATGAAACTTTTAGCAGTCATGTCAGGATTTAACTAAATAATATATGATGAAAGCTCCCGGGAACCGTTGCCGGCCCCAGGGTACCCAGCTGAAGACAAAGTCTTCCTCAGTTAGCCGATGATTTATTGAGGCTATACCTAACGATTGGCCAGCTCTGTTGAGGTATATTAAGATAGAAAAGCCTTTAAGTGTGGTTTGTCGGGTTAGTCGGTGGTCGAGTGGGTAAGACGTCGGCTCACAACTGAGAAGTCGCGGGTTCGATCCCCAAAGACGATCATGTACCAATGGGTTTTTAATTAAAAACTTATGTACATAAATATTATATCGCCCACATAAATGGCTAAGTTAATGGAATGGGGTGAGCAGAATAGAATATTATGTTGATAGTATAGTGTTTGATAGAAGCGGAACTAAATAACATTGTATCGGTCGTATGCGGACTCCTAAGGAAAGCAAAATGTATGTGCTATCTTTTTGACTAAAATACCTACTTTTATTAAGTTTTTCTAGTTACAATATTTCTGTATTACAAATAGTGAACTGGTTAGATAAAAAAAACTAAAGAGGTTCTAAAATAAAGGCAAGAACGAATCGTTCCATAGTCTCTGCTCCAACCCATGTTGCAATACTGTTTATTTTGTATTTCGGTTTATTTGTATTGCCCGTTATAATTTTCATTTAGAATATTTACTCACTCGTAATCTCGTAATCCTCGAAACATCATAATAATATCAAAAGACCTTTTCAATGACACAATCACTCAAAAAAAATATTTCAACTTTACATAAAGGGAAGATAATTAAAAAAAATTACAGCTATATTCAAGAAATAATGTAGTTTTTTTTTTAAATCTATACAAATAAATAAAATTGATGAAAAATGAGTTCTATCTTTTCGCCCCCCGACTTTACCTGTGGATTTTTTTGAAATCTATCAAGAATTTATACCGAAGGGTAAAAAATACCTATATCGCTCTCTGGACCTCCAATCTATTTTGACGTCAAACAAGGACAAACACACTTTCGCATTTTTATTGTAGATCTATCTATCATCACGCCTTCGCTTCTTTTATACTAATCATACCTTTCATACATGCAATATTAGATAGGATTGATTTCATGCGAAAAGTAGACGAATTCACATAACACTGTGCCAAAAGTAACAGGAATGTTAGTAATTAAAATATTAATATGAATTTATAAAGAATACATTAGAGAACAATTTACGAGATTTTTATGGCACTAGTAAATTTTAGTGACGTTACAATATTAAATGTATGTCGATAAAATGGCCTTAATGTCACCAATTTAGGTACAACTTTAATCGGGTTTTACCGCCTTCTGCGGTAGGTCGCCCCGCCAATCTTGAGCTCGTAAAAAGATATCAGTATTCCACAAAAGCTTTAAAATAATTTAACGACCGATAAAATATAATATATTCATTTCTATACTTTGCACTATTAAATGTGGGACATATCCGCTAAAACGTGCAAAAATTAGACCAATCATAGGGATTATGTTGTATGGAATCCTTTAAATTGCTATGTTTAACGTACAGTTAGTTATTGTTACATACATCAAGCCCTTCGGTCATTGGACTATTATCACAAAATGATATTTCAGTGAACTGAAAAGTAACTTAAATCTGGTACAAATATAGGGGGTGGAGGGGTGGGTTGCCAACACCCGGGTATCAGATCCACAGATTAGTAATGTATGATAGACCGTGAAAAGCGAGTATGCACGGTACAGTCGCCTGTCTTTATTAATCTGTGCACGGTTACCCATATTATTTTGTAAGCAACAGAAATACGGAATGGGGAAGCTGCTCTTATGTGGTCCCCAAGAAATATTTTATATGCCACAAATTTGATTTACCTCAAACCATATAATAGAATCTAAGCTTTACTGTTCTTCATTATCTGATGATGACTCTATCTAAAGGCTTACCAGCTCCGATACCGTTCCAATTTGTGTTAAATAAACAAATCAAAGCGGCTGACAGATAATTCCCATTACTATTTCATTACCTACTACTAATTTTCTGTAGTTCTAGTTATGCAGAAAAGAGCCAGCTGGTCCACATCGAAGTCAAACTAAAATATTTACGAACTTGCTTAAAAAATTATAGAAATAAAAACTAAAACTTCTCGTACAGCCATTGATGATTGTTTCTCTTTTTAAAATTTATTATTCGAAAGCTTTGGTCATTTTGTGGAATGGTTCCTTTCTGCATGACTCTGGCCATTTATAATATGCATCTCAGACAAGATTTTCGTTTAAGTTTTCCTGTACCTAAACTAATTTCCCTATTTTTTCAAAATTTTAGAATCAGTAGTTCCGGAGATACGGGGGGGGGGGGTCCATTTTCGTATATTTTTTAATATAATTTAAACTAAGTATTTATTTTTTAAGAATTTTGAATTACAAAAAAAAATCGTAGTCTAGAATCTGACTCCGACTCTTACGTATCGGTTAGTTGTCATGGTAACCACTAGACCAATTGAATTTATTAGTCCTCGGTGAAATTAAGCAACACATTTTCTCTTCAAAAATATTTTCCGTTTTCGGTCAGAACTTTCAGAATGAAAATTTGCTTTTAAGTTTTCGTATACTATAAGAGAATATTCCCTATTTATTTATTACTAGTTGTCCGCTTTGCCCGTGGATATTTTCGAACAAAATAAAATATACCCTAATTCACCTCTGCCCACCCCGTTCCCGTCGTCATATAGCCTATGTTACTCAGGGATACTGTAGCATTCTAATGGTGAAAGAATGATCAAAATCCGTCCAGTAGTTTTTGAGTTTATTCGTAACAAACATACAAACATACACACAAAAATACAAATCTTTCCTCTTTATAATATTAGTATAGATTTTAGACTCAGTAGTTTCGGAGATAAGAGGGGGAGGAACGATGAATTTTCGTATATTTTCTTTAAGAGCTCTCTTGCTCGCGTAACCAACGCACGTGTTCCAAAATTTTGCATCTCTTTCACCCAATATCCGAGCAAAAGAAATAATAGAGAAAGAAAATTTCCAAACCAAATTGGTAAATAAAATACACAAAACGGACTTCAGCAATTCAAGTTAATGGATCCATAAAGTATGTGAAATTATTTTTACTCGATATGTAAAAATAAATATACATTAGTAAATATATTAAGAGAAATGGAGTAGCAAATCGGTTAAAATATGCGTAAAATTTATGACTTTCAGGGCTTCATGAAACCTAGGTGTAGCTGGACATATTTTTTACATATTGAGTATAGATAATTTAATATACTTAAGAATCCATTACTAGAACTTGCTATTTTTAAAAAGTTTTGTACAATACTTCTAGTTTCTTTTTAGACAAAATACGCATAAAAAGAATTATGTTTAATATTAATTATTTCTATTATAAAAAAGTTATTTTTTATTGATTTGGCGCAACATAAAAGCCGAAAATAGTTAAGTAAGCCCATATTTAGACATTTTTACTGATTAGTTAATTAGTTTATCTTAATTACATTTTTGTATGGAAAACGAACCACCTTAAGTCCGTTAATTTGATTTCTCTTCATTTTGGGTCACATAATTTTTATTAAATTTTACTGTCGGCAAACCAACAGTTTTATGTTGAATAATTTGCATATTAAATAATTTTCCGACGTTGAATTAAATTATAACAAACTCAATGCGCTCATTACGATAGAGTCATAAGTCGTAAAATATTGCAGCCGTCGTAAAAAGTTGGCGCGAAATAAAAACTGTTCGACCAAAAAGTTGCCGACCCATTGAACATTATGTCGATAGATTATGGCGCCAGTGCAACCCTAGCGAGGAAGGATTAGAAATAGGTTTTTAAACGGCTGCCATGCGGTTGTAAATAACAATTTTATAGTGCTCAAATTATTTTTATTTCAGTTTTAGACTACCGAGTATTTTTGTCATCGCTCTTATTACAAAATCTGACCCATAAAATTATTTTGAATGTAAAAAATATAACATTTGGTGTCTCTGACAAAATTTTTAAGAACTGTAAGATATCTGTTTCCATATTTGTGCTAACTTTAAGTCCTTCATAACGTTTGTCCAATACTAATTATATGTTGCAGCTATATGTAAATTACGCGATAACTATATTTCCTGGGTTTGAAATTAAAATTGCTTCCTAAAGATTGATATATTAAACATGATATAAACGAAATAAAATTTTCAAAATCAGTTAAACATATGTTTTATAAAGCCCTGAAAGTCCTCAATTTTTCGCGTATTTTTAACCGACTTTGCGACTCAAATTCTTTTAATATATTTATTAAAGACATTAAAGTACAAATTTTATTTCGTTTATTTCAGGTATTTTAAAAAAACATTAATATTATAACTTGCTTTTCATAATAGTTTTTGTAATGATAGTCATACAGCCGAAGTCTGTTTCGTGTATTATCGCAAGACAGGTTTTGTTGAGAAATCGTACTTTCTCATGTTTCTGGTACGTGAATCTTGGTCTATCTTATCTTATCGATTTTAATAGCATTCCATCTCGCTTACATCTGTCTAAAGAGATACATGGACTAGAGATAAATCGCGCGTAAAACTGAGTTCGTTGTTGGCGTTTAAGGAAATGCCAATATTTGATTTAGGAATTGCTACCGTGTGAGTATGACTGTGTAAAATTAATTACAGTACGTAGACAAAACCTCAACTAGAAAGAGAAAGATATAATTTCCCGTAGTGACAAAGTAGGACAAAAAATAGCATCGCGGGCAATCGGTCTATTACCTCTTCCTCTTTCTAACTGAGATTCAATATACAGTCCACACCGTCAGGCTCCCACGACTAGTGGAAAACGTGAATCCAACCAAAACAATATTTTGCTCTTGACACGTTTCTCCATTCTTGAATTAAAAAATCATAGTGTGCGCCTGTTAAATCAGTCAGGAGTGTCAGGACAGAAATATACAGAAACTTGTATAAAAAACTTTCTAACATTGTTGTGCAAAGGGTCATGAGAAAACCTACATTACCTTACTTCATTCTTAGAAAATATAATTATTTAATAGATATACTTACTTCTAAAGCATTTCTCATTGTTATAATATTACTAATACCTATTATATTTATTACTCAAACACTCTGCAACATCTAAGGCGAGTAGTGGCACTAATGGTCTGGCTGCGTGTCGTGGCAATTTTTGATGCACAATCGTCTGTTTTTATTTTACAAATATTGCTATATTTGCTATATCTTAATCTCATTCGTCCAATTGCCATACGATCCACCGAAATCGACTACAGACTCGTCCAATTCTTATCGCGCGGCCCACCATCCGTTTTCAAATCGTTGTATTTGTGGTTGATTTCGATGACCGGAACGATCTGTCACACACACACATCCACACGCCTTTGTTTAATCGAATCTTGTGTGTATGTGTGGGTTAGTGAATAGCATGTGATCTAGATCGTATGATTTACATTGCTAATGTGTGGCCTGTCTTCAATCTCGATCGTACGGCGTTAACAAATACATTTTTTTTTATCACTGTGTTACTGGCGTTTTAGTTTCATTTATTTTCCGTTTCCTGTATAATCACAAGTACCGAAGTCGGCTTTTCCGACTAATCGCCGACTATTTATAGTCGGTTGATCCATAAGAATAATTTATGGTAGATTCCTAGTACAATTTAGAGTAGAAAACAAAATATGCTCGTCGTATATTTTATGTGTATTCCGTAGTGAAACTATTTTCCCCCCGTTCTTATTGCAGAAGCCTAAAATTAAATTTTTAATGATTCCACACTGGTAATCTTAATAATAGGCCAGTATAGTTGTCAGTTGACGAACAATACACACAATCGCTCACTTAGACAACTCAATGTAACTCTCCACTCCAATGGCACTCACCACCGATCTCATAAACCAAGTAATTAGTTTGATTACAAGCTTTGCGGCGTCCCACGTAAATAAAATGGACATAGGTTATAAACATGGACGTGGTATTTTGTTCAACGAGAATTCTTCAGATAGTTTCAAAGTTTATTTCGATTGGTATAAGCGGTGGTAATTAAAAATGTACTAAGCAATTATTGTTAAGTTATTTGAACAGGTGAAATTTCTGCAAGTTAGTTTTTTTTTTTTCCAAAAAAATATTAATTTGTTAAGTTGTCTCCAAAATTATTATATCCAAGTATGTATATATATAGATTACTAGCTTTTGCCCACGACTCCGTCCGCGTTGAATTAGGAACATTGACAAAATTTATCTGGACAACGATTGTTGTTCTATTTTTTATTTTTTCCTCTGGCCTGTGTTACTGAATTGTTTTTGTTTAAACTTCCCTATCTCTAATAGTCTAGGTCGACCTCTAGGACCCATCATCAAGTCTTCCAAGTCACCAGATTTTCAATTAGTTGCTTACATACAAACAAACATAATCCTATAACATGCTCAGTGAATATATCTATGATAACAGGTTGTCCTAGGTGTTTGTATTGAATACTTTTTCTGTTTTATGAAGATCCGTCCAAATGAGAATCTGTCGTGTTTCAGGCAGGATTACCTGCAAATGACATTAATGTACCTACTTTTTATTATTTTGTCTCTGCATACCCCTCCTGAAATAAAAGGAGTAATGATGTTCTCACCTTCAAAATTAAATTAAAGATTCGTTTTTAATTTATTCTTATAATATAAAATATATCAACATATTGAATTAAAATTCATACCATACCAATATTCATCATACAAAGCTATGACCAAGCGGATGTAAACACACCAAACTACTAAATATTTAATTGTAGTATTGTTCGACTTCTACAGACTTCTATACTACACAACTCTGCAATATATATAATACGTAAAATCGATTGTTAGCCGATATTTAATATGGTTTTAGTATTAAAAAACGTTTTTTTTTAAATATTTCATTAGGAATAGATTAATAGATCTTCAACAACAGTGTTAAGTCGATAGCAATAACTATATTACTGTGACGAACCAACGTATGGTTTTTCTAGTCTTGTCTTTTTTGGTAAAAAAACTTGGCATGTCTTTTAAAAAACGTTGTCAGGCTGGCGCAACTTAGAACAAAAAGTTGGGCTAGGAAAAATGAGCCGAAATTAATGGCGTCGTATCGCCATCTCTTTCACTTTCATATACAGATGACAGAGATAGCAAATATGTCTATACCAATCCACAGTACGATGTTGTTAGGTTGGCAGTACCTTTCAACCCTAAGTTTGTTTCATTTTAATGTATGGCAGTCCCGACTCTTATTAAAGAACATAGTGATTGCTACTTACTCTATGAACGTTGTCAGTTAAAATTCTTAAAATATGTTATTTTAATAATTTTACATTTGCAGAACTAATAATCATAATTTTTAATTTATCTATACTAATAATAAAGCTGAAGAGTTTGTTTGTTTGATCTCGGGAACTACCGGATTAGAACTGGTCGGATTTGAAAAAAAAATGTTTGCATTTGATAGCAGGCCATTTAACATCACGATATGACCCAAAGGAGCGGAAGAGTAACAGTAGAAATACATGCAAAGTTTGTTTACCAAGACACTTTACATTTTTACTTGAATTGACTAAATCGTCATAATATTCTTTTGGACCAAAGGAAAGGTTGGAGGCCATTAGAACAGAATAGAATGTGTACAAATATATAAAATCGAATATCTGTCTGTTTCTTCCAAATTGGAAGTAATTTTTTTAACGGTGGTCGAGTGGGTAAATCTTCGGCTCACAACTGAGAAGTCGCGGGTTGGTCCCCACATCCGACCATGTTTCAATAGGTTTTTATAATAAACAATCTATGTACATTATCCGACAAACTGTAGAAAGAGGATTTTCCGCCTACATACCTCAACAGAGATGGCCACCCGTTGAGTATAGCCTCAAAAAATCTTCGGCTAAGTGAGGAAGACTTGGTCTTCCGCTGGGTTGGGTACCCTGGGGCCGGCAACGATTTATTGATGAATCATTCTTATTTCAAATATATTTACAATCGGCTCTTTGTTTTATCGCTAGTAGAAAACAAAAGTCGTAAAGTGATACTTTTTATAGTAACCAAGATTGTTTGACATCTGAAAACACATGTTAAAAGACCACCAGTGTGTGTAGACCACAACAATGACATCAAATATTTACAAATTTGTCGTTTGCAAATATGAAATCAATGCAACGACTTTATTTATAGTGTTAATATTTAGGGCGCGTACACACACGTGTGAGATAAATCCCAACTTATATTCTAAGTACAAAACTGTATTTATTTATTTGTTTGTCTGTTTGTCCTTCAATCATCTTTCATCATCATCATCGTCATCAACCTTTTAAGATCCACTGCTGCATCATTGGTCTCCCTCTAGCGCACCATATTAGTTTACATTAATATTTATAGTGGACGTTAAATCTCAAACTAAACATAAGAAGACAAGGAGGGCTAGAAACAGAGCCAATATGATTGCAAAAGTAGAAATTAAGAAGAAAGCTGAAGAGTGTAGTGTACCGCGTCCATGTCCATACAAACGGAGAAAACGTTTTACTACCCCTAAATATCATTTAATTTTAACGATTTTGTAATATGTTACTGATATAATGAAAAACTACGTACGTATTTTTTCCTTTTTTCAAAATTCGTAATAGGTCAAAAGTTATAAGCCCCTCAAATCTCGGTTTTTTTTTGTTCATAACTTGCTCGTAATAAACCGTCTGTATTTGAGAAACAAAGCAAAATTTCAAAAAAAGCAAAACGTACGTACGTAGATTATAATCTGCTAAAACGTTTGACACCAAAATTATAAGGTTTCGTTATAGTTTAGTAGGTGTAAATCGTTTTCCCCCAAAACGCAATTTTCAACGATGAACATACCTACGAACACTCACGAGCTGCAGTGTTCTCTGTCGCACTGATGCCCGGGGGAAGAGCGCGCTTGAGACAGAATATGATTTTCTAAATACCTATTTCGCTGCGTACGCTGAGCTACACGATCCTCTGAAGATGCCAAAAAAATAACAAACCCCACGACGAGATCCCTGCTACCAACTCTTTCAACTAACTAGGTATAGAGAACCCTTTTTACTATTTTTCTTTACTCTTCACGTATTATAATCTACCTAATAAATAAATAGGTACTCAGCAGCTGTTTTTTTATTTCATAACTTTTGAAAATTTACTGTCACTTGAGCGACCGCCTCGTGGTCACACCGTTTGACGTTTCGCAGGGCCGGATTTAGGGGAGGGCAACCGGGGCTACAGCCCCCACAAAAGAGACTTCGGAAAAAAAATCAAATTTAGACTAGTAAACACTATTAAACACTAGTAAACAACTTTTCCTTTGATATTTTTTATCGCGTTTTACCTTTTGGGGCCAGGGTCCACTATATACATGTTAATTATTGAACATATAAAAGTACTTTTATTGAACATATAAAAAATCTAATGATCGATGGCAAAATTTTAGTACACACACCCCCAGTTTCTGAAAGCCTTGTCAAAGTTAATCAAAGATTAGTTGACTAACAACTGTCAAAAACCATACATTTTCACGTATTTGACAACTGTCATGTTTACTAATCGTAGATTAACTGTTGATCGGCCTTTCAGAAACTGGGGGACAATCGCCGAGCATGTATGAAAGGTATGATGAATATAAAAGGACCGTAACAAATGGCACTTGATTGTCTCTGCCTGCCCCTCTTGGGATATGAGGCGTTGTGATAGATAGATAGATTCCAATTTTCAATCATGTTGGTGTGAATTTGGCTTTATAAATTAGAATACAAATATTGGTTTGTCTTACCGAAAAGCTGCAAATAGGTTCCTCGAACCGTTTAGCATTGTAATGAGTGTATGCCTCTGAATATATATGGCGTTGATTGATTCCTCATGTCAATAGGGAATTGATATTGTGACTTGAATTTATATCACGGAATACGCGGTGGGCCTGAGTTCCTATAAAGTCAATTTTCGTTTCGAATTAAATCGCCAAGGCTTCTTAGAATTCCTGAAAAATAAGGGAACGTACCCATACTACGTGACCCGTTCAGGGGGGGAGGGGGTCTTCAAAATACCACGCCTGTACACAGGGGCGGGAGTTTTCTATACCACCCGTCACCAAGGGGGGGAGGGGGGTAAAAAATCTCTGAAACTGCTGATCCGATTCTGAAAATTCTACTAATAAGATAAGCTACATTATCCCTGAGTGCTATAGGCTATATTTTATTTTGTTTGAATATATCCACGGGCGAAGCCGGGGGCCGAAAACTAGTGTTTTATAAAGTCTTCCCTTTACTCATAGTATTTCAGAGTTATTGCTTACGATTGTTAATATATTGTTACTTTAGTATACTTAACAAATATCTATCTATCATCACGCCTTTTATTTCAAGAAGAGTAGGCAGAGACAATCGAATGTCATTTGTTACGATCCTGACATACCTCTTTCGCTTTTTAGGGTTCCGTACGCAAAGGGTAAAAACGAAAACCCTATTACTAAGTCCGTCCGTCTGTCTGTCTGTCTGTCTGTCCGTCCATCTGTCACTTGTAAACCGTGATAGTTAGACAGTTGAAATTTTCACAGATGATGTATTTCAGTTGCCGCTATAACAACAAATACTAAAAAACAGAATAAAATAAATATTTAAAGGCGCTCCCATACAACGAACGTGATTTTTTTGCTCGTTTTTGCTCGATATTGATAACGGCAACAGGTAAACGCTTAAAATATTCACCTTTAAAA
The DNA here is from genome assembly GCA_963924495.1 of Nemapogon koenigi. Taxonomy (NCBI): domain Eukaryota; kingdom Metazoa; phylum Arthropoda; class Insecta; order Lepidoptera; family Tineidae; genus Nemapogon; species Nemapogon koenigi. The sequence goes on along the minus strand of OZ004647.1, from coordinate 8,696,282 downwards.
ATAAATAATTAAATTAAAATAAAACAAAGATTTAAGGCGGCTCCCATACAACAAACGTGTTTTTTTTACCGTTTTTATAGATAATGGTACGGAATCCTTCGTGCGCGAGCCCGACACGCACTTGGCCGGTTTTTTATATATTTATCATACCTTTCATACAAGCTTATAACAATTTTTTTTTTGTAAGTATGTTCAATAAAAGTACACCTCAGTTCCTCTACCAGCATTCCCTTTCACTTCTGACATATACAATTTTATACATAAAATCATATATCGTGAATATGTATAGCATATCTTTCTGCACAGGCTTCACCCATTGATATGGAAAACAACTTGTTTTTTAGGCCATTCGGATTAAGTTACAAATATTACTATATCTTACAGGGCTCTAATCAAAAAATAAAACGTAGTCTAAGTCATTATAAAAGAGAAAGATTTTTCAAATAGGTCCAGCTGCAGGTATTCCAGTTTACCTAACAAAAATGCCTTGTTCAAAATACTCATTTAGGTAATTTTAGAAAAAGCGCTACAGATTTGCTCGCTCGAATCTTCTCGAACTCGTCCATTCACATCTCATTTGCAACTGGTAAACCAGTCTCCAGGAATGCTCTTCATATTTTGTTTACCTTATAAAGGTTTAATAATGTATGTGATTAGGTCATCGTTGCATCATCAGTATTGTCTCTAAAATATTATTGAGTAATTTAAACAAATTCTTCTTACAATGCATTTAATTGCGACATCGTACTGTAACTTATTTTGTAAACATATATTATGTTCACGGCTTTATTTTATTGTGGTGGGCATATACTGAGAAATAGCACCAACTACAACAAGTGCGAAATTTCAGAACGCTATTCTATAATACGCCTCTGAAGTAAAAATTTTAGAGCAAGTGTAGTAATGCAGATTTGAATAGAACTCTGGACCTCCAGTTTTAGGTCTCGTTTTTTGTTCAATTATTTGCCTATGGGTTACCTTGAAAGTAACAAAGCTAGATCATCATACAGTGAAACTTGGTAGGTATCATGTTGACATTGTGAAGACTTTTTCACCTCTCCAGCACGAAAAGGGCGCTTTCGGTGCGTAAAAACTCGCAGCAAAATCCCTTTTTGCTGCAAGCGTGATTAAATGTGATTAAAATTTCGAATACCACATTTTGATTACTCGGCGCTGAAAAAAATAAACTTGGCGATGGTTCGTTCAGAAACTCATTTTGGTCTAGGCACAAAATTATGTATTTATTGAAATTTAAGTTTTAAATAAATTGTTCTATTGCCTTTTTAAAGACGCAATATTTAAAATAAATAGGTACCTACCATGTTTGGTTTTTATAAAAATTTCTAGCAGTGTAGTTTCCGAACGCAACATCTAAATAAAAAATAAACTTATAAAACGAAATGACGGGAATAATTTTTTTTCAGCATTTGGTATTTTTAACTATTTTTGTGGTAGGTATTGTATTGATTGTTTACTTTGTCTTTGTCTTAATTGTTTTTCTTACGTCATATAATCTATAACACTTTTCTCACTGGTAAAGGTGAAAAATTGTATGTTTCACACCAGAGCAATTTTTTTTATGTCTCGCTCGTGCCTTTTTTAAATCACTCACTGTGCTCAGTAGTCTATATACCAATCTAATCCTAACTTTCCTCGTTCTAAAAAGTGATTCGTAGTTCTCCCAAGTCCAAGACCAAGTCTCCCTCGTTTAGCCGATGGTATTTGTGAGGCTATACCTAACGTGTGGCCAGTTCTGTTGAGGTCATATAATTTAAAGTCTTGGTTGAGGTATATTTAGATGGAAAAGCATAGCTAAACAGGATCTGGATCGAACCCGTGGCTGCCTAGTTAATACCAGACGTCTTAACCACTCGGCCACCGACGCACCAGAAAATATAGGTATATTTTATGTAGCCCCTGTAAATTAAACTGTGGAGGTTTGCACGTAACATCATTAATCACACGGACTCCTCCCATCGCTCCACCCTATAATATCTACTTTTGTAAACCCATTGGAAACATTAAGGCTTTATACCTAAGGCTGCTTGATTTATTGGTCTCTCTTTAGGTTATTGCTAAGAGATTTCATTTTGCAATATTGGCACTGGCAGCAACATCGCTAGCACATTCCAATTATGCTAAAACATTCTAACTAATATTATAAATGCGAAAGTGTGTTGTTGTCAATACAAAGGAGTGAAAGATGATGTTGTGACTAAAATGAAGAAAAGTAGTTTACACACGTTGAAAGAATGAAAGATGAAAGATTGACTAAAAAAGTGTATATGGCTGAAGTGAAAGGAAATGCTGGCAGAGGACGACCTAGGTGTACTTTTATTGAACGATGGAAATATTAAAAGTACCTACACACAATCGCCGAGCATGTATGAAAGGTATGATTAATATAAAAGAAACAATAGAGATATGTCAGGATCGTAACAAATGCCATTCGATTGTCTCTGCCTACCCCTCTTGAAAGGCGTGACGATAGATAGATACAAAGCAACGGATCGACGTGATTTTTTGCACAGAATTAGTTGGAGCGCCGAGCGAAGCCGGGTCAGAAAGTTAGTAAAATTATAATCGCTGGATTTCATACAAAAGTATTTTTGTACAATTTTTGGAACGGATTTTTTTTTGCGATTTTACCTGCCCAATCTGTGGACGTTTAACAACACGTTTTTATTAGCAACAGATCAAATTAACTGCAGTGAGTTATATTATCCATGGTGGATATCTATTATTTAAAGCAGTGGCACGTCAAGCCGATGTTGGACAGGCAACCGGATGGCGAGTGGTAATCTAGGCCTTTGAGCGGTACAGAGTCCCCTGGTAGCGGCCAAAGTGACCCCAAATGGACAGGGGCGGCGATATGGGGGTGGGGCAAAATCGATTTTTTTTGAAAAGGCAACCGGATAAAAATGCGGTAGCATTAAAGGAAATACCCTAATTATATAATAACATTTTTTTGCCAGCCGAAACACGCGGGCCGTTCTTGCACTAGCGAATAAAAAAAAAAGTGAAAAGGCAACCGCTTCAAAATTAGTGAGCGTGCTTATTGACACCACCAAACGTTGGGAAAAAATTGCCATCCGATCCTGATGCGCAGTTTCGGAGAAACAACCCCTCAAAGTCGCCGAAAAACCCTTTTTTTCGATTATTTCAACAATAATTAAAAAAAATAATAAAAATTGTTCAAATCGGATGGCATTCGAAATTTATACTGTCCTAAGTACAAATAATGGTGTGTATCAATGCCATCCGATTTCGATTAAATTAACTCCTATTTAGCCACCCCCCAAAACCTCATGAAAATACCAATAATTCCATACGCTGCAAAAAATTGTTGAAAATCCTTTTCAATTAATATTTAACGACTGCTTGGACTTTTAAAAGTATGTATCAGTAAGTATGCTCATTATATATTAAAATCCCCCCTCCCGCCCCAACAACCCCCCCACCAACCCTTAGGACAATGTGGGCAACAAGGGTTGTTGGGGGGGTTGTTGGGGCGGGATATCTACATTTTGACGCCAAGCAGATGTCAATCGGATGAAAATGACATGAGATATCGAGATATCTCAATTTGAAAATTAGCTAAAAAATTAACTTAAGGGCGGTGGTCAAGGTCCTGGAAACGTGAATTTATTTTTACAAAATCTCCTCACCCCAAAAGGATTGTTATTATTTGATCGATCTCGTATCGAAAACAACGGCTGTTTAGAACCCATGAATAATAAAAATATGACTGAATCCAATTTCAAATAATAACAATCCTTTTGGGGTGAGGAGATTTTGTATAAATAAACTCACGTTTCCAGGATTAACTTAGATTTACCATATTTTTGACAGATACAAGATGACTGAGAGCCAAGGGTCCTTAAACTTGAATTTCTCAGAAACTATTCAATATTTTAACTTGAAATTTAAAGGGCAGTTTTGAGGGTATAATACCTACCTTCAGTCCAAATTTCAGCCCAATAGGTTGAAAACTCCCCGAGTTAGCCGCCACGCAAGTTCCCATGCACTTATATGTATATATATTATATGTATATATATATTATATGTATATATATATATATATATATATATATCTATCACGAGGAGGGGAGGTCGGATTAACTTGAAATTTAAACTGGGGGTTCCTTAAACATTGACAATAAAAGGGTTCCAGTTTGGTTTCTTAATTCCCAATACAACTTCCCCTAAAACTGTTCAAAATACCCCAAAAGAGCGAAAAAAAGTGGTTGCGGACAATTCCGGAAGTAGAAAATTTTAGACTTTTGTTTTATGCACCAGAACAAACATTTTCCATGGGGTCGCGTTAAATCATAAAATATTTTCGATCAAAATGTTTCACATACTCCACTAGTAACGTTTGTTTGAGCCATAAACTCCAAAGACAGGTCGTTTTATATAATTATCCAATTCATATAATTACCTAAATAATACAGTAAAATTATTTACAGTAAAGACCACCCCGAGTGAAGCCGGTTTTTTTTCTTTTTCTTTGTTCACGGGTTGCCTTACAGCTCCCGAAACCGTGTTACGGTTCCAGGGTACCCAGCGGAAGACCTAGTCTCCCTCGTTTAGCCGATGGTATTTGTGAGGCTATATCTAACGAGTGGCTAGTTCTGTTGAGATTATATTTAGATGGGAAAAGCCTCTAATTGTGGTTTGTCGGATTATGTACACAAGTTTTTAATTAAAAAACCCATTGGTACATGGCCGGGATCCGGGATCGAACTCGGGGTCTGCCTAGTTAATACCAGACGTCTTAACCACTCGGCCACCGACGCACTTTGAAGCCGGCTTTGTATCTAGTAAATAATAATTCTAAAGATATTTAGAATGCTACTTTATGTCAATATTAATATTCTACAAGTACGAAGTCGCGGGAAGATGCTCGTAAAATATCTATCTATCTATCATCACGCCTTTTATCCCAAGAGGAGTAAGCAACAGTGGCGAAGGGTGAATATTTTCAAAAGAGAAGCCGTAAAATAGCTCACTCAACTAATGCTGCAAGATCCAAAATTTTCTTTTACAATTAATCAATAGTAATTTATCCTAAAGGGATTTAAATAACCTAAACTCTTTTTTATTTAAGTAGTCTCTTGTATTCAAAACTATAATTCCAAAATGAAACAAATAAACAAACAAACGCTGTTTAGCAGACACCATTACTACCTGTTGCACTCGACTCTCATAACCCGCAATTCTTCGGATCTATAGATCGACCAAGTCCAAAAGGGAAGCCGAAAAGAATCGGGTTGTATAGACTCCTCGCCGCTGGTAAGCAAAGACAATCGAATACCATTTGCTACGGTCCTCAGTCCTGCCTGACATACCTCTTTCGCTTCTTTTATATTCATCATACCTTTCATACTTTTAGTATTTACTTTCACTTCAGTCAGCCATATAAACCTTTTTAGTCAATCTTTCATCCTTCATTCTTTCAACGTATCCAAACCATCATCTTTCACTCCACATTCTTCTCTAATGACATCGTCCCGGATAGTAAATAGTAAAATATAGAGATGTCAAAAATCAAATGCGCGTCACCTAAAAGCAGTTTCAAGTTGCTAGTATAGTTACTTCTATTACTATAGAAGGCATTTTCCTTTATATATGAGAACTTAATAAAATCACTCGCTTTTGCCCGCGGTTTGACCGATGGTAGATAATAGAACCAAGAAAAGAAAGAATCCCGTAGCTGTATTATGCTCCTCCCCCCACCCGCTTTTCCAGTATAAAAAGTGTAACTCTCAAAAATGTTCATAGACTCATAGAGCAATAGGCACACCTACACTCCATACAAATAATTCCAACATTTGCAAGTTTACAAACAACCAATGAAGTGTTGTGGCCTAGGCTAACCAATTAAAACTGCAGTTTTGCTAGTAAAGTTGCAATAAAAGATAATTTCTATGCACATTCAGTTCCCAGTGGTTAAGACGTTTTATTTTACTATGAACTTCCTTGTGATTAGTCGCTGTAAAACAATTACATAGAATAATTATGTTCTGGTATGTCTTAGTTATTGCCTTGCGGTTTTCTTTCAATAGGACATTGATGTGCTACTCCATTTTTATTTAAGAAAATGTAGAGAGAATTCACAAATAAGATTTCTGACAGCGGCTATTCTCACATCATCATTACTATTCACTACCACTCTTATTAATAAACTCGAAGTAGCGACGTAGTAACTAAACTGTATTTCGTCTCCGTCTAACAAAGCTGCAATTCATTATGATAGACGGAGACGAAACACAGTTTATAAGAGTGTATCTGTCTATCTGTACCCTATTCACGCAAAAACTAATGAACTGATTTTGTTGCGGTTTTCACTATTAGGTTGATTCACCGGAAAGTTTTACGAGTATTAAACATGGACCACCTATCATGTTTCTTAGGAGCCGAGCATTAGCCGAGTGAATCAAGTCGTGGGGAAAAGTTAGCTCCAGCGAGTTATCATGACGTATGCAGTCTAATCCATCAGAGATACCTATATCAAAATGATGTAGGAAAGAATTGTGTAGAATAGAAATGATCAACAAAAAGTCCGCATGCATATTTCCAGGGTACACCTACCCAGCGGAAGATCAAGTAGTTATATGCTATTTATTGTATTTTCTTCAATCCTTGACCAAACACGAACTGTCTATGTCTAAGTTTTTTTCTTAATTCTTCTTTCATACATTTGAAATTATAAAGGAGTTTACATAATTTTCCAAACTAAGGCAAGCGACCTCTTTACAGTATCTATTAATTGTACTCGTGCGAAGCCGGGGGCTGGGTCGCTAGTTTATTTTACGAAGGCTGTCTTTAAGTAGGGAAAAACTAATGAGGGTTAAATCCAGGACCAGAAGCAAGGCCTAATCCAATGCCCATTGCTATGATCCCGATATAGCCTACTTTATATTTATCACACCTCCCATATAGGTACATGTCCAGCTATGAAAGAGGTTAAGCCTATAATCTTATCAATCCATGTCCGGTGGCCAGAGGCCGACATTTACGTAGTCACGTAGTTCGCGCACAATGTAACAGTTGATTATTGTTAGTATCGCTGAATAGCCTCTTAAGACCAAGCGTTCATCTCTTATCAGCCGGACGTGTCCTCAAACCTTCTTTGTGTGAATTATTTTCATTGTTTCGCGGTTTCTTGTGCTCTGACTTTGAGAGTTGATAAGGATATGTATGAGCTTTTTGTTCGCTAAAATGTGGGTACATGACTTGAGGCGCGTTTACACTGGGGAATATCATGCCACAATCCTGACGTAAATTAACAAGTCTTGCGGCAATCGTGTGGCAATATTTTGTTGGGAAGCTGCATTTTATGAAGAAAATAAGAGTTCCTCGGACAAAATTGTTTATTTTGGTCCATATATAGTACCTATCCTGTGCAAAGCAGCTTGCTTTCTTCAAGAAATTCAGCTTCTTTTTGTTACCCCAAAAGACGTTAGGATGGTCCTTATTTTGTTTTTTTTTTTTAAGTTTTGATGCTCCCAGGGGTTGATGGAGTTAATATTAAGATAGATATTTGAAACTTGCTGCAAAGTATACCTAATGGTTTTTTGGTTTATGGTTGATGATTTTATAAACTCCTTCATTCAATCGAATCGAACCTAAAGACCGTAAATAGAAAACACATTTCTATTCTATAGATGTCAATGCAATTGACATTCAATCTCAGAGAGACGTATGCATATGTAAGGCACTCACTTCTGATTTTATGGCTCATCAAATTAGCTTGAGTCATTATCGGAATTGTGAATCTAAATGGCTATAACTTTAACCTAGTAACGTAGTAATTATTATTTAATCTATGCTAGTATTAAGTTCCTGGTTCGAATGGCATTTCAAGTAGAACACGATAGCCCTATGGTTAGAGCATTCAACCTTTCACGAGTCAAAAATGATATATATATTTATTAAGAAATGACAGTTTTAGGTAGTAGGTAGCTATTGAGTAATGTATAAATTTGGAAAATTATTTCAGCTACTTGCCATCTTAAGGGTCGTTGAGATAGTGATGGGCATTTTCATGTCTATAATTTTTGTGGTGACCAAAGGTTAAAACAAGACAGTACTTGTCCAGGTGCCACCCAATCGGGCCGATTTTCCTGTTCAAAGTCTTCGAGGCTTCTATGATGCAGCAACAGCTTTGCCACTTCTACTGTCCAACAACTCTCTAAATGTGGATATTTTCTTTCGAGCAAAATATTTACATGAAAAAATCCAAAAGATTTTGGAGTACACCTGATCAGTCTTGCTATAGATTTCGCGCTGTTTGGTCATTTCTGTAGAACATTATGATGGCGCGTAAAGGAAACCGGTTGTCTGCAACCAGCGAGAAAATGTCGGTAAAGTAAGCATAATGTGCTGGACAATAATAATATTGAATTAAAAGTGTTCACCGACATGTTCGTGTGGATTCGCCGAATGCAGACAACGGCTGGCTTTGCGCTCGTACCCTTAAGAGTCCGTTTCCGTAACATTCATCATTATCATCCGTAAAATAAATAAATAACTTTGTATGGTTGGAACACCTGCTTGCTCTAATACCTTCAATTTATCTCCACACGAAACTTGCAAAAAATGAGTGGTTTTATGCGTTTAAGGGATAGTTTGAAAGGGGTAGGAAAAACTATGTTGGCATCATCGTGTACTCACCGCTTTGAAAACGGGGAGGTAAACATCTTGTGCAGCATTTGCAATACTATTGGGCGGGTTTCAAGATTTGCATGAACTAATATTGTTACTCCATTGACTGCATGCAAAGACCTTGAACGATAGACACTCATTATCATATTGGAGTAGCAGAGAATGTTATTTAAATTAAAATAGTCGATTTATTGAAAATCTAAATTGGGCAATGTTTTTGTAACATATGACAAATACAGGTATTGTACTAGTAGTCATCAATAATATAAGTCTCCTGGCTCTCCTAGAGCCAGCTGGAATAATCCGGGAAGACGACATGAGACCCGATGGAATGACTCTGATTCCTTGGGAGCGAGGTCGGGCCCTTGTATGGGATGCTACGTGCGTGGACACATTAGCCCCGTCTCATTTCAGGGAAACTGGAGCTGCGGCAGAAATCGCAGAGTCTAACAAACGGCGCAAATGTAGTTCAATTTTTGAAAACTACAAATTTCACTTAAAACGATCCCATTCAGCTCATGTTGACTCCATTCAGCCTCTTTACACTCTTTACTTTAACAGTTGAACGGTGTAAACTTCCCTTTATAATGTAAGAAGTTTACTTATCATAACTACCTACACTGTTGAAATGGCAACAGTCTCACAAGTGTCACGTTGTGCCATTCTGAATGGCGCTTTATATTCATTTTACATACATAATATAATTTGTTCTTATCTTATCTTCACGACTGTTGTCTCAAAAGGGACAGGCATAGACGCGATATTACACCCAGAGCTTTTCGGCCAAGTCGTGAGCCCAATCAATAAATGCTTAGGCCAGAATTATTCCAGTATCTTGCTAGCCGAAATTAGCAGGCCTTTGTAATATATTAAGACGATTTTTCTACTACAATCAATATCCTGTGTTGTAGAGCCCACGACTAGGCCGAAATGCTCTAGGTTTTGTAGTCCACAAATGAAATCAACATGCTTTCGAGGCAAAGACAGTCAAATGTACTCACGATCCTGAATTCCTTATAACTCTGCATCCACGCACTCCACATCTCTGTTATTCTTTCGATCGTATTTTATGCTAAGGAGCCCTAAATAGGTACCTAATAGGATACAAAGTTTTCCTGAATTTAATTTTAAATATACATTATCATTTAGATGTCTTTTCGCCTGTGGATTTTTTAAAAAATATGTCGCTCTATGGGAAAAAAACCGCCACGCCACGCCTTCCCCCATTCCCCCAAATGTGTCATATAAATATATCCCTATGGAATGGATTTCCGGCATAAAAAGTAAGTGTCCTAGGCCATCCACTGTCTGCGTGCAAACGTTGCTCTGTTCTGGCGTGAAAGGACTTTGTGTGTGGAAAGAAGTTTTTAAGGAGAAGTCAGTCATCAAAATTAAATTTTTAATCAAATTTTTCAGAAAACCTGATCTATTTACGAAAGTGAAAAAAATTAATATTGATTTTAAGGATATGACAAAATATGATTGAAAATATGATTAGAAACATTTTACTCGATAGAAAAAAAACCTCTTATTTATTTATATTATGATATAGATGGTATCATTACAAAAATTAACACGAATATTTGATTGATCTTTTCATTGTAAAATTATTTCTATGTTGTTTAAGATTTTTTTAAATATCGCTTAGGTTGAATCGCTTACTGTTTCTATCCTGCTCGCGTGCTCGTGATTCTAGATAAATGCGTTCTGCTTTTTCATCACTCATTTTCCCATCGACCACTTCACCTTAATTATAAAAAACCCGGTACATGGCAAGTTTTTAGGGCAAGAAAAATTGGAAAATTCGGTGCTTTTATTCTTTGCGATTTTTGTATGAACTCAATACCATAATAGGAGATAAAAGTGAATTAGAGCTCCACGGACGAAGCCGGGGCAGAAAGCTAGTTTATGATATTAATTAGGATTATCCTCCTATAGGAAAATTGAATGTATAGATCAATTGAAATATTAAAAGTACCTAGCATGTAGGTATGAAAGGTAGGTATGATGAATATAAAAGAAGCGATGGAGGTAGGTATGTCAGGATCGTAACAAATGCCATTCGATTGTCTCTGCCTACCCCTCTTGGGATGAAAGGGGTGATGATAGATAGATAGGAAAATTGAGTCCAGAGGGTGGATTCTACAGTAAAAGGAACCGTTTACCTAGATACCTACTTGCAACTTAGGAATTTTTTTTGCAAATTACGGAATCTAAAGGTATTATTTGTAATTTTAATTAGAAAAGTGAAAGCCTGTTTATAAATTCAGATGCTTTATTAGGTACTAGCATTCCGCCCCCGGCTTCGCCCGTGGATATTTACGAACAAAATAAAATATAACCTTCCCCTACCCCTACCCCCACCCCCACCCCCACCCCCACCCCTACCCTTATAGCTACCTCTAACCTTACCCTACCCTACCCCTACCCCCACCCCTACCCTACCCCTACCCCTACTTCTACTCCTACCCCCTACCCCTACCCTCTACCACTACCACTACCTCTAATCATCAATAGTTTTCGCAGTGCACGCGATGTAATAATTTCTTAGGTCATTTTTTTACACCTTTGATTACATTATTCGAGATTTCGTACGGAACCCTAAACTTTTTGAAAATGCAATGTAAATGTCACTCACGAAGAATGTAGCTTTCTAATGGTGAAAGAATTTTTAAAATCGGCCCAGTAGTTTCTGAGCCTATTCATTACAAACAAACTTACAAATTTTTCCTCTTTATAATATTAGTATAGAAGTATAGATAACATAAATTGCCTGCCTGGGGAAATCTACTATCAATGTTGCAGTTTATTACACTTTAATTATGGCCATAATTTATTAAGTGTAATTAAAAAAGTTTCTATATACCTAGCTATGTAAAGTCAGTTATGTATCTAACGACTATTAAACACGGTTTTATTGTCCATATTCCCTGTTAAAGGATATCATTAAAAATTTTATTGCAACGCTTTTTATTACTGTGTGGGTAGGTTCTAAATTGTTATAATTTGTTGGTTATTTAAACTAGGAACTGAAGGTGCCAAACGGTAAATTTACATGTAGTCTTTGTCCCAAGGTAGGTAGAGACAATCGAATGCCATTTGCATCTGAGTTATAAAAGCAATCTCTGATTTGGCCAAAAAAAATGTTCGCAATTGAAATTGAATCTTCGATCAATATTAATGAAAAAAAACGCAAGACACCGTGCGAAAGGGACAAAAGCGCGGAAAGAGGAACAAAAAAGGCGGGACGAAGAGCGGTGTATTATTTGTTGAAATAACGAATAGGTAATGCTACTATATAGGTATAATGCAAATACGTCGCACCGTAAGTGGTGTCAATATTATTGTCATAGTTCACCTGATCTCCAACAGATGGCGTCTTTTACAAAATAAACAAATTAGCCTAATTTTAAAAGAAACATTTTTCGTCATTAGAGGGAAAAATAATCTTTAAAATGGCGTATCGAACCGACAAAAAAAACCTTTAAGAAATAATATAGGTATAGAGATTGTCACTGTTGTCATCGCAATGAAATGTTTAGGATTTCATTTTGAAATTGAAGTCAAACTCTTGATATCTGTGAATGTGCAAGCTCTGCATCAAAGCAATCACGTAGGCGTTAGAGAAAAAAAAGCGGTTCTATATTCAAAGCGTAACTTTCAACCAATCATAAGCTAGGTAGGCGGGGCGGACAAACGCTATTGGTAAACCGGTTACGGTGTTCAGACACGTAGTGATGGATACTCGATTATAATGTCTCGATTTTCATCAACCGATTACGTAAATAGATTTGGTACATCACTATTTTGAAGTCAAAATAGGAATCTTTGTCGAAATTTCATGTTGTTGACCTGAATTTAAAAGAGGCATGATTCCTCGTCACGCCATTGTGAATAACGCACGCGCCCGCCAAGACGTGATGGGGAATCCAGTTTCATCCTGTCCGTGCTGTGATGGTTGTGATTAGTCGACGACTACTAAGACATTCACGGTCGGCGGGATTATTAATCGGCTATAAATACTATAAAGCGTGATTTTTAATTCACCACGGGAATCAGAAATCTATAGTAATAGCCTAGTAGGTATAGAGTGGTGAGGAAACCCGGTCTGGGGTTCAATTTCCAGTCGTACCAAAAATTCTAAGCACCAATTTTATTTGAGAATAGGTATGGCATTTAATCGGCTCCTCATGCTTCGAAGGGACATAAAGCTTAATTTAAGTCTGTTAAAGAAGTAAAACGAGGTCCATTAAGTGCAGCAACAACAGGCTTGCCACTTATTCTGTTTAAAATTGACAACTGGCAAAAGTGTTACGGTGTCTCTGGCTATACCGCAAGGTAAAAAGGCCGTGAAGATGTGTTTGTGTGTGACAAGAAATCGGTTAAAAAAAATATTTCACTGAAATCTACATTATTGCAGATTGATGTGGGGTAATTGTTACCGAATTTTACTTGAAAATCGACAAAAAATCTTAGAAGATAAAAAATCACGTTCGCACGTATTCAAATTTTTTTTTCTTCACGGGTTGCTTTACAACTCCCGAAACCGTGTTACGGTTCCAGGGTAGGTATACCTAGCGGAAGACCAAGTCTCTCTCGTTTAGCTGATGGTATTTCTAAGGCTATACCTACCGAACGAGTGGCCAGTTCTGTTGAGGTATATTTAGATGGAAAGCTGACGGTTTAGACAGCATGCGTCATGAAAACTCGCTGGAGCTAAGTTTTTCCCCGACTTGACCCAATAATACTGTTATAGCTCAACTCCTAACCATGATGGGTTATGGGATGTGTTTAATACTCTTAAATCAACCTATCTAAAACTTCAACAAAATTCGTTCATTAGTCTTTGCGTGAAAAGGTCACTTACAGACACTCTGTATTTGTGAGGCTATACCTAACGAGTGGCCAGTTCTGTTGAGGTATATTTAAATGGAAAAGCCTCTAAACTAGCCCACGCACTGGTCCGGAATCTTACAGAAAAATTTCGGTCCGGCCGCCGTATGATCGAGATTGAAGACAGGCCACACATTAGCAATGTGCCTATATTATACGAATTCAGACATACAAGATTCGATTAAACAAAGGCGTGTGGATGTGTGTGTGTGTGACAGATCGTTCCGGCCATCGAAATCAACCACAAATACAACGATTTGAAAACGGATGGTGGCCGCGCGATAAGAATTGGACGAGTCTGTGGTCGGTTTCGGTGGACCGTACGGCGACCGGCCGGTGATTGAACGAATGCGTGGTGGTTTGTCTGATTATGTACATAGGTTTTTAATTTAAAAAACCCCATTGGCTCTGCCTAGTTAATACCAGACGTTTAATAATAATGAAACTATATCACATAACGACAGGGCTCGCAGAAACGCTGACAACCTTGTAAGGGTTTTTGTTGTTCTAGTTGAAAGGTTAATTTGTACTAGGAAAAATCGACAGAAAATGTCCTCGCTCATGGCTTACACGATGGGCAGGGCCGTTTAATGCCATAAGGATTGCCCAGGACATGAAGGAGAAGACTTCTCATAATAAAATGTAGATTTTAAATCAAAGTCAACTATATTTTCCTTCAGCACAAACAACTTTTCTCAGTGTTCCTGAGTAATAAATATTATAGTGCTAAACCTTCGAGGTAACAGATTATGAGTGTAATAAAGTGTTATTAGCCCATTAAAATATCTATTTAATTTTAGTAGGTTCAAATTAATTAAAATTCCTTACATAAAAATGTAGAGTGAGAAAAGTCTTAGGACCGCGACATCTTTCGTTTTGACTCGAAGGCCAGCCAGAGAATGCCGAGCGAATTGCTGGTTCGACAAAGACAATATCTACTTATTTCAAGCTGTTTTTAATAACAATATGTCAATAAGGTGCGTCGCTGGTATTAACTAGGCAGACCACGGTTCGATCCCAGATCCCGGCCATGTATCAATGGGTTTTTTTAATTAAGACGCTGAATAGAGCCAATGACTTTGAGAGATGGCACCGCCCCCACGCGGGTACACATACACACCAAACGACGTGGCTGCCACTAATAATATAGCATCAGGCTGCAGCCGGTACTGTCGGTACACGAGCGCTTACGCACACACGCGTGCAGTGCGTACATAAAATCTCGAACATGAGAATAAAGGAACTTGCTGAAAATTTGATTAAAAAATAGAACAGTATTACGATAGTATATTGCTAGATAAAAAATCTGTCAAAAAATCAGAATCATTGCATGCATTTTAGTACTGTATCTAGACAGTATAATATTTGTTTAGAGGTACATTCGTGATATTTTTCTATCGAATCAATATAGTTGTATTATGTTTTGAACACAGTATCTTAATAACGCATAACCTCAAGAATATCATATATTTTTTTTATTATGGTCACTGCAGTGGATCATGTACTTTTACGCATCATAAAACTCGCATTTAGCTCTATACATCCTCTTAAAAACGTATTTACATAATCCGACAAACCACACTTAGAGGCTTTTCCATCTAAATATACCTCAACAGAACTGGTCACTCGTTAGATATACCCTCAAAAATACCGTCGGCTTAGATTGGGTACCCACCCGCCAATTCCATACAACTTTGAACAAACAAACATCATCTTCACGGCTTTATTCCTTGCGGTGTGGTCAGAGACACCAGGTAACAGTGTCAACTTTTTGCCAGTTCTTCATATGGTGGCACGCCTTTTGTGGCATTTAATATACTTAGATGTGTCACTTCCTTAACTTTTTAACATCATTGGACACCTGGCATTGGCCACTTTATTTTGGGATGCCGCAGAGATCCATTGTCTAGTTATAACATTTGAATTTGATATTAGAATCACTACATATAAACCGAACTCCCCCGCCGCGTCTATCTGTCTGTTTGTCTATGACCTTTTCACGCAACGAATACTGAACGAATTTTGTTGAGGTTTATTCACGAGGAAAGTTTAAGAGTATTAAACATGAACCTATAATGTTTAGGAGCTGAGCTATAACAGTATTAGTAAGACAAGCCGGGGAAAAACTTAGCTCCAGCGAGTTTTCATGATGTATGCTGTCTAAACTGTCAAAATATATACCTACCTAACAAAATCATGTACGAAAGAAATGTGTGGAATAAAATTATCAACAATAAAGTCCGCGGTAGCATTAAGCCGGGGGACGGGTCGCTAGTTTACCTATTTATATTCACCAATTCTAAAATTCTATTAAACCGAGACCTTTGACTTCGATAATTATTTTTTATGACATTAAAGTCATAATCTTTTTAATCCCCGGTTTTAAACATCACGAATAATCCGTCACCTGCCGCAACATAAATATTTTATTATTATTAATTTACTATGCGAGCACTAATTGGTTATATAATTCTCATTAGCGAGTACATACAACTGGCAACTTAGTAATGAAGCAATAGTCATATAAAGTATACACCAATCTTTAAACCTAGTTTTCTCGTAAAGTATTCTTCTTCTCAGCCGTAGTGATCTTGACAGAGCAGTCGTGGTCAATCATGGCGGTCCACAGCGCGACCACACCTTGTATTGACTCGCCATGGTTAACTTTCTTGGAAAGAATAGTGCAGTGGTTTCACTTTTGCCTTCTGCGCCAGACATTTTGTGACTATTTAGGTTTCAGGCTCGCTGTAGCCTCTTCCAAACAGTAGCCTAGCCATTGCTCGGTCGCAAGAGCTTCGGCTGTTGTCTAGCAGAGGGGTACTAAGCGTGCAGGTGAGGATGACATTATTTTGGGGTCGGATAAATCTTATTCCGTTCTCCCCCTTACCCCCTCTATGTAATAGTTATATCTCTATATAAATAATTGGTTATTTCTCATTAGCGAGTACATACGACTGGCAACTTAGTAATGAAGCAATACCACAATCATTTAGATCGTAAAGTGTATAGCCAGTGAAAAGCCATCCGCACCATAAAGCGGGACTGTAAAATGGACAGTGCGTCGAGTTGCTGCAATGCGTCCTTTTGACTCTAACTTTATTGCACAACTAGTGATGTACACTGTGCCAATTCAAAAAATCGATATCGATAACATTTTAACGATAGATTAGTACGAAAAGTGATTCGTCACATATGAATAGCGTACCTATTTGTGGTCTCCATTATAGTTCGACTGTAGGATCTTATGAATTTGAGGAACTCTTTTTTTTAAAGATCTGCATCTACATGTAATAGGTAGCAAAACGCGCTTACTTCACTGTTTTTAAAAGCAGCCACTTTAATTTATAAACCGGCAAACTGCACGTCATTTCCAACCAAGAATCAAGACGTCTACTTTATAACGTTTATCTGTTTATGCTACTATAAGAAACTAATAACATAATATTTTGTTCCGGTTTCGATCTCATAGGATAGGTCGTAAATTAGCTAACCAACTAGGCCTTAGTTACTAAGGTCTACTTACAACCAACTTTAGTAGCCAACGTTTAGTAGGTACCTACTAAATAGGTATTGGATTTTTTTTACCCCTGTTTTATGCCGACTATGTAATTTAAATGGCAACGCAAAGTAAGTCTTGTCATTCTGAATGCAATTAGACTCGTATTGACTTGCGCCAATTTGAATTTCAATAAAATTTACTAAGAGAGACTTCTGTATGTTATTAGTCCATTGTTTAATCTGTGCCTACTTTAGACTTCCATTTCGACTACTTGCCTATATGAAATAACTACCGAAAATATCGTATTATTATTATTACTTATAAAAAAATAAATAATATTGCTTTAAACCGTTTCCATCTCAATAACTCTAGATTTATACATCTTTTGCATAAAGAGGGAGACTTGGACTTCCGCTGGGTACCCTGGCTGGGACCCTATCACGGTTAGAACTAGAAGAAAAAAAACACCTTGCTATTACTATCTACTAGAGGTACTAATAGCAGCGTCTCCCCACCTACCTGTGTCAAAATTACGGTGTTGGTGGAATAAAAACAAATTACGGTAGGCAAAAAAATAAAATATTACAATAACTTTTAATTATAAAAATTGCTTAGCAAACATTTTTTTATCATGTCATACGTGGGATGGAAATTCAACTTTTACCAATTTTAGCTAAACAACTTTGTAGACAATTTATTCCTTTTTTTGTTTTTAAATCTGTTATATGACTCACAGTCGGCGTTCGACTGCAGGGACATCATTTCTAGCATGAAACGTGTCAAAGTAAAGAATAGTTCTTTTTCATTTCACAATTATTGAGGCAAAGCTAGTAGAGAAATAGTTAGTCTGCCGCATATATAACCTCTGTAGATAGATACCTATATTTTTTCACGCTTCGTGCTTGGGGAACCGTATATTGCAATAGCAATAGAAATAAATAGAACATCTGTCTACAAACATAAAATATTAACAAATTTTCTATGCTACATTCGTCAAACATTGGAACACGACAAGGCAATAAAAAGTATATTAAAAATTAGTAACAAAATATGAAACAACTTTTGAGTGATGACTTTAAAATCTTTTCAAAAGCCGTTAGCCGACCATTATAGGTACAATAACGATCTTACGACGTGTTTCTGAAAGTGCTCAAGTGTCTCTTACAAAGGCGAATAGGTTTTTTATAGTGTTGGAAGACGGTGGTGACTGTGGACAAAAGGAAGTCGTAAAACGCGAAGTGGCGGCCGTTGATGCGTGTGACCTTCTAACTTTTGCTTTATTGTAGCCGCTAGTGATGCGCTGAGATATCGATTGATGGTCGGTTGTAAGTATAACCTACGCAGACCACGGGTTTATAATTAAAAACTTATGTACGTAATCCGGCAAACCACACTTAGAGGCTTTCCCATCTAAGTATACCTCAACAGAACTGGCCACTCGTTAGGTATAGCCTCACAAATCGGCTCAAAGAGGAAGACTTTGTCCTATAACATAATTACAAGAGCCGTAAGAAATTAAAAAAAATCTAATGAAATGGGACGGCAATGTGTAACCTGAACTAAATATATTCTAAATAAAATATTTTTTTAAGGTTATATTATAAAAGTTTATTAAAGATTATTATATTTAAAATGTCGACGTTTATTAACTAAATATTATAATAAAAGGTTAAACGAGGGAGACTTGGTCTTCCGCTGGGTACCCTGGAACCGTAACACGGTTTCGGGAGCTGAACCCGTGAAGAAAGAAAAAAAAAAAAAAAAATTATTGAGGTTATTATATTACATATCTTTGGCGATTACTGTAAGACGTTGTGTAAGACTCGTTAATTATTTTTAAATCACAGCACTTAGGACCGCGACATCTTTCGTTTTGACTCGAAGGCCAAAAACGATGGCCAGCCAATAGCCACTAGAATATTGAGAAATTGCTGGGTCGGGCAAAGAGAGTACACGGATTTAACTAGGCATTCTTGGGTTAAACTTTTTAGGGCCGGGCATTCGGTGGGTTTAGACAAGTCTTCCTCATTTAGCAGACGAGTTGCCATGTATTTTTGAATAATCGATGCACTTTTATTTATTTTGTGATAGTTTTAGAGTTATATATTACGGTATGGAATGGAACCTTTTAAAGCCTGTGCTCTTTTGCTAACATCGTCAACTGTAAGCCAGTCTTTGCATTAAAATGGAATGAAAATTTCTCGGCTTAATACCCACACAAATACGCTTATAACTACTTATCAATTACAGTTACATATATAATACCGCAAACTTTTTTGTAGATCATTTAATTCTATACAATTATTTCGTACATCATTTTGTTATATCTCTGAGGGATTACACATCATGCATCATGAAAACTCGCTGGGGCTAACTTTTCCCCGACTTGATTCACTGATACTGTTAATGCTCAGCTCCTAAACATGATAGGTCCATGTTTAGTACTCGTAAACCTTGCTCCTGAATTAATCTGTCTAATAATGAAAACCGCATCAATAGTTTTTGCGTGAAACACAGACAGATACGTTTTTCATACATTCATTACGTCTATTTATATCGAGCCTATATTTTATTTGGTCATAATTTTGTAATCAAAGGTTACGTTTGTGATCTCCACTTAAACAAATTATGTCATCTCACAAAACAAAACTCTTGAAGTAGTGTTTATACATTCCTTAAACATTTCAAGTATCAAGATAATGGCGTGCCCTATAATCCAAACAAAGGTTTTGACACCACAAGTGTTTTAAACAAACATTTCCTTCATAAGTTATTTGTTTCAATAACAGTTCGTCATTCTTTATTACTTGCTACTCGCCACGATTTGCTTTTAAATAGCTAGATCGGTCGGTGGCTTTTCTCGCGCGGGTTGTTGTAAATAGTATGAAAAAGTATGTTTGGTATAACAGCGATTTAAAAAAAATTAAGAGCTTTGTGATAGATTATGAAAGTGAAAACGGGGGCAAAGTTTAACAACCCATATTTCCATATTCAATAAAACCCATTTAAAAAATAACAGCTATTTCACTTAGATATATTCAATAAGTAACTATATGCTAAATTACAGTGACACAGGTAGATTATTTACAGAGAAATTGGGAATAGTATATTCCAGAAAAATTATGGAGCCTGAAGAAAGTAATTTGAATGTTTTTATTTTCTATGTACCTAGTTTATCATTTTATCGTCTGTCGCTAACACTTTGAAAATGTATTATAAAAAAGATACAGGATAGAAAACAAAAATATCCAAATATAAAAAAACATACCTTAGTCTTTTACTTTACATACTGAAAAGTTGATTACGTAACTCTATTTAAAAAAAGATTTTTTTTAAATCGGTTCGATAGTTCTAGAGATTATCCTCTACATAAAAACAAACAAATTTTACTTATGTTGAGGTTAAAATTAAGCACTTGCATGGTTGTCACGAAGAAGACCGATCAAGAACTCGCTGACACCTTCGACCACGTTCGATTATCTAATTAATGTGTTTATGCCAGCCTTGTTAATCTACCTATATTCTAGTTTTGGGGGCAACTAAAATAATATTTTGACTATAATTTTACTAATATTGCAATTGTGACATATTTGACACCCATTCAATTACACCCGCTTACTACAAATCTGCATCTTGGATTAGCATCAGCACAAAATATTTCATAACTATTGAATGGTTCTTTTCACAGCGTTTTAATTTTAACACATCATCACGCCTTATAAATGAAGTTAGTATAGGTAGGCTATGTCGTTGACGGAAAGCTAGTGTTTATGAAATTAATTATAAGTTTGTTGGCTTTATTGTTGGATCGTGTTTGAACTCGCATCTAAAATCACTTGTTTGATTTTCAACTTCCGATCCAGTTTGGAGCTTTGTGTTGTATTTACGAATGTTTTAGAATGATTTATGCTAGAAATATATAAAAACTCAAAGTCGGCGATATTTAAATACTTACTAAATTCCTGAAAAACTGCTGAACTGATTTTCATAATATGTCATTGAATCTAGCCTTTCATCCCAAGAGGGGTAGGCAGAGACAATCGAATGCCATTTGTTACGATCCTGACATACCTCTTTCGCTTCTTTTATATTCATCATACCTTTCATACATGCTCGGCTATTGTGTGTAGGTACTTTTATTATTTCCATCGATAAATACCTATATATTTTTTATGTTCAATAAAAGTACACCTAGGTCGTCCTCTGCCAGCATTTTCTTTCACTTCAGTCATATAAGCCTTTTTAGTCAATCTTTCAACGTGTCCAAACCAATACCATTGAAATATAATAATATTGTTACGAGCTAGGGTTCGAAGAGATTTAAAATACCGATTAAATAGACAAACTTTACTTCAACACCACAAAAATACAGTTAAATAAATAAACACTATAGAATAACACTTTGTCGCACTAAATTTCACTTCACTGTTTCGCTTTGGTCGCTCTGATTCGCACTGTGTTCCGCACTGTCTTCTCCCGGCGACGATCCTCTGTTTATATTGCCCTCCGAACATTCGAGAAACGCCGAGACCGTTGTACAAAGCCGTAGACGCGTCTCGATGCGACTCGGTGCCCGATTTTGGTACCTATGGCTAGGCACATACGGTCCATTTTCGTTTGTACTTGATTCCCTCTGGATGTTTCTAGAGACGTCTATCGACCTTGATGTGTTTAGGTATTTATTTGTGCGATTTAAGTACCTATTCGTTACACTGCCCCCCGCTTAGACTTGCTCGTCCCGAGCAATATTCGAGCCTTTGTAAGGAGCCAGTCGATCAATGTGGACAACCTTTAACTGTCCACGCGGGCATCGTTGGATCCGATAGGTCACGTCATTGATCATCGTGATGACCTTATACGGGCCTTCCCAGCGGTTCTGCAGCTTGGGAGATTTGCCTTTTCGGCGTTTCGGGTTGTGCAGCCACACCAACGATCCCTCGTCAAAACCGTTACTATTGAAGTTTCTATCGTACCTGGTCTTCATCTTTGTACTGGCCACAAGACTGCTCTGACGAATCTGGTCATGTATGTCGCACATCTTGTTTTTCAGGTTCGATACGTAGTCACTTACAGGTTGCGGCGCATCCGGAGGTCCGCCGGTCAGGAGATCAACTGTTAGTCGGAGTTCTCTCCCAAAGTTGGCATAAGCAGGAGTCACCTTTATGCTTTCATGCTCTGCGGATCGATATGAGAGCAAGAACAAGGGAATATATCGGTCCCAGTCCCTCTGGTGATCCTCAACCAGTTTCGCTAAATGAGTCTCCAAAGTGCGGTTGAACCTTTCAACCATTCCGTCGGACTGTGGGTGATACGCCGTAGTCCTCGTTTAATTTATTCCCAGGAGACGGCATACTTCCTGGAACAACTGCGACTCAAAGTTACGCCCTTGATCAGAATGTATCTCCATTGGTAGCCCGAACCTGCAGAATACTTCGTTGACCAACTTAGTCGCCACTGTTGTCGCTTCCTGGTTGGGAATTGCGAAGACCTCCGGCCACTTCGTGAAGTAGTCCATCACGACCATGAAGTACTTGTTCCCGTCTTCAGTGGCCGGGAACGGTCCAGCAACGTCCACCGCAATTCGTTCCCATGGAGCGCCAACATTGTACAGCTGCATACGTCCCCTCGTACGTGTCGTAGGTCCTTTCACGGCCGCACATACTGTGCACTTACGACACCAATCCTCGACATCTTGCCGGCAATGAACCCAATAAAATCGTTTCCTGATTTTCGCCAGGGTTCGATTCATGCCCAGATGTCCTCCCGAGGATCCATCGTGCACGGACTCAAGCACTGCGCGCACCTTTGACCTAGGCACGACCAGCTGCATCAGTGTCTCCTGTCCACTTGGCGACTCCCACTTGCGGTACAGCAACCCGTTGTGCAGCACTAGACTTTCCCACTGAGCCCAGTAGCTTTTCGTGGTGGAACTCATGGCTGATACAACATTCCAGCCGGGCCTTGGAACATTCTGCGTCTTCCATTCCATTATCGGCGCCAAGTTGTTATCCTTGAGTTGCTCGTCTCTCGTCCTCTCGTTCGCCCATTCGTCACTAAGGTTGTTAGTCGTAATCACTTTGATGACAGAATCACCGATTTCACGCCTCGAGCAGTGTTTACAATCTTCAGGGCACGGCCTGCGTGACAGTGCGTCAGCGTTGCCATGCATCCGTCCTCGTCGATGTTCGATCGTGAAATCGAATTCTTGTAACTGCTCGATCCACCGAGCGACTTGTCCTTCAGGATCCTTGAATTGAAGTAACCATTTCAACGCCGCATGGTCTGTCCGTAGCTTGAACTTCCTTCCGATGAGATATTTGTTGAAGTGTCGTAACGTCTTCACTACGGCCAGAAGTTCGCGTCTGGTTACACAGTAGTTCCTTTCTGGTTTCGACAGAGCCTTGCTGAAATACGCTATCACAACTTCCTTGTCCCCCTTCCGTTGTGACAGCACACCTCCAATGGCGATGTTGCTTGCGTCTGTGTCCACCACAAACTCGCCGACTTGGTCCGGGTAGCCCAATACAGGTGTTTCACACAGCCGTTGTTTCAGTTCCTGGAACGACTTCTCACAGTCCTCAGTCCATTGAAACGAACGCTTGTCCTCCGTCAGCCGATGTAGGGGCTTGGCTACTCCCGCGAAGTCGTATACAAAGCGGCGGTAGTATGAGCACAGACCAAGAAACGCCCGAACATCTGTTTTGTTCCGCGGGGTGGGCCATTCTCGTACAGCTACTGTCTTGACAGGGTCGGTTTCTACGCCATCCTTTGTAATTACATGCCCGAGGTAATTCACACGTTTCTTGAAGAAGCTACACTTCTTGGCATGCAATTTCAGGTTCGCGAGCTTCAACTTGGCAAACACTCTTTCTAAATTCCCCAGGTGCTCGTTGAAGTCGCGTCCCATGATGATGACGTCATCCAGGTAGACTAGGCAAGCTTTTCCAACGAGATCCGCAAGCACAACTTCCATCAGCCTTTCGAACGTAGCGGGAGCATTGCATAACCCGAAAGGCATGACGTTGAACTGCCACAGTCCATTTCCGGTCGAGAAAGCAGTCTTTTCCTTGTCCTTGGGATCGATCTCTACTTGCCAGTATCCACTCTTCAAATCCAGTGTTGAGAACCACTGGTTCCCACTCAACTTGTCCAAGGTGTCGTCAATCCGGGGTAGAGGGTAGCTGTCCTTTCTGGTTACGTCGTTCAGTCGACGATAATCCACACAGAAGCGAGTGCTGCCATCCTTCTTCTTAACTAGCACAACCGGAGAACACCATGGGCTCAAAGAAGGTTCGATGACATTAGCCTTCTTCATGTCTTCCAGCATGCACTGTACTTCTGCTTCTCTTCCAACTGGGATTCGTCGAGCACGTTGACGTATAGGTAACTCGTTTCCTGTGTTGATGGTGTGTTTCACCAATGACGTCCTGCCGAGATGCCCATCTCTGTCACTAAAGATGTCAATGTAACGAGTAAGCATCTCCTTCGCTCGTTTGTACTCGGAGATTGACAAGTCCTTCTTCGAAATGTCGACGAGTTCCAAGGGGTTTGCACTGTTATTTTTCATCGCCGACAGCTTCCCCTGGGTGCAGCTCCGCATCCAATTCGCCTCGTCGCACTTCGCCACGACTTGATCCTTATTGAGAGTGACAGGAGCGCCATTGAAGTTGGTCACCCTTACTACAGCTCGTCCACTCTGGCTGTTTACTAAAGTTGGAGTGAGTAACCAGCCTTTATGTTTAGAACGTTCCAGGTGGTCGATGATAGAGCACCTCGTATTGGAGGGGTCCCCATTAGTTGGTAACTCCACATCGACAAGCGTCTCCGAATATGGGTTCAGTTTGACGCCCTTGGCACAGCGCACATAGCCAGCATAACCACCTTTCAAAAATACCTGTTCCTGGCCGCACTGCAGTACACCATTGCGCAAGTCGATGCCAAACTGGAACCGCTTCATAAAGTCGAGTCCGAGAATGCAGTCGTCTATAATGTCGGCCACGATGACGGTGTGTGGGTACTCCCCGTCACCCACCTTGAGTTTCACCGGCAGCTCGTCGTATGCGGGTATAGGCTGACCGGTTGCCGTGAAGAGTTTCAGACAGGAAGATGGACGTCTGGTTCTGCTCGTAGATCGTCCCAACAACTGAGGTCGCACAACCGTACGCGTTGCTCCTGTGTCGATCGTCATCTCACATGGCGTCCCGTTGACCTCGCCGACGATCACCAGACTGTTCCCGTCGAAAACTTGTCGGATGGTAACTTTGGGGGCTGTGTCACGAGCAGCCAGTACCTGCCCCGCGGCTCTGGCTGTTACTCGTTTCCCGGAAGCTCCGTAGTTACTGCACGGACATCAGCTTCGACGTCCCGTTTCGGCACTCGTTGATCCGTGCCTTGTCGTTTAAGCGCCGGGCAGCTTGCTTTAAGGTGCCCCAGCTTGTGGCAGTAGAAGCAGCGGGGTAAGTAACTACGCCTCTCTGCTACAGGTGTCGTTGTTGGAGTAGCCTCCTCCGCCACTTGTCGCAATCGCTGAGAACGAGGCTCCTGTCTCACGGCTTCCACCTCTAGAGCATGGGCGAGTGCATCTTTCAGGGCGGTGTGGTGGCCCAGTCGAACTGCAGCTCTGACCTCCATGCTGCGGATGCCGTCGATGAATGCTTGAACGAGGTTCGCAGCAATGAACTCTTGTCCGGCAGATGGGTACGCCTTCCTCACGATCTTCTCGATCTCCAGAGCCCATTGTTGCAGATTCTCACCAGCATGTTGCGTCCTGTCCCTCAGCTGCGCTCGGTAGACGTGCTCCAGGTGTTTGTCGCCGTACCTGGAGTCCATTGCCTCGATCAGGTTCCCGTACGTGGTGCAGCTGTCTGGAGAGGCTTCCAGAACAGACAGTGCGCGGCCTCTTAAAGCCACTGTCAAGGCGGTCAGAGATTGCTCGTCTGTCCAGCCGTTGGCAGAGGCGACCGTTTGGAACTGCAATTTGTACGCTGTCCAGGACGTAGTCCCGTCGTACGGCGGCACCTTGACTCGGGGGCCAGAGACGACGGCGCCTCCAGAAACAGGAGCGGTCAGCTTCAGTTTCCTTACTTCATTCTGGAGCCCCTCGCATCGGCTGTCCAACTCTCCGTAGCGGTCGTTAAGTCTTGCATCCAGTTCTCTGCTCATCCTAGTCTGTATTTCCTTGCAATGCTGTTGGAGGTCTTCAATTCTCTCCTCGTGCATGTCTGTAACCCTCTGTAGCTGCTTCACCTCCATAGTCACCTTTCCCAGTGATTCTGAAAGCAGCTCCTTTAGGCTAGCAGACTGCTCCTCTTGACGTCGGGCCTGCTCCTCTTGACGTCGGGCCTGCTCCTCCAATAGCTGCCGAGTCTGCTCCTCCTGACGCCTGGCCTGCTCCTCCTGACGCCTGGCCTGCTCCTCCTGACGTCGGGCCTGCTGCTCCTGACGTCGGGCCTGCTCCTCCATTAGCCAAACCAGCATCCCCATATCCAATGCCTGGGGAGCACCCGTAGAACCCGCAGCACCCGTATCAACTCCAGCAGCAGCTCCAGCACCAACAGCAGCAGTCCCAGCAGCACCAGCAGCGGCTCCAGCAGCAGCTCCGGCACCACCAGCAGCAGTCCCAGCAGTCCAAGCAGCACCAGCAGCGGCTCCAGCAGCAGCAGCCTCGTCGACCTCCTCGCCGTGATGTCCAGCAGTAGTTTGTCGTGTTTTGGGTCGCCGTGATGACGACGAGTCACGTGGTGTAATCGGCATTTTTGAATCCCACTTCTGACACCAATTTGTTACGAGCTAGGGTTCGAAGAGATTTAAAATACCGATTAAATAGACAAACTTTACTTCAACACCACAAAAATACAGTTAAATAAATAAACACTATAGAATAACACTTTGTCGCACTAAATTTCACTTCACTGTTTCGCTTTGGTCGCTCTGATTCGCACTGTGTTCCGCACTGTCTTCTCCCGGCGACGATCCTCTGTTTATATTGCCCTCCGAACATTCGAGAAACGCCGAGACCGTTGTACAAAGCCGTAGACGCGTCTCGATGCGGCTCGGTGCCCGATTTTGGTACCTATGGCTAGGCACATACGGTCCATTTTCGTTTGTACTTGATTCTCTCTGGATGTTTCTAGAGACGTCTATCGACCTTGATGTGTTTAGGTATTTATTTGTGCGATTTAAGTACCTATTCGTTACAATATCATTAAAACAAGACATTAAGAGGATCGTGTAGCTCAGCGTACGCAGTGAAATAGGTATTTAGAAAATCATATTCTGTCTCAAGCGCGCTCTTCCCACGGGCATCAGTGCGACAGAGAACACTGCAGCTCGTGAGTGTTCGTAGGTATGTTCTTCGTTGAAAATTGCGTTTTGGGGGAAAACGATTTACACCTACTAAAACTATAACGAAACCTTATAATTTTGGTGTCAAACGTTTTAGCAGATTATAATCTACGTACGTACGTTTTGGTTTTTTTGAAATTTTGCTTTGTTTCTCAAATACAGACGGTTTATTACGAGCAAGTTATGAACCAAAAAAACCCAGATTTGAGGGGCTTATAACTTTTGACCTATTACGAATTTTGAAAAAAGGAAAAAATACGCACGTAGTTTTTCATTATGTCAGTAACATATTACAAAATCGTTAAAATTAAATGATATTTAGGGGTAGTAAAACGTTTTCTCCGTTTGTATGGACATGGACGCGGTACACTACACTCTTAACGAAAATGGGTTGAAAAGATCAGTTTTTTCAAAAGGTTACGAGTATTAAACATGAACTTATCATGTTTAGGAGCTGAGCATTAACAGTATAAGTGAATCAAGTCGGGGAAAAAGTTAGCCCCGGCGAGTTTTCTTATTGATTGATATTAATAAAAAATAACACCTATTCTATGTTTTTATGGCCTTTTATCAAGAAATACAACAAACTTGTGGTCCCATGGTCATCAAGTCAGGATCTGTTGATGGGATCCTGGAGAAATCGAGAACTCTTAAAAGTTCTCTTTTATAGCCACACGAAGCGATATGGGATGGATTTTTTTTATAAATTGCTTCCGGAAAGCACACTTTTCAGTGTATTATTTTTTGAAGTCGGTACACCTTTTTTTAAAAGGCAATTAAAAGCTTCATTTTGAAGAATTTAGGCGGATTCTGATTAATTCTGAGTTCTTACAACTTGTGTGTAATCAAATATTTCTTTTCTTTTTCGCAGCCGTATCCCTGGAAACTTTAGTCGAGAACTGCAATAAGCTTCTGGAAAAATTTCAATATTCCTGGGAGATGATGCCTTTGGTGCTAGTTATACTAAACTATGCTGGCAGCGACCTGGACGAAGCGACGCGGAAAATTGATGAAGGTATTTCCTTTTATTTTATAAATGACAATGCGAATGTGTATATGAACTTGGAGAGAATATAACACAAATTGTTTATTTTGTAATTGTTTTGATGATAAAAACTGATGTTAAATTAACACGTCATTGGTAAATATGTTAATTAGATATATATTTAGTTCAAAATGTTAATAAATTAGATAACCCAGGTTTGACCGTATTTATTTGATCAATACATCGATTCATTAGTTAGACTAAACTAAAACGAAGTGAACACATAGGCATGAAACTCTACGTAAATTTCGAAATAATAATTGGCAAACTAATAATCTTAATAACTAGTTTTGGAGATGGGGGGAAGGGGGGGGGGGGTTATGGTCAATTTTTGTATACTTTCTTTAAGGGACCTTGGCAGTCGGTCATCTTACTTTTGTCAAAAATATCGCAAATCTCAATTAATTCTAAAAAAAAATAGTTTATACAATACTTATTTAGCCATATTTTCATTATTAAGACTTCTAAATAGCCATAGTTTTTAAAACGCAATAGCAATGTTTGTTTTAAAAACTACGCCTATTAATAAAAATATGGCTTAATCTCATTTAAAATAATAACTATCAGCAAGTTGAATTGAAAATGCTGTATAAATATACTCATTTTTCTAGGATTAACTGAGAATTGCCATATTTTTGACAGATATAAGATGGCCGACAGCCATGGACCCTTAATAATTTAATCTATGCATTTTAAAATTATAAAAAAAAAATTGTATTCGTTATACGAGCCCTTTCATTCGATATGTTACATGAAAAAATATTTTTTTTACGTTTTCATTTTCCCCTCAAAATCGAAATTCGATTACTTACGCTATATATCCGTGATTGGGTCATGAAACTCTATGTATTATGTACCAGGTTTCAACATTTTTCGCCCAGTAGATTCGGAGAAAATAATTTGTGTCAGACGGACAGACTGACAGACAGACGTATGAGTGATCCTATATTCCATCTGGATCTATTGTTCTGACATGATTTTGATCCTTTCAACTTTTATTTTAAAATATATATTTAGTATGTTTAGAAAGATTGTAATGTTAACTACATCTGTAAGTTAGACAACTAGGTACCTATAATAAAATTAGTATAAATAAGAAATTTAGAAAACCTATTTTTTTTAACATATTGTAATGAACCATGTTAAGTGTCTGCTGCAGATATATTTATGTAAAAAATAAAGTTACAGAATTATTTTAAATTCCAGTTAAATATTGTCCTACAAAATATGTTTATCTGCTAATATCATAAAAGGTGGTTACTTTTTCTAATATTTTTAGGGATTCATACATTATCTTAAAAGCATAAACTAAATCATTTTAAGATCACTCTGTTTGTCCGTCTGTCACAGAGGTTTTTCTCTAATCACTGTAAAGTAGAAATTTTAAAATATAGCACATTATATCGCCAGTCAACGATTAGAAAAAAAGTCGAGTCTAACGAAAAAAATAGGGGGTGTTGACAACTTTTTTAAGTCCTTTTAATTAATTGGTAAAAAAACATGTTTTTCTTTTTTAAAATTTTCAATGCAACCCAACAACATGATGGTTATAGATTAGATAAAATATCTAACAAGAAAATATCTTAGTCAGTGACATATTGAACGACAGTTATTATATGGTTATTTATTTGAAATTTACATGAATGTGACGTTATTACCCGTTTGCGGTCACGTGACTGGAAATATGAATTAAGATATTTAATTAAAATATTAAAAAGATGTATTTATTAAACAAATACTTAAACATTATTTGCAGTGATTATAGGTTATATATAAATAATATAACCGAGTATTTATTTTCTACTGTCAACACCCCTATTTTTAATTAGTCTTAATTATAGCTCAAAATTTACTAAAAATTACAGTTCACCCTGTTCTCCTAGGTTTCTAAAGCTTAAATTTAGATTTTATCAAGGTTAGTAGATGTAAAGTCATCTAAGATTAGCGGAATTTGCCTGCAATTTTTTAAATAAAAGAAGGTGTTTACTTACGAATGCCTTTTGACCTAATGTTTATTATACCTTATTTAAGAAAAATCTTTAGTTAGCTGAAACATACAGTGCAGATTTTTGTCCTTTACATCATGTTATTTAGATGGGTATAGGCCAGTAGAATACAGGTTAATAGTAATTACTACAGATCAGCGAAGTAAAACCACGGAGTGTTTTCCCCTAAGCTCTGCTCACGGAATTTGGTACCGAATCCTAATAATAAAAATAAAAATAATAATTAAAACAAACCATTAATTAATTCCTACAACAAAATTATTAAATTGTGACTTTTGTTTGTCCTACCCATAGATTTAGTATAGTCGCTCGAACGCTCTACTAGATTGGCAATACGAAAGAGAAATCGCATAGATACGCGTATGTTAAAGCGAGACAGATAGACGAGACCGT
This sequence comes from Nemapogon koenigi, assembly GCA_963924495.1. Taxonomy (NCBI): domain Eukaryota; kingdom Metazoa; phylum Arthropoda; class Insecta; order Lepidoptera; family Tineidae; genus Nemapogon; species Nemapogon koenigi. Next base: position 8,665,432 of record OZ004647.1, on the reverse strand, counting down.
TTTTTGAATACTGTAACAGCCTAGCTTCAGTAGTAATTTCGCTTATTTTTGTAAAATATCCTGTTTTAAAGTAAGTATAATTTTGTGTTTAATAGATGTGATTAATTATGGTTAGAAATTATGAAAAATCCACAGATTACACATTTATAGCGCACACTGATGTATTAATTTTTTGGTCTTGTTCTAATCGCAACATTATCAATCTAGTAGAGCGCATACATATCTATTATTACGCTCTTATATAAACATTTGACAATTTTATTGTTTACTTACAAAATAGTAATAAACATGCAATAACTAGTGAATGTGTAAATTAATATCAGTTTTTATGTTGGTTATAACTAAGTTGTAATAAACGTTTTCTCAATAATAAATTATAATTACATTTAATAAGTATTTATAATTTTATTCTTGAAGTTATTGTTATTGTTTTTTATATTAACGATTAAATAGTTTGTGTTTTTCTCTCCTAGTTAATTTGGTACAGTCGACGACAATTTTTTCTGATGTTTTTGATATTATCATTGATCTTATGCTTATTGTATGATTTTAAGGGTCTTTACTTACTTCTGTGAAAAATATGGCAAATCTCAATTAATCCTAGAAAAAAATAGTATATTTATACAACATTTTCAACTTAAATTCCTGATAGTTATTATTTATTTTTATTATTTTGGGTTTTAAATAGGCGTAATTTTATTTGCGTTATAAAAACTATGGCTTTTTAGAAGTCTTAATAATGAAAATATGGCTTAATCCCATTTAAAATAATAACTATCAACAATTTGAGTTGAAAATATTGTATAAATAAACTTATTTTTCTATGATTAATTCAGATTTGCCATATTTTTGACAGATATAAAATGTTAAATGGCCGACAGTGTAAATAATGTAACCTCCTACAATCATAGTACATGTAATTAATCGTGATCCTGCCTCAAAGTCTACATTTTGCTAAAATAATGAAACCTATCTCTCCCCCCGTTTACGAAGGTGATGCAGGATTATTCTCCTCGCAGCGCCGAACCGAATTAACGTCATCATGGCACTATTTCAAAAATCCGTATCCTCCTGCACATTATCATTGTCGCGGCAATGTCGTTTTAGCGATTTTCAAACGATAATCGTTACGTCAAACTGCAAATGGTTTTAAAAAAGGTAGTTTCTTCCGACTTTATTAATATTATTTCACCACTATTTAGTTTTTATCACAAATTATAGCTACTTAAGGGTCCTATACTGGGAATTTGTATGGAGGTATTACTATTCCCAATTTCTCTGTAAATACTCCACCTGTGTCACTGTAATTTAGCATATAGTTACTTATTCAATATATCTAAGTGAAATAGTCGTTATTTTTTCAATTGGTTTTATTTAATAGGAAATATGGGTGGTAGAATAAAGGATTATTCTGCCCCTTCTGTCTCTTTCATAATCTATCACAAAACTCTAAATTTTTTTTAAAGCGTTCTTATACCATTATTCTTCAATTATATATATCGCTTTTTTTTTGTAGCTTATTGAAAATTCAAAAAAAGAAATATTTTATGATTTTTTAATTTGGCAAAAATATTAAAATAATTATTATTTTAAATTTTCAATAAGCTACCAAAAAATTCGACATATATAATTGAAGGGTAATGGTATAACAGCGCTTTTAAAAAAAATTAGAGTTTTGTGATAGATTATGAAAGAGACAGCAGGGGCAAAGTTAAACTACCCATAATTCCTATTCAATAAAACCAATTGAAAAAATAAGAGCTATTTCACTTAGATATATTCAATAAGTAACTATATGCTGAATTACAGTGACACAGGTGGATTATTTACAGAGAAATTGGGAATAGTTTATCCCAGAAAAATTCCCAATATAGGACCCTTAAGAGGCTACCTTCATATTAAATCATATTTTTCAAATCCTTTTGAGTGAAACCTAAAGCTCTTACAAATACAGAAAAAATTACATGTTATAATTAATCATATTTCATATTAATCTGTTAATCGTATAACATGTTTTAAGAAACTTTACTCGATGGAAAAAAATTGCAAAGTAGCCTCTGAAAATAGTCTCCTTTCCAAATTTCTCATTAGTACATGAAGTATTGTTTATTAAATTAAGTACAAATTTGTATCATCTATTACTAAAGTAAGATGTACATTTAGATTTTCAATAAAGCTACTCCTTTAATTTAAATAAATTATTTTTGATTTGTCACTTAGGACGTTTGTTCCAAGCAGCTTCCGTGCGCCTCTTCTCTTTTGTTTCTATTCAATGCGACAGAGAGAGATTCAGCGGAGAGACTAATCGATCACGTAGCGCTAGGGTAGCGCTAGAGTATCGTATGCAGCTAGGCCACGCCCCTCAAACTATGATTTTATTTGAATGTATCGTCTTAAGCCATTGATAAGAAAAATTACGTCCCTATTTTGACGGTGAAAGCAGAATTGACCAAAATAAAAGTCGAAAACATCGACCTAGGGTTTTATTTATGTGTTTCACAATAGTTTATATTTGATTCATGAAAATAATTACGTTTATGATAAAAAAAAGAAGAATTGGCTGTATTGAAATATAGTTTTATTGCCTTTTGTCATAATAAGAAAACCAATATGTTGCCATTCGTAAAAAAATATTTATTTTTGATATTCATAAAATCGTTAATTAATTTCAAATATTAATGGAAAGTTGTTGATATAATGATTAACATTATTACTCTGGTAATATTACTCAAGAAGTTTCATATCGCTTGGAAGTTTTTAAAACTCTCTGACACAATAATAGGAGAATACGGATTTTTGGCAGCGCTATTCTAACATCGTATGATTGTCGCAACCAAACAATCATCGCGTGCGTTTTGTAAGGGGAGTAAGACGGCTTTTTTTTTTGTACAAACACTCGGAGATGTGGTTTTTTCATTCAATTCTATTAATAAAATTAGGAGCGTCGGTGGTCGAGTGGATAAGACGTCGGCTCGCAACTGAAAAGTTGCGGGTTCGATTCCTACATCCGACCATGTACCAATGGGTTTTTTATAATGAAAAATCATGTACATTATACGACAAACCGTACGAAGAGGCTTTTCCATCTATATATCTCAACAGAGCTGGCCACTCGTTAGGTATAGCCTAAAAAATCATTGGCTAAATGAGGAAGACCTTGTCTTCCTCTGGGTACCCTGGGGTCGGCAACGGTTTCGGGAGCTGTAAGGGAACCCGTGAAGAATAAAAAAAATATATATATATGCCGGGAAGAAGATCATTACTAACCTCAGGGGTTGAATCTACCCTATCAGGTCTACAAGCAAAAAAACACTGACATAAGGAACAATACAAAAGTTATAGACTTCCTTCAACATGCACAAAAAATTAATTGGAGATGAGCAGGACAGGTGCACAAAAACAGCAACTGTATGGACAGGTCCAAGCGGAAGTCGAGGAAGAGGCAGACCCAAAGAAAAATGGGCTGACGAAGTGGTTCGCTGTGCTGGATATAAATGGATGGTAGAGCCGAAAGATCGTGTTGAATGGCAGAATAAAGAGGAGGCTTTTACCCAAAATGGGGTCCATAGTTTTAAGACGAGGAACGACTCAGAAATTTCTAATCGTAAGCCACGCCGTAAACTCGTGGTTCGGACGCATGAGTGGTTCGTGCGTAACGATCACGTCATGCAAGACAACGACGGCGCTTTGTCCGTTCTTGCTGCAGAAGTGAGAAGGGCATAATGTATCGCTTCTCGTAATAAATGACGTAAGCGGCACATTACAAATAAATAATTTATTAAAAAACGATCACATGCAGGGAAAAATCATCTTAATTAATACTAGGTACTGAAATTACCTACAGGTTCGTATAAAATTTAAACGTAAATCCCTTCAGAGTCGTATGTCGTATGACTAAAAAGGTGTTTTTGAAGAGGTGATTTCAAAAATTTAAGTTATCGAGAAAATTTTCACCAATCATGTTTTCATCCTACACAATACTAGATAAAATCCTCTAGTTTTCGATGCCCAAATTGTATGTTCATAGCATTCGTAATATTCGGAATTTCAGTTCAGCATTCAACCAAAATTATTCGTTCTTCCCCTTAATAGTTCTTTTTATTTTATATTTTTGTTATATAAATTTTATAGTAGTTCTTTTTTGTATTAGTTAAGTTATATAGAAATAAATATAGCTTATTATATTATTTAATCTACCATATGTTTTTTAATACTCGTGGATTTAATTTAAATATCATATGAACTATACAGAGTCTTTTATTTAAGCGTACGGATCGGGAAAGTGGTTTTTTATTGCAAAATTTTGCATAAGCAAAAAAGACGAAAAAGGCAAAACAAAAAATGTTTTTTTAATTCATGATAATTCACGCATGCACTGTATTGCAAAACTACAAGTTGACATTTGATGAAAATACAGTTCTTAAATAATAACTCTTCTTTATTTATTTAAGCGAAAAAAAGCTCAAATTCGCTTCGATGGAAAACACCCCTTGCGGGGTTGATGACGTCACTTTGTCATCTGTCGGAAAAACTTTGAAATTTTATTATAAAAAACTGTTGATTAAATATTGATTTGAATTAAAAATATAAAAAGCATAACTATATTTTATACTTTACATACTTACCGAATTTAGGAGTGGAATAAAAAATGAAAACTTTTGCATACAATTCGTACTACAATGCATATGGCGTACGCTACGCACTTGACCAAAGTACAAAGTATGCCAAGTTTGATGCGTACATATTTCAAATTTCAATTAATCAAAACAATAAAATAAAAGAGTATGTGCCGTTTTGGTTAGCAGGTCTAAAAAAAAGTGGAAAAATGAAATTCTACGTCGGTTATATTAGAAATATAAATAATTTTAATACATTATTGTTCGGTGAAAATTAAATATTCCACGCATGTGTTGTAGCGAGCATGACCGTGTAGAGAGCATCTGTCTACGTAAACAAAATATCAGTTAGAAAGAAAGAGAGATAAAGCATGACAAAAAGGACCGGTTATCGCGACACTACCCTTTGTCGTTTTGTCACTACGGGAATAGTTATTTGTTCAACAAGTGAGCAAATTTATTTTTTGCTGCGAGTGCTAACTTTAAATCACGAACTAGCGAAGTAGTCTAGAAATAGACTACTGAGCATAGTGAGTGATTTAAAGGTACGAGACATAAAAAAAGGAGTCGATCGAAACAGGCCTTGTATTATTTAAATAAAAGTTATATTATTTTAAAACATATTTCAAGTTTTCTCAGTACAGTTTTCATGACGAGAATAGTTAGGAACTTCATATGAATTTTAAGTGCAGATATGCTTTTACGTTCCGTTATTGCACTAATGACTTCTGCTTTTTTATTAATGTTTTGTTTAATTTATCTATTATTGATCGACAGCAGTTCATTTACCATTCAATTAAATTAAATAAACAAATAGATTGATACAACTTACTGAACCATATTTAAGCTACAATAATGATGAAAAAGTAATTTTTGTTTTGTCATAGTACTGTACTGTACTTACAATTTTCAATATAATGGACAACATTTCATTTTTTTAATCACCCATTTTTATTACTTTAATTAAAAATATATTAAAAAATCAGTTACACGTATTTTTGTATTTTATTTTTGGTTGAGTTTTTATATTTTTAATTTAATTATGAATTTTTATAAATTCTGAGGACTTATAAACTAAAAACCTTAGCTAGGACAAAAATTAAGAAATATAAACTGTCACCCAAAGAAAGTGACTGATAGTGTCAGTCAAGCCACAGAGTAAACGTTATAGAAATGCAAAGAGTATAATATACCGTGTTCCAAATAGGTGTTGCCGTAGCCGGAACTCAAATCGCCCACAACATTATTCATAATGTATATAATAATACTAGCTTTTGTCCGCGGTTTCACTCGTAAATATATTTCCTGTGATAGCCCATTCGAAACTAGCAAAACTTCCAAAAAATATTATATAAAAGAAGTATTTTTATAATATTATTTAAAGAATAATTATTAATTTAGCTTTAAATGGAATAAAAATGGGTAAAATTAATAGAAGGCAACACCTGAGTTCAATAACTAACAACTCTGCCAACAGACATTAGTATTTTTAAATTAGAGGGTTAGCACAGATTAGGGCACCTATTAATCCTCATTTTTCAATATTTCAGTATTTTTAAAATAACTCGAAAATTAAAGGATATAAAAATAAAAAAAAATGAAAAATAAGCTTTCTAGCATGTAATCTCCAAACGGTTTTCGAATTTTGGTACCTTACGAAAAATGAATAGTTGTCCATTAATAATGATTTCAATCCGTACTTTAAATCTGATAAGTTTCATATCTGGGCATTAATAAACTTCTGAATAAATAGGGGGCTTAGCTCCCATAGTAAAATGGTCGATCTTCTTTGCTCTCGTGTGAAACGATCGCTTGTAGAGGTGAAAAATTGTATGTTTCACACGAGAGCAAATTTTTTATGTATCGTGCCTTTAAATCACTCACTGTGCTCAGTAGTCTATATTAGAATCAATACTTCGCTAGATCGTGATTTAAAGTCAACACTCTCATCAAAAAATAAGTTTGCTCAATTGTTGAACAAATAACTATTCTTTTTCTAACTGAGATTTTGTTTACGTAGAGAAATTATTTCTACGCCGTCATGCTTGAATTTATAGAGCGACCAATCCTACGCGCGGGAACGCCCGGTCCGTGTAGCTTTGTTTTATTGACTTTAAAAATTAAACTAAGACAAAGCATCAAAACGTATGTATTCGAACTGTATTTTTATATTATTTCAGCAAATTTGTTGTTTGTTTTCATAAACATAACCTAGACATAGCAAATATTGGTGATTATATTTTTTTATAATTTGAATAAATCAATAAAATTTTCTTGTCGACTGTACTTCTATGTTTTCAGCAATGCGAATTGTTTTGTTATATGTACATAGCGCTGTGTTTTGTCTTCAGGAAAGATGATGATCAACGACTACGCCCGCAAACACAACCTCAATATCTTCGACGGCATGGAACTGCGAAACTCTACTCGCCAGTACGGACTTTAATACGTAATATTAGTTGTTCCAGCACCCCTCTCACTCTTACACACTATATTGGCGCAGTCTGTCCCATTCTATCCTACTTCTGAAAATTATTTTCGTGTTTTGTTTTTGGTACGTTTGGTTCTGTATATATATTTTTTTATTAATTTTCCTTAAGGTGGAATGTCTTGGTCATAATGGCGCCTCGTGTCATAGCAATTATTGGTTTTTAGGGTTCCGTAGACAAATGGCGAAAAAAGAAATTTTGTAAATTGGTCAAGTCCGTCCATTTCTCGCTCAGACTAAAATATCTGGGCAAAATTTCAAAACGTCGGGATTTTGGGATTATTCTCGCGCTTTCGACATTTTGACGAACGATTGAGATGAAATTAGGGTTACCAGATGGGAAATATATCTGGGCAAAATTTCAAAACGTCGGGATTTTAGGATTATTGCTGGACAAATAAATATTACAAATCTAAATGTTACTTTTTATTATTAAAATTTAAATAATGACATAACTTAACTTTTCCGAACGCGTTCCGTTCAATCGGGGTGAGTGAATGATTTTGAAATTGCGCGGTAATTTTTAATTTCTGTTTTATCTCTTGTTTTGTTAAAAAATTTACCCACTTTCTCAGCTTAGGGGTTGAATTTTGATAAACGAAGATAACACGTGTTTCACTGTGGCGGCACATCGCGTCGATAGATCACAATACTGAAACCTGTATCACGCTAGTGAAAAAAATTTAAGGGCCTATGGCTTTAATTTATATGGCATAAACCATTTCCAAGTTCTCTGTAAATAATCCACCTTGGTATTAAACATTGGCATATGTACATACAACTTTACCATCGTCCCCAGTATTACTTTTATTCAGAATGGTTGGGTTGATGTGTACCTACTGCCATTTCTATAGTGTCGAAGAGTTTCAAGTAAAGACCAGAAATTTAATATTTCCCATACACAATTTGATACCTACCCCTTTGGCGTTGAATTTTGGTAAATGCTGAAATAAGTATTTAATTATTTTTATTTGCTAAGTTTCAAGAAAATCTGATTAAAAAATGTTTTGACAATACACACTTTAATATCTACTCCCTTTTACCCCCTTAGGGCAAAAACTTCGGGAAATACCTTCTGAAAAACATAAAATGAAATGCTGGCTGGAAAATGATAGTCAGTATGTTGTATAGATTGTTTTATTAGTAAGTTAGTAACATTAAAAATAGGCAAAATAAAAAAAAAATGGTAAATTTCGTTTGATTTTGTTTATTAAATTTCGCGTAAGAAAACCAATAAAATAGTAGCGCCACTAGGACCGAGACGTTCGCCCTTATATTAGTTTTAATTTGTCATGTCATGACACATTTTCATTTCTATTTATTTAATTTCATCTAATTTAACTTCATATTATCATTTGTGATAAAAATAATTATGTATCCAAAGATTTTTGTTATATCCAAATTACCACACTAACCATCCATTTTTTTTCTTTAAAAACATTTTCCATGCAACTGAATTTACAATTGTGCAAGTATTACCATTATTACATAAGTTTTAGTCAATTGCTAGAAGTTACTTAATTTTTATTTAGTCAGCTAGACCAAAGATTTATGTGTTATTTCGATTTAAGTGTTTTTCTTTTAATGTTTTTTAAGTGCTTTATTTTAGTTATTATAGTCCGATCAATAAGGAAGTTTATAAATAAATCAATGTTCTCAAATTGTGTTGTTAATTCAATATTATTGTATAAACATTTATATGATCTTGCAGGTTTTTTCTGTAACAAATTGTTTATATACTAATTTAATTTAATTTCACCAGTATTTAATAAGTTTTTTTAAATGGCTCAAATTATTTCAAAAACAACAACAATTAATAAAACAAATACATATATAAATAAACATTTAAAACTATGTACCTACTTATAAACAAAAAATCCTCTCAAGATCGCTGTCCTGCGGCAGGGTCCCCAAAATACTAGCTGCATTCTAGATACGTACCAGCCCTTCGATCATCCGATACTTTAATTAGTTAACAGACAAGACAAGATCAATTAATTCTTCACTACATCAAACTGCTAAGTTAAGTTTCACAGACAATTTAAATTTATAACTACCTCAACCTCTTTGTTGATCGGACTATAAAGGTTCATTTCATTATTTAACAAAAACATGATTTCATTTCATTTAATAATTCCTCATTTACTGTTTAAGTGTTTAGATATTTATTTTACTGTTTTTTTTTACTTGTGAGTTATTTGAATGTTTCGAGAATTTATTAGTTTGTTTGCGAGTTATTTTGAAATTATTGAAACTGGAGAAATAAATCTTATGCATAAGTAGCTATTTAGCTATGTTGGAATATTTCCAATAATATTACAGTTCAGTCAGTTTTGACGCGAAAAGGAATAATGTGCAATATCGTATGAAAATTACACGAATTTACAATTTTGTCTCTAAAACTTGTTTGTTCTTCCGATTTTCAAAAGTTTCATGTGTCATTTTACCAAGAGGTACCTATGTGAGAAGACTATCTGATATAATAGGGACAGGGGGTATTGACAGTGAAAGAAAATAAATACACAATAATATTTTTTATATAGTCTATAACGTATAATCACTGAAAATAATGTTTTCTTTAATTCATACTTCCGTTCACCTGACCGCAAACGGGAAGTGACGTCACTTCCATCTAAATTTCAAATAAATAACCACAGACTACTAACTATATTATAATAACTGTCTGTCAATCTGTCACTGACTAAATAATTTTGTTGGTTTGCAATAAATATGTGACGATTTAAATGAAAATACAAATATAACATTTTCTAATTATTTTATTGGGTGTAATAAATACACAGCTGTAATTTAAAAGTATTGCAAAAAAAGGTCAACACCCCATTGTAAAATTTATAAACAGTTTTCAAAATAATCCTTTTTACGTAAACTTACATAGAATTTTGAAATAGTCTTTTTTTATCTCATATTAAATTTTATTTTTCTATCTATCATTACGCCTTTTGTCCCAAGAGACAATAGTTTTTCTTTTTTTCTTTTTATAATATTTATTTGAGCTTAAAATGCATATCTGTCAAATTCAGTTGCAATTTCCTAGCTTGGAAGCAGGTACACACTAACACACCCACCCCTCTAACAAAAGTGGTCAAAGTAAACTAGCTAGAAAGTTCGGTTCAGCAATTTCTAATTATTGGTGATTTCCGCTTTACAGTGACCGGACGAAGGTGGAGAAATTCGAAATATAAATGTAAAAAAGTGACAGCCATTTTAAATTAAATTAAAATTAAAGTGTAAGTCGGCCAGTGTTGTGTCGTGATATCATTTTATTTAGTGTTATTTTCTTTTTTGTAGGAAAATGCTGAGCGAAATAAATAACTTAAGTGGTGTACTATCATCATCGATAAAATTGTTTTGCGAATGAGACTTTGTTTTAGAAGTGTTATGTGTTTTGTGGACGAGTGCTATGCGTGTATTATGTGATGCTGAAGGGACAACTCGCCGACTTATATTCTGGACAAACAGGTTAGTGGGATTTACTATTTATCTCCTTCTTCTTGACTCTAGAACACTGCCGCCGCTCTCGAGATTTCCACCAGCTCCGGTTGACAACCTCAAAGGAACATTCATTGATGGAATACTTGGTCATAGATCTTATAAAATCAGTACATCTGAAACTAATAAACTATTTATTGAAATCTTCTACTCTTTGTGAGTGTTTCTTATCGTGTCTAAAACTTCTTTTTAAACTTGTTGTAAATTGAGTCTTCGTGGTGACTTTTTATATGAATATGATAAAATTATCCAATGAATTCACGACATTCGTAAAATCTACTTTGAACTACATAGAAGCAATTCTGCATTTTATAGTTCTGAACAGAATATCCGAGCACTAACTGGTGCTGTTTTATAGTTTTTCCATTTATAATATTTTATTTCTTAGCCCTAAGCAGCGGGGCTATAACTTTTAGTCGTTTACTGGTTTATAATATGCAATTAGGGATTGTAAAAATGTGAAATGGAACTTCGTAATGGCAGTGTTGTAAAGTGGATTCGGTTTTTGTAATGAGAGGGTTCTGTAGGCCAATTGTATTCGCAAATTCACGGAAAAACAATAAAATGTTTACAATTAAATGACCAATTTAGTTCTAGTCATGTTATTGTGAAGGCATAAAGTCGAATGATTATTGCATAAGTTCAACTTCCATAATTTATACTAATATATTAAATTGCAACGGATTTGTATCTTTAAATTGTTTTTAGGAATGGATTTTCCGTGGGCATCTTCTAGGTTATAATCAGCTATCTATCTATCATCACGCCTTTTATCCGAAGAGGGGTAGGTAGAGACTATCGAATGTCAATCCTGATATATACCTCTTTCGCTTCTTTTATATTCGTCATACCTTTGATATAAAATTAACATACATAATGCTGTCTTAGTTCCATCACTACTTATGGAAGCGAGACTTGGGTATGTAATGGAATAAGAAGCAAGAAAGTAAGATAAATGCAGTGGAAATGCGGTATTTACGTAGAATGTGTGATATAAAGCGTATTGACCGCATCCGGAACGATGTCATTAGAGAAAAATGCGGAGTGAAAGATGATGTGACTAAAATAAAGAAAAGTATAAACTACTTGGAAACGTTGAAAGAATGAAAGATTGACTAAAAAGGTTTAGGTATATGGCAGAGGACGACCTAGGTGTACTTTTATTGAACATAATAATATAAAACATTTATTGATCGACGGCAATATTAAAAGTACACACAATCGCCGAGCAGGTTATAATTATTGTATATTATAAAACAAAGTTTCCCGCCGCGTCTGTCTGTCTGTGCATTCTTCACTTCGAAACCACTTAACGGATTTTGTTGCGTTTTCACGATTAGATAGATTGATTTACGGGTATATACAGAGATAATGTAGGATATCTAAATATGTAGGTATATAAAACTGTCGTGTCGCTGACTGACTGACAGACAATCAACGCACAGCCTAATCCACTGAAGATATAAATATGAAAATTGGAAGGTATATTCCTTAGAGCGTGTAGTTTTTGATAATCAACTCGTAAGGGGGTGAAATGAGGTGTAAACTTTCGAAGTCGCGAGTAATTGTTAGTAGCTACCTAATATTTTTTATTTTATATTTTTCTGGGATAAACTATTCCCAATTTCTCTGTAAATAATCCACCTGTGTCACTATAATTTAGCATATAGTTACTTATTGAATATATCTAAGTGAAATAGCTCTTATTTTTTCAATGGGTTTTATTAAATAGGAAATATGGGTGGTTTAACTTTGCCGCTGCTGTCTCTTACATAATCTATCACAAAACTAAATTTTTTTTAAAGCGCTGTTATACCATTACCCTTCAATTATATATATATATATATATATATATATATATATATCGATTTTTTAGTAGCTTATTGAAAAATTTTAAATAATTATTATTTTATTATTTATGCCAAATTAAAAAATCATATTTTTTTTAAATTAGAATAAGCTACAAAAAAGCGATATATGTAATTAAAGAATAGTGGTATAAGAGCGCTTTAAAAAAAATTAGAGTTTTGTGATAGATTATGAAAGAGACAGCAGGGGCAAAATTTTTTTACCGCCCATATTTCCTATTAAATAAAACCAATTGAAAAAATAACGACTATTTCACTTAGATATATTGAATAAGTAACTATATGCTAAATTACAGTGACACAGGTGGAGTATTTACAGAGAAATTGGGAATAGTAATATCTCCATACAAATTATAAGTTATTATTATAAGTTATTATTATAGGGCCCTTAAATAAGTGTATTTATTAAATTTCGTACTGTGTATGTATTCAAAACAAACAAACACATATTCACGCCATTTATACCCTGCGGTGTAACCAGATACACCATCCATATTAAACAGAACAGGTGGCATGCCTGTTGATGTTTTTAATGGACCTTGATGTGTGACTTCTTCTTTCGAATTACTTGAAGTAATTCTTAAAGAAAATTTAGCACTTAGCATTTTTGGCACGCTCTACCAACTAGCTTATCCTTTTTAATAGTCTTTTTAATTTAAATTTAATCCGAAACGATGTCATTAGAGCAGAATGCGGAGTGAAAGATGATGATGTGACTAAAATAAAGAAATCAGTTTACGCTGCTTTGGACACGTTGAAATAATAAAGGATGAAAGATTGACTAAAAAGGTTTATATGGCGGAGGACGACCTAGGTGTTCTTTTATTGAACATATAAAAATATATTGATCGATGGAAATATTAAATCAATCGACGAGCATCTTGATGAATATAAAAGAAGCGAAAGAGATATGTCAGGATCGTAACAAATGGCATTCGATTGTCTCTGCCTATCTTGGGATGAAAAGCTTGATGATAGATAGATAGATTTTAATTAAAAAAATCAAATTGTTGTACCCATGCGGTCGCTAGTATAGATATAAGATGCACGTGTAGTTAGTGCCGGGTTATCAGTGACTTTGAAGGAGATATTTAAATGTATGCACATTGCAAGTTATGCGTTTACCATCATGACCCTAGATAAACTAAGATCATAAAATTATCATAGAGCATTTATTTTTGTTATTTAGACTGATTCGTATCCGTCGAGTAGAGATAACGTTGGTATGCAATATGGGTACCTTAGGTTCCCGAATAGGTACCTACCATCGTACTGGTAGAGAAATTTGCTTATCAAAAATAATATATTCCCGGGGGAATTGGATATTTTCCGGGATAAAAAATCACGTTGAAAATTGAAACAAATTGAAGCTGTAACAAAACAACCAGTCGTGCGACGGCAATTCCATATTTTTTAAGTGTCAATGTAATCAGTAAATTAATTTGTATTTAAAGTATACCGACTTTAAACATTTTTCACTGAAAAGCAAGAAATAATTAAATATTTCATTTCGCCGTGAATTTGAAGTGGGTTGGTGCCAAATTAGGCTACTAATAGATTCTGAAAAAGATCTGTTCAATATATACGTTTGTAATTTATTGTCTAGGTTAGTAAAATTTAGGTAGTTTCTAATTTGGTACCGTCTTAAAATTCAACGGTGAAACGGAATATTTAATTATTTCTTGCTTTTCAGTGGACAATGTTTGAAGTCGGTATACTTAAAAAAACCTTAATTAATTTTTCTCTTTAAGTGATTATGCTGTTAATAACATCATAACATAATATCACCACAAAAATAAATCATCAAAATCGACATATATTTCATCAAGTTATGACAAAAATTGCCTTAAAATCTTCAAAATGGGACCAATCTGGAAGTATATCCTCTACAAAATCTCAGTTAGAAAGAAAAAAAGATTATGTCCCATAGAGATAAAGAAACTGTTTCTGCCATAGATTTAGTATAGTGTCTCTCTACTAGATTTACAATACAAAAGAGAAAGCGCATATAATTTAGTGTTTAGTAGACGTAATTAATTATGGTTAATGCAGTGACTGGATGTAAGTCATCTAAGATGAAAAATCCACAGAATTACACATTTGTCACGCACAGTGATGTATTCATTTTTTGGTCTCGTTCTAATCGCGAAATTAAGAGCCACAATTACGACGTAAAAAAGAGGAATAGATACTAGTTTTTGCCCGTGGTTTCATCTGCATGGAAATAGAACAAAATAAAAGAAGTAATCCCCTTGTACTAATTTCCGAGATAATAATTAGCGTATGTTTTAATCCAGGACATCAATATTTTATACGAATATGTATTTATATATAATGTACTAATATACCCAGATATATTTTTTATTTTTTAGTAAAAAGTGTTAGAAAGTTATATATTATTTATCTTATAATTAATTTAAACTATTTGAATATGCGTATTTAGCTTACTTCTTCTCTAAAGTATTATATTAAAACTAAGCTGCATATTATTGCAATTAATACAATGCACAGAACACTATTGTCAAAAATTGCAATAATTGAAATAGAATTCCAATCGATAATTCCAATATAGAGTTACAATTGACGCCATGTTGATTGCGATAATTCCAAACGTCAATCAATTGGAATTATTTCAGAATAGCACATATTACCAATCTAGTAGAGCTAGCATACTACATCTATGGTTTCCGCCACGGTATTAGTCCTGCTTTGTTATTAGGGGAAATTATATCTTTCTACTTATCCTCGCACTTACGGACGCGCCGTCTAATCCCAGGGCGGGTCGCTAGTATGCACTAAGTATGTCAATTCAAGGTCTTAATATGAGATAAGTAATTGATTATGTCTTTGACTTTGTTGACCGTTCTCCATGTCGATAACACTGCTATCAAGTATACTTAATTCTCGCTAATTACATACTTAACTCCATTTTCTTGGTTCACTGGCAATCGTAACAAAATAGATAGGGTACAGTAAAAACCTTATAATAAGACATTGATTGAATGTTGCTAAGTAACGAATTATTAAATTATTAATTTTTAAGTTATCGTGCCACAGAATAGTGTGCTTTGTTGTCGATTTATGTACATAAGTTTATAATTAAAAAATAATTGGCCAATTTAAGTTCCTTACCATTTTTTCGGTTAGAACTTTAAGACAGGATTTTCGTTTAGATTTCTCTGTACAATATAAGAAAAGGCTCTATATTCCCTATTTTTTTCAAAATTTTAGACTCGGAGTTTCGGAGAATTTTCTTTAATATAATAGGTATGAAATTTCCCTAAAGTTAACCCCCAGAATCGAAATTCTATTATTTACGCTATACTTCCGTGATTGGGTCATCACACTTCGTTCAGTAGATTCTCAGTAAATAAGCTGTGACAGATAACAAGAGAGATCCTTAGGTTTCAGTTTTTCATCGGAGATGAACGGAACCCTAAAAACCAAAAACACCCAATACAGAATACCTATGTGCGGTGTGCCACAATATAAACGAGCCACAACGAGCAACTGTTACGCTGTCCCAAGACAGACGGCCCGCGTACGGATAATGTAGATCTCAAAGTATCGAAATCACCCGTCGCTATCTCGAGTATCGTAGTTAGTAGCTGCACCCTTTTGTTTATCTCCTGAACGATCATGGAATACGCAAATACATCATCTGCAATCAGACCCCTTCTTTCATTGCATTTCGTCGGTAACCACTTCTCACACCTACAGACAAATTATTCACTCCTCCTTCTAAATTAAGGGTTAAAAATCCCTACCTATATATTATTTCTCAAAGATGTTTTTTTTGACACTACGCCATATCTCCCTAAAGGCTATCCCACACAGGCGCGATAATATCGCATGCGTTATTCTGATGTCTGTTCTTAGTAGTTTTGTATTAGGACGCATGTGGACTTGCACACTACGGCCATTATTCATATACGTATTTTAGCAACGTTTTTGTTAAAACGCTTCTAAAATGTGTTTATGAATAAGGCCATACTGCTTTAAGGCTCCTATATCCATATTTTTCTGAGATAAACTATTCTCAATTTCTCTGTAAATAATCCACCTGTGTCACTGTAATTTAGCATATAGATAGATACTTATTGAATATATCTAAGTGAAATAGCTGTTATTTTCTCAATGGATTTTTTAAATAGGAAATATGGGTGGTTAAACTTTGCCCCTGTTTTCTCTTTCATAGTATATCACAAGGATCTTAAAGTTGTTTAAAGCGCTGTTTAACCATTACTCTTAAATTAAACGTCTTGCGTTTTTTGGTAGCTTATTGAAAATTCAAAATGAAAATTATTTTATGATTTTTTAATTGGGCACAAATAATAAAAATAACCAATTAAAACAATATTCCTTTATTTTACTACTCATATTTCCTATTCAATAAAACCAATTGAAAAAATAACGACTATTTCACTTAGATATATTGAATAAGTAACTATATGCTAAATTACAGTGACAAATGTGGATTATTTACAGAGAAATTGGGAATAGTAATATACCCATACAAATTATGATAGAAGTGTGTACGATCGCATGAGTCCTATTACAAAATGTACTAAGAACATATAACGCATGCGATATTATCGACCGTTACATCGCGCCTGTGTGAGACAGCCTTTAATTAAACACAAGCTAAAATCAAAACGAAAGCTAATAAAATTCGACATATAAAAACCGTATTGTAAAAATCGCAATCTATTAGCAAGTCTTGAATTAACTAAGATTATAGTATTCCTGTATTTAGGGTTAAAATATAAAAAAAACCTACTGTATCGCAGTCGGCACAGTTCCCCTGACTTCATTTAAAAACATATTAAAATACACGTGTAATAAATTAATCATATACTCTTTACAAGTAATTAGGAACTGAAATGATGTATTTCTGCTCAGCTAGAGTAATTATTAATTATTCTTGTGTATTTGTTCTTTAGTTAACTAATTAGCTATTACGAATCAGTTTGATATGACATTTAATTATAGCTCCTTAGTAGCAGCTAATAACTGTTGGTTGGATCATATCAGTAGGGTGACAACGGTTATGTTTTAGAACTTCGCCCGGATATCGTAGCCTTTTCTATTCGTGACATAATTTTTAATAATAATAATAGATATTTATTTGCAGAAAAGTAGTTTACAATAATAAATAATTTACAACATAGTTGGTATGAACATTTTTAAATCATACGCAACATTACTTGGCATTTTTTATGGTAATTAAAATTTTAGATTTGTTTAGCCTATAATAAGTTTAGCCGGCTAAAGATGGAATAACACATTGAAAATTAACTTGTCCCAGCAAACTAATAGATGGCGCTGCTGTCGCAATGCAATACTAGTGATTTAAAAAAACCGTACAAAGGGGCAACAGAGCTAATATTCGGCTAAATGAGGAAGACTTTGTTTTCCGCTGGGTACCTGGGACAAAAAACAGAATGGCCCATCTTTATACGTTTCCATCGATGTCTGTTAGGTCGTCTTACTTTTCCTGTGAGTCTATCGTATGCACATTGTTGTGTACTGCCATTTCTAAAACTTTAGCCTATGGCAAAAAATATTTAGCAGGCTAATCTTAGGTTTATCATTAGCCGTGACATATACACAGAAATAAACTTCCCATAACACATAAATATCACTATTGTAACGCCATGCTATTTTCACGAAATTTACCTCCCTCTGCTCACTCCCCTGCAATGCCCACTCAGTTGGAAAATGTATGACCAGAAACAAAACCCTGCCTATTATTTTCATTTTCATTCGAATTTCAAATAAATGTACCTACTAAGAGAGACTTACGAGTTCTTGAATTTATTTTAGCCAGAAGGAGAAAGAAAAGCATGGTCACCCTAATTGTTGCAGCATGTCATTCGCTGTGACAACCAACTATTACCTTGTCCGCGGTTTAATTATTTCGTACCTTTTGGACGGTTTTCTGTCATACATGTCCATGAGTTGTCAATCAAATGACAATAATGCCGGCTTTAATTTTTATTTTGATGCCTAATTAAGTAGTTAGGTCGGCAATTTTAAACTATAAATTAAGCATATTGAAGTCAAACGTTAGTGTTTGTCAAGGAAGGGTCCAATTTTATAATTTTTCATATACCTAATTTAATTTAATTTAAATTGTTGATAACTTAATGGTTCAGAGGACCCGGGTACAATTTTGACATGAGACAAAAATGCTAAATGTTACGTACTTTGTAGAATTCTTGAAGTTATACTTCTTTAGGCGCGTTATGAAAAAAATATATGAGAGTGAAATTTTACGATGTAACAAAATGTTTACAGTATGAAGTTGCCGAGAGTGATATTTCGAAAAAAATTCACGATGCGCGCGCACGTTGCAAGTTTATTTTTTTATTATATTAAATAGACAATTTAGTACACTTTTCAGTGCATAATATTTGAAGTCGGTACTTTTTTTTTAAAAAAGCAATTATTATTTTCATGATAAATAAACTTATTTGTATTATGCCAAAAAAGTATAACTTCTAACGCGCGTACATAAAAGCACACACACACACACACACACACATTTTTTATTATTTTTTCGGTTTAATTGTTATACTACGATGAATTTGAATAATCCATACTAACTTATATTATAAATGCGAAAGTTACGGCTGTCTGTAATTTTCACAGCTAAACCACTGATCCGATTTTGATGAAATTTGATACATTTCATACAGAGCAAGCTTGAACCCTAGAGAAGGAAATACCTGAGGGGAGGGGATAGGGATGAAAGTTAGAATGGGCCCCACGGGCAACAGCTAGTCTCTTATTATTTTTTCTTTCTTCACGGGTTGTCTTACGGCTTAAATACAGCTTCCGAAACCGTGTTACGGTCCCAGAGTACAATATTAAAAAATCCCTCCGTTCATACTTAGGGGAAGTTTAATAAAAAGAAGGACTTCCCTAGGGTTCAAGCTTTCCTCCGTACCTATCAAATTTCATCGAAATCGGTTAAGTGATTTAGCTGTGAAAGCGTAAAAGACAGACGGATAGACAGACCGATTTTGATACAGGGGGCGAGCATATATTTGAAATGACATCTTTCGTGTCGACCGAAAGACCTAAAACGTTTATGTCGGTACAGGACCAGCCAAAGAATGCCCGGTCTGAGAATGTCCAACACTAGAATGCCGAGCAAATTTGCTGGGTCGGACAAAAACAACACACAGAATTTGCCCGCACACTGTAGGGTTGGACGTCTCGGCCCGTGCATTCCGTGGCAGGTTCTTGTACGGACATACACGTTTTTGGCCTTTCGGTCGACACGAAAGATCTCACGTCAAATATATGCTCACCCCTCTGTTGCAAAATCGGTCTGTCTTTTACGCTTTCACGGCTAAACCACTGAACCGATTTCGATGAAATGTGATAGGTACGGAGAAAGCTTGAACCCTGCCCACCCCCCGGGTGATTCACAAGGAACCATTACGCTACGTCTTTTGGGAGCGCAGCAGTAACCAATACAATAATCCTTATTCAACGGACTCGGTGATGTGATATTAAAATTCCACAGACGAAGCCGGGGTTGTTGACTAGTAATATTATTTTAAATCTTTCTTATTACGGAACCATAACATACTGTGCGAAATAAGCAATGAACATTTTAAAACTCTTGCAACTATTCCCGATAGAATCATAAAAGGCGAAATGTATCCTAATGTAAAATGTAAAAAATATGTTGATCGAAGGAAATATTAAAAGTACACACAATCGCCGAGCATGTGTGAAAGGTAAGATGAATATAAAAGAAGCAAAAGAGATATGTCAGGATCGTAACAAATGGCATTCGATTGTCTCTGCCTACCCCTCTTGGGATGAAAGGCGTGATGATAGATAGATAGATGTATCCTTTAAATCATGAGATATGAAAGAGACAACTGTCTTACAACATTGTATCATGTGTATCCCACGTGATACGTAGGCAGTATCGAATCGATAGCAATAATATAGTTTATTTATATATTTGATTTGATGATCCCACGTACAGTTTTACTAAAGTGCTTGTATTTCCATATTAAATTCTCTGGTTTATAAAAGATTCATTGAATATGTTTTGATTATTAATAAGAAATGCAGTTGTATCAAGTTGCAAACAGGTTTATTTACCTCAATTGTTAGGGTTCCGTATATCTCCAATGAAAAAACCTATAGGATCAATCTTGTTTTGTCCGAATCTAATGGACGAAAAAAGTTGAAACTTGGTACATATAATATAAAGTTTGAAAACCCAATCACAGATAATTGAATTTTAATTTTAGGGGTTTATTTTGGAGGAAAATTAAAAACTAAAAAAAAAGTTTTCTTATGATTGTGACATCAAATGAAAGGGATACAAATATATTTTTCCGAAATTACCGAGTCTAAGATTTTGAAAAATAATAGGAAGTATAGGGCCTTTCTTATATGTAATGGAGTCTGATGAGAAGTGTTAGGATGGCGAGCGTAGCCGGTCTGCATTTTCTCCATACAAATGTACGGATAATGCCTCTAGAGCAATCGTTTTTTTCATAAAATCTAGGTTTACTGTAGGCATGCCCCTGTCATTTACTTTTTTCCAACAACTAATTACCTAAAGAAATAAGCCCTTCCAAAAACCTAAAAAAAAATGCCTCGTTTATACCGCCGTGATCAGACGACTACCAGACTAATAAAATAGGAGAATAGATCTACTCTTTCTTTAAATTTCACTACCAAAAATAATTAAATCGGATCATTTTTGGAGGAGAAAACAGGGGAATACGAAACGTCTATCTGGTCAAGGTTTTATAGGTATAATCGGTCTAAGCTGCAGTTGTCCCTATCGCACTCTTAGGGGGGAGACCCACAGGCAAAACAGACCCACGTCGCATATCTGAAACAAAACTGAAGCGTAAATTGTAGTTACGAAAATCCGAAAAAATATACGGAACCATCAGCGCGTGGTACACGCAACTTGCCTAATTATTTCTTCAATAGTCTTTTGCAGTTGAATTGATTAGTAAGATGCGTATCTATATTATCGGTGGCTGAGTGGTTCAGACGCTTCGATCACGGTTCGATTCCGGCCAATGGGCTTTTATAACTAAAAACTTATGTACAGAATCCGACAAACCACACTTAGAGGCTTTTCCATCTAAATATACCTCAACAGAACCACTCGTTAGGTATAGCCTTACAAATCGACCAAAAGAGGAATACCTACCTGGGACCGATAAAGATATCTCATATTTATCTCCCTTATTTTTCAATTCATTTACGGAATTTGGCAATACATAGAGTAGAAAATAGAAAAATATATTTTATAACGTATTTCTTCAGCAGATATTATAGTCAACTCTTTATCACAAATAGAATATCCTAGTAAAATTAATCAATTAATTAAACAATGTAACTGATTGGTTTTGCTAAGAGCCTCGTTAACAATTTGCATGTCTGCGAGTCATTATGGGGTGTCCAAATTTCAGATTCCTGCTGTGAGGACTAACGGAAGGTCCGAGCTGTCAATAGCAATACGTAGATTGAGTAGAAGTTCGTTAAATTTTAGGATAAACGGAGACCAGAGAGATGAAATAAAAGGTATTGATCGATGGCAATATTAAAAGTGCACACAATCGCCGAGCATGTATGAAAGGTATGATGAATATAAAAGAAGCGAAAGAGGTATGTCAGGACCGTAGTAAATGGCATTCGATTGTATCTGGCTATCTGATAGATAGCTGAAATAAGAGAGTTCTTCTTTGCGTTGCTACCATGGCAGGCTACTACCACTAACGGTCTATTTTCAGAAAGGGTTGGGGAGAGGGACTAGGACTAAGCGCCTGGTCTTCCTCATACTCATTACCAATGCCGTTCATGTCACTTTAGTTATTATTATCTTTAAAAAATTAAACCAAACGGTAAAGGCTAAATTCAAATTCAAAATTATTTATTTGTCTATTATAATTACATAATTATAACCCATGCATGTGGATATATAAATATAAACATTAAATAAAATTAATACTTAAAACTATCATAAGAATTAAACAATTAAATATAAAATTAAAGGAAAAAATATATATTTAAAATTAATATCAACACATAGTCATTACATGGCAAATACAACATTGATAATTTTTAGCACTAAGTACTTACTTATAATTTAAAAATTCATTAACACTATAAAAACGACATTGAAGCAACCATTTGTGGAGTTCCTTTTTAAAAACAAAATATGGCAAATCCTTAATATCTATTGGCAATTTATTATACACTTTCACCGCAATGCAAAAAGCATTTCTTTGGTACATACAAAGATTAATTTTTAAAATAAAATAAAATAGGTTCGATACCAACTTTTACATAAAGCGTTGTCACACTAGTGTTAACTAAGTGGCGGTCAAAATCTCCAACAACAATTCGTGTTGTAATCATGAAAATTGATTTTAAAATGGTTACATTTTGTCTGATGTCTGTCTAAATATTTGTCTCCGAAAAATCTGCGACAATAATTTAAAAAATCTAATGATTTTGAAGGTAAAACTATGTATTTATATTAAAATTTCGTTGCTAACCTCTAATCGACAACACATATCCGCAAACTGCGTAATTACAAAAAATAATCGTCACGGGTTGCTTTAACAGCTCCCGTCTGTATCTGGTCGTTATGTATTTGCAATTTAAAAATTTTCATCTCTAGTAACATAATAATTTATGGCTGAATTCGATGAGCAGTAATGTAATATGAATATACAGTCAAACCTGAGTGAGCGAGAACTGAATAAGCGTGAAAATATGTGTCTGAACCCCGATCTATTTGTTAAACTTATTACAGTTGTTCGTCATTTATCAATTGCAAAGAAAAGCTCATCCAGGTTTGGCTGTAAAAAGTGGAATGAAATTCTGGCGACAGTCTTTCCTGCTTCCTACAAGATGCGCTGCGATCCTGAAAAATATCCATTTACTGCAAAATAACAAGACAAGTATTTTTTGCATTAGAAAGAGCGTCGAAAACATATTTCAAGTGGCGGACTGTTATGTTCTGCCAGTTGCACGCATTCACGGACCAACCATCAGGCGGCGGCAAGGTCACATGTCGTCTTCTCTATAAAAAAAAGTAATACGACCAAAGCCATGGGCAGTAACTAGTTTGTAACGATAGCAACAGTTGTTTTGAAACTGCGTCAAAGTTTTCCGCCAGCTAGGTTTTGATGGTTTCTAGTTTAATTTGCTTGTTGGGGCGAACTCAGTCAACTTTGCAACCACTACTCGTTCAGAAACAATCAACAACTAAATTTGGCAAAACTTTGTGTCCGAGATGCGTTTGTTGGTTTGCGGTTTTGTTCCAATTTGTTTAGTCTGTATTGTTTTCATAAGTTTATTAAAGGGTGAACACTTGTAATTATTTTTGGTAAGGTACCAAAATTAGAAAATATTTTAGAGATATTTCTCATACAAAACTTAATATAAATATAATATTTTGATAATTTCTGAGTGATACTTAAATTTCTATTTTAAGTAAAAAGGAATAATGATGTTTAAGCTTTGCTAATCCATAACGGAAAAATATAAATATTCAGGAAATTGTGTTAAAAAATTTAATTATGTCCATTGCATATAAGGTTTGTATACAAAATGATTCTGATTCGTTGAGCGAGGAAGGAGCCAGCCCTCTTGTCACCAGAAGAGATGACCAGTCGTGGTCGTGGGGATATATCTTTACTAAACTTTGTGGCATTTGAACCCCACGGAACTAGACTTTCGAAACCAAACGGCACAAATTTGTAGTTTTATCTGCGAATTTTGCCGCACCTCCGCTTTGATTACTGTTTGTCATATAATTATTATTTATTAACTAGCTTTACACCGGCTTCGCCCGTGGAAAATTTTGGAATATGACATAAAAATGTATCTCGAAGAACTTCCGGGATAAAAAGTTAGCCTATGTCACTGGAGGCCCTCTAACTATTTATATGTATAAAATCACAATTCCCATTTATAATACTGGTTAGGAAGTTAGGATTTATGCATACAATTTATCTTCTTTGTAGGTAAAATTGTGATAGGTCTATCTACTTATTATTCGTGATTTATGGCACTTATTTGCATAACTATGAACTGTATTTAATATTAGTGGCTATATTATGATGATATTGTCCATTTCTTTGCCATTCGTCGCCTGCAATAAATCAGTCTTAAATTCAAACCGCTTCGTCATAAAGTTGGTTCGATGGAACAATTCTATAACAATAAGTCAAAAGCCGCCCCTTGAAAATTATTTTAGAATAAGATTTTATTCTTACCCATTAGACGTTATGGCGTGATTGAGGGTTTAAAAAAATATAAGATTAGATTAAAAATATTAATATTTCGCTATGATATCGATATTTGAAACTAGCACGTCGCCCGTGGAGCCTGTATTAACTTTCATCCCCTATTATGGTCTTTAGTTCATACAAAAAAGCACTTCCAGTTTTCCCCGAATTTTCCAATTTTCAGGGCAACTTTCCAATGTTTCTTTCCTTAAAAACCTTAAAAACATTTTTAAAAAAATCGACAGCATTTCTTTATTAAGAGCCCTATATCCATAATTTGTATGGGGATATTACTAATCCCAATTTCTCTGTAAATAATCTACCTGTGTCACTGTAATTTAGCATATAGTTACTTATATTGATATCTAAGTGAAATAGTCGTTATTTTTTTAAATTGTTTTTATTGAATAGGAAATATGGGTGGGAAAATAAAGGATTATTTTGCCCCTGTTTTCTCTTTCATAATCTATCACATTTTTTTAAAGCGCTGTTTATCCATTACCCTTCAATTAAACGTCTTGACTTTTTCGGTAGCTTATTGAAAAGTTATTTTTTTATTTGAAAGGATATACTTCCAGATTGGTCCCATTTTTGTTTTGGTGAAAATTAGTTTTCAGAAAAAAAATATTAGTTTTTTTCTACACAATTCATTACTACGTCATTTTGTTATAATATCTTTGACGGATTAGACAACATACGCCATTATTGCATTTCCCGACTTGATTCACGGCTGACTTTGATTCATAATATCACTACTACTAACAATCTAACAATCTCCTATTAATTTTTATTTTAATCTTTTTTAAACGTGCAGTTGGAGAATTGTGCTCCTCCATAGCGCTGCAACGCGGAAACGTCTTGCTAGTAAACCGGGCTATGTCCGATATCGCAGAAATCCGGTGGATCCTATCAAAAGTTTTATTGCGAGCATCCTTTGTCCGGGCCACCGTCTAACTCGGTATTAAACCGATGACGCGGCTCGCTCCGTCGTATTATCTTTTTCAAAAATTCATTGTCGTCGCTACCGGTTTTACGGTCGGTGTGAAGGATCGCATATTTTTATTGCGAGTCCGCGTCGTCTCGCTTTTGCAGAACGGAATATTGCATTACATAGGTATTTCGATTTGTAAAAGGAAATAGAATTGCTGGGGTCCGAATCGTAAATTTCATTCGCCAGTTCTATGTATGAAGCTATGAAGAGCTACCCCAAAAAAAACTGTATTGCAGTTCACATAGGACAATAACATATGAACGGATAGACATGATGAAATTATAAGATTTCTGCCTAAAAACTTCTATCCATCTTTCTATAAACTGCAATTATTATTTTTACTAGGTTGCAATTTTTAATAATTTGTATAATGCAATGCAATGATAATACATGTATTTTTATTTATTATTATTATTTAATTGCCCTTAATTATTTCCTACATTTGTTTTTAAATATTCCATAGGAGCACGATGACAGAAAACATTTTACCCCGATTTGATTTACTAAGACTATTTACTAAGCTATAATTACATAACAGTGAAAACTACATCCAATCAAAATTATTATTAAAAGATTGATTAGATTTGTCATTGTCTTATTTAGGAAACAATATTTGCAGATCTTTTTAAATAAGTTGTCATTTACAATTTGTAAATTTCTTTTAAACGGCATTCCTAGGCTGACCATTCTTGGGGACCCGTCGTTTTTGGCCTTCATTCGAGTCCAAACGAAAACCAAAAATGTCGCGGTGCTAAGTAGGTATGGCTAACCCACTGATGATAGACAGATAAACACAAGAATCTTTTTTGCATAAAATATATTCTGTTCCTTCGTATCTAATTAACAAAACAAATTAATCCGTAGCATTTTTACGAGTTTTGTAACATAAAGAGAAACTTTTATACATTAAAATAATTTTTCTAATAAATTGCGTAGAGAAGGTAATGAAAATGGCTGCGGTTGCAAAATTTACGCTCCATCTTCCGAAGTGAATTCTCGTAAATATATTCAAGACTATAAAAATGAGACGTATCCAGTTTTTTACATCGGGTCGTAACTCGATGCAGATTGACTTCTATGTCGCTAAAAGTTCTCTTTTAATATTTTAATCAAAACTTTCCTCTTGGAATACTGTTTGAGAAAGTGTCAAAACAATAAAAATACGTATTTGTCTTTGCGGAACGATGTCATTAGAGAAAAATGCGGAGTGAAAGATGACGTTGTGACTAAAATGTAGAAAAGCAGTTTAAGCTGGTTTGGACACGTTCAAAGAATAAAGAATGGAATATTGACTAAAAAGGTCTATATGGCTGAAGTGAAAGGAAATGCTGGCAGAGGACGGCCTAGGTGTACTTTTATTGAACACAAAAAAAATAACAATGGAAATATTAAAAGTACACACAATCGCCGAGCATGTATGAAAGGTATGATGAATATAAAAGAAGCGAAAGAGGTATGTCAGGATCGTAACAAATTAATGGCATTTCGATTGTCTCTGCCTAACCCTCTTGGGATGAAAGGCGTGATAATAGATAGATTCCAGTGTTGGACATTCTTGGGCCGGATATTCTTTGGTGCGGATCAGTCGAAAGGCTACCACGGACTTTTTTGTAGATTTGACGGATTAGACAGTATACTCCATGAAAACTCACATGTTTAATACTAATAATTAATACTAAAAATTCGTGGATTAGTTTTTGCGTGAAAAGGGCGCTGACAGGCAGACAGACGCGGCGGGGTACTTTGTTTTATAATATGTAGTGATTATGATTCAGGAATGACTGATTAGCCTGAACATACTATCTGTATAATATATTATTTCTCAGTATCATATTTTTCCCTCTTTAAATGTTTCTTTTAAAATTATACTTATTTATTTATCTATTTGAGATCAGTTGAACTATAACAACAATATTGACACCGCACTAACGGTGCGAAGTATTCGCACGGGTCATCTAGTTTTCCTTTATTTACAATTTATTGACACTTTGTTCTCAAAGATATACCCACTAACAGTTCCCGTTGCCATATGGAGTAATGTTACGGCTATCAAGTAATAGCTTCTCAGAACGTTTATTAGCTGATAAAAATACACGGTGTCTCTTTATATGTGGACTGTGATGTAATAAGTTTTAGAGATTACGCTAACGCTAATAATGTATTTCATAAGATAAAATTTTTCAAATATGTCATCAAAGCTGGCTAAGAAAATATTATTTCCTAAGCCGCCTGAATGAAAAATATTACAAAATAATTATCCCGAAGGATATCGGGGATTATTTTTTCTTCACGTATTACGGTTGCCGATAGTATTTGTGAGGCTATCTTGAGGTATATTTCGATGGAAAAGCCTCTAAGTATGGTTTGTCAGATTACATAAGTTTTTAATTAAAATAAATCCATTGATACATGGCCGGGTTCCGGGATCGAACCCGTGGTCTGCTTGGTTAGTACCAGACGTCGTAACCACTCAGCTACTAACGAACCTAATGCCCTCAAACTATCCCTGTGCAAAAATTCACATCGATTCGTTGCTCTGTATTGACGTGAAGGAAGGACAAACAAAGAGACACACGTTTGCAACTGGAACCGGAGAAGATCTCCTGAAAATTCCACTGCCGAAATTAGAGCAGCATTTAGTATAGATTACATTTTCTCTAGCTTTTCCAGATCTTTAGGGTAGCTGATGACCACATCATGGAATATTCTATACTATAGATTAGTCCCCAAAATGTTTAACCTCATAGATTTTTTTATTCTCCGTAGAACCCCCTGCCCACCAAATATTGAATTGTCCCTATACTATGTTGTATGTATATCACCATTTTTTTCTCTCTGCTATGGGCATTGAGGAAGAATTGTGACTTACATTAAATTAAATAATAATAATTCTTCTACTGAAGAATCTCGGCAGCGACGGGCATTCCACCTGCAGTCCTGATATTTGTGGTCACTGTTCTAAGCTGCCAGTTCACACTGGTTGAAATGTGTCACACGGTATTATTTCTTTGATATGCCGATTTGTCATCTTTCTTTGTATTAATTCCGATGTCGTCTTGGGAACATATTCTAACGACGCAATGAGATAGCGGCAATAGCGGATGTATTTTTTAATGTTTTTAGATCGGCTTACAATTTAACTTTATTACATGTGGTGACTAACAATTAACTACTGTTAATAATTTTAATTTGAAACTTTGTAATCAATTTGTAGATAATGAAATTTTGAGTAGAGTAAATGATCCACAGATTAATATTTTGACGTAGGAAACTCATAATACAGAATAAACCAGAATCCTCATAAAATCTTCAAACTGAGGCTAAAATAGTACACGAAAATAGAGTACCAGGTGGTTGTTGTATATATTGATAAAAAGACAATATAAGAAAAATTTATAAGAATATAGAATAGGTGTTATTTTTTATTAATATTATATCAATAGGGGGTCAAAGTTTATAATTCCTTCGACTAATGTAGTCCTTTGAAGTTTTTTTAGTATCCAGATTTAGTATGTTCTCGCTTTTACCTTGCATTAAGTTTGCAGTCAAAATTAAATTAGCAGAATTTGATGGTTTATAATCTAAGTCTGGCAATGGACAGCATTTATTTATTGTTAAGGTACCAAAATTTCAAAACCGTTTGAAGATTATCTGCTACAAAGCTTTTTTTTATATTTTTTATAGTTACATTAATTTTAGAGTTATTTGAAAAATACGGAAATTAACTAAAGATAGGATTAATGCGGTTTATCTTTTCCAAGCCATATTTAAAATTTCTTTGGGAATTTTTTTTTATTGCCATATTGACCATGTTTGGCCAAGGCAACACAGTTATTATGCCTATCTTTTTCAAATTATATAAAATTGAATAAAAAAATACCTATCTTCTATAAAAAAAAATGAAATGTCCATTAAAAGTCGCTTTAACCTGCTAAGTTAACAAAATAGTCCATAGCAACGTGTTAAACCGTGCGAAGTAGCCACTAAACACCAACTTTATAGAGAACCTCGCAAATAGTAATAAAATTCAATTTATGATGTACACCGGTTGTTTTGTCTTTGAAACTCTTAATTGTCAGAAAGACAAAGGCGTTGTATGCTCTAACTGCCTAGGATATGGGGTATCGTAAAAATTATGTCTTTCTTTGCAATGCTTTATAGTGCCGTTTGACATGAGCACGCGAACTTTTCATAGATAACTTTAGTTGAAAATAAACGTTTGTATAGAAAAATGGTATCGAAATATAAATAAACTAGATTTCCTCCCCGGGCTTAGCACATACTAATTTTCATTTAAAAAAGTAGCCTATATCCTTCCCTAGGGTTCAAGCTTTCTCCGTATTAAATTTCATCAAAATTGGTTCAGTGGTTTAGTCGTGTTACAGATAGACAGACAGAGTTTCTTTCGGGTACATACATTTATCCTATTTTTATGGAAAAACTAATGGAAAAAACAATATTTATTTCTAGACCTAGACCGAAATAGTGTTTGCTTATTCAAGCAGCTGAAATTGAAACTTATAACACCCGTCTTTTATCGTCAGGGGTTAAAAATAACAAAAAACATTGTTTTGACAGTGTCCCAGGGTTCCGTACCAGTCATACTCAGTCATTTGATCGCCTGTTTTCTAGTAGACATACACACAGACATAACTTACAATAGGTAACACCTCTCTTTTTTCATCGGGACTTAAACAGAACCAACCTCTTTCTAATATTTAAGGTTCCGTACCAGTAATACTCAATAATTTGTTCACCTGTTTGCCAAGTGCACAACTTGATAGGTTGAGTTAGTAATCTCGTTGCACACCGTCAGCCCAAACTTAGTACTTTAATTAAAGTTAAGGCGAGTGTCACACGTTAAATGTAGAAGGAAGGCTGCCATTGTAAATTCCTCAGGCGTTTCCGTTTCATAGCTTTAGTTGGAAAACGCTGTTGGACTTTTATGGGCAATTTCGGTTCAGAACGCTTTTGTTATATTACCAATGCTTTTAAGGCGCTGCACCTCGCAGGGTAAACATATGTGCAGGTTTACGAGCAACTAGCTTATGGGAAATGCGCTGTAATGTCTGCTTAACGTTAACTGTGCGCTATGGCTTTGGAAATTTATCTTCGCGGTTTTAGAGTTATCGGTAGTTGCGAATAAATTACGCAAAACTATCGGCTAGTTTGTTGTGCATGGTGGTGACTGATGGGTTTCGTTTGCTACTCGTCTTTGTCTTTCGAAGAAATATTTGCTCTAACGCAATTTGGTCTGTAAAGTAAAAACTACTCGTGCGTACTAAAAGACGTCTGGTATTAACTAGTCAGACCACGTGTTTGATCCCGGATCCCGGACCACAATTAGAGGCTTTTCCATCTAAATAAATATACCTCAACAGAACTGGCTGCTCACAAACGGAGACTTGGTCTGAAGAAAGAAAAAAAACAGTAAAAACTTCTACTATGTTTTTATATTTTTATTTCAAAGATCTATTTTAAGAAACTCATTTGAATATTTATTTTTTTCAAAAAAATTCAAAGTTTACCCACAGCCGAATAAATGACGTCGTCATTTATGTAAAAAAAGGCACTCTGCCCCATTTCTCAACTCATTTTGTCTAACTGGTAGTACTTATCACGGGGCAAGTTAAGGGCTTTATACCATGGGACATAAACTTTACTTTACCTCGGCAAAACTTTGAGAAATTATTATGAAAAACTAGTATAAAAAAATATTCAAATTAGTTTCTTAAATTGCAACTACTGTCAGTCCAAAATTATATTCATAACTACTTTATACCAGCTGTGGCTTTTGTATTCGTTTAGAAATGTTACATCCATACTAATACATATTATAAACGAAAAAATATTTCTGTCTGTCTGCCTATTATGCTTTCACGGCTAAACCACTGCACCAATTTTGATGAAATTTGATACGGAGAATCCTAGGGAAGTATTTTTTTTTAAATCCACCTCCCTATATTTCGCTATATTTCCCCTTTTAGAAAAATAACCTATATTTACTAATCCAATTTATAACAAACAATGCCACGATACTATTTGCTAAGGAAATGCATACCTTATCCCAACATGCATTGATTTTTAAATTCTGTAAGCAGTTTAATTCCCGTTTGTAGCGAAGCGGGAAATGAGATATTTTACGATGAGCCGCCTCTAGACAGGATTTTGAGTGCATAACTTAAAGATAGTGCAGTTTTAGGAGCTCCAAAGTTATGGCGACGCTGTCACGATGCTACCTCGTAAAGTACCTTATTAGTACTAGTCCTGCATGGCGCACCTTAATTGTTGACATTTTATGCGAATCTAGTCTACGAATAACTACAAAAAAATATACCAAATCTATTTATAATAATTTTTCTTAATAAATTAATCTTTTGAACCGTAATAGGTACACAATTGAAAATTTTACAGAGTGTGTATTACTATGGCCGCTATAACAAAAAAATTATAAAAATAATAATAATTTAAGGGGGTCCCCATACAAGGAACGTGTTTTTTCTCAATTTGTCCGCGTTTTTTGCTCAATTTAATAATGGCAATACATACAAATACGTATGCATACTCTTAAGTAAAACAACAAGTAATAAAAAGCGGCCAAGTTTGAGCCGGATTCGCGCTAATTTGTTCCTGCATCATACAGGGGCGTCAAACTTGATTTGACCTTGCTGCATACTATTAAGTGTACGGGAACCCTTTGTGTGCGAGTCCGACTCGCACTTGGCCTGTTTTATTATTTTGTAGCTAAACTCGTAATAAAATGTGGCGTTCATAAAAAAAATGGGGATTTCGCAATAATGTCAAGTGACATTTCAGACGATGAATACGGAAGAAGGGAAATCAAGGGATATCAAGCTTATGACCTGTAAATTATTGTAGCCATCCAACGAGGCAATGCGGGCCAGTCTGTTGGGTACTCTCCCAGTATAGACAGCGATTTAAATGATTTTTTTTATTTGTAATTTAGATAATTATAATAATAATTGATTATATATTTTCTCATTTCTCACCATTTGGTTTCCATAAATACAAAGTGTCAATTAGAAAATACAAAGATTTTCTTTTAACTATGCACTAGTGTTAGAATTGTAACAGACAAGAGTGTTGACTTTGATGTACAGCACAATGGCTAAGCCTAGACCAGAGCTAGACTACTGATTGAAGCTAGGTGGAGTAAATTGTTAAATTAAGAAAATTTCTACAGTTTTAACAGGAAGTACCTTAGCGTACCTATTATACCACCTCATAATAAATAATAGTGTACTATAGTCCATATTTAAAAAAATCACAGATCTCATGCATCATGATGACCTTAAAAGAGCGTTAGAAATTAACTCCGAAATGAAGAACTCAGTTAAACTGACCTAAGTTACCTTAGGTTTCGTAGGTATCGTTTTGTGTCGCGAGACAGAGCTCTAGAAAAGTAGTTAATTGTGATGTTTTAAATGGGAAAGGCTATCTAGGACTTCAAACTTGCGGGACCATAGTTTCCAATCAATAATTATTATGTTTGTATTTTAGCATAATCAATTTTGATAAATCAATTTTGATATATATACTCAAAGGAGTGATATTTTGTTTATTTTATTTTAAATTTTTTTCTTTCTTCACTGGTTGCCTTACA
Organism: Nemapogon koenigi; assembly: GCA_963924495.1. Taxonomy (NCBI): domain Eukaryota; kingdom Metazoa; phylum Arthropoda; class Insecta; order Lepidoptera; family Tineidae; genus Nemapogon; species Nemapogon koenigi. Next base: position 8,632,039 of record OZ004647.1, on the reverse strand, counting down.
GCTCCCGAAACCTTTTTTGTTGTTTATCTCTATACAAATTGCGGTTTTTACTTTTTATACCTTTTTATTGTATAATCACTACATAGTATAAAACAAAGTCTGTCGCTGTCTGTCTGTCCCTATGGATGCTTAAATCTTTAAAACTACGCAACGGATTTTGATGCGGGTTTTTTAATAGATAGAGTTATTCAATAGGAAGGTTTATATGTATATAACATGCATAATATAGTAGAGAAATACTGATCATTTTAGAGGTTTCTAATGTGAGTCGTAAATAAACATATATTTTGCGCTTACATTGCAAACGCTGGCTGAACCCTACGAGATAGATCAAAATAATGTACTACAGTATTGTACACCTTAAAAAGGTTACAAAAAAGTCCGCGATGGTATATGTTTATCTCTTAGAGATAACCCACAATAACCATTTTTTTTTTTTTACTTTTTACGAGAAATATTGGCATATTTACGAAGCGATTGCATTAATCCTTATCCAATTAAGTACCTTAAATACATTGTGCATTTAATATAATTGGAGTAGAGGTAGTGGTAGGGGTTGGAGTAGGGGTAGGGGTAGTGGTAGTGGTAGTGGTAGTCGTTTTTCACGGACGAAGGAAAGTAAATAGCAAGCAAGCCAACGTTTGGGCAGGACAACGTCTGCCGGGTCCGCTAGTATAAAGGATAAACTAAAGTTAACACGGGTGACAGCAGGTGTTCGATGAGTCAATACTATACCTACCTACTTGAGTTGGTACAGTAAAGTCTAGATGGCTCGCTGCAAGACTACTATAACTAATTAAAAGCGATTAATTACTGCACCGCTTCGGGTTGTAAAATCCGCGCCTTTACTGCTCTAACTGCAGTCGGTAATAAAATAACTTTTCCTCTAAAACGGGTAAAAATGCAGGCTCGTTCCACTCCGAATAGTGTTGCCAGGATTTAGGCTGGTCTTCTACCAGACCCCCTATTTTGTATCTCTGTTGCTAACAAAAACGTGTTGGTAACCGTTCACTGATTAGTAATTATATGTCAGTGGTGAGAGAGTGAGTGTACAGAGATGCAGAATGGAGGGGTAGGGCTGTGCGATAAGCTGGGCGGTGAGCGAGAAAAAGAATTGCTAGGTTAGGAAAATAGAGCAACCCTATTGTTAAATTTTTCATGTTTCTTTGCACATCTCTGGTGTAAAACCAGTTTAGGGTCAGCGCAGGCCGTCTCATTAACATTCATCCCCTATTTTAGGGGTGGATTTAAAAAAAAGTTACCTATATCCTTTCCTGGAGTTCAAGTATCAAATTTCATCAAAATCGGTTCAGTGGTTTAGCCGTGAAAACGTAACAGACAGACAGATATACTTTCGCATTTATAACATTAGTATGGACTATGGAAGCACTTTAAAGTAAAACTTGTTCGAATAAAACAATGATTTTTAAAACTATTAAGTTCAACATTTCAAAACATTTTTTACAGTACAGACCTTTAAGTTTTAACCTTCTCCTCTTTTAGACATAAACAATTAAATTTAAACCCTACTTTACTTCATCATAATGCACAAAATCGAGCGGCTTCAAGCATCCAGAAGCGCTGCCGCATCTCTGTCGGTCTACGCTGACCTTTAGCGTAAGAATTACTACTATGTATCTTAGCCGAACATTGGGAGAATAAGACTGTTAAAAACTAAGGATTTTTTTTCTTTCTTCACGGCTAGCCTTACAGCTCTCGAAACCGTGTCTCCCTCTTTTAGCCGATGGTATTTGTGAGGCTATACCTAACGAGTGGCCCGTTCTGTTGAGGTATATTTAAGATGGAAAAGCCTCTAAGTGTGGTTGTCGGATTATGTACATTAGATTTTAATTATAAAAAACCTATTGGTACATGCATGGTAAGGATATTTTACCTAAAACTAAATTGCCTTTTAAAAAAAAGTGTACCGACTTGTCACTATAAAAAAATACCCCAATCGCTTCAAGTAGGTATGCCTATAAAATTTGGAGAGTTCTCGATTTCTCCATGATCCCATCATCAGATCCTGGCCTGATGACCATGGGACCACCTGGGAAATATACCCTTTCAAACAAATAAAAAAAAATCCAACAAGTAATCGGGGAACATACATAAAAATATAAAAGATTCCGACGAATTGAGAACCTCCTCCTTCTTTCGAAGTTCGGTTAATAACTTGACATAGTCTAATAATTTACATAGAAGCGTTTTCAAAAAGCTATCTCATCTGGCAACCCTAACTCCGAAGGCTTTCGGGTGAAATTCGATGGCAGTAAAACTTGAAGGTTTTATGGGGGAATAGTGTTGCCGTCTCGGCGCACGCACGTGACTTTTTAGCTGTACTCCTACTTTGATTAGTTCGTGAAAATTGACTTATTGGCTTTTTAACAAAGAGGCTAAACGTGGTTTCGTTTCTGGACCTGTTTTATGTTAGTTGTTGCAAGCTTTGTTTCGCTGGTCTGTGGATACAATAAAATATCACTACATATTATAAACAAAGCTTTGTTAAAAGATTTTATTGCGGTTTTCACGATTAGATAGGTTGATTCACCGTAAAGGTTTGCGAGTATTAAACCATGTAAAATATCATGTTTATGAGCTGAGTACGGGGAAAATGTTAGCTCCATTGCGTTTTCATAGCGTATGCTGTCTAATCCGTCAAGAGCTATAACAAAATAATGTAGGAAAGAATGATCTACAAAAAAAGTCCATGGTAACATAATATCTGTATATATTATTTCTCAAGTGTTTTTTTGTCGGTACGCTATATCTCCCTTAATACTTCATCAAAATTAATGTTTGATATGCCATTTTGAATATTATTTTATCCTCTAATGACGAAAAATAATCAAACAAATCAAAATTAAATGTTTCTTTTAAAATTAGACTAATTTTGTAAAAGACGCCATCTGTTGGAGATCACTTGAACTACGGTGCAAAGTTTTCGGAGGTAGGTATTAAAATTGTTGTAAACCCATATGTACCCGGTGGGGTCGCTACTATGAAATAAAGTCGACTTTCAAAATTATGACATTACCACATGAAAGTAACATACGTGCAGTGAAAAATGCGGTCTTTACTTTTAGAATGTGTGTGTAAGACGTATTGACCGCATTCGGAACGATGTCATTAGAGAAGAATGTGGAGTGAAATGTGATGTTGTGAAGAAAATTTTAATTTTAGATTTGTATACGTTGAATGAATGAAGGATAAAAAAATTAACTTAAAATTGGCAGAGGGTACTTTTATTGACCATATAATTAAACTGAGGCTAAAAATAGTATGTACACTAAAATAGAGTACCTACACGGTTGTTGTATTTCTTAATGAAAAGGCAATATAAGAGAAAATAATAAGAACATAGCAATAGCAAATAAGAAATTATCACAAAATTAGTAAATCGTGGCGAGAAGTATGACTGACAGGTACGGAAAATCGCGTATTTTATAGTGTAGGTATATGCCGATTAATCACTAAAACAACTATCACAGCGCGGACGGGATTTAACTGGATTCCCCATCACATCACGGCGGGACGTGTGCGTTGGTCGCCATGACATGACGTAGAATAGCTTCGGATTCGATTCTGCCTACCCCTCATGTGATAAAAGGCGTCATGATAGATAGATAAATTATTATGAAGTATTTTCCAATTTCCACTTAAATAAAACTAACGACATTTTTTTCAGCTTGACTGGCAATACTATCGCAGAGTCATATGTGTGTAATGGTTTAAATATATGTGGACTACTAACTGTGGATGCAGCTGCATTTGACTTCTCTCTTTTTTTTCACAAAACGAATCTTTAAAGTTCATTACTGTATTCATCCATAATATTTCTGAGAATATATATGTACAAATGCTATATTGCTCGCGGCTCTGTTCGTATGATGATACTCGTACAGATTGACCGACATACTTTTTTCCGATGAACTTATTTAATTTAAATCCGTTACGACATGATGAAGTAGAAACACGACGTTTATAAACTTTTGTATTGCCAAAAGTGTGAACTTTAATATAGTATACATACTATTGTTACGAGCTAGGGTTCGAAGAGATTTAAAATACCGATTAAATAGACAAACTTTACTTTAATATAGTTAAAAATACAGTTAAATAAATGAAAACACTAGAATAACACTTAGTCGCACAAAATTCCACTTCGCTGTTTCGCTTTGATCGCTCTGATTCGCACTGTGTCTCCCTGGCAAAGATCCTCTGTTTTTGTAGTCCGTCGAACATTCAATAAAGGCCGAAATCGTTGTACAAAGTTGTAGGCGCGCCTCGGCGTTAAATACCTACACACTGACCGCGGCCGTTTTGGTGCTTATGGTTAGGTACATACGGTCCATTTTCGTTTGTAGTTGATTCTTCCTGGATTTTCTAGAGACGTCTGTCGACCTTGACACGTTTAGGTGTTTATGTATGCGATTTAAGTACCTACTCGTTACACTGTTATTATAAGAATATTATTGTTTTTATGAGAAAATTTGATGTTTCTTTTAAAATTTTGTGTAATTGAAAGTAATTTATATCTTAGATATACGGCCTTAAATTGAAAAAAAAAGCCGCAAATGAATACATACCTACTTATAGCTTTTGACCTATAATTTTTACTAATAAAGTCGGAAGAAAGTTTTCGAAATTTGATCAGCGAACATGTAAAAATTTAATACGTTAATAGTTATCAATTTCCATACATTTATCATAAAATCGCTAAAAAAACAATAGGTACAAGCTGGCTGCCAACTTATGTGCTTCATACACAATTTACACTAATTGTAAACCTGACATTGAGTTTGGTGAAAAAGTTAAGAACATAATTCGCACCATAAAGTAAAATAATTTCATCTGTATTATATTTAATTTTTGAGATAATTGTAGCCATTGTAGGTGATTATGCGAAGGTAAATTAAAACTGGTTTTCATTCTTTTTCTTATTTAAAAAATAAGCTGAATGAACGTTCAAAGTTGCCGTTGTAACATAAAATTACCGCCGCAGGTTTACCCTCCTGTCGTAAGCGCATTTATATAGATAATTTTTAATAAAGTTAACCGGTCATTACCTAATATTAAAAGTTCAACCTGCCTCGGAAATTGCACAATTAATCGAATCCCTTAATTTTTGACCTCGGAACCGGGATATAGTGAATGGATTTTCATTGTGTTTCTAAATGCTTGAGCATGAATCTTTTACATTAAACATATTGCTAATGTGTATATCAATATTTAAAAATAAGTCTTAATTATTGACTAAATCTTCATATTGTAATTATGTTTTATTCTTTACTTTTTCTTTCTTTGTAATCACACAATCACAAATAGACACAAAAGTGATAATAAAAAAGTTTCAAACAAGTAGGTAAATATTAAATTAATTAAACTATGAAAGGAAAGTTTGAAGTTCTCGAAGTTTTAGTTTTTAGTTAAAGTTTATAACCATTAGTTTTTTTTATTAAACACTTTATAGGCTACATTTTTTATTACGGTCACCATTTTCTATAAATAAATAACAACCTTTAAAAAAAATTATTTATTATTCCAACAAAATAGCACGCAAGCAAACTCTTACACGGATCACCTCGTCTTAATATCTTCCCAATAAAATATTGTTTCTGTATAAATGCGCTCACTTCACCACAGTTGCATGACGCCTGCATACAATGTTGCGAATGTCCTTGACCGAAGGCTCAACAATAGTTGTCTTTGGAAAACGGCGCTACTGTCACTAGAGAGCATCAATTTAGCAATTTTATTGATTATTTAGTATTATTGTAAGAAATGGCAATACAATTATAGCGACAGGTATCATTAGGCGTTCATTTTAACACCAATATTATGCCCGGCAGCTAAGGACCTAGGGGGCCGATTCTCGCTCTTTCTATATTTAGTCGAATTGGAGAAATCTCTACGGCAGAATATCACATAAATATCTACTTTTAAAATGAGATAATTCTTGGTAACGATAGAGATGGACGTCGTATGTCGAGGGATAAACTCGTTTTTACTCGTTTTGTCTCACATTAGATATTGTTACGAGCTGGGGTTCGAAGAGATTTAAAATACCGATTAAATAGACAAACTTTACTTTAACACCACAAAAACACAGTTAAATAAATGAAAACACTTGAATATCACTTAGTCGCACTAAATTCCACTTCACTGTTTCGCTTTGATCGCTCTGATTCGCACTGTGTTTCTTGCGGCAATGATCCTCTGTTTATATTGCCCACCGAACATTCGAGAAACGCCGAGATTGTTGTACAAAGTTGTAGACGCGGCTCGATGCGACTCGGCGCCAAATACCTACACACAGACCGCGCCCGATTTTGGTACCTATGGCTAGGCACATACGGTCCATTTTCGATTCTCTCTGGATGTTTCTAGAGACGTCTATCGACCTTGATGTGTTTAGGTATTTATTTGTGCGATTTAAGTACCTATTCGTTACACTGCCCCCCCGCTTAGACTTGCTCGTCCCGAGCAATATTCGAGCTTTTGTAAGGAGCCAGTCGATCAATATGGACAACCTTTAACTGTCCACGCGGGCGTCGTTGGATCCGATAGGTCACGTCATTGATCCTCGTGATGACCTTATACGGGCCTTCCCAGCGGTTCTGCAGCTTGGGAGATTTGCCTTTTCGGCGTTTCGGGTTGTGCAGCCACACCAACGATCCCTCGTCAAAACCGTTACTATTGAAGTTCCTATCGTACCTGGTCTTCATCTTTGTACTGGCCACAAGACTGCTCTGACGAATCTGGTCATGTATGTCGCACATCTTGTTTTTCAGGTTCGATACGTAGTCACTTACAGGTTGCGGCGCATCCGGAGGTCCGCCGGTCAGGAGATCAACTGGTAGTCGGAGCTCTCTCCCAAAGTTGGCATAAGCAGGAGTCACCTTTATGCTTTCATGCTCTGCGGATCGATATGAGAGCAAGAACAAGGGAATATATCGGTCCCAGTCCCTCTGGTGATCCTCAACCAGTTTCGCTAAATGAGTCTCCAAAGTGCGGTTGAACCTTTCAACCATTCCGTCGGACTGTGGGTGATACGCCGTAGTCCTCGTTTTATTTATTCCCAGGAGACGGCATACTTCCTGGAACAACTGCGACTCAAAGTTACGCCCTTGATCAGAATGTATCTCCATTGGTAGCCCGAACCTGCAGAATACTTCGTTGACCAACTTAGTCGCCACTGTTGTCGCTTCCTGGTTGGGAATTGCGAAGACCTCCGGCCACTTCGTGAAGTAGTCCATCACGACCATGAAGTACTTGTTCCCGTCTTCAGTGGCCGGGAACGGTCCAGCAACGTCCACCGCAATTCGTTCCCATGGAGCGCCAACATTGTACAGCTGCATACGTCCCCTCGTACGTGTCGTAGGTCCTTTCACGGCCGCACATACTGTGCACTTACGACACCAATCCTCGACATCTTGCCGGCAATGAACCCAATAAAATCGTTTCCTGATTTTCGCCAGGGTTCGATTCATGCCCAGATGTCCTCCCGAGGATCCATCGTGCACGGACTCAAGCACTGCGCGCACCTTTGACCTAGGCACGACCAGCTGCATCAATGTCTCCTGTACACTGGGCGACTCCCACTTGCGGTATAGCAACCCGTTGTCCAGCACTAGATTTTCCCACTGAGCCCAGTAACTTTTCGTGGTGGAACTCATGGCTGATACAACATTCCAGCCGGGCCTTGGAACATTCTGCGTCTTCCATTCCATTATCGGCGCCAAGTTGTTATCCTTGAGTTGCTCGTCTCTCGTCCTCTCGTTCGCCCATTCGTCACTAAGGTTGTTAGTCGTAATCACTTTGATGACAGAATCACCGATTTCACGCCTCGAGCAGTGTTTACAATCTTCAGGGCACGGCCTGCGTGACAGTGCGTCAGCGTTGCCATGCATCCGTCCTCGTCGATGTTCGATCGTGAAATCGAATTCTTGTAACTGCTCGATCCACCGAGCGACTTGTCCTTCAGGATCCTTGAATTGAAGTAACCATTTCAACGCCGCATGGTCTGTCCGTAGCTTGAACTTCCTTCCGATGAGATACTTGTTGAAGTGTCGTACTGTCTTCACTACGGCCAGAAGTTCGCGTCTGGTTACACAGTAGTTCCTTTCTGGTTTCGACAGAGCCTTACTGAAATACGCTATCACAACTTCCTTGTCCCCCTTCCGTTGTGACAGCACACCTCCAATGGCGATGTTGCTTGCGTCTGTGTCCACCACAAACTCGCCGACTTGGTCCGGGTAGCCCAATACAGGTGTTTCACACAGCCGTTGTTTCAGTTCCTGGAACGACTTCTCACAGTCTTCAGTCCACTGAAACGAACGCTTGTCCTCCGTCAGCCGATGTAGGGGCTTGGCTACTCCCGCGAAGTCGTATACGAAGCGGCGGTAGTATGAGCACAGACCAAGAAACGCCCGAACATCTGTTTTGTTCCGCGGGGTGGGCCATTCTCGTACAGCTACTGTCTTGACAGGGTCGGTTTCTACGCCATCCTTTGTAATTACATGCCCGAGGTAATTTACACGTTTCTTGAAGAAGCTACATTTCTTGGCATGCAATTTCAGGTTCGCGAGTTTCAATTTGGCAAACACTCTTTCTAAATTCCCCAGGTGCTCGTTGAAGTCGCGTCCCATGATGATGACGTCATCCAGGTAGACTAGGCAAGCTTTTCCAACGAGATCCGCAAGCACAACTTCCATCAGCCTTTCGAACGTTGCGGGAGCATTGCATAACCCGAAAGGCATGACGTTGAACTGCCACAGTCCATTTCCGGTCGAGAAAGCAGTCTTTTCCTTGTCCTTGGGATCGATCTCTACTTGCCAGTATCCACTCTTCAAATCCAGTGTTGAGAACCACTGGTTTCCACTCAACTTGTCCAAGGTGTCGTCAATCCGGGGTAGAGGGTAGCTGTCCTTTCTGGTTACGTCGTTCAGTCGACGATAATCCACACAGAAGCGAGTGCTGCCATCCTTCTTCTTAACTAGCACAACCGGAGAACACCATGGGCTCAAAGAAGGTTCGATGACATTAGCCTTCTTCATGTCTTCCAGCATGCACTGTACTTCTGCTTCTCTTCCTACTGGAATTCGTCGAGCACGTTGACGTATAGGTAACTCGTTGCCTGTGTTGATGGTGTGTTTCACCAATGACGTCCTGCCGAGATGCCCATCTCTATCACTAAAGATGTCAATGTAACGAGTGAGCATCTCCTTCGCTCGTTTGTACTCGGAGATTGACAAGTCCTTCTTCGAAATGTCGACGAGTTCCAAGGGGTTTGCACTGTTATTTTTCATCGCCGACAGCTTCCCCTGGGTGCAGCTCCGCATCCAATTCGCCTCGTCGCACTTCGCCACGACTTGATCCTTATTGAGAGTGACAGGAGCGCCATTGAAGTTGGTCACCCTTACTACAGCTCGTCCACTCTGGCTGTTTACTAAAGTTGGAGTGAGTAACCAGCCTTTATGTTTAGAACGTTCCAGGTGGTCGATGATAGAGCACCTCGTATTGGAGGGGTCCCCATTAGTTGGTAACTCCACATCGACAAGCGTCTCCGAATATAGGTTCAGTTTGACGTCCTTGGCACAGCGCACATAGCCAGCATAACCACCTTTCAAAAATACCTGTTCCTGGCCGCACTGCAGTACACCGTTGCGCAAGTCGATGCCAAACTGGAACCGCTTCATAAAGTCGAGTCCGAGAATGCAGTCGTCTATAATGTCGGCCACGATGACGGTGTGTGGGTACTCCCCGTCACCCACCTTGAGTGTCACCGGCAGCTCGTCGTATGCGGGTATTGGCTGACCGGTTGCCGTGAAGAGTTTCAGACAGGAAGATGAACGTCTGGTTCTTTTCGTAGATCGTCCCAACAACTGAGGTCTCACAACCGTACGCGTTGCTCCTGTGTCGATCGTCATCTCACATGGCGTCCCGTTGACCTCGCCGGCGATCACCAGACTGTTCCCGTCGAAAACTTGTCGGATGGTAACTTTTGGGGCTGTGTCACGATCAGCCAGTACCCGCCCCGCGGCTCTGGCTGTTACTCGTTTCCCGGAAGCTCCGTAGTTACGGCACGGACATCAGCTTCGACGTCCCGTTTTGGCACTCGTTGATCCGTGCCTTGTCGTTTAAGCGCCGGGCAGCTTGCTTTAAGGTGCCCCAGCTTGTGGCAGTAGAAGCAGCGGGGTAAGTAGCTACGCCTCTCTGCTACAGGTGTCGTTGTTGGAGTAGCCTCCTCCGCCACTTGTCGCAATCGCTGAGATCGAGGCTCTTGTCTCACGGCTTCCACCTCTAGAGCATGGGCCAGTGCATCCTTCAGGGCGCTGTGGTGGCCCAGTCGAACTGCAGCTCTTACCTCCATGCTGCGGATGCCGTCGATGAATGCTTGCACGAGGTTCGCAGCAATGAACTCTTGTCCGGCAGATGGGTACGCCTTCCTCACGATCTTCTCGATCTCCAGAGCCCATTGTTGCAGATTCTCACCAGCATGTTGCGTCCTGTCCCTCAGCTGCGCTCGGTACACGTGCTCCAGGTGTTTGTCGCCGTACCTGGAGTCCATTGCCTCGATCAGGTTCCCGTACGTGGTGCAGCTGTCTGGAGAGGCCTCCAGAACCGACAGTGCACGGCCCCTTAAGGCCACTGTCAAGGCGGTCAGAGATTGCTCGTCTGTCCAGCCGTTGGCAGAGGCGACCGTTTGGAACTGCAATTTGTACGCTGTCCAGGACGTAGTCCCGTCGTACGGCGGCACCTTGACTCGGGGGCCAGAGACGACGGCGCCTCCAGAAACAGGAGCGGTCAGCTTCAGTTTCCTCACTTCATTCTGGAGCCTCTCGCATCGGCTGTCAAGTCGTGCCTCCAACTCTCCGTAGCGGTCGTTAAGTCTTGCATCCTGTTCTCCGCTCATCCTTGCCTGTATTTCCTTATGGAGATCCTTATAGTGCTGTTGGAGGTCTTCGATTCTCTCCTCGTGCATGTCTGTAACCCTCTGTAGCTGCTTCACCTCCATAGTCACCTTTCCCAGTGATTCTGAAAGCAGCTCCTTTAGGCTAGCAGACTGCTCCTCTTGACGTCGGGCCTGCTCCTCCAATAGCTGCCGAGTCTGCTCCTCCTGACGCATGGCCTGCTCCTCCTGACGCCTTGCCTGCTCCTCCTGACGCCTTGCCTGCTCCTCCTGACGCCTTGCCTGCTCCTCCAATAGGTGCCGAGTCTGCTCCTCCTGACGCCTGGCCTGCTCCTCCAATAGCTGCCGAGTCTGCTCCTCCTGACGCCTGGCCTGCTCCTCCTGACGTCGGGCCTGCTGCTCCTGACGTCGGGCCTGCTCCTCCATCAGCCAAACCAGCATCCCCATATCCAATGCCTGGGGAGCACCCGTAGAACCCGCAGCACCCGTATCAACTCCAGCAGCAGTTCCAGCACCAACAGCAGCAGTCCCAGCAGTCCAAGCAGCACCAGCAGCGGCTCCAGCAGCAGCTCCGGCACCACCAGCAGCTGTCCCAGCAGTCCCAGCAGCACCAGCAGCGGCTCCAGCAGCAGCAGCCTCGTCGACCTCCTCTTCGTGATGTCCAGCAGTAGTTTGTCGTGTTTTGGGTCGCCGTGATGACGACGAGTCACGTGGTGTAATCGGCATTTTTGAATCCCACACTCCTGACACCAATTTGTTACGAGCTAGGGTTCGAAGAGATTTAAAATACCGATTAAATAGACAAACTTTACTTTAACACCACAAAAACACAGTTAAATAAATGAAAACACTTGAATATCACTTAGTCGCACTAAATTCCACTTCACTGTTTCGCTTTGATCGCTCTGATTCGCACTGTGTTTCTTGCGGCAATGATCCTCTGTTTATATTGCCCACCGAACATTCGAGAAACGCCGAGATTGTTGTACAAAGTTGTAGACGCGGCTCGATGCGACTCGGCGCCAAATACCTACACACAGACCGCGCCCGATTTTGGTACCTATGGCTAGGCACATACGGTCCATTTTCGATTCTCTCTGGATGTTTCTAGAGACGTCTATCGACCTTGATGTGTTTAGGTATTTATTTGTGCGATTTAAGTACCTATTCGTTACAATATTATAACTAAGTAAGTAATATGTTGAACACTACGACCTTTGAGATCCGCCATGTTTTTTCGACTAGTTTTAATATCTAACGTGAGACAAAACAAGTATATCCCTTGACATACATCTCTATCGTTACCAAGAATTAGCTCTTGTCGAAAGTTTGTGTGCTATTTTGCCGTACAGATTTCTCTAATTCCACTAAATATCGAAAGGGCGATGGACCCTTAGCACGAGTTTTTTGTCATATCGTCATCGCTGTCAAGCCAATTTCAATGATATACTGATTGACAGCAGTTGACACCATCGTCATTCGTTCCAATAGAACCTAGCTCGATTCATTTACAAGCATGAATTTTCTTAAACGCACTTTGATGACTTACATACAGGCACTTGAGGCACTGCACCATGCACAGCATTAACCATACATTAATCACGTCTACTAAACACTAAATTATACTTTAAAACAGGATATTTTACAAAAATAAACGAAATTACTACTGACGCTAGGCTGTTACAGTATTCAAAAAACGGTCTCGTCTATCTGTCTCGCTTTAACATACGCGTATCTATGCGATTTCTCTTTCGTATTCCCAATCTAGTAGAGCCTTCGAGCGACTATACTAAATCTATGGTTTGTACCTTCCCAAAATCTGTCACCTGGGCATTGGGCATCTTTGGCCACGTGGTGAATTTTAATATTATTTTTTCTAGGTCTTTTTCATATAGGTTATCTATCTATAAGGGGGTAAGGGGGAGAACGGAATAAGATCTATCCGACCCCAAATGTCATCCTCATCTGCACGCTTGGTAGGTACCCTCTGCTAGACAACAAACGAGGCTCTGGCGACCGAGCAATGGCGGTGTAACCATACACCTAGCTAGGCAACTGGCTAGAAGAGGCTACAGCGAGCCTGAAGACCTAAATAGTCTCAAAATGTCTGGTGCAGAAGACAAAGGGAAACCACTGCACTATTCTTTCCAAGAAAGTTAACCATGGGGAGTCAATACAAGGTGTGGTCGCGCTGTGGACCGCCATAATTAGCCACGACTGCTCTGTCAAGAGCACCACGACTAAGAAGAAGAAGAAGAATCTATCTATCATCACGCTTTTTATCCCAAGAGGGGTGTCACATAATACAATACTCTGTGGCATACCTTAGTTAGTCTATTCTCAACATGCCGCGATATACGGCAATCATATATACCTAGTCTGTGTATTACAAGATGTCGGCCCACAGTAAACTACGTTCCATAATATCAAGTCTTTTAATCCACATCTATCATCATAATCAGCCATCAACACAAAACGTTACAAGGGGTAGGCAGACTCTATCTATTGCCATTTACTACGATCCTGACATACCTCTTTCGCTTCTTTTATATTCATCATACCTTTCACCTCGGCGATTGTGTTTACTTTTAATATTGCCTTCCATTAATACATTTTTATATGTTCAATAAAAGTACACCTAGGTCGTCCTCTGCCAGCATTTCCTTTCACTTCAGCCATATAAACCTTTTTAGTCAATCTTTCAATGTGTCCAAACCAGCGTAAACTACTTTTCTTCATTTTAGTATTAGTAACTCTAAATTCACAGGCATAATACCCGGTCCTTTGTAAGGCTTGCATGGGGACATAGGTCCAACACGTAGAGGCCCTTAAGAGTGTTTAATCTAAAGTGTTGTGACTAGCACCCGTCGGGACCTATCTCTGAATGCATCAAATACAATGTGCTCACAGACAGGCCCCGTCAGGTGCCTGGACTATTGCTGAGATAACATTAAATTAAAATCGGGCTATGGTTTTGAGATGTTAAATGGATTGGTTTATCAAGTTTATTGGTAGAGACTACGGTCACCTGCCGGTATCATTCATCCCACAAAACGTAAAATTGGCAGGTTGACTCGCCGTTTACTAAATGGGCCTCCTAAAACAACCACCATTTTTAAGCATTTCTGCCGGCAGTAAGACAGGCAACATTGGTGTAAGCGGCTGGGGGTGTCGAGAGGTGTGACACCGGTTTCACATATAGCTTCCCCGTTATTATTAAATTTTAGTAATATATTGTTATTGTAATTGAATAGGTACAGACAAACCAACCTTCTGCGCACCCTGAATAGGAAAAGGCATCCGTGAAGTTATTTTAAAAGGCAGGAAGGTAATTAGCGATACGACACCCGGCCACAGGTCAAGAGATTGTGTTTATTTTCATTGCGAACGGGTCATTGTTCTTATACAAAGTAGTCTGGTAGTATACGATCTGTTCGTAACGTAACCTTGACAATGGTGAATATGAAACGAGGTCATTGATAACTGTCTCATGATACCATCTGTTGTTTAGATACATTTACTATTGTCATGGGGGTAAGACCGACTGGTATGCCGTAACGGAAAATGGTCTGCTGTCATCTCTTCTGTGTGTGGCGCGTATACTATCTTTAAAGTATATAGTTAGTTGCAACTAAGTAGTTGCTTCTCCGTGTGATTGTGTGTACTGCGTGTGCCTCTCAAGATGGTGCCCAACGATAACAAATGAAAATTTAATGGTTCTATTAAAATTAGACCTAAGTATTTATTTATTTGTAAAAGCAGGTGTTGGAGATCAGTTGAACTGTAGTCTTATGTTAGACAAAACTGTATCTGTATAACACTAGAGTCAATATTTCTTTTTAATTTAAATTTCAAATTACATTAAATCCGTTTAGCCTTTTGCATTTTAAATATACTAGCGACCCCGCCTCCGCTTTGCACGAGTTCAAAATGGGTTTGCAACAATTTGAATACCTATACCTATAACTATATGTACTCATCTATTAGCTAACCATATATGCTACCGCGGACTTTTTTGTAGGTCTATTTATTCTACACAATTCTTTCCTATATCATTTTGTTATATCTCTGACGGATTAGACAGAATACGCCATGAAAACACGCTGGGGCAACATTTTTCCCCGATTTGATTGACATGATAATCCGGTGAATCAACCTATCTAACCGCAACAAAATCTGTATTTTTTGGGTGAAAAGGGCACGGACAGACAGACAGACGCGGCGTGGGTTTTGTTTTTATATTACGTTTGTATTATTTTATAAGCGAGCGAAGTTATGAGTAACCACTAGTATTTCACATGACCTCGTTGTTTTGTATTTTAAGCCGTTTACGCACGCGTACAATGCAGTAAAATTATTTAACATACAAATAAGTACATACAAATCGCCAACTGTACGTGCCCTAAGGAAAAACACATGACTTGACACAATGAGGTTACAAAAACAATACTAAAAGGTGAAAGGTTGAGTTTTCTAGCATTATGGAAATACGTATTTACCACAGCCCTTTTCTTGTATACAATTGCAACAGGTTTATTTTTAACAGGGCCGAAGGGCAGGAATAAAAAGTAGCCTATGATACGCCTTCCAACTACATATCTCTGTGCAATGTACCAATGGATTTTTTATAATTGAAAACTTGGCCCATTGGGTATGGCCAAAATAATCACTCTGCCACCGACAGAGTAGAACTCAAAAATACGCAAAAAATATAGGATTTTTCAAGGCTTCATAAAACTTGGTATGATTTTTGATATTTTATTTCCTTTATATGGTGTTTAATATATTTGTGTTTTAAGTGTCCTTGGCAGTCAACTATCTTCCTCCTGACAAAAATATGGCAAATCTCAATTAATCCTAGAAAAACAGTACATTGCTAAATATTGCGTTTTAAAAACTATGGCTGAAAATAAGGCTTAATCCAATTTAAAATAATAACTAAGTATCAACAATTTGAGTTAAAAATGTTTTATAAATAAACTCATTTTTCTAGGATTCATTAAGATTTGCCATATTTTTGACGTATATAAAATGGCCGACAGCCACGGACCCTTAAAACCTATTTCAATTTCGAACCCAAGACAGTTATGAATGGCTCCAGCATATAATTACTAAGTGAGGGGAGCCCTTAATGTTTCTAATTAATTGTAATTATGTACATAGTGTGAGAGATCCATATCTATTATCTAATTATTTTTCTATGCTTCATTGATCTGTTAAATACATGTTTTTACAAGATTAAACTAAAGTTGGGTGGCCACTCTATGGACAGGCCTGCATTCGGTGAGTCGGCGTGAAAATGTTGGATTACTCTGATGTCTGTCTGTCCGTCTGTCACAGCTTATTTTCTCCGAATCTACTGGACGAAAAAAGTTGAAACCTGGTACCTATATAGAGTTTGATGATCCAATCAAATATAAATAAGGTAAATAAACGAATATCGATAGGGGAAAAATTAAAATTAAAACGTAAAAAAAATGTTTTTTTCAAGTGCATCATGTGACGACATATCAAATGAAAGGGCAATTTTTTTATAATTTTGAAATGCATAGTTTAAATTATATTAAAGAGTATACGAACATTGACCGTTCTTCCTCCTTATTTCCAAAACTACTGAGTCTAAAATTTTGAAAAAAAAAAAGAGGGAATTTAGAGGGCTTTTCTTATAGTTTACCTAAACGAAAATCCTGTCTTAAAGTTCTGACTGAGAAAATGGCATGGAACCCTCAGCGCGCGAGTCGTAGGTACTATTCAGGGCAATGGCACGTCAAGCCGGTATTGGACAGGCAACCGGATGGCGAGTGGTAATCTGGGCCTTTGAGTGGTACAGAGTCCCCTGGTAGCGGCCAAAGTGACCCCAAATGGACAGGGGCGGCGATGTGGGGGTGGGGCAAAATCGAAAATTTTTTGAAAAGGCAACCGGATAAAAATGCGGTAGCATTAAAGGAAATACCCTAATTATATAATAAAATTTTTTTGCCAGCCGAAACACGCGTTCTTGCACTAGCGAGTAAAAAAAAAAGTGAAAAGGCAACCGCTTCAAAATTAGTGAGCATACTTATTGACACCACCAAACATTGGGAAAAAATTGCCATCCGATCCTGATGGGCAGTTTCGGAGAAACAACCCCTCAAAGTCGCCGAAAAACCCTTTTTTTCGATTGTTTCAACAATAATTAAAAAAAATAAAATAAAAATTGTTCAATTGGTTGCCTGTCCAATACCGGCTTGACGTGCCATTGCCTTGAATATACTCAATTTGGCAAATTATTTACATTTTTAAATAAAGCCTTCACTTGTCATATGTCTACCGTTCTTTTATCTATATCTACTAATATTATACAGATGTAAAGTTTGTGAGTTTGTGAGGTCGTAGGGGGTAATCTCTGGATCTGCTGAACCGATTTTGAAAATTATTTTACCAATAGAAAGCTACCTGATATCCCTGAGTGACATAGGCATTTTATTTTGTTCGAAAATATCCACGAGCGAAGCCGGGGGCGGAAAGCTAGTAGTACTATATAGTGAAGTAAATAAATAGGTCAGGAAAATGGAATTTTAGCCATTGATAGAGTGCCCCACTCGACTGATTTAACCAAGTTACTTAGCTGTTAATTATTACGGATTTATGTAAATTCAATTGCGAATGCAATTACATACAGTTTAAAGTTGTGCCGGGTTTATACCCATTGCATAACAAACATGCATCACTTGACATTCTTCCTCGCCTTGACCTCTATGTATACCACGTGTTGTATTATGTTGCTAAAATGGTAATAACATAGCAATTGCCAACGGCTTTATTCGTTTTCTATTTTTAACCGCCTCCAAAAAAAGGGAAGTTCTCAATTCGGTTGTATTTATTTTTATGTTTGATACCTCAGGACTCCGTCATTTATAAACCGGTTTAGATTTTTTTATTTGAAAGGTTATAAGTTAACTTCCAAATTGGTACCATTTTTTTTTTAAATCTGTAAAATATTATTTTTAAGGCAATTTTTGTCATATCTAGATAAAATGTATGCCGATTTCGTGATTTATTTTTGTATTGATAATGTATTATGATGTTATTGACAGCAAAAACACTGAAAAGCAAGAAATGATTAAATATTTTAGTTTTGCCGTTGAATTTGAAGATGGTTTGCAAAACTTAGATAACATTGAACAGATCTTCTTTAGAATCTATTTTAATTTTGTAGCCTAATTTCCAACCGACTTCAAATTCAACGGCGAAAGAAAATATTTACTTATATATTTCTTGCTTTTCACCTACATAATATACTTCAAATAATTTTACAACTTTACTACATCATCACTATTAATATTAAAAAAAGTGTACCGACTTCAAAAATTATGCACTAAAAAGTGTGCTTTTGTACACCCATTGGTATGCGTGGTCTGCCTATCACCATTCGGCCACCGAGGCCCCAATTTTTTATATTCTATATGCAGTAGGTATATGTAATGCAGATAGCAAGTGGTAATAACTGTAATAGACATACGATATCAATGCACGTTGCAAATAACTGCACAATAATCAAGCTGTGTTATCATTCTGTTCACACGAGCCTTGTGTTTGTGGTTTAGATTGTTAGATCTAACTGGTTTCGTTTCCTCTATTTTTTTTTAAAACACAATAAACATTCTAGTAACAGTGTCCACATTTAACAGATCATAAGCCTGTCGCGGCATTTAATAATAGAGCTGTCACTTCTTTAAGGGGCGCCTCATGATTTTTGTCCCATACAATCAGATGCTGCGTTTTTTCAGTTTTACGCATAGAGTACTAAGCCTATGGAGGGGCCATAGACGGGCTTCCCCTTTCGCCAATTTTTCCCCCTTTGACCAGTTAAACTGACCAGGTGCGCAGTAATAAGTAACCTTAGATTTTGTTGGTATCGTTTAGTGTCGCAAGACAGAGCTCTAGGAAAATAGTTAATTGTGATGTTTTAAATGGGAAAGGCGATCTAGGACGTCAAACTTGCTGAAACATAGTGTTTCCAATCATTAATTATAATTATTATGTTTGTATTTTAACATAATCATCATATAACGTAAAATCCGTTGCGACAATAAAACGACAGAAAAATACAGTAGTACAGGGGCTAGTACTAGACGTTTACCTCCCCTCCCGCCAAAATTGGCAGAAAAAATTGTTCGGTGATTTAGCTCTTCCCGTCTCCAGTCTTAAATACTCAAAGGTTTTACGCGATAACTGTATGTGCTAGGCTCGAAATTAAAATTAATTTTCAAAGATTAATATATTCTAAAGTTATCATGGAAAGAAAATAACAAAAATCAGTTACTTACACCCAAGTTTTAGGAAGCTTTCCTCAATGAAATACGCGTGGATTTGTGTGTGTTTGCGACTCGAGTTCTCATAATATATTTACTAATTTACAATTTTCTCGACATTAAAAGATAGATAATTTTGCATTATTTAAGAATTTAACTAGAATTCAAAAAAATCTTCGGCTAAGTGAGGAAGACTTTTGCATAATTAAAGTAACGTTAAACTGAATAATTACGTCTAAATATATTTGAATTTACAAACCAGATGGATCTACATACCGTATTTCAATGGGAGACGTTGAAACCCATCAAGCCATCGACACGGGGCAGAATATGCACTAATTTAAATTTCATATTTTGGTTTCTTAATGCGCAGTTCAAGTACGTATCACTCAAGGTATCAATTACTTTGAGAAAGTTATGTCGGTATATTCATGGGTATATACATTTTATTCCGATGAATTGCAAATAGTTAAATTAGAATTTAATTCGTAATTAAATAATATCAAAGATTTGACGTTATTTGTGAATAAATTGCCTTCACACTTCACACATATTATTATCTATCTTTGTAGGAATTTTAGGATGAATTTCAGGGAATGTAGTTTGTGTACGAATGACTATCCGCCTGCCGCGCATTTTACTCGTCTGTCGAGCTATGAGGAAATCCTGTAGTCGATTTTTAGGGTTCCGTTGTAAAACCGATATCTCTTTAAAAAGTAAAAACTGCAAAAAGAATGATAAAATTATCAAGGATAAGATAATAGGCCAAGATTCACGTACAAGAAACATGAGAAAAAAACGATTTCACAAAAATCGGTCTTGCGAAAATACACAAAACGGACATATGTTCTTCCAATAGAAATAGCAAGTTGTAGTTAATGTTTTCATAAAGTATGTGAAATTATCTATAGGAGAACTTGAGTCGCAAAATCGATTGAATAGGGCTTCATAAAACTTAGGTGTAACTGATTTTCATATTTTTTTATATTCATACTATGTCAACTATTTACATTTCGAAACTAAGACATATAGTTATCGCGTAATTTAAGAAGTCGTGAACCGTGTAGGGTGGTAGACCTCTGTATGTTTTAAATAAAACAAATAAAAAACTGAAAAATCTGTAATATTCCCAATGAAAAATACAACGGGCACCGAAAGAAATAAACTATATAATTAAAAAAAATGTGCATTGCAACATTCTGTTGGAGCAGACTACGGAACCCTATTCTCTATGCACTTCGCCAGTTTTTATTTACCATATTTTATGTTATTTTTACATTGTTACTTACAATGTTACATAGTTATTATTAATATTATGCTCCCTACGTCACGCCACGTGCTTTTGTAAAAAAAAACCTTTAAATGATACGGAATATAAATATTACTTTATAACTATTAACACTTCATAATAGTTATTGCAACTGTTACATAAATACACATACAGAAAATGAAAGAAATTAGTTTTCCGGCTTCGCCCGTGGATATTTTCAAACAAAATGTAAAACCTAACTGTGCGTCGCGACGCCTTGGGTACACACAGGTCATCGTAAAACTGATAACTTTATTCAAATAAAACTAAAATAATTTTAGAAAAATGTGTTGAAAAGCAAGCACATCCTTCTTTATTGATTGTTATCTATCTATCATCACGCCTTTCATCCCAAGAGGGGTAGGCAGAGACAATCGAATGTCATTTGTTACGATCCTGACATATCTCTTTCGCTTCTTTTATATTCATCATACCTTTCATACATGCTCGTCGATTGTATGTAATATTTCCATCGATCAATATATTTTTTATATGTTCAATAAAAGTACATCTAGGTCGTCCTCTTCCAGCATTTCCTTTTCCTTCAGCCATATAAACCTTTTTAGTCAATCTTTCATCCTTCATTCTTTCAACGTGTCCAAACCAGCGTAAACTAATTTTCTTCATTTTAGTCACAACATCATCTTTCACTCCGCATTCGTGTCTAATGACATCGTTCCGGATGCGGTCAATACGCTTTATATCACACATTCTACGTAAAGTCCGCATTTCCACTGCATTTATTTTACTTTCATGCTTCTTATTCTATACCCAAGTCTCCCTTCCACAAGTGATGGAACTAAAACAGCATTATGTATATTAATTTTACTTTTAGTTGTAAGTTGTGTATTTCTGCGTACATTGTTTAGTCCCTCTTCCCGCTTTCACTCTCCTTTCAATTTCCTTGTCTATCTTTCCACTTCTTGTAAAATATAGCCTATAATAGCACTCAGGGATAATGTAGCTTCCTATTAGTGAAATAATTTTCAGAATCGGTTCGGTAGTTTGAGATCCAAACTTACTGAAACAATTTAATACCTAAATAGTATGAAGCACGTGTCGAATATGTTATATAAAATGTTTGGCAAACTACCTTGTGATTTGTTACTAAGTATTCGACTAGTATCAAAATAAATGCACTCAAGACTACTTTGTCAATCTAAAATGAACTTTATTTCTATTAGCACATGATCTTAAATCGTATGTCGGATAAGAATATATTTTAATCACTTGCAACAGTTGGTTTATAAATAGATGTTGCATGATAATGTCATTAGGTGTAGTGGACACGGTTGATATTTTGCGATAATTCCATTGAATCATTTAATGCTAGTTATTACATAGCTATGTGTGTTCAAGGGTTTATTTTTTCCAATTTTAGCGAAAATTATAAGAAAACTAGCATTCCGCATCAGCTTCATCCGTGGTGTGTAACGTTGTGCTCATTTAGCTAATAAATGAGACCATTTTTCTTAATGAGGTTTGAAAAATTGAATAGTTGTTAACCTCCTTACAAAAATAGTTGTTAACCTCCTTATAAAATATGTTACTGACTACCTATAATTTATGAATTTTTCAAATTAATCTGAATTTGGAACAGTGTCTGCAATTTGTTCATTTTTCTTCCATTTTTAGTCAATTCCGTTTTAGCATTGCTATTTCTATTTCATAATGTCAATAATTTTAATAAATTGAACATAGAAAAACCTTTTTCAGACTATTACGAACATTTTAAAAATATTAGCCAAATAGGTTCAGCCGTTTTCAAGTGATGCGCTTAGCAACGAATGGAATTAAATTTTTATTTATGTAGATTACAGAATAAGAAAGTTCAAATTTTATGGAATTTGAAATTTTATAGTTATTTCTCATGATTGCCCTTTTTACCCATGACCAAACAGATTATATTATATATGCATTTGTAATAGTTAGTGTTTCTGTGTATGTCTGTTATTTTTTCCCAAAGTGTCACTTTAGAAGGGAACTCTGATATTTATTTGATAGTTCACTGTATGATTTGTTCAAGTGTTTTTTAGAAATTTTGAACTTTTGCAATTACCTTCAAATAACAGTGGAAATGAAATTGAAAATAGAAAACGAACATGTATATTTTGGCAGCTGTCATCAAGACCTTTCATTTTTGATTCCACGTCATGTCATGGCGTCCAACGCCCGCCGTGACGTGATGGGGAATCCAGTTTAATCCCATCCGCGCTGTGATGGTTGTGATTAGTCAGCACATACCTTAGTCAGTGATTAATAGGACATATCACAGTCGGCGGAAACACCTTTACTACCGATTAATCGGCTATTTAATTGTTACTGTAACGTCTATTGACATTGGATTATAAAATAAGAAAAAGAAGACCTTTAATTTTTGTAAAGACACACGACCAGTCTAGGGTCAGTGGTTTTCGAAATATGGTCCTTTTAAATTTTGATCTTAAAATCGTCATAACTCCAATTTTTTTATTTGTTTCTCAAATTCGAAAAACATCCTGAGTACACCTTTCTGAACACGTACCTGTAGAATAAAAAAAAACATAAATAAGACTAGATGTGTTCCCTCACCCCCGAGCGCGGGTATGCATGATGCATTTCCCCCTTTGAAATCACCGTACATGTTAAAAACAAACATATTAATGTTTTTTATTTTAAATTTATATCTAATCTAAACATTAAAATATTAAATATAATTTAGATATTTTTCCATACTGCTGCCGTACCGCGTTGACAACTCCTTAAAAAAATCCGTCGCACTTGAGCTCCACGGCCCTAATGTCTCCACTGCAAACGGCACAAATATATAGTCTCTTGCTATATCTATATATTTGCGTCATTTGAGGGATTCGGCGTTCTGCGCAGCTGACCCGGCTTCACGGGAGGTGCCCTGGAGATACGACGGCGCTAGTGTATCTACACATGTGGCATCCCACACTAGGCTCCGTCCCAGTTTCCAGGGCACTAGAGTTAATCCGTCGGGCCGCTTCCCATCTTCCCGGTAAATTCCGGCGTGGTTCGAGTGTTGCTGGGATATTGGCGGAGGTGAGGGCCCGGCGGATTATGTCATTGATGGAGCCGTGGCGTGCGAACCGACCTGCGCTCTTTACACATGACAGGTCGTGGAGTCCCGTCCGATCGACGTGGGTGCCGCACGGACAGCAGTGTGGATGGCAGAGATATTAATGCCTAGTCGCAGGCCTACCGCTATGCGTAAACTTTCGTTGTCTAGCAGTGTTCCGAGGTTCCTAGAAGGACAAGCGTGGAGCCAATGTCCTGATTCTGGCCTCGAAACAGCTAACAGCCTCGCCCGGTCTACATTACTGTGAGAATTTTGGGTCAAAAGGTCATGAGTTTGTTGCACAATCTGGGCATTCCAGTGTTTATATATATTTTTTTATTTTTTATAATATTTAGTGATTGGAAACACTATGTTTGACGTCCTAAATAGCCTTTCCCATTTATAACACCACAATTAACTATTTTCCTAGAGCTCTGTCTCGCGACACAAAACGATACCAACGAAACCCAAGGTAACTTATTACTGCGCACCTGGTCAGTTTAACTGGTCAAAGGGCAAAAAATTGGCGAAAGGGGGAGCCCGTCTATGGCCCCTCCATAGGCTTAGTACTCTATGATTTCCCCACGTAAAAAAAAGGGCATCCCAAAAGTTACACAATTCTGCGATCGAAAAACATTTCCAATTTATTGGGCTTTGTCTAATTTTGTTCAGAGTTGTATTGTCGTCGTTGTTTTGTATCACGGTCTGATCTTCTATATGTTTTTGAAAATTTTAATCCAGTCTCTCTGTCTTAGGCCTTGATAAGGGAAGGTAAGCTTCATAGACCTTTAATTTGCAGATATAGCTCAGTTCCCTGTGCTGCCAAGATCTAACCAGCTGCTTCTTTCTGATTTTATAGGATTTTTTATGCTGCATCTGGAAGCGAGGTAAAATATGCCATGTATTATTTATTATGCTATGCAACTGCGCATTTGCGAAGTTATTATAAGTATACTATTTATGTCAATGCAATTTCATATCCAATGTGTTGAATCGTAATTTTCTAATAAATAAATTAAAAAAATTACCTACTGTATTCGACAAGATATTTGTGATTTATTAGAACCGAAAGAGTTTCTTCTGCATCTGAAGCCAGAGTTCAATGTAACGTGGAATTAATTTTAGTCCATAGTTTGTTTGTGGAACTATATTAAGGAGACGCCTCATAACTTTTGTCCCATACAAAAACGGACTTCAGCAATTCAAGTATTTGTACAAAACTTATTAAAAATAGCAAGTTCTAGTTAATGGATCCTTAAATTATATGAAATTATCTAGTATACTTATGGCCATATTCATAAACACATTTTAGAAACGTTTTAGTTAAAATATGTTTTGTCACTCTCTAACAAACCTGTCTTTACTAATAATAGAAAGAAATAAAACAGATTTTAACAAAAACGTCGCTAAAATACGTTTATGAATAATGGCCTAAAATGTGTAAAAAAAATTGCGACTCGACTTCTCTTAACAAATATTTACTAATGTATATTATTTTCACATATCAAGTAAAAATAATTTCACATACTTTATGGATCCATTAACCAGAATTTGCTCTTTCTAATATTTTTTGTACAATACTGGAATTGCTGAAGTCCGTTTTGTGTATTATTGCAAGACAGGTTTTGTTGAGAAATCGTACTTTCTCATGTTTCTGGTACGTAGATCTTGATTTATCTTATCGATTTTAATAGTAATCCATCTTGCTCACATGTCTAAAGAGATATAGACAAAATAAGTAAAAAAAGTTCGTTGCGCTGTTATACGTCGACTTAATTAAACCAATCAATCGGTAACATCTTGACATTGACGAAATCATATTTCATTTATATGAGCGCCAGCGCCAGTATAAAAATAAACACAATAAATTGTGTGTGAAATTGCATCGTCAGTAAACAGTTTTAGACTTTGTAGGTTGGTATTCGCGATTGCTATCTGAATCGAGTATTTACTTTTACGTAACGCATGCACAATATCATGTAGAATAATTTTTAATTGCCAATCTATGCTTCTACGATTCTCTTTCCGCACAGACCCGTCTTATTTACGTTTGTAAATCTAAAATACAAATATAAAATAAATATATTTACAGCACGATGGGTGGTTCATCAATGGCAACTCTACGAACGGTCCCTATGTTCGCTCTTGGAACTTCAAGCTCGAAAGGGGATCTATGCGAGTTGCTGTTCACCTCGCTACATGTTAGCGCCGGAGTATGCACCTCATCTACTGCCATTGCCGCTAACAGCCCCTCGACTATCACCGCCGCCTGCGCATCTATCGTAGCGCCAAGCTTCCGCCGCGAACTCTGTTCCTGTCGCTACAGATCTTGTAAGTACTTACATACTTATTACTTTATATCATTTCTAGTTTTAGATGTGTAACAGGGAGTCATTACGGGAAATGGTAAAGAAATTCGGTATGTAAAGTAAAAAGGTGTTTTTTTTTTATTTTTGAAATGAAAACTACTTTAGGCGAGCCTTTGGTAGAGGGAAATCTTATGAATTCGCGACCGACATGTTTTCGCAACAAGCCCTGGATTGTCCGGCCCGAGTATGCTCGACCCTAAAATGCCCGGGTATTAATTCATGTACAGGCTCCATGGGTCGGGCATTTTTGGGTGCGCATTTCTGACCGGTATAATGTTATCTGATAGAAAAAAATACTCAAATACGAGAAGAAATCTAAGTAATATGTATAATTTTTCAGAACGCTATTTTTTAATACGCCTCTTAAGTCAGTGTTGACCGAGAGATTAAGAAAAACAGAACTATAGTATTACCACCGCTACGTCTCGGTAGTAAAAATTCTACGACAGCGTATCGCAAACCTTATGGCGTACTTCGCTTAATTTTATCTTTCCTACTAGTACACACTTTGCGACTATAGTTTTTTTTAAAGTACGTTGGTTGATGTCTATATGAAATCATGTCTTTTTCTTTGTTCGTGGTGCAGTTTTTAACATGAGTAATAAATCATTATGATTCGGTATTTCTAAATCGAGTGATATTAATACGTAGAATAGAAATAATTGCAATCTGTCATGCGATTATGACGGTGTAGAAAGAATCTCTGTACGTAGACAAAATATCATATAGAAAGAGATAGGTATAATTTCCCGTCGTGACAAAGAAGGACAAAATAGCATCGCGGAAACCCATAGATTTAGTATAGTCCGGGCGCTCTACTAGATTGGTAATAAAAAAGAAAAAGCGCATAGATACGCGTATGTTAAAGCGAGACAGATAGACGAGACCGTTTTTTAAATAATGTAACAGCCTAGCGTCAGTAGTAATTTCGCTTATTTTTGTAAAATATCCTGTTTTAAAGTATAATTTAGTGATTAATAGACGTGATTAATTATGGTTAATGCAGTGCCTGGATGTAAGTCGTCTAAGATGAAAAATCCACAGAATTAGGTACACATTTGTATTCATTTTTTGGTCTCGTTCTAATCGCGACATTACCAATCTGGTAGAGCGCCAGCATAATACATGTACGCGGAAATCGGTCCTTATGTTTCTTATTTATATTTATGTTTATGTTTAGGACATAATCTCTTTCACTTTCTAACTGAGATATTGTCTAGCTACATAATATATTATTTCTACACCTGCTCGCACAGCAGATTCAATCTGCGTAAAAATATCGAGATATCGACAAAAACAAAAAAAAAGGACATTTGAAAACCCCTTCCAAACCCCCAACCTCGGAGACGTTTATCCTATCTATCTATTTATCATCATGCATTTTATCCCAAGAGGGGTAGGCAGAGACAATCGAATGCCATTTGTTACGATCCTGACATACACGCTTCTTTTATATTCATCATACCTAATATTTCCATAGATCAATAATTGTTTTATATGTTCAATAAAAGTACATCTAGGTCATCCTCTGCCAGCATTTCCTTTCACTTCAGCCATATAAACCTTTTTAGTCAATCTTTCATCCTTCATTCTTTCAACGTGCCCAAACCAGACGTTTATAATGTTCCTCAAGACACCATAAGCCTAAGGAATAAGGACACCAATTTTCAAAACTACGATAATTATTTTGGCTTATGATCAATTTTTTGGCTTACTGTCTTACACTATAAAACAATATATTTCATGACGTATGCTGTCTAATCCGTCAGAGCTATAACAAAATGATGTACGAAAGAATTATGTAGAATAAAAAAACCAATAAAAAAGTCCGCTGTAGCATATATCTATCTCTTATAGATAAGTAGCAATAAGCGAATTTGTGTAGGTATTGGTCACCAGTGTCTCTTGTCAAGGTATGAAGGTGTAGTTAGCGCTAAATCACTTTGATATAAATCAAGTGTTTGCTAAGTAATCTTTTATTACTGAAATTATTTCTGCGTTTATTTCCGTCATGAGATGTCGGTTGTGTAATTAAAATAATTCCAATGTACAGATGTAATGTAATGTAATGTACGACAATCTCATGTTTTGATTTCAGATCATGTTATTAAAAAAAAACATTCAAGTGCAAGTCGGAAGTCGACTCACGCTTGGTCGGTTTTTATTATTTGTTGTTTTACTTCAAAGTATGCGTTATAGTTATACTAGTTAGACGTTTGTATGTATTGCCTATATTAAAATCGAACAATAAACTCCGAAGAAAACACGTTTCTTGTATGGGGACCTCCTTTAATTTTTAACTTTATTTTATTTTTATTATTTGTAGTTATAGCGGCCATAGTAATACACACTCTGTGAAAATTTCAAGTGTCTACCTATTACGGTTCAAAAGATAGGAGCGGATCCTTAGTTAGGGTTTCCGTTGGCACCCCATCACATATAACCATCACGACTGAAATTAATGTAGAGGAAGCAAAATAAGTATGCCTACCTTTATAGGAAACAAGCGTGAAGATACATACGTACAATAGAAGCTTTATAAAACCGTACAAAGAGGCTTTTCCATCTATATACCTCAACAGAGCTGGTCACTCGTTAGGTATAGCCTCAAAAAATCATTGGATAAATGAGAAACACTTTGTCTTCCACTGGGTACCCTGGGGCAGGGAACGGTTCTTGGGAGCTGTAAAGCAACCCGTGAAAAGTTTTTCGCCTCGGCTACGTCCGTGTAAATTATAGAAATGCAAAAATATTGCCCACATAGAAATTTGAAATAATATATTATTTTTTCTTTGTTCACGGGTTGCCTTACAGCTCTCGAGACCGTGTTACGGTTCCAGGGTTCCCAGTGGAAGACCAAGTCTCCCTCGTTTAGCCGATGGTATTTGTGAGGCTATACCTAACGAGTGGCTAGTTCTGTTGAAGTATATTTAGATGGAAAAGCCTCTAAGTGTGGTTTGTCAGATTATGTACATAAGTTTTTAATTAAAAAACCCATTGGATCCGGAATCGAACCCGGGGTCTACCTAGTTAATACCAGACATCTTAACCACTCGGCCACCGACGCACCTAGTATATAATATAAATAATATAGCATGTAAAAATTAAATAATTTCCAAATCGGTACAGTACTTTTCAAGTTTATTCATGAATTATTTATTACAGCTTTCATCCCCTATTATGGTCTTGAGTTCATACAAAAAAGCAGTTTCAGTTTTTCCCGAATTTTCCATTTTTTCTTGCAACTTTTCCAATTTTTAACCGACTTCCAAAAAAAGAAGGAGAAGGTTCTCAATTCGGACCGTATTTTTTTTAAATTTTTTTTTTATGTATGTATGTACGTACATCGATAACTCCGCCAATTGTGAACCGATTTTGATGGTTTCTTTTTTAATCGACAGATAATTTTTCCGGATTGGTCCCATTTTTATCTCATAAAAATTGGTTCATTAGTTTTTCAGAAATTTTGAAAAAACTGACTTTATAAGTACATTTTTCTTGATATCTCGATAAAATATGTACCGTTTTTGACAACTTATTTTTTTTAAGACATAATAATTTCTCGACATTATCTCACAGACATATGACGAAAATCGGTTCAGTAGTTTTTCAGAAATTCAGTAATTAATTTCTGTTTACGGCTGAAATTATGTATCAGAAAAAGCCTTAGCAACGGTTGCTATTGACACGAAGTTGTAAATTTTCGTGACGATGGTCTAGCGATTAAATGTAATGGGGTGCATATTATTTTCACATCAAATTCAAATCACATCCACAGGGGTATTTTTTTTTAATTTTCCATCAATATTTTTTTAGTTGCGTTATTATTTGTCTCTCAAGGCAGCAAAATCACTTAAAAGGGTAAAATAAACCTTTTAAAAAAAAGTGCACCGACTTCAAAAATTTGCACTGAAAAGTAAGAAATAATAAATATTTGGTCGTAGAATTTGAAGACGGTTGGTGCCAAATTAGAAACAACTTAGTTCCCAAATTCACTAATATAGACAATTCATTAGGAACCTACGATCATCAGTACATACAAACATAGATAATATTGAACAAATCTTTATCTTCTTAGATATTTACTTAGTTTTGTATCCTAATTTGGCACCAACCGTCTTCAAATTCTACGACGAAATACTTATTATTTCTTACTTTTCAGTGCAAATTTTTGAAGTCGGTGCACTTTTTTTTAAAAGGTTTATTCTTTCCCTAAAAACTTTTAGACATGACGCACGAGCGATTTTTCTCTTATACCAACTCATTGATAGCCCTTTCAGATTCGCTTCAAAATTTCAAATCCGATGACGTTGAAGCAATATATGAATACCATCTATATTAAACCATTCGCTGGCCATCTCACCTATAAAAATAATATCTTTTGTAGTTGGTTTGCCTATACTAGCTACCGACTCATATGCTCGCTCGCTGTTGGCAATAAAACTACCGGTGTATCGCATTTTCGTGCTTTTTAAGCTCGTAAACCTCCCCGGGTAGAAAAGGACAACGCTACGTTTACGACTTTCGACGTTTTCGCAACAAAAACTTTATAACGGCTGCATCGTAAATTACTTGCAGTCTTGCATGTTGGGTACTTGCATAGTGGAAATATTGTGATGTCTAAATTATATTTTAGTGTCTAAACATGTGTGATATGTCTCGGAGTTATAGTTATTAGCTTAGTTCCTAAAAGGGAGATCCCGGGTTCAATTCCCACTCGTTAAAAAAAAATGCTAAGCACCATCTATCATCAAGCCTTTCATCACAAATCGAATGCCATTTGGTACGATCATGACATACCTCTTTCGCTTCTTTTATAATCATCATACCTTTCAGACATGCGATACGGCAATTGTGTGTACTTTTAATATTTCCATCGATCAATACATTTTTTATATGTTCAATAAAAGTACACCTACGTCGTCCTCTGCCAGCATTTCCTTTTCTCTTTAGCCATATAAACCTTTTTAGTCAATCTACTTTCTTATCAAACTACTTTCTTCATTTTAGTCACAACATCATCTTTCACTCCGCATTCTTCTCTAATGATGCGGTCAATACGCTTTATATCACATCATCTTTAAGAATATGTGCTTTAATAGACTCCTCGTGCTTCGGAAGGTACGTAAAGCCTGCGTTCGTGCGAACACCTACAGAATCTAAGGAATATAAATTGCACATTCTAGTATTCGAAGAAACTATAAATATCGCAGTATAGTCGTCGGTACATGGTTATATTACAAAATTATATTGCATTAAATCGTTAAACCTATTTAGAACGTGACAATTTGCTATTTCGTTACTTATTTTGAGACTTGCGCAAGCTAAATTTTTTAGAAGGTTTTTGCAAGGTTTTTTCTTTCTACACGGGTTACCTTACAGCTCCCGGCAACCGTTGCCAGCCCCAGGGTACCCAGCTGAATACAAAGTCTTCCTCATTTAGTCCATTTTTTGAGGCTATAGCTAATGAGTGACCAGCCAGCTCTGTTGAAGTATGTAGATGGAAAAGCCTCTTAGTACGGTTTGTCGGATATGTACATAGATTTTTTATTATAAAAACCCATTGGTACATGGTCGGATGTGGGAATCGAAGCCGTTACTTCTCAGTTGTGAGCCGACGTCTTTCCCGCTCGACCACAATTTTTTTTGGGTTCTTGCGGCGCATTTCTGACTTTTACATTTTTCCATGATTGGGGCTGTGTCCATTTATATTTAAGGTAATTTTTGCCTTCCCCTAAAAATAAAAATTGGTCAAACCTACAATATTATGTAAGATCAAATTTTATTGCTAATATTGTGTTGAGTCACTTCACTTTAAACAAAAACGTATTAAAACAATTAAACAATAATAACCAAGTAAAATAGGAACTCAAAAGATCAAATTATATTGGTATTTTATTTGTTTTTGAGACAATTAAATTAAATTGCATTAAAAAATTTAATCAGGATAACTCAACCATATATGACGATAAGATGAGATTATAAAAATCTTTACTTACATGTAACCTTTGAACGTAAAATAGAAAATGGTAATTTATTGATTTTATTTGTTTTTGAGACAATTTAAATAAAAATGTATTAAAAATTTTATACAAGAATAACCAAACCGAATATGATACAGTTATGGCGAAAAAAATCCTAAAAATTTACCTTACAGTTTCAGAGTAATATAATCAG
The DNA here is from genome assembly GCA_963924495.1 of Nemapogon koenigi. NCBI lineage: Eukaryota > Metazoa > Arthropoda > Insecta > Lepidoptera > Tineidae > Nemapogon > Nemapogon koenigi. The sequence continues at coordinate 8,599,914 of OZ004647.1, read as the reverse complement.
TCGAGTTTTTCAGGTTTTAAAAAAAAAATTAAAAAATAACAATGGCATAACAAAGAAACGAAAGCACATCTTAACAAAATATTTAATAGTCAATCGAATATTGAACAAAACATACCTTTACCTAGTGACCTACCCCAACACAACCCATTTATAAACGAAACGTCCTGAGACCAGACGATCGTAAAACTGACTAAAGGGATGTTAATGCAAGACAATCTAACTTATCGATTACTAACTATCGATATTATTTCGAGTATTTCGACGTGGTTAAAAAACTAACAATCCTTTTTTTTAACAAAATGACACTGTCAAAAAAACATTTCGGCGTACCGATCGCAAATTTTGAACACAACCCAATTGTTTTCAAATTGCTCGCAAATAAATGACATTTCTAGTATGAATCAAAGTATCAATGTCATCAAAAAGTGTCATGTATGTATGAAAAATATGTATTTAATAATAATAATAAAATATTTTATTTCGGACAACTATGATCCATAATTTGTTAGTATTTTTATCTTAATCTATTGTTAGTACATAATGAAAAATAAAAGTAACACAACATTACTACATTGATCACACACTGGAGGGAGAAAAGTTGTTTGTGTGCAACCGAACCCAATGCCCTAAGATGGGACAATCCCATCTGTCGGCTATCGTGTTCAGGATGGTGTTGCGGCTACCGCGGACTCGCGCAAGTAGTGACGCGCACCTCTTGCGCATGACGGCGTAGAAATCATCAATACCCGCGCAAGCGAACATGGCGGACGCGCTACAGAAACGCGGCAGCCGCAGCAGCACCCGGAGCGCGTTGTTGTATTGCACTCGCAGGGCGCTATACGCCCGCCCCGTATACTTGACCCACAGTGCACATGTATATGTTGTTGCAACTGCAAACTAGTTTATAGTTTGTCTAAATCTGGTCTAAATCTTTTGTCGAAGTTGGAAATCATGTAAATCAGACCTATGAAATACAATGGAGCATGTATGAAAGCTATGATGAATATAAAAGAAACGAAAGACGTATGTCAGGATCGTAACAAATGGCATTAGATTATCTCTGCCTCTACCCCTCTTGGGATAAAAGGCGTGATGATAGGTAGATAAAATACGTAAGACAATAAAATAAAATAATAATAAAAAGAACAAAACCTACAGTCTGCAACAACATGTTAGAGAAATGTTAAAATTTAACAGTACAGTGCTAAATCATTATGTTCATCGTTTCATTTTTCAAATTAGCGTCAGTGCCATTAGTCTAGGTCACATCCAATCTAGGATTTAAAATCTTTTGACTATATTTTGTTTTCATACCATAACCCAAAACATATTTTTATCGATATTTACTATTAACACAACACTATTGAACGCCCGCGCCGTCGGCTGATCGTAAAACTTTTCGCGCGTAAACGTCAGGGTTGACATATCTAGCAGCTGCAGCGCTACGCAGCTCTCCCTAACTTAGTACACATAAAGATGGTTATAGATTTACAGCGGTTTATTGCTGAGTGCTCCTGTGACAAAATTATGCATGGTCACCAGGTTCAATGACCTTAAGATTGGGAGGATTAGTTTTTTTGCATGAACTTGATATGGATCTAAATATTTTTGGGTTTTTGTCTTATTTATGAATTGTGATGCATAAGCGAGGAATTTGGATTGTTGAATATTTTTAATATCTTCATGGGTTACTTTACTTCGCTGTATGTTGGAACCGTGTATCAGTCTCCTTCCTTAGTATCATGCGGAAGACAATTACAGATTATATTGAGGCAGACTTAGCTTTTGACTGGATTTCATTGACGCTAGGAAAAAAAATTACCATATATCATGGCTGGATTTAGATCTTTATATATTTTATTTATTCCAATTTATCCATAGAGTACTAAGCCTATGGAGGGGCCATAGACGGGCTCCCCCTTTCGCCAATTTTTTCCCCTTTGACCAGTTATATTGACCAGGTGCGCAGTAATAAGTAACCTTAGATTTCGTTGGTATCGTTTTGTGTCGCTAGACAGAGCTCTAGGAAAATAGTTAATTGTGATGTTTTAAACGGGAAAGGCGATCTAGGGCGTCAAACTTAGTGTTTCCAATCATTAATTATAATTATTATGTTTGTATTTCAACATAATCATCATATAACGTAAAATCCGTTGCGACAATAAAACGACAGAAAAATACAGTGGTACAGGGGCTAGTACTAGGCGTTTACCTTATAAGTACATTAGAAAAGCTAGCATTTCGTTTATTGTCTACATTCTACATCTAAACAAACAAAATCTCAGTCCTTTGACTACATAGTATATTTCTATTCCCAAGAAAATAAACTTAGAAATACCTCGCAAATAAACTATTGTACGAAAAGTACATTATGTTCAGCAGACATCACGTCGACAAATATCTTAAGTACGAAGACATAAAATCTTAGAAACCTAGACTAGACGTAGACAGCTTATAATTTTACCTTCATTATAGTGTCACGTCACCGGACTCAAGTAGAAAAGATATTGATTAGTTCCAATGAAATAAAATTACATTACAGAGATGTCATTTTAGAAAAGAACGAATAGAATAGAATAGATAACTTTAAATGTATGGGACCGACTGAAATACAACCACGTGACCTAACTAAACTGTCATTCACTCTGACGAAACCAAGGAGTTTATATACTTATTGTATACAAACTCCTTGAAGTATATAAACTCCTTTTAGAAAACGAAGCGTAAAATATGTCATTTTGTCTTCAATTAGCATCTTTCGTGAACGTAAAGTTAACGCTGAAAAAAATGGCGATAAGTTGATTTTTTGAAGTTTTGCCCGGTTGTTGTTTATCGGACCACTGGCAAAAAGTGGATACTGTTACTGATGTGTCTGACCACACAGCAAGGTATAAAGCATGTGAAGATGTTTGTGTAATTTTTAATGGAATTATTTTGCTTGTTCTGGGCTTCAAACCCTCAACGCACTGATGACTTCATGTCCACTAGGTTAAATACGTCGTCAATTTAGATAAAACTACTAAAAATATAATAAAAGTACAAATCATAAAATTAGTCACCAAGTTTGAGTGAGAATATGCTTGACTTTATTCCTCGTAAACAAATAACTTTGTCTACGTATTTTTATGGTAGAATCTTATTTGTGCGGTTCACCTTTTGTCCTCTTAAATATTTACTAATATTACGAGGTAAAGTTTGTAAGTTTGAATTGTAATCTCTGAAACCACTGATCCGATTCTGAAAATTATTTCACTAATAGGATGCTACATTATCCCTTCCCTATATATATATATATATCCCTATTAATATAAATGCGAATGTAAGTTTGTTTGTTACGCTTTCACGCAAAAACTACTTAACCGATCATCATGAAATTTTGCACATATATTCTTGGAGGTATTAGAAGTAACATAGGATACTTTTTATTAAAAAAAAAATATTTTTTACGAAAGTTAAAAAAATTGTTTGTCAAAAAATCTCGAAATCTATATTTTATTTTGTTCGTAAATATCCACGGGCGAAGCCGGGGGCGATATGCTAGTATTAATATAAATGCGAATGTAAGTTTGTTTGTTACGCTTTCACGCAAAAACTACTTAACCGATCATCATGAAATTTTGCACATATATTCTTGGAGGTATTAGAAGTAACATAGGATACTTTTTATTATCACGGCATGACGACGGGAACGGGGTGGGCAGAGGTGAACATGACAAAAGCTATGTATGAAGTGTCAACATTTTGAAATTAGAAGTCGTGGGAAACAGCTATTTCTAATATGTTTATACTAGCTATCCACCCCGGCTTCGCGTGTGGACAATATTAAAATCTAATATATAAAATTCTCCTGTCACAATGTTCGTTCCCATACTCCTCCGAAACGGCTTGACCGATCCTTATGAAATTTTGTATGCACATCCGTTAGGGTTGAGAATCGGCTACTATCTATTTTTCATCCCCCTAAATGTTAAGGGTGGTCCACCCCTACATTTTTTTTTATATAGGGTTAGGGGTAGGGGTAGGGTTAGTTACCTATAAATTCGAAAGTGTGTTTTTTTGTCCCTATTTCACATCTTAACGGAGTAAAAGATCGATTTGATTTTTTGCACAGAAATAGCTGGATGGCTGGAGAGAGAAATAGTCTACTTTTATCCCGGGAAAATATCAAAATACCGGTCAAGTGCGAGTCGGACTCCGGTTTCGTACACTCAATAGTATGCACTAATATTAATGCCCCTGTATGGCGCAGGAACAAATTAGTGCCGGTTTTTAATGTATTGCCATTATTAAGACCGAGCAAAAACGTTTCTTGTATGGGGACCCCCTTTAATTATAAACTTTATAATTTTTTTATTATTTGTTGTTATAGCGGCCATAGTAATTACACACTCTGTGAAAATTTCAAGTGTCTACCTGTCACGGTTCAAAAGAAAGAGCCCTGTGACAGACAAACGGACGGACAACGGAGGGTTTCCGTTTGCACCCTTTGGGTACAGTACCCTAAAAAGTAGGGTATAAAACTCTACACGGCATACCTTATCTATTATACCCTTTTAATTGCATTTAAAAGTAACAATTTTAAACACTTGTACTTAGCTCTATGATATAAAATCAATGGAACGATCTCACGAAGTGTAACTACTTGTTTGCAATCCTGATAACCTCTCCATACCAGATCGCGATACTATTTTCAACCGTTGTAAATGTAAATGAGACACAAATAGAATTCAAATTTGTGCTAAAATATATTAGTAAATCTCTGGCCATATCGCAAGGTGATAAGGCCGTGAACGGTGAAGGTATGTATGTTTGTTTTCTTTCTATTAAAAACCCAGCGGGTGATTTGCACTTGGCAGCTTTTATTTCAAAAGTATTCCCAACCCCGCTTCGCCCTTGAAAATTTAAATCTATACTTACTTATATTATGAAAAGGTAAGTTTGGATGTGGGGGGTAATAATAAAATAAGATAAGGGGATGTATATTCTTTTTAATGAATTTCAGACATGTATCAATATGTCACGTACATTTATTTAAGGAACAAACAGTATAACAATTAAATATCAGCTTGGCGATACAGAGAGGAAATGCAGCTAGTGTTTTGGGGACCCTGCCGCAGGACAGCGATCTCGAGAGGGTGTTTTATTTATAAGTAGTTTTAAATGTATATTTGTATCAATATTAATTTTATTTGACCTTTCATTTGATTTGTGTGTGTGATATAAAACGTATTGACCGCATCCGGAACGATGACATTAGAGAAGAATGCGGTGTAAAAGATGATGTTGTGACTAAAATGAAGAAAAGTAGTTTACGCTGGTTTGGACACGTTGAAAGAATGAAGGATGAAAGATTGACTAAAAAGGTTTATATGGCTGAAGTGAAAGGAAATGCTGGCAGAGGATGACCTAGATGTACTTTTATTGAACATTTTATATTCATCATACCTTTCATACATGCTCGTCGATTGTGTGTACTTTTAATATTTCCATCGATCAATATATTTTTTATATGTTCAATAAAAGTACATCTAGGTCGTCCTCTGCCAGCATTTCCTTTCACTTCAGCCATATAAACCTTTTTAGTCAATCTTTTATCTTTCATTCTTTCAACGTGTTCAAACCAGCGTAAACTACTTTTCTTCATTTTAGTCACAACATCATCTTTTATACCGAATTCTTCTCTAATGACATAATAAAGGTAAATACGTTTGTATGGAAAATCTTATTTCCTGCTTAAATCAACTTGAAACTTGGTTAAAATAATCTTCAAAACAAATAATAAAACACGTATTTTAAATTTTTATACTTCTTTGTCTTGTCGTTTCAAATTAAATAAATTACTAGCTTTCCGCTCCGGCTTCTCCCCCCATTGGGCCCCCCATTCAAACTTTTATCCTCTAGCTTTCTTCATATCAAATTTCATCAATATCGGTTCAGTGGTTTACCCGTGAAAGCGTAACAGACAGACAGAGTTGTTTCGCATTTATAATATTAATAATAAATAAAAGTTAATCTGAAAAAAGTAGAGATAGCGAAAGATTTTCTTTTACGTGTGTTAGTTTTATAATTGTCATAATTTTGTTGCCAAGGAGAAAAAGTAAAATTCCGGTTGCTTGCACACTTGCATTCCAACTGCCTTACACGACGCGAGATGCTCTGGGCCATGCCGCTATTGCATGCAACATTGTAATGACTATAGACCTAGGGTTGTCTCTTTTTATTTTTAATATTACTTTATAAAAAAGTCTCACTAATAGACCAGTGCCAATAATTTTTGAGGAAAAAAAATTCTTAGCAGTATAGGGATGGCGTGAAAAAGGATAAATTATACATAAACGGGGAAAAATCGATTGGACCGCAACAGATGACCGCAAGGGAGGTGCGAAAATGTGTGTTTTTAGGGGTGAAACGCGGTTTTTCACGATTTCTGGGAAAAGTCAACCTTCTATCGAAAAAAGTTAAATGTAAAAGTTGTGTTGGAACTTAAAAAATCTACAACTTTTATTAGAACGATTTTTTTAATATCACCTAAAAAAATGGAGAAAAATCGCTAAAACCGGAATTTTAATTTTTTATTTTTATAATTCAGAAAAATTATCCGATTTTGATGAAATTTATAAATTATGTATTTGAATTTTTAGTATTGACTGGAAGGCAAAAAACAATGGGTCCCGAGTATGTCCAACACTAGAATGCCCGAGTAAATTGCTGGGTCAGGCAAAGAGAACACGGAGAGCCGGGCATTCTTTGGCTGGACCTGTCGTTTTTGGCCTTCAAGCCTAAGTTTGCTAACCGACAGATTTTCTTTATACACATTTAATATTTTATTTAAGAGTTATGTCAACCCTATTGATGCGTAAGACAAGTCTCCCTAAGGACCTGCCAGTCACGTTCTGCTATTTATGCGATATATTATTCTTGTAGTTCAAATGCGAAATACCGACATTACCTTAACTGGTGGCCGTCTCTTCATGATAGGTGTTGACTGTTGAGGATATCACATGAAAATCCATATTAATATTATAAATGCGAAATTAACTCTGTTACATATTCTCGGCTAAACCACTGAACTGATTTTGATGAAATTTTATTTGGAGAAAGCTTGAACCCTAGGGAAGGACGTAGGCTATTTTTTTTTAAATGATCCCCCTAACTAAAGGGATATAATAGTGGATGAAAAGTAGTATGGGCTCACTAGTGAACAGCTAATACATCTATACTAATATTATAAAGAGGTAAAGTTTGTGAGGTTGTAGGGGGTAATGTCTGGATCTACTGAACCGATTTTGAAAATTATTTTACCATCAGATATATCCCTGAGTGACAAAGGCTATATTTAATTTTGTTCGAAAATATCCCCGGGCGAAGCCGGGGGCGGAAGGCTGGTATATAATATAAAGAGAGAGTGTGAATTTCTTTGTGAAATCAATTATGGCCTGTGATTTCTGCATTAATTTCTAAGTGTTTCTAGGAGACTTTTATAATAATGGACAACATTTCATTTTTTTAATCACCCATTTTTATTACTTTAATTAAAAATATATTAAAAAATAAGTTACACGTATTTTTCTATTTTATTTTTGGTTGAGTTTTTATATTTTTAATTTAATTATGAATTTTTATAAATTCTGAGGACTTATAAACTAAAAACCATAGCTAGGACTAAAATTAAGAAATATAAACTGTCACCAAAAGAAAGTAACAGATAGTGTCAGTCAAGCCACAGAGTATACGTTATAGAAATGCAAAGAGTATAATATACCGTGTTCCAAATAGGTGTTGCCGTAGCCGGAACTCAAATCGCCTACAACATTATTCATAATGTATATAATAATACTAGCTTTTGTCCGCGGTTTCACTCGTAAATATATTTCCTTTGATAGCCCATTCGAAACTAGCAAAACTTCCAAAAAAATATTATATAAAAGAAGTATTTTTATAATTATATTTAAAGAATAATTATTAAATTAGCTTTAAATGGAATAAAAATGGGTAAAATTAATAGAGGGCAACACCTGAGTTCAATAACTAACAACTCTGCCAACAGACATTTGTATTTTTAAATTAGAGGGTTAGCACAGATTAGGGCACTTATTAATCCTTAATTTTCAATATTTCAGTATTTTTAAAATAACTCGAAAATTAAAGGATATAAAAAATAAAAAAAATGAAAAATAAGCTTTCTAGCATGTAATCTCCAAACGGTTTTCGAATTTTGGTACCTTACGAAAAATGAAATGTTGTCCATTACCGAGTTAATGTAATTTTACGTTTCTTCCTTATTCGTGGAAGGTTATGGTTCATGTTCATATAATTTTCCTTGTATCATAAGCATAAAGCAAACGTATGTCAATTTGTAGATTAAATACATAAATTCAATATTAATGGAGTCGAATGCTTTAGCACCAATTTTCTTTAAATTACTTACAATTTATTTACATGACAATTAAATTAAATATAATAAAAAAACAATTAAATATACCTACTATGCTATATATACAAATAAACATATAAATAAAATAAAATCATTAAGATCGCTGCCTTCTGGGAGAGTGCCCATAAGGCTGGCTGCGTTGCCACGGTTGGATAGAATACTTATCCTTTGGGCCAAATATGAGCCAGCTCTTTGGTCGTGGGACACCTCTACCAATCTTTTGGCTATTTCTTTGTAGGGGTGTCGTGCGTTAGGTCTCCACGGACCCATACGCAGACAGAAGCTTGTAGGAAATAAAAATAAAACCAAGAACATACAACTATTACAATTCATCATCATCACTTCTATCCGAGTTAATCTCCAACATTTTGGCAGTTTCGGCTTTGTAAGCGGCAGCCCCAGCCTGATTTTTCTTTAAGAATATGTCGACTTCTGCTTTAGAGGGCACGTAACCTAACGCACTTATTCTATAAACCTTTTAAAAAAAAGTGCACCGACTTCAAAAATTTGCACTGAAAAGTAAGAAATAATAAAAATTTCGTCGTAGAATTTGAAGACGGTTGGTGCCAAATTAGGATACAAAACTAAGTAAATATCTAAGAAGATAAAGATCTGTTCAATATTATCTATGTTTGTATGTACTGATGATCGTAGGTTCCTAATGAATTGTCTAGATTAGTGAATTTGGGAACTAAGTTGTTTCTAATTTGGCACCAACCGTCTTCAAATTCTACGACGAAATTTTTATTATTTCTTACTTTTCAGTGCAAATTTTTGAAGTCGGTGCACTTTTTTTTAAAAGGTTTATTTTACCCTTTTAAGTGATTTTGCTGCCTTGAGAGACAAATAATAACGCAACTAAAAAAATATTGATGAAAAATTAAAAAAAAAAAACGCTGTGGATATGATTTGAACCATGTGCTTGTGCATCCTATGACTCCCCATTACATTTAACCGCTAGACTATCGTCACGAAAATTGACAACTTCGTGTCAATAGCAACCGTTGCTAAGGCTTTTTCTGATACATAATTTTCAGCCGTAAACAGAAATTAATTACTGAATTTCTGAAAAACTACTGAACCGATTTTCGTCATATGTCTGTGAGATAATGTCGAGAAATTATAATGTCTTAAAAAAAATAAGTTGTCAAAATCGGTACTTATTTTATCGAGATATCAAGAAAAATGTACTTTTAAAGTCAGTTTTTTCAAAATTTCTGAAAAACTAATGAACCAATTTTTATGAGAGAAAAATGGGACCAATCCGGAAGAATTATCTGTCGATTAAAAAAGAAACCATGAAAATCGGTTCACAATTGGCGGAGTTATCGATGTACATACATACATAAAAAAAAAAAAAAAAAATAAAAAAAAAATACGGTCCGAATTGAGAACCTTCTCCTTCTTTTTTTGGAAGTCGGTTAAAAATAACAGATACGTCTGTTAAAGAAGTGACACATCTGGGTGCATCAGCAACAGGCTTACCATAGGTCAACCATACGGGCCGCAACTTCGGGTGATTTGTATGTGTTTAAATATGAAATTTAAAATTATGAGTGATATACGTACATAAAAGTTTTGTAAATGATTTTGTTGATATTTTAATGTGAACTTTAATTTACAGGAAAACCTAAACGAAAACCCTGTCTTTAAGTTCTCACGGAAAAATATAGTAGGTACCGATACGAACGTCTCTCCACGCGAGGTCGACTCGCTCTTGGCCAATTTTGATTTAATTGTTAAATTAGTTTTTAACTTTTTAACCTTTTATGTAGATTTTACCTAGATATTTTAAGTCTTCAAACCGTGTGGCAAACATATTTTAAACAACTGCTTGCATTGAAGCAATAGTCAGCACACTTAATGTAATCCAGGCAGTAAAATGTGAATTCTTAGTAGAGTTTCCCTCTGCGTCGCCAATGGGTTTTGCGAAAATGAATCTGCGTATCTACAGTATGTTCAAAAATGTCTTCCAAATATTGTGCTATTTGTAACAACACAAACGCACCTTCACGGCCTTTATATCCTGCGGTTATATCAGAGACACCAGTTACAGTGTCCACTTTTTGCCAATGGTCCGTATTACAGAAAGGCGTTACCGTTACTGCACTTAATGAACCGAGATGTGTCACTTCTTTAACAATATCTTACATATTAAGAGTGTAGTGTACCGCGTCCATATCCATACAAACGGAGAGAACGTTTTACTACCCCTAAATATTATTTAATTTTTTTGTAATATGTTACTGACATAATAAAAAACGTACGTATTTTTTCCTTTTTTCAAAATTCGTAATAGGTCAAAAGTTATAAGCCCCTCAAATCTTGTTTTTTTTTGGTTCATAACTTGCTGGTAATAAACCGTCTGTATTTGAGAAACAAAGCAAAATTTCAAAAAAAGCAAAACGTACGTACGTAGATTATAATCTGCTAAAACGTTTGACACCAAAATTATAAGATTTCGTTATAGTTTAGTAGGTGTAAATCGTTTTCGCCCAAAACGCAATTTTCAACGAAGAACATACCTACGAACACTCACGATCTGCAGTCTATCGCACTGATGCCCGGGGGAAGAGCGCGCTTGAGACAGAATATGATTTTCTAAATACCTTAAGTATCTGTAATTTTACGTGCTCTCAGAGGTTTTGATGTATTAAGTACATCTATTGACGCGCCTTGGGGATAAAACCGAGTCGTAACTTTTATTTATCAGATATTAAATTAAGTCTATACTTTTTTAAATATTCAATAAATAACAATAACCTTAATTTGCCCTATGTATGCGTCATCATAAGCAGTATAAAAATACCTTTGCCTACAAAACAAAGTAAACGTCAATCTTTGAGTGACAGCTTTATAAATTTATATTTCTCCTGTGATTATTTTCTTTGTTATTCGGACATGACGGGATGAAAAACTCTTCACTTGCTATTTTCAAAAACGAATAACAATTGAATTTAATATAAACACGAGTAATTTTTAGGTTAGTCGATCTTGACTGACGTTTGATTGACGTTAATTTGATTGATTGACTGTCACTTTTTTTATGTGTGGTGGCCAAGATTATAATACTGTTCTACTTTTTGTGACGTCACATTTACTTTTCGCGAGTAAAATTTAAAAATAGACGCAATGGATAAACACCAATAAATTATAAAAAAAAAAAAAATTTTTTATTTTTATTTTATTTTATTTATAAATATATAGCATGGCCAATTATTTCTTTAACTATCTCGCTCTTTATTAGTTCCACAAAAATACAGAAATACTCTACAAGAATTTACCGGAAAACCGATCAACCTGTACATAAGATGTTGTCAATCGTAAACCGGGCGCTCGGTACGGGAATCGTAAATTTAAACTATATTCCTTAACTCATTCAGCCCGGTCTGCCATGCAACGCTTAACTGCGTTTATTTGCTATAATTTAATTTAGTTCCGAAGCTAAAATCTATACTTACCATAAAAACTTCCTGTGGTAAATACTTATTAAGATTTTAAGGGCATCATTTTGTACAGTTCAAATACCAATGACATAATTTCTGCATCTGTCTATCTGTCTTTATTATATTGAAGAAAAAAATAATACACACATCTTCAGGACCTTAATACCTTGCGGTGTGGTCAGAGACCAGTAACAATGTCCGCTTTTTACCAGTTGTCCAGCTTGATTAAACAGAGCAGGTGGCAAACCTGGACCTAGATGATCTACAATGAAAATTTACTTTCCTACCTATGTTTAACCTATCTAGATATCTATCATCACGCATTTTATCCCAAGAGGGAGGTAGGTAGAGACGAGAGACAATGTAATGCCATTTGCCACGATCCATACATACCTCTTTCGCTTCTTTTATATTCATCATACCTTTCATACAAGCTCGGCGATTGTGTGTACTTTTTATATTTTAATATGAATAATGGACTTTATATCTTGATTGTATGAATAGTCAAAAGATTATATTTTACTCTTTCACAGTCATTAAAATGTATTTTTACGAGTCCGTTTTCAAAGGAGAGCTTTTATGAAATATATTTTTATGGCGTTGCGCCTAATTAGAGTAGGGTCCAAAAATGTCTCAATTGAGTTAAAACTAGTATTGTGGATGTATGCATGTTAAATAAACATTAAAATGTGTCAATGTGTAGTAATATTTTGTGTCGAGTTGAAAGCGCCATTATGTTATGTCAGTTGTTGTCAATCTTTGTATCTTAAAAATGTTGTACATGGTATTTCCACAAAGGTCTTCTTGAATATTCTATTTATTTACATGTTTTTAAAATTTATCTTTCTATCTGAATAGGCTTTAAAACTGCCGTTTTTTTAATCTAAGCTATATTTCATTTCGATTTCAACAGTGAATACAGTAAAACTAAAAACTAAGGTATATTTTCTAAGCAGTAGTCTAAAGTTGTGTCGTCATCTAAATATCTATCATCACGCCTTTTATCCCAAGAGGCGTAGGCAGAGACAATCGAATGCCATTTGATACGGTCCTGAGTCCTGACATACCTCTTTCGCTTCTTTTATATCGGTGGTTGTGTGTACTTTTAATATTGCCATCGATCGACGTCATCATTTACGTAAAATTGTTTAAATAATATATATATATATATAGATATACCTAAGTTTTTACCAGTCATATTCGCAAAGAACACTCAACAATTAAATTTCAATTTTCAATCGCAAACTTTGCGCACTTAAAGCGTATATTTTTATTTGACAGCATACATTATTGAGTCAGTTTCAATAAGGACGAAATTCCACCTATAAAATGCTCGTTAGACGAGAAGTTTGAGAAGTTACACGCAAACTCGTAAAATGTCACCGATCCGTCTGCGTCGCCCCATTCGACCCTATTTATAATTAAGTTAATACATACCGACACTATAATAATTTGATTTACAACTTAAACTTGTACATGTTTAAACATTATTTTTATTTGTGACGTGTTTGTGTGTTATTTTTGAAACACAAAAGGTCAGACACGCAGCCCTAAAAATGACGCTCTTCTATGAATTTAAGAAAGTGGTGCTTTGTTCTTTCTGGCCAGGGGAAGGTTGGAAATTATGCCTCTATGGAATTTGCTCTTATAGAGTCCTATATCCATAATTTGTATGGGGATAAACTATTTCCAATTTCTCTGTAAATAATGCACCTGTGTCACTGTAATTTAGCATATAGTTACTTATATCTAAGTGAAATAGCTGTTATTTTTTCAATTGGTTTTATAGAATAGGAAATATGGGTGGTAAAATAAAGGATTATTTTGCCCCTGTTTTCTCTTTCATAATCTATCACAAAGCTCTTAAACTTTTTCAAAGCGATGTTATACCTATATTACCTATATACCATTACCCTTCAATTGTATAACAACATCGCGTTTTTTGCAGTTTTTTGAAAATTCAAATTATCTATTATAGCAGACTTAAGTAATTGATATAATAAAGATGCCAAATTGCCATTTGAAACCAGAATGAAGTTTCACACTTTGTGTTTTTGTTTATCTTACATACTTTACCACTATGTTTGGTAGTACACAACTTATATTACCTTTTTAAACATCAAGAGTTGCCTTACGGCTCCCGGAACCGTGTTACCAGCCCCAAAAGATGAACTCTTCCTCTTTTAGCGGATGGTATTTGTGAGCCTATAGGTACCTAACCTTGAGTTAAATGAGTTTGGCAAAAAGATTTTTTTATTTTGCAAATGCAGAAATGTGTTTGTTTGGCAAAACAGAGCAATTTTTTGCACAGTTATAGCGGAAGGTCGACCAGTGACATAGGCTAATTTTCATCCTTGGAAATAATCTCATTCTTTCATGAAAATTCTTTGATACAAAATTTTGTCTATCAGAGCGAAATTCGGGCGGGTCTAGCAAGTTTATTATAACATCACGCCTCACGGTTACCTTATGCCTTCTGAGAACCGTATTACTGGCCTAAAGACATACAATTCTCATTTAGGATATTTTATTGACCCCACACAAAGCGGATCTAAGCGGAGACACCATTTTGAAAGAGCTGATGATTATTATTATTTAGTTGTGAAGATATAAACAAGATCATAAAAAGTTTGTATTTCCGGCCGTAAATGTCATTTGTTAAATACAAAACTGATGATTGAGTGTCACGAGAATGTTACATGTTACCGTCCATCTGCGAGTGGGAGGTATTCATTATCTTCAAACTCAGAACAGATAATAAAAATACATCTTCACGGCATTTATACCTTGCGATGTGGCCAGAGACTCCAGTATCCATATTAAACAGAACAGATGGTAATGATCATGATGTGTCGCTTCTGTTATTTTGAGAAGAATTTCCGACGGGCGACGATCTTCGAACTACGAGAAATCGATTAAGGTACAGTGGTATGAGTGAGATTAGCTCTACCAATTATATATGTTGCAGTCAAAACTCATTACCAGTCAAAAGTACTATTGACTAGCAAAATCAGTCAATAGTACTTTTGACCGTATGCTTTAGTGAATAATACTTTTGACTAAAATAACAGTTAAAAGTACTTTTGCCCAATGGAGTTAGGTTAGGTTAGGTTCTTTTGACTGATACTTTATTGCAATTAAAACTACTTTTGACGAAGAGCGTCAGTCAAAAGTACTTTTAACCGAAATTTGCAGGAAGCGATAATGTACTAAATTTTATAGTAAGTTCACAGTTTTCTGGAAGTAAATAAAACACTTAATTATTATTTTTAAGTTATTGAAATGGCAATACATACAACAATCCAACGACTATGAGTAAAAGGAATACTCCCCAACGACCCCAACGCGTCTCGCTGGAAAGTTGTAGCATATATGCCAATCTATTAAATATTTTCAATGGCACGATACAGGTTTCAATGAGATGTAACAGTGCGACATCTATCCACGCAGTGTGCCACCACAAAGTTAAAAAAAATACACGTTCAAACTTTCAAAGTAGAGATAACTTATCCTGTAATATTATATCCTATTGTAATGTATTATCTGTTCTGAGATGTTAATATTTTTCTTAATGGTGTAATTATTTCTACAACTATAAATGTCATGTTCGATGGTAAAAAAGGTGTTCAGAATGTACGTTGCGTTTAGATAGCATGAAACCGCGCTGGCGCTGAACTTTCACCCTATTCAATGATTACTTTTGACTTAGATCCTAAAATCCTGAATTTAATTTCGTTGAGACGACGACAGCAGTGACAATTTTATTTTCCTATTCCTATAAATTATTCCTATAGTTTTATTTCACGTAAACTTTTCTCTTGAATCAATTAACCTATACAAAATCTGTTCAGTAAACCGCTCACAGAAAGACGGGGCTTTGTTTTTTTTATTTATCAATTGGCATCAGAGCAACAAGTAGCTTGTAAATTAAAAATAATGAACCCTATCATATTTGTCAAATAAATATTGAAGTTGACCTACTAATATTCATGTTTGAAGGGGAGCGAGGTAGTTGGTATATTCATTGTGATTGTTCAGGTTTCTTACAAAGGAGTTTGTTTGGATCAATAAAAATTAATTAGGTGTGAAATCAAATGGTTTAAACATTTTTAACTAGTGATACATCACCGTTTCGGCCTCACCGATACTTATTGTTCTTAACAGATCATTAATTATTAAAATGAAAACTTCTTTAGGCGCGGCGCGTTGAACTCGCTCTCGGTATAAATGCCGACCATGGATTGCCCGGCCCGAGAATCTCCGGGCACGAATTCGGGCATTTTTGCCCGGCAATTCACTGTCCGGATCGAGATTTTTTTTATTTGAAAACTTCTTTAAGGGCGCTCTAGATCGCGTTAATATACATTATATAATTATAAATTAAAAACCACTGTTGCTCATATTTTTAATTAAGTCTTTATTTGTGTCGGCAGTCTCCATGACTGCGTTTATGCCTTTTTATCCTACAAACCGTGTTTTTTTTTGAGAAATAATATTATTAGGTGTATACTTCGATTTGTTTCGATTTGATTGGGTAGATGTATGTTAAATTGCAGCGAAAACACACAACCCAACAGACATTCTAACTTCACTGTCACTTGTTAGATTTTGTTCGTTTGTTAGTCGGGTTTGAAAAAATATCTTTGTATTTGATAGCCCATTTTTTGAGGAAGTTTATAAGCTACATAACATCGCGCTACGACAGGAGCGGAACAGGGGGGTGAGCATATATTTGACGTGACATCTTTCGTGTCGATCGAAAGGCCAAAAACGTTTATGTCCTGACAAGAACCTGAAGAAAGATGTCACGTCACATATATGCTCACCCCCCAGTAATCATTACGCGGGTACAACCGCAAAGTAGAGCTATATTAGAATAAAGTCATGGGTTAAATTAGGAAGACTCGTAACCAACGTTTCTTCTAAAGTTTATTGACTATAATACAGTTTCTTTATGGGTCACTTATGGGCTTCGGATTGGTACAGGTATAGAAACGTTGATAATTAAATATTTCCCGGGTTAAAAAGTAGCCTTGTCACTTCCAGGGCTCTGGCTATCTCTGTGCAAAAAATCATGCCGGTCTGTTGATCCGTTTTGGATAAGCTGTTGAATGCACTGCAAATTAACTTTCAGATAAAAGGACAATGCCCATTTTCCATACATGCTTGGACCCACTTTTTTTTTGCCCGTTCATTAATGAAATATACCTCTAATGATTCGGTATTTTATACATTTCCACACACTAAAAACGATTTTGCTCTAGAATATGGGAGTTGGGAAAGATTATTAAAGAAAGTGTTAGCGTTCAACCAAAATGTGGTAACACATCTACAGATAATACTATTTTTATAGTCTAGAAACACGGTCTTTTGACAGATAGGATAAAGTAAAACTGTCAAAACAAAAATAAAAAGAAGATGACGGAGACCATTATTTACCTTGTAAGCATTGATATAAACAAAAAGAGGAAGATATTATGTAACCAGTCGATTACTTACTTTATTTAGTCGATACTTTATTCGGAATATAAAAATGTAATAATGTAACTACTTTATTTGACTATAGAAGGAGTAACATGAATCGATTATTTGATATCAATGCAGATCGATTCGTATACAATCATTTTTATATTACTTATCTGTGGTCTTGTCATACGTTACGAAAGCAAAAAATGTAAGTGCGTTCAGAATCTCAGAATGTTTCACTCATTTATTTGTTATAATATTTCTTCTCTCACCCGTGTTGTATAATTATGCTAGTATTTTTTTTATTTTATATTTAATAGTTCTAAATCTTGACATAAGTTTCATTGATGAACGCTAGAGTTCATATAGTGGGTCCAGAATGGGCATTGTCCTTTCAGTTTTATCATAACTTCATCCACAACTCCTTTCTGTGACTTGACCTTTTATGAAATTACATATAGCTACATTTAACTTTATTGTACATAAAAACTGATACGAGATGGCCTTCATAGCGTTGAATGAATTTTGGTATAAAAACGAATAATGACGTGGGACAATACATCCACCGGTCTCTCCTTAATGAGAAAGCGGCACGCTTAGTATGACTTCTCAATCAAGTAGCATTTCGGTCCTCCTATATTTAGAACGCTATATGAATGGGCATCAATAGAATCTGCAGAAGATACCCGTCTTTTTCCCTAGTTTCATTGGTTGTTCCATTGATGGGACTACGGAAAATTCAATTAACTAGGTCCAATTTGTCCACATCCATGTAACATGTTATTTAGATTCTTAAAAAAAATAGATTTGATTTAAAAATACAATGACCGAAAAATGGTACGAAACCATCAACTCGCAACTTGGCCAATTATTTCTATTTCTTTTCTACATATTAAAAAAAAGCTGCATCTGTCTGTCTGTGCCCTTCTCACCCAAAAACTACTGAACGGGTTTTGCTGCGATTTTCACGATTATTATTATTAAACATTACGAGGTGAGCATTAACAGTAGGTATAAGTGAATCAAGTCGGAGAAACAGTTAGTTCCCTGCGTTGTCATGGCGTATAATGCTGTCTAATCCGTCAGAGATATTACAAAATGATGATGTACATGATCTACAAAAAAGTCCGCGGTGGCATATTATGTATCTCTAATTGATAAGTAGTTATAAGTGGTATTTGTGTAGGTATTCAAATTGCTGAAAACTAGTATTGTACCTGTGCGAATATGAGGACATGGTCACTAGTAATATTATAAATGCGTAAGTTTGTTTGTTCTTCTTGAACTTGCTGGAAATCTTTGATACAAAACTTTGTCTACCCGTGGTGAATGAAATTAAAAATATGCCTCTCATCACATCTCTTATCTCCACTCAAGATTGCTGAATGCAGCCATATTTGAAAGCGGTCATGCTGGTCCTGCTACATTACGACACGCGATTTTGAACGAGTGTCCTTAAGTAAAATACGTGCATTAAATATTTAAACACTTAAAAGACCCACGATGTCAAGGATTTGCATAAGGAATGCATCAAATCCATCCACTTTTCTCATATTTATATTGATTGATGTTTTACGGTGATTCGTTGTAGGTACTTCTTACTTTGTATTTAATTTTACTTGTTTTTTTTTCTTCACGGGTTGTCTCCCGAAACCATGTTATCCGTCTCAGGGTACCCAGCAGAACACCAAGTCTGCCTCTTTTAGCCGATAGTATTTGCGAGGCTATACTTAAAACGAGTGGTCAGTTCTGTTGAGGTATATTTAGATGGAAAAGCCTGGTTTTGATTTGTCATATTAATTATAAAAATTTAACTGACACAATTTGTACTAAATCCATCCCTTCGCTCCGCATACTCCGCCCCGATGACAGGATCATACTTCATAATATGTCAACGCTCTCTCTTTTTATAGTTCTTAACTTTTTATAAAAAATACCTCGTTGACCGGACTATATCTGCGAAACGAGAGTAATCGCCGGATATCAAACAATAAACAATTCTAAATCGACCACAAACTAAAAAGTGCCAAGTAGGGTTGCCAACTTCTTGTACAAAAATTACAGCAGGTAAGTATATTGAAGGCTGAAAATGATTTTTTTTTGTACTTCTCGCGGAAAGTTTTTATTTTTGAAAGCTTTGTGAGCCTCGCCACAATAAATATTTAAATAAATGAGCTAAGCTTAATTTTTAATGAATTTCTTGAAGCTGAAATGTAGGAGAAAACCATAGATTTTATTTTTTAGAAACGGTTTTATTTAAAGCTCTGCATTTCATTTCATTAAACAATAAACAATATTTAGAGCGAAATAACAACGTTTGTCCCATACTAATTATATGCTGGATTTATAATTTTCCATCTAAATATACCTCAACAGACTTCCTCACTTTATGCTTATCTTGTGTATGTCTTGTTTAAACTTTTGTAAATTCTACTTAATAAATATATAAATAAATTATAAGTATACTTATGTCTTAGGTTCGAAATTAAAATAGTTTTCGAAAGATAAATATCAGTCGCATCGCACCTAAGTTTTAGGACTTTGCGACTCGAATTCTCTTAAATTATATTTATTATACCTACATATTTTATTATAAGAATGAAAATATTATAAGTACACACAATCGCCGAGCATGTATGAAAGGTATGATGAATATAAAAGAAGCGAAAGATGATTGTAACAAATGGCATTCGATTGTCTCTGCTTACCCCTCTTGTGATGAAAGGCGTGATGATAGATAAGTACATAGATATATTCACGTACAGTTTTATTGTTACCATAACATAGAAAATTTCACATACTTTAGTAACTACAACTTATTATTTCTAATAACAATCTATATAGCTAAAGTTTGTTACGTGTATTTTCGCAATGCCATTGCGTCTTATGTTTCTGCTTTCTGGTACGTGGTTATCTATTTTTACCCACGACGGTTTTGTGTTTTTGTATGGCTGGATCGATTTTTTTTTCATTGTTTGATGCTTTTTAAATGTTCATAATTTGCGTCGGGAGTTTTTTTATATAATTTAATTATTTTTTAATCTCGGCTCGCTCACATCTTTCTAAAGAGATATGGACAAAATAAGTCACGTGAAACTGAGTCGTTGCACGTGATGCGTAGCCTTAACGGTATGGTTGACAACCTTAATACTACCTCCCTTGACTTGTCAAAGTTCACTCCCGCACGTATTATGGGATTGTTTTATAAACACGAGTCGATGTGGTCACGCGCACGTGATCTTAGTGTAAACATTTGAATATGTTACTTATTGGTCTGAAACTCTGAACCATGAGTGATATATGGGTTAGTTTGTTTGGATGGTCGAAACTCAATAGGGTTGCCAATATCTTTACATCTTTGAGTAGGTATAGGTACAGGGACGGTTCTTGAGCGGTGGTCGTTATATGCGCAGAACACAATTTTTGGGTCTGCTTGATGGTATGAGGTATTAATTTTAATTTACCAGCAGTAAAAAGCAATCGTAAAAACAAACACAAATAAATCAATTATAATAAATATACAAGTTATATTGCACTCGAATTACATATGCACAAACATTCCCCCACTTCTTCGTCGCGCGCTCAAGAACCGTCCCGGTACCTGTATATAGTATACCAAAGGAGGCGTCAAGCGGAAAGTCACCGAACAATTTTTTCTGCCACTTTTGGCGGGGGGAGGTAGACACCTAGTACTATAAGTGAACCGCTGAGAAAGTAGCACTCCCATGTCCATGAGGGGTGAGGGGCGGGCGTGATTCTGCTATACACGATGCGAGGTTTCGCGCGATGTGTCTGTTGTCGACGCGATTTACCTCGGGCTTGCTTTTGGTATGAGGATAGCTTGAACCCTGAAATTTTTGAGGTGGATCGCGTCGACAACAGGTATATCGCGTGAAACTTCGTATCGTGTATGGCAGAATCACGTCCGCTCCTCTCACCCGCGCGGACCATGGGAGTGCTACTTTCTCAGTGGTTTACTTATAGCCCCTGTACATACAAACATAATAATTATAAATAACTAGCTGTCCGCTCCCGGCTTCGCCCGTGGATATTTTCGAACAAAATAAAATATACCCTATAGCACTCATAGATAACGCCTTGCCTGCACTACCCATACCCTACCCTTACCTGTTGGACCCGTACTTCCATCACTTATTAGATCCCCTTAGGGGGGTGGATTAAAAAAAAAGTAGCCTGTGTCTTTCCCTATCTCCGTATCAAATTTCATCAAAATCGGTTCAGTGGTTTAGCCACTTTATAATATTAGTAAGGATGATTGGAGACACTATGTTCCCGCAAATTAGACCTCCTAGATCGCCTTTCCCATATAAAACATCTACAACTATTTTTCTAGAGCTCTGTCTCGCGACACAAAACGATGCCAACGAAATCTAAGGTAACATATTACGCGCACCTGGTCAGTTTAACTGGTCAAAGAGCAAAATTTCGCGAAAGGGGAAGCCCGTCTATGGCCCCTCCATAGGCTTAGTAATGATGACTCAGTTCCTTTGCCTGATCCTGAAAAGGAACAAATTAACAAAAAAAACTATGCTTTACATCTATGAAATAACACCTTTATACCTTGCGGAGGCGTAACCGTTGTCCACTTTTAGCAGTTGCTCATATTAAATAGAATAGCCTCTGCACTAAGACTCCTATATCCATAATTTTTCTGGGTTAAACTATTCCCAATTTATCTGTATGTAATTTAGCATATATATTTACTTATTCAATATATTTAAGTGAAATAGTTATTATTATGAAAGTCGTTATTTTTTTAATTGATTTTATAGAATAGGAAATAGGGTGGTAAAATAAAGTATTATTTTGCCCTTGTTTTCTCTTTCATAATCTATCACAAAGCAATTTTTTGCTATTGATTAATCAAATTATGGATATAGGGCTCTTAAGGACGTATTTACTCAAACTTATTTTTCGTCGGGAGTTAGAAATGTGATTTCATGCACCACATGACCTTCAAAGAGCATTGGCCATGTACCAATGGTTTTTTTAATTAAAAACGTATGTAGTACATAATCCAACAAACCACACTTTTCCATCTAAATATAACTCAACAGAACTGTGGGGCTAACATATATTTGACATGACATCTTTCGTCGAAAGGCCAAACCGATATGTACAGGGCCAGCCAAGGAATGCACGGTCCGAGAATGTCCAACAATAGAATGCCGAGCAAATTTGCTGGGTCGGGCAAAGACAAGTACACAGAATTTGCCCGCACATTGTAGGGTTGGACCGTGTCCACCCGTGCATTCCGTGGCTGGCCGTACGGACATAATTATCGGTTTCGACTCGAACTGTCAAAAAGACAAATTCGTAGCATAAATTGTCAAAAGCAACTTCCTATCGACTCTGATGTCACACGTTATTTGCAGAACACGTACATGTAAAATTAAAAAAAAAACATAAGTAAGTCTAGCTAGATGTAGGTACACAAGGTACCTACCCCATAATTTTTTAAAAAATTCAAAAATACGCGACTGATTTATAACTTTTTTTTATATTGTAGACCTCGTCTATATAAACATTTTGACACCTCAATCATCTGTAATGACCTAGAACTTCCGGAGATATCAGCAAATCGCACTTTTGTTGAAAAAGAGGCCCCTACAGAAGCGATAGAAAAACCATTTCCAATCTTAAAACTATTTAAGAACCCTGGACTAAATATGGAAACCTAAAATTTACTTCCATTCCCACCTGCTCTACAAACTGATTTCGTATCCAGTATTCAGAACCGATTTTAAAGCTTCGTATAAAAGATAAGTTTGAATAGTGGATGCATAATAAAAGGAATTGCATCAGGCAATATTTACGATTTTCTCTACACTCAGAGACGTTAAGTTCGCAACTTTTTATTGTCAGTTGTGATATTGGTTATTCAATGAAAACGGCTCGTAAAATGAGAACTAGCTCCTGGTCTCCAATTTTACGGGTTAGACCGCTAGTACAGCGTAGTGCAGGGCGATTTTTAAATTAAAAAGTAATTCGTAGAGTTTATGGTCACCAAATATGTAAGCGGTATGGAATGCTAATAAAATCGAGAAGATAATCAAGGATAAGATATGATAGACCGAGATTCACGTACCAGAAACATGAGAAAGTACGATTTCTCAACAAAACCTGTCTTGCGATAGTTGCGATAATACACGATACGGATGTCGCGGTCGGCTGTATGGGTATTATACAAAAACTATTAGAATGAGCAAGTTATAATTAATGTTTTCTTGAAATACATGAAATTATCTATGAAATAAACGAAATAAAATTTGTACATTAATAAATATGTTAAAGGAATTAGAGTCCAGAGTCGTTTAAAAATACCGAAAAATTGAGGACTTTCAGGGCCAAGTCGCCACGAGTAGCCACTTCTGTTGAGGTATATTTAGATGGAAAAGCCTTAATTGTAGTTTGTCGAATTATGTACATAAGTTTTTCTAACTTTTATAGCTTTTCACGTCAAAACAGAGCAACGGATCGACGTGCTTTTTTTGCACAGGTGAAGCCGAGGCGAAAAGCTAGCATTAGTATAAATGAATAGACCTGCACAGTCCAAATGAATTATTTTAACGAACAATAAAACAATGTGTTAATAATTGGCACAGCAAGTTTAAGCTATAACACAGTATATTCGGTATGCGAAACGTCTTTGGTTTTACGACCGATTGTTGTCATGTTCTACATTATTTATAAGTTTTGTGACAGGGATCACTACGCAGAAATGTCGTTAAATTTCTAAATTATCTTTGATACTAGCTAGCAACTAGGGTTTGCAGTACCGGTACTAAAATCGAATTTGTATTTCCCGGTACTGGAGGAGATCCAGTACCGAGAAATACCGAGAAATTCGATACTTTCGGTACTAGAGAAAAAATAAGTTAAATGCTTGTTGTGCGTGAAATAAAATGTTGGAAATAGTTTTAAAAAAGTTTAATTACAATACAAATCACTCAATTACCTACGTAATTCAATAAACTTTAAATATTACAATCAGTCTCAATCTTTGATAATCAACAAATTAAACAAAAAATAATCATTCTTGTCATAAACTCTCGGCTGTAAGAAAAATATTTTCTGCCAATTTACTCTCTGCAGCGACTTGCAAAATTCTTTCAAAAAAAACCAAAAAAAAATATAAATAAAAATAACCGTAGTATCGAAAGTATCGAATTTCTCGGTATTTCTCGGTAGTGGATCTCCTCCACTTTTCGCCGCAAAACAAAACACAAAACGAGCTAGAAAAAATTTAAAATAAAAGAAAGAAAAAGCAGAATTAATGGTCACATGTCACATTGGTTGGTCGTTATGTGCGACTATAATAACAGCATTTACAGCTTGATAAAATAGTTACATTTAAATTAATATAATTTTTTGTAGTACCGGAATTCCCGGGAAATGGGTTTCATTTCCCGGTACTGAAGGCGATGAAATTTTCCGGGAATTCCCAGGAAATTCTGTATCGGGAATTCCCGGGAGCAATCCCTACTAGCAACCCGTCGCCGCTATGCACTGGTACAAAAAAAACCTACACAAATACGCTTATAAATACTTATCTATTAGAGATAGATATATGCTACCATGGACTTTTTTGTAGATCATTTTATTCTGCACAATTTTTTCGCATACCATTTTGTTATATGTCTGACAGCATACGCCATGCTCAGCTCCTAAACATTATTGGTCCATGTTAATAGGTTTCGTAAACTTCCTCGTGAATCAACCACGGATTCAGACGGACAGACGTGGCGGGAAAATAAGATCCAAAAAGAAATAATGCCGTGGCTGTAATTTGCTCCTCCCCCGGCCGCTTGGTATAAAAAGTAGTATATGTCATTCTCTGACCCCTAAACTACCACTATGCCAATAAACGCTTCGATCTCCTGAAAAACAAAAACAAATATATCCCACGGCAACCATACATTTTTTCGGGATAAAAAGTAGCCTATTTACATATTCTATTCTAGACTATAATGCATATCTGTGCCAAATTTCATCCAGATCCGTTCAGCCGTTCTGGCGTGATTAAGTACAAACATACATCCATACAAAATTATAATATTAGTGGGATATATAGTGTCTAATGTGTGTATTATATTCGAGATACGACCGGCTGCGTGTCACAAGCTTACTCGTAAAGTTAGCTAAAATAGAGTAGAGATTATAAAATTTTATACCTACCAGTAATAGAAATACGGCATTATTTAATCTATGATACGGCTAAATAACTTCAAGTTATTCAGAACTATTTGTGCACTATTAAATTTAGCCGGTTTATAGTTATAATAGTACCTACCTAACTCTGTCTTTTCTCTGATTTTTTGTAAAATAGTTCTTTCTCCTTTCTGGTACGTGAATCTTGGCCTATCTTATCTTATCCTTGGTTATTTTATCGGTATCTCTCTTACAACTTTTTAAAGAGATATCTACAAAATATTTACTGTGTTAATTGAACTAACAAGCTTGCTCTTAAATAGGTATTACTTATCTACTTTCTAAAACAATATATCAGCCCCTTAACATGACATAATTTTCCTTTACCGTGCGATTTTCAATAAATCTAAAGGAAACTACACGCGTGAATTATCAACAATTTGAAAATGTTTCCACCGTAACATTATATATTGAAAATTCCCTCATCACACTGTATTATGAATACAAGAAGACAGTTTAGGAAACATTGTGAATAATATTAATTATGAAAAGATACGTTCTTACTAAGAACCTATAAGTTTTGTTTTACATTTCAATAACAATTATCGTCTAACTAAATTACATAATAACTGTCTCGAATTGACTCATATATTACTCACATAACTAAATTTTAGTAGGCTATAGTAGGCTATAGACAACCTATGAGTCCTATAACTGCGGCTGTACATTAGAAGATAATATTCTTGACTAATTAACTCGTACACATTATGTGTGCGTCGGTGGCCGAGTGGTTAAGTCGTCTGGTATTAGGCAGACCCCGGGTTCGATCCCGGATCCTGGCCATGTATCAATGGATTTTTTTTATTAAAAACTAGGCTTATGTACTCTGACAAACCACACTTAGAGGCTTTTCCATCTAAATATATCTCAACAGAACTAGCCACTCGTTAGATATAGCCTCACAAATACCATCGGCTAAACGAGGTAGACTTGGTCTTACGCTGGGTACCCTGGAACCGTAATACTGTTTCGGGAGCTGTAAGGCAACACGTGAAAAAAAAACATGTCTTATATCGGACCGACACGGCTTGTACACAATTCTTGTCTGTATCTCGTCTATATCTATACTAATACTAGTTTTCCGCCACCGGCTTTCGTAGATATTTCGAATAAAATTAAATTAAAAAAAAAAACCCGATTGCAGCGCCACCTACCGGGTCCAGTTATGAATCTAAACCATCCAGAGATCCACTCAAATACACACAAAAAATTTCATTAATTTCGGTCCAGCCGTTAATAATAAAGCTGAACTCAGATTCTCTGGGAACTGCCAGCCAGATTTGAAAAAATAGTTTTGCATTTGATAGCCCAATTATTGAGGAAGGTTATAGGCTATAAAACATCACGGTACCGGGTACAGTATTCGGCGTTTGATATGGCACATCGGGTACAAGAGTGAGATGTTTGGCTAAGATCGGTCACTTTCGGATTTCTAGAGCATTGTCTCTGTCACA
The DNA here is from genome assembly GCA_963924495.1 of Nemapogon koenigi. Taxonomy (NCBI): domain Eukaryota; kingdom Metazoa; phylum Arthropoda; class Insecta; order Lepidoptera; family Tineidae; genus Nemapogon; species Nemapogon koenigi. The sequence goes on along the minus strand of OZ004647.1, from coordinate 8,572,882 downwards.
CGATGCACCTCACTGCGATAGACAAAGATAACGCTATACAAAACCGAAATCAACCGAATATCTCGCTGTTGTCCCCGACGTGCCATAACAAACGCCGAGGAGCGGAGCAGTAACTTTAACGCGGGTGCAACCACAAGGCACATGCGAATTTTGTGAGTATGTGTGTCCGGTCCACAGATCCGATTCTGAAAATTCTTTCACTAATAGGAAGCTACATTATCCCCAAGTGCTATAGGCTATATTTTATTTTGTTCTTAAATAACCACGGGCAAAGCCGGGGGCGGAAATGTCTTATAATGTGCAGCCGGTAACGCATGACTCACGCCTTTTAATAATAATCTATTGAGTTCCGTTAACTCTTGGTCCACTCCACACCTGCGTCTAACGTCACGAAGCTTCGTCCAATTTCGCGATATACGCAGTGATATGGGATGCGAACATCGGTAAGCGTTATACGAATTATCGAGCTGCGTGGCGATAGCGAATCATTATTGCCCGGCCGCCGGTTTTTGAACACACATCAAAGAGGTATAGTTTGTATGTTTGGATGTAGGGGGTAATCTCTCAAATTACTGAACCGATTCTAAAGATTCCTTCACAAATAGAAATCTACGATATCCCGGAGGCTATATTTTATTTTGTTCGAAAATATACACGGGCGAAACCGGGGGCGGAACGCTAGAAGGAAATAATTATGTAGAATTAAATGATTTACAAGAAAATCCTTTTCTTGTACGTAAAACCAGCATGTTTACAATTTAAATTATATAAAGTTTATTTCAATTTCTTACCCCATATTATAACGTAAATAAATATATATCTATCATCACGCCTTTCATCCCAAGAGAGGTAGACAAGAGACAATTGAATGCCATTTGTTACGATCCTGACATACCTCTTTCTCTTATTTTATACCTTTTATACATGCTCGGCGATTGTGTGTACTTTTAATGTATCCATCGATCAATAACTTCAGCCATATAAACCTTTTTAGTCAATCTTTTATCCTTCATTCTTTCAACGTGTCCAAACCAGCGTAAACTACTTTCTTTATTTTAGTCACAACATCATCTTTCACTCCGCATTCCGCAACGATGTCATTAGAGAATAATATTTATTAAAAGCGAATACATACCTAGTTAATTTTAAGCATTACTCGTAAGAACTGTTAGTTAATCTGTGGCATTACTGAGAACAGAATTTCCAAACGATAGACTAATAAAATTAAATATTATTATTATTGGCGACGAACACACATGTTGCTATTCCTAAAATATAACTTAACTTCCGCGTAACTGTTGTTAATAATATTATAATAAACCATATTACACCGTTGGATACATACAACACATAGGTCAATAGCGCGTAATTACAAATATTTAAATATGTTTCACGATACTATTTATGCTTAAGGCTCCTATATCCATAATTTTTTTTAGGATAAACTATTCCCAATTTCTCTGTAAATTTTTAACCGAACTTCAAAAAAAGGAGGAGGCTCTCAATTCGTCGGAATCTTTTATGTTTTTTTTATGTATGTTCTCCGATTACTTGAAGACGCCTGGACTGATATGGATTTTATTTTGTTTGAAAGGGTACACTTCTCAGGTGGTCCCATGGTCATCAGGTCAGGATCTGATGATGTTATCATGGAGAAATCGAGAACTCTTCAAATTTTATAGGCACGCTTGAAGCGATTTAGGGTTTTTTTTATAAATTGCTTTCGGAATGCACACTTTTCCGTGCATAATTTTTGAAGTCGGTACACCTTTTTTTAAAAGTCAATTATTTTGAAAATTTTGAATTGAAAACTTAACCCTCCAGGTTGCATATTTAGTATGATATGTTTGTACTGAATTGCAAACACTTAACTGTGAATTAATTAACAAATAATTAATACAGTATTTTCTTTTAATTGTAGACACAAGGTTATTCCTTACAACTTACAAATCAATGTTGTTAATAAAGTAACATAAGTTTTTTTTGGAAAATGTCCAGGTTCGATTCCCGTGCCGTGTATAAGGTATTTTTAAACCAATATTATCTATGGTTCATCAGAACTGACCGAGAACTGTAGATATGTTGCAGCTGAATTGTAGAATCCGCCGCATTACAAAAACGCTCTGTTTTGTATGGATGTTCAATGAAATTTTAGTATGTTATTGACATACCTAGTGAAAAACTATGTCCGCAAGTATTCCTTTTTTAAAAATTTGTTATAGCTCAAAAGTTAGACATCTGAAATTACGATTTTTTTCATTGAAATTAGATAATATTTAGGGGTAAACGTTTTCTATTCTCCGTTTGTACGAAAACGGGGGCGGTAAAACAATCCTCTTTTTTTGGCATTTTACTAAAAGATTCCTTTTTCTAAATTCCAGGTAGTGAAAGAACCAAAAGTGCAGCGCACATCTACAGAGGCGGCGGTTATACCTGACAGCGATGATGACAGTTCTTAAGGCGCGACATCCATCGCTAACAACTGGGACCACCCATAATATACCCCTTAAACAACCGGACTTCAGGTGCTTAGTGGTCACTTAACACAACTGTATATTCTTTGTAAAAATGCTTGTAATATTTAAGTGTATCCTCTATGCCAAATCTTAGAAGTTTCAACCGAGTTTTCTGTATGTTACCAAATAACTTGGCTATATTTAGGTAAGTACCTAATGTTCATTTTGTGAAAAAGTAAGTAAATTTGTTGCCATATATTAGTTTTAACCTATGAACAAATAATGTTTTATTAAGGGATTTTATTATTTATGATAAAAAAGATAAATACTAGAATATTTTTTAAACTTTTTGACATTCCCTTTGAATATGTGAAAAACTTTGCATGAAATTCAATGCGTTGTCCAGAATTTATCTCTCTATATTAAAAAAATGCGTATTTTATATACTTACATTTGAGTTGTCCTTTTCGAGCGAATGATATTATATAATGTGATACTAAATTATAATTTTCATACTATTTGATCTCAGATTGGTTTTTAAACATTGTAAAAATTTTGTTGAGATATGAATCTTAAAAACGTATTTTTGTTTTATCTAAAAATTAATTGAAAACACATAATATGACAGGATTTTATTTATATGATACACCCCATTTTCTCAATACAATTTTAGTAATTTACAAATTATTTATGAACTTTTATTTAATAATAATTATTTTATATTATGTAGGTATACGGCCACACCGTGTTTCAAGTTTATAAAAAGCACAAACAATTTACGTCATTGAACTAGTCATAAATATGCAGCGATTAAATTTTTAGGGAAATAATTTAATTATTGTATCTCTCGATAAGGATGATCTTTCTATGACAAAATAAATATTAACTATAAAAATCGTAAGTCATAGGACTTCCTCTTTTGGTCATATAATAATAGATTAGAGAAGTAGTAATGCGTGGCATCTACGAACAGGGCACTCTTGAAGTTAATTTCAATTTAAAATCGTGAGTTTGATGGCGACAATGTTATTGAAATTTGAATTAGATTCCTGCTGTCACAATTGAAATCTCTGAGTTGCTAATGCATTTTTTCGTTGTATCGTATCTTTTTCGAGTAAATTTTGATGGGAATTTGACAATGTTGTCATCGATTTTCCATAGAAATATGCTCGACTTATGCAATGCAAGAAACTCAGAGCTGTTCTTAGCTGTTAGACGCTACTGTTAATAGCTTACTTAAAACAAATCTACTTAGAAGAAAGTAAAAATTGTCTCTTGTAGATGAAATGTTAAAGTTCTGTTTAAGAAAGTCCTTCCTTTCCGCCCAAACTACAACTAAACACGTCCATATATATTTGAAATCTATATGAGCATGGTTGCATAGCATATGCATCAAGGAATATTTTATTTTTTGTGCAAAGTTTTGCTTATTTTTTATATAACACAACCCAGTTAGATTTTTATGTCGTAATTACTGTTATTTTGATTGTTGTAAATATTCATGTAAATATTTCAGTGATACGTTAAAACTTTGGGGAAATTGTTTTTATTTTGTTACGATCTAGAATTTAGATATGTGTGGACTGTTTTTTCAAAATGTCTAAAAAGTAATGTCCACAGGAATCTAGATTCTAGACATTTTTGTATAAGAACTGAGTTAGTTTTTGTGTTTAATTTTAGATCGTAAATTGACAATGGATCCTAGTAATTATAAGGTTTTTATGTAACTAGTATAGAAATGATTAAAGTACCTAGATATTTATATTGTAATTGTAATTTTATGGATTGTGTGTTAAAGGGTGGTGTGAGAATAACAACAGCACAATAATATTGTGTCTTACCTATGATATACTTAACTTTCATTACATCTAATTAGAAATAGAGTATATTTGTGCTAATAATAATACATACATACCCTTTCACACATAAAATTTAACGTATATTAGATATATATTACCGCCCAATTACTCCGTGACATCACAATTTGTGATTAAACGTCTCTTATCCGTCTTTGTTAAAATTTTCAAGTCCATTTTTAATGATAAATTAGGTCCATTAGGAATCTTAGATGTAGAATTTATTTACTAACTAAAAATTTTTAATAAAAGCTATGAAGCTTTGATGTTAAATTTTTAAAATTATGAAATGCCTACTTAAGTGCCGCCCATTCAATATCTGAAACTACAATTTTAAATTAAATTAGCGGTGTTAAATTTTTTCCAAAACTTAGATTCAGTAGATTTAAAAATCAAAATAAAAAATGGCAGCACCAATTATAGCTCTAGAATACTCTAGATTGTTAGAAGTAACGAATTTAAATTAACATTAGATTAAGTTTTAAAATTATAATTTAAAAAAAAAGTGAAATATTTTAATTTGTAATAATTGTGGCATTACTTATTTGTTTTTATATCTTTTAAAATTTTTAAATTGATTTTAGTTTTTTATTTTGCCAGTCAATGGTATTTTCTTGGAAGTTACTTCTTATTTAATTTTTGTTTATTGTTTATTAGAATCTGTGGGAAATGGGAACTGCTGTGACAACAAGTTGTTCCAGACACATTAAGAGAATGAAAGATAGACTAAAAGGTTTATCTATGCGACCAAGAGCGCCATAGATTTATTAATAATTGATGGAAGACAATGTTAAAAGTAAATGGCATACGATTGTCTCTGTCTACAGGCAGGGAGTGATAATAGACAGATAGATATAAAAATACAAATAGGTAAAGGATTTTTTAATACCTACATAGGGTTATTTAATGAAGAATCATTCATGGCAAGTATCAAACTTTACAAACAATGTTATTAACATGATTACTGTGCTTCAGAGGACATGTAAAGCCAGCATCAGGCTTGCCACCTGTTCTGATCAATATGGACAACTGGCAAAAAGTGGACACTGTTACCCACTGGTGGCTCTGGCCACACTGCAAGATTTGACCATGAAGATGTGTTTGTTGCTATGCCATAACAGTTCTCTTTTCGCACAAAAGTTTATGAAACAGTTTTGTTGAATATTTTGTTTGAAAGCATTTTACAGCAGTAAATTGTAATGCTTTAATAATGTAGTAACACTTTCTGTGGTTATTTTATCTCAAACTTAGTAGAATTAAGAGTGCTGACTGTCAGTACATTTGTAAAAGTTTGCAGTGATATTTAACTATTTCTTGTCGAATAAACGGATAATGTCGTTTTGTGTGTTTTTATTTTAACCATTATGCCATAAGTAGTTGAATGCCTAATAGGTACCTCTCAGAATATATAATAAACCTGCGCATAAAAATTCTTCAAACTCAAGCTGAAAGAAAGTAGTGTTATTTGGCTATTTTTTTAAATATTCGTAAATTACGAAATCGAATACGAATTACGAATCGTAATAATCTCAATAAGGTTTGTAGGGAAAGAAAAATGTGAAAGGTTGCCCAGAAATTGGGGAAAAACTGAAAGTGCTTTTGTCTAAGGTATTTTTGTATAAACTCGACCATAATAGGGGATGAAAGTTAATAGGGGCTCCACGGGCGAAGGCGGGCGGAAATCTAGTATTTAGGGGTGTGCGAATAATTCTATCTAGTATTTAAAAAATTTCGAATGATTCGTTTTTTTTCGGATATCGATATTCTTTCTAAATTATTCGCGAATTGTTATATTATTCGCGAATTTTTGAATATTTTAAATTTAGGGTTTGTTATGTTCGATATTCAAATATGAAATTAATTTTATTTAAAACGATGAAATATGATTACACAAATTTAAATCAAAAAGTATATTATTCGTAAGAAAAATATTTTGATACATGTTGTGATGGAATTTAAATTGAAAACAATAGAAAATCAAGTCATATTTCGATACTTCGCGAATTATTCGAACATTTTCGAATTATTCGTTTATTTCGAATTATTCGTCGAATTTCGAATAGTTCGAAAAATCGAATTATTCGATTCGATTCGAACGCTATTCGCACACCCCTACAGTATTAAATAAAATTCTCCAAGACTTGAATCGAAATTTAAAAATTATAATAACAGCGCCCTCTATTGAAGAAATAACGAACTTAGAATTATAAACTTCAATAGTTTCAATATTTATGTACCAGATGGCGCTGCAATAAATCTTCGAACTATTCTTTAACGCCATCTAGTGAGCAATTTATGTTTGTCATGCAACGTTCGAGGTGCTGTCAATCTATCAATCATTCATTCGTTCAATTCTTATATTCCTTGATCATCCTTGATTCTCAATGAATTAATTTCGGTTCACTATGGGCCGGAGTATAGAGTAACCTGAGTAGTATCTTATTGAAGGTTACAAAAATGTGAAATAGTTTAATTGAATTTGAAATTCTAATTACAATTATTTGATCACAGTTATTTATAAAGAAACAATTAGATATTTGATAATCACAAAACAAGAACCATGTCAACACCGAATGTAGAAGCGTCTATATCAAAATACGAGGCATTTGTAAACAATGTTTTGAAAGAAGACCTGCGATCACTAGATATTAAATTACAACATATAAATTCTGAAATTTCCGATCTCATACAACAAAAGCACACACTCGTCATAGCTACCAACCCCGAAAAGCATCCAGATGGTTTTAAAAGTCAAATAAATTTAGGTTGTAATTTCTTCATGGAAGCAAGAGTTCAAGATACTTCTAGCATGTTAATGAACATTGGTTTCAATATCTATTTAGAATTTAGTAGAGAAGAAGCAATTAAATATCTGGAAGCTCGGATAAAAGCGTACGAAAGTAAAGCAGAAGAACTAAAAAATAAAAGTGTGGAAACCAAAGCACATATTAAACTTGTTTTGCTTGGAATAGGAGAGTTACAGAATACTACAAGTGGAAAGAAGAGCTGATAAGATTGCCAATATATTATGGTAAGTTTACATCCTAACTAATATTATAAATGGAATAATGAAATAAACCATAACTAGGTACTTAAATGTGCTTAAACAGGCTTTGCATGGGTATAACAGTTTATTATAAAAAAACACATTTTCCCAGTAGAAAGATTTTTTTTTCCGGGTATAAAGTAACATATCACTCTCCAATTCTCCAGCTATATATGTGCAAAGAATCACATTGATCCCTTTGGCTTTGATTTGACTTGTTTTGGCATGAAAGAAGGGAATGTGGTATAGGTTACTTTTTATCACAGGAATATATCTCTTTCCACTGGGAAGCAAAGCAAAAGGAGAATTTTCATTTTGATTAAGTTTTGTTTTAAACATTTTATTGTGCCTATTTATTTTTATAGGTACACAACAATATAAAAAAAAACCTTAAAATTAAAAATAACTTAATAAACCAGGGCTGCATACAATAGTGGCAAGAATACTGGCCGCACTTTCCTGCTGAATCACTATGCTGATTTGTTGACCAAGGAAGAAGCCAGCCCTCTTGTCACCAGAGGAGATAATCAGTCGTGGGGATCTTCAATAAACATTTTGGCATTTGATCTGAGATAAAGCACCACTATTGCTTATCAGGCAGTGGTATTCATTTGCTTAACTGACAATAAAAAACTTACATTGAATAGTATTTTTTATGCAGAACTTATTTGTTGGAATTCTTGTAATAAATCTAATTTTTTTTCAGGTTCAAAACCAATGGCACAGAATAATCAATTGACTACATTTTAAGAAACACATGACATTTTGTGTATACATGCTGTCTGAGTGGCAGTTATGGCAAGACCATTCCATTTAATTCAAGATAATTATTATAAACAGTTTAAAAAATGTGGCCTAATATTAATAAATTATTTTGTTACTCTTAAACTTTTTAATATCATCTGTATTGATAGTACCTACATACATTAAATAAGTTAAATGATTTTTAGACAGAGTTGAAAGATCTCCACAATCTTGACCTTTTGTGAAACAGCAAACAATACTTTACATATATAATTTGTTCCATAAATCCTAAGTCTATGGTGAAACCTCTATTCCCAGTATTTGATTCAAATTCACTAGGATAGGAATAGGACCTTTTGCATCTTAGTGTCAGACACCATATAAAACTGTTTTAATTTTTGTAGTCTGTGGACTTGGAGACTGGAAAACCAAAAAAATTATAAAATCATAGGACCAGGCATACCCTTATAAATTTCAATCTTAGCTATAATGATAACGGCTTAATGGATTTGATAAAACTTGGAGGATAATTAGTACATTTTCTGGATTAAAACATGAACAACTTTTTGTCCCGGTACATTTATAGACATGCAAAGAGAAGATGCAAGAGGAAGACCTGAAGAATATAAGGCCACAAGAGTTCTACATAAACTATTAGAGGTACAGAATTTCCATTTTTTTATAGTGTTGCTGAATAGTTTTTGAAATGAAAGTTAGGAGCGTTCTGCGTTGAACGACTTTTGGTAGGGGGAAATCTTATGGATTCCAGACCTGGTGTCTGCGACATGTTTTCGAAACAAGACCATGGATTGTCCGGTCCGAGTATGCTCGATCCGAGAATGTCTGGGCAGGAATTCGTGTACTGGCTTCCACGTATGCCTAAGTCGGGCAATTTTGGCTGAGGATTGCTGGTTGAGGATTGAGGCTGGCAATTCTCGTTCAGGACAGATTTTTTTTATTGAAAACCTCTATACTTACTTTATATATTATGTACCTACTAATAAATTAAAAACCACTTCTGTCAGCCAGCCCCTATGACTGCCTATGCTTTTCTTCATGGGTTGATGGGTTGCCTTATGGCTCCCGAAACCATGTTATTGGTCCCACAGACAAAGTCTATCTCTTTTAGCAATACAGGTACTGACCTAGTGTGACACCAGGAGCTCACAATCAGTTTGTAAAATTTTTATGTAAATAAAGTTTTAAAGTTTTTTTTTAGCTGATGCTATTGCTTTTAGTTTTAAAAGCATCTCTAATACTTGTCTTAATTTAAGTAGACTTCTTAAGTCCATCATCAAGTGTTCCAAATCTCCAGATTTTTATTTGAATATCATTTCTATAATTCTTTAAGTACCTACTATTCCACCAGCTCTGACTGTGGGCCGAACCTGAAAATATACGCAATATTAATATTGTTTATAATTTTTAGTAAACAGAGAAAATTGTATACCTACCTAAGAAATAAAAAAAAAAGAAAAGAAAAGATACCTATTGTAAGTTTTCACTGGTTGTACACGAGTGGTAAACAAGAGACACCAGGTCTGGAATCCATAAGATTTCCCCCTACCAAAAGTCGTTCAACGCAGAAAGTTCCTAACTTTCATTTCAAAAACTATTCAGCAACACTATAAAAAAATGGAAATTCTGGGGACTTATAAGACCAATTTTATTGACCCTGAATATATGTACCTACCTACATACTTTGGTCAGGCCAATTTTGTATTACACAATACGCACACACAACACGCGATACATTTTTTACATATTTCCTTACCTACCCTCCATTTTCTTATAACGGCCCTTCAGTGGAGATCGAGACGTTAGTCGCAACGCACCGGTGTATACGGTAGCTCCGTGTCGATAAATACGCAACGGTCGAGTCGCGCTATACGTTTCCGTCGAGCCGCCGCGCCGCCTACACAAAATAACGCCAACGTAAGGACAATAATTGTTTATACGCAACCCGCTATTTAGTTAGTTATGCTAGGTTAAGAAGAAAAGTGTGGTAAAGAAAGAGACAGCCACAACACCGAAACAGCGATTAATATAAGGTAAGAATTAAAAAATATACTAGGTGTAATTTTTCAATAGTAACGGGATTTCCCTACAGATTTTAAAGCTTCTACATTCTACAGTGGTAAAAATTAAAATAAATTCGCGACAAAGTCGACGTGCAACTGCTAGTGAATTAAGAGTCTATTAATTGTCAGCAAATGAGAGCGCAAATGAGTTTGATCTTAGTTGACAAAAGCATAAAGTTCATTTTAGTTATTTCGCCTCAGCCATGCAGATCAAATAGTGCGCAGATTGTCTTAAAATCCTGAGAAGTAATTATAAGTTTAGTTATTATTCGAAATTGTGTGCAATTGCATTGCTTATAGTCCTTCCGTGAAGCCAGCCGTTTATTTTTGTAATTGGATTTTTTTCTATCGAGAAAATTTCAAGGAATCGCTTTTTTGTTCCATAATATGATTCTTAGTATCCTTTATTTTATTGTGTCTTATGTACAAAAATAATGGTAAAGGAAACGTTTATGCGAAGCAATGTCCTCACAAGATTATAGAAGAATTGGGTTGAATCATCATTTTTTCACCTAATTGATATCTCAATTGGCCACTTATGAGTGGTAATTTTTCAGTATCATTTTTTTAAATGGAGCAAGTCTGAACATTAAGTGCACATCACTATCTCTATCTAGAATCTCTGATTTTTTTTATATTTCAATTCAAATAAGGTACACGTACATGTACAATTTTTACCGGAAACTGGCTGGCAACTAGTTCGAGCATGACGCGACTACTTAGACAAAATCTACACCGTTAGCAAAAGAAAGAGCTTCATAATACCCCCAAAGTTTCGCATCAAGGTCACAAGTCAAGTTTTTTTGTCTACGTAGAGAGATTTTCTCTACGCTCAGTCAGAGAGGCTCGTTTCTTTCAAAGGGTAGTAAAATATTTGATTACTGCGACATCTACCGACGGGTAGCCGAACTACTGTAATTCTTTTCTTGTCAGGCAGTAGAAAGTTCACTTCTTTTTGTTCCACTATTTACCAAAAGATGGCGCTTTAATTATAAACCAGTTTTCAGGGTTCTGTAGGCAATTTTAAAAACCGAATATCATGTCAAATGAGAAAAATAGTAGGTAGGTAGGTATTTAATCTACTTGTTAGCAACATCGAAAGTTGTCTTTTGTGGACCGTCATATAATATCAATAATATTTCGACGTTTTGTTTCCTATTTGGATTTGGACTTTGAATACAGCCATCTAGAGAATCTACATATAGTTTTTAGTGTTCATCGGTCGAGTACCTACTTAGTTTAAAGTTTATAAAAATCACCTCAAAATGTAATCTAAGTCTACTTATAAAAAAATCATAAATACCCTACGTCTAATACATTTTTTGAGCTTGAAGACTTATTACGACAAATAAAGCGCCAGTGGGAAGTGTCAGGATTAATTAGCCCAGTGAACAGATTTTTTAAAGATTTAAAAAAAGAGGTAAATTTGCGAGATATGAGCCCCATGTATGTGTCCTCCTTTTTAATCACTATTTTCCATATTATTAATGCTAGCAAATTTTATTCAAATGAAACATTCCTTTATTTCTTTATATAAATAAAACTGCATTCAAAGATTTCTTTAATTTTGAAAATAAGGAAAACAGCGATTACTAAGCCCATGTCCTAGTTAGATTTCTTAGCCTTCCTTAAATTTAAAGTTCCTTATCATTCGATTAAACAAAAAATAGGTAGGTAACTACATAATTAATATTTTTCACATTTTATCAAGTTCGATTCCCGGCTGAGGCAAGCGACTTTTCAAATATCTTTGAATGTAGTTTACCTAATTTTATAAATAAAGGAATGTTTCTTACATCTCCACTGCTTTATATAATGCAGGGTGAAATATTCCATAACAAGGTAGCTATTTTGATAAATAGGTATAAATAAAAGGCAATGTCAAATAAAAGCTTAGCTTTATTAGTCGTTTTATTCACGAAGAAACATCCCCACTCGTATCAACAAATCTCCATGTACCTACTAATTACAGATACATGATACATTTCACCGTTTACAATTTTTACACAATTTTGTTTCATTTAGAACCGCCAATTAGACCAATATTCATTTAATTCCAAAAGATTTACAGACATTAAAGTTCTGTTTACAATTTTGAATAGTTTTGCTTTAATTTTTCCACTTTTTACCTCTAATACACTGAACAGTGGTAAATTTCTAATACATTCATGGACAAAGACACACGCTTTATAAAATTATAAGCAATATTATAATGTGATACCGTACTTGTGAAGTGTCGTGTTTATAATATTAATACATATTCGCAATTACACAATATTATTTAATTATTGTTGCAATAAGGTTGCTAATGACGTCTGTTACAATTAACAACAGACTCTGAGCAGTACCGTGGAGTTTTTATATTTTTTAAAATTTAATTTCCAAATCGCTTTAAAATGATCTTTTTACAGCCAGAACCATATAAACATCTTTTAGTTATCAATATTATATATATTTTTATCTATAAGTACTCAACGCCGGCGCTACGTCGCTCCAGCTCCGCGCTCAATTTTTATTTACAAAATGGTAATGTCCTAAACGTTAATTCCATACTAATCTTAAAATTAAATACAAAAAACGTATGTCCATCTAAATTACCTAAATCGTCCGTTGTCACCGCTCTATAATTTATGAAATTTTGATCTTTACACAACTTTAGAAATATTCAATACAAAAATACTCTTTTTGAATAAAATTTTATACACGACTCATTAGGTAGGTCGCAGCGGAGCGCGAGCCACGAGGCGGCGGGTCAGCAGACAAGCTTTGAGCCTCGTAACCTTAACATCATGAAATTTGTACTAAATATATGTCAGTCTCGGCGGACGCGGGGCTCTGCACACTTAGCCGAAATGCGAGGATGCCGAAGTTACGTCTAAACATTTAACAACTCTAACCACCTTAAACATACCGCATAGTAATATCTTACTCGATCTAGACCTCAAGTAGTTATTACTAAACGATATCCACTTAAATAATTTCGATTTTTAAAAAATTTTGTATCTAATTTATAAGCAGGTCGCCGCGTCCGCCGCTCAAAGACTGTAGTTTACAAAATATTTTATTTTCACCAAATACAATATACCAAAATCACTTGCAGCGAAACAAGTCGCATGTCAGTAAACCTAAGATAAACGAACAAAACTCCAGATGTCCTTCTAAAATAATAATACAATTATATTAAATGTTGTTCTCAAACAGACCACAAGGATATTAACATATAATTATAGTACTGAGTGAACAAGTTAGGGCTCTGTTACTTGGTCGCACCTGTTCTAGTGCCGGCAGTATTTTAAACTTCCTAATAGTATATCCGTGCTCAATTTGTATTGTTATGTATTACCAACGAATGTCACTTATACAATAACTACCTAAAATTTAGTTTCTCTTATTGAAATTTCAATAACCATGTATAGAAAATTGATACAACTATTTTATTTGGTATCTCTAAATGACTAATTTCCAAACTGAACAGCTACATAATATTTTATTACAATTTAGAAAATTTAGGAACCATAATACCCAAAAGTGAAACCGAACCATTCATTTTATTGGTTTCTTATTAAATAATTTTGGAAATAATTATATCTTTCTTTCACACCTAGAAAATTTCAAACATTTCGACGGACTTGAAAATATGAAAACGATAAATTAAAATATTCCGTTAAAATACAACGTAAATACACTATCATCTAAATACAATTTAACGTAAATATATATTAGAGAAATGTTGCCAATGAGGGCTTATTTAATTATTCTACGTAGACACACGAACATGAGCTTGTCAACACCGAATTTTGTACTTTTTTTTGGAATATCCCTTCCACTTCACCGTGGACTAGATTTCGATGTTTAATAAAATTTTAATTTTATCACTAATTTAGAAAAATTGCCAACCGATAACTAACGAAAGATCGAAACATTTAAATCGGCAAAGTCACATATCCGTTGTGGTCTTGTACGGTCGATGCAGAATGATTCAAGTTAACACAATTTTAGAACAAAATTTCTCGCACCCAAATATAAAGAATAATTAAGAACATTAATAATATTGCATAGATTACTTATTTGTAGGTTATATTCGAAACTTAACACTGTTTTGCATGCGAACAATTTCACGGCTCGAAATACGTGCAAATAACGGTACGTCAGTTGATGGCTCGAATCTCGATGGGAAATAAATACGTTTCTATTGCGACGTTTGTAACATAGCTTGCAGTAATTACTATTAGATATTGTGGAGACTATTGGTAAACCGGAGGTACGGCACTTATTACTAGAAATAATTAAACGTGAGGTGTGTATAATTTTAGAGTTAAAGATTACCTTCAAGTTTCTAAGTAAAAAGCAATTCCATGGTATAAGTAGCAACCTGGTTAGAGACAGAATATAACAGTTATTACGTTCAACTCTAAAATGGCAGTTTGCAATGTCTCGGAAAGCAAATAACAATACATAACAAAAATTGATCGAAACGTAACATGAAACGATGCTCGATCTCGAAGAAGCCCTGCGCGACTGTGTCATTTGCGGCCACACAGTTAATTAATCATTCTTAAAGACTTCATCTCAATTATTAAGATTGATAGAAAATAAAACCGGGCTATTGCAGTGGAGTGATTGTGGTAAAATGGCATCACAAAGTCAATGTTCCAAAATGACTACGTATCGATTTATAAGTACATACATGAAATACTTGTTGGTAGCGATATCATATTGATGTTTGGACAATAACATTGTTCATTGGGAATAATTTTGAACTAAAAACCAGTTATACCAAAGTTGAAAAAGAGTCTGTTGGGAGGATTATGTGTCGTTGTCTCATAAAAGGTTCTGTAATTGTAAATACGCGTCTCAAACTGTTCCTGGCACACAAGTCGACGCCTGCTCCGAACTAAGCTGAGGTACTTATCGTAATAGTTTATTACATTACAAATGAAAACGATAACAAACCTGTATATTAAA
The DNA here is from genome assembly GCA_963924495.1 of Nemapogon koenigi. Lineage (NCBI taxonomy): Eukaryota > Metazoa > Arthropoda > Insecta > Lepidoptera > Tineidae > Nemapogon > Nemapogon koenigi. The sequence goes on along the minus strand of OZ004647.1, from coordinate 8,557,734 downwards.
TGAAAAAATCTTATATCAGCTTAACTAAAGCCGAACGTCTCCGTCGCACAGCCACGTACAATAAACTCAGGATGGAATATCATTAAATATTAATTCGCAAATTACTTTCTTAATATAATCTTGTTCTATGGAGTAGTCTTAATTAAAATATATTTAGCTTTAACACACAGATATAATTTGTTCTGTATTAAATCTATGTACAATGTTCATATACATTTCTGTACAACTGTTACTTTAAATCTAAGTTATGAAGCGATAGGTATTATTGTAATTTTTTTAAGTGGAACTGAGGATGTGAACTGAATTCGTGGGCTAATATTGGTGACGGAGACGGCCGGGACTATACGTTATAACAAATACATTGAGATGTTCATTGGCACACTTGTTTCTGAACGCTAAATCATCTTAGCAATACTAGATGTTTCCCAAAGTCATTCAGAAACAAGGCATTGAACACGGCGCTACATTATATCTACGAATGAAACTAATTATTCTCCTATATTAATAATGTTTGTTCTTATTGTGAACCAGATTTTAACGAACCGCACCCACTGTGCGGAGAAGCTAAAGTGTGTGATCCACGATATCTTTAGGTCGGGTAACCGGTACTATTGAGGGCCTTTTTGTATAATTATTACATTTTTAATTTTTTTTCGTATAAAATCAACATTTTTTTGAAGGCACTTCTGATCGGACGAGGTGGCCCAGTGCGTGTTGCGTGAATGAATTTAGCCTTAAATACTGTGAATTTTTTTATTGGACTGCTGTGTGGTCTATTGTTTTGGATTGCCTTCAACTATTGCGTCTGTTTACATGTCTTAGATAGTCTATTAATTTGATAATTAGAGATAGATATGCGTGGACCGCGCACTGATAAATATATCATATTATAAACTAAAGCAGTACTTAATAATACACCAATGCTGTTTTCTTCGTCTTAAAAAAACAATAATACATACATACATTAAAAAGGGTAGAAATAATAAATTATATCAAGAAAAAAAAAAATTCGTAGTCTGACTTCTCCGCGCGTGTTTGCGTTTTAATAATGTATTAGGATGGTTCACGTGTAATAAAAAACTGTATTTTATCTAAAATAGTTAAACTTAACCCTACGTCCGGAGGGTAGTTATAGTTGCACCCGTAAAAGTCCCGGACTAAATTAAACACAATTAAAATCACGCCATGATTTTGTGCCGAAAATCTCAAAAGTACAACACAAGATGTCTAATTGAACTACAAACTCAAGATGTTGAATGGATATTTGAATTTTGTCAGTTTATATCTATTATAAAATTCATCTGCTTGAAACTGAAAACCGGTTATTCGTATAAAAATAAGTCTTTATTGTGGATAGAAAATGAACCCTGCTCTATTGTACTATAATGGCTATGGTTAATATTAATGTAACCTTAGTTTAAATAATAATTAGAGATTGACAATTTTCTTAGACACGAGATGTGTCTTAATAAAACATAAATGTATAACAAAAAGAAATAACAAAACTCTTAAGGATTAGGAAACAAAGGTAGAATAATAACAAAAAATAAAAAAACAAAAATATCAAACTTAATCAATTAATATATTAATCGTTTCTTCTTAAAATAAATCATTAAATGAATTTAAGATATACACAACTATAAAACCATTTAAGATAATACTTAATAATAATTAATAATATATATAATAATAATATATATATAGCGAAATATATTATGTGCAGAAATAAAATTCTAGGTGACTTAAATTTTCTCTTAATCGATAATAAATCTAATGAATTTCCTATAGAACGCAGTTACCGACGCCGGTCAACTCGTCCCGAGCTTCCAAATACAACTCCAAAAAACTTTTAAATAATTTAATTTAACTTTTTTATTCATAATTTTGAATCTGAAGGCCTAAATGCGAGTGTTGTAGAATTTTGGTGTGCGAAAATATTCGTCCGATTGCGATGCCGAAAGGGTTAATGATTGGTCCTTTCACCCTATTCCAATTGCTCGAGAAAGTTCGGCGATTTAAAATATTCGGGCACTGGATCGTCAAGCCGCGATATTACTTTATAGATTGACTTTTTCCAGCTTTGTTCAGCGTCCTTACCACCTTGTATTGCGCGGAAAAACTCACGCAAAGTCTGCTCAATCACGTATCGGAACTGTGGTGGCACCTGAAAATTATTAAGACAACATTAATTTACGATATAAACTGAATAGGCTGAGGTACTTTCATATATGGAATCCTAAAAGCCAACCTTCCATCTACCGCTTGGCTCATACCGGGGTACCATGGGGAAGGCATAAAAACCGGCAAAGGGGATATGAAAAAGTTAAAAAAATGTTTTATCACGTTAAAATTGAGATATCTAAAGTAGTGTCTGGCCACCTTAACAGAATCATATATGGGACGGACGGATGTCTGGACTACTTATGAAGGTTTAATTTGCTACGGAACCCTAAAACAAAAGCTACTGACCTCGATGTGGTTATTTCTGTTGTAATGAAGATTGAGCACTCTGTATAACTCGGAGTCGCCTGCTACGTGCAAGTCTTCAGCCGCCTTCAATCCTTCACTCATGGCTTGTCTGGCGTATTTCTCCATTTGAATGTAGTAGAACTCTCTGCAAACAAAGAAAAAATATACATTATTACATAAACTTGAAAATTACTGGACTGATTTGAAAAAATTAAGCTTCGTTATTCCAGATAGAAGATATCTAGGCCATATTTTATTAAAAAGGTCAGGGTTTCGTGGAAGCAATCATTGTAACAAGAGCCAACCCGGGGCGGAAAATTTGTAAGGAAATAAAGAAATTAAGTTTTTCAGTAGGTGTTAGGTACTGTAATAAACACAATATAAACATATATAAAACACAAAAAATGTTTCTACCTATATCCGTTATAGACTTTGAAACCATCCAACCGATGTACCCCAAACTAGTTTCATTTGAAAGACAATAATGCGAAGATGACTTTAGAAAGAAAAATATAATTTAAAAAAAAATCCCATACAAAAATTTTCAACCTCATCAAAGGGTGGCGTTACTCGCAAATAAATTAAAAACATCTATTTGTATATATTTGTTACCCAGGGCGAAGAGGGGGCAAGCCGCTAGTTAGTTAATATAATTGATTTTACTAATTTTTCACCTTAAAATCATTTTTTGAAAAAGTTTTTCAAATACAAAGTATGATAGTTTTGGACCTTTTTGTATAAACACATCTTACTGTATGGCCAGAGACACAATTAACTGTGTCCACTTTTTGCCAGTGTGCAGTTGTCCTGGTGGTCCATTTAACTTACATACTCAATGAACCTATGATGTGTCACTTCTTTAACAGAAGTGTCTCCCAAGCACCAGATCTTCGTATGAATTATATTTATTATGCCAGTATTCTCGCAATAATGTATATTCTTATGACGCAGGTAGTAAAATTAACTTAATATCGTTTTAATTATAGCACCAAAGCCCTTGACGACACGTAGAGTTTTCCCTACAATGCTGAGTAAGTGGGAAAGGATTTGATTAGCTCGTTTTGTTCGCCTCGCTAGGCCTGTTCGTGTAGTGTCGCTATCTTCACCGCGAAGTGCGCAAAACACTCGCCCGCATCTCTCCAGTGGCTAATTACTTGCCAGTATTCACAACTTGGCAATTATTTTTACCATGCTGAATACTTGTCAATATGTATTGCCTTCAAAGTACTTCAAATGGTATTTCAGAATTACAATTTTCTAGACAAGTAAGGTTATATTATTTTATGGGTTAGGGCTTATACTAAAATCGAACTAAAAATACGTAAAAAGTATTTCAGATATGAAATTTTGACGAGCAAATGAATCTACCACTGCCTGGTGTATAGGCAAATATTGCTACGAATAGTCGCATGTAGAGATCGTCGTCCCACTTCTCAATGTACGGCATATATCTACAATTAGTTCGAGCAAAGTAATACCTATATAAGGTCAGACTATAGATGGGTGACCGCATGTGATAAGGCTTTTCGGTATCTCAAATAATAACATCGGCATGAACAAACGCTATGCTTATGTCTTCCGCTAAGTATTATTTGTCAAAATAATTTAGAGTTTTATTCCTATGCAGTTATCAAATACACTTAGTAAAGCTCAGTTGCAAATCAGCAAGTAGTTGCTTCTATTATTTTTTAATTGGCACTTGCCCCGGAAGGGATGCGTTCTTACTAATTGAGTGAGGAAATAAAGATATTAAGTTTTATAGAGGCAATAAAAGTTTTTGTAATTATTTTTTATCTTGATTATTAAAACGAAACGAATATAATGTTGCTGTATATGATATATATTCGTATATGCCTAATGAATCTAATGATTAGATATCTAGAGTAATTGTAGCATATAAATATTAAAATATTATACTCAATTACTTTAGATATAAGAGTATGTATCTACTTAAGTTTTAGTCCAGATGTGTGAGACATTTTGTGGCAATATCCTTTTAATGACACTTGACAAATATAAAGTTAGAACTTTATCATAACTATTGAAATAATCGTTTCTAATTTATTTTTGTATCGAGACATTTCTTTTAATGCCCAAGTGTTTAAGTGAAGTATTTAATGACGTTTAATTTTTAATGGTATTAGACATGATAGGATTTTGTTAAGTGTATTTTTAGGGTATCGAAATATAATGGAAAAAAAAATCTATTGATTTTTGTTTGAAAATTTTACTAATTTAAAAGTAGTGCTAGGTATCGATTAAGAGCCTGTATTTCAAAACATCAAAAACAGTTTGTTTTTAATACTGAAAAAGTTTGAAATTTCACAGCGAAAAAATAATTTAGGTCAAAAAATTAAATAATATTTTTACAAATACAAAGAACTCTTAACTCGCAAGTTCGACTCACACTTGACCGCTAATCTGACATTGACGTCGTAGGTATTTTAGTAACAAAATAACAAATCAATACCCTCCTATGTTTCATTGCGATAACCATCTAGATCGACCGGTAGACATTTTTATTGTAGGTGAGCGTACATTGCCCTAAATAACAAATACTTTGAGTGTATGCGGGTAAACTACTTAAAATTTACTTCACAGTTTGAAAAATTGCGACATATTCCTTAGTAAATATATATATGTAGTTTAATAGTACATATTACACTCCGGCTTCGCCCGTGAAAAAATAAGAGTGTGACATAAGAATGTATCCCCAAGTATTTGCGAGATGACTTTTTGACTTTGTGACTGGCCGGCCCTCTAACTATGTCAAATCGCGCTGTTTTGACGTGAATGAAGGACAAACAGACAAACAAACATACTCTAGCATTTATAATATAATATTGAATGAGTTAGCCAATATTCCCTGCACCCATACAACTTGTCTTGTAATGTTAGGTAATATTAGATTTTTTTGAGAGGTTAAGTTTTTACTTATTTCTATACTTTTTCCATAGTATCTGCTCTGTTGGATATTCATTTTTTTACAATATTCGTATCAAATGAGCAGATGACATTGAAATTTTGAGTTTTGACCTACCCAATGCATACACAATACGATATTACTTCATTTTTCCGAAAATAGTAAAAGATCTTAGATTTTTCAACATTTAATTATGTACTTTACCTTTATATGTTTAAAGGTTATATTGCAATAGACAATTGCATAATAAATTGCAAGATGGTGAACTTTTTCTTAAGATTTCGCATCTTGCGTCTACCTGAACGTCTTGGATTGAGCTTTTTTTTGCAAACAGCACAAAAGCTCGTTTGGGATCCGTTACGTATGAAAGGTGAATCTTGAATGAACAGCTGATACAGACCACTAAGGGGCCATTGGATTAAAAATATATCTCGGTTGAGCTTTCCTTCGTTAGGGCCTGTTTTGGCTCATTTAGATGGTGATGCATCAAAAATCAAAATAAGTATACCTTTTTTTTTGGGAATTCTCCTATCCAGGACATAAGTCGCAATGAGGGACATGTGCCATTGCACTGGGCGTTTCATTACTTGATTTCTTCCACTTTTGAATCACTTAAAATTTGCCATTCGAATCCTAATGTGGCAAATACTGTCTACAAGATCATGCGTAATTGTGATCGAAGGTTGTGGCAACTTGTGGTCCCCTCAAGAAAGTGTTTATTCCCGTGTGAACATCGCTTTAACTGTTGAACCATAGGTAACATACATTTTAGAATTACCTAATATTTAATTAAATTATTATAATAAAAAAATGGAGAATACATAAATTTGAACTACCTGTACGTACATTCTAAATACACAATCTTTTCACATAAATAAAATCTGTATCAATGTTTGTTCAGAATGGGCTCAGAAACGCAGCAATCACAGATATTGATATTTAAAATCTGCTTTTCGTTGTTAGGGTTTCAACGATAAAAAATATAGAATAAAAAGCCTGAGACATATTTGTACCTATCAAATTTTTGTTGATTATAGATAGTTAAGTATCTTTTTAATATAAAGTGACAGAAAGATAAATTATGCTGATAATGATACGAAAAATTCCTATCGTATTTGAACACTATTTTTTAGATTTTCTACACATAAAAACCTTAAAATTAATGTAAACATTAAAAATAACTGAATAAACCAGATCCGCGTGGAATAGTGACAAGAATATTGGCTCAATTTCTAGACTGAATTGCGATGCTGATTCGTTGAGCGAGGAAGGAACCAGCCCTCTTGTCACCAGAAGATGTGATCAGTCGAGGGGATATATTGTTAATAAACTTTTTGGCATTTGAACCACACGGACCTAGAGTTTCTACACCAAACGGCACAAAGCAGTTTTCAATAATAAAACTATATTTTTAGATTGGAAAAAATAAGTAAATTTCTGATACAGATATTATTTAAATGGAGCGATATTTATATTTCTTTTTAAAGTCTATGGTAACTTGAAGAAAAGGCAAGACGTTCGAAGTCCCCCTCCTTGGTTTATTGTTTGCTTTTTTTTAATCTCTCCCTTCGGCGGTATTGTTAACGCGATTTAAAAGTTTTAAAGCAAGTTTGGAGTTGAAAGAACTACAACTTTGAATATTACATTCAAATATTCTTGATGGTATGAATGAAATGTTTTACAGGTTTAAAAATATTTGTTGCCAATTTTAACCGATAGAGATAAGTGGTCTGAATTCTATCCACGCGTGGAGCAGAATTTTCTAATCTTCGCCTTGGAGGTACCAAGGGTATTTCCATAACGGTTGATTGATGTGGATAAAAAGTACATAGAAAAATTATATAGATATACAAGTCGTTCTAATCTAGTAGAGCTGTGTTTGTGAGACAGTTAACAGCAGTAAAGCAACATTTCCAAATGCCATGCCATTTATATCCCAATATTCCCAATCATTATGCAAATAATTCTTATTTAAATATAAAGTCAACATTAAGTTTTACCTAATTTTTTTATGACATATATATATTTTAGAACATTTAGGAAAATTTAAAATCAAATTGAACAAAATTTGTAATTTATCATGTACCTACTTATTTATAGCTTATTTATCTTAACTTACACTTAACTAATTAGAAATTGAGTTTTTTGTATTTTATTTTATATGAAGCATTTTTGGTTTATGTATTATTAATAAGTTTTGTTTTTTAATAACAGTATGTTTCTGTAAATAAATAAATATATAATAAAGTACTTCGGTTACAATTAATTTAATCAAATATAATTACCTAGTTACGAATCCACAGTCTTATCTTGTAGATAGGGATATCAAACCGATCGATACGATTATAAATCGATACTTCCTTTGCTATGGGGGATAACAACACAATGGAATTATTTCTCTTTCTATTTCTTTGTTCCGCTTTTGGGGTGCGTTTGCGCACATCTGTCCGTAGTAGACAAATATCTCGTATTCAACTTGCGAGTGTATGAACTAAAACTGAATTCGCTAAATTGTGCGAATTAAACTATGTTTGTAACTTTGAGTAATCTAAAAACTTATTTGCGCCGTTAGGGGTTGAAACCATGGGTCCGTGGGGCCTCGGAGCAAAGTAATTATACAAGGAACTATCATCTCGTCTAATCGACATTTCAGGTGACAAGAGGGCGTGAGCATACCTTGGGCAACGTGAGAAAACGCTGCTAGCCTTCTTGGCACTTTACCGCAGGACAGTGATTTCGAGAAGGTTTTCTACTTATGAGTAAGATTAGACTATTGATTAGAGCAGAGGTTCTCAAACTTATTTTGTCTACCGCCCACTTTGAAAAACAATTATTTTACAGCGCCCCCAAATTTTTTTTACTTTACCACATTTTAAAAATCATAATGAAATTCATTACTTTAATTTATATATAGTGTGCTATATTCGTTTTTCTGGTCCCCTTACCGCCCCTCTCTAGGCCTCCAGGGCCCACAAGAGGGCGTTATCGCCCACTTTGAGAAACACTGGATTAGAGTATGATTAGAGTAGGTACTCATGTTAAAATTTTGTTAGTATAGTATATACATTCATATCTAAATATATAAAACCGTCGTGTGCGTGACAATCAACGCACAGCCTAAATCACTGAAGATTAAATATGAAAATTAGAAGGTATTTTCCTTAGGGGGTGTAGAGATGCACTAGAAAGGATTTTTCGAAAATGAACCCATCAACATAAGAGGTTAATTCTAGTAAATAATATCTTGTAGAGATATTTATTCATATAAATACCCAAAATTTGGAGACTTGGAGGATCTGATGATGGATTCTGCTCTACCTAATTTTGGACGGTTCATACCAAGGAGACTTCGTCTTCCACTGGGCACCCTGGGCGGTCCTAGTAACACGGTTTCGGGAGCCGTAAAGAAACCCATGAATAAATAAATACAGTTCAAACTTGCCTAAGGTTTCTAATATTTATTTCTTGTAAATAATTCCACACATGCGGGTTGACGTTGTATCAGATATCGCAAAGTACCGCAATACTACTTGTTCACTACAATTTGTAACCAAAATACGTAATCAAGAAATAACGGTTTTACTTCACTTAAGTTAAGGACTTAACTGCTGGTTTTTTTTTGTAATTTTACAATTGTTGTCGTAAGACTGGGTAGGTTCGATTCCCAGGAAAAGCACATTATTCTGTTTTTTTTATAAGCAGTATTTCATTTCTTTTTAAATTAATAACTTTGGAACCGTAATGTCAAAAACCTAGCTACTTGGGATTTTATCATATTATTTAAACGAAAAAACGAAGAAAAGCGTAGGTAAACTAGCTGGTTTGGACATGTTGAGAGAATGAAGGATGAAAGATTGACTAAAAAGGTTTATATGTCTGAAGTAAAAGGAAATGCTGGCAGAGGACGACCTCGGTGTACTTTTATTAAACATATAAAAAATTTATTGATCGATGGCAATATTGAAAGTCGCCAAGCATGTATAAAGGTATGATGAATATAAAAGAAGCGAAAGAGGTATGTCAGGATTGTAACAAATCGTATCTTGATATAAAAGGCGTAATGATATATAGATAGAATAGTTTATATTTTACACAAATAATTTATCCTATCTGTTTGGTCATTTGTCCAGAATTGGTATCTAAACGACGCAACGAAATTTCAAGAATATTTCAGAGATTGTTATAGTGTTGTCATTTAAAATTAGTCTAATATAACTAGCTCAAAATAAACACATCAAAAGCACAACCCTCCAGACAGCAAAAAAACAAGTCATAAACGTCAGTCTATCCATATCATTAAAGTCAGGCCAAATAGTTCAGAATTTTCCAAACACGCTCATTTCGATAGGAAATTTCAAAATACAATGGTTATTAAAACTGGACTCCATACGTATAAGGAGGCTGTTTATCTGTTAATATACGAGTTTGGATGGGCACGGTGTGAGTGGACGTCCAGAGAGAAGAGAATGCGAATGTCCGACGTATTGCACAGAGCAATGAAAAGATGTAGAGTTGTTTTTTTTTGCACCTGAAATATTTGCGTCGATAAAAACTAAGTGCTGCAACGGATACCTAATTTCAGAATATTCTTTCTAATGACGAATCGGCATATCCCACTAACATTATAAAGTTTGTATAGTTGTATGTTTGTTACTCCATCACGCCAGAACGGCTGAACGGATCTGGATGAAATTTGGCACAGAGATAGATTATAGTCTGGAATAGTACATAGGCTACTTTTTATCCCGGAAAAATTTATGGTTACCGTGGGACAGATTTGTTTTTGTTATTCACGGGATCGACATGATTTTTTGCATAGTGGTAATTAAAGGGTCAGAGAATGACATATACTACTTTTTAAACCGCGAAAGCGGGCGGGGAGGGGCAAATTACAGCCACGGGATTATTTCTTTTTTGATCCGTTTCCACGCTTGAAGCTTGTATACCTACTATATATACTTGACATTGGCAAATCATCGTTTAACATTTTTGAAGCCACAATAAAAGAAGAAGAAGAAGAGATTTGACGGACAGACAGACGGACAACAAAATGATACTATATATGAAATTCATCTAAAAAAAGAAAAATTAAATGCTGTTCGTTGGTAAGCGCATCACTTGAGAACTGCTGGACAGATTTGGCAAATTTTTTAAATGTCTTGTCTATGGGATTTTTGTATGAACTCAAGATCATAATAGGGGATGAAAGTTAATATGGACTCCACGGAAACCACGGACAAAGCCGGGGTGGAAAGCTAGTAGATTCATAAAAAAATTACTCCCAAAACTAACTGTGAAACTATTCAAATATGAGTTCTTCAAACAATTTCTCACGAGTAAATTACTCAACAACTTTTCACTTTGTTCGATATTGAGAAAGTTAATAACGGCACGGCAGGCTTATGCTGAAAAATTGGCGAGAGTTCGGAGAGTGCCTCTGAAATTTCGGTGATCTATGAAAAAAGTTGCCCTGCCGACGAAACACATCCATATACGCGCACACAAAGATGCAACGTAAACGCCAGTAAACTAATACGAGGCCGGATTAATGCTTCAGTTAGTGAAAAAAGTTTTTTCAGCCTGCAACGTCCGTCACAGGGCCGGATCTGCCCCTTCTTTCTACATCAAGGTATGATTATATGAAAGGCTAGGGCGAGTTTAAACAAAAAAGTAAAATAAATAATTTTGCTAAAATTATAGATACCTAATTCAATATGTATTTATGTGGGTCGGTGCAATGATGTTTTTATTTTATTTTATGAATTTCCGGAAGTTTTTAATCTATAAAAACAAAAACAAACACACCTTTTTGTCCTTTGTACTTTGCGGTGTGGCCAGAGACACTAGTAACAGTGTCTACATTTTGTCAGTTGTCCAATGGCAAGTCTGTTACTGCACTTAATGGACTTGCCTTTTGTTGCTAATTAAGATGAATATTATGGTAAAATTTTCCATCAGGATATTGTTAAAATTGTTAATTATACTTATTTCATAAGGAAGTTGATAATGTTAATTTAGGATTGTAACCTACTTATCAAGGAAATTATTATAAATAATTATGATAAAACAAGTGTCAGACTTTAAACTAAAATTTAATACTGTCAAAGTTTTTATTTTTTCAAATGTGTCATGCAATTTTTTTCTAATTAATATTTTGTCACAAAGGTTTTTATTTAGATAATCAGATGTAGGTAATGCCAATCTGTAACTTTCTGTTAAATGTTTTCTGCAATAACTACCATATGTCACTGACAATAAAGGTAAATTGTAACTACATGTGTTTGCTATCAACTGTCAAATTAATAAAGTTACATTTGATTTTTGTTAATTAACTCGTCAGTTTAAAAATAGGTTAGACTCTTACTCTAACCAATAGAGTTTTAATTTAGGCTGTTAATTAGCCACATGCCATCAGAATCGCGGCGGGATCGATAGGGACTTTTGACAATTCATTTGCAATAAGGTCTGTCTTCTTCTAATTGAATCTTTCATCGTAAAATTTTGAAAATTCGAAATCCAAAAGTGTAGACTAGGTAGATAATTACGCTACGACTCGTGTGCGAAGGCTCATGTTTAAAAATAAAGGAAGCATATTTATGCTTCAATTAAGCCAGCCTATCGTTACATGGTGTAATAAAAAAACTTTCAAAGACAAAATAAGGTTGAATCCTAGCGTAAACTCGAATAGCGTACAAAAAAATACAGAAACCGGCAGCATATATAAGCAAAATTTACTGAGTTTCAAAAGCGATCTCTGCATCCTAAAATATTTTTGATAGCTGTCTCTAATCTGTAACTGCCAAATTCTGAAAGTCTAGCCAAGTTAATCAGAGATTAGTTAATTGACAACTATGAAATTTTAAATGGATTTGACCACAGAACATTATAAAAAAGTAGAAGTAGCATATGTTAGCATATATTAAACCGGTATAACCAAATTTTTGTATTGTAATGACAATATTGTGAAAAACTAGTCTATTTAAATCTATACTTCTATACTAATATTATAAAGAGGTAGAGTTTATAAGTTTGGATGTAGGAGGAAATCTCCGAAACAACTCATCAGATTTCAAAAATTCTTTCACCAATATTTAGAATGGGCCTTCAGGGTATGTCCACCCATTAAATCATATTAAAAAAAGGGGTTTTTCATGGCGACCAATTTTGTATGACGTAATAAAGTGCCTGCCTACTAATTATAGCAGCATCACCAAACAGTGCCATTATCTTTCTCAGGCGTTACGGGATATACTATTTGTACGCGGGTGAAACCACGAGCAAAGGCTATATGATATATGATAACTTATGACAAATTATTTGTGCGGTTTCATTTTTGCACTGTATTTGTTCTAATTTTTTGGGATATATTTCAAGGGAAATTCTGAAGAACGCCCACTTGCTACTTCTATTGTTATTTATATTGTTCTGTGGCTTTGACAGTTGTTGTTTAACTAATCTCTGATCAACTTTGCTAGACTTTCAGAAATTGGGCGTTAGAGATCGTTTTCAAATCGATTTTGATTATTTGCAATCCGGCCCTGTACCAGCTAATGATCCCCACAGCGGTCTGACCCAGCCTCCTGTCTTGCAGCAAAGCCTCCCCGTTTCAAAAGTTCGTTCGTTCGAGCACTTGCCGAGATTTTATTACTACAACTACTATGTTCGGGTAGGTCGCGTTTTATTAAAACTGAAATGGATAGGGTGGGGTGGCTACTGACCGATGTTAATAAGGTCATATGATCCGATATATGTATTTTATTTATTTTTTACAAATAAACTTTAAAAAAATTCTAGATTTTTTTGACACTTTATCGACTACATTTTTTTTGTGAATAAATAGTAAACGGTCAAAAATAATGATTTATTCTTCAACAAAAGCGCGCCTGCAAGGTTTTTCTCTCACACGAATCACCTAGCCTTAAAACTGAAATGCAGAGGCTTGAGGGTGGCCACTATGAAGACTCAAGTCAATGACATCGCGGTTACGTGATTTTATAAGGACTTTATTAGTTTTTTCATTAAAAGTACACACACTAGCCGAGCATGTATGGAAGGTATGATGAATAAGGATGCGAAAGAGGTATTCCAGGATCGTAGAAAATGGCATTATTATCTCTGCCTACCGCATTGGGATAAAAGGTGTGATGATAGATATATGGATATTTTATAATGTTTTGTAGGTATATTGAATGGCAGATTTTTTAGACAGTTACAAAAATAGCTAAACGGTGTTGTTCATTAGTTGAACATACATCGGCGTAAATACATAAAAAAACGGTCCGAATTGAGAACCTTCTCCTTTTTCGGAGTCGGTTAAAAACAAAATTAATTATATTATTAATTAAGTTGATGTGGTATATACGTGGTAAAAAAAGAGACAAGGGGAAACTACAAAATATAAAGAGCAAAACTAAATTTAAAAAAAGACGACATGAATAAGTTAGCTGATCCAGAATGCAAAAAAACAGGACAAAATGGAAAGCTTTAAGTAGGCCACACATTGGTCAGGCATCGCACCGAAAATTTTCCATTCCGGCCGCCGGATGATCTAGGCGGACCGTTCGTTACAAGACTTGGACGAGTCTGTGGTCGGTTTCGGTGGACCGTACGGCGACGCGCCGGGGATTGGACGACTGTGTGGCTACCTTTAGAGGAAGCCTTTGTCGAAGGACAAGCTGTAAAAGGAAAACCGGATACAATTAGCTAAAGGCTTATTTTATTTTATTTATTTATATGTGGTACAACAACAAGATGACAAAACTATTCCTATATGTTCGTACCTACATATAAATATAGAAATAATGTTTATTAATATAAAATAGTCAACAATAGGTTTGTCGTGGTCATGTTCTAATTAAAATGATACGCTTTTCCGTTTGTGCGCTTATCGTACCAACGGTTTTTTTACTTAAGTAATTTCCCTTGAGATATTGACTTTGTTTTGTATGTATATTGTAACTAATATTATAAACTTGCGACCGCCCGCGTAGAATATATTGTGCACAGGTTTGGGATAAGTTCATATATTGTGTAAATCGGCCTTAAATCTCGAAACTAACCAAAGAAACGTCACGATTTTTTCAAACGACAACACTGGCATAGACAATGGATTCGCTCTCTTTTGGCTCGAAATTCGAACTTGCGATTTTACTTTGCTTACCATACAAAAATTATACATCCAATATCATATTTTCTTAAGTTTTTCGCGATTTCCGAGATCAAGGAATGGATTTACATAGTACAAATTCCTAAGAAGGAGTACGCCTTTTGGGGGAAACGTAACGTGTCAAGAAAGTTTTGTAGAGCGCCATCCCGCTCTCTCCCTTTTTTTATCTCGTTCTAGTTTTTCGATTTTATTATATAGAGATGCGTAAGTTTGTTTGGAGATTTTATGCCGCATTTCAAGAATTTTCACGGGCGAAGCAGGGGTAAAAAGTTAGTTTAATATATGATATGCTAATAATTAAGATACATAAAAGAGACTTTTACTAATGTCCACTGGTCACATCGCAACGTATAAGACGAAAGTTTAGTTTTGGAATCCTGAAGCTATTTTTCAGGCACCAATTTCAGGTATTTCACAACAAAAGCTTCGTAACCAGTCTGTCTGTTTGTCAAATAGATTACGACTCAAAAAAAGAAATTTTCTAAGCAAAATTGGATACTGATATGACATATTGCTTGGACTAGATTATTCCAGAAGTCTAGCCCATACGCTCCCAAAACCGTATTACGATCCCAGGGTACCCAGCGGAAGACCAAGTCTCCTTCTTTTAGCTGATGGTATTTGTGAGGCTATACCTAACGAGTGGCCAGTTTTGTTGAGGTATATTTATATGCAAACGCCTCTAATGTGGTTTGTCGGATTATGTACATAAGTTTTTAATTATAAAAAACCCATTGGTACATGGCCGGGATCCGTCGTTAAGACCAGACGTCTTAAACAGTGGCCGAGCCACTGACAGAACTATAATTTAAAACTTTTAATATGTATCCTACGACAAATATTGTAAAACCACAATTTTTCATTTAAATAGTTAACTTTTAGCAGGTAAACAACACATGTCGTGCCCGATTTAGTAATAAGCAGGGACATATTAATTAATTATTTCTTGAACCGTGTCTGAGCTCATCTATTTATTTAGCACTTTAATAAATTTCCCTAGGGCGGTAAACGGCGCACCTACATCGTCACTTCGAATATGTGACTTCTTACATCATTGAAGGAAATGTAGGGTCCTGTAGTTTTTAATATTTTTTAAATTCCAATGGATCCACAGTGATTGAGGGCCATCAATTCAGTGTACACACATGGCAACTAGCCAAATGTGGACTCAGTTTCAAGTATCTCTGAGCAAGACAAAAGGCAAAAAAGTCGTGATAATTAAATTAGTTCAATTTATTATAGCAATAATTACTGTAGATAGGTGTTTAATATGTACACAAAAGTAAAATTTTCCTCTTGATTTTTAAGGTTGTCAATATTTTGGGGAAGTAATATATACCTAATTTATTATTAATAAACCTGAAGAGTTTGTTTGTTTGTTTGAACGCGCTAATGTCTGGAACTACCAGCCGGATTAAAAAAAATTGTATGGGGGTGCAACCGCAAGGCAAAGCATATATAAATGCTGTTGGTAGGTACTGGACCGATTTGGCCAATTAAAAAAAATCGTAATAGTCTGAATAAGCTTTTTAGGTAAAGAAAAATTGGACAAGTTGCCCAGAAAATTGGAAAACTCTGGGAAAACTAAAATTGCTTTTTTTAAAGGTCCTTGAACTTGTTGGAAATATATCTGAAAAAAATGAAATAATACTATATGTGTGAAAAACACAATGCGATCCATTTCACGTGACAGAAGAACAAACAAACATATTTTCTCATTTATAGTACTAATTACGATTTTGACAACCCTAATCGAAACGTCCTATAACTTCCAGAGTGGAGATAAGGCGCAAGAGTAACCGCACTCTCTGACAAATGAACGTAATATCGACAGAAGTTGACGCAAGCTTCCTGTACACACGATAATGACAGCAAAGTCCTTGTTTAAATAGCAAAATTAATATTTTTTCTCAGAAACTTTTATTTAAATTCATTAGAAATTTCATGAAATGTTATCTTTTGACCTAACGTGCCGATAGTAAGGTTTTATTCTTACGGTCCAAGGGTACCCAGCGGAAGACTAAGTCTCCCTTTTTTTAGCCGTTGGTATTTTTGAGGTTATACCTAACGAGTGGCCAGTTCTGTTGAGGTATATTTAGATGGAAAAGCCTCTAAGTGTGGTTTGTATATATTTATATAGTATCTATAATTTCCTTATTTCGTGGAAATTGTTTTTCCTGAACAAAATTTACACACCATTAGGTACTCCTGCGTTACTATGTTACTGTAATATATTATGTGTAATTTATTATGTCATACACGATTCAATTTTAGGAATCACTGTAAAAAAAATCTACATATTTTTCTACCATTACGATGTGTGACCAAAGTAATTACGTACACATTTAGCGAGTTGCCTATATGAAAAATAACAGGTGGCAAGCTGCAAGTGAGTATATTTTTATATTTTAAGAAACTAATTTGAATATATTTGTTTTACGTCATCATTTAGGTAAAGAAGCTTATTTGTAATATTTGTAATATCTTTGAAACTATATTATAATAACTGTCTGTCAAAAAAATATGTAATAAAAGTAGTAACACGGCCTTTAATAGTACTTAGTGATCGGCTCGTTCTCCGCAACTCAACGTCTGAAGCGCCTATTTTGAGTGTGGTGGGACCTTATGGCACTACCAGTGAGACTGACGAGTTGAGAAATGTGGCAGAATTGCTACTTTACCTAAATAATGAAGTCACTTTGTCGTTTGTCTGCTAGACTTTGAAAATGTATTATAGAATAACTACAGCATAGAAAGCAAAAATATTCAAAATAGTTTCTTAAAATTACTTAAACTTTGAAATTAAAATATAAACATTTTTGCTTTACACATATCGAATTAGAGATAGTAGGAATAGGATGATGCCATATTTCTCGGGTATCCTGTCTTATTTTTGGCTGTGCTCTGGCTACCCATTGCAGAAGTATTATAAAAGTTATTCAATGTAATTAGTTTGTAAAATTATTGCGTGACTGCCTCCACCCATATTCATGTCATTACAACAGAATTTAGTTTTTAAGGCTCGCGGGTTAATGAGAAAAGTGTCGGACAAGCCCGCTCCTTCGAGACAGCTAGGTGTGTCCTCATATAACCTCAAGTACTTAAGGACGATCCCTAAAAATGTTAATATGGTGTTATATTGAGCTATTTTTGAAATTAAATAATAAATTTTACATTTAATTACGGACTTTTTTGTAGATAATTTAATTCTACACAATTATTTAGTACACGATTTTGTTCTTTTTGATTAGGCAGCATATTTCATAAAAGTGCGTCGGGCCTAACTTTTCACCGACTTCATTCCCTAACAGATTCTATAAATAGGTAATAGGGTAATTTTTAATATACATAAATAAACGTTCCTTTTGAAAATCGTGAAAACCAGAACAAAATCCATGTCCATTTGTATGGGGATAAACTAAATAATCCACCTGTGTCACTGTAATTAAGCATATAGTTACTTATTCAATATATCTAAGTGAAATAGCTGTTATTTTTCAATGGGTTTTATTGAATAGGAAATATGGGTGGTAATCCTTTATTTTACCAGCCATATTCCCAGAGAAATTGGAAATAGTTAAATTATGGATATAGGAGCCTTTTAATATTGTTTTCGTCATGAAATTTAAATAACTATGACTATGATTTTTTTAAGTAATGAAAATTTTAGTGTTATTGTAATTAAAAAAATCAAATGATGTTAAGAAAAGATAAGGCAGGGAGGTCGGAAGAAACCAGCACTTTTCTAATTATACACTTTCATTAGCTGATTGAAAGCGGGCACGGCAGTTCATATGTTGGTAATGAATCCACGTCCTATATTCTGCTAATATATAATTGGTGCGGTGGCCGATTGGTTAAGACGTCTGGTATTAACTAGGCAGACCATGGGTTCGATCCCGAATCCCGGTATTATAATTAAAAAAATATATACATATCCGACAAACCTCACTCAGAGGCTTTTCCATCTAAAAATATACCTCAACAGAACTGGCCACTTGTTAGGTATAGCCTCACAAATACCATCGGGTAAAAAAGACCTGGTCTTCCGCTGGGTAACCTGGGACCGTAACACGGTTTCGGGATCTGTAAGGCAACCCGTGAAGAAAGAAATAAATAGTTCAGAAGGTTTGGATGTCTGTTACTTATAGTTTAGACTAGATGAATAAGGCTAACATACTTTTTACTCGACCTGCGTTATGACAGTAAAGAATTTAAAAAATTAAGAAAAAACGGCTGATTGAATTTTCATGCATCTTTCAGCGATTATGTTGGGGATCATGTCAGAAATGATATCAAAATAATACGAGCGAATTCCTGGGAAGCTAAACAAAAACAAACAAACACATCTTCACGGCATTTACACCAGAGACATCAGTAACAGTGTCCACTTTTAGTCGCCGATATTAAATTATATGGCAACTTAATAGACCTAGATTTGTCATTTCTTTAACAAACGTAAGATTTGTTATGTTAATGGTGCGACCTCACTTGCATGTTTGTGTTTGCGTAATTGCTATTTTAACATATATTTCTGTGGAAATTAGAAAAATTTTTTTTTGCATGAGTGAGGTCTGAACTCGTGTCCCCCCGGTTCAAGTCCTATGCTCTACCAAAGGCGCTATTGTATAAGTCTCAAAATTAACAGCTTTTACGAATTTTGAAAATTTTTAGTTTCAAAGGGTGTTTTCTTGCGTGTGTTCTACGTCTTGATAAGGACCGCACCTTAGCGTGTTTAATTATATTATTAACCACGATGGGACTGCGTACAGCTAATATTTTATAATGACTCGAGCATATCACAATGAAATGTAAATATTTTACCGCGCCCTCTAATGCCGCTTACACACTATCGGCCAGCTTGGTCACCACTAGGAGCCAATATGGACTGTTTTTTGGGATTAATAGCGGCTTTCCCCGGACAAACTTCACACTAATGTTTTGAATTTATTTGCGAAATTTGATGAGGTTGTAAATTTTTTTTTCGTTTGGATGGTTTCAAAGTCTATAACGGACATAGGTAGAAACATTATATATATATAGATTACAAGAATCCTAACTATGATTATAAATGCGGAAGTCTGTTTGTTTTTTAACGCAAAACAGAGCAACAGATAGATTTTTTTTTGTAGATGGCTCGTAGTATGGCTTGAGGTCACTAAGGTATTTGGAAATCCTTCAGGATAATTTCTTAATTTAAATAGTCCACGAACGAAGATTGGACGGAAAGCTTAGTTATGTTATAAAATGTTGTTTACATCTATAACTATAGGTCATCAAACTATGCATGTCAGAGTTGGCGATGAAGTTGGAGTATAGTGTGTACGCGTCATAATCTTTCTGAGTCGTGCGTGACATAGAGACACTGTAATTCGGAAGTAAAATTGAATGTTTGTAAGAATTTAGAGCTAAGGTGTGACTGAAGTGAACCGTAATTTCTACTTAGGACACGTTTTCATTAGAAATTCGTTAGCTAAATGGGCATACATATGTGTCAGACAAAACAAAAAAGTAATTAAAATTATTTTAAGTTTTTGATATTAGAGTGAAAAAATATTACATATTTTACATTGTAGGTAATATAACGAAATCAGAATAATTTAAGTTTATTTATTTAGAATAGTTTTAATATTAGTTTTTATGTAATTAGAATTTTAACTCAGATACCAGTTCAACTAACAGATTTTTTTTTTGTCTTTATTCACGGGTCGCCTTTCAGCTCCCGAAACTGTGTCCCAGGGTGCCCAGCGGAAGACCAAATCTCCCTCATTTAGCCGATGGTATTTGTGAGGCAATACCTAACGAGTGGCCAGTTCTATTGAGGTATATTTAAATGGAAATTATTGTCTGATTTTGTATATTTAATTATAAAAAAAACCCATTGGTAAATGGCCGGGATCGGGATTGAACCCGTGGTCGGCCTAGTTAATACCAGACGTCTTAACTACTCGGCCACCGACGCACCTCTATTTTATCTATTCATAACTTTTTCCTTTAAGATATAATGCGGTAAGTTAAATATAAAATTGAATGTTTTAAACCGTACCTAATTAAGGAAGCATCTACTTCACACCCTAGGCTAGACTTATTAAAAAATGTTAACTTGTAAATTAGGTTCTATAGTAGTCGTGCACATTAGCCGACCAATTAAAATTAAAAGTTAGGGCCACCCTCTGAAAGTCACAGTGGTTTCGTTTACCTACTTCAAAACATTGCATATTTCTAGACTCCTTGTATCTATGGCGACTTATTTTTAGACTTTTTGATCAAAAAGGAAAATGAATCATGAAAAATAAGCTTCTTGCCTTGTGCCTTACAGCTCCCGAAAAATTCCAAGTCTCCCTGTTTTAGTCGATGGTATTTCTGAGGCTATACCTAACGAGTGGCCAATTCTGTTGAAGTATGTTTAGATGGAAAATCCTCTAAGTGTGGTTTGTCGGATTATGTACATAAGTTTTTAATTATATAAATATCTATTGGTACATGGCCGGGATCCGGGATCATTTTCCATTAATATATTGATCCGATACATAAGAACAACAAGATTCTAAAAAGTTTTCTAATAATAATAATTTCCTGTGCTATTAATTAAAAAACTTTAAAATATCCAATCCTTAAGTCAGTAAAGCGAAAATAAGAGCAACGTTTCAAATAAACTTAAAACAATTTTAATTAAAAATTATGAAAATATTGAAGCAAGTGCCTCTAAACACATGTTAAAAGGGGCATGTGGAAATTGCGACGTCGTAGGTTGGCAACATTTCTGCTGGGGTAATGAAAGGTATGTAGACTCTCGTATGACTAGTTGGATGTGTGAAAAGATTAATTGGAGTGCCCGTTGGTTAAGCGTCGTAGCTGAGCCCTTAAAGCACTTACAGTCCGACGCAGGACGTTTTACAAAACTTAATTACGTAAAATAAGTTAATTGAGTTACGGTTGCTAATTAGCGCTAATTCAACGAGTGACTCTTTGTTTGCTTCTTGGCTGTATTTCTTTGAGGCGGGCGCAAAGAACTTGTCTTTGGTAACAGCAAAGAGGATGTTTGTTGGGAAGTTTTTCAAAGATACTCTCTTCGCCTTTTTGCGGAGTGACTTTGTCAACTTTCAAAGGAGATGACACAATATTTGCTGCCAATTGTGTTTGAAAAGTCTTTAAGATTTGTTTGCTTTTCCATCCCTTAAATTTGTAAAGTTGGCTACTTAGTAATTTGTACTTTGCTAAACTT
The DNA here is from genome assembly GCA_963924495.1 of Nemapogon koenigi. NCBI lineage: Eukaryota > Metazoa > Arthropoda > Insecta > Lepidoptera > Tineidae > Nemapogon > Nemapogon koenigi. Next base: position 8,535,951 of record OZ004647.1, on the reverse strand, counting down.
TGAGAAATTGAAAGTTTGACTTACGTCAGAGCCAAAACTAACAATTTTGTTAGGTGTGAAGTTACCTTTCTTAGAGAAAACTAGCGGAAAAACTAAAAGGCAACGAGGCAAGTTGTAAGATAGTAAAGGACTTTTGACGCTAGCACCCTTCATGTTCCGACACATGTGTCAACAAGTGGGAGAATTTGTCACGGATTTCCGCTAAGAATTATTTTTCAGAGTTTTCTACTTGCTTGACCATGAACATTCGATTTTTATATAAAGTTGTGATTTATTTTTCATCATATATTTTCCTTATCCAATTTAAGTATTATTACTTCTGTAAATGGAAAATTTAAAGTTAATTAAAGTAAAAAATGTATTTAATTTTCCGATATCAAAAAAAGGTTATCAAAGTGTTGCACTGCAACATTTTAATGTGGTATTAAATGCATGTAAATTTATTACTAATCCAATTATATTAATAATTTTAATATTTTTAGTAATGTGTTTAGTTTGTATTTTAAAATAATATATCTCCCAACATTAACAGATGTAACCATCGTTTAAAATTTCCATCGTTTTATTCCAAGTTAACACGTTGCAGGTATTACCTTAACTACTTCCTCGTGTTTAGAATATTCCCCCACGTTTTTCAGTTTCCTTTCAGAGATGCTATCGCTAAGGAAATGGTCATTTTCCGTCGTCCATGACAAAGCAACCATTAACTGAGGAAGCTAATGGACTTGTAGTAGATTTGTTTGTGTTACTTTAAGGATATATTTTACTTGTCTAATGACTTTCTGTAAATGTTGAAACTATAGAATCGAATAATTGTAGTGAATTGTACATTATGTTGCAAGAATCTTTTAACAGCCCCAAGCCATTATCTACGCACGTCAATATGAAACACTCGAAAATATCAAACAAACAGATAAAACGAACGTTTTATATTAAACCTATTTCGTATCTCAAGCCTGCAGACTTATCATAAGGCTGATAGTGTTGAAGCTTCGTTGTGAAAGCTGATAACACACCCACCTAGCTTTTGTATTTTAGTGACAAATAGATTAAATACCTGCGAGCAAATATGTGCTTTCGGTTTGTGCTTTTTAAAGCTTTTTTATTTTATATCTTGTACTTTTTTGAACATATAAAAAAAATTATTGATCCATAGTAATATTAGAAGTACATACAATCGCCGAGCATGTATGAATAGTCCGATGAATATAAAAGAAAAGCCAGAGGTACCTATGTCAGGATCGTAACAAATGGCATTCGATTGTCTCTGCCTACCCCTCTTGGGATCAAAGGCGTGATGATAGATATATATTTTTTAACTTCCCTTACCAGTCCAGTCTAGGGCAACGTAAAACAAGTTTTGATCTTTAGACCGATGACATTTTTGACTGTTTAAATGTTTTTTAACTGGAATTGAATTGTTACATTAAACACGTTTGAAAAATACTGAAGGGCATTGGAATTTTCAGGCAATAAGTATTTTCATAAGTTACCAATATATATAGACTCCTATATTTTTTATTCTAATATTCACCCTTACTTGCAAGTATTTTATTATACTTCTTCGAATAAAAAATGAAGTTACCTATTTCATAAACACGTCAAAAGAGCCGATTAGAGGGCAGGTTTGACTACGTGTGACAGAAAATTACACCACGCTTTATAAGGGTGTTATAGATGTCTTTTAAGGATTTATTATGTAAATAGCCTCGATTGAAGCCTATATAATTGAAGACTTCAGGAAAATAGTCGTGTAGAAATTTGAAATATTGCTGGAATTTTTGATATTCAGATTTAAATTCGGTATTTCAAAGTCACACATCTAAGCGTTAATAATTTAGTTAGCAGGGGTGGTCCCCCATACGTGGAAGTCAAACTAAGTTTTAAATGCGGAAATAGAGCATTTGTAACCCTTTCAATATTAGATTATCGTGATTTATAAGAAAGAGAAATTGCTTTAATAGTTTCCTTACCTTTTAAATTAGTTTATTTACATTTGATTATATAATTAAATATAGAAAAAAAATCTATCTACTCTACTTTCTTTATTTTAGAGCGATCATGAGCCGATTTTTACAATTGTAATTTTTTACTGCAAATATCAAGTAATGGACGAAATAAATGAAGAATTAAAATTTCTTGGAGACTTTGGCTGTGAAATAAAATAAATAAGTAAATAAAAACTAACCTGAAATTTGAGAACCACTTGACGAGTTGCGCCGTGTTGTTCTTGTTGAACTTGATGTCAGGGAAGTACATTTTGAGAACCGCTGAGCTTGGATACCGCACCCAGAAGAACATCAGTTTTGCTTTTCTTAGGTGCATGGGTGTCAAAGTTGAAGAGTACAGTGGAATCAAGGAATAACATTTTAGAATGATTGAATGACTTAATACTATTTTTCTGTTCCTCATTTATCAGATGACATGTGGTTTTGAGATCGATAAAGTATTAAAAAAATTATCGTATTAAAAATTAAACTTACACAATCGGAGTATAATCTAAAATGTTAATTATGTCGATTTAATAAGCGAAAATTGTTAATACAAACTATCAGCTGTGAACCGAGATAACCTAAGGACCATTATGGCGTTGTTGTGTTATTATCGAAGGACCACGATAAATTTAACGATCTCTGATTATAATTAAATGCGGGAAACAGTCGTACAACTATTTTGGTAATAAAAGTTAATAATCAATTTAAAAATGAACTAAGATTTTTATTACTTGGATCATGAAATACAAAAAAGTCTAAGTATATGTACGTAAGTAGGTGCCTACTTGTGTGGTAAAGTAGATAACATAGGATCGTGGAAAAACGCAGAAACCGCAGCATTGATATGGTTTCTACAGTCGTATTGAATAAGTAGGAAAGAATCAGGCGAGGGGCAGTCGTAAGGTTAAATAGTCTAGAAATAAGATATCACGGCTTACCTGCTCGGGATTATACGAGGTGATACTTCTATAGCATATAGGTACTTAATTATTAGTTAAACATTTTATTGAAAAGGATATAGTAGGCTGCATTCCGTCGTAGGGCATGTCTGTGGAGTTGCAGTCTGAGTGCGGGTCTTGGATGTCCATCCCGTGCATGGGCGGCCCGTGGTGACGGAGGTAGTCTGGTGATGCGTGGTGAGCTGCTGCCAGCAGGGCGGGGTGAAGCAGGGCCGGGGCGTGCGGCAACGGCGGCGAGTCTCGCTCGGGCGCCGGCGGAGACCGACCCAGCCCACCTCCCGACACGAAGAACGGCGAGTAAGGCGAGAAAACCTGGCTCTCGTGGAGAGACGGGTTAGGTATCGCCACCGACGTCGGCAGTGCCATCCCCCCATGGTACGGCCGCGGTGATGGCGACTCCGGGAATTTACTCTCCGGCGAGTGACCCATTCCTTCCCCCAGGATCCTGCTCACCGTTCGCGGAGTGATCCTCGTGTCCGTCACCTTGTGCCGCTTCTTCTTCGGCGTGACCACCAGACTGAGCGCCTCGTTCTGTTCCGGGTTCGGCTCTCTCTCGTAATGTCCGTTCATGGCCCCGTACAGCGCGGGCCCTAGCGGCTTCGGCGGTGTCTGAAACATGGCTGCGGGCGGTCGGCCGTGAGTGAGCGGGCTCTGTTCGCCGTGCATCGAGAACGAGGCGCCGGTAGGCACGCGCGGGCCGCTCATCTGGCTCAGCATCATCTGGCCGTGACTCATGAACTGAAGCCCGTTGGGAGGGCCGTGAGGTCCGTGCGGTCCGTGCGGGCCGAGCGGGCCGTGAGGATGGTGAACGGGGCCGTTACCTGCCATCTGTTGCTGCGGAGGTCGCTCGCTTGGCTTCGGAGGCGGGGTTTTCCTCTCGAGAAGTCTCGTCGCCCTCATCAGGTCCTTGTTGAGCTGCTCCGCGGCCGCCGCTGCCACTTCTGACTGCTTGCCTAGCGTGCGTCTCTGGTGCACGAACCTCGTCACTATGGAGTCGACCAGGCTGGCGAGCGACGCTGTAATTTCGTTCTTGAGCACTTCGGCGAGTCCCTCCAGGTCAGCGCCGGATACGGGCCCCACTGACCCCGCGCCATTTCTCAAGGCGTCCAGCCGTTCTGCTAACTCCGAAGATAGCGGAGGTTTGTTGCCGTGTGTGGGGTGCGCAGCGTGTCCTGGGTGACCCGGATGTGATGGGTTGTGTGTGCGCAGCTGTGGCGAGTGCTGCGTTGAGTGCGATCGTTGTTGCTGGTGATGCTGCTCGGCCTCCTTAAGGCGCGCCTCCTGTTCCATGAACAGCTTCTGGCTTACATTAAGATACATGGCGGCCGCGCTATTGAGACTGGGATGTGTCGGGTGAGCGGGATGCGCGGGGTGGTCGCCTCCCGGCATGTGCGGCACGAGCGGCAATCCACCGTTGAAGCCGCCCGGCAGGTGAGCGTGATTCACGGCCGCGTGCATCTTGGCGGACATCATCTTGTTCATCACTTGCGATAGCATGTTCGGTGCGGGCACGCTGACGACAGGCGGCGGCGGCGGCGGTGCCTCCTTGACGGGCGAGGCCGGCTCCGTCTTGGCGACCGGCTCCTCGCACTGTTCGACGTCACTACATGCGCCGTCGTTATCGACTGTCTCCGATTCCTGCTCCATTCGGTTACACAATTGCACATACTTCTGCTGCATCTCAGCGAGCTGCTCCTGCATGGTCCGCAGCTGCGTCTTGAGCGCGTTCTTCTCGACTAGTTTCTGCTGTATGGGCGGACGCCGCTCACCGTCGTCCTCAGAGTCATCGGACACGGTCTGCGCGCCGCTCGAGTGTCCGGTGCCGTACCGCTCGGCAGCTCCGTCGTGCTGCTGGGGATGGTACAGTTTCCGTTTCTTGCAGCCATTTACTTGTGGCTGTTGCGGCACAGGGCTCGATCGCATCGTGGACACTATGTTTTCTACACGGGCGCGTTTCGCATCGACGGGGGGTCTTGGCGACGTGCGCGAGTCGTTGAGATCCTCGGGTTCCGATTTGGGCGCGAGTAGAGGCTCGGCGGAGGAAGCGCGCGGCGGCGGGCTGTGACCTGAGTCTGAGCCGGCATCGAGCGCGAGCAGCGCATCGTCCAGGTCGGGGGAGGCGTGCCGCTCGGGCGAGCGCTTGTCCTTCTCGGGCTCGTGGTTGTTGTTGTTAGCAAGCACGTTGTTGTTGTCGGGCGATAGTCGCAGCAGGTCCTTGCGTCCGTGCAGGATGTCCCGCAACACGCGGTGCGCTAGGTCGGTCGGCGGCTGCTCCTCGGTCGCGTCCTCCTGTTTGGGTGCACGGCCCAGCAGCTCGCTGAGCATCTCAACAGGTGCGTAGCCGGGGGCGAACAGCCCGAAGTGCTGGCGGCCCTCGAAGATGGCACCGTACAGTCCGCCACTCATGAGTGCGTGGCGCGCGGGCGCGGGGACGTTTGCGAGAGCGGAATACGAGTTGCGCGGCTCACCGGCGTCCACGCGCTGTCTGGCGCGCTTCTGTTTCTTTAGAAGCTTATCTCCGTAGGGCGCGTGAGAGTCGGCCTCCTCCTCCGATGACATCATAGGCGGGGCGCGCCGCGATTGGCCGCGCGGGCGCCGCGCTCGCCCCCACCGCGCTACTCGCGCCGCATCGCCCGCTCTGCAACAGGAGAGGGGACGTTACACACACACCTGCCTAGTGCCTTGTGCCTCGGCGGCCGAGACGTGCGCTTACGCAGCTCTCTTGTACGAAACGTGAACGCACGACTGAAGCGGCTCGTCTTATATGAATGCTATTTGATTTATTTATGTTACTTCATTATAATTTATTCTTTAGGAACTTTATCAAACAGAATCTATAAGACTTTGTGTCTTAAAAAAAGATCTAGGCACCTAATGCTCTAAGTATTTTTTTTCTTATGATCTCTAATTCTCTATAATAACTATAATAGGTGTAATAGAAATGACAAACATTTGAACGATTCTTTATTATAATTTCATATAAGTAGGTATCTATATAAGTAATATAATATAAGCATTATTATATTATGAAATCAAGATGTCTAAGTATAACTACCTGTTGTAAAAACCTACACTGCAAGCGTCCAAAATATATTTTGTATAGCAACAAAAACCATTAGGTACCTACCTACCCGCTTCAAAAACACAAGTGCCTAACAAGGTATGATGTATATACCTACCTACAGTAACTCGTACATAAAATCATCCTCAATGACAAAAGCGATGTATCTGCGGCATTAATTTCTTTTGGAGCGTGACTTCATACCTACCTATTCACAAATTACAATAAACCTAAAAATGTCAGAAATAACTCTGCGAGACACGCAATAGGTATGTTGTCCACTATAAGATGTATCTACCTATAGCTATCAAACGCCTAATTTAAATCAAATATTTCCCAAGAACCGTGTCATGTTAGCCGATGATATTTAATGAGGCTATCTATATTTTTATATTGAAAATTCTTCTGTCTGATACAGGCTACATAGATTAAGATATTTTTAAAGTAATGTGTCTGAAAAAGTAATTTTAAATTAGGTCAGCTGCCATAATTATGACTCGATAAATTTTGCAAATTTTAAATGAAAACAGGTAAAAAATTAGAGGAGAGGAAGAATTATCAGATCTGAGACATTAGCAACGAGACACATTTGGCGAGTTGCCCATAATAAACAGAACAAGTATTTCGTAGATGAATACACACAACACACACACCTTCACGGACTTTATACCTTGCGGTGTGTCCAGATACACTAGTAACAGTGTCCACTTTTTGCCTGTTATACATATTGAACGAAGTAGAAAAATAGATTACCTACCTATATAATTCATATTATAGAGTCAACCGAAGAACCAAGCACTTTCGCACGATTTGCTATGCTATACGATGCTGTAATTGCAATGGTGAACGCACCTTAGCGATTACAGCTAGCTCCTCTTTCGTACACTGTAGCAACATCCGGCGAGGCGTAATTTGCTGTTCGGTCCAACAATGAGATCATATCAATAGACTGAGGATATCCGATGTGACCACTTGTGGTAAATGACACGCCCCATGGACGCCCAACCATCTACAGATGACCATGTCTGCTTTTGTGTTTGTTAATTACCCTCATTTTCCAACCTAAATAATGGATTAATAAGATTTTTTTTGAGATTGACAATGTTTTTTTGTGTTACTAAGCGACCGCCTCGGCCCCGCAAAGTTAGACAAAATTTTGTATCAAATATTCTGAATTTTACGAAGGACTAAAATATTATCTAGGGGTAAAAAGTAGGGAAAAACCATTTACATACCTATATACATACATTCACGCCAGTTTTCCAAAGGGGTAGTCATAGAGTATGCACCACTTCTCTTGCTTCATCCACATAGAATACATACTTAGGTACATACTACAACGTAAAATGTATAATATTAGTATAGCATTTAACAATGTAGAGTTAGTTAACTTTAACGCAAGGCAAGTTAGACAAGTTTTCTCTCAGTCGACAGTTTTTCGATGACAATTTTGAGGTTTTCCAACGTGATAGTTCTGTTAAAATATTTCGGGGTCAAAAGACTTCTTATAAAAGCTTTTCCATCTAAATATACCTCAACAGAACTGACCACTCGTTAGGTAGGTATAGCTAGAAACATTTCTAGAATATATTATATATAATATAGTATTTCAATTCATTTGATTTTATTTAACTTAACAAATTAAGCCATATTTACACGAAATGGCGGATACGATAACCAAAAGAGGTGGGTGCCTTTTTAAACTACGCCGCAGCAAGTCGAAAGGTCAGTTGTATTGTCGCCCACCATGAGATATCGTGAAATAATTCCAGTAATTACATATCATGAATAAGCAATGTGTTAGTCAAATTGTGTCCGGTGACTTACATTATGCACCCCGCGACTATGTTCTGAGAACTACTCTGTTAACTCGAAATTATTAAAAAGATAGCATGTTTTACTTGGAAGTGCTGTTAAAGATAATAGGTAAATATTGAGTTTCGTTGAAAGAAAAAGTCACTAGAAAACTCTAACTAACCTTATTAACAATGTTCACATTTAGCAGATTGTCCGTATTAGCTGCACTTATCTATCAAAACATATAAAATCGTCGTGACAATCAAAGCACACCCTAAACCGAAGAAGATATTTCTTATGGGGTGTAGATGTGCACAAAGAAAGGATTTTTCGAAAATCAACCCCTAAATAAACCTTGTATTCCTAATACGTTGTACGAAGTCACGGGCAACGAGTGCATTATAAATTGCTTTAGCACGTAATAAAACAAAATTGGTGGTAACCTTTTTTATTCGAAGTGAAGGTGAAGAAATCTCTAACTTTGAGCTATTGACGCTCGTATAATACGAATTCTGGCTATGCTATTTAGTAATGCGTAGGTACCTACGTAAAACATTAGAATTGACTTAATGAAGTGAGTTTAATTGTTTATATCGTCGAGTGAGTTTGAAGATTGTCAAGAACATCATACTAAAGGCATGTGCGTCCCGGACACGACCTGTTGATTTCCACCCATATTGCACGGCATAGTGACGTTCTTAACTACCCTTAGCTTGAGAAATGTCGATAAAATCTATACGACAAATTAAAAAATATTGTGTTATATCTATCTATCATGACAATTGCCATTTGTTACGATCCTGACATACCGCTTTCGCTTCTTTTATATTCATCATACCTTTCATACATGCTCGGCGATTGTGTTATAAAATATTAAAAAAAGTTAATTTAATTTTATACATCTAGAAATTGTAATACTAATTCAAAATTGTAAGCAAACTCTTACTAAAATATTTTTATCGACATTGAAAATTGTAAGTAATTAAAATTTAAATTATAATACCTACAAGGGTGCTATGTTTGTCATCACGTACGAGGCGGTATTATCAGCGCGAGCCACAAGGCGAGCGCTATAAGAAAGCTGAGTATGTAATGACCAATGCACACGCGTTTCATACGACGTTTTTCAACACACTTGCGAGGAAAAAAACAAACTTCATGGAGTCAAATTTACGTAGGTATTCTTCGACATTTTTGATAATTAACCACAACACGGCGAAAATGTTAACAAATATTTATATTTGTTTTATCCCGCGTGACAGATAAAGCACGGGTAACTTCGCCAAACAGCCAACAAAGTATGGACACACATACAATTTGCAATCTTGTACGAATTTAACTTCATTGGGTTATATTATAACTCTTGTGTTGTAATATAAAGAAAAAAAGCACGCGTGTTTAAGATATGGGATTATGGGTCTAAAAGTGAGGTAATAAGACTCACGTTACGAGCAAGTGTGTTGAAAAGTTTATTGAGGTGTTTAGAATTCTAAATCATCTTTAGTGAAATCCACTGTGTTTAATTAATGTGTACAGATGTTAGAATCAGAGTATGTAAATGGCGGTTGTATACACTGGATGAGTATCCTCACTCATCATCTAAAAATACTATCGATATATAAAAACAACCTTATTCCTTCGCGATCTCACCACCCAGTTTAATTTGGCGTGACCGGGCGTCGTCTAATTTTTACGGAAATATTTCTTTTTCCTGCACGCATACTCTATTTATTTAAAAACGTTGGTACGTTATCAATTTTAACATTAAATATTATTAAATAGCTGTTTAGGTAATATTAATCCATGTAATATATATTGTAAATAAACGTATTTTTTAAATATACGTACGAAAAGTACTTTTGATTATAACCGAAGTCTAAAAATACGATGGTTTATCTACTACCATGCTTAAAATACACAAGTAAACGACTGCATCTGTTCCTATTAGAATAAGTACCTAGGTATGTAGGAAATAATTATTTATCATGATGTGCCATATGGTCATTATAAGAAGGGTGAAATGTGGTCATTTTAGCGAAACGTAGCATGGTGCAGTATGGGAATGCGTGGGAACGACTCACCCCATATAACAAACCCTTTAAATTTATGAAAGTATTTAAAGTGAACGAACTTTTAACATTCTATGCATGGTAGAGTAAATTGTTACAAACAAAAAGTTGAGTTGAGACATACCCAAAAAAAATGTAGAGAGTAGACATAGATACTTTTCATTGAAAGGTTGCAATAAGAAAGTATTCTACATTTTCCCACTTTGCCTGAAGAACTTAGGAAGCAGAAAATATGAATGTCATGAAATAATTTTTTTTTCATCAGGCCAATCAGCGGAAGCAAAGCCGACTAAATAAAATAGTGTCCAACAATTGATTTTTATAAACGATCAAAGCACAAGTAAAATTATCATCATATTATAAAACAACTATCTGTCTGTCTGTGCCCTTTTCACGCCAAAACTACTGAACGGATTTTGTTGTGGTTTTCACTATTACATAGGTTAATTCACCAGGAAGGTTGACGTGTAATAAACGTGGATCTATCATGTTTAGGAGCTGAGCACTAAAAGTATAAGTGATTTAAGTCGAGGAAAAAGATTGTCCCAGCTGTACACGCCATGAAAACTCTTTCATGGTTTGTACTGTCTAATCCGTCAGAGATATAACAAAATGATGTAGGAAAGAATTGTATAGACTAAAATTATCTACAAAAAAGTCCGCGGTAGCATATATCTATCTCTAATAGACACCCATCGCTAGTAATTACTAAAATTAATTTAAAAACTCCTCAGAAAGTCCATCTATATGATCGATTAATTATCGTTTTAAAATCCATCAGATGCAAGATTACCATTAAAGTTTGTTCTTAAATTATTAATGAGTTAAAAGTCCGCAGTATACCTATCTATGTAAAAATCGTAATGGATCATAGACATGCAATACCCAGTGTATAAAGTAATGAAAAAAAATGACAAAGCTTGCGAAGACCGTTGCTTCCAAATCAAAATGGTCGCCGAAGGTTGCAGATGACTAGATATGCACGTGAGGTGTACCTATAAGCACGAATGTCGCGTGATGCTAGCAATTTTCCTGCCCCACATAGTATAGAGATATTATCATTGGTCGTATGATTGCTAAGTCTGTCCAAGCGTCCTAAGTTCCGTAGCAATTATTTTTGGAAAATTATGACTAATAAAAAACTTTACCGACAAACCACACTTAGAGACGTTCCCATCTAAATATACCTCAACAGAACTGGCCACTCGTTAGGTATAGCCTCACAAATACGGCTAAATGAGGGAGACTTGGTCTTCAGCTGAGTTGTAAGGAAACCCGTGAAGAAAGAAAAAAAAGCTTTAGTATTGTTTTTTGAAGTCAAAACTTCTTTAAGCGTGTTGAGCTATTTTTGGTAGGGGAAAGTCTTATGGATTCGCGATGTTTTCGGCACAAAACCATGAATTGCCCGGCTTGAGTATACTCGACCCGTATGCCTGGGTCGGGCGTTTTTGGCTGCACAATTCTTGCCGGAAATTCTTCGGTCCGTTATTGTACGTTATATACATATAGTTTTCATATGACTGCCTTTGCCTTTTTTAATAAAACAATCTATCTATATATCTATCTATCATCACGTCTTTTTTCCCAAGAGGGGTAGGCTAATGGAATAGTAGTAATTTTCTCAGAATGTCAATCGCTACGATCCTGACACACCTAAATATATCTTCGATTTGATTTATATTTAGTAATTTAAAAATTTTAAACAAAAAAGTTTATATTATTAGATCCAAAAGGCATTAATGAAAGAAGTATGGTAGACAACCAAAGGGTCAGACACGACTGGACATACATAAGTGATGAGGCCATGCCCGCAGTGCTAGCGTGTCTCCTGAGCCATTACTGTGCTTCTATGAAAAAGGACATTTCAGCTTATCGGCGGATATCGCACGAGAATAAAAACTACTGATAACATCGCTAGGGTGGGTGGCGGAGTCGAAGGAATGTAAAAATATTTATCGATATCGATAGTTTTTAAAATATCAATGCGTCGGTGGCCGAGTGGTTAAGACATCTGGTATTACTAAGGCAGACCACGGATTTGATCCCGAATGGGTTTTTGGAAATAAAAACTTTAAATGTACATAATCCGACAAATCACACTTAGAGGTTTTGTCATCTAAATATACCTCAACAGAACTGGCCACTCGTTAGGTATAGCCTCACAAATACCATCGGCTAAACGTGGGTAACTTGGTCTTGCGCTGGGTACCACGGTTTCGGGAGCTGTAATACCTTAATAAGCTTAAAATTGACTGCTTTATACGACGTATGCTATAAAGAAGTTATGTAATAAAGTGTCAATAAAAAAATTTCAAAGAATTTACTAAAATTTATATCGATATGATATATAAAATTGTCAATAATTTAATTAAATGTTATCGATTAACGATAAATATAGGAATAGTATCGGAACATCCCTAGTGGGTGGTGGAAGACAGCCGCTTATTAGCCACACTGGTCATTATCTACAGAACACTGTTTCCTATATCGCCTGTGACATATGGCCAATGTTGGACACCACTGTCCACTGAACATTATATCTGCGGTAATTATATACGTGGTGGAACCAAGCAAAGAAAATTAAAATTTATTACTTATTTGCAATAAATAAAAAATACATAATGTATTTTAAAGCTACTTTACGTATGCTCTGTAACTAGTACATGAGTATGAAAATATTCTAAATATGTTTAAGCATTTAAAAGCGCCTGTTTCTATACAAATGGAGAAAACGTTTTTCTTTCTTCACAGGTTGCGTGTTACGGTTCCAGAGTACCCAGCGGAAGGCCAAATCTCCATCGTTTAGCCAATGGTATTTGTGAGGATATACCTAACGAGTGGCCAGTTCTGTTGACGTATATTTAGATGTAAAAGCCTCTAAGGTGGTTTGTCGGATTGTACATAAGTTTTTAATTCAAAAAACCCATTGGTACATGGCCGTAATCCGGGATCGAACCCGTGTTCTGCCTAGTTAAATACCAGACGTCTTAACCATTTGGCCACCGACGCACGACGAACCCTTTATTATCAAATTTTTACGAAATTTTAGCATGTTATTGACTTAGTGAAAAACAACGCCCGTACGTTTTCCTCTTTTCAAAATTCGTAATTAGAAGTGTTAACTTTTGAGCAATTACAAAGGTACAAGTATTATGGCTGAAGTGAAAGGAAATGCTGGTAAAGGACGACCTAGGTGTACTTATATTGAACATTATAAAAAATATTTATCGATGGAAATATTAAAAGTATCTACAAACAATCGCCGAGCATGTATGAAAGGTATAATGAATATAAAAAAAGCGAAAGAGATATGTCAGGATCGTAACAAATGGCATTCGATTGTGTCTCCCTACCCCTCTTGGGATTAAAGGCGTGATGATAGAATATTTTAAGATTTATATCTTATATAAATTTATATTAAATTTGTTATATGGTACAATCCCATCCAAAGTAGGTAAATAATTCTGTACGTGACCACATTCTATTGCGAAACATGTTTTTCCTACATCGTCTGCTTATCAGTCGTCAATGGTGTTACATTACATTTTAATAGTACAAACGACATCTGCGTTCATATCTCTTTATTGTTATTGTTTTCATATGAAAAAAGATGTAAAATTTATCTGTATTTAATTATACACCATATCCGTTCCTTTAGTGTTTGCATTTTTATTGTTTGGTTTTTATAGAGGTTAGTTTCGGGTGGCCAGTAGCTTGGTTGTTTTTGTGACTGTCAAATGTCAAATTGCTAATGATTTTTGGAGAAAATCTCTTATTTATCTTGACAAGTTTGTTTTTATAACCGATAAGATACAAAAATATTTAAGGTCTGCTTTTCTAGTCTTATCTTATTTTTAGTAAATAATCTTGGTATGTTTATTTTAAATAAGTTGTTATTCTTAAAATTCTTAGAAGACGTTATTTTAACAATTTTATTAACATATTAATAAATATTTTTATTTTATTTCACATTTGCAGAACTAATGATCATATTTTTTAAATTATGCACTGAAAAGTGTGCTTTCCGAAAGCAAATGCACAAGTCACTATAAAAAATACCCAAATCACTTCAAGTGAGCCTATAAAATCTGAAGTCTATAAGTTCTCGATTTCTCCAGGATCCCATCATCAGATCCTGACCTGATGACCATGGGACCACCAGCAAAATGTATACCCTTTCAAATAAAAAAAAAATCCAAATCGGTCCAGGCGTTTTCAAGTAATCGGGGAACACAAATAAAAAAAAGATTCCGACCAATTGAGAACCTCTTCTTCTTTTGAAGTCGGTTAATAAGACAAGTAGGTACCTAAAGAAAAACTAATTTTATTTGAATATTTTTTTTAAACAAGCAAATCACTGTACCATATTGAATTAATTAGTGAAGGCAAGGACTCAAGGATGTAAGTGAGCTGCGATATCAAATTTCCACGGTCGAAGCTGGGACAAAATTCTAGTTAAAATAAATGGATTTAATTTTAAGATTCGTCTAGGCTACGTCCTAGCACATTTAAGCTATGTTTAGTCGTTTTACAGAATTTTAAATACTTCGTAAAAATTTCGTTAACCTAATTGGTAGAGCGTTGTCATGAAAACGGGAGGTCCTGGGTTCAATTCCCACTCGTTTTGATCCTTTCCTAGTGCTTCATAGGGCACGTCCGTACTTCTTCTAAAAATAACAAATATTTACGTCTGTTAAAGAAGTGACACATCTAGGTCCATTAAGTGTAGCAACAGGCTTGCCACCTGTTCTGTTCAATATGGACAACTGGCTAAAAGTGGACACTGTTACCCGCGTCTCTGGCCACACCGCAAGGTATAAATGTGCATAAAAATTTTAGAGCCAAGCTCTCGTCATTATTTTTATTGAACATCAATAGAATAGAACAGAATAGAATAGAATAATAACAATTCAATTAATAAAGAAATTACAAGGACAATATTTACAAAATCCCATCCACCGGTACTGAGAACTAACGCATATGCACTTGAGTGAGTAATTTATCTATTGAGAGTTAGGGTACCGCAGTCAAAGAACGGAACCTCCTGCTCAATTGGCTCGGTTAACGAGGAAACAATCTTGTACGCGGACCGTTTAACCGACGGAACCATATATAATCTCGGTTAGAAAGGAAGAATCAATTTTATAGTTTGTTGTGGAAGTAGTTAAGTACTTATTGTCAGAACAGAAGTTAGTGATTTTACTATTTAAAGTGCGTGCGACTTATGTCTTGTTATGTTTATTAAGGTGCGTCCTCACTTGGCGTATTTGTGATTGCGTATTTGCTATTTTGACAGATAATTCTTTCTTCATTCTATCTATCAAGATGATCCGCCTTAATCAGAACGAACTCAGTTTATAGATACATGAGAAAGTACGATTTCTTAACAAAACCTGTCTTGCGATAATACACAAAACGGACTTCAGCAATTCAAGTATTGTACAAAAAATATTCGAAATAGCAAGTTCTAGTTAATGGATCCATAAAGTATGTGAAATTATTTTTATTCGATATGTAAAAAAATATACATTAGTAAATATATTAAGAGAACTCGAGACGCAAAGTCGGTTGAAAATATGCGTCAAATTTATGACTTTCAGAGCTTCATGAAACCTAGGTTAGCTTAAATCTGACATATTTTTTACATATTGAATATAGATAATTTCATATACTTTAAGGATCAATTAACTAGAACTTGCTATTTTTAATAAGTTTTGTACAATACTTGAATTGCTGAAGTCCGTTTTTGTATGGGACAAAAATTATGAGGCGTCTTTGCGACGGTCGCCATGAGTCTCTCTCCCAGGCCCAAGTAGCATGACGTTTGTCTAAAACAAACTCTGAATTGAAATGTCGTTCAAAAATTACAACAGTTATTAATAGTAACAGAACAATTAACCCATTTCGTCTCAAAGTCGTTACAAGACCGGATCTAAATAATTCAAAACGATAATCCGGTGTCCTAATTAAAAAGCCACATCGCGTCAAACAATTGCACCAAAGACAAGATAGGATGTCCCAAAGGTTAAAACCATTGCGAGTGTCATATCCTCACCAGCTTCCTACTTAGCGCCAGTTAATTTGTGTTGTTGCGTTTATAATTACCCCCGTCTATTCAAGAATATGTCACAGACTAAATTTTATATTACCATACAACTTGTTCACCCTGGTTGTTTGCATTGGAAGATTGTTAGGATGTTTTTAGTCTGTGGTTGTATTTTCGTGGTTTATAGCCATAGTGTGTACGCGTAGTGCGCAAACTAAACTCGGTTCAGTGTAAATTGAGCACGCGTATTAATTGGTAAAAAGGAAATATCCTTAATGAGTGATTAAGCGAGAAAGACTACGTTAACGAAGTCATGGACACAACAATATATAAACAAGCTTCTGTCCGCGGTTTCACCCGCGTAGAAATAGATTCAAAAAGAAAAAATCCCGTGGCTGTACTTTACACGACCCCCGCCCGCTTTCGCGGTAGAAAAAGTAGTATATGTCATTCTTTGACCCCTAACCCCTAAACTACCACTATGCAAAAAATCATGTCGATCCCGTGAAAAACAAAAACAAACCTATCCCACGGGACCCAAACATTTTTCCGGGATAAAATGTAGCCTATGTGCTATTCCAGACTATATAATCTATATCTGTCCCAAATTTCATCCAGATCCGTTCATCCGTTCTAGCGTGATTGAGTAACAAACATACATACATCCATACAAACTTTCTCGTTTATAACATTAAGTGCATGGGATAGTGTTCGTTGGGAAGCGCATCACTTGAGAATGGCTGGACCGATTTGGCAATTTTTTTTATATGTTCATAATAGCCTGAATTTTTGTATGAACTCAAGACCATAATAGGGGGTGAAAGTTAATATGGTCTCCACGGTCGTCCGGGTGGAAAGCTAGTTCTTGGATAAAAAAAAGTTAAGGCACGCACGGGGTATGCGAGTGGGGTATGGGTGTGTAGAGCAAAGTGTATTATTTATTTATTTTTAAGTGTGGTTTGTCGGAGTTTTTAATTATAAAAACAAAACCCATTGGTACATGGCCGTGATCTGGGATCCAACCCGTGGTCTGTCTAATTAATACCAGACGTCTTAACCACTCGGCCACCGACGCATGTATATTCTTTGGTCAGTAGGTACATTTTGGATTTAGAACATTTTGGCGTCAAAAGTAGGTACACAGAATTAGATCTAGTACCTAGTAATATTATTCAAAACAAATAGTTTTTATAGAAGTTAAAAAAGCAGTTACTTCTTGTATACCTACTACCTTTCCGTCCCCGTGAAAAATTTTTTAGAATCGGTTTAGTAGTTTGAGAGATTACCCTTACATCCAAACTTACAAACGTTACCTCTTTATATTCTTTTGTATAAAATAGCAATATAAGCACTGACTGTATAAGATTTAGTTTTTGGAGTTATCATCCAATGTGGTTTACCAACAAGTAGGTATGTAAAACACGTTTATAAATATATTTTTCTGACGTTAAAAGTAGAAGCGCTTGTGGTAATTCATTAATTTATCCTCGTTTTCAGTTTTACAAGAAACACGTGTGCAAATAATTACTTATATGAAATTCTAATTTAGTCTTTTATGAGTGTGTAATTAAGAGGTTTAATTTAGGCAATTTATGTTTTTCTTTTTTATAGTTAACTAGCATTTCGCCCCGGCTTCGACCGTGTTTTAAAAAAATGTGATATACTAAGAATTGATCTCGAAAGATTTCCGAGATAAAAAGATATATAACTTTATCTATGCAAAAAAAAATCATTCTGTCCATTTGACTTGATAGAAAGACAAACAAACAAACAAACAAACACATTTTCTATTTTAACTTTTGTTATAACTCTCTATGTTTTTTTTACCGATTTTTTTCGTGAGACACCTAACGAGTGGCCTGCAGTTCTGTTGAGGTATATGATTGAACACCGTGGTCCCATTTAATACCAGACGCCTTTTTTTCAATTTCTAAAAAATACAGATGGCGCTCGTACACATTTTCGTTCATCTCTCAAGCATAGGAAAACTTTGTTAAGCAGCCAAACCGTCCACCTAACACCATTTGATACCAACAAAACCCTGCAAGCTACAATGTTATTACCTAATATTACACTTAGAAACAAGAACTATTAAAACTGCACAAAGTTACCCCTTACATATGCATGGGTCGAGTTAAGAGCTCAGTTGAACGTAGCTTGAGCAATTCATAACAGAACTATGCTCATTCGGGCGCAGCAAGGCGAAGCCGATTCTTACTTTGGCTGATGGCCAATACAGTTTTTGGCCTCAAGATGTCGTTTAGAAATAACTTCGGCAATACGCACTGGGAATTGTGTGGAATATGTGAATTGAACGCATACTTTGGATGTTTATAGAGTTTGTTTGCTCCCTGCAAAGGACGAAAAAATAGAGCAATAATATGTAGAGCCGGGTAGAATATTGGCAGGTGTTCTATATAGAAAGTTGTTCATGCATTTATCGGATGATGATGAATATCATGGATATATGGAGATTTGGAAGATCAGATGATAGACTCTAAGGTTCTACCTGAACTATTAGAGACTGCAGCCTACCCCAATTGTCGTAGGAGTTGGGACGTTCGGTTGGAATGGCACAATGAAATAAATTAACAACGTTTAAGTGTAATTAAATGAAAAATTAAAAATGAAGGAATGGTAATAAAATTGTAATTAATATATTTTTTAAAGTTATAAATAGAAATATTTAATTATTAATTATTACTGAGATATAAACTAATTATAAACTTAATGCATGGCTGTAACGTACTATAGCAAAAGTGTCGTGACTGTCGAAATCTTACACTTTTTTCGGCCTAGTGTCTAGAGTGAAACGTGCGATAAGGAAGGAAACCTTTATTAGTATTTCTCTGAGTCGGCAAACACGTCAATCTGTTGCTCGTATTAAAATTTGTCGTCAAAGAAAGTTAAACAAACATTTTAAGTTACTTGTACCTATGAACCGTACACAAGTTCAAAATTTAGATAAAGATCTTGGTCCGTCTTAATCTTCCCCTCAAGTTAAATGTTATTTTAGAAGTTAGCGCTAACTGCATACAGTTAACTTGTACAAAGTGCCCATAACATTAATTCTGTTTAGGGATATTCGAGAGGGATGATCGCAGGCCCCGTATTAATAGATGAATATGAATATTTTGTTTTGTTACTCATTCGAAGTCTTTTTGCCTAAAGAGAAATGTCCCATTATTGTAATACAGGTAGGTATATTTTTATCTCTATTGGCTAATTGGAAGCATTACAAATATTTTTATCTCTATTGGCTAATTGGAAGCATTACAAATACTTCCCACTGAATTATTATGACGTATTATCAACTCTTTTTTTTTTAAATAATTAACCATTGTCTCTCTGCCAATCTCTTCGAGGGCGACGGATCAGGATTTTGCAGCTTCCCTCGGGCTCCTGGATTCGGTTAGCCATCAGGGTTGAGTAGGAGAACCGTTCTTACCTCCCGCATCAAATAACAACACTTTTTTATCCCTATAACAGCATTAAATTTCTACTTGTAAAAAATAAACTTTATTTACACTTGTTGTAAAAATGCAATATTTTGGTTTACAGTTTCATAAGATGACATCTGCAAAGTTTGTATGTTTGGATGTATGGGGGGGGGGGGGTAATCTCTGAAACTACTGAACCGATTTAAAAATTCTTTCACTAATAGAAATCTACATTATACCTAGGTTATATTTTATTTTGTTCAAAAATACTCACGGGCGAGGCCGGGGGCGGAAAGTTAGTTGGATATATCTTAGCTACGGCCTTTCTTACTGGTATTCCGGGTATGTGATGCAACATAAAATGTGAAATTTTCACAGGAATAACAAAGACTCTCACCAATCATCAGTCAGTACAAAAAGCAGAAATACTAACAAACAGCAAGTGTGTCGATTACGAAATCGTCAAGTAGTCTAGAAAAAAAAATCACAAGTTTGTTCGGAGGAAAAGGGGGTAGATGGTGGGGTGGGCCACCTCAAACCTCCTTAACTGCAGCCAGCGGACAAAAAGAATGAATAGATCCGCCCCTTAACGAATACACCGAGCGGTATAATTCTTACTTACACCGGAGCAAGGAGCAAATACTATGTACTTTATAGTTTCTTATATTTCTTATCAACATATTTTTAAAATGCCTGACATAATATATATATCTAGCCGTATTTTATATTTAAAGATTTTGGTCGAAATTGAGTAAATCACTGCCAATCATTCTGATGTTATAAAATACTTTCAAGAGGTTTCAAGTAGAAAAAATTATAAATTTCATTTGGAAACAGATTAGAAATTTTAAATAGTTTGCATTGTTTATTTCATTGAACACGGTTCTTCGCAGAGTTATTTAAAACAGTTTGGATTTTTTTTGCGGTGCGTGATTGTAACTTTTAAAATGGTAAAAAAAGTATAAAGTACAAAAAGAGTTAAGAGTTGTAGAGTATTGTCGATACAGAAAACGTTTATGCGAAGCAATGTGACAGATGTATTTTATAACAATTTTACGCAGAGCTTTTTATTATCACTAGAAAAGAGGTATCAGAAGCGGCTGAGCTAAAATCGATGTGAATAACGCATCATGATCTACATGCCAATAAAATAATTGAGCGATTATTTTGTTCTCCAAAATGTGTATACAATATATTTTAACAAAATTATGTCATTTTTTTTTCTTTCTTCACGTGTTGAATTACAGCTCCCGAAATCGTGTTACAGTTCCAGAGTACCCAGCGGAAGACTAAGTCTTCCTTATTTAGCCGATGGTATTTGTGAGGCTATACCTAACAAGTGGCCAGTTCTGTTGATGTATATTTTAAATGGAAAAACTTCTATGTGTTGTTTGTCGGATTATGTACATAAGTTTTTAATTATAAAACTCCAGTTTAGGATATAGTTAACAAGTCCATATGTATGTCACAACGATATTTATCACTCGAAGAATACGTAGCAAATAGATTATTAATTACATTACGAAAGAGTGCTTTCATGAAAAGAAAATCTGTAAAAAAAATGTATCTTACAAATAAATTAAATTGCCTGTCTTGTGATAATAAAATAGACCCCGAAACGGTTCACTGAATTTTGATTAATTTTCATCTACTTTGATTCATCTCTAGAAAGTATATCGTGTATAACTCACATAATATGACAGTAACTATCAAAATAATACAGGTAAAGTCGAAGCTAAAAACTAGTGTCAAATAAAATCTGTGATGATATCGTTCAATGTAGAATGAGTAAAGATTGCACGGATGGCGGTCTCGGAAGTTAAGATGCGTCGGTTGCCACGTATAATTTTTCCACTCTTTTTCAATTCCCCCCCTTAACTCCCTTCGCCTCAACCCTTCATTCCGTCAATCTTTAACTACAAGGCGGGAATGCTTCCGTATTACAGACTTGAGTAGTGGGCCTAGAGTTTTTTATTTATTTTACCTGGATTTATAAAAGAACTTCTCTCGAAAATGTTTTTTTAACGAATCATTGCGTGGTGACTTGGGTTTTTAAAATTTTTCAGTACTGTTTTTATTGTTGTTTTACTTAGTAAATGAAACTGTATGTAAACTATTGTTTATTCTTACATTAGAAACTAACTAGAATTTGTATGTAGAATTATTTGCTAGTATGAACCAATAGCTATAATTCAGGACGACTAAGTAGGATATAAAAGAATAGGAGGTGTTTTTATACCCCATCTCCCAATAGTTAAAATTAATAAAATTCCGTGGAGTTAAGACCAATTCAAATTTTGTAGATATTTAGTGGAACATTACAATCAGAAATAGTATAATACCTATGTGTAATAATAATTAAAAAACATAATATAAATGTTCTGTTCAATATAGACTGACAAAAAGTGGACATTGTTACTGGTATCTCTGGCCGCAAGGTATAAAGGCTGAAGGTGAGTTTTTTTAATATAAATAATAAATTCCGTACTTTTTTCATGGATTTGTAGCTCAGCCTGCATCACTGCGTGCATGATCATAAATTTATAGGTACAGTAGTTTTGATTCTAAAACTTACTAGCTTAAAATGGTAGAGTTCTATCTGTGAATCCATTAACGACAATTAAGAAGCGTGCAAGAAACTCAGACAAAGGATAGTTCCATTCTATCTCAACATACTACAACTAAGTTTCATATATTTTTTGTTTTTTTGTTGAGCGATGCCATCATGCCTAAATAAAATGTTAGTAAGCAAGCACCCACAGACGAAGTTGGGGGTCTTCTTACACCCTTTCGTTAGGTTCAGTACTTGAGTCCCTTTATCTGTTGAAAGTTTGTATAGCGTCTAGAGAGTAGTGGCAGATCGTGTGCGAGGGGCTTAGAGACGTATCTTAAAGAAAATGTTGCAATCAATGCGATTATTTGGGAAGTTTGTGGGTGTTTTGGGAAAAGACGGGTTTCTAATTTTTTCGTGATTTCTTAGCTGCATTTATTCTATTCTATTCTAATTGATACATACAGAAACAAGAAAAAAATTATACGTATTTATCTGCATCCACAACACTTGTGAAAAATATCAGGCTATGACGAATGCGAAATTTATAATAGTCAATCAGAAATAATCCTTCAGACTTCAAAATGTAGCTGAAATTGTTTTTTCTGCACATTCTGTATTCGAAAACTATGATAAAAGCTATGTTACTTGTCCCAAATGTTGTGGATATTTGTGCGATTGATACAATCTAACACCGTTATTCATAAACGTTTATTAGCAACGTTTTTGTTAAAATGTGTTTTGTTTCTTTCTATTATTAGTAAAGACAGGTTTGTTAGAGAGTGACAAAACATATTTTAACAAAAACGTTGCTAATAAACGTTTATGAATAAAGGCCTAAATATATAAAACCATCGTGTCGCTGACTGACTATCAATCAACGCACAACCTATAGCACTAAAGACGCAGTAATATGAAAATTAGAAGGTATATTCCTTAAGGGGTGTAGAGGTGCACTAAAAAGGATTTCAACATACAACCCGTACGAAGTCGCGGGCAATTGATAGTCGTAAGTAAAAAAATCTATCTAATACCAATTTCTAGTCAACTTTGGCATTGACAAATTCCAAGTTTTGACTGCAGCATGCATCCTCCCTACTTATGCATATGTATGCGAAGTTCAGTATTTTTATTTCCTTCGCCTTCCCCTCTGGTCTGCATCTGGTCCTTACTTTCGAGACTTCAAACAGCCTAGTCTAGACCTTAGACAATACTGTGATTAATGGAGGGAGTCTTATTCTGATGAAAAAATATTGTGAAGGGTCCTAGGTTTTGATAGGAAAGTGCTACGTGTTTTTTATTCATTCGAAATTTTTTTTCTTACCGGCCCCAGGGAAGCGAAGTTGTTTCATTAGTTGATAATAAAGCGTGAATTTGATCGGGTTTAATTTTTTATAATTATTAAGCCTACATATTTAGGACAAACTGTACAAAACTCATTATCTTGTAAATAAAAATAAGTTAATATTAAAAAAAAAAAATAAGTTAATATGGACTCCACGGGCGAAGACGGGGCGGAAAGCTAGTCATAGCTTTTGTATAATGTATAAGATCACCAAACTATTATTGAAACAAAAAACACTATTGATTGAAGTTAGACACAAACTCCGAAAAGTATGATTAATATAAAGACGAAAGAAGATCGTATCATATGTCATTATTGCCTCAGTCTACCCCTCATGGAGTATAACGCGTGATGATAGACAGATAGATATATATAAAACGTTCTAAGATTATCCATAAAAAACTTATTGAATTAATTTTAACTGCGTGTGTAGAGAACAAAAGTTACTAACAAGTATAAAGAAAAACGTCAACTATGTACTTACATTTGCGTATCATTCTTTTATATCAAGTTTCACTGCTTTTGTCTAGTATTTTACATCTCCCGGCTAAGAAAAGTATCAATAACAAGTAGATAAGGTCGACTATTTTAAATTTAACAAAGAAAACCCGACTATAAAGTATGCTATTGTACTAAAAAGCGGAGACAAAAAAACTGCCTACATAATAATTATGGCATATTATTGTCTCTTGCTACGGCATTTCTTTTATTGATTAATTAATGAAGTATAAAGAAAAACGTCAACTATGTACTTACATTTGCGTATCATTCTTTTATATCAAGTTTCACTGCTTTTGTCTAGTATTTTACATCTCCCGGCTAAGAAAAGTATCAATAACAAGTAGATAAGGTCGACTATTTTAAATTTAACAAAGAAAACCCGACTATAAAGTATGCTATTGTACTAAAAAGCGGAGACAAAAAAACTGCCTACATAATAATTATGGCATATTATTGTCTCTTGCTACGGCATTTCTTTTATTGATTAATTAATGAATTAATCCCAAATGCAACCAAAATGAATAGCCATAAACTGAGTAAAAATTATACAAATCATTTTAAAAATGTATCAATATTTTTACACCATCGGTGGTCGAGTGTGAACGTCGGCTCATAACTAAGAAGTCGCGGGTTCGTTCCCCCATATCCGACCATGTACCAAATCTATGTACAATTGTACATTATCCGACAAACCGTACAAAGAGGCTTTTCCATCTACATACCTCAACAGATCTGGCCACTCGTTAGGTATAGCCTCAAAAAACCTTCAGCTATAAGTGAGGAAGACTTTGTCTTCGGCTGGGTACCTTGGAGCCGGCAACGGTTCCCGGGAGCTGTAAGACAACCCGTGAAGATATTTTTTAGCACCAATAACTATTTAGTATATCTAGCCAAGTTGAACAGGACAGATCTTATGGATTTCAGCTATGATGAAAGAACTCAATTTAAAAAAAAAATTGGTGCGTATGTATTTGAAATTGCGAAACCGTGTTTGTCACGTCAAATGGATCACAGACACCATTGTCATCGGAGATTGACTTAGGCTATTACTTATCACGGAAATCTCTTGGGGTACATTATTAAGGTCACATTACTAAAATTTTCACGGGCGAAGCCGGGGCAGAAAGCCAGTGATATCATAAATCTTAGCTAAATCTTAAATCTTAGTTAAAACCTACTGTACTTTCTCTAAGAGAATGTTTCACACTTTATGATCTTGGTGCAACTAAACTTGATACTTGACATTGTGTTCTTTCCTCTAGCCTAGAGGCACCGGAGACTCCTTTTGTGTTCCTCACTCGTCTAAACCGCAAGATTTCCCTGCAAACAATACTGACTTACCTGCCGTGTTTGTTTGTTTTGTGTGTAAATGTACTTTTAATTCTTGGCAGTAATTTAATTTTGTTGTCACCAATTTTATTTTAAGTAAGAATGTTTAATTGTTTACTCTATACTAAGTAAGTATTCATCAAATTGATATTAGGTAATTTTAAGGTATATATTTTTCTCAGCAGAAAGTTACATCGCTGGAAAGCTTCCAGCCACGATATTATTGCAACTTATAAATCTAGGATATAAACTTCAGTTCAGATATAGCTAATATAAAATAAAGAGTAAAGTAAAAAAATCGAGTTGCAATTGTTGTCCTTTCCACGCCTTTTTTGTTGTTTTGGCCAACTGATCTAAGTAATTTTTCGCATAGAAATAGTTTTTTCCCTTTTATCACGGGAAAATGAAAATTTTGAAACTATTCTACCCGTGCGAAGCTGGGGCGGTTCACTAGTTTATATATAGGTAGGTACAATTTCAACGTTTATTTCAAAGTGTACCTATCTTTCAAGGTATTTAAAAATACTTAGCAATACTTTATTTGCGTTACCGTTTGTAGAAACCACATCATTAGGGCTGTCTTTAAGTTATCTTTTTCTTTCATTTTCACCCCGTTCCTTGTTTATGAAGATTATTTTGCGAGTTGTTATTTACAATTGTCAAAATAAACAATCGTTATTTTATTTTACAAATCTTTAGGTTCATATCTGGCTCCTAAATATGGAGTAATGGACTTTCGATATGCATAATCCATAGGACGGTGGAATTATTGGACTATTAAGTCCATTGGATTTTATATGGTTTAGAGATTTGTGAAAATAAGAAAAACCTGAAGAAAACAAAAAAATAATAAGAAAATTATTGGGATTATTTCTAATAGCATCTACCTACGTACCTATTACCTAAATGGTCTGGTTAATAAGCAAATATCAGCTCTCAAATCGCACCTAACTAAACGAGGGGTGAATTTTCTCTAATGAAAAATTAATGATCACTTAATATCCGCCAATTATATTGATGTAAGGAAATCAAACTGTGTTATACCTATGGAAAACCTTACCTAAAATTGTATTATAATATGCAATTTAATAAAGAAAGTGCATGTCTAGTAAGATATACCTTCTGTCTCGTGACGGTCAGTTTTTCTATGTTGACATAACATGCTTCAAAAAGCTATACACCTTTAATTCATAACTAGCGGTCCGCCCTAACTTTTCCCGTGGAATCCTCGATCCCATACTCGTCAAATAAGGAACATTGACATTATTGGTTACTACTCGGCTACCAAAATTAATCTATCTGATCGTATAAACAGCAACAAATTCGGTCCAGTACTTTTGAGTCTAAACAAGACAAATAAAAAAGCATTCATATTTATGTATATGTAATCAAATCACACCATTTTAAGAATCGTTTATCACAGTATTAATAAAGACTAATTAAGGTGCGCACGCGTCGTTCCGCGTCGTATCGCTCGCGGATGGCCATGTCACGGTCTTGGCCACTGTACCGGATATCTCCCTCCCACCGGACGTTGAGATTCACTCGGAGCCCCTGATTCCTTCCGGCCACGCTCTCATTGGCTCTTTTCAATAGAGGTCGACGATCTTGGCGTTTGCATGCCAATGCACTGGCCTCTGATAGTTCTGATACAGAAAAACTCTGATTTGAAACAGGGGACGTACCGCAGTCTTTTAAAAAATAATTCATAGGGCAATTAGAAGATTACCTTATGATTTCATGAGTTGAATAATTATTCTGTGGCACAAAATAACATTGCTGCTTTTAATAATGCCGAATAACCCCCAGAAATATGGATTATGCTTTAATTTTAATTCTAGAATTATCTATCTATCATCACGCCTTTCATCCCAAGAATTTACTGCGATCCTGATTTTTATTCCTATTAGTAGCTTAAAATATGTATTGTGTCTTAATAAATATTATAACCTATTGAAAAATCAATTAGAATCATCCATAAAAACTTAAGTACCTCAAAGCTCAAAATCACATCAAACGTGTGGTTAAGTAATCATTATTTAAGTAAAAATATAAACACATTGTAACAGCACCTGTTCACAAAAGGAAGTTTTCCCACGAGTCGCAAACACTTCTCACGCACTCGCCTTACACTTCCTTCCGTCCAATACCGCAAGGATATGCGTAAGCGCAGTACGTTCGGAAACTTTTAAAAATATTTGTTCAAAGTTTGTACGTCTCTGAAACTACTGAACCGATTCTGAACATTCTTTTACTAATGGGAAGTTACATTATACCTATATTTTATTTTATTCGTAAATTATCACGGGCGGAGCTGAGGGCGGAAAGCTAGTTATAAATATTATGAAGCCGAAGAGTTTGTATGTATGAACTAATCTCAGGAACTTTCGATTTGAAAAAGCTTGTTGCGTTAAATACGTAAACAAATAAAAAAAATAATAAAAAAAATTAAAGATTTCAAGATATTTAGACGCCATATAATTCCAAGGCCGTGTTACCGGAGGGTCTCAGCGGAAAACAAAGTCTTTCTCATTTACCCGATGAGATTTTTAAGGCGAATATAAGGAGTCTGTTGTAAAATTAAACAATTAAATATCAAAATGAATTTAAAAATCAAACCATCTTTTCTATAAATAAGATACCTTACATTTAATAACACCTAGATATATTGTCCATGATCATGTAAGGCATGTAAGCTATGGATGCTTTCTATGCTTAACTAAGTTTCCGAATGCATCTCTTAAGGGTCAGCGAGTTAGGTTACATGGGGCGACAATAATCGTTTGCCGGCCGAACGGGCGCGCCTGGGAAGACTCTCTTCCGGGAATTAGGTCCTTAACGCATTAAAAAGACAAATATTCTTTTGATTGTGAGAATGTACTTATTTAATATCCTAGGAAGTTACTTATTGCACAGTGATTTTAGTTATAATGACTATAGAATCCTACATAACAAATTAATGAAAAAATGTGTTTACTATTCAATCATAATTATGTTTGATACAGTTTGTATGACTATGACAGTTTTCTATGAAAATTTGTAAGAAATAATAAGGGTATCTATATAAATAAAAAAAATAAAAAATTTGGAAAGATAATAAAATTATACTAGCGGTTCGCCCCGGCTTTCCACGGTCCATACTAACTTGGGGTGGATTTAAAAAAAAAGTAGCCTATGTAGTACTTTTCTAGGGTTCAAGCTTTCTCTGTATTGAATTTTATCAAAATCGGTTCTGTGGTTTAGCCGTGAGGGCGTAACAGACAGAGAGACATAGTTACTTTTACAATGAATTCAAATTTCACGCGGATGAATCATTTGTTACAGGATTTCAATATACTAGTTACAAATTGAACTTCTTTTCTGTTTAGTGAAAAATATTTTATTTTTTTTAATATTTTTGTCTTGCAAGAAACTTAGTTATATGTTTTAACTAAGTAAATTTAAATCAGTCAATACTTTCCGCATTAGAGACAGGTAAAGAGCCACAAAGGATATGCCCTTGCAAGTCCAAGCTTCTTCAATGTCACCCTAAACCGCAGTCCAAGATTCTCACGCGAGACCACTCACCTCAAGGAGGACAAACAATGGGTCACCCGACACCCGCTTTGTTTCAATGTTTCATTGTTTAATATCAGCATTTTCTCATGGGGGCGCTTGGGAAGACGTTTGGAGGTTGATAGTAGAGAAATTAAATACAATTTAACTTGAAAAATCACACGAAAATTAATTGACCTATCTGAAATTGCCTTCTCTCATCCCTACATTGCTTTTATCAATCATTAAGTTTTTAACGGGTTTAATGAAAGGTTCGAAAATTTACTATTTACATGAACTGCTTATACAAAAAGGAGTGTAATATTTGTAGTGCTATTGTTGTTTTTATAATATCTAAATGTTGGACAGATTTTTTAATAAAAGTCACAAACTGTCCAAATGTCAAAAATACGATCACAAGATATCATTTTGAAATTGTAGCTGATTCTAAGTTATGTCATGGCTACCGACGCACGCGTTCCGTTATTTAAGCGGGTTTAATCTCGCCCGCGCTGTGATAGTTGTGATTAGTCTGTGATTAATAAGACATATCACAGTCAGCGGGATCATCTTAGATACCGATTAATGATCAAGAACAATAAAAGAAGAAGAAGAAGAAGAATTGTAGCTAATGATTGCATACAAAAAAATCTCCAATTATTTCAGTCAGTCTTTCCTTATGAATAATAACGCGAGCAAGCTGTAAATTTTTATGTTTACTATTTTTCTTTAATTTGATCACGCAAATGCAAATTTTGCAGTGTTTACTGGCTAAAATGCTTTTCGGGGTCGTTGCTTGGGTATCAAAGTTTGATTTCTGTTTTGTCTTTATCAATGATAGCTTTCAGCCTTTCGTTAGCTTTCTATTCGTAAAATAATTTTTGGAATCGGTTCAGTAGTTTCTCTACTTTGAACTCTAAAAATATACATTACATCCCTCTTTACTAAGTACACTTACTTTTTTTACAACGAAACGTTAATATTTCTTTGTCTAAGGCAATTAAGCAGTTTCAACGGTTAAGCAAGCTGTCACTCGGTGGTGTACCGGTGATGCACATCTGTCGAGCGGCACACAGTGTGACTTTACCTTTATATTATCTACTTATGAGTGCAGGGGACTGTGTCGTGAACTATGAGATAAAAACAAGGGTTCATTATATAATATTGTTTCCGTGTTAATAAAGCTATTGGACTTTTAGTCTTGGCTTCTAGCTATCATATCAGGAGCCATTCTGCCCCATTTCTTAACTCATTTGTGTTATTGGTAGCATGGGGCATGTTATGGGCCTGTTCTGTTTGTCGGAAAAACTTTGAATTTTTTTTTTCGTGAGAATTTTAAGACAGAATTTCAGTTTAGGATTTCCTGTAAACTATGAGCGAGCCCTATAGTTCCTAATTTTTTTTCAAAATTTTTATCTCTAAAATTAAACAATTTGTATTTCTTATACGGGCCCTGTCCGTGATTGGGTTATTTAGAGACATAATGTACAAAATTTCAACCTTTTTCGTCCAGTAAATTCGGAGAAAATAAATTGTGACAGACGGACAGAGAGACACAATTAGTGTGATCCTATATGAGTACTGTTTTTTCATCGGATACACGAAACCCTAAAAATGGATGTTGGTTTATCTGATTGTGCCTTATAGAATCAAAAACTACTGGACTGATTTTAATACGGTGTTCACTAATAGGTAGATTAATTTATGTAGAAGGTTGATGTATATAAAACATCACGCTATGTCTTTTGGAAGATACCTATCCCTCAGAGTAGTTGAGAGCCCCGCTTGACTCCTATCCATTACAGCTGACCGATCAATCTAAACCCACATGTTCAATTCGTTAATAAAACCATGTGTCAATGATTTAGCTATTTTGAAGAACTTTAACATAGTTTTGCCTTCAACAACCCCTTCTAATTAAACAATGGTACGGAATAGTGGTTTCTTGCAAGAATTGTTCTATGTAAATTCTCTTAGTCATTGTGGAGGAGAAGAGGAAATGTTGATTGACTTTTTTGTAATATGAGCTTTCTTTATTCGATTGTCTTTCCACATGATTGAAATCTCTAATAACTTACATACATTCATGCCTGTTTTCTATTGGGTCAGTCAGAGACAATAATGCACCTTTTTCTAGATTTTTACATATTTACTACATCTTTTGTTTCATCTCATCTGAGGACATAATTTACATGATTTATAATTGCACATTTTGCTTGGACTGATTTTTTAAATCTTCACTTTACCCAGCAAAAGACAAAGTTGGTCAACAGAGCTGGCCATTCGTTAGATATAGCCTCAAAAACCTTCGGCTAAATGAGGAAAACTTTGTCTTTTGCTGGGTAAAGTGAAGATTTAAAAAATCAGTCCAAGCAAAATGTGCAATTATAAATCATGTAAATTATGTATATATGTATAGATGGAAAAGCCTCTTTGTACGGTTTGTCGGATAATGTACATAGATTTTTTATTATAAAACCCATTGATACATGGTCAAACCCGCAACTTCACAGTTGTGAGCCGACGATTTACCCACTCGACCACCGACGCAGAATTTTGCGACATAATCGACTTGGACTACGGCAAGTCGGTGCGAAAATGTCGATGAAGATATAGCAATACCACTTTTAATTAATATTGAAAAAATTAAAGTTGTGCTGTATTGTCCCGAACATTATTGCTAACTCCACCGACATTTTCGCGTCAACTCGCCGGTTGCCTTTGTGTTGCCATAGGAAAGAAAGAAGAATAAAGAAAAGTGTGGAAAACATTATAATAATCGACAAAATACTTAGAACATATTATAAAGTTGATTGGGGCTTTTTTATTACTTCCGCATGACCGATGATATGAAGATGCGGTTTCGCACCAATGGTTTTCTAGAAATTGATATTTTCTTCGCCATTAGAGCACCAGACTTCCGGCTTGACGTGTTTATTGGCGCGTGCGTCACTTTAATTGCTTCATTTGTGTAAACTATACTATTTGAGCAATCAAGCGAGAATGATGAGTAGACAAATTATAGATTTCAAGTAGGTAAACTTAATTGTTTTTTTTACATTATTAGAAATAGGTAGTTTGAAAAATATGGTAAACACCACAGAATATTATAAAGAAAGCAGAAGTAGCATAAGGGACTGTGATGACAATATTGTGAAAAACTAGTCTAGTTAAATATTTATGCTAACTTTTGACTAATTATTTGTGCGGTTATAAATTTACTTGCACTGAAATGAGTCGCAGAAGTTTTACGTTTTCTGTCGAATTCGATAATTTAAAGTGTTTTTCTGTGACCTTAAAATGAATACCAACTGTCTTTCTATTCTAATATTTGTTTAGAATAGGCTCCAGCAGGCAGGATTTTCATGAAACAGGTGTCATAGTGACTTAGAATCTGCTTTTTGTTTCATCACGAATTATTATGGCAAAATTATACAGACAAAGCTGACGGCAGCACCTAGTTGTAAATTCGTAAAGACAATAATTTCAACCACTCTTGATCCATTAAGCATTGATCAAATTATTTCGCGGAAATTCAAAATAAATCCAATTTCGTCACGTGAACTTCCCAAAATTTGAACTAAATGAATTAACAGTCATAGTAGGACTCGTTGGTGGGCAGTGCGTTTGCTCAAACAAAATGCAGGCCAATCACCGATTTTGTGAATTCGAAATTTCACTCCCGAAGGTACAGGTAGGATAGGTAGTTCAACAGTAGAAGCTTTTTGTCTGGCAAATAATGTTTAAAACCTATTCGTGATGAATACTATAGGGTTGAAATTTTAGGTTTGCTCTCATTCATTATGTCAAAAGTTAGTTTATTTTATAGGTATATTCGGTATAGTATTTAAAAATATATTTCATTTTCCAGTTATATAATAAAATTTTAGTAAAGTAAAATAAATACGTATAGGAAATTAGGAAAACTTACAGATTATTGAGGAAATTGAAAGAGTAGTAGGTAGTAGAATAAGGTGTGGCAACGTTCTAGGGTTGCCAGATTTGTTGTGAAAAGAAATCCAGATAAAATTTAAAAATGGCGTACTAAAATCACGGAAAAGCAGGTACCACCTGAGAGGCAATTAGCAATCGATGCTAGTTTCAACAAAGGTTTATTGCCTCAGGTGGCATCTTTAAATTCGTTGCAACTAGCACTTATTTTTCAAGAGCCAGTTATTTTTCAGTTTACCAACATCTTGAATGGACTTTAAAACTGGATTGTCTCTATCTGGCAACCCTAGTAGATCATGCGTGCATTGACCCGTGTTTCACTAATTAGACCTTATAGGTACATCAAATATCTGATATATTTTAAAAAGGTCAAATACGCAGTACTAAAAATAGACGTGTTAGAAACGATGTACGGATCTGGAAGAGCAAGCAAAAATTGTGAGTGTGACGTTTCATACTCTCTGCCTACCCCTTTGGGAAAGGCGTGAAGGTTTGTTGTAGGTAGATCCAACCCTAAATGCGTAAACAAGACCCACTATTTCAGCGTAATCACACGCCATAGAACACACACTACAAAATTTTGCAAATAGGCTTTTCGTATGTAGTAGATATTCGGACAAGGGGGATGGGTGGACCAGAAGATGCATTTTACGTTTGCAGCCGACGCTTGGGGAGTTGCGTGTACAAGTTCGATAAATAATGCCTTTTGCAGACGGATATGCCATCACGGGAGCCTATAGGCTACTGAGTAATGGTTTATATACAACATGGGGCCTGGGGCTTCATTTGTAAACATCTGATCTGTAAGGTTAAATACATTGGACCTAAAAATCGGGGCTAAAAAGGTCGTGCTCCTTTAATCTGTGATCTTTTCACTCAAAAACTACTCAACGAATTTTGTTGCAGTTTTCTACTATTAGATGGGTTGTTTCACCGGGAAGGTTTACGGGTATTAAACATGGATCACGACGTCTTCCGCTTTGACTCGAAAACCAAAAACGACCCAAAACACTAGAACTGCTGGAGCATTCTTTTTGGCGCTTAGTAAATAAAACAAGTAAATGAGATGTGTTATTGTTACAATTCAAGTAGAAGTGAGTCCGCTCGAAGAGTTACCCACACCTGACTGGCGACGTTTACAGCCGGCTTCACATTTCTTTCAGCGCTTTGACGCGCCCGAATGAATGTCGACATGAAAGGATGGTTACTTCGTTACTAATAAAAAAGCGCTTAAAAAGAGCACGGTTCATGAATTTTGACTGCGATGCTCTAATTTGGGATTGGGATTTGCATGTAGGTTATTGGTGATGTACTAGATTTGGATCCCAACTTCTCACGGATTGATCTAAATAGTATATCAAAAAGCAGATTGTAAATATTTGCTATATTTTACGGAATGCATTTTTGCATGTGTCCATGTTTTCCGCATCCGTCATACTTCTCGCCACGATTTACCAAATTTGGTATACCTAATTTCTTATTATCAAGAGATAATAAAAAATAACACCTATTCTATGTTTTTACTAATTTTTCTTTATTTTTCTATTTTAGTGTAGCTACTATTTTTAGCCTCAGTTTGAAGAATTTATGAGGATTCTGGTTTATTCTGTATTCTGAGGTTTTATAGGTATAAAATATAGCAAATTTTTATTTACTTGAGTTTCAGGTCTTTCAGGTTTTTTCCCGTGGATTTATTTACATAGTTTACATTGTAATTATGTAAGTTTAGCCCTAATAGACTTTAGGTAGATATTATAATAATCTAAGATTTCTATAGAATTGCATTTTTGTAAGCTGTAAGCACGCTATGAATATAAGTTATTTATTGCCTGAACTAAAACAACCTAGTTCAGGCACTTGTAATATTTTTACTAAGTTTATGGTCTATGTTATTAAGATTTTATTTATTTATATACGCAGTCATTTTAAATCCCAATAATTTGTCATAAATTATCAATATTTTACACTAGGTATGTTAGGATTGTATGCAAATTTCTTATCATGTTTAATGTAGGCAGTTACAAAATTTACTGATGGATTGTGCAATGATATGCTTGACACGACTGCTGCAGCGTCATTTTGCTAATTAGTAGAGTATTATGAATGACTCTGATTGTACAATCTACTGTGCAAAAAGGTTTCAGCAATTTTTCTATCGTCATTCATGCCAAATCACGGAAGATCAATTTTCTTTATTCATTTATTTAAAGGATTACCAACACATATTATATTTATCTAGTGTATTTATATTAAAATTAATTTGTGAAATTGCATATTATGCGCTATAATTAAATAAAAATAATAATTTAACAATTATAATATTTACATTAATATATTTTTTACAATAATAATAAAACATTCAAATTGGTTTTCCGCTGGGTACCCTAGGACCGTAACACGGTTTCGGAAGCTGGAAGCTGTGAAGAAAAAAATATCTATAGATAATAAGTACCTATATATTGTTACCTGTGTGTATGTGTCATGCTGCAAAGTGTCAAAACGGATTTTTTATTCTAAGTCTTTATTGAAGAAATCCAATCCACTTAGACTCAACCGTTAAAATATTTACGGTTAAAAAATTATGTTACAACTGGATGACCCGTGCAAATACTTAGCACCTTTTGTACAACTAATCTCCAAAAGATGCGGCGTCTTTTACAAAATAAATAAAATAGTCTAATTTATAAAGAAACACATTTTTTTTGTTTATTGTTACATAATCTATACTTACAAATTTATTAAAACAATTATTTATTTGTCATTGGAGGAAAAAATAATCTTTAAAATGGCGTATCAAACATTAACTCGGACAAAAAAAACACTTTTGAGAAATAATTTATAGGGATACTTTAATTACGTATTTCCGAGAATTAACCTTTGGAAAATCTGTCCCTTATTTTCATCTGCATTTAAAACCACAAAAGTCAATAATTTTCACCTGCCCCAACCCCTAATATCGCCTTAAATCCATGTAATTACCCTTAACACGATTGCAATTCGATCCCGATCCAGTATCAGAGAATGACCACCCTTATCCCGGGCTAACTAGGTCTGAACACTCCAGTTTTATCTGTGCTCTGGCTTCGTGCATAAAATTTATTGCGCACACTTTTGCATCGAGCACAGTTAGTGGGTGTTTTTGGGGATGGGGAAGGGTGGCCACTGGTCAGCCATTTCATGTCCGGTGAGATTTATAACCTCTCTGTACGCTAAACTCAGTAAGACTGAATATTGTCATGTCGTCACGTGACGGTTTCTATTCGAAATTTGGTAACTGCCGGCGGGGTGTTAGGTGACAATGTGGCATCATAGTTTAAGAACAATTTGGGGCATCAGCAAAAATCAGCCAGTGATGGATGAAGAAAAAAAACCTCAATTTCATCTGCTAAATGAGATACCTGTGTCTTATGTCTTTTGTAGGCTGTTAATGTGATTCTTGGAAGTTGTAAGGCAAATAAATGAATAATATAATATAAATAATATATTTCTTAAGTACATCATTTTGTTATATTTCTGTCGGATTAAACAGCATGAGCCATGAAAACTCGCTGGGGCTAATTTTTACCCGACTTGATTCACTTAACCTTCCGGTGAATCAACCTATCTAATAGTGAAAACCGCAACAAGATTAGTTTTTGTATGAAAGGGGCACAGACAGACAGACAGACGGGGGACTTTTTTATAATACGTAGTTTAGAGTAAATTAAGTATCTAAGGCCTGACTATGAGATTTTCAATAAAATACAACAAAACCGGAAAGCAGTTAATTTATATTTGTATTTAATTGTTTCAGGTATTTCATGCGCTTTTTAAACTGTCGTCAAATCCATTGCCACTTTAAATAATACCTTGGTAAAATAGGCGTTCCTATTCACTCAATCCATTTAATTGACATCAAAACTTAAAACAGGTACGAATGTGCGTTGAAAATTTTGGAACCAAATTCGATTTTTGCGAGTCCAGAATCCCCATTGCCTCCCAGTGCGTCGGGGAGTGGGCAAGCGGGGTCAACGCTGTTTGTCTATCGCCGCATTTTCCTATTCAATGGTTGAATTTTCCGAAGCCCAGCCAGCCACCCTACCCCCTTTTAAGCCTGTTTGTATTTTAATTATAGCATCGATATTTTGAATTTGGTAGTTTTTTTTACTTCTATTAAAAACTTCACACTGTGCTGGTTTCAAATGAAATAATATATATAAGATTCTAGTCTACTTTGTGCTAAAATCGTTTATAAAGTCATACCTAGTCAAACTATGATAATTATTAATTAAAATAGCGTCGGGAGTCGAAAATTACAATGATTGAAATGCTGCCTTACGGTGGGGTACGTAGCTCGAAGACACGGTGGGAGATGGACATCAAGTGTTATTGGGTGGAGACCTAGAATAGGCCACAGAAGTGTCGGCAGACCACCTGCGGAGGGTAGGGAGAAGTGACGAAATGTTGAGAATGTTGAGAATGTCCAGAAGAAGAAGACGAATAAGATGCTTTGAAATGAAAATCGAAATAGAAAAAAACATGGATAGATAGAAAAGAGAGAAGATACTTTAAATATTTAATTTTCCAGTTAGGCTAACATCAACTAAAAGGTTAAATAAACCACAGGCTTACCGTTAAAATGTTAACTTACAGTTAATTACACATTGAAAAAAGGCTTCTAGATTTACATAGATTCTACTATTATTAGTAACCTGGAACAAAGCCAATAACTCAGAACAAAGGCGAGCAATCTTTACTTAAACCTCGATATAGCTGGAACCCGATCAGAAACCCATAACAATCACGCCACCTCTTATCTATGTACAAGGTAGATAATAACACGAAACAGAAAGATACTAAAGCGTGGCGCACATATAAGTAGGTTGTTCTAAACCGAGAATTATTCTAATTATTTATCATCACGCCTTTTATCCCATATAAGGTAGACAGATACGATCCTGGGGTATGCCTATATTTTTCCTCATTATTCATACATTTAAACCAGATAAAGAAATCGCAAACTGATGGTTGCTGATGTAATATAATTAAGAAAATTCAAATAAATAATGATCACTTATGGTCTCACTATGGTCTTTTCAAAATTTTCTTTCTCTAAAAACCTTATTCAGACTATTACTAAGATTTAAAAAAAATAGCCAAATCGGTCCAGACGTTCTCAAGTGATGCGCTTACCAACGAATGACATTTAATTTTTGTTTATATAATTTTTATACCTATACTAAAGTTAATTTTTAATTATTAGTGGGACAACGTTTGTAGGCGATTAAATATAATATTTCGATTGGTTTGATTAATTCTATAAAAAACTTATAATTGACCCCGTCTATTGGTAGATTCTAGTGAATAAAACGTTTCACAGGGGGAAATTAAAATATGAACAAATTCCAGTAGGTATAGAGACACCGCTCGCCAGCCGCTGATTATTGCAAAATGTATGCACCATCTCTTCCTGTCAGTCTGGGCATGGACGAACCGTTTCAACGTTTTTTCTACCACGTAACAAAGCGAATATTTAAATAGGAATTAGCACTGAAGCCTATCTGTATACTTTTCTTTATTTTATATTGAATTTTCGTGTGTTTTTATCCTAGCTGGACTGTAAAATATGAGTTAAATGAACAAATTTTTGGAATCCTTAGGTTTTTTCTAATCGTGACTGGCGATATTATTTATAATATATATTATGAATCATATTTTTTGAGAAAAGTCTCTGTGACAGACGGATTCGCACACAAGTGATCTTATAATGGATTTGATATTGAATCGTTCAAATGAGTATATAATTTAAAAGTACCTATTAAAATAAAAACATTATCTACTCACCATTAATATGATTTTTTCCACCTATCCGGTACTAAAATTGCCAGTGGCTTCAGTTGTATCTGTAAAAGAAGAAAGTTTATATAAATAATTGTTATTCAAGACAACTTCAGATGACGAAATGAAAGAGCTTAACCACTTCCTTTTTGCACAACCTTAGTATTATCATGTCTAGCATTTTTAATACATATTTTTATTCTAAATAATTACTTAAAATACGAATTCATAATAACTCTTTATAAATAAGTTTAAAAATTAAAACTAAAGAAAGCTGTGTTAGGAACTCTACCAATTAATTAATCTTAATCTATTATTTAAGATCGATCTCAAAATTCCTCAAAAGAGCTGACTAAAGACCATCAATAATATAGTTGATGAGGAAAAATGTAGTGAAAAAATTAACGAAAGTTATAGATTATAGCGCAAAAATCGGTAAAAGTTGATGTTGTGACTAAAATGAAGAAAGGAGTTGAAAGAATGAAGGATGAAAGATTGACTAAAAAGGTTTATCCTATGGCTGATGTGAAAAGAAATGCTGGCAGAAGACGACCTACCTGTACCTACTTTTATTGAACATAAATAAAAAATGTATTGACCGAAGGCAATATTAAAAATACACTCAATCGGCGAGCATGTATGAAAGGTATGATGAATATAAAAGAAGCGAAATATATTGTCAAGATCATAGCAAATTACATTCGATTGTCTTTGCCTACCCCTCTTGGGATAAAAGGCGTGATGATAGATAGATTATAGCAACATTATTGTTACAATAAAATTAGTAGTTTCAAGATGCTATTGTGTTCAACTAAAGAGATAAACAAGGAAAATCAATAACGGTAAAACCGATAGCAAATAGATGCGTATCTGTATAGACGTAGCTACATACGGGTGGGCACGTGCTCGGCCACCCGGCGCGTGCGCATGTTTCCAAACATCCGAGCTTGTACCCTTCCTATGTTATTCTACACCCTACAACTTTTTCTCTTGATAGATGTTTTTTTTTTCATAAGAAAGTACTTTCACTGTTTTTTTTTTGGGTGTGATATCGATTTTGGAACCATTAGTTTTTTTTATGTTACTTTAGAACTTAAAATACAAATTTCAGGAAGACTTTTAACAAATCTATTTTATTTTTTCGTGTTATGGGCGTTATGGCTCCTTCACGGTTTTGATGATTCCGCCAATGTCAAGTATTATAGACTTAACTATCAATATGCCGATTAATCGGTAGCTAAGATGATTCCGCAGACTGGAATATGTTAATCACAGACTAATCACAACTATCATGACAATCATGTCACGATGGATAGCGTGCGGCGATCGCCATGACATGACGTGTTGAAAGTTACTGGCTAATTTACTTTGTCTTCAGAAATTAACATAATATGGTTCCGGGAGCTGTTAGACAAGAATGAAGCCATACAAAAATGCAGTTCAAACCAACAAATCTACCAAAGTATTGATCTTTAGATTTCATTTGTTGGTTAAAAGTCAAATAAATAATTTATTGCTTGTAAAAGATGTAGAAAATGTGGTCGAAATGCCCAGGTGGTTTGTAGGCGTGTTATGACCTATTGATGATTATATTGCCTCTTTAGTATCGTTTTGCTAAGAGGCTAATTGTCGATGGAGGCACAAAAGAAACACTTATAAAGCGGAAGTAGTTTGTACCTTTATTGTAGGATAAGATTTATTTGAAGCTTGTGGAAAATGTGGACAAAGTTAAACTATTAGTTGAGCAAAAAAACGAAGTGCTTGTGAGATTAAAGTTAAATGTGAAGGTCACAGAAAATACGGAATTATTTCAAGTTGAAGAAAAATACTTATAGTAGGTTATTATCCATTTTTATTTAATTTTGTTTAGCTTTTTGTGTTTTTTTAATACTTTGTTTAGATATAGGAAATATAAGAAAGACTGGGTGTCTGAAAACCAAACTTCTTAAGTGTATTTTCACACACAGGAAAGGTGGCGAAACATATCCGTTATAATATAAAAACTGAATCGTAAATGATTCTATTACTGCAGTGTACGTGCCATTTAAACGTCTTCGAGGATCGATTTCTATTTTGTGCAACCTTAAGTCCGTTTGTCAATGGGATTATATTAATTCTAACTAAAAAACTCAAGTATAAGTAAACTTTTCTATGACAAATGGCGAATCAATCTTCCATGCCATCTGTTTCCTAAAATAATGTAAAAATATCTGAATTCAAATGGGCATAATATACCAAATAATACAGAGGTCTCAGAAATACATACGTCTCCGTATTCACCGGAAAGTGAGTACCTACCAAATGAATACACATTAATATTTATTTGCTACGAACAAGCATGCGGGTGTAAGCACAATTGAAAGAAGCAATCCTTGAGGCACAATGGGTAGTTAAAATTGGTCTACTTGGCCAAATTGGTACAGTAGGGCTCTTAGATCCCGCATGTTAGACCCCCAGCTGAGAAAGTAGAAGGCGAATTGGAGATTTTTTTAAATTGATTCAATTTAAATTGAGGTACAAAATGTAGATCATTTTCTTTGAAAAGACATGTCACTAAAATTGATTGTTAATTATTTCTTATTAACCGAACTTCAAAAAAAGGAGGATGTTTACAATTCGTCGGAATTTTTTATGTTTTTCTATGCTCTACTTACGTAGTAATTATTATTTAATCTATGGCTCTACTAGCTACAAATTTTTCTTTTTTAGGAAGCTTCTCTCGTAATTTGAATTAAAAACAAACCACATTTAGAGGCCTTCCATCTAAATAGGTATAGCTCAAGAGAACTGGCCATTCGTTAGGTATAGCTTCACAAATACCATCGGCTAAAAGAGGGAAACTTCGTGAAGAAAAGAAAGAAAGAAAGAAAATGTATCTAGAATATTAAACCCCTTTTAAAATGAAAGCTACTTTGAAACCCCTGACTTAACTCGATTAAATTGGTTCAGATTTTTCCTTTATAATGTTAATATGAAATCACCAAAACCAAAAGATGACAAGATAATTATAGTCTACATATCATTGTAAAGTAACCCTTGCTTGTGGGTTAACAATTTATGTTTTTTAAAACGCCGTCAAAACATCCTGTCCCATTTTTACGCCCACTTGTAAGGAAGTTACGTAAGAAGGTCGTTCTTGAATGAACGCACACATGCGCTATAGTGTCTTGGTACTGTGTGTAGAATTTATGAATGGAGGGTAGTTGCTTGTGATGAATTGGGTTTAGATTGGATTGATAACAGATTTTTAGATTAGATTGACAAAATGTATTATTTTTACAGCTTCAAATTGTGAAGAATGAACGAGGTTATGATTAACAGGGTCTTAAAATATGTTTTATTGATCGGAATAATACGAGTTTTTTTGTGTTGTCTTTGGTTTGTCTGATGAGAAAAGTAAATATAAATTTCATAGCATTTAGCTACGTTTTGATAATCTACTTGGCGAATCCATTGATTGAAAGACGGCTAGGTTGTAGGTTGCAAGAAATACGGTAAACTAAAGTTCCTTCCACTTCCACTACTTCTTTTTATTTACAAATGACAAATCCATACTAATATTAAAATGCGAATCTGTTACGCTTTCATGGCTAAACCACTGAAGCGATTTTCATGAAATTTGATACGGAGTAAGCTTGAACCCTAGGGCCTTACATAGGCTACTTTTTTTAAATCCATCCTTCTAAGGGGGTAAGTAGTGGATGAAAGTAGGTACCTTATATTTTTTCAAAAAATTGCTATACCATTTAGAGGTGGACAGCTATAATACACTTAGGAACAAAACGTCAATTATATTCATTAATTTCCCGATACAGTTTCACTTGACTGACCATCTGAACAATTCCTGTCCATTGTCAGTCATTTCCGAATTTTAATGAGACCCGTAGTAGGGGCATGGACCTTAGGTGCAAAACTATAACGTTGGCATTCAAAGGGATGGCAGGGGGAGCTACGGGCAGGTGTGAGGCCAGATGTCTTGAACAAATTATGGCCATAAGGCTCGGTGTAATATGGACGCGCCCTTGCCTTTTGGTGTTGCTTGGCGTGTGCCAAGTTTTAATTTTATGCTTGATTACTGACCGCGAGAGGAAATTGGGGCTCGATTAATGGGTATGCCAATGATTACTGTTATTTCTGATTGAAAAAAATAGTCATTTGTGTTTTTTGTTTTCTTATTTTGAAGGGAGAGACAACGAAATCGGTTTATTACAATTATATTTCAGTAATAAACTTCCTCTAGTTTACCTGTAACTTGTTTTTGATACCGATAAAAAAAATCGTGTATGAACTTTCGTTTTCATATATGCGTTTGTAAATAGTACAAGCTTCTGTCCGAGGTTTCACCCGCGTGGAAATAGACCCAAAAAGAAATAATCTCGTGGCTGTAATTTTCCCCACCTCACCCGCTTTCACGGTATAAAAAGTAGTACAGCCATTCTCTGACCCCTAAATTACCACTATGCAAAAAATCATGTCGATCCCGTGAAAAACAAAAACAAATCTAACCCACGGGATTTTTTCGTTATAAAAAGTATCCAATGTGCTATTCCAGACTATAATCTATATCTGTGCCAAATTTCATCCAGATCCGTTGAACCGTTCTGGCGTGATTGAGTAACAAACATACATACTAATACTAGTGGGATGGGATTCCAAGATATCCAAAATAAGGTACAAGACATATGCGACGTTCTATATTTAAATTTTTGATAAGTAACATTATGCTCCTACAGCTCTTGCCATCTGACCTATAATGAGAAAAATAAAAGAATCTCAAAATCTCAAGGTATTGAGCGTGGTTAATTAAACCTTAGAACAAGACAAGAAACTAGGGGAGGCTGATTACATACCTCCCTTGTGGGGGCAAGAGTCATTCAGAGTTTTTGTACCTACATTTTTTTTTGTTATCTTAAACCATGTCGAATTCATGATGACCACATGTTGTATGGAATAACGGTATTTCCAACATAACTGTACACAGTATTTGATACATTTTTATTGTGGTTTAAATCTTGTCGGAAAACCACTTTAAAACTACTGTAAAATAGATATTAAAACTGAAATATTTTATTAAAAACTGTCTTTCAGCCCCGGGTTTCCCCATATTAAGTTTCATCCTCTATTATAATCTTGACTCAAACAAAAATTTAATAGCATATTCAGTTTTTTCGAATTTTCTAATTTTCAGGTCAACTTTACCAAATAACTTTTTTTAAGGATCTTAGGGAGAGAAAAATTGCAAAGTATTGTAAGGGCTTTTTCCATGTGATTTTTGTAAGAACTTAAAACCATAATAGAGGATAAAAGGTACTTAATATGGGCTCTGGAAAGATAGTTTATAATAAATGGAAGAACAATGCCTTTGAATTATTCTAAAAATATACCTAAGCTATTCTTTGAATTCCAACTCATTTTCGTATTGCACTGACCATATCTCATACAAGCCTCCACTTAATCAAAGGTGGACAAACGAACAAAGCTTTGAAATATCTCTGAACTCAAAAAGCTTTGGAGCGGACGAGTCGACAACGTCACTGTTTTTGTTGTACAGTACCTAATTGGATTTCGATATGATGAGACTAAAGTCAAGAGATTGTATCAAAACGTAAGCTTAGCTTATGTAATTGTATCAGAATACAAAATAAACCCAAATCCTCATAAATTCTTCATATATACAAAAAAAGGTTTATATGGCTTAAGTGAAAGGCAATGCTGACAAAGAACGACCTAAGTGTACTTTTATTGAACATATACATAATGTATTGATTCGCTGGAAATATTAAAAGTACACACAATCGCCGAGCATGTATGAAAGGTATGAATATAAAAGAAGCGAAAGAGGTATGTCAGGATCGTAAGAAATGGCATTCGATTATCTCTGCGGCCTAGCTCTCTTGGGATAGAAGGCGTGATGGTAGATAGATTTTTTAAACTGAAGCTAAAAGTAGTACTGAAATAGTGTACCCAGTTGTTGTATTTCTTGATAATTGCCCTTTAAAAAAAAGTGTAACGACTTCAAAAATTATGCACTGAAAAGTGTGCAAATGCACAAGTCACTATAAAAAAAAACCAAAATTGCTTCAAGTGTGCCTATAAAATTTTAAGAGTTCTGGATTTCTCCAGGATCCCATAATCAGATCCTGACGTGATGACCATGGAACCACCTGGGAAGTATATCTACCCTTTCAAACAAAAAAATAAATCCAAATCGGTCCAGGCGTCTTCAAGTAATCCGGGAACATACATAAAAAACATAAAAGATTCCGACGAATTGAGAACCTCCTCCTTTTTTTGAAGTTCGGTTAATAAAAAGACAATATAAGTAA
The DNA here is from genome assembly GCA_963924495.1 of Nemapogon koenigi. Classification (NCBI taxonomy): domain Eukaryota; kingdom Metazoa; phylum Arthropoda; class Insecta; order Lepidoptera; family Tineidae; genus Nemapogon; species Nemapogon koenigi. The sequence goes on along the minus strand of OZ004647.1, from coordinate 8,491,231 downwards.
GAGAAATGAATAAGAAAATAGAATATTAGTCATTTTTTCTTTCTTTTTTTTTCTAACGAGTGGCTATATAGTTCTGTTGAGGTATATTTTAGATGGAAAAGCCTCTAAGTGTGGTTTGTCGGATTATGTACATAAGTTTTTAATTAAAAAAACCCATTGGTACATGGCCGGGATCCGGACTCGAACTCGGGGTCTGCCTAGTTAATACCAGACGTATTAACCACTCGGCCACCGACGCACATTTTTTATTCTATCTGTTGATAATAAGAAATTATCCCAAAATTGGTAAATCGTGGCGGTTGCGGAAAATCGCGATTTTTGGACATATGACGTTTTTATACTATTCAGTGCGCATGCGTATTGTGGTTTGTTCTGTATTCTGAGCGTATATTTCATTCTACAATTTAGGTATGGGAACTTCTCAGAAGGCGACTTCTCATGCTTCGGAGGACACGTAAAGCCGGTGTCCGCATTAAAAATAACAGATACGTCTGTTAAAGAAGTGATCTAGGCCCATTAAGTGCAGCAACAGACTTGCCAGCTGTTATGTGTAACTGAACTGGCCAAAAGTGGACATTGTTACTGACTGTTTATGTCACACCATTTGTAGGTAGGTACATGAAATGGAAGTATCCAGTCCAAAAAATAGGTGCATTTGTAATTTGTTATGTCAACTTATGTCTAACTCAGAAATCCACATGATGCGATCCCGACAAAATTCTCGTATTTAACCGTTCTCAAATTTACTGTAAGTAGAAGCATGAAAGGGAGATAGATGCAGTGGAAATGTGGTCTTTACGTAGAATGTGTGATATAAAGCGTAGTGTTATCATTAGATAAGAATGCGGAGTGAAAGATGATGTTGTGACTTGTGAGTTTGTGACTAAAATGAAGAAAATGAGGTTTACGCTGGTTTGGACACGTTGAAAGAATGAAGGATGAAATATTGACTAAAAAGGTTATATGGCTGAAGTGAAAGGAAATGCTGGCAGAGGATGACCTAGATGTACTTTTATTGAACGTATAAAAAATGTATTGATCGATGGACATTTTAAAAGACCACACTTTCGCCGAGCATGTATGAAAGGTATGATGAATATAAAAGAAGCGAAAGAGGTCTGCCTACCACTCTTGGGATGAAAGGCGTAATGATAGATTAAATTTACTGAGTTATCAAAAAAAAATGTTTTTTTCTTAAACAAAATACGCAAACACCAACAAAATTTGAAATTAACCGTCAAACGAAGCGTCGCGTCCTCGCCCGCTGCCCTATATCACACAGTGCCCGTTGCAACGAAAGGTGTGCGATATTACGTGGGGTTACACCCCTATTATCTTTAAACATTCAAAGTCTGCAAGATAAAGGCAAGGGGAGCCGGGGGTGATTTTTCTTTATTCTTCATCGGGATTTATTATTATTTTTTTAGTTATTATTACTGTGATTGCGGCGCGTGCGCACATGTCCCTAAGTTGAGTGGCCACCCCAACATTAGTTGCGACTTGCACTTATGATTCTATTATGATTATGTATGCGGTAGCTGCTATTGTAATGTTTTGAAGCCGAATGCATGGTTAAATCATGCATGCGTTAATACCTACTTAAAGTAATTTAGTGAATTGTTTAGAGAAAAATTGGAAAAGTCGCTCGAAAAATTCGGGAAAAACTGAATGTGCTTCTTGTATGGGAATTTTGTATGAACTTAAGATCATAATAAGGGATGATAGTTAATATGGGCTCCATGGGCAAAGTCGGGGCTAAAGTAAAGCTAGTTACAAATAAATCCATCTAGCACGCGTTTAAAGAAGTTTCAATGAAAAATAAGATTTGCCGGCCAGAAATGAGCAGCTAAGAATGCCCGACCCAGGCATACTCGGTCGCGAATCCATAAGATTTCCCCCTACCAAAAATCGCTTTAAAAAATTTAAAATAGCAAATTCCATATCAATGAAGAATTACCTATATCAAAGGTGAATGGTAACATTCGACAAGTGGTAAAAAAACACCCGTCATCCGCACTGACAAACCAAAGAACACCCACAGCTGATCTTTTCTTACACCCGCACCTTGAGGCAGGTCCGTAACCTTTAACAAAAAATCTACTAGACATTTTTCAATAACAACAACCCTTATTTCAAGCACAGTAAGGTTTCATTTTAAATAGATAATATTTTTGACTTAAGTTTTTTTTTTGTAAGAAATGTGTTCAAAACTGCAATGATAAAGATCAAAACACATGTTGTTTGATCCGGCGATTAATGGAATATTATTATGGCTATATCAAATTACATACTATTTTTTTATAGTTTTAAAATTGCATTAAATTTATTTTCATGCCTTTCGATCTTATAATGAAAAATCATGGGCTAAATGAAGAAGACTTGTTTTTCACTGAATATCACAAAACGAACGAAAGGTTATTTTTCAACTTTACTAGTTGCCTTACGGCTCCCGGAACCGTGTTATCGGTCTCAGGGTGAGGCTATACCTAACGAGTGGTCAGTTCTGTTGGTGGGATTTGTCGGATTATGTAAGTAAGTATTTTTAATTTAAAAAATCCCGGGATCAAACCTTGGTCTGCATTGGTATACCTAATACTATATAAACACTCGGTCACCGACGCAATAAATAAATAAAATATCGAAGCTGCAGTGAATTATGAACGCACGCGCATGTTTCACGAGTAAACTTGGAGCGTATCGATCCAAAATGGAGGATTAATCCTACAGATAGCGTACTTAGCACCCACGACCCTTCGATGCTACTTACGCACCCCTCAGAGCCCTGCAGTACGCCTTTGTCTGAGACCACCTTTGACCCTGCGTGCGCGCAGCTGCCTAACTATAGTGTACATAAACCTCGTCAGAAACGGAATTACTGATATTGTTTCCGAAGAATGTTTTTTTGAAGTTTTTTTTAGAGAGTTCATGGTTCATGAATGAAATTGTAAATCTATACAAGTGATATTTCCTGACTTTGTCTCATTTATCATAAATATGTATGAAATTTGGACAAAAGTTTTGCTATTTTTGATATACTAAGAAAAACCCCAATGGGGTAAAAAGGTGTACTTATAAAAGTTTGTATTGAAAAAAAAAATATTTCACTGGCGAAGCCTGGGGAGGAAAGCTAATAAAAAGCCTTTTATATAGATTTAGGACTCCTAAATTAGAAGCCATAATATTTGAAATGATATTTCAGGAGAAATCACCTAAATTAAGTTTACTGAAGAAAATATAATTTATTATCTTGGAAAAATTTAAATATATTTTTTTTGTAAATCTTTGAAATAATTCACGAAGAATCGAAAACGTTCGCGTAGATAGCATACAAAACTAAAAAAACTTAACACCGACGTTCACTTTCCGAAATCCAATACTTTGTTTAAAGCCAGTGGTAAGCCACTGTTCGCAAACAAATAAGAAAAAAAATCCGTGAATTCATCCATCATAACCGCAGAACATCTTTCGCCTATAAAAGAGGAGCACGCGCCTGGCAGATGCGTTTTGCAAAATCTGTATAGATAGTTTAATATTTATGTAGGCACCTACGTATTTCATTTATTGAACTCCCCAATACTAAAGATATCAAAATAAATGCAAATTTATCGCAGTGATATCGTTGGCTGTAAACGGTATTATGATCACACGATTTTTTTAAAGAAAAATTATAGACATATTTATTTCTGTGGCTGTAACTTATTAGACGATCATCCCCAGCCCCGACTTTAAATTTTAAAGACAATCCTTTGTTTTATATTTTATATCTGTATTAAACATACGGCGTGTGTTAATTTTTCTCCCAAAATTAACCCCAAAATAGAAATTATGTACCAAATTTCAACATTTTTCGTCCAGTAGATTTATTCGGAGAAAATGAGCGTGATAGACGAACAGACAGACACAAGAGTGATCCTATAAGAAGATCCAAAATTATAAAATCGCAAGACTAATCTTAGGATATACATCCATATGGCATGACACGCGACAAGAGAGTCTGTCAAAGGTGCATATCACAACCCCTTTCTCCGCAAAGCTATTATTACACATCACAATCGACCCTAGAAAAGTATTTAATTCGTGAGGGTCTTTAGAATTGATCGAAATAACTAACAATAGACTGGTGACCTGGTGTCCAATAGCCCTTGTGTTAAGTTTGCCGAAATATAAATTTCCTTATTAAATACAAAATAAAATCTTTACGATTTTCATGGTTTAGAATAGGTGGCAAGCCTGTTGCTGCACTAAATGTAATGTAATCTGTAATTTTAGGCGAGACATCCTTAAAAAAAATCTTAATTTTACTTTGCTTAAAAAATTTGGTCAAATAGTAGGTGCTAAATTTTCAAAGGGACAGCATTTTTTGATACAAATTATTTCGCTTGACCTGGGATTTGAACCAGAGCAAGCCACTTATAAGTAACTAACCAACATTTCTGAGGGTCTAGCACGAATTGCTTACGTCGTCCTATAGTTATCGATGCCGAGCCAAATTCAATCTGTTCTTTGTTCACAAACATGAGAATAATCAGCTTGAAAAACATTGTCCCAAATAAAAATTTAATTCTAAAATTGATTTGCAAAAAAAACTCATTTCATCCCTTAAGACATGCCCGCATGTCAAAGACCATATGTTCAATCAAGACAAGGTGCGGATATTTCAAAGAATAGAAACTCTTTCGCCATTGTGGATATCTTCTTGTGGCGAAAGGTGCAAATGTTGAAGTAGGTCAAAATTTCAAGTTTTTGCTACCTTATTTTTTGCATTTCATTTTGATATTTTGATCATGTTCATTATGGTTATTTAAAAGATACTCATGAAATTGATTCATAGTACCTACCTACCTACCTATCACACATCTGTTTCGATTATACGAAATTATGTAATAAAACAAAGTCACCGCGTCTGTCTGTGACATTTACATGAAAAAACTACTAAACGAATTTTGTTACGGTTTTTTCTATAGGTAGATTAATTCACGAGGAACGTTTACGGGCATTAAACATGGACCTATCATGTTTAGGAGCTGAGCAATAATAGTATAAGTGAATTAAGTCGTAAAATTAATCAGCTCCTTGCTATACAACATAAGTAGGCTGCATATTTTTTAAATAGATTTTCGTAGAAACCAAGTTACGCCTTCTTGTTTAGTGGTGTCGAACCATTTATCGTTGTGAAACTGAAAGAATTAGGTAGTTTAGGGGTCAGATAATGACATACCTAATTTTTATACTGTGAAATTTACAGACACGGGATTATTTCTTTTTGGATCTATTTCCACGCGGGTGAAACCGCGGACACAAGATTGTCTATAATAATTAGATTCGCCAAAAATTTGATGAATAATCAAATGGAATCAAATAAATTTTATTGATGTAGATCTGATAATGGGATCCTGGAAAAATCGAGAACTCTTCAAATTTGGGTATTTATTTTTATAGTGACTTGTGCATTTGCTTTCGGAAAGCACACTTTTCAGTGCATAATTTTTTGAAGCCAATACACTTTTTTTTTAAATGCAATTATTATTTATGAAACTAAATGGTTCCTTAACAACTTTTCAATTAAAAGTAAAATTCGACAAGGATACAACCATATGAAATAAAAGTTAATAACAATTACCATCAAATGTCATGGATTTCTCACAGCGGTTGTAAGCATCAAGACTTGGGTAAACAGATGGTGAATTTTATTGTAAAGTTAGGGGACGAATTGAGTTATAGGGACGCGTGCGGACTTAAACACCACACATTATATACCAAAACGGCGTATTAGAATATAATAATCTATAATGCTTCTTTGACGAAAAAAGTTGCGAGTAAAACTCGCGCGCTGAGTTGAACATACAAAAAATGTATTGATCGATGGAAATATTAAAAGTACACACAATCGCCGAGCATGTATGAAAGGTATGATGAATATAAAAAAAGCGAAAGAGGTATATCAGGATCGTAACAAATGGCATTCGATTGTCTCTACCTACCCCTCTTGGGATAAAAGGCGTGATGATAGATATTGGCATTTTGAAAAAATTACTATTCGTGATCTGAAACGTTTCGAGTAATCCTTCGATTTTTTTTAATGTAATTTGAAGGACCCCAATGACCAATAATCTACTGAGAAAGAAGGAAATTCACATAGGTACCATTACAAAAACAAATTCAAATGAATCATAATATTTACAGTCGGTACAACAGATTGCGCGCAAGACAGGAAGCGCAGTGATGAAGCACGTGCCCCACAAAGAGAGAAACGGAAAACATATAATTATCTTATATAGCGAATATAATAGGTACGATATGACATGTACTTGACAACATTGAGTAAAGTGAACTACTTGTCATATCCTGATCAGGTTATAAAGATATTAACATTATAATAGAGAATGTAAAGAATCATTTGTGCATTTTTGTCCTTTTTGAAAATGACAAGTGTTACAAAGACGAACAGTTGAAAAGTGTTTTTATTTACGAACATTATATTTTAAGGAAGAAAAAATATCTAATGAATATCTAATATATAAAAAACCGGCCGAAAGTGCGAGTCGCGCACGAAGGGTTCCGTACCATTATCTATAAAAACGGCAAAAAAAATCACGTTTATTCTGTTTTTTAGTATTTGTTGCTATAGCGGCAACAGAAATGCATCATCATCAAATTTCAACTGTCTAACTATCACGGTTCATGAGATACAGCCTGGTGACAGACGGACGGACAGCGGAGTCTTAGTAATAGGGTTTCCGTTTTTACCCTTTGGGTACGGAACCCTAATAAAAAGGGGGGTAAGGGGGAGAACGGAATAAGATCTATCCGACCCCAAACGATACACCTAGCTAGGATAGTGGCTGGAAGAGGCTACAGCGAGCCTGAAGACCTAAATAGTCTCAAATGGTCTGGTGCAGAAGGCAAGGAGAAACCACTGCACTATTCTTCTTAAGACAGCCATTCAGCTTCTTAACCAAGGCGAGGCAATACAATAGTCACGCTGTGGTCCGCCATGATTGACCACGACTGCTCTGTCAAGAGCACCACGACTAAGAAAAATATATATAAATATTAATATGTATTTATTTGTACGTTTTCTATAGACTCAAAAACTACTGGATTGATATGAAAAAATCTTTTTCATCTTATTGTTCGCTCTTAGTCTTGTGCGATAGGCTATTTAACATCACGCTACCTACCCAAGAGGATGAAATGAAATTAAATTCAGGATTTTTGAATCTAAATTTGAAATCTACAGCAAAAGACCCCACCCAGTTCCGTAAATATTTAGTGTTAAAAAATTTCAGATTCTTTCTCAAATCTGTTAGTATCCATAGTGTATTGTCTATGCTGTTTAACCGCTGTCAATTGTCTAAGAGACTCAAAACCACTATACTAGGAAAATAAAAAATCAATACTCGACGACTAATACGAAAGAATAGCAGCGGCAAAAGCAATATTTAAGATAAATCTAAATGAGAACAAATTAAATGTTGCACTGATTAACAACTTAATTATTTCATAATAGACGTAAATGCATAAATAAACATGAGTCGGAGATAGTTTAGGAACAATTGGCATTCCCACAGTCCGACGAGTACATCGCACCCTCGCAATGAGTGTAACGAAATTAATGTATATTTTAGTACTGGTTGCAAAATAACGAGACGACAAAAAATATATGTTTCGGAATATCTAATTTATTTAAAGACTAGCCTTTTGCCAGAAGGCTTCATCCGTGGATATTTTCGAACAAAATAAATAGTTTAGAATCGGTTTAGTAGTTTGAGAGATTACCCCCTACAAACAAACTTTATCTATTGTGGAGATCTGTATTTACAGTCAAAAATATTTCTTTACTTTATAAACTTTCAATTATATATTTTGACGAGTAAATTAAACAAAATAATGCGTGCTGACAATAAAAAATAGGGTCAGAGACACTAAAACATTCACGCTTCCTACCAATTATTGTGTTGAGTGTCGAGTCACAGAATATAACGGCTATTAAGTGCACAACACACATGCAATCGATTGTCCCCAAATAATATTTTTACTTTGGTTTTGATATACATTCCTTTCATTTCATACAACTAATTTGAAAAATACACCAAATTCTAGGTCCGTGGGGCCTAAATGCAAAAAAAATATTAAAGATATAGGTATGGACCCACGAATCAGCATCGCGATTTAACGAGGAAATGCAGCCAGTATTCTTGCCACTATTTCACGCGGATCTGGTTTATTTAGTTATTTTTAATATTTAATTCTAAGGTTTTTATATTGTTGTGTGAAAAAAACTTATTAAAAATACACCATGGATTGTTCTGAAAATAAAATATAAATGAAATTATTAACACGGTAGTTTAAAATGTCAATCAGTTGTATCTTGTATACCAAGTTTGTTGCAAACGGTACTGTCGGAAAATGAAGCGGCTCCTTGGTGCGTGACTCGAAGGTGCGCGCCGGAAACACCATTGTAGCCTGTAGTAGTCACCGCTTCCTGCTTCCGTGCGTTATGGCCACCTATTTCCGTTTGTATACTTGATTATTTTGTTGACGGTATCGTGATCTTACTAACAAGTTAAGTGTTGTTTCTTTCAGAATATTTTTCAAAAAAAACATTTTTTTTTCTTATTATTATTTCCTTATGTGAGATTTGTATAGCGAGACGCTCACGGCCGCCATTTGAACGAATAATTAATTTAATTTTGGGGTTTTTTATTTACATGTCTACAGATTCAATAATAAAAAATTAATTTTTACATATAGATACTATAGGAAATATCGCATATAAAAAGAGAATTTCAAAGGAGAAATTTTCTTTCGGAAACCTAAAGTATTTGTAAATTCAGTTCGATTCTAAATTTTAAGATTTGAAAAGTATCGAGAAGCTCACGAAGAGAAGAGAGAGAGAGAAACCTAGATCAAGTATCTAAATAACAAAAGTCAATAAAAAGTGCTATTTTCACGTAGCACAAAAAATTAAAAAACAACGGAGATAAAAGATATCGAGAGCTTTTTATTCGATGTCTCATTCATTGGTTCATCTCTAATTATGATTCGTGGATGCAGACAGCCACTTTAGAATCTCATATCTCAGAATTGTTAATTGACAACAAAAAACATAGTTCCCCGCTGCGTCTGTATATCTGTGCCCTTTTCACGGAAATAACAGAACGGATATTGTTTCAGATTTCACTATTAGGTAGGTTGATTCACCGGAAAGGGTTACGAGTATTAAACGTATATCTATCATGATTAGGATTAATAGTATAAGTGAATCAAGTCGAGAAAAAATTAGCTCTAGCGAGTTTTTATGGCGTAGGTATGCTGTCTAATCTGTCAGAGATATAACAAAATGATGTAGGAAAGAATTGTGTAGAATAAAATGATCTACAAAAAAGTCAGCGGTTGCATATATCTATCTCTAATTGATAAGTAGTTATAAGCGTATTTATGTAGGTATTCAAATTGTTGTACACCTTTATTGTACTCGTGTGAAACCGGGGCAGGGTCACTATTAAAAAATAAACTCAAAAGTACTGGACCAATACGTAAAAATACGTAGACGGGCTACACTAGATGTTGGTTTCACATTACCACGGACGAAGCCGCAACGGAAAGCTAGCTTCAAATAAAATTGTAAAAATTAAAACTAAACCCTTTCATATTACATCGTAATATAAAAAGTAAATAGGCACTTGAAATTATTTTTTTTATCCATTTTCTTAATACGCCTGAAAAACTGCATGCAAAAGCTAGTTCAGTCATAAAGGTTTCCCATATCGTCGACGCAAACCCGGCTTATGCGCCTAGTTAATGCGAAATACGTCGTATCCCGACATAATGAGAGACTCAAGTAGAACCTAACTTGTTTACATTGTATCTTTATTGTGTTTTTTTATCTCGTATTCTTTCGTAGCATCGCAATAAAATGTCATTTTCCCCGTTTTCTTGCCGGCTTTTGTTCATAATGAAATGACGAAAATGTAGCCCGTTTGACGCGATATATTTTTAATTAGCTCTTAGAGGGTTGTGTGTTTTCTTATGTGTCTTCATGTGAGCCTTTCTACTTTAGAATTTTCGGATTTCTTTTTTATCTCACGCCTAAGCTGCTTGCGGTTTTTTGGTCTTCATTTTGTAAGTTGATATTTGAACTTTTGAGTTTTTAACATTTTCGTTGTTTATTAGTTTGAGTTTTAGATGTTTTGTTACATTCAAGAAGTTTGTTTAGAGCTCTAGTATTTGGAGTCAATAGTCTTTATAAAATCTTTTATATTATTCCCAAACTTGGTCAGTTTATTTGAGAAAAACTGGGTAGAAGAAATAGCTCAATTTTTAAATTGGGGTTCACTCTTTCAATATTTCATGACAAAGACAAGAATACAAGCTTTCCTTGAGTCACAAGAAATTAATACTTATCCTTCATAATAATAAAACAAGTAAAATAATATAAAAAAATAATGTGGTAAATAATTGTGTAATATATATTTCAAAGAATACTATTAGAGAAATACCAATTAATTACAGAATAGATATCGTAAAGCGAGAAAAACTCCTCGGGCCGGCAAAGCGAGTATGGTCGTCAACAAAAGTAGCTTGCGCGGTACTGTCGCCAACAAAGCGGCTAATCACACCGTGTGTGCGTGGCCTGGTTTCATACAATGTCTACTGCCTGATTAAGAGGATTGTCTCCATAGTCGTTCCTCGGATATTAAAAGCTGTCTTCGAACGGAAAAATGGCTGATATTTATATCACAGAGTGTACAGAGGGGAGTCGCGGGTCTATATTGGACATAAAAAGTATGATTTATGAATTATTTAAAATCAACGATATGTGACTGTTACATTGATTATATCAAGGTAAATTATTTGAAAGAGTTAAATAATTTATTTTGGCCTATTTATGGGGGCGCGACACTAATAAGGTTGAGAAAAGGGAAGTGTAGCTTCCTGAACTAGCCTCAACAAAGATGATCTTGAAAAATTGTCTGTGGATTTTCTTGCCATTCCTTTTCCACAAATAATGTTTCAGTGTTGTCGCTATGCATTTATGTTTAATTAACCTTATTTTGATTATGATTTCATAATGACACAATTTCATATTTGAAAATACTATGGTCTAGTATAGGTACGACGACTAGGTTTTTTATGTTTCTTTAGTAAGCGTCATGAGAAGATTGTTTGTAAATAAACATTCAGATGCTTGAAACATTTTTCATGTATTTTACTGAACGAAGGGCATTTTTCAAAGTTTTCAATATAGAACGTAACAAACAACATAGAATTTAAATGTACATAGAACTGTGACTATAAGTATTTGACATGATTACATAATTTCTTTATTCTCCTGACGTTTACTTTAGACATTATAAAGTGCGTATTCCTTACTGTATTTATCTGTATACTGTGACGATACCGTGTGTGTTGGAGAAAGTTTCTCGGCCTTAACATTATGGTGCGCTTTTGTTTGGTTGCTTTCGTGTGGATTGTGATTTGTTGGTCGCATTGTCGTTTTTCTCTGCTACATTGAGCAAGCTAAATAGTAAACACTTTTACAAAATGCATATTTCTATCTATCTATTATCACGCCTTTCATCCCAAGAGGGGTAGGCAGAGACAATCAAATGCCATTTGTTACGATCCTGACATATCTCTTTTGCTACTTTTATATTCAACATCATACCTTTCATACAAGCTCGGCGATTGTGTGTACTTTTAATATTTCCATCGATCAACATATTTTGTAGGTATATGTTCAATAAAAGTACATCTATGTCGTCCTCTGCCAGCATTTCCTTTCACTTCAGCCATATAAACCTGTTTAGTCAATCTTTCATCCTTCATTCTTTCAACGTGTCCAAACCATCTCTATTTACTAATTTAATAAAACGTAACCCTGTAAAAAGTATTTAATAATTAGCTGTTTATAGTTTATTAAATCTATGCTTCTATATTAATATTATAAAGAGGTAAAGTTTGTAAGTTTGGATGTAAGGGGTAATCCCTCAAACTACTAGACCGATTCTAAAGATAATTTTATGAATAGAAAGCTACGATATCCCTAAGTATATTACTCATATATTTTACTTTGTTCGATTATATCGACGGGCGAAGCCAGGGGCGGAAAGCTAGTGTAAATTAAATTGCGTCGGTACAAAGTCACTTCTGTAAAAAATATACCAAAATTTAAGGGAGAAGCTTATGATATTTAATGTAATTTTTATTTGGAAAATGTATAATCAAATATTTTTCACATGGGTTCATCTCTTTATTCCATGTCGATAAAGTTGGTTTGTCCAATAAATAATCTCTAAAAAAAATATCTGAATCATTAAAATCAGGTGAGAGGACCAAGAGAAAGTTGGGAGGAAATTATGCTTACACGAGAAATATTTGTAACACCTTTCTCCGGAAGTTCAACCCTCCCCAACTATTTGAGATTTCTTTTAGACAACAGTCTTACTCTACATTTATCTAAGTACATATATCTATTCTGATTTTTTTTCGCGGAGAAATTTGTCCAATTGGTTCAGTTGTCACAACGTGATTAAGTAACAAACATACTTTATATAAACATTATTTATTATTAATGAGCTTTTGCCTGTGGTTTCACTTGCGTGGAAATAAAACAAAGAAAAGAAACAATATATTTAAAAATGCTGTAATATATTTAAAGCCCCATCACCAACCTCTTTTCTGGGATAAAAACTTTCATATTTTCTAATCCAGAATACTAACTATTTATTCTCCAAGTTTCATCCGAATCCGTTCAGCTATTGGGCAACAAACGTCCAAAAACCAAACTTTCACATCTATATAAATATTTTTTTCCCAGAAAATTGGAAAATTCGGGTAAAACTAAAACTTAACTCAATAGGGGATGAAAGTTAAAGTTAAGTCCACGGGCGAATTCAGGGCGAAAAACTAGTTTAATAATAATAATAATAATGTAGTGTAGGTATAGGTATATATAATTATTTTAATTGTGTGGGAAAACTCTTGAACACTTCAAAAGAATCTTCCGAAAAGTGGTATTTCCTTCTTTGGGGTGTCTCTGATCTCACGACACTTTAAATATAGGGTTTGTGAACATTTTTGTTAAATTTTCGAAATTATTTTTCACTTCCTATACAATAAATGTTTCAACCGTATCATATGCGGACTCAAATATCATCAAAATCCGTCTATCGTTACGGTCTTTTATTTGACAATTTTCCCATCTTTTATATTAATATAGTTATACCTTTAGATGAGTTGCCAGTTTTACAATACAATCTGCCTAACTGAAAAACCTATCGTTGCTTGAAGAAAATATAATGTTAAAAAAATTGGTATCTCGGTGAGTAGACGAGAAAAATGAAGCTAAGTTTTACTATATTAAACTGCAGTGGAAATGCGGTCTTTACGTAGAATGTGTGATATAAAGCGTATTGATCGCATCCGGAACGATGTCATTAGAAAAGAATGACACGTTAAAAGAATGAAGGATGAAAGATTGACAAAAAGGTTTATATGGAAGAAGTGAAAGGAAATGCTGGCAGAGGACGACCTAGGTGTACTTTTATAGACCATATAAAAAAATTATTGATCGATGGAAATATTAAAAGTACACACAATCTCCGAGCATGTATAAAAGGTATGATGAATATAAAAGAAGCGAAAGGGATATGTCAGGATCGTAACAAATGGCATTCGATTGTCGCTGCCTACCCCTCTTGGGATAAAATCCGTCTCGTGATGGTCGCTTTTATTAAAAAAAAATCCGGTTATTTTTAAGTGCCAACCCTAAGTTATGAAAGCTAAGAGGGGTTTCCTTAAGACGTTGGCGGGCATGTAAACAGCATTTATCGTCGGTAAAAACCGGGTTAAGTACCTTTACACTTGGGGGAGGAAACATGTGTGTCTTAAAATTAATAGCCTGTGGTTATTGTGAGGGATAATTTATAAAGAAATTTGATTTTATAGTCGGTGGCCGAGTGGTTGAGACGTCTTATATTAACTTGGTGGACCACGATTCGATTCCGGCCATGTACCAATAAGTTTTTTTTAATTAAAAACTTATGTACATAATCCGACAAACCACACTTAGAGGATTTTCCATCTCATACATCAACAGAACTGGCCACTCGTTAAGTATAGCCTCACAAATACCATCGGCTAAACTAGGGAGACTTTGTCTTCGACTGGTACCGATAACACGATTTTAGGAGCTGTAGGCAACCTAAGGCAACTCGTGGAAAGGAAAAAAAAAATGTGAACTAATTTCTACCTCATCCGAGGGGTATTTTTTATGTATCTTTGGAACCATTTAACATATCGAAATTTAAAAACAAACTGCAGATTCTAAATCTTAGTACCCACTCTGATTCCTGAAACTTTAATCAAAGATCATTAAGCCGTTTTGGAGCTATTTCTGTACGAACATTGGGGCAGAGAGACCGTTTCAACATTTTGAGACGATTTTTTTTTTGAATAATCGAATTTATTTACAACTAGCTTTCCGGCCCGGTTTCGGCCGTGGAGCTCGTATTAACTTCCATTCCCTATTATGATCTTGAGTTCATAAAAAAATCGTTTTTTCCAATTTATTTTCCCTAAACACCTTATTCAGACTACAAACATTTAAAAAGATTATCCAAATTGGTCCAGCCGTTCACAAGTGTTGATCTTAGAAATTAACATCATTTAATTTTTTATTTTTATATCTATAAATTTAGTAAGATGATAATTGCGAACCCATTACAATTTTCATTTTAATTCTTAACCTGTGGCAATTTTTTTTCTATTCTCTTTTATTATGTAGCGTTCTAAAACCAAAACAACTTACCACCAGGTGGGTTATAAGTCACATGTCGTGTAAATAAAAAAAAATTACGCCAGCAAAAAATACCTATTTCATTCATAAAGAGGAGATAAAACACCTTGATTTTACGGATCATCATTTTTTGTGCAAATGTTTAAATAAATATTAGCTACCTATTTCATATTATTGACGAGCTTAGGGATGCCAGGCATCCGAATTAAACCGGACATGGTTAGGCTTTTTGAACGCTTGTCCGGGCAAAATTAATATTAGACTAGGGTTTTTACCTATCACTTCTAAAAAAAATTATAGGCACCTCATTAAAAACACTAATTGATCTATCTATCTATCTACCATCACGCCTTTTTCTTCCATGAGGGGTAGGCAGAGGCATACCACGTTTGCTACGATCCTGACATACTTCTTTCGCCTCTTCATCATACTTTTCATACATACACGGCGATTGTTGTTACTTTTAACACTGCTTTCAATCAATCAATATTTTTATATGGTCAATAAAAGTACCTACACCTTTTTTTATTTTAATAAAATCAAATGAATCTACTATCGTCTGGTATTGAGCAAAAGTGAAGGCAAAAACTGCAAACAATAGGCAATCTTCACATTCACATTTGCTATGTAGAAATTTGGGTTGTTTTGTAAATTTTCTTTTTGCTTCTGCCATATAATTCTTTCATCCTTCATTCTTGCAACTAATTTCAATTGTTAAAAACAATGTTCGGCCTGACTTTCTGATTTTAGTCCTGGCAACGCTAGACGAGTCGGCGAAAAGGTTAATTCCCGTTTGGACGGAAGTTTGGCACAAAAGGTTTTTAATACATTTTTTTTCTAGAGCGAAACATCAAGAGCATATGTTTTTAGAGCACGCGCTGTGTAAGAGCACCTTTAGGGACATTTGCGAATCTTTCCCTTTTTCAATAAATAGGAGATAATTTCTTTTTAATCACCTTTCTTCTATTTTTTTAACTTCACAAAGTCTTCCTCTATTAGCTATACCTAACGAGTGGTGGTCAGATCTGTTGACGTATATATTTAGATGGAATATATAATAATAATTATAAAAAAAAACCCATTGGTAAATGGCCGGGATCCGGGATCGAACCCGTGGTCTGTCTAGTTAATACCAGAGATCTTAACCACTCGGCCACTGATGCACAATTTTTACCTATACTATCAAATTACTATATATTATATTATTAAATATTTATATATTAAATTATTAAAACATATCACTATAATATGACAAAGCTTTATACTACACTTTATACTATACTACTGAAATATTTCCGAAACCACGCCAGATAGCTTTTTGAAGTAAAAAGCAACATTCAAGTAAGGACAGTATGTAAATAGGTTTTATTGTACAATATGAAACTGTTTTCAGGATTCTTTTAACTTCATGAAGCTAACTTGTATGGTTTAGAAAATATTTAGATTTTTTTTAGTACTTTGCAAGTGGCTTATTTATTTGCAAGTGTATTTTGACAGGAACGTTCAATAAAATATAATGTACGCGTTTAAAAGACAATTGTAATAATATGAAGGACTCAAATGCACACAATAAAGTACAATGACCTAACAAACAGACACCCAATCAAACAAGACTCATCCGTTGACAAGAAACCCTATGCCGCAGCCATCTGGAAATGTAACCGGTGATCATACGAAAAAGGGTTTAATATTTTTTCACCGACTACAAAATAAAACATACCATCACGGTATTTATAAGTTGAGGTGTGGTGACAACAGTAATAGTGTCTACTTGTGGCCAGTCCCATAAACGGATAACCTAGATTAGAGACTACGAAATAGCACTTAGGTTTTTCCCTAAAATTTGTTACGTTAATGCGTCGGTGGCTGAGTGGTTAAGATGGCTGGCATTAACTTGGGGAACCACGGTTTCTATATGGGGTTTCTATGATTAAAAACTTATGTAGGTAGGTACCTATATAATCTGACAAACCACACTTAGAGGCTTTTCCATCTAAATATACCTTAACAGAAGAAAAAAATCTAGGTTATCTCTCCCAAGCACAAACAGTCTATTTGAAAGTGTGCTTAGATTTTTAAGTGTAACTCGATAAATGTAGACGTTGTTACTATATAATCAATAAAACTGGTAAATTTTTAGCTTCCTTGGGCACGTAGAAATCGTCGAAATCTTTGAGTTTTTAAGTTTAAATTATTCCAACATAATTGATTTGTTTTCATATTGCTCAGTCGGATATTGTTATATCCTTTTGTTAAGTGATAATGTGCCATCCACTTAGGAAACTGGGGCCTTTTATGTATGTCGAATGTCTGATAAAAGAGGTCGGGACTATATTATGAACTGTAGAGTTATAAACATATAGGTACAGCTGTAAGATTTAATATTATATTTGTATTTTCATTTAAAAAAATCTCCCCGAAAACGATGATGACGTCGTATCTTGCAAACCAACAAAATTATGGTCACAGATTAGATAAAATAACAAGAAAATAACTTAGTCAGTGACAGGTTGACATACCTACAGTTATTATAATATAGTTACTAGTCTGTGGTTATTTATTTGACATTTAGATGAAAGTGACGTAATTTCCGTTGCCGTGACTGGAAGTAAGAATTAAATATATTTCATTTAGATATTAAACAAATAAATAAACATTATTTTCACTATTTTCAGTGATTTCATACATTATAAACTATATATAAAAACATTTTTGTGTATTTATTTTCGTGTTTGTTTGCTTGTAAACAGAAACTAATATTGGTTAATGTAAAGATAAACCTCTAAACTCTAAGACATTGGTAACTTTAATTGCCAAAATTCCTACAAAACCACACTAGTCTATTACCGAAGTTGTCCCACCATTGACAAGACGCGGGATACCTCACATGCTTGAAACTTGTAATTAACTTAAACTAATTTTGCTATACATTCCTTACCTTCACGCCTGTTTCCCAATAGCGTAGCCGGTAGGCAGAGAGAATGGAGCGCCACTTCTCTCGATAATTCTCTTGCTTCATCCACATCCATACATCGTTTCTAACATGCACGTCTATTTTTGATTAATGAAAGTTCGTCTTGGTCGTTCTTTCCTTGTTAGTTCTTTCGGTACTGTAATACTTTATATATTTGCTTCATCATTCTTTCATCACACTTTCTTTCAACATGTGGACATCTCATCAACAGTATTCCCGTATCAATTTTATATACTTATTGTGGCGGGCATGTCCAATAACGCCCGTGGAAAATGTTATATGAGAATTTATCCAAAAGACTTTTAGGGATGAAAAAGTAAACTTTGTCACTCTCTAAGCACGTCGATTTCTCTACGCTTAGTTTGAAGTGTCAGAAATCAAATTCAATCTCAAAAAAATATTTACATTTTTAACAGCATTTTAAAAAAATTGTAAAATCTTGAATATTCTATTATAACTTATTACAAAAATCGACAAAATAAATTCTTTGAAGTGTAGCCAAGCAATATTCAACCTTATATCGTGTCTAATAAAAGTATCCACACACTGGACTAGAAATCGTATTTTTTCCGAGGATTTAACCAGTATAAAACTATCTAGACTTTCATGTCGTAATTAAAATAAAAAGTAAGCACACGACCAAGAATAAAAAAAATAAACACCCATTAAACGCGAACAAAAGAGGTAAAAGGCAAGTCGGGACACAATTAAAACAAGAAATAATAAGGAGAATGCGATAATATGTATTATTATAATGGAAATAATAAAGGAGATGACAATTTGTAGGGTTGGAGAGACGCACCTGGCTGGCACGCGACTGGCGGGGCTCGCGGGGTTTATTGTTCTTATAGTTGTTTGGACAAAAATAATACAATCGGTCTTTGGTCGGTCATAGGTTCAATACCCAATTAAATCGCGTTGCCGTAGTTAAGAAAAATATAGGAGAAAATAATTAATTATCTTATATAAAAAAATAAGTTGTCGAAATTGGTATATATTTCGTCGAGATATTACTAAAAATATACTATAAAATTTCTTCTAGAGAACCAATTTTTATGAAAAAAGGATGTGACTAATCTGAAAGAATTATCTGTCGAATAAAAAAATAATAATCAAAATCGGGTACGTCGGTGGTCTGGTGGTTACGACATCTGGTATTAACTAGGTTCGATCCCAAATCCTGGCCATGTCGCAATGGGTTTTTTAATTAAAAACTTATGTACATAATCCGACAAACCACACTTAGAGGCTTTTCCATCTAAATATACCTCAATAGAGCTAGCCACTCGTTAGGTATAGCCTCACAAATACCATCGACTAAACGAGGGAGAGACTTGATCTTCCGCTGGGTACACTGGTAACACGGTTTCGGGAGCTGTAAGGCAACTCGTGAAGAAAGAAAAAAAAACTGGCGGATATATCTACATATAAAAAAATTACGCTCCGAATTATTGAGAACCTCCTGTCTTTCTAATAAGAATTTTATTATCTTATCTAGAATCAATAACTATATAAGTCTAGCTTTCCGCGCCAGCTACGCCTGTGGAGACATATTAACTTTCATCCCCTATTGATGTCTATCGTTCCCTTTATTCATACCTTGAGTTCATATAAAAATCTACTTTTCCAATTTTTCTTTCCCTAAAATCCTTATTCAAACAATTACAAAAATTTAAAAAAAAATGCCAAATCGGTTAGTGATGCGCTTACCAACGAACGGCATTTAATTTTTATTTATATACATTACAGTACATCAATCTAGCTACTACGAATTCTGCATTCCCGCGTTTATTTTTGAAACAACAATTTTCATGCAATATTCCGTATAATATCAGCTTTTACCGACTTTTTCGAGCTTATATGAGCTTTCATGGACGATTTATTTTTAAAGCTCAGCATAAAAATATACAAAATATTAGCCAATCTTTCTAATAGACTTCTCGCACTTCGGAGGTGACATAAAGTTATTCTAAAAATAAAAAAATATAAAGTGCTTACTACCTGTTATGTTTAATATGGACAACTGGCAAAAAGTGGACACTGTTACGGTGTCTCTAGCTACATCACAAGGTATAAAAGGCTGTTTTTTGTTTTTCTAGAGTAATTCTCTATTAACTTTCTGACCTTTGAATGTAAATTCGATTCGAATTCCCTTTAATTCAATCACATATTTAATATTGTACACGCGCAAGAAAAGTCAATAAAAGTACATACAAAGTGTTGCATTGTTTGTACCTAAAATACTTCCCCTCCTAGATTAAGGGTAAGTCACTGCATCGTGCCATCTGCTCGTACCACCTGGCCACCCCAAATAATTGTGGCATTTTCTGGTGGCGCTACTAAATTCCTCAAAGATGTATTGTTGTAAATTCAATGCTGGTTTCGTAGTAGAACCAGTTTGTGATTGAATTTGTATTGGATTGGAGTCCAGTTAGATAACAATAATAACTTTTTTTTTATAAAAAAATACCTATATGTCTTAGGTACTAATAAAAAATTGAGATAGTTTAGCTTATTCAAAGTAAATATTTTTTTTTACAATCAAAATAATTATAAATAATGGGGGACACTGTTCCCGCAAATGAGACGACTTAGATCGCCTTTCACATTTAAAACCATTTTTCTAGAGCTCTGCGCGACACAAAACAATACCAACGGAACCTAAAGTAACTTATTGATGGTTAAACTTATGGCCAGATGACGACAATATTAGCGGTGGGAGGGGGATCCGTCTATGGCACCTCCTTTTAGTCTTAGTATTCGTAGTTTAATCATACAGGATCTGGTTCAAGTATTGAAATAAGTGACAGCAGGTACTTATATGAACACTAGCGACCCGCCCCGGCTTTGCACGGGTAGGCTAAAAAATGGTTATTGTGGGTTATCCCTAAGAGATAGACATATACCATCGAGGACTTTTTAATAGACCTTTTTAAGTTGTACAATACTGTAGTACATTCTTTTGATTTATCTCGTAGGGTTCAGCCAGCGTTTGCAACGTAAGCGCAAAAAAATGTGTTTATTTACGATATCACATTAGAAACCTCTAAAATTATCAAGTTTCTCTACTATATTATGCATGTTATATACATATAAACCTTCCTCTTGAATCACTTTATCTATTAAAAAAACTCGCATCTAAATCCGTTGCGTAGTTTTAAAGATTTAAGCATACATAGGGATATAGAGACAGAGAAAGCGACTTTGTTTTATACTATGTAGTGATAGTGATATGAAAACAAAACGTGTTCTGTCTGTGCTCTGAACAACTAACTTTTATTTTTAGGTAAAGGAGTATGCAATATAAAATGGTATTTGATTTCCCCTGCCTTACTCATTCATAATTACTTAATCTATTCGTCGTTTAGAAGAAGAAAGTAGCTTTAAAAGTTTATATTCGCTATGACGAAGCATTTTAACAACAAACACAAGAGCACGAAACTTGCAAAACGATGTGTCGATGATAAATTGTAACGTATAAACTTCACCACACGCATATAGACCAGGATCTGACATCCATAACAATATGGGTTTACATCAATTTGAATACCTACATATATATGCTTATAACTACTTATCTATTAGAGATAGATATATGTTACCACGGACTTTTTTGTAGATCATTTTATTGTGCACAATTCTTTCCTACATAATTTTGTTATATCTCTAACGGATTAGACAGCATACCTGCGCCATGAAAACTCGCTGAGGCTAACTTTTCCCTGACTTGATTCACTTATACTGTTACTTAAGACGATACCTACACTCAAATAAAATCATAGTTTGAGGGGCGTGGCCTAGCTGCATACAATACTCTAGCGCTACCTTAGCGCTACGTGATCAATTGGTCTCTCCGCTGAATCTCTCTCTGTCGCATTGCATAGAAACAAAAGAGAAGAGGTGCACGGAAGGTGCTTGGAACAAACGTCCTAAGTGACAAATCAAAAATAATTTATTTAAATTAAAGAAGTAGCTTTCTTGAAAATCTAAATTAACATCTTACTTTAGTAATAGATGATACAAATTTATACTTAATTTAATAAACAATACTTCATGTACTAATGAGAAATTTGGAAAGGAGACTATTTTCAGAGGCTACTTTGCAATTTTTTTCTATCGAGCAAAGTTTCTTAAAACATGTTATACGATTAACAGATTAATATGAAATATGATTAATTATAACATGTAATTTTTTCTGTATTTGTAAGAGCTTTAGGTTTCACTCAAAACGATTTGAAAAATATGATTTAATATGAAGGTAGCCTCTTAAACTGACAGACAGACGTGGTGGGAGACTTTGTCCGTGAAAACAGAGTTTTTTTTATAAATTTAATCACCGAATTTAATCAGAAAATTCGAAATAGAGATATCTTTAATTTTCTGATAAATAAATAAAATCTTTATTTAGTGCTAGTCCAATTTCAAGTGATCATCTCTTCTTCAGCGGGGAAATGCAGCCAGTATTCTTGCCACTATTCCACGCGGACCTAATTTATTTAATTATTTTTAATGTTTAGATTAGACTTAAGGTTTTTATAATATTATGTGTAAATAATTAAAATTAATAAATACAAGTTAAATTTTGGAAATATATTTTGCAGCTATCTCCTGTACTAAAAGATCCTTAACACTTACGACCGACATGACTTACAATAGAATACTTAGGGGTAACTTTTATTATTAGCGATGTTAATTAAAATATACTAGGCACCGCAAAACAAGATTACAAAATGTATTCAGTAGAATAATTAATACCACTTTTCAATACATTTTTATTAGTTTTTCTCCCATCTTTATCCGTGAAAATCTTATTTTCTTTCTTCATCGACTTTTTTCATCTATACAATATTATAAAGAGGTAAAGTTGCTTGTAAGTTTGGATGTAGGGGGTAATCTCTGAATCTGCTGATCCGATTTTAAAAATTCTTTGACTAATAAGAAGCTACAAGCCGACGCCGGGGGGCTGCGGAAAATTACTCGAAGATAAAGTTACAAAATTTATTCAGTAGAATAATTAATAGCTACAACTTTTTTTTTACATTTACTTTTACTAGCTACCGCCTGCCTTGGTCCGTGATAACGTTATCTTTCATAGAATCGACTTCTTTCATATGAAATAAAAATAAAAAGCATAACTTGAATGCATTTTTAAAGTTTTTAAAATAAGAGAAAAACCAACATTCTCTTTTCAAAAAATATAGAAAAGTGTGGGTAGTACTGCATTATATTTCGAGTAATGATCGCTAAGATTGTACGCTTCATCTACCGAACGCTTCTCTCCTTAATGAGATCCACCTTTAAACATGTCACCTCTTGAGTACAATGGAACGTAACGTGTGTGGATTTTTTTTCTTTTCACTAGGCGAAGAACCGCATCTATTCAGCCGTTGTAGAAGCGTTTAAAAAGATGAAGTTTAAGTAATGACCCGAGATGTGACGAGGAAAATGATATTTTACAGCGCTTCGTTAAATAGTGTGTCTGAGATAATTATTTCTGGTTATTTATTTTTTAAATGCTCTTTTCTTAGTTATTATGTATTTTATAGTCCGACTAGCTTTTCGTCCGGTTTTCGCGCGTAGAAATGTGACTTAGTACCGAATTTATCACGTATCGCATCGATTCGTTGCTCTGTGTTAACGTGAATAAAAAGCACAAATAAATTAACAAATAAACAAACAAACAAAAACACTTCTACTAAAAATACTTTCTATTGACTTCGTATTCTGTCTGCTGGGAACGATAACATGGTTCATGGGTATGTGATTTAATAGGAACTAACGAAAAAAGACGGAAGGAAATTCTTGTATCTCATCATACAAGTTTTTTCTTCACGGGTTGTCTTACAGCTCTCGAAAGTCCCAGGGTACCCAGCGGAAGACCAAGTCTCCCTCTTTTACCCAGTGGTATTTGTGAGGCTATACCTAACGAATGGCCAGTTTTATTAAAGTATTTAGATTGGTATAAAGAACCCATTGGTACATGGCCGGGGTGGAACTATGGTCTGGTTAATAGCAGACGTCTTAACCACTTGGCCACCGACAATTTTCTAAACCTTTTATACCAGGCAGTTGGCAGTCTGTTTCCAAGTAAAACGTCAGTAACTTTTAGTATTATCAAAGAAGTAACCCGTTTGCCTCTCCATTAACGGCCGAGAGAACTGAAAGAGACTAAAGCTCCTCTAAAGCCTTCAGCTTGAAGCCTCGAGAGCCTCCGCAGTCTACGAAATTATGTCCGCATTAGTAAGATACGGGAAAGTAGAAATTATAGTGGGATTATATTAATTTTATTAAGACTTTAAGTATTATTTTTTAATTACAACTTTGTTCTATCTAATCTAACAAATAGTCAGCCCTGTTGAGTCATTTTAAGATCGTGAAGAATCATAGATAACTACAAGTTTACAAAAAGAGACAATTGGCCAATGGTTTGCGTGTACCATTTTTTCCGTGAAAATTTTAGACTCAGTAGTTTAGGGGGGGGGGGGGGTGCTCAATTTTCGTACATTTTCTTTAATAAAATTGATACACTTGAAACATAAGAAATTCAATTATTTACGCCATTCGCCCCTGATTGGGTCATCAAACTCTACATATGTATTTCTATTTCAACCTTTTTCGGTCAGTAGATTCGGAGAAAATAAGCTGTGACAGACGGACAGACAGACAGACTCAAGAGCGATTCTATAAGGGTTCCGTTTTTTCATGGGATGTACGAAATCCTAAAAACCTACCTAAACCATGGTATACCTAGTATAAAACGAAATTGGTATTTGTAATACGCGTTTCTAATTTCCCATAGCACTACTGGTAGTGTCAAGTCAAGCAGTAGCCCACAGACAACAAATGTTTAAAATAATAGTCTTAGATTATGTATCTAACTAACTAAGAGAACTTGAAATAAAGCTTGATATAAATAATATAGGTAAATTGATTGAGGCTTTTCCATCTAAATATACCTCAAGAGAACTGACCACTCGTTAGATATAGCCTCACAAATACCATCAGCTAAAAGAAAGAGATTTGGTCTTCCGCTGAGTACCCTGGGACCGAACACGGTTTCGGGAGCTGTAAGGTAACTCGTAAAGAAAAGAATGCTGAATCGGTGTTTGTATTTTTAATATTGTTCCTTGTGGATTTTAAGAGGAAAAAACATGAGGTAGATATGTATTAGAGAGAGGAAATTGGTGGTTATTGACCAAATTTGGCTATTAAAATAAACAGGAATAATTTTAGTGTTAGAGATTTGAGAGCGAAATCAAAGTGGCCAAATTAATGATTCACTAAGTTTGAACAATAGGTACAAAAACAATGTTGAAGTCAATGTGGTCAGACTTCCTGCGATAATACTTGTTATACTTCCCGTGATAAGAACGACCTTCTGTCACAAAAGAATCCTTTGTACAAGTGTATAGAATTAAATGTATCTGGATGTAGGGTTCAGTACAAAAATAACATATCAAATACATACCAGAGATTTTTGGTATGGGGAAATCTTATGGATTCACGACCATGTATTATGCTCGACCGGAGGGCAGAAATACGTGTAGATACTGGCTTCCACATATGCCTAGGTCGGACATTTCTGGCCAGCAATTCTTTCGGAAACAGATACTAATTAGATTTCGTTACTATACATTGTATACTTATAAATTTTAAACAACTGTTATTCATATCGTTTTAAATTTTCACTTCTGTCGGGAGTCCCTATGACTGCCTATATGCATTTATATATTTTTTAAACATCTGTCTAGTTTTGAATTAAAGTCAATACCTATGTGATTTGTCTAAGTTCACATAAATATTTATTTATTATCATTTGATATGCGGTGTGACCAGAGCCACAAGTAACAGTGTCCACTTTTTGCCAGTTCATATTGCACAAAACAGATGGCAATGATAAAATATTAATAAATACATAAGTTTAATATATAAGACAATAATTTAATGTCATGACACTTAAAAAATGGAAACCCTTATATAGGATCACTCTTGTGTCTGTTTGTCCGTCTGTCACAGCTTATTTTCTCCGAAACTACTTGACGAAAATAGTTGAAATTTGGTACCTACATATGAGTTTGATGACCCAATCACGGACGTAAATATAAAAAGAAAAAAAAAGATATATTATTTTTTATATTTGTATATTTTTACACGAAAATTGAGCTTTCCCTCACCCCATTATCTCCGAAACTATAGATAGGTACTGAGTCTAAAATTTTGGAAAAAATAGGGAATACTCTAAATCTTGTCTTAAAATTCTGACCGACAACGGAGTTGGAAGTAGGTACCTACTCGTAACTTGGCCATTTAGGTACTTGTAGATTAGATATAATTTTTAAAAACAGAATTCTTGGTTTGACTCCGAGACTCAGGGGGGGAGGGCAGCCCCTACCTGTCAATGCCTACTAATTAAAATAATCATAATAAAAACGTAGCTTTTATCTATGTAGATATTTTATACTTACATAAAAATATCTCCTCTGTTGCTGTTGATCCGGATAGGTAGGAGGTATATGGTGAAACTTTCTGAAATGAAAAAAAAAGTTTTTTGTTAAAACGATGGACATTTTTGGTATAAATTTCTTATTCTTTATTATTTTTCTTATATTCTATTCTATTTTTTGTACTATGGCTCCATCAGGGTTTTGATGATTCCGCCAATGTCAAGTATTATAGACGTCATGTTCCCGCCGACTGTGATATGCCCTATTAATCACTGACTAATCACAACTTCACGGCGCGGACGGGATTAAACTGGATTCCCCATCATATCACGACGAAATTCATGCGTTGGTCGCCATGACATGACGTAGAATCCCATCTTTGTTATTTCAAATTCAAACACAGGTATTATGACACGTCATATTCTTTCCTATACATACAAGCCCTGTTGTAGCAAGAATTTTGGATAAGGAGCCCAGGTAGAGTACCTCGTACTTAAAGTAACTACCTTGTATACTACGATTTAAGTATAGGTACCTAGTGATAGTGGAAATAGAGTACTAAATTATGTATCTAGTAGAAGAGAGCCTTGGGGTTCGCAGTTCGCACCAATGGCCACCCAAGGATCAAAGAGCATGCCTGAAAAATGTATAAATTTGATTGACGCGAGAAAAGAAAAAGGGAAAAGCAATTTTAATCTATTTTCTGTTATGAAATACGTCATTACATGAAAAGACTTCTCTTTAATGCAGATCATCTAATAGTTATTTCTTACGAAACTGGCGGGACCAAACTAAGTTAAAGAAGTAGGCGTGAACTTCTAAACTACCTACAAAGTAATTTCCAACTTAAGCCCCACCCACACAACGTCTTAACTACAATGCGCAACCCGCCCACTTTCTTGCGCATCACGCCTTCCTTCTTATAAGTTCCAATAACATATCAAGAAAAAATCTACTCATTGAATATTGGCTACATATTGATATGGACATGGACAAACAAAGGAGTAGGTAGCATAAATTGGACTTTAAACTTGGGGAGCCCGGGTTCAAATCTCCTTTTTGCCAAGAACTCTAAGCACCAATTTTCTTTAAGAATATGTGCTTTAATCGATTACTGGTATAGTACGTCCACTGAAAATTTAGCATATTCCACTTGAGAATTAAAATAATTTAACAATGGAAAATAATTATAACAATAGACAATAGTTAAGGTGGCCACTCATTCGTCCAATCACCGGCGCGCCGCCGTACGGTCCACCGAAATCGACCACAGACTCGTCCAATTCTTGTACGGTTGTACCGAATAGTCCGCCTAGATCGTCTGGCAGCCGGAATGGGAAATTTTCGGTGCGATGCCAGACCAATGTGTGGGCTACTTAAAACTTGTATAGAGTAGGTAATCCAAGCAGTCTTGATGGAAAAAATTAAACATTTTAAAATAGTTTTCAGGAATTTATTATTTAATACTTTACTATTTCCACTAAATATTTCCTATTCCAAGTCTGATGAGCTGGAATCTTCAGAAACAATATTTATGAAAAATTAAAAAAATGTAAAAGGATCAAGGTGGTTATTTTAAGAATTGCAGATGCAGCTGGTCAGTGGTAAAGTTATTTTATTATAGGCACTACAACAAACAATAGCTAAATTACTAGCCTATCTCAAGTGGAAAGTGTTCAATATACTTGTGATGGCCATTCTCGGGCCGGGCATTCCTTGGCTGGCCATTGGTGGGGACTCGGCATTTTTGGCCATCCTTTTCTGGTCCTAGGTATGCTAACTCCACTGATCGGATCTTAATCCGCATTAAATCTAATCTAGTCTAATCTCAATATACCTAATAATTTTCCCGCTTAGAAGTGCTAAAATACCTACTAATAAAAATCCTTCAGTTTGATTAAATAATCCAAGGAATAAATATGTTTATACCTTTTGTAAAATTGCTTATTGGATTGTCGAACTAGATCCGCCCCCATCTTACCACGCCCACCTAAAGTCTTCAAGAATAACTTTAATAAATTCCTTGACGATTGGATTAGGTATTTCCAGCGGCATAGACTGTAATGTAAGCCTTCCCGTGATTAATTAATTTTTCTAAATGAAAGACTGCCAAAACTTTCTTAGATTTTTAATATTTATTCTTATAACTATATCATCTACAAGTATCATATTTATAATATCAATAAAAAATACAAGGAAAAATAATAAAATATCAAATTGCCTTGTTCGATTGTTATTGGATTATTTAGCGACATCTAGCGGTGGTCGATATAACTATTGCGTGTTAGTTCATCTACTCAATACAAGATGGCGAAAGACATTCAAAAGTGCGGCAACAGGCTTGCTAACAACTGTCGTTCTTTAATAAGAGTCGGGACTGCCATACTTTGAAATTAAATCAAACTTAGGGCCGAAAGGTACTGCCAACCTAACAACATTAAGGATTACTTGACTGTTGATTGGTACAGAAATATTTGCTGTCTCTGTCATCTGTATATGGAGTGAAAGAGATGGCGATACGACGCTATTAGTATTGGCAAATCTTTTGTTTGAAGTCAGCCTTGATTGAAGATGTGTTTTTATGTGCTTAATAACACTGTTTAATTACTTTAATAGAAAAAAAATAATTCTTCATCTTTTTTGTATGAGGAGAACGCTATTTCATCACTGTCTAGTATGTCTACCCTGTGTTATATTGTAGCCGTAAATATAGATATTAGCGCCCTCTACTGACTATACGATGAACTATTAAAAAATGCGCCTGCGCTGCGAGCCTAGCGCCATCTCCTGCGGGGAAACTGTACTACTATAGTAATATGTTTTGATATTGATAGAGGGCGCAATGTTAAAAATCCTATTAGAATTTTGGATAAAAATGTTAATTCAGTTTTTACGGAGCAAATAGAAGCCAAAAAATTAGGTATTTACCCAATATGTAGGTACAGCCGTACGTACTTATGTACCTAATACCTAAAATACTAATGTTTTTATAATTTTGTCTGTCTGTCATCGCAATGTTTTCCAGAATAAACTTAAAAAACCGGCCAAGTGCGAGTCGGAGTGCGAAGGGTCCCTATAAAACGGCAAAAAAAATCACGTTTGTTGTATGGGAGCCCCCCTTATATTATATTTTATTTTAATTTAATTATTTATTTTTAAAGTGAATATATAACTAAATATTCTGTAAACATTTCAAGCGTCTGCCTGTTGCTGTTATCAATATCGAGCAAAAACGAGCAAAAAAATCACGTTTAGGAGCCCCCTTAAATATTTGTTTTATTCTGTTTTTTTTAGTATTTGTTGATATAGCGGCAACAGAAATACATCATCTGTGAAAATTTCAACTGTCTAACTATCACGGTTCATGAGATACAGCCTGGTGACAGACAGACAGACAGACGGACGGACAGCGGAGCCTTAGTAATAGGGTTTCCGTTTTTTTACCCCTTGGGTACGGAAACCTAAAAACGGCTGAATGGATTTTAATGAAACTTTCAGGCATCATATTTGGGCAGAGACAATCGAATGCTATTTGCTACGATCCTTACATACCTCTTTCACTTCTTTTATATTCATAATACCTTTCATATACATGTTCGGCGATTGTGTGTACTTTTAATATTGCTTTCGATTAATACATTTTTATATGTTCAATAAAAGTACACCTAGGTTGTCCTCTACCAGAATTTCCTTTCAGTACAGCCATATAAACCTTTTTAGTCAATCTTTCATCCTTCATTCTTTCAACGTGTCCATACCAGCGTAAACTACTTTTCTCTAATGACAATTTTAATTAGTGGTCCACCTAGGTCCTGGACCTAGCCCAGGGGAGGGTCATGACCCCCATGACACCCCCCCTGGATCCGCCCTTGTATATAATTTCCATTTGGATAATTTTGAATATTATTAGGTATCTTAAAAGGTTCCAAAGATAATATAATATGCCTGTGTTTGGTAACTGAATCAATGGAGTGGGGGTTACCATACTTAGGATCGCGATATCTTTCGTTTTGACTCGAAGGCCAAAAACGACGGGTCCGCACTAATGGCCAGCCAAAGAATGCCCGACCCGAGAATGTCGAGCGAATTGCTGGGTTATAGGGTTGGACATTCTCGCGCCGGGCGTTTCTTGGCTGGCCATTGGTGCCGCTGCCGACCCGTCGTTTTTGGTAACTAATAAGCTTCGAATGGATTTTGATGAAACTTTTAAGTAGATGATACAGAACGGGTAATTGGACTTAAAATCTGCCTTTTGGTTCCGTAGATAAATAAAAAAAGTAGGTAATTTTAATACCTACTTTTTTTATTTATCTATGTGCAACTGGGTTGGAAAGCTAGGTTTGCACAGGTCGGTGGTTCTTGCGGTTGCACCAGCGTTAATAGTTACTGCTCCGCCCCTTTGGGTCGCAGTGTGATGTTGTATAGCCTATAACCTTCCTCAACAATTGGGCTATCAAATGCAAAAATATGATTTGAAATACGACAGGTAGTTCCAGAGACAAGCCTTCAAACAAACAAACTGTTCAGCTTTTTATTAGCAACTAAGTCTCTGTACAAAAAATCATCATTCCTTTGTTGCGTTTTGACAATGTAAGAAGAAACTTTTGCATAATTTATAATATTTTTAATTACGCTTAACCTCTGTTACCGGTGTCGACAACAGAGCGATACTTATGTAGTAATTGTGCAAAAGCTTGAAGAACAAAAAAGTTGACTAAAATGATCTTTTAATTTAAACCTACCTATACACTGACGAGCAATATAAAAAAGCCACTTAATCATGAAATATTTCCGAAATGATTCTATTGCATTCCTCAGGTGTGAGAGGCATGATGATGGTAAATAGGTGTTATTGTACAATATTAAACTGTTTTCAGGATTATTTTTACTTCATGAAGTTAAGAAAATATTTAGATTTTTTAGGCACTTTCAAGTGGCTTTTTTATATTGCTCGTCAGTGTATATCTATGTGTATAATCCTAACATAATAAATGGGAAAGTGTGTTATTTGTTTCTTTGTTCTTCTTTCCAATAAAAATGGAGACGGATGGACGTGATTTGCACAGCGGTAACATGGAGGGTAACTAGCGGTAACTAATTTTTGTCCCGGGAAAATTTAATTTTAATAGCAACTTTTCTACTAGGGCTTAAAATTAAAGTGTCTGTAGTTTTAAAAGTAATACTAATCTAAATGTTTTATCTATCTGAATACATTTCTCTATATAAAAAAAAATTACTATAAGCGATCTTAGGTATACCTACCTACATAAAATTAATCTATAAAAAATAAATACTGTTCGTTGGTAAGCGCTTGAGAACGGCTGGACCGATTTAGCTAACATTTTCGTAATAGTCTGAATAAGGTTTTAGTTAAAGAAAAATTTGATCAGTTGTCCGGAAAATAGAAAAATTCGGAAAAAAATCTGAAAACGCTTTTTTCTATGGGATTTTTGTCTGATCTCAAGATAGAGGATAGAAAGTTAATATGGTAAAGTATAGTCTTTAATAAATTAATCATTGCAAGTCGCACTTGGGGTCTATTAAATATTTCTAGCTGTTAAATATATTAAAAATTGTAGCAATTCGTATCATTCTACGATGACGGATTGATTTTATCACTAATTGTTTGCATAATGAGATAAAATAAAATCTATTTAAATAATTAGGTTATTTAGGTTTAATTAGTTATGATAAATAAATAAATGAAATCTAATAAATGTTAATGAAGAATGAGCCACATTTATTCCTACTCGGAAACTTAACTACTCTTAGATATCAATATAATAAAAAAATAAGAAGGACTTCTACTAAGAATTGTTATAGCATTTAGACATTAAAAAAATTATCCATTTAAAATACAGATATCTACTTACTTACCTGAAATTGTGCACAAAAAAAATAGAAATGGTTTCATAAAAATAAATAAAAAAACAAAAGAAAATAATAAATTTATTTAAATCATAAATAACCCCTACTAACATAAATATTACAAAATAAAAAATATCAAATATATACGTATACAAAATATTGCTGATACATAAAAAATAACAATGCCCAAAAACAATTAAAAATAGCATAAAATTTAACTTTAAATTAAAACACAACCTTTTCTTTACGGGTCTTCTCGTGTTCACAATATTGCAGACAATGTCCAATATATATAATTACACTTCAGTTCATAGCGTTAGTAAACGGTACATAAAAGTTCATTGATGTCAGTCGATTTATATCATTATAGGATTAATATACCTTATTATTAATTTAACGCTTATTATTATTAACATTAACTCTAAATCGCCGCTCACTCGAAATCCCGATAGTAAGAAAAATAAATTTTCAAATTAAATTATTTTCAGTAATTGCCAAACGTTTTAATCTCTTAAAAATTTAACCGACATAAATATTAAAAATTTCGCCAAAATTTTCTCTCCGCCAACAGATTTTAGTTCAAAATCGAGGAATACCAGCCTAAAATATTCGTGTTTTTTTAGTATAGTTTAATTTTTTTTTAATTTTGTATTATTTTAAAATTTATAAATCACAAGAGCACGAGGAACGAGTTTAGTGTGCCGCGCGGCCCGGTCGGCCGCCGCGACTCCAGACGGACGACTGAGAAGAGCCCGCGTTTCGCTCGTTCCGCTCGCCCCTTTACCCCGCTACCCTGAAACTCACCCTCTCCCCTCACACCCGATGATACCCCCCTCCATCCGCACCCCCACCCTGGACACCCGACTTCGTTACGAGCCACTTGTAATCGCCGCACGATTTTTCCGCCTAAGACAAATTAGGCGGCCCGGTATCCGTCTGCAACCTGCTTGGGCGGGAGGCGTCTTATACTTCATATCATATTTATTTTGTAGGAAATAGTTTACTTCTTAATTTGTTTTTTTTATTAAGTGGAGCTTCAATATATTTCAATTACCCGTATTAACCAGTATAGAGTTCTGGTAGAGTCATATTATACATAAAGCTTCCTAAACTAATTTGATTTATTTTTCTTAAGACGTTAAAAATACAATTTCTTATAAGATGCGAGCTTAGAAAGTAAATGTACCCAAACATTTATTTAACTAACTTTACCCTAAGCCTACTTACCTACTACTGAGACGACGTAAGCCAGACTGCATTACGAAAGCGAATACAAAAGCATAAACAAATAAATAATGAACTTTCATTATTTAAAATATGGAACGATATTTTCAATGTTATGAGAACAGCGTCGAACTGTTTTATTTTTAAATTGGTTTTAATCGTCACTCTCACTTTCGATACGCGGGCGGTGTTCAGACTTAATTGTAAATAAAATTCAATCATTGGAAAAAAATTCATTCATTGACATTTAAGCCGATCTCATTGTGAACCGATAATAACACGATATAAGTTCAACTGCCAATTTTATAATAAAGTAATCATTGTTGTTTAGGAATAAGGTTTATTATCATTATGTTGTTATATATAAAACCTTTAAGAATTTGTAACTACTTATGAAAAATGTTAATAGAAGAAAACTCACTGAAAAACTCTGCAATATTAAGCAGAAATATACAATTTTTATGTATGATTAGATTATACGACTAAAATAATCCCCGCAACTCGTCCATAGATGGCGATGGTAGTAGCGAAAATAGATAATAAAAAGCAAAAATTTAATATTTTTACAACTGTTATAATTAATTTAATGTAAAATTTATTACATAACCTTTAAAATTAACGTATTTTACTATTATTATTTAGGTACCTAAATTTGTTTTTTTTTTAAATATTTTACCTATATTTATTTTCGTAATTAATAATGATTAATATTTTAACAAAAGTATATTTTAAATATAGTAAAAAGTTTTGTGAGATAAGTTAGACGAGAAGGGGTGAATAAAAATTATTCGAGAGTGGTCCGGCAGCTGCCCCGAGGTCAATGTACTTACTATGCAATCGTTTTTTTAGTTCCTAAAATGATTATCATAAAATCATTTCTTAATAAGGGTTGCTATAAATTCAATGAAGTAATTTGTACCTACATAATTTTCTAGACTTATTGAGTAAACAATTTTTGAATGTCTCTTTTATCATTTAAAATTATTAATAGACGTTATTTTAAATAATAATTAACATTTTTAAAAGGTTTTTGTTTGTTTACTAAATAAGACAATTACAGAAAAAATAACAAATAACCTAAGTACATTTTTAGAACAATTTATAATTAATAAATGAAAATATAACCTACTTAAAATTACATACATAATTACCTCAAATTTTGAACTTTTGTGAACTTTCGTAGCGGCTTCTTCCTTTGTTAATATTTAAAAGTCCAAGTCTTGAGTACACAGACATAGTTTAACAAACACCACACATTTTACGAGAAGTGAAAAGTTTATTAAATTACTTAATAATAAAGTTCTAATTATCGTCTACGCTTCTAAATGCTACGAAAGTTCTATTGCACTGAAAAAGAAAGTTTCTAAACTATTTTTTACGCAACGAAGGAACTTTTCCGCTTACAGACTATGCGGCAACAAGCCGAATATTTACATTTAGAAAAAAAATGAGGTCATTCGGAGGTTACGGGCGACCGGACGGCGCGGGCCGCGACGGGAAGTGCCGTCCAGACAAGCCGCCCGCCTAACACGTGCGATGAGCGAGAGATAAATAGTAAATTTTAATAAGTGCGCAAGGGACGACTGTATACTTTTTTCAATTTACTATATTTCATGATTTTTATTACTTTTTCGCATTTCGATATTTTATTTTTTAGTTGATGCGCTCGCAGTTCACCTGTTGTGCTTGACCTGCTTCGATTTGACCGATCACGTGACTGCTTTGTTTACTTCGTATTATAGTTCAGATTTTACTGATCTTAACCTCGACTTCGGAGTTTAACTATGAAATACATTTATATAAATAATATTATAATATTTTGTCTATTATGTTCTTGCATAAACGTGTGTGCTGAATTTTTTAAGAAAGAAAAAAAAATGCTTGTTTTTTTGTTATAAGTTATAATAACAGTTCAGTCAGTGTAAATTATAAAAAAATAAAGGCTTATTTCTAAATTGAATAAATGAAAGTTAGAGCAATATTTCACAATAAAATAGTGCCAAATTAAATTAAAAATACAATATTTACAAATCCTCTCTGGCCGCTCGGTTGTATTAAATACAAATTTCCCCCAAGTGGTGAATAGCGGAACTAATATCAAAAAGTTTGCTCTAACTTATAAATTCGTTTTATGTATGGTGAATTATTTATTTGAAAGTTAATAATAATTTATTTTATTTTAATAATAAAAGCTTCGTTAGATATAAAGATTTATTTAATATTACAAGAAGTAACCAAAATTATATTGAAGGAGTAGTACTAAAGATGATAAGAGATGGCGCCACCAGTAGATTTCATAATTTTTTTATTTGGAAATTTTCAATATTTAACGTTATTAAATACATTTTAGCCAAATTTTCTAGGATAATAATTAAAAATAAATAAATATACGACCTTAGTAATATAGTATTCGAGTATTAAGTGCAAAATATTTACTATTACAAATATTTTACGACAATTTATGGAAACTGCGTAGGGGGCGCCTCTTTCGTTTGTTAAATTTAGCATTTTATTTGTTTGAACCACTGGATAAATTGGTCAGAAAGTATAAGAAGAAATATTATCTTGTATTTTCAATAGAATATTTATTTGATATCCCGGTTTAACACATACTAATAAATTAGTAACTTTATTTTCCATGAACGGGATGGATGGGGTGGGGTGTGTACACCTAAGAAAATGAAACTGGGCATCAAAGCCGTGAAATTTGTTTGTTTGAATGTTTATTTCTTGCCATTGATAGCTCGTAATTTCTGTTTTAATCATGTAGAATATGCGTTTAAAAATGGGTGACCGCTTGTACGATGACCTCAAAACACCTTAGCTAATCTTAATTAAATTAGGACTTATGTCTTCAGCTGGGTACCAAAAAGACCATAGGCACTTACAAATCGTCTAAATGAGGAAATGTGTCTCCTGGAGGTGAGGTGTGCATACTTAGGACCGCAACATCTTTAGTTTCGACTAGAAATCTAAAAACGACGGGTCCGCATTAATGGTCTCCCAAGGAATGGCCGGCGAGAGAATGTCCACCATAGAATGTCCGGTCGAATCCGTGTACTATCTTTTCCCGACCCAGCAATTTGTTTGGCATTTGCCGGGCATTCTTTGGCTAGCCATTGGTGCAGACCCGTCGATTTTGGCCTTCGATTCAAAACGTAAGATATCGCGGTCCTAAACAAGATTCTGAGGCAACCATTGAAGGTATAATACATCAAATTACTGATTTCTTCACTGATGTGTCACTGGCTAGCATTCCAACTATCTCTGAGCAAAAATTACGCCAATCCGTAGCTCCGATTTGACGTAAAAGACTTTCTTTCTTTCAAAATACAATCACGACCCCAGTATCCAAAAGTTGAATTCTGTTCCTTGTGTGACGGGTTTGGGGAGAAAGGAGCGGAAAGTAGGTAGGAAATGCGTTATTTTTAGTTTTTTTAATATTTAAAGAACTATGTATTCTAACGGTAAACATTACTTCTACAAAATCAAAATATAATTTGTTTGGTATAGATAGTCTAGGTTCAAACGTCAAAAAAAATATAAAAGAAATGTCCCCACGACTTATCATCTCCTCTGGTGACCAGTATTTTTGCCACAATTCCACGCGGACCAGGTTTACTTAGTTTTATTTAATTTTAAGGGTTTTTACATAGATGTGTTAAATATTAATTCAAAGAATATAATGAGTTAACTTTTAAAAATTGGACGTCACAGGAGTATTTGGTATCAAAATCCGGTTAAAAGTAAGGAATACGAATTTCAACAAAAGACACCCAATATGCATTGTTTGCACGCCTCACTAAACGTTGTAACTTATACCGGTTCTAAATGGAATTCCCCCGCGCCCCGCAGCAATACAGGCAGTCGGAATCTAGTCGATGTTGAACGCGCACGTCTATATTCTCGATACACTATATTTTTAGCAAATTTGATGTTCCTGTTTTTAATTATTTAGTGTGATTTTTGAGAAGTTTTTGCTATGGACACTGAGACTCAAGGTATGTACTTAGTTATGATACCAAAATATGTTTATTTTTTTTATTTATTGTATAATTTTCTGATAACAATTGACTTACACTAAAATGTAAATATTTTTATTAAAATAGTTTCAAACAGAGGTGTTTTTGTTATAGTTCCGGGCATGATCGGACAAACATAATTTTTTTATAGTTAACTAAACACTCTAATTATGCTATCTGATCAAAAATTTCTTCCCCATCTTGCCACCATTTTTTTTAAAGACAGTTTATATTTCGTCGGTATTTTTTCGTTATATTTGGTAATTAAATTGAGATGATGTTTTTTATTTTAGGTTCAGCTCATCCAAATGTCTAGAAGATCATTGTACATGATGTTCAGAGACAGCAATAAAAAAAAACTGGATGAAAAGTTATTGTACATGGAACAGAACCTCCGGGAAGCAACGAAATGTCCAGAAAATGAGTTCCCAACGTTAAGAGAAAGAATTTTTAAAATCGGTTTAGTAGATCCAGAGATTACCCCCTACAACCTCACAAACTTTACCTCTTTATAATATTATTACTGAAAAAGTAATGAATCAATTTTTATGAAATAAAAATGGGACCAATCCGGAAGAATTATCTGTCGATTAATCCGAGGAGGCTGCTGAAGCCAGAAACAAACATTTTCGTTCCTACAGACTGGAATTTGCGAGAAAATTTTAAAGACAAATATGTAATAAAGATGTTCTGAATAGACTTTTGCTAAGTTCAGATCCATTTCTTAGCTGTATGCGAAAACGGCAGAAACTAAAAACAAGCCAGCCTTTTTCCCGCGAAACTGTAGAATTATTTTCGCAAGTAGATACTCAAGAGCATGTAGAAGAGAGTTTGAAAAGTTAAGTTGAAGAGTAGAGAAGTAACTGGCAGAATGAGGAAGACCTTATATTTACTGCTGTATATTTCATATTCATTTTATATAGTAAAACGGAAATATGATTACATGTTTGTTTATTATTATTATTTTTCGATATTGTTACATTAAATACACAATATTGTATTAAAAACAGCCTTTTTAATTATAATCAATTAAAAAGTAGCAGTAAATAATTTTGACCGGATTTTGATATCAAATACTCCTTTGTGTCGGTGGTCGAGTAGGTAAGATCGTGGGGGATTCGTACCCTGGGACCGGCAACGGTTGCCGGGAACTGTAAGGTAACACGTGAAGAATAAAAAAAAAACTTTTAAAAATGGTATTTTAATTTTTTTCTAAATTCAAATCAAAATGTAGAGGAGGTTTAATTAAACTTTCACGATTTGTTTTTTTTTATGCACTTTAGCGATTGTCAAAACAAAGGAATTTCATATAGG
The DNA here is from genome assembly GCA_963924495.1 of Nemapogon koenigi. Classification (NCBI taxonomy): domain Eukaryota; kingdom Metazoa; phylum Arthropoda; class Insecta; order Lepidoptera; family Tineidae; genus Nemapogon; species Nemapogon koenigi. The sequence continues at coordinate 8,452,582 of OZ004647.1, read as the reverse complement.
AAGAGAGGTAACAGCGCGCTACAAGCGTCTGTCGATAAAAACACTGCTACAAAAAGCAAATTCAAAAACTACTGAATCGATTTGAAAAAATTTTTCACTGTCATGTCATAAATATACATTATTGCAGAAGGACACCTTGTTTGATTAAAAAAACTGTTCTATTCCATTATAAAATAATATTTATAACTTATAATTTACGCCCAGCCTAGAACATTTTCGCGGGAATTTGAAAAAAAAATGTAAAATTTTATGATTATTAAATTTTTTTTTCTAAATATTTTATTAGGTACCTACCTATAATAAACCTTACAGCTACAATTTAAAAGTACGTATTCAAAAAAAAATCAATCATCCCTATTTCTTGAGACTTTTTACTGTGTCTTTGTGAGTGTGACAGGTTTAATTTTTTATAGATGTAGGTGTTTTCATTCAATTATATTGTACTATCAGATATTGGTACTAATTTTAATTAATTTTATTGAACATATAAAACATTTGCCGAGCATGTATGAAAGGTATGATGAATGAAGAAGCGAAAGAGGTATGTCAGGATTGTTACAAATGACATTCGATTGTCTCTGCTTATCCCTCTTGGGATAAAAGGCGTGATGATGATATAATTTTCACCTATAGTTTTATTTATTCTGTTTGTTTGAAACGCTTAATGCGTAAGTCGACCGTTTTTTTACGTGACGCGACTAAAAAGCCCGATTGTGTTGAGCCCGAGTGGGTAGTTGGCCGGGACGGGGAATTAGGTAAATAACTAAACATTCAAAAGAGATACTTTGTTGACATGAAGACAGAATTTTCCCTAGAACAAGCTTTAAAAAATACTTAGTTGCGAATCCAATTACTTGTATGCTACTAAAATTTTACAATGACGTAGTCATAACGGGAACATTGTTAATATTAAATACACTACGTGAGTAATATGGTTTGTGTCTTCGCAACCGCGTTATAAAGAAAAAATATCTTTGCATAATTTTACTGAACATTGCTGGTTTTGTTATTAAAATAATAATATAATTATAAAGGAATTGAAGAAAAGAAGCAATGTATTCTAAAACATATAAACTTCAAGCATCAAACTCGTAAACAAGGGCCCCTTGTAATTTTAACATAAAATTCGTCGTAAAAATGTTGTCGATCCCTTCTTAACGCGTTCTGGATTGCTAACGGCGGAATAAGGTAACAATTTTATGACAATGGATTTACCTCTCTTTTTTAACAGCGACCTCAATCCCAGAGATATTTAAAATTGGTCCAGTAGCACTCCTACCCTCATAACATATAATTTATTGCAAGATTATGCCGTCCTATGCATTGTCAGTCTAAAAAAAATTAAAAAAAAAGTTTGTAGTTGACACTTTATAAAATATAAAAATCGGTGGCCGAGTGGTTAAGATTAAGACGTCTGGTATTAACTAGGCGGCAGACCCCGGGTTATTGAATTAAAAACTTATGTACCTACATAATCCGACAAACCACCCTTAGAGGCTTTTCCATCTAAATATACCTCAACAGAACTAGCCACTCGTTAGGTATAGCCTCACAAATACCATCGGCTAAACGAGGGAGACTTGATCTTCCGCTGGGTACCCTGGAACCGGAACACGGTTTCGGGAGCTGTAAGGCAACCCGTGAAGAAAGAAAAAAAACAAAAATATATATAATTTTCAATCTAAAAAAAATTATAATAAAGCATTGCGTATCAGCGAGGAAATGCAGCCAGTATTCTTGCCACTATTCCACGCGGATCTCGTTTACTTAATTTATTTTTAATAAGTCTTTTTATATTGTTGTGTATAAATAAAAAAATGGCCGCGTGCTCTTTTCTGTGCTCTTTTCACAACAAAAACTACTGAACGGATTTTATAACGGTTTTCATGAATAGATAGGTATATTTACAAGGAAGGTTATTAAATTAAATTACCTATCATGTTTAGGGGCTGAACATTAACAGTATAAGTAAATCAAGTCGGGAAAAAGGTTAGCTCCTGCGTGTTTTCATGGCGTATGCAGTCTAATCCGACAGAGATATAACAAAATGATGTAAGAAGAAATTGTGTACAATAAAACGATCTTCATAAAAGTCTATGGTAGCATATATGGGTCTCCTACATTATCTTTAAAATGTTTTGATATAATTTTAGAATATATAGGTACATAAGATATAAAATTACATTCTATAATTATTCATTTGCTATAATTTTTTTTAAACCTAAAATCGATTTCTGTAATTTTCAAAATCACTATTATCAAAATATATATAATTAAATTCTATAATTATTCATTTGCTATAATTTTTCTTTACCCTAAAATCGATTTCTGTAATTTTCAAAATCACTATTATCAAAATATATAAAATTACATTCAATAATTATTTATTTGCTATAATTTTTCTTTTGTCTAAAATCGATATCTGTAATTTTCAAAATCACTATTATCAAAATATATAACATTAAATGATCTAATTTATAATTTGCTATAATTTTCGTTTTATCTAAAATTGTTTTCTATAATTTTCAAGATGTCTAAATTATTAAAAGGTACAACAATTAATAATCTAATTATTAATTTGCTATATTTTTTCCAGTTTATTTGCAAAATATTTATTAATATATAAAAATCTTCCTTTTTTATTATAAATAATATATATATAGGTATCATATCCGTTATCAACAAGTGATGGTTGTTTAGGTATTTATGAGTTTCTGGCGCTTCGCCGTCCGCTGCCGCGGAACGCTCGCTTCGCTCGCTCGTCTCGCGCTCTGTTTTAGCACTATTCGAACCACGCTCGTCGCTTCGCTCCTCGCTAACCTATTTTTATTTACAAATTAGGGAAATAGGAATCGAAAATTACTGCAACAGACATTAACAAAATCTACTGTAAATTTTAATAATAACTAGTACTTATTTAAATTGATAATATTATAGAAAATAATTTTTTATGATTATATATTTGTAAATGTAAATAGAATGAAGTTATACGTTTAAAAATATAGTGAGTACACTTATTTTAACAATCCATTAGAGCAAATGATATTATAGATTAATAAATTTATAGAAAATGAATTTATATATTTAGAAAATTATAATAACTGCAATTATAGAAAAGTAACCATTAGTGCAACTGTAATTAGAGATTATAAAAATTATAAGACTTGAGATTATATATTTTAAAAATTATAGTAACAGCAATTATAGAAAAGTAGCCATTAGTGCAATTGAAAATAGACATTATAAAAATTATAGGACTTGAAATTATAGATTTTGAAAATTATGGCAACTGCAATTATAGAAAACAATACGTTATAGGAATTAATATTATAGATTTAAAAAAATATATCAAACAAATTTATAGATTTTTAAAATTACAGGATCTAAATTTATAGAAAATAAATATTTATAGCAACTAAAATTATAGCTTCTGAAATTATATATTTTATTTTAGAGCATTTGAGAGGATACCAGCATATATCTATCTCTAATAGATAAGTAGTTATAAACATATTTGTGTATGTATTCAAATTGCTGTATTGTACGGAAGGGGTAGGCCACACTACAAAACTGTCTTAATGTGGACGTTGCTACCAGAGTTACAAAATGATAAAACAAATTATAATATAATATTACTATAAGCTAGTTTTTTGAAACATTCTTTAAAAATTTGCATCTACGAAAGTTTGAAAAATCGAGAGATAGGTGATCGTTATAAGTGTAATTTCTAGTAAAAGCAACCGGGTGATACAGCCAGGTTTATTGTGATTTGTTTCCGAGTATCGCGTCATAATGTACAAGGAAGTGTCAACACGAACAACAGGTCGTAACGGCGCGGGACACTTTATGACGGAGCTGCGAACAGGGGCTCTAAACCGCGGCCCGCAGATTGGAAACAATGTTTGAATTGGAACGATCATGGCGCAAAAATCCGAGACATAGCGCTACGTCTAGCGTGAAAAAATGCAATACAATGACATAAAAGTCTCTGATAATGTTACACTTATCTAAATTTTAACTAACATTAAAATGGAGAATTCTGAAGATAAATATGAATGTGGTCCTTCGAGCCGGATAAAAATAATTCCAGCGAATTCAGGTCGAGTCAACGATTTGTATCGACAATTTTTTTCAAGCCATTACTCTTATTTTGTCTGTAATGATTTACCTTCATCTGTCCACACTAATATTTTAAATACATTTAAAAAAAATCGATTTTTGCAGTCGGTTAAAAACAAATTCAACGTTCCAATTCAAACAACCATCACCTTGCTAGTCTCACCTTACCCACAATGTAATGGGACGTATCAGTAAGAAGCTAACTTCTTTTTTATTGACGCACCTTTATTTAATGTCATCGCATTTGGATAACTTTGAATTCGCAATGTTTTTTATTGTTGTCCTGAAAACAAGAATGCCTTTAAGCGGTTGAACTGTCAAGCTATTTTGGGTTCTTTGCCTTTAGAAATAAAAGTGTAAATGCATATGAAAATATATTCTCGTAATAAAGAAAATATTTTGTGGTGGACTGAACAGAAATTTAATCAGTATTGCAATGGACAGTAGGTCGCATTTTAAATGACGATTTTAAATTTGTATTACTGCAATCTTTGTTTCTTGTTAAGAGTTCAGATATTATTCATCGGAATTATTGTCACCCGAAATCTAAAGGTGTTGTAAACCTTTTTTAACGTCATTCACAAATCTGCAAGGTAACTTTACGACCATCGCTGACAATTGATGTTTAGAAAAACATAGATATTTTATACTGTGAAGATAAACATCTATTCTAATATTATAAAAAGGTAAAGTTGGTATGTTTGAATGTTAGGGGTTCTCTGAAACTACTGAACCGATTTTAAAAATTATTTCACGAATATAAAACTATTTTATTTTGTTTAAAAATATGCAAGGGCGGTAAGCTATTACTTATGTAGCTTCAAATTAGTTCGTTAGCTATGTCAATTAATAGAGTGATCCATTGAAATGATTCATCATGGAGAAATCTAAAAGTTAGATTTAGTTCTAAGTCGGATGAGAAATGGGGCAAAATGGCTACTTCACCTAAATGATGACGTCATTATGTCGTCTGTAGGCAAAACTTGGAAAATTTATTATAATAAAGCTACTGAATAAAAAACAAAAATATTCAAATTAAAAGCATACCTTATTTTTTACTTTACATTATAAATTTGGGGTACCTAGTTTGTATAGTTTCTGTTGTCGAATGTACCGTAAAATTTATAGGATAAAAAAAACTTTACGGGTTGCCTTACAGCTCCCGCGGGAACCGTTGCCAACCCCAGGGTACCTACCGGAAGACAAAGTCTTCCTCACTTATAATAAGGCTTATACCTAACGAGTGGCCAGCTCTGTTGAGGTATGTAGATGGAAAAGCCTCTTTGTACGGTTTGTCGGATAATTTACATAGATTTTTTATTATAAAACCCATTGGTACATGGTCCTGGTACATAGTAGGGATCGAACCCGCTACTTCTCAGTTGTGAGCCGACATTTTACCCACTCGACCACCGACGCTCTAATAACTATTTGGAACATATTCAATACGTGGACTATTTGTGTCAACATTTTTAGTAAGACAACCAGTATAACTAGATGGAACAATCGAATTTATGAATTCTTTTTCTCTAATATAATTTACTATTGGATTTTTATGTTAATAAAACTGTCTAATTGTGGACACTATTGCGAATGTAATTAAATACATTTAAAGTATCTTCTATGTAGGATATTAAAGTTTGAATTTAAGCTCCCGAGTAAGATGCACAAGTTATTTGCAGAAAAGATTGAAGAGAGAATCAATGAAAAGGGTTAATAATCCGTCAATCATTTCATAAGTCGCTCTTAAATATAACGTACCCTATTGGAATGAAGAATCTTTTATATTAATAAAGTAATTGCTTGGACTTAAGTTTACGTTTTTAAATTTCATTCCTTAGGTTTTTCAAATTTTTTTTATATTAAATTAAATTAGAATCTTAATCAAATCTAAAAATTTAAAAGTAACTAAATAAACCAGGTCCGCGTGGAATAGTGGCAAGAATACTGGCTGCATTTCCCCCGCTGAATCGCGATGCTGATTCGTTGAGAGAGGAAGGAGCCAGCCCTCTTGTCACCAGAAGAGATGATCAGTCGAGCGGATACATCTTTAATAAAATTTTTGGCATTTGAACCCCACGGACCTAGAGTTTTCAATAATTGAACTATATTTGCGCCGTTTGTTAGACTCTGCGATTTCCGCCGCAGTTCCCGCTTTGATTGCTGTTTCCCTGAGATAGATTTTCAAATTAACCCCTAAGTGCAGCAACAGATTTGCCACAAGGCCGGGGGTAGGGACCAGGGGGAGAGGAGGGGGTTTGTTGCTGCACAACAATATACAAACATCAATACAAAATCAAGAGATTTCTTGTTTTTGACAAAAGACAAATTCTGACTACGCCAATGACACTGTTGCTGCTATCTCTGGCCACATCGCAGTTGTTCAAATAAAGTATGGATTCCATAAGTATCGAAAAACTTTTGTTATTTTAAATATTTCCACAGACCAAGCCGGGGCAGAACGCTAGCAATCAATATTTAAATCAAATCATTCTTAACTATCCATTCAATTGTATTCCTTGTATTACCCAGGGGTGACCAACCGCAAGTCCACAAGAAGTTTCTCCGGTTTAATTTGTTAGAAGATTTACGACATCGGAGCATGTTACCTAAATTGAAAATTCACTATAAATTAGCCGGGTAGTGCGAATGGACACAGCTAATGCATGTGTAGTCGCCTTTATTGATTTATTTCTGAGGGTACTCAAGAGTTTTAATGTCTAGACAATATTAATTAAAGATACCGAATGAGTGTGGCCAGACAGCATTACCAGTGTTTACTTGTTGTTAGTGGTCCATATTAAACGGAACAGCCTTAGACAATCTATGAATATTACATTCTCTCGGAACACTAAACATAATATTATATGCAGAAACTTTTAACCGAATTATAATAATTATATGAAAAGCCCATAAGAAGCTTATTTTATGCATTTTAACTACCTAAATAAAAAAAAAACCATAAAACAACAACCGGGTATAACCTCAAAAAATTAGCTGATTGACCAAAACCTTCGCCTATTTTGTCAGCGTTATCTACAGGGTATGGGCAGACGCTAACTTTGCTAACGCTAACTTCAAGGAGTTTGTATACAACAAGTATATAAACTCCTTGGTTTGGTAAGAGTGAATGACAGTTTAGTTAGGTCACGTGGTTGTATTTCAGTCGGTCCCATACATTTAAAGTTATCTAGTCTACTTTATATTCTATTCGACATTGTCTAAATGTCTAACCCCAGGAGGTTACCTTACAGCTCCCGGTGTTATTGGTCCCAGTCCCAGGGTACCGAGCGGTGGACCAAGTCTTCCTCTTTTAATCGATGGTTTTTGTAAGGCTATACCTATCGAGTGGCTAGTTCTGTTGAGGTATATTTAGATGGAAAAGCCTCTAAGTGTGATTTGTCGGATTATCTAGATAAGTTTTAATTAAAAAAACCCATTGAACTGAACTTATTGGACCTAGATGTGTCACTTCTTTAACAGACGGTTTACGTGTCTTCCGAAGCAATATAAGAACATTGTTGCATATCATTTTTGACTTTTAGCATTTTGTGATTTTTTTAAATTAAAACCACCTGTTATACCTGTACTTTAATTAACTACTTTGGTTTTATTTTAGTTTACAAGAAAATCATTCATGATATGGCGAATAACAAAGAATTAAAAAAATATGACATTATTAAAAGTACAGACTACACACAATCGCCGAGCATATATGAAAGGTATGATTAATATGAAGCGAAAGAGGTATGTCAAGATCGTAGCAAATGGCATAGGATTGTCTCTGCGTACCCCTCTTGGGATAAAAAGCGTGATAATAGATTAGAATAGATGAATTAAAATTAATGTGTCTACTTAGCTAAAATTGATAAAAACCATTTACTAAATGGTGTTGAATCATGGTGGAATCGACCAAAGTTATTTATAAAATAAAAATAAATTATAAACAAGAATGTTGCCATATTAAAATAAACACGTGACAACAACACGTGACCTTGACCGTGTTGCCACATTACAATTCAATGAAAACAATAGTCTGTGCATTAACCCGACATTCCAATCAATAACTCATTACTTTTTTATTTCGTTTAAAAATAACGCAGCTTTTTTCAATTTGAGCGGCGCATCAATGACTACCGTAATTGGGTGAAGGTTGGGATTGCTCGCCAATCGGCAATTATGACGTCAGAAATAGGGTACTCAATGAAACTGCGTTTATACACTGTTGTGTACTAGCATTTCGCCCCCGGTTTAGCCTGTAGATATATTCTAACAAAATAAAATGTAGCCTAGGGATAATGTAGCTTCCTATTAGTGAAAGAATTTTCAAAATCGGATCAGTAGTTTCAGAGATTATCCCTTTTTTTCTTCAAGGCTTCGGTTCCATTTACCACAAAAGTGCGCAAAAGCTCCTGATTTTCTTAAAAACAGAATGAACAGAATAGAACTAATTTCGTTCGAGTGAGGATTGAACCTAGGACCGCCGGTTTCAAATCCAATCCAACATTCTATCTAATTTTTTTTTAATTTTTTTTACATGCTTGCAAGTTTCTGAAAATAAAAGATTATTTACTAAACTAATAATATAAAAATCTGCATTACGATTTCCAAGCGATGGTGTAAATTATGTTGGTAAGAACATTAGTTAAAAAATGGCCAAGAGCGTTGTACTTAGGGTTTAGTGGTTTCTTCTTAGCAATATGTAGTTAAATCACCTACATTCGACTTTCAACTTTAAAACTTTCAAAGCTTATTTTGCTGACAATGAAATAAAGTTTGTTTGTAACTGAAAAAGTTGTAAACATAATGTTTATTGACAATTTTCAATGCTACTATCAGGTACCTTTTTTCTGAAAGTGAAGGAAAATACACGAGCAATACCTACTTAAATTTTGTAATTTGAAAATTTTGATTTAGCTAGGTAGGAGATAGGTACCTTCATGATTCTGAAATCTCAATAACATATTGTTAATATAAAATCTTGTTCTTTTATTATAAAAATACTTGAATTAATTAATTAATTGAAGAAATTAAATGAAAGAATGAAGAATGAAAGATTGACTAAAATGATTTATATTGCTGAAATGAAAGGAAATGCTGGCAGAAAACGACCTAGGTGTACTTTTATTGAACATATAAAAAATGTTTGAAAGGTACGATGAATATAAAAGAAGCGAAAGAGGTATGTCAGGATCGTAACAAATGGCATTCGATTGTCTCTGCCTACCCCTCTTGGGATAAAAGGCATGATGATATATATCTATTCTATCTACATTACTTACCCTGTTAATAAAAAATAAAGTTGTCTCCAAATTGGTTATTCATAAACTTATTGCACTTCATCAGACCACAAAATTAAAAAAAAACCATTGCACTAAAACTAAAATATCACAGCAGCATCACAACACAAAGAACCTAATTCTAAATTTAAATTTTAAAAAGTCAAATTTAAATTTTGGCGCCCAATCCTTTGTCAGAAGTCGGAACAGTCGACCGCTCGTGGCACGCTCCGTAAGGAACTCACCAAACGTCTTGGAGGGCGAAAAGACGTTACAAACAGGACCCTTCGATCCCCTTCGCTAACTTTTTCGATATACCACAGCTGCTTTGTAGTGGCTGTGTAAAAATTAAAATAAGTTGCAAAGGGTAAACAATATATTGTTTAACAGTAGTAAGTATATATTTAATTTTAAGAAATTTTATTGTTTTTAACATAATTGATCAAATGTTATTTTTATTATTTGTCTTATTATATTGAATGACAGATTTGTTAGAGATTGATAAAAATATTACATATAACTAGACAGCTGTTTAACTACATTTATTAGTATTTCTACGTTTAAAACGCAATTTATTATGGACAATTATTTTTATAAAAATAAAGTAAAAAAGTTCTAGGTAATTAAAATTTATAAATACATAGATTTTTATTAAAAATTATATTATTTAAAGGATATCCTGGGTTCCTCGACGGCTTTAAGCTTTAAGGTATTAAACATTTAAAAAAAAAGAACAGGCGACGGTTACAAATAAATAATCTTTTTAAACTTTTTCAATACAGCCAAATGTTCCTTTGAGTCATTTGAAAATTGACCCTAAATGTTCGGCATAAGGTTGTAAGGGAAGGTTATAAATATTTTTTGTACTAACAGGGTGAGCTTTCTTTACGGTCTATATTGTTGTTCTTAATCGTTGTGTACACACAGTATTCTACAAAATACAGAGGTGTATTCAATCAAATAAAAATATTAAAAACTGTTTTTATAAATTATTTACAATAGGTAGCCTCAAAAATTATATCGGCTTGTCTTTGGTAAACCTGTAAAATAATTAAAAATAAAATAAAACTATCTAGAAACTCTAGGTCCGTGGGGTTGAAATGCCAAAAAGTTTATTAAAGATATATCCCCTCGATTGATCATCTCTTCTGGTGACAAGAAGGTTGAGTATTTTTGCCACTATTCTACGCGGACCTGGTTTATTTAGTTATTTTTAATGTTTAAATTAGATTTAACGTATTTATATGGTTATGTGTATTAAATAAAATAAAACATAAGATCAAATATTGCCGTTAAAATTATAACTTCATTATAGCACAGAACATTATGTTAGTTATCACCCTGCTCTGTTTAAAATGGACAACTGACAAAAAGTTACTGGTCTCTCAGGTCACACCGCAAAGTATAGAGTCCGCGAAGGTGTTTATGTGTATAGATAATAAAAAATAAATAAAAATAAAAAGCCTTTAATTTTCTTACAAAATATACAGTGTTTTAAAAAAAATTGTGTTAGTAAATTATAGTTTTTTAAGTGTTAAATTATCATCTAATATTAGTTTTATTATACAGTACTTTTGTACACATTTTTATTTTTAGTGCAATAGTTAATTGTAAGAAACCCTTCTACAGTTAAAGGCCTCCTCCAAAAGCTTGCCAGTAAAACCAGCAAAGTATGAAATTTTCATATTCCTCAATTTTGTTTCCTGTGCGTCTTGTTTCTAATAAACCAACTATATCATACTTTATGTCTTTCAGGGCTTCTTTTAATTCCATTTAGTCGCTCAAATGAGGAGAGATCTGATATTATATGTGCTTATGTAGAGTTTATTCCATTTATTATATCAACGGGGACCAATTTATTTTGTTTCTTGTTTGTGTTGTTTGTGTTTTTACCGTCAGATAGATAACACATAGATAATACCTTCACACCTGTCACGACTATCACTCATCCATAAGACCACTTCTTCTATTTTTATTGTTTCATCTACATTCTAATTATTTTATTATTTAAATTTTATATTGTTTAAAATCTATTGAATTTCTGTTCTTGGTATTACCAGTAGTTCGGCCCTGTGTTGAGTAGTATTGCACGGTGGCTTATTTTTAACGGTCATTTCTGTCAATGTCATAGGGGAGGTATTTCTTTAGAAGTTTAGACTGACTACGTGTTTCTTATCAAATTATTATATTTAATGATTATTTCCAAAATTAAAAATCTCAATTCTTGAGAGGTATTTAACATAATATAATTCTTCTTATTCTTCTTCTTTTGATATATGGCAACAGTGCTGACTTATCGTCGCAATTCTGCCAATGTCCAGTGTTTAACCTTGTGCAATAGTATGCCGATGTATCGGTAGCTAAGATTATCCCGCTGACTGTGATATGTCTTATTAATCACTGACTAATCACAACCATCACAGCGCGGACGGGATTAAACCGGATTCCCCATCACGTCTCCGCAGGCGCGTGCGCTATCTACCAAGGCGTGACGTGGAATCATAATATAAATAACTCAATGATAAAAAATTAAATAACTAATCAAATGATTTAAATACAAAAATAACATAAAGTGACGTATCTGTATATCCTATAGCTCTAAGCATTGTATTTTAAAAACTTCATAGCCTAAATTAAAAATAAAATATTCAAATCATATTCCACTTTCTTGACCCAGGTGTCTTACCAATGTGCATTAGTCCAAGACAGTCGCGTGCTTAACACACGAACGGAAATTTCTAATTTCAATGGAGTAACCGTTTTTTTAAACGCTTTTTAAAATAACCCTTATTTACAAATTCAATAAAGTTCAAAAATATCCTTATCCTCAAAAGCTCTCCTTAAAGATATTTTGATGATCATTCTAATATGGACTTTAATGTATAACGGTTAAGGTTTAGTTTATAATTAAATTTGTAGCGGTTTTACTTGGTTGATCATAAGGAAAGCACAGGAAGTAAGGCACGCGTTTAGGGAAGATAATAACAGTCTTCAAGACGTATGGAATTCTATACAATTTTTATCTTTTTAACATCATTGTACTCGTTACCGGTTTAAAAAAGTTTAAATTTTAAATGTACCCATGGGTTTTTATAATAAAAAATTTATGTACATTGTCCGACAAACCGTACAAAGAGGCTTTTCCATCAACAGAGCTGGTCACTTGTTAGGTACCCTATAGTCTCAAAAAAATCATTGGCTAAATAAAACCCTGGGGCCGGCAATGGTTCCCAGGAGCTGTAAGGCAACCGTAAAGAAAGAAAAATAATACTATTTATTTCAATATAGCATTTTTTATTTTTAAAATCTTAAAGTTCAGCCTAGTCGTAGCATTTTCTGGAGATCTAGCCAGACAAATAGACAAATAAAAATATATTATACCACTTAGATATTGGTATTATCGACACCTTTGTTTTGCAATATTTGTCTCTGGCCACACTGCAAGATATAAAGGCCGTGAAGGCGTGTTTTTGTTATGCAATGATTGAATCTACAATGAGCTATTTAATATTGAGAGGGAAACAATTCGATGAAAGTTTTGAAACTACTGTACCGATTAATTAGAGATGCTTGTAAGACCGTAAGTTGACCGGTGAAGTTTCTTGCCTAGATTCTGAATGCTATTTTGATGGCAATGAATTGTAACGCAGATGTGACAAAACTTAGATTTGTTTGTGCATACCGTTTCGTCCATATTAATAAGAACAGTTGGGAAGCATATTCTTTGCGGCTTGTGTAAAGACATTGGTAACTATGTCCACATTTAGCGACTTGCCAATATTAATCAAAACAGCAAGCATGTCTAACTAAAATATGTTTTTTTATATAAGAAGTCCCTGTTTAGAAAAATTGCCTAGGTGACTGAAGCAATTTATTTGTAGATTTTTAGGTTTCCGTACCCACAGAACCGCAATAGGTAGACACTTGAAATTTTGACTCTGTATTACTATGGCCGCTATAACAACAAGTAATAAAAATATAATAAAGTTAAAAATTAAAGGGGGTAAAGAAGCCTGTTTTATTCGGCGTTTTTTGCTTGATCTTAATAATTCCAATAATAACAATACATAGATACAAACGAAAACGTCCAAGTATCAGTCGGACTCGCGCTAATTTGTTCATGCACCATACAAGGTCATCAAACTTGGTCTGACATTAGTGCATACTATTGGCCGGTTTTTTGTTTGAGTGAGACACTCCTACAATTGCTCTATTTTACATAATATATTTACTGCTTAATTAAAAAAAATTAACAAACTTGAATCGGAATATCCACTACCTGTATAAAAAAATTTGGAAGCCACGAATTATCTGTTAGCAACTTATCATGTAGATCAAAAGAATCTGATCAAGTGACAGAAATTTTAAACCCTCCAGTGAAATCGGCATCAGTCAGAAAACTGTCCCTTCTTATTTCTCTACATAATCTATGAACTAAATGTTTCAATTGCTTAATTGGTCATCCTTGTGAATCGACTCCACAAAGTTTTAAGTTTGTTCGCTGGACACCCACCGGTTAGCTTGAAATTGTCTCCAACAGCTAAGTTACAAATAGTTTTGTCCATTTGTACAAATTGGTAAGAAGTTTTCAGTAAACATCATATTGGAAGCGGTTTCAAAATAAATTTAGTGTAATAATCTGAAAACAAAATGTAAAAGTGTCCTTTTCACATGAACCAACTTTTTATACTTACATGAAAACATTCTGACGTTGACACATGGAGTGACTTTTTGACGTCTAATGAACATTAAATGACTGCAACGTCCAGTTTATATAAAAATAATAGGTATAAGCATCAAAATATAATTAAAATATTCGTTATAATCACTATTTGTTTACATTGTAGTAAGTAGATACAATTTTTTTTAAAGTTTTTAGTACATTTTCCTTTGTAGAACCTATCTATTTATCTATCATCACGCCTTTTATCCCAAGAGGGTTAGGCAGAGACAATAGAATGCCTTTTTCTACGATCCTGACATACCTCTTTCGCTTCTTTTATATTCATCATACCTTTCATACATGCTCGGCGATTGTCTGTACTTTTAATATTGCCATCGATCAATATTTTTTTATATGTTCAATAAAAGTACACCTAGGTCGTCCACTGCCAGCATTTCCTTTCACTTCAGCCATATATAAACCTTTTTAGTCAATCTTTCATCCTTCGTTCTTTCAACGTGTCCAAACCAGCGTAAACTACTTTTCTTCATTTTACTTTGTAGAATTTTGGTCCTTTTTTGTATTCAATATCATTGAAGGAAAATATTTCGGTGAAACAACAAATCAGTGACAAACTCACCACCTGTGTCTTGTCAAGGAATACCAGATATGTATAATAAGAATCTACTTTTTTAAATCTGTATATTATGTAAGATGTGCTTAAGAATATTGACAAATTACCTATGTCGCATGTAGTAGTTGAAATATTATCTGGACTTGCCTACCCTGTTGTAAGTAATAGCATCTTGTTATAATTAATTTAAATTGCAACTGTAAAAAAGAAATACAATACACAAAATACTAATGATTCACACAGTATACAAAAGTCGATAATTTTTTGTCCTTAAATTTTTCTGCAAAAAATGGTTTCTTTCTTTGTGTCTATTGTTATTTTAACGGAATCAACCTGTTACATGTTTTTTTGTATATATCTAATTGCTATATTAACGTCCAATTTCAATTCGTTTTCTGTTATACTATTAGTAGGATGTCGTTAAATTCATAAACCCGCGATGACAGGTAATCGATTGGTTACGATGGCTTGAGAGACCTTAAGGTATTAAGGGCCTGTACTGTGCGATATATTTAGTTCGTTTTGCTATTTTGTTAGTTTCTTAGATTTTTGGTAATTATTTTAAATTCAAATATTTGTTAGGTACAATAAAAATGTACTTAGACCGTTTTTCCTCTGAATCGTAACTTTTATTCCAATGTAATTTATTTCATCGCTGAATTTATATATTGTTGTATACTAGAGTGACTGGTAACATTGTCCACTTTTAGCCAGTTTTATTCATTTATTGTTTAGATTATTAAAAAGTTTGAGCCTATGTGAATCCACTGTATTATAATTAGTTTAAATAAAGAAGATTCACAGACAAATTTTCAATTATCAAGTGAAGTCATGTGAAGAAGGTTGTTAAAAATAAAATAAGCGATATTTTAAGCGATAAATATTTCCGCTACGAGTTTAGTAGTACGGGGGACGTCATGTGTTAGATTGAGTCGTCTTCATTATACCTCGTTATGGACACAAGTGTTTCACTGTTTGTTCGAGTTGATGTTAATTTGTGTAGCATGTCGTATTTTAAATAACTATACGCTATAATTATTGTTTTATTTGCTATTGGATTGGATATCAGAAAGTGTTTGTGTATTAACAAATGGACAATAAGGGAAATATAGTATAGAAGAAAGTACAAAAAAGTTCTAACAACTATTTTTTACCCCCATGAGAAAGTTAAAAATCCAAAAACACGTGTTTTATTATTTATTTATTTATTAAAAAAATCCACAGCACATGCAGGGTACTGCAGGGTACCTATACGATTTTCCATACAAAAGTTTACACCCCTTTTCACCCCCTAGGGGTTGGTTATTGAATTATTTCTTAGTACACCTCTACACCCCCTAAGGAATATACCATCATTGGGATGTCTTTTTCTAAAAATAGCTGATACTTATGTCTGTTAATAAAGTGACACATGTAGCCTGTTTACATAATGGATAAGAGAATGATAATGGATGGCTACTACACCGCAAGGTATAAAGATTGTGAACATGTGCGTATCAATGATTTATTGCGTTAGTATCATTGGTATGAGCCTAGAATGATTCTGGGGTGGCCCTGGAAAGTTGCTAGGCCTATAATATGTCAGTCTGTGTACTACTGTGACGGCTGACTCCTTCAAATTACATAAACATTGGCTCGCTAGTATCTGACCTTCACATCTTCAAATAATTCAAAATTCTTTTAAAGTTTGTTTAAAAAAACCGTATTGTAAAAAGTGCCAACTATTGACAACCTGATAAATATATCGTTACTTGCACGGGTTAACTAGTTTATAATATTGGTTTGAATTCACCTATAAATCTAGAGCAACTTTAATTAAGGGGGAGACAAGCAGAGACACAAATAAGGGACGTTTTACGACCGACGAAGAAACGATGTATGCAGACCTCTTCAAACAGTTATGCAAATATCTCTTAACCTGGCCAAGTGATGTTTGTACCTAACTTTACTTAACAATGGAGAATGGGTTAAGATAATTAACTTTCATATTGAAAGAAAGTAGAGAGACATCTATTGGGTTTTGAGGGTGTATCGTTTTCATTTTGGTGCGTTCGACTCTGTTGAAACTTCCCGCCATTTTACCAAGTCTCTCAAATTATGGCTATATAGAACTGTTACTCTTTAAATAATGAAAATATGGCTCAATCCAATTTAAATTATTAACTATCAACCGTGTGGTGAGGAAATGTTGTAGAAATAAACTCACGTTTCCAGGATTCACCCTTGACCCCTTAATTAATTTTTTTTAACACATTGAAAGAATGAAGGATAAAAGATTGACTGAAAAGGTTTATATGGCTGAAGTGATAGAAAATGCTGGCAGTGGACGACCTAGGTGTACTTTTATTATTTTTATCACACATGCTCGGCGATTGTGTGTACTTTCAATATTGGCTTAGACATTGGTATTAATTTTAAATTCACAGATGATACTTAACTTTTAGTCATTTGTAGTCTATATATGCATACTAACTTATGTTTTATTATAAGATTTTCTTCTTGGAGAAGAGAAACTGTAAAATTTTGAAAGAAATAAAATTTCTGAAGGAAAACTGATGTCGGAAAGACCGACTCTGGGGCTTTGATCTACCTATTTTGATATTAAATCCAACAATTTATGCAGTTCCATAATTATTGACAACCAACCATAGACAAAAAAATGCAATACTAAAGATGGATGCTGTTTTTTCTTTACAATAGTGAAGCGACGTGCTCTTTAGCTCTGATATTTATCGATATCGATATTTATTGAGCCCACAAATGTGACGAAGATTATTATTCAAAATGTGACAGTGTAAATTAAATATAGTCATTTAAACGCGTATGTTTATAAAACAATACAAAATGTTGAGCAAAAATAAAATGTAATACATTAGGACATTCTACGTCTTGTCATGGCGACCGACGCACGCGTTCCGTCGTGACATGATGGGGAATCCGGTTTAATCCCGGCCGCGCTGTGATAGTTGTGATTAGTCTGTGATTAATAGAACATATCCCAGTCGGCGGGAACATCTTAGCTACCGATTAATCGGCATATTGATACTATAACGTCTATAATACTTGACATTGGCGGAATCATCAAAACCCTGATGGAGCCATAACACGAAAATATAGAATAGAATAGGATTTAGTATAATGGTGTGGCACGAAAAAAGAATCCATAATGTCACAGGTGGGTGGCAAAGACCGTTGGTTACGCACCGCCATGCATAGCGTCTTGGTACTGATAACAAGCAGATGTGACGCGTGCCTTACTGTAACAGCTGCATGTTGAATTTCTATAAAAAAAGCATTATTATATGTCGCTGTCTGAAGAAGTGCGGCCGCCGGCTTTATTTGCCCTCCGAATCACGAGGAATGTCTGATAATCTTTATTTTGAAAATTCATATTTCACGGTTGCTTTGTTCTCCGTTATTATTTATTTTTGGTATTAAATGAACAAATATTCAATTCATTCAACATTCAACCTATTGTTGGTTAAATTGGTTCTACCTATTTGGCGAGAGACTCTACTTTGTCTGCGGTGTGGTCAGATACACCAGTAACAGTGTTCACTTTTTGCCAGTTATTAATATTGAACGAACAGATTTTAACAGACGTAAATATCTGTTATTTTTAGAAAAAACTGGTTATTTATTATTATATTTTTAAAGTACATAATTATGATGTATGATTGAATTTTCATGTTCTCTGATGATCTCTTTGCTGATATTAAAATCTTAAAATAAAAATAAAATCTGTTTTTTTCTTCACTTCTTACAACTCCCGAAACCGTGTTACGGTTCCAGGGTACCCAGCGGAAGACCAAGTCTCCCTCGTTTAGCCGATGGTATTTGTGAAGCTATACCTAACGAGTGGCTATAGTTCTGTTGAGATATATTTAGATGGAAAAGCCTCTAAGTGTGGTTTGTCGGATTATGTACATAAGTTTTTAATTAAAAAACCCATTGGTACATGGCCGGGATCCGGGATCGAACCCGTGGTCTGCCTAGTTAATAATAATAAATAATGAAATGTTGTTCGTTGGTAAGACCATAACTTGAGAACGGCTAGACCGAGTTGGTTATTTTTTTTTAATGTTTGTCATAGTCCGAATCAAGATTAGGTATAGGGAAAGAAAAATTGGAAGAGTTGCCCGTAAAATTGAGGAATTACTGAAAGTGCTTTTTTCTATGGTTTTTTTGTATAGGGGACTAATTTACTTGTGTAACTGTCTCCTTCGCATCACTAACTGCTACTTGGCTAGTGCAAATAGCGCCATCTAACGGTGAAGTACTGAACTTACGTATCAGATAACACCTGTTGTGGTTGTTTTGGGGTATTAAAATTCAAAATGTCATAGTTGGGTTAAATAAGAAAGACAACCCTGTAACTATATAATAAAACTTTAAAAACAAATGAACCGACTTCAAAAATTGTGCACTGAAAAGTAAGAAACAATTTTATTTCGTTGCAGAATTTGAAGACGGTTGGTGCCAAATCTAATATTATTAAAGATTGTCGCAAAATAAATTACGCTGTGGATGGGATTAGAACCATGTGCATTAAATCTTCAAAGTTACATATATATTTCATCGAGATATTAAGAAAAACTTTACTTATAAAGTCAGTTTTTTTTTCAAAATTCCTGAAAACCAATGTAATAACAAAAAAATGTGACTAATCCGGAAGAATCGCTAACAAATAAAAAAGAAACAACAAAATCGTTTCACAACTGGCGAAGTGATCGGTGTACCTACATATATTTAAAAAAACCGACCAAGTGCGAGTCAAACTCGCACATGAAGGGTTCCGTACACTCAAAGACATTTAATATAGGTAGGCGTACACTCAATTGTATGCGCTAAGGTCAGACCAAATTTCACGCCCCTGTATGGAGCAGGAACAAATTAGCGCGAATCCGAATAACACTTCGCCGGTTTTTATTATTTGTTGTTTTACTTAAAACGCTGAATAGAGCCAAAGACCTTGAGAGATGGCACCGCCCCCATCAAGCTCCAGCTTTGAGAAACGCGGGCTCACATACACACCAAACGACGTGGCTGCCACTAATAATATAGCATCAGGCTGCAACCGGTACTGTCGGTACACAAGCGCTTACGCACACACGCGTGCAGTGCGTACATAAAACCTCGCAAATAACAATAAAGGAACTTGCTGAAAATTTGATTAAAAAATAGAACAGTATTACGATAGTATATTGCTAGATAAAAAAATCTGTCAAAAAATCAGAATCTTTGCATGCATTTTAGTACTGTTTCTCGTTACGGGACTCTAAAAATACGGTCCGAATTGAGAACCTTTTTGCACTCTCAAAATCATAAGTTTCCCTTACTATTCCACTAACATCTTCCTGTAAAATGTAAAAAATAGAGTTGCGTATACAATTTATTTAAATTTAAATTTGCCAGGGTTCTGATCCTGTTAGACGACAACAACTCGTCTCAAGATGCAATATAGATAACATCCCATACGAGATCTCATCATAATATGGAAACTAAGGCATTTATAGTTCCTTACATTGTGTTAATTTGCATTTATTATCCTCTTCTAAGGCATCCTTTCTATTAAGAAGGGTCACTGGGGTAAGATTAATGGCAGATAAAATTAATTTGTTTTGTCGTTTGAAAGGAAATCTGCATTATTACTTATTAAGAAAACTTGAAATATTTATATCTAACATTTTTTATATATACTTCGGTAAGAAATAAATGAATTTGAAATTTCGAAAGGGACACATCTCATGTATTTTAATAACATCGCTTTATCTCATAAATCTAATCGAAATATTTTTTTTAGCTCGAAAAAGACACATTTGCCACCAGCGGTCAGGAAAATTTTCAAAAAAGTCACAACTCTAGATGTGCCCTTTTTTAACTCACTAATTAAAAGAATAAAAATCCAAAATATTACAATAAATTCTTTTTTTCCTTCTTTATTTTTTTCTTTTCTTTTCACCTTTTGGTACCTAAAAACTCGCAGCAAAATCGTTATGCTCGTGATTCAATTCTAAACTACTTCGCTAGTTCGTGATTTAAAGTCAGCACTCGCATAAAAAAATAACTTTGCTCACTTGTTGAACAAATAACTATTGTTTGTCCTTCTTTCACGTCAATACAGAGCAATGTATCGACATGATTTTTTACACAGACATAGTTGGGGACCGCAAACTGACTTTTATTTATTTATTATTATTAAGTATTTTGAGACATATTTTATAGCTTCAGTTGCCGACTCTCCAATTTTCATATTTATATCTATGGCTTTAAATTGTATGGGATAAATAATTCCCAATTTCTCTGTAATCCACCTGTGTCACTATAATTTAGCATGTAGTTACTTATTCAATATAAAATATCTAAAGTGAAATAGCCGTTATTTTGATTACGAATTATGGGTTTTATTGAATAGGAAATATGGATGGAAGAAATTGACAGGCGTTATATTTGGTCAAAAATCATAAATTAATTATTATTTTGAATTTTCAATAAACTATCAAAAATAGTCGAGGCATATAATTGAAGGATAATGGTATAACAGCGCTTAAATTTTTTTAAGAGCTTTGGAAGGGAAAAAATGGGCAAAGTAATCTTTTATTTTACCACCCATACTTCTTATTCAATAAAACCAATTGAAAAATAACGGTTTATTCACTTAGTGACATATAATCAATTACAGTGACACAGGTGGATTATTTCCAGAGAAATAGGGAATATTAATATCCCTATACAAATTAAAGCCATAAGGCCCATAATTTTTCTGGTATAAACTATTCCTAATTTCTCTGTAAATAATCCACCCGTGTCACTGTAATTTAGCATATAGATACTTATTGAATATATCTAAGTAAAATAGTTGTTAATTTCTCAATGGATTTTTTGGAATAGGAAATATGGATGGTTAAACTTTGCCCCTGTTTTCTCTTTCATAATATATCACAAAGCTCTTATTTTTTTAAAGCACTGTTATACCATTACCCTTCAATTAAACATCTTGGGTTTTTGTAGCTTATTGAAAATTCAAAATAACATAATTTTATTATTTTTGACCAATTAAAAAAATCATAAAATATTTTTTATTTTGAATTTTCAATAAGCTAAATGAATAAGTTAATTGAAATTTCAAAATAATATAATTTTATTATTTTTGACCAATTAAAAAATCATAAAATATTTTTTATTTTGAATTTTCAATAAGCTACTGAAAAACGCAAAACGTTTAATTAAGGGTAATGATATAACAGTGCGTTAAAAAAAATAAGAACTTTGTGATAGATTATGATAGAGAAAACAGGGGCAAAATACTCCTTTATTTTACTACTCATATTTCCTATTAGAAAAAACCAATTGAAAAAATAAAGACTTTTTCACTTAGATATATTGAATGTTAAATTACAGTGACACAGGTAGATTATTTACAGAGAAATTGGGAATAGTAATATCCCCATACAAATTAGGGGGATAGGGCCCTGATTGTCAGTCAGTCCGCGACACGACGGCTTCATATATTACTAGCGACTTACGGTTACAATGTCGGTCCACACCAATCTACATAAATACGCTTATCTATTTAATATAGACATATGCTACCGTGGACTTTTTTGCAGATCATTTTATTCTACACAATTCCTTCCTACATCATTTTATTATATCTCTGACGGATTAGACAGCATACGCCATGAAAAAACGCAGTAGCTATTTTTTCCTGACTTGATTCACTTTAGTACATTGTGATACAAGGGTGCTATGTTGGTCATTACGTACGAGGCGCTATAAGAAAGCTGAATATGTAATGACCAATGCACACGCGTTTCATATGACGTTTTTCAACACACTTGCGAGGAAAAAAATAAATTTCATGGAGTCAATTTACGTCTTTATTTACGTATTCTTCGACACTTGAAGTCAAAATGTTTTGTTTTTTCCCGCGTGACAGTTAAGGCACGGATAACTTCGCCAAACAGCCAAAAAAGTCGTGATAAAAAAATAAATCTGTATTATGCGGTTAAATTAAGAATGCTTTGTGGGCACATATACAATTGGCAATCTTGTACGAATTTAACTTCATTGGGTTATATTATAACTCTTGTGCTGTAATATAAAGAAAAAGCACGCGTGTTTAATATATGGGATTGTGAGTCTAAAATTGAGGTAATAAGACTCACGTTACGAGCAAGTGTGTTGAAAATAATATTAATGCTCAGCTCCTAAACCATGTTTAAAATCCGCGTAAAACTTCCTCGTGCGAATCAACAAGAATAATATTGAAAACCGCAATAAAATCCGTAAAAGTAGTTTTTGCGTGAAAAGGCGGCGGAGGACTTTGTTTTATAATATGTATTGATAGTGATTTAGACTAGCAGTTGCCCGCGACTTCGTACACGTTGTATTAGGAATACGACGTTTATACCTCATTTCACCTCTACTAGTCCGGTCAATCTAGACCAAAAAATGAGAGTGAAGGTGCATAAAATCACAACAAGCCTTAAATCAGTAAAATTGTTCAAAACATAATTATAAATAAAAATTTTCAGTTCCCCATCATTCCCGTGTATGGAAATTTTTTATTAGAAGTCAAAGGTCAAAAAAATAGTTTTTCGCGATTTTCAGCAAAACTGTAAGTTTTATCATAAAAGTACCCAGACAAAAATTGTAGATCATAAAATTATCTATAAAAAACGTATGAATACTTTTTTCCTACGAGCCACCGCTTCTGAGATATAACAATTTAACATTTATTTTACTGTAACCTACTGCACCGTCATTTTGATGTCTGTATGGGCACATGAGCTTTTGCCTTGAAATCTTTTGCTGAAAGAGTTTCTTTTATTCGTGGCATAGGTTCTTCTAGTAAAACTGAATATTTTGGAGTAACAATTTGAATAATACCCATTGGGTCTCCTACATTATCTCTAAAATGTTTTGATATAATTTTAGAATCCTCGCTAACCTATTTTTTTTACAAATTAGGGGAATATGATCCGAAAATTAGTGCACCAGGTTAAGATTAACAAAAACTACTGTAAATATTAATACATAGTAAGTAGTACTTATTTAACTTAAAAAAATCTTTTTTATGCTTATATATTTGTAAATGTAAATAGAATGAAGTTATACGTTTAAAAATATAGTGAGTACAATTATTTTAACAATCCATTAGAGCAAATAGATAGAAAATTAATTTATATATTTAGAAAATTATAATAACTGCAATTATAGACAAGTAGCCATTAGAGCAATTGAAATTAGAGATTTTAAAAATTATAAGACTTGAGATTATATATTTTCAAAATTATAGTAACAGCAATTATAGAAAAGTTAGCTATTAGTGCAATTGAAAATAGACATTATAAAAATTACAGGACTTGAAATTATAGATTTTGAAAATTATGGGAACTGCAATTATAGAAAACAATACGTTATAGGAATTAATATTATAGATTTAAAAAATTACATCAAACACATTTATAGATTTTTAAAATTACAGGATCTAAATTTATAGGAAATGAATATTTATAGCAAGTAAAATTATAGCTTCTGAAATTATATATTTTTTAGAGCATTTGAGAGGATTATGTGGAGCGTGTTATTGCTGTCTAGCGTATTTACATTAATATCAGCATTGTCTGCAACGTATTGAATAAGAGTAAAAACTGCTGCTGCCTCGTTCACCCGTTTTCAAGTGATGCTCTAACCAACGAACAGCATTCAATTTTTGCTTATATAGTTATAGTTTGTTTGTACACGTATAATAGTGGCATAGTTTTACTACCATTATTTGATTCCAATAAGATTATAAAAATATCTAATTTTTATTAATTTTTGAACCATTTGACGAAATTGATTATTATATTTATAATACTAATATTAATAATATTTATGCTTCATAGAAATTAAAATAATATATGAAATAATTAGCATGGAATAAGAAGCATGAAAGTAAGACAAATGCAGTGGAAATGCGGTCTTACGTAGAATGTGTGTTATAAAACGTATTGACCGCATTCGGAACGACGTCATTAGAGAAAAATGGGGAGTGAAAGATGATGTTGTGACTAAAAATGAAGAAAAGTATTTTACGCTGGTTTGGACACGTTGAAAAAATGAAGGATGAAAGATTGACTAAAAAGGTTTATATGGCTGAAGTGAAAGGAAATGCTGGCAGAGGACGACCTAAGTGTATTTTGACTTTTATTGAACATAAGCAAATGGCATTCGATTATCTATGCTTACCCCTCTTGGGATAAATGGCGTGATGACAGATATATAGATAGATAATTCGTATGATTCAAATTTGGTGGATATGTTTTTAAAGTCTATTAAGTTATGGAAATGTTATTTTGGACCTACTTGCCAACCAGATATCGATACGACTTACCTCAACAAAAAACTAAGTGAAAGTAAATGAAGTTATGAAAACATGAGAAAACACCTCTTAACCTTGATTAAACAACGTCATTAAACACTTGAATTCATAAAATAATTCTGAAGTATTAAAATTAAGACAATAGCTCTTTATTATAGTAATATCAATTCGTAAATAATTTATCCTCATTGTTCAGGAGTACATGCATATATTGTATAGTAAATAATATAACAATATGGCAAATTCTAGACACAGATGTCTTAATTAAGTTTTGCTGCAGACTATGTTTCGCCAATGTCAAGGTGGTAACCATGTTTTAAAAATATGTATTATTAAAATATTTAGGGTGTCTACAAATTATGTCTTTTATATTATTGTAATTTTAAACTTATTAGAATAGTATAAGACAGGAAATAGGTCTGTAAACTACTGTAAACAATTTTTTTTCAGACACAATTTATATTTGTATTCCTTATAACGAGCCCTTTCATTAATGATGCACTTGAAAAAAAAATGTTTTTACTTTTTAATCCCCCCCCCTTCTTTAAAATCAGCTGTGAGTGGGATTTGAACCATGTACGTGGATCCTGAGCTGAACCCTGTCTGTTAGACCACCGTCGATACGAAAATTTACAACTTCGTGTCAAAGGTTTTGTTTAATTCCTGAAACCAATTTTTATGAGAAAAAATGGGACCAATCCGGAAGAATTCTGTCGAAACTAGTGAAGTAATTGATATACCAGTACATACATACAAAAAGTATAGGTATATTAGATATAGCCTCAAAAATATCATCGGCTAAAAGATTGTCTTCCGCTGGGTATAACAAAAAAATACGGTCCGAATTGATAACCTTCTCTTTCTTTTTTTCAAAGCCGATTAAAAACTTATGTCATATACCTGTCAATAGAACATCAGATCAGAAAAACTGCATGCATATATTTTCAAAAAGCTCGTATTTATTCTCATAGTTCCGCACCCGCACATAGTATCCCGTGGATAATTTCGAACGAAATAAAATATAGCACTATCATGTAGCTGCCTATTAGTAAAAAAAATCACAATCGGATCAGTTTCATAGATTACCCCCTACATCCAAACTTACAAACTTGCACACCATCCATGCTAATATTATTAATGCAAAAGTAACTCTGTCTGTCTGTTACGCTTTCACGGCTGAATCACTGACCCGATTTTGATGAAATTTGATACGGAGAAAGCTTGAACCCTAGGAAGGCAACTTTTTCTTTAAAATCCACCCCAGAGACGGAAAGCTTTCAAGAACCCCAATACAGGTAAAGGTCTCCTTAAAAGGAGTTCATTTTGTCTGTATTTGAACTAAACTTCCGGGGAATCGCATAAAATAATTAAATACAGCATTATTGCATAGCAAATGTCCGGGATCGATTCCCAAGTCGAAAATAAGCTTTTTTAACGACTTCAAAAAAAAGACGTTACTCAATTCGACCGTATATATATTTTTTTTTTATGTGTGTTCGGGGATAACTTCGTCGTTTATGAACCGATTTTGATTATTTCTTTTTTAATCGACAGATAATTCTTCCGGATTGGTCCCATTTTAATGTCATAAAAATTGGTTCATTAGTTTTTCAGTAATTTTGAAAAAAAAATACTTTTTATAGTCAATTATCAGTATCTCGATGAAATATGTACCGATTTTGACGACTTATTTTTTTAAGGATATAATAATTTTTCGACATTATCTCACAGACATATGACGAAAGTCGGTTCAGTAGTTTTTCAGAAATTCAGTAATTTGTCTCTGTTTACGGCTGAAAATTATGTATCAGAGAAAAGCCTTAGCAACGGTTGCTATTGACACGAAGTTGTCAATTTTTGTATCGACGGTGGTCTAACGGCTAAAGGTATGGTATGGTATGGTGCAGTTCAGGATGCAAATGGTTCAAATCCCATCCACAGTAGTATTTTTTTTTTATTTTCCATAATTTTTTTTTATTTGCGTTATTATTTGTCTCTCAGGACAGCAAAATCACTTAAAAGGGAAAAATAAATTAACTTTTAAAAAAAAGTGTACCGACTTCAAAAATTTGCACTGAAAAGTAAGAAATAATACATATTTCGTCGTAGAATTTGAAGACGGTTGGTGCCAAATTAAAAACAACTTACTTCCCAAATTCACAATTCATTAGGAACCTACGATTATCAGTACAAACATAATATAATATTGAACAGATATTTATCGTGTTAGATGTTTACTTAATTTTGTATCCTAATTTGGCACCAACCGTCTTCAAATTCTACAACGAAATATTTATTATTTCTTACTTTTCAGTGCAAATTTTTGAAGTCGGTACACTTTTTTTTAAAAGTTAATTTATTAAAATATATGAATGGAATTTTTATTATCTTTAAAATCGACTACAAGAATCCTTAGAACATATTTCTCTATCTATATCTATACTTATATTATAAAGAGGTAAAGTTTGTAAGTTTGGATGTAGGGCTAATCTATTAAACTCAAACTACTGAACCGATTCTAAAAATTCTTTCACGAATTGAAAGCAACGACAAAAAATATACACGGACGAACAGCTAGTATCTTAAAGTTTCAGAATAATCCATACTAACCATTCTTCACCCTGTGTAATAGCAAAATTTGAAACTAATTTCCCACTCTTCTGAGTCCTCTTTTTGATATAGTGTACCATATCTGTTAATTATCGTTGGAGCCAAAGGTGATGAACCAAAATAATTTCATAACCACAATAAATAGACGTCTAGGACCAATTCTTATTTTTTAGCATAACTTAGAATGACTTCATCCAAATCGGTTCAGTACTAACGATATGATTTACAGAAATATATATGAATTTTTTTTAGAATAATAGTTACTTAGTGCTACGAAAAGCTTCCTTTTGTTGAAACAACAATTTGAAATATTTGATTTGAAACTATAGAGTGAGTAAATGAAGAACATATGGATGAAATCTGACTAGATAGGGAAATAGAAAAACCTCTTGAGTAAGTAGCTTTTGACCGCGGTTTAACTCGTTTAAAATTGAACAAATATTAGGATAGATATTATGAACTATTTATTATTAAGTTTTATTCAAATTCGTTTAGCCGTTAGGCGTGATTTCAAAAATTTCTACAGAAAAATCTAAGGCGGAAATCTAGTCATGTAGAGGTTCCTAAGACCTATAAGCTCCTATTTATAAGGTCGTCAAAAATGCCCCCTTTTCACTTTTAAACCACGTATGGTAATGGTAGATACTAAATTAAAAAATCGTGACCGTACTCTGTACTATATTTTATCGAACAGTTTTAGTTTCCATAAAATAAAATTTACAATTAGTTTTAAGTCTGAATAAGGTTTTTACATTAAGAAAAATTTGAAAGTTACCCGATGGAAATTTCGGGAAGAGCTAAAACTGCTTTTGTATGAACTCAAGATCATATGGTATGAAAGTTAATAATGGCTCCACGAGCGCATCCGGGGCGGGAACTTAGTGAATAATAATTTAATTGATGTATATTATTAATGCCTCGATTCGATGGAACTAGTGCAAGTCGTACTACTTGTCAAATATTTTTTCATATCATCACAATATGATGGCACCTTTCAGTTATTACATTATAAGATTATTATAATATAAATGTAGGTATATAATGAAAAATATGAAAATTGTAAAAGAAATATGTAAGAGTAACCTATAGCAAAACTAGGTACAACAACAAAGTCACACCTGTGCAATGTTAAAATGACCAAACAAGGTTGACTTCAATATCTTCATTAGAGTTCAATTAATCTCTATTGTTCAAAATCAGCATTTTATTATATTAAAATATCTTTTATTTCTGTGAGTCTGGTAAATATTTGAAAAATGCGAATAACAACTTTGACGTCAGAAATTTCAGTGAAAATTTAGTATAAATACCGTCTGAAATCTGGATAACAGTATCAGTTCAGATCCATCTCTCACCATGAGAGTAACAGGCTTCGTGATCTTGTGCTGCGCATTGCAGGTAAATATTTTTTCATAATTTTTTTTTAATATAATCTGAATATGTTTTAACAATATATTATTATTATTGCATAAACAACTATGTTCTACAAAAAAAAATATTTTTATGATTACAATATAATTTTTATACTTGACATAGTAGTCATGAATGAGTCCATACAGAACAAAAACAACTTCATTGTCGGTATTGCCAGAGACACCAGTAATTTAAAAAAAAAAAATTTATTTAGTTGTATTTTGAATTGTTGTTGCGTAAATGTAAATTTGTTGTAAATTGTAAATGCACCCAGTATAGGCTGGAATATGTCATAATTATGTTTTCCAAATATTTATAAACCAATTATGAGTAGGTATTATTTCCAATTATGAAATTATTGATTTTTTTCAATAATCAATCAAATAAAGTTAAGGTAACTCTATGAAATGTATTTTTTGTAGTATGTCTCTGCAAACAACGCGTACAGCGAAATTGAAGAACTAAATCAGCATCCAAACAATTTTAGAGAAACAGATTTAAATGTTTCGGATGAATACGAAGAAGATAGAAATGGAACTGTATTTGAGAAGACAACGTCTAGAAAGAAGTACGAACGGGAGGGAGTTGCTCCTCGTGTATCTGCAGGAGATAAGGAGGTCAGAACTCTCGTGATTGAAACTGACGCTAGCGGTCACGAAACTATTTACGAAGAAGATGTCATCATACATAAAGTTGGGGGTAAACGCAGAAAAGTATCAGGTCAAGCACAATCTGTAAGCGCGGGATCTTCAGCAGTCGCTACCTCCGGTGCTGCAGCTTACGGACCATATGGTGGTCAAACTTATAGAAATGGCCCATCTGCATCGGCAGCAGCCGGCCAAGGTGCTCAAGTTGTTGTAATCGAAGAAAACAACGGACGTGGAGCAGCAGCTTCATCATCATCTGCAGCATCCGCATCTGATGGACGCGGAGGTAACAGAGGTTTAGGCGCAGGAAGAGGAGGATCATCTGCTGCTAGCGCAGCATCTGCTGCAGCAGCAGCAGGCAGACAACAAGAACAAGTCGTCGTTATCGAACGTAATGGATCTGCCGGAGCAAGTTCATCTTCAGGCGCCGCAGCCGGAGGTGCAGGTGGTCGTGGAGGTGCCGGATCTGCTAGTGCCGGAGCCGGAGCCGGAGCCGGAGCAGGAGATTCAGGAGTATCTGGACCTTACGGACCATATGGAAATCAAGGTTACGGAAATGGCGCTGGAGGATCTGGTGCAGCTTCTGGTGCCGCTGCATCAGCAGCAGCCGGCCAAGGTGCTCAAGTTGTTGTAATCGAAGAAAACAACGGAAGTGGAGCAGCAGCTTCATCATCATCTGCAGCATCCGCATCTGGTGGACGCGGAGGTAACAGAGGTTTAGGTGCAGGAAGAGGAGGATCATCTGCTGCTAGCGCAGCATCTGCTGCAGCAGCAGCAGGCAGACAACAAGGACAAGTCGTCGTTATCGAACGTAATGGATCTGCCGGAGCAAGCTCATCTTCAGGCGCCGCAGCCGGAGGTGCAGGTGGTCGTGGAGGTGCCGGATCTGCAAGTGCCGGAGCCGGAGCCGGAGCCGGAGCAGGAGATTCAGGAGTATCTGGACCTTACGGACCATATGGAAATCAAGGTTACGGAAATGGCGCTGGAGGATCTGGTGCCGCTGCATCAGCAGCAGCCGGCCAAGGTGCTCAAGTTGTTGTAATCGAAGAAAACAACGGAAGTGGAGCAGCAGCTTCATCATCATCATCTGCAGCATCCGCATCTGGTGGACGCGGAGGTAACAGAGGTTTAGGTGCAGGAAGAGGAGGATCATCTGCTGCTAGCGCAGCATCTGCCGCAGCAGCAGCAGGCAGACAACAAGGACAAGTCGTCGTTATCGAACGTAATGGATCTGCCGGAGCAAGCTCATCTTCAGGCGCCGCAGCCGGAGGTGCAGGTGGTCGTGGAGGTGCC
The DNA here is from genome assembly GCA_963924495.1 of Nemapogon koenigi. Lineage (NCBI taxonomy): Eukaryota > Metazoa > Arthropoda > Insecta > Lepidoptera > Tineidae > Nemapogon > Nemapogon koenigi. The sequence continues at coordinate 8,421,555 of OZ004647.1, read as the reverse complement.
GGATCTGCAAGTGCCGGAGCCGGAGCCGGAGCCGGAGCAGGAGATTCAGGAGTATCTGGACCTTACGGACCATATGGAAATCAAGGTTACGGAAATGGCGCTGGAGGATCTGGTGCAGCTTCTGGTGCCGCTGCATCAGCAGCAGCCGGCCAAGGTGCTCAAGTTGTTGTAATCGAAGAAAACAACGGAAGTGGAGCAGCAGCTTCATCATCATCTGCAGCATCCGCATCTGGTGGACGCGGAGGTAACAGAGGTTTAGGTGCAGGAAGAAGAGGATCATCTGCTGCTAGCGCAGCATCTGATGCAGCAGCAGCAGGCAGACAACAAGGACAAGTCGTCGTTATCGAACGTAATGGATCTGCCGGAGCAAGCTCATCTTCAGGCGCCGCAGCCGGAGGTGCAGGTGGTCGTGGAGGTGCCGGATCTGCAAGTGCCGGAGCCGGAGCCGGAGCCGGAGCAGGAGATTCAGGAGTATCTGGACCTTACGGACCATATGGAAATCAAGGTTACGGAAATGGCGCTGGAGGATCTGGTGCAGCTTCTGGTGCCGCTGCATCAGCAGCAGCCGGCCAAGGTGCTCAAGTTGTTGTAATCGAAGAAAACAACGGAAGTAGAGCAGCAGCTTCATCATCATCTGCAGCATCCGCATCTGGTGGACGCGGAGGTAACAGAGGTTTAGGTGCAGGAAGAGGAGGATCATCTGCTGCTAGCGCAGCATCTGCCGCAGCAGCAGCAGGCAGACAACAAGGACAAGTCGTCGTTATCGAACGTAATGGATCTGCCGGAGCAAGCTCATCTTCAGGCGCCGCAGCCGGAGGTGCAGGCGGTCGTGGAGGTGCCGGATCTGCTAGTGCTGGAGCCGGAGCCGGAGCCGGAGCAGGAGATTCAGTAGTATCTGGACCTTACGGACCATATGGAAATCAAGGTTACGGAAATGGCGCTGGAGGATCTGGTGCAGCTTCTGGTGCCGCTGCATCAGCAGCAGCCGGCCAAGGTGCTCAAGTTGTTGTAATCGAAGAAAACAACGGAAGTGGAGCAGCAGCTTCATCATCATCTGCAGCATCCGCATCTGGTGGACGCGGAGGTAACAGAGGTTTAGGTGCAGGAAGAGGAGGATCATCTGCAGCTAGCGCAGCATCTGCTGCAGCAGCAGCAGGCAGACAACAAGGACAAGTCGTCGTTATCGAACGTAATGGATCTGCCGGAGCAAGCTCATCTTCAGGCGCCGCAGCCGGAGGTGCAGGTGGTCGTGGAGGTGCCGGATCTGCAAGTGCCGGAGCCGGAGCAGGAAATTCAGGAGTATCTGGACCTTACGGACCATATGGAAATCAAGGTTACGGAAATGGCGCTGGAGGATCTGGTGCAGCTTCTGGTGCCGCTGCATCAGCAGCAGCCGGCCAAGGTGCTCAAGTTGTTGTAATCGAAGAAAACAACGGAAGTGGAGCAGCAGCTTCATCATCATCTGCAGCTTCCGCATCTGGTGGACGCGGAGGTAACAGAGGTTTAGGTGCAGGAAGAGGAGGATCATCTGCTGCTAGCGCAGCATCTGCCGCAGCAGCAGCAGGCAGACAACAAGGACAAGTCGTCGTTATCGAACGTTATGGATCTGCCGGAGCAAGCTCATCTTCAGGCGCCGCAGCCGGAGGTGCAGGTGGTCGTGGAGGTGCCGGATCTGCAAGTGCCGGAGCCGGAGCCGGAGCCGGAGCAGGAGATTCAGGAGTATCTGGACCTTACGGACCATATGGAAATCAAGGTTACGGAAATGGCGCTGGAGGATCTGGTGCAGCTTCTGGTGCCGCTGCATCAGCAGCAGCCGGCCAAGGTGCTCAAGTTGTTGTAATCGAAGAAAACAACGGAAGTGGAGCTGCAGCTTCATCATCATCTGCAGCATCCGCATCTGGTGGACGCGGAGGTAACAGAGGTTTAGGTGCAGGAAGAGGAGGATCATCTGCTGCTAGCGCAGCATCTGCCGCAGCAGCAGCAGGCAGACAACAAGGACAAGTCGTCGTTATCGAACGTAATGGATCTGCCGGAGCAAGCTCATCTTCAGGCGCCGCAGCCGGAGGTGCAGGTGGTCGTGGAGGTGCCGGATCTGCAAGTGCCGGAGCCGGAGCCGGAGCCGGAGCCGAAGCAGGAGATTCAGGAGTATCTGGACCTTACGGACCATATGGAAATCAAGGTTACGGAAATGGCGCTGGAGGATCTGGTGCAGCTTCTGGTGCCGCTGCATCAGCAGCAGCCGGCCAAGGTGCTCAAGTTGTTGTAATCGAAGAAAACAACGGAAGTGGAGCAGCAGCTTCATCATCATCTGCAGCATCCGCATCTGGTGGACGCGGAGGTAACAGAGGTTTAGGTGCAGGAAGAGGAGGATCATCTGCTGCTAGCGCAGCATCTGCCGCAGCAGCAGCAGGCAGACAACAAGGACAAGTCGTCGTTATCGAACGTAATGGATCTGCCGGAGCAAGCTCATCTTCAGGCGCCGCAGCCGGAGGTGCAGGTGGTCGTGGAGGTGCCGGATCTGCTAGTGCCGGAGCCGGAGCCGGAGCAGGAGATTCAGGAGTATCTGGACCTTACGGACCATATGGAAATCAAGGTTACGGAAATGGCGCTGGAGGATCTGGTGCAGCTTCTGGTGCCGCTGCATCAGCAGCAGCCGGCCAAGGTGCTCAAGTTGTTGTAATCGAAGAAAACAACGGAAGTGGAGCAGCAGCTTCATCATCATCTGCAGCATCCGCATCTGGTGGACGCGGAGGTAACAGAGGTTTAGGTGCAGGAAGAGGAGGATCATCTGCTGCTAGCGCAGCATCTGCCGCAGCAGCAGCAGGCAGACAACAAGGACAAGTCGTCGTTATCGACCGTAATGGATCTGCCGGAGCAAGCTCATCTTCAGGCGCCGCAGCCGGAGGTGCAGGTGGTCGTGGAGGTGCCGGATCTGCAAGTGCCGGAGCCGGTGCCGGAGCCGGAGCCGGAGCCGGAGCAGGAGATTCAGGAGTATCTGGACCTTACGGACCATATGGAAATCAAGGTTACGGAAATGGCGCTGGAGGATCTGGTGCAGCTTCTGGTGCCGCTGCATCAGCAGCAGCCGGCCAAGGTGCTCAAGTTGTTGTAATCGAAGAAAACAACGGAAGTGGAGCAGCAGCTTCATCATCATCTGCAGCATCCGCATCTGGTGGACGCGGAGGTAACAGAGGTTTAGGTGCAGGAAGAGGAGGATCATCTGCAGCTAGCGCAGCATCTGCTGCAGCAGCAGCAGGCAGACAACAAGGACAAGTCGTCGTTATCGAACGTAATGGATCTGCCGGAGCAAGCTCATCTTCAGGCGCCGCAGCCGGAGGTGCAGGTGGTCGTGGAGGTGCCGGATCTGCAAGTGCCGGAGCCGGAGCAGGAAATTCAGGAGTATCTGGACCTTACGGACCATATGGAAATCAAGGTTACGGAAATGGCGCTGGAGGATCTGGTGCAGCTTCTGGTGCCGCTGCATCAGCAGCAGCCGGCCAAGGTGCTCAAGTTGTTGTAATCGAAGAAAACAACGGAAGTGGAGCAGCAGCTTCATCATCATCTGCAGCTTCCGCATCTGGTGGACGCGGAGGTAACAGAGGTTTAGGTGCAGGAAGAGGAGGATCATCTGCTGCTAGCGCAGCATCTGCCGCAGCAGCAGCAGGCAGACAACAAGGACAAGTCGTCGTTATCGAACGTAATGGATCTGCCGGAGCAAGCTCATCTTCAGGCGCCGCAGCCGGAGGTGCAGGTGGTCGTGGAGGTGCCGGATCTGCAAGTGCCGGAGCCGGAGCCGGAGCCGGAGCAGGAGATTCAGGAGTATCTGGACCTTACGGACCATATGGAAATCAAGGTTACGGAAATGGCGCTGGAGGATCTGGTGCAGCTTCTGGTGCCGCTGCATCAGCAGCAGCCGGCCAAGGTGCTCAAGTTGTTGTAATCGAAGAAAACAACGGAAGTGGAGCAGCAGCTTCATCATCATCTGCAGCATCCGCATCTGGTGGACGCGGAGGTAACAGAGGTTTAGGTGCAGGAAGAGGAGGATCATCTGCTGCTAGCGCAGCATCTGCCGCAGCAGCAGCAGGCAGACAACAAGGACAAGTCGTCGTTATCGAACGTAATGGATCTGCCGGAGCAAGCTCATCTTCAGGCGCCGCAGCCGGAGGTGCAGGCGGTCGTGGAGGTGCCGGATCTGCTAGTGCTGGAGCCGGAGCCGGAGCCGGAGCAGGAGATTCAGTAGTATCTGGACCTTACGGACCATATGGAAATCAAGGTTACGGAAATGGCGCTGGAGGATCTGGTGCAGCTTCTGGTGCCGCTGCATCAGCAGCAGCCGGCCAAGGTGCTCAAGTTGTTGTAATCGAAGAAAACAACGGAAGTGGAGCAGCAGCTTCATCATCATCTGCAGCATCCGCATCTGGTGGACGCGGAGGTAACAGAGGTTTAGGTGCAGGAAGAGGAGGATCATCTGCAGCAGGCAGACAACAAGGACAAGTCGTCGTTATCGAACGTAATGGATCTGCCGGAGCAAGCTCATCTTCAGGCGCCGCAGCCGGAGGTGCAGGTGGTCGTGGAGGTGCCGGATCTGCAAGTGCCGGAGCCGGAGCAGGAAATTCAGGAGTATCTGGACCTTACGGACCATATGGAAATCAAGGTTACGGAAATGGCGCTGGAGGATCTGGTGCAGCTTCTGGTGCCGCTGCATCAGCAGCAGCCGGCCAAGGTGCTCAAGTTGTTGTAATCGAAGAAAACAACGGAAGTGGAGCAGCAGCTTCATCATCATCTGCAGCTTCCGCATCTGGTGGACGCGGAGGTAACAGAGGTTTAGGTGCAGGAAGAGGAGGATCATCTGCTGCTAGCGCAGCATCTGCCGCAGCAGCAGCAGGCAGACAACAAGGACAAGTCGTCGTTATCGAACGTAATGGATCTGCCGGAGCAAGCTCATCTTCAGGCGCCGCAGCCGGAGGTGCAGGTGGTCGTGGAGGTGCCGGATCTGCAAGTGCCGGAGCCGGAGCCGGAGCCGGAGCAGGAGATTCAGGAGTATCTGGACCTTACGGACCATATGGAAATCAAGGTTACGGAAATGGCGCTGGAGGATCTGGTGCAGCTTCTGGTGCCGCTGCATCAGCAGCAGCCGGCCAAGGTGCTCAAGTTGTTGTAATCGAAGAAAACAACGGAAGTGGAGCTGCAGCTTCATCATCATCTGCAGCATCCGCATCTGGTGGACGCGGAGGTAACAGAGGTTTAGGTGCAGGAAGAGGAGGATCATCTGCTGCTAGCGCAGCATCTGCCGCAGCAGCAGCAGGCAGACAACAAGGACAAGTCGTCGTTATCGAACGTAATGGATCTGCCGGAGCAAGCTCATCTTCAGGCGCCGCAGCCGGAGGTGCAGGTGGTCGTGGAGGTGCCGGATCTGCAAGTGCCGGAGCCGGAGCCGGAGCCGGAGCCGAAGCAGGAGATTCAGGAGTATCTGGACCTTACGGACCATATGGAAATCAAGGTTACGGAAATGGCGCTGGAGGATCTGGTGCAGCTTCTGGTGCCGCTGCATCAGCAGCAGCCGGCCAAGGTGCTCAAGTTGTTGTAATCGAAGAAAACAACGGAAGTGGAGCAGCAGCTTCATCATCATCTGCAGCATCCGCATCTGGTGGACGCGGAGGTAACAGAGGTTTAGGTGCAGGAAGAGGAGGATCATCTGCTGCTAGCGCAGCATCTGCCGCAGCAGCAGCAGGCAGACAACAAGGACAAGTCGTCGTTATCGAACGTAATGGATCTGCCGGAGCAAGCTCATCTTCAGGCGCCGCAGCCGGAGGTGCAGGTGGTCGTGGAGGTGCCGGATCTGCTAGTGCCGGAGCCGGAGCCGGAGCAGGAGATTCAGGAGTATCTGGACCTTACGGACCATATGGAAATCAAGGTTACGGAAATGGCGCTGGAGGATCTGGTGCAGCTTCTGGTGCCGCTGCATCAGCAGCAGCCGGCCAAGGTGCTCAAGTTGTTGTAATCGAAGAAAACAACGGAAGTGGAGCAGCAGCTTCATCATCATCTGCAGCATCCGCATCTGGTGGACGCGGAGGTAACAGAGGTTTAGGTGCAGGAAGAGGAGGATCATCTGCTGCTAGCGCAGCATCTGCCGCAGCAGCAGCAGGCAGACAACAAGGACAAGTCGTCGTTATCGACCGTAATGGATCTGCCGGAGCAAGCTCATCTTCAGGCGCCGCAGCCGGAGGTGCAGGTGGTCGTGGAGGTGCCGGATCTGCAAGTGCCGGAGCCGGAGCCGGAGCCGGAGCAGGAGATTCAGGAGTATCTGGACCTTACGGACCATATGGAAATCAAGGTTACGGAAATGGCGCTGGAGGATCTGGTGCAGCTTCTGGTGCCGCTGCATCAGCAGCAGCCGGCCAAGGTGCTCAAGTTGTTGTAATCGAAGAAAACAACGGAAGTGGAGCAGCAGCTTCATCATCATCTGCAGCATCCGCATCTGGTGGACGCGGAGGTAACAGAGGTTTAGGTGCAGGAAGAAGAGGATCATCTGCTGCTAGCGCAGCATCTGATGCAGCAGCAGCAGGCAGACAACAAGGACAAGTCGTCGTTATCGAACGTAATGGATCTGCCGGAGCAAGCTCATCTTCAGGCGCCGCAGCCGGAGGTGCAGGTGGTCGTGGAGGTGCCGGATCTGCAAGTGCCGGAGCCGGAGCAGGAAATTCAGGAGTATCTGGACCTTACGGACCATATGGAAATCAAGGTTACGGAAATGGCGCTGGAGGATCTGGTGCAGCTTCTGGTGCCGCTGCATCAGCAGCAGCCGGCCAAGGTGCTCAAGTTGTTGTAATCGAAGAAAACAACGGAAGTGGAGCAGCAGCTTCATCATCATCTGCAGCTTCCGCATCTGGTGGACGCGGAGGTAACAGAGGTTTAGGTGCAGGAAGAGGAGGATCATCTGCTGCTAGCGCAGCATCTGCCGCAGCAGCAGCAGGCAGACAACAAGGACAAGTCGTCGTTATCGAACGTAATGGATCTGCCGGAGCAAGCTCATCTTCAGGCGCCGCAGCCGGAGGTGCAGGTGGTCGTGGAGGTGCCGGATCTGCAAGTGCCGGAGCCGGAGCCGGAGCCGGAGCAGGAGATTCAGGAGTATCTGGACCTTACGGACCATATGGAAATCAAGGTTACGGAAATGGCGCTGGAGGATCTGGTGCAGCTTCTGGTGCCGCTGCATCAGCAGCAGCCGGCCAAGGTGCTCAAGTTGTTGTAATCGAAGAAAACAACGGAAGTGGAGCAGCAGCTTCATCATCATCTGCAGCATCCGCATCTGGTGGACGCGGAGGTAACAGAGGTTTAGGTGCAGGAAGAGGAGGATCATCTGCTGCTAGCGCAGCATCTGCCGCAGCAGCAGCAGGCAGACAACAAGGACAAGTCGTCGTTATCGAACGTAATGGATCTGCCGGAGCAAGCTCATCTTCAGGCGCCGCAGCCGGAGGTGCAGGTGGTCGTGGAGGTGCCGGATCTGCTAGTGCCGGAGCCGGAGCCGGAGCAGGAGATTCAGGAGTATCTGGACCTTACGGACCATATGGAAATCAAGGTTACGGAAATGGCGCTGGAGGATCTGGTGCAGCTTCTGGTGCCGCTGCATCAGCAGCAGCCGGCCAAGGTGCTCAAGTTGTTGTAATCGAAGAAAACAACGGAAGTGGAGCAGCAGCTTCATCATCATCTGCAGCATCCGCATCTGGTGGACGCGGAGGTAACAGAGGTTTAGGTGCAGGAAGAGGAGGATCATCTGCTGCTAGCGCATCATCTGCCGCAGCAGCAGCAGGCAGACAACAAGGACAAGTCGTCGTTATCGAACGTAATGGATCTGCCGGAGCAAGCTCATCTTCAGGCGCCGCAGCCGGAGGTGCAGGTGGTCGTGGAGGTGCCGGATCTGCAAGTGCCGGAGCCGGAGCCGGAGCCGGAGCAGGAGATTCAGGAGTATCTGGACCTTACGGACCATATGGAAATCAAGGTTACGGAAATGGCGCTGGAGGATCTGGTGCAGCTTCTGGTGCCGCTGCATCAGCAGCAGCCGGCCAAGGTGCTCAAGTTGTTGTAATCGAAGAAAACAACGGAAGTGGAGCAGCAGCTTCATCATCATCTGCAGCATCCGCATCTGGTGGACGCGGAGGTAACAGAGGTTTAGGTGCAGGAAGAGGAGGATCATCTGCAGCTAGCGCAGCATCTGCTGCAGCAGCAGCAGGCAGACAACAAGGACAAGTCGTCGTTATCGAACGTAATGGATCTGCTGGAGCAAGCTCATCTTCAGGCGCCGCAGCCGGAGGTGCAGGTGGTCGTGGAGGTGCCGGATCTGCTAGTGCCGGAGCCGGAGCCGCAGCAGGAGATTCAGTAGTATCTGGACCTTACGGACCATATGGAAATCAAGGTTACGGAAATGGCGCTGGAGGATCTGGTGCAGCTTCTGGTGCCGCTGCATCAGCAGCAGCCGGCCAAGGTGCTCAAGTTGTTGTAATCGAAGAAAACAACGGAAGTGGAGCAGCAGCTTCATCATCATCTGCAGCATCCGCATCTGGTGGACGCGGAGGTAACAGAGGTTTAGGTGCAGGAAGAGGAGGATCATCTGCAGCTAGCGCAGCATCTGCTGCAGCAGCAGCAGGCAGACAACAAGGACAAGTCGTCGTTATCGAACGTAATGGATCTGCCGGAGCAAGCTCATCTTCAGGCGCCGCAGCCGGAGGTGCAGGTGGTCGTGGAGGTGCCGGATCTGCAAGTGCCGGAGCCGGAGCAGGAGATTCAGGAGTATCTGGACCTTACGGACCATATGGAAATCAAGGTTACGGAAATGGCGCTGGAGGATCTGGTGCAGCTTCTGGTGCCGCTGCATCAGCAGCAGCCGGCCAAGGTGCTCAAGTTGTTGTAATCGAAGAAAACAACGGAAGTGGAGCAGCAGCTTCATCATCATCTGCAGCATCCGCATCTGGTGGACGCGGAGGTAACAGAGGTTTAGGTGCAGGAAGAGGAGGATCATCTGCAGCTAGCGCAGCATCTGCTGCAGCAGCAGCAGGCAGACAACAAGGACAAGTCGTCGTTATCGAACGTAATGGATCTGCCGGAGCAAGCTCATCTTCAGGCGCCGCAGCCGGAGGTGCAGGTGGTCGTGGAGGTGCCGGATCTGCAAGTGCCGGAGCCGGAGCCGGAGCCGGAGCCGGAGCAGGAAATTCAGGAGTATCTGGACCTTACGGACCATATGGAAATCAAGGTTACGGAAATGGCGCTGGAGGATCTGGTGCAGCTTCTGGTGCCGCTGCATCAGCAGCAGCCGGCCAAGGTGCTCAAGTTGTTGTAATCGAAGAAAACAACGGAAGTGGAGCAGCAGCTTCATCATCATCTGCAGCTTCCGCATCTGGTGGACGCGGAGGTAACAGAGGTTTAGGTGCAGGAAGAGGAGGATCATCTGCTGCTAGCGCAGCATCTGCCGCAGCAGCAGCAGGCAGACAACAAGGACAAGTCGTCGTTATCGAACGTAATGGATCTGCCGGAGCAAGCTCATCTTCAGGCGCCGCAGCCGGAGGTGCAGGTGGTCGTGGAGGTGCCGGATCTGCTAGTGCCGGAGCCGGAGCCGGAGCCGGAGCAGGAGATTCAGGAGTATCTGGACCTTACGGACCATATGGAAATCAAGGTTACGGAAATGGCGCTGGAGGATCTGGTGCAGCTTCTGGTGCCGCTGCATCAGCAGCAGCCGGCCAAGGTGCTCAAGTTGTTGTAATCGAAGAAAACAACGGAAGTGGAGCAGCAGCTTCATCATCATCTGCAGCATCCGCATCTGGTGGACGCGGAGGTAACAGAGGTTTAGGTGCAGGAAGAGGAGGATCATCTGCTGCTAGCGCAGCATCTGCTGCAGCAGCAGCAGGCAGACAACAAGGACAAGTGGTCGTTATCGAACGTAATGGATCTGCCGGAGCAAGCTCATCTTCAGGCGCCGCAGCCGGAGGTGCAGGTGGTCGTGGAGGTGCCGGATCTGCAAGTGCCGGAGCCGGAGCCGGAGCCGGAGCAGGAGATTCAGGAGTATCTGGACCTTACGGACCATATGGAAATCAAGTTTACGGAAATGGCGCTGGAGGATCTGGTGCAGCTTCTGGTGCCGCTGCATCAGCAGCAGCTGGCCAAGGTGCTCAAGTTGTCGTAATCGAAGAAAACAACGGAAGTGGAGCAGCAGCTTCTTCATCATCTGCAGCATCCGCATCTGGTGGACGCGGAGGTAACAGAGGTTTAGGTGCAGGAAGAGGAGGATCATCTGCAGCTAGCGCAGCATCTGCTGCAGCAGCAGCAGGCAGACAACAAGGACAAGTCGTCGTTATCGAACGTAATGGATCTGCCGGAGCAAGCTCATCTTCAGGCGCCGCAGCCGGAGGTGCAGGTGGTCGTGGAGGTGCCGGATCTGCAAGTGCCGGAGCCGGAGCCGGAGCCGGAGCAGGAAATTCAGGAGTATCTGGACCTTACGGACCATATGGAAATCAAGGTTACGGAAATGGCGCTGGAGGATCTGGTGCAGCTTCTGGTGCCGCTGCATCAGCAGCAGCCGGCCAAGGTGCTCAAGTTGTTGTAATCGAAGAAAACAACGGAAGTGGAGCAGCAGCTTCATCATCATCTGCAGCATCCGCATCTGGTGGACGCGGAGGTAACAGAGGTTTAGGTGCAGGAAGAGGAGGATCATCTGCTGCTAGCGCAGCATCTGCCGCAGCAGCAGCAGGCAGACAACAAGGACAAGTCGTCGTTATCGAACGTAATGGATCTGCCGGAGCAAGCTCATCTTCAGGCGCCGCAGCCGGAGGTGCAGGTGGTCGTGGAGGTGCCGGATCTGCAAGTGCCGGAGCCGGAGCCGGAGCCGGAGCAGGAGATTCAGGAGTATCTGGACCTTACGGACCATATGGAAATCAAGTTTACGGAAATGGCGCTGGAGGATCTGGTGCAGCTTCTGGTGCCGCTGCATCAGCAGCAGCCGGCCAAGGTGCTCAAGTTGTTGTAATCGAAGAAAACAACGGAAGTGGAGCAGCAGCTTCATCATCATCTGCAGCATCCGCATCTGGTGGACGCGGAGGTAACAGAGGTTTAGGTGCAGGAAGAGGAGGATCATCTGCTGCTAGCGCAGCATCTGCCGCAGGAGCAGCAGGCAGACAACAAGGACAAGTCGTTGTTATCGAACGTAATGGATCTGCCGGAGCAAGCTCATCTTCAGGCGCCGCAGCCGGAGGTGCAGGTGGTCGTGGAGGTGCCGGATCTGCAAGTGCCGGAGCCGGAGCCGGAGCCGGAGCAGGAAATTCAGGAGTATCTGGACCTTACGGACCATATGGAAATCAAGGTTACGGAAATGGCGCTGGAGGATCTGGTGCAGCTTCTGGTGCCGCTGCATCAGCAGCAGCCGGCCAAGGTGCTCAAGTTGTTGTAATCGAAGAAAACAACGGAAGTGGAGCAGCAGCTTCATCATCATCTGCAGCTTCCGCATCTGGTGGACGCGGAGGTAACAGAGGTTTAGGTGCAGGAAGAGGAGGATCATCTGCTGCTAGCGCAGCATCTGCCGCAGCAGCAGCAGGCAGACAACAAGGACAAGTCGTTGTTATCGAACGTAATGGATCTGCCGGAGCAAGCTCATCTTCAGGCGCCGCAGCCGGAGGTGCAGGTGGTCGTGGAGGTGCCGGATCTGCAAGTGCCGGAGCCGGAGCCGGAGCCGGAGCAGGAGATTCAGGAGTATCTGGACCTTACGGACCATATGGAAATCAAGTTTACGGAAATGGCGCTGGAGGATCTGGTGCAGCTTCTGGTGCCGCTGCATCAGCAGCAGCCGGCCAAGGTGCTCAAGTTGTCGTAATCGAAGAAAACAACGGAAGTGGAGCAGCAGCTTCTTCATCATCTGCAGCATCCGCATCTGGTGGACGCGGAGGTAACAGAGGTTTAGGTGCAGGAAGAGGAGGATCATCTGCAGCTAGCGCAGCATCTGCTGCAGCAGCAGCAGGCAGACAACAAGGACAAGTCGTCGTTATCGAACGTAATGGATCTGCCGGAGCAAGCTCATCTTCAGGCGCCGCAGCCGGAGGTGCAGGTGGTCGTGGAGCTGCCGGATCTGCAAGTGCCGGAGCCGGAGCCGGAGCCGGAGCAGGAAATTCAGGAGTATCTGGACCTTACGGACCATATGGAAATCAAGGTTACGGAAATGGCGCTGGAGGATCTGGTGCAGCTTCTGGTGCCGCTGCATCAGCAGCAGCCGGTCAAGGTGCTCAAGTTGTTGTAATCGAAGAAAACAACGGAAGTGGAGCAGCAGCTTCATCATCATCTGCAGCTTCCGCATCTGGTGGACGCGCAGGTAACAGAGGTTTAGGTGCAGGAAGAGGAGGATCATCTGCTGCTAGCGCAGCATCTGCCGCAGCAGCAGCAGGCAGACAACAAGGACAAGTCGTCGTTATCGAACGTAATGGATCTGCCGGAGCAAGCTCATCTTCAGGCGCCGCAGCCGGAGGTGCAGGTGGTCGTGGAGGTGCCGGATCTGCAAGTGCCGGAGCCGGAGCCGGAGCCGGAGCAGGAGATTCAGGAGTATCTGGACCTTACGGACCATATGGAAATCAAGTTTACGGAAATGGCGCTGGAGGATCTGGTGCAGCTTCTGGTGCCGCTGCATCAGCAGCAGCCGGCCAAGGTGCTCAAGTTGTTGTAATCGAAGAAAACAACGGAAGTGGAGCAGCAGCTTCATCATCATCTGCAGCATCCGCATCTGGTGGACGCGGAGGTAACAGAGGTTTAGGTGCAGGAAGAGGAGGATCATCTGCTGCTAGCGCAGCATCTGCTGCAGCAGCAGCAGGCAGACAACAAGGACAAGTCGTCGTTATCGAACGTAATGGATCTGCCGGAGCAAGCTCATCTTCAGGCGCCGCAGCCGGAGGTGCAGGTGGTCGTGGAGGTGCCGGATCTGCAAGTGCCGGAGCCGGAGCCGGAGCCGGAGCCGGAGCAGGAAATTCAGGAGTATCTGGACCTTACGGACCATATGGAAATCAAGGTTACGGAAATGGCGCTGGAGGATCTGGTGCAGCTTCTGGTGCCGCTGCATCAGCAGCAGCCGGCCAAGGTGCTCAAGTTGTTGTAATCGAAGAAAACAACGGAAGTGGAGCAGCAGCTTCATCATCATCTGCAGCTTCCGCATCTGGTGGACGCGGAGGTAACAGAGGTTTAGGTGCAGGAAGAGGAGGATCATCTGCTGCTAGCGCAGCATCTGCCGCAGCAGCAGCAGGCAGACAACAAGGACAAGTCGTCGTTATCGAACGTAATGGATCTGCCGGAGCAAGCTCATCTTCAGGCGCCGCAGCCGGAGGTGCAGGTGGTCGTGGAGGTGCCGGATCTGCTAGTGCCGGAGCCGGAGCCGGAGCCGGAGCAGGAGATTCAGGAGTATCTGGACCTTACGGACCATATGGAAATCAAGGTTACGGAAATGGCGCTGGAGGATCTGGTGCAGCTTCTGGTGCCGCTGCATCAGCAGCAGCCGGCCAAGGTGCTCAAGTTGTTGTAATCGAAGAAAACAACGGAAGTGGAGCAGCAGCTTCATCATCATCTGCAGCATCCGCATCTGGTGGACGCGGAGGTAACAGAGGTTTAGGTGCAGGAAGAGGAGGATCATCTGCTGCTAGCGCAGCATCTGCTGCAGCAGCAGCAGGCAGACAACAAGGACAAGTGGTCGTTATCGAACGTAATGGATCTGCCGGAGCAAGCTCATCTTCAGGCGCCGCAGCCGGAGGTGCAGGTGGTCGTGGAGGTGCCGGATCTGCAAGTGCCGGAGCCGGAGCCGGAGCCGGAGCAGGAGATTCAGGAGTATCTGGACCTTACGGACCATATGGAAATCAAGTTTACGGAAATGGCGCTGGAGGATCTGGTGCAGCTTCTGGTGCCGCTGCATCAGCAGCAGCCGGCCAAGGTGCTCAAGTTGTTGTAATCGAAGAAAACAACGGAAGTGGAGCAGCAGCTTCATCATCATCTGCAGCTTCCGCATCTGGTGGACGCGGAGGTAACAGAGGTTTAGGTGCAGGAAGAGGAGGATCATCTGCTGCTAGCGCAGCATCTGCCGCAGCAGCAGCAGGCAGACAACAAGGACAAGTCGTTGTTATCGAACGTAATGGATCTGCCGGAGCAAGCTCATCTTCAGGCGCCGCAGCCGGAGGTGCAGGTGGTCGTGGAGGTGCCGGATCTGCAAGTGCCGGAGCCGGAGCCGGAGCCGGAGCAGGAGATTCAGGAGTATCTGGACCTTACGGACCATATGGAAATCAAGTTTACGGAAATGGCGCTGGAGGATCTGGTGCAGCTTCTGGTGCCGCTGCATCAGCAGCAGCCGGCCAAGGTGCTCAAGTTGTCGTAATCGAAGAAAACAACGGAAGTGGAGCAGCAGCTTCTTCATCATCTGCAGCATCCGCATCTGGTGGACGCGGAGGTAACAGAGGTTTAGGTGCAGGAAGAGGAGGATCATCTGCAGCTAGCGCAGCATCTGCTGCAGCAGCAGCAGGCAGACAACAAGGACAAGTCGTCGTTATCGAACGTAATGGATCTGCCGGAGCAAGCTCATCTTCAGGCGCCGCAGCCGGAGGTGCAGGTGGTCGTGGAGCTGCCGGATCTGCAAGTGCCGGAGCCGGAGCCGGAGCCGGAGCAGGAAATTCAGGAGTATCTGGACCTTACGGACCATATGGAAATCAAGGTTACGGAAATGGCGCTGGAGGATCTGGTGCAGCTTCTGGTGCCGCTGCATCAGCAGCAGCCGGTCAAGGTGCTCAAGTTGTTGTAATCGAAGAAAACAACGGAAGTGGAGCAGCAGCTTCATCATCATCTGCAGCTTCCGCATCTGGTGGACGCGCAGGTAACAGAGGTTTAGGTGCAGGAAGAGGAGGATCATCTGCTGCTAGCGCAGCATCTGCCGCAGCAGCAGCAGGCAGACAACAAGGACAAGTCGTCGTTATCGAACGTAATGGATCTGCCGGAGCAAGCTCATCTTCAGGCGCCGCAGCCGGAGGTGCAGGTGGTCGTGGAGGTGCCGGATCTGCAAGTGCCGGAGCCGGAGCCGGAGCCGGAGCAGGAGATTCAGGAGTATCTGGACCTTACGGACCATATGGAAATCAAGTTTACGGAAATGGCGCTGGAGGATCTGGTGCAGCTTCTGGTGCCGCTGCATCAGCAGCAGCCGGCCAAGGTGCTCAAGTTGTTGTAATCGAAGAAAACAACGGAAGTGGAGCAGCAGCTTCATCATCATCTGCAGCATCCGCATCTGGTGGACGCGGAGGTAACAGAGGTTTAGGTGCAGGAAGAGGAGGATCATCTGCTGCTAGCGCAGCATCTGCTGCAGCAGCAGCAGGCAGACAACAAGGACAAGTCGTCGTTATCGAACGTAATGGATCTGCCGGAGCAAGCTCATCTTCAGGCGCCGCAGCCGGAGGTGCAGGTGGTCGTGGAGGTGCCGGATCTGCAAGTGCCGGAGCCGGAGCCGGAGCCGGAGCCGGAGCAGGAAATTCAGGAGTATCTGGACCTTACGGACCATATGGAAATCAAGGTTACGGAAATGGCGCTGGAGGATCTGGTGCAGCTTCTGGTGCCGCTGCATCAGCAGCAGCCGGCCAAGGTGCTCAAGTTGTTGTAATCGAAGAAAACAACGGAAGTGGAGCAGCAGCTTCATCATCATCTGCAGCTTCCGCATCTGGTGGACGCGGAGGTAACAGAGGTTTAGGTGCAGGAAGAGGAGGATCATCTGCTGCTAGCGCAGCATCTGCCGCAGCAGCAGCAGGCAGACAACAAGGACAAGTCGTCGTTATCGAACGTAATGGATCTGCCGGAGCAAGCTCATCTTCAGGCGCCGCAGCCGGAGGTGCAGGTGGTCGTGGAGGTGCCGGATCTGCTAGTGCCGGAGCCGGAGCCGGAGCCGGAGCAGGAGATTCAGGAGTATCTGGACCTTACGGACCATATGGAAATCAAGGTTACGGAAATGGCGCTGGAGGATCTGGTGCAGCTTCTGGTGCCGCTGCATCAGCAGCAGCCGGCCAAGGTGCTCAAGTTGTTGTAATCGAAGAAAACAACGGAAGTGGAGCAGCAGCTTCATCATCATCTGCAGCATCCGCATCTGGTGGACGCGGAGGTAACAGAGGTTTAGGTGCAGGAAGAGGAGGATCATCTGCTGCTAGCGCAGCATCTGCTGCAGCAGCAGCAGGCAGACAACAAGGACAAGTGGTCGTTATCGAACGTAATGGATCTGCCGGAGCAAGCTCATCTTCAGGCGCCGCAGCCGGAGGTGCAGGTGGTCGTGGAGGTGCCGGATCTGCAAGTGCCGGAGCCGGAGCCGGAGCCGGAGCAGGAGATTCAGGAGTATCTGGACCTTACGGACCATATGGAAATCAAGTTTACGGAAATGGCGCTGGAGGATCTGGTGCAGCTTCTGGTGCCGCTGCATCAGCAGCAGCCGGCCAAGGTGCTCAAGTTGTCGTAATCGAAGAAAACAACGGAAGTGGAGCAGCAGCTTCTTCATCATCTGCAGCATCCGCATCTGGTGGACGCGGAGGTAACAGAGGTTTAGGTGCAGGAAGAGGAGGATCATCTGCAGCTAGCGCAGCATCTGCTGCAGCAGCAGCAGGCAGACAACAAGGACAAGTCGTCGTTATCGAACGTAATGGATCTGCCGGAGCAAGCTCATCTTCAGGCGCCGCAGCCGGAGGTGCAGGTGGTCGTGGAGGTGCCGGATCTGCAAGTGCCGGAGCCGGAGCCGGAGCCGGAGCAGGAAATTCAGGAGTATCTGGACCTTACGGACCATATGGAAATCAAGGTTACGGAAATGGCGCTGGAGGATCTGGTGCAGCTTCTGGTGCCGCTGCATCAGCAGCAGCCGGCCAAGGTGCTCAAGTTGTTGTAATCGAAGAAAACAACGGAAGTGGAGCAGCAGCTTCATCATCATCTGCAGCATCCGCATCTGGTGGACGCGGAGGTAACAGAGGTTTAGGTGCAGGAAGAGGAGGATCATCTGCTGCTAGCGCAGCATCTGCCGCAGCAGCAGCAGGCAGACAACAAGGACAAGTCGTCGTTATCGAACGTAATGGATCTGCCGGAGCAAGCTCATCTTCAGGCGCCGCAGCCGGAGGTGCAGGTGGTCGTGGAGGTGCCGGATCTGCAAGTGCCGGAGCCGGAGCCGGAGCCGGAGCAGGAGATTCAGGAGTATCTGGACCTTACGGACCATATGGAAATCAAGTTTACGGAAATGGCGCTGGAGGATCTGGTGCAGCTTCTGGTGCCGCTGCATCAGCAGCAGCCGGCCAAGGTGCTCAAGTTGTTGTAATCGAAGAAAACAACGGAAGTGGAGCAGCAGCTTCATCATCATCTGCAGCATCCGCATCTGGTGGACGCGGAGGTAACAGAGGTTTAGGTGCAGGAAGAGGAGGATCATCTGCTGCTAGCGCAGCATCTGCTGCAGCAGCAGCAGGCAGACAACAAGGACAAGTCGTCGTTATCGAACGTAATGGATCTGCCGGAGCAAGCTCATCTTCAGGCGCCGCAACCGGAGGTGCAGGTGGTCGTGGAGGTGCCGGATCTGCAAGTGCCGGAGCCGGAGCCGGAGCAGGAGATTCAGGAGTATCTGGACCTTACGGACCATATGGAAATCAAGGTTACGGAAATGGCGCTGGAGGATCTGGTGCAGCTTCTGGTGCCGCTGCATCAGCAGCAGCCGGTCAAGGTGCTCAAGTTGTTGTAATCGAAGAAAACAACGGAAGTGGAGCAGCAGCTTCATCATCATCTGCAGCTTCCGCATCTGGTGGACGCGGAGGTAACAGAGGTTTAGGTGCAGGAAGAGGAGGATCATCTGCTGCTAGCGCAGCATCTGCCGCAGCAGCAGCAGGCAGACAACAAGGACAAGTCGTCGTTATCGAACGTAATGGATCTGCCGGAGCAAGCTCATCTTCAGGCGCCGCAGCCGGAGGTGCAGGTGGTCGTGGAGGTGCCGGATCTGCTAGTGCCGGAGCCGGAGCCGGAGCCGGAGCCGGAGCAGGAGATTCAGGAGTATCTGGACCTTACGGACCATATGGAAATCAAGGTTACGGAAATGGCGCTGGAGGATCTGGTGCAGCTTCTGGTGCCGCTGCATCAGCAGCAGCCGGCCAAGGTGCTCAAGTTGTCGTAATCGAAGAAAACAACGGAAGTGGAGCAGCAGCTTCTTCATCATCTGCAGCATCCGCATCTGGTGGACGCGGAGGTAACAGAGGTTTAGGTGCAGGAAGAGGAGGATCACCTGCAGCTAGCGCAGCATCTGCTGCAGCAGCAGCAGGCAGACAACAAGGACAAGTCGTCGTTATCGAACGTAATGGATCTGCCGGAGCAAGCTCATCTTCAGGCGCCGCAGCCGGAGGTGCAGGTGGTCGTGGAGGTGCCGGATCTGCAAGTGCCGGAGCCGGAGCCGGAGCAGGAGATTCAGGAGTATCTGGACCTTACGGACCATATGGAAATCAAGGTTACGGAAATGGCGCTGGAGGATCTGGTGCAGCTTCTGGTGCCGCTGCATCAGCAGCAGCCGGCCAAGGTGCTCAAGTTGTCGTAATCGAAGAAAACAACGGAAGTGGAGCAGCAGCTTCTTCATCATCTGCAGCATCCGCATCTGGTGGACGCGGAGGTAACAGAGGTTTAGGTGCAGGAAGAGGAGGATCATCTGCTGCTAGCGCAGCATCTGCCGCAGGAGCAGCAGGCGGACAACAAGGACAAGTCGTCGTTATCGAACGTAATGGATCTGCCGGAGCAAGCTCATCTTCAGGCGCCGCAGCCGGAGGTGCAGGTGGTCGTGGAGGTGCCGGATCTGCAAGTGCCGGAGCCGGAGCCGGAGCCGGAGCAGGAGATTCAGGAGTATCTGGACCTTACGGACCATATGGAAATCAAGGTTACGGAAATGGCGCTGGAGGATCTGGTGCAGCTTCTGGTGCCGCTGCATCAGCAGCAGCCGGCCAAGGTGCTCAAGTTGTTGTAATCGAAGAAAACAACGGAAGTGGAGCAGCAGCTTCATCATCATCTGCAGCATCCGCATCTGGTGGACGCGGAGGTAACAGAGGTTTAGGTGCAGGAAGAGGAGGATCATCTGCTGCTAGCGCAGCATCTGCTGCAGCAGCAGCAGGCAGACAACAAGGACAAGTGGTCGTTATCGAACGTAATGGATCTGCCGGAGCAAGCTCATCTTCAGGCGCAGCCGGAGGTGCAGGTGGTCGTGGAGGTGCCGGATCTGCAAGTGCCGGAGCCGGAGCCGGAGCCGGAGCAGGAGATTCAGGAGTATCTGGACCTTACGGACCATATGGAAATCAAGTTTACGGAAATGGCGCTGGAGGATCTGGTGCAGCTTCTGGTGCCGCTGCATCAGCAGCAGCCGGCCAAGGTGCTCAAGTTGTTGTAATCGAAGAAAACAACGGAAGTGGAGCAGCAGCTTCATCATCATCTGCAGCATCCGCATCTGGTGGACGCGGAGGTAACAGAGGTTTAGGTGCAGGAAGAGGAGGATCATCTGCTGATAGCGCAGCATCTGCTGCAGCAGCAGCAGGCAGACAACAAGGACAAGTCGTCGTTATCGAACGTAATGGATCTGCCGGAGCAAGCTCATCTTCAGGCGCCGCAGCCGGAGGTGCAGGTGGTCGTGGAGGTGCCGGATCTGCAAGTGCCGGAGCCGGAGCCGGAGCAGGAGATTCAGGAGTATCTGGACCTTACGGACCATATGGAAATCAAGGTTACGGAAATGGCGCTGGAGGATCTGGTGCAGCTTCTGGTGCCGCTGCATCAGCAGCAGCCGGCCAAGGTGCTCAAGTTGTCGTAATCGAAGAAAACAACGGAAGTGGAGCAGCAGCTTCATCATCATCTGCAGCATCCGCATCTGGTGGACGCGGAGGTAACAGAGGTTTAGGTGCAGGAAGAGGAGGATCATCTGCTGCTAGCGCAGCATCTGCCGCAGGAGCAGCAGGCGGACAACAAGGACAAGTCGTCGTTATCGAACGTAATGGATCTGCCGGAGCAAGCTCATCTTCAGGCGCCGCAGCCGGAGGTGCAGGTGGTCGTGGAGGTGCCGGATCTGCAAGTGCCGGAGCCGGAGCCGGAGCCGGAGCAGGAGATTCAGGAGTATCTGGACCTTACGGACCATATGGAAATCAAGGTTACGGAAATGGCGCTGGAGGATCTGGTGCAGCTTCTGGTGCCGCTGCATCAGCAGCAGCCGGCCAAGGTACTCAAGTTGTTGTAATCGAAGAAAACAACGGAAGTGGAGCAGCAGCTTCATCATCATCTGCAGCTTCCGCATCTGGTGGACGCGGAGGTAACAGAGGTTTAGGTGCAGGAAGAGGAGGATCATCTGCTGCTAGCGCAGCATCTGCCGCAGCAGCAGCAGGCAGACAACAAGGACAAGTCGTCGTTATCGAACGTAATGGATCTGCTGGAGCAAGCTCATCTTCAGGCGCCGCAGCCGGAGGTGCAGGTGGTCGTGGAGGTGCCGGATCTGCAAGTGCCGGAGCCGGAGCCGGAGCCGGAGCAGGAGATTCAGGAGTATCTGGACCTTACGGACCATATGGAAATCAAGGTTACGGAAATGGCGCTGGAGGATCTGGTGCAGCTTCTGGTGCCGCTGCATCAGCAGCAGCCGGCCAAGGTGCTCAAGTTGTTGTAATCGAAGAAAACAACGGACGTGAATCAGTTGATTCCTCATCATCTGGAGTAGCTACATCTGGGCCTAACGGATACGGGCCATATGGACAAGTTGGTTTTGGAAATACTGTTGACTCATCTAGTTCCGCTACTGCAGTAGGAGCCGTCAGCCAAGCCGGTCCCATTATTATTGTAGACGAAGGTTATGGACCCGCGTCAGCTACTTCTGTTGCATCTAGTGCTTCATCTTCTGCCGGTTCTAACGCTCCTGTTAGCTATTACTCCGCAGGAGTTCGTCAACCTTGTCGCCTAACTCGTAGACAATTTGTTGTCAAAATTGGCACCAAACGTCAACCTTGTACTACTTGCTAATTATTTTATATAAACGCTTTTAATATCTGAAATGTTAATATTTTTCAACTTAAGATTTCGCTTTCCTATTTATCTATTTTTTTAAATAAATTTATGTATGTGTGCATCCTGAATTGTTTTTTATTTTGAGACCTTCTACCCTTGTAAATATTGGTATTTTTAAAACTGTAAATTGTTAGTATAAGAGGTAATAGTGTAGACTGCGACCTCTTCTAGATTTTCTGAAATAATTTTATTAATATAAAAACCTTAAATCAAATCTAAAGATTAAAAATAACTAAATAAACCAGGTCCGCGTGGAATAGTGGCAAGAATACTGGCTGCATTTCCCTGCTGAATCGCGATGCTGATTCGTTGAGCCAGAAAGGAGCCAGCGCTCTTGTCACCAGAAGAGATGATCAGTCGAGGGAATGTCACATTTTCTTATGTCCATACCACGAGTATACCGTGGATTAATTATCTCTGGTAAAATACAGTTCATGTAAAAACGCATAATCTTGGGCAACCTTAGGCAACATTTTAGTTGCCCAGAATTGATCATCTCTTACAATGAATGTGTTCCACGTGCATGGCCTCATTCGGCCCCGCACATATGCCAAATAAATACATAATTTTGGATATCGTCTATTATAGAAGAGTTTCGCATGTGCTTTTCAGTTTATAATATAAAGTGGGTATATAATATGCACGTTGTAACGCTTGGCCATAATTATTAATTTTAGGTAGAAAGTAGGTACAATACCTACGTAGAAAAAAATTAACATTTTACTTATTTACTTAGGAAGGAAAAAACAGTCTTAAAATATATGTTATCGTTAGTTCCACTTTTGGCCACCGGGTCAGATAAGTTTGTGGAACTATATATAAATTATAGATATCATA
Organism: Nemapogon koenigi; assembly: GCA_963924495.1. Taxonomy (NCBI): domain Eukaryota; kingdom Metazoa; phylum Arthropoda; class Insecta; order Lepidoptera; family Tineidae; genus Nemapogon; species Nemapogon koenigi. The sequence continues at coordinate 8,399,655 of OZ004647.1, read as the reverse complement.
CTGTATTTAGAATATCTGTTATTTTGAAATCAATCAAAATAAAATATTTTAATTATTGAACATTAGAACTGGTTGTTTACCTACTGAAATATTTTACCTGTGTACCACATGGTCGCGACTACATAGGATTTTGTATACACAGCAGCTTGTGGTAAATATTTGTACAAGTTAAGCTAATCAAGTGCATTCTTAACACCTATAATAGGGAAATATATTATAATTTATATCGGTGGCCGAGTGGTTAAGACGTCTGGTATTAACTAGGCAGACCCCGGGTTCGATCCCGGATCCCGGCCATGTACCAATGGGTTTTTTATTTAAAAACTTATGTACATAATTCGACAAAACACACTTAGAGGCTTTTCCATTTAAATATATCTCAACAGAACTAGCCACTCGTTAGGTATAGCCTCACAAATACCATCGGCTAAACGAGGGAGACTTGGTCTTCCGCTGGGTACCCTGGAACCGTAACACGGTTTCGGGAGCTGTAAGGCAACCCGTGAAAAAAGAAAAAAAATGTAAACTGATCACTCTTCTACGCTTAAAATATACCTTCTATTATAAGTTAAGCCACAACAACCACTGATATTTATTATCCACTAACTTTATTTATGGTCTTGAGTTCATACAAAACTCAAAATAAAAAAGCTTCAGTTTTTCCCGAGTTTTGAATTTTCCGGGGAATTCCCTAAAAACCTTAGTCCAGCCGTTCTCAAGTGATGCGCTTATCAACGAACCTATACTAATAATAATCTATATCTTCTATACTAATAATAAATGGAAATATTAAAATAACACACAATCGCCGAGCATGTATGAAAGGTATTATGAATATAAAATGAGCGAAAGAGGTATATGTATGTCAAGATCGTAACAAATGTTAACTATTAAGAGGGTTAACGACTACAGTTTGTGAGTTTTTTTATGTCCACCTGCATGGACTGCATGTGTTTGTGTGCGTAAATAATGTAATAGTCGGACTGGACTAACCAATTTTGGTCCCCAGTATGAATAAGGATCATTTTCAAAATAAAACACTATACTACTATAACTATAATTGTAATTTTAACGCTTAAGTTCTAAAGATGATGTTTTTCTATTACAATAAATAATTATCATTTAAAATGAAGTGAGATTTATAGAGAAAATAACAATTTTATGGGCTATAATTTTAACTTTTTTTAATATGATTGTGATTTTAATTTCTGAAGAAAAGAACCAAAATATTCATATATTTATTGATAACTATTTTTCTGAGGATATTTATAGTCTAATAATATTTTTTTATTGTGAGATCGGCAAAATGATTTCAGATATTGGAAGTTTGAAACTTGATAATTAAAGCGAAATTGAGAGAAGCCGTCACATCTTCAAGTGCTTCATGGAAATTATACTGTTCAAAAAGTACAGATTTTGATCCAAAAGTACGATTTACTCTTAAACGCTCTTAACGCGGGTGCAACTAGCTGAAGAGTATGTATGCTTGAATGAGCTTATCAACTACCAGCCTGATTTCAAAATTATTTTTGTGTTAAATATCCTAGACTATAGGCTATATAACATCACCCTACTACCAAAAGGAGCAGAGCAGTTGCTATAAATGTCAACCAATTGAAAAAATACACGCCCGTGGATATTTACGAACAAAATAAAATATACCCTGAAACTTATTCAATATATCTAAGTAAAATAGCAGTTATTTTTTCAATGGGTTTTATTAAATAGGGTGGTTAAACTTTGCCCCCGTTTTCTCTTTCATAATCTATCACAAAGCTCTTAATTTTTTTAAAGCGCTGTTATACCATTACCCTTCAATTAAACGTCTTGCGTTTTGTAGATATATTGAATAAGTAACTATATGTTAAATTAACAGTGACACAGAGAAATTGGGAATAGTAATATACCCATACAAATTATGGATATAGGGCCCTTAATAAAGGCCGTGATGGTACGTTATAATAATTGTTGTGTCGATACGGAATTCTACATTCGGCGAAATAAGTGATATGAGCTGCAGTATAACCTAATATCAAAACCTTTGGTCTGTATCCCATGGAAGAATTGCTTTTATTGATTTGACTGACAGGTTTGTTAAAATATGCAATAATCATGATAATTTCTTCCCCAATAAACTTATTTTCCCAAATTACTTATTCAAATAAATGTGTATTCCTCACATAAACAGGTTACCTGTATAAAAGAGGGCACGGTTGACGCGAACGCTGGACAAAAGGGGTCATCTAATATCAAAGTAATCGAGCAAAGGGCAGCGTGAGATAAATTAAGAAATGTAAATTTTATACAAATGTATGTGAGAATGAACTAAGGATGACCGTTGGTTAGCCAGCATCTTTGACATTTCAACTTTGACCGTTGATCTTGAAGGTTGATAGATCGAATCTTTATTTTTGTAAGTTTTATACAAATTGTGTTTGGTTCAAGTTATTGGATATTCATTGCAATAGGTAAGTTATTTTTGAGATTCATATAAAACTAAGTGTCTGACCGAATATCTGTTTGTGTGTATGGATGTAGACGTACAATAAATATTTCCTAGTTATAGCCGGGACGGTTAAAATTATTTCAAAACTCTATCTATCATCACGATCCTGACATACCTCTTGCCCTTCTTTTATATTCATCATGCCTTTCATACATCATCATACATTGCTTTCGATCAATTGTTTTTATTTTTTCAATAAAAGTACACCTAGACAGTCCTCTGCCAGCATTTGCTTTCGTTATTTTTTTTACACTCTTAGTACTTTAGAAAATGGTCTTCTAAGTTTTTTATTTTACTCTTCTGCATCCACTACCTACTTTCTTAAACTATTTAACAGCGACTTCGCTTGTATGTATTATTATTTTAGTCCTGTCAGTTGCCCTCGACTACGTTCGCATATAATTAACTCCAACAGGAATTTTATTCAAATTGGTAGGTATATCTGTGCTTTTCTAAAAATGTGTCAAAAATTTGAAAATTTTGTTGCTCTACCTTTTCATCTTGTTCTTTATGATTTTTTCTTACCTAGAGAAGTATACATATAACAATTTTTCTCTTACAGCATACCCTAATATCTAAACCTAGGGTCCAAGTTTCATTAGGGTTAGTTCTGTCTGCCCTTCCGTGCTGTCAACTATGTCTTATAACCTATTTATATTTTCATTTTCACCACATACTTCTCAAAATTTTTTTAGGAATATATCCCACACCTTATATTTTGCCAATAACTAATTAAATTAAACTAAAACGCGATTTCAGCACAATATATTTTTTTCAAATTCCAAGCCAAGATTTTTCTAATTCCTATCGCCAAGTGTTACACTTGTATCTAACGACAGGTGACGGTTCTATTGTAGAAATAGAGTTCAAAGCGATTAATATAGGTATAATTATTCCATAAATCAAAATAAGAGTAGATTCAGGTAAAGGCAAACAACGAACCAAAATGGCTGACAATAGTGGAAAAGTATATGTGTATAGGTACTAATCGTGGCATTATGATAGATTGCTAGGAAAAAGAGAAGCGCTTAGTGCCTTTTAGTTTTGTGTTTCTCTTTAAAACTAGTGCATTTATGGTCACTTCGCGTTTCAGTAACGTCGTATGAGCCATATTCATGTCGCTACATATATCTATCTATAAAAATGTTAAAACAGACGCAAAAGTTTGCAGAGTTGTGCGCGGCAACGATTTCATGATGATGATTTTGGTTAGGATTAGTATATATACCCCTCTTATATATATATATGTGTGTATATACGCCTTTTATCCCAAGAGGGGTATATAGAGACGATCGAATACCATTTGCTACGATCCTGACATACCTCTTTCGCTTCTTTTACATTCATCATACCTTTCATACATGCTCGGCGATTGGTGTACTTTTAATATGAAAGGCCTGGTATATATCTAGTGTTTTTAATTAGCTTAGCACCTTTGCATTGTTTCTATTCTTGAAATTGCAGCATAAAAAAGTCATAGCTCGCTGATAAGGTCGTACCTAGATTATTGATATGAATAGAAGAATCGGATTAGCACTTTTTGATTTTCGGAAGGTTTGAGAGATTAGTTTACCGCGCCCGTTTTCATACAAAAATAGAAAACGTTTTACTACTCCCAAATATTATTTAATTTAAACGAAATTTTAGTATGTTATTAAGATAGACCTGGTAAAACGTTTACTCCATTTGTGTGGAAACAATCCTGTTAAGGGTGGGTTGCCATTTAGCTTCTCAATGGTTGTCGAAATAATTCGCATACCTAGGTGTTTCATAATTTCATTCTTTTTGCTATTAAATCCAAAAACCACATAACTTCATACAAATATTTTGGAAGAATCACTGACATTTGATGTAGGTAAATAAAACTTAGAACCTAAAAAAAGCTAAACAAAATGGCAAGTCATTGAAAAAATTGCAAAAATGGCCGCGCAGTAATCGTCAAGGGGTGGGCATTTTAAACGTTTATTCTCTAACACAGGCGCAATAGTCAGCGGCCGATGACGCCTGGGGCTCCTCCCTACACTAAACTCACACATATATAAAGCCACCCCCTCACACCAACGCTCACGCAATCGTAGGCATAAAATTCCAAAATATAGTGGCTTTGAAATCATTATACCTACCTCGTTCCTCATACACGATACGCAAATGAGATACTTTGTCAAGCTTAACGATTTCTAGTTGACCTATCTGAATTTATTCGACAAATGTGATGAATTTAAGCTACGCTGGCTTTTCTTTCTCTAATGACCATTGCTATTTGTATCAATTGTTACGAAATGGGTTTTATTTAGTTATTGCAGATCCCTATTGTTGCTATGCTAACATCTGTAATAACAAAATAATTATTTGTAAAATAAAAAAATGTAAAATACACACCTCATATCTTTATAAATATTTTTTGAACGCCTCTGGAACTACCAGTCGGATTTGAAAAAATATTTTTGCATTTGATTGCCAAATTCTTGAGAAGGCTAATATAACATTACGCTACGACCAAGAGGAGCGGAGCAGCAACCATTAACATGGATGCAACCGCAAGGTAAACGAATTCTAAGACGGCCAGCCATTGTTTCTCATCAATAGACAAAATGTACCAAAACATGAATTATCTGTATCTCCATTATTTTTCCCATAGTATCTAAATATTTTTTATACCTTTTTTCGGACAAATAATATTTGAGAAAGTAAACGACATGCGACTTCCAATTATTTACTCGGAATATGCTTCGTACTTGGTCCCTTTGTTAAAAATATGAATGAATTATTTTTGTCCTTAACAAGGGAGGCAATTATATTTCGTGTAATATAATTAGTAATGTAATGTAGATATAGAAAAAATTGGTTATAATTAGAGACTAATATTTTTCTAGAAACATCACGCCTGTTTCTCAAAAGGATAGACAAAGAGTATGAAGCGCCACTTCTCTCAATCTTTACATACTTCCCTCGCTTCATCCACATTCATACATCGATTCATATATGCACACCATTTTTAGTACATTTTTGCACTTTTTTTTTCTCGTGATATAGATTCCGGGGTAAAACCAAAACTTTTTCTTTTAGCCGATGGTAATTGTGAGGCTTTAAGTTCTGTTTAGGTTTTTATATAAATATAAATACACATTGGTATAGTTACTTAGTTGCTTCTATTTCAAAATAAGTGTGAACGGCTTTACGTGTTCTTCGAAGCTCGATGAAAGTACCTATTTATTAACCATACTTCAAAAGAAGGAGGAGGTTCTCAATACGTCGGATTCTTTTATGTTTTTTAATGCATGTTCCCCGATTACTTGAAGACGCCTTGATCGATTTGGAAAAAATGTTTTTGTTTGAAAGGGTATACTTCCCAGGTCATGGCATCAGGTCAGCATCTGATGATGGGATCCTGGAGAAATCAAGAACTCCTCAAATTTTGCACACTTGAAGCGATTTGGGTATTTTTTTATAGTGACTTTAGCATTTGCTTTCGGAAAGCATGTGCATAATTTTTGAAGTCGGTACATTTAAAAAAAAGGCAATTATTTTTTATATTATAACCTTTCCAAAGATACCAATTAAAGTCCTATTTTCCGTTATCTTAAACATTTCCTCGCATGGTATTTGATGCGAATATTCTTGTTTGTAGAACAAAGAGAGGTAGATATAGACAGTAGGTAAACACTAGGTAGATTTTTGGCGTGGTCCTCGATATATCACGTCAGTAGCGGGAGGCACGCACACATGCGGACCAGAGAGTCATCGTCAGCGCTAGGTGTAAGGTTACCCAAATAAAAAAGAAGAAAAAAATGTTTCCATACAATATCCTAACATGGTATATCAATTAAAATAAACTGTGCCAAAACGGATGTTATATCTTGAGGTGTAGCCAGAGAGTGTAAAATGATATCGTTATTTGTTTGTTTTTTTTTTTCATGTTAAAACAGAGTTAAGAGGGTGAAATTCTTATGTCAGATTTAAAAGTAAAAAAATTGCCCATAAATACAACGACAAGCAAGTCTGTCGTAGCACTTTATGGGGCTAATACAGCTGACACTTCTTAAAGAGATTTGGTTGTCTGATATTACCAGGAGCATTACGGTTGCCAACTTTACATGGTCTCCGAAGCATGTGAAGTCGATGCTAAACATTTTGTCCCGAACAAGGATTGAACTGGTTTACACTAACACTTTAGTAGCATTATATAGTTGTGTCTACAAACTAAGTGAGGATGTCAATAATAGTAAACCCATTTTTTTTAATTTTTTTTTTCCAAAAAAAAGTTAAAACAAAAAGTTTTCTTTGCCAACGGTACATGTAAGGATAGTTATGTATATTCCGTCGGTGGAAAGCCTACGTTATTAGTTCCGTGCTAGCTGTGGGAAAGGTTTTCACAATTTTGAGTTTGCGAATCACAATGCAGGCTGCGTCATTTTCTATGATTAATAGCGACGCGTCAGTTACGCTCTGTGTGTTGAGCTAGGTGTCTGGTATGGACGTCTACAATTTTTTCTCCCTTTCCATGAATTTCGAAGACATTTTCGAAGACAATTTACCCTAAATACTAACTTTTCGCCCCCGAATTCGCCCATTGATATTTTCAAACAAAATAAAATATAGCCTATAGCACTCAGGGCTATAGTGGTTCCGGTAACTACCCTCCACTCACAACTTTTATAATATTAGTATACCTATAGCTATAGTATAGATAAGTATAGAATATGTAGGTATAATACTTTTCTCGAGGTTTCACTAGCGTGGAAATATAACAAAAAAAATGAAAATAGTCCCTAGAAAAATTGTGAAGTGGTGTTATTAGATTTCATTCATTCAATTACGCGACAAATTAAAATAAAAAAAGTAATTGTGAGACGTACCCAGGTGACAAAGTAGGTATAGATAATGTTTAAGTAGGGTTTTATCTATCGATCTAGTTAGCTATCTATCTATCATCACGCCTTTTATCACAAGAGGGGTAGGCAGAGACAATCGACTTTAGTTCCATCACTTACTTATGGAAGGGAGACTTGGGTATGGAATAAGAAGCATGAAAGTAAGATAAATGCAGTGGAAATGCGGTCTCTACGTAGAATGTCTAATATAAAGATAAAATCATCCGGAACGATGTCATTAGAGAAAAATGCGGACTGAAAGATCATGTTGGACTAAAATTGACGAAAAGTAGTTTACACTGGTTTGAACACGTTGAAAGAATGAAGGATGAAAGATAGACTAAAAAGGTTTATATGGCTGAAGTGAAAAAAAATTCTGGCAAAAACGCTTTGTTGCCTAAATAGCAACATTATATGAAAAGTTCGTCCTCTTTTCCGTTATATAAAAAGTAGCTGTAACTCGCCATCTTTCAACTAGGTATATATATATATATATATATATATATGTCTTAAAAATTACGTCTAGTCTACTCATTTATGTCGATAGTTTGTCATCACTTGCTACATCCGCTTAAAACTTCAAACGGCGTATATGGTTCCCTATAGAACAAATGCCGTTTGGAGTTAAAACAATGGGTACATGAGGCCCCGAAGCATCTTGCCTCTAATCTTATTAAAGTATCGGGTGATCGAAGGTCTGGTACGTATCTAGATCAACGTATCAACTTGGCGATACAAAGAGGAAATGCAGCTAGTGTTTTGAGGACCCTGCCGCAAGACAGCGATCTTGAGAGGGTTTTTAATTTATAAGTGGTTTCTAAATGTTTATTTATATATTAGTCTGCTCAGTATATTCCATTTAGAAAATAAAGGGATTTTTCATCCTAAATAAAAAATAAAAATTAAATAAACGCGAAAGCCAGTTTATCGTTTGCTTGTTTGCCCTTCTTCCACGTCAACACAGAGCAACGATATAGTTGAAGTCCTGCGGATAGTGACATAAGGCTAGTTCTTATTCCAGGATATCCTTTGGGATAAATTGTTGTCATATTTTAAATATGTCCACGAACGAATTCGGGGCGAAAAGCTAGTTATATGTAACCTACAATAATAATGTGATATATTTTCAGCACACAGAGAAATCCCTCAGAAGTGACAATTTTAAATATGCTTTTTGACAAAATTATTATGTAATAATTTACTAATTATTGGGTAATTTGAAATGAACAAAATATATAAAGATTTTATTTCAATACGCGGTTTCAGTAAATACAAAATGCGGCTTTGGGAATGTAATATATAGGAAGAATTATTTATAAAGCTCTTAATGATTTTCAGTTTTCCGCGAATAAATTTTCACGATTAACATAACAAACCAAAATCATCAAATTTCCAAAACTCGCTTGTGAAATACTAAAAAGCTCGTAGGCCTAAAAACGTGTGTTTCAGCCATCATTCACTTTACACACCCCCCTCCCCCCAACCACCCCCTGTCAGTGGCTTAAAAGTGGTATGGGTTTGCGCACTATTGCCCCCACTCGGCACTTCACGACCGCGGCCGTAGAATATTAATGCTTGTACTTAATTGAATATTTTTGACGGATTGGTTTTATATGTGCAATCCTATTAATAGTTGTAGAGAAAATTAAATAATTCATTGAGCAAGTCTACTCTTCTTTGGAAAACATTAATTGATTTTCCTTAAACATACAAATATATCTTCACTGCCTTTCTACGAGAGTAGTAACAGTGTCCATATTGAGCATAACAGGTGGCAAGCCTTTGCTACACTTAATAGGACAGAATATCTGATTCGGTTATTTTTAAAAGAAGTTCGGACGCCCTTGCAGCGAAGCACGAGAAGTCTTTAAAGTACATAAATTGAACCCGTGACCTTCCGGTTTCAACTCAAAGTTCTACCAATTAGGCTAGGGATCACCAATAAGTTTTACTGACTAAAAGAACGACAGTCCGGTTGGAAGGTAGATAATGACTGGCGACCAAATTTAAAAATTGCAAATTCATACTAATATAATAAATGCGAAACTAATTCTGTCTACTTGGCTTTTACGGCTAAACGGCTAAATCGATTTTGACGAGTTTGGTACTTGGCCTTGAACACTGATGAGGAATATATGCTACTTTTAGAAATGTATTGTTCTCGTTAGGTTGGCCTCTGATCTTTTTCTTCGGTTTGAAAGGAAACTTCATATTAAATACGAAAATATGAGTTAAGTTTTTCATAATTTATTGTTTCGGGAATCTGTGTAAATGTAATATATATTATTTCTCTTCAATATGCATATCACATAGGTACTCACCGACTTTACGTGCCTTCCGAATCATGAAAAGTCGATGAACATTTTTAGTAAATTGGTGCAGAAAAAAATTACAAAACATGCCAGACCCATGACTCCAAAGGAGACTAAGATATCAGAATTGGAATTGCATTGTCTCTGTTTGTCCTTCAAAGGATAAAAGGCGTGATTATAGATAGCTTTTAATTTGAACCAACTAATGGGAGACAAAACCCTCGTCCATGTTAAATTTTGTGTGCGCATTTACAGTGTTTTGCACTGTTTATGAGGGGGTAGGTAGGGGCGAAGGGGGATCATGTAAAATTACGGGAGAGGGTTATAGTGGCGAAAAGGGGTGAAGATAAAGGAGGTACGTTCTGTGCCAGCCGACCCCTCCAAGATTTGCATCGATTCGGCACGCGAGTCTTTTATGGAAAATAATATAAAATATTACACTATAAAACAAAGTCCTCCGCCGCGTCTGTGCCATTTTTGCACAAAACGGATTTTGATGCGGTATTCATGAGTATCAAACATGGACCCATCATGTTTAGGAGTTGAGCATTATTAGTATTTACATGGCGTATGCTGTCTAATCCGTCAGAGATATAACAAAATGATCTAGGAAAGAGTTGTGTAGAATAAAGTTATCTACAATAAAGTCCGCAGTAGCATAAGTAATTATGTAGGAATTAATTGTTGTAAACTCATTTTATACCCGTGCGAAGTTTAGATATGAAATAATTTAATAATTAATATTATAAATACAAAAGGTTTGTTTGTTTGTCTGTCTTTCTTTTACGCCAAAATGAAGCAACGGATCGATATGATGTTTAATAAAAGATACAGGATACAGCCTTTAGAAGTAGATACTTTCTGTTTAAAATGTATATTGAAATTACGCACAGTGGAATGGGTTTTGAAATAAAAAAATTATGTAGGTACATTATCCGACAAAGAGGCTTTTCCATTCGGTTAAATGAGGAAGATTTTGTCGTTCGCTGGATACCCTGGGGCCGGCAACGGTTCCCGATTAACTTTAACTAGACTTCCAGAAATTGGGCGGAATTTATATAGATCAGAAATCGCACTCAGTTGGTAGATTTAGACGCGGAATTTACCAGGGTCGATAACACGGTTCCGGGAGCCTTAAGGCAACCCGTGAAAAAAAAAGGGATTCTTATCTAACTTGTTTTGGCTTAGAATGAATACAGACACGGTTTTGTAAAAGAACCAACAAGAGCCGTCAAATCGAATGTGTTTATCCCAACATTCAGTGTTTAGTACGGTCGGCGGACATTCATCCCTACCGACCCAATTTAATATTCTATTTTACTCGTATGATAAGATTAAAGTATGTAATTTCTTGCGCGGCTGTTGTCTACTGAATTGGGGAGAGATAGCCTTGCTTACTAGTTGTGGGACATTTGTTATCGATACATTGTTTTTAAATATTTTTTTTTGGAAAACAAAGAGCATCGACAGCGCGATTTGTAGAGTGTTCTCGTGCTTCGGAGGGCACTTCTAAAAATAACAGATACTTACCTTACTTACATCTGTTGAAGAAGTGACAAATCAGCTAAGTTCATAGGGCAACAGGTGTCTTGCCATACCGCAAGGTTGTTTTTTGAAATATGAACTTCTAAGTTGCTAGCACGAGTTTCTTCCTAATTTGATAGCACGCCATCTAAAAATAGAAAATGATTCGTTTGAGAAAATTCAGGTTTCACTTCATGTTGGATTATTTGGTAGAACAGGAAAAGTGGCGGGGCAGGAAACTATTGTGAGTTTCAGAAAATCTTTAATTTTCACATCGACGTTTCATGATTGTTGAAATAATGTACATTTACTTTATGAACCGAAAATCGAGCGTACTTAAAACTGAAAATACATAGCCCAATATTTCAAGCGCCAAAGAAACTTATTTGACATTATTGTGCTTCGCAAGAGGCGTCCGTACTTTTTCTGAAAATAATTAGTAGCTACCTCTCGCATATATTATATCAATAACTTGAGTTACAGTTGTAATCTCAATATCACTGATTATAATGTGGGCATTGTCTTCAAGAATAATAACTATAATAGTTTGAGGCTGTGGCGGCACATTACGTCGATAGATGTCGAATCGACCATCGTTACTGTCTCACAATATTGAAATTGAATCCTGTATCGCGCTATTGAAAATATTTAATAGATTGCCATATTCCAGCGACACGCGTTGAGGAGTATTCCTTTTACTCACAGTCGTTGAATTCTTGTATGTATTGCCATTTCTATATTGGTGACACAGTATGAATACAGCCTGACCAGCCACATTACATGACCCCGCTATTCGATATAATTTGAAAAAAAAACTGTTTAAAACAACTAAAAACATCGACAAAGGACATCTCTATCATTTTGTCAAGTGATATAAGAAGAGAACCCGCCCCTCGCTTGGGACCAAGCCACAAACCGCTCTCACTTCGGACCTATAATAAAACCCTACTGTTCTTGCCTCCTTCAAACTCGCCCCTTTCTCTAGCCCCCTTAGACGGGCAACATCTCCCTGCCTCCCCTCTCCCACACTAAGATGACACCGAGGGGTATCGGACAATTTTCGTATGAAATTCGTGACTCGCTTAGCAATTTAGATATTACGTAGCGCTTGGTTACGTCTTTTATGTCGACGTTTTAGTAGAAATGTGGACGTGCGGTTTCCTCTCGCATGTTTACTGAAGATGAATTGTTAGTTCTGTTAGGGGTTTTCATATTATGATTTTCTTTATGACTAGCTTTCCTCCCCCAGCTTCGTCCGTGGATATTTCGAACAAAATAAAACATAGCCTATATTAACTCAAGGATATCGTAGCTTTATATTCGTTAAATAATTTTTAGAATCGGTTCAGTAGTTTGAGATATTACCCCCTGCATCCAAATTTACAAACTTTACCTATTTATAATATTATTATACATACTAAACCTTAGAATACAAAACAAACCATTTGCAATCAATAATATAATTGATCAACACATTTTTTACATGTTCAATAAAGGAACACCTAGGTCGTCCTCTGCCAGTATTTCCTTTCATTTCAGCCATATAAACCTTTTTACTTTCAACGTATCCAAACCAGCTTAAACAACTTTTCTCCATTTTAGTCACAACATCATCTTTCACTCATTTTCACACTTTAGCATACAATACCAAACATACAATACTTAGAAATTATCATAATTAATTTTATAAACATATAAGAATTCCTACACGCCTTTATCCCATATAGGTGACAGGAGACGATAGAGCAGCATATACATTTTACAAAATAAACTGTAAAGTTACTATTCCGTAGTAAAGTTCTTGATCCAAAGTAGTTACATGATTAATTCCATAATTTGTTCCAAAAGTAATTTAAAACTTTAGACATCCGCTAAATTAGTTCCATACACAGACCCTATATACAAAATCAGGCAACATTTTCAACAGTCGAAATTCAGAGGAACATTTTCTCCAAATTAATTTCCCAAAGCTCGCCCTCGTTAAACTAAATTCGCTTCAAAACTAGCAAATTAATTATAAAACACGTCAAAACAAGGCACAAAGTTGCGGGGTCCATCTGAGACGCACAAAGGGTAGGTACCCCTGATTACAACCCTACGGACCCTTATCTGAAGTCTCTAATCCTGACCCCACCATCGATCTTAAGTAGGGTGACTTGACCCTAGGGGGGAGGGTTGTTAAATAAGGGTCGGGATGAAAGAAACCCGGGGGTGGTTTTAGATTATTCGGGGGTGGCGATAGAGGACGCCGGGCGGTCGTTACCGAGCAGAAATTCTGAATTTAGCGACGGTTTTATTAATATAGTTTCATGTGTACGTACAATATATGAATACTGGACATATAACTTGTTTAATGTTCTCTAAACTAACATTATGAATTATGAACTAGGAATTTATTTATAGGTGATTCTAAAATAAATATAAGTAAAGAAGTCGATAACCTATTTGATAGAGCTTCCATTTCCATGCGTTCCAAAGAAAATGCTATGCACCAATTTTCTGTAAGAAAAAGAAGAAGATAATCTTCACGGGTTGCCTTACAGCTCCCGGGAACCGTTGCAGGCCCCAGGGTATCCAGCGGAAGACAAAGTCTTCCTCACTTAGCCAGATTTTCTTGAGGCTGTACCTAACGGGTGGCCAGCTCTGTTGAGGTATGTAGATGGAAAAGCCTCAGATAATGTACATATATTATTTAAGAATAAGTGCTTTAATCGACTCATTGTTACTTCTTCTAAAATTAACAGATATTTACGTCTGTTAAAGTGATACATCTAGGTATAGTGCAGCAACAGGCTTGCCACCTGTTCCGTTCAATATGGACAACTGACAAAAAGTGGACACCGTTACTGTTGTCTTTGGCATCACCGCAAGATGTGTTTGTTGAAGTAAATAAATCTACATAATATCTAATGCCATTTGATATGATCATATTCGTTCACTCTGCTATTATTCTGACACATCATTTGCGCCTTTAATTAAACACACCTGTTTTTTCTTTCGATTTAATTTCGAACATTTTCCTCAATCATAAAGTTTTTAATTTATTGGCGCTTCTGCTATATGATTCAAAATAATTCATTTTAAAAAAGCTTAACCAATTTGGTTGGAGAAAAAGTTAAAAATAAACTAATTTTACAATTGAAACAAACATTTAATACCAACTTGTCTTAATTAAGGACAATTCCAGGTCTTTGTTGAATGAGGTAAAATATTTGTACAGAAAATTAGAAAATGCTTCGGCGAGATTCATCAAAGCGTGATTTTCCTACAAGTACCTACAGAGACCACACGCCACTGGCTACGGCAAGTTGGGAATTGAAAACTTTAGTTTGTCGTCCGCACTTTACGTTCCAAACGTTTGTTTAGAAAGGTGCTTGCTAGAGGGAAATTCGCTTCTATGTAATTGAATAAAGGTTAATTGTTAATCAGCAACTACAATTTATTATTTTTAGGTTATTATGGTCCGTTAACACTAAACTCAATAAGTTATACCTACGCTTTTATAAAATGTTGATAAAGATTTTTTTTCAAGTTCAAAGAGCATTGAAGAGTAAATCGTATTTTTGGATCAAAACTGTACTATTTGTACAGTATAATTTCCATGAAGCACTTGAAGAAATTACCTGTTATTTAGCCACATTAAAGAGAATATTGTTATCTAAAAAGTTAATTGAGAAAACTTTTAAATTAACAAAAAATTTGGGACGGCTATTCTCATTTTCGCTTTCATCATCAAGTTTCAAACTTCTAATATCAGAAATCACTTGCCGATCTCACAATAAAAAAAATATTATTAGACTATAAATATCCTCAGGAAAATAGTTATCAATAAATATATTAATATTTTTGTTCTTTTCTTCAGAAATTAAAATCACAATCATATTAAAAAAAGGTTAAAATTGTTATTTTCTCTATAAATCCCACTTCATTTTAAATGATAATTATTTATTGTAATAGAACAACATCTATTACAATTCTAGTATTTTGTAAGTAATATTTTTTAAATATTGCGATGCCGGACTAATGTGTGGCCTACTTTAGTGTGGAGCGCGCATAAGATGGTATGCGCGACGGGTAACAAAAAATTTTTTTGGATATAACAGTACAAATAGAAAGTTTTTTAATTGAATATTGATTTATTACATCTATATCTAATTGGCCATGCTACATATTTATAATATACTTTTTTTATAATTTGTTTTGAAAATATAGCCCATTTTAAGAAACTAATTTCGATATATTTGTTTTTTATCCATTGCGTCTATTTTTAATATATTTTACAAATTTTACCCGCGAAAAGTTAACGTGACGTCACAAGAATTTAGAACAGGATTATAATTTCTATTTTTTTTTCAAAATGGCTCCATCAGGGTTTTGATGATTCCGCCAATGTCAAGTATTATAGACGTCACAGTAACAATAAGCCGATAATCGGTAGGTAGAATGCTCCCGCCGGCCGCGATATGTCCTATTAATCACTGACTAATCACAACCATCACAGCACGGACGGGATTAAACTGGATTCCCCAACACGTCTTCGCGGCGCGTCCGATTTCCACCAAGGCGTGTCGTGGAATCCCAGGATTATAATCTTGGCCATTACACATAAAAAGTGACAGTCAATCAAATTAACGTCAAGCAAACGTCAGTCAAGGTCGACTAACCTAAAAATTACTCTTGTTTTTTTATATACTCGTGTTTATATTTATTTAAATTGAATAGTTTTTTACAATGGCAAGTAAATAGTGTTTCATCCCGTCATGTCCTAATAACAAAGAAAATTATTACACGTAAAATATAATTTATAAAGATGTCATTCAAAGATTGACGATTGCCCTTTTTTGTAGGCAAAGGTATTTTTTTTTCATACTGCTTAAGATGACGTCATACATCGGTCAAATTAAGGTTATTGTTTGTTATTGAATATCTTAAAAAGTATACACTTAATTTAAAATCTGATAAATAGAAATTGTACTGAAAGCTTATATCTCGAAACGGTTTCGAGATCTTCGTTTCTGTTCAAAAAGTTAGCATGGCCAATTGGTTAGATTGGTTTTGTACTCATAAACATAATATTTTAATATATTTTTTTCTTAATTTATACTTTATCACTCGAATACCATCACACAATGAACAGAATATTTCACTCCTTTTTTTTTTTTCTTACGTATACGGTCCCAAGTACCCAGCGGAAGATCAAGTCTCCTTCTTTTGGCCAATAGTATTTGTGTGGCTAATGGCTATACCTAAACCCATTGGTACATGGCCGGGATCCGGGATCGAACTCGTGGTCTGCCTAGTTAATACCAGACGTCTTAACCACTCGGCCACCGACGCACCTTAATAATGGACAGAGTATAGGTACATCCTTTGTTCCTCCATTTTAATTACTGCTTGCGTCTGATGCAAATGTAAAAGCCATTCATTAAGACGCTCATTGTCTACATACAGTGTTCTAGCATCTATTGTTTTAGAGCTTCACTGATTATTGTAGGCTTTTAATGTATCGGACCGCCCTATGTCTTTAGTCTCCTCCTACTATTGTTTAGGTAAATAGTGATATGTATGGACTTGTTTAGATGTCTTGGTTTCAGTAATGTATTGTGTTTCAAGCATAGTTTAGAATAATGTGTAAATGAATGGTGTCGTTGGTGAGTGTGATATGTACCTTTAAATATAATTCTACCTAGATTTCATACCCTTTTATGGTCTTGAGTTTCCATAGTAAGAGCACTTTCAGTTTTTTCAGAATTTACCGGGCGACTTTTCTAATTTTTGGCATGGCAATGGCATTTAATTTTTGAAATAAAACTTCTTAGGCGACGAATCGATAGTTTTTATTGGACGAGAATTGAGAGTGACATTTCGAGGACGCGTCACGTTTAGGCACATTTCGTTACATGAAAGGGAAGAAAGATATAACGTAGAGAGCTATACATTGTATATCTAAAGCCTCTTGTACACAGTGGACCATTATGGCCCAGACAAGGCCATTTCCAGTGTGTACACGAGCTAGAAAATTTTATCAATGATGACGTTTATTTTTTAAGGAGTTTCACTTATATCATGTGTACGGTGCTGCACGCGCAATTTATATTGTAACGAATAGGTACTTAAATCGCACAAAAAAATACCTAAACACATCAAGGTCGATAGACGTCTCTAGAAACATCCAGAGAGAATCAAGTACAAACGAAAATGGACCGTATGTGCCTAGCCATAGGTACCAAAATCGGGCGCGGTCGGTGTGTAGGTATTTGGCACCGAGCCGCATCGAGACGCATCTACAACTCTGTACAACAATCTCGGCGTTTCTCGAATGTTCGGAGGGCAATATAAACAGAGGATCGTCGCCGGGAGAACACAGTGCGAATAAGAGCGATCAAAGCGAACACAGTGCGAATCAGAGCGATCAAAGCGAAACAGTGAAGTGGAATTTAGTGCGACTAAGTGATATTCAAGTGTTTTCATTTATTTAACTGTATTTTTGTGGTGTTAAAGTAAAGTTTGTTTATTTAATCGGTATTTTAAAAATCTCTTCGAACCCTAGCTCGTAACAAATTGGTGTCAGGAGTGTGGGATTCAAAAATGCCGATTACACCACGTGACTCGTCGTCATCACGGCGACCCAAAACACGACAAACTACTGCTGGACATCACGGCGAGGAGGTCGACGAGGCTGCTGCTGCTGGAGCCGCTGCTGGTGCTGCTGGGAATACTGCTGGTGGTGCCGGAGCTGCTGCTGGAGCTGCTGCTGCTGCTGTTGGTGCTGGAGCTGCTGCTGGAGTTGATACGGGTGCTGCGGGTTCTGCGGGTGCTCCCCAGGCATTCGACATGGGAATGCTGGTTCGGCTGATGGAGGAGCAGGCCCGACGTCAGGAGGAGCAGACTCGGCAGCTATTGGAGGAGCAGGCCCGACGTCAGGAGGAGCAGGCCAGACGACAAGAGGAGGAGGCCAGACTTCGGGAGGAGCAGACTTGCCGGCTGTTGAAGGAGCAGTCTGCTAGCCTTAAGGAGCTGCTTTCAGAATCACTGGGAAAGGTGACTATGGAGGTGAAGCAGCTACAGAGGGTTACAGACATGCACGAGGAGAGAATCGAAGACCTCGACATCCGTTACGAAGACCTCCAACAGCATTGCAAGGAAATACAGACTAGGATGAGCAGAGAACTGGATGCAAGACTTAACGACCGCTACGGAGAGTTGGACAGCCGATGCGAGGGGCTCCAGAATGAAGTAAGGAAACTGAAGCTGACCGCTCCTGTTTCTGGAGGCGCCGTCGTCTCTGGCCCCCGAGTCAAGGTGCCGCCGTACGACGGGACTACGTCCTGGACAGCGTACAAATTGCAGTTCCAAACGGTCGCCTCTGCCAACGGCTGGACAGACGAGCAATCTCTGACCGCCTTGACAGTGGCTTTAAGAGGCCGCGCACTGTCTGTTTTGGAAGCCTCTCCAGACAGCTGCACCACGTACGGGAACCTGATCGAGGCAATGGACTCCAGGTACGGCGACAAACACCTGGAGCACGTCTACCGAGCGCAGCTGAGGGACAGGACGCAACATGCTGGTGAGAATCTGCAACAATGGGCTCTGGAGATCGAGAAGATCGTGAGGAAGGCGTACCCATCTGCCGGACAAGAGTTCATTGCTGCGAACCTCGTTCAAGCATTCATCGACGGCATCCGCAGCATGGAGGTCAGAGCTGCAGTTCGACTGGGCCACCACACCGCCCTGAAAGATGCACTCGCCCATGCTCTAGAGGTGGAAGCCGTGAGACAGGAGCCTCGTTCTCAGCGATTGCGACAAGTGGCGGAGGAGGCTACTCCAACAACGACACCTGTAGCAGAGAGGCGTAGCTACTTACCCCGCTGCTTCTACTGCCACAAGCTGGGGCACCTTAAAGCAAGCTGCCCGGCGCTTAAACGACAAGGCACGGATCAACGAGTGCCGAAACGGGACGTCGAAGCTGATGTCCGTGCCGTAACTACGGAGCTTCCGGGAAACGAGTAACAGCCAGAGCCGCGGGGCGGGTACTGGCTGATCGTGACATAGCCCCAAAAGTTACCATCCGACAAGTTTTCGACGGGAACAGTCTGGTAATCGCCGGCGAGGTCAACGGGACGCCATGTGAGATGACGATCGACACAGGAGCAACGCGTACGGTTGTGAGACCTCAGTTGTTGGGACGATCTACGAAAAGAACCAGACGTTCATCTTCCTGTCTGAAACTCTTCACGGCAACCGGTCAGCCAATAACCGCATACGACGAGCTGCCGGTGACACTCAAGGTGGGTGACGGGGAGTACCCACACACCGTCATCGTGGCCGACATTATAGACGACTGCATTCTCGGAGTCGACTTTATGAAGCGGTTCCAGTTTGGCATCGACTTGCGCAACGGTGTACTGCAGTGCGGCCAGGAACAGGTATTTTTGAAAGGCGGTTATGCTGGCTATGTGCGTTGTGCCAAGGGCGTCAAGCTGAACCCATATTCGGAGACGCTTGTCGATGTGGAGTTACCAACTAATGGGGACCCCTCCAATACGAGGTGCTCTATCATCGACCACCTGGAACGTTCTAAACATAAAGGCTGGTTACTCACTCCAACTTTAGTAAACAGCCAGAGTGGACGAGCTGTAGTAAGGGTGACCAACTTCAATGGCGCTCCTGTCACTCTCAATAAGGATCAAGTCGTGGCGAAGTGCGACGAAGCGAATTGGATGCGGAGCTGCACCCAGGGGAAGCTGTCGGCGATGAAAAATAACAGTGCAAACCCCTTGGAACTCGTCGACATTTCGAAGAAGGACTTGTCAATCTCCGAGTACAAACGAGCGAAGGAGATGCTCACTCGTTACATTGACATCTTTAGTGACAGAGATGGGCATCTCGGCAGGACGTCATTGGTGAAACACACCATCAACACAGGCAACGAGTTACCTATACGTCAACGTGCTCGACGAATCCCAGTAGGAAGAGAAGCCGAAGTACAGTGCATGCTGGAAGACATGAAGAAGGCTAATGTCATCGAACCTTCTTTGAGCCCATGGTGTTCTCCGGTTGTGCTAGTTAAGAAGAAGGATGGCAGCACTCGCTTCTGTGTGGATTATCGTCGACTGAACGACGTAACCAGAAAGGACAGCTACCCTCTACCCCGGATTGACGACACCTTGGACAAGTTGAGTGGGAACCAGTGGTTCTCAACACTGGATTTGAAGAGTGGATACTGGCAAGTGGAGATCGATCCCAAGGACAAGGAAAAGACTGCTTTCTCGACCGGAAATGGACTGTGGCAGTTCAACGTCATGCCTTTCGGGTTATGCAATGCTCCTGCTACGTTCGAAAGGCTGATGGAAGTTGTGCTTGCGGATCTCGTTGGAAAAGCTTGCCTAGTCTACCTGGATGACGTCATCATCATGGGACGCGACTTCAACGAGCACCTGGGGAATTTAGAAAGAGTGTTTGCCAAGTTGAAGCTCGCGAACCTGAAATTGCATGCCAAGAAGTGTAGCTTCTTCAAGAAACGTGTAAATTACCTCGGGCATGTAATTACAAAGGATGGCGTAGAAACCGACCCTGTAAAGACAGTAGCTGTACGAGAATGGCCCACCCCACGGAACAAAACAGATGTTCGGGCGTTTCTTGGTCTGTGCTCATACTACCGCCGCTTCGTATACGACTTCGCGGGAGTAGCCAAGCCCCTACATCGACTGACGGAGGACAAGCGTTCGTTTCAGTGGACTGAGGACTGTGAGAAGTCGTTCCAGGAACTGAAACAACGACTGTGTGAAACACCTGTATTGGGCTACCCGGACCAAGTCGGTGAGTTTGTGGTGGACACAGACGCAAGCAACATCGCCATTGGAGGTGTGCTGTCACAACGGAAGGGGGACAAGGAAGTTGTGATAGCGTATTTCAGCAAGGCTCTGTCGAAACCAGAAAGGAACTACTGTGTAACCAGACGCGAACTTCTGGCCGTAGTGAAGACAGTACGACACTTCAACAAGTATCTCATCGGAAGGAAGTTCAAGCTACGGACAGACCATGCGGCGTTGAAATGGTTACTTCAATTCAAGGATCCTGAAGGACAAGTCGCTCGGTGGATCGAGCAGTTACAAGAATTCGATTTCACGATCGAACATCGACGAGGACGGATGCATGGCAACGCTGACGCACTGTCACGCAGGCCGTGCCCTGAAGATTGTAAACACTGCTCGAGGCGTGAAATCGGTGATTCTGTCATCAAAGTGATTACGACTAACAACCTTAGTGACGAATGGGCGAACGAGAGGACGAGAGACGAGCAACTCAAGGATAACAACTTGGCGCCGATAATGGAATGGAAGACGCAGAATGTTCCAAGGCCCGGCTGGAATGTTGTATCCGCCATGAGTTCCACCACGAAAAGCTACTGGGCTCAGTGGGAAAGTCTAGTGCTGCACAACGGGTTGCTGTACCGCAAGTGGGAGTCGCCAAGTGGACAGGAGACACTGATGCAGCTGGTCGTGCCTAGGTCAAAGGTGCGCGCAGTGCTTGAGTCCGTGCACGATGGATCCTCGGGAGGACATCTGGGCATGAATCGAACCCTGGCGAAAATCAGGAAACGATTTTATTGGGTTCATTGCCGGCAAGATGTCGAGGATTGGTGTCGTAAGTGCACAGTATGTGCGGCCGTGAAAGGACCTACGACACGTACGAGGGGACGTATGCAGCTGTACAATGTTGGCGCTCCATGGGAACGAATTGCGGTGGACGTTGCTGGACCGTTCCCGGCCACTGAAGACGGGAACAAGTACTTCATGGTCGTGATGGACTACTTCACGAAGTGGCCGGAGGTCTTCGCAATTCCCAACCAGGAAGCGACAACAGTGGCGACTAAGTTGGTCAACGAAGTATTCTGCAGGTTCGGGCTACCATTGGAGATACATTCTGATCAAGGGCGTAACTTTGAGTCGCAGTTGTTCCAGGAAGTATGCCGTCTCCTGGGAATAAATAAAACGAGGACTACGGCGTATCACCCACAGTCCGACGGAATGGTTGAAAGGTTCAACCGCACTTTGGAGACTCATTTAGCGAAACTGGTTGAGGATCACCAGAGGGACTGGGACCGATATATTCCCTTGTTCTTGCTCTCATATCGATCCGCAGAGCATGAAAGCATAAAGGTGACTCCTGCTTATGCCAACTTTGGGAGAGAACTCCGACTACCAGTTGATCTCCTGACCGGCGGACCTCCGGATGCGCCGCAACCTGTAAGTGACTACGTATCGAACCTGAAAAACAAGATGTGCGACATACATGACCAGATTCGTCAGAGCAGTCTTGTGGCCAGTACAAAGATGAAGACCAGGTACGATAGGAACTTCAATAGTAACGGTTTTGACGAGGGATCGTTGGTGTGGCTGCACAACCCGAAACGCCGAAAAGGCAAATCTCCCAAGCTGCAGAACCGCTGGGAAGGTCCGTATAAGGTCATCACGAGGATCAATAACGTGACCTATCGGATCCAACGATGCCCGCGTGGGCAGTTAAAGGTTGTCCACATTGATCGACTAGCCCCTTACAAAGGCTCGAATATTGCTCGGGACGAGCAAGTCTAAGCGGGGGGCAGTGTAACGAATAGGTACTTAAATCGCACAAAAAAATACCTAAACACATCAAGGTCGATAGACGTCTCTAGAAACATCCAGAGAGAATCAAGTACAAACGAAAATGGACCGTATGTGCCTAGCCATAGGTACCAAAATCGGGCGCGGTCGGTGTGTAGGTATTTGGCACCGAGCCGCATCGAGACGCATCTACAACTCTGTACAACAATCTCGGCGTTTCTCGAATGTTCGGAGGGCAATATAAACAGAGGATCGTCGCCGGGAGAACACAGTGCGAATAAGAGCGATCAAAGCGAACACAGTGCGAATCAGAGCGATCAAAGCGAAACAGTGAAGTGGAATTTAGTGCGACTAAGTGATATTCAAGTGTTTTCATTTATTTAACTGTATTTTTGTGGTGTTAAAGTAAAGTTTGTTTATTTAATCGGTATTTTAAAAATCTCTTCGAACCCTAGCTCGTAACAATATGTATATACCTATAACGTAGATTTTCCATTTATTGAATACAAATCAAAGAAACGCGGATTTTTGCGATTAGTCAGACAGACGCGCGCCGGGAATTTACTTCAAGGTTTTTAAAATTATGTTGAGAATTGCGGTTGAAACCCCGAATCTAGATGTAAATTGAAATTTTTCTTAAGAACATGGTTAGTTCGGGTGATGTATTTTTGAGATGGTATAGCTTCTGAGTTGGTCTCCCTCTTTTAGCAGATGGTATTTGTGAGGCTATACCTACCTAGCGAGTGGCCAGTTCTGTTGAGGTATACTTAGATGGAACAGTCTCAAGTGTGGTTTGTCGGATTATGTACATAAGTTTTTAAAATTATAAAAAGCCCATTGATACATCCTTTCATGCTAGGCCGATCGTGTTTATTTTAGAATACAGTTCCTCAAACTACAATCAAGAACACCTATATCAATATAATATAAGTATAGATAATAATCTTATAAATAAAAATCAAATGCTATTCGTTGGTAAGCGCATCACTTGAGAACGGCTGGACCGATTTGGCCTTTTTTTAACGGTTTGCAATAGTCTAAATAAGGTTTTCTGGGAAAGAAAAATTTAAAAAGTTGCCCGGAATATTGGAATATTCGGGAAAAACTGAAAGTGTCTTTTTTTATTGGATTTTTGTATGAACTCAAGCCCATGTTATAGGGGCTCTATAGGCGAAGTCGAGGCGAAAAGCTATTAGTATATAATATAAAAACAGAAATACATATTCCCAACCCACAAAGTTCATTTCAAAATTCACAGTCAAAAGATATCAACGTACATATAAAATTCCAAATCTAAATAAACGCAGCAAAGGGGGTAATTAAATGACATCGTATAAACTTTGAACATAAACCAAATACATTACTAACTTTAGCTGAAGCAAATTGCAGGACTAGACACGACTATAAACTCTATCAAAACATAGTTTTCAGTAACGATATAGACAGTCAGTAAATAGTGCATATTCAAGTCTACTAAAAACGAGGGCCCGCAATTAAAAGTTCTTTGTGCGACACGAGGGAAGAGGGTGGGTCTAGTCGAGACCCATAATTGGAAAACTTTCTCTGCCCGCTGAACTCCTGATAGCAATTTCTTCTCTCATTGGAGAAGGCTTTGACGTAGGCAAACATTGCTCTCTAGGTATTATAGCGTAATAGGCGAACTTTGCTGGCCTATCAAATATTAAGGAAATGTGGCGACTTGGAAGACCTGATGATAGCTAAGGTTCTACCTGAACTATTAGAGATAGGATTAATGCAAACGGCGATACTAATCAACTTTTAGATTTTTCATGGTGTGGTTGTTCACTTTTTTAAATTACGCATTTGACTGAAAACAAACAATATAACTATATTAATTTTAATTTCAGATAAACATAGTTGAATTATTTAATGAAAGTACTTATTGTTACGAACTCTTTTCGACATTATTCGACTCTAAATAAGGAATTATTGTTAAAATCTCCACACTTATTATTAAAATTACTTGCGTCACCCATGAAAAGGGTTGCCAAGACTAAAGGTCAGAAAGCCGTATTTACCAGTTGGGGCGGAAAAAGTAATATATATTATAAGGCACTGTTAAAACTATGGATAGAAAACAAAAAAAATGTTCATCTATCTATCTATCATCACGCTTTCTATCCCAAGAGGGGTAGGCATAGACAATCGAATTACCATTTGTTATACGATCCTGACATACCTATTTCGCTTCTTTTATATTCATCATACATTTCATACATGTTCGGCGATTGTGTACTTTTAATATTTACATCGATCAATACATTTTTATATGTACACCTAGGTCGTCCTCTGCCAGCATTTACTTTCACTTCAGCCATATGAACCTTTATAGTCAATCTTTCATCCTTCATTCTTTCAACGTGTCCAAACCAGCGTAAACTACTTTTCTTCATTTTAGTCCATGTTGGGCATGTTGTGCATTTGGCGCTGCTATTAAAACTTGACAAAAACCGTACAGGTAACACACCCGACAAGTGTTCAAAAAGCCTAACCATATCCGGCTTTAACCAGACTCCTGGCAACCTTACCCATGAAGATATTATCATCACTACATATTATATAACGAAGTCCCCCACCAAGTCTGTCTGTTTGTTTATGCCCTTTTCACACAAAATCTACTAAACGGATTTCATTGCGGTTTTTATGATTAGATAGGTTATTTCGCCAGGAAGCTTTACGAGTATTAAACATGAATCTATCATGTTTCGGAGCTGAGCATTAATAATTTTAGTTCATATCTATGTTTAATAGATAATTATAAAATCAGACTAACTTACCTTAAACGACGTCTGATTTTAATTTTATGAGCACTTCATTCGAACGATAATTAACAGTGTAGTTTCGGTAACTACTCGTCAGGTGTCGCATTATTTTTAGAGTTGATATTTAAAAAAAACAGGAATATCCTTAGCAGAGTGTAGCAGCACTATCAATCAACTCCGCGCCAACTTCACACATCAGACGTCGTTTAAGGTAAGTTAGTCTGATTTTATAATTTTATTTCGCACTTCATTCTCCGATAATTAACAGTGTAGTTGTTCAGATCCTGAAATTGTAACGAAACAAAGGATTTATTATATAAATCACGTTTATTGGTATAGCTTAATAAATGTGCATATCCAGTATATACATAATTCATCAATAGTTATCATAATAGATATTTTATCTAACAACATAAAGTAACTTTAATTTTACATTAACTTAAAGTATGAAAACAATATAAGAAAATAATTACTGGCAATTTATGACCCAATGTAAAGGAAAATGTTAATGGTCATCTTGACTATTGTTGTTTAATATAGCAAAAGCAAAGTCATTTGAACTTTCATTAATAATTAAGTGAGAATTAAATATTTCTCGGAATTTCTAACATTTTGAGTGATTTTGATATATTGTAACGAATAGGTACTTAAATCGCACAAATAAATACCTAAACACATCAAGGTCGATAGACGTCTCTAGAAACATCCAGAGAGAATCAAGTACAAACGAAAATGGACCGTATGTGCCTAGCCATAGGTACCAAAATCGGGCGCGGTCTGTGTGTAGGTATTTGGCACCGAGCCGCATCGAGACGCGTCTACAACTCTGTACAACAATCTCGGCGTTTCTCGAATGTTCGGAGGGCAATATAAACAGAGGATCGTCGCCGGGAGGACACAGTGCGAATCAGAGCGATCAAAGCGAAACAGTGAAGTGGAATTAAGTGCGACTAAGTGTTATTCTAGTGTTTTCATTTATTTAACTGTGTTTTTGTGGTGTTAAAGTAAAGTTTGTCTATTTAATCGGTATTTTAAATCTCTTCGAACCCCAGCTCGTAACAAATTGGTGTCAGGAGTGTGGGATTCAAAAATGCCGATTACACCACGTGACTCGTCGTCATCACGGCGACCCAAAACACGACAAACTACTGCTGGACATCACGAAGAGGAGGTGGACGAGACGGCTGCTGGTGCTGCTGGGACTGCTGGGACAGCTGCTGGTGGTGCCGAAGCTGCTGCTGGAGCCGCTGCTGGTGCTGCTGGGACTGCTGCTGGTGGTGCTGGAGCTGCTGCTGGAGTCGATTCGGGTGCTGCGGGTTCTGCGGGTGCTCCCCAGGCAACCGACATGGGAATGCTGATTTGGCTGATGGAAGAGCAGACCCGACGTCAGGAGGAGCAGGCCCGACGTCAGGAGCAGCAGGCCCGACGACAGGAGGAGGAGGTCAGGCGTCAGAAGGAGAAGACTCGGCACCTATTGGAGGAGCAGGCAAGGCGTCAGGAGGAGCAGGCAAGGCGTCAGGAGGAGCAGGCAAGGCGTCAGGAGGAGCAGGCCAGGCGTCAGGAGGAGCAGACTCGGCAGCTATTGGAGGAGCAGGCCCGACGTCAAGAGGAGCAGTCTGCTAGCCTAAAGGAGCTGCTTTCAGAATCACTGGGAAAGGTGACTATGGAGGTGAAGCAGCTACAGAGGGTTACAGACATGCACGAGGAGAGAATCGAAGACCTCCAACAGCACTATAAGGATCTCCATAAGGAAATACAGACAAGGATGAGCGGAGAACAGGATACAAGACTTAACGACCGCTACGGAGAGTTGGAGGCACGACTTGACAGCCAATGCAAGGGGCTCCAGAATGAAGTAAGGAAACTGAAGCTGACCGCTCCTGTTTCTGGAGGCGCCATAGTCTCCGGCCCCCGAGTCAAGGTGCCGCCGTACGACGGGACTACGTCCTGGACAGCGTACAAATTGCAGTTCCAAACGGTCGCCTCTGCCAACGGCTGGACAGACGAGCAATCTCTGACCGCCTTGACAGTGGCTTTAAGAGGCCGCGCACTGTCTGTTTTGGAAGCCTCTCCAGACAGCTGCACCACGTACGGGAACCTGATCGAGGCAATGGACTCCAGGTACGGCGACAAACACCTGGAGCACGTCTACCGAGCGCAGCTGAGGGACAGGACGCAACATGCTGGTGAAAACCTGCAGCAATGGGCTCTGGAGATCGAGAAGATCGTAAGGAAGGCGTACCCATCTGCCGGACAAGAGTTCATTGCTGCGAACCTCGTACAAGCATTCATCGACGGCATCCGCAGCATGGAGGTCAGAGCTGCAGTTCGACTGGGCCACCACAGCGCCCTGAAAGATGCACTGGCCCATGCTCTAGAGGTGGAAGCCGTGAGACAGGAGCCTCGTTCTCAGCGATTGCGACAAGTGGCGGAGGAGGCTACTCCAACAACGACACCTGTAGCAGAGAGGCGTAGTTACTTACCCCGCTGCTTCTACTGCCACAAACTGGGGCACCTTAAAGCTAGCTGCCCAGCGCTTAAACGACAAGGCACGGATCAACGAGTGCCGAAACGGGACGTCGGAGCTGATGTCCGTGCTGTAACTACCGAGCTTCGGAGAACAGCCCCAAAAGTTACCATCCGACAAGTTTTTGACGGGAACAGTCTGGTGATCGCCGGCGAGGTCAACAGGACGCCATGTGAGATGACGATCGAACATCGACGAGGACGGACGCATGGCAACGCTGACGCACTGTCACGCAGGCCGTGCCCTGAAGATTGTAAACACTGCTCGAGGCGTGAAATCGGTGATTCTGTCATCAAAGTGATTACGACTAACAACCTTAGTGACAAATGGGCGAACGAGACGACGAGAGACGAGCAACTCAAAGATAACAACTTGGCGCCGATAATGGAATGGAAGACGCAGAATGTTCCAAGGCCCGGCTGGAATGTTGTATCAGCCATGAGTTCCACCACGAAAAGCTACTGGGCTCAGTGGGAAAGTCTAGTGCTGCACAACGGGTTGCTGTACCGCAAGTGGGAGTCGCCAAGTGGACAGGAGACATTGATGCAGCTGGTCGTGCCTAGGTCAAAGGTGCGCGCAGTGCTTGAGTCCGTGCACGATGGATCCTCGGGAGGACATCTGGGCATGAATCGAACCCTGGCGAAAATCAGGAAACGATTTTATTGGGTTCATTGCCGGCAAGATGTCGAGGATTGGTGTCGTAAGTGCACAGTATGTGCGGCCGTGAAAGGACCTACGACACGTACGAGGGGACGTATGCAGCTGTACAATGTTGGCGCTCCATGGGAACGAATTGCGGTGGACGTTGCTGGACCGTTCCCGGCCACTGAAGACGGGAACAAGTACTTCATGGTCGTGATGGACTACTTCACGAAGTGGCCGGAGGTCTTCGCAATTCCCAACCAGGAAGCGACAACAGTGGCGACTAAGTTGGTCAACGAAGTATTCTGCAGGTTCGGGCTACCAATGGAGATACATTCTGATCAAGGGCGTAACTTTGAGTCGCAGTTGTTCCAGGAAGTATGCCGTCTCCTGGGAATAAATAAAACGAGGACTACGGCGTATCATCCACAGTCCGACGGAATGGTTGAAAGGTTCAACCGCACTTTGGAGACTCATTTGGCGAAACTGGTTGAGGATCACCAGAGGGACTGGGACCGATATATTCCCTTGTTCTTGCTCTCATATCGATCCGCAGAGCATGAAAGCATAAAGGTGACTCCTGCTTATGCCAACTTTGGGAGAGAACTCCTACTACCAGTTGATCTCCTGACCGGCGGACCTCCGGATGCGCCGCAACCTGTAAGTGACTACGTATCGAACCTGAAAAACAAGATGTGCGACATACATGACCAGATTCGTCAGAGCAGTCTTGTGGCCAGTACAAAGGTGAAGACCAGGTACGATAGAAACTTCAATAGTAACGGTTTTGACGAGGGATCGTTGGTGTGGCTGCACAACCCGAAACGCCGAAAAGGCAAATCTCCCAAGCTGCAGAACCGCTGGGAAGGCCCGTATAAGGTCATCACGAGGATCAATGACGTGACCTATCGGATCCAACGATGCCCGCGTGGACAGTTAAAGGTTGTCCATATTGATCGACTGGCTCCTTACAAAGGCTCGAATATTGCTCGGGACGAGCAAGTCTAAGCGGGGGGCAGTGTAACGAATAGGTACTTAAATCGCACAAATAAATACCTAAACACATCAAGGTCGATAGACGTCTCTAGAAACATCCAGAGAGAATCAAGTACAAACGAAAATGGACCGTATGTGCCTAGCCATAGGTACCAAAATCGGGCGCGGTCTGTGTGTAGGTATTTGGCACCGAGCCGCATCGAGACGCGTCTACAACTCTGTACAACAATCTCGGCGTTTCTCGAATGTTCGGAGGGCAATATAAACAGAGGATCGTCGCCGGGAGGACACAGTGCGAATCAGAGCGATCAAAGCGAAACAGTGAAGTGGAATTAAGTGCGACTAAGTGTTATTCTAGTGTTTTCATTTATTTAACTGTGTTTTTGTGGTGTTAAAGTAAAGTTTGTCTATTTAATCGGTATTTTAAATCTCTTCGAACCCCAGCTCGTAACAATATTTTAATAATGTCTTTGCTGGGCAGATATTTGGGTTATCTGTGTAAAATGGTAAATAAGAATATTAATGTTGTCATTGTATATGTTAATGTTGTCTAGATGTACCAGAGATAATGTTTGTACTCTTTGGCCAGTTGCAAGCGCTAGTAAAGTTACAAGTTTTTTACTTACGAGTTCTAGTGATAAGTCATCATTGCAGGGTAAGTTTGACAAATATGATAACACAATGGAAGGGTCCCATGTAGTGGTGTATTTAGGTAAAGCCGGTCTAAGACGATATACTCCTTTCAAATATCTTTTTATTCTATCATCTGATGCAATCTTATTACCTATTAATAAGGAAAGAGCAGAACGATCAAAATTTAGTGTACTATAGCCGGGCCTTATTTTTGAATCTTTCGTTAAGAAATCTTATTATATTGGGTACTGATACATCAAAAATATTAAAATTGTTAAGTAAACAAAACTGCCACCAGGCTTTGTATGTTGTGTGTATTGTTTGATGGTACCTGAGGATAATGATGCTAACATGATGTCTATTGCCTGGTCGTCGATACTTCGTCTGCGGAAGGTTTGCCGGATAAGACTGCTGCAACCAGGGTAAGATGTCTGCTGAGTGGGTGTGTTGATCTGAAGGGTGAGCACAGTAAATTAAGATTAGGGTGAAATATAATAGGTTCTGATATTATTAAAGTTTTAAGAACAGGAAACCATGGTTGTGAAGGCCACATGGGATAGACCAGAATGCCAGTAGCTTGATCTTTCTTAATTTTTTGTAAGCATTTAGATATTACTGAAAATGGTGGAAAGGCATAAAAGTAAAAGGAATTCCAGTTAATGGTGAAAGCATCTATTTCATAAGCATGTGGATCTCTTTTCCAGGAAACATAACGATGACACTTAGTATTTATTCTACTGGCAAACAGGTCTATTTCGGGTGTATGAAATGAGTCAATTATTTTATTATAAGCATAATCAGATAATTCCCACTCAGTATCTACGTTAAAGTTTCTGGACAATCTATCAGCCTGTTGATTGTTTTTTGATTTTATATATGATGCATATACCCAAATTGAGTGTTTTTCACACCATTGCCAAAGTTTTCGAGCTACACTATTGAGATGAGGATATTGCACGCTTCCCATACGATTTACATATGATATAACTGTTTGATTATCTATTCTCAATAATATTTCACATTTATTATGTTTGTTTGCAAAGCTTTGTAACCCCAATAGTGCAGCCGATAACTCAAGCCAGTTTATGTGCTGTTTTTGTTCTGATTCTGACCAAAATCTACTAATTTGCTCTCCATTGCAATGTGCTCCCCAGCCTGTCATAGAGGAATCTGTAAAAATTTCTAATTTAAATTGATTTAATTTGAAATAGTTTTTAGTAGTCATGATATTTCTTATCCACCATTGTAAGTCAGGTAGAATTCCTACAGTAATTTTCATATTTTTGTCATAATTATCATTATTTTCCAAAAGTGCTAAGTATTTTTGTCTTTCTAGAGATTTTGTATATAATATTCCATATGACACTGCGGGGCACGCTGCAATGAGTGTTCCTAGAAACATAGCGAAGTCACGTATTTTACATTGTTTTAACCTATGAAACTTTTCTGCAAATTTCTTAATTTTTAGTCTCTTATCTACTGGTAATTCTAGACACATATCTTGTGAATTAATAATTAACCCTAAAAATTTACACCTATTTGACGGTGTTAATTTACTTTTTTCATAATTGATAGTGAACCCTAGACATTTGAACATTAACATAGTAATGTTTATATTTTCTTGGCATTCCTCTCGTGTACGGCCTATACATAAAGTGTCATCTAAATATATAACAGATAAGAATCCTAGTCTACGAAGATGAGTCATAACCGGTTTAAGTATTTTTGTAAATACATAGGGGGCTGTTGAGAGTCCATAGGGAAGCCACAAAAATTCACATAGTTTCTGTCGAAAAGTAAACCGTAAATATTTTCTGTGGTTTTTATGTACGGGAATTGACAGGTAGGCCTCCTTGAGGTCTATTGTACACATGTAATAATTAGTGTCAATTAACTTAGAGGCAGTTCGTACATCCTCCATTTTAAAATGTGAGGTTTTAATAAATTTTTTAAGATTTTTTAAATTTAGAATAAATCGATAACCACCATTAGATTTAGGTGCTAAAAAAATTTTGGAAATGAATTGGTCTTTTTCAGGAACTGTTTCAACTACTGCGCCTAGAGCTAAAAGCTTATTTATAGATTTTTCCATTTCAAATTGTTCCTGAAAGGAAAATTTATTTGTGGGTGGATTTGACTGAAATGGCTTTCTTGTAAAGGGGATGCGGTAACCTTGTACCCATTGTAAGATGACATTGTCATCCGTAATTTTGCGCCAGCAGTTGACAAAATATTTAAGTTTTCCAGCATGTACCTGAGGAGCATCTATTGTTGTGTCCGAGCATGACAATATGTTCTCTCGGGGCGATTGCGGCTTGAAGCGGCTTGAGCTGGGCTGCGTGATGTCGGTGGAGGCGGGGCGGTTCGATAGGTTGGTCCACGGCGCCCTGACCCCCTCAGCACTGATGCTCGGCGTGATGGACCTGCTTGGTTTCCCGGCTGCGAACGCTGCCAGTTTCCGTTTGTTGGACCTGTCCAACCGTTAGATGGCCCAGTCCAAGCCTGACGACGAAATGTTGGTACTGGTGGTTTTTTTGTTACTGACTTCTTTATTAAATCACCAGATCTTAGAATTTCCTTGTTGGTTTTGATTTTTTCATTCAAGTTTTCACCGAAAAGTAATTCATCCCTAGGCGCAATTTTTTATCATAGTATAAAGGTTTTGTCCAGTAAAGGCGCCAGTAAGTCTCGTCTAGTTTTAGTATCCAAATGATGTACCCCGGCAAGCAAGCGACCAGCGTTGCTAAGGCTTTTTATAATGTTCACTTTATTCGGTTCAGGATTTGTTATTATCTCTGTCATAGCCTCTCCTACTGCAGACATGGCTATTCCAATCTGCTGTTGATGCTCCCTTATCCGATCATCCCTTGATTTGGAGTTATCCGTTATCACAGCAGTCACTTCCTGATTTAATGTAGGGGCTTCAAGAAGTGTACAATTCTCTGGTATTGGATGTGATTTTATAAGTGCATCTCTTACTTGGAAATCCAACCCCTCCTTCAATATGGGCGTCCACCTTTTCACCACATCCACTTGAAGGGTACCTTGGTATCTGTTTATTGTTGTTATAACATCTCCCAGTGCCTCTTGATATGGCGGAGGAAGTTCGGATAGCTCATCTGGGAGTCTTTTCACAGTCTGGAAAAGTCAACAGTAATAATGTTGAAAAAATAAAATAAATTGTATCATGTAGGTAGGCTGAAATTTTTTCATGTAGAAACAAAAAATGTAGGTAATTAGGCATCTCGTACCCAAGAATTTGGTTTTTGTGTATCTTATCTCGTACTGACACAAAACCTAGACTTCGTAAATATGTAGCTATGTAAGTACATAATCTGGTGTCTCGCACCGTAAGTTTTGCTAAGAAAAGATATCTCGTATCATTTAATAGCCTTCGTGCGTCGTATTTCGTACTAGCACGGAATATATGAATAGGTGTTGCCGTTGAGTTCATTACCCACCTGATGCGTTTTGACCGATAGGCTCAGATATATCTGAAACTTCCTCCTCAAAAGTCTGAAGTGGGGATCGGCTTCGACTCCGTGATTTTCCTTTGAGTCGTCTTTCAAGTTTCTTCTGATAACGAGTAATTTTTTCTCTTAACTTTTCTTCTTTCGATCGTGACATTACGATACGAACAATATAAATTAAAGTAATAAAACAATAATAAAACTAAAATAAAACTAATTTTCACTTTGACAACGTGGTGACACCTTGACGCGCAAAAACCGAAGTGAAGTTGGCGCGGAGTTGATTGATAGTGCTGCTACACTCTGCTAAGGATGTTCCTGTTTTTTTTAAATATCAACTCTAAAAATAATGCGACACCTGACGAGTAGTTACCGAAACTACACTGTTAATTATCGGAGAATGAAGTGCGAAATAAAATTAGCGATACATATAACAAACACAATTTCAACCGTACCTTCTCTATATAAGGTGAAATGTTAATACACAAACTATTCCGACAGACAGTTTCCTTGAACCCTTCTCCCTGTCGCTGCACAGTGTTTGTTCACCAAAATGAAAATTAGTTTTGTCGACCCTTGGGTAGAATTAAATTAAAACCCCCTCAACTTAACTATGTAAACCGCTTCGTCAACGATTTTATGCAAGTATACCTACACCTTTATATAGTCATAAGATATTTTAGTAGATAGAGTTAAAAGGTTTAGATAGGTATAGAAAGCTTTTCAGGAAACCAAAAAAAACTCCAATCGGATTATTTATAAAAACCATTGGTAAATGGCCGGTAAATTCCATCTAAATTATACCTCAACAGAACTGGCCACTCGTTAGGTATGGCCTTACAATTACCATCGGCTAAAAGAGGAAGACTTCGTCTACCCTAAGACCGATAACACGATTCCGGGAGTCATAAGGCACCGTAAAGAAGGAAAAATTTATCCACTACTTCCAGCACTAAATTCAAACTTATATCTATTGGGTAGTCTATCTATGCTTGCGATGCTGTGAATAAGATAAATATAGGTGCTAATGATCGAAATGCACACACACTATATGGCACCCATTTTTAATCAATAAATCACTACTGTAACGACAATTGTATAAAAATTAAGCCAATTTTTTTATAAATACTCCCTAACGTGCATTTTTAACCGACTTCCAAAAAAAGGAGAAGGTTCTCAATCTCGAACCGTATTTTTTTAAATCTATGTATGAACATCGATTACTCCGCCAGTTGTAAACCGATTTTGATGATTTCTTTTTTATTCGACAGATAGTTCTTCCGGATTGATCTCATTTTTTCTCATAAAAATTGGTTCCCTATCTTCAACTAAACCGTCTTCCAATTCTACAATTATTACTTTTCAGTGAACATTTTTTTTAAGTCGGTACACTTTTTTTAAGATGCTAAAAGCTTCTCAATTCGATTTTATACTTTTTTATGTATATATAGATGTCGTTTGGTGTGCTTTATTTTTATCAGGTATTTGATATGTATGTATATGTCGTAATATTCAACTTTTCGGATGAACTGAGCTGTTTTGTAAAGCGTATAGCATTTTTGTATTACGGCTGATTCTACAATTTGGCTACGACACATACCTACCTCCTTAATGGGATTTAATAAAAACTAACTTAAACTGTCTCCAAAAACAGGACCCCTTACTCCGTAATGTTTTCAGTACAACCGAAGGGATGTTTGGCCGAAGGGTCGTCTTAATTTTAAAGCATTAATGAGTCTTTCTCACCCCTTTCCGCGGTCATTAATCCGAGTGACAAGAAGGGACGGAGTTACCGGCACGTATATAATCCAATACAAGGCCAGTGAACTTTGATTTTTAAGTTGACCTTAAGTTCTTTGAAAATAATTTTGACTGAGCTTCTGTCTTGTGCCGAAAGTCATATGAAAATAACGCTTATATTTTACCTAATGGTTCAGTCAGGCATCTGAAAAGGAACACACAATATAAGTTGTTATTTAAAAAACTTGGGGATCGAATCCGAGCGGCCTGGTTCGTGTTACCTTCTTTTCATTGTTTTAGAAAGACTAAACCTTCGGGAAATATTCATATAAATTTTATTATATTGTTGACTATTTATACATGTAGGCATTATAGCTTTCCGTCCACGGGCGAAACCGTTATTTTTATTTTTTATTTATTATTCATATTTTTATAAATTTAATTTTAAGGGGAGGAACGAATAATTTTGCTTGATTGCTGAACTGAAATTCCCGAATTTTACGAATGCTATGAACATACAATTTGGGCATCGAAAACTAGAGGATTTTATCTAGTGTTGTGTAGGATGAAAACATGATTGGTGAAAATTTTCTCGATAACTTAAAATTTTGAAATTACCTCTTCAAAAACATCTTTTTATTCATACGACCATACTCTAAAGGGATTAACGTTTAAATTTTATACGAATCTGTAGGTAATTTCAGTACCTAGTATTGATTAAGAAGAATTTTCCCTGCATGTGATCGTTTTTTAATAAATTATTTATTTGTATACATTATGCCCTTCTCACTTCTGCAGCAAGAACGGACAAGAACGCGTTTTCTTGCATGACGTGATCGCTGCGCTCGAACCACTCATGGGCCCGAAACAAGAGTTTAGGGCGTGGCTAACGATTAAAAATTTCTGAGTCGTTCCTCGTCTTAAGTAGGCCACACATTGGTCTGGCATCCCACCGAAAATTTCCCATTCCGGCCGCCAGACGATCTAGGCGGACCATTTGTTACAAGAATTGGACGAGTCTGTGCTCGATTTCGGTGGACCGTAGGTACGGCGGCGCGCCAGCGATTGGACGAATGGGTGGGCACCTTTAGGCTCAAATGCTCAATATATTACAAGTATTTTCTCATTCACACTATTCCCTCACACCACGGGCAAAACACTGGATTTTGCTCAGGAGTAATTGTGATTTACCTAAGTTCAAGCTTTAATAAGAAAATAAATTAATATCAATTTTGAGATTTCCTTTTTTTTGTATTAGATATTATTATTTTTTATTACCATGAAAAAAAAAGTTATTTAAATAAGAAAAAATACAGATTCTTTTGTTCCTTTTTTTATTTTGTAAAAATAATAAAATTATTTTAAAAAGAAAAAGTTTGATGTAAAATGTAACCGACGCTGCTAGGACCGATCTGCCAAGAACATAAAGGTGGGCACACATTCGTCCAATACCCGGCGCGTCGACGTAATGTCCACCGAAACCGACCACAGACTCATCCAATTCTTGTAACGAACAGCGCCTAGATCATCCGGCGGCCGGAATGGGAAATTTTCGGTGCGATGCCGGACCAATGTATGGCCTACTTAACGAACGACTGATAAGAAGAAAATTTAAGAAACATTTTGAGATAATTTTTGGTTTGATTCTAAGATTCAGTGAGGGAGGGACCCCTCCCCTTGTTCATACACAGCACATACTTCGTTTATCTATGTAGATAAGTTATCTATAACCCACTATCCGCAGTAACAAAGTTAACAACGTAGAAGTTTATAATAATACATGATAGAAACTAAAACATAAGGGATATGATATGTGGTCTGGACAGCATATATAACGTACGAACAAGATAAATAATGTTTCTATCGCCGCGCCATCCAACTTTATAAATTACTTTCTCAGATCTAACCCGGGGCTCTTTTACAATGACCGCATCTACAAAATGTGAAATTTTGTGAGGACTGGATGGACAGGGAAATTCTACAGTTCATGTAATCTTAAACACTTGTTTTTTTTAATCTTTGGGTAGGTACTCTATTAGCTCCTGAAAACAGTGTCTTCCACATTTAGCCGTTGCCTTTTAAAAAAACAATTTTTTATTAACTTCTCGCCGAGGTTTCGGCCTTGGAAATGTATGACAAAAAAATAAATAAATAGGTATAGCTTTTTTAAAATAAATCATAGCAGATCTGAATGTAATTTCAAAGAGTGAAAGATTTTTTAAATCGGTTCAGAAGTTTTGATATTAACAAATAAATTCACACTCTACAATAATATTAATCTTTATAATGTATAAATTCCAGTATTCGCTGAATGAAAATCTGGGTGGAATTTTAAGAACGAATATTTGAAAACTCCAAATTACGTGCCATGGTGAGTAAAATATCATTATATGTATTCATTTTTATTAACGAATGCGATTACGAAATAAACATATTTATTCAAAGAGAACTTAATAATAAATAAATAGAGATATGCCTCAACTCCTCATTAAGTTTATTAAATGTTTTAAAATATATTTTATTTTCAAACCGATATTGAAATGAAAAGCAATAAATAGATTGTAAGCATTTATACCCACTACGATCTCTGAAGGTTTAATAAAAAATAATTACGCCACTTTGGAGCCTATTCTGGATAAATATCCATACAGATACACAGACAAAATTCTAGGTTGAAATATAGTGTAAATAGCATATCCTACGTGGATATTCATTTTAAAATGACAGACAAATTTAATTCAATTTCATAGTTTTTTCTTCTTCACGGGAAACCCCTGTTATCAGTCCCAGGGTACCCGGCTGAAGACTACTTTTCTTAGCCGATAGTATTATTTGTGAGGCTATATCTAGCGAGTGGCCAGTTCTGTTGAGGTATATTTTGCTGAAAAAACCTCTAAGTATATAGATTTTATTTATCAAATGGATCCGAATTGAGTAGTACTTTGGTGCGTCTTTTTCAGTCAATTTTTCTTGTAAAAGTTTCAGTTAGTTTACTGCTTCGTTCGTGTCTTATCTGATGCAGGTATAATTGTGAGTGAAATTTCAAGGACGCGTCACATTTAGGCACATTTCGTTACATGAGAGAGAAGAAAGATATAACGTAGAGAGAAGGAGAAACAAAGCTAATATTGTATGCCTCTTGTAGCCTACAGTGGACCATAATGGCAAAGACATGGCCATTTCCAGTGTGTACACGGGCTAGAAAATTTTATCAATAATGACGTTTCACTTATATCACGTGTACGGTGCTGCACGCGCAATTTTTTTTAATTGTCCCGTTTTTATGACAATTGGTTCCTATTGGGAAAAATTCCTAGTAAACTTTTTCAGGGATTATGAAAAAAAAAAACTGAGTGTTTAGAATTTTAGTTAAAAACATTGATAGGTATTAAATACTAGGCGTTTACGTGCTCATTAGGGATTGGACTAGTGTATGTACGCCCACAAAGGCTGCGCATTTTGAAACTATCGCTACAAACTTTTGTCGCCCCTTCCGCCGCGAGACATCGCCACCGCACTGACCGGAGTAACTCCTGGAACCAACTCACAGAAACTCCCTGAGCGAGCTGAAGTCCGTGGGAGAGCTCTGTGCACTTTTCAATTGAACTTGAATTTATTTATAAAATAAAATGCATAAAAAAGTTGAAATCTTCAAATGGTTTTTATCTATAGTGATAGAATTGAACCGATTGAAATTTAATTTTAAAGAAAGGTATCCTCATTGAAAATATCAATGTCTTAGTGATGAAGATTTGAATTGCAGAATAGGAATAACAGATTAGCGAATAGTGAAAATGTTTTATTAACAATTTTTTTTAATCGTAACTCGATTGTTGCTCGCGACTTTATACGTGTTGTATTTTGAATAAAAAGTTTACACCAAATTACACAATATAGGGGTTGATTTTCAAAAAATCCTTTCTTTGTGCATCTCTACACCCTCTAAAGAATATACCTTACAATTTTCATATTTTTATCTTCAGAATAATACTGTCAGCACGGAGCTCGGCGGCGAACTGTAGCCAGATCCCTGGCGGAATCGCATCGCGCTTGTTTTCTTACTTCATCGGACTTTTCCAACTCATTTGCATTCAAAAGCAGATAGCGCGATGTGCTGATATCGGGATGTAGGTAGTTCCTTTGTTGTAGCACTAGTTCCTAACTTTCTCTAGAAGTTGGTTCTAGTTGTCGGTGAAGCTTGCGCGTACGCTCAGTTAAACAGTTTTTAATGGATGAACGCTTCTAAAATTGTATTTTGTGGTTTAGATTTTAGGTTGGGTTTTTGTCGTTTACTAATTAGATCCGATTTTTATTGGACAATTTAGTCAAACAGGCGTCCTGGAAAAGGATTTAAAGTACTTATTTGGTAAAACATAAATAATACTTCTTTTGTAGGTATACCTACGTACATATACCTACTCATATATTATTATTTCTTATAATTGTGTGAAGTAGTAATGTTATTAAACCCATATGTGAATAAAGTTTTTAGGGAATAATATTTGAAAAGTTGCCCGGAAAATTGGAAAATTCGAGAAAAACTGAAAGTAAATTTTTCTATGTGATTTTTATATGAACTCAAGTGCATAATAGGGGACGATAGTTAATATTGAGTCCACGGGCGAAACCGGGGCGGGAAGCTAGTATTTTAATATAATCTTATTTAGAACTAATAAATATGTTTTTCCCCCATATATTTGTTTGTCGGTCTTACTAGGCCAAGATGACCTATCTTTATTTAACACGAATGAAGCCTAGAAACTCCTAAAATTACAGTTAAACATCGCTTCTTCAAATTTTTTTTCAATATTCTCATAGACCATGAACACAGCAAAGTGATGACGAACCCAAAATATATTAAGGAATTATATAAGGGTCATTAAAACTGTCTGTATGCCTGAACTATAGCACCAAGTTTTCAATTACAGAAGGCGCGCCAGATATTCGCAGCCGACGCGCCATCCAGAAATTGCACGCCATTCCTCGAGTCCAACGCCATTCCGACAGCTCAGCTTGACGCCATTCGCGCCATTTGTTACGCCCGAACCCATTCAGCAATCGTCATCGAGGAGGAAGAAATACTTACGTAATGTAAATATTTATGACAACGCCATTTCCTTTTTCATAATTTCAGCGTTATTGCTTAACAATTGACTCGGAATCGTTTATTTGTGTATTGTATTGACAGTGATGTAATGCGAGATTTTTTAAAGGAAGAAAATAAACCATGGCCTTTAAAAAATTTAAACTGAAAACAAATATGAAAAAATCTAAAACTCAGAAAACAAAAAAAAGATCAGAAAACTTGAATCTAATTCTAAAGGATATAATTTTGATTTTTTTATTTGAACTAGTCGTATTTCAGACCTTTATTTTTGTAAATACATTATTTACATAATCCGCAGAATTGGCCAAGTTGCGAGTACGCTCGCGCGCTGAGGTACCATTTCTTCGGTCAGAACAATTATTCTAAGATTTTCCTGTAAACTATAGGAAAGGCCTTATATACCATTTTTTTTTAATTTTAGACTTTAGACTAGAAGATAATTGGGTCAATTTTCGTATATTTTCTTTAATTATGTAACATTTGAAAAAATCCGTGATAAGGATGATCCAATTGCTGACAAACTCTATATATACATATATATACCAAGTTTCAACTTTTTTCGTCCAGTAGATGATTCGGAGGAAATAATCTGTGACAGACGGACAGACAGACACAAGAGTGATCCTATAAGAGTTTCCGTTTTTCATCAAAAATATCTTACGTAGTTATTTACAAACGGATTTCTGTCTATTTAAATTAGGCAACTACTATAATTGACTGACACAAAATCGGTTTTCATTGGCAGTCGAAGTAAATGAGGAAATAATTTATTTGAATACTTAATAATCCATATAAAATAGGGTTGTTGACAGTGAAAGAAAATAAATACACAATAATATTTTTTATGTAGTACGATTATAATCACTGATTTATTTATTTGTTATTGATTTGGTATTATTAAATTACAAGATTCACTATTTTACTATACAGTTCTATAAACTATATCTTTATTAATAATTTCGTTTAGGGGTACGGTAGACTTGATTAAAACGCATACCAAATTGTTAAGAAAAAAAATTTATACAATTCTAGGTTAGGAACATAATATCCGAAAAAATCGTATAATCCCGTAAATTCAATAAATAAATACAAATTTATTCATTAATGCTGTCAGAAGCAATTTTCAATGTGACAGTAACGTTTGTTTGAGCCATGAACTTTATAACTCAGGACAACTCCAAAGTCAGGTTATCCAATTCATATAATTAAATAATACAGTAAAATTTAAATTGCTATTAAAAAAACATAGACCATAGTATACCTACTACGAAAAGTGTCATTAGTCACTTTGTTGTTACGTTTTGTCAAAAAAAAAATATAAAACGCAAAGAACACCCCGAGCGAAGCCGGGTTTGTATCTAGTTAATAATAAATATAATAAATAATGAAATAAAAATAACCGCCCGGGCTACACTCCGGTTTGGCCAAAGAGGTCTTGCCCAAGTGGCATGGTACCTAAAACGCTGGCTGAGTTCCCTCGCTGTATGGTGATGCTGATTTTTTTGAGCTAGGAACGAGCCAGCTCTTATATCATCCGACGCGGTTATTAATGTAGGTGTTATTTTTTCAAAACCGTCGGACCCCATGGACCTAAGGTTTATTTGTTTGATAAATATTTATTTTTTGATGTCTAAATGAATGCAACTAATGAAACTAATGACCAACTATATTATAATAACTGTCTGTCAATCTGTCACTGACTAAATTATTTTCTTTCTCCGGTATTTTCTTGTTATTTTATCTTATCTGTTACCATCATTTTGTTGGTTGGTAAGATGTGACGTCATCATTTACGCCTAGTTTTCGCGGGATCTTAAAAAAGAAAATAAAACCATGATTTTTAAATGAAAATACAATAAAATTATTTTATTATCTGTAATAAATTTTACAGCTCCAAATAATTGTCAACACCCTTATTAGTAAACAGCACTTGGCCAAGCGACGAAAGCACAGATCAATCAACACTTTGCGACGTGGCCAGACACACTGGTAACAATGTCTTCATTTAACTAGTTGTAGGTACCTATAATATTTTTTTAATAAATTATTTACACATAAGAATATAAAACCTTAAAGTCAATCTAAACATAACTAAATAAACCAGGTCCGCGTGAAATAGTGACAAGAATACTGGCTGCATTTCCTCGCTGAATCGCGATGCTGATTCGTTAAGCGAGGAAAGAGCCAGCCCTCTTGTCACCAGAAGAAATGATCAGTCGAGGGGATATATCTTTAATCGACTTTTTTGGCATTTGCACCCCACCAGACCTAGAGTTTCTACACCAAACGGTACTTTGTAGCTTTCATTAATTGAACTATGTTTGCGCCGTTTGTTAGACTCTTAAATAATGGCAAGTCTTAATGCAGCTGTCTTTTCTTTTATTAAATATGTAGAAGTAGGAAGAATTAGTTTTTTTACATAAATTCACTGTCGTTTATACATTACATTATACAGTTAATACATACACCCATTGCAAATTCGTTTATATACAATATATAAATTTTCACAATTACAATATTAGATTTAACAGAACGGCAGGCATTAGTTATTAAAACTTTATTATCCTAACGAGAGAATCGGTACTTCGTTGACAACGTTTAAAGTCGACTTGTGGTTTTCATTAGTTTTCTAATACCTGCTATTTCGTCTAATTTGGGACGTAAAAACAATATATCGCAAATCAAAATGTACTCTAAGCAGTTCAAATTAGAGATTATATTTGATTAAATTGAATTAATTATTTAAGTCGATTCAATGATAGGATCTGAGTGGAGCTCCTACCACATTGTTTCGTATCCAGTAATATAAAGGGGATTTGTTAAAATGTCTAAAATGGAAGCCGACTAGTGGTTTGTTAAGTTAACATATACCTTTTCTCATTTAGGGTGTTTTCTCTAAGTTAGATTGGAGAAGTGACATGTGAAGTTAGGTGTAAAGTAATTTTTTAACCGAACTTCTTTTATGTTTTTTATGTATGTTCCCCGATTACTTGAAGACGCCTGGACCAATTTGGATTTTTTTTTATTTGAAAGGGTATACTGGTGGTAGGTGGTCTCATGGTCACCAGGTCAGGATGTCTGATAATGGGATCCTGGAGAAATCAAGAACTCTTCAAATTTTATAGGCACACTTGAAGCGATTTGGGTATTTTATAGTGACTTGTACATTCGGAAAGCACATTTTGGTTTTGAAGGCGGTTTTTTTTCTTCATCAGAAGTGGTTATTATTTAGACGTATTTGGTAAACAAACTTATATTTTATATTATATTTTAATTAAGATTATTTGACATGCAAATGTGAAATATGTTAATTTTTTTTAATATACTGAACGTCTTTTAAGAATTTTAGAAGACAACTAAAAGAAAATGCAATGCATATTCATTATTTAGTATTTTTTAAATTTTAGTTAATTTATTTTCATTAGATAATATTTAAATAACGCAACTTTATATAGAAAACCTTAAAATTAAATATAACAAAGTAAGTCCGCGTGGAATAGTGACAAGAATACTGAATCTTGATACTGATTCGTTGAGTGAGTCAGTCAGTCTTCTTGTCACGAGAGAAGATGGTCAATCGTGGAGATATTTCTTATTTCTTTTTAACATTTGAACCCCACGCTCCTTGATTTTCTACACCAAACGCCACAAAGTAGTTTTAAAAATGAAGTCTAGTAGGTACTTTTATATTCTGTGACTCTAGGTACCTATCTACATAGTTTAAACGTTAGTTTTAATAGTTCAACGCGGATTCATGTAGTTAAGACGTCTGGTATTAACTAGGCAGACCACGGATTCGATTCCGGATCCCGTCCATGTATCAATGGGGTTTTAAATTAAAAATGTACATAATCCGGCAATCCACACTTAGAGGCTTTTCCATCTAAATATCTCAACAGAACTGGCCACTCGTTAGGTAGAGCTTCACAAATACCAATACTAAATATATAATATAAATGACAATAAAAATAGTCGGAACTTATTCTAAAAAT
Source organism: Nemapogon koenigi (assembly GCA_963924495.1). Taxonomy (NCBI): domain Eukaryota; kingdom Metazoa; phylum Arthropoda; class Insecta; order Lepidoptera; family Tineidae; genus Nemapogon; species Nemapogon koenigi. Next base: position 8,354,946 of record OZ004647.1, on the reverse strand, counting down.
AACTGATATTTAAGTCTAGAAGTGATACATCTAGGTCCATTAAGTGCAGCAACAGGCTTGCCATCTGTTCTGTTCATTATGGACAACTGACAAAAAGTAGACATTGTTACTGGTGTCTCTAGCCACACCGCAAGGTATAAAGGCCGTGAAGGTGTATTTTTTTATTTGTTTTAATAAGAACATAATATTTGCATTCAGTTTTTCATTATGTTCAATTATATGACATCTTCTCATATACTACAACTAAAGGATCGATATTCCACCCCTTTCTTACATACAAAATTAGATAAATTAATCAAACGCACACTAACAAAAGACCGTGTACACATTCGCTTCAGTTATAGTCCAAAGATAAGCAAAAAGCGGGTCGCTACGCAAAAGGATATGGCAATAATGAATTCGGGAGTCACAATTAAAGAGGGGAAGTCCGTGCGGATGATCTTGCAAGAGTAATCTAAGGGATGAAAGAGGGGGTAGGGGGATACATCACCCACTAATCGACGCAGCCCTGCCTTCTAAACATGCCACAGACTAAAAGTTACCATACTCCGTCGTACTGAATTGACTGAATCATCTGCAGGAATTTAAAAAAATCTAGACTGTGGCTTTTCATTTCAGGGTTGCGTAAGGTTTATGAAAGGGTGGACAAGGATTGTCAAATAAGCGAAAGGGTAAACATAGCTTTAGATATAAGGCTGTGTTATTTGGAGCATGGATGTAATTTTCTTAAATAGTCGAGGGATTTCTAGAGTGAGGGACGGTGACTATTGCCAGCGTTATGTGAAGGTACGGCGCGCATTTGGTATCTTTTATTATACGAAGATACAAAACAAAGGGCATCATTTAGGGAAATTATATAAGTTTGACTGTATCCTTCAGTGTAGGTATATAGGTCCTAGCTAAGTTTTATTTTAAACTAGCTTCCGCTCTGTCTTCGCCCGTGGAAATGTTTGATTGGTTGACGTTTATTGTTCCGCATACATACCAACTATTCAGTATTTTATATTTTAGTTTATAGAGTCTTACATCCGATGAAAAAACGGAACCCTTATGTAGGATCATTCTTGTGTCTCTCTGTCCATCTGTCACAGCGTATTTTGTCCGAATCTACTGGACGAAAAATGTTTAAGTTTGGTACATATGTAGAGTTTGATGACCCAATCACGGACCTTATCTAATTTAGATTTTGGGGGTTAAAAATTAAAAGAAAAACATTTTTTTTCAAGTGCATCATGTGATGGTAGTGTTATAAGAAATACAAATATTTTTTTTTATAATTATAAAATTCATAGTTTAGAGGAAAACCTAAACGAAAATCGTATCTCAGATTTCTCACGGAAAAAAATCCTACGAATTCGACTCGTTCTTGACCAATTTTATTTTATAAAATTTACTTACATGTTTAGTATTTTTTATTGTTGCTCTACCACCGCCTGGTATTGAGCAAGAGTGGTGAGTATTATTGCAAAAAGAATCGTAATCGTCATATTTACAACGAAATCTAAATTTAGTTAATGTTCTTATTCCGAATATTATAAATTGTTTATTTACATATTAATAGGACGTATCCAGATATCAAACCTAGGAGTGAGAAATTAAGGCATAGATATCCTAACCAAAAGATTACAATAATCATGCTACTATAAAATATAGGAACAGCTAGGTTATGATAGGTCGTAAGTGTTCGCTTCATTGGAGACGTAGGTTCTGTCTATTCATTGAACCGAGATCGATCTGAGATCAAAAGACCTGGCGCTTTGTAGACTTTGCCATTTATTTTTAATATACATGCCCTAAATTGCGATGCAATATCTACGAACTATATTTACGCTAGTCCAAACCTAGGTGTAATTTTATTGAACATATAAAAAAATGTATTGATCAATGGAAATATTATAAGTAGGTACACACAATCGCCGAGCATATATGAAAGGTATGATGAATATAAAAGAAGCGAAAGAGGTCGTGTCAGGACCGTAACAACATTCGATTGTCTCTGCCTACCCCCTCTTGGGATTAAACGCGTGATGATAGATAGATTATTATAAATGCGAAAGTTTTTTTTTTTTCCTTCTTTCAATAGAGCAACGGGCCGACGTGATTTTGCACAGGGATAGCTGGAGCGCTTGAGGGTGATATAGGCTATAAATTCAGGATAAATCCTTAAGACACATTTAAAAAAAACAGGAAACTGGGCCTTTTTTGCGTAGAGATAGTTGACCGCATAGTTTGTTGCGCATAGTGACAAAATTATATAGGCTAACTTTTTATCTCGAAAATCCTGTTATTATTCTCTATTACGATGTTTACAAATAATAAGTATTTACAGTTATTTTTACCGACTGTATGTTAAGCAATTTAATACACATATTTTTATTTATATAATATCATAGACGATCGGTTTCAATCAACAGCTTGTCCTTCGACAAAGGCCTCCTCTAAAATCCTCCATTTCTCTCTGTCTCTTGCTGTTCTCGCATCCACTCTGTACCAGCCACTTTTTTAAGGTCATCCTCCCAACGTTTTGTTTGTCGAACTTTGCTTCCTTTCCCTGTTATTATATAAAATAGTGCATCTCATTTTAAGGAACGTAGAATTATCGAGGCGACAAACTACAACTTGATTTGATATCAACATTTTCGTTTTATAACACTTCCTCTCAGAGATTGAACCCGTCTAGAATCAAAATAGAATACAAATTGCTATATACATCTGCCAGAGAAATATGCACTGAGGCACCTGCGAACAACCCTTCTTATTCGTTGTAATTTCATAATCATAATATAATAATCATTGTGGATATTCAATTGAATTAAATTAATCTTTATTAAATCGATCCCAGAGTACCCAGCGAAAGACAAAGTCTTCCTGTTTTATCCGATGGTATTTATGAGGCCATACCTAACTAACGAGTGGTCAGTTTCGTTGAGGTATGTATATTTAGATGAAAAAGCGTTTAAGTGTTGTTTCTGGAACCGATAACACGGAAAAGCAACCCGTGAAAAAAGAAAAAAAAATCTTAATGAAATGTAAATATCTGCTAATTAATACATATTTTTGTGCTTCAGAGAGCACGGTAAACGGGTGCGGTTATTGTTGCGGTGTCTGTTTAATACCTACAACTGATTAAATGCAGTGTTTCTATGCAAATCGATTGTGCGTTCATTTTCATTTCTATTTGTAGACCGATTTCGATGAACATTATGTGAATACTTTCTCAAAATTACATGTGAGTAATTATTTTCCAAAGAATATTTTAATTTCATATATAAATAAGCCAACGCTAGTATTCTATTCTCTCGGAACGCTAAATCAAAATATTATATGCAGAAACTTACAAGCGAATTGTAACAATTATATGAAAACTATGCGCAATATAAGGAACTCAATTTATGCATTTTAACTACTTAAATAATAAAAAATCCGAAAAGAAAACAACCAGGCTTAATCTCAAAAAAATAGCCGATCGATCATAAACTTCGCCATTATTTTCAATGTTATCTACAGGATATGGGCAGACGCTAACTTTGCCTTCACGAAAGACGCTAATTGAAGACAAAATGACATAATTACGCTTTGTTTTCTACAAGGAGTTTATACTTCAAGGAGTTTGTATACAATCTTATATATAAAATTCTCGTGTCACGGTGTTCGTAATTGAACTCCTCTGAAACGGCTCGACCGATTTTCGTGAATTTTAGTGTGCATATCCGTTAGGGTTGAGAATCGGACAACATCTATTTTTCATCCCCCTAAATGATAAGGGTGAACCACCACTAAATTTTTTTTTATAGGTAGGGTTATTAATTAATGATTAACTCATCCTTTAATAAGGCATGATAATTAATTTTATTAATATCCTGTTTGGGAAAAAATTAAAGTAATTATTATTTAAATTAATTAATTTAAATGCAAATAAAATAATTGTTTGAATCTATTAAGAAAATATCTCCTTACAAAAGAGAGAAAAAAAACAATAATATTTACATATGAAATGCAAATAAAATAATATAGTAGTTAAAATAAGAAAGTAATTAAAAGTTTAACCTATCTGCTTACCTCTTTAGCAAATAGGCTTGAAGATATGTAATATTTAATCACAAGAAAAATTTAAAAAAATGTCCTAAATAACAAACATTGTATTTAGGTACATAAATATTTAAAGAAAAAAAAATGTAAACATAAGGCATAAGCTTGTAATTCCTCTATTTCTGGGCGCCATTTCTGTGAGCCTCTTTTTTAAGTTTTTAAGGCTAGACTCAACAGTATAAAAAAAATTCATATAAATAATAAAAGTTTGGAAACCAATGAAACCAAATTATAGTAGTCATTATTTATTAAATTAAAGTGTGGGTTCTTTACAAGCTTTTACCTTATATTCTAATTTAGTTAATTTAAATTTCTTAAATAGTCCTTAACTTAAAAGTCCTTAATGTCCTTAACCACTTTTCACCGGTGTATATTATGAAAATAAATTGTTACTTTACCATTTTATCTAAGTAATATTTATTTTATTATTCCTGAGCTGTCATCAGACAGGAGACCGGATCAGGAATTTCTGGAATATTTTAATTTTGAAAATTATAATCTAAGAGATTTAAAATAAGTTTAGTCTAATAGATACTATGTGAATCATCTGTACTTTACAGGGTTAGAGACATTTTAGTATAGTAATATATTAAAGTTTAAAGGTACCTAAGTACTGCTTATATTGTGTAAACAAACCTGGATTTTTCATTTAACTAATACTTAAAAGTAATCATGGACTCTAAACTAGTGTTATATCCCTAGTTTAGTAATATTATACACAGAAATACATTCTTGGTATGTATACCTATATATTTAATTTACCAACAGAATAAGTACCTATATAATTTGCTATTAAAACTTACCCAAATTATCTTGGCTATCAATTATTCTAGACTTTTGTCTTATTAGTTGAACCAACTGACAACTATTTATTGTGGTTTTCTTGTGACAATATTTTATATAATAATAAATAAACCTGGAATTGTTTTCATAAGGTAATTAATTTCTAACCTGAGCTTTTACAACATTGTCAACATTAGTCAGACCTAAGTTTATGACAATTTAAATACTCGAAGCTCAAACAAACAAGATATTTTACTACTCACCAATATTTAGGTATATTTCACTTTCTACACTCAAATAATCAACTCAATTAGTTTAGTTTATTTTTATAATGTATGTATTTTGAGAAAATTATCTCAGATGCTTTCAATCATCGGCAAATGAAATTATTTTGTTTTTCATGTCTTTTTTTTTTTTTTTTTTTATTGGATGGCAATTGTACTAAGATAAGTACATTTCTGCCAGCTTCTTCTTCTTTTTTATTATGGCTCCACCAATGTTCATCGGTGATTTGCCAATGTCAAGTATTATAGCCTTTATAGTGTATATAGCCGATAAATCGGTATTTAAGATAATCCCGCCGACCGTGATATGTCTTATTAATCACTGATTAATCACAACCATCACAGCGCGAACAGGATTAAACTGGATTCCACATCACGCCACGACGAAAACGCGTGCGTATGTCGCCATGACCGGATGTGGAATCCATTTTTCATGTCATAACCAAGAATATTATTTTAAAACGTCAAATTCAAACAAGATAACAAATTACAAATTAAAAATATTACCGTATACTATACTGTGTACTGTGTAGTATAAATTATAAATCTCCTAAGTCCCTTTTTTCTAACTTTCCTTTTAGGCAATGGTAATAACCTTTAAACATCAAAATTGCTTTTTTTCTAATATAATTATAATCATCAATAACTGAATTTACTTTATTTTAATAATCCAAATGTCACAAAAACTGCAATGTGACAAGGGGTAGGGGTAGGGGTAGGGGTAGGGGTAGGGGTAGGGGTAGGGGTAGGGGTAGGGGTAGGGGTAGGGGTAGTGGTTGGTGTAGGGGTAAGGGTAGAGGTATGGGTAGGGGTAGGGGTAGGGTAGGGGTAGGGGTAGGGGTAGAGGTAGAGGTAGGAGTAGGGGTAGGAGTAGGGGTAGGGGTAGGGTTAGGGTTAGGAGTAGGGGTAGGGGTAGTGGTAGGGGTAGTGGTAGGGGTAGTGGTAGGGGTAGGGGTAGGGATAGAGGTAGAGGTAGGGGTAGGGGTAGGGGTAGAGTTAGGGGTAGGGGTAGGGGTAGGGGTAGGGGTAGGGGTAGTGGTAGGGGTAGGGGTAGGGATAGAGGTAGAGGTAGGGGTAGGGGTAGGGGTAGAGTTAGGGATAGGGGTAGAGTTAGGGGTAGGGGTAGGGGTAGTGCGGGCAAGTCAACGTTTGGGCAGGACAACGTCTGCCGGGTCCGCTAGTAAGTATATAAACTCCTTGGTTTGGTCAGAGTGAATGACAGTTTCGTTAGGTCACGTGGTTGTATTTCAGTCGGTCCCATACATTTAAAGTTTTTTATTCAAAATTCTATTCTATTCTTTTAGTTGTAATTTGTCTTAGCCCCTAGGTAGATATTGGTGCCAAAATTTCAAATTCACAACAAAGGATATCCCACGCAACACAAACGGCAAACAAATAAAGGCCTTCACAAGGGAATTATAAAGATCTCCCCGTCAAGCGAACTAACACTCGGCCCGGATCAATACTTGAAGCAAAACTTAAATTCAGAGGAGGGGGTTGGTCGCCTAGAAGAAGACTGGCGCGGACAGATCTAAATTCGTATGTTAATATGGACCCCGCCCTTTCTCCCCTTGGGCCCGGTCCCAAAACTATTATAAAGGGTAGCACGAAAGTTAGATTAATGATGTTAGAAGCGGCAAGCGCTGACCGTCCTACAGTTGGCAAATTCACATCGTGTCTGTGAGAATTTTGAAAATGATTAAATTTGTTATTATTAGTTTAGTTTTAGTACTTTTATTAAACATTAGCAGTTGCCCGCTACTTCGTACGCGTTATATTTGGAATCAATTCACCATATCCTTCGCGCAATATTAGATATTAAAAAAAATCATAAAAGTACACACAATCGCCGAGCATGTACGAAAGGTATGATGAACATAGGGATACTTGGTCTTCCGCTAGGTACCTTGGGACCGATAATACGGTTTCGGAAGTTTTAGGCAAACCGTGAAAAAAAATTCGTAGCAAATGGCATTCGATTGCCTCTGTCTACACACCTTGGGATAAAAGGCGTGATATTTATTTGAATATCTTATGATTTTCATCTGTATTTTCTTCTATTTCAGATATCAGAGGCGCGTTATATTGTGAAACATCTTCATCACCATTTTCATAAAAGGTAAACATCATTGCACTAACTGGCACAATATTCGGTTACAAACGCAGAATTGAACATATGTATTATTTATTGGCACATTTACTGCATTTATTGGCACATGGTAAGAACATTAAATGCTTCAAAGAGCACAAAAGTCGCCGTTCGCATTTCTTCTAAAATAACAGCTAGGTCCATTAACATGTTTAATATGGACTGGGTAAAACTGACGTATAATCAATTATTCTTTCAACTGTACTGTATATTGTCCGTCAAGGAATACCCAGCCTGAGAATGTCCAACACTAGAATACCGAGCAAATTGCTGGGTCGGACAACGACCGGGGCCGTCGTTTTTATGTTTCGAACGAACGATGTTGGTATTTAATTAGTATGCTAATCCCACCGTATTATTTTCTATACTTTTTTTTCTTTAAGAATATATGCTTTAATCGACTTAGGTCTGGCTTTCCAACAGAACAACTAGCAGAGATTGATACTGGCGTTTCTGGCTACACAATATCATATAATTGCCGTAAAGATGTGTGTTCTGATCTGATAGATAAATATAAATTTCGCTAAATATATTTGCAGTTTATTACGTTCTCAGGTGACTCTACCCTCAACATATCTACGTAGAACTAATTCTGTGTCTGCAAAAGGCATTCCACAGAGAATCAGGGTTCAAACTACTAAACTTTGACTTTATCCGTTGCTTCGACGGTCATCATGTTCTATTATTAGATTTTACGGGTACTGTTAGGTAGGTGATATCCTAACTAGTATTCTAAATGCGAAAGTTTAAAACTTATACAATATTAATATCGACATAAAAGTGGTTAACTACCTGCAACCTACACACACTAAAATTATAAATAAAATATTTGTTCTAGGAACTCCGACGACTGGCCTAGAGTCGTACCTCTTTGAATTTCTAGCGCAACGCGTCTTATAAAGAAGGCCTTAGATCTGCGATCACCAGATGCATCGATTAAAAGTTTTCCAATCTTTTCGGCAAATATCTTTGCGTCCGGTGACCACACACAATACGAGAGTGGGTTTGTTTGGCCTTCTTTCATGTCACAACAGAGCAACGAATCGTTGTGATTTTTTGCACAGATATAGAAGGGCTGGAGAGCCACGTTGGCCACTTTTTATCCCGGTAAATTATAAGATTATATCAGTTGTTTTTTCGACAAAAATAATAAATAGTAGTATAAAACCAAAATAGTTTTTTTAAATAATTTTAATTTTTTGGTGAAACAAAGCTCAAATTTTGTTAGAAATCACCGTTCCCCTGATCGCTCTAAAACTTATTTTTCTTCACGGATTGTCTATACCTAAGTGGCCAGTTCTGTTGAGGTTTATTTAGAATTTAGATGGAAAAGCCTTTAAGTTTGGTTTGTCGAATTATGTACATAAGTTTATAATTTAAAAAAACCCATTCGTACATGGCCGGAATCGAACCCGTAGCTGCCTAGTTAATACCAGACGTCTTAACCACTCGGCCACCGACGCACCTATTTATAACAATGAGTCCGATTACCGGAACTTTCTAAGTAGTGTAAAAGTTGCTGATTTTTTTTTATTTAAAAAAATAATAAAAACCCTTGCTAATTGGAACCTTGTGTGATGTGAAATCAAACAGCGCTTATAAGGTAAATCCACAGACCATGCTCGGCTTAATGTAATTTTTATATGACAAGTAGTTTTAATTAATACACATTCAACAACCCTACGAATCTTCGAAACGATATTTTCGTCTCGTATATTCGCTATGACTAATCATATTAGCCGCTCAAACTGCGAGCCGTCTGAAGAGAAATAGATTTCGTGTACAAACTCTATTAGGAACGTCGCCGTCGTTTACAATTTGAATATATTAAGGAAGCATGGGAGGTGGATATTTTGGGTGCTAAGGCAATGGACACCTGTCATGAGGTGTCTATTTTGACAATTAAGGGTACACAAGAAGCTTTGGTTTCATTATTGGTAAACGATTTTTAATGCATTACCTTGCAACATATAGATGGCATGGTCCTAGAGTTGTCACTTATTCTTTTATTTTTAAAAGAAGTGCGGTGCTAGACGTACCCTCCGAAGCATGACATTTTAGGCTATAGTAGGTACTGAACCCGGGAATTGTGATATTGAATAAATCTGAGGATCGTAGATTAGATTTTCTCTGCTTACCTCATGGGATAAAAAACGTGATAATTTTGCCGATTAGACTGAGGGATACTCTATTCTTTCTGCTTCTATAATTTACTAGATGACCCGTGCGAATACATCGCACCGTTAGTTCAAGTGATCTTCAACAAATAAATAAATTAGTCCAATTTTAAAACAAATTATTATTTTTCGTCATTAGAGGGAAACATTATCTTCAAAATGGCGTAATAATATTGATACAGTATTACGGGAGATATTTGAAAATAAATATATAGAGATTTAAGTCGACGTGAAACATATATTTTATTTTTTAAGGCAGGCAGGAACTCTAATTTAAATATTCCCGGGATAAAGTCATCTACCTGCCTGTAAAAATCTCGTCAAAATAGTTTAAGCCGTTTCGAAGATTAGCCCTGACAAACAGACAGATAAATTTGTATTAAAACTGGTATACGGCAATTTTCTATATTTTTATAAATTAATTTCTTTTTCTTAATTGCAGGTATTCTTCGGTGAAAATATGCTGAAATCATCTTTAAGAATTCAAATAAAGTAAGCATATGAACCTCACATGCTTCGCTGATCAGCCAGAGCTTTGCCGCTTTTGCTTATTACAATGTCAATAGATACCTGAATGAAAAAATAGCGGCCGACGCAGGGTGTAATTTACATCGATATTTTCGCAAAGCACCTATGCTAAAGTCAAATAATTTTACAAAATAGTTTTATCAATGTTAATTTAAACAAATATATACATATGCTCACGCCTTATTTCCTTTAGGGTAGGCAGAGATCAAAGGTATCTTTCATGCATGCTCTTCGATCAGTGAAATTATTTCTGGGGCGACCTTGATCAACTCTTCCAGTCACATTTGTTTAATATACCTTCATCATCATCAACCTTTTTAAGATCCACTGCTTGGTCTCCCTCTAGCGCACCATATTAGTGGTGCTCATTGAGAGGAATCGTCATAGTCACCACGCTTGGCAGGTGGGTTGGGGACCAGACGGCCGGCTTTACATGCCTTCGAAGCACGAGGAGTCGATTTAAGCACATATTCTTAAAGAAAATTGGTGCTTAGCATTTTGGCAGCGAGTAGGACCTGTCCCGGGACCCCCGGTTTCAAGTCCACAGTCCTACCAATTAGGCTATCGACTATTAATATACCTTAGTCTCTTATAATGCATTCTTATCATATGACCAAACCATCTAAGCATTTATTTCTATATCTCAGTTACTACATCTTAATTAGCCCACATCTTTCTCTTACAACATTATTTCTCACTCTTTTTTCAAACTTACCCCATACAACGATCTTTTTTATTGCAAATTTTTATAATAATTATCTATGGTATTCCATAAAAATCGATAAAATCTAAGTTTTTGTCTAAGAATTCAATTTGGTTATTACTCTTTTCATCTAAATATAATTATTACAATTTGTTAGTCCAGAGAAGTAGGTAAGTATAGAAATTGAAGCCATAAATTTATATTAGTATATTAGAGCAGTCAAAAGAGATCAATATTTCCACTAAAATTATCTATAAACGTATTTAACTCTCTTTGATTGAAGCAATAAGGTATATCACCTTAGAGGTCCTTACAGTCGTTAGACACAAAACATATAATTTCAATATGGCTAGCATAAAACTTACTAACACAATTTACAAGGTTTTCTAAATCCTAATTTAGGGTGTATTTGCTTACAATAAAAAAAAATTAAACTGAAAATTGTGTTTTCATTTCCTTTAATTTTTTTTTCAGATTGGCCTCAAGCAAGGGTGGCAGCTTACAGCTTTGCTTTAGCTTACTTTAATATTTAATTATGTATATTTTTATCCTTAAAAGTCATAATTTAGATAAAAGAACCTACCTAATGTTTAAAACTTTAAATAAAAAAATAGCTACTCAAGCACCACCAAGTGATTTTTTCCCAAACTAGATGGCAATGAAAAAATGCGTCGCTAACGGCATCTCGTAGCGAGGGGCTGTATTTTTCCGCCCGGTCATAACACCCGGAGACCACGTGCATTTGTTTTGGTTCCCTTTTTTTCTGAAAAAAGATCGCATACATAACCGACTCCTCAACGTACGTGCTATGCAAAATGGTGGTCACTTTTTCTTCTCTTTTCACCCGATCTATCTGTCCTTTTCAGTCAAAAATGCGATCGTTATTTCTGTTCCGGTGCGACTGTGTGCGTCTCGACACCTATCGAGAAAATAAACGCCAGAGCGCGTTGAAGCAAATAACGTTCTAAAATATATTTAAAATATAAACTTTAAAGTCTATTTTTCTGTAGCAAAAAATATTTCTTAAGCCTAGTCGTGGTCGGAGAAAAAATAGAAATATAGAAGCGTAGTGTGCACGATAAAGAGAGCGGCAGTCGTTAACGATTCTGCGCCGGAAAGTTGCGCAGATTGCGTTTTTGGTGCTTTTTTTGGGGGCACCGTCTCATCCCCTTGGTTGTTTTTGCCTCTGTCTTTTTCGAGCGCGCTGCCGGCATTGCTTTCTCCCTTCTTGCCAAGTCTAAGTGCAACATTGACGCGTGTGTGCGTGTGGGACCAAGTACCTAGCGCTTAGCAGGTTATTGCATGAATGTCCTAGATACTGTACATAAAAGTTACTGACGCAGTGTCAGTATTAAGCAATTTAATTATTCATTTTAGTGACTTATTTATTAGGTAATTGAGAAATATTAAGGGAATTTAAAAAAATATTTGTATAAGAAAATCTTTAACCGATCCAACCCAAATAACACGAAACTAACGGTAACAACCTTTACTATGCCACCTCCGAAATATATGAAGAAAAAACTGAATTTAATTCTCTTCTTAATAATATATACCTAAAAAAATTACTGTCTGTCTGTAATTTCAGAATTAATACCAATATATATTTATTAAAACTATTTACTATGGCTAAAAGACGGTTTAGGGAGCTGTAAAGCAACCAGTGAAGAAACAAAAATTACTGAAGTATAAGTAACCGTTTTCAGAATGTTTGTCTTTCTATCTGTCTATATGTCTGTCTGTCAGTCTGAAACGACTAAATTGATTTTCAGGAAACTTTGAGGGGCTATAGAATCTGCTATCTTAATATCTTAAAGGGTTATGAAGATATGACTCTGTTAATGTTATCGGATCAGCAGTGATACAAACATTTACACAGGTGAAGCGGGGAAGCGGAAAGCTACAAAATATAATAAATATGAATATTCTCTTAAAAGTCTTCAAAGCAGACTAGATCCGTAATTATTTCAGAATACTTATACAAAAGTTCTGCAATAAAACCTTGAGCGCATTAATTAGATATTTTGTTATACTCATAGCTACGATAATTATTATCTGATGATATTTTTATTTCTACTTATTGTTATAATCAAATGCTAATTACAGAATAAGAACGTAGGTTCTGAAAATCTACATTTAAACATTTTACTAATAATTTTAAAATTAAACGTAGGCATTGGTATCAGAAAATGTAAAACTTAATAATAAAATATATTTGAACAGAAAAATTCATTAATTTGATTGTTCTACGAAACTCTTGCTACGCACCGCTACGACGCTACGCCGATTGAATAATTAATAACGGCGCCATCTAGTGAGTAACAAATGAACCACACTTCAATGCAAATTTTTTTATAATAAAACTAATTTATATATTTTTTTATGATAATTAATAAAAAATAATTATAATCACATTTCAAATACCAATTTAATATTATTTTAAATTATACAAAGCAAACGATTGCTCGATAATTAATTTATTAATTTAATACCTAGAGCGCCATCTAGTGGTAAGTAGCTAAACCTTTATAATTTAAAGAAGAATAATTGTTGTAATTTTCCGTAGCACTTACGGAACCCTTATAATTTCGTCATATCCGTCCCTTCGTCCGTCAGTATGTCACAGGCTCATTTCCCCAATTTCTAGTCTATTCAGATGGAGTGTTGTTATTTAAAAAGGTTCTAGTAGACTTTTTTAAAGATAAAGATTATGCTCCTGGTGTTGTCTATAATGTAGTACTCTCTATAATAAAAAAAAAATGTGTTGTCGGGGAGTCGCAAAAAAAAATTTTTTGCTGTTTAGGGTAGGAAATTGCGACACTAAAAATTTGAGAAACGAGCTGGAATAATTTTATCGTTATTAATTAATTTATTTTTTTATAAAAATAATATTAGTGAGATAGTTAGGTCTTCAGAGCATGATAAAGAACTATTTAAGCATTAGTACCTAAGTGGGCTTTCCCGCGTAATCACATTTAAGCGCAGGGACGCAAATTTTGTGAGAATTTACTTATCTTCAAGAAAATGTTACTCTTATAAAAAAATATATTAAAGGCGTCGGTGGTCGAGTGGGAAAGACGTCGGCTCACAACTGAGAAGGCGTGGGTTTCGATCTCCACATCCGACCATGTACCAATGGGTTTTATCTATGTATCTTTGGGCGTGAGTCAAGCCGGATCCTCGCCTGTTCCGCACGTCATCTTTAGAAGTGACCACTAAACACAGAAAATTGGCCAAGAGCGAATCGAACTTGCGTTCGATTTTCCTGCCATTTTTTTCCGTAAGAACTTTAAGACAAGATTTTGGTTTAGGTTTTCCTGTAAACTATCTCCTATTTTTTTTTTCAAAACTTTAAACTCAGTAATTAAACGAGCCCTTTCATTTTATATATGATGCAATTTTATTTTCCTCCCAAAATCAAAATTCGATTATTTACGCTATACGTCCGTGATTGGGTCATCAAACTCTATTATACTCGTTTTCGTCCAGTAGATTCGGAGGTAATAAGCTGTGACAGACGGACAGACAGACAGACACAAGAGTGATCCTTTAAGGGTTCTGTTTTTTCATCAGATGTACGAAACTCTAAAAATAGAAAAAAAAAAATACAACTTGTGCTATATTTCAATGTAAAAATGGCATACTAGAGCAGTGCCTTCGCGTATCGAAAACAACGGCTCTTTAGAACACATGAATAATAAAAATATGGCTGAATCCAATTTCAAATAATAACAATCCTTTTGGGGTGAGGAGATTTTGTATCAATAAACTCACGTTTCCAGGATTAACTTGGATTTACCATATTTTTGACAGATACAAGATGACCTTGACCACCGCCCCTTAAGAAGAACTCGTACACTTGAATACACAATAATTAGATCGAAATCTAACGCGGGACTCAGAGCGCCTCTTCGCAGGTATTGGAGGAGGTGAACGTAACTACTTTATCCTACTTGATAAGCCTATTCCATTTTGCATGTTATTAGTTATTGGTTTAGTTAGGATTTAAATTTATTATTATTAATTAGTTAAATTTTGTAAAAACTATTGGTGAGAATAATTTAAAAGGTTTACCTACACCTTATGTAAATTCTCCTTAATAAATAAATAAATACAAAAATATTCGTATTTATCTATAGCGCCATTGTTCCTGCTAGTCCGCGAGGGCTCTAAAAACACGAGTGCAACAATAAGTCACTCTCAGCGAGGTTCGTAATCTGCTTTTCTTTCAACTACAACAAAAAAATTAACTAATCAAAATATTCTTTCATTATATGTAATTATTTTAAAAATATTTTTTCCGGACAAACAAAGCCCACCAAAACGTCATTCGCGTCGACAATATTTTTTTAATGGAAGGCAAAGACAGCCAAAGAGCCTATGTTTTTTCGAGTGTTAAATTCGCTGTGAAAATAATCTATATATATATAAAAATGAAACCCGTTTTCCGATGTCACGACATCACATGAAAACGGCTTGACCGATTTGGCTAATTCTTTTTTTGTTTTGTTCGTTACAACACAGGGGTGGTTTTAGAAGAAAAAAAAATTGGAATAATTGCCGAAAAACCCCTAAAAACAGCCCTTTTCTTTTTCCCATAATAACAGAGTCAATTTGAACCTTATTGCTATTCACTAAGCACTCATTGTTGTCTATGCAATGTAGATGTGTTCCTAATGTCACCGCACAAATTTAAAATTCGAGTGCGTGTTGGAGAATCTAATGTCGCGTTCCGACACTCAACAAAAGTGATAATATCGCGAACGCGACCAAATTGAATAGTCACAAAATGTAATTTAAGTAATTTAATAGATCATTAGTAGTACTGATTTTCAGTTTGGTCGGCTTCGCGAAACTTAATTTTGCCTAGGAGTAGGGGTAGGAGTAGAGGTAGGAGTAGGGGTAGGTGTAGTGGTAGGGTAGGGTAGGGTAGGGTAGGGTAGGGTAGGGTAGGGTAGGGTAGGGTAGGGTAGGGTAGGGGTAGGGGTAGGGGTAGGGGTAGGGTAGGGGTAGGGGTAGGGGTAGGGGTAGAGGTAGAGGTAGGGGTAGGGGTAGGGGTAGGGTAGGGTAGGGGTAGGGGTAGGGGAGGGTAGGGTAGGGGTGGGGGTAGGGTAGGGGTAGGGTAGGGGTAGGGGTAGGGTAGGGGTAGGGGTAGGGTAGGGGTAGGAGTAGTGCAGGCAAGCCAACGTTTGGGCAGGACAACGTCTGCCGAGTCCGCTAGTATTAAAATAAAAATTCACACTTTTAGCGAGGTTAGCAACCTGCTTTTCCAAATTTACATCGCAAACGTCATGAAAAATTAATAAAAAATAAATTCAATTCAATAAAGCAACATGCCCGCCACATAAATCTTATAATTTTTACGTCTACCTTAAAAAGTACCTTTATAATAAGTGCCTACAGAAAAAGAACCTAATTTAAAAACAAAACCCAGAGCAGGATGTTATGGATTTTCATACAATATTACTGCATTATGTGCCTACTGATCGCTATATTGTCAAGTAATGAGGAAAATACTGCGTAGTTGAATAGTTCTGCAATTGTAAAACAGCTTAAAAATTTTGTTAATTTTGTTAATGTCTTTTAATAATAAAATTTTAAATGACAACTTATTTAAAAAAGACTTGCAAAGATTGTTTACGTAATTATTTGTTACCTATTAAAGATTTTATATAATATGAACGGGTCTGTATATATTTATAGAATAGGGGAGAAATTATATCCTAGACAAATTGCATATAAACTAGTTAACCCTTATCGAATTTGTTAAAGGGTGGCCTTAGACACACCCTCTGTGTTTTGCCTATGATCGTCTATTGTGACATAGGGCTGTTATAAAATAGGAAAGGGATTTTTTTACATAATGTATAATATAAATACATAGGTGATTTTATTTACCTACGATGGAGTAGAATAAAAAATGAATTGGTTTCACTATTTTTATTTTTAAATCTCTACATTTTATTATTGGCACTTATTCGGTCTATCTATCTATCATCACGCCTTTTATCCCAAGACTGGTAGGCAGAGACAATCGAATTTGCTACGCATACCAGTTTCGCTTCTTTTATATCCATCATACCTTTAATTTTATTATTATTTTTTTCTTTTTGAAGTGAAAACTTCTTTAGGCGCGATGAGAGATTTGTTTTTTATTTGGTTTTTTTTATGTATACTTTTTTGTCTAACTAAACGTAGCTACATAATTTGCTCAAATGGGTATATATTTTATTATGAATTACAATATCATTTCAGGAATAATATGATTTAAGTTTGCAGCTGTGTCAAGTTACGAGTAAAAATCCAAACAATTGTTTAAATACAAGGACAACACCTCACGAACACGAAACGAATCTTTCGAAGTCATCTAGTTTGTGTATGTAAGAATTATTGATGAACTAGCTTCCGCCCCGGCTTCGCCCGTGGAGCCCATATTAACTTTCATTCCCTATAGTCTTGTCTTCATACAAAAATCCCATAGAAAAAAGCACTTGTGTTAAGGTCCCGGTTCCATCTAAATATACCTCAACAGAACTGGCCACTCGTTAGGTATTTCCTCATAAACACCATCGGCTTAACGAGACTTGGTCTTCCGCTGGGTACACACACGGTTTCAGGAGCAATAAGGCAAACCGTGAAGAAAGAAAAAAAAGAAGAGTTTAGTTCAAATTTTCCAATTTTCCGGGCATCTTTTCCAATTTTTATTTCTATAAAAACCTTATTTAGCTATTACGAACATTTAAAAAAACAAATAGGTCCAGCAGTCCAATAACAATCCGTGAAGAAAGAATAGAAGTAGGAATGATTGATGTTCTATGCGAGCCTAATAAATACATAATGAAAATGAGGGATGTATAAAAGATATAAAATTTAGATAATTTAAAGCTCAGATCCCTCCATCAAATTAAAGAAAACTATGACATCCTAGCGAATGGAAGAATAATAAAATTGTTAAGGCTTTTCTAAATTTAAACATAAAAGTAAAGTAACATAAAACAAGTTTCGTATGCGAGTAAAAGTATGATTTATAATAAAACATATATTAAAGTACCTAACGCAAAAAGGTGGCAGTATATATTAAAAATGAAAGCCCTTCATTTATACACGACTCCACATTGCTTACGCTACCATACCTACATTTATAATTCACGCCATCCTACATAATCCACGCCATTCAGACCAACAGGGTCCGTAATATAGTACGCCATTTCCGTCCTAAGCACGCCATTTTTCTCTACACTCCCGCAGAGATATTAATAATATATCACCATGTAAGAAATCTTTCCACCCGACGAGGGAGTCAGATCGCCCTCGTTGAATTCAACCCTCCAACCTCACGGAAATAAAAACAAAAACAAATAATGGCACAAACCTCTTCACTTGTTACAATCTAAAATCAACTCTAAACATATTTGCGTAAAGCGCAATATTACAAAACATTAATCTGTAATCACCTACCGTCTCTTGTATAATATGTATAATGGGCGAGTGCTTAGGCTGAAGGTTTTTTTGTTTAAAGGTCGTTTGTGATGCCTAACGTGAATTCAAGATGGCTTCCAAAACGGCGAGAGCTCGTTTCGCTAAAATTAAACGAGTTGAATGCTTAGTTAATTACTATGTTAATTGGTTACTACAAATTTTATTTGAGTAATATGTTTTCAAAATGTAGGTCAAGCAAATAATACTTAGGTTTGTCGGTATAAAATAATTTCCTTAATACCTACTGTATCAAAGTTAATGTTTGATACGCCATTTTGAATATTATTTTCCCCTCTAATGACGAAAAATAAACAAACAAATCATAATTAAATGTTTCTTTTAAAATTAGACTAATTGATTTATTTTGTAAAAGACGCCAATATTGGAGATCAGTTGAACTATGACAACAATATCTAGTATAATTATAATGAAATTGATAAGAATCGAGACATGGAAATATAAGAAAATGATAGATTCATAACGCTATGACGAGAAGCAACAGCAAATCAGGCATTAATTGCGCGCACACCATTGAATATTTTTTTTGTGACACCTAATTTACGAGTCCACGGTCTCATAAATTGCCCGTCGCATTCATCAACGCTGTCGTTGCACACGTACCTACGCTACTGAGCGGTGTCATAAATATTTCAAAGATAATTGCCATAGTTGCGAAGACGACTCGCGCGCTGAGGTTTTTCCGGTCCAACTTAGATAGGATTTTCGTTTAGGTTTTCCTGTAAACTATAAGAAAGGCCTTTTATTCTCTATTTTTTTTAAATTTTAGACGCTGTAGTTTCAGAGATAAGGGGGGGGGGAGAGCGTCAATTTTCGTATATTTTCTTTAATTTAAACTATACATTCTTGTTGTGCGGAACTCTAAAAAATAACAATAAAAAGGCATGCAAAGTTTATTTACCAAATAAGACATATCTTAGAACATGGACTATAGTGCATATACAAACGTAAACAATTTCCAGATAATCAAACAAAGGTTCAAAATGTAATAGATTTATTAAGTAAAGATGTATCGATGTGAATGCACACAATGTTAGAGTCAATACGGAAAGTTCACAAAGATATTGGTTACAGGAAGTTATCAAATATCGATGAATACCACCTGGATTCAATACATTTTTTTGGTTATATTTGCCTTTTTAATCGAATTCAAAAAAGGAGGAGGTTCTCAATTCGCCGGAATATTTTTTATGGAGTATGCTCCCCGTTTACTTAAAGACGACCGACTGATTTGGATTTTTTTTTGGTTACCTTACAACTCCCGGGAACCATAGCCGGCCCCAGGGTACAAAGTCTTCCTCATTTAGCCAATGATTTTGTGAGGATATACCTAACGAGTGGCCAGCTCTGTTGAGGTATATAGATGGAAAAGCCTCTTCGTACGGTTTGTCGGATAATGTACATAGATTTTTTTATTTTAAAAACCCATTGGTATTTTTTAGTTTGAAAGGGTATATACTTCCCAGGTGGTTCTATGGTCATCAGGTCAGGATCTGATTATGGGATCCTGGAGAAATCGAGAACTCTTCAAATTTTATTGGCACACTTGAAGCGATTTTGGTATTTTTTTATAGTGACTTGTGCATTTGCTTTCGGAAAGCACACTTTTCAGTGCATAATTTTTGAAGTCGGTATACTTTCAAGGCAATTATAATTAATGTATTTTGATTTACGCGTTATGTAGCCTATTTACTTAGCTATTTTCAGGATTTCGTACATCCGATGAAAAAACGGAACCCAGGATCACTCTTGTGTTTGTCCGTCTGTCCCAGCTTATTTTCTCCGAATCTACTGGTCGAGAAGGTTGAAATTTGGTACATAAGTAGAGTTTGATGACCCAATCACGGGCCTTTAGCGTAAATAATCAGATTTTGATTTTGGCGGTTAATTTTGATTAATAATTATGTTAGCGTGCCTCTATGCGTCACGATGCTGATAGGAATGTATTCGATTCATTGCATAGAATACATGGTTTTATAAAAAAACTATTTTTTCCAAGGCCCTAAGTGAGGACTCATCAACTTAGACCCCATTTTCATACGACTGCTACAATCTAATTTATCTTTTTTAGAAAATATAGTACTAAAATAAAAAAAATAAGTCAAACACTATATTGACTTTTGCATGTAAAGGCGTAGTTAATTACAGAGAACACTTAATTCTACATCCAGAGGTTTATTTTAATACTAGTTTTCCGCCCCCTGCTTCGCTAGTGAATATTTTCAAAAACAATAAAGCCTGAGTCGGTGGCCGAGTGGTTAAGACGTCTGGTATTAACTAGGCAGACCCCGGGTTCGATTCCGGATCTCGACTATATATCAATGGGTTTTTTAATTAAAAACTTATGTACATAATCCGACATACCACAATTACAGGCTTTTCCATCTAAATATACCTCAAGAGAATTAGCCACTCGTTAGATATAGCCTCACAAATACCATCGGCTTAACGAGACTTGGTCTTCCGCTGGGTACACACACGGTTTCAGGAGCAATAAGGCAAACCGTGAAGAAAGAAAAAAAAGCCTATATCTATGTTACTCAGGGATATCGTAGCTTTCTATACGTGAAATATTTTGTTTAAATCGGTTCAGTAGTTTGAGAGATTACCCCCTAAATCCAAACTTAGAAAACTTACAAACTTTACCTTTTTATATTAGTTATAAAGATAAAATAAAACACTGCTCCAAGTTCGTATAGAGTCCGATACAAGGGTGTCTAAAAAAGGTTTGAGTATCAAATATCGACTGGCCATCCGATCAAACGGCCGATTGTCGACAAATATTGGTGTTCAGTTCTTCTTTTTACATTCTCACCGATCGTCCGGCCATGGCCTACTGACGAAAGTGGTTTATGTTTGATTCTAACTCGAATCTAACTCTGTTGTAAATGTAAATGAATTTTTCGTTTCTTTATTGGGATAGTTTGTTTATTTCTGATAGAAATAGTTGGTGGACCAAATAATGATATAAGGGATCTTTTTAGCCCGCAAAAAAAGGATAATTGTTATTGAAATATTTCTCCTATAGATAAAGACGCATCTATTGGCCTTAAAATCCTTTAAATGACAAGCATCAATTTAATTTTTTAGAATACTTTTAAATTATAGCTGTAAGATTTGTTATACCTAATAAAATAATTAGAAAATTGTATACATATTTGTTCATTTAAAAAATCATGTTTTTAATTTTATTTTTCAAATCCCCGCGAAAACGATGATGACGTTACATCTTGCAAACCAACAAAATTATGGTCACAGATTAGATAGAGTAACAAGAAAACAACTTAGTTAGTGACAGACTGACAGACAGTTATTATAATATAGTTAGTAGCATGTGGTTATTTATTTGACATTTAGATGAAAGTGACGTCAATTACCGTTTGCGGTCACGTGACCGGAAGTATGAATTAAATTATTTTTATTTATATATAAAAAGTAAATATTTATTAAACAAATAAAATAAACAAAAGTGATATAATCAGTTATAGACTATACAAAAATATTATTGTGTATTTATTTTCTTTCACTGTCAACACCCCCTATATTGTCTTTATATGAGCACTATTATCGGAATTACAGAAACCTTAGACTAGACCACACAATGGTTGATATACTGTCTATAATAATACTACTACTATAATAATAGATGAATATTTTACTCCATATAGTTTTATTTCAAGTTTTCAAATGAAGTAAAGATATAAAGTAATCAGTAAAAAGGAATGAAGTAATGAAAAGGATTACAAAGGAGCACGCTGGAAAATAAAAATAAAATAAATAAGTAAATGATTTCGAGGATATGATAGAATCTAAACACAATACAACTTAAATAGTAGGTACTTACAAATATTATGCTCCTTTATAGTAAATTTTATCAGCTTGTTGCAATTTGTTCACTGTATTAAATTATTGACATTATAAAATAGGTGTGCTACTTAGCAATGCTAAAACGGAATTGACTAAAAATGGTAGAAAATAAACAAATAGCAGACACTGTTCCAAATTCAGATTATTTTGAAAAATTCCTAAATTATAGGTAGTCAGTAACTTATTTTGTAAGGAGGTTAACAACTATTCAAACCTCATTGAGAAAAATTTACAATTACGTTACAACGTTACAATACTATATGAAATACTTGCAAATATATTTTGATGGAACCCCTGAACTAAGTCAGACTCTTGTATCTCAGGACGAAATAGAAAATAGCGTGATGATTTATACACCTACCTTCTTCGTGAATTAAATCGGTTAAACAGTAACAAAATCGGTTCAGTAATTTTTGAGTATATAAGAGACAAACAAACATTTTATATAGATAGACTACGTAAGTTGTAGTTCAGAAATACGACAAAGTCCAGGAAACGCCGTCGAGAAATGAAATTATTTATCATATATGTCATCCGCAGAATACAGTCACAAAACGAGTCTGTATTGTGAAGGCCAACAACAAATCGTAAAAGTCAGTTTTCGTTATTTTGCGTGGCATCAGTCGGCAGATGGCATGCGTCTGTATGTACAAAGGGAATAAATAAGCAAACAACTATTTTTATGGTCGGTGAAACAGGAAATCATGAAAGTTTTCAGTATTATTACGGACCTTAGGGTAATTACCAAGATCAAGTTTTTTATTTATTTATTAAAATAGGTGATAAATATTGCACCAGTTGAGACCGTGGAGCCCATATTAAATTTCATCTCCTATTATGGTCTTGAGATCATACAAAAATTATATAGAAAAAATCACTTTATTTCCTTAAAAACCTTATTCAAACTATTACGAATATTAAAAAAAAATGCCAAAGTCGTTCTCAAGTGATAAGAGAAAAGTAAGTTTTAAATTTTTTTATATAGGTTTATGCTAGTACACTTTAAAAGGAAGGAAAAACTTATGTTCCAAAAGGCTTTCATTTGAAAATGTATTTACGGTGAAACCTTGAAGTGAGTTTAGAAAAATAAAGGTTCATTTTTATAATTTTTAAAGAACTATTTGTGAAAATCTCTAATATTTTACATCTACATTCCGTCTCAATTTCATTTCGATTTCTTGAAGGGTGGAAATAGAATGAAAATAATTGCCCATGTAGGCTTGTGTTACCTAATCGGGTGAACAGTAATATCAAATTTCCAAGCTATAGTTGACTGAAATACAGAGCCTCTAAAACCAAAAATTGTATTACCTTCCCCTTGCAAACACAGTGAAAGCTTAATCGTTCGTAGCCACAACAAAGAGGTTCCTCCCTTCAACCCGAGCTCAAACGAATATACAGGAGCTCTCCGCTCATACCTTCCTGATACAATTTTGTCCATATTTCACGATAAATAATAAATTTTTCGGCTTTTTTTTTGAAGCGAAACTTGAATGGGGTATTTAGGAGGCGTGTATCTGTTATCTTTATAGAAGAATTGCCCATAGAGTAAGTAGCAATCACTATGTTCTTTAATAAGAGTCGGGACTGCCTTACATTAAAATGAAACAAACTTAGGGCTGAAAGGTACTGCCAACCTAGTTACCTAACAACATTGTACTGTGGATTGGTATAGAAATATTTGCTATCTCTGTCATCTGTATATGGCGTGAAAGAGATGGCGATACGACGCCATAAGTATTAGCTTATTTTTTTTAGCCGTAATTTTTTGTTCTAAGTTGCGCCAGCCTAGAAGTGCCCTCCGAGACACATGAGAAGTCAATTCTTAAAGAAAATTTGCTGACCAAAACCTTTGCTATTATTTTCAGTGTTATCTACAGGGTATGGGCAGACGTTAACTTTGCGTTCACTAAAGACGCTAATTGAAGACAAAATGACATAATTTACGCTTCGTTTTCTACAATGAGTTTACACTCCTTGGTTTGATATGAAGGACAGTTTCGTTAGGTCACGTGGTTGTATTTCAGTCTGTACCATACATTTAAAGATGTCTATTCTACATTCTATTCTATTCGTATAGTTGTATGTTGTCTAAGCCCCCAGGGCTCTACGAACTATGCTATCAACTCCTTTTTCTTTTTATATTTTCGTTTGTTACCGCTCCAAGATAAACAGCGCAGGACAAGTCTTCCGGTGAATTTTTTTAGTTAATTTTGAGACCGGAACCCACTTTTTGTCGGATCGTTTTGTTCCCACAAATACCATCGGCTAAACGGGGGAGACTTGGTCTTCCGCTGGGTATCCCGGAACCGTGGCAACCCGTGAAGAAAAAAAACGGCAAGTCTGTTATTTTGGAGCCGATTAAACATTAGTCGGTTAGTCGGCCAAATCCATAGTCATAGTAGATCACTAATACATACCTACTTATTGCTTTGGCTCGATACTTGTGCTAAAGGTTGAGTCGAAAAGTATGACGTGTTTAGACTGCTCTCAATAGGTACTTGAAATAAATCTTCTTAACTAGGTACAAATATTTTGTTCGACTTGGAATTTGAACCTCAGGTTGTCTGCTTCGTGGTGACCTTTATAGCCACTAGCTACTCTAGCTACCTATAGGCTAAACCTGTAAACAATAAAAGGTTTCACCAGCGGTAAATGGAAGAAAGAAATAAAAATATGGCAGAAGTGAAAGGAAATGCGGGCAGAGGGCGATAGATGTGCTTTTATTGAACACGTAAAAAATAATTGATCGAATATAATCCGCCGAGTATGTATGCAAGGATGTCTGATATAAAAAAACAAAAGTGGTATGTCAGGATCGTAGCCTATCCCTCTTAGGATAAAAGGAGTGATAGATAGATATATTTCCCGCTTATATTGCGTTTCTAACTTGTCTCGTTTTTAAAGATAAATTATTGTATTGGTAGATTTAAAAAAAAAGGTGAGTCGGTGGCCGAGTAGTTAAGTAAGTAGTTAACTAGTCAGACCACGGGTTCGATCCCGGATCCCGGCCATGTACTTATGGGTTTTTTATATTTAAAAACTTATATATACATAATCCGAAAAACTACAAAAACAGACTTTTCCATCTAAATACAACGAGCAAGGAAAGGAATATCTCAACAGAACTGGCCACTGATTAGGTATAGTGTCACAAATACCATCGGCTAAAAGAGGGAGACCTTAGTCTTCCGCTGGGTACCCTGGGACCGTAACACGGTGTCGGGAGCTATAAGGTAACCCGTGAAGAAAGAAAAAAAATGTAAAATCCATTCAAACGTTATTGAGTGGAATATAATGGTACCTACCTACATACAAAAACTTAATAAAAATAAAAGTATAATTTCATAAAAGTAACTCAAAATGTAAACTTATTTTCATTCAGGACCGTTTAAATCTGAACCAATATTTTGCACAGCTCAAAGATCAAAGTTAGCTGCATTCTGCACAAACCAGTTTAATTTTTTTTTTATTTAAAACAAGTTCTATATAGGTACGTTAAGAATAGGGGTAACTCAACCCTTATGTTTTGCAGCGTGCAAGGTATGCGGAATGCAAACTTTTAGCTGCAAATCGCAAAAACACGTTACTGGGACTTGTTTTCGACAATTGTGGAACGTGGCGTATTGTGATTATTGTGAAGCGACTTTTGAAATTCTGTTATTGGA
The DNA here is from genome assembly GCA_963924495.1 of Nemapogon koenigi. Lineage (NCBI taxonomy): Eukaryota > Metazoa > Arthropoda > Insecta > Lepidoptera > Tineidae > Nemapogon > Nemapogon koenigi. The sequence continues at coordinate 8,329,201 of OZ004647.1, read as the reverse complement.
TTTAAAGAGTTTAGTATACAACATAAACTTGTTGGTGAAACACGTTTTTTTTAAACTAAGTTAAAATTATCCGGCTGTATACTTAGCTACCTTTGCCTTTTTTAACAATTACTTACCTACTTAAAAATAAATTATAACATTTTTGTTTAGTATTGTGCGCCGAGTGTTTGCTCTGAAGTGTGTGTGTTATTCGAAAATACTAAAATACAAGGCAAGCAGTGTAATTTTCGGAAAAAGGTAATAAAACTCTTATATTTTCCTACTAAGATAAAGCGTAAAGCGAAATATGAAAGGAATTATCAGTACAATCTCGTTCGCACTAAATCACGGTATATAAGGGGAGAGGAGTCCTATTTACTCGCAAACGGCCAAAATAAATGTTTTTATTACATAATACGAATTTTCTCAAAGGTTTGTGAAAAAACTTGTAAAGAAAAATCGACTGTATGCCTCTAAACATAGTGTGCCATTTCCTTTACATTCATTTGGGGTACATGCTAACGACCTCTTGTTTGTTGTATAGAGAAAACTGAGCTTTATGGTAACGTTATTAGGTTCAATTTAAATGTACTTTTTGTTGTTTGGGCATGCTACATAAAAAGGGCCGGTGCTAAATTTTAAGTAGAGGGATTTGGAGAAGCCCAGGCAGTAGCTTTCGTCGTTCGCTTCAATTATATTTAGGTTGAATCCCGCGGGTATGTAATCTATATATACGCGTCTATATAATAAACTCGGTCGATTATCATATTCGAGTTATAATCGGTTGTGAAATTATGTTCTAAGTAATTTATTTTTCTATTCTATTTTTTGTGTTATGGCATCAGGGTTTTGATGATTCCGCCAATGTCATTATAGACGTTATATGCCGATTAATCGGTAGCTAAGATGTTCCCGCCGACTGTGATATATTATGTCTTATTAATCACAGACTAATCACAACTATTACAGCGCGGCCGGGGTTAAACTGTATTCCTTATAATGTCACGACAGAACGCGTACGTTGGTCGTCATGACATGACGTAGAATCCCTTAATTTACTTTTATTGATGTAAAGATAACTTCCTAACCCTAATCTATCTATACTACCTAATAATAAAGCTAGAGTTTGGTTTGAACGTGCTATATCTCTGGAACGGTATCTGAAAATATCTTTTTGCATTTGATAGCGGTTATAGGCTATATAACATCACGCTACGATCCAAAGGAGCTGAACAGTAACCATAAATAAAACAAATGTTTGTTTGTTTTTTTTCTTATTTCACGTTAAAACAAAAGAAACGGATTGATATGGTTTGATTTACACAGATATAGGAGAAGATATTTATCCCAAAAATCCTTCGGTATAAATAAAAAAAATCTAAAGTTATTTATTCTTTCACATACCTATTCTTACAATGTCATATAAAAATGTCACCTATTATCAGTGAGTCCTATTATGGTGTTAAATTGATTTTTATATCACATTTAAAAAAATCCACGGGCAGAGTCGAATTGAAACGTTATTCGTAAGTTGTATGTAGATATAGTACCTAATTTTAGCAGATGGGTAGGTATTAAATAAAATATTTTTAGAATGGAAAAAAAAATTGTAAATTTCTATATAGATTTTTTTTTCTTTCATCACGGGTTGTCTTACAGCTCCCGAAAGCCAATAGAGTCTATCATTTTAGCCGATTTTATTTGTGAGGCTATAGTTACCTTGGCCAGTTCTGTTGAGGTATTATTTAAATAGAAAAGCCTCTGTGTGGATTGTGTTCAAAATTTTTTTATAATAAAAAATCCATTTGTACATGGCTGGGATCCGGGATCGAACCCGTGGTCAGCCTAGTTTATACCTGACTATATATATGTATATAGATATGTGATCATATATTTAGGTACTAGTGATTTGCCTATGGATTTGGCCGACTAAGCGACTAACGACTAATTGACCCGACTATTTCCCGCCGACTTTAAGATTGGCCGAATAGTCGGTAGATCCCTAATGTACCTACCTAAAGTCAGTTTTTCTGTACTTGTCTTAATTGGTAAGCAGACTTTGCAAGTCTTTTTATTATTGTAAAATTTTTGAATAACCGTTTAAAAATTATAATAAAGTTTTTAATGACAACTTATTGAAAAAGACATCCAAAGTTTGTTTACTAAATAAGACAAGACTAGAAAAACGGACTATACCTATACCAATTCTGAAAAAAAATCGAGAATAAAAAATTCGATGAATACTGTAGCGTCGTTAACGCAACCTGTCGGTTTATGACTTCGCAAAATGCTGTTTAGTTTAAACGAATGATTGGTATTTGGTACGATCTATCTATTTATCATAACGCCTTTTATCCCAAGAGGGGTAGGCAGAGACAATCGAATGGCATTTGTTACGATCCTGACATACCTCTTTCGCTTCTTTATATTCATCATACCTTTCATATGTAAATACGATAAAAAAAATTAATTACTATTTTATCAAGACTTAATCAATTTTCCATTAGAAAAATGATTGCTTTAGTTTTTCTAAAATATAAATATAATTATTTAGGTTTATTATAATAGGTATATTTATGAAATCTGGATTATCTTATCAAACCCAAGACCTCCAAGGGCTCCGGTTACCCCTATTACTATGCCACAGAAGCAATTTCGAGATATTTCATATTTCAGAAATGATAATTTTTCACAAATTACCCTCTGAACATAAAAGCTGTCCATTAAAAGCGGTCATCGCCACATGTGGGGTATCCTAATTGCTTAATCTATAGTTACATGCCTAAGCCCAAAGGTTGTACATAATTGAAGGGTCTAGAGAGGTTCAGGGGGTTGAAAGGGGGTTGGTTCTATGGAAATAAGCTCGCCATTTCCCTGTTTTTGTATTTGATTATCCTTTCAAGACAATATTTTGTGAAAGCGGAAATTATGAAGGCAATTTATGCGACATGTCCCCGAGTCCAACGCTTTTATTTAAATAACAATTTTTTTTGAAAGCCCGCCAGTGGGGTCTGTAATTGGATTGCGCTGGACCTTTTTCTGGAGGATAAAATATATTTATTATTCAGGTAGGGAAAGCTTGTTGAAAGAAGAGTTTATAATGAAATTTCTACTGGGGTTTTGTTGATTAACTTTTAAATAAAATGTACATATATGTACTTACCGTCAGCAACAAAAGTTGTTGAACACTTTCAATTATTCATAAACTTCCTTCCACCTATCTCTGTGCAAAATATCACGTCGATCCGATACTCTGTTTTGATGTGAAAGTAGGGCAAAGAACCAAACACTCGCATTTATAAAATTAGTTAAGATGCATGATAACTTTATGTTATTATTATGTTGTACCTAACTCCCAAATATGGAATGTTACTGTATCTAACGAAGTGTTTTTAAAGGTTTTGATAAGTTCAGGGGTTCATAAGCACATTGTGACAATATAATTTTAAAATAAAAGAGATGCACTATATCTTTTAGACTTACGCAATAATATCCAATTATCCCGAAAAATTATCTAGCCTGGCACGACTCGCGGAAAGCGTTCTTTTTTTAAAACGATCCGAATCCGAATACTATCCTTATTAATATTATAAAATCTAAAATTCGTTTGTTTTATTTCTTTTTTTTTCACGTAAAACAGAGCAACAAGTCGACAAGATTTGTTTTATAGTTGGAAGGCCAGAAAATGGTACAGGCTACTTTTTACCCGCGAAATCCTTCGGGATAAATTCTTATATGAAATTTCAAAAATTCCGCCGAAGCCGGAGCTGTAAAGCTGTAACGCTGTAACTTGCTATAGGTATTCTTCATAGATACCATTTACCTAAGGCTATTTTAATAATAGATGACCGGAAATGAGAAAATAAAAAGGAATGACCGACGTCAACAAACATTGCAGTGTCTAAATAAAGCATTATGTTTATTTAGGTATAGGTCAATATGGAATGGTGACATGCCTTTCTTTATTCAGTAATTTTAACTCTTGGACATTCTTAGTACCTTCTTTAACCCTGAATTTGGTTACATTCAATTAGGGATGATGAGGATAATAGGGTTGATGATTTTTTGGGATAAATTTTTATAGCTGTAAGATTTATTATACTTTAGGTATTAGGTACCTAATAAAATTATTTAAAAAAATACATTTATATTTTCATTTAAAAAATTCTGAAGTCTGTGCGCGATGATAACGTCTTGCAAACCAACTAAATTATAGACACAGACAGACTGACAGACAGTTATCATAGTGATCATACGTTATTTTATTTATTTATTTATTTTTCTATATTTAGAAAATTAACAGCACATTTTATAAATGGAATTTTGTTACAATATTATCCAAAGAAGGCCAATTATAAATTTCCTATTTAGACCACAGAACATACATACAATAAACAGACATAAACAACAAAAAAAAGGTAAGTACCCATTTTAATTAAAAAATAAATACTGAAAGGAAATGAATTATGCTGGGATGGTTGTTATTGTTATAAACTATTATTATTGTGTATTTATTTACTGGCACTGTCATCACGTCAATTGAAAAAGAAAGTCAAAACACTGAATTTATAAAAGATTTCACGTCACGCCTTGGTGTAAAGCGCACACGCCCGCGAAGACGTGATGGGGAAAGAAAGTCATTGATGGGGAATCCAGTTTAATCCTGTTCGTGCTGTGATGGTTGTGATTAGTCAACGACATATCGCGGTCGGCGGGATTATCTTAATTACCGATTAATCGGCTATAAACAATATAAAGGCTATAATAGGTACTTGTTATTGGCAAATCACCGATGAACATTGGTGGAGCCATATTAATAAAAGAAGAAGAAGAATTTATAAAAAATCGTTGGTAATAGCATTGCGTAAATAAACTTAAAATTAAATGTAAACATTAAAAATAATTAAATAACCAAGTTCATGTGGAATAGTGGCTGCATTTCCTCGCTGAATCGCATTGCTGATTCGTTGAGAGAGGAAGGAGCCCCGAGCCAGCACTCTCGTGGGAATCTTGTATTTAAAGAATAAAGTAGTCTAGAATCAATGATATCATTTTCTGTTATAGATAATTATGTAGCTATATTATAATTACTAATCACTAATACCTAAATATAGTTAAATAAGAATAGGAATTATATAATTAAATTAGTTATTGATCGATGGAAATATTAAAAGTACACACAATCGCCGAGCATGTATGAAAGGTATGATGAATATAAAAGAAGGTATCTGGCAATCATCGTAACAAATGGCATTCGATTGTCTCTGCCTACCCCTCTTGGGATGAAAGGCGTGATAATAGATAGACAGATATCTTACAAATTTTGATATCAAAAGATACTCTCGTTTTCAAGTGCAATATTCTCAATTTTCACTGAACTTACTATACGATATAATTTGTAATCTAACTCATTATCTGTTCTGAGGAAAACATTCAAAGCAATTTCTAAAATTAGCTACATTTCACACAAAACTCGAAACTGTGATTAAAAAAAGTAATTTAGTCTTGTCGTGGACACAGACCCTAATCGTAAATCGTTCCATCCCTTGCCCGTACATACAGAATACATAAGCTTACATCCTTCGTATATTTTCAGTTTTACCCCTGTCATTAGTCATTAGGCATTACCGCAGAGGTTCAGGAGACATTACGGACCCTTGCGGAGGTCCGTTGGGGTTGAAAAGGTGGGAGAAGGGTGATATAATAAATGACGCAGTTGGAACCCTCTGGGGCGAACTTGCCAACTTTTTGTGACAAATTGCCTAGTACATAAGCGCAAGCACCGTATATTTATAAGTATAGAGGCTGATCCATTTTTTTCAACGATCTATATACCTACTAACAAAAAAACTCCAGGCCATGCTATATAAGAGGCCAGATGAATATAAAGGTGACGAAAGTTCGATATGTCGCAGGATCATAATACCAAGATTGTCGCCAATGAACAAAGAGAATATAACCACTACGTTACGTTTTAAATGTTGTCATAAAATAATTACTGACTATTTTTTAAATGAAGTGGGACTATATCCAGAGATATAAATTAATATCGCTCACTGTAGGTACTTCATAATAGAACCCTTTACACTTAGATGTAATATATATTACAACTATAAATATTTTTTCGGTCGACCGAGCGATATTTTTCAAAGTTATATTACGCTCCTTTACCCCGGCACCCTTCATGCCCCCTCGTCGCCCCCAGACCTCGTTTGTCAGTGACCGCGTGCGTCTGTGCTGTATTTCATCATTATGGAACAGTTATAGAAAGTGTTAGGAAATATCCCTGTTTGTGTACAGCGAAGAGTATACAATCAATAAAAAAAAATTACGCGTTATCTTCATCTGATGAACTATCGAGGCAATCAATAGAAAATTAGCAATTTTTTACATTGAGCTAAAATAGCTCTACCGATGTGGCGCGCGGAGTATACGACGGTCGCAACTGAACTGACCAAAAATATATATCTCATAGTGCGAAAGACAATATACCACCATATAGTGAAAAGCCCGCTTGGTCGAATATAGTTAATTTATCTAAGGAATTGTATGTTCCCAATTAACTCACCCATGGAATTTGATAATTCTGACGGAACCCTTCTTCTTCTTTTATTGTGACTCCACCTATGTTAATCGATGATTTACCAATGTAAAGTATTATAGCCTTTATGGTATATATATATGCTGATTAATCGGTATCTAAAGGTAGCCACACATTCGTCCAAACCCCGGTCAGTCGCCGTACGGTCCACCGAAATCGACCACAGACTCGTCCAATTCTTATCGCGCCACCATCCGTTTTCAAATCGTTGTATTTGTGGTTGATTTCGATGACCGGAACGATCTGTCACACACACACACATCCACACGCCTTTGTTTAATCGAATCTTGTGAATTGCATGTGATCTAGATCGTATGATTTACATTGCTAATGTGTGGCCTGTCTTCAATCTCGATCATACGGCGGCCGGATCGAAATTTTTCTGTGAGATAACAGACCGCGTGGGCTACTTAAGATGATCCCTACTATCACAACTATCACAGCGCGGACGGGATTAAACTTGATTCCCCATCATGTCACGATGGTGGTCGCTATGACATGACGTAGAATCGACGGAACGACTAGAAATAGAGGTGTCAAAACAAATAATATTAATAATTGTATGTCATGTTAAAAACATCAACCTGTATATTACAGTAATGACTTTATATTTCTACTTGTGACCCGCGAGTGGAATTTTAATGTTAAAATCCGGCTTTTTTAATGTGCAAGCCAAAATTATACCTATAAAGTTATCCACTGGCTTAAAATTAAACTTACGTTATTTATATATATTTACCCCTCTTGGGATGAAAGGCGCCATTGGTGTGGACCCGTCGTTTTTGGACTTCGAGTCGAAACGAAAGATGTCGTGGTTGTAAGTATGCTAACGCCACCGGTTCGAACCCCAAGTGGGCTAATAATTTCCTATCTCGAGTTATCAGAGCTGGCTCCTCGTTAGGTATAAAAACATAAACGTGAAAATGGGAGCCAAGTCCAATATTATGATAATTATTATGGTGTGGTTGTCGGCTCCACCGACAAATGAATACGTTCTTATAAATAAATTTCAGGATCGTCAAAAAACAATTTCTTGTTTATTTTTCTGCTACAACAATGCTATTTAAAAATATGACTTTTTAAATTTTTACACAAAGCAAATAACTTATGATCTATTGAATCTCGACATTTGACTTGGCTAGTTTTTTTTATATTTTAATATCGAAGTCTATTTTCAATGCTCTTTGAAGGTCATGTAGTGCATGAGATCTGTGATTTTTTAAATAAAACTGTACAAGGTCTGGGTATATCGCTAGTATAAATAATAAAAAAAATCTAAGTACATATCTCCTACAACCGTTAAACGAATTCCGGGAGAAGACATGCACGGCGTACCCACATACATATGCATATCAGGGTAGAGGGGCAAAAGGGTTTCTCAAATTTTCCGACCGCATTCTGTTTTGAATTAAAACAATAATATTATATTTATACTTGAAACAAGTGGAAGGGTTGATTGCTTAGGGGTGTTGATTTTATATGTAAATTACACTGCTAATATATAAAAGGTTTGTATATATGCTAAATGCTAAATTACAGTGACACAGGTGGATTATTTACAGAGAAATTGGGAATAGTAATATCCCCATACAAATTATGGATATAAGGCTCTTAATATACTTTTCTATCAAAGGCTTAGGAGGGCACGTGAACGGCATCTGTTTTTAATATGAATATATACCTACTAGATTTTGCCTTTTAGTTTACTTTTTTGTTTTAAAAGAAAAAAAAACATTTTTGCTGAAGTGAAAGGAAATGCTGGCTGAGGACGACCTAGGTGTACTTTTAGTGAACATATAAAAAAATTATTGATCAATGGCAATATTAAAAGTTCACACAGTCGCCGAGCATGCAGTAGAAAGGTTTGATGAATATAAAATAAGCGAAAGAGGTATGTCAGGATCGTAGCAAATGGCATTCGATTGTCTCTACCTACCTAGATAAACATTTTTAATGTAATTTCGTTTGTTTACTTTTTGATACACCAATAACATTTTTTTTTCCGAAATAATGAGATATTATCCCTGGATATACTTACAGGGCTTCCCACGGCCATGCCACACGGAGAGAAAGTATACTATGTATTGAAGATAGGATATTTTAATGAAAGAAGACATCATTTTATTTTTAATAATAAGTAGAACTGCATTTACAGTTTTTTTTTAAACGCCTGCCTCAATCGGGAGTCGAACTCGCGAACACTTTCGACGATGATAAAATACATGTGTTTTTTTCACATTTTGGCGGGTTTGATTCCCGATTGAGGCAGGCGATTTAAAAAAAATACTATATAATTTTCTTCACGGGTTACCTTACAGCTCCCGAAACCGTGTACCCAGCGGAAGACCAAGTCTCCCTCGTTTAGCCGATGGTATTTGTGAGGCTATACCTAACGAGTGGTCATTTCTGTTGAAAAGCCTCTAACCTCTAGTGTGGTTTGTCGGATTATGTATATAAGTTTTAAATTAAAAACCCATTGGTACATATCCGGGATCGAACCCGTGGTCTGCCAAGTTAATTCCAGACGTCTTAACCACTCGGCCCAGACGCTTTTTTTTATTAATGAAATATAAAATAAATTGAAATGATTTTTTTTTCAAATAGCGACAACGCTATGCGCTCACAGGACCTAGCCGGAACGAATCATGCTCCGCCTACTCTATGTTTATATGCCCCCGAGGCTCGACGGCGTAAATGGAAAATTCATAAAAACTCTCGTTTACGACCTTGTAAAGGGGTATATAAAAATTTAGAGGCGCGCAAAAGTGGACACCCTCTCAAAGCGCGGGCTCTTGGGATGGACCTAAACTTTGTAATTGAATTTTTGCCTGAAGCCGCAGAGGGGAAGGTTGCTTAATTTGCCGCACTCGAAACAAAAGGGTCGAAGTCATATATTAATATATATATTGTTGTAATCAAAAAGAAATATTCAATTTTTTTTGGGCCGCAGAAATGTTGTTTGTGCGAGCGAGTCCCTTTTTTTGTGTTACGTGCTAAAATTTAATTTGGAGTTTCCGGATTATGTAAAGGGTTTTCGGGCCTAAAATCGTTATTGAAAAAAGGTCCGTTTGCCTCGTTTTATCTTCGATTTAATTAAAATTGTATACATTTTTTTTATTGTAGTAATTTGAAAGGTGTCTTATCGAGGGCCTGAACCTTTATTGTTTTAGAAAGGGTATATGTACCCTTAAATACGTCGAAATTGCAAATATAATCGTTTCGATTATGAATTCAATTTTAAAAAACATTTCCCCTCTTACAAGTTGAGCGAACATCAATATTCAATGAAATTCTAAATTTTCATCTCTCACAAAGAGAACTTTTCTGACAGTTTCCCGGATATTGATTTTCCTGCTTTTTAATTGCTCTGCGAGCAAGGACATTATTATGAATGGGTTTCTTATTATTTAAAGTCGTAATATAGTAAAATTTATGCTAGGCTAAAAACTACCCAAATGCGTAAATAATACCTACTTTCTAGTTTCCATGCCATGATGGGTTGGCCAATAGTTTATTAACAAAATAAACAATATGCATTTAATTTGTCTTTTTTTGAAGCCACAATAGAACAACGGGTCGACCGACGTGTTCTTTTCGCACGGGGAGGGCCGGAGAATTTGAAATTTATCCACGGGCGAAGCTAGTACAGTTATAAAAGTATCCTGAAAAATCGTTTCTAAGTATGAACACTAACATTCGCAAGCGTGTATCTATAATACGAACGGAGGGAAATAAACCTTCATATTATATCTACCCCTACAATACCTAGGCGTGAAGATGTAATAAAACGAACAAAATAATTGATATTCCAAGGTACTTACACATACAAACCAAACGCTATTCATTCGCTCCTGAGGCCAACAAATAATCATTTACGTATGTAAAAGTGATGCACAAGGCGTACAGAAAACTCAACCACGTACGCATTTAAAAGCCTCCACGCACGTGACCGACAGCCTATTGTGCGTCTACCACATCTCTCTCAAACCGCCCCTGAATATTAAACACTGCATTTTGAAAAATCTCTCAATGCACTTTAAATTAAGGCATAATAAGGCTCATTATGGGTTGAAAAGTTCGAACAAAAGTTTATCAAGCGTTCTTTATTATTTTAGCTTTTAATAAGGAGGCTTTGTCCTGCTTGTGTGCAGGCTGAAAATTGCAAGTAATTTCAGTTTGTTCACCTATATAACTCGATTATCACGCGTTATATTTCACTATAAAAACAGGTTTAACAGACACTCTGTGACTTTTTCGCGCAGAAACTACTGAACGGATTTTGTTGCAGTGTTCAAGTCGGGGAAAAGTTAGCCCCAGCGAGTTTTCATCGCGTATGCTGTCTAATCCGTCAGAGATATAACAAAATGATGTAGGAAAAAATTGTGTAAAATAAAAAACTACATGGTATTTACACCCCATTTCAGTCGGGGTTGATTTTCGAAAAATCTGTTCTTAGTGTACCTCTACAGGAATATACCTTCTAATTTTCATATTTATATCTTCAGTGGTTTAGGCTGTGCGTTGATTCAGTCAGTCAGCGACATGACAGCTTTATACCTATATTTAGATATATTTTACATTCGAAAGTTATCACATACTTTCTTTTCAATAATTGTTGCAGTTGTTGATGGAACAACACATTTCCAGACAACATTCAGACAAAAACCCTTCATGAAGATTGCTAGCTGGAGTCGAAAGTTAACATCGTCTACTGTCTCCAGAGCATCTTCTGAAGACACAAAGGCCGGCCACTGTACCCTCCCAAAGTACAATGCTTTCAAAAACCACTACCATCTTAAAAAATGATGGCCGATCTCTACAAGGGCTGGAAGGTTTACGACGCCGTGAAGATCAAAAATTAAAAGTTACTTGTAGACATTATTCGATTGTAAGTTTTATGTAAAATTATGATATTTTGTGCAGGAAATAATGAAAGTCATTTTATGTTTGAATGGCGGCCTCAATGTATTTTTTTTTAAACATATCAGATCTAAGCATATCATTTTTATTAGCTCTGCCTTGCAGTAGCACCCGCGCGTTAATAGTTACTGCTCCGCCCCTTTGGGTCGTAGCGTGATGTTATATAGCCTACAACCTTATTCAAGAATTGAGCTATCAAATGCAAAAATATTTTTTTAATCCGACTGGAGTAGTTCCAGACCTTAGCGCGTTCAAACAATTATCGCGCCCAGAACGTTTTCGCGAGATTTAGTTTTTTTTTAAATGAAAATAAAAATATAAATTGTTCTAATATAACCGTATTCCCAAAAAATTGCCACCATGCCTAATATTTCTCCAAGTATCGTGGACCTAAAAATGGCGCGATTATAGGTCCATAACAGTTTAATACCTATGGACAACTACATATTAGGTACACACACAAGTAGATATTGTTACAGTGTCTCTAGCCACTCTGCAAGGTATAAAGTCAAAGGTTTTTGCCACATAGCGCGTGTAATATTGGCGATCTTTTAAAACAGTCCCAGGCTGTGCAGGTTCGACCCGCCCTGTACCAATTATTCACTTTGACGTTTGCCGTAGATAATCATCTGTCAGATGACGCCAGTGCGGAAAATAAATGGAAAAGCGAAGAATGGGACAGATTTTGAGCAGGGTACCGCTTTGTTTGATTTTAATATTGTCAGCGTTAAGACTTGGCCAGAAGTGATGGCTGTAATGGATTATATAAATTAATCTAGAAGTACACGTATCTCTCAAATTCACGCCATTTATCCCAAGAGCGGTATAGACAGAGACAATCAATCGAGGTACTTACACGTAGGTAAAAAAACTTTTTTTTGTACGGGTTGCCTTACAGCTCCGGAAACCGTGTTACGGTCCCAGGGTACCCAGCGGAAAACCAAGTCTCCCCTATTTTAGCTGATAGTATTTTGAGGCTATACTCCTAACGAGTGGCCACAGTTCTGTTGAGGTAGTGATTTGTCGGATTATATACATAGTTTTTAATTATCCGGGGTCGAACCCGTGGTCTGTCTAGTTAATGCCAGACATCTTTACCACTCGGCCCCCGACGCACCTTCTTCAATTTTAAAATTAAACAAATACATATTTTTGTCTAGGTATTTTGAATCTCTTTGCTTTTCTCTAATATATTTCATGTCCCATTATGGCTAATTTTCAAGGAATAATGAAGAGTACCTACCTGCTTTTAGTCCTACTAAGGTAGTTTTAGTCTATCCATGTAAGATCTTCAAGTGAATAGCTATAGTTACCTTTGCTCCTAAACTCCTCACTATTTATAAAACACAGTGGTAAAGTTATTTTGCTTATTTTACAATTTTGCAATTTCAGCGGGCATTAATAAGTGATTGACGATTTTAAAAACTAGACAACACCAAAAATATAGGCACCAATACGTTTTTTGGCAACGACACTACCAGCCACACTACTAGTAGTATCGTTTACAATAAACGACACTAATAGGCATCTATTTTATGTAGGTACCTATAGGTCTTAAAAATCTGTTAATTTTCTTATTTTGCCTAAAAAAATCCAACCTACAGTTTTACGCAGTCGTTTCAATTAAAAAATAATGACGAATCCTGTAATAAAATATGCAAACGTAATCAAGTCCGTACACAAGAAAGAGGCAGTACAAAAATACCTACCTACCTAAATCTACCCCTGGGAAGGCGTGCTAACCTTTTTTTTCGCAAAAACGCGACACGAAGGTTAGGGGAGGCACGCATAGTCGCACATGCGTATAGATGTCCCTCCTTCCACGGAGAATGCTGTAACAAAATAAAATACCTACCTTTTTCTGATTCTCAAATACATTAGGCTTCATCCATTATTGCTTAATAAGACCGCAGCGGCTTAATTTGTCTAATTCATTATTAGAAGAAAGAATTTGATATGGAAAATTACCGAGAACGACTAGACCAATTTTTTTAATGTTTGTAATAGTCTAAATAAGGTTTTTAGGGAATTAAAAATTCGAGAAGTTGCCCGGAATTTTGGAATATTTAAAGTGATTTTTTTCTTCTTCACGGATTGCCTTACAGCTTTTTTCTATGCGATTTTTTTTTTAACTCAAGACCATATTAGTGGATGAAAGTTGATATGGGCTCCACGGATGAAGCCAGGGTAAAAAGATGTACATACATAATATATATATATATATGGAAATCAAAAGTAAATAAATTTACTTTTAAAAAAAAGTGTACCGACTTCAAAAATTTGCACTGAAAAGTAAGAAATAATAAATATTTCGTCGTAGAATTTGAAGACGGTTGGTGCCAAATTAGGATACAAAGTAATAAACATCTAAGAAGATTAATATCTGTTCAATATTATCTATGTTTGTACTGATGATCGTAGGTTCCTAATGAATTGTCTAGATTAGTGAATTTGGGAACTAAGTTATTTCTAATTTGGCACCAACCGTCTTCAAATTCTACGACGAAATATTTATTATTATTTACTTTTCAGTGCAAATTTTTGAAGGCGGTACACTTTTTTTTTAAAAGTAAATTTATTTTTCCCTTTTAAATGATTTTGCTGCCCTGAGAGACAAACAATAACGTAAATAAAAAATAATAATAAAAAAAAAATACTGCTGTGGATGGGATTTGAACCATTGGCATCCTGAGCTGCAACATACCATATCATACCTTTAGCCGTTAGACCACCGTCGATACAAAAATTGACAAATTTGTGTCAATAGCAACCGTTGCTAAGGCTTTTCTCTGATACATAATTTTCAGCCGTAAACAGAGACAAATTACTGAATTTCTGAAAAACTACTAAACCGATTTTCGTCATTATGTCTGTAAGATAATGTCGTAAAATTACTATATCCTTAAAATAATAAGTCGTCAAAATGGGTACATATTTCATCGAGATATTAAGAAAAATGTACTTATAAATTCAGTTTTTCAAAATTTCTAAAAAACTACTGAACCAATTTTCACTAAAAAAATGGCACCACCTGTGAAGTGTACCCTTTCAAACAAAAAAAAAATTCCAAATCGGTCCAGGCGTCTTCAAGTAATCGGGGAACATACATAAAAAAATTAAGATTCCGACGAATTGTAAACCTCCTCCTTCTGTTTTGAAGTTCGGTTAAAAAGTACTACTGCCCATTTAAATCTTAGTACTTACATAGATATAGTATATTATATTTAAAATCTGTCCACTATATTATGTAATAGCTGAAAATAACAACAAAATTATTTCAGCGGTTTCGGAACCTATCTATAATCTGGACAGACATTGGAATATCCCACTATAATATTATAAACGCCAAAGTTTGTATGGATGTATGTATGTTTGTTACTCAATCACACCAGAACGGCAGAACGGATCTGGATGAAATTTCGTATAGAGATAGATTATAGTCTGGAATAGTAGGCTACTTTTTATCCCGGAAAAGTGTATGGTTCCCGTGGGACAGATTTGTTTTTATTTTTCACGGGATCCACATGTTTTTTTCCATAGTGGTAGTTTAGGGGTCAGAGAATGACATATACTATTTTTATACCGCGAAAGCTGGCGGGGGAGGGGAAAATTACAGCCACGTGATTATTTCTTTTTGTATCTATTTCCACGCGGGTGAAACCGCGGACAGAAGCTTGTAAACAATAACATTTTATTTGAAACAAACGGACAGAAATTTATTATATTAGTAGTTTCATTTTATGCATCAACCCTAAAATGCAGATTTGTTTGAAATAACTCGCTACAGTTTTTCATCATATTCTAAACACAAACAACAAAGTAAACTTGCATTAATTTTTTTCTCTGACGGACCCAAAAAACATTTCATTACATAGATAAGGAACAGCTTTTTCGTACATGTTCGTAAAATAAATAAGAATGCATTAAAAATATGAGAAGGGAATCTGCGCTACGAGTAGATAAGCCGAACTGCCTTTACCCAGGGTTGTCATCCATCATTTTGACATTTCTATTTATCACCACACCCTCACTTCCTTTTATAATTAGTCATTTTACCCTTTTATATAATGTAATTAATATACAAACAAAGTAAATGTTTTTTGTGGTTTAGCATGTTGAACTTTCTACTGAATCAAATCCCACCAATTTCGAAATTGGTAACTGAAAATTGTGAAAAATATACCCACATTGTTTTTTGTCTTCACGGGTTGCAGAAACCGTGATATTGCAGGGTACTCAGCGAAGACAAAGTCTTCTTCTATTAGCTGATGGTATTTGCGAGGCTGTACCTAACTAACTGTTATATTCAGGTAGATTTAGATAGAAAAGCCGGATTATGTATGTGTTTTTGTTTGTGAAAAACTCGTTGGTACATGGCCTATATACATAAGACATTTTTGTGAATTTTAAATCTAATAATACATCTTATCGATAGAAAGTATTAAATGTATTTTTAACCGACTTCCAAAAAAAGAAGGAGAAGGTTCTCAATTCGGACCGTATTTTTTTTTTTTTTTTTTTTTTTTTATGTATGTATGTACGTCGATAACTCCGCGAATTGTGAACCGATTTTGATGGTTTCTTTTTTAATCGACAGATAACTCTTCCGGATTGGTCCCATTTTTATCTCATAAAAATTGGTTCATTAGTTTTTCAGAAATTTTGAAAAAACTGACTTTATAAGTACATTTTTCTTGATATCTCGATAAAATATGTACCGATTTTGACGACTTATTTTTTTTAAGACATCATAATTTCTCGACATTATCTCACAGACATATGACGACAAACGGTTCAGTAGTTTTTCAGAAATTCAGTAATTAATTTCTGTTTACGGCTGAAAATTATGTATCAGAAAAAGCCTTAGCAACGGTTGCTATTGACACGAAGTTGTCAATTTTCGTGACGATGGTGTAGCGGTTAAATATAATGGGGTGCATAGGATGCACAATCACATGGTTCAAATCACATCCACAGCGGTATTTTTTTTAAATTTTCCATCAATATTTTTTTAGTTGTGTTATTATTTGTCTCTCAAGGCAGCAAAACCACTTAAAAGGGTAAAATAAACCTTTTAAAAAAAAGTGCACCGACTTCAAAAATTTGCACTGAAAAGTAAGAAATAATAAATATTTCGTCGTAGAATTTGAAGACGGTTGGTGCCAAATTAGAAACAACTTAGTTCCCAAATTCACTAATCTAGACAATTCATTAGGAACCTACGATCATCAGTAGGTACATACAAACATAGATAATATTGAACAGATCTTCTTAGATATTTACTTAGTGTTGTATCCTAATTTGGCACCAACCGTCTTCAAATTCTACGACGAAATATTTATTATTTCTTACTTTTCAGTGCAAATTTTTGAAGTCGGTGCACTTTTTTTTAAAAGGTTTATTGAAACATATAATTGGCATGCATTATTTCGTTACTCTCATCCCGCGAAAACAATGAAGGATGAGCTTCGGTACAATATCTGTATAACTACATAACTTTCATCAATGATAGAAATAACACGATACAGTAAATATGTACAATATTTTATCGCCGCCAAATGGTTAAATCAGCCACTCAATTGGATGGCTAGGCATTTAATGAAATGGCGGCTATTGGTTCAGCCGTTTCTAAAGAGCTAGCTTTCAATCAGCCAACACATTAAACGTTAAGATATTATAATTCATTTAGCAAACGGCCTAGCCATTCAATTGAAATATACAATAATATTATTTATTTTATTTTATTAAAATTTGATTTTTTCTATGTTTGTTTGCAAATATATTTATATTGTTCAAATATATCCACGGGCGGAGCCGTGGGCGGAAAGTCTAGTACTTGATAAAATACTAATTATAATATATAATAATAATAAATAATTTCAACAAGTCTCGTAATCTTTTTCAATAATTTTGTATAATTTTCTGTGAGCTGAGTAGTTGTAGTAATTGCCTCAATATCTAGCATTGAAGAGCGTAATTTAGTAAACCTACACGCTTATAGCATATAATCCTAAATTCAGCCAAAATTCCAAAATAAGCACGTTTCTAAAGTTGGCCATTGCTCTAATTTCAGATGCGTGTATCTCCTGCACGCGCACTCTAACTACTTTGCCTTAACACAGTATAAGCTCAAACTCTCTTCTCTAATCGGGAAACTCAAGACTAAATATAGTAAGTAATTTTATTATAATTATAAAGCCAATTTAATATTATAACAAGTATTTAGGTAAAATTGTTATATGCATCTGAAATTAGAGCAATGGCCAACTTTAGAAACGTGCTTATTTTGGAATTTTGGCTGAATTTAGGATTATATGCTATAAGCGTTATTATAAATATATATAAATATAATATGGTAAAAATATATAAGTCATTAAGTATTTAGGTAAAATTGTTAAGTAAATATTTGCTTTTTTAAACAAACATAAACTCCTGACCCACTCTGTTTTATTGAATGAAACTAATGTTATTAATGGTGGGTATGTTCAAATCCAGTTAGTTATTATTGAAACCAAACTGTCGCTTTTGTTTCACACATAAGTTTATGAAAAAATATGAATTTCGCAACGTATCTATCATCTATCTATCATCACGCCTTTTATCCTAAGAGGGATAGACAGAGACAATCGAATGTTTGCCATTTGTTATTTTTTTATAAATTTTCACTTCAGCCATATAAACCTTCTTCCTTAAGTCAATCTTTCATCCGTCATTATTCCAACGTGTCTAAAACCAGCGTAAACTACTTTTCTTTATTTTAGTCACAACATCATCTTTCACTCCGCATTCTTCTTTAATGACATTTGCAACGTATCCTTATTTTAGTATAAATCGATAGCATATTATTGTCAAGGTTATTACTTTTAATATTTTCTAAATTAGCAATTACAAATTAATAGAGAGGTAGAGCCTATGAATAAATATATAATTTATATTAGAATTTAACCAATAACCCCTTGATAATATTTCAAAGTAATAAATAAAATTATGTCTGCCTGTAATGAATATGAATACGTATACATGAATATACTATGATACTTTTTTTAGAATTTTAAACTCCTATAATGTTTGTTCAGAGACTCCAAAACGGTTGAATGGATTTTGATGAAACTTCCAGGAATCATAGTGAGAATTCAGACTTAGAATCGCTTTTGTTTCAACACCTAAATAAATTAAAACAATAATAAACACCGGCGATAAACTGTTAGTAATATGTATATTAATTAATCTATCTATCATCACGCCTTTCATCCCAATAGGGGTAGGCAGAGACAATCGAATGCCATTTGTTACGATCCTGACATATCTCTTTTGCTTCTTTTATATTCATCATACCTTTCATACATGCTCGGCGATTGTGTGTACTTTTAATATTTCCATCGATCAACATATTTTTTATATGTTCAATAAAAGTAGGTACATCTAGGTCGTCTCCTGACAGCATTTCCTTTTACTTCAGCCATATAAACCTTTTTAGTCAATCTTTCATCCTTCATTCTTTCAACGTGTCCAAACCAGCGTAAACTACTTTTCTTCATTTTTGTCACAACATCATCTTTTACTCCGCATTTTTCTCTAATGACATCGTTCCGGATGCGGTCAATACGCTTTATATCACACATTCTACGTAAAGACCGCATTTCCAGTGCATTTATTTTACTTTCATGCCTCTTATTCCATACTCAAGTCTCGCTTCCGTAAGTAAGTGATGGAACTAAAACAGCATTATGTATGTATGTATACAATATGTATAAAAGCATAGTCTGCCAAAAACATCTCTACCTAGATTTTCAGTAGGTAGATATGTATCTAAATAAAATATTTACAGGTATTGCGAACAGAATGCGTCCCTACACGGCACAATGGATTTTATTGCCGCACTATCACCAAGACAAATGAGAAATGCGAAATAGACAATACCAGTCCATTTACCTAACGTACATCCCTCTTGCCCTCCCGTATACACTTTCTTTTATACACAACACTTATAAAACAAAACAAAAACAAACAAATATAAACCCTATTTCTTTAGCCTTAGGTAACTTTCACTTAACAGGAAAACTCGATTCAAAACTCCAGCACTTTCTTTTACATAGGACTTATATTTGTGTATTTGAAATTTTAATTTTTGTCTAATCTGAGCTCTATTACTTAGATGTTTGAGTTCTATTTGAAATTAGATAAGAAATACTTGTGCTGTTTTGGTAGGGGGTTGTAGTCGAAAATTTATTGCGCATAAATGTACCTCAGGCTAACTCGGGGGTTGAGGGGGGCCCAGGGCCGCAGTAGGCTTAAAAATCGGAGTAAGAGGCAAGGGGTCTGTCCCCGGGCGCTTCGTTTTTAGAGTCACCAGCAACGGCCTATTTGGGGTGTTGATGGTTTTAACAGGTACGTACTCAAAATATATTTTATTAATTGACTAGTTTCTGCATACGCCTTTACTTGTATTATTTTGATATCACTGCTCACTCTATCCCATGTGAATAATGCATTATTTGTTTTCAAAACTCCTATCAATATAGGTATACCCAAATATCTGAAAGTTTCATCAAATTAATTCTGCCTATTCGAAACCTTATTTAATTTTAGACAGACACTAAATACTTGGTACTATTATTTTATTGTCTAGAGTTCTAGACAAATTGTCAAATAATTTACTTATTAGTTCAAGAATATAGACTGTGGAATTTCGATCGCTTTGGAGACGACAAACTTCAGCTGTTAAACAAAGTGTAAAAAATTATATGATATTTATTTAGGTACGTGTTTCAATTACGATATCACTTTTATTAAGTAATAGCTTTCGGGCCAGGCTTCGGAAGTTTTCCGGGATAAAAGTACTTATTTAACTGTGCAAAAAATCACGTCGATCCGTTGCTCTGTCTTGGCGTGAACGATGCACAAACAAAAAAAAAACAATCACATTTTATTATTAAGTTAGAATTTAAGTAACTATCCTTCGTGGTAAATTTTCGTTACACTTTTTAAAAAAATTCGCGGGCAAAGCCGTAACGAAAGCTAGTTTTATGTAAAGTCAAGTCCGTCCCTGTAACGCGTGCTCTGCACCCTCCCGCATTCTACGCACATCTCTCTCGCACAAACTCCAAAAAGAACTTTCCGTCGCTTTCCACCCTTTGCTTAAATTATTGCACCTACGAGTCAGCAATAGAAAATTGGTTATAACGAACAAATTCGTTACTTTTGAAATTTAAACTCTATTCTCTACAGATAGAGTACAATTTTAGGTTATAAGACTTGAGCTTGAGAACAAATTTCCCTACAGGAACTAACAGCGTCAACTGGTTATTTCATTTGATCTAAGTTTCGTTGGTAGTGCAGGCTAAATACGATTCTAACCAAATAGCACAAAGTCTAATTCAAAATGTGAATTTCCAACTAAATTTCGCCTTTTAAGAATGGAAATGCAATAACAGAAGTGGGATTGCAAAGGCGGTGGGCATTAAAAAGGCCACCCAAGGGGTCGAAAGGGGTCATTTGAGTGGGGAGGTTAAAAAGGGTGGGGATGGAGAAGGGGGGCAACACGCATCTGGAGGCACATTCCTCGCCCAGCCTTTCATTCGACTGATCGTATTTGTAATACTCGGTTCTTCGTTTCAGTACTCGTAAGAGTACATCAATAATAAAATGATTACAAATAAAATTATATTATATCTTTGAAATATTTGTTCTTTTCTTCTTATCACTGCGTACTCTTTATGATAATGGCATGTATATGAGAAATAAAAATCCGATGGCATCTACCTACTCTTTTGAGCTTACAGTCAGAAATGAAGGATGAAAAACATCCACTTAGTGAAACGCTATTGGTAGATTAATTTTCTAAATATTTCATAAATAAAAGGGAAAAATATTTTGCTTGAATGTACGATTTTTAAAATAGTCAAATATATAAAAACTTTTTTGGAGGAATACTATTATTGGTATTACACAATAGTAATAGTGGTATATATATGTATAACAATCATTTCATAAGACAGGGCGTCAGTGGTCGAGTGGGATAAACGTCGGCTCACAACTGAGAAGTCGCGGGTGCGATACCCATGTCCAACCAATGGGTTTCCGACAAACCGTACAAAGAGGCTTTTCCATCTACATACCTCAACAGAGCTGGCCACTCGTTAGATATAGCCTCAAAAAAGAAATCTATGGCTAAGTGAGGAAGACTTTGTCTTCCGCTGGGTACCCTGGAGCCGGCAACGGTTCCCGGGAGCTGTAAGACAACCCGTGAAGTTTTTTTTTCATTAGATCTATTTTCTACTACTATAGGTAATAATATTGTCGTAGAAAACAGACTTCAGATGACGCAATTTTATTAAATATCTTCACGGGTGTTAACGGCTCCCGAAACCGTGTTACCGGCCCCAGGGCACCTAGTTGAACTAAATCACAGTGGGTGCGACGAGTACACTATTCATTCATACTTAGGAATGCAACATCTTTCGTTTCCACTCGAAGGCCAAAAACGACGGGTCAGTCTGTACTGTGGCCAGCAATGCAGGAATGCACGGCCCGAGAATGTCCAACACTAGAATACCGAGCAAATTTCTGGGTCGGGCAAACACAGTACCCGGATATTATAGTGTTGGATACTCTGGGCCGTGCATTCCTTGGCTGGCACTGCTGGCAGCCTTTTTTTATTGTAAAAAATGAATTGAAGCTGGGACCTTCGCTTTATCGGATTATATCCTTTGATACCTACAACGGCTACAACTAACTGTTAAATTTTTTCGTGTAATTTTTGAGAAATTGTACGGTGTAAGAACAAAAAGTAGCAGTGAGGGAGGTAACCGGTTATCAGATGGGACGTAATTTTTCATTACATTAGCATGCGAAAGTCGTGCGCGCGTGAAGATAAAGCCCTCGCTCGCCCGCCCCTGTACCAAGTTATACCGATTAACAGCGATACTTACGGTTTTTTTTAATAAAAAAAAATCCAAAAAGTTGTAACCTCAAAATGTTAATAGATATTGAAGAATTTTTATTTTTTTGTACAAATTGGCAAAAGAGGGACTTGGGAAAAAATTTTTTGTGCACTATTTTCACTCATGGGGAGCTGCGGGCAAAGAATCGATAACAAGGCATAACAAGTAGCAAATACCATGCCTATCTATACTATGTCATGTCACTCAGGGATATCGTAGCTTTCTATTAGTAAAAAAATTTTTAGAATCGGTTCATTTAGTTTTCATTACAAACAAAAAATCAAATTTTACCTCTTTATAATTTGATACTTATTATAAATAATATAATATATAAAGTTTGGATGTAGGTGTTAATCTCTCAAACGACTGAACTGATTTTAAAAATTCTTTCATGAAGTACCTATACTTAATCAAGACATAAAGTTCACGTTTGACTAGTGAGTAAATACAAAATTTATTTTTCACCTCTCCAGCACGAAAAGATCGGTTATGGTGCGTAAAAACTCGCAGCAAAATCACTTTTTGAAACTCGCAGCAAAATCGTTTTTTGCTGCGAGCGTGAGACAAAGTGATTCAAATTTCGAACACCACCTTTTGAGTACTCGGCACTGAAAAAAATAAACTAGGCGATGGTTCGTTCAGAAACTCATTTTGGCCTAGCAATTTAAATTTATAAATCTATTGCCTTTTTAAAGACGTAATATTTAAAATAAATATGTATTTAAAAATATCATGTTTGGTTTTCATAAAAAATTAAATGTCAAGCAGTGCAGTTTCCGAACGCAACATCTAAATAAAAAATAAACTTATAAAACGAAATGGCGGGAATCAATTAATAATTAAAAAATAACTTTGCTCACTTGTTGAACAAATAACTAAATTAGTATTTGTAGGAGAGGTACAAAAAATACACATTCTTAGCCCGTAGCGTAATGTAGGTATGAATAAAGCAACTAGAGTTTAGAGGTTTAGCTAGAGTTAACCCGCAGGAAGTGTTGTCTATTTAGGGACGTGGAACAGCAAGCGGTAATGGTATAATTTCTTCAATCCAATTTGTCCAATCCCCGGCGCGTCGCTGTACGGTCCACCGAAACCGTCTACAGACTCGTCCAATTCTTGTAACGAACGGTCCGCCTAGATCATCCGGCGGCGGAAATGGGACATTTTCGGTGCGATGCCGGACCACCTAACTTACACCCTTCCCCCCATTGTACGAATTAAAAAGATTTAAAAAGTCAGGTTAAAACGTATCGTGAATTTTTTTAACCGATACCCCGTTTTCTACCGATATTTTCTTAATTTTTAAAGTTTTTCATTTATTGATGTGTTTAAAAATAAAAAAAGATCTAAAACTAATATTGTATTTCATGTATATTTGTACGTACTCTATTTAAATCTTTATATGTATTTATGTTATTAACCCCATTAATTTTTGACAATTTTCTCATAAATAAATACTTAATTAATAAAATTTCTAAGAACAACAAGTTACAATGCTATTTCATTGAGACAGACAAAAAAAAAAGCGATAACGAAAAGATAAAAATGTCGTGGTACACGGGCGGGAGGGTGTTGGAATCCCTGAGGAAATTAATAGGGAACTTGCTAGACCCTCTCGCAGAGCCCTCACGGACCAACGTCCAACAAGGCAATTAGTCCGCGCTTCCAATAACAGATGGCGACACTTTCATAAAATAAAATAAACAAATAAAATGTAGTTTTTAAATTATTTTTAAGACAAAGCTAATATGCTGAGTCCATGATAAGTTACTGGCATGTATTGCAATATTTTATTATGATATGTTTTATTTAAAATATATTTGAATCTTGTATCAATGTAGTATTATCAGATTTATTATTTACGCATAAATTTACCTAGTTACCTACTCGAGAACTTAATAAAAACGATATCATTTCGTTATGATTATTATACCCGCTTTGGATAAGTCAAAACATTTTTATTCCTTGGTTAGACAGCTTTTTGACGTCTCCAAAGCGATCAAACAAAAGCCTCAAAATCCACAAACTTATCCTGACCCGGTGGCCAAAAGTAGAACTAATTATACAATAATAAGTAAATGTTCATGTTTCTTCTACATATTGTTCTTTCTACCTAAAATGAATATGGCCAAGCGTTACAACGTGCATATTATATACCCACTTTACATTGAAAAATCATTTTTATTGGCAAAACATGCGACAACAGCGACGCTGTCACCGGGCCAGATAAGTTTGTGGAACTATCTATCTATCTATCATCACGCCTTTCATCCCAAGAGGGGTAGGCAGAGACAATCGAATGCCATTTGTTACGATCTTGACATATCTCTTTTGCTTCTTTTATATTCATCATACTTTTCATAAATGCTCGGCGATTTTGTGTACTTTTAATATTTCCATTTAATATTTAATAAGTTTGTGGAACTATACATCAAATTGTTTCGGATCATGTTTTACAACCACGTGACCTAACTAAACTGTACTTCACTCTGACGAAACCAAAGAGTTTATATACTTATTGTATACAAACTCCTTGAAGTATAAACTCCTTGTAGAAAACGAAGCGTAATTAGCGTCTTTCGTGAACGCAAAGTTTGCGTCTGCCCATACCATGTAGATATCGCAAAAAAATGGTGATAGTTTTGGTTGGTTGTTGTTTTTCGGGTTTTTTATTATTTAAGTAGTTAAAATGCATAAAGTGAGCTTCTTATGGGCTGCGCAAACTTTTCATATAATTATTATATGTTATGAAGTTTCTGCATATAATATTAGGATTTAGCGTTACGAGAGAATAGAATACTAGCGTTCGTACATTGTCTAAGGGGGCTGGATATCTCAATTTAGGCACAGAATATTATATTATATTTAATATTAATACTTCATAGTTCAGAGTCAATTAAATGCATAATGTAAATATAAAAGATGTGAAAGATGTCAGTCAGGGTCGTCGCAAATGGATGGTCTCTTGGTGTAATGGATAAAAAGCGTGGTAATAAAAAACTAAATAAATTACCTAAAAAAAATAGTATTGAATAGGTATCTACAATATCACATCACGCAGTAAGTTGTTATATAACTAGAGTGGTACTAAACACCTAAAAAATGGCAAGACTTGAAGTAAGTCATATGACTGACTTGTGTTTAGTCATATACTACGCACTAAACTGACTTGACGTGTTTACCAATATATCAAAATGGTGATTTGTGTAGTTACTTCTTGTAAATCTCGTTCGGTCAGAGGTCTTAAACGCATTGGAATAACTTTTCACAGGTAAGCTGGCCATTTATATTTACTTTGATAAGATTATTCAATTAAAACAAGATTATTAATAAAATTATTAAAATATTATTTTGTTTATTTTTTTATCACTATGTTGCCACTTGAACTTTTTTTTTTCCTCCCAGATTGTGTGGAAGTATGATTGAAACTATGATGAACAAATGAATAAATTATGTATTTAATTGTAGAAATGTTATATAATGTACTAAATATTATATTACTATTTT
This sequence comes from Nemapogon koenigi, assembly GCA_963924495.1. Classification (NCBI taxonomy): domain Eukaryota; kingdom Metazoa; phylum Arthropoda; class Insecta; order Lepidoptera; family Tineidae; genus Nemapogon; species Nemapogon koenigi. The sequence continues at coordinate 8,303,251 of OZ004647.1, read as the reverse complement.
TTAGAATTCCGAAAGATAAAATAAGAAGGGATAAATGGACCCAAGCCATTCGTTTGTTAAGATTTCAAACGAATTGGCTGCCTAGCTCTTACTCCGCCATTTGTTCGAAACATTTTAAAGATGAGCATAAGAATATACCTAAGACTGCTAATGGCAACGTGACCCTAAAAAAAGATGCTGCTCCTGTTCTAACTCCATCAACGCGTTGTACCAGCTCCAGCAATGACTGTGTAGATGTGTCGCCCGGTTTGAATGTTTCTAATTTTTCAGAACGCTATTTTGTAATACTCCTCTTAAGTAATTCTTAGTACGCCGATTTAAGTTTTAGTTAAAGCATTTGGATTATTATTATGACATTGTGTCTTTGTACTTGTTTTTTTTTTATTGAGAAAATATGTATATGAATTACGTACTGAGGAATAGAATCTTTTATTATTTAATATAGTACCTACACTTATAGCTGAATAAAAAATGCGATGCGTGTAATTAGTCTACATACACGTAAAAAGTGAAATTTCTTGAGGTTATATATAATTGTATAATAATAATATGTTTACAATAAGTAAATTTAAACGATCCTTAAAATTAAAGTTTCATTAAAATCCATTCAGCCGTTTTGTAGCTATAGTACTAGAATTATCTAATTCCAAGTTATAGTATTAAAATCCATTGAGCCAAATACCGACTTACACCCGGGTGCTTTGAAACTGCATACCCAATTTTAATTTAGCCATAGTCATTGGTCATACCATTCATTAATGTTCGTTCATTCATTCATTCAATGTGGGAAAAAAGTTTTAATATGGGGGCAACACTAATTTATTTTCATTCATTATATTTCTATCTTTGTTCAACTCCTTATGTCACAGTAATTTCCACGGTAGGTGAAAGCGAGACAAGTATACGTTTGGCATGCTTGTTGCTGCTTTTCAAAAGCTACGTCTTTAAAGACGTGGACTATGCCAATTTTATTGCAATAAGATGTATAGGGCCTGCGACTCTATACATATAACAACTCACTGACATCACGTATTAAAATAAAACCTACAACTTGTAACTTCGTCCAGTAATTGGCTGCGCTAGTTTAGTCTAGGTTTTCACGCAAGTCTGGATCTAATTAATTTGTACCAGAACATAAAGCGGCGCCGGCATAAAACTCCAAACGTAAAATTTATTTACGAAATAGCTTTTAGAGCAGGAAGTTAAGCTTTGACTTTACTTAAAAGATTCCATTAAAGCATTGTTAGTATGCAACACAGGGAAACAATTAAATTATTTTGTAAAATTTCAGTTATTTTATTAAATTGTAATATGCATCTTTAAAGGACCCCGCAGAATCTGTATGGGAAATGGGTCCCGGTCAAATTGCACCAAACTTTACGAAAATAGTCGCGAGATATCTTCCTCAGAAGTTTATCGCTGTCCAGCACTTATGCGCACTATTACGTCCCGCTCTTTTGTTCCTCTTTCCGCGCTTCTGTCCCTTTCGCACGGAGCAAATCGCGAGATACTCTATCTATTTCTTTTATATTGATCGAATCTATTTTTATTCATAAAACATAAATAGGCAATTTACCTACCTAATAACAAATTACCTATATACAATTATTGTACATCCACTACCCAAAAAATGCATTGTTTTTTAAAACAAGTTATTTTCTCGGTCTAGGGTTCGAACCAGACTTGTGTCACTGATTACTAAGTAGTAGGTGCCCTAGGATAAATAATAATGTCGTTCATATTATTGAAGGGTCGCGGGTTTGATCCTCACATCCGACCATGTACCAATGGGTTTTATAATAAAATATCTATGTACATTATCCGACAAACCGTACAAAGAGGCTTTTCCATCTACATACCTCAACAGAGCTGCCTCTAAAAATCTTCGGCTAAGTGAGGAAGACTTTGTCTTCCGCTGGGTATCCTGGGGCCGGCAACGGTTCCCGGGAGCTGTAAGGCAACCCGTGAATATTTTTTTCATATTATTGCATTTTAAATCCCTGCCTAGAATAGCACTCAAAATGAAACGATATTATTTCACTAAGTTTCTGTTGCCAGATTTATCTCTACGTATTTCTAAACTATGTCCTCGTTAATTGCAGAATCAGCGTTAGCCGCAGTGCTTGTCTGAAATTATCTCTGGGCTAAGGAAATCAGCTTGCGCTCTGGCGCGAACAAATTTAGCTGAGGATCGGAACTTTTGCACAATTACCATGGAGCCGCCGCAGAGAGATGCCTTCGTGCCAGAGACGTGGTATGGTTAGCAAAATTAGTTTTTTCTTAACTGTCCGCGGTTTCACCCGCGTGGTAATAGATCCAAAAAGAAATAATCCCGTGGCTATAATTTGCCCATCCCCCGCCCGCTTTCGTGGTATAAAAAGTAGTATATGTCATTCTCTGACCCACTACGCAAAAAACTAAAACAAATCTATCCCACGGGAACCATACATTTTTCCGGGATAAAAGTAGCCTATGTGCTATTCCAGACTATAATCTATCTCTGTGCCAAATTTCATCTAGATCCGTTCAACCGTTCTAGCGTGATTTAGTAACAAACATACAAACATCCATACAAACTTTCGTGTTTATAATATTAGTGGGATAATATTATAATTGCGAAAATGCGTTTGTTTAGTTTTTATGTAAAACGGAGCGACGAATGGTTCAAGGTATTTTTTTGCACAGAGGTACTTGGAGAGTCTTAGGGCAAATATTCTGTTTAATTCATTAATAAATCTATCTTGTACTATATTAAATTTCCTGAAAGCCATTTTAGTAGGATTTGTCGTATTTCGAAGAAAATGTACGAAAGTTTATTGAAGTTTGTGTGATATTTTTAAAATCCTGCAAGAGAAATTACGTAGGTAGGTAGAATGTACTGGATCACTAGCCTCAGAAAGATTTTTTTTCTTTCTTCAGGGGTTGCCTTACAGCTCCTGAAACCGTGTTACAGTTCCAGGGTACCCAGCGGAAGACCAAGTCTCCTTCGTTTAGCCGATGGTATTTGTGAGGCTATACCTAACGAGTGGCTAGTTCTGTTGAGATATATTTAGATGGAAAAGCCTCTAAGTGTGGTTTGTCGGATTATGTACATACGTTTTTAATTAAAAACCCATTGGTACATGGCTGGGATCCGGGATCGAACCCGAGGTCTGCCTAGTTAATACCAGACATCTTAACCACTCGGCCATCCACCGACGCACCTCAGAAAGATAATCGGCTAAATGAGAAATACTTACCTTATTACTTACTAATATATGGAGAATAATTCGCTAGAAACTCCATAGGTTGTAGTCAAATATATATAATGTTTTGCTGTCTTATTTCTAGAACCAATATAATAGGTATTAAATTTTGATGAAATTCTCGCGTTTTTATATGTCTTAGAAAATAATAAAAGAAATATTTTTGCCATCAGTACATACAGAGAAGTTTACCACACATAATTTATAGGCACCAAAGGATAGAAACGCTGTCTAACTTTCCACTTTCCTCGTATTTTACATGTAATGGATATTTATGAGTGGTTTCAACTTTATCGCCGACGTAACTTGTTAATTGCAACTACGCAGCGCTTCTAGGTACAGTAGTTTTCAACTCCGCCTACGAACGCATATTAATGGCTTGGTAACTATCTACTTTGAAACTTACCTAACTAGTCCTAGATTGTATAATGACTAGAGTATATAGGTTACATAAATATCTCTGACTAGATTCTCCGCCCCCGGCTCCGCCCGTGGATATATTGAAACAATATAAAATATAGCCTATGTCACTCAGGGATATCGTAGCTTTCTATTAGTGAAAGCATTTTTAGAATCGGTGCAGCCGCTTTTGAGTTTATTAATTACAAACAAACAACAAAAAAACAAATTTTACCTCGTATAATACATGGGTTTTTCTAATTAAAAACATACATAACCCGACAAACCACAATTAGAGGCTTTTCCATCTAAATTATACCTCAACAGAACTGGCCACTCGTTAGGTATAGCCTAACAATTACCATCGGCTAAAAGAGGACGACTTAGTTTACCGCTGGGCACCCTGGGACCGACATAAAGATATTTTTTAATACTTTGTGATTTTCAATTAGCTTATTATTAATATACTTTTGAACAAAATAAAATGTCATCCGACCAGCTGATATTTGTATATAATGTATTCTCTAAGATTTTCACAGTAGGTAGGTACAGTTAAAATTATATTCTTTATCCTTTTTATACTTCGGAAGAAACATAATAATAGAAATGTATACTAGCAACTATATTATGGCCAACTTGTTATTTATATGGACGTTGTTTCCACGGTAATATAGTACCAAAAATGTAAATTAAAATCCATATAGGTACAAAAAACATAAAGCAATTAGTGGAGCAGAAATTCTTAATTAAATGCGTGTAGCAGACATCGGTCAAATAAAGACACTTTTATTTGTCGTAGGCCTCCCTCCAAGCGAGGCTCTCAAAAGGCACGGAATAAACAAACTGTCAAATAAATAAGCAAGGGTCGGACTTCATTATAGAACACATCTGTATAATTTTGTACGTTTTTTGGAATGTACACTTGCTATGGAGGTCATTATTTATTTTGTTCCTTACGCAATGTTTCTATATTACCCAAAAATCTAAGACACCATTAACTTTTTGTCAGTTGCTCATATTAAACAGAACATGTGGCTAGCCTGTTTTTTTTAAATATTTAAGAATATAATAAAATATATTTTGGGATAATATTACCGTAACATTATACCAGCTATTAGGCAGCATTAGAAAAACCTTAAACTATATTAATTATAATAAATATAATAAATAATAAAATAAAAATGTTTATGAAATAGACCTAGATATGTCATCGGATTAAAAAAAACCGTACGGTCGACGACTCTATTTGCCCTCCGCGCCGAAGCACAAGAAGTCGATTAAAGGCTATTATATATGATCAATACGTGAAAGTATTTTCTCGTTGACGTAATTTCCATAGTTCAGGGTAAATCTTATATACCTACCTAATTGAAACCTAGAGTGCCAACCTGTGGTGCCAATATATTCATAATTCTGCCCCCGTGGATATTTTCGAACAAAATAAAATATAGCCTATATCACTCACAGATATCGTAGCTTTAAATTTTTAGATAAGTAAAATTATAGTCAGCCAGGTAACCTTCTTTTGAAATAGATAAGTATAATTATTCCTATATTTAAAACTGGAACTGTAAACCTTTATGTAAAACAGTAGATATTTTGCTACTACTTTTTTGTAAAAAAACATGTTTTCTAAACTCTGTTAACAATGATTCTACTTGAAAGCGAGAAATATTTTTTAAACACCCAAACTGCCTCCTTGTGTGAATTTCAATTCTACCATACCCCGTCACGAACAAAGAACATTTATATTAAAAAACTCCGTCGGACCGCGGTCAGATAAAGTCGACAAACCAAAGATAAGGAACTTCAAATTGGTGTAGATGTGCAATTAGGCATTAAATTACCGGGTGAACTATTTAATTTGTCTTTGGGAATAGAATTTGCTTTTTACAGTAATCATTATTCTAGGTCCGTGGGGTTCAAATGCTAAAAGAAACTATGTTGAAAAGAGGGCTGACTAGATTCCTTCTTTGCTCAACTAATCAGCATCGTGACAATATTTTTGCTAGTATTCCATGCGGGCCTGTATAATTTAGCAATTTTAAATTTAATATTTTTATTATATTTCCCTTCTACACAGTCGGTCTCTCATTACTGAGGATCGTGATTCCGACTCATCAACTTCTCAATTATCTTCCTCCATCGGTTGCGGTCATCAGCCTGATGAAGGGTTGTGATTATATAGGTGTTGAAGGGTGATTTAATGAAAATGAATTAATAAAAAAATCATGAAATAAAGTTAATAAAATTATAGGGATTTCTTTTTTATGGGAGGTACCCTGGAACCAAAACCTACCTGCAACCCGGCCGTAGCTATAGTCTCTCTGCCCCTAAATTTATAAAGAAAATCGGGCCCTAGGGCAGGTGGTGAGCAGGTGGAAAGCGCTCCGCTACGGGCCGGCCGGACAACTCATCTGAGAGCTAATCTCAAGCCAGGGTGGAGCTACCTACTAGCCTCAGGGCCTAACTGGGGGACAACCCAACTTAAACAAAAAGTTTATAGGACAACACAATTTATTTCCACTAACTATCCACTTCACTTCACTTCCAACTCTGAACAGAAGTACCGGCGAATAGCTTGGCAGGGCCGCCAAACTCGGGTCCACGCCCGTCTCAACCAATTCGACCAGTGGGTCGGTAGGCCTCGCAGGAGGATACTCTCGCTCGGGGCACACCACGTGCAGGTCGAATTCCAGCAACCACTTCTCGGGTCGCTGGCCACGATCAATTCTCCGTCCCCGGATCCTCATGGATTTCCAAATGGAGATTTAAAATTTAACTTTTACAATAAAAAATAAAAAGCGTCCATCTGCTTTAATGGTGGGTAGTCAAAAAAAATATAAAAAAGATCAATCTATCTGATTGATAGTCAACGCTCCACTGACTGTCAAAATTGACTGAAATAAAACTTTATAAAAAGTCAGTGGGCGTTGACCTCCTTGGCTTAGGGTCACAATAACAAAAACAATTTATGTAACGGCAAGTGAAGCTTGCACGTTACAGTGTCCAGGTTATCGGGCACTTGACCGGACCATCGTTTGAGGCTTCGTCCTCGAGGTCTCTTTCCCTCCACCCTGCCCATCGCCACAATCTTACACTTGTTACACTGTTTTCAGAAAAGTAAGCGTATTGATGATTTAAAAAAATAACCATGCTATAAATAAATAACGAATCATTTAACGAAAAAATACATCATTATTTATATTATAAGACAAGTATGTTCCTCTAAACGTAAATAAATATTTATCAGTAATCAAATGATGTATTTGCATTATCAGAATCAGTGAAAATACGTTTGAACACTACAACAACTACACTTACTCGTCTTACAACTATTTGTGTGATAAATCTGAAATCGGATCTAGTGCGTAAACTATCATACAAATATTTCTACGACTATTCGGAACGTATTTTCACGCATTCGGATAGGATGCAGTGCGAAACCGCACTGAATCTAAAAATAAAGAGTTCTCGAACCTTTTCTTTTTGTGGTGATAGTTTCTATTCTGGGGGTAGAGCCGCTGTTGATTCTGTTTCCTGAATGGTGATTGGAAGAATAATTATTATTCGGTTCAGTTATTCTTAGAACTCCATATTTTTTACCCCATTGACTATCTGCATAATCTTTAATCTATGTCTCCAACGACCGCCCAACTCATTACTTCGCCACCCAAGAGTGCTCGCCCAGGGTCTCCTGTTTGTCCAACTTCGACTTTCCAAAATTCGGCCGTTTCATTTAACTTTGCCTGAAGTGTAATTTAAAATCGGATTATGTGAGCCCGTTGATTGGTAATTAAATCCTTTTGTGGAGCGCCGTTTAGCGTGGAGATTGAACATTAACTAAATTATAATTTAATTTAATCATTAATCTCATGTTTTTAGATATACCTACATTTTAATTAATATTATTTAAAATAGAAAAATAATTGTAACATTTGGTCGTTCAGTCGCGGTTGTCTTAAACTTTAACCATTCGATTATTGCTGGTTTTCAAACGGTACTTACCGAAAATTTTGAAATCGTTTATATTGTTATTTATAAAAAAGGCATCACCATTTAAAAACTGTTTTGAAAATATTCAGTTAAGATTACGAGGGGAGCTCATAATGTTATTCTATACTAATTACTAGCAGGCCTATGTAAATTACGCGATAACTGTATGTCTTGGGTTAAAAACTAAAATTGTTTTCTAAAGATAGATATATTATATGCGTATTTTTAACCAACTTTGCGACTCTAATACTTTTAATATATTTATTAATATACAATTCTAAGTCATATATTTCATAGATTTTAAGAAAACATTAACTACAACATGCTTTTTTAATAGTTTTTGCATAATACTCATAAGGCCAAAGTCCGTATCGTGTATTATAGCAACACAGGTTTTGTCGAAAAATATTACTTTCTTCATGTTTCTGGTACATGAATCTTGGTCTATCTTATCTTATCCTTGGTTTTCTTATCGATTTTAACAGATGGACATCTTGTTTACATATATCTAAAGAGATATGGACAAATACGGCTTATTTTGTCCATATCTCTTACAGATATTTCATTGATGTGTCCAAAGAAAAAAATAACCATAGTCCTATTGTCCAATGGTACTATGGAAAACTTCATTTACTTCTATATTCATTTTTCGTAGGCCCTAATAATCTATATCTACTAATATTATAAAGAGGTTTTGTAAGTTGGTAATCTAATTCTGAAAATTATTTCACTAATAGGAAGCTACATTATCCCTAAGTGCTATTATATAGGTTAAGGCAAGGTTAAGACGTCTGGTATTAACTAGGCAGACCGCGGGTGCGATTTTTTATCCCGGCCATGTACCAATGAGTTTTTTACAATTAACAATCTGACATAATCCGACAAACCACATAGAGGCTTTACCATCTAGGTATATGTACCTCAACAGAACTGGCCACTCGTTAGGTATAGCCTCACAACTAAAAGATGGTAAAAAGGGTCTTGCGCTGGGTACCCTGGGACCGTAACATTGGAAGCTGTAAGGCAACCCGTGAAGAAAAAAAAATAAAACAAAAAAATAACACCCAAAATAATGCTTTAATGGTTATTCAAGTATTTTCTTAACGAAACTAATAAAGAAATGCTAACCCCATCATACAAGTCATATAATATGCCTGTAAATTTTTGCATATACGTGTACATTTTTAATAGTCCTTTTTTAAGATTGATTGCGAGAGAAAAAAAAATACAATTTATAAAAAATTACAGTAAACCCACGCACGAAAAACAGTATCCCGTTAACTCAAACCTTTTCCCTCACAAAATTAAAATTCTCAAACAAAACCCGTACTTTGAAAAAGATATATGAGGGTGTTCTTTCATCTTCCCTCGGCGGGTAACCTTAGTTGTTTGCGGACGGGTCCGCGGGGGAAAAAAGGGGTAAATTTACCCAAAACACCCCTCCCCCCTCTTTTAGGGTAAGTGCGGGAGGGCAAAGTTAGGGGCCCAGACCTCTGCGGCGGTTATTTATGGGTCTCTCGAGCGGGGTAAAGTGCCCGCTGAATATAAATCCTGGGCTGGCAACGACTTAAAATGTTAAAATAAGAATGGTAGGGTCGAAGCGTAGTGTGGAATCTTCAAACAAATTGGTCTATTTACTTTTTAATTTTATATAACAGGTAGATAATCTCTATATACCTACCTGTCCTAATTGGATTATATATATGGTTTCAAAATTAGTTTTCACTTCAATAATAAATACACATTTTCCCATTGAGGGCTTTACTACAACGAAAATGGATGTTAGTATATCTATCTGTCTGTTTATGACTTATAGACTCAAAATCTACTGGACCGATTTTGATACGGTTTTTACTAATAAATAGACTGATTCACAAGGAAGGTTTATGTATATAAAACATTATGTCTTTTAGGAGTGGAGCAGTAACCAATAATGTCAATGTTCCTTATTTGGCGAATTCGGTATGTAAAGTAAAAGCTAAGGTATGATTTTTATATTTTTATTTTAAAGAGTAAGCTATTTTAAGAAACTAGTTTGAATATTTTTGATTTCTATACAGTAGCTTTTTTATAATAAATTATCAAAGTTTTAGTTAGCACTGATGACGTCATTTTGTCGGCTGAATACTTCAATACCTTTGATATGTTGGTACAGAAAAAAGAACATCTGTGTTCTTTGACTTTGACATTTAACAAACAATAGTGTTGCCGTCTCTAAATCCTACAAAATCTACCAAAACCTACCACTTCTACATAAAACATATTAAAACAACAACAAAGAAACACATCTTTACGGCTTTTATACCGTAGTCTGCATAGTTGTTGTGATACAAAATATATACAAAGGTCAAAGAATATCCTACCATAAAAAATGCTTAAACATTCTTCCTAAATAATAAACTAGATTAGTTATAAAAAATACTGAAATAGTACTATATCTAGTAACAGGGTAACATTGGTTGACAAGTTGACAAGTAAATATTTTGCTTTTATTTAGCCGATATAATGACGTCATTCATAGGTGAAATGTAGGTTAAGTAAATTATTTGTTTTTGAAAAAATAAAGACAATCTCACGATTTTAAGAGTTATAAATTGAAAAATATGGATTATTAAACCAATATCTCGAAACGGTTTTGGATTCAGCATACCTTAACTTTTACTTTACCTACCGAATTGTGTCGGGTAAAAGTCCTCGGGCAAAACCGGGGCGGGTCGCTATGACATGCTCAAAGAACTCATATTTTTATATTACTTTGCGAATTTGCGACACAATAACATGTTGACCATGTTGGAATGGCTGCGCTCGTTCATAGACTCATCACTATTGCTTAAATTAAAACCATAAAGTGGTAGTCATTTGCTTGCCTAACAATATAAAAATACAGGTGTATAAAATCTAGTAGCGTTATTAGTACATTTTACTAACAACATCATTTTTCAATCCACATGCCACACTAAACTTCCATATTAATATTATAAATGCAAAAGTAACTCTGTCTGTCTGGCTGGATATGGAGAAAGCTTGAACCCTAGGGAAGGACATAGGCCACTTAAAAAAATCCATATATAAAATAGGGCTTGAAAGTTAAGTATGAGCCCCACTAGCGAAGCCCGGTTCAGAAAGCTAGCGTGGAATAAGTTTTGCAGCGCATATTCTACATAGAGAAATTTCACAGCATATATCTTACTTGAATATCCCATATTACAACCCCAAGTCTCGCTTCCATACTAGTGTTCATATTACATCATTACAAACACTGCCTCAGATCCTACATTACCTAACAACATTTAAGTTGTCGAATTGTCAGGTGGCTTACCAATCACTTCACAATATTAAAACATTCCTAAAGAAAAATAGTGCTTTCCTTTTTTTGGCTCGTTTGGGGATTGAACTTGGACCTTCAGTTTCAATCATCATACTATTATAAGTATAAAGAGAAATTGTTGTTTGTTCGTGTGTTTATAAAAACCGCTAGAAATATTTAAAAAAATATTTCACTGTTTGTGACATTATTCCAGCTTATCTTTCCGCCCCCGGCTTCGCCCGTGGATATTTTCGAACAAAATAAAATCTCATTAATAATATAGTTTCCTATTAGTGAAAGAATTTTTAGAATTGGTTTTTTAGTTAAAGAATTAGTTTGGGAGACTCCCTACATACAAACATTCAAAATTAAAATCTTTACCTCTTTATATTATTATACCTAGATAAACATGGGCTATGTTTTTTTTAAATAAGTAAAGATTCCGTATTTGTTTTCACATTTCAATAATTTCCACAGGCAAAGCCGAGGTTAAATCTAGTATTAAGTATATACAATACATATTATAAATAGCAACACCCCATCAACCCAATATCTACGCACCAACACGCAACGTAGCAAAATTTATTCAGAACCGTCTGTTTCACTAAAAATTTTAAAGCGCCGACGTGACAGCGCACAGAATCCCTCATTAAACCTTCACACATCCACCCAAAGTAATTACTTACACAATAATATGGATTACGGGAAAATTTCACGTTACGAAAAGGGTCTGAAATATCTTATGAAAGAATAAATAATGAGCACGCTGAAAGAGGCCTTTCAAACACGTTATAATTGATATAAATTTTTCGCAAGCTTTCGCTAAAATTTAGGGAGACGCCTTTGTTTTTAGACAAAAGGAATGATAAACAGGGGAGTGAAGCAATTTCGACTATGTTGGATGGACAATTTAATGGCTTCCATACAAATAAATATGATGGAACAACTTTCTTTAAGAAGTGCTTGTACTTGTAAATTATTTTTCTATTTTCGCTCTCGGTCACTTTTCATATGTCTAGCCTCAAAATGGTAATAATGGTTAGCCACTTGCTGTTCTTTTGTACTATCTATTTTGGAAAGCATTGCTAATTTTCTTTCGCTGCCTTTACCTTGTCTTCCGCTAGGTCACCTATATGACCATTAAAAATATGAATAAACTAAGTTTTCGCCCTGGCTTTGCCCGTGGAAATTTTTAAAAAGTTTTCCGGAATACCTAGTACCTAGTCACTCTCAGGCCCTCCATCTATCTCTGTGCAATAAATCACGTCAATCTGTTGCTCCGTTATGGCGTGAAAGAAAAACAAACAAATGTTGCCCGCGACTTCGTTCACGTTGTATTAAGAATACAAAGTTAAGACTTCACCCCCTAGGGGATTAATTTCAAAAAAATTTCCTTACGCACTAAGAAATATATATTCCAAATTTCATATTTTAATCTTCAGTGGTTTAGGGCGTGCGTTGATTGTCAGTCAGTCAGTGACACGACAGTTTTATATATTTAGATAGGTACTAGCTGTGCCTTGCGGTTGCACCTGCGATAATGGTTACTGCTCCGCTCCTTTGGGTCGTAGCGTGATGTTATATAGCCTATAACCTTCCTAAATAATTGGGCTATCAAATGCAAATAAGAATTTTTCAAATCCGACTTGTAGTTTAGTTCCAGAGATTCGTTCCATCCATATATTCATTAGCATGAGTATTCCATATGTATGTATTAAATACTTTATCTATTTGGAAAGCACTTCTCATTTTATGTAATTAGTTATTCACACACATAAGCGAGGTAACGAAAAAAATCTATTTGCCTCTTGTGAGAGAACCGCAAAAGACCCTCTGTTAAAAGTAAAATAAATACGATAAAAAACCCTTAGTACAGCTGTCGGATTCCGTAGTCTCAGCTCCATTAATGAGGGTGGCCATACGAATAGGTATTGTAGAAAGATTGAATTTTATATGGCCAGCTGGGAAGCTTTTTGTCGATGGATGGATGGGACGTTTCTTTGATAGGTGAACAGTGTTTTTCGTCGCCACACAAAATTACCATTTTATTTCGTTACCACCGTTTAAACCGATTTCGACCGCGTTTTATTATTTACTTCTAACAATGCTATTAAAAGAAACTAAGAAGACAAATAATTTTATATGGCATAACCGAAAGAGTTACTAGGTGTACTTTTACTGAACATATAAAAAAAATGTTGATTGAAGGCAATGTTAAAGGTACACATAATCGCCGAGCATGTATGAAAGGTATGATGAATACAAAAGAAGCGAAAGAGGTATGTCAGGATTGTATCAAATGGCATTCGATTGTCTCTGCCTACACCTCTTGGGATAAAAGGTGATGATAGATAGAAAAAACAAAAAGTTTTCGTTTTTATGTATCCCCAAAACAGTTACACGTCTTCTAATTACAATTACTCTTTATCCCAGAAGCATGATGAGTTAACAGGTATATTCCAGTGGTTCTGGGTTCGAATCTCTATTAAAAAAGTACAAGGTACTTCTAGTCATGTAAATAGTATGTTTATTGCATGATTCTCGATCCAAATCTACTTGAAAATGCAAACAATTATGTCCGTTCTAGCAAATCAAAATTAATATTGATACAAAATCATCGAGTCATTTGTACAACCCTAGTCACAAAATGCAAGACGAGAATAAATTTCTCCAATTTGTCGTTGAACACCGCAGATCCAATTAAATCTATTCTGCTGTAATCGGAACCATCTGGGTCCGCACTCCCTCTCTCTCTTTATTTAAACCGACTAGGTGTGGATGCAACTTTGTATATAGCTTAGGCTTATCGATCGCTATTTTCTAACTGCGTTAATTATAATATTACCGGATTACATTTTTGGTTAGCGTTGAATAAAATTTTGCATGAGTTTGGGAAATACAGGTGTGTCGGTGGCCGAATGGTTAAGACGTCTGGTATTAACTACGCAGATCATAGGTTCGATCCCGGATCCCGGCCATGTATCAATGGGGTTTTAATTGAGAACTTATGTACATAATCCAACTAACCACACTTAGAGGCTTTTCCATCTAAATATACTTCAACAGAACTGGCCACTCGTTGGGTATGGCCTCACAAATACCATCGGCTAAACGTGAGAAACTTGGTCTTCTGCTGGGTACCCTGGAACCGTAACTCGGTTTCGGGAGCTGTAAGGCAACCCGTGAATAAAGAAAAAAAAATACAAATTTATAACAACAAACTACAATTTACGACAGTGGCCGAATGGTTAAAACAATACCTACCTACGCAGACTACGGTTCGATTCTGGCCATATACCAATAAGTTTTTTTAATTAAAAACTAACTACATAATCAGGCAAACCAGACTTACAATTAGAGGATTATTTTCCATAAATATCATCGGCTAAGGTACCCGGTACCCGGGGGCTGGTAACACAGTTCCGGGAGCCGTAAGGCAACCCCACGAAGTTATAAAAAACTTAAATTCGCATTCTTTACTACAGTACATAAGAACATTTTTTTTTTCAAATGTTGACTTAAGTTAAGTTAAACAAAACATCCGTTTTATTTACTTCGTTAACAAATTTTAAACAGCAAGTGAAATATTGTGTCATATTTCGTGTTTAAATTTTACGTAAAAGGATGAATTTTTGCCTCCGTGCCGGTAGATGCAGATACAAGATTCGTAGAGCCTTTAATCTCACCGCACCTTGCTTCTGTCTAAGCTATTTAATATTTAAGCTGTCGGAAAATACGCTGTTTGAACTACCGCAGGATTACTTTGGCCATATTAAACATTTTGTGGCTAAAGTAAAATTTAAAACCTCGTAGCTTTTGAAAATCTCGCTCTCTGAAAACTCTTGTTTCCGTAGAAACTATTTTAGCAGGTTGATTCAATTACTACTTACGTTTAAATATATACCTATATATATTTGTTAAACTAGAATGAAAACAGCTTAGTATAAACATGTTTCTGTGATTTGTGAGACGGATAACGACGGTTAAACACCGTACTTACTTTTCGCTTCACCAAATATTTTTAACCGACTTCCAAAAAAAGAAGGAGAAGGTTCTCAATTCGGACCGTATTTTTTATTTTTTTATTTTATGTATGTATGTACATCGATAACTCCGCCAATTGTGAACCGATTTTGATGGTTTCTTTTTTAATCGACAGATAATTCTTCCGGATTGCTCCCATTTTTATCTCATAAAAATTGGTTCATTACTTTTTTAGAAATTTTGAAAAAACTGACTTTATAAGTAAATTTTTCTTGATATCTCGATAAAATATGTACCGTTTTTGACAACTTATTTTTTTCAAGACATAATAATTTCTCGACATTATCTCACAGACATATGACGAAAATCGGTTCAGTAGTTTTTCAGAAATTCATTAATTAATTTCTGTTTACGGCTGAAATTATGTATCAGAAAAAGCCTTAGCAACGGTTGCTATTGACACGAAGTTGTCAATTTTCGTGACGATGGTCTAGCGGTTAAATGTAATGGGGTGCATAGGATGCACAAGCACATTACAAGGTTCAAATCACATCCACAGGGGTATTTTTTTTAAATATTTTTTTAGTTGCGTTATTATTTGTCTCTCAAGGCAGAAAAATCACTTAAAGGGTAAAATAAACCTTTTAAAAAAAAGTGCACCGACTTCAAAAATTTGCACTGAAAAGTAAGAAATAATAAATATTTCGTCTTAGAATTTGAAGACGGTTGGTGCCAAATTAGAAACAAGTTAGTTCCTAAATTCACTAATCTAGACAATTCATTAGGAACCTACGATCATCAGTAGGTACATACAAACATAGATAATATTGAACAGATCTTTATCTTCTTAGATATTTACTTAGTTTTGTATCCTAATTTGGCACCGACCGTCTTCAAATTCTACGACGAAATATTTATTATTTCTTACTTTTCAGTGCAAATTTTTGAAGTCGGTGCACTTTTTTTTAAAAGGTTTATTCAATGGAGATTACAACTTGTTTAGTGAACTGGCTAAATGAAGAAGACGTATATCATATCGGGTACCTTAAGGTCTGTCGTCTTAAAAAGGTTTAACTAGTTCAACATACAAAAATAAAAAAAATTTAAACCTACAAATAAACCTTCGTATAGTAGAAAATTGAATAGATTGAATTATCAATAAAAATACAATTTAGTTTCTGTTTCATAGTTAATTGCATTCAAAAGCTTGTTACAATCACAAAAATTGTTTAAATTCGTCTATTTATTTCAGTGTTTCATAAAATAATTCTTCTTAGTCGTGGTGCTTGTGACAGAGCACTGAGCAGTCGTGGTCAATCATGGCGGTCCACAGCGCGACGCACCTTGTATTGACTCGCCATGGTTAACTTTCTTGGGAAGAATAGTGCAGTGGTTTCCCTTTGCCTTCTGCACCAGATATTTTGAGACGAGTTAGGTCTTCAGGCTCGCTGTAGCGCCTCCTCCAGCCATTTGCCTAGCTATGTGTATGGTTATACCGCCATTGCTCGGTCGCCAGAGCCTCGTTTGTTGTCTAGCTGAGGGTACCAAGCGTGCAGGTGAGGATGACATTTGGGGTCGGATATCTTATTACGTTCTCCCCCTTACCCCCTAAAATCATTATTGGATCAAAATATTACAGATTTTTAGTTTTCTGTGTACTGAAGAAATAGTATTAGAAGTACCTACTCAATCAAGTTGGCAAAAAGTTTATTATATAAGTACCTTATACTAAATGCAAACATATCTCTACTTGTATGTTAACTTGGACGATGACGTGTTTTGGCTTTCCTTCTGTCTGTGGTGCTAATGTCAGAAGCGGTCCTCCACAGACAAAAGATAAAAAAGAAGTGACACGTGTTTTAATTTTAAATAAATATTTTTCTACTTTTCGTCATGGCGTGATGTGGAATCGGGTTTAATCCCGCTCGCGCTGTGATGGTTGTGATTAGTCAGCGATTAATAAAACATATCACAGTCGGCGGGATAATCTTAGCTACCGATTTATCAGCATATAGGTACTATTGCACAAGATTAAACACTGGAGATTGGCAGAATTGCCACGATAAGTCAGCACTGTTGCCATATATCAAAAGAAGAAGAAGAACATGAGCTGACTTGATATCTATACTAATATTAATATATTGTTTGAATACTGGTTCCATCTTCAATCCCCATATCAGCTTGACCATGTATAAAACTGACCACTCGTCTCCATAAATCAAAATATCATCATATAAAGTGGTATATAAATATTAACTAATATTATAAATGTGTTTGTTTGTTTGTTTGCCTTTTTTCACGTCAATAGTGCAACAGATCGACGTCATTTTTTACACAGATATAGTTGTAGGGCTCGCTGAAGAGTGACATGGGCTACTTTTCATCCTGAAAATCCTTTGCGATAAATTCTTCAGAGCAAGTTTGTTAGCGCAATGAACTCGGTAAACCGGTATTTTGTCGATATTTCTTTAAAAAGTTATTAGAGAGATACACTGCAAAAAGACTCGATAAAATAACCAAGGATAAGAAAAGATAGGCTAAGATTCAAGGACATATTATGCTCTTCCAGTATTATACAAAAACTATTATAAATAGCAAGTTGTAGTTAATGTTTTAATAAAGTATATAAAATTATCTATAGCACTACGAGAAAATGACACATTAGTAAATATATTAAGAGAACTCAAGTCGCAAAGGCGGTTGAAAATACGCGTGGAAATCAGTTTCAGGGCTTCATAAAACTTAGGTGTCACTGATTTTAATATTTTTTATAAATTCAAACAGTGTCAAATATATTTGTCTTTTGAAAGCTATTTAAATTTCGAAAGTAAGACATATAGTTATCGCGTAATTTAAGAAGTCGTAAAACATGTAATTTGTATGGGACAACAGTTATGAGGCGTCTCCTTAAGTCACATTTAAAAAAGTCGTGTCGCTACTACTACGTAATGAAAAAAATACATAATGGTCCCCTCTAATAGATTTGTAAATCTACTGCAGTAAGCTTTTAAAGTTGCACAGATAGAGTCAGAGTGTCTAAAGTTTAAGCAGCTACGAGTCCCTCATGTATAATTCTAAACCAAGCTTTTGTTCAGTTGGGAAATAGAGATTCCGAATTTTCTAGCCTCCATATAAAATGCTTATTAGCTGACAAGACCTGCCTCCGAAACTGAGATTAAATTGAAATAAATTTTTAATTGCGCTAAAATGGGCCTATTTTGGTCGGGAGTGTTTAATTAGTATGCAGAATACACTGAAAGTGTTTTTAGCAATTGTCCTAAATCTTTTCGGGAATAAGTGTTGATACCTAAGTTTTATTAGACTTTAGACTTTTTGACCCAAGGTTGAAAATTTATAATTGAGATAGGTATTGGTTTTGTATAAGACTTTTATAGCATGCGACAATGTCTAGACTTGGCCATTTTAACCTACCTTACCGTATCTTTTCATACTATCAAACTACTTATTTTGTATTTAACAGCAGAAATAAAAAAAAACCACACTTAGAGGTTTTTCCATCTAAATTTACCTCAACAGAACTGGCCACTCGTTAAGTATAGCCTCACAAATACCATTGGCTAAAAGAGGGAGATTTAGTCTTCCGCTGGTTACCCTGGAACCGTAACACTGTTTCGGGAGCTGTAAGGCAACTGTGAAGAAAAAAACATTAATAAGGATCAAAATACATTGCGTAGGTATGTAGTTTTTGAATTTAGCCCGAATATCAGAAGCGCGCTCGGTGACTTTTAGTAGTAGTTTCAATACCTTAGATAATTTTTACACACAAATATTCTTGCTAAATCTGGAATTCGAATCCGGGACTGTCTATTTCGTTGTCGTATACGACTTTCTTCCTGAAGATGTGAAAGACAATAGTAACAATGTCCACATTTAGAGATTTTCCCATATCAAAACAGGTGGCAAAAACTGATGCCACAGCCATGTCACTTCTAATAAAAATTAAAAGCGTTACATCGATTTAACTAAAGGTGATACGATACAGATTTCAGTAGGTGTGTGCGTAACTAAAACTAAAAATAAATCGGATTAATTAATTGTTATACGCCTATTTGCTTCTGATCGGCCGTCCGTGAAGTGATCTAGTAATTCAAATACACTGCAGTCCAGTCTACTGTCGACTTTTCCAATACCTCGTATACAAAAATTTTTATAAAACCAATTCAACCATTAATATTATTCTAACTATTTTTAACTAGAATATATTTCCACTTTTTAAAAAAGAAAGTTGATTTTTTATTGTTTCTTAAATGTTAACTGAATTTGGTGACATTATAACCTAACCTAACGACGAAAAATCTGTATTATAATTATATTACAAAGAGCAATACTAAGAAAATATGAACTGATGCAACCACTGGTATAAAGAAATTAAAAAGTTTTTGACGTACACTGGACTACTTAGTCTCTCTTCAGAACCTTAAACTTCTCCATCAAGTGTTCCAAGTACCTATCGTCAGTCGGTAAACACTTGCCAACACTTTACACTTCGGACTGCACTAATACAATCCTTCCCATGCTGTATTTAAATTAAAAGGTAAACGTGGTAAGTCTGTATAAAGTAAATTATTTTTTCTATAGAGAAGACGACATGTGACCTTGCCACCGCCTGTGTATTAAGCATAGATAGTTGGTCCATGAATGCGCGCGACTGGTAGAACATAACACAGTCGCGCCCATAGAGATGCTTTTTCACGCTTCGCTTGAAGGACCCCAGGTTGTAGGAAGCAGGAAAGACCGACGCCGGAAGTTCGTTCCACTTTTTCACAAATAATTTCTAATTCAAATAAATCAAGAAAACTGCTATTTGAAAATTTAAATTTCTTCAAGTGTGCCAATAAAATTTGAAGAGTTCTCGATTTCTCCAGGATCCCATCATCAGATCCTGACCTGATAACCATAGTACCTGGAAAGTATACCCTTTCAAACAAAAAAAAATCCATATCGGTCCAGGCGTCTTCAAGTAATCGGGGAACATACATAAAAAAAAAGATTCCGAAGAATTGAGAACCTTTTTTTGAAGTAGGTTAATAAAAGAACGAAGTCTCATTCCTGAAAATGGTATCTCTACCAAAAAAGTTACAATAGAATGCAGTATATCAACCTAAATAATAATTTCGCCAGATAATAAGAAAATCTTAGAACGAGGCAACCAGGTTAAACCAATTCAGCTTGAACCAAACTTTTTACCAAAAAATACTTTCCCACAACAACAAAAGCACCTGTACAGAACAGCGAGTACTTCCCTAATTAATTCCTTACACAGTCCGCTTCGCTTGTAAACATTCGACCCAAAAACGAAAAAGGTTATCCGAAACCTCTCAAGCGAAACATCAGAGTCGATTGATTCAATTTATATACCGTACACGGGTCTGGAAATCTCATCTAGAAAAGGATCGTAAGGTCGGTTTGACCCTAATTATACGAAGGGATCGCAGGGAAAGATGGGGAGGGCTGACAGAGGGCGTTGCGAAGTGTGGGTGAATAAAATGGCCGCCAAGTAAGATTTCGCAATTCAATCCTATTCACGTGACCTCATTAAAATTTGTGATATTTGAACAAAATAAATCATATTACTTTGGTTGAAATAATTGTATTAATATTTAATGTCAAAACGAAATTTAATATTACAATTCATTAGAGAAAACTATGAAAATCATATTTGTTTACTAAACGATTTAAAAATTTCCTTCCTTACTAGCTTTACGCCCCCAGATCTGCTCGTGGATATTTTCGAACAAAATAAAATATAGGGAATAATGTAGTGAAAGAATTTTCAGAATCGCATCTATAGTCAAACTTTCTTTTTATAATATTAATGTAGATTTATCTGCCAAACCAACACTGTGCTGTAGTTCAATAATGACAAAGATAAAGAAATAGACATACATGTTTGTATATAATTTCGCAACAGTCCTTCCCATGGCAACGAGAGATTTTACGAAAAATAAATCATCCAGAAATGAATATTAAAACGCGTCCCAACCCTTATCCCGTAATAATATATGCGTGTCGAGCGAACCCTTGAGAAAAATCGCTCGAAAAACAGACAAGATTTAATTCGGCCTAGTTTTGTAAAGGCCGGTCCCGGGCAGACCCGTTAATCTGGGTAAATGTAGCGATTTGGTTAAGCCCGGAATGGATGGACGAAATGCAATGTTTGATGTTTTAACACTGGAAATTTCTATGAAAACCTTTTGTGTTCGTTTTGTTACCATTACACTTATTAATTTTTCAAGTAGGTATGTACTTATTATATTACTAGCTTTCCGCCTCCGGCTTCGCCCGTGGATATTTTCGAAGAAAATAAAATATAGCCTATAGCATTCAGGCATAATGTAGCTGTAGTTAAAACTTAAAGGGGTTTCCCATACAAGAAACGTGTTTTTCTCGGCGTTTTTTGCTCGATCTTAATAATGGCAATACATACGTTTAACTAGTATACCTAACTATAAAACAACAAATAATAAAAACGGGCCAAGTGTGGAGTCCGACTCGCGCTAATTTTGTTCCTGCGCCATACAGGGGCGTCAAACTTGGCCGGTTTTTTGTTAAATATTGAAATAACAGTTTTAAAATATGATTATTATTTCTGTAAAAGTAAAATAGGTTAAAAAGGTAAATTAATATGTAGAATTTTTAATATAACATCTTTTAATAGTTTTAAATGGCAACTTATTTAAAAAGGACATGCAATTATTGTTTACTAAATATGCCAAATCGAGAAAGACCTTAGGTAAGTTATTCCAGGGCAAATTAGTAATTATTACTTACTAATACCTACATAAACCTATCTTATAAACTAATAATACAATTACTAAATTAACCACAGCACAATCCATCAATAGAACTGCCCACATCAGCCATATCAATTAACTAAATTGTCCATCAGGAATTCACTTGAGGAGGGCTTCTATGGAACAGCTCATGTCACCTGACACCTCTGACCCTCTTACTTAATCGGCAAATAACCAAGGTGCGGGCAACATCAGGTATTCTCTATAATTATTGTCGACTAACTTTCTGCCCGGCTTCGCTCGTGGACCCTATATTAAATTATTAACCTATCATGGTCTTGAGTTCATACAAAAATCCTATAGAAAAAAACCACTTCCAGTTTTTCCAGAATTTTCCAATTTTCCGGGCAACTTTCCAATTTTTCTTTCCCTAACCTTATGCAGACTATACGAACATTTTTTAAAAATTGACAAATCGGCCCAACCGTTCTCAAGTGATGTTATAAGTTTAACGTACGTGTGTCTGTCTGTGGCATCGTAGCTTCCAAACCGATTTTGATTTAGTTTTTTCTTGTTTGAAAGGTGACTTGATCGAGCCGTTTGAATATCATCAGATCTTTTTAGTTGTTAAAAGGATGTGAACAACTTCTACTCGTCTCATCGATTCGAAATTTAGTATCCTGATATTTTTTTTATTTCAAATATATTCAGTACTTCCTTACAAGTATTCTCTATATTATAGTATCTACTATCCTTATGCCCCGGGTATGCCCGTGAAAATTGTTGAAATGCGAATACAGACAGTTTTAGTTGCAAATATAATAATCTTATTACGCCACCCATATAAATATTTTTATAATTTGACTACTCAATTCTACGGCGGCGCGGCGGGTTGTATAAGACAACTTTCTGCCCCGTTTTTGCCATTGGGCTACGGAATCCAAAAAAAGTACGAACTACTTGAAAATTGATATTTGCTTTCGTCGTATCTCTATCAAAGGGGAGGGTCGCCTATCGAAACATTCAAGCCTATCCTTTTACAAAATGGCTTGCTTTTCATAATTGATTTAGGAATTTTTGATTTTTAACCATAAGGTCCAAACTCATTTAAAATATATAGGGCTACATAATAACCCTCATCATCATCAACATTTTAAGATCCACTGCTGGAACATGGTCTCCCTCTAGTGCACCATTTTTAGTGGTGCTCATTGAGAGGAATTGCCATAGTCACCACGCTTGCTTGGCAGGCGGGTTGGGGACCGGACGAACTTAAAACCATATACCTATTAGGTGATGAAAGTTAATTGGCCTTCACGGGCGAAGCCGGAACCAAAAGCTAGTTTTAAAATTAAAGTACATAATGTACGGGATCTAGAATTTTAACGATTTCGCTAATCCACATTAATTTCTAAACTAACAACTAGTTAATATAGTAGCCAAGAAACATTCAGAAAAACATCGTCCTAGCTCTTGTCCGTGTCTTTTTAATTTTATATTAACTAGTCACCCGCCCGACTACAATTTTCCCGGAGGAATGAGATATTTTCCCGGGATAAAAAAAGCTTTTGTCTGCGCTGCTCTGCCAAAAAAATAAGTCAATACGTTGCGCTGTTTTGGCTGAAAGAAAGGACAAATAAAGAGACTTTCGCATTTTTATAATATTACTTCAGTTGACAATGTTAAAAATCGCAGCAAAAATACTATATAGAAAAAAGATTTACTGTTTGGTACAAAAATGAATAACGCAAACCAATTTGAAGTGTTCAGCTCACGGAAGTACACTCTTCTCATAGATTGACTGTGTTGAAATTTGAGTACCTAGAGCTTTATAAAAAAATTTACCTCTTTAAATGTTTTTGAGGATTCCGTACAATATCCGATATAGCATAAATTATTCGAATAGATTCATTAATAGTTTAAATTATATTATAGAAAATATACTAAATTTTACCGTCTCCCCCACCCCTATCTCCGAAACTCAGTAGTCTAACATTTTGAAAAAAAATTGGTAATATAGGTTAAGATTATTTTCCCCTCTAATGACGAAAAATAAACAAACAAATCAAAATTAAATGTTTCTTTTAAAATTAGTAATTATTTTTAATTTATGTATTTTGTAGAAGACGCCATCTGTTGGAGATCACTTGAACTAGTTTTCGCACGGGTCATCTAGTAATTTAATTATTAATTAGATACATTCCTTTCCTTGTTTTTGCGCTTCAAAGCATACGTTCCGTCGAATTTCCTGCATTTATTTTACTTTATCACAATACTAGCGGCTTGCCCCGACTTCGCCCAGGGTAACAATTATATATACAAACTTGTATGGGATTTTTTTGTTTTAGTTTTCTTTTTTTTTCTAAAACCATCTTCGCATTATTGCCTTTCAAATGAAACCGGTTTGGGACACATCGGTTGAATGGTTTCAAAGTCTATATACGGACATAGGTAGAAACATTTTTTTCTCGTATATATATAGAATAGATAGATTATACTCGTAGATTAATTAGGTACTTTTCTTTCCTTGTTTTTGCGCTTCAAAGCAACCATTATGTCCTACATTTATTGTACATTATCACAATACAAGTAATAATTTAATACGTATCATATGTATTGCCTTTCTTTGACATTATTGTCCTTTTGCCCCAAATTACAACCAAAAAATACGCTTTCATTTATTAACGAAATCTCCTCTGAATCGTGTTTTCAGAAATAAGGTAGGCACACAAAAAACATGATTAGCATCTCGGTGGTGCGGCGGTACAATTCCCAAAACGGAAACGAATCCCTTTTGTTATTCTCAAATTAGCCAATCCTCAAGATAACAAAAACATCCCTTTATTTCAAGGGACAAAGAGCCCTTTATTTTATTGACGAGCGAAATTTATTCAAGTTGGCAATTTCCATGCGGGTCCCAGTTAACTATCGTTTCGTACATACAAACTGGGGATGAAGTACGGTATGATTCAACGGGGTTGGTTTTTGCAACCCATATGCTTACGGACGCGTAACCTCCCTTAGGACAATGTGTATAAATTAATAAATTTGATTAAAAATTATAATTTTAACAATTATTTGTTAGTTACTTTAATGATATCACAATAATAAGATTATACATAGATTTAAATATCTATGATACTTTTTTTTTCAAGGGTAGCCTTTCAAGTCCCGAAACCGTGTGATCGGTCCCCCAGGGTACCCAGCGGAAGACTAAAAAAAATAAAAAAATGGTATTTGGGAGGCTATACCTAACGAGTTCTGTTGAGGTATATTTAGATGGAAAAGCTTCTAAGTGTTGTTTGTTTTTTAATTAATAAAAAAACCCATTGCTACATGGATCCAAATCCAAAGTTATTAGTTTTATTTTAAGATTTGAAAAGATTTTTTTCTGATGGATTTCTGTAAAAAATCATTTCGTTCGGTAAAAAAGGAACTAACACACCTTTGCATTTATAATATGCTAATTATACTAGCTTTCCGTACCCGGCTTCACCCGTGTTTTTTTTTTAATATAACTTAGTCTATAACTTCTTCAATAAACAGGCTATCCAACGCAAAAAGAATTATTCAAATCGGACTTGTATAGTCCATATAGAAATAATTCCCGAGGTTAGTGGGTTCAAAGTTTCAAACATACCTACAAACTCTTCAGCTTTATATTAATAGTATAGACTGAAACTTAAAGAATGATAGAATTACATTATCCGACAAACCGTACAAAGAGGCTTTTCCACCTACATACCTCGTTAGGTATAGCCTCAAAAAATCATCGGCTAAATGAGGAAGACTTTGTCTTCCGCTGGGTATCCTGGATCCGGCAACGGTTCCCGGGAGCTGTAAGGTAACCCGTGAAGAAAGAATTATAGATTTTTTTAAATATACCAATACAATATTCTAATTATCTAGAATTTTTTATATTAAATTATCTACAGTACTTTACTCAAATATTTAAAAACTCCAGTCTAAAATAAAACCCAGAACGTTAAAAACAACAAAATGAACGAAAACAGGGAAGGATTTTATATTACTCCCTATTATGGAGGACATTAAAACGAAATAAGCAATTCGCATGCAAGGGACGAGGGTGGGTTTTAACTATCTTCCTTGCCATATAATCAGAAGGGGTTGCAGGGGGGTTGGATTAGGTAAGGGCGCATCTTGCAAAGGCTCCGTGCCAATTCGTTCCCTCTAGCGATTTGTCCGTTGTTAAACCTCCCCAAGAATCCCCTGTAACGCATGTTTGCGCCATAAAAGGATGCCGATATTTGCAGATGGGATTTGTCTGGACGGTGTACGAAAATTGTTAAACTAAGTCTGGCTTGTTGTTAGGTAGCTAGATACTTGTTATGTGTTTTACTCGTAGACGTTGAGAAAATGTTTAATTTTAAAAATTTTATATTGATTTATTCATTAGTTTTCCGCCTTGGCTTCGCCTGTAGAGTCCATGTTAACTTTCATCCCCTATTATGGTCTTGATTTCAGACAAAAATCCCATAGAAAAAATCACTTTCAGTTTTTCCCGAATTTTCAAAGTTTTCGGGCAACTTTGTTTGTTTGTTATTTTACACAGAGATAGTTTGAGGGAATGACATAGGCCTCTTTCTATCCCGGGATAAATTCTTATGTCATTTTTAAACATTTTCACTAGCGAAGCGCGTCACGTGTCAGGACAAACCCTAAAAATAAAATTAACAAATTGAGCAGAAAAATTTAAAATAAGCTAGATACGTTTAACAAAATATTTCACTAATATGCACAGATAAGTCATGCTAGGTTGAATTTAGGAGGGCTTCCGGGTGTCAAATAAAATACTTCAATTGGCTAATAAGATTATGCTTTGTTCATGGGACATTTTTAGGGTTTCGTGCATCAGGAATATTAACTTTTTATGTAAGGGTTGTGTGAGCATACACAGATATTTACCTCTTTCTTCGTCCTTAGAATCGGGTCGCAATAACCTCTTCGCCATCTTTTCACGGACATCCAGTAGGTACCTACCTTTTGGCGCAGGCAGTGTATTGATGCATTTCTTACAAAGTTCGAATTAGCAGAGATAATAGTGCGAGATTCCTATCATGAAAATTTACTATAAGTACCTAGTCTGTTTCTATTTCAGTCGAAAAAACGGACAACAACAGAAAGTGTTAAGTACGGGACGGGGCTGGTACTATGAAACGCAGTACAATATCTTAACGATAAAGAAATGTATGGAGCGATCTTGCATCGTTTTATTACAAAGCTAACATACTACTATTTTTCAGCTACCCTATAAAACAGACTAAGTGTAACATCGAGATGGGTCAGTATGAGGACCTCCGAAACTATAAGAGATAGCAAAACCATTCTAAGGAACCATGTCGTCGATTTAGAGATAAGAAAAACTATATTCATAGATTTATAAAAAACTTATACACTACTCAGGAATCGAACCCGGTCATTTAAAAAAACTTGATTGTATAGTTTCGGAGGTCCCCATACTGACCCATAGGTAATATACTATACAGAAGTACTGACCCATTTCGATGTTTAGGTAAACACACATTTACTAAAATTACTTCAAGATATAAGTGTAATACCCATTGATGTAACCCAATTTCAAACTTCCGAAAACTATCCAATGAAGGTATAATAATGTTAAAAAGCTTAAACGGTAATGACATTGAAAATTAAAAAGTCGATGCACTCGTTCTACTGACCGATTCGAGCGCAATACAAAAAAAAGAAATCAGGACACGATGTCCAATAAAAACGTAAAATTTCCGGCACTGACATTAACCTATTACGTCATCATCCCATTCATAAAAACGAGCTCGAAAAACAATCGCCCGAAACACGTGTTAAACACACCCATTAAATTGCCGTCGAAAAATATTAATTATTAATTAACACGGCGGGCGAATTAAAATATTTTTATTGGTTGCGAAAGGCAAAAAGGCTGAGTTAATTCAGCGGCTGCGGTGGCATTGTTTGTGAACCGAAAAAAAAACCAACCCGAAACGCTGAAAAACGAAAAACGGAAACGCTTGGAGCATGGCGTGATTTCAAAATAAAAAACTTCGGACGTCCGTAATGAAATCGAAAGGCGGTTCGTCGATACCCATTGGAAAAACGTAAAAGAAAAGTGCAGCACTTTCACGCGTGAGAATTTTGGCTTTTTTTGCGTTCAGTGTGCGGTTTCGCGCGTCGTTCGATCTATGCTGTTATCGGTGCCGGCCGATATTCGTTTTTATAAAAGCAAAAAGTCTTGGGAAACAAACTTTTGCATTCATTATTCCAGCCAATATTTTTCACACTGGAATTCTGAATATTTAATTTTCACCACAACTATTCCATATTTTGTATGGGAATATTATTATTACTATTCCCAATTTCTCTGTAAAGAATCCACCTGTGTCACTGTAATTTAGCATGTAGTTAGGTACTTATTCAATATATCTAAGTGAAGTAGCAGTTATTTTTTCAATTGGTTTTATTAAATAGGAAATATGGGTGGTAAAATAAAGGATTACTTTGTCCCTAGTTTCTCTTTCATATAATCTAGGCGCTGCTTAACCATCACCCTTCAATTAAACGTCTTGTGTTTTTTGGTAGCTTATTGAAAATTCAAAATAAAAATTATTTTATGTTTTCTTAATTGGTCAAAAATAATAAAATAAATTATTGAAGACGTTTAATTGAAGGGTTATGGTATAACAGCGATTTTTTTTAAATTAAGAGTTTTGTGATAGATTATGAAAGAGAAAACGGGTGCAAAGTTTAACCACCCATATTTCCTATTCAATAAAACCCATTGAAAAAATAACAGCTATTTCACTTAGATATATTGAAGTGGATTATTTACAGAGAAATTTGGAATAGTTTATCCCAGAAAAATTATGGAGGAGGCTTACGTGTTGTCTACATTAATTCTTTGAAAATTATAAGCAAATAGATAACATTTAGCAATAATAATTTTCTGAGATTCCATGCATTGGATGGTTGTATATGAAATAAGTACAACATAAAGAAGATAAAAAACCTACCAGGTGGGTTTAGCATACTCAGATATCTTTCATTTCGACTCGAAGGTCAAAAACTACGGACCAATAGGTACCCAAGGAATGCCCGGCTCGAGAATGTACAACCCTACAGCAATCGAAGAAAGATGTTACGATCCAATTTATTAGTTAATTTGTAGGGAATTTTAAGCATTATTTAAAACAAACACTCCATTAATACTAATTTTCACGAAACTCCTAACGTTCTAACGTTTAATTTTTTGAAACCATTTAGAATGATTATGTAACGAGCAAATCCTTTTAAAAGGTCCGACGAGTTTTATTTATGTTAAATTACAAGCACACAATTGTTAACATTGTGCTCCCAAAACACAGTTCACTTTAAACGGAAAAGGAGAAGTTAGAAATAGGACCGATTTTCACTTCCTAGGGGATCTGTAGCAAAGTTTGGGTACCCCAAGTTGTGTGAAAGTATCATATTCGTAAGGTAAGCGCAGGATTATGTACCTAAGCTGAAAAAATCATTGACTTGAAAGTTTAGGAGGAAGTGTGCGGAAAATAATCAGCAATTGGTTTACGAGGCAAAAAACCTGTACTTGGCAAAATGTATTAATTTACGCGATTGGCACAATATGAGTTTAGTCCACTATCCGCGATTGGCGTGAAGAACCACAGCAACTTGCAACCAGTCGCTGCTCCCAATTGTATTCTAGTTGCTTGCAACTTCTTATTCTTTTATTATTGTGGCTCCACCAATGTATATCGATAGATAGTGAAACTCTGTAACGAAATGCCGTAACGCCATCGAGTTTGGGCGAGTTTGATTTGTATTCACAAGTAATCTCTGGTCCTAGATGATGTTCAGGGTCCTGATGATGGAGCCGGAAAGTGGCCACAGGAACTCTGTAACGAAACACGTCACCCCATCGAGTTTGGGCAAGTGAGCGTTACTTACAAAAACGTGTTTTTAGTTTTTTTTTATAAACTATCACTAGGCACAGAATATTAAAATACAAATGTATTTAAGACACAGCGAATTTTTTAAGTAAAATATTCAGTTCAGTTACCCCACACATCCTACGGGATGGGTTATGACATAATGAAATGCTCCCTTTTATAATTCTTTTAAAAAATCGCCACGGTATCCCCTTCGAACAAAAAAACGCGCCATCACCGTCATTTTTAATTTCTCATCCCTAACGAGCACATTCAAGGCATTTACGGCGCGCCATTAGGCCTTTACTATCTAACATATACATCTTCCCTTATTTCTAAAATGATAGAATTTTGGGGTTGGTAATAATCAAATTTAATACGTGGTGATAGGTTTAGCTTAGTGGTCGGTGAAGACGGTCCCAGGTTCAAGAATAACATTGTTTAAAATAATGTTTCTTATTTGTATTGAATTTGATACCCATTATGGGGTTGACTGTGTTTTTTTTAATTTCACTTTATATCAACCTCATTTTAATATTATTTGAGATATAATATACTAGCATTCCGCCCACGGCTTCGCCCGTAGATATTTTCAAACAAAATAAAATTCAGGGATATCGTAGCTATTTGATGAAGAATTTTTAGAATCGGTTCAGTAATTTGCGATATTACACCCCCTATAAGTGAAGTTTAAGAAATAGCTCTATTATAGAATATAAGTATTTTCCAAGATTCAGTGGGGCAGCTAAGATCCAAGGAGGGACAGCCCCCTTGCGTACACCCATGCTTGTTAAATTAGCTTAATATCAGGTGCCTAGCTAAGTCACAAAACAGCTTCTCTACAAAAAAACAACTAAGTAGGTACATATTTTTCGAAGAGGGTGTCCGTACCTATATCCGGTCTGTGAATTTACATGTGTCGACTTAACGCACGTCCGCGTGATTGATGATGCTTTAGAAAATTGCATTACGGAGAGGAAATGGAGGGAAGGTATAAGGTTTAATATAATGTATATGCAGACTGGTCAATTTAGAATTTGGGGTAGACATGAGCTTTTTAACACGCACACACTGTAATAGTGTCCACTATTATCCAGTTGTCCATATTAAACATAAATTAACCTATACCGACTTTAAAATTTTGGACTAAAAAGTAAGAAATAATAAATAAACATTTAACAAGATAAAGATCTGTTCAATAGTATCTATGTTTGTATGTACTGTTGATCGTATAGGTTCCTAACGCAAATGAAAAAATATAGATAGAAAAATAAAAAAATAATGCTGTGGATGGGATTTGAACCATGTGCTGCATTACCTTTAACCGCTAGACCACCGTTGATACGAAAATTGACAACTTCGTGTCAATAGCAACCGTTGCTAGGGCTTTTCTCTGATATAAGTTTCAGCCGTAAACATAGGCAAATTACTGATTTTCGTCATATGTCTGTGAGATAATGTAGAGAAATTATTAAATCCTTAAAAAACTAAGTCGTCAAAATCGGTACATATTTCATCGAGATACTGATAATTTACTTATAAAGTCAGTTTTTTCCAAATTACTGAAAAATTAATGAACCAATTTTTTGAGATAAAAATGGGACCAATCCGGAAGAATTCTCTGTTGATTAAAAAAGAAATCATCAAAATCGGTTAATAAACGACGAAGTTATCCGCGAACACACATAAAAAAATGTATAAATATTTGGTCGAATTGAGAAACGCCTTTTTTTTTAAGTCGTTAAAAACAGGTGTCAAGCCAGTTGCATTCAAATTACACACGACTTCTTAAATTACGTTATAACTATATGTCTTAGTTTCGAAATTCAAATAGCTATCTAAAGATAAATATATTTCACACAGTATGAATTTAAAAAAAATATGAATATCAGTTACACCTAAGCAATTTCACACGTATTTTCAACCGATTTTGCGAGTCGAGTTCTCTTAATATATTTACTAATGTACCATTTCCTTGTATTTATCCTATAGATAACTTCACATACTTTATTAAAACATTAACTACAACTTGCTATTTCTAATAGTTTTTGTATAATACTGGAAGAGCATACGTACGTTTTGTGTATTCTGACTATTTTTGCAGTGTAGGTATCTCTCTAACAACTTTTAAAAGAGATATCGAGAAAATAAGCCGCGCGGTTACAGAGTTCATTGCGCTAACAAGCTTGCTCTTAACAGGCTTTTTATCGTTTTAGCATTTTTAGCAACAAAAACTTGTCAAAATTGTAGCTCCGATTCAAAGGAATAGTGCCTACCTATGCAAATAGTGTGCTAGGAAATAGTTTGGATAAAATACTCCAATCTGTAAAAACATAAAGCTTATTGCATCCCGTGGGACATTTTTATAAATTGAAAATCCAGCAATATTGAAGCCTCCTGCAATATACGTAACAGCCTCTTTGTATCGTTATTGCATAATCTAATTGCTATAAAGAATATATCTATCTATTATCACGCCTTTTATCCCAAGAGGGGTAGGCCGAGACAATCGAATAAAGAATATAATATACTCTGTAAAATCACAGTATATCATCGTATACTTCTTAGTTTTATCTTTTTTTATGCTGCTTAACCGCTGTTGATGGTCTCGCGGCGTAGTCACAGAGCCACGAAGCTACAACCTTATTCTTTACACCGCTGCTTTACACATAATATGCTTTATGAGTTTTTAATTTTACAGAACCATTTCTTGTTGACATTGCTCTAGTTCGAGACATGACAAATTATTCTATGAAAAAGTTCGTATTTCCCCAAAATAAACTAAAAATCACTTAAAAAAAGGATAAATTGGTACAATAACAAAATACACAGTGTTTTAGATAGGAACTGAAAAAGAGAAAAGATATTTCACTCGAAAGAGGCGCCATTAAAGCGGGTCTTGGAAAAAAAGCGGGCTATCCTAACGACCTCACATCAATTAGTGCCAACTGAGGGCCCTATACAAACAGTCGAATTTAGAAGGGAAATAATCGACGCCTCATTTACGAGGAATTTTGAAAACGGTTCACGTCAGCCCACCCTTGTTTACTAGTCATTAGGCTTGAAGATATTGTAAGGGGTGTTCATTGGCAGGCCCGATATCTGAGTAATTATTTACACCGTTATCTTTACTTTTAGGGGTATGTTTATATTGGAAAAGGGTGTAGGAATACTTTGGCGAAAAATATTTTAATTAAAACAGATCCTCTGAGGATACAAAATAGATATATGCCGTGATGACCTGAATTCAGGTTAAAGATATTTAATTGCTTGCCTACAGTTTGGACTGTTGTCTTATTTTGGATTGCACAGTTAAGGGCCCTTTCACATATTTTGTCCAGAAAGGCAATAAAGAATTTTTGTGTTTTAATTCCGAGAAATAGAAATCATCGAATTACAGCCTGACAAACTTATCTGTGCGTGGGGCGAACAATGTAATTAATTACCGCCATGTTCAAATGTCATCACTATTGCTAGTGTTTCTAGCTTTATGGCTTCGTTTTGACCACGAATATGTTAAAAACATAAATTAGAGACGTTTCTGAGACATGTCTATTTCTGGTTTAATTTTCCTCTTCATGAGTTTGCTTATTTTAGTATTTAGTATTATGCTTAAATTGTAAAAATCTCCTTGCATTTATTTTTTTCAATAAACATGCAGCTGAAGCGAGATGTTAGTTTAAAACATGTATGTAAATTTTTTTTTAGGTTCCCGAGACCGTAACTGTTGTACCCTGATGTATGACGAATTTGTCCATTTAAGGCAACCTTCTTATTATGGCAATACTAAACACGACGCCAGCGCCTCCACCACACGCACAGATAAGTTGTCGGCCTATACCTAGACCGTTTCTTGATATTGTACCGAATATTATTTAATTATTTCAGCCGATTCTCGAAAGTATTTATTCGTAAAACAGTCGGAATGCATCTTTTGAGCTCTTAATATGTAATTACACTGAAACAAATACTGTTATGTATAATTTAATTCTTAATGTCTACTATGGCTTTTTATTAATAATATTTAATATCAGAGATAAAAAAACTCCAGCACCGCCGTGTGAACTTATTAGCCATGACTGTGTAGATGTGTCGCCGGGTTTGAATTTCAGCTATTTTGTAATAGGTACGCCTCTTAAAACAAAATACATATTTTTTTTAAAAGATCATAGCTAGATAAGTAGAGCAGTAGTAGAGCGTTGGACTTGAAATCAGAAATCTCAAATTCTATCCTCATCCGATCCAAATAGCATCGATTTCATGTGCTTCGGAGGGAACGTACAGCTGATATGCCCTTTTTATAAAAAAATATACCATGTTCTTTAGAACTGACAGCTGGCATTGAGTACAGCGACAAGCTTGCCACCTGTTCACTTTATATGGCCACATTGCAATCTATACTAATATTATAAAAAGAGGTAAAGTTTTATAAGTTTGGGTAATATGTAGGGTAATCTCTCAAACTACTGAACCGATTCTAAAAATTCTTTTACTCATAGAAAGCTACGATTTTGTGTTATTCGAAAATATTCACGGACGAAGCCGGGAGCAGAATTCTAGTATAGAAATAAGCTGAATGAGTTTGGATTAAATGTAAAACCAAGCAGAAAGACGGGTCGCCAAAAAAATGCGTTCGACCGCGTTCAAACATTTTATGTACCTACAAGTATATTAGCGACATCACTTGCAATTTGCATTTTAACCCCTCATTTTCAACCCCTTCTGATTTCCGTTGAATTCTGGCCCGCGATTAACGGTCCACGGCTTACCTACAAGCAAGTAAGCAACGTTAAAATCCAAAAATGATGGACATAAGTTAAATGGCGCGCAAAACGCGTTTCGCCGAACGAAATTCTGGCCATTTCTGGTTTAAATGTTGGCGGCTTAATATTATAATTCAGTAGAAGGGAAGTTTCAGCCAAAATTATGTTCTGGCTTGCTTTTGTGTTTAAGAGAGTTTCGCTTAAACCTGTGTTAATGTAAAATGTTTTAATGCATGACTGAGAATCAAAGGAATGTGGTCGGGATTTTACATTTACAAAATATTTATACCTACATACATAGTTTTCTTCTAGGACCTTGATGGCTGCGTAAAGTTGGCACACTCAAATGCGATTTTTCAGATTTTCTTCATCAAGTTTGTTTGTACAGCGTTAGCCCAAGTTTGTCCTTAAAAAATTTTTTTTGTCCACCTCTCAAAAAAAAGTTATTTAAAAAATAAAAATTGGGGGTGGAAGTTGGTACCCCCAAATGCGAATTTCCAATTTTTTTCATCACGTTCGTTTATCCATTGTTAGTCCACGTTTATCTACCAAAAATTGTTTTTTGTCCACCTTTTAAAAAAAGTTATTTAAAAAAAATTTAGGTGGAAGTTGGCAATGTGAATTTTCAACTTGTTTCATCAGGTTCGTTTGTACATTTTTAGAAAAGCTAATAAAGATGATCGGATGATTTTGGCATTCTTTTCTGTTTCCTACGTTTAAGAATATTTATTTAGAAATCATTTTAGGCCATTCTTTCGTATATGATTTCATCGGTCAGAATTTTAAGACAGGATTTTCTTTTAGGGTTCACCTGTAAACTATAAGAAAATCCCTATATTCCCACTAAGCACCAATTTTCTTTAAGAATATGTGCTTTTTCTAAAAAAACAGATATTTAAATCTTTTAAAAGAGTGACATATCTGTTCAATCTGGAGAACTGGCAGAAAGTGGACACTGTTACCACAGGTATAAAAGCCATGAAGGTGTGTTGTTATTAACATTTTTCATTTTGACCATATTATCTTTGACCTTTTATGACAGAGGACAAAAGCAATGTTTTTTTAGATTTGACCCTCTCTTATGCGTATGTTTTAAACATCCTACAATATCTTGTAGTAGGACAAAGCTTACCCTTGACCTTACTTGACCCACACTAGAGTACAGGTAGTGAAAGTGTTTGAGCTAACGTGTTAGATAGGTTACCTATACCTACTCCACAAACATAGCTAGTCAACCGCAAATTCTCGTAACGTAGTGTATTTTAATAAATCGCCGCTCACACTGTGAGGTTATTATAATGGTTACAAGCGATATAGCCCGGCTTCGCCCGATTAGAACTTGGTTTTTACAGCGATACACAAATAAAACTACAATAGAATTTGACCACATCCGGAACGATGTCATTAGACACGAATGCGTAATGAAAGATGATTTTGTGACTAAAATGAAGAAAAGTAGTTTACGCTGGTTTGGACACGTTGAAAGAATGAAGGATAAAAGATTGACTAAAAAGGTTTATATGGCTGAAGTGAAAGGAAATTCTGGCAGAGGACGACTTAGGTGTACTTTTATTGAACATATAAGAAATATATTGATCGATGGAAATATTAAAAGTACACACAATCGCTGAGAATGTATGAAAGGTATGATGAATATAAAAGAAGCGAAAGAGGTACCTATGTCAGGATCGTAACAAATGGCATTCGATTGTCTCTGCCTACCCCTCTTGGGATAAAAGGTGTGATGATAGATAGATAGATATCCTGCTATGATAATTCCAGATCATAACAGTTAAATCTAGAGGTTTTAACTTTTAAGATTAGGGCAGTTATACAGACATACGCGCCTCAAAGGCTTATAGATAGAAATGTTGTCGAAACAGTGTAGATATAATATTCATCAAGATTAACCACTCGAGTGATCTATGCTACGAAATGCCTACGAATCGTAGCAGTTTTTAGCGGATCCACAAAACTCTACGTATATTGTTAGCTTTTAAAAGGAAAATAGCTAATATTCGCTACGACCTCTAACAATAGCACTGTGGCCGCTGAGCGGGAAGAAATTATATTCATATTAATTTTCTTCCCGCATACTTGTATGACCGCAATTACTTACTTTCAGCCCTGTTTTGGTGAAGTAAATAAGTACTTTCAGATCAGGTGTAGAAAAGAGATTATTTTTGTACATTACATTTTATGGGACAGGAAAATCAGAGCTATATTTAAGTAATTATAATATAATATAATATAATATACGACTTATTGATGTAAGTTTTTAAAGTTATGAACCCATTGGTAAAAAGTAATCAATAATGCAAAGTGTTTTAAACCGGTCAGTTAACACGTAAACACTGTACGAAAGCGACAGTTGACTTCTGACGTCACAGAACCCATGAATAGCACATTTACTATGCATTGAATATCGGCAATATGAGTACGGTACGCAAAATAATTCGTAAAATGTAATAAAATAATAAATTTCATAGTTACCTATGAAGCTGGGAAATACCTAGGGGTAGTGAAATACGATAATAATTATTTAGTGTGCAATCCAGTATTTTTGGTGCTAAAAAAAGGTATAGGATTAATGCTTTCCTTGACCTTTCCTTTACAGAGTCAGAGCACTGAGTTATTTGGGTCTAAATAAATTAGATAGCTCGACATCCACGGTGATTGAGTTTGATATGTTTTCAAATTGTCAGAAAAAAGATTCAGAGTTTTTTACAAAGGCTTCAACACTATACAACTACGTTTATTCGAAGCTATATAAAGAGAAAATCATAACTTTAATTGGATCTTTAATTTTTTGATATATTTTATACCCCTACCCCTAGCCCTGTCCCTGCCCCTACCCCTACCCCTACCCCTACCCCTACCCCTACCCCTACCCCTACCCCTACCCCTACCCCTACCCCTACCCCTACCCCAACCCCTACCCCTACCCCTACCCCTACCCCTACCGTACCTACTTCGTACGTGTCTATTTCAGAATGTTGGCAAACATACACTTCGTACATAGCTTTTGTCATGTTCACCTCTGCCCACCCCGTTCCCGTCGTCATGCCGTGATGGTATATAGCCTATATATATATATAGTCACTCACGAAGAATGTAGCTTTCTAATGGTGAAATAATTTTTTAAATCGGCCCAGTAGTTTCTGAGCCTATTCATTACAAACAAACTTACAAATGTTTCCTCTTTATAATATTAGTATAGATAAGTATTTACATTAATTATATTCAGAAATAAGTATTTACATTAATTTAAAATATTTACATCATAACTTAAATGTATGGTAATAAATAAATAATATATTTAAAAACTATATATACAATTTATAAAAAGAATACCTCTTCCAGAACACATGGTTCCCAAAACACTGGCTGCGTTATATATTTAATTACTTTATTATTATTATTATTTATTAATAATTAGGAGTAGGAGTAGTGCAGACAAGCCAACGTTTGGGCAGGACAACGTCTGCCGGGTCCGCTAGTCTTTAATAAAAAATGAAAAAGTCACTTTTTTGTGACACCTAATTTACGAGTCCCCGGTCTCATAGATTATCCGTCGCATTCATCAACGCTGTGAAATCATAAATTTATAGACGTTTAATACAATTAAAATGCCATCTTATTGGTTTCGCGGGTGTACAAATCACTCAAGAACAAAAATTAAATTAGTGTGGTCTAGCTGCGACCGGATTTTTTGATGAAATGTTAGGACGTAACGTATCTATATTTTTTTATTTTATCAAAGGCGCACACCACATTTTCCCATACACATCGTTGCTGACCCTACTAAAGCTAAACACTATCTAACTCCACATCAATGCCGCCTACACACACCATGTAATTGTTTTGTTGTTAGATCAATTAAAACGTTATTAATTGCCATTTGGCTACATTGAACTTCAATATTCTAGCTCCATATAGTTTAGATCGAAAGTGAAAGGGATGAATAATGACAAAATACAGTACAGTATAGATTAATAGAGCAGACGTTAATGGAAGAAACAATTATTGAGATAACTAATCAAATTACTTAGTTCTGCTGAGGGTATCTCATACTTAACTTATAGATTATGATCAACTAAAAATGTAGTTTGACGGCAACACTTTGAAAATCTATCTCTATATGTATATATTATTTCTCAAAAGTGTTTTTTGTCGGTATTATCAAATATCTCTCTTAATACTGTATCAAAATTTAAAGATAATTTCCCTCTAATGATGAAAAATAAACAAAAAGTCAAAAATAAATGTTTCTTTTAAAATGCTAGCCTTTTAAAAAAGCGCCATCTATTGACAACACACACACCATCACGACCTTTATACCTTCCGGTGTGGCCAGAGACACCAGTAACAGTGTCCACTTTTTGCTGTTTGTCCATATTAAACAGAACAGGTGGCAAGCCTGTTGCTGCACTTAATGGACCTAGATGTGTCACTTCTTTAACAGATATCTTTAACCTAATTATCTGTTATTTTCAGAATTTATTAACAATCATGTAAATTATTCGCACCAGTACTAATATATAAAGCTGAAGAATGTGTATGTTTGTATTTACATGATGTTTGAACGCATTAAACCTCAAGAACTATTTACCAGTCTGGTTTAAAACGTTAATTTTGCGTGAAATAGCCTAAATAGTTTATTAAGGAAAGTTATAGGCTATATATCACCTCAACAGAACTGGCCATTCGTTGAATACAACCTCACAAATACCATCGGATAAAAGAGGGAGACTTGATCTTCCGCTGGGTACCCTGGGACCGTAACTCAGTGAATTCACCACTATCGCTAGGTTTGATATTTGCACTAAAGTTGAACAATTTATAGTACAGTGCAATTATAGGTAGTTACCCTTAAAACAAACAGTAGGTACATATTAAATAAATAAGTTTAACAAGTTAAGACTTAAATTCTATGCAAATAGATATGTTATACAAATAATATGATCTATGTCTGAAAATTGGTACGTGATAATAGAACAGAAGTAAAACAATGAAATTCAGTAATAACAACAACTTTACAAGGTAAAGGAAAATGAAGAAAATATCGGCAGAGGCCTCATATATTATTAGACACTTGAGGAAATAATGTTCGAACAACACTCAATCACCGGGTACCCATATAAATTAGGCGAAAAAGCTTTTTCAGGTATGTCAGGCTCGTATCAAATGTCTATCTATCTATCTATCTTCACGCCTTTCATCCCAAGAGGAGTAGGCAGAGACAATCGAATGTCATTTGTTACGATCCTGACATACCTCTTTCGCTTCTTTTATACTTATCATACGTTTCATACATGCTCGGCGATTGTGTGTACTTTTAATATTTCCATCGATCAATATTTTTTTTATATGTTCAATAAAAGTAGACCTATGTCGGTCTCTGCCAGCACTACTTTTCACTTCAGTCATATATAAACCTTTTTAGTCAATCTTTCATCCTTCACTCTTTCAAGGTGTCCAAACCAGCGTTTATTCATTTTAGTCACAACATCATCTTTTACTTTGCATTCTTCTCTAATGACATCGTTCTAGATTTTATATCATTTTATATCACACATTCTAGCAAATGTCATCGAATCATTGTACTAGATCTTATTTCTATATTCAAGGATTTCCCATTGCTTCTTGCGAACAGGTTAATTAAGGTATATAATGTTTGTTTTCTCAAGTCTCTGAAACTGCGTAAAATCAAATTCGTATATATGAAATGGATCGATAATTTTAAATTTAGGGGAGCTTTTGGTTGTTCTCTTAACATTGGCTAGCTTATTATATGGTTACCGTTATAGGGGTGCGTTTTGAGAGGGTCACATAGCAAATTTTAAGAAGTCGTTATTCACACATGGTTTATTTTTGCCGTTTGGCGGGCAATGTTTTTTGGTTTGATATGGTAATGACATATTTTGCGTTTGAACTTAGAAATTATCTAGTAAATTTAAATCAGTTAATAAGTAATATAAAAACCTTAAAATTAATCTAAACATTAAAAGTAACTAAATATACCAGGTCCGTGTGGAATAGTGGCAAGAATGCTCGCTGCATTTCCCCGCTGAATCGCGATGCTGATTCTTTGAGCGAGGAAGGAGCCAGCCCTCTTGTCACCAGAAGAGATGATCAGTCGTGGGGATATATCTTTAATAAACATTTTGGCATTTGAACTCCACGGACCTAGAGTTTCTACACCAAACGGCACAAATTTGTAGTTTTCAATAATTGAAATATCCGCCGCACACTCCCGCTTTGATTACTGTTTCCCTGAGATGAGACAGGGCTAATGTGTCCACGCAAGTAGCATCCCATACAAGGGCTTGACCTTGCTCCCAGGGAATCAGAGGTTCTCTTGTTAAACTTTACGTCCTAACTAATATCATAAATTCGAAAGTCTGTTTGTTTGTTTGTCTGTTCTTTCATTGCACAGAGATAGTTGTTGGGCCAGAGAGTGACATAAAGATCCAACCACCAACCAAGCCATTATTTTGAAAAAAAAAACACAAAGTACGACTTTACCTTTTATTACATCTTTTCTGCAATAGGTCAATATCCTAGCTCGCTTGACTCGACCTCATCAGCTCAGCTGAACTGATAGTAATTACTAATTACCTACTTTTTAAAATTCTCAATTTAAAAAAGTGTCGGTGACGGATTTCGGGGGGGGGGGGGGGTCCGGACCCACTGGACCCTCCCCCTGCCTACGTGCTTGGGCCATAGGAAATAATAAACGAAGCCGTGGGCAACGAAATAAAAGTGGCCGTATTGAATAAAAAAAACTTTCAAAGTCCTAAATTGCATTTTTCATCAAATCGATTCAATCAAAACCGAGCACACTCATTCATTGTTGAATTTTGAAAAAAAGACGCCGCCGCGCCGTGACCTTGCGTGGATTTTGTCCATTTTTTTCTCTAGTTTGTTGTGTTTTTGGCGTTTTTGTAGCACGCAGGCGCGAAATTGGATCAATGCCGAAAAACACCCCCAACGACCCGACGGCCGCAAAGTAAATCCGATGGTACACCGCGGCTCCTGAGGGTTGACTGGTCCTTCGGGTTGCCTAGCGACCGCGCCTTAGACCCTTTACAAACGGTCAATATCATACTCTTTTAAATATGAGATTTAAAAAAAATATTATACGCACTTTAATATTAGCACTAGACATAGTCAATATATTGAATATTTTATTTACATTACGGTTTAAATACAAAGAAAACAATTAAATATACCTACTATGCTATATATACCTACAAATAAACTTATAAATATTATTTTTTTTATTTATATTAGTGTTTATATAAAATTAGTTATTTTTTTATATTATTATTTATTTATATAATATTTATATATATAATATTAGTGTTCTGTTCCGAGGATTTTTTTCTAATGCAATAAACAACAATCCTCCCGTTTTCGTTAATATATATTTATGTCGTAATTACAACTATATTTAAAAATCCTCTATTTACACTCATATGTCTATCGCAAAAACTACTGAACTTTGTTGCGGTTTTTACTATTAGATAGGTTAATTCACCGGAAAGTTTTACGAATATTAAACTTGGACTTATTGAGATATATCTATATATATAAAATTCAATGCCACTTTTCGTTGTAATTTTATAACTCAAGAACGGCTGAACCGATTTGGCTAATTCTTTTTTGTTTTGTTCGTTACAACACAGGGGTGGTTTAGAAGAAAAAAAAAGTTGGAAAATGTTAGTGGTAGTGAGTAGGAGATAAAAATCAATGCCACTTTTCGTTGTAATTTTATAACTCAAGAACGGGCTCACCTATCCAAACCAAATGTTTAGGTTTTGTTCGGACTAATTAGTAGATGGTTTATGTGAAGTTTGCACAAAATGGTCTATTCAATAAATGGCGGATCGTTTTGTTAATGGCGATTTTGCTGTCAAATTGAATTTTTTTCAGATAGGGGTTGTGCTGTCAAATT
The DNA here is from genome assembly GCA_963924495.1 of Nemapogon koenigi. Classification (NCBI taxonomy): domain Eukaryota; kingdom Metazoa; phylum Arthropoda; class Insecta; order Lepidoptera; family Tineidae; genus Nemapogon; species Nemapogon koenigi. Next base: position 8,260,905 of record OZ004647.1, on the reverse strand, counting down.
GAAATTAAACGTCATCTTAATTTTTACAAATGTACTAAAATGTATTTGCAAACGTCAATAGATGGCGCTGTATTATACTTTTCTTATCTCTATAATCTATATATATAAAAGAAAGTCGTGTTAGTTACACCATTTATAACTAAAGAACGGATTTGGTTGAAAATTGGTGGGGAGGTAGCTTAGAGCCAGAAGACGGACATAGGATAGTAGCGGTAGTGGTAGGGGTTGGAGTAGGGGTAGGGGTAGTGGTTAGTGGTTGGAGTAGTGGTAGGGGTTGGAGTAGGGGTAGTGGTAGTGGTAGTGGTAGTGGTTGGAGTAGTGGTAGGGGTAGTGGTAGTGGTAGTGGTTGGAGTAGTGGTAGGGGTAGTGGTAGTGGTAGTGGTAGTGGTAGTGGTAGTGGTAGTGGTAGTGGTAGTGGTAATGGTAGTGGTAGTGGTAGTGGTAGTGGTAGTGGTAGTGGTAGTGGTAATGGTAGTGGTAGTGGTAGTAGTAGAAGTAGAGATAGGTGTAGTGGTAGTGGTAGGAGTAGGGGTAGTGGTAGGGGTTGGAATTGGGGTAGTGGTAGTGGGAGTAGTAGTGGTAGTGGTAGTGGTAGTGGTAGTGGTAGTGGTAGATGTTTTCCACGGACGAAGGAAAGTAAATAGCAGGCAAGCTAACGTTTGGGCAGGACAACGTCTGCCGGGCCCGCTAGCAATTAATAAAATATTTTTTGTTTAAATATATGAATTTGATGTTCCAATATTTTTTTTTATTATTTCACTTTATACGTAGCGAAGCAAGTACCGGGCCGCTAGTAATTATATATAACAAAATGACGTAGCAAAGAATTGTGTAAAATAAAATTATCTACAAAAAAGGCCGCGTTAGCATAATTATATATATATCTCAAATTTCTGTAGGTATTCAAATTATTGTAAATCCATATACCTGCTTCATTCGCCTGCAAATCGTACTACCAATATTAATTACTATACCAAATTTCATTTGTATCCGTTCAGCCGTTTGAGGGTGATTGCAGGAAACACATCAATATACCTATGTTGTAGTAACAGGTATTATAAGAGGCAGTCACCTTACATTCGTCTGTATAGGTGTGTGTTTGTCCGTATTACTGAGATGATCTCACAGTAACGGTTTTCATCAGCAATTTTCCAAAAAGGCGACCGAGTGGTTAAGACGTCTTGTATTAACTAGGCTGACCACGGTTCGATCTCGGCTATGTACCAATTTTATTTTATAAAAAAAAACATGTACATAATCCGACAACCCACACTATAGAGGTTTTTCCATCAAAATATACCTCAACAGAACTGGCCACTCGTCAGGTATAGCCTCACAAATACCTTCAGCTAAAAGAGGAAGACTTGGGAGCGGTAAGACGGTTTCGAAGGATGTAAAGCAACCCGTTAAAATAAATTCCAAAAAGTGAAATGAATCAAATCAAATGTTTATAAATTACTGCAATTAAAACTTTTAGAGAATTTGGACTGTATTTTATAATACACTAGCTCTCCGCACCCGGCTTCGCCCATGTATATTTTTGAACAAAATTAAATATAGCCTATATTACTCAGGGATATCGTAGCTTTCTATTCGTGAAAGAATTTTTAGAATTGATTCAGTAGTTTGAGATATTACCCCCTACATAGAAACTTACAATGTTGGCAGAGAACGACCTAGGTGTACTTTTATTGAACATATAGAAAATGTATTGATCGATGGAAATATTAAAAGTACACACAATTACCGAGCATGTATGAAAGGTGTAATGAATATAAAAGTGCGAAAGAGGTATGTCAGGATCGTATCAAATGGTATTCGATTGTCTCTGCCTACCCCTCTTGGGATTAAAGGCGTGATAATAGATAGATAATATTAGTATAGACTATGTCATAAATTATATCCATTCATACATATACCTACATATTAACTTACCACGCTCCAGATATGACATATGAATAATGAGATAATTAACACAATGGTTTTGTTCTGGCAAAAGAAGAGAGAAGAAGGGGTGGGAGGCAGTCGGGGCTCGGGGGTGTAAAAGGGATCTGTCATCCTTTCTCTCAGATAACGAAGATATAAAACGGTTTACGTCACTCACACACATACCTAGGGCTTTGGAACAAAAAGGATTTTATGTCATATATTAAATTATGTCGGTTTATGAAAAATATTACATACCCTTTCAACACTTTTACGTGGAGTTTTGTGCTTAGAATTTTAGGTCATGGGAACATTTAGCTTAAATTTTGACTATTCTGACTTAAAAGGTAGCTGAGTGGTAAAGACGTCTGGTATTAACAAGGTTCGATCCCGGATCCGGATATGTACATAATCCGACAAATCACACATAGAGACTTTTCCATCTAAATATACCTCAACAGAACTGGCCACTCGTTAGGTATAGCCTCACAAATACCATCGGCTAAAAGAGAGAGACTTGATCTTCCGCTGAGTATAACCCTGGGACCGTAACGTAGTTTTGGGAGCTATATGGCAACCCGTGAAGAAAGAAATAAAAAGAATAAAATGTGCCTAAAATCAATAAGAAATAATAATATGTCAGCCTCATTTTTGGCAACTTTTCAATAAAATGTGGCAATGATCTCTTAAATTATTTTGTAAAATTCGGTGAGACTTAATGTATGTTTAAACGCTTCTAAATAATAAGTGTTTAATTTTGTCAGTTGAAAGAGTAATGTCATGAAATTCATACTTAAAATATGCACTTAAAATTCCACAAAAATAATAAAATCCAGAACTCACCCCAAGACAATTTTTAAGATCACTACAAAAATTAATTCAACGGACTTTCTAGACATAATTATTTCTCATCTCAAAAAGGATTATTCACAAAATGCAATCCAGTCTTCCAAAAGAGATTCTACACAAAAATGCAAATTTTGTCTCACAAGATGTGATACAAAATTAAAATATGAAAGACTAAATTGTTATGCAATGACAGGTGGGGTCAACTGCTCATCCTTTATAACAATTAAAAGGGGTCAACATTGAATAAGAACATGCATAATTATTTCAAATCATTAAAAGCAAAATTAACTCACGGTTTGACTACTTCATAGTAGGATAAATTTTCGCACGGTCTTTTTAAAATTCAAAATGGACCAGTAATAAAAGCAGTGTGATCTGCATGCTTTAGAAATTAAGTTATGAAACCTTTCCAACTGTCCCTAATTTGGAATCGAACCCAGGCCCTCAACCAAGACTAAAAGGTAATCCTGTGCAATTTTTAACTAATATACCTACTTGAAAATTTAAAAAATTACTTCTTTTGAACGTGTTTTTGAATATTTGTGTGTTTGGATGTTTGATGCTCAGTCACGATTCAATGGCTGAACGGGTTTTAATGAAATACGGATGATAAATAGGTTATGTCCTGGATTGAAACATAGGCTACTTTTTATCCCGGAAAAGTGAGGGGGATTATTTCTGTTTTTTGTTCTATTTACACGCTAGTAAAACCGCGGGCAAATTTTTTTTTTCGTTATTTTAGATAAGTTTAAAGGTTAGGTAGATAATATAAGTACCTATGTCAAATTTTGCTCGACCTAGCATTCGAATCCTGGACCGTTTGCTTTAATTTCTAAAACCTCTCACAGAATAAACTATAAAACTTGTCATGGTAATTAAATAACCGACTCATATGCAAATATAGTGCAAGAGATAAGAATATAGAGCGTACGTAGACTGTCTGTATGTAAATTTTTGTATGGCTGACACAGGTGGGTCAAGAGATTTGACCTTATCCTTTATGTTTGTGTATTTGTTACTTAAAAAACCAGTTTCTTGTTGTCCTTTAACCTCTGAATTTCTCAAGGGAAAGGTGATTCCCTTTTTAAAGAGTTTTAACTCATGAATGCAAATGTTTGCTCTATCTGTAACTAGAAAATATCTCATTCCCCCGGTAAATGGAATAGTAAAATATATTTTAATTAATGAATATTATATTGTCTTTGTGCGTTGTGCTTTAGACAATAGTAATGTATTGGTGTGATGTAATATAGTTAATTGTAATATGATGTAGTGTTGATGTAGTATTGGTTGGCGCTGGTATTTGGAAATAATAATGTGCCACTTTCTGTATTTTGCATACCAAGAATCTGGTGAAAGTGCCTATCTTTCTTTCTTTCTTTCTTTGAATCACAAGCGTTTAGATCTCAAAATTACTCAAAGCGAGGTTGTTACTTGTATGTAGATAAAATAATCTCAAGTAAATATTCACGGCTTTTATACCATAAGGCGTGACCAGTAGAAACAACAGTACGTAACAGTGTCCGCTATTAGCGAGTTGTCTATATTAAACATAACAGGTGACAAAGCCCGTCGCTGCACTTAATGGACCTAGAGTTGTCACTTATTCCATAGATATCTATTATTTTATTTTTTAGAAGAAGTGCGAAATTACTTATGTATCTATCTATCATCACGCCTTTCATCCCAAGAGGGGTAGGCAGAGACAATCGAATGCCATTTGTTACGATCCTGACATATCTCTTTTGCTTTTTACTTATGTCCTCTATTTATTTAGACTTAGTAGTTTCGGAGTCATTACTCTTATAACTATACAGTTTAAACTATGCATTTTAAAATAATAAAAAATTATATGTCAAATGAAAAGCCTCTAAATGTGGTTTGTCGGATTATGTACAAAAGTTTTTTTTATACATTACGTTGTAGCAAGAGACACCAGTAACAATGTCCACTTTGTGCCAGTGGTCCATATTAAACAGAACATGTGCCAAGACATAAATATCTGTTACTTTTAGAAGTGTGGAAAGCATGAGAAGTCGATAGCATTCTTAAATAAATATTTCTTAGCTTAGCTTAACATGAAATTGAGCCCGGGTCCTCCCGGAATATATCATAAACTCCTTCATTTTCCCCAATGATTAAAAAAAATATTAAAAAACTCCATCCCCCCAATTAATAAAGTTACAACCAATCAAATAACTGTATCTAACGCACAGTCAGCAAAAAAATCAATTGCCCAAAACATTTTGACTTATCAAAATAAAAAGCTCTGCAAACTTTTGCTGGCAATATCCAACAAAAACTATGTTTGTCCATTTATACGTGCCTTACGCAGTTACCCCTAATACATTACACGCAACTACCACCCTATTGTCACCCATCCCCACCCCTTTCTCCCATCCCAAACCGTCGCCACCCAGACGCAATGTTTTTTAACCAAGACCTCCACCAAGATAAAGACCAAATAAAAAAAGAAAACGAGAAAAATATTTCTGTCCCACTCGTTCGTTTCGGTATTTATTCGGGTGTGAACAGCACGACGTAAACTCACGAAAACTTGAGCCCCGCCCGAGACAGCGGTCTCTATCCGTCTCTTTCACTTTTTCACACTTTTCATATAACCTGTTTAACGCTGAATGACTTAACCGTCGTTAAATTATTATTTAAATTTCAACTCTATTGTATTACAACAAAGTTTTAATTTCATTGAAAATTTTAGTGTAGAGAAAATATTTTGGAATTAAAATAGATTTTGTGCAGAAGCTCTCGCTCACTCGCAAAAAAGTCGGTAGTTAGGAGCGGGTGAGAACCGGGCCGCCATATTGTCGCTTGAGTTCCGACGGCAACTAGACAGGATGAGAAAAAAATCGCAATAAACAATCAAAATTTATCTTTACACTGTTTCCTTGAACATAGAGAAAAAACAACAGAACTATAAAACAAAATTAATAGTTTTTTTTTATCTAAACAGATATTTTTTCGGTGGGTATAAAAATTTGAGTTAATTTAAAAGTAGCCCTAGGGTACCAACTGTTTCAAGGAATTCATTCTATTGGGTAATTGTAGATATAAAATAGATGCATTTGTTCTGTTTTCAATGAACTAGGTAAATCATAAGAATAAAGCAGGAAATTTCTCATTTGCTTATTGCTTAGATATATATTTCTGATTAACTTTTTTAGTACCAGTAATACATGAACGATTCAACAAAGGGGAATTAAATATTAAAGTGAGAAATAAGCACATAATTTACCTAGTGCCTTGAGACTTATCTCCTAGCAACGGCAATGTACTAGGCGACCACTAAAAATTGAGTACATTCCACTTGAGAAAAGGGTCTGTGTTTTCTTTTGTCAGCAAAATTTGTAAGATAAAAATAATTTACCAATGGAAAATATAATAATAGACAGTAGTAAAACTTACATAGACCCAATCTTAATGCTTAAATCAAATAATTCAAAATTGTTTTCAGGGATTTATTATATTCACTATTTCCACTAATTCCACTATTCCAAGTCTGATGAGATCTTCAGAATCAATATTTATGACAAATATAAATACGGTTGGGATAAAAATGGGTCACTACATCATCACACACACCTTTTTATCACAGAGGGGTTGGCAGAGACGATCGAATGTTGATTATTCCAAGAATTGCAGCTGCAGCTGGTCAGTGGTAGAGTTATTTTTCCAAGTAATTTCACCTAAAACGGAAGCACAAAACGGCATTTTTATGCTCTTCAAAAAACAATGCAACAAGGATCACATGAACAATGCAACAAACATTTCTGCACTGTTTTTGTTTTTTTTAATTAGTAACTGGGGTACCTTTTCTGTAGAAAGGTCTTTTTGTGTAGATTTTGTTTTATTAGGTACCTACTTTTTATATTGAAATGATTATTATATTCAGGTACTTTTTCTGTAGTGAAAATTGCGCGCGTATTGCTTTGTTGAAACTGATATACCTATTTTATAACTTAAAAACAATGCAGGATTATTATATAAAAAATCATTGTATCCCGCATTTCATTCTCGTTTTTCTATTTAAACTTCTACTTCTATAAAACTAAATTAGTCGACCAAAAAGTTTTTTTTTTCATTTCACAATTCGTTCAAAGACATTTATAAATAGAATTAATTTTGAATTCGGGAACGAAACAAATTGGCGCAGGCTGTATGCCGTTGCCTTCCGTCAAAATGGAGAAGTGTAACAAAAAAAAAACAATAAAATATCTAAGTGAAATATACATGATATCTAAATAAATTTTGATTTATTTTATTTTATTTTCTTGTAGAAAGAAAGAAAAGCAGATTTCGCACCTCGCTGAGAGTGACTTCTTGTTGCAGCCGGGCTCCAAACCAACACAATAAGTCACTTTGTGCTCGATGCGACAATCTACTATTACCTATTATATGCAATCTAACAAACAATAGCCAAATTATTGGCTTATCTCAAGTGGAATGTACTTAATTCTCAGTGAACCTACTATACAAAATCTACAACCACAGTTTCGCCACGATTCGCATATTTGCAAATAAGTTTATTTTAATACTTCATCAAAATTAATGTTTAAAAACTTAGGTAGTATCTACTTATTTCCCGTACCAAGTTCACATAACAACATATTATTATATTTTGGATTAAATAGTTTAGTCATCAGCATTGGCCACGAAGGTACCAGATAGTATACATAATGTATATATATGTTCACGCCAGCTCTTGTCCTAACATTTGGAAAAACTACTTGTAAACATTAATAAATAATTTTGAATTTGAATTTTGAATAAAAGATCTATAGAGTTTCCCAAGTAGAGGGATATTCATCCAACATTTCTATTTATTTATTTAGAAAATCTAAACAGAAATAAGTAGGTATTCTTGAGTACTTCCCAGCTAATTAAATTATTTTTGATTACGTGAAATAGGGTTGGAAGCTAAGATATTCAATTTGACCTTCTTTAAATGTTACACATCTTTTGTGACTACTGTAATAGTAGCTCTTTGTAACTAGTTTTCCGCCCAGCTTCGCTCGTGGAGCCCATATTAACTTTCATCCCCTATTATGGTCTTGAGTTCATACAAAAATCTTATAAAATTTTCCGGGCAACTTTTACAATTTTTCATTCCTAAGAACCTTATTCAGTCTGCTACGAACATTTAAAAAAATTGCTAAATCGGTCCAGCCGTTCTCAAGTAATGTGCTTACCAACCAAGCATTACATTATATATAGGTAGGTATATAATTTACTATTTAAGATTATTTTGTGTTAATTTATTTATTAGTTAAATTACGAACAAATTTTTATACCACGTTTAAAATCTACACAAAGTATAGGCAATAAAGAGAGGGGTCCAACAGCAAAAAGTTTTGGTTTCTATATAATATATTTTATCTACTCTTATATCGTAAAGTCTCTATTACAAAATCGAATTATACATAATGATATACACGTTTTGTATACACGCGTCTGTAATGTTTTGTTTTTTTTTAAATGCAGAAAGGGTTAAGGATATGTCTTATACAGCCACATTAAACTCTATGAAAGTATCGACACGCGCATGTGCGAGTCACTTGACAGTTAACGCGCATGCGCAGTAGGTAACCGCGATTTGCCGCTAATTTGTCGATTAAGAAATTGGTTAATTATTTAAAATACCTATTGCATGGAATTAGATAAAGTAGTGTATGAACGGGCACATAACTTGGAATTAAAACACTCGTGGATGCTATTAAAAAAATACTCCGACGTAGCACTTTTTACCTTAGCATAGCGCTAGAAATTCAAAAGGGTAACGCGCTATGTGTTCTAGGCACTATGGCAGCGGATTCGGACTCGCTGGAAGAAATTTTTAATTTGTAGTTTTGAGATTTTTTAATTATTAAGTTATATTATTATTGTTAAATTCAGGAAAAATATATACATATATATCTTTTTTTGCGCAAAACAACAAACTAACTGATAATATAAAGTTAATTATATATTTAGGTATTATTATGATTCAGGACAATATTCGTATGTGTTAAGCATAAATTGTATGGGGATATTACTATTCCCAATGTATCTGTAAATAATCCACCTGTGTCACTGTAATTTAGCATATAGTTACTAATTCAATATATCTAAGTGAAATATAGTCGTTATTTTTTCAATTGTTTTTATTGAATAGGAAATATGAGTAGTAAAATTTCGCCCCTGTCACATCACAAAATCATCTATCACAAAACTCTTAAATTTTTTTAAAGTTCTGTTTAACCATTACCCTTCAATTAAACGTCTATCTTGCGTTTTTAGGTAGCTTATTGAAAATTCAAAATAAAAATAATTTTATGATTTTTTAATTGGTTAAAAATCATAAAATAAATGCGTATGATAGATAAATAGATGAAAAATTATTAACTACATCAATATGTACCTATATATGTATATAATTTGAGAAACCAGTCTCTAAGAGAAAATAATTTTGCATTTCAGTTGAAATTTGAAGAAGGCAGCGACATCTGTTGATATATTTAATACATGGCATAAAATGTTTCGGTAAAGTTTGGTGAATTTACCGAAACATTTTGAAAATTAATAAAAATTAGTTAAGTTACTAAAAACATAAATAAATATTTTTATTTATAATGTATTAAAAAAGTATCAAAATGAATAAGCAATATAAGCCATTACGTATTCTACTTGCTAACAGATGGCGCAGAAAATTAGTTCGTCTACTGGCCACTAGATGTCTAATTGCGCCTGAAAAAGCTGTTTTACCACCCTTAGAAATTGTCCATTAATTTGCATAATTTCAAGCATAACCTTATGAGATAATATATCCTTAGTCCTTAGTGACTTATAAAAAAAACAACTTTCCCGGGAGAATGAGAAATTTTAAATACCTTCTCGGCCTTTATACTATGTGGCCAAAGACACAGGGCAAACACGCATCGCATTTATTGAAAAGCAGATAATTTTTTATTTGCATGCAAATTTTAGGTTTACTGTAGGTGTGCCAACTTTATCGATTTAGATATTTTAAGATTCTGGTATTCTAGTTATTAAAATTAATTTTTGTGACAAAAAGAGCAAAAGAAATATATTTCACGTGTATGTAAGTACCTATCTATGTATGTGAGTTTCGAAGCATCCCAAAAGGCTAGATAAATTTTAATTAACCGTCGTCTTTTAGATTTTGAAACCCTGAGTAGAGTGGAGCATAACCAGTAGGTAAGTATAAACACCCCTCTCTAGTAGATTGCAAAAGTCAGACGTATATTTTACAATCTAAACAAAATGCTATGTAAAAAAGAAATGCACTATTGCCTTGGGATCAGGTGAACAGGATCATTCCACGGGTGAATTAAATAAAATTTAACAAGCACCTACCTATGGCAACTGAATTTCTGAAAATAAAAGAAAACATTTCTTTATTTTTTTTAAAGTCTAGGTACATAGAATATACAGAGTTTCTTATTAACTATGTAAGTAATTGTATGATAAATAACGGATCTGTAAGCCATTTTCTACTGTAGCAAATTAGAGTCAGATACATTTTATCTGTCATTGCGTTAGACGGAATAAAGCCGACATTTATGGAATTATCCCAAACCGAATCGAATTAACTCAACGAGTGTCAACGAAGAGCCATTTGAAGACATGCGCTCTCAGACTTGGAGCAATTATACCCTCGGGGGGTGAAATTACCTCCTGCCACCCCCTAGGGGGCAAGTAGGGGGCAATCCCCGCACAATTTCAGCAAATCATCTTTACCCTTACCTTTCGCTGATGAAGATATGTAAATTTCCAGTTTCCGAGATACTTTGTCTCTGAACTGACCGGCGCGTGGCGTTGGTCGTCAACCTTTTGGTTTGTTGTGTTCGGAAATAGGTACCTACTATCATGTTTAGATGTTTTTTTTAATCTTACAACGACAAATTACCAAACTTACAACAAAATTGGAAAATTCAATTTGTATTTTTTTTTATATTATAAATTTCTTAGGTACCTTCCTTTCCAAGAGACATTCAATACAACCACTTCCTATAATCAGCAGCATGTTTTCGGTTAAAATTTTCCAAGCGCAATTTGCCCGTCAATTCCCTCGTGTACCCGACGGTTGGTCAGCCCTGAACTAAAGTTGTAATAGCTCGGGTGTTACTCGGCTCGGTTAATTAATCATCGGCTTCTACTAGCGGGATATGTCACCCCGAGCGACGCATCTGAGAAACTATTCACAGATTATTAGGTAAAAGAAGTTTTTAAGAGTTAACAGTGGTTAAGCAATCAAAACAAGGATGGGAAACGTTTGTTAGAACCCTTAGAAACATAATAACTAGGTTTTTTTAATTAATTTCCCTAATTAGTACCCTGGGGCTAGTATAACGGTTCTAACGAACTTCTAAGACCTTTAATCATTTTATTTTCTAGAGAAAATTGGGAAATTTCAAACTAAAATCATGATCCAAAACAAATTAATAAATAGTTATGTACTTACACAATACAAACATAATAATTATAATTAATGATTGAAAACACTATGTTTCCGCAAGTTTGACGTCCTAGATCGCCTTTCCCATTTAAAATTTTAAAACATCACAATTAACTATTTTCCTAGAGCTCTGTCTCGCGACACAAAACGATACCAACGAAATCTAAGGTAACTTATTACTGCGCACCTGGTCAGTTTAACTGGTCAAAGGGCAAAAAAATGGCGAAAGGGCGAGCCCGTCTATGCCCCTCCATAGACTTAGTACTCTATGACTTACCTCCATTTTTATATAATAGAAATGGATATTGCTATATGTTTTTGGTTTTTGAAAGCAGCATTGGCATATTTAAATTTATTTTTTTACTAGCTATGCCTTGCGGTTGCACGCGCGTTAATGGTTACTACTTCGCTTCTTTGGATCGTAGCGTGATGTTATATAGTCTAAAACCTTCCTGAAATGCAAAAACTTTAATCCGACTGGAAGTTCCAGAGATTAGCGTGTTCATACAAACAAACTCTTCAGCTTTATTGTTATTAGTATTAGCATAGATAGAAGATTTGTTTATTTAAGCACACCTACAGATTTACAGTATATTATTCATTATTACCAGTACATATGTGAAACAAACATCGCCTGTGGAAAAAGTTATGGGAGGAATTTAGTTAGTTCGTCTTACACCCCCAAACCACCCTCCCCCTTAACTTTGTTATAACCAGTTTAGAGTTGAGTTAGACACCTGCGATACATAGACTCTTATTTGTACTTACTTGTTCCACAGTTCTATGAATCATACAGTAGTAGACCAAGGGAGGCTACACGCCCAGGGTACCCAACGGAAGACCAAGATATTTAGAGGGAAAAGCCTCTAAGTGTAGTTTGTTATGTACATTAGTTTTTAATTAAAAAAACCTATTGGTACATGGCCGGGATCCGGGATCGAACCCGTGGTCTGCCTAGTTAATACCAGACGTCTTAACCACTCGGCCATTATCTCTTTAGAAATATGTGAGCAAGATGGACTACTATTAAAATCGATAAGATAAGATTAACCAAGTTTTACGTACCAGAAACATGAGAAAGTACGATTTCTCAACAAAACCTGTCTTGCGATAATACGCAAAACGGACTTCAGCAATTCAAGTATTGTACAAAAAATATTAGAAATAGCAAGTTCTATTATAGTTATTGGATCCATAAAGTATGTGAAATTATTTTTACTTGATATGTTAAAAAATACATTAGTAAATATATTAAAGGAACTCGAGTCGCAAAGTCGGTTGAAAATATGCGTGGACTTTCAGGGCTTCATGAAACCTAGGTGTAGCTTATTTTTACATATTGAGTATAGATAATTTCATATACTTTAAGGATCCGTTAACTAGAACTTGCTATTTTTAATATATTTGCACAATACTTGAATTTCTGAAGTTCGTTTTTGTATGGGACAAAAGTTATGAGGCGTTTGAGTTTCATTAAAAACACGATAATTTATTTTCATTAGATTCAAAATTCATTAATTTCCATATACAAAATGATTAAGCGATTGTTGATGTCACCTTGCACATAGTAAATGACAAGTTAGTTCTAATTTAGGCCTCCTTTAGTCCGAATTTAGTACGGCCCCTGGTTTTACCTACTCGAAGGTTCTTCTTCGTAGTCGTAGTGTTCTTGACAGAGCAATCGTGGTCAATCATGGCGGTCCACAGCGCGACACCCCTTGTCTCGCCATGGTTGACTTTCTTGGGAAGATTAGTGCAGTGGTTTCCCCTTTCCTTCTGCACCAGACATTTTGAGACTATTTAGGTCTTCAGGCTCGCTGTTAGCCTCTTCCAGGCAGTTGCCTAGCTAAGTTATACCGCCATTGCTCGGTCGCCAGAGCCTCGTTTGTTGTCTAGCAGATGGTACCAAGCGTGCAGGTGAGGATGACATTTGGGGTCGGATAGATCTTATACCGTTCTCCCCCTTACCCCCCCCCCCCCCCCGTAAGTTACGAAACTGATATTTTATGTTGCTCTTATGGTATATAACATGATCACAAACATCAAAGGTGTTGGCCCACTGTATGTATGGTTACACTGTGGTTGTACCTACCTTAGATGGGAACAATGGGTGTAGTTGAGAATTGTCTTCATACAAACTTGCTCCGACGTGTCTCGTGTGAATGTGAAACTTTAATTAAACGAACAAGTTGGTATAATAGATACCTGGAGACAGCCAGCCAGTAGATAGGTATGCATTCTGTTTTTAGACTAAGGTTCGGTTCTCGGTCATATGAACTATGACAAGTATGATATTTTGAAAATATTTACTAAGCATCATAAAAAAGCTCTGAAGAAGATTATTATTTACCTATTTATCCGAAACCTTCAGTGACCATAGTGGAAATTTTATATCGGCTATATGTTTAATTTTCAAAGTTAAATAAATTATATAGGTATTAGGGATGGATTGCCTATATAAAATCACTTTACCACTGAACAGCTAAATCTGCAGTTCTTGGAATAACAAAAAATAAATATTATTCTGAAGATTCCAGCTCATGAGACTTGAAATAGGCAATATTCAGAGGAAATATTGAATGTGTATTATTTTGAATATTATTTTGAAACATTTAGCTTTTTCCAAGCATCAAGACTGCTAGGTCAGTCTAACTCTTTACTAACAAAAGATAGCCCCTGACCTTATTCTCAAGTAAAATGTGCTCAATTTTCAGTAGACGCACTACACCGTCACCTAACGAAAATTCGTTGATTTAGGACTTCCTACACAGTAAACAAAGTAAAGCTATAATATATAGTGAGATATAATTTAGTGATAGCGAAGCACTTACTGTTATGAGTGGGACGGTCGTAAAGACACGGTCATTAGAAGATGGCTGCCCCAAGGTATGGTCATACAATGTTGTTCGCACATAAACGTGGCTGTTGGGATTTTATAGACTTTATTATGGCTTTCTAATTAATGATCTTTGCCTGCCATTTTGTTATTATATTATGAAGGTTTAACAGGTTCCTATGTAAGGTACGTTTTTCTAGTCTTGCCTTATTTGTATGTATTTTTTAAATAAGTTGTCATAAGACGTTATTGACCTATTTTACATTTGTAATATAATTGCCTTTTAAAAAAGTGTACAGACTTCAAAAATTATGCACTGAAAAGTGCGCTTTCCGAAGTGTGCCTATAAAATTTGAAGAGTTCTCGATTTCTCCAGGATCCCATCATCAGATCCTGACCTGATGACCATGGGACCACCTGGGAAGAATACCATTTCGAACAAAAAAAAATACAAATCGGTCCAGGCGTCTTCAAGTAATCGAGGAACATACATAAAAAAATCATAAAAGATTCCGACTAATTGAGAACCTCCTTCTTTTGAAGTTTGGTTAAAAAATGCATGAGTCATAAATTAATTCAGTTGTTGCGTCGTGAATATTATAAGTTTTTATTTTACTTTATTTTTATTTTGTGATTATAGCAGGACTCACGTATGTAGGAGTCATTAAAACAATGCCGGTGTCAATTTAGTTAGTCGGGATATTTCCCCCTATGACCGTTTACAATATTATGAGTAGAAAGATACGTGCGCTGTCTCTAATCCTATATATTATAGCCGCTAGCTATTTAGATAAGGTTAAACCCTACCTACACAGTATTTTAATTTTAACCAACTTAAAAAAGGAAGGAGGTGCTCAACTCCGTCATTTATTTATTTTTATTTGAAAGGATATATACTTCCAGATTTTGTTTTTGTGAGATTTGGTTTAGTATTTTTTCAGAAATAAAAAAAACTGATTTCTAATGCAATTTTTGTCATAACTCGATGAAATGTATGCCGATTTCGACGGTTTATTTTTGTTAAAAGGGAAAAATAAATAAACCTTTTTAAAGTTTTGCGACTTCTAACATTATTCACTGAAAAGTAAGAAATAATAAAATATTTGGTTTCTTGTAAATTGGTATAAAAACCGCCATATAAGACAGAGTAGTTGTTTAGGTAACCTCAATTTCATCTGCTAAATGACAGCGGTAACACCCACCCATGATAAAATTGCTAAGCGTACCATACATATCAATAAGCCTAACCTACCATAAAATAAGCCAATATTAAAAAAAACGCGAAAAAACTTTGAATAAAAATATTTGAACTTGACAAAGGAGAACACCCCCAGGGATGGATAGTTTGCCATAAATTTTTACACATTACTGCAAATTACATTAATAAATAACAATTTGAACATGTTATATGTAAAAACTTAATGTCTTATGATCTATTTACAGTATTCCTCAGTTGAATTCACGGCGTTTATATAAAAGTGCGAAGATATACCTACATAAATAAAAATTACGTGTTTTTGCTCCAGTAATGGACTTCTTCAGTATTGAATTTTCAGCAATGGTCATAATGTGTTATGACCATAATAGTATTAATGATATAACTTCATTCAAGTTGCACACGAAATTTATTAGTAATAGGAAGACTAAAGAATGTTTCCACTAAATTCCTTAGTTTGCCGATTTGCATAGTATATAGATGGAAATTTATTAATATCAACGAAAATGGGTTTTATTTTGTTATTATCACTGTTTATAGACACGTAAATAAACCAAACTTTAAAAAAATCTATATTACTGGATATATCTAATTTAAGAGACCCAGTAATAAACATCTCATTAAAAATCTAACCTAACCTGTAACATATAAATATTATAAGATTATGCATATAAATTTCATTCTAGTAACTTCAGATACAACAAATTGTGTATGAATATGGCAAGAAAGAATGTGTGTGTACATTTATTTAAATGCCTCCTTAACTATTTCACTAAGAAACACAGATAAAATAATATTGAAGGCCGTATTTAACCTACTGATATTTAATCAAAATGGCCTAGCCTTATTAAACTTCAAATTTCGACAGCTTTCATGAAAACTTATTGTAATTATGAAATTTTGATTTTGATTATTTCTTGTTCACGTCCAACACTGACGCCATTACGCTACCATTAAGGATCGTTTTAAAAAATAATAAAAAGCTAAAATTGGAAAATTCGTTTACGAGGGTTTGATGCTTGGGGAATTTCTCACGCATTACATACCCTTGAGCGATCTACCCTTCATGTTATAATAGGCGTGAGTATATACATGGATGGATGAGGTATATACTTAGAAACCGTAAAACAAATTACATGCTCAAAGTAGTAATGAGGTCAACGGTGTAGTTCTGTTTGACTCAAGCATCACCCTCCGAACTCTGGACCCTTACGGCATACTTTCACGGCTTCTCACTCCCTTTTACCGCTTTAACATTAGTTCCAAAATAAGCCAGGGTTGTCATCAATACCCTACTATTATAAACTTTACTTTTTGTATTTTAAACTTTAAATTCAACAAATTTTTTTCTTTCTTGACGGGTTGCCTTACAGCCAAGTCTTCCTCGTTTAGCCGATGGTATTTGTAAGCCTCTAAGTGTGGTTTGTCGGATTATATACATAAGTTTTTAATGAAAAAAAAACCATTTGTACATGGCCGGGTTCCGGGATCGAACCCGTGGTCTACCTAGTTAATGCCAGACGTCTTAACCATACGACCACCGACGCAACAACACAATTATTTAGGCAAGCATATCTATGATAATATTATAAAGAGGTAAATTTTGTAGTTTGCATGGAGGAGGTAATCTCTGAAACTATTAATCCTTTTCTAAAAAAATTTTTACTAATAGAAAGCTGACCCCTGGTGACATAAGCTATTATTTTATTCGTGAAACTGGGGGCGAAAAGCTAGTGATAAATAATTCATATTTTAATGTACAGCTAGGCTAAATTGCACATTAATATACGTCAAATCGACTTTAAATAGGACAAAAGGATTTTGATTTAAATGATTAAGATTTTTCAATTTTCTTTTTCAGTTTCTTCAAAAACATGAGCCTTGATGCACAATGGAGATCACGGTTTCATTCTTTACTCGAAGAGGTTTAAAATTTAAGTATGAAATCTGATTTACCTATCTGACAAAGATACGAAAATTTCATGAAACATTTAGGTACAAGACTAGTCCTCGTCTCTGGTTCATTCAGCGAAGTAACGCAGCCAGTGTTTTTGGAACCATGCCACAGGAGGGGTTCTGAAAGAGGTATTCTTTTTATAGTTTGTATATATGGTTTTTATATATATTAATTATTATTTAATTATTATATCTAAAAACGAATAACATTAATAAACTTCTGGTAAAGCCTGCACATTATTTTGAAAATTACAGTAAATACATACTTAAATTTTATTAAAGAAAAAAATATTTAACTCTTTAATTTTTCGAAAATTGAAATTCGATTATTCACGCTGATTTATATATTCCAAAAAATAAGCTGTATAGTGATTCTATAAGGCTTTTCGTTTTTTCATCGGCTAACTAGGTAGTAGGCCATTGCTAAATGAGGACATTGTAGACAAAAAAAAATTCACGGGTTGCTTTACGGCTCCCGGGGACCGTTGCCGGCCCCAGGGTACCCAGCGGAAGACAAAGTCTTCCACATTTAGCTGGAGATTTTTTTTGAGGCTATACCTAACGAGTGGCCAGCTCTGTTCAGGTACCTATGTATAAGGAAAAGCCTCTTACGGTTTGTCGGATAATGTACATAGATTTATTATTATAAAAACCTATTGGTGATGTAGGGATCAAACCTACGACTTCTCAGTTGTGAGCCGACGTTTTACCCACTCGACCACCGTATCTATTCTTAATCTCTATGGATGCCACCACAGACTCTTTTTACCAAATCACACAAAAGTAATATAAATTAACAACAGGCAACCCTAAGTGAAGAAGTATAATTGTATAGGCACGGAGAGTTCGTCCAATTTATTGGAACATTCCAAATAAGATGCAAATAGAATTTCAATGCACTATTTATGTTAGGATTGTAGATACATACCTATATGGCATGACCTGACAAATTGTTTCCCAAAACTCTTTGATGACGACACACTTTTTGCAACTTCATGGGTTGCCTTGCCGGCTCTCGGAACCACGTTGATTTTGAACTCGCTAAATTTATAGACAATAGACATTGTAGAGTATAACCCCTCCTGTATAACAATAAATAAGTAGTTCTGTTCTGTAGCAGTGACAAGACTTAGCGCCTTATTAACCTATTCACTCGAGACACACAAACATAGTGCACACTACAGATATATCTGAT
Organism: Nemapogon koenigi; assembly: GCA_963924495.1. Lineage (NCBI taxonomy): Eukaryota > Metazoa > Arthropoda > Insecta > Lepidoptera > Tineidae > Nemapogon > Nemapogon koenigi. The sequence goes on along the minus strand of OZ004647.1, from coordinate 8,242,454 downwards.
ATTTTTTGGGAATACTTTTAGGCCTTTATTCATAAACGTTTATTAGCAACGTTTTTGTTAAAATATGTTTTGTCACTCTCTAACAAACCTGTCTTTACTAATAATAGAAAGAAACAAAACACATTTTAACAAAAACGTTGCTAATAAACGTTTATGAATAAAGGTTTTAAAAAAAAACATAAAAACAAATGTTTTATTAATATTTTCAAATTCTCGCGAAAACGTGATGACGTCACACCTATATAACGAACAAAATGATGGTCACAGATTAGATAAAATAACAAGATGTCAGTGACTGATTGACAGGCAGTTATTATTATACAGTTACTAGTCTGTGGTTATTTATTTGACATTTACTTAGAAATGACGTCACTTACCGTTTGTGGCCACGTGACCGGAAGTATGAATTTATGCTTTTTCATTTAGATATTAAAAAAAATATTTAATTCACAAATAAATAAACATTATTTTCAGTGATTATAAGTTATAGAATATAATATAGTCTATATAAAAATATTATTAGGTATGTATTTATTTTCTTTCACTGTCATCACCCCTAATATAATATAAGGTCGAACTTGCCCAGGGTGGGATTATGTGCGGTTATAAAAAATCCTAACCTATATCTACGTACCAACAAGGTCCTTCAATAATTTATTTGATGTAAAAGTTTTGATGTGCAATAAGTTTTCTGATAATACCATTGGCTAAAAGAGGGAGACTTGGTCTTCCGCTGGTTACCCTAGGACCGTAACACTGGGAGCTGTAAACCCGTGAAGAAAAGAAAGCAAGGAAGTTTTCTAATATGCAATAAAAATAATATATATAGAAATTTGTTACTTCTTTCTTAGTTACATACAAAAGAATCAAGACTCTACCTTGTGCAGCGTGTTATAATTAGTATCCAGTTAAATTTGTTACTCAGTTCTAAAGAGTGCAACAATGAAACACGTCTGGAACTCTGGACGCAATTCCAGGGGGTATCAGATTTAAGGCTGCCATATATAATAATTTTAAAATAAAGCATTTAGTAAATATCTCGTACCAACAGATTTTTACAAATAAATTGTATCCGTTGCCTTCCAGTAGCAACGTTTTCTTTTGAAGCCAATCTCTAACTGCGCTTTATGAATAATTGCCAGTGGTAAATTGGCCTTTAAATTTGTCCAAAGTACCATCTATCTATCTATCTATATATCTATAATTAAGTCTTTTATCTCATAAGGGGTAGGCAGAGACAATCTTATACCATTTGCTATGATCTTTTTCGCCTCCTTTATATTCATCACACCTTTCATACATGCCCAGCGATTGTACCTTCTATCAATCAATGTTATGGGATCATTAAAAGTACATCTAGGGCGCCTTGTAAAGACATTTGCTTCTTCCATATAAAAGCACAAAAAAATCTGAAAAGTCATGTAAAAATGCGGTAAAAGTAATTCAGTGAATTTAAGTTTATTATTATTCCTTAGAAACTATTAACTACTAGCAGTTGCCCCCGACTTCGTACGCGGTGTATTAGGAATACAAGGTTTACAATGTACATAAAGTTAGCGAAACACTTCTTGCGAATGCGGTCCAAAGTTATTTTATATTTTGCCGCTAATTATCCGTGAATTACTCGTTAAATAATAAAATTTGCCGCTCGTTTATTTCAGAAATATAACAATTTTGAAAAAAATGCATGAAGTAAATTGCCGTTAATTATCCGTAAACTATTCGTGAAAGAATGAAGTTTGCCGCTCTTACACCCCATTTCGTCCCCTCGAAAAATCCTTTCTTCCATTAATTTTCCAAATATATGTTTCCAAATTTCAGTGGCTTAGGCTGTGCGTTGATTGTCAGTCAGTCAGTGACTCGACAGTTTTATATATTTAGATAAGAAATCTTTTGTAATATTTCTTTCAAGTGTAAGGCAGCTCTAACATAGAGGATTAGACGACACTCTACGATTGTCACATTTAAGTGCAGTTTAAGTTTCATTCTCTTCTCTAAGGCTTTTTACTCCACTCAGCTTCCCGGAGTGGCTTGTTGATTTATTATGTAGTCTAGAACCGGATTAATCCAGCCTAGACTTACATTTTGTGCGATTTTTAAAAGAAATTCAACTAGACTGAAAATACTCTGCCGTTTTCTTTTATTCTTGCATTAAACTACTTGTGTTATCTTTTTCGAGCTTTCACAAATCCTTTTTTATAAAACAGTAGGTATACCCCGCCGCTTCTGTGTGCAGATTTTTCACTATTAGATTGTTGATTCACGACGAAAGTTTAGGTGAATCAAGTCTGGGGAAAAAGTTAGCTCGAGCGAGCTTTCATGGCGTATGCTGTCTAATCCGTCAGAGATATAACAGAATGATGTAGGTAGTAAAGAATTGTGTATAATAAAATTATCTACAAAAAAGTCCGCGGTAGCTTATATCTATCTCTAATAAATAAGTAGTTATAAGCGTATTTATGAAGGTATTCAAATTGTTGCACCCATGCGGAGTTATTGTTTTGGTCCAAAATGCATACCATAAGATAATGTTTTCTTTAATTAGGGAGTTCTTCATTGTTTATTTATTTTTATTCTATTGTACCCATACATATTATATTGTTGAATCTATTATGGTTTAACGTGTTTTTAAATTATGTCCGGAACGATGTCCTTAGAGAAGAACGCGAAGTGAACGATGATGTTGTGACTAAAATGAAGAAATGAATAAGAATTATGAATGAAAGATTGACTAAAAAGGTTTATATGGCTAAAGTAAAAGGAAATGCTGGAAGAGGACGACATAGGCGTACTTTTATTGAACATATAAAAATGTATTGATCAAAAATATTAAAAGTGTATCGCCGAGCATGTATGAAAGGTATGATGAATATTAATGAAGCGAAAGAGGTATGTCAGGATCGTAACAAATGACATTCGATTGTCTCTGCCTACCCTTCTTGGGATAAAAGACGTGATGACAAATAGATAGTAGATTAAATTATGTCAGAAATATTAAGAAAGAGAAGTAGGTAGGTATATAAGAATTGAGAAGAATTATGCTCCATACTAGAAAAGTTATCTGTCCATATACATTATGATATATTCGAAGCTGGCATATTATTTAAACATAACTGAATTGACACTAAAATTCAAGAACCCTTATATAATTAAAACCAGGAAATTCTTATGATTGGAGTCCGTTCCACTAGTCAGCAAAATTGAGTGTGTTTTCAATATATTCCAGCAATCTAGTCATCTCTACGTATACAATTATCACCACGAAGGACAGCTCAGACACTCCCACCTCTGTTGAGTTTCATTTCCTGAAGCTAACTGTCGCAAATTACCACTTTCCCTTCGACGAGATTTTGCTATTTTGGCTGCCGACTCCTGTTCTCTACAATTTAGCGTAATGATACTTACTATGAAGCGATTCAGCTTAGGTATGTTTAAATCCAGGGTGTTTTCTTTATGTATTTTAACTGAGGTTTATATAAAAATTAGAAAGGTTAAGTAGGTACATAGGTTTAACTGATTTCCTGATTTGATCTATCTATAATCTATCATCACGCACTTTATCACAAGAGGGTAGGCAGAGACAATCAAATATAATTTGCTACGATCCTGACATACCTCTTTCGCTTCTTTTAAAACACTTTTCAAACACTTTTAATATTGCCTTCGATAAGTAAATTTTTTATATGTTCAATAAAAGTAAACCTAGGGCGTCCTCTGCCAGAATTTTCTTTCACTTCACCTATATAAACCTTTTTAGTTAATCTTTCATCCTTCTTCTTTCAACGTGTCCAAACCAGCGTAAAATACTTTTCTTCATTTTAGTGACAACATCATATTTCACTCCGCTTTCTTCTCTAATGACATCGTTCCAGATGCAATCAATACTTTTTTTAATTTGAATTTCTAAACTTTTAATTTTAATTCGTTTATTTGGGTTCAATCCCAAAGGAGAAATACGAAAATAAAATCAATAAATATTTTAGTCCTATTTTATATGGACAAATGGCTAACTCTGTACTCTCGCCAAATAAGTTGAGCTGAAATTCATCCCCACACTACAGTTGTTACCAATAACTGTCCAAGATTCGATTCCCACAGAATTTCATCTAAGAAGCAATCCCACGACACCAGAGATGTAACTACAATGCATCAGGTCAGGGTACAGAGCAAAGTTCAAATCTCGCAACTATTCAACGGAAAAGGGGATGCTGGACTCATCCGACAAACTCATAATGATGTGCTTTTATTGATGCACACCTTAACTGGTCTGGTTGCTTGACCAATAGTCACAACTAGGGTGACCATATTTATGTGTTTCCATTACTTATATTATACTTTATTTAATGTTGTCCATGACAGCTGTAAAATCGCTTTTAAAACATTTTCGAATAATTAAAAATTTTATTTATATACTAATAATGTTTGGTTTTAATAAAAATAAAACAATTAATGCATTTTATTTTAATTGTATATTTTTCCTGTAATATTAGGTATATAAACATTTTGGAACATTATTTTTAATAATGATTGTAAAAGTAATATTATAACAAAAGCGGTCGTTGAATAAATTAAGCAAATGAGGAATACTTTGTCTTCCGCTGGGTAAATACCAACAATAGAGACAAACATTTGATTTAATATAGTATCTACTTTATAAATGCGCACTTTTTAAAAAACATACACTTACTACCAAACCATAATTTTATCCCATAATGAGATGGTCAGTATGGTCACCCTTGCAACTTGCCTTTATACATGTTATGACCGGTTTTCATAAATATCCCCTTTACTTATTAGCATAACTCCTTGACCAAGACCTATTAATATTTATTGAAAAATAACATCTCTAAATCTGTGAGAAATTATAGTTTAGTTTGATTTTTGATATCAGAGAAGATGCATTGACATTAGATAGTTAAAAAGTTAATCAAATATTACTAAACATTATAAATTGTTTTGTGATTCGTTATATATTTTTATGAGGTAAGTAAATAGATAATATTAAAATTTTAAATGTAAACTCCTACTAATATTTCCAAAATATATCAAAGCATTAAAAAATTGGTAATTTTTTCTATATCTGCATAAAATTTATGAAATTTCCATACTCATATGAATTCTGAAATTACTTACAAAAAAATGAAACCCTTTCCTATTTAAATTCCTTCAGTCAATAGAATTGTAAAATATTCAATAAAGCAAAATATTTCTATCTTGAGTCATTTATAATCATAATATATCAATTTCTTAGTCATAACTGAAAATAGTGGTATCCAAAATGGTAAAACTTTAAACTATCAATAAATCGATATCAGTCGCCTCCACTAGCCACCAGTTCATCAGTAATTTACAATTTTATGGCTTGTGGGAATCGTACGAGGCGCCGGGAGTGGGTACAAGCGCGGGTTGTACCACTCCATTAGCGGTGCCTCGCCTCCTGTTAAACCCTTTCGAAATGTACAGATAGCATAGAAAGTACATTTAGGACACTTCTTTACTATATAACCGTGTCCACTTTTTGCCGATTGTTCATATATGTGTCACTTCTTTAACAGACGTAGAGTGTAATTTTTTAGAAGATTAAATAATGTACTTCTCTACCTTCTATAAAACCTATATTTTGTTTAGCTAATCCCGAAGTATTCTTAGCATATTCTTTTGGAATTACGTGTTTCCGATTACATATCTTTGTCTTCCAATTTTGATATTCAGTGCATATGCGCTTATCAAACGATCAGCATTTAATTTTTATTTATAAAAGTAAATAAATTACACATTTTTACGTCACATTGCTGTGGACGAGTCTTAATTAATCTCATAATTTCTGAGATCAACTTCTTTTATTGTTGTAACAATGGAAAAATTACGATGATTACGGACAATGTTCGAAGTACTAGCATTCATAAAGGAGGCGAATGAAGCAGAATCGTAGGCAAGTCGTAGGCATCGTAGCTCGTAGCAAATGGAATTCGATTATCTGTCTACCTCTCCTGGGATAAATGATTATATATAGATAGAAAATGTGTGTATAAATGAGGATGCCTAGGCGTTTAGACAAATTACAATAAAACGAATAGAATAATGTGGAATAAATAACTTTAAATGTATGGGACCGACCGAAATATAACCACGTGACCTATCGAAACTGTCCTTCACTCTGACGAAACCAAAGAGTTTATATACTTATTCTACACAAACTCCGTGAAGTATAAACTCTTTGTAGAAAACGAAGCGTAAATGTCATTAGCGTCTTTCGTGAAGGCAAAGTTAGCGTCTGCCCATACCCTGTAGAAAAGCCTGTAGATAACGCTGAAAAAAATGGCGAAGGTTTGCTCGATCAGCAAATTTTTTGAGGTTATGCCCGGTTGTTGTTTTTCGGGTGTTTTATTTATAAAGTAGTTAAAAGGCATAAATTGAGCTTCTTATGGTAACTGCGTATACTTTTCATATAATTATACTGGTCAACAAAATTCAAACTTTTTTTTGTCACACGAAAACTTATATCAAATTTTGTATGTACTATGGCCATAGATTGATAATATGTTTATGAAATAAAATTGACACGTCACATTTTTTTGTGACATGAATTCATATTTTCATGAAAAGTGCAATAATCACCTACAATTAGACAATTATTATTTATTGTATTGGTGTAGCAAATGGCAAATGTTAAGATTCTTTGTTAGCCCAACCTGATAAGAGTCTCTTACATGTTACACAACATTTATGTGGAACCCAGGATTTGTCCTGATGACGCACAGGAAAACCAAAATAGTCTAAATATACCTAAATAAAACTTTTCTATCAATGGTGTAAATTTTCGAGGTTGAGATATTGTCCACACACATAACAAAAACTGTCTGGGTGATTTATGCACTTCGTCAATAAATTTAAGTTAGTCAAATACGATAGTTATCTAGTCACCAAAGTTAAGTTAATCAAACTGACAAACTAAGGAGGTTAGAATTAGGGGAGGGGCGGGAGGGTAGAATTGAAGCCTTGGGGGGCAAGGGGAAAGATAGAATATGTTCATGCTTAGCGGGTAGCCTAACCTGCGAAATATTGCCTGGCTCAGCCTGGCGGTAAACCTCCTTGAATCAAAGAAAATAACGTAAATGAGGTAAAAATTAATATAAAACGGTCACAAAAAAACTGGATGTGCCAGGAACTAAATAAAATTATTTTTGTGATGAGGATACACCAATACAAACAAAAATCATCACAAAGTTCGTGTGGCAAAAACAGTGTTTACAAGTGTTATTATAATTCGGTCATAAGTTTCTGCATATAATATTATGATTTAGCGTTCAGAGAGAATAGAATACTAGTGTCGAGCACATTGTGTAGGGGCTGCTGTGCTCGGCAGCCCTGTTCGATTCACGACCGCGGCAATTTTTTATAATTCTTGTATTTATTTATTTATTTGTAATGTGTTGTATGTGTGATTGTAAGAGTATGAATTAAATATTAGCAAAAAATTACATCAAATTAAATTTCACCAATTTTTTGCGATCGGTACCAATCCACGCCTCCCGCGACAAGAAACGCGTGCAAAGGAGAAAGGCGGGAAAACTGAGACGGGGCAGAGAGGGAGATCTTTAAGATACGTTACCATAGCAACGACCGTCCTTACGACCCACTCACACATACATTTAAGTTTAACGATAGTTATGTCACAGTTATAAACCGTTTTAAGTTTGAACTCGTTATTCCTAGTAATAACTAGTTTTTACTTACATATTTACGTAAACTGGTAAAGTATTGAGTTTTGAGCTACTGTAGATTTTTTTTAATGATATGAATACCTAAAGATAACTTCGGTACAAATATATCTATAACTACATAACTTTCATCAATGATAAAAATAACAAGATACAGTAAATATATTCTATATTTCATGTTCTTGATAAAATAATCAAAATAATTTCAAAAGTTTCGGAATATTTTTCAATAATTTTGTACCATTTTCATAAACTGTAATTTAAGTAACGCTTAATGTATATGGAAGAAGGTTTAAATTACTTTGATTATTTCTCAGTTGTGTCTGTCTGTTGTAGGTATGCTTTTAATAGTTGCCTCATAAGCACGTCCTTAACACCTTTGTTACAACTTAGTATTTACTGAAAATCTAAAATTATTGTTAGTTAAACTAGTTCTAACCTAACCGAACTTAACGTAACCATTATTTTTATTCTTAGCAGTAACTAGGAAAAAAGCGTATACTAAAAAATAGTTGTCACTTGAAAAAACTCGTTGTGACGACATTACAAAAAATCTAGTTATCACTATGAAAACCGCGTTTTAACTAAAAACGGGTTGTACTGTGATAGTTGTATATGTAGCAAACTCACACAAACACATCTTTGTCCTATAGTTTGTATACAAGAGCGGAATTAGGAGAATTCGGACGTTGGGTCTACCCAAAGTTTCTGTTATTAAGCAAATGCTTTGTAAACATTTTCAACACGTCGGTAAGAACAGTTCGTGTGCCAAATTAATATTTGAGAATGGTAGCGTTGTTTTCGTCTGTGCCACATATACCTACTAATTCAATACATATTTGTTTTGGAAGTCTGAGCTTCTAATAATTTTGGGAAATGAGTAGGCACATTATATATATCGCATTAACATGTCTGGTATTATCTAGGCCAGTGTTTCCCAATTAGTGGTACTTGAGCTTGCTTGAGGGGGTACGCGCGGCAATCTCAGGATACTCAGGTACTAATTTCAGGCGCAAACATATCCCTTCCACTGGCAGCCGGAGCTGTTTTTACGTTCGATTGTACGCAAACAGCAATCGCCGCGATATATTTTGAGTCAATCAATTTAATATGTATTTACATATTTTTATTTGAAATATGACTTTTTAATAGTTGAATTATTTACACAAACCTTATGATATATTGAGCCACAACATTTGACTTGGCTACTACATGGGTGGGTTTTTTATTATTAAAAAGTTAAGTAGATAATCCGACAATCCACTCGTTATTAATAGCCTCACAAATACCATTGGCTAAAAGAGAGAGACTTGGTCTTCCGTTGGATACCCTGGGACCGATAACATGGTTTCCGAAGCTGTAAGGCAACCTGTGAAGAAAGAACAGAAAGGAAAGAAGAAAAAAGAGTACGACTATAATAGCGCGCTGAGGGCTACGTACCATTTTTTCGGTCGGAACTATAAGAAAGGAGTTTCGTTTAGGTTTTCCTATAACCTATATTCTCTATTTTTTTTTAATTTAGACTCAGTAATTTCGGAGACAAGGGGGAGCGGTCAATTTTTGCATATTTTCTTTAATATAAATTAAACTATGCATTTTAAAATAAACATAAATAAATATTTGTGTTCCTTATTTTGGAAAAAATTTCGAAATTCGATTATTTACGCTGTACGACCGTGATTGGGTCATCAAACTCTATATATGACCCCTTTAAAATTACGTACCAAGTTTCAACTTCGTCCCTCCAGTAGATTCGCAAAAAAATAAACTGTGACAGACGGACAGACAGACAGACACAAGAGCGATCCTATAAAGGTTACCGTATTTTCATCGGAGATGTACGGAACCCTAAAAAATCCGCGATAATATGTATCTTTATTAAATTGTAAAATTGTCGTAAAAACGATCCCCAGAATACTCATTCCTATATTTATGAAAGTCTTTAAATCCAGTTTTTGAGTTAACACGTAACAAATTATTTAAAGCGAATATCTATCTATCTATCTTCACGCCTTTTATCCCAAGAAGGGTAGGTAGAGACAATCGAATGCCATTTGTTACGATTCTGACATACCTCTTTCGCTTTTTTTATTTTAATCATACCTTTTATACATGCTCGGCGATTGTGTGTACTTTTAATATTGCCTTCGATCAATAATTTTTTTATATGTTCAATAAAAGTAGGCCAGCATTTCCTTTCACTTCAGACATATTAGACAATCTTTTATTCTTCATTTTTCATCATGTCCAAACCAGCGTAAACTACTAAAATAAATAAATAGAAAAATAAATAAAAATAATTTAAAGAATTTTTCATGGGGCGCACATAATGAAAATACTTGTATTTAAGAAGCTGATAACGATATGTGGTCACATTATACAATATGTACATATTCCCATTAATTGCTACGACATGCTTATGGACTAACTTAATATTATATTTTAATCTAATAATTTACTTCAAGAACAAAAACAAATTATCTCGTTCAGAGTATCAAAACAGACTACTCAGACTCTACCTACGCAATTAATTTAATACATAACTGAATAAATTTTCTGAGATACCTATATTTTCCTAACATAGCCATTAAATTGTTGTGGTTATGTTTCGTAGTTCATACAACATGTTTACAAGAATCTGTGGTTGAAATATGGAGCGTAGCACCGAATCTCCCGTAAAGCCTAAGCCTATATAATTTGTCAAAAAGTATCTAGACGTAGAATCTTTCTATCGATCTATCTATCTATCTATCATCACGCCTTTTATCCCAAAAGGGGTAGGCAGAGACAATCGAATGCCATTTGCTACGATCCTGACATACTTCTTTCGCTTCTTTTATATTCATCATACCTTTCATACATGTTCGGCGATTGTGTGTAGGTACTTTTAATATTGCCTTCGATCAATAATTTTTTATATGTTCACGTGTACTTACCTAGGTCGTCCTCCGCCAGCATTTCACTTCAGCCATATAAACCTTTTTAGTCAATATTTCATCCTTTCAACGTGTCCATCGTAAACTAATTTTCTTCATTTTAGTCACAGCATCAACTTTCACTAAGCATTCTTCGCTAATGACATCGTTCCGGATGCGGTCAATACGTTTTCTGCATTTATCTTACTTTCATGCTTCTTATTCCATACCCAGAAGTACGTAACAAGGTGACCATAATTGGTGTGGTAGGTAGGACAGGACAAGCGTACAACAGACCAGCTCAGGGCGGGCGATAAATTGCCAGAGTTAGTTAACGACGGTACAAAGTTTCTCTTTATTGCCGTCCTAGGAAACTTTGTTATTCTGACTACGTGTGTACATACTCGATGATTATAAATTATCTAGGAGCTGCTTTTGGTGGGCGATATTGGTCAGTTTTGTGTTCATAAATGTTGTTAGCTTGTTGGGTAACCATGTCTTCATTTAGCGAAAACTTAATGATATCCTAATATAATGTTAGTTAAAAGCGTGATCGATGTGTAGCATAGGCTACTTTTTATTCAGGAAATCCTTTGGGATAAGTTCTTGCACATTTTAAAAATATCCAATGGGAAATTCGCGGCGAAAAAGTAATAGTTTATTTTATAAAAGTATGAATTATTTAATCAGTCTTATACTAAAGACTCGAGACTTTTTTAGTAAAATTTTTACTTTTAAATTCCCATATAAATAACTAGCATTCCGCCCCCGGCTTTTGCCCGTGGATATTTACGAACAAAATAAAATATACCCTACCCCTACCCTTATCTTTACCCCTATCCGTACCCTTATCCCTACCCCTACCTCTACCCCTACCCTACCCCTACCCCTACCCCTACCCCTACCCCCACCCCTACCCCCATCCCTACCCGTACCCCTACCCCTACTTCTACTCCTACCCCCTACCCCTACCCCTACCCTCTACCACTACCACTACCAATACCTCTATATCATCATTAGTTTTCGCAGCGCACGCGTTGTAAGGAATTTCTTAGGTAATTTTTTTACACCTTGGGTTACATTATTGGAGTTTTAGTAATAGTAATTTTTTGAAAATAGAATATAGCTTATGTCACTCAGGGTGAATGTAGCTTTCCAATTGTGAAAGAATTTTTGAAATCGGCTTAGTAGTTTTTGAGTTTATTTATTACAAACATACACACACACAAAAATACAAAAATACAAAAATACAAATCTTTCCTCTTTATAATATTAGTATAGATTAGCAGTTGCCCGCGACTTCGTAAACCCCTTTAGGGCTTGATTTTCGAGAAATCTTTTCTTTGTGCAACTCCAATTTTTACATTTATATCTTCATTGTCAATCAGTCAGCGACACGACAGTTTTATATATTTAGATATTGGGATCCAAAATTGTTTGCCCACTTGGATTTTGGCATGGCATCGCCTTCTAAACTTGACTTGATAACTCGATAGTATATAAAATCACGCCTTTTATCCCAAGAGGGGTAGGCAGATCGAAAGCCATTTGCTACAATCCTGACATACCTCTTTCGCTTCTTTTATAGTCATCATACCTTTCATACATGCTCGACGATTGTGTGTACTTTTAACATTGCCATCGATCAATACATTTTTTTACATGTACTTACCTAGATCGTCCTCTGTCAGGTCAGGTAGGTATCTATTATAATTTATTCGTCATAATTAGTCCCTTAAAACAAGATGGCAATTTGTGTGCTACATATATAATTACTTTCGAAAATAAAGTCGAAATACACAAGAATTTAATTTAAGGAGTAACCGACTGAAATCTCAAAATGCCGCTCTTTAATTTGCGAGTCTAAAGTTTAGCGGCACAACTTTAATCAGTTTGCTTGCCCTTGCCGAGCGAGGGTCGCTAATGCCCGGGCTTAAGGCAGGGTCTCCTTAATTCGGCCCTCCAAACCCCCCCAACAACCCCCTTATGCCACCCCAAGACATATTTCATCGGGAACTCCGCCTTAACTACCGCCCCGGGCTCGAAACTTTATGTAATATTTCATACATAAATATTAACATGAAACGTGAGCGTTATCAAGTACACTATTAAAATTGTGTTATATTTCATCAGATTTTCATATATCTACCTACTCTAGAAACCATTAAAAAAATTACTTCTGTTAAAGAAGTGACAAAACAAGTGACAAGTAGATCCTTATCATTTTGTTATATCTCTGACGGATTAGACAGAATAATACGCCATGAAACTCGCTAGAGCTAACTTTTTCCCTACTTGTTTACTTATACCTATTATATAAACATGATAGGTCCATGTTTAGTACCTGTAAACCTTTCTGGTTAAACAACCTATCAAATAGTGAAAACTTCAACAAAATCCGTTCAGTAGTTTTTGCGTGAAAAGGGCTCAGACAGACAGACGCGGCGGGGGATTTTGTTTTCTATACTAATATTATAAAGAGGAAAGATTTGTATTTTTGTGTGTATGTTTGTTACAAATAAACTCAAAAACTACTAAACGGATTTTGATCATTCTTTCACCATTAGAATGCTACATTATCCCTGAGTAACATAGGCTATATATACCATCACGGCATGACGACGGGAACGGGGTGGGCAGAGGTGAACATGACAAAAGCTATGTATGAAGTGTATGTTTGCCAACATTCAAGGTATTAAGGTCGTAAAGATGTATGTTTGTACTATGGACGTGGTCTATATTTCATATAATGATATATTTAGGGAGCGTCGGTGATCGAGTGGATAAGACGTCGGCTCGCAACTGAAAAGTCGCGGGTTCGATTCCTACATTCGACCATGTACCAATGGGTTTTTTATAATGAAAAATCTATACAAACCGTACGAAGAGACTTTTCTATCTATATACCTCAACAGAGCTGGCCATTCGTTAGGTATAGCCTCAAAAAAATCATTGGCTAATTGAGGAAGACATTGTCTTCCACTGGGTACCCTGGGGTCGGCAACGGTTTCGGGAGCTGTAAGGCAACGCGTGAAGAATAAAAATAAAAAATGATTGTATTTAGTCCTGATCATTTGACACGTAAATGAAGCAAAGCTTAAATTTATACAAAGAAGAAATATATTCACTAAGCTTAAATTAGAAAATGTTTTAGTATTAAATTTGATTATTTGCTAAACATAATTACACAATAAATGCCTCCACCTTTTAGAATAAATAAAGCTGAGATTAAAGTAAGTTAAACTTGGCAAATACAAAAAAGGTTCTAAGTTATCTCTCTCATATGAAAATTTTCTCTAATAAACGTTCAGTATTTAAATCTAAATTAACTTCGCACGGGTACAATATTAATTTAAAACAATTTAAATGCGCTTATAACTAATTATCTCTAAAGTAGCCCACGCACTGGTCCGTTATCTCACAGAAAATTTTCGGTCCGGCCGCCGTATGATCGAGATTGAAGACAGGCCACACATTAGCAATATAAATCATACGATCTAGATCACATGCAATTCACTCACCCACACAGACACACAAGATTCGTTTAAACAAAGGCGTGTGGATGTGTGTGTGTGTGACAGATCGTTCCAGTCATCGTAATCAACCACAAATACAACGATTTGAAAACGGATGGTGGGCCACGCGATAAGAATTGGACGAGTCTGTGGTCGATTTCAGTGGACCGTACGGCGACCGGCCGGGGATTGGACGAATGTGTGGCCACCTTTAGAGATAGATAGGACTTTTTGAAGATAATACAATTCTACACAATTATTTACTTTATAATTTTGTTATATCTCTGTCAGATTAGACAGCATACGCCATGAGAACTCGCTGGGATTAACTTTTTACCTACTTGATTCACTTATACCTACTGTTATTTCTCAGCTCCTAAACATGATAGGTCCGTGTTTAGTACTCATAAACCTTCCTGGTGAAACAACCTATCAAATAGTGAAAACTTCAACAAAATCGGTTCAGTAGTTTTTGCGTGAAAAGGGCTCAGACAGACTTTGTATATGTAGTGATAGATGTGATGATAGAATATAAAAAATAATTATCTATTAAACATATTTAAATCATAATGAATTTTTTTTTAATAAAACTTTTATATACTCCAACAAATCCCATTCGATGAGGAAGATGGAAAAATAATAAAGAAACCAAATTACGATTCATCGATATCTTTTTTAAATAACTAACATTCCGCCCCCGGCTTCGCCCGTGGATATTTACAAACAAAATAAAATATACCCTATACCTACCCCTACCCCTACCCTACCCCTACCCTCTATCATTATCACTACGTCTAAATCATCAATAGTTTTCGCAGCGCACGCGATGTAAGGAATTTCTTAGGTAATTTTTTTACACCTTGGGTTACATTATTGGAGTTTTAGTAAGGATCCCAAATTTTTTTGAAAATATAATATAGCATATGTCACTCAGGGTGAATGTAGCTTTCCAATGGTGACACAAAAATACAAAACATACACACAAAAATACAAAAATACAAATCTTTCCTCTTTATAATATTAGGATAGATAATAATTCAGTCAGACTACTGCTTACTTTAATTACAAATACCAAAGTTTAAATATTGTACAGAAACTATATTATGGATGAACTCTTTTTTAATTTGTAAAAAAACAGGATTGAAGAGGGGCGTAAAAAATTACGTACCTAAACCACAGTTGTGTATATACAGGTTTGGACACGTTGAAAGAATAAAGGATGAAAGATTGACTAAGAAGGTTTATATGACTGAAGTGTAAGGAAATGCTGACAGAGGACGACCTAGGTAACATATAACAAATGTATTGATCGATGGAAATATTAAAAGTACACACAATCGCCGAGCATGTATGACAGGTATGATGAATATAAAAGAAGCGAAAGAGGTATGTCAGGATCGTAGTAAATGGCATTCGATTGTCTCAGCCTACTACTCTTGGGATAAAAGGCATGATGATAGATAGATAGTTAGATGAAAAGGCTAGTGTCTGAGGATTTTGAGTAAATATATATCTAATCCAATAAAATTCGTGAGTATAAGACATAAAATTTAATATCATAAGTACAACATTAAAGTCAAGGGTATACCCATCCCAGTGTACATTAGTTATCTGAGTCCGATGTATTGCCTTACACTCAGAAAGGTCAAACAAATGACCCAATTTCCTATAGAACTGTTCATACTACATAAACAGCCTCCTTTGTAGATAGTCTTCGCCCGCGCGTAAAGGACCAAATCGAGCCCTTTAGACGTAGAGTCTATATTTTTGTGATTCATCAAATTGTAATGATATATTGAGGAGATGTTTGACAATTAATACTTGAGTACCTACTTATGAAAATCATTACATAATCCAGTGGATAATTAAGGATTATAGTTTGGGTAATCGATACTGCTATTATGGTACCATTAAACGGTGTACCTAACTACAAAGTTATAGATTGCTTTGTCTCCCTTTAACAAATATGTCAATTAATATTCAATGTTTTGTACATTGTACAACTTTTTACAGCGTTAATTAGTAAGAGGGTTTTAGTTGACATTTATACCAAATCACAACGCATTATTAATATTTTTTTAATATAAAATGTTTAATTTGAATCATAAATGCAAAAGTATATTTTTATACGGTTTAAATGTTTTACTTAATAAAGCCTAAACGGGTGAACGGGTTTGCATGTCTGAAGGAGCAATGGATCGACGTGACAGCTGGAGGAAAGTAATTTCTGATACACACATTATTATTCTATTGATATTAGTAATTTTCTCCATTTATTTTATAACTTTAATCCTGTCTAATATTATTAATACTAAAGCGTATTTTTGTTTATAAAATATATAAATAAAATTAATTATATAAAATATTTCGGAATAAAATACTTAGGTCACTTTTTAAAAATCTCCACATGCAAACCGGGCCGGAAAGCTAGTACCTTTATAATTATATAAATAACAAAACAATGATATCCTGACAAAATTCTAAATTGCAATTTTGTCCGCTTTTCCAATATTTACATTCTACAGTTCCTAAAACGTATATTTGCGCGCAATCTTCTGGTAATTCAAGCCTTGTAGAAAGGGTCTCCGCAAACACGTACCCAACCCACCCATATATACTACAGTTCGAGCATAACTATCCCTCCACTATCTACTGAGTTCTTAACTCATATTAGTTTGTGATTCGTAAGGATTCACTAGGTTGGCCACCATTAAATAAAAATACCTACTTACCAATACAAAAAAATATTTCCCTTAACTATAACGTGCCCCGAGTTTCCTCACTAAATGTCAATTTTTAACCTTATAAACCCTCTACCTTATAACCTCTTTTATTTTTTTTATTTTTTTATTCTTGATCTTAAAACCGCGTTATTGGTTCCAGGGTACCTAGCTCAAGTCAACTCTCCCTCTCTTTTAGCCGATGGTATTTCATATAATTAACTATTTACACAAATATACTTTTTATGACAGTATGATCAGTAAATATGACGATTCTGGGTTCAATTCTCCAAAGCCAAAAGAAATAGGTAAGTAGCAATTTTCTCTTCTATTGCTTCGACAGGAAAGTATGTACATCATCTGAAAATAATATCTTCTATTTGAGAGTGACATTGGTAATATGGCCTACTAGCTAAATGTGTATCCCTGTTCACGCCGTAAGTTATTAAGGCCGTGACGTTACGTAATTAGGAAACTTTAAGTTATTAAAGCTCCAAAACAAATAAAACTTTCCTCTTTATAATATTAGTATCACAGAGATAAATTATCAACAAAGGTTCGAGATTTACCAGTCGGTATCGTAACTATTTTGTGTTACGTAATATTCTCACAAAAGTAATTTGTAATGGGACTGGAATAATTACGGAGAAGGTCTCGGTAAGTGCCGAATTTAAACCTTTGGCCAGCTGCGGACGTAGAGAGCCTTAGAAACAAACAAACCCCCCCTTCACCACCCAGAAGGGGTAAAGGGGGGGAAATGGCCGCCTTATACGGCCACATCTTACCGGCCCCAATTCCTACTTCCTTTCCATTACACATCCAGCGCCGACTAAACATAATCGCCAAACTTCCTTACGACTGTACCCTTCCGGCGAATTGCTCTGAACTTTACTGTATACAATTTTGAACTTAGCTGCAATAATATTATAGCGCAATTCAGAATAAACGAGAAGATTTCCGCAGAAAGCAATAATTAAACAAAAATAAACTGTATTGCGGTTGCATTAAAGTCCATATTGATTAGCACGGTATACATTTTCCAATTTTCCTGAAGCACCCGAGTTAAGAACACGGGCGCACAAGTTTTGTAGTTCGAAGCGAACGCAGTGCTCGTGGGCGATGTAGAAACTTGTTAGCAGGACTGTTCCGGTACAATTTCTTACACAAAAGATGGAGTTTGGGATAGGGTGAGGGAGGGTTTGTGATAAATGTTTGAATATTAATACTTGGGTCGCAGATATAGTGGTATAGTTTTATGATCTTAGTTGGAACCGTAATATAAATCTGCTTTTCCGCTTCGGTGCTCTTTGGGTAGATTCATTTTGTTTGTCATTCCCTCAACGCCTACCTCTTATGTTTGCAGCCATTGTTAGTGTATTACTCAGCGTTTGTATTACACGTTTTAGTTGGTTATTATTACATAATTTAAATTGTTTCTCTAAAATTTGAGGCGAAAAGACTGATTTATTATTTAAATAAAATAAAATAAACTTACCTTAGTCTTATTATATATTGAGAATACTTAGAAATACAGCTGCCATGAACTGTTATGAACCATGTCCGAACATACAGTCAAACGGACACGGGATCTTTAAAAAAAAATCTTATTACCATAAAAAATGCATCAACTAGAGTAGGTACTTCACACGTTACAAAATGATTGGAGGCAATGTTAAAATTACAAACAATCGCCGAGCATGTATGTATGAAAGGTATGATGAATATAATATTTAGTGACTCGTGCCTGTGTCGTACTGCCAAAAAGTGGAATGAACTTCCGGCGTCGGTCTTTCCTCCTTTCTACAACCTGGGGTCCTTGAAGCGAAGCGTGAAAAAGCATAGTGGGCGCGACCGGCGGACTGTATTATGATCTGCCAGTCGCGCGCATTCATGGACCAGCCACCTATGCTTAATAATCAGGCGGTGGCAAGGTCACATGTCGTCCTTCTCTATAAAAAAAAGAAGCGAAAGAGGTATGTCAGGATCGTAGAAAATGACATTCGATTGTCTCTGTCTTGGGATAAAAGGCGTAATTATAGATAGACACAAAATAATTTAGTACTGAAACTAATTGCTACTCATTGGTATTATAGTAATTCACCTTTGCTCTATTACCTAGGTTTAATTACTAACTACAAATACGAAAAATCTTACAGATATAAAAAATGGAAAATAGTTATGCAAATTTCATAGAGAGCCAACACAAGTTGGTCGGTGGGCGGTAGTAAGGAGGCCACCTTATCTTTACAACTTGGCCCAACCCATAAAGAGTGTGTGCTTGGCGCCACAAAGATTTTATTACAACCCCTAGTCGGTGCCAGACGACAAATCGTCCATATAAACTGCTCCACTATAAATGCGAACTGTACAAACTGGACAGAGTTTGACAACAATTTCATGCTATTTCTCATTTATTTTGCTAAAATATTTGGTTTTATTTGGCAACAAGCTGACCGCTTCATCAATAAAATTTTTCGAATAAGGAATATTGACATTACTGGTCACTGCTCTCAAAATACATAGCGTTTTATCTTCTACGCTTAAAACTTCCCCATAAATAAATCTATCAATTCGAACAAACAGTAACAAAATCGGTCTATGTAATGGATAGAGAAAAGCTCTCGCCCAACGTGGGTCCTAAAATGTCTAATCAGATTTTTTATAATCAGCATTATTATTTACTGCTAAAAAATATTTAACAAACAAAATTAAGATCTCTAACAGGAGTACTTATGTAAAAGTATCAAATTTCATCAAAATATTTTTTTTTTATTAGATGCCTAAAATATAACTAGATACGAAGGTTGACAACACCTGATATTGATCGTAGACTCTAGTATGAAGATTCCATTGTGGTTTCACAGCCGCCTTTATATCATAACCTTGAAAATAATATATAATGCAGCCTCCAATTTATTCAGATTTAATTGTTATTTAACTTACTCCCGCGGTTTCATCTGCGTGGAAATGAAACAAAGAAAAGGAAGGATCCTTTCAGGGTTCCGTTCTAAATATTTTAATCCAAATCTGTTTAACCATTTAGGTGTATAATCTATAGATATAAATAAAAATTAAATTCTGTTCGTTGGAAAGCGCATCACTTGGACATTTTTTTCATAATGTCCGTAATAGTCTGAATAAAGTTTTTAGGGAAAGATAAATTGGAAAATTCGGGAAAAACTGAAATAATGAATGAAAGTTAATAATAGTTAATATGGGCAGAAAGCTACATAAATTTTTTTTTTTTAATTAAAATTACTACCAAACCTCAGCAAGGTCCTATCCTATACAATTAGCTTTTCCCCCAATGATATACTATATAAATTGTTTTCCCCTGAATATTTTTTCGTAGATACTTAGAAACTTTTTCATATCATGAAATTCGAAATAGGATATAATAATATGTATACGTACCTAGCTGTACCTACTTTCATAACCTGTTAAATATATGAAGCTGCCTCCACTAGAGGAGACTCTTATTCATGGTACAGTAAAAAAAATCTTAAATTCGATTTGGCGAGGCTAGTGGACGCGGGCCTTTATTCTATACTTCTTCTTATAAGCTGAAGTGTTTCAGGAACAAAAGTCCGAGTATTTAACAGCCCGTTTGCTGAGGACGTATATAGGCTACTAGATGACCCGTGCGAATACTTCTCACCGTTAGTGGTGTCAATTTTGTCATGGTTTAACTGATCTCCAATAGATGGTGTCTTATTTTAAAAGAACATTTAATTTTGATTTGTTTCTTTATTAATCGAACATATTTTTCAATATGGCGTATCAAACATTAACTTTGATACCGAAATATTTTTGATATTTACAATAATACACCTTTGAGAAATAATATATAGAGATATAGCATCACGCTAAGACCTAAAGGAGCGGAGCAGTCATAATGTCAACCAATCAAAAACTTTAATAGCTAGTAATAAACATAAAATTCTAAACTACTAAAACTTCGGGTTTTAATTGACACTGCTTCATTTATTTTATTAACGGTCTAAAAATGTCCCATAACCTTAACTGACCCCCTATGCTCTATGACCCATTCTCACGACATCATATTGACCCTACAGCATCCAATGATGAAACCTGTTGTACTTTTATAAAAAGGGTTCAGAACGTTCAGAATAACAAAATAAACTTTATTATTTGATACCATAAAACAGTTTATGGTAGCCTTACAAAAACATCGGCTAAATGAAGAATATTGTGTCTTCCTCTAGATGTAAGGTGTAGCGAGACCGGTAAGTAAACTTTATAATGTACTAGCTATCCGCCACGGCTCCGCCCGTGCAAATTTGAATAACCCCTATATTATTATTATTAGTGCTGGAGAAAAATGCTGGGTATATCTTGGACCCAGCACCGCACAAATTTTTCCATCCTCCAGAAACTTCATGTCAAGGAGAGACTGTCGGCTGTAGTTCAATCTAGGATCCTTCGGTTCTTTGGACATGTTACGCGACTAAACGAGCAGTCCATAGATAAACTGGTTGTGCAGGGCAGAGTCGATGACGACAGATCAAGAGCACGTTCTCCCTTGCGTAGGACTAACACCTCCTTGAATGACTGTGCAAGACAGGCCTCGGCGAGAGAGACATGGCGCAGGGTTGTGCGTCGCGCTTTGGACCGCCATGATTGACCACGACTGCTCTGTCAAGAGCACTACGACTGAGAAGAAGAAGATTATTATTGTACCAATGGGTTTTTTTAATTAAAAACTTATGTAGGTACATAACAACCAAACTTAGAGGCTTTTCCATCTAAATATACCTCAACAGAACTAGCCACTCGTTAGGTATAGCTTCGCAAATACTATTGGCTAAACGAGGGAGACTTCGTCTTCCATTGGGTACCCTGGAACCGTAACATGGTAAACAAGGCAACCCGTGAAAAGCCTCGGCCCTGGTTACTGGTTATCGGGCTCGGTTTCCGCAACTCGAAATCTTAGCGCTTTTCTTACGTGAGTCGGGAATTCTGTTACTCCTGCCATCCCAGCTTCTCCAGGAAGCCGATCATGTTGCCACATGCCTCCCGAAGGGTCCTCGGGGCACCGAGATGAGCAGCCCTGTATTCTATCAAACCTACACACTCCAAAAAGATGTGTGTAGGTGACCGTTTCTTCAGTCTCCATGCAAGTTCTGCCTTGTGTAATCTGTAATACCGATATTAAAAAGGTGTTTATTAATGAGCCCATACCCTGTAATGACTTGTGTCATTAGTCTCAAGTGGTTTTTTTAGGTTAATTAGTCTTTGTGTCAGTCGAGTCGAGAGTTTGTCACCATAGATATAATTAATATAAAATAATATAGATAAAAAAACACGTCTAAAGAAGGACGAACAAACGTACAAAAACACTTTTGCATTTATAAGTTTAGTTAGTTTGAGGATTGATATGTATTCATAGGTATAATTTAATTAAAGAACATTGAAAGAAGGAATGAGGGATGAAAGATTGACTAAAAAGGTATTTATGGCTGAAGTGAATGGAAATGCTGGCAGAGGACGACCTAGATGTAATTTTACTGAACATATAAAAAATTTAATGATCGATTAAAATATTAAAAGTAGGTACACACAATCGCCGAGCATGTATGAAAGGTATGATGAATATAAAAGAAGCGAAAGAGGTATGTCAGGATCGTAACAAATGGTATTCGGTTGGGATAAAAGGCGTGATGATAGATAGATAGTTTAATTACACGTAATTTTTAATTTATTTTATGGTAACAATAAGTTTGCCACCAGTTCTGTTTAACAAAAAGAGTGTTTAGCGCTAAGCCCATAGTAGCTAGTATGTAAATATTACAAGTAAATGAGTAGGTATATATATGTATACCTCAATAAGATATTATATAAAGTAGAAGAGGGGGTTAAGAGGATATCGCAGGGAGGCGGGTGGCGTACGTGAAGACTCCACTGAAGACGTATTAAGATCTATTGAGAGCTGTCTGTTAATTATTCGTTTTCAAAATTGATTATTATAATAAAAATGCCACTCGTTAGGTATAGCTTCACAAATAACGAGGGAGAACTGGTCTTCCTCTGGGTACCCTGGAACTGTAACACGGTTTCGGGAGCTATAAGGCAACCCGTGAAGAAAGAAAAAATATAAAAAAAACCCAAACATCAAAGACTTCAAATATTACAATAAATAATGGAATCATTAGTTAAAATCTGATATCAATAGCTAATCTACACCTATTTTAATGCCGGTTGAAAAAATGTTTCTATAATAGTTTTTCGGAGCTTTATAATCAAATAGACCAAGGAATAATTTTAGATTGTTTTGATTTGTTGGAGATTTGTTGGATTTTCACTGTCGAAATGTTATCAACATTCAAAAATATATAAACTCGCTCACTATTACGCGTAGTCCGGGCACAAAATTATCAAAACGTGTACAGATCTAGCGAACTAGATTTAGTTGCGTACTCACAATAATTTTAAATATTACAATTAATACTAGTTTTCCTTCCTTACTTCTCACATACTTAATCTTACATAAAATTTTACGTTAAACGTTTTGACGTAAAATAAAGACAAATAAATAAACAAACCAACACACTTACATATATAAAATGTTAGTTAGGAACAAATTAATACTGTTACGAGCAGCTCTATATAGATGTTAACGACGTACCATAGCTGAGCGCACGAGCGACTTTCGTGAGGGTGAAAGCAGTTTGAAAGTCGGGTCGGTATTGATCGAGTGTCTTGCCTTACCCCGAGCACCCCGCTCTCCTCTACAGCCTCCATCGTAGAGACTAAGGAGTGGATTTCCACGAAGCTCATTTTTGATCTCATTTTAATTGAAGTATATAGTAGAAAATTTTATAATAACCTACTAAAATAAGATCTCGTAATTAAGTTGTTATATCTCTTGGTGCGACGGTAGCCGAGTGGTTAAGACGTCTGGTATTTTTTATAATTTAAAACTTACATACATAATGTACATAATCCAATAAACCACACTTAAGAGTTTTTCCATCTTACACAGAACTGTCCACTCGTGGTCTTCCGCTGGGTACCCTGGGTCCCATAACACGGTTCCGGGAGCTATAAGGTATAACCCGTGAATCTCTTGATATAACTATATACCTAAAGATCTTGATATTTAGCCGTCACGTTTAATATAATTAAAATGTCATCTTATGTGTTTCGCGGGTGCACAAATCACTCAATAACAAAAACTAAATTTGTCATGTGTGGGTCTAGCTGCGACCGGATTTTTTGATGAAATGTTAGGACGTAACGTATCTATATTTTTTTATTTATCTTTTTACAACGAATTAATTTTAAAATGTTGCCAATAAATAATTACTGATTGATACCATTTTTTTTATTCTGTCACACAGAAGCATTGAATTTTGTGTTATTTCAAACGTTCCTTTTTAATTAAATTAAATAAAATTTTAATGAATTAAGGTCGACCACATACTCGTATGTTCTTACTCTGAATTGGAATTCAGAATCTCATTAGTCTTTCATATCATAGTCAGCATTTAGGTAGGTAGGTATGTTTTATTATTTAATTATCTATTTGATAAGAGTGACAAAACATTATAACTAAACACTTGTTCAACTACATTTATCTATCTTACCCAAAATATGAAAGTATCATAATAATAATTCAAACAGGCACCTGTGCGTCAACCCTAATTAAGGGGTTGATATATACCAGGGTACGAAACATGATATTTTTACCAGATCTCGTCTTACGTTCACCCACTTCAAGTGATTAATATGTGTACCGACTTAATCACCCACTCGAGATGGCATAGATAACTAAATGGCTTTACATGCCGCCCTTCAGTTTGGTCGGTCAAAGAATTGTAAACCTATCTTTTGTGTGTTTAGAACTTTAATTTCTGTTGAATTTAACGAAATAGGTCGAAAGGTTTTGGCGACGCTTTTATTTCTAAAGGCTGGCGCATTACAAATTTTATGGATTTGGAACATTCGCTGAAATTTTGACGAGGAGTTCGGCTCAGCTTCCTTCGAAACAGACTGTCTCAGGTTCGGATATTACGTCACACAGGTCACGGAAAATATTTGTATAAAATAGTGCGTTTTTTTATTAATAATTATATTAATATTGTAGTTCGAGGCAAAGCAATCAAGCGTAGGTATAATAATTTGTCATATTTTTTTTACAATTATTTGCAATGAAACATAATCGAAGGTGTTCCTTGCCTGAATCTTCTGGCACTTCTGCAAATTGTTTCTTTCATTCAACCCAGCGGAATCTGTTTTTCTGTATGAATTCTATATTTTTAAATCCTAAGTAGTTATGCTTTCCTAAAATTACTTATTTTCGATACAATAGGTACAAATTTAACTTACGGAAAATAAAAGACTTTAAACAAATCGAGTTTCGTTTCAACTCATCCGATCCTATCATCGCGGCCACCTACGATTCCATTTCGCGCCGTAGAGCGTGAATAATAGACACCCGCCCTACAAACTGAATATAAGAAATAGAAAGGGGTCTGTTACACCCCTTGGGCTTGCAGCGCGATCGATACAATAACCAGAGATCTTATTAAGCTCCTTAACCCCTCCTAACGTGGGTCTAACATCTTTCCTTCCCCCACCACCCTTAAAAGTGTTCAACTCCCACGCGGGGTGTCTTCTTTCGCTCCTTAAGGGGGTAGGGGGATAGGTATACACATGGGCAAAAGGGTACAGTTTGTCTGTGTGAGTGTACCAACTTTAAGACTGTTAGCGAGGTCGCAATCAGAACTAGTGCTTTTCATTAGATGAGATGGTTATCGTTGAACGTTGTACGTGTTTTGTTTGATGAGAACGGTCGGCGCGGGTCGTTACCTTCATTTGTTTGTGTTAGCTTTGTCTTACTCGTAATAGGGACTGATATAAAGCAAACGTTTTCTAAATTAATATGGCGGCTTTTCTTTTGTTAATTAACCTTCTTATGAAATTGGACTGTGTTCGTGTTGCCTGCACATACCTACATGTTGGGAACATTATGGCTTATTTTACGTAATACCTAAAATAAATGCAATAACTTTTAAAACTTCACTTCATATTATAAAACAAAGTCCCCGCCGCGTCTGTCTGTCTGTGCCTTTTTCACTATTAGATACGCTGATCCACCTGGAAGGTTTACGATATTATACATGGATCATCTTTAGGTTGAGCAATCCAGCCCTGGAAAAAGTTAGTCCCACCGAGTCTTCATGGCGTTTGCTGTCTAATCCGTCAGAGATATAACAAAATGATGTAGGAAAGATTTATGTAGAATATAATGATATACAAAAAAGTCTGAGGTTGTATATATTTATCTCTATTAAATAAGTAGTTATTTATCTTTTCTTTTTTTTCTTTTTTTTATATCTTCACGGGTTGCCTTACAGCTCCCGAAACCGTGTTACGGTTCCAGGGTACACAGCGGAAGACCAAGTCTCCCTCGTTTAGCCGATGGTATTTGTGAGACCATACCTAACGAGTGGCTAGTTCTGTTGAGGTATATTTAAATGGAAAAGCCTCTAAGTGTGGTTTGTCGGATTATGTACATAAGTTTTTATTTAAAAAACCCATTGGTACATAGCCGGGATCCGAAATCGAACCCGGGGTCTGCCTAGTTAATACCCGATGTCTTAACCACTTAGTTATTTATCTAGGTATTCAAATTGTTGTAAACCCATATTGTACCCGTGCGAAGCCGGTAGCGGGGCCGCTAATAAATTACTTATATAGCTGTGAAATTAGCTTCACAAATAAATTATATCCTTAGAAAATTATCAAGAATAAAATGTTAACGATCGTCCATATAATGACGGAAGCTGCCTCCATCTTTTTCCACTTATGAGATAGGAGTTTTATATTTTTTTTATTCTTTTCTCTTATTAATATTCAACAAGCAAACGTCTGAAAGTCTATAGACGGCGAAGTTCTTCATTTAAACATGAAAACGCAAACTCCTTTATGCATGCAATGAAACGTGTACAGAAATAAGAATTAGCGTTTTGAAAAATTACTTTATAAGCGCAGACTTATTTTCATAATGAGTGAATTTTATATTACCTTCATCTAAAATAAAATAGTTGTTTTAAAGTTTTATTTTACAAAATAATTGTATTATCTCTAATATGTAGATTTCATGAACATGTAGATTTCATGAACATAGATGTCAAAAACATTTTTCCTCACGAAATTAGTTACATGCCTTTTTATCATCATCATTATTTTCACATATTGCGTTGCCAGAGCAATCTTATAGAAAAAAGATATATTATATACTCTTAAGCTCTTATTAATAAACTCAAAGTAGCGACGTAGTAACTAAACTGTGTTTTGTCTCCGTCTATCATAATGAATTGCAGATTTGTTAGACGGAGATCAAATACAGTTTAGTTACTACGTCGCTACTTCGAGTTTATTAATAAGAGTGTTATTGTATTATAATTATTTTGAAGTGAAATTATAACAGTGTTTTCGGGCTCTCCTGCAATAAAAATAAAACGGAACTCTGTTATTCTGTTAGGAATAGTTTTTTTAAGAATACCAACTAATAATAAAAAATACAAATAATAAAAAAAATCTTCACGGGTTGCCTTACAGCTTCTGGGAACCCAGGCCGGCCCCAGGGTACCCAGCGGAAGACAACGTCTTTCTTACTTCCAACTAATAATAATTCACTCAAATAAAAATTGTTATTTGCCTTTAATGAAAATCTCATAGCTCGTAAATATTCTATTAAAAAATGTCTGACTTCTAATCTGAATAGGACTCATTTCCATTTCTCGACCCATTCTTGGATAATTTAATATTTTCTTGTAAAATAAAAAAGCGGATAATTTTCTGAATATAAAATAGGTGGCATTTTTTACATACAAGTAGGAAGTTATTATTATTAAAATTAGTCACTTGAAATAACAGACAATTATAGAATTCAGGATATTGCCCACGGCTTCAACTTTCATCTGCTCATATATATACTAATATGTTAAAGAGGTAAAGTTTGTTTGTAACTTTGTATGCAAGGATTAATCTCTGAAACTTCTGATCTCATTCTTTCACTAATAGAAAACTACATTTTCCCTGAGTGCTATTTATAGGTCATATTTTATTTTTTTCCAAAATATCAATAACAATAAATAAGCTATCTACAAAATAGGTTTAGAATTACTATGTACCTACTTCCTACTCATCTCACTCTTCCATAATTTTTATATATTATAAATATTTTTCCATAGAAAGATGGTTTATTTCGGTCTAATAAAGCGCGTCTCATAACTACGAAGTCATTACTTGAAATGACAGATGCAGGAATAAACTAAATTTTAGGATATTCATATAACAATATGCTTTACATACCGGTTGACCTCTCTTGACATGAGACAAACGACGAATCTCAATCCAAAGAAACATTCAGAAAAATAAAATAAATTCATAAAACATCACCGCCGCAACGTATAGTAGGTACATGCCGTTTTATTTTATACAAGTGGTTATTTTCGAACAAACTAAAATATGGCCTATATTACTCAGGGATATCGTAGCTTTCTATTCGTGAAATAATTTTTAGAATCGGTTTAGTAGTTTGAGAGATTAGTATAGATAATCTTAAACCATTTCTGTACAAATAAGATAATCGTAGGATGCAAATATTTTACCATACGCTGGAGATACTATACGAACCCGAGAGAATAGAATAATGGTAGCTAGCTGCATGTCTAAATATTCAATGCCACATGTCACAACCAACAAATTTTGGAATTTTCTAATTTCGTTGCGTACGGAAGACCATCAAGCAAACATTCACTCGCTACCCAAAGTTCATAGTCATGGAAATCATCGAGTCCGCCGCGAAATCGTAAACGGCCGAGCGCTTGGAATACAAAACAGCGGTCTCTCAAATTGCCTCACCCCACCCCACGGACTATCCTGCCCCGTTTTCCCCTCCCGTCTTTATGTGCCCTTCTTCCTTAATGTGTAACGGACAAAGACACCCCTCTTACTTGCGAGTGTATTTGTGTAGTTTTACACAGTTTACACAAGTTTCGTTTGTGTGAGTTTGGTATCATTGTGTGTGTGAACGGGTGATAGTTTGAAATATTTGATATTAAATTTTGGACCTCTATCAATATAAGTTTTGCAACTATGTTATTATGTTCCAATAGTAAGCTGACTTCTCATTTAAAGATAGTAATATTTTGTTGTGTTGTGTTTCCTTTATCTTACATTTTTTAATAAGTTGGTATATCCTAAAAATACCTATAAATAAATATTAATAATAGGGACCGATCCATATAATGGACAACATTTCATTTTTTTAATCACCCATTTTTATTACTTTAATTAAAAATATATTAAAAAATAAGTTACACGTATTTTTGTATTTTATTTTTGGTTGAGTTTTTATATTTTTAATTTAATCATGAATTTTTATAAATTCTGAGGACTTATAAACTAAAAACCTTAGCTAGGACTAAAATTAAGAAATATAAACTATCACCCAAAGAAAGTGACTGATAGTGTCAGTCAAGCCACAGAGTAAACGTTATAGAAATGCAAAGAGTATAATATACCGTGTTCCAAATAGGTGTTGCCGTAGCCGGAACTCAAATCGCCTACAACATTATTCATAATGTATATAATAATACTAGCTTTTGTCCGCGGTTTCACTCGTAAATATATTTCCTGTGATAGCCCATTCGAAACTAGCAAAACTTCCAAAAAATATTATATAAAAGAAGTATTTTTATAATATTATTTAAAGAATAATTATTAATTTAGCTTCAAATGGAATAAAAATGGGTAAAATTAATAGAAGGCAACACCCGAGTTCAATAACTAACAACTCTGCCAACAGAGATTAGTATTTTTAAATTAGAGGGTTAGCACAGATTAGGGCACCTATTAATCCTCAATTTTCAATATTTCAGTATTTTCAAAATAACTCGAAAATTAAAGGATATAAAAATAAAAAAAAATGAAAAATAAGCTTTCTAGCATGTAATCTCCAAACGGTTTTCGAATTTTGGTACCTTACGAAAAATGAAATGTTGTCCATGTAACTTCAATCAATATTGCTGTAACTCAAAATGTCCAATGGTACACCACGAGGATCAAAGACCAAAAGTAAGTCTTCAATTTCTTACACTAAGGACGTAATAAATTAACAAACTTAAAAATTGACCTCATTCAAATAATCTCTAAATTGCTTCAAATAAATAAAATAATTAGTTCAAAAATTACAAACAGATTAAATGAACTAATCAATGAACTCAATAAAATCATTAACAATCTTGAATTTCATTATAATCAATACAAAAGTATAAAAAAAATGAACTGAAACTTTAGCAAAACACAGTTAAAAACTTAAATACCTAAACTAAATGAAGAGTGTATATGAAAGAATTACAATTATGGAAACTAAGGTATCGTATAAGAAGTGAAAGATGATGTTGTGACTAAAATGAAGAAAAGTAGTTTACGCTGCTTTGGACACGTTGAAAGAATGAAGGATGAAATATTGACTAACAAGGTTTATATGGCTAAAGTGAAAGGAAATGCTGGCAGAGGACGACCTAGGTGTATTTTTATTAAACACATCAAAAATGCATTGATCGATGGAAATATTAAAAGTTCACACAATCGCCGAGCATGTATGAAAGGTATGATGAATATAAAAGAAACGAAAGAGGTATGTCAGGATCGTAACAAATGGATGATAGATAGATAAAAAGTGTTACTATTATGTTTAAATTAAACAAATAAATAAACATTATTTACAGTGATTATACGTTATAGACTATATAAAAAATATTATTGTGTATTTATTCACTTTCACTGTTATCACCCCTATTGCGCAAAGGTTACAAATATATCTAAGACTAAAATTCGCTACCGTTTCCCTTGATATGTTAATACTTTTTTAAACGCTTCCAGATACTTATTTGTTTAATCTTTTTTCTAAAACCGTCCTCCCGGATACTTTAAATGTAAAAAAAGATCGCTCGTAGAGACCGCCGCGGGCACTTTGCGGGTTCAAGTGTGAAAACTTCGTAGCGCATGGGATTTTCCTTCCCTTTTATTTGTAGCAACGAGTAATTTTCAACTTGTTAAATAAATACTTAAATGTCGTTTCAGAAGTTTCGAGATTTATTGTTTCGGTTCACGACAGGTAGGTATAGTCTAGTGGTCAGTGTTCACACAAGATATGAGTCTCGGGTTCAAACAAAAGCTTTATCTAGTAATTGCCTTTTAAAAAAGTCTACCGACTGAAAAATTATGCACTGAAAAGTGTGCTTTCCGAAAGCAAATACACAAGCCACTATAAAAATATACCCAAATAGCTTCAAGTGTGCCTATAAAATTTGAAGAGTTCTCGATTTCTCCAGGATCCCATTATCAGATCCTGACCTGATAACCATGGGACCATCTGGGAAGTATACCCTTTAAACAAAAAAAAAATTCCAAATCGGTCTAGGCGTCTTCAAGTCATCGGGGAACACCTACATAAAAAAATCAAAAGATTCCGACGAATTGAGAACCTAGCCACCTTCTTTTAAGTTCGGTTAAAAATAGTAGGTCCATTTACTAGCTAAGATGATACTTTTCTCGTTGGATCTACCCGACTTTCAAAAAAGAAGGAGAAGGTTCTCAATTCGGACCGTATATTTTTTAAATGTATTTATGAATATCGATTACTCCGCCAGTTGTAAACCGATTTTGATGATTTCTTCTTTATTCGACAGATAAATTCTTCCCAATTGGTTCCATTTTTTTAAAATAATACATAATAACAATTTCCTTTTCCCATTGATATATGCCTACATAATATACTAATTACCTACTTCTTCAGTCATAAGGAGTCACTCATTCCAAAAAAAAGCTTAACCAATTTTCTCTAAGAATATGTGCTTTAATCGATTCCTCGTTCTTAAAGCATTTCTTCTAAAAATAATATATATTTATGTCTGTTAAAGAAGTGACACATCTAGGTATATTAAGTGCAGGGAAAAAAAGTAGCCTATGTGCTATTCCAGACTATAATCTATCTCTGTGCCAAATTTCATCCAGATCCGTTCATCCGTTCTGGCGTGATTGAGTAACAAACATACATACATCCATACAAACTTTCGCGTTTATAATATAAGTATACCTACGTAAGTATAATATTACAACCCTTGCAAATTTTCTGTACCTACCTAATATTAATTAGCATGATAACAGAAATTGACGGAAGTAGCGAATGTAAAATGTTAAAATGTTAACCACTTTGCAGAACAACCCCTACAGGAAAATGTTTATGAAATATATTTTGCATAATTTGGTCATTTGTTTATTGCTTTTCCTTTTTTTTTCACGGATTGCCTTACAGCTCCAGAAACCGTGTTACGGTTCCAGGTACCTACCCTGAAAGAACAACTCTTCCTCGTTTAGCCGATACATCTATTTAATCTTATTTATCACCGTTTCTGAATTATGAGAGGTCTAGACACAAAATATACCAAACTATCACTTGCCCGCGACTTCGTACGTTTTGTGTTAGGAATACAATGTTTACACCCCATTTTACCACTTAGGGGTTGATTTTCAAAAAATCCTCTCTCAGTGCACCTCTACACCCCAAGGAATATGCCTTCCAATTTTCAATATTTATTTTTTAGTGGTTTAGGCTGTACGTTGATTGTCACTTAAAATATATACCTACTTACATGCCAGAATGCCAATTAGCAATATTTAATATAATTGTCTATTTCTTTCATTTTTTTCTTTCTTCACGGGTTGCCTTACAGCTCCCGAAACCGTGTTACGGTTCCAGGGTACCCAGCGGAAGACCAATATATTTATTCAACAGATTTTTCAAATTCAAATACTTTGATGGGACCCCTGAACTTGTATCTCAAGAGGATATATATAAGCACTTATTTTTAATATTATGGGTATTATCAACAGGACTTGAACAACTAGGATGAAATTTAATACAAAAACATAGCATTAACACATAAATATATGATTAGATATAGTCGTTTTTAATTACGGGTCAAGGTACTTATTTAGCTCTCATTTAGCTTTTCGATATCACCCGTGTAAATAATATTTAGTTGTAAATATAATTATAAGTCCATTAAAGGAGTTCTATTTTCTGTTCGTCAATATATTTTTCGCCAGACAAGCAACTCAGAGCAATCAATCTTCCACCATATTGGCAACGAGCCGATTCCTTTGAAAAACACAATTTCTCGCCCCAACGGAGCGTTATAAAGAAAATTACCGAACGTGCCCGAGCCTACAGTTCAAAATAGGCATTAACTCACTACCTAGCCATGACCTGGTTGAAACTGGAAGCCACTTGTATACAATATGAAACATATGGGTTGCTCGCTTTTTAGAATTTTTACCAAATTTGGACGAAATTTTAAATAAATCTTAATATGGAATAACAATACACCAGGTAGCTTACTCTTGACTTAAATTTCAAATTTAAATCCAAAATCCTGAATTTAATTTCTTTGCGATGGCAACAACAGTAACAATTTTATTTAAACTTATTTAAACACAATTCAATTTCAATAAATTTTTCGCTACTGCCGCCATCACAACGAAATTAAACCCAGGAATCTAGGATTAGGATTGAAGTTTATTACTATCAAGCGCTCTGAAGAACCCATTTGATGATATTTTATTATATTTTTACATTATTAATTCATTCCCTGTGACGAACTGCCAAAGAATTATTAAACGAAAATAAAAATGTAAGAAACACAAGCAGAATCTATTTTGTAAATATTATAAAAAATAACTCATATAATATATAGTTAATTTAAAAAAATGTAAAGCTAAAGTTTTCCACGGATAAATAAATAAATAAAATAAGTAACTTATTGCCAGATAAATTCGTTTATCTGGAAACAAGTACATATACCTACCTAGTATATTTAATTTACTTACATAAACATTTTTAACAGAACCTACAATGTTTGTTGCATTTTTTACAAAACACAGCCTGGCAACACTGTACAATTAGTGTGACGTCAAGCGAACAGTATGCGAAAGAAAATTGTGAATTGAAGTGTAAATATTCGTAGATGCGTTATGACAGGTTAGTAACAACTTGTCTAGGTCGGTTTGACAGGAACAGTTTCTATGGGAATTAAGGCAGTGGCCTACTTGCTCATACAAATATTGTAGAACAAAATTAACAAATTATTTGTTTCTAGGGGTGAAGGGTCTTCAAAGTTTGCTATTACGTTGCCAAAACAACCCCTGATATAATTTGTAGTTATACCTAACTAAAGATGTCTTGTCTTGGTTTGTTTTTTTGCCTTTGCTTGCCATAACCACATCATCAACTTATCAATAAGCTATGGAGATGATAAAGATAGAACATTTCAGCTTTTCAATTCATGGACTCCCATAACCAATTTCCATCAAGTTACAGGTCGTGCTATCTATGAAGGATTAATTTTAAAAAATCTTATGAAATAATTGAAAATATGTGTTTATTTATAATATTTATACTTTCATACTTTCACACACATTTTTTTTTTACTTATCTCACACAATGAAAAAGATTTGGTTTCTAGTCTTATATGTTACTGCTAGTGTCATCTAGTGGTGGTATTATTATACTATAGTTCAGCTACTTGATCATAGATGGCGCATGAATTGCTTTGTTTATTTACCGTTTTTGTCACCAGAGGGCGCGCGTTACCTTGTTGCCAGCCCCCTAGTGGTGAGTAGTATTTTCTCTCTAAAGTAGGAGTCAGTCGTAAATGTTTACTTTACATAATTGTAAATTAAAATATTTCACTACTGACTTTCCGCCTCGGCTTCGCTTCTGGAATTTTTTTGAAATGTAAAAAGAATTTATCCCGAAAGATTTACTCTCCGGCCCTATCTCAATTATTAGAGAAACTATTCCCCCTCCCGCCTACCTACCCACTCGGGCTCAAAACAACTTGCCGGCCCTGTGTGTAGTTTAATAGACGTAAAGTTTTTTCATAAAGAAAATTGGTGCTTAACTTTTTTGCAACGACTGAGATTGGAACCCGGGATCTCCCTGTTTCAAATCCAACGCATTTGACTCCTTATTTAATTATCTAGTTTCTTTAAAAATTAATTTACTTAAACACATAATTTTTTATCATAGAACAATACGTAGAAACATATTTTTCTATAAAATTATTGTGGTCCCAGCTGCTGGACCGGTTGTGACCCCAAACATCTCACGTGACCATTTGAAATTCTATACACCTACTTCCCTTAAAATACTCCAAAGTTTTAGTTGTATAAATGTTAACCTTGGCAGGTAAAGTATACTTACTATAGTCCTTTTTACTCTTACCGCCTAACTAATTAACATTATACCTAAGCTAAGATTTGTTAAAGGATACAAAATTTTGTATAAATTTTACAAAATTAACTGCCTTGGGAAGAATAGTGCAGTGGTTTCCCCTTGCCTTCTGAACCAGACATTTGGGGCTATTTAGGTCTTCGGGCTCGCTGTAGCCTCTTCCAGCCAGATGCCTAGCTAGGTGTATGGTTATACCTTCATTGCTCGGTCGCCAGAGCCTCGTTTGTTGTCTAGCAGAGGGTACCCAAGCGATCAGGTGAAGATGACATTTGGGGTCGGATAGTCTTATTCCGTTTTCTTCTTACCACGTACCTACCCCCGTTTAACTACTATAAGGTACGGCGTGTAATATACTTAAATTACACACAAATATATCCTGTGGCGTGGCCAGAGACACTCTACATTTAGCGACTTTATCAACTTTTTAAACTTCCATACAAAATATTGTGGAAATCAATGTTTGACATTTTTTTTATTAATATAAAAACCTTAAATCAAATCTAAAGATTAAAAATAACTAAATAAACCATGTCCGTGTGGAATAGTGGCAAGAATACTGGCTGCATTTCCCCGCTGAATCGCGATGCTGATTCGTTGAGCGAGGAAGGAGTCAGCCCTCTTGTCACCAGAAGAGATGATCAGTCGAGAGGATACATCTTTAATAAACTTTAGGCATTTGAACTCCACGGACCTAGAGTTTCTACACCAAACGGCACAAATTTGTTTGACATAAAATAATTTCTGGGAAACTTTTACGACTCATAAAAGTTTTTTAAGATTGTTCTGTTCATTTTAAAGGTTTTTTTTAGATTTACTTTGTATGTTACCTATTTTTAAAAAGAACATAGAATATGAAAAGATTTTTTTCGTGTTATTAAATAATAATTTTACCTATAACATAAAAAATTGCACATTAAACTAGAAATAGTACATTATTTTATTGAAGTTTACTTCCTGAATAAAAATATTTGATTTTGATTTAAAAAGAAAAACAGTTAGACTTTGCTGTAAAAATAATTTGAAATAAATGCAGAATTACCAAATTACAAAAATACACAGAATATATAATATTTCCTATTGTTTAAACTTTTTCAATTCATTGTAATTTTTCTATCTCTAAACTCTCTAATAAGTTAGGTAGATCCCCTATAGGTTCAATGTCCGTCTGTCTAAACAATATTAAAATTTGTTGAAATGGCATTTAACAGGGCCTCTACATTATTAATTATATAGTATATATATTTCTTTTAGACTATATTTAAAATGTGTGATAATCGGCGCTGGCAGACTGACAAAATATCGAAGAAAATACATGTTTTAACCAACTTTTAAATAAATTACTTCCCTGAACCATGATAAAAGTATTTGGACCCTCAACAGTTTATCTGGTTTAACAAGATCCACCGCGTTATAATTCACATACTAAATATCTCGTAAATCAAAAATAACCGATCAATAACAAAGGGCCCATTCAGGGTCTGGATTGAAACCTGTTTTCCAAAAGAGCTCTAAAAGCACGCAGCATCCGTACATCTGTATTTGAAAAACTCTTTTGTGTAAAAAAATAGACAACGTCCGATGTATGGTAACCGGTTCTTTTTGTATTTGGGTCAATAACGGATATTTTTAGAAAATTTTAATACAGTTTATTTGGGACCTCGCGAACAGACACGCGTCTTCATATTATTTATACAAAATTATTTAATTTAATTATTGAAGGTTTTTGTGATTGTGAAGTTTGGTAAGTGAAAATATTATTGTATTAGGCCTCAAAACGTATGAATGGGATTACCTCTATATATCATCACGCCATTATCCCAAGAGGGGTAGGCAGAGACTATCGAATGTAATTTGCTACGATCTTGACATACCTTTTTCGCTTATTTTAAATACATCATACCTTTCAGACATGCTCGGCGATTGTGTGTACTTTTAACATTGCCTTCGATCAATAAATTTTTATATGTTCTATAAAAGTACACATTAGCATTATTTTTAGTTGTAAATTTTGTATTTCTGCTGTAATATACTTATACATATCTAGTCAAGCTACGACGTATTGCGAGTCATTATAGTTCGCACCGGCAACGTGTTAGTTTCTAGTATTAAACGTTAGTACCTAGGTACTATCTTAATAGATATAAATTACTAGCTGTCCGCCCCGGCTTAGCTCGTATAATATTTTTAAATGTGACATAATAATGTCACTCGTCGGCCCTCTAGCAAAGTATACCTACCTATTTGTTCAAAAAAGAACACCTCGATCCGTTGTTCCGTTTTGGAATGAACGAATTACAAACAAACATAAACATTTACATAAACAATATTTTTAGTTAGGATAATTTAACATTATAGATATCATCGAAACAAGTTATTAAAAAATATAAGCTACTATTAAGTACCTACATAAAGTAGATATAATTATTCCATACCTAATATACCTAATAAAGGGTGCAAACGGAAGCCCATATTACTAAGGCTATTTTACTTTTAACCGTAATAGGTAGACACTTGAAATTTTCATAGATTATGTACTCCTATAGCCGCTATAACAACAAATAACAAAAATAAAATTAAGTTAAAAATTAAAGGAATTAAGAGGATCGTGTAGCTCAGCGTACGCAGCGAAATAGGTATTTAGAAAATCATATTCTGTCTCAATCGCACTCTTCCCCCGGGTATCAGTGCGACAGAGAGCACTGCAGCTCGTGGGTGTTCGTAGGTATGTTTTTCGTTGAAAATTGCGTTTTGGGCGAAAACGATTTACACCTACTAAACTTTCGTTATAGTTTAGTAGGTGTAAATCGTTATAATTTTGGTGTCAAACGTTTTAGCAGATTATAATCTACGTACGTACGTTTTGCTTTTTTTGAAATTTTGCTTTGTTTCTCAAATACAGACGGTTTATTACCAGCAAGTTATGAACCAAAAAAACCGAGATTTGAGGGGCTTATAACTTTTGACCTATTACGAATTTTGAAAAAAGGAAAAAATACGTACGTAGTTTTTCATTATGTCAGTAACATATTACAAAATCGTTAAAATTAAATAATATTTAGGGGTAGTAAAACGTTTTCTCCGTTTGTATGGACATGGACGCGGTACACTACACTCTTAAGGGGACCCCATACAAGAAAAATGTTTGATCTTGGCAATTATGGAAATACATACAAACGTCCAACTAGTATCTATAATGCATACTCTTATTTTAAGGGGAGGAACAAATAATTTCGGTTGATTTCTGAACTGAAATTCCAGACTTTTAAGAATGCTATGAACATACAATTTGGGCATTGAAAACTAGAGGATTTTATCTAGTATTGTGTAGGATGAAAACATGATTGATGAAAATTTTCTCGATAACTTAAATTTTTGAAATCACCTCTTCAAAAACACCTTTTTAGTCATACGACCATACTCTGAAGGGGTTTACGTTTAAATTTTATACCAATCTGTAGGTAATTTCAGTACCTAGTATTGATTAAGAAGATGTTTCCCTGCATGTGATCGTTTTTTAATAAATTATTTATTTGTAATGTGCCGCTTACGTCATTTATTCCGAGAAGCGATACATTATGCCCTTCTCACTTCTGCAACAAGAACGGACAAAGCGCCGTCGTTATCTTGCATGACGCGATCAGTTGCGCCCGAACCACGAGTTTAGGGCGTGGCTTACGATTTGTTCCTGCGCCTTATAGAGGCGTCAAACTTAGTCTGACCTTAGTGCTTATTGAGAGTACGGAGCCCTTCGTGTGCAAGTCCGACTCGCGCTTGGCCAGTTGTTTATTAAACTTAGGGTAAGATTAATGTAGTATAGGACATATATTATTATTATACCCCAAAATTCCCCTTTAAGAATTTATAGACATACAATTTAAAGAAGGTAGGTATATAGATAGAGTCATAAACAAAACGGGAGGGTTATTGCTAACAGATCAATTTCAATATTTGAATTAGATAAACGACCGCAGTCTGAGGAATTTGTGGAGGGTAACTAATAAGATTAACATTGTGTTTATATCTCTATACTAACATTCTGTCTGTCTGTTTTGTCTGATGAAAGTCGTGATAACGTGAAAGGAAATGCTGGCAGAGGACGACCTAGATAAAAAATATGTTGATCGATGGAAATATTAAAAGTTCACACAATCTCCGAGCATGTATGAAAGGTATGATGAATATAAAAGAAGCAAAAGAGATATGTCAGGATCGTAGCAAATGGCATTCGATTGTCTCTGCCTACCCCTCTTGGGATGAAAGGCGTGATGATAGATAGATAGATACATAGATAGATGTATTTTTTTAATGAAACATTTTAAAATGCATAGTTTAATATCTCCGAGTCTTAGATAATTTTGAAAAATAATAGGGAATAAGGACCTCTTAAAGTTCTTCTTAAAGTTCTGACCGAAAACCTTATTGAAGAATTCCTTCTTTACACTTATCTGATAACTAACACATAACAAACAGCTAAATGATATTGCGTTTCGGGTAAAATGATATTTTTTCACGCAGATATTGTTATTCCTAAATCACAAAACTTTAAAAGGAAATCTATCTTTATGATTACGCTAATGTTACCTACCACAAAACTGATTTAGATACTGAATGATACTTATTTTACAACTCGCTAAAATTTCTAAAATTTGCTAAATTATTTACCTATCCATAACATAAAACTATAATAAAATATTACTTACTTATAAAAGAATAAAGGATGAAAGGTTGACTAAAAAGGTTTATATAGCTGAAGTGAAAGGAAAGGCAGAGGACGACCTAGGTGTACTTTTATTGAACATATAAAAAAATTATTGATCGATGGAAATATTAAAAGTACACACAATCGCCGAGCATGTATGCTTTCATGATGAATATAAAAGAAGCGAAAGAGGTATGTCAGGATCGTAACAAATGGTATTCAATTGTCTCTGCCTACCCCTCTTGGGATAAAAGGCGTGATGATAGATAGATAGATACATACTTACGACTTCTTAAATACCGAATTTTAGTTCCACTGAGCGATATAAAAAATATCCGCATCATACAAAAAAAATACAAAAATAGGCTTCCTACGTGCATATCTAAAAGTCCAAATTCAACCCACCCTAACCCTTCCTTGAGAAGTACTTGCCATCAAACAAAATCTCCTGCGCGCAATCTGACGCTATTCCTTTCATGCACATTTAAAACCCCTTTTTAAAGAAAGAAATGAAAAAAAAAATAACAAGTAGACGGGGTAAGACGCAATTATCGTACTAAAAGCTTGCAGTTTACAAAGAAATGTTCCTAATGAATGTATTGATGCCAATACATGGACATTTTTTCAATAGCTATGGAAGTTTTGTTTGTGTGTGTGCGAATAAGGGAGGGAGGGAGCTAAGAGAAGCTTCTTTCGCCCCCTCATAGCTTTCTTATAGCTGGATTGTGTAATTTTGATGTTTTTTAGGGTTTCGTACATCCGGTGAAAAAACTCAACCCTTATGGGTCACTCTAGTGTCTGTCTGTCTGTCCGTCTGTCACAGAATTTTCTCCGAATCTACTGGACGAAAAGGTTGAAATTTGATACATTTGTAGAGTTTGATGACTCAAACACGGACGTATTCTTCTTCTTCCTTGTCGGTTCACTCTTGACAGAGCGGTCGTGGTCTTCATGTTGCAGCAAGACTCCGGGCTGCCGTGATTCGTCCCACGATGCGGCGCCACCTCTCTCTGTCGGCTGTGACGTGTACACTCATGCAATGGGCCACCCGCCGCAGATTTAATCTGGTCGGTCCATCGCATGGGTGATCTGCCGCGTGTTCTTGTGCCCTCGACCCTACCCTGCACGACAAGGCGCTCTATGGAGTCGTTGTCCCGCCGCGACACGTGTCCAAAGAATTGGAGTATTCTAGTCTGGACTATGGCTGATAAACGCTGCCTGATGTCAAGTTCCTGGAGTATCGATACATTGGTGCGAAATTCCGTCCACGACACTCCAAGCATTTTCCTCCAGCACCACATTTCCAGGGCGTCTATCTACGGACGTATAGCGTAAATAAAATCGAATTTCTTTTGGAGGAAAATTAAAAGTTTTTCAATTTCATATATCAAATGAAAGGGCTCGTTTTTTATAATTTTAAAATGCATAGTTTAAATTATAATAAAGAAATATAAGAAAAAATAGCTCTCAGAAACTACTTGAATCTAAAGTTTTGAAGACATAGTATACATAAAATCCTAAACGAAATTCCTGCCTTAAAGTTCTCACGGGAAAAAAATGGTACGTAACCGTATCTACGCTAGTTCAACTCACTCTTGGCCAATTATTATACTAAACATATCTAACTTTATCAGATGCCTTTATGTAGGATTATTTTATTTTTACAACGATCGTCATGAAAAATGCAAGGATTAATTATTTTTATTTAGTAAACGTGAAGGCATATTCTATATATTTATAGCAATGTGATTGATGAAAGAACAATCAGTGATTTTAATCTCCTTTCTATTGTAATTTTTTTAACTATCTCCGACAAAATCTTGTCAAAGTATTTATTATATTATATTAAGTATTATATATTAATAATAATTATAACATTTTCGGCTATACCACTAAAGTCATAAAGCCTACTTGCTTATGTACAAATTTTATTCTCCTTTTCAGTTAGATTTAAAGACATGTTTATCGTAATTTCGCTAAGAACCTTGTAATTTTAAAGCTTAAAATATCTTCTTCTCATTAATTTAATATTGTTCATTGACGACAGTTAGTTAGGCTATACCTAATTGATTAAGGGCTTTAGAAGAAACAAAGAAATAAACAATGCATTGTCTGATGCAAAATTCAAAAGTAATGTTTTTGTGTTGACAACTTAATCAACACAGAATTATTTAATTCTAATATTTTGTTACTGGTGATAGTTCACGATCAAAACCACCCGTTCTCACTATACCTTGTCCCCCAATATTTAGCAGGCCGATCGTCTCCTTCAGTCTTGCGAACAGTCGCACACATCTCCAACACTCACACAAACAAGTTGTATGGGGGCCGAGTACTGCCCTTGCAAAACTCCTCCTTATTTCTTCTTTGTTATGTAAAAAAATAATAATAGGAGAAAGGGGCCCTTAAAATCGATACGCGAATCGGATCGCTATGTACTCAATTCTTTGCAAAACGCTGTTACTTTTTTTACTGGTCAATGTATTTGTGTTTGCATTACTCTGAGTACATACTCTGATACCATTTTGTCTGAGTGTCTGATGTGTGATTTATATTATTTTTGCTTTTAAAAGAAAAAATGCAATGATTTATTGTTCTAATATTTGAGTAATTTCAATTAAAATCCAATAACCACTCAAAATAACGTTATAAGATGATTATGCAACGAACTCATGCGAGATTTATTAATTGACAGTTTAGATATAATCGCAATATTCCACTGGGTACCCTGATAATACGATTCCGGGAGCCGTAAGTAGGTAAGTGATGATGATTTTTTCTTTCAATTTCATCTGATTACTTAAATAAAAATTTCAATGAATTTCTAGATATAGAATTAGAAATTTACACAAATTAATAGACAAAATAAAAAACTGCAATAATTTTCGTTTTTATTATCCAAATTACGATAGATATACAGTTTGAAACGTTTTAAACCCATGGTCCATACTAAATATATTAATGTTATTATTTTAACAAAAAAAAATGTTTTGTGGTTTTAGAAATCAGTAAGTTCACGGGCAACAAATAATAAAATTGACAGACAGTCTGTGATTTATAAAATCATTTGTAAGTAATCACAAACACACCTTCACGGCCTTTATACCTTTCCAGAGACACTAGTAACAGTGTCCACTTTTTGCCAGTTGTTCATATTGAACAGAACAGGTAGCAAGCCTGTTGCTGCATATGTTAATTAATGTAAGTAGGTAATCTAAGTTAGAGCTCTCAAATCAAATAAAAAAAAATCAAAGCGGGAGCTGCAGCGGAAATCGTAAAGTCTAACAAACGGCGCAAATATAGTTCAATTATTGAAAACTACAAATTTGTGCCGTTTGGTGTAGAAACTCTAGGTCCGTGGGGTTGAAATGCCAAAAAGTTTAATCCCCTCGAATGATCATCTCTTCTGGTGACAAGAGGGCTGGCTCCTTCCTCGCTCAACGAATCAGCATCGCGATTCAGCGGGGAAATGCAGCCAGTATTCTTGCCACTATTCCACGCGGACCTGGTTTATTTAGTTATTTTTATATTGTTATGTGAATAAAATAACAAAACCATCTACAGATAAAAAAAGTTACATATACCTACGAGTACCTAAGTAGGTATATCTTATTTGCACGATACTGAAGCATACATACATATTTAGAAAATTTTGTCATTTTGGTCTGTCCATCGGTCTAGAATAGACTCCGAAACGGTTGAATTGATTTTAATGCAGATAAGAAGTCTTTTGGCAAAAGTAACGTTATTTTATCCTTGTCAGATTATGTCTAAAATTGTGACAATTTTAAATATAATTTGAGTTTTATTGAAAATACTTGTCATTACACCCCTATCGTATGCTCGAGTGAGCATGAAGCTGGCCACCCCGCTGAGTGATGTAGGTAGATATATCAACTATCTATTGCAGATATTTCCAAATATTTATGAACCACTAGCTTTTGCTTTTGGTTTCACTAGCGTCGACATAGAAAAATCATAGATTACAATTCCCTCCCAAATCAGTTTTCCGGGATAAAAGTAACCTATATGCTAATCCAGGACATAAACTATTTATCCTCCAAGTATTCTATGTCTAATCCGTTTAGCCGTTAAGGCGTGATAGAGCAATAAACATGTATGTGAGTATGCCCACCGTGGGACCAGGTTTTTCATAAAGGTGACGATGCTAGGATATGCCCAAAATCGATTTCAGGGTTGGTTGTCATTGACCGGGAAGTTGGTCAAAATTGCGTTAAATGGGACTAAAGCTGCCATTATAGAAGTACATATATATAACAATGTCAATATTTAAAAAAAATGTTTATTAGTACATATTTACAAAGCGTTTTTTTTTAGTTTTGGGACTCCATACATACATTAGCAGAATTAACATAATAAAATAACAGATCAAAAGACAAGAAAAAGAGCAGACGTGTGTTCGAGAAAGCTTTCTATATAAGACAGACAGATAGACGGTCAGACTTATCCTTTTTAATTACAGAACCCTAAAATTGATCAAATTCAATTAACACATATATGATTTGTAATTACAGATGAACGATAAGTCTGGGCGCATATCCGCCGGACATAACATCCCTTCCTGTTGCCAGCCTCTACGCGCCGCCATCCCGCCCTACGATCTTACGATACACCTCGATTTTACTACTTGAAAGTCAGAGAAGTTTAATCTTAATCTATGTTAAGTTTAAGATAGTTCTAGGAAAACTAAGGTATGCTTTTTATATTTATTTCAAAAATTAAGCTATTTTAAGAAACTAATTTGAATATTATTATTTGCTATGCAGTAGTTTGTTTATATAAGAAATATTCAATGTTTTGCAGACGGGAAAGTCATTTAGACAAATTAGCGTTCCTATCCCGTGGTACTATTCGATT
The DNA here is from genome assembly GCA_963924495.1 of Nemapogon koenigi. Classification (NCBI taxonomy): domain Eukaryota; kingdom Metazoa; phylum Arthropoda; class Insecta; order Lepidoptera; family Tineidae; genus Nemapogon; species Nemapogon koenigi. The sequence goes on along the minus strand of OZ004647.1, from coordinate 8,197,672 downwards.
GTGATAAAAGTAGTACCACGGCTCATATAACTTGCCCCGTGGTACTACCAGTAATACAATTGTGAAAACAATAGGACAAAATGACTACTTTACTTAAATTATGACGTCATTTTGTCGTCATCAACGAAATTTTGAAAGTTTATTATAAAAAAACTACCTACTGAATAGAAAACAAAAATATTCAAAATAGTTTCTTATCTATCTACCTATCATCACACCTTTTAGGTAGGTATAGACAATCGAATGCCATTTGTTACGATCCTGACATACCTCATTCGCTTCTTTTATATTCATCATACTTTTCATACATGCTCGGCGATTGTGTGTAGGTACTTTTAATATTTCTATCGTTTGTACACGTTGAAAGAATGAAGGATGAAATGAATAAAGTACTCTTTATTCATTTCATTCTAAAGTGGTCTTTATTTGCACTGAGATAGAACATTAGGGTATTTTCTCGCCGGGACAATATCTCATTCCTTCGCAAAGAAATCTTATTAGAATATTTAATAAAAAATTGTTTCTACATACCTACCTAATGGAGGAACACATATTTTTACCTATAGTTTTTTCATATCCTCGCATTTTTCTCTTTATCAAAATCATGAGACTAAATTTGGAATGAGCGTTCTTACAAAAGTTAATTTGGTAAAATGTTCCAATACTTATCTAATTACATACCATTTCAACATTCCTAAATCTTTTAAAAAATAGGTAGGTACATCATTTATTGGGGGCAAAAAAGTGTACCAGTGTGTGCATTTATCTCAAATTAGTATTGATTGGAACATTTTCGCATAAGTACGTCCAAATATTGTTAAAATAATAATGCTTTCCAATATATGTAAATTTTCTAGCTACACCATTGAAATGAAATCTTGCATGGCAAAACTATTGCATGGTTGTCACTTTAATTGTTCCAATTTAATTAAGGAAGGTTTAAATCTGTATAATGTTTGAAAGGCTCTCTTGTAAGACAAATTAGTCGCATGTCGACTTGCCTTTCACTAACAGAAATGTTAAGGATCTAACTTGGCATGTGTCCGTAGTTACTGCCTTTTAGAATAAAGAGTGGAGTAGCGTTTAGAGATAAATACAAATAATAAAAATTGATGTATGTCTCTGTCCGTCCCAATGTTTGTCCAGAATAGGCTTTAAAACTGCTCAATGGATTTTGATGAAACTTACATAAATCGAACCTGCTGTTTGCATCATTTCGATAGCTATAAAAAAACGGGGTCAAATTTTAACCACCGATATTTCCTATTCAATAAAACCCATTGAAGAAATAACAGCTATTTCACTTAGATATATTGAATAAGTAACTATATGATAAATTACAGTGACACAGGTGGATTATTTACAGAGAAATTGGGAATAGTTTATCCTAGAAAAATTATGGATATATAGGTTAATTAAACTACGTTCTCATGTGAATATAATTAAATTATAACGCCTATTTGACCGTGTTTAGGTGAACCTGTATAGCATCTGTATGGCATATAAAATAAAAATGATAAGTATTTGTAAATAGTAGTTGTAACGTCTCCGCATATTTCTTTGTCTTACAATGCAAATATTATGAGCACACGGGCAATGTATAATGTTCGAGAAAACATACACGTGATCACGTGATTAACCCAAGTCTACCAACATATTAAAATGAAGGCACTATTTAGGAATATAGGTTTTTTTTTCTATTGTAGCCATATTATTTTGTAGCTTAATTTTGACTTAAAAATAATAATTTTAATAAGTTTATTTCACAACTATTAAATTATACAGTTTAGTAGTTTACAATAAGGTTTTTTTTTACAAATACTCGCATTTATACATATTTACAATAATTTATATCATAAAAATAAAATGACACATACCTATGTATATACATTTAATGCCTACTAAGTATAAGTAAATATAAATAATGCTGTTTTATTTCCATCACTTACTTATGGAAGCAAGACTTGGGTATGGAATAAGAAGTATGATGAAGAAAAGTAGTTTACGCTGGTTTGGACACGTTGAAAGATTAACTAAAAAGGTTTATATGGCTGAAGTGAAAGGAAATGCTGGCAGAGGACGTACTAGGTGTACTGTACCTACTTTTATTGAACCTATAAATATTAAAATTACACACAATCTCCGAGCATGTATGAAAGGTATGATGAACAATTGAACATAAAAGAAGCGAAAGAGATATGTCAGGATCGTAGCAAATGGCATTCGATTGTCTCTGCCTACCCCTCTTGTGATAAAAGGCGTGATGATAGATATTTAACTTAATTTTGACTTAGAAAACATAAATATTTATTTTCTTCAGAAAGTAGGTTTTTTTAGATTTATTGTTTTTAATACACTTAAGTATAATTTGAAACTTAATCAAATATCTGATGTCTCAAAATACGTATAATAGACGTGCATGTATGAAACGATGTATGAATGTAGATGAAGCAAGAGAAGTAGCGCTCCATACTCTCTACCTACCCCTTTGGGAAACAGGCGTGAAGATATGTATGTATGTGTATTTTCTGAAGCATATCCTATAGATATAAATTTGAAATTTATGATACCTCATCATCATTTTCTACTACTTATTATTCCATACAATAATAAATAAAACAGCCCCTCATTGAAGGTAATAAATTCTCAATTTCAAATAGCATCGATACACCCCAAAATATGGAGGTAAATAAACTTCACCCCATCGTCTTGCTTTTATCTATTCCTTATGTAAATCAGGACTATAATATAATGCAAGTATTAATGATGTTAAAAACTTTGCCGGCGTTAAGGCGTCGAAGAATTGCTAGAGGCAGTCGTTACGGTCTTATTTCAATTCCTCCCCTTAATAAAATGGGGAAAAATTCTATTGAAAAACCACCGATGCGGTGAAACAGAGGACCATTGTGAAGATATCTTCCTTTATTGGAAGTTGGATAATACTTTATTGTTGAACTTTTTCACGCGATGAGTTGTTTAACTTTTCGATAATATTTTTTAGAATTTCTCAGATATTGTAATTTTTAAACAACTCGGCCAGAATTTTACCGGCTAAAAGTGAACACTGTTCTCGGGCACGCTGCTGTAATTTGTATATGGAATACTACGCTCAAAAGACTTTTCTTATGTTTTTCCCGCGGAGTTTGCTACTTATCTATAAAATATAAGTGTATGATTAATTAGACAGCGTATTCCCTGAGAGCGCGCTGGTCGTTAACATTTTATTGACTTGAGTCGGTTCCTATTTAATAAGTGATAGGACAATTTTTATTCGCATAAATTTTTCTCTATAAAAATAAGTTTTAACTTGCGTCGGTGGCAGACCCCGGGTTCGATTCCGGATCCCGGCCATGTACCAATGGGTTTTTAATTAAAAACTTATGTACATAATCCGACAAACCACACTTAGACACCATCTAAATATACCTCAACTGAACTAGCCACTCGTTAGATAGTCTCACAAATACCATCGGCTAAACGAGGGAGACTTGGTCTTCCGCTGGGTACCCTGGAACCGTAACACGGTTTCGGGAGCTGTAAGGCAACCCGTGAAGAAAAAAAAAGTTTTAACTTTAACCAAATCCAGAGATAAATATTAGTGTAGCTTTCCTTTTATAATTGTAAGATAATTAGAGAAGAAAGGTGCGTCGGTGGCTAGGTGGACTGCACGGTTTGATACCGGCCATATACCAATGAGTTTTCTATCATTAAAAATTTATGTACTATCGCGGTCAAGGGAGCAGTCCCACCGTAAGGTCTAATTTCATGTGTACATTTCATATTATTTTTATTCTTACATCAAATGTTAATACATACGTGATTTTGTTTCAACCTCAAAGTCTACTCACGTCAAATTGGTCACAGAGTATCTGTTTATAATTAGTTTATCAACAACACCAACTTCATGTAGCAGTCAGTATAGCTTTTACTAACATTTTAGGAATACCAGAAAATAAAACAGATTTTTAATAAGTATAAAATTTAATTAAATATAATAAAATAAAAATAATATTAATAACGCGTGTAACTTCCATTCTGGGCAATAACTTCTTGCAACCTGTTTCTCATAGAGCCCACTAAATTCGCACACAAATCAGTGCCTCTGATATCATCCCATACTTGCATAACATGTTGTTCCAATGCCGCTTGTTGTCGTTCATTGCGTGCATCCCACCTCTGAACCATTAAACCCCATAAGTTTTCTATGGGGTTTAAATCAGGGGACCTAGCTGGCCAGGGTATAATGCGTATATCGCCGTGTTGATTAAACCACTCACGCACACGGTGCGCTCTATGTATCGGACTATTGTCCTGCACAAAAGTAATTTCAGCATGTTCTTCTGCCGGATACACAGATCGCACCGTGGGATACATGCTTTCTGACAACACATCGATATACTTAGCGGCATTGAAACGTCCATGTATGGGTACAAGTTCACCCGGGCCGTCTGCACTCATCCATCCCCATATATTAAGACATATACGACCAGACTCTGTGTTCGGTACAACATATCGCTCTTCGTAGCGTGTATTATTGCGCCGCCATAAATGTAAACGGCCTGTCTGGCTGGATTTAAAATTTTTTTCGTCCACAAATATTGCTGATGACCAGTCATGATCAAGGTATTCATAGGCGAAAGCCAGCCTTGCGGCTTTGTGAGCCTCCGTTAACTGCACTTTTGTTGCGTACCGTCTGTGGTGTAGCCCCTCCGCATGAAGCGCACGTCGGACAGTCCGAACAGAAGTGCCGAATTGTTGAGCAAACTGGCGAGTTGGGGTAAATCCAAATTGCTCGTAATCGTCACGCATCAAAATACGTTGATTATTATTAATTAGCGGTATCATACCCGGTCGGTTTCTGTGGGCAAGTGTATGTTCATTTTCCCATCTAAGAACCCAGCGTCGCACCGTTTTCCTTGTTACTCCCGTCCGTTCGGCTATTTGCGATATATTGAATCCTTCATCATGAAGGCCAACAATTCTGGCTCTTAAAGCAATATCAATATTTCTTTGCATGATAATAATATATTTGTAATATTTTTTTATTAACAAGTGACAAGTTTATGACTTTATTTTGAGTCAATTTGACAACTATTTTTTTAAGCATAATATGTAGGTACTGACAACAATAATCTCTTTTTATAAGAAAGAGATAGAAATAAACTAACTGTTAAAGGATATTTTCTTTTAAGTGGGTATGCTCCCTTGACCGCGATAGTACATAATCCGACAAACCTCATTTAGAAGTTTTTCCATATAAATATATCTCAACAGAACTGGCCACTTGTAAGGTTTAGCCTCACAATACCATCAGTTTAAAAAAGAGACTTGGTCTTCCGCTCGGTGCCCTGGGACCCATAACTCGGGTTTCGGGAGGATCCGTCAGGTAATTCTCTCGTTAGCGCTGTTATTAAAATTCTAATTGCAATTAAAAAAATATCATCTTAAGAAAACGTATTTCTTATACCAGTAATTAATTTAGTTTAAAGCCTTGTCTAGTTGTCTCAGAAGGGGGAATCGTTGCCAAAATTTTGGTAAAATTTATTGCGCTCAGGAAGTCTTGGTTGCTTCCGCCGTCAGAATGGCTCCTAGATCCGTTTCCTATACACACTTGAATAGTGAATTTTACCTATTATATTTGTAGTGTACTTCTCGTTATTTTGAGCAACATACGATATTATAAGATGTGACATTGGACTAGGCCATTTTCAGAGGCTAAGGGCGTTCAAAATTATGCATTTAAAATTGAATCACAATATATCGATACTAATTTTGGTTTCGGAACGTTTTTTACATACTTAAATTAGGTGAAATATTTTTTATACTTTAAGAGCCCTATATCCATAATTTGTATGCAATTTCTCTGTAAATAATCCATCTGTGTCACTGTAATTTAGCATATAGTTACTTATTCAATATATCTAAGTAAAATAATCGTTTTTTTTTATTGGTTTTATTTAATAGGAAATGTGGGTGGTAAAATAAAGGATTATTTTGCCCCTGTTTTCTCTTTCATAATCTATCACAAAGCTCAAAATTTTTTTAAGCGCTGTTTAACCATTACCCTTCAATTAAACGTCTTGTGTGTTTTGGTAGCTTATTGCAATTTCAAAATAAAAATTGTTTTATGATTTTTAGATAGGTCAGAAATAATAAAATTATTATTATTTTGAATTTTCAATACACAAGTTCCACGTATTTACAGAGAAATTGGGAAAAGTTTATTCCAGAAAAAATATGGATATAGGCGCCTAATACTAAGTTGTAGGAAAGAATGATTTTTTTATGTTCACTTTTCATGAGTGGAAAAAGTAATGATTTATACTGGTTATAGATCCGTAATAGAGGCTTTTCCATCTAAATATACTTCAAGAGAACTGGCCACTTGTTAGGTATAGGTAATAATAATAACAAATACCATCGGCTAAACGAGGGAGACTTGGTCTCTTCCGCTAGGTACCCTGGAACCGTATCACGGCCACCCGTGAAGAAAGAAAAAAAAGATCCGTAATCGAACTGCGGAAAATGTTCACACAAGAAACTTCATAGAAAGTGGACGCAACACCAGAACAAATGTAACCTGTCACAATACTTTAGATATATGTATGAAGTAATCGGAATAATCAATGTAGATATATTAAGAACGGTATAATAAAATAAAATTATGTCAAGGTTTCGCAGGTGAAATATTTTAAACAAGCCATAACTTCGAAACCGCCTGAGATATCGAGATGAAACAAAAAGCAGACTCATTCTGAACAAATATTGGGACAGACAGACAGACAACATTTCTAAAAACGTTAATTATTAATTATCTCTTCACAGGTTACCCTGCAGCTCCCGAAACCGTGCGAGCATTTCAGACGATGGCATTTGTAAGGCTTATTAACGAGTTGCCAGTTCTGTTGAAGTATATTTAGATGGAAAAGCCTCTAAATGTGGTTTGTCGGAGTATGTACCTACATAAGTTTTTAATTTATAAAAAAACCTATTGGTCATGGCCGGGATCGAACCGACTTCCGCCTAGTTAACACAGACTTAACCATTCGGCCAATGTTAATTATATTTAGGTATTAATATAGATACTGAAATACTTGAGACTTGTTTCAGGAATTCCCTTAAACGCCAGTCAGCTAACAAAGCATTGTCCGCTTATATACTAAAGACAAACAATAAATCTGTTCAAAATTTGCCACTGTTGTTATTATTGAGATATTCAATAAATCCTTAACTTCGCAAGTATCTAAATTCCGGACTTACTGCTTCGAAGAAAGTCTGAACTCTCTTACTGGCCGGATCTTTAGTGATGTAGGTACCAGGTTATCGATATTTTCTATATGTGATTTCCATAGATCTTTTAGATATGTTGCTAAGGACATTAGATTATGACTAAACAAGATTGATGACCTGCAGGAACATATTAGCGCGAGTCCGACTCACACTTAACCGGTTGTTATTATTTGTTCTTTTTCTTAAGAGTAAAACATGTTTATTGTATTGTGGCCCCTTTAATTTTTAACTTTATTTAGCGGCCATAGTACATAATACACATTCTGTGAAAATTTCAAGTTTCTACCTATTACGGTTCAAAAGATACAGCCCTGAACAGACGGACGGACGGACAGCGGAGCCTTAGTAATAAACATATTCATTCATATTCATAAACACCTTTTACACGATACATAATATACCTACTCATGAAACAGTATAAAATTGCAATGTGTGTTCTTTTTTATAGGTCCTCCCATATTTATTAGTGCTTATGTATTCGGTTATATTATTGAGTTAATTCTGGTATATATGTGTTTTTATTTATTTTGTTTACTTGCTTATTGTCTATGCTTAGTACCTATGTTTACAGATGTACCTACTATGCCTAGTACCGTTGGAAGAACGGGTCTCTTACACTAGGAGTCCCAAGCCCAACACTTGTAAATAATATTTTGTAAACGATTTTGCTGTTTTTTATTTATCACCAAAAAGAATTCAGCCACTTAAGACACGCAAAACGAGAATAAATTAGGGTTGTTTAAAAAAATATAGTAAATTGTGGTTCTTTTTTATTCGCGATAAATGTTTTCGGGATATACCTACCTACCTACCTTCAGTTTTAATATTGTATTTATATACTTAATTTTTTTATATTTTATCAACTTCTCGTGCATCGGAAGGCATGTAAAGCCAACGCCCGCATTTCTTCTACGCATGTTATAGAAGTGAACAACTTGCATAAAAGTGGTCACTGTTGCTGGTGTCTGGCCGCACCGTGTGGTATAAAGGCCGTGAAGTTGTGTGTACTGCATTTAAATTTAAAAGTAGTGTAGGTATCAGAAACCAGATTTTTCTTTATTTCATGGCTGTATGAGTCAACCTTCCCACATTATCCACATTTTTTAAATTTTGGGTTAACTAACCTATGATTTTTTTAATAAAGTTGAAGGTAACCCCTCCCCTAAATTCCTGATGCGGCCTTGCTTTATAGCATAGGTTCCCATAGGGGGCGGTATAGGCGCTGAGCTTTTTCGTGCATGGGTGCGGTAGAGGGTCCACCACCACGAGGAGCACGATTAGTGTGTGAGAGAGAGAGAGAGAGAGATTTTTTTGTGATTATTAATAGATAATAGACAGACGAGGTAGTCTATAGCCTAATCCTACCCCTTGCCAAAATGCTAAGCACCAATTTTCTTTAAGAATATGTGCTTAAATCGACTCCTCGTGCTCCAGAGGGCACGTAAAGCCAACCCGCCTGCCAAGCGTAGTGACTATGGCAATTCCTCTCAATCAGCACCATAAAAAATGGTGCACTAGATGGAAATCATAAACCAACAGTGGATCTTAAAAGGTTGATGATGATAAATAGACAGCCGTATAAAATTGGTATAATTAACTATTATGTAAAAGGGGGCGTTGGATTTTTTTTTTTCTTGTAAAGGGGACGGTAGTCCATAAACTATGCTTTATATATATAATAGTCTCATTAAAATATTTAATTTCTAATCATCGATATTAACTTTTGTTCTCATTGTTGCAGCACTAATGTATTGGCGGTGGGAGTTTTCGGCGCTAAGTCCGAGCGTTTTAAGCAGAAACTACAGCTTACTTATTACCTGAGGAGGCAAAACTTGATCCAATACAATAAGACCTGCGCTGCATAAGGCCGTAACCGACAACTGATGGAAAATTCTGGAATATAGTTATTTAAGTACCATATCTCTTTGATTCCCTTGGAGCGAGATCGGGCCCTTGTATACTACGTGCGTGGTCACATTAGCCCTGTCTCATCTCAGGAAAACAGTAATACAGTGGAAATCGCAGAGTCTAACAAACGGCGCAAATATAGTTCAATTATTGAAAACAATAAATTTATGCCGTTTGGTGTAGGTACGTGGGGTTCAAATGCCAAAAAGTTTATATATCCGCTCGACTGATAATCTCTTCTGGTGACAAGAGAGCTGGCTCCTTTCTCGCTGAACGAATCAGCATCGAGGAGGGGAAATGCAGCCAGTATTCTTGCCACAATTTCACGCGGACCTGGTTTATTTCGTTATTTTAATGTTTAGTTTAGATTTAAGGTTTTATATTGTTATGAATAATTTAAATTAATAAAAGTATATATCTGAGAATTAAACATATTTATTGAATTCGGAACCTGTTATTAGAGAAGAATGCGCAGTGAAAAATGTTGTTGTAATTAAAATTAAGATAGTTATATCACGCTAGTTTGGACACGTTATGGAAGAATGAAAGATTGACTAAAAAGGTTTATATGGCAGAAGCGAAAGGAAATGTCAGCTTATAGGTATAAGGCATTAGATTGTCTTTGCCTACCTCTGTTTAAATAAAAAGCGTGATGTTACAGATATAGATAAATAGATAGATGGCGTAGTTGGCCTTCGAATACGATTTCCGGCCGTGGCAAGTTTTTATAGCAACTTTTATTTTGGTTTAGAATTAAACGTTTTTTTCCTTATTTTTTTTATTTAATTTATCTACTCTCTTATGTTCGTCTTGTTTCCATTAGGTAATTTCAATAAAATATTATTGGCTTATACTTTTGGCTTCTGCTGGGATCCCTGGGGGACCCTCACACGACTTTTGGAAGCCGTAAGGGCCCTTGTTGAAATATATATATATATATATATAAAGAGAACTTTGCGTTATTTGTCCTTGTTAAAGACTATGTGCAGGTAAAGTTTTCATTTACGACTTTCTGTTACAAAACTGAAGGCCTGGAGCTTAGATGTAAGCCAAGTATCGGACCGTACAGTGGTGAGTTTATTTCATACTAAGTACAAGTATTAACAACTTTAAGACGCCTCGCCTTGAAACTACGGGCTTTATAAAATATTAGATTCCCGCCCCGGCTTCGTTTGTGAAAATTTTTGAAATGCGAAAGATTACAATTCTCCCGCTAACTATGTATTAGTGATGTGCCGGATATCCGTATCCGTACCCGTATCCGCGGATATCCGAGGGAGAAGAAAGATCCGTATCCGTATCCGTTAGTTTTTGGCGGATTTTTTACGGATCTTTTACCTTATTAATTATCAATTCATAGATGAAATTTTATATATATAGGTGATTACGTAACAATGAAAAACTGTTAAATTCCATTCAGATTATTTTTTATTTCTTAAAATCGTATCTGTTATGAGAGTTATCTCTTAAAGAGGTCAATAACTTTTGTCCATAACAGATTATCTCTTTCAAAAGGTCGATGTGCAATATTTACCGCCAAGTACCTTCTCTAAGAAAGTTAAGATCCGTATCCGTATTCGCGGATCTTGAGACCAAATATCGGTATTCAGACGGATCCGCGGATATATATTTTTAATTTTATGGGTTTTTTTATTAAAAACTTATGTACATCATTCGACAAACCAGACTTAGTGGCTTTTCCAACTCTGGCCTCACAAATACCATCGGCTAAACGGGGGAGATTTGGTCTTCCGCTGGGTACCCTGGAACCATAACATGGTTTCGGGAGCTGTAAGGCAACCCGTGGAGAAAGAAAAGAAAATGTTTTATTAAAGGGTTCTAGAATAAAGAAAATTTATAAGACTGAAAGGATTTTTCAAATCGGTCCCCGTGGGGTCCAACACGTACAGTAGGGTGCTTCTTATTTTTCGACTTTTGAAAAGTAACCGTGTTAGCGCGCAATATGTTTCTATCATCTAAAAAATATGTAAGTAGGTAAAAAGTAAGTTGGTAAAATTACATAATTCACGCAATCAAAGCTTTGAAAATCTTTTTTTTACGAGTTAAATTGCCTTACAGCTCCTGAAACCGTGTTAGGACCAACTCTCCCTCTTTTAGCCGATGATATTTGCGAAGCTATACCTAACGAGTGGCCAGTTCTGTTGAGGTATATTTAGATGTAAAAGCATCTGTCGAATTATGTACCTACATACTTATTTATAAAAAAAAACCCATTGGTACATCGGTGATCCGGGATCGAACCCGTGGTCTGCCTAGTTAATACCAGACGTCTTAACCACTCGGCCACCGACGCAAAGAACTTTATCCTCAAATATATAAAATGTGGTATCTACGTAGTTACGTAAATAGAATATATGTCGGCAGGGGGAAGCAATTGCATGGCCGGTTATAGATTCCTAATCAAAGATGCGGGCCGCTTGAATCTTAGCAAATTAATGGGGGACTCCCCTTACTACGTTAAATAGGGTTGTGACATTTTTATCTCACTATTAAAATGAAAATTGATATAAAAATATTAGGGAAATAATGCGTAAACTTGGAAAATATTCTCTAGTAAATTATATTTAGTTTTCTAAATTATTTTATAATTCAATAAAGCTGCAATGAAGAGTATGTTTGTTTGTTTGAACGCTCTAATCTCTGGAATTACCAGTCGGATTGGAAAAAAATTGCATTTGATAGCCCAATTCTTGAGGAAGGTTATTTGGGTTATATCACGCTACGACTCAAAGGCACAGCTAGGTATATGATATAAAAAATATAATATAAAAGTTTCAGTCAGCGATGTATAGTGGTTATATTTAGAATAAGTATTTAATGGCAAGAGACCTGATGGCGTAACTTTAGTAACGTGGCATTTAGTGGCAGCGTCTCACATACAGTAGGTATACAAAATTAAAAGCGAGTGCGGCGGCAGAACACGCTCAACTGCTCAAGCGCCGAAAATATTCAAATATTATAACAAATTACTTATTTTCGGCGCTTGCAGTGGAAACAATGGGTCCATGGTCTGCCGAAATGAAAATATTCATGAAAAATTTAGTTAAGATTTATTTATTTAATTAATGTTAATAGAAATCAAAACTAAATAGAAAAGAAGTATTTAATATCATCGTTTATTTTCAGTTATATGTAAATTAATATAATACAATGTATCTAAGTTATAGGGAAGGGGTGAGCCATAAAAAAACATGACTTAGTGTACCAATATAAAAAAAAGATCGTAATATAAGAGGGGGGGATCAAAACCCCCTCTATATACGGCCATGGTTCAATTATGGCAAATATAGTTCAATTATTGAAAACTACAAATTTGTGCCGTTTGGTTTAGAAACTCTAGGTCCGTGGGGTTCAAATGCCAAAAAGTTTATTAAAGATTATATCCCCTCGACAAGAGGGCTCCTTCCTCGCTCAACGAATCAGCATCGCGATTTAGCGAGGAAATGCAGCCAGTATTCTACGCGGGCCTGGTTTATTTAGTTATTTTTAATGTTTAGATTAGATTTAAGGTTTTTATGTTGTTATGTATAAATAATTAAAATAAATGAATTGAGTAAGAAGACGCGGGCATCAGCTAATTAATAAAATTGCCAACCCTAAAATATATAAGTTAAAGTAGCCCGCCGTTGAAGCGTCTTGAGTGGTCGCCGAGGTTCCTTCCCGCTAATGTCTACGTTCAAAGGGCTTTTGACATGGCCTTTTCATATCATTACATGCTCCTTAATTGAGAACTTTAGAGGGAACTGTTATTAATAGATAGATATTAAATGGACGACAAGTTCTCATTCGTCCAATTGTCGGCGTGCCGCCATACGGTTTGCGGAAATCGACCACAGACTCGTCCAATTCTTGTAACGAACGGGCCCGTTTCAAATCGTTGTATTTGTGGTTGATTACCGATGGCCGGACCGATCTGTCACACACACATGTGTTGATGTTTGACAATTTGTTTAATTGAATCTTGTTTGTCTGTGTATGATTTACATCGTGTCTTGTGTTCAATCTCGATCATACGGCTGGCCGGACCGAAAATTTTCGGTGAGATACCGGACCAGTGCGTGGGCTACTTTAGATGTCGCCTCACTAAAAATAGTGCTAATCATAGTCAATCGGCATGCTCTATGGGCAATTTAAACTTTTAATTACAAAAGTTCTACTACCCAAGTAGCACAAAAGTACAACAGCATATTAACAATTTGGCTCAAAAACATAACCCTCATGAAATAAATCGACAAATCGCCAGCGCTGTTTTTACGTGATCGAAAACGATTAAATATTTACCTATTTTCTTTCTCGACAAATCTATTATCTATTACTTTTATAAAGTTAATTTTACTTTTTGAACTTTTTAAACATAATTATTTAGCACTAGAATTCTTATTTGTACGTAATGTACCTGAAAGCACCTGTAAACACACTACAAGAAATAATATAAAAGTATTTGTTCTATCACATTGTTCTATCTCCTCTGTGGGAACACATGGAAAACCAATGTGATGGTAAAGAATGTATTTAAGTTGAATCACTATTAAATATTTAAGAATTAAAAGTTATTCTACTAGCGTAAATACAATATCTAGGTATTTAATTATGTAATCAACCGGTCTATGCGAAAAACATGGGACAATATCTGAATACAATAATACGCCATCTAGTGTCAAGTAAGAGTAAACAATAGTAGCGACACCTATACAAGTTTGTTATAAACTAAAAATTTAAAATAAATAACATGTGCTGCCATCTAGCGTCGAATAGCATTACATTTATTATTATTATACCGTAGTAGATAAAGTAAAATTTTGAAGTTATACTTTATTAGGCGCGTTGAGCGATTTTTGGTAGGGGAAAATCTTATTGGTTCCCGTCACTCCGCACAAAGACCGGCCATAGATTACCCAGCCCGAGAATGCTCGACCCGAGAATGTGCGGGCAGGAATTCGTGTACCTGGCTTCCAATTGCAGGATCAGGCATTTTTGGCTGCGCATTTCTGGCCGGCAAATTCGCTAGATAGCGTTATTTATTACCTATATCTATACAAATATATAAAGAGAAAATATTTGATTGTTTGTTTGTTTGCATTGAATAGGCTCCGAAACTACAAGACCGATTTGAAAAATTCTTTCACCATTGGGAAGCTACACTATCCTCGGGTGACATAGGCTATATAATATTTTCAAAAAAAATAGGGATCCTTACTAAAACTCCAATAACGTAACCCAAGGTGTAAAAAAATACCTAAAAATTTCATTATATCGCGAGCGCTGCGAAAACTATTGATGATAGAACAACATAATGTACTAGAACTTTGCAGAGCACATCATTATATACAAATGTCACAATAAGTGTTCTTTTATTTTAAAACTTTAATTGAAATTCTGCCGCTAGAAAAGGCTCTTTATAGTACCTTGGTATTAATCCTTATCAAAATTAATTACTTCATATTTGTTCACTCACTTAATAAAACCACTATTTTTAATTTGAATTATTTTAATTGCAACTTATAACCACGTGCCAGCTATATTAGAGCCGCCTGGTATAGCACGTGATGATGGAAAGAGGCCCGACGGTATGACACTCGTGCCCTGGACGCAGGGAAGACCGTTAGTATGGGACGCTACCTGTGTCGATACATTGGCGGCTTCTCACGTCCAGGCTACGTCTAATAATGCTGGTGCAGCAGCAACAACAGCTGAAAACCTCAAACGGCGTAAGTACGCAAACCTTGCACAAGATTACTTATTTGCACCGTTTGGGGTTGAAACCATGGGTCCGTGGGGCCTCGGAGCGAAGAAATTATATAAGGAACTATCATTTCGTCTAATCGACATTTCAGGTGACAAGAGGGCTGGAGCATACCTTGGACAACGTATTAGCATAGCTATACAGCGAGGAAACGCTGCTAGCCTTCTTGGCACTTTACCGCAGGACAGTGATTTCGAGAAAGTTTTCTACTTATGAGTATGTATCCTACATATTCATGATTAGAGAGCCACTCATGGGGTTCCCTGTGTTTAATTTTTATTATATTTAAACTTTGTATGTAGATATATATTATTTAATATTGTTTTAATAAAGTAAGATTTATGCACCACACTGTTTGATAATAAATTTACTTTGATACTGAATACACTGTTGATATTAACTAAACTTAAAACATATACTTTATTGAAACTTTGAAACTTTTGAAAAGTTTCGACTATATAGCCCAAAGTAACCAAACAATAATATCTTTTTTGAGACTAGGGACGCCCTCTATCGAACAAGTGAGATTTATATAAAATTACTGTAAACTAACTTAGACAATATTCACGACTGCTTCAAAAGGTACCTTTATATGAATTTTTGAATTATATAATTTATATTATTATAAATTAAAAACAACAGCTGGTTATTCATAGTTTTAAGTTTTCACTTCCGTCGGCAGTCCCCGTGACTGCCTATGCCTTTTTTCTGTCAATTGCATTGGTACTTAGCCTGTTCTGGAAGTTCAATTTTATTTATTTAGGTAAATGACCAGAAGAAAAAGGAGAGATTTGTATTTTCTTGTCCGTCAGGTCAGAGTCAGTGCCATCTCTTTTTATAAACATTTCACTACTTAGAAGGACTCCTTAGGAAGGCAATGCTTTTATGTAAACTGATTGATTTAAGTAAGTATATCTAATGATTTTTGTTTTGATAGCCTCCACAAACAATCTTGATTGTTTTAAAATACTACCTACCAAAATTAGGTAAGGTGGTTAGATCCAAAGTTATCTAAATTGTCTCAATATTGACGTAATGTTTTTAAATAATTATTAAACTCTTTTGTACCAATTGTTGGGAGATGTAATTTAAGAAGTATCAATCAATAATTTTGACAATTTCATTTTGAGTTTGCAATATTTACAATGATAAACTAATGTTGGCCAATAAGTTTGTGTGGATTAGCAAATAGATTAAGAAATGCACCGAAGGATAGTATTTAGAACTGTATGTATATATTTTAGTGCAAGTTGAAGTATTTTATTGTTTTCGCCCTTTATGTAGAGTCGAGCCTAGCGCAGATTAAGTATAGTTCATATCATATAAAAATGCATTATGAATTTATTGGTCATAACAAGAAAAATATAGTAAATTTAAATTTAATATACCTACTATGCTATATATACAAAAAAATAATCAAAATCGCTGCCTTCTGAGAGAGTGCCCATCCCATGACTCCAGCCTCATAGATGTATATGTAAGGTGAGATGGAGCAATGGTGTCCACACATGTTGCGTCCCATACCAACGGTCCCCCTTCTTCCAAGTTACAAGAGTCATTCCATCGGGCCTTTTGCCATCATCACGTGCCAGCCCTTTAGGTTCCAAAATGGCTGGCGCATTAATGCTGACTAGGGCCCGACGAATGATGTAATTATGGCTGGCGTGTCTTGCAATGTGTCCTGAACTATGTATACACGAAAAATCGTGGTGGCCCAGCTCATCCACCTCCTCTGCACAGTGACAGCGATGAGGCACAATTAGCAGTACAAAAATGCATAAATCTGTGTCACTAATTTCAGATTGTTCAAAGAAGACTTTGGTGGGCCAATTCACATAGAACAATCATATGCAGAAGAGTAATAAGTGGACATATTACAAGTCCAAACACAAATTTTACGTGAGACATTTTATCTATCTATCTATCACGGCTTTTATTTCAATATTTCTCATTTTTTCAAGGTGCAATATTACTAATTACTTTAAAAATGTAATCAATCTTAATATATACTAATATTATGAAGAGGTAAAGTTTGTAAGATTGAATTTAGATGGTAATCTCTCAAACAACTGAACCGATTCTAAAAAATATTTTACGAATAGAAAGCTATATCCCTCAGCAATATAGTATAGGCTATTTATTTTATTTGGTCGCAAATATCCACGGGCAAAGCCGGGGGCGGAAAGATAGTAGTAGAAAGATACAAGAAGCACCTGAACTATTTTTTACAAAACTTTCAGTTTTTACATTACGATTTTATACCTTACGGTGTTGCCAGATACACCAGTACAAAATATGGTTTTTGATAGAGTTTGTTTATTGTTTTCGTATTTTATTTTGCAGGTTACATAATTATAATTTAATGTCACCACAGCCACTAATATTAAACGTAGTAAGTTTTCACACAAGCAACAATCTACGAGCTACTGAGGATGTCAAAGCGCCAAACTTTCCAGACTCAGTCTCCAGTGGGGATATCAAGTAATTCTCTTACTTAATACTTATTTAAATAATTCTACTAATATAAACTGCTGAATGGATTGGATGAAAGGATATTGTCCAAAAATACCCAGAGTAGAATAGGGTGTAGTTTTTGTCTAACTAAAGTATCAATCACCAAGACGAGCACCAGTCTAAAGATACAACTCTGCAAACATTGAGTATAACCTAACGACTTTCCTATACTTGTTAAAAGTCAACATATAATCTTATATGTTTTGTAACAATTGTATTAATATATTACAAATATAAATAATTACAACTTATTTTTGAAAACGAATCAGTTTTCACGTTATACTTCTTTAGACGCGTTATGAAAAATTATGAGAGTGAAATTTTACGATGCAAGCCTATTTTTTTATTATGTTAAATAGATAATTTAGTACAGGCTACCTATATTTTAATATCATTTTTAAAAGTTAATGATGTCATTGAATTCAGATTTAAGCAACCGTATTTATGATGACGCAATATTATTTCCATTAATTACATATTTTCGTGCTAATTAAACTTGTTTTTGTATTATACTAATAAAGTATAACTAATAAAAGGGAGACTTGGTCTTCCGCTGGGTACCCTGGGACCGTAACACGGTTTCGGGAACTGTAAGGCAACAAGAAAGAAGAAAAAAAAAGTATTTATTAGGGTTCCGTACCCAAAGGGTAAAAACGGAAAGCCTTAAGGCTCCGCTGTCCGTCCATTTGTCTGTCTGTCTGTTTGACCGTCTGTCACCAGGCTGTATCTTATGAACCGTGATTTTTTTTGGTAGACGCTTGAAAAAATAAAATTAATATTTAAGGGGGGTCATACAACAAACGTTTTTATAGATAATGGTACGGAACGGAGTTCGACTCGCACTTGGCCGATTTTTTTTGTGTTTGATTATCTTTATAAATAATATTTACTTTAATATTTTAGCAATAGATTTTCCTATTACATAATCAGTTATATCCTTCTTGTACAGATTAATTAAGAAAGAAGGTGATGCAGTCGCCATGGACGAGGTGGTACTTGAAATAGAAACAGACAAAACCGCTTTACCAGTCATGTCGCCAGGCCATGGGAAAATTACTAAATTTTACGTCAAAAATGGAGAAGCCGTTAAATCTCAACAGACATTATTTCAGGTGAATTATAAACCTTCTTACTTACCTACTAAATCCATTTAAGGATATATCCCAGTTCTCCGTGGACACTTCCCTAAATACACTTTGAATTTGCGAAATACTTGTAATTCCAATTTAAGGGGCGGTGGTCAAGGTCCTCTTCAAGTATCTGTCAAAAATATGGCAAATCTCAGTTAATCCTGGAAACATGAGTTTATTTATACAACATTTCCTCAGCACACAGTTGATAGTTATTATTTTAAATTGGATTGAGCCATATTTTCATTATTAAGAGTTCTAAATATGGCTCAATCCAATTTCAAATAATAACTATCATTGTGTGGTGAGGAAATGTTGTATAAATAAATTCACATTTCCAAGATTAACTGATATTTGCCATATTTTTGACAGATAAAAGATGACTGACAGCCACGGATCCTTAACATGGAACTTATCAAGACGTATTCATCTGTACATTTAGAATAAAATATAATATACCTTGGTCAGTAGGTACATTTTGGAGAGTCACAAGTTGTACAGAATAGAGGCTTCTATCTAAATATACCTACCTCAAAAGAACAGGCCACTCGTTAGGTAATACCATCTGCTAAAAAGGGAGACTTGGTCTTCCGCTGGGTACCCTGGGACTGTAAGGCAACTCGTGAAGAAGAAAAAAATTGTACCTAGTTGTAGTCATTGTTAGTGCAAACTGGCACCAACCCGCATGGCTAGTGTGGCAGTCTATGGCACCTGCTTGTATTTTCTTTTAGAATTATCATATATGCTTATATACGGCCTCTTTGGTTACAGGTAGACATAACAGGTGTGGCTCCAGCGGCGGCCCCGGCTGCACCTAAGCCAGCCGCGGCTCCAGCTGCAGCCACAGCACCAGCCCCAGTCGTTGCAGCAGCAGCCCCTACTAAAGCCGTCGTGAAAGCTGCGAAAGCCCCGTCTGGTCCCACTGTAAGTCTTAAGAATGTTTAAATCTTCACAGATTGCGTTACGATTTTTTTGTCCGTACCAGGTACCTATTTAGAAAAAAAATAAGAATTAACAAAGTTTTGTGTAAAGGGATATTAGACGCCTCATGAAAAAAATATGAGATAAATTTTGCGATGCAACAAAAAGTGACAGTATGAAGTTGCCGAGAGTGAAATTTTACAATGCGCGCGCGCGATGGAAGTCTATTTTATTATGTTAAATAGACAATTTAGTACCTATATTTAAATCTTAATTATAATAAGCCATTTTTTTATTAAATTATTTAATTGAATTCAGATTTTACCAACCGTATTTATAATCACGCAATTTTATTTCCATTATTTTTTTGCATGCTATATAAAATTATCTTTGTATTATGTCAAAAAATGTATAACTTCTAACGTGCGTAGGTACGCAGAAAGTTTTTTTATATTATATTTTTTGTTTTCAGGCGGCAGCAGCAAAGATCGGCGATCCAACAACAATGATATCGGGCACACGCACAGAACTATCTGTGCCCATGAACAAAATGAGAAAGAGAATAGCTGAAAGACTCAAGGAGGCACAGAATACAACGGCCATGTTAACAACCTTCAACGAATGTGATATGAGGTAGGTAACTTAGTAGTCAATGATCTTATACTATAAGTACCTGTTTGGAAAGTAGGTACATGCACAGGTACGTAACTGCTGTCAAATTAAATATGCGGGATTTTTTTTCAAAATGGCTCCATCAGGGGTGTGATAATTCCGCCAATGTCAAGTATTATAGACGTCACAGTAACAATAAGCCGATAATCGATAGGTAGGATGCTCCCGCCGACCATGATATGTCCTATTAATCGCTGACTAATCACAACTATCACAGCCGCGGATGCGTGCGCTATTCACTAAGGCGTGACGTGGAATCTCGTGGTAATTAATTTTGCCAACGTGATGTTTGACATTTTGTTTTTTTTTATTATATAATATAATTTTTTTATACATATATCCTTTTTTTGGCAAACTTCTTTCTGAGGAAAAGGCATACATTTATTCCATTCGGAGAAGGCAAAGGCAAACCGCCGTACAGCCAATTTTTTTTTTGTACGTATCACTTGGGAGAATGTGAGGCTCGATAGTCGATCACTTTCATCCCTTGGTGAACAATCTACCAATGTATCTTCGAAACCCTTTAAGATATCGAAATGAAAAAAGAAAAGAATATAAGTACCTACATATAACTTACCAACTAAAATCTTTGAAAGTTTTATCAAAATTAATTCAGCCTTTTCGGAGCATATTCTGATCAAATATTCAGAGAGACATTAAAATTTTTATTGATATTAGTTGTGTATGTCTGTTATTTTTTTACCCGTGGATATTTTCGAATAAATACACATGGATATCGTATTAGCTACCTATTAGTGAAAGAAATTTCAGAATCAGATGAATAGTTTCAGAGATTATTAGTATTTAAATATTATTTCGTCAATAAATATTTTCTTTTAATTACAGCAAGTTAATGGCGTTTCGGAAAGCAAACCTAGCAACATTTACAAAGAAATACGGTGTGAAGTTGTCCTTTATGTCGCCATTCTTGAAAGCGTCCGCCAACGCGTTACTTGACCAACCAGTCATAAATGGTGTTATTATGGGAGAGAACATTATGTATAGGTAATTATGAAAAAATACTTATGTACATAACCCAGTGGGACAGAAAGTGGTTGTAAGCACTTGCCGGCAGAAAACACTTTTTCGTGTAGTCTGAGCCCCCCTCTACAAATTCTTGTAAACGAGTAGGGGTCCAGCGCTTGTCGGTACGCCGCTGAGCCGATTTAGGAAAAAAAAAACCTTTACCAGCGGGCAGAAAGTGAGTGAACAGCATTTGTGGGGGGGGGGGACCCCTCGGTTGTAGGAAGAATTTTGCAAGTCGCTGCAGGGAGTAGGTGGCAGAAAATATTTTTCTTACAACCAAGAGGTCCCCACAAATGTTGTTTACTCATTTTCTGCCAGCTGGTAGGAGAGGTTTTTGTTTTGATTTTTTTTTCTTCTAAATCGGGTCAGCGGCGTACCGACAAGCGCTGCGACCCCTACTTACAACCACTTTCTGTCTCCATCTCTCTAATGTTTTCCTCTGAGAGAATCGTTGTGCCTAAAAAGGGAACTTCTTCTGTTTTAATAAAAAATATGGATTGAATCCAATCAATCATTGGAAGCCAACTGAAGACAGTGCGAGTTTGTTTGTTTGTAATTGTAGGTATAACTTGAAAATCTCTTAACCGATTTCAAAAAATTACATTGTCTTGTGTGTGACCACTAACATCGAAGCTACATTATACCAGATGCCATGGACACAGAGTTTGTTTATCTTAACGCATTAATCTCAGGAAGTACCAGTCCGATTTATAAAAGTAATTTCAACCAATCAAAAATTTCCACTTTCCGCCCTCGGCTTTGCCCGTGGATATTTTCGAACAAAATAAAATATAGCCTATATTATTACTATATTATTCTTGAAATAATTTTTGGAATCGGTTTAGTAGTTTTACGTCCAAAATTTGCTTTTTTATAATATTAGTATAGTTAGTATATTATTTCAATATTAATAATGTATTTATTAATGTAATAATAAATATTCTATCTATCATCGCGGCTTTTAACCCAATAGGCAGAGACAATAAAATGCCATTTGCTACCATCCTGATATACCTCTTTAGCTTCTTTTATAGTCATCATACATGCTCGGCGATTGTGTGGCCGGAATCTTTCCGTGGAAATCTTGTTAAATATTTGCATCGATCAACATTTTTTTTGTTAAATAAAAGTAGGTACACTTAGGTCGTCCTCTGCCAGCATTTCCTTTCACTTCAGACATATAAACCTCTTTAGTCAATCTTTCATCCTTCATTCTTTCAACGTATTCAAAATAATATTAATAATAATATACATGACAATATTGTTTCATATTATATTTTTGTTGAACAGGGATTATGTGGACATATCAGTAGCAGTGGCCACCCCCAGAGGTCTAGTGGTCCCCGTTTTAAGGAATGTGGAATCTATGGACTATCCGAAAATCGAGCTCTCCATGGCCGCTTTGGCAGAGAAAGCTAGATCTGGTAAGAAAAGGCCTATATCAAGAATAATACCTATGCCTATATTTCCTCAAAATTAACTGAAAGAAATAGTGCATTTTTAATTAAGTAGGTATACCAATTATAATATTTGGCGACGCTATTAATAAATAAAGTTGCAAGTACGACGTGCGCTGAGGGTTCCGTAGGTACCTTTATTTCGGTCAGAACTTTAAGACAGGATTTTCGTTTAGGTTTTCCTGTAAACTATAAGAATGGCATTATATTCCCTATTTTTTTAATATAATTTAAACTATGCATTTTAAAATTTGTATTTGAAAAACATTTTTTATCGAAATTTGATTATTTACCTACGCTATATGTCCGTGATTGGGTCATAAAACTCTATGTGTAATGTTTCATGTGTCAACATTTTTCTTCCAGTAGATTCGAAGAATATAAGCTGTGACAGACGGATCGACAGACAGACACATGAGTGATCCTATAAGGGTTTCCGTTTTTTCATCGGAGATGTTCGGAACCCTGAAAACATTTTTTTTTCAAAATTTTGTTTTTTTTTATAAAAATGCGACCAAAAAACAAAGTAGGTACATAATGCCAAATTTTACAGAAAGTATGTTCCTATCTCTTATAGAAAACTAGGCTGCCATCTGTATATTTTTTCTACTACTTTCTATACTAAGTATTCATCGATGTAATCCATACTCCATTTCCATACTAATATTATAAATTCGAAACTGACTCTGTAGTGTCTGTTACGCTTTCACTACTGAACCGATTTTGAATTTAAAAAAATGTTTGGGTTAAATTTTATTGAGGATAAGCTATAGTATCATCACGCTACGACCCTAAGGAGCGTAGCAGTAACCATAAACACCAACTAATCTGGAAAACGGATTCCGATTTTATCTATCTATCTATCTATCATCACGCCTTTTTATCCCAAGAGGTGAAATCCAAACACACATAATATTTATATATATAAAGAAGATTCGCTCGGGGACGATGTCTTCCGCTGGGTACCCTGGGGCCGGCAACGCGGTTCCCGGGAGCTGTAATAGGCAGTGACAATAGAATGCCATTTGCTACGATCCTGACATACCTCTTTCGATTCTTTTATATTCATCATACCTTTCATACATGCTCGGCGATTTTGTGTTCTTATAATAGGTATTGCCATCGATCAATACATTTTTTATATGTTTCATAAAAGTACACTTAGGTCTTCCTCTGCCAGCATTTCTTTTAACTTATATATAACTTAACTTATAAATATAAACCTTTTCAGTCAATCTTTTCTCCTTTATTCTTTCAACGTGTCCAAACCAGCGTAAACTACTTTTCTTTATTTTATGTTGATGTTGTGACATCATCTTTCACTCCGCATTCTTCTCTTATGACATCGTTATGGTTGCGGTCAATACGCTTTATATCACACATTCTACGTAAAGACCGCATTTCCACTGCATTTATCTTACTTTCATGCTTATTATTCCATACCCAAGTCTTGCTCCATAAGTAAGTGATGGAACTAAAACAGCGTTATGTATTTTAATTTTACTTTTAGTTGTAAGTTGTGTATTTCTGCATACATTGTTTAGTCCACCAAATACCTTACTTCCCGCTTTCACTCTCCTTTCAATTTCTATTATTTCAATTGTCTACTACTATACTATTCATCGATGTAATCCATACTCCATCCATACTAATATTATAAATGCGAAAGTGACTCTGTCTGTTACACTGCTAAACTATTGAACCGATTTTGAATAGAAAAAATATTTGTGGGTTAAATATTAGCCCGTTTATTGAGGATGGTTATAAGCTATATAACATCACGCTACGAACTTAAAGGTGCCCACTCATTCGTCCAATAGCCTGTACGGTCCACAGAAATCGAACACAGACTAGTCCAATTCTTGCACCGAATGGTCCGCCTAGATCGTCTGGCGGCCGGAATGGGAAATTTTCGGTGCGATACCGGACTAATGTAAAAAAAATAATTTATCAAATCGAAGTCCGTTTTCCAGATTGGTTGGTGTCTATGGTTGAAATGGTTACCGGGATCCGGGATCTGCATAGTTAATACCAGACGTTTTAACCACTTGGCCACCGACGCCCCTTTGATAAATTATTTTACGAGAACGAAAAAATATTTTACTTATTTTATTAATTTTCTTATTTTATTTGCTTTCACAGGAAAACTGAGACCAGCCGATATGCAAGGTGGTACATTTACTATCAGCAACGGTGGCGTGTTTGGATCTCTTATATCGATGCCTATAATAAATCTGCCACAGTCGTCAATACTCGGCATGAATGCGATTCAACCGAGGCCTATCGCAATCAGCGGAAAGGTTTGAACCTCTTATTTACTTTGTCGGCTAAAACATATATATAGGCTAAATTGAGGTCCCCAAAAAGGTCGCCGATTTTTTAATTCTCCGTAGACCCACTACCTGCCAAATATTAAAATTGTCTTAAATTTTTTTGACTATAATTTGAAATTGAATAGCGCGAATCTTTCTCATACTCGTATCCTCATCTCTGTCGACTTCGTGCCAATTTCAATGGGAATTTGACAGAGATAGTACCGTAATTCGTTGTAATCTTTTTGTAAAAGTATTAGAACTTCTCATAAAAAATTAGACAGACAACTCGGAGCTCATAGTTCTGCGTAATAACTTATACCTACCAAGTTTATAATTTACAGGAAACAAAAATTTTGTTGCCCATCGCAGTCTTACTCATTTTATTATTGACTCCCATATTGTTAGATTTCTAGATATCTTATAATACGAAACCGGCCTCACTGTAGGTACCCAGCGAAAGAATTCTTTAATAATTTTCTGTTGAGGTTCACTTTCTCTCTACATATTTATCATTTACCATATATATCACCCTTTTCATTCATGAGGAAATCATAGTCGTGGATACTCTCCTCTCTGGGGTGAGAGAACTGGTTATGTCTGACTTCAACCGACTAAAATCTCATGGTACTCCATCGCTCCGTTCGGTGCTTGTCGGTACACGGGTCAGGTTCCGTGTTGGAGATCAGCACTGGAGCGTGAACACCAAGGCAGAGCAGGAAGTACCACTGCCGCGCCTTCCACCTAGGTACTCGATAAGCAGCGGCTGAGACCCTCATCAATCGCCACCGGAGACCGTTTGACCAGACTGCTCTGAAAAATTCAGCCGGATCCAGCTTCAACCCGGGCCAACTTCACCCAGGGTTACTAGGGCCTTTACCACGACAAATAGGCGTGCACCCCCATGTATTACCCTAACCGCCGTTCTTTTTTCAGGTGGAAATACGGCCTATGATGTACATTGCATTGACGTATGATCATAGGTTAATCGACGGACGTGAAGCAGTTATGTTTTTAAAAAAAGTGAAATCCGGTGTTGAAGATCCAACTTCAATCTTAGCTGGTATTTAGGGGCCGTTGTCTATATTTTAGTTCTTATACCTAGTGTGATAGGTTTTAGAAGTTCTTACTTATTATATTTTATTATACCTAACACCAACCCAGCTCCACGTATCTAATATCGGAATTATATAATAGGAACAGAATCAGAATTTCCCACTTTCCATGTATTAATTTAAATTGTATTGATTAGAATAACCTATGGAGTTAAGTGATCTAGGTTTTTAAAGTGTTCTCATCTGCGTTATTCTATTGAAAATGTTTGCCATGAAATAAAGAGTTATGTGACTTATAAATTGCTATTTATTTTAATTTTCCTCCTGTTTCCATAATCCATCATTCCGTTGATTATAAAACGAAGACATTACATGGAGTCAATCTTCTATCCATCCGTGGAGGCTAACAATTTACAATAATCAGATGACGGAGAGGCAAAATTAAATTCCTAGATTCCGCCGCTAGATTCCCAAGCTATTTAGTACAAGGTAGGGGAAAGGTGTACAAAACGATCCCTCGAGGTAAAATGATGCCCAACTGTTTTAAACAAACTGTTAGTGCCATCTATCTGATTTACTCGCTAACGTCTACCTTGCCACCCGCTCAGTTGTCCGGCTAAGTGTCATGGCGATGTGATGACTGTGCGTTGTGTAACGATAAAAAAAAGAAAATCGCTGTGTTTGATCTGAGGTAAGCTTAAAATCAATGTTAGATTGTTGCCATTTTGTTACTTTTTGGTTAATGGCTGTTTTAGTGCCGGTTTCTATTGATTTTCAATAACATTTCAAGCACGTTTTAATACTCATTAAGATAATATTTGAGGTTATTTTTGAATAAGTTTTGCAAATGTTACATTTGGGGTCAAACAATCCCTTTCTGTGGGTATAAAATGATCCCGGGGATCTTTTTACCCATAACATTTTGTCAGTTTGCAAAAATGAATGCTAAATTGAGTGATTTGTTTTACCTATACCTTATACCTATATGTATGTTTGTATGCATGATCATAGTAAAGATGAATGCCAACCCCCCTCTATGCCGTCCACAGAACGTGAATACCCCGTTAGCTCTATCGTGTGAATCTCTTCAAAACCAAGTTTATAATTTGATTTCAAACCATAATCTGGTCTGGCCCACAAAAACTACGCAAGCCCAAGAGAGTGATCCTGTTACAACCTCTACTTTAGTTACGTCTATTGATTTACCTTCCACATCATTTGCAGTTTTTACACCGCGAGACATTCGACCTTCGCCAAAGATAGAATGAAAAAGAAATAATTATGTAAAGAAAAGAAAAATAGACACATCAATATTAACTAGTACACCCTATAAAAACTATTTAGAAGAGGAAATGCAGAAGAAAATAGAAAAAGAAGAAAAGCAAAGGGCACGCAAAAACAAACCTGAAAAACTGATGCCTAAAAAGAAAACTATAGGAAAAAGGGTCGGGAAAGGAAAAAAATCAAAAGAATAGAAAGGAACAAACAACTTTCTAAACTACTTTTGAAGACTATTTTCAAAGATAGTAGATTTAATAGACACTGTTAATCTCAGATTGTGTCAGGTTGTCGATTTCAGACTGATGTAGAGTATAATTATTATTATTGCTACAATTGAAAATAAATGTGATTATGATAAATAAATATTTTAACTTGGGGTACAATATGATCCCTGGGATCGTTTTGGTCCTACCCCGGGGATCTGCACAAAATGATCCTTTAGTAAACTTCTGGAAAATGTTTATTAAATTTGAAAATATAAACGAACTAAAAAGAAATGGTATGCTAGTATATAAGTACTTAAATTATTTATCCAAAGTTCCTTCATTGTTTGATTTAACTTTAATATTTTAGACACAGTAAAAATTTCCCCTTAGGGAGATCGATTTGTACACCTTTCCCCTACAAGCCAAGTGCGTGTTACGCGACTACGCGTACATACCTAGAGAATAGGCAGAGAGAGGGTACGCAGATGTTTCAATATTATTAATTTAGTATTTCGGATAATTTATTTTTCTCGGTGCCCGCTATAATTTTCGTTGAGAGTTTTTTTTAGATACCTAAGTAATTACTTTCAAATTGAGATTCAGTTCAAATTGTAAACACTAGAATTTTGTGACAGACTGAGACGGACGGATTGACAAACCGATCATATATACATAATAAAATAGTTTTATTACGGAACCTTCAAAATTATGTCTTGCTCTGGGTACCCTGGAACCGATAAACACGGTTTCGGGGGCCGTAAGGCAACCCGTGAATGCAAAAAAAATTTGAACTTATGTGTCTGTGAGCCATGAACCGATTGACGTTATTTTTGAAATGGTTTGCCAGTCAGACCAATTCGATGGTTCCTACGTTCTGTGATGTGATATATTCTGTGACTTGAGCATGAACCAGCGTTGCCAGAATGTTACTTTTGACCCTCTCACGTTACCTCCATGTCACACGATATCAAATGTTACTTTTACGTTACTTTTAGGACTTAAAAAAAAGTATTCAAAAATATTTTCCTGCAAACAAAAAGTAATCTGTGGTCGATAGACAAAACAAAGTTTGATATAAATAAACTATAATCTGTGATTCTAAAAATTATTCATTTTAAAGGTTATAATATACATATAACATAGATTGACAGCAAATAGGTTTTACGGCTGTGATTCGAGCAATGAAGCCTAACCAATGGAAAAGTAGACTTTTTATTTTTTTGTGTAATAAAGTGCCATATTCAAATGTTTTCCACACGGTGGGACAGCCGACTCAACCGACGTGACCTAACCAATAGAAAGTCTTCTACAATCCCCTCTATTGATGGTGCGAACCGACTTGTCCTTGGTGCTAGCTCTGTGCGTGGGAACGCCTTTTTCAATCCCCTCTACTCGCCCATAGAGACGTACCGCAACCAGGGATCCCAACTTCGGGGTTTTTTCCCTAAATTTAGGGGGTAAATAAATGTGATGGGATTTTTAAGGGGCTTTTTGATTTACGAGTACAGGCCCTGGGATAACTAAAAATAATTTAATATTCAAATGTATAATTTAAAAAAGTCAGAACCAGAAGAAACGAAATTATATTTGAAATATTAAATAATTTATAAATGAAGAATATTACAAAAAATGTTAAGGGCGATTTCAATGTAATTTTGGTGATTTTAGGGGTTTTTGACTTAAAAAAAAATAAAAAATAAAATTATATATATTTATAATAAAGGTTTTTTTTTTGGAGTGGGAAACATTGCTCGCAACAAACCTTCGGTTCAACTTGGCCTTGAACGGTCGTGGCAAGTCGTCGGTCGTGGTGGGTGGTTTTCTGAACCGTCACTTTGGTTGAGTCGGCTGTCGGACAGTGTTAGCAGTCGTTTCAAGATATTAGAGTCGTTTTCTACCAAAAATAAGATAATGTTACTTTTGTCGTGAAAATGTTACTTTTTGAGCTGTCTCATGTTACTTTTGACCGTCGTCGGCCACTGGCAACACTGGCATGAACCCAGTCGAACAATCTACAAAACGAAGTAAAACCCGCAAATATGGGTAATTGCGTAATTTAAACTTCTATTCTATTATGATACTTAGGTACCTATCTATTAATACCTTTAACTTTATTATTACCTAATTTTATATAATATAGGTATATAATAAAAGAATTTTATAAATGGAATTCATATCTTGAACGGACAACATTTCATTTTTCGTAAGGTACCAAAATTCAAAAATCGTTTGGAGATTACATGCGAGAAAGCTTATTTTTATTTTTTTTTATTTTTTATATCCTTTAATTTTCGAGTTATTTTAAAAATACTGAAATATTGAAAAATAAGGATTAATAGGTGCCCTAATCTGTGCTAACCCTCTAATTTAAAAATACTAATGTCTGTTGGCAGAGTTGTTAGTTATTGAACTCAGGTGTTGCCTTCTATTAATTTTACCCATTTTTATTCCATTTGAAGCTAAATTAATAATTATTCTTTAAATATAATTATAAAAAAACTTCTTATATATAATATTTTTTGGAAGTTTTGCTAGTTTCGAATGGGCTATCACAGGAAATATGTTTACGAGTGAAACCGCGGACAAAAGCTAGTATTATTATATACATTATGAATAATGTTGTAGGCGATTTGAGTTCCGGCTACGGCAACACCTATTTGGAACACGGTATATTATACTCTTTGCATTTCTATAACGTATACTCTGTGGCTTGACTGACACTATCTGTCACTTTCTTTGGGTGACAGTTTATATTTCTTAATTTTAGTCCTAGCTAAGGTTTTTAGTTTATAAGTCCTCGGAATTTATAAAAATTCATAATTAAATTAAAAATATAAAAACTCAACCAAAAATAAAATACAAAAATACGTGTAACTTTATTTTTTAATATATTTTTAATTAAAGTAATAAAAATGGGTGATTAAAAAAATGAAATGTTGTCCATTGAAATGCAATGAATAGAAAATGTGAAATTAAAACAGAAGTATTGTATTGATTCTGTGGGCTGTGTCTATACAGTTAATAAAAGCCTTTGCTTTGAAACAATCGAATTTCGAGAAATATAAATTATAGCTCCCGGCTTCGCACGAGTACCTCTTTTTTAGGGTTCCGTACCCAAAGGGTAAAAACGGAAACCCTATTACTAAGGCTCCGCTGTCCGTCCGTCTGTCTGTCTGTCTGTCTGTCTGTCTGTCTGTCACCAGGCTGTATCTCATAATAGACAGCTGAAAGATGTATTTCTGTTGCCGCTATAACCAGCTAGGTTAGCATAGTTTTGACGTGACTTCTTTCGTTTCGGCCGAATGGCCTTGAAAAGGCCAAAACGTTTTATGTCCAACAAGGACCGGCCAGAGAAAGCCTGGGCCGAGAGGTCCGGCCCAACAATGTGCGGGCAAATTCTGTGTACTTGTCTTTGCCCGGCATAGCAAATTTGCACGCACATTGTTGGGCCGGACCTCTCGGCCCAGGCTTTCTCTGGCCGGTCCTTGTTGGACATAAAACGTTTTGGCCTTTTCAAGGCCATTCGGCCGAAACGAAAGAAGTCACGTCAAAACTATGCTAACCTAGCAGGGCCGGATTTACCCTTAGTGCCGCCCTGGGGCTACGTGAAAATTTTTACTTAAATCCTACATACAAATTAAATAAATAAAATGAATCATTTATTCTTTTTATTATAAATGGGCTAAATAAACGTTAAATGTGCAAATATTTTCATCACAATTTTCTCCGAATTTTGCCGCCCCTGGAAATTTTCCGCCCTGGGCACTGGGCCCTGGTATGGCTATAACAACAAATACTAAAAAGCAGATTTTTTTTTTTTCTCGATATTGATAACGGCAACAGGTAGACGCTTGAAATATTCACAGAATATTTAGTTATATATTCACTTTTAAAATAAATAATTAAATGAAAATAAAATTAATATTTAATGGGGCTCCCATACAACATTTTTTTTTTTTTTTTTTTTTGCCGTTTTTATAGATAATTGTACGGAACCCTTCGTGCGCGAGTCCAACTCGCACTTGGCCGGTTTTTTTCTATTATATGTATAATATACAATGTATATATGTATTTGCCTATGTGCTATTCTGATTTATAAGCTATAACATTGTAAAGTTTCATCAAAATCCGTCCAGTAGTTTATGCGTGAAGGAGTAACAAACGTATACATCCATCCTCGCAAACTTTCGCGTTTATATTAGGAAGTTTGATTATAGATAGCAACATTGGCTTGGTAATTTTTTTTATGGCAACACTTGAATTTGTAATGGACGGCGGATGACGGCGTACGTCAATCAAATCAAAACTCAAAATATTTTGTTGTATTTGCAATAATAAATTTGATTGTTCAATAAAATTAACATTTATTGTGTATCGGTGAACTTACTGAAATACGGAGCTAGTGAATAGAAACTTATATATGTGGTTGTTTAAGTGAAGTTATGTTTAATTGTTGATTGAGAGACAAAATGCGTCGCGGTCACACAAATAGAGGCCGATGGCGGGCGGATTCCCCACGGAAATTCGGCCCCCGAAATATAGGGGGACATCAATTTCGAGCGCACCGGCCTAGTGTAGGATCTATGCCCCAAAGGTACTTGTTTTCTATACCAATTAGAATTACATTACTGTCTAGTGTCTAATGACTTGCATCACATTGCGCGCCAAACAACCAATTAGATCATAATAAAGTTTTCGGATTAGTTTTGTTATAGCAGTTTTCAATATTACAGAATTGAATGTATTGTGAATATAATAATGGGCATTAGTATGTATATAGTTTTTATTATTATTTAATCAAAAATGCTTAAATGTAAACTACAGTATGTAGGGGTTATATTTTGTGTTTTATATACTAAAACAAATTTTAAATAATAAATAAACATCTATACCAAACGCACTGGCCAATGTTCTACGTCCGTCCAAACCAAGATAGGCTCATTTGAGCCAATGTTCCTCAGGACATGATATAGAGAACAGGGTGTGACAGAGGAACGAGCATGTAGGCTGCATTAAAGTCATAATATGATTCTATGTCACGCCGTGACATGATGGAGAATCCAGTTTGATCCCGTCTGCGCTGTGATAGTTGTGATTAGTCAGTGATTAATCGGCATATAAAGGCTATAATACTTGACATTGGCAAATCACCGATTAACATTTCCCCAAATGTCCCCTTGAGAGACAGATTGTAATATTCAAAGTTTGGAAAAAATATAAAATTATTGTGATTAACTAAAGAAGTGCCGAGATACAGCATCCCTTATATTAGTAGGTATAGTAAAACAATTGTTGCTGAGCAATTCATGGAGGTAGATATGTTTTGGGCACTGACCCCAAAAGGACATTCTTTATTTGGTATGCAATCTTGGTTCCTTCAAGTGAAACATGTAAAGTATCTTTGTAACTCATAGCAACATTAGCATTAATGATTTTGGTAGTAGTTCCTGTTGCTTAGCACCAGGCTATGGTAGAGACATTTGCATATCTAACAATAAAATTATTGGGCACTCTCAATAGTGTAGTCCAAGCTTTGGCTTAGGCCACCTTATTTACAACATAAACCTTTAATTTAAAAGTTTTTAAATCATTATAATATTCACTTTTAGCGAATCTTAAACTGAATTTCTTAGGGTTTTTAAACCTTGTGGCAATAGCCTATTAATCAACTTCAGCTTCGGCCAAAAATTTACCTTCGGTTGGACACTATACATTATTTTTAAAAGTTATATTATGTTTAAAACTTTTTTATTTTTCAGATTTCCTCCACAACCATTTGTACATAGACCTCAATTCAGACATCAACCTTTTGATACTGTCAATGAACCTAATAGTCTACCATCTAACTTACAACGGTTAAAACAGCAACAAAATCAAAATTTCCATAATAACCGATATCAATACCATAAACCAGACTATTTGCAAGCAAATCAGCCAAATAATTTTCGTCCGGGTATTTTAAACACACCTGAAGACATACTACCAAACACTTTCCAGCATGCCAGTGGATTTCAAAGGGCATTTATCAACAATTTCACTAGAAACAAGTCTTCTGAAAACTTTGATTCTTATAAAACATTTAATGTTGGTGCAAATTCATATGCGAATAGATCTAATGTGTCTGAACCATTTGACAAACAAATGAAATCTCATGATCATATTAATAATTATGGGAATCGACCCCATTCTTCTGATTACTATGAAGGAAATCCAACACCTTCAGATAATTCAAAGACATTTAGTTGTTCCTTTGATGATACAGTAAATATTGTAAGAGAAAGGTTATTAAATAGAAAACATTCAAATTCATCTCTGCCTTCAGGAGATATTCAAGATGATGACTATGTTAAGAAACCTCAAAATAATAATTTACAAAATCAAGATTATTCTAATCACAATATGCCAGAAAATCAAGATCTGAAAAAAAGGTCTTATAAAAATAACCAAGAACTACCAATGAAAGCTAATTATCAAAAAATAAAAAGT
This sequence comes from Nemapogon koenigi, assembly GCA_963924495.1. NCBI lineage: Eukaryota > Metazoa > Arthropoda > Insecta > Lepidoptera > Tineidae > Nemapogon > Nemapogon koenigi. The sequence goes on along the minus strand of OZ004647.1, from coordinate 8,163,650 downwards.
AATATAGTTAACCAGCTATTTAAAATGGATAAAGATACAATACATAAACTAATGGATAACCCACATTCTTCTTCTAAATTTGAATTTGCTATAAATAGTTTAATAACTGAATCACAAAATAGTTTAAACAGGTACACACGTGCAGCTGCAGAAAAATCTCTCTTTAATAGTGATCATCATACATATAATGAAGACAATACAATATATGAAGACACTTTTCTAAAACAGATGCAATGTGTATTAGACCCACAAGATGCTGTAATTTTTACAGATCTAAAGCCCATTGTAATGGCGGAAATCAACAAAGTTTTGCAACTAGATGAATGTAAAGTCAATGTGTATAAAGATGAATATAAAGACAGTGCATATAAAGATTATGAAAATATTTATGAAAGAAATTTAGCAAGTAATTCAATTTATGATGATATTGGGCAAGAATCACATTATGAAAACATTTACTCTGAAAGTAATATAGAACAAAGTGAAGAACTCAGTAACATTAGTACAGAAAATTTCCATGATGACTGTCTTGATATTAAACCCAGTTACAAATTAGATTACAGTGCAGACTCTTCAGCTGATACTACGTTAGAACCTTGTATGTCACCAAAATCAAGTAATGATTACAGCCGCGAGAAAAGAATAAGTGCAGATAAAAGAAGGAATTCTAATAATATAAGTGAGGAGAGGTGTTCTAAAAACAAAGATGTTGTTCAACCTTTGCCTTTGTTTGTTGGTAATGAAGATCCTCTATCCAGTGATGAGGATCCTTTTGCTGAATTAGATAAACAATACCATATTGATGTAGATCCCAATTTCACAAAAATGGACGACTCTGAATTTTCAGACGATAAATCAAAAGTTCAGTGCAGTGATGACGTTAATCAAATTACTGTTGGTGAAACTAATGTTAAAAATGAACTACTTATTAAAGACAGCTTCAGCTCGTCAAACTCTACCAATATCATAAAAAATATTATTCATGAAAATAGTGGAAAGTTTTCATTAAAGTCCCCTATAGTTGTAATAACTAAAGGATCACAAATAGGAAATAAAACTGGAAACGATAAAAAGGTGCAACCTGCAGAGTCTGCTTATAAATCTCTAACTTTAAATGCATGTAAAAGACCTTCTGATCAAGCATCACACAGAAATAAGAAGAAAAAGAAGATAGATCTTGCTGAAGATATGTTCAGTAAACCAGACATAATTACAATAATAAAAAAGGATAATACTGAAACATCAAAAAAAGAAAACAAGTGTAGCAACAAAACTAAAGAAACAAGTGTTAAAAAATCAGTCATTAATTTGAAGGAATCAGTTACTCCTTCTTCTAATACCTCCTCACATAGTCGTACACATAGTAAATCTGATAATAGTAAGAATAAATTAAAAGCTATAGACATGTTTGAGAACAGACCCCGTAAAGCCCAATTACATCAAACTCAAAGAAACACAGCTACAGTTCGTAACATGGATCCTGAGACTAAAGGAGACACCAAAGGCAGTTCAAAAAGCCCTTCAAAACACAAGATACTCAAGAGACATGTATCAACCCAAGTCATTAAAAAAGTTACTTCCAAAGAAACCCAAACTATTAGTAAGCATCATTATTCAAGAAACAAATGTACACAAACAGATATTGTTCCACATGAAAAGTCTACTGATATTTTTGACAGAATGAAAGAAATTGATATGGAAATTCAATCACTAATTCAAGAGAAGTTCAAATTATACAGTTCTATAGAATCTAATGATCCAACTCATAATTCCATACCAAATTTGGGTATGTCATATTTAAATGTTAATTCTAATAATGATACAAGCGAAAGCAATATTGAAAATAACGTAGAAGATAGTGTCATAGAAAATATAGCAGCATTATCTGATGTTGAATTAGAAAATTTAGCATTAGGTAGATCACCAAGTAAAATTTCAATGGCGAAAACGCCAGATTCAAAACGTCAAAAATCTAAAGCAACGCCTAAAAAGAAAACAAAGCAACCAAAAATAACTGCAGAAAAGCCAAAAGTTGTTAGCAAAGTTGTGTCACCTATAAAGACGAGGAGAGCACGAAATCGTGAAACGACAATAAAAACTGAAAATGTTAAATTATGTTCAGTTTCCTCTGAGCTGGTGAACTGTATAAAGCCTTGCTCTGTATTATTAATTCGGAAAGATATAACTTCATATAGAGATGATGTTAAGAAACCCGAGCCAGTGCCTGCTATTGAACAACCCTGCTCTAATAATAGTAATAACTTTGAGACTTCCCTACCCAATGTTGAAGAGCAATTAGATGAAAATAAAGCAATTGAGCCAAATGCATTAAGTAATCATTTACATATTCAAGATGACATGTTGTATATATCCGAAAATATAGTTATTGATGATGATTATGGAAGTAGTGAAACTGTTGCGGTTGATACTGACAAAGTGTCTATGGCAGAAGATGTTGTGATTGATAATAGTTGTAATGCTAATGCTACTGAAAATGTTGACAAATCTGTCCAGTGCACTCTGTATGATTTTTCTGTTGATGGAGAATTGAAAAAAGACACTCTATGTGTTACTGGGAATGCTGACGCGGTTCTGGCCATTGAGGTTAGTTGTGAATTTTCTGTTTTAGTTTTTATAGCCATAAATAAATTGCATGACCGGTCATGTACCAATGGGTTTTTTAATTAAAAACTTATGTACATAATCCGACAAACCACACTTAGAGGCTTTTCCATCTAAATATATCTCAACAGAACTAGCCACTCGTTAGATATAGCCTCACAAATACCATCGGCTAAACGAGGGAGACTAGGTCTTCCGCTGGGTACCCTGGAACCGTAACACGGTTTTGGGAGCTGTAAAGCAACCCGTGAAGAAAAAAAAAAAAAAAAAGAAAAAAAAATGCAGATAAAATGCTATTTGTTGTTGATGATATCATACGTCTAAATATTTCCTCTGTACATTTCCTTAGGGTTGGTAAAGACCAAAGATATCCACTTGCCAATATCCTGAGGTGTAGATTATATTACATTATTTTATTATGCATTTCAATCTCAACATGTCTTAACATTATCTAACCACAAAAAATATCAACAGCTAAATGAGGAAGGCTTGTCTTTACAAACACATCTTCAGAGACACCTGTAACAGTGTCCAATTTTTGCCATTTGTCCATATTAATCAGAACAGGCGGCACGCCTGTTGCTGCACTTAAAGGACCAAGATATGTCACTTCTTTAGCAGACAAGGTATCTGTTATTTTATTTGTAGAAGAAGCACAATAGTGGCTTTACACGCCCAATGAAGCTGGAGAAGTCTACTGAAGCACATATTCTTAAAGAAAGTTGATGCTTATCATTTTGGGTTTCAACAAGTTCAATAAGTTTAGACATTTATATTTTGTGATTATATTTTCAGAGTGTGGAGAACAATTTTGTAGCAGCATGTTTAGATGGCAATGTATATTACTTCAGTGCTGATGGTCAACTGTTGACATGTATGAAGGGGTCCAATCTAGCTGTCACATGCTTGAGTATTGTGTATGAGAAGTGTGGTACTACAGTCTATACTGGCTCTTTAGATTCTCGAATAAGATATTATGATTTGGAGGTAAGTCTCGTTATATTTATAGTTGGCTGAATCTGTAGTTATGAATTCTAAATAGTTCCCAGATTTATACAACCTAGAGCCTTTCAAACGAAATGTGAAGAAAAGACACTTGTAGAGGCCGGCGAAGTGAATGTGACAATTGTGTGTAGTTGCCCTTACTCATAGACTTGCCACTTTTGCTCAATATCAGGTGGTGATAGTCATTTTCTTGTTGCTCTCACAATAAAAAAAATACATCATATTTTAACCAATTATATTTCCCTTTGTGTTTAAATAATAGCCAGGCCACAAAAAATACATTGAACAAGACAAACATTTTTTTCTTCACATTTTATTTGAATAGTCTATTCGATTTCAATATTTTAATTAATATATACTGCTCTAATATTTCAGACTGGTAAGGAGAAGGGACCTGAATGTAATGTCCTAAGTCCGATACAGACAATGGATCGAGCCTGGGGCACTATATTTGTTGGCACAAGGACTGGTTTCGTTCTGCAGTTTGAATGCAAGGTAAGACATTGATGTTTTTAATTACATACACAGACATCTTCACAGCCTTTAATACCTTGCTATGTGGCCAGAGACGCCAATAATAGTGTGTAGTGACACATCTAGGTCCATTAAGTGCAGCAGCAGACTCGCCACCTATTCTGTTCAATATGGACACTATTATTGGCGTCTCTGGCCACATAGCAAGGTATTAAAGTGTCTTTAATAGACGCAAGTCTCTGTAAAGTGCTTAATACTTTTTTGGCACGAATGAGATTTGAACCTGGGTCCTCCCGGTTTTAAGACCAACCGACATTACGCAATCGACTTCTTTGAGAAGTAGATATAAATGCATGCATAATCAGGAAAATAGGTATTAGACATCTTCCGACTAGTCGGAAAGTCGACTATTCAACTACTTTTATAGTCGGCGACTAATCGGGGATTAGTCGACAAATAAGCCGACTATTCGGCACTTATGATGGTACAGGAAACGGGAAATAAATTATATTAAAACGCCAGTACTTACTATATGTTCTACTTTTTTATAAAAGTAGCAAATCAATCAGTTATTTTTATTTTTTTCCCATACAAATTACATGTTTCGTTTTTCCAGTTTAGCGCGATAACTGTATGTGCTAGGCTCGCAATTAAAATTGCTTTTCAAAGATAAATATATTCTAAAGTTTCTAATGGAAAGAAAATAATCAAAATCAGGTACACCTGAGTTCTATGAAGCCTTGAAAATCCTCAATTTCACGCGTATTTCAGCCAAGTTTGCGACTTGAGTTCTCTAATATATTTACTCATTTACAACTTTCTCGACATTACAAGATAGATGTTTTCACATACTTTAAGAATACACTAACTAGAATTTGATAAACCGATTTTGTTGAGAAATCGTACTTTCTCATGTGTCTGGTGCGGGAATATTGGTCTATCTTATCTTATCCTTGATTACCTCATCGAATTTAATAGTAGTCCATCTCGCTCCCATCCCGTAAAACTAGGTTCGTTGCGCTGTGATGTGTCGCCTTAAGGGTATCTATCGACCGAATAGAATGCGATTCGTTGACCAAATTCATAGCCGATAGATCACTAATAGGTATACCTCTCTCACTCTGGCATAAATCTCGCTACAAGCGTCAATTTATATGCCTTTTTGCAAACGAATTCATGCGTCACCACCGCCATCGTTAAAAATGGCTAAATGCTGGACTGTATGTCATACGCCTGGTATTTTTAAGCCTTAGTGTTATTCAAGGAGTTCATAATGATCCATGTCTTACCTTTTGTTACAGAATGACATGCTAATACCTGTGAGTACAGTGAAATTCTCTGAGCAATCCATATTAGCCTTGCGGGCTATAAAGGAGGGGCCCAGAAAGGTGTTGCTTGTCGCCGCCCGGTCAGAAAACGTTACGATAAAGGATGCTCAATCAGGACTCTTGCTTAGAACATTGATGGGACCGAAGATGACTGTGTATACGCTGCTGTTTGAGGAGGGCAGGGTGTATTGCGGAACAAGTAGCCCTCATATACAGATATTTGATTATACTGTGAGTATTTTTTTCACGAGTTACCTTACAGCTCTCGAAACCGTGTTACGATCCCAGGGTACCCAGCTGAAGACCAAGCATCTCTCTTTTAGCCGATGGTATTTGTGAGGCTATACCTAACGATATATAAAAAAAACTGTGAGTACCTATCACTGAAGCATCGTTGCTCGACCTGACAACAAAAATCATAGACTAGGTCAAGGAGGGGCCATAGACGAGCTTCTTCCTCCGCCAATTTTCTGCTCATTTGACTATAAGATTGACCATTAGGTTAGTAATAAGTAGGTTTCGTTGGTATCGTTTTAAGAGCTCTAGAAAAATAGTTAATTGTGTTGTTTTTAAATGTGAAAGGCGATCTACAGATCTAGGACGTCTAATTTGCTTATTTTTGTATTTTAGCATAATCTCTATATAAAGTAAAAGCCGTTGCGACAATAAAACGAAAGAAAAATACCTCAAAACTACCAAAAGTGACAGATTTTTTGTTTAATGTTACAGATATAATTTATGTAAAATATTCAAAACTGGCATCGCGCGGGTGGAAAATTTGTTTATCAAAAATTTTATTAAAAATAATATATACTTCTTGATTTTCTTCACGCCGTAAACGCAATATATAAATGCCGTGATGTTGTGTATTTCAGAGTGGCAGCCACATCGGCGAGCACGAAGGCGGTAAAGGCGCGGTCTGCCTGCGCGCGGCCGGCGGTCTTATTTTCGCGAGTTGTTACGACGGATGCGTATACATATTCCGGGCGGGCGAGCGGAAGCCTATGGCTCAGCTTCGGGGACAGGGGGTCATGCTACTGTCGTTGGCCATTGTTGGTAGCAAGGTTGGTAGTTATTTTCATTATATAGCACAGTTCTTCTCGATCTTTTTAGTGTCGCGACCCCCTAAATCGCAAAAAAAATACCTTGAGACCTCCTCACCATTTTTTTTTTTTCACGGGTTCCTTACGGCTCCCGAAACCGTGTAATGGATCCGTTTAGATGGATAAGCCTCTAAGTATGGTTTGTCTGATTATGTACATTTAAGTAGCATAAGAGTCGACGGAGTGCATTAACTGTTATAGGAGGTCTAAATTAGGGCTAACTTGTTATTTATTAATCTATATGGAACTGAAAGAGTTGAATCGAATGTAAAGTACGACAATAATTTAAATGAAGTTCAGAATTGCGGAAGTCCAGAAATAAAGTGTACCCAACAGATAACGGAATATGCACGCGGTACCGTAGTCACAGCAATTGTGAACTTTATACATTATTGCCCTCCGAAGCACGAAAAGTCACATAAAGCATTTATTATCTAAAAAGCATGATGCTGAGAAAGGAAAAGAAATGCGCGCAAATGGCTTTCCATTTCATTTTTAAATATTTAGGAATATCATGTATTTTTTGGTAATAATTTTCTTTGTTTTCAGATAATTGCTGGCTACAAAGACCGAAGTCTTTACATTTGGAAAATACCTGAGTCTATATTGAACGAGATGGTTTTATAAATGTATATGTTAGACGTGTACAGACATAGTTATATTTTCCTACGTATACAACTTTTGTGTATTTTTAATAAGTTGTATTCTATTTTCGAGGAAAATATACGACAAGTTACTCGTTATTTTTGATTAAAGTAGATGTTATATTGTATAGTGTTGTATGAATGAATTCCGCTTGTAAAGAGTCGTTGTAGATACATAGCTCTCTTTTTCCCGCACCTTTAATAGTTACAGTGTTTGTCTGTTGTCTGCCGTACTTTGAAATTACCCAATTTTTTTGTAAATATGTAGTTTTGTTTGTAAATCGGTGTTGGGCATTCCTAAGCATCTTTTCAGTATTTATTTTCAAAACCTATAAATATGAAAACTGCATGAGCTAGTATGTGACATTGTACGGTCGGAATAAAAAAATCTCTATACACTTTGACAGTCCTCAAGTAATAACTCAATAAAATCTTATTGCGCACAAATATATATATAGATAATTTTGTTTCAACTGTACAAATCTAAACATGTCAGAGTTGAGGTAAACAACACGCAAACGGCGTATCTGTACACGTTCGCAGGTGACGTAATAGAACTGAGTATGTGTGAGTACTGTTTATCTCAACTCTGGCTGCAATATCTACTGTACGGATGATAGGAGACGAAGCTAGCCGATCACTGCCGATGTGTCTTTTTTATAGCTCAGTTGTATTCATTTCTGTTTATAATGAAATGAATAATAATTTACTTATGGCCCAACCACATAAAGACATTTAAATTTTGGTTGCCATTTGTACAACTATGAAATTTCAAGCTATATAAAATGACAAAAGAAAGGTTTCGGATGAGCAATTCTGAAAATTAATATCTGTAAAGATTTACTACTTCTAAATCATATCAAAATCCAATTGGATAAATGAATAGTGTGTTTCTACAATAAAACACAAAATCTGTTTTTAGACTACGACATGCATGCATAAAATACCTATTAACAGAACAAGTTGCAAGCCTGCTGCTGCACTGAGCCTAGATGGCTGTCACTTCTTGAATAGAGCTTTTATTATTAACTATGGCTTTACGTGCAATCCGAAGCATGAAAAGTCGGTTGAATCACACAAGAAATGAATTTTTGTGCTTACCTCTTTTGGCTAGTTAAGGTCAGGTATTACTTATATAGACTATAATATTTTTTTACAATGTGTTATTAGAGATTGTGTACTCTTATTAACATTCTTAAAATTCGAAGAGAGATCATCAGAAAAAAATAGCAGCTCCTAATGTTTTTGTCAAGTACTGTAAGCTAATCATGAAATTTACCTGTTTTCAAATTGCATAAGAAAATGATTATCAAAAATAATCTATTGTTCAGATCAAACAATCTGAAACAGTATTTATAAGGACTGTACAGTTAGCTCTTAGTGTGTCTAAATGGTTTAAATTGTGCAAAATCATTACTAGTGACACAAAGTATATTATTTTATGTTAAAAGTTATCAGTAAGTTGAAAATATTTCATATTTTAACATTATTCTCACTCTGCGATAGATTTAACATTTAATTTTAAACGTAATGTATGTTTAAATTAGATTTAAATTAAAAAAGATAAAAAAATATGTTTTGTTTTTACAATAATTTTGTTTTATTTGGGTGAACCCGAGCAGGCGCGGATACAGGATTTCGTTCTGTCTTTGCACCCATTGAGGGTTTTATTAAATGATTCCACTTTGATTCTGTGCTTAAACTATCTACGTAGAAAAATGATATTGTGAAGAAATTAAAAATACTCGATAATACCCACGGATTCGTACGTCTTTGTGTCTGTACGCAATGGACTAACAATGGTGCGCGTAACGCGTTTTGGCTCAATCTATTTGACGCGAGTTTACAATAGCATTAGGCTGTATGGAAATTTTTCGTAACCGTTATACAGCAAACGAATATATGTAAAAAATCGGAAATATTCCGTAGAATTCAATGCACTATTTTTAAAACAACTGACATTAGGGGAACTTATATAAAATGGCGGCCAAAGATGTTAAAAAACACTTTATTTCGTTTTAAAAAAAAAATAGCCTTTATTTAAAAAAAGTTTAATACACAAGTTGTGGAACTATTTATTTTGGATCGGTCTAGCCCGGTCCGATGTCAATAAATTGTAAAATATATTATTTATTTAAAAAAAACCGTAAAAAATCGCATTATTATAAAACGCCCGTATCTATTGAAAAAAAAATTTTTAAAACTGAAATATAGTGAAAATATAGCTCTTGACAAGCCAAATAAGAGCGTATTTTCAAATTTTAAAAATATTAAAAAGATCTTGCAGAAATTTGATTTTTCGAAAATAAAGCATTTTTTTTAAATTCCAATAAATCACAAAAACGTGGCTTTTTAGATTTGTCTCTGGGCTTAAAATTTTCTTTAATAGTTGCCGTTATATGTGCGAGTATTGCGCGCTTCATTAATTGATCGGTGCGAAATATCGGTTGATTGAGTTCTACGGAATATTTCCGATTTTTGACATTATCTTCGTTTGCTGTATCTTGATTTTGTTCCAAAAAATTTACACAGACTGGCCTACATGCATATTTGATTGCTTTGAGTAGGCCGTTTAGGTAAGCGAGCCATAGATTAACTTTTTAAAGCGAGCGTGCGATGCTGATCGACGATTCCGTTTGCTAGCCTTCATTTGCACTTCGCGCTCATTCGCTTGGTGTATTTCCGGCTCCGATTCTCTATCTCCCTCTAGCATCCACAGAGTAAGTAGACTACCATCCAGAATGTAGAATGTCATTTGATAAAGACACAGTAGGTATAGATGGAGACCTCTTTTCGTCTTTGAGTTTTAAATACTAGTTAAATAGAGAGAAGTATATTCCTTGAGTTAAGAGTGTAGTGTACCGCGTCCATGTCCATACAAACGGAGAAAACGTTTTACTACCCCTAAATATTAATTAATTTTAACGATTTTGTAATATGTTACTGTTATAATGAAAAACTACGTACGTATTTTTTCTTTTTTTCAAAATTCGTAATAGGTCAAAAGTTATAAGCCCCTAAAATCTCGGTTATTTTGGTTCATAACTTGCTGGTAATAAACCGTCTGTATTTGAGAAACAAAGCAAAATTTCAAAAAAAGCAAAACGTACGTACGTAGATTATAATCTGCTAAAACGTTTGACACCAAAATTATAAGGTTTCGTTATAGTTTAGTAGGTGTAAATCGTTTTCGCCCAAAACGCAATTTTCAACGAAAAACATACCTACGAACACCCACGAGCTGCAGTGCTCTCTGTCGCACTGATGCCCGGGGGAAGAGTGCGATTGAGACAGAATATGATTTTCTAAATACCTATTTCGCTGCGTACGCTGATTTTTTTTTTTTTTTGTTGTAGAAGGGGAAATCTTCAAAAGACATCCACGTACGAACGTGGGACCCCTCCCTGCATGTAACCTTTCGGCCATTCATGCGTCACCGGGCGCGTTTGGCTTCCACCTTGCGGCTTCAGCCGAGAACCAAGGCACCTAAGGGGACCACTTGCGGTCACCTCGGCTTAGGGCCTGTGGTGAGCGAGCGAGGGACGGATTCGGGTCCGTCCCTCTGTGTAGTGAGAGGGGAGTCAGAGGGACTCTCCCGAAGGAAAAGAGTGTGCACGAGTGTCCGCGCTGCGGGTGTGTTGAGTTGAGTTAGGTGTTAAATGTTTATGGGAGGTTGTTAAGAGCGGAGAGTAGGTCCACGTAGTCCACCAGGATAAGGAGTTTTTGCTGCGGTGTTGGCGCAGTCCTGAACTGAGAGACAAGTTTACGAATGCGGTTTAGGTCCACAATCTTTAGGATTTGGAGGATATAGTCGACATCCTCTGCAAGAGAGGTGCCAGCTACGGGGGCGGGGGGCGTAACAAACGCGGGCTTTGCCGCTTTCTGCGGCGCGGCGGGCGCTGGGGGTGCGGGGGGGACGGTTTTGGTAGTGGTAGCCGACCACGCGGAGGTGGGCGGGGCGAACTGCGTACGCTGAGCTACACGATCCTCTTAAATACTCAAGCAACATCTAGTACCTACATATATATCACCAAATACAATGCTACCAACATTAGGGCGAAGGGATGCCCTATTATGCTGGCTCTAATCAAAGTTAGTAGTAACTAACTGGCTTTAGTTATGTAGTAGAGTTTCAGAATGTATCAAAAATATAATATCGAATGTGCCAGCTTTGTTACTCGACCTATAGTTTATATCTTTGGTTCTTATTTTGGAGCGCGGGCTCTTATTTTCAACCTGCCCATTGCACGTACCTACCTAGCAAATCTTACGTACAATTTATTATGCATATTATAATCATAAATCATCTTATGCCAATCTATCACGATTCACGACATTTTGTTTTTTAGCCATATTTTGTCCATAGGACATTATTTCCATAATATAAGTGAGCTTTGAGCCCGATATAAGTTACCTTTATTTTATACAGATGCAAGATGTCAAATTAATATTTGATTTCTACTTATTATTTTTAATGGACAACAATATTTTATTGGTGTCGGAGTTAGGGTCCGAATTCTAAATTGTCCATGTTCTTATTACTCCACATTCTTATTTTTCCAAATTGTTATTTTTACATATTCCGAATTTTCCGCATTATGTTATTTTACACATTATTATTTATTACATATTGCCTATACAAATATAAATCGAGAACGCAGTTATTGTATAGTTTCTGAACGCACCGTAAGTTTTTGCCAAGTGGCGCTCCTGTGAATTTCTGACTTACGTCAGTGTGGGTGTTTCACAGGCGGCCATTACTCAACTACGTATATCTTTACTTATATTTTGCTGTTTAAATACCACACTAAACAAAGGAAATTACTTCGTTTTCTTTTATCTAATTTATTAATTATTGCGACAAATATTTACTCGTAGTACAAAATGAATCCAGAATAGTAAGTACACATTTTTATTTCAAAAACAAGGCAGGGCTAGCAATCTTTGATTTCATAGTTTCTTTGTCTTATTTCACGTAAATTTCTCTAAATTGTAATGCTGTTGTAATTTGTAATAAGCAATAGTAAGTCGTGGATAATTAAATTTATAATTGATATTTTGGTGAGTCACTATTGAGACTGTATTCTAGATGATTGCAGTGTGTGGAAAACGTAATCATGTGGGCTGACAGTGATCTACCGTATCAAAAAAATGTTCACAGATATATTGACGTAGTCATATTTAAATTATATTACAATACAAAAGGTACAGCCTAGGTATAAGGAAACATATGTCTTGTTTTATGTTTGCATGTATACGCCTCCCAAATGCATAAATTTCGTCATTATTATCTATCATATAGGTTTGTTGACACTTTTTAAGTGATAATGTTGTTGTTGCAGCGATTACCTATTCAAGTTATTGCTGATTGGTGACTCTGGAGTGGGAAAGTCATGCTTGCTCCTAAGATTTGCTGATGACACATACACTGAAAGCTACATCAGCACAATTGGAGTGGATTTTAAAATTAGGACTGTAGAATTAGACGGCAAGACAATAAAGTTACAAATATGGGATACTGCGGGCCAGGAACGATTTAGAACTATTACTTCGTCATACTACAGAGGTGCTCACGGCATTATCATTGTCTATGATTGCACAGACCAGGTAAGGTTTCATTTAAATTCTTTTTTATTTAGCTATGTTTTTAAAAAGCCATGTGAAACTTTATGTAATGTTGTCACCAAAAATGGTCATATACAATTAAACATGCTCACACATGTATCCCATATGCTTAGGCAGAGAGATGAATCCATAAATGATAGAATGTAAACCAAATGGTTTCTTTGTTTTGGATTACCTATTCAGTATTTATTTGGTACAAAATTTCACTAAATAAATTCTCTAAAAGTTCTAAACAATAGTCAGGTAGTGAGATTATACAACAATGAGAATAAGGATGACAAAGGTGTCATGTTTGTTTGTATTTTGTTCCCCCAAATGCTATTCAAACTCTTTATTCTATTCTGGTTTCTTTTCAAAGGATAAATTTTGCAAGTATATTTGTGAAACAAAAAGTTGGAGAAATGCTTTAGATAGGTATTTTTATTTTTATTGGTCCTCCTTTGAAAACATTTCTTTGTTATAATTAGCAAAGCAGCCTGTTTGTCACTCTCTAACAAAGAAAGATGAAATTTTGTACCTATATTAGCCCTGTGGCATTAGCAACCTCTTTTCATTTTGACAATGATCATTCCATTGGCCAGCCAAGAAATGTCCAACACTAGAACGCTGAGCAAATTGCTGGGTCGGGCAAAGACAGTGCATGGATTTGCCCGGACATTGTAGGGTTGGACATTCTTGTGCCGGTCATTCCTTGGATGGCCTTTGAGTCCTTAGTATGCTAAAAAGATTTTGTAAGACCATTGTCTCATTATCACAATGAATCAAGCTGTCATGTGTCAAATATAAGCACTATCACAGCTTATTAACTTTGGCAAGAGCCACTGATGACAATGTCTCAAAATATGTGTATCTTCATCTATCATAATATGGTAACAAATAAGAAAGTGGTAAAAATTAGTAATTATTTGCTTACATTCTGGTAAAAAACATGACTACTGTTAGAAAGTTAAAATGTTCAAAAGAAATTATGTGAAACAAATTTTTGATATTTTGACAGTTTAGGTATCCTTGTCATCCCGGGTGACAAGGATTCTAACAATATGACACACATGGATTCTACGTCATGTCATGGCGACCGACGCACGCGTTCCGACGTGACATGATGGGGAATCAGGTTTAATCCCGTCCGCGCGTGATAGTTGTGATTAATAAGATTAAATTTTTTCCACCATAAGTACTAAATGCACTTATGGTAAAACATACATGAACCCTGAAAGTTGTTCAGTTGTGTAAAAACCCTAGTAAATTAACATTTGGATATGTGCCAACACAAGAAACAATGAACTTAAGTGTGTCATTGAGTCATGTAGGTACTGTTTTGAGCTCATTTATTTGTAATTAGTTTAATAAGGACAAGTTGATAACATTATGATGTTGTACCTATTAGTATGATTGCCAATAAATTGCCAATCACTTTATTTTCTGTTGGCTTCATAATTGAACAGAGTTTGATGATATCCAATCTTAATATATAAAACTGTTGTGTCACTGACTGACTGACTGACAATCAACCCGCAGCCTAAAACCACTGAAGATAAATATGAAAATTGGAAGGCAGTGTAGAGGTGCACTAAGAAAGGATTTTTCAAAAAGCAACCCCTGAGGGGGTAAAAAGGGGTGTGAACGTTATGTTCCTAATACTATATGTGTATTTTATTATGGGGCGGTGGTCAAGGTCATCTTTGCCATATTTTTGACAGATACAAGATGACTGAGAGCCACGGGTCCTTAAGAGGGAAAACAACCAAATTGAAGATTATTATTCTTCTTTTTCTTTTATAGTATTGATATGCCGATTAATCGGTATCTAAGATGATATGTCTTATTAATCACAGGCTAATTACAAAAATCACAGCGCGAGCGGGATTAAACCGGATTCCCCATCATATCACGACGGAACGCGTGCGTCGGTCGTCATGTCATGACGTAGAATGGAGATTATTCTTAGACCTATATTTTTTCTTTGCCTTACCATGATCGACTGGATTAATAGCTGTGATCGCCTGGCCACCCCTGGTATATAACTCTCGCCTTTGAGCTCTTGAGCTAACTTGAGCTCTTTGTCATTCGGTGAACAGTACAAAATTTTAAAATAAGTTGATTTGTGTACTGAACTGAGTTATACAGACTGACATTGAAATTTTTAAGTAAAATTAATTTAAGCCTAGAGAAGTTCTGATTGAATTGAACTTGGTTTGTATTGTGGAGTAAATTACAATAGAAGGTCATTAATGTGTTACTAATAAGATTTCATATTTGACCTGAATGTTGAATTTTTGGTATTTTTTTTATTTTGATGGCAGTTCTTGAGCAATACAAGTCTGTGAAAGTGTGGTCCTTCTTTGGTGTAACTGACACCTAAGTTTTATGAAGCCTTGAAAATCCTCAATTTCACGCGTATTTCAGCCAAGTTTGCGACTCCAGTTCTCTTAATATATTTACTAATTTACAATTTTCTCGACATTAAAAGATAGATAATTTCACATACTTTAAGAATACACTAAGTAGAATTTGATAATTCTAATAGTTTTTGTAAAAACATAGAAAAGCCGAAGTCCTTTTCATGTTTTTCGAAATACAGATTTTGTTGAGAAATCGTACTTTCTCATTTTTCTGGTACATGAATATTGGTCTATGTTATCTTATCCTTGGTTACCTTATCGATTTTAATAGTAGTCCATCTCGCTCACATCTTTCTAAAGAGATATGGACAAAATAAGCTGCGCGTAAAACTGAATTCGTTGCGCTGTGATGCGTCGCCTTAATGGATCTAGATTTGTCACTTTAACTTTTTTTTTGTTTTTTATTGAATGCCCTGTGGTGTGGATGATATCAATATTAATGTTTTGCATTTATATAATTTCAGGATTCTTTCAGCAATGTTAAGCAGTGGCTTGAAGAGATTGACCGCTATGCCTGTGACAATGTCAACAAGCTCCTAGTTGGCAACAAGAGCGATCTCACCACTAAGAAAGCAGTGGACTACACCACGGCAAATGTAAGCTATTTTCTTGCTTGATTGGAAATGGAGTCGCACATTAGGGACTAGGTATAACAAGCGCACGAAATGTATATGAATTACTATACAACGGGTTATATCAATGTGTTTAAGAGGATCGTGTAGCTCAGCGTACGCAGCGAAATAGGTATTTAGAAAATCATATTCTGTCTCAAGCGCGCTCTTCCCCCGGGCATCAGTGCGACAGAGAACACTGCAGCTCGTGAGTGTTCGTAGGTATGTTCTTCGTTGAAAATTGCGTTTTGGGGGAAAACGATTTACACCTACTAAACTACGAAACCTTATAATTTTGGTGTCAAACGTTTCAGCAGATTATAATCTACGTACGTACGTTTTGCTTTTTTTGAAATTTTGCTTTGTTTCTCAAATACAGACGGTTTATTACGAGCAAGTTATGAACCAAAAAAACGAGATTTGAGGGGCTTATAACTTTTGACCTATTACGAATTTTGAAAAAAGGAAAAAATACGTACGTAGTTTTTCATTATGTCAGTAACATATTACAAAATCGTTAAAATTAAATAATATTTAGGGGTAGTAAAACGTTTTCTCCGTTTGTATGGACATGGACGCGGTACACTACACTCTTAAGTTCCAAAACTCGATATTTCATAACAAATATAAGCAAAGAAAACTGTATAATTTTGTTCATACATCCTTATAAAACAAAAAATTGTCCATGTTGCGAGTCTTTGAGTATATACCAATGGATACGTGTAGCGTGTAAATCACCGAACATATTTTCTGCCACTTTTGGCGGGGGGAGGTAAACGCCTAGTACTAGCCCCTGTACCACTGTATTTTTCTGTCGTTTTATTGTCGCAACGGATTTTACGTTACATGATGATTATGTTAAAATACAAACATAATAATTATAATTAATGATTGGAAACACTATGTTCCCGCAAGTTTGACGTCCTAGATCTCCTTTCCCATTTAAAACATCACAATTAACTATTTTCCTAGAGCTCTATTCCCCGACACAAAACGATACCAACGAAATCTAAGGTAACTTATTACGCGCACCTGGTCAGTTTAACTGGTCTAAGGGCAAAAAATTGGCGAAAGGGGGAGCCAGTCTATGGCCCCTCCATAGGCTTAGTACTCGTATGTTGCGAGCACGACTCGCGCGCTAAAGGTTACGTATCATTTTTTCGGTCAGAGACAAGATTTTCTGTAACTATAAGATAGCATATATCTGTCTCTAATAGATAAGTACTAGTATCCAAATTGCTGTAAACCCATATTGTACCCGTGCGAGGGTCGCTAGTTAAAAGTAAAGCATTGATGGTCATATTCATAAACACATTTTAGAAGCGTTTTAGTTAAAATATGTTTTGTCACTCTCTAACAAACCTGTCTTTACTAATAATAGAAAGAAACAAAAGGCATTTTAACAAAAACGTTGCTAAAATACATTTATGAATAATGGCCTTAGTCTCTAAAATACTCACTATGACTCATTTTATGAAGCATTTCGAAATCTATTCATTGGGACTTCAATTTTATTTATATACTAGCGGACCCTGGCTTGCCTGCACTACCCCTACCACTACCACTATATTTGGATATTGTTCATACTAAAATCGCCATTAAAAAATGGGGGGGTAAGAGGGTGAAAAATAGTTTACGACCTTTTCTCAGACCTACCGAATATACACAAAAAAAATCTTACAAATCGGTCAAGCCATTTCGGAGGAGTTTGGTTACAAACACTGACACGAGAATTTTATATATATATATATATATATACTAGCGGACCCGGCAGACGTTGTCCTGCCCAAACGTTGGTTTGCTTGCACTACTCCTACCCCCACCCCTACCCCTACACCTACACCTACCCCTACCCCTACTCTTATCACTTAGGGGTTTGAAAAATAGATAGTAGCCGATTCTCAGACTTACTGAATATGCATACAAAATTTCATAAGGATCGGTCAAGCCGTTTCGGAGGAGTATGGGAATGAACATTGTGACAGGAGAATTTTATATATTAGATAGATAGATATATAAGGTTCCACGCAGGTGAAACCGCGGACTAAACCTAGCATTCTAATATAATGCACCATTGTCCTCAGCAATACGCCGAGCAGCTCGGCATCCCGTTCCTGGAGACGTCCGCCAAGAACTCTACGAACGTGGAGCAGGCGTTCATGACGATGGCGGCGGAGATCAAGACGCGCGTCGGGCCGCCGTCCGCCGGGGCAGCGCCCGCCGCCGCGGTCAAGATTGAGCAGGGCCGCCCCATCGACACGGGCAAGTCGTCGTGCTGCTGAACTGGGGACGTTGTTGAGCGGTAATTATATTTAATGTGTTAACGAACGTGTGGTGCAGGCGTTCATGACGATGGACGCGGAGATAAGGCGACGTAAAAAAATTTATGAGACGGAAGTGACGTCATAGCAGACATTAAGGTGGATCGTCTCGAACCTAGCACCCATTGTACTTAATTTAATATGCAATATTGTTTTATTCGTAAATTAGTAACAGTAACATCTCTATATATTATTTCTTAAATATGTTTTTTGTCGGTATCCAATATCTCCCTTAATACTGTATCAAAGATAATGTTTGATACGACATTTTGAAGATTATTTTTCCCTCTAATGACGAAAAATAAACAAACAAATCCAAATTAAATGTTTCTTCTAAAATAAGATTTATTTATTTATTTTGTAAAAGACGCCATCTGTTGGCGATCAGTAGTATAATATATTTTTTGTCGTCCACATTTTTATCATTTTGTCTATTTTTAATGTTACTAAGGAAATTACAAATAAATACAATCGCCGAACATGTGTGAAAGGTATGATGAATATAGAATATAAAAGAAGCGAAAGAGGTATCTCAGGATCGTAACAAATGACATTCCACCTGATATTCTTACATTACACGGATAATTTTTAAGCAATTGATCGCCTGTCAATATTCCAGTCAAAGAGAAGAACCTCGAAGGGATACACAGGCTTTTAGCCCCGTCTACGTCTATTAAAATTTAAGAAAGATTTTTTGTCATATCAAATTATGTACTATGCAATTACGCAGTGTAAATTAACGCCCACATATCATTCTCATGAGTCATATCACAGAATATCCATTATCTTTCTGTTTTGCTTTTAAAATATTTTTGTCTCTGCCTACTTCTCTTGGGATAAGGCGTGATGATAGATAGATTGTTGTTACAGGTGGGCGTGCACAGTATAAAGGCAGTGGTGAGTCCGCCGGCGTCGCATCATTAAATGCAATTAAATACAAACAGTTGGATCATCTTACATTAATATTAGTACCACACAGACATAAGTTCGTATAACTTATGTCGTAGCTCACTTGGTCTTAAGTTGCTGCGCTCGCAAACGATAGCAAATATTAATATAAAAAGGTGAAATGTATGGGTGTATGTTTATATACATGATTATATTAATAATATCTTAGGTTATAATTATTATGAGTTCTTTGGATCAAATTGGATCTTTGAGGTGACGTTTGAGGAAAATTTGTAAATGAAAGCGTTTAGTACTAACTGGTGACAAACGTGTTTTTGTACGGTCTATAGATTAATAACAAACGAAACCAATGTATGATTCAACTATCTTAAAACCCGAGAACTGTCCAATTGTGTAATGCTAAGATTTATTTTAAATTACATTTTGTGTTGTATTTAATTATTGTATTATTCTATTATCACAAGAGGTCTAATTCCTTCATGTCTCGTGAATTTTAATGCACTGGGTGTTTTTTTTTTTTAAATGTATATGTGCCTATACGATTTTGTGTTAATATCGAGATGTGCTAATGTTTTAACACAAAGTTTTTAGTATAGCACTCCACACCTTTTAGAGATTGTAGTCAGATTATTATATTAGAAAATGTATGTAGACTATTAAAATGTGGGAACATAGCATTGATTTATTTTAAAGAATATCATTATATGACGCTTCATATTTACACCTTGTTTTTGGCAAGCGCGACAAGTGTAAAAAGGTTGTCAGTTTTTTATTGACATTTGTAGCACTTGTCACGTTTTTTTAAAGAATTTGGAGCTAATAAACCAATTTTAGACTTAGCTCCAATATTAGACAATGATATATTGCGACTGGAAGGACTATCAAATGTCAAATTGAGAGGAAAAAACGCGTTGTCCATTCTATCCAGTGATATTTCTTGAAAAAATAGGGTAGGTTTGTATCTAAGCACTCCCAGTCTGTTATTTCGAAGTTATTTACTCAAATCTATATTATCATATGCTATATAATTCTAAATAAAGGGCTGGGTGTACCCATTTTATCTAAAGTACCTATCTATAAATATTGTAGCTTCTCTTGTATTTTTTTTTGTACTATTCGTCAATTTTAAGTTAAAATAATTTCCGCTGACCCACTGTAATTCCGTATTGAGGGTTTATTAGAAATTAAAACAGTATGCTATATAAATGTGCGTTTTATTTTATTGTAGAACTCATGTTTGGTCTATGAATGGTGAGATACAGTAGTGACATGGTTTTTTTTATAATGCATTATAAATGCATGAACTTTGTTTCAGAAACAAAATCAATAAATGCAGAATTATTACTACAGGACAGCCACTAAGGTTGTTTCTTACTTTGGCGTAATGAATGTTTCACTCTGTTCATTAAATGATGGATGGGATGACTGATAAAGTATTAATTAAGAAAATTCATATTAAAATATTGTATTTTTTTGCTGTTAAATATCCCAAAAATTATTTTTTGTTACCTATCACGGAAACCATCATATATTGAAAGAGTACCACAACTCAGTGTCAGTCTATTAGAATTTATTGGACGATTAATTTAATCTAACAGCAACATCTCATCATATATTCGTAATCGTGACACAGGCCGTGTCCATTTAGAGGGCACTGCAGAAATTTGGGGCACAACACTGGTAGTGAATCTGAAAAACAAGAGATTAGACATGAAAACGATTTTGAAAGCGTTTTAACACCTATCTTCTTCTTTCTTTAACACGGACCTTTTTGAAAACTATGAAGGAATAACTTTATCATCAGCTTAATTTTTATAGAAAAGACGACGCCACCGTCGTTGGTCCATATTAATAGGTAATATAGTCCGCCAGTCGCGCACATCGAGATGCTTGATCACGCTTCGCTTGAAGGACCTCAAGTTGAAGGAAGCAGGAAAGACCGACGCCGGAAGTTCATTCCACTTTTTGATAGTGCGACACAGGAACGAGTCACCGAGCTCTTTTCATTCGTATGCAGAACGTGTCGACTGTGTGTGGATGCAACCTAGTATATCCTGTACGAGTAGTACAGATGCGAAAAGGGGGTGGAGGGACGAGGTCATGGAGTTCTTCTGAACATTCCCCATAATCATAATGCTAATTAGGATAACTACAGTACCCTACTATTCATGTTTCTTAAATTATTAAAAAAAATATTTTTAAAATAACTGTAGCACAGTAATTTCCTATACCTGCTTGCTATAGTAACTAAGTAGGTATAGTTTGGAAAGTTGCTACTAGAATCTAAACAAATTAAAATAAAATAAAATCTTCACGGGTTGTCTTACAGCTCCCGGGAACCGTTGCTGACCCCAGGGTACCCAGCGGTAGACAGTCTTCCTGATTTAGCCGAAGATTTTTTTGAGGCTATACCTAACGATTGGCCAGCTCTGTTGAGTTCTGTCCACATACTAGATGGAAAAGTCTCTTTGTACGGTACAAATGAATAAATAAATAAGTAGATATGTCTGTGATGATGATTAATGACGGTTAGAGTTTTTCTCTGTTTGTCCAGAATAGGCTCCAATGGGTTCTTATGAAAGTTTCAGGGATCATAGTGGATTCTTACTTAGACTTTCTAATCTGCTTTTTGTTTTATCAATGCCCATATACCTATTAGTCAGTAGGCGAGATGGAATCTAGGGTGTTCTGGATCATTTTGAAGTAGGTACAGTCGCTTTTGGTACTCCAATTTCACTAACAATCATATTTCATAGAGTAAGTACAATCACTATGTTCTTTAATAAGAGTCGGGACAGCCAAACATTGAAATGGATCAAACTTAGGGCCGAAAGGTAGGTACTGTCAACTTGACTGTGGATCGGTACAGAAATATTTGCTATCTCTGTCATCTGTATATGGCGTGAAAGAGATGGCGATATGACGCCATTAGTATTGGCTCAAATTTTCCTAGCCCTAATTTTTTGTTCGAAGTTGCGACAGCCTGCAGACGGATTCCTTACCTTTTCAATAAAATCAGGCACAGCTCCTGACCATGGATGCGGTGAGGGGGATGGTAATATACCTACCTAAGTGTATTTATTTATACCTACATGTGACAAAGTTAAATTCAGTTTCAATCTTACCTAAAGACCGAGCACATCCACAACAATATCCATGTATAATAGCTTCGTCATCTTCACACGTTTGTGCTGGACATCCGTTACACCACATTCCTATACCCAGCCATGGTATATTCCCTAAAAAAATATAGAACGTCGAAAGAAAATATACTAGAAAGTACTTATTTCTATTTTATTTGATCAAACGATGAATAAAATATTTTGTATGTATCCCACTTCTGACACAATGTTGAATTTAAATACCTACCTACCTTTTTACTCAGTTAGAGCAAATTATTTTTGTTTTAAACTTTAAAATAACTAAGTAAGTTAAAATAAATAATGAACCCCGCGAACCTAGAGTTTATACACCAAACAGCACAAATTTGTAGTTTTCAATAATTTATATTTCATAATCATTCGTATTATGTTGTATGAAAACCGGTGAACCCAATTTTTTTGTACTGGAATGAGGTTGTTGAAAACATGATATCTTTAGACAAATTATTTGTGTTTTGTGTTCCATTTGTTCCAGGGAAAACTCTGAAACGCGAGATCGCCATGCTACTTCTATTGTTTTTATAATGTTCTGTGATTGCACAGTTGAAGGGTGGCTATAAAAACAAGATACACTGACGAGCAATATAAAAAAGCCACTTGCAAATTGCCTAAAAATTTCTAAACCATATCTACAAGTTAGGTTCATGAAGTAAAAATAATCCTGAAAACAGTTTCATATTGTACAATAAAACCTATTTACCATCATCATATCTCTCACACCTGAGGGATGTACCTACCAGAATCATTTCGGAAATATTTCATGATAAATAAGTGGCTTTTTATATTGCTCGTCAGTGTATTTAATCGACGTCTCGTGCTTCGGAGGACACGTAAATTCCAGCCGTTCACACTTCTCTATAAAATTGAAGGTAATACTTACATCTAGGAGCTTTTTTCACAGCATCCAATCCTGTATCTGACGACACTGATGGCGTTAAGAAAAACGCATTTGATTTTAAAATAATAACTAAAACAAAAACACAGGTAAATGATACACTTGTTGAGATCATTTTGGGATTTGACTGAGACATATTTAGTGATTTTCTTTATATATAGGTGGGTTTGTTTACCTTCGTTAATTACCTGTACCTGTACCTAGATACTTCATTATAGGTCAGTTACCTACGTAATAGATAACATTTTTTAAATGTTTTAGTGAGAGTAGGTAACAAAATTACTTGATAGTTATCTATACTAATACTCAGAATGCATAATAAACCAGAATCCGCAAATTCTTTAAAATCAGGCTAAAATTAGTACCTAATACCTACTCTAAAATCTAGTTGTTCTTCTTTTAAGTTTATGGCTCTATCGTGACTACGATGATTTTGCCAATGTCAAGGTTTGAGAAGACACGTTATTAGAATGATGGATGACCAGTTTGATCATTGACAATTGTTTCTTGATAAAAAGACAATATAGGTACATATAAGAAAAATGAATAAGGACATGGAATACGTGTTATTTTTAATCTACTTCCAAAAAAAGAAGGAGAAGGTTCTCAATTCGGACCGTATGTTTTTTTATGAATATTATCCTATCTCTTGATAATAAGAAATTATCCCAAAATTGGTAAATTCTAGTGAAAGGTATGACGGGTGCGGAAAATCGCATGTTTTTGGACACACGTCGCTTTTTTAATACTATTCAGTGTGCATTCTGGTTTGTTCTGTATTCTGAGTAGGTACCTACTCTCTACTAATATGTATTATAAAAAATCCTTTTATTAGCTAATTGTTAGTATGATTAGTTGTTGGGTTCTTTTGGGATATGGATGGACCCAAGGGCGTAGCCAGGTGTAGCAGAATGTATTGTTGCATTCGACGTGTCTGCCTACCCCTCTTAAGATAAAAGGCGTGATGATAGATAGATAGATACCATGACTACTGAACGGATATTGTTGTTACATAAGACCTCATAAGACAGATTAAGTAATTCATGAACAAGAAATAAAACAATGGTCATACACACATACTATAGGTATATTCATAGATATACACATATATATATATATATATATATATATATTTATTATTGGCACTAAAATTATACCTACTAAAAACTTTGGTAGGATAATACAACATTTAGGTTTAATGAGATCAAATCAATATATCACAGAAAAAATAATTTACTATATAATAAAAATTGGCACCATGGATCGACAATAGAAATTCAATACAAATTCTAGAGACTAAATGTACCTAGTAAAAGTGCATTTTATAAACTTGTCTTACATGGTAAACAAACTAGTTCCTTAGAGTAACTTATACTAGTTCTGCAAAAGTGAAATAGGTTAAAAATTGTTAATATGATGTATGTGCAACTCAAACTATGATATCGATATCATAGATAGGTACTCAAAACATGCCGCGAGAGTTTAATGTTCCCCGCGACAACATTGCCGTAGCATTGAAATGGCACTTATGCAAATAATAATGAGTATACCGCCTCTAATACCTAAATTAAACGTTGTACAAAGTTATCTAATGTTTTGTCCCCCTCTAACATTAAATACCTAAGTAATTACAACTTCTGAAAATTTATAATATCGATTGAAGTAGATACTTAAAAGTATTTATTACCCAGAACGGCTGAACGGATCTGGATGAAATTTGGCACAGAGATAGATTATAGTCTCGAATAGCACATTTATCCCGGAAAAATGTATGATTTGTTTTTCACGGGATCGACATGATTTTTTCAGGGTCAGAGAATGGCATTTACTTTTTATTTCCGCGAAAGCGGGCGGGGGAGGGGAAAATTACAGTCACGGGATTATTTCTTTTTGGATCTATTTACAGGCGGGTGAAACCGCGGACAGAAGCTTGTACTTAATAACAGAAATTAAATTACCTATACATCTATAGGTACGCCATAACATTGTATTTAGATACAGTACATTATGTAAAAATTAATAGACATTAACCTAATATTACATTAATAAAGGGGGTAAGGGGGAGAATGGAAAAAGACCCCAAATGTCATCCTTAACTGCACGCTTGGTACCCTCTGCTATACAACAAACCAAACGAGGCTCTGGCGACCGAGCAATGACCGTATAACTATACACCTA
Source organism: Nemapogon koenigi (assembly GCA_963924495.1). Lineage (NCBI taxonomy): Eukaryota > Metazoa > Arthropoda > Insecta > Lepidoptera > Tineidae > Nemapogon > Nemapogon koenigi. Next base: position 8,138,372 of record OZ004647.1, on the reverse strand, counting down.
GCTAGGCAACTGGTTGGAAGAGGCTACAGTGACCTAAATATCTGGTGCAGAAGGCAAGGGGAAACCACTGCACTATTCTTCCCAAGAAAGTTAACCATGGCGAATCAATACAAGGTTCGTCACGCTGTGGACCGCCATGATTGACCACACTGCTCTGTCAAAAGCACTACAACTGAGAAGAATAATATTAATAATAATTTAGGTATTATAATCATGCACATAAGTATAATAAATTAAGTATCCTTAAATATTAAATAAATAAATTTAACACTTTTAACTAATTGCAGAAAAGGAAATTCCCATTCAAATAGAAAGTTAAATATAACAATAACAACGTACAAACTTAATATAAAGGCAATAAACCTTATTTCTACTTATATAAAATTATTATTGACTGTGACACTAACACCTAATTATATACAATTTTAGATGAGATCAAAAACTTATCTTTTTACGAAGGTATGTGGTGATATTTAAAAAAAAAGGAAGACTAATTATAAGTGGGAACCCACTCAGTGGCGCATCTAGGTAGGGTGCTTAGGTATAATCTCTAAGCTACCCACTAAAGTGTGAGAACTGTCATGCATATAATTATCCTATATTATTTACCAAAGGTTTCTTACATTTTAAGATTTTTTTTTCCTTTACGGTTTGCCTTACAGCTTACAGATACCCAGCCGAAGACCATGTCTCTTTTAGCCGATGGTATTTATGAGGATATACCTGACGAGTGCATGGCCAGTTCCGCTGAGGTATATTTAGTTGCGAAAAAGCCTCTAAATGTGGTATATCGGCTTATGTACATAAGTTTTAATTTGTAAAAAGCCCATTGGTTCTTTTTAAGATATGCATTATTATAAAAAAAATCTCAGTTCCTTTGTTAGCCACGACAGTTATCTACACAAAGAGGGGTCCTAGCCTCCTCGGGGTCCTTTAGGACTGTTAATAAATAAATACCTATAATAGGTACTGAAATGTAAGAATCAATTTACACAGAAGCTCTTTCTATGATTGATGAAGCCAAAGAGAATCGTCGATGAATACTGGGAGCGGCTGGTAGGAGAGAACCTTCACATTGCTTATTACCCAAACAATTACAGGAACAAACCTGTAATTAAAAAAGTCTATTATATACAAAAGGAAGTCTCCATCGCGGGTCTGCCCGTCTCTCGAATCACGCATTTAAATTTAAATGCTTTCACTAATATTAATATGATCTGTGAAGAGGAGCGAGTGCAAATGGACTGTAATGGGTGCAACGAAACTGTAAATAGTGATCAAAATAATTTATAATACAGAAAGATATAAAGAGAAAACCAATAAATAATAAAATATGTCAAAAAAATTATTTACACAACAATATTGAATCTAAACATTAAAAATAACTAAAGAAACCAGGTCCCCTTGCAATAGTGGCAAGAATAGGTAGGTACTGGCTGCATTTCCCCGGTGAATCGCGATGCTGATTCGTTGAGCCCTCTTGTCACTTTTATTTTGTTTTATATTGTACACAATGTATACATTACGATGTGTAACTTTAATCTAATGTGTATATAATATTATAAAAATAAAGTGTGGGGTACGAAAAATACTGAATCAATTAAAAAAAATATGTCATTGTTATAAAACTACATTATTATAACATTTTTTTTATAAATAGGTAATTTATTAGTAATTTATTTATGGGAAGCATTATTATAGTAACCGCTTTTTTTACATGATCACAGTTTTATTAAGCTATAATAAAAAAACATGGGATCTTTTCAGCCCCCTTGTATACGGCCATATATACGAGATACTTACGGAAGCCTGGTCGTCATGAGATCTCTGTTGGCCACCAAAAGAATGGCTGTCTATCGTCAACATTGACCTGGAATTTTCTTTTTCTTCATCACGCGCATTCTCCTCCGCTTGCCTGCATGACACGAATTTCAAACCATTTATTCAAACAATTTTTACAAATCTTGATGGGACCACTGAACTAAATTAGAGACTTGTAGGTATCACAGGAGGCACTCTATATATTACACACCTCAACAAAAAAAAAAATTTTGTTGTTGCCCTGAACATATCTCTGCGGATTTCTATGTTTTCAAGTCAACAGTGTTCGAATAAATTCATGAAAGTTCTGAATTGGCTCTGGATTTTATTATTTTAGCGTATTTCATATTTTTAACAATTTTCACTTTAAGACTGCTTTTCAGAGCACGAATTATTATCATGTGTTTGTAATTTTGCTAATAGTTGTATGGAAAAGTTGAAAGCTGGAGTATTTGATGGCCGTCAAATTCGAACATTAATAAAGGATACAACTTTTATAGAAGTTATGATAGATTCTGATATACACCGGGATATATTTCCTAAGAATCTGGGAAATTATAGTGAGGAACAGGGAGAGCGCTTCCACCAGTATCTAATAGTAATGGAAGAAAAGTATCAGGGTAGATGGGACCGTCACATGATGGCAGATTACTACTGGTCTCTGAAAAGAGAATGTCCTTAAAAAAATATAAAAGAAGGTCTTATAAAAAGTGTTTTTGTGAAGTTTAATATAAGTTTTATAAATTTTTCTCTCTTTAAATAAACACTCGAACAAAACAATTTGTAATAATTTTCAATAAAAAAAAATATTTAAGAATATACCTGTTATGTATCTTTCTCGTAATTACAGATTTTTTAGTGAAATATAAAAATGAAGATTAAAAAAAAACCAGAGCCAATCTTCCAAAACCATCCATTGTTTCGTGAATCGTTGACATAGGAGTACCCGAATTCATTCTTACATCAACGGCAACAAAACCATTGTTGACCAGTGTTATTAATTAAATTGTGCTACAAAATAAATCTACAAAAAATGAAAAAAATGTAAAAAAAAATGATGTGGTATGTACTAATATTATAAAGAGGTAATGTTTGTAAGTTTGGATGTAGAAAGTAATCTCCGAATCTACTCATCACAGTGGACATCCCGTTAAAATAAAAGGGCTTTTAGTGGAGACCAAATTATTATGACGTAAAAAAGCGCCTACTAAAAATAGCAACGTTACCAAACATATTTTCTCTCTCAGGCGATACGGTATATTCTATTTCCACGCGAGTAAATCTATCTTCATAAATTCCTCAGTTTTAGAAAGGTGAGGAAAAAGGGGATCAAAAATATACGCTTGATAAATAATAAAGAGTGATCCTGTCTACTCACATAGTCATGAAGCGCAGCACTAACAAATTGATGCTGGCAGCGACCACAGCCAGGCCAAACAATATGAAAACCAAACTTAGCGCGACATAGCCTGGTTTGCTTGTCAATGCTTGATCATTCTGCAAACAAATAAAAAACATACCTATCTAAGAATCTGAAATAACACTAACAATATGCAAGAACCGCATGAAAATTGTGGAGAAAAAATTTAACAAACACACAAACAGCCTCCTACCTACCACAGATTATTTCTTACCCCAAACGTACTTACCGTTCTCCGTTCCGTTGTGGGTAAAAATAAAATTCGAGTACCTATTAGATAATATACTCGTACTTCAATGTTAAGTTAAGATTGGGGTATTAACTATATAGGCTGACTACGGTTAGATCCCGGCCATGTGTTAATGGGTTTTCTATAATTAAAAACTCAAGCTTTTCCATCTAAATATACCTCAACAAAATTGGCCACTCGTTAGGTATAGCCTCACAATTACGATCGGCTAGGGGATCGATAATACATACGGTTTCGGTAGCTGTAAGGCAACCCGTGAACAAGAAAAAAGTATACTTCATTCCAGATAATGAGCTCCTAGAGAGTATCTGAACTCATTGGACTAACTAAGACATTGTTTCCCAAAGTCTATAAATAATGGAGCCTCAGTGTCGATTTTTACTTGCTGATGGATCAAGGGATCATGTCAGGGAGTACAAAATTGGAGATAGGTACCTACCTACACGACACTGTGAAAATCTTAAATGCTATTTAAGTACCATTATAAATGAGAAATTGTGTTTGTTTGTATGTATGTATGTCAAAACAGAGCAACGAATCGACGTGATTTTTTGCACAGATATAGGTGGGACTTTTTATCGGAACTTTATGGTTTTGACTTTTGTCTTGCTCTATCCGACGCATTATTCCGCCAATGGATTACCCTCTTTACGTCCATTGCTAAAGACATGCAAAGTGTGTTTACCAAATAAGACAATTTAAGACTAGAAAACGGACCTTTTATGATTTAAAATGTAGAACTCACTTGTAACGCAACATAATCACCAAAGCCGATCGTAGTCAACGTGACAAAGCAATAATAGAAACTGTCGAAGTAGCTCCAGCCTTCGTAGCGCGAGAAAACTGCAGCTCCTGAAATTTAAAATTTGTGTCCTAACGGCCTTTATACCTGTGATGTGGCTAGAGGCACCAGTAACACTTTTTGCCACAGTTAACAGAACAGGCAAGATTGTTGTTGCTGCACTTAATGGATAGATATGCCACTTCTTTATTAGACTTGCCTAGGTATCTGTTATTTTTAGAAGCCGGCTTTACGTACCGTCCGAGGCAAGAGAAGTCGATTAAGTCGAAAATTGGTGCATATATTGTTTGCCACAAATGTAATTTAATTAAACTCGGGGGAAGTATAAGATAAACGCAGTCTCAAAAGTAGGCCATACATTGGTCCGGCATCGTACTTAAGGAGCCATAATACCCTAGATTTGGCGAATTTGTGGGTTCGAAGTAGTTCCGGCCCGACACTAACTATACCCGACATGTCGCTAGTTGCGAATTTCAAGGCCACTTTGGACCAATATTTTTTTCTTCTTCACGGGTTGACTTACAGCTCCTGAAACTGTGTTACGGTCCCAGGGTACCCGGCGAAAGACCAAGTCTCCCTCTTTTAGCCGTTGGTATTTGTGAGACTATCCTAACGAATGGTCAGTTTTGTTGAGATATATTTAGATGAAAAGCCTCTAAGTATGGTTGTCGAATTATGCAGGTACATAAGTTTTTAATTATAAAAACCCTTTTTTATATTTTTAAATCTAATATAAAAAATGCGAAAGTCTGTCTGAACCGATTTTGATGAAATTTGATACGGAGCAAGTTTGAACCCTAGGCTACTTTTTTTTTTAATCCACCTCCCTAGGGGTACAATAGGGGATGAAAGTTAGTATTGGCCCCACGGGCGAAGCTGGGCCGACAGCTAGTGTCTTTATACATAATAATTATCAAATTTTATCGAAATCCGTTCAGTCATTTAAGAACTCCGCTCATAACGTTTGTCCCATACTAATTACATGCTGCAGCTATATGTAAATTAAGCAATAGCTATATGTCTTGGGGATAAAATTAAAATGGCTTCTAAAGATGGATATAGTAAACATGATATAAACGAAATAAAATTTTCAGTTACACATATGTATTATGAAGCCCTGAAAATCCTCAAATTTTCGCGTATTTTTAACCGACTTTGCGACTTATTATTTTAATATATTTTTAATGTACGTTTATTTCATAGATAATTTCATATATTTTAAGAAAACATTAACTATAACTTGCTTTTTCTAATAGTTTTTGCATATCACTCATACAGCCGAAGTCCGTTTCGTGTATTATCGCAAGAGAGATTTTTTGAGAAATCGTACTTACTCATGTTTCTAGCACGTGAATATTGATCGAACTTATCTTATCGATTTTAATAGCATTCCATCTCGCTTACATCTTTCTAAAGAAATATGGACAAAATAAGTAAATATGGTAAAACTGAGTTCGTTGCGCTGTGATGCGTCGCCTTAACTGAAACTTTCTTATTCATAATTTTAAATATAGGTACCTGTAGTAATAATGATCGAAGACAACATTCCTGTAGCAAACATAAGATTCATTTCAGTGGCCTCTGTGCTCTCACACCGGAGGTAGCACTTAGCTCTTCTTATTACAACGGAAGCGAACTTGTTCAATCTCTCACCAATACTTTGGAACATGATCAGACCTAATGGAATGCCTACCTGTAATTTGAAGTATTTGTATTAAAGCCAGCGGCGACTCTAGCCCTTTATCAGGGTAGAGCGAGATTGTAGGAAGCTACGATATCCCTGAGTGACAAAGGCTATATTTTATTTTGATCTAAAATATCCACAGGCGAAGCCGGGGGCGGAAAGCTAGTTGGTAATATATTGCAAACCTGCTCCCCCGCCTGCCCCCGTTGCAGGAAGATCTCCATGTTGGTCAACAAAAAGCCTACCTACCCTAGAGCCGCCATTGCCTTTGCCATTCATAGAGTACTAATCTAAGGAGGGGCTATAGTATAGACGAGCTCCCCCTTTCTCCAATTTTCTGCTTATTTGACCATGAGAGTGATCATTAGGGCAGTAATGTTACCTTAGGTTACGTAGGTACCTATCGTTTTTTGCCGCGAGCCAGAGCTCTGTTTTTAAATGTGAAAGGCGATCTATAGGACGTCTAATTTATTTATTTATAGTTATAGTTGTATTTTAGCATAATCTCCATATAATGTAAAAGCCGTATTGTATTGCAACAATAAAACGACAGAAAAATACAGTGTACCTACGGGGGAGTTTAACTATATATCTATCTATAGCTAGAAGTGATGGAAGTTTTTTTTTTATAGAGAAGACGACATGTGACCTTGCCACCGCCTGATTGTTAAGCGTAGGTGGCTGGTCCATGAATGCGCGCGACTGGCAGATCGTAATACAGTCCGCCAGTCGCGCCCACTATGCCGGCCCGTAGAGATGCTTTTTCACGCTTCGCTTAAAGGACCCAAGGTTGTAGAAAGGAGGAAAGACCGACACCGGAAGTTCATTCCACTTTTTGGCTGTACGACACAGGAACGAGTCACTGAATTTTTTCGTTCGTATAGAGAACGTGTCGACGGTGTTCCTCACACTGTGTGAAAACTGTATCCTGTGCGAGCAGTGCGGGTGCGAAAAGGGGATGGAGTACGGATAGAGGGCAGTTTATTGTATTTTTAGGGTTCGTACCCAAATGGTGACATTGGAAACCCTATTACTAAGGCTTCGTTGTCTGTCTGTCCGTCCGCCCGTCCGTCCGGCATACATACAAGAAACGCTCGATATTAATAATGGCAATACATACAAACGTCTAACTAATATTTATAACTACCGGCCAAGCGTGAGTAGGACTAGCGTTAATTTGTTCCTGCGCCATACAGGGGCGTCAAACTTGGTCTGATTGGTGCATACTCGCAGTTGGCCGGTTTTTTAACATCAGCCTACATATTGGTGGCCTACATGCAGTTTTTATTTTAAGGGAGAAGCTGCTTGTTATAATTGATTCTATACTATACCCCAACATGTAACTGGCATCAATAACAATAACAAACATATTGTATTTTTCTGGGATATAAAAATTATGACATTCTTTAAGAGTCTTATATCCATAATTTGTATGGGAATAAAGTATTCCCAATTTCTCTGTAAATAATCCACCTGTGTCACTGTTATTTAGCAAATAGTTACTTAAATTCAATATATCTAAGTGAAATAGCTGTTATTTTTTCAATTGGTTTTATTGAAATATGGGTGTGTAGAAATTGGGAATAGTTTATCCCAGAAAAAATATGGATATAAGAGCCTTGCATCTTTACTCACCCCAGTAACTATATATTACTGCCAATAAAGATAAAATAAAATAAGCATTTTATAATCTCTTACCATTGCATAAGCCATGCAAAATGCTTTTCCCCCCATAGTAACAGGCGTGGAATGTCCGTAGCCTATCATAGCCAACACTACAGTGGCAAAGTAAAAAGCTCCGGCAAACTTCCATTGGGGGCCGGCTTTGTGAGGTTTGTTTTCTATTATCACAATTTCAATCATATGATAGTCTTCAGGTGTAATGTTATATTTACGAATAAGGCCATTTTTCATGTCTGTAAAAGAAATAATAGGTAATCAAGAATGTTTTAAAAATCCAAACAAACAAATCTTTATATCTTGCAGTGTGGCCAGAGACAGGTAACAGTGCCCACTTTTTTGCCAGTTGTTCATATTAGGTGGCAGGTCTTTTGCTGCAGATAATGGACCTAGATGTATCAGTTGTCATAGTCACTTCACAGTTATTTTTAGAAAAAGCGCGGACGCCCTCTTTACATGCTCTCCAAAACACGAGAAGTTGCTTGAAGCAAATGCTTAAAAATATTTGTGCTTAGCTTATAATTTTTAGCACAAGTGAGACTTCAAATCCCCCTGTTTTCAAATCCAACTCTCTACCAATCAGGCTAGTACCTACCTAAATAAAATGAAGCAAAGAACATTATTAGAAATAATGGAGGAAATAAATGAATGTATGAATGTATGTTTCTTACCAGATAGTACTTCCCATCTTTTACTTTCCGTGTCCGACTCTAATGCATCAAATACTGCAGCTCCAATAAGAAGGTATGTAAATGTACATACCACCAAAGATAATGTCCTGACATTCTGCCTCTTCATTTTAGTATGATTTTCACAAGGAACTGTTATGAAAATATAAGCATGGATTCATGTAGAATGATTTCCAATAAGTTTTTCTGGGTCTTGACTTTAGTAGAGGCTCGCTGAGAGCTATATATCACACAAATACACAACCCGTATTTACAACTACTAGCAGAAACATACATCTATGTGATTGTGAGAAGCTCTCAGCGAGCCTTTATTAAAATTATTTTATGTGTAATATCATATGGTAAATCCGCCATACTACATAATATATTGTACTTATAAACATAACATTGTTTTTATTAAATAGGTACCTGTTTTTTTTTATTATTTAGGTACATTTCTATAAATCTTTATATTAAAATTACAAGTATATTTCTTACAGTTATTGTTGTAAAAGGTATATTTTTTATTAATCTGAAAAATGAGAACACACTTTTGCTACAAGGGACAGACTCCCAGAAAAAAAACCTGGATCCGCCCTTGTTTCTATAGGCAATAATAAAACTTTCTGAAGACTGAAAATTAAAAAGGGAAGGGCGTGAAAGCACTGAAAGCTCAAATCAATACACTTACCACAAATTTTATTATTATTGAATTATTTATAGAAAGTTACTATGAACAATTTCATAATTCCTAAAATATTTTTCAATCCTTTAATATTCATATGCAAGGTCATTGAAATAGGTAATAAGTCAGGAAGGAATTAATATAAATAAAGAAAAATCCTGCAAGTAAAAACTGAATGAGAAGGATAATGGGGCGGAAGCGGAAATATAAGTTACTCTATGGCGGAAATCGAAATTGTGAGCTGTGAGTGAACTAAAAAATAAGTTCATTCGTTCATTCGCAATGTTCACATTCCTTGGTTCACTTGGTATAATATAGGCACAGAATATAGGAGGGATGAGGGAGTCATGTCATGTTTGCACGTGAGATGTTTTTTGGCACGGTTTCCAACTCGGTCCAACTCATCAAGTTGTCTGTGTGCTGTCACTAACCACAGTGCGCGTGTTGTGTATCTATATCAGGTGCTATATAAATTACCGATTTTTGTCGTCGATTACTGATATGTACCGATTTTACGTTGAAATTTCACTCGAAACGAAAAATTCACTTAATTTTTATAACTTTAATGATAATGATATGCATATATTTTTTTATTATGGCAAATTATAGCAAATAAAGATGATTTAAATTTAAATAAAGATATAATAAAGGAAAATAACTATATTATGTATAGAAGTGTGTATATTCGTAATGCGGCTGCGCCTTATTCGCAAGAATATTTGCTATGCTATGTGGGTGAATAACAAACATGCCATCCACACTTCGTTCGCACACAGTCAAACATGCCAAATATGTGCTTTTAAAAAAAATTGAAGTGTTGACAGCTTTTTTAAAAATGCATCTTACCAATACCTACCTGTTGTATATAAGTACAAAGTTACTAAAAGAACGAAAAGAAAGCGTTGGTGGATCATCACAAGATTCACAAGTCATAGGAAACTATAGTTACCTTTACCTAGTGGTAAAGTAGGTAAGTAGTATTCGAGGCAAAGAGAATATACCTATACGTAGAGACACGACCCAACACGACACGAGCGCTGCAAGCGAGCGAATAAGTAAACGAAGTGTGGACAGTCAACGAGCATATTCGGCTTATTCGTGTCGTGTCCTTTGATGTGTGCCAAAAAACCGACAAGTCGACGGATAGTGTTACGAACTCATTTCTATTTACTGGCTGCAATTTATTCTGAATTAAAAGTCACATCATATTAAAAGGATTTTTTATATTGATGAAGTTGTCAGTCGTATGAGAAAATAAATAAACAGTATGTTGTATTTTATTAATTGCGTTTAATTATAACATTTGGCGACCGTGAAAATAATGGATAAGCTTCGGAAGGAGAGATCTGTATATAGATCGTTATTCACTAAAGCAAAAAACACTTTTTGTGAAATATTGGGAAACTCCGATACATGTAAGTCAGAACTAGAAAGTGCTTTTAATTATTTGAAATTGAGGTCTGAAAAGTTAAATGATATAGACGAAAGGATTAAGGATCATTGGCTCGATCTTGAAGACTTAGATGAAAGCCAGTTTGAAGCAGATTGTATCGGGGTGGAATCATATATATATGAATGGGAGCAAATGAAAGTAAAATATAAAGATGCTTACCATGATAAATATGATAATGAAATACAACATAGTGACGTCGACTCAGTACGCAGTGACAAAAGTACAGTCAGGTCCAAAAGCAGAAAAGTGCATGACGACCAACTGTCTGATATCAGTTCTTATACAAATAAATCCAATAATAGACATTTCCGATTACCAAAGATAGAACTAAGAAAATTTGACGGAAATTTGCGTAACTGGATTGGATTTTGGGGTCAATTCAAGAAGATTGACTGTGATACAGAGTTAGACGATGAGGATAAATTCCAGTATTTAGTACAATCGACAGTTCCAGGTTCTTCTGCAAGAGAACTAGTAGATAGTTATCCACCGTCAGGAGTTAATTATAAAATAGCCATTAAAGCTTTAAAGGATCGATTTGCTCGTGACGAACTTTTAATCGAAATATATGTTAGAGAACTTTTGAATCTTGTATTAATGCAAGTAAAAGGAGGGTTGTCAATGACACTCAGTTCACTACATGACAAACTAAACACACAATTAAGAGCATTAGAAAGCTTGGGCGTTACTAGTGAGAAGTATGCTGCTATGTTATACCCACTTATAGAATCTGCTATACCAGAAGAAGTGTTACGTGTATGGGAGAGACAGCATCATAGTACATCAGACAATTCTATGACAAATTTTGATAGTTTGTTACATTTTCTAAAGCGTGAGACTGAAAGCGAAGAGCGCATAAAGATTGCACGGGCAGGTTTGTCTGGATATGAAACTAGAACTACATGTCATAATTCAAAGTTGCCGACTGCAAGTTGCCTAGTTTCTACTGATGCAAATAAACCTGATAGAGTAGTGAGCTGCATTTGGTGCGATAAGAGTTCTCACTGTAGTTTAGAATGTTATAAAGCTCATAACATGTACTATGAAGAGCGAAGAAATGTCTTAATTAAAAAAGGCGGATGTTTCATATGTTTAAAGTTAAACCATACAAGTAAAAAATGTAAGAATTATTCGCGATGTATAATTTGCAAAAAGCGTCATTCAATATTAATGTGCCCTGATGTTTCAAAAACTGAACAAAAGAATAAATGTAATAACGCGGAATCACAGATGCTTTTGTCATATAGAAGTGGCACAACATTTTTTCAGACTGTAATGGTGAAGATAGTACATAAAGAAAAATCGATTACAGTTAGAGCTTTCTTTGACAGTGGTGCTCAAAAATCATATTTGCGTCGAAATATTATTCAATATCTGGGATTAAAACCTATTGGTATGGAAACAATAGAGCATTGCCTGTTTGGAGCTATAAAAACTAAAAAGGAAGACTATAATGTATATAATATAGCAATTAAAAATGTGCATAATGAATTTGTAATTAAGATGAATGTTCTTGGAAAAGAGACTATTTGTGGGAATATTCCAAGAATAAAGAACAACAATCCGATAATGCATTCTTTACAACAAAATAATATAATATTAACTGATGTTGGTAATGATGCTCTTGAAGTTGGTCTATTAATTGGGGTAGACTACTCTGGTCTATTAATGACTGACTCTGTTATACATTTAGGCGATTTAGATAATAGTTTGGTTGCTATAAATACCAAACTGGGATGGACGATTCAAGGTCCAATAAAAACAACATCAACATCAAATGATGAAAATACACTAACAATTTTCTGCATGACTGAATTATCTGTAAATGATTTATGGGACTTAGAAACTATTGGGATAAAAGATCCATCTGAAAGTAAAAGTAGAACTGAAATAGAAAAAGAAGTAATGATATCTTTTCAGGATACAATCAGAATTAATGATGATGGACGCTACGAAGTCTTCTTACCCTGGAAAGATGGTCAAGCAGAATTACTGGACAATAGAATGTTAGCTGAAAAAAGACTTCTGTCGACGACAAAACGATTGATAATGTTAAATGAATTTGACTGTTACAATAATGTTTTTCAGGAATGGTTAAAATTGGGTATCATTGAGCGTGTAGAAAATGAAGAGGTATTTGGATATTATCTACCACACCACGCAGTAATAAAAAATGATAATACTACAACTAGAGTTCGTCCAGTTTTTGATGCTTCTGCCCGAGATTTACGAGGTAACTCTATTAATTCTTGCCTTAACAAGGGCACCAATTTTTTTGAATTAATACCTAAACTATTGATGAAGTTTCGGAAGCATGCCATTGGAGTAACTTCTGATATTAGAAAAGCTTTTCTTCAGATTTCTATTGTGAAAGAAGATAGAGATTATTTACGATTTCTATGGTGGAAAGATAATGAAAGAAAAGAAATTGTAGCATACAGACATTGTAGAGTAGTATTTGGTGTAACATGTAGTCCATTTTTATTAATGGCTTGTATAATATATCACTTGAATAAATACTCAAATGAACTCCAGAGTAATGCACAAAAGCTTAAACAATCATTCTACGTTGATAACTGTGTCATAAGTTTTGAAACACAGAATGAAGTTGAGAACTTTATAGAAGAATCCAAATTAGTAATGGCAGATGCAAAATTTGATTTGAGAAGTTGGGTGACATCTCCTTATATGAATAAAGAAATGAGTGGAAACGACGTCGATATTTCAGTATTAGGAATGAGATGGGATATAAAAAGAGATGAATTATATTGTAACATTAATTCTTTAAATGAAATGAAAGAAACAATTACTAGAAGACAACTATTATCTATTGCTCAGAAGATTTATGACCCAATAGGTGTCAGCTGTCCTTCAACATTAGTTCCCAAATTATTGCTTCAAAGAACATGGTGTCTAAAAGGTAAATGGGACGATGAACTCTCAACAGATATTTGTAAAGAATTTCGCTCGTGGTCAAAGCACATTCATTTACTTGCTAATTGTCGTATACCAAGAAGACTTAGCAATAAACCGATACATATGTGCAGACAGACTTTACATGTTTTTTGTGATGCAAGTCAGCTTTCATATGCAGCATGTGTATTTTTGAGAACTGAATTTGAAAATGAAGTGATAGTTCGATTAATACAAGCAAAGTCACGAGTAGCACCTATAAGAGAAATTACAATACCGAGACTAGAGTTATTAGCAACTTTGATTGGTACTAGATTAGCGGAACAAGTAAAAGAAGCACTAGAGTTATCAGATTATAAAGTATATTACTGGACAGATTCCAGTGTAGCTTTAACTTGGATAACTACTGATGGTGACTGGAAAACTTTCGTCAAAATTAGGGTAAAAGAAATAAGAGAATATACTTTACCTACTGATTGGCGTCATGTACCAGGCTCAATGAATCCGGCCGATTTGCCATCTCGAGGATGTAATGCTAAAGTTTTGCTAGGAAGCAAATGGTGGAATGGCCCTCAATGGTTAAAAGATAATATAGAAAACTGGCCAAAAAGTAGAATTAATGTAAATAATGAAGATGTAAATAAAGAGAAGTCTACAAAAATATAATGAATAATGGAAGTCTAATTGAAAGGAAATTTAGTGCTAGACTACTTTATTTTTCAAACTATAATAAAATTGTAAGAATGGTAGCATGGATGTTCAGATTTAATAGAACAAGAGCTAAATATAATACATTAGAAATAGATTATAAAGAGTATTCTAGAGCTGAAATGAAGTTGATGAAACTTATACAAACAGAATACGAATTGAATGATATGAAGTTTAAAGATGTTCATATTTTTAAAGATGTAGAAGGTTTAATCAGAGTACGTACTAGATTAATATTGAGTGATGAACCTGAAGATTTTAAATGTCCAATATTATTAAATGGAAAACATGCTATAGTTGAAAGACTTGTACACTATAAACATTTGCAATGGACAACATTTCATTTTTTTAATCACCCATTTTTATTACTTTAATTAAAAATATATTAAAAAATAAGTAACACGTATTTTTGTATTTTATTTTTGGTTGAGTTTTTATATTTTTAATTTAATTATGAATTTTTATAAATTCTGAGGACTTATAAACTAAAAACCTTAGCTAGGACTAAAATTAAGAAATATAAACTGTCACCCAAAGAAAGTGACTGATAGTGTCAGTCAAGCCACAGAGTAAACGTTATAGAAATGCAAAGAGTATAATATACCGTGTTCCAAATAGGTGTTGCCGTAGCCGGAACTCAAATCGCCCACAACATTATTCATAATGTATATAATAATACTAGCTTTTGTCCGCGGTTTCACTCGTAAATATATTTCCTGTGATAGCCTATTCGAAACTAGCAAAACTTCCAAAAAATATTATATAAAAGAAGTATTTTTATAATATTATTTAAAGAATAATTATTAATTTAACTTCAAATGGAATAAAAATGGGTAAAATTAATAGAAGGCAACACCTGAGTTCAATAACTAACAACTCTGCCAACAGACATTAGTATTTTAAATTAGAGGGTTAGCACAGATTAGGGCACCTATTAATCCTCATTTTTCAATATTCCAGTATTTTTAAAATAACTCGAAAATTAAAGGATATAAAAATAAAAAAAAATGAAAAATAAGCTTTCTAGCATGTAATCTCCAAACGGTTTTCGAATTTTGGTACCTTACGAAAAATGAAATGTTGTCCATTGAAGCATGCAGGTACAGGTACGCTTATAGCAGACTTACGAGAATGTTATTGGATAACGGGTATAAGGAGACTTGTTAAAAATATTGTGTCAAAATGTAAAGTTGTAAAAAAGATAAAGTTAAGCGGATGCAGACGCCTATACCACCTCTACCTAAAGATAGAATCAAATCAGCTGCGGCCTTTGAAATAACTGGTATAGACTTAGCTGGACCCTTGCTTCTGTCTTCTGGTGAAAAGGTTTGGGTGATCTTATTTACATGTGCAATATATCGTGCTGTTCATTTAGAAATAACATTATCGTTGTCAACCGAATCCTTTATAATGGCATTGCGCAGATTTATAGCCAGACGAGGCAGAATTGATACGATATATTCTGATAATGGAACAAATTTTCATGGTACTGAAAATCTATTACAAAGGATTGATTGGAATGAAGTCAAGTCATTCTCGAATACTAAAAGAATCAACTGGAAATTTAATCCGCCTGCTGCTCCTTGGTGGGGAGGATGGTGGGAGCGTCTAGTGAGAGTTATAAAAGATTTGCTAAAAAGGAATTTAGGAAAAGCTATACTTAAGTATGATGAGTTGAGTACGTTATTATGCGATTGTGAAGCAATCATAAATTTTAGGCCCTTAACTTATATAGCTGATGATACAGAGAAGTTAAAGCCATTGACTCCTGCTTGTTTTATTCAAACTATTCCTAATAGTGAAGTTGCGGATCTTGACTACATTGACGCTAATAGTTTAAATGTGAGATATAAATATATACATAAATTGCGTGAAGATTTAAGACATAGATTTCGGACAGAATATCTATCAAATTTAATTCAAAAAGGTAAAGAAGGAAATTACACACTGAAGGTTGGAGACATAGTGCTCATAGAAGTAGATTCTAAACGAGTCAATTGGCCATTAGGAATAATAGTGGAAGTGTATCCAGGTCAAGATGGTCATGCTAGAGTAGCTAAGGTTCGAACAGCCAATGGTGTTAAAATTAGACCTTTTCAACGACTATTTTCTTTAGAGCTTAATAGCACAGATGATTTAACAGAAGATAGTTCATTTGAAAATACTACAGATACAATTAAAGTATCTAGTGATGTGAAGGAGATTTCAAGTAATAAAGAAGATGTCAAAGTAAAGACTAGAAGTGGTAGAATGATTAACCCACCGAGAAGATTGGAATTGTAGACAGGTGTTGTAATAGAATGAATTACAACAGGTGGGAGGATGTTACGAACTCATTTCTATTTACTGGCTGCAATTTATTCTGAATTAAAAGTCACATCATATTAAAAGGATTTTTTATATTGATGAAGTTGTCAGTCGTATGTAATAAACAGTATGTTGTATTTTATTAATTGCGTTTAATTATAACAGATAGCGTATTCGTTATGCGTTATGCGTGCGAATAAAGCACATAATTATAAACTAATATACCCTCCACACTTCGTTTTACGCGAGTGAATAAGACACCTATCGAAGTCTGGTGCCGTCGGCATTACAATATACATATCTATCGATTTCTTCCGATTTTTTGGAGCAACACTACCGATTTTACAAAAGTCACTTTTGCATCACTGACTCACTGACTGATCATCTGTATCAATCATTCAAATTGTAAATGTAAAATAAAAAAAAAAAATTGTAATAATAAGGCATAGCCTAGTCATTGGTTATTTGTTGATCTGAGGTTATTTGTTTATTCATAGATTCGTGTAAATAAGGCGAGGCCAAGTCTTTTGTTTGTCAATCCAGGAAGAACTCTATCGAGTATATTTTTTACTTCATTATAATATTAGTTAAGGCATAGCCTAGTCATTAATAACAAGAAGACTTGGCTGTATGGGTAAACCCCTTTGCCTTCCATGAAAATGGAGAATGAGAAACAAAAAAAAAAAAAAAAAATTGTAAAAAAGTAAATTTGCTCATATAGTTATCTGTGATTTGCTCTGTGAAGTAAATGTGTATATTTGGTTGGATACGACCTATTTCCACTATTTCCAGCTATTTCTGACTGGATTGCGGTGTAATTTTAGTAAAATTAGTACTTTAATTAATTTTACTATCTACTAATAATATGAAGATTACTTTGAATAAAAGCAACCCACCGTTAGGTTAGTATATTAGGTTATAGTATATACATTAACTTATCTAAATCTTGCTAATTTCTCATTCTATATTCTTTAAAATGCAACATATGCAAAATTTAACTAGACATTACTATTCATTGGCAAGTACGAGTAACATTGTATAGTCTATGATTAGAATGAAAGTTAATTAGAAAACATATATCTGATTATTCTACATGTGTGATGATTGTGTTGTGACATTAAAAATATGATGACATGGATTGTAATAATGTAGAAAATATCCCTGACTATGATAAACTTAAATTATGAGTTAAGTTCATAATAAAATTGCTTAATGCAAGATTGTAAACACAGATCTCACACTAACTATCATCTTATTCAGGCAGCTTGCAATAATTGCACGCAATAAATTGCATACCATACTTACTTACCTAAGTATATTTGTAAATTATACACCCGTTATGCACCCTTAACATTACTTATGTAATTTCTCACATGCAATCTACAAAGCTAAAACGAATCTGTCATTGAATATGATATAAACATTGTACAAAGTTATACAATACTTTGTCTCCCTCTATCATATTGAACAACATATTTGTTAGAAGAAGACAAAACATACAATTTTATACAACATTTATTAGTAAGAGGGTTAGGAATTTAATTCAAATAAGCACCTAATAAGTATAAATAACTTTTTTTATATTGTTTTTAATTGTACATCTAAAAATATACCTCAAGAGAACTGGCAGAGCCTCACAAATAACTAAGAGGGAGACTTGGTTTCTGCTGGGTACCCTTGGACTGATACGGAAAAAAAATCTTAATTAATCATTTCTTATATTTTACAGGTGGTATACTAGCAGCTGAGTTCTACAAGTCACTCAAGAATCCCATTGAAATAGTATGGGATAAATCTTCAACAATTACTTTGCCAAATTCATGGAAGCCTTTAAAATTTGAGACTAGCAATGATCTAATTAGAATTTTGGAAAAATCCTTTAACTCTGATTGCAATAAAGTTACAACTTTGGCTCTAAACCACTGGTTAACTTTTTGCCTCATCTTAGAGGATGATATGGATAATGCACTTCATTATTTGGATAAGATACTCGGACCGTCTACCTACTTGATTGGGAACTCAATATCTGTTGCTGATTTTGCTGTATTTGCTATACTACATGGTCAGTAAATTAATAATTATCAAAACAAAAACAGGCCTACTATTAATAGGTACACATAGGTAGGTATATTTTACGCATTCTGCATACTAAAGCTGCTGCTGTCAAAAGTGGAACAAACTTCCGGCGTCGGTCTTTTCTGATTGAGCGTGAAAAAGCATCTCTATGCTTAATAAACAGGCGGTCACATGTCATTTTCTCTATAAAAAAATAAAAGTACATAATATTCTATTCACAACCTACATCATATTAAAAGTATTCTCCAATCTTCTTGTAACTATAAAAAAATTACAGAACAAAAAGGTTAATTAATTACCAGAGTCATTATTATTATTTTAATATATTTTAATTATATTGTCATAATTATTAATTGTTTCAGCCTCTGCTAATTTCAATATCATTTCAAAATCTAAATCATTCAACAATGTTCTCCGATGGTTCAACTTGATCCAAGCTCAACCATCAGTTATTCAAGCACTTAAGGGATTACCATCAGACTGTATAACCAATTTGGCCAGCACAACCAAAGCTTCCACAAGGTAAGTTTTTTACAACATTTTCTTATTTTCTTAATTAATGATGTCCAATCAAATATGGCATGATTTTAATCACTATATATTAGATACAAAGTAAATTTATGATGATTGATTGGTAATTATATAAGATGATGATATCCAATTATGATGTAAATTAATTGTCATATTTATTGTTTCTATTATTTAATGATACAAAGCTATAGTATAAGTATTGGCAAGCACAGATGATGGTAATGTAATTTTTATATTTTCATTGTTACTAACTTATTTATGAATAATAATACATATTACAATATTGTTGTATTTGTAAATCTTCTTATAAATGAAATGCTGTTTGTTGGTAAGCATAAGCACATCACTTGAGAATGATTGCACTGATTTGTAATTTTTCTTTTAAAATGTTGTAATAATCCGAATCAGGTTTTTAGGGTAAGAAAAATTTAAAATATTGCTCACAACATTGGAAAATTCGGGAAAAACTAAAAGTGTTTTTTTCTATAAGATATTTGTATGAACTGAAAAAGCTGAAAGCTAGTATAAAGTGTAAATGTTATTCATTTCAGGAAGTCACCAGAGGCCAATGTTGGGCGACAGCAAGAAGGCAAGTTTGTGGAGTTGCCCAATGCTGAGAAGGGCAAAGTTATTGTTCGATTTCCTCCTGAAGCTTCTGGGTATGTGTTACTTTTTTTTTATTATTTATAGTCTCTATTTCAGTCAGTCTATGTCTGTTACTGATATTTTTATAGTTACAGTAAACTATATACTTTGACCAGAATTGGACAGTGGACACTGCAAATTGAACAGTCATATGTTCAATCTAAAACTATGCTCCACGAAGACATGTATATTCTGCCAAACGGAAGAGAAAACAGCACTACACATTTTATGTGAATGTGGACCTGATGCGGAAAAGATATACTCACCTGGGAGAACATGTATTGAGACCAGCTGCAGTACAAACAATCACTGCTAAACGCCTGCTGAAATTCCTGAAGGGAATAGGTATCTGTAGTGAACTTTAACACTGGAAAAGGGAGATCACAATAAGCCTATTTTGGCTGCAGTGATAAGACTGAAATGACCTTAATCCCATATAATAATAGTAATAATATACTTTGACCAGGTAGGAATTATTAAGAACTAGTTTGTGGACACCCCCCAACTATCTCTGTGCAAAAAAATCAAGTCGATCTGTTGCTCTGTTTTGACATGAAAGAAGTACAAACAAACACACAATTTCGCATTTATAATATTAGTTAGGAGGATTCAATCAAGGTCTTTTGTCATTAAATGTTCATATAACATTAGCTAAATTTTTTTTTCTTCACTGGTTACCTTACAGCTCCCAAAACCATTTTACGATTCCAGGGTACCCAGTGGAAGACCAAGTCTCCCTCGTTTCGCCGATGGTATTTGTGAGGCTACACCTAACGAGTGGCCAGTTCTGTTGAGGTATATTAAGATGTAAAAGCCTCTAAGTGTGGTTTGTTGGATTTTGTATTTATCGGATTTAATTAAAAAACCCATTGGTACATGGTTAAATAATTACAATAATAATATCTAATTTTGCGTTTTTTATGTTTACAGCTATTTACATATTGGCCATGCAAAAGCTGCTTTACTTAACCAATATTACCAACTGGCATTTGAAGGAAAACTAATAATGAGATTTGATGACACCAATCCTGCTAAAGAGAATGTCGAGTTTGAGAAGGTTGGTATACCTGCGCTTACAGTACAAATTTTTGTTTGTGGCGTTTGTGAAGTTAGCCGCAAATGCCTGCGCAATGACTAATTTTAGCAGCGTGGTCCGATTTGCGTCAACAGCCCTCACAACCTTGTATTAATAACAATATTAATAACGACCGTGACTCAGCTCGGCAGGTCCGAATTGATATCCCACTCACAACGCGCACGGTGCTGACATATATCAAAGAGTTAAAACACATGTCATGTACCTATACTTTAACATAAAATATGGTTTATAGACAGATCACAATCAAAATGCTATCGGTCGGCTCTGTTTTCGATAATATTGATATTGACTCAATTCGGACCACACTGTATGTGTCGGCGATGCGTGAACGAATCGTGTCTAACTTCACTCAACCGCCACAATATAATATTGGTACTGTACTTATTGAGCTTTTAATTATTTTGAATTCTTGATATCAATCATATTCTTGTATATGTAACATCTTAGCTATCGCGGTGTGACATCATTTTGTAGCGAGTAATTTTGTGAAATGGGACGGAAATGCGTAACCGTAAATATAGAAAGGATAATGTTGTTTCTTGGTCTTCCGCTGGGTACCCTGGAACCGTAACACGGTTTCGGGAGCTGTAAGGCAACCTGTGAAGAAAGAAAGAAATAAATAATGTTGTTTTTGGCCAATTTATGCCTTTTATTATCATTATTAAAAAAAAATAAAAAATTATTAGAATCCAACGGACACTTTGAATTTCTAATAACAAAATTTAGTGTATGATAATTTGTTGTGGCATCTACGTCATATTAAAATACTGGTTGTAATCCTCGTGTGATCGGGCGGGATAGTATGAAATATTTTTCGAAATTTATTTTATATTATGTATCATTTTAATATCAGATTTTTATGGGTTTAGAAGTTGCATATCATTGGCGACTAGGTAGGTACGACTCGTTTTTTTGCATAATATTAATGTGTAAGTCCATTTGTACGAAAATAATTTCCCTAAGCCCGTTTATTTTTAGTTTGAGCCTATTAGCTCAGAAACAGTAAAGTCCTGTTTTTCCCAAATGAATTTACTCATGAACATTAAAATTGTCTATTTCAGGTAATTTTAGAGGATGTCACCATGTTAGAGATAAAACCTGATGTATTTACTCACACTTCCCAATACTTTGATCTTATGTTGCAATACTGTGAGAAATTGATAAAGGAAAGCAAGGCATTTGTTGATGACACTCCAGCCGAACTAATGAAAACTGAACGCGAACAAAAGGTTGACAGCAAGAATAGGAATAATTGTAAGGTTCTTTATGGTGTACTAGCTTTCCGCCCCGGCTTCGCCTATGGAAATTTTTGAAATGTGACCTAAGAAACCGATATTATGTCACATTATCCATAAAAAGTACCCTATGTCACTTTCTGGTCCTCCCAACTTTGTCTTTGCAAAAAATCATGTCTATCCGTTGCTCAGTTCTGACGCATGACACAGACATGACATGACCACATTTATAATATTACAAGCTTCTGTCCGCGGTTAAACCGGCGTGGAAATAGATCCAAAAAGAAATAATCCTGTGGCTGTAATTTGCCCCTCCCTCGCTCGCTTTCGCGGTATAAAAAGTAGTATATGTCATTCTCTGACCCCTAAACTACCACTATGCAAAATCATGTCGATCCCGTGAAAAACAAAAACAAATCTATCCCACGGGAACCGGATAAAAAGTAGCCTATGTGCTATTCCACACTATAATCTATCTCTGTGCCAAATTTCACCGAGATCCGTTCAGCCGTTCTGGCGTGATTGAGTAACAAACATCCATACAAACTTTCGCGTTTATAATATTAGTGGGATGAAGTTTAGATACAATTATTTTTATAGACATGTTACTTCGCTTGATGTTAAGTGAATGTGGCTAGTCCATGAATGCAAACGACTTGCACAACTTTAATAATATAGACATTTTTACTTTTAACGTTCTTAAACTTTTTTTAGAAACCTTGATAGAGTTGCCATATATGATACCAGCGACCCGCCCTGGCTTCGCCCGTTGAATTTTAATATTACATGCTCACCCGATCCTGTTGATACAATAAGGAACATTGACATTATTGGTTACTGTCTCCGCTTCCAAAAAACGTAGCGTGATGTTTTATACACGAATTTATAGATTAATCAGTCTATCTATTAGTGAATCGTATCAAAATCGGTCCAGTACTTTATTCAATCTATGAGGCCCAAACAGACTGATATACCAACATCCATGGATGATAGTCGGGTCAATAATAAAATAATGTCAAAATAAGGAGATAGATTGTATAGTTTAGGTATTCTCAATTATCTTTTTGTCCTATTTACAGCTGTGGAGGAAAACTTGCAACTCTGGCAGCAAATGCAATCGGGCAGTGATATAGGTATTAAGTGCTGTGTCCGTGCAAAGATTGACATGCAGTCGACTAATGGGTGTTTGCGGGACCCGACCATATACAGGTGCAAGCCGGAAGCGCATCCTCGAACTGGCACACAGTATAAGTAAGAAATTAATATTATTTTTGTATGTACTTATAGATTTTACCCGTCATTATTATGTTATTATTTCACGGTTTCCATACGTTTATTACTCAACCACACATCAATTATGTGCAGTAAATACAGGTAAATTAAATTAAACTATAATTTTATTAAGAAACTAGCGGGCCCTGCAGACGTTGTCCTGCCCAAACGTTGGCTTGGCTGCTATTTACTTTCCTTCGTCCGTGGAAAACAACTACCACTACCACTACCACTACCACTACCACTACCCCTACCCCTACCACTACCCCTACCCCTACCCCTACTCCAACCACTACTATCATATGTCCGTCTCCTGGCTCTAAGCTACCTCCCACCAATTTTCAGCCAAATCGGTACAGCCGTTTTTGAGTTATAAATAACCTAACTAACCTACCTGGCCTACCGACTCTGGAATTAACACATTTCCGTGGTAGAAAGTAAAATACAGCGCCATCTATTGACGTTTGCAAATACATTTTAGTACACATATAAAACTCAAGATGACGCCATATATTCACAATTAAAATTTATAATTTTAGCTACCCCTACTCCAACCCCTACCACTATCCTATGTCCTTCTCCTGGCTCTAAACTACCTCCCTGCCAATTTTCAGCTAAATCGGTTCAGCCGTTCTTGAGTTATAAGTGAAGTAACTAACACGACTTTCTTTTATATATATAGATATATATAATTTGATGAAATAAAATGTTTACCAATCTCATAATTTTGCTTAATAAAATTACCTTTTTATAGAGCATAATTAAAAGTAAAGTGTAATGAAAAAGCATAAAGGCGGTAATGTGCTACTTTGTCTGTCAGAAAAAGGAGATATAAGAGCCACATCACGAAAAAAAAATCTTCACGGGTTGCCTTACAGCTCCCGGGAACCGTTGCCGGCCCCAGGGTACCCAGCAGAAGACAAAATCTTCCTCACTTTGCCGAAGATTTTTTTTTGAGGCTATACCTAACGAGTGTCCAGCTCTGTTGAGGTATGTAGATGAAAAAGCCTCTTCGTACGGTTTGTCGGATAATGTACATGGCTTTTTTATTATAAAAAACCCATTGGTACATGGTCGGATGTGGGGATCGAACCCGCGACTTCTCAGTTGTGATTGTGAGCCGATATTTTACCCACTCGACCACCGACGCCCTAGCCATTTTACGAGTATTGACAAAATTAAACAAATTGCTCTCATATCCACAGAGTATACCCAACATACGATTTCGCATGCCCGATAGTGGATTCTATAGAAGGTGTAACGCACGTTCTGCGAACTATGGAGTATCACGACCGAGACCCGCAATTCTATTGGTTCATAGATGCGCTTGGTATTAGAAAGCCGTATATATGGGAATATAGCAGGTAAGCTGCAAATCTGATATAATAATATGCTAATTAATTATATTTTAGGTACTTGAATAAAAAAACGGCTTAAATTTGAATAAATTTTGAGACAAATTGATTTAATTAATTAAGCAGTGTACGAGTTATGCTAATATCCTCTTTTTTTCTTCACGTATTGCCGCCTTACAGCTCCCGAAACCGTGTTACGGTTCCATGGTACCCAGCAGAAGACGTTTTGCCGATGGTATTTGTGAGGCTATACCTAACGAGTGGCCAGTTCTGTTAAGGTATATTTAGAAGGCAAAGCCTCTAAGTGTGGTTTGTCGGATTTTGCACATGAGTTTTTAATTAAAACATGACCGATATCCGGGATCGAACCCGTGGTCTGCCTAGTTAATACCAGAGGTCTTAACCACTTGTTTAAAATTAAAAGATCCTTTTATTTTTAAAGTCATTAATTTTCTTAGCGGGTAATTAAAAACTTCAATCTAATCCTCGAAATGGACATATTTTACAAGTATTCGAGTGTCTTTTCTTAAACATTGTTGTAAAAAACTGTAGAAGTTAACTGTTCTATTTCATTCACGGATAACTATTAAATTCTCAAATGAGGGTTACAAGCAGAGGCTTTTGTGTATGTATTACTTATGATTTTCAGATTGAGCATGACCAATACGGTACTCTCTAAGAGGAAATTGACATGGTTTGTGGATCAAGGTCTTGTTGATGGATGGTAAGTATCAAATGTTTGCAAATAATTTTAAATTTTCACTACATATTATAAAACAAAGTCGTCCGACGCGTCTGTCTGTCTAAGCCTGATTCATTCAGTAACTATTAAACGGATTTAGTTGCGGTTTTCTCGGTAATTAAGCATCTAATTGTAAATTTTCAGGGACGATCCACGAATGCCGACTGTACGCGGTGTGTTGCGTCGCGGAATGACGGTCGAGGGGTTGCGTCAATTCATACAGGCGCAGGGGTCCAGTCGATCTGTGGTCTTCATGGAGTGGGATAAAATATGGGCTATAAATAAAAAGGTATCATATTTGGCTTTATACTTCCAGGAGAAAAGGCAAGCCATACGTGCGAAGTTGCAGGCGATAATATGTTTCAACCCAGTCATGTACAAGTACATAATTATTATACAGGATTATCATGTTGTGTCTGATTTTTCTGTCTGTAATAATTCTTCTCAATTATCTTGCCCCATCGGTGGCGATCCTCTGCCTGATGAAGGGCTATGGTATTAGAGGTGCCCATGTTTTTGGACACTTGATCGGACCATCGTTTGGGGCTTCGTCCTCGAGGTCTCTTTCCCTCCACCCTGCCCATCACCACAGGCTTTTCCAAGTTGTTGCCCTCTCTTCGTGCAATGTGTCCGAAATACTGCAGAATTGGTTAGCCGTGGCTTAGACCTGATGTTCAGCTCTGACAGTATGGATACATTTGTGTGACATGCAATCCAAGGTATCCGCAAACACCAACACCGCTTTTCCACTAAGTAACGGGTTTCATTACTTTTTTCCCAAATATTTAGTTATAATATAAACATAATTGGCGCGGCTAAATAACTGTGATTTACATTGCATTTATAATATTCATAGTAAATAAAAAAAATAAGTTACAATTAGTATAAAATTATATAACTATTTTACCGTGCGTACCTCACTCCTTCTGACCACAACGAACCCAGACCCAATCTATGTCTTCTCGTTGCCTACCCGTGAGATAAGCAATAAGCATGAAGATATTTTTGTTCTAAAGTTTTTTTTTTCATAAACAGGTTATAGACCCAGTCGCTCCGCGTTACACCGCACTTGAGACAGACACTGTACCAGTGAATTTGAAGACTATATCTTCGGACAGTTCACTCAATGTGGCCTTGCACCCGAAAAATTCAGATGTTGGCAACAAAACGATTTGGGTGTCCAAGAGGCTTCTAATAGACCAAGCTGATGCAATAACTTTGAAGGAAGGCGAGAATGCCACGTTTATTAATTATGGAAATGTTTTAATTAATAAAATTCTTAGGTAAGTAATTTCCAGTGCGGACTCGTGGTCCTCCGTTTTTTGTCACAATGGTATCGTTATCACACTATCCGAACCACGCTCGTCGCTAACCTATTTTTAACTTATTTGTAAGTTCGGTGAGTTAATAGGTTAGCGAAAATCGTAGCGAAGAGCGTGGTTCGGATAATGCAAAAATAAAAAAACATCGTAGTTGCACCAGTGTGACAAAACGGTGTGACCACGAGTCGGTCGCTGTAATTTCATTATATGGTATTTTTTTAGATTTTTTTTCTTCACGCGTTGCCTTACAGCTCCCGAAACCGTATACCTACGGTCCCAGGATACCCAGCGAAAGACCAAGTCGATATATTTGTGAGGCTATACCTAACGAGTGGTCAGTTCTGTTGATGGATATTTAGATTTTTATTATATGTAACTTGTATTATAACATACATATTTCTGTTTGTTGCCCGTGTTAACAACAATCATAACACGGGCCCAACAAATAAAACAATATTGTATTATTTTTTTTTATTTAATTTAATTTACTTAAATAAATACATAATCTAATCAAATTATAAAAAAAACTTAAAATAATAACAAACTAAAATATGTAAGAACTTATCTAATTAAAGGTCGAAAAGGTCTCGCCCTAATGGCATAGTGCCAAGAACGCTGGCTGCATTTCCTCTTTGGATTGCTATACTTATTTTCTGTGCTAAGTAGGAGCCAGCCCTCTTGTCACCAGAAGCGACAATTAATTTTGGTGTTAAAGTTTTTATAAAGTCTTTTGCTGATGGACTCCATGGGCCAAAGGTTTCAACTGCAAACGGCGCAAATATGTAATCTCTTATGAGGCTTTCATATTTGTGCCGTTTAGTGTTTTCGGCAGATAAGGCAGCCGTCCCAGCTCTTGAGACAGATCCTCTCAGATGGGATGGGGCCAGTGTATCAACGCAGGTTGCATCCCATATGAGAGGTCGGCCCCTTTCCCAGGGAATGAGTGTCATTCCGTCTGGCCTCTTACCGTCGTCACGAACTACCCCATGAGGCTCTAACACTGATGGAATCTTAATAGTGTTTAGAGCTCTTTTTATTAAATCGTTTAGAGAGCTGTGACGAGGTATTCTGCCGAAACTTTTTTGACATGAAAGCCCATGGAGTCCATATTTGTCAACTTCTTTGCCACAAGGGCATTTGTGTGGATGGCAAATGGCTATTCCTATTCTAAGGGCTATGGATATTTTGAAACTATTATCATCGAGTAAAGTGGCAAGATGGTTTGATGTATATTACTTACATTACTTTTGTAAATCGCCTGCGCTTTTTAATATTTCGTTTATTTTGATTCATTAAATTTCGCTTACGAACAAAAGCAATAAATGCGAAACTAGCGCCATCTATTCGAGATATCCCTATAAATAATAATCTGATACAATTCAAATTCGCCGTCTTTGTCGTGTAACGTCACACGTGTACGAGTGACAGAGACAACGCTCTACAAAATCGCTCCCTTATCTAAAGCCCGATGAGTCATATTTTTGCTTACTTCTGTACACATGCCTAATATTATATCTTTTGATTCATAATAATATATGATTTAATTTCCTAAAAAAATATATACCTAAATAAAATTTAAGTGTCTGGGTTCCGAAACGGCTCAATGGATTTTGATAAAACTTACAGGGATCATAGTACGTTCTATATTATATGACTGTGTACTGGAATCGGGGTTGCTAAAATTCCACGGGCGGAGCCGGGGCAGAAAGCTATGATAAATGAATATTTTTTATTTTATTGAAGGTCATCTGATGGTAAAGTCACCAGTATTGACGGCACACCGAATTTGGAAAACAAAGATTACAAGAAGACGTTGAAACTCACTTGGTTGGCGGAGTCACCAAACTCGCCGCCAGTGGAAACGTATTGCGTGTACTTTGACCATATACTATCGAAATCCGTGCTGGGCAAAGATGAAGATTTCAAACAGTACATTGGGCACAAGACAAGGGTTAGTATTAAATTTTACTAGCGTTTGGTCTACAATTGGAATCAATTCCGCGTCTCTCACAGATAATGTAGTATTGGTACATGCTGTTTGTCTCTAGAGTCTAGATCATTTTCTCTTATTCGAAAATTTAAAAACATAGAGGAAGATAATACTAATATTATAAATGCGAAAGACGCGTGTTTGTTTGTTTGTCCTTCTTTCATGTTAAAACCGAGCAACCGATCGACGTGATCTTTTGTACAGAAATAGTTCATGGAGCGTCTAGACTCTAGTGGTACAAGGTGGCCTACCAGATGAATCCATCAATGAATGTGCCCGTGAGGTTGTAAAGAAACAGTGATCCATATCCATGACCTCTCTGTCAAGAGTGTTAGACCACGAACCACGCTCGTCCCGCAAACGGGCCCGAAGATTCGATTTGTATGTATTGTGACGTAAAATTCTACCATGAAGTTCCCGATCAATCGAAATTGCGTGAATTGGACAGCCAAAAAGGCAACTTTTTACATTCGTAAATAAGAATTTTATAGTTATGAGTTCTTTAATGGACATAAACGTGGATTTATGATTTTAATATTAGAAATGTGCCAATACTAAAATTTATTGGTATTTACTAATATACATCATCTTGCTTATCTAACGGATTTATGTACAAAAGCACATTTTTACACATTGTGGAGCGATTGTTAATACATGAAAACCTTCCAAGTGAAACAATCTATTCTATCTAACATTAGAAACCAAAACAAAATACATCAGTAGTTTCTAAGAATATTGCACAAAGACAGACGGAAAGGTTGTATTTAACTTCACAATACAGGCGGCCGACACCAACGCGTTTATAATTTTATTATTACATATATTCATAACCTCTTTGCTGTCAGCTATGCTATATATCTAATATAACTTTCAGTGGGAAGTGCCCATGGTTGGCGAGCCGGAGTTGTCTAAAGTACGTCAAGGTGACATAATCCAGCTACAGAGACGCGGCTTCTTCCGTGTTGACGTAGCGCCGGCGCCGCCCAGCGCTCACTCCGGGAAGGCTACACCTTTAATATTGTTCCATGTACCAGATGGGCATACCAAGGAAATGCCGGGCCTGGTAAGTTTGTTAATCATTTTGCAAATAGGTGAATGGCGGTTGCAACATTTAATTTTTTATGGATTTAGTGGACAAAGACCATTTTTCAATTTAGAATGTATGTGTGTATTGTAAATTCATTCATAACTTTAAATTGTCTATTAGGTTATTTAGCCGTATTTCTATTAGGTTTTAGATTTAAGGACTTTTGTCCTATACAAATTACATGCTTCGTGACTTCTTAAATTACGCGATAACAAAAGATAAAATAAATATATTTGACACAGTATGAATTAAAAAAAAAATATGAGAATCATTTACACCGAAGTTTTATAAAGCCCTGAAAGTCATCAATTTCACACGTATTTTCAACCGATTTTGCGACTCGAGTTCTCTTACTATATTTACTAATGTACCATTTTCTCCTATTTATCATATAGATAATTTCACATACTTTATGAAAACATTAACTACAACATAGTTTTGTGTAATTTCGCAAGACCGATTTTTGTGAAATCATTCATTCTCATGTTTCTGGTACGTGAATCTTCGCCTATTTTATTTTATCAAAACAAGTTAAGAGATATCTACAAAATAAGCCGCGCGGTTTACTGAGTTCATATTGTACATTCACTTATTTATAATATAAAATAGGACTTCAATGTCCTTTTAAATATATTGAATGATTCCAATGCCTTAATGGCACATGGAAGAGCATTATATATCTTCACATCGGGTGGCCTATTATGAATGAATCCTACAAGATTTAAATCAAGATGAGGAGCGGAGACTTGCTGGTAAAGGTATAACCATAAATATATAATAACAAATGAGCTGTGATTAATTATATCTTACAATACTAACTATAGAATAAGACTTATATTGTTACTAACAAATTATGGATCCCAGTTGCCAGAATTAAAAGTTTTATTTATTTTTCATATTTTTAATTTACTGTAATATTAAAACAAAACTTTCTCCTTTGTATAATAACTAAGATAAAACTAAATGTGTACTTAAAAGTACAATAAACCTTATTCTAATGCGATATCGCCACAGCCTAACAATATTTGCGTATTTTTACCTAATATTTCGAATCTTCTTTAGATAGATAAAATATACGGAAATGTTTCCAATCCTGGCCCTGAGCCAATCAAATCATACAGAATAATACTTAATCTAAGGTACTACCCTGGCCTCATCTGGAAACATATCCTTTAAACATCATTTAAGCAGGCAAGATTTACTCTAAAAATATTCAACAAAACTTTCTCTTTTATATAATAACAATGATAAAACTAAAATAATACTTAAAAGTACAAAAAAAACAATTTTTATAATGATTACGTTATAGATAGAATTTTAAAGAACGCTATTTCTATAGGTATCCTTTTACGTGGATTCAAGACAAGCATTTTTGTGACTATGGCACCAAGTTTTCGTAGTCTAGCCTGGTCTTTAGGTGGGATTGTGTATGCATGCACTTGTTTGTATCCCTCAATCATGTAACTTGTTATATCCCTTTGTGATACTGTTGCCTGCGGGCCCTGGAACTAATCATATTATTGTCATTAACACTGTCTGAGGGAGGTATAAATACCAATATAGCATTACGAATGGTAGGTAAAATTAAAAGAGATTGAGACAAAGTTAAGTAGGGCAGGTGGAACAACGGTCAATGACACAAAGTGTTATGTTAGTGTCGAAATAAAACGATACGTAATCGCTCCCATACACTTCTTTCTCAGTAACATAATTATTGTACCGCGTGTCTTAGTATGGTGCCATTGTCCGGTTTTCTGTCTGCCCCAGAAACATATTATAGTACACTAGCTATCCGCCCCCGGCTTCGCCCGTGGATATTTTCGAACAAAATAAATTATATCCTGTAGCACTCGGGGATAATGTAGCTTTCTATTAGTGAAAGAACTTTCAGAATCGGATTACCCCCTACATCCAAACTTTACCTCTAGCATAGACCATAACAAAATAAATGGTATTAACTCGACCAAAACAATTAGGCACATGACAGGAATGCGCTTACGGCGCCCGTTCTTCGCCTCAACTCCCAGCGCTTCCCCTATTCAAGCGTAGTGTCGTCGCTATCGGCAGTGATTGATTGAGTTTTTCGTTGTTAGTTGTTACTTACTTGTTTTTTATTGTGTTTTTCAAATGACGCCATTTTTGAAATGTGCCTAATTGTTTTGGTCGAGTAGTACTAATGCGCATCTCTTTTTTAAATGTAACTACAAAGAGTATTATGTACTTATAGTATAACCAGCCCCGCGAGCTTGACTGAGAAGAATCGAAGAATGAATCTTACTGCGAAGATAAAATCTTTCAGCGACGCTACTTTTTGTCTTGTTTTATCTCTATGGAACTTTATATCTTTCTTTTTCTAACTGAGATTTTATCTTCACAGTAAGATTCATTCTTCGATTCTTCTCAGTCAAGCTCGCGGGGCTGGTTATACTATAAGTACATAATAAATGTGGTCGGGTAGGTTTATAAAAAGTAATTTGTTTCTTCTGTCAAATTAAAAACTATTAGAGCTGCACCTACGCATACCTATTAGTATAACCGAAACGCAACACGTGGTTAGACTTGCACTTCATTCGATTTAAATGGGCGTCATCCCACCTACTAGTCAGCCCAACACGTGGTTAGACTTGCACTTGGCTGACTAGTAGGTGGGATGACGCCCATTTAAATCGAATGTTAAATGGGCGTCATCCCACCTACTAGTCAGCCCAGCTCAACTCATTTGGCGCAGTTTACCTCTTATACAAATTTGGTTATAGTTACCTCATAATTGCTAAACTTTTTGTTGTGAACTCTGCACCTCCTGTCAAAATCTGTGTCAGTTTCCTGGTTCCAATTAAAAAGGAGACTCATTTGTTGAGCAAATGTATCTAAAGAACATTTAAACAAGGGTCGTTTGGTTGTTATTTCAAACAGAACACAAGCTGCTGCCCAAACGTCAATACTATATATTTCTGAAGTCTGTAATATGATTTCCGGTGCACGATATGACTTTGCAGTTGCAAGATACCTGTAGTGTATTGAATCCTCCTCATAATGGGCATTGTCAAACCCACACAGTTTCAGAGTAGTTAGGGAACTGTTCGTTAATATATGATTGGGATGTATATCT
This sequence comes from Nemapogon koenigi, assembly GCA_963924495.1. Lineage (NCBI taxonomy): Eukaryota > Metazoa > Arthropoda > Insecta > Lepidoptera > Tineidae > Nemapogon > Nemapogon koenigi. Next base: position 8,105,518 of record OZ004647.1, on the reverse strand, counting down.
GAAAAAAAATAAATTATTACTACTAATATGTAAGAGTTTGAATTATATCCTGTTTATATTTACTATACTAGGTATATAAAGTTGATATAACTTTTATATGCAGCTTAGACATTTATATTTGCATTTTCATTTAAAAAATATTATTTAATTTAATTTTTTAAATTCCGAAAACGGACAGGGGTGAGCATATATTTGACGAGACATCTTCAGAAAGGCCAAAAACGTTTATGTCGGTACAGGACCAGCCAGGTCAAATATATGCTCACCCCACTGGGCGCGATGATGACGCCACACCTAGGTAACAAACAAAATGGTGGTCACAGATTAGATGAAATAACAAGAAAACAACTCTGTCAGTGACTTATTGACAGACAGTCTGTGGTTATTTATTTCTTTATTTGACATTTAGAAGTGATGTCACCGTTTGTGGTCAAGTGACGGAAGTATGAATTGAAGCTTTTCATTTAGTTTTAAAAAAATAAATAAATAAACAATATATTTAGTGATTGTACGTTATAAACTGTATAAAAAATATGATTGTGTATTTATTTTCGTTCACTATCATCACCACTATTATATTAGCAACACTGATCCCATTAACCCAGTTATGTCTTCAGAACCCAATGTCTACTTCCCACAATGATCCCCGAGAGCTTCATTAAACAGGTGCTTAGAGTTTATTCTGATCAAACATTGGGACAGACAGACATTATATTATTTAATTTTACATTATACTGAACCATAAATAATAGTTTTATGGCCATATTCATAAACACATTTTAGAAGCGTTTTAGTTAAAATATGTTTTGTCACTCTCTAACAAACCTGTCTTTACTAATAATAGAAAGAAACAAAACACATTTTAACAAAAAACGTTGCTAAAATACGTTTATGAATAATGGCCTTAGTCTATTATGCCACTAATTGGTATTAATTTTAAAGATTCAGACAAAATTACAGCTCTTACTTAACCTATTAGCAAATTAATCTACCACAGACTTACCTGAATGTATAATTCTATGCTTTTTCAATGTATTTACTGCACCAATAAGTTGCTTACTCAAATGTATTATTTGGCAAATATTTAAACCACCATCGCAATCACTCCAGAGCGCTTCTGATAGATTAAGGGGGTAATATTCCATAAGATGACACCAAGTTCCATTGAAATGGAATCCATTGAATACTTTTAATAAATTTGACACTTCTTGTAAAGAACACGAGGCTTGAAAATCTTTAAGAAAACATTCTTTCTCATAACCTTTATTAGGGTAATTGTTAAAACGTGCTCTGGAAATATAACAACCATATTATTAAATGCATGGTTTTAAAAGACTCCTAATCTGGCTTCCGCCATTATTTACAAAGTTGTTGTTCTCATGATGTATTATGTGGATTAAAAAGCTTACTCTGTACCATATTTCATCAAAATCGGTTCAGTGGTTTAGCCGTGAAAGCGTAACAGACAGACAGACTTCGCATATATAATATTAGTATGGATTGTAATGTATATAAAAGCATGTGATTCTTACCTCATTTGTTTAAGTACCATATAGTCACTAGTATTATTGATATGTAATTTATATATTCTCGACCACCATCCATCATGGATAACTGAAACTTTGCAATATATTCCCATTTGTACAGATATATTTAATTCTATTGCATCTTGGGCAATGTGGCTACATGAATTGTAATTTTTGTTTAATTTATTAGCAACACGGAAGTACGATGATACAATGCTCTGCTTCAGTGGATTATATGGAGTATTTTTAATGCTATCAGTCTTATTTAATGGTTTTTTTGATGTTTGATCTTCATTAGGTTTCTTTGAATCAGTCTTTTTTGTGTTTATTTGAGTTGTACTCTCTTGGTTATTTGATTTACAATTATCCCGTAAAATGGAAGTTTCAATCTGAGATCTTGCATTTATTGAATCACTTGTTCTTGCCACATTTGTGCTTACTTTATCATTAATCTTAGATTTTTCTTTATATTTGTCATTATTGGACTTAGTGCTAATTTTAGTCTCATTTTTACCATTCACATTTAAAATAGTCTTTGTTGACTTTTCCCCTTTATCTACCTTTAATTCAGTATTTTGTTCGTTTGTTTTTGCGGTTGGCTCTTTAACCAACGTATTTTTATTTTGTTTGTTAATCTTCGTTGCAATTTGCGTCACAATATTTGTTTTTACGGTTGGCTCTTTAACGAACGTTCTTGCGTTATTATTTTTATTTTGTTCGTTGATCTTAGTTGCAATTTGCGTCACATTATTTGTTCTTGCGGTTGGCTCCTTTACCAATGTTCCTGCGTTATTCTTTTTATTTTGTTCAATAGTCTTAGTTGCAATTTGCGTCACATTATTTGTTTTTGCGGTTGGCTCCTTTACCAATGTTCCTGCGTTATTCTTTTTATTTTGTTCAATAGTCTTAGTTGCACTTTGCGTCACATTATTTATGTTTGCGGTTGGCTCGTTATGTGCGTTATTATTTTTACTTTGTTCGATAATCTTAGTTAAACTTTGCGTCACATTTGTTAATGCGGTTAGTACTTTAACCAACGTTCCTGCGTCACTATTTTTATTTTGTTCGTTAATCTTAGTTGCACTTTGCGTCACAGTATTTGTTTTTGCGGTTGGCTCTTTAACTGAAGTTCCTGCGGTATTACTTTTGTTTTGTTCGATAATCTTAGTTGCACTTTGCATCACATTATTAGTTTTTGCGGTTGGCTCTTTAACCAACGTATTTTTATTTTGTTCGTTAATCTTAGTTGCAATTTGCGTCACATTATTTGTTTTTGCGGTTAGCTCTTTAGCCAACGTTCCTGCGTTATTATTTTTATTTTGTTCATTAGTCTTAGTTGCACTTTGAGTTACATTATTTGTTTTTGCGGTAGGCTCCTTAACCAACGTTCCTGCGTTATTTAGAGTTTGTTCGATAATCTTAGTTGCACTTTGTGTCATATTATTTGTTTTTGCGGTTAGCTCTTTAACCAAGGTTCCTGCGTTATTTAGAGATTGTTCGATAATCTTAGTTGTACTTTGTGTCATATTATTTGTTTTTGCGGTTGGCTCTTTAACCAACGTATTTTTATTTTGTTCGTTAATCTTAGTTGCACTTTGCGTCACATTATTTGTTTTTGCGGTTGGCTCTTTAAGCAACGTTCCTGCGTTATTATTTTTATTTTGTTCATTAGTCTTAGTTGAGCTTTGCGTTACATTATTTGTTTTTGCGGTAGGCTCCTTAACCAACGTTCCTGCGTTATTTAGAGTTTGTTCGATAATCTTAGTTGCACTTTGTGTCATATTATTTGTTTTTGCGGTTAGCTCTTTAACCAAGGTTCCTGCGTTATTTAGAGTTTGTTCGATAATCTTAGTTGTACTTTGTGTCATATTATTTGTTTTTGCGGTTGGCTCTTTAACCAACGTATTTTTATTTTGTTCGTTAATCTTAGTTGCACTTTGCGTCACATTATTTGTTTTTGCGGTTGGCTCTTTAAGCAACGTTCCTGCGTTATTATTTTTATTTTGTTCATTAGTCTTAGTTGCACTTTGAGTTACATTATTTGTTTTTGAAGTTGGCTCCTTAAGCAACGTTCCTGCGTTATTATTTTTATTTTGTTCATTAGTCTTAGTTGAGCTTTGCGTTACATTATTTGTTTTTGCGGTAGGCTCCTTAACAAACGTTCCTGCGTTATTTAGAGTTTGTTCGATAATCTTAGTTGCACTTTGTGTCATATTATTTGTTTTTGCGGTTAGCTCTTTAACCAAGGTTCCTGCGTTATTTAGAGTTTGTTCGATAATCTTAGTTGCACTTTGTGTCATATTATTTGTTGTTGCGGTTAGCTCTTTAACCAACGTTCCTGCGTTATTTTTATTTTGTTCCTTAATCTTAGTTGCACTTTGCGCCACATTATTTGTTTTTGCTGTAGGCTCCTTAACCAACGTTCTTACGTTATCTTTTTGATTTTGTTCGATAATCTTATTTGCACTTTGCGTCGCATTATTTGATTTTACGATTGACACCTTGACCAACGTTCCTGCGTTGTTTTTATTCTGTAAGTTTTTATGTTTTCGATCTTTACAATCAATGTTTTTATCGTGCGGCTTTAACTTTTCTATCTTCGTGTTTAGCTCGTTAGTTTTGTGAACATTTTCATTATTTTTGTTTTTCTGATACTTGTGATTATCAATACAGTTTGTATTTATTTTCTCACTTGACGCTAAAGTTAATTTTTTTTCATATGTGTAACTTATATTTCCACTCTTTGAACATTGCTGTTTAACTTCAGCTTCTATGTTTATCTTTTGTTGATTAGCATTACTGTTTGTAATTATTTGTTCACTTATTCCATGTTTGTTTTCATTATTTGGTTTTACATTTAATTGGTTAGCGTAACACTTTGTTTTATTATAATTTTTGGCTTCTTCGTTTAAAGTTTTTATATTATTATTTTGGATAGAAGTTATACTTTCACTTCTTTGCTCGGAGGCATTTACGATTTGTAAATTTGCCTTGTAATTTTTCGGCTTGTTACTTAAATTTTTATTACGTGATTTTATATTTGATTGCTCAGCAAACCCTTTCGATTTATCGTCGAGTTTTATATTTTCAGCAAACGTTAACTTTGTTTCTTTTCTTTGGTCTTCTAACTTAGGTTGTATTTCTTTTATCCTGTTTATATGTTCAGCGCTTTGTATATTATTATCTTTTTGATTATTGGATTGTATGTCTGAGGATTTTGGATCTTTTTCCAAAAGTTTTCCACGGTTGCCTTTGTCACCTGTTTTTACACCGGCCGACGACTTTGGCTCAGTATTTCGGGCATGTTTCGTTTTGTCTCTTAAATCTTGTAGAACTAATGTCTCCATTTCTTTAACAAATGCTAAAGTTTCACGCTTTTGATCAGTACTATTTGTGAATATTGACCGATTATGTTTCTCCAATTTATCTTTTTCGATTGGCATCATATTTTGTTGCAGATTTTCATTAAGAGATTTGATATGAACGTTTTGCATCACACTGTGTTTTATTGCATCGTGTTTCTTGGAGGTTTTTAAATTTTCATTTTGTTGTTCAAATATGGCTTTTTCATTTGGCATCATATTTTCTTCAAGTTTTTCGACAGAAGATATTATGTAAACTTTTTGCTTCACATAATTTTCTTTTATTATAATGTTATCCTCATTTTTTCGTTTCATATTTGTTTTGTTGGCCAATATTTGCGTGTTATTGTTATTGGTTTTTATGTTTGACAATTTCGTATTTGTTGGGTGAATAGAATAATCATTTACACTTCGTGTCTTGTCATGTTTTTGACTTTTAAATTTAGGGTTTTCTTCCATTATCTTGCTTGTATTTTCAATATAGTGGTTTGCATTGGTCGATTTCTTATTCATATTTTGATCACACATTAATGGTATTTCGTTACCACCCTGAGATTTAATATTATTTTCCTTTTGGTCGTACGATGTGGGCATTTGTTTTTTGATCGCTTTTATGTTTTCATTATTATGTTGTTCAATCAAAATTTGCGCCACATTTTCAGTTTTGTCTCTGTCACCAGGTTTTCCATTTAAATAATATATTGTATTCATTGGCGCAGTTTTAGGTTGGGACTTCTTTCTTAGTTCATTTGTCTGTTGTACTGTGGAGTTTTGTTTATAAATGGAGCTTACACTTTTGTATATGGTTTTATTATGTGTATCTTCATCGCAGACCTTTTTGTTTTGCGATTTTGTAAGTATCATTTGGGTACATGCTAAAGTTCCAGTGGTATGGTCTTGTTTTGATATATATGTTTCTACACGGGTTTCTTCGCTTAAAGTTTCTCGTTTACCTCCGTTTGTTTTTATACAGTTACTAATTTGTTTGTCCGACAGATTTGATTGTATTTGTTGGTTTGAACAATTTAATGATTTCTGATTAGGGGTCTTTATTTGACTTAAAAGTTCTATTAATTCTTCACTACTAATCTTATAGGAATCGTTAATTGTAATATCAGTGTTTGCCTTTGGTTTATTTTGGTTGGCTTTGTTATCAAATTTTGATTCGATTAACTTTGTGTTGCACAGACTTTTAAGCACATTTTGTTTACTAGATTCATCTCTGTTTTTATTACGGCCTTTTATATTTGGTACTATTTTCTTAGTTTGTTCGTTAAATGACGCATGTTTTTTGTAACGTTTGTTTACATCACCAGTACTTTGTTTTAAATTTTCGACATTTGTTAAATAGTACTTTGTTTGGATATTAGATTTATCTTGCAATCCTTCATATTTTTCTTTTAATGTTTTTACTTTCATATACTGTTTCAACCTCTCTTTTGCTTTCACAACCTTGCCCCTACTACTACTCGGATTCAAATTAGCGTTTGCGTAATTATTATTAGAACTTCTTGGTATATTACTTTCTTTATTTCTAGATTTTTCGTCAATAATTTCGACGATTCTTTCATGTTTTGTTTCTCGATATTTCGAACTTGTACTTGCTTGCGAGGCGGATAATTTTGTTTTAATCACGCTATCATATTGTAAGTGCGTGTTACCAGCTTTAACAAAATTCTCCTTAGATTTTAAGTGTTTATTTTTCGTTATTTTTATTTTATTGTCGCAGTTATTTTCAATTCTTATTTCCAAAGACTTTTTATTTTCTAACATATCAGTTCTTTTATTTACATGTCTATGTTTAGCGCCTTGATGAATATGCCGCTGCAATTTATTATCTTTCGTAACTCTTATTTCATTACGACTAGTTATACTAGTCTTTACTGCACCTGCATAATTTGGTTGTATTTTGCTGACTTTCGCTTCAGCTTCATACTGCTGTCGTACGTGTTTTAAAAGTTTAATAACACCTTCTTTGGTGTAGTTGGTCTTACTACGAGTATCATTTGTTTTTAAGTTCTTTCTCTTTGATGGTGGCACATACTTAGGTTCTTTTTTGGTAGAATGTTTGTTATTTTTGGTACTGTTGTCTTTGTCTAAGTTTGTTTTTACGTTCTTTCTTTTCGACGGTGGCACATACTTTGGTTTCCTTTTGATAGATTTTTCTAAAAGGGAACGTTCAGGGAGCGTTTCTTTGTTTTTTTCGACTAAGGCTACTTCTTTTAAATATGTTATAATTAAATCCACATCGATTTCATCAAGAAAACTGAGGTCGACATCGGACTCCGATGTTTTGTCATCGATGTTAACAGATACATTTTCCTGTAAATCTTCTTGCTTTTCTTCATTAGAATTTGAACAAGCCGTAAGCTGTAGATTATAAATAATCCATGTTAAAAAGAGGCAGAATTATAAGTTAGTTATAAGTTCCGCCCGAATTTAATTCAAAAGGATTTCTGGGATAAAATGTAACCTATATGACTCTCCGGCTCTCCCAACTAAACAACAACAACAAACTCACTTTCGAATTTATAACTATTAGGACTACATGTAATCGAATTTGCTAATAATTCTCCTTTTGTTAAAATAGTACATATTAGAATTTACTTATATGGCAATGAATATTCGTCTAGAAGTAAAATTCTTACCTGGTCTTCAGTAGAAATATCTGTACTTGCTGATATCGGTATCATCACCTCATAATTTATAAACCTAGATTTTATAAAATCTCCTTCGTCTTCATACATTATGTCACTAGCATAACTATTGTGATTATTCGTTTCAACTTCCTCATCATATACTATCTCACTATCATAGTTATTGTGAGTATTAGTTTCAACTTGTCCATCATGCACTATATAAATATGAACATTGTCTTTAACTTGCTTTATTGGCATATGTGTTATTGGAACAACTATATTATTTGGACGATATTTATCATTCATTATCTAAAAGCATACAGCTACTGACCTGAAATGTTAAATTTATGTTAAATAATATAAAATATCAATTCAGTGAGATAGATCATTAAATAATTAAAAGCTCTTTGAATGAATAGATTTCATAAAGTGTGAGTTTGTTTGAAGAAGTAAACTCGGGAAACTATACTGGACCAATTTGAAAAAATCTTTCACTGTTATGAAGCTACTAAACTTTAAAGTTTATGTTTTTTGCACAATACCTCCTATCACAACTGTTTGCAAAAAATATGAGACATGGTTTTTTTTGTTTGTGATTCAATAATTTGTTTTATTAAAAAAACATATTTCGTACTATGCCTTACTAATAAATGTTGTACAAAGTTATTCAATGTTTTGTTTCCATCTAACAATCTGTCATTCAATATGATAGACGACAAAACAGTCTGAATATTGAACTGAACTACTTTGTTTACTTAAAATACAGTTTAGTTATAAAATAGTGTTATCTCTCTCAATAATATTTAATGATATATTTGTTAGAGAGTGACAGAACATGTTCTAACCAAACTTTAATTAAACAAGGTTCATTACTAAGGTGGTTTGATGCTAACTTTTCTTTAATTTTGTGCCCATAAGTAGCCTCGACTATCTCTATGCAAAAAATCACATATTTAGATTTCTTGAATTGAAACAAACTGTTACTTTTATAATATTAGTATAGAGTTAAGTAGCTTCGCGCCATGAAAAATTTATATCACTATATCACTTAGTGTTATTTATGCTTTAATGTTGTTTAAATAAGGTATTGGTATTAATTTTTAAATTACAGACATACACTACAATTTTATAAATTTGTATAGAGATTAACTAGGTGCTTCTTGAGATATTCAGTGGTGACAGACAGATATGGGTTCCTTTTAGTTACATATTCTAATTGAATAGTCTAGCTGGGCCAATGGGCAATAATAACTTGCTAAATATGGACATTGTTACTAGCACTATGGCCACGCTTTAAGAAATAAGACTGGTAGTCTTTCTTTTTAACTGTTTTTGACATGTAATGGTTATAAGTGACATCATGGACTTTGTGTTGCGGTATGGCCAGTATATAGGTTCCGTAGCTAGATAGTTAGAAAGTACATATGTACTATGAATTTTATTTTTCTTTTGTGATTTAAGTGTAATTTAATGTAGGTACCAAGTTATATATCCTAACTTTGAATTTTGAAAGAAAAATTTGAAAGTTTGGGAAAAACTGAAAGTGCTTTCTTGTATGAATGATTTAATAGGTGGTGAAAGTTAACATGGGCTCCAAAGGAGAAGTGGGCCTTAAACCTAGTTTAAAATAATTGCAAATGTTGAGATGAAACTGTTGCATGGAATATTAATGTTGGAGCTGCATAGATCAACTTCAAGATTGCACCCAGAAACAATAATTTTGAAACTTAAGAGGTTAAAATAGTTTGTCTGTAATACTGCGACTGAGGTAGCTATGTCTTCGGGTCACCCTGTTTGGACACCCATCCGTTTCCGGGACGTCTAGTTGCCATGGAGCTAAATAAGTTGAGAGTTGACAGAAGTATAATGTCAATAGTCTCCCATTCTTTATTATATTTTATTTGTATTTAGATGTTTGTATAGAAGAATACCTAAATACAAGGGGTTTCATTAGTATTAAAAATCCACCATGCTAATTATAGAAGAACCCCTATGTCCTGTATTAAAACGTAGGCTACAAAAGTAGCCTAAAAGTCCTAGAAAACTGGGAGACTTGATGACTTAAAACAGTACCACAAGGGTTTTACCTAAACTATTAGAGATAGAAAAATATTGCTCAAACAAAAAATATTCAGTAACATTGGCAATTGGCAAAAGATGGAAAATCTGGTGATTTCGAAGTCGTGATGACCCTAGAGGTCTACCTAAACTATTAAGAGATAAAGAAATGCCGCTCAAACAAAAACTATTTATAAACACTGGCAATTAGCAAAAAATGGAAAATCTGGAGACCTGATGATGGACCCTAGAAGAGATGGAGAAATAGTGCTCAAGAAAACGAAAATTATTCAGTAATAGGTACTGACCTTTCAAATGGCTATGTGCAACGGGAAAATTATTTCTTTGTTCCATTTCCACACGAGTGAAACCACGGACAGAATTAATAGTTAATAATAAAAATAAGTACTTAAACAACTTTGCTCTAACTAAATATTCAAAGGTAAACAAACAATAATCAGTTCTCACGCGCAACTTCCCAAAAAACGCGGTGAGCCGGTCATTTATACTCTTTGACAACTGTCAAATGTCGACTGATATATGAGAGACGTGACGTCTCGGTTTGTCTGACTGAGAAATTTCACGATGGAGACTTAATTTTGAGCCAAGAAAAAAGTATGTCTAGTGCACAAAACCGCTAATGTCTATCGTGACGCCTTTGTGATATACGCACGCGTCCACCAGGACGTCATGGGGAATCCAGTTTAATCCCGCCCGCGCTGTAATAGTTGTGATTAGTCAGTGATTAATAGGACATATTACGGCCGGCGGGAGCATTTTACCTACCGATCAATCGGCTTATTGTTACTGTGACGTCTATATTACTTGACATTGGCGGAATCATCAAAACCCTGATGGAGCCATTTTGAAAAAGAATAGAATAGTCTATCTACACGCTCCGGCCGCCTACACAGTCCTGCAATTTTCCATACTACGATACGAGGCGTCTGGCCGCCTGTTGTGAACAATAAATTAGAAGAGGCAAATAATCGGGCAAGAGCGAGTCTTAGTCTCTAGAGAACTTATATGGGTTCGGTTTTTTCATCGAATATACGAAACCGTAAAAAGAGCGAGTTATTAGTCGTCAACATAGAGTACTAAGCCTATGGAGGGGCCATAGACGGGCTCCCCCTTTCGCCAATTTTTTCCCCTTTGACCAGTTATACTGACAGGTGCGCAGTAATAAGTTACCTTAGATTTCGTTGGTATCGTTTTGTGTCGCGAGACAGAGCTCTAGGAAAATAGTTAATTGTGATGTTTTAAACGGGAAAGGCGATCTAGGGCGTCAAACTTAGTGTTTCCAATCATTAATTATAACTATTATGTTTGTATTTTAACATAATCACCATATAACGTAAAATCCGTTGCGACAATAAAACGACAGAAAAATACAGTGGTACAGGGGCTAATACTAGGCGTTTACCTCCCCCCTCGCCAAAAGTGGCAGAAAAAATTGTTCGGTGATTCACACCCTTCACGTCTCCTTTGGTAAATACTCAAAGGTCGTCAATGATGTGTAACATCTAAAGGACCTTAAGAATTAGTATTTGAATTTCTTTATTTCCGTTTGCGCATTTCCATGCTATTTCACGAAATTATACTCTCTAGTCTAGGAGTTAAAGATAATGTTGTGCTTGTGACTAAAAAGAAGAAAAGTAGTTTACGCTGGTTTGGAAACGTAGAAAGAATGAAGGATGAAAGATTGATAAAAAAGATGTGGCTGAAGTGAAAGGAAATACTGGCAGAGGACGACCTAGGTGTACTGTTATTGAACATATAAAAAATGAATTGATCGATGGAAATATTAAAAGTACACACAATCGCCGAGCATGTATGAAAGGTATGATGATTATAAAAGAAGCGAAAGAGGTAGGTACCTATGTCAGGATCGTAGCAAATGACATTCGATTGTCTCTGCTTACCCCTCTTGGGGTAAAAGGCGTGATGATAGATACCTAAGTAATTAAAAAGTCACTTAAAAACTAAAAACCTTCATTGCATTTGAAATACATATCTATCCAAATCCAACGATACCTCACGCGATGGAGTGCACGAAAACTAAATGTTATCCTCGATAAACAAAACAAAAACAAACGGCATTTATACTTTGTGACATGATCAGAGACAATAGCAACAACGTCTACATTTGGCGAGTTGTTTTTACTACAGTGGCTTATATTGACTCCATAGACTCCATAGACTCGTAGACGTAGGCACCTGTACAGCCTGTACTAAGAACTTTGATTTTCTTCGGTTTGTGGTGATATTTACCTTGCATTGACGTATTTTAAAATAAATTCGTTCGGTTATTGTAGCAAATACACCGCTCGCCAGTCGCACTCAGCCCATGTTTCAAAGTTTTGGCGCCCTCACACAATAGTATTTATTGTTGTTTTCGAACAAAAACGTCTCCTCAACTTATGCGCATAGAAATCTTCGCCATACTTCGTATTTCCGACAAAAACCTTATCACAAAACGTAAGGGCCCTAAATATTGCACTTGCACTTTAAACCTTATTTGAAAGTCGTTAGGGTTCATGGTCATTTTAAAAAAACGTGCATAGTCCGACAACTATCAAGAATCAATGACATCTGGCCACCACACTTAAGGGGAGGAACGAATAATTTTGGTTGATTCCTGAACTGAAATTCTCGAATTTTACGAATGCTATGAACATACAATTTGGGCATCGAAAACTAGAGGATTTTATCTAGTTTTGTGTAGGATGAAAACATGATTGGTGAAAATTTTCTCGATATCTTGAACTTTTGAAATCACCTCTTCAAAAACACCTTTTTAGTCATACGACCATACTCTGAAGGGATTTACGTTTAAATTTTATACGAATCTGTAGGTAATTTCAGTACCTAGTATTGATTAAGAAGATTGTGAACTTATGTGATCGTTTTTTAATAAATTATTTATTTGTAATGTGCCGCTTACGTCATTTATTCCGAGAAGCGATACATTATGCCCTTCTCACTTCTGCAGCAAGAACGGACAAAGCGCCGTCGTTGTCTTGCATGACGTGATCGTTGCGCTCGGGCCACTCATGCGCCCGAAACACGAGTTTAGGGCGTGGCTTACGATTAGAAATTTCTGAGTCGTTCCTCGTCTTAAATACTCAATTGGCTCCCTATTGCTCTCACATGTTATTGTGAAGGGTTTAAAATGCAAGTGCAATATTTATGTGCGTCGGTGACCGAGTGGTTAAGACGTCTGGTATTAACTAGGCAGACCACAGTTTCGATCCCGGAACCCGGCCATGTACTAATGGATTTTTGAATTAAAAACTTATTTACATAATCCGACAAGCCACACTTGAGGCTTTTCCATCTAAATATACCTCAACAAAACTAGCCACTCGTTAAGTATACATCGATGTTAGGTATAGCCTCACATACCATCGGCTGAACGAGGGAGACTTCCGCTGGATACCCTGGAACCGTAACACGGTTTCGGCTTCGGGAGCTGTAAAGGCAACCCGTGAAGAAAGAAAGACAAAAAATTTAGGCGAAGATGTCTTAAGTTATTATTATTTCTTTGGTCGCGCGTATCGTACTGTAAACATCGATGTATAAAAGTGTTTACGATTGAAGAAAAGTACTAAAATTATTAGAATTATCACATATAATTTGTAGATTTTAGTTTAAAACCAGTTTTAGGGTAAATTGAGCTATTTTTCCTATTGCATTTTTTATTACATTCAACTGCTGCTTTCTATGACGTCCGCTTATATATGACCTATTTTGTAATTATAAGCGAATTCTACTGTATATGGAATTGGAAAGATGACAGGCGAAGCTATAAGCTATAATAAGCCTGTACTGACTTGGTACTGACACAAAAACTGAAGGACATGTCAATAAAATTATAAATAAAACACACATGGCAGCTTTTATACCTTGTGGAGTTAACAGGGACACTGCGTAACTATGTCCACATTTAACATATTCCATATTAAACCAATTACAATTTGGCCTTAGTCTTGCCTAGAGCTGCGCTGCTGAGTAGGAACTTATTCGTAAAATAAACTAACAACCCCACCCCCGCCTTCGCACGGCTACAATATGGGTTTACAACAATTTGAGTACCTACATAAATATAACTACTTATTTATCTATTAGAGATAGATACATGCTACCGCGGATTTTTTTTTAGATAATTTTGTTCTACAAAATTCTTTGCTACATCATTTTGTTATATTATCTCTAACGGATTAGACCCGGACCCGTTTTATCAAAGCATACGCATGAGAACTCCCTGGGGCTAACTTTTTCTCCGACTTGATTCACTTATACTGTTAATGCTCAAACATGTTTAATACTCGTAAACCTTCCCGGTGAATCAAACTATCTAATAGTGAAAACCGCAACAAAATCGGTTCAGTAATTTTTGCCTGAAAATATTACAGACACACGCGGCGGGGACTGTTTTATAAAATGTAGTGATGATTACTTACTTACTAACGAGGCATGAATTTATACACAGAAGCAGGTCCTGCCGAAAATATATTTTTATTTAAATAATTTTCAATTGAAATGCTTCTGACATTATTAAAAACATGTCAAAGTCAATATGTATGTTTTTTTTTAATAAAGAGACGTTCCAAAATTTTAAACTTTACAGTTTTCAACTCGATTATTTAGGCGCGCCGTATCACGAACAAAAATAATCGATGCCTACGGGTGCATGAAAATAAAATATTAAAATGATCCTAGTAATTATGAAGAAATTACCAAAGATTTCCCTGTAAATAAACAGCATATTTTTCCAATTTTACGAAAAATAGGCGTCGCCATAGATTAATTGGTATCACACTATCCGACCGCCCTCTTCGCTAACGCTCCTCGCTTACCTATTTTTAACTTACATATTTGTAAGTTCGGTGAGTTAATAGGTTAGCGAAAATCGTGGCGACGAGCGTGGTTCGGATAATGCAAAAATAAAAAATGCATCGTAGTTGCACCATTGTGACAAAACGGAGTGAGTCGGTCGCTATAAAATCACGTAATAAATAAATAAATCTTTAAAAACAGTAAAAAAACCTGCTGTTATATGTTTTTTTAACATTTGATAAGTATTCAATAATTAAAGGATGGATGTCTACATCCTGCTCGTATAGATAAGAAATGAAAGATACGGTTTAAATCGCGCGTAGGACCGTGTTGATCTATAATTGTACGAAGCCAGGGGCGGGTCGCTTGTTTTTAAATTATAAGAACCAATTGATTTATTTTTTTGTAATGATAAAGAAACAAAATTAATTATTATCTGATTCACAATTTAACTATCAAAACTAAGCTATAGGTACTTATACTTAATTACCTTATTAAATATACGGTGTTGTTTTCATATCTTCGGTAGTGGTTCAGATTACCAGGAAACGAGCTTTTGAATTGTGAGATGTCTATTTAAATGATGTGAAGTTCAAATGACATGCATACAACGCAACGCAAACACAAAAGTCGGTGTCCGTATTTCGAATGTTTCATTTTCTAAAAATAAAATTACTGGACTGACTTAAATTGAATCCCGAGATAAGAGAAGATTAGGTAAGTAGGCCTATTTTTTTGTTCTACCTACTTATCAACTTCAAATACATTTGAAATTTGACTCTTGACCTTTCTTAACTAATTAATTAAATTATAAAAAAAATATCAATGAAATATTATGCTGTTGCGTCTTGTATACGAGATAATGATTCATAATACTTATAATATTATATATAATATTATGTAAATTCTATCTAAATATATGTACTTACAAAACAATATAATTTGTCTGTCTGTGTTTTCAGTGTTTACTTAGGTACTTACAACTCTTACAATTTTTTTTATATTTTTTCTCTGATTAGGCTCTGAAATGCCTGAATAAAACATACCTACTTAAAATCTGCTCTGTCTTTCATCTCCATAATACTATAATTATGGGATAGTATGCCTACCTACATAAATATCTATGGCTATGTTAATGGAATGGTAAGAAAAAATTCAGGTAGCTTACTGAAAACATTGTTTCTGAAATTTTCAAGGAATTAAAAAGTCAACCTCATAAACAATAAGGAAGTTAGAAAAACCTACTTAGTTTGGATTTAAAAAAAAATACTTAGGTACATAAATAGGTAGGTATACTTACTAAGTCAACAGCATTGTAGAATAAACAGTATAGGGAGTCGTAAGGTTTTGAGTTCAAAAATCTTCTTTTAGATGATTTGTCGAAACTTAACTGCTCTGCATTTATAACTATTAGGTGCTTGACACCACGTGGTTTTTGCAATAATTTCTTATAAATTAATTAAACTCACTAAACGTGCGAACCCCGTGCAGTCTGGCGCAACACTAACTTAAATAAACAACTAAACTAAACAAAAAACGATTCAGCGGGGAAATGCAGCCAGTATTCTTGCCACTATTCCACGCGGACCTGGTTTATTTAGTTATTTTTAATGTTTAGATAATTTTAAGCTTTTTACATATTGTGTTTTGTGTAAATAATTGAACAAAAAACTTCGAACAGAATGTAATTGTTGTTTGTGTGTTGAGAGATTTCTCGATAATATCGATAACGATAAGCTGGTATAGGAGTTCATTTCTTAAAATTTTATATATCTATCATCACGCCTTTGATCCCAAGAAGGGAAGGCAGAGACAATCGAATGCCATTTGCTACGATCCTCTTTCGCTTCTTTTATATTCATCATACTTTCATACATGCTCGGCGATTGTGTGTACTATATACATTGCCATCGATTCATATATTTGTATATGTTAAATAAAAGTACACCTAGGTCGCCCTCTGCCAGTATTTCATTTCTCTTCAGCCATATAAACCTTTCTAGTCATTCTTTCATCCTTCATTCTTTCCGTATCCAAACCAGCGTAAACTACTTTTCTACCAGCGTAAACTACTGAACCGATTCCAAAAAATATTTCACGAATAGAAAAAGCTACGATATCCCTTAGTGACATGACGCTATACTTATTTTATTTTGTTCAAAAATATCCACGGTCGAAACCGGGGGCGGAAAACTGGTTAAATATAAGTGTAAAATTTACATTGTAGTGTATACGATGTACATTTTACAGCTGTGCTAGCAGATCTGTGTGTGCTTACGTGGAAGTCGGTAACGTACATAATTTATTAATTACATAATTATTGAATTTTATTTATAACTATCACTTTGCTACGGCGGATGAGAATCGCTTTAGGACTACGCCTGGGGTCAAAATTAATTGTGTCTCATCACTGCCACTGTGGAGAGGAGGTGGATATGAGCTGGGCTTAGGCGACGCATCACAGCGCAACGACTTATTTTGCCCATATCTCTTTAGAAAGATGTGAGCAAGATGGACTATTAGAATCGATAAGATAACCAAGGATAAGATAAGATAGATCAAGATTCACGTACCAGAAACATGAGAAAGTACGATTTCTCAACAAAACCTGTCTTGCGATAATACACAAAACGGACTTCAGCAATTCAAGTGTGCAAAAAATAATAGAAATAGCAAGTTCTAGTTAATGAATCCATAAAGTATGTGAAATAATTTTTACTCGATATGTAAAAAAAATATACATTAGTCTCTTAATATATTAGAGAACTCGAGTCGCAAAGTCAGTTAAAAATATGCGTGAAATTGACTTTCAGGGCTTCATGAAACCTAGGTGTTGCTGATATTGACATATTTTTTACATATTGAGTATAGATAAATTCATATACTTTAAGGATTTACTAACTAGAACTTGCTATTTTTTATAAGTTTTGTACAATACTTGAATTGCTGACAAAAGTTATGAGGCGGCTCCTTAATGACATCATTCGTCGGGCCCTCGGCAGCATTTATAATGTGCCAGCCATTTTGGAATCTAAAGGGCTGGCACGTGATGATGGCAAAAATCCAATAAATGTCTTCGATCAATTTAAAATATACCTATCGTACATGCTAAAACATCGTTATGTACTTATTTGTTACAGAAACCATCATCACTAGCAGCGGTCAAGCAACCTGCTGCGGCGGATACTCAGGTAAGGTTTCATAGCAAAGTCGTGTAGAAAACCCCGTCAAATTCTCGAGTACTTTGAAATGAATAGGTCGTAAAATATGAAAAGTGGGTAGCCAAAACCGTGACTTGGACGTGACTTTTGGAGTAACTTAGGATTTGTCGTGCCTTGTTCAATGTGCATATGCATTGACTGACTATTTAAAATATAGTTCTGAAAACGTTATATTAAAGATATTTATTTATATTTTGTTTTCTAAAGAGTAACATATGTGTCAACGTTTTGGCTATTTATCAAAATGACAATTATTGTATTAACTTTAAGTAAACATCTACATAGTTCCAATACTTATAATATTTTTACTTAAATTACATGTCTCGGTTAAACGGAATAAAGGAGATCCCTACATTTGGGCCATTTTTTTTTTATCTTCGCGAACAGAACCGATAATATCCACAGTTGTTAGATATAAGATATAGAACTAAAAAATCGTGGTCCAGTATTTTTAGCTCTTGAATTAATAGTTTTCAGATTTTGATTTTGAACACCTATTTCAACATTATTTGTTGCTGGCAATAATTATTTAGCTGTCACTTTCAACTTGACTGACATTGTTTGACTGATTGTTTTGTTTACCTTTTTTAGTAGGTTGTTTTATTAAATATATTTTATCTATTTATATTGAATAACATAAGAAATAACGAGAGAAACAACAAAAACCGACAAAAACAGAAGCTAGCTAGCGAACTGACAGCCTGACTGACTGACTGAACTGGTTGACGACGGCTGACTTAAGTAGATACGTTCCGAAGCGTAAACATTTTATATTAGTGTTACTAGTGTTTAAAACATTATAAGTAAAATACGTGTAAAATACGGCCGCTAAAAATATAAGATTAATTTATTTTGGTTCGCCCATTTGTGACCTTTATTAATATATATACTTGATGTCGGCACTCGGTTGGTGCCAGACATTGCCCGACACTAGCCCAACTATGTAGGTATGGTAATATGTTGATCTCCTTTGAAAGGAAACATAATAATGTGAGATATCTTTAAAAATATACACCGTTATTCATAAAGGTTTATTAGCAACGTTTTTGTTAAAATGTGTTTTGTTTCTTTCTATTATTAGTAAAGACAGGGTTGTTAGAGAGTGACAAAACATATTTTAACAAAAACGTTGCTAATAAACGTTTATGAATAAAGGCCATAGACTTTAATTAGATACATAAAAAGTCTATTGGTGTAAAAAGTTTGGTCAAGGAGTTTTTAAACCTAGCAGGGAAACCTTACAACCATAGAGCAATACAGCCCTACAGCAAAAACTGAGAAATTCGGTATTATCTCGAACTACCGTTCACTCCGACTGTAGGTGACGGGGGATATATGTAAAGTGCGATGTAGATGCGTGTGTATGCGTGATCGCAATAATAAGAAAACCGTCTCGACCAAATAATATTTAATTTTAGGTTACAATTGATGCACAAACATTAAATGGGAAACCACCACAAGCAGTTAGCTTCGGTGACGACAATGAAATGGCACTTGCCGCTGACGTAGCCAAGCAAGGAGACGTTATTAATATTATAAATATGTGGCGGCACATCGCGTCGCGTCGATAGATGTCGCACCGTTACTAACTCATTGAAACCTGTATCGCGCCATTGAAAATATTTAATAGATTGGCATATATGCAACTTTCCAACGATGTGCGTTGGGGAGTATTCCTTTTACTCATAGGCGTTGGATTGTTGTATGTATTGCCATTTCTATATTGGTGACCCGTATGAACACGCCTGTATTCTAGACCCCGCAATGCCCCGCATCCTACTTCCACTTCACACTGACCAGACCGCCGACCCGACATGACGACAGGTCATACATCACGACAGGTGATTCAGCCGCGATACAGTCCATCACTGCTGACAAAGCTAAAATGGATGTTGGTTTTCATACTGTATCGACCTCTGGTCTGGGAAGGCAGTCATGTGGCGGCACATCGCGTCGCGTCGATAGATGTCGCACCGTTACTAACTCATTGAAACCTGTATCGCGCCATTGAAAATATTTAATAGATTGGCATATGCAACTTTCCAACGATGTGCGTTGGGGAGTATTCCTTTTACTCATAGGCGTTGGATTGTTGTATGTATTGCCATTTCTATATATATTATTCACAATGACATTTTCAATTAATTCATCACTGTAAAATGAAATTTTGGAATGATGATATTAACAACAATTATTGTGACGTTATATTTATTTTTAGGCTACAGTTGATGCAGCAGTTAAAACGCTCTTAAAATTAAAGACTAATAACAAAACAGAAACCGGAAAAGCTTATGTACCTCCATTACAACCTGCAGTAAAAGACTCGAAACCCAAGGAAAATAAAAACACTACTAACAATATGAATAATTCTGGTAATGATAAAGAACAGGCACTTGCTGCTGATGTGGCGAAACAAGGTGATCTCGTTAGAGATCTTAAAACGAAAAAAGCTGATAAGGTATGTAATATCTGCCATCATTCCGAATTCTCTAAATCGTAAGAAGATGTAGTTATAATCAATATAACTTTTCAGGCGACCATTGATGTAGAAATCAAGAAACTTCTAGAATTAAAAGCCAAGTACCAAACAGAAACTGGTAAGGCTTATGCTCCTCCATCACAAGCTACAACAAAAGGACCAAAAACGAATGAGAAAGTAGATTCTAAAGCGCAAAGTAAGAGCGGTCCTGGTAATGACAAAGAAACTGAGCTGGCTTCTGAGGTGACCAAGCAGGGAGATCTTGTCAGGGACCTCAAAACGAAGAAAGCTGACAAGGTAATACATAAATTAAAGTCAATTAAATGAGTAAAATATATTGAATATTGTATTCATAATGAATTGTTTTTCAGTCTACAATTGATGCAGCAGTTAAAACGCTTTTAGAGCTAAAGACTAAATATCAGGCTGAAACCGGAAAGGCTTATGCGCCTCCATCACAAACAGCGGCAAAATATTCTAAGGCGCCCGCTTCTAAAGGGAGTTCTGGTGACAATAAAGAAACAGAACTTGCTGCTGACGTAGCCAAACAAGGAGATATAGTTAGGGACTTAAAGACTAATAAAGCTGATAAGGTAACGCTAGATTAATATTTGAAAACAATGTTTGTTTGCATGTTTTATTGGCAAACTCAAAAATATTGTATCGCTTTCGATGTGGTTCTCCTTCTGGTAGTAAATAAACTGATCTAATATTCGATATTGTTTCATATACAAGCAAGATCCAACCAATTTATTGTGACAGAATTATATCTATCTATCATCACGCCTTTATCCTAAATGGGGTAGACAGAGACAATCAAATGGCATTTGCTACGATCTTGACATACCTCTTTCGCTTCTTTTATATTCAACATCATACCTTTCATACATGCTCGGCGATTGTGTATACTTTTAACGCTGCCTTCAATATTTTTTTCTATATGTTCAATTATTATTATTGAGCTATATTAATGAAAAGATATATAAATATATTATCGGAAAGAATTTACAACATACCTTTTGGAAAAAGTTTACATATATTGAATATTGTATTTATAATGAATTGTTTTTCAGGCTACAATTGATGCAGCAGTTAAAACGCTTTTAGAGCTAAAGGCTAAATATCACGCTGAAACCGGAAAGGCTTATGCGCCTCCATCACAAACAGCGGTAAAAGATTCTAAGGCGCCCGCTTCTAAAGGGAGTTCTGGTGACAATAAAGAAACAGAACTTGCTGCTGACGTAGCCAAACAAGGAGATATAGTTAGGGACTTAAAGACTAATAAAGCTGATAAGGTAACGCTAGATTAATATTTGAAAATAATGTGACTGTGTTTGTTTGTATGTTTTTATGGCAAACTAAAAAATATTGTATCGTTTTCGATGTGGTTTTTCCTTCTGGTAGTAAATGAACTGATCAAATATTCGATATTGTTTCATATACAAGGTGTATAAAGTTGGTACCTAAATGTGATTGTGTTTCAAATTGCAGGCTACAATTGACGCTGCAGTAAAGAAACTTCTCGAACTTAAAGCTAAGTACTTAGCAGAGACTGGAAAGGCCTATGCACCACCATCTCAGGCAGCAGTAAAAGAGGGTAAACCAAAAGAAAAAAAGGAGCCCAAAGTGAAAGAGACGAAACCGAAAGAACACAAACCTAAAGAACAGGTCGATATTAAAAATTTGAACTTTGCGGTCGATACACGGAAAGAGTAATATAGTATAAAATAGAATATATATATATACTTAGTCAGGTCATAAGTTCTGTCACATGTTTAATATGAAATAATTGAGACATATTTATTATTGATGTAAACATTTATATACCAAAATGAACTTAATAAAACACAGATTCTTATTCTAATAAAGTTTATTCAATATGACCCCTGCGATTTTGAATACAGGCCTTCAACCTGCGCGGCCAGTCGTATATCGCAGCACGAACTAGGTCCATGTCAATTTCGGTGGCTGCCTTAATCAAGGATGCCTTGAGTGACTCCAAATCAGGATGACGCGTTGAGCAGGCCTTTTCCTCCAAGTGTTGCCATATCTTGTAATCTAACGAACTCAAATCTGAACTGGAGGAGGGCCAGTCTTCGTGCCGGATGAAGTCAATTTCACGCGCCGCCAGCCAGTCTTGAGTGCTTTTCGCTCTATGAGCTGGCGCAGAATCTTGTTGGAATACCCAGCGCCTGTTATTGAACATGGTATGAGAAACAGGTTCCACAAGGTTCGTGAAGACTGTATTTTGATACACAACTGCATTTGTTTTTACGCCTTTCTCACAAAAATGTACCTCAGTTAAGCCCCAATAAGAGACTCCCAACCAAACCATGAGTGAGGATGGAAAATGGCCTCGTTGCTCGCTTCTTCACTGCTGTGTGCGTACACCTTATCATTTTGTTTGTTGTAGCTATCTTCCACATTAAAATTTTTTTCATCCGAAAAAATAATTTCCTGATGCTTGTTTCCCGCGTACCGCTTCAACAAAGCGCGATATCTCTTCAACCTCAGGTCCATTAAACGAGCTTTCAAACGATGTCCTGTTTTTCTTCGATATGCCCGAAGCCCCAAGTCTTCATTTAACACCCTTTCACCGTGGTTCTGCTTAAACCCATCTAAAGGGCCAAAAGTTTTTGCTTACGTATGGGTTTTCTTTGAATTCGCGCCCTCACAGCTTTTATTACTGCTGGAGTCGAGCGAGGGCGACCACTTCTTGACCTGGTCGACTACACTAGAGTCTTCATTGTATCGTTTGATGGTACGAATAACGAATCTATTGGTTATATTCAAATTTTTCAATATGTCAAAAATCTGATTGGCGCGTAACCGAAACGATGCAACGCAATAACCGCAACACGGTCTTCTTTAAGTGTCCACTCCATATTTAAAAATGAGTAAAATTCTAAAAAGTACACATTTTTATATTCATGATAAATTCGAATTCAATAAACTTTTTTGTGACCAGCATTTTAAATTCAAAAATTTTTATTGTGTGACAGAACTTATGTATATACAGGAATTCCCACATGCTGTAGATAAAACCACAGAGTTGTAAACATGCTTTTTTTACACATTTACAACTTAACTAAAATGCACAATAATAAGTAAATAATATATTTTTCAATACACTTGCTCGAAAAGTGAACTTTCAATGTCAGTAAACATGGCTCGTAAGTTGATTATTACGCCCTAGGGCGATTTCATTAGATTTTTTTTAAATTTCTACAAGTCCAATGTAAAGGTTTGCTAGCAAGAAGTTTTTAACATGAAAGTTGAAAGTTATGTCGACTTACATATAGAAAAAATAATAAATTCAAAAACTAAGCAAAAAATTTTGTTAAATTTATATATTCAATAAAAGTTCAACCACAACCATGCCACAAAAAGGGATTCTTGAAGAGGTATTCTTTTTATAATATAGTTTTTAAATATATTATTTATTTATTATTGTAGGTACATTTTAGTTAAGTAGAATATGTACTAATTTATATATTCCATATGCCAAAACGTGTTTTTTGCCCAAGCGTTTTTCTTGTACATAATTTATTTGTACCAATGTTCACAGTCACCAAAACCAGCGAAAGAAGACTCTTCCAGCAATGTGAAAAAAATAACGCGCTTGGGTTTGGAAGCGAAAAAGGATACCGATTTACCGGAGTGGTATTCTCAAGTTATTACTAAAGGTAAATTCTATCTTCCTAAGTAATATTATAAATGCGAAAGTGTGTTGTAATGCAACAGATCGAAGTGAATATAGCTGGAGAATCGGAGAGTGACATAGCATTAGACTACTTTTTATCCCTTTTCGAATACTTCCACGGGCGAAGTCGCGGCGGAAAGTTACGGATCTTGTTGCCGGCCCCAGGGTATCTAAATGATAATTTTTAAGCCAAAGACTTTTTTTACAGTTTGTCGGTTTATGTGTATAATGCTTACGAACGTAGAGGGTCGGTTGATAGAAAACACCGTATGACACTGGTGTGAATTTTTGGATTCCAATCTTGTAAATCACAGAACAACGGTGAATCACGTTCTTATCTCTGTACTCTGAACTCAACAAATGAACGCCCTTTTCGAGCTGCGACTGTATTCATAAAATTGTAAAAATATCGATGCACCCAGAACATTCTACTATGTACTAGAAAGTTTCGCACCGTGATGTTTCTTTTCAAACTTCTAGTCGTTTCTTGAAATGACTGGAAATATCTATGAAATATATATTGTGAATAGTAAGTAATATTATTTTATTACTTCAAAACGCACACACCAATTTGTTATTTACGGGGCTCACAGTTTCACCACATTATCTACATTATTTCATAAACTCGATAAGAATAACACTGCAGTACATATTGTAAACGTCGGCATGGAATAGTGGCTTCTTTCATTAATAGTGGAATACTGACAACATTCCCAGCTGAATTTCGATGCTGATACGATCAACGATGAATGATTCAGACCTGAGGAGATGATCAGCGTGGGGATATATTTTTTTGGCATTCGAATCACTTTTTATGCAAGAAAGTCCGTGAGTTCGAAATTGTTCGACCACCTATCCACACGGACATCTATGATTGAAACATAAGTGTTCCTAACCTTAGGACTATACTGATCCTAAAATTTTTCCATTTATAGTTAACTTTTTTTTAACTTTTTCAGCTGAAATGATTGAATACTACGACATTTCCGGTTGCTACATCCTTCGGGCGTGGTCATACGCCATCTGGAAGCATATCAAAAACTTTCTTAGCACCGAGTTCGAGAAGTTGGGTGTCACAGATTGTTACTTCCCCATATTTGTGTCTAAGGTAATCTATACAAATAAATAAAATTTAAGTGTCTGTGTATTTTAAATGTATTTATTTTAAATTTAGGTATTTACCTAAATGTGTTATGCCATTTACACGATACTAAAGTATAAATGACGATTTTTAGAATTATTGTTTGTTTGAAATAGACTCCGAAACGGCTTAATAGGTTTTGTTGACTATAGACTTGAAGCCCGTAGAAAAAAATGTATTGAATAGGTGGGCGTATCAAAAATTCAACAGGCGAAGCCTGGGCGGAGAGCTAG
Source organism: Nemapogon koenigi (assembly GCA_963924495.1). Classification (NCBI taxonomy): domain Eukaryota; kingdom Metazoa; phylum Arthropoda; class Insecta; order Lepidoptera; family Tineidae; genus Nemapogon; species Nemapogon koenigi. The sequence continues at coordinate 8,080,317 of OZ004647.1, read as the reverse complement.
TAGAAAATAAACTATCATTAGGCTTCTACAATATTGTTCAGATTATCGTAATTATGGGATAAATAATATTTTTTATAAACAGATTTACCCTTAATGCCGCTCAGGGGCACCGTGAAAATTGCCAGCCTATTGTATATATTATTAAACCGAATTTATTACCAGTTCTGCGACTGAACAGATATTTATGCTCAACAATAGGATAATTATCTACAGGTTAGATTCGTGTAAACGTTAAATGTCTAAAATAATGTTTTCAACCCAATCATACCCTAAAAATTTCACGCTCTGAATTTTGCCGCCCCTGGATATTTGCCGCCCTGGGCACTAGCCCCTAGTGCCCTTAGTGTAAATTCAGCGCTGGGTGTACCTAAGTGTAACTTTGAGAACGGTCAGTATAGTGAACTCTGAACTGTATAGATTAGATAGAGACATATGTTCTAAGGAACCATGCTGTCGATTTTAAATATAACAAAAACTGCATTCATAGATTAAAAAAACCAAATACCTACCTACATCGGGAATCGAACCCAATAAAAAAATATTTATGTTGCAGGCGGTCCTAGAGCGGGAGAAGACGCACATAGCAGATTTCGCCCCAGAAGTGGCGTGGGTAACGCACTCCGGTTCTACGGAGCTGGCAGAACATATTGCGGTGCGACCTACATCGGAGACTGTCATGTATCCTGCGTACGCTAAATGGATACAGAGTTATAGAGATCTTCCATTGAAATGTAACCAGTGGAATAATGTTGTGGTGAGTTTTGTTATTAATATCACGCTTCGTCCCATACTAATTATTGCAGATATTCATAAATTACGCGATAACTATTGTCCGAGCTTCGAAATTAAAATAGCTTAAATTAAAATAAACATTATATAACCGAAAAAAAAGTTTTATGAAGCACTGAAAGTCCGTCCTCAATTTAACGCTTATTTTCTACAGATTTTGCGAATCGAGTTCTCTCATAATGTACAATTTTCTTGTGTTTATTAAATAGATAATTTCAAAATCTTTAAGAATACGCTTGCGGTGTGGCCATTTTTTGTTTAAATGGCAGATTTGCAAAAGTATACATTCTAAATCCATGCAGATTTTTCAGAGAATTAAAATCGGTACCCCACAGTTATATCATGGGTGCTGAAAATGTAATATATAATTTTATATTTGTTAATTTTTTTATTTCAGAGATGGGAATTCAAACAGCCTCAACCCTTCATTCGTACGCGCGAGTTCCTCTGGCAGGAAGGTCACACCGCATTCCTTACCAAAGAGGAGGCAGATGAAGAAGTTCTTCAAATATTAGGTAAGTAGAAAGAAAGAAGAAATACTAATTCTTACGTATTACTATTCAGATTACGTTGGGTTGATTCAAAATTCATCTAGCTAAATTAAACATTAATTAAGTAACTTTATAAAGAAACTAGCGACTTTTTGCCAGTTATCCATATTAAATAGAACAGGTGGCAATCCACCTAGAAGTGTCACTTGTTAAAGACGTAATTTACCCACAGAATTGTACGCTCAAGTATATGAAGATCTATTAGCGATACCCGTCATTAAAGGGCGTAAAACTGAAAAGGAGAAATTCGCTGGCGGTGACTACACCACTACTGTGGAGGCTTATGTTCCAGCTAGCGGGAGAGGTATACAGGTACGATACATGTTAATTTATAACTAATATAATAAAATGCTTTAATACCAAAAGCAAAGGTAAATCCTTTCCGCACTAATGTGCCTATAATCTGAACAGTGAATATATACCATATGATTTATTACAGCCGCTCCGGTCTGGATATGACACACCAGCTTTGGCGGTACAGCGCGCCAAGCCTTGAGCCTCCGCCATCCGATTCTTGTAGCATCTTGCCACGAGTTACTTGATAATTTACATGTTCGCGACTTGAAACCAACAGCACGGTGTCAACCTCGCAACTCTCGTAACCCCTCACTTCCCCGCCGCCTCGTCTCTGCCGCTCTGTCCAGTGTCGCCAGACCCAGGGCTGCCAGGCGTATCGACTTCCTAATATTTATTTACTTGGGTTAGTTTCCCTACGTATGGCTGGCGCCACCTTGCCATTTTCGACAATGTAGCAATCATTCTGAGCATGCTTTCTGCCGCTCCCCTCGGCTCCCAACTCATAATTTTATTGTCAAATGTGACAGAAGTCGATGATGAATCGACAACTGTTACAGTTGGTACAAAACTAGATAGAAACTCCACATGCACCAAATCCCAGAAATAATGTCTGAGACCTACCAATTCAGAGGATATCAAAATAATATTTAACTGAATAGGTGTGATACGACGTGATAATTTTAGGAAGACCAAGACGCAGTTATTTAGAACAAGTTAAAGTAAAAAGTGAATGTCGAGTCGCACCAGGAAGTCAAATTGAGAGCGGAGGAGACTGGCAGTTACTCCAATGATAGATCTTAAATAAAAAAAGGTTGTTTTTAAAAGAATAATTATAATTATGTTTTATTCTAGGGTGCAACAAGTCATCATTTGGGGCAGAACTTCTCAAAGATGTTTAAAATAATTTACGACGATCCTGAGACGCAGGAGAAGAAGTACGTGTACCAGAATTCGTGGGGTTTAACAACAAGGACTATAGGTGAGTCATTTTTTTGCAACGCATGAGAAAAATAGCAGTCTGGATTTCTATATATTTAGTAGGCGCTTTATACGCGCACTAGGCAATAAAATGACATCGTTTTTATTTGTCTGCCGATTTAAATAAAACAAACAAGTCTATCTCAATACAGATAGACAAATATTATTTTTATGATTAATTATAAACCAATTTATTATTACCTTTCTAAACTCCTTAATTTTGTACTGTTGTTTACAGCTTAAAAACTTCTATCGACTTATATTCTTTTTTTTTATTATTCTTCACGGGTTGCCTTACAGCTCCCGGGAACTGTTGCCGGCCCCAGGGTACCCAGTGGAAGACAAAGTCTTCCTCATTTAGCCAATGTTTTTTTTTGAGACTATACCTAACGAGTGGCCAGATCTGTTGAGGTAAACAGATGGAAAAGCCTATTTGTACGGTTTGTCGGATAATGTACATAATTTTTTTATTATAAAAAACCCATTGGTACATAGTCGGATTTAGGAATCGAACTCGTGACTTTTCAGTTGCGAGCCGACGTTTAACCAAGTTTAACCCACTCGACCACCGACGCCCCGTATTGTTTTAAAATGTGTTCGTTTTGTATTTCCATACAATAACGGCTGTAATAAGCCTACATTTATAATATTCGTTGTCTGCACAACGTTATTACTCAATTCATAATTTTAAATAATATCCAGAATTATTTTTAACTTATTTTATTTAAGTAAAAAAAACAGTTCTAAATTTATTTAAAGAGTGTAGAGGTAGTTTAATGTTTATGTTATCTATTAATATAATAGGTAAATAATATTATAATATTCACATCTATCACACTATACCTTAATGATATTCACCAAGATGTAATCAATAGTCAACAGTTCAACACACTTTATGACAGTATATCAAAAGTATAAAATCAGACTAGTGGGCCCTGGAACATATTATCTCTTTAACATTGCTTGCAATTCTATTTTAAAATGAATAAGGACTAGATTTAATAGTATCAAGTTATCTGCCTAGTCTAAATTGACCCTTAATACCACCAGGCTAAGGCTACCGGACATATTTTTTTTCAAAGTTTTAAATACCGGTATTTTGGTATTGAAATTAAATAGGCAAATGAAGCAACAAAAATCGTTCTAGTTCTAGGTAAAAACTGTGACCCTTTATTTTAGTATGAAACAAAATTTTGGTTAGTTAAGAGCTACAACCACAGTTATTTAAGTAGGTACTTAATACTTAGTAAGTGAGTACGTCTTTCGATCTTGGACTAGCTCAATTATTTTTTACCAGTAAAAACTACATGAAACAAATTAAATTTTACAGATAGCTGTCGAAACCGTAACATCCGTAAATACATTAGAACTTGCAGAAACCTTTTTCAGACAAGCCCTCAAACAAGACTAATTCAGAAGTTACAGCTCTCAATAACTTTGAAATTGTAGCAGTGACGATAAATTAGCGCCGTTCCACCTCCGGCGTCTCGTGAACTTAACATATCCTTAGAAAAACTTAAAATTAACCTACTATTACTATAAATTATTCTTCGGTAATAGAGTGACTATAACTTGATCAATAGCTTTACATATACCATACATTAGCTATATACAAGTAGGTTTTACAAATTAAAATTAAAAAAATAAATTGTTGGCAAAACTCATTAAAATAAAAAATATCTTTGTGTCCCACCCCACCCAATGTCCATTTTCTAACACACACACACCCACACACATTTTTTGTATCCATTTTAATTATATATAGGGAAACTGTTATGAATTACCATTTGGCAAACTCTTTATTTGTTTTTCCACCACATGTACCATCACATGCTTTTCTAAATACTTCTTTCTCATACATTTATATTCACAATCTTCACAGGAATATGACACAGTGTGATCAGTAAGAACATGCCTTCTCAAATCAAGTTTAGTCGAGGACCTGTACTCGCAGGTGTCACAGGCAAAGGGTTTCGCTTTCTTGTGCGTCTGCTTGTGTTTATACAAGCGTCCACTTGTCGCACACTTGTACTCGCACATTGTACAACAAAATGGTTTTTCGCCAGTGTGAGTACGCAAGTGTCGTTTTAAATCGGCATTCGTTCGTGTTCTGAACGAACAAACGCTGCACCAAAATGGTTTCTCGCCAGTATGAATATATATGTGATTCTTCAAAAGTCCTTTGGTTGTCGACTTATACTCGCAAAAGTTACACTCGTATGGTTTTTCACCTGTATGCTTGCGCACGTGTACCGTTAACAGTGATCGTAAGGGGGTTTTGTAGTCACAAAAATTACAACTGAACGGTTTATCGTCTGTATGTTTAACCATGTGGTACTTTAACAGTGTTGTCGACGTGGATGTGTACTCACAAAAGTTGCACGAATATGGTTTTTCGCCTGTGTGAGTGAACATGTGTCTCACTAATTGAGGTTTGCGTGACGTTCTGTATTCACACATTTCGCACGAGAACGGTTTTTCTTTAGTATGTATAAACATGTGCCTCACTAGGTGACATTTCAGGGAAGATTTGTAGTTACAGTATTCGCACGAAAACTGTTTCTCTCCCGTGTGAGTGAGCATATGAATTTTTAGACTGTTAAGTCGTGAACATTTGTATTGGCAGTACTTGCACGAAAATGGCTTTTCTCCAGTGTGAATGCGCGCATGTGTTTCTAAATGTATCTTTTGTGTACATTTGTAAACACAAACGCTGCACGAAAATGCCTTCTCTCCAGTGTGGTTGAACATGTGAGTTTTCATATTACCTTTTGTTGAGAATTCTCGCTGGCAGACACTGCATGGAAATTTCTTTTGTCTTATGTAGCCATTGTTGGATTTGGTTGTACTCAGATTGTCCTCTTCTAAATTTTTGTTTGCATATGACAAGGATTTTTCTTGTGTATTATTAAAACTTTTATATGTACCACAGAAATGTTGGTTTGGTACACATAACTCCACTTCACTAATTATTGGAGTTAACTTAACTTCAGAATGTTCAGGAATTTGGTCCTCAGTTGATTCAGTTTCTGAAATAAAGTAAATATTTAGGTAGGCGGCAATAATGCTGAAGGATCATCACACTTCTTTTTCACTGCATGGCAATTTTTGTTTATTCATCTTCCGCTAGGCATACTGGGCCAAGAAAATGCAGGCAGTGCTGGGATCAGGTGACGTTGGGTATATCTATAATCAAAGACATATCCCATAACTCGTAAAGGGAGGCATTCAGTCAAATGTCATTAAAGGCTGTGATCAATATAAATAGACCTAGGGCGCCCTCTGTCAGCATTTCATTTTACTTTTCTTAAAATGTTGTTTAAAAATGTTAAGATTCATTTTTAAAAGGCTCACCTTCATAATATGTTGGTTCCTCCTTTACTGTTTGCTGTAATCTGTAACATATAAACTTTAGTATAATATATATTACATATTAAAACCAAGGGGACCCAGGTTTGAATCTCACTCATGCCAAAAATGCTAAGCACAAATTTTTCTTTTAAAATATTTGCTGTAATCAGCTTCTTGTCGTTCAGGTCGCATAGTTACAGAAGTGACATCAATTAAGTGTAGCAACAGACTTGCCACCTGTTTCGTTTTATATGGACAACTGGCAAAAAGTTACTGGTCACACCCCTGGTTAAAGGTTGTGAAGATGAAGAGGTGTTTGTTAAGTGTTATGTCTGAAGTACACATCATGCCTCAATCTCCAGAGATTACTTGCATTACTTAACAGCTGTTCAGTGGCTCAGGTTTAATTCCTGGTCTTTGATCGTTCTAGGTTTTGGATGTGTTTAATGGGTTATGGGTGTCCAGTGTCCACAAAGCCGCAATAAGGGAATCCTTATTATAAAAATTGTGAGTTGTGCACTCCTCTGATAAATCCTATCTTATCCCATCTTGTGTAACTTAAATAAACTATATATTTTTGTGTTAACATTATTATAGGTATACAAATTAATGTATTAAACCACACTAAAATGGACAGATCTCTCTTATTTTAAGATTTATTATGGTGTCTGATCTTTCCCCATCAAAATTAGACTGAAATATTGAAAATTTCCCTTCTCTGCTTTCAATACTCTGATGGTAAGATTCATTTTAAAATTGATAACTATCAACTCTTTTAGATTAGTAGTCAATCAAGCAAGTATAAAAATGTAAACATAAAAACTGATGTTAAATAAAAAAAGATTAAAGAAGTCTAACTTCTGCACCATTTTCGAAGCAAGCAGTTATTTGTGCATAGAGAAGTGTGTTGGTGGTCAAGTGGTTAAGATGAGGTAGACCATGGGATCAATCCTGGATCCCGGCCATGTACCAATGGGTTTTTATAATTAAAAACTTATATACATAATCTGACAAACCAGACTTACCATCTAAATATACCTCAACAGAACTGGCCAGTTGGCCACTCATTAGGTATAGCTTCACAAATACCATTGTCTAAAAGTGGGAGACTTGGTCTTCCGCTACATCATCCTACTAATAGAACTACTGGGTATGACAGAATAGTATTTTGTAAATAAAATTATTTTACTTTATAGGTACCTAGGAGTATTTTAAATTAAAATAAAATGCTGGCCTTATACCTTTCAATCTGTTCTTCTGTTCAATTGTTCTTTATAATCGAAACATGATTTTTTAGGTTATTCTACTCTTATACTTTTAAAAGGATCAATACAAACCTCCCGAGCTTTACCCCCAACATAGCTAGGAATGTCGAAGAATATATATGTTTATTTGATACTCACTGTACTGCTGGATATTGAGTTGGGTTTACGTCAATCTCATTCTTCACAGTCACAGACCACTCTTGTATGTGTATATTTTCACTCAAAGGTTCAACTTTCACTTTAACTAAAACTTTTTTTGGCATTTCTTTAGTGTCTTCTACAGGCATTTGGTAGGTTTTTTTCGCACATCTGTCTGCTGCCATGTCTTGTGTTTGGTTCAGCTCCTACTAAGATTTACCCGTTTAGTATTTTAATTGCCATTTTAAATTAATGCGGTATTAGGAGTCCTTATTAAGTTACTGATCGTCGTTTTTTGAGGTACCTAATTACATCGTTTTAGCTTTTTAAGAGCTATATAAAATTGAAATTTTTTTTTTTTATCGATTTCTTTGACTTGACTTTGTATCTTGTTTGGCCTCCCCCAGTGTCAGACTGACACTTAGTTTTCCGCCAATATCCGTAGAATTGAGAGAGACACGCTAGAGAATGACCGGTATGAATTGCAAAACAAAACAACTTCCATCTTCTGCATAATCGATTTCTTTGTAGTTTGTTTATTTATATTGATATGAATCAGCTGTCAGTCGCGTTCTGTCACTTTTGTCAGTCATACAAATGTTTTTTTTCTAGCTAGGCAAAGAAATTTTTCATTCATACCTATTTATATTTTATTGCAGTAGACCTAAAAATATTTATTGCTCTCAATTGCAGGTGTAATGATACTGGTGCACGGAGATGACCGCGGTTTGGTATTGCCACCTCGTGTAGCATCTATACAAGTAGTAGTTGTACCCTGTGGTATCACTGCCTCATCTACACCAGAAGATAGGAAGACATTGTTAGAAAGCTGCAAGGAACTCGTAGGTGCGCTAGTTGGTGCTGGTATCAGGGCTGAAGGAGACTACAGGGATTGGTACTCCCCAGGTTGGAAATTCAACCACTGGGAATTGAAGGTTTGTATAGAACCTCACAGCAACAATTATTTAATGTTACTGAGTCAGAGCTACATCTTGTATCAATATTGTTACAACACAATTTTCATAGACAGCCAGACAGATATACCTATTCAGTGTCCAAATATTTATCTTATATATAAAATTCTCGTGTCACGGTGTACGTTATTGAACTCCTCTGAAACGGCTCGACCGATTTTCGTGAATTTTAGTGTGCATATCCGTTAGGGTTGAGAATCGGACAACATCTATTTTTCATCCCCCTAATTTATGTTAAGGGTGGTCCACCCCTAATTTTTTTTTTATTTTTTTTATAGGTAGGGTAGGGGTAGGGGTAGTGCAGGCAAGCCAACGTTTGGGCAGGACAAAGTCTGCATAATAGGTGTATGAATTTCATGATTTTGGACCCCAATAAGATATGATAGACCAAGATTCACATATCAAAAACATGAGAAAGTATTGTATTGTATTGTAATATTTCTCAACAAAACCTGTCTTGCGATAATACACAAAACGGACTTCAGCAATTCAAGTATTGTACAAAAATTTTAGAAATAGCAAATTCAAGTTAATGGATCCATGAAGTTTGTAAATTTATTTTTACTCAACATGTAAATAAGTAGATACATCAGTAAATATATTAAGAGAACTCGAGTCGAGACGACTTTCAAGGCTTCATGAAACCTAGGTGTAGCTGATATGGACATATTTTTAGTAATTATAGATAATTTATTAATTTCATATACTTTAAAGATTTACTAACTAGAACTTGCTCATTTTGTACAATACTTGAATTGCTGAAGTCTGTTTTTGTATGGGACAAAAGTTTAACTAGCCGTTCGTCCATACAAACTTTCATCCCTTATAAAAAAGTAGCCTATGTTCTTCCCTAGGGTTTCAAGCTTACTCCGTACCAAATTATATCAAAATCGGTTCAGTGGTTTAGCCGTGAAAGTGTAACAGACGGACTTGAATACCTACATAAATATGCTTATAACTACTTATCTACTTTATTCTATACAATTCTTTCCTACATTGTTACATCTCTGACAGATTAGACAGCACAATTATACGCCATTAAAACTCGCTGGAGCTAACTTTTTTCCCGACTTGATTCACTTATACTGTTAATGCTCCCCTGCTAAATAAGATCGGTCCATGTTTAATACACGTAAACCTTCCTAGTGAATCACCCTATCTATTAGTAAAACCGCAACAAAATCCGTTTTGTAGTTTTTGCGGGAAAAGGTCACAGACATACTGCCGTGGGAAGGCTTGCCAACTCTTATTGATGGATTTGCGGGAGACTAGAAATGAATATGCGGGACATGGCCAAAAAAAGCGGGACCTGCCTACAATTAATGTACAGAAACGAAAAAAACAATTGTAATTTATTATTAATCACTTTTGTTTAAAATTAGGACTGTCTTATTACAAAACAAACTAATCATAAATAAAAAGTAGTGAGGTGTCGGTGTCACCGTGTCAATCGAGTGTGTCGCACATTTAGCGTACCGCAGACATGTTTCGCGGGACACAATATGCGGGACGGTTGGCAACCCTAGCCGTGGGGGGCTTTGTTCAAATTCAAATTTTTATTTATTGTTTCACATAGTATGGTGTAATAATAATATGGGGTCACAAAACAATGTTCTCTATGTGTTATAATATGTAGTGATAGTGATGTGAATATAATTAAACATTTTTTGCTACAGGGTGTCCCAATACGAGTGGAATTAGGTCCTAAGGACTTGGCTAAAGGCGAGATCGTTGCTGTGCGTCGTCTGAACGGTGAGAAGATCACTATCAAGAGGAGCGGCGCGGCGACCGATCTTAAAGATTTACTATTGAAAACACATCAACAAATGCTTGCCAGGTAGATAACTAATTAATCTGGTGGGTTATATAGCAAGCACAACAGCCGAAACCATAGATGTAGTATGCTGGCGCTCGACTAGATTGGTAATGTCGCGATTAGAACGAGACAAAAAAATTTATACATCAGTGTGCGATGACTTACATCCAGGCACTGCACCATGTTCTGCATTAACCATAATTAATCAAGTCTATTAAACACTATATCTACTTTAAAACAGAATATTTTACAAACATAAGTGAAATTACTACTGACGCTAGGCTGTTACAGGATTCAAAAAACGGTCTCGCTTTAACATATGCGTCTCTAATCTCTATGCGCTTTCTCTTTTGTATTGACAATCTTGTAGAGCGCCCGAGCGATTATACTAAATCTATGGACGAAACAGTTCGAAATCAGCTGTGCGAGCATGATGTACGTGTAGACAAAATCTCAGTCAGAAAGAAAAAGATATAATTTTTTTTTTCTTCACGGGTTCAGCTCCCGAAACCGTGTTACGGTTCCAGGGTACCCAGCAGAAGACCAAGTCTCCCTCGTTTAGCCGATGGTATTTGTGAGGCTATACCTAACGAGTGGCTAGTTCTGTTGAGATATATATTTAGATGGAAAAGCCTCTAAGTGTGGTTTGTCGGATTATGTACATAAGTTTTTAATTAAAAAAACCCATTGGTACATGGTCGGGATCTGGGATCGAACCCGGGGTCTGTCTAGTTAACACCAGACGTATTACCCACTCGGCCACCGACGCACCTATCTATGAGACATTATCTCTTTCTCTTTCTGACTGATATTTATGTAGAGAGATTTGTTTGCATTTTTGCATGGAGAACACAGTGTTGTCATCTCCAACATCCCATATTCCCTCGGTTTTTCATAAAATTACCCGTTTTACTATACATTCCCCTAAAACAGGCCAAATAAAGTTTATTAGCTAATTAAAGAAATGGATGTAGAGTTCCATATACTAATGTATACTTTCATATAATTACAGAGCCACGGAAGAGCGGGATTCGCGTCTGTCCCAGGTGACTGATTGGAATGCCTTCACAACCTTACTAGAGCAGAAACATATGCTGCTAGCGCCATTCTGTGGGGAAATACCTTGTGAGGATAACATTAAAAAAGACAGTGCCAGGTAAATTCTGATGATGTAGAATATAGGTTATAAGTGGTAATAAGAACTGGCATTGTTTAAATTTGAATTTATAAACTGACATTTTGTTCATGCCAGCTCCTGTTAAACAACCCTTGACCAATTTGCTTAATTCCTCATGATAGTAAGTAATATTTCTGGAACCATAATGTAAATAATGATCCTGTACATCAGGGGTCGGCAACCTTTTGCTATAGCAGGGCCACAAATGTTGCCAGAGTATCAGTGCGGGCCGCACCTATTTTTATATATACGTACATGTATTTTTTATATTTGAAATAAAACTCATAATTACATTTTTAATCATACAATGATGAATTTCGTGATTTTTCGGCAAATTTTCACAACGGAATGACTGATTTTACCTAAAGTCGGTTTCCTTTGGTATTTTTTTTCTTGCGGACGTCAGGTTTGCGGGCCGCACCTAGATGGTCCACGGGCCGCAGGTTGCTGACCCCTGCTGTACATCACTCAATTTGCTATCTAAGATACTTATTAAATATTACATTTTCATTCACAGAGTGGATGAGGATACAACAACAGAAGTGAAAGCACCGGCTATGGGTGCCAAGTCTCTCTGTATACCATTCAAGCAGCCGAGAGAAATATCTGCGGGTGACAAGTGTATATATCCAGCTTGTAACAACAAACCCAAACACTTTGTGTTGTTTGGTAGAAGTTATTAAAATAAGAGTGCTACATTTTTTTATAACTAAGATTAAATTTGTTTTTTAACAAATAATTTTCATAAATAAAACAGTTGTTTCAAAGTTTCAATATTGCATTTTTATTTTTTCACATTGGTTTACACTTTACATACAATACAATGCTAAGTTTTAAGTACCCTTAGGATTATAAAATGGGATCCAGAAATCCACAATAGAGGAGCTTTTATTGCCAGCATGGCATGAAAACTGGTTTAAAATCACAGACAGTATGTATCATAAAATAAACAACATATTCTTTCAATACGGCTCCCCATATATGTTCACAAAACTTGATTCCATGAACTATTAAAGATTGCATCATTTAAATTGAATCTTGACCTATGTTTATGAAACTTCCATGAAACCTATGCATCAAATTTTTTTGACAGTATCTTCCAATGATTTAATAGCCATTTTCTTAGTATTTAAAATCTGTGAAAACTTACTATAGAGAGTTTTCTCCATTAATTCTTTAGCTTGTACAGTTTGTTCCCAATCTTGTTTACATTTCTCTAATTCTCTGTTAACATTGGTATTTGATTCAATACATTCCTTGACAGTTTCTTTAAGGTTTGTATTGGCATTTATTAGGTGTTCTATAAGGGAATCCTTATTGAAACTATCTTCTGTCAATATAAGATAAGCATATCTTAACATAGTTCCATCCTTAAATATCTTTTTTAAAACAAACTGCACTGTATTATCATCTTTTTTGTTAAGCTCATAAGTAAAAGATTCACTTTTACTGCTTAAAGCTAATTTTAAATTGTCAAAGTATACTGTTTCACTTTCTCCGTGATCATCACTTAAGTCTTTCAATAACTTATTGTTCAATGAACCCGACCAACATTCATTATCAGCAAGCAATGTAATATCCAAAGATAACTTTTTCCATGTCACTTTAGCATAAACAGAGATATTGTTAATATCAAGTTTTGCAACGGTAACATCATCCATAGCAATCTGAAAAAAAATGATAATTCTGTAGATGTTAAACAGAAAGTAGCAATATGTATATCATGGTGAACAGTTGCATCACTGTTTGCGCTCTTAAGTGTGTTTGTCAGATTATGTACATAGGTTTTTGATTATAAAAAATCCATTGGTACGGGGCCATGATTGAACCGTGGTCCACCTATTGTACTTATACCAGATGTCTTAACCACCCAGCCAGACTTATTTTAAAATTTTATCTACATAGGTATAGATGATATAAGATTTCATGACTGACTTCCTGCACAATGGAATATTGCACTAATTTTCTATATTGTTATTATTTGCTCCATTTGTATTCACTAGCACAGTCAATATTGTGTGTTATAGATTTGGTACGACGAACAATCTGGACTCGTAAATTAGGTGTCACAAAAAAATATGGTCACATATCTATATATTTTTTATTTTATCAAAGAGCTTATAGTTATAGATACCTTCTTACTGGGAAGTTCCAATATGAATTGCCTAAGCCGGCCGAGCTGGGAAATCTTTATTTCAGCATAAAATCAATGACGTACTATAAGTAGACACGTTATACCCATACTAAATGCAGATAATAAACAGCTTGAACAATACTATAGCTACCTATTAATTACTTACGTTTATATATTCAAGCGATGAAAGGGATAGAGAAACACAGCTCAATACCGAAATCCATTTGTTAAAAAGAGATAAATATATGTTTTAAGTTGCGACACGTCATCGACGCGTGACCTTCTCCGGAGGAACTAGGGGAAGATTGTCTAAATGGAACACTCAATATTTTACTTAGAAATATTTTTGGAATAATAAAATATACAATATGTAATTAAAAAACTTTTATTTTACTAATAAATATAATGTAATAATCAATGACTTTACAACAAATAGACCATTTGTCTTTCAATCACGCTCAAACGGCTGAACAGTTCTAAATGAAATTTAGCATAGAGGTAGATTATGGCTTGGTATAGGATATTAGTATGCTACTTATTTATGTATTATGTAGTGTAATTTAAAATTAAGTCTTTAAAATTTTTTTTTTATTTTTTTTATTCTGGACAACATACAACTATACAACAAAGATTACTACAACATAGATACATATTAAAAAAATAACTGTCATATAGTCAGTGACGTTTGTTTATACAAACGTATTGTTTATACATACATTCAAAACAAGATATTTTTATGCAATTTCTAAAAAATATAGAAATAACAAATAATACAAAAAAAAGTTTACTACAATTAACTACTATTTAGAATGTTACAGATATTTTTCCTAAATATATACAAAGAATATGAAAATATGTCCACTTCGCAAAACTGCTGGTTGTGTCGTTGCACCATACGTCTAAATCTTAGAGTAAAAACTTGGCAACCAATCATATTCTCGTCTTTGGGTTCTGATTATCTCTATCCATTTTTCTCTTATTAATCCGCTTCTAGGGAGACTAAAAGATAAATAAATACAATAAGATCATAATACTATACATACAACAATAATATAATATATAAATTTATAATAATGTAAATATAATTATGTATATACATTTTCCGTACATTTAATAAAATTATATTTTTTTTAAATAGGTTCATGTAATTTATTGACAGGTCCGATATTACCAACTATCCCCATAATCAGTCGCTGAGTCTGTCGCGGCCATTTCGTTTTGTCTTCTCTATCACTCTCATACAAAATGCATCGTTCGTCTCGCTCAGGCAAGCGGCGAACTGGCAACAGCGCATTATTATTAATAAAATATTGTTATGTCCATAATTATAAAATTTCTGTACTTACCAATGAAATGAGATATCATTTCTATCCTTTACAGTTGCAGTATAATTTCTGCAAAAGCGGAACACACAAGATGTCATTTTTCTTGATGTTTTTGCGGATTATTCTACTCAAGAGAGACATGTACACTAGTCGTAGGATTGTGCGTGACTGTGCGCGACCAAATTTATAGTGGGACACTTACCTCTCATTTGCCTTGCTATAGCTTGAGCGTCAATCACGCATCTACCTCAGTTTATATAGTATATCATTGCATAAAATATACAATTCTTGTTTAGGTCAGTCAGGATGTGTAAATGTAATGTAATGTAATATTATATTGAATCTCTTTGATGAGGTAAAGTTGACTAGTATATTAGTTATCTGTGAGGTAAAGAAAGATCAAATTAAAGTCCGAAAATCTCAGATAAAAAAATTAAATTGTGAGGTTATGTTTACTTTACATATAACCAATAATAGTCTGTGCATATAACCCAGTTACTCTACTCTATGATATAACCCAAAGAGTATAAATAATCAGTCAAAACTTGACTGACAAAAACCTTTTCTATAACTAAAAAAAATATATAGAAAGCAAGGGGGCTCAACTTCCTTATAAAAAAGTGGTAACGGAAATACTCATGGGTGTGTTGCTATTTCATATATACTTAATTAGTTAAATAGGTCTGAAAACGAGATTTTTTAGCCAGACAAATTTTTAGTTTTGATTTTCTTGTTATACTATTACAATATCTGTTATAAACAAATATTAGTGATTACTGACTAGCTTTTATGAATAAATTAAGCATTCATATGGCTAATTTTAAGAAATTTTAAAATTTGTAATCTATAATGAACGAGTGATATGAGCGGAAATTACTTATTACTGACCGGCCGAGTGAATGATAAACCGGCACGCAAACAAAAATGGCCGTCGTTTGTAGCGTCTGCGCAGTGTTAATTTTTATTTTCTTTCCATTTTCATATTTATTTTACCAGTTTTGTTGCTATTTCTTAGTAATTTTTTTGTTTATTTGTTAATTTTCCATTTCGCGTTGGTATCGCGTGTGCTTAATACTTGTGTGATAAAAAAGTGCGTAGTTGTAAAGTTATAAATTATAGTGTTTTGTTTCGCAAGTTTTTGTACTATAATTAGTGTATTTTTATTTCTCGAGTATTTTACATAATGTGTCCTAAACAGTAACTTCGTCTTAATGTTTTAAGTAGGCTAGGTAGGTACATACCTACTAGATACGTAGGAATTAGTTTGGAATTTGTGTAACAGCAATTTTATTTTGTTTTTTCTTATTGTAATGTAAATAATGTCCTTTTATGATTAATAAAAACAAATCTTTCATTTTTAATAATTTATGATTTTTATTTTTCCTCAATCTTACCTAGGTAGGTACTTTTCCACATTTTATAAGTTTAAAAGGGAATGTTACTTATATTTATTTGAAGGTAAATTAAAGTTACCTTCAAATAAATATAAGTAACATTCTCTTTAGAAAGAAAACTATAATTATAGGCGACCTTTTTGTAATTGCCGCCACTTTTAGTTCATATGCGATTACACCGACGCGCTGCTGCAGCGTGTGTGTTAGTGTGAGTGTGCGCCAAATTTTTTGTATGGAGTTGGCGTTCTTCTCTCGGTAGAGAGTAGTATATTCCTTGATAGAAAGCGTATAAGTAAAAAAAATCGATCTTTATATTTTGTTGAAAACATTGGCAATGTTGACCCTGATCATCAAGTTAGCATCCGAATTTTACCGATTTGGACGTTTTTTGTCTGTCGTTTTATTGTCGCAACGGATTTTACGTTATATGATGATTAATTTAAAACATCACAATTAACTAATTTTCTAGAGCTCTGTCTCGCGACACAAAACGATCCCAACGAAACCTAAGGTAACTTATTACTGCGCACGGTCAGTTTAACTGGTCAAAGAGCAAAAAAGTGCCGAAAGGGGTAGACCGTCTGTAACCCCTCCTTAGGCTTAGTACCTACTCTAAATATTGCTCTAAATACTCAAAGTCTAAAGGCTATATACCATGACGCTATGACGACGGGTAGGGGGCGGGCCTCAGATTAAAGGGCGGGTAGAGGTATTTGTTGCTAACATTCCGAAATCGACGCGTATGAAGTCGCGGGCAACAGCTATTTGAATCCTGGAGAAGGACATAGGCTCACAGACTTCTTTTATATCAGGCGTTATAAACTATGCGCTGTTCATTTTCGTTCCTTATAGCCACTTACATTTTGTCATTAATAAACATAATATTTGCATAAGGTCTCGTTTCATTTCATCACTTTTATAAGAAAATTTAAATTATTCATCACTTCACCTGTTTTACAAACCTTCATTGATTCACCCGTAGAAAGATTGATTCATTTTGATATACCTACGGTATACAGGCCGTCCCAAGGCAATGCTACACGGCTATGCTAAAACTGTTAATCCTGCGGGTAGTGTGCGGGCTAAACCACTACCACTACCCTTACTCTAATCCCTACCACTACTATCCTATGTCCGTCTCCTGGCTCTAAGCTACCTCCCCACCAATTTTCAGCCAAATCCGTTCTTTAGTTATAAATGGTGTAACTAACACGACTTTCTTTTATATATATAGATAAGAAAAATATAATACAGCGCCATCTATTGACGTTTGCAAATACATTTTAGTACATATGTAAAAAATCAAGATGACTTTTTTTTATATATATAGATTATTACCCGTAGCGAAGTCGGGGCAAGCCACTAGTCCACTAGTAATCTATATAAATAAAAATAAAGATTCCGACGAATTGAGAACCTCCTTCTGTTTTAAGTTCGGTAAAGAAGT
This sequence comes from Nemapogon koenigi, assembly GCA_963924495.1. NCBI lineage: Eukaryota > Metazoa > Arthropoda > Insecta > Lepidoptera > Tineidae > Nemapogon > Nemapogon koenigi. The sequence continues at coordinate 8,062,681 of OZ004647.1, read as the reverse complement.
CAAAATTTTTAGAAAAGAAAAATTGGAAAAGTCATTCAGGAAATGCGGGAAAAACTGAAAGTATTTTTCTATGGGATTTTTGCATGAACTCAAGACCATAATAGGGGTGACAAATAAAAAACACATATTAAATAAATAAATGTAATTTAATGAATTCAGAGGTCTACTCCCATTTAAAAGTTGATGTTTATAATACTTATATCACATAGAATTGTATGAAAAGTTGTTAAAATACACTAAATACTAGTAGAATTTAAACAAAACATAATAAAAATTGCAAGTGCGTTAGAACTTAATTTTATAAAATAACATAAGTGAACATTATTATTTCGTCAATCTTCAGTAAAAGTTAGAATAAAAATAAATTGAAAATAAATCAGTATCGCCAAGCGTGTCTTTAATTTAATCAGTCTGAAATCAGAAAAATATTAAATTAATTTTTGTAAAGGTTAATCAATATAGTCATACAACAATAATATGGACAACTGGGTAAAAGTGGACATGTTGCTTGTGTCCTTAGCCGCATCGCAAGTTATATAGGCTGTAAAGGTTTGTTTTGCTATTTTTGATGTGATAACATCTATTGATGCGCCATAAGTGTGTGCGCGACACGCATACTATATACTTAGTTGCTTCTCCATGAGTGTGTGTACTGCGTGTCTCTATTCGACTACAGTAGGTATACTAGACGCGTCAATTTTAATGTTACATATCTGCCGGGCGTCCCGTGACGACCACATTTTTTATATTATATATGTACAATATAACACAATAGAGACTGTCACATTGCAGTTTTTGTGACATTTGGATTATTAAAATAAAGTAAATTCAGTTATTGATGATTATAATTATATTAGAAAAAAAGCAATTTTGATGTTTAAAGGTTGCCATTGCCATTTAACCATTGCCTAAAAGGAAAGTTAGAAAAAAGGGACTTAGGAGATTTATAATTTATACTACACAGTACACATTATAGTATACGGTAATATCTCCATTGGCAACACTGGACATATTGAAATACTGGCTGTTTGTTATCTTGTTTGAATTTGACGTTTTAAAATAATATTCTTGGTTATGACATGAAAAACAAAATAATTTCATTTGCCGATGATTGAAAGCATCTGAGATAATTTTCTCAAAATACATACATTATAAAAATAAACTCAATGTGACAATACCTCCCCCATCCACGATAAGTTTCGATAAATTGTTACTTTACCATTTTATCTAAGTAGTATTTATTTTATTATTCCTGAGCTGTCATCAGACAGGAGACCGGATCAGGAATTTCTGGAATATTTTAATTTTGAAAATTATAATCTAAGAGATTTAAAATAAGTTTAGTCTAATAGATACTATGTGAATCATCTGTACTTTACAGGGTTAGAGACATTTTAGTATAGTAATATATTAAAGTTTAAAGGTACCTAAGTACTGCTTATATTGTGTAAACAAACCTGGATTTTTCATTTAACTAATACCTAAAAGTAATCATGGACTCTAAACTAGTGTTATATCCCTAGTTTAGTAATATTATACACAGAAATACATTCTTGGTATGTATACCTATATATTTAATTACTAAACTAGGGATTATTTATTATTATATAAAATATTGTCACAAGAAAACCACAATAAATAGTTGTCAGTTGGATCAACTAATAAGACAAAAGTCTAGAATAATTGATAGCCAAGATAATTTAGGTAAGTTTTAATAGCAAATTATACAGGTACTTATTCTGTTGGTAAATTAAATATTTTCCTAAGTCCCTTTTTTCTAACTTTCCTTTTCCTGCAGCATTTTAATCACGTTGAGCGCCATTTCCTAAGTCCCTTTTTTCTAACTTTCCTTTTAGGCAATGGTAATAACCTTTAACCATCAAAATTGCTTTTTTTTCTAATATAATTATAATCATCAATAACTGAATTTACAATAATACTTACTCAAGTATAAGGTGATTTTGATTGCGTTATTTTATGTGTTGATTGGTTCTCAAAATTCCAAATAATACTTCCTCAAGTATAAGGTCCTAAGGTTTTCAATGATAATTGATTTATTTTATAATAAAAAAACGAATGGTGAAAGTTAAAAAAAAAAAAAATTGATGATTATAATTATATTAGAAAAATAAATCAATTATCATTGAAAACCTTAGGACAACCTTAAACCGTCCCAAAATGAATATCATATTATAATTTTTTTTTATTTGATAACCGCCTATCAACCCAAAATTAATCAAAACAACAATCATATTATACTTGAGGAAGTATTATTTGGAATTTTGAGAACCAATCAACACATAAAATAACGCAATCAAAATCACCTTATACTTGAGTAAGTATTATTTGGAATTTTGAGAACAATACCCCAAGATAAGTTTCGAATCAATGAGAAACTACCGCTGCCCTCAGCGTAATGACTCTGAATTAAAATACTACTAAATTAATCCACATAATAACCAAAATAAAAAAAAAACTACTAAACTATAAACCAAAATAACCTCAAGATCTATCTTCAACATATACACAAAAGAAAAAAAAAACAAATCCATATTTTACACATTTCCACCAATGAACAATAATAGTGGCATGTGCATGTTTTAAATAAGACGTACCTACACGAGATAAAATGTCACCGTGCATTTGCAAACAGAAACGATGAAGCCTACAAACAAAACGAGCGACCAGTCACCACCCGCTAAAAAAAATTAAACTTCGCACCCGCTGCATCATAAACCAACGACCGCTAAGTCCAATAGTGAAGGCTTTTGTTCTCGACTGTCCAGAAAGCTCACCATCCTTCATTAAAAAAAAACATGCACAAACAAAGAACGAATGCTCTTGAATGACTAGTCACAGTCTCAGCTGTACCTGTAGTCATCCAGGTAGGCTTTGCTAAAATATACTGTTCACAAATACTACACCAAACAAAAGAAAAAGAGAGAATATAAAATAATACATTTAAAGAATGCAAGGAAATTAATTACCAAGAAAAATAAATCAATTATCATTGAAAACGGAGCGCAGACGAAAATTTTATGAAACTTACATTTTGCTTTTAAAATTCATCTGATGAGGTCTTACTCTTGTTAGTGCCCTTTATTATAATTTTATTGTATTACTGTAACTCTTTGTATTTTTATGTCAGAGAGTGCCAGTGGATTTTAACCAACCAAACTACGATTGAAGTGCACAATACGGTACAAACAAATAAGAGCATAATACTGCACACAATTTTTAAAATTATTGCGCAGTATTATGTGCGGCTTTCGGTACTATGGCAGTCGTTGGGCGCCAACTATAACAATATAATTTCACACCACTAAAGAAACTCTAGGTCCGTGGGGTTCAAATGCCAAAAATTTTATTAAAGATGTATCCCCTCGACTGATCATCTCTTCTGGTGACAAGAGGGCTGGCTCCTTCCTCGCTCAACGAATCAGCATCGCGATTCAATGGGGAAATGTAGCCAGTATTCTTGCCACTATTCCACGCGGACCTAGTTTATTTAGTTATTTTCAATCTTTAGATTTGATTTAAGGTTTTTATACTAAAAACTAAAACTATACTTTATTGAGAAAGAAAATCAACAGCACATACAATAAGTTTACCTATTTAATATATTAATCTTAAAAAAGGCTAATTACAGATTTCCCTAATTATAACCAATATATTACAGAAGAACCATTGTTATACACTCAAACATTTCGTAGTGTTTGTGTGTGTATGTGCTTACAATAAAGTTTTAAAGGAATTTCAATTATGTTTAAACAGGTCAATTGATGAAAAGGTTTTATTGTAAGTTGATGAAATTCCACTAATTACAGAGTTTCTGGCGTAATTAGTTCTATAAAAGGGAGAACAGAGGAGTTCCGTGTGTCGTGTTCTTCTAACTAAGCTTCTATACAAAGACAGAAATCACGTGAGAGATGCATAGTGCAGGTTATATTATTTTATAAAATACTGACACTTAGGGAGGGTTTTCTATCTAAATATACCTCAACAGAACTGGCCACTCGTTAGGTATTGCCACACAAATACCATCAGCTAAACGAGCGATAAAAATATCTTCACAAAAAACTACCGGTAAATAATTTTTTTTTAAATCTTACCGTTTTCCCGACTATGCGTTACCGCCGTCGTATTTTGTTATAGTTTCATCATTGCGTGGATCAAAGAAAAAATGCCTCTTTGCTTTAAAATGACGACCGTTGGAGTCAGTGTGTTCTCTGTTGAAAAAAAAAACGTTAAAGTTGTTTGTGCCGTAATTAATCAAGCAATGTTGCTAATAACAAAGTTTTGCGAAAAATAATCGTTTAAATAACCAGGCCTATAGATTGGTGTCTACAGTCTACAAATACATCACTCCAGATATTATCACTTGGGGCATTTTCAACAAATCTAAATGTATGGAATATTTATATTTTTGTATAGGAACTTAAAATAATTATAGATAAGCACATAGCTCTGCAAAAATAAAAATAATATTTCAACCTACTAATATTATGCAACCAAAAATCTATTTCTCAACTACATTATTATTATGTATACTGTGATATTGTGAACTAATCTCAATAAATTACATTTAGGTGCAAACATTTGCAGAACCATGCACTTACTGTAATTGGCACATATAACTTAATTAATATATTTATAATTAAAATATATAAAGTTGGTTTCCAATAGGCATAATTGGAGAAATTATTGAATAAAAAAGCAGTACCGAAATAATTTTCGTTAGTTGTAATATGCTGGAACAGTAAGGGCACGGTAAGAATTTTGAAAAGTGCGGGTAGGTTGAAAGTTTTTAAATTAAACAATGACCTCTTTCATCATGTACTTGAAAAACAGAGACGCCATGTTGTATTTGGCAACATCGACGCCATATTCAAATATACTGTTAGCGCAGTACGAGGAAATGGGGGCTACACATGTGTTATACACGAGAAGTGCCAACATCCAACTTTGAGTTCTGTCGTTAGTACATAATCTCCTTTCAGATTTCGTCACCGGACTGGCGTTCTTCTGTTCATCTTTCGTACCTTTTAAATTTTGCACATTTTTTGTCAAGTGGCTACTAGAGCTTTTGTTCTTAATTTTCGATGGCGATTTAAAAATCGTGCTAAACGCTATCGTTTTCTCGCCCTCGCTCGCTTCGAGGTCATTCAACGACTTGGAATGCTTTTCGCTTGCGACAAATTGCGTATTGAAATTTTTGAACTTTTGTTTAACGTATTCTAGCTGCTGATCAATGTCATCGTTGGAAGAGCGAGTCAAAGTGTCATTCATATCTTGTAAGTTGCAGATTTGCTCGGTGGTCACAATACTGCACTGTTCAAATCTGAATATAAAGACGGTCAATACATAATATTAGGCCTAGACCTTCATTTAGCCGACGCCTTCAGCTCAGCGTGCGTGTGTCTAATGTAGTCCTACCTTTATTTTTAATATGAACTACACATCAACTCACCCATTATCGAAGAATGACATCCGAGACGATCCTTCGGAGCTGGCAGGCTGAAAAGATAAAATTAATCATCATGTTATAAATGAAATGCTGTTCGTTTGTAAGAACGGCTGGATAGATTTGATTTTTTTTAATTGTTCGTAATAGCCCGAATCAGGTTTTTAGGAAAAGAAAAATTGGAAAATTCTATAAAAACATTATCCGACAAACCGTACAAAGAGGCTTTTCCATCTACATACCTCAACAGAGCCGGCCATTCGTTAGGTATAGCTTAAAAAAAAATCTTCGGCAAAATGAGGAAGACTTTGTCTTCAGCTGGGTACCCTGGGGCCGACAACGGTTCCCGGAAGCTGTAAGGCAACCCTTAAAGATTTTTTTCTATAAAAATTGTAGAAAAAACAATTGTAGTAGGTGGTTTTATCTGTGGGATTTTTGTGTGAACTAAGTTAATATGGGCTCCACATTATGGGTAATTACATGTCAATATGCATTACTTCTTCTCAACATATTTAAGAAGGGACGGCTCTGGTTATATTAAGTGCAGCAATAGGTTTTTTGTTGTGGGTCTATACAAGATATCCGTCACGGCTGTCCAAAGCGCTTGTGAAAATTATAAATGCGAAGGGGTGTCTCACGTCAAAACGGAGCATAGGTTACTTTTGGCGCGCCTTGAGGGTAAGACCTACTCGTATGCCGTGACGGAAAACGGCATGACGCTCTCTTATGCCATCATACGCTCTCTACTCCCTTGTGCGTGCGTGGCGCATATGTATTTACTGGTTTTCTCTAATTATAAATTCTTTCAATAACCATCAATTTCGTAGTTTCACATCGGCCGGGCGGGCGTCCCGTGAGACCACATTTTTTTAATTACTGAAAATCTAGTTAAATCTTACCTGATTCTCCTTATCATCGCTATCGTCTTGCCGCGAGCGATTCTTGCACGCGATATGTTTACAGCGACACGCGTTCCCGCACGCCTGGTCCGCCTTCACACACCCACACATCTTGTTGGAGCACATCCCGCGACACGTACAATGCACCATACCGTCGCTGGTCCGCTTGACGGGGCGCTCCTGCTCAGGCTCAAAGTTCATAGTGAGCCGGGTGCGATGGGCCTGGACAGAGTTCTATATTAAGTCTATTTTTGGGACTGCGCGTCGCTCATTATTATACTTCATTTCAAATAACGAGCTCCTAGGTAGATAAATACTATGCGATTAAAATAAGAATAGGACTGGGACGTCAGGCTGTCCAACCAACTTCACTTCAGTATGGTATGCAAAAAATAAATTTAGGAAAATAAAACTAAAATTTTATGTCTCTACTAAAATGTCTTCTTTAGATAGATCTAAATAAATACCTACTTATGTACTAAAAACAATAAAAATATTATAATGGACTGTACTTTGGAACAACCGCTCCTACCACCAAAAGGACCCATAAATCGTCTACTGCGCAAGTATAATCACGTGGCGCGTCAAGTCCAAACTTATATGGCACCTATTATCATAGAGTAACTTATACCCTTTCACTCTTATTAAGAAACTCGAAGTAGCGACGTAGTAACTAAATTGTGTTTCGTCTCCGTCTATCATAATGAATTGCAGATTTGTTAGACGGAGACGAAATACAGTTTAGTTACTACGTCGCTACTTCGAGTTTATTAAGAAGAGTGTTTGAGTATTTAAGATTATACCGTGTTTCGTGCTATGAAATGCGATAAAGAAGTGTATGGAAAGAAATATATACATGAAAAAATATACTTAGTGTTTACTGTACTGATTCGAGTGAAGTTAGTCAACAGCCCGTCCTATTCTTATTCTAATCGCATAGTACGCAGTGAAATGCGACACACCTGACGGTACTGAAATCACTACTCACCCACCGCCGCGCTGAGTTCGGTTTGTTCGATCTAGTCTCAGAAACTGCTGTACGGATTTTCATACGATTTATGAAAATTTTGCGATAATAAGCTACCGGTATGATGATATTTGTGAATTATTTGGGTATTATTAATATTGTGCCCATGCGAAGTTGGGGGCAGGGTCGCTAGTAAGTAGTTCGTCTGTGGTTCGTATTAATGAAACAAATATTATTTGGGAGCTCATTATCTGGAATGGAGTATACAATATACGTAAAAAAAACATGTCATCACACGCCATCTACAGTTCAAACATTTGACCTTTGTAAAGCGTTCAAAAACCGTGTAGAAATCAGCAAAACAAATAATTGTTGAAACTTGAATAAAGAGTTGTTAGGACGATGTTGGGATAGCTATTAAAAATTATCAGAAGAAGCGGAAAAAAATCAGTTATTTGTGTCGATTCGTGGAAGCAATTTTTTTGTTTGTATGTCATGTTTAAACTTGACGCCTGTTGCAATTACCTAGATATAATATGATAATGAAATGAAAACTTAGACAGAAAGTCCGCTATTTTATTTCTGTAAAAAAATAGCGACTCAACTATTAGTGTATATTTTGATTTTGCCAAGTTACGGTAGCAGCACTGCTTCTAAATCTGTGGTCGATAACACTAACCAGATGGGTGAAGGACGACCTTAGGTCAGATTTTGTACTATTTGATGTGGACCTAATCAATTCAGCAGTTACGACTATACTAAAGCAGCAACACGCTACCTGAATCCGTTTAAACAGCGGCGTCTTCTGCCAGTCTGGGTCGCGTTCTTTGTCGTCATCCTCGATCTCCGTATCTTCGTCGTCGGTAGGCACTACCAGTACGGAGGTGCTCTTCTGTTTGGGTTTCTTATCACGTTGCGAAACATTCTTGTCGGCGCGCAGCTGGTTCAACTCATCTAGCAGCCTCTTCTGTAAAATTAAACGGAATATTGAAATACTAGAGCGTTATAGACAGGAGAGATAAATATTAAGATTAATTATTCGTCACAAGAAAACAACCCAAACGCGCGTCAGAAGGGATAGTTACGCGATAGAAAGAGAGGGGCCTTGTTGGTGAATATAATTTTAGGCAAATAGCATTGTGCGAGCTGAATTGCACTTTACTGAGTCGCTATTTATTTAAATGTTTTTGCGGAGATACCTTTATGTACCTGTACTATTTTAAGTCTTCTGTGGTAGTACTATCAACCAATCGGCAACAACTTTCACTTTATGGAGACTACCTTTCCGTCGCGACTTCGCCCGTATCTATTTTTGAAATTTGACAAGAATTTATCCCGAAGGATTTCCGGTATAAAAAGTAGCCTAATTCACTTTCCGGCCCTCCAACTATCTCTGTGCAATCACGTCGATCCATGTGGACTTTAAAAAAAGGACAAACAAACACATTTTCGCATTTATAATATCAGTTAGAACTAGTTACTTTTAGAAATATTGTATTGATATTGCTTGCTGTTTGAAAGTTACATAATCAGACTGCCGAATAGACTCAACATACCTTCTCCTCAAACGGCAAAGCGCGAGCCAACTGCGTCTTAAACTCCTCCTGGCTCGCCTCAAACTCTAGCGTGAGTCGATCGTACATCTCTTTAACTTGCTCGTAGCGCGCCTTGTACGTCTTCTCACTTTGGTTCTGCAGCTCCTTCTTAGAGTCCACTAATAGATCGAACAGGGTCTTCAAGGCGAACTTGGCTTCGGCCACCGATTGTATATTGTCCCATTGTGTGCGCGCCTTGTTCTCTATTTATGTAATAAAAATATAGTTAAAAAAAACTAAAAAGCACACGCTTTTGTTAGTACCGCAAATTCGAGGGGTTTACAGCCGTTGAAGAGTTCCACTATCCACCTCCTAGCTTCACGATTGTGGCTCCAACTCGATAGTAAGAAATTATTGTATTGTCACCTGAATTACATACACTTGCAGTTTTAAATCGATACGACAGTTTCTTCTACAAATAATAGATCAAGCTTGTCACATGACTAATTACAATGTACATTTTGTGCACAAGTAAAAATATAATGATAAATGACTTCTACAAATTTGCCTATTTCAATTCGATAACTAATTTAGGAAAAAAAGAATATTGTTTATAACCCACCTACGCTTGGTAATATTTAGTTTGGATTTGGTTCAATTTCGCGTAAACATAAAAAATAATAAATACTACACTAGCGCCAGCTCTTAGGGGCTAGGTTCGAGACGTTCCCCCTTGAAATAAAAAATAACAATACCTTGATCGGCAGCAATAATTTTCTGCTGGAGGTCCGATATCTGCGCCTTCCTCAGTGCGAGATCCTTCTCCAAGTTCATCAACTTTGCTCTGTGCTCTTCGGAGTCACTCTCGTTGCGCAACGACTCGATCTCGTCCACGACAAGGGCCCTGGAGAAGTTATCAGTTTTTTTTTGTGTGTCTAAATGTCGATTGCTCCCGAGTTATTAAGGTGCCTATAACGTGAAGCGCGAGCCGATAGTAGAACTGACTCTTGCGGCATTTTATATAGTTGTCTCAGGATTACCAATAAAATAACCCATTTTGACCCTTTTCCCTATACATCCCTATCAAACCATAAAAAGTATGATGCATTACCTGTACTCCATAAGTTCTTCCAAAGACTTTTCGGCCTCAATGATACTGAGATGGACTTCCAGTTCTTGCTCAATGTACTGTTGTACGGCACCCGCTTTGAGCATACCTTTGGCGTTACGCTTTACTTGAGACAACTTCTGGCGATCCAGCGCTTCCTGAAAATTAACAATTTTCATTATATTGTTACACCAGCGGAATACTAAAAAGTATGCTGTAATAGTAGAGTGGGAATCGCACTTTCTTTTGACTACTTCCGAGTGATACATACGATTTTATGAGGAAAATACAAGAAATTACTTAACAGTTTCAATAAAGCAAAACGGAAGCAACAATTTTTACTTATATTGAAGACTTGACTATAATATGGTACATTACCTTTGTCTTTTTAGGAACGATAGCCTAATGCGTGGAGCGTTGACGTGAAACCGGGAGGAACCGGGTTCAAATCTCACTCGTGCCAAAAATACTAAGCTCCAATTTTCTTTATTTAATTATTTTATACTAGCTTTCCGGGGCGTCGCCCGTATAAAAAACTAAATTCCTAGAACCCGATTGCATAGCCACCTACCGGGTCCAATTGTGAATCTAAATCATCCAGGGACCCACTCAAACACAAAAACTTTCATCAAAAAGAGCCATTTTAGAGATTTTGCGAGACTAACGCACGACAATTTATTTTTATATACATAGATTAAATCGACTCCTCATGCTTCGGAGGGCACGTCAAGCCAGCGTCTCTGCACTTCTTCTTAAATACGTCTGTTAAAGAAGTGACTCTGACCACCACCACCACCAAGGTAAGAAAAGGTGAGGGAAGACTTGGCTTAGGCCTTAGAAATATCAAAATATAGAAGTTGGTTTTAAAATATTGAAGACTTATGGTAGTTTTACCTTTGCCTTCTCCGAACGGAATTTACAGAACGGCCTCTGACCGGGTTGTAATGGATTTTTATATGAACTTTCTCGCCGCATATTTGTACGATGCCAATTACGGTACTTTCAGTGCTGTTTTTGATGAAGTTTTGATGAAGTACTTTCCGAGCAGATATAGTACCTATAAGGCTTTTCGCCTCGGCTTTGCCCATAGAAAGTTTTGAAATGTGGCATAAAAATTTATTCAGAAGGATTTCCGGTATAAAAAGTAGCCTATGTCACTCTCCGGCCCTCCAACTATCTGTGTCAATCAATCCGTTCCTGTTTTGACGTGAAAGAAGAACAAACAAACACACTTTCACATTTATATATTTATATTTTATTCTTCACGGGTTACCTTACAGCCCTCGGGAACCGTTGCCGGCCCCAGGGTACCCAGTACATTTATAATATTAGTAGAATATCTTGGCTGTACCTTAAGCCTCTTATTGACCGCCACAGTCTCCTCCATTTTCCGTTTGAGCACGTTCTGCTGTTTGGCGTGCAGGTTCTCCATCTTGGCCATGGCGGTGGCTCGCTTACGGTCCACGTTGCGCAGCCTCAGCATCGCCCGCTCGTTGTCCGCCTTCCACTTGCGGAACTTCTCGCTCTCCTCGCGCATTTGACGGATTATTTTTACCTGAAAATTCAATTCGGTTTGTGAAATAAAGGTGTGAATTTATATTTTAAATATTTTTGTTTACTAAGCAGTTGCTTTTTTATAATGAATTTTCAAAGTTTTGCCGAGAAACGTATTAGACACCCAGACAGTTTCTTTCACACACAATATATTATTGCACTTGACAGTTCTTTCTCACCTTTGTTGCTTTCATAGCCTGAAGGTCCGAATTGAGTTCTGCAATCTTCTGTTCGTTCTTCTCCTTAGTTTTGATAATGTTGGCTTGTTGCTGGCACTTTTTCTTTAGATCGGTAATTTCATGTTCCAGAGACGACACTTTCGTGCGGCGTTCGTCGTGCGTCGGATCCTTGATCTGAAAATTATAAATTTAATTTTTGTGAAGGTACTAAAATTACAAAACCGGTACATAGAAGTTATGAAAAAAAGAAGAAAAATAATATAAGTACATTAATTTTCGAGTTATTTGAAAAACACGGTAAATATTGGCCAAGACAGTAAACATAACTATTTTGCCTATCTTTTTCAAATTACATTTATAATAAATTTATTTAAAATATTATAATTAAAATATCAAAAAAGGAATATTTTTTTTAACTTTGCCAAGCTATTTTAAAAAAGTGATAACATGATTTTGTTAGATTGAAAAGTCATTGACACTGACCAGGATTGGCCAAGGCAACAGTTATTTTGCGAATTATATAAAATTAAAAATAAAGGAAAAATACTTATTTTGTATATATTTTCTTTGCATATTTTTCAAATAATAAAAACGGATGATTTTAAAAGGAAATAATGTTGTCCATTATGAAACACCTTCACTACCTACAATCACACACGTTTTGCAATCTATATTAATGTAGGATTTACTTACATTATAAGATGAAGCTTCCTTTATGCTTGAAATTTAAAAAAAATCATTACTTCATTTGGATGGAGGCTATTAGCATAGACAAAGTATTGAATTTAAAGTAAGTTCTTTTGGACTACTGGACCGATTTTCATAGACACCCGGTTCAATGATTTTATAACTTAAAAATAATGTAGGGCAATAACCAGTGTCATAGATAGATTTTATTCTATACAATTATTACCTACATGATTTTGCCATATCTCTGACGGTTTAGATAGCATACGCCATGAAAACACGCTGAAGCTTTTTCCCAGACTTCACATTCACTTATACTGTTATGGCTCGGCTCCTAAACATGATAGGTCCATGTTTTATACTCGTAAACCTTCCCGATGAATCATCCTATCTAATAGTCAAAACTGCAAAAAAATCCGGTCAATAGTTTTTGCATGAAAACGTCAGACAGACAAACAGACGCGGCGAGGTATTTTGTTTTTATTTTCATTGATGACAACAAAGGAGCTGACGAATATCAATTAAAATAAACTCGAAAAAGACTCTTAAATCTTTTAATTTCTTTACTAGCTGCCTTACATATAATAAAATTGTAAAAGATATTTAGCCTGTTTGTATCCCCCTCTCCGTTTGTGCATGCTAAACGGCTAAACCAATTTCGATGCGGTTTTCAGAGATGTATTGAGATAAGCAAGCATAGGCTAACATTTAATGATTGTTTCATTTGAATCAGTTGACAAATGAAAAAGATTTTTATAAATCGCCTATTGAATTTATCTCCGGTGTAATGTTTAAAATACATACATGAAAGCGAGGGCGTTGCAGCTATTTTCATTACCTTAGTCTGCTTAAGTTGCTGCATTAACTCGTCTCTCTCCTTCTCAAGAGACGCAATCTTTTGTTCGTTCTCTTTAAGATTCACATGATTTTCCAGCATGTTTCTATTGGTTTCCAATATTTTTTGCATTGTAGTCGCCTTGTAAGCCATCTCCAAGTTCAACTCTTGTAACTCTTGGTTTAATGCGACCTAAATATTTATAAAAAAAACATTAAATTGTATATACCTATACCAATATACTAAATATTTTCAATAGCGCGATACAGGTTTCATTTTTTTAATATTGTGAGACAGTAACGATGCGACATCTATCGACGCGTGGTGGCGTCACAAGTTTATAAAAAAAAACAAAAAAACAAAAAAACACGCTTTTATAAGCCCAAAATCGATGCGGTTACGTCGTTTCGTTACAGAATTCCTGTGGCCACCTTCCGGCTCCATAATCAGGGTCCTGGACATCATCTAGGACCAGAGTACATGTGAAGACAAATCAAACGAGCACAAACTCGATGGGGTTACGTCGTTTCGTTACAGAGTTCCACTATCCACCTCCTGACTCCATGAGCAGATCAGATCGATGGTAACAAGTTACTGTATTGTCATCCGAATTACATACACTTGCAAGTTTCAAATCGATACGATAATAATAGAAGTTGGTTGAATTCAATATGTATGTATATTACATTAAAGCCGTGAAAACTGTAATGGGTGTAACTAATATAAAGCTTGTAAAAATCAATTTTACCTGTCCCATAGCTCTCTTCTCTTGCTCCAAGGCAGCCTGATCTTCACTCATATATTCATCGTCATCCGCCTTATCTTCATCACATTCCTCATTTTTGGGGAAAGATTTGATTTCAATATCTATCAACTCTTTGTTTGTGTTCAAATTAACTGTCTGCAGATCCTCCAGCCTAGATTTGATTTCTTTCAAATAATCCACAACATTCGTTTTATCCTCGTCCATAGTCCTTTCAGCTGTGCTCAAATTATCAATAGTCTGGTTGCACTGTTCAGTCAATTCGTTCAATTTCCGTTCAATTTTATCCTTCGCGGCCTCAGCTAAGAGAGCTTTTTCGCACAGCTTTGTGTTCTCAATCAGCATGTTGTGCAGATATTCAGTGACTTGTTTGTGTTTCCTGACGAGTTCGGCATTTTTTGCCTTCTCTTTTTCCAACTCTTCGGCGAGATCTTCGTTTTGAGCGTCGGCTATCGGCATCTTCCCAAGTAACTGGAGTCTCAGTTCGTTGACTAGGTTATTCAAACTGAAATTTGAAAATTCTCATCATTAAGACGAGGAACGACTCAGAAATTTCTAATCGTAAGCCACGCCCTAAACTCGTGGTTCGGGCGCAACGATCACGTCATGCAAGACAACGACGGTGCTTTGTCGGTTCTTGCTGCAGAAGTGAGAAGGGCATAATGTATCGCCTCTCGGAATAAATAACGTAAGCGGCTCATTACAAATAAATAATTTATTAAAAAACGATCACATGCAGGGAAACATCTTCTTAATCAATACTAGGTACTGAAATAACTACAGATTCGTATAAAATTTAAACGTAAATCCCTTCAGAGTATGGTCGTATGACTAAAAAGGTGTTTTTGAAGAGGTGATTTCAAAAAACTAAGTTATCGAGAAAATTTTCACCAATCACGTTTTCATCCTACACAATACTAGATAAAATCCTCTAGTTTTCGATGCCCAAATTGTATGTTCATAGTATTGGTAAAATTCGGGAATTTCAGTTCAGAAATCATTGTGTGACTCATTCCATGCACTTGAATGTAAAATTTTCCAAATTCTAACATAAAAAATGAGAAAGTGTGTGTGTTTGTTTGTCCTTCTTTCACGACACAACGGATCGACGTGATTTTTTGCACATTTTCAGTTGCTGCTAACCGGTTTTACGTGCTCACCGAAGCACGAGCAAATTGGTGCTTAGTATTTATGACACGATTGAGGGTTGAACCCGGGTCCTCCAATTTCATTTCCAATTGCGCTATCGTATCGTATAACTAGCAAAGTTAACCCGAAAAGTATCACGTCATTACTGCGCTCCATACGATCTATATGGGCGTCATCCTTATCTTAATCTGGCTCAATATATTTGTCGAGCACTATTACATACTTTATAAGAAATACTGTATAAGAAAAGCTTCGGCGAGAGGCATGGTGCAAGGTTGTGCGTCACGCTGTGGACCGCCATGATTGACCACAACTGCTCTGCTAAGAAGATACATACCGTAAAATCTCAGCAGCCTTAGCGTCTTGGTTGATGATTGGCTTGTTGCGTATCCGTCGAGCACGATCCGCATACCTCAGCGTAGACACTGTCTCGTCCAAGTTATAGTCGGCCGGACTCACGCACGCCACCATTAAAGTTAGCGAGTTGCCTCCTAAACTGTCTGCAAACAAAGTTCATGTTAGAAAAGTTTCATTAATTTATTGTTTTTGGAGAGACGGGTTGAGCGAGATGCCTGACCAAACATGTATGAACATTTATAGAGTAGACTACTGCGTAAGGGTCTTTATGGCTGAATGTGAAATTTGAAAATGTGACAAAAATGTATACCAAGGGATTTCCGGGATAAAATCACTATGTAACTCACCGGCCCTACAACCTTTGATAAAATAAAAATATATAGAAATGTGACCTTTGACACTTTTCTGTGACACCTAATTTACGTGTCAACTGTCTCATAGATTGTCCGATTTTATAGACGTTTAATATAAATTAAAATGCCATGTTTCGCGGGTGCACCAATCACTCGAGAACAAAAACTAAATTAGTGTGGTGATTTATTAACGAAATTTTAGGACGTAATGTATCAATATTTTTATCAAAACCTCTCTGTGCGAAAGTCACATCGATCCGATGATCTGTTTTGACAAGAAAGAAGGACAAACAAACACACTTTCGGATTTATAGTATTAGTTAGGTTTAGGATTTTAAATAGTTGCTTCACATACCTTGCAACAACCTCGTAAGCTTGCTGTCTCTATAGCTGATGAAGCTGCGATTGGTGCCGTCTCCAAGAGCTGATATCACATTGCCGAGCGCTAGGAGCCCCTGGTTTATCTTCACACCTTCCTTCAATCGTTCCCCGCTCGCCTTGGTCTTCTTAATGCGTTCAGATCCAGCCAAATCTACCAAGTGGAACTTTGAGGTGGTGGCTAGGTTTCTGTAAAAGTTCGATCGAGTTAATAATGTCGACGAGTTGTATTTAAGGTTGTTATACAATCTTTATTTCATTTAATTATACAATTAAAGCCCGACTAAAACTACAATTGCATTGTATCACGTTATTTAAATTACTTGGTTGGGTGCCATTTATAGCAAAGTAGAATACCGACTTTTATACATAAGAGGTTTTTCCATCTAAATAAATCTCAACAAAACAAAGAATACCCACTTGTCACTTCTGCTCTCTTTGGCAATAACAATCGTGAACACCGCATGACTTCTACTCGACGCTTGATTCATGGCGGTAGAACCCGTGACTCTGCCCATAGATCCTCTCTCCAACACTGTCATTGTTTCCATAGTGGATGATACTGTCAACTCTGTTATACCTGTAATGAAAGATGTAAGTATGTGTGAAATAAAAAATCTCATTTGAGCATGTATTGAGAGAAGGCTTGTCATTTGCAAAGCATAAAGGGAATAATGGTTAAAAATATTTGTCTTGAATATTGTATCAGTATTGTATCATTGAATTGCCAAATAGCTCAAATCTCAGGGTGTCCTAGATTAGAATACTGGGTCGCACAAGCCAATATTAGTCTATTTGCTTTCAGATAAGGCTGACCTTGCATTGACAGTTCAATCACATAATCAGGTTTTGTTTCTGGCCATACATTTTACCCACTGAGTAGGCAGTGTGGAGGAGTGACAAAGTGACAAAGGCCTGTCTCTATCCACATATTCCACATACCCGGCAAGATGACTCCCTTGTTGATGTCTTCCCTTATTTCTATAACACTGTGGCCTCTCTGCTTCCCCGAAAGTAAATCGTAACACTGCTCCTGATACAATTCCATAAACGACACATTCACTTTGAATATGAACTTGTCGTTGTGAGTTTCTATGAAGTCAAATATGTCCGCAACAGCTTGAGGTATTACACCTATAATTTTAAAATAAAAATAATCAGTGATTTAGGTGCCTCAAGGATTTTTGCGACCCCCCAAACAATATCTGATTATTTGCATCACATCTGGCTGGAACTATTAATTAAAATAAGGAAAGTAATCATATTTAAATTCAAATACTGTCTGCATTTTGTATGTCACAGATATTGTTTAGTTAATACTTATTAGCATTTTGGGTAACTTAACAATGTAGATGCCACGAAAACATGTTCAAATAGTGCTCAAAATGATAAGGTAAGTGTAGGTAAACACTATTTACAAGCAATTAATTTTTGTTGCAGTTCTAGTTTATGAGAAAAAAAATTAAAAATAAAGAAAATATTGCTTTGAATCTTTCTTACCCAATTTGGTGGAATCCCCATCAGAACCAGAATAATTAGTTCCCATAGTGAAAGTTTTCCCAGAGCCAGTCTGGCCATATGCCAATATTGTAACATTGTATCCTGAAATAAGACAATAAATAAATAATATAAAAATCTCACTTGGTGGCCGAGTGGTTAAGATGTCTGGTATTAACTAGGCAGACCACAGTTCGGACCCGGCCATGTACTAACGGGTTTTTTATAATTAAAAACTTCCGCTGGGTACCCTGGGACCCATTTTTATTAAGAAGGATCTTAAAACTATTGCTTTGAATAAAAAATATGCATTCCACTGATTAATAATAAACAATAATGCCATTTGCTAGAATGCTCTTTCGCTTCTTGTATATTTATAATACCTTTCATACTTGCTCGGCGATTGTGTATACTTTTAATTATCAAGTACTTTTCTCCATTTTGTCACAACATCATCTATTACTCCACATTCTTCTCTAATGTCATTGATTGGGGTGTGGTCAATCTATTGTTTTATTATGTTATTATTACTCCTTATCCTTTAGCTTAAGTTGCAAATATTACTAATGTGAATATAAATCAGTCTAATAATTTTCAAGTTTGCTTCTTAAGTACATTTAATTAATATATATTTTTTTTATTCTTCATGGGTTACCTTACAGCTCTCTTTTAATTAGTTAATTATAATAGGTGATGAAATTACAGGATACCCATTATTCCTTGAATGTTGTGGTTTGATGTTGGTTACTGTTCCGCTTCTTTAGGTCGTAGTGTGATGTTATTAGCTTATGTCCTTTCTCAATAAACAGACCATTTACCACATAATTACCACGTAATTTCCTGAGATTAGAGCCAATCCAAACATACAACTTTCAGCTTTTATATTAGTATCTAACAGATTAATTTGACATTATAAAATTACCTTGAAATAGTTTCCCAATTAAACCTTTAACTGCAGTATCATAGAATTCCTGTTGAGTAATATGTTGCGGAAACACATGGTTATATGTGAATGCTAGGTCTTTGATCTGCACTTGTTGTTCTCCGGGCACTATGTCTATACATTCGTCACATCCCCTGTCTATTTCTGGTTCCATCAATGGCCTAATTCGGACAGCTACTTGAACAGTGTCAACAGTATCTCTATTTTTGACACCATCTCCTTCAACCATTTTGGAATATTATCAAGTTTACTTTAATTTGCTTATCAATTTTTTTCCCCAAAATAGTTGTCATCAATAATGTTTCATATTTCTAGAACAAAAAATTGATTTTAGTTGGAATTACACTTTTCCTGGTTCATCCTTGATGACAATGTTAGAAAGTTTTTTTTTAATCACTGCATATTACAATTAAATTGACAACATGCCAGTAATACAATAACTAACCTATTTCAAGGGGACGATTATGAATTATTCCCCAATAACATACATTTACGAAATAAATAAATGAGTATTCACAATACATTTATAAAAAGGCTGAAACAGTAATAACACGAAAAAATAGATAAGACACGATAAACACATTAGAAAACAGTGTTCTTTGTATGGGTTTGTTTACTTAGTAAACAATTAGTAATTATTACTTACCAAGCATTTGTATATTTCTTATAAGAATATTTATTTTAGTAATTGAAATTATTATGTCCGCAAAATTCTTCTAAAAGTTTTAGGAACCAAATAACTGAAATAACCAAACGACAAGTTTCAAAGTTTTGAAATTGACAACAACTTCAACGACCGATAGAATGTTGCATGTGCAAAATATTTCCGATCATTGTATTTCTATTATTTTTGACAAAGTTTACAATATTTGTAAACTTTCAAGTATTTTACAATAACTATGTACGTATAAAAGATAAAATATATAATTTAAACATTTTAATTTACATTATATGACAATATTTCTTTGCCTACTTTGTGATTGTGAAAATTAAAATGAAGGAATTAAAATAATAACTGTCACAAATAATAACAGTCAGTTCAGTCAGTCATTCTCAAAATGTCAAATTGAAAAAACGAGCGAAAACAAATCTTTCAGAAAGTTTGTGCGTGGTTGTTTTCGAATTTGAGTTTTCGTATTTCTTTTGTTGAAATAATTTTGCGAATACGGTTTCTTTTATCATTTTAAAGTCTTTGTTTATTTTCATTGTATTATGTGAAACATTGTCAACGACATGGCACCAAGAACGAGGTCGAAGCTTGCCAAAGCTTCCAAAGAGAATTTATCAATAGTTGGAAATAATACATCCAAAAAGAACACTAAATCTGTGAAGACTACTAAAAAGCCTTTAAGCGACATAACCAATTCTGCTTCTGACGACAACGCTTCCATTGAGACTGCGATAATATCTAAAGTCGGTTATAAAAACGGTATCCAAACGAGATCTATCAGGAATAGATGCCCAAAAGTATCAGCTTCCCATGTAAAGCCTGCTATTGCCGTAAGTACTCCAAAAGAATCCCCAAGGAAACGTAAAACTGTTCCAGAAAATGATAATCAAGCTACATCTATTCAATGTAAAATAAGAAATAAAAGTATTTTGAGGGTTTTAGAAGATAGGACTTCTCCTAAAAATAAAACGGATCGACTAGCAGTGTATGACTTCACCTTTGATCCTAATGAAGAGCCTCCTCCACAGAAGAAAAAGAAAAAAAGGGCTGCAAGGAAGAAGGCACCGCCTAAGCCTAAAATATTTGTATTTAAGAATAATTACAATAAAAATATATCAAAAGCTTTAGAATCTCTTAAAAGTGCTGTTGGCAAGAAAAATGTTTTACCCATTTCTGAATCAACTACTCAGAGCAATGATAAGGAAATTTTAATTGTTAATTCACATCCTGTTTCAAACACTTTAAATTGCCCAAGCGTTCAAAATACACAAAACATAACCACAAATATGGAAACACAACACATAGAGAAGGACAATAGGCAAATGGACCCAGTTGTAGAAGATGACTATATAAATTCGCCTATACCTTCTCCTGTTCGCAATGAAACTTTCAAAGTACCTGATGCAACAAATCCAGTTATTACAAGTACTAAAACTACTGATACTAAAAAATGTGATCCTTTAAATTTACAAGAGAATCTCAGTTTCTTTGATGACGAACCAGTAGCTTGTAGTAGCTTGAATGTATCTAGAAGGCAGCCTCTAGCTAGTCCTTGGAGAGCAGATTTTGAAACATTACCTATGAAATGGGATGTTAATTTAAGTGTCAAATCAAATATGACCCCTGCGTATGAAACTTCTTTTGTCAATTTTGATAATAACAAGAAACATGTGTACACCAATTTGGTTTCTGATCATAGTACTACAGAGCCAGATGTTGGTGAAGCTCCAAATAATGCAAATTGGAAGCAAACAAGTATACTTTCTTTTGTAAAAGAGGTTGTTGATAGAAAACAGAAACATCAAAAATATCACACTCCACCTAAAGCCAATTCTACTCCCCATAAAAGCCCTGGAGGTTATGCTGTAGCATCACCAATTGTTAATGCTACTCAAATGACAACACCATTGAAAAGAAAAAATGAGGAAGTAGTTACTGAGATGTCATCAGAAGTGAAGAAAGCTACCGATGTTGTAGCTACATTAGAAAATTGTTTTGGTTTTGATGACAGTGAACACAATGACCAGGAAAACATAATACCAAAGAGAAATCTTAATAAGAACAGAATTAAAGAACTAAGACCTCGGGCTGCAGCTGTGTTTAGAGAAATTAACAACATGGCAACCAAAGTGACTAAGAAAAAAATCAGAGGACTAAAGCCAAAAGCTACAATACTGAGTGAAAACAATAATCAAGACAAGATTATTCCAGAAACAGTGACCAGAAAATTAAGATCGAGGACTACACATAAACTGAGTAATAATAATGACCAGGACGATGTAGAAAATCCTAAAGGTGACAAAGAAAACTCTAATGATATGCCACAAACAGAAAATATCATAAGCAATAGTGATCATGAATGGGTAGAAAGTGTAACTGAGGAAAGTGAGGGAACACAAGATGGCCAAACTGTCGCGTTATTTGAAGATATACCAGTGATACATCATACTAAGGTAAAACAATATAATATTTTAAATGGTTTTCAATTTTACAGGCTATTATGATGTGTAGATAAATAGAGGCACCACTAGTGAAAATGTTGGGGTTGAAGCTTTCTGTGACTTGAACCAAATGAGACAGTCTTGCGGTGAGTCTTTCTGTGTCGGTAAATGTACATGCTCAAAGGGAGCCTCGCACTATACCGCCGGCTGCCTGGTGTCATTTGGTAATTGCTCAAGTGGAGATGACAGAACTTGCCTCATCTTGCGGCAACCTCAGGGTCCTTAACAAAAATACATTTTAAACATTCATCATTATTATATTTTTTTTTGTAAATTTCAGCCTGTGAGAAAAAGCTACAGCAAAGCGAAAAAAGTGGCATTCCGCCATCAATCTCATTTCAATACTGAAGTGAATTATAGTGATGAAGAAGCTGCGGAAGATGATGACAATGATATGAATGATGAGTCTTTTAAAGTGACAATTGTAAAGACAAGGAAAACTGCTAAAAAGAAGCCGAAAGTGCAGAAAAGATCTAAAAAGGAGGTATGACTTTTGAAATATCCTTGCATTTTACACCTAATGGGCTTTTATTCTGGGTCTTCAAACCTCAAGGGATAGTATAGGTAGGTGGTATGTTGCAGGGAAAATTGAGGTAAACAACACACCCAAACCATACGCAAGCTATACACAAGCTGATAATAGAACAAAATGAAAGAAGCTATAAACCAAAGTTTGATTCAAATCTCACAGCAATACCTATGCCCTACAATTTAAGAGCCTAAAATCTTCCTTGTTAGTAACTCAATGTCACTATACATAATAAACAATGTTAAATAGATATTATGATGAAATTTTGTACTAAAATTACTCCTTGCCATTCCACATGAAAAAATCAGCAGAAATTAAATTTTCTAAATAACAAGTAATGATTTTTTCCATTTCAGGAAGAAGAAGCAGAGGCATGGGCTGCTGGTTTCAATTCCATGTGTGAAGATGTTGAAGGGTTTGATCTGGTAATAGGATGAACATAAGTTATTTTTTTAAAATAACTCTTTATTTTAAATAACTTTTGGCAATTATGTAGTCTAACACTAATTTCTTTAGAAATTATATTTAAGTAAAATATATTTATTAATTATTCTCTCTAATTTTGGATTCAAATTTGTAGAATTAAGTACAATTTATATTATTACGGTTTCCTTTTTAAAATTATAGTAATTACGTATTTTATTAATTTGATTAAGTTTTAATGGTTAGATGTAAGTAACAAAAGTGCAAACAACAGAGTTTATGATATTATTATTGTAAGAGATATCTTTGTGAACCATAACTTTAAACAATTTTAAATATAATGATCCATAGGATATAAGATTGAATTTAGATATATTAAGTTTTCTGTCATTGTTGGATTTCACTCAAAATAAACTGGATTTTTAACCGACTTAAAAAAAAGGAGGCGCTTTTTTAGGGTTCCGTAATTTTAAAATGACAAGCAAAAATGTTCTGCAACACATAAATAAGTACTAAATTACTATACTTTAAGTAATTGAACAAATAGTAATTTTTGCGAACGTAAGTTTGCAACTAAATCAAGCCTATGAAACAAAAATGTATATGAGACATTGCATGACAAATCGAAACATTTTTTGCCATAAAATATTTCTAGGATAGCAATAAAATAAGTTAGTAGATACTAGGTAGAAAGTAGCTCAGAATAACTGTACTACTGGAAACAATACTAAATACGCAACAGAAAACACTAGATTGCTCTATACCATCTTACGGCGTTCATAATGCGTTAGAAAGAGATGTAGATAAGAAAAATGTTTCTCAAATTCGTAGGTCGTCACTAATATCTAAGCTGAATCTCTATGATTAAGTATATGAAAGTGTTGTGGCTAGAATTTACAAATATGTATTAGTGACAACCTGCAAAATAATTTAACCAAACATATTTTTGTTTCTATCTCTATTAGTAGTATGCTATTACAAATTGAGAGCACGGTATAGGTTGCAAAGTTCTTATTTTAGCCTTAATTCTAGTTAGAACATTAGAACTTACATATTAAAAAACTAATTTGGTAACAATAAATTGTTTTGGAAATTTAGCTAAAGTATTTGTGCCATTGTCATTTCATAAAGTACAACATTTTTATTGCAGTACAAATATACAGTATCTGCCATATTTTTTTAAATAATTAAGTCTAATGTGTAATGTATAATTATATTTTAAAAATGTGTGTTTGTTTAGTGATGTATTTTACGACGAACGCAGTAATGCCAGATCGTGAAAAATATTTTTTCATCTATTATACTATATTATTGTTTTATGTTCTTGTATTGTACCTGCATTTTTTGGAAGGGCCCAAATATATTTTTAGAGTAGTAAATCAGAGGTGAAATTGATGGATAGCTATAGTTTCATAATTATTTTTTAATTTGAAATACAGATTTTGTTAAACAAAGTCATAAAGAAACACTTTAGATGGCTTTTCAGTCTTCATTGTTTATTCTACACCAGGCTTGTAGGCTGTTCATTTCTCAGATTTCTATTAAAAAGTGGTGAATCATGTAAAATATTTTCAAAAGTAAAGTGGTTACACTGTGGTTAGTCACTTTAATGTAATGTAGATTCTTGGTTTCCTTTTTGTTGTTGATATAGGTACTAACTTTATAGGTGATATGAAAGATTTTTTTAGTTTCGTTTTGCATGTGGGCAAAGTTGCATGTTTTTTTTGGCTAAAACTGAATAATATGGATAGTTGTTGATGCAACTATTTTCTGTTAATTTTCATTGATTACCTAACCATATTTAAACAAATTGTATAAAGCCTTAGTTACTGAAGAATATTTTAATAAATAACTGTCATCTTATTACTTTGTTTCTTTTCAAAAACTGTCCTAATTTCTGAAAATAAAAATTTATATATTTGTAATTCAATAAAATAGTTTTCCTTTGTTTTGACTCTTGACATAACCAGGGTCCGTGGCTCTCAGTCATCTTGTATCTGTTAAAAATATGTCAAATCTCAGTTAATCCTGGAAACGTGAGTTTATTTATACAACATGCACACAGTTGATAGTTATTATTTTAAATTGGATTGAGCCATATTTTCATTATTATGAGTTCTAAATAGCCATAATTTCCAAAATGCAAAGGCAATGCTCGTATTGAAAACTACGCCTCTTTAGAACCCTAAATAATAAAAATATGGCTCAATCCAATTTCAAATAATAACTATCATTGTGTGGTGAGGAAATGTTGTATAAATAAACTCACGTTTCCAGGATTAACTGAGATTTGCCATATTTTTGACAGATACAAGATGACCTTGACCACATTTAAAAAAAAAATCATCATACTCTGTTAGAACTGCGAGCTAACCATGAAAAAAAAGTTCCTATCCGTCCGTTAAAAGCCACCATGAACTTAATTCGTAAATAAGTGTTACGGAACCATAAGAGTACGATCGGAAAAGTAAAGTCTTATTAAAATGTAAAGTTAGATGGTACATTTGTTCATATATAATATACGAAATAAGAACTTTTAAATAAGTCTTATATAATGTACCTAATCTTGTAAAACAAGATGGCGTTATCAAAACTGAAACACATTTTATATTTATAATTTTGTTCTTTGTTGAAATCTATCAGAAATTATTAATTCTGAATCGACAACCTATATCCGGAAATGTTGGATTTAGTCGTAGACTGGATTTAGTAGATATATTTGCCGCTACAATCATTATATTATTATATATCATTGAAGCACTCATATTATTTACGAATTTTTGGGTTTTATACTATTATATATTTTATAATAGGTACATACAAATCCGTATCTTCGGGCCCGTTTGCGAGACGAACGTGTTTTGTGAATCGCCCGTAATATTACGATACGCATTTTCGGAATTATGTTTCATGGTTAACCCGCAGATGTTATTTTTCACATTATAAACATTTCTACAGACGACATCGAAGATTGAAAGATGGTAGGTATGTCATTAAAAAGAAAAAAATGATAGTTGATACGCGATGAAACACTGACCAAAGAAATCTACGGAGGCATGATAATAACCCGAGAGAAGACAAGTGTACTTGCTCTGCTTATCCCTATTGGAGATATGGTATGTACCTATAATAATGATCCTTTGTTTCACCTACCTAAAATATGAAGTAATTCCATTGTACAAGATCTGTCGATTGTGCGAACACTTCGTAACTGTAGTTCAACTATTCAACACTAGATGTCGTTATCAGTATTATTCGGATCATAATAATTTTGTCTTCGACTGTTATTCAGAAAAGTTGAGAGAAGTTGGTCTTATATTCTACATTTACACTACATATTTTTTCTATTACACATATTAATAACTTTGTTATTTTAAATAACATATGACTTACCTACATTCAATGTAATCAATTCTTTCTTACTCAAATCAAGCAAAATCCTGTGTTTTGCCCAAAATAAAAACCTACGCTCATGGCCTGGCCAGAGATGAAAGTTAATATAGGCTCCACGGGGCAGGAAGCTAAGTAGGTATACCTAAGTAATACTTTAATATACACCTATAGGGAACTGTTACAACTTAGCAAATTTTTCGTCTCGTCAAATCACAATATTTACGCAAAAGAAAGAAGACGATGTCTTACTAAACCGAGATCAATAAAATCCTCAAAATCATGCGAATTAATAGCTGGATATTGAAATTATACCATAAAGTTGTTTGTGAAGTATTGTTTCATAAATAATTCTAGCATCTATCTATCATCACGCCTTTTATCCCAAAAGGGCTATGCTGAGACAATCGAATGCCATTTGTTACGATCCTGACATACCTCTTTCGCTTCTTTTATATTTATCATACCTTGCGTAGATACATGCTCGTCGATTGTGTGTACCTACTTTTAATATTTCTATCGATCAATAAATTTCATCCTCCATTCTTTCAACGTGTCCAAACCAGCGTAAACTACTTTTCTTCATTTTTATAGTCACAAAATCTTTCACTACGCATTCTTCTCTAAGTATGTAAAGTCACCATCTCTAACGTAGAGCAGGGGTCACCAAATGTATGACCAGAACAAAAATATCTATGCATTCTTCCTCAGTGTTCAAGGTATCCCCGTACCAATCTCATCAAAATCGGTTTAACCGTTTAGCCGTAAAAACCAAGCATTTGAAAGGGTATACTTTCCAGGTGGGCCCGCATGGTCATCAGGTCAGGATCTGATGATGGGATCCTAGAGAAATCAAGAACTCTTCAAATTTTATAGGCACACTTGAAGCGAATTGGGTATTTTTTACAGTGACTTGTGCATTTGCTTACGGAAAGTACATTTTGGTTTGAAGGCGGTTTTTTTCTTCATCAGAAGTGGTTATATTAAAAAAAACCGACCTTCCATAAAACTAATTGGTGATCCCTGACGTAGAGGATTAAATGTCTGAAAATAGAATAACGTAAACTCAAAAAATACCCAAAAATAATTCAGTTAGTTAGTCGTCGGACGGGAGAGCGAGCAACTTAATGTGATGCCGGCGATATTAAAATGATTGCTCTTTGGCAAATATGGCGGCCGGTTGAATTATACAGCGGAAGCAAATATTACCCTCGCAAACATTTACCCCGGCGAGGGCGAGGTAGTTCGCGCACTCAAAATTAAATGCACACAATGAAAATACTGAGTCGAGTGGCTCGCTAGATCTGTCGCTAAAAGTACAAGAGCTCTTGTAGCACTCGATGATCGCCGCATTGTTTTCTATCAAAACAGCCATCGAGTGTTTCTTTGTTTATAGACTCTTCGATGTTGCCAAAAGAATACCCCCAATGTGTCGTAGCTAATATTAAAACTGCTGAACCTATTTTGTATTGTGTCTAAAACTCCATTGTTTACACAGAAAAGCATTATTACATCAAAACGTCTGAACATTCCTTATATTTACTTTTCATTTCTTCGGCAAGGGAAAGCCTTTATTGAGTTTAATAATTAATAACCAACTCATCTGTGTTGGGTTATATATAATTGAATGTCTAATATTCCACCGGGCAGCTTTAATAAATTAACAATTCGGACTATTTTCGTGTATTAATTACAGCCGTGCCGTTTCGAGTCGACAGGTTATTCGGCTCGGGGATATTAACCGCAATTCTGCGTCAACATTCACAAAATTGACACGTCAAATATTTGTAACTTCGTCCTGGGACTAACGTTCAACTGCAAACAGAATCGTGTCTGGTCTACCCTTAATTTCCGATGTTTCTGTCGTAAGCTGTGCTTCGATTTTTATCCCTTAGTTAAAGAGGATACGGTTTATTTTCGTATGGGATGTTTTGGAGATAGCCGTTGTCAAAACAAAATGGCTGGTTCTGTTTGAATTGGACCGTATCAGTCGCAAGCGGAGATTCATTTTGTCGCGATGCTTAAGATCGTAATAGTACATATTGTGTGAGCATACAATGTTCGTCGGCCGCGCATTTAAAGCTACAAATTTGTTGTTTCAATACAAATACTATGATGATATTGTTTGCAGTTTGATTTTACGTTCGATCGACAAGTTTGTTTATCGCAATCTTAACAAGTCACCAGCAAATAAGTGCTTGAGTGTTGATTGAGACAATTTTTATTGGCGTGAAAATATGTTCATTGTTCTCTCATTATTATATTTTAATTATCTTTTCTAAGTCTATCGAGTAGTTGTTTTTGTTCCTGAACAGCAAGCAACAGCGAAGCGTGAAAAAAAGCCTCAGTCACGTTATGTTGCGGTGCTTGATGGTCGTCTAGACGTCTACATTACAGTTTGACGCGGAATTCAGTATTTAATTAGTAAGGTACCTAACTAGGTAATAAAATTATACTTTTCATAATGTTTAACTTGACTTTTTTAACATTTCGCCACTTCTCCCTATCCTCCGCAGTTATCCTCGATGCTCTACCCTCTCTCTTCACGATGTCATCACTCCATCTCGCTGGTGGTCTGCCGACACTTCTATTACTCATTCTAGGTCTCCACGCAGTAACTCTTGACGTCCATCTACCATCGTGTCTTCGAGCTACGTCACGCTACGTGTGCCCATCTCACTTCAGTGTCGCAACTCTAGTTCCAATATCCACCACGTTTGTTTTCTCTCTTATGTTACACTATGGACCCTTTTTAATTTTTAAGGTTTTTTTAGATTAAATTTATATGTAGATACTGTATATTAGATACAAAATAATTATTATATAAAAGCAGTTATTTGCACCTCCTATTAAATTGACAACATTAATATTAGTCTCTCAATATTATTTTAAAGTGTATATCACAATTGTATTAATTTACACAATAACATTAATTAAAGTTTAAATTGACAAAACGCCATGTACCTACAGTAAGTAATCCTAGACATAAAATGTACCGACACGTTCAGTCGTCAAATATAACTATGATTAAAAACCACATTTTGTCAGTCGGTGGTAAACATAAACTTTCAAAAGAGAAGTAAACTATGTTGTTAATTCTACATTGGTATAGTAAATATTAAATAATATTGTTGCTAGAATGCTACCTGCCACTTGCCACTCCACTCGCTTGCCATTATCATAAACCAAATACGTCAATATTTACGTGCACAAACAAGGGCGTAATTTTTAAATAAATTGTGGCGATTCGCGAAATTGCTTCCGCAAATAGGATTGTGGACTCCGCTCCTGTGTGTGCATAACTTTTTTCATCTCCATACATTTTTGTTGTTGTCCTTTAAACTTGATAAACTTATTGTAATTTGTTTATTCCGGTAATATTTTGAAACCAAATATTATGTGGACAAATTGATATGTAATACAGTTTGTTGTTCGACACAATATTATCTTTTCGTTTAGGTAATTGGTTAGTACAGCTATTTGACAACAGATGGCGCCATCAGTCCAATTTATGTACTTTATGTGGTTGTAATAATTTATTTTATTTTAGTATATGTTTGATGTATATAATATAGTTAGAACTGCGTTGGAATAGGTACCTCAAACGTAGTGGTTATATTCTCTTTTTCTCTTATTACAATACCTACCCATTTGTAGTCGGTTAATGGACGCAAAACCAGAAAATAGTAAAACTTCACAATTTATTAGACTTAATAAAAAAAAAATTACTGGTGGGTATCGCCTCCTAATTCGTCCAATCCCCGGCGCGTCGCCGTATACGGTCCACTAAAACTGACCACATTCGTCCAATTCTTGTAACGAACGGCCTATCATCCGGCCGCCGGAATGGGAAATTTTCGGTGCGATGCCGGACCAATGTGTGGCCTACTTAAAGCATAAATTACTAACTTTAATTTAAAATGCAAGTTGTGTATGAGTGAGGTACCTAGCTAGATGCCAGGATCGTAGCATATTCGTAGCATTCGTAGCAAATTTGTATAAAAAAGATACAAAAATTAAAAATAAAACAGAGCTACTCACGCGATTTGCGTCAAAAAAATTCAGTTTTTCTGTGAATTGAGTAAACTGGTGCATAGATGTATTTGTATAATATACATTCAGACTTGAACTGCTGAATAGCTAACCGGATTTGAATAATATTTAGTACTTAGGTTAGGTACATATTATTACTGAGTGGATACCTAGAATGGGCCATAGAAGTGTCGGCAGACCACCAGCGAGATGGAGTGACGACATTGTGAAGAGACAGGGTAGAGCGTGGAGGAGTACTGCGGAGGATAGGGAGAAGTGGCGCAATGCTGAGAAGGCCTACGTCCAGCAGTGGACGGACAAAGGCTGAAGAAGAAGAAGAAGGTACATATAGTCTTAGGGGGCCTGGGTACGGTGTGAAATATTTTACAGCAATGAAAAACTTTTTTTCTTCACGGGTTGCCTTACTTCTGAAACCGTATTACGGACCCAGGGTACCCAGCGGAAGACCAAGTCTCCCTCTTTTAGCAGGTAATTGTGAGGCTATACCTAACGAGGTACAGGTATGTTATGTAAGTACTACATAAGTTTTTATATATAAAAACCCGTCTATTTTAACTTTTTGTAGGTATGTCTACCTATAGGATAAATATGTATTAATTTTGTATTATCATTATCATCATCATCATCATCATCAACCTTTTAGATCCACTGCTGGATCATGGTCTCCCTCTAGCGCACCATTTTAGTGGGTTGCTCATTGAGAGGAATTGCCATAGTCACCACGCTTGGCAGGCGGGTTGGTGACGGGACACGCCGGCTTTACGTGCCCTCCGAAGCACGAGGAGTCGATTTAAGCACATATTCTTAAAGAAAATTGGTGCTTAGCATTTTGGCAGCGAGTAGGAATCGAACCCGGGACCTCCCGGTTTCAAGTTCACCTATCGACGATCTTTCGATTTTGTATTATATTTTAGTGCAATATAAAAATAGTGAAAAACATGTTCCCTAATATTTGTCGGCCATCTTGTCTCGTATTTCAAGCCATTACATTAGGGTAACCCAACGTCTGCCGCAAGAAAGATAATCCGAGGATTGGCCGAACTAAACTGTGGGGAAGGTCGACATCGGATATCACCCGCATACGTCTATACTTACCTACATATAGCTACTTATAGGTGAGGGACATACAAAATAAAACCATTTATTATAGAAATATCGTAGAAATAAAAAAAACTTTAGTTTATTTTAAAGAGCAGGTTGTAAATATAATATCTATTGTTAAAAGATTCATCAAAATTTATACATGGTTTTGAAGCCAATTTTATTCTTTACAAACATCCAGACACACAGACAAAAAAGTATGTTAGGAAATAGTTAGGATAAATAACAATTAAACTGAATTATAACGGATAAACGAATATTTTTTAGGACTTCGTACATCTCCGAAGAAAAAACGGAAGCCCTTATGGGATGTTGTGTCTGTCTGTCCGTCTGTCACAGCTTATTTTCCCCGAATCTACTGGACAAAAAAAGTTGAAATTTGGTACAGAGTTTGATTACCCAATCACGGACGTATAGCGCAAATAATCGAATTTCAATTTTGGGGTAAAATTTAAACGTAAAATTTTTTTTAAGTGCTTTATGCGATGTAATTTTATGAAAGGGCTCGTTATAAGGAATACAATTTTTTTTATAATTTTAAAATGCATAGTTTAAATTATATTAAAGAAAATATACGAAAATTGAACGCTCCTCTTATCTCTGAAACTAGTGGATAGCTTCTTATAAGACAATCGCGGTGGTGACAGAAATACTTACATAGAATTGCAAACGGAACCCTAAACGGCGTACAATTCGACATTATTAGGACGAGAAAATATTTTATTATATCAACAGTTCTGCGAAACGCCATACAATATCTGCAGACCCCTTAAAACTTTAAAAGCGTGATTATACGTACAATTTTTTATACGCCCTTTCACTTTATAGGATGGGGCTACAGTAAAGATAGGCAGATGTGTTCTTCATGTATTTACTTAGGACCACGTTTATCGCGAGTTGCAGTCTGTGATGAACTGGGGTGTGTCACGGAATTCAATAGAATAATATAAATAGGAACACGGGGCTTCAATGTTGTGGAGGTCATAATCATATTTTAATACCAGTTTTAAAAATACACGGTTTTGGGTTTTTGAAATCGGAAGTCCTGGGTTCAAAACTCTAGCTAAAACCGCTGCCAATTTTCGTAAAGCCATCGTAATTATGAAGTTTTTTTTGAAGTCGGTTAAAAAGTGACAACAAATCCGTTGTTGATTTTTTTAGGATAAATAGTTTTTATAATTGCCTTTTAAAAAAAAGTGTACACCTTCAAAAATTATGCCACTGAAAAGTGTGCTTTCCGAAATCAAATGCACAAGTCACTATAAAAAAAACCCAAATCGCTTCAAGTGTGCCTATAAAATGTGAAGAGTTCTCGATTTCTCCATCAGATCCTGACCTGATGACCATGGGACCACCTGGAAAGTATACCCTTTCAAACAAAAAAAAATCCAAATCGGTCCAGGCGCCTTCAATTAAAGTAATCGGAGAACATCATTAAAAAAATCCGACGAATTCCTTTTTTTTAAGTCGGTTAAAAAGATGCCCTAGATTTTTTTCAGTAAATAGATAAGTAGCTTTTTAAATTGAGAATTGAACCTTTCCTCCATTTCAAGAACCATTGAGCCATCGAGTCCGTCCTATTCTAATCGTATTTAATTTACTGAAGTTGCAATGTCTCGTAAATTAATTAAAATGTATGGTGACCGTTTTAAAGTGAAATTACCGAAACTTAGCAAGTTTCAAGGCGAGGCGGGCCCCAATCTACAATTTATGTAAAACGGCAAGCCGATTCTCAAACACACGCCTTAAGGAACAAACTTCTAACTATTATAAGCTGATTACCTACTTTCCCCACACCGACTCAGAATTCATAAAATGTAAAACTAAGGTTTTTATATTTTTATTTCAATTCTATTCTATTTTTTGTGTTATGGCTCCATCAGGGTTTGACGAGGGCTGGATTAAACTGGATTTTCCATCATGTCACGATGGAACATGTGCGTTGGTCGCCATGACATGATGTAGAATCTAATTTTAAATCGGCTCAACGAGGGAGACTTGGTTGACTTGGTCTTCCGCTGGATACCCTGGAACCGTAACACGGTTTCAGGAGCTTTAAGGCAGCCCGTGAAAAAAGAAGAAAAAAATTTGTTTTCTATGCAGTAGATTTTTTATAATTAATTTTCAAAGTTTTACCGACAGTCGACAAATAGACGTCATCATTAAGAGGGTTAACGACTACAGTTTGTGAGTTTTTTTTATGTCCACCTGCATGGACTATATGTGTTTGTGTGCGTAAGTAATGTATTTTCTCTGTACTAACCAATTTTGGACCCCAATATGATAAAGGTTCAATTTCAAAATAAAACACACCGCGCGCTGATTTTAATAGCACTTTTTAAAAATATTTAAAAAATATTACAAAAATACTATGATTGTAATTTTTACGCTTAAGTTCTAAAGAAGATGTTGTTCTATTACAATAAATAATTATCATTTAAAATGAAGTGAGATTTATAGAGAAAATAACAATTTTATGGGTTATAATTTTAACTTTTTTTAATATGATTGTTATTTTAATTTCTGAAGAAAAGAACCAAAATATTATTATATTTATTGATAACTATTTTCCTGAGGATATTTATAGTCTAATAATATTTTTTTTATTGTGAGATCGGCAATTGATTTCAGATATTAGAAGTTTGAAAAAGCCGTCTTAATTATCTTGTTATAATTCAAAAATTCTTTATTAATTTAAAAAATTCTCAGTTAACTTTTTAGATAACAATATTCTCTACAATGTGGCTAAATAACAGGTAATGGTAATTTCTTCAAGTGCTTCATGAAAATTATACTGTTCAAATAGTAGGTACAGTTTTTGATTCAAATTAAGGTAAATTAGCGTTTCTGTCCCATTTCTCAACTAATTTATATTACTGGTCATTCCACGGGGCACGTTAAGGGCCGTGGTACTACTTTTATCACAAACAAGTCTTACCACGGGGCAGAAACGCTATTTTATCTAAATGATGACGTCACTTTGTCGCCTGTCGGCAAAGCTTTGTAAATTTATTATAAAAAAACAAAAATATACAAAGCATATTATGTACACCTTAGTTTTACTTTACATGCCGAATTAGCGACAGGCTTGAGAAACTTGCTAAATATGAACATTGCATTGTAATAATCGTGATAGTTCGCGCAAACTTAGCGCAAACCCATGGATTTTTTGAAATACGAAAAATTTACAACCTACTTAGAACAAACAGAACTCTATTATGTTATGTTCGTCTGGAATGTTCACAAACAGCGCTGAAATCGATTTACAGCAATTTGAATAAGTATCTACACAACACGTATTTAAATCGTCTAAGCTACCGCGGACTTTTTGGTAAATAATTTTATTCTACACAATTATTTAATACATAGGTAATTTTGTTATATCTCTGACGGATTGGACAGTATACACCGTGAAAGCTCACTGGCGCTAATTTTTCCCCTGACTTCATTCACTAAGTTTAAACTCCTACATAGATACTCCTCTAAAAATCAGTCCAGTAGTTTCGCAGTAAATCTATGGGGACTTTGTTTTATAATGTATTATTCACATTATGATCAAATTAATATGATATGAGACTACTTAAAGTACTTTTCTTGTTCGAGAACAGAACCTAGGACCTATTGATTTGATCTAAAGCTGTACAAAAAAAATATAAAGTTAATAAATAAGCTGGGATTCATATAGTATAGTTACCTATTATAGTTGTATTCAACAAATAAGTTTACTGGTCCATAAAATCCTTGCAGCTCATAGCTTCGCAGCCTCCGGCGACGGTTTAGAGAGGGATCATCTTACTCTATCGGTACAGTCAGATTCAGAATTGTATTTGCGATTTATAAATAATATTTATATATTATGTGTTGATTTGATGCTTTTTGACGTTGTGTTAGTTTTAGTTGTAACTAGATGGTTATGAATCTGTTGCAAATGAATAGATATTTTTTTATGAAAACTAGCTTTCGCTCGTGTATATTTTCAAACAAAATAAATCAGGGACATCGTAGCTTTCTATTCGTGATTTTTTTTAATCACTGGTTTGAGAGATTACCCCCTGCATCCAAACTTACAAACTTTAGCTCTTTATAATATTAGTAGATATAGTGCTTCAAATTACTTAAAATAAATTATCTTTTGTTGCTTTGTTGCAAATATATTATGTAGGTAGTGTATCCTTTCTAACTAATAATATATGTGAAAGTGTATTTGTTTGATTTTGCTTGTCATTCTTTCACACCAAAGCAGAACAAATTATCGACGTGATTTTTTTGCACCGAGATAGTTGGAGGGCTCAAGAGTGACACAAGTTATTTCTTACCCTGGTCATTCATCCTTCGGAATAAATTCTTATCACATACCAAAAAAATCACGAGCTAAGCCGGGCGGCGTAAAGCTAATTACTCGTAGCTTCTCACGGGTAGAAAAGTTGTTTATGAAAAATATAAATTTCCCGGGATAAAAAGTAGCCTTCTCACAAGAGTAAAAATGTTTTACTTGTTTATATTTGTTATAGATTGTTTTTCTGTTCTTCTTCTTCTTCTTTTGATATATAGCAACAGAGCTGACTTATCGTGGCAATTATGCCAATATCCAGTGTTTAATCTTGTGCAATAGTACATACCGATAAATCGGTAGCTAACATTATCCCGCCGACTGTGATGTCTTATTAATCGCTGACTAATCACAACCATCACAGCGCGAACGGGATTAAAGCGGATTCCGCATCACGCCATGACGAGACGCAGCGTTCGCCGCCATGACCGGATGTGGAATTCTGTATTTCTGTTGTAATGTTTATTTTTCTGTTAATTTCTGCTAACGGATAAACACATTGTTTAGGCGGTGGTAAGAGAACTGCACACTGATTGGTCAAGCCAAGTAATATTTTAAAATTAACTATTTTTATTCTTATCAAATTCAGTGTTCAGGAAATGCGGTTCATACTAAGTGAAGGCATATAAAAGTTTAGTAATTCAGTAGCTGACTGTACTTACCAACGATATTACCATCGCTTGCAATAAGGGTTGATTCCAATAAATAAAAAATACCTACTTATTACAGCCTGAAGGGGCGGGTGAGTATAAATATGTAATGATTTTTTTATTCCCAACCAAAACGAAGGGGATTTTCGCATAACGCATTCTGTGATTTCACAATTTGTTTTTTACTGAAATCTGTTCGTATATTTTGATAATATCAAAAAATTATATAAATTTGATTTTTGTATGTTTGTTTTCATTTCACTTACATATATTGAATAAGTAACTATATGCTAAATTACAGTGATACAGGTGGATTACTTACAGATACATTGGGAATAGTTTATCCCCATACAAATTATGGATATAGGGCTTTTAAAAACAAACAAAATGAAAATCTCTTTATAAGGGGAACATGGTTACCTACATCTGGACATTGTTACAGGGTCTTATGACCACGACGCAATGCCAAATAATACAACGGAATCCTAAAAGAGGTAGATATCGAGGTATAATATCAAAAGCGAGTTTATTGTGAACGATGAGCGAATGCACTCGTAACTTTTTCTGTTTACTTTAAACGAGAAACGTTGGCAAACAGTCAGATTTGCCAACAGGCCGAGAATGTACTCAATATCTACCCTACCTACCTTATTTTTTTATTTCGATTTGCGATAGTATTTATATCTTCTATCTATCTATCATCACGCCTTTTATCCCAAGAGGAGTAGGCAGAGACAATCGAATGCCATTTGTAACCATCCTGACATATACCTCTTTCGTTTCTTTTATATTCATCATACCTTTCATACATGCTCGGCGATTGCGTGTACTTTTAATATTTTCATCGATCAATATATTTTTTTATATGTTCAATAAAAGTACACCAGCATTTCCTTTCACTTCAACCATATAAACCTTTTTAGTCAAGTCCTTAAAGTCTGCAAACGCAGCAAGTAAGAAACTAGCAGACGGTAAAAGATTGAAAAATGGCCAACTTGCGAGTACTCGCGCGCAAGGGGTAATGAGCTACCTACTCCTAATTATTTTTTTCATAATTTTGTGATATACGTACGGACGGGCAGACCAGACCTTCTCTTGTAAAAAAATGGTGCTTACTAGGATTCGTAACCTGCACTCAGGTTGTTAAATATATTCTTTAGTTGCTCACTAAACATGGACATTGTTACCATTGTCATGCCACAAGGGTATAAAAATTAGTAATTTATGAGTGATTAGACAACATTAGTAGAGCATTAGTCATCACAAGATGGCGTCGGTCACGTGGCCCCCACGATGCGTTTTTAATTGCAATCATTCCGTGTTTTATGTTGTTTGCGCACTTTCCTCTGTTTGTCGGGCGACGCTTGTTATTTATAGCCTGTGGGAACGGCCCGGAATTACTTTGCGTTCGCACAATGAAACACATTGGCGGGAATTTTCTTCCAATATAAATTTTACTGCGTTTCTCTCTCAGAATAATTAAGTATCTAAGTAAGTAAGTACTTACCTAGAGATTGTATATTCTGTGCCTAGAGGCCGTCCATCGATTACGTGAAATTGGTAAATAATATGAAAAAAAGGCATAGGAACTGCCGGTAGTAGAGAAAACTTAAAACTATGAACAACAGTAATAATTTAATAAAATAATCACCAAGCGAGCATTTTTCACTTAAAAAAATTCAGTCTGGATCCAGATATTTTAATGAGCAGCCATAAATGCCCGACCCATCAGCAATTGGAACCAGTGCACGAATTCACATTCACATTTAAAAACAAAACAGTTAACTTTTTTTCTAGAGCTGTCTCGCGACACAGAAATACCATTACCATGTCAAGCTTATAGCTAAATTACCAGAAAATTGGCATAGGGGTGAGTCCGTCTATACACTCTATGATTTGTATCGATTAGGATAATCAAAGTGCATCCTGATTACACTGACAATCCTTCAAGGCATGTCCTTTCTGCTGAAGCTAGTTAAGGACGCAACCCCTCCCCCTTACCGTACGATTGCTCTATCTAGAGGACGATAGGTTGTTTACAGCTTTGAAATATACCTCTGCAAAGATTAAAGGCGTGTTGATGTGGTAAAATAACGATGTATCGTGTTGTATAACAACAGTTTTCTCAGAAATTTCAAAGGCAACATTTATGGAAATATTCTAAGATAGAGCCGACGACGCTCGCGAGTTTGTTTAGTGAGATAAGCAACGCTCCGGATGTCGCTTATTTACATATATGCCAGTATACACGGCGTACATAATCTATCTATATATGGCACGTAGGTTGAGTATGTGTTAAATATCAAGATTTTTTAAATTACTTGGATTCAAACTTTTGATGCCAAAAGCAAAGAAAAGTGACATAATTTAAAATAAAGTAGCCTACTTCTCCGGATATAACCAAAGCCACGAAGACCCGATTGGTTATAGCGCTTATGTTCACCATATTCCTCTACGCCGCTGAGACGTGGACCCTGCGTGAAGGCGAGAGGAAGATAATAGACGCTCTCGAAATGTGGTGCTGGAGAAGAATGCTTGGGATATCGTGGACGGAATTCTATCCAAGAACTCGGCGTAAAGCAGCGACTATGCTCTGTCATACAGGCCCGCATTCTTACTTTCTTTGGTCACGTGTCGCGACGTGAGGTGGTTCAGGGCAAGGTTGAAGGTACTGGATGGACTAAGTGAGGGCTGCACGTTAAGTGAGTGCAAAAGAAGGACGGTTGTCTGGGAGGAGTGCGACGTATTGTCAAGCGCGCCACAAACACTGAAGTGACGACCACGACCGCTCTGCCAAGAGCGTAGTGACTGAGAAGAAGACTCCTTTAACCCTCTAACTATCTCTGTCCCAGTTTGGCGTGGTCACGTGCCAAAAATGCCAAGCTCCAATTTTCTTCAAGAATATATGCTTAAATCGACTTCTCATGCTTCAGAAGGCACATAAAGAGTCCGCACGTCGTCTAAAAATAACAGATTCTTATAAAGAAGTGACATCG
This sequence comes from Nemapogon koenigi, assembly GCA_963924495.1. Classification (NCBI taxonomy): domain Eukaryota; kingdom Metazoa; phylum Arthropoda; class Insecta; order Lepidoptera; family Tineidae; genus Nemapogon; species Nemapogon koenigi. The sequence continues at coordinate 8,023,370 of OZ004647.1, read as the reverse complement.
GCACAGCAACAGGTTTGTCACTTGTTCTGTTTAATATGGAACTGGGAAAAAATGAACACTGATAGTTATCCTGGTATCTCTGGCCATATCTCGAGGTATTAAAGGTCGTGCAGATGTGTTGTTTGTTTTGGCTGCTTCAATTTTATTTATTTGTTTATATTTGTATTAAAATTAACAGTATATTGAGTATTGTAGAGCATCAAGTACCAGCTTCAATAAATATAACAAGAATTAGTCCAAATTATGTGCACGCCGTTCGCTTCCCGCCGTCGCGGCGTGTTCGTTCCGAATCAATATTTGTTGTCCGCACTCTTCTTCCTTATTACAACACGCACAATCTACACAAACTTGCTGAAATACTGAAAATAGACCTTAATTTCTATACCCTAAAACCCATTTCTAAATAAAATATATTACATGTTAACAGCGTTTCAGTTTTCAGGGGTTTCCACTCACCCCTTGGGCGTCTGTTTCGTTCTAACTCAATGTTGTCTCCCTCTAATATCGGGCCAGGGATGTAGGGATGATTTTTCCGTTTTGAAATATCTGATATAATAAGGGAGTGTTATATTGTTTAAAAACATCTTGTTTCTATATATATTATGTGAATGTTGTCGGGTGTGGGGTAGCCAGGATGGGTAGGTGGGTAGATATAGCAGGATAACTCGTAGTAAACTTTCACCATTCGTTTATTGGTCGAATTAACAAGGAAGGAACAAGCAGCAAAAGAACAACCAGTAAAAGCATCCGTAAGGAGTCAAGGAGAAGGAGCCGTCAAAGGAGAAGGAGCAAGGAGAAGGAGCCGTAAGGAGAAAGAGCCGTCAAAGGAGAAGGAGCCGTCAAAGGAGAAGGAGCGCACTGTAATAAAATGAACTACACATTACTACAGGGCGTTAAGCTATTGAAGTAAAACAATACAAAGTATGATAAAAATACTTACAATACTTATTTGCGCTCCTTTTATATTAACATAGATATAAGTTCTTGAATATTGATTCAATACATTTTATATAGTTATTTACTTAGTTGATAAAATAGAAATATAATAAATTTTACAATTGGCAGAGTACTGCCTAAGTCAACAGTTTGTGAAGGAATGAGTAAAATTTTAATTTAGGTTCCATACAATGTTCTATTGAATTAAAATGAACAATATCGTGTTCTAAAATCAAAATAAATGCTATTTATGATGGCCAGCTTGTAAGCGGCCAGGAAAATAAGGTCGTATCATCACAATACCGGGGTTCCCCCGAAAAAATCCTGACCTTAATGAAGGATTTTATTCAAAGAATTAATAAAATAAAGTTTGATGATGAGACTTATATAAAAATACTAATGAATGAAATGAAAAGATAAATTTACAAGTTTCATTATAAATAAAACTAATTATTTACAAGAGAAACGATTTCCACAATCACACAAATCACAAACATTCATCTTCATTTAATCTGTTTAATCTGTTATTAGTAAGTACAGTAAACTCATTTATAATATAGAGTAATTCCCATTTAATAAGGAATGACTCAAAAACGTTCTCAAATTTAGTAAGGGCTTAGTTATACAGTTACCATCCGCTGTTTTAAGTTTATTTATATATAATACAATAGTCGAAGGCTTGTTTAAAGAGTCGCAATCCGCTCATACGAACACCCATGGGAAATACATCCACAGATATAATAAGTAGTAATAATAGACGAAGGCTTTTTTAACGAGTCGCAATCCGCTCTAAAAGACACCCATGAATACCCTGATATTCATAGATATAATAATAATAAACGAATGTTTATTTAAAGAGCCGTAATTTGCTCTAATAAACACCCATGGAAATACATCCACAGATATTAGGTATAATATTTATAATAGACGAAGGCTTTTTTAAAGAGTCGCAATCCGCTCTAAATAATTACAAGTATTTACAATAAATGAAATGATGAGAATGAAATAAGGAAAATAGTAATTATTAATCATGGTTATATATCCAACCTGTAATTTGTAAATATGTAAAAGTTTTAGTTACTTAGATGTTTACAACCAAATTGTGAAATTGAAATAAATTTAACCTCCCTTGTAACCATAAGCTTATAAATACAATTTAATAAATTGTAAATAAAATAAAGTAAAATGTAAAATAATATAGATATAAAAAATTCCTCGGTTTAAGTAAGTGTAACTCATCCATATTGAAAGAGAAAAAAAAATTTATGAAATAAAATCAACGCATGCATGTTAAGGTATGCGCTAACCCAAACTATCAACGAGCAAAGCCAGTGAAAAGCTAATAATATAAGTACATGAAATAAAATAATATTTAAATTTCAATCAACATGACTACCCCTAGTTGTAATAAGAGCGTAATCATATGTCTATGAAATAGACTTCATAGTAAATAACAATTGAAAATTAAAAGAAAATCGAACGTCGTCGATTCAAAATTTAAAAACTTGTCAATGACAAAGAAATTATATAGGATACATTTGAAAATCGAATATTCCAATGCAATATTGCCGAGCAAAACAAATTGTGTAAAACAAAGAAAAATCAAGTGAGTTCAAATTCTGATATCGAGGTGCTTTTATATGTATCATAATTTATTTGAAATTTATTATTATATATTAAATTTATTCTCGGAAATATTTTTATTGCCTTATGTAAACTGTAGGTGTGATATTAGAAATCATTAAAATAAGAATGGACAAATTGTTTTGGATATTTTAAAAATGTATAAAAAAAATCGCAATTAATGAAATTTTTGAATTAAATAATATTTATTTATGTATTATTTTATGGAATGGTATTTGATATGGTATTTATTATCTAGACTTTTAGAATAAAAATAGATATTTTAGCAATTATAAGAAAAATTAATATATATTATTTTTCTTGAAAAAGTTACGACTATAAAAAGAACCTTTTTCTATTAAGAAATATTGAATTGACGGGATAATATAACGGAAATTAAATTAATTATTAATAAATTTAAGTTATGGGAAGTAATCTATAGATTTCAGATATATATATAATGAAAATCTCACATACAACCATACATTCAATGTGACTATATAATCTGAATTTACGAAATTAATAAGTGAATTTAATGTAAAATGATTCAAGAATACTGCATTTGTATAGAAATTAAAAATATCCTCTTCAATAATGGAAACTGACCAAGATCATCAGACTTGTCAACCTCGAAGGTTTGCCGACATAACCTTGATTCAGAACCATCATCTCCAAGAAATATTCTACTGAATTTAAATAGAATTACGTTATATATTGAGATTATATAGACATTACAAATCCTGAAATAAAAGTTTGTATTAAAATAAATATTATGTTCTCTTACTTCGTTATTCTTTCTTCTTTATTCCTTCTTCCTGCAGCATTTTAATCACGTTTGGGCGCCATTGTCGGGTGTGGGGTAGCCAGGATGGGTAGGTGGGTAGATATAGCAGGATAACTCGTAGTAAACTTTCACCATTCGTTTATTGGTCGAATTAACAAGGAAGGAACAAGCAGCAAAAGAACAACCAGTAAAAGCATCCGTAAGGAGTCAAGGAGAAGGAGCCGTCAAAGGAGAAGGAGCAAGGAGAAGGAGCCGTAAGGAGAAAGAGCCGTCAAAGGAGAAGGAGCCGTCAAAGGAGAAGGAGCGCACTGTAATAAAATGAACTACACATTACTACAGGGCGTTAAGCTATTGAAGTAAAACAATACAAAGTATGATAAAACTACTTACAATACTTATTTGCGCTCCTTTTATATTAACATAGATATAAGTTCTTGAATATTGATTCAATACATTTTATATAGTTATTTACTTAGTTGATAAAATAGAAATATAATAAATTTTACAATTGGCAGAGTACTGCCTAAGTCAACAGTTTGTGAAGGAATGAGTAAAATTTTAATTTAGGTTCCATACAATGTTCTATTGAATTAAAATGAACAATATCGTGTTCTAAAATCAAAATAAATGCTATTTATGATGGCCAGCTTGTAAGCGGCCAGGAAAATAAGGTCGTATCATCACAATGTGTATCAAGAAGGATTTCAGAGAAAAAACCCACATCGATCCGTAGCTCTGTTTTGACGTGAATAAAGGACAAATAAAGAAACAAACTAACTTTCGCATTTTATTTATTATATTAGAGATTAGGAGTTTCTAATTTCATTTTCTCCTGGTTAATTTAAAATGGTTTACTAAATCAATTTATTTATATAATTGCATAGGTACATTTTCACATAGGTATTTGAAAATATTTTCATGTTCACTAATCGAAATTATTAATTATTTTCATTTAAAAACTATAGACTTAATAAAAGTATTGTTAAAATACCACATCCGGTCATGGCGGCGAACTCACGCGTTTTCGTCATGGCGTGTTGTGGAATCCGGTTAAATCCCGTTCGTGCTGTGATGGTTGTGATTAGTCAGTGATTATAAGACATATCACGGTCGGCGGGATAATCTTAGCTACCGATTTATCGGCATATTATTGTACAAGATTAAACACTGGAGACTGGCAGAATTGCGATGAAAGTCAGCACTGTTGCCATATATCAAAAGAAGAAGAATAAGAAGGTTTGTTAAAGAGTGACAAAACTTCAAATCATATGGATTTAGCCGACTTGCCAACTAACCACTAATCGGCTACAATGTGACCGACTATTCGGTCGATAGATCCCCTTAACAAGTAGTAATTAATTAACAATTTGAGATTGTTTAACACTGTTTGTAAGAAAGTAGAAAATACAGTAAGTACTGGCATTTTAGTACCATTTATTGCCAGCTTCCAGTACCATCATAAGTGCCGACTAATCGCCGACTATAAAAGTGGCCGAGTCGGTAGATCCCCAACAATTAGTTAAATTAAAGAATATGTAAACATTTCATCGAGTCGACAAAATTTTGTGCATGATTCGCGGCCTCGCTCCGGAACGAATCATTGCAAAAGACCAACCCAGACGTCGCACACTCCCACAGAGGGAAGCGTACGCCCAAATAAGCGGCCCGCACATTTTTCGTTAGTGCGAAAACTCAAAAATTGTAGATATTTCATGAAAATTCTATGAAAAAACTTGTCGGTTACGAATAATCAAAGAGAAAAACTTTCAATCAACGATATACTCTCCAATTACCATGGCTGTAAATATGGAAATTTTCGAAATGAAACGAAGGAATGAGGTGTTTTTCCAAAGTAAACATGTCACTTTCAGACCTCTGTGCAAAAATCGCGTCGATCCTTTCACATGAAAAAACGACAAACAAATCTAAATTGTACAAATATTTTTTTAAACAATTTTAGGTTATAAAATTGTCAAATAAACCTAATGAGTTTTTAAATTCAGTTAGGCAAGAGATTAAATTAAATTTGCCTTCTGACATCGGTATAAATTCGCTCATAAACATTCTTCTTCTTCTTTTTATGTTATAATCATCAATGTTAACCAATGATTTGCCAATGTCAATACAGTAACAATAGCCGATTAATCGGTAGCGAAGATGTTCCCGCCGACTGTGATATGTCCTATTAATCACTGACTAACCACAACCATCACAGCACGGACGGGATTAAATCGTATTCGCCATCAAGTTACGATGGGGCGCGTGCGTTGTCCGCCATGACATGACGTAGAATCCTCATAAACATTATTAAAATAAAAAATATAACACTTGTTTAAAATGTTGTACCTAGGTATCTTCTTTAAAGTACTACCTACTGTAATATTTTTTGAAATCGATTCTGTTGTTCCAAAAAATACTCATTCAAACAAACTTTAATTGTCTCCTTTATTAGTACCTATCAAGGTTTAAGATTCATATAGATTAACAGTCTACCCCTCAAAGCTACCTACCGTGATGAAGATTGATTTGAAAATATAGCTTGTACTATCCTGAAAACGCGTGTTCGTTGTGTGCGCATCTATTTACGCGGCGAGTAAATATGTACCCACGCCGTTTGTGTAGGCTGCATTAATAATTCAATTGCTTGCTTTCGTTGCGTTCAGGTAGCGTTTAAACGATTTTTAACTTCCCGCCAAAACGGATTAATAGAGCTGAGGCCGCCCAGTGGATTTAATAATGGGAATCAATTCAGATTTTAACTTGAACGAAGTCTCGGGGCTTTTTTTACATTGTACACTCATCTGCAGTGAAATTTGAACCGTTTTCATAAATAATCGTTCAAATAAATGGTATTGTAAACTTCGAAAACGTTCTAAACGCGATGATGACGTCACATTCACACAAACCAATAACATGATGGTCACAGATTAGTTAAAATAAAAAGAAAATAACTCAGTGGCAGATTGACAAACAATTATTATAACATAGTTAGTAGTCTGTGGTTATTTATTTGACATTTACTTAGAAATGACGTCGCTTCCCGTATTTAATTTTGATATTAAAAAATATATAAACAAATAAATAAACATTATTTACAGTGATTATACGTTATAGACTATATAATAGTAGTTTATGATACGGGATCATAATAGGGGTAATTAAAACACAAGTGGATTTTTTTAATAGCATCCACGAGTGTTTTAATTCCAAGTTATGTGCCCGTTCATACACTACTTTATCTAATCCCATGCAATAGTACAAAACAAATTGAACCAAGATATTTTTCTTAATCGACAAATTGGCGGCAAATCGCGGTTGTCTACTTTCTGCGTTTGCGCGTTAACTGTCAAGTCACTCCCACATAGGAGTGTCGATATTTTCATAGAGTTTAATGTGGCTGCATAACACATATCCTTTGCCCTTTCTGCATTTAAAAAAAAAACAACATTACGATATCGTTTTTGTTGAAAACTTCGGTACTATTAATGCATTATACTCAGCATTATAGTATAGCATATTAGAGACGCGTGTATGTAAAACATACCATTATGAAGTATAATTCGATTTTCTAATAGAAATTTTACGATATAAGAGTAGATAAAAAATATTATTGTGTACCTATTTATTTTCTTTTAATGTCAACACCCCCACCCCACCCCTATTGTAGACTAAAACTACTCCATTTACAAAGCTGCTTAAATTTATGTAACCTTGTCAATAATTTCTTAAAATAAAATTATTGTATGTATATTCAAACCCAACTGATACAACATTGATAAATTTCACAAGAATGAATACTAAATAGTGCTTTTATATATTTCTAAGATTCTTACATTGCGGCGTGGCCATGATACTCTGGTAACAGTGTCCTCATAAATAGTTTTGCCATTAATAAATAGGTAAAGTGGAAAGCCTATCGTTGTATATGGAATACTAGCTTTTCGCCCCCGACTCCGCCCGTCGAAGAAAATAATATATAGCCTATATCACCAGGAATATCGTGGCTTTCTATTGGTGAAATAATTTTTAAAATCGGTTCAGGTTATCTCTTTATAATATTAGTAAAGATATGATTTTTTATGAAACGAACAGTTCACTTTTCTATAACTCGGGATTTTTACCGCCCTAAGATTTTCATAAAAAATTGTTTATCTAAGCTTATTTTAGTAAGACTTGTAGATTAGAGATAGGTGTTTCCAATTCGTGAGACCAATGCTATGGACTAATGCAACAAGCAATGCTAACTTTTGCATAACACCAGTCTTACAATAAAACACCCATCTATATATATAAAAATAAAACCCGTTTTCCGTTGTCACGACATAACATGAAAACGGCTTGACCGATTTGGCTAATTCTTTTTTTGTTTTGTTCGTTACAACACAGGGGTGGTTTAGAAGAAAAAAAAATTGGAAAAACCTTAAAGTTCAGCTGAAAAATAAAAAATAATAAATAGGTAATTTTGTATGGAAATCGCAGGAGTAGAATTGTAGGAGTAGAGGTAAGGGTAGTGGTAGTGGTAAAGGTAGGGGTAGGGGTAGGGTAGGGGTAGGGGTAGGGGTAGGGGTAGGGGTAGGGGTAGGGGTAGGGGTAGGGGTAGAGGTAGGGGTAGGAGTAGTTGTTTTCCACGGACGAAGGAAAGTAAATAGCAGGCAAGCCAACGTTTGGGCAGGACAACGTCTGCCGAGTCCGCTAGTTAGTATATAAAACATAACAAAACTTTCACAGAAGTTTGCGTATTTGTGGTTCAACATCGCCGTATTTAGTATGGAGATAATTATAAGTACCTAACTATAAGCGATCCGCTCCGCCGAGTTAGCATACATTTTGACAGCGACACTTTCGTTTCGGTCGAATGGCCTTGAACAGGCCAAAACGTTCATGTCCAACAAGGACCGGCCAGAGATAGCCCGGGGCCGAGAGGTCCGGCCCAACAATGTGCGTGCAAATTTGCTATGCCGGGCAAAGACAAGTACACAGAATTTGCCCGCACATTGTTGGGCCGGACATTCTCGGACCGGGCATGCCCTGCACAAGAATGCCGAGCAATTTGCTTGGCCGGACAAAGACAAGTACACAGAATTTTCCCGCACATTGTTGGGCCGGACCTCTCGGCCCCGGGCTATCTCTGGCCGGTCCTTGTTGGACATGAACGTTTTGGCCTGTTCAAGGCCATTCGACCGAAACGAAAGTGTCGCTGTCAAAATCGCAAGTGTAGAAAATTTGTTTATAAAAAATCAATTTTCTCGAGATAAAAACTATGTATCACGAAAAAGCATAAAACGGGCTAAGAGAAGAACTAAATCCTCAAAACACCTCAACGGACCTGGCCTCTCATTAGTTAGGTACCCTTAATAAATTTTTTTCGCGGTATATCTTACGGCTCCCGGATCTGTGTACCTACTGGTCCCAGGATACCCAGCGGAAGTCTGGGGTTTTTAAATATCTTTACCGGGATACCTTACGGCTTCCGGAACTGTGTTACCGGTCCCAGGATACCCAGCGGATGTCTGACGTTTTTAAATATCTTTACCGGGATACCTTATAGCTCCCGGAACTGTGTTACCGGTCCCAGGATACCCAGCGGAAGTCTAGGATTATATTACAAGCCAAAAGACCGCGGTAACAGCTCGTATGAAGCGGCGAGCAACATCTGGTATAATAAATGAACAAATTGCAATATAAACGGCCTTTTATCTCCAAAATTTGTGAACACACCAGAAGTTTACATATCTCAGATAGTCTAAGCCAGTAGTGTGCGCCGATCCCTGATGAAATATTTGCAGTGTAAGCCGCTCTTCTTCCTTTATTTCCACCCGTCTTGATTGTTGATTGAGTAAATTTGTTCAAAGTGTATCTTTCTTACAGCGGATTAACTTGTTTATATTCTATGGCGCTAAGTTATGTTATATGTAGACCGAGGCTAAACATCGAATATAAGTAAATTTGCTCGGGTACACAATAGGCTATTTATTGTTTATTTCAATTAATCCTAAATATATATAGTTAGCGGTTGTTTGTGTGTGCACTTACGTTTTTATGGTGCTAATTTAATATGTAATTAATAAGATAATTAACTGATTATTATTTAGTATAAGATTATGTTATTTGGGACGTCATCGTTTACCTCTTAACGTTAGTGGCGAGTTTAACTTTGATTACAGGCTCCCTGATTATTTTTTTACGGGAACTTGCCAGTAAACTCTACTGAAAGTTATCTTTCCATTTGTAGAATGTTTTTCTTTTCATTATACATATCTTTAATTCCGATGCAACTAGTTTGACCTAGCTATAGCTTTGACAATTTGAGGGTTCCGTAGTCAAAATAAATTATTTTAACCTTAGAACTGGGGAATGAAGATTTTTTTTGTATACCCTATTATTTTACCTTTATATAGGTGCGTCGGTGACCGAGTGGTTAAGACATCGGACGGACTACAGTTCGGTCCCCGCTATTTACCAATGGCTTTTTAAAAATTTAAAACTTATAATTCTATACAAACCATTGCACACTTAGAGGGGTTTTTTCATCTAAATATAGGTACCTCAACAGAACTGGACACTCGTTAGGTATAGTCTCACAAATACCATGGGCTAAAAGAGGAAGACTCGGTCGGTGGATACCTTGGTACCGATAACACGTTTCGGGAGCTGTAAGGCAATCCGTAAAGGAAAAGAAATCTTTAAATATGTGACTTTAGATTTTTATGAGGGGTAACCGTTTTAAATACATAATATAAGAAAATGAAACAATGAATTATGAAGGTATAATTATGATTTATAATGTTTTGTAACCTCTATCCGGCACACAAGATGGCCGCCCGCTTATCACAGCCATGTTTGCAGAGCCTCGTGCGCCCGCGCAACTGCGTAACAATTTGTTTTCCATGGACCTGTTTTATATGTGGAGGTCTTTTCCACGCCTCGGAATATTAATCAGGCGAGACAGAGGCCGATTTTGTAAGAGCTCGATTTCAAAATTTCTGAATGTGGGACAACTTAAAAATATATTTTAATTTTCTAGATGAAAGTTTACAAATTATGGAGGCAATTACTTTCAGCTACAGTAAATATTACTTTACGTACCTAGTCAAACCTACTTAATTTCCTATTTTTTATAACTTAACGGATTGCTTACCTATCGCTCCCGAGAAACGTGTTTTAAAAAAATGTGTTGTGGGTACGCATGGGGGCAGATAGGACCAGCTGTCACTCTGGACACCTGAATCTTAGAGACAAACCAAAAATTCTGTTTTTAAGTGTCAAAAATCCATATAGATATCGCGATACAGGTTTCAATTTCAATATTGTGAGACAGTAGCGATGGGACATCTATCGATGCGATGTGACGCCACATAGTTACCTATATGTCTATGTCATTCATAGAATCGCCACAGTAGTGAATACTTTCATTCTAAATTCAAAAAGAAAATAACACCTAAAAATTGCTATTATAACACATTAAGTCAACATAGATTTGTAAATAAAATCGTAACAAGTTAGGTTAGCAGGGCTATACGAGCAAGTATTGAACTGAGTTAAATATGTACACCACACACACAAACGAAACATAACAATGTATATATACCTACCACGCCCCGCGCTTGCACGGAAAATATTTGGTGACATGGCCAATGTAATCTAAGGCGTTTACATTGATAAATTAAATACACTGTTTTCTTATACGCCTTGCGGAGGCAATACAATTCTCATTGTGGACATATGATTTTGGAAACGGCAAACAACTTTTATCTGCTGATTTTTTGTAAATTTGCCTAAATTTGTCACATGACGTATCTTTACCTAGTCTGTTTACCCCACAGACAGGATTTCCATATATTGGGAACTTTGAGAGGCAAACCAAAAATTCTGTTTTCATTATTATCATATATAATTATAAGTCACACAAACCCTCTGGTTTGGATTCGTTTAAAGAAAGATTTCCTAAAAAGTTTGATATGGCCGAAGCTATAAGAAATGCTAGCAGAGGGCGACCTGGGTAATATACATTTATTAAACACTAGCTTTCCGCCCGTGGATATATTCGAACAAAATAAAGGATATCGTAGCTTCTAGTGCAAGAGTTTTTAGAATCGGTTCAGTAGTTTGAGCGATTACCAGTTACATTGAAACTTACAAACTTTACATCTTTATAATATACTAATAGATAAAAAGTTTATTAATTAAAGGCAATGTTAAGGTACCAACACACAATGACAGATGCAAAAGGGGTATGTCAGGATCCCATACACCTCTTGGGATAAAAGGCGTCATGATAGAGAGATAGAGACAAGGTATGCCTAAGATTGGAGACAGAAAAGTGTACCTACCATGTAAAATTTAAATATTATGTAGATAGCACGTCTGTTTACGCTCTTTATCTATTCTAGATTAGACTTGGCGACGTTCGGTAGGAAATTACGAAGGACTTCACATTTTTGTGATATTTTATAATGGTACAAAAATTCTTCATGAAAATACGATAAAATATTAACGCCTACGAACGTTTTTTTTTCACATTTCTGCATAGTTAGACTTAAGGTGAATACACATTGTTAAGGGCCGTTGATCAAGGTCATCTAATAACTGTCACAAATATGGCAAATCTCAGTTAATCCTGGAAAGTTGAGTTTATTTATACAACATTTCCATCCCACACCGTTGATAGTATTATTTGCCATATTTTTGACAGATACAAAATGACTGAGAGCAACTTAACGGCGTCGTTTAGAAAGATGTGAGCGAGATGGACTGCTATTATAATCGTTAATAAAACCAAGGATAAGATAAGATAGACCAAGATTTACGTACCAAAAACATGAGAAACAAAACCAATCTTGCGATAATACACGAAACGGCCTTCAGCTATCGGAGTATTATACAAAAAATAATAGAAAAAACAAGTTGTAGTTAATGTTATCTTAAAATATTTAAAATTAGCTATGAACTAAACGAAATAAAATTGTACATTAATAAATATATTAAAAGAAATAGCGTCGCAGAGCAATTTTAATTTCAAACCCAAGACAATAATGGGTAATTTATGGATAGCTGCAGCATGTAGGTAATTAGTATGGGACAAACGTTATCTCACGAAATATACCTATGTAACATATTCACGTAAATAACAGTAACTCAAAAACATTTATTGCATAAATATTCTACAACCCAAATTATAAAACACATTATTTAAGCATTTCCCATCTAAAGGTGTTTTATTAGAATTTTATTTTCACATTTCAAAAAATTTGAGCAAGCAAAGCCGAGTTCGGAATAGTTAATCTATCTATCTATCATCACGTCTTTTATCCCAAGATGGGTAGGCAGAGACAATAGAATGCCATTTGCTACATCCTTACATATCTACCTTTTTCTCTCAACGATTATGTGTACTTTTAACATTGCCTTCGATCAGTATTTTTTTGTGTGTTCAATAATAGTACACTTAGGTCGTCCTCTGTGAGCATTTCTTTTCACTTCTGTTATATAAACCTTTTTGTCAATCTTTCATCCTTCATTCTTTCTAAGTGTCCAAACTTTCGCTCCGCCGTATTCATCTCGAATGAAACAAAGTCCTCTCTGATCTCGAAAATTTTTATTAAAATCCATTGAGTAGTTTCGGAGCCAGTTATGCACAAACATTGGGGCAGGCTGACACTACAATCTCTATATATCAAAGGTGTTTTTTTGTCGGTATCAAACTGTATCAAAGTTAATGTCTGATACGCCATTTTGAAGATTATTTTCCCCTCTAATAAATAAATGTTTCTTTTAAAATTAGACTAATTTGTATATTTTGTAAAAGACGCCATCTGTTGGAGATCAGTTGAACTAACGGTGTCAAGTTTTCGCACGGGCCATCTACTTTTATTTATTTGTATAGATATCACAGCAATCAAACAGATCAAATGCGAACGAAGCCGCTAGCACACAGCTGTAATATTCCTAAATATGTATTTATTTTAGTAACCAGGTTTTAAGGTCGTATTGACATGTCCTTGCGAATTCACCTTGACATTGATGACCACCTTGATTTACCCAAACTGTGTGCCAAGTCAGGATCATACATGATAACTAGAGTTAATATTGGCATCGCAAACCTAATGTTTGACATACGCTTAACTATATCAACATATAAACATAGTTTTGTTAATATTTGGTTATTTTATAATATTGCTTGTTGTTATTAGTTTGGAAAAAGTTGTGTCTCATCTTTCATAGTAAATTCCTATGATATCTAGCCTTTATTAGGTTCGAATCCTGGGTTGAGCAAATAAAACTGCCAAAGGAGACAATGTCGTAAGTTATCAGAATAATATTGAAAAGAAAACGAGTCCAAGGCATTAATTTTCAAATCAAATAAATGTTGTCCTTTAAAAAGGACTTTTGAAAGGTACGCAGTACAAAATTTTAAAATACGACATTTTTTGTACTGTGCTTCGAACATCAAAAGCTCTACATTACTAATAATTGTAAAATTAAAAAAAAAACCCGAGTTAGTGAGGAGTTGTCTATCTGGCTACTTCCAGATGGTGCAGCAGCATCAGGTCAAGGTTACCCTGTTGTTGTAATATCATTGAAGCCACAGGATACTAAATTTCGAATCGATCAGACCAGTAAGTTGCTCACAACAACTACAAAAGAGCTGATAGTCTTCAAATAGCAAACAGATTTTCTTGAAACATAGCTAAGAACGCTCTCGATCAAGTCACATTTCAAACAAAAAAAAACTACTTAAATAAAAATCGGTTCATCCGTTTAGGAGTTACCATATCTGTGTATGTGTGTGTCTACATACACAGATACACACGTTAAACTTATAACACCCCTCTTATTTCGTCGGGGGTCTAAGAATTTTTTCCTCTGCTTACCTCCATGAGAGACAGGCGTCAATACAGATTTTTAAAACCTTTTTTTTGATCAGCGAAGTCTTCTTCAACCAGTCGATTTTTGAGGCTACATTCGATCCAAACCTCGCTCAATTTCATACACAAAAATATTCACCTCTTTTAAAATTTCTTTATTTATTAAAAAGGCATAGGCTGTCATGGGGACTGCCGATAGAAGTGAAAACTGTATACCTATAACGTATAATAACGCCATCTAGCGAGCATTTCACATGTAAATGTATCTGTCATAGTAGAGTTGTTCCATGGGCTTTGTACTAATTTACTATAGCATGTCGGTGACGCGATCCCATAAGATTTTCCCCTACCAAAAATCGCTCAACGCGCCACCGTAAACAGCTAGTTTCGCTACCAGATTTCATGTATCTTTATAAGTTTATATAACATTCGTTTAAGAAGCCGCGAGGTGCTAATGAGATGTAGTGAGATTCGGGACATTGTATATTAACGACTCTACCATAATATGGTATGACCCTCAAATGTGCACCTTTTTAATATAAGAGGGCTTGGGGCCTTCGAACATATTTGTAAGATTCAGGTCAAAGATATTTCATAAGCATTATATTTTTGTAACCAATGCAGAAGCATAAATCTGCCCGATTTTTGCAAACTTAGGTATGTTATATTTTGGACTTGGGTTGCCTTACAGCTCCCGAAACCGTGTTATAGTCTCAAGTTACCCAGCGAAAGACGAAGTCACCCTCGTTTAGCCGATGGTATTTGTGAGGATATACCTAACGAGTGCGGCCAGTTCTGTTGAGATATTTAGATGGAAAAGCCTCTAAGTGTGGTTTGTCGGATTATGTACATAAGTTTTTAATTATAAAAACCCATTGGTTACATATGATTGTAAATTTCTGAAAATAAAGGAAATCTTCTCACAAAAAATCCTATATCTACACACAATCATGGCCTTTATAATTCGCGGCGTGGCCAGAGCATGTCGCTATACTCAGCTGAACTAGAGCTAGACATTATTCAGAAGATATGGGGACTCACCTACATGCCCTAGGAAGCACCCTTTTCTTAAAACAACTGGTGATTGCTTAACCATTTTGGCTCGACCTAAGATTGTTTTCAACTGCACCAGTAACAAGACTCAAAGCATGCATCTTCTGTTCATGAAACAAGTAACTAGCTTTCCGCTATCGGATTCGCTCGTGGATAATTTAAATGTAGCCTATTAATTAATATATGTAACTCAGGTATATCGTAGTTTCTATTCGTGAAAGAATTTTTAGAATCGGTTCTGTAGTTTGAGAGAAATTTTTACAACAAAAATACAAACTTTACCTTTTTTTATTCTTCACAGCTCCCGAAACCGTTGCCGACCCCAGGGTACCCAGTGGAAGACAAAGTCTTCCTCATTTAGCCAATGATGTTTTGAGGCTATACCTAACGAGTGGCCAGCTCTGTTGAGGTATATAGATGGAAAAGCCTCTTCGTACGGTTTGTCGTATAATGTATATAGATTTTTCATTATAAAAAACCCAGTGGTACATGGTCGGATGTAGGAATCGAACCCGCGGCTTTTCAGTTGCGAGCCGACGTCTTATCCACTCTACCACCTTTAGCAAAACTTTACCTTTTTATAATATTAGTATAGATTAATGTAGATTAGTTGCCAAAATGGCTTACGAAAGGCTTTAAATAATGGATATTATTAAACTATCTTGTGCTGCTTCGCCAGCGGAGATTTTCGAAATGTGAGATAAGAATTTTTCCCGAAAGATTTTCGGAATAAAAAGTATGCATATGTTCGGCCTTCCAATTATTTCTGTGCAAAAAATCACGTCGATTCGTTGCTCTATTTTGACGTGAAAGAAAGACAAACAAATAAACAAAACACACTTTCGCATTTATTACATTAGTTATGATGTTCTATCCACAGCACATGCTGTCCAATTTTGGAGCCAAATATAAAGTGTGTGTAAAAAAGGCATACAATGTTTATTAAATTAACACCAATTGATTTGCAAGCGATGACATGTTTCTACTTACAATTAGGCGGACTTACGTCAACAATACTAGCGGTCTAACAAGATGAGCAACCATCAATATTTCAATTAAAAAAGACAAGTTAAATCTGTAAGCATTGCAATTCAGTATGTAAATTAAAAATTATGGTATGCTACCTTACCTACATAAATACGATGTAAATGAAATCTTGCTGGGGCTAACTTTTTCCCCAACTTGATTCATTTATACTGTTAATGCTCAGCTCGTAAACATGATAAGTCCATGTTTAATACTAGAAAATCTTCCCGGTGAATCAATCATGTAATAGTGAAAACCGCAAAAAAAATCCGTTCAGTAGTTTTTGCGTGATTATATAGCCTATAAATCATCCTCAATAATCGGTACCTATATTTAACGCAAAAATAATTTTCCAAATCGGACTGGTAGTTTCTGAGATTTCCGCGTTCAAACATACAAACTTTTCAGCTTTATTATTACTATAGATTAAATGCTAATCCAACCTTTTTCAAATTCAAATTCAAAGATCATTTATTTCGTAGCTATACAAGATACACTTGAAATCGTCAATTTTATACACTTCTCTCTACAAACCCAATTAATGAAAATACATTTTTACAGCAATTTAAAAATACAATAAATACAAATCAAATGTCAAATAAAATTAATATTGATACATGTCAGAAATTCAATAAAAAATATACAATTACAATCTAAATGCATTAGTGTTAGTCAATTAAAATCAATTTATATAATTGTTGTTATGCCCATGGATGCTTATCATCCAAGTATTCTGATATACTGTAGTATGTTTTTTTCATTAATTTAAGTTTAATTGTATCTTTGAAATTAGAGAAAGAAAGATCTTGTATATGAGAGGGGACCTTATTGTAAAAATGCACACATAGCCCCTTGAATGATTGATTTATTTTGTGGAGTCGACTCACACAACTGACAAGTTCATCCTTGTTTCTTGTGTTGATATTATGTATGTCTCTATTTCTCTTAAAAAATTCTATGTTCTTTTTTCTAAGTGACGGAAAGGTTAAAATGTCATAATCCCTGAACTTATCTCTAAGAGACACCCTTTGTCCCAGTCTTTCTTCCAGTCCTTTCCCCGCTGCGTTTTCTATGTTGAAAATTCTTAGGTATTCCATTTTTCTGGTTAATTATTCAACAGTCTTGAGTTTTGAGGCCTAAAACAATCTTAAAATACCTTAATGGGTTCTGAATGCGGAAAGTGTCTTTCGCTGGGTATCTTTGGGACCTTTTGACATGGATTCGAGAGACGTGGCACCTGTGAAGATATGAAAACTCTCTTGAGTCATATCTGCACCATCTTTGCGCCAGGGAGATAAAGAAAGTATTAGCTAAGGATAATGTCACTTATTAAATAGGTAGCCATCTACGTTTACAGAAAAAATGCGAATGCTGGTTTTGCATGCCCTTGAGAGGCAACTCAACCCATTTAGCCCGCGGGCTAACCAGTTTAATTTTTTTTCGTGGTCAACTTAGCCCATAAAGGTAAGATGAATATAAAAGAAGCAAAAGAGATATGTCAGGATCGTAACAAATGGAATTCGATTGTCTCTGCCTACCCCTCTTGGGATGAAAGGCGTGATGATAGATAGATAGATAGATAGAACTTAGCCCATAATCTAGTCTGCACAGCCCGTGCTCCTCCAGAATCTCACGAGAAATATCTTTGTGGTTATTGTCTGGTATTAACTAGGCAGCCCACGGGTTCGATCCCGGATCCCAGACATGTTCCAATAGGTTTTTTATAATTAAAAACTTATGTACATAAGCTAACAAACTGGCTTTTTCATCTAAATATACCTCAATAGTAAACTGGGTACCCTGGAATCATAACACGGTTTCGGGAGCTGTAAGGCAACCCGTGAAGAAAAAAAAAGGTAATTTACAAACAAACAAACACATCTCCACAACCTTTATACCTTGCGTTGTGTTAATTTGTTTTTTAAAAGAAGTGCGGACTGTGCTCCGAAGCACCGAAGCACCGTAAAGTCGATTAAAGCACATATTCTTAAAGAAAAATGGTGCGGTTTTAAGTCAAGACCATTGACAATTGACTTCATTTCCTTTTACAAGACAATTTAATTGCAATTGACTGTATTTATCAATTATATTAATTGTGACCTCTTTACTTCGTACCTACCTTTGCTACTGCAAATAAATTAAAAGTACATTATTACTTCTACATGTCTTCATATTCATATAATACCTACTAACAAATAGTGTTAAAAATGTGTCAATAATAAAATTTAACAGGTTCGTAGCTAATATATTATGTTTTAATACAAATAAATTGTTTTTTTTCATAGGTTTGACACATTAAATTAAACAAATATAGGTACGTACATATAAGTTAATAAAAAATCGGAAGCCTCAATAAAATATTTAGGTTCCTATTTGGGATCTACCGACTAGTTGGCAAATAGTCTGTCATTTTGAGGCCGATTAGTCGTTAGTCGTCTAGTCGGTTAAATCCATAGTCGGTAGATCAGTAGTTCCTATTGTATAATATTTTTAAAGAGAAAAACTTTCTTTACCATTCTACCTACAATCTAAAGTGAAAAAACACTTCTACGAAAAATTTACATATTAACTTCTCTACATACTCGTAAAATTAACTAAGTATACCTATTATTTTTTGTAGCATTATGCTTCTTATTCTTCTTTAACTCGTATTCACCCACTGTTGAGTGTAGGTCTCCTCGTATGCACGCCTTTCCTGTCTGTCCTGAGCCTTATGCGTCCAGTTTCTTCCCACCACTTTGGCTACATCATCTGACCATCTCGCTGGCTGTCCCACGTTCCTTCGGCTCTGTCTCGGTCTTCAGCTCTCCGGTCTCCAATCTTTCAGCTCCATCTGCCATCGGTTCTGCGACTCACGTTTGTCGTATATGCTGCCTTTTTATTTATTTTTGAACATACTAAAAAAAATCCTAGCTACGAGCTTGCCGGCGCATACATAATATGAATAGAAATCCACTCGACTTACAATAATTGTGTTTGCTGAAAGCGTTACCATCTATTACCTACACATGCGAACTGTCCACAGGCTTGTATGGGACCTTCTGGAAAATAACCGGAGTTCCAAATCTTTACTTATAAAATAATATTTAAATAAACACGCTTTGGCTGAATATGTTTATATAATATATAATACTAGATTTCCGCCCCGACTTAGCTCGTTATATTTTTTGAGTTGTGTCATAATAATTTATCCTGTGTGCAAAAAATCATGTCAATCCATTGCTCAGTGCTCTGTTTTGATACTTTCGAATTTATAATATTAGTATGATGACACAACTCTATCAGGAATATCAGAGTCAAATAATTTAATAACCTTCTAAATATAGGAATGTAAAATTATATACCTTGCATAAATCATTGAAAAACTTGACAAAACTATTGAAAAGGGTAGGCAGATAACAAAGATATCCACTCGCCACGATCTTGGTACACCTTTTTCTTGTCTCTAATGTTCAAAGCTCTAGTGTTAAAAGGTTTCATTCAGTTTCATTCGTTGAATTCTTTTAATTTTTTTTTCAAAATCCTTGCAAATAAAAATTATTTCATATTATTTCATTTCTTTAAAGAATGAAGGTAGAAACATTGACTAAAAAGGATTATATATCACAAAGGAAATGCTGGCAGAGGACGACCTAGGTGTACTTTTATTAAACATATCAAAAATATATTGATCGCCGATGGCAATATTAAAAGTCACACAATCGCCGAGCATGTATGGAAAAGTATGAAGAAGCGAAAGAGGTAGGATCGTAGCAAATGGCATTCGATTGTCTCTGCCTACCCCTCTTGGAATAAAATGCGTGATGATAGATAGATAAATAGATCATTTCACCTCTTTCGCCTCATGCATCTTATATTTAAAAATGTAACATAATGTAAAATGGCTCCCATTGTTCCATATACAGGTTAATGGACTTTTATTAAGAAATCAAAATGCACACAAACAAAGACAAACGCGTGACGTAGTATACTTAGTTATTATTTGCATATAAGATTACTATGTTGTTACGAAACTACTAACCAATACAGATATAATGTTTATATACAGAGTGTTTCATAGTTCTAAAAATCTTTAAAAAATAACTATTTTGAGTGTTTCCAATAATTATTATGTTATACCTCCCCCCCCCCCCCGCGCCAAAAGTGGCAGAAAAAAATATTGTTCGGTGATTAACCGCTTCACACCTCCTTTAGTCTTAAGAGGATGTATAGAGCTAAATGCGAGTTTTATGATGGGTAAAAGTACATGATCCACTGCAGTGACCATAATCAAAAAAAATATATGATATTCTTGAGCTTATGTGTTATTAAGATACTGTGTTCAAAACATAATACAACTTTATTGATTTGATAGAAAAAAATCAAGAATGTACCTCTAAAAAAATATTTTACTGTCTAGAAACAGTACTAAGATGCATGCAATGATTCTGATTTTTTGACAGATTTTTTATCTAGCAATATACTATCGTAATACTGTTCTATTTTTTTATCAAATTTTATCAAGTTCCTATATTCTTATTTTCGAGATTTTATGTACGCACTGCACGCGTGTGTGCGTAAGCGCTCGTATACCGACAGTACCGGCTGCAGCCTGATGCTGTATTATTAGTGGCAGCCACGTCGTTTGGTGTGTATGTGTGCCCGCGTTACTCAAAGCTGGAGCTCAATGGGGGCGGTGCCATCTCTCAAGGTCTTTGGCTCTATTCAGCGTCTAAATACTCAAAGATTTTAAACTATTAAGCACAGGACACTCTATATACCTACATCCATTCGCCAAGTTATATTATCTTTGTATAGCTTGTAATCGTTTGTGCTCTATTGATTCTATTTATCAAGTCTCGATTCGTCGGACAACATTTTAAATTAATTTACAAAGACTTAGAAATTATTTTGCCAGCAAACATTGACTGCTCATTGTGTTTATTGAAGCAAATATTTGTTACAAATAATGTATTGCAATGAAAAAGCGATTTTTTGGTTGTTTGCTCCAATGACTAAGTAAGACAACTTGGAAAGTTTGTTTTTTATATTATTTTTGTCAATATAAGTCACTGACAATTATCATATACGTGTTTGTATTGACAAAAATAATTTTGTTGAGTCGATTGTCCTTGAATTGTTTATTTACGTTATTAATCTGTCTACTGTCCTTCATAAAAATAACTATATGAAACAAATCTAGATGCGTCGGTTGCCGAGTGGTTAAGACGTCTGGTATTAACTACGCAGACCCCGGGTTCGATCCCGGATCCCGGCCATGTACCAATAGGTTTTTAATTAAAAACTTATGTACATAATCCGAAAAACCACACTTAGAGGCTTTTCCATCTAAAATATATCTCAACAGAACTAGCCACTCGTTAGGTAGGTATAAATCTAAAGATATCCATACTAATATTATAAATTCGAAAGTAACTCTGTCTGTCTGTTCCGCTTTCAAGGTAAACCACTGAACCGATTTTGATGAAATTTAATACGCAGTAAGCTTGAACTATAAGGAAGGACATCAGCTACTTTTTTCCTCCACCTCCCTAAGGGGATAGCATAGGTAAGCTAGTATGTCCATAAACTTTGAAAATGCAGTAGTTTTAGTTTTTAAGCTATTAAGCCAATGAGAGACAGTTCGATTAACAAACAGATTATAGTCGTATTATACACTGGCAGTAATGTTCACATTTAGAAAGTTGCTTATTTTAAACACTAGCGTACCCGCCCCCGGCTTCGCACGGGTACAATATGACTACAACAATTTGAATACCTATGTAAATACGCTTATAACTACTTATCTATTAGAGATTGATATATGCTACCACAGACTATTTTGTAGATAATTTTATTTTACACAATTCTTTCCTACGTTATTTTTTTATATCTCTGACGGATTAGACAGCATTCGCCAAGAAAACTCGCTGAGGCTAACTTTTTCCCCCGACTTGATTCACTTATACTGTTAATGCTCAGCTCCTAAATATGATAGGTCCATGTTTAATACTTGTAAACCTTCCCGGTGAATCAACCTATCTAATGAAAAAAACCGCAATAAAATAGGTTCAGTAGTTTTTGCGTGAAAGGTCACAGACAGAAGCGGCGGGAGACTTTTTCTATAAATGTATGTAGTGTTAAATGTAGACGTGCCAGGTGATAAACAGACATGATGTCAACAATAGGTATGAATCCCACTAATATTATAAATAATATTTATAAACACGAAAGTTTTTATGGATGTATATTTGTTACTCAATCACGCCAGAACGGCTGAACGGATCTGGATGAAATTTGTCACAGAGATACATTATAGTTTGAAATAGCACATAGGCTACTTTTTATCCCGGAAAAAGTATGGTTCCCGTGGGATAGATTTGTTTTTGTTTTTCAAGGGAACGACATGATTTTTTGCATAGTGGTAGAGAGTAACATATACTACTTTTTATACCGCGAAAGTAAGCGGGGGAGGGGCAAATTACAGCCACGGGATTATTTCTTTTTGGATCTATTTCCACGCGGGTGAAACCGCAGACAGAAGCTTGTATGAAATATTGCATTATTGTCGCAATGTGTTATCTAAACGTAAATGAATAAGATTTGCCTACAGAATCTCTTTGTCTCTAGAACAATTGTCATAATGCAAATATTCCTAAGTTACAGTAAATAGAAGGAAAAATTTCCTAGAGTTGATACTAACTGTTCCGACTTATTATCTTATAAGATATGCGTCACTAGTTTTTTGTCGCGACGTTTTAAGGATCCGTGGCTCTCAGTCATCTTGTAAGTATCTGTTAAAAATATGGCAAATCTCAGTTAATCTTGGAAACGTGAGTTTATTTATACAACATTTCCTCAGCACACAGTTGATAGTTATTATTTGAAATTGTATTAAGCCATATTTTTATTATTTAGGGTTCTAAAGAGCCGTAGTTTTCGATACGAGCAGTGCCTTTGCGTTTTGGAAATTTTAATTTTTAGAACTGGCTCAATCTAATTTAAAATAATAAGTATCAACTGTGTGCTGTGGAAATGTTCTATAAATAAACTCACGTTTCCAGGATTAACTGAGATTTGCCATATTTTTGACAGATACAAGATGACATTGACCACCGCCCATAAGGGAAGAGAAGTAGAAAAAAATAATTGGAATAAGTCCAGCAGAATTAGGACACGTTGAAAGAATGAAGAATGAAAGAATATGGCTGAAGTGAAAGGAAATGCTGGCAGAAGACGACCTAGGTGTACTTTTATTATAAAAAAAATATTGATCGATAGACATATTAAAACTACACACAATCGTCGATCATGTATGAAAGGTATGATGAATATAAAAGAAGCGAAAAAGGTATTCGATTGTCTCTGCCTACCCCTTTTAGGTTAAAAGACGTGATGATAGATAAAAATCCAGCAAAATTCCAAAAGCGACCATTGTCAATGGTTCAGCATAAACAGTATAGTGACTTCTTTTCAATAAGAAAGCTTTATGGTCTCCAATACCGCAAAGGTAACCTTCATAAATGTCATTGGTGAAATCTACATCTGTCGTGATATGCCTATTCCTACCCCTTCTCTTTAACTCAGCGTAAATGTATAAAATCCATGTAAATCCATTTAGCCGTTTCAATATCTAAAGTATAAACAAACATACATTCATTTAACTTTAATATCTTGTATTTGCTCAACTATTTATAAATTCTCATATTTAATGATGCCATTGTTTTCTTAATGCGTCAGTTAATGAGTACATTTAAACAATTTTTACTAGCTTTTGCCACCGGATTCGCATGTGTGTACCAAAATAATAATTACTCTATTAGACATACTACCTTGTCATATAAGTTTGAACTAGATGACCTGTGCGAATACTTCGCACCGTTAGTGGTGTCAATATTGTTGTCATAGTTCAACTGATCTCCAATAGATGGCGTCTTTTACAAAATAAATAAATTAGTCTATTAGTCATTAGAGGGAAAAATCATTATCAAAATGGCGTATCAAACTAATGTTAATATTATGTTAATACTTTGATACAAAAGGTCTTAAGAGCCCTATATCCTTAATTTGTATGGGGATAAACTATTCCCAATTTCTCTGTAAATAATCCACTGAAAATAAAAATATTCTATGATTTTTTAATTGGTCAAAAATAATTTTCAATAAACTACAAAAAAAGCAAGACGTTTAATTGAATGGTAATGGTATAGCAGCGCTTTAAAAAAAATAAGAGCTTTGTGATAGATTATGAAAGAGAAAACGGGGGCAAAGTTTAACCACCCATATTTCCTATTTAATAAAACCCATTGAAAAAATAACAGCTATTTCACTTAGATATATTTAATAAGTAACTATATGTATATTAAATTACAGTGACACAGTTAGATTATTTATAGAGAAATTGGGAATAGTTTATCACGTAAAAATTATGGATATAGGAATTTGATACCGACACAAAACACCTTATATAGAGAGAAGAGGTATCATTTGTGAATCCAGCTTAATTTTGTTATTTGTTAGTGTCCGCCGTGTGTATGTTTTTCATACAAAAGTTTGTTTAGCACACCATTTTCAGCGGGGAAATGCAGCCTGTATTCCACGCGGGCCTGGTTATTTGTTTTAAGTTTTTATGTTTATAGATATCCGACCGTGCATTACCCGTGAAATTGAAATGTCACATAAGAATTACAACCGACAAACCACAAGAGGCTTTTTCCATCTAAATATACCTCACAAATAAACGAGGGAGACTTGGTCTTCCGCTGGGTACCCTGGAACCGTAACACGGTTTCGGGAGCTGTAAGGCAAGGCAACCCGTGAAGAAAAAAACCATACACTCTCCTGACCTCCTGAACTATCTCGCATATAAATCACGTCTAAGCTCTATTTTGACGTAAAAAAAGAAACAAACAAACAAACGAAAACACTTTTGCATTTATAATACTAGTTAGAATTGTATTAAAATCTGTAAATAAAGTAAACGGAGTCGATAACCTAATTGGTACAGCGTTGCCTTGAAACCTCCTGGTTCCGGGTTCAATTTCCACTCGTTCCAAAAATGCTAGGTACCAATGTCCGCACTTCTTCTAAAAATAATAGATATTTGACGTCTATTAAAGAAGTGACACATCTAGGTCCATTAAGTGCAGCAACAGGCTAATTATTCGATAATTTTGCAAATGTCAAAAAGAAGATTAAAAACCTGTACATAATCCGACAAAGCACACGGACTTTTCCATCTAAATATACCTCAACACTGGCCACTCGTTAGGTATAGCCTCACAAATACCATCGGCTAAAAGAATAAGAGTCTTCTGCTGGTAACCCTGGAACCAATAACACGGTTTCGGAAACTGTAAGGCAAGCCAGCTGTGTAGAAAAAAGGCAAAGGCAGTCATGGGGACTGTCGACAGAAGTGAAAACCATATAAGTATAACGTTTTATAACGCCATCTAGCGATTATTGCACAATGTATATCTGTCCGGACCGAAGAATTACCGGCCAGGCAATCCTTGGTCTTGTGTACTTAGTACAAAGAGACTTTTTCCATCTAAATACCTCAACAGAGCGGCCACTCGTTAGGTATAGCTTCAAAAAATCATTGGCTAAATGAGGAACATTTCTTCCACTGGGTACGCTGGGGCCGGTAACGGTTCCCGGAAGCTGTAAGACAACCCGTGAAATAAAAAAAAAAGATAAAGTTTTTTACTTAAAAAATATTTGATTCTGATCAACCTGGATTCCGCGTCAAACTGCCCTAGAACACGTTCAATAAGAACCGCAATGTTATTTTTACTTACTTAAATATATTTATAGTGTCACTTTCTCCTGTGTAAGAAGGTACCATGTGATGTTTGTTTGGAACCGAGATATGAATTTGTAATTAAAGCCACTTTCATTCATTTGATGTCTCGAGTAAGCCGGTTCTACCAATTAATGTTAATCAAACATACGAAGATTGTTTTGTCATACATACAAGAGCATGTCTGGGTATGTGAATGTAGGCTTAGTGGTTAGAGAAATTATATACGGAGTTATTAGACCCGGGTTCGAATACCAGCTCGAGATATTTTTAGTATAGAGTCACCTAAACCCGCATTGGCATATCGATTTTTTTTATACCGAAGACAATTTTTTTTTCATGATCTTTCTATCTATATATCTATCATCACGCCAATATTAAAAGTACACACAATCGCCGAGCATGTATATATGAAAGGTATGATGAACATAAATGAAGCGAAATAAGTATGTCAGGATTCGTAGCAATTCGATTGTCTCTGCGTACCCCTCTTGGGATAAAAGACGTGATGATCTATGTATGTATCTATCTGATAGAATAGTTTTATTAATTACAATTAAACAGTTGTCTATTAAGAGGATCGTGTAGCTCAGCGTACGCAGCGAAATAGGTATTTAGAAAATCATATTCTGTCTCAAGCGCACTCTTCCCTCGGGCATCAGTGTGACAAAGAGCACTGCAGCTCGTGAGTGTTCGTAGGTATGTTCTTCGTTGAAAATTTCGTTTTGGGCGACAACGATTTACACCTACTAAACTATAACGAAACCTTATAATTTTGGTGTCAAACGTTTTAGCAGATTATAATCTACGTACGTACGTTTTGCTTTTTTTGAAATTTTGCTTTGTTTCTCAAATACAGACGGTTTATTACCAGCAAGTTATGAACCAAAAAAACCGAGTTTTGAGGGGCTTATAACTTTTGACCTATTACGAATTTTGAAAAAAGGAAAAAATACGTACGTAATTTTTCATTATGTCAGTAAAATATTACAAAATCGTTAAAATTAAATAATATTTAGGGGTAGTAAAACGTTTTCTCCGTTTGTATGGACATGGACGCGGTACACTACACTCTTAAGACAGAATAAGTGGCAAGCCTATCGAAACATTTTATGAAAATTAAATCACTGAGGTAGATACTATATTCAGAAAAAATGTGGACGGGAAGACGTTGGTGTCAAAATTTTGTGCACAATTACGCCGTTGATATCTATTTTTTTAATATCTATACTATTTGATATCTGGCTTTTTCGGGTAGGTTTTGATTTTGATGAAATTTGGTATGAGGATAGCTTGAACCCTGAAATTTTTGAGGTGGATCGCGTCGACAACCGATATATCGCGTGAAACTTCGTATCGTGTATGACAGAATCACGCCCGCCCCTCTCACCCGCGCGGACCATGGGAGTGCTACTTTCTCAGTGTTTTACCTATCAGTCGGATTTGATTGAAGCCATTTGATAGCCCAATTCTTGAGGAATGTTATAGGCTATATAACATCACACTACGATCTAAAGGGGCGGTGCTGTAATTATTAACACGTGTAAAACCACAAGTCACAGCTTAGTTATATCATATATAATAAACTGGCTAATTAATCAATAGGCATACTGAATTACAAAACCTAATGTGTCAAACGCAACGCAAACTCAGTTCCATTGTAAAACATCCCCAGCAATTAGTAAAACTATCATTCAATAAAAGTCATACATTCCCACATCATACAATACATTTCATAATAAATCAACGAAACTCCAAGCGATTTCATGGGCAATTCCACTCAATAGGGAGAAGTCAGACGTAACAAAATGGCCATTCATTCTCTAAACGGGGGCTAACAACATTATACTTGTGTAATACATATTTCATTATTACTTTCCACCTTTTATACTGTTTAATTTTATAGCGCGACAACCCGGATGTTTTAGGGTTCTGTAAATATTCTGAAATACTGACAAAATAAACTGTAAGTACCAATGGGTTTTTTAATTAAAAACTTATGTACATAATCCAACAGACCACACTTAGAGGCTTTGCCATCTAAATATACCTTAACAGAACTAGCCACTCGTTAGGTATAGCCTCACAAATACCATCGGCTTAACGAGGGAGACTTGATCTTCCGCTGGGTACCCTGGAAACATAACACTGTTTCGGGAGCTGTAAGACAACCTGTGAAGAAAAAAAAATTAAATGCGAAAGTGTATTAGTTTGATTTTTATCTTTCTTTCACTTTTCTTTTCACGGCAAAACTCGAGCAAGAGTAACATTCTAATCTAATCTAATCCATCAGAAAACTCTTTAGATTATTCTAATGCTTCGATTTCCTACCATATTCTTATCTATATTTATTTAAATACATACCTACATTACCTTACATACAGACTTACTTTTTGTTTTTTTTTTGTGACATATAGGTACATCACTTTTGAATTGGACAGGGTTTTTGTCAAGAGGTGGTGAAAGAGGAATGGATCGTAGCAAATCACATCGTTGTTTGTCTCTGCATACTTCCTAAAATACTAGGCGTGATGATAGATTTGATATAGTATTTCACATTAACTGTATAAAAATATATCCGAAAATGACGAAAGTGACTTTCAGTTTTTACGGAACCCTCAAGGCGTTATTCCTAGTCACACTTGACATTTTTTTAGAGGCAACGGTTCCGGATACAATACCACGATGTTGTTCTATAGAGGGCGGTGTATTGTTGCTAAACTTTTTTTTATATCGCTTTGAACTTTATTGCCAGTTTACATTGATGTACAGTTGAGATCAGAATTTTTAATTTAAATAATGGACTATTTTTTGATTTTATTAGGCTTAATATGTATTTTTTTAATATTTATCTTTTTTTTATATGTTACTTATAAGATTTTTGGTTAGAGGTGAATTAGTAGAATTTAAAAATGTTTAGGTATTCCAGTTATCATTGGATACATACCAGAAATGCTGATTGTCATTTGTCTGGTAAATGACCGTTTTTTTTATAAATATAGATTTGTTTGTTTTTGTATTTTGAATAGCAATAATAAAATATAAGCCCAAAAAGAAGAATAAACCATAAGCTATGTTTTATATGAAGAAACCTTATTTTCTAGAAACTAGATATACGACATTATAGTCTCAACATTCTACCATTGCAAGTATTTCTCATGTCAAATATGAATGTCAAGGCGATACACAAGTATAAGTTTAATTAACACCTTTATGAAGGTTAGTGAGAACAAAGTATGAAGTACTGCCAATAAAAACCTTTGTCATTATTTTTCTCTGATAATATGATTTCACTGCTAATAAGGGCACAAAAAGTAATAAAAAAAAATATTTTTAATTTTTACATATTGGAAATTGTTCACGTGGTGAATAGGCCCCTTAATGTTAAAGACATAAACTTCATTTTAGTTCCTTCTCCGCAGTCGGTCGGCGCAGGTCAAATAGTGCGCAATTTGTCTAAAAAGTAGGTCCTATTTTTATTGTATTAACAATCCAACCCATATAATAACTAAGTAAACAAAAGTTTAGTTATTATTCAAATTTGTGTACTTTTGCGTAAACTCCTGTAATGCGAGCGGTTTATTTGTGATTTTAGAGGTAACTTTGGATTTTTTAATAAAACACAGATTCTTATGCTAATAAAGTTTATTCAAAATGACCCCCGCGATTTTGAATACAGGCCTTCAACCTGCGCGGCCAGTCGTCTATCGCAGTACGAACGAGGTCCATGTCAATTTCGGCGGCTGCCTTAATCAAGGATGCCTTGAGTGACTCCAAATCAGGATGACGCGTTGAGCAGGCCTTTTCCTCCAAGTGTTGCCATATCTTGTAATCTAACGGACTCAAACCTGGACTGGAGGAGGGCCAGTCTTCGTGCCGGATGAAGTCAATTTCACGCGCCGCCAGCCAGTCTTGAGCGCTTTTCGCTCTATGAGCTGGCGCAGAATCTTGTTGGAATACCCAGCGCCTGTTATTGAACATGGTATGAGAAACAGGTTCCACAAGGTTCGTAAGGACTGTATTTTGATACACAACTGCATTTGTTTTTACGCCTTTCACACAAAAATGTACCTCAGTTAAGCCCCAATAACAGACTCCCAACCAAACCATGAGTGAGGATGGAAAATGGCCTCGTTGGACACGCGGAACACGGTTGCTCGCTTCTTCACTGCTGTGTGCGTACACCTTATCATTTTGTTTTCCACATAAAAAAATTTTTCATCCGAAAAAAGAATTTCCCGATGCTTGTTGCCCGCGTACCGCTTCAACAAAGCGCGACATCTCTTCAACCTCAGGTCCATTAAACGAGCTTTCAAACGATGTCCTGTTTTTCTTCGATATGCCGGAAGCCCTAAGTCTTCATTTAACACCCTTTTCACCGTGGTTCTGCTTAAACCCATCTAAAGGGCCAAAAGTTTTTGCTTACGTATGGGATTTCTTTGAATTCGCGCCGTCACAGCTTTTATTACTGCTGGAGTCCTAACAGAGCGAGGGCGACCACTTCTTGACCTGTCATCTACACTAGAGTCTTCATTGTATCGTTTGATGGTACGATAAACGAATATTTTGGTTATATTCAAATTTTTTCAATATGTCAAAAATCTGAATTGGCGCGTAACCGCAACGATGCAATGCAAAATAACCTCAACACGGTCTTCTTTAAGTGTCCACTACATATTTAAAAACGAGTAAAATTCTAACAAGTACACATTTTTATATTCATGAAAAATTCTAAATTCGAATTCAATAAACATTTTAAATTGAAAAGTTTTTATTGTGTGACAGAACTTATGACCAGACTATGTATATTTTATTTTATTGTGTATTAAATACAGAAATAATTGTCGCTGCAGCAAACTTTTGTGCGATGTTTTTCAGGATAGTGAAAGAATAAAATTCATTGTACTAGTAAAATACAGCTAAAATCACAGGCTGTAAGTAATTTATTTCTTACTTCACGGGTTGTCATACACCTCCCGAAACCGTGTTACGGTTCCAGGGTACCCAGTAGAAGACCAAGTCTCTGGATAATATTAGCGATGAATTGACTTTATTCCGTTAACTTATTTTTAATTCTTTTAAAAAAATTTGGAAGCGGAAAGGTATTCAAATTACATATTATTATGTTTATCTATTATATTTATTTTATTATTAAGTGCGGTGATATACACACATTATGTAATTATAACAGCTGTTCTTAATTTTTTTTTGAAGATTTTTTCAAAGGCGTCTTCATGAATCTTTCAGCAATCACAAATAGTAGGGCAACTGAAATAAATAATCGTATTTTCCACAATGATAAAAAATACAATATAAATAAGTACCTACACAAACAATTTTGTCATTGAGTGTACTCCCACACAGCCAAGTTCGGATCCTCAGTCCATCCAACATCCAACAGATATCCTGTATTCAGAAGACACATATATTCACTTCCGGTTGCCCTTTCATTGTACAATTAGACAAGGAAGATTCGCGCGCCGCCGGCCATCGCCGACAAAAGAAATATTCAAAAGCGCATCGTTGAGGTTTATTGGCTTATCGCTTGATTGATTGTGTGAATGCCGATGCTATTTTTTAGAGATCCGTAGCCAAAAAGCTAACCCTTAAAATTTCGTTATGTTTCCATATTTCCATAGATTGTAATAAACATTCACAGTATATGACGTAGTAAGACTTGTCTTGTATTTTTATTAATTTTTTTTAAATAACAGTTTAAAAATGCAAATGTATAAATAGGTTAAACATGTTAATTAATATGTAAAGTTGTCACTATAATATATTTTAAATGACAAGTAATTTAAAAAGACCTGCAAAATTATTTTAATAATTTTTTAATTGAATATTATAACCCCTTAGCAATGTAGAATATAGAATTATTTCCACGAAAATTATTTTGAGAGTTATTTTTAGTTATCAACAAATATTGTCTACATAAAATCGATGTTACGGAACCCTTTACACGCGAGTCTTACTCTTAGCTTAGCAAATTTTTTTCACAACATTGCCAGCTAAACCGTTTTTTTTTTAATTTATAGATCGATAATATATTTTGATTTGGGCGTGTCGAATTCGCGAACGCATTGTGCATGTAGGAAGTTTAAGGAAATATTTTATCTTGTTAACAGGTAGTACGTTTTGTATACTATTGTTAGAGCAATTGGTTAAATATGAATAATACGCGTTTGTACTGGTAAGTTTGTTGCACTTGTGTTTGCGTTACGCTATAATTCGACAATTGCACCCTATAGATTGCACTCCATTTTATTTGTCAGCGGCTCTTCTGGTATGGACATATAAAGAAGGTTTTCCAACACTGTAAAGACCCTTCCCCGTGCCGTTTTCGTTGGTTAAAAATTATATACCCTATATGTTGGGACCAGTGTCATCTCAATGGTAAATTATAGTGATATTAGTGATTTGTAATATAAACCATCTAATTGATCGTCAAAACCTCATTAAATCCTTCTTATTACATCTTTGACTAGATGTGCCTTGCGGTTGCACCTGTGTTAATTGTTACTGCTCCGCTGCTTTGGGTCGTAGCGTGATGGTATATAGCCTATAGCCTTCCTCAAGAATGGGGTAGATGACAGGGTAAACAAAATATTATTACGATGATACGTCTTTAAAATCACTGACATAGGTCGTAGTTTTAGCCTCCTAGTCCTACAATACTAAATCCATTCTTGGATAAGTCTGTACAATTGGCTGATCTAACCACGAGCATGAAAGAAAAGCTTTTGAGCATGAAAGAAAAGATTTAGCAGCTGACGGCATACTTAAAATGGAATAGAAATAAAAAAGAAAAAACAAGAATATTCAGACCTGGCAATTATTTGTGCCAATTGCCACTTCCTACCTATGCGATCTAACGTTCTTTTCATTGGTGGACATAAAAACTAAAAAGAAAAATAGGCTCCAAATAGAAAATAATTTGATTATTTGCCTCTCATAAATAGAACCATGTTTCGTAAAATTATTAAAAAATAAACAGGCACAGCTTTTAGGACCAACAAATAATTGTATTTTTAGTTTACCCGCGGCCCCCCGAGAAAGGCTTTGCGACCCCCCTGGGGGTCGGGACCCACAGGTTGAAAAACACTGATTTAGATTATCAAAAAATATTGGACACGTATTTTTTCTTTCGTCAATCAAACAAAGGGGGAGAACGAATAAGATCTATCCGACCCCAAAAGTCATCTTCTACTGCACGCTTGGTACCTTCTGCTAGACTACAAACGAGGCTCTGGCGACCGAACAAAGGCTGTATAACCATACACCTAGCTAGGCAACTGGCTGGAAGAGGCTACAGCGAGCCTGAAGACCTAAAAAGTCTCAAAATGTCTGGTGCAGAAGGCAAGGGGAAACCACTGCAATATTCTCAACACAAGGTGCATCACGCTGTGGACCGCCACTGCTCTGTCAAGAAGAAGAAGAAATGTGTGAGCATTTGATATTAAAATAATACAAGCGAAGCAATAGACAGAATCTAGTTCTATGGTAAAAAATACAAGACTTTTAAAACTAAATATGTATTTACTGCATTAAAAATGACTAATATTAGCATAAACTGTTTGAAACAAAACCACACATTTCTAGTCACGGCGGGTGTTCCTTTATATGTGACAAGCGTGAAGAAATGAAGAAAGGACAAAGTGTTGAGACGGCCAGTACCGTTTGGAATATATAGTTTTTTTTCATGGAAATTTAAATTAGGCTGAATGATGTTGCTGTGTGGTTTGTTCATAAAAAGTTGGTGTTATGAATTACAAAAAATCATTATAGCAACTCCAAGCGTTATATAGCTTAAAATCGCTAAGGTATCAAAATATATTAGTAAATAATATTAATATTTTCATATTTTTAAGGTTCCCTACTACTCAACGGAAACCCTATTACTGAGGCTCTGCGGTCCGTCTGTAATATTTTTAGAACCGTAATAGGTAGACACTTAAAATTTACACAGTGTGTATATTTATGACCGCTATAACAACAAATAAAATGAAGTTAAAAATTTTAATAATGGCAATACATACAAATGTCTACCTAGAATAACTATAATGCATTATTTTAAGTAAAACAACAAATAATAAACGACCAAGTGTGAGTCGGATTCGCGCAATTTTTTTTACTGAACTATGTTTATTGTACGGTGGTACAGAACCCTTCGTGTGTGAGTCCGACTCGTACTTGGGCGGAACTTAATATAATGTGGTTTAGTTTCGGCTTGTGCTTCGGAGAACACGAAAAACCGTCGTCCGCACTTTAGGTGCACAGTCTCTGGCCACGCCGAAATGTATAAAGGTCGTGATGTTTTTTTTTATTGTTTGTTTGGAAGAAGAGCGAATGAAGCAAGATAATTTACCTAAGGAAAAGTTCTTATGCTTTTTAAGCTATTTATGTCTAACTCTAGCTTATCTTGGTTCTACTGTTTTTTTTTCTTCACGGGTTGCTCCCGAAACCTTGTTACGGTTCCAGGGTACCCAGCGGAAGACCAAGTCTCCCTCGTTTAGCCGATGGCATTTGTGAGGCTATACCCAACGAGTGGCTAGTTCTGTTGAGGTATATTTATTTATTTGTGATGTATTTTAATTCATGTAATAATTGGTTTACCATGGCACATATTTTGTACTATTAAATAGGACATTACGACGAAATAATCTGAAGATAAACAATTTGATATAAAATCATGGAAAGCCCTCTATAAAATCGACTAAACTAAACCCTTACAAATTTATCAAAAAGCCCATTACATATCCATTATAAATGTTATTTTTCGGATGACAACACTCGACAATAGTATTTACATTCGATGTCAGTTTGTTTTACATCCGAAATACACATTGAATGAACGCGTAACATATTTCTTGTAGCATTCTTGGGCCTTTTATACCTTTTGACATAATGTCTGGCATTATACCCAGTTCCGTGGCTCTTTGTCCAACAAAGAAAGGTGAATGGAGTTCTGAATAATAATATGTGTCTGGCCAGTAGAATTGAGAATATTAAAAATAAAAAATATGTTTAAAGGAATGACAACACCGCCACGTGTTGGTGCAACAAAGAGATTTGAAATTGGAACCTTACTGTTATAAACTCCTTTGTTTCTTTTTTTTTAATATTACGAGACAAATCAAATCATTAACGTTTTTAACGTCGTCCGTCTGATTTTAATCTACCCTAGCTCAGTGCTTATTATCACGGACGTTATTTCCTTGCGACGTAGCCAGATAACTTAAAAATGATTATGTGTAATTTTATTATTATAAGGCTTTGTCTTTCTTGAACAGTCAATATAAGATTTACGCCGATGATTTAGGTATTGGTATTGCTGGTGAGGCTGGCTGGTATCTATCTTTTCTTTTGATATTATGTAACTTTTATTGTAACATCAATAAAATTAATTTAATAAATATCAAAACAGAGCAATGAATTGACATGTTTTATTTGCACAGAGAGAGTTAGTGGATTAGAGGGCCGGAAAGTTACATAGGCTATATATACATCTTTGTTAAAAAAAATAGTGACACCTAATTTACGAGTCCACGGTCTCATAGTCCGTCGTATTCATCAACGCTGTCGTTGCACACGTACGCCACTGAGTGACATAATTTTATAGACGTTTAATATAATTAAAATGTCATCTTTCGCGCGTGCACCAATCACTCAAGAACAAAAACTAAATTAGTGTGGTCACGTGTGGTCTAGCTGCGATGGACCGGATTTTTAAATACTAAGTTGGTAATGTCGCGATTAGAACGAGACCAAAAAATATATATATATATATATATATATATATATAGATACTAAATCTATGGTATAACTTTTTTACGTCCAGGTATAACGTATATATTTTTTATATCAAAGCTTTTTATCCCGGAATTCTTTCGGAATAAATTCTTACGTCACCGACGGGCGAAGCCTGGTCGGAAAGCAAGTAATTAAATAAGGATATGAATAAATTACGTTTCAAATTATTTTCGCAACGAATACAAAATAAACAGTCCAAATTATGGTATAAAATATTAATATAAACATTTTGGAAATCATATGTATTTTTTCGCAGCTAGTAGGCTATTTACACGCGTGTTCCGGTGGGCTCGTAAATTTGCTTCGTTGTGATTTATACACGGATTAGGCGAGTTATCGTACTTACTCGCACCCTTCTACTACGTGCATGAATAACATTTTTTGGATATGACATTCTGTGTTCAATTCGATTGTCTCTGCCTACCCCTCTCTTGGGATGGAGGGCGTGATGATAGATAGTGTTAAATTCAAAATCAAACTATTTCGTATGTCTAAAAAAATCAGCATCAATGGAAAAAATACCACTGGCTATGTAATAAAACCGGCTAAGTATGTTGAGGCTTAATATATCATAAGTTATTTGCTTTGTGTAAATAATTTGACAATATTTAAAAAGCAATATTTTTAGCAAACATTGTTGTAGCAGATAAAAAACAAGAAATTGTGTTTTAAATTTACTAAAGAATGTTATACGTTCTTATAAATAAATTTCAGGATTGTCTACAGAACTTGGCACCCATTTAGATCTCAAATCTTTTGTCGGTGGAGCCGACAACCACACCATAATTATCATAATATTGAACTTGGCTCACATTTTCACATTTATGTTTTTGGTGGGATACTTTTATCCGGGAACATTACTAATTCATAAAAAAAAATAGAGAGACAAAACATTGTTTAACTTTGTACAGCATTTATTAGTAGTAGGTATATGTATTTTCAGGCTACCTCAAAAGGGATTTTAAGTCCTAGGACACAAGAAATAAAGACGAAGGTTATTCATATCCATAGTCCCATTATTTTCCCACATTAATGGCAGATTACCCTCATGTCATTGTACCGGGCTGCTGTAATGCTGTTGCTGATAGTGCACGTTTGCGCCTTTCGCGGGGACATATTTAATTTTTCTTTTATTACCTTTTTATTTTCATAACCTAGGTAGATATTGTAGTATAGCTTAGCCTACAGCTTCGCTTGTACGCATTTTCCTTTTTAATTTTTTTTTTATTCTTCGCGGGTTACCTTACAGCTCCCGGGAACCGTTGTCGGTCCCAGGGTACCCAGTGGAAGACAAAGTCTTCCTTATTTAGCCAATGATTTTTTGCCGAGTGGCCAGGTTGAGGTATAAAGATGGAAAAACCTCTTTGTACGGTTTGTCGGATCACAGATAACTCTATGTCGGATAATGTACATAGATTTTTTATTATAAAAACCCATCGGATGTAGGAACCCCACCGACGCCACTAGAAACTTTTTAGTGTCTCTTTTTTTATTTTTGAAATATTAGTTTTTTTTTAAGTTAAAGATCTTCTGCTGAGTACCCTGGGACCGTAACACGGTTTCGGGAGCTGTGCTGTAAGGCAACCCGTGAATAGAAAAAAATCCCACATATAAATTTTGAAATAACAAACAGATCTTTAAAATTGTATTTATATGTGTATCGGACAAATATTTGACACATATGCTCTGTAATATTCGCCGAAATTAAACAATATTACTCTTTAGAGGAAAAAAAAATCACAATATATTTTTGAAAGCAACAATGCAAACAGACAAAGGGCCACGTTTTTGTGCTCTCGATGTCTGGAGCATGTCACCCGCGGTCACCTCGAGTGCTCTTCACACCACAAACATACATACAGACAACTAAGTATATACTTAATGATAACAATACAGCGTGATTTTGTCAATAATAATGTGTGTATGAAGTATTGTATTCGTTTACATGTTTAATAAGAATTTTCTAGTTGAAAATCCGTGTTGAAAAAATAAAATCTTAAGCTAGTTTTTGCTCCGGCTTAACCCGTGAAGACCATATTAACATATTATGGTCTCTACAAAAATTCCATAGAAAAAAAAACACTTCCCGTTTTGCATGAATTTTCCAATTTTTCTTTCCCTAAAAACCTGATTCGGATTTTTTTTAAATTAGTCAATTCAGTCCAGCAGTTCTCAGGTGATGCGCTCGCATTTAATTTTTATTTATAAGATCTATATTATCATCAGGCCTTTTATCCCAAGAGGGGTAGGCAGAGACAATAGAATGCCATTTGCTACGATCCTGACATACCTCTTTCGCTTTTTTATATTTATAATTATAAGATTACTTTTTAAATATTAAAATAAAACTTAATCATTAAATAGTAACTAAATTCAAGTTCGCGTGGAATGGTGGAAAGAATAACTAGATATTGTATGGATTTCCGCTTCCTCAATTTCCCAGATTCTTTCAGCAAGCTTCGTAATCGTAACCCATCAAAGGAATATTAATATCTGATGATGTGATAAATTATTTAAAAAACTCCAATGAACCTAGAATTAATACACCATATTTTTCTACGATTTTCTGTCACAGATCTTTTATTTCCCTGAGAGGAAAGGGGATGATGTTATGGAAAACAACACCATACAAAACTATGGGTATGAAATATATTACTAATAATACTCTAGGTCCGTCGTCCGTGGGGTTCAAATGCCAAAAATTTAATTAAAGATGTATCCCCTCGACTGATCATCTCTTCTGGTGACAAGAGGGCTGGCTCCTTCCTCGCTCAACGAATCAGCATCGCGATTCAGCGGGGAAATGCAGCCAGTATTCTTGCCACTATTCCATGCGGACCTGGTTTATTTAGTTATTTTAAATCTTTAGATTTGATTTAAGGTTTTTATATTAATAAAATGGAAAAAGTGTCTGAAATACGATCAACATATATTTTTCGCAATGATATGAGTACTGGTTGCCATATGTTAAATGGTTTTAAATCAGATCTGTTAGTTCTATACATCCTCTTAAGTGCAGCACAAAGTGGACACTGTTACCGGTGTCGGCGGTGTCTCTGGCCACGCCGCAATAAAGGCCGTGAAGGTGTGTGTGTGTGTGTGTGTGCGGGTGGGTGGGTGTGTGTGTGTGTGCGTATTCAGACTAACCCCTCAACATAAGACTAGAGTGGAAATTAACAAATCTGTAAAGTGGAGCTGAAAACTAACTAACTTTAAATTAAATTTAAATTTTATTCTTGCCTTATATTAAATTAATTTAATTAAAATTAAAAGTTATATTTATATTTTGAAGTAGTATAGGAAAAATGGGTGTATACTTTAGACAAGTTCATGTTCCGAAATCAAACTTTGCAAGTGAAATTATGGATTTTCTTGGGAGTAATTTAATTAATGAACTAATAACAAGAAACTTTGGACCGGCTTCGGTAAACAGCGCCTTAATCTAGGAACTTGAGTTAAATTTACAAAAACTTTAATACTTTCAACTAAAAACTCACACACTGCTTTCTCAGAAAAGTAATACCTAAGTATTAGAGTAGATATATTTTCTTACAAAGAAATGAAATTCCATAATGAAAATGTATGTGTATCTTGTGTATGACAGAAGAAGCTATGCATGGTAAATAAGACAACGAAGGAAAATTATGTATGAAAGGTATGATTAATTTAAAAGAAGCGAAAGAGATAGGTATGTTGTAGCAAATTGGCATTTGATTGTCCCGCTGCTTATCCCTCTTGGATAAAAAACAGGCAAGTGCGAGTCGGTCTCGCACACGAAGGTTTACATACCACAGCACAATATTTAACACTACATATTTTTTAAATAGTTTATTTTTTTTAAAAAATATAAATACCTTAAATCAAATTTAAAGATTAAAAATAACTAAATAAACCAGATCCGCGTGGAATAGTGGCAAGAATACTGGCTGCATTTCCCCGCTGAATCGCGATGCTGATTCGTTGAGCGAGGAGGGACCAATGATCACCAATGATCAGTCGAGTTCGAGGGGATTTCATAAAATTTTTGGCATTTGAACCCTGACCTAGAGTTTCTACACCAAACGGTTTTGCGCCGTTTGTTAGACTCTGCGATTTCAACCGCAGCTCCCGCTTTGATTGCTGTTTCCCTGAGATGAGACGGAATGTGTCCACGCACGTAGCATCCCATACAAGGGCCCGACCTCGCTCCCAGGGAATCAGAGTTATTCCATCGGGTCGTTTGCCGTTTATATAATAGCATAGATTAAACTTGGCCGGTTTTTATTATTTGTTGTTTTACTTCTAATTATACTAGTTAGACGTTTGTATGTATTTTCATTATTGCCATTATCGAATTGCGAAGTTCGAGCAAAGAACGCCGAATAAAACACATTCCTTATATTCCTTTTTATTATATTATTATTATAAGTACGGACGCCGTCGCTTAGTGCCCTCTGAAGCACGAGAAGTTGGTCCTTAGCATTTTGGCATTTTTTGAATCCAGTTCCAACGCCGCTATAAATTTTATTTTATCAAAGATATAAACCGTGATCATATTATACAAATAGATACTCCTCAACGCGTGTCGCTGGACAGTTGTATATATGCCAATCGATTATATATTTTCAATATTGCGATACAGGTTTCAGGACCGCCACAATTCAAAAGATCATTTATTTCTTAGGTACATAAGATACACTTGAAATCGTCTTTTATACACTTCTTTCACAAACATAATTAAAGAAAATACATTTTTACAGCAATTTAAAAAATACAATTTTCAATTGGTCAAATAAAATTAATATTCATTAAAAAATATACAATTACATTTTTTTTAATATAGCAAAATATGTAATCATAACAATTAGAAATAAGTCTAAATAAATATCTATAAGACAATATTAATTACACTTCT
Organism: Nemapogon koenigi; assembly: GCA_963924495.1. Taxonomy (NCBI): domain Eukaryota; kingdom Metazoa; phylum Arthropoda; class Insecta; order Lepidoptera; family Tineidae; genus Nemapogon; species Nemapogon koenigi. The sequence continues at coordinate 7,982,595 of OZ004647.1, read as the reverse complement.
AAAATATACATTAAATTAAAACTTATATAATATTTAATATCTATAATATATACAATTTAAATACAATTAAAATCAATTCATATTGAAACTTGATGCCCATGGATGCTTATCATACAAGTATTCTGATATACTGTAGTTTGTTTTATTCATTAATTTAAGTTTAATCGTATCTTTGAAATTTGAGAATGAAAGATTTTGCCACGCCATCGTACACTAACCCCAATTAATTTTTTTTAATAATTCCCCCTTTACAATATTAGTAGAGATAATAGAGATACAGTATGTTTGTCTTGCTATTGGTAGTTGTGTACCTGCCTGTTCGGTGGAGAATAGGTCAATATTGACGATATTCCAATCTGCAACATCGTCTTGGCTCGAAACTCAGCGCTCCCGGCGTAAACAACGTTTTTAATCGAGTACGCAAACGGTGTGGGTTACACTTATAAACTTGGCGAAATAAAAACAAAGCCTTCGAGTTTGTTAACAATTTCTAAGGTGGTTTTAATTTAATTAATTTGCCCTGGCTTCGCCCGATGGTCTTGAGTTCATACAAAAATTCCATAGAAAAAAAGCACTTTCAGTTTTTCCCGAATTTTCCATATTTCCAAGCAACTTTTCAATTTTTTCTTTCCCTTAAAACCTTATTTAGACTATTATTAACATTTTAAAAAATAGTCAAATCGGTGCAGCCGTTTTCAAGTGAGCTTACCAATTGTCATTATTGATTACTGCTCCGCTCCTAAAAGATATGGCGTGATGTTTTATACACATAAACCTTTCTTGTGAATAAGTTTATGTATTAGTAAAAACCGTATCAAAATCTGTCTAGTATAGTTTTTTAGTCTATTAATCTAAGATATAATATACCAATATCCAATTTTATTATAGATAGACATTTTGCCCCCGGCTCCGCCCGTGGATATATAAAATATAGCCTATGTCACTCAGGGAATCGTAGGTTCGTGAAATATTTTTTAGAATTGGTTCAGTAGTTTAAGAGATTTTAACCCCTTACATCCAAACTTACAAAATCACAAAACCTCTCCGTCCAAAGCGTCTGAAAATTGATTGAACTAATGTCAGATTGATTGTGGTTACCATGTAGATACAAGGAAAAGGTGCTCCATAATGATAAATATAGATATATTGAAGCAGGCTCAGTTCAAACATACTCACGCCTTTTTTCTCTTATGGTAAGCAGACACTCGCCACGATGGTGACACACCACTTTCGCTTCATTCAAATCTAGACATCTTTTCTTGCATGCTCTTTGATATTGGGTGCTTTATATTTCTCTTTTCTAAAATATTTTTTCAATTTGATCCATTTCTTTCCATATGACCAAATCATCTAAGCAGCATCCCTTTCTGCATCTTAGTTACTTCTTACTTATTTCTTACTCTCTCTCTTTCAAACTTTACGATCTCATCTCCACAGCATTACTCTTACTTTCATGATTGCCTTTCGGTTCAACAAATACAAAATTACCTACATAGTCTATAAAGGTACTTACTTCATAATATAACATTTTAATTAAAATTATTTAAAACATAATCGCTTTAGAGCGAGAGTTGCTAACAAGGGAAGTTTGAATTTTCCGAAACAGAGCTACAAGACAAAATAATAAAATATTAATAAAGGCCGGAGACGGTGAAAACTTTTAACGTTCAAATATTTGTGTTTCAAATAAGGCGGCCCTGCGATACTGTGGGGCTGTCTACAGAGTGCTTCCTTCGTCTAATTATTGTGTGATATTATGACGACGCATGGACCTGACTCACATTTCTTCTATATTAAACATAGGGTCTTGTAAATATAATAATTATTATGTAAGTCATTTGGTAAAGTAAACACTAAAGTATAATTTTTATATATTTATTTCAAAGATTAAGTTATTTTTTGAATATTGTGGTATTCTATGCAGTAATTTTTTTATAAAAAAAAACAAAGTTTTGCCGACAGACGACAAAGTGACGTCATCATTTAGGTAAAGTAGCGTTTCTGTCCCGTGGTACTAATACTCGTTTTTGATAAAAGTAGTACCACGGCTCTTAACGTGCCCTATGGTACTATCAACTAGACAGATGAGTTCAGGATTGGCCTAGAAAGGCTTTTTTACCAAAATAATGACGTCACTTTGTCGTCTGTCGGCAAAATTTAGAAAATTTATTATAAAAAATTACTGCATTGAAAACAAAAATATTTAAATTAGTTTCTTAAAATACCTTAACATTTGAAAAAAAAAATAGGTAAAAATCATACCTTAATTTTTACTTTATATACCGAATTTATTACTAATAGGCCTTTGGCTCTAATAAAACCTGAACAGAACAGAGGTAAACTAAAAAAAATAATTTTTGATGTTTTTTAAAGGAAGAAAATGCATTTAAATGTTGAACAATTAAAATATATTATTTTTACAGATACTTGTTGAAAGCAAAAACCTTGTGGGCACTTGGTTTTATAGGCCTATGATAGGAGACAAACTGTCCCCGATTTAGAGATGTATTATGTATCGTAAAAAAATATATTATTTTAAATATTCCACTGCAGCACAATCTATTTTCGTATTTCGTATCAAAAAACGGTAAAAAATTAAGAGCTAGCGATATGAAATATTTATACAGCTGAGCTAGAAATACGAAAATATTTCATCTAAAAGGTTGCAAAAATATTGTAAAACAATCTATCTATATGTCATCACGCCTTTCATCCCAAGAGGGGTAGGCAGACAACCGAATGCCATTTGTTACGATCCTGACATATCTCTTTCGCTTCTTTTATATTCATCATACCTTTCATACATGCACGTCGATTGTCTGTACTTTTAATATTTCCATCGATCAATCATTTTTTATATGTTTAATAAAAATACATCTAGGTTGTCCTCTGCCAGCATTTCCTTTCACTTCAGCCACATAAACCTTTTTAGTCAATCTTTCTTTATTCTTTCAACGTGTCCAAACCAACGTAAACTACTTTTCTTCATTTTAGTACATCTTTCACAACACATAAAAAACATGTCAAAAATACCACATCACATTTAATCTTAGTAAAATCCATTAAAACTGGAAGTTGGTAATGAAATATGAATTTAGTTGGATTCGCTGACGCGGACAGCCTCCGGCTTTTCCGAGACCTCATACGTTTAAAATCAAATAGAACCAGCTAACTCGATAAAATTTCTCGTTGGATATGTGGAGTAAAAAGCCCCTTTGGAATGGCAACCACGGAATGAAACAATTGTGAATGTAAATGTACACCTTCGGAATATGACGACATGTAGAAAATGTCAAATATATTTCATATAGGGTTCCGTGGTCTTTGGCTTTTCTAAGTATTACGACATTCTGAAAAATACCTTTATCTACTCTTACAACGTAAAATCTCTATTACAAAATCCAATTATACTTCATAATGATATGTTTTACATACACTAATATGTCAAACTTCGATACTATAATGTGTTATAGTACCGAAGTTTTCATACAAAAACGATATCGTAATGTTTTGTTTTTTTTTAAATGCAGAAAAAGCAAAGGATATGTGTTATGCAGCCACATTAAACTCTATTAAAATATCGACTCTCCCATGTCAGTTAACGCACATGCGTAGTAGGTAGGTAACCGCGTTTACCGCCAATTTGTCGATTATGAATAATATCTTGGTTCATTTTGTTTTGTACTATTGCATGGGATTAGATAAAGTAGTGTATGAACGAGCACATAACTTGGAATTAAAACACTCGTGGATGCTATTAAAAAATTCGGCTGCGCCTCATTTTTTACAATTCCACTTGGTTTTAATTACCCCTATTATGATCCCGTGTCATAAACTACTATTATTATACACTATTTCTATGCGTATTTTTTTTCAAATAAATAACATCAGACTTCAAAAAGAAGGTAAACTGAAAAAATGCAATGCGAAATGTAAAGTGGAAACCAATATATGAGATAAATCCGAGAAACCACACTTAGAGGCTTTTCCATCTAAATATACCTCAACAGAACTGGCTACTCGTTAGGTATACCATAGGCTAAACGAGGAAGACTTGGAACTATAACACGGTTTCGGGAGCTGTAAGGAAACCCGTGAAGAAACAAACACTAGGTACTGAAAGAAGAAGGCATTGATAATCCAATCAATGATATTTATAACAAAAACATTATTTAAAAAAACAACACGAACAAAATGGAATTTCTTTTTAGGGTTATCAAAAGTTCCAGGCCACTCAACCGTGCTAGAGATCGGGTAGGGAATAGATAGGGGTGCGGGGTGTGTAATTGAAAGTAAACATGCATTGTTGCGGCTGTGTCAATCAGACTGCGCGGACATCGATTTGGTCACAGGCGCCTATTCTATATGTTCTACGTACTAGGGCGATGTTGCGACTTTGCTTGTAATTGAATACTTTTAACAAAATATCATTTTAAAATGTGAAAATCTAAAGAACCATAAGAATTCTAATCATTTGAATAGTCGAAATTAGATTTTTTTACTTTCTGTTACGCGTTTCCGTCATATTTCACGAAATTACTCTCTACAAACCTATTAAACATAGCGAGAGTTAATTCAAATGTGAAAAATACATCATTTTTTATTATTATTTAGGTTTCTAAGTTTCAAGTGAATTAAACCAAAACATTTTTTATGAAAACTTTTATTTTTCTTCAAGGGTTGGAATTCAAAAATATGTTTTTTTTTCTAAACATGAAAGACTAAGACAGAACTATATTTAAACTATACTCTATGGATAAACACGGTTTTGTGGTAAGGGGATTATACATAATTTACCTTTAGTGATTGAGTCAGTTACTTTACTTTACAAATACTTTATATAGGTATTGAAAGTGAAATTTCCTCGAAATGGAAAGTTCCTCGGACGGAAAATTGCCCAAATTTATATTTAATATTATTAAATTATATGCTAAAGTAACTCTGTCTGCCTGTCTGTTAAGTTTACGGCTAAACCGCTGATCCGATTTTGATTAAAATCGGTATCGAAAAATGGAAAATCTGGAGACTTAGAAGCTCTGATGATGGAATCTAGAAACTATTAGAAATAGAGATATGCTGCTCAAACAAAAACTATTTAGTAACAATGGCAATGAGCAAAATAATTAAAATCTGGTATCTTGGAAAACTTGATAATGAAACCTAGGGATCTATTTTCTAATATAATAAATATATATATAGAGGCTTGACACCTGACACAATGTAATACCCTGAAGTTCCGGTCAGGTTTCATACAAAGTGATAAAATATATAAAGAGAAAACTTTTTATAGTACTCCGAAACGGCTCACCGAAGCGAATGGATTTTTCCTTTCAAGCAATTGTCTTTTAAGCAATTGTTTTCTAGCAATATTCTCAATCAGAATCTCCCAAACAACGTGATAGAGATTATGAAACCCTCAATAAAAGAAAAACAAAATGAGCAAACTAGTTTGGGATATTAACAATAGATTTAATATGGTCATAGTTAAAAATTCCCTAACAAAATTAGTGATCGTGGGTGACGGCCTCTCGAAGAGACACGCGACTGCCGCGTGCCTAATGTAAACGTGGCCTCGCAACGGTTTCCTATATTAAAATATGGTTTAATCACACCCGTTACAGATTATAGTGTGCCAAATATTGTGTAAACATCTCTGATTTAAGGGAAAGTCAGTCATCAAAATTCAATTTTCAATCAATTTTTTCAGAAAACTTGATCTATTTACGAAACTGAAAAATATATATATATTGATTTTAAGGATATGACAAATCTTTTTGTTAGTTTGAAAATATGATTAGAAACATTTTACTTGATAAAAAAAATCCTAAATACAGCTCTGAAAACTTTATTTATCAAATTTTATGGCTATAATATAGATGGTATCATTACAAAAATTAACATGAATATTTTTTTGATAATTAATCTATCTTTTCATTGTAAAATTATTTATACGTTGTTTAAGATTTTTTTTAAAATTGCGTTTTAAACAAAAATGATCGCTTACGTTGAATCGCTTACTGTCTCTATGCTCGCGTGCGCGGCGTGATTCTAGAATCATCACTCATTTTCCCATCGACCACTTCACCTAAGTAGATTGTGAATATATCTTTTCGCCCCGAAATAAATTTTACAAACATTTTATTTTATTATGTAACAAGAATTCATCCCGAAGGATGTCTGGGATAGAAAGTAACTATATCATTGTCTCAGTTTACTGCTGAAAATTATATCAGAGAAAAGCCTTAGCAACGGTTGCTATTGACACGAAGTTGTCAATTTTCGTATCGACGGTGGTCTAGCGGCTAAAGGTATGGGATGCAGCGCAGGATGCACATAGCTCGTGGTTCAAATCCCATCCACCGCAGTATTTTTTTTAATTTTCCATCATTTTTTTTTAGTTGCGTTATTATTTATTTCTCAGTGCAACAAAATCACTTAAAAGGGAAAAATAAAACTTTTAAAAAAAAGTGTACCGACTTCAAAAATTTGCACTGAAAAGTAAGAAATAATAAAAATTTCGTCGTAGAATTTGAAGACGGTTGGTGCCAAATTAGAAATAATTTAGTACCCAAATTCACTAATCTAGATAATTCATTAGGAACCTACGATCATCAGTACAAACACAGATAATATTGAACAGATCTTTATGTCTCTAGATGTTTACTTAATTTTGTATCCTAATTTGGCACCAACCGTCTTCAAATTCTACGACGATTTTTTTATTATTTCTTACTTTTTAGTGCAAATTTTTGAAGTCGGTACACTTTTTTTCAAAGGATTATTACGATTGCTTTTTACTGCTGGTAAAATTAAAATTAATACCTCATACCGTCAAGCAGACCCAAAAATTGTGTTCTGCGCATCTAACGACCACCGCTCAAGAATCGTCCCGGTACCTATACAAACCGTCCTTTTTCCGTTTCAAACCATGGTGTCTCCGGTCGATTTCGATGGCGGACACATTGATATTGTGACAATTGTTACTGACAGCATATTCTGGCGGATGGACTGAAAATTTTCGGTGAGATATCGGTCGAGTCTGTGGTGTGTTTAACTATCTCTGTGCAAAAAATCAGGTCGATCCGTTACACCGTTCTGGCGTGAAAAAGGAAAAACACACTTTCACAAGTTTCCCAAGTCGTGTCGTTGACTGACTGACACTCAACGCACAGCCTAAACCATTGAAGATATATAATATGAAAATTGGAAGGTATATTCCTTAGGGAGTGTAGAGGCGCTCTATGAAAGGATTTTTCGAATTGGTTGTATATATCTATCTATCATCACGCCTTTTATCCCAAGAGGGGTAGGCAGAGACAATCGAATTACATTTGCTACGATCCTGACATACCTCTTTGGCTTCTTTTATATTCATCATACCTTTCATACATGCTCGGCGATTGTATGTACTTTTAATATTGCCTTCGATCAATACATTTTTTATATGTTCAATAAAAGTACACCTAGGTCGTCCTCTGCCAGCATTTCCTTTCACTTCAGCCATATAAACCTTTTTAACTTTTTTGTATTCCTTTGTATTCAATTGATTGTATTCCTAATACAACGCGTACGGCGGGCAACTGCTATAATATTATATAAACATCTCTGATTTAGATTGTGATTTGGATTGTCAATTATAGAGACAGTAGCACGATGGGTAAACAACGCGTTCATAATTACCAGACACTGGAGACAATGTAAGTTTTGAGAATAGAATAGGATATCAACTCCATATAACGAATTGTCAAAGTAATACCCGATCTTTTTTTTTCAAAATGACTCCATCAGGGTTTTGATGATTCCGCCAATGTCAAGTATTATAGACGTCACAGTAACAATAAGCCGATAATCGGTAGGTATAGGATATGTCCTATTAATCACTGACTAATCACAACTATCACAGCGCGGACGGGGTTAAACTGGATTCCCCATCACGTCTCAGCGGGCGCGTGTGTTATTCACCAAGGCGTGACGTGGAATCCGATCTTTTATTTAATTGCGACCTATATAATACCTATATATATTATATGCTTTCAGCACCGGCTTCACTCGTGGAGCCCATATAAACACTTTCAGTTTTTTCCGCTTTTTTTCAATTTTCCGGGCAACTTTTCTTTCCTTACAAACCTTGTCTTGACAATCAATGAAGAACACAACAAAAAAAATCAGCCAACTTGGTCGAGCCATCGAGACTACGAATTTTAACTTAATGTCATGTAAAGTTTGGATGTAGGGGTAACCTCTCAAACTACTGAACCGATTCTAAAAAATATTTCACGAATAGAAAGCTACGATATCCCTGAGTGACAGGCTATATTTTATTTTGTTCCAAAATATCCACGGGCGAAGCTAGGGGCGGAAAGCTAATATTTTTTTTTACGTACCTAATGGACTATTTGGGGTTAGAGGGATGTGTTAATATATTATTAGTTAGAGAACATAATTATAATAACTTGTGCAGGTCTTAATAAGAATCTATTTATCTATCTATCATCACGCCTTTCATCCCAAGAGGGGTAGGCAGAGACAATAGAATGTCATTTGTTACGATCCTGACATATTATCTCTTTCGCTTCTTTTATATTCATCATACCTTTCATACATGCTCGGCGATTGTGTGTATTTTTAATATTTCCATCGATCTATATATTTTTTATATGTTCAATAAAAGTACATCTAGGTCGTCCTCTGCTAGCATTTCCTTTAACTTTAGCCATTTAAACCTTTTTAGTTAATCTTCATTCTTTCAACGTTGGACACGTAAAAGCGTAAACTTCTTGTCTAATGACATCGTTCCGGATTCGATCAATACGCTTTATACGACACATTCTACGTAAAGACTGCATTTCCACTGCATTTATTTTACTTTCATTTCCATACCCAAGTCTCGCTTCCATAAGTAAGTTATGGAAAAAAAAACTGATACGATATTTGGTTCCATGGTTGGTCTTGCTACAAACTGCCATGAACGTATACCCATGCCTACATGTTATCACAGATTAGATTATTATTTTATAAAGAAGATTAAAGTGGGGGAGAAATCTGTACATTTACGAGCGATGCAACGCCCCCCTCTGAACCCAAATTACAAGTGAAATAATCCTGTTTCTCTCTAGAAAGTCACGACATGCTCTCCTATCAACAGTTTGCAGAATCTTGCCATATCTCCTTACCTAAGTACCTTATATCTATCTATCTATCTATCACACCTTTTATCCCAAGAGGGGTAGGCAGAGACAATCGAATGTCATTTGCTACGATCCTGACATACATCTTTCGCTTTTTTAATATTCATCATACTTTTCTTACATGCTCGGCGATTGTGTGTCAGGTTTAATATTGGCATCGATCAATTTTTTTTTCTATACGTGAAATAATTTTTTAAATCGATTTAGTGGTTTCAGACATACAGACAGACACACATTACATCAAAACTTACAAACTTACTAATTTACAAAAAATAGTATAGAAAAGAAAGTGCTCATTATCGGCTCAAATGATATAAAAATATCGGTTTTACTGATTTTTGAAATTTTACCCCTACAAGGATGAATTACCTAGTAAGTTGGTCTATTTATCTATCTATCTATCATTACGCCTTTATTCCCAAGAGGGGTATTCCATTTGTTACGATCCCGACATACCTCTTTCGCTTCTTTTATATTCATCATACCTTCCATACATGCTCGGCATTTGTGAGTACTTTAAATATTTTCATCGATCAATAAATATTTTATGTGTTCAATAAAAGTACACCTAGGTCATCCTCTGCCAGCATTTCCTTTCACTTACAGGTATTATTTAGTTTTGATGTCAAAAATCCATAAATTTCCGACACATAATAATGCTAATGTAAGTTTCCTAGTTGATAAATATTTATAAAGTAAATAGTACTTTTATTTCCGTCACAATAATAATTATTTCTTTATTTGTTTGAAGGTTAATGATAACTTGTTAATTGTACTAATCAGTAAGTGTTCTGGCGTGTGTGGTAAGTGAAAATTGTTTGGTTTACTTTTAAAATTACTTTCATGCTTACATTCATTATCTTTATAAATAAATCCTGTGAATTCAAAAAATACATTTATTTTATCATATTGTTTTGTCTATCTGTCTTTTTGTCTGGTTACCTACTGCTCCAAAATCAATCAACCGATTTAGATAAAACTTTAACTAATGTAAATGTCGGCTCACATTCGACCATGTACCAATAGGTTTTTATAATAAAAAATCTATGTACATTATCCGACAAAGCGTACAAAGAGGCTTTTCCATCTACATACCTCAACAGAGCTGGCCACTCGTTAGGTATAGCCACAAAAAATCTTCGGCTAAATGAGGAACACTTTGTCTTCAGCTGGGTACCCTGGAGCCGGCAACGGTTCCCGGGATCTGTAACGAAAGAAAAAAAAACAAAAAAAAACACAGAACGAAAACTTGCTCAAACTCGATGGAGCTAGTATAATACTAGCCATTATATCCACCTCTATGATCAGATCAGATCGATGGTACCAAATTATTATATTGTCATTTGAATTACATACACTTGCTAAGTCTCAAATCGATACGACAATTAGAACATGGTTAAATTCAACTTCCAAGTTTGTTTACATACATAGTTATAGATGAAGCGTGTAAAAATGTGAATCTTTGTAAAATGTGACATGGAATGATAAACTTGAGATCTTTGTAATTGATAAAAATATTTAATAAGCTTGAATTTTTTTTTATACTTCACGGGTTGGCTTACAGCTCTTCCTCATTTAGCCAATGATTTTTTGAGGCTATACCTAACGAGTGGCTAGCTCTGTTGAGGTATGTATGTAGATGGAAATGCCTCTTTGTACGTTTGGTCGCATAATGTACATAGATTTTTTCTTATAAAAACCCCATTGGTACATGGTCGAATGTAGGAATCGAACCTGCGACTTTTCAGTTGCGAACCGACCTCGTACCCACTCGACCACCGACGCCCCTTGACTTGAAATTCATATATGAAATATCAAAAATTGAGGCAAAAATAAACCAGAGAACTTTGAATACTGACTGGGTGCTGGGCATTTTTGCAAAGATCAATTCAATCATTGTTTTGCAGGTAAGGTTAAAATAACTTAATTTTCATTGTATTTTATTAAAATAGCATTAAAACCAAACAAAAAAGGAAAACTAATTAAAAATTAATTCTTTTGTAACATCAAGAAAATATAAACAACTAGGTAGAAGCGAATGCTCCAGGCGAGAGATGGCTTTTAATTTAGAATGGGGGCGTTTTATTATAGAAATTAACCCGTTTTTAGTGAGTAAGGGTGGGCGATACATAAATAATAAGGCGGGCGGCACCAAACATCGCCGCCCTAGGAATACCGCCCTAGGACTGTGTTTCAATATGTTACGAAGGCTGCTATTTAGTAATCAAAATGTTTTTCCTTTATCACCACACTAGAAAGGGATTTTAATATAGTCCACGCATTGTAACCTGAACATACATAATGCTGTTTTAGTTCCATCACATACTTATGAAAGCAAGACTTGGGTATGGAATAAGAAGCATGAAAGTAAAATAAATGCGCAGTGGAAATGCGGTCTTTACGTAGTATGTGTGATATAAAACATATTGACCGCATCAGGAACGATGTCATTAGAGAAGAATACGGAGTAAAAGATAATGTTGTGACTAAAATGAATGAAGGATGAAAGATTGCCTAAAAAGGTTTATATGGCGGAAGTGAAAGGAAATGCTGGCAGAGGACGACCTAGATGTACTTTTATTGAACAATTTTTCCATTTTTTCTTTCTGTAAAAACCTGATTCGGGTTCCCCTAAACATAAAAAAAATAACGAAATCAATCCAACCGTTCTCAAGTGATGTTCTTCCCAACGAACATCATTTCATTTTTATTTATAAGATTCTAGTAACCTATTATGAAAACGGCATTTTCTTTTCTTTATCATTACTACTAGATTTTTACTTTACCAATCGTATTTAGCTAAACCTTAAATCACACTATTTACAGCTTTTTCCTTTTAATTTAACTAAAAAAATCCTTCACGGGTTGTCTTACAACTCCCGGGGACCGTTGCGGCCCCAGGGTACCCAGCGGGAGACAAAGTCTTCCTCATTTAGCCGAAGATTTTTTTTGACGCTATGCCTAACGAGTGGCCAGCTCTGTTGAGGTATGTAGATAGAAAGCCTCTTTGTACCGTTTGTCGGAAAATCTATGTACCTACATAGATTTTTATTAAGTATAAAAAACCCATTGGTACATGGTCGGATGTGGGGATTGAACCCGCGACTTCTCAGTTGTGAGTAGACGTTAATTTACCTAAAGTAAAACGGTAGTAAAGAGTCATTTTTCTGAAGACTTAAAATAAATTAAAAAAGAAGTATTAAAATTATTTTAAAGTTAAAAAAGCTAAGTGTGTAAATATTGAATTAGCATTTTCATGATAATTATATTAATGAAAAATTTATTTATTTCACGCCACTCATTAGGTAGTCACTATAAATATTTTTTGACTACGAACCTGCATTAGATATATTACAATCAAAAAGTTATGAAGGGGCTTAGACAATAGGTACAACTATACGAATAGAATAGAATGTAGAATAGATAACTTTAAATATATGGGACAGACTGAAATACAACCACGTGACCTAACTAAACTGTCCTTCACTCTGACGAAACCAAGGAGTTCATATACTTATTGTATACCAACTCCTTGAAGTATAAACTCCTTGTAGAAAACGAAGCGTAATTATGTAATTTTGTCTTCAATTAGCGTCTTTCGTGAACGCAAAGTTAGCGTCTGCCCATACCCTGTAGATAACGCTGAGAAAAATAGCGAAGGTTTTGGTCGATAAGCTAATGTTTTAGGGTTCCGTACCCAAAGGGTAAAAACGGAAACCCTATTTACTAAGGCTCCGCTGTCCGTCCGTCCGTCTGTCTGTCACCAGGCTGTATGAACCGTGATAGTTAGACAGTTGAAATTTTAACTGATGATGTATTTCTGTTGCCGCTTTAACAACAAATACTAAAAAACAGAAATAAAATAAATATTTAAGGGGGCTCCCATACAAAAAATGTGATGTTTTGCAGTTTTTATATACGTAACCCTTCGTGCGCAAGTCCGACTCGCACTTGGTTGTTGTTTTTCGGATTTTTTATTATTAAAGTAGTTAAAATGCATAAATTAAGCTTCTTATGGGTTGTGCATACTTTCATATTTATATTATTTTATTTCGGATATAAATTTCTGCATATAATGTTAGGATTTAGCGTTCCGAGAGAATAGAATACTAGCGTTCGTACATTGTCTAAGGGGGCTGAGCGAGTGTTTTCACCTAGCCAGAGACACAGTACATTCATTAGCCCTAGCATCATGTAATTGCTGTTTTAGTCGGTGAAGAGGTTCATCACTTTCTGGACAATACACCTCCATACCCAGGGGCAGTCCTCATGGAATCAAACCACGGCAGACCGGTCAACGATTCGATTTTATGGTGTTTACCCATCGTGTAGGTAGGCGATCGTCAGTGTGGATGCATTTTTCGTAGCTGCAGCCCACGATACTATTGCAAAGTTTTCGCAATATTTTGTCCCCAAAATTAGTGAACCAATTTGTGACACGTCGTGTTAATGGCCAAATCTATACGTAAACTTAAATGACAATAAATTTATAGCTCATAAACGGTGCTAGTTGAAGTTCTAACATAAATCTCGGGTAAGCCCCCACGTCGAATCTGTCCAAATCAACGAATTCACAATAATAATGCCCCTTAATAAAGATTAACACGAAGGGCGTCCCCTTAAATTGTTAGTTTGGAAGCAAAAGGTATTATGTTCCTTTGGAAAGGGTAGTTTTTGTGATGTTTCGATTCTGCAAGTTACTATGATGTTCTGGTGTAAATTTAACAGTTAAAGTTTAGCTGTAATGCGTGGGTGCATTAAATAAGCTGACATATGTGATGTGTTCGCGCGTTTTGCTTCGCAGTCGCAATTTATAAATATTCGTGAATGCGTAACAGCTGAACGGATTTGGAAATTAAGAATTTAAACTATGCGTTTTAAAATTATAAATTAAATATATTTGTATTCTTCATATCGATCCCTTTCATTTGTCACATGATGAACTTGAATTTATTTGTTTACTTTATAATTTATCCCCCAAAATTAACCCTTAAATCTAAATTTGATTATTCACGCTATATTTGTGATTGGGTCATCAAACTCTATATAATTATGTACCAAATTTCAACTATTTTCGTCCAGTAGATACGGAGAAAATACGCTGTGACAGACGGACAAACAGATCACTATCCTATAAGGGTTTCCGTTTTCTCATTGGAGATGTTCGGAACCCTAAAAATGGATTTTTGTTTTTACAATAGAAACCACCCTATAGGTTTTTTACATTTCTGCCTGCCGCTATAGGATAAAGGGCGTAATGAAACATAGGTCCGATTTTACCGCGGAGTATATAATTATTCACGGCATTGTGCTAGTATCTATTGGTAACTATAGCTTCCCTATTATGGTCTTAAGTTCATACAACAATCCCACAGAAAAAAGCACTTTCAGTTTTCCCATATTTTCCAATTTTCCAGGCCACTTTACATTTTTTTTTAAACCTTATTCAAACTATTACAAACATTTAAAAATCAAAATTAGCTAAATCGATCCAGCCGTTCTCAAATAATGCGCTTACAAACGAACAGCATTTAATTTTTATTTATATAACTAGATGTCGATTATTTGTTCCGAATATATTACCATAATACTTCATAAGTTCTACATTCGTCTGTCAAATAATAGATGAAAGAGGGCTAGGAGAGTGAAACAATCAAATAGTTGGGGCTATAAACGCCTTTATTTATTTTTTATGGTCTAACGAATTTGTGTGGGCAAAATGTGCAGGGGGCGATTTCTTGATGAGATGTTATGTAAACATACCAAATTCCTTAGAGAATTTATATCCGAAATCAAAGTTAGAGGAGGGTAGGGTATACCTACTTGTATACAAAGTTGCTCCAAGGGTATATGCACTCCCTTGATCCATATATTGCTCTCTCCATAAAGAGTTTGTAAGTTTGGATGTAGGGGTTGTCTCTCAAACCAGTGAAACTACTTTTTTTTTGCACGGGTTGCCTTACAGCTCCCGAAAACGTGTTACAGTTACAGGGTACCCAGCGGAAGACCAAGTCTCCCTCGTTTAGCCGATGATATTTGTGAGGCTATACCTAACGAGCGGCAAGTTCTGTTGAGGTATATTTAGATGGAAAAGCCTCTAAGTGTGGTTTGTCGATTATGTACAATACATAAGTTTTTAATTAAAAAACCCATGGTCTGCCTAGTTAATACCAGACGTCTTAACCACTCGGCCACCGACACACCTAGTTTAATTCACTAGCAGGAAGCTACATTAGCCCTATAGTGCTTATAGGCTATATTTTCAATTTGTTAGTAAATATTCACGGGCTAAGCCTGGGGCGGAATGCTAGTATTTTATATATACAAGATTTACCTATTGTGCTGTGCCTTAGAGCACGGGCGTAGCCGGGTTTTAGTTTCGGGGAGGGGGGGGGGGGAATTTAAATTGAATCGTACAATTTTAAGCATACATTAATGCACTGCATTATTTAAATTGTTGAATTGTATGTTCAAGGAATAGGAAAAAAAATTTTTTGAACATTTCGGGGGGGGGGGGACACACCCCCCCCCCCTGGCTACGCCCATGCCTTAGAGTATATAATAACTTTCACTATTCAAACAAAATAAAAATTTAAACAAATTAAATCAAATCCCCAGCCTGTCTGTGCCCTTTCACACAAAAACTATTGAACAGATTTTGTTGGGGTTTTCTAAAGGTTTAGGAGTGGAACACAGGATTGCTACTTTGCAAGTATGAACAAAAGTCTATACAAGTTTTTAATATATAAGGTTCTATACAAGCACATTTATGTATATTATTTGACGAATCTTTATAATGGTTACAAAACTTTGTAAGTAATAAAAATTCACAAGTATTTCAGAAAAAGAAAGCTAGAAGGAGCAGTTTTATTAAACTCATAACGACGCATCATAATATCCGGATATACTCAGAGGAAATTCTTCTACAATATTAAAGTATTTTCTTTAAAACTTTCCATATACTAAAATATACCTTATGCTAGTGTATCTTAGATTCAAAATTATCTGCAGAGACTTTTATTAAAATTTATATTTTGAATTTTAACCGTGTCTCATTTTTTTAATAAGGCACAGGGTTCATCAGGGCGTCGGACTTTTTCCTTTCAAAACGATTCTAATAATGGTAAAATGACCAGAAATAATTTATCTGAAATAGAAAGTGAATGAATCCCCACGATCTATCTCAATGTAATTCAGTTTTGAAACCATAAGTTATAAATATAATATCATCACTACATTTATTGTCTGTGACCTTTCACGAAAAAATTACTGAACGGATTTTTAATTTACCAGGAAGGTTTACGAGCATTAAACGTAGACCTATCATATTTAGGAGCTGAGAATTAACAGTATTAGTGAATCAAGTTGGAGGAAAAGTTAGCTTAGAAAAGTATGCTGTATAATCCGTGATCCATTATTAATTATTAAAATTATTTAGGAAAAAACTGTGTAGAATAAAATAATCTACAAAAAAGTCTAATAGATAAGTATAGTTATAAGCGTTTTGTGCAGGTATTCAAATTGCTGTAAACCCATATTGTACCCGTGGGAAGCCGCTCGCTAGTGTAGTCTACTATTAGTAGTATAGTAATAGTAGAAAATGTTATCCGTTTGACTAAGGAACACTGAAAAATGTAGTAGTTTAAAGACGCCTAGCTTTTTTAATTTTATAGAGAGGAGCTTAAAACTTGAGGAAAGTGGGAGGGAAAGAAGCTTTAGGGGACTGGATGTGCCTTTTCATAAAGAGAATTTTAATATTTGAAATTTCATTTCGAACTATACTATGTCTTAATAACTAGAGAGGAATTATTAGAAAAGTGTAATGTGAATGTTGTTGTTGTGTTCATAAATGAAATATGTGTGATAAAATACTGACCAAATGTGATGAAATTTTAAAACAAATAAAAAAGCTCAAGTACCGCGGCACGTGACAAAAGTAGAGACGTATGTATGAAAGTAATTGAAGTAAGAGGAGTATGTAAGGAAAATTGTGCTTCATCCTCTCTGTCTGGTCAAGAATGTATGTATTATGACTATATTTTATATATTATGAATTACGAATTAGTGAATTAATTTTCAGAATCGGATTAGTAGTTTTAGAGATTACCTTTTCATCCAAACTTACTTCTTTTATGTTCAGGCATTTGTAATGTTCATGGAATCGAAAAGTTTTATAAAATCAAATTCAGAAAAACGAGGAAAATTTCGACATCGCCACTGATATGACATGAAATCTATATTTCTATAATATAAATAAATGGCTTGTGTTTAAGCGGCGCCCAAAAATGTATCTATTTTGTACCAAAAAAATTCTAAACGGTTACCAAAATGGATGAATGGTCACCAAATTACGTTTCCTAAAATATTATGAAATAGAACCATTTTTGGTATTATTGACTGCCATAAAAATATATAGACGCCTTTAAAATACACTTTATACTTAATAAATTTTATACTAACCTAACCTAACCTACCTACCTTACTTGGTGACCATTTATCCATTACTTGGTGACCATTTATCCATTTTAGAAACCAAATAAAATATTAGTACAAGGCGTGCGATTTTTCTGATGTTTTTTCTATTATTTTGGATCATAATATACTTTAGGACACTTTTAATAGTGTCAATTATTTTATTTGGAGTTGTTTATTTTATTTGGAGTTGTTTATTTTATTTGGTGCCTAAGCTTAGAGTCTTAAAGATATTTTTGGTGTCCGCGTAAATTATACCCTAAATAAATTAAACCGTTGTAGGGGTAGGGGTAGGAGTAGTGAAGGCAAGCCAACGTTTGGGCAGGACAACGTCTGCCGGGTCCGCTAGTACATAATAAAAAATCTCCGATAAACCGTACAAAGAGGCTTTTCCATCTACATAACTCAACAGCCACTCGTTGTCTTCCGCTAGGCAACCCGAAAATATTTAAAAAAATGTTTACTGTATAATTATATACAAGTTATATAATCTCTGAAAATACTGATCCGATTCTGAAAATTATTTCACTAATAGGAAGCTACATTATCCCTGAGTGTTATATAGGCTGTATTTTATTTTGTTCTGAAATATTCACGGGCGAAGCCGTGGGGCGGAAAGTTAGTTATATCTATTCTGGAATAGGCTCCGAGACATTACGTATTTGTGAACTCGCGCGCTAGTAAAATTATATTTGTATTTATTCGCAAGTCTTTGTTTAAAATCTTCATCATCTAAACGAGATGTGTGCGGACTGTTTGCTTGAGACAAAACGCCTGTCCGATAATGAAATATTGGAACAAATATCGATCTCGCTAACCAATGCAGCCCGTGCCACGATCTACAAATTTCGCGAACACACGAAAATCAATAGCAAATATCATTATGGACTATCTAAAAATTGTACCAACACGAATTTGTTTGCCTCGTTTCGGTCGTATGTATCAATTACGAGCGCAATCTTCGCGTTACAAAGGTCTTTGATAAACAACCGGGTTACAAATATTTGTCTAAGGGAATCTATTTGGAATTTAGTGTGCTGTACTCATTAGTGAATTAGGACTTGTGAGAAGTTTTATTAAACTGTCTTATGGGTTTGGTTTTTCTGGGTTTTTTGAGAGGTGACGAATCGTTTGCCTTTGTGGTTAGTGGGAAATCGGTCCAAGGTTCATATCCCACACATTTTGGAAAAGCTTTCGCTAGTGGGCATTCTTGAAATGTGACATAGAATTTATTCCAATAGATTTAAGGGGTCCCTCCCTATCTCTATGCAAAAACAAATTGCCCCGGTTTCGTTAGTGGAAATTTTTGAAATGGGACATAAAAAAATATCCTGAATATTTTTCGGGATAAAAATAGCCTATATAATTCTCTGACTCTCCAACTATCTCTGTGCAAAAAATCACGTCGATCCATTGCTCTGTTCTGGCGTGAAAAAAGACAAACAAAAAACAAAGAAATATTTCCTTTGTTACAAGTAGGTATATACGCCTTCACTTCCTTAGGTCCAAATTACTATATCGCTCCATCTGTATCCATACAGCTATTCATAACATCCATTTTTAATCACACATTTTTAAGGACCTTCAGGACTTCTGCATAGTCTGATTTCATTGTACCTATGCTTCTTAACAACTGTTATCGGTATCACAGACTACGTCTAATGTGTACAGTGTACTCTGCCTTTAAATTAAATAATAAATGAACGTGAGTTAATGGGTGGCAGGTAGGTGAAAAAGAGCGTTGGTATTTAGGCCATTATTGCACCTGAATAAACATCATATAATGACGACGAATAATTACATTTTTCAACTTGGTGAAAATATTCTATATAGCTAACGAGTAAATACACGTCATTAAATGTTTCTCAATGTATGTAGAACTAGCTATCGCCCCTGGTTTTTCCGGAGAAAATTTTTGAAATTGACAACCCTGTGTTTTTGGCCCTGACACAATTTTAACTGTAAAATACCTGCTGCACTTCATTATTTGTGTTTATTTTATTTTATGCTAAGTTTCATGAAAATCCGAGTAAAATCATATTTTTTCGTACTAAGGGATTTGTTTGCTCACTAAGTAATGGTAGAAAAGTAAAGAATTAAAATTTTGCTCTTTATGAAAAACATAACATTTCTTTATCTGTTTTGTTTTTATATTTCTTGTATATTCGTCAGGCTGTCCATATATGTACCATTACACTATGTTGAGGAAAGAACAATTCGGTAGGTAAAGTAAAAGTTAAGGTATGCTGAATCCAAAACCGTTTCGAGATATTGGTTTAATAATCCGTATTTTTCAATTTATAACTTTTAAAATCGTGAGATTGTCTTTATTTTTTCAAAAACAAGTCATTTACTTAACCTACATTTCACCTATGAATGACGTCATTATATCGGCTAAATAAGAGCAAAATATTTACTTGTCAACTTGTCAACCAATGATACCCTGTTACTAGATATACTACTATTTCAGTAGTTTTTATAACTAATCTAGTTTATTATTTAGGAAGAATGTTTAAGCATTTTTTATGGTAGGATATTCTTTGACCTTTGTATATATTTTGTATCACAACAACTATGCAGACTACGGTATAAAAGCCGTAAATATGTATTTCTTTGTTGTTGTTTTAATATGTTTTATGTAGAAGTGATAGGTTTTGGTAGATTTTGTAGGATTTAGAGACGAATTCGGTATGTAAAGTAAAAGCTAAGGTACGGTTTTTTATATTTTTATTTTAAAGATTA
Source organism: Nemapogon koenigi (assembly GCA_963924495.1). Lineage (NCBI taxonomy): Eukaryota > Metazoa > Arthropoda > Insecta > Lepidoptera > Tineidae > Nemapogon > Nemapogon koenigi. The sequence continues at coordinate 7,962,193 of OZ004647.1, read as the reverse complement.
AGCTATTTTAAGAAACTAATTTGAATATTTTTGATTTCTATAAAGTAGTTTTTTATAATAAATTATCAAAGTTTTGGCACTGATGACGTCATTTTGTCGGTTTTACTTCAATACCTTTGATATGTTGGTACAGAAAAAAGAACATTTGTGTTCTTTGACTTTGACTTTTTCCTTTTATTTAGCCGATATAATGACGTCATTCATAGGTGAAATGTAGGTTAAGTTAATTATTTGTTTTTGAAAAAATAAAGACAATCTCACGATTTTAAGAACTATAAATTGAAAAATACGAATTATTAAACCAATATCTCGAAACGGTTTTGGATTCAGCATACCTTAACTTTTACTTTACATACCGAATTGGAAAAACCTGCCATTCAGCTTATTTCTTTTGTCTTCAACTTCTTCAATGCAGACGACCTCCGACTTACCACTTATGCATCGAAAATCTTCCAATAAATGCAATAACAGCACCCCCCGCGTAGATTACAAGGAGATCTACACAAGTGCGCACCCCGGCTCCGCTTCCATCGACAATGCCAGTCTAATCGCCTAACAAAAGGGACAGTTTAGAAATAAATACATATCGTGTTGTTTTGGAGTTCTTCCCTCACCCTTAGTAGGGCGTTGAGATTTTTATTGTTACCATTCATTGCGTCATTGTCGCTCGCCCCCGCTGCGTTGTGGGCCGGATTAATTTGACGCGTCTGAATTAATTATTGCATTTAAATGTTTTGATTTTGCTCCGAACTGGATTGGGGAGGATAGTGGTTTCATGCGTTTGTGTTATTATTGCAATTCCGTCATTTGCAGCCAATAATAGCAAAACTTTAGTATTTTTCCCGTAAATTTGTGGCTATGTGACCAATTTAGTATCTCACTAATATTATAAACGCGAAATTTTGTACGTACCTATGTTTGTTACTCAATCACGCCATAACGGCTGAATGGATCTGGATGAAATTTGGCACAGAGATAGATTATAGTCTGGAATAGCACATAGGCTATTTTTTTATCCCGGAAAATGTAAGGTTCCCGTGGGATAGATTTGTTTTTGATTTAGGGGTCAGAGAATTAAATATACTACTTTTTATACTGCGAAAGCGGGTGGGGGAGGGGCCAATTACAGCCACGGGATTATTTCTTTTTGGATCTATTTACACGCGGCTGAAACAGCAGACAGAAGCTTGTATCAAATATTTTTCAGAATCTACATCTTATACTCAAATGCTTTTGGTTATTTTTGGTGGCATTAGTTAACTTTTTCATAATTTTGAAACATTTGAAATATTTTATTTAATTTTCCAGTCGTGTCACAAGTTACATTTCATACAAAGGGGTCATATCACGCACGAGCTGTCTTCGTGCAGAGGGTTGGGGCGTCACAGACCTCCTAATGAGACGTAATCCTTAACCCTCCCGCATAACCCTGCGTGCTTGAAGCTGCAAGATTTTGGAAATTTACACTACATAGAAAAAAAATTGTCCAATACTATGCCTGTTTTTCCGGGAACAAAATTTAGGTAGGGCTGGTTCCAGTCCAGAATATCTCCAAACTGTTTTCATGTGATTATATTCTGTCAAATACCCAACTATCTAAAATTCCTTCGATTTTCGAAAAAAAAAAAAAAAAAAAAAACTATCTAAAATTCCTTCGATTCTGGCATGAATTTTTTTCTTTTCATTTCTTCTGAAAATAATATAATGTTGTAGAAGAAATGATAAGCTTGCAATAGCTACAGCTAAATGAGGAAAATGTTTCGCCTTAAGGTATAAAGTAAAAGCCTTGATAGTTTATTATATTTTTATTGATACATATATAAATCATTATATTGGTATTCCGTATCCTCACTTAATAATTTCAATCAAAATCCCAACGAACATACCAAAATATAAAATTAAAATTTCAATTGTAAACTATCGAAGCGAGAAAAACAAAATAAATAGCTGTAAATAAACACGACCATTCGCCGCGAAATTTCATGCACTAATGAATCAATTATGTATAGTATCACAACAAGTAAGCTAGAGAAACTCCTGCGCAGGATTTGATATTGAATAAAGCTAATATACAGGGGATGAAACAACAATAGATGTCAGCAGCTAAACGCCTGCGGTATCGCGGCTTATTGCCCTCACTACAGGCTGATTCTTTTTCATCTTTTCATTCTAAATGAAGTAGAATTAATTTTATTTAGTATTAGACTTTCCGCCCCCGGCTCCGTATGTGAATATATTCGAACAAAATAAAATATAGCCTATGTCACTCAGATACATCGTAGCTTGAAAGAATATTTGAAATAGGTTCAGTAGTTTTTTAATTTATTAATTACAAACCAAAACTCAAATTTTACCTCTTTATAATATTAGTATAGACTAGATATTCCAATAAAAATTTTCCTGCAGTAATGAGATTTCAATGCACGCATTGCATTGAATAGCCGGAGACTTACATAAAATATTTTTCATTTCTGATTTTGACACACAGGACTATGATATCTTCTGCATCATTTCAGATGCTTGGATAAGCACTTCTTCTATTTAGTTCTTTCCAGAAATGAAAAATATTCTTAATTATTATGCAAAAAATTACGTCAATGCGATGTGAAAAAAAGACAAACAAACAAATATTATTTCAAACATTGGTCAAAAAAGATTTACTAAGTCGGTATATTTAGATTTAGTTGGACATAAATAAATTATGATTGCGTAATCGCAAACCTATTGGATATATACAATTTAATAAAAATAAACCTTAGAAAGTTCTTAACAGAATTCTAAAGAAAGAAGTGAAATAACCTATTAACCCAGTTAAAAAAAAAAATATGAAAAAGCTAGTTAAGGAATCCACAACAAAACCTAATGTAATATGAAAATCCGGAACCAAAAATTTACTTTCAAAAACTTCGTCGGTTCGTAAATTTAATATTAAATTATAATGTCCAACAATGGATTTAATAGTGAAGATAAATTTTAATTAAACTCATAGACAAACAAAAACTTAGAGTAAACTTTGCTAACCCCCTGTATATGTGAGAGTTCGCCCTAGGGCACTGCGCGGCTGTTCGAGCGGTTCTAATACTCAAAATTGACTGACAGCAAGAGTTAATAAAAGCGAGGTTTAACGCTGCCCATATGTCGACTACGGAACCCTTTGACATGTTCAATCGACCGACAGTTATTGCACAGATTTCAAGCATTTACATCAAATAACTATTTGCAAACATTGTAATTAAAATTTGTCTCAAGGGAGTCGAAATATTACCACTACGAGTAAGGAAACAACATTGCCTCATAGTATAGAAAATGGCGTGCACATTCATCGGTAAAAGATAATCTTTACTAATAATAAGTTTGTTTGTTTGTTTGAACTACTTACTCTCTGAAACTACTAGTCAGATTTGAAATAATATTTTGGATTTGATAGGCCCCATTCTTAAAGTAGGTCACACATTGGTCCGGTATCGCACCGAAAATTTTCCGTTCCGGCCACCGGATGATGAGGCGGACTGTTCGTAACAAGAATTGGACGAGTCTGTGGTCGGTTTCGTTGGACAAGTCATTTTAAGAAACTAATTAGAATATTTTTATTTTCTATCATAAGTTTTGCGGACAGACGACAAACTGACGTCATCATTTAGGTAAAGTTGCGATTCTGTCCTGTGGTACTACTCGTTTATGATAAAAGTAGTACCACTGCTCTTAATGTGCCTCGTGGTACTATAAGTAATATGATGACATCATTTTGCCATCTGTCTGCAATTTTTTAAAAATTTATTATAAAAAAACTACTATATAGAAATAAAATAATATTAAAAAAGTATCGAATTCTATATCTCCCTTATTCAACAAACTATTTACAAAACCGAGCGTGTCACCATGAAATTGAAAATAACTGTAATTATTGCCTACAAAGTCAGAAACATGAGCTTCGTGAAAAATTTCGAGCTTTACATAAGCTGTTTAATTGCAAGTTAGCTCAGATCACGCGATCATGACAAATAGACCCCTGCCCACTTTAAACGAAGTTAACCCCGTTCGATACCTATCAGGGCATATGGAAAGCATGTACAAAATGGCTAATTATAAAACACGACAGATACTTTGCTTGTCGACGTTATAGTGGGGTAATTTTTGGTTCACTTTAATTTATTTATGCATATGCTAAGTTTAATAACAGTAGGCGTATGACTCAAGAAAAACTTTTTTACTTTTGCCGTTTGTTTGGCTGCTTATCGGAAGGATTCGAAATAAGAAACGTGACATAGATAGAATAAAAATACTACTCATAATCACGGTTTTATACTTTGGTGGCAATATTGGTGCTAAACTTTGAGTAAGGATTGATAATCCGGTACTTTTGGATTTCTAGTCCAACGTTTTAAACATTACACCAAAAATTATTAACTTCGCACCGTTAGTTAAAGTGATATCCAACAGATGGCTTGTTTTACAAAAAACATATAAATTTATTTTTGATTTGTTTGATTAGTTAACATTAATTTTGATGAAGTATTAAGAGAGATGTGGAGTACCCACAAAAAAAACATCAGAAATAATATACAGAGATTACTAGCAGTTGCCCGCAACTTCATACGTGTTGTATTGTGTAGGAATACAGCGTTACACACCATTTTACTAGCGGTTGATTTTCGAATAATCCTTTCTTAGTGCACCTCTACACCCCTATACCTTTCAATTTTCATATTTATATCTTCTGTGCTTTAGGATGTGCGTCAGCGACACGACTGTTTTAGGTTATACTTAGACTAGCTATGTCTTGTGGTGGGTGCTTTTATAGTTACTGCTTCGCTCCTTTGGATCGCAGCGTGATGTAATATAGCCTATTTATCAAGATTTGGGCTATCAATTGCAAAAAATATTTTTTCTAATCAGACTGTTACTTCCAGAGATTAGCGCGTTCAAATTAATTCTATTCTACAGGTTGTTTTTAAGCAACATATCTCATCTGATTTTCAAAATTAAGTTCCTAGTAGGTCCCAGAGGATATAAAACTGACTAAGTCTCATTCATTAGTTCTACCAGCTGCTGTGGGTTTTTGAAGCCATGTTTGTCTTCGGAGTAGTGGGTATTGGAAGATAAACTGCATTTTATTTAGAATTTTCGCTTTCTAATGTTACACTGATGAGCAATTTGCAAACAATTTTTTTTACATTGTTAAACACATTTAATTAAATTTGTTTTATTTCCATTGGGTGTTTTTTTAACCGTTACTAAATACACTTGAATGTTGCTTTTTACTTCAAAAAACTATCTGGCGTGGTTTCGGAAATATTTCATTAGTGGCTTTTTATATTGCTTGTCAGTGTAGATTTAAAGATTTGATAAAAAAATTGAAAAACTGCCCTAACTCACCACTGTCTTATTTATTATCTTTTCACAGAATTCAACTAACACCACTTAAGCCAGCCATCGCCCCAAAGACTCGCAGCACGCACTTTGCATCAAGGTATATTGTGATAGAGAACCAGCCAGATGGTGTAGTGTTTGCATAGCCCTGTTTGCGAGCGAACTTTGAATTTCGACCGGCGCGCAGCCCTCTACATAGCACCTGCCAATGTTTACCACGCATGAACAAGACCCCTTCATTTTCACTGCATTATGAAATTCCGTAGCGGTTTGGAATTTTCAAGTTTTGAAAGACAAGTTTCTAAAAGATTACTTCATTTGGACAAAATAATGAAGTTAGAAAAGGATGGGTGACCGAAAATGAAAATACCGTAGCGTAGGTTAAGCAGCTTATAATAAGGTCAGATTATGGATGGATAACCGCTTTATCTCAAAATACTAAATACCTCAATGGAGCTTATATAATCTAAGTTCTTCGCTGGGTACAAAAAGGTCTGGTAAAATTTTCTTCAAGATTTTTTCCAGATTTTTAATCACGTGGTTGTATTTAGGAGGAGAGTACATTGTTAACGACTTTATGAACTCATATCTCGAAGTCATTAAATCTAATTATATGTAAATTATATTTCACATAACTAAGACATATTTACGAGAACATTTTTTTCTTTTTTCACGGGTTGCTTTACAGCTCCCGAAACCTTGATACGATTCCAGGGCACCCAGAGTCTTCCTCGTTTAGCCGATGGTATTTGTGAGGCTATACCTAACGAGCGGCCAGTTCTGTTGAGGTTTGTTTCGTGTTCTTAGGTTAAGGGATGCTATGTAGTCCAAATCCGTCATAATATCGGTCTAAACTAAATATTAATTTACCTAATCCAATTAAACGATAACTGGCGGAACTTCCGTGACGTTATTCATATATTAAATTAACAATTTATTTCATTTACTCTAGCTTAGTACAAACAGTAATTCTCCAGCGTACAGTATGGAGCGCGGTATGCCATGCTATCCCACTGGGACCACTTCTAACCCCACACGCCAAAACTTATACATTTTATTGCGCGTTTTGGGGTTTAATTTTAATGATAATAAGCATTTTTAAGGGCTTCATAGTATGTCACAACCTTATAACTCATTTGTAACAAAATAGGCGCGGCGGTGGCCGAGTGGTTAAGACGTTTGGTATTAAAACTAGGCAGTCCACGGGTTCGATCCCAGATCCCGGCCAGGTTTTTTAATTTAAAAACTTATGTACATAATCCGACAAACCATGCACACTTTGAGGCTTTTCCATCTAAATATACCTCAACAGAACTAGTGGGTCGTTAGGTATAGCCTCACAAATACTATCGGCTAAACGAGGGAGACTTGGTCTTCTGCTGGGTACCTCGGAACCGTAACACGGCTGAAATACAACAACCGGGTGCAGCAACAGATTTGCCACCTTGTCTCCAAAGTGGACTGATCTTTTGAGTGAAATGTCTAGATCTAAATATATAAAACCGTCGGGTTGTTGACTGACTGACAATCAACGCCTAATCCACTGAAGATATAAATATGGAAATTGGAAGGTATATTCCTTAGAGCGTGTAGAGGTGCATTAAGAAAAGATTTTTCGAAAATTAATCCCTAAGGAGGTGAAATTCCCTGCATGCCGTATTTCCATAAAAACCGCGTACGAAGTCGCAGACAACTACTTGTCTAGAATATAATTTCTAGGATCATTCATAACGATGCAGAAAGCTGTAGAGATGAGTGGAACAACAAACATGCGGTGGCTCTTTGCTTCCTTTGATGTATCGCTCATGTCACGTCTCCAATCATCTGACACAGCGCTACTCAAAATCTAGGTAATGCATACAATCTAGAATTCTAGATGAAAATATACATATTTGAAACTAGGAATTTCCCATGACTCCTTTCGAGTTAAAATGGTATTATCTATCTATCTATCATCACGCCTTTTATCCCAAGTGGGATAGGCAGAGACAATTCGAATACCTTTTGTTACGATCCCGACCCTTTCGCTTCTTTTATATTCATCATACCTTTTATACATGCTCGGCGATTGTATCTACTTTTAATATGTCCATCGCTTAATACATTTTTTATATGTTCAATAAAAGTACACCTAGGTCGTCCTCTGCCAGTATTTCCTTTCACTTCAGCCATTTACATCTTTTTAGTCTATCTTTATTCTTTCAACGTGGACACAGCGTAGTAAACTACTTTTCTTCATTTTAGTCACAGCATTATATTTCACTCCGCATTCTATTCGACAACTGATTTCCTTTGATTGAATACCTACGAGTAATGGGAATTTTATTATTCTATTTACACGATCTGTTTTCAGTTTTTTTGACTAAATGTTTTTCACAAAATGGGCTCTGAAAATATTGAACTGAATTTATTATGAAATTGAAATTGCCCTAATTCGGTGTGTTGTTTATATTTTTGTTCTCTATCCAGTAGTTTTTTTTATAATATATTTTCAATAATTTCCCGACAAACGACAAAATGATGTCTACCTCACTGGGATATAGGCGTGATGTATCTACTTTTCTGTCTCTAGCTTCAAACTGAAGGATACTACAGATTAACTATTAGACAGTGTATATAAAAAAGTAGAAAGAATGTACACACAACTTTTATACAACCCGTAGTCGGTGAGACGATATAAAAGCTCCATACTCCTTCAGTCGCTAAGAGCTGCAAAGTGGCTTTCTAAGAAGGCCCATCGTCTGATTAGCATCTCCTCATTAGGCGCTCGCTCCGCCAAGTGGATTAACACCTTGTTGCACTTAGTTATTGCATGTGCATCTCTAAGGTGTGAATTAAATTTATATAGAGCTATATCCGTTTACTTCTCTAGCGGCTAAGTCAAAATTGTTATTGGTACGGTCCAGAATTATAGGGTTCAAAACTAGAAAATGATATTGTTTGCAGTGTATGTCTGTGATTTCTATTTTTTATTTTTTTTATTTCACGGGTCGCCTTACAGCTCTCGAAAACGTGTTACGGTTCCAGGGTACCCAGCGGAAGACCAAGTCTCCCTCGTTTATCCGATGGTATTTGTGAGGCTATACCTAACGAGTGGCTAGTTCTGTTAAATGGAAAAGCCTTTTAGTGTGGTTTGTCGGATTAAATGTACATGGCCGGGATCCGGAATCGAACCCGGTGTCTGCCTAGTTAATACCAGACGTCTTAACCACTCGGCCACCGACGCACATTTTATTACTATTGTGTTATCTAAGTCGGATATTATATTTTTTTTTGTATATTTGTCTCATTTGTCTGTCTATCCAGAATAAGCTGAAAAATGACTGGAGATTAAACTTTCTGCGACCACAATATAGTGGGAATGTAGAATTAAAATTTGCTCTTCTGTTTTAAAGTGTCCTGAAGATAATTATTGTAATTTATATAAATAAAACTTACTTGAGAACGGCTCGACCGATTTGGCTATTTTTTAAATGTTCATAATAGTCTAAATAAGGTTTTTGAGAAATTCAAATTCGAATTGTTGCCTCAAAAATTTCGGAAAAACTGAAATGTTGCTTTTTCTATGGAATTGGTTAATAATGCAGCTGGGACATAAACCTAGTTTTAAGCATTTTAGAATATGTGTCTATATGCCCAGAATAAGCTCAAAAACGTCTGAAGATGAAACTTTCTGGCATCATAATATAGTGTGAATGTAGAATTGAAATCTGCTTTTCATGTCGTTATGTATTAAAGTCTCCTGAAGATAATTATTGTAATACTTAAATAAAATATTGCTCACATATGTCTAAGCTATAAAACAACAAGTAGTGTGCATCTTAATGTTTAAAATATAGATTTTTTTCATTGTTGTGATTGTTTCACATATAAAATGTCTGCAGATGGACGGTATGGACACCCCAAGCTTCAAGGGTTAAAAGCACTCGCTTAAATTCGTGAAAAAGTATTTTTATAATTACAAACTTATGTACATAATCCGAGGCTTTTCCATCTAAATTATACCTCAACAGAACTGGCCACTCGTTAGGTATAGTTTCATAAATCGGCTAAAAGAGGAATACTTGGTCTTCCGCTGGGCATCCTAGGACCGATAACACGATTTCGGCAGCTGTAAAGTAACCCGTAAAGAAAAAAAAATTAAAGATATTGGACACTTTAATGCCAGCGACTTCACCCGTGTCTTTAAATACAAATAGAGGCACGATTACCGACGACACGACCGTACAAATATGGCTGGACCACAGTGTTGCTGGCGGCTCTCATTCTAAAATTCTCAAAAACCGTCTCCGTTGTCTCTCGGTTAACTAAATATTGACTTTGACCAGTTATTGGCTGGTAATATCGTGTAGAAAAGTGCTTCTAATATCAAAGATTTTGAAAGGTGCGTCGGCCACGGGTTCGATCCCGGATCCCGTGGGGTTAGCATACATTTTGACAGCGACACTTTCGTTTCGGTCGAATGGCCTTGAACAGGCCAAAACGTTTATGTCCAACAAGGACCGGCCAGAGATAGCCCGGGGCCGAGAGGTCCGGCCCAACAATGTGCGGGAAAATTCTGTGTACTTGTCTTTGTCCGGCCAAGCAAATTGCTCGGCATTCTTGTGCAGGGCATGCCCGGTCCGGGCTATCTCTGGCCGGTCCTTGTTGGACATGAACGTTTTGGCCTGTTCAAGGTCATTCGACCGAAACGAAAGTGTCGCTGTCAAAATATATGCTAACCCAGCCGGCCATGTACCAATGGGTTTTTATAATTAAAAACTTATGTACATAATCCGACAAACCACACTTTTGTTTTCCATTTAAATATTTCAACAGAACTAGCCACTCGTAGGTATAGATAGCCTCACAAATACCCTCACCTTGGTCTTCCGCTGGGTACATTGGGACCGTACCACGGTTTCAGGAGCTGTAAGGCAACCCGTGAAGTAAAAAAATCGAATTGGAGCGCGAGCGCCGTATTCTGTGACTAATATATATGAAGCTAAAGAGTATGTATGATAGAAACCGATTAGAAATATTTTTGCGTAAAATGGCCCGTTTATTGAGGTTATAGGCTATATATAACATCACGCGATCAAAAGGAGCTAAGCAGAAACCATAAATGTTAAGCAATATAGCCTATAGCACTCAAGGATAATGTAGCTTCCTATTAGTGAAAGAAATTTCAGAATCGGATGAGTAGTTTCACATATTCTACATCCAAACTCTTTATAATATTAGTATAGATTATAAGTGCATTCTGTAAGCTAGAAAACTAAAAATATTCTCTTTTGATTCTTGTTTAAATGAGATCGAAACGGTTTAATGAATTTAGGTACGATTATTAATTATTATAATAATTTGGACGAAGAAAATCCTAATCCCAACAAATATTATAAATGCAAAAGTGTGTTTGTTTGTTTGTCGCCACAACAGAGCAACGGACTGATTTGATTTTTTGCGCAGAGATAGTTGGAGGATAGTGACATAGGCCAACTTTTTATTCCGGAAATCCTTTGAAACAAATTTTATGAAATCATTTTTTATTTCATGTGGAGAAAAATAAAGTAATCACTTTTGTTCTTAATTATACCTAGATCTTCAACAAAATACTTAAAGTTTGATATGTTTTGTGGGAACCACACTACGTTGTTAATGCAAAGATCTTTCTGTAGGTATTGTAGTCGCATCCTTTATCTCACACAAATACTATGTTCTGTTCTATTATATATATATATATATATATATTTTCAAATTCAAATATAAGTAAAAGTTTCTCATACTACTGAACCGATTCTAAAAATTATTTCACTAATAGAAAGCTACGATATCCCTGAGTGACATAGGCTATATTTTATTTTGTTCGAAAATATCCACGGGCGGAGCCGGGGGCAGAAAGCTAGTCAGTTATAAACCTGGGAAATTCTAGAAAGTAATTTTTATTTATTTAATTATTTACATATAGGTAGCTATTAAAATTATCTTTGAGCGAAATAAGAAAGAAAATTTAAAACTAGCGACCCGCTCCGGCTTCGAACGGGCCGAGAAGTTGTTTATGTAAAACTCAATTGGGAATGAGATATTTTTCCCGGGATAAAAAATAGTCTGTCACTTGTCCGTGACCTTAAATTGCGCAAAAAAAAAGGACAAACAAACAAATATAAGTCCGCGCTTTCTTTTTTGGTAAAATACCAATTTTCGAAAACAGTTTGAGATTATCTGCTACAAAGAATTAAAAAAATATTTCTATTAATTTTCATAGTAAATACTTGAAAAATAAGGAAATTGACTAAACTTACAAAAAAATTGGTATCATAAAAATTAAGATTTTTATTTATTTAATTTATTTGACCTGCGTCGCATACTATTTTATTAATCTGGCAATAACGGGAGACAAGTTTTAATTTAAAAAATAAAACAAAATTACCCTCCCAAAAATCTTTCACAATATTTCAGTCTTACCGCGACAACTCAGAAGCCAAGTTACCTTTGAGTTGAATATTTATATGTTTAAGTCACGTAGTCAAACGGTTATTGTGTGGTGAAAAATACACAGTGTTTGTGCCAGAATAGTAAGGACTACAAGGACAACAAAGAAGTCTACAGAAAAGGTACCTTAATCGACAAAAAAAATTCAAAATTACCTTTTGATCTCAATCCCAACTTTTCCAATGGTTTTTTTTTCACTTTTCCATACTAGTTAGGGCATTTTTATGTCCACTTATCTCTATTGCGTAAAATATACCAGGCCCACTGCTTCGTATTTTACCTACCTTGTTTCATTTACGAAGGGAAATCGTTGTTTGTTTGTCACTTTATTGCTATGTGACAAACAGTTCCATGTAATGTTGTAAAGCAATTAGCACACACATGAGATATGTCCTCGTTGGAACGAGCTCGGTTTCACAGAAAAACAAATTTTCTTGAAGCTTAATTTTATTAGTTTTTGAAGCTCAAGAATTATAATTTTATTTATCAAGATTACCTACGTTAAAAAAATTCATAAAACACCAAATATTCATCTTGATTTGATAATGTATGGAGAAGTGGTTTTATAGAACTTTGGACTGCAATAATAGATAGATCTATATATATATATATATATGCTATTGAAAACTTGTTTATAGATCATTTTATTCTACACAATTCTTTCTTTCATAATTTTGTTATATATCTTACAGATTAGACAGCATACGCCATAAAAACTCGCTGGGGCATTTTTTTTTTCCCGACTTGATTCACTTATTCTGTTAATGCTCAGCTCCGAAAAATGATAGGTCCATGTTTAATACTCCCAAACTTTCCAGTGAATCTAATATAGGAAAACGGAACAAAATCCGTTCAGTAGTTTTTGCGTGAAAAACTCACAGACAGACAGGCAAATAGACATGACGCGGCGAGGGACTTTATTTTATTAGTCCAACAATATTATTTTTAAAAGGGAACCTCGTTCTGGTTTTTTAAACATTTGTATTTGTAATATTTAGGTAATTACTTAGATAATTATACTAATTAATGTTGAAGAATAAGTCTTCAATAATAATATAACAACATATTTCTTATTCACAATAAGCTATATAAAATTAATTAACACAACATAATACTTTGCAAAATACTACTTTATTTTGGTTTAATCCTAAATCTACAATAAATAAATAAAAAATTAATATACATATATATCCATCATTTGTATGGGGATAGTACTATTCCCAATTTATCTGTAAATAATCCACCTGTGTCACTGTAATCTATCATATAGTTACTTATTCAATATATCTAAGTGAAATAGTCGTTATTTTTTCAATTGGTTTTATTGAATAGGAAATATTGGTGGTAAAATTATTTTGCCCCTGTTTTTTCTTTCATAATCTATCACAAAGCTCTTAATATTTTTTAAAGCGCTGTTTAACCTTGTAGCTTATTGAAAATTCGAAATAAAAAATATCTTATGATTTTTTTTAATTGGTCAAAATTATTATTATTTGGAGTTTTCTATAAGCTACAAAAAAAAACGCAAGATGTTTAATTGAAGTGTAATGGTATAACAGCGCTTTAAAAAAATTAAGAGCTTTGTGATAGATTATGAAAGAGAAAACGGGGCCAAAGTTTAACCACCCATATTTCCTATTCATTAAAACCCTATTAATAACAGCTATTTCACTTAGATATATTGAATAAGTAACTATAATGTTAAATTACAGTGGCATAGGTGGATTATTTACAGAGAAATTGGGAATAGTAATATCCCCATACAAATTATAATTGGCAAACGCATCACTAGAGAACGGTTGGACTGTGCTTTGAAAACTGAAAGTGCTTTTTTCTTTTGGATTTTTGTATAAACTCAAGACCATAATAATGGGAGATGAAAGCGGGCGAAAAGTTGGTTTATTAAAAATTTTAATCGTTACATTAATAGAGACCTACAAGCAGGCCGTCAACCAACAATCTTTAAAGCAACACAAATAATTAGTAGTCTGTATGTACAAGTTGCATTCTGCGAGGGTTGCCTTCAAACGCGACGCTAATTCTTCCCGACGCTCCGCAAACATGGCCGCCACTTCCGCTCGCCAGATTATAAGAGAATTGAGACATCTAATATTCTCTGTGCCTCAATGTCCCCTGTTAGGAAGGTTATTCTCAATCTTTTTTAATATTATAGGAGTATTTTGATTGTAGAATATGTTTGAAACCAAGTCTACTTCCAATCAACATTATTTCACTGCTCTTGTTTTTGAAGATTCCTTTTGGCGCGCTTTGGTGTGACGAAAAACTGTTCCTTCTCCACCGCCGCTCTCTACTCTACTGTGTGTGCGAGGCGCGTACACTATGCGTGTGCCTCTCTATTCGATTACCGTGCCTTTATTCAATGCATCATTAACAGAATTGATAGAAAATGAACGAAAGAGAATTAAATAATTTGAAAAGGTTAGATAATGGGCTAGTTTGAGGAAAAAACTTCGAGGACATAACCCTAAACGATGATTTATTTTAGAAGAACTACATCCCTAATGCCTACTTCGTCTGAAAATATAGTTAAGATGATCAAAGCGGCAATTTCTAAATGTTTTCAAGGTTCCTCTGACTTTCTTGTAGGGTAGGTTACAGTAGCAGAAAATTCCACTTCGCCCGTTTTAGAAATGTATCATACGAATTAATCTAGAAGTTTAAAGTGTTGGCAGGTGTTCCATCTTCTTCTTCTTAGTCGGCATCATAAAATTCAGAATAGCCCCCAGCGTGGTCACTCCGCACTCTTTGATGTTACCGTCTCCAACCATCCACTCTCGTCTGTATAGTGGCTTCAGAAATAAAGCCTCCATTGGATTCTCTTTGAGCAAACTTATAAACATTACGTACTTAATTTTTTGTAGGTCTGTGATTTCTGTCTCAATGTTTGTCGAGAATATGCTAAAATAGGCTGAATGGAACATGATGTTTCAGCAATCAGTAATAGAGCAGTGAACATAATCGTTAACCAATTGAAATTTTCCACGGGAAAAGCCTGGTAACTATATATTTAATTAGCTTTGCCGGTAGGTAGGTAATGTAGCTCCCTATTAGTGAAAGAATTTTTAGAATCGGTTCAGTAGTTTGAGAACTACATCCAAACGTACACACTTACTAACTTTACCTCTTAAAATATTAGTATCTAGGTCTATGATAGCATCCGCCATGACTAAAGTATAGTAACAGAGGTGGTGCCAGTAAAAGATTACTAGATGAGACCTACGAAACCGCACCGTTAGTTCAACTGATCTTTAACAGATGGCATCTTTTACAAAATAAATGAATTAGTCTAATTTTAAAAGGTACTATAACCATTACACCTAGATAGGCAACTGGCTGGAAGAGGCTACAGCGAGTCTGAAGACCTAAATAGTCTCAAAATGTCTGGTGTAGAAGGCAAGAGGAAACCACTGCACTATTCTTCCCAAGGAAGTTAACCATGGCGAGTCAATAAAAGGTGCATCGCGTTGTGGACCGCCATGATTGACCACGACTGCTCTGTCAAGAGCACTAAGACTAAACTTTTATTTTTGATTTGTTTGTTTATTTTTCGTCATTAGAGAAAAAAAAATTTTAAATGGCGTATCAAACATTAACCAAAAAACACCTTCGAGATTATCCAGTTTGGTAAAATATAAAAATTCTCACAAGAAAAACAGATAGTAAATAAGATCAAGGAAAATATGACATCAATGTTGGATGAACCAGGTTTCTGAGTATTTCGAAATTAGTTGGTAATGTCCGAAAAGCGCCATTTTTAAATCGCCAATCGTGTTTTCCTTGAGATGTACGTACGCACTTGTCTCTTTATTTATTCAGCTGACAGCGCGAGACGGTGAAAAAGCACCGAAACCGGTCTACGGACGATTTCGAAAATATTTAGACTGGTAACGTCAGCAATTTTCATGGCCTGTGGTTCAAGCCAGTTTTTCCGCTTACTTAATTTAAAAAAAGTTAATTTTTTTTACGCAGAAATCCTTACTAATTATATCCTAAATTAATTATATACTAAAAAACCAGGTCCAGGGAGCCACCCTTAAAATTTTATATTTTATAATTTGACACTAAAATTCTAAGGCGGTTCACATTAGACACTTTTTCTGTAAATTATCATAGGAATAAGAATCGGTTGAAAGATGCCGATGCAAAGCGATGAATGGATGGACATGACAAACTTAAATTGCTCCATTTTCGCAATTTGGCTACGGAATCCTAAAAAGTAATAATCAGCGTACCCTTGCCACGTTGAATATCAATGCTGATTAGGCATCGGGCGTCGCCATATCTAGTAAGTAGGTATAGTACTCGTCTCCCAAGCTTTATTAAACAAAATATACGGTGCGTCGGTGGCCGACTGGTTAAGACGTCTGGTATTAACTAGCAGACCACGGGTTCGATCCCGGATCCCGGCCATGTACCAATGCAATGGGTTTTTTTAATTAAAAACTTATGTACCTCAACAGAACTAGCTATAATAACAGAATAAACGAGGCTAAACGAGGGAGACTTGGTCTTCCGCTGGGTACCCTGGAACCGTGACACGGTTTCGGGAGCTTTAAGGCAACCCGTGAAAAAAGAAAAAATACAAAATTTTGATAAATGAGTAAAGCAGGTGGCCGCAGCTTGTGGATGCTAGTTTAGACAATAAAAGTAAAATATGAGTGACCTATATATAGCTAGGTATAGGCTTGTATTGTAATCAATTTAAACTTTTTTTCTGACTGTACCTACATATAATTTTACAACACGATCAACGCGTATCGCAGTTCGCGAGCCCGTAACGACTCAAGCACCGAAACCTGACGACCTCATCTTGTGGCTTCAATTCGGACATATTCACGCCTTTATAGTACATCTGGGGTAGACAGATAAAGAGGATCAATAAGGATCAACCGCGTCCATGTCCAATTATCTAATTTCAACCAATGTAGTTTCACCTTTTTTCAAAATTACTAATTTGAGGTGCTGAACTTTAGAATTATTACAAATTAATATAGTCTGAATAAGGTTTTTAAAGAAAAGTTGTCTGGAAATTTTAAAAATTCGGGAAAAGTCATTTTTCTATATAATTTTCGTATGAACACAAGACCATAATAGGAATGAAAGTTAATGGGCTCCACGGGCGAAGCTGGGGCGGAAAGTAGTAGGCACCTAATAAATAACAAGTTAGCTTCAATTTAGCCCTCTTTTGAAGAGAGTCGAATCGATTGCAAAGTTCGTAGTCATTATGTCAGTCAAAATCATGAGCATAGGTTCCCTATTTTGGGATCGAAAGAAATATTTGTTTGTATAGTCATATCTCGTCATAAAATAGTTATTAGGGAAAATACAATTTAAGTGCCATGTCCTACCTAACGTCTTCTCACTTAAGATAACTATATTTACATTTGGGAGTTCCGGGAAGTTGCAACGACAGTGGGGCTAGATAACGTGAATTTCTATCATAAACGTGGAAATGGGTTCAGATAATAAATTACATCTATAACAGAATTTTACTTTTTAGTTTTGGTAATTTTTTTTTCTTCACGAGTTGTCTTACTGCTTTCGAAACCGTGTTAAGGTTCCAGGGTATAGTTGATAAAATTTTGGGCACTGGGTATAAAAATACATTTCTATATATACCTAAATAAAAATTAATTTCTGTTGGTAAGCGATTTGGCAATTTTTTTTAAATGTTTGTAAAAGTTTGAATTAGGTTATAGGGAAAGAAAAATTGGAAAAACACCCGCAAAATTGGAATATTCCGGAAAAACTGAAACTGCTCAAACTCAAGACCATAATAGGTGACTGTGCGGAAAGGTAGTTATAGTTACCTACCTACTTGTTGGTGGCGCTACCTATACAGTTTTCAGCATCAATTTGGACTTTAACACCAATTGCTCAGAATTTGATCGATTATTATTTTATTAATGATATTCTCAGACAAATAGAAATAAATAACAAGATTAGATAATACAAAACTCAAGTAGATTGCTATTAGTTTTAAGCTGAAGCGGTTTTACGAGATATGATGATGATACATAGAATCCTTGATAGTAAACTTGTGATAATGCGTCCCAAGTTCGATGCCCGACAAGGCATTGTTGACGAATGACCGTATCAGTGGAAATAGTCTCTTGACTCTCAATTGTATTTGTAAATAGTTTGCCTGATATGAAACAGTAAAAGCTACCATAATCTCATTTTCCTTTTTAGTGCATTTATATACAAGTTTATTGCCCTCAGCGGACTTTGCAGCGTTTTCACGGTGTACTGGCTAGGAGAACTCATCGGCCAATAGTGAGCCAGGGTTTATGGTGTTCAGGTGCCGTGGAGGGAGACCCTAGCTCAAGTAGGAGATAGTTAGTTTTAGGGCGCCAGCCACAGTGTCTCCACAAACAGGATGCAGGGCAGGGTGCCAAACAAAAATCTACCTCTGTATTGTTCTTCGTGTATTGTTCTATATCAGCTAGCCACATCGACTGATGGATGCGTAACCCATGATCGAGTGGAGTTATATTGATCCAATCAGGTCTTGAGCGGGAGTGAAGCAAGGAGCAGAGAACGGAGGGAATAAAGAAAGAAAGACTTTCGTTGAAGCTTGAAACAATAGTAAAAATGTAATTTCACCACCCTTTTTTTTAGAAACTGTCCTATTCGTTAATTCACTTTATTAAATTGATTGATTTATAACAATGTTAGAAGTAAACACAATCGCCGATCAGATTATAAAGGAGGCGAAAGAATCGTAGCAAATTTTGCATTACTCTATTTTTTTTAGTTCAGTACATCCTGCCACCTGTATGAGGTTGTTTAAAAAGAAAAAAATACTACCTATATCATGTTAATTAAGGGTGCTTGGCAGTCGGACATCTTAATTCTGTCAAAAATATGACAAATCTCAATTAAATTCTAAATAGCGATAGTTTTTAACACGCAATAGCAATGTTTGTTTAAAAAACTACGCCTATTCAAACCAATTTAAAATAAAACTATCAACAATTTTTAGTAGCCCTATTGAGATTTGACTTCTTTTTGACAGATATAAGATGGCCGACAGCCACGGACCCGGGCACAAATATCAGAATATCATACATATCAAAAATATACTGTTAGGGAATTATTTTCAAATTTCACAAAAGTGTTATTTTCAAATTTTATAGGTCATTCCATCCACATACATTTTATACTAGCAGTTGCCTGCGACTTCGTACGCGTTTTATAAGACCACATTTCGCCTCCTTATGGTAGGTACCGTGATGATAACCTTCGTCAAGAATTGGGCTATGAAATGCAAAAATATTTTTTCAAATCCGACTATAGAGTTGCAGAGATTAGTGCGTTCAAACAAACTCATTAGCTTTATTATTAAGATTATTTAATAAAAATATTTCTACACTACAGGTACTAATACAACATTAGCGACCCCGCCCCCTAGTCAACGACCTACGTAAAAAACCGCAAATCGATGTACAGGATAGCCGTTTGGCACACAGGTAGGTACTTTTGGTTAAAACAATAATTTCCTTCTTCGTTCTCTCAATTTTTTGTATGGGATTTGAAATATTTTTTTCAGAAACCTATCAAATGAAAGGGGCTTCATGAGCCGGTTCTAAAAATATACTATACACCATTACCTTCCCCCCCACCTGTTTTCTAAAAATCCAAAAAATATTTTCAAAACATACCAAGTTTGGGCCTTTAGGTAGGAGACAGATTAGTAAATTTTTGTAAAACATACGCCAAATTTCTCTTGATATACCTACTCAAAAATACTCATGTCTAATAACAAAAAGGCCAGTTTAAAAATATTAATATTTACATTTTTTTTTTAATTTTTTCTTTATTCTAATTTATTTATTTAGTTCTGTCCAATTTTTTATTAAAGAAAAAAATCAAAAAAAATATCTTCAGAGATTCAGATTTTTTTTTGCGTTTTTCGAGCCATTTTGGCGTTGTACACCGTCCACTACCCGGCTATGCCATATAATAAGCTATATTTACAATAATTTGAATACCTTTGTAAATACGCTTGTAACTTATCTATTATGTAACTTATATATGCTACCGCGGACTTTTTTGTACATGATTTTATTCTACATAGTTGTTTCCAGTCCTACATCATTTGACAATTTACACAACATACCTACGCCATGAAAACTCGCTATGGCTAACTTTTTCCCCTACTTGATTCACTTATCTGTGCTTATATTTTAAACGCTCAGTTCCTAAACAAGATCCATGTTTAATACACGTAAACCTTCCATGTGAATTAACCTATTCTAATAGTGAAAACCGCAACAAAGTTTAGTTTTTGCGTGAACAGGCAGAACTTTGTTTTTTAATATGTAGTGATTGTCGAAAATCTACTTTACAAAGTTAATTTTAGAATTCTATCTATCTATCATCACGCCTCATCATCAATCGAATGCCATTTGCTACGATCCTAACATACCTCCTTCGCTTATTTTATATTCATCATTTGTGTGTACTTTGAATATTCCCTTCCCTCATTATTTTTTTATCATATTATGTTCATTAAAAGTACACCTAGGCGTCATCTGCCAGCATTTCCGTTCACTTCAGCCATATAGACCTTTTTAGTCAATCTTTCATCCTTCATTCTTTCAACGTGTCCAAACCAGCGTAAACGGCTTTTCTTCATTTTAGTCACAACATCATCTTTCACTCCGCATTCTTCTTTAATGACATCGTTCCGCATGCGGTCAATACGTTTTATATCACACATTCTACATAAAGACCACTGCATTTATCTTACTTTGATGCTTCTTATTCCATACCCAAGTCTCGATCACTTCCATAAGTAAGTGATGGAACTAAAACAGCATTATGTATATTAATTTTTAGAAGTTACTCCCCTAATTCGAATTAAAATTTCAACCGATTGGAATATCAATAGGAAGACATAATAAAGAATTAGTACAAACACGAAGGTACTCCATTAAAGGAACATCGACGAAAATTTAAAAGGAAATTTGCACAAATTACCGATCTCTTAGAATAACAACGGTTGCGTAGACTTTCTTAAATAAGGTAGATCTTTTTTAAATTCTTAATTGTTATATTGGATAGAGTTATGCAGTAATGCAAAGTAATTGATGAAGTTTCATGTTTTTGTTCTTTATTTATTTCATACTAGCATTCCGCCCCCGGCTTTGCCCGTGGATATTTACAAACAAAATAAAATATAACCTATACCTACCCCTACTTCTACTCCTACCCCCTACCCCTACCCTCTACCACTACCTCTATATCATCAATAGTTTTCGCAGCGCACGCGATGTAAAGAATTTCTTAGGTAATTTTTTTACACCTTGGGTTACATTATTAGAGTTTTAGTAAGGATCCCTAATTTTTTTGAAAATAGAATATAGCCTATGTCACTCAGGGTGAATGTAGCTTTCCAATGGTAATATTTTTTTAAATCGGCACAGTAGTTTTTGAGTTTATTCATTGCAAACATACACACACACACAGATACAAAAATACAAATCTTTCATCTTTATAATATTAGTATAGATTAAAACAATATTAATTAATATATACCTACTAACAAAATTTAAATTTTATAAAAAAAACACTGGTTTCCTGCGGGTAAAGTGCCAATAAGGCTACCAGCGTTTCCTCGCTGTCTATGCTAATAAGTACGTTGCCCTAGGTATACTCTAGCCCTCTTGTCACCTGAAATGTCGATTAGACAAGAGGATAAATCTGATAATTCTCTGCATTGATAACAATGTCCACATGGGATCGAAGCCGTGGTCTGCCTAGTTAATACTAGACGTCCACCGACGCACCCTTTTTTATTTGTGTGAAGATGACCCAGGGATTTCATATTATCATATAATAATCTACATAAAATTTAGGTAGGTATTGTATTTATGTAGGTAATATAAGTAGATAGGTATACCCAATTATATTTTCCTTCCAAATCCCAAAGTATGTGATTACACTATGCTGTGTTCCTTTCCCATTTTCCGGTCACGTTTGCTAAAAATTTTAAGCATTATATACTTACGAGTTCAACGCCGACTTGCCCCTGAATATGGAGTCAAACCAAACATTCTGTAACATTCTGTGTCATATATAAAAAGTGATTATTGTCTTATATTCCTCCCCCCCTCCCCCTCCCCGAATAAAATTCTGGAACAATATGTAGGAGGTAGATTACTGATATATTTAGAGATACAATGGCCAAAATAATGCAGCGAGAAATAATGTATTTTTGAAAAATATTATTTAAGTTTGGTTAAATAAAATCATTAAAAATAAAAATATCCAACTTAGAGAAAAAACTAAGGTATTTAATATGTGTATTTTGCCATGCTTGACCTACGGATGCCAAACTTGGACCCTAACTAAGATAAATATGAAAAAACTGGAAACATGCCAACATAGCATGGAAAGAAGTATATTGAACATAAAGCTAAGAGACAGAGAAAAGTTGACTACAATTAGAAGCAAAACAATGTTAAAAGATATCACTTTGACAGTAAAAGACCTGAAATGGAGATGGACTGGCCATATGTATAGGGATACAAAAGGAAAATGGACTAAAGATATAACAGATTGGTCCCAAGAGATGGAAAGAGGAAAAGAGGTCGTCAGCACCGCAGGTGGCAAGATGACATTGTGAAAATAGCTGGGACTAACTGGAGAAGGACAGCGATGGAGAGAAAAACTTGGAAGGCTTTGGGGGAGGCCTATGCCGAAAGGCAAACCGAGTGAAAGGTTACCAATGTCTGCATTGTATAAATTATATAGAATCATTAAAATACTTGTTCATATTTATTATTGTTAACTTTAAATTCGGAAATAAAGGCTTTTATTATTATATTATATTATTATAAATAAAATCAATAATTTGTATCGAGTATTGCATAAAGCGTTCCCTTGGTGATTAGTCTGGAGCGATTTTTTCCGGGCAATTGAACTTATGAAAAACGTCGCCGCTTTCAGTCGACAGGCCGCGCCCTAACGAGTGTTTGATTTGATCGTAAAACTTTACAGTTCATTTTTTACATCTTACACATAAATAAGTATAAATTGTAATATTAAATGTAGTCTACCGAAACTAATACTAATAAACGCTGTATATTTTTGATGTGTAACATCTTTCGTCTCGCTTTCCTGCAATCTGTGGGAGTGATTACGTGAAAGGAACGGAAGTGCGTAACAAAAGCCAGGGAAGCGCGCGCTATTTGATTTGACCAAAGAGCGCTTGCGGTAGTAGAGTTGGCTGTCAGATGGTACCAACCCATTTTTCGAAAGGTTGGTACTGTCAGACAACAGTGTGTGCGTGTGTGTGACGAGAAAGAGAAAGGGAAAATAGAGAAGGAGAACGCATCTGCTGTGCGCTTAACCTACAGTGTTTTGTATAAAGTGTTAATGTTTTCAGGATATAATGTTGATGTTGCTTATTACCAAGGTGAGTAGTCAGATGATACACATCATATGCGACTACTGTAAGGCTCGCTCGTTTTTTTGTTTAGCCCTATAATTTTGAATTACAGATTTCAGATTCCGCTCGAATCGATATTCTGTAATAAAAGTAATATCTGTTACTAACGTACTTAGGTATGAAAAGTTCGAGTAACTGAAGCGTTTTATTTCATAACTGGGAAAAAATCAATTCAATCGCCTCGGTACCTTTTGATAAAATCAGGCACAGCTCCCTGACTAATACTATTTCCTGGATTAACTTTTGACAAGCCTTTATTTAAATTTTATTTATTTCTTATTTTCAGCCCTAGCCTATTAAATAGGTGCTAAGAGTCCTTAGAAGTACAAATAAAAAACAAACTATTGAAAAATAAATTGTGATTATTCGACATATAACTCAACGGAGCTTACAACTTATGTGTTTTTTGACAGTTTTTTTACATTACAAATAGGTTCTTAGTTAATTATTTCTAAATGAAATAAATGTATTTTTAAAGGAAAAGGTGGTAAGGAAATAGAATATAGCTAATCCGTGTACATTAAAAAAGGTATTTAATAAGAATCCTTCTTTAAAAGTCAGACGGATTTAAACAATAATGAGCCAACAAGGTATATTAGCTTTGCGACATCTTTCCGTAAGAGTTGGCCTACATGGCGTAAACTTATTAGTTTTATAATACCTATAGCAGAAAAACATAATTATACTTTATCACTATTGTAAGCTTGTGGCGAGTCTATATATGAACACCTCTGACTGGCTAGCAAGAGTTTCGTCATTAGTTGTCATCAATTAATATTCCATTCTCAAAGAGAAATGCTCAATTTATGACGATCATCGTTGCAGAGCTGTTATTAGCTGTGACATTATATAAATATTATGTACTATTTATTTATTATTTATATATTTCCATGCCTTGATTCAAGAAAGGTGAGAAAAATTATCAACCAAACTTCTACTGTAAATCAAATCATCTTAAATTGATACCGTAAGTACTTACTTAAAGATGACAATGACGAAGAGTCCATATAAAAATATGATTGACCGTCATGTAAGGCAATCTTTTTCAGAATTGTATAAAACAGGCTACAACTGTTGACACAGTCGGGTCCGTCGCGGCGATTATGTGCGAAATTCTATCGAGTTCTTGCTGCAAATACTTGCGCTCGACCAATATTGATACTAATTACGAGAAGGAATATTTCGAGAAATCCCATTGAAACTTCACCTGAAGGCTATTCGATGCTCATGTTTAAAGTTTCCGTTAAACACTGCTCTGGTGTTTCAAGGGAATTGTGGAAAAGTTTCTTGATAGTTTGGACAAATTGTTATATCGATCACTGTTTAAATTGACAACTGGCAAAAAGTGGACACTGTTACTGGTGTCTCTAGCCACATCACAAGGTATAGAGGCCGTGAAGATTCGTTATCACTCGTGCTTTGAAAATACTTTTTTGATGACATGTGACTTTTTTATGACATGTGAATTAGGATACAAAATTAAGTAAACATCTAGGGACATAAAGATCTGTTCAATATTATCTGTGTTTGTACTGATGATCGTAGGTTCCTAATGAATTATCTAGATTAGTGAATTTGGGTACTAAATTATTTCTAATTTGGCACCAACCGTCTTCAAATTTTACGACGAAATTTTTATTATTTCTTACTTTTCAGTGCAAATTTTTGAAGTCGGTACACTTTTTTTTAAAAGGTTTATTTTTCCCTTTAAGTGATTTTGTTGCCCTGAGAAATAAATAATAACGCAACTAAAAAAAATGATGGAAAATTAAAAAAAAATACTGCGGTGGATGGGATTTGAACCTCGAGCAATGTGCATCCTGCGCTGCATCCCATACCTTTAGCCGCTAGACCACTGTCGTTACGAAAATTGACAACTTCGTGTCAATAGCACCCGTTGCTAAGGCTTTTCTCTGATATAATTTTCAGCAGTAAACAGAGACAAATTACTGAATTTCTGAAAAATTACTGAACCGATTTTCGTCATAAATGACTGTGAGATAATGTCAAGAAATTATTATATCCTTAAAAAAATAAGTCATCAAAATCGGTACATATTTCATCGAGATATTACGAAAAATTTACTTAAAAGGTCAGTTTTTTCAAAATTTCTGAAAAACTAAAGAACCAATTTTTATGAGATAAAAATGAAAATTTAATTATTAAATATTTGATTAAAAAAGAAACCATCAAAATCGGTTCACAACTGGCGGAGTAATCGATGTACATACATACAAAAAAAAATACGGTCCGAATTGAGAACCTTCTCCTTCTTTTTTTTTCGAAGTCGGTTAACAAATAGACAACTTTTTAAGCGCTCCTTTTATTGTTTTACTGAAAAATATATGAAAAAATACGAGACACGTATTTATTAATCTAATAATAAATTTTTAATTAATTTTAATTACCTAATTCAAAAAAGATAGGCAAAATAATTTAACTACGAAAATATGAAAAATTTTTAGTATCTCGATGAAATATGTACCGATTTTGACGACTTATTTTTTAAGAATATAATAATTTCTCGACATATGACGAAAATCGGTTTAGTAGTTTTTCAGAAATTCAGTAATTTGTCTCTGTTTACGGCTGAAAATTATGTATCAGAGAAAAGCCTTAGCAACGGTTGCTATTGACACGAAGTTGTCAATTTATGTATCGACGGTGGTCTAACGGCTAAAGGTATGGTATGGTGCAGTTCAGGATGCAAATGATTCAAATCCCATCCACAGCAGTTTTTTTCCATTTATTTTTATTTGCGTTATTATTTGTCTTTCAGGGCAACAAAATCACTTAAAAAGGGAAAAAAAAAACTTTTAAAAAAAAGTGTACCGACTTCAAAAATTTGCACTGAAAAGTAAGAAATAATAAATATTTCGTCGTAGAATTTGAAGACGGTTGGCGCCAAATTAAAAACAACTTACTTTCCAAATTCACTAATGTAGACAATTCATTAGGAACCTACGATCATCAGTACAAACATATATAATATTAAACAGATATTTATCTTTTTAGATGCTTACTTAATTTTGTATCCTAATTTGGCACCAACCGTCTTCAAATTCTACGACGAAATATTTATTATTTCTTACTTTTCAGTGCAAATTTATGAAGTCGGTACACTTTTTTTTAAAAGTTAATTTAATTACACTCTATATTTTAGTAATTTTTCAAAATTTTCTTAGATATCTAGTATTTTGACGGTAAAACAGGTGTTTGTCTTCAAGCTAAGCCCGTCTTGAACCTGTAGATTTCACAAAGTTAGGTATTATTTTCAGAAGGGCTTACGACGAACTTTATTAACCCTCTTATATATATTTACCATGAAATACAACGAATTCCTAAAATTCTGATCATATATGAATTTGGATGAAGACGTCAGGAATTAAGGATTAATGTCACAAATTATCTCCAGTTTTTATCTATCTATCTATCTATATAGTTTGGTTTTTTTTTAGTTTAGTTAGTTTCTCTTTCAACTTATGTCCCTTACAGTGTGTCACACAAAGACGTGAAACAAACATACGTGGGTTACTCAAATATTTGTTCCGATATGGGAATCAAACCCACGACCGTTCTGTGTGCAATACCTACGATGCAATATTGTATGCAAAGTTGAAGAGAGAGCTTGAGAAAATTAAAAAAAAGCTGTGGCCCGATTTTTTTATATTGTGAAAATACCTTTTAAGAAATAAATTTTCTCGTGACTATATATCTCTAGGTATGGGTATTTGATCAAAATTGATAGATTTCATATAACTCCGTTCAGTCTTTATTTGCAAGATTGGGACTCGTGTAAAATCGTCACATGTTTCCATAGGGATAAGCTCAACGCATTACGAACGGGTACTTAACCTACCTATAGTATAGAATATGGAACATAGTAATCGTGATTTTAAAATTAATACAAATATCTGAGTGGGATTTCAGATTTTTAGTATGTCTGTCTGTCTGTCCAATATTGGTCCAGAATAGGTTCTGAAATGGCTCAATGGGATCATAGTGTGGACTAAACTTGGACTTAGATTCTGCTTTTTGTTTTATTTCGATATATTGAATGGTTCTGTAGAACAATTAAAAATTAATAAAAATTTTTTATTCAGTAAGATAAGAATCAAAATATGTCGACGATGCACCGCATTACATAGGGCTGAAATCGTTTACTATACAAACCTGACGTAATATACTTAAATAGGTATGTTTTCTATAGTTATACATATTTAAAGGCTATGACACAGCCTTTGTAGGAGACGAAAAACTTTCAGATAAATTGTGTTTTGAAACTTTATAGGTAGATGTTATACATAACTTTGTATTGGAGGATGTGTACCACTTGCTGACGGAGTGTGCCAGGAACCAGCAAGAGAGGGAGTCATTGATAATAAAGTACTGATTCTATATCTATGTTTTTTCAAAATGGCTCCATCAGGGATTTGATGATTCCGCCAATGTCAAGTATTATAGACGTCACAGTAACAATAAGCCGATAATCGGTAGGTAGGATGCTCCCGCCGACCTATTAATCACTGACTAATCACAACTATCACAGCGCGGACGGGATTAAACTAGATTCCCCATCACGTGTCCGCGGGCGCGTGCGCTATTTACCAAGGCGTGACCTGGAATCGAAGTACTGATTAAATAAGACAAAAAGAGCATTTTGACAGATCCTACATCGGAAATGACATGACATAAGTGATGTAACAGCTTTGTAATGCATTGATATTTTTTGTGTATATTGTTTTGGTTTGCTGAAGTTGACATATCCAACGGATAAAAACTCCAAAATAAATATAGATTTTAAAAAACTTTGTATTGAAAGTAATTGATTGTATATTCGTGCAATGTCCAGAAATTATGTTATGTAAATTCATGTTATGAATTCGAATCTCAAACAATCTTAATACAAACTTATCCTCGTCAATAAAACCAATATCGAGTCAGTTTTGGGGCCGTAGTGATTTGGTGAAATTTTTATTTCCACTGCTCAGCAAACTTCAGCCTCGTTAAAATTTAGGGGCAATTTAAAATACGTAGTAATTACGAGAAATATAAAAGAAATAGTTGGAGCATCTCAGCGCTTTTCCATACCAACACGTGTGACAGACTGTGACACCGTGCGAAAAGAGGAACAAAATGATATTTGATATTGATTGAAGCGTAGTAACTGTTATTTAATCTGTGAAAATACATAAGCACTATCACTCTTATTAATAAACTCGAAGTAGCGACGTAGTAACTAAACTGTGTTTCGTCTCCGTCTATCATAATCGTTTAGTTACTACGTCGCTACTTCGAGTTTATTAATAAAGTGTAAGGTAATACCTTTATACTAGCGACTAGATAGTATTAGACAAAACATTTTATCAAAGATTCCGAAAAGAGTTTTCCAGAAAGTATGAGATATATTCTGGTTGTATGGTTAATATGGGTTTCTGTTCACGTACATCTTATTATACTAGCGACCCACCCCGGCTTCGCTCATGGAAGTTTAATTTCAAATGCATATCCGATGACGTTGAGATAATTCGCGGAATAAGGAACATTGACATTATTGGTTACTGCTCCGCTCCCAAAAGACGGAGCGTGATGTTTTGTACGCATAAATCTTCCTTGTGAATCAGTCTTCTTCTTCCTTTGATATATGGCAACAGTGCTGACTTTCGTCGCAATTTTGCCAGTCTCCAGTGTTTAATCTTGTGCAATAGTATATGCCGATAAATCGGTATCTAAGATTATCCCGGCGGTCGGCGCCATGACCTGATGTGGAATCGTGAATCAGTCTATCTATTATTGAAAACCGTATCGAAATCGGACCAGTCGTTTTTGAGTCCATAAGGCACAAACAGATTCGACAGAGATTGCTGTGTACTATGTAACCTTCTTTTATAATTTCTCCCAATATCATTGATGAAGGTATCAAGTAATCATATAATAAGCCTGAATTTAAATTATTAACCAAGGCGTCTATTTTTATCTTTTTGATTTTATAATTTATCTTAAAATATCGCTTATTCTATCTACAATACGCACTCAAGCCGGTCCCTCGTATTGACTGTTCGCATTGCGCATGTCCTGGCCCGCCGGCCTAGCCTTGCCCACTTCAGCCTCGCTGATATTTTCCACTCTACACGTATTTCAGTTCCATGCCGCTTAATATCTATTATTTTTGCTATTTTTACCATGCTCAGTACACCCTAGAAAAAGCCATGAAATGTATGTTCATTTATAGTACGAATGTGATTTGATGTTACACTGAATATCTCAATACTTCTCATTTTTCTAATAAAGTTTATATTTATGCTTTTAAAGAAATTTGCATTAGAACAATTTTAGCAAACAAAAAAAAACAGCCAAGTGCGTGTCGGTTTCATAGTGAAAAGGGTTCCGTTGTCTCTGGTTCATTTGTCTCGGTGCTCGTCATTGGGAAACAAGAGCACAATTTTTTCACATTTTATTTGTTGTATTTACATTATTACAATACAAAATTACAAGGGGAGATACTTTGCAGCTTAATTTCTCGTAAACAACACTTAATATCCAAAAATCATCGCAAAAATTATTTAATTTTAAATGAAATTCCACA
The DNA here is from genome assembly GCA_963924495.1 of Nemapogon koenigi. NCBI lineage: Eukaryota > Metazoa > Arthropoda > Insecta > Lepidoptera > Tineidae > Nemapogon > Nemapogon koenigi. The sequence goes on along the minus strand of OZ004647.1, from coordinate 7,932,287 downwards.
CAATACGTTGGGGTAAAAATAAATAATCTCATAACTAAATATATAACAGAGACTACAGATAAGCATTAATTTTTATTACTTTAATCAGCTTCTTGTGCTTTGGAGGGCACGTAAAGACGGCGTCTGCACTTCTTCTAAAAATAACAGATATTTACGTCTGTTAAGGAAGTGACACATCTAGGTCCATTAAATGCAGTCATGTGCTTAATATGGATAACTGGCAAAAAGTGTGTCTCTGGCCACCCCGCAAGGTACAAAGGCCGTGAAAGTGTGTTTGTTTTTTGTTTTATACTTATATCCACCTATATCTTTCATAAAATTCTGTTTAAAACTGAACACGGAGTCCGTTCAACGATCTTATAAGGGTTCCTTGTTTTTACCGAACCCTAAAAAGGTCGTTGCTCGTTACAGCAAAACCGCAACTGCGAATATCCCAACAAAACACATTCGTAAAAAAATGAAACAACACATAAATCAAATGAAGAACAATCCATTAACCAGAACATTCTTAAAAAAAGAAAATAAGCATCTCTGATTGGTCGACAGCCTATCCGAGCTTCCCCATTGGTCGGCTTATGACGTGGTGCGTTCAGAAACTTGATACTTTTTAATAATGGCTTCTTCAGCTAATGCGATCGGCTTTTATATCATATTGTCGGTCGGTTAGTATTTTATTACCCAAAAGTGTTTAGCCCTTATTCTGTGGGAAAGGGAAAAGGGGCCGTTAGAGATTTTGGGCCTTATCTGTGGTCCTGATCGGTGTTGATAAACTAAGTAAAACATTTACAACTCAACCCCGGATTTCGGAATTAATATTGTGGTTTAGTTGTTATTGGATTGGGTGTTATTTGTACGGTTTTGTATATTTATTTCTTTTTATTTTAGCTTTCCGCCCCCGGCGTCGCCCGTGTATCTCTATTAGGTACGTATATATATCCTATATCACTCGGGGATAATGTAGCTTCTTATTAGTGAAATAATTTTCAGAATCGGATCAGTAGATTCAGAGTTAACCCCCCTCCATCCAAACTTACAAACTTTAAATCTTTATAATATTTATGTAGATTCAACCATCAAACATTCCATTCAGCGCTGAATTTACACTAGGGTCACTAGGGCGGAAATTTTCCAGGGGCGTGAGAAATAATATACCTATAAATATCTATAACTTAAATTTTATTAAAAAAAAACAACGAGCTTTTTCCCAGGGATATCCAATCCTTCACCTCAGTGATCCCATACAAAAACAATTGTATTTTACTTATCTTACATAATTTTGATTCCAAGTATGCGTGGGTAAAGTCTTGGAAGATGCTTCTGTCGTGACTGGCCAGTTTAAAGTGCTCTTATGATGTCACAACAATGAATGAAGTCTTTATTATTTGAATCCATTCAAATTATATCAATTATTATCAAACGTGTGGTATAGTGGCATGAACAAATTCAATATGTACCAAAATTCAAATATAGAACGTGCCAGTCCTTTTACTTTTTACTGTTTTTTGATAACTATCAGTTCATCTGGCTAAATGTGAACTTTGTTACTAGTGTGTCTTAAGGTGGCCACACATTCTTCCAAACCGCGGCGCGACGCCGTACGCCCCACCGAAATCGACCACAGATTCGTCCAATTCTTGTAACAAACGGGCCGCCTAGATCATAATTATATGGCGGCCGGAATGGGAAATTTTCGATGCGATGCTAGACCAATGCCTACTTAAACACCCCGTAAGCTATAAAGGTCATTATGGTAGGTGAATTTTGGACTTCGATGTATTTCATCTTGTTTTGGCTCAGTGTCACAATATTTTGCTAGTGTTTTGCCAATGTAGAGTCAAGTAGTGTTTTACAGGTGATGAAAGATTGTCAAAAAAGTTATATATGGCAGAAACGAAAGGAAATGCTAGAGGACGACCTAGGTGTACTTTTATTGAATATATAAAATAAATATTTATCGAAAGTAATGTTAAAATAAGGTAAGTATGATCCGATGAATACTTATAAAAGAAGCGGAATAGGTACGTAGCAAATGTCATTCGATTGTCTCAGCCTACCCCTCATGGAATAGCGTGATGATTGATAGATAGATAGACGAACGATTAGGTATGGTATAGGTAGATAGATCACGCTGCCCTAAGACGATCGTCTAGCACCACATCTCCATGAGTCATGACATGTGGTGCACCTATCGGTACGTTCTGTTATTTTTTCAATAATCCCGCGAAAACAATGAAACATGAGTGAGTTTTGGTACAAATATCTCTTACATAACTTTCATCAATGTTAGAAATAATATGATACCTACAGTAAATTATATTGAATATTTCATATTTTTGATAAAATATCTACTTAAAATAATTAAATGTCGAAATCTTTTTCAATAATTTTGTAGCATTCTCTAATTTACGTAACGCTTAATAAACCTACCTATATGAAATAAGGTTTAAATTAATTTTATAATTTTCTCAGTTGTGTCTGTGAGCTGTGTACTTTTAATAGTTGCCTAAATATCCGGTATGGAAGAGAGTTATTTTTTCAAAATTTTGTTGTTTCTAGTAGGTTTTTTTTTGGATATTTCACATAATTGTTTTTATACTTTATATGGATATTTTTGGTGAAGAAAGTTTAAACTGAGCATTTTTCCGAACGAAGATATCAACGACATAAGAATTTAGGTACAAATACCTAACTTCCGTTTTTTTTATATTTATAAATATAAGTTTAATTCATAATACTTTATAATACTGTAAAGTTTCATTGACTGAGGATTTAGTGCGGGGGATAACTGCTTCCTTTCCTAGACTATAAATAAGTACCTATTGGAAGTTATGTTAATTCTAACTTCACCGACATTTTCGTGCCGACTCGCCGACTCGCTGAATGCAGACAACCGCGCCGACTCCCTTTGTGATTGCCCTTATAATGTAATTATGCTTTCATAGTCTGTCAAACTTTTTCTGAAATTATCTACTTTTAGGTTTAGATTTTGCTTAAGGCGACGCATCACAGTTTTACGCGCAGCTTATTTTATCCATAAGGACTTCGGCTTTTCTATGTTTTTACAAACTTCTAGTTAGTGTAATCTTAAAGTATGTTAAAGTATCTTTTAATGTCGAAAAAATTGTAAATTTGTAAATATATTAAGAGACCTCGAGTGACAAACTTGGCTGAAATACAAGTGAAATTGAGGATTTTCAAGGCTTCATGCGTTTAGAAAACTTGGGTGTTTGGTTATTTTCTATCCATGAGAAACTTTAGAATATATATTTATCTTTCAATTTTATTTTCGAACCTAGCACATACAGTTATCGCGTGTTGTGTATGTGCTATAATCGACTTAAAGTTGGCGTCCATTCTTTTTATAAAAATTATATACACTGCCCTCTATTTAAGAAGTAACAACTCTAGGCCCATTAAGTGCTGCGACAGGCTTGCCACCTGTACTGTTTAGGTAATATGGACAACTCAAACAAAGTGTGTTTGGCCACATAGAAAAGAGCATAGTGCGGTCTCTGGTCTCTGAAAGTTTACCAGCACAAATATTTTACACTTTTACAATTACTGCTTATAAAATTTAAGTACATTGATAAAAGGCGCTTTGCGGCTTCTATTTTGTGCAACAATGCGTTTACATCTCCGCCTAATTATTAACATTTTTAGAACTAGCGGATACGCCACGCCTGCTCAACGTGCCCTGCGTAGCACAATAACTGCGTAGACCAAGTCTCCCTCTTTTAGCCGATGTTATTTATGAGGCTATACCTAACGAGTGGCCAGTTCTGTTGAGATATTTAGATGGAAAAGTCTCTAAGTGTGGTTTTGTCGGATTATGTACATAAGTTTTTTAATTATACTATACTAGCGGACCCGGCAGACGTTGTCCTGCCCAAACGTTGGCTTGCCTGCACTACCCCTACCCCTACCCTACCCCTACCCCTACCCTACCCCTACCCTACCCCCTACCCCTACCCCTACCCTACCCTACCCTACCCCTACACCTACCCCTACTCCTACTCCTACTCCTACTCCTACCCCTACCCCTACCCTACCCTACCCTACCCCTACCCCTACCCCTACCCCTACCCCTACCCCTACCCTACCCTACCCTACCCTACCCTACCACTACACCTACTCCTACTCCTACCTCTACTCCTACCCCTACTCCTAGGCAAAATTAAGTTTCGCGAAGCCGACCAAACTGAAAATCAGTACTACTAATGATCTATTAAATTACTTAAATTACATTTTGTGACTATTCAATTTGGTCGCGTTCGCGATATTATCACTTTTGTTGAGTGTCGGAACGCGACATTAGATTCTCCAACACGCACGCGAATTTTAAATTTGTGCGGTGACATTAGGAACACATCTACATTGCATAGACAACAATGAGTGCTTTTAATTTAAAATTAACTTTATTGAATAGCAATAAGGTTCAAATTGACTCTGTTATTATGAGAAAAAGAAAAGGGCTGTTTTTAGGGGTTTTTCGGCAATTATTCGAATTGTCTCACCTTTAAAACCTTCCCTGGATATCTAGGAATATTTTAAGACTAAAATCAGCCAAATCGGTTCAGCCGTTTTCATGTTATGTCGTGACAACGGAAAACGGGTTTCATTTTTATATATATAGATAAAGCTCGTTACCACTGACTTTATAAATATATACATACATAAGCACAATTTCCTTATGAAATCTATTTTATATCACCAGCTATAATTTATGTTAAAATCGAACTGCTACATGAATGAGGCATCTATCTATAGACATATCTCAGAAAGCCCGTGTGTAATAATAAATTGTTTAGATAGCGTTTTTTTTCAAGTAGATACCTATGTATTTTATCGATCAATGTTTACTTATAGATATCAAATAGTATTAAGTTGTTAAATTGGCAATTGATTTCATTTTTAAGTCTTTGTTTTGAAAACACTTGAGTATAAAGATATAATATACGTATATCAGTGGGAATAATAAATAATACATTATCAAACAATTTTTTGGGCTACCCTGAGGAGAGCCTAGGCCATGGGATAAGAAATTTATGACATAACAGTCAAATAATGTCCGATTACTGGTCTCTTCCAGGATCAACAGTCTGCTCTATGCAATAATCTCCATCAGAAGAAATAAACATAAAATAATTTTTAATTTCCGCCCCGGCTTCGCCTGTAGACTCCATGTTAACTTTCATCCCATATTATGGTCTTGAGTTCATACAAAAATCCCATAGAAAAAATTCACTTTCCTTTCCCTAAAAACCTTATTCAGACTATTACTAGACTATTATTAGATGTATTTTGTTTTATGTAGATGTATTAAAATTACAAGTATATTTCTTGTTTGTTAATCTCAAAAATGAGAACACTTCTTGCCCGTCTGCCCCCCAATTGATGAAAATTCTTAGCTTCCAACTCTGAATACAAATAAAATTAAATAAATAAAAAAAAACATATTAACTTTATACTAAATAACGACCCGCCCCCTTCCCGCCCCGGATTCGCATGTGTAAAAGAACCTAGTCTTCTCTCTCTCTCGACTCACTTTGACGTGAAAGAAGGACTAACAAACAAACAAACAAACAAACAAATAAACAAAAAACAAACAAAACAAAGACACTATTCATTTGAAGTAATGTAAGCCAATTTTTAACATAGAAATTCGTTGGATACTTTCCGTGATGTTAACCAAGGCTATTTGATTCATTGGTAATAAATCATAAGTTTTGGACGCGCGGTGTCGTTAAGGAAGAAGGATTGCTTTGGACAGGGGCGCGGTCATGAATTATTATAACACTTGGCAACGCCCACAGGGTTTACCCATGCACTTTATGTTGATGAAAAAATAAATAGACTTGCATCTATAAATAAGTAATAAATAAACGGCAATTAAAAATTCGCTGATTGGCTGATTCAAATAATGAAGCCCTTTCGAAGGTCGGTTTTTCTTACCGGACGGACGTAGACCTTCTCAGCATTGCGCCACTTCTCCCTATCCTCCGCAGTTCTCCTCCATGCTCTACCCTCTCTCTCGTCATTCCATCTCGCTGGTGGCCTGCCGACACTTCTATGGCCCATTCTAGGTCTTCAATCAGTAACCCTTGACGTCCATCTACCATCGTGTCTTCGAGCTACGTGTCCTGCCCATCTCCACTTTAGTTTTTCTAGACTTGTCTTATTTATTAAACAATCTTTGAATGTCTTCTTTAATAAAGTTGTTATTTAAAATTATTAAAATACGTTATATTAACAATTTTACATATTAATTAATATTTTAAATCTATTTTACATTTGCAGAACTAATAATAATCATATTTTTTAAACGGTTATTTAAATATTTTACAATAAAAGAAATGCAAACTTTGATTGCCAAATCAGACAAATACCTACATACGGACTTTAATTTCTAGCATTTTTAGTCTATATAGGAAGACAAGCGTAAATCTAAAATATTTATTTCCTTTCGTTTTGTCTTCGCCACAACACAATTTTTTTTCTTCACGATTTGTCTTACAGCTCCCGAAACCGTGTTACGCTCCCAGGGTAGGTACCCAGCGGAAGACCAAGTTTCCATCGTTCAGCCGATGGTATTTATAAAGCTATAATACCTAACCAGTGGCCAGTTCTGTTGAGGTATAGGTATTTAAATGGAAAACCCTCTAAGTGTGGTTTTGAAGGTTTTGCGGATTATGTAGGTACCTACATACATTTTTAATTAAAAAAAACCCATTGGTACATGGTCCGGTCCATTAACCACTCGGCCACAGACACACCTTTTTCTTTTTTTTTCTTTAGAAAAACAACAAATTTTATTGACTATAAAATAAAACTATCATACCATTTTATTTGTCGACCAATTAAAATGAAACAAACACTAGGTATACCATAAAACGGTGTAGTTAAACATGTTTTATCACTCTCATACACATCTGTAATGCAATATATAAGACTAAGACAGAACTATGTTTACACTGAACACTGGTTTGTGGTAAAGAGGTAAATGTTAGCCAAGGCTAATCACAAAACCACATCCAAATTGGTTCTGACGTGTTGTGGTGATTAGCGTGCACAATTGCAAGGAGGGACAAACATATAAATAATTTTCAATTTTAGTAATAGGGTTCCGTAGGTACATCTTCGATGAAAAAACGGAGACCCTTGGGTCTATACTATAAGATCACTGTCTATATGTTATTTTCTCCAAATCTACTGAACTAAAAAAGTTGAAACTTGGTACATATATAGAGTTTGATGACCTAATCACGGATGTATTGCGTAAATAATCGAATTTCGATTTTGGGGGTTAATTTTGGAGGAAAATTAAAAAAAAAAGTTTTTCAAGTGCATCATGTGCATTCGTGATAGATTATAAAAAAGAAAACAGGCGCAAAATAATCCTTTATTTTACCACTTAAATTTCCTATTCAATAAAATCAATTGAAAAAATAACGACTATTTCACTTAGATATATTGAATAAGTAACTACATATATGCTAAATTACAGTGACACATGTGGTTTATTTACAGAGAAATTGGGAATATAAATTATGGATAGGATTCTTAAATTAAGAACAAAAATTGTTTATTTTGGTAGGATCAGCATTGCCAATAGAAAAAAATACTAGTAAAAAAAGTTTAGTTTATCAACAAAATTTTAATTTCCGTCTAAAGTAGGTAAGTACTTTATCTAAATGTTTTAAAGCCATGAAAGTAGATAATTACGATATTTGTATTGTTTAGACGGGAAAACTTTAAGGGCGAGTCTAATACAACTAAGTGACCAGTGATGGATGTTGTTTGGTCGACAAATACGTTTCCATTCAATTTTATAACAGAGAGGGAATGGCATCTATTGCAATAGGAAACTAAATTTAATTGCGTCGGCCATTTTGTTGTAATCATTGTTTCAAGTTTCAAGTTTTATCTACCATCACGCCTTTTATCCCAAGAGGGGTAGGCAGAGACTATTGAATGCCATTTGCTACGATTCTGACATACCTCTTTCGCTTCTTTTATATTCATCATACCGCTCATAATATGATCGTCGATTGTGTGTACTTTTAATATTGCCGTCGATCAATAAATGTTTTATATGTTCAATAAAAGTACACCTAGGTCGTCCTCTGCCAGCATTTCCTTTCACTTCAGCCATATAAACCTTTTTAGTCAATCTTTCATCCTTCATTCTTTCAACGTGTCCAAACCAGCGTAAACTACTTTTCTTCATTTTAGTCACAACACTCACAACATCATCTTTCACTCCGCGTGATAAACTAATAAAGTTTTTCTTAATTTCATTGAATGGAAATTAATGGCAAGAGAACTTTCGAGAAAAGTGGCGCTCCATCCTCTCCTTTCTTACCCATTTTGGAAACCCATGCTTGAAGGTAGATAATATTTTATGTCATTTCTAGGTATAATTTTATTCTTGTAGCGTGACACAAATCGTTATCAAGTTTAAGAGTTTAATTCCATGACGTCATTGAGATCACTTGAGCGCTTATGTCTCATTATAATTTATTGCACTTATTATAGAAATTTTGTTTACATTTTGAACACAACATTTTCTAGGGTTCCGTACTTAGTGTCTAAAAGTTGTAAGCTCATTGCATAAAGTTTAAAAACCTCCAAAACCAGTTTATTTCCTGTATCAATACGGGGTCTCAAAATAATTTTTAAAAAATATCTCCAACCCTCCAGTTACGAGTATCTCTGTGAAAAAACACGTCTATCCGTTGTTCCGTTTTGGCGTGAAAAAAGGCATGTATACAAACACGCTTTCAGCACTTTCACTAATATAATTTTAGTTAGGATTTATGTTTAGATAAAAATTAAATACAACCTAGGTAATTTTATGTCAAAAAATAAAAACCAATAGCAAATAACTGAGTTTTTGAAAAACTATTGCACCGATTATCGTCCTATGTTTTTGAGATAACGCCGAGAAATTATTATATCCTTAAAAAAATAAGTCGTCAAAATCAGTACATATTTCATTGAGATATTAAGAAAAAATGGTTCAAATGCCAAAAAGTTTATTAAAGATATAATCCCCACGACTGATCATCTCTGGTGACATGAAGGCTGGCTCCTTCCTCGCTCAACGAATAAGAATCGCGATTCAGCGGGAAAATGCAGTCAGTATTCTTGCTACTATTCCACGCGGACCTGGTTTATTTAGTTATTTTTAAGATTTCATTATAAGGTTATTTTATATTGTTTTTAAAAATGTATTGAATATATACTACCTAGGTACTACCTACCTGCTATATAGGTACCTATTTTCTAGTATCCAATGAATAATTTAATTCAATTTTTTTTTGTCGCGTCGGGTGTATATTGAAACAGGATAAGATAACAACGTTGGCTTTACTATCTGCGTGTAGTTTTCCTGTTTAAAAGGCTACGTGACTTGGCAACTATTTATATAAATAAATACGTAGGTACCTACAGATCGTAATATCCATTTAACGGAAGAAGAAATTGGTCTTATGGCCTTTTGACTTGACTTATAAATTGAAGCAGCTATTTTCGACCAAGTCTTCCTCATTTAGCCGACGGTATTTGTATATTTAGGTGGAAAATCCTATTACGTCCATTGGTCCTAGCTACATGGCCTGGATCGAACCGTGATATGTCTAGCTAGATAATACCAGACGTCTTAAACCACTCAGCCACCGTGGCACTACCAGTTCTAGAAATCTAGAACGTAACCTCTTTCTAATACCTATTATTCTAATCATCTATCTTTGTTTTATTAAACACGGTATTGTCTAATCATTTGAAATAGCTTCTCTACATTTTTATATAAATAGATATTAAGACAGTATATATAGGACATATCGATGAAAAATATAAAGGTAATTAAAAATAGCTAAGTAACTAACTAAATTAATTAGCTACTCTTTGTTTAAAAAAGTCAAGTGTGCCTATAAAATTTTAAGAGTTCTCGATTTCTGTAGGATCCCATCATCAGATCTTGACCTGATGACCATGGGACAATCTGTGAAGTATGCCCTTTCACGGGGAACATACCTACATAAAAAAATAAAAGATTACGACGAATTGAGAACCTCCTCTTTCTTTTGTAGTTCGGTTAATAAAAGGTCCAGAATATTGCCAGACGTTTAAGCAAATAACATTTATGAAGCACAATATCAACTATAAATTAAATTAAGAACAAAATGACCACATTTGTTAAGAAAACAACTATTAACAAGTAAAAAATACACAAAACACGTATTATACTTCGAAGGTTGACGCACTGTACATGCTCACCTATATAAATGCTACATCATCAGAGAGACTACAAAAACCATAGATATAAACAAAAAACAGGCCAAGCCCGGTAGCTTAAATATGCTGTAATAAGTTGAATGGAGTGTGATATAAAATAAATAAATAAATATCTACATCGCCCACACTCTGTGACAGAGAGCGTGTGTCCATTGGCAGACGATAAACGATTGTAAAGAAAATAAAAGATTCACGGATGTCCAAGATATCACTGCAGACTCGTCAAATTCTTGTAACGAACGGTCCGCCATCCGTTTACAAATCGTTGTATTTGTGGTTGATTTCGATGATTCTGTACACACACACACATCCACCGCTGATAGTTTAACACTTTGTTTAATCGATTCTTGTGCGTTTGTGTGAGTGAGTGAATTGCATGTGTTCAATCTCGATCATACGTCTGGCCGGACCGAAAATTTTGATTATAATTAATTTTAAAAATCAACTCTCAGTGCTCACAATGTGCTTCGGTACAAATATATATCTATCTTTCATCAATGATAAAAATAACATGATAGGTACAGTAAATACCTATTAAATATTTTACGTTCTTGATAAAATACTCAAAATAATTTCTCTTCTTCAATAATTTTATACATGGAAGAACCTAGTCGCTTTATTCTATCTATAATTATGCCTGTTATCGCAAGAGGTATAGGCAGAGACAAATGTAATTTTCTACGATCTTGACTCTTTATCGCCTTTTTTATATTCATCACATCTTTCTAAATACATGCTAGGCGATTCAATCAATATTTTTTATATGGTTAATAAAAGAACACCTAGGCAATGGGTCCTCTGCATAAGAGCATTTCTTTTCGCTTCTACTAGTAAACATTTTTAGTCTATCTTTCATCCTTATCCTTCTCGCTTTAAAATGTATAAATAAATTAAGTAATGGATACTGGTATTAACTGATATGACCACCATTTCCTGATTTATGTAAAAACTGAAAAAAAAGTACCTATCAGAGTTGGTATAGGTCAATAAGTTTTATAATTAAAAGTAAAATAATGAATAAGTGACGTCAAAACTATGTTCCCAGTAGTAAAAGTACTTTCTCTTAAAAATAATAAAAAAAAAGCCGGCCAAGTGCGAGTCGGACTCCCGCACAAAGGTTCCGTACCATTATAAGTATAAAAAAACGGCAAAAAAAAAAAAAAAAAAAATTAATTTTTAAAATATAACTAAATATTCTGTGAATATTTCAAGCGTCTACCTGTTGCCGCTATCAATATCGAGCAAAAACGAGCAAATAAATCACGTTTGTTGTATGGGAGCCCCCTTAAATATTTATTTTATTCTGTTTTTTAGTATTTGTTGTTATAGCGGCAACAGAAATACATCATCTGTGAAAATTTCAACTGTCTAACTATCACGGTTCATGAGATACAGCCTGGTGACAGACGGACAGACAGACAGACGGACGGACAGCGGAGTCTTAGTAATAGGGTTTCCGTTTTTACCCTTTGAGTAAGTAACCCTAAAAAGGATATACTACTCATTTCTTCAAAACTGCGAAATATATCAGATAAAATCAATAAATGACGTCAAATCTATGTTCCCAGTAGTAAAAGTTTACTTTCTCTTAAAAATAATAAAAAATAGATAGGTCATGTAAAAAATAGAAGGGCCGCGTCGGACATCATTGGGCTATGGAAAAGGGTGAATACTTTAGTCAGAAGAGACAATGCGAGAAGTGAAGTCGGGTCGCATGGGTAGAGTGGTTACGTTTATGGAGGCTGTAAACCACCCGCGGAGTTCTCAATGAATCTGTGTCTTTAAACTCGAAACCGGACAAGTCTAAAGTAAACAATTTAGTTAGATACTTATATTATAAAGTTCTGTGGGGCTAGCATACTTATAGGACCTTTATTTTTGACATGAACGCCAAAAACGACAGGTTGGCATCAATGGCTAGCCACGGAATGTCTAACACTAGAATGCCGAGCAATATGCTGTGTCGGGCAATGATGTTAGTTGTTATGTTAAGTTGAAAGAATGAAGAATGAAAGATCGACTAAAAAGATTTATACGGCTGAAGTGAAGGAAATACTGGCAGAGGACGACCTAGGTGTAATTCATGGAATTATTAAAAGTACACACAATCGCCGAGCATGTATGAAAGGTATGATGTATATAAAAGAAACGAAAGAGGTAGGAATGCAGGATCGTAACAAATGGCATTCGATGTCTCCGCCTACCCCTCTTGGGATAAAAGGCGTGATAGTAGATATGTATTAAAAAAAAACGCTAGGTTTATATAAGAGGAGTGGTAATACGTCCTCTCAGCCCACGTCTATAAGGAAAAGGCGTTATGGTATGCCAATTATTTTTTATATATAGGTACCTATATGTAGTGTGTGCCCAAAGTATTATATGCCTATTTAAAAATAACAAAACCATCTTTAAAAATAAATTGTATAGATAAATGACAACATACCTTATTTCGAGCTTCGGTAAAAGATTTTATAAAAATTAGCACTCTTGTTCACGTGTTAACCCTTTTATTCATACTTTTATTGTTTTACTGCCACCTTTCATTGGGTCCCACCGCGACGGATGGTCCAAAATGGCCAAAGCATTGCACAATACCGACAAAAGTGAAAATATCCGGTAGTAAAAGTATATTTTTATCTTTTATTTTTAAGGTTTGTCCATTGATAAGGTTACATTTTTGTCAGTCCATAATTATTTTATGGTTTGGCGTCGTTGCTTTTAGTAGACAGGTTTTTTAGCAGAAAAGGGTTAACTTGTTTTTGTCGTTGCTTTTAGGAAAATTTAAGTTATCTCCTTATTAGCTAAAAAATCTAATAAATAATAACAATAAATGCGGCATTTTTAGCTTCATGCAAAGAAGAACGTTGAAAGAATGAAGAATGAAAGAATTACAATGAATATAAAAGAAGAAAAAAAGGTCAGGAACGTAACAAATGGCATTTCATTGAATCTGCCTACCCCTATTGGGATAAAAGGCGTGATGATAAATATAGATAGATAGATAGATATAATACTATACCTAATACCTACATTTTTAGGGCAACATAGGGACCCCCCGTTTGCGAACAATTTTGCCACTTTGTTGGGATCCAAAATTTGGTGTAGATTCAGTGCTCAACTCCTTGGCGAATATGGGTTTAAAAAAATTAATTCCTCCGTAAATACCTACCTATATTACTTTTAGAGATACATAATATGCCACCGCAGACTTTTTTGAAGATAATTTTATTATACACAATTCTTTCCTACATCATAATCTCTGACGGATTAGACAACATACGCCATGAAAACTCGCTGGACTAACTTTTTTTCCGACTTGATTCACCTCGTAAACCTTCTAGCGGCAGTGAATCAACCTATCTAATAATGAAAACCGCAAAAATATCCGTTCAGTATTAGTTTTTGCGTGAAAAGGTCACAGACAGACAGACAGACGCGCGGGGGACTTTGTTTTATAATATGTAGTGATGATAGAGTTACTATAAAATTTAAACCTAGTTTTAACTTCAATTAAGTATGTTGCGTGCGTTGCGTCTGGTCAGAACTAGCCACTCGTTAGGTATAGCCTCACAAAATATCATCGGCAAAACGAGGGAGACTTGGTTTTCAGCTGGTACACGGTTTCGGGAGCTGTAAGGCAACCCGTGAAGCAAGAGAAAAGAGAGAAAGTATGTTTAAAAGTAAATAAATTTAGTCACCTACCTATATAAAGATAACTCTTTTTAAGTAGATATAGGAGAGTTAATGAACATGCACATAACGAGTTCTTATATACATATATAAATGTTAATAATAAATAATCTATATAATAAAATTGAAAAACCAGAACGAGATAAAAAAACGAGGCAGAGCGGGATGGCGCTCTACGAAACTTTATTGACACGTTTCCCCCAAACGGCGTAGGTACTCCTCAGGAATTTGTATGTATTTCGATTGCTTGATCTCGGGAATCGCGAAAAACTTAAGAAAATATTATGATATTGGGTGTGAAAATTTGTAAGTATAGTAAGCAAGTTCGAATTACGAGCCAAAAGACAGCGAATCCATTGTCTATGCCAGTGCTGTCCTTTGAAAAAGTCGTGACATGTCTTTGGTTGGTTTCGCGATTTAGGGCCTATTTACACAATATATTCTTTGGATTGAACCTATCCCAAACCTGTGCACAGATTCTACGCGGGCGGTCGCAAGTACCTAATAACTTTGTCTTCTGGCCGGCAACTCTATAATTCAACCCGTGAAGTTTTTTTAATATTTCTCAATTTATCTATTAGGTAGAAAGGTATTACTTTCTGTCCACATTTACCACATTCGTTCAACTATTACAATTTACATATGGTATCATAATGTTAGCATCCCGCACTTGCGTCCATTAAGGTAAGATTCCACTTGTCCCTATAATCCTAAGTGTCGGACAAAATATAGGTTGAGCCTGGTTTAGGACGCGTATTGCATTGCTGTGACTACCTAGGTATGTGAAAAACAGTGGAAACGTAAATAATAAGTACATATGTATTGATAAATATAATATTTTCCATCAATAGTGCAACTACATACACTGACGAGAAATATAAAAAAGCCACTAACTAATCATGAAATATTTCCGAAACCACGCCAGATATAGCTTTTTGAAGTAAAAAGTAACATTCAAGTGTATTTAATAACGGTTAAAAAACACCGGTTAATTAAATGTGTTAAACAATGTAAAAACAAATTGAGCAAAAAACAAATATTTCTTAAAGTGACTTTTTTATATTGCTCGTAAATTATATATCACACATAAAGTGTAAGGTCCTATTTCTATTTGTAATCAAATAAATATTTTAGTATAAAGAGGTAAAGTTTGTAAGTTTGGATGTAGGGGGTAATATCTCGAACTACTGAATCGATTCTAAAAAATCTTTCACGAGTAGAAAGCTACGATATCCCGAAGTAATAATTTATAGTAAAAAAAACGTAATGTCAACGTTATCTGAAAAGGTCCCTCAGGTTCAACTTCAAAATAAAATGAAAAAACTGTATGTTTTGTAAATACTTAATTTTAATAACTTGAAAACTAACAGATGATTTTATAAGTATCCTATCTAGATTCGAGTATATATACACATGTATATAAGTATTTATAATTACAAGAATAATTTAGCATGTGAATTATTAATTTAGGTCATGTGCTTAATTTTTTAAATTGTTATTAAGTAAATAATCACAATATATTTGCATTTAAATTAGGCGCAAATATATTGATACCTAGATCAACGATGTTAATTAGGGAGGGATTCTAGAAGAGGTAGGTATTCTTTTTATAATAGATATTATATATAGTTTTTAAAATATAGGTTATTTATTATTGTATATTTTGTTTAAGTTGTAAATAATTATTATCCATTAAAATAAGTATATAAGTAAAACAAACATCATTAAATGAAAAAAAGCATATGACCTAATTAACTGATATTCGGAAAGCGCTTACTGTGTTATCAAAAAAAATATAAACAGAAATATAAACTGTACCTAGATACATTTCATTGGTTTCTTTTAAATTCTTACATTAAATAGTCTATTAGTTTAAGTTCTGGGCATTTGAAGAATTGCTCACTTACCTAAAACATTTGATATTTCCCTCCTACGCTTTCCAGCACTTGCTAAATTGAATCTTGATTATAAATATATATTTTCGAAATGTTTAAGAAGCTTCGATAGGAACCTATCTTACACCAAACACCATTTAGAAGTAATTCTTCTCATATATTTATATATCTATATTTACAAATAAATTCTACACTTCTAAATCCGATGGTCGACGACAGAGTGAGAATTCCATAATTACCTATCTAAGATTTATACACAAAATTACATAAACACAGTACATTGCACAGTAATTTTTCTCGCGACATGAGACTAGTAGATCATTGCCTGCAGATCAACTATGAAACTTCCGACATTCCCGGGAAAAGTCCTTCGTGACATACAATATTACATAGTCAATAATATAATAATTAATTAATTAAAAATTTAAAATATCAACAATTCGATTCGTTTAGAAAATAATAATAAATCTTTAATTTTCCTACAATTAAGAGTTGTCTGTTTTGACATTCTTATTGCGAGTATAATATCTGCAAAACAGCTACACTATATTGACGTACCAACTACATTGCGATACATCTATAATATTTATTAAAATATATACAAATATACAGACCGTTTCAATTCGAGAGTTAGAGATCACTGCATGCGTCGCTACGGCAGCTACGACCGCTCGATTCACAGAACAAAAGACATCAACGCAAACTATAGTCCGTTTCAATGCACGATCGATCGATATGGAACCCTGTAGGTATGTACACAATGATAAGATCGATCCGTTGCGATTGAAAACATTTCCTAACAGCGGTCTAGCCGCGTTTAGGCCTACTCGGCGCGGCGACCGGAAAGTTCATATGGCGTGGCGTATCTCTGTGAGACCTACGCCAGCGGGTATTGTCACAAGGGAGGCTGCGCGTGATGGTGATGATACAGAGGAGACTGGTAGTAGTTCTCGGGAGGCGGGTGGCCATAGCCGTAGTTGACGTCGTACATCTTCAGGTCTGTCTTGGTGTCTGGCAGCAGCCGCGTGATGCTGAAGGGGTGATGAGCGGGCGCGTACCCTGGAGGTTCCTGCTTCAGACCCGCGTAATGTTCTAGAGCTAGCGGCGCGTGTTCCGGCAGACATAGCTCCGGCGCCGCGTGTAACTGAGCCAGCAGTTCATCTCTCATCTCTTTATCATCAGGCCCGCTAGTTGCACCCTTCTCCGTCGGCTCTCGTTTGTCGTGTCCGTGAGAGTGGTGACTGTGACCGTGTGCCGCCTTCTGCGCCTGTCTTATAGTCTCCTTTTTCTCGTCCTTAAACCGCTTCTGTCTTCTCAGGAAGCACCCGTTCTCGAACATGTTCCCGCTGTCCGGGTGCAGTGTCCAGAATGACCCTTTCCCTGGTTTGTCGGGCGTCCGCGGTACTTTAACGAAACAATCGTTAAACGACAGCGAATGTCGGATAGAGTTCTGCCACCGCTGCTGATTCTGCCGGTAGAAGGGGAACAGGTCCATGATGAACTGGTAGATCTCGGAGAGCGTGAGCATGCGCGTCGGGTTGTTCTGGATGGCCATCGTGATGAGAGAGATGTAGGAGTAAGGCGGCTTCGCGTGCGTGTAGGAGCGGCGGTAGGTCTTGTCGTTGCGAGCTCGTTGCAGGGCGGAAGTCGGGGATGCAGCTTCCTGGTCGCGCGGTAGAGATCCGTAGGGCACCGAGGAGGCTCCGACGCCGCCCATGCAGGAAGACATGGTGCTGGGCGGCGAGTAGCCCACACCGGGCGAGCCCATACAGGAGCCGCCTGCGACCATGTTGTTGGAGTAGAGGTTGTATGGCTGGGTGGGCATGCAGCCCATACCGTTAACGTACGGGGGCGCGAGGCCCGGCGACAGGGAGGACAGCGCCGCCGACGTCGGCACGTCGCCGTACGACAGCTTCTGCGAGATCATGGCTAGCGCATCACCGCGCGTGCACGCCGCCGGGGACAAACACGAGCACTGATTGAAAGAGTAAATAGAAGACAGGGGCCCGGCCGCCCCACCACCAGACGCGCGGTTGGACACCGAAGGGGCGGAGATTGTGCTAACCACGCCTCTCCGCACTTACCTTTCCCCCCGCCGCATCCCGCCACGTCCCGCGATGCGCGCGTCGTCCTAACATTTTGAAAAGGAAGCGATAAAAACATGGATCTATCACGAGTGCGCTACGAACTCTACCAACCTCGTGAACATATCAGTGGGTGACAGTCGTTTGTGAATTTGTTTTTATTACTTATTCTGTCGTGAATATTGTATCTCCTGTTGTGTAATAATTTAGAATTTTTGCTTCAGGTCTACACAAATAACAACTTTGTAAAATATAAAATTCCTATTTTCTAAGGTTGGGGCACCACTTGGTTTTAGTATTAACCTTCAAAATACTGTCTGAAGGAAAATATGTTAGAAAGATGAAGCTAAAGTGATATTTCAGGAGTTTAGCATGTACCTAGATGGTTAGTTTTACCTATTGAGATTTGAGATACATGCGTAAGTATTTAATGTATGGTCAAGCTCTTTGTTTAAATTCCTAGCTCTAGACTGTAGGATTTGAAAAAGTCTTGGCTATAATATACCAACATAGGTATGTAAATAGGTACCCATAATTATCTTTTAATCTCTACTTAAATAACCTTTTGGTGAAACCCGTCCAATCTTTAGCTATAGATATATTTTACAATCTAAGATTAGATACATACCTACCTATATCTTTTAATTCAAGTGTCTATATAGATTAGGAAAATAATAAACTTAGCATTGAATATTTTTAAGGATAATTGTTTAGATTAATTAAGGAGGTAGATCTTTATAATTTTTGCGCAATAAATGCAGAAAAGCCCACGAAACAGACTATGTCGGGAGCAAAATATTGTATCTAAAAGTTATCGATGTTATTTTCTGTGATGATGTTGAACGGATTCCAATAATTTTACTAATATGTTGGGCTGGATGGTCCTACGCATTAGTTCGTGGTCACACCGTTTTTGTCACACTGGTATCGTTATCACACTATCCGAAGCACACTCCTCGCTAACCTATTTTAAACTTATATATAAGTTTTCAGAGACGAGATAATAGTAGGACTAAGAACCCTATGTGTTAAGGTATTGCTCCGCTAGTAGATCAAATTAGAGGGACCATGAGTCGGAAACTAGTGTTTTAGCCTTGCTAGAGACACGGTAGGTCAATTAGCCATAATAGCATCATGTTCTCATTATTATATATAGGAGTTGATAGCCTTACTAATGTGTAGAGACATAAAACCGGGAGTTCCGGGTTCCATTCCCACTTGTGCCAAAAATGCTAAGCACAAATTTTCTTGAATATGTGCTTTAATCAACTCCTCGTACCTCGTGCGTCTGCTAATTAAGTGCAGACAGGCTTGCCACCTGTTGTGTTCAATATGGACAACTGGCAAAAAGTGAACAGTGTTACCGGTGTATTATTAAATTATTACAAAATTAGAAATAAAATGAATATTACCTATACCTACCTGTGTCTAAATAATAATTAATGTTCTATAAGGTGTTATATTTTGTAAACTCTTTAATAAGAAAGCTAAGATTTACGTATTAGCCTAGATACCTCTTATTACCAATACAATATTTTTATATATATATATATATATATATATATATATATATTTAGTATATTGTTACAATAAACTAAAAGGTAAAATTTTGTTTCTTTTTAGGTATATATGCAAAAACTGTTTACATTTAGGTACCTAATACCTACACATCTAACCCGATTAAAATTAAGCTTTTGTTACAAATAATACCACAGGATATGTGTATTATTTAGTAAAGGCTCCAATGTCTCCAACTTTATAAATAGTGGGTATGTAGGGTATCTAAATTCAAATCCTAAATCCTAAATAATCCTAATCCTAACTAATATTATAAATGCGAAAATGTATTTGTTTGTTTGTCATTTTTCACGCCTTAACAGAGAACGGATGTTGCATAGAGAGCCGCGGTGTGCATTGGCTAATTTGTATTGTCACATAAAATTAAAATTTACATTTGTATCTTATTAAGGCGAAGGTACAGTAATCTATATACCTGAACAAAAATAGTGCAGTCCGTTGGTAATCACTTGAGAACAACTGCATCGAGGCTCGAGTAGGTACCTACGAGTTTGCATCGAGTGCAAACGCCTCGACAGCGAGCGCATATTTTGTTACATTGTTGCAACTTTGGCATAATGTTCGTACCTAATAATGTATTGGAAAATATAAGAAAAACTAAAAGTTTTTCTATGGGATTTTTGTATAAATTCGGCGTGTATGAGGCGTAAATCTTGTTAGAAATTAAATTAAATGTTTGTTTGGCAAGATAGTGAACCCTTGCATCGATTAGAGAATCAATGATTTTTCATAAAAAAAGCTTTGTATTGGAAATTTTACAATTTCTCTTTTCGGTGACACACAATTTTTAAGTACCTACATACATACATAACTAGATACGTGTTCGTACGTAAGTTAAGTATCAACCATTTTATGGGTAGAAGTTCTCAAGAAAGTATACAATAACGCCACCATCGTAAACAGAGGAATTAAACATGAACAAACACCATTAAATGTAGCTAGTAACTTTGGATGTAGAGGAACCATCATTTGGTACATTTTCGGATAGGTGCCTAGGTCAAAATGCCTATCAGGACTAGCTTAGGCATAGATGAAGTTTGCAGCGCTGCCAAGCACGTATATAGCCTAGCTCGCTTGGCTCGACCTCATCAGCTCAGTTGAACTGATCGTAATTACCTACTTTTTAAAATTCTCAATTTCATAAAGTGTCGGTGACGGATTTCAGGGCGGTCCGGACCCACTGGACCCTCCCCCTGCCTACGTGCTTGAGCGCTGCATGAAGTAGGTAAGTGTGGTAAAACAAATGTGTAACTCTAATTAAAATTATTGTCTATACATGTCTATGTTTAGAAATACAATTCACCCCCTTAGGCTAGATAGCGTGATGTTAAATAGGCCATATACAAGGCGTGCAAAGTAGCGCGCAATCAGCTAATGAAATAATAAATATATATATAACATATTGGTGCGTCGATGGTCAAGCGGTTAATTAGGTAGTAACTAGGCAGATCACGGGTTCGATCCCGGATCCTGGCCGTGTACCAATGAGTTTTTTAATTAAAAACGTATGTACTTAATCCGACAAACCACACTTAGAGGCTTTTCCATCTAAATATACCTCAACAGAACTGGCCACTCGTTAGGATAGCCTCACAAATACTATTGGCTAAACGAGGGAGACTTGGTCTTCCGCTGGGTACCCTGGAAGTGCCTGGAACCGTAAAACGTGAAGAAAGAAAATATTATATCCATTGTAGGTATATGCCGACTGCCAATGAAACTTTGGTATAAATGATGTTGTGGATAGATACATATATGCACCTATATTAACATAAAAAGCAGTCGTAGTCTAAAGGTGCCAACTCATTCGTCCAATCGCCGGCGCGCCGCCATGCGGTCCGCCTTAATCGACCACAGACTCGTCCAATTCTTGTAAAGAACGGTCCGCCATCCGTTTTCAAATCGTTGTATTTGTGGTTGATTTCGATGGCCGGAACGATCTGTCACACACACACACATCCACACGTCTTTGTTTAATCGAATCTTGTGTGTCTGTGTGAGTGAGTAAATTGTACGTATGATTTACATCGCTAATGTGTGGCCTGTGTTCAATCTCGATCATACGGCTGGCTTGACCGAAAATTTTCGGTGAGATACCGGACCAGTGCGTGGGCTACTTAAGATAATAATGATGGTAGTATAGCTTCATTAAAAACCGTACCTACTTTATAGTGGTGAGTATTTGGGAAGATTAGAAAACACATGGTCACCTTAATAGTGTTTGTTTCTTACGACCTATGTCCCTCATTTGCTAATTTGTTTACAAAGACGGTACACGCACAGATTTTATGACTCTACAAACAATATACTACTGGATGTACAAAAATTACTACCTAATTATTAAAATTCCCTCATGTTTTTTTTGGTCAATCTTGTGCCTTCCTAACCGACAGCCAAGACAAGCCAGTCCATGAATAAAGTAGGTATAGGTTTTCTCTACGGTCGCTTTCTCAAAAAAACTTGGTCTTCCGCTGGGTACCCAGAAACCGATGGTATCAGGAGCCGTAAGACGAACCACGATCAAAAAAATAAAATAAAAAAATAGATGTTGGTTTGTGCCTTATAGACTCAAAAACTACTTTACCGATTTTGTTACTGTTTACGCGATTAGATAGATTGATTCAAGAGGAAGGTATATAAAACATCACGCCACGTCTTTTAGGAGCCGTGCAGTAACCAATAATATCAATGTTCTTATTCGCCGAATTCGTCTTCTATGTGTTTGCCACAGCCTAATTAAAAGCTAATATGGCAAGTCTATGAATACACTTGACTGACACAATGTCAATTAATCTGCCTGTTTTATTTTTAACGTCTCGCCTGAAATTGATTTTTTAATTAAATTAGTACCTATTCCTTTTCCTATACTTTAGATTTTATAGAATATAGACGGTAAAAATTTAAGTAATGTTTACTTTCGCCTGTCTCGGTGTCCCTGGGTAATCAAATTTTACAAGTTAAATTTGACCTACTTCCCGATTGAGCTCAAAATTTGCAGGACAATGCATTATAATGATGTCATAGCTGGTCTGATGATGGAGCCGGACAAGTTGGCCACAGGAACTCTTTAATTAAATCACGCAACCCATCGAGTTTGGGCTCGTTTGATTTGTCTTCACATGTACTCTGGTCCTAGATGATGACCAAGGGCCGTGATCATGGCGCCGGATGGTGGCCACAGGAACTCTGTAACGAAGCAACGTAACCCCATCGAGTTTAAAAAAACAAGCTTTTATATTGATCTAATTATCTATCTATACATCACCACGCCACGCCTTTTATCCCAAAAGTAGACAGAGACAATCGAATGCCATTGCAACGATCCTGACCTACCTACCTCTTTCGCTTCTTTTATATTCATCATATCTTTCATACATGCTCAGCATACTTTTGATATTTCCATTACATATCATTGATCTTAAGGCATCCGGATCGTAACAAAGGCATTCGTTGTCTCTGCCTACCCCTCTTGGGATAAAAGGCGTGATGATGGATAGATAGATAGATATTTTTACGTTTATTTTTAATAGTCCATTACGACTCTACATAATTAAAGTCTCACCCTTATATAAATCTAAATGAACATACCTTCTATTTATAAAAGATTATATTACATGAGAAAGGCCCAACCGTAATAGGCAATATGAACAGCGAGTGTAACTCTACACCGGAACTTAACTAATGGTAAATATATGTAACATAGCCCCTAGGACTGATATCATTCACTTTATTTTTATTTCATGATCAAAAATCTCACTGGTTATCGGTGGCCGAGTGGTTAAGACGTCTGGTATTAACTAGGCAGACCACGGGTTCGATAACGGATCCCGGCCATGTACCAAACCAATGGGTTTTTTAATTAAAAACTTATGTACATAATCCGACAAACCACACTTAGAGGCTTTTCCATCTAAATATACCTCAACAGAACTGGCCACTCGTTAGGTATAGCCTCACAAAGACCATCGGCTAAACGAGGGAGACTTGGTCTTCTGCTGGGTACCCTGGAACCGTAATACGGGGTTTCGGAAGCTGTAAGGCAATCCGTGATGAAAGAAAAAAAAATTTTACACATCTACACATCCATATTAAATCCATAATTAAATAAATAAATTAGTCTAAATTTAAAAGAAACATTTAATTGTTTGTTATTTTTCATCATTAGAAGAAAAAATCATTGATACCGACAAAAACACCTTTGAGATACTATTGAACTTTGTACCTAATTTGTCTTAATTATAAACAAACTTAATTTGTTATCTTATAATGAGATAGATTGACCAAGTTATTGTAATTTAGGATAATTAAAAAAAAATAGATTAACGAATCTGTTTACTTGGTTTGGGTAGGTATGAAGAGGACCAGAGTAACCCACAGCAATGTAAATCATACGATCTAGATCACATGCTCTTCACTCACCCACACAGACGCACAAGTTTCGATTAAACAAAGGCGTGTGGATGTGTGTGTGTGTGGCCATCGAAATCAACCACAAATACAACGATTTGAAAACGGATGGTGGACCGCGCGTACAAGAATTGGACGAGTCTGTGGTCGATTTCGGTGAACCGTATGGCGGCGGGAAGTATCTGAGGAGTACATCACTATTCATCGCAACAATAAATTAAGTCCCCGCCGTGTTTGTCTGTCAGTTTGCTCCGAAACTACTCAACGGATTTTGTTGCTGTTTTTACAATTAGATAGATTGATTCACGAGTAAGGTTTACGAATATTAAACATGAAACTATCATGTTTAGGAGCAGAGCATTAACAGTATTGGTGAATCAAGCTGGAAGAAAAGTTAGCGTCAGCGCATTTTCACTGTGTAATGCTGTCTAATCCGTCAGAGGTATAACAAAATGATGTAGGAAAGAAATGTGTGGAATAAAATAATCGACATAAAAGTATATTTATATGTGTAGTATTCAAATAAGGATAGGCAGAAATAATTAATAAAAATAATGTGGTTTTGGTATTAACTAGAAGAACCACGGTCGGATCCCGGTCATGTATCAATAGGTTTTTTTATAATTAAAAACTTATTTACATAATTCGACAAATCACACTTAGAGTAGAGGATTTTCCATCTAAATATACTTCAACAGAACTGCCCACTCTTTAGGTAGGTATAGCCTCACACCGGCTAAAAGAGGAAGACTTGGTCTTCCGCTGAGTACCCTGGGACCGATAACATGGTTGCGGGAGCCATAAGGCAACCTGTGAAGAAAACAAATTTAAATATCATATTCCAAGGCTATAAAATCAAGTCTGCTGTCACTTCAATATAAGGCTTTATAGCCAAGTCTGCTGTCACTTCAATATAAGGCTTTATAGCCAAGTCTGCTGTCACTTCAATATAAGGCTTTATAGCCAAGTCTGCTGTCACTTCAATATAAGGCTTTATAGCCAAGTCTGCTGTCACTTCAATATAAGGCTTTATAGCCAAGTCTGCTGTCACTTCAATATAAGGCTTTATAGCCAAGTCTGCTGTCACTTCAATATAAGACTTTATAGCCAAGTCTGCTGTCACTTCAATATAAGGCTTGATAGCCAAGTCTGCTGTCACTTCAATATAAGGCTTTATAGCCAAGTCTGCTGTCACTTCAATATAAGGCTTTATAGCCAAGTCGGCTGTCACTTCAATATAAGGCTTTATAGCCAAGTCTGCTGTCACTTCAATATAAGGCTTGATAGCCAAGTCTGCTGTCACTTCAATATAAGACTTTATAGCCAAGTCTGCTGTCACTTCAATATAAGGCTTGATAGCCAAGTCTGCTGTCACTTCAATATAAGACTTTATAGCCAAGTCTGCTGTCACTTCAATATAAGGCTTTATAGCCAAGTCTGCTGTCACTTCTTTAACAACAAGGCTTCAAAGCCAATTTTAAATGTCTTCGACTGTAGACAATATAATACAATATACATAATTATAAAAAATAATTTTTAAATGTTGCTTATAAATAATTACTGACTGATAGCATTTTTTTTAAATAAATTATGGTTTACATATTTAATTAATTTAAATTTACATACTCTAAATATTCGACAGTAACGAAATTCTTCAGGATTCTTCTAAATCTACTGCGATTATTATTTCAAAATCTTTCTAAAGAATAACTTTGTCCTTTTTCACCTTAAATGATAAGACAGGTAAATCTGACAGAATAGTGTTTAAGCACGAGCATTTTACCATATCCGTCAAAATTCTTGACAAGTGCTTATTTTAATGGTCATTCATAATTTTACAAAAATTTATCTTTTTTGTAACTTACAGATATCCCTTTTGTTGTCGCACGTGACTATGGAGTCTTTGAATTAGTGGGTGGTAATTGGATTTTACACTAGATATATTTATAATAACGCCCTATATCATACGAAGGGTAGACGGACACAATGATATTTGCTACGATCCTGATATTATATATCTTATGTCTACTACATATTCATTAAACAACTTTATCCTATCATATGACCTATCATTACCACTACCAGTTGCGCTACGTGTCATCTAAAATCCCATGCTTAAATCACAATTTAAGGGTAAGCAGACTAAACAAAGGGAATATTTTTTTTTTATTATTTCACTAAGATACAAATTATAGTGCTGGTTTGGACACGTTGAAAGAATGAAGGATGACAGATTGACTAAAAAGGTTCATATGGCTGAAGTGAAAGGAAATGCTGGCAGAGGACGACCTAGGTGTACTTTTATTGAATATATAAAAATGTATTGATCGATGGAAATATTAAAAGTACACACAATCGCCGAGCATGTATGAAAGCTTAATTTTTTTGACACTTAGCTACTTATATAAACACAAATAACTTTGCTTCTTCTACAGAAGTCAGTTTCGAAAATTTGCTAACTCTTTGCTAACTACAAACTAGCGACGCTAACACATTGCGAC
Source organism: Nemapogon koenigi (assembly GCA_963924495.1). Classification (NCBI taxonomy): domain Eukaryota; kingdom Metazoa; phylum Arthropoda; class Insecta; order Lepidoptera; family Tineidae; genus Nemapogon; species Nemapogon koenigi. The sequence continues at coordinate 7,905,836 of OZ004647.1, read as the reverse complement.
GCTAACTCTTTCTGTCGGCTGTGATACGTGTACCTACTGCAGATTTAATCTGGTCGGTCCATCGCATGGGTGATCTGCCGATGTTCTTGTGTCTTCGACCCTACCCTGCACGACAAGGCGCTCTATGGAGTCGTTGTCCCGCCGCGATACGTCCAAATAATTGGAGTATATTCTAGTCTAGACCATGGCTGATAAACGCTGCCTAATGTCAAGTTCCTGAAGTACCAATATATTGGTGCGAAATTACGTCCACGACACTCCAAGTATTTTCTTCCAGCACCACATTTCCAGGGCGTCTATATTCTTCTTCTAAACTTCTATCAATTCGCGTAAACTATAACTAAATCGGTCCACTAGTTTTTGAGGCTATAAGGGATAAACAAACAAACAAAAATTGTTTTAAGCCATCAGTCCATGAAACCAGCCAGGCCAGGGTACCTATTACTTATAAAGACCTCCTAGGGTCGGAAATGTGGGTATAAGTTTTCAGATTTTAGCGTCAAGTAACATTTTGTTTTGTTGGAATTTTTGACAAGTTGGAGTGAGTTCTCGCGCCCGGTTGAGTCAACATTGTGTCGATGGCTCTTGCTGTAATACTAAATAGTTATATACTTACGTACACCATGCATTATCTATATTGTGGGACAGTATTTTATTTGAAATTTTTAACAATCGGTAGGTGAGTCTACCTACACTGTTACTGCACCAGTAAGAATGGTCCTAAATAGTCCGAGAAGTCCATTAAAGCTCTAAAAAAGAAAAGTTAAATTAAATTAATATATTATATTTTATATTTCTTTATTATTTATTTTTGTCTAATCACTCAGAATAGGTACAGAATAAACTAAAATCCGAATATATTCTTCAAAATGAGGCTAAAAATAGTGTACATACTACCCGGTTGTTGTACCTATCTATACTAATATTATAAAAAGATGTAAATTTTGTAAGTTTGGATTTAGAGGGTAATCTCTCAAACTACAAAACCGATTTAAAAAAAATTCTTTGCTCGGCATTCTTGTGCAGGGCATGCCCGGTCCGAGAATGTCCGGCCCAACAATGTGCGGGCAAATTCTGTGTACTTGTCTTTGCCCGGCATAGCAAATTTGCACGCACATTGTTGGGCCGGACCTCTCGGCCCCGGGCTATCTCTGGCCGGTCCTTGTTGGACATGAACGTTTTGGCCTGTTCAAGGCCATTCGACCGAAACGAAAGTGTCGCTGTCAAAATATATGCTAACCCAGCTGGCCACTCGTTAGGTATAGCCTCAAAAAATCTTCGGCTAAGTGAGCAAGACTTTGTCTTCCGCTGGGTACCCTGGGGCCGGCAACGGTTCCCGGGAGCTTTAAGGCAACCCTTGAAGATTTTTTTTTAAAAGGAATTTATTAAATGAGTTATGGTCGAATTTCCCACTGTACTGATAATGTGTTGTATTCCTCTACTCGTTTGGAAAATTAATTTCGAGTAAACCAATATGATGGTCACCCTATATATCTCATGCCTATATGAAGCGAGTGTTAATCTCGTTTGTAGCCGGTTAACAACGAAGGTTTTTTCGGAAATCACATGTCTTGTTGCCCTTCCTTTAAGAGAATTTACAAGTTTGAAAAAACTTAAATTCTGATTATAAGCCAACTCTAAGTTTGGTGGTGTTAATCATTCATGGATTTGCTTCTAAATCCACTTTGTATATATACCTACATATTTATAGGTAGGTAGGTATATCTAGGTATTATTATGCCTTTTATCGCATGAGAAGTAGTCAGGGACAGTCGAATGACATTTAATTTCAATTCCCATTTGTGCTAAAAATGTTAAGCAACAATTTTCTTTAAGAATATGTGCTTTAATCGACTCCTCGTGCTTTGGAGGGCAATTAAAGACGGCCCGCACTATTTCTAAAAATAACAGATATTTACGTTTGTTAAAGAAGTGACACATCTAGTCTTGCAACAACTGGCAAAAATTGGACACTGTTCAGGCCACAACGCAAAGTATTAAAGGACGTAAAGATGTGTGTTTGTTTGTTTTTGTCAAGTTGTCAAGTAGGTATGGTAGGTAGTAGGCACCTAATTTTTTTATGTGTCAACATCTTAGCTCTCGCTTTATTTCGAAATATGACGGAAATGCGTAAAGGTGGCCACACATTCGTCCAATCCGTCCGCATTTAGTATTTTCGGTAGAGGAAAATCTTATGGGTTCCCGTCACCGCGTCACCTTGCTATGGTATCTTAGAACAAAGCTGGACCGCGCAGGACCCTACTATCAATGACAGATACGTTTATATGTGAAATGCTCGCTCGATGGCGTTATTATAAATACGTTATATCTACTTATAAATTAAAAACCACTGTTATTCATAGTTTTAAGATTTCACTTTAGTCGGCAGTGTTGAAATAAAATATTTATTTATTAAATAATTTTTTATTAAACTCAAAACTCAAATTACATTTCAGAATATCAACAACCCAAGTACGTCAAATTGACAAACATTATATTTTTAAACTTAACATTCCTCTTCTTCGAATAACTACATAATAGTAAAAATTACTTATAGATTTAGCCTATCAGGAGCGCGTACAGTTCTTCCTGAACGTGTCACATAATTAGATTGATCATTAGCTACTGTATCATTAATTTCACTATCATTACTATTAGAATCATTTACATCTTTATTGTCTATAATTATTTTATTATCTTCAGCTACCTCTTTATTTTGATTACAAATATGTTGTCTATTTCGTCTATATACATTTCCACAATCATCCTCCACTTCATAAGAACGTGGAAAATTTGAATCAATAACTTTTCCCGGAATCCAAACTTCATCATCAGGCTTTTTCTTAAAAAACACACTTTGACCACTTTTCAATTTATCTAAATCTCTTGCATGAGCATTATAATATTTACTTATTTTATCTTTCTTAACATCATCAAAGCTTTTGTTTCTTTTATAAACCTGAGGCTGAAGATAAATTTTAGACACCGGACACTTATCATTTAAATTTCTATTAAATAACAAATTGGCAGGAGAAGGATTTCCTTCCTTAGGAGTATTTCTTAAGTTCAATAAGGCTACATATGGATCAGATCCATCATATAAACATTTCTTAAACATGCTTTTTATAATCTTAACACTTGATTCAGCAAGTCCATTTGACTGTGGATAATATGGTGAAGATGTAATATGTTTAAAATCATAATTATTTGCGAATAATTTAAACTCTTTACTTGAAAATTGTGGACCATTATCGGAAATAAATTCTAAAGGTATACCATGTCTTGCCATTATTGCTTTAATATGTTTAATAACAGTAACTGAACCAATATCTTCTAACTTGCTAACCTCAATATATTTACTATAATAATCAGTAACAATAAGATAATTGTGTTTTTTGAATTCAAAAAGATCAGCGCAAAGTTTTACCCAAGGTAGATCAGGTATTTCATGAAATATTATTGTTTCTTTTGAATTATTTATTCTATGTAACTGACAAGTCTGACAATTAGTACAAATATCGTGTATTTGTGCCTGAATACCAGGCCAAAACATAACCATCTTTGCTCTCCGAATACAGGTATTGTAACCAAAATGTCCTTCATGAATATAATTCAACATCATTTTTTGCAAAGAACATGGAATAACAATCACATCATTTTTAAAAATAATATCATTAATAATCGTTAAATCATATCTAAAATTCCAATATGGCATTATACTTTTATCAATATTTGTTTTGTATTTAGGCCATCCTTCTAATATATATATTTTTAATTTATTTAATATGACATCCTCCATGGTTTTTAATTTAATCAATTCTCTTTTATTTTCTGAAATAGGTAAACAATCTATATTAGTGCTTATGTAACAAACAATTTCTCCTTGCAACTCATCATCTAAGTTTATACTATTCTTGTCTAATGGTAAATATGACCTACTTAAAAAATCTGAAATATACATTTTTCGTCCTGGTACATATTTAACAATTAAATCATATCCTTGTACCTTTAACATCATTCTTTGAATACGCAGTGGCGCTTTACATAATGGTTTCTTAAATAATACTTCTAATGCAGAATGATCTGTTTCGACAACTATTTGTTTACCAATAATATATTTATGAAATTTTGCACAACCAAATACTATAGCCAACATTTCTCTTTCTACCTGAGCATAACCTTTTTGACAATCAGTTAAGGCTTTAGACGAATACGCAACTGGTTGATTATTTTGCATTAAACAAGCGCCAACACCTTCAGAACTACAATCCACAGAGACTACAATATCTTTATTGATATTAAAGTAATTCAATAATGGTGCATTAATTAAACAATCTTTTAATTCGTTAAAAGCATTTTCATAATATTTATTCCACTGAAATAAAATATCTTTTTTTAATAATTCTCTCAAAGGAGCAGAAATAGTTGAATAATTATTTATAAATTTACTTAAATAATTAGTCATTCCTAAAAATCTTTCAACATCTTTTTTATCTTTTAATTTATCGATTTCTTTAATGGCAGCTACCTTACAAGGATCAGGTTTAATTCCTTCTCCATTAATTAAAACACCCAAAAACGTAATTTCTGTTTTTAAAAACTGCGACTTATCTTTATTAAACCTTATATTATTGAGATCAGCCAATTCTAATACTTTTCGTAAATTATTATTGTGTTCTTCTACTGTTTTACCAAAAATCAATATATCATCTACATAAAATTGAACTCCATCAATATTATTAAAAGTTTCCTCCATACATTGTTGAAAAGCCTCAGTAGATATACATAACCCAAAAGAAAGACTTTTAAGAGAAGATGAATTATCGTACCAGAAAGCTGTCTTAATCTGTAAGGCATCAGAGTTATCTCATAGTCAAGTTAAAGAAATGTGCACTACTAGTATAGAAAATAAAGAAGATTCTGTATTAAATATAAATAAAACCAATAAGAGTAATACTGAGTATAGAAAATGTTTTAAATGTGGAAGTTCCTGGTCTCCTCAACATAAGTGTTTGGCTATTGGTTTGTCATGTTATTATTGTAAAGGAAAAAATCATTTTGCGAAAATGTGTCGTAATCGAAATAAATCAAATAAATTTCTTTATTCTCAGCAACAACAAATGGGCAATGTTGAGGAGGTTGAAGATAATTTTTTCGTTGGTAATATGATGATGACAGAAAATTCAAGAGATTGGTATGAAACATTAATTATAAATAATAAAAAAATAAGAGTTAAATTAGATACAGGTGCCCAAGTAAATTGTATGTCATTTAATTCTTACATCAAATTAGGTCTTGACCCTTGTCATATTACAAGAAAGTTGTTAAAATTAATTACATTAGATAATAAACCATTGTCAGTTAAAGGTGTATGTACACTTAAATGTTATTTAGGTAATGGTAAATGTGATAATGTTGATTTTGTAATTATGGATTATGACTGTTTTACAATTTTAGGATTAAAGTCTTGTATATCATTTAAACTGATAACTAAAAATTTTGTAAATGTATTGTTACGAGCTGGGGTTCGAAGAGATTCAAAATACCGATTAAATAGACAAACTTTACTTTAACACCACAAAAATAGAATTAAATAAATGAACACTATAGAATAACACTTATTCGCACTAAATTCCACTTCACTGTTTCGCTTTGATCGCTTTGATTCGCACTGTGTTCTCCCGGCGACGATCCTCTGTTTATATTGCCCACCGAACATTCGAGAAACGCCGAGATTGTTGTACAAAGTTGTGGACGCGTCTCGATGCGGCTCGGTGCCAAATACCTACACACCGACCGCGGCCGATTTTGGTACCTATGGCTAGGCACATACGGTCCATTTTCGTTTGTACTTGATTCTCTCTGGATGTTTCTAGAGACGTCTATCAACCTTGATGTGTTTAGGTATTTATTTGTGCGATTTAAGTACCTACTCGTTACACTGCCCCCCGCTTAGACTTGCTCGTCCCGAGCAATATTCGAGCCTTTGTAAGGAGCCAGTCGATCAATATGGACAACCTTTAACTGTCCACGCGGGCATCGTTGGATCCGATAGGTCACGTCATTGATCCTCATGATGACCTTATACGGGCCTTCCCAGCGGTTCTGCAGCTTGGGAGATTTGCCTTTTCGGCGTTTCGGGTTGTGCAGCCACACCAACGATCCCTCGTCAAAACCGTTACTATTGAAGTTTCTATCGTACCTGGTCTTCATCTTTGTACTGGCCACAAGACTGCTCTGACGAATCTGGTCATGTATGTCGCACATCTTGTTTTTCAGGTTCGATACGTAGTCACTTACAGGTTGCGGCGCATCCGGAGGTCCGCCGGTCAGGAGATCAACTGGTAGTCGGAGCTCTATCCCAAAGTTGGCATAAGCAGGAGTCACCTTTATGCTTTCATGCTCTGCTGATCGATATGAGAGCAAGAACAAGGGAATATATCGGTCCCAGTCCCTCTGGTGATCCTCAACCAGTTTCGCTAAATGAGTCTCCAAAGTGCGGTTGAACCTTTCAACCATTCCGTCGGACTGTGGGTGATACGCCGTAGTCCTTGTTTTATTTATTCCCAGGAGACGGCATACTTCCTGGAACAACTGCGACTCAAAGTTACGCCCTTGATCAGAATGTATCTCCATTGGTAGCCCGAACCTGTAGAATACTTCGTTGACCAACTTAGTCGCCACTGTTGTCGCTTCCTGGTTGGGAATTGCGAAGACCTCCGGCCACTTCGTGAAGTAGTCCATCACGACCATGAAGTACTTGTTCCCGTCTTCAGTGGCCGGGAACGGTCCACCAACGTCCACCGCAATTCATTCCCATGGAGCGCCAACATTGTACAGCTGCATACGTCCCCTCGTACGTGTCGTAGGTCCCTTCACGGCCGCACATACTGTGCACTTGCGACACCAATCCTCGACATCTTGCCGGCAATGAACCCAATAAAATCGTTTCCTGATTTTCGCCAGGGTTCGATTCATGCCCAGATGTCCTCCCGAGGATCCATCGTGCACGGACTCAAGCACTGTGCGCACCTTTGACCTAGGCACGACCAGCTGCATCAATGTCTCCTGTCCACTTGGCGACTCCCACTTGCGGTACAGCAACCCGTTGTGCAGCACTAGATTTTCCCACTGAGCCCAGTAGCTTTTCGTGGTGGAACTCATGGCTGATACAACGTTCCAGCCGGGCCTTGGAACATTCTGCGTCTTCCATTCCATTATCGGCGCCAAGTTGTTATCCTTGAGTTGCTCGTCTCTCGTCGTCTCGTTCGCCCATTCGTCACTAAGGTTGTTAGTCGTAATGACTTTGATGACAGAATCACCGATTTCACGCTTCGAGCAGTGTTTACAATCTTCAGGGCACGGCCTGCGTGACAGTGCGTCAGCGTTGCCATGCGTCCGTCCTCGTCGGTGTTCGTTCGTCATCTCACATGGCGTCCCGTTGACCTCGCCTGCGATCACCAGACTGTTCCCGTCGAAAACTTGCCGGATGGTAACTTTTGGGGCTGTGTCACGATCAGCCAGTACCCGCCCCGCGGCTCAAACTGTTACTCGTTTCCCGGAAGCTCCGTAGTTACGGCACGGACATCAGATCCGACGTCCCGTTTCGGCACTCGTTGATCCGTGCCTTGTCGCTTAAGCGCCGGGCAGCTAGCTTTAAGGTGCCCCAGCTTGTGGCAGTAGAAGCAGCGGGGTAAGTAGCTACGCCTCTCTGCTACAGGAGTCGTTGTTGGAGTAGCCTCCTCCGCCACTTGTCGCAATCGCTGAGAGCGAGGCTCCTGTCTCACTGCTTCCACCTCTAGAGCATGGGCCAGTGCATCTTTCAAGGCACTGTGGTGGCCCAGTCGAACTGCAGCTCTGACCTCCATGCTGCGGATGCCGTCGATGAATGCTTGCACGAGGTTCGCAGTAATGAACTCTTGTCCGGCAGATGGGTACGCCTTCCTCACGATCTTCTCGATCTCCAGAGCCCATTGTTGCAGGCTCTCACCAGCATGCTGCGTCCTGTCCCTCAGCTGCGCTCGGTAGACGTGCTCCAGGTGTTTGTCGCCGTACCTGGAGTCCATTGCCTCGATCAGGTTCCCGTACGTGGTGCAGCTGTCTGAAGAGGCCTCCAGAACCGATAGTGCACGGCCCCTTAAAGCCACTGTCAAGGCGGTCAGAGATTGCTCGTCTGTCCAGCCGTTGGCAGAGGCGACCGTTTGGAACTGCAATTTGTACGCTGTCCAGGACGTAGTCCCGTCGTACGGCGGCACCTTGACTCGGGGGCCAGAGACGACGGCGCCTCCAGAAACAGGAGCGGTCAGCTTCAGTTTCCTCACTTCATTCTGGAGCCTCTCGCATCGGCTGTCAAGTCGTGCCTCCAACTCTCCGTAGCGGTCGTTAAGTCTTGCATCCTGTTCTCCGCTCATCCTTGCCTGTATTTCCTTATGGAGATCCTTATAGTGCTGTTGGAGGTCTTCGATTCTCTCCTCGTGCATGTCTGTAACCCTCTGTAGCTGCTTCACCTCCATAGTCACCTTTCCCAGTGATTCTGAAAGCAGCTCCTTTAGGCTAGCAGACTGCTCCTCTTGACGTCGGGCCTGCTCCTCCAATAGCTGCCGAGTCTGCTCCTCCTGACGCCTGGCCTGCTCCTCCTGACGCCTTGCCTGCTCCTCCTGACGCCTTGCCTGCTCCTCCTGACGCCTTGCCTGCTCCTCCAATAGCTGCCGAGTCTGCTCCTCCTGACGCCTGACCTCCTCCTGTCGTCGGGCCTGCTGCTCCTGACGTCGGGCCTGCTCCTCCTGACGTCGGGTCTGCTCCTCCATCAGCCAAATCAGCATTCCCATGTCGGTTGCCTGGGGAGCACCCGCAGAACCCGCAGCACCCGAATCGACTCCAGCAGCAGCTCCAGCACCACCAGCAGCAGTCCCAGCAGCACCAGCAGCGGCTCCAGCAGCAGTCTCGTCGACCTCCTCGCCGTGATGTCCAGCAGTAGTTTGTCGTGTTTTGGGTCGCCGTGATGACGACGAGTCACGTGGTGTAATCGGCATTTTTGAATCCCACACTCCTGACACCAATTTGTTACGAGCTGGGGTTCGAAGAGATTCAAAATACCGATTAAATAGACAAACTTTACTTTAACACCACAAAAATAGAATTAAATAAATGAACACTATAGAATAACACTTATTCGCACTAAATTCCACTTCACTGTTTCGCTTTGATCGCTTTGATTCGCACTGTGTTCTCCCGGCGACGATCCTCTGTTTATATTGCCCACCGAACATTCGAGAAACGCCGAGATTGTTGTACAAAGTTGTGGACGCGTCTCGATGCGGCTCGGTGCCAAATACCTACACACCGACCGCGGCCGATTTTGGTACCTATGGCTAGGCACATACGGTCCATTTTCGTTTGTACTTGATTCTCTCTGGATGTTTCTAGAGACGTCTATCAACCTTGATGTGTTTAGGTATTTATTTGTGCGATTTAAGTACCTACTCGTTACAGTATGTACAGTAAATAATACTATTGCTAGTATAGACTTGTTAATTAAAGAATATATTCATGTATTTCAGGGTATAGGATGCTTCAGTAAACCTTATAACATTAAATTAAATAGCAATGCTGTACCTCGAGCTAATGCACCTCGCAGAATTCCTTTAGCTTTACAGGAATCTTTTAGAAAAGAATTAGATACAATGGTGAAACAAGATATTATTGATAGAGTAGTTGAGCCTGCAGAGTGGATTAATTCAATTGTTGTAACTAAAAAGAGGAATGGCAATTTAAGGGTTTGTTTGGATCCAAGGTATTTGAATCAATTTATTATACGTCAACATAAGTACTTACCTACAGTTGAAGATATAACTGATAAGCTGTCAGGTGCGAAATTTTTCTCTAAACTTGATTGTAATAGTGGATTTTGGACAGTAAAATTGACTGAAGAGAGTTCAAAATTGTGTACATTTTCAACACCATTTGGTTGTTATCGTTTTAAAAGACTTCCTTTTGGGTTATGTATATCTACTGAGGCTTTTCAACAATGTATGGAGGAAACTTTTAATAATATTGATGGAGTTCAATTTTATGTAGATGATATATTGATTTTTGGTAAAACAGTAGAAGAACACAATAATAATTTACGAAAAGTATTAGAATTGGCTGATCTCAATAATATAAGGTTTAATAAAGATAAGTCGCAGTTTTTAAAAACAGAAATTACGTTTTTGGGTGTTTTAATTAATGGAGAAGGAATTAAACCTGATCCTTGTAAGGTAGCTGCCATTAAAGAAATCGATAAATTAAAAGATAAAAAAGATGTTGAAAGATTTTTAGGAATGACTAATTATTTAAGTAAATTTATAAATAATTATTCAACTATTTCTGCTCCTTTGAGAGAATTATTAAAAAAAGATATTTTATTTCAGTGGAATAAATATTATGAAAATGCTTTTAACGAATTAAAAGATTGTTTAATTAATGCACCATTATTGAATTACTTTAATATCAATAAAGATATTGTAGTCTCTGTGGATTGTAGTTCTGAAGGTGTTGGCGCTTGTTTAATGCAAAATAATCAACCAGTTGCGTATTCGTCTAAAGCCTTAACTGATTGTCAAAAAGGTTATGCTCAGGTAGAAAGAGAAATGTTGGCTATAGTATTTGGTTGTGCAAAATTTCATAAATATATTATTGGTAAACAAATAGTTGTCGAAACAGATCATTCTGCATTAGAAGTATTATTTAAGAAACCATTATGTAAAGCGCCACTGCGTATTCAAAGAATGATGTTAAAGGTACAAGGATATGATTTAATTGTTAAATATGTACCAGGACGAAAAATGTATATTTCAGATTTTTTAAGTAGGTCATATTTACCATTAGACAAGAATAGTATAAACTTAGATGATGAGTTGCAAGGAGAAATTGTTTGTTACATAAGCACTAATATAGATTGTTTACCTATTTCAGAAAATAAAAGAGAATTGATTAAATTAAAAACCATGGAGGATGTCATATTAAATAAATTAAAAATATATATATTAGAAGGATGGCCTAAATACAAAACAAATATTGATAAAAGTATAATGCCATATTGGAATTTTAGATATGATTTAACGATTATTAATGATATTATTTTTAAAAATGATGTGATTGTTATTCCATGTTCTTTGCAAAAAATGATGTTGAATTATATTCATGAAGGACATTTTGGTTACAATACCTGTATTCGGAGAGCAAAGATGGTTATGTTTTGGCCTGGTATTCAGGCACAAATACACGATATTTGTACTAATTGTCAGACTTGTCAGTTACATAGAATAAATAATTTAAAAGAAACAATAATATTTCATGAAATACCTGATCTACCTTGGGTAAAACTTTGCGCTGATCTTTTTGAATTCAAAAAACACAATTATCTTATTGTTACTGATTATTATAGTAAATATATTGAGGTTAGCAAGTTAGAAGATATTGGTTCAGTTACTGTTATTAAACATATTAAAGCAATAATGGCAAGACATGGTATACCTTTAGAATTTATTTCCGATAATGGTCCACAATTTTCAAGTAAAGAGTTTAAATTATTCGCAAATAATTATGATTTTAAACATATTACATCTTCACCATATTATCCACAGTCAAATGGACTTGCTGAATCAAGTGTTAAGATTATAAAAAGCATGTTTAAGAAATGTTTATATGATGGATCTGATCCATATGTAGCCTTATTGAACTTAAGAAATACTCCTAAGGAAGGAAATCCTTCTCCTGCCAATTTGTTATTTAATAGAAATTTAAATGATAAGTGTCCGGTGTCTAAAATTTATCTTCAGCCTCAGGTTTATAAAAGAAACAAAAGCTTTGATGATGTTAAGAAAGATAAAATAAGTAAATATTATAATGCTCATGCAAGAGATTTAGATAAATTGAAAAGTGGTCAAAGTGTGTTTTTTAAGAAAAAGCCTGATGATGAAGTTTGGATTCCGGGAAAAGTTATTGATTCAAATTTTCCACGTTCTTATGAAGTGGAGGATGATTGTGGAAATGTATATAGACGAAATAGACAACATATTTGTAATCAAAATAAAGAGGTAGCTGAAGATAATAAAATAATTATAGACAATAAAGATGTAAATGATTCTAATAGTAATGATAGTGAAATTAATGATACAGTAGCTAATGATCAATCTAATTATGTGACACGTTCAGGAAGAACTGTACGCGCTCCTGATAGGCTAAATCTATAAGTAATTTTTACTATTATGTAGTTATTCGAAGAAGAGGAATGTTAAGTTTAAAAATATAATGTTTGTCAATTTGACGTACTTGGGTTGTTGATATGCTGAAATGTAATTTGAGTTTTGAGTTTAATAAAAAATTATTTAATAAATAAATATTTTATTTCAACATGGTGTCAGGTGTGGGGTATTTAATTTTACATATATTTATTACCTGACACCATGTTGAAATAAAATATTTATTTATTATATAATTTTTTATTAAACTCAAAACTCAAATTACATTTCAGAATATCAACAACCCAAGTACGTCAAATTGACAAACATTATATTTTTAAACTTAACAGGCAGTCCCCATGACTGCCTATACCTGTACTTACTTATTTCTTTTTTCTTAGTTTTTCCCCATTTTATTTTTAATTGGAAGGATGTTCATGGGTTTTCGTTCACTACGCGAGGTCTCAGTGGGTGGTCCAACTTACGGCACTTAGCGTATGACAGAAAAAACCACTACCAAAAAATATGAAAATATCACACCCATCTTAAGACAGAATAACATGGATGCGACTTTACACTGAACATACTTACAATAATGTTGTTAAAGTTTGTCCCCCTGTGCGTTTGTTCATGCTAATCTCCACAACGGCTGGACCAATTTAGATGTGGTTTCCAGTGATGTATTGATATAAGCTTGGGCTAATATTCATCGGTTAACAAATAAAAAAGATATGTCTATTTTAGTTCATGCGTATAAAGCGCCTACAAAATAAATAGCAATGCAAACTAGAAAGTATAGATGTCGCTTCATATTTATTTATTTTTATATCTATCTATTTATCTATCATCACGCCTTTTATCCCAAGAGGCGTAAGTAGAGATAATCGAATGCCATTTGTTACGATCCTGACATACCTCTTTCGCTTCTTTTATATTCATCATACCTTTCATACATGCTCGGCGATTGTGTATACTTTTAATATTTCCATCGATCAATACTTTTTTTATATGTCCAATAAAAGTATACCTAGGTCGTACCAGCATTTCCTTTAATTTAAGCGTGTACAGTAGTGTACACTAATACACGTTTTCTGTTGTATGAAATCACGGGCACAGCAGTATATATATTTGTATTAAATTTAGGCCGTAGAATTTTTTTAAAAGCTAAAAATTTCAACTGACATTCAAGGGCGGATCCATCTTTGGCGCCAGGGGGAGGTCACATAGTCATGGTCAAGTCACAAGAAGTTATAATTTAATTTTGATAATAATAGATACAAGTAAAAAGTAGGTATTTTATTAATAAATGTAAGTAATGTCCTTAAAATCTATATTGTGACAAAAAATATATAAAAACATTATGTTTAACACTTTTAATTAGTGGCCCACCCAGCCCAGGGGAGGGTCGTGACCCCCATGACCCCCATGACCCCCATGACACCCCCTCCCCTGGATCCGCCCTTGCCGACATTTACTAACAAAAATCCAAAGTACAAAATGTACTTTATATTTATTTATGTAAGTACTTATTCTATGTACCATACTATAAATACTAGAGACGTAAAGCAGTAAATCACTCAAAAAAATTCTTCTGCAACTTTTTAGACGCGTGGGTACTATATTTCATATTACCGTACCACTGTATTTTATGTCGTTTTATTGTCGCAATACGACTTTTATATAAACATAATAATTATAAATAATGATAAGCGATACTATGTTCCCGCAAATTAGACGTCCTAGCTTTTCACATTTTAAAACAATCTATTTAAATAAATATTCAGGCGTTATATTGTTTACAATTTTAAAAAAACTCCAAAATCCACTATATTCTGTCTATTGCGTGCCATGTTTGTTTTCCTAGGTCAGGTACGGTGCGCAGACGCAGGTACGATGAAAGCCTGCCCTCCCCTCCCCTCCCCTCCCCTCTGCGGCCCTTCACGTTTCGAGAGCTTTTTTCCTCAGCTTTTTTTCACATGATAATGAAACAACATTTCGTCTAAAATGTCAAGAAACGTGCTCCAGCTCTGATGGTTTAAGCGTAACACAAATATTATAAAAAAAATCTAATAACTTTGTTGTCGGGAATTGGCGATACCTAAGCCCGTTTCAAAATAAACACTAGCCTAAATATTGGTATCTACTATGGATTTTTAACCATATTTTCGTACATGATCCTCGATTACAAATATTTTCTTATTTGTTTTTAATCAATGATTTTACTCGTCTATATTTCTATATTTATTTATTTACTAATAAAATTAAAGTAAAAAAACCTTAAACAGGAACTATATAATATAAGAATAAATCAAATATTATAAAATAAAATAAACCAAAACAAACATAATAATAAGTATTTTTTTGTTAAATAATAAAATAAAATAATTTAATTCCTCTTTTTTAAAGTAAAATTAAGTCAATTCTAAATTAAACTTTTCATCTACAATTCCTTATTTTCTAATAGTAATACTGTATTATTATTTATGTTTCACATAAATACAATTTCATAATATTTTACAAAGTCATATAAAAATAATCTAGATATGATATTCTCGTACAATCGAAAAACAATTAGTTAGTTCCCATGAACATACGACCGCACAAAGCTGCTATATTGTTCCCTGATTAAAAATGAGTGAATGGATCGCGTGTACCCTCTTAAAAAACAATCAAAGTTATCCATTGGGTAATGTAAATAGTGGGGTTAAAGAATTTTCTTTTTTATCTGTCTATAAGTATGTAAAATGGTAGAAAACAATGTAAAGTTTGTAAGTTTGGATGTAACTCTCAAACTACTGAACCAATTCTAGAAATTCTTTCACGAATAGAAAGCTACGATATACCTGAGTGTCATAGGCTAAATTTTATTTTGTTCGATAATATTCACGAGCGGAAAGCTAGTTTCGTATAAAGTAGTATGAGAATGCTCAATAAATAGATTTTGAGTAAATATAAGGTGTAATATAATGGCGGAAGCATAACGTGCGGGACAATAAACAAACTTTTATTTTTCCAATATTAATTAAAAGTGGTATGGTTATCTTCACTGTCATTTTCGCGCGGACTCGCCGAATTCAGAGAAATTGCTGCCTTTTTTAATAAAAAAAATAAGATTCTATCTTTCCGAGACAATAGAGATATTTTTTTTAATCCCCGGTAAATTAATGAATAATTTCAAAACCTTATTACACCTAATTACCTTAATTGTGTCCTAAAGAAGACTGAAATAATCTTCCTAGTCAATTTCAATTACAATTTAAAAGTATGTAAGCCTTCCCTAAAACATGAGAAAGGGCGACATGGTATCCGCGATGTTTCTCAAACCATCGCCACAGGCTCGTAATCCCGGCAATCCTGGACCAGCGCTAATCCCGGACAAGTGGTCGCCTCAGGGGATCTCTGGGAACTATATTAACGATGCCCTTCTAATATCCCAAAACCATTAAGTATCAGAATTGCTTGAAGGAAATCTTAGCTGGGAAAGAAATCGTTTGATTATTGCAATATGAATGCATGGGATTTTAGTATCTATGGTTAATTGAAAGTAGGGGCGCATGCCTGAAGTCGTCCGAGAATCGTGGGAGGCTGAGATTGTAATATTTAGCACTCGTAATGCGGAATTAATTTGTGGCGGCCCTAAATAACTGGCGCGTTGAGATAAGCTGCTGGTCGTTGGGTCCTTAATCCAGTAATTATATGGTCTGTGGCAGCCCTTTCATAAAGAAAAGTTTCAAGTGTTTTAAATGGTTTTACATTTAGATTTATTTAAGTATATTTACATATTTTTTTCAAATTGTTAGCTTTCCCCGGCTTCGCCCGTGGATATTTTCGAACAAAATTTCTATTAGTGATTTTACTATAGTATGCATAAATCGGTTCAGATTTAGTGTATAGGTAAGTAGAGCTAAATTTCAAATTGTTCATTGACTAAGTTTGTTCCTACATTTTCTAATAAATTAACATTCTTAGACGTTACGTTTTTTAAGTTTCAGGAATTTCAGCTCAACTATGATGAATCACTTAGAACAATCTACATAGAACATGTCTGAGACCATGTCTGTTATTTGTTTGGGTTGTCTCTGTTTGGTATCCATTCTTCTTAGTCGTGGTGCTCTTGACAGAGCAGTCGTGGTCAATCATGGCGGTCCACAGTACGACGCACCTTGTATAGACTCGCCATGGTTAACTTTCTTGGTAAGAATAATCCAGTGGTTTCCCTTTGCCTTCTGAACCAGACATTTTGAGACTATTTAGGTCTTCAGGCTCGCTGTAGCCTCTTCTAGCCAGTTGCCTAGCTAGGTGTAGGTATAGTTTGGTAATATTATGTGTAAGTAGTTTTGGACAAAGTAGAAGAATATTTAGTGTTGTTCTTTAAAATCGGAGAAATGCAGGTTCATTTTATATTTTAATACGTAAAAATATCAAAATAATTATCATTTAGTTAAAAAAAACATGTAAATAGTGTGTAATTTATATTGAAGGGCGAAAGAGAGGGTTGTGTCACGGGGAGCTGCGGGGAGGGAGGACCGGGGGGGGGTCTACAGTAGCGACCGTGTTAAGTGCTACCAGTAGTAAAACCATCATAAACTTATGCCTGTTACATCTGTGTACAGTCGCAGCTGATGTTAGAGGTATCTATATCACAAAAACTGCAATGTGACTGTAGGTTTACATTTTTTTATTACTACATTGAATTAATTTCGCTGGGTACACTGGGGCCCAGAAGGCAAAGCAACCCGTGAAATTATAAATAAGATTTTTTTGATGTGTAACATCTCTCCCGCAATATATGGGAGTGATTTCATGAAAAGGGACGGAAGTGTGTAACAGAACAGGAAGCGCGGTCCAATAAGACATGGTGAAGAGGAAGGGTAATCAAGTGCAGAATCGATTAACATTCTCTTGAAATTAGCACTGAAAGCTTCACATATTTCGTTTTCATTTCTGTGACAATGGCGCCCAACACGTCTCGAGTGTACAAATTTTGAAATGTGATATAAAAAATTATCCTAAAGGATTTCCGGGATAACATCACGTCGATCCGTCGCTCTGAATATTTTGATGTTACTCTTTCTCATTTATAATATTAATTAGGATAAGCATACAACAGTTCCTGCAGGTGTACTAGACCACCCGTATTTGAGAGTGCTCTCAAGGAGGCACTTTTCTCAGCCTCACTCACCTCGTCTACCTATCTCTTGTCTACGTCAGATGCCTTCACGCTACTGAATACTGCATTAAAGTAATTGTTTATAAACATATAGCTATGGTTTGGTTACTCTATAATTAATATTTACAATAACTTATTTTTTTATATATAGAATAGAATAGAATAGAATAGAATCTTCACGGGTTGCTTTACAGCCGGCCCCAGGGTACGCAGCGGAAGACAAAGTCTTCCTCACTTTGCCGAAGATTTTTAAGGCTATACCTAATGAGTGGCCAACTCTGTTGAGGTATGTAGATGGAACAACCTCTTTGTACGGTTTGTCGGATAATGTACATAGATTTTTTATTATAAAAACCCATTGATACATGGTCGGATTTGAGGATGGAACCCGCGACTTCTCAGCTTATTTCGCTTAATACAATGTCTATTTGCTAGAATATATAAAAATAATCTATTTACGTAAGAATATTATAGTTATTTCATATAAATAAATATTTAATGCTTTTCGTTGGTGCCTACCAGGCATCACTTGAGAACGGCTGGACCGATTTGCCTAATTTTGTTTTAAATGTTCGTAATAATCTGAATAATGTTTTTGTGGAAAGAATCATTGGAATAGTTGACCGGAAATTGGAAAATTCGTGAAAAACTGAAAGTGCTTTTTTCTATGGGATTTTTGCATGAACTCAAGATGATAGGGGGCGGAAGACAGGGGATGAAAGTTAATATTGTGCGGAAGAAAGCTGGGGCGGAGAGCTAGTCTATAATAAATTAAATTGAAATGTAAAATAAAAAAGAATAGGGGTGTAGACAGTAAAAGAAAATAAATACACAATAATATTTTTTATATAGTTTATAACGTATAATCACTGAAAATAATGTTTATTTATTTGTTTAATTAATGTACTTTTTTATATCAAAAAAAAATCATAAATTGATACTTCCGGTCAGGTGACCGCAAACGGAAAGTGACGTCACTATATCCTAAATGTCAAATAAATAACCACAGACTAGTAACTATATTATAATAACTGCCTGTCAATCTGTCAGTGACTAAGTTATTTCCTTGTTATTTTATCTAATCTGTGACCAATATTTTGTTGTTTTACTAAATCGATCAACGTTTTCGCGGTAATTTGAATTATAAAATTAAAAACATGATTTTTTTTAATGAAAATACAAATTAAAAAAATTCTTGATATTTTATTATGTATAGTAAACCTTACAGCTATAATTTAAAAGTATTTAAAAAAATTGTCTACTCCCCTATTTAAAGCAATAAGAAGAAAAAATATGTACCTACATATTATCTAAGTAGGTACCTACCAGTAAGGACACCCCACATTTTCAGAATTAGAAAAATTATATAATATTTTTCTTCTTATTTTTTCTGTATGATCGTTAAAAATCATTAAAGAAAATCAGCAGTTCCAGACAGTATACCTACATATAAGAAAGGAAAGTTTTATATTATTTTCACGCGGACGAAGCCTAGCGCAGGGAGCATACGCCAAATAATATACAGTCATAGAAAACTTATCACTTATAGGCATCTCAATAAAAAAATTAAACAAAGCATTTCTTAGTAACGTGTTAACGACTCACCACCATAAAACACCAAAATTTGACCCAATAAATGTTTAGACACTTGATTAAGAGGGGACCTTGGGTAAACAGTTCGTGGGTGGTCGCGGTGGCCTGGGTCTAAAGGATCGCTACCGAAGAATCTTGTCAAAGTGACTTTGCATTTAAAGAACGGCTTGATGACTTGCGATTTTATTTTGGAGAGAATATGTTGAGTTGTATCGCTAGTAGTTATATGTGGCCAAACATGTTATATACTTATTAAATCTCCTACATTTTCAATAATTATTTCTGCTTCGAGTATAATCTGAGAATATTTGTTTTCTTTCGGGTCGGGCTGCCTTACAACTCCTAGGGTACCCAGCGGATGACAAAGTCTTCCTCTTTTAGCTGATGGTATTTGAGGCTATACCTAACGAGTGGCCAGTTCTGTTGAGGTATATTTAGATGGTATATCGAGTATAATAAAATTAGGAAACCTAAAATATAAATTAAATTAAAACCTACACCACACAAATACTTAAATAAAAATTAAATGCTGTCTATTTGGTAAGCGATAATGGCTGGACCGATTTGGCATTTTTTTTAAATGTTTGTAATAGTCTGAATAAGTAAAATTTGAAAAGGAGTCTGGAAAATTTGAAAATTCGGGAAATACTGAAAGCGCTTATTTCTATGGGATTTTTGTATGAACTCCGCGGGCCAAGCCGGGGCAGAAAGCTAGTTATAAATAAAATATTTGTTTTAGGAACTCCGATGACTGGCCTATAGCGTCGAGAACATTAATTACGTTACCCTTTTGATTTTTTTTCTTTCTTCACGGTTGCATTATAGTACAGCTCCCGAAACCGTGTACACAGTAGTCTCAGGGTAGCCAGCGCAAGACCAAGTCTTCCACTTTTAGCCGAAGGTATTTGTGAGGCTAAACCTTTTGCATTTTTATTATTAAAATTAATTATGATGTAGTACGGATTCTTTTACGTTGAAAGCATGAAAAATGAAAGATAGACTAAAAAGGTTTATTAAATATGGCTGAAGTGAAAGGAAATGCTGGCAGAGGACGACCTAGGTGTACTTCTATTGAACATATACAAAATGTATTGATCGATGGCAATATTAAAAGTATCCGAGCATGTATGAAAGGTATGATGAATATAAAAGAAGCGAAAAAGGTATGTCTGGACCGTAGCAAATGGCATTCGATTGTCTCTGCCTACACCTCTTGGGATAAAAGGCGTGATGATAGATTCTTTTAACAAGTGTAAATAAATTTATTTGGTTTTTATCTAAACCAATAACCACTAAGACGCTGCCGCGGTGTACTGATTATTTCTTGAGTTTCATTATATCCAAATAATAATTAGGTACGAACGACATCTTAGATTCTACAATAATAATAATTTTCGACGGTTATTAACGGAATGGCATCATTCAGATAACTGGTTAATAAACCTTTGTGTAGTCCTAAATCAACTATAGGATTTTTGTTTATATTTTCTTTGCAAATCAGTAACGCACGAGTACCTAGTAGCGGGAGCACTTAATTAAATTAAAACCAAATATTAAAAAAAGAGACGCGTGTCTGGCACGGTGTTGTGGTTTCATTGTATGAAGTGAGTGAACATACCGACTAAGACCCTTAAGAGTTAAGAGGTTCACATAGACTGTAAGTTTGTTTATATTGCCAAATAATAGGTTATTGTACTTCAAAATTGTTTATTTTAAGTCTTGTTTTGTAACTTAAGCTTTCCGATTTTATTTCGGGGTTTTTTAACACAACTGAAGTAGGGTTTCATCAATACATAGAGGTATATTTATATAAATACTTATTTGTCTCTGATTTTTGTAATTTTAATATTTTTCAACACCAAATCCAACTTTTTTTTCTTTCTTCACGGGTTGCCTTAACTTCCGAAACCGTGTTACAGTTCCAGGGTACCCAGCGGAAGACCAACTTAACGTTTTAAAACATTGTTATATGTCTGCATAAGAAAAAAACAAATTGGTACTTACGATAAGATAATAATAATAAGGTTTGCTAATAATTTTTTGGGAAGGCATTTTTTTAAATGCTTGTCAAACTTATTCATAGTCTAATAAGAATGCGCCCTATAACATAATCAACACACCTTGATGCCTCAGACTAACACCTCAGTTAATTGTATCGTGACCAGACGCACTAGTCACCCCAATAATGTGAGGTAACCCTCAAACGAATTGGAGTCCGTTAAATTAAGGGGAAAGTCCACTAGCAGATAATATTTTTGTAGTTTTTTAACAAAAATATATTGGAGATCGTTTTTTGAACGAAATACTTTTATAATAAATAGAGATTTAATTCATAATTTAGTAAATACTCCTAATATATATAAAATTACTATTATCCGATTTGAAAAAATCTTCTTATATTTGATACCCCACCCCAATACTTGAGGAAGGTTATGCTATTTAACATCACTCTACCTACCTAAAGGGATGAATTATATTCCTAATACAACGCGTACGAAGTATAATATAAAAATAAGAAATCAATCCAAACCCGCCATAGGCGCCGTAGCGCAGACAGAATACATTTAGTACATGGCCGTAGCAAAAATCGTAGCTGCATTCCCTGGCTGATTCGTTGAGCGAGAAAAGATCTATTCGCTCTTTTGTCTAGGCGATCTTTGGAAACCAACGAACCTGAAGATTCTGCACCAATTGGAACAAGCTTTTTATTCTATTTCTTACATAAAAATATACACTAGTGGATACCGAGCTTTACATTTAATATTAACAAATCAGGATATCTATATTACTTAATTTTATACTTTAAATACTACGCGTTAAGGTGCAATATTGCTCAAATGTGAAGCATTTATTGGAAAACAATTTACCATTGTAAGCTACCCTCTCTCCCACGTTCCTCCCTCAATTATCCCTCACATTAAAATAATACTTGTAAAAATATAATTATAATCAAATGCGCGTGTTAGTGCTTCCGATGAGCGATTGAGCTTTTTTATTTCCATTATAATTTAGAAGGAGGGAACTGACTGTCCGATTTGACAACGAATTGTATACTGCGCATATTAATTTGTAATTTATTAGAAACTGGGATATGTTAAATTTATACAGCTGTTAGTTTTGTATGACTTGCAATATTGATGAAAATGGCGCGTGTCGAATTTAGGTACTCATATCTACACCTACCTAGTTAAATAGTGATACCTAGGAGTTTGTGGAACGAACTTTCGTCGCCGATAATTCCTGAAATCTCTCCTCTGAAAGGTTTTTTTTTTAATAAATGAAAACAATTAGATGTGCTTGATATTTTTATTAAATTTTATTAAGACGTCCATTTTACAAAAGCCAACGAGCAGTACCTAATACATTTGCATCCCCCTTTATTACCTTAAAAAAAACAATTATTACTATGGGGAGCTGGCCTTGGACACTACATTTTACAAATGGCGCTCATTTATACATTAGGTACATTTTTTTTTCTTTCTTCGCGTGTTGCCTACAGCTCCCGAAAACCGTATTTAGATTCCAGGGTAGGTACCCAGCGGAAGACCAATCCGACCAACTCGTTTAGCCGATGGTATTTGTGAGGCTATACCTAACGAGTGGCCAGTTCTGTTGAGATGGAAAAGCCTCTTTGTCGGATTGTGTACATACATTTTTAATTAAAAACCCATTGGTAGGTTAGGTAGGTACCTACATGACCAGGATCCGGGATCGAACCCGTTCAGACGTCTTAACCACTCGGCCACCGACGCACCTTTGTATCTATACCTACTAATATTACAAATTTAGAGTATTTAACGTAAAATACTATTATTTAAATCGTAGATCTTAATAAAAAATGCATGATATATTAAGATGCAAGCTTCGAATGCAAGGATCTTCCTCATCGACCTCATCCTAAACCTTCTTACTCCTGCCTGTCTACCCCGAGTGTTAGATAATAAATACATCATACTATATTTTTCATCTAGTATAATTTATATATAAACGAGCATTCGATAAATCTCAAAAGATCTTCAAAAAATAAAAATAAACCAGGAAAAACTATTTGAACGTTCTCCATTGATATATCAATAATTCATTGGACTATGGTCATGTGTGGTGTAGATATAAATATCTAGCCCCCTTGTTCCGCACGACGGCAGTAATCAAATTATACAAATTGCACATACAATATTCATCGTACTAGTGATGTACCACCAGTATCGATTATGCCTTTAATTTTTCTTAAAACCTATAATACCTACCTAAGTACCTAGGCTAGCGTGAGGCATGCGTGACTAAAATTTGAGGATTTGTATGTTCATGACATGTGGAAGCCTGAATTAAGATATATATAGAAATTTAGTTTAGTGCAATGGTCAGTGGTTATATGCCTATGCATATTT
This sequence comes from Nemapogon koenigi, assembly GCA_963924495.1. Classification (NCBI taxonomy): domain Eukaryota; kingdom Metazoa; phylum Arthropoda; class Insecta; order Lepidoptera; family Tineidae; genus Nemapogon; species Nemapogon koenigi. The sequence continues at coordinate 7,882,461 of OZ004647.1, read as the reverse complement.
TTTGAATTAAAACAAATATTTATTAAAATAAACATTTCAAAGCGTAGGTGTAAGTACAAAGTGACCTGGTATATTAATTTAAACTAGGCGTGGGCAACCTTTGAGTAGTCGCGGGTCACATTTTCATATATGTTTATGAAATTGCTGGCCATTTGTACAGTAGGTAAGCAGCGACGCGGGCTATTTAATTTTTAGTACTACATACTATAATTATTCAATACCTATAAGTAAAATAATTTCAAATAACGGCTAATTTCGACTTTTCTGTCTGTCCGATTTTTAATTGCTCCGTGGCCCGGAATACAATAATTGATGGCGAGCCGTAGGTTGCCCATATATGATTTAAAGAATTCAATTCCGCATGTAAAGTTTCTTATTTTGAAGATTGTGTTATTTTAAACAAACAAACTAAGTATGTACGTCTATTTTTTTGTTTTTTAAGCAATAGGTACATTATTTATTTTAAAATTAGTACAAGTTACCTACATTTTCAAAGATTTGTCGTCAAACTATATTGTGACTTCATCGTCTAGCTAGGTCAAAGATTCTTTCTACTCCATGGTAAATACTACCAATTTGACCCATAAGTAAAATAGAAATATTGAAAACCTACATAAAAAAAACACATGGCTATTAGAAAATTATTTACTTCATCGACATATTGAACTTTATTTTGCACATCCCTATTCAGAGTACTTTATCGACAAGTGTGTTTAATTCATGTTCAATAATGAGGTCGGACTTTTTAGCGCTCGTCCAGTCGCGGCGCCGAATTGATTTGTGCCCAATTTATGACATTGCGGTAACAGTAATTATTTATAAGTTCACTATTATAATAATGACATAATGGTGAAGCTTTTTGATTTTTCTTTGTTGAATTAATTTAATTAGTATGAAAGGATTTCTTTGCACTGATCCACAATAGAAATGGGAAATTCTTTGTATAACCAAATGCTACTTTTTTAACCGACTTCGAAAAAAAAGAAGGAGAAGGTTCTCAATTCGGACCGTATTTTTTTTATTTTATTTTTTTTATTTTTTTTATTTTTTTTTGTATGTATGTACATCGGTTACTCCGCCAGTTGTGAACCGATTTTGATGGTTTCTTTTTTAATCGACATCGATTTTTTAATTCTTCCGGATTGGTCCCATTTTTATCTCATAAAAATTGGTTCTTTAGTTTTTCAGAAATTTTGAAAAAACTGACCTTATAAGTCAATTTTTCGTAATATCTCGATTTTGACGACTTATTTTTTTAAGGATATAATAATTTCTTGACATTATCTCACAGTCATATGACGAAAATCGGTTCAGTAATTTTTCAGAAATTCTGTAATTTGTCTCTGTTTACTGCTGAAAATTATATCAGAGAAAAGCCTTAGCAACGGTTGCTATTGACACGAATTTGTCAATTTTCGTATCGACGGTGGTCTAGCGGCTAAAGGTATGGGATGCAGCGCAGGATGCACATTGATCGAGGTTCAAATCCCATCCGCCGCAGTATTTTTTTTAATTTTCCATCATTTTTTTTTTTTAGTTGCGTTATTATTTATTTCTCAGGGCAACAAAATCACTTAAAAGGGAAAAATAAACCTTTTAAAAAAAAGTGTACCGACTTCAAAAATTTGCACTGAAAAGTAAGAAATAATAAAAATTTCGTCGTAGAATTGGAAGACGGTTGGTGCCAAATTAGAAATAATTTAGTACCCAAATTCACTAATCTAGATCATTCATTAGGAACCTACGATCATCAGTACAAACACAGATAACATTGAACAGGTCTTTATGTCCCTAGATGTTTACTTAATTATGTATCCTAATTTGGCACCAACCGTCTTCCAATTCTACGACTAAATTTTTATTATTTCTTACTTTTCAGTGCAAATTTTTGAAGTCGGTACACTTTTTTTTTAAAGTTTTATTATTATTATTATGCAACGTATTAGCATAGCCAACAGCGAGGAAACGTGTACGTTACGCCAGCAAGAAAGTGTCTCCTAGAAGGATATGAGTAGAACGTACATTTAGAGCGTTATCTGCTGGAAATGTGCGCCGCATATTAAATTTGTGTGTCCTGTCGTTTTTGAAAAAATAAAAAAAAACAGTTCCTGCTGGAGTAACGTTGTTCCAGCAAGAAAATTCTAAACGAATGATCGGAGAGAGATGGCACTTTACCGCAGGACATTGATTTCGAGAAGGTTTTCTACTTTTGATTAGGTAGATATCTACCCTATAGGTTCACTGTGTTTTTTAATAATATTTTAATTTTGCAAGTAGGTATATATTAATTAATATTGTTTTAATAAATAAATTGTACCTATAACAAAAAAAAAACAAACCAAAAGCTAAATTTTCTCCCAGCAGTGGTAATTTGTGAAGTAAATAATTTGATTTTATGAAATCATGATTTGAATGGAAATAAACTCGGCAATTTATAGGAACAATCTTTTACTGTTATATTATATTATATTTTATTAATAAAATGTTGAGTTTCGCGAGATTTATAAATATTTGTATCTAAGTAGGTACCTAACTAACTGATGACAGCGGGAAAATGCAGCCAGTATTCTTGCCACTATTCCATGCGGACTGGTTTATTTAGTTATTTATTAATTTTAGGGTTTTTATTTTGTTATGTGTAAATAATTTGCTAGTAATGATTTGTTTAATATAATATAACAACTAAAAAAAATTATTGAAAAATTTAGGTGTACAAGGTCTACAAGGCTAGTCCACGCTTCGGGTGACCTGAAGGCTGGCTCTTATCTCGCTCAAAGGATCAGTTTAATCATTCAGCGAGGTAACGCAGCCAGAGTTTTGGGAACCATGCCACTTATTTATTATTGTACATTTAGTTAGTTGTAAAAAAAAACTAGCAAAAGTGGACACAGTTAAATGGTGTCTCCTATGGCCATATCGTAAGGTATAAAAGCCGTGAAGATATGTGTGGGTGTTTTGGATCAAAACGACCAAAGGCTAGGATAAAGTCCACAAGTGAATTCAGATTCCCCTCCAATAATTACTACGATAACTTAGTCAATTAAATAGCCCATTAAACATTTGTAAACAAGTGCTAAAAAATTGAGATAAGCACCTTTTTATAATGATAAGTATCGCCAGGATCCACCAGTCCACCTAGTGTTCCCACAATGAGGGGTCAACGACGGATGTTCTCACAGAGGCGAGCGACACAGAGCCACGTGTCGACGGGTGTTCACCCTATTTTCTACTGTTTTTATTGAAAATATGAGGAAACAATACCCTTGTTTTATTTTAAATTGGTCTCGTGTTAGTGGGGTTAAAATGCAATTGAACTGGCAATTTTGTTGTTCAAGGAAATGCTTCGGTTTTTCTATTTGAGAAGCATATGTGAATGTTTTACTCGAAGCGTCCCCTAATCATTAAAGGAATATAGTAAGTAATGTGAAATCTCAATTCTTTACCCTTTTGCTCGCGTCCTTTCCCGATGCTTGAAGTGAGCTGTAGGTAAAGCAGTTGAGCAGAAAACTGTCTCATATACAGGCGTCTCAGAAGAAAAAAGTCCTATGGCGATTTTTCAATCTGACATATATATACCTTAAATTAATTATTAATTAAATTAAGTAGCGAGTTTTAGCAGGAGTCTATTTGCAATCGTCTTCTAATTTTTTTTATGACTTCTTGTTGGCTACCAGAGGGTGGTACGATCGAAAAACGCCAAAGGACTTCGTCTCACCCTATCCACCCCTTTCAGCTGTCCTTGACTTTTAAGACGCCCTGTATAAGGTAGTCAATGCATTGTAATAAGAAAATTCAAAATAAAACCGTTGATGATGTGTTAATAAAAATTTAATAAATCAAAATTATTCAGTATTAATTATAAAACTATGACAGCAAGCAATAAATATTTATGTAAACATACCGAGTATTGTTACAGATCTACCAAAACTAAACAAAACTAAAATAGTTAACAAAGAAACACATTATACTTAATAATTTTTAATGTTTAGTAATGTCATTCATAACTAAAAAGTCAATTCGTTAAAAAAAATGTTTATTAAAAAAAATTTAGACACTTCTTAGCTATCGCGTACTTATTAATTTTTATATTTATGAAATAGCCTACTATGAACTCAATAACAATTTCTAGAATTCCGTAGACAACTAGGAAACATTTTTTTTTAAATAGAATGGCACAAATTTTGCGAATTTCCCTAGCTAGAGTATTTATAGCCGTCGGATAGGCCAGCAGTAACAGCCAGTTGCTGGCTTTATTTACTGGCCTTGCGGACGGACATAATTTTAATTTTACTTCTCATAAACAATAAGGGCGGACGAACCACAAGTTAAGGCACCGATTTTTATTATTCATACTATAAATCTTACAAAATACAGAACAAACCATGGATATCAAATAGTAAAAACCGCATTGTTTCCAAAATATACGTGATATCCGAATTTTGGGATATCTTCGTAACATCAAAATATTTACCTTTATTTTTTAACAACCTTTACATCTCCCGAAACCGCGTTACGGTTCCAGGGTACCCAGCGGAAGACCAAGTCTCCCTCTTTTAGCCAATGGTATTTGTGATGCTAACGAGTAGCCAGTTCTGTTGAGGTATATTTAGATGGAAACGCCTCTAAGTAGTTGTCTGATTATGTACATAAGTTAATAATTGTTTAATAAAAAATATTTATCTATACCTACTAATATTATAAAGAGGTAAAACTACTGAACCGATTCTAAAAAATATTTCACTAAGAGAAAGCTACGATATCCCTGAGTGAGTGATAAGCCATACTTTATCGAAAATATCTACGGGCGAAAAGCTTGTAGGACCTATATAATTAGCTTAATTTTGAAAAGCTTTGGCTGTCTATGGTTTATTATTCTGTATTCTGAGCTAGTGTGGTGTGATAACATTACAAACAAATGTCCTTCCTAATAAAGGTAGTTGAACAACTATTTAGTTATAATATGTTTGTCTCCCTCTATCATATTAAAGATCAGACATAAATGTGTATAATTTAAAATAGGATCATGTGATTTTAAAGGTAATTATAACTGACTTCATGCTTCTTAAATAGCAATTTAAGACTTGAAACTATTTATTTTTAACATCAGTAAAAATATGTCCACTACCAATAGGTAAATAATATTATAATATAATACTTCAAATTTATATCAAAGTTTTAACATTGGTTTATACACTAAAGAGTCTAAAGATATGTGCATAAGTATACTTTTCGAAGCCCCAAACACTCTAATATCACTTTAAATGTAAATATATTTAGTTTAAGATAATTTTCATAAAAATAACTAAAGTAAGGTGACTTGGGGGGTAACACCGAAAATGGGGTAACATCGAAAAACTTCATTTACGCTTTATATAAAAAACATTTTTTAGTCTGGTATAGGTACCGGCAATTAACTAGAACATCTGTCACTTACTGCGCAGTACAAAATCTTAAAATAAATAGGTATTTGTACTGCGCAGTAGATGACATATATTCAAGTAAATTGCCGGGAATTATAACCATCGTCACTACCTAACATTATTTCGTTCCCCACCTCACTTCTATGGTGTGGTTGTGTTAAATTTGAGTTTTTATGAGACGGTGTTTTTTCAACAAACTATTGACATACCTATCCGATCTTTACCCATCGTATCGTATTTCTCATCCAGGTGAGTTAGAATTATTTTTTCTAGTTTGTTGTGCTCGTAATAATATTTAGTAATGGACCTTCGTGCTTGAAACTAATTTAATATAATCGTTAAAGATTTATTTTAACTTTCGATCTTATACCTCCTAATATACACGTGAAAGATCGGAACATGAATCTTCCGGTCTTACCCCAATTTAAAATCGTATAGGATGAGTCAATGGTTCTCAAATATTTTTGTAGTTATAGTCAATATATCACTATTTCCATGTACTAAAGCTGCTAAATATGTTAAGTACACAATATGTATGTATGTACTTACTATTTGTTCCATTCGAGTTATAATAATGTTAAAGTAAAATACATGAAGCGGAAGGTTATTTAAAACAAAATAAAGGTAGCATTTAGGTAACTATAACAATGTTTCAGGTACACTATACCACGTAATTATTGTAGGAAATCACTACGCGCGACATGTTATACAGCAGAGGACATGCAGTCAGCGCTACGCAGTATTCAAACAGGACAAACAACTTTGTACGCTGCAGCACAAACGTATAATATACCAACCAGCACTCTTCACGATCGCTTAAAAGAAAAAACTGAAATAATTAGCAAAACTTTAGGTAGATCAACAGCCATTCCTTATAAAATAGAAGAGAGATTAGCAAACGCGCTAATTATTTTGGAAAAGTGGGGGTTTTGGCTTATCACGAAAGGAATTTATACTCTTGACCGGAAAAATTATTGAGATTAATAAAATTAAAACTCCTTTTCGAAATAATACTCCAGGGCCGGACTGGGTCATTAATTTTAGAAAACGTCATGGTCTTTCAATAAAGAAAGCACAGAGTTTGGAATATGTAAGACGAAAAATGACTGACCCGTTTGTGATAGCAGAGTATTTTGATTTGTTGAAAGGAACGTTAGACGATCTTGATCTGCTGAACAGTCCCAATCGAATTTGGAATCTCGATGAAACCTCGATATGCCTTGATCCAACATAACAAGAGTACTCGGAAAGAAAGGAGCGCCATGTTCCCGAACTACATGTGGCACGGGAAAAGACAACATCACAGTGCTAACTGCTGTAAACGCTAAAGGGGGAAAGTTGGACCCATTAATCATATTTAAGGGAAAATATGTCTGGGACCAATGGATGGCTGAGAAGAAAAATGAACACGAATTTGAGCTTTCCTACGCAGCAAGTAAACGAGGTTGGATGGAGACTGATACCTTTTTTAATTACATGGAAAAAGTGTTTATCCCAGCGTTGGGTAATGAGAAGCCGGCATTGGTTGTATACGATGGTCACATATTAAATGTCGATATTAAAGTAATAGAGTTAGCAATAAAACACAACATCACAATATTAAAATTACCGTCTCACACATCTCATTTATTACAACCCCTAGATATTAGTGTCTTCAAGTCATTTAAAACTGAATTAGACGCTAAACTGGTACGATGGCAGCGTCAAAACATTGGAGTGAAGTTGCCTAAAAAGAGTTTTTTGCTGAAATATGGAATACTACAAAACCAGAGATAATACGCAGCGGGTTTAAGGCAGCTGGCATATTTCCATATAATGCTAATGTAGTAACTACTGATAAATCATAATAAAAGCTATTATTTAAAGGAGATGTCTGCAACAACAGTGCCATGTTCAGCCCTACAAAATCCAATAAACCTCAGTAACTAGTGTATAAATGTAATCAACATTTGCTTATGTTCATCTCCTCGCGAGTCGTTTGTTGATGTTCAGCTTTTAAAAGACAACAGATATGCTGAAGATAATAAACCATTTATTGCACAAGACAAAAATGATTTGCCAAGTTGTCTACAATCTACTACAAGACAAGAAACCCATTCTAATTTATTAGGCAAGTCTTCTAAAATAAAAATAACTTCTAACATTCTAGTGAATTACACATTTGAAGAACTACTTCTTCAAGAGGTACAACAGAACAAGCAAGCAAACAATAAATTGAAGAAAAGACGGGTGCCGGGGCCGAAGTTATCACTAAGTCAGCATTACAAATTAAATTAGTTGCAGGAAACAAAGAAAAAACCAAACATGCTAGAATCCAGCAAGAAACACACAACAAAGAAAATGTACGAATTGGCAAAGATATTCCAAAACCAAGTCATTAAATCAAAAAAGCGGAAAGAAAAGAAAATACAAAAACGTTCCTTGTTAAAACGTAAAATGAGTTATAGTAAATCTTCTGAGGAGCCAGATGTACAAATGAATTTAGGAGAAGAATCCGAATATGAAAACATCGACCAATATATTAATTCATGTTTAAGAGAACAAGAAGAAATAGAATATATTGAACCTGTAGTGAAATATAATAGTGGGGGTTTTGACATAGAGTATTATACACCAGAGCGTAAACAACTAGAAGAAAAAGATTGGATTGTGGCAAAGTTTGCTACAAAAAAAACTGTTAAATATTTTGTAGGCCAAATAATATCAATAGATAATAGAATTCCCACTGTTAAGTTCTTAAGAAACGTAAAGGAATCCAAATTATGTAATGAAATATTATTTTCTTACCCAAATGTTGATGATATTTATGAAGTAAAACATTTAGATGATATTATTATAGTATTACCTATACCAGAAATATCACGCCGGGGCCAAATTATATTTAAAGATATTAATTTGAGTAACTTTAATATACAATAATGATAAACATGTGATTTTTTGGAAATCATGTAATAAGTAATGCCGTTTCATATGCCTATTAGAATTTTTATATTAAAAGATAGTTTTAAGTTTTTATTCATTTCGATGAAGTAATTAAATAATCTTTTTTTTTTGTTTTGGGCTATTGAGTTTTATTTTCATTTTGACATTACCGTGTATATTTAAAAGTAATATAATTTAAATTACATTTTAAATATTTTCTAATAATGGAATAATTTTGTTTGTGCCACAAATTTTTATTTTTAAAGTTAACGTGATATTTAGTTAATGATATCTTAAGTTTAAAATATTTCATAATTATAAAATAGTTTATGATTTTATGTAGTTTAAATTATCAAAGTTCTGTTGCATTTCAAATTTCACATGTGAGTTAATTATATAATGGCCATATATTTTATTTGGATTACTTATTATTTGTATTTTATAGGTTGTTTATTATTTTATAGCATGATTAAGTTTGAGAATCTCAGTATTATTTATTGTAAAACGGGTAAGTTCGGAATATTAAAAGTACATATTTAATTGTTTCTCAGTTTAACATCACCTTTTTTGTACTAAGAAAATAAGTTTATATTAAAAAAAAACGCTAAATGATAGGAAAATAAACCAAAGATCATAATGAAAAACAAAAGAAGTAGAACATATGGCGAACTTACCCCGTCACCTTCCGAAGTTAACCCATTACTGTTTTTATTATCTGCCTATAAATAATTGATTAAATTTTATATAAATATGTGTAATTTTAGCAATAAAATACTTAAAGTATCAACAATGTTTTTTTTTCTTTTTAGGAACATATAATGGTTTTTTGCTAAGTGTTTTGATATTCAATTACTAAGGGAAAACATAACACTCTGCTCATGTCATTAAAAAAGCTTCCGCTCTTTCCCCAAGTCACCTTATATTTTTTTTATTGCCTTATTTGGTAAACAAACTTTGCATGTCTTTTTTAAATAAGTTATCAATTAAAATTCTTAAAAGACGTAACATTTTTACATAAAACCTATTTTACATTTGGAGAACTAATAATAATATTTTTAAAACTCTTATTTAAAAATTTTACAATAAAAAGATTTACCAAATAAGACAAGTAAAAAAAACACTTTAATTTATAATTTTGAGACATGTGATTAATTGTGACAGTTTTCCACATCTTATATCTAAAAAAATATTTAATGAGCAAAAGTGAAAAACATTAAAAATAAAATCATGGTATTAGGGTTGTTTAAATAATAATTATCTTATAATAATTGAAATCCAGTTTTTTTTTTAAGTTTCTAAATATTAAATGTTTCTCTAAAAACACATATATCTATAACTATGGACAGGTAAGAAAAAAAAGCAGGTAGGTATGCTTTAACAATCATAAATAAAAACACCTCTCTTAACCTACTGGGCATAGTTATTACATATCATACTATGCTACATTATACAAAATTCTAAACCTAAAGTGTCAATATGCAAACATTCAAAGAAAAAAAAATCACAATTATTAGAGAGCAAACATAAATTCGTCAAACATTATTCACAACCAAACAAAACAAACAAATCACATAACTTGCATAATAAAATAATGTCTTAAAGTGTCAAATATATAAGAATAAAATTAAATCCTCTAGATTTATTGCTAAAAATATAGTTTTAATGGTTAAAAAAGTTTCAAAAGCTAAATTAAATTGTGTAAATATTTTTTAAATATTAAATCATTTATTTGTATGTTAAATTCTTGCTACATTCAGTTTCATTATACTTTTCTTCTCTTTGGTATCAATGAATACAATTATTATCAATTTCATAAGGTCATTTTATACTTATTGTTATTTTTAAACTGAAAATAAGATTAATAATTTACGTAAAGTACTACTAAGTAACATTAGACAAGATAATGTGTCACTTTAATAGTGACAGAATGTTAGTACAACATATATATGGGAACCACGTTCGTACACAATCAAGTACGCGCGGTAAAATAAACATTATAAATAATTAAATCGGTAGTCAATAATAGTGCATTATGATACAAGTGAGCTAAGTTGGTCGTTACAGTCGAGGCCGGATTTGCGGCCCGAGCCGCGAAGCGAGGGCGTAATGAAGCCGAGAGTGTAATTAAAAATGCTCACGCTTGTCATACCACGTTTTTCAACACACTTGTGAGGAAAAAAACATAAATATATTTTTTTAATACTTTTATTATTCTAATTAAAATAATTTTTGGAACTTGTTTTTTACTTTTCAGTTATTTTGTAAATAGGCTTTTGTTTATTCAATTAATTATTACTTTTTTTAATGACTTGTCAATTCTAATCTAAACTACCTCTTTTTTTTCTATTAAAGTAAAATGAATGATTTGATAACATAAAATGTTTATTTATCATATTTTTAATAAAGTATCAACTTATTAATTAACAAAAAAGTTTACTTAAAATTTTTAGATATACAAAATTTGCTGAAAAAAATTTGTAAAGTAAAAAGCCCACGTGTTTTATATGCTACTTATGTATCAGAAAACGATGAAATAACGAGATCTTCCTCTTTTAGCCGATGTTATGAGGCTATACTAATATTATAAAGAGGTAAAGTTTGTAAGTTTGGATGTAGGAGGGCTAATATCTCAAACTACTAAACCGATTCTAAAAATTCTTTCACTAATAGGAAGCTACATTATCACCGAGTGCTATAAAGGTTATATTTTATTTTGCCTGGTTTGAAAATATCTACGGGCGAAGCCGGGGGCGGAAAGGTAGTTAATATATAGTTACATTATTAAATATACTAAAGTAATAAATTTTACCGCGCGTACCTCATTCTTGGACCTCTATAGTTTTGTTTACAAAAAAAATTTGCAAATAAGTACATGACCGGCTATACTTTCTATTTTGTATAGAATACACTGGGAATTTCCAACATTATTGATAATAATAAAAACTTGAAATACATGAGTACATGTGATTAAAGCGTAAAATAATGAGTATTTAAACTATACTATAAAATCTACCATGTTTCTGGTACTTTTAATTTCCGTCTATTATAATTTCTAGCAGAGTACTGTTACCATATTAAAAACGAGAGCAGTATGGTAACTTCATACAAACTCACTTAACATCTGTACACAACCACTGCTGATTCTTATTTGACTTAGGGAGAGTTCCCTCTTGTTCTATTCTATTCTTTCTATGATAGAATATTCGCATAGAACGCCTGTTTACATTAGGTTATATTAAAATAGAGTGTTTGTGTACAGATAGGTTATGCTGTGCAAGCGCAAATATGCAAAGGTGGCCACTAATTCGTTCAATGTGTGGCTTACTTTAGTTTGTATCAAGCTATCACACTGTCCTCATTTTACTATGATGATTTTTATCCAAAAATCCACCCCAATAATTCCCGTATCCTAGAATCAGTCAATAAAAAATCCTCAAAATTCTCCCCGGAACAACCATCAGCAACACAAAACAGAACAACTCTTTAAATAAACCGTTCAACGTTCGCTACAAATCCGTGACAGGTCCGAAGACGACTGTCGTATTAGAGTTGACGCTGGTCCGGCGGGTGCGCGTAGTTACTTCTTGGCCGGCGTCACTCGACGGCAGAGATTCTGGCCCGTTGGCCGTTGACTGGTGACCGTTGAATTTCGACCTCAGTTGCGTCACTAGTTGCTCAAGTCTGGAAAATATGGTTTATTATCACAAATAATGTCAAAATGAGGACTGTATTACAAGTGCCACGCGTATATAAAAGATTACGATAATTCTGTAATTTTTTTTATCTACGTATTTTTTAAATATATAATTATTATTAAATATATAATTGGCATACAATATTTCCTAACTATCATCCCGCGAAAACAATGAAACCAGGGCGAGTTTCGGTACAAATATCTCTATCTAATATATAAAATTCCCGTGTCACAAGTTAGTTGCCATACTCCTCGGAAACGGCTTGACCGATTTTTACATCGATGGATTTTTATGATTTTTTTTGTGTATTTTCGTTAGGGCCTATGATCAGGACATCAGGGGTGCGGTAGTCGATCCTCTACCCCAGGCCGGCTTTGATTGGCATACAATAAGATAAATACCAACTTGAGAGTACGTTCCTCGGCCATTTGTTTAGCAGTGCGCATATCAGTCAGGTCCTTACGAAGTCGCGCGCATTCTGTGTCCGTCTCACTGTTGATATTGCCGTTGGTTTCTGGATGCTCCACACTGCAAATAAATAATTAAATAGGTTTCGATTCCGGATCCCGGTCATGTACCAATGGGTTTTTTAATTAAAAACTTATGTACATAATCCGACAAAGAGGCTTTTCCATCCAAATATACTTCAACAGAACTGGCCAATGTTAGGTATAGCCTCACAAATACCATCGGCTAAACGAGGGAGACTTGGCCTTCCGCTGGGTACCCTGGAACCGTAACAAGGTTTCGTGACTACTGAACGGATTTCGTCGCGCGGTTTTGTCTTTTAAATAGGTTGATTCACTGGAAAGGTTTACAAGTATTAAACGTGGAACTATCATGTATAGGAGGTGAGCATTAACAGTGTAAGTGAATCAAGTCGGGAAAAAGTTAGCCCAGCGAGTTATCATGGCGTATGCTCTCTAATCCGTGAGAGATATAACAAAATGAGCTAGAAAAGGATCTACAAAAAAGTCTGCGGTAGCATATATCTATCTATAATAGATAAGTAGTAATAACCGATGTTGTACTGTACCCGTACGACCGTTGAGCTCTTTGACATTCGGTGCACATTACAAAATTTTAAATCTATCTATCTATCATCACACCTTTTATCCCAAGAGGGGTAGGCACTGTAGGCAGAGACAATCGAATGCCATTTGTTACGATCCTGAATACCTCTTTCGCTTCTTTTATATTCATCATACCTTTCATACATGCTCGGCGATTGTGTGTACCTACTTTTAATATTACCATCGATCAATAAATTTTTTATATGTTCAATAAAAGTACACCTAGGTCGTCCTCTGTCGGCATTTCCTTACACTTCAGCCATATAAAACTTATTATCTTTCATCCTTCATTCTTTCAACGTGTCCAAACCAGCATAAACAACTTTTCTTCATTTTAGTCACAATGACGACACCATCTTTCACCCCGCATTCTTCTCTAGCTTTTGCCCGTGGACATTTTTGATTGGTTAAAGTTTAGGGTTACTGCTCTGCTCTTTTGGGTCGTAGGGTGATATATCAATACATATTATATAACCCCACCGCACAGGTCCCCAAAAGGTAAAAACGGAAACCCTATTACTAAGACTCCGCTGTCCGTCCGTCTGTCACCAGGCTGTACCTATCTCATGAAGCGTGATAGTTAGACAGTTGAAATTTTCACAGATGATGTATTTCTGTTGCCGCTATAACAACAAATACTAAAAAACAGAATAAAATAAATATTTAAGGGTTTTTATAGATAATGGTACGAGTCCGACTCGCACTTGGCCTGTTTTAATTTTTTTGTAAAGTGTTCGACAATATACAAGACTGTGCTAAAAAGGTGAATACAAATTGTATGACTAACCCATTAGATAATGTCAAAGTGCGCAGTTCATTTTCCAGTTTTGAGATCCGATCGAGCATGCGACGTTTGTCTATTTCTGCAGCGCGGAGTGAAGTCTGCAAAAACATAATGAGATATAAAAATTATTATCTCACAAATTTTATTAAGATGTGAAATATTCAAGGTTTTTTAGGGTTTCGGACATCCGATGAAAAACCATTATATTATGATCATTCTTGTCTGTCTGTCTGTCACAGCTTATTTTCTCCGAATCTACTGGACGAAAATGTTGAATTTTGGTACATATATTATAGAGGTTGATGACCCAATCACGGACGTAATTATACTAGCTTAAATAATGGAATTTCGATTTTGGGGGATAATTAAAAAGTAATTAAAAAAATGGTATATTTCTAGTACATTATGTGACACATCAAATAAGAAATACAAATATGTTTTGTTTATAAAATACTAGCGGACCCGGCAGACGTTGTCCTGCCCAAACGTTGGCTTGCTTGCTATTTACTTTCCGTCCTCAACTACCACTTGTGAATAACAACTACCACTACCACTACCCCTACTCCAACCCCTACCACTGCCCCTATACCTATATCTACTCCTACCACTACCACTATTTTTATCAAGATTAAGTATTTTCCGATTTTTTTCTTCTAAACCACCTCCTGTATTAAGTATAACGAACAAAACATTTTTTTTTGTGATTTTCTTACTTTTCCATTGCGCGAGGAAACATCATGACTGATTGACCGAATGATCTGGAATGATTAAAACCAATCGATTTGACAGTTGAATTTTTGTTTCTGTCACCAATCCGTTCTGATATAAAAAAATTCGTTCCATAGAAAAATGTATGAGGAAATGTTTTTTCTTTATAATTTTTTTTCCGTGCATTTTCCCAATGTTTTAATAGTTCTACTATTCGGGACTGAGACAATTACAACAAATCAAAAACCATGAAAATCGGTCCAGCCGTTCTTGAGTTATAAGTGTTCGAACAAACCCGACTTTGATATTAGTATAGATAATTCCCTCCTGATAAGTGGCATTTCTATCGCCGCGCCGGATCACGCTTTTCAGTACACGTATCTCGCAAATACATAAACACTGAAACACTGCGTGGTAGTTGAAGGGTAGCTGGCGGAATGCTGCGGTCGCTGGTCGTGGTCCGGAATATATTAACTTTGTCGTACTTGGCCCATTCGGGTGAGTGAGGGTCTGTTTCACAATGTGTAAATAATATGAGACTTACAGATACCTATATTTAGAGCAGATGTGACTGGAAGAGATGGTCAAGGGCGCCCCAGAAAAATTACAGATCAAAGCATTGAGATTTAAAAAAAATCGGTTGTCTGTAAAGTCGGTTTACTGACGATAGTTGAACGTGACAACGTCATAAGAAAGCTGTCCACGCGGACGCATCGCTCACTCAAGTAGGAGAGAGACAGACGTCGAACGCTGCCGAACGCGGAGGCCGATTGTGCCTCTTTGTCGCTCGTTCCGCGCTCTCGCTTGCACTTCAAGCCTTAAATAGAACGCCTCAGAGCGAGGTAACGCCGCATGAGTCATGTTTTTTCGTGCGTGCAGCCGGCTTCATCGAATTATAAGACGTTGTCACGTCAAAAATAGAGTTCAAAAAGCTTCCGAAATCGAAAGACAGATGTATTGGCCTCAACAGAGCTTATTATAAAAAAAGACATGAATTTCTTTTAGGTTTTTCTGTAAACTATGAGAGAGACCCTATATTTAAACTGCATTTTAAAATTAAAATTTGAAGTCACATGATTGCACTTGAAAACATTTTTTTTACTTTTTAGTTGTTCCCCAAAAATCTAAATTCCATTATCTACGCTATACGTCCGTCAATTGGCCATGCTACATATTTATGATATACATTTTTATAATTTATTTTGAAAATATAGCCCATTTTAAGAAACTAATTTCGATATCTTTGTTTTTTATCCATTGCGTCTATTTTTAATATATTTTACAAATTTTACCCGCGAAAAGTAAACGTGACGTCACAAGAATTTGGAACAGGATTATAATTTTGGCCACTACACATAAAAAGTGACAGTCAATAAAATTAACGTCAAGCAAACGTCAGTCAAGGTCGACTAACCTAAAAATTACTCTTGTTTATATACTCGTGTTTATAATTATTTAAATTGAATAGTTTTTTACAATGGCAAGTAAATAGTGTTTCATCCCGTCATGTCCTAATAACAAAGAAAATAATTACACGTAAAATATAAATTTATAAAGATGTCATTCAAAGATTGACAATTACCCTTTTTTGTAGGCAAAGGTTTTTTTTTCATAATGCTTATGATGACGTCATACATCGGTCAAATTAAGGTTATTGTTTTTTATTGAATATCTTAAAAAGTATACACTTAATTTAAAATCTGATAAATAGAAATTGTACTGAAAGCTTATATCTCGAAACGGTTTCGAGATCTTCGTTCCTGTTCAAAAAGTTAGCATGGCCAATTGGGTCATAAAACTCTACATAATATATGTATCAAATTTCAACCTTTTTCTTTCAGTAGATTCGGAGAAAATAAGCAGTGGCCTGATAGATGGACAGTGTGATTCTCTGATGGTTCAATTTTTTCATCGGATGTACAAAATCCTTTTTTATTGCTAAACCATGCCATAAATATTCTGTGAAAACTATCTTTTACCGTTATTCACGGAAACAGATTGTAGTTCATAGTAAATTCAGACCAATTTTATTCAATAACAGAGTTTGATGCTTTTGAAATATTAACCGTGAATGATCGCCAAGGGAGGGCAGGCACGAGGTTAGGGGGGGAATAGCGCTCTGTGTCAATATTATGTAAGTGGATGGGGCGACGTGACGTCACGCGTTAGGGTTCCAAGTTCCAACCCCGATTTGACACAATCGATGACGTTCTGTTGTAAATTGTTGCAGTGTAAACTAACAAAAGTTTAATATCGGACTCGGTTAAGCAACGAGCGTGGTCGGGTTTGAGATGGATGA
Source organism: Nemapogon koenigi (assembly GCA_963924495.1). Lineage (NCBI taxonomy): Eukaryota > Metazoa > Arthropoda > Insecta > Lepidoptera > Tineidae > Nemapogon > Nemapogon koenigi. The sequence goes on along the minus strand of OZ004647.1, from coordinate 7,865,560 downwards.
CCACTTGTCGATTTTAAACTCAACGGATGGAATATTGGCAGGCGGACATGACGTCCCGCGTTATGACTCTAACCCAGACTTGACACAAACGATGACGTTCTGTTGTTAAGCAACGTATAGCGTGGTCGGGTTTGAGATGGGTGACCACTTGTAATAAGACTTCATACTTTAAAAGGAGCTGCTCAATCAGTTTTTAGTTTTTACAATGGAAAGTCGAACCCTGAGATGGAAAAGCATCTAACATGAAGTTCGGTTGGTGGGCTATAGGTGCAAATGGAACCTTCCCGAAATATGCTATACGGAGAAGTAAAGTTGATACGATTTACATTCATGGACACCAGTAAAATCGTCCGAACGAGTTCTTAACTTAAATTTGACGATTCTACGTCATGACATCGTGACGTGATGGGGAATCCAGTTTAATCCCGTTCGAGCTGTGATAGTTGTGATTAGTCTGTGATTAATAAGAACATAATATCACAGTCGGCGGGATCATCTTAGCTAGGTACTAGAATAATCGGCATATAATACAAAAAATAGAATAGAATTTGTTGACGAATTGAAACGTAAGAAAAAAACGCATAAGTCAGTTTTTTAGGGTTCCGTACTAAGACTCCGCTGTCCGTCTGTCACCAGGCTGTATCTCATGAACCGTGATAGACAGTTGACATTTTCACAGATGATGTATTTCTGTTGCCGCGATAACAACAAATAGGTACTAAAAAATAGAATAAAATAAATATTTAAGGAGGCTCCCATACAACAAATGTGATTTTTTTTGCTCGTTTTTGCTCGATATTGATAACTGCAACAGGTAGACGTTTAAAATATATTTATATATTTAGTTATATATTCACTTTAAAAATAAATAATTAAATTAAAATAGGTACCTAAAACAATTATTCAAGGGGGGCTTCCATACAACAAAAGTGATATTTTTTGCTCGATATTGATAACTGCAACATTACATTATTATCATTCACAGAATATTGAGTTATATTAAAAAAAATGAGTTATATTATTCACTTTAAAAAAAACAAAACTTAAAATAAAATTGATATTTAAGAGGGGCTCCCATACAACAAACTTTTTTTTTTTTTTTGCAGTTTTATAATGGTACGGAACCCTTCGTGCGCAAATCCGACTCGCACTTGGCCGGTTTTAATTGTCATAGTATAATACCATTAATTAAAAGAGAGACCTTGTAGGTACGAGATGCGTTTGGTACAATCAAACAACCTTACATCTCACATGCAAGGTTAATAGGGTGCCTCATTTAACTAGATTTAATAATATCTTCATTGAATGAAAACATGGTTTTCCGCTGGGTACCCTGGGACCGATACTACGGTTTCCAGAGCTGCAAGGCAACCCGTAAAGAGAAAAAAAAAGAGAGAGGACTAATTTTCATTTAATTTCATTTTCAGATTTATTTCACACTGATACTACCTACTTATATTGTATGGTATTCAAGATATACATTAGAGCCAATAATATTAAAGAATGATCTCTATGCCATGGGATATGCTCACGATATTGAAGCTATTAGGTAAATGCTGTTATAAATATGAGAGGCGCACCAAAATGAACGGGAATAAAAAAATTGGTCAAGATTATTTTAAAACTGTCAAAAATATGGCAAATCTCAGTTAATCCTGGAAAGTGAGTTTATTTATACAACATTTCCTCACCACACAATTGATAGTTATTATTTTAAATTGGATTGAGTTCTAAATAGCCATATCCCGAAACCGTGGCCACCCATTCCCCACACACGACCGCGTGGGCGTACCTAGGCACTCGGCGGGTTTGCGAGACCCATTAGCGCAACATCTCGCCTCGTAATAAGTTAATTGACGTGCAAAAATACATGTGACCAACCATCGGTTAGCGTTTAGCACTGAGTTAATGCAGGGAAGCTATTCGGAGCTGACTCGATCAATTTACGCACACTTTAATCTCTCTTCACGGGTTGCCCCTTGCAGCTCCCGAAACCGTGTTATCGGTCACAGGGTATTTTAGCCGATGGTATTTGTGAGGCTATACCTAACGAGTGGCCAGTTCTGTTGAGGTATATTTAGATGGAAACGCCTCTAAGTGTGGTTTGTCATAATAAAAATCCCATTGGTACATTCTTTGACTCATACAAATGTTACTGTCACGTTGAAAATTGCTTCTGACAGCAATAATGAATAAATTTGGACTTATTTATTGAAATTACGCGATTATATGAATTTTGCGGGTATAATTATGTTCCTAAACCAGAATTGTTTAAATTTTTTTTCTTAACAATTTGGTATGCGTTTGAACCAAGTCTACCGTACGGTACCTACCCCTTGACGAAATTGTTAATATAGATAAGAAGCAGACTATTTGTTCCTTCTGATGTGAAGTTTACCTCCCGTCATTCTTGTCATTATTATAAAAAACTGATTTTACATTATGTAGAATATGTGATTTCTACTATATTGGTGACCCAGGTTGCGTGTTCATAAAGTAAAGAAGGGTGATGGTTTAAACTGTTTAATTCTGAATTTATATTTAACAAAAGTAGGGACTAATTTAGTTAGGCAAACTGTTATGGACGACTGAGGAGCGCGGGGCAGGCAGCTAGGTATATGAAGCGCACCCGCGCTCGTTTACATAATACAGTGCGTGTGTGTGGGTTGTGGGTCTTGCAAGTGTGTGTAGACCCCTACACATATTTCTTACGATTAATAAATAATTATAATATTAAAAATGGATTTAATTTGAATATTTTACAATCTGCCAAATATCAAAATCAACTCAGCCATGTAGCAAATAGATAAGAGAGCAAAATTTTAGGGTTCTAAATCCAACGTTGCAGTAAGGAATTGTTACCAAGTAGCACATTGTTTGGCTAGGCTAACGCTTTATTTGAATAGAAATAAGAAACATACGAAGTAGCTCTTAGTGTGTGCCTACTGACTGTATGCAGTTATTATTAATATTATCTACACTAATAAATAGGTACATATAATGAGTTGGAGTGTTTGTATGTTTGTACAACCAAACTATTACACCGATTATAGACAATATTTTGGCTCACTTGTATCATTTTTATGTGCTAATAATAGCCAAGTACGTATAGGACACGCATTAACTTAGGGTTAAGTAGCTGGTGTCTAATAGGTGGCAATTAAAGTTTTTTTAACTAGCTTTCCGCCCCGGCTTCGTCCGTGGAGCCTATATTCAACTTTCATCCCATATTGTGGTTTGAGTTCATACAAAAATTCACATTCATTTTTTCCCGAATTTTCCACTTTTCAGGGCAACCTTTCCAATTATTCTTTCCCCAAACATTAAAAAAAATACGAAATCAATCCAGCCGTTCTTTTTAAGGAAACAATTTTTTTAAGGACCAACTTTTTAATGGTTTGCGAACCACAGTCAGCTGAATTAGACTTTTTCTTAAAGAAAGTAGATAACTACTCATACCTATCAAATTAATGAAATAAAAAAAAATACACAATGTACTAGTAACAATGATTACATTTTTAGGGTTCCGAACATCTCCGATGAAAAAACCTAAACCCTTATAACGGTGTCTGTCTGTCCGTCTGTCAAAGCTTATTTTGTCCGAATCTACTGGACGAAAAATGTTGAAACTTGGTACATATATATAGAGTTTCATGACCAAATCACGGACGTATAGCGTAAACAATGTGACATATCAAGGCTCGTTATAAGGAACCGACCGAACTGACCGTCCCTTTGAAAAAAAAATAGGAAATATAGGACTTTTCTTGTAGTTTACAGGAAAACGTAAACGAAAATCCTGTCTTAAAGTTCTGACCGAAAAAATGGTAATAACCCTCATCGCGCGAGTCGTACTCTTACTTACTTTTCTTGTACAATTTAATTTAACTGTATCAAAACAGTGTGACAAGTTTAACAATAGCCTCGATCTAGATGAAAGCTGCAACACTTGAATGTTGTTTATTTACTCTATAGGTGAGTACCTACTATTCGCGTAAGTGCGTCCTCCACTACGAGTGCGACATTGTGTTGTATTTTTGTTAGTTAATATCGTACTAACGACTAGCCTCGATCTCGCGCGGATGGTGTTAGCTCCTTTTTCGTACCTACTAATAGATGACTTTAATAATTAAATAAATTATTATTACCTATTAACTAATTTAGTATGTTGAAGTCCTTTAGAACCGGGTTGCCTACAGCCTACGGTTCCAGGGTAGCCAGCGGAAGACCAAGTCTCCCTCGTTTAGCGAGTGGCTAGTTCTGTTAAGTGGCTATATTTAGACGGAAAAACCTCTAAGTGTGGTTTATGGTACATGGCCGGGATCCAGGGATCGAACCCGTGGTCTGCCTAGTTAATACCAGTCGGCCACCGACGCACCATACATACATACCTATACAGCGAGCGCATTAACAACAATCTTTGTTATTTATTAACAGAGAATCGCGAGACGTGTAGTCTCAAGTGGCCCACCCACGTCGACAGGTAACGTCCTTATGGATGCACTAAGTAAACATCGGTAAGGGTGAAATAAAAAAAAGGCCCGAGTGTTAAAATTTCCAAGCGAGTAGAAATTAGATTCATTATTTTCAACCGTGAGGTGTTCTGTAACTTTTACAAAAGTTGCCACCGCTTGACTAAGAATATGTGCGACTGGCACAACATGAATTGTCTGCTAGTCGCGTACACTTTGTTGCTAACTGTAAACATAAATCCAGGTGGTTACAACATCTATTGGCGCACCTTGAGGGTAAGACCGTCTCGTATGGCGTGACGGCAAACGGCATGACGCTCTCATGCCCCTCTCCGCCGCCGCTCTCTACTCCTTTGTGTCATTAATTCGTTGATTCTCCGTAATGTGTGTTATATTTAAATACATATTTATTTATTGGTTTTATTTAATTATAAATTTTTTTAATAACCATCAATTTCGATGTTTCACATCTGCCGGGCGTCCCATGACGGTCACATCTTTATTTCAACATAGAACGTAACAAAGAACATTTAATAGTTAGCAAGTTCTTTAAATTATCTACTAATGCAATTTATTTAGTCGTACATATTTATATTATTGGTAACATATTATGTAAGTGTTGAAGGAGTACAAGTTGTAAAAAAAACTATCAATATATCATCTGTAGAAAGTAGGGGCAGATTGCAATGGCGTAGCTATATATGTGATAAGCCTTGGTGCGAAAAAGTAAATGACAATCATACGAATTTGTTTAATTTAAACCAAATTACTTTGTCTGGACAATATATGCTATAGCGGCACTGATTTATGGACAAACAGTACAGTGGGTACGCACTACGCAAACACGTAAGTTTATGTGCGCGCCACCTAGCGGTGCCACCGTGTACTGGATGGTATACAATCGCAGTAGTAATTAAGCAAAGAATCAACAGATGGCGCTGTCGGTAACGAAATTGGCTGGTATAGTATTACACAGACATAATCTTATATTTTTATATTCAATAACATATTTATATTATTCATATCTTACCTTGATTTCTTCTAAACTTCTTTCAGGTAGTTTAGGATCCAGAGCTCCTAACCCTCCCTGGAAACGAAAAAGCAATATTTTACATTATTATTAGAAGGCAGGTATCGTATACTTCAATATTAAGAAAAAGCCGGCCAAGTGCGAGTCGGACTCGCCCACGAAGGGTTTCGTATCTCCGTACGATGTTTAATTAACACTCATATTTAAAAAAAATGTTTAGTAAAAAAATTGCGCGAGTCCTGTCACATTTGGCCGGTTTTTATTATTTGTTTTACATTATAGTTATACATACTATATATACTATACTATACATATTTGCTATTATTAAGATCGAGCAAACGTTTCTTGTATGAGGACTCCCTTTAATTTTTAACTTTATTTTATTTTTCTGTGAATATTTCAAGTGTCTACGTTCGAAAGATACAGCCCTGTGACAGACGGACAGACAGCGGAGGCTTAGTAATAGGTCTCCCATTGTCACCCTTTAGGTACGGAACCCAAAAACTATTCAAGTTTTCAATACAGCTTCACCTCAAAATAATTCAAATTGTATAGTCCTAGTTCCCCAAAACTTTTAAAAGTAATAATTTTAGTTAGAATAAACTTCCCATTTTATATCCCGAAACCAAGAAAATGCAAATTATTCTCTAGTAGAAATGGAAAACCGCAATAATGTACTTTTCACTTGTATGTCAATGAACTCGTTCATAGAGTACCTACCTACTGTACATTTTTGACAGACTGCCAAGAAAATACATTTCAAATACTCACGGACAGAAATGATAGACAAGACGTTTATGTTCTTTTACATGAACTACAATTAAAAGGCTGACTAGTGATTTATAGGAAGACTAGACGACCCGTGCGAATACTTCGCACCATAAGTTGTGTCAATATTGTTGTCATAGTTCAACTGATCTCCAATAGATGGCGTCCTTTACAAAATAAATAAATTAGTCCAATTTTAAAACATTTATTTTTGATTTGTTTGATTATTTTTTGTCATTAACAGTAATTTTGATGAAGTATTTAAGGGAGATATATATGGCGTACCGACAAAAAAAACACCCTTGATAAATACAAATTAGGTTCAAAATAAGTGTAAGTTAATGCAATAACGTAAATTGTCCACATATATAGATACGCCGTTGCAATCTACCCCTGCTTTGTAAGGATGCCATATTGATATACAAATACATTTGGTATCTACACATAATATTACAAATTAGAGTATTTTAAAAAGACGCCTCAAAACTTTTGTCTTGTACAAAAACTGACTTCAGCAATTGTACAAAACTTAATAAAAATATCAAGTTTAGTTTAAAGTATGTGAAATTATATATACTCTAAAATTCAAAATTTTTTTTATAGAGAAGACGACATGTAACCTTGCCACCGAGGTGGCTGGTCCATGAATGCGCGCGATTGGCAGATCGTAATACAGTCCGCCAGTCGCGCCCACTAGCCGGCCCGTAGAGATGCTTTTTCACGCTTCGCTTAAAGGAATATAAAAAGTATGTCAATATCAACTACACCTAGGTCTTATGAAGCCCTGAAAGTCATCAATTTCACGCATATTTTCAACCGACTTTGCGACTCGAATTCTCTTATGGTATTGTGTCACGAGTTTGTAATAACCTTAACACCCGTGTATCATACGACGTTTTTCAATACATTTGTGAGAAAAATAGGTAAATAAAACAAGGATAAAATAAATAAATTAAAGTAAATAAAAGAAAAAATTAAAAGGTACGCAATACGCATGCGTAAAATTTGTTTTTAATTCTTACAAAATTAAGAGGCAAAGAATGTGAACGTTCAGCTTTTACGATTTTTTTTTGATAAATAAACGATTTAACATTTAATATCTGCGGTATTTATTATACAATTTACAATAATCTTGATAATTTATTGCTTAGTTTTTAAATTTATTATTTTTTCTATTATATAAGTCGAAATAACTTTCAACTTTCATGTTAAAAACTTCTTGCTATTTACATTGGACTTGTAGAAATTAAAAAACAATTGTAAAGAAATTTTACTGACATTGAAAGTTCACTTTTCGAGCAAGTGTATTAAAAATATATTTACACTAATCTAATGTATATTTTTTAACATTAAGAGTAAAGAAAATTTCTAATACTTTAAGGATCCATTAACAAGAACTTCCTATTTCTAATTTTTCTTGTACAATACTTGATTTTCTGAAGTCAGTTTTGTGTATTTTATTGTAGGTACCGATTTTGTTTGGAAAATGTTTTTTCTCTATTTACGCGTAGCCTAGGTGCGAATGGTGAAAGAAATGCAAAATTTTCATACACGTGCGTTTTTTAGTTAGTTACGCAACCAAAAATGATAACAGTATCCTGCGTGAAAATGTATTTTTAAATTTTTACTTGTAAACGAAGCCAACCCCGGTTCGCTAGTCTAAAATATGCCAAAGATGAAACAAAAAGGCACGGCTTTGTCAACGACAGCTCGTATCACTTTTCATATTTACATAAGCATTTCGGCCTTGACTGTGGCGACTTATCAATATGTTATCTAACTTGAAGATCATGATGCGATAAAAATTGCAATATTTAGAATAAAATTTACCTTAAGTGCAAATTTTCGTCAAAGCAAGTATTAACACTATACATCAAATTTTTTTTAAAAAAAAGCCCCCCGCCACATCTGTCTGTGTCAGTGCCCTCTTCACACGAAAACTACTGAACGATCATGTTTAGGAGCTGAACATTACCAGTATTAGTGAATCAAGTCGGCCGAAAAGTAAGCGCCAGTCTGTCTAATCCGTCAGAGATGTAGCAAAATGATGTAGGAGAGAATTGAGTACAATAAATTTATCCACAAAAAATACATAAAATTAATCGACTATAAGTGCTTCGGAGGGAACGTAACGTCGGCGCCCGCACTTCTTCTAAAAATAACAGATAATTAAGTCTAATAAAAATGACACGTCTAGATCCATTAAGTGCAGAAACAGGCTTGCCACCTGGCAAAAAGTGGACACTGTTACTGGGCATCTCTGTGTGTGGCATCTCAAATGTGTCTGTTGTGTTTTTGTACAACTTACATGGTCGTTTCTCTCCATGACCAGAGCCCGTACCCTGGCGTAGAGTGCCTCCTCGCGAACACGCGTCGCTTCCCTTATCTCGCGGACCACGTCTGTCACCATGCCGGGGCTGTATTGCATGCCTGAAACCAAATTTTGGGCAATTGTTAGAATACCGCCTGGTTTTGGAGGTTTTAATTAAGCTAAAAACAGATTTACGTCGTCTGTTGGCACTTGTCCAAGTTCGTTTTATAAAAACACTAATTTGTTAAAAATGCCTGTCTATATTCATATATCCGAAATTGAAGTTTTTCAGTTCTCCAAATGAAAATCAGAATGCAGTAGAATTATTATGGACAATGTGGATTAAAAAAAAAGAAGCCTATGTCATTCCCTAGGGTTCAAGCTTTCTCCGTAATAAATTTAATGAAAATCGGTACAGTGGTTTAGCCATGAAAGCGTAACAGACAGACCAGAAAAGTAACCTAACCTATCATATGACATTGTGTTCATAAACTGTGACTTGACCATGACAAAAATATATAAACATTATATAAACAAATATACATTCAATAAATATAATTATCAAATTATGCTCTCATTTTCCTTGTATTACTAAATCATACTTGGAAGCAACAAGTGGTGATTTTGTCAAAAGCATCCCTCAGTGCTTGATTTTACCCAAGCAGGAAAAAGAAGATTGACTGTTCCTTTTCAATTTTCAACTCTTATCCCCCTGTTTGACAGTAGTATGGTGATCAAGAGAAAAATGTATATCAATATACAAATAACGAATTAATTTAATATTTAAAATATTCACAAATGAAACACAAAGATTATAAATTTCTTGCTTCATTGCACAGACCGAATGCAAGAAAAATGATAATGAACAACCTAGTTAGGCTCTGCATGCAAGGCAGTACGTTTCCTTTTTAATTGATCAAGTTATAGATTACAGTAAATTACTGTACTTGGCCAACAGTTAAACACTGGACTTTCTCTATGATTACCACATTTATAATATTTCTCAGAATGAAAGAGACCTAAATGAATGGAATTAGTTGTAGCTAAAGTATGATGCCCATATCATAGTTTGTATAACATGTGTCTCATTCCTATTTTTTTTTAATCTTAAAGCAAGACTTTTACTGTGCGTCTAGAGATCTAGATTGTGGCTACATCCTTCCCATGGTTGTAAAAGTATACAATTTACAACTAGGGTATATTTCCCATTTTTAATCTAGTTTAGTAGAATAAATAAAATAAATTACCATGACTGAGTGGAGAATGTGTGGGTGCAGAATTTTTATGCCAGATAGCATTCTGTTGCCTCATTGTATTCAGTTCATCTGAAATATTAAAGATATTCAATATCCATTACAAAACAATGATAGATTGATTAGAAAATAACAATTTTTCTTCAATCTAAAAAAAATAGTCTTTCAGCATCTAAAATTATTGCAATTATCTGATAATATTTTTGAGGATGAACCACAGACCTATTATTATTAGGAAGTGGAAATTTTTGAAATGTAGCATAAGAATGTAGCCAAAAGGACCTCCTGGATAAAAATTCAACTATCTCTGTGCAAAACAATCATGCATTTTTTTTTCGTGATGTCTCCATCAGAGTTTTAATTATTCCGCCAATGTTAAGTTTTATATTTTAATCTGTAGCTAAGATGATCCTGTTGACTGTGTAATGTCTTACTAATCACAGTGCAGGCGTGATTAAACTGGATTCCCCATCATGTCACACGGAATGCCTGTCGCCATGACATGACAAAGAATCAATCATGTCTATTTGTTGCTATGTTTATATGTGACAGAAGGACAAACAAACACACTTTTGCATATGGATCAATATGGAACCAAACAAGTTTTGAATCAAATGTAATGTTTGTGGTATTGCACCTGTTCAACTTTAGAGGAAGCAAGAGAAATATGGATCAATGCAATACTATAATACTTAACTCGTGATTTCAACAAAGCTATTTTCCAAAATCCTTGAAGATTCAAATGCAACTTTATAAAATTGTGTGGGTGAACTAGTAGGTTTTTAGTGATTTGAAAGTTGTGGCCTCAAACTATTTCTACGTAGGTACACTAGTGTGGGTGGAACTGATGATACATTATAGATTATATTTCCTTATTGTTAGGCAAGTGACTATACCACTGCCTGATGTAAAATGAAGTATAATCCTTGCCAAAAGGCATTGTAATGATGTTTTACAGCTCTCAAAACCATGTTACCAACCTCAGGGTACTCAGCGGACATTTTTAAGGCTACCTGAGATTATTGATAACCGAATAGATTCTACATCAGGTTGTGATTAATAAGACATATTACAGTTGGCGGGATCATCTTTGACACGGATTAATCGGCATATTGATACTATAAAAGCTATAATACTTGACATTGGTAAATCATTGATTAACTTTGGTGCAGCCACAATAAAAGAAGAAGAGGCTACCCAAACCAGTTAATTTGAAGTATATTGGCATGTCATGTGAAGTAAGCAGACTTTTTATAAAAAAAAACTAGGCATGTTTTAATTTCATACTTACTTTTAGTCTCATGTAACTCCTTGTTCAATCGCTCATTTGCAATTTTCAATGTATTAATTTGGTCTACAAGACAAGAAAGCAGCTTACTCCCAACATGGCTACCAGAAAGTTCAGAATCACTTCCCGACTCTGTTGCTTCCCCATTAGTGGGTTGAGCAACATCAGTCAATTCTCTAAGGCAAGGATCACTATTTCCATCTTCTTTTTCTGTTGTATTCAGATCACTGTTTGATGTAGTATCCCCTACTGAAGTCACAATTGGTGGTAAACTGGCAAAATCTTGACTGTCTGTGTAATTTTTTGATATGTATGCACTGTTAAATGATCCATTTGCAGGGTTAGTCACATCTTCAGCTCTTCCATTAGGTATACGTTTGCGTGGCCTCTGAACTTGAATGCCCTTGTTTATATTGGGGATATATCGGTAATCTGGATAGAAAGGTGGTGATGTCCGATTGAAGAATGTAGGCATTGCAGGCAAGGACGTAGGTTCCTGACCCAATCCATAAACGCCGAGCCTATATGGATCAATGGAAGGACACAAAGGTCCACCCGGTGTCCAATTATTCGCGTTAATGTAAGACTCATACGTATCCATGCTTGGAGTGGCATCTTGCACATGATTCATGGTTCTGTCTAACCATTTGCTTAGATATGAATTTCTGCTTTCACGAGATTTCTTTCTTTTTCCGAGGGTACCGTTGCCGTTAGCTGGCTTCGTGCTGGATGCCATAGTTACTGGATAAACAGATCGATAAGGCACTTTAATGTAGCGCAAACGAATCCTACTCGCAAATATACTTTTAATGTAACGACATGATTTATTAATAAATTACAATAACAATACAAATTTCCAAGTTTATTGGGAACAAAATAAACACGTCCACCGACTTTTGAACACTCGCGAACGAATGAATTGATTGAAATTTATGAATGAACCGACCGAATGGAAATAACTGAAGTTTTCCTCTATTTGTATGAAGGCAAAGGAAATAATTGTATTAAGCCACACAAACAGAAATGTAATAATTTATAAGTCTCTGATAAAAACCGCGCTCGAATACTTATTCTAGATAAAACAAACAAAACAAATGAGATAGGTACTAATGTTTTATAAATTGAGTGGAAATCTATATTCCATGACATTCCTGCGATTTGTCATCCAAGAGAAACGGATTAAAGTAGGTAGACCTAGACATTGATGGTAAAAGGCAGCTGAACATTGGGAGGAGACTCCCAATTTCCTAGTATTTAATTTAATACTATTATTATAAAAAGGTAAAGTTTGTAAGTTTGCATGTAAGGAGTATAATCTGTCAAACTACTGAACCGATTCTAAAAAATATTTCACGACTACGATATCCCTAAGTGACAGAAACTCTATAAATGAATTCCCTCCGATATCGCGATCCACCACCACCTAGTTGACAGGACTGCTGGGTTAGCATATATTTTGACAGCGACACTTTCGTTTCGGTCGAATGGCCTTGAACAGGCCAAAACGTTCATGTCCAACAAGGACCGGCCAGAGATAGCCCGGACCGGGCATGCCCTGCACAAGAATGCCGAGCAATTTGCTTGGCCGTACAAAGACAAGTACACAGAATTTTCCCGCTCATTGTTGGGCCGGACCTCTCGGCCCCGGGCTATCTCTGGCCGGTCCTTGTTGGACATGAACATTTTGGCCTGTTGACCGAAACGAAAGTGTCGCTGTCAAAATGTATGCTAACCCCACAGGTTTTTATTATTCAGCTTTTATCGAAATTCAGCAAAATATTTCACAGTCGAGTGCGCTCTATTCTATTGGTCAGAGAGAAATGTAGGTATATATAGGCTGCTATAGACAAAATATTATCTACTAGGTATACCTACCTTCGATCGAGTGATCATTATTCTGATCTATCTATACTAATCTCTATAACATATTATTTCTAAAAAAGGTGTTTTTTAAAGATTATATTCCCCTCTATGACGAAAAATAATCAAAGAAATCAAAATTAAATGTTTCTTTTAAAATTAACTTATTAGTGTTTTTTGTAAAAGACGCCATCTGTTAGAGATCACTTCAACTAACAGTGCGAAGTTCTCGCACGTGTCATCTAGTATTAAAAATGGGGCAAAGTTTGTAAGTTTGTCTATGAAACTACTGACCCGATTCTAGAAATTCTTTCACTAATAGGAAGCTACATTATCCCCGAGTTCTATATGCTATATTTTATTCTGCTCGAAAATATCCACGGGCGAAAACGAGGGCGGAAAGCTAGTAATTACTCAGAATTTAAGAGCCCGCTCGAATCTTTATTCTGAGTCAGTATTTATAAATGTCCCAGACACACCTACCGGATGCTTTGAAATTCGATTCTATTTTCGTTTTTGAATACTGTAGCTAATACCTACCATAGGCAAACATACCAGGATATTAAATAAATAAATAACACAATTGCTTGCATTCATGTAATAATAACTAAAATATAAAATGTACCAATACCTAGTATATACAATTGTGTTTCAATATATTGAAATTTTATTTCTCTTAATCGGGATATTTATATAATAGCACATGCAAATTGCTTATTGTATATAAAATTTATGAAAATTGGCAGTATGTCAGCTTAAATACTGCTGAAAAAGATTTTATCCTTCTCTAACAAATATGTCATTCAATATGATAGAGGGAGGCGGGAGACAAAACAAACTAAGTAGTTGTCAGTAGAATATAGAAATTATGTAAACATAATAAAAAATACGACTGAATTAACTGAGTGATTATTCAATCAAAGGAAGTTATTTAGAACTTGCGAACATTCAATTTGGCTGGTTTACACGTATAGGTTATTATAGAAATGCATAGTAACGATGACAGAATTAAAAAGTACATAAAATCCATGAAAAATGTTGAAAGCACCTGAATGTTTATTTACAAAATTCGTACATTCTCATGACGCTTACTTTAAATTTATTAGTATGGATAGTTCAGGGACATAAACAAACACAATGCCGGACTCTTGAAACAGAGAGATTATTCTAATAATATAATTAATGTCAAATCATTGACGTATTTAGTTATACTAAGACATTTTGAATACATATTTTTCTATAGAAAACCAATAAATGACTTTGCCTCCACAAGCCAATGTGACGAGTCTATGAACACACCAATATGTGGTGGGTTTTCCTAGACTTCACAACCCTTTTAAACTGTAAAATATCTCGTACAATATGCATGTACGAAAAAAAACCCAGGTGTCTCGTGAATCTTCAATAAAGAAATCTCTTCAAGATCTGGATTTATGAATTTAATTATAAAAGCCACGACTGCAGTTCTCGTTTCGCGCTGACTCCACCTTTGTGGCACAATTTAATAATCTAAATACATCAATAATTGCTAAAAAGTAAATATTTGAATATAAATTAACAATTTGCATTCGTAGTCGACAGTCGTTTACTACTTTTCTAAATATGGTGTAGTCGTTAATAACAATGTTGTACTTATAATGTACCATGCTTAATATATTTTCAAAATTAAAAAAAAAACTAAATGTTATAAAATGTATTTTGTTACTTAGTGAAAATATTTACATTTTGAAAATTATGTAAATGGGGTCTACGCTCGGTAGAAAGGAGTGATGTACACAAGGTAAAATATTATATAAAATATAAACTTTTTTATTTTACCACGCGTACCGAATTCCCAGACCGCCGCGAACGTAGTTGTTTATCTACTTAGTACTCAAGTATGTTATTTTAGATATAGTAATAGCGTCATTATTTGATTTCGCTGACATATATTTGACATATCAACAATGGTACAGTAACCATCGGATGCGGAGGATGGTCGGGATCTCCCTCAGTGAGCGAGTACCCAATGTCCAAATGAAGACAAGAGTGGTGAACATTGGAACTAGAGATGCGACACTGAAATGGAGATGGGCAGGACATGTAGCTAGAAGGCACAATGGGAGATGGACAATTGGACATCAAGGTTACAGAGTGAATACATAGAATGGGCCACAGAAGTGTCGGCAGACCACCAGCGAGATGGAGTGCTGACATTGTGAAGAAAGAGGGTAGACTGTAGAGGAGAACTGCGGAGAATAGGGAGAAGTAGCGCAATGATGAGAAGGCCTACGTCCAGTAGTAGACGGAGGCTGAAGAAAAAGAAGAATAACGATCAGGCTTTAGAAAGTGCAATGTGACGACGCCATATTGGCAGCACCATCACCGGTTGAAAGTGGAACTATTCAGCCTGGCTAGCATTGACCCGTAGATTTTGACTCATAGAGGCCAAATTAGGACAAAAAGGACCGCGACGAGAGATGACCCTGTGACCTTGCCACCGCCAGTGTTCTCTCTATGGGACATTATTTCTTTCTATATCTAACAGTTGTCTTTTAACACCCGGTGGACGAATGCTAACCGCGTCGTGCTAGCCAGGCTGATTCTTTTAGGAATAACAACTCCAGAAATACCTATAATATATTGTAAATATTGAGTACTGTAGTATTAACATACATATTATTTATATGATATATTCGAGTCCATTGTACACATATTATATATATTATCAAATCAAATTCCAATTTCATTTTGCTTACAAAACAAATGTGATAAATTGATCTTTGAGCTATCCAGGTTTATTATTAAAATATATGGCATAGATATTGATAAGTAATTTTATTTATAATTGACAGATAACTTGATATAAAGGTCAATTTTTCACTTATGTTTACTTATATGAATTTAATACAATTCTTACATAATCTATAGTAATGTAATAATAATTCTATTTAATTTAATTGAGTATAATGAAATTGATCATAACAAAAATTACAAAACTAATAACTTTATATGTAAATTATTGATATAGTTCATAGAAAAGTAGATAGGTAGAGATGTTTTAACAAATAGAAAGAAAAGAAAAAATAGAGTAAGAGATTGCTTAGAAGAACAAGAGGAAATGAAATAAAAAACAATAAAGGCCACAATATAGAAAAAAAAAACCAATATGTGATATTTTGGCTAAGAAAAGAATTTGTAAAATAAATTGACACCATATAAAAATGTACGAAGGATATTTAAATGAGAGGAATGGGATAAGAATCTTAAGAATAGTATATAAAAAAATGCAAATAAGGAAAAATCAAAATGTAGTGTATTAGTAATGTATACTTAAATTGTGATTACAAAATACCAATTTCCATGCCATAATATATCTTGATCTTAAAACCAACATATATTTCATATAAGTTTAAGTTTATAATATAAATTTCCTTATAATATGTCTGTTAAAATAAAACTTCTCTTAACAATAAAAATCTATCTAAATTACAATTCGTTTATCTCTAACCTTATTACAACAATTACTCAGGGTGCTGTGAAAATGGCTATATAAAACGTTGTTGAACGAGTGTTTAGTTATAATATGTTTGACTCCCTCTATCAGATTGAATGACAGATTTGTTAGAGGGAAACAAACCATATTAGTAATAAACAGTTGTTAAACAATGTTTTATAGTGAAATGAAAAAAAACCGTAGGGTTTCATTGATTGAGTATACATAAACTGTACGCATTCCTTATAAATTGTATTACCTTAGTAATTTGTGACCCTGTTTTAGAGTAATTTTCAGATAATTATATAAAATATAAAACATTTTTACACAATAATATTTATTACATAAATATAAAGGGATTTTTCCCTCTCCTATTGGAATGTCATGTGTGAAGACATGATTTTCTGAATTTCTATTGCACAAGACACATTTTCGCATAAATTACAAATATAAAAATGCATTATAACTCACATAGCACAACAATTCAATAGAAGGCGGAAATACAAGGCTGTTTAGACCAGTTTTATGTCATCCAAACCCGTTAGTAAATCCCTGGAGTCCTGGAACATGTCAGTGTCCATCCAGAAATCGGTTGATAAGAGCATATCGACATCAGTCGAGGTTTGCTGACTCAGAATTGGGCTGGGTTGCATTTTATTCGTGAGATACGGGTCGTTTTGGAGTAAACCTCCAGGAGACACGGCTTTCCTTGCTAGTGGGCTGTGTCTGCCGAGCTGGCTGTTGAATTTCGGTGATTGAGTTCTTGGATAAAGACTGATGAGACGATCTTTTTGGATCGGACTCATTGCTGGACTGCAATTTGGGCTCGCCGATATTGGGGAGTAAACAGGTATGTGTGTAAATAACGTTGGCTGGACGGGCTTCAGGACAGCTTGTGGTTTCAGCTCACTCGCCTGCATGTTGCTAGCGTTCTGCTGTTGTATATCCTGAAACGTGACGAAGAAATTAATTAGTATATATGCGTGAAATTAAAAACAACAGAAGGGCTAATACGAGTTTCTTGCGATATCGTATCGAGAAGAGAGAAACGCGTGTTAGATTCTCAGTTTTTTTAAGAATTATTTAAGAAAGGAGCACATTGTTTCTGTATTGGCTTTGACATGCAAAAAAATCTGGAACGGCATCTATTGATCGGTTAGTATTGTCGACAGATTAAGTACAAACTTGTTTTCATTACCGGTAATTGACATAGATTCACTAGGCTATTTAATGAGAAATGTAAGATAATTAAATTATTTATACATTTTCTTTAGTTTGACGACGATTTTAATTTGAAATGAGGGAAATGAGACTGTAAGATTGTTTGGATATTGAAAAAAATAATACGGAATGCGTGAAAATAATTCCTCTGTTCAAGATACTATTTGATAAAGATTACGGATGTGATAATAATCCAGTTGTAAAAAATAATACACATGGATTATTTGACACCCGTAATCTATATTCAGCACTCTACTTTATCAAACTGCCAAGTTTCACGCAGTTATTGTAGGTCGTTGTTGATTGGACTATTTTCTGATCAAATTTGAGCCATTGCTAATAATAATTAACTAGCATCAGGAATCCGTAATCTACTATTATGAAACAAGAGGATATGTCAAGATCGTGCTCTTAATATGGCAGGTATCAACATCTGCATATCCCAGTGGGATATAAGCGCGTATGACTGCGCCTACAATTCCGACAGCTTAAAAGCTTGTCTATTTTGATACGTAATTTATTTGTCTAGCAAGGTTTCATGAAATGACTAAGCTACATTCTCACCCATATGATAAGCACTAAAATTTTACTATAATAGACACTTACATTTTTTTTTTGAAAATTCAATCCCTAAGGAACTGGGCCCATAACCTATTGTTAAATAAGGTGATAAGTTTTCCTACACCTTATGCACAATTTGTACTACAGTAATAAACAATACTGAATTATAAAAATAGGTCATTACAATTGCCGCAGCTTTTGAGGGGGTATTCCTCGCTATAGATCACTTTGAGTTTCTTGCTTTTGCGGTTGGGACTCTTGGCCCGTGGTCATCTGACTCTAAGAAGTTTGCTGATAAAATTTATAAACTTCTTATCGAAAAGTCTGGTGATCACCATGCTAAGAGTTTTTTTATTCGCCGCATAAGCTTGGATATTCAAAGGGGGTAACAACGCAGCGAGTGTTCTTGGCACGGTTGGACTTTCTTGAGAGCTGGAGGAGGATTCTACCTTTGATTCTTCCATCCCTTTTCTTTTTAGTTTTTAAGATTAAATATATAAGGTTTTTTTAGATTAAATTTATATGTTACTGTTATATTTTTAATAAGGAATAGTAACTAAATATAAATTCACCAGAAATATTAGAAACATAACTTCTATAGAGACGTTCATAATCGACTTGGAATCAATTAACTACAAATAAATAAGATTTTTTTCTTTAGTAGCAACAGTCGGCAAGACATTTGGCAAAAATGTGGTCGACTTAATAAGGAGATGTAAGACCGTAAAGCGAGCATTCACCGGCTATTGACACAATTCGTAGCTTCCATACTCTTGTGTCCCAATTTAGTCCCAGGGAATGGTTCCATTGTATGTAATACCTACAAGTAACAAATAAAAGCCTAGAAGCTGGGAATTTAGGACAGGGCTATTACTATGCAGTAGAAACAGACAGTTGACGCGTGACGATTTTTAATTGACATTTTTATCTATTTAACGATTTATTAGGATTATATAATATTGCAATCAATAACATAACATGTACATCTTCATGGCTTTTATACCTCGCGGTGTGGCCAGAGACACCAGTAACAGCGTCCACTTTTTGCCAGTTGTCCGTATTGAAGAGAACAGTTGAACCAGTTGCTACACTTAAGGATCCGTGGCTCTCAGTCATCATGTGTCTGTCAAAAATATGGCAAATCTCAATTAGTCCTGGAAACGTGAGTTTATTTATACAACATTTCCTCACCACATAATGATAGTTATTATTTGAAATTGGATTGAGCCATATTTTTATTATTTAGGGTTCTAAAGAGCCGTAGTTTTCAATACGAGCAGTGCCTTTGCAAAATTATGGCTATTTAGAACTCTTAATAATGAAAATAATGTCACTATTCCACATGACGACTGTTATATATTTAGAATGATACAAACAAGGTATTGTTAAGGGTTACTTGTTTATTGCTATTTTACATATTTACATATAATACAAATCACCACCAAGGTGCGTGTTACACAAAGTACTCCTAATTGACATATCACTGACAGCTCACTTAGACTAGTGATGTGATGTCTTACATCTCCCTTTTTTTCCTTTAAACAAACAATATTTTATGAAGGATATCTATTGGGTCTAATAATGGCTCTACCTGACCTTGATCTCTGTACATTATCATAACTGTGTACCTGAACCTGATCTGAAAATGTACATGTCTAGGTTGTTGAACAGGTCCCTGTATTGGTACATTATTATGTTCCAACATAGTACTACCCCATACAATTATTTCATCTATATACACTTCTACTCCTTCTATGTCCATAAATAAACTAGAAAAACATCTACTAAAAACTTCCGGAGCTGAATTCAAACCAAAAGGTAACCTCTCATAGCAATATCTACCATATTGACCAGCATTAAATGTGGTAAGTAACTGACTACACTTTGATAGTTTTATCATATAAAATCCTTTAGATGCATCCAAAACTGAAAAATACTTAGCATTGGGCATGTTAGCAACTACTTCTTCAAAGGTAGGTATTTTACATCTTTCTCTAATAACATATTTATTTAGGTTCTGGGGATCTAAACATATTCTAATATTATCTTTACTTTTCTTTGTAATCACCATAGAATTAACCCACTCAGTAGGTTCTGTAACCTTCCTAATAACTCCCATTTTTTCCATTTTGTCTAACTCGGCTTTAACTTTATATTGCAACACAAAAGGAATCCTACGAGGTCTCTCTGCCACAGGTATACAATTATCGCTCAATTTAATTTTATATACATAGTCAATCACTCCTAAACCCTTAAATAAATCTTTATATACATGTGTAAAATATTTTGTATCATAACTACTTTCTGACTCAATTTGATTCACTATTTTTATCAAACCCATTTCAACAGCTGATTGATATCCTAATATACATGGAGTTTTAAACTTAACTATATAAAAATCTTTCTTATATATTTTATGACAATACTTTAATTTACACTGAGTAATTCCTTCTATATTTATTAAACTTCCATCAAAATTTCTTAAATTCACAATAGATTTTCTTATATTCAACCCTAACTTTTGTACAATTTCATAATTTAATATATTTACCTGGGCTCCAGTATCAATTTTAAATTTTATTTTTATATTATTTATTTCTATAGTTTCTATCCAATCCTTTGACACAGAGTTTACTGACCTTATAGTATCTATACATATATTTCTACTGTCCACTGAGGATGTCTCTGATACACTTTCTTGGTCGTCCTGTACTATAGCACAACTATTCCTATTATAACACATTTTAGCAAAATGTCCATACTTTTTACATACAGCACATTTTCTATTAAAAGCTGGACACTGGCGGTACTGGTGATAGGAATCACACTTTCTACACTTAGATTGCCGCTCTCTTGAATAGCTTGCATGTTGTGCCTGTCTCCCTCTGCTGTCATACCTGTTCCTTTCCTTGTAAGTATCTCTTGAATCTATGCTAATTTTCCTTGTATCCACTCTAGACTGTCTTCCACTTCCTTGATTTCTTTTGTTGATTGCTAATATTGCAGAGGTCGATCCAGTTATCTCCTTTATTTGTTCTTGAGCAACCTCTGAGGCTTTACAAATGGTTATACACTTTTCTAATGTAAAGTTGTTTACTCTAAGTAATTTTTCCTTCAATATCATGTCATTTAAACCAAGTATAATTTGATCTCTCACCAGACCATCTCTCAAATTTTCAAAGTTACAATCTAAGCTTAGTTTTTTAATTTCTGTAAAGAATTGGTCCAGTGATTCTCCATCTTTCCGCTTCCTTGAGAAAAATAAATGGCGGTTATAGGTCTCATTAGAATATGGACTGCAGTGCTCTTCAAATTTATTTATAACATCATTGAATTTTAGGTCCTCTTTTCCATCAAAATTGTTGTATATTTTTAAAGCTTCATCGCCAATACAATGTAGTAGTAGGGCTTTCTTTTGTTCGGATGTCAATCTGGTTTCGGCCCCACTAGCAGAGAAATATAGGTTAAATTTTTGTTTCCAATCCTTGAAGGCTTGATTTAAGTTGTTTCCGGTTAATACCAAAGGTGCAGGTCTCAATAATTCCATTTTTGCCCTTTTTCAGTCCAAGAGTCCAATGTTCAAAGCACACGTTTGTAGGTAGGTGCAGTTTCCACGTGCCTTTTTCACAAAGTATTTATAGGTTATTTTCACAGATTTTCACTAAGTTATTTAGTTTGTCCACGCAGCGCCATGTTATATATTTAGAATGATACAAACAAGGTATTGTTAAGGGTTACTTGTTTATTGCTATTTTACATATTTACATATAATACAAATCACCACCAAGGTGCGTGTTACACAAAGTACTCCTAATTGACATATCACTGACAGCTCACTTAGACTAGTGATGTGATGTCTTACAACGACAATCTTGTGAAAGCCGAGAAAGATAAACAATCAAAATATCTTGACTTGGCCCACGAGATTGTCGACATGTGGGATGTGAAGTCGGCGATCATTGTACCGATAGTAGTGACGGTCAATGGACTTTTTGCTAAGAGTTTTGACCGTCACCTTAGGAACCTTGAAAGGCCAGATCCAGAAGGCAGTACTCCTCAGCACGGCCCGTATTGTGAGGAAGTTCCTCTCTCTGCAGCCCTAACCACCGGTAGTTTGGGTATTTACCTCGCTTCCGGGGGGATAATCCTTTTTTTATATTTTTATATATTTTTGTTTTTTTTTTATATACCCCTAAATATATAAAAATATAATAGAAAGAAAGAAATGAAATAAAGAGAAAAATAATAACTACCAACTGTATGCTGAGGAAATGTTAATAGTAAATAAACTCACGTTTCCAGGATTAACTGAGATTTGCCATATTTTTGACAGATACAACCTTGACCACCGCCCCTTAAATGTGTCACTTCTTTAATAGACGTAAAATAAAATAATAATCTATATACAAATAAGTAAAATTCAGTGTCTGTCAGTGGTAGTGGGTATATGATGGTTATTGACCTGAAGCATAAATCTATCATAATTTAAAATTATATCCCAATGTGGTTTCGTAACGGCGGAATGAATTTTGATTAAAGTTTCAGGGATCAAAGTGAGTATTTATAATTTTAGACTAAAAAAACAACATTACGGGCGAAGCCGTGGGCAGCATCTAGTACAAAATAAAAAGTGAAAACGGAATATTATTAAAACCGTCAGAGCAACGTCGAAAATATTTAATAACTTTTTCATTTACATTTTAATACATGTTGTTTTGTTAAAGTTTGATAGGATTATGTCGGATAGACTTAAAATTTTAGTTTTACATTCGAGGCGGTGAAATATTCATGTTTTTTATTAGATTTATAGAAGGCTATATAACCAAATGGAATTAAGTTTGGTGGACTCCACTAGACAAATATATTTTTCGGACCTACAAAGTATGTATAATTTATGTAAAAATACCTGAAAGTTTCATTAAAATTCATTCAGCCGTTTCGGAGTCTATTCTGTACAAACATTGGGACAGACAACATTTCTTAAAACCATCATTTATACTTCGGTATCGTCTAAATAGGGTAAGAAAAACGGAATAAGATCCATCCGACCCCAAATGTAATCCTCACCTGCACGCTTGGTACCCTCTGATAGACAACAAACGAGCCTCTGGCGACCGAATAATGGCGGTATAGGCAACTGGCTGGAAGAGGCTACAGCGAGCCTCAAGACCTAAATAGTCTCAAAATGTCTGGTGCAGAAGGCAAGGGGAAACCACTGCACTATTCTTCCCAAGAAAGTTAACCATGGCGAGCCAATACAAGGTGCGTCACGCTGTGGCCCGCCATGATTGACCACGACATTTCATTTAGAAATCACAGACAGACAGTTTCTCTTTCTCGGCAAAATAAATATAGCTCGGGCTAGGAATTGAATCTAGGACCGCCAGTTTCACTAGCCATTAGGTCAAATTTGCTCTTTTACGTAGATCACGCAAGGTCTACTAACTACCTTGAAATTAGGGTGATTGAGGTCCCCGGGTCCCCCGCTGGCAATATTGACTTCGACTGGTATCGCGAAGCCTAAAAGAAGTAATAAAAATAAAATCAGGAGATCGACTAATGCCCTAATAACTTTACTAAGTAGATATCCTACTATCCCATACTAATATCATAAATGCGAAAGTATGTATGTGTGTTGCTCAAACACGCCTCAACGGCTGAACGAATTTTGATGAAACTTTGAGGATAGTTAGTTTATGTCTTGGATTATAACATAGGCTACTTTTTTCTGGAAAAATATGTTTTTTGATAAACAACTTGAAGCCGGGATGGGTTGCTCGCTAGTACATACCTACATATATAAAAGCAATAGCACATTAAAACGTTACATGAATCCTTATTAAGTACTAGAACCCATTTAATACGTTTGGACAGTAGATAGAATAATAATTACGTCAGGTAAGTAGAAGGACGACTCAGAAACTATTTTTGTAATTTCCAGTACATGAGAATGAAAGTTACTTTGAGAAAATAATTTGACATCTCAAATGAATGCGAGACTTTTTCGATTGTCCACAACATCTGGTAAGGAACGAACTTGAGAGAATGTTATGAAAAAACTTCTCTAGTAATAGAATATAGAAATGTATAGGTACTAAACATACTTTTCATATATCTTTGTCGGTTTGTTTTCTACATGTACTAAGAAGCCTTTTAATCTCAAAATATCTCAACAGCACCAGCTAAATGAGGAAGATTTGTCTTAAAAAAATGGATACCTACCGGTTCTGGTCTCATGACGGTCGGTTTTTCTATATTGACTACCCATCTCAGACAGAAAAGAATATAGGGAAAATCATCTATCCCCAACACCACAGACTAAAATAGCTCATTTCTAACCTAGTTGTTGTTAATCCAGGTGACAGCTTTCAAGCGGTTTTTTATGGGCTCAGATTTCAATGTTGGCGACTCTATTATCAAGTAATATAAGACAGATTAAGCCAGTAGGAATATTTCCATTCTCTGCCTTAATTAAATATAATATGTGTATTGTAAGATTCTACGAAACAGGAAGGAAATTCAGAATATTACGCAAGAGTTAACCTAGTCTAAAAATATATTTAGTAATTAGTGAAAATATAATATGGCGGCAGAGTCTATATTTGTAATCAACCTAATGGAAGGCCTCACTAATTGTATTCTAGTCTGAAATCTAATTAAATTCTCGGCAGCTCAGGTTTAATCTCACAAGTTAGTACTAAGTGTCTAATTATATGGTTTCTATGTACGCTTTGTAAGATATAAGGTTTAAGTGATCCTCACCCGCTAAGGGATTTATCGAAATTCAACCCCTAAGAGGTTAAACAGGTAAGAATGGGAAAAATATTTTTAGAACATAAATCATTTTCTTACACGTATTTCAGCAAAGAATAAAAAAAAATGTAGTTATGGGAAAAATATTGTTTTGGTCAGATTTATATGAAACTTAGCGTAAACACGTATTTCAGCCTTTTTAAAAATTGCGACAGAGGACTATTTATAGAATACAGGTTATTTTATAATTCTGTAGATCAAAGCAAACATCGAAAAAATATGTTTCTTATTACAGTTACCGGCAAATGAAAATTGTCAATAGTTTTTGCATGTTATAAGCCAATACAGGAATAAGGGATATAGGTAAAAGAAAACAATGTGCACCTTTTAAATATGTCTAAAGATAGTTTCTTTATTCCAATATATTTTTTATCAATCTCATACCATAAATATGAATTTATCATTCAAGAAAAATAAAATATATTTGTATCTCCTTTAAAATACACATATATCGATAGAAATTTTAATTATAAAACAACAAGACGACGAATCTTATAGACTACGAACGTACCTAGAGACTATAACATTGCGATATACTGAAAAAAGCACGTTATGCCTACATTTCGAGTAAAAACTACAATCTAAATGGTGTTTGGATTTAATTTTACAATAAGCTGTTTTGAAAACGATTATTCCAAAATAATCCATAAAAAAATTGAAATATTTGTTACTATTAAAACCTTAGAACATTTGGAACCGTCATTTGAAAAATACAATATGTTTTGACCCTGAATTGTACATTAACTGGCAGTGTTAAGGATAAATTAAAACTAAATTTTACTTTTATTCAGTTAGTTAACTAGAGTTATTATAGAATTGACTTCTGTAAACAGGACTTAGCTCTACGACTGAACAGAATCATTCATATATTCTTGACCCATACATATCTACACTGCACACAGCCAACACAGCGATAACTAATACAGCCCACTAAAATATTCAAATAAAAGGGCTTCCCAGGCACAAACATATCGTATCACCTAAGAGTCTTTATTGTAATATTTATCTGAAAAATATATAGTTTTTATATTGTCAAATATATATTTATATATCAGCAATTCGATATCCCTTTTATTTGAATTTTAATCGAATTCGATACTAATTACTAAACAAGTAGGTATATCCCGAAACTAAATTCTAATCGAATCGTTGTACAAATTAACACAAAGCAACGTTTAAAAAGTAGGCAACCTTAAATTAACGAATAAATACATTAAAAAAACTTGTCGAGAACATAAGACTGACATCGCGGCAACACTACGGGCACTCACGAATACTTTTAGTATTTTGATCGGTAACTAAAACCTAGGAACATGACTGCGACTCATACGTCACAACACAATACACCGCGACCATACCGTGTGATCCCTATTCGACTATAAACGACTAAAAACTGATTGCTTTTCCGTTATATACAAATTGTAAACTTAAACGAGAGTCTTGTGAACGCCGTGGAGAGGCGACGCGGCATCGGAAAGTTTTGGAAGGCTCGCTCGCGGACTATTTCGCCTGACCCGACATACTAAAGAATCCCGAATTTGATAATATTTACGACTTTAGCGAGATTACGACCTCCAAGTCGGAAAACCTAAATCACTGGACTGCGGATCGTAACGAGTCGGCGGGGGCCGTGATTCGGGTCAAAACGCGGGTCTATCACTATTATCGACACACTGGACGCATACTATCACAGTTCCGCTTTGAGTGAGACTCGAGGCCTTAGGCCTTCACTTGCGCTTTGGGGCGCGGCTTGCATTGCACCATGCAGATGTAGCCGGCGTCTACGTCACACCCGCTCACCAGGAGGTTCATGAGGACGCTGGAAGAGTGCGCGGACGCTGTCTTCGGTGACGGACTGCGGCGTGCGCGCTTAGGGCTCGGCTCCTCCTCCTGAGACAGTCCTCGCTTAGAGCCCGCCTCCCATTTGTTAGGCATCAGACCTGAAAAAACGTTCTTGTTACCAATGGTGTTTTGTTTTAAGTAAATCGAATGTTCCATGAAATGATTGTTACCTTGATATGAGTATATATTAGTAATGAGATCCTGCGGAGGTGGGCCCGTGGGTGGGCCGGCCAACAGGCGCTGTAGGGCCGGCGCGGGAGAAGTCTGTCCTTCTGACGGCTGCGGCCTGGCCATACTGACGCTATCTGGCAGGGCGCCCCACATCACCGCCGGCGCTCTCACCGGCATTTCGTCGCCGTTCGGTATGAATGGGGACTTCACGTCCTCTACTTCGCCCTCGGATTGCGCCGCTTTTTCGATGGCGTCCAAGGAAAAGTCCGTCAATAGCGATGAAGGTTCGCATGATGAGTCTGTTTCCTAAAAATGGCAACCAACGTTAGTAAATCTAAATCCCAACTGGATTGAAACTTTTAAACATTATTGTAGATAATACTCACCAGGGGTTCAGGGGATGAAAGCAACAGCGAGTCCGCTCCAAGAGAATCGACTGGCGAACCGCTGGCGAGGTCGTCACCGAGTAGGCTGCAGTAATTGTCGTTCAGTATGAAATCATCGAACATATCAAACGGGCTGTTTTCCAACGGAATACAAGCATCTCCAGCAGTCGGCGCCAAATGCGTGAGATCCTCCGGCTCGTCTTTAAGCACTGAAAGCAACATTAAATTGTAGCCTAAGTCTAAAAATATATCTCTGAAACTAAATGCAATAACGTAGAATTGAAGACAGTAACTTACTTGTAACTCCCTCGTCCTGAGAGAACATGAGAAAGCCCTTGTTCATGTCCTTAGTTCGGGGTGCGAATATTAGTTCAGTGGCGGGAGTAGGTCGCGCCTCTTCTGGTTGGATAAATCCTATAACAGCGCCGTTTGGCGTTTCAGATTCAGCGGTGCGCTTCAGTACCGCGTGTTGCAATTGGTGTGCGGCGAACACCTCATCTTTGTACTCGATACCGCTGTGAACAATAAACATTATGGGTGCATCCTATTGCTATCAACTAAATGTGGTCTACCGCCATTACAAGTGCCGATTTAAATTAATAATGAGGAGCAATGTGATTTTAATTTCGTAGCGTGACATTATCAAAAGATCATAATTCAAAAAAACCGGCCAAGTGCGAGTCGGACTCGCGCACGAAGAGTTCCGTAACATTATCTATAAAAACGGCAAAAAAATCACGTTTTTTGTATGGCAGACCCCTTAAATATTTATTTTATTCTGTTTTTTAGTATTTGTTGTTATAGCGGCAACAGAAATACATCATCTGTGAAAATTTCAACTGTCTAACTATCACGGTTCATGAGATACAGCCTGGTGACACACGGACAGCGGAGCCTCAGTGGTTTCCGTCTTTACCCTTTGGGTACGGAACCCTAAAAATCATCCTAAACAAAATACAGCAAAAGATTAATTTCAGCAGTATTTAAGTAAAGATATCCACAGTGTCAACCAC
Organism: Nemapogon koenigi; assembly: GCA_963924495.1. Lineage (NCBI taxonomy): Eukaryota > Metazoa > Arthropoda > Insecta > Lepidoptera > Tineidae > Nemapogon > Nemapogon koenigi. The sequence continues at coordinate 7,837,096 of OZ004647.1, read as the reverse complement.
AGTGATCATTGTATGTAAAATCAGTATCGATCAATGCACATTCACTAGATGCATAGCCGCATAGAGACATGTGTGAAGTGTTCATTTTAAACACAATTCGCCAACAATGTAAGTTATTCAATAGTGTATAATCAGTAAACAAAATCCAAGGTCAGAAAAGATACAGTATGATGTATGGCAAGTCTGTTGGTACACTCATCAACCTGCGAATGTGATTGTACACACGTACCGACGAATCATTAGATTAAAAAAATCATTATTTCAGATGAATACAAAAAGGTCTAATATTTTCTGAATGCCAGATCTCAAAAAGAAACAAAATAAAAAACACGGTTACTTGGCAATTACGAAGAAGTTATGGAGTTTTTTGTCCAGAGCAAAAATAACTACACGAAAAATTAAAGGAATAGGTACGTACCTAAGAACAATATTGCCTATGCACTAAATAGTCACGAGGTTGCATTTAATACAAACAAATAAATGATAATAAAATACGTGTGTACAGTACGGCAGTCGGAATCTATTTGACGATACAATTATCTGATAAGAGAGGCAACTATTTTCATATCAGCAATTGCAATCGTACCAAAGTCACTTAATTAAGAAGCGATCCATGTGCGTGAACCCTAGGCTGCACTGGATCAGTTGCAAATGCGTCATTGATCTCTAAACATGATGCTGGGCCATCTCTATGTGGTTGATAACGAAGTTGTTGTTCCCGATAAACATGTTTTCATTAACCCTTGATAGATAACATCAGTGCTATGGTAAACGGAAAACTACCTACTACATAGAATATGACGAAAATTGTAAGGCAAAAAATTTGAGTATATTTAGATCCTAAACACCGCACAAAATATGCTCAACGATTTAGCACATATTTATAGAATAATTTAGCAGACTTAACTGATTTTTTAGTTAGAGGTTTCTGTGCATTGCTGTACCTAGTATGGATTGTATATTTCAAATTAGCTGATGGCCGTGGAATCGAAAGTGAGAATTCTCAAATAAATCATTTGATGCGTCACATATATTTGGAAGAGCATTCAATACTCTGCCATATATACAAAGCGTCACTTCTTTTCATAGTAAGATAGACACAAAACAATAATTAAAGAAAAAGCAACCACCTTTATTATTAAAGGACCCTTAAAGTTACATAATTGAACCGAAATTGTAATAAACTCTAGATTCAAGTAAGTTAATGAGAAAAGCATCGTACGTAAACATCCCAATCATGCCGACTCAGACAAATTGACGCGAGGGTGTGTTCTACTATGCACACCGCGTCAGTAGTCGATAGAAAATAAAAGTCATTTCTGGTGAGACAGACATATTAGGTAAAATGTTGTAGAGAAAGAGAGATATGAGGTAGTAAGCTCGACCTTGTCGAGGTCTCATCCTTCGAATCGAAACACTCGGTCTAAATTTCCTCCAAGTCGGCCATTCACCAAAGGAGAGAAGAGAAAGTGTATGCGCGCGCACTTTAACACGCGGGCCGGGTATCGATTCCGACAAGGGGACCGAGAGGGTCGGTCCTATCTCAACCGGCCTATATCTAGATTTCTAGACACCAAACAAAAAGGTATCACGCAGTTATGTAAACAATACATGATTCAACAGCTATTTTGGGTCTAAATAATTCGAATAAGTGGCACCTGCCTTTTTCATCATGATTATTTGCAAAAAAATAAAGGAAATTAGAATTAACGATAACATAATTCAAGTTGCATTTTATAATCACAGGCACATGACTTAGTATAAAATCAACAAAATAACAAGCACATTTATCAGGTAAATGAACTAAATCATTGTTAATAGTCTATTTTTAGAAAAGATTGCATAAATATCCGTTAATATCTAGCTGATGTTTAAAATAAGACCAGCTGGCATAACAGCTCAAAATATGAATGTTAGCAAAGAAAGAGCACGCACGTGGTGCTAGCCGGTGACCTTGGCCGTGATACCGTTCAGCGAGCGAAGCAACGATTCAACAATTACATCTGCCACGGTCGAGGTCGTCTGATGCCTCAGTGACGTAATGTGGATCACTTCCATCATAAATAACACATACTTTAAATATTTATAGGGACTCTAGCCAAATTTAAAAAAAATTAACTAATATTCACACCGATAGAAATAACCTCAGGCTCAGACAGGAGAAGCAAAACCACAAAGCCAACGAAAGAGTTGTTTATTAAGGTTCGCCAACATTTAACATGAATAAATTACAAAGAACGCAATTAGATGCTCAAGTTAAATAAATTCTGAGTTAAAAATCTAATTCTGTTGGAACACAACGTTTATATATTCTGCGTTTTGTAGTTTGGACATTACCTAATTTGTAATATAATTACTACGACTAACTGACAATAATAAAACATCACGCACTGCTAAAGATGAAAAACAAGTGGCCTTTAAAACAGTGGTAGGGAATGTTTTTACATGAGTCTCGAGGTTTTCTTCGACACAGATTTCAATAAACGAAGGGCGCATTACAGCTCTATCACAGTCAGCTGTGTAGTTTGCAAATGCTGCTACTGGTATTATCTGATAAATATTTGTGGATGACTTCAAGGACGATTTAGATAAGATATTTTAGACAACGCTTTATCTTAATCTGTCTACGTAAAACTAAGAAGAACTAGTGCGCGGTGAATTGTTATCATTTTGATGAAATGAAAATTGGCCAGACAAATGTTGATAAAAGTAATTTATGATATTATAAAAAATGCTAAGTAAATTACATTGTCCATGTACCTACTATGATATCGGACAATAACTTGTTTGCATCTAAACACTAGAATCCTTTTCTAATTTGAAACAATATGCACTAGAGCACGTGTAGTACAAGTTGCCATCTTTCAGAATATTTCTATAACTTATGGACACGTCTTCCATTTAATTACACACTGTGCTGCTATAGAAGCACAATGCATATAATTTGAGGAAAATACCTAGCGACAAAGGCGTCAAGATTATAAAACACCAATTCAAATAGACTGCTACTTTACAAGGCAACCGGTTTTGCTAAAAATTTAATTAAATAAAATGTGTAATTTTATTATTTTCACATTACAATAATATTGATCTTTTAGATGTAATTAATTAAGATAAATTCTTTCTTTATTTAATGTTGTGTCTACTACTGCAATAGCATACTGTGAAACTGACACGGTTATTCATTTCGCATCAGATATTGAGACCCTAGAAACAACATTATCGATGTCAATTGAATGTACAGTGGCTTTCTGTTTAGACGGTATTATAACATCTATCTACTCTTTCGAATTTATTTTGTCTTGTGTCCATCTCAATGAAGCAACAATCGAGCAAATATCGCGAGATGTGGCAGTCTAGCCAATAGAGCGACGGAGCTGCGCGGGAGTCAAGGCCACCCGCGGTGCGCCGCTTACATAACGGGCTAACAGTAACACGACCGGCACGTCGCTCGTCAAATGCTTCTTCTACAGCAGAAATATTAAATTGACAATGTAGACTTGATCAACACCATTTAGGTTACAGAGTTATACAGTAGGCTATTTATCATCACTTTACAAAATTATTGTCCTTATGTTTGTAGACCGCTATTTTATTCATATAGTGCATTAATGGGTTTTGAATTCAATTCAATTCAATTGAAGTAGTTACGTATAATAATATTTTATTACCATGAATTGTATTCTCAGTGTTAAATATTTAATTAAATGGAAAAATAATATTAGACTGAGAAGTCTCTATGAATGTCTAGGGCTCTAAGCAGACACAAAAACGAAGATGATTATGTAACAGATGTTTACTTCTTGTGTTGTTTACAGTTTTATGTACAAAACGCTATAATAAGAATTGCCTACTTCGACTATCACAAGTTTACAACTATACTAAAATTAGGGAATTAATTTTAAAAACCTGAATGCACTCGCGAATAAAGTCGGCACTTGTAAAACGACACAGTTGTACACTCACTGACACAATATTCACTGATCAATCCTTACCATTGTGTCGAAGATATATTTCTTCGTGTCAGGAATCTGTTTAATGATCCCTTAGATGTAACTGCGGACGAAAACAGCTGTTCGTATCGGCGTATTTTGTTGAAACTTCGCGTGCGTTTGGTAACGTTGGAGTTCGGGGCGAGAATGGCGGACGACTGACTGCTACGGCGCACTCTCGGCACTCGGCGTTACCCACTGTACAGTCAATGTAGTACATAATCGCGCGACGTGATCCTACTATCATACAAGCATATATTGAGGCGAATCCATTCGCGATAAATTTCGTAGGTGCCGTCGTACATTCCACGATCACGCGTTGATAACCCATAGCGACAAATACATGAATTACACGCATGGAATGATCGCATTTGAATTTGAAATTAATGTGCCCGCATTAACTGTCACACTAGACCCATTGGATTAAAATTTATATCATATTCCCAAAAAATATTCAACTGGTAAAGTTAATAATTAAAAATTAAAGGCATTAGATCGCTTAAGAGATCGATTAAATAGTTATCGAGTGCAGAGCTGCAGATTAAGTCTGCGCCCGCCTCACATTGTCACACAAAAATAATCCTCGAAACTCTACAAGTATAGAATTGGAAGCTATTTTAAACCGGCCAACGAACCCAGAAGCCCTACGTACGTGGACAAAATCTGGAATACCCAATTGTCAAGAGATTGTTTATTGTGACATCTAATTAGATGACTGCTCAAAGCTAAAATTACATAAGAATAACGTCAAGTTAACAGCCAAAATTTTTAGTAAAACAAAGCCCACATGACAAGATCACAACAAAAATATTACCCAAATGATGACTGATGACTGGAATACCCAAAATATTGTAATATGGCAAATATAATAACTAATATTATTAAGATCAGTGCTGGATCAACTATTTGTGGCGAAGGGCCTGGTTAAATCAAAAGGACAAAAGAAAATAATTTCTCGTTTAAAAACGTCACTCAATTGATTAAAACTTGTTATATTATGTAGTCGCCAAATAAACAATCTCATCAATTCACATTCTAAATTATTGGCAGCCTATTAACTCTTGTTGAGTTGTTCAATTGTTGAGTAGAACATTTATGAGAGCCTGTCTATTTAAATTAGGAGTATCTAGACCATAGACATTGTTGATTGTATCGTATCAAACTTCAAACCATGAATGAAAAATGCAGTTCAGTAGGTACAAAAGAAACATTATCATAAACAAAACCGTTAGCGTGGTAATTTTATTTAGATAGAAGCTAAATATATTCTGTCTATGGTCAATTGTTGAATTACAAAAGATTAGAAGCAATGAGCTGTCATAGAACAGCAGAAATATTTGATAAATGGCGCGATACATAAAACATATTCAAATTGAAGACTTTGAATAAATTATAAGCTGTTGTAAAACTATTTCACAGTATATTAATAAGAAAATATATTAGAGGTAGTAACAATATTCGATACGAACGAATGTCTATAGGACAAAACAAAAACTACGTGGACACGGGTATAATTAATTTTACACTTCATTTGAATTTGTAATGAATTTGTGTTCAGGATTTCGTGTCTGAATATTCTAATTGACATAGCGTCAACAACCATAAATTTGCATTTGTCACACACATTCCGGCTCATAGGCTTTTAGATAATGATCTACTTAAAAGGTACTTTGTTAAAAAATCATCTTGTATCTATTCTAATGTAGTCCTTAGGTCAACGTGTAATTTAAAACCTTCAATATTTACGATGTCATCAATCTTCGTTTCGTGTAATACATCTTTGTTTTTCCTATAGGTAAATTACATGGCAGGTAGGCTATTTATAAAAATTGATAAATTAGTTACCTACTATTTGAAAAGCCCGTGGTATTCCGAAATCCGAGCACAAATCAATATACAGACGTGAAACGTTTACTAAAAGATGTTGCCGTGCCAAATATATGTAAATTTCATTTGACAGACGCCGTGTAGAAAATTTCAAGGTAATATCCAATGAAGTGAGAACTTATCTCTACTCCGAATAACCACCACGTAAACAACTTCATGTTTGCATATTAGATATTACAGGAATTCAAACATAAACACGACATATACAATCACACATATTGCTTTGCCTCTAATATTTCATTTAATTTCTACTAGATGATGCCAATTTTATTATAATAATATGTGAAACCTGTTAAAATAATAGGAAATATTTTGCTACAGTTATTTCGAATTAAAAAATGAGATCAACCCGAAATATTTACGTTTGTAAGATTTTCCCGTATTATAATTTTCTAGCACACAGACATGATAATATGATATCTTTGGTCGGTGTTATAAGAACGCGTTGTTCCGCAATTTGCCGCGAAATCGAATACTTCACTTTAATGGACGCCAAGAATCTGAACACACAGTATGGAATGAATCACACCCGTTGTTTTTAAAATGTAAAATTCTATTTGAAATAATAAGAAATGTGAAATTAATTAGCAATACCGCTAAAAGACTAAAAATACAATGTATGGTTGGCTACTTACATAAATTAACGCAGTGATCAACTTACAAGTGTTAATAGCAAACTATAACATTTAAAACGAAGAAAACAAGAGATGTATACTCTCGTAACTCGTAAGGAAGTTGTACAAATGAACATGTGCGTAAGGAAGTGATTTTAATAGATTGCACAATTAAATGATGAAATTATTGCAATGTTTAAACTTAATAAAACATTAAATTATGATTAAATCACAGCAGAACCATTATTAGTGGGTTCGAATTCAACTTTCAATATTTTATAATAATATAAAAAAAATGCAAAATCAACTTCACAAAAATCCTGTTCACATACGTTTTGCAGTATTACCATCTGAATATTCGTAGACAGTATCAAAGTCAAGGAATATTTATAGGATGTCAATCGTAAAACAGATTTAACAGCCATATATTTTGTACGCGCGTAGAGATAGGTATAGTTTTGTATATTTAAACTTCCAATGATAGTTTTTTATTACTTAAACAAATCAACAGTGGTTTTAACATTCATGAAAAAACCAGAGGTGACGGAGTGCGTAACATATATAAAAACTTTGTAATTTGTAGTTTTGTACATTATTGTCTATAGCTTAGCAAGAGTGCTTGGTTAGGAGGATCACATTAATAAAGGTTTTAAAAAGATTAAGACTTATAGAAGTTATTAAAATTGGAAAATACGAAAGACGGGACTGCGTTCCATATTGAAGAATAATATAATTTTGTGTTGTACAGAGCAGTGTCCACGTGTAGTAAAAGCTGTCTTGTGAAAGCTTGGAAGCAAGACCCTACAGTGACGCGAGGAATGTCGTCGGACTGCACTTGGTATAGTTATTGATTAATCGATCCCATATTGATTATCTTTTTCTTCTAAAACAATGAACCAATTTAATATGGAGAACGTTCAAGACACCATAAAAAGACACCAGAATTCGTATCACATTGGTATGTAATTTCGAAAGCTTCGAAAAATTAATGTATGTGATTTTAAGAGATCATGACAATACTGCGAATTTATTTACTCGGAAAATTACATTCTACAGAAAAACCGGCAATTAAGTTACAGGTTCAGGAAATAAAGATATACGTGACTCCGGCAACGTTTCACTAAAGAAGCACGTTTTACATCACCGTTGCCCGTTATATGGGAGCGGAGTTTCGGCTGACTCAACTGAGCCAAACTTTGAGAAACTATGAGGCAATACAATAGACACTTCAATATGTATTGAGAACGCTATTCTTGTAGGCTAAAATTAATAAATCAAAATAGTATAGAAAGTATTTAATCTAAATATAAACTGTACTTTTGAGGCAACACACTAACTAAACACTAACTTTTTGCAGACCATTTTCGACAACATCGCTAACTTATGCCGCCTCACGTTTCCACACAATTCCGTCTATTTTCGTACATAGAGGACTTTACAACAAAGCCTACAAATCTTACAATACAAACAAACCTATAATAATAAAGTAACTTGCACAATATATTTTTAATTTTAAATATTCTTTGCATAAGAACGCATCAACACTATTTATCAATGACTTTAAACAATAGATCGTGAAAACTAAATTGGTTAGGTTAGCATCGCTATAAGAATGTAATTAAAGAGCAAATTATAAAACTCCAATTGCTAAATTGAAGACGTGTTTTGCATTTTTAAATCATGAACGGTACAATTGACACCAAATAGAATCCATACTAATATTATAAATGCGAAATCAATACTAATAATAAGACTGAAGAGTTTGTTTGTTTGAACGCGCTAATCTCTGGAACTATTTTGCATTTGATAGCCAGATTCTTGAGAAAGATTATAGGCTATATCACGCTACGACCCAAAGTAACCATAAACGTGAATGAAATCAGAAAGTTATGCCAACCTAAATTTTAAAACATCTAAAACACTGGTAATATTTTGTCAATCTATATGTAGGTACTCGTAATATAGTTATAACTGTAAATGAGGTATGTTCTTTATTTATGGCCTCGTAAATTTGCGTCTACAGAGACCGAATGTATAATTTCGGCTCCCCATTTGGGTTGGGATGGGACTTGCCCTTCCAGAACTGGTCTGCAAATCAAAATGGCCATGAACCTGTGACCGTTACGCAAAATCCGCCTTTAACGCCCACACTCTAAAGTCCCTAATAGAATACTAAAAATATACAAAGAAGGCCAATTCACAGACAATTACATAAGAGCGGTTAGGTATTATTGACGGGTAGCGGAAATATGCAAAGTACTGGAAATGACTGGCTGTTGAAAATTATATTTTTATAACCACGATTACACTGTTTGGTACATTTATGGACAGGAAAGTGGATGATAAGTGGAGAGTCTAAAATAGTTAGGATTTGATGATAATGAAACTAAATAAAATCTCAAATTAAAAATATTAAATAAAGTAAGAAAGGACAGATGTCAAATGATAACAAACCAGATTTAAAGTCCACTTCTGAAGGCGTAGTCACAATGAGAACAATCATAGAGCCAACATCCCAAGAGGGACCCTTTATATATTAACGTCGATGGAAGACGCACAGATCCAATTTCAACAAACTTGTCATCAAAATGATTACGTCCATCAGATAGCAGCTTATTCGATTTCAAATGGAAATTAAATACTGACTCGCCATCCTGCGCGGACTGAGTTATGTAAAAATTCAATTTCCTGCGATAAAAGTAAATGACACAAAAATCACTCGGACTTTTTGAACGAAAGCACAATCTATTCCTACATGTAAAAAAATGTATTAGTCTGTCTGTGATTTCGAAATTAATACTCGTACTTTCAGCGATCATACATTATCTGTTTCATGTAAATATTTTAAAAAGGTTTCGAAGATTTTTCACATTTTATATAGTAATATACCAAAGTTGATACGACACGATATAACATTTTATATTATAACAGCAACGACTGCAATTTTATGACCAGATAAATCTTATAAAGCATATAGTAAAAATGATCTATGTGAACCTTATCTTTTGTCTAAAGATAATAGAGATATGATTTCGGCTATCATACATTTTCAATTTGCTAATCGAAACTAGGGATGGGCAAATGAAAAAAATATATCGATATATATTGTATCGATATTATTCAAAGCTATCGATATATATCGTGTAAAAATATCGGTAATTTGATATATCGAAATATATGTTATTTATATTTTAGGCAAAGGGAGCAGAGCCCATACAGCCGATTTACTCATTCATTCATTGCTTTCTTTCTAGGCCGCGTTCGCAAACAAGTTAAATTCCCTCGGTAAAGTGTAAAGTGAAGGATAGCTTTATGCAAAACATTAATGTGTGACTGAAACAGACTACTGTCAGGTAACAATTAACTTGGTTTGCGAACGCGGCCCTAATCATCGAAAAGAAGACGAACGGGAGCTCATAAAAAAAAACGAATTTGATATCCGGAAAAAATATCGATTATTGATATATCGAGATTTAAAATATCGACGATAATTATCGATTATTTATTGAATTAATATCGATATTTTGATATATCGATATTTTTTACCCAAGCCTAATCGAAACAAACCCTTCAGAAACTGAAGAGTTTAAACGAAGTCTTCAAACAATTTTTGAAGCGTATGAATAAAGTTCTAAATTCTCTATTGACATAAAACATAATTCACGTTAGCATCAAATAAATAAATAAGCGAGTCCCTAAGAAGTTACATTTGCCGCACAAACGCGTCATAAGATTACGTCCACAGCTCCATTCACGTAGGAGTTCAAACCGTATAGTACTAAAGTAGACAAGGAATGGGGCACTCCTCTAGTGGGGGGACACTACAACGACCTATACTCATAATGCAGCAGAGTGCATTCGCCTTCGTGGGAAGAGAGACGATTTCCGTTTGAACTAGTTGAAAATATGTACCACAAAATGGCACGTGATCATGCACGGAATGGTTGGGGGGATTTCATTGAGAGTGATTATGATTTAGTAAGACTTGGAGCAGTAAATGTTTAAGGACTTTAGGTGAATTCAGAACAGCGTTATGTCGCAGCATATAAGCATAGTCAAAATTAATTGCGGATAGTCTACCTAGATTAACGGTGTAAGCAATAGGCATGCATATCTCTTAACTGTTAAAGGATGTGCTATTTAGTATGTGCAAGATGGCATATTAACTATCGCTAAATATTTTTGTGTTATGGGACTGAATGAGTTTTGAATTTTTGATGTTCCATTGGCCATAGCTGCAATTTATTACCGAATCTCATTCAAGTCAAATCTTAAAGGAGTAAGTGCAGGGTGTGTGAACGACCGGGGGTGGAAAAGTGCAAAGTGCATTCGCCTCTGTTACACAACCAGACCGACGACCGCGTGTTCCGCGCATTTAACGGGAGCTCTGTTCACGTGCATTTAAGCGCAAACTTTCAGAGATGAGAGTTTTCCCTTTGTTGAAATAGCGAGCGCAAATAACTGCTGATATTTAGACTAAAGTTATGTAAGGTAATATTAATGCTCAGCTTAAGTTTATTTTTCAGTGGTGAGCTAAATAAGCTTGCGGATTATATATTCTCTAATAAATCAATGGCCTAAATAGATTATAATCAACATAACTAGAACTAAATTTTTGTCAAGACTATTAAAGCAAAGACGTTCCTTGAGTCTTGTCTTTTATTGAATTGAAATTCCATATCGTTATTCGTATCCTCAAAGTCAATTTAAAATAATATCAGAAAATACTTGGATAAGTAACTGTTCTCTGTAAATAATGCAAAGGCCTACACAAGTCGTTGCAATGCATGTGCATTTTGATATATAGGTCGGCGGGATCGCCCGTTGCACCCATTAAATAAGAACAATAGTCTATTAAGGCAGCAGCCATCAATTTGAAAACGTCACTCTAGATTTCACTATAGTTAATCAAGTGCGTCAGATGAAGGCCATTAAAACTTGAAAACTATTATCACTTATAAATACAGTCTGAAAGACGATTTTGATAATTCAAATTCTAAAGTATACTGGGGTTAATTTTTTTGAATTGAATTTTGAAGAGCTGATAAATACGAATACAAAACTGTTGCAGGGCATCCGTGCCAGGAATCAGCAGCAATCCCTCAGCTTAGAATTATTTTTTCTTGGAAATATATTCAATTCCACCGTAATCCCATTGGTCTAAGTCTAAGGTGACATATTAAATCGACCTTTGAGCTAATACAGTCCTTCTTTGTCGGGAAGCCTCTTATTTTAGGCAAAAAGTAATACGAAGCTTCAGGTGTAATGATTGTAATACTAATTGAGGTCTCCTCTATGGAATCTAATTACGACAGCCAGCACGTAAAGCAGGCGTTCGCATAAATAATACGTTTAAAAGAATGGGCGGTGATATCATAAGTGATACTGCTGGAAGCATTGTAAATGAAAACTTAAATGTGGACCTAAGCAATATATTTCTGATAATAAATTACCACCAATCGTGACTCCATTCTACATATATCGGCATATCACTTAATCCAAGCGCGTTGCATTGACCTACATGCAGATCTAAAATAAACTATGCCTCTACAATGATTAACGTGCATATGTAGGTATATGTTAAGCCAGGTGTTTAATTCCTTTATCTCTTGTACATGCACCATGATTTTTTATATTCGATGAATGAAAAATTAATATCTTCTACGCGACGGAACGGAACCTTTAATAATTGAGATTATGGAGGAAAGGAGGAGGAGGAAGGAAAGGATTATGAGAATATGTAATTGACTTCAAATAAAAATTTATTTCTTGATTTTGAAGAACAACAGATGATTGTGTGCCTCAGTTGCTGTGTGCTGAAAATGTAATACAACAATTTGAGACACGTAGATATGGAAATTGCTTTGGGTACCTACTTATTAACCAGTTTGAAATGTAAGGATTAAAAATAGATGACCGAAAAAAGACCAAAACTTAGAAGTAAACTCTAGTCCAAAGGAAAACGATATTATAGAAACCCTAGTTTTACTCGTAAGTGACCACATAAAACTTAATTCTAGATTGTGCGGCACCATTTGAAATGCACGTGTAACATACTAATCATTTATGAAACATTACTTCACGATTTGCCCTCGATTTTACCCCCAATATATCACGGTAAAGGGGCTGTTATTAATCTGATAAATATGCTCTAAGTTACAAGTAAACTAATTAATTTATAGTCGGCAATGCCTTCGGGTATATCCGGTAGGCTACATACCGATTTTTACAACGGTGAGATTTTGGAAATAGCCATTGCTGAGATTATTACAGAAAAATACTTAGGAAATTGATTGATCCAAATTTGGCTCAATGCCTTCTACATGGTGTTAAGCCGATAATTTTAAATTCAAGAACACTCTAGGTAGGGTTGTTCGTGAAAAATATCCTTTGATATTATTCTAACTTATTTAGTAGCGAAGGATTTTTTATAATACCTTATAATAATTTTAATTGGAAATTCTGATCATTTTTAACGTTCAATTGATTAAGTATGTCGTTGATGTTATTTAATTGTATGATTTCCATACAGGAGGGCAACTAATAAGGAGGGCAACTAATAAAGAGGGCAGTAATTTTATTGCAGGAAATTTCAGCGGTGCTTAAGTAACAAGCTTTGCTAACTTCGTTCCTAAATTTGAGGGGAAGGAAGATAAAACCGATAATTAAACAAAGTTATAATAAACTTCTAATTGTTAAATTTTTACTCCAAAAGAAATGTTGGATTTTCTTACTCATGATCCATTGAGAACTTTGTAACGAAGATTGGTTATGTTTACAATAAAATTTCTTACCGTCTACCTAAAGAAACAAACAGAGTATCATAATAGATGTTATTGACAAATTTTCCTCTCTATATCTATCGATATATAACCTGAATTCAAATTTACTAATGTTAAATTATTCTATTTGAACTGCCAAATTAACCTTTTATAACATTTCACCCTTCCTTGGAATTCGGAAGATTAAACATTTCACATTGAAAATAACAAAATACTAAAATTATCTCAAGAAAAGTGTACCACGAAAAATAAACAGGAATCTTATTAATGTAAAAGGCATAGCAACTGTACACACTTAACAAGATAACCTTTGCGATATCGACGGACAGAAAGACAGAAAGTTTACACTACGCTCTTTTTATCACGTTGAATACGATAAGATATATAGTGCAACTGTCGTATGATCTACACATTATTATGCACTTGAAAATAGCACATAATCCGGTCCGGAGGTCCGGAGATTATATACCAAAAGAGGAATATATAATGAAGGATAATTCCATATTCTATACTGACAAAGTTACAGGGTATAAGATTCAAAATGTGAAAAATGTTTACTTAAACATGGCGCAGATGAAAAGAGGTCATGCAATATCCAGCTAGAATGTGTGGTTGAGGTAATATCGGAAATTCTTTCACAACTTATGAAAGATTGGTCTACTCCAATATGTTTTATTAATAGAACTTTTGACTATCATAATAGGTATATCAATGGAACATAAAAGTAAAATTGAATCCAATCACTTAGCTTATTTTTCAAAAACAATATTGTATAATTTTAACAAATGCTCTACGTACGACAAGTTTTTAACCAGAGATGTAAATCGATGACTATAGGTTTGTTTTACAATATAGTGTAGATAATTTTACATCTAGGCAAATAAAGTTTAACTTTTAAACTTACAGACATATTGTGAAACAAGGCCTAAAAATATTATCTTATATTCTTCTGAGGCAGGAGTACCGATAAGGTTGTAGGTCACATGCGATCGTTATTTCTACATCCGACAAGAAATCACGCATAGCAGTTGAAAATAAGCTGTGAACACAACACGTAGCTATGAATGTTTGAACTCGCTAAACTCCCCCTATTGTCAACATACGCACAAAAACAGGAAAATATTAAATCTGACACTGCTTTTTATAGTAAATTGTTATGTTTTGTTGTTAGGAGTATGACATGTGATGCGATGTGAGCTTAAGAGCACAATAGTAATAGTAATGATAAGAAGGCATGTCTTTAAAGATGAAGTAATAAGAAAAAAATGATTAAATTAAAATAGTATGGAAGATGCTAGGAAAAAAAATCAAATATTAATATTAATTTCGAAATCGGCCACATCTGACAGATCACCAAATATGTTAGTAATTGTAGTATCAATGGATTAGGCCCCATTCAATAATTAAAAAGTAACCATAATCTATTTTTCCGATGGTTAAAATTTTAATTAGAGTGAATTTTAATAACATTTAAAGAGATTTGATATTCTGTTAATATAATGAAATATTCTCAAAAATCTTGAAACCGATAAAACAGGGACCAGAAATGAAAAATACAAGCTTACTTACCTAAATTGAAGAAAATTTACAGAGCTTTCCAGGCAAAGCAAAATTATTACTCTAAAAAGAAGCTTCTGTCCCAGTTTTCTCTGAGTAAACCTCAGCACCGTAAAGGTGTATTTTCATGATTACACAAACACTAAAAGTGTTCGTTTCACTCAACGAACCGCAGTCAAAGGTAAACCATTTCGAATAATATGCTTGCTGTAAAACCTTAAAAAATATGTTCTAACCAGAGAGAGTTTTACTGTCGCAGTAATAATGATTTAACGGAAAGCAGTCATACGTTTTATTTCACAGACTATTTCCATTAGCTTAATGAAATAAGTCATATTTTAACTTTGTAGGTTTACGAGTAGGTCTTTATTTATTTTTTTATTAAAACAATTTGTGATTTATCAATATATAATTAGTAGCTATGCTAGAAAGTGATAAATACAATTTCAATATAATAGCGTCTAATTAGCAGACGACTAGTGTTAACAGGGATGTTAACGTCGAAGTATCCGAAGTTCCGGTCGTAGCCAATTAAGAAAGTTTTGTTTATTTTGGGACTTAACATAATATATAACATTTATATTATCTTTATTTTCCCTGTGTGTAATATAACTTTATGTGTACTAAGAAAATCATTGGCTAAGTAGAACAAAAATATTTCTCAATATATAAAGAAACCTACTCAAAAAAGCAGAAACTTTCTGCCTTGAAAATGGAGATTTCCTCTATTACACGAGATTTGGGTAAAACTAAATGGTCGAGGTAAGGCCTTTATGTTCCCCTAATACGATGATATGTGGCGACCTTCAAGAAATTTTACCTTCGGTAGACGCTAGAATTTCAAAGAAGGTGAAACGTGAGGCACATTTACAAATAATACAATTATAATTTTTAGTATTAAGATATAGATGTTTGTAGGCACTAAAGTGTTAAAAAGGTCACTTAAGATAGTATATATCTATCTACTTTATCCACACCTAGTTTTTGTTTGAGGTTGTGGCAATGAGGAAGTGTGTTAAATGTTTGCGAATATATTGTTGAAATTACTATACTTACTACTGTAACAATAAACAATTGTTATTTGTACATTGTATATTATAGAATTATAATCCTAAAAAACGGCATTGCAGACGATAAAACAGCACTAAAATAAGATCTAAATGCAGATCTTAATGTTTAAAAGAACAGACATAGAGACATCGCTAGTATGGATGGACAAACAAAAGTTAAATATAGATGCAGGCTAGCTAATTGTATTGTTTCAGAAACGACCTATCAAAAATGCTAAAGCTTAGGATACCTATATAGTAAGAAATAACCTCAAGCGACCATGACCTCTAGGCCTGGCTGTATATAGATTCGCCGAGGGCGGAGTTAGAGCCATAAAGGCGTCGGATTTATGGAGGAAAGCTCACGACGCAAATGGTAAGCTAAGTTGAACCGGCTAGAGATAGGAATCCAGTAGCGCGGCCCAACTGTGAAGGCACTACGAACGAAGTTGACTCAAGAATTTTTAAATTACTTTTTTCGTTTCACAGTGTCTATATGCGGATTTAGATAATGCGTTTGGTAACTGCGTATTTGTATGAGATATAATAGTTGTTGAATTACGGCGTGGCCGAAGTCGCTGTACTTAATGGGACAGAACTGTTTATCATTAAGATGATTAATTAACTTATTTAATTTATTTAAAGAAAATTGATGCAGCCTTTTGGTTGGAGATGCAAGAGAAGAGCGATGCTTATCAGATTCGTAATAGATATTATATGTGTGCCCCTGCATGCCGGCTCTTCGGAATTTAAATTGGATTCATATCTATAGATATAATAAAATTAATAATACATAATAGAAAACTTCTGTATGTATAAATTTCAGACTTTCATAGCCAATGAAATATCTAAATGTCATCGTTATAAATAATCAACAAAAATCAACAAAGAAAATCCATTAACAATGCCACCGGTAGAGATCCACAACGTGACAGTATCTGTTTTCGGGAATAACTCGAGAGGAGAAAGTTATACGAGCGAAATGGGATCGTAAAAATCTAATGAAATGTCGCCGCGGGAGAAAGCGAAAATAGCTTGTAAGTTGTTTGGAATTTTTCATTTTTTTCTTGGCGCAATAATTTGCCTCTGCGGTATTCTCATGTAATGTGATTTGTAATTTTGATAGTCTAAGGAGAAAATATATTATGCAGGTCAATTTGAAAACTTCTGCAAAGAAACAATGGCAATTTAACTTTGCAATACGCCTAAAGGAAACTGGTATCAAGGAGTGTCGAGTTCAATCGGAAGCTCTTCAATAACGCTCGAATAGACTTCTTCCTTTATAGGTTGAACTTTACCAAATTAAATATTAAAATCAGAGGTGTTGGGAGTTTTTCTAATTAATGATAAAAATGAGACGGTTTATTTGTTGAATCGCATTGGTTGTATCGGCTATTTAAATATTTTGCCATCCATAGCCTTAGCAACAACTATATCTAAAATCCACGACCAATAATTGCTCATATCCCATATATTTTTATGATACAAAACTAATAAATATGACGATCTATAAACAGAGTTAAATGTTTTTATTGCTCCAAGTATTTAATTGCTCGATATACTGTCGTGGGTAGGACAGCCAGGATGGGTAGATGGACTGGCCGGGTAGGTAGGTATATCAGGAAAACTCGTAGTAAACTTTCACCATTCGTTTATTGGTCGAATTAGCATGGTAGTAATAAGGAAGCTGAAGAAACTGAAGTACCAAGGAAGGAGCGTAGGAACTGAAGAAAGGACCAAGGAGAAGGAGCGCACTGTAATAAAAATGAAAATACTTATTTGCGCTCCTTTTATATAAACATAGATGTTAGTTCTTGAATACTGATTCAATACATTTTATTTAGTCGTTTACTTAGTTGATCAAATAGAAATATAATAAATTTTACAATTGGCAGAGTGCTGCCTAAGTCAAAAGTTTGTGAAGGAATGAGTAAAATTTTAATAGGCTCCACACATCGAATATTTGAAAATAAAATACAATGTTCTATTGAATAAAAATGAACAATATCGTGTTCTAAAATTAAAATAAATGCTACTTATGATGGCCAGCTTATAAGCGGCCAGGAAAATAAGGTCGTATCATCACAATACGAGTACCTATAATTAAATTAGGATATTCATTTCCAATATAAATTTCGTTATCTTACTACTAAGGAAACCAATATCGCTACAGTTCATCCGTAATTCCTACAGATATGATCAGAATCTGCTCGAGAATTCAGTCAGCCCCAAAACTTTTTAAGTGAAGTGAGCTTTGGAAGCGAGAAAGTTACACGTGCGGCGGAAACTTGCGGTACCAATGAAGTTTGTGATGATTATATTCTGTAACTTTAAACGTCCTAAATTGAGCTATAGATATATTTGTTAATAAAGCGAGGAATTTAGAATGACGAGAGACGAGATGTATGTAGTATAATGGAAAAATAATGTACAAAGCATGAGACAACAGTTGATAAACTGATTAACACCGCGTCGAAACTAACGACATAGAGCAAAACGTGCATCATCTAATGAGTGAGGTAAGAAATGGATTTACTATAGAACTAATAGGACATAACAGTCGCGTGTCATTCCACTGTTTACGTGAGATTAAAAAAAGCAGCTGAAATACAAGAAAAAGCAGCAGGTTTAGGAGAGAATGCAATGACAAATATCAATATACTGGCGTTTGATGGGAAGAAAATAATAAAATCTGCAAAAACAGGCGTAATATCACGTAGGTACAAATGCGGATCTGGAACAGTGTTAACACTGTCAAGTCAACAAGTAGTGAATGTTGCCAAGCTATGCATGGTCGCCATTCCCAATAGATACGCCAATGTTCTGTCCCTGACACGTTCCGATGAGCGCAAACAAACAATAGTGAGATAACATGACTACACGAGATATTATGACCGAAGAAGCTGGTGATTTGATATCTTAACACAACCATAAAGCATATTGCGAATTTTGTAAATCATAGCAGATTGAAAATTAAATAGGTAACCGTAGGGAAAAAATAAATTAAATGTTGTAAAGATTTCATTTGATAAGAAAACTTCCTTCCAGGAAACCTACATTTTTTATCGGACGAAACTGAACGAAGGCGTTGGAATTTTTGTTTACACCTAAAAGAAAGATGCCAAGAATATATCTTTATTTTTAAGCGACTTTGAAAAGAAGTCTACACATAGAAATAATAATATACGAAGTTTGATTAAAATAACATTGTGTGGAAAATATGAAAAAACCTAATCCCAGCATTTATTACCCGTTACGTGAAACGAAATTAAATTTAGCGCTGATCGTAGCATAAATCAGCATAATGTAAATTTCAGCTATCCTTGAGGACAATATACAGTATTACAGAGTGTTTAATTAAAAAGGGATTTGACAGGGACACAAACTGCAGATGTCAGCATTACTCAATTGATGTTTGAGGTAAAATAAAATTAATTTGATTAGAGAAAAAACCACAGAACATTGTAAAGAACATAAAAGTAGTATACATCGATTATTTCCGTACATTTTCACAATTTTCCGTGAAATATAGCCCATAAAAAGTTCCGTCTAGAAATACCATATTTAAGTAGACTAGTTTTCCACAACATTCTAATCACAGTACACTTTGGTTACACCGGTTTTCATTTAACATGCTACTTCTACTTTCTTTATAATTTTCTGTGAAAAAACTATGGAGGAGCTCATAAAAAGAACCATCACATTATTTTATACCAAATGTGATTTAAATTAGCAGGATCCGTTCAGCGTTCAATAGTTGTTCAAATGGTTCAGTATAAACTCTACAAACTGTCAAAAACCGTATAAAAATTGCTCAAAAATGTTCATGGTACCAAAAGTGACTTATTTTGAATGGATTTATATAAACATTTGGCAACCCTTGGTTGACTGGGCTATAATTAATACGAAGGCGGTAGACCATTTTCCGCATTTTCGAATGTCTTTAAAACTTACAAAATTAAAAATAATCAAAAATCAATACTTACCCGTTCAATATAGAAAAGTAATCATATTCCTTTAAATTGCAATAAAAACACTGTAAAATATTTCTGAAAGAAAATTGCATATTTAGAAAGTCCTTAGCATCAATGACTTACCTTATGACGTGGTTGACGCAGACAATGCTGACAGGTTTCTGGTGTTTGTCTGTGATTAGAGTGGCCTGGGTCTGTACCCAGACATAGCCGCCGGTCCTGGCCAGGAAACGATATTGACCGGTCTCGCATTGTCCCTTGCTGAACACTGAAACAAAATACAAATAATATTATCAATCTTTTTGTGTAACCGTTAAACGAATTTGGATGAAAGGAAATATACTATACAAGTATACATAATTTTAACTTTCATCCCATCAAAAATCCCATAAAAAGCTTTCAGTTTTGGAACTTTTCCAATTTTTCTTTCCCTAAAAACCTTATTCATACTATTACAAACATTAAAAAAAATAACCAAATCGCTGCAGCCGTTCTCAAGTGATACCAACAAATACCAACGAACAGCATTATTCTTTTTTATTTATATAGATTACTAGCAGTTGCCCGCGACTTCGTACGCTTTGTATTAGGAATACAACGTTTACAACCCATTTCACCCCCTTAGGGGATGATTTTAGAAAAATCCTTTCTTATAGTGCACCTCTACACATTCTAAGAAATATACCTTCCAATTTTCATATTTATATCTTCTGTGTTTAGGCTGTGCGTTGCGACACGACCGTTTTATATATTTAGACAATCGAATGTCATATGCTACGATCCTGGCATTGCTTCTTTTACCTTTCATACATGCTCGGCGATTGTGTGTACTTTAAACATTCAATAAATTCTATTTGTATTATTATTTTTAAGTCAGAGACAGTATGATTTGTGTAGAGAAACAATATAAAAATGGTTATTCTATTCAATATCGATATGGTATACTTAATTGAAAGTATACCGATTTGGACACAATGGCAATTTATTTCAATTCTTATTTTTATTAAGATTTATTCCGTATGACGAAATATTCGAAGCTTATTAATAAAGCTGAAGAGTTTGTTTGTTTGCACGCGCTAATTTCTGGAGTTACTAGTCGGATTTGAAATTTCTTGAGGAAGGTTATATGCTATAATAACATCACGCTACGACCCAAAGGAGCGGAGCAGCACCTATTAACGCGGGTGCAACCGCAAGGCACAGCTAGTTGTATATATTTCCGAAAATAAGCGATTCTTGTATGTGACTGTCATTAAAAGCAGGCGGTCGCATCGTTAGAAAGCTTTTACGGACATTTGGGAGCAAGGCTAAATGTCGAAAGCAGGAGCGTGACATTTAATACCTACAGAGAATTCTCTAGAAAGTGTAAGTATAGAATGTATTATAATCTAATCTTATACAACACGAGTACGCGGAAAACTTTTTGGGTGACAAACCTGATCAACAATTATTATGTATATTTTAGGGTTCCGAACATCTCCGATGAAAAAACGGAAACCCTTATAGGGTCACTCATCTGTCTGTCTGTCCGTCTGTCACCGTTTATTTTCTCCGTGCATCTACTGGACGAACAATGTTGAAACTTGATACGTATATGTAGTTTCAGGACTAGAGAATACAATCCCGAGCATGTTTTTCAATCCCGGGATCCCGGGGCTATCCCGTACTTCAGGATCTGGGGATTTCATTCTCTCTCTCGTGCACTGAACTACCAGATTTGAATAGGTTTGGGGAAAAAATACAAAATGTTCATTACCTATCTAGTCAATACATAGAGTACTAAGCCTATGGAGGGGCCATAGACGGGCTCCCCCTTTTGCCAATTTTTCCCCCTTTGACCAATTATACTGACCAGGTGCGCAGTAATAAGTTACCTTAGATTTCGTTGGTATCGTTTTGTGTCGCGAGACAGAGCTCTACAAAATAGTTAATTGTGATGTTTTAAACGGAAAAGGCGATCCAGGGCGTCAAACTTAGTGTTTTCAATCATTACTTATAATTATTATGTTTGTATTTTAACATAATCATCATATAACGTAAAATCCGTTGCGACAATAAAACGACAGAAAAATACAGTGGTACAGGGGCTAGTACTAGGCGTTTACCTCCCCTCCCGCCAAAATTGGCAGAAAAAATTGTTCGTGATTTACATGCTTCAAGTCTCCTTTTTTATATACTCAAAGAGTTAATATTATGAAATTATGGTCATTTTCAAGACGGAACGACCTACGGAATGCAAACTAGACCTGTTTGCGGCAATCCCGAAAATTCGAGATTAGCCAAGTACAATCCCGGGATTTTCGGGGTCAGAAAACGGCCGGGATCCCGGGATGGTATTCTCTATTCAGGACCCAATCACGGTCGTATAGCGTTAATATCGATTTTAAATTTTTTGGTTAATTTTGGGAGAAAAATTAAAATGTAAAAATGTCAAATGAAAGGGCTCGTTATAAGGAAAATATACGAAAATTGACCCCCCCCCCCTTTATCTCCGAAACTACTGAGTATAAAATTTTGAAAAAAAAAATGAATATAGTTTACAGGAAAACCTAAACGAAAATTCTGTCTTAAAGTTCTGACCGAAAAAATGGTAGGCCCAACCCTCAACTTGGCCAATTATTTATAAAAGGTACTAGCTTCGCGTTTTACAGGATCAAAGCAGGGTATACTATCATGATTCAGATCCGTACAGCCGCCCGTTGAGGCCTGCAAAGATACAGAGTTATTTCACGTGATATTATCACGGAGACCACAAATATTGGCGCAATATACTTTATTTCCATGTATTTTTGATCAAAGATTGTTCGGTAGTGCGCAACAGCCTGCCTTTTCACTTCATATTGGCATGTCGTATAATATGAGGAATAGCAAATTACGTGCGTAACAAGAAAGAACCAGTTATATGTCATATCAATACGCGGTCTGAAAACGGGTAACATTGGCAAAAAAGATAAAAGAGTAGGGTAAACCTTTTTACAATTGACGGAGGCGTCGATTGGACGAATCCGTTTCAACATTTCATTCTATTTTTAATCTCGAATAAGGCTTGAGCAATGTAATTTCGAACCCCAACCCCAAGTCAAATAGGTACATTATTTCCGTTTAATTTTCTTTGATCTCCTATTTTCCATCACCATGTTACCGGCCCTGGGTACCGAGCCCGAATACCCAGCAGAAGACAGGTAATAGTAGATTGTTCACCAAAGGAAGAAAGTGGCCGATTACCAACGAGTGTGCAGTTTGAGGCCCGAGCCGCAGGTGAGGTGGTTTTATATAAATTAAAGCAAATAATAACCCGCATTGAAGGAAGTAATAACGTATTTTCGAATACGAATGTGTAGTAGGTATAAAGATATTATTGAGGCTACTTGTAGAAATTATGTATATATAAATTTCATTAATAAAAGTTAATTAGTATAGAGGCGAGCAGAGCATCGAACCCGGTTAGAAATGCGCGCGCACGCATTAACCACTCAGCCATTGACCCTTTTCTCAATTGTGAATGAATTTGAATACAATGAACGTTTATTGATGTAATAAAAACTGAACTGTAATTTCCTGAAAGTCCTTGAAAACGTATGTGACATTATAGACCTATAAGAAACTAGCTTTATGCCCCGGCATCACCCGTGGAACATTTTGAAATTATCCTATTCCGGGATAAAAAGTAGCCTACATCACTCTCTGACCCTCCAACAATGTCAACAATCAGCAATCAAATACGAAATGAATGTGTATTGGATATAAAGGAGAAAATATAGGTACTCTAGAATTCTAGAATCTAGATCGTAGGAAATGCAATAACATTCAATATATTAGCCATATCTACTTCTAGTCTACCCATTCTAGGATACAGGGCGTGATTATAGAGAATTTAGTAATATGGACTTGTAATATAAAATAGTGAACTTAAGACGTTGGACTTCATAACTTCTGATAACTATTGTTAAACCGAGTTTAGTTATGAATTCTGAATAGTTAAGACTTGCTTGAACGCAACAGTCTGAATACCAAACAACCGATTGGTATTTCAGTAAAGTCATAACCTTTATGATGAAGACAATTATGTTTTCTAGAATTATTAATCACTCTTGAGCTGCTTTTTAAACCTCAACCCTGAATAACTAACGGACTAAAAAGATATGAGATGTTCGTATTGTCTACGATATCAGAGTAGCTCACCGAGGATTCAGATTTATCTTTTTAAACATAAAAATGGATTTTGGTATATCTGTCTGTCTGTTACTACTAAACTACTAGACCGATTTTGTTACTGTTTAAATAGTTTTATTCACGAGGAAAAACATCACGCTATGTCTTTTGGGAGCCGAGCAATACTGTCAATGTTACTAATTCAATGAGTTGTACTGATATTAAAATTCAACGGGCGAAGGCCGGGGCGGGTCGCTGTCGCTAGTTAAATATAATTTCCTCGTTTAATAGACTGCTACATAAATAAATAGCTCTAAATTCTAAACTTCAGATATAATAAGGGTGGGGAACTGGGGGTGGCATTTTTGCGCAAATTCTGTTCATAAAACGAGTTCTCAACTACGTATTTTTTAAATTATTTCAATACAGATTGTCGCAAAATCTTACCAAAAATATCCCTAAATTCACGGGTTGCCTTACAGCTCCCGAAACCGCGTTACGGTCCTAGGGTACCCAGGCTTTTAGCTGATGGTATCTGTGAGGCAATACCTAACGAGTGGCCAGTTCTCTTGAGGTATATTTAAATGGAAAAGTCTCCAAGTGTGGTTTGTCGGATTATGTACATAGGGTTTTTAATTAACCAAAAAACGAAAACGGGGTCACCAGTTTAAGAAAAAGGTTATAGGTATTTTATTTATCAAATATTTTATCTTCAAGTAACACCCGGCTACAAATGGCAAAATATATTACGTAACAATAATTGATAGATATTAATGGGGAAGGAAAATAGAGGAGCGAATACGCGCGATCCTGTCCGGGAGTAATCTCATGAGAGCAGTTAATTCTGTTCACTGCGTAGAGCCATCGTGTAGTTTCATGATAAAGTGCTTAGAGCTACAATCATTACCTACCTAGTTAATATTTTATTCTACTTTCTAATCCCAAAGCAGTCAACATTAGGTAGCAGTAGAGTTTTGTTTAGTACAAGGGTGAAAACACTCTTCATGGCGGCGTAGCGTTTGTGAATACTTTTTGTTTTCTTTCTTCACGGGTTACGGTTCCAGGGTACCCAGCGAAAGACCGAGTCTCTCTCGTTTAGCCGATGGTATTTGTGAGGCTATACATGACGAGTGGCCAGTTCTGTTGAGGTATATTTAGATAGAAAAGCCTTTAAATGTGGTTTGTCGGATTATGTAAATAAGTTTTTAATTAAAAAACCCATTGGTACACGGCCAGGATCCAGACCTCTTAACCACTCGGCCATCAACACACCACTTTTTTGTTTGTGAATACAAACGGGGATCTTCTGTTTTGTTATTCGATAATAAGATATTCACATAATTCTCGTATTATTTGTCCTTCACATTGAAGAAAATGTCACGCAAAGTGTAATATTATGTATATAACGGCAGTCTGTGAACCTAAGCTTCTAAATATACCTACCCAAATATATTCCGGGTTCTTGTTTTAGTTAAATTCAGAGAAAAATCAAGCGAATTTCTTCAATATAAACAAAATCTGGCTTGTAAATTTTCGTTTTCAAGATATTAAGGTAGCCTTATATAACGCGTAGCCTTAATCGATATATTGAATTTTCCACGTAGGTATAATACAATTTGATGCACACATAATATTTTATTATGTCTGAAGAGTAAGACTCGTAGCATTGTAATAATACAAAAGAAACGTGTACATTTGGCAAAAAGAAATGTTATAATTTTGTCGTCGCCAAGCTATATGAAGCCTCCGCGGGATATGAGAAGGTTCGCAGCTGGAAGTCACGCAGACTCGCGAACATGTCCGAGACTAAAGGAGCCTTTCATTTTGCTTTATTTATTACCTAACCTAATCCCGGATTGATTTTTGAACCCTTATTTGAGCTTGAGATCAAACATTTTGATGGTGTACAGCGAGTGTTTGACGCGTTGTTCAAGCAGCTAGTCTGTTTCCAGGCCAGGCGGAAAAACGGACAAGGACACAAATAATAATAATAAAGAAGTTTATGGAGCGACACGTATAGTTTAATTTCGACGCTAACATAATATTTTGTGTTATTGACCGTTTTTCCGCCTGGCCTAGAAACAGAGTTTGACGCTTGTTTGATGCGATCTTATATTTTTCACCAGATCCATACACCTTACAACAAGGAATAGAAAGAAAACGCTTGATACAAGCTTGACAGTCCGTCGATCATCGTATGAATCGTAAGACAAAAAACAGAAACATTTAACTTTTTTTTTCTTCACGGGTTACCTTACAGCCCTCAAAACCGTGTTATGGTTCCAGGGTACCCAGCAAAAGACTAAGTCTCCCTCGTTTAGCCGATGGTATTTGTAAGGCTATATCTAACGAGTGGCAAAATCTGTTGAGGTATATTTAAATGGAAAAGCCCCTAAGTGTGGTTTGTCGGATTATGTACATAAGTTTTTAATTAAAAAATCCATTGGTACATGGCCGGGATCCGGGATCGAACCCGTGGTCTGCCTAGTTAATACCAGGCGTCCACCGATGCACGACAACGACGACAAAAAGCAAAGAATTAAAACTGTTTCAGCCACAAGAACTTCAATAACAAAGATACAAACTTTTATTAAATAGAAGTAATCGATCAACCTCCATCACTAGTAGTTTTTCTAACATTAGGTCGAAATGTCGCGTGAGAACATACCGTAAAAGTAAAAGTCAAGAAGTGGGATCACGCAAAACTATGTACTACTTAATCCGAAAAGAGCAAAGGTTCGTAGCCCTTATTTTCCTGATAAAAATAAATAAATATAATACAGATGATTGTGTAAATCGTATAATTAAAACTTTTTCAGTCACAAGGAATTTAGTAACAAAGATACAAACTTTCACAAATTTATAAAATTAATATTACGTGAAATAAGTTCTCAAATAATTTACCAGTTTCACTCAACTGTAACCACATGAAAGGTTTATTTATAGTTTAAAACTATTTGTAGGAAAATGCGAATTCACGTAATAACACAAAAACAGTTTTATTATGTAGGTGACTAATGGCAACAATAAGGTAGGGTACATTATTGCGCCAAAGTGACTTCTCGATGAAAACAACAGTTGCAATGAATGCAAAATTGTTGAGATTGTGCCAAAGTTTAGATAGCAACAGGAATTTTCTATGATAATTATATTTTCATTATTCAAAATGAGGAACCAGTAAAAAAAATATAATTTTATTATATTTACACTAATATTATAAATACGAAAGTGTGTTTGTTTGTCCTTCTTGAATTCATGTCAAAACGGAGCAACGGATCGACGTTATTTTTTGCACAGAGGGGCAGGCCGGCTATGTTTTATCCCGGGAAAATAGATTGTTTCATAAACAACTTTTCTATTTCGTAAATTTCCACAGACGAAGCCGGTGGCGGAAATCTAGTTGAATATAAAATGTCGTTGTAAAATAAAACAAACGTCTTTAATAAAGTGATTGGAGATTTAGAAGTTTCAAGTTTCGAGGCAAAGTTTGTCGAAATATGGAAATGAATTGACAAACTTGGAAAATGTATAATTACCGGCTTCTATTTAGGAAACCTAAATCTTCTTCAAACCTTGACGATTATATTGAATTTTGAAAATATATTCAAAACATTTATTCACCCCTACTTAGTTTCTGAAAGTAAACTCACGATTAGCAAACAGACCCCGAATTTTACCAATTTAATGTTGGTAGCGAATACCATTTGCTTTTTGTTCACTTGCCATTATTGAATTGATTGAATTGAATTACTGAATTGGGGGGTCAGGAGTAGTTGTCAAATATGTGAAAATGTATGCAATTTGGCAAGTCTTTCAGAAAGTGGGAAATAGTTTATTAAACAAATTGAACAATTATGTCAGCTCCGCCACAATAAAAAGTAATTGGCCATCTCATACAGGGCCAATGAAAGACGCCATCCTTCTAGTTGAATAAAAGTGAAACGTTAACCACTTAACCTAATTTGTTTGGTACAATATCGAGCAAGGAGATGATATCAGAGTCACGCGATATAAGATGATGGCTAAAATTATTTATATCATAGAAACTTTCTACTAATATCTAAATGGAAATTAAGTTGTTTAATTTAGTGACTAAGTCACCTGACCAAATTAAATTTTAGTACAATCGTAATCCTAATCCTACTATATGCAATACCTATCCAAAGTACAATTACTTGTCTGTCAAATATATTATGTAGTTATTTAATCTGCTCTTTGATTTTAGCAAAATTGGCACCAAAGGAAATTTTATTTGAATTTTTGGGTTTTAAAATTGAAAACAACACAGCCTTTGATAAATTCAAAATATTATGTAAAAGCGAAAACACTCCGCAATAACAATAGTGTTGATTAGAATTTGATTAGAATTTGACTAGATGCCAAAACCTAAAGAAACTTTTAGATAATTTTGAACTTCAGATAGCATTATCTTATCGTACTCAAATAACTGCAAACAGAATATAAGTTGCACATAGCAATCAAACAAACAGAAATGACTAAAGCAAATTGTCGGTAAAAAGGATTCTAATAATGTAGGTATATTTACTTCATAATATTAGTCATCTGAAAGTGCAGTCATATTTAAAATGATATTGTTAGGTATCAATTCAAAATAAAGCAAACAATATACTTAAGTAACTATGTATATTCTCATACCCCTTATCCAATTTTAATAAAATTTTATTCATTTATGTAATTTTATAGTTGGAAACATGCACAGTATCTTGAGGAAAGTAGTGCAATGAACTTACACTGAAGGCTACTGAAAGCTGAACTTGATGCCAATGCCCTGGGAAGCTTTGTGTAAAATTTTCAGTTTCAGTGCAAATAAGACAATGAATAAAATAATATATTCCAGTTTACTTGAGTCGGTTAGTGGAAAGTTTATTATTTTCAACTTTGCAACTACTTTGTGTTTGTTGTATTAAGTTTATAATGAAATTATACAATGGTTTGAAATAATATCTCCGATTGTGTGGTTGAAGTTTTGTTTATTTACAGAATATAATAGAAAATAACAATTTAATAAACAACCAAATTGAAAATAAACTAGTTTTTTGTGATAAAAACCTATCATGTGCGATACTATTAGAACGAGTGAGAGTTACATAGGTATATTTATTGAAACAATAATTTTTAACAGCTCTTGAAACCGTGTTATCGGTCCTAGGGTACCCAGCGGAAGACCAAATCTCCCTCTTTTAGCATCATATTTTTTGAAATCGGTCTAGTAATTTTCAAGTTTACTTCTTTTCGTAACCTACTACATTATTTCGCTAATTTTTTTTTAGTAAGTAATGCCTAAATGCAGACAAAACAACGAAATTCCAAGTCGAAAACAGACAGGGTTCGTTTTGCCCAAAATGCCAAATCAGATTACTTTTGTGGATTTCCTTACATAAAACATAAAGTCGGTATCGAGTACAAAATACTTAGTAATCTGTTAGATAAACTGTATCGCTGATATAATAATGTACACCGATTCGCAATTTTATCGTTTACGATAACGGTTTATATGTTTTTAAACACATAGTTACAAACGCGAGTGTTAATTCACTTTCATAAAGAGGAAGTGTCGTAAAACTCGTTAATTGTAGGAATATTTTTAACCCAATCCAAGCTATTGCCACCTAGCGCAAAGAACATAAGGAACATTGTAATAAATAAAATCCAGTTTTCCGGGAAAATCGATCCTTTGCTCCGTTTTGACGTGAAATAAGAAAAAAACAAACAAACACTTTCGTATTTATAATATTTAAGATTTCTGAGAAAATCTCTCAAAGACTGTTTTATTTAAATTTGTATTTCTTCTGTATAAACTAGTTTCATGAGTCGACCTCAGACGTAAAAATATCTGTACGAATATAGTAGGTAAGAAAATACCAGACTTCACGGACAGCTGGATCAAAGTCTGGATTTGCTTAGATTAGATTAGATTTTTACTTCGGGGTTAAGGCAAGAAGCTGGTTTAAACAGAAGCAATACATAGCAAAGGTATGTTCCAGTCTGATCTGAAAAATACCATGACCAGGAATATCGATTTTCTATAGGTATATCGAATGTTGGAAAAAAATAATTTTTTAACTTCATAATTTCTCTTTCCGCCAAAAACCAAACAAAACATTTCCACGTAATAAATTAATTTACGCATCGTTAAATTTCACCGAAAACCTAATTTGATAAATGGCACCTTGAAACGACAATTGCGCTCAGTCGATAAAAATTCAAATCACAAAATCTCAATTTGGTACACAGTTTCTACCTCGACGACAGAAAGAAAGTCGTATCAATTATTTTTTCTTTGGTCGTTGCCTTACAGCTCCCTCAAGTCTCCCTCGTTTAGCCGATGGTATTTGTGAGGCTATACCTAACGATTGGCCAGTTCTGTTTAGGTATATTTAGATGGAAAAGCCTCTTAGTGTGGTTTGTACATAAAAATCAATTGCTGCATGTATGAAAGATCATCATTTGAGAATGGCTCGACCGATTTGGATGCTTTTATTTGTTGTGTTCGTAACTGTCAGGACAAGGTTTCAGAGAAAGAAAAATTGAAAAAACCGGGAAAACTGAAAGTGCTTTTTTCTATGGATTTTTCGTATGAACAACAAGTACACAAAATAACAAATTACAGACATAATATTTACAACTCACAAAGGTACATAAACACAAAACAAAATACAAGATAAACGACATAAAACATAAAAACACACCACTAAACTATTATAGGTTTCCTTCAGGGCTTTCTTGTACTGAGGAAGAGTGCTACCGAATATATCCACATTATTATACCTTTCATTTAACAACTTGCAAGTCTGGTTAACAACGAGACATTGACCCTGCACTGATATGCATAATCAGGTCGTACCTATCCGAGAGATACTTAGAATACGAACATCAAAACGGGGTGGAAAAGATCCCAATAAGTAGAGGCGTTCCACAGGGATCGGTCCTAGCATCGCTCTTGTGGAATGTTATGTACGATGACGTACTCAAAATTCCAATGCCTTCAGGAACTACAGCATTCGGATTTGCCGACGATTTGACCTTGGTAGTAACCGGCAAACACGAGGAAAATATAATGACGAAAGGAAACAAGGCCATTCGCGATGTGAACACTTGTATGAAGGGAAGAGGGCTTCAGTTGGTCCCAGAAAAAACTGAGGCACTAGCAGTAACTGGCAGGAGGAAACACATTCCCATGCATTTCATGGTACATGGACGAAGAATAGAGACTAGTAAAACAATAAAATGTTTAGGGGTCGTCCTAGATAAGGACATGTCATTCGCCCCCCATGTCAAGTTCGTAGCCAAACGGGCTGTAGCAAGGGGTCAGGCTCTTAGTAGACTGATGCCTAATTTAAATGGACCCACAAATATAAAGAGACATCTTCTCGCGGGAGTGGTAAAATCAACAATGACTTATGCGGCGCCAGTGTGGAGCGCATGTCTAAAACACGCAAACTCGAGAAACACCTTAATAAAAGCCTACAGAACCATGGGTTTACGAGTAGCAAGTTTATACAGAACCGTTTCATATGAGGCATCCATGGTTATCGCGGGTTTGATGCCGATAGAGTTGGTTATCGAAGAGATGAACAGATTATACGACCAAAAGAACAAAACAGAAGCGCCAATAATTAGTAGAGCTATCAAGTCCGACAACCTCGCAAAGTGGCAGCACAACTGGGATAACGGGCAGAATGGAGAATGGACCAGGACGCTAATACCCAACATAAAGAAGTGGATCACAAGGAAACACGGAACGTTGAACTACTATCTGTCACAAGTGCTTTCCGGACATGGTTGCTTCAATCTCTTTAGACTAAGAATAGGAAAGTCGCCTACCAGCACATGCTCTTTCTGCCCGGAGGAAGATTCAGCAGAACATACCCTATTCCAATGTGATGAGTTCTGCAATGAAAGAAGAGAGTTCTTCGATAAGATGGGATTCCATATTCGCAAGGATAACATAATAGAGGCGATGGTAGAGACAGAAGAAAATTGGGACGCGGTGGTATCCCTGGTTACAAAGATCATGCGCAGTAAGGAAATTAAAGAACGCGCAATGGAAAAAATAAAAAAACAAGAGGAACTAGAGAAAGGCGGCCACTTAACTCTTGACAGAAGTACTTAGAAGAAGTCCCAGTCAAGAGCGAAAGGAAGTGGCGTAGGGTTTTAGCCGGTAGGAGTCCGGCACTACCCACGTCCGGACGTGGGTGTCCAATGCAGGATTTCCCCTCCTTAACAAAAAAAAAAAAGTCTGGTTAACAAACTTTGGTTCAATTTTACTGTTAAAACCAGGACTTCTAAATTCAACCATATTCAAAAGAGAAGGAGAATCTACGAAGTGGTAATTATTTTATATAGAATACCTACTAGATGTACTAGTTGCACCCGCGTCAATGGTTACTGCTCCGCTCCTTTGGGTGGTAGCGTGATGTTATATAGCCTATAACTTTCCTCAAGAACTGGCAGTTCCAGAGATTAGCGCGTTTATACAAACACACAAACTCTTCAGCTTTATTATTAGTATAGATATATAAATATAGAGAAATAGTTATACATTGATTGAGTTGACATTGATTGATTTAAATATTGTTCGTTTTAAACCAGCGATAAGCCTATACCGAGGGTAAGGGGGAGAACGGAATAAGATCTATCCGACCCCAATGGTACCCTCTGCTAGCCAACAAACGAGGCTCTGGCGACCGAGCAATGGCGGTATAACCATACAGCTAGCTAGGCAACTGGCTGGAAGAGGCTACAGCGAGCCTGAAGACCTAAATAGTCTCAAAATGTCTGGTGCAGAAGGCAAGGGGAAACCACTGCACTATTCTTCTCAAGAAAGTCAATACAAGGTGCGTCGCGCTTTGGACCGCCATGTTGACCACGACTAAGAAGAAGAAAGCCTATACCTACTACGTTTATTATAGAAGTCCATGTAGTAAGAGAAAAATAGTGTAGAACAAGCTCTTCAAATGATGTGTGTATGCAAAATTTTCCAAAACGCCATATTTTAGCCAAATATCAGTTTTAAACTCTACAATTCACGTGCGAATTTATCTCAAAAGGCAACAAATTCGACAATAATCGTTTACTGTGTCATACAACCCGCACCCTTTCGTCAAAATCGCCCAAAGGGGGAATTTATTTGCATGTACTTGAACAACGGAATCACGGAGCCCGTAAAGATTCTCGTAACTCGTGGGAGAATGCTGTTTACTTTACGAGGGAATGCTTCAGGGGTTTTCTTTCAATATATTTTCTAAGACAGTAAAACATGTTTAAGGACTACAACAGTTAGAATTATAATTAAAAAAATGTCTGTACGCGATTTTCACAATGAGATTGTATTTATTCACGAGGAAAATTTGTGTATTAAGTACCCCTGTATCGTTTTCATTTCGGTGCGTCTTAGTAGATTGAAACTTCCCGCCATTTGAAATATATATAATCATTCAAACCTGTCGCGGTCAAGGTTCACTGAATGAGCGATGCTTCGACGAGAGTGAAATGACTGTTCACTCACTCCTTGCCTACAACGTCGGCTTGCGCACGCAAGCAATCGTAAAAAATTAAAAAATATATAAGTGTGTGGATCTGTGAAGGAGGCGGAAGATCGGCCACACAGTACAAGCAGAGAAGTAAAGTAACTTCAAGTAAGTGAAACTTTGCACTACTGGTTGGTTTGGGTGATTTGGCGTGTCTTAGATTTTAGCCAAGCAGGACTACCTCGTAGCTACACCCTCGGCAGGGTTGTTTTAACCCTGACGCAAATGTACTGGATACATCTTATATAACCAGCGCGTTCGGTACAACACCTATGCTATCTTATAAGAGCTGAGCATTAACGGTATTAGTAAACCAAGTCGGGGAAAGGTTTCGCTGTAAAAAATAATTATATTATTTAAATAGGTAAAGATGGTTGATATTCCCTCAGAATACAGAATAAACCAGAATCCGCATAAATTCTTCAAACCGAGGCTTCAAATAGTGTACCCGGTTGTTGTATTTCTTGATGAAAAGACAATATAAAAAAAACCGGCCAAGTGCGAGTCGGACTCGCGCACGAAGGGTTCCGTACCATTATCTATAAAAACTGCAAAAAAAAAAAAAAAAAAAAAAAAAAAAAAAAAAAAAAAAAAAAAAACACGTTTATTGTATGGGAGTCAAACTAATGCATCTCACACAGTCTCATCATGGTTTATTCGGATTGGACTATAAAGCCTGAAAATAAATATTATATTATTTTCACCGGTAATTACACCAGAAATTCGGGAGTCAAAAACGCTAATAGTTGGTACGTGTATTAAAAGTGGCGAGAACTGATCCCACACAGTGTTGTATTAGATATCATCTTAATTATCTGCCCCGAGGCAACAACACGCAAGTTCACATTTAGAACGTTATCAGCAATGACGAAAACATTATTTTATTCTGGAAATATCTACAATTGTGTTGCCTTCAAATAAAGATAATCAGATTATGTCATTGCCAAAAGGAAAATGCCCAAATAAGATATTTATTGTTATCAGTCAAAGCCCGTTATCACGCATCAGTAGATTTCATTCCGTTTGCGTACCACCGCGGCACCACGAGAATGCCACGTATTGACGCATGATTTTACATCTCTTAAATGATAGGTTTGTTACCAATTGACTTACGATTATGTTGTGATATTTTATCGTGGGAGTTTACTACACACATGGCTACAAAATCGTGGCATTTATGCATTGCGGAGTGTCCAGAGACACCGGTATAAATGACCACATTTAGGGAATGACATAAATGCATAATTTATATTCAGAAAGCTTGTCCTCCGAAGCAAAAATTTGTTCCTGTGTGTAAAAATTTTTAGTTGTACCAAATATCCACTTGCTAAGATGCTGCATACACATCTTTCTCATGAATGCTCTTCAATTTTATTTTCCCTTTTTTTCTCAAAATTACACTAAAATTTGTGAAATTTCTTTTGGCGCGCCATACCAAACCAAACCATCTAACTATAAAGTGCATTATATTTGGTAAACAAACTTTGCATGTATTTTTATTATTAAATCTATATATTTTAAATGACAAGTTATTTAAAAAAGACATGCAAAATTTGTTTACCAGATAAAACAAGACAAGACAAACAGACCTTAAGCTTAAGCATTCTATTCTCTATCTACACATCTACAGATATATTCAGTAAATGTTTTCTTCAACTTAATAGGCAAAGCAGTTTATCACCTCCATTAACCTACTCCACAACTTTCAGGTAGAATTTACAGGAAGCGCTATAATAAAAAAAGTCTGAAAGTCCCTCGTGTCACGAGAAAATAAATTAATTGGAAGCGATTCGTAAAAATATCACGAAAAAGCACCCATAAAACCGGGGGCAAGAGACGACAAACATCCACGGGAGATCGTAAAGTCTTGCTTGTTATCTGGTCGGGACGGATTGCTCCGGTTTTTTTATGTACCGCTGAAAATAATACACTTTTCCTCAAACTACAGCTTTTCATGACATCAACTTTATATATATCTTTATACTTAAAATAAATTAGAATTCCACTCACTCATCACGACGTCTCCAGAACTTTCCGGAAACGCAAACAAGCGTTTAAAGTCAGTTAGATTCCTTTTAGGACGTAAGAAATAAATTTTCGGGATTCGGATTCAATTCTCTATTTTTACAATGAAAAAACGTAAAATATAACGAATGATTCACCCACCAAAATGGCTTTACAAATCTTAACATCCGCACGATATGGACTACTTGTGGACATTGTTACCGGTGTCACGCCGCAATCTATAAACGCCATGATAATGCGTGCAAAGCCAAATATATCCCTCAGAAATAAGCCTATCAGAAATAAAAGAAGAACTCGCGTGCGTATATCATCCTTTGTAGGCTGGATTATAAATTAATTAACTGAACACGTATGAAGTCCAACGCGTACCAAAATCAATCGATAGAAACGTAGGCAAGCCTGGCAGGCATATTAGGGTTACCGGGACAAAAATGCAAAAAGCAGTTTGGCCGGGCATTTCGGTGACAACACTCTAAAAAAAAGGCATAGACAAGACAGACAGTCATGGGTTGCCGACAGAAGTTAAAACTTAAAACAGTGGTTTTTAATTTATTAAGTATATAACGTATAATAACGCCATCTAGCCATCATTTCACATATAAATGATTATGTGTGCGGACCGAAGAATTGCATACGTGGAAGCCATTACACGAATTCCTGTCCGGACATTCTCGGGCCGGGCAATCTATGGTCTTATGCCGAAAACATGTCGCAAACACAGGTCACGAATCCATTAAATTTCGCCCTATGAAAAATCGCTCAACGCGCCTAAAGAGGTTTTCACTTCAAAAATATATTTAAAATGGGTAGTAAGTGTACGAAACGGTTCTGAGATAAAAGCTTGACAAAAACACCTTATTTGGTTATACGCGTTCAAAAAGCCTATAAACCCTGCCCGGCTTTGTCCAGACGCCTGGCAACCCTATACATGTACCTACATATAGCTTGATTCAATTACAGTGGTTAATACACCACTAGACAAATAGACGAATAAATTTGTTACATAGCTCCGGCGAACGTTCGCCGCATAGCTCAATATCATTGTGACAGCCTTAATTCGAACTTAAAAACTTGTAAATTGATAAACGACTGCCTGCCCATTTCTCTAACTTTGCCTTTTAGAGTCATGATATTTGTTTTAAGGATCTTTTAAATAAGAATTTCTGCTAAATTCCACAGTTTTCCTTAGAGAAACGGAAAACGAGAAAAGTAAATCAAAGTGTACTATTCCGAGGGTTTCACGGATATTACCAACCGCTAGGGAATAGGAAACACGTAGGAAAACTGTCTGTAAAGTATATACCCAAGTAGATATAAATATTTTGCAATTTCTTTGAAAACAGTCATTCTACAGCTCCTGAATCCTTGGACTAGACTCAATTACTACGATGATCTTGATTAAACTTAATACAAACATTACATAGGACTACTTTGAATAAGGTAAAAACATATTTTTTTAAATTAATATCAAAATATGTTCACTCAGTTGCCTAAATTAATTAGGCAACCCTGTGGCAGCACTCTATGGCATTACGCTGAACTTTAAAGGTGTACTTTTTACCACGCCATGTACTTTTCACAATGCCGGCTTATTGCTTGGGGTGAGAATTGAACCAGATACATCTCAAAGATGTACAAAACGAGTTTCTTACAACCCAAAACATCACAGAGACCGAACCTAATTTATTTTAAAATCCAAAATAATTGTATACCAAAACAGGACGCAACAAAAATAAGGAGAGCCTCCTAAATATGAAAGAGGTCTCAAATTATAGGACAGCTTTTGTAATTCAATCTTAATTTGTCAAGGACAAAATTTAGTCAGCGAGCTTTGAGTGGACAAGCAATGTTAAGTATCCGTTAAGAATAACAAAAGCTTTTCATTTTATTATACGAAAATTAAGTTATT
This sequence comes from Nemapogon koenigi, assembly GCA_963924495.1. Taxonomy (NCBI): domain Eukaryota; kingdom Metazoa; phylum Arthropoda; class Insecta; order Lepidoptera; family Tineidae; genus Nemapogon; species Nemapogon koenigi. The sequence continues at coordinate 7,799,604 of OZ004647.1, read as the reverse complement.
TGACAATTTGACCGTAACACTGTAGTCAAGCTATAAGAGAGAGATAGTCTCCCGCTGGGTACCCTGCGACCGGTAACACGGTTTCAGGAGCTGTAAGGCAAACCGTGAAGAAAAAACACTAGTCAAATGTAGGTATTACAATTTTTTTTTTGCAGCAGAACATCTAATTCCTATCATCTGTGAACGTGATGCTGGTTCAAACACTATTTTTTATTACTTTCTGATAAAATTCTCAAGACGTATGAAGCCGACTGTACTTCTGTCCTAAAGTAACAAACTTGAGTAATCCCGTGTAACGCATATAAAAAACCTCCCGCATTTGAATAAAAGGAACGTCTTTGTCATTTGGATAATGCTACATGGGTCGTGATATGTAAAATTTCGTTAGTAAGACAAAATTGATTTTTATTTCATAAGGAACCCTAAGTTTATTTTAATAAAAAATAACTTATGGAATAATGGAGCTACATAACAGTAAAATAATTTTTCAACACACTTGCTTGTAACGTGAGTCTTATTACCTCAATTTTAGACTCACAATCCCATATATTAAACACGCGTGCTTTTTCAATATATTACAGCACAAAAGTTATAATATAACCCAATGAAGTTAAATTGGTACAAGATTGCAAATTGTATGCGTGTCCACAAAGCATTCTTAAATTAACTGCATAATACAGTTTTTATTTTTTAATCACGACTTTTTGGCTGTTTGGCGAAGTTATCCGTGTCTTATCTGTCACGCGGGAAAAAACAAAACATTTCCATAAATATTTGTTAACATTTTCGCCGTGAAGTGTCGACTTCAAGTGGCGAAGAATACGTAAATTTGAGTCCATGAAGTTTATTTTTTTCCTCGCAAGTGTGTTGAAAAACGTCGTATGAAACGCATGTGCATTGGTCATTACATACTCAGCTTTCTTATAGCGCTCGCCTAGTGGCTCGCGCTGAAAATACCGCCTCGTACGTAATGACCAACATAGCACCCTTGTATCACAATGTACTATTAGGAACCGGTTCAATCTTTTCGAGTTTATATCTTACAAACAGACAAATTATGCATGTGTTATTTATATAATGTGAATTAGCGTGCTTTTTTTCGGCTTACGGCTCCCGAAATCGTGTTTTCGGTGGCTACACAACGGAAGATCCATACTAATTTAGCCGATGATATGTGTGAGGCTATACGTAACGAGTGGCCAGTTCTGTTGAGATATATTTAGATGGAAAAGCCTCTAAGTGTAGTTTGCCGGATTTATGTACATGAGTTTTAATTATAAAAAAAACCCGTTTGTAAAATCGAACTGTATATTATATAACTTGCTATGATCTGTATACCTACATAGAATTTATGGAAATATCGTGTCACAAAATATAAGGCCAAGGCCGTATCAATTAAGTCTATTAATGCCATCAATGTAATGCTGTGAAACGATTTTGATGAAACTATTTACGGGTTTTGATTGAAATAACAAGTGGGTGACAATATTTTCTGAAAATGTAGTACATTTCTGAAATCTAAAATCTTCTGTTTCCGTATGTGCAATGCAACCGATTATATATTAAAGTCACGCCTGTTTCTGGGGTAGGCAGAAAGAGTAGGATTTCCATTTGCTACGATCCTGACATATTTCTTTCGTTTCATTTACTCTCATCATATTCTTCAAGCATGCTCGTGATCTGGCCTTTCTCGGAATATATAATAGTATAATTTTATCCATGTTGGATCCAAATATATGCTACGTAATGTGAAAGGGGATGAGAAGTGATTCAAAAATAATGCTGCCATGTAAGAAATGTTCTATGAAAATGTACTTGGAATGTTCACCAGGTGATCAGGGTCGAAACTGAAACTAAAAGTCACCTTCTTTTAGCCGATGGCATTTGTAAGGCTATACCTAACGACTGGCCAGTTCTGTTGAGGTATAGGTTTGTCGGAATATGTACCTACATAACTTTTTAATAATAAAAAACACATTGGTACATGGCCGGGATCGACCCGCGACGTCCGCTTAGTTAGGTAATACCAGACAACTTAACCACTCGGCCATTATCTATGTGCCTATTATGTTAACAAAGCCGTATAAAAGGGTGTTATAAGTTTGAAGTATGTGTTTGAGCCTGTGGCATCGTAGCTCCCAAACGGATGGACTGATATGAATGCGGTTTTTTTAAAGTTTAAGCCAGTTTCTAAGATATTTAGGTTTCTTTAATCGACGGAGAATTATTTCGGATTGGTTCCATTTTTGTTTTGGGGAAAATTGGTTCAGTCGTTTTTCAGAAATTTAAAAAAAAATGATTTTTAGGCAATTTTAGTCATATAACTCGATGTCGATTTTGAATTTATTTATGTAATTATATTATGTTGTGATAATTTAAACAGTAAAATCATTTAAAAGGGAAAAATATATGAACTTTTTAAAAAGTGTGCCGCCTTCAAAATTTTCCTGAAACCAAGAAATAATTTAATATTTCGTTGTTGAGCTTGAAGACGGTTGATGTAGAAAACTATACCTAGCTCTAAACTTCACTAAATAACACTAAACAGATCTTCCTTAGAATCTATTTACTTTTGTAACTTCAAATTGAACGACAAAATATTAAATTATTTCTTGGTTTTCAGTGAAAAAATTTTGAATTCGGCAAACTTTTTAAAAACGTATATTTATTTTTGACTTATATTGAATTATATTATACAATAGCTGCTAGCATTCGCCATTAGTAATTTAACGCGATATTTCACGCACATGAGCTTATATTACGTAACAGTCAACGTCATTTACGAGAGATCAATGCACAATGCAATAAAGTTCATTCAAACCGTAAAATCAATCATCCACAAATTCTGCCGCAAACTGTGCCGCGAACACGAGATTTCCGCGTGTCCCTGAACCGAGTCAAGGGAACACAATGGCTATAACAAACAAAACGTCAGTTTATTTTTATTTTCCAGTTGGAAGCGTTCCGACATTTACGACTAGTTTAACCGTTCTACCATTCCACTTCATTTAATAAAGCTTTATTTTTATATTATATGTAAAATATATGGGTGCCGCGGCCGGTGTCAACAGTGGAACTTTTAAAAACTTTTGATGATATCTATTTATATTGTGCTTTTTTCTTCACGGGTTGCCTGACAGCTCCCGAAACCGTGTTACGGTTCCAGGGTACCCATCGGAAGACCAAGTCTCCCTTTTTTGTCCGATGTTATTTGTGAGGTATATTTAGATGGAAAAGCCTTAAGGGGCCGCCTCATGATTTTTGTCCCATACAAAAACGGACTTCAGCAACTCAAGTATTGTACAAAACTTATTAAAAATAGCAAGTTCTAGTGTCTTCCACTGGGTACTCTGGGGTCGGCAACGGTTTCGGGAGCTGTAAGGCAACCCGTTAAGAATAAAAAAAAAGTTCTAGTTAATGGATCCTAAATGTATATGAAATTATCTTTATACTAAATGTATAAAATATGTCAATATCACGTACACCTAGGTTTTATGAAGCCCTGAAAGTCAACAATTTCACGCATATTTTCAATCAACTTTGCGACTCGAGTTCTCTTAATATTTACTACTAATGTGTTTTTTTTACATTTTGAATAAAGATAATAGATAATTTCACATACTTTATGGATCCATTAACTAGAAATTGCTATTTCTAATAATATTTTTTGTACAATACTTGAGTTGCTGAAGTCTGTTTTGTGCATTATCGCAAGACAGGTTTTGTTGGGAAGTCGTACTTCCTCATGTTTCTGGTACGTAAATCTTGGTCTATCTTATCTTATCCTTGGTTATCTTATCGATTTTAATAGTAGTATATCTTGGTCACATATTTATAAAGAGACATGGACAAAATAAGTCGCGCGTAATACTGAGTTCGTTGCGCTGTGATGCGTCGACTTAAGTGTGGTTTGTGGGATTATATGTACATTATTTTTTATAACTTTTTAATTATAAAGTACATGGCCGGGATCCGGGATCGAACCCGTGCGTCGGTAGCCGAGTGGTTATATTGTGTAAATTGTAGAAAAGTATCGGCCGCACCTCAAAAAGAAGATCAAGGAGTTCCATAATAATTACGACTTTTAAATGGAGGCCCATGACGATGACGAGCTGAGTTGATATTACCTTAATAGGTCAAAGAGTTGCAAATTAATTGCAACTGCCATGACCACACTGCAAGGTATAAAGGCTTAGATGGCGCGATATGACAATATAAATTGCCATTTCTTCATACCTGAGACGTGATTTCTTTGGCTTTGTGCTTACTCCTAACAGCCTCTATTATGATATTCGTATCATCCCCTGTGGATAATAGAGGTTTTATCTTCTTTATCAAGTAGATATTCTAAATTTCCCTTAAATGCTCGATCTATGCGTATCTAAAACCTTTTTGGTGAAACTTCAGCCATGTAAGCGATATTTCCTTTTTGTTAGACTTTTGCATAAAAATTCTTACTTTTTTCTAAGCGGCTGTTATTAAAAAATATCTAGTGGCTATGACTTTGTGATGAGTGCCAGCTTTGTACTTAGATCTCATAATATCTCAACAAATTTTATTCAAGACTTAGAATATCTCTAGCTGCTGAATGGAATTCAATGAGATGTAATTCTGAATAAAGGCTTTCAGGGCTACTCGTTAACTATCAAATTCTAACAATATTGAACCTTAAAAAAAATCTCGATCCCAAAAGTACACGGATGGACTATAATAGACTTAAAAAACAGATTTCGTTGTTGCCAGTTGCACTGCCCCAGAGTTATCCAAAATTTACGGGTTACCTTACAGCTCTCAGACCAAGTCTTTTAGCCGATGGTATTTGTGAGGCTATACCTAACGAGTGGCCAGTTCTGTTGAGGTATGAGATGAAAAGCCTCTAAGTGTGGTTTGTCGGATTGTGTACATAAGTTTTTAGACTAGATATAAAGCAGGTACTAAGTTATTTAATGCGTCGCCGATTTCACGTTGAAATCCAATTTAATTTCGCGAGGCTCGCCCGTATGAACGGTAACACAACTCCCGACATTTTCGGGATTGGGCGGAATTATCATTGAAGCGGAAAGGACTTTACTGGGGAAGAGGTATTGTAAATTATGCATTTTAAAAGCTTATACCGTCTGACCTTTAAACTTTGGAAAGTGAACTTATGATGCTTCAGTTCCTTTCAGTTGAATTGCGGTACCCTTTTTACGATTTGCAAACGTAAAATCTCTCTTATTAATATTATAAGAAGCTTCCAGGATGCCCAGCGGAAGACGAGTGGCTAGTTCTGTTGAGGTATATTTGGATGGAAAAGCCTTTAAGTGTGGTCTATCGGATTATATACATAAGTTTTTAATTAAAAAAACCCATTGGTACATGGCCGGGATCCGGGATCGAACCCGTGGTCTGTCTTCCGATGGGTACCCTAGAACCGTAACACGGTTTCGGGAGCTGCAAGGCAACCCGCGAAGAAAATAAACCTTTTAAAAAAAAGTGTACCGACTTCAAAAATTTGCACTGAAAAGTAAGAAATAATAAAAATAGCGTCGTAGAATTTGAAGACGGTTGGTGCCAAATTAGGATACAAAATTAAGTAAACATCTAGGGACATAAAGATCTGTTCAATATTATCTGTGTTTCTACTGATGATCGTAGGTTCCTAATGAATTATCTAGATTAGTGAATTTGGGTACTAAATTATTTCTAATTTGGCACCAACCGTCTTCAAATTCTACGACGCTATTTTTATTATTTCTTACTTTTCAGTGCAAATTTTTGAAGTCGGTACACTTTTTTTTAAAAGGTTTATTTTTCCCTTTTAAGTGATTTTGTTGCCCTGACAAATAAATAATAACGCAACTAAAAAAAATTATGGAAAATTTAAAAAAATACTGCGGTGGATGGGATTTGAACCTCGAGCAATGTGCATCCTACGCTGCATCCGATACCTTTAGCCGCTAGACCACCGTCGATACGAAAATTGTCAACTTTCGCAACCGTTGCTAAGGCTTTTCTCTGATATAATTTTCAGCAGTAAACAGAGACAAATTACTGAATTTCTGAAAAATTACTGAACCGATTTTCGTCATATGACTGTGAGATAATGTCAAGAAATTATTATATCCTTAAAAAAATAAGTCGTCAAAATCGGTACATATTTCATCGAGATATTACGAAAAATTGACTTAAAAGGTCAGTTTTTTCAAAATTTCTGAAAAACTAAAGAACCAATTTTTATGAGATAAAAATGGGACCAATCCGGAAGAATTATCTGTCGATTAAAAAAGAAACCATCAAAATCGGTTCACAACTGGCGGAGTAATCGATGTACATACATACATAAAAATACGGTCCGAATTGAGAACCTTCTCCTTCTTTTTTTGGAAGTCGGTTAAAAAGAGAGATTGTGCAGGAAAAGAGATGCAATAGAAAATATGTGGATTGTGGAGTAAGGGTACGACATAATTGAAGAAAAAAGTAATAAAAGAGAGTTAGAGGACGACCAATAAGACAAGGCTACATTGTTCAATAACAGAGAGTAGAATAATAAGAATGGCGATAACTCCACCGACTTAGCTCTTAAATTAAGAAGAAATAAAGTTAAAAGTGTTTTCTACAGGCATCTACAGGTATAAAACTTATATGATTTTCTAATATCAAAATATATGTAATATAACGAGCATAAAGCATACCAACTGTATACTTACTTATTCCTCGAAGTTTTTGTCGGTATCAAATATCTCCTTTAATACTGTATCAAAGTTAATGTTTGAAGATTATTTTACCCTCTAATGACGAAAAATAATATTTTGTAAAAGACGCCATCTATTGTAGACCAGTTGAACTATGACAACAACATTCGACACCAGTCCACTAACCAAATTCGCACGGGTCATCTAGTAAACGTGGCTGTTGAAGACTTTAGCCAAGTATACCCGATTCAGCGTCACCGACCGACCAGGGAGTAACTCTTGATGTAAATCCTAAAAATCCTTAGTTTAATTTCGTTGCTATGGCGACAGCATTGAATTGTGTTTTAACAATTTAAAAAAAATCAATCGATTTAAATAAAATTGTCACTGCTATGGTCTTCGCAACGAAGTTCAGTTTGGTTGACTGTTCAGAAAGAGTGCAAGTAAATTTTTACTTCAAAAACTAATGAATTATGCTGAAATTATGACATAAAAGTTCGCGACTGTAATATAATATCATAACGGGTGCCTCATGACATAAAGTCATCCTTTCAAAGATTTTATTGCCTCCCAAGTATCACATAAAAGCTGACAACATCGTCCACTAGCGTCGCAAAAAATATTTTTAAAATGTGTAAAAGGTTTACTAAAACCTTAGGGCCCTCGAGATCGTAACCCAAAGATACCCAGCGGAAGACAAGTCTTCCTCATTTAGCCAATGACACTGGCCAGCCCCGTTATTGAGGTATTTCGAGACCAAAACGAGTCAGTAAGGGCGTAAATAAATTACTAACTAGATTGAGAGGTGTTCAAATGTGATATTTCAAATATAATTTTATAAAAATGTAGTCTGATGAACTTAGTTTACATAATGTGTGAAAAACAACCACGATAAAGACAAAAAGTTAATAACAAACGTGTTATTGTTGCGGAAGTAGGACAAAAAGTTTGAGCTAGTCACATTTATTTAGTTAGCAAAAAAATTGAATTGTGGAAAAATTGTGTGAAAAATATGTTATTCGTCTATAAATGGGAAAAACATATACATATCTTGAGGGCGTATACGGAAACTCGTAAAATGTTGTGTTTTGAGGTACGTTACGTTATTATTTTACGTTAATTCTGTAGAACTTAAACGTTATGAATACCTAAAGATACACTTAGGCCTTTATTCATAAACGTTTATTAGCAACGTTTTTGTTAAAATATGTTTTGTCACTCTCTAACAAACCTGTCTTTACTAATAATAGAAAGAAACAAAACACATTTTAACAAAAACGTTGCTAAAAACGTTTATGAATAAGGCCGTTAATCTTTATCTATAGAATGTGTTAAACGTATTTTTTAAATATATATAATTGACATGCAATAGACTGATATTTACTCTCATGCCGCGAGCGAGAGCAAGCTGTTAGGGCAATGAACTCAGTAAACCGAGCGGCTTATTTTGTCGATATCTCTTTAAAAAGTTGTTAGAGAGATACACTCCAAAAATAATCGATAAAATAACCAAGAATAAGATGATATAGGCCATGATTTCACGTACCAGAAACATGAGAAAGAAATCAAAAATTTCACAAAAATTCAAACTTGCGAAAATACACAAAACACAAAAACATTAGAAATAGCAAGTTGTAATTAAAGTTTTCATAAAGTACTTATGTGAAATTATCTATAGAATAAGTACGAGAAAATGGTACATTAGTAAATATATTAAGAGAACTCGAGTTGAAAAATCGGTTGAAAATACGCGTAAAACTGATGACTTTCAGGGCTTCATAATACTTAGGTGTAACAGATTATCATTTTTTTTTTATTCATAATGCGTCAAATATATTTATCTTTCAAACGCTATTTACATTTCGAAACTAAGTCATATAGTTATCGCGTAATTTAAGAAGTCTTGAAGCATGTCATTTGTATGGGACAAAAATTATGACGCGTCTCCTTAAGTAAGAGGCTAAAGAAACCTACATTTTTTATAGATACCATAAAACAGTTGTAGGCAAGTACAAATCGTAAATATAGTTCTCGATAATATTTATATGTCAGGCGAGCATCACATCGTATCTTTATGGAGGTTATCATAAACAATATCAAATTGTGAAGCTATCCACTATATACCTACTGTAAACATTCAATATGTGAATGATATAAAATAACAAACATAATAGTACCTAATTAGTAACTAGATTAAATTCATACACTACCAAGATATTTCCTGCGGTTATGAATCCCTAAAATATTCGATTCTACGTGTATGCAAATAATTCCTGAAGCGGGGTTAGCATGCTCAATAAAAGCGATATCGTTTCGAGACGATTCGATCGCTTTGGAAACGTCAAACGTCATAACGGTGTCAAACAAGATGTAAAAGTTTTCAAATTATATCCAAAGCGTCTAATCGTCACGAAATTATTAATCACTTTTATCAATCTATTTATAATCACGCCAAGAGGGGTAGGCAGAGACAATCGAATGCCATTTGTTATGATCCTGACATACCTCCTTCAGTTTTTTTTATATTATTTTCGGCTCGGCTATTGTGTGTACTTTTAATATTTCAATCAATCAATGCATTTTTATATGTTCAATAAAAGTACACCTAGGTTGTCCTCTGCCAGCATTTCCTTTCACTTCAGCCATATAAACCTTTTTAGTCAATCATTCCTTCAACGTGTCCAAAACCAGGGTAAATTGCTTTTCTTCATTTTAGTCATAACATCATCTTTCACTCTGCATTCTTCTCTAATGACATCGTTCCGGATGCGGTCAATACGCTTTATATCACACATTCTACGTAAAGACCGCATTTACACTGCATTTATTTTACTTTCATGCTTCTTATTCCATACCCAGGTCTCGCTTCCATAAGTAAGTGATGGAACTAAAACAGCATTACGTATATTAATTTTACTTTTAGTTGTAAGTTGTGTATTTCTGCATACATTGTTTATTCCACCACATACCTCGCTTCCCGCTTTCACTCTCCTTTCAATTTCCTCGTTTATCTTTCCACTTCTTGTAAACATACTACCTAAATAAACTTTCATTAAGCACGCTAACCACATTCAAACTTAGCCAAGTAATATAATATAGTTCCGTACCTATCTTATATACTGATCTACTTAATAAACCGCATAGTATCAGGGACGGGGGAATTATTATTGGCACGGTCTCCATACATAAATATCCTCCTTAAATGTGGACATTGTTACTGGTGTCACTGACCTGTTATCTGGTCAACATGATTAAAATTCGGTTCATCTAACTAATTGATTGGGTTAGGTGAAAGATTAAGAAAATCGAAAATCACTTGACAGTCTAAAATGCAATCTATGACCAACAGTGTGGAAACCTTAATCAAGAGGACCTCAAAAAAACTTTCTTTCCACTCTCAAAGATTTTTAATATTGATTAACACTTCGCGTAATAAAAGAAAGGACGCCAGAAAGGTCGCCAGAGAACAATACGCGGTCATATTCTACTTATCTGGATGAGCGGCAATAAAGATTACCCTTAGACCGTGAACCTTGAGCTGTTTAGATAGCAAGTCCCTAGTTTTTAGGGTCCCGTACTTTAAGGGTGCCAAAATGATCCTAGGAGCAGGATATCTGTTTGTCACAATTATCCGCTAAAATTGGCAAATTGGAATCCTCAGTGTCCAGATAACACGCTCTTGGTCGGTTTTAACATCCCACTAATATTATAAACGCGAAAGTTTGTATATGGATGTATGTTTGTTACTCAATCACGCCAGAACGGCTGAACGGATCTGTATGAAATTAGGCACAGAGATAGATTATAATCTGGAATAGATCATAGGCTACTTTTTATCTCGGAACATACATGGTTCCCGTAGGATAGATTTGTTTTTGTTTTTCACGGGATCGACATGATTTTTTGCATAGTAGTAGTTTAGGGGTCAGAGAATGACTTATACTACTTTTTAAACCGCGAAAGCGAGCGGGGAGGGGCAAATTACAGCCACGGGATTATTTCTTTTTGGATCTATTTCCACGCGGGTGAAACCGCGGACAGAAGCCTGTGCATAATAATAGCGATATAGTTCTGTGGTTTTGTGACGATAGTGGGATAGCCATGCATGCTAACCCCACCTTGACGAATTATAAATTATCCATAATTTTTTTTTCAGATATCGTATATACATTATAATGACTATTATAACCGGCCGTAAGCGGCTTTCAGGGGCATAAAAAAATAACAGTAAACCGCTACGTGGGCGCGCGGACGGAATATCAAAACAAATAGGCCAGTTAAGGGTTAATAGCGAAAAATGGGAAAAGGCAACTTTACGTTACGTAACGGTGACATTTATATTACTTGAGTTGATGGTTCAGGACAGGTACCTACATAACTTGAGACCGGCTTACCGTAGGTAGGGGTACGCAGACAGGAAGTGGGTATGCAAGTATTGGTAGGTGAACTGCCCCCATAAGTAGCCCACGCACTGGTCCGGTATCTCACCGAAAATTTTCGGTCCGGCCGGCCGGTATGATCGAGATTGAACACAGGCCTCACATTAGCAATGTAAATCATACGATTTAGATCACATGCAATTCACTCACTCACACAGACACACAAGATTCTATTAAACAAACAAAGTGAAAAACATCCGTGTGTGTGTGACAGATCGTTCCGGCCATCGAAATCAACCACAAATACAACGATTTGAAAACGAATGACGGACCGTTCGTTACAAGAATTGGACGAGGCTGTGGTCGATTTCGGCGGACTGTATGGCGGCGCGCCGGCGATTGGATGAATGAGTGGGCATCTTTGTACGAATGCTAGTATTATATTCTCTCGCAACATAATATTATATGCTGAAGCTAATGACCGAATTATAATAATTAAATGAAAAGTATGCGCCTATAAGAAGCTCACTTTATGCATTTTAACTAAAAATAAAAACTACTAAAATAAAAAAATCAGAAAAAATATTTTTTTACTAAAATAACCCATGCAGTACAAACAATTAAATCTTTACATAATTTGTCTTACAATTAGCGCGAGTAAAGAAAATAGATTCCGGTGCCAATACACGACCAATTTCAAGGCACTGAACGAACGTCTTCATCACGCTGTTACGAGATTTAGAGACGTGTTCATTCATATTTTTTTTTAATTGGGCCCACGAGCACCACGACATGTGACTCATGCATCTCGTGATGTTATTGACAACCGTCCCATCAATGAATGTAACAAAAATCAGTCTGTTTGCATGTGCGATGAGAAGCGTTCACAGATAAATGGCAATACTAGAGGAAGACCTCTCTAATGGACCTCCTCCACAATTGGTCCCTCATGACTGGGGATTGTGATTCCGACACATCAGCTTCTCCTCAATTATCTAGCTGTGGCAATAGAGGTGTCCAGGTTTTCGAACACTTGATCGGACCATCGTTTGGGGGCTTCGTCCTCGAGGTCTCTTTCCCTCCACCCTGCCCATCACCATACTATTTTACAGGTTGTTGCCCTCTCTTCGTGCAATACGTCCGAAATACTGTAGAACTCATGCACACAGTGAAGAGCCGTGGCTTATACCTGATGTTCAGCTCTGACAGTATGGAAACATTTGTGGGACCAAGGTACAGGTACGCAGCATACGGCGCCAACACCACATCTCAAAAGCATCAATTATCTGCCTGTCACCAGCTCTAAGGTTTCACGCTTCCGAGCCATTAGAAATGGAAAAATGGTAAAGACGAGTGTGCGCACTAAATGCACTTTTGCATAAATGCACGCTTCGAGATATTCCTGTCTCTCCAAATGAACTCTCTAATGAATCCCCGTTATCGCAAGGTGATGACAAATTTTTGTATCAAAGATTTTTTTCTTTTATCACGGGTTGCCTTACAGCTCCCGAAACCATGTTACAGTTCCTAGGTACCCAACGGAAGACCAAGTCTCCCTCGTTTAGCCGATGGTATTTGTGAGGATATACCTATATCAAAGATTTCAATGAGAATATTATGAGGGATGAAATATTTTCCCGCGATAAAAGTAGCCCATGATGTGAAAGAAGGACAGACAAACAAACGCATTTAGAAAAGGGCGTGGTCGTTGGTTTATGGCACATGATTGATTTGTTCAGGCAAGTGAAAATAACAAATTTTCGTACTGTCGTGGTAACAACGTCCGCATTTACCTACCTATAACAGGCCATGTGGTAAGCTGATTTTAATAAGACTATAATACAACTGTTACATCTCAAACAGAAGCAGAAGTTTTGGCTTTGAGAAAGGGCCCAAACTCGCGTACCCCTGTAGCCAAGGTGATAACTAATAAATTAAATAAGTTTTTCGTCATTTAAAATAAATTTGATTGATTGACTCAAAATATATCGCGGCGATTGCTGTTTGCGTTAATGTGTTCGTAGTGTACTGATAGTAAATTACCTGAGAATCCTGAGATTACCGCGCGTAACCCTCAAGCAAGCTCGCGTACCCCTGGGGTACACGTACCACTAATTGGCAAACACTGAACTAGACGATTGGACGAAGAGTAGACAAAATGAAATAGATGTGAAGAAGAAACAGGTGTATATGCTAGACTAGACGGTTTATATAACGCGCACGTATCAAAACACCTTGATCCAATCAGTTACGCAACCATATTTACATTGTCCCGTACTATAGCGTCGAATTTGGAATGTTGCAGCTCTTTGACGGGCGAAGATGTAAACAGGGATGGACACCTGCCAACAAACACAGAAATAGACGCGAAAACTAATAATAAGACGAGAGCACCGCACACGTGACAAATAAAATGCAGATCTTATTGAGACTTTCTCTTTTATTTACCTGTTTATTTATTGTCAAAATAAAAAGTACATCTCTATAATCACTACATATTATAAAACTGTCTGTTTGTGACCTTTTCACGCAAAAACTACTGCACGGATTGTGCTGCGGTTTTCAGCATTAGATAGGTTGATTTACCGGGAATGTTTACGGGTATTAAACATACACCTATCATGTTTAGGAGCTGAGCACAAACAGTATAAGTGAATCAAATCGGGGAAAAAATTAGCCCCAGCGTGTTTCCATGGCGTAATTATCTACAAAAAAGTCCGCGGTAGCATATATAGTTCTATCAATAGAGAAGTAGTGATTAACGTATTACAATCTTTATAAACCGATATTAAACCCGTGCGAAGCCAGTAATATTATAAAGAGCTAACTAACCTAACACCGCGCGCGCTCATTGGTCAAATCAAATAGCGCGCGATTCCCTGGCTTCCTGTTACACACTTCCGTCGCTTTTCACGAAATCACTCCCACAGGAAAGCGAGAGGAAAGATGTTACACATCAAAAACTTACTAAAAGCGATATCGTTTCGTGACGATTCTATCGCTTTTGTGACGTCAAAAAAGCTGTCAGTGCTAAAAATGGTTTAACGTTTAAAAAGCGATAAAATCGTCACGAAACGTTATCACTTTTATTAATTATTTAGTTATGCTTAGTATTTTTAACAGTCTAGTTTAATTTTAGTTAAAACTTTAATATTTAACCTATATGGGTTTGTTATGTGATCATGTTTACCAAACTCGTTATTTTATCACGATATTGTTTACATGAACATTGGATAATAAAATGATAACAAAATTAAGTAGGCAAAACCTATTTATATCGTCCAATACCTAAACAGGATACTGCATAGCTGTTGTCAAAACAAACGTTTAGTCATAGAGTAAAAAGTAAATAAATTGGGCAAGATTTGAAAGAATTGAGTACGATTTTTTTCGGTCAGAACTTTCAGGATTTTCGTTTAGGTTTTTCTGTAAACTATAAGAAATGCCCTATATTCAATTATCGTATATATTATTCAATACAGCACTCATAGATAATGGCTTGCCTGCACTACCCCTACCCCTACCCCTAGCCCTGCCCCTACCCCTACCCCTACCCTGTTTCCCACGACTTCGTACGTGTCTATTTCAGAATGTTGGCAAACATACACTTCGTACATAGCTTTTGTCATGTTCACCTCGGCCCACCCCGTTCCCGTCGTCATGCCGTGATGGTATATAGCCTATGTCACTCACGAAGAATGTAGCTTTCTAATGGTGAAAGAATTTTTAAAATCGGCCCAGTAGTTTCTGAGCCTATTCATTACAAACAAACTTACAAATGTTTCCTCTTTATAATATTAGTATAGATAGATAATTTAAACAATACATTTTAGAATTATAAAAAATATATAACGAGCCCTTTCGTTTGATGTCACATGATGCACTTGAAAACAATTTTCTATTTACGTTTTAATTTTTCCCCAAAAATCTAAATTCGATTATTTACGCTATACGTCCGTGATTGGGTCATGTAACCAAGTTTCAACTTTCGTCCAGTAGATTCCAAGAAAATAAACTATGACAGACAGACGGACGGACGGACAGACAGACAGACACACAAGAGTGATCCTATAATGGACCATCCATAAATTACGTCACACGAATTTCATGATTTTGGACCTCCCCCTCCTGTGACGTAATTTATGTATGGGCCCTAAGAGTTTCCGTTTTTTTCATCGGAGATGTACGGAACCCTAAGAAAATTAAGTTTAAAAAAAAATATCCGAATGCAAAATTTATTTCAACAAGATCAAGCATTGACAATATCTCTAATAAGTACTATCCAAACATACATTACACATTTTACAAAATACCTTTTCAACCGATACTAAAAACATCTCAACACAAAAACGGATTCCATTTTTGATCAGTTATTTGAGTAATACGCAAAATTTTCTTTTGCTAGTTTGTGGCGCCATCTAGAATACACTGTCGAAAGAAAAAAATGTCATCGACAAAACACAGATGGCGTTCTCTTTATAAAACGTCACAAAGTGACACCAGGTGACACTAAAATCGACTTTCGAAGTACGTTGATATATTTATCTATCGTAGTTTAAAATTATATCAACACTTACATGATTTGAATTGCTGAGCCAGAGAAGCGCTGTCTCCGGCGTGGTGGTAGTCGAACAGGGACTTCCCCAACAAATCCTCCTGCTCGAAACCGAGGCTCTTTTGCAAGCTGAAAAAATAATAATAAATCAGTAATAGAAAAAACACTTCTTTCGAAACACCTGAAAAACTTGCTAATAAATTTTCATGGAAAAAATATTGAACCTTGGGAAATATTGCAAAAAACAGATATCCGTGATCATACATGAAGTCACTTAAAAATAAATACCCTTAAAATTTGGAAAATATTTTTGACAGTAATTGACAACTCTACACCAATTTTCTTTCATTACAGATAATATGATACGTCATGAAAGAGAAGTCCATGAAGTGAACCTATTCTGACAACTGGCAAAAAGTAGACACTGTTGCTAGTGTCTCTGGTCACACCACACACTTAGCTATGTGCACTTGGCCGTACATACGGCCGTTAGGGTTTTCGGACCCGGGTAATTCTTGACAAAAAAACCGGGTACCCGGGTTTCAACAAAAAATATTTTATTTTTCTTAGTATTTTTGAAATTTCACAAGTCTGATATTAATTAATAACTTTGATTGATCTCTTTTCTATGTAATATTATTACTTTTATAAGTTTTTAAGTGCTATTTTATTAGAAGTAGTTACCTTCATTACATGTTATTGTTTTATAGAAGTTTATTTTTGTCACTGTTTGTTATGATTTTGCATGCACGATTTTTTTAAAGTACCTTCCTATAACCTATAACTAAGTTGTTCAGTTATGTATTCCAGAAATACGAGTTAAAAATACTCGAAATACGACAATTACATCCTCTTTCCAGAGATGGATTTTTATGTCGTATCCAACGAGCTTTTGTTGCTCGTAGGTCTTATCTTATTTTGTTCGACAGATCTTGACAGATGTTCGACAAAATATTGTTCAGTTTAAAAATTAAAATAAAACATTTATTATTTTTTGAAGTTTTTTTTTGTTTTGATAAATATATATTTGAATGAGCCAAACACATGGATAATGTGAAGTTTTATTCCCAACCACAATTGAAGATAATACCCGTTACCCGGGTACGAACCCTAGTTTCGGTGTGTAACCAACTATTTAACTAACCTATTTTTTTTTAAGTAGAGTGGAAAATCCATTCTAAATTTAATCCCCCGAAAAAAGTTCCTGGATACGGCCTATAGTAGCAGTGTTCACTTTGTGCCAGTCCTTTATTTTTGCTGAATTCTTTAATACAATTTTTTTTTAGAAAAAGTTATTGAGACTAGTCTACGATTATTTTAGATCGTTATAGAAAAGCATAAAAATATTAATAAAAAACCATTCAATATTATAAAACGGTTCCGGTAATTATAAAAATATTTTCGCAAAATTAGTGGATAATAAATTTTACACAAGAACATTAAGAGCATTTAAGAGTAAATCGTACTTTTGGATCAAAAACTGTACTATTTGAACAGTATAATTTCCATGAAGCACTTGAAGAAAACACCTTATTTATTTATTTTTTTGTTATTTAACCACATTATAGAGAATATTGTTATCTAAAAAGTTAATAAGGAAAACTTTTAAATTAATAAAGAATTTTTGAATTATAACAAGATCATTGAGACGGCTTTTCTCAATTTCGCTTTCATCATCAGGTTTCAAACTTCTAATATCTGAAATCACTTGCCGATCTCACAATAAAAAAATATTATTAAATATCATCAGGAAAATAGTTATCAATAAATATATTAATATTTTGGTTCTTTTCTTCAGAAATTAAAATCACAATCATATTAAAAAAAAGTTAAAATTAGAGCCCATAAAATTGTTTTTTCTCTATAAATCTCACTTCATTTTAAATGATAATTATTTATTGTAATAGAACAACATCTTCTTTAGAACTTAAGCGTTAAAATTACAATTATAGTATTTTTGAAATATTTTTAAAAAGTGCTATTAAAAACAGCGCGCGATGTGTTTTGTTTTGAAATTTTACCTTTATCATACTGGGGACCAAAATTGGTCAGTCCAGTTCGACTATAATGACAGATAATGCATTATTTACGCACACAAACACATGCAGTCAGGGAATGCAATACCGGGATACCGGGATCCCGCATACATGTTACGGGACTAATCTCGGTCGAAAAATTTGCGGGATCCCGCTGGACTGGCGGGATTACAGAGAAGCGTGGGGACGGTGGGAAGGCGCGGGGCAAAGTATTCCCCACCCGCGCCCCTTGTTTGATTACTTATATTTTGCCAGTTACAACTTGTAATTTTGACGCAATGCAATGATTTATTCATTGAATATTGATTGTTGTAGAATCTATAGATAAATCAAAATCAAACTGAACTTTATAAGAAATATTATATTTGGAACCATTGGGCCGGGTATAGGGTACCCTGCAAACACCTGAGTCATACCTGCGACTTTTTCTAAGAATTTTATTTTTTATACATTTTTTTTTATATTTATCATTAATAAACCATTTAAAATGTACCAAAAACCTTGTTTAATTTGGGTTAAAATTAAAACCATGAAAACGAGGTCTATTAGGTCTTTATTACAATTATTTACGATTAATTTCAGAGGTCTAAGTCCACCCTGCTGGATCCCGCAAATACCTGGATCCAGCGGGACTAAGATGATTCAGTCCCGCAAATACCGGGATTGAAAATATCTTGCGGGATTGCATTCCCTACATGCAGTACATGCAGGTGGACATAAAAAAAACCTCACAAACTGTAGCCGTTAACCCTCTTAAGTATAAGAGCCCCAAAAGATTTTACTAACCTAAATGTTTTATACTTAAAAAATACATATTTTTATCAATATCCTACAAGAAAAAAATTCTAAAAATATTTTAATTAATAAATAAATTACAACTCCTATTATCCAGGCGAGCGAAGCCGCGGATTAAAATGTTAAATTAGTGAAAACTGCACTAAAATTAAGCCATTTGTTTCCAAGATCAATCAGATCGAATAAAGTAAAGACAGACAAAAGGACAAGTCAGTAACTTTTTATATTAATAAAACAATATTATTTCAGGATAATAAATTTCCTCCCATGAAACAATTCAATAATCATTTACATAATTTTCTGGCGTGATCTGGTGAAAGGCAATGGAAAGTCATTTCATAGTTCCAAAGGTCACATTAGACTTTTAGGTTATGTTTACTGGTACTTAACCTTGAATGACCTATGAGCCTTCAGGCAAATCCTATATACTAACAATGCATTATGTATTGATTAAGAAAAAAAAAAGTGGTAATAAAAAAAATCATGTCACCTGAAAAATTAAATTTGAAAAGGCCGCCGTTTTCCCGACAATCACTGCACATATTCCGAATTCAAATTTGAAACCATTTTCACAACACACACACATTATTTCAAACCAACACCAAACCGTACACTGAAACCGCCCGTATTCTAACACGACCGGTCATATAAATGTCGCGATTTGGACAAAAAGCGCGAAATCACATATCATGTTTAACCTACAAACAGCTTTTGAAGGTGATATTTTTGTTGTTATTATTCGGCTATGTATGAAGGGCGTTTATTGTGCTGACTGGTTTACTTTCAGAGGCAAACAAAATTTGGTCAGGTAATATAAACAGAGAGCTAAAGTCTATAAAGCGCCACCTAGTGGAGTTTTCGCGTAAAGAACTTTTGTTTTGCAAATGTTTCCATAGATGGCGCCTCCGTTAGAAAATGAAGAAAATTATAAAATTATAAATGGAAATTTCGTCATATTTTTGGACAAACAGTTTCTGTAATCATTTTGTGTTTGGCTTGGTTATATAGCATGCCGTAAACGCATGTTCACAATCAAGATAAATTCAGATTAGACTAGACATTATTTTTTACATTAATATTATACCTACGAAAGTGTATTTGTTTGTTTCGCCTTCTTTTAAGTCAAAATGGGGCAACAGATCGATGTGATTTTTTTCATAGAGATAGTTGGAGGGCCACAGAGGCGGTTTTTTTATAAACAATTTTTCGACCCGTACGAAGCCGGGACGGATAACCTAGCAAGGTCAACAATATAAACATAATATTGAGAATAGTTGATCGTGATCAGGAACAGTGCTTTTCATATGGAAAGTACTAAATAGGGATTTAGCGCTGTGGCGACACTGTGTAATGACACGACTTTAAGAAGAGAAATGTCAAGAATCATTCTGACATGTACGATGGTGTAAAGATATATTTAATTTAGTTCAAGTAGTTACAATATTATAAATATAGGCGTAACATAGGTACTCCTATAAATGCTCCTATAGCGCCATATTTTTATTTTCAACTAGCTTTCCACCCCGGCTTCGCTCGTCCCCTATCCCCTACAAAATCGCATAGAAAAAAGCACTTTCAGTTTTTCCCGAAATTTTCAATTTTCCGGGCAACTTTTTCAATTATTATTTCCCTAAAAACCTTATTCGGACCATTACTAACATTTAAAATAAAATTGCCAATACGGTCCAACCACAGAACTTCTATACTAAAGATCGGTGGGTCCAACCGTTCTCAAGTGATGCACTTACCAACGAACATCATTTAATCAGGTTACCAAGTAAACTTAGTGAAATTCGTCTTTTTAAGTGAATCTTACATGAATTTATGCTATTTAACTACTTCATTTTTTTACTTAAAAAATAAACCAAAAACAGAGTTGTTAGATACAATTTAAGAAAAAAATACTTACGTATCATCAGCATAAGTGAATTTCATATCCAAATTATGCTTAGACAGAAACGTAGTAGATCCCAATGGCACTTCAATATTAGACGGATGCGGTATCGGACGCCCAACAGCAATGAGGGATGTTTTAGCACTTTGCAAACTGCTAGCTTCATCCCCAGTTTTCTTTTCACCCTCATTGTTATTAGATTCATTTTTAACTGTTGATTCGTCGTCGCTGGTTGTCAACATGTGCCCAGTAACGTGTATGACCTGAAATGAGAGTTTCACGGTGGATTTTCTTCAGTCGTACTTAAAAATGAAGCAGAAGTTAGTATTCAGGGGGTAATGTAATCGTTATATAGAACTTAGAACATATCTACCGATGTCTCATTTTGAGCTATGTACCAAAAAAACCTGTCTATTCATATGATAATCATATTGAATGACAGCTTTTAAGAGTAGTGAAATTTAAAAACAATACAATTGGCTATTTCTTTGGAGTATTTTTGACGGCATAGCCCCACATCATATTTCTCCTATTAAAATGGAATTGAGCATGGGCTGAGCTGAGTTGTTTGAGAAAAAATACTTTAATTGGGAAACAAGAAATAAGTTACCGTGTTACCGGTCCCAGTGTACCCGGCGGAAGACAAAGTGTTCCTCTTTTAGCCGATGAAATTTCAGAGGAGTAACGAGTGGCCAGTTCTGTTGAGGTATGGATGGATAAGCGTCTAAGTGTGGTTTGTGAATTATGTACATTATGTACAAGTTATTAATTAAAAAAAACTCATTGGTACAGGCGGGGTATACTTATAAAATATTCCGAGGTATACTTATGGAATATTTCGGAATCCGCAGCACTAAAACTACATTTGATTTTTAAATATAAGCCTTTGTTGCCATCCATACCTTGTAAGAAGCAGACTTCAGATGCACATTCCTCCCCTTGCTAGTAAGGGTGCATTTCAAACGCAACAGCAGATCGCGGCGAGTCGGCGTCGTTGACCTGAGAGCTTCGCGAATTTCGTCATGGTCGCACGGGTGGCTGAACTCGAAGATACTTTGGCCCATTATTTCCATCTAAAAAATTAAAAACAAAAAATATTTAACTAAAATGATTTCGGTAGATTATCGTCAATAGGTGGTTACGATGCGCGTGAAACTCCCTGCCTAAAATATTATAAAATGTGACAAAGTGTTTGTTTGTCCTTTCACGTAAAAACGAGACCACAGTTACAACAGCAGATAGCAAAGTAGGATACTTATATTCTCAAAAAAAAAAGAAAAAAAATTTGGCATGTACCAAAAATTTCCACGATCAAAGATCACGGCTAGCCTAATATAATTAATTTCATTGATATATGCTTTGAGTTACAAATGATACAATGTATTCTATGAGCCATTACAATAAGCTGTGACAGACGGACAGACAGACATGAGTCCAGCTGAAGACAAAGTCTCCCTCGTTTAGCCTATGGTAGTAACAAGTGCCCAGGACTATTGATGTATATTTTAATGGTATTTAAAAGTAAATAATAAAAAAACCTAAATGTATAGGTATGTAAATAATTTAATTATTGCAACATACGCAATAAAGTTAGGGGTCAAAGCTCCTTTTAAACCTGTATTAATAACGGAAATAACAAGTTGTACTCGACACTCCTTCTTTCCGTGAAACCCGGATCAGGTATTCCTTCATTTATAAATTTAATAAATATTACTAAGTAGTAGGGATCTACTAGGGGACTATTCGGCTACTTTTAAGATACCATTCTAGTACAGGAAACGGGAAATAAATTATTTACTATACTAGTTTTTTTATTAAAGTAGCAAATCATCAAGTCTTAAGCAGATCTCTAATTGTCAATTAATCAAAGCTTGTTAAGGGGATCTATCGACTGAATAGTCGGTAAAGCCAGTCGGTTACCTTTATAGTCGGTGAGTGATTTTTAGCACAGACATAGGTACCTAAGGGGAAAATATATCATTTCCACAGGAAAATGGGTTTGAAAATATAGCTATCTTATTTTCTTTAAATTTGAAAAAATGCATAGGCAGTCAGTGAATAAAATGTTCACTTCAAAATAACACCACCTAGCGCGTGCTTAAAGAGATTTGCCGGTCAGAAATGCGCAGCCAAAAAAGCCCGACCCAGACATGGCATTTGTGCCGAGTGCAAAAAATCAAAAATCTAAAACGATCAATTTACATGAAACATAATATACATATAATATAGAATGTTCGATCTTCTTATCTGGTCTCATTTACGGCCTCGTTTTGGCCAACGATAAATGTCTACACGTGCTTGGTGGACGGAGTGTCGAGGTAATTATAATATGAATGGAATAATCCAACAGAAATATTAATAGATACGGGGAAAATATACTTTAAAATAATAATTGACCAAGTTGTGAGTACCTAATACGACTCTAGGTATCCTGTAAACTATGAGAGGCCCTATATTCTATATTTTTTTCAAAATTTTAAACTAGTTTCGGAGATAATGGGGGGCGGGGGGGCAATATATTTGTATTTCTTATAACAAGCCCTTTTCATTTGATGTCACATGATGCAGTCATCAAACTCTACAAATGAACCAAATTTCAACTTTTTTTGGTGCAGTAGATTCGAAGAAAATAAGCTGTGACAGACGGACAGGCAGACACACACAAGAGATGCAGTTTTCTTTCGTAACTTTGAATAAGCAATAGTGCGCTTATCACATTGGGGCCAATAAGTTATCAGAATAAGATGGATTTGTATTCAGGTCAAGCTCTTGGGAGATTAAAGACGCTATTGAGAGCTTTTTTCTTCATTACTTACTCATATTATGAAATGTATAAGATAAATAAAAATACGATGAAAAAAAATCGATCAAAAATCTATATTGCTTAAAAAAGGACATTAAAAACTATGAAATACTAATACCTAGGCATTAATGTTTAAGAATTTCTGTCTGTCTGGGTGTTTATTCAAAACCAGAATTTTTAAGAAACTTCCAGCGACCATTTGCATTTTCATACAGTCTTTTCAAAATCCGTAGGGAGAGTTTATATAATACTAGTTTTCCGCCCCAGGCTTCGCCCGTGGATATTTTCGAACAAAATAAAATATAGCTATAATCAGGGATATCGTAGCTTTCTATTAGTTAAATATTTTTTAGAATCGGTTCAGCAGTTTGAGAGATTACATCTTACATTCAACTTTACCTTTATATAATACATAGCAGACCAGGTAGCAGACGTTGTCCTGCACAAACGTTGGCTTGCCTGCACTACCCTGACCGCTACCCCTACTCCTACCCTTACCCTTACCCCTACCCTTACCCTTATCCCTACCCTTACCCCTACCCTTACCCTTACCCCTACCCTACCACGCGACTTTTTTCTAATACTTACATTTTTTTAAACTCGTGATATCATTCGAATGGAATGTCCGAATTGAATAATATAAAGGTATTGAAGCAGTCGTGATTATGAAGTAATTTATTTTGATAAGGATTAATACCAAGGTACAAATAAAGAGCCTTTTCTAGCGGCGGCATTTCAATTAAATTTTTAAATAAAATAACACTTATTGTGACATAACTATAATAGTTAGACATTATGCTGTCGCAACACTTTTTGTAGATAATTATGTGTTCTGCAAAGTCGTAGTACAATATTTTGTTCTATCATACATAGATTTCGCAGCGCACGCTATGTAAGGAAATTTTTAGGTCATTTTTTATTGGAGTTTTAGTAAGGATTTTTGAAAATATAATATAGCCAACGGTGAAAGATTTTTTAAATCGGTCCAGAAGTTTCGGAGCCTATTCAATGCAAACAAACATTCAAATCTTTCCTCTTTATATATTTTAGTATAGATATAGATTAGTAAGTAATATTTCCGTTGTTTAATCTATAGATACCTATAGCCGGAAGCAAAAAATTGTTGAATGAAGCCTGTCTGTCTATAACCAAGCACTCTACTTTTCACTTATCACTATGAAATTTAAATCTAGATTTCATGAGCAATCATAAATTTTATTGTAATCAAATGAAATCAACTTATATTTTGAGTTATAACTTAGATTATGTAGAGGCTTGAAATATTTAGATAACAATATAATTCATTGGGGTAGGTAAAGAAATTCTTAACGATTCCTTTCGCAAGTCTTGTTCTGTTCTCTTAAGGCGATGGTATTTGTGAGGCTATACCTAACGAGTGGCTAGTTCGGTTGAGGTAAATTTAGATGGAAAAGCCTCTAGGTATGGTTTGTCTGATTATGTACATGAGTTTTTAACTACATACATAAAATCGTCAAACGATTTTCCATTTAAACATTTACACCCACTTCACCCCCTTTTGACATAAATTTCAAAAATAATGAAACACGTGTTATTTTATATTTACAAAGTTTACTCAAGGTATATTTCCTCCAAACAAGTGTTTAGGTGCGGTTTTGGCTGTGCGTTGTCTTTCAGTCAGTGTTAGAGTTTTAATTTATCATGACTTTATGCCGCTTTAAAATCTCTTCAAATAATTGTAGATATTTCAAGGAGCATTTTAATGTTAATTATTATTTCCTCCTTTTTACCGTTTCCTACTTTAACATACCAATAATTTGCTTAGTAGTCTATCTTTTGCCCATTCGTGGCGTAATGTAAGCCTGTCAATTACATACACAATTACAATGACTTGCATACTCCATCAACACCACTCACAAATACCATCGGCTAACCGCTAAAGGATGGAGACATGGGTCTTCCGCTGGGTATCCTGGAACCGTAACACGGTTTAGGGAGCTGTAAGGCAACCCGTAATGAAAAAAAAGAAAAATCTCCTTAAAGTGGCGGCAAGTGATCACAGTTTCGCAATAAATATAATTTTAATTACACAAAGTTAGAGTACGTATTCCTCCGTTCCTTTCATTATATCGCGACTTCTATATGAGATGACGACAAAAATCTTTAGCAATTTGATACAGGTACCTAATTTGAATTAATATTTAGGAATAAAAGAAATAATAGTAAGGAGGAGAACGGAATAAGATTTATACGACCCCAAATAGCATCATCACCTGCACGCTGGCTAGACAACAATCGAGGCTCTGGTGACCGAGCAATGGCGGTATAACCATACACCTAGCTGGCTGGAAGAGGCCTCAGCGAGCCTGAAGACCTAAATAGTGTCAAAATGTCTAGTGCAGAAGGCAAGGAGAAACCACTGCACTATTCTTACCAAGAAAGTAAACCAAGATCAATACAAGGTGCGTTGCGCTGTGGACCGCCAAAGTTGACCACGACTGCTCTATCAAGAGCACCACGACTAAGAAGATGAAAACTGGTTACATTTCACTGTATATGGGTTTCGTCGATTCATAAAGAGTTAATAGGGATGTGCTGAAACTAAACAGTTTTTTATTTTGTAGTTTACATTGCAGGGTCAAAGAGGTATGTCTCTTGTCTTAGTGCCACAATGGCAAGACGCTGGCTGCATTCCCAAAAAATTTAATTTAGCCTCCACGAGCATATATATATATATATAGCATAATATATCATAACGCCATATAAACGGAAATGAGGTAAGCGTGACAAAATACATTAAAAAATTACCTGAGAAACACCAAGATGTTCGGAGATATTCTCGCTACAGTAGGTAATGTCTCCTTCCTGCGACAACGCCATCACAAATCCGTCCAAAGCTTTCATGTAAGACAATTCCGAGGCGACATCTTCAGGCACTGATTTGGGGAGCTGCTCAGACGGCTCTTGTACATCTGGAACTAAAATGGAATACGTCATTTATTAATATTTAAACAGCTTCTCGTGCTTCGAAGGGCCCCTAAAGCCGACGTCCGCAGTCTGTCAGAGAAGTGGCACATCTAGGTACCTACCTACATTATGTGCAGCAAAAGGTTTGCCACCTGTTCTGTTTGATATGGACAACTGGCAAAAGTGAACACTGTGACTGGTGTCTCTGAGCACACCACAAGGTTTAAAAGCCGTGAAGATTTGTTTGATTGATTGTATTGTTACCACCAACAATTTTTCTCAATAGAGACTTTTTAGACTTTGAAGTATATTGTATTATTAGTATACTAGCATTCCGCCCCCGGCTTCGCCCGTGGATTTTTACGAACAAAATAAAATATTGTATTGTTACCACCAAAAATTTTTCTCAATAGAGACTTTTTAGACTTTGAAGTATATTGTATTATTAGTATACAAGCATTCCGCCCCCGGCTTCGCCCGTGGATTTTTACGAACAAAATAAAATATACCCTATACCTACTCCTACTTCTACCCCTACCCCCTACCACTACCACTCACTTTGGATTTTGTTCATACAAAAATACTAAAATCGTGATAAAAAAATACTTACATGTTTAAACTCGTGATATCTTTCGAATGTAATGTCCGAATTGAATATTTCAAAAAGTTATTTAAAGGTATTAAAGCAGTCGTGCATATAAAGTGATTTATGTTGATAAGGATTAATAGCAAGGTACAAATAAAGAGCCTTATCTAGCGGCGGCTTTTTAATTATTTTTTTAAAGTAAAAGAAAATTTATTGTGACTTAACAATAATAGTTAGACATATGCTATCGCGACACTTTTTGTAGATAATGATGTGTTCTGCAAAGTCGTAGTACATTATTTTGTTCATCATCAATAGTTTTCGCAGCGCATGCGATGTAAGGAATTTCTTATGTCATTTTTTTACACCTTTGGTTATATTATTGGAGTTTTAGTAAGGATCCCTAATTTTTTTGAAAATAGAATACAGCCTATGTCACTCAGGGTGAATGAAGCTTTCCAATGGTGAAATAATTTTTGAAATCGGCATAGTAGTTTTTGAGTTTATTAATTACAAACATACACACAAAAATACAAATCTTTCCTCTTTATAATATTATCTATATAATAATTAGTATATTAGTATTAGTATATTAGTATTAGTATAATAGAATTAGTATATTAGTATTAGTATAGAAGTATAGACTAGTATAGATTGAGCAGGATGGCAGTATAGATAAAATGTGGAAGAAGATTAAGCATGGAATTGTCAAAGCAGCACAAAATACTTGTGGAGTTATGAAGATTGGTAGTGTCAGAGGAGATGCGTGGTGGAATGGTGAAGTAAGGGAGAATGTACAATTGAAGAAAAATGAGCATTTAGATCTTTTGGCTGTAACAGGAAAGAATGCAGAACTTGGAGAGAGAATAAAGAAGAAATATAGAGAATGTAAAAAGAGACTGAAAGAGATAATTAAGGAAAGTAAGATGAAAGAAAAAATGAATGAGGAGAAGAAGTTCTCAAGAGAACTTTTTTTTGGAAAATATATATACTTACGTAGGGAGACAACATCACGAGTACGCAAATAGGATATAGCCAGTCGCATAACAGATGCTTTGTCGAGTTGCTCCAATTCCTCCTTCTTAGCGGGTATCGCGGCAGTCAGTTCGGCAAATATCTGCATCTCCTTAGTCCGGCGACACCTGGCCGCCACTCGGGACTTCTCCTTCCTTTTCTCATTGTTCCTGGAAAGAATAAATAACATAAATTAAACGTAACCGAGTGATTAAATGACATATAACTATGACAAAAATACCAATGGGTTTTTTACAATTAAAAACTTATGTATTACATAATCCGACAAACCACACTTAGAGGCATTTCCACCTCAACAGAAATGGCCACTCATCGTTAGGTATATAGCCTCACAAATACCATCGGCTAAAAGAGGGAGACTTGGTTATCCGCTGGGATCGATAACACGGTTTCGAAAAAAAAGAACCAGGGATATTGGTAACAAACTACACATTCCGCCAGTAGGTGGTAAGACAGTCGTCGCAAAGTGTATGGGACAATATATGTTTTCAGGAGTGCAAACTTATATGTACGACCAAGGACAGGGAAAAGTGTGCCATCTGAATTTTGTCATGACAGCATACTGAAATAAATCGTAGGGTTGTAAAAAAGGAGCGAGTCTTGCAATAGTCGCCAATGATTCAAAATTTATATAATAAATATAAATTTATTAAACCGTTGTGCGTCGCTGACTGATTGACAATCAACGCACAGCCTAAACCAGTGAAGATATAAATATGAAAATTGGAAGGTATATCCCTTAGGGAGCGTAGAGGTGCACTAAAAAGGATTTTTCGAATATCAACCCCCAAGGGAGTGACACGCTGAAACAAAAGCGCCAACTGTATGCCAGAACCACTTGAAAAGCCCTAATTCCTGATACACACATTTTCGTTGCATTTCACAAAATTATTTCCACCAATTTTCACATAGGTACCCAAAGCTAGTTGCAAGTGAAGTAAATAATCTGGCAATATCTGCAAAGTTTGTGTGAGTATGTATATTATTATTATTATAAACGCGAAAGTTCAATAACGCCGTGGCGGCTGAACCACAGATTAGATAAGAACGGATATTTTCTCTTTAATAAGTTTTAATTACGTAATTACATCAAATAAAGAACAAAGATAAAATAATAAGGTATATATATATATAATAAAGAAGAATACACAAAGAAAAGAAAGATACATAGTTTTAAAATCTTGAATTAAAATCATAATGGCGTGTGATACCCATCCCGTCGTTTTGTATTCCCATTCGAATTTCAAATAAATGTACAAAAATAAACTTCTGTAAGTTATCAATAGGTACTCTTGTTTGTTCTGTGGCACCAGTAATAATTCTGGACATGGAAACCAGTAGTGAACAAAATCAAAATTTCGTAATAATGAGGTAACAACATAGGTAAAATAGTTCATTTAGCTCTCGAAATTATGAGCTAAGCTGTCAACGTTTATTAATAAGGGGAGTTAGATTATAATTTGGAATTATTAATGAGATACCTACTCAATGAGTAGGTATGCTACAATATTAATATACCTATTGTAGCGAGCATAAACAAATAGATAAAGAGAGAGGAATATTTATTGTTTGCATACTTGTTTTTTTTTATATAAAAACGCTAAAATAATTTATAATAAATGTAGTTAGTAAAAACACAAAAGAAAAAAATCTTCACGGGTTGCCTTACAGCTCCCGGGAACCGTTGCCAGCCTCAGGGTACCCAGCTGAAACCAAAGTCTTCCTCACTTAGCCGAAGATTTTTTGAGGCTATTTCCTAAGGGGCCGCCTCCACGGACGAGGGAATCGCGGCGATAGTCTCGTCCGTGCCACCAAATTCGATACAAACTCTATGGGCCAATCTCCACAGGGCGATACTATCGCCTATAGAGTTTATATGACACGGCGAGACTATCACCGCGATTCTCACGCTCGTGGAGACGGCCTCTAACGAGTGGCCAGCTC
Source organism: Nemapogon koenigi (assembly GCA_963924495.1). Lineage (NCBI taxonomy): Eukaryota > Metazoa > Arthropoda > Insecta > Lepidoptera > Tineidae > Nemapogon > Nemapogon koenigi. Next base: position 7,769,957 of record OZ004647.1, on the reverse strand, counting down.
TGTTGAGGTATGAAAAGCTCTGGAAAAGCCTCTTTGTACGGTTTGTCGGATAATGTATATAGATTTTTTATTATAAAAAACCCATTGGTACATGGTCGGATGTGGGGAAAAGATGCACTTTAAAATTGCAAAAAATAATAATTTTGAAAATATAAGAGTTAAAAATCTACTATAATAATATAAACTTGAAAGTAGTATTTCTGTACCTTTCCGTGAAACTGATAAGCTTTGCACACTCTTCGATAATCTCATCAATGTCCGGAATACACATTTTAGCAAAACAACACAGTTTATTTATTAAAAAAAAACTATTTTAAAAATATTTTATTCAACATATTTTGCCACGTCTTACATAGAAGACAATAGAAGCAATATTGGTTCTGTAATTAAACTAACTTGAGTCAATTAATAACGAATTAATTTCTATAAAATACATAACAGGTATAAATAGCGAGTGCGCGTCAATACATTAGTGTAGTCGTTAAAATATTTTTATTTAGGTACCTTAAAATGTCGTCGGAAAATAATAATACAATTAAGTCAAACCACAGAATCAATAAACTACCAATGATAACTATCTTACAAAATTCTAACTTTAAATGGACAATATTTAATTTTATATAAATTGAAAAAGATATGCCCAAACGGCAATAAACAAGACAATCTGCCAAAGAAATACGAGTAGTTATCTACTTTTTAAATGTGGCTTAGCAAAGCTACACCGCATTCATCCAATCTTTAGTAAATTTCCGTATTTTTAAATAACTCGAAAATCAATGGATCTATTGAAATATTGTCCATTGTAAATGTGAAAGTGTGTTTGTTTGTAGATACTTCAAACAATGTTTCTTCCCACTTTCGCTTGTTTTATATAATACCAACACTTCGTACGGGTTGTAATAGAAAATAGCCTAGATAACCTTCTTCAACAATATCAAATACAAAAAGATTTTTTCAATCAGCTTTTCCAATCAAATTTTTTCAGCATTTCCAGAGATTAGTCCGTTCAAACAAATAAACTCTTCCAGCTTTATTATAAGAATATTAGATATAGAAGATTTAGTATCTCACAGCCATGGACGTAAAAAAGGAGACGACGGATCGCCGCTAAGACAAAAGTGAAGCAACCAAGTTATGCCAGTTACATTGTAAATACGAGCCTCGCGCACACATTCTCATTCGATTATGCTGATCAGCCGCCATTACGAAAATAAAAAACAATGCCGTCTTGTGTAGTAAAAATCTCAAGGAATCACATTTCATAGGTAAGTTAGTAATTTACCACTTATTTACCACTTACAATTTAAAGATATATTAGAGATAAATAAAATCGGTAGCACACATGCACGCTTGGTGCTTTACTTTTGTCTTAGCGGCGATCCGTCCTACTCTTTTTTACGTCCATGCTCACAGCTTATCTATTCACAAATTAAAAAAATTGTCTGCATGCGATTTAGAAACGAATATATATTTTCATCCAATATTCGCTCCCTTGATGAAGCTTTCAGAAATCATAGAAGGTATATTTACAACGACTTCTTGTTTCATTTCGAGAGTTTCGAAGATAAACATTTTTGATAATATAATTACCCGCGCGAATGAACGAGGGCGTTTGTTTGTAACTCAATCACGTACCTAATTAAAACAATATGAGCTCTTATCAAACTATTAAGAAATGTAAATGGGACATAAACAAAAAAAGTTAAATACAAATACCAAAATATGGCAAGCATTGCCCGAGTCATCGAGCGAAATGTGGGGAATATAAAAATCAAATACCTATTAAAAAAAAATATATTGGGCAGCTTGAGTAACAAAAAATTGTTAAATCAAAATTTTATTAGTCTACATCCATATTTTTTCTGCCGAATATTATACACTAGCAACTGCCTGCGGCTCCGCCCGCGTAGAATCTATTGTGCACAGGTTTGGGATAAGTTCATATATTGTGTAAATATTCGCTCTCTTTTGGCTCGAACTTGCGTATTTATTTTGCTTACATACAAAAATTACACATCCAATATCATATTTTCTTAAGTCTTTCGCGATTCCCGAGATCAAGGAATCGAATTACATACACATTCCTAAGAAGGAGTACGCCGTTTGGACGAAACGTCTCAAGAAAGTTTTGTAGAGCGCCATCCCGTTCTCTCTCGTTTTTTTTATCTCGTTATGGTTTTTCGATTTTATTATATAGATAGATACTAAGTTTGGTCTAATCGGTTACTGTTTCAAGGCTTCGACGCTCCTTAATATTAACGTGCATAGATTAAACAGTCTGGCAGAACAACAACTTCTTTGAAAAATATACCAGACGATTTGTCTACTAAATCTAACTGCTACTGTATTGATAAAATTCAAATAAATAAAGCAACAATCTTATCACATGTCACGAATTTAAAACATGATATCGCAATACTGGCAGACACGTTGTAGGTAAATATGGTCATACCTAAATCTCACTATATAATAGGCAGTGTTAAAAAGCTTATATTTTACCAAATTTAAAATTCATACAATTTTTTTTTATTATCCTGTTGAAAAACTTTCATGAACAACCGAACGCAAGGACCATTTTTTAGGGTTCCGTACCCAAAGGGTAAAAACGGAAACCCTATTACTAAGGCTCCGCTGTCCGTCTGTCACCAGGCTGTCTCATGAACCGTGATAGCAGTTGAAATTTTCACAGATGATGTAGGTATTTCTGTCGTAGCTATAACAACAAATAGGTACTAAAAACAGAATAAAATAAATATTTAAGGGGGCTCCCATACAACAAACGTAATTTTTTTTTGCTCGTTTTTGTTCGATATTTATAACGACAAATATTCACAAAATATTGAGTTATATTATTCTTATAGATAATGGTACGGAACCCTTCGTGCGCGAGTCTGACTCGCACTTGGCCGTTTTTTTTAATTACTGAAATATTTCGTTTTCAATATTATATTTCTTTATTTGATATTTTTTAAATTTCTTTTTTGACTTGAAAAAAAGTTGATTATTATCGTCCTCGACCACGCCGCCTTATTTGAAAAATTCACTTTTACAACTGGATATTGGCATAATCAATATGATACCGTCATTACAATAAAAAATAATGTAATAAAATTATCTAAGGAAGGAACTAAATAAATAATATCGGACTTTATTATGGGGGCCTTGACGTCAAGTTATATGACGCAGAGATAACAAAAACAATCGTGACAACAATTTTATTAATGTCTAACGCATGGCTATCACATAATCAAATGCCATCGCCAAATATGAAATACTTACAACATTTGTCTCAACAGAACTAGCCACTCGTTAGGTATAGCCTCACAAATACCATCAGCTATACGAGGAAGACTTGGTCTTCCGCTGGGTACCCTGGAACCGCAACACGGTTTCGAAAGCTGTAAGACAACACGTGAAGAAAAGAGACAGTGTCCGTCCGTCTTCAAATTCTACGACAAAATATTTATTATTTCTTATACTTTTCAGTGCAAATTTTTGAAGTCCTTACACTTTTTTTTAAAGGTTTATTTTTCCCTTTTAAGTGATTTAACTGCTTACAAATAATAACGCAACTAAAAAAATTTATGGAAAATTAAAAAAATAACGCTGTGGATGGGATTTAAACCATGTGTCAATAGCAACCAACCAACTTTTCTCTGATACATAATTTTTAGCCGTAAACAGAGGCAAATTACTTACTGAATTTCTGAAAAACTACTGAACCTATTTTCGTCATATGTCTGTGAGATGTCGAGAAATTATTATATCCTTTAAAAAATAAGTCTTCAAAATCGGTACATATTTCATCGAGATATTAAGAAAAACTTACTTATAAGTTTCTGTAAAACCAATTTCTATGAGATAAAAATGGGACCAATCCGGAACAATTATCTATCGATTAAAAATAGAACCATCAAAATCGGTTCATAACTGGCGGAGTAATCGATGTGCATACATATATATAACAAAAAACCTTCTCCTTCTTTTTTGGAAGTCGGTTAAAAAACAAATAAACACATAATCATAGACAATTTCAGCCAATTAAACCAAAAGCTATAATATCTACAAAATCAGATATTCGGGTGAAAGGAAACCATTTAGTTGAAGCATTTCGTATGTTCCTTAGTCAGAAAAGGACAGAAATATGTAATATGCAATGAACTGAGGAAAAATGTTGCAACGAAGTAAATGAACTGGTAAATGTAACAGTAGCTATAGGCCAGCCAATGGCGTCGATGGAAGAAGAATTTGTTAATGATATGGTATTGTTACGAGCTAGGGTTCGAAGAGATTTAAAATACCGATTAAATAGACAAACTTTACTTCAACACCACAAAAACACAGTTAAATAAATAAACACTATAAAATAACACTTAGTCGCACTAAATTCCACTTCGAGATTTCCCTTTTCGGCGTTTCGGGTTGTGCAGCCACACTAACGATCCTTCGTCAAAACCGTTACTATTGAAGTTCCTATCGTACCTGGTCTTCATCTTTGTACTGGCCACAAGACTGCTCTGACGAATCTGGTCATGTATGCCGCACATCTTGTTTTTCAGGTTCGATACGTAGTCACTTACAGGTTGCGGCGCATCCGGAGGTCCGCCGGTCAGGAGATCAACTGGTAGTCGGAGCTCTCTCCCAAAGTTGGCATAAGCAGGAGTCACCTTTATGCTTTCATGCTCTGCGGATCGATATGAGAGCAAGAACAAGGGAATATATCGGTCCCAGTCCCTCTGGTGATCCTCAACCAGTTTCGCCAAATGAGTCTCCAAAGAGCGGTTGAACCTTTCAACCATTCCGTCGGACTGTGGGTGATACGCCGTAGTCCTCGTTTTATTTATTCCCAGGAGACGGCATACTTCCTGGAACAACTGCGACTCAAAGTTACGCCCTTGATCAGAATGTATCTCCATTGGTAGCCCGAACCTGCAGAATACTTCGTTGACCAACTTAGTCGCCACTGTTGTCGCTTCCTGGTTGGGAATCGCGAAGACCTCCGGCCGCTTCGTGAAGTAGTCCATCACGACCATGAAGTACTTGTTCCCGTCTTCAGTGGCCGGGAACGGTACAGCAACGTCCACCGCAATTCGTTCCCATGGAGCGCCAACATTGTACAGCTGCATACGTCCCCTCGTACGTGTCGTAGGTCCCTTCACGGCCGCACATACTGTGCACTTGCGACACTAATCCTCGACATCTTGCCGGCAATGAACCCAATAAAATCGTTTCCTGCTTTTCGCCAGGGTTCGATTCATGCCCAGATGTCCTCCCGAGGATCCATCGTGCACGGACTCAAGCACTGTGCGCACCTTCAACCTAGGCACGACCAGCTGCATCAATGTCTCCTGTCCACTTGGCGACTCCCACTTGCGGTACAGCAACCCGTTGTGCAGCACTAGACTTTCCCACTGAGCCCAGTAGCTTTTCGTGGTGGAACTCATGGCGGATACAACATTCCAGCCGGGCCTTGGAACATTCTGCGTCTTCCATTCCATTATCGGCGCCAAGTTGTTATCCTTGAGTTGCTCGTCTCTCGTCCTCTCGTTCGCCCATTCGTCATTAGGGTTGTTAGTCGTAATCACTTTGATGACAGAATCACTGATTTCACGCCTCGAGCAGTGTTTACAACCTTCAGGGCACGGCCTGCGTGACAGTGCGTCAGCGTTGCCATGCGTCCGTCCTCGTCGATGTTCGTTCGTCATCTCACATGGCGTCCCGTTAACCTCGCCGGCGATCACCAGACTGTTCCCGTCGAAAACTTGTCGGATGGTAATTTTTGGGGCTGTTCTCCGAAGCTCGGTAGTTACGGCACGGACATCAGCTCCGACGTCCCGTTTCGGCACTCGTTGATCCGTGCCTTGTCGTTTAAGCGCCGGGCAGCTTGCTTTAAGGTGCCCCAGCTTGTGGCAGTAGAAGCAGCGGGGTAAGTAGCTACGCCTCTCTGCTACAGGTGTCGTTGTTGGAGTAGCCTCCTCCGCCACTTGTCGCAATCGCTGAGAACGAGGCTCCTGTCTCACGGCTTCCACCTCTAGAGCATCTTTCAGGGCGCTGTGGTGGCCCAGTCGAACTGCAGCTCTGACCTCCATGCTGCGGATGCCGTCGATGAATGCTTCAACGAGGTTCGCAGCAATGACCTCTTGTCCGGCAGATGGGTACGCCTTCCTCACGATCTTCTCGATCTCCAGAGCCCATTGTTGCAGATTCTCACCAGCATGTTGCGTCCTGTCCCTCGATTGCCTCGATCAGGTTCCCGTACGTGGTGCAGCTATCTGGAGAGGCCTCCAGAACCGATAGTGCACGGCTCCTTAAAGCCACTGTCAAGGCGGTCAGAGATTGCTCGTCTGTCCAGCCGTTGGCAGAGGCGACCGTTTGGAACTGCAATTTGTACGCTGTCCAGGACGTAGTCCCGTCGTACGGCGGCACCTTGACTCGAGGGCCGGAGACGACGACGCCTCCAGAAACAGGAGCGGACAGCTTCAGTTTCCTTACTTCATTCTGGAGCCTCTCGCATTGGCTGTCCAACTCTCCGTAGCGGTCGTTAAGTCTTGCATCCTGTTCTCCGCTCATCCTTGTCTGTATTTCCATATGGAGATCCTTATAGTGCTGTTGGAGGTCTTCGTAACGGATGTCAAGGTCTTCGATTCTCTCCTCGTGCATGTCTGTAACCCTCTGTAGCTGCTTCACCTCCATAGTCACCTTTCCCAGTGATTCTGAAAGCAGCTCCTTAAGGCTAGCAGACTGCTCCTTTAACAGCCGGCAAGTCTGCTCCTCCCGAAGTCTGGCCTCCTCCTCTTGTCGTCTGGCCTGCTCCTCCTGACGTCGGGCCTGCTCCTCCTGACGTCGGGCCTGCTCCTCCAATAGCTGCCGAGTCTGCTCCTCCTGTCGTCGGGCCTGCTCCTCCTGTCGTCGGGCCTGCTCCTCCTGTCGTCGGGCCTGCTCCTCCTGACGTCGGGCCTGCTCCTCCATCAGCCGAACCAGCATCCCCATATCGAATGCCTGGGGAGCACCCGCAGAACCCGCAGCACCCGTATCAACTCCAGCAGCAGCTCCAGCACCAACAGCAGCAGTCCCAGCAGCAGCAGCAGCGGCTCCAGCAGCAGCTCCGGCACCACCAGCAGCATTCCCAGCAGCACCAGCAGCGGCTCCAGCAGCAGCAGCCTCGTCGACCTCCTCGCCGTGATGTCCAGCAGTAGTTTGTCGTGTTTTGGGTCGCCGTGATGACGAGTCACGTGGTGTAATCGGCATTTTTGAATCCCACACTCCTGACACCAATTTGTTACGAGCTAGGGTTCGAAGAGATTTAAAATACCGATTAAATAGACAAACTTTACTTCAACACCACAAAAACACAGTTAAATAAATAAACACTATAGAATAACACTTAGTCGCACTAAATTCCACTTCGCTGTTTCACTTTGATCGCTCTGATTCGCACTGTGTCCTTTCCGCCAATGATCCTCTGTTTATATTGCCCACCGAACATTCGAGAAACGCCGAGATTGTTGTACAAAGTTGTAGACGCGTCTCGGTGCGGGCTCGGCGCCCAATACCTACACACCAACCGCAGCCGATTTTGGCACCTATGGCTAGGCGGTACGGTCTATTTTCGTTTGTACTTGATTCTCTCTGGATGTTTCTAGAGACGTCTATCGACCTTGATGTGTTTAGGTATTTATTTGTGCGATTTAAGTACCTACTCGTTTCAGTATCATGGAAGGTGGTTTTGCTTGCGGCTTGGCTTGTATCTGACATATTATTATCATGGTTTTGTTTGTTTGTTTGTTCTAATTAAGAAGCTAAATAGAGCCAAAGACCTTGAGAGATGGCACCGCCCCCATCATGCTCCGGCTTTTTGTTCCCCATACTAATAATTATTTTTCGGGACTGCACGCAACTATTTAATCTATGACGCAACACTCAAACGTCTAGCAAGGCGCCTCGGCGATAACTGATGAATTGAGATATTACTCTCTAATAGGAGTGATAGAGAAGCAGTGACATTACGCTGCTTGAAATAAAAGGGCGTAAATGGAAAATCATTAAATTATTTATTTCTATTAAAATAGCAATAATTTAATAATTTAAATCAGGCCAGTTCTTTATTAGCTTACAACAAATATTCATACTTAATATCATTAACATTATTTCATGAATAGGTAATATATTTGAGATTTTACGTTATTTCAGAGGTCACTTTGCAATTTTTTTCTATCGGGCAAAGTTTCTGAAAATACATTTTGAGAACAGACCAAGTATCAGAAATACGATCAACTGTAATACCATTTTTTCTCGTAATGATATGAGTACTGATTGCCATGTTAAATGGTTTTAAATCAGATCTGTTAGCTTTATATATCCTCTTAAGAAGTGGAAATCTACGTATTTCCAAACTCGTTATTATCATTATAATTATTTATCGGATTATCCTTAACTCAATATAAACAAATAAGTAAATTGTTGTTTCCATTCAGTTTAAAATCATGATAACATGCTTGTCTAATATAAGTTTTTGATTCTAAACATTAGACAAAAACTTTCATTTAAACAAATCATTCATTAAAGACACGTCCCTCTCGTGTGTAGGTACGTAATGCACACAGTTCAACAAATTTCACTTTGAATTTCGTACAAGCCATATTGTCATCCTAGCGGAATCGTTTACGTAGATACGAATCGTCAAATACAAAAAGTAGATTTTTTATTTTATATTTCCATACAATAAAACAACAAAAATGTATGTAAAATATTGTAAATAAGTATATTGTGTCAGAAGGAATCCCGGACTTCTCAGTAAAAATTTTGCTGCTGTCTAAATAGAAAGAAGTTCGTAAGATTTAGAATATTTTAATTAATTTTAAACAAAATTAATATAATAATAACCTACTGAAGACTAATAATAACCAAATAAAACTAACTAAAAATTAAAAATGTCTTCGTCCCGGCATAGTTCCCATCACACTGGAAGCATTACCATAGAAGAAGTCAGCATTGTAGGTATGGCGATGCCTATACGTTGAGCAAAATAGCTGCTAGCGTAGAGGGGCACCAAAGGAAGACAAATAACCTTTGGGAAAATGACTTTGTCTTTGGGCCCCAAGGAGCCAAAGTTTCCACGGCAAACGGCACACATTATATGGTGAGTGTATCGACGCATGTAGCGCCCCATACTATCGATTGTCCTAATTCCCATGACACCACAGTCATTCAGTCAAGTCGCTTGCCGTCCTCAACTCCTCACGGGCCAGACCGCATGGTTCAAGAATTGCAGTAATCGAAATTGACGCGACTAGTAGGATGTGTAGAAAGAAAATATTTGCAGTTTGTAGTTTTTAAATCATAATTATGGTGCGTCGGTGGCCGAGTGGTTAAGACGTCTGGTATTAACTGGGCAGACCACGGGTTCGATCCCGGATCCCGGCCATGTACCAATGGGGTTTTTTTTATTAAGAACTTATGTACATAATGCGACAAACCACACTTAGAAGCTTTTCCATCTAAATATACCTCAACAGAACTGGCCACTTAGGTATAGCCTCACATATATTATCGGCAAAAAGAGGGAGACTTGGTCTTCCGTTGAGTACTCTGGAACCGTAACACGGTTTCGGGAGCTGTAAGGCAACCCGTGAAGAAAGAAAAAAAAACCATAATATTTCAAATATCGATGTTTATGCTATGTATGTATATTACGCTTTAGTAGGGACAGTAATAGTGGATAGTAATTAGTAGGGTATTAGCAGAAACTAGATAATACATAGTCCTATCAACGAAATGAATTTGAATTTTGAAAAAGCAATAACCAGGTATATTTTCCTACTCCTAAATAATTTGACGTCCGTAATTTCAAAACTTTATCTATCTGCAAAGGGGGGTTTGAAAGAACTAATTCGACTAATATAATTTTTCAAATTGTGTTCACCTGCCCGACACGTCAATCAATCAAACGTTTAATGAAATCACAAATTTTAAATAAATTTCTGATAACACATTGTCTTAAGTGGTGTGCCTAACAACAGTGTCAATTTTAAAGATCACAAATCTTATCGATGCTCTGTCTAGATCTGTTTTATCTAAAATTACGTATAGATGAATAAATAAGAGCACTTATTTCTATAAAAAACTTAGTATTATAGCAATTTTTCATATAAAGTTTTAGAACAGATAGGTTTAAAGGGAAAATAATCAAATGCCATGTATGAAGTGGATGCAAGTGGTAAGGATATTATTTCCCTAATTTTAAATTAATCATAATTCGTAGATCATAATCATAATACTAATTTTACAAAGCTAAAGAGTGTGTATGTTTGAACACGCTAATCTCAGGTACTTCACCAGTCCGGTTTGAAAAATTATTCTTGCGTTAAATAGCCCGTTTAATAAATAAGATTTATTTTATTGTTAATAAATATAATTATTCAAGGAGTAACCATAAACATCAACCAAAATAAAAAAAAGTCCACAGGCGAAAAACCGCATTATGACGTGAAACAAACATACAAACAAAAACACTTTCTCATTTATAATATGATATGATATGTTTATAATATAGAAATATAGTTTGAAAATTTAAAGTTTTCCTGTCAGTTACCGGATCAACCCAGTCAGTACCTATCAATTGGATGAAAAACAATTTTGAGACAAACGTCACTGCACACGAGATTACATTGTAATGAAGTGTCCTAAATATTATCGGAACGCGATGGCATTGTGATAAGGGTTTTATTTGAGGTCCGGTTGCGTGTAAAAATAAAAAATATAATGAATTTTCCCGAAATAAGAAGTAGCATAAGATATTGTCACTCTCCGACCTTACAACTAACTGTGCAAAAAGTACATAGATCCGTACCAAACTAGCAAAAATTTTGAAGAGACAGCTTTTTGTATAAAAGCGTATATCAAGACATTTTTTTTGCTATATAAGCCTATACAGCAAAAATGTCCTAGGAACAGGTGATGCAAAGGTTTACTACGCCATTTTACTCAACCATTATAATCAAATACTATAACAGGCCCTAATATAACGAGTACAGAGCGATATTGTGCTATTAAAGGGGTTACTGTCGCCTTTATGCAACTAACTTGTACAATAACGGTTACAAAGTAACTGCTATAGTTTTTACGCTATATGAAAACGCAACAATAGAACGTTTTTGTGATATTATGGGTTTTCATATTGCCGCTATAGTACTGGTGTTTTAATGGTCACAAAGACATCACAATAGAGTCATTTAGTGTTACTGTCGAGTAACATGTTACTTTTACATAGCTGTACAAATTTCTATATTTTGAGAAAAAACAAATCACTGAACAGAGAATATTAAAAATTGTGACGTAAAGGAACCACCACGAGCTCTACTATAGTGTAAAAATAGCGCCGCGGTAACCCGTACATCACCATATTGCGTTCTCGTCACTGTTACATCTATTGTATAGGGCTAAAATGCTTAAAGCCGCTATAGAAACATTATATCACTGAATAGCGATGTAAATGAGCCAAATGCGGTCTGAGTAAAGGTTCTTTGGCCTCTTATAGAACCAATCACTAACACCAATTGGTGTTTACGAGACGTTCTATGATCTACTATACAACAAGCTTTTGCTAGTTGGTTGGTAGCTCCGTTTTGATGTGAAAAAAACATACAAACAAAAACACCTTCGCATTTGTAATCTATACTAATATTATAAACAAGTAAAGTGTGTAAGGGACAATCTCTCAAACTAATAAACCGATTTTAAAAATCTTTCACTAATAGAAAGATACAATATCCCTGAGTGACATAGGCAATATTTAATTTTGTTCGAAAAAACAAGCTTTCCTGGCCGTCACCGGAACAGCCCAGTATAAATTGAAGGAAAATAAATTTTGAGACAAACGTCAAACATTGCAATGAAGTGTTCTAAATATTATCGGAACGTGATGACATTGTGATAAGGTATTTGTGGACCGTTTAAGTGCAACATATGATGCTCTCGTTATCGCATGTTCGGACAGTCAGACAAAAACGTCTCCTTAGTACTGTCGATCGAAGATTATACACATAAACTAGCTGCGACAAGGCGGAAAAAATACAGTAACATTACCAATAAATAAAATAGACAGAGACAAGCGTTAGTTAGGCTTTTTGAACGCTTGACTTTTAAAATTCCGGCTTCTAATTTTCAGTCCTGGCTAGTCCAGCAAATTTGATGAAACTATAACTATTTTCGAATCCAAGATGAATCTCTGTTTTTTTTCAACCTTATCAAAACAAACAAACAACCTTTAGTTTTTTATATTTTTTTTATAATCGGTCTGCCCAAGACTCGTTAAACCGGTATTCAAGAGCCAACTAATAAATAACTGTGGTGTTAATAAAAACCTAAACATGTCGCTACGAACGTCACAAGCAGACAATTTTATTATGAGTGATTGCAAAATTAATTACGCACCGGCAAACCAATTGAATGTAACGAACGAATGCATAGAGGGGACCTCAAATTGATACAATTCTGTGTTCATGAAACGAATCATATGTTTAGGTAGCAGGAAAATAGAAAAGTAGATCAGGGTCTAACTAAATTCCAACTAATAAACGCTTTAGATGCACTATTATATTTCGTTTCGCTCTATCATAATAATTGACATATTTGTTAGAGGGAGACTGAATATCGTATAACTTTGTAAAATGTACATCCTTTATTAGTAAGGGGATACAAGACAAAAAAATACATCAATCAAAAGGTAGAAAATTCATGTAAAGTAAGCTTTTTGCCTGGGTAGAGTCGTCAAGGATCTTCAAACGTTTTTAAAGGTATAAATACCATTGCAGTGTTGAGGAGGTGGGTTAATAAAGAAAAAAATCGTTATTTAACTTTTATTGAAGAAAAAATGTACCTATTGGTAATCAAAATTAATGAGAGGCAAATTACATTTAACAAACAACAGTTTTGCAGCTTTGTCATCTTCTAAGGGATTTCTCAAGGGTTCGTAAATTAAACCGGCTCCACTGAACACTTGCTCGTTTGGAACTAACCCTGGCGGCGACGATAAATAAGCACGCACGATGGGTACAAAAGCTTGAAATTTTGTATTGTATTTCCACCATAATAAAGGGTCTTCGTTTAGTGGAAGCCGGTTTTGATTATTATATTCATTTATTAACGATTTCCATATGATGAGGTTGCTAATGTAACCAACATTGGTGTCATTTTTATCTTCCTCTTCATCGTCACTACTGTTTTTCAGCATGTCTACCAGATTTGAATATACACTTTGTGTTGGCGGTAAAATCTGGGAGCTCGTGGACGGTTCATCTTTCACTCGATACGATTCAATTCTAGATCTCTTGGCGACAGAAGCTCCGTCGTCATCACCTTCATTTGCAGCTCTTAGAAGACTCAATTCATGCAGCGTTAGCAAACGCAATAGTTCAGATTGAACTTTTTCCTTAATTAATTCATTAAAAAACTTTAATTTGTACCTTGGGTCCAGATATGTAGCAAGCGAATACAGTGTATTGCTTGGAAGGTCACAAAATCTCGAATTGATGTCTTTAATTATTTTTTTAATAATGTTTTCGAAATCCTGATCTGTGTCAGACTTATCTTTTTCTATCAGCAATGTATGCTTCAATACATGTATCAGTGGGATCACTGATGATATACAAACATTTGTATCGCATAGATTCCTTGTTATTTCTTCAAAAGGAGTCAGTATTGCCACTATTTTATTAAGACACAACCATTCTTCAGGAGTAATTTTAGGAATATTATGTTTGCTGGCATACAGGCAAATAGAATCTTTAATTTTCAACAGTCGCTCGGCCATATGGAAAGTACTGTTCCATCTGAAATAAATGTTAATATTTCAAAGCAAAAGAAAAATACTAATAAATAACACTATAGATACAGTGATGGAAATAGTGCTGGGTATACCAACCGATGTACGATGTTGTATACATTTTATTTCTATATCTCGACGCGACAATAATCACAAACGAAGAGATATACATATATATATTTATTAGAAGTGCCTATGTCTTACTCTATCTATACACTCCTTCGTCTCGGAGAGGTGAATATTTTCACACCGATATAATACAGTAAAACATAGGCACTCTTAATAAAAATATATATTTAATTTATATGTCTTCGTTAGTAATTATTGTCGCGTCGAGATATAGAAATAAAATGTAAACAACATTGTTGGTATACCCAGCACAATTTCCATCATCATCATCATCATCATCATGACCACATCACATATAAAAAAATCGGTTGTCTGTAAAGTCGGTTTACTGACGATAGTTGAACGTGACAACGTCATAAGAAAGCTGTCCACGGTCCACGCGGACGCATCGCTCACTCAAGTAGGAGAGAGACAGATGTCGAACGCTGCCGAACGCGGAGGCCGATTGTGCCTCTTTGTCGCTCGTTCCGCGCTCTCGCTTGCACTTCAAGCCTTAAATGGAACGCCTCAGAGCGAGGTAACGCCGCATGAGTAATTTTTTTTCGTGCGTGCAGCCGGCTTCATCGAATTATAAGACGTTGTCACGTCAATAAATAAAAACATACCTGGTAACGCAGTCCTGAATCACGCGAAGTGCAGGATGATTTAGTTGCTCTGTTTGGATTTTAATCAGCTCATCTTGGGCTATTTGAGAGTGATTAAAATGCCTCGTTATCTTTTTGCATTTTGCAATTAAGTCCTTTACTTCACGGGTTTCGAGAGCTGAACGAACACACAGTTGTAGTTGATGGACTGTGCAACTCACATCATGTACATTGACCATATTTGATCCGCCATCGCGAATAAAGCAATGCAATTGCTCGTCTTTGATGTTCCACTCCAGCAGCATCTTTTTGAAATGTTCACAAATTATATCGCCGGTATGGCGGCCACGAAGTGAGCAACACTTTAAAACAATCTGCCTTCGGTTAAAGTCTTCAGTAATCCCATGTGCCGTAAAGCTCAAAAGTGACACATTAGCACTTGGCTCAGACCATATATTCGTGGTCAATGATAGTTTATGAAACTGTTTGAGGATTTCTCCAATTTTTATTGCTATTTTCGTATATATTTCGTCACATACATGGTCAGTAAAAAACTGACGTCCTCTTAATTGGTAATATGGTAAAGCTGCTTGCATTAACCGACGAAAACCAACATCCTCGACAAAATTAAATGACAGATTCTGTAAAGCAATCATTTCTCCAATCAAATTGTCAATTTTTTTTGCCTTAGCGTGTGATGCATCCCAAATTTGATTATTTTTTGTGGACTCTTCCATAGTAATTTGCCTTTTTGTAGTTTTTGCTTGCTGTAGTAGTGTTGCTGACTTCATCTCATTCAATTTCACTATTTTTCGTTGCTCTTCCAATTTACACAATTCCTCATATTCTTCTGTATGCATGGATTTTAAATGTCCCTTCAATGATGTTGTAGTCCGACCTTTTCGCGAATAATTTTTGTTACAGGTTTCACATTTTGCATAGTTGTCATCAATTTCTAAAAAATACTGCCAAATATAACTTGTTTTCGGCTTCATTAAATAACAAATAAGTACACAGACACGGACAATAAACGAACGAAACTTACGACGCAAGAAATCAATACGAGACTAAATTACAAACATGCAGAGGCGGTAGGAGCGGAGGCGGAGGTACGATGAATTGCGGATGCTCCGCAGTTCCGGAAGCGGAGGCACACAGCAAAGTCGAGGCGCGCGCAGTCGAGCGATAGGCATGTAGCCACAGTACATTTACTGACTAAATACAACACGAGCCTTTTGAGCCTTTTTGTACTCGTGCAATTCGGTATGTAAAGTAAAAGTTAAGGTATGCTGAATCAAAAACCGTTTCGAGATTATCCGTATTTTTCAATTTATAACTCTTAAAATCGTGAGATTATCTTTATTTTTTCCATCGATGATTTTTTCAAAAACAAATAATTTACGTTTAAGAGTGTAGTGTACCGCGTCCATATCCATACAAACGGAGAAAACGTTTTACTACCCCTAAATATTATTTAATTTTAACGATTTTGTAATATGTTACTGACATAGTGAAAAACTACGTACGTATTTTTTCCTTTTTTCAAAATTCGTAATAGGTCAAAAGTTATAAGCCCCTCAAATCTCGGTTTTTTTGGTTCATAACTTGCTCGTAATAAACCGTCTGTATTTGAGAAACAAATCAAAATTTCAAAAAAAGCAAAACGTACGTACGTAGATTATAATCTGCTAAAACGTTTGACACCAAAATTATAAGGTTTCGTTATAGTTTAGTAGGTGTAAATCGTTTTCCCCCAAAACGCAATTTTCAACGAAGAACATACCTACAAACACTCACGAGCTGCAGTGCTCTCTGTCGCACTGATGCCCGGGGGAAGAGCGCGCTTGAGATAGAATATGATTTTCTAAATACCTATTTCGCTGCGTACGCTGAGCTACACGATCCTCTTAACCTTAATTTCACCTATTATTGACGTCATTATATCGGCTAAATAAAAGCAAAATATTTACTTGTGACAACCAATGACAACCAACAATTGCAGTAGTTTTTACAATTAAATCTAGATTCTAGTTTATTATTTTGTGTCCATATTTTATTTATGAATCCACGCTGAGAAGTAACGAACGACACTACTGGAAAATATACCTATTCAAACATTTTATGATGAGAAAATATAATTTTACTTAAAAAAATATTATTGTAATTAAAAACAAAAAAAATAGGTATATATATATATATGATGAATATAAAAGAAGCGAAAGAGGTATGTCAGGATCGTTACCAATGGCATTCGATTGTCTTTGCCTACCCCTCGTGGGATAAAAGGCCTGATGATAGATAGATAGATAGATAGATAATAAGAATTTATATTTCAAATCATTGACACCTTTGTTGATCGGGCTATAATATATTAGGTACCTACCTTCTACCTAGAACCATAGATTAAATAACAATTACTACGCTATAACTAAAATATGTGACAATTGAGAGGACAATTAATTTTTAATGCATTTTTAATATAAAAATAATCACTTTAAAATGCAACTCGGAGATGCCACTGCGTTCTTTGTTCGGACACCAAATTATCAATTCAAGGAAAACTAAACTTATTTTAAGCGATGAACAAACTGTATTTGGAAATTTTATTTCGTATGCAGGGCGAATTCATTGGAATTGCAAATTGCTGCTACAGGTACCTACAAGATAATTTATATATATTTTTTAAATCTATACTAATTTTGAACGCGCTAACATAAACTGTTAATTGTGGAAAGTTATAAGCTATAATAACATCAAGCTACGAAAGTATCACATAAGGTTATCTATCACTAGTAATTTAACGTATTTATCCCCCAAATAACATTATCTACAAGTCGAGTACATGCAATACAATACGTAAGTAACAGATAAGTTGCTATTAAACAATTAAAACAATTATAAATTGTTGTTTATTTACTTAAGTACAACAATATTTAACCTTAATAAATATCATGTCAAACAGTACAAAAGGTCTTCAGAAATTTAAATTGCAATAAATTTGTTGCGATTTGAACGATTCCCACTCGTGCCTAAAATTTTTTTTAAGAATATTCGTGCTTCGGAGGGCACGTAAAGCATGTCCCCACTTCTTCTAAAAATAACAGATATTTAAGTCTGTTTAAAAAGTGACACATCTAGGTTCGTTATGTGCAGCAACGGGCTTGTCACGTTCTGTTCAATATGGACAACTGACAAAAAGTGGACACTGTTACCGGCGTTTGGTCACACCGTAAGGCCGTGAAGGTGTGTGTGTGTGTGTTAAATAAGTTGTCTCATATGCTGCCAATTTTAAATACTTATGCTTGCCTACTGTTGTCGTCATCGCAACAACATCAAATTCAGGGTTTCAGGATTTAAATTTTATCAAGAGATACCTGAACTGGCCTCAAAAAATAATCATCGGCTAAATGAGGAATACTTGTAACTCAAAATGCCTCAACGAAACTGACCCCACTCGTTTGGAAGCCTCAATAAAGGTCATCGGCTAAATGAAGACGTCTTGTCTTCCACTGGGTACCTTGGTTAAGCTACTCTTGACAATATAATTATGAATTTCAATTTCAAATCCTAAATTCAAACACAACTCTATTTCAACAAAATTGGGTTGCTGTCGCCATTGCAATGAATTTGGAATTTGAAATTGAAATTTACGACTCCACCTAAACTAGGATATTGATTCTGAAAAAATACAGGCAACCCCATTCCAGGTTAACAGCCAATTAGTCATAAATGCTGAAATTAGCTTCATAGTTTAACTGAACATTGTGTCAGTCATATGACAGAGGCAACATCACGAGATGGTTTGGCAAGTGTCCAAAGAGTTATTATTAAAAAAAAACCAAACCAACAATTTAACTGCTTTGCTCCTGAATTTCATGCTTGCAATGAACAGATATCTATCCGCTCTCATAATTTTGAAGAAAACCTATCCCGAAATACAAAATAATAGAGTAAAAAACCGGCCAAGTGCGAGTCGGACTCTCACACCAAGGGTTCCGTACCACCATACAATATAAAATATTATATTTAAAATCGGTTTTTACTTTTAGGCAAATAACATCAGCAAACAAAATACTACACTTAGCCCAAAATATATAACACTACATATTTTTTTAAAGTTTAGTTTAGTCCGACTCACACTTGACCGTTTTTTTATTAATTATTGTTATACTTAAAAGTATGCATTATAGTTATACTAGTTACTTATATGTTTGTATAATTATGTACCTATTGCCATTGTTGCCATTATTAAGATCGAGCAAAAAACGGCGAAAAAAACACGTTTGTTACCAGTTTGTTACAAGATACATGGGTACCCTCTTTAATTTGTTAACTTTATTTTATTTTTATTATTTGTTGTTATAGCGGCCATAATAATACACACTCTGTGTAAAACACCTGTGTCTACCTGTTACGGCTCAAAAATTCAAAATATACAGCCATAGGGTTTTTGTTGGCACGCTTTGGGTACGGAACGCTAAAAATGGTAATGAAGAGATCTTAGAAAAGTAGGAGACAAATCTATTTACAGAGCAAATGTGAATGGATGAAAATTGAAAACAATAAGCGTCAATGCGTTGGAATCGAAGCTGGGGATCCCGGGTTCAGGGTACGCACTGAAATAATAGAGCTCATACACGCTCGCCACCTGTTCTCCAACTCGTTAAAATATGGATATATTTATGTTACCAGGGTCTGACAACGCCGCGAGATATGAAAAAATTATCCTCCATATTCCGATTCGCAATATTAAAAATCCAACCGATCGCAGCTATTTGACCGCATACTTTGAACATAATTTTAGACCCCCGTTAAAAATAATGGACTACGTGACAATGTATGTTGAAGGAACGATAATAACTACTGTGCTGTATAGTTTTTATCATATTAGTAAAATTGTGTATTTTTATAAGTAGCTATAGAAAAGTTGAATGCAAATAATGTTTATCAATGAGTACACATAAAGAACAAATCTTTCAATTTACATTAGCTCAGTGTATGAGTCAGTTTTAAATACATCGTTTAGAATTTTATAGGTAGGTAGGTACTCTTTATGGCAAGAAGGGCTTTGCTAGGAAGGAATTTTAAATAAAAAAAGGTATAGGTATTTCAACTCATTTGTATTGCTGGTAGTGCCACAGGGCACGTTAAGGGCCGTGATACCCCATTTTGAAAATTATTTTACCAATAGAAAGCCACATTATTTGTGAGTGTCATAGACTATATTTTATTTTGTTCGAAAATATCCACGGACGAAGCCAGTGCCGGAAAGATATATAACATCACGCTACGATACGACCTAAAGGGACGAAGCAGTACCCATTTACACGGGTACAACTGCAAGGCACAGCTAGTTTGAAATAAAAATATAAAACCAATACTTTAGTTTTTAATTTACATATCGAATATGTTATAAAACTACTCCGTTAAATGAATGACATTAGTGCTTTAAAAGCTGTCTATGTATTTGGTTAAATATTGGTGAAAATTGTAGGTAGGAATAGCATATTAATTAGGATAATTTACCTTTAAACAAACTAAACATAAAGTACCTATGTTGAGTCGAAATAGCAGTGTTGCGGGGGTGGCGGAGATGTGGGAGGGGGGGGAGGGATGGTCAACTTACAATAGTTACATTACAACTGACAACTCCTAAAAAAACAATGAAGTACCTACAAACAACGAAGGGAACATTTTCGTGAAAGCACTCTACTAGATAGAACCAGTGGGAACGCACTAAGAGCGATGTCAAACAATGTAGGTAGTTTTGTACAAACTATTTACTTGTAATTTATAAAACTAAATAAGAGGAAGGAAAGTAGATATTTGGAACTGTGGAATAATTTTTAAAGACTCCATACAAATATTTCCTCATTATAAAATGTTACAAAATTATAGAACATATCTAGATATAGAAGATGTAAGATATATATAATAGATAGAATAGATTATAGAATATAGATTTATAATTTCGGAAGGAAATTCTGAAACAGGTCACAGTCTATTACGACACGTCTTTATCAACGACAAAATTAGCAACAAAATAATCGATATTAATAACATTATTTAAAAACATGAACAACTACTTAGTTGGCAATGTAAAGTGATAAAAAATATATTGATAAGTTTGAATTATTTTGTTAGAAAGGGACGAGACGATGTGTTACAGACAGACAAACAAAGGAAGTAATAGAAAAAAATAACTAATGTAAGTAACTAAATGTAATGTAAAATCTGACCTGTATTGTATTAGGACTAATAATGATATTTTTTTGTGATCCACAAAAATTATGTCATTCTTATTTCCTTACATTATGATAAGAAACCTTTTCTTTTTCGTGAGAAATATAACAACAATCATTATAGCAAATTGACTTATTATAAAAAAATCTGGTCATATTTTCCTGCAGATGGGTTTACTCCATCCCGACAAAACGATGTAAATGACACTGGACTATGATAATTCCATAGATCAAAAAACAAATCAAGAAATATAAAGCAACTTACATGAAGTCTTCCAGATCAACCACATCAGTATACTGACAAGGTTGTCCGTTAACGTCAAAACACATGGTATTATAATCCCACGGCTGCGCACTCTGATTGCACGGAAGATCTGGCACCATTGGCCTCTGATACACCGCCTGAGCCATTTGCGGAGCATACACCTGCTGGTGAGGCCGCTGCACAAAATACTGACTCCTCAACTGGCCAGGGGTATCAAAGAAAGTTCCGTTACTGTAGCATTGTCTGGCCGGCTGAGACATTGGGTACAATTTGTTGTCTGTAAACACTCCATACTCATGCAACCCTCTCGATCGGCTCCATTGGTTCGCCATCGGACATTGCGCACTCCAGCCCGTCTCCTCATACCGCCCCACAACCGGGCACACTTGACGCAAATCGGACACACGACTCGCGATCATGTCGGAAATTCGTTCCTAACCTCAATTTCTCGACAAGAAACTGCAGAGCAGTCCATCAGTCTAAATAATTTGCGCAATACTGACAAGTCAAAGATGCGGTTATCTTCGCGACACCGCTTCGCTACTAGCAGCAACTCGATAACAGCTTAATAGATAACAGACATATTATCAATTACGACCCTGGCGGGTAAACGAGTTGATACGAGTTAGATTCGATGCCAATTCGGCTGTAAAATTACCTGAATATATTATAAAAATATAGCTGTACAAGGTTTATGCCACTCGGACCATAATCTAAGACGGGTTTATGATATCAAGAGGTAACATTAGATCATACCATCCACAAAGTGATTTGATTTGAACTGAAGCTTTGATTTGAAAAAAGCTTTGCAACAGTCAAGGCCCTCACTGAATTACATATGATATTATATGATTGTTCGTTCAAATACCAGGTAAAGTATTCAACTATAATTTGAGTTTAGTTAAATTTAATGTTCGCGAACATATAACTCTGTTTTCTTTTCTGATGAGGATAATACTCATATCCTGAATAGAGCTGGACTCAACACGGGACACTTGACCAAACCTTTCGCGTATAAGTCTGGCAGATATGTACCGATGATTTATTTTTTAGTTTTAGTAAAAACGTAACTTTTCAGGATATTTTAAAAAGTTAATATACGTAATAACAATTGCTTCTGTGGGGTAAACCTACAACATAATTTGCGTTGCATAATTTAGCTGAAAATTGGTATGTATACACCTCACATCTTAATTATGACACTTAAAATGATATCATATCACAAACAAATGGTATTTTGTGCATTATATACAAGGTCTATTCATTATTTTTATATGAGTATTTAAAGTAGGGATAGAATGAACTATAAAATACACGTGAAATTATCTCCCTAAGGTGGATCTGCTCATTTGACCCCGTTGACTATACCTACAAGAAAACAGAATTATGTAGAGTTGCAGGGATGATCTTCCTAAGATCTATGGTGATGTTAATAATTGTTGTTGTTTGCTTTGGATGATGAATTTCTCCTTTTTCAGATAACCCCGCAGTTTTCAGGAAAACCAGCATCAGGCGTATATAATTTTCCTCCTACAATATTTGGACAGTCACAAACATTAACAAACTCAACGCTTGTGTTAATTGGATATTAAAGCTACAAAAGGGTAATCAACCAAACTTCCGCATACATTTGTCACCATAAATGTATCCAACATTACCACAATTACGTAGAAGCACAAATATTATCTCTTCAAAATACTGTGACCCAATTTTTTTAACGCGTGAACTAGACGCGCGTGTTTTGGTTTGTGGAGGCCAAATGGTATGAGTATTTTAAACTGAGTGCTAATAAAAGATGGGCGTTTCAATGTCCACATTTAGCGAGTTGTCACTTCTTAAATAGTGAAATAGACTTTACGTGTCCTCCGAAGGTTTTCACTTTCAGTTATTAGTGCAGTCGGGTTTTGTTTTATTTTTTATTAATATTATATTAATTTATTATTTCTCAGGTACCAAATATTTCCGAAAGACTCGCATCCTTCATACTATGGCGGCCATTTTGGTTTTATAGAAGCAAAACCTAGCCGCACAATTTAGAGGAGTCAATACACCTCATTCATTAAAATTCATCCAGCCGTTTGGATGATTCGAGGGTATAAAGTATCCCACATATATACATAAATGAAAACGTTGAGCAGCGGGGTGAGCATATATTTGACGTGACATCGTTTGTGTCGACCGAAAGGCCAAAAACGTTTATGTCCGTACAAGAGCCAGCCACGGAATGCACGGGCCGAGAGGTTCCAACCCTACATTGTGCGGGCAAATTCTGTGTAGGTACTTGTCTTTGCCCGACCCAGCAAATTTGCTCGGCATTCTAGTGTTGGACAATCTCGGACCGTGCATTCCGTGGCTGGCTCTTGTACGAAAGATGTCACGTCATATATCTCACCCCGCGGGTCCGCTCGCAACGTCTAGTGTGGACTTACAGCGAGCCTACCACAAGCACTGTGGTCGAGGGTCGTGTTCCGAGTTTGCTCGCGACGTACTGTCTAGATGGGCAAATCACAAACAATAGGATGGCGATCTAAATGTAGGTATATAAAAGCAACAAAACCATGAATTATCATAACAAATCATGATCAAGCGCACAGCCAATCGCGAGCACGATCCGAATACTCATCGCGTGCTCGCGGTGTACTCGATTGAAGCTCGTGACACCGACCGTCCCACTAGGCAAACGTAGTCCGTGACGTGCTCCGCTCGCCTGTGTTCATGTCGTATAGCGTCATGTGAAAAGGTCCTTAAGTACTGTGATGATACGACCTTATTTTCCTGGCCGCTTACAAGCTGGCCATCATAAATAGCATTTATTTTGATTTTAGAACACGATATTGTTCATTTTAATTCAATAGAACATTGTATGGAACCTAAATTAAAATTTTACTGATTCCTTCACAAACTGTTGACTTAGGCAGTACTCTGCCAATTGTAAAATTTATTATATTTCTATTTTATCAACTAAGTAAATAACTATATAAAATGTATTGAATCAATATTCAAGAACTAATATCTATGTTAATATAAAAGGAGCGCAAATAAGTATTGTAAGTATTTTTATCATACTTTGTATTGTGTTACTTCAATAGCTTAACGCCCTGTAGTAATGTGTAGTTCATTTTTATTACAGTGCGCTCCTTCTCCTTCTCCTTGGCTCCTTACGGATCCTTTTACTGGTTGTTCTTTTGCTGCCCCTGCTTGTTCCTTCCTTGTTAATTCGACCAATAAACGAATGGTGAAAGTTTACTACGAGTTTTCCTGCAATACCTACCCGGCCTGGCTACCCCACAACCCGACAATGGCGCCCAACGTGGGGCGCCATTGTCGGGTTGTTGGGTAGCCAGGCCGGGTCGGTTGGTAGGTATAGCAGGAAAACTCGTAGTAAACTTTCACCATTCGTTTATTGGTCGAATTAACAAGGAAGAACAAGCAGCAAAAGAACAACCAGTAAAAACATCCGTAAGGAGCCAAGGAGCCTTCAAAGGAACCAAGGAGAAGGAGCCGTAAGGAGAAGGAGAAGGAGCGCACTGTAATAAAAATGAACTACACATTACTACAGGGCGTTAAGCTATTGAAGTAACACAATACAAAGTATGATAAAAATACTTACAATACTTATTTGCGCTCCTTTTATATTAACATAGATATTAGTTCTTGAATATTGATTCAATACATTTTATATAGTTATTTACTTAGTTGATAAAATAGAAATATAATAAATTTTACAATTGGCAGAGTACTGCCTAAGTCAACAGTTTGTGAAGGAATGAGTAAAATTTTAATTTAGGTTCCATACAATGTTCTATTGAATTAAAATGAACAATATCGTGTTCTAAAATCAAAATAAATGCTATTTATGATGGCCAGCTTGTAAGCGGCCAGGAAAATAAGGTCGTATCATCACAGTACCTAACATTAAAGTGATCAATATCATGAAAATTGGCAAACTTATGTACCTATCAATAGTAAAGGGTACGCCTACTTAATTAGTAGATTATGTTATCTACATTGATATATTCAGTTATTATCTCGTTACTAGCTAGCAAGTGAATAAAAAAAATTGATTTAAGTACATAGTACCAACTAGCTACGGAAACAGTTTTTTATAGGAAGTTAAAATATGACAACAATGTGACTCCAGACTCCCGACGAAGGCATAAATTAAAACCAGCCAAGTGCGAGTCGGACTCGGGGACGAAGGGTTTAGTACTATTATCTATAACAACGGCAAAAACATCACGTTTGTTGTATGGGAGCTCCCTTAAATATTTATTTTATTCGGTTTTTAGTATTTATTGTTATAGCGGCAACAGAAATACATCATCAGTAAATTTCAACTGTCTAACTATCACGGTTCATGAGATACAGCCTGGTGACAGACGGACAAACAGACAAGACAGACGGACGGACAGCGTAGTCTTAGTACCTAATAGGGTTTCCGTTTTTACCCTTTGGATACGGAAACCTAAAAACGATCCAAGTTCTTGTCGGAATGTTTATTACATGTGAAAATATTATCTTACTTGATCGATCCCAATTAATATTAATGAGAAAGTGTTTGTTTGTCCTTCTTTCACGTCAAAAAAAGCAACAAATCGACTTGATTTTGCACAGAGATAGGGAGGTCACTTTTTATCCCGGAAATTCATTAGGATAAAATCTTATGCCACAATTCAAAAAGTTCCACCGGCGACTTGACCTCATCGTCCTGAATGCATAATGTATTTTTTTAAAACAACCAGCAAGTTTATAGTAGCCTTATCACAAAGTTTTAAACTGCACTGTCACGTCACATCCACGTCCTACTTTATCTTTGTTGGAATGAACAAAGTAAAATAAAGAACTTTGTAGGTAATGCCAATGTAGCTTGAATGCCTGAAATTAACTTATTGTTTTACATCGATGTGTTAGAGAAATGGAGACAGAAAGTGGTTGTAAGCACTTGCCGGCAGAAAACCTCTTTTTCGTGTAGTCTGAGCCCCCCTCTAATAATTAATATCTATTTTATTTAATGATAGCAGTTGCCCGCGACTTCGCAATACTAATTCAGCATAGACAATTTATTACCCCGTTGCACCAATGGTTTTTAAAAAAAATCCTTTTTTAGGTCACCTAAGCTAAGTTTCAAGTACCATTTTTCCCTATACAAACTTCAACACCCCGTTGCACCCCTCTGTTTTTAAAAATCCTAAATCACGTGATTTATTATTTGTTTTGAAAAGTATTTGTACCAACTTTCAAGTTGCTACACGCTAATACGATTTTCCATACAAATGTTTACACTCCATTTTACCTCCTTAGGGTAGGTAGCGTGATGTTAAATAACCTATAAACCTTCCTCAAGAATTGGGCAATCAAATGCAAAAATATTTTTTCAAATGCCCGTGACTTCGTACGCCTTGTATTAGGAATACAATTCACCCCCTTGGGTAGGTAGCGTTATGTTAAGTAGCTTATAAATAAACGTTCCTCAAGAATTGGGCTATCAAATGCAAATTTTTTTTTAATCTGACTGGTAATTCCGGAGATTTACCCATTCGCGGAGATTTACCCATTCGCGTGTTCAAACAAACAAACAACCTCTTCAGCTTTATTATTAGTATATAATAGATATGATATAATTTTAAGTGACACAATTAGAATGTAGGTGGGTCTGCTCCCTTGACCGTGAGTGTACATGTAGGTACCTAGAAAGTTATCAACATTTTGTCTGTCATTTTGAATGACAAATTTGTTAGAGGGGGACAAAACATCACCTCAAGTCACCTGTCGTGTACCCTTGAATCTTGGAATATATATCATTGCTTCCATAGCTGATTTATTAAAAAGCAAAGTGTAAGTTGCAATTTATTGATAAGAAAAGAAATGATTCCACATCCGGTCATGGCGACATACGCACGCGTTTTCGTCGTGGCGTGATGTGGAATCCAGTCGCGCTGTGATGGTTGTGATTAATCAGTGATTAATAAGACATATCACGGTCGGCTATAAACACTATAAAGGCTATAATACTTGACATTGGCAAATCACCGATGAACATTGGTGGAGCCATAATAAAAAAAGAAGAAGAAGAAAATAAATATTGCAGGTATGGATTCCTTTGTGATATACGCACGCGTCCACCAGGACGTCATGGGGAATCCAGTTTAATCCCGCCCGCGCTGTAATAGTTGTGATTAGTCAGTGATTAATAGGACATATTACGGCCGGCGGGAGCATTCTACCTACCGATCAATTACTTGACATTGGCGGAATCATCAAAACCCTGATGGAGCCATTTTGAAAAAAAATAGAATAGAATAGAATTGCAGGTATGTCTCATCAATATCACACCAGTTGGGTAAATATTTAAATTAGTTACTTCATTTAAATTATGTTTTTATGCAAATTATTCCAAATTGCAACTATTTAAAATATCTACTATGGGTAAAATAGGACTATCTAAGTAATATTTAATTATATTCCAGAGAATGAGGTTATAAGGAGAAAAATATTTGTAAATAATTACAAATAATGTCTATTGTTGACATTATACCTAGTAGATTTTCATTGCAATTCTATTTTATTTACAGTGGTTAAGCAAGTTTGGTCTAATTTCTCATACATATTTCTGAATTAATATCTAACTAAAATAATACAAATCTTGTTGAAATAATTCTCTGTGTGGTTAAGGAAATAACCTGAGAATAATAAGAAACAAGATTTTGGTATAATTTGGATAAAAAACAAAGTTCAAAACATTCAAGTAAATGAACATTATTAATAATTTTGGTGGAACTTGAATAAGTCTATAAAAATTATAACTGTGCGTCAGTGACGTCTGGTATTAAATTAACTAGGCAGGTTCAATCCAGGATACCGGCCATGTACCAATGGGTTTTTTTAATTAAAAACTTATGTAGGTACATAGGTAATCTGACAAACCGGAGGCTCTTTTTTTCTTCTTCACGGGTTCAGCTCCCGAAACCGTGTTACGTTTCCAGGGTACCCAGCGGAAGACCAAATCTCCCTCGTTTAGCCGATGGTATTTGTGAGGCTTTTTCATCTAAATATACCTCAACAGAACTGGCCACTTGTTAGGCCTCTAGCCTCACAAATACCAAAAATATATAATATAATATGCAATATGCAGTGAGATTCATTAGATAACCTTCACATTTATTTATTTATTTCATCAAATGAAAAAAAATTTGTGCTATTCCATCATCATTGTCAGCATGTGTAGTTAATGCAGAAAGTGTGTTTGTCTCTTTGTCCTTCCTTCACACCAAAACGGAACAATGGATTGATGTAATTTCTTGCACAGAGATAATTGGAGGTTCTGAGAGGCCCGGGGTGGGTGACTAGCATTATTACATCGTACCCAGAATATTGTCTATGATTTCACCATATTGGGTTTTCCATTATCATAAAGGTAATGAATATTTAGGTAGGTACAACCGACTTAGTAAAAATTATGGGTCATTATTGTTTCATAGAAAGGTCCAACCAAAGCCCTAAGAAAGGAGGTACCTACTACAACCTACAAAATGTGTTGTGAAATGGTGGGGAAAATCCAAATTATTGTTTAATTAACTCAATACAGTTAATAAATAATTAAGTTAAATATGCTACAGTAGAAAAATAATCTACAGGAAAACCTACAGAAAATTGTTTTGTAAGTACCTACTTTAGTTATTTATATAACAATAATAGTAACTCAACTCGGTATGTTGTCTAAAATGTTAATTGAAATATAATTACATATCAGAAAACTTTAGTACTTAAGTCCAAAGGTATGGACTATAGTTGTAGAATATGTAATTGATCAATGGTTGTTTTGAATTTGATAGCAGATTTTGTATCATAACATTTCATAAGAAAATTGCTGTTCTCACATTGTCTCTATTTTGAACTATGTTTAGTTATTGTGAATGTTGTCTTATTTGGTAATATGTATACTGAAGAGAAAGTTTTTGGGATTGGTAGTTATTATAGGTTGTAATAATAATAATAATATAATAATATATGCCTGAAAATTATAAAGTACTTAAAGTAATCAGGTACTCACCTTCGTTTCTGGTTTGAAGGTTTGGTAGACATCTCGGTTTTATTTTTTGTAAAACAGGACACTTGCTGAAATAATACGATATGAACACAATCTTAGAACACTGCCAAGGAGAGTATCACATCGCTATACACAGGATTTTAGTTACTCACTCTACACATTTCAACTTATTTTCACATCTAATTCATGTCATTATACGACAACACCATTTAAACCAGTAAAATATCCGTAAATCTCGCACTATCAAATAAAAATATATCAAAATACGAAAAACAAAATGCGTGTACGACAACAGGAGCAGAGTATAAAATATAATAACCAATATGCTTTCTATGGATATTTTTAAAGTTTTTGTAAAGGAAACTAATCTGCTATTGGTTAAAAGTTTAATAATTTTGTTTTCTATAGAGAGTTTTTAACAGCGGCAAACTACAAAGTTGTACATTGAGAACAAACTTCCATCTGTCAATATCTATCAAAAGTTACCAAGAGATGGCGCTACACAACTCTACAAAGCGACCTCTACGGGGCTAGAGCGTAAATATTATATTTACCCGAAAATTCACAGATGGCAGTAGAATTGAAAAACACACACCACACCCCAACACGTATTCTTGCGGTGTGGCCAGAGAGAAAGTGACACGTCCAGTAACAGTGTCCACTTTTTGCCCGAGGCTCCTTAACGAGTACACTTGACAGATATATCTGTCGCTGAAAGAACTTATGAACCTGAAACTTATTTTGGATAGGTATACCTACATTTCTTCATTTCTTTATCTTGAGCTGGCTCCCTCTGTATAAATCTCTTGGAGAAAATACATAGGGAATTTGCTTGCAATTTCAAATAGATGGGATGAAACATTCTTTGTTGGTACCTACTTGTTTTCAGTCGCCGCTTTCCACCGTCATCAAGTTAGCGAAATAGGTATTTAGTATGATAGTATGATAAGTGGCGACTGTCCGACACTTTTTAGTAAGTGGTGGCAAAACTGTAAAGCCCAAAGGATCCAAATCTTAGATAATCCATTATTAAAAAAACCGGTTCATTGCTTCTTAGATCTTCAAATAAAAGAAAAGGCGGCGGCGTTTGCATGAGTAATAAATAAATAATTTATTATTACCAAACGTTGTATTGATGTGGATAAATCACTTGATAATTACTAAGGCGCTTCGGATCGTATTAGACCCATACTCTCATTGTTAAACTCATTAATAACACATTTTAAGAGTTAGAAATCAAATTGAAATTGTAAGAAGACAGTCAATTGATTAGTAGTTACGTCTTTTGCCCGCCAGGTGGCAGAGAGAGTGGTGCGTTGGCCAGCAAATGAAATGGTCGCTTTGTTTTAACTGTGTAATATTTTAATTCTGTTTAATTGTTTAATTGTGTCCAAAGTGGAAATTAAAGACAGTAATTAGTAAAGACGTTAATTTTATTCAATCCATCATCGTCTCTTTACAAGTGGCAGCCCAACTAGTGGCCAATAAAAGTTTCGAACCAAAATAACGAATTTTTACGAACTCTTAAATTTTGTTTCTAAAATATATTCAGTTTTCAACAAGCATCTTGCTGGTTTTATGTGTGACTGTCTCAATCTTCGAGGTGTTAAGTGAAAGTGAAAATGCCAAGAAGAAAAAGTGCGCAAAGTAGGCACGAGGCGGACTTCGAGGTGGAGTCGCGCATGTCAGCGATGTTCGCGTCCTTTGCTAGGGCTCAAGCTGAGTCTAACAGAGAGTTAATATCAGCTATCCTAGCTTCCAAGGATTCCAACAGTGACAGCGGCGCTCCAAGCCTGTCTCCGACATCACACATCGCACCGCCCTCCGCGCTTATGGGAAACTTCGCTAACTGTACAGCGCGTTTCAGCGGGAGAGCTCATCAAGATCCACGTGTCGTGGATGCTTTTATTGATACAATCATAGTATACAAAGAGTGTACAAATATAAGTGACGAGCATGCGCTCCGCGGCCTGCCAATATTACTAGAGGCAGATGCTGCTGTTTGGTACAAGGGAGTAAAGGGCTCCATTTCTTCGTGGACAGAGGCAATACAACGTTTGCGATCCATGTATGGTGCGCCGAAACCTCCCTACAAAATATTTCGTGGCGTGTTCAGTGCAGATCAAGGACACGAGCGTGCCGATATTTATATCAGCCGTCAACGCGCGGAACTCGCGAGTCTACCGTATGTTCTTGATGAACGAATTATATTAGACCTTCTTTACGGCTTGCTAAACATCAATATTCGAAAGCGAATACCTCGAGACCTGGTTAATAGTGTCGACGAGCTCATCGAGCGCGCCAGACAGGTGGAGGACGAGTTCGACGAAGCAGCGTCGGTGCCTGTTCAGGGACAACGGGAGCTTCGTGCCGGCCGGCATGAGCCGCGCTCTACGGCGGCGCCTGCGCCGAGCACCTCACTCCGGTCACCTGTGTTTCACGGGTCAACGACTGCTCGTAACTCGGTCGAGACTCCGCTTCGGTCTTCGACGTGTGAAGTTCCTCGGGCGACACAGTGTAACCAAGTAATTCAACCTCTTCAAGGTAACAAAAGTTATTGTGTTTATTGTCGTAAAAGTGGTCACGCTCGCTCTGAGTGTCCGCGACTTAAAAGTAAAAGGGATAGTGAAATCAAGTGTTATGGTTGTGGTGCTAAGGGCATCATTCGTTCTAAGTGTGCTAATTGTAATGCTGGGGACAGTAAACCTAAAGACACTAGTAATACATTTTATTCTTGTAATTTTCATTCTTTGGACAAGTCTTTGAGCGATGATACCTACCCATTTACAGATCTTAGTCATGAACCTAATGTTATAAATCGTAGTAACGATCGTAGTTGTACATGTTGTAACAATATGTCTGTAAATCGTAGCAATCGTAGCCCAAAGAAGAGTCCGTTTTCGTTTAATACAAATTTGTCAAAGATTAAGCAAGGTCATCTGTCAAAGATCACCGAGTTGTGTACTAACACTTTTGTACCTAATGGGAGTTTGCCTCTCAGAGGCAAGTCGCCTATTCAAAATTGTAACAAGCTACCATTAATGAAGGTTGCCTTTGCGTCTGACTCCAACAGTAACGGTACCAGTAACCGACCTATTCTCAATGTCGAGATTAATGGGGTTCGTGGTACCGGTTTAGTGGACACAGCGGCCAAACGATGTATAGCTGGTTATAGTTTGTATACGTTGCTACGCGATCAAGGTCACCCGTTTCGTAAAAGTAATTTTCGTGTAAAATTTGCAGACGGGATTGTGCGCGATATGAATGTCAAACTTGTTGACGTCGACGTTAAACTTGAGGGTAAGGTTGTACCAACTACCTTCATTGTTTTACCTAACGCCGTAAATAATGAAACACTTTTTGGTATCGATTTTTTATGTAGTGCTCGTATTGTTCTTAACTTACACGCGAACTCATGGTTTATGACTGATCACCCGCAGGCTGTGTATCCTTTGCAAGGCGAGAAGTCAAGCGTCAAGGTGAGTTGTGCAGCTGCAGACGTGATTCGACCTGATGAGGGGGCGATGCTGTCGTCAATGGAGCGAACTGCATTGTCAACCTTAGTTCACGAGTACGAGGACATCTTTGGTGAAGGGGGAGGAGCGACACCTTTCGCCGAGCATACCATCGATACAGGTAACCATTTTCCTAAGACTACTAAAGACGAGACCCGTCGTGTGGGGGAAGACTATTCACCTGGTGACCTAATCCTTCTACGTAGCCATGTTTTGAGTAATGCCAGTAAGGGTATAACCTCGAAACTCGTCCCAAGAAGAGATGGGCCCTACTGTATAAAAATGAAGGTGAGTCCCACCACTTACTTAATTTCGCATCGTGAAGCTCCTGATGAATCGATCGGTAAGTATCACGTGTCCGATCTTACTCGCTACCATGCACGTGAGTGTGAGGGTGATCAGTCCAAGCCACGACCCGTCAACCCAAAACGGAAACGCGGTCGACCTCTTAAACTATTAGATTATGTTTAAGTTCCTTGTTCTAATTGTTTTTTGTTATTGTTAATTGTTCTTACTCACTTTCTCTTTGTGTAACTTTTGTGTTTGTTTGACCAAACTGGTGGTCCTATATTTGGTCAAAAGGGGGAGTATGTAAGAAGACAGTCAATTGATTAGTAGTTACGTCTTTTGCCCGCCAGGTGGCAGAGAGAGTGGTGCGTTGGCCAGCAAATGAAATGGTCGCTTTGTTTTAACTGTGTAATATTTTAATTCTGTTTAATTGTTTAATTGTGTCCAAAGTGGAAATTAAAGACAGTAATTAGTAAAGACGTTAATTTTATTCAATCCATCATCGTCTCTTTACAAAATCCATTTTCGGTTTTGACTCAATGTTTTGAAAGAAAAAAGCTATTTATCTTCTAATTAGTTTTTTTTCTGAAGAATACTTAGTCTTGAGTTCTATGACGAGATCAATCATAACTATACTTTCTTTATCGATCTAGGACGAAGCAGGGAAGAATAAGTACTATTATGAAAATAAATAGTGTGCAAATATTATATACATACAGTGGATACAATTTAATTTAATATTATGTATTATAATAATAAATCTTTATTTGCAGAAAAGTAGTTTAACAATAATATAAACCTTTTTCACCAGCATACTTGGTATTATTCGACTCTATCGTAATTTAACAAGTATTTACATAATTATTGTATAAATATATAC
The DNA here is from genome assembly GCA_963924495.1 of Nemapogon koenigi. Lineage (NCBI taxonomy): Eukaryota > Metazoa > Arthropoda > Insecta > Lepidoptera > Tineidae > Nemapogon > Nemapogon koenigi. The sequence goes on along the minus strand of OZ004647.1, from coordinate 7,736,185 downwards.
ATATAATTAAAGATTTAATATCCTCGACTGATCATCGCTTCTGGTGACAAGAGGGTTGGCTCACATCAAAACAGAGCACGGATCGATGTTGGCCGGAAAGTGATATGACTTTATATCCTGGAAATAATTTCAAAAATTTCCAAAGACGAAACCGGGGCCGCAATCTAGTAGATTATATAGAGATTTGTGCGATATTATTTTCTCTTCGACTTGAAAATAACTATTTGCCTTTTATTAAAACTAAACTGTGCTACTTTGTCTGTCAGAAAACGGCGATATACCTACAGCAATATACCGACATTAAGCACATGGAGCCCAAACTATCTTATTTATACTCTCTTAGGGGGGTGGATAAAAAAAAGTAGCCTAGCTATCTCTGTGCCTATGTCCTGCTTACTGCGTATCAAATTTCATCAAAATTGGTTCCGTGGTTACTTTTGCATTTATAGTATAGTAGGCTAGGTACCTATTAGTATGGACTAAAAATATAAGACCCACTTTACAAGCAAGTGTATTGAAATTATGTTAGTAATTTAAAAAGTATATACTTACTTAAATATTATTTATAGTTAAGTAAACATATAATAATAATAAGCTATATGTGAAACCGGTGTCACACCTCTCGACACCCCCAGCCGCTTACACCAATGTTGCCTGTCTTACTGCCGGTAGAAATGCTTAAAAATGGTGGTTGTTTTATGAGGTCCATTTAGTAAACGGCGAGTCACCACCTGCCAATTTTACGTTTCATGAGATGAATGATACCGGCAGGTGACCGCTAGTCTCAACCAATAAACTTGATAAACCAATCCATCTCAAAACAATAGCCCGATTTTAATTTAAAATTATCTCAGCAATAGTCCAGGCACCTGACGGGGCCTGTCTGTGAGCGCATTGTATTTGATGCATTCAGAGATAGGTCCCGACGGGTGCTAGTCACAACACTCTAAAGGGTCTCTACGTGTTGGACCTATGTCCCCATGCAAGCCTTACAAAGGACCGGGTATTATGCCTGTGAATTTAGAGTTTCCTATATACCTACATTTTTTACATTAGGTATTTATATGTATTACTATACCTACAACATAAAAATACAAAGTATTTAGTTAAGCTAGCATAGATCTAAGGAATGTTAATTGATGTTGAACGTCCTCAATTGACTAATAGAGATAAACATTGTGATGAATATTGATGGAAATGCAAGAATTATGTAGAAGTCTAACTAATAATGTTATATGTAGTTTAGGTATTATGGACCCACAGATTAATCTATCTATTATCACGCCTTTCATCCTAAGAGGGGTAGGCAGAGCAGAGACAATCCCATTCACATGTAATTTGTTACGATCCTGACATACCTACCTCTTTCGCTTTTTATCTTTATCATATCTTTCATACATGCTCGGTGATTGTGTGCACTATTAATATTTCCATCGATCAATAATTTTTTTATAAGTTCAATAAAAGTACACCTAGGTCGTCCTCTGCCAGCATTCCCTTTCACTTCAGCCATATAAACCTTTTTAGTCAATCTTTTGTCCTTCATTCTTTCAACGTATCCAAACCAGCGTAAACTACTTTTCTTCATTTTAGTCCCAATGTCATCTTTCACTCCGCATTCTTTTCTAATGACATAGTTCCAAATGCGGTCAATATACGCTTTATATCACATATTCTACGTAAAGACCGCATTTCCACTGCATTTATTTTACTCTCATGCTTCTTATTCTTATAAATAAAAAATCTTCGGCTAAGTGAGGAAGACTTGTCTGCCGCTGGGTACTCTGGGGCCGGCAACGGTTCCCGGGAGCTGTAAGGCAACCCGTGAAGATTGGTCGGATGTGGGGATCGAACCCACGACTTCTCAGTTGTGAGCCGACGTTTTACCCACTCGACCACCGCACCGACATATTCAAGCTTTGATATTATCGTAAAAAACTAGTTACTTAACTGCGATAGATATTTTCAATGATGCCTAAGTCGAAGTCTCTTAATCACGAAGCAGATGTAAATGGAGTAGACATAATAAGTTACTGAAGTAGTTTTTATCAAACTTTGATTCTTTGATTTATTGATTCTTCTTGCCTCCTTGGTTTAATTGAGGTAACCTAAATAATTTAACTAACAGTGATCGAATACCCAATGTCCAAATAAGCCAGAAGACAAGAATGATGGATATTGGAACTAGAGTTGCGACAATGAAGTGGAGATGGGCGGGACATATAGCTCGAAGACACGATGGTAGATTGACGTCAAGGGTTAGTAAGTGGAGACCTAGAATGGGCCACAGAAGTCTCGGCAGACCACCAGCGAGAGATCAAGGAATGCCTGATAAAACAAGGTTTTGGTAGGGATTTTGGAGGTGATAGGACTTCTACAATAGTACTAGGATAGTCTGTTTCTAGGGCATCCGAAAAAAACGGTTTTATGTTAGTTTCGAAATAAGACGATACACGATCGCTCCATACAGTTCTCTATCACTTACTTGTGCCGGGTTTCTTAGTACGGGGGTGGGGTGAGACATGAGATGAGACCCAAAGGTTACAGTATAGTCAAGTGGCATGTGTAGTTCGCTACCTGTCCTGAAACTGTCTAAAGGTAGACCTTGTTACCAGCGGTGCATACTATATATATCTATCATCGAATGTCATTTGCTACGATCCTGAAACACCTCTTTCGCTTCTTTTATATTCATCGTACATCTTTTTTGGGATGCTGTAGTTCCGAAACCGTATTACGGTCCCTAAATACCCAGCGGAAGACCAAGTCTCCGGCTATACCTAACGAGTGGCCAGTTCTGTTGAGGTATATTTAGATTGAAGCCTCTAAGTGTGGTTTGTCGGATTATGTAGGTACTTACATAAGTTATTAATTAAAAAAAACATATTAGTACATTGCCGGGATCAAACCCGTGATCTGCTTAGCTAATACCAGACGTCTTAACCTAGTAGATATCTACTCCAAATATAATGAGTAGTGGACGAAACAAGATTTTATCTTAATATATGTAAAGGTGTAAATATTTAGATAATTAACCTGAACGGATACTTTTCCATTTGCAATAAAATTATATATTATGTAAACATATAGAACTTACAATTATTGTAAACACAAATTAATTATTTATCATATGTGCTTACCTCGTTTGTTTTCGTCTCCATCCAACCAGTAGGTACCACATCTCATACCTCTAATATTTATTCACATTCATGAACTGCCAATGCATTTGTAATATTTTTTGCGGACTACGAAATAATATACCTCAACAGAACTGCCCCCTCGTTAGTCTCTAGTCTCACAATTAATGTCATCGGCTAAAAGAGGAAGACATGCGTAACGCAACCCGAAAAGAAAGTACATATATTATAAAAAGTCAATAGTGATATGGCGCTCCATATTCTCTGCCTCTAAAGTAGGGTTGAATTCAATGTATCCGCGCCAATATTATTTTGGATCTGTTTCACTGTGTCCCTTCCTGATATAATATTATAAGTTTTTTTCTTTCTTTACGGGTTGCCTTAAAGCTCCCGAAACCGTGTACTTAGCTGATGGTATTTGTGAGGCTATAAGTTAACCATCTTATAACATTATTATGAAGAAGAAGAAGAAGAACATACGACGATTGTAAAACTTAGTAGGATTTATTCGATAGACCCAGTAACTCATAGATTAAACTATTTTAAGAAAATAAGTAATTAGAATATTATTAGGGTTGACAAAGGATGACAACGGAAACCCTATTACTAAGCCTCCACTGTCCGTCCGCCTATCAAAAGCCTGTATCTTTTGAACCGTAATAGGTAGACACTTTAAATTCTCACAGAGCATATGGCCGCTATAACATCAAATAATAAAAATAAAATATACCTAAACATTAAAGGGATTCCCATACAAGAAACGTGTTTTTACCATTCCTCAATGGTTTTTACGGCGTTTTTTTTACTACTAAACTATTCTGCAAGTGTGTGCAAGTCCGACTCTTACTTGGCCGGTTTTACTTATAGATAGGCACCGAATTATGTTATTGATGCTTTTATTGGAGGCGTTAGATATTCGGAATACGGTTTTAAAACTATTGATAAATCCAGGGAAGACAATGGATCAAACTCAATGCATCTGCAAGAGATAAAAATAAATGCGTTTCTTATGATATAGAAACAATGGTCTTATCAACACCCATCGATCGTAGTGTATTGTCATCATGTGAGATGATGTGAGTTACTGAGTATTTCGTTCAACGAAGGAACAAGAAAGGTACTTTTTTTCATGAGATATTTGGATTTTTTTTCATAAACTTTAAATAATTAAATATAGGTACCAAAAGCAATGATAAAATGTCGGAATTTATTATAAGACAGAAGTATGTTTAAATTAAGCACCGTTAAACACGGTTTTGTGTCTTGGTTTAGGATTAGGAGTTAAGAATGAACAGTATAAATGAATCAAGGCGATGAAAAAGTCCAATCTGTCAGAGTAACAAAATCCTACATTATTTTTGTAGAATAAATTCATTATTATAAAACAAGGTCCCCCGCCGCGTCTGTCTGTGTGTGACCGATTCACTTCGAAACTACTGAACTGAAAATCGAATCTGAACATACGAGTAATTATTCCTAATTAATTAATCCTGGACATAACATTAACTCTAACATACATACACCCCATTCATTTACGCCTGTCAAGCACGTAGGCAGGGGGAGGGTCCAGTGGGTCCGGACCGCCCCCCCCCCCGAAATCCGTCACCGACAATTTTTGAAATTGAGAATTTTAAAAAGTAGGTAATTACTATCAGTTCAGCTGAGGTGATGAGGTCGAGTCAAGCGAGCTAGGATATTGACCTATTGCAGAAAAGATGTAATAAAAGGTAAAGTCGTACTTTGTGTTTTATTTTTTTCAAAATTAATGGCTTGGTTGGTGGTTGGACCCCTCCCCCGACGGAAAATCCTGGCTAGTTGCTTGACGCCTGTTTCTCAAGGGGTAGGTAGAGAGTGTAGAGTTGTTGAAAGAATGTGTGACGAAGCATATATATAACTGAAGTACCGAAAGGACCAACAAGAAAAGGACGACCAAGACGCAAGTTCATTAAGGCTTTAACATCTGTGAATACCCTTGACGATTTTACCTCTATATTTTGTATAGAAAAGCTCGGGATTATAGGGCGACGAAGCCGGCACGCTTGCGGGAATAATCTTAAATTGTAGGTGAAAAAATAAAATTCACGAGTAAAATGCGTACTAAAAACAAAACTCTCAATTAAGAATATCAATATTTTTAAGACCTTTTTTTGTGTGTAAAAACTAACTAAAGAGCTTGTGCCGTTTTGCAGAAATTTTGCAAATCATGACGACAATGGGTACAAATCGGGGATTATTTTGTCTAAAAAGGGTACCTATGTCAAAAATTCATTTATTTTCAATTAAAACAAACTTTTGAATCGTTATATACATTTTACTTAAATATCGAATAATTTAGATATTTTACCGCTGTTAAAGCTTTAATCTAATATCTGATGTCCTAAAAGGTCTAATACGCAATACTAAAAATAGATGTGCATGTTTGAAACAATGTATGGATGTGGAAGAGCAAGATAAGTATGCAAAGATCGAGTGAAGATACACTCTAAAATAAGAGAAATAACTCTAAGTAAATAAATTTTCTTGTCGGAGATCTTTGGACCTCAATACTCAGTCCTAATGATCGGAACGAATTACATGCCTTTATCAGAAGATCTAAAAACTGGGAAATCACTCAGGGGAACTAAACCCGGTGTGATAGAGAAATATTATGATCGTTATTACAATTAATGATTCTTACTTGAGGAATTTTAATTTCGGTGCTTTTGTGGTATTTGTATCTTCTTGTGAGGTTAAAATGATACAACATTTGTTGAAAACCCATATAGTATCATATTTCGGTTTAATCGGTCTAGCAAAACCATTGAGATAGTATATACTATCGTACTAGAGAAGGCGCTGCGAAGAAAGTTTTTGCTCTGTGGCGGCACATCGCGTCGATAGCTGATGTCGCATTGAAACCTGTATCGCGCTATTGAAAATCTATACTTCTATATACTAATACTAATATACTAATAATATTATAAAGAGGAAAGATTTGTATTTTTGTGTGTGTGTATGTTTGTAATGAATAAACTCAAAAACTACTGTGCCGATTTCAAAAATTATTTCACCATTGGAAAGCTACATTCACCCTGAGTGACATAGGCTATATTCTATTTTCAAAAAAATTAGGGATCCTTACTAAAACTCCAATAATGTAACCCAAGGTGTAAAAAAATTACCTAAGAAATTCCTTACATCGCCTGCGCTGCGAAAACTATTGATGATATAGAGGTAGTGGTAGTGGTAGAGGGTAGGGGGTAGGAGTAGGAGTAGAAGTAGGGGTAGGGGTACGGGTAAGGGTGGGGGTAGGGGTAGGGTAGGGGTAGGGGTAGGGGTAGGGGTAGGGGCAGGGGTAGGGGTAGGGGTGGGGGTGGGGGTAGGGTATATTTTATTTTGTTCGTAAATATCCATGGGCGAAGCCGGGGGCGGAATGCTAGTACATATTTAATAGATTGGCATATACACAACTTTCCAGCGACATGTATTGCCACTTCTATAGCTCCACGCTTTGCCACAACTCCTATGCTCAGTCAGTATCTGACCGAGCTGCTCCAGTAGGTACGTTTACAGGTCGTGCGTGACCCGTGGACCCACCTGCTTCACCCACCAGTGGAATTGAACAACCTGAAGATAGAATATTGAGGAATTCCAACCGGTGTTTGACGGTTGAATTAACGGGAAATTTTAAATTTTGTATAGCAGCCAGTTCTTGATTATAATATTATACCTCAACAGAGCTGGCCACTCGTTAGGTATAGCCTCAAATATGCGTTGAGGTAAACTAAGAAACATAAATATGTATAACTAATTATATTTCACATAATCGGAGCAGCTATTAATAAAAAATGCAGTTTGTCTGTCCGTAAAGAACGTCGCGATAAACGGGTTGAGTTATAATTATAGCAATTTTATGTTAACAAGCACCTTAATTAATGTTTAGAATTTCAAATGATTAACTTTAACTACCTTTTAGAAACATTGTTTTTATTCTTTATTTCCGCTTTTAAATTGGATAGGTACTAGATAATCTATCTATCTATCTACCTACCTATCTATCTATCATCACGCCTTTTATCCCACGAGGGGTAGGCAGAGACAATCGGATGCAATTTGATAAGATCCTGACATACCTCTTTCGCTTCTTTTATGTTCATACATACCTTTCTCGGCGATTGTGTCATTGTGTGTACTTTTAATATTTCCATTGATCAATATTTTTTTTATATATAAATAATAGCAGATAAATATTTTTAGGTAATAATCTAGTTAAAGAAAACAAGTAAATTTTACAAATTTATTTAGGCAACTAACACTAAATTATTTTGGGTTTTTTTTTCCGCTGGACCCCACTGAGGTTTCAACAGCAAACGGCACAAATACTGTATTTACGAGAGATATATTTAAAGCTCCTGAAACCTGGGAATAAATAAGACCAATTCGGAAGAACAACTATTTCGAACAAAACGATTTATCACGATTTGATTCCGATGATTTTTTTATTTGGTACACTGTTTTTTTATAACTTCCCAGTTGTGGCGATAGGTGTCAACATTCAATTTGTTTATTTTAGAAATTCACAGATTCTGATAACGAATTCCTTATTTGTAAGAATTATGGTGGGTGCTATGTAAAATTTACAATTTTATAATACCCATAGTTCACATAATGTAGCGTGTAGGCCGTACCCACTTTCACTATATTTGGCATCATTCTGTGAGATCATCAATTATGTTCGGATTTTTAAATGCAACATGGTTCGCCCATTAAGAGACGATACGATTGTAACCTCAGAATAGATAATAGACGAGACATTCTATCAACATGAGACAGGTTTAGTCTAGTGGTTGTGCTTGTATCCGCAAAGCATAGTATTCGTGAAAATAAATGCTAAATATGTTATAGATGCTATATTTAGGGGTCATCCCTTAAGAGTGTAGTGTACCGCGTCCATGTCCATACAAACGAAGAAAACGTTTTACTACCCCTAAATATTATTTAATTTTAACGATTTTGTAATATGTTACTGACATAATGAAAAACTACGTACGTATTTTTTCCTTTTTTCAAAATTCGTAATAGGTCAAAAGTTATAAGCCCCTCAAATCTCGGTTTTTTTGGTTCGTAACTTGCTCGTAATAAACCGTCTGTATTTGAGAAACAAAGCAAAATTTCAAAAAAAGCAAAACGTACGTACGTAGATTATAATCTGCTAAAACGTTTGACACCAAAATTATAAGGTTTCGTTATAGTTTAGTAGGTGTAAATCGTTTTCCCCCAAAACGCAATTTTCAACGAAGAACATACCTACGAACACTCACGAGCTGCAGTGTTCTCTGTCGCACTGATGCCCGTGGGAAGAGCGCGCTTGAGACAGAATATGATTTTCTAAATACCTATTTCGCTGCGTACGCTGAGCTACACGATCCTCTTAAGAGTCCGACTCGCACACGAAGGGTTCCGTACCACCATACAATATTTAACACTACACTTTTTTTATAGTTTAGTTATTATTTGTTTTTTTTTCCTGGTGTATAAGTTTATTTACAATTTACAAACTAAATATCTATATATCTACATACAAAGTTTAAATATAATAAAAATTAAAAATTAAACACAGAGAACCCCATGAGTGGCTCTCTAATCATGAATATGTAGTGATACATACTCATAAGTAGAAAACCTTCTCGAAATCACTGTGTTTTGTTTTACTTAAGAGTTATAAGTAGTTATACTAGTTAGATGTGGCAAAGGAGGGGGGGGTGGGGGGGGGGGGGGGGGTTCGCTGCACTTAATGGACTTACAACTTACTTAAAACTACGTATATCCATTTTATAGATAGAACGGCAGAAAATTAGTAAACATTAAGTTTGAAGACCCCGGATTTGTGAGCTTCAAACCCGGAGATTTTTCCAGGAAATGTTTTCTGAACAATAGAAAAAGTTTAAATTATTGTAGTTTGGTAATTTTTATTTTTAAATTCCCGCTATTTGAATATTAAAGAGTTTTAAAAAAGTCCGGAATTATTGGTTAGATAGATTTTTGTAAATTCTAGTTTTCAACAGATCTGTGTTCTCCCTAGATTTTAATACCCAGACTGTTTACAAAACCCCGCCCGGACGCATCCCTACAAATCCGGATGGATGGAAACCCTAGTATGCCACCTTCACTATGCCGGCTTATTGATAACACAGTGGTTATGTACACCTATTTACCATGTTTAGTCAATCAGGATCTCTGATTTTTTTCGCCAATCGCCTTACGCTCTGCCCAAGCCAATATTGCCCATATCATAGATTTACCTACTTCTCTCTTCTAGTTGATTATCTGTTCTGTTCTGATGTTTTAGTATTTGTTAGTCTGTTTTGTATACCTAATGTGGCATACCATTAGAGTTGATTTACGGTGATGGCACCAGGCACAATGACAGGTGAAAGATACAAACAATCTGCAATTTATTCTGAAAGGTTAGACTAAACGATCGATCTCCATATAAAGGGCAAGCGCAATAATCACAAGTGTTTTTCGGTAAGGTATTTCCGCAAGAAACTTGCAAAAAGATTTGTTGCGATGTGTTTACATAGTGCAAGTCACTTGCGGAAGCAAACGTGTGCAAGTTTTATTGCCAGCGGACACTTTACTTTATATAATTACATAAGTATGAAATATATGCAAAAATTTCATTAAGTATAAATTAAATAAAACGGTCGAATCGTATCTGTAATTGTAATTACGCGAAACAGAAACTGCTTCTCTTTATGATTGTGGGAGCAAGTGATTTTGTTCAGAAAGTCATTCTATAACGGGAATTTATAATAATAAAATTATTATAATAAGTAAAAAAAATCTTTAAGAAACTTTTTATTTTCACACAAAGTAACAACACAAAACCACCCTACAAACAATTTTAATGATTGCCGAGGCATCTATAGTATACAACCTTATTGTACAGTCACCAACAAAAGTTTATACATTCTCGAATAATAATAAATAAAATATTAATGCGAAAGCGTACTTATTTGTTTGTTTGTCCTTCTTTGACGTCAAAACAGAGCAATAGATCGATGTAATTTTTTCCACAGATTTGGTTAAAGGACCGGCTAATATGCTTCTTTTTTTACCTGAAATTCTTCGGAGTAAATTCTTTAAAAAAGATCCACGAGCGAAGCCGGTACGAAAAGTTAGTAAAATAATAATTAAATAAGTAAACGCCTAGTACTAGCCCCTGTACCACTGTATTTTTCTGTCGTTTTATGGTCGCAACGGATTTTACGTTATATGATGATTATGTCAAAATACAAACATAATAATTATAATTAATGATTGGAAAAACTAAGTTTGACGCCCTAGATCGCTAACTATTTTCCTAGAGCTCTGTCTCGCGACACAAAACGATACCAACGAAAACTAAGGTAACCAGGTGTCAGTATAACTGGTCAAAGGGAAAAAATTGGCGAAAGGGGGAGCCCGTCTATGGCCCCTCCATAGGCTTAGTACCTACTCTATGTCGCATAATGATGACATCTGACATCTCATCTTGTTAATAAGCAACATTAACATTAGTATATTCTAAAAACATTAACACTTTATACACCTTATACACCCACACACGCACACACTGTTAGCTGACAGTACCAACAAGTCAAATCAAAAAGCGCGCTTCCCCGGCTTCCTGTTACACACTTCCGTCTCTTTTCACGAAATCACTCCCACAGGAAAGCGAGAGGAAAGATGTTACACATCAATATATTTATTTAGTGACCGATAAAAAAAGACGGATAAATGTTGACGCCGATTGTACCAAGATTCGATACAAAATTATTTATAATGAACCTGATAGGGTTAACAAGCCCTTTCAACTCACTTCGTCCGTCTCTCCGACGTGTGGCGCTTGCTACATTACACTGACAGCCGTTCATATCGATTATGAAATATCTCCTATTTAAACACATAGATATTTTAATATAATTAAATATCAAATTTGTAAACTGTAATGAAGGTTGTAAGGTCAATATTATGTTGTTTAAAAAAACGCACAATCATGGCCTAACATTACGGCGTAGCTTAAAAACACTTCCATTATTTTCAGTAATAATGAAAAAAAATTGTTTCCCTACAGGTTGCCTTACCGCTCCCTAAACTATGTTACGGTTCCAGGGTACCCGTGGGAGACCAAGTCTCCCTCGTTTATCCGATGGTATTTGTGAGGCTATACCTAACGAGTGGTATATTTGAGGTATATTTAGATGGAAAATCCTCTTTAGTGTGGTTTGTCGGATTTACCTACATAAGTTTTTATAATGACATTTACAATTTTCATAAATCTCTTAGATGTATGTCTCGAGTGAGGATTGAAACCAGGATTGAATTCTGTAAAATTATTATTATTAAAAAATACTTAAAATATTTTTTAAACTGTGATAAACGCCATTAAATTGGAACCGATTTTGTTCATTTGTGGAAGATAGGAATTTTAAATTATCAGTTTATAATAAACATACAACGACATTAAAAACACTTAGCGTGTTTTGCTCAAGTTTACAACCGTTGACCTCTGTTATTACAACTTACAAGATAAACACAAAACTACCTATTTACGATTTTATGAAAGAAAATCAATGTGTACTAGCGAAGAAACGGATGTAGAAATATTGCTACAATTATAATAATTATATGTAAGATCCATTGAAGGAATAATGATCGATCGACCACCATATGAACTGGTTAATGGGAGGTCTTCAAAAAAGGTAGGTAGATAACTGCATCATTTTCGACGCGTTAACAATAAAAAAAAATCTTATTATAACACAAAATTGACGGGTAACGTGATGAGATTTTTTCCAATTAGCCTCTTGAAAGGTGCGAAATTAAATGATTGAATTATCCAACATTTGTCTTTTCACACAAAAACTACTGAACAACTAGACAACTTATTTTAAAAAGAAATACAAAGTTTGTTTACCAAACAAGTCAAAAAGATACACGTTATAACTAGTGTTGAATGATAGGGAATTGATTAGTTAGACTGTTGTTGGACACTATAGTAGTGTCTGGCGATTATAGGCAGAATTTTTAATATTGCCTTCATAGAGTACTAAGCCTATCACAGAGCACGGAATTATTAGTCGCGCGCTTTTTGGAGGGGCCATAGACGGGCTCCCCCTTTCGCCAATTGTTTGCCCTTTGACCAGTTAAACTGACCAGGTGCGCAGTAATAAGTTACCTTAGATTTCGTTGGTATCGTTTTGTGTCGCGAGACAGAGCTCTAGACAAATAGTTAATTGTGATGTTTTAAATGGGAAAGGCGATCTAGGACGTCAAACTTGCGGAAACTTAGGCCTTTATTCATAAACGTTTATTAGCAACGTTTTTGTTAAAATATGTTTTGTCACTCTCTAACAAACCTGTCTTTACTAATAATAGAAAGAAACAAAACACATTTTAACAAAAACGTTGCTAATAAACGTTTATGAATAAAGGCCATAGTGTTTCCAATCACTGTTATCGAAAATGATATGCATACACACCATCACATTTTTGTGTCACTTTAATGTTGATCACTTGACATTAACGAAATCATGATATTCATTTGGATGGAAGCCATTAGCATAAAAGCCGAGTATAGGGCCTACTCTTATAGTAGAAACTATCATGTACGTAAACAAGTCAGGACGAAATTGGAGATCAACTTAGATGGAACTGCATTCCCTTTCTAATTATGTAGTAGGTATATAATAGCCGCTCTTGCCTGATTAATTTTAAGCTATAAGAAAAAAGTTATTTATCATAATATTTATCCTGCCCGGATTTATTTTTAGGGTCCCTGAAAAATTTAAGTACGAAACCATTTTGTTTTATTTTTCAAAACATTGTACCACTTTTAAATATTCATAAAATAACAACAGAGTGGTGGTGCGGTGGCCGAGTGGTTAAGACGTCTGGTTAACTAGACAGACCAACCACGGATTCGATCCAGATTCGAATCCCGGCCATGTTTCTTATTTTTTTTATAATTCTACATATAATCTGACCAGAGGATTTTCAATCTAAAAATGTACCTCAACAGAAGTAGCCACTCGTTATATATAGCCTCACAAATACCATTGGCTAAAAGAGGGATACTTGGTCTTCCGCTGGGTACCTTGGGACGGTAACACGGTTTCGGGAGCTGTAAGACAACCCGTGAAGATAGAAAAAAACAACAGACTGTTTCTTTATTTCTATTGAAGCATTTTTATCTGCCATATTTACGGGATATATTTTCAAATATAAAATTAAGCCTTCAAAAATCTCTACTTGAAATCAATTTGTATGTAACAAATTTAAAATATGCTACGGAACCTCCTCTATAAATTATAAAAAGACTTAACACTTAACTCTGATAAACCTTTTGAATAGAGCCGGTACAGATTTTTTTATTCATTTTTGTAGGTTTTAGAACTTTTATTGGATGCGTATATTGACTCGTTACATGTCGAAGGCAAACATTTTAATTAGTAATTTAATATTTTTTTAATTACATCCTTCGATTCAAGCCACGATTACTCAGAATTAATTAGCATCACCGTACAGGGTATTATCCATTATATTTTATTAGTACAGAAAGTGGGTACGATAAAAATTTAATAAAAAGTAAAGGAGGTCGAAATATACATACACGCCTCCTTTGATTAAGTTTAAAAAAAAACAATATAGGTATATGACATAGAGTACTAAGCCTATGGAGAGGCCATAGACGGGCTCCCCCTTTCGCCAATTTTTTCCACTTTGACTAGTTAAACTGACCAGGTGCGCAGTAATAAGTTACCTTAGATATCGTTGGTATCGTTTTGTGTCGCGAGACAGAGTGTTAGGAAAATAGTTAATTGTGATGTTTTAAATGGGAAAGGCGATCTAGGACGTCAACATAGTGTTTCCAATCATTAATTATAATTATTATGTTTGTATTTTAACATCATCATCATATAACGTAAAATCCGTTGCGACAATAAAACGACAGAAAAATACAGAGGTACAGGGGCTAGTACTAGACGTTTACCTCTCCCCCCGCCAAAAGTGGCAGAAAAAATTGTTCGGTGATTTACACGCTACACGTTTCCTTTGGTATATACTCAAAGGTATATGAGTAATTTCTACATCTTTTAACGTTTTAATTCCCAATTTTTCTGTAAATAATCCTCCTGTGTGACTTTAATTTAGCATATAGTTAATTATTCAATATATCTAAGGGACACCGTCGATAATTAAATATGGTTGGTAAAATAAAGGATTATTTTGCCGCCGTTTTCTCTTTCATAATCTAGCACGAACCTCTGAAATTTTTTTTACCTTCTGTAATACCACACACCCTAATAATTATTATTTTATGATTTTTTTTACCAAACATAGTTCCATCAATTAACCGTAAAACAAATCAATTAGTGTGTTATTTATTAAATTTTTTTTTATTAATATTAAAACCTAAATCTAAATCTAAAGATTAAAAATAACTAAATAAACCAGGTCCGCGTGGAATAGTGGCAAGAATACTGGCTGCATTTCCCCGCTGAATCGCGATGCTGATTGGTTGAGCGAGGAAGGAGCCAGCCCTCTTGTCACCAGAAGAGATGATCAGTCGAGGGGATACATCTTTAATAAAATTTTTGGCATTTGAACCCCACGGACCTAGAGTTTCTACACCAAACGGCACAAATTTGTAGTTTTCAATAATTGAACTATATTTGCGCCGTTTGTTAGACTCTGCGATTTCCGCCGCAGCTCCCGCTTTGATTGCTGTTTCCCTGAGATGAGACGGGGCTAATGTGTCCACGCACGTAGCATCCCATACAAGGGCCCGACCTCGCTCCCAGGGAATCAGAGTCATTCCATCGGGTCTCTTGCCGTCTTCCCGGATTATTCCCGTTGGCTCTAGGAGAGCAGGGACGTCTATTGACGCAAGAGCCCTTTTGATGGTATCATTGAGGGAGCTGTGGCGAGAAAGCCTGCCTGCACTTTTTATGCAGGAAAGTCCGTGAGTTCCAAATTGATCTACATCTTTTCCACACGGACATTTATGTTCGCAACATACTGGTGCTCCTAACCTTAGGCCTACACTAATTCTAAAAATTTCGTTATCCAAAAATGTACCGACGTTTCGAGATTTTTTTATTTTATTATTTAAATGTTATAACAGGATTAAGAATAGCCTTTTTATTTTTAATTATTTGTACATAATAGATGCCATCAGTTGCAATTCTAGTTCCTCAAAGGACCGAAATTACATAAAAAATATTGCAAATATTTAAACAAACTAAATAAATCATTTATATATTCTAAAAATCTAGGTATATTTATACAGCACTTTGCTGCGGAAACCATTATCAGAGAGCGTGAAGAAATTTACATAGAGGCTCTGATTATACATACGAAACTCACCATCACAGCCTTAATATCTTCCGGCGTAGCCAGATACACCGGTAGTACTGGTAGTACTAGTACCCATATCCAGATTTAGAGATTTGCAATTTAATTACAGCTTCTAGAATTGTCACATTTAGAAGTACCTACTTAGTGTCAATTATTTTCGGAAGAAGCGATATTGTTAATTGGACTATATTCTGGCAATTTCACAATTATTGATTTTTCTTTATCTATCTATCATCACGCCTTTCATCCCTAGAGAGGTAGGCAGAGACAATCGAATGCCATTTGTTACGATCATGACATACCTCTTTCGCTTCTATTATATTCATCATACATTTCATACATGCTCGGCGATTGTGTGTACTTTTAATATTTCTATCGATCAATATTTATTTTTATATGTTCAATAAAAGTATACCTAGTTTGTCCTCTGTCAGCCAGGAAATTCTTTCACTTCAGCCATATAAACCTTTTTAGTAATCTTTCATCCTTCATTCTTTCAACTTATCCAAACCAGCGTAAACTGCTTTTCTTCATATTAGTCATCTTTCACTCCGTATCGTAGAAATAGTATCTAGTTTTTTTTAAATTTATTTAGGTACATTAGATAATATTTAAATAACATAATTATAATACATAAGTAAACTTGCATTTCCATGCTGATTCGAATCGTTGAGCGAGGAAGGAGCCAGCCCTCTTGTCATGATCAGTCGAGGGGATATATCTTTTTATATATTTTTTTGGCATTTGAACCACACAGACCTAGAATATCTACACCAAACAGCACAAAGTAGTAGACTGGATATAATCGGAGAAGTCATATGAAAAGTCATGTGGAATATTTTACATTAATTTATTCCCACTTTCCACAGTACAGTGCATCCCTACTGGTGGAACATTGTGAAGCTAAAAATCGCTTCTTTTAGATCCATGGAATGAATGACTTTTCCACTCTTCCACATAACAGAATAATATTTTTTAGTCCTAGATGCTGCTTCGCCTATATTATTTTGAAATCAAGCCATTTTATGTGCGCTACACTATAGTTATCAATTACCTTCGAAGCCATTTTAGATTATGGAGACCACAGAACTGTGATGGAGAGGAAACTAAAAGTACAGTCTAAGTCCCCTACTATGATCCCTGAAAAAAAATTACGACGAAATATAATTATTTCTTACTTTTCAGTGCACAATTTTTTAAGACGGTACATACTTTAAAAAAGTTTTTTAATTAAAAAATTAAGCTATTTTAAGAAACTAATTTGAATATTTTGTTTTCTATGCAGTAGTTTTTTTATAATAAATTTTCAAAACTTTGCCAAAAGACGACAAAGTGACGTCATCATTTAGGTAAAGTAGCCTTTCTGTCCTGTTTGCTATGCCCTAAACTATGGCCCTTCACTAACCACGTTGTTTCTATAAATTTCTCAAGACATGATTTTTATAACTGTTCAACTTATTAATTCCCAAAATAACTTTGGAATCAACGTAAATATTTATATGAAATAAATTAAAATATTTGTGTATATAAACATAATCCATTCTATTCTATCGAGATCCTAATCTCCATGACAAATAGTGCGTTATCGATCCTCTTCGCATGCCGAAGGTTCATTATTGGATCATTTCTAATTTATTGACTCATACAAACCATGCATCTTGCCTGTTCATATTTCACATTCTCAATCAGATAAACCAAACAAATGTCATATATTTGTATACAATGTACAAGTGTTGTTTATGTGTTAAATTTATTTATGTCCATATCATAATAAAAATGTAGAAAAGTGGTTAAGACGTCTGGTATTAACTAGGCAGACCACGGGTTCTTTAATTAAAAACTTATGTACATAATCCGACAAACCACACTAGAGGATTTTATTTAAATATACCTCAACAGAACTGGTCACTCGTTAGGTATAGCCTCACAAATACCATCGGCTAAACGAGGGAGCTGTAAGGACGCCGTTAAGTAAGAAAAAAAAGTAGATATTGTGTATATTTAAGAACTTACTTACTTGCATTTGGTAGCACCTTAGTGTAGGTATAAATTTTCAAAGTTTTGCCGACAGACGATAAAATTACGTTAATTTAGGTAAATTACATAGTTATTTTGATAGATAGTACCACGGGACAGAAATGCTACTTTACCTAAATGATGACGTCACTTTATTATAAAAATCTACTTTATAGAAAACAAAAATATTTAAATTAGTTTCTTAAAATAGCATAATCTTTTAAATAAAAATATAAGCAACATACCTTAGTATTTACTTTACTTACCGAATTTCAGATAGGTAATATAAGTATGTCAGGCCCCACAAAACATAGCTGCACCACAAAGCACCACACATAGCTGTCAGCCTGTCACACCACACACCTATATACACAAATGGGCAACGCTGCGGACGTGGTCAGCCACACGTGGCGACAAGTCCTCCACTAGTAAAACTCTTCAGGTTAACAGTTATCCCCAGGGTCTGGCCCCCAACCCTCCAATACGACGCCCTAAGCCAAACTCCGTTAGGCCGTCGAATGTTGCTCGGCTAGCGCTTCACGCAGCCCCCGCCCGTCAAACGAAGTTGTTAGGTACCTGGAGCAAACGTGAATCAACTTATCTAATGTTGAAAATTTGTAAAGAAATTTCAAAACGCCTAATTAAATCTACAAATGACCAGAAGGCTGGTACGTACTTCGCACAACGCATAAGCCTTGCAATTCAACGAGGAAACGCAGCCAGCCTTCTGGGTACACTTCCAATGTCTGGGGACCTGGGACAAATTTTTTATTTATAAATTTAGTTTTAGATTTTATAATTGTATTGAGTCTATTTTAAGGTTTTTATATTATATTCTTTTTTTATGTAAATAATTATTGAACAAATAAAAAAAATGGTGAAAACTGCATCAAAATCCGTTGAGTAGTTTTTACATGAAAAGGGCACAAACAGACTAGGGGGGGGGGACTTTGTTCTATAATATGTAGTGATGTAGAGTACAGCATCACTGGTTAACAAAGGCGTTGCATAATATACATAAGCTAATTTAGCTATGCGATTGTTTATGACTGCATATAAAGCGAATGAAGCTATTTCAAGGCACGAACAGATTTTGTGATACGATTTAACGACCATCCAAGCTCTAGAAAATAATGAACGCTTAATTTACTTTTTTTCTTATTTGGTTCCATTGTGTGTCGATCTAACACTAAACTAAATGTTTTATGCCTGGGATGTGGCCAACATACCTATAATACCTATAGCCATTATCCCTATGAGCTTTAATTGCATCCCGTGCTTTGGGGGAATAAGATAATATTTTATGTATAATATTTTTCAAGTTCGCGCGCTGACAGTTCCATACCATAAAATAATGGTAAATTTTCGTATATTTTCTATATTATAATTTAAACTATGCAATTTAAAATTATGTAAAAAAAATATTTCTTATAACAAGCTCTTTCATATGATACGTCACATGTTGCACTTAGAAAAACTGACAACATGTTTTTACTTTTTAATTTATTCCCCAAAGTTAACCCTTAAAATCGAACTCGATTATTTACGCTATATACCTACGTCCGTGATTGGGTCATCAAGGTCTATAAATGTACCAATTTTAAAATTTTTCCGTCCAGAAGAAAAAAAACATAAGAAGAAAATAAGCTGTGACAGACGGACATACAGACACAAGTGTGGTCCTATAAGGGTTCCCCTACCCCTCTTGGGATAAAAGACGTGATGATATTATATACTATTTTTATAAACCGATATTCTACCCATGCGAAATCAAAGGCCGAGTCACTATATAAAGGTCGATGATATTTTTTAAGGTAGTAAGTACATCAGCTTTGTTGAGATATTTGAAGATGGAAGTTTTGTTTGTCGAAATATTTACATAGTATTTTTTCAGACTCCTTCAAATTCAGATGATGACTCTACTCTGAAGTATATAACCGACAGTTAGTGCACTTGCCTTGAATCGTGCATAACCACAGTATAATAAATACTGTACGTGACAAACATAGAACTATATGAACTCTTGTTTGTCACCTTCATTTAAGGACTCTCATAGCCCTTTCCACCAATTTAATGGCGATAGTAAATGGCTACTTGTTAGTAAGCGCATCACTTGAGAACGGCTGGACCGATTGGGCTATTTTTTTATGTTCGTAATATACTAAGGTTTTTAGGGAAAGAAAAATTGGAAAAGTTGCCCGAAAAATTGGAAAATTCTGCAAAAACTCAAAGTGCTAAAAATAATAAAATAAATAACATTTTGGTAGTGAGGTCGATCTCATACAATTAACTTTTGGCAATCAATTCACAATGATCATATAAGTTTAAAAATACATTACGGAACCCTAACGCATAGTTTAAACGCATTTGGCTACAATATTTAAAAAAGCTCAACCGCAAGGAATCTTTGTACATACAAATGTGGTCAAACGTAATAAATGTTGAGATGAAACGAACAATCTTGGATGTGTCAGGGTCGGCTTCCGGACTTGTTTCATAAGTGCTGAGTAAAATAGTTCTGTAGTTAAGTAAACAGTCATAGACGTAAATCATTTTACATATGGAAAATTTGTTACGTCTTCATCTTAAGATATGATGGAATTTTGGAATAGATTAAATTCCATTCTCATATTTGTCTTTAAAGAAGATTAAATTTAATAGAGTTTCAGCTCTAGGTGGCGAGCCTACTGCCTAATTTTACTGCCTACTTTAATCTAGTATAATATAAAACAAAATTTAATATTGTGGTTATCATTTTATAGGTATAATTTGTATACAATCAGAAATAATCACAACTATTTACAAACTATCAACTTCAAATAGAGAAAATGGACTTCCCTTGATATACCTTCTATATGATATACAAACTAGTGATTATAATTATCTATTTTGCGGTTTCCTACCATAATTATTTTTAAAATAATGAAGAATAATTTTATTTCCTTAGCTATTATAATATGTTCGTAATTTAAAAAGATAACTTTGCACGTTCGGGTTCATAAAAAAAATTATAATAATAATAAAAACAATAATAATTTTTCTTTCAAAAATAATATTTGAATAATGACTCAAACAATAAAATATGTACATGACATATCACAAAGGAAATCATTATAATGTGTTCACTGATCATATTTAAAAATATCTGCATTATGCAATTTGTATGAGAATTAAGCTGACCTAAGGCTATTTAAGATTGCCTTGAGCTTACGACAAAAAATTTAAAGATAATGGGATCTATCATACGAATATAATGTGTGTAACCTTTAGTTTGCTGTTATGATGAGACAATCAATATTACCGCATTACCTACGAATAAGGGGCGTCGGTGGTCGAGTGGGTAAAACGTCGGCTCACAACTGAGAAGTCGCGGATTCGATCGATGTACCAATGGGTTTTTATAATAAAAAATCTATGTACCTACATTATCCGACAAACAGAGGCTTTTCCACCTACATACCGCAACAGAGCTGGCCATTCGTTAGGTATATAGCCTTAAAAATTTTAGGCTGAATGATGAAGACTTGTCTTCAGCTGGGTATCCTAGGGCTGGCAACGGTTCCCGGTAGTTGTAAGGCAACCCTCGAAGATTTTTTTTACTTAATTTTATACCAATTTTTTTTTTCATGAGAGCGTTCAGTTGACTTACTCAATAGAATTTACAAGCTGTTTCTGTTGCCGTCTTTTTCCGAAGTTCTGCTGTCGCCATTTTCCAACAATAAACTTGAAAAACGCAGAATTTGAATGCGGTTAGTGACAATTTAATTTACACTAAGTATATATTATAGACCAGATATAAAATAGGTGCACTTTGTCCGCGTAAAATCTGAAATTAAACTTATAGTATTAGATTGTTCTTACTGGGCCCTAGCTTTCCGCCCCCGGCTTCGCTCGTTGATATTTTACTCCTTGGCCTTATCTAGGGGAGGTTCAATTATCCCGTTTTTTTTTATTTCGAAATAAATTCTTGGATTCGGCCATGTTTTATTGGCCTTGGATATCGTAGCATTCCATTAGTGAAAGAATTTTTATAATCGGTTCAGTAGGTAGTTAGATCTGTGTTTTCATGTTGATAGCGTTAAATTCGACGAAAAAAGTATTAAAAAATGAAAATATAAAATCACCACTAAGAGAACAGTTCAAAATAATATGTGTATGAATGTATAATTTACGAGTATCAAGAGTTCAAGAATCCTATAGAATCAAGCAATCGCCCCAAAGCGTAAGTATTTTTAGAGAAAATAAATTAACTTCCACCAATTAAACACCTGGAATGTGGCAGTACAAGAATCTTTTATTTAATTGAACCCAATTTTAAAGTAACAGATAGTTAAAATGCAATACAAACATTGAAAGACAAAGAAATACTAGCAACTGGTACTGCATGAGACGGTAATTCAATTTTGAGCTTAAAAACAATGACATACATTTCAATTTTGTTTAAAAATCTTAAAAAAATCGGGCCATTACGAGATATAATTTAATTTAAAAGACCTTTGTTCCCTCTTTCGTAAGAAACTCTTGGAACTCCTCTTACGGTCTATTTTAGTATTTAGTTGTTTACACGTACCTACATATTTACGATGCTTAAATCTACTGCCGCTGGCATACATTTTGATCTAAAACTGTTTTGAGCAGGACAGCTTTGTAAGCTTTTACCTCACATCTGCAGAATATTATGAATTCTTGGATATTCTATTGCATAAGTAAAGCTGGCTTATTTTTGTCAAAGCATCGGTATTTATAAATAAAAAGTTATAAATCTATCTATCTATTACCTATCAGGCCTTTTATCCCAAGAGGGGTAGGCTGCAGAGACAATCGAATGACATTTGTTACAATCCTGACATACTTCTTTTATATTCATCATAACTTTCATACATGCTTGGCGATTGTGTGTACGTTTAATATTTCCATCGATCAATATTTTTTTATATGTTCAATAAAAGTACACCTAGGTCGTCCTCTGCCAGCATTTCCTTTCACTTCAGCCATATAAACCTTTTTAATCAATCTTTGATCCTTCATTCTTTCAACGTGTCCAAACCAGAGTAAACTACTTTTCTTCATTTTAGTCACAACATCATCTTTCACTTCGCATTTTTCTCTAATGACATCGTTCCGGATGCGGTCAATATGCTTTATATCACACACTCTATGTAAAGACAGCATTGCCACCGCATTTATCTTAATTTCATGCTTCTTATTCCATACCTAAGTCTCGCTTCCATAAGTAAGTGATGGAACTACCATAAAAGCAAAAAGGTAAGAAACCTTCTCCACGCGAGTACGACTCGCTCTTGGCCAATTATTATTTACTAGCTGTGCCTTGTGGTTGCACTCTTGTTAATGGTTACTGCTCCGCCCCTTTAGGTCGTACTGTCGTAGCGTGATGTTATATAGCCTATATGGACTATCAAATGTAAAAATATTTTTTCAAATCCGACTGACAGAGATTACCGCGTTCAAACAAACAAACAATTGTCGCACGGCAATTGATTTTTATAAAAAATAAATAAGACTTTGTAAAATATTAGATCTTTCTGGCAGGGAACCCCAAAGAAGATGAACCATTCTACAGACAGTGCGGTAGTTATTTGTTCGCTATTAAAAGCACACATGTCACACCTTTACGATTACTATTCACATAAACACGCCCCCACTTTCATATTATGGATGAAAGCGGCTACTGCATGGAACAATCTGTGTAACTAAAATTTATGTTCAACTTCCCAGAACTATTCGAACAGTTCAAGATGTGCTCGACTATTTTATGACCACTTCTTGGGCAGAGGTCGCCAACCTTACGGGTTCCAATGGCCTTTATACTTTGTGCCGTGGCCAGAAAAAAAAGAGATAGAAGAAATGTGAAGAAGTCCGGGGATAACTACCGCTAAGAAGTAGTTCCGATATTGCTGCCTATTCCACAGTTAATTCCAAACGGTTTGCAAAAAAGAGCGATTTGCATCATCAATGACCCAAAGGCCACACGAAATCTCGAGTTTCTACAGTTACGCAGAGACATAGCCTCTCTTAGCGTCTTCTATCGACTGTATTATGGGGAATATTCAGAAGAACTCCATGATCTCGTCCCTTCATCACCTTTTCGCACCTCACACAGTGGACACGTTCTGTATACGAACGAAAAAATGTTGTGACTCGTTCCTGTGTCACACTGTCAAAAAGTGGAACGAACTTCCGGCGTCGGTCTTTCCTAATCAGGCGGTGGCAAGGACACATATCGTCTTCTCTATAAAAAAAAGTTAACAAGTGGTCTGACGCTCTACTACAACTATTGGAAACATTTTTACAACTGAATAAATTCAATAAAATTCCAAATATACAGTTTTTTAAATCATTAAGGGGTAAGGAATACCAACGACTATACTCCAAGAACGCAGCATAAAGCAGCGACTATCCTCTGTCATACTGGCCCGCATTCTTACTTTGTTTGGTCACGTGTCGCGACGTGAGGGCACTTCCATTGAGCGCTTAGTGATTCAAGGCAAGGTTGAAGGTACTCAGGCACGCGGACGATCTCCTATTTGAAGGTTGCAATGATGGTTCCATTAAGCAAGTGCACCAGAAGCCCTTCTGTCAGAGAGGAGTGGCGCCACAAATACTCTGTCAAGAGCGTAGCGAAGAAGAAGAAGGGCAAAATAATCTTGTCAACAGTTTGACTACAAGGATGGTGTAGAAAAAATATACACAGATTGGCCTAGGCTAGCTACAAGATAGCTAATTACAAGATTTACTATATTTTGCTCTGTCTAGCACTTCACTTGACGTATTCGTATTTGTGTTTGCTTAAGGTTCTTTGCCAAAATGCAATTACACGAATATGAACTATGGTTAAAATTATGGCAAGTCAGTTTTTTAAGCATCTAATTTCGAATATTTGAAATAGGTCAGTACTTAGTGAAGTAAATCCGTATGCACGTATCCAAAGATTTTCCAAGCCTCTCAGCGGTCAAAATTCGGGAATAAAACTGCTTACCTGCGCAACTATTTTGTTTTGACATAAAAGATTTCCCTTGCACAATATGGCGTCTTGTAGGGTGCAAGTAATTTTTTCAAAGAATTTTCTTGCGAGCCACCGATTGGCGACTTCTGTCATAAGGCACAGGAAGGGCATAGGCCAATGTACTTGTCGTTTTTGTAATATTTTTTGTTTCTTCAGAGTGAATCGATATGTTTAAGTAAAAGTGTGAAAATTCCTAGTCATTCTCAAACAGCTATTGTAAGAAATTCTTTAGTTTTGTGACAGACGCCGAAAACCTAAAGTATTAAAATACAGGACCTCCATAGTCCATACGCGTCAGGGGCCAGGGGTCATGGCGAAAAATATACAAAATGAAGGGTTTCCTTGCTTTTGCCCAACCTGAAACTATTCATAGTGTCTTCGGCTTTATTCATCCTAATTAAGGGGCGGTGGTCAAGGTCATCTTGTATCTGTCAAAAATATGGTAAATCTAAGTTAATCCTGGAAACGTGAGTTTATTTATACAAAATCTCCTCACCCCAAAAGGATTGTTGTTTTCGATACGAGCAGTGCCTTCGGGTATCGAAAACAACGGCTCTTTAGAACCCATGAATAATAAAAATATGGCTGAATCCAATTTCAAATAATAACAATCCTTTTGGGGTGAGGAGATTTTGTATAAATAAACTCACGTTTCCAGGATTAACTTAGATTTACCATATTTTTGACAGATACAAGATGACTGAGAGCCAAGGGTCCTTAATATTATAAATGCGGAGGAATGAACAGACATGTGGTTTTTTGAGCTAGTTGGGCTGGAGAGTGACATAGGCTACTGTTTTTTATCGGAAATAACTTAATTTGCTTGTTTGTTAGTTTGCAAGTTTGGATGTAGGGGGTAATCCGATTGTGATTTTATTTTGTTCGAAAGTATCCACGTCAAATCCTGGGGCGGAAATAATTTATATAGAGTTGACTACATAACCTTAAAAACTGATAGTCGTATAATTTGTATGAAATATCGTGTTGTGTTGTTATTTATGTTCGACAAATTGCACTTGTGATTTACAGGCAACGCCTTGTAGAGACAGATTCAAATGTATTACCTATTTAAGTGGAGGCGCGTGCAAATAATATTGTAAGCTTATTACAGGACAATTTTACAAATTCTATGGAACATTTTCTTGATATACTACTAGCTGATGCCCGCGTATTCGCACGAGTGAAAAATCCGTTTTAAATTTTTTTTCACTGAAATTCTAAATATTTCAGGAATAAAAAGTAGCCTAGAACACTCCCTGAAAAGTCCTCTAGGTACTTACCTAGTATCCTCTACCTAATTGCGAAAATCTCGTCGTTTCGAAAATTTGCCCGTACAAACAAACAAGTCTGTCATATTTAAAAATAAATAATGTAAAATTAAATATACAGGTTTTTGTGTTTTGATAACTATTTATGAGCTTTAGAAAAGGCAGTCAATTCGAAATCCAAGACGGAACCTTCACTTTTATTTATTTGTCGCAAAATTACCGATTATTTGCCGATTAGTCGTCGACTATTCGGTCAATAGACCCCCTAAAAAATACCTGCCATCATAAAAATAGTAGCCTCTCTGTTGACTAATCGCGGACTATAAAAGTGACCGACTAGTAATTTGTGTAGATTCATGTGAAAGTATGACGTACGGATTTGGACGAAATATATTACAGCTACGTATAAAAAAAGTTTGGTTATGGAAGGTTTTTTGCAAAACTCTGATTACGTAGTTTGTATACTTATTCCTCTGAAATTTCTTTAGTTATGACTTGGTCCCTTGGTCGGTCCAATAAAAATAACAGAAGTTACTAGAATTTTCTTTAAGTTTTGCAAATCTTTGTTGTTATAACATGTGCGTGCGTGTAGAGAAGCTTTTAAGTTAGGTACGGTCTACCGGGAGTTCAGTTTTTAGAATCTATTAAAAGAATCTTGAACTAACTCAGTAGCTGTGAAATAGTCCGAAGGGGTTGATGTATTAGGTAAATAGCCTACACTATTGTTCCCCTGTGCACAAAGTTTTGAAGTTTCCGTAAAATGTCATTTCGTACGTTTTTTTACCTCTTTGACAATGAACGTGTTGCTGCTGCGATTTTTTTTTGACAATTGGCGGAATCATCAAAACCCTGATGGAGCCATTACACAAAAAATAGAATAGCATAGAAAGCAAATTGTTAGCTTGAAAAATATCTGAAGAACCTTTCCTTTACCTAACTGAATTTGTAGCACGAATTTCTTGCCTCACGTCCCATCGTCATGAATTCCTTATTTCACAGAGATATTTCGGAAAATTCATCTACATATCTAATTATGTACCTTAGAAATTTATAAGCCAAGTTATGACCTAAGATTCAAATCAGTTCAGCAGCATCCAGATTTTATAATTCAAAATGTTTTTTGTAAGGAAAAAAGTCAAGGATAAAAAGACGTTTATTAAATAATATAAGTCGGTGTGCGGTCATTAGTCACGGCTCAAACACTCTTCTAACAACTAGATTGATAAAAAACAAGTTAAACTAAAATTTGAACTCTTAAACTCTACTTTCTATTGAATTGCCGTGCGATGTCAAAACTTACAATGTCTTTACAGACTGGCCATAATGGGATTTAATAATACAGTTAAATGCATAATTTCTAATTTATATGATACGTCTGAAATCGTCAACATAATATCAAATGGAGAACTAAATTTGATATAATAATGAAGAAAAGTAGTTTACGCTGGTTTGGACACGTTGACAGAATTACAGATTAACTAAAAAGGTTTATATGGCAGAAGTGAAAAAGAATGCTGGCAGAGGACGACCTATGTCGACTTTTATTGAACATATAAGGCAATGTTAAAAGTACAAACAATCGCTGAGCATGTATGAAAGGTATGATGAATATAAAAGAAGCGAAAGACGTATGCCAGGATCGCAGCAAACGGCATGAAAATTCTTGGCAAATTTGGCCTACTTACGTGACTTCACGAAGCAATCAGGTCTATTATATCAAAAAAAATATTTAACGTGTCATTGATGCACTAATTATTATAAAAATAACATTATATCTATAAATAACAAATACAAATATAAAATTAATGACTTAATCGGAACATTATCGGTTGATTATTATTTTTGAAAGTGAAATCATTAAAACATTTTGCTTTTTGACAACACGATGATACTTACAAAGCTATCTCTAATAACTTCCTGTAGACAACGTGACGGTCTCTTCAAAGTCGGACACGGCAATAAATCAATAATTCTACTTGATTACTAATATGATTTAAATAACAATTTTGTTCAACCATTAGCTCAATTGATTTTTGTGGCGACTTTTATTTAAAATCATATTACCTAGGTATGTCATTATGCCCCACTCTACTCTGTAATCGGACTACGCCCTTCCTGAAAAAATAATTTGGACTGAGGCTAAGTATTTTTATTAGAAAACAAACATTCGCAATTCACAACATTTCATTTTTCGTTAGGTACCAAAACTTAAAATCCGTTTGGAGATCTTCTTTTGCTTAAAACGATACACATTTTTTTATTTTTTTTATTCAGTAGTTTAGGAGATATTTTTAAAAAAACTACACAGTGTAAGGATTACGGCTCAAAGCTACTATACTCTCTGCCTCAAAAGGTACCTGGCAATAAAAAGTATTAGTTGTAGATGTAGGAACAAAACAGAATACAAGAGGACCTAATTTACGTGCTTCTCTACCCATCTCCGTTGATGAAAGTGAATAAAAATTTAATTTTAAATCAATAAACTCAAAAATAAACAATACCTAATGAATGAAACAAACGAACCATGAACGAACTATTGAACGAATGAAACGAACGAACGCACGCAGCTCGTGTCATTTCTTTTTTTTAATACAGAATACGCATAGACACTGATATCTACATTATGCCGTTATCGGCTTTTTCTAAAAATCCAATATTTAAAAATTTATTTAACAGTGTAAAAGTTAAAATTTTAGAAAAGCAAAAAATACGGGTACCTTAATTTTTCATCTACTTTCATATAGGCTAATAAAATTAGGGTGTTAAAATTTTGAATTGTTGTGGATTGTCTGACGTCAGAAATATTGCATTAAGTTGGTTTGGATGGCTTATATTTGGCTTAAAGAATACCTTCGTTATCCAATGTGATAATGCAGCCAGTCATATGCCTTAGAAAGGCAAAAAAATCACGTCGATCTGATGATCTGTATTGAAAGAAACAAACAAACAAAAAACCTATTAGTTAAGATTAGAAGGCTTCGGAGGGCATCTAAAGAACTTCTATTAAAAAAAATTAAGTCTGTTAAAGAAGTGCTACATCTAGGTCCACAATAGGCTTGCCACCTGTTCTGTTCAATATGGAGAACTGGCATAAAGTGGACACTGTTACTGGTGTCTCTGGCCACACCGGAAGGTATAAAGGCCGTGTTTGTTTGTTTGAGTTAAGATTACAAGTCGCGGGTTACTGCAGACCACCATATGGCTTGGGGGTCTCAGAGCATATTGACATAACATTAGATTGTATATCAACTTGCTTGCGCTCAATAGAATTATTTGTGTCAAAATAAAAAAAAAATCTTACGTTGCGATTGAGTACCCGATCATTATAACTTTCTTCTTCTAATTTCCTTTCTTTTTGATGTAACAAACACCACATCATCTGTGCTATGTTTACAATAATAGACCATCATTGAGTCTAACAAGACGGTAATTTTGTGCAATAAACAGTATTCACGATCTAGACAACAGCTGCCGACATACTACTTTAATGATACTATAACTCATA
Organism: Nemapogon koenigi; assembly: GCA_963924495.1. Taxonomy (NCBI): domain Eukaryota; kingdom Metazoa; phylum Arthropoda; class Insecta; order Lepidoptera; family Tineidae; genus Nemapogon; species Nemapogon koenigi. Next base: position 7,706,851 of record OZ004647.1, on the reverse strand, counting down.
AATGGCCGCCACTTTTGTACAATAACATTCATGAGGGGATCAAAATTGTCTAAACTCTAAACCGTTTTTTGGCAACGACACTACCAGCCACACTACTAGTAGTGTTGTATCACTATATTATAAAACAAAGTTCCCCCTTAAGCGTCTGTTTGTCTAACTGTGACCTTCTTCTTTACGGATTGCTTTACAGCTCCTAGGAACCGTTGCCGGCCTCAGAGTACCCAGGGTCTGTGACCTTCTCACGCAAAAGCTAATTAACAGATTTTGTTGCGTTTTTCATTATTAGATAGGTTGATTAAACATGGTCCCCTATCATCTTTAGGAGCTGAGCACTCGCAAGTCGGGATAAAGTTGGCCTCAGCGAGTTTTCATGGCGTATATATATATATATATATGCTGTCTAATCCGTCAAAGATATAACAAAATTATGTAGGAAAGAATTGTGTAGGATAAAATAATCTACAAAAAGTTTGCTACAGCATATTCTTCTTCTCAGTCGTAGTGCTCTTGACAGAGCAGTCGTGGTTAATAATGGCGGTCCACAGCGTGAGCCAGGGAGTGACATGTGCAACTTTTTAGAACGCTTTTATTAGTTTCATCTGTAACTATGTAAATGTATGTATGTAAACAAATCTTGTAAGCCGAATTCAACCAACTTCTAATTGTCGTATCGATTTGAGGCTTTGCAATTGTATGTAATTCGGATGACAATACAATAATTTGGTACTATCGATCTGATCTGATGATGGAACCAGGAGGCGGATAGTGGAACTCTGTAACGAAACGACGTAACCCCATCGAGTTCGGGCTCGTTCGATTTGTCTTTCAACAAGTATTCAAGTATTCTGGTCTTAGATTATGTCCAGGGTCCTGATGACGGAACCGGAGTGTGGCTACAGGAACTCTGTATGAAACGTCGAGTTTCGAGGGCTGATTTGGTATGCGCCTTGCGCAAGTCTGCGTTACTGGCAAAAGCGTGTTTTTTAGTTTTTTATAAACTATTATTTATTATTAGAGGGTAAGGGGGAGAACACAAAAGATCTATGTCCCAATTGTCATCATCACCTGCACTCTTGGTACCCTCTGCTAGACAACAAACGAGGCTACAAATCGACTGGAAGAGGCTACAGCAAGCCTCTCAAAACGTCTGGTGCAGAAGGCAAGGGGAAACCACTGCACTATTCTTCTCATAAAACTTAACCATGGTGAGTCAATACAAGGTGCGTCGCGCTGTGTACCGCCATGATTGACCACGACTGCTCTGTCAAGAGCACCAGACTAAGAATAATTATTTAACTCTAAATTCACGGGCATAATACCCGGTCCTATGTAAGGCTTGCATGGGGACATAGGTCTAACACGTAGAGGCCCTTTAGAGTGTTTAATCTATAGTGCTGTGACTAGCACCCGTCGGGACCTATCTCTGAATGCATCAAACAGCCCCGGATCTAGGGGGGGCAACCCGGTGCACCCGCCCTGGGCGTCAGTTTCAGGGGGCGCCAAAATCATAATATAATATGATTGAAAGTAAAAAACTTGCTCCACAAAGCGCCGCTAGCATACGGAAGCCTGGTTGGCTCACCGTCGACTTGTAAGAAAAAGGCGCCGCACAGGCCCACATTACAAGTGAACTTGTGGACTTCGATTTGAGATTTGCCGTGTCAACAGTTAACGTTTTTTACTGAAATTGACGTCATTTAGCTATTAAAAAAATCATTTCGAACATTTTATTTGAACTAATTTCATTAATTTCTCTATTTTAAGGATAAGACAAAGGCAAAATAAAAATCGCGTTTGGGTGTGGCTACGTGAAATGGGCAGTAACTTTTCTAAGATCACAGAACCAATGCTATTTAGTCACTCGTCAGCTTAGAAACCATAGAGCTTCGAAAAATCTTAGAGGCGGTAACATTTAGAAATTTTAAGTCAGACAAAGACAGTAATTTTTATGAGATACGCAAAAATAGACAAAAGTTCTAAAAACTGTTGTTTTGACTTCTAAATGATAGAAATAAGACCATGAAAGAGAATAATTTTATTAGATATATATTGATAAAAAAATCTGATACGAGTCTGTTTCGTGGAATACTTATATCCTTACTAATATAAATGCGAAAGTAACTCTGTCTGTCTGTTACGTTCAAGGCTTAAACCACTGAACCGATTTCGATACAATTTGATATGGAAAAAGCTTAAACCCTAAGAAAGGACATAATGCTACTTTTTCTTTAAATACATCTAAGGGTGTATAATAGGGGTTGAAAGTTAGTATGCGGATCTCACGGGCGAATCTGGGGCGAAACGCAACTTCAACATAAATATACCAAAATCAACAGAATATAGAGCTGGGGGAGTATCACGGGGTTCAGGAAAATAGATAAAAACACAAAGAAAGTTGATGAAGTCTATTTATTGCTTTTATTGGTACAATTTCTTCATAAAGGCTAACAAAAAGATGTACACAAGAGTAACCTAAGGGAGTGTTAGAAAGGCAAAAGGCATGCCGTAACAAATATGAACCTATTAAAATGTATGTTTATACAGAGTTTAGTGCAAGAGATGTAGATAAGAAAAATAATTAAAATCACTTATACAATGGTATTCGTGCCCTTATTTAACTTGTGTATATCTAATATATAAAATTTCCGTGTCACAAGTTAGTTGCCATACTCCTCGAAAATGGCTTGAACGATTTTTATGAAATTTTATATTTATATTCGGTAGGGCCGACAATCGGTCGTAAACTATTTTTCACCCTCCTACCACCACCGCCCATTTTTTAATCGCTATTTTAGTATGAACAATATCCAAAGTTAGTGGTAGTGGTAGTGGTAGGGGTAGGTGTAAGGGTAGGGTAGGGGTAGGGTTAGGGTTAGGGGTAGGGGTAGGGGTAGGGGTATGGGTAGGTGTAGGTGTAGGGGTAGGGGTAGTAGTAGGGGTAGGGGTAGGTGTAGGGGCAGGGGTAGAGGTAGGGGTAGTCCAGGCAAGCCATTATCTATGAGTGCTATAGGGTATATTTTATTTTGTTCGAAAATATCCAGGGGCGAAGCCGGGGGCGGAATGCTATTTATATATAAACTGAACATTTTTATTGTATGACTGGTAAAAATATTTTATTAAAATTAAAATTCGAATTATTAGTCCCTATATAAGAAACTTTCCATTGTGCTGTACTAGTGCTTGTGCCAGTGTTGTACTGATTCCATATTGCACTTGTCTATCAGAATGCTTCTAGGGAGGCTTTTAGAAATTCCACAAAACGGTTCAGGTCCATACTGTGTATCCTTAGCCCCTGGACGTGCCAGGAAGTCAGCAATTTAATTACCTTCTATCCCTGAGTATTTAAGGATAACTTAGTTTTTGCTGCCCAGTCTGTTCAGTACATCAACGCAGTTCATGACCAGCTGAAAGGATATAGTATGGAAGTTGATAGCCAAGAGAGCCGCCTTGCTGTCTGAATGTATATAAATGTTCTTGTTTATGTAGTGCACTTATTCCAAGCAGAGTTATACGCACTAATTATAATATAATATACTGGCATGTTTGCTAAGATTGATTGCCTCCTTGAAGAGTCTATACACTATATATTCTACAGCCTACATTATGTCCCATTTTAAGCCATCAGTAATTTCACAGTGTATAGTTTAATAATGGTGTCTGTTGTCATTTGCATAACAGGATCATCTTGAGTCGACTTTTGCAACGAAATCAGTGTCTGCGAATGCCATGATGTCCTGGGAGTGACATCATGGCATTCTGCTACTCTTTTCCAGTTTTCTTCTTTTCTTTTTATGGTTTTTTTTCTGTACCTCGGTATTGTCTTTTATTTCCCATTTTGATCCACCAACTAAGACACAATGAAGATTATTATAAATTTATATAAAGTAGAAATATCAAAATATTATAAGAAACGAAACGATGCTAATAACGGATCGCTCGTCTCGGCTAGGCGGCTAGCCGGCCGGCCGAGTGGCGTGTCTGAATATTTTCATTACTATGGAAGTAGATTTTTATTTGTTAAATTATTTAAATACGTAAAAAAATATCACCAACTGACGTCCAAGAAAAAAGCACAGATTCCACGTCCGAAAGGCCCCAGCGCTGCGGGCGGACTGAATTCGGTGCCGGTTAGGTGCGTTAGATGTTACTTTTGCTTGTCATAAATTTATTTTTTACTGTAACAACTTTTTACTAGGAAATTCACTAGATATTATTAATATCTATCGTTAAAAAAAACGTTTCAATAGCTTAAGATAATAGCATTTAAAAATTCAAAAAAGGGTTTACAATATATTTTATTATTAAATAAATTATTAGTTTAGATAAAAACGAATTAGGAAATTCACTAGATAAAGAATGAAAGAACATGATATATTTTTTTCGGAATTTTCATGCCAATAAATTCAGAGGAAACAGGATTCAAAATCAGCTAATTTGCCTTTGTCTTCCCCTTAATTCAAAAGTGACTGCAAACTTTTGAAATTGTGTCTTGAGTTGCCGTTGTTGCAGTACATTTTAGTTACAAGATATTAACACATTTATTAAACGGTTCTTATTGGGACAATGCAATTCACGAAAAATGCCAACCATTCTATATTTGTGAGTTTTTTTAATAATTTATTTCAAACGCTGGAGAGGGGCGCCACTATCAAGTTTTTGCCCCGGTTCGAAAAAATCGTAGATCCGGGGCTGGCATCAAATACAATGCGCTCACAGACAGGCCCCGTCAAGTGCCTGGACTATTGCTGAGATAAAATTAAATTAAAATCGGGCTATTGTTTTGAAGTGTTAAATGGACTGGTTTATCAAGTTTATTGGTTGAGACTACGTTCACCTGCCGGTATCATTCATCTCATGAAACGTAAAATTGGCAGGTGGTGACTCGCCGTTTACTAAATGGACCTCCTAAAACAACCACCATTTTTGAGCATTTCTGCCGGCAGTAAGACAGGCAACATTGGTGTAAGCGGCTGGGGGTGTCGAGAGGTGTGACACCGGTTTCACATATAGCTTCCCCGTTATTACGCCTTTAGACACTTCCACCGCATAACTACATAATATACTTACTCTAACGACTCCACCCTGGACAGCCAATTAAGGCAAGCCAGGGGCAAGAGTCTCAGGTCTAGCAGTGGGGACGCCTGCCTCAACCTACTCTTTGGAGCACTCGGGTTCGATGGTGTCGTTACCCACGGCTCGCCACAAGCCGTATTATTATCGTCTGGGAAATCCTTAGTGATCAATTCTTGTCAAAAATGTCCACGGGCGAAGCCGGGGTAGAAAGCTAGTACCCATTTTATATTTACTTAGCACAGTTCTCAAATAACATCACAGCAGCCGAGTTCCCAACAATAAACACAAGCCATAATGCATGTCATTACCATATTTGTTTTGCTCTCGACCAAGCGAGGGACAACCGTCACGTGCTTCCCTCACTTAAAATCCTAATATTTTTTTAAGATAATATATAACTTCCTCGTTGTTTTAGTTTTAATGGGAATAAAAAATATATGTTACTGTATAAAGTTAATCGTTGTACGTATGTTTGTATATTCAAGCTCAATACATTTTTTTTAATTCATCAGGGTCGAAATTAGGGAAAAATATATTCTGAAAAGCGGTTTTAACGAAACCTAGAATAACCGTTTTTCTTTATTTTTCTTTAAAGCATAAGGATGTGGCAGATACTTAGCAGATGGATATCTGAGTTGTTTGCTATGGAAAAAAGCGTGAACTTTATGAATGTAGAATGTGTCATTGAAATGTTTCATATATATGTATATATTCTCGCCTGTTTTCCAAAGGGGTATAGGCAGAGAGTATGGAACGCTACTTCTTTCGATATTTGCATACTTCTCTTGCTTCATGCACATCCATACATCGTTTCATACATGCATATGTCTGTTGTAGTACATACTACGTGTTTGTTATTAACTTCAGATATTTGATTAATGAAAACTCGTCCTTTCCTTGTTAGTTCTTTCGGTAATACAGCTTTATCATATTATTAGTTGCAATTTGAATTGTGTTTAAATAAGTTGTCTCCTATGCTACTTAATTTAAATAAAATTGTCTCTGCCGTCGTCGTCGCAATGAAATTAAATTCAGGATTTCAGGATTTAGATTTCAAATATAATGTTTGTTTGTATGGCCATGCCTAGTTCTTCTTGTTTCGGCAGTTGCAGTAAATAGTTATTTTCCATTCGGGCACTACATAGACATAAAATTTCAATAAAACGCCCATAAATACTATTTTCTACAACAACAAATAAATTTACAATAGACTGTGTTAACAAGGTAGTTACATAAAATTTAACTGTGTCATTAACAAGAGTATAAAGACTTAACTGAAGATAAATGTGACGATAGAACTGATAATGACAAATAAATAAATCAACTAACTATTGATTATTTGATTGAACCCAAACTAAGTGCCATTTTCTGAATTTCTGAAGGGTAGAAGCAATATTACTAAAATAGCTTAAAATTGACAAATTCACCATTAATAATTTTCAATTTTCAGCGGATTCTACGTCATGTCATGGCGACCAACGCATGTGTTCCGTCGTGACATGATGGGAAATCCAGTTTAATCCCGTCCGCGCTGTGATTATGAGTAGTCTGTGATTAATAAGACATATCACAGTATTCACAGTCGCCGGGAACATCATAGCTACTGAGTCACAATAAAAGAAGAAGTTTCAGCAGGATTTAGAAAAAAATAAACTCTGAAACTTTGAGCGGCAAATATTTTAAAATTTTCAGACACTGTATCAACTAATTCTTTACTAAGCCGTTTATTGTATACTACCTTTCCGCCCCTGTCTTCGCTCGTGGATATTTTCGAACAAATTAAAATTATAGCACTCAGAGATAATGTAGGTTCCTACGAGTGAAAGAATTTTCAGAATCGAATCAATTTTAGAGATTACCTCCTACTTCCAAAATTACAAACTTACAGACTTTACCTCTTTATAATATTATTAGTACTTAGGTATGCACTGATATACCCAGTTTGACGCCCCTGTATGGCGCAGGAACAAATTAGCGCGAGCCCAACTAGAATACGGAATAAACCTAAATCCACATAAATTCTTCAAACTGAGTCTTAAATTAGTACCTAGTACCCGGTTGTTGTATTTTTTGATAAAAAGACAATATAAGGATAAATAATAAGGACATAGAAAATGTGTTATTAGGGTTTCGTAATCCGATGAAAAAACGGAACTCTTGTGTCAGTCTGTCTGTCACAGCTTATTTTCTTTGAATCTACTGGACGAAAAAAGTTGAAATTTAGTACATGTGTAAAATTAGATGACCCAATCACGGATGTATAGCGTAAATAATCGAATTTCGATTTTGGGGGTTAATTTTGGGGAAATAATTAAAAAGTAAAATTTTTGTTCAAGTGCATCATGTGCCATATATTAAATGAAAGAGCTCGTTGTAAGAAATACAAATATATTTTTTTATAATTTTTAAATCCATAGTTAACAAAAATTTAGCGTTCCCCCTCCCCCCTTATCTCCGAAACTTCCGAGTCTAAAATTTTTTGAGGAAAACCTAAACGAAAATCCTGTCTTAAGACGCTGAATAGAGCCAACGACCTTGAGAGATGGCACCGCCCCCACATACACACCAAACGACGTGGCTGCCACTAATAATATAGCATCATGCTGCAGCCGGTACTGTCGGTACACGAGCGCTTACGCACACACGGAACTTGCTGACAATTTTATTAAAAAATAGAACAGTATTACGATAGTATATTGCTAGATAAAAAATCTGTCAAACGATCAGAACCATTGCATGCATTTTAGTACTGTTTCTAGACAGTAAAATATTTTTTTAGAGGTACATTCGTGATTTTTTTCTATCGATACAATATAGTTGTATTATGTTTTGAACACAGTATCTTAATAACGCATAATCTCAAGAATATCATATTTTTTTGATTATGGTCACTGCAGTGGATCATGTACTTTTACGCATCATAAAAGTCGCATTTAGCTCTATACATCCTCTTAAAGTTCTCACAAAAAGGTACGAAACCCATTCCACGCGAGTTGGACTCGCTCAAGGTCAATTTTTTAATGATTATTTTATTTTCCTATCTCTTGATAATAAGAAATTATCCCAAAATTGTTTGTTTGTTTCTTTTCTTTCAGGTATAGCCTCAAAAAATCATTGGCTAAATGAGGAAGACTTTGTCCTCCACTGGGTACCCTGGGGCCGACAACGGTTCCTAGAAACTGTAAGGCAACCCGTGTAACGGGTGCGAAAACTTTTGCTTTTATATTATTCAGTGCGCATGCGTATTCTGGTCGCGTTTATTGCAAAACAAAACTATTAATATTATCTCGAAAGGAATAATTAAGTTCGTTTGAGTACTTAATCTACTCATGAGGTATTTTGCTCAGACATTTTGAAATATTATTGTATGTTAATTTTTAATTCTCCTATATGTCATGCCAATTATTCGTGATGCGCCCACGCACTAGCTGACAAACAGATATAAATAAAATCTATTTAGTTACACTTAAGAGGATCGTGTAGCTCAGCGTACGCAGCGAAATAGGTATTTAGAAAATCATATTCTATCTCAAGCGCGCTCTTCCCCCGGGCATCAGTGCGACAGAGAGCACTGCAGCTCGTGAGTGTTTGTAGGTATGTTCTTCGTTGAAAATTGCGTTTTGGGGGAAAACGATTTACACCTACTAAACTATAACGAAACCTTATAATTTTGGTGTCAAACGTTTTAGCAGATTATAATCTACGTACGTACGTTTTGCTTTTTTTGAAATTTTGCTTTGTTTCTCAAATACAGACAAAGCAAATACAGCAAGTTATGAACCAAAAAAACCGAGATTTGAGGGGCTTATAACTTTTGACCTATTACGAATTTTGAAAAAAGGAAAAAATACGTACGTAGTTTTTCACTATGTCAGTAACATATTACAAAATCGTTAGAATTAAATAATATTTAGGGGTAGTAAAACGTTTTCTCCGTTTGTATGGACATGGACGCGGTACACTACACTCTTAATAGTTTTGCTATGTCGTAATGAAAATATATAATCCCAGGATTATTTAATTCATCCATTGTTAAATAATTAACGTCTTTTAAAAATGAAAAGCTTTGATACCTACAAACAAACAATTTAAGGCCTTTATACCTTGAGGTGTGGTCAAATACACCAGTGACAGTGTTCACTTTTTGCCAGTTCTTCATATTGAACAGAATAGGTGGCAGCCTGTTGCTGCACTTAATGGACCTAGATTGAAATTGTTGCTTAGCATTTTTGGCAACTTCAATACAATAAAAAAATCTAAATGTATTTAAATAAAAAAATTATGATGTTGTTGATAAGCGCATCGATTGAGAACGGTTGTACTGATTTGGCTATTTTTAAATGTTCGTAATTTTTTTTTATGGGATTTTTATGGGTAAAAAATTGGAAAAGTTGCCCAGAAAATTGAAAATTTCGGGAAAAACTGTAAGGCATTTTTGTATGAACTCAAGGCTCCACGAGCGAAGCTGGGACGGAAAAAGTTTATATATAAAACAAAGAATTTAATAAATAAGAAAATGTCTCATTTCAAATCATTCAATAGGTCTATGAAAGCCTAAAGGTGATTACAAAATATAAACGATCGGTCTACCAAAATTGACCACAGACTCACTGTCTCCTGTCCGTTTTTTAATCATCGAGTCTGTGATTGCTGTCCACAAACACACATACACACGGTTTACACAGATATTGTGACAGACATCTCTAGTGTGTGGCCTAATAACACATAACACTATTTTATATACACTGGGGTTAATTTTCTCAAACATTTCAATCTAGCAAGCCTTTGACAATCGAAGACGAAAGCTAAGAAGTGAAAATAAATTAGCACTACCTTGTAGAACATACGAGCAGCCATTTTCACGGTCATCATAAAATTGATGTGTCGGTAATTGAAAAACATTCTCAAGACATAAAGTTTAGTTTTACAACCGCCCTGCGGACTCTAATTAAAGTTCTTTAGTTTACGATCTGGTAGTACGTTCATACAAGTGTCTACATAAAGAAAGCTTCCAAGTTACATATCATTTAAAGTTTGACGTGGTCTGTTTCAAAATTATAAAATATTGAGACATTAACAGTGGGTTTTATAGCTGGTTTTGTGGATGTACTTTAAAAAATACTTCTTTTTAATACTTTTTAAAGTGAATAATATAACTCAATTTTCTGTGAATATTTCAAGCGTCTACCTGTTGCCGTTATCAATATCGAGCAAAAAATCACGTTTGTTGTATGGGAGCCCCCTTAAATATTTATTTTATTCTGTTTTTTAGTATTTGTTATTATAGCGGCAACAGAAATACATCATCTGTGAAAATTTCAACTGTCTAACTATCACGGTTCATGAGATACAGCCTGGTGACAGACGGACAGACGGACGGACAGCGGGTTGACTAAGGGTTTCCGTTTTTACCCTTTGGGTACGGAACCCTAAAAACGAGCGAACCTTTAGTGGTCGCATATGATGTGTAACATCTCACATCTCACCTTGTTACACGCACACACTGTTGGCTTATACGGACGAAAACGGGGCAAAAATTTGTAGGAACAATTTCCAAATAGACAGACAATAATAATAAAATTAAATTGAATCCAACACTCAAGTTCATAACATAACAACAATATAAGCCAGAAGAATGTCAAACAAAGCATTAGGGCCCCCGCATATATTTTCAAGAGCACTTGACTGAGTATTGTATTGATCGTGTATATCATTAACTATCTACAATATTCGATGGACGCGAGAAAGATCCCACTTTCTCTCAAAATCAAATTTTTAAAATTCAAGACTAGTGGCCACCGTGACTTTGGTCGTTTTTTTTTTATTTTAGCAATCTGTTAGGCCACTGGCCAGTTACCTAAATGTAATCCAAGGCATAGAGATCATAAGGCAATACTTAAATTGTCGGTATAATATTGAACCTCTTTAGGGACTGGATGGCAATATTAAAAGTACACACAATCGCCGAGCATGTAGGTATGTTAGGACCGTAGCAAATGGCATTCGATTGTGTCTGCCTGCCCCTCTTGGCATAAAAGGCGTGATGATAGATACATAGATAGACTCTTTAGGGGCTGAACCCTTCTTTCAAGGGGTACAAATTTTAAAAGTGCCCTATTATGTTTGGCCTTTTGGCCAATTTCAAGTCCAAACGCTCTAATTTGGGAATTAAACAGAAATTTAATATTCCATTCAAAAATCGTGTTGTTCCCTGCATTGAGTTTTTTTATATATTTCTAAACTAGCATTCCGCCCCCGGCTTCGCCAGTGGATATTTACGAACAAAATAAAATATACCCTATACCTAGCCTATAGCTATTGCGCCACTTTTTGTAGATAATGATATTAGGTAATTTTTTTACACCTTGGGTTACATTATTGGAGTTTTAGTAAGGATCTTTAATTTTTTTGAAAATAGAATATAGCCTATGTCACTCAGGGTGAATGTAGCTTTCCAATGGTGAAAGAATTTTTGAAATCGGCACAGTAGTTTTTGAGTTTATTCATTACAAACATACACATAAATATACAAAAATACAAATCTTTCCTCTTTATAATATTAGTATAGATAACAAGTTCTGAAAATCTTCCGTTCACTTCCGATTTGTCTTACGGCTCCCGGACGAAACCGTTATACCCTAGGATACCCAGCAGAATACAATTCTTCTTCATTTAGTCATGTTTATAGTAGGCGATTAATCAACAAAGAGACTGATTATTCGGCACTTATGATGGTACAGGAGACCTAGAATGGGCCATAGAAGTGTCGGCAGACCACCAGCGAGATGGAGTGACGACATCGTGAAGAGAGAGGGTAGAGCATGGAGGAGAACTGCGGAGGATAGGGAGAAGTGGCGCCATGCTAAGAAGGCCTACGTTCAGCAGTGGACGAACACTGGCTGAATAAGCAGAAGAGAAGAAGACGCTAGCTAGTACTTACTATAATTATGTTCTACTTTTTATTAAACCTTATCAAACACTTTCCTTACTCGTAGCTCTTAAACAACCTCAAATTGATAATTAATCAGTAGAATGCGTACTGACCGCATCCGGAACAATGCCATTAGAGAAGAATGCGGAGTGAAAGATGATGTTGTGACTAAAATGAAGAAAAGTAGTTTACGTTAAAAAGGAAATGCTAGCAGAGGACGACCTAGGTGTACTTCTACTGACCATATAAAAAATGTATTAATCGATGAGCAGGTATGATGAATATGAAAGAAGGAAAAGAGATATGTCAGGATCCTAACAAATCTCTTGGGATAAAAGGCGTAATGATAGATAGATTGTTAAGAGGTTCTATCCGAATAGTCGGTTATTTTGGGGTCGATTAATCGTTAGTCGGCTAGTCGGCCAAATCCATAGTATTTTGAGTTGGAATTGTTTATGTGGTTTGCGTAAATCCCAGCGGCGAGGAGCCTATACAACCCGATTCCTTTCAGCTTCCCTTTAGGAATTGGACAATCTAGATAGACTAACGGCATTTTATAAAATAAAATTAATACAAACATATTTAATCAATCCAAACATACTCTATAAGTATTTTTTTCTAAACGCCTACCGATATCCATTAGCAACATAAGGTGATAAGCCGATACAATACCGGCTTGCTTAGCCATACTACCTTACTTCATACTAAGCAGCTGCCTCTTTCAATTGTATCGAAATCCGCGAACGTTCCCTCTCGTTTTAGCACGCGGAAACAGACCAGCAAATAAGCCGATGAAATTGCGGCTTATAAGAGTCGAATGTAACCGGTAGGAATGGTGTCTGCTAAACAGCGAGTTTAGTAAGTTGCGTGTTTGTTTTATTTTGGAATTATGGTTTTTAATACAAGAGACTATTTAAATAAAAAAATATTTAGGTAATTTAAATCCCTTTTTAACCGACTTCGAAAAAAAAAGAAGGAGAAGGTTCTCAATTCGGACCGTATTTTTATGTATGTATGTACATCGATAACTCCGCCAATTGTGAACCGATTTTGATGGTTTCTTTTTTAATCGACAGATAACTCTTCCGGATTGGTCCCATTTTTATCTCATAAAAATTGGTTCACTGGTTTTTCAGGAATTTTGAAAAATCACACTTTATAAGTATTTTTTTCTTAATATCTCGATGAAATATATACTGATTTTGGCGACTTATTTTTTTAAGGATATAATAATTTCTTGTCATCATCTCACAGTCATATGACGAAAATCGGTTCAGTAATATTTCAGAAATTCAGTAATTTGTCTCTGTTTACTGCTGAAAATTATATCAGAGAAAAGCCTTAGCAACGGTTGCTATTGACACGAAGTTGTCAATTTTCGTATCGACGGTGGTCTAGCGGCTAAAGGTATGGGATTCAGGGCAGGATGCACATTGCTCGAGGTTCAAATCCCATCCACCGCAGTATTTTTTTTTATTTTCCATCATTTTTTTTAGTTGCGTTATTATTTATTTCTCAGGACAACAAAATCACTTAAAAGGGAAAAATAAACCTTTTAAAAAAAAGTGTACCGACTTCAAAAATTTGCACTGAAAAGTAAGAAATAATAAAAATTTCGTCGTAGAATTTGAAGACGGTTGGTGCCAAATTAGAAATAATTTAGTACCCAAATTCACTAATCTAGATAATTCATTAGGAACCTACGATCATCAGTACAAACACAGATAATATTGAACAGATCTTTATGTCCCTAGATGTTTACTTAATTTTGTATCCTAATTTGGCACCAACCGTCTTCAAATTCTACGACGAAATTTTTATTATTTCTTACTTTTCAGTGCAAATTTTTGAAGTCGGTACACTTTTTTTTAAAAGGTTTATTGATAAAAGACTTGGTCATTGGTGCATTTTGGATGGAAAAGAAAATTTTGGATCTTGTAGCATAAGTTGAGTAAGCTATTTTACGGCTTTCCTTCTGAAAATATTCACCCTTCGCCACAGGTAAATCCACATGTTTTATCCACTCGCCAACTGTCACAGTATACATTCTTAATCAACACATAGTTACTTAGCATATCTATAAGAAATCAACACCGTTAAAGTATTAAAGTTTATTGCCCTACTAGTTGCCACTTTGTATCTAAATTGCGGTCATTAATTTTGTATAGGTTTTCCATCTCAATTTACTCAAGTTATCTGTTACCAGTGAAAACATTAAGATAACGTGATGTTTACTTTTTGTGTTCGGTTTTTCTGTGAGTAATTGAATAAATTGTATGCGTATAGCACTCATATAAACGACCAATAATTCGGTAGAAAAAATTCACCGATTAATCTAAATGGCAAGCTAGCACGCAACATGGCTCTACAAGTGACAAATACCGTCGGTAAATCTGTCTGTACCATTGACATATTTACTTGTAACATAATATTGGTCTGTACCCGTTTCAACCAAAAAATCCTGAACGAATTTTGTTGCGGTTTTAGTTATTGCGGTCCAATCATGTTTAGGACCTGAGCATTAACAAAATAAAGTAGGCCACACATTGGTCCGGCTACAAGAATTGGACGAGTCTGTGGTCGGTTTCGGTGGACCGTACGGCGACGCGCCGGGGATTGGTCGAATGTGTGGCCACCTTTAGTGAATCAAGCCGGAGAAAAAATTAGCTCCAGCGCGTTTTCATGCCGGATGCTGTCTAATCAGAAATATAAGAAATAATTCTGTAGAATTAAATGATCTACAAAAAAGTCCGCGGTTGTTGTATATTGTACCTGTGCAAAGCACAGCTTACAGGCACTGGATTATTTTTTCTTGTTCTATTTCCACGCGGGTGAAGCCTAATTTTTCACATGCGACGACGGTGGGGGCGGAATTTAAATTAGGTACTTATAATTAGCAAAATCACGATTTCCGTCAATCATTATTTATAGGAGCCTTGATAGGCCGGATTAAATACTTATCTACCATCACGCCTTTTATCTTAATAGGGGTAGGCACAGAGAATCGAATGCAATTTGCTACGATACTGACATACATCTTTCGCTTCTTTTATATTCATCATACCTTTCCAAACATGCTCGGCGATTTTAATATTTCCATCGGTCAATACATTTTTTATATGTTCAATAAAAGTACACCTAGGTCGAACTCTTCCAGCATGTCCTTTCACATCAGCCATATAAACCTTTTTAGTCAATCTTTCATCCTTCATTCTTTCAACGTGTCCAAACCAGCGTAAATTACTTTTATTCATTTTAGTCACAACATCATGTTTCACTCAGCATTCTTCTCTAATGACATCGCTCTTGATGTGGTCAATACGCTTTATTTATATCATACATTCTACGTAAAGACCGGATGTCCACTGCATTTATCTTACATTCATGATTCTTATTCCATACCCAAGTATTGCTTCCTTACCTCTTCTGTCTAAATCTTGACATTGTTACAAATAGCTAGCCGGGAAACTACTAACTACTTCTAGAATTAATGTTTAAAATCGCTGAGGCTGTTTAAATTATTTGATTGACATAACATGGGTTTCACTTTGTGGTAATAGATAGCTACTTGTCTAAATTAGACTAGAATTCGTTCACTGCTCTTAATTAATTATGAATGTGAAAGTTTGAATAATTGTTAATTAATCACGCTTTAACGGATGAATGAATTTGAGAATATCCGAGATATTTTGCTCTATATTGTTATCTGAATTCTTAAAATAAATCTGAAAACCACTGATAGCTGCCCACGACTTTATAAACATGAATATAAAATTTAAGTCAAAAATAATACAATGGGACAGTGGAAAACCTAAGCTACCGGTAATAATTAGGTGTGCAGAGTAAGGAACCTCCTCCTGACTAATAATTATGCGCGCCGTGTCCACTGTCCAAGAGTAATGCCTTCTGCATCTGGCTCTTGATCCAATGACGCAATGCGTGTCTCATATGATGTGGTTTACTAGATTTAGCTGAAGCTCATAATGAATGTTTATGAAAATTTCAGGGGACATATTAAGTCGATCTTTATTTTATTTCGATATCTTGTTATTATAGTTTGTAATAGTTAAAACACAGAAAATAATAAATAAGGTAGAAGTAGCAAGTTCCACACATCTTCAGAATTTCTCATAAATAAATATATATTTCAATGCAAAGATGATAACCGCACAAATAATTTGTCGAAAGGTAGCATAATATACCATATTGAACTAGACAAGTTTTTCACAACATTGTCATTCCAGTAGAATAATTTGGTTACACCGGTTTTCATACAAATACTTTTTTTTTTTTTATGAGGAGGGGAAATCCTGCATGGACATGGATAGACTGGGTAGTACCGGACTCATACCGGCTAAAACAACTCCTCCGTTATCACTGTTCGGAACTATAATAGCATTACATCAAACAGACGCTTTGTGATCTTCTACTGATCCGTTGTTTTGGTTCTCCTTTGACTTTCCTTTTCTTCAACTTTTTTTCTTTATGAGTCATGATCGCCTTTATGAATCACTGAAGTTATTTATGGATATACGAGTGCTAATTTTGGCATACAAATATGCTAACATGTTAATTCTACCTTCTTTATAAGGTTTTGTGAGTTAAAATCTTTCAAACAAACACCTGCTTTTATAATATTAAAAAAATTAAAGCACAACACTACATTTACGATATGGTTAACGATTACATCTTCCCTAATTTCACTCATAACTTTCCACTTCCTTTTTTGACCGTTCAATATTAATTATGTTCCAAGAATTTCAATGGGCATCCAAACTACCCGGTTATTATAATCCAACAATCTCTACTTGTCATCAGTTGGTAATTAAAAAATAAATTATTACTTGAGTTTAACATCTACAATTTACTGTTTTAATTTATATTAATTAACGCCTCGGTCTTTTTAGGGTTCCCTACCTATAAAGGGTGCAAACGGAAACCCTATTACTAAGGCTCCGCTGTCCGTTCGTCTGTAACAGGGCTGTATCTTTTGAACTGTATAGGTATTTTCACTCAGAGGTTTTTTTTGTAATACTATGGCCGCTATAACACCAAATAAGAACACTAAAATAAAATTAAAATACAAGAAACCTGTTTTGTGACAGTCTGTCACAGAGCTGTATCTTTTGAACCGTAACAAGAAGACACTTGAAATTTTCACAAAAGTTAAAAACATGGACAAGAAATGTGTTTTATTTGGCGATTTTTACTCGATCTATATAATGGCAATAATTACAAACGTCTAACTAGTATAACTATAAAGTAAAGCAACAAAGAGGACTCACGCTAATTTGTTCCTGCTCCATACAGGGTCATCAAACTTGGTCTGGCCTTAGTTCATACTATTGAGTGCAGGAACCCTCGCACCACCGAGTCCGACTCGCACTTGGCCTGTTATTTTTTTACTTTTGCTACCAAGTGCTTAGCGAATGTGGAAAAAAGTATGAAAATGTTTGGAAGCGGAAGGAAGGAACCAGGCCAGACTGTCTTGTCTCACTTCGCGAATTTTCGCGAAATTTACCTCTCCCCCCATTAGGTATTTAATTTCCGTATTCCGTATCGCAAAGAAGAGAATTTGATTAAATTAAATCTCATGGCAAGCGCTAATTAATCATTTAATTTAAGATATTGTTTCAACATGAACTCAATACATTGTTATTATTGTAATCTGTTTTGTTTGTAGATTGATGATGTCGACGATGGAGTTACACCTTGTTCCGACAACGACGGACTGTTCTGTATCCATTAAGGTGTTTGTGTTCTGAAAATTGTTGTTTTTCAATGGATAAACATGAAATTAAAACAATCAATGACTTCCTAACTATTTTTATAAATACAAACGGAGCAACAATCGGTGATCTTTGTATAGAGGCCAGACTAGTAACATAGATAGTGATTATTTATCCCGGAAAATTGTTTTATTTTTCTTTCTTCACGGGTTGCTTTACAGCTCCAGAAACTAATACAAGTCTCCCTCGTTTAGCCGATGGTATTTATGAGGCTATACCTAATGAGTGGCCAGTTCTGTTGAGGTATATTTAGTTGGAAAAGTATGGTTTGTCGGATTATGTACATAAGCTTTTAATTTAAAAAAACCCACTGGTCTACCTAATTAATACCAGATAAACTTTTCTACCAGTGCGAGGAGGTATTTCTGCAGATTTTTACTGGAACGGAAACCTTCAGAATTACACACTTAATATTATAGTCACAAGTTCTATTTCAGTTTTATCCGTTGGTGCATTCAGCCATTATGGCGCGATCGGTTTCCAATCAGAATATTCGCTTGGTAGCCACAAAAATATCATCAGCGGGGCGGTTCCGGGAGCATAATGACACACACCATCATTGATGATAAGATCGATTCCAATTTATTGCGTTAAAATCGTCATATTAATGGCCATATATTTTATTTCCAATAAATTATTTTATAACTTTGCAATAAATTTTACCACATTAACAACTTTGTCTTCGTATGTATGTATAGATTGGCAATTTCATCGAGCACTTCTGTTCGTTATCTGTCTAATCTTGAAAAACTTTCTCGGATTTTCATTTAATTATTACCGACATCTACTTTTATTCTTTCCGTGAAAATCGTTTCTTGCAAGAAGCCATGCACTTGTGTCCACTGTCCATTTAACCGTTCCCAACTCACGAGTCTCAAAAAACTAAACTTTTTTATTTTATAATAATATTAATTTTAAATATTTAATTTTCTTATGATTTATTGACGCACTCTAAACCTGTGGTTTTAGGATATTATAAAAAAAACAAACTTAATCCATAATAATAAACCTCACTTTGATTGATTTGTAATTTTAAATTTAATAATAAATAAAATAATTTAATTTTAGATTAAGATATACACACAACTAAACAAAAAAAGAAAACTAAATAAAATGGTTAGATTTGCGATTTCTGCCGCAGATCCCGCTTTGATTACTGTTTTCCTGAAATGAGACGGGGCTAAAGTGGCCGGTCCCAGGGAATCAGAGTCATTCCATCGGCTCTCTTGCCGTCTTCCCGGATTATTCCCATTGGTTCAAGGAGAGCAGGTACGCTATTCACGCAAGGCCTTTGTGATGGTGTCATTGAGGAAGTTGTAACCTGAAAGCCTGCCTCCACTTTTTATGCAGGAAACTTCAGGGAAGTACGTGAGTTCCAAATTAATCGAATTAAAATGTAATTAAATAAAGTATTTGTACAATGTAATTTTTTTTTATTATAAAAACCCATTGGTACATGGTCGGATGTGGGGATCAAAAATCTATGTAGGTACATTATCCGACAAACGGTAAATTCCCGGAAGCTGTTAGTCATCCTATGAAGATTTTTTTATCAATGTGTTTCTCTGATGTATGTCTGACCTAACCGCATATTTACGGACAATAATACGTCATTACAATAAAAGGGTCGTCTTATCTAGAAGCATCTATTCATAATGCCACTATCAGTAACATCTCAAACGTTGATCCGTTCATGACACGCGATGATGAAAACAGAGAAATTTACTTTGATGCATTATAGGGATGGGATTGTATCGATGTTCTTTTATGTTTTGTTTACTCTAGACTAGCATACAAAGCCAGTGGGGTTAGCAAGCTAATTACATCATGAATGTATGCTTAATTATTAAGCTGCGTAGCTTTTAATATTGAAGGTTATATTTTTTTACTAAAAAATATCCTAATTAAATTTTCTACCTTAGAAAAAAAGTCTAGCGCTGATAGAAGTAAGGTCGGACTAAAAGTTTCATAAATAGTTGTTCTTCCTTTTTTCTGGACAAAAATCCAGACAAACAGACAAAAATTCTTAAATCAATATCCAATATCTCACCTAGCTTTATTTGTATAGATCAATTTAAGTAGAAGTTCCTTAGTTTATTACTTGAATTTTCTCTTTCGTTTTAATTTGATAGCACCCATTAGCATAAAAATTCTAACTATGTATGACGGGCCTAGACTAAATCTCTGTTAGAAAGAGAAAGAGAGGACATGTTTCCGCGAACGCTACTTTTTGTCCTGCTTTTTCTCTATGGGACATTATTTCTTTCTCTTTCTAAAAGAAATTTTGTTTACGTATAGAAATTTTCTCTAAGCCTATCATGCTTGCATGTCATAACAAAGCATTGATCTAGATGAGTTTTTGAAAAAAAAATTCTACCTGTGCGAAGCCGGAACGGATCAATTAAGTAACTAAATAAACATCACTAAAGTCAAAGTAAATCCGCTCAAAACCTATGTCGTGACTTAACCCACGATTGTGTACAACACTATTATCAAATATGTAACGGTAAACTAGACAAACCATTCATCCTTCAAAACTAATTTAGGTCTATAAATAATATTTTGATGTGTAATTTGTCTAAATATCAATTAATTTAAATTAATTATTTAAAAAGAAGGTATTTTCGAGCGTTGGTTGTATAGCACCACAATCAATATAAATGATAGCTCAAATTGGAAGAGCGAGTTGAAACCGGGAAGACTCGGGTTCAGAACTCATTAGCGACAAAAATGCTGAACACTTATTCTAGAAATAACATCATCTCTCTGACACCGCAAGCCTTACTCGTAGACCGCAGATAATGAACTTGTCTACTCATCCAAAGCCGGGGCGGGTCGCAAGTAGTTTATATAAATCTGTCATCAAATTAGTCCCTTGTTAAAATATTTTACTAATAGCTGCTTCTAAGTATAATTTTAGATTAAGTAGAAGTTTGCCCATAACCCATTTCCACTTTTCAGATATCAATTTTAGACATTTCCATTCATATTTATTTATATAAAAACTCTACAATATTATAAGAATAAGTGAGTAATGTTTTCCAGTATTTTGAAGAATAACGCGCGTTTACCAAATGACGCTCTTCCATATTAGATATTGAGGCAACTACTAAATGTACACAGCTCACAGACACAACTGAGATAATTATCAAAGTAATTTAAACCTTATCTATACTCAACGCCGTCTTAGTCCATGCTGGGGCCCTTGGGCACACAATAATTTGGGGGCCTTTTGGAACCGTGTTAAAGGTCCCAGGGTCCCTTTTAGGCGATGGTATTTGTGAGGATACCTTTACGAAAGTCTCTAAGTATGGTTTGTCGCATTATGTACGTATTATGTATTTATATTATAAAAAACCCCATTGGTAGGTACATGGCCGGGAACAAACCGTCAGACGTCTTAACCACTCGGCCACATTTATATATATACTAGCGGACCCGGCAGACGTTGTCCTGCCCAAACGTTGGCTTGCCTGCACTACCCCTAAGGTATGATGAATATAAAAGAAGCGAGGTACGTCAGGATCAGGATCGTAACAAATGGAAATATCAATTTATATTATAGATTATAGGCACGCGCCGCAGGCCCCCCCGGCTGGTAATTAATGTCCCTGCATTTTAAATCTGTAATATCTTCGAAAATATTCATTTAATTTACATGCTGTAAATGGCCATATTGATCTATATTAAATGTACAATGTATTTAAGGTACTTAATTAGATAAGGATTAATGCTGTATTGCTTAAAATCGCTTCGTAAATAAGCCATTATTTCTCGTAAAAAGTAAAGGATAAAAAACGGTTATTGTGGGTTATCCCTAAGAAATAGACATATTATTATACCATCGTGGACTTTTTTGTAGCCCTTTTTAAGGTGTACAATGCTGTAGTACATTATTTTGATCTATCTCGTAGGGTTCAGCCAGCTTTGCAATGTAATCGAAAAAAATGTGTCTATTTACGACATCATATTAGAAACCTCTAAAATTATCAGTGTTTCTCTACTATATTATGCATGTTATATACATATAAACCTTCATCTTGAATCACTTTATCTATTAAAAAACCCGCATCAATAGTTTTAAAGATCTAAGCATACATAGGGACAGACAGCGGGAAGCGACTTTGTTTTATACTATTATTTAACAATATTTTAAAATTATATTATATATTTTTTTATATTTTTTTTAGTGTATCTTTATAATAATAAGCCTTTATTCATATAAATTTGAATACTAGTTTACATGTTTACTTTAGTGACTCGTATTGAATGAGTCTGTACTACATCAACAACTTGGTCTGTTGTCCATATTTGTAAGTCTATTGTCTATCATATCATATAACATATCTTGTATCTTTAGGTATTTATAAAAGAAAATTCTACAAAATTATCGTTAAATGTACCTCAAAACTCAACATTTTAACAGTTTCCGTTATCAAACCTTCGTCAAAACAGTCATCTACAGAAGTATTTTTGGAAAACCATTAAAGTTTATTAACTTACGACTTTTGGATACGGTGTATTAATTGTGATAATTACGGATGATCCAATGAAGGAAGGTATTGTTTGCAATAACAAATATAAACATGACCGAATATGTTGATAACACATGAGTTGTACAATCCCACGCATCAATTAAAAATAATGAAAGTTGTGAAATTCAATTTTTTTAATCGCTTAATAAATTAATTGCCTTCATGATTGCAAAAACGATTGACGATAGGATGTTGCTGAACATAATGTGACAAATAAAGAAACAAATATATTTGAAGACAGGAAATAATAAATACTTACCTTAGTGTTATTTATCATAAGCTTCTGTCCGCGGTTTCACCCGCGTGGAAATAGATCCAAAAAGAAATAATACCGCGGCTGTAATTTGCCCCTCCCCGCCCGCTTTCACGGTATAAAAAGTCATATGTACATAATAATGACATAATATATGTCATATGTATCATTCTCTGACCCCTAAACTACCACTATGCAAAAAATCATACCTAAATATCAGCAAGTTATATAATCTCTAAAATATTTTCTTTTTCCATTTCGGATCCACACTAAAGTTAACTAGACTGATAAAAACAGTGATTTTTACTTTTATTAAACACCTATTTGCAATTATTTTACTAAGTTATTCGTTGTATTTTTGAAATCACATTTTATTTAGGAATCATCTATTGAATTACGTAATTTTGTAATGTAAGCAAATAACTTAATACCCAAAGAAAACACGTGTTAAATTAGATGGATAGAAGTAAGGATGTGGATAATGGAATAGTAACGAAAAGATTTGTCTTCACAGGTACTCTGGTCGTAGATGGTGTCCTAAGTTCTGATGATGAAGTCGGAAGGTGAACACATGCACTCTGTAACGAAGCGACGTAACTATTTGGTTTGCACAAGTGTCCAATCGCCGGCGCGCCGCTATACTGTCCACCGAAATCGACCACATGCAGACTCGTCCAATTCTTGTACGCGCGGCCCACCATCCGTTTTCAAATCGTTGTATTTGTGGTTGATTTCGATGGCCGGAACGATCTGTCACACGCACACACATCCACATGCCTTTGTTCAATCGAATCTTGTGTGTCTGTGTGTGTGAGTGAATTGCATGTGATCTAGATCGTATGATTTACATTGCTAATGTGTGGCCTGTGTTCAATCTCGATCATACGGTGGCCGGACCGAAAATTTTCTGTGAGATACTACAAACTTTAGATTTATTGTAGTTCAATTTATTACAAGATAATGCCTAGAGGTAGGTGGCCGGTACAGGCACAAAAAATGGAAAGTCATAACTTTCATGTTTTTGTTAGAGAGCCTTCAGATTTCTCCAAGTTAATTGAAATATCATACATGACTCTGAGAATGACTAACAATCGTAAGAAACATGATGAGATTTTAATTTAGGGTTCTACTGTACATTTTGGTTGATAATTTTGTTCTAAGTATATTTAAGAACTAGCGTGACGAAAATGAAGATAAAGAAACTATATCGTGCTTTTTAGGGTTCCGTACCCAAAGGGTGACAACGGAAACCCAATTACTAAGGCTCCACTGGGCTGTATCATTTGAACCGTGATAGCTAGACACTTGAAATTTTAACAGAGTTATAACAACAAATAATAAAAATAAAATAAAGCAAAAATTAAACGGGGTCCCCCATACAAGAAACGTGTTTTATTAAGTGTTTTTGCTCCGTATTAATAATGGCAATAATTGCAAGAAATTTGTTCCTGCGCCATACAGGGGCGTCAAACTTGGTCTGACCTTCGTGTGCTGGTCCGACACGCACTTGGCTGGTTTTTTATACATATACTTCTTCAAAAACTAATGTCATAAATTCAATAGTCTTATTTTATCCTCAAACGTTCTGTTCTGAAAATGAGCACCAGACAATTACTTTTGACAATTAAAAAAATAAACAAGTATGTATTTACATTTTTTATGCAAAAGTAGATTACACTGCCATCTGCACACATACGTATGTGGTTGAACAACTATTTTAGAGGCAAAAAGTAAATAAATATCATTTGATCGTACAACACATTAATCTAAATTGTGAAAGAGTGTCAGGGCCGTACTATGAAAATATAATCTTTTATTTTTGACACGGCTCAATCAATAAATCCATCTGTTTCTACAATTTCACGAAGATAACGATAAATATTAATTTGACAACTGTGGAGTGCTTCGGAGTAGTTCGAAGGGCACGTAAAGCCGTTGTCGGCACTTCCGAAAATAAATTAAAAAGTTTAAAAATATATTTTTACAAGTACCATACATCATGTGTCATATCAAATGAAAGAGCTCGTTATAAGAAATACAAATGGGGAGGCCAAACAAAATACAAAATACAAAATATATTTATATTATAATTTTAAAATGCATAGTGTAATAATATTAAATCAATTTATAAAAATAAATATTTTGCTAACCGAGTGGTTAAGACGTTTGGTATTAACTAGGCAGATCGATTTCGATCCCAGATCCCGGCCATGAACCAATGTGTTTTTTTAATTAAAACTTATGTACATAATCCGACAAACCACACTTAGGGGCTTTTCCATCAAAATATACCTCAACAGAACTGGCCACTCGTTAGGTAAAGCCTCACAAATACCATCGGCTAAACGAGGGAGACTTGGTCTTCCGCTAGGTACCCTGGAACCGTAACACGGTTTTGGGAGCTGTAAGGAAACGCGTGAAAAAAAAATTATATGAGATGAGATTTTGTCTACAATAGTGAGATTATTTCTACAAGCGTCATGCTCGTCGTACTCAAAATTTTAAGTGCGTATTTGTTTTAATTTGGACTTTATATTTAGGAAGTGTTTAGGAATAACTCACCTAGTACATATACTTGATATTAATACCAATGAGAATGGAAAAAATATAAAGAAATCTGTAATATATGCTTAACCCGAAAAAGGCGAGAGCAGAAAGTATAATCAATTTAATATGTAAATGGATAAAAAGAACTATTCAAAGACAATCAAAGTATCTCTAGTTGATTGTGTGTTTTGAAAATTAACAAAATAGTTGACATTTTTCAACTTTAATGTGACATTTTTACGATAATAATTATTACAAATACAAATTACAAACTCATCGGATACAGCTGCGCTTTCAACGGACTTTTATGATCAATATTTTTTAAATAGGTACCTATAATTCGGGTCATATTTGTTGGATAATTATGAATTCATTAAATATAACAGGTGCTACGGCATATTATTAAACAACTTCAGCGTATCACTCTTATTTCATAACTAGGTTTAGCCCGCGGTTTCGCCTATAATATAGAGCTGTAAAAATCGAAGTGGGAGATTTACGTTATAAGTTTTTTTTTTCTTTTCTAATTCCCCCCCAACTAACCTACAAATTCAAAATTCGATTTTTTACGCTATACGTTCGTGATTGGGTCATCAAAATATTTCAACCTTTTTCGTCCAGTAGATTCGGAGAAAATAAGCTGTGACAGACGGACAGACTTCAGCTTCAGCGTATTATTTCATAACTAGGTTTAGCCCGCGGTTTCGCCATCGTGGAAATATAATATAGAGCTGTTAAAATCCCGTTACATCTGAGAAAGAAAAAAGCAAAGTGATATATCTATCTTTTTATCACGCCTTTTATCCCAATCATATGCCATTTTCTACGATTCTGAGAAGCCCCCTTTCGCTTCTTTTATATTTATCATACCTTTCATGCTCGGCGATTGTGTGTACTTTTAACATTGCCTTCGATTAATATGTTCAATAAAAGTACACCTATGTCGTCCTCTGCCAGCATTATAGTATTAAATCTTATTGTATTTTCATTTTCAAGTCCTATTTTCCGGTATAAATTTTCACATATATAAATTAGTACGACTAGAATTGACTAGATGATGCACACGACTTCGCACATATTATATTTTGATATCATCTCTACAACCCAAATAATCAGCTATTTTGACATAATTATATTACCTAGGTACTCTTTAAAATATTTATATGAAACAATAAGCATATAATAATTTTCATAGAAGCGAGGGAAAAATTCTAATAAAAATCTTCATGTAGGTATGTATTAATTTTGAAGTCACGTAGGTGGTTACTTAAATATTAATTTGTAGGTAATGAATATGTTTTCATTTGATCAAAACTTAATACATACACAGCCTTTGGATCATCGTAATTAGACATCAAACATTTTTTTACAAAAAGTCTGAGCAAATTAAATAAAAAAATATTAGAATATAGAATAAACATAGTTAAGTATATTTAGATTTAAAAAAACCGGTTAACATTCAAGGCAATCTTACAGTTTTTTATGGATTAACTAGTGACCCGGCCCCGGCTTCTCACGGGTACAATATCTTACATTTCTTATTTATTAAAGACTAGCATTCCGCCCCCGGCTTCGCCCGCGGATATTTACGAACAAAATAAAATATACCCTACCCCTACCCCTCTATCATCAATAATTTTCGCAGCGCACGCGATGTAAGGAATTTATTAGGTAATTTTTTTACACCTTGGGTTACATTATTGGAGTTTTAGTAAGGATCTCAAATTTTTTTGAAAATGGAATATAGCCTATGTCACTCAAGGTGAATGTAGCTTTCCAATGCTGAAAGAATTTTTTAAATCGGCACAGTAATTTTTGAGTTTATTCATTACAAACATACACACACACAAAAATACAAATCTTTCCTCTTTATAATATTAGTATAGATTGACATTATAATATGCTACTACGGACGTTTTGTAGATAATTTTATTCTACAAAATTCTTTTTTTTTCATCTTTCACGGGTTACCTTACAGCTCCCGAAACCGTGTTACCCAGCGAAAGACCAAGTCTCCCTCTTTTAGCCGATGGTATTTGTGAGGCTATAGGTACCTAACGAGTACCTATTAAGGTATATTTAGATGGAAAAGCCTCTAAGTGTGGTTTGTCGGATTATGTACATTAAGTTTTTTGGCGGTGATCGGGAATCGAACCCATGGTCTGATACCAGACGCGGCCACCGACGCACCTAACATATTATTTTTATTATTTCGTAAAATAATTATAGATGTGAAATTTGTTCGAGTAAGTAATAAACCACAACAAGTTGGTTGGAATTTTGTGTAGTTTAATGCGTCAGAATACTAATAAAAAAAATAATGAGTTGCTGTTTTGTACGGACATTATTTTTTTAAGGTGTGACTTATTGTTTTTGTTCAATGTTATATGGTTTTTCCTCTAATTTAACGAATTTTAATCCTAGAACCATTTAATTGATTGTTATATTTTATTTCACTTGTCTATTTTAATGGTAAGTATAATAGATTAGATATACAGAGTATTTCATTTAATAGGTCCCCTATGGCAGCCTACTTTTGTTCTTTTCAAAATTTTAATGTATATATATCTGCTCTAGAAAACTAGGCAACAGAACTAGCCACTCGTTAGGTTTAGCCTCACAAATACCATCGGCTAAACGAGGGAGACTTGGTCTTCCACTGGGTACCCTGGAACCGTAACATGTAAGGCAACCCGAGAAGAAAAGTAGAAAGAAAACTAGGCTGCTTTTAAATTAAAGACTGTATACATGCATTGAACCTGGATTGTTAATTGAATAAAAATTGGCCTCAAGCTTTAGAAGGTTTCGTACCATTTTTTTTTTCGGATTTTCATTTAGGATTTTCTGTAAAATATGAGCGCAGCCCTATATTTCCTATTTTTATTTTTTTTAAGTTTAATTTTCGTATATTTTCTTTAATAAAAAAAATATTATTTCTTATAACGAGCCCTTACAAATAGTCACATGATGCACTTTTTTTATTTTCCCCTCAAAATAGAAATTTGATTATTTACGCTATACGTCCGTGATTGAGTCATCAAACTCTAAATATGTACCAAATTTCAACCTTTTTCGTCCAGTAGATTCGGAGAAAATAAGCTGTGACCAACAGACAGGCAGACAGGCTACCGATTTTTCATCGAATGTACGAAACCCTAAAAAGATCAAAAGAAGAAGTAGGAAAAACATACTCACACGACTCAGAAATTCCTAATCGTAAGCCACGCCCTAAACTCGTGGTTCGGGCGCAACTGATCGCGTCATGCAAGACAACGACGGCGCTTTGTCCGTTCTTGCTGCAGAAGTGAGAAGGGCATAATGTACCGCTTCTCGGAATAAATGACGTAAGCGGCACATTACAAATAAATAATTTATTAAAAAACGATCACATGCAGGATAACATCTTCTTAATCAAGACTAGGTACTGAAATTACCTAAAGATTCGTATATAAACGTAAATCCTTTCAGAGTATGGTCGTAAGACTAAAAAGGTGTTTTTGAAGAGGTGATTTCAAATTTTTAAGTTTACACAATACTAGATAAAATCCTCTAGTTTTCAATGCCCAAATTGTATGTTCATAGCATTCATAAAATTCGGGAATTTCAGTTCAGAAATCAACCGAAATTATTTGTTCCTCCCCTTAAGACATGTTTTTCAGTGCAATATTAAGTTTAAGTACCGCAAGCAGGATCAAATTGCTAGTAGAAAGAACAAAACAAAGGCTAAGGAACTTTCATTAATACCTAATTTGTCCCCCTTCAAACGATGCACTACTAATTAGTACGACAATGTACACGGTATGTGATAACTGACAATATCCACCATGGTATAGTAAATTAATGACACTATAAATACTTTGACACACCCTGTCTACTTGAGTCAAACAGCTTGACATCATTGTATTATTTATTAATGAAAATTTATTGTATTATTCTGATCAATAGATGCACGACAGGGATACGTTTTCCATAGCTAGCTTTTGTACGAGGTTTTGCTTGTGTGGATTGTTGAATTGATTAAAATCCATTAATGTGACTAGTGGATTAAAAGATGATGCTGTGACAAAAAATGATGTGCTTTCATTATAATTTCTCGTCGGGTCTACTCCTCGTGGGATAAATGGCGTGATGAGCCTGAGCTGAGACACATCTATTGAGTTGCGTTACTTCAATAACCCTAGCATAATTTCGTAAGCATAGGACGAAACAGCTTTTTTGTATATTTCATCAGTGGCCTAGCCAAATTAAATTGTTGTCCAAAAAGACATAATAAAAAAAAGGCAGATAATAACGCCATCTAGCGATAATTTAACATGTAAATGTATTTGTGTCCGGACCGAAGAATTGCCGGCCATAAATGCCCTACCCAGGCTTACGTGGAGTCAGTACACGAATTCCTGCACGGACATTTCCGGGTCGAGCATACTCCGATGGTCATGTGCCGAACACAGGTCGCGAATCCATAAGATTTTCCCAGAAGTTTTCACTTAAAAAATGAGAGGCGTCGTGGGACACCCGGTTGGAACAATATACTATGTATTAAATAACAGGCGCACGTACTATACCAAAAGTGTCGTGACGATCAAAGTATTACACTTTTCGGGCCAGTGTCTGGAGTGTAACTTTGTTCCAAAAACACTATTGTTGTCCGTTATTTCGCCACTAAATCTTAGAAAAGTATTTTTTTTACATTTTTAACCTCCAGTTGTTAGTTGATTACCGATGTTCCGGCGTTTAGTCACGCCCTTCACTTACCGATAGATTTCCCTTTGTCCGAAAACAAACTTGTAAAAGCGTCAAAGGATAGTCAAAATCTTTTAGGACTTTATTACAATGCAATAAGGATGATTATAATTTATTACTTAATAATATTTTTTATACTTAATGTACACAATTAAAACGTCATAATCAACAATACAGACAGACACCTTGCATGCCATCTTTATCGATATGAATGGTAAAATTATTTGAGAACTTAGCTATGAAAAGCTTTCTCATGCTACAAAAAGTTTATCAGTTCATCAATGTGTAAATAAATAAATAAATAATAATAATAAAATAAATAAACAAAAAATGCAGTTTAAAGAAATTCTATATGAATCAAATATGTGGCATAGGATACCCTGTGCTATACAGAAGGAAACGACATCATAGAATAATCATTATTACATTTATAAAAAAAGTCGCACGTCTGTCTGTGCCCTTTTCACGCAAAAACTACTGAACGGATTTTGTTGCAGTTTTCACTATTCGATAGGTTGATTCACTAGAAAGCTTCTCGAATATAAAAAATGGATCTATCATGTTTAGGAGCTGAGCATTAACAGTATAAGTGAATCAAGTCGGAGAAAAATTTAACCCCAGCGAGTTTTCATAGCGTATGCTGTCTAATCCGTCAGAGATATATCAAAAATGATGTAGGCAAGAATTGTGTAGAATAAAATTATCTACAAAAAAGCACAGCATATATCTATCTCTAGTATATAGTACTAATGCTAGGTACTAGCATTCCTCCCCCGGCTTCGCCCGTGGATATTTACGAACAAAATAAAATATACCCACCTACCCCTACTCCTACCCTTATCCCTACCCCTACCCCTGGATGGAAAATGGATCTATTTGCCTTAAGTAGGCCACACACTGGTCCGCCATCCCACCGAAAATTTCCCATTCCGGCCGCGCCGGATGATCTACGCGGACCGTTCGTTACAAGAATTAGACGAGTCTATGGTCGGTTTCGGTGGACCGTATACGGCGACGTGCCGGGGATTGGTCGAATGCCACCTTTATAGACTCAAGAACTACTGTGCCGATATACTAATTCACGGAGAAGGTTGCTTCGTCTCTTGGGGGTCGAGCAGTAACCAATTAGGTATGTTTCTATTCCTAGGTTTGAAATGAGAAACTTTTTTTTTCTTTCTTCACGGGTTGCCTTACAGCTCCCGAAACCGTATTACGGTTCCAGGGTACCCAGCGGAAGACCAAGTGTCCCTCGTTTAGGCGATGGTATTTGTGAGACTATACCTAACGAGTGGCAGTTCTGATATTTAGATGGAAAAGCTTCTAAGTGAGGTTTGTCGGATTATGTAGGTACATAAGTTTTTAATTAAAAACCCATTGGTACATGTCCGGGATCCGGGATCGAAACAGGAGCTACCAGACGTCCCCCCAGAAACAGCAGTAACAGTGTCCACTTTTTGCCAGTTGTCCATATTCAACAGAACAGGTGGCAAGCCCGTCGCTGCAGTATATCGAATCTACTCCCAACTCTACTAAACTGGTTTTGCTCGCCAATGTCTATAAATATACTGTTAAACGTTCCTCATGAATAAATCTATCAAATCTTGTAAACCGGAACAAAATCGGTTCAGTTTGCGGAGTAAATTGGACACAGATACAGTTAGACGATTATCTGGGACTCAAACCAGGGACTTTTGGTTTGGTATGCGTTAATCTTATTTTAAGTTTCTGAAATACTTCAGCACCCCATTGGATTATCTGTCATCTAATTAGTCCCTCGTCAAGCCAAATTAAATTTGTTCAAAGTTTGGTTAACGAATCACGTTACAGGCGTCCGCGCTTTTTCACATCATCACTGCATATTATAAAACCAAAAACAAAGTCCCTGCGTCTGTCTGTCTGTGACCTATTCACGCAAAAACTACTGAACGGATTTTGATGCGGTTTTCTTTATTAGATAGGTTGATTCACAGGGAAGGTTCACGAGTGTTCAATATGGACCTATCATGTTTAGGAGCTGAATATTAACTGTATAAGTGAATCAAGTCGGAGAAAAAGTTAGCCCCAGCGAGTTTTCATGGCATATGCTGTTTAATCCGTCAGAGATATAAAATGATTTTCAAAAAAGTCCACGGTAGCATACCTATATCTATCGCAAATAATTTTTTGTATTTATGTATGTAATTGTTGTAATCCCATATTATTTTTTATTTTATTATTTTAAAATGCTTGTTCAAATTATTTACAAGAAAATATACAAAAATTGACCGCTTCCCCCCCCCCCCCCCCTACACCTTATCTCAGTAAATACTGAGTCTAAAATTTTGAAAATAATAGAGAATATACTAAGGGCCTTTCTTATAATTTACAGGAAAACCTAAACGAAAAGTTGGCCAACTTTGCCAATTTTTATTATGTGAAAGTGAAGTTAGAAGTTAGAGGCAATTCTCGCGGCTCTGCCTGTGTCAAAAGGGAAATAACATAGAAATATATTTCAAGGATAACATTATTACCTTTAATAAAATCAAAATCTTAAAATAAATCCTTTAATGTAAAATATTATTAATATATTTATTATATGTGACAAAATAATATAGCCTTTACCTACTAAAAATACCGGTTTTTCGATAAAAACCGGCTCTTGGATCACCTTACCGATTACTTACATTTAGAGAAAATGAAATAATGCGTCGCGTCCCCAGAGTCTCTTTCCTAGATTAGAAATAATAATTCCCAAGCGTCCAAAATACTAATATTATAAAGAGGTAAAGTTTGTAAGTTTGTATGTAAGGGATAATCTCTCAAACTTCTGAACCGATTCCAAAAATTGTTTCACTAATAGAAAGCTATGATATCCCTCAGTAACATACGGAAAATATCCATGGACGAAGCCGGGGGCAGAAAGCTAATTTTATATACATTCTAAGGCACATTTAGGTAGCATCAAGTAATGCGGGGATTTGTCTGTTTATTTGGTGAGATGGGGAAAAAGGGGTCTATAGCGTAATGGACATTATTTCATTTTGGTAAGGTACTACTTTGTATAAGCTTAAAAGTATTTATTTTTTATTTATTACGCAGTTTGTCTTGTTTATTGCCATACTGGCCAGATTTGGCAAAGGCTACACAGTTCTTTTGCTAACCTTTTTCGAATTATAAAAAATTTAAACGAGATTTAAAAAAAATGTTGTCCGTTGGTAGAGTGTTGGACTTAAAACTTAAAAAAGAATATGAGCTTTAATCCACTTTTCATGTTTTAGAGGGCACGTAAAGTCGGTGTTCGTACGTATTCTAAACATAACACATCTGTTTAGTTACACATCAAGATGCAGCAACATGTTTTATATGGATTAAAGTATAAAGATCCGTTTTTGTTTGTTTATTTATATTCTCTGACATTAAAAGACCTAGCTCTCACCAACAAAAATCTCCCAAATTCCAGCACTCTTTTTACGTGACGGAGTTCTGTTCTGAGTTACAAAATTAGTAAGTTATGAACCCAATTGTCCAAGCCAATACTAAAACAAGCAATAGAACTTGATCGTCCACTATGCTGCTTCAGTTTTATTCCGCTCCATCAACCGAGTGCACGCTTCCCAGAAAAGCTTTTTAAAGTACGGAATATTTTAATATTTTGTTTTATAATAAATGTTTAAGGGTTGTAAATTAGTTTAATAATTGTGACTGTTTGATTAATTATAAGTGACAAGTGTTTTTGGTTAATATTAATTTTGTTAATATTTTAATTTGGTAAGTTTGCATTTAATTTCTTGAAGAGTATCGTTGGATAGTTCTAAAAAAATAACTGCGATTATGAATACTTTTTAATTTTAATTCTCATTCATAAAATAAAAGCTCTGAATTTAGCGCCGTATTGTGATGATAAGTAACTTTTATAAAAAAATAGTAAAAGATTTCCCGTGAGCTAGGGTCAAATTTTCATACGGTTGAATCGCGGCAAATTATTAATCTTCTCTAAATAAAATTTAAGAGACCAGCTTGTTGGGATGATTAGTACATGATACATGTAAACTTTTCCGATTTAAACCGAATTCTTTAAAATCTTACAAGTAAAAATGAAATGCTGTTTGTTGGTAAGTGTATCACTTAATAAAAACGAACTGAATTGAATGAATTTGGTAATTTATTTGAAATTGGAAATTCGGGAAAATCTGAAAGTGCTTTGTGTATGGGATTTTTGTATAAACTCAAGTTCCACGTGACTTTTTTGTATGTTTGTTGGTAATGAATTAATTCAAAAACTACTGAACCGATTTAAAAAAATATTTCACTAATAGAAAGCTAGAGCTAAGATATATCCCCGAGTGACATAGCCTATATTTTATATTATTCGAATATAACCACAGGCGGAGCCGGGGCGGAAAATCTAGTCGTAAATAAACGTATTTACGTTTATAAAAGTCCGTACCTATACTAAAACTCCAAATAATTACTCAAACCCTTTCATATTCAAATTTCACTCGTCAGGCTAAATTACCTCAATAATAAAAAAAACTGACTTAATTCCCTACACTTCCGCCATAAAGGTGACTATTAAAAAAACCCACTACACGCATCCCATAACAACTATTAAGAGTACCTTTAAAAGTGTTGAAATTAACATAACGTAGAAGCAATAATGTTTATTTAATGCCCGGACGCGTGATGAATTAATTAGAAAAAAACCTCGGCGGTGATTACAAATCATCAAAAAAAGGTTTGATACCTTTTGATGTCGCCGAAAGGTCGGTCGGTAAAATAATTAAAGAATCATTTAAAGCTATATTTAATACCTTTCCACAGACACCTGCTGACGATTTTGATACACTGGAGTTTCTATATCATAAAGAATGTGGGAATTTAAATAAGTAACTGTTTAATTCATGGCTATATTAAATACTTTATTAAAAATACTTGGGTGGCTATACTCGTTAAGAAAATAATGATCTACGATAATAAAGTGTTTTTTAAAATTAATAAACCTTTTAAAAAAAAGTGCACCGACTTTAAAAATTTGCACTGAAAAGTAAGAAATAATAAAAATTTCGTCGTAGAATTTGAAGACGGTTGGTGCCAAATTAGGATACAAAACTAAGTAAATATCTAAGAAGATAAAGATCTGTTCAATATTATCTATGTTTGTATGTACTGATGATCGTAGGTTCCTAATGAATTGTCTAGATTAGTGAATTTGGGAACTAAGTTGTTTCTAATTTGGCACCAACCGTCTTCAAATTCTACGACGAAATTTTTATTATTTCTTACTTTTCAGTGCAAATTTTTGAAGTCGGTGCACTTTTTTTTAAAAGGTTTATTTTACCCTTTTAAGTGATTTTGCTGCCTTGAGAGACAAATAATAACGCAACTAAAAAATATTGATGAAAAATTTAAAAAAAAACGCTGTGGATGTGATTTGAACCATGTGCTTGTGCATCCTATGATTCCCCATTACATTTAACCGCTAGACTATCGTCACGAAAATTGACAACTTCGTGTCAATAGCAACCGTTGCTAAGGCTTTTTCTGATACATAATTTTCAGCCGTAAACAGAAATTAATTACTGAATTTCTGAAAAACTACTGAACCGATTTTCGTCATATGTCTGTGAGATAATGTCGAGAAATTATAATGTCTTAAAAAAAATAAGTTGTCAAAATCGGTACTTATTTTATCGAGATATCAAGAAAAATGTACTTTTAAAGTCAGTTTTTTCAAAATTTCTGAAAAACTAATGAACCAATTTTTATGAGAGAAAAATGGGACCAATCCGGAAGAATTATCTGTCGATTATAAAAGAAACCATGAAAATCGGTTCACAATTGGCGGAGTTATCGATGTACATACATACATAAAAAAAAAATACGGTCCGAATTGAGAACCTTCTCCTTCTTTTTTTGGAAGTCGGTTAAAAATCGATCAGATCAGTAGAAGTTGCTCACATCCCTTCAACAACTAGAAAAGAGCTGATGATCTTCAAACGGCTGAACAGATTTTCTTGAATCATATTAGCTAAGTCACCTTTGAAACAAAAAAACTAAATCGAAAGCGGTTCATCTGTTTAGGTATACACACGTTAAACTTATAACACCCCTCTTTTTGCGTCAGGAGATAAAAATACACTTTTCTTTTTAACGCTTCTAGATTTTCTAGTTTTCCTTAATAAGTAGTAAGTAGGTTTTGATTTTGATATAATATGTCTCTGATTATAAAATCTATGTAAACTTGTTTTTAGATTTTTCGTTCGTCTCTCTGTCTGATCAGATTAGGCGCGTAAACGGCTGAATTCATTTTAATTATATCTATCTATCTATCATCACGCCTTTTATCCTACGAGTGTAGCTTTTATCCCAAGAGGGGAAGGCAGAGACAATCGAATGCCATTTATTACGATCCTGACATACCTCTTTCGCTTCTTTTATATTCATCATACCTTTCATACTGCTCGGCGATTGTGTGTACTTTTAATATTTCCATCGATCAATACATCTTTTACATGTTCAATAAAATTACACCTAGGTCGTCCTCTGCCAGAATTTTCTTTCACTTTAGCCATATAAAACTTCACGGGTTGCCTTACAACCGAAGATTTTTTTTAAACTATACCTAACGAGTGGCCAACTCTGTTGAGGTATGTAGATGGAAAATCCCCTTTGTACGGTTTCTCTGATAATAAAACCCATTGGTACATGGTCGGATGTGGGGATCGAGCCCGCGAGACTTCGCAGTTACTGTTGTGAGCCGATGTTTTACCCACTCGACCACCGACGCCAAAAAAAACATTCTTTCAAAACCTTCAAAAATCATAGTCTCTTTTATATTTTGTCTTTATCATTTGTAGATGGCTTAATTTTTAAGTAGGTACTTTAAATATTTATTTTCAAAACAAAAAGTGCCAATATAACATAATATCTTCAAGCTTTTAACGGCACGCAAATTCATTTCTCAGTAGTACACACAATTACATAAATATACCAATTGCAGCCACAATAATAATAACTAAAACGATTCAACGTAAACAAGTTGTAATAAAAAAAATATACAAAGAAACCTTCGTCGTATGTACTTTGACACAATAGCAATAAAAACATTATTTATTAATGTAACCATG
Source organism: Nemapogon koenigi (assembly GCA_963924495.1). NCBI lineage: Eukaryota > Metazoa > Arthropoda > Insecta > Lepidoptera > Tineidae > Nemapogon > Nemapogon koenigi. The sequence continues at coordinate 7,669,874 of OZ004647.1, read as the reverse complement.
CGTTTTGAATACATTTTTATCATGCCATCAAGGGTTGTAAATTTTAATCTCAACAAATATTTGCTGTTTTGCTGCCTGGTTAAGTCTCATTCCTATATCGTGCGATATGTGGCTGTGAGACCCCCCCCCTTTAGGTAGTAACCTTAATAATATATGTCATTGATAGTAGGGTCCAGCCCGGTCTACAGATAGATGTCGCTGGTATAAATGTTTCACTGGCCTCTTTTGTTATAAGATATCATAGCATGTCGGTGACGCGAACCCATAAGATTTTCCCCTACCAAAAATCGCTCAACGCGCCTAAAGAAGTTTTAGCTATTAGATATCTGTAAAAAGGCGTACCTGTTATCCTAGATTCTTGACTAGACTATCCGAAATAGATGGTTAACTACCTAGTCAATTATTATTTTTAAATATCGAGTCCTAAAAATACACAAAATATGGTTATACGAATAATAAACGAATAGAAAGATGCTCACACGCTAGTCTGTTGATTTCACTCTTGTTCAAATACAAAAAGGCCCAACAATAAAATTTAAATTTTCTATGTCGAATCTTGTAAGTCGAACACACACACATTATACAGACATAAAACATTCAGTATTATTTATATACATATTACCATAAATGTTGAATTTACATAAACGAATGTAAAAGCTACTAAGAATGTCTAGAAGAAAAATATCTGATAAAATCAGTAAATCTCAGTTGTTATTCCCAAAAGCCTAAAGACAAAAGAGTTATAAACCTGACTACAAATTTTTTAAGCAAGTCTTTTGAACTAAGCATTTCGACACCTCTATAAAGAAATCGCCAAAAGATTAGTAGAGGTGTCCGACGATCAAAGAGCTGGCTCATATTTGGCTCAAAGAATCAGCATCGCCATCTAAAGTGGCAACGCAGCCAGCCTTATGGACACTCTCTAATTTTTTTTATATAGGTTTATTTGTAAATATAGCATATTTTATTGTATTTTTCTGGTCATAATCTATATAATATAAAAATTGAGCAATTCGATATGTAAATAATTTGAATATTTTTGATTTATATGCAGTAGTTTTTTTATAATAAATTTTCAAAGTTTAGCAGACAAATGGCGATGGCAGGGTCACATGTCGTCTTCTCTATATAAAAATAACAAAGTTTTCGCATTTATATTTTAATCATTATCATCTATCATAAAGTAAAATCTACGTCTAGAGAATATACTAAAAATTTAAGCAATTCATCTTTTCGACAGCAGTTATTCTTCGAAGTGTTTGACACAAGTTATGAGGTCATAAATCCGACAAGCTGGCCCAAAGGTCAATTTGCTTATCTCATTTTAATACACTACTTTTTATAAAACAGGTGTATGTGCAATATGACCAAATGTATTTATAGAAGATACTAGCTGATTGCCCACTACTTCGTATGCATTGTATTATGAATACAATGCACCCTCTTAGGTAGGTAGCGTGATGTTATATAGCCTATAACCTTCCTCGTGAACCACTCTATCTAATGGTACCAACAATAACAAAAATCGGTCCAGTAGTTTTTGAGTCTATCGAATACGAACCAACAAATATTGTTTTTTTTTTGTTGGAATTTAGAATGCCATGTTCAAGTTAAATATTTGTGGCCCCAACCCAGGGCCAGCTACATATTATAAAACAAAGTTCCCTAACGCGTCTGCTGTATGTCTGTCAGACCAGGCAAAAACTACTGAACGGATTTTGTCGCGGTTGTCACTATTAGATAGTTTGATTCACCGAGTATTAAACATGGACCTATCATGTTTAGGAGCTGAGTATTATCAGTATAAGTGTATGAAGTCGGGGAAAAAGTTTTTATGGCGAACCCGTAAAAGATATAACAAAATGATGTACACAATTTTTTCAATTGTGTCGAATTAAATGGTTTACAAAAAAGTCCGTGATAGCATATTAAGTTATTAGATATTCAATGACAAGTAGGACAAGGGGAGCGGTCAATTTTAGTAAAGTTTCTTTAATATAATTTAAATTTTAAAAATTATAAAAAATAAATATTTGTATTTCTTATAATATTGTATTTCATTTGATATACAGTCACATGCTGTACGTGAAAAAAAAATGTTTTTTTTTTAAATTTATTCCGCAAAATTGAAATTCGATTATTTACGCTATACTTCCGTGATTGGGTCATCAAAGTCTACATTATGTTTCAAATTTAAACTTTTTTCGTAAAGCAGATTCGGAGAAAATGATCTGTGACAAACAGACAGACAGACACAAGAGTGATCCTAAGGGTTCCGTTTTATCATCGGATGTACGAAACCCTAAAATATAAATCATAACAACGTAAGAAAAATAAATCTAGCCAGAATAAACATTTTTTACACAACAATATAAAAACCTTAAATCTAATCTAAACATTAAAAATAACTAAATAAACCAGGTCCGCGTAGAATTGTGGCAAGAATACTGGCTGGATTTCCTCGCTGAATCGCGATGCTGATTCGTTGAGCGAGGAAGGAGCCAACCCTCTTGTCAACAGAAGAGATGATCGGTCGAGGGGATATATATCTTTAATAAACTTTTTGTCATTTGAACCTAGAGTTTCTACACCAAACGGCACAAAATTTAAATACTCACATACCTATTATTGTTCCACTGAAATACTTCATAACATGCGTGACAAATGGTGTTTGGTATATAATAAATTATCGCTTATAGGTAAAATCTGGTAGTAAAAGCGAGTAATTTACGATTTCTTCTTACTGCTTATGTTTTAAAGGAAATACTAAGGGCTATTATGGTATCAATGTCCACATTTAGCAAGTTGACCATATTTTCAGAACAAATCAAATCAAATCAAGGTACCCTTGAAATAGTCAATTAGAAATGGCGGTCCACAGCGCGACGCACCTTGTATTGACTCGCCATGGTTAACTTTCTTGGGAAGAATAGTGCAGTGGTTTCCCCTTGCCTTCTGCACCAGACATTTTGGGACTATTTAGGTCTTCAGGCTCGCTGTAGCCTCTTCCAGTCAGTTGCCAAGCTAGGTGTATGGTTATACCGCCATTGCTCGGTCGCCAGAGCCTCGTTTGTTGTCTAGCAAATTGCTATGTCAAATACAAATCTGAAAATATAAGGTCACTAAAGTACAATTACAATTTAAAAATGTATAATTATTGAACAGAGATAGCCTACCAGAAGAAGATATCCCATAATAACTTTTGATAGTTGGAAAAGTGTACATATATAGGTACCTATTTATCATCACGCCGTTTATCCCAAGAAGAGTAAGCAATCAAATACCATTTGCTACGATCCTGGCATACCTCTTTCGCTTCTTTTATATATGCGTCATACCTTTCATAACACATTGCCTTCGATCTATACATTTTTTAATGTTCAATAAAAGTACACCTAGGTCGTCCTCGGCCAGCATTTCCTTTTGTTTTGGATGCAGATGTGTGTGCAAACCAGCTTTATGTGCTCTATATAACAAAGCATAATAGCAAACGAGAATATAGGGCGGAAGTTTGTTTATAGAATTTAATTGCAATAGCATTAAAATAATTGGCCAAGTTGCAAGTATGACCGCGGGCTGAGGGTACCTACCGTACCATTTTTTCGATCAGAACTTTAAGACAGGATCGTTTAGGTTTTTCTGTAAACTAGGTATAAGAATGGCCCTATTTTTTCAAAATTTTAGACTAAGTAATTTCAGAGATAAAAGTGGGAACGGTCAATTTCCGTATATTATCTTTACTATAATTTACGTTGACAGGTGCCATAACAAAAAATATTTACTGTTATATTTTATTATTTTAATTTATACTTATATATTTTTAAATCACTTTAGTAAATATAGTAAGAAATCAACACGCCTATAATTAATATATATATTTGACTAAAATTACTACCTAAATTTGATTTCAAGATGATATTATACCAAGTTATCAGTGAACAAAACTTCAAGATATACATAAGAATATCATGAATACTAGCTCAAGTAACGGAAATATAACCAGCAAAACTCTACTTCCACCAGACATTGCTTGTCCGCACTGCAACCGTAACTGTAAAGGGACAAGGGGACTCAAAATTCACGTCGGTAAAATTCACCCAGAACAACGACACAGTGAAGATTTTCTTAACATCATCTCTGCTGCGACGAACCTATCACAAGTACCTCAGACTAGAGACGTAGATTTCAGTAAAGTGCTACAAGAATTAAAATGTAATGTTCCAGTGATTCGACGTATACCTCGCGGTGCAAGGGAGACTGTGGCAAGGAAGCTAACGGCAGCCATTGATAAATGCATCGCCGATAACTCGGTTGCCACTTGGCAAAACCTTTTTATGTTTACATATAACATCCTACATGTAAACAGAAGCACAAAGGAATCGTCTTCACTTACTTCAAAAATCAAGAAAAATACACAAAATAACAATCCTAACTTTGCAATAGAAAATATTGTAATTACTGAGAAACGGAATAAACAATATTCTATATTTAGAGCAGCGGAACTAAAGATTTACGATGGTGATGTACGTGGCGCATCGAGACTTCTTTCTTCCACAGACAGTTTGGCCCCAACAAACAATTCCACTCTGATTGAACTAAAAAACAAACATCCCAAGCCTAGCCGAATACTTATTTTTCCGGATGCACCAAAACCGTCTGATAATTTCGTGCATGCAACCATCGAGAACACTCGCAGTGCAATTTTGTCGTTTCCCTGTGGCTCAGCTTCTGGAATTGACGGACTTACGGCGCAACATCTCAAGGACTTAATAGGGGTCAAAATGGGTGACGCAGGATCCAAATTATTATCTTCCCTTACAAATTTAATGAATGTCTTATTAGCTGGCCAAGTAATCATTGATTTTTTACCATATCTTTACAGTGGTTTTTTAATTGCCCTCAAGAAAAAGAGTGGAGGAATCCGTCCAATTGCTGTTGGTTGTACTCTTCGACGTCTAGCATCTAAAATTGCCTGTTTTAAGGTAAAAGACTTAGTAGGTGAGAAACTACGCCCTGTTCAGCTGGGTTTTGGCACCAAGGCTGGCGCGGAGAGTGCCATTCACGCAACCCGTACTTTCCTTAAAAACAATATTACGGCAGAAACTCTTATCAAAATCGATGTAAGTAATGCCTTTAATTCTATTGAGCGTGATTCTTTACTTACAGCAGCAAAAACAGACATTCCTGGAATATTTCCTTATCTTTGGCAAGCCTATTCACAACCATCTAAATTATTCTATCATGATGTTGGATTGATAGATTCTAATGTAGGTGTTCAACAGGGGGATCCCTTAGGTCCACTACTCTTTAGCCTGGCAATTCATCCAATAATAAAAGATATTAAAAGCCTTCTGAATACTTGGTATTTGGATGATGGTACCCTAGCCGACACTTTCGACCAAGTTTCCAATGACATCATTCAGCTAAAGGAAAATTTAAAGTCATTAGGTCTACAACTAAATTTTTCCAAATGCGAATTATACATTTTGCCACATGTATCTGAAATAAGAAAGAGAGAAATTTTATCTGAGATTCAATCAATTGCCCCAAACATCACTGTCATTAACGATTCTAATCTGATGTTATTAGGTGCCCCTCTAACCACAGAGGCAGCCACAATGTTTATAGACGAAATATATAAGAAATTAGAATATTACTATGATAATCTCTGCCACATGCAACCACATATAGCCATGTACCTTCTTCGTTTTTGCTTTAATATTCCACGACTCACATATTTTCTTCGATGTAGTCCTCTTTTTAAAAAAGATCTAACTCCACTCGATAATTTAGTGAAATCGTGTTTAGAAAAAATTCTAAATTTATCTTTCAATGAAACCACTTATACACAAGCCTCCCTACCTATAAATTTAAGTGGCATCGGGATCCGTCGTTTTTCGGACATAGCCCTGCCAGCCTTTCTTGCCTCTGTTCATGGCAGTCACGAGCTCATCGAAACTTTATTAAAAAATTCTATGAGGGACGTTGAGCCAGATTGCATGGGGGAGGCATATGAGTGCTGGAAAGTACTATGTCCGGGAACTAACAAACCTGCCAAATTAGATAGTCAATCTTGCTGGGACTATCCTCTTTCAAGAATAACGCTCAATAGAATTATAGCCGCTAGTTCTGAATCAGACAGGGCGAGAATTATAGCATCCTGTGAACTGGAATCAGGCGCATGGCTAAAAGTGTATCCTTCACAAAATTTAGGCACACTCCTAGACAAAAATACTCTGCGAATTTGTGTGGGGCTACGCATAGGGGCACAGCTGTGTCAACCACATTTATGTGTATGTGGTTCAAATGTTGAGGCTAATGGACACCACGGCCTATCCTGTAGAAGGAGCGCCGGTCGAATTCCAAGACATATAGCAATAAATAATATAATAAAACGTTCTTTGAGTTCGGCTGACACTCCATGTCTACTAGAACCCCCCGGCCTTAGCCGGTCGGACGGCAAAAGACCGGACGGCATGACCCTGGTGCCATGGTCTCGAGGCCGCGCTCTGGTGTGGGACGCCACATGCGTGGACACGCTGGCTCCAAGTCATGTCGCCGCCTCCTCCAGCTCTGCAGGTGCCGCAGCTTCTGAGGCGGCACATTTAAAAATTCAAAAATATTCCTCGCTGCTAGATCACTTTGAATTTCTTGCTTTTGCGGTTGAGACTCTTGGTCCGTGGTCATCAGACTCCAAGAAGTTTGCTGATAAAATTGGTAAACTTCTCATCGAAAAGTCTGGTGATCACCGAGCTAAGAGTTTTTTCATTCGCCGCATAAGCTTGGAGATTCAAAGGGGGTAACGCAGCGAGTGTTCTTGGCACGATTGGATTGTCTTCAGAGCTGGAGGAGGTATTCTATCTTTGATTCCTCCATCCTTTTTCTTTTTATTTTTAGTTTTAAGGTATTTAAGGTTTTTGTTTTAAGGTATTTAAGGTTTTTAAGATTTTTAATGTATATTTTAGATTTTTGTTTGTAATGATATACTATCTCTATAATTTAAACTATGCATTTCAAAATTATAAAACAAAATACATAAATTTGTATTCCTTGTAACATTTGAATTCCAAAATTAACCTCCAAAATCGAAACTCAATTATTCACGCGATACGTCCTTAGATTGGGTCTATATACCAAGTTTCAACATATTTCGTCCAGTAGATTCGGACAAAATAAGCTATGACAGACGGACAGACAGACACAATATGAATGATCCTATAAGGCTTTTATTTTTTCATCGGAGATGTTCGGAACCCTAATAAAGCCGTTTTCAAAAGAGTCATCTTAATTACTTATGAAATATCGCACACATCTTCACGGCCTTAAACCTGCCCACTTTTTGCCAGTTTGTCTATATTAAACAAAACAGTGTGTCACTTCTTTAACAGACGGAGCTGTTATTTATAGAATAAGTGCGTTTACGTGCCCTGCAAAACAGAAGGCGATTAAATTAAAATTCTTTAATAAAATTGGTGCTTAGCATTTATGACAACGTGATTGAGAATTGAACCCGGGACCTCCCTACCAATTAGGCTTTTAAAAGTTGAAATTGTAATACTGACAGTAAAAAAAAAGGTGGCCGTCACGGGACGTGTCAAGTATATCTACAATAGATAGGCGCATTCAGTACACACCAATGTACACACACTCACACGGAGAAGCAACTAAGTATATAGTATACGCGTCACGCACACACAAGGGGGTAGAGAGCGGCGGGGGAGAGGGGGCATGACGGCAGTCTTAGCCTCAAGGCGCGGCAATAGATGTGTTACGCATCAAAAGAGAAAAAAATAATATAAACAAGGCGCGGCGCGTCCTTGCCACCTAGACGAATTTAGCAAATCACAGTGTGCACAATAAACCTCAAATGAGACAGGTTTGTGGGCGATATAATCATAATACACAAGAAACAAGAATTTATCTACAAAATCAATGTCGGTTTTCATTAACTAAGTAAATATCAGAAAGGCTTACGGTTCCAGGGTACCCAGCGGAAGACCAAGTCTCCCTCTGGTTTCGGGAGCTGTAAAGCAACCCGTGAAGAAAGAAAAAAAAAAAAAAAAGAAAAAAAAAAAATATCAGAAAGGCCACATTCATCTTAAATACATAATTATTTGATCCGTAACAATGTCTACATTCAAATCTTCTTGGGACGTGACAGACGCATAAGCTATTTTGTAAGAAAATGTACGAAAATATATAAAAGTTAAATGAACTGTATTTGAATCATATGTAGAGTTTGCAGATTTAGCAGATATAGCCAGAACCCAAGAAAATTTTTGCGTCATCTTAAATACATATTTGATCCGTACTTGACTTTAAGGTTACTTTGAGGTGTTTTGAGTCACATCACATCACACTTCTAGCACTTGTATTAAGAGGATGTATAGAGCTAAATGCGAGTTTTATGATGCGTAAAAGTACATGATCCACTGCAGTGACCATAATAAAAAAATATATGTGATATTCTTGAGGTTATGCGTTATGAAGATACTGTGTTCAAAACATAATACAACTATATTGATTCGATAAAAAAAATCACGAATGTACCTCTAAAAAAATATTTTACTGTCTAGAAACAGTACTAATATGCATGCAATGATTCTGATTTTTTGACAGATTTTTTACCTAGCAATATACTATCGTAATACTGTTCTATTTTTTAATTAAATTTTCAGCAAGTTCCTTTATTCTCATTTTCGAGATTTTATGTACGCACTGCAAGCGTGTGTGCGTAAGCGCTCGTATACCGACAGTACGGCTGCAGCCTGATGCTATATATTTTTAGTGGCAGCCACGTCGTTTGGTGTGTATGTGTACCCGCGTGGTGGGGGCGGTGCCATCTCTCAAGGTCGTTGGCTCTATACAGTGTCTTAAGGCGCTTAGTGTCGCCAATGACCTTGGCCATACAAACGGTCACCGAGCGCTGTCCCCGAATAACTTTCGAAATTGACATATTTTTGATAGGTATATAATGTTAATTGATTTATATATAGGTAGGTACTTTGTTGTGTTTAAAGTTTAACGTGGTATTTATTTTTAGGCATATAATTATTTCCAACCGTCATAGCCGTTTAAGAGCAGTAGACAAATAAAGCCAAAAAACACCATTCCATTACTATTATTGAAGTTTTGCTCTCACAAAAATATCTTCTAGAATTGATAATTACCTACTACATAATTTTTACAAGCATTTTAGTCCATCAGTAAACGAGGAGTAGTCTGTCGAAAATGCTCATTCCAGCGGATTTGAGGATACTAATCACTTTAATATCCTCTCGTACGCAACCGTCCAACTCACCCTTATCCTTAGTCGCCCTGTTATTCGAAACCTGTTATGAACATTGGCACTTTCCGCGGTAGACGGTGTAATATGCTCTGTCTTCCTCGAAAACAAGATTTATAGGTTTAGGTTTGTGTTAAGTTATAATTTCATCAAAGTATTTATCTATATGATTTTATTTGTAAATATTTTCAGCATGTCCTAAAAAAACATTTAAATTGGTACCTTTATTAGCTATCATTCACATTTTCAGATTATTTGACATATCGTTTAAAAATGAATACTTATCCAAAATCGATAAACAAGAGTTTTATTTAAAAATTATGACAATATATGCACAATCCTTGAATATTTATCTTCTACATTTTATTAACATGTTTTCTTATATGTATAAATCAAACACATTACGTACCTATGAATAATGAATTAAATTTTATGTTAGGTAGGTAGGTTATTAATAAATAGGTATCCAGACAAAATATTTTCAAATAACCTACAATGAACATATTTACACAACAAAAAAAAATCTTCTTCTTCTTCTTCTTCTTTTTTATTATGGCTCCACCAATGTTCATCGGTGATTTGCCAATGTCAAGTATTATAGCCTTTATAGTGTATATAGCCGGTAAATCGGTATTTAAGATAATCCCGCCGACCGTGATATGTCTTATTAATCACTGATTAATCACAACCATCACAAATGATTTATTTTATTTCTTCAAATTCATATTTTTGTGATTTTTGTGATCAAGTTTTTGGCTTGGAAGGCAAAAACAACAAATGGAAGGAGTACGTACCAATTACGCCTGTTCTTCTCGATTCAGCCAGCTGGCTATCAACAATGATATAGTATATCATTGGCTATCAATCTGTGTATAGTGTCTGCCGACGTGGAGCCTTTATCGCACGCTAGATTACACACTTTTAGGACAGTCAATTTAGATTTGTCTTAACGTCGCGGACAAATTCTCGACGCGACACGAATCTCGGTAGTACTTACGAAGTAATTATTATTTAATCTATGGTAGTACAGGAGTGCTATGCAGGAGTGGGTAGACGGAAAACGGACCGAAAGGTATATTTCATTAATAAGTACCATACAATAATAATTCAGCAGTTTTCTTAAATGTAAACACAATTCTCTATTTTGTTTTTAATTTATTTTAAACCCATGCGTTGGAATGTTGCCTTAAAAAGGTTTTGTTTATTTATACACTTCCCGAACACAAAACGTAGTGAGACTAATCACAAATGTGTACCCACATTTCATAGATCTCTAATGTGGTAAATAACGTCTTCATTCATGCTGACTTTTGTTTATAGTTCTATGGGTATGTTTCATCTATTGTAAAACTTTGTAAACATTATGATCATTCACCCGCGTCCGTGTGGTCCTTTGAATATATTTTCTATGCTAGTAAACCAAATTCGTGATAGCCGTTTTTTTTTTCACTAAAATCTTATTTGTCTCAAACAAATTAGGAAGTAGGTATGCAAAAAAAAAATTCCAGCTGCAAAACCGGCTTTGCTCGGAAACAACACTTTATAGTCGTGTATGGATACGGGTTAGGGGGCATCCATTAATTACGTGAACTCAAAATAGGGGGGGGGGGGGAGGAGGGGTCCAGTAAAATCTCATCTTAAACTAAGGGGGGTATAATTGAAAATCTCACGTCACCTTTAAAGCAATTGCTTTTCAGATAATATAGATTTTTTTTTTCTCTACTTGAAATGTCTCCTTTTGCCCGCTCAAACATCTCATAGTTTAAAACATTTATTTTAAGAGTAAGAAAAAAAGTAAAAAAGAAACATTAGAGTTTTTAAATCCCTCTAAATCTCACTCAATCTCACCAAGGAGACGGGGGGAGTCTAAATTAGAAGAAATAATGCCCCCTTAGCTGTCAATGGCGGATTCATTTTGAACTTAACGGCAAACATATCTAGGTACTAAATCCATAAAATTAACTAAACTAAAAAACTAAATAGGTACGGCACAATCAATAATACTAAGTTCGTAATAACTAAGACTTTTTTTCTAAATTAGTAAAGTTGTGTGTAAATTATAGGTTCATTATAATGTTAATAACGTAAAACATAAATCTTTTTATTTTAAGAATAACATTATTTTGTTAACCTTGACCCCGCACCAACCGCTAGAGCCTTGATTTGGCATTCCTGACCAACTACACGAACTATATGAGTATAGACTATAGAAGCTTATCTCCGATTTCAATAAAATCGAACAACTAAATGGAACTTGAAACGTAAAACCGCCAAGTCCGGTACAATAGATACTTATCATAACAGGAAAAATATTTTGAAATCATCTTACTGTACTTTAGAAAGAAATAATCTATGCATCGAAGTGATATAGTTGATGATGTCATCATCTCTTTTTAAATCAATTTGATCCCGGCCATGTAAGGACCAGTGGGTTTTATGTACATAATCCGACGAACCACACTTAGAGGCTTTTCCATCTAAATATACCTCAACAGAACTGGCCACTCGTTAGGTATAGTCTCACAAATACCATCGGCTAAACGAGGGAGACTTGGTTTTCCGCTGGGTACCCTAGAACCGTAACACGGTTTCGGGAGCTGTAAGGCAACCCGTGAAGACAAACCACACTTAGAGGCTTTTCCATCTAAACCACTCGTTATGTATTATCTCACAAATACCATCGGCTAAAAGAAGGAGACTTGGTCTTCCGCTGGGTACCGATAACACGGTTTCGGGAGCTGTAAAAACATAGATACTCTTTTTTAAATTTGCCTATATAATTATATATTTACACAGAAAAGTGCAAAACGTTGTCACAAGTCACATCTCAAACCTTTTTAGGGTTTCGAAGGTAAAATTCGTTTCAACATACAAAACCTACATGTTAAATGTAACAAATCGTTCCGTACATTTTATTAATGAAGCTGTACAAACACAAGTAGGCGATGAGGTCAGTAGTACTAGCGAACAATAGTGCTATTGATGATTTTGGATGTTAATCAAAATGTTGAAATCCAGTCAGCGGCTAATAATTACGACAATTAATCTTGGTCACTAAGCGATACCTATTTTTTTTGCAAATTAGTAACACTGACTGGCAAAATAATTAGCAAAATGGTTGGAAATGACGCGACGCGAATAGATTTCATTCCTCGGACTTCATTTCGAGGTTTTCAGAGGAGTTTAGGGTCAAAGGCACCGGCAATAAATAAACCAAGACTACAAAAAATTTACATTCTTCGGCCACCTACACTTATGACGTGGACTTCCTTCATACTAGCTTTTCGCCCCAGCTTTGTCCGTGAAACCCATATTAACTTTCATTTCCTATTATGGTCTGACTTCATACAAAAATTCCATAGAAAAAAATTTTATTTCCCTTTAAACTATTACGAAAATTTTTAAAAATCAAGTGATGCGTCGAACAGCATTTAATTTTTATTTAACCATTGATATTTAATTAATTGTCCTGTCAATTTATTTAGACATTATGTAAGTGAACAACAATTATATTACGTATTCATTGATTTTTTAGACGTATCCGGCTTCAAAATCAAATGAGTCACAACTTACTCAATCAATGATGTTACAATGAAGAATTCTGTCAACACCCACACCGAACTACTGTATGGACAAGTGAAGAGCATATAAGTAGATACGGGAGCATGGATGGACCGTAGGATGCGCGTCTACCTGGCGCTGATTTTCATACTAATGTTTCAAGCAGATGTATCTACCTTAACATCAGGAATAGAAGGTAAAGGTTTTATTAAATAACCCACTGGTAACAATTACCATATTTAGTCAGTAGCCCATGGCAAGTTGACAATTTGAACATTATAGTGTCTGTAGTTCTAGAATAGTTACTCAATAATTTTAGCTGATACGAGATTACAAACAATCATTAGAATTTCGCTAATCTCGAAGTTGTGGAGTGAATGCCGTTCAAATCGTTTTTTTTTCACGGGTTGTCTTACGGCTCTCAAAACCGTGTAATCGGTCATAGGGTGAGTATGGTATTTATAAGGCTGTACCATGAGTGACCAGTTCTGTTAAGGTGGTGAAGTGAGACTGGAAAAGCCTCAAGTATGGTTTGTCGGATTATGAGTTTTTTTAACGGGTTGCCTTACAACTCTCGAAACCGTGTTATCAATTTTTAATTTAAATAAAGTCATTAGCATTACATTACAAAGTCATCTCGATTTTGTGGAGTGGATGCCGTTTGTACTTTACTTTTTATTTCAAAAAAAGCAATTAGATTTCAAATCCAAAATTTAAATTCTTCAAATTGATTAGGGACAAAAAAAAAGAAACAGTTATTTCTGCCATTGTGTATAATGTCTCCGACTGAACTGAACTGAACTTCCCGACCAAATTGATAAGCCCAGTTTTATATATTTACAGGTCCGATAAACAATCAAGCCGCTTTAGAAAATGGGAATGTGGTTCTAAAATGTAATATATCAAGTAATTTGAAAGGAGATGAACTTATGTTACTTGTATGGTATAAAAACGAAACTCCTATATACAGGTTTGTGCATATATTATTGAGGAGCTGAGTTAAATTAATAGACTGAGCCCATCACTAAGATTCTTCTAGATAAATCAAACTTCCAGGTAGTGGCTGCAGAGAGAAAATTATAACTATCTTTCGTGTTATCAGGCAATTTCAGTTTCAAATTCCTATTCTATTTCAATGTGCAAAATTACGTTTAGTTATCAGCAATTTGAATGTAACCAAAATGTATTCATTTTCGGTAGAAATGCAGTAATTTGTATTGCAGCTTCCCATAAGTGTAAATGTTGGCTAGTGTTCTATAGAAACTAAACTTATTTATATTTTACCGGATAATGATGGAAATGTGAAGACTTTGTTGGAAGTTTTTTCACGGGTTGCCTTACAGCTACCGAAACCGTGTTACGGTTCCAGGGTGCCCAGCGGAAGGCTGTAAGGCAGTCTCCCTCGTTAGCCGATGGTATTTGTGAAGATATACCTAACGAGTGACTAGTTCTGTTGAGATATATTTACAACGTGCATATGTGCATACGTGTAAAAACCTCTTAGGTGTGGTTTGTCGGATTATGTATATATTTTTTTAATTAAAAAACCCATTGTGATCTGCCTAGTTAATACCAGACGTCTACCACTCAGCCACCGACGCACCCTAAATTCTATCTAAATAAAAAATACCTAAACAATCACGAATTTCTAATCATAGTAGACTATTCATACCAGCGCCTACAGTTCATACTGGCCTAGTATCCTTCCTTGCGAAATTCCTAGGACGATTGCAATGATTAGGAAAGGATTTCGCAATCATTCAGGATTGGCAAATACTAAGCTCCCATTCGTTTCTTTCAGTTACGACGCCCGTATTGGCAGCGAGTGGTCGAGCGACACATTTAATATTGGTGAAAGATTGCATTCCCACTTGCAAGCTGTACCATCAGAACTTCTTATACAGAATTTGACGGTAGATGATGAAGCAATTTACCATTGCAGAGTCGATTTCCTAGTTGCGCCTACAAAAAATACTGCAATTAATCTTACTGTTGTTGGTATGTAGTATCCGAGGCCAATCTTCTATTAGGATAGGCAGAGACGATGTACCTCCCCTCCATTCAATATGCTTCGTCTATAAAAAATTTCAGAACAATGCTCGCTCATCCATTTCGTCGTAAGAGACCATGTTTCTAACAACGTAAATTATGGGATTTTTTAACAGGCCCATACATTTTTATGATTTTTTTTATTTTACATATTACTACTTATAAAAAGTTTCATGTAAATAGCTGTCTACTGGGAGGGAGAGTACCCAACAGACTGGCTGTATTGCCTCGCAGAATGGCAATTTCTTTGACAGAAATTAATTATAATAATTTCATACTATAATTTAAAACTTAATTTAGATATAATTTATTAAGTCATCCTGATTTACTTACTTAGACCTTAGAGTTTTTGGAGTCAGACTTTTTAAGATAATAATAGAAAACAAATCTTCTTTTTCAGTTTTACCAAGTCAACCATTCTTTCTGGATGAGTCTGGAAACAAAGTAGAAGACAAGATTGGACCTTACAACGAGGGAGATACTGTAGTACTGAGCTGTTTTGTTATTGGTGGTTAGTATTGTTTATAAAACTTTAGGACAAGTATTACTAAACCTACACATACACAGGCACGTAACCTAGCTACAAAATGAAAGACTGAAAGGACTGACTGAATGCAAGATTGAGATTGATAAAGAAGTGGAAGAAATAGTTAATGAGTAGGAATCATTGATATAAGAATAAGTACACAAGGAAAACTTAGCTAACAGCGCCACATACACATTACTAAACAAATATGTATTTGTTTCGGTAGCTGTAAGGCAACCCGTGAAGAAAAAAAATGTATTTGACTAAACAGGGCAAAGTAGCCATCCATAATGCATTGCATGGAAGTAAAGCATGGGTGTGTATGGAAGGGCAATCATGAAAGTAGGATAATTGCCATGGGATGAGAACGTTGAGAATAATGTATGGGGTAAGTCTCAATAAACTCTTTCGGATGCTGTATTAATCGTCCAAATCGACCGTTTTGTTACAAAAACTAATGACCCGATTTAGACGTTCATTACGGCGTTTAAATTCATTCACCGAGACTTAGACTTGATTAAATTTTGAGATAAATGGATCCAGCAGTTTACGAGATAATATGTAATAAAACATGATTACATCTGCGAACTGGCAAGTTTACAAACACACACACTACACACGGACGTCCACCCCAAGATGGTCGGAATAGAGGAATCTTCAATTATCATAGCTGAAAAAAAAATGGAAATAAGAAGTACCCGATATCGAAAAAATGAGGTGTGAGTAGTGTGCCAGGATCGTGGCCAGTATCCACTGTCTCTTCTATGACATAATATGGCTAAACGGAACTAAAGAACAATTTTTTGGCATAATTAAATTAACATAATATTTATCATCATTGCATCTTACAGGTAGACCAGCTCCTCGGATAAGCTGGTACTCTGGAGATACTTTGATTGATGTATCTTATGGTGCGAGCGAAACCCCTGGAATAAATGAAAACGTACTTAATTTGCTTTTAACACGAGAACACACATCACCACTGTCATGTCGGGCATCTAATAGCGCATTGACTCCACCTGTTATTTCAAGATTACAAATAGAAATATACTGTAAGTATTTTTTGTTCACCGTTTGTTAGAAGTATGTTCAGTACTCCTCGTACAGCAATTTTTTTTAAATTAACACAGAGGAATAGCAGACCTGCTAAATTTTAGTCCAGACAGTCAGGAGAATTCATTGAACCGTTTACTTCTGATTTCAACGCCTATTGAACGGTGAGCGGATTAGTGGCCTGCTACTGTTTAGTCATCTTGTGGTACCAAATATCCGCGTGACGCGGAATTCAGATTGAACCGATGTAGTTTGTGGAATATAATTACTTGAATCGCATTACATTTATACTAATATTATAAAGAGGTAAAGTTTGTAAATTTAATGCAGGGGGTAATCTCTCAAACTACTGAACCGATTCTAAAAATTATTTCATGAATAGAAAGCTACCATATCCCTAAGTAATAAGTAATGCTATATTTTATTTTGTTCGAAATTATCCACGGGCGAAGCTAGAATATAAATGAATAGCTATTAGCAATTTGGCGTCATTGAAACAGAAATTAATTAAGAAAAAAACCCTTTTAATTTTAGTGCCAGCTGAAAACGTATCAATATCATGGATACAAAGTGTAGCGAATAGTACATTACAAGTTGGTCAAGTGGCTGTAGCAAAATGTACTGCTAAAGGATCATATCCGCAACCCGACATTATCTGGTCTCTAAACCAGAAACATTTAGTTCCACGATCTCACCAGGTATTTTTGCATATATTACATACAAATTGTACGCCTTAAAACCACAAAGATATCTTCAAAGAGATACTCGTTACAATCAGAGATAAGACAGAGGTCCGACGACGTCCTCTAGATAGAGTAATCGTGTAATGGATGAGGGGTTAGCGTCTTGATTGTCCTGAATAAATATACCATATATTTCGTAAACAATTTCATTATGATTCTCAAGAAATATTAGAAGTAATAGACATTGTATATAAAATTATGAACTACCAGTACCATCCTTTTTTAAATGTTACTGATTTTTCCTGTAAATTTTCTTCTGGGGCACCCTCAATCAAATATCAACTGTGCCAATCACATTATGTTGTATATTTACACATTTATTAAGTCTCTCATCCATTCTTTCCATATGAAGACACTTGTTCATCCACCCTACAATGTTCCATCTTCTGTCTCTCCATAAAAAAATCCAATGTTATTAAGGAACAAATTACAGCTTTTGAAACTGTTATAATTGCCAGAACATTTGGAACATCAAATCGCGTGTTACCTAAGTCTCCAATGGCCCGAGTTATTTTCTTCGCTGATCACATTCTTATTATGAGGTGGAGGATATGGCTCTAGAAACAACAATTAAACATTTTACGCCAAATATTTCAGAATTGGATTCATGAAAACAGCACAGCAGAATCTATTGTGGAGTTTACGCCTTCAGTTAGCGACGATGGTGCTTCTCTGTCTTGTATAGCAACAAATATTGCCATGCCTGATGACAAGGGATCTAGATCTGATGTAATACAAATTAATGTCACATGTAAGTCTTCATAATTCGCTTCTTACAAAATGATAGAATCTCTCATAACAATCAAAACCGGTCAAAAATATGTATATATAAAGATATAGATAATGAGGGAAACAATCAAAATTTCTTTTTTCAAAATCGAAGTTTAGAAACACGTAAATTCGAGACTTGTCTTTAGATTTCAGATTTTAGATTTTCAGAAAACCTATATTTCAAATTTTGCTCTAAACATTTTTTCAGACAATGGTCACTTAGAACAAAAAAAATTTAATAATAACAGCCTTTTTAGCAACAGTGTCCACTTAGAACTCATTTAAAAATCCAATATGCTCAACAGCCATAACTTTCCTTGCAGATAGTCCCATTATAGAGGTTATTAAGGTGGGTGATGAGAAAATAAGAGATATTGTGGAGCTAGATGCTCTACATTTGCAATGTGAATTCAAATCCAATCCGCCAGTACATCAAATAATCTGGTATTTTAATGTAAGTGTTCCATAATTACACTGTAGATAGCAAAATCTATGATATGGTAATTTGATTTTTTCACTGCTCATGTAATCACAAAATAATGCAGGCGGAGTAATTTGTATTTGAAATTTTAGGATGTAAAAATATTGGCTGAGGGTATGTGGAGGAACATAAATATGACGTCAAACTGGCTGCATCTATCTGAAGCAACTCGTGATCTCTCAGGGCAATATTCATGTTCGGCAACAAACACTGTAGGAGAAACAAGGGCCCAACATGTTACCATTACAATTTTGTGTGAGTTTCTTAATTAATATTACAGCCGAATGCAATTAATGCAATTTACAGAGCAGATGTAAATGAAGTGGTTGGTCTAATAAGCCGTAGGTGTCAAGATATTTTCTAATCTATTAGGCACTCGAAATCAAAGGCCCGTGAAATTAAAAGTATCAGTAAAGGGAATCCTAAATATATATTTTATTGTAAATTAAACATAAAGATTTCTTCTCTGGAACTACTGAACCGATTCTAAAAGTTCTTTCACTAATAGAAAGCTACACTAATTTCTGCAATAATTTATTTTTTTATATATACATATATCGTAAATGTTTAATGGCGAACGAGGATGCAGAAATAACATAATCTAAAGTTAGTTTACATTATCATTTTCAGATCCTCCAGCCTGCACTGAATCTGGAATAACCTTAAATCAAGAGACAGTAATGTGTAACGTTAATGCCCTGCCTTCACCAGACAATTATTTCTGGCAAGTCCAACCATCAGATTCTGATGTCCAACAATTGACCACAGGATCTCCGCTTTTACATCTATCACAGTTATTAGGATCTTTATCAGGAAGGCTTCACGTAAAATGTGAAGCTTCTAATGGAATAGCATCTCAGGAAAAAATATGTGAGAAATTTTTAAACTTAGCTCATTTAAGGCCGCCTGAACCTAAGCAGTGTGATCTTACTTATGAAAAAGAAGTCTTCAAAGTTAGATGCATTTCAGGTGAGTGCTGATTTGAGAAAATATTTGTATATATTTTTAATACCACAGATTACTAAATAATTATGCCCTTACTTTAATTTTTGATTTTTGTCACTAGTACTTAGTTATTCAAAATTTTTAATTGGAAAATCCCAGAATATGATTTTTTTGAGTAATCATCAAATAAATAAATAAATAAATAAATTATTGTACTTCTAGTTGAAAACGCATCATATTACGAAGTCTCCGTATGGAAGATGTCATCCTCAAACAGTTCCCTAACGTTGGCGCGTCGTGGCGATGCTGGGTCGTTCATTGACGGACCTGCGGCAGCGTGGAGAGTGGCTATGGATGCAGAAGTTGGGATTTTATGTGCAGGAGACGAAGTTGGTGTCGCGGCATGTAATAGATATGGGTGCTCTCGAGCTAAGTTAATTAGACCTTCTGGCTCTACTTTGGCTGCTAGTGCTCCTTGGTACCAGGGTTAGTGCAATATGAGTACTATTTGGTAGTTGGTCATGAAATGTCTCATTTAAACAAAAAATACTACTCACCAATTTTCTCTAAGAAGTTTTTATCAATTTCTATTATCCTTCGGAAGGCTCGTAATGCGACGATCACACTAATGCTGGCTTTCCACCACAGCTGTGCGAAGAAGCTGAGTGGTGAGCCATAAATATATCAATAACATTGGTCCATTTTACTAGTCTGGCTCAGTGCATCTCTTGTGGCTTTTCCCGGACGAGCTCCTTTTGACGCTAGCACACCGCTTCCTTGCACATCTTCCTCATTACTTCTACTCGCACTGCCCATATTGCCCGCACAGCTTTTGTTGGAAAGAGTAGACACATCCTCGCTAGCTAGAGCGAAATAATGTTTGTGGGGCAAGAACTTAATAAGTCTTATCGGTTAGAAACGTGTGCCAATATTATCCAGATTTCAGTGCCACACCAACTAAAACCCATTTTTATTGTTTACTTCCAGTGTTTTTAGATAAAGACGTGGGCATAGCTTTGGGAGCTGTAGTGTTGGTCACCGCCTTCATTCTGTCAACAATTTTACTACGAAGACTGTTACGTCGCGGTCAGCGAATAAAACCTCCTGTTATACAAGTTCTGCAACTCGATGACGTTGCAAGAGAATATTTAGATACTTTAGGTAATTTTTTGCACTTTTTCTCTGTGAACAATGTACTTTTTATCTTAAACGCTCAATAACTCAGGGACGGCTTGAACCAATACGGATCCAGAATTTTATTTTGAGGAAGGGTTCAGGCTTAATTTAAAGGTTTTCAAAGGAGTTTAGAGTATAAATGCTCAGAAAAATAATTTCAATAGAGATAATATAATTTCAATCAATGGATCAAAATTTTTGATCCGACCGTGAGCTGAACACTATCATTTTATCGAAGACCGGAGTCACGGGCCTTTGTAGAATTAGCGGTTAGAGGCTGGGCTTAAGTAAACAATTTTTCATTGCAGAACGGAAACATCATGCTTCTTGCAGTGTCAGATCTTGCAGTAGTGGATATTCAGGAGGTTCTATGGATTCTGAAGCACCAGCTGTAGATAGACAGAGGAAACCTCCCATCTACTTCTGGGACCCTGGACCGCCGCCTGATGTAACACTCACATTATCAAGAGAAAGCGCTGTGTAATATAATAAATCTAATATTAATGAACCAATACCTACCTACCTAATTAAGTATATCAAATTAATTTAATAATTTATTGTTTTGACTTTTATTTCACCCATAGTTTTAATAATAGAAGTCCAAACCCTCCATTTGCAACACAAAGAAAGCTCTTCTACGTGAGGCTACTATGTATGGGTAGCGTTACAGAATCTAAAAAAATCTCCCAACTGGTTGGAGCTTACGATTTTTGTCGCGCGGCAAAAGTCGGATGCTAATCTACTTTGGGACTTGCGGCTTAGCTGAGTTGCCATTTAGACATTGTGAGACAGTAGGCGTCTACTGATTGGAGAATGAGAAGATAGTATTCCTCGTGCTCCAATTAAAAAAAGATTTAAAATTAATACAAAAAGTGAATGCTATCTATGAGTAGGTATATCAGGTATATGTATGCCATTTACACGACAATCAAGCGTAAATAACGGATTCTACTGCTGCGGGATTGAAGTGGACGGACGTAATTTTTTAGCGTTTCTGTTTATTTGTCTTTTTTTAGGGAACCTTTATAGGGCACTTGGAATCGATTTGTTTCATTTTAATAACGATAAAAATGATATACGCGGTCATGGGAACTGCTGACAGAAGTTCAAACATAAAACTTTGAATAACAGTGGTTTTTAATTTATGAGTAGGTATTATAACGCGATCTAGCGAACATTTTTCACTTCAAAGCAATCACGGAATTGCCAGCCAGAAATGCCGGCCGAAATAGAAGCCAGTACCCGAATTCTTGCTCGCCAGCGATTCTAGATCGATGTTGCTCGCACATTCTCGTTTTGGAGGGAGAGCCTCACATATATTAGTCTAATTTAAAAAAAAACATTTAATTTTAATTTGTTTGTTTATTTTTTGTCATTAAAGGGAAAAAATGGCGGGCCAAACATTAACGGGAGATATTTGATACCGATAATATATAAATATTTATTATTTCTACAGATTATGTCGATAGAGTTCATAAAACTCGTTTCGTATCTGTGCCCGCATCATGTAAATAATCGAGTTGAGCCTTTTTTCCACGGGCAATACCGGGGCTAAAGGCTAATGTATATTTATGTCCATCGATAAAATGTCACTGGTCAAGGCACTCTGCAAACTGGCCATTACATTTCTAACCAAGAAGGATAAAATTTAAATTTTTAGATCTCGGGAATTTGTACACCATTCATTATCTCTTTTACCCATATTTGGACGCAATGTTTTTTTTAAAATGAAACAAAATGCATATTCAAGTAGTTTAAAAGGTCTATGTTTTAAGTAATGGTCTCTGAAAGTTTCATCAAAATTCATTGAGCCATACGGAGTCTATTCTGGGCAAACATCGGGACAGATAGACTCGAAGACACGATGGTAGATGGACGTCAAGGGTTACATAGTGGAGACCTACAATGGGCCATAGAAATGGCAGACCATACCAGACCAGCGAGATGGAGTGACGACATCGTGAAGAGAGAGGGTAAAGCCTGGAGGAGAACTGCGGAGGCCTACGTCCAGCAGTGGACGGACACTGCGGGCTGAAGAAGCAGAAGATTGGGACAGACAGACAGACAGGGTTCCGTAGCCAAATGGCGAAAACGAAGCTATAGATAAATGTCTTTTGTCATAGAATTTTGGTGTCAAATTGAAAAAAAAAACATTTAATTAGGGCCTCGATTCGACGAAACGGAACCTTCAACTCGCCAGTCGAACTCACAACTTGGCCAATTTTATTCATTTGTATATTATGTATATTTATTGTAAAACCTGCTAACCGAACTTTCACATTCGCAACCAGTATTCCATGCGAACCTGATTCTTAGTTATATTTATAAAATATAAAATATCTAGAATGGGTACCTACCTACTTATCTTTTTTATAACTTCACGGGTACCTCACGGCTCCCGCAACCATGTCACCAGCCCCAGGGTACCTAGTGGAAATTTTTGATGCTATAATTACTCAGTTACCTAATGACAGGCAAATGTCTAATTTAGTCTTTTAGATTTTTTATTAGAATTCAGGACCTAGGTACATTTGTTGATAGGGAATACTAACCACTGGACCATGCAATATTATACATTTTTTATTGTATTGCGATGCGAGAATTTCCTGTTAGCAATAAACAATCTCAACTGGGAAAATACTGCGCGGGTTTCCCAGAGTTCCCAGTTGAGTCAGGCTAATTTATTACATTACAGTGGGACGATAAAGACCTAAGTAACATTTTTCGTTATTTTTTACATGCTTTAGTTTCAACAATGTATATAAACAAACTTAACTTCTAATTGTCGAATAGATTTGAGGTTTTGCAAGTGTATGTAATTACAATACAATACAATAATTTGGTACCATCGATCTGATCTGATGATGGACCCGGAAGGTGGCCACAGGAACTGTATAACGAAACAACGTAACCCCCTCGAGTTTTTGGGCTCGTTTGATTTGTCTTCACAAGTACTCTGGTCCTAGACGATGGCCAAGGTCCTGATGATGGAGCCCAAAAGTGGCCACAGGAACACTGGTCGAGTTTGGGCTCATTTGGCTTGCGCACGTGTTTTTAATTATTTTTATAAACTTAAATTATTATATCGACATGAAACAACACCATGAAACAATACTCACAAATACCATCGTCTAAACGAGGGAGACTTCGTCTTCCGTTGCGTACCCTGAAGGGTTCCGTATCATTATCTATAGAAACGGCAAAAAAAAACACGTTTGTTGTATGGGAGCCCCCCTTAAATATTAATTTTATTTTAATTTAATTATTTATTTTTAAAGTGAAGTAACTAAATATTCTGTGAATATTTCAAGCATCTACCTGTTGCCGTTATCAATATCAAGCAGAAACGAGCAAAAATCTCACGTTTATTGTATGGGAGCCCCCTTAAATATTTATTTTATTTTGTTTTTTAGTATTTGTTGTTATAGCGGCAACAGAAATACATCATCTGTGAAAATTTCAACTGTCTAACTATCACGGTTCATGAGATACAGCCTGGTTGCAGACGGACAGACAGACAGACCCGTTTTTACCCGTTTGAACCCTAAAAATCAAATATATTTGGAAGTTTCTTCTAAAGTAGGTAGTTTTGAAAAAAAAATTCGTATCTATTTACGTACATTTTTTTTATTACTCCAAAAAACAGACAAGTAATCTTTTAGAAAAAATACTCATCTTCCGCATGCGAGCAAATAACGAACAAATAACGAACAATAAGTAGTATTTAGCAGTTTTATATCGTTTGTTTCCCTATATAGTCTGTGTTTATACTTGTGACTTTTTATATTATTTTCATTAAATCTATTTATTGCAAAACCGGCTGACCGTGGTCACTTAGTATTCATTTCATCTTCGAAGGTGGTGTACATGTACACATTAAGTCTAAAAATTTTCCTGTTTACGATTTATGTTAAACATGTATCAATTAAATAAGAACACAGTGATAAGGACATCGTTTTTATGTTTTATATTAGTTTGTGTTATGAGCAGAAGTAATGCGCGTAAGTTTTATTTGATTTCGCACAGATACAATATCGGTTTATCCCACACAATTAATTCATCATACCGGTAGCTTATTTTCACAAAATGTTAATAAATTACAGCCTTTAATCTTCCTAGATAATCTTTCATTCTATTGGTGAAAACCTTATGCAAATAAAAAAAATTAAAGTAGTTTTTGAGATTTGCCCGTACAAACACAAACTCGGATTCCACGTGACGCCTTTGTGATAAACGCACGCGTCCACCAGGATGTCATGGGGACTGTAATAGTTGTGATTAGTCAGTGATTAATAGGACATATTAATCACTGCATCCTACCTACCGATTATCGGCTTATTGTTACTGTGACGTCTATAATACTTGACATTGGCGGAATCATCAAAACCCTGATGGAGCCATTTTGAAAAAAAATAGAATAGAATAAACACAAACTCTGCTCGTCAGGGGACGCCATAATATACTCATGCCCATGCCAGACCCATGCAATATTCTATGTGACCCTGGGAAATCTACGCAAGTGCCATCTGTATTTCTTAGAAAGAGTACTAAAAAAGCAAAGAGTGGAATGACCAATAGGTCGGATCTGCTTGAAACTTAGCTAGAGAGCGTAATAATATTAATACCAGACGCACAAAGACTTGGACAACCGGTTAGTCTTTACTTATTTTTTGTTTATATTATGCATTGTGTGCACAAATATCGTAAAATCAAAATTGCGCTCGTGAGAAATTCACTCCAAAAAAGTAGTTTAGAAATAATACGTTTAGAATCGCAACTGGCATTCGTCTCGGGGCATCGATATGCATGCCACATAAATGTCCGTGTGGTAGCGACGTCAATGCTCTCGGCCTCCATGGACTCTGCTGCCAAAAAAGTGGAGGTCGTTTTTCGCGCCACGGCTCTTTAAATGAAGTTATTAAACGGGCTCTTGCCACCATCAATGTACCAGCTATGCTGGAACCCTGTGGTCTTGTACGTGATGATGGCAAGAGACCGGATGGCATGACGCTGGTGCCTTGGGAGAGGGGTAGGGCCCTAGTATGGGACGCAACTTGTGTTGATACCTTGGCGCCCTCACATCTCTCGAGTACAGCGATAAGAGCCGGGGCAGCTGCAGAAACAGCAGAGACTTGCAAACGGCGCAAGTATATACAAATTGAAAAAGATAATATATTTGTGCCGTTTGCAGTAGAGACTCTAGGTTCATGGGGGCCGAGTGCCAAAAAATTTTATAAAGATATAACACCAAAAATTGTCGTCGCTACGGGTGACAAGAGGGCTGGCTGTTTCTTCGCCCAGAGAATTAGCATAGCTATACAGCGAGGAAATGCAGCCAGCGTTCTTGCCACCATGCCACGCGGACCAAATATTTTTGATTATTAATATTATTTTAGGTTTATATTGTTATGTGTAAAAAATTTTAATGTAACATCATTAAATGTTTAGAAATATTAGTAGGAAACATTTAGTTACTCGATTTAAGGAACACGTTATATTAATGTCATGATTTACTAGAAATCCATGATTCATAGCTATTAGGTATAATAATTGTTAATGTCAACCAAAAATTCCGAGATATTTACTAAAAATAGCTACTCAATAAATGGTGTCTTGACTAACAGGTAATTTAACTTTTTATTGCAATACAAATTACAATGTTGAATTCACCTGTTTTAACCGACATGTTCGTACGAAAGTCCATCAATAACCTTTTCAGAACTACTATAAGGACGTCAGTTGGGTAACCAAATTTATTTGCCTACGATTTGTCTTTCAATCGCCCTTTGTTGCAAGCGCTGCTTGTGTCAACCACGACAGCAAGTAAAACCCCCTCAGACTCCCCCCCCCCCCCCATGTCAATTTCGGTTGATCCATGGTTGGTACCGTCACGAGCCTGCTCTGGGACTACATGGTACATTTTTAATTCCAGAAAAAAATTGTGGCGACTGTAAATTGATAACAAAATGCACTGCTGCAATAAAAATGCTGAATGGTGACTCTGCATCAGTTAGGAGGGCCCTGTTAAACGCTCATTGCGGTTATCAAGACTCGTTACCTAAGGTTTGTTGGTCACTTTTCTAGAAACAGTAAGATTATGTAAAAATTCTGACGCGAAGTTTCCTTTTTCTGTAAATTCCACGTATTTTGTGTTTGTATGTATGTATATGCATAGTTAGGCATTAATAAAATTCAAACAAGAATTACATGAACCTCTAAATATTATCTAGGTTTTGAGAGGTGGAGATGAGATCATATGAAAAAGTAAGTTAATAAAGTTCAAAAAGCAAGAATTAATTTTAATCAAATTTCTTCAACTTTGTAGTAAGTTGGTGCCAAATTAGGACACATGCTTAATTAAAATTAAAATCATATAGTTTGTTCTTTAAAGTTTCTAATAACCGTCTTCAAATTCTAAGACTAAATATTTAATTATTTCTTGCTTTTCAGTGCCTAAGTAATTTCTTCACAATACGCCTAGCACTACCCATGGGGCTTCGCTGGTTTGGTCGCGCCTGATAAATTAAAAGAACCTACGCTAAGTTATTATATGTAATATTTTCAGGTATGCTGTTCTGAACTGTCAGTACAAGAAAATGTGGAAGGTCATCGCAACCTGAACTTACTGCCTGACAATTGTGGTTTTATAAATGGTGAACGTATCTTTGGTGGAACCAGAGCAGGACTGTACGAATTTCCATGGATGGTCCTCATCTCTTATGAATCACGTTAGTATTTTTTTTTTCAATATAAATTACTAGTTTTCCGTCCCGGCTTCGCCCGTGGAAATATTTGAATTGTGACATAAAAATTTAATCCAACAATCACATCATCATCATCATCCTAGTCCTAGTCCCATATTATTTGGGGTCAGCTCTCCTAATCTTATTGCGCTACTCGTTCCAGGGCTTACGCCCATCGTCTCAATGCCCTTTTTTACTGTATCGATCCAAGTCGTAGGAGGGCACTCTCGGACTCTTTATCCTTCGGTAATATTTAACGTCCTTAGTCATATTATCTTCGTCTCTTCGTATAACATGACTTCTCTCACACATCTTGTCATTTAATTTAATCCAACTATACATGCAAAAATCCACATCGGTCCTTGCTCTGTTTTGACGTGAAAGGTGGACAAATAAACATACTTTCACATTTAAAAATTAGTAGATACATCGTAGTACATACCTTATTGTTCCCTACATTCTTCTGTTAGGTATATCTTTGACGGATTATACAGGATACACCATGAAAGCACGCTCGTGATACCTTTCCCCAGACTTGATTTACGAATACTGTTAATGCTCCTCCTAAACGTGATAGATCTAGAACCTGTCTCTTGAATCAAGCTATCAAATAGTGAAAACCCCATCAACACCTCAACAGACAGACAGACGCGGATGGTGACTTTGTTTTAAAATAACAATAAACATATTACAGGAAACGGGTTACAATTTGAATGTGGAGGTACACTAATCAACGATCGCTACGTACTAACTGCCGCACATTGTATAGCCAATTTGAAAATAGCTGGAGTTCGCATTGGGGAGAATGATATCCGTACTGACACTGACTGCGAAGGAGAAGCGCCTAAAGTTGTTTGTGAAACCAGAATTCAAGTAAGTAAACATCATGACTACAATTTAATCTAAGTATATAAAATTATGTCCCCGGCAAATATTAAATATTAAATATAAAAATATTAAACCTGTCACGTTTACAAGCTGAGCATTAACAGTATTAGTGATGCTGATAACCCTAGCGCTGGCAGTTATTTTGCTCAACGTATAAGCCTCGTGGTAATGCTGCCAGCGTGATGAGAAATTGGGAACTATGCCTCTGGACGAGGGTTTGAGAGATATTTAATTTTTTTTGTTATTTTGTTATAATTTATTTATATTTATTATTTTTATACTTTTATCTGCTGAAATACCGTAAATAAATGAAATATTTCTTTAACTTTTTACCCAAATTAATGGAGTTGTAGTGTCTAATTCTAAAGCTCAATCCCACTGACATGGGCCAATGGATTCACAACATCATGGATAGTTTGAGTGATAACTCGTATAGGTACGGGAGGAATTACGGGCAAAATCGAATATAATAAATTTTTACTAAATTTAAATTACAGGATATTCAAGTAGAAAAAGCAATTCCTCATGAACGTTATCAAGGCAAGCCTTCAGTCCAAAACGACATCGGGCTTTTGAGATTGAAGAGACCTGTTGATTTTACAGCAAGTAAGTATTGTTCTTTAAATATGTTTAAGCGACGTCAAATTGAGTGAATTTCTATATATCTCCACCACAGAACTTCTATTGGAAAATAGAAGAAAAGTACTAAAGTAATGTACGAAACTGTCTTAACTTTCTGACAACATTGAAATAATCCAAAATCTGTAATTTACTAAAACTCATTTTCTAGGCAGTGGGAAATAAGCTATTCCCGATACAGTTTACACTAGTATATATATTGCTTCTTTTGGTTTCTAGAAAACACCTACAAGACTTGTCAGCACATTATATGTCACCCTTACCTTACTTTAACTAACTTCTTCAAGAACATAACATCTCACACCTGGATGTGCCCAATATATATTTCTGGTTTCGACAAAATACTGAAAGACACTATCGAAACCAAGTAGCAGTTCTTATCCATCACGGGGTTATAGGCGAATTAATTTTACCATCGTTCATACACGGGTTCACAGTATTGTCACTTGCGTACTTTCCAATGCGACTTTTGTGTCGAAGCGATATAAAAGGTTCAAGGGTTGATTCTTGGGAGCATGGTCAGCCAAGACATGTTGCAACTATGTCAACAGCATATACATTATACACCCCACTATGACATGATATGCCAATATATAGGTACCGACTAATAACAATAGTGTTACCTTCACAGAGAACGCAGGAGCTGTATGCCTTCCAGTAACTTCTGATCACCGAAGCAGAGACATTGAAAACCAAAACGCGACCATCGCCGGGTGGGGTTATACGGAAAAAGGATATGCTTCACCTGTATTGCTTCGTACTAACGTACCAACGTACACAAGACGTTCATGCAGTACTCTTTATAATAGGTAAAGTCTACCACCCATATATAAAAAACTAGACTGTCGGTTCAATTACCGATCTATCCAAGCCATAGGTCTGTGTTTATTGACCTTACTTATCGATGTTAGTTCACGAATAGATACTAAAGTAGGCCACACATTGGTCCGGCATCGCACCCAAAATTTATCTAGGCGGACACAAGAATTGGACGAGTCTGTGGTCGGTTTCGGTGGACCGTACAGCGACGCGCCGGGGATTGGACGAATGTGTGGCCACCTTAACGTTTGTGGCCTCCTCATCGTTTCCTGTTTGACCTTACGGGTAATCCATTATTCACGTGAGGTCCAAATAGAGGAGAGGGGGCTTTGGATAACATCACTATTGATCACAATGTATATTTTCGCCCAACAAAAACTAAACTTTTTTATTGTATTTTTTAATAAAAAAATACATTTGATGTTAGATAGGTGGGGGGTATCACCAGAGGAGTGGCTTAAAACTATATTATATAGGTTTAGTTAGATCTTTTCATTTCAGAATACACCTAAGTATCTACTGACTATAAACACAAATAGACTGATAGACAACTATTCGAAAATCATACTACACATAATACATATTTATTTTTCGCAGAGGTAACAAACCAAACGAGGAAGATGTAACAAAGAACAAAATATGTGCAGGTGAAGTAGGCAAGGATTCGTGTGGCGGAGATTCTGGTGGTCCTTTAATGCTTAGAGGAAAACATCGTGGTACTGACAGATATATACAATATGGTATAGTATCATATGGTCCGAGACTCTGTGCCTCTGACTTCCCAGGGGTGTACACTGAGTTGTCACCTTACATTAACTGGATTTTAGATAATATTAGCAATTAAATTATGTAATTAGGTTTTATTTGCGAATTAAAGATTTCGTTCTTTCTTATTTGTTAATTTATTTTTCTACTCCCACATTTTTGTTAAAGGATTAAGGGTTATTACAGGGAGAGGACTGTAACACCCCTCGGGAGTTTTTGATGATGCTGGTGAAGAATAAATTTAACCATTATGATTTTGACACTTCCTAAGCCTTTAATAGGCAGAAACAGCCCCTTTCCATTGTTTTCTAGTGGTAACTTCAAGGGCGGATCCAGCTTTCAAGTCAGGGGGTGGTCATATAGTCGAGGTCATATAAATCTAATTAAAAAAAAGTATTTTATTGTTTTAATCAAATAACAATATTGAATCAATTTTTCTTTATTGTCTTCTCGCGAAACGAGGTATGACTTCCTACACTTGAATGGGTATGTTTTTGTGAACTTGGAGAAGCTCGGTAAAGAGTAGTAAAAAATACCAACATTTGGATTGTTTGTATGAAATTTTTTTACAATATTTTTATTATACAAAAATAATTATTTTTAAAAAGCTAGCGAACATAAATGTCCATGTGGAAAAGATGTTGATCAATTTGGAACTCACGGACTTTCCTGCATAAAAAGTGCAGGCAGACTTTCTCGCCACAGCTCCCTCAATGATACCATCAAAAGGGCTCCTGCGTCAATACACGTCCCAGCTCTCCTAGAGCCAACGGGAATAATCCGGGAAGACGGCAAGAGACCCGATGGAATGACTCTGATTCCCTGGGAGCGACGTCGGGCCCTTGTATGGGATGCTATGTGCGTGGACACATTAGCCCCGTCTCATCTCAAGGAAACAGTAATCAAAGCGGGAGCTGCGGCGCAAATCGCAGAATCTAACAAACGGCGCAAATATAGTTCTATTATTGAAAACTACAAATTTGTGCCGTTTGGTGTAGAAACTCTAGGTCCGTGGGGTTCAAATGCCAAAAATTTTATTAAAGATGTATACCCTCGACTGATCATCTCTTCTGGTGGCAAGAAGGCTGGCTCCTTCCTCGCTCAACGAATCAGCATCGCGATTCAGCGGGGAAATGCAGCCAGTATTCTTGCCACTATTCCACGCGGACCTGGTTTATTTAGTTATTTTTAATCTTTAGATTTGATTTAAGGTTTTTATGTTAATAAATTCATATTAAATAATATATATCTACATACAAAGTTTAAATATAATAAAAATTAAACGCATGGAACTCATAAGTAGAAAACCTTCTCGAAATCACTGTCCTGCGGGAAAGTGCCAAGAAGGCTAGCAGCGTTTCCTCGCTGTATTTGTATGAAAATATGTACCATAAAGTAGGCCACACATTGGTACCAAAAATTTCCCATTCCGGCCGCCGGATCATCTGGCGGACCGTTCGTTACAAGAATTAGACGAGTCTGTGGTCGGTTTCGGTGGACCGTACGGCGACATGCCGGGGATTGGACCAATGTTGAGGTGAAGTGCGTGGCTAAATTATTTTTTTCGATTTAATTACATGCTCTAATATGTTTTATTTCGTAACTTTTTAAGGGATGAATAACCTAATAATTATGAAATTTTAGGACTATAAAAAGACTAGACTAGACTATGTAATTTTGTAAAACACTAAAATATTTTTTTTATTCATTAGCATAAACATAATAGAATGCAATATAAATGTTATTCGGAGATAAATACACTGGTCCGGGCGGTTTTACGAAGATGGACGACAAAAATAACTTTGCCAAAAATATACGCTCACTAAGCTTTGTGATAGATTAACACCAGTGTTCAAAAACAACATCTTATTATGAACAGTTTACGCGAAGCCGTGGGCAATATAAGCACAATGAAAATATAATAGGTAAAATATATCTACAAAGTTTAAATACAATAAAAATTAAAAATTAAACACAGGGAACCCCATGAGTGGCTCTCTAATCATGAATATGTAGTGATACATACTCATAAGTAGAAAACCTTCTCGAAATCACTGTCCTGCGGTAAAGTGCCAAGAAGGCTAGCAGCGTTTTCTCGCTGTATAGCTATGCTAATAGTTAAATGTAGTAAGTAAACATTGATCCTGTCCTGTCCAAAAAGGTAGCCGTCACGGGACGCCCGGTGGCTGTGAAACATCTAAATTGACGCGTCAAGTCGAATAGAGAGGCGCACGCAGTACACACACTCACACGGAGAAGCAACGAAATATAAAGTGTACTCACCACGCACACACAAGGGAGTAGAGAGTGGCGGCGGAGAGAGGAAGTAGAGAGGCGGGGGAGAGAGAGGGCATGACGCAGTTTTCCGTCACGACATCCGAGTCTGACTTACCCCCAGAGATTGATTTTGGGGTCTGTGAAATAAACTTTGAGAAGAAGTAGGTAGACCCTTGTTATGTTAGTTTTCTGTAAGCCTTCAACCTAGGTCATTTCATAATAGGTCCTCAGCCTTTCAGCCCTTGCGCCTTTTTTTCTTTTTTCACGGGTTACCTTACAGCTCCCCGGAACCGTTGCCGGCCCTAGGGTACCCTGCGGAAGACAAAGTCTTCCTTATATACTTAACGAGTGGCCAGCTCTATGTGGTAAATCAGGCCCTTGTGATATAAATTTAATTAATAATGGATGAATTTAGACCACTGAGCGGGTCACAAGTATATATTTCAAATTTGTCTCGGAGATTTCTCTAAGAATACTGAAGCCACGTTGGAATTTTTTACTTAGTCCGTACTTACCAATCCTACTAATATTATAAATGCGAAAATTTGGATGTTTATGTGTGTTGCTCAAGATTTAAATTAAACTTTGAAGATAAACTATGATAATTTTATCCAGGAAAAGCGAGTGGAGGAAGGTCATATTACAGCCACGGAATTATTTATTTTCTTGGTTTTATTTCCACGCTTGTGAAACTGCAGGATAAAGCTAATTGGATACTAAAAAAGGTTATGATCTGTCAGTTACTGATGAGTCATTATCATTATAAATGTCATTGACAATTTTTTTTTGATTCCACATCCGGTCATGGCGACATACGCACGCGTTTTCGTCGTGGCGTGATGTGGAATCCAGTTTAATCCTGTTCGCGCTGTGATGGTTGTGATTAATCAGTGATTAATAAGACATATCACGGTCGGCGGGATTATCTTAAATACCGATTTATCGGCTATAAACATTATAAAGGCTATAATACATAATTAATAATATAATTGGTGGAGCCATAATAAAAAAGAAGAAGAAGAAGAAGACAATTTTTTTTCTGAATTATATACTTATATTTATATAATATAATTATTGAAAGATCATGCTAATCTCGATATAAAATACCCAGAACCCAGATACAAGTTGAATGGAAAACCAGTTCAAGTATAGTAAGTTTTTTCCCTGTTCAGCTTGTTTACTGCTAAGAGGAAAAATTAAAATTAAAATCTCAGATAAAAATATTATAAAATTTTACGCTGATCAGAAAATGGGGATACAACTTACCATTTTGTAAAATATTAAGTAGGTACTTATCTACTGTACTTATTCAAAAATAGCTTAGAATGAAAGGTAAAAAGTGAAAAACAAAAATTTTAACTATCGATATATTCGAAAAATCGATATTTATCGGTTACCACCGATTAACGAGGAACAGTAGATGAAAATTTAAGTATGTTTTTTTTTTTTTTTTCTTCACGGGTTGCCTTACAGCTCCCGAAACCGTGTTACGGTTCCAGGGTACCCAGCGGAAGACCTAGTCTCCCTCGTTTAGCCGATGGTATTTGTGAGGCTATACCTAACGAGTGGCTAGTGCAGTTGAGGTATATTTAATGTGTATGTATAAATTTTTAATAAAAAACCCATTGGTACACGTATATTTCTTTCTTATAAATTACATAAAAACCTATGATAGTACGTAAGTATAAATAATAAATCCATAATTATTGATTTGAGTCATTGCCAAGGGCGATTACATTTGGATCAAAAGGTTATCATTTGTGAGATTCAAGTCGAGTAAAGGCAACAGCCATCTTGTTCTGGAAGCATCGTAAGGGACTTTTGTTTTTTTCGTATTAATTAAAAATGTAAATATTCAAAAAAATGGGTTCAAATTTCTCCAAACCTATATGCACTGTCAAACAATCATGAAATTTTAAAAATCTGTAAATTTTTCTTACAATAGGGCATGCAGATTGATTTTGATTGATGTATAAAAACTCTAGCCTTGGATCCATCTATATACTCGTATTTACACATATTAGTTATTTTTGTAAGTGCATATTTATATTGCATAGTAGGTACATTTTATTGTGAAAGCGACGATTATTATCTAAATATATAGAACTATCGCGTCACTGGCTGACTGACAATTAACGCACAGCCTAAACCACTGTAGATATAAATTGGAGACTTCAGTTTAGACTTTAGAGGATGCAGAAGTGCAATAAGAATGGATTTTTAGAAACAAAACTCCTGAGGGGGTAAAAATTCTAATTGCTAGTTGAACCATATTTCTCTATAAATCACAATGCGGAGGCTGCGGGGTGGTAGGGAACCGTGTGGGGTATTCGAAACATAAGTTTCAGTTAATAATTCATATCGGCTGCAGTATACGAACCACTTAGAGTTTGGTGTCATTTTCTTATAATTCAAGGATGAGGATTTCATTTTTGAAATAATATTTATACCTACTTTATAGAAAAAAATATATAAAATAAATTACAGGAAAACATTTCTATTTCTTTAAACAAAATGTAATATATTATTACGACACGATCTACGATGAAATAAAGACCTAATTAAAAACTCAATATTTTCAAAAAATCACCGTCCCAATATAGAATACAAGTAAAATGGGAATCCCTCGTACCATTTTTCCTTTGAGCTTAAAATTCTCAAACTGCATAAAGGCTAATAAACTTGAAATCTCTATGTTTTTGCAAATACATCAAATACGACCTTTTTGTTTAATTAATCTCCACACGAGATCACGGACCTAGCCGCTTGACCATGATCACAGACTGATATTATGCGGAATTACATATATAGTGTGCGTTTAATCTTCGAAGGTTATGGACATCTTTGATCGAACTTGATAAAATTAGGCTTTTTATTAATCATGTATCAATTAAATAAGAACACACTGATACAGACAATGTTTTTATGTTTTCAATTATCTTATTGTGAGAGCAGAAATTATGCGCGTAAGTTTTATTTATTTATTTTACGGGAAACAAACATTTATATCAATTATTTCGGAGGTCACAAAACAAAAAGAGACCCGTGGTTCAACTAGATGGACTATATAGGGTAATTGGAAATACCAGTGGTGTTTATGCGATTGATTTGATTAGGTTTCTTTGAATATGTTTAAATTAACAACACAATATGAGCTTATTTAATACTTATAGATTGTATATTGTATGTGTGCTGTATCAAACTGTATCAAACTGTATCTTTATATTGTAAAATTAACTATTATTTTAATATATTATATAATATATAATAATAATAAAATATAATAAACATTTTATATGCCCTGTACTAGGGTAACCATACATTTTGGTTTACATATAAATGGATTTTAATTACCCTTTTCCTTTCGGACCTTCTTTTTACGGATACAAATATTATATAAAGATTACCTAATTTATATTAATAATAATAAACACAATCATGAGAACAAAAGCTGTAATTTTTAATCAATTAACAAATAATAATAAGTAGGTACCATAGGTAATTGAATAAAAAAATATCAAACTTCAACATTATTGAATCTGAAATTAGCCCAAATTGAATTAAAGGTTAGAGACGTATCTTTTATGTTCCGCTTTCTGATTCCAGAAAAACATTGTAGCGATTGTAAATCGATAACATCATGCTCTGCTGGAATGGAATTATTGAAGGAGGATCCATATGGACATAGGAATACCTTAAAAGATGCTCATTGCGGTTATGATGGCATGTTTCCTAAGGTTTGTTGATCACTCTTTTCTAATATTTGCTTCTTTCATTATTTCACCTTAGAAAAGAAGACTCCATATTCTAAAACTCAGTTCTCAGCTGAGGTTCCCAGACACAGATTTTACAATTTTTAACTATCTTAAAATAATATTATGTCTGTGGCCGAGTGGTTAAGAAGTCTGGTATTAACTAGGCAGATCACGGGTTCGATTCCGGATCCCGTCCGTGTTCTTATAGGATAGGGATAGGCTTTTTTAATTAAAAACTTATGTACATAATCCGACAAACCACACTTAGAGGCTTATACCTCAACAGAATTGGCCACTCATCAGGTATAGCCTCACAGATGCCATCGGCTAAAAACGGGAGACTTGACCTTCCTGGGTACCCTGTGACTGTTATACAGTTTCAAGAGCTGTAAGGTTAACCTTGAAGAAAAAAAAGTATCTACCACAAAAATAGGTATCGGTTCCGGTAGCGAAAAGTAGAACTAACATTTACATACTATCCCCTACTGCAACAATTTTAGAACAACATAAACGTATCGAGCGAACAAATAAAGATGTAAACAAATTAGAAAATAATATGAACGAAGTCCTATTATTATGTAACTCTAAACACACGGGCACAAGGCTTGCATGGGGACATAGCCTGACATAGGTCCAACACGTAGAAGCCCTCTAAATGTTGTGACTAGCACCCGTCGGGACCTATCTCTGAATGCATCAAAGACAATGCGCCACAGACGGGCCGCGTCAGGTGCCTGGACTATTGCTGAGACAAAATTAAATTAAAATCGGGCTATTGTCTTGCGGTGTTAAATGGATTGGTTTATCAAGTTTATTGTTTGAGACTACAATAAACTTGAAATATATTCCCTAGATTACCGGCACATAGAGTACTAAGCCTATGGAGGGGCCATAGACGGACTTCCCCTTTCGCCAATTTTTTCCCCTTTGACCAGTTAAACTGACCAGGTGCGCAGTAATAAGTAACCTTAGATTTTGTTGGTATTGTTTAGTGTCGCAAGACAGAGCTCTAGGAAAATAGTTAATTGTGATGTTTTAAATGGGAAAGGCGATCTAGGACGTCAAACTTGCTGAAACATAGTGTTTCCAATCATTAATTATAATTATTATGTTTGTATTTTAACATAATCATCATATAACGTAAAATCCGTTGCGACAATAAAACGACAGAAAAATACAGTGGTACAGGGGCTAGTACTAGACGTTTACCTCCCCTCCCGCCAAAAGTGGCAGAAAAAATTGTTCGGTCATTTAGCTCTTCCCGTCTCCAGTCTTAAATACTCAAAGTTGTTGCACTATACCTACAGTAGTTTAAAAATATCATTTTCAGGTATGCTGTGCTGAACTGTCAGTGAAAGAAGACAAAGATTTGGAAGGTCATCGCAATCTGAACTTGCTGCCTGTCAATTGTGGTTTTATAAATGGTGAACGTATCTTTGGTGGAACTAAAGCAGGACTGTACGAATTTCCATGGATGGTCAACATCGCCCATGCCAGTCGTTAGTACCTTTTTTCTTCTATCAAGTATTCTTCATAATCCAATATGGATGAACTCAGTGTTTCCACCTATCCTCCCTGGTGGGGATTCGTGGCATTTTATTTCCTCTTGTTTCGACTTTCAAATAGCGATATTAAAAAACTTTCACACTAGGCTCTGCCCAGGGTGGGTCTATGTGCGGTTATAAAAAAACCCTAACATACCTCTTCGTGCCAACATGGTTGTAATAAAAAAAATGTTTTAAAATCTATCTATACTAATATTTATGAGGTTCATAATAAGTTTGTTTGTTTGTTTGTTTGTTTGAACGCGCTAGTCGTCGGATTTGAACGGAAAAGTAACTATTAACGCGGGTGCAAAAATTAAGATAAAAATGGTTCTTTCTTTGGTAGAGATAAGTGGAAACAAAAATCGATGTGTAGCATGTCCGCCACGTAGGGACCTAGTACTAATTTAGTTAGTACTAGTTACTAAGGATTTTAGGTATAAGTTAGTAAAAGGGGTAGTTTTGTACCCTTAGGGGTAAACAGATAGAACTATATAGGGAAGAATGGAAACTAGTTTCTTTGCTTTTTTTATTGTGTATACCTAGTTAGCAATTGAAAGTCAAACTACATTTCAGATGGAGATTCCGAGTTTCAATGTGGAGGTACACTTATCAATGACCGCTACGTACTAACTGCTGCACATTGTATACTTAATAAAGTAATAGCTGGAGTTCGTATAGGGGAAAACGATTTTCGTACTGACACTGACTGCGAAGGAGAAGCACCTAAAATTATTTGTGAAACCAGAATTCAAGTAAGTATTTCCTCTTTTATCAGTCTGTTCCAAGTAGAGCTGGGTCGTTTCGTATTTTACGTGAAACGGACCGTAACCCGTTTTATTGATCGACAAACTGCTTCGAAAAGCAGTGCTAAAAGAAACGGTTTTTTATTCCTAAGGCATACATCGTACATACTATATTCATTCATTCAAAAAACCCGTTGATTCGACAGTCTGTACAATATCAGTCTAATGTATACACTATACAGCGTTATGGTCCATTTTAAAAGAACAGCAAAGCAGTTCCTTTTTCAAAACCGCAAAAATTTTTATGGTTAGCATACATAGGACCCCCCGCTACATCTTTTATTTTGACCAGAATGAGGAAACTTAGAACAATTATTTTAGCTATTTATTGTTTGCATAGAAACTACTGTCATCGGTGATGAAAAAGGAATGCATGGCCCGAGAATGTCCATCACTAGAATGCCGAGCAAACTGCTGGGTCGGCCATTATGCTGTTGGACACACTCGGGCCGTGCATTCCTTCCCTGCCTGGCCCTGTATGGATTCGTCGGTTTGGCCTTTGAGTCGAAACGAAAGATGTCGCGGTTCTAAATATGATAACACGGAATCCCAAAGTATGTGTTATGCCTGCATGTATCTAATCTATACTAATATTATAAAGAGGTACAGTTTATAAGATTTGATGTAGGGGTAATCTTTGAAACTACAGAATCGATTTAAAAATTATTTGGTTGTACCTACAGTTGAATCGCAGAAACATGTTTTTTTTTTAAAACTGATTTTCCTTCTGGCATAAAAGCGTTCGCTCGTTACATAACAAAAACCTGATTCTTGAAACGGTTATTCAAAAAAACGACCAGCTCTAGTTCCAAGATATTAGTAAACGACTAATAGAAAGCTCACATGACAAACGGTCTGGCTCTTATTTCGGTCAAAGATAAAGCATTGCCATCCAACGAGGCAATGCAGCCAGTCTGTTGGGTACTCTCCCAGTAGAATAGCGATTTACATGTTTTTTTTTGAAATTTCATTTTATTTTTGTAATTTAGTACCTATTTAGAATAATTATAACACCTATGTAAATACGTAAGTAAGTATTTATACCATAATGACGGGATCAAAACGAAAATTTAAATAAGACCGCCGAATAAAAATGATATCATCAAAATCGGTTCAGACCTGGCGGAAATGGAACTGAACTGGAATAAAAGACGAGTGATATTGGAAAGAGTGACTATAACAAATAACCGAGAAGGTCAGGAGTAGGAGGCACAAAGTAGGGCTCGCAAAAAATTTGAACGTTCGGTCTGTTTAGTTTGCTTGGTTTAAAGTCCCCCCAAAGGCAATACGAGGCGCCCACCAACACCTGTGATAGGCATGACACATCAGATTTGGATGTGGGACCAACTACGCCTAACTGGTCTTGTTAACTGTGTCATAGGCCCAAAGCGCTTTAATAACTTTTAAGTTTATTATTAATTTCTATTTTTGACAGTCCATACTTAAATTATACTATATTTTATGTTTCTAATATAGTTATTGTATTTAATTACAGGATATTCAAGTAGAAAAAGCAATTCCACATGAACATTATCAAGGCAAGCCTTTTTACACACACGACATCGGGTTGTTGAGATTGAAGAGACCTGTTGATTTTACAGCAAGTAAGTATTATGATAATGACGTTTGTAGGTGGTTGTTTTAAATAGCTAAATTAATAGCTTTTCGCACCCGCACTGCTCGCATGGAATATAGGCATAGAGTGAACACATTCTACATACCAACGAAAAAGTTCGGTAACTGGTTCCTGTCGGTGTCGTTTCCTGCTCACAATGTACCATTGAAATTGGGCTCTTTTGAATTTTCTGGAGAGTTATTTGGTTACATTAAAGTACTATGTCTTCTTATTGTCAATAAATTTGATCTGTCTAATTAATATTGTTACCTTCACAGAGAACGCGGGAGCCATATGCCTTCCAGTAACTTCTGAACAACGAAATAGAGACATTGAAAAGCAAACCGCGACCATCGCCGGGTGGGGTTCTACAGAAAATGGAACTAAATCACCTGTATTACTTAGTGCTAAAATAGAAACGTATACAAATGATGCATGCATAAATGTTAAGTATCGGTAAGTAACATGAAGTTCCATTATTTATGTGGGTGCATATATTATGACATATTATCTAAGCGATATTTCGAGGACAAGGAACGGCAAGGCTTCCGTGTCCGAGATTACTATAATCCATACATAGGTCCTAAAATGCCTAAACAAATCTTTGAATTTTGTTTTGACTGACGCAACCACCGAATTCGAATCTACCTTCAATCTTCATACTTTATTAAACATTTATCAGATAGAATAATATGTATTGACTTCCGATTTATTTTTGACCTATATAAAGACATACAATCCAGAATTTCTTACGTTGTCTTCTATACTAAAGATATTTATTTTAGTTTTCTTTTTAAACACTTTACCTTTTCTATGACGTCTAGAGCAAAGGGTTTTGAATCGAGGCTTACTTTAGGTACTTATAAATAAGTATTTTAAAATATATTTACTTACAATAATCATAATCACTACTTGACACATAATTAATCGTAATCCATCTTACTTATATAATTATATATTTTTTAGTAACAGCATAATCAACGATCAAAAAGAAGAAAGAGTAAAGAACAAAATATGTGCAAGCGGATTACACACGGATTCATGTAAAGGAGATTCTGGGGGTCCCTTAATGATCAAAGGGAAATACCACGGTACTGACCGATACATAGAATATGCTATAACATCAAATGGTCCTGTAGAATGTGCATCATCTAACTTCCCAGGTTTGTACACAAAAATATCACCTTACATGAACTGGATTTTAGACAATATTAGCAATTAAATTATGTATAATAAACTTAGTT
This sequence comes from Nemapogon koenigi, assembly GCA_963924495.1. Classification (NCBI taxonomy): domain Eukaryota; kingdom Metazoa; phylum Arthropoda; class Insecta; order Lepidoptera; family Tineidae; genus Nemapogon; species Nemapogon koenigi. The sequence goes on along the minus strand of OZ004647.1, from coordinate 7,628,188 downwards.
TTAACTTTTAAATATATCGTCATTTCTGATATCATTGTGTTACTTTATTTCAACAAATTCTTATATCTTACATCTTTACGGCGCTTTACAACCCGATTGATTGCGAATGAGAACATCTTCGTATCTGGCTCAGGCACATAAAGATGAGCGAAATACAACCAATATATACAATAAAACGTGTCACTGTCACTGTATGACAATCAACATACAGCCTATACCACTGATGATATATTATTATATATGAAAATTGGATGGTATATAATATTCCTTAGGGGGTGTAGGGTGCACTAAGAAAAAGGGGGTTAAATGGTGTGTAACGTTATATTCCTAAGTTGCGAGCAACTGCTAGTATAATAATATAATAGGGTAGTCTTTACTTTTCCATTGTATATGTCGCCGCCAAATGGTTAAATTAGCCACTCAATTGAATGGCTAGGCATTCCATTAAATGGCGGTATTCAATTGAATGGCTAAAGGATGCTTAGCAAAATTGTTGAATGATACGTTTAACCTATGGGTTGTTCGTCGTATTCGTATTATTTAGACTATATATTTGCAAGTAATTCCATTATGTGTTCCTTTTTCTTTTATTATACTGTCTATTTTAATTCGAAACAAAGCACTTTACATAAAACAACACACACAAATAATCAGCTGTTGACGCCATATTTGTTAGAGACTGTTAGCGCTATAGTGGAAAAATAAGGAAGTTAATTTTAAACGGCTTTTGGTTCAGCCATTCCCAAAGAACTAGCTTTCAATCAGCCAACACATTGAACGTTATGATATCATAATTCATTTAACGAACGGCCTAGGTATTCAATTGAACGCCGCCATTTAATGAAATTCCTATTGAGTTTTAACCATTTGGCGGCGACATATACATTTTGTTATATGTACATTAGATCTGGGCGAAGCGATGAAACTATGTTTAAAACTGTTACCTTCTTCACCAGGGTGTTTTCAGTATTTATAAGTTCTGTAATAACTAATATAACTCTGGACTTTGAATTTTATGATTATAAAACATTCTGGGGCAATAATAAAAGTGTAATATTTATATCTAATACTTATTATATTATTTATTCTTCTAGTATGTTAAATAATTGCAAAACATAATCACTAAAGATCTTTTTCTATCTTAATTATCTATTATACATTACAACACTTAAAATTAAATAATTATCAATAAATAAATAAATAAAATTACATTTAAGCTTTAAAGGCGGTAAGTAAACTTATAATACCTTATTTTATAAATTAGACATCTCCTCTATGTTCGATACTGTCTTCATTTTCATCTTCGTGTTCCCCAAACCGAATATCAACGAGTACTTTACCGTCAACTCCCTGAACATCTACACTGGAACCATCAAAATTACTGCCCCTGTATGAATAACTGTTATCAATTGGCAATACTACAATAGGATTTTCTTCTAGAGAAACTGGATTTTGATTTTTTAAATGTTCTTTTTCTGTTTTGAGCTCCAAATCTTTGATATCATTGGATTTATTAGCACAATTACTTTTTGTAGTTAAATCGCCACCTTTATTACATTCTGTACTAGATTCTGCGTTTTTAGTTCCTTGGACTAATTTGTATGAATACGAAGACTGTGAAGAGGTTGCAGATGGCGTGGATGATACCGTAGACAAACCAACTTTTACAGAGTTTTGACCTTCAAACCTAGGTCTTACATAACTAAAATTATTATTATGCTGTTGTATTGACAATGAGTGTCCATCTTTTGGTACTTTTGTAGAGTATTCTATTGCAGCTTCACTTGGTTTTGCAGAAAGAGTACTTGTAGTAACTCTGAAACTAGGCTGCCCTTCATTTAGTTTTGGTAAGACTGAATTTCCATACAGTTTACTGGACGTCGTCTCCTTTTCAATATTGAAGTTAGATGTTTCACCCTTAAGTTTACTTGTCACGTATGAATATTGACCAGGTGCATACAAAATTAACTTGTTCGGTTCGTCTTTTTCATTATTTTCAGAATACTTTATATTTGAATTGTGTTTCTCTTCGTTTCCAAATTTGCTGTCAGATCCATCTGTGTTTATCTGTAAATAACTATATTGGCCATCTGTATCTGTAGTTTTAGTGCTATATTCTGGATCAAATAGAGGATTGACAGTATTTAGTACAGTTGACTGATTTACATTGTCATAACTTTTATCCTTCTCTTGGTTATTAACTAAATCATTAGACTGTTGTGATAAATAATTTCCACCAGTTTGAGAATAGCTATAAAAGAACGGATCACTGGAAAGTATTTGGTTATTTTTTAAATGTGGTTCATTAACACGAACTTCTACTCTTGAAAGATAAGGATTTGATGTTTGTGATGTCTCCTGTGTTTGTGTTGGTAGACTATTGAAACGTCCATTAGGGTAAGTTGAAAAATTTGTCAAAGGCGTCTTCTGTTCTTTCTTGAGTTCGTGATCGTATAAATTAACTACATTATTTCCATTATAATAAAGTGTTGTCCCATCCGGATTGATTAATTTGTAATAATAACTTGATCCATATCCATTGTTCAGTACAGAATCTTCTCTGGAATTCTGTACGCGTTCTTTAGAATAAGTTTCACTATTTACAAGAACACTATTGTAAACGTATCTACTTGTGAATGGTTGGTTTATCGTAAGACTACCTTTGCCAAAACTATCTACGTTATACTTTCTTGAATTGTCAGTCAAATACTTCATGCGTTGAAAAAGAAATTCTCTTGGAATTGTACCAAAAGATTTTAAAGGGTTGACGATATTATTTTTGGAATTATCATTGTAATACAATGTGTTACCATCAAGGCTTATTTGTTTATAAGAATATTTTGAAGGCACATTATATGTTGCTTTATACCCATTATCGATTACTGTATATCCCTTGGCATGAATATCATTAATGATAGCCTTATCACTCACTCTTGACAAGTGTAATTTACTGTTTGAGTCAATATTTTTAACAAGTTTATATGAATAGTTTCTATCGACCGGAGAAGAAATTTTTTGCATTCGTTCAAGGATATACTTTGGTATTGTAGGTATTAAACTGCCACTGTTTGGAGAAAGCTTCGGGGATGTTCGGGCTACAGTTCCATCATCTCTATAATAAGCAATTGAGCCATCAGATTGTACTTGAGTATAATAGAAACCGTTTTCGCTAGATGACGCAATTGGTTGTACTGGGATTGTATTAAATCGTGAGTTGGTTTCCAATTTGGGTATTTTTATTACATGCTCTACATTTTGAACAATTACAGGACTAGTTACAATTTTAGCTTCGTTTCCTTCTGAGCTACTAATTGAAATTACGGGTTGCTCTGAATTTTGCAACCCTTCAACGATCGATAGTGGTACCTCATAAGAAGTGCGGCCGTCTCCTGATGCCAACGAACCTACTTTTGGTTCCGGAACCTCTAATGTTTGTGAAAACACCTTAGGTTGATCATCAGCTGGTAAATGTAACTCATAAGAGTAGACTCCATTTTCATTGACACCTACATTCGGCACTTCATACTGGACATTTTGAGGTTGAACCGTTTCTCCTTTAACTGGAGCTGGTGTCTCTTTATTTACAGTAATTATTCCAGTCTGGAGTAACTTGTTAACATCTTCTAGAGCTGATAATGATTGCTGCTGTGTTTTCGTCCCTAAATAAGACTCTAGAATGCCGAGGTTATCCGCAGTTGGAGTTTTGACATCCTTTACGATAACATCTTGTGGATAGCGCCTGATATAAAGTGATTTATATCCCACAGGTGTTCCAATCACTCTATATTTACCAGGTGAGTGTCGAATCACTAAGGCTGGTAACGCCGGAGAAGCAGGGCTAGTTTCTTTACCAAAAATTGTGTTGTACAGGAAACTTTTCATGAATTTCAAATCTCGCTTTTGTCTGTGTGGCTGACTTTGTACTGAACATGCTGTTATAACCACCAATAGCAACGTTATCTGAAAATAAAACATTTTTGTTAGTAGAAATAGATGTTAGAACTTAGAATAATGTAGGGGAGATGCATAGAAAATACGCAGTAGATATTGTGTAATTTTAAAATTTCTGTAAAATTATAAATTATTGTAAACGGGTACACCGTGCAAAGCCGGAGCATTAATTTAATCGAATCAATATCACTGATTTCAGACAGGTAAACATTTAACAAATCAAACTAACCAAAAAAACTTATTAAATAAAATATTTAGATATTTGTCAATTACTGGATATATTTAATTTAAGAGACCCAGTAATGAAAATCTCTTTAAAAAAGGTTTTTTTTCAAAATTTCTGAAAATTTACTGAACCTATTTTCACCAAAACAAAAATATGGCAATCCGAAAGAATTCTCTGTCGATTAAAAAGAAACCGGATACACACAAAATAAATACAATACAATTGAGAATCTGCACCTTTTTTTAAAGTCGGTTGTAAAAATAGCGCTTATGTTATAGTTTTAATCTTGAATTAGGTACTATTGTTCTATGTCTTGAGATAAAATAGCTAAACTATAATAATATAATTTTCCAATAAACAATACTAAATTTCCATATAAAAAACCTCAACAGAGCTGGCCATTTGTTAGGTATAAGTTATACCGCATAACATCACAAATACCATCGGCTAAATGAAGACTTGTATTCCGCTGTGTACCCAAAGGTACCCAAGAGCATTTACAAGGTAACCCTTTACGATACAAAATAAAAATACTTACTTGTTTCGACGAAAACTTCGCCATTATTTTCTTGCACTTATATTACACACATCGACAACCGCTTTCTACACCGAAAATTCTAAAACTGAGCTCCTAATAAAGTCGTGCTCATTTATAAGTTCCTGAAATAGGAAGTGAAGTGTCATTAGCTCATCATTACACTTACCAAATTCATTAAAATTAAAATATTTGAGGAAGACATTAGAAATAAAAAGAAAAAATATATTAGTCATACCTGTACATTAACAAAATTGTTTTAATTATAATTACTAATAATTAATTAAATAAATACTAATATTCTATTGAAATATGCTACTATATAATCAAACCGTGGTTTTTCTATTAGTACTTGGAATTATAAAACGAGCGTTTATCTTTGAGCCCACTTCCCAATGTTCTGAAAAATCAGTGCATGCAATGAATGCCAGATGAACTTCGTAAACATGTAAACTTGAACATAAAGGCTACAACAGATTGTATATTGTGCGATTAGAATTTAGGATAAGACATACCTAGCTAGATAAGTACGGCTTAATGGATGAGAATGAAAGTTGGAGGATAAAACTGGATGGCTCCATGGGATTGAAATATTTTATAATATACTCCCTTTTTTAATAGGAATAATAATTGGATTAAGAGGAATAAAATTTGGACTGGTTTGACAAATAAGTTTACTTTTGGTGGATAGGGGAGGTTAATATATTTTGAACCACAGGATGCCCCCCGCCGCGTTTGTCTGTCTATCTGTGCCCTTTTCACGCAAAAACTACATCATGTTTGGGAGCTGAGCATTAACAATATTAGTGAATCAGCGCGTTTTCATGGCGTATGCTGTCTAATCCATCCATATATACAAATTGTTGTAAACCGATATTGTACGCTTGCGAAGCTGGGAGTGGGTTGCTAGTCTATTCTAATATTATAAAAATATGTTTTTTTATTTAATGAATAAACTCAAAAACTGCTGCACCCATTTTAAAAATTATTACCTAATAGAAAGCTACGACATCCCTGAGTTACATAGGCTATATTTTATATTGTTCAAATATAGTCTCCGTCTAGTATGTTTTAAAAGCAATACCTAATCAATGAATTTCTCATGAAAAAAATATATAAGTAGATACAGAGTTTAGTAAGAGAAAATCGATTTCTCGTATCGAATGGATTCCCTAAATAACTTCATTGATATTATCAAGAAACACTTATTCTCATATTCGGTATAAGTTTAGCATTTTAAGCTCTAGAAGGATTAAAACTGAGTCTGTTGCATTGGTAAAGGCTCCAACTAATGTAGGTATATGTATATATAATGCATATGTAATGTATTTATATTTAAGGCACTCGTAAAACTTCGTTAAAAATTTCATCGATTGTGATGAGGAAGACGGCCGTTAAGGGTCCGTGGCAGTCGGCCATCTTACTTCTGTCAAAAATATGGCAAATCTCAATAAATCCTAGAAAAATTAGTTTATTTATACAACTGAAATGAGGAAGACTTTGTCTTCCGCTGGGTACCCTGGGGCCGGCAAGATCTCATCTCATCATCATTTACACAACATTTCCAACTCAAATTGCTTATATAATAGTTATTATTTAAAATTGCATTAAGCCATTAGCTATAGTTTTTAAAACACAATGTAATTTTTCTTTTCAAAACTATTTAAAACCCTAAATAATAAATATTTTTTCTAGGATTCATTAAGATTTGCCATATTTTGACAGATATAAGATAGCGGACAGGCCAAGGACCCTAAACACGGTTCCCAGGATCTGTTACAGGACCTGTGAATTTAAAAAAATGCCACTTTTTCTAACAAGTGTAACATTGACTTTACTCTGACATCGAACGTAATTCTGACGCACTTCATTTGTAAACACTCAATTGTTACTAAATTCACAATGAATTCAATATTAACTATTATATCATTGTACTTAGAATATCATTTAAATATATAGGTAAGTGGTTTGCACGCAAGCAATGTAATAAAAAAAATGCTTGCTACGCTAGCAATAAGTCCTTTTTAACTATTTTTAACCGACTTCAAAAGAAGGAGGTTCTCAATTCGTCGGATTTTTTTATGTATGTTCCCCGATAGACTCGTATAGTATACAAGTATACTTGAAGACGCCTGGACCGATTTGGATTTTTTTTTGTTTGAAAGAGCATATACTTTCCAGGTGGTCCCATGGTCATCTGATGGATCTTGGATAAATCGAGAACTCTTCAAATTTTATAGGCACACTTGAAGCGATTTTGGGTATTGTTTTGCTTTCGGAAAGCACACTTTTCAGTGCATAATTTTTGAAGTCGATACACTTTTAAAAAAAGGCTATTATTAACTTTCACATTACCTATCATAATAGTATGAATTTTTATCTATCTATATATCTATCATTAGTACGCCTTTTGTTATAAGAGGTGTAAACAGAGACAATCGAATGCCATCATATCCGACATTTTATATTCATCATACTTTTCAAACATCGCGGTGTGTGTAATTTTGTGAATTTAGGGATTGCAATCCCGCACCTCCAAAACGCGGATCTGCGGATCCCGTAAGTTTAAAAATTGGCGTTGCCGTTCCGCTCAGAGCGGCGGCGGGCGGCTGCATAGATTTATGATTTCGCTAGGCGACTGATACAGTTGCACATAGACTCGTACCGTTGCAAATTGCAATTTCGAAAACACTCCTATAGCTGGAACATCTGCAACTGACACAGATCCTGCTCTCACGTTAAAGGAAGAATTAGAGAAACAGTTTCAACAAGAAAAATAAATATAAAAAAAGCCAGACAACAATGATTGTTAAATAATATAGGTATATGATATCTAATAAAAGTTGATTCTTTAAACAAAAACTTGTAGCTTCAATTTGATTTTATAACATTATCCCGCTGGATAGATGTTAGTATTCAGTGTCTACTTTTTGCCAGTTGTCCATATTGAACAGAACAGGTGGCGAGTCTGCTGCTGGACTTAAATGGACCTAGATGTGTCACTTCTTTAATAGACCTAAATAATTGTTATATTTTTTTAGAAGAAGTGCGGATGCTTGCTTCATTTGCCCTCCGAAGCACGAGTCGATTAAAACACATATTATTAAAGCAATTATTAATTATTTTTAGTTAAAATCTATATATTTCCATATTATATTATACCTACCTAGTAGAACAAAACATTATCCATAATTTTTCTGGGATAAACTATTCCCAATCCACATTTGTCACTGTAATTTAGCATATAGTTACTTATTCATTATTTTTTCAATAGGTTTTATTGAATTGAATATATAGGACTCTTAAATAAAAGAAATTAAAATTAAACATATTAATTTACTTATTTACTTAATAATAATGGAAGACAAATCACTTTATAACTAATAGCCATATCTACTTAACAGTTATTTAATTTACATGAAAATGTTATAAAATTATTATATTTCCATATTAATTAATGCATACAAACGAAGCCACTGGGAATAAAACTTAAATCGAGATTCGAGATTGCTTAGTCAGCCGAAGACATAGCTTTCCTTACTTATGAAATTATTGGTCAATACAATACAAACACCAAACACAGATTTAAACTAGGTGTTATATAAAATAAATTCAACCTTATATTATTAGACTTTTATATATATCTTAAACATTACCTAGTTATAATCGAGTTATTGATACCTATTTGATCTAAAAAAGCAAAAGCTAGCCAAACAAAACATTGTTCTGTAGTCTACCTGCTAGGATCCTTCTATAGTCTAGAATCTAGGGGTAGGGTATATTTTATTTTGTTCGTAAATATCCACGGGCGAAGCCGGGGGCGGAATGCTAGTTAAAGTATAAGTCGGCTGTATTCCTTCATACTTGCAACCTAAATGAAAACGTGAGATGTGAGTGTATCAGTCTCTGCATAGTGAATACGACGATTATTAACCATTTATTGTACTTTTGACATAAGCACGTCTTCTTCTTCTTGTCCAGTGTTTAATCTTGTGCAATAGTATGCCTATAAATCGGTAGCTAAGATTATCCCGCCGACTGTGATGTCTTATTAATCACGGACTAATCACAACCATCACAGCGCGGACGGTGTGCTGTCCACCAAGGCGTGACGTTCTGTGCGTGGAATCATAAGCACGTCTATGAAGTTCCATAACTATTGACAGGCAACCAATACTTGCATGCATACTTCATGGACGCTGTTTTTTCTTTAAAATAGTAAAGCGACGTGCTCTTTAGCTCCGATATTTATCGATATCGATATTTATTGAGCCCACGTCTTGTCTATGACCTATGCCTGATTGATGTTGTCAAATAATAAATACATTTACAGTAGTGTTTTACAGATATTTCAATACATTTTTCACAGGTTGCCTTACAGCTCACGAAACCGTGTTAAGAGTGGCCAGTTCTGTTGAGGTATATTTAGATGGAAAATCCTCTTAAGTCGACGCATCACAGCGCAACGAACTCAGTTTTACGCGCGACTTACTTTGTCCATATCTCTTTAGAAATATGTAAGGAATATGGACTACTATTAAAATCGACAAGATAACCAAGGATAAGATAAGATAGACCAAGATTTACGTACCAGAAACATGAGAAAGTACGATTTCTCAACAAAACCTGTCTTGCAGACTTCAGGAATCCAAGTATTGTACAAAAAATATTAGTAATAGCAAGTTCTAGTTGATGGATCCATAAAGTATGTGAAATTATTTTTATTCAATATTAAAAAAAAGAAAGATTATTCGAGTCGCAAAGTCGTTGAAAATATGCGTGAAATTGATGACTTTCAGGGCTTCGTGAAACCTAGGTGTAGCTGATATTCACATATTTTTTTAATATTGTAAGAATAGATATAGATAATTTCATATAGGTAGGTACTTTAAGGATCATTTCTAATAAGTTTTGTACAATACTTGAATTGCTGAAGTCCGTTTTTGAATGGAACAAAAATTATGAGGCGTCTCCTTAAGTGTGGTTTGTCAGATTATGTACCTATTTAATTGGTAGGTACATGGCCGGGATAATACATAAAGTATGTAATAGTTATTTGAACGCCTGGGTATGTTTATAAAACAATACAAAATTTTGAGCAAAAATATAAAATGTAACATCACTAATAATCACTAATTGATTAGTACTCGAGCTGTCAAAAGTTGGATTGATAGTTAGTTTGGGATTCCACGTCACGCCTTGGTGTAAAGCGCACGCGCCCGCGAAGACGTGATGGGGAATCCAGATCCTGTCCGTGCTGTGATGGTTGTGATTAGTCGACGACTAATAAGACAAAGACCTATCAAGGTCTGCGGGATTATTTTAAATACCGATTAATCGGCTATAAACACTATAAAGGCTATAATGCTTGACATTGGCAAATCACTGATGAGCATTTGTGGAACCATAATAAAAGAAGAAGAAGATTGCTTACTGTTAAATTTATTCTACATGCACTATATTGCAAAACTTACTCTATATAGCTCTAGGTACCTAAGTAGTTATAATATTTATTTCGTGAAACGAACCATTTTATTCGCTTGGTCCTACAAAAAAGTCCCTTTATTTCGAAAACCCAGTTGCAAACTTAAGCACACCACGGCACCTCGGCATCGAAGACATGTCTCGGTGGATGTAGCCCGGGGTGGGAAGAGCGGTGTGGTGGAGGGGAACCATGTAGCAGTTCACACATGAAGCTGATATAGGTGATTGCTAAACGAAGAGTTTCGATGCGGGATAGACGTTTCTCGTAAGCAAATGTTGGCACCTGGAGGAGAAAATAAAAAAAACAATTAAAAAGTGAAAGTAGTTTAACCCTACTAGCATCAAATTCAACTTATGATATTTCAAGTTGATGGAGTTTTGGTAATTTTGCAAGGATTTACACTACACTCAAAAACCCCCTTATCTCCGAAACTAGACAAAAATTTTGTAAAAAAATAGGATATATAGAGTGTTGCTCATCTTCTGAGTCGTGGTATTCTTGACAGAGTAGTCGTGGTCAATCATGGCGATCCATAGTATTGACTCGCCATGGTTAACTTTCTTGGGAAGAATAGTGCAGTGGTTTCCCCTTGCCTTCTGCACCAGACATTTTGAGACTATTTAGGTCTTCAGGCTCGCTGTAACCTCTTCCAGCCAGTTGCCTAGCTAGGTGTATGGTTATACCGCCATTGCTCGGTCGCCAGAGCCTCGTTTGTTGTCTAACAGAGGGTACCAAGCGTGCAGGTGAGGATGACATTTGGGGTCGGATTGATCTTATTCCGTTCTCCCCTTACCTTCGTTAACTAACATTTTCTTTATACCCTGCCTAGAGAAGTTCCACTTGAATAAGTGCAACGATAAGGAAAGCGAAATGGTAAATGGTACAGCTCTAGGTCCAACAAGCCACTCACTAACTGTGGACACTGTTACTAGGTTACTGAGTCACCACTAGTATTTAAAATAATAAAAAAATTAAAAAAAGAGTGAAAGCGGGAAGCAAAAGGTATTTGGTGGACTAAACAATGTATGCAGAAATACACAACTTACAACTACATAAAAGTAAAATTAGGTAATTAATTATTATGTATGTATATATGTAAAACCTAGACAATGCTGTTTTAGTTCCATCACTTACTTATGGTGACGAGACTTGGGTATGGAATAAGAAGCATGAAAGTAAGATAAATGCAGTGAAAATGCGGTCTTTACGTAGAATATGTGATATAAAGCGTATTGACCGCATCCGAAACTGTCATATAGAGAAGACTGCGGAGTGAAAGATGATGTTGTGACTAAAATGAAAAAAAATAGTTTACGCTGGTTTGGACACGCTGAAAGAATGAAGGATGAAAGATTGACTAAAATGGTGTATATGGCTGAAGTGAAAGGAAATGCCGACAGAGAACGACCTAGGTGTACTTTTATTGAACATATAAAAATGTATTGATCGATGGAAATATTAAAAGTACACACAATCGTAACAAATGGCATTCGATTGTCTCTGTCTACCCCTCTTAGGATGAAAGGCGTGATGATAGATAGATAGATCGTAGGTATTTAAAAAGTTTCTAGGTTATTTACCTTTCGACGCAGTTTATCGAATGCTTCGTTCAAATTGAACATTCGTCTCCTTTCTCTGATGTTAGCTGCTCTCCGTTGCGCTATAGAAGCGACACGTCGACGTGTTTTCTTGCCGGGCGTTGATGGACCTCGAACCCCATTCCTTGAGTTTCCGCATCCAGCTGCTGACCATACTAATAAAAATACACATGCATCACTATAGTAGCTTTTCCTCCGTGGAAATAATGTGACATGAGAAATTATCCTGGAGATTCACACTGAAATTCACAGATGACAGGATGTAGTCGAAAATTAGTTAAAGATCACACACACACACACATACACATCTTCACGACTTTTGTACCTTGCGATATGGCCAGAGACACCAATATCCTGGGCCGGATTTACTCTTAGTGCCGCCCTGGGGCACCGTTACGTAAATCCTACATCTTTTTTTTTAATAAATAAAATGAATCATTTATTTGTATTCTTTGCTGTTTTGAATACTGTAAGTTGTACGAACACAAAGTTTAGTGTTACTTAATAATAAATCGATTGAAAATGCATTCAAGTGATGAAGAAGATGTGTTACCTTCCTTTTTTTCTTCATTAAATGTCTATTTTCGCTTAAATCTTTCTTTTTCTCGTAGTCATGGTATAAAGTATAGTACACAACTCTTGAATAAAACGAATTTATATCGAGAACAATGAACCACTCGCGTCGCTCAGGATTCTAACACTTCGCTAACTCTTTTCTAACTTCCTACGGTCGTTATTCAGTCGTTACAATCATTCGCTTGCTCGTGATTCATCCGTCTTTTATTTACTAGTTACATAATATACTATTTATTATAAATGGGATAAGTTTTCAATACAATCATACTTTTAAAAGCATTTTCGATAACGCGAAAATTAGAAGTAACTTGGCTCTTTTACGTAAAAGATAACGTCCTTTGTCGTCTGTCGGCAAAAGGTTGAATATTTAATATAAAAAAAATATTTATTACTTTTTACGATTCCGTACCTAAAGCGTGTGTTTGGTATACTTTCGCGGTATATTTTCGTCCGGCAACTGTGATCGGCTAAATTTTATTATTTAACTACCCTTTTATATACCCACCATTTCTCTTGTCTCCTACCTGTTGTGCCCTGCGCAATATATCACTCCCCCCGAAAGTAACGGGATTACGGCACACTCCCGTATACCAGGACTCGAGAGCAGAAACTAAACGCGTGGTACCACTGCGGTAAGAAGAAGAGAGATCAACCAGCTAACAGTCCACTATACAGGTCAGAGATTCCTTTTATCTTACTCCAATTAGTGCGTAATGCATCGCACAGGGTGTAAACGAGGTGCACCGGCGCGCCGCCGTACGGTCCACCAAAATCGACCACAGACTCTTCTAATTCTTGTAACAAACGGTCCGCCATAGATTACGGCAGCCGGAATAGGAAATTTTCGGTGCGAAGCCGGACCAATGTGTGGCCTACTTAAGTATTTGTATGAATACATACCCAGGTCTGCCGGTGGGAACGCCAGTATGTCAGGGTATGGGACGGGAGCCGGTGGAGCGTCCCACAACGGGCCGTATGGAGACACTTCGCTGCCCTGTACAATACAAAACTGGTATCTTCAGATATATCCTCAACTAGCTTTACAGGGGCGTAAATTTAAAGGTTCGTCCGTGTAAATTTTCCAAATATGTTTAAAAATTGGGTCGTATATTCTGGTAGTTCTTGGTCCGTGGCTCTCAGTCATCTTGTATCTTTAAAAAATCTAAGTGAATCCTGGAAACGTGAGTTTATTTATACAACATTTCCTCACCCCAAAAGGATTGTTATTATTTGAAATTGGATTGAGCCATATTTTTATTATTCAGGGTTCTAAAGAGCCTTAGTTTTCGATGTTGTATAAATAAACTCACGTTTCCAGGATTAACTTAGATTTGCTATATTTTTGACAGTTATAAGATGACCTTGATCACCGCCCCTTAAACATACAAACAAACATACAAAATCTCCAGTTTTATATATTAGTACTTATATCCGCAATAATAAGTAGAAATGTAGGCACCTACTATAATGGGTGTTGTCAGCCTCCGAAATGGTTTGTCCTTATTTCATTTCAAGATCAAAGTGATTTTTTTGCACAGAGATAGACATACTTATAGGCTAGGCTATTTTTATCCCGGGAATATCTTATTTTTTCAAGAAAAAGCTTATTGGAATCTATGATAAAAAAATTGTCTATCCGTGTCGAATGAAGCCGAGGCGATTTATCGCTGCTTGATTCCAATATTTGAAAGATATTAGGTATATAATTAAATAATTTCCCATGGTCCACCTGGGTGGACTACGGGAAAAAATAATTTCCCATGGTTCACCTGGGTGGACTACGGGAAATATTTTCTACCCGTGGTACACCCAGGTGGACTACGCGGGTGTACCACGGGCAATGAACGAATTTAGTCTCTGTTAAAAAGTATACACCTATAATAAACTCCCGACGGGCTTCGATTTTAATAATTTAATAGTTTATAAAAATACGCTTTTGTCAGTAAGCAACGACGTAACCCCAAACTCGATGGTGTTACGTCGTTTCGTTACAGAGTTCCACTATCCACCTTCTGGCTCCATCATCAGATCAGATCGATGGTGGTATGAACGTGTAAAAAAAGGGAAATTTTGTACTTACTGCCGAGCTACTCCAAACATGCGAAGTATCGCTGCCGTATGACATCAGAGGGAAATGAATTTTGATATATTTTTACTTCACCGTCACTAAACACTAAAATTGTCTTTATACTAGTAGGATATTAAATATAGAAATTAAGCCAATCGTATGACACAACTTTATGTGAGCGAATTTGGCAATGCACTAAATCAAAATATTATATTTTCATACTTCCCTAAATATTGAGCAAATTTTGATTATTAATAATTTTAACTATTCAAAATTAAATCCTATGGCTTGTTATTAAGGATCACATTGCAATGATAATGATAAAATTCCATACACTACCCCTAGCCAACAGTCTTAAGCATTCCGATTGGTTGGCTATAGGGGTGGCTTTTTTTGTGAAAGTTGATTGGTTAATATAGAATTTGGGCGTGGTTTTGCAACATTGAGGATCGATGAGACCTCAGGATGGGACCTTCTAGAACGTAGAGGTAGTAGGATCTCTCTTCTCCAGGCCTTCGTTTGACTGAATAATGTCGTAAGAGCTGAACGGATTTTGGGAATGAATCGTCCATTGTTGAATTTGGATCTCGTGAAATTGCAGTGCGTAGGTACCTAAGTCTTGGCAGCCGTGAATTTTTTTCATTTTCATTACCAACTTATGTTTTAAAAAAATCTTGCAATCACTGCACATCACACAATATCCCGCCGCGTCTTTCTATCTGTGCCCTCCTCGCGCAAAAACTACGGAACCAATTTTGTTGCGTTTTTCACTTTTAGTTAGATTGATTCACCAGAAATGTTCACGAGTATTAAACTTGGACCCATCATGTTAAGAAACTGAGCATTACTTAACAGAATAAGTGAATCAAGGTAAAAAGTACGTATCTAATCCTTTAGAGATAACAAAATGATGTAGGTAAGAATTATGTAAAATAAAATGATCTACATAAAAGTTCGTAGTATCATATATATATATATATCTATCCCTAATAGATAAAAGTAGGACCTAATAATCGTATTTGTGTATATATTCAAATTGTTGTAAAGTGTAAACCCGACGACGCGGCGACTACGCAATACGTAGGTATGCAATACGTCATGTGAAATTAGTATGTTATACCTACTTGGAATCTATACTAATATAAAGAGGTAAACTTTGTAAGTTTGGATGTAGGGGTAATCTCTCAAACTACAGAACCGATTCTAAAAAATATTTCACGAATAGAAAGGCTACCTATAGGTACTTTATTTTGTTCCAAATTATCTACGGTCATAACCGCACAGCCCAAACCATTAAAAATATAAAAAATTAAGGTATACATTCCTTGCGCACTAAGAAAAAATTTTCGAAACTCATTGCTGCCAGCTGTCTATCTATCATCACGCTTTTTATTCAATGAGGTGTAGGCATAAATGGAATATAATATAATTTGCTACGATACTGACATAATAATCCTCTTTACCTACTGAAGCGGACTGAGTGCGGAGTGGACTGTAATAGGTGTAAGGAAACTATATAACTGATTAAAAGGAATATAATACAGAAAATAAACTAAAGATACTACATACTTCCCAATGACAACAACATAACAATCTTCAATAGGTACGTCAAACAAAATCTTTCTTTTCGTCCAAAACATCATTCTACGATGTGGCCAGTCCGCCACACCTACATTTATTTTTTACGCCTTTCATACATGCCAGGCGACAGCGTTTCCAGTTTCCATGGATATCTGAGATATATACTATAGGCTATATTTTTTTAAAGTTAGATCAAAGAGTATAGATTCTGGTAAGTACGGAAAATTTTTCGCTTTTAAAAAATTTCGACGGGTACGAAACTGAAAGAAAAGACAGGCAGCCAAAATTATTGACTAAAGACATAAGATACCAACTAAATAGACTGAAATACTTTTCAACATTCCTTTTACAAAACAAACACATATTCACGACCTTTAATATCTTGCGGTGTGGTCAGAGGCACCAGTATGTAACAGTGTCAACAGAACAGATGGCATTTTTTAAATCTGCACATTTAGGTCTTCTCAGTCGTAGTGCTCTTGACAGAGCAGTCGTGGTCAATCATGGCGGTCCACAGTGTGACGCACCTTGTATTGACTCGCCATGGTTAATTTTCTTGGGAAGAATAGTGCAGTGGTTTCCCCTTGCCTTCTACACCAGATATTTTGACACCATTTAGGTCTTCAGGCTCGATGTAGCCTATTCCAGCCAGTTGCCTAGCTAGGTGTATGGTTATACCGCCATTGCTCGGTCGCCAGAGCCTCGTTTGTTGTCTAGCAGAGGGTCCAAGCGTGCAGATGAGGATGACATTTGGGGTCGAATAGATCTCTGGCCACACTCAAGTTTATATTCTACTTCTAGTTATGTCCAAACTCCATCCCGGGGCCGGGAATCAAACCCAGATCGCTTGACAATGGCACGCGGTATCAAGTGATTGATTGATTCATCACGCAGGACAATAGGCGTCTCCCACATGACAGATGCTACTGTATAACAGATCCAGTTTTCATACAAATCTCGTAAACTTGCGACTTAATTCGTGGTATTTGTCAATTTTGACGTGAAATTATCGGTGATGAGGTGTTAGAGGGGTGAATGTTTGGGGGAAATATATTATTTTTACAATAATGTGCATAAGTCACGGTCGTTTTGAATTGTAGGGTGGCCAGAGGCAGAGTTCTAAAGAGACTTGGTAGAAGCCTGTTCGACCTATTTTAATCAGAGATTGCACTCTGTATTTTTAGGGTTCTCTACCCAAAGGGTGCAAACGAAAACCCTATCACCTACTAAAGCTCCGCTGTCCGTCTGTCACAGGCTGTATCTTTTGAACCGTAATAGATAGACCCTTGACATTTTTACAGAGTGTGTATTACTATGGCCGCTATAACAACAAATAATAAAAATAAAATAAAGATAAAAATTAAAGGAGGTCCCCATACAAGGAACGTGTTTTTTTACTAACCGTCTTTCACAGAGCTGTATCTTTTGAGCCATAATAGGTGGGCACTTGAAATTTTCACAGATTGTGTATTGCTATGGCCGCTATAACAACAAATAATAAAAATAAAATAAAGTACCCCCCCCCCCCGGCGTTTTTTTGCTCGATAATGGCAATACATACAAACGTCTAAGTATAGACTTGTATAAAATGCACCGGCCAAGTGTGAGTCGGATTTGCGGCAATTTGTTCCTGCGCCATACAGGGGCGTCAAACTTGGGACCTTAGTGCATACTATTGAGTGTACGGAACCCTTCGTGTGCAAGTCCGACTTGCACTTGGTCGTTGGTCGGTTTACTTATGTCATAGACAAGCACCAATCCACTTACTATGCTTCTAAGGGCACATAAAGCCTCACTCCTTATGAAAATACCTATACTATTTTAGCTCTATTTTTTTAACTTATTTTTATTTTGGATAATTCGTTGAATGTGGAAATTCGACATCGACTTCACGTTCTTTGGAATGCATGTAACTAAAAAAAATACTAGGAATCGGTCAAGAAGTGACAAAACTTTAGTAGATACTGTCACACTCTTGCTTGTAATATGGTTAACTGTATGTCTATATGTGGGCAATGTTACTAGCTATGTGCCTAACAACATCTAAACTTTCACATACCTATACCTACTTTTTTAATTTAATAAACCTATTTACTTCTAGTGTTTCCATGGACATAATATAGGGTATTTTTTATTAGCTGAAAGAAAAGACAGGCAGCCAAAATTATTGACTCAAAGACATAAGATATGAACTAAATAGACTGAAATAGTTTTCAATACTCCTTTTACAAAACAAAGACACCAGTAGGTAACAGTGTTCACTTTTTAACAATATGTGTCACTTTTTTAAAAGAAATGCAGTTAAATATGCCCGATTAAACCTATTCAAAGAAAATTTGTGCTTAGTATTTTTGGCACGAGAGAAACGGTAGAGCCAAGTTCGGTATCTAAAGTCAAAACAAAGGTATGTTTTTTTTATATTTGAATATTTTTGTTTTCTGTGCAGTAGATTTTTTAATAAACAAGCTGTGCCCTATATTTACTGCTTAGCTTCTTTGGGTCGTAGCGTGTATTAGGAAAACAACGTTTACACCCCATTTCAACCCCTTAGGGTAGACAGCGTGATGTTGATGATAGCCTCCTTCGTCAAAAATTGGGCTATCAAATGCAACTAAAGAATTTTTCAAATACAAGTGACGTAGGCCTTGTAGTTTGCCTAACTTTGAAAAATCATAAAAAAACTAAGTAGGGTATTGCATAGAAATCAAGAACATTCAAATTAGTTTCTTAAAATAGCTTAATCTTTGAAATAAAAATATAAAATACATACATACATCTAAATATATGTCAACAGAACTAGCCACTCGTTAGATATAGCCTCACAAATACCATCGGCTAAACGAGGGAGATTAGGGCTTCCGCTGGGTACCCTGGAACGGGAGCTGTAAGGCAACCCGTGAAGAAAGAAAAGAAAAAAAAATACATACCTAAGTATATTTTTACTTTAAATACCGAATTGCGTTATGTATCGACTCCTTTTATTTATATTAAGTATTTTATTTTATTATCCAGGTATTTACCCACTTACACCTTTCTGTTCTAGAAAATAACACTTCGAACTTCTCGTACCTCTGTATTTTTGAAGCAAAATGCAATATTATGATAACTAGGTGATTTTAATAAAATCAGCGACTGTTGCCCGTGTCGAATTAGGGGATTTAGTTAAACATGTCAAATGAATTACACGCTTCAATTACGTAGCAGGGGACGATTATTAAATTGAGGGGCGTCCGACCGTGCTTTCGTGCACGTGTTTATAATATATTGTTTTCGTATTTTGTCTATTGGATTGTCTTGACTTTTGTTCTTGTTAGTGCTTTGAATTAGCTCTGTTAGCCGCGACTTTGCACGTACCTGCATAACTTTGGAGTATAAAAATGGAGTAAGGATTGATTTTAAAACAATCGTCTTAATTCATATACCAGTACCACTTAGGTCCTGCTTGGACGCTAGATTCTAGAGCTTCATTCAAGACATGTACTTAATCCTAATTATTGTTTCCCTCTTAAAATGCATGTAACTATTGACATTTATTTCCACCGATAATGCAGTGGGTGCACGGGTAAAGAGGAAGATGAAAAGGTTTACCTATATGGCTGAAGTGAAAGGAAATGCTGAGGACGACCTAGGTGTACTTTTATTGAACATATAAACAATGTATTGATCAATGGCAATATTAAAAGTACACACAATCGCCGAGCATGTATGAAAGGTATGATGAATATAAAATAAGCGAAAGAGGTAGCAAATAGCATTCGATTGTCTCTGGCTACCCCTTTTAGGATAAAACACGTGATGTAGATAGATAGAAAAGTTCATCTTATTCGCACCATCCGCGCGTTGTCGTTGCTGCAGTAGTATACCTACTTACTTGAAATTTGTACAATTTGATCCCATTAGATTCCCTCTGAATTATCAGATTAGTGCAGTGTCGTCACGCCCGCCACGCTCACAATCATAATTTGATTTTAATTAAACGTAACCGAAGAAAAATATGTTCGTCCTACACCCTCACCCTTGTAATAGTACAATTTATTGTTATGATATCTATACCTAACTTCTAAACAAAATAAAATAAAAAATCTTCACTAAATTATGTGTCTATGCTGGACAAACCACGAAGTTATAATAAATATGTTGAAAAATTCAAAACTTTGTAAACAATGAAGGGCCACTTCAAAGTTGTAAAAAATTTTGAATTCATAATACGTTCGCCGTTCATAATCATCTCATAAAAATACTCAATAAATAAAAGTACCTAATTAACTAATTAGTTATAAAATTGAATAGTTTCAGCTATTTTAACAGTCTTAAAAAAATTTACATACCATAACGCCATATTAACAAAAGGGAAGCAGAAATTTCTTAACGCGGTCGTAGTCGTGGGCAAAAGTTAGTATGAATATTGGGGTAGGGGTGTATTTATTGTAACCGATTTAAAATTTACTTTAGTAAATTTTTCACTCCCCTGCATTTGGGCACAAGTGTTCGTCCAGAACTAATTGTTTCACAATGTAAATTTAAATATGTTTTGACTTACGAACTATTTAGTTTGGTATAAGCGGTTTTGTTGCTATAATTTTTGGTTTTATCTAATGTCTGCATATAAATTAATAAAATTGATGAGTTACAATTTGTTTCTATACTTTCGTTGTAAGTAAAGAGCATTTTTTTTAAGATTTGTCTTATTTTCTTGTATGACTTTTTTCCGTATGTTTTTTAAATAACAGTCGAAAATTGTGATTGTATGTTCCGCAATTTTAAAATAGGACAAAAATATAACGTCTTTTAAGAATTGTAAATGACAGTAGGTACCTTATTTAAAAAATAAATGCAATGTTTGTTTACCAAATAACACAAGACTAGAAAAACGTACCTTGGTAGGATTTTACATAGACCGTGTGCACAGGTGAATAAAATGGGATATTGGAATTAGGTACCATACAAAAGCAATATTTTATACAATTTTATTAAAATATTATATCTCGTCCTTAGAATAAAATATATAATTAATCATTTTCCACTTTCACCTTACGTTTCTTTTTATGTTTAACTTTCTCTTGAATCTTGTCCGAGGACGTAGAATTAGAATTTTCCTCATGTCATGAAGTCGCCGTACCTTCCTTCTGGACCTTGCCCGTGATCCTCTCCATAACCTCATGGTTGTATGTTGAGTGAAGCATTAAGCCCAGAACTCCAGCCCTGTAGGAACGGAATCATTATTGTTATTTTAACCATTAATCGAGAAAATAAGGGTTGATTCCCCTGTCGCCATTCATTGGAGAGCTGGTCAGTGACAAATGCTACTTTTTATTGTCTCATTCATTTAGGAAAGTTATTATTAGGATCTGTGATGAAAAAATTTGCTGTTCAGCGCGAAGCGGCGTCCGAACTTCTGAAAAATCGTAGCTCTGTTACAGGGCCCTAGACCATAGAGCAACACGGACTTTTCTAGGGAAGTCGCGCGTTCCCCATTGTCAAAGTTCACACGGACCTACGCTTATAATAAAAGTAGATGCAGCCATACTAAATCTAGCTGCGCGAGTGACTGGTTGTCCGAGATGCCGAATTTCTCAGATTTTTGGTGAAAGAAGCGATCTGGAACTTCAAATTTACAAAAAGATTTACATTTCCCCCCGCAAATATCGACAGACTGTTTTGTATCAAGAAAGTAAGCTACGGCCTTGAGGCGTCGCGCGCGCGTTGAACCGTGTTGCTCTATGTCCTAGCTAGAGTCTCTAGGGCATTTAGTGTCTAGGCCCTATACTACTATCACTAAATGAGAATTTACATAAAAACTTTTATTAAGTGCAAGTTCTCTATTTGCCACTCGCTCACATACTATATATTGTGTGAGCGAGATGCCCGTACAAAAGACGCCATTTTTATTCCCTATGCGCTGATTGTGCAGTACCCTGCCGGCAAATAAACGCTAGGTGGGCGACATTCGATGACCTCGCCTTAAATGATATCTAAAAATCGACTACTAGGTTTTACCTATTTTCCGGATACCACATACCTCGAAGCCATAGAAAGTCTTATATTCCTCTCTTGCTCCACCAATTCGTCCAACTTCAGCCACTGCCGCACCCTCTCCATATCAATTTCAGCACGTCGCAACTTCTCCCACTGATAATGTTTGAGACAAGACTTCTTGGGCGCGCGACATATGTCCCCAGTGGGGTCGAACACATCCCGTACGAGAGGACAGCCGCACACGTCCGAATCGATCACTTTCGGGTCCTTGAAGTGTTCTGGGCACATAACCTGAAATTTGTGTTTTTTGAATGACAATATCTACTCGATTTATATAATATATATCATACTATACGCTGTTTCCGTAACATTTATGTAACATTTCACAGTGACTCTGACCTTAGGTTATCGCTTTGTGTCGCGGGACAAGAGCTCTAGAAAAAATAGTTATTTGTGTGGTTTTTAAATGTAAAATAGGACGTCTAATTTGCGGGAACATAGTGTTTCTTATGATCATTTATAATTATTATGTTCGTATTTAACATAATCTACATATAAAGGAAATATTATGTTAGTCCTATACACGTGACCACACTAAGTTTTGATCTTGAGTTATTTGCGCGCCCGCTTGATTATTATTAAGATGGCATTTTCATTATATTAAACGTCCATGAATTTATGATGTCACTCAGTGCACTCTCGTGCAACGACAGCGTTGATGAATGCGACGGACAATCTATGAGATCGTGGACTCGTAAATTAGGTGTCACAAAAAAATGGTCACACATCTATTTTTTTTATATATATTTACCGCTTCGTATGGAAGTGCCATTGGTATATATACTCAAAGGGAGTGTATGATCGGTTGTACCCTGTCGCTTGGTACTATTACTTCAATTGGGTAAGAGAGCTTTGTTAATTTTATATCTAAATTATAAACCTAGAAGACTTACCCTCAACCTCTTGCAGTAAGTCCCATTAAAAGTGTTATAGTAATCACAGAACATGCTCTGCCCGTCGATCCTGGTGCGGTGTCTGCTACCGAAAGACGCTTGAGACTCGTACTTGATGAAACACTTCTCCATGTGTTTGACGGCCGTGCGGGAGTGGATCTCGTGGCCGCACGTCAGACAGTACATGGACGGCTCGTCGTCTTGTTCCTGGGGGAGAAAAAAAAACTGTATAGGCGTGCGCTTCATATAAGCCAATAGGCCAGATAATAACCAGTCAAGTTTCAACTAGGTTAATTTTTTTTTCTAATGATATCGGTTTATAAAGCTACAGTTTATGTATCATTCGTATATTATATCAAACTAATATTTATAGTTATTCCACTTTGCAAGGGTCATTGCACTCTATTTCCATTTTGATTCTGTAAAGTGTCATTTTCCGATACTTGTTCCACTTTTATCCTGTGCGTATATTTTTGCCAAATTGTTGTCAAAATAATCACGACAACAGAGTAATCTGTGAACATACTTCAGTCATTTTATTTTTCTTTCTCTCTTCACGGGTTGCCTTGCAGCTCCCGAAACCACCGTGTTACCCTCAGGGTACCCAGCGGAAGACAAATTTTAGGCGATTTAGCAGTCATATATTATAAAAAAAACTAACCTTTTCCACAGAATGTATAATAGTGGCGTTCTTAGCCCTGGCGACAATTTCATCCAGCTCCGTGTGCTGCCTGTCCAGGGCACGTAGAGACGCCTGCGCTTTGGCCATTCCGGCTCGCACCACTTCCAACGATTTGCGATTTTTATCTTCGGCAACACAACTGGACAGCGACCATTCTTGTATGCGTTGCGGCAATACCTGTCAGACAAATTAAATTACGCCTATAAATCTCCTTTAGGGTAAGCAGTGCCGTGAGTGATGATACTGCTATCTCCCACAGACCCGTTAATCCACATCCGTTCAACCGTGAGTATAATGCCCAGCGTTAAGAACAGAACGAGTTCTTTCCATCATCATACTATTAAAATTAGGAGGCAATCTCTCAAACTACTAAACCGATTCTAAATTCGGCTGGAAATGAGTAAAAAGTGACCTGCAAGATTTGATTACATCTATAGTAATAATAAAACTGAAGAGTTTGTTTGTTTGAACGCGCTAACCTCTGGAACTACCAGAAGATTTGAAAAAATTGACTTGCATTTGATAGCCCAATTCTTGAGGACCCACCATCACGCTACGACCCAAAGGGCACCGCAAGGCACAGTTAGTTGTTTAATAAAAGCGTTTAAAAATACCTGATAAATCCTTGCCATAGCCAATCTCATGCCACAATCGGAGGAGCAATACTTGGACCCAAACAGCGCAGCACTCGTGCACTGTGGCCCGTTACACTGACGAGCCTCCGTCGTCTGTAAGTGGGCCACAGACTCTTCAGGCTCTAGGTTGTCTTTCTCGTGGTGTTTCTTCTTATTTCTTGTGCTGCAATCATTAAAAAATAATAGACATTTCAAAGAGAGTGTCAATTAAGTCAGAAAGAAGAGAACAAATGTAAGATTTGTTGTGGAGGTGAAGGAGAATTGACATGTTTTCATTTTTAACAAGGTACCCTAAATCGAAAACCGTTTCGAGGTTTTAACACCGTACATATTTTTTCAGATTTTTTTATTACATATGTATCGAAATATTTGAAAAAAAACCTCGGGGTGTGGTAAATTAGGACGGATACTTAATGTACCTTTGTGCGCTCTATAATGTAAAAAATAAAAGCTGTCAGTCTCTCTGTCAGGCAAGTTTCCAGTCCAGTGTTGCCAAATATTTTTGCAGATCGGAACAAAACAGGAAATTTACGGATCTAATTTACGAGCTGGAAGGTTAATTTTGTGGATAATTATAATTATAATTAAGTAACAATTACGATATTTGAGATAACAATATATAATAACAACAACCAAAGAGTAATACCAAGTAATACATTATATAAAAGAGTATGAACAACAACAAACAAACGTCAAAGTCATTAAGTCACAGACTAATGGAAATAAACTTTTTTTAATTTTGTGTGGGGAAAGGTAAATGCGGTATGCGTCCCAAAACTACTATTTTATAATACTACTATTTTTGAATGAATAAAGAGGTAAAGTTTGGATGTAGGAGGTAATCTCCCCTTTCCTTTTCAATATCGGCATTACAAATTTTCATGTCAAAACGGATTGACGTAAAATTATTGCACAGGGATAGTTTGAGGGTCGGAAAGTGACATAGGATAAATTATAATGTCACATTTCAAATATTTCCACGATCTTGAATACTGACCTGGACGGTTTAGACGGTTTCTTTGGCTGACTCTTAACACATATTCGCTGTTTACACTTGGCTTTCCCTTTTGTACTGCCTCCATAATAATCATCACAAGCATCACATCTAAAAAGAAAAGTGCAGTTAGGTCTTGCATGTCTGAACCAAAACTATTTATAAATTTACTATTTTTATATTGAGTATTATTTTATTTTATTTATGTAGGTACAGCAGTTAAAGCTCAAGTTTCTATACAAACAAACAAACGGCGGTGTAGCTGTAATAATACATACATCAAAAGTCGCCAGTTCCTCTAAATCAGATATTTCTAAGATTCTTCAGATTTTTTTGTTTTATGTAAAACACTGCTAAAGTTGAAACTGACCACTGGGGAAATTGAGAGTCTAAATGATAGAATATAATAAAACATACTGGCCACAGTCATGAGCACGAAGGCATCCAGCACAATCGCCGCATCCATCTTTGTTCCCAACTCTTTTCGAAGATTTGTTTTCTGAGTGGCGTTTCTTTTTCCTGTCATCTCGGCCTGTAGGAAAGCATTATTTGTATAAAATGGTATGACTCTCGAATCGCCATTACATAAAAGTATCACTATTTGTATAGGCGTCCTTCACACCCTAGTGCTCAATCTGGCTCAACTTATTTAGCGCGCACTATAAAAAACAAGCTATTTTTCCATCTAAATAATGTCTTTCTCACTTCCTTTAATATTACACTATTGCAAAAAAAAATAGTAGCTAGATGATGAAGCTATAGTGTTAGATTATTTTCCTGGGAACCAAGCAGAATTTGGAATGTAAAGTGAAAAACTAAGGTATTATTATATTATTATTTCAAAGATTAAGTACCAGGGGACAGAAATGCTACTTTACCTTACTAAATGATGATGCAAAATATTGAAAATTTATTTGAAAAACAACTACAGAATAGAAAACAAAAATATTCAAACCAGTTTCTTATTAGTATATTACCATACAAGTGACCTAATTAAAATGTTTACCAGAGTCCGCCTCATGTTCTCTCTTCTGAGGTCTGAATCTAGTTTTAAGGCTAGGGTCATCTTCTCTACATCGGTCACAGAAGTAGGTCTTGATATATTTAGCTTCTCTCTGTGATATATTGATACAATCTCCATGGTACCATTCCTCACAGGCATCACATGCTCTGTAATTCATATTAATAAATTGTAGTTAATTGTAGTTGATTTTGTTTGTTTGTTCCTATTCTAGAGACTCAAAAACTACTGGACCGATTTGAAAAAATATGTTTGCATTTGATAGGCTCAATTCAATAAAATGAAGACTAGAAATTGACCTTATTGATATTTTTACCACAGATACAGATATGGTTCAAGTTTCAACACAATTTACAGCCAGGAATTTTCAAAAATCTTAATTAAACGAGACGAGCTGAGGTCTAGCGGAGCTCACAGAGAGTGTATGCTGAGCAGGTGCGCTTGCGATGCCTAGTAAGATTATTATAGACAAAATTTGTAAAATAATACGAGTAACCATTTTATCATGATCAATCAATATCATGAGTATGCCTTTGAATCCAATGTTTCCAAAAAACTGACAATGGGTGGATCAACCGCTAGCACATGATAAAGCCGAATTTTATCATGTGCTTGCAATGCACTCGTTGAAGACTCTTGACTCTGTCCACACTAGGCGAATTTGGTCTGTGACGTGCTCTGCTCGGCTCGCCTAGTGTGGACACACTTTAATGAGTAAATTAATTAATACTTACATCATAAAACGAGAACTATCTGATGACCGACATATGCAATATGCTTGTCCAGCTTGGTTGAGAAGTGATGTGATCTTTGACTGGCGTTCTGGGAGATCAAACTGTTTAGCTATGTCAGCTTTCTGTAGCAAAAATAATAAAAAATATAGGTAATATAAATATGAAGTCAATGAAAGAGATTGAGGGAGTTCAGCTTGAACTTCCCAAATAAATTCAGCATTTGGTTATGTTAGCCGTTAGGGTATGGTTATGCATTAATATGGACAACCGGGCTTGATGACTGAAATGATGCTCAGGTCGCGCCCCTGTCGGTTAATAATAACCTAACCATGTTCTGGCAGAAACGGTTGCTTTAATTTGTTGCTGCTTTTTTTAATAGCACTGCCAGCTGTGTTTTGATGGCTACACACGAGCGCCTAACTATTGTGGCCAGCTAGTTAGTATGATACTAGAAAACAATTTACTTACGCTTTGCTTGTACTTTTTGTCACCCATTTTCACCTTATAGCAGCAAATTAAGATAAGTCTTTAGTTGATTACTAATTGTAGAATTTGTAGATTACAAAAGCTTTTGTTAAAGTCTACAAACCATTTTTTACTTATTTCGAATTAGAAAAGCGAAAACCAAAGAAAAAGATAATATTACAAACAAGTTCAAACAACAAATATGTCTGTCATGTCTCTTCTGGTTCTGTCAGTCAATATGAATGATCAGTTGACTTGACCACATTTCAAATAGAATTATGGGCCGTTTACACGTGGTTTCATGCTTTCCATTTTCGCAAAGAAAAGATTAGAATTTATTCTGCCTACTAGAACAACACATCCAAGATACTCTACCCGCTTGCTGCTGATTTACGTACAACTATCACATGTGAATATTGTCGAAATGGAATTGTCATTTTGGTATGTATCTATAAGTATCATGGCGTTTGTGAAAAAAAAATAGCTGTCAGCCATGTAGTGAGAATGTGTCATTATTGTGTCAATTGTTATCGTTACCATGGTAACAAATTTTGTTTATTCGATATCTTTTACTTGCTCTGTGTTCGATATTTCGATATACTCGCTTGGAGTTTATTTTATCTAAAAATCCTTAAAACATACATTGACATCAATATGGTAGACGTGGATAACCCACAAATAATAACTCATATAGAAAATAATCTAGATCACTGTTTATTTGATTGTAAATGGCTCCCTTGTTCAGCCAAGTTTGTTGTTGTCGGTTCCATGCCCCGCGGAACCGGCACTATTGAGATATTCGAAATAACAGCCGGAGAAGTTACTAAAGTGAAGGAATTAGAAAGACCTCAGTCATATAAATGTTGTACATTTGGAGCTAGTGGGGATCTTGAAAGGAAACTAGCCACTGGAGACTTCAAAGGAGCCTTAGAGATATGGTATGTATATTTACTTTTTATCAAGCCTAGTTTAATTTTATAGCTTGAATCACAGTCAACAGTGTCAACACCTGCCGTGTGAGCATAACAGGGTAAAGAAAATCTCTATTAGAATGAGAAAGATATAATGTCCCAAGGCTGCTCATCTCATACAAAATATTCTTATGTGGAGTCATGTAATACTGCGACTGAGATAGCTTCATCTTCAGGGTCTGTTCGGACGTCCAGTTGCCATGGAGCTAAATAAGTTGTTGAGAGTTGACAGAATAATAATGTCAATAGTCTACCCGGACCCACTGGACCCTCCCCCTGCCTACATGCTTGTGTTATGATATGATGTTATTAACAGCAAAATCACTTAAAAGAAAAAAAAAAATTACTTAATTTACTAAAAAGTATATGGACTTCTAACATTGTTCACAGTAAAGCAAAATATTTATTAAATATTTCATTTTGCAGACTTTTGGAAAGTGAAATTGCTGATTTCCTATTCTAATAACAAACTATATTTCTAGGGACCTAGAGAAAGGCTGCCAAGTTTACATCACAAAGGAGCACACAGATATTATAAATGCTATAGATGGAATTGGAGGAAGTACAGTTAACTGTGGTGCTCCGGAAATAGTCACTGGGAGCCGAGATGGTACCTACTCTCTTCTAAACTTATTCTAGTATAACCCGCAATCACGTGACCGCAATGGGAAGTGACTTCACTTCCATCTAAATGTTAAATAAATAACCACAGACTTCTAACTATATTATAATAACCATCTGTAAATCAAGTTATTTTCTTGTTTTTTATCTAATATTCTGTTCCCAACATTTTGTTGGTTTGCAAGATGTAATGTGATCATTTTTTCACAGCGATTTGAAAAATTAATTTAAATATGTACATGATTTTTTAAATGAAAAATACAAATATAAAGGAATTTTCTAAAATCTGATAATTTATGTTATATTGGCTTGTGAATTTAGTATAGTATTTAGTGACATGCAATAAATAGTCTTGAAGTTCCTAATACGGTTTTATAATTTTTTTTTTCTAATTTAGGTACCTATTTTTTTTAGGTACAGTTAAAATATGGGACCCCAGACAGAGGGGCAAGCCAGTGGCGAACATGCAACCTGTCAAAGGTGAAACTAAACGTGATTGTTGGGCTGTGGGGTTTGGGAACTCGTTCAACAACACCGAGAGAATTGTCATTGCAGGGTATGATAATGGTGACCTGAAGATGTTTGATCTGCGAACCATGTCCTTGAGATGGGAGTGTAATTTGAAGAATGGGGTAAGGAACCCTAACTTTCATATTACCCAGAATATACAATTTTAAGGGAACCTTGGGAGAGCTCTAATGTTGTATTTTTTGTTTTGAGAAGGAACCCTGTGTGTTGTGCCAATAATGTCTTTTTAGGGTTGCGTTGCGTTGCATAGCAGAACGGAATACGTCTGTGCATTCGACTTTCTTTCACAGCTTCTAACTAAAGGAAATCATATAAGTACCTACCTATAAAAAATAATATAGGGACTTGAAATTAGTACCTACCTAATATGCGGGCTAAAGACGGGGAGAGTAATAAAAGATTTTGAAAAATCGCTAAATTACCTCGACACGAACTTGGCGCAATTATTTATTTTTTACGCGTAATTTATGAATATTATATTGCACTACTATTGTAAATCTTTTGATATTATTTCCTTTGAATTGATTAATTTTTAGCTTACAAAAATAAAATATGTAAATGCAAAACAAGCGCCATCTATTTAGACTTGTGTTCGAGACTTAATTATTTATTACAAACTTTCTTTCTAAGAATGTCCTTTATTTTTTTTTATTTGTCACAAAACAGTCATTACATACAAATTACAATGAACTTAAATGAAAATAGATACCTAAGACCTACATGTGACGATAATTACAATGAATGTACCTACAAGGTACGGAAACTGTACAATTTTTCACAAACCGTATACTTATGAATAATATAATTCATATCAGCAAGTAAATACAAAATCAATCAAAACAAGTAACCAAATCAAACAAAACTAAACAAAACAAATTAACTAAATTAAACACACAATTTCACTTAATGAATATAAAGCAAAACTAGCAATTTGAGTTTTTCAATTATTGAATTCTTAAACTTGTTCTTTATAGTTTAATTGACTTCTAATGTACGTAAGACAGCCTTCTAAAAATAATAGATTCCTACATCTATTGAAGAAATGACAAAATATCTTATTTCAGCAATAAGTTTGCCACCTACTCTAATTAATATTAGTTCTCCGTCCCGGTGGAGCCCATATTAATTTTAAAATTTAAAAATCTCATAGAAGAAATCACTTTCAGTTTTTCCCGAATTATCCAATTTTACAGGCAATATTTTCCAATTTTTCTTTCCCTAAAAACCTGATTCGGACTATTATGAACAGTTATCCTTAGAAGATAGACATGTGCTTGTCGCACTTTTTTTAGAACTTTTCAAGAGTAACAATTCAGCCATACATTATTTTATTGACGCAGCAAATGCCGTAGAAGCTTTCAAGAGGCACGACTTTTTCCGACTTGGGTGTATTTTCGTTTTGTATTCGTCAGAATATCATCGTAACTTTATCTAATTTGAAGGTAATATAGTTAATAGGTATATTTAGTGGAGTGCCGTAAGGTTTATAGGTACCTCGGAACCCGGGTAAACTGAACGGATTTTTGTAAAACTTTTTGGAATGTGTTTTTAACACTAAATACTAAAAAGTTTACCCGTTTATTTTTGCCGATCTTCATTTTATATTATTATTATAGAGGGGACAACAGCAGATGTTTGACGTCGTCCGCAACTAACTAGGCTATTAAACACGTAGCTGTTTTGTGCGTTTCGAAAAAATCATGCAGACAAAAAAAATATTAATCAAAAATATATTGAAACATATTTAAATAAATCTACAAGCCATACCACCACCTAACGTTGGTACGTTGCTACAGCGGAACACAATGAGAATCGCTTTGGGACTACGCCTGGGGGCTAAATTAATTGTGTCATTGCTGCCACTGTGGAAAGGAGGTGGATGAGCTGGGTCACCACGGTCTTTCATGTATCCATAGTTCAGGACGAATTGCAAGACATGCCAGCCTTAAGGATCCTACTGGGATAAACTATTCCCAATTTCTCTGTAAATAATCCACCTGTGTCACTGTAATTTAGCATATAGATACTTATTGAATTTAACAATATTTCAGGTATGTTCAGCTGAGTTTGATCGTAAAGATATACCAATGAATAAATTGGTAGCCACCACTCTGGAGGGGAAGTTTCATGTGTTTGATGTCCGAACTCAGAATCCTACCAAGGGATTTGCTCAGGTTTGTGTGCATTTTTATACATTTTAGTTATTTTTATTATTTTTTTTTCTTCGCGGGTTGCCTTACAGCTCTCGAAACCGTATTACGGTTCCGGGGTACCCAGCGGAAGACTAAGTGTGGGAATCCCCAGTGCATTTTTTTTAAGAGGCCTTACCGTTACGAAACTCGAAATTTAGTTAAGTAACGCACTTTCATTTTCTCGATTTTTTTATGTTGTCTTTGATATCAAAATAAAAAGCGGGGATGGTTTGAAAATAAAAAATATTCAACATTGCAAATTTTTCACTCTTTAAATTATTTTTTATTTATATTGTAATGTTTTCTATATAAAAATAAAACTTAGATTATTGTTATGGAATAATTCGAGAATAATGTGTTATTTTTATATTACTATTTTTTTTGATTATAGCTCACAAAAATACATTTTTATATCTATGAATTTTTCCAATCATTACGATTTATCAAACATTATTTTCTCGTTTTTTTTTATGAAAGTTGAAAAATCTAATCTATTAATACTTAAGTTGACCATATTACGGTGTCAATACTGTTTTTTAATGTTCAAAATCTTCAGTGAGCTTTACAAGATCGATCGTCAAACGTCACTCGAACGTAAGTTTTAGGAATACGAGTCCGGAAAAATGATAATTTACCAACACTATAGAAATCATTTCAAAATTTCCTTCTATCAGTCTTGAAGACCAAGACCCGTATTTTCAAAATGACACATAATTGTATTCACAATCTTATTCGTATTCTCACAAGCAGACATCAAAAATGTCCGAAATGTAGCGTGTGCCGGTAAGGAGCCTTAATGCGAAAAAACTTCTCGTTTATAGTTACAAATACGGAACCCTAGATTCTTAATAATTGTTGGAAAAAAAAATTGCAGTAAGTATTCTAAAATTTTGCAGGTCTTGGATAATGCATCAAGGAGCGGTACGATCTGGGTCGCACGACATCTTCCACAGAACCGGGATCTGTTCATTACGTGCGCGGGCAACGGACAAGTCACTTTGTGGAAGTAGTAAGTACCTAACTAACTTTTTTCGATCCTTCTTAAGACTATTGTTTAGCTAAAAATTTTCATACAAAATTAGTACAAAATGCGTTAACGTTTCTACCCCACTAAACATAATCCGTTCTTGCTGTTTTTTTTATATGTTTTAGAGACAAGTAAAAACTAGGTCGACTCGTTTTTGTTTTTTTCATATTGCTTATAAATTAAGAAATAATTAATCCTCAAAAACCGTTTTTTTTAACTAAATAACTTCCTCATACTTATCTCGTGATAATTATGAAACTAATCAAAATTTTGAAAAAATCAAAACTAGCCGACTTAGTTTATGATGTAACAAAACGATAGAGACTAAAATAAAAAAAAATCGTTAACGTTTAGGTATAGTAAAACGTTAACACCTAAACACCTATTTTGCGCGTAATTCAAGACAAAATCGTCAGAAGCCTGCAACTCTCTCTATCGCACACGTGTAAGTGAGCGCGGGGTGACTGATGAGATAGCAAATATTCGAAAAAAGCACAGCGTCCGAACTCTGTAACTAAACGATACTCTTAAGGTTCCGTACTGGCGGTGGTGGACCCAGACGGATCCAATTATTTAATATAACATGGAAAGGAAAGAAGACATTTTATAAATTGCTGTATAACCTTATAGCTTTTTGGTCCCCAGGCCCCAGCTTTTCGTTATGTAGGTTAGGGCTATTCAAATGGGTTTTCAAGCAAATCCTGCATCTGCCCCTGCATACTGACTGGAGTCTTGCCTTTTGCCGCAAACATAGAAAATAGATCTATCATCACGCCTTTTATCCCAGAGTATTTATGGAGTAGGCAGAAACAATCGAATGCCATTTGCTACGATCCTGACATACCTCTTTCGCTTTTTTTATATTCATCATACCTTTCATACATGTTTGGCGATTGTGTGTAGGTAGGTAGGTACTTTTAATATTACCATCGATCAATACATTTTTATATGTTCAATAAAAGTACACCTAAGTCGCCCTCTGTCCTTTCACTTGAGCCATATAAACGTCTTTCATCCGTACACAAACCATCAACCCTATATAATTAACTATTTTATTTTCAGTGAATACCCCGAGCAAAGACACAAGGTGGACGCTAACGACGTGGCGTGCGGAGTGGCTGGCAAACTGAACAGGCTACAGCGAATGGTGATTAGCACGCAACCTATCAACGCACTGGATTGGAACAGAGATCATATGGGACTCGCTGTAGCCACGGCTTATGATCAATACCTCAGGATCATTGTCACCACTAAACTTAATTTGCAATAGATGTTGTGCCACGCATTTTCTCCTAGGATAATCTATTTCTGTTAGATACTTTCATCAAAATCCGTCCAGCGGCATTTTTCATAAGATTCGCAGAAGTATGCCGAAAAGGAACTTATTTTGTGTTAGTGTGGTCTTTAGTACAAGATGGTCCAAAGCAAATTATCTTATATGTATAGGTAATGTTATGTTAAAGTTACTATGCAATAAGTTATTTTTTTACTATAATATAGATGCATTTGTTTTATCGTAATATCTTTTACTTCTATTTAACCGACTTCCAAAATAATAAGGTTCTCCCGCTAGTTGTAAACCGATTTTGACGATTTCTTTTTTATTCGACAGATAATTCTTCAGGACTTTTTTTCTCATAAAAATTGGTTCACTAGTTTTATAGAAATTTTGAAAAAACTGACTTTTTTCTTAATATCTCGATGAAATTAATATGTAGGTACCGATTTTGAGGATTATTTTTAAGGATATTATAATTTCTCGACATTATCTCACAGACTAATGTATGTATCGTAATCGTCTTCAAATTCTACAACGAAATATTAATTATTTCTTACTGTTCAGTGCACAATTTTTGAAGTACCGACGTACACTTTTTTTAAAAGGTTTATTTGTACAAAACCTTCACACAATTTTATTTGCACACTGGCAATTTAGTATGCCAATATAATCCTATTTTTTGCATTTGCAAGGAATTCGAAAATATTAAAGAAACAAAAAAATGAATTTTCTAACTCAAAAGAGCAATTTATTTATACTCTATATCTTACAAATATAAATAAAAATTAAGGCTAGCGCTCAGTTCTTATTACTGTTATGTTAAAACAAATACTTAGTATGTGCGAGATGTGATTTTATTTCTGATAGTACATTTTTTATTATCAAAAACATGTACCTAACAGTTTCTTTTCAAATCTAAATACCTTGCACATACTAAATATATCACAATATATATTTTCCTTCTACATAATTAAAAAAAGCATCTGACCAACTAAAATCCCGCAAAATAGCCATTATTTGCAATCATGATTTATTACAACACTGAATACAAATTAACTATATAATTAACAAATTAATAACTTTAGAATTTTAATATATCGCTTTTCATACAAAAATCTCTTCAAAGTCCTAAAGTCATCAACTCGGTATGAACACACATCAACATTTATTTTAACACAATATATACAACCATTATAAACAATATTGTACTCATTTGATACTGAAATCCTTTTAGTAAGTGCAACTAAAATCAGGACAGAGCACTCGGCAGAAAATAATACTCATCGGGTTTTAGAAAGAGACGTTGTAGAGCGTTGTCTCTGTCGCGCTACCTGACATGTTTAGGAATGATAGAGACAACGCTCTACAAAATCGAAGTCTCTTTTTAAAGCACGATGGACATGCCGAGTATTGTATCAAACATTTTTAATTGAAGCTGAGAATTAGTTTATTTTTAATTTAAAACTACCCTCAATTTTAGTTTCAAAGGCATTATTTTATCAATCTATTGTCAACAACTAACTACGTTTGAACTAAAGCATTCAACTTGTACAAAAACTAGTTGTTTTTAAGCTAAGTCTACGTTAAACCTTATACTATCTTTACAATAGACAAAGAAAGTGGACTGAACGCTTTTTTTAGGTTATCTACTAAAATTACTATTAGGTCAAAATTATTTTCTACAATGAGAAATGTAATGTAGTATTTAAGAAACCTACGCATTGAGATCTAAGTTTAATATAATTCTGAGTTGAAACGTCATGGCATGATTTTAATATTTTTAGAAATTAAAAAATAAGCTTACAAGGCAATCGTCCAGTTAAAATTCCATTGCTTAGGAATATAGGTGTCGGAATTTATTTTTCCCACTGTACAGTGTTAAGCATAGACAAGTAATACAAAAAAATATTGCATGTTTTTTTTATAATCCTACCAAATGAAAACACTATTTTTTAACTCGCTATGAACATAGTAATGAACTCTTTGGTCATTCTATATTTTAAAGCCCGGGCTAAGTTATCTTGAAAGCAGTAGATTCTCTCCGAAAAACCGTCTTAGCTAAATTATGATTTTAATAAAGTACAGCTTTTGTTTGGTTTTTGTGTAGTCTTAACAATTAAATGACGGTTTTCTTTCCAATCACTATAAAAAAAAATTGTAGTTGCCTATATTAAAAAAGGCTCGCACTCCTACAAGCATTCCCCACATTACAATAACCAACATAAATTACTTATTTATTTAATTAAGCTATAGTATGGCTATATACAAATCAAAATTATAATTTATCCATTAATATTTTATTTAGTTATTGAAATATTATAATAAAATAAACACTTAATACATTATTTTATTTGCAATTTTTTTTCTCATGACAAATGAAAAATATATTATGAATAAGTTAAGCGAGGGATTTTTTTGTTCAGTGACATTATGGTCAAATACTTTTCATAACAATGTCACTAATTTGGTAATTGGGGGGCACCCTCGACTTAGGTTTCACGTCCTTTATGCCTACCATAAACAAAGGCAAATAGTTACAGATAATTATCAAATATCAACGAATAAAATCGATTTTTATATTGAAACGTTTGTTTATGTTGTTTTAACAAAAAAATGGTACATTCAACACCTATTCCATATACAAAGGTTTTGAATATTTTTCTTCCTGACTGTATTATTAACAGCAATTTACAAAGCATTTAAGCAACTTTCATTTTACATTTTTTTAACAATACTATTTTATCTTTATTTAGAAAAGACTTACCGCTGCTAATAAACGTTGTATAAAGTTGTACAATGTTCTTACAAATCTATCAATCAATATGATAGAGTGAGACAAAACATTGTATAATTTTCTAGAACGTTTATTATTATGGGTTTAGAATAACATTATTTTGTAAACACATTTACATATTGTCTGTACTCCTTGTTATATAAAGCAATGCGGTCAATAGTTCAAATTATTTTCTTATTATTAAACAAGGTAGGTATAAGGTATTTGGGATTTGTGTCCCCCCTGCTATGTTTTACAAGTGGATTAGAAAGAAGTCTCCACTGCCATTGAGAAGTATAATTATGTTTAGTTAAATAATAAAATGAAATGATAATAAAAGAGAATTGGAAGAGTAAAAATAAAAACTGAATAAATAAAATGGTTTTAGTAGGTAAGCAATACACCGCAGAGGCACATTTATTGTCAGCAACGAGCTATTGAACGGTGCTGACGCGATAAGTGCACGCTGAACTTTAGGCGCCTCTCAAAATTATGCAATATGCATCGCCTAAATGTTTTTATACCTTCAAAAAATAAGCTCCACTATCAGTAGGATCAGAGTAGAGTAGAAGAAAACTTTTATAAGTACTTTATGGAAGAATAAGAAGAATGTTGTCTATGAGTAATAACTGCCAAGATGGCGCGACATTTTTTGAAGTGAAACTTCTTAAGCGGCGATGCGATAATTTTTATTCGATGAGAATTGAGTGACATTTCAAGGACGCGTCACATAGATATAACGTAGAGAGAAGGAGAAAGAGAGCTATATCTAGAGCCGGGCTAGAAAATTGTATCATTTTTTTTATTTATTTTTACTATAATTACAATTACTCATATATCACATAGGGGTAGGTAGAATATAGTCCTTACAATGACACCCTGTTTAATACTAAGTTATCAATTTGAACTATATTTTCAATGATTGCGTTTTACAGCTTAGTTTATTATATAAATATGGTCGTTAATGTAAATTCTAAATGGTTGCATATCACTTCCCGTTTCACTACGTTTGTAATGTTAGGATTCTTTCTTGTACAGGAACCCTGGAATCAAAATAAGCAATATAAATAAAACTGATTTTTCTATTTACCAATTAACTAATAGATGACACATGCGAATTTTTCGCACCGTTAGTTCAACTGATCTCCCACAGATGGCGTTTTTTACAAAATAAATAATTTATTAAATAAACATAAAAATTTTCGTCATTAGAGGAAAAAATACTCTTCAAAATGGCGTATCAAATATTAACTTTGATACAGTATTAAGGGAGATAATGCGAAAGTGTTTGTTTGTTTATCCTTATTTCACATTAGAACAGAGCAACGACGTTATTTCTTGCACAGACATAGTTGGAAGGCCAGAGAGTGACATAGGCTATCTTTTGTCCCGGAAATCCTTCGGGACGAAAGTTTTGTCACATTTCTACAAGGGCGGAAAGGAAAATGTATCTAATTTTAAGTTTTTACGTCAAAAAGCACAGACACCGACGTGATGCCGTTTTGTTTGCTAATTTTTACGCTAACATTTATTTTTCCAAAAATCAAAGGGCCACTATACGCGCTGGCAACAACGTGCGGTTCTTTGTGTTCGATTTACCTTCTTTCCCTTGCATAATAAATCCATACTAATATCTATACTAATTTACTTTCCGTTTGTGATTTAAAGATTAATAGGCTCCGAAACGGCTTAATAGATTTTGATGAACCTTTCAGGAATCATAGTGGTCTGCTTTTTGTTTCGTCCCGTAGATAAATATAAAACCTTAGTAGGTAGTAGTAGTATAATAGTTTAGTAGGCTCACAAGTCGATTCCCACTTCCGACCAATTCCGCTGGGTACCCTGGGGCTGGCAACGGTTCCTGGGAGCTGTAGGTTGATTCCACAGGTTAATTGTAAATATATATACCTGCATATCGTCACATTGAGATTCAGTCAAGGTTGTCTTGGAATATAAGTCGTACGTATCCCGGCGTGCCCTGGAGCGGTGATGCACAGAACGGACAAATAGCGTGGAAGCCGTTTGTACCGTGAGGTATGTCTACGCTTGCCCAATATCTGGAAATATTTATAACACATTAGAAAATTCCGTAGCTGTGTAGGTGACCGAGTGGTACAGACGTCTGGTATTAACTAGGAAGACCACGGGTTCAGACCGGATGCCGGCCATGTACCAATGGGTTTTTTATAATTAAAACTTACGTACGTAAATCCGAGAAACCACACTTGGTCTTCCGCTGGGTACCCTGGGACCGTAACACGCAACCCGTGAAAAAAAACCGTAGATGATAAGCTTTGTTTTACAATGTTTAGATAAAAAAACCCGTCCTAAAATAAATGAATATAGGGTACCTAAAATGCTATAGAGGTTTCTAAGAGATTTTTTTATTTAGGTGAATATTTTTAAACCACTTGCATAAAAAATAGTGATAGTGGTATGTACTCTGTAAATACTTTGAGCAAGGTATTAAGTTTTTGAGATACCCGCAATTTTTTGTGACCAACAAAAATAAATATCCATCTACGATTCCAGAGGCCCCGATTCGATGCAATTGGCAATTTCGATTGTGAAATTAATGGATGCAAGACAAATGGTCCTCATTTATGGGATTTTTGAGGCTACCTCAGTGGCCAGGTCTTATTATATTATAAAAATTTAAAAATTATAAGCACACCGACGCTGGGGACATTCCGATACCATGGTAAACAGAGTAGTGCAATTTCGCTACCGCCATATTACCGCAGTATCTAGAAAGGTGAGATTTCTTTCTATCGGGAGAATGTATTCAATTCACTCAGTAGTATTGGCAATATTAAAAACTTCTATTTTATATAATAGAAGAAAATTACTTACTTAACAGTACGCTCAGAAGCCATATGACCGCATGGATTGAAGGCGTACGACGGAGGTCCAGAGTCCACGTAGAACGCAGGTTCGATACCCATGCACACCCGTACCACGGGGCCCGCCGTCAAACACATGGGGCAACGACGCACGCCGGCTTCACTGCCTTCCGCGCCCCATGAATGTTCACCTGGAATGTGATAAAACCAAATAGAAAGACATCTTCACTACTTTTATTACCTTGCCGTGTGGCCAGAAACACCAATAAGTGTGTCCACTTTTTGCCAGTTGTCATTTGTCCATATTATAGCAGAACATGCTCTCAGTCATCTTGTAGCTGTCAAAAATACGGCAAATCTCAGTTAATCCTGGAAACGTGAGTTTATACAACATACAATGATTCATATTTTTATTATTAAGGGTTCTAAAGATAACTGTGTGTGAGGAAATGTTGTATAAATAAACTCACGTTTCCAGGATTCACTGAGATTTGCCATATTTTTGACAGATACGATGATCTTGACCACCGCCCCATGACCTAAGTGAAACGTCATTTTTTTCAAATAGTTGGGAGGGTCGTAGAGTGGCATAGGCTACTTTTTATCCCAGGAAAATATATCATTCGGTAAAATTCTTATTTGGATTTTTTTTAAGAGTTGTCTACATTTGTCTGGGTCGCTATTAGTCCTTAACTAAATGCAGAAGTGTATAGTCAAGACGGAGCAACGGATCGACGTTCAGTCCGACAGGACACTGCGGTTGGCCGGCGTTTAGTTCGTCAACAAGGCCGGGGGCGGATTGCTAGTATTACTAAAAATAAGCGGTATTTTCACCATCTCACCTTGCACATGTCCGCAGTGTAAGTAGACGTAGGGCTGGTTGAGGTCAGGATGTGTGGCCGACACTTTGCGCGGTATGACGAGAGTGTTCAGTCCGACGGGACATTGCGGTCGGCCGGCGTTTAGTTCGTCAACAAGGGCTTCCAGATCACGTTTTGTCTGCAAATTGTGTTGAAAATATGCTTGAAATTATTTTTAATGTAATTAAATGTATACCAATTATTTATACTAACAGCCTTGTTAGTGTCGTCCTTGAATTTTAAAACCAGTTCAAGAATTTTTGAAATTGTTTCAGTTTTTCCATATTACATATTACATACTTCAGAAACACTGCTAGTTGTTTTACGTTTGGCATTTTCGCATTTGATTGGAGTTTTTACATCGTACGATCAACGGACTTTGATGAAGCGCACTTGACCAAATAACAAACTACCAATTTTAGTTTCAGACAAAAAGAGCCTACCTTTATGACAAAAGTTCTCTCGTTAAATAAAAGATTATAAAGTAAAAATTTAAACTCACCGGTGAATTCTTGAGCCCTTCCGCACTCCGCCACAGTAGCGTCGCTCCACACAGATCTATCATAGTACCATCTCTAAGTACATTGGTCTCGGCTTGACACGGCAAACCCTGTAAATATGATAAAAAGAACATTAAAAACCTCTAAAATTAAACCATTTTCCAAAGATTCAGATAATATAATTATAAGTATAGGGCCCGGATTAATATTATGTATTTACATATTTTTATTTGAAATTGTTTCTACATAAAATATGTTATTTAGATCGTGAAAATTCAGGTTTTATTTTCCATTATTTTTCCATATTT
Organism: Nemapogon koenigi; assembly: GCA_963924495.1. Classification (NCBI taxonomy): domain Eukaryota; kingdom Metazoa; phylum Arthropoda; class Insecta; order Lepidoptera; family Tineidae; genus Nemapogon; species Nemapogon koenigi. Next base: position 7,586,806 of record OZ004647.1, on the reverse strand, counting down.
TAAATATAAATCCATATTCCACAAAATATCAATCAATTTATCCATATTTTCATCAGCGCTATCTCCTAAAGCTCCTATAGCTCCTAAAAAATCTGGCTCGAGAATTCTTCCACTTCACTAAAAGAAAATTTGAAGATTATCGAACGGGAGGACCCGTCAAAAATCAATCGTCGTCAACGATTGCAATGCAAATTTAAATATGCTCCAATCACATCCTGTGATGTTGAAAGATCATTCAGCCAGTACAAAGCATTATTTCGTCCAAACAGAAATCGTTTCAATTTTGAAAATGAAAAAAAACACGTGATTATTTACTGCAATTCAAATGTTAGTGAAAAGGAAGCTGAATAAAATTGTAATTTTTGATTTTTTGCAATAAACAATAGTTTTATTTGAAATATTGTTACTTTTTATTGTACACTAGCGGACTCGGCAGACGTTGTCCTGCCCAAACGTTGGCTTGCCTGCTATTTACTTTCCTTCGTCCGTGGAAAACAACTACTCCTACCCCTACCTCTACCCCTACCCCTACCCCTACCCCTACCCTACCTCTACCCCTACCCCTACCTTTACCACTACCACTACCCCTACCTCTACTCCTACAATTCTACTCCTGCGATTTCCATACAAAATTACCTATTTATTATTTTTTATTTTTCAGCTGAACTTTAAGGTTTTTCCAATTTTTTTTTCTTCTAAACCACCCCTGTGTTGTAACGAACAAAACAAAAAAAGAATTAGCCAAATCGGTCAAGCCGTTTTCATGTTATGTCGTGACAACGGAAAACGGGTTTCATTTTTATATATATAGATATTTTTTCCATATTTTAGTTTTTTCAGTCCATATTATATTTACATATGTATTTAGAAATTTTTAATACATATTTATCCGGGCCCTAATTATAAGTAATAGACAATTTGAATGGTGCCCAAGTAACATTCAGTACGGAACTATGAACGACATTTCACTTGAAGGAATTCCACGGTATAAATTCTTGTCACGATTCATAAATTTCCACGTGCGAAGCCGAGGCGGAAAAAATAATAATTAAGAATATTAAATTTCTAAGACTACCTTCTGTTGCGCAGAACGACTCTCCCTTAAAGAGAACACTGCACCCCCGACGGAAGTTTCGCGCCACGGACCGCAAGTGGCAGATCCGCCGCAGAAATCGCCGCGGGGGTGCATTATCAATACACCGTTTGTAGTCAAGCCGTCGATCTCGTGGTCTTCGGTCCATTTTGTTGCTTTTTCCTGAAATTGTTTTATGTAATTATGAAAATTATTAAGTAAAGCTGGATGTAACTTGAGGGAACCATGACGGATGATTCACGGCTTCCTGGAACTGCGTTACCAGCCTCAGAGTACTCAGCTAAAGACGCAAATTACCTATGGAATGGCCAGATCAGAAAGGCCTAGGAAAATTGTCATTAATGACTTCAGAGGAAAAATCGTCAAAAATCATTATCATCAAATAAAGTCGAGGCGTAACGATAAGTACAATGCTCAGGAGTGGGGAGCTTCATAAAATAATATGATATGTTATACGTTTACTGTAATTAACACTCCATTATAAAAATTAACATGTGTTTTAATTGGTGTACTTGGCCGACATTTGGCATTGACCATTTATATTTCAAGATTGAATGAAAAACGCTCTGTCTTAAAATATATAGGCTCTGTTCACAATCAGAACGCCTTGATTAAAAGCTAGTATCAAACAAAAATTTACTTACACCTAAGAATATATTTCTGGAGGAATCAAAGCCAGCGGCGTATATGCGACAGTTGTTGACATCGTTCCGGTCAGAGATGATGCGACAAGCGAAACGAGATATGGTGCTCTGCATAACTTTCGTGTCGCCAGTCTTGTCACCAGCCACTGTGTCCATCACCACAAAGTCTATTGGAGACTCTGATGATCGTCCGATCTGAAACAATAGGAGACGCAAACATAAATAAAATATAATTGGCTAATGGGGAAGACTTGTCTTCCGTGGGATACCCTGATGCCGATTGCACAATTAAATAAAATCCTTTTAAAGGTTTTCAATGCTTGAAACTTGTATAATATTACAATTAAATACAGGATTGCAATGGTGCCCTCTTTACGTATACGCGATCTACAAGCCATGATCCTGACACATCTCCCTCGATTGACTTAGAAATAGCCATTCACGAGAAGAAAACTGAGCATTTCCTTTTAAAATAAAATTGGTTGAAGAGAAAGAAGAGCATGATCTCATTGCAATTGTACCAAACAACATTTTCAACGAGAAACTGCTTACAAAATCACGCTTTACATAAATTCCATTATTGTTTGTCGTGATAGTCTACTACGAAAACCATCGGATAGTTCGCGCTCTTGACCTCGTAACAAATGTTCACAATACGCGATCATAGCAACCGAAGCAGATTATTAAAGAAAACGTTGTGTGACGAATTGAAATAATTTAAACTTAAGAAACCAGTAAAAATCTACATCGGACATTTTGTGGGAAAAATATTGTAATCTACATTGAACAGTTCCATGATTTTTATTGTAATATTAAAAATTTCGTCTTTGCAAAAGGAACTACATGAACCACGGTTTCAAGAGATTCTGATAAATAAATGTAATCATTATAGTTCTGGATAATATTTCAACCACAGTTCACCAAGGCTCATGAGTTTTGGTGGTGCAGACTTGGTGCATGCTAGGCCGCGGTCGGTGACTGTGAAGGCTGGGTTACGTCACATCGTCACGCCTCTCGCCCGCGATGCTCTAATTGCCAATTAAACGACGACCTAACGCGATCCTATCATCCGTGTTTCTACACGCAATCTTGTAGCCACGGCGACAGAATCACCGCTGATGCGTGACTATTAGGATTTCCTAACATCATTTGGTATCGATAGATTTGCGGTTTCTGCGGTGGCCGGTGAATGTGCTCGCTTAAACTATGATCCAGTATTACACTTTCCAAAAACTTTAAATTGCTGTTCCAGTCGGTAAATATGGCATTAATAAAGACGACTATTATTGCTTAACTTAATTAACTTGTACAAAATCTAATAATGATTCATCTCTCCTCTAGCTCCAACAATCCTATGGGTATTAGTTTAATCGTCAATAATTATTTATATGCATGTTATCCATGTTATATTATCTTCATCTGTGTTTGTCACTGATTTTGATGAAATGTTTTGTGTGTGTTTCAATGGATCCACAATTGGACTAGGATTATTTTTCATTTCATTTTATTCGAAAATATCCACGGGCGAATCCGGGGGCGGAAAGCTAGTCATTTATAAAAGTATGCCACCTCCAAAATACCTCCCTGCGGCAAATCCCGAAGCGTTGATGCCCAAATCTTTCACTTTTTTTTTATGTCGGATTTATTTGTACATAATTTCAGTTAATCTTGAATGCACGAATGAATACAAGATCACCAATTCCATGCATTATAACGTTTATCGTGTAGCTCTTATACGGTCCATTATTCAGTATAAAAAATATTATATTTCCATATCGCGTGTCTTGGACCGTGAGGCGCATTGCTGTTGGCTTAAGTGACGCAAAGTACGACCCACTCTTGCGTCACCGACTGCATCACAGCGATCATGCATCAGCTGCATTATGCATGCACTTAGTTTCATATGACGAATATTATTTTCAAAATGTCAATAATAACCTCAATATGAAAATCGAAGGCGTGGGTAAGGAAACAGTAATTATGAACTAAATAGTTATTCTTTAATTAATATTTAAAGGCATGTATGAAGCGCAATAACGGTAATTTATAATAACACACTATTGCACTGGTATTTCATTAATTGGATTATGCTCTTCATTAATTAGCTAATTAATAGACATTATTTTACTTACAAAAGGATTCAATGGAAGTTTAGTAAGAATTCAAGTAATAATTTGGAAAGAAGATTTGACGGTCTAGCAACAATTTTCTCTAAAAATACATGTTTTATTAATATTATCCTATCTCTAGATAGATAGAAGACACATTTATTCAGGTTAAACATAACACAACTATGTAAAAAACCTTAAAATTAAATAATGTTTTTAATAAAACTAAGTAAACCTGGTCCGCGTGGAATTGTGGCAAGAATAAGGAGATGATCAGTAGTGGGGACACTTCTTTTATAATTTTTTTGGCATTTGACCCCCACGGACCTAGAGTTTCTACACCAAACGGTTTGATTGCTTTTTCCCTGAGATGAGATGAGACGGGGCTAATGTGCCACACATCCACACATGGCATCCCACCACGACCTTGCATGTCCAGAACGAGTCCATATTAACGGTTACCTACATTCGTCCCAGAGGTAATTTCAATGAGTTTTTTTTAGAAAGCAAGTAATTTTTTGTGTTTAAGGTCGTGACAGAACACAAAGATTAGGGAGATTAAAGCGAGTGAACCATCCGGTTTGCGGCGGCTGTGGTCACGCATCGTGGCGCATGCTTTCGGCGCATCACAGACCCAACAATTTGTTATACACTATCTTTGACCTTTGTGTATGGGTTTGTTCAGTAGTTGGGTATCATTTAGGAGCAATAGATTATGGCCTGTGAGATAACCAGGTACACACTATGGTAGAAATGTTATTGAGTTGCTCATTATAAGCATGACATGTGGCAAGCACAGCCTCGTTCCAAGTTCAATGAGTTCGGCTTAGGTTCGCTTTACGCTAGACATAAAACCAAGGTTCCGGGTTAAATTGTCACAAATAGTTTTAAATAAAGAATATTTTTTTTTTTTTTTTTAAATAGATATGGGTATCAGAGAATAGGCAAACAAAAAACAAATCTCAATTAGTGATCAATCTACCGCGACTATCGATTTGGTCGACTAACGACTAGTCTGCCCCAAAATGTCCGACTATTTGCCAACTAGTTCCCGACTATTCGGTTGAAATTTGAGATGGTTTAAGACTGGTTGATTTGCGTTTTAGTATCATTTACTTCTTATTTCCTTTACCATCATATGTGCCGAATAGTCGGTATTTTGCCGACTATAAAAGTGGCCGAATAGTCAGTATTTTGTAGACTATAAAAGTGACCAAATAGTCGGTATTTTACAGACTATAAAAGTGGCCGAATAGTCAGTATTTTGTAGACTATAAAAGTGACCAAATAGTCGGTATTTTACAGACTATAAAAGTGGCTAAATAGTCGGTACCTATTTTGCAGACTATAAAAGTGGCCGAATAATCGGCTTTTCCGACTAGTCGGTAGATCCCTAATCTCAAAGTCACTCAAGTCGCTATTTAAACTCGGTAACTAATAAGAAGGTAATTATTCCCTCGAGTTTTGTCCTGCCTACAAACAAAATACATTGTAATAGTTGAGAACTAACACATTTTCTAATGACCAAGACTCGTTTCATACAAACGAAACGTAATCTTGGTAATTTTAACCAAAATGTCCTCTATACAGTAACAATGCAATACCATTGTGTTTTTCACTACAAAACATTGAAATGTAAATAATGCACACATTTCATTCATTGTCAAGTGAACTAGAAAAAAATCTGTTAAGTGCGACTTCGGTTCGCATACCGAAGGTTCCGTCTTTTATAATGACAAATTCCATCGGCTAAATGAGGAATTGTCTTATGCTGGGTACCGTGGGTCGGTAACAGGGGATCCCGGGAGCAAGGTAACCCGTGAAGGTATCTAATCTATATATTAGTACGTGAAGACTTTTTAACCATCACAGCCCGGACAGGATTAAACTGGATTCCCCATCACGTCTTGGCGGGCGCGTGCGCTATTCACAAAGGCGTGACGAGAATCATTTAATTTTTCAAATCCCTGCGAAAACGATGATGACGTCACATCTTGCAAACTAACAAAATTATGGTCACAGATTAGATAAAATAACAAGAAAATAACTTAAGTGACAGATTGCAGACAGTTATTATAATCTAGTCTGTTTTTATTTATTTGACATTTAGGTGAAAGTGACGTCACTTACCGTTTGCGGTCACGTGACCGGAAATATGTAAGTATTAAATATTTTATATTTATTAAACAAATAAATAAAAATATTATTGTGTACCTATTTATTTTCGTTCACTGTCATCACCTCTATTATGGTCGAAATCCGACCACGAAGCGGGTTACTAGTATAATTAAATTCTGAAGCATGTTTATTTGTTTGTTTTTCACGTTAAAACAGCAATGGATCGATGTGATTTCTGCACATAGGGAGTCTTAGAAGGTCGGAAAGTGTCACGAGGAAGATTTGTCTTCCACTAGGTACCCAGAGTCTGGTGACACGGTTGTCACTGGGCATTGGACACTGGTCCAGGATAAATCTAGCCTACAGCAATATACGGAACCTTAACAAAAGCAGGACAAAATAAACAGATGTAGCTATACTAAAGAGGCCTCAATTAATTTAGACTGGATAACGGTTCAGCCTCTTTCTGAACGAAACGCCTCCACGGCTCGCGTACTCTCAATAAACGATCATCTAGATTCAAATAAAGATAGCTCTTTATCATCTGCAAGAGACTTTAGGGTACATCTGCCGGTCGAATTAAAAAAAAAAGAGCGAGCCTTACAGTAGTCGCATATGATGTGTAATATCTGACATCTCACCTTTAAATAATAAGCAACATTAACATTATACACAACACTGTAGGTTAAGCACACAGCTGATGCGCTCTCTTTCTCGTCAGACACGCAGACACAGTTGGCTGACAGTACCAACCTCTCGGAAAATGGGTTGGTACTGCCTTTAGTTATGGTTCTTAGGTTGGTACCATCTGACGGCCAACTCTACCACCACGGGTGCTCATTGGTCAAATCAAATAGCGCGCGCACACACATACACATTTCCGTCCCTTTTCACGAAATCACTCCCACAGATTGCAGGAAAGCGAGAGGAAAGGTGTTAATCATCAAAAAACTGTACTATTTTTTTTCATAAGTTGAAACAATGACCAGTTTCTAAATACGCATTATAATTGCTGAAAGTTGTAAGCATTTCTCACTAATTAATTTTGAAATCATAGAGACCCTTCATTTCAATTTTATTTATGCAGATTTTGCGTGATTACTATATTTCGTGTTAGGCACCTTATGATAAATGGCAAGACAATAAATAGCTTGAACAATCACCACTACAGTCTAATTAAGACAGACAATTCACAGATTACGAAAATGACGTAAGTTAAGTAGATCTGCAAAGTGATTTAATCGTATTTTTAGATGCAAAAATTCCACTGTACTATAGTTACCAAGATTATAAGTATTTCAAAAAATTTACTTGGTGGTATCTGGGAGAGAATTATTTTCAAGGCCTATAAAAAAAATATCAACAATTTGAGATTTGTATGAGGGATTAATACATAGGATACATTTTAATTCAAAAAGTAAAGTAGGTAGCGGTATGGATTATTGGATTTCAGGTGAAATCGCGGCCAAAAGCTAGTTTTAACTCGAATCGTCTCTATTTAGATATAAGTATTTGATATTATATTATGAAATACAAAAGTTAATACAAATTAAATCTAGAAAAAGCCCCATGTTATAAGTCACAGGGACCAAGTCTTCCTCTTTTAGCCGATGGTATCTAACGACTGGCAAGTTCCGTTAAAGTAAATTTAGATGGAAAACCCTCTAAGTGTGGTTTGTCGGATTATGTACAATAAGTTTTTAATTATAAAAAACCCATTGGTACATAAAATTAAACCTTTTGATATTATTTGGTACTTCCCCAAACTAGATTGAATTTTCACTAAAAATCTACAAATGTAATGATAACTTCATAAGATTATTCGCATTTACCAAAACTACAAGGTTAATTTTCTGAAATATTCCAAGACAAGCGAATAATTTGCTTTTTACCAAGAATTTTTTGTTTAGTTTCGTCATTAGCGGTGAAGGAAATGATGGCTCAAACATTGGAAGATATGGTGTACATATAGGGTTGCCAGACGGTCGGTATTCGTCTGGATTGTCCCAACATTTCATACGATGTCCAGACTCCCGAAAAAATTCAAAATGTCCCGACAAACAGCTTCTTTGTTGTTAAGAAAACAAAACAACAGACAAAACAGAAATTTAAAATTACCGCGCAGTTTCAAAATCATTCACTCAACCCGATTGAACGGAACGCGTTCGGAAAAGTTAAGGTTTTTGTCATTATTTTAATTTTAATAATAAAAAGTAACATTTATATTTGTAATATTTATTTGTCCCGACATAAATCCCAAAATCCCGAAGTTTTGGATTTTTTCCCAGATATTTTAGTTTTATGCCCTACTAGGGTAACCATAAAATGGTGTGCAAATAAATTCATTTGATTGATTGATTTGATTGATTGATTTTTCCATCTGGCAACCCTATTTACAGACAAAAAACACTCATGAGAAATAATATAGGTATAGAAATACCAACTATCCTAGGTCTTCAAGGCGGAGTCTAAGTCTAGACTAATCGTTGACGCAGTTCGGTAGAGCGTCGCTTCCTTTGTCTTAGTTTCTATTGTTCGAATAGTTTCCCTCCAATTTCCTACGTTCCAACGGTCTATACAAATATCTCTAAGATAATTGTTGTTGTTTATGATTCTGTAATATGTATACAATTGTACATCAATGTATTCGGTAGGCGTCGGTAGCGCATTAGTGGACTTAAAACCGGAAATCCAGGTTCAAAGTAAGGACTCGAAGTAAAAACGCATAGAAAAAACAACAAAAAAAACTGAAAATGTTTGCTATTCCGTCATACAAAACATTTTCTGATATAGGTAGGTAGGGGGTTATGGATTATTACGAATTTTAATTATATTTCAGCAAATTAATATAAAATTTAATTAAATTTGAACGCTACGTAAGAAATAAACTTAAAATTTTCGAAAATACATGTCACTGATTTCAGCTATTCCATGTACAATACAATAATTAGCTGAAAAGTTCAGCCTGAAATTATCTGGAATGTGTCGTAGAGAATTTTTTACATATTTTATGTGAATTTTACCCGTAATATCCGTTCAAAATAAAAAAATAGTCAATTCTTCATTCAAATTCTCAATTCATAAAATAAACCTTTTAAAAAAAAGTGCACCGACTTCAAAAATTTGCACTGAAAAGTAAGAAATAATAAAAATTTCGTCGTAGAATTTGAAGACGGTTGGTGCCAAATTAGGATACAAAACTAAGTAAATATCTAAGAAGATAAAGATCTGTTCAATATTATCTATGTTTGTATGTACTGATGATCGTAGGTTCCTAATGAATTGTCTAGATTAGTGAATTTGGGAACTAAGTTGTTTCTAATTTGGCACCAACCGTCTTCAAATTCTACGACGAAATTTTTATTATTTCTTACTTTTCAGTGCAAATTTTTGAAGTCGGTGCACTTTTTTTAAAAAGGTTTATTTTACCCTTTTAAGTGATTTTGCTGCCTTGAGAGACAAATAATAACGCAACTAAAAAAATATTGATGAAAAATTAAAAAAAAAACGCTGTGGATGTGATTTGAACCATGTGCTTGTGCATCCTATGACTCCCCATTACATTTAACCGCTACACCATCGTCACGAAAATTGACAACTTCGTGTCAATAGCAACCGTTGCTAAGGCTTTTTCTGATACATAATTTTCAGCCGTAAACAGAAATTAATTACTGAATTTCTGAAAAACTACTGAACCGATTTTCGTCATATGTCTGTGAGATAATGTCGAGAAATTATAATGTCTTAAAAAAAATTAGTTGTCAAAATCGGTACTTATTTTATCGAGATATCAAGAAAAATGTACTTTTAAAGTCATTTCTGAAAAACTAATGAACCAATTTTTATGAGAGAAAAATGGGACCAATCCGGAAGAATTATCTGTCGATTAAAAAAGAAACCATGAAAATCGGTTCACAATTGGCGGAGTTATCGATGTACATACATAAAAAAAAAATAAAAAAAATACGGTCCGAATTGAGAACCTTCTCCTTCTTTTTTTGGAAGTCGGTTAAAAATAGTCAATCAGTCAAATTCAAAATACATATCTGCATTATATTATGGAACTTGCGAAAAATAAGCTGACACTGTAGAACATTTCGGGGGCAACTCAGCCCACAACCCATTTAGCCCGCGGGCTCACTTGACCCCTTTCATTTTTTTAGTGGTCAACTCAGCCAGTCAATGTGTGACGGGGTACTACGAGTGCAGATTTTCTATTCGAGTAAATAATGAAATTTAATATAGAGCACTATCGTCCGAAAAACACATCAAACAAGACAGATGTGTTCCCGTCACCATAATGGTAACGAGATGGCCTCGATTACGGTCGCAGACTTGAAAGCTTGAAACTACTGTAGGCGGAAAGTAGGCGAAAATTAATAACAGCCACATTCACTTTTTTGTACACATATCTGTAACTACATCACCGCCTGACATATACAAACAAACATATATTACTTTACTAAATAATACCTGCATTTTTTGGTCTGTTGTAGGATCATTAACCACTACGCCTAACCTGACGTGACGTAAAAGGTGCAGATAAAAAAAATCTGATCCGTTTAGTCGCTGCGAATAACTTGAGCGTCAGAAGTAGGGATCTACAGACTACCTGCCACTTTTATAGTCGGCAAAAAGACCGATTATTCGGCACTTTGATGGTACAGGAAACTGGAAATAAATAATACTAAAATTCCAGTACTTACTATATTTTCTACTTTCTTATTAAGTATTACTGTTTGATTTGCGATCGAATAGTCGGGGAAAAGTCAGTAATTTTGAGGCCGATTAATCGTTTTAGTGGACTAGTCGGCCAAATCCATAGTCGGTAGATCACTAGTCGGAAGCTATAATTTGGCTAGCTATTTGGCGAGATATTATTTACTAAAAAGGTTTATATGGCTGAAGTGAAAGGAAATGCTGGCAGAGGACGACCTAGGTGTACTTTCATTGAACATATAAAAATTTTATTGATCGATGAAAATATTAAAAGTACACACAATCGCCGAGCTTGTATGAAAGGTATAAAATAAGCGAAAGAGGTATGTTAGGATCGTAACAAATGGCATTCGATTGTATCGCCTACCCCTCTAGGAATAAAAGGCGTGATGATAGATAAATAGATGCGAAATAAATGTTTGTTTGTCTTTCTTTCAAGTCAGAACAAAGCAACGGATCGTCGTGATTTTTTGTACAGAGATAGTTTGATGGTCGGAAAGTGACTTATGCTACTTTTTATCCCGGAAATCATTCGGGATAAATAATCTTATTTCAAAATTTTCCACGGAAGAAGCCAAGTTGAAAATCTAGTATCTAAGTAAGTATTGTATTATATAACAACACCCCCACAGTGTAATTCTAAACCCTTCAGACAAGCTGATCTAAGTTATGTACAAAGATACGTTTGCTTTGTGAGGCTTCGTAGTACAAAAGGTCTTGGTTTGATGCGGTTCGTATGAATACGTATTGTGGATTGTGGAGAAAGTTTATTTACCTGTCATAGTTGTGGAAGTGTCGCTAGGAAGGTGCAAAAATAACACAAACCCCACACAGCCTTTTGCGTTAAAATAGCCCCTTTAAAACATCACGCTACGACCCAAAGGAGCGGAGCAGTAACCATTAACGTCAACCAATCAAATATTTTTACGTGCTAGTGATACATATAAGCCTCGAATGAAAAGTTGTATGAATCTAGAATGTGTTCAGGATAGGTCCTATTGAAGATCCCAGACCTCAGTTTAAGCTGGCTGGAGAGGTACTTGGTACTTGGTGATCGGCTCGTTTTCCGCAACTCGACGTCTAAAGGCGCCAATTTTGCGTGTGGCTGGAGAGGTTCAGACATTAATTGATACTAAGAACTAATCGTTTGCCTTTGCCCCTAAAAGTCAAATTATACTGTTGCACGCTAATTCATCCACATCACATCCACGCAAATTTGTAGGCGGAATATATTTATATTGAACTAGCGGCCTGCTCCGGCTTCGCCCGTGGTTTTTTTTAATTATCCACTCTTCAGGATTAAAAATCTAACTAAGTAATCAGCGTATAAAGTATCTCACAGAAAATTTTCTGTCCGGCCGCCGTATGATCGAGATTGAACACATTATCAATGTAAATCATACGATCTAGACCACATGCAATTCACTCACCCACACAGACACACAAGATTCGATTAAACAAAGGCGTGTGGATGTGTGTGTGTGTGTGTGTGTGTGTGTGTGTGTGTGTGTGTGTGTGTGTGTGTGTGTGTGTGTGACAGATCGTTCCGGCCACCGAAATCAACCACAAATACAACGATTTGAAAACGGATGGTGGGCCGCGCGTACAAGGCGATTGGAAGAATTTAGCTCCTTCTTTACTCCTGTGGTATTATATAATTCCCATAAGGCAATAGAAGTTGTATACGGCATCAGTCGTGCTTAGACTTATCTGGTGCTGACTATACTTATATATAATTCCAAACTAAGATAGCTTTAGCTTGCGATTTCATCCGTGTGGAATAGAACAAAGAAATAATATTTTCCATGCTGTATGTATAATCTATTTCCATTCATAATTTTATCCAAATTGAGTAACAAACATTCAAACTTATTATAGGATAGCAATACATATTTCATTCATAACCCAAAAGAAAAAATGCCAGAGCGCTCGTTTTCAAATTCAATTTGCAGCGTGATATGGGTTCAGGGTTGATTCATAAATAATTCCTGAAGGAACTTTTCAGTTGACACTTGTGAATAACTCAACAAGCCGAGTATCCAGGTATAAGTATGGCGAGACACCTGTCCATTTCGCGTCATGTGTGGGTAACAATAAATGCCAATATCATGTTTGCTCCAAAATTGGAGATAACGGAGCTATGACGTCAATAAATATGACAAATATAAGAATATACAAGGCTTTGCCCGGTTTTTTATGGTACAGTTGGCAAATAATAACAAAAAATAATGTATGAAGCAATGAATTATTATGGAAAGTTATATGTACAATGTAAAAGTAAAAAAAAACATTGTGACCTTGCGACTTCTTTTTGTTTCCTAAAATTAAAGACAAACTAAGAGGCACACGTTTTACGAGTCATAAGTCTAATATCTGGTCTTATTTATCAGAATCCAGAAACTAGTCTTTCTTCTTATATCAAATCAAGAATATATATATACCTAAAGTATTTTTTTTAATACGGAAATAACAGAATAATCTATACGCGTATTTAAAAAAAACTAAAACACCTTTAGAACGTAAATTGTATTGTATTGTATTGAATATTGACACATCCATTAATAAAATCGACCAGTCATGTAAAATTATTAGTATTGAATGAATAACAATAATAAATAAATATACTTATTAGAAGTATCTACCTACACTAATATTATATAGAGGTAAAGTTTGTAAGTTTGGATGTTGGAGGTAATCTCTGAAACTATTCATCCGATTTAAAAAATCTTTCAATAATATTTAGAATTGCCTTCAGGGTGGACATAGGCTGTATATTATTATTATCCGGCTAAAATAAAAGGGCTTTTCGTGGAGACCAATTTTGTATGACGTCAACGATGCAAGGTTTTTGAAGGCTTTCGCCATTCGAAAAGAAAATTTTGGAACAAGAAAGAAATTATAAGAGAAAAATCGAAAGCTATAGGAGGCGCCCCAGATTTACACTGATTCGATCAGTTTGTTATTAAATAAATTGCCAATGTCAAGTATCTTTCACTAGTTCACAGGCTTCGTAGGGCACTGCGTTAAATCTATGTAAGTACTTTAATTTAAAAAGTGACACGAATATTAGTAAAAAGTAGCCTAAATTTCTCTCTCACTATTTCCTAAAAATCAAGTCGATCCGTTGCTCTAATTTAATGTTAAACAAGGACAGAGAAACAAACAAACAAACACACTTTGGAATGTATAATATTAATTAGGATTTCCTCTATAAATCCTAGATTTTAGGATAGCGCAATGTTAAATGTTGGAAAATAATCCAATTCATTTCAACAATTCACACCTAATTAAACAATATTATTTGGAAAATCCAATAGATTTTGAGAAACGCAAACTCATTTGTATCCAAGGTGGTATTTATTGATTTATATCGATAACGTTGATAACATGCCTCCATAGTTTAGTGGTTGAGTATACTAAAAGTGTTAGGTTCAATATAGCCGTCTAGGTTTTTCAGCCGAATTTACTACAGCCATTCGTGAATAAATATGATGTTGCTGCTTAAAGTACAAAATATATGGACACTCTATAATGACTAAAGAACCATTTCACCAATAGCTTTTGAAAAAATACTGCATTAAAATCGGTTCAGCCGTCTTGGAGCTTCAAACAGACGGACAAAGTCTTCAAACTTATTTGAAGGGAAATACGTGGGGTATTTTCCTTTTGCTTTCGGGGGCTAAAAATAAAAATCAACCCCTTAGTTGAACGGACTATGGAATGATACGGAATATCGAATAACGTTGCTTGGCAACAATTTGCCCCTTCCATACAATTTGATAATAATAAAGGTATACCTACTTTCCTTCCATTTCGCTTTCACAAGTACCTACTTGTGTAATTTATTAGATTTATTCAAATAGAAATCATATTTCCATTTCAGTGTTCATGCTAGATTTTTCCCGCGGTTTTCCCCGCGTAGAAACTTCATCAAGTCTCCGTATTATCAAATCAAATTTCATCAAAATCGGTACAGTGGTATAGCCGTTATTACGTAACAGACAGACAGACAGAGTTACTTTCGCATAATATTGCATTTACATTTAAAAAAACATTTAATTAATCTATTTAATAACTCAATCGAAGCCGGGCCCTGCCGCTAGTACTCTAAAAATGCAGCAGCATATATTTTAATAGCTTCAAAATATACGAGAATTTTAAGATGTCTGGAGATTTTATGGTCATTCCCTAATGGACACGGAAACATTTTTATGTGACGGCCATTATGTGTTAACATAGCTTTTTAATGTACTCCTATTAAGTTAAATACTACTGGTAAATTGTTAAAAATAACTTCATTTTGAAATGTTTAACCTAAAGACTATTTCTGTTTTAGCCACAATATCATTATTCACGCCACACTTTTCTTGTACTTCACATTTAACTACCAGATCTCAGGTTCAATTTCTAGTAGTAGCCTTTGATAAAATGAAAAGAATATAGATATGTGACCATAATTTTTTTCTGACACCTAATTTACGAGTCCACGGGTCTCATAGATTGTCCGTCGCTGCAAACGTACGCCACTGGGTGAAATCATTCTTTCTTCACGGCTTGCCTTACAGCTCCCGAAACCGTGTTACGGTTCCAGGGTATCCAGCGGAAGACCAATTCTCCCTCGTGTAGACGATGGTATTTGTGAGGCTATACCTAACGAGTGGCTAGTTCTGTTGAGATATATTTAGATGGAAAGTGTGGTCTGGTTTGTCAGATTATATCATATCATCATACATTTATACACGTTTAATATAATTTTCGCGGGTGCACAAATCACTCAAGAACAAGTGGTCTAGCTGCGGCGGATCGGATTTTTTTAAAGATATAGGACGTACCGGATCCCGAAATACATTACATACATTATGCGGGACTAATCTCGGTCGAAAAATTTGCGGGATCCCGCTGGACTGGCGGGATTACAGAGAAGCGTGGTACATACGTGTTTCTCTAAGGTGCGGGGCGCCGAGCCCTAGAGGAACGGTGTGAAGCGCGGGGCAAAGAATTCCCCACCCGCGCCCCTTGTTTGATTACTTATATTTTGTCAGTTATAACTTGTAATTATGACGCAATGCAATGATTTTTTCATTGAATATTGATTGTCATAGAATCTATAGATAAATCAAAATCAAACTGAACTTTATAAGAAATATTATTATTTTGAGCCGGGTATACGGTACTCTGCAAACACCTGCGTCACACCTGCGACCTTTTCTAATAATTTTATTTTTTATATTTATTACATATATTAATAAACCATTTAAAATGTACCAAAAAGCTTATTTAATTTGAGTTAAAATTAAAACCATGAAAACGGGGTCTATTAGGTCTTTATTACGATTATTTACGATTGATTTCAAAGGTTTTAGTTGACCCTGCGGGATCCCGCAAATACCTGGATCCCGCGGGACTAAGATGGTTCAGTCCCGCAAATACCGGGATTGAAATTATTTTGCGGGATTTCATTCCCTAGACGTAACGTATCTATATTTTTTTATTTTATCAAAGGTTAGCACGGTGAAATGTGCCATTTAACCACAAAACTAGGTCGACGTGATCTGTGACAGTTTGTAAACTTCTGGATTTCCCTGTTGGATGGAGTTACTCATTAACTTCATTAAATACATGGATTTTCCTGTAATTCAACCTTGTGTTACTTAGGTATTTATACAAAAAAATCTAACTAATATTATAAATGCTAATTGGTTTGTCCTTTTTTCACGTCACAACATAGCAACGGATCGATGTGATTTTTTGCACAGAGATAGGTTATAGAATAGGGATACAATTTTATCATATATATGTATTTCAAAAAACTTTTATGGGCAAAGCCGGGGCGAAAGCCAATTTAAGTATAAATAAATGTTTTTAGAAATTATGTTTGTCTGTCTGTCTTAATTGTACCAACAGAAGAAATTCCAAGACGTTTGAATGAATTTGATGAAACTTGTGCGGTTGTAATTACATAATTGTAATAACAATGGCTGCTGGCTGAAGAATATCTACTGGCCAGTGAAATTAAAATATAGAGAACATAATTTAGGTAAATTTAAATATACAATAACAAGTAGATTCTTGTCAAAAAGTTCGTTGTTCCATCTCGTAAGTTTTAAAGGTAATATAATAAATAAATAAAAATTGAATGACATATTTTTATGACTATGTAAGAATTTTCCCGAAGGAATGAGATATTTTCCCGGTATACAAAAATAACCAAATTATTATTTGGCCCTCTAACTATCCTCTGTGCAAAAAATCACGTTGATCCTGCTCCATTTTGACTCGAAAGGACAAAAAAAAAATCGCATTTATAATAGGTATTTTTACTCATGTTAGAGATGTACTCACGGATGTACTAGTCGGACTTTTATGTGGTACTGGACCGACATGCGACGAAAAATTTTAAAATCCCCTTAAAAACAAACAAGCGCAGTGATACTGTTGGAGAGGAATCCAATCCCAGCCCCTTCATAACCCAAGCTTCAATCACCATTCCTACGGCAATCGGCATTATGCGGTCAACTGGACATGTGTATGTCATTGTAAACACCTACCGAGTCCAGAATTCTAGATCGAGAACAAAACAACGTTCAAACCGTGCCCGTTTATAGAATTGCCGTAGAATGACATGTCGTAGAATCCATCTCTAATTCCGGCATTTGATTCTATATAACATTTTGATATGAAAGAATATACCTACCTGTCCTATAGATTACAATCTTCAATATAGCACACCCTCTTCGACCGAAATCTACTTTGTAGTAACGAAACGAATTTCCTAACATTGTTGAAAGTAGTGCGAGGCGATAAGGGCCCGGAAACACTTGTCAGGATGCGTGGCGGTTGACGTGAAATGAATTATTTCTGAATATCACTACGGCCTACTGTTTAATATTTTAACATTGAAGAGCAGCTGTCTGAACAGATATTATTCCGTTGGCCCCAAACTAAGGTACCAAAGGAAAATTCGAAAAATGTTTTCTCCTCGACTCCGCGTAGAATTAGGAACATGAGAAAATATATGGACAAAAAGTGTTGTTCAATTTTCATACAAACGCTTATACCCTAAGAAATACGAGCCAATTTTCATATGCTATGCTATATCTTCAGTGGTTTAGGCTGTGCATTAATTGTCAGTCAGTCAGTATTGTAACCATCATAGAATGTTTATGCCTTCAAGAGGTATCTTACGGCTCCCGAGAACCGTATTACGAGCCCCATGGTACGGCTATTTAATCTTAGTGCGCTAAAACAACATTGACTGACATATTCATGAGATTTTTCACATTTCTCTATATAGTTATTAGTCAGGAAATTATTAGTCTATCCCAAATCCATTTCTAAAACGACAAACCTACCTAATCGTACATGATTAATAACAAACAAGAATAGCAAATTAACAACTAAATAATGAACAAATTGCAATATTTGCAATAATTAGACAAATTGTTTACCATTACATGTATGCAAGAATACATACTCATTCAAAAACAGATACATGGCCATGAGACTTCCATAATCTACCACAATCCATTGTTTGTCAAAGACAAGGACTTTTAGGTACAATAGGATATCTTTAGCTTTCAAAAAACACCTCGCATGCTTTAAGGTTCTCATACAAGTCCTCCTTAATTTGACTTGAGGTATTTTAAGATAGAAAAGTCTCAAGTTTTACTGTTTTGTTCTACGATACTTAACCGCTGCTATCGGTCTCGCAACCACAGGATACTGGACGAGCCTTCAAATAGCTAAGTTTTCATATTATAATATGTATTTTCAAATAATAATCTAAGCTCTTTTTTTCTTCAAGGGTTGCCTTACAGATCCGAAACCGGCATGTTATCAGTCTCTGGGCACCCAGCGGAAGACCATGTCTCCCTCTTTTAGCCGATGGTATTAGCAAAGCTATACCTAACGAGTGGCCAGTTCTGTTGAGGTATATTTAGATGGAAAAGCCTCTAAGTGTGGTTTGTGTAAAATTAAAAAAATAACTTAACGGCTAAGCTTTTTAGGTTATCAACTCATCACCCTGCTGGTCCGAATTAGCAACCCAAGTAAATTTTGATTTTCTATCAACTCGGTCTATGATTTTACTTTTTATTTTCAAAATCAACAAATTCAAGAGATCCAAAAACTTATTCTATTTAATAGGCAAGAAGAGGTATTAGAACAAATATTTGACTCCTCCAAGTTACAATACCCGACTCATTGGGAGCGACACGCAAACTAAAGTCTAATTGAATTAGTCAAGTTCTGCGATGGACTTGTAACGACTAAGAAAAACACTTGAAGCGCCAATTTCTTTGATTAAATAAAGTAAGGAAATTAATTTATTTTACAGTGTGTGTGAAATTTGTAAAGAGAAAAGCTCCCGGGAGCTATTTTGATGGATATCTCTATTTATTTGCAGAAAACGGTGGTCGATGCATAGGTTTACGAAACAATCTTATTTATCGCTCAAAAATGGAAATTTTCGAAGGCAAACTTTACTTTTGATTATTTTGTAAATTAATTATTTGCGTATTGTTGAACGCGTTAAGAGTGTAGTGTACCGCGTCCATGTCCATACAAACGGAGAAAACGTTTTACTACCCCTAAATATTATTTAATTTTAACAATTTTGTAATATGTTACTGACATAATGAAAAACTACGTACGTATTTTTTTCTTTTTTCAAAATTCGTAATAGGTCAAAAGTTATAAGCCCCTCAAATCTCGTTTTTTTTGGTTCGTAACTTGCTGGTAATAAACCGTCTGTATTTGAGAAACAAAGCAAAATTTCAAAAAAAGCAAAACGTACGTACGTAGATTATAATCTGCTAAAACATATGACACCAAAATTGTAAGGTTTCGTTATAGTTTAGTAGGTGTAAATCGTTTTCGCCCAAAACGCAATTTTCAACGAAAAACATACCTACGAACACTCACGAGCTACAGTGCTCTCTGTCGCACTGATGTCCGGGGGAAGAGCGCGTTTGAGACAGAATATGATTTTCTAAATACCTATTTCGCTGCGTACGCTGAGCTACACGATCCTCTTAATCTCTGGAACTACCAGTCGGATTTGATAAGCCAATTCGGAACGCTAACATCACGCTGCGACCCAAAGGAGCGAAACCTTAGAGTATTTATAAGCAAGCACTCTGCTTATAAATACTCTAAGAGCGAAACAGTAACCATTAACGCGGGTGCAACCGCAAGGCAAAGCTAGTATAACACTATGAGTGGTGGCATGCAGGTCACATACCATCGATAGTGCAATGATTAGAGCGTTGAACTTGAAACCGGAAGTCGTGGGTTCAATTTTCACTCGAGCCAAAAACGGTAATGTACCAATTTTTCAACTACTCAATGCTTCGGAGTACACTTTGAAACATATTACCCATTAGGTTTTTAATTTCCAACATAAAAACATGCCGTACAAAAACATGAAAAAATGTTTTCAGGAATTTTCAGGAATTATGAAAAAATTACAAGTAATAGTTGTCAACGGTATATTTCACTTATATAAACGTGAATAAAACTTTACTACGACACAAAAGTCCCACTTTAGTGTCTAGAGAGAGACCACCCTATACGCAGACAAATCTCAGAAAGAGAAAGGTCCTTTTGTCTTGCTTTATCTCTATGGGACATTATCTCTTTCTCTTTCTAACTGACACTTTGTCTTTGTAGAGAGATGCTGTCTA
Organism: Nemapogon koenigi; assembly: GCA_963924495.1. Taxonomy (NCBI): domain Eukaryota; kingdom Metazoa; phylum Arthropoda; class Insecta; order Lepidoptera; family Tineidae; genus Nemapogon; species Nemapogon koenigi. The sequence continues at coordinate 7,566,441 of OZ004647.1, read as the reverse complement.
CACGGTAATGCTTGCACCGCTAGAGCATGGGATGGATTGACTGCCCAGCCAAAACTATAAGAAAGAAAAATTCAGTCGTTTCGGGGCTTTTTCTAGACCTATTAGTTAGAAAGTATAATATTATACAAAATAATATTAGATTAAAAATTATGATAAATGCCTCAAAACATACAGAAATCGTTCACACAAACAACAATATTTAGTTTTGGCAGAGACGTAACGCAAATTCTTCTCACGTGACTGTACATGTTTGTATCCCAAATCACGTTGCCGAACGTGAGTACAAATTTAGAAACGTTTGGGAACCGTAAATAAATTGAAATACCACTCAATGAAAACGTAAACAGCTTCATAATTCTTTCTCGGATGATATGTGTGAAGTTAGCCAGAAAAAAAAAATGTTAAAAAAATTAATCTAGTTTGATCCCGCCCCCGGCTTCGCATTGATACAATATGGGTTTACAACAATAAGAGATAGATATATACTACTGCGGACTTTTTTGTAGATCATTATATTCTACACAATTCTATTCCTACATCATTGTGTTATATCTCTGACGGATTACGTCATAAAAAATCTCGGTAAGGCTAACTTTTTCCCGACTTGATTCACTTATGCTCAGCTCTTAAACATGTTTAATACTCGAATACCTTCCCTGCGAATCAACATATAGTAGTGAAAACCGCAACAAAATCCGTAGTTTCAGGTCACAGACAGACAGACAGATGTTGCGGGGGACTTTATTTTTATATTTTGTTTTATAAGTTGCAGAAGTAACTTCACACATATTATCCCTTAGTATCACTAGTACCATTGAAATATTTAGGTCACACAGTTTCCGTTGAAGGTAATGGCGTTGAAATTTAATATAGAGATGTCAAAAAGTAAATAATTCAGTAAAAAAACCCGACTGAATAAATAACTGAAAAGTGAAACACAAGATAAGCTCTACAATATAGAATTATGTTTGAAATGTTGATGGCATCAGAACATTTTTGAAGTTGAAAAAAAAAAGAAAAAAAGTCTTTCGCTGGAAACGTAACACGGTTTCGGGAGCTGTAAGGCAACCCGTGAAGAAAAAAAAGTTTTATTTGTTACCTCAGAGTCTTTTACAAACCGATTTGTATAATTCTATTTTTATTTTTTGTGAATTTCAGAAATTTTGAAAATCATTTTTGTCATAATTCGATGAAATGTAGGTATGCCGATTTCGGGGATTTATGAAAAATTATGGATATAGGATAAGGGAAAAAAATAAATTAAAAAAAAAGTGTACTTACCGATTTCTAACTTTGTCTCTGAAAAGCAAGAAATAATTAAATATTTCGTTTCGCCGTTGAATTTGAAGACGGTTGGTGCCAAATTAGAAACTGCCTAGATCTAAATTTCACTAATCTAGACAAACATAGATAACATTGAACATATCTTCTTTAGAATCTATTTTGATTTGTACCTTAATTTGGCACCAACCGACTTCAAAATCAACGGCAAAACGAAATATTTAATTATTTCTTGCTTTTCAGTGAACAATTTACAATTTATACTTGTTCGATGCTTACTTCACAACTTTTTTTTTTATTTGTCTGTGTAAATTTTTGATAGGTTGACATTTTATGGCTACTAGCTGCTCCGCTCCGTTGGGAGCGCCGCATACTACATCTATGCTTTCAACTCAGCTAGAAAACTTTTTTAGAATGAAACCTGCTACAAGCAACATATTTGTATCTTGTAACTTTTGTTTGTCCTAGCCAAAGATATATCTATTGTCTCTGGCCACGCCTAAAGTTATAAAGGTCGTGAATCACCATCACGGCGTGTGTGTGATTCATTTTCGGTTAGTAGAAAGTTCATTTTACAAGCTGAAAGACTTAATTTTCTTTGAATGCATATTTGCATTATTTGCTGTTCTTTACCATGGTTAGTTTAATTTATCGATAATATAAATTCGTAAAACCCACAGACATGACTCATCCATCACTTCTCACGTTCAGTTTATACGATGAAATGAACTTCCATGAATTCTTTTGAAATATTGCTGGAAGTATAATTTCAAAACAAACATTGTAAACTCAAAATATCAATTAGCAGGCCACTCAAGGAATGCCCGGCCCGATAATGTCCAACCCTAGAATGACCCAGCAATTTGATCGGCATTCTAGTGTTGGACAAGATGTCGCGGTCTTCCAGTATGTTAATATTACTGTATGAAAAGTATCCACAAATGTATATCTTATGCGTTTGAAGTAGATAGCATACACCATCACGACCGTTATTCCTTGTGGAATGGCCAAGCCTAGAGCTGATTATAAATGTGAAAGTTTGTATGTTTGGATGTTTGACTGTCAATCATGCCATAACTAGGGCATGCAATATTCATTCGATTTTTGTATTCGAGTTTTTCGAATATTTATTAACAAACTCTGTTAGGGCCCATAACATTTGATTTTTTGTACAGGTATAACTGTGACTTAAAAGTGACATTGGGTATCCCGGAAATCCTTAGGGATAAATTTTCATGAGACATTTTAAAAAAATCCACGGGCGACACCGGGGCGTTTTTTTTGCGCAGAGATAGCTGAAGGGCCGGATAGCGACATACCTAACTTTTTATTTCAGAATTCCTTCGGCATAATCAAAATTTTCTATTAAAATGGCAATGGGCAGGTCACATGTCAAGATACACCGACAAAAGGTGGACGTTATAGACGATAAAGTGGACAGGGTCCATCAGGCAGAAGGAATGTTGGAAGACCAAAAAAGCGGTGGACAAAACTGGACAAATATCGGCAAAGAAAGAGATGGAGGAGGCTTTTACCCAAAGGTGGTCCACATGATACTAAATACAATATAATATAGGTATCGACTAACACTAGATTTAAGATATCACTTACTTTAAAGCAAATAATATTTTTTTAAAGGTATTTTTATAAGGTATTATTATTATAATCAAAATTTTCCATGGGCAAAGCCGGTAGGCAAAAAGCTAGTAGATGTATAGCAAAAATAGAGAATTTTTATTTCAAAATTGTTAGTCATACCTACTTTGCTAACAAAACGCAAAAAAAATTACTGAAACTATTTTACTTATTTTGTTGACGCAAAAATCATTTAAGTACTCAAATTTCAAAACAAACAGCAAGGAAATGAAATATTAGTGCGCTGTAAATAGTGAAACTTACTATGGGAAACCGACAAGAAATTAGGTAAACATGTATTAAATTACATCATTACTTGCTTTCCGCCCCCGGCTTCGCCCGTGGTTATTTTCAGAATCGGATTAGTAGTTTCAGAGATTACCCCCTACTTCCAAACTTTACTTCTTTATTAGTAGGTGATTTTTAAAAACCGGCCAAGTGCGAGTCGGACTCGCGCACGAAGGGTTCCGTACCATTATCTATAAAAACGGCATAAAAAATAAACACGTTTGTTGTATGGGAGCCCCCTTAAATATTTATTTTATTCTGTTTTTTAGTATTTTTTGTTATAGCGACAACAGAAATACATCATCTGTGAAAATTTCAACTGTCTAACTATTACGGTTCATGAGATACAGCCTGGTGACAGACAGACAGATAGACAGACGGACGGACAGCGGAGTCTTAGTAATACAGTTTCAGTTTTTACCCTTTGGGTACGGAATCCTAATGAATAGAAATTAATAGAGATAAGTATAGATAGGGAATATACAACTTTTCATAATAAGTTGCACAAATCAAATCTTTAGACAGCCTGCCCATCCTAAAAGTATATAACCGTAATGTATGATTACTTAACGTCGCCATATAGCATCATCAGCACGGTCGAATCATAAATTGACACCAAGTCAATAAAAATTCAGAGGTCAAACACTTTTAACATAACGGCTTCGTATAATATGGTCTGTACGGTGGCCTATTGAATATCAATTACAGCAAATTAATGGTAGATTACTAATGCACCTACAATTTATGGCATTATTTATTATACACAAGCTTCTGTCTGCGGTTTCACCCGCGTGGAAATAGATCCAAAAAGAAATAATCTCGTTGCTGTAATTTGCCCCTCCCCCGCCCGCTTTCGCGGTATAAAAAATTGCCTATGTCATTCTCTGACCCCTAAACTACCACCTATGCAAAAAATCATGTCGATCCTGTGAAAAACAAAAACAAATCTATCCCAATGAAACCATACATTTTTCCGGGATAAAAAGTAGCCTATGTGCTAATCCAGACTATAATCTATCTCTGTGCCAAATTTCATCCAGATCCGTTCAGCCGTTCTGACGTGATTGAGTAACAAACATCCACAAATACATCCATACAAACTTTCGCGTTTATAATATTAGTGGGATTTATGATTTATTATACACACACACCATCACGGCTTTTTTATACCTTGCAGTGTGGCCAGAGACGACACAACAGTAAATTAAACAGGTGCTTTTTAGGTGCTTAGCATTTTTGTACGAGATTTTTTTTTCCATGATGTAAAAGCATGCAAAATTCGATTTTCATGTCTAGACGAGATAATAAGGATAGCTACCTCCTAGTGTTCAAACGAACGAGCCTGTCTGGTCGCCACCCCCTTCCTCTTCCCAGTACAAATACTATTATTGAGAAATATGTTATTCACCTACTTGTTCCAGAAATAAAATATTCATATGACGATAGCATTGAAATAATTATTTATACAGACGTACATTGTATTTTCAGTTTAATTCGCTTGTATAGGAATGGTAATGATGTATGTTTTATTTAACAAATAAAATAAAGCATACAAATACTAAATATCTAAGTGGATCGATTTGTAGTGAACACTTCTGTAGGCGCGTTCGGCGACTTTTGATAGGGGAAAATCTTATGGGTTCGCGTCACCGACATGTTGTCCGCACAAAGGCCGACCCGAGAATGTGCGGCCAGGAATTCGTGTAAGTACTGGCATTACAATTTATGGCTCGGGCATTTTTGACTGCGCATTTCTGACCGGCAAACAGATTTTATTGAAAAAAATATATAAATAAAGCACTTCTGTCGGCAGTCCAATGCAATTTTTTTTTACAAGTTGCCTTACGGCTCCCGAAAACGTATCATAGGCCTAGGGTCATCTCATCTCATCAAAAAAAAATCTCGAGAGATTGAAAGATAAATAAATAAATCAATAATGACTTGCTCATATACGTTTCGAAGAAAACTAGCAAGACATTCCTCACCTATTTTTGTAAGAAGACAAGCTTTTGCTATATTCCGTTTTTCGGCGTCCAAAATGTCCAAATAAAAGAAATGGTAATTCTCTCTTTGAGTTGCGTGCATTAATAAAATTGGAAAGTTATGTACCGTTGTACCCTACAGCTACCTGACTAGAAGGTTCTAGGAAGTCTACCGTAATAATACAATTTGTTGTATTGTAATGTAAGTTACAATACAAATTGATCTGTGAAATGTAATAGCATAGTTTATGGGCGAAATAAATATGGTTTAAAAAAATAAACCTATTTGTTTAATTTGTCTGTCTGTGCGAGCAATCCTTAGAAGCCACTGCAAGCACGTATTTTCAAATGGAGCCGCCTAATTTACAGTGTAAAAATAAAAAAAGTTACAGACAGCTGAAAGCTACTGCAAGCCACTACTTTGTTTGGTCGGAGCCTAATTTACCATATAATTTTTTTTATGTAAGTTTGTATGTGTTTCTGTTTAGAGACTATAATCTCTGGAACTACAGAAACTTTGATATTCTCTCGGTTTGCTACATAATTTTATTTAAAAACGGCTAAACTGATCCGAAAAATAACACTGGAGGCTTGAAATATTACATATTTACAGCCATGAGCCATGGGAAGGTTTTTTCCAGGTCTTTCATTGTGCCATTTCTGAGCGGGCATAAGCCAGTTATCTATAGCCTATTATCCTAGTTTTCTATGTAAATTCTTTAACTTTAAAGTAAAATAAAGTGTTTCTGAAATATCCCCGAATATTGATGGTCAGTGAAAATTCTAAAAGGTGATCGATGCACGTGCATCATTTTAGAAGCACTTCAAACGCCGTTCCGTGAAAGATTAACTGGACGGCAGCCAAAGTGCCATACAAGCGGAGGGCTTTTGTTGGCAAAATTTATTATTCCTTTTTCAATAGGGTTACTACTAAAATTATAACTGCGAAAATGTTTAAAAGTTCTATTCGGGAAAATATCTCATTCTCCAGGGAAAATTGAATTAATTAACTGGTCATATTGACTATGGAAATATTAAAAGTACACACACACATAATCGCAGAGCATTTATGAAAGGTAATATGAATTATCTATATATATAATAAACCTTTTAAAAAAAAGTGCACCGACTTCAAAAATTTGCACTGAAAAGTAAGAAATAATAAATATTTCGTCGTAGAATTTGAAGACGGTTGGTGCCAAATTAGGATACAAAATTAAGTAAATATCTAAGAAGATAAAGATCTGTTCAATATTAGGTATCTATGTTTGTATGTAAGTACTGATGATCGTAGGTTCCTAATGAATTGTCTAGATTAGTGAATTTGTTGTTTCTAATTTGGCACCAACCGTCTTCAAATTCTACGACGAAATATTTATTATTTCTTACTTTTCAGTGCAAATTTTTGAAGTCGGTGCACTTTTTTTTAAAAGGTTTATTTTACCCTTTTCAGTGATTTTGCTGCCTTGAGAGACAAATAATAACGCAACTAAAAAAATATTGATGGAAAATTAAAAAAATATAAAAATACCGCTGTGCTTGTGCATCCTGCGCTGCACCCCATTACATTTGAACGCTAGGCCATCGTCACGAAAATTTACAACTTCGTGTCAATGCAACCGTTGCTAAGGCTTTTTCTGATACATAATTTTCAGCCGTAAACAGAAATTAATTACTGAATTTCTGAAAAACTACTGAACCGATTTTCGTCATATGTCTGTGAGATAATGTCGAGAAATTATTATGTCTTAAAAAAAAAATAAGTCGTCAAAATCGGTACATATTTTATCGAGATATCAAGAAAAATGTACTTATAAAGTCAGTTTTTTCAAAATTTCTGAAAAAGTAATGAACCAATTTTTATAAGATGAAAATGGGACCAATCCGGAAGAATTATCTGTCGATTAAAAAAGAAACCATCAAAATCGGTTCACAACTGGCGGAGTTATCGATGTACATACATACATAAAAAAAACGGGCCGAATTGAGAACCTTCTCCTTCTTTTTTTGGAAGTCGGTTAAAAATGAAACCCGTTTTCCGTTGTCACGACATAACATGAAAACGGCTTGACCGATTTGGCTAATTCTTTTTTGTTTTGTTCGTTACAACACAGGGGTGGTTTAGAAGAAAAAAAATTTGAAAAACCTTAAAGTTCAGCTGAAAAATAAAAAATAATAAATAGGTAATTTTGTATGGAAATCGCAGGAGTAGAATTGTAGGAGTAGAGGTAGGGGTAGTGGTAGTGGTAAAGGTAGGGTAGGGGTAGGGGTAGGGGTAGGGGTAGGGGTAGGGGTAGGTGTAGGGGTAGGGGTAGGGGTAGGGGTAGGGGTAGGGGTAGGGGTAGGTGTAGGGTTAGGTGTAGGGGTAGGGGTAGGGGTAGAGGTAGGGGTAGGAGTAGTTGTTTTCCACGGACGAAGGAAAGTAAATAGCAGGCAAGCCAACGTTTGGGCAGGACAACGTCTGCCGAGTCCGCTAGTTATGAATATAAAAGAAGCGAAAGACGTTTTTCGGGATCGTAGCAAATGGCATTCGATTGTCTCTACCTACCCCTCATGGCATAAAAAGCGTGATGATAAATATCCATATTGACTAAAACTTCTTGGTATTTCTTCTTGGTTTTTTTTTTCACAGATTGCCTTAATACAGCTCCCGAAACCGTGTTACGGTCCCAGGGGTACCCAACGGAAGACTAAGGTTTTCCTCTTTTAGCCGATGGTATTCGTGAGGCTATACCTAACGAGTGGCCAGTTCTGTTGAGATATTTGGGTTGTCGGATAATGTACATAAGTTTCAAAATTATAAAAACCCATTGGTACATGGCCGTGATCTGGGATCGAACCTGTGGTCTGCCTAGCATCTTAACCACTCGGCCCCTTGAATAGGTTTTTGTGATTTTTTGACATTTTAAATTTTTATATTGTTTTTGTCTCAATCTCTTGTCTCTTTTTTATATCGGCACATTCCGATAAGAGTTTTGAAGGGTGATATGGCTCAATGGAAGGGCGAAGCTAAGCCCGTCTTGTTTTCTAAAATGTGACAGTGAATTAATTTTACGGGCACAATATTTCCGTGCCACTGTGCCCTTCCTTGTGAATCCTTATTCAAGAGCTTATCACAAGGTGAGAAACTAGTTCGAAACTGTAAACGAAATAGAAGCAAACTTTTCACTTTCGAGATGTCTACTGCATTGATAACGAGTGTGACGTAGGATTTCGCTCGAGCGCGTTGTCAAGTCAGAAAGGGGGTGTGTATAGGGTGTTGTGACGTCACTAGGTGGATGGAGGTACCAAGGACGTCACCGGGCCGACCGCCGCGAAACATATCGTTAGAGTTAGAATCGATATCACTATGCTGGTTTGAGAGATACATTTATCATCTTCAAGACTTTGATAAAACAAATTACGAGTCCACGGTCTCATAGATTGTCAATCGCATTCATCAACGCTGTCGTTGCACACGTACGCCACTGACTGAGTGAAATCATAAAATAATATTTCCTTGAATGGGTGCGTGCGCCGTGTATCAACTTGTTGGAGCATGAGTTTTTGGGCTTCACTTCTATCTACTGTCGTGGCCGTCTATTTTTCTTTGTTTGCATATCTATTCATACTGCATAATCCTTCTACTATTCAGAGGTTGATGATGACATTCGTGCATGGCTTATAGATATGATTATGGCGATCGGACTTATAAATAAGTCCAAAGTCAAGTCTTTTGACCTTCGGCATGTCTGGAAACACCTTGGCAATTAGCAATGGTCGAGGCTTTCAACTGCCATTACGTATTTCTTCTGTTGATATTTTATATCAAAATACATTCAGCCGTTTTGGCGTAATTGAATAACAATAATTGCTTAGCTCTCTGAGATATGACGTGTCAGACGTGTGACTAATTAGCACATACCCGGTCCAAAAATGACATGCAGCAATGTTTTTGTGCTTCCTTTTAGCAAAAAAAAAATTATTAAATCCAGATTAGCATTTAAATTAGTACCTAGTTTATAGCGAGGAACTAAACGGCTCGCGTTTAAGCGTGCCGTGATGAATGAATACATGCTTCAGTCATGACCTGATGACCTAAATAAATAATAACTGCATTATTTTGTCTAGTACTTAACTCGTTAAGTCCGATTCAATAGTTTTTGCAAGATACGTATTAGCATACATTAATCTGAATGTGGCAAAGTTTAGTCGCAATATTTTTAGTGCTCAAGCTCAAGCCTTTTAAGATTGGCTTAAATTGCAATTGATGCATATTTTTTTAAATTAATTAAAAAGTTTGGTAACCACTATGAATAGAAGTGCAAGTCCAGTGTCTATTATGTTCAGAAGTGCGGTCGCCGGCTTTTCATGCCCTCCGAATAAAATACTTTTATTTTTGGCTAATGATGATTAAACACATCCCGGTTTACATAATTTAAAAGTGTTTTTTTTAATACAGATATAGGCTACCTTTTCTCCCGAAAATTCTTCGGGATAAATTCTAATGTTACATTTCAAAATATTTCGCGGGCAAAGCGGGGAGGAATGCTAGTTTTCTGTAATATAGTCCATCTGATAAAAATTGGATATTAGTTAATCCCAGCGATTTACCTAAACATACGTAGATAATGTTATTAATTGAACTAACTTCGCAATATCCTAGCACAATTACTGCGCAATACCTAGTATCTTTGTTGAACCGTGTGTGGCAAAAACATGCAAAAAACCGGGCAAGTGTGAGTCGGACTCGTGCACTAGGGTTCCGTATTCCATACCACTTTCGAGGTTTCTTGTAATCTAGGTTTCCTGTAAAGAATGAGTGAGACTAAATAGGAATTACCTATATATAGTCTTTTCAAAATTTTCGTTGAGTTTTGTTTGAACGAGCTAATCTCTGGAACTACCAATCGGATATGATAGCCCACTAAAATTCTTGAGGAAGGTTATAGGGTATTTAACATCAAAGGAGCCAAACGAGGGTGCAACCCGCAAGGCACAGCTAGTAATGTTTTATTGAAAATTATTTAAAAAAAACGATCCCTTTTATTTGATACGTCACAGACAGACGCACCAGAGTGATCCTATAAAGGTTCAGTATTTTCATTGGATTTACAGAACCCTAAAAATACACAAATCGGTCAACAGTTTATCATTGTGATAATAATGTAGTACACAGATTACAATCACTTGACTGTATGAAGGTCTAGACAAACGGGAATTCCTTTGTGGATAAAATTAAAATATTGCGTTGTCGCCTTTTATACCTATAGGTCTAATAACAAAAGCTGGCACGCTCGATATTAAAATTTTTATTAGTAAGTGCTGATATTTGAGTTTTTAACCGACATCGAAAAAAAAAATTTTGATTTTTTTATTTTTATGGTTTCTTTTTTAATCGACAGATAATTCTTCCGGATTGGTCCCATTTTTATCTCATAAAAATTGGTTCTTTAGTTTTTCAGAAATTTTGAAAAAACTGACCTTATAAGTCAATTTTTCGTAATATCTCGATGAAATATGTACCGATTTTGACGACTTATTTTTTTAAGGATATAATAATTTCTTGACATTATCTCACAGTCATATGACGAAAATCGGTTCAGTAAGTTTTCAGAAATTCAGTAATTTGTCTCTGTTTACTGCTGAAAATTATATCAGAGAAAAGCCTTAGCAACGTTGCTATTGACACGAAGTTGTCAATTTTCGTATCGACGGTGGTCTAGCGGCTAAAGGTATGGGATGCAGCGCAGGATGCACATTGCTCGAGGTTCAAATCCCATCCACCGCAGTATTTTTTTTAATTTTCCATCATTTTTTTTTTAGTTGCGTTATTATTTATTTCTCAGACCTTTTAAAAAAAAGTGTACCGACTTCAAAAATTTGCACTGAAAAGTAAGAAATAATAAAAATTTCGTCGTAGAATTTGAAGACGGTTGGTGCCAAATTAGAAATAATTTAGTACCCAAATTCACTAATCTAGATAATTCATTAGGAACCTACGATCATCAGTACAAACACAGATAATATTGAACAGATCTTTATGTCCCTAGATGTTTACTTAATTTTGTATCCTAATTTGGCACCAATTCTACATTCTAAATTTTTATTATTTCTTACTTTTCAGTGCAAATTTTTGAAGTCGGTACACTTTTTTTTAAAAGGTTTATATAGGTACATTGTTCACGCCAGCTTTTGTTAATCGATCCCTACAACTTAAGAATTTGATAATTTATGTTTTACAGAGCACTGAGTTTCTTATATTTCATACTGGCAGTATCATTTGGACTTGGTTTGGTTACATTGCATTATTATGCTTCCTACAACTTTCAAAGATATGTCATCATAATGAAATGCGACTACGATTGCGGCTTTTTATGATCTTTGCATTTATTTATGGAGTAACCACATTAGGTTACCAACATGTTGTGACTAAAAAAAACTAATCTACAGTCTATGCTTAATCATACAAAAATTAAGTAATAGAAAAGAAAAAATATATAAAATAAAGCCTATTTAATTAATTTAGTTATTCCATTTAGTTAGAATATTTGAGTTCCCATTAACAATGACATCCCCTTACCACAACTACACCTATTAAAACAGCGTTGCCAGACCTCCCGAATTTGGCGAGACGTAACGAATTTTAGCCCTAAATTAAAGGTGGATCCCGCGCTTTTAAAATAAAAATATTAAATATTAAAGAAAAAAAGGAAACTTTCAAAAAAGTTAAATCTTCAGAAATAAGTAATATTAAAAAATATTTTCTATGGCTATCTTTCATCATTGTAAACTAAATTTGAAACACAAATAAAACAAAAATGTAGGTACTGATTTTTTACGTGCCCGAAAAAAAATCTGGCAACGCTGATCCATACCCTGCGTCCCGGTAGCAACTTCTTGAACGATCTCTAAACTGACAAGCCCAAAAGTAGAATTAATTAACACTTAGAAGATTTCCTCATTTTCTGTACTTACATTATTTGAACAAATCGGCCATGTTTATTATTAAAGCCCCCGTGGCTTACAACTTACAAGTCAACCGTCACGAACACATGACGCCAGACCAACGCATTGTTGGACTGCGGGGGGCACTAACCTAAGTCTGATTAGATATGGCCACGTAAATATTACGAAACTTGCAGACAGACGCGCCATTCTTCAAAAACTCTGTTTTGTAGACTGGCGGCAAATATTATGCTTTCAAGATCGAAGGCATTTGATGTTTTTTTTTGGCACCGGGTCATTTTAGACTAATTTGACACAGCTGAACACGATTCTGCCCGGTGCCAGCTCTTCCCCTACCCCCAAAACGTGTCCCTAACCGCGGTTTTCTTTCATTTTCAGAAAACTGTCAATGACAAAAATAATCTTCATTAAATTCTCCACCTAGGTGTACTTTTATTGACCATATAAAAAATGTATTGATCGATGGATATATTAAAAGTACACACAATCGCCGAGCATGTATGAAAGGTATGATGAATATAAAAGAAGCGAAAGAGGAATGTCAGGACCGTAGCAAATGGTATTCGATTGTCTCTGCCTACCCCTCTTGGGATACGCAAAACTACTAAACGGATTTTAATGCGGTTTTCACTATTAGATAGGTTGATTCACCGGGAAGGTTTACGAGTATTAAATGTTTAGGAGCCGAGCATTAACAGTATAAGTGAACCAAGTCGGGGAAAATTAATATGCTCTAATTCGTCAGAGATATAATAAAATGATGTAGGAAAGAATTAGAGTCAGGTATACATAGTAGGTACAGTTACGAATCTCAAATATAACAGGTGTTTTTTACGTTGTAAGTAGTTATAAGCGTATTTATGTAGGTATTTAAATTGTTGTAAAATCCATATTGTCCGCGTGCGAAGCCGGAGCCAGGTTGCTAGACTCGCTATTATTATATATAGGTCGTTTTCAGTTTCAGTTTCATTTCAGTTTTGACCTTTTCAGTAGTCCTCATCCCAACCCTCTATCTCTGAACGGCACGGTATGTATTATGTGTACTTAACTCTTTAGCCACATAAGCAGATAAGTACTAATACGACCCTTCATTTAAGGTACATTTTACTCACAATCAATTATTTAACTTACTAAACCTAGACAAGACTGCCTTTTTGTTGCATTTTACAAAACATACCTTAAATTCATAACTACGAAATCCAGCACATAGTTTCGAAACCGCTCCCGCCAGTATTAATCGTGTTAAAGTCACACATTGTTTCGTAACCCACATTACTACATAATGTAAACTGATGTTAATGTTACATGGCAGCAGGTTAAATTAGCTAGAAAATAGAGCGTACTAAAATCAAACACAAGGTGTTTCCACTAGTACTTCATTAATTTTAAATGAAGGCTGGTTTGGAACACACGATATTTACTCAACGCAATACATCACTCAATCCTTGTCTTTGATTGATCAACCCCTCCAAAATCCTTATAGTTCTTTACGGTCTTCATCAGGCCAGCGTGATGCTAAATCAATTGCTTGCGCGTTATTAATTATATAGCAATCGGCAAGGCAATAATATTATTATTTCAATTTCAATACAGCGCCATTACCCCTGCCAAATTATAGAGAATGGAATTAAATCTACACCTACCTGAAACATATCTGTGTCAGCATCTTCAGTGTATTCCACGATGACTGCCTGACTCCTGCTTAGTGTATAAGAGATGGAGTGCTGGCTAGCGTCCAAAATCGCTTTGCTACTGTGCGGTGTCTTGACCACGTAGTGTATGGACCTTCTAACACCGTTTGCTTGTTGTCGTCTATATAACACGAACTTGCTGCGACGACGACCCCTCTCACCGGCTGGCAGGTAGCCATTGTATCTGTAAACAATTTAATTACAAATTATTTTCTAATATCTTTTTTTAAGATTATATATATGTAGGTAATCACAGTTTCCTATGATCCTGATAGTTCTTCGCATCCTTTATAATCACCACACCTCTCATACATAGCTTAGAATATTGACCTCAATCATGTAGTGTTATATGTCATTTCCTGTAATTTCTGACTGGTTCAATCCTTTTAGTCAATCTTTCGTCCTTCATTTTATCATCGTGATACAAATCCGCAAAATAATGTCAGAGATGAAGCAGAATTACCGTTGCATGGAAATCCTGACAATAATTCCCAATTTGATAAAGTATAGAATGATGGTTGAATCCAGTTTAATCCCGTCCGCGCTGTGATGGTTATGATTAGTCAGTGATTAACAGGACATATCACAGTCGGCGGGAACATCTTTACTACCGATTTATCGGCTATTGTTACTGTGACACGTCCATAATACTTGACATTGGTAAATCATCGATTAATATTGATGAAGCCATTATAAAATAAGAAGAAGAAGATGGTTAATAAAATAATTAACCCAGACAAAAAAAGTACACCTTAACTTTAATAGTTTTAAAAATATTTGAAGTTAGATTAGATTTTAAGAGGAGGTATAGAGCTAAATGCGAGTTTTATGATGCGTAAAAGTACATGATCCACTGCAGTGATCATAATCAAAAAAATATATGATACTCTTGAGGTTATGCGTTATTAAGATACCGTGATTTTTTATCTAGCAATATACTATCGTAATACTGTTGTATTTTTTAATCAAATTTTCAGCAAGTTCCTTTATTCTCATTTTCGAGATTTTATGTACGCACTGCACGCGTGTGTGCGTAAGCGCTCGTGTACCGACAGTACCGGCTGCAGCCTGATGCTATATTATTAGTGGCAGCCACGTCGTTTGGTGTGTATGTGTACCCGTGTGGGGGCGGTGCCATCTCTCAAGGTCTTAGGCTCTATCCAGCGTCTTAATGAACAACTGTGGTAAATACAGATCAAAATAAAGGCTTTCGTTGTGCCAACAATTTATTATTGTTACCTTCCATAGTTCAATCAATGGTAAAGGTTACTATGGAAAAAGACGATCTACGTTTTACGAACAAATTACATCTCAGCCTCTTCGCTGATCGGACTACAACTGTAACAATGTAAAACAGTTCGCAACATGGGAAAGTAACAGTTAAGTAATGTTACAATACATTTTACATAAGAGTTTTGACAACATGACTGTGTTCATAACAAGTCCGTTGATACTTTCTCAAACTTTTTTTCTACCTTGTTACTGTGTTACGGTCCCATGGTACCCAGCGGAAGACCAAGTCTCCCTCTTTTAGCCGATGGTATTTGTGAGGCTACACCTAACGAGTGGCCAGTTCTGTTGAGGTAGGTATATTTAGATAGAAAAGCCTCTAAGTGGGTTTGTCGGATTATATACATATTTCAATTATAAAAAAAACCCATTGATACATGGTCGGTATCCGGGATCGAACCTGTGCTCTGCCTAGTTAATACCAGACGTCTTAGCCAGTCGGCCACCGACGCATAACTATAACTTTTGATAGAATATGCAAGTTGTTGCTGAATTGTGGACTGCTGATCTTTAAAAGTGATCAAGTACAGTACAAAAATCACTATAGAGTCGATGGAAGAGTTTTTCTCAAACCCATATAGAATGACCACTTCTTTGGAATGTGCTAAATTTAAAGATGACGTAAGTGACGAGTTGTTCAGAGAATCGTTTTTCATAGAATATTGGACCCATATAAATAAAACAGTGAACAAATATTCGTAACTGTCCAATTAGTAGACCAGTTTTTGGCTTGTTAAGGGTACATTTTCACCATGTTTCATTAAAAAAAAAAGTTTTTTTCAAAGAGTTACCGAACGTTTCAAAATAATGCGATTTTTAACGGTTTTTTTAAATAAAGACCGGGATAGATCGATCCGAAATAAATAGTTTTTTTAATACAAAGCCTATTTTTTTTAAACGAAATAAGGTATTTTTCACCAACTTTGGCCGCCATTTTCTATAAAACCCTCTATTGTCAAAAATATTGTATTTAATTCTACGGAAATTTTCCGATTTTTTACATAAAATATCTTCGTTTGCTGTAAATGGTTTTTGGTCCAAAAAATTTATACAGACTGGCCTATATTTAGAAATTTAGCCACTTTCATTTGAACTTTGTGATGAATCAGCCATTACAAGGGGTCAAAGTGTAGAGACAAACCAAGGACTGCCAATTAAAGCCGAATATAAATCTGTAGGGAGCCAATGAAATCCGTTATGTCCAAAGGTCCTAAATTTACGACTCCTAAGTTCTAAATTAGTTGTAAACGAGATTAAATTTAAATTAGTTTGTATCACAGCTACGCATTTACAAGTGTCAGGATAATTAGAAACTAGTCATCAAGCCATTCGTGCATTTGATTGACTCCGGGTTAATGTATCTCAGGGTATCTACCACGTTATTTTGAGATCAAAAAGCCAAGGTTCAAATGCTAAGCACTAAATGATCTTCAAGGATATGTGCTATGTTGAACTGGATAACTGAACTAGGTTTCTAGTGGGAACAAACGGTGTTTTAGGGCTCCGAACATCTCCGATGATAAAACGGAAACCCTTATAGAATCACTCATGTCCATCCGTCTGTCACAGCTTATTTTGTCTGAATCTACTGGACGAAAAATGTTGAAACTTGGTACATATATGTATAAAGTACATATTAGAGCGGATTTCCGCGGCGGGAGAACCGCTCGTGTAGCCTTGGCCTTAGAGTTTAGTCATAAGTATTTTTTTAGCTTCACGGATTGCCCTACCTCTCCCTGTAACCGTCCCCAGAGTTTCCCAGCTGAAAACGAAGTCTTCCTTGTTTAGCTGATGATGGTGTTTGTAAAGCTATACCTAAAAGCCAAACGATTTGGCCACTCGGCCACCGACGCCCTTTTAAATAGAGAAGATAATACGCACAGTAATAGAGTGAAATACTACACTTACCGCAATTTCCTTGGGCAGTCGTCTATGTCTAAAACCTACCGCTATGCGGAAGGGTGCCAGTGTAATAGGATACTAGTATAGAGAGCATCAAACAATGAAATCTAGAAAATGTACAAAGAAGGAACCGTTTTGTTGGTACAATAATACCACATTACTTGCTGTTACCTATCTGTTATTAGTAACTACTTTTCGCTCCCGCTTCGCTATGATCCCCTATTACAAGGTGTTTTTTTTTAAATTCTTTCCTAGAGTTCAAACTATCTCTATACCAAATTCACAAAAATAGCCGTGAAAATCTAACAGACAGACAACTTTCGCATTTATTTATTTATTAGATTTATTTAGTTTATTAGTTATTAAGATTAGCGCGTTTAAACAAACAAACTCTTCAATTAGTTTAGATACAGATTTCCATTGAGCCGTTTTCAGAGCCTATATATTTATTTGTCAACAAATATGAAGAAAATTGTAAAAACCGTTTACCAAAAATTATGCGTGTCGTATAGATATTGGTGCTCATATAAATTGTAGAACTATCTTGCTATTAATTATTTTCACGTACCTATTGAGAAAAATTTAGGTTCAAAAATCAAAACACACAATTTTTTATAGAAGAAAGGTTCGATCTCGGCCATGTACCAATGGGTTTTTTATAATTAAAAACTTATCCGATAAACCACACTTAGAGGCTTTTCCATCAAAATATCGGCTAAAATTCCGCTGGGTTCCCTAGGCAACCCTTGAAGAAGAAAAAAATTAGAAGTTTCTTAGCAAGTATTCAAAATAAATTAATTGTTTAAAAAACACAGGTATAATAAGGCTATACTGATTACTGATACATTTGAGGCAGATCTACATTTTATGATCGAGCCTTTGTTTTAATTAAATTAGGTTTCCTGTGCAAGCATTACGTTACGTAAAATCGAGAAGCCATGTTAGTAAAGATCGATAGGCGCCTACAAAATTACGTAAGACGGGAAATTAAATGTTTATTTTTAGCTGAACTAAAAAGTAAATCTCGTACTTAAAGTAAAAATAGACTTTTGGATAATAAAACTTAGTTTCAAATAACGCTGAAAGTTGTCTTAAAGTTTTGACAATAATTTTACTGAGTAATTCATTTTGTCTATTAGTAGGTAGGATTTGATTAAACCTTCATATTAATCAAATTTTGTATAAGCATGATTTCTATAAAACATTAAGTAAAACAGGATTTTTAATGGATTAAAAGTGTAAAAATATTAGTTTTATTTTTTATGTCAACTCCAGCAAACCAAAACAATTCAGTATGACACAAACAAACCTTTAAAAAAAGTCTACCGACTTCAAAAATTGTGCACTGAAAATTAAGAAATAATTAATATTTCGTCATAGAATTTGATGACGGTTGGTGCCAAACTTAGAAAGTCAGTTTTTTTTTAATTTCCTGAAAAACTAGTGAACCAATTATAAGAAACAAATGGGACCAATCCGGAAGAATTACCTACCTCTCGAATAAAAAATAAATCATCAGAATCGGTTCACAACTGGCGGAGTACCCAATCGAAGTTCAAGAATACGGTCCGAATTGAGAACCATCTCTTTTTTTTCGAAGTTAGTTAAAAATAACCAAGTCACGGATGAAGGATCTGTCAATATGCTGTAAACCCACCTTCGTCTTATTAAATCGATACTCTCTCACACTCCATCAACAAATGGTACAACTCCTCAACATCCTCCAACTGACAATTAGGTAAATCTTTCTTTCTCATTAAATGTGCAAAACTTTTCGATGGATAGTGCCCAGAACGGATTCTATTTTGAGTTTATTGTCATTATCTAGCTAGACAGCCATGCTAGTAGATATCTACTTCTAAAATAGGTAATATTGTGATCTAAGTATAATATACATCATCATATGGAGAAAAATGCTTACAACAAAAAACTTGCGAGGTGAGCAACATAACTAGTGTTATTTAAAACATTCCCAAGAAATGACATTCTATCTAGTCTAGAGAGAGACCGATAACATTATGTTGTACTTTATGTCACGTAGTTGTGTTTTATACAGGTGATTTTGCTTTACAGATTATATAAAAACGACCAAGTGCGAGTCGGACTCGCGCACAAAGGGTTCCGTATCATTATCTATAAAAACGGCCAGAAAATATCACGTTTGTTGTATGGGAGCCCCCCCTTAAATATTAATTTTATTTTAATTTATGGGTCATTCCAGCGAAGAAGACACCCCAAGTCAAAATAATAAATTACATAATTTGTGCTTGAATATGTGACTAAAGAAAGCTAAATAAACTAATTCAACAGGAATCGACAATTTTTTTTCATATTTTTATGATTATCGTAATTTTTATTGTTTGTGAATGCAGCCATTTGCGGTTGACCCATTCCAAAGTGACAGGTGGGACATTATAACTCCTTTTTGCTCTAACTCCAAGTAATTTCTCTTAAACTAGCAATGTAATTTTTATTAAAATAATAACAGTATGAACCCCTAGGTTTTAGTTAAAAGGAACCAATAAAACAACATTTTAAACATTGTATTTTCTTTCTGGATAATAATTCTTTAAAATGACTCGCAATAAACGGCAGAAATATTTATGGCAAACTTAACGAAAAAATATGGTACCAAACACAACCGCAAATGGCTGCATTCACAAACAATAAAATATACGATAATCATAAAAATATGAAAAAAAATTGTCGATTTATTTATTTATATATTATATATTTTTAAAGTAATTATATAACTAAATAGTCTGTGAATATTTCAAGCGTCTACCTGTTGCCGTTATCAATATCGAGCAAAAACGAGCAAAAAAATCACGTTTGTTGTATGGGAGCCCCCTTAAATATTTATTTTATTCTGTTTTTTAGTATTTGTTGTTATAGGAGCAACAGAAATATGTGCATCATCTGTGAAAATTTCAACTGTCTAACTATCACGGTTCATGAGATACAGCCTGGTGACAGACGGACAGACAGACATACAGACAGACGGACGGACAGCGGAGTCTTAGTAATAGGGTTTCCGTTTTTACCCTTTGGGTACGGAACCCTAAAAACTATGTTAAAATCGAGGGGTAAAATTATATTTTTATTGTCAATAGCCAGGTTTTTGCGAAAGTGCGTTTTTGTGTCCATCTTTCACGCCACAACAGAGCAACGGATCGACATGATTTTTTGCACAGAGATAGCTGGAGGGCTACCATTTTTCTCGGAATAATATTATCTTCTAGGATTTTTTTATGAACCACTTTTCTACACGTGCAAAGCGTATGTTATTTCTACGTAGTTAATTTTATTTTATTATATATTTTAAGTATATCAGACGAAAACATCAATAAAATAATGTGTCATTGACACATACATGATAAGCAATCTCAAGATAAAGGCAATATTTGTCAACTTTCTATGGGATACCGTTGTCTCGACTCAACTTGTCAAATTGTGTTAATCAAAACAACGGAATTTAAAGCAATCTAAAGAAAACGGCGAGAGTTTTGTAAGCAATTCTAAAATCAAATTTATCAGACAGAAAAATTATGACCTCAATGTGTCGAATTGCCAATGAAGCATAAATTGAGCGAGGAAGGAGCCAGTCCTATTGTCATCAGAGAAGACGATTTGTTTTGCATTGGAACTCTACGGACCTACAGTTTCTACACCAAACGGCACAAAGTAGTTTTCTATCATCTATCTATCATCATGCCTTTTATCCCAAGAAGGGTAGGCAGAGACAATCGAATGCCATTTGCTACGCTTCTTTTATATTCATCATACCTTTCATACATGCTCGGCGATTGTGTGTACAATCTTTCCATCAATCTATATTTTTTTTATATGTTTAATAAAAGTAGGTACTCCTAGGTCCGTACTCTGCCAGCATTTCCTTTCACTTCAGCCATATAAACCTTTTTAGTCAATTTTTTATCCTTCATTCTTTCAACGTGTCCAAACCAGCGTAAGCTACTTTTCTTCATTTTAGTCACAACATCATCTTTCACTGTTCTTCACTAACGACATCGTTTTCTATGATTGAACTCATTGAACTATGAGAATAATTAATTCAGAGAACAAACTATGGAGGTTGAGGACATCAAATTGTCTACAAAGACAAACAAACATACAATGCAACAAAGTAAGTAGTGCAATTAACCTTTTATCTCTTTGGAGGCGTGTTGTTATCATAGTAAACAATTTCATTATTTTATCAGACAGTGACTTACAAAAATGTCCTTCAATAAAAACACAGAAAAACATCTCCGTATGTCGACGCGGAATATACGCTGCAGGCTTTGTTATTCTACAGTACGCACTTTGCGAGTTTTCTCCGTAACTACTAATTATTGTTCCGGTTTTGACAATTAGATAGATGGATTCCGAGGGAAGATTTAGACGTATAATTGAATAGTTTTGCGTAAATAATTTAATCTAGCAATGGCGGTATAACCATACACCTACGTAACTGGCTGGAAGAGGCTACAGCGAGCCTGAAGACCTAAATAGTCTCAAAATGTCTGGTGCAGAAGGCAAGGGGAAACCACTGCACTATTCTTCCTAAGAAAGTTAACCATGGCGAGTCAATACAAGGTGCGTCGCGCTGTGGACCGCCATGATTGACCATGACTGCTCTGTCAAGAGCACTATGACTGAGAAGAAGAAAACTTAATTGTCGATGAGGTAATCTTCGCGTGCGCTGCGTACTGTTTGTAATATGTAAAAACAATGTATGACAATATTGTTCCTCCTAAATTATGCTACAAAAAAGTCAGCGACGACATAAATATATATTACTAGCATTCCGCCCCGGCTTCGCCCGTGGATATTGACGAACAAAATAAAATATACCCTATATCTACCCCTACCCCCACCCCTACCCGTACCCCTACCCCTACCCTCTACCACTATCCCTACCTCTATATCATCAATAGTTTTCGCAGCGCAGGCGATGTAAGGAATTTCTTAGGTAATTTTTTTACACCTTGGGTTACATTATTGGAGTTTTAGTAAGGATCCCTATTTTTTTTTTTTGAAAATAGAATATAGCCTATGTCACTCAGGGTGAGTGTAGCTTTCCAATGGTGAAAGAATTTTTGAAATCGGCACAGTAGTTTTTGAGTTTATTCATTACAAACATACACACACACAAAAATACAAATCTTTCCTCTTTATAATATTAGTATAGATTATCATAAGTATATGTATGACTAAAAAGGTTTATATGGCTGAAGTGAAAGGAAATGCTGGCAGAGGACGACCTAGGTGTACTTTTATTGAACATATAAAAATGTATTGATCGATGGCTATATTAAAAGTACACACAATCGCCGAGCATGAATGAAAGGTATGATGAATATAAAAGAAGCGAAAGAGGTAGGTATGTCAGGATCGTAACAAATGGTATTCGATTGTCTCTACCTACCTCTCTTGGGATAAAAGGCGTGATGATAGATAGATTCCCCCCCCCCGAGTCTGTCTGTCTGTTCCCTTCTCACGCAAAAACTACTGAACGGATTTTGTTGCGGTTTTACTATTAGATAGATTGCTTCACCGGGAACGTTTACGAATATTAAACATGGACCTATCATGTTTAGGAGCTTCAAGTCGGGGGAAAAGTTAGGCTCAGTTTTCATGGCGTATGCCATCTAATCCGTCAGAGATATAACAAAATGGTGTAGGAAAGAATTGTGTAGAATAAAATGATCTACAAAAAAGTCCGTGGTAGCATATATCTATCTCTAATAGATAAGTTATAAGCGTATTTATGTAGGTATTCAAATTATTGTAAATATTGCACCCATGGGAAGCTGGGGAGGCGGGGTCGCTTTACGTATATTTATATAGTATTCCAGGTTACATTTTCAGAATCTTGTAAATAAGATATCAGCACAGTTCAATAGCAGTCCTGCACAATTTATTTACGTTTTGTTTGACAGACAAGTAACTGAACGCTGAACGGATTACTAATAATTATGTCATCTTGCACTGGTACCAAATAACATTGAAGCTATTATTGTTGCAAGTTTCCCAAATATAATATGTCTTGTTCGAGACCTATTTTTGCATCACAAGCTGTTTAACCCAATTTTTCACGCTTTATTGCTAGCGTAGTTTTAATATCAACGTTTCAGTACGTTTCCGTCAGAGTTATGGTACAGAAAACTAAACAAAATAAATTTTATGTCCCAATGTTATCGGTCGTATAATGGAAGCAACAGGCACTTCGACTTCCTCGTGCGGTACGTGAGTTGGTAACTAAATAAATCTTTTTTTTAGGAATATGCACTTAAATCGACATCTAGTGCTTCCGAGGGCCCGTATATAAAGCCGGCGTTCGTACTTCTTCTAAAAATAACAGGTACCATACGTCTGTTAAAGAAGTGAGACACGTCTAGGTCCATTAAGTGCAGCAGCAGGCTTGCCACCTGTTTTGTTTAATATGGACAACTGTCTGGCCACATAGAGGTCGTGAAGAACTTTGTGTAAGTTTCACTAGTTTTGACAAGGGTGACAAGTCTGGCTCTTAGGGTTCCCAGATCAAATAATCGAATTTCCGGAGAAAACTCCTGACATTTAATGAAATTTCCGGACTTTCTTGTAAATATAATATTAATGTCGTTATGCATCGTGCATGTGAGTAAACGATGAAAATTTTCGACGGTTTAGGATTCCCCCCGCATTCCGGACACATACCTATTATGGCAACCCTACTGGCGCTGTACTTAATGGTTTTAAATCCATAATTATTGCGCTACAGACGCTCTCGGGCCATATTTTGAGAAGATACAACTTTTTCGGTATAGAAAAAACCTAAAAGGTCAATTGAAATACCAGAATCATATAATGATTAACCTGATTGCCTGTACTTCTGTTATTTTGAAAATCTGGTCTTATACTCACGAGGGATCTCAACAGAACTCAACAGAGATGGCCACATTAGGCATAGTCTCACAAATACCATCGGCTAAACGAAGAAGAATTTATCTTTCACTGGTAACACATTAACATGGTTCCGGAAGCCGTAAAGTTATAAAATGGTCATTTCATACTAAGCAGGGTAATTTAAATATTGTAAAACATAAGGCTTAACTCAGACGTACCACTTTCCACCCACATTAGAACCACAAAAAAGTGGTCGTGTGTTGAGAGTACTAAATTAGTATGGAATGTCGTGATAGCGCTCAGACGGACGACAATGTGGTCGGTGTCAACAACAGTCGTGGTGCGTGGTTGATATCGCCCACAAAACTGTCGCGAACCCCACTCACATACAACAATCCAAGCTCAACCACATTAGAACCACTTTTTTGTGGGTGGAAAGTGGTACGTCTGAGTTAAGCCTTATAATATTATTGCGTGACGGGTCAGAGGCCAAAAATGCATTTCCGTCCCATTCCAAATATTCCATAAACAGAACAGGCCACTCGTTAGGTATAGCCTTACAAATGCCATTGGCTAAAAAGAGGGAGGCTTGGTCTTCCGCTGGGTATCCTAGTACCGATAACACGGTTTCGGAAGCTGTAAGGCAACTCGTGAAAAAAAAATACTCCATCAAAAATAGCTTCAAATATCCGGTATCTGCATTAAAATTGCTGTCACCCTAACCAACTGCCCGCGGCGCTAGCTATTTTAGTTCGATGCGCCCGCCGCCCGCCCAGATGCATTTATGGGTGACCTATCTGTCACAAAGGCGACTTCCGCGCAATATATCTTGCGTAAGATGCGTATAACAGCATTATATACGCCTGTCATAACACTATTTATTATCCCAGACTTCACTTGAAAAATTACACAACATAAAATATCGTACCGAATGTAACTCCATAAAAGAACGTAGGTTGCAATTGGAACCGGGGGGACCCGAGTTAAAAAATGTGTGCTTTGAAGGACACGTAAAGGCGTCCGTACTTTTTCCAAAAAATAACAATGTTATTATGAAGTGAAATATGTATATGCACATATTCTTTGGCTCGACCTAGCGAATTGAATATAAATTATTACCCGACTTATAAAAACGGCCGGAAAATAATAACCACAAATCCTAAAATATTGGTCTCATAAACCTTGATGTATTGCCGTGGAAATGATACGGACGTGACTTCAAAATAAAACTGTATTGCGATCGTGACCGACTCAATGGTGAACGACGCGTACAAAATTAATTTATATCTAGATATCTACGTAAACTTTATAATTTTTATCAACCTATATTTGTTGGTGCAGCCGCAACAACAGCTGAAAACCTCAAAAGGCGTAAGGACGGCCGTTTAGGATGGGGCCTCGGAGCAAAGAAATTATATTATAAGGAATTATCATCTCGTCTAATCGACATTTCAGGTGATAAGAGGGCTGGAGCATACTTAGGGCAACGTAGCCGTACAGCGAGGAAACGCTGCTAGCCTTCTTGGCACTTTACCGGACAGTGATTTAGAGAAGGCCATAGACTAACTCTCCCTTTCTCCAATTTTCTGCTGATTTGACCTTAAAACTGACCATTAGGGGTGTGGTTTTCAAATATGAAAGGCGATCTAGGACGTCTAATTTGCGGGAACATAAGTGTTTCCTATCATTATTTATAATTATTATGTTAGTACTAGGCGTCGAAAGTGGCTGAAAAAATTCTGATTTACTGCTTCACACCTCCTATGGTATATACTCAGATACATTTTCAAATTTGCTTGCATGAAGGACCTAAGGTTGTACGTGTTTGGAATCAAGGCAGACCATTCCATTTGTCTATAGTAAGACATATTTGATATTATGAAGAACTACTTCGTTCGTTTAATGATTATGTTGATGTTACATCTCGTATAACAATGTAGCATTGGCCACTTGTTATTCATATTGTCAAAATTCCGAACTCGTGCACCACTAGAAAATTGGCAGGTCAACTATTCGGCATATAAACTGAAAACTAAGGTACTACTTTTTTTACTTTTTTTTCCTTCACGGGTTGCCTTACAGCTCCAGGGTACCCAGCGGAAGACCAAGTCCTCCTCGTTTAGCCGATGGTATTCGTGAAGCTAAACCTAACGAGTGGCCAGTTCTGTTGAGGTATGTTTAGATGGAAAAGCCTCAAGTGTCGGATTATGTACATAAGTTTTTAATTAAAAAAACCTATTAGTACATGGCCAGGATCCGGGATCGAACCCGTTTTTTTTTATGTAACTAATTTAAATATTAATTTAAAAATTATTTCTGTTTTCTATGCACAAGATTTTTATAATAAATTTTCAAAGTTCTGCAGACAGACGACAAATAGACGTCATCATTTAGATCAGAGGTTCCCAAACTTTTTAAGCCGTAAATTGTTAGATTTTTTTAATTTCCGTAGACCCCTGTGTATTTTTCCTTGCTGACGTGGACCCCTGAGCAAGTAGAAATCGGCCCGTGGGGAAACGATAATTTAGATAAAGTAGCCATTCTGCCCCATTTCTCAGCTCACTGATTACTGGTAGTGCCACGAGGCAAGTTATGGGCCGTGGTACTACTTTTATCACAAACGAGTAGTATCTACCACGGGACAGAAACGCTACTTTACCCAATTGATGTCGGCAAAACTTTGAAAGTTTATTAATAAAAAAACTACTGAATAGAAAACAAAATTATTCAAATTAGTTTCTTAAAATAGTTTTAATATTTGAACTAAAAATATTTTAAAATACCTTAGTTTTTATTTTACATGTCGAATTGTGTATAATAAAATTAATGCGCTAGGAAATCATAGAGGTAACGCAATTAGTGTTCTCGGCACTCTAGGCCAGTCGTCGGAGTTCCTAGAACAAATATTTTATTTATAATTTTAGTGTGTGTGGTGTAGGTATTTTTTATGTAGAAGATTATTAAGTTTTAATTTAATGTAAGTATATTTATGTTATAATTACAAAAATATACAATTAAATAATAAATAGTTAAGTAGTCGTATGTGTTTCTTTCTCTCTTCGTGTTATCGATCCCAGGGTACCCAGCGGAAGATCAAGTATCCCTTTTTTAGCCGATGGTATTTTGCAATGTCAACGAATGGCCAATTAATGGTTTGTCGGATTATGTACATAAGTATTTAATTATAAAAACCCTAAAGACTACAAAAAATTATATTAATTGTTTTTGCATACCTTCTCATATAAACTTTAATTGTGCCAAATCTCATACTCTTCCGTGACGCGCAACATGATTAAAAAAATGAAGAAAAAAAAAGCTACAAAGCTTTGTCTAAGATTATGTGTCGCAATTTAGCGCACTTTAGCTAAGTTGAACAAACCCTCAAAAGAAATATCGATTGGCACGAGTTGCTACACAACACACATCCCTTATCATTATGTTAGTTACCTTGAGCGGCGGTGAATTAAATTAAGAGCAAGCTTGTTAACGCAATGAACTCAGTAAACCGGGCGGTTTATTTTGTCGATATATCTTTTAAAAGTTGTTAGAGAGATACACTGCAAAAAGAATCGATAAAATAACCAAGGATAAGATAAGATAGGCCAAGATTCACGTACCATAAACATGAGAAAGAACAATTTCACAAAAAAACGGTTTTGCGAAAATACACAACGAACATAAATTATGCTCTTCCAGTATTGTACAAAAACCGTTTTCATAAAGTATGTGAAATTATCTATATTCTATAGGATAAATACAGGAATAGGAAAGTGGTACATCAGTAAATATATAAAGATAACTCGAGTTGAAAATACGCGTGAAATTGATGACTTTCAGGGCTTCATAAAACTTATAATTATATTTAAATTTCGAAACTAAGACATATTATTATAGTTATCGCGTAATAGCATGTAATTTGTATGGGATAAAAGTAATAAGGCGTCTCCTTAAATACTACGTAAGGTTATCAAATGCGCCAGTTCATACGTCACGGCTTATCAGTTGACGATGTGATACCGCACTCACTCGATGGACAAATAAACTTGGAAACTTATGAAGTGTATGATCAAATTGAATGGAAGGTGTGTGAGAGAGAGAATGGAAGCAAATCTAAAAGCAATGAAGTCTGATTTTTCTGTACAGAAAAGTGTCGGTACATATGTTTTGTTTACTTGCTTATTATAGGTACTTACACCACAGGAGTAAAGAAAGTGCTTACACCCAGTTTCTGAAAGCATTGTCAAAGTTAATCAAAGATTAGTTAATTAACAACTGTCAAAATCCATACATATTCATGTATTTGACAACTGTCATGTTTACTAATCGTAGATTAACTGTTGATCGACCTTTCAGAAAATGGGGGTTATTGAATAAGATTGTTTGTTGAATCTACATATATTACAATGTTTTGCACTTAACTAACAGGAGAGTCCCAAAACTTGTAAAAAATACTTTATAATGCTAATAAAATTGAATTTTTCCCTTGGGTACAAAATGGGTTTACAACAATTTGTATACCTACGTTAATACGCTTATCTAATAGTGATAGATATTATGCTACTGCGGAGTTTTTTGTAGATAATTTTATTCTATACAATTCCTTCCTACATCATTTTGTTATATCTCTTCGCCATCGGGCTAACTTTTTTCCCGACTTGATTCACTTTTACTGTGAAAATCGCAACCAAATCCGTTTAGTAGTTTTTGCGTGAAAAGGTCACAGACAGACAGACTCGGCGGGGGACTTTGTTTTATAATATAGTGATTTGTTTAGTGTGTGATCATAACTTACCCAAGTATAACAAGCTCGCCATATTTGACGAGTGGTTTTGGTTTTTGTTCGGAGCCACTCTCACCGGCCTCCTCTAAAATGGGCGAATCCGCACTGTCCGCAGCACTGTAACAAATTGAGAACTTAAATTAGATTAGATATTAAAACAAATGTTTCGAGAGGCAGGTAAAGTCAGCATTCTTCTAAGTAATAGATAGAGCATGTGCGGAAAGAAATCCGTCATAACGCAAGTACCTACCTATATGTATATTATATCAAACCCCGTGGTCAAATCATGATAAAAAACAGCCGAGTTGAATTGTCATTGCCACAATGTTATCCCGTGGTTTGTTGGTTTCTTTCTTTCCCTGGTAAATCAGCACAGGCTACAAAATATAGTTGATCAAATGAGGATGGCTTGACTCTTGCCAAATATGTAGCTGAATTTTGCAGGAAAACCGCAGCAGCAAAAATAATTAAATTTTATTTATTTATTATTTCCGCTTTCTAAAATTTGGGCAGAAGTACATTCCAAACATTCTTAGCTCCATCTCCCTAAGGCGTAAGCCACATAGTATCTGGCGCAATTTGAACAGATTATGGCGCGGTCGGCGTCTGTGCTTACCATTCGGTGTATTTTATGCGTTTTGTACGAAATTTGAATGGAATGGAAAACGCACGTGCCTGTCAGCGGCCGCTTTTTTTATATCGACATTATTTACAGATAGTCCACTATGCAGAGCTTGCATGGAGACTGAAGAAACGGTCACCCACGTCCTTCTGGAATGTTTGACAGAATACAGGGCTGCTCATCTCGGTGCCCCGAGGACCCTTCGGGAGGCATGTGGCAACATTAAGGGGCTGATCAGCTTCCTGGAGGTGCTGGGATGGCAGGAGTAACAGAAATCCCGAATCGCGCAAAATAGGCGCTAAGACGTTGTTGCGGAAACCGAGCCTGATAACCAGAACCAGGTATAATGACATTGCTGGTACATACATAATATTATCAATGTTAAATATTTGGAATAAGATTCCAACTTTTATTTTGGCCTATTTGGTGGATCGAACAGCAAAAAAGATTCAGAATTGTAGCAAATGGTATTCAACTGTCTCTGACTACCTGTCCTGGGATAAAAGGCTTCATGATAGACGCATACAAAATTGTGAAATTGCGTTAACACACTGACAAAGGCTAGTTTTGGATAAATAATACTCCAGGAAAATATCAAGCGCCTTTAGGTAATAAATTTAAAATAAGCTGATCTGATTCGTAAAATACGATTGTTTCGTCGAATGGTTCGAAAACTGGTACGGAGAGTGCTGTGGGTCAAGATTAACATTTAAACTCATGTCGAGTGATATTAGAACCGGTTTAGAGTGATGAACAGAATACTTATGAAATAAATCATAAAATTATTTAACTTGTATAATTTAACTTTGTCTTTACTATTATTTTAAAAAGTGTGGCGGCACAGAGGTATTAATTCCTTTGAACTTAAAACATATTGCCTAGAGGTATTGCCCCTTGAAGGTGAGACGCATAGTGGTGTTAATATAGCGCAGAATTTAATAAAAGCTATGGAAGATTGGGGCATTCAACCACAAGTTCGAGCTGTGGTGACAGACAACGCACAGAATATGGGTGTTGCTGTAGCAGAATTGGGCATCGAACGTATCAGATGCATGACTCATTCTTTGCAGTTAGTACTCAAATATGCATTATTTGAACAAGAAAAAATAGATAATATGACAAAAAAAGCGAGAGCTATAATTGGGCATTTCAGTCACTCTACAGCAGGTCGAAAAATGTTAAATAATATGCAAGAAGCTCACAACATTCCTCACCATGTGCTCATTCAAGATGTTACAACACGACTCCACACTACAAGCGCTACGAAGACTGCAAGAGCAGAGAGTTGCAGTTCAAGCTTCGTTGCCTCACGTTAAGTGTAAAGTGGAATTGGCAACAGAAGAATGGATTTTATTAGAACAGGTTGTTTCTATATTGACCTATTTTGAAGAAGCCACGAAAGCGCTAAGTGAAGATACTGCTTGTTTGTCCGATGCTATACCTCTTATTAACAGCCTGCGAAATATTTTAGAGAAAATCAAGGACTCTGAAGACATCGATAGACCAGAATATCAGACATTAGCCGTAGATTTAATAGCAGGGCTTAATGATAGGTTCAGTTATTTGGAGAACGAAAACTCATTTATTTTGGCGACTACCTTAGATCCGCGCTATAAACTGCGCACATTCAAACTACAAGCTACAAACATCCTAGCAAAAAGAAATCTTATTTCAATAATTACAAATACATATGCGGATTGTCCACCTTCAGAAAATGTAGCGAGTTGTAAAGTTAATACTAAGAGTTTTACTAGTATCTGGAGTGCTTGCGATGATTTAATTAAACAAGCAGAAGAAGATGAGCCATTATCTAATATATCTGCTCATCCTGAGCAAGATGAGGTTGAAACTTTTTTGAGATGTCCCAACATTCCTAGAACTGCAGATCCAAGAGAATACTGGCGAAAGGAAAACAGATATCCTAATTTAAAAAAAATCGCGCAACAATACCTATCCTATCAGTTGAGCTCTGTTGCTTCCGAGCGTCTCTTTTCTACTGCAGGTCTGGTACAGAACGATCTACGCAATAGATTATCATCAAATAATTTAAATATGCTTTGTTTTTTAAACAAAAATTTACGTAAACTTAATTTTGATTATTAATAATTTTTAAGACTTATTTTTATTTATTTCATTGGTTCTATAATAAATGAAAACTTATATTTGATTAATTGACTTTTATTTTATAGCATCGGTATCGGTATCGGTATCGCCGATTATTTACCACAATAACCGGTATCGGTATCGTATCGGCAAAATCATGTATCGTTTCATCACTAGGTATTATATATTTTTAGAGCTCTTATGAAGAATTTATAGTTCTGAGATTTAAATCAACATAGAAAACAACCTTTCCTATTCTGCTTAGCACCTATTTTCTATACTATCTATCTATCATCACGCCTGCATGTATCCCAAGAGGGGTAGGCAGAGACAATCGAATGGCATTTGTTACGATCCTGATTCTATTATATTCATCATACCGTACATACATGCTCGGCGATTGTGAGTACTTTTAATATTTCCATCGATCAATACATTTTTTTAAATGTTCAATAAAAGTACACTTAGCTCGTCCTCTACCAGCATTTCCATTCACTTCAGCCTTATAAACCTTTTAGTGAATGCTTAGGTATAGATTATGTAATTGATTTATTCATAATTAGAGTGGAACAAAGCAAAATACTCCAGGTCATCGTTTTTAAAACTAGTATCAGGTGCGTTTGAGAGTCCATGTATGTACAGTGGGTCACGTTTTTTCAGAAATAAATTATTTACCTAAGTACTTACTACACTTAAAAACACACTTAGAGGCTTTTCCATCTAAATATATCTCAACAGAACTAGCCACTCGTTAGATATAGCCTCACAAATAACATCGGCTAAACGAGGGAGACACTAGGTCTTCCGCTGGGTACCCTGGAACTGGAAGGTTTCGGGAGCTGTAAAGCAACCCGTGAAAAAAAAAAAAAAAAAAAAAACTTACTAATTACAACAACAAAACAATTCGTTACGTAAAGTAAAAACTAAGGTATGTTTTTGATATTTTTATTTCAAAGAATAGGTTACTTTATGTATGTATTGTATATATGTATATGTAGTTTTTTATAATAAATTTCCAAAGTTTTTCGGTCGTCATCATTTAGGTTAAATAGCATTTTTATTTTGTCGTCTGACGGCAAAACTTTAATTATAGAAGCATGCAAAACAAGAATATTCTAATTTGTTTCTTAAAATAGCTTAATATTTGAAATGAAAACATAAAAAACATACCTTAGATTTACATACCGAATTATTATTGGAATGCAAATTACAGAAGTGGTAAAAAAGGGGGACGTGCGTGAGCTTATTTTAACTTTTGGCCTATTGAGACTTCCCAAGACAAGCAAATGAATTAAAATAATCTCCACAAAAATTAATGAAATCACGCGCAAGAACAATGCCAAGGATAGAACGGAGTTTGGATACGGCCTAATAATCGTTGTACTATCAACGGTCAAAGCCCCTCTGGCCCTCGATGGTGTACTCATTCCCTATTACCAAACTCGTCAACGATATTTATTACACCCTCGCAGGATTCCCTACATCGCGCGGGTGACATACAATTAGTATAGATTTGTATCTTTTGCCGTAGTCCTCGGGGGCCCAGAGACAAAGTCATTTTACAATTAATTGTCTCAAAGGGTATAATCCTCGCGCTGGCTGCTCAACGTATAGGCCGCTGGACAACGATGGACATTTAAAATTATTTTTTTGTGTATATATACAATGTTATTTATTCTTTATGATAAATTTACTTTCATTCTTAAAAAATGTATACAACACATCAAAATCAGAACAAAAGTTTATATTTCATGCATGTAACCAGGAAAACTGAGACCCAAGCACAGCAGGCAAATTACCAACTGGGTTATGGTATGCTACATTATGGCATCGACAAAAAATGGTAACTTAGACCCTGCCACCAAAGTTCCATGGATACAGTTAATTGAATATGGTTCATAGTCATAATATTTTTGTTTGAGGATACTCCACTATTCTAGAGATCTGCAAAATTTTTAAATGTGACAAGAATTTTTCCCGAAGTAGCTAAGTCGATCCGTTGATCTGTGTTGACGTGAAAGGATAAACACAAGGATTAGGTATAATGTTATTATCGAGCTCGACATTGCCGCTACAATGTTAAACAGAATGGAGGTACATGCAGCTGTACGCTACTCTCTCATCAATGCCCGCCGCCTCTCCGCTGACGAGCAGCAATCTCAACTAAGGTTAATAATTATCATTATGATGGTTCTATAGAGAGAGATAATTATTTTTGAAAGAAAAGCATAAAAGAAGACCGTGTCTGTTTGCCTTTACTAGGCATCATCACGGACTTTATTGGTTACGGCGTGTTTTTTCTTTTTCTTCACGCGTTGCCTTACGGCTCCCAGGGTACCCAGCTGACGACAATGTCTTCCACTTTTGGCCCATGGTATTTGTGAGGCCATACCTAACGAGTGGCCAGTTCTGTTGAGGTATATTATTTATTTAGATGGAAAGCCCTCTAATATCTCAACAGAACTAGCCACTCGTTAGGTATAGCCTCACAAATACCATCGGCTAAACGAGGGAGACTTGGTCTTCAGCTGGGTACCCTGGAACCGTAACACGGTTTCAGGAGCTGTGTAAGGCAACCCGTGAAGAAAGAAAAAAACCTAAGTAGGGTTTTGTCGGGTTATGTACACAAGTTGTTAATGTCGTTTATTTCGGAAATAACAATTGACTAGATATTAAATCTGAAGCGAATACCAAAATATTTTGACTTGCATGACTAGCAAACACGCAAAGGGAATTCTAAAATTACTCATAAGTACTGCGTACATTTTGTTACTCATAAACAACTAAGTAATTGGTTCTACTATGGTATTGATCTACATATTCATATTGTATAGGCCGTGGGATAGACCAACTACTTTTGTATTATGGATGCTTATTGTTGGGAACTACGTACCTACCTACTACAAAAAAAGTTTAGTCCTTTTTAAAAATCAATCCATCCATTCTTATATTATAATTGTGAAAGTAATTGGCTAAACCACTGAACCGATTTTGATGAAATGTGATATGGAGAAAGGACTTAAAGGTTACTTTTTTTGAAATCATAAGGATTATTATAATTAATGAAAATTAGTATGGGTCCCACGGGTGAAGTCGGCGCGGAAATCTATAGAGATATAGCGCAAGAAAATTTTGAAACTCGGGTTCAACACTCACTAGAGCCAAAAGAATAATTGATTTTTCTGAAAAAAAGGTAGTCGTCACGAGACGCCCGGCAGATGTAAAACATCGAAATTGACGCGTCAAGTATATTGTTGAACAGAGGCACACGCAGTACACACACTTTAGTATGCGCACCCAAGAGAGTAGAGAGCGGCGGAAAATAGGGACATGACGGCAGACGGCATACGAGTCGGTATTACCCCCCAAGGCGCATAGATGTTTTACATCAAAAATGGACATTTGAAATTTCCCTGTTCGATTTATTATGGGCAACCTCGGAGTGGTGGCAACTAGGTAAATATGGAACATCGTTATCTGTGCGTACGTGCATTTTGAACAAAAAAGGGAACAATTGTAAATGTCTAATCATCACTGGAAATTCCATCATTAACAAACTTTGCGCTTATATAGCTTATCCTTATACCACAGCTTGATGACTTCTAAGAATTCCTACTCCACAATTTAGTGAATCAGCGATCCATAGAGACCGTTCACCGGTATCAATCGGCAAACGGAACATGCGGCGGTAAAAACATCTACTACATCCGGTACTTTAACAAATATAAGGAACAAAGGAAATGTTTAAATTGACTTTGGAAGTTCAAAATGTTTTGTATTAAATTATGTGCTTTGGAAAATATTGCAAAATTATTTTTTATATTGGGAAAGTTTTTTAGAAATAGAAAACGAATATATTCTTATTCGAAACTAGCGTAGGACTAGTTGAAACAGTTTCAACTTGAAACCCATGAAATCAAGAAGATGGAAGAAATAACCACAATTCCTGAAAGTTTTATCAAAATTAAAAGCCTATTCTGGGCAAACCATACAATCAGACAATAAGAAAACCATTTGATTATCGAGCCAATAGCATTCCACGAAATCAAAGAGACTTCAATTTAGTTTTTTTTATTAAATTACATAAGATTTAACGACGATTTAACACTAAAATCACTTCTGAAAGATCGCAATCATTGAAAGAAAAAAAATCAAATAACGCTGTTGGATAATTAAAAATCTCACAATGAAGTAATTGAGGCAACAATGTATATAATTAGACAATATAAAAGTTACATAATATAGACCAGTATTTAGTTCCCTGCACTTTCACCATTCGCACAATCACGATTTTGTACCGCTCATTCTGGTGGGCACTTTCTATGTCCAAACTTGACGGGCTTAGCTCATTTCTTGTTGGGAAGGAGTCAACAAAAATATATGTAATACAGCAATAATTTGTAAATTTTCTAAGGATTTAGAGGAATAAAAGTTTTTATGATTTTTTTCTAAGGATTGCGTCTGGCCAGCAACAACGACAAAATCCATACTTCCATACTAATATTATAAATGCGAAAGTAACTCCGTCTGTTCCGCTTTCACAGCTAAACCACTGAACCGATTTTGATTAAATTTGATACGCAGTAAGCTTGAACCCTAGGGAAGAACATAGATATGCAATTTTTTTTAAATCCACCACCTAAGGGGGCATAATAGAGGATGAAAGTTAGTATGAGCCCCACGTGCGTAGTTAGTCATCGGAAATATATCGATATTTTATAACTAATACTCAATGACCTTTTATATATTTCCAATGTCATTGCTAATACTTACTTATTGGCCACTTTTGGGTTAAACATTTTTTTCATATGCATATTGGAGGAGAATTCCTAGTGGTATGAAAACTCACAGTGCTATCCTGCTACGGTTCGAATCCCATCCTATGTGTATTTATTTCGATTGATTATTTTTTTATTTGAGGTTTTACGTACTCATCTATAATATTATTATTTCCCCTTAATAAATAAATAAATAAATAATGACTAGGTCCGGTTTAAAAAATGTTTAAGTACCTCCCAGCTTAACTTCAAGTCTTATTTAAGAATCGATCATTTTTGTACGGGATTCTTACAAAATTGTGTTTAGTTTTGATGACGGTGCTGTAGAATTTCCATTGAAATAGGCTGGACAACACAAAAAACGCTGTTCTTAGCTCCCTCGGGCGTTATGCGTTAGTTAGGTACTTTTCATAACAAAATAAATGTTAAACTGACCGGATGGCCCAGGGACTTTTATTTATTATTCCGCATGGAATTTGAATGTAAAATTAACACAAGATTCCAACATCGCGCATCGTAACAAATTGTGTTGGGGCAGCTGCCAGTTTTTTGACGTCAACCATTGAGCAGTTTGCGAGCCAACGGCTAAGAACCAACGGCCATTTTTTTCTAGATTTTTTTTGTAGGTTTTGTATAAGAAATGAGAAATCACTTTGATTGATCCATTCAACACGGATGTGTTGCTTTGTGCTTTTGCTTATAAGGGAATGTTCATCTAAGCCACATTGAGGTCTCATTTAGTCAAAGGTGCTCGCTATATTTTATGAAATCCTACTTTTTTGGGTTTCGTACATTCGATGAAAAAACGGAACCCGTATATTTTGTTAAATTAAAACTTAAATGTCAAACGTTTCCCGGTCAAACGTCAAAAGTAGACAAATTCTCTAGGGATCACGTGACAAATGTCAAATGACATCGATACAGTAGATTATATCGAGATCGATATGTGGTCATGCTAGCACTGCTAGAGATTTTTTTAATGTTAGATAACAATAATTTGTGCACCGACCATGTTTCTATACTTGAAATCTACTGTAGTCTTACCCTAAGGATCATTAACCTCACGCTTGCACCAACCATGCGCGTGCCCAGAAGGGGCAACCTTCCCATTACCCTGGAAAATTAAATAACACCCGTATCTTATATTATATCAGACATTATAATACTTCCATATTCGGTCAGATAACAATGAATGAACCAAAATGACGTGTCTGTGGTCGGAAAACAAATTACCTATTTAGAGTTACTTGAAAATTGTATCAGAATGTGTTTTCTATTACAAAATAGATAATTTATGAACCATGACTCAACTACACCAATTCTACCTTGAACTTTAAAACGATAAAATAATCGTTAGGGGGTAACAAAAGTTCAATATAAATTTGACATACATATATAAATATCATCCATGAAATGAGGGTATAAAATAGATAGAAGAAAAAAAAGACTGCAATGGCTTTGATGACATTTAATTTTTGAAAGCAGATTTTATACCTCTACAAATATTTTGCTGGGATTCAAACCCGGGACAGTCTGATTCGTGAGAATCACTAACTTGTTAAACAAGTCAAAAACACTAGATACATTATTCTAGCTAGAACCGTGGCACGGATTATTCATTATGCCAGTCAAAAACTTCAAACCCCCAAATAGATTTTAACTTCTTTGGTATCAAACCTCCTTGGTATTTAACCGCTAGTCTACTTTCTAATTTCTACTTAGTAGTTCTGAAAGAGCGGATTTTTTCCAGACATGTCTTTCTTATCAAAGATCTCAAACTCAGACTTTTCTGAGACATTTAAAATTCTTTTGAAAGCGGGAACGGTCCTTTCCAAAGGACAGCATCTGTCGAGCAGGTGTGTGGGGCGCGAGGCAGGTGGCGGCTTGCAGTTGCAACGGATGTTGAATAAAGTCGGCGCCACACTAGACTTTTTGTAAATAACGTTGTAAACGAGCATAAGTTTCCGATATTATTGGTACCGTTGTGAAAGTAGAAAGTTCTTTTCAGGACGCAAATCACTACATATTATTATACATTTAACCGTCTGTCACAGAGCTATTCCTATATTTTGAACTGTAATAAGTAGACACTTGAAATCTTCAGAGTGTGTAAGTTAAAAATTAAAGGGGGATATAAAAAACGTGTTATATTCGGCGTGCAGAGGTCTAACTAGAATATACCTAAGGTAATGCATACTCTTAAGTAAAACAACAAATAATAAAATCGGCCAAGTAAGTCGTACTCGAGCTAATTTAAGCTAAGCTACTACTACCAACATCTCCAAACAAAATAAACTTATTGAATGGATTATATGGACAACTAGTGAAGTGATCCCGCCCCCGGCTTCGCACGGGTACAATATGGTATGCTACAGATATTATATGCAGACTTTTTTTGTCTATTATAGCCCATGTGCTATTCTAATCTATTATATAAAGTAAAGTTTCATCAAATTCCGTCCAGTGTTTTTGCTTGAAGAAGTAACAAACATCCATCCATCCTCACAAACATTCGCGTTTATAATATTAGTAGGATCTATCTTTCAATCATCACGCCTTTTATTCCAAGAGGGGTAGCAGAGATAATCGAATACCATTAGCTACGATCTTGACATACCTTTTTCGCTTCGTTCATCATACCTTTCATATTATGGTCGGCGATTTTATGTCTACTTTTAACATTATTGCCTTCAATCAAAATTAATCAATAATGTTCAATAAAAGTACACCTAG
This sequence comes from Nemapogon koenigi, assembly GCA_963924495.1. NCBI lineage: Eukaryota > Metazoa > Arthropoda > Insecta > Lepidoptera > Tineidae > Nemapogon > Nemapogon koenigi. The sequence goes on along the minus strand of OZ004647.1, from coordinate 7,527,520 downwards.
GTCGTCCTCTTCCAGCATTCACTTTCACTTCTGCAATATAAACCTTATTAGTCAATCTTTCAGCGTAAACTACTTCTTCATTATAGTCACATCACTCTGCATTCTCTAACAAAATTATTCCGCGGCCGATGTGCCTCACATATTATGGACTATACCTACCTTTCTTAACTGAGATGAAAAAATTATTTGCAAAAGAAATTCCTCAGTTTTCCTTAATGGTAAGCAAGCAGGTAGGCGTGCCCTTCTGAGAAGACCCGACAAAACCCCACGCAACTATGCATGATGAGTTATTTCTTTTGAACTTAGTTTATATTGTGGCATAGGTACCACTTACCTACCTACCTTACGTAAAAGTTTTTAGGAAAACTGACGCCACACACGTTTTCACACGCCGGAAAAAAGGCTTTAGGATCTAAGCTAACATATTTATTTTGTGTGACGCAGCCTAATAGGTAGGCAGGCAGGCGGCACCTACTTAACGCTTGCTAATCTTTTTGGGTTATATTCTATCTAGCTCTAATAATTTTATCACTGCGCCAACAATATTTATTTTTGTGACAATGCTTGCTTTTCAAATATTTAGTTAGGTACGAAAATAGAATGACCTATGACGTAGTTGTATGTCGTTTTGGGAGCAAAACTCATCGCTGGTTGCCTTTGATGAATTTTTAATAAGAACTCTAAAAACGTGGAGCTTACTCTACGGCAAAGGTTAAGCTAAAAATAACAACTCGCCAACTTTGTATGTGAAAGGACGAGGTATTATCCGTATTATTAATGTACCTACATTTTATAAGCAGGGTACACGATATCTACTAAAAGTGGCATTTTTCTGCTTATTCAATCTAGTCATACCGGTTCCTACTAGCTAGTAGGTATAACTATTTGGACACAAATCTATGTTCCAAATAGTAATAAATACTAAGGCCTTTATTCATAAACGTTTATTAGCAACGTTTTTGTTAAAATATGTTTTGTCACTCTCTAACAAACCTGTCTTTACTAATAATAGAAAGAAACAAAACACATTTTAACAAAAACGTTGCTAATAAACGTTTATGAATAAGGGGGTAAAAGTACAATCATGAAACTTTAAAAGAAATTTATTTATACATTTTTCGACGCTGAAGTCTTAGAATTTAAAATCAATCTCAATAACTAATAGTTTATAAAAACACGCTTTTGTCAGTAACGCATACTTGCGCAAACCAAATGAGCCTAAACTCGATCGGTTACGTCGTTTCGTTACAGAGCTTCACTATCCACCTCCTAGTATATACCTAGTTATAGAATAAAATAGCTATTATATATATTGTTTTTTTTTTATTTAATATCAATCGACAAAATAAATCTTTTTACAAGCTGTGCATGACCACATAAAATATGCCAAACAATATTAAACCTTATATGGTCCTAATAAGCATCCGCCCACCAGAATGCAAATCGTATTTTTTACCAAGGTTGTTCCTTGACCATGTTATCGGTTCTAGGGTGTCCAGCTGAAGACTTCCTTTAGAAAAGAATCTTCCCCAACTTTTACCAATAGAATTGATTTTTTTTTTGTATCGGTCTATCCGTCAATAGATCACCCCTCTGACCTGAGTATAAAATAAAAATTGCGCGTGCAGTACCGTACACGTGATAGAAGTGAAGTAAAAAAAAAGGCGACGCTGATAGTAGCCTTAAACTCTCTATATATAGCTCTCTTTCTCCTTCTGTCTACGTTATATCTTTCTTCTCTCTCATGTTACGAAATGTGCCTAAACGTGACGCGTCCTTGAAATTTCATTCTCAATTCTCGTTCAATAATTAATCGAATTTTCACTTCAAAAATTACAAGTATTCGCCGTGACTTCGCTTGCGTGCACTTGGGAAAGGACGTCACGCAAACACAAACAGAAGTCTACATAGGTAAGTAATCTAATATTACGGTTATACAATAACAAAAACTGCTTCACATGTAGCCGTAGGAACAAGAAACCGACCTTGCGTTACAAGATTGCGTGCAATTCCCGCGCCATTATTCTTACGTCGATGTCTTTGTCGTCTCCGTTGGTAACTGAACATCTATTGCCAGTATTGCCACATTTTGAAGAATAAAGACTTGTTAGCATTTTATGTTAAAATACTCTAATTTGTAATTTATTATAAGTATCAAATGTATAGCTCTAATGTGCAAAATGTAGTGTTGGCTCCAAGGCCAGCTCCCCATAGAATAATTGTTTATTAAAAAAAAAAGAGGATTATACGACAAGCAATAAAGTTCAGAATGGGACAAATATTACTAAACAAACACGCCATCACGGCATTTATATGTTGCGGTGTGACAAGAGACACTATTATCAGTATCCACTTTTAGCCAGTTGCAATAACAATAAAACTTCAGAAGTTCCTGTTAGTTGACTAGAGCTTTGTCTGTGAATAAATCTGGCGCCCACACTCTAACTGCGGCCGAGTTCTATTTACTTACTTGACACTATTAAACCTACCATGACAAATCACCAAGTTAATTTTGTTTGATTATTACAATGTAGTAGGTAGAAGAAAGGCTTAGTAGCTACAATAATAAACTCCTACCTCATCATACCTATAAATGACATGGCTATAAACGCACGCGTTCCGTCGTGACATGGTGGGGAATCCAGTTTAATCCTGTCAGTTGAGTCTGTGATTAATAACAGCTAATATAAATTAAAATAAAAAAGGGTTTGATCCCGGATCCCGGCCATGTACATACCAATGGGTTTTTTATAGTTATAAACTTATGTACATAATCCAACAAACCACAACCAGAGGGTACCCAGCGGAAGACCAAGTCTCCTCTTTTAGATGATGGTATTTGTGAGGATATACCTAATGAGTGGCTAGTTTTGTAGACGTATACTTAGATGGAAAAGTCTCTAAGTACCCTTGTTGAATTATGTAGGTACCTACATAAGTTTTTAATTATAAAAACCCCATTGGTACATAGCCGGGATCCAGGATTGAACTCGTGGTCTGCCTAGTTAATACCAAATGTCTTAACCACTCAGCCACCAACCTATTAATTTTAATTATTTAATTAATCCATTTTTCTAGACTTGTCTTATTTGTAAACAATATTTTTAAAATACATTAATTAACATTTTAAACCAATTTTACATTTGCAGAATTAATAATCATATTTTTTGAACTGTTATTTAAAAATTTTACAATAAAACATGCAGTTTGTTTACCAAATACTAGAAAAGTAAAGGAAAATGGACTTTATGAGTAAATGCTAGTACCTATTTCTAAGAAATGGTTATATATGCATCTACCTATATGAGAGACAGCTCCCATCTAAACAAGATAAGGTTATGTTATCACAAAAGAAGCATTTAGTGTCTTTGTACTTGGTGCATTGACTCCATGTCCTTGCCAACATTGTGGGAACATTAGCATCTTTATATTAAATAAAAAAGATAGCTTTGTCCTATAAGAACAGACAGAAATTATGCTGTTATACCTACCTACCCTAGTTACTTAAATATACAAATTTCAAAATTCAGCTAGATTTTAATTGTATTATAATTTTTACAATCTAATATTGTCTGGTTGTGAATGAAGTAAAAATACTTAAATGATTTCATAAATATCCATGCAGAAACAATTAATTATCTATGTATTATTTTCTATAACTATGTTTCTAAGTTTTACCTCTTTTTTATGGTACCTATATTTTTCTTTGATTTACTGTAATATAAAGTAAAAAAAATTGCCTAAACTTATGTCAATTTAATTTGAATGGATTAACCACTTTAATATTTACCTACTTATTATTAGGTAGCTGACTTTTTTTTTAATAAAACAAAGTAACTTTGAATTTTAAACTTGTATTCAATTTTATTCTAATTTAATTCCATTCTACAAATTAAATAAGTTTAGTCACACATAGATCAATGAATGTGACAATAAAATGTAAACAATAGAATCAAATCAATATCAATTTCATTTAGATAAGCAGGCAGTTTAATTGTAATTACATTGCCTATTATGTTTGACTTATTTACAAAAATAGTTCTTTTTTCAAATAAGATACAATGATTTTATTTTTGATAAGAAACTACTGTGCCTACTGTAGGTATAGGTAGTAAACAAAGACAAAGACGTGTCCACTGCCTACAATTTTCTAATTTAACATTGAACCAATTGTAACGCGTTATTAAATACAGGATTTAAAGATATTTGTTGTTAAAAATAGACTGGGATAACAAATTGCGTTCAAACGAAATGACCTAAAAGAATAAACTTACCGTTTTACGACCATGATAGAATCCGTATCCTCGATTGTGGACCCTATGATTTGGATTATACTTTAGAATCAACACTTTTATAATATTTAACACCATGTATTTTAACAAATCACCATCGTTTTATTTTTTATTGAAATAACACACATTGCTACACTGCGATAAACCCACAACGCCTCATTGTATTGCTATGAGGTTTGCACTTCACTTTCGGTAACATTAATTCTGTAAAAACGTGAATAATAACTATTAACACTCGATACAATAAAACACAAGTTTTAAATTAGACTTTATCATAAAATAATTTATACAAATAAGAAACAGCGCGTACACAGTTTCAATAAAAACACAAACTATTAAACGCAGCTAACTTCATGTTGTAGTGAGAAACGATCTGAAGTTTGCGATGTTCTGCGACTTTAAGGAGCGACAACTTTATACAAAACATGTAGCCAACTTAATAATATAAATATAAAAGAACGTTCAAAAACTAGAAATTAACTTATTATTTTTTATCGGATAGGACAATATTATTTAATTGAATTAATGATTATAAAATATTACTTGTAATATGTACTATTTGTATTTCTTTACATAAGTGTCTACCTAACTATTAGATTAATACTTTTCTTCAACCTGACATTAATGACATAAAATTGTAATTAATTGATTGTAGGTATTAGGTATATTGGTACGTATGTCCTAAAAATCCATTCTGTAGTTAATAAAAACATTTTTAATTATTTCATGTGAAATAAATATTTCACAGATTAGTTATATAATGCAACTACGATTGTATTATTGTAACTTCTGAACGTGCCTAATAATGGAGGGAAACCGGAACTGACTGACCACCGGTAAAACCGTAGGGTAAAACGGAAGGAAATCTGAAATCTGTATGAAAACATTTAGACTGGAAAACCATAAAAAAGCCTTCCAAAACTTAATTCTATTTTATTACATTAAACAATTTTACTGCATAATAAATGAAACGAAATGAATCCTACAAAAATTAGTTAATAATAAATTGTAAGGTGAGGTATTTTAAAGAATTTAACACAAACTTACCCCTTATTCCCCTTAACACTGACTTTTTTCTGAAAACTTGTTAAATAATTTTCCATGATATAATTTTTCATTTTAGTATTTTTCATAAGAACGTGCAGTTTTCTCAATTTTCGAACTTCCGAATTACACGCGAAACCCATTACTATTTTAAGCAATATATTATTTGATTTATTAATATTTAATAATATATTAATATAATTTTACTATTTTAAATAAATTAAGTTAAATTATATCACACATAATACTGACTGACTAGCTAAATATTAGTTACATTGTTGCTTAAAATTGTTTGTATATACGAAGAAAGAAGGAAAACAGCGCGATCACCCGCGGCTTGTTCGAGTTCGAACAAGTCTTGTAGTGACGTACCTACCTCAGTTGGATTGAGTTGATTCACGTATCCTAGTAGCACGTATCGGTATTATGGTATTGTAATTATTACCGTTATTTGTGAAATATTTGTTAATTATTGTTATTCATTTGACGAAGTCATTACGGGTCTGACATGGCCTCATAACTTCACAAGAGCAAAAAAAATTTAAGTAAAAACGTTTAGGATTCATATAGGTAACTATCTAAATTTATATAATACTAGCGACCAATTATAATAAAAAAAAATAATCCAATAAGAATTTTTCCTAGGGTATGGGCATAGGATATATATATAAGGGCAAACAAGCAAACACATTGCACTTTCGCTTTTATAATATCAGTAAGTAAGTAGGTATGTATAGATAATATAATAAAAGTCACTTATGTTGATAGGTAGAAATAGATGTGGTACCTACATATCTCACTAAACGTGTCCATTTGACGTAAGTACCTTATTGAACAATATTAATACAAAAATGAGAAATCCATTGGTAATAATTATTTGAGTCACATTGAATTCTCACATGAGTCATTAAATGACTATGAATCATAAAAGGCACATCCCTATTATTGCATTATGAACTCAGCCATCAGACTACCTACATACAATCATATAGGTAGGTACATTTATCTTTACAAAAGTGCAGGTTTTAACTTGTAGATTTGTCCTGTCTGCTGTCTACGAACTACATGAAACGGTATAGAGATGTTATCCAAAATTCCAAAAGGATTAATACTTTAAATTATGACAAACGTTTTAACGGTTTTTTTAGAATGGATCCGTCCGAGCGTATTCAAGCGGCTGAAGCAGAAGAGTTTCCTGAGGGTACTCGTGTCTAAATTATTTTGTAATACGAAACCATAATGGAGTCGTCACCTGACCACCTGTCATGAGAAACTAATAGCTTAGACTAGAGAGACTCTTTGTCTCTTTTACTCAACACAAAATGTGGGTTCATTTCCCTTTCACATGTCTGATGTCATCAAGCGTCAAGGTGCTCTTCTACTCTTTGTTGGGAGAAGGAAACAAGGCCCGCCGTAAAAGACAAACCACACTTAGAGGCTTTTCCATCTAAATATACCTACCTCAATAGAACTGGCCACTCGTTGGTATACCCTCCACTCACAAATACCATCGGCTAAAAGAGGGAGACTTGGTCTTCCGCTGGGTACCCAGGGTAAGGCAACATGTGAAGAGAGAATAGAAGAAGTATTTTAAACATGAGACTCAAATGTGCTAAAACCTAGCTAAAGTTAAAAATAGGTAAGTATACTATATATAATAATACAAATCTCGCGTCACATTTTTATATATACCTAACGGTCAAAATCGGCTACTTACCTACCTTTCGTAGTTAGAGCGTGGTAAGCGAAATTAGATAAAAATACAGCTGGGTTAGCATATATTTTGACAGCGACACTTTCGTTTAGGTCGAATGGCCTTGAACAGGCCAAAACGTTCATGTCCAACAAGGACCGGCCAGAGATAGCCCGGGGCCGAGAGGTCCGGCCCAACAATGTGCGTGCAAATTTGCTATGCCGGGCAAAGACAAGTACACAGAATTTGCCCGCACATTGTTGGGCCGGACATTCTCGGACCGGGCATGTCCTGCACAAGAATGCCGAGCAATTTGCTTGGCCGGACACAGACAAGTACACAGAATTTTCCCGCACATTGTTGGGCCGGACCTCTCGGCCCCGGGCTATCTCTGGCCGGTCCTTGTTGGACATGAACGTTTTGGCCTGTTCAAGGCCATTCGACCTAATGAGTATCATTGCCTACTATAGGTACTCGTACTCCATAGATCTTAGGAAGACGCGCGCCTACTCTCATACCGGTAGGTATATAATATGACAAGTTTTCATTTTTAACAAGGTGCCCTAAATCGAAAACCGTTTCGAGGTTTTCGTATATCTAACACCGTACATATTTTTTCGGATTTTTTTATTACATATTTATCGAAATATTTGAAAAAAACCTCGGGGTGTGGTAAATTAGGACAGATACTTAAGGACCCTTGGCTCTCAGTCATCTTGTATCTGTCAAAAATATGGTAAATCTAAGTTAATCCTGGAAACGTGAGTTTATTTATACAAAATCTCCTCACCCCAAAAGGATTGTTATTATTTGAAATTGGATTCAGCCATATTTTTATTATTCATGGGTTCTAAAGAGCCGTTGTTTTCGATACGCGAAGGCACTGCTCGTATATCGAGATTTTGTATAAATATACTCACGTTTCCAGGATTAACTTAAATTTACCATATTTTTGACAGAAACAAGATGACCTTGACCACCGCCCCTTAATGTACTATTCTATTCTATTCTATTTTTTTCAAAATGGCTCCATCAGGGTTTTGATGATTCCGCCAATGTCAAGTAATATAGACGTCACAGTAACAATAAGCCGATTGATCGGTAGGTAGAATGCTCCCGCCGGCCGTAATATGTCCTATTAATCACTGACTAATCACAACTATTACAGCGCGGGCGGGATTAAACTGGATTCCCCATGACGTCCTGGTGGACACGTGCGTATACCACAAAGGCGTCACGTGGAGTCCCCCTTAATGTACCTTTGTGCGCTCTTGTAAAAAATAAAAGCTGTCAGTCTCTCTGTCAGGCAAGTTTCCAGTTCAGTGTTGCCAAATATTTTTGCAGATGGGAACAAATCAGGAAATTTACGGATCTAATTTACGAGCTGGAGGTTAATTTTTGTGGAAAATTAAGTAACAATTACGAGATTTGAGATAACAATATAAAATATAATAACAACAACCAAAGAGTAATATAGTATATAAAAGAGTATGTACAACAACAACACAGAGCAAGTAAAAGAACAACAAACAAACGTCAAAGTCATTAAAGCACAGACTAATAGAAACATTTTTTTTTTAATTTTGTGTGAGAAAAGGTAAATGCGGTATGCGTCCCAAAAGTGTATTTTAGAATGAATAAATTTTCAAATTATTTTTGGGCGACTAAAAATAAAAATTTTGAAAAAGAAAAAATACGTGTCTCCTGGTTTTTTAAGTACTTTCTAAAAAGCATAAAAAAACATAAGGTTAAAATTTTGAAATGTTGTGAATTGCATAGGTATTTTTTAATTCAGAAAACTGGGAATAGGTAGGTGCCATAAGTTAGTCTTTAAGAATACTTTAGCATACTTATACTGTTTCAAATTCTAATTGCAGTAAAACATTAGAAATATTTTTAGAACATCTTTTCATTCCACATTGTTTTAAATAAACTTTTCGATCAACTAGCCTCAAAAATTATCGGCTAAAGACTTTGCACGGGATTCTCCCTAACATACTTATAAATATGTATTATAAAAATAAAACACTTATGTATGAATTCAAATATTTATTTACTTTATTGAACAAACATTATGGATAAGCATAAGCGAAAATCACCCTAAACTTAGATAATATTATTGCTCTTGTGTACGGGTATGGTGTACCTAAATATATAAAAAATATTATAATGTTTCGTTTTGTCAAAATACATTAGCAGGTGAATAACTTTACTGGGGTTAAATTACGAAATCAAGGTACCTTGTTTAGACTTCTTCATAATAAACAATTCCATATTTTAAATAATTGCGCTATGATTTTTATATATTTATCTATCTAACATCACGCCTTTTATCCCAAGAGGGGTAGGCAGAGACAATCGAACGCCATTGGCTACTATCCTGACATACCTCTTTCGCTTCTTTAATTCATAATATCTTTCATACACGCTCGGCGATTGCGTGTACCTTTTAATATTGCCATCGATCAAAACATTTGTAACAATATGATTATTAAAAGTACACCTAGGTCGTCCTCTGGCAGCATTATCTTTCACTTCAGCAATAAAAACCTTTTTAGTCAAATATGCATACTGCACAGCTAATAAGTAGGCATCTAAACTAAACGATTCTTATTAAAATTTCATTAAACTTGTTGCAGGTTTATTTAGGAGCCGTTTGTTTTGTAAGGGCGGAAGAAGACAAGATAGAAACAATATTTGAAAATACCAATAGACATAATTATAAATATAAAAACCAGCTATTTGTTCAGTCACAAAGCTGTATAATGAAATAACGTAAATATTTTGCATAAATTGTATTGTCAAAAAACAATGTACCTATTTGGCACAGCTAGAATTTTGTCATAAGGTTATTTTGTTACAGAGAGCTTTAGAAGTAGTTAAAAAAAATATAATTTCGATGTAAACCCAGATTTTATAAACACAGAGTGTAACGTAAAGCCATCTGGACGATTTTCCCTGTCAAACTATAAATACATATAAGTAATTAGTGCTCCACAAAAAGTTTACAATTTTAACATACAAAGCCAAAGACGTTATATCAAAGTAAGTTAAGTATGGCTCCATATAATATAGTTGAATCACATTATTTCATAAATACATTACTTATTGCTATAAGAAAATTACCTAAGTTGGGCGCCAATAGTAAAGGATGTATTGCTAAGTTTTTCTATTACAATCTGATAAAATTACGTTAGTAGTAGCAACCTATGAAGACGAATAACAGTCATAAAATTTAATGCACATAGAACAATATCTTCGTGATTTCTGATTGGATTTTCAATATTTAAAAAGTAAAATTATCATGAATAAGATGCTATTATACCTAGTTCAAAATAAAATATTTTGTTATGTGCATGACCCATACTCATAGCTGCTGAACACAAACGAAACATTACAAAATATATTAATTGTCATGGCTTTATTCTTTTCTAAATCCAATAATATTAATATTCTTATCGCCAAAACGAAAAAAAATCACTATTATTGACAAACTTAACGACAACGTTTTAGCTAAAATGCGGTAAATATAATTTTAAGCTAATAACCTAACGCAAGTTTATTTACAGCACAAATATTTTGTAACCATAGAACGTTCCTGTGAAATTTTAAAAGTTTTGCCTCATTTAAGTAAAGTAGCGTTTCTCTCCCGTGGTACTACTCGTTTGTGATAAAAGTAGAGGCAATGAGTTGGGAAATGGGGCAGAATGGCATCACTCCACTTTTTTATATAAAAAAAACTGCTGCAGACATCGTTTTTTTTTGCCAAATATCCAACGTTTCAAGTAATTACTTACACAAAAGGTAAAAAAACCGTCCTGAAATATACAAATTTTCTCATAAATACAATATGATTCTTATAATGTATAACTACATTAAAGTTCACACTTTTAGTAATACGACATAATATAATATCATGAAAAAAAATTACTACAATAAACAAATAATGTTCATTTCCTTGAGCTCGAGAAAAGACCTACCTTAGTAAAAAAAATGTAATAATAGGAAAAAGTATAGGTTTGAATATGTCTAATATTTCAGTACGCTATTTTGTAATGTGCCCCTTAAAATTTCTACTCTTTCTTGACAGAAAAGCCTTAAGGCTCGTATATCCATAATTTTTATGGGATAAGCTATTCCGAATTTCTCTGTAAATAATCCACGTTACTTATTCAATATATCTAAGTGAAATAGCTGTTATTTTTTAATGGGTTTTATTAAAAATGAAATATGGGTGGTTAATCTATATAACAAAGCTCTCGCTGTTATACCATTACCCTTCAATTATATACGTTTTTTGTAGCTTATTTTATGATTTTTTTAATTGGTCAAAAATTAAAAAATAATAATTATTTGATTTGATAGATTATGAAAAAGAAAACAGGGGCAAAATAATCCTTTATTTTACCTTACCACCCATTTTTCGTATTCAATAAAACCAAGTGAAAAAACTGCTATTTCACTTAATATATTGAATTAAGTAACTATATGCTAAATTACAGTGACACAGGTAAATAATCCATTTACAGAGAAATTGGGAATAGTTTATCCCCATACAAATTAACAAGGTGACATTAAATCTTGAGCCAATAAATACATAAATATAACACATTATATTAATTATAACAATATTTTTCACCTTACGTATTTACTAAAAAATATTATCGCTACGAAAAAACGTAAAAACGAAAAAAATTGCATAACTAGCAACATTATGCGATGAATACATTTAATACAGTAGTAACTTATATATAGAAAAGCCTAAGAAGCTTCGCTTCTGTCGTGCGTCCACTCACCGACGTCCGACACACTAGGTTTTTTTAAAGTACCTAACTTTTTGTCATTTCCACTGTGATTGTCTCTCTCACGCTGGTACTCAATGAGGTAGGATTGTTTATTGCTTAATCACGCCTAAAAGGCTGAACGGATTTGTATAAAAATTGTAGGACAAATGGACATTGTATTATTGGAAGAGATGTATCTGTTTTTATATACTTACCTAGAATCTAGATAAAATAATTGCCTACTAATAATATTTAATAGAAACGTCAACTTGGCTTTTTTCAGCCGTTCTATTTACACGTGAAACCGCGGGCAAAAGCAAATCCTAAGTTGCATTGTTTGTTTGTTTGCTTCTGTCCTTAAACTCTGTCACATCAAAACAGCAACAAATTGACGTGATTTTGGACAGAGATAGATGGTGAGTCGGCATAAGCTACTTTATATTTCGGAAAATTCGTTGTGATGAAATCTTGTCACATTTTAAAATTGTAACGGGCGAAGCCGGCGGGGGTCGCTAGTATGTTATAATGAGATCGCTACATAAGACACATTAATACTCTTCATAATCATAGTAATCCTCGTCCTGACCACCATTCTGCAACATGGCCGCCAGTGACATTTCGCCGCCTGATGGCTCGATCTCGTCCTCGTAATCTTCGCCACCGTCTGTAATAATAGTATTAGAGATAGATATAATTATGCTACTGCGGGCTTTTATGAAGATCATTTTATTCTACACATTCCCTACATCATTTTGCTATATCTATGACAGATTAGACAGCATACGCTATGAAAACGCGCTGGAGCTAACTTTTCCCTCATACTCATTAACTTCTCGTGGAACAACCAATTATCAAATCGTGAAAACCGCAATAAAATCCGTTCAGTAGTTTTTACGTGTACATACAGACGGACAGACGTGGCGAGGGACTTTTGTTTTAAAATACGTAGTGATACAGTTTTCTTATTGTGAACGATAAATATTAACTAATAGCTGTGGCTGCAACTTGGTGAGACATAGAGGACATCTGAAAAAAATTGAATAAATGGCCAAATATTTGGTTAGGGCAATCCTGTCAAAAATTCGTTAGATACATGTACAAGTATCCTAATATTCCTACATTCCTAACTACTAACTAATAATACAAATTCGAAAGTTTCGTTTGTTTGTTTGCTTTTCTTTCACTTGAATTGATATTAGCACAGAGATATTTCGAAGATCGGAGAGTGATATTGCTTTTTAGTGAGGGATAATATCTCATTAGCTCTGGAAAATTCATCGTGCGAAGCTTTTTAGGGTACCGTATCAAAAAGGAACATTATTATTATGCCAACGATGTCGTTTGTCACAGAAATGAGGGAATCCAGTTTAATCCCGTCCGCGCTGTGATGGTTGTGATCAATCAGTGATTAATAGGACATATCACAGTCGGCGGGAACATTAATCGGCTATTGTTACTGTCATTTGCCAGTGTCTATAAATACTTGACATTGGCAAATCATCGATTAACATTGATGGAGCCATTATAAAATAAGACGAATTGAACGAAATGAGATAGGGATTTGGAATTCACACACAATATGTATTTCTGCAGTCCAAAGACCGTAGAGGGTAACAAACATTTTTTGTACATTCTTGTAGGGTGTCGTTAAAAATTCACATTCATCACATAATTACCAGTGAGAGCGGGCGTCGGCGGTACCGGAGTCTCAGGTACGGGCGTGGCCGGCGCGGGAGTCCCGGGTGGCGCGGGGCTGGCGTCCGGCAACACTAGTGACACCGGCTGCTTTCTCCTCCGTTTGGTCGGGACAGGGGATGTGCACACTATGGGCTCGGGTGGTATGTCGTCTTTTGTGCTGCAATGGGAATTAAATACGTTTTAAGCCTGTATGAAAGGTATCCTAACTAACCATTACCTCTGCGAAAGTGAGTTTGTGACGCCTCAACGGCAATGTAGCATGAGGATGACATAATACAAATAGTTTTTTTGATAAACACCGTGAAAGATGTCAGAGTCGTAGCAAATAGCACTCGATTGTCTCTGCCGACCCCTCATGGGATAATGCGAGTGATAGATAGATTAAATAGTGGCAAACCTATTGATTTTATTTAAAATAGTACATAATTGCGCCGATAACATGGCGCCTCGACACTTCCAACATACACCCGAAGACTGCGTTAAGATTCGCTTCAAAAATATCATCCTGAGTGCCCAGCAAAAGTATTTTGGATCAGCGCACGTCTAGCAACACTGGGTCACTCACCACCAATGACCAGCAAAGAAATGTCCAACACTAGAATTCCGAGCAAATTGCGGGCAAAGACAGTACACGGATTTGCCCGGACGTTCTATTCTACCATCAAAGGAACAGCGCATTCAAAAACAACAAAAAAAATACTAACGCAACATCTTTATCCTCTTTCTGTGATTCTTCTTCTACTTTAGATGGTGCATCGGGATTGCCTGATTGGTCCAAGCTTCTCAAAATGTCATAGTTGATCTTGCTGCTCATCTTTTTCTCTTGGAGCATCTTCTCAATAGCCTCGCCTGCAGTCGCCGCGCTAAGGGGCACCTTCTTTTTGTAAGCGCCACGGAGTTTCTTCTTTTTATCTTTTCCCTCTTCCAGCTCCCTAATTTTCAATTCTTCTTTGACTGTAAAAAAAAATAGAATTGCTTGCTAGAAATAGTGTGATTATCAATCTGTGAAAAGAGTTTTAAAATTGGTGCAGACTGCAGACCTTTGATGTTCATCCAGGATGTATATCTCAAATTCATGCATTAGATAAATGAATGGACAATTCGTTCCGGTAGTAATTTAAAATAAAATGCCAGCATTAGTGCATTGAAGGGCCAAATGAGGAACCCGAGCCCTCTGGTTTCAAGTCCACATTCTCAAGACCCCTATTTATGAACAATTGAACACTCCTGGAGGCAACTTTAATGCTTCGAGCATTCCTTGAAAAATATTCCTGCACTTGAAATCGCATTTGAGTTTTATAAGTTAAATACGATTTCAAGTGAAAGAATAGTTCGATTCCGGCCATGTACCAATGAGGTTTTTATAATAAAAAACTTATGAACTTATTCTATTGATAACACGTTCAAACTTACTTTTCTGTTCTTTCAGATAGTTAGCATTCAACTTGGTCCACAACTTAGTTTTATAGGTGGCATCCTCCTCGGTCATTATAATTGTGTCTAAGTACTGCTCGTCTTTGTCGTTCATGAATAACTCCTCGGCGCTAACCAGGTTTTTCTCGAACTGGAACTTTGGCTCCGGTTTCAGAAATTTGTCCTTGAAATCGTCTTGTTGGCGGACACCGATTAGCGCTATGTCTGGACCTGTAATATTGGGCGTAAGCATTGCGTTAGGAATATATTACATACTAATATTATAAAGAGGTAAAGTTTGTAAGTTTGAATGTAGGGGGTAATCTCTCAAACTAATCAAAATATAAAAGCTATATAAAAGCTTAAATATGAAAGAATAGAGTTTGCACTAAAGTAAATGAAATCATGAGGATATATTATTGAGATGGAATTGTTTAAACTGCGGTGAAACATGGATTAGGATGGCAGTCATGGCATAATTATTATTTAATCTATGGTCATGGTAAAACACTGGAAGAAGTTTAAATAAAGGAAGCCATGTTTTGCCTTACAACTCCTGAAACCATGTTGCCAGTGTAGTGGTAGACAAGTCTTGATCAAGAGCCGATGACATTTCCGAGGAGGTTATATCTAACGAGTAGCCAGTTCTGTTGAGACATTTTAAAATAGTAAAGGTTTGTCGAATTAATTTTTAATAAAAAAAAAACATATTATGCAATCATGGGGACTGCCGACAGAAGTGAAAAACTATGAATAATGGTTTTAAATTTATAAGTATATAAAGTATAATAACGCGATCTAGTGCGCGCCTAAAGAAGTTTTCAATATAAAAACTCGGTCCTGACCGAATAATTACCGGCCAGAAATGTCATGGAATACGAATTCCTGCCTGGACATTCTCGGGTCGGGCAATCCATGGTCTTGTGCCGAAAACATGTCACAAACACAGGTCGCGAATCCATAAGACTTCCCCCTACCACAAATCGTTCAACGCGTCTAAAGAAGTTTTCACTTCAAAAACTAATGGGACATACATGGCCGCTGCGGGAATAGAAAACTATCTTTTGCCGTCATTGTCGGTAGAAAAATAAAATCACCTGCAACAATCGCTGTGACTGTTCTCGTTCTGTATTTATTCAGGGTTATGTATAAAAAGTGGTAAAATAATAATTTGAAAAGAAGCACATAATTACCAAGTCCTTTCTCCAAATACTCTCGCTTGACTTTCTCATTTTTGACTGGTTCAATTTTTTTCACAATTTCCCCCAGTATGTCAAGGTTGTCTTCAGTTGCAAATCTCGTGGCTTCCTCGTCTTCTGATAACGCCTCATCTGGAAGGAAATATATATCATTAGGTATGTAAAAACGATTGTCTAAACTAAGTCTTGATATTTTAAAATTGCATGGTAGGAATATTCCTCTCCTAGGAGTACTCGCAAGGAGAAGCTCGATAGATAAGGATCCTGGTACGCCTACTATGCTGGTATATGTAACTCTATATAAAATTACTTGAACTCAAGCATCGACGCTTTTAGCCTAAGGGCAGAACAACAAGGTAAATGCAGTGGAAAATGGAAATGCGGTCTCTATTGAATGGTGTGAGGTGCATAACTGTTTTCGGAACAATACCGTTTGTTAGGTGCGCTGAATATCAAGGAAGCTAATGACGTACATGTCAGAATTGTAGCAAATGGCATTCGATTGTCTCTGTCTGATGTAGAAAGAGGTGCGAGATAGATAATGCAAGTGCACCATGGCCCAACAGTTAAGGATTGAATTAATAAAGTAAATCTCAATGTGCTGAAAATCTCCATCAAATTATTTAAAAAAATCCGCTCAAAGGAAAGGCCAAACATTGTTTAGCACCGAAATTGTTAACCACATCCGTACGCCACTGCTCTGGTTACTTCTCTTGGTACAACGGGTTATAGATTACAGAAATTCATTCCCTTTTCGCACCCGCACTGCTCGCATAGGAAATTGGTTGCATCCCACATACCTCACGAACGATGAAGTTTGGTGACTCGTTCCTGTGTCGCGCCCCATTAAAAAGTGGTGGAACGAACTTCCGACGTCTGTCTTACCGGCTTCTAACAATCTGGGGCCCTTTAATCGAAGCGTGGAAAAACATCTCTAATATCTCTATGGCAGACTCTATTTGTTCTTGCCCAAACCACCTTCGTTTAAGACCAGGCGGAATTTTATATTACAAATTTATACAATTTTTATACAAAATTATACAAATTTCAAATACATACCCAAACCCAGCGCAGTAGCAGACAAGATACTACTACTAGTGGACGGCGTGGACAGTTTCCTCTTTTTGTTAGTATCTTTCTCCAGCTGAATGTCAATTAGCCTCTGCAAGTCTGTCAGTTCCCGTTCGCCGTCCTCCTCCTCCATTAGCTGTAACGTTTATTGTTTTTTATTCTTTATTATCTCGTGTTGAGCCAATGTACCAACTATAACAATATAATAAAAAATCGCGACTGTGTTATCGGTCCCAGATACCCAGCGAAAGACCAAACCCCCTACCTCTTATTGCCAATGGTATTTGTGAGGCTATACCTAACGAGTGGCCAGTTCTGTTGAGGTATATTTAGATGGAAAAACGTTACCTCATTAAACTATTTATTATTAGAAATTCGCGATGATATTTTCCAGCCTATGGTTTCTCCACCCTCCAGCTATTTTTGTGCAACAAATTAATTCGATCCGTCGCTCCGTTTGGGCATGAAAGTAAGACACACTTTTATAATATTATTAAGCCCTCGACGTTGTTTACTAGAATACGAACGAAAAAGTTCAATGACTCGTTCCTGTGTCGCACTCGCAACGTGAGTGGAACGAACGCAAGTGAAACGAACTTCCGGCGTCGATCTTTCCTGCTTCCTACAACGCGTGAAAAAGCATCTCTATGAGCGCGACATGGCGGACTGTATTACGTTTTCATATTCATA
Organism: Nemapogon koenigi; assembly: GCA_963924495.1. Taxonomy (NCBI): domain Eukaryota; kingdom Metazoa; phylum Arthropoda; class Insecta; order Lepidoptera; family Tineidae; genus Nemapogon; species Nemapogon koenigi. The sequence goes on along the minus strand of OZ004647.1, from coordinate 7,509,636 downwards.
TTCATGGACCAACCACCTTCGCTTAATAAACAGGTCACATGTCATCTTCTCTATAAAAATAACAGAAGATAAATAATGTAAATTGATTTTTATTGTTTAAACTATCTCAAAGATTATCAAAAGTCATTCTGTCATTTATCCAGCCAAAAGTTATTCTGGACAAATTAAAGACAAATTAATCTAAAACTTTTCATTGACAAAATGTTAGCACTGGCACTGTTACCTTTTGCAACCGATCCTTATCACGTTTCCTGGCCGCCCTGAACGCTGGGGGATCCTGCTCCTCTTCCAGGTCAACAGTCATGAACTCGTCCAGGGTCAGGGCACTTGACGGCGTGTCGCCAAACTCCAGAAGTCGCTTCCTCAGGGTTGACTCATGGACTTTAACTATTCGCACCACATCCTTAGGGGTACGATTGAAGTTGTGTAGGCGAGCCGCTATCAGTAATGCTGCAATAATTTTGTAGCCAGGTTTGAGTAAATGACATAACAATATCCAAACACCCTGAGCTATTGGTACCAAAGGTTAGCGACACCGTTTCATACAAATATTGTACCATATCTGGGGTTCGAACCCGTGAACAGCAGCAGACGTTTATTATCACATCTCATGCTGAACGCAATCGTTTATAAATACGTACAAAAGTAAGGCAATCCTATTTTGGTATCGAGAATTTTATTTGCATGCATATCAGTGGTATGTGTACCAGATATCCCCAATAATATAAAAAAAATTTCCCTCAAGATGGTTCGATGATCAATCGTTCGAGCATGACGGTGTAGAATGTAGGCAAAATCTCAGTAAGAAAGAGAAAGATATAATTTATTTTTTGTCTTGCTTTATCTCTATATATGGGCCATTATATCTTTCTCTTTCCATTTGAGATTCATTCTACACCGTCATGCTCGCACGGCAGGTGTCCGAAAACCTGGACCCATTTAGCCACAGCTCTTCAGCAGCTGATGGAGAGAAGCTGCTGCGTCACGGACCGACTGATGAGGATGACAGCTTAATTTAACGCACTTTAACAGCTATCATTGGGAGCAAGAGTACAGACAGAACACATTAAGGGTTGCTGATGAATGATAGTGAATGAACATACCAGCTCCACATAATCCGGAAGGCCGCCGTCCCAAATGTATGCTGTCCTTTTTCATGCGCTGCACTAGACGCAGCGCCGTGACTGTGACATCGTGCTTGATATCGCCGAATTGTAGTTGAGATGCGAACCGAAGTATGTAGAGACACGGATCTGGAACAAGAGGAAAGTGGAATTGTAAAGGTGTCCTTCAAGCAATATGTTTTCTATTCAGTAATAACACTTCGGGCTTTAGAAAGAGATATCGGTTTTAAATTGCGAGACGACACTACAAAACAGAAGCTTATGGCCGATGGTCTCTTTCTAGTGCCCGAAGTATATTATTTTCGACCAGATACTGTGTAAGGGATGCTTAGATGGTAACATATATGACAAGATAGTCTTACTAAAGGTGTAAACGAATTCGCAAACAAGAGTGCATGGACCCATGTGTTTCGTTTGTGGAGCGGGCTGAAGAGTTAGTTGGTCGAGGGCATCTCAAAAGAAACACAGATCAAACATTTTGAAAAAAGGGCATATAAAAAGCACTCGACTCAACATGGACAAGGACATGTAGCCATGTAGGTAACGATGAGGCAAAAGATATAGATGTGCCAGGATCGAAGATGTCTTTGGTTTCTGACAAACCCTATGTTACTAAGGCGTAAATTATGTATGATGTATATGTGTTTGATACAGGAAATCAAAATTCAAGATCACAGCTCATATTAGAGTGACCAACAAAGACCCAAAAATAAAAATGTCCTGTGTTTTAGAACCACGTCACGAGTCACGACACGTTAAGTGGTCACTTTTGTTTACTTTTGTGTTAACTTATTTAGTATGCAGTACACGATGGTCATTGTAGATTGTAGCCGACTTCGAAAACAAGAGTTAATTATTTTACAAATTTTATATCGAATGAGAGGTTTTGTTTGCAGTTTCTTTTATTTCAGCTCCATTAAATATTCAGGAAGGTCCAGTTTTGATATTCGGATTATGTACATAAGTTTTTAATTATAAAAAACCCATTGAAACATGGCCGGGATCTCACTCGGCCACGGACGCACCGTTTCATTTTCACCGATTTTTTTTGTTGATTGAGTTTGATCAATAATTGTTTTTATGAAGATCCTGACAATAATTTCCTCGTCCATAAAAGTTGCAAGTTTGATGAAGTAAAGTCCTGTAGAAACACTGTTTCCCAAAGTGAGGGTCGTAATTTCTGATCTACTGGTGGATTGCTAAAATAAATTGTTACACGGTTCAAGGATGATAATAAAAACAACCGCGAATTAGTTCACCATTGAGGGATCATCCATTAAATAAACCCTTGAGGGATCAGATCATAACACGTGGTTCCGAGAAAACCGGTGAAGATATAAATACACAGCAAAGTTCAAGAACGGTAGTGAATTCGGAAGAACTTCGGAAGGTTAAAATGTAGTTTGGCAATAAATATGTAATATTTATACATAGCGAATAATTTGCATTGTGAATAACTAAGTATTTCCTTTGTCGAACACAGTTTAGGAAGTGGTTACGTCATGTATGAATGAATAAACATTAAAATAAAAGAGACATTGAAAAATTAGAGTGCATACACAAAGGAAGCTGGTAGCCTGGTAGTATATACTAGTGATGTGCCGGATCGTTAAAAATGTATATCCGCGGATACGGATCTGAATACGGATATTTGGTTTCAAGATCCGCGAATACGGATACGGATCTTAACTTTCTTAGAGTACGCGGCGGTAAATATTGCACATCGACATTTAGAAAGAGACAATCTGTTATGGACAAAAGTTATTGACCTCTTTAAGAGTTAACTCACATAACAGATTGTCTCTTTCCAAAGATCGATGTGCAATATTTACCGCCGCGTACTGTATCAATCGTTGTCGGTGCGCGAGACCTTAAAACGATAATCTGAATGGAATTTAACAGATTTTCATTGTTAGCTAATCACCTATATATATAAAATTTCATCTATGAATTAAAAATTAATAAGGTAAAAGATCCGTAAAAGATCCGCCAAAAACTAACGTATATGGATACGGATCTTTCTTCTCCCTCGGATATCCGCGGATACGGATATCCGGCACATCACTAGTATATACCGACATACTTCGCGCTGGCTCGCCGCATGTAGGGAATTTCTCTGTGTACGTGTGGCCTAGGCCTTATATATTGATCAGGTTCAATATATACTGTGATTCAGTGGCGTAGCGAGGATTTGTGCCGCCCGGGGCCATGACTAAGTTTCGTAAATCCGCGGTAAAAACTAAACCTAAATTACTTATATTGGGCTTAAATTGCTTAAATAATGAGCCATGGTCCAGGGGGAAAAAATCACGTCCGCGCATTTTCAAGATTTCTAGAAATTCGCCAAAATGCCGCCACATTAAATTTGCCGCCATGCCTCCCCGGCCCTCTCATGGCTACGCTACTGCTGTAATTGCAATTTTATCAAAATTAATTAAGCCGTGACGGAGCCTAAACATCCAGACAGACGAAAAATAATGGTTAATGAAATAGCATAGCCTAATAGATCACTTTGGGCAAGTCAGCAGTCAGACTTGTCTCCTAGGTACCATTTATTTCGGATTTCCGCGTACGTATATTCAGAAGAGGTTAACAACTTTTACAAGAGGTTCGATGTTCGAGGACATAACACAGGATTGTGTATTGCTTGATCTTGATATAAATATGTAAATATGACTTTACTTAAAGTGTCATATAGTCAGCTAATGTATCTATGAATTTACTTTACTTTAGCTCTTAAAGCAGAGAGTAATATCCTCTTTCCTACTTAACTCTGGGGGGTAAGGGGGAGAAAGGAATAAGATCTATCCGACCCCAAATGTCATCCTCACCTGCATGCTTGGTAACTTCTGCTAGACAACAAACGAGGCTCTGGCGACCGAGCAATTGCGGTATAACCATACACCTAGCTAGGCAACTGGCTGGAAGAGGCTACAGCGAGTCTGAAGACCTCTAAATACTCTCAAAACGTCTGGTGCAGAAGGCAAGGGGAAACCACTGCACAATTCTTCCCAAGAAACTTAACCATAGCGACTCAATACAAAGTGCGTGACGCTGTGGACCGCCAATAGACCACGACTGCTCTGTCAAGAGCATTACGACTTAGAAGAAGAAGACTTAACTCTAGTCCGATCAACGATCCGTCTCTGCTCCAACCAATTTTCATTGGCTTTTTCACAATTAAATTTGTTTTATTTAAAAAGTTACGAAGGGTCGACGACGACACTGTGCAGACCACTTGAAGCCTAATTCAAAATACTTTTTCTATATGAAAATATAATATAGGCTACGATGCTGTGAACGTCAGGCTGGGACGGACGGACGGACTAAACGATACAGAACGGAACCCTAAAAAACGAGGCGTGGTTGTGGCGTGATATAATCATTTCTATATTCGCGTACCTATACTCGCCTACTACTACCAATATCAATAATACAGTTTATTCAACCAGTTTCGTTATAAAAACATTTTTGGACGTAAAAAGTGGTGAAGAGGTTGAATTGAGAACTATTATAATTTATTTTATATGCAAAAAAACCCAAGGTGATCAACAGCTTTAATGTAATAGCGTGTATATTTTAATACGCTTCGTACTTCCAAGTCAAAACAAAATGGCAAGCTAAAGATTATCAATCTACACCGAAAACCAACTTTCGAGTTCTTGTTCCTTGTGGAAAAGTAGAATACCTTTTTTCTTCACGGGGTTTCGATACGGTTCACGAAAACCGTATTATCGGTCACAGGACTCCCAGGGCACCCAGCGGAAGACGAAGTCTACTTCTTTTAGCCGATGGTATTTCGGTTGACATATTTAATCTTAATTTGCATAAATTTAAGAAGTGCGTATGTAGGGTGTTGGAGGGGTAGATGGAAATAATTGCATTGTTTGTGCTACCCTATTTCTCTCTGTATGTGTTATTGTTAGTTTGTTTAGAATTCGGATTAGGTATAATATATTAATGTCGTTGAATTTTTCCATAACTCTTGGTGGGAATAATTTAAAGGGTAGGGCACTTCCTCACTTATTTTTTATTTTATTATTCTTATCTTGTGTATGTCTTTTTTATTATTATTATCTTGTGTACATAACGTTACCTACACCTTTTGTAAATTCTCCTTGTAAATAAATAAATAAATAAATAAATATTTGTGAGGTATATTGACGTGTGTGAATTTAGCCCCGCACTTTTCGAAATCGGTATTTTCGTTAATTGTGCGGCATTGTGCTGCGTTTGTGCCGTACTGTGCTGCAAAAATCAGCTCAATATCTCAAACCGTTTTCGAAAAAAAAAATAAAAACCAAAAAATTACCAGCCCCGCACTTTGCGAAATTTGAATTTTCTTTAATTGTGCTGTATTGTGCTGTGTTTGTGCCGTATTGTGCCGCAAAAATCAGCTCAATATCTCAAACCGTTTTTGAAAAAAAAAATAAAAACAAAAATTTACCAGCCCCGCACTTTCGTCCAAATAAACCCAATTTTTTTTCAAAGATTGAGGCCAATTTGTGCCGCGTTGTGCCGTTAATAGAAATTCGATATCTCCCTCCGATTAGCAGAAAAAAAAATATGAATCTCAAATACAAAATAACAAATTACTTTTTTTACAACGCATTTATCGTACTTCCGCAAATTGTGCTAAGTTATGCTAACAGTGTAGAACAAGGAAACAGTAGGGGTGTATCGAAAAATGCAGGTGCTGCAAAAATAATGGCAAAATGTGGTGGGGGGTAAATAAAAAAAATCACATATTCGAATTTTTCAAACTTGTGCCGGATTGTGCTAGACGAGTACAACAACTTTTCCAAATAACAAAATGTCTTCAAATGTCAGGTTTTTGCAGCAAAGTCATTTAAAAAAATCAGATTTTAGGAATTTCAATTTTCAGACCTCTATACCTTTTGAACCGTTGCAGATAATTGAATTATGAGACTTGTGCTAGTCGTGTACAACAAGTTAACAGTGAGAAGTGTATCGAAACATGCAGGGGTTGCAAAAATTTTGGCAAAAAGTGGTGGGGGTAAATAAAAAAAATCACATATTCGAATTTTTCAAACTTGTGCCGGATTGTGCTAAAAGAGTACAATAACTTTTCCAAATGACAAATGTCGTCATTTAAAAAAAGAAGATTTTAGGAATTTCAATTTTCACCCCCCACCACTTTTTGGCAAAATTTTTGCAACCCCTGCATGTTTCGATACACTTCTCACTGTTAACTTGTTGTACACGACTAGCACAACTCAGCACAAGTCTCATAATTTAATTACCTGCAACGGTTCAAAAGGTACAGAGGTCTGAAAATTGAAATTCCTAAAATCTGCTTTTTTAAATGATTTTGCTGTAAAAACCTAACTTTTGAGGACATTTGTCATTTGGAAAAGTTATTGTACTCGTCTAGCACAATCCGGCACAAGTTTGAAAAATTCGAATATGTGATTTTTTTATTTACCCCCCACCACATTTTGCCATTATTTTTGCAGCACCTGCATTTTTCGATACACCCCTACTGTTTCCTTGTTCTACACTGTTAGCATAACTTAGCACAATTTGCGGAAGTACGATAAATGCGTTGTAAAAAAAGTAATTTGTTATTTTGTATTTGAGATTCATTTTTTTTTTTCTGCTAAGCGGAGGGAGATATCGAATTTCTATTAACGGCACAACGCGGCACGAATTGGCCTCAATCTTTGAAAAAAAATTGGGTTTATTTGGACGAAAGTGCGGGGCTGGTGAATTTTTGTTTTTATTTTTTTTTTCAAAAACGGTTTGAGATATTGAGCTGATTTTTGCGGCACAATACGGCACAAACACAGCACAATACAGCACAATTAAAGAAAATTCAAATTTCGCAAAGTGCGGGGCTGGTAATTTTTTGGTTTTTATTTTTTTTTTCGAAAACGGTTTGAGATATTGAGCTGATTTTTGCAGCACAGTACGGCACAAACGCAGCACAATGCCGCACAATTAACGAAAATACCGATTTCGAAAAGTGCGGGGCTAACTTCACACACGTGGTATATTGGCCATTTCTGTTGAGGTATATTTAGACGGAAAAGCCTATATGTGTGCTTTGTCGGTTTATGCGTACATAAGTTTTAATTATAAAAAAAAACCCCATTGGTACATGGCCGGCATCGAACCGTCGTTAATACCAGACGTCGTAACCACTCGGCCACCGACGCACGTAGAAGTAACAGAATACTTATTTTGCCAATGTCAAGGGATAAGTGTTTTAAAGTTTTGCCGATTGGTCGGTGACTGTCAACAAACTATGATGATTTACTCTAATTAAAACTATTTACAAAAATATACGTAGATATTTTAAAAATATAAAGTGAGAATTAAACTCGCACACCGAGGATTCCGTTTTAACGACTATTAATTTAAAACTAGCTGATTGACCGCTACTTCGTCCCCTTTGTATTAGGAATACAATTCACCCCCTTAGCGTGACGTTAAATAGCCTATAACCTTTCCCCCAAAATTGGACTATCAAATGCAAAAATAATTTTTCAAATCGATCCAGTAGTTTTTGAGTCTATGGAACACGAACAAACAAACAAATATTAATTTCGATTATTATGTAGGCAAGCACTTTTTTTCTATTTGACAGTCGCTTACCTAAACCTCATCATTATAATATGGAACGAAACTCATCCATACAAATAAGCTGTTAATGGCGTGAAAGGCGACTTTCACTTATAAAAATAAATTGTCACGCGAATAATTTACGATTTCCCTAGGACACTGTTTGGTAATTCTATACCTAATAAGGTATAAGCATAGATCTTAGGAAGACGCGCGCGGGTATAACTATATAAAATATTCCTTCATTAAAAATGCAAGGGTAATTTTGTTGGCAGAGGGAACAAACACATTTATCATCAAACATATTCCGAATATGGTAATAGCTTTATCCAGCGGCTTCGCCTGTAAATACTTCTTTCTTACCCCATTCCCGGTGACATAAAAGCAAAATCTACCAATTGATTTTTGAAATCGATCTCTGATCTGTACAAAAAAAAACTTTTCATAGCGTCCAATTTCTGAAAATCTATCAAATCAAATCATTTATTTGTCTGTTTTATAACAAAAACTGAACCCATTCTTGGGTATACAAATATTTAGTTGTGGCACAGAAGACAGAATAGGTAATTTGGTATATAATATTTTCATGAAATAGATTTTCACTTTATGATTAAGTACATGTTTACAGAGAAAAATAACAAGATCTTACAACAATGCAAAGGATTAGTGAAATAACAACTGTCTAAATCATACATTTTCACGTATTTGACAATTAATATCTAATCGTGGATTAACTCTTGATCATGTATGGTTTTGACAGTTGTTATTATGTGACAAGAGGGCTGGCTCCTTCCTCCGCTTCCTCGCACAACAAATCACCATCGCGATTCAGCGGGGAAATGCAGCCTATTCTTGCCACTATTCCATGGTTGAATTAGTTATTTTTATTGTTTCGATGTTTTCTGTATTGTTGTGTAAATAATTAAATTAAAAAAAAAGTTTAATTTTGACTAGACTGTCCTTTGAAGAAACTGTCTGAAGTCGCCAGAATTAATAATCATATTTATCCCAATTTACTTTAAAACAAAGGTACATGGCTTCTGCTTAGCCGAAAAGGGAAATAAAGCGTGAACATTGTATGTATGTTTGTAGGTACATAATATTATGGGGGAATTTTTTTAATGGGGGAAACTTAGTTAAATGAATAACTTAGTAGTTACAATTAGCTACATATTTATATTTATAACTAATAAAATTCTCTTCAAAATAATAGAGATTTTCTCTCATTTTAAAACTATGCCAACGATGCGTTAGCAATGCGGTTTTGACTTCCTGTATCACCTTATTTCGATTCGACATTGGGCCGAGTCACAAGTTGAATGCAGATGACGCCTTTTACGAGTGAATTATGCGAGATCGGGTCTGTTTTGATGGATGGTAATAAAATATATTTACATTCATACTTATGCCAATGTGGGGTGGCCAGAATTAGCGAGAGTCGACATTGGGGATTTGTGTTTATTTTTTATTTAAATTAAAATTTAAAAATAAACAAGGTAAAAATTGTTAATCCAAAGTCCAAACACAGTGGAATATAATTATGTTTTACTAGCAACCTGTCCGGCTTCGCATGCACGGGTAAAAAAAGTTGTTTATGAAAAAATCAATTTCTCCGGGGGAATGACATGTTTTCCCGAGATAAAAGTGACATTTTCAGTCCCTCCAGCTATCTCTGTGCCAAATAAAAAGGACAAACGAACAAATAAACACACTTTCGCATTTCTTATATTTATACTAGGTAGTAGGTACCCTGGAACCGATAACACTGTTTCAGGAGCTGTAAGGTACCCGTGAAGAAAAAAAACTATTAAATCAGCAATCCATACATTACAATTACCATAATATTATAAATGGGAAAGTAACTTTGTCTGTCTGTCTGTCTGTTACGCTTTCACGGCTAAACCAGAGAACCAATGTTAATGAAATTTGATAGGTTCGGAAAAAGCTTGAACCCTAAGGAAGGACATGCTTTTTTTAACCTTTTTTTTACATGGATAAACATTATCAAATAAACAGTGGTTGCGTATAGAACCGTTCACACATCGTCTATGACAGTAAAATCTTCAGTAAATCCATTTTCAGGCGTTTTCAGAATAACAGCATTGACATCTAGCAAGGACCTTCGTCGCACTGTTCGCATTATTTAAGATCAATATTTACTGTGGATATTTGAATATTTCGCGGAACTAATAAAATTGTTGAAGGTTTTATGCAAATGGATTCGCGATTTTAGTGCAGTGTCATACTAAGTTGCATTTAAAGCTTTCTGTCAGATTGAAAACGCAAGGAGTTTAATACAAACACCAGAGACACCAGTAACAGTGTCCACTTTTTGCCAGTTGTCCATATTGAACAGAACAGGTGGCAAGGCTGTTGCTGCACTTAATGGACCTAGATGTGTCACTTCTTTAACAGACGTAAATATCTGTTATTTTAGAAGAAGTGCCCTCCGAACCAAGGAGTCGATTAAGCACATATTCTTAAGAGGATCGTGTAGCTCAGCGTACGCAGCGAAATAGGTATTTAGAAAATCATATTCTGTCTCAATCGCACTCTTCCGCCGGTCATCAGTGCGACAGAGAGCACTGCAGCTCGTGGGTGTTCGTAGGTATGTTTTTCGTTGAAAATTGCGTTTTGGGCGAAAACGATTTACACCTACTAAACTATAACGAAACCTTATAATTTTGGTGTCAAACGTTTTAGCAGATTATAATCTACGTACGTACGTTTTGCTTTTTTTGAAATTTTGCTTTGTTTCTCAAATACAGACGGTTTATTACCAGCAAGTTATGAACCAAAAAAACCGAGATTTGATGGGCTTATAACTTTTGACCTATTACAAATTTTGAAAAAAGGAAAAAATACGTACGTAGTTTTTCATTATAACAATAACATATTACAAAATCGTTAAAATTAATTAATATTTAGGGGTAGTAAAACGTTTTCTTCGTTTGTATGGACATGGACGCGGTACACTACACTCTTAAAGAAAATTTGTTGCTTAGCATTTTTGGCACGAGTATAGTAATTGAACCTGGGACTTTCCGGTTCCAAGTCAACGCTCTACCATTTAGTTAGTAAATCGACTGCTTTTTAATCTATCTAAGTGGGATATTTGTCTAGAATAGGCTCTGAATATCTAAGTAAGGTACTATACTATAAAGGGATATTAGTCTAGAATAGGCTCTGAATATCTAAGTAAGGTACTATACTATAAAGGGATATTTGTCTAGAATAGGCTCTGAATATCTAAGTAAGGTACTATACTATAAAGGGATATTTGTCTAGAATAGGCTCTGAATATCTAAGTAAGGTACTATACTATAAAGGGATATTTGTCTAGAATAGGCTCTGAATATCTAAGTAAGGTACTATACTATAAAGGGATATTTGTCTAGAATAGGCTCTGAATATCTAAGTAAGGTACTATACTATAAAGGGATATTTGTCTAGAATAGGCTCTGAATATCTAAGTAAGGTACTATACTATAAAGGGATATTTGTCTAGAATAGGCCGAATGAATTTTGATAAAAACTTCCAACTTGGGTTTGTACCAATGGGTTTTTTTATAATAATGTACATATCACACTCTTTCCCATTATTTTCGGGCAAAGATTTTCGGGCAAACAATTTTCGGGCATACAATTTTCGGGCAAACCATTTTCGGACAAACGATTTTCGGTAAACAATGATCGGGCAAAAGATTGCATCCGAATACGATGGGGTAACTAACGAAAAATCCTAGTTTGTTGTTTGTTTGTCATTCTTTCACATCAACCGGAGAGTGATATAGGCTACTTTTATCCCGGAAATCCTTCGTGATAAATTATGTCACATTTAAAAAAAATCCACGGGCGAAGCCGGGGGTAGAAAGCTAGTATCAAAATATTACGGGCGAACCTGTGGATATCATGTACTAGTAACAAATAACGACTCATCGTTGTGTTTTCAGTATGATGCCCACATCACATATTAAGTCTTATAGCATTTAATTGATAGAAGGGTTTACAACAATTTGAACACCTACATAAATACGCACATAACTACATATCTATTAGAGATATATATATGCTACCGCAGACTTTTTTGTAGTTCATTTTATTCCACTAAATTCTTTCCTACATCATTTTGTTATATCTCTGACGAATTAGACAGTATACGTCATGAAAACTCGCTGGGGTTAACTTTTTTCCCCCGACCCCGACTTGATTCACTTTTACTGTTAATGCTCAGCTCCTAAACATGATAGTAAACATTGCCAGTGAATCAAACTATCTAATAATTAAAACTGTAACAAAAGTTTTTGCGTGATAATGGCACAGACAGACAGAGAAACGCGGTAGGAGACTTTCTTTTATAAACATACGATTTATCAGTTCAAATTGGTCATATAAGGCTGGTATGTCGCAACAAAAACTTGCACTAAATAGTAGAAACAATGCATTCTCAAAATTATTCAATTTAACCAAAGGTCTTCATTGAAATAACCTTGCATTGAATATTATACGTACAATTCAAATTATATCAAAACGGGTGCTTGGGTGCTAAGAATTATTATAAAAATCTTTGAAGCGTATACACTTTATGTCAGTCACGTTAACTCACGTTCCGTAATTCACCTTGGGCCTAATTTTATTTTCTTTTCAAAAAAGAATAAAAGCTAATGGACTTTATTAGGTACAGCCAATCTTATGTTAAACTAGCAATATGCCCGGACTTCGCATGGTTTCATCAAAAAATAAATAGTTTTATTTTAAAAATCGTCAATTCATGAAAGTTTTCGGAGTTTAGCTATTATATACTGGACAGACAGACGCACCAGTAATTATTATTTAATCTATGCTTGCGGTTGCACCCTCCTTTGGGTCGTAGCGTAGGTAATGTTATCTATACTAATATTATAAAGAGGAAAGATTTGTATTTTTGTATGTTTGTTACGAATAAACTCAAAAACTACTGGACGGATTTTGATCATTTACATTATCCCTGAGTAACATAGGCTATATACCATCACGGCATGACGATGGGAACGGGGTGGGCAGAGGTGAACATGACAAAAGCTATGTATGAAGTGTATGTTTGCCAACATTCTGAAATAGACACGTACGAAGTCGTGGGAAACAGGGTAGGGGTAGTGATAGGGGTAGGGGGTAGGGGTCAGGGTAGCGGTCGGATTAGGGGTAGGGGTAAGGGTAGGGGTAGGGGTAGTGCAGGCAAGCCATTATCTATGAGTGCTGTAGAGTATATTTTATTTTGTTCGAAAATATCCACGGACGAAGCCGGGGGCGGACAGCTAGTATTTATATATTATCAAGTGACTTAAAAAAATTGTTATTTTTTAAAAGATGATAAGTAAGATTTCACTGAAGAAGCATTCGAACATACAAACTTTCACATCCTGGTATCGAACACATCAATTTTATAAATCAATGAGATTATTTAGACAAGACACATTTTTTTGTGTATGACAATGTATGTATGTGGCCATTCAATTCATACATCAAGTTAACGAGCGCGCGTCGCTTTCACTGTAAGTATTATTTCAGTCGCGAAACAAAAGGTGAGAAAAGAGGAAATTTAGGTATCGCTAGTTGGTGGGTTAATTGACGTAAATTCCAATTTCAAATCCTAATAAAATCCTGAATTTAATTTCGTTACAATGGCCCCATACTAGTAGTCGATTTGATAGATAAAATTCAAAAACAATTCGATTTCAACAAAATTGTCGCCATCACAACGAAAATAAACTCAGGATTTTAGGATTTGAAATTCAAGTAAACCACCTGAAAAGACACGAGACTTGAAAAAAAAATTAAAACATAGATTTCAAACAATGAGTATCCAGTGGAAAGTAAAAGTTGATATGAATAGAACAATTCTTCGAACGTAGGTCTACATGTCTACATTTTTTAACCGACTTCAAAAAAAGGAGGAGGTTCTCAATTCGGTGGTATTTCTTTAATGTTTGTTACTTCAGAACTCCATCATTTATAAGCCTTCCAGATTGGTCCCATTTTTGTTTTGGTGAAAATTAGTTTAGTAGTTTTCAGAAATTTTGTCATAACTCGATGAAATGTATGCCGATTTCAATGATTTATGTTTGTAATGCTCCCAAGAACCCAGGGTACGTAGCGCCGCTGAAGACAATTTAAGTCTTCCTCGTTTAGACGATGGAATGTTTGAGGCTACCATAGAGGCTACCTAACGGGTGCCCTGTTCTGTTCAGGTATTATATGATGGAAAGTCCTATTAGTTTAGCTCTTAATATAGTTTGACTAAAAATGTATACGTATTTCAATAATTTAAACATCGTATTTACTAACAAAAAAAAAAGATAGTCCCTGGGTGGTGAGCATATATTTGACGTGACATCTTTCGTGTCGACGTACGGAACTCCAATCAAACGGCCATATTTTATAAAGACTTCGTTTAATATTTCGCGTCATGCCCGAGAACTACGATCCAAGGTTACGCAGACTTGAAGGCCCGCTTGCAACAGGTTTTGTTCGAACGAAAACTATACAGTCGTGAACTTGTGTCGTGGACGTCGTGGTGCACTTCTTGTCTTTAAAACACTTATGGCCATATTCATGAACACGAGAAGCGTTTTAGTTAAAATATGTTTTGTCACTCTCTAACAAACCTGTCTTTACTAATAATAGAAAGAAACAAAACACATTTTAACAAAAACGTTGCTAAAATACGTTTATGAATAATGGCCTTAATCTTGATAGTGGTTTACAAGGAAGCATTTTCCTGTTCGAAATACTTGCCAAACAACCCTTTTGATCACTGACGGCAATAATGGATATTAGATCTGTAGTAAATCAGCAGTCGATTCATGTAATTTTGTAAGGATCCGAGACTCATCACATGAAAAAGTCATGCTAGCAACTCGGAGCTGTACTTTCTGATTGTTCTAGAAATTTCATTTGTGGAGTATGTTTTAATTCTGATAGTAGTTGTGCGCTACTTGTTGTGATCATACTAGCGGACCCGGCAGACGTTGTCCTGCCCAAATGTTGGCTTGCCTGCACTACTCCTACCCCTACCCTTATCACTTAGGGGTATGAAAAATAGATTACGACCGATCGTGGGCCCTACACAAAATTTTTCATAAAAATCGGTCAAGCCGTTTCGGAGGAGTATGGCAACTAACTTGTGACACGGGAATTTTATATATTAGATTATTAGTCCTATATTTCAACTTGCAATTCTTTTCATGTTCGTGCCATATGTAAGGAAAATTCTGCATTGTCCTGATGTAGCTGAAGTATCACGCCTGTTTTCCGGAAAAATCCTTTGTGCTATTCCAGATGTATATTTTTGTACTACCTACCTACCTATCATTAAAATGTTTATGTACTAGAAAGATTAGAATTATTTCCCTTGCTATTATAATTTAATATTCACTATTAATTACAGAATACTTTATTGCTTTATTACAATGACAATAAAAACAGAATTAATAGTGTTTCAAGAATAATCTCAGCATTTTCCTAAATTCGACACAGTCACTTTGAACTTTGAACAATATGACAATTTGAGAGATAATAAAAGTTTCTCATTGACAATAGAACACATTTAGTTAATTTGTACACAGTCACGAATATGTCAAGGGAAGTTGAAATTCATCGTCATGATGTTAGAAATAAAATTGATAGCCAAACAATAAAGATGTGTTGAATGGTGTTGCAACATGCATGTACGACTGTTTGTAACTCACTATTAAATGCAATCATAGGATCACAAATTAGATGTCTTGGTAATTAAGAAAAAAAAATGTTATTTTTCTTTTTCTTAGTCGGCGTCTTCGTTGCTGAAGGTCGTGTCTATCATAATAAGGTAGAGTTCATCACTTTCTGGACAATACGCTACCATGTGCCCCGGTCCTGGCCTCATGGCATCATGGCATCAAACAGCGGCAGACCAGTCAACGGTTATTTGTAAGCAAAGAGAGCTTCTCAATTAGATTGTATATGAAGAAAGATCTTCCGAAATGACTCCACTTTTCTTTTGTAATTTTATAAAACATCATTGGCAAAACCATATTTTTTATTAGTACACATATTTAGTTTCTTTTAGTTTTCTACGATTAGGTTTATGACCTTTAAAAACACTAATACTGACAGTACAATTTTGGGAAAAATTGGTTTCATTTCAATTTAGGGGTTGGACCCTGTTTCTGTCGTTTTTCAGCAATGAAAAACAATTCAGATGTTAGGACGTGATTCGAGTAACAAGAACGTAGATTTATAATATTAGTAAAATTAGAACAATTTTGTTGAAGAACAATGAAATCAATACTCCATTATTGCTTAAATATAGCAAGTAATAAAATATTTGAAAAACTAAATATCAGCATTATTCCTAAGTAAGCAGGTTTTGCGTAAATCATTAAGAAATACATAAAAGTGATAGAGGCTTATTGAAATTATGTCAACAAGTAATAACTGCACAATAGTGCACGTGATCAGAACAACAGAGCTGTATGTAAGTAATACTCGCAATTATGAACGATAAGAAAGTTATAACGCAAGCAATACATTATCATAGTAACAAAATATTTCATTAAAATTTCTAATTACCATCTAATGACATACTTTTAGAAGTGATGAAGATGAAATATGTTTAAAAAAAGTTCTGTATGTTTTAGAAAAAGATCAAAAAGGGTCCACGTCTGATACCAGTGAGAAAAAAAATTTGGTGGTTCACGAAATATGTTTCGGAAATTAAATATTTAGCAAGTCGCTCATGGGAAGTAAGTGATGAAGACAAATCGGTATAGTGTAACAATATACAAATTCACAATAGAAAAGAAAAGCTCACGATCAGCAATCAATCAATTACAATTAGCAAGTGAAACTTTTGCTTGATGTCAACCTTATCAGAAATTTCACCACAAAGACTTGACACAAAACAACTGTCCCGCCCATTGTATACACAAAACTCAAATGGCAATTGTTAGACACAATCCATTACAAGAGCCACAAGTCAATGTCAATCTTTGAAAAGTTCACCATATGAAATATAGCCTTGGTCGAAAAAGATGCATAGACAATTCTTACTACAGCAGGTATTCTTTAGTAAATATTATTGTCATTCATGATATGATGCAAACTACGAAATTCTAGGCATGTCTAATCGAGTACCAATATAAATAACATAACTCCTTCACCTCAATATAATGAATATGCAAATACGCAGTGTATTTCAATAAAGGCATATGTATGTTATCTTATAAATAAGTGATCATTTATTATTTCTAATAATAACGACTCAAGGTCGACATGGTCTTAGGGCTGCATTATAAATGCGTGGATCATATACGTATTCATAAATAGCTTCTACTTCAGAATTATTTAAAATCATGATACAAATTCTGTCGTCCAATTCGCCTGTTAATGTAGAAAATTCAATAAAGGATATTGGATTGACTGCAGTTGTACTTTGCGCTCTTCGATCAATAATTTTAATCAATCTTCTTTTGGACCTTTCAGAATAAGAAATTATACTACAAAGTCAATCGAATGAGATTAGAGCTGATGCTGATAAGCAGGGGACAATCATGTGTTTAAATGTTATATAATGGACCACTAATTAAACTAAGAAGTTAAACCATTAAAATTTAATAGGTTATTAAGCGTTATTAAGCCTGGAAGTTTAGCTCCATTGCTGGACAAGTACTGCGATTATTCTATCCTAAATCTCCTTTCAATTGATGACACGTATGTCATATCCCATTGAATGTGAATACTATCCACGACGCAAATGATTCCAGGATCGAATTACAGGTTTTTGAAATTTTAGATGCTGTTAGTCTATCCATAATTCATAAGACATAACTCATACAATCCTAGTTTTGAACAAAGCAATTCTTGTACTAGATTTAATTTTCAATTGTCTCCTTCATTCAAAGGATTGCTGCAATTAGCAGTTAATTTAGATTAAAAGCGACCCTTGCTTCACTCGCAAAAAGGTATACCTTAGTTTCATACAAAGATTGGTAATAGTGGATTGACAAAAAACTTTATCAGCTTTCCCACGTCAGTTCCTTGCAGTCAGCGCGACCTTGCCGGCGACTTCTCGCGTTTGCATCGAGTTCCGCGCGGCAAACAGAAATACTGACTTTTAGTCGTTCGTAACACTTTGAACGGACACGCCGAATTTTCTTATACTATTAATAATATTTACAAATATTTCACCGCGGCGTTTTATTGACTTAAATTCGTTTATAGTGGAATGTCTTGAAGTTTATCAAAAAAAGAACATTAGAAATGGTGATTTTTGTGAAATGAACGAAAGGGCCTTTAGAGGTCCGAAGAAAATTCCTGTAGTATTTGTGAAAATTTTCGCACATTGGCTCTTCACTAAGGCGGATTTGTTGTTCATCGCGTCAAGGTATAAAACAAAAATTCCTCAAGTATTTTGACCTCATGTCTAGTAATTAAGATGAATACGTTGGTTCACAATCCACATTTTGAAGGTCATAAATGTGTTGGTTTGAGTTTTATATAGGTAGGTACCTAATTTAAAATAAGAAATCAAGTTTTATTTTTGGTTGTAATATTTTTGTTATTTATGTGTTCGAGTTGATCTCGAGAACATCTCATCTTCTGTATGGGTTCTCTTTAGATTTTTTTCCGCAGAAGGTTTAGTTCATCTCATATATCTATATTTATTAACGACTTCGCTTGTATGTATTCATATATGAAAATCTGTTTACAAACCCCCTAAAAATTAAACATGTATACAAAACGACAAATATATATACAAAACATTTTTTTTATTCTTTACTGGTTGCCTCTTACAGCCGGGAACTGTTGCCAGCCCCAGGGTACCCAGTGAAAGACAAAGTTTTCCTCATTTAGCCAATGATTTTTGAGGCTATGTTAGGTTTTGTATAATAATAATAAATAATAAAAGTATTATTTATTATTATTATACAAAACATATTCTGCGTTATCTTGATCTATTGTCGTCCTGAATCTCCTATAGATAGTAGCCAGTGAAATTAAATCGAAGTTAATGCCCCGAGGTTATTAGGTAGAGATTAAAAACAACTAACTTAAAGACAATGGAGGTTAATTTATTTTAATAAGACAAAATATTCAACAGTACGAAACCTACGCCGTACCCCGATATCTAAAGCATGCTTATTCACATGCAATTCAATTTACTTATAATGAAAATACAAATTGAATTCATATGCAGCCGTATAAAATGCTAATAGAACAAGTTCGCATCTACAATGGCACAAGCAAACATATTTTAAGCCATCGATAACATAGGTTACACACCTTTTTTATGAAGATGATAATAGCACAGCCGATCCGGATCAGAAGATGATCGTGATTGCTTATCATGAAGAAAAACTCAACAGAACTGGCCACTCGTTCGGTATAGCCTCACAAACACCAGCGGCTAAACCAAGTCTCCCTGGTTTTCCACTGGGTACCCTGGAACGGTAACCGCGAAGAAAAAAAAAGAAAAATAAACAAATTAAACCACTTTGGATTGCCACTCATCGATACAGCAATTTCTCATAATTTGGCTTGTAATTGTAGCTTGTATGATGTAAAAAAAATTAAAAGACTAAAAGGATACCTATTTCGTAGAAAATAATCCAGGTATTCATTGATATCCGCTTTCTATTTTGGTCACTAAAATGTCTTTGAAACTGCGCACCGTTATGAATCCAGTCAGACGAGTCAAGGCAAGTGTGTCAGGATCGTTAATGTATGAATAGTGTAAGATAATAAATTCCAAAAACTATTGATTAGTAATCATAGGGAACATCATCATGCTGCATAAATATGTAAAATAGTAATTTCAAATTTGACCCAGAACAGAAGAAATATTTCCGTGGTTGATACCGGACAAACTGTATGTGAGACCAATCAATCTCAAAATTATTCAGCCTCAAAATGAGGATAGGTGTCTTTCTACTCTTCAGTTCCTAACATGGTTTTCGGGAGCCTTGTGATTGTAAATTTTCTTAAAATCTAGACTTGGCTAATATAAACACTCTGTGCTCACAGACGTGCGGTCATATTATTTAACCCACATGCCCCACTTTCAACTATTTATAACTGGCTACAAAATGTAATGACAAATTAATGACATTAGATACCTATCGGTTGTGGGTGAAATAACTAAGATAGTGGTTTAAACTTATAGAAACAGTGTAAAATACATAAGTGAAAAAACATTAATTGAAAAAGTTATCTGGTAAAGCCGATCATTTAGTAGTCTAATAGTTTAATTTCGTTGCGATGGCTACACAGTACAGTGATAATTTTATTGTTTTTGAATAAGTTGTCTCATTTATGCTACTCGATTTAAAAGAGAGTGTCACTGTTCTAGTCATCGCAATGAACTTAAATTTATGATTTTATAATTTGAAATTTAAATTAAAGTCTAGAAGTAAGCGTGGGTTTACTTACTTTTAACGTACCTTTCAAATCCTAAAACCAAATTTAATAGTTTTGGTTGCGTTGGCGACAATTTTGTTAAAATAGTCGATTATAACAAATACAGTTCGATTAAAATATTCAATGCTATTCAAATGGCAACGAAATTACAGGATTTTAGGATTTGAAATTGAAATTTACGTATACAAAAAGATGTTTTCTTGTTAGCCAATACAGTCTCTTTCCGCGCAGAGACTTTGGGAAAGAAAGTTGAACGAAAAGTTAAAATCGGTTGGATAATAACTGCTACAATATTTTATGACTATGCTTGTCCTGTCACCATAAATTGTGTCACCGGCCCCCAGGGTATACAGCGGAAGACGTAAGTCATCCTCATTTCGTTCGCAATTTACTCGGCTACAATTTTCGTTTACGATAATTTGCACAACGAATATTGCGCTGTTGTTTTTACATATTCCATGAGAGTGTGGTGGCGGCCTCGTCTTTCAAATGATAGTAAACTTTTCTCAAGAAAGCAGATCATAAAAGCTACGTCAAAAAAAAAGTGCGTCGGAGGCCGAGTGATTAAAACATCTAGTATTAACTAGGCGGACCACGGTTTGATCCCGGCCATGTACCAATGGGTTTTTTTAAACTTATGTACATAATCCGACAAACTGCTTTCCATCGAGCAGATGCGAGCAGGAGATATTATTTTATACTAATGTAGGTATGTAGTGATGGAAAAAGCATGAGTGGTGCCCACCTCATAGACATATAGGCGTGATAATTTAATATAGTATCTACTATCTATTGAATAAGACTTTAAAATTCGTATTCAAAATAGTCCGTCTATAATTTATTGAATGACTGACGTCATCAGAACAAGTGCTTATTTAGACGACATGATGAATAATCAATTTTATTAGATTAGTATGTAAGTGCTATTTTCTAAATAGGAAAGTGTATTTGTTTGTTTGTTTCACGTTAAAACAGAGCAACGGATCGACGTGATTTATTATACAGAGATATATGTTGTTGGACGGCCAGAGAGTGACATATCTATATATAATACTTTGTAGAAGGTTCTTACGGAACGGAAAATTAAGAAATTTACTCAGAAAATTAGAAAATTTTAGAAACTATTTTAACTTCGCGTGTTTGACAGTTCGCGCATTTGATGAATGTGAATTTAGCAGCCAGCTGTTTTTTTACAGTCTTATGATTTTTTTTAAATTGCCTATACATTCACAATTACACACTCATTGCGTTTGACAATTCGCGCGCTGCAAATGTCGTTTAACAGCTACATCGGTCGGTATCTATCGATCACAAAATTTATTTATTCATTTTTTAGTGCACACTGCACAGTCGATTCGATCGAAACGTTTATCCAGTTTTCAGTTTTTTTCATCGCAGTTATTATAGTTCCCCGCGAAGATCGACGAGCTTATAGCACACTCACAGATCAACGACGAGATAAACTTCGACGCGCAACAAGAAATGCTTCAAGTTTCGATTTGGGGTAGCCGTAGTGGTAGGGGTTGGAGTAGGGATAGAGGTAGTGGTAGGGGTTGGAGTAGGGGTAGGGGTAGTGGTAGAGATTGGAGTAGAGGTAGTGGGACAGAAAGTGGTTGTAAGCACTTGCCGGCAGAAAACCTCTATTTCGTGTAGTCTGCGAGCCCCCCCTCTACAATTTCTTTTTGTCGAGTAGGGGTCCAGCGCTTGTCGGTACACCGCTGAGGCGCTTTAAAAGAAAAAAAACCTCTCCTACCAGCTGGCAGAAAATGAGTGAACAGCATTTTGTTACCATATTATATTTTCTGCCAAAAATTCGTTTATTGGTTTTTTTCGAAAGAATTTTGCAAGTCGCTGCAGAGAGTAAATTGGCAGAAAATATTTTTCTTACAACCGAGAGGTCCCCACAAATGCTGTTCACTCATTTTCTGCCAGCTGGTCTTCTTCTCAGACGTGGTCAATCATGGCGATCCATAGCGCGAAGCACCTAGTATTGACTCGCCATGGTTAACTTTCTTGGGAAGAATAGTGCAGTGGTTTCCCCTTGCCTTCTGCACCAGACATTTTGAGACTATTTAGGTCTTCAGGCTCGCTGTAGCCTCTTCCAGCCAGTTGCCTAGCTAGATGTATGGTTATACCGTGGACAGTTTCTAGCTTATAGTAAAATTGTTGATAAAATGAACAATAGGTGATATGAGATCATTATTTCAGATTAGTTTGGTACGCGTGCAAAGTACACCTAGACTCCTCTATGAGCAACAGTGTGGATTTCTTCGAGAGTCTCATTAATGAGGACGGCCGGTTCGCCGAGCTGACATGCCAGGAGAGCGGCCCGAGATGGCAACGAACACGCACTGGCACTTCACAAAGAGGTAAAGAACACACTTATTTGGTTAACTTTTTGCCCACTGATGCCACTGATATAGATTAAAGGACGCAATTAAAAAAAAAATTATATTGAGATTACCCCCTACATCGAAGCCTACAAACTTTACCTCTTTATAATACTAGATGACCCGTGCGAATACTTCGCACCGTTAGTGGTCAAAGTTCAACTGATCTCCAAAAAATGGCTTCTTTTACAAAATAAATAAATTAGTCTAATTTTATAAGAAACATTTAAATAATTTTGAGTGTTTGTTTATTTTTCGTCATTAGAGGGAAAAGTAATCTTCAAAATGGCGTACCAAACATTAATTTTGATACAATATTAAGGGAGAATATAGGCTACCTATATATAGAGATTAGTACAGAAGTATAGATAGATCAAATTGTCTAAATTAAAAAAATGGAATCTTAATAAAATTACAAAACTTGGCTCAAAGAAATAATAATACCTTTGCTTTTCATTCAAACTTAGCGCATGCGCGCTACAACAGTTTTTGTTCGTAGTGATGTACCCAGTCCGATTGTCAATAACTTAATTGAGTCCTTAGTAGCGTTGTTTTTAATCAACATTCCAGGAATATTCTTGTTAAATAATATAGTTTGCACAAGTACTTGCACATCTCGTTTTTAAGTGTGCCCTGTGTACATGAAAATAAATATCTTCTGAATTTTGAAATCAATATCAGAACTGTATGACGAAAACATGTTCAACGGTAGGTTAAATTATGTTTTGGTTAAATTAATAGTAGATATATTCATTATGTAACAATAATTAATTAGTCTTATAACTATAAAACTTAGAACAATAAGTGAAAGAAAAAGTATATGTCGTGCCGCACTAGGAAGTCAAATTGAGACTGGAAATAGAGAAAAGTGGCCGATTACTCCAGCGACAAGAGCATAGCTCTTAAGCATATAAATAACTGGCATGAGCGAGTTGGGCTCGAACAATTACGGTTCTGTACCAAGAACTATTTTTATATAATTTTATTTTCATAAAAGCTGCAGTTTTCCGTTTAACTAAACTGAATTTAGTTAGAATAGTTTTTTTTCTAATTATTGACTGGCGATACAAACCTTATGCCACACATAAAATTCCTACATTGACTACCTAGTTTTCAAAAACGTATGTGACAGACGGACGGACACAAAAGTTATTTTATAAAGGTTTCGTTGGACGAGGTACGAGATCTTAAAAACGAGCGAGTCTTACAGTAGTCTAAAATTACTCCTAGTCCCTACAAACGTATGCCACATTGCGAGAGCTAAGATCTTTCAAGTCTTTTCAAGTCTTTTATGAAATAAAACTTTTAAAACGAGACATCTTTCTAAAGTCCGTTGTTTATAGTATGAGAATCGGTATAAGTATGTAATTGGATTGGATCACAAGAACAACGTGAGTGACGCGTTACTAAGAACAAAAATATCAACCAAATAGTGAATATACAAAACAAAAAAATTGTCTTTGTGAATGGTTTGTAAACTGAATCAATGATCTAAATGATCCATAGATCTACAATAATTGAGATAAAATTCCCATCCCTAGCCATAATTTGACATTTCAAAAATCGATTATCAAAACAAAATGGCTGTTGTCGATCTATCGCAAGTCGCGGCCTCAATGTTTTCAAACTAATTTTGAATCAAACATTAGCTTTAGTACTTTAGAATATGTCGAACTTATGTTCTCGAATCGCGTCGAAACCTCCAAAGAGGCTGCCAGACGGCGTATCTGTCACGCAAACATACGCTTGGATGAATGGTGAGTCGTGTCGTAAAGTATCGATTTATTCGCCCTATTCTAAAATGAATTATTGTTTTGTTGTTGTACGGTTTTATTTAAGTATTAAGAACCCCGCATTTAAGTAATAGGTTCCTTGCTCTTTGACACTGAACATATTTGCCCTTGCATAGGAAGTGTCTTTTTAAACTGTGACATTGGGAATCATCAAAACCCTCATGGAGTCATAGCAATAAAAATATATTTGATTTACTAAGTAATAGTATAAAGTACAAATATTTGTTGCATGTATGAAGCGAAAAAGTACCTATAAGATTCCTATTGGAACATGACTGCCAAAATATAAACATACAAAATTATATTTCCCCATAGAACATAAACAATATTATAATATGCTAACTGACGCCCGTGACTTGTCTTACTTAATATTTGAGTGATTTCCTGTGGTCATATTGTCATTAAAGGCAGCTTAAAATATTCTCTGGAACTAAAAAAAACATTAAATATCTTCAGTAGTTTTTGCATGACAGACAAAAAAGGAGTTTATATAAATAATAATTATAAAGAGAACAAGTTAACTTAACTGCCAAAATCTAAACATACATCTTTTCCTCTTACAGTTGAGAACATAAACAACGACGGAGTATACTCGCTGTCCCCGCCGCACACAATTTCACAAAGGGAAGCCGGCACCCAGGTTACACAATGCTACAATGGTTCTCAGTCACCTTGTGGCTCCACAAACTCCGTAACTTCACCTTCAAGTTCCCCGGCCCCGCCACTCGGAAATGTCACCCTGGACCCCAATTGGCAGGCCACAAAACCTACCATCAGGGAGAGGAATGCCGCCATGTTCAATAATCAATTAATGGCCGATATCACTTTTGTAGTGGGTACACCAGGTAAATTTCACATTTTTTTACTGGATTCTTACACTACAAAGTAGATTACGTTATTACACAAAAGAATGAAACCAATGGGAAAAAACACATGTCAAGAAAACAATGCTAAGAAAATAATATTGCTGAAAAAATAATAGTTTTTATATTAATTTGATATTCTCCATTTTCAGGTCACACACAAGTAATTCCCGCTCACAAGTATGTCCTTGCCACTGGAAGTTCAGTTTTCTATGCCATGTTCTATGGAGGGCTGGCCGAGTGCAAGGAAGAGATTGAAGTGCCAGACGTGGAGCCATCTGCATTCCTTACTTTGTTAAAGTGAGTTTGTAATTTATTTCTTGTAAAATAATAATAGATAGACACAAGATTGAATATGAATATCAACAATTCAATTAACCCTATCTGTACCCACCATGAAGTGCCAGCCAAGTACCAATTTGTCAAAGTAAAAACTGGTGTGATGAACTGTACTTGGAGCCCTTTCAATTTCAAAGAAACTGGACAAAACTTAGCTATAGTTAAAAAAATGTCATTTGGTAATGTAGGAAGACTAACCCTATGCTCATTTTTAAAATTCCAACTTACCCTAAAGAAACAATCTGTAGCATAGTAGTTAGAAATTCATATTAATGAAGCTAATGGTTTCAAAGTTCAAATTACATTTGAAGCAAATACTACAGTTTTTTATTCTATGAAACTTGAAACAACAATTTTCACTTTCAGATACCTATACTGTGATGAAATCCACTTGGAAGCAGACACTGTTCTGTCGACTTTATATGTTGCCAAAAAATACATCGTACCCCACTTGGCGAGGGCCTGTGTCAATTATCTCGAGACCAGTCTTACAGCAAAGAATGCCTGTCTATTGCTGAGCCAGTCCCGGCTTTTCGAAGAACCAGATCTGATGCAAAGGTGCTGGGAAGTGATAGACGCACAGGTATGTGAGTCTACTGAAAATTTAGCTATTATGTGCTTGGACGAATCCTCTTCTTGCAATAGCTTAGTGTCTGACAGTTCTGGAAGAACTATTCCAAGTCCTGATCTAAGAGATAGCATAGAGTCTTCAGAATGATTAGGTTTTTTTTAAGACAAACACTGCCATATCATTAGTTGTTATTGTGCCAGATTTTATTGTGTGATTATTTTATATGCCCTTTTTAATTGGTTGTGATTTTATAATATAATTAAGTATTATTATCTTTTCTCAATACGTTCAGCAATGTGGACATTCCATTAAAACTAGTCTGTAAGCTAGATGTTGTGACTGCAATACATTTTGTAAATATAATTTTTATGTGTCTGAATGTTAGTAGAAGACTTTGTGATGGAAGATATGATACTGAAATAAATATTTTTTACAAAAATGTATTGCAGTTTCATTATCCCATTTAACCTCAAATCCATCAACAGACATCAAAAATAAAAAAAACATTATTCAGAGCCTTTATACCTTTTGGCTACAAGAGACACCAGTAACAATGTCCACATATTTAGCAAGTTGCCCAAATTCATCAGAACAGGTACCAAGTCTGTCACGGCACTCAATGGACACTTCTTAAATCTTATCTTCAGAAGAAGTGCTTTTTTCATTCATGCCCCAATACTAGCATTGATCAATCGGAATTCTTTATCCTGGAACTGTATTATCATGGGTATCAACCACTAACCAATAATCTAATCGAGGGAAATTTCATATTCTAGGCAGAAATGGCTCTCACTTCCGAGGGGTTTGTAGACATTGATGTATCAACACTCGAGTCAGTGCTGTCAAGGGAGACCTTAAACTGTAAAGAAATTAATTTATTCGAGGCAGCTTTATCTTGGGGGCAGGCTGAATGTGTCAGGAGGGAGATTGATCCGTCACCGCAGAACAAAAGAGCCATGCTCGGGAGTGCCATATTCCTAATAAGATTCCCCACAATGTCTTTGGAGGAATTCGCTAATAGTGCAGCTCAACTCGGCATTTTGACACCTCAAGAGACCATTGATATCTTCCTACACTTCACTGCTGCCAGTAAACCCTTGTTGGGATATCCGATTAAAGCCAGAGCTGGGTTAAAAGCACAGGTAAATATTTCATGTATATAAAAGAAGTGTATGTTTTTACCATTTTCATTTGCAAATCTTAATATAAACTGCACCAAATAAGTAGCATGGAAATCGTATGGAGCGCAAGTCTAACCACGTGATGCGGTTATGATAATTATTTCTGAAAATTCAGGCACCTGTTACCTAATTATGCTGTAATGTCCAAAAACATTGTTTCAGATTTGCCACAGATTCCAGTCCTGTGCCTACAGAAGCAATCAGTGGAGATATCGCGGCAGGTGTGACTCCATACAGTTCTGTGTCGACAGGAGGATATTTGTGGTGGGATTCGGGCTATACGGGTCTTCAAACGGAGCGGCAGATTATAATGTAAAGATTGAACTCAAACGATTGGGCAGGGTTCTGGCAGAACATAACACAAAGTTCTTCTCAGACGGTTCAAGCAACTCCTTCCATGTGTATTTCGAAAATCCCATACAAATAGAACCGGAATGTTTTTACACTGCTTCCGCCATATTGGACGGTAGCGAATTGAGTTATTTTGGACAAGAAGGTTTAAGTGAAGTTTATATGGGGACTGTCAACTTCCAATTTCAATGTTCTTCCGAGAGCACAAATGGAACTGGCGTGCAAGGAGGTCAAATACCAGAACTTATTTATTATGGACCTACTGCCCGCACATCCACTAATGCTTCTACTGATGACTGACGATTGAATAGATGGAGAAACAGTAATCAATCAATTTAGTATTTAAATTAGGAATATTATAAATAAGGGCAGCATTACACAGATATAATTTGTCATTCCCAAAATTTTAAATTGTTTTTGTTAAATTTAAAAATATTTTTTGTTAAATTGTTAACCATTATTAGATGCTAAGAGAGTAAGAAGGTAAATAATGTGATATTGGTGTTGTAGCTCTCGTAGAATATTAGATTAGTTCACACATCACAAATTCAATTAAAATATTATTGTGGTAACTGTGTTTTCTATTGATGCAGAATGTTTTATGGGATAAACTATATGTGATGGTAAATCAATTTCCCATTATAACTGAATCCTTTCTATCTCAAGATACCTTGACATAATCTTTTTCTTTTATTTTCTTGGTCAAAAATAATAAAATAATTATTACATATTTTGAATTTTCAATAAGCTAAAAGACGATGTATATAATTAAAGGGTAATGGTATAACAGTGCTTTAAAAAAATTTAAGAGCTTTGTGATATATTATGAAATAGAAAACGGGGGCAAAGTTTAACCACCCATATTTCCTATTCAATAAAATCCAATAACAGCTATTTCACTTAAGATATATTGAAAAAGTAACTATGTATATGCTAAATTACAGTGATATAGGGATTATTTACAGATAAATTGGAATAGTTTATCAATTAATTAAATTATGGATATAGGAGCCTTGTCATTGTGTTTAATTTAAATGCAGAAGACCTAGGTAGGTACCCTTCCCAGAACCAAGGCATACTTTTTTTATAGATTGCACAAGATGTGATTCACCATACACTGAGTGGAAAGTGTCTACCTTAGTCCATGAACCCTAACTAATAAAATAAAAATGCTTAAGGACCGTTGCTCTCAGTCATCTTGTATCTGTCAAACGAGCATTGCTTTTGCGTTTTGGAAACTGTGGCTATTTAGAACTCTTAATAATGAAAATATGGCTATGTGTGGTAAGGAAATGATGTATAAATAAACTCACCTTTCCAGGATTAACTGAGATTTGCCATATTTTTGACAGTTATAAGATGACCTTGACCAACAGCCCTTAAGACTCCCTTCATAACATTTGTCCCATACTAATAACATGCTGCAGCTATATGTAAATTACGCGATTAAAATTGTTTTCTAAAGATTGTTATATTAAACATGATATAAACGAAATAAAGTTTTAAAGATCAGTTGAACATAAGTTTTATGAAGCCCTGAAAGTCCGCAATTTTTAGCGTATTTTTAACAACTTTGCGACTCAAATTTTTCGTTTATTTCATATACATATTTTAAGAAAACATTAACTACAACTTGCTTTTTCTAATAGTTTTTGTATGATAATCATATAGGTAAAGTTCGTTTCGTGTATTGTCGCAAGACAGGTTTTATTGAGAAATCATACTTTCTCATGTTTCTGGTACGTGAATCTTGGTCTATCTTATCTTATCCCTGGTTACCTTGTCGATTTTAATAGCATTTCATCTCGCTTACATCTTTCTAAAGAGATATGAACAAAATAAGTCACGTGTAAAGCTGAGTTTTTTGCCTTAAGTGTGTTTGTTTGTCTTTCTTTCAAGTCAAAATAAAGCAATGTCCTGAAGTGATTTTTTGCATAGAGATAGTTGGAGGACCAGAAACTGACATTGGCTACTTTTTATCCTGGAAATCATTCAGGATAAAATCTTAGGTCACATTTCAAAAGGCTAGTAAAATATAAAGGTTACTCACCAATGGACGGTATGGTAATGCAGAGAGCCCTCGAGAGTCGCAGAAAAGTTCTTCCTAACTGGTAGCAGCAAATTTGTAGTGCATCACTTATATCAATGAGAAGATCTGATAAATACATATTTAGGAAATATACTAAAGGCCTTATTCATAAACGTTTATTAGCAACGTTTTCGTTAAAATGTGTTTTGTTTCTTTCTATTATTAGTAAAGACAGGTTTGTTAGAGAGTGACAAAACATATTTTAACAGAAACGTTGCTAATAAACGTTTATGAATAAAGGGTATCTTTACAAAAAAAACCATCCAGTGAACTTGCAATGCACAAAGTTGCTTCATTTGCTCTTCTATAAATAATTGATCTTGAGGATATGAAGTTTTTGTTAATCAAGGGCCACTTAACACTACAAAATATGTGTAAAACCAGCTTTCAGCCCTTTTTTTTTTGGAATATGGAATAAAAACCCAGTTCCTATGTCTAAATACCCATTGCATATTTCATCATAATACATTTAGTATGAAAAGGATACGTGCAGTGCCTTCCGTTCTACATGTGATGTACACACAGGCTGCGTGAATATGACTGGCTGGACGACCTTTAGTTAAATGTCTAGAGAGAGCCAACTTGAAGAAATTACAGGCAATATCAATACACTGTTGATTCAAACGTAGTTGTTGGCAGAGTGCTGTTATTCCATGTTTTGCTTTTCTTATAGTTATTTCTCTTGATTCTTGGCCAATCCCGCAATTGAATGCTGAGTGAAATAAAACATAATTGTTTTTTAATTATAAAATACTCATTAAAATCAGGACTGTCTTAACTTGGAGGTGCAAGTAAAATTGACTACCCATAACAATAGATTTTGGTGTGGTGCTCTAGCCTCTTCAATGGCAGGGGAGATGGTCAGTATGAACAAGTGATTTTTTTTACATTTGGTGCATGGCTTAGAGTGTCCCTAAGACAGCTCTGATTAAAATTATAAATAAGTCTTAATTGTATATATACATACCACTACCAAATCCTGTAGCACCACCCTTGGTTTCTGCAGATACAAACTGTCCAAGTGCAGAAGAACCTCCATGAGCATTTTCTTGAAATTCTACTTCCGCAACTATGATGTTATCTTCAAGTACTGTACCACAGCTTGTACATACAGCATCCCCTCTTGCTGGGTCAACCTCTATCTCTGAAGAACCACAGTGTTTGCATTTCCTTCCAGACATTTCAATATATATTTTTTGTTAATGCTTCTAATAGACAGGTACTTAACAAATTGGGTAATATAATTGGTTTATGTAACGTTTATTGTCATAACGATGTGAAAAGGTTATTAAAATTCACCATGCTTGCTTTATTCCATAAAAAGGTACTGGACTGGTTGTTACTCTGTTCACGCTTTATTATTTACCTGATTTTTTTTTCAGTTTCGAAACGTAAGCAAGCAAACCGGTAGAGAGTAGTATATTCCTTGAAGCAAACTCACAAATATGACTGACAACTTGTCAGTGACAAGTGACAGTAGAATTCACTGAAGAAGAAGAAGAAGAAAAATATAAATCTGTCAACATTGTTAAGCCCTGTTTACACGACGTGTATTTAATGCTTCAATATTTTTTTTTCATAAATTGTTTTTATGAGAGCCCGCGCGAATCTTTATTCTGAGGTTTTTATTATCTTATTGATGGAGTATTTTTTTTATTTATGGCGAGGTGAAACGTACTGATTATTATCCCTTTGGTTTGGCGAAGTGCGCAGATTCTTCTAACTTTATTAGATTAGAAGTAAGTAAATAAAGTATGTACCTACTGTAATATATTGTTCGTGAATATGTGGTCTTCGCCAAATAGAATATAATCACTACGTTCTGTCTTCGCTTCTTTCAAATAGAAACGAATCTCTCCACAACAGGAATTTATCTTTTAAATTGTTGAACGTATTATATTATTTTTTACATCTGTCATAGAATAAGGTTTGACAATAATTCAGTACACCAATGACTCCAATGAGCCCGCTGACTAGGACTACGAAGGCGACCGAAGGCTAGTTTTAATACTACAGCTACTGAATTATTTCTTTTCTTAGTTCTAAGCGGGTAAAAATGCAAGCTAAAGCTAGTTTTACTATAACATTATTTAGATTATATTACATGTTTATTCTAGTCTCATGTTTATTCTAGGACTGAGCGCATGGATCGTATTTATCAAAGATCTCATAATATCACTAAACTTTATCAAGAATCAGCATTTCTGAACGCAAATAATGACGTCATCCACCAAACTCAGGACTTCCATTGGTTGTCGATCACGTCATCATTCTAAAATTATGTCGTGAGATCACCCTGTAATTTTGTTCGAGCTTAGAACGAAAAGTGTATTCTTGTTTGGAATTAACCGGGCAGTTAAGTCATTTTGAGTTTGCGATTAAACTAAACATTCTCGGGAGAAGGGCATCCCCACAAGTGGTGAGTCATCTATGTTGTGCTAGCTCTTTTCATGTTTCACGCGCATTATTTTGATTGCTGGAAAACTGTCAAACAGTCAAACTAAAAGTGCATACAATACAATAAACAAGTTTTTATTTGAACGCGGAAGTATTCGAGTGTTATTCACATAAAACTTATTCTAAAGTTAATTTTTCTGCATATTTTCTGGTTCAGGTTTAAAAATGAAGCTGGAAGTTAGTGATACCCATTCAGACTATTCCAATGACAGTCAAACATCCCAGGATTCCTCTACAAGTGAATTCCATACAAATACTTCATCCAGACCAAGTTTACTGGTAAGTACTTAATACCTGTATGTGTTTAGTATTTTGTAATTTGTTTACACAAGCATGCTTGTATAACACCTTGTGAATCTAATTTAAATACTCTTTAAGTCAAATAAGGAGTCTCTGGGCAATTCAAGCTCTATTTGATATAGGTAGGCCTTGCTCCTACTTGGGATAGAGTGAGAAATAATTGTGAAGTAATTTTATTTTTGGTTATGGATAATCAAATCTAATCTTTATTGTTATGGCCGGTTATGGCTCCAAAGAGTTTTATGATTTTGTTTGTAAAATAACATTTCAAAGAAAGAATATGGTTAGATTGGACAGTACCAACTGTCATAGTCGAAGCCTAAGATAATAATCACTGCTTTAAGTAAATCAATGAACCTTTAAACCTATCTATCATCATATCTTTTATCTCATGAGGAAGAGGCAGAAACAATCAAATGCCATTTGCTATGATCCTGACATATCACTTTTGTCCCTTATATTAATTATAGGTACCTTTCATTTCACATGATTAAATATTTATTGCAAAAATGAGTGGTTGAGTATTATCACATTATTTAGTAGGTATCAAATTATTAAAATGTCAGAATCCTAAAGTAACTCTTGGTTTTACTAAATTCATAAATGTTTTTATTTCTGTTAAATGTATCAACCTTTGTTTTATCTTTCGATGAAGTCATCATTTTGATAAACAACAAGGTATTTTCGGTTTGTATTTGGTATTTATTAGTGAAGCCAGCCATATGTTCTAAAATATTAATTAAAAAAAAAAATTCTATACTATATTGTTGGAAATGAAGTATAGGAATTGACCTATTTAGATTGCATGTCATGTAGTCACTATTTTTTTTTAAATAATTTTCGTCAGTCTTATATATAATGTTCTTCCCTTAGTTAGGCATAATATTTCTATTTCTATGAATTTCTATATCTATTATGACAGACTAGCTTTCTGCCCCATGTCACTCTCCAGCTCTTGTAGATTTTTTCTTTTATTATGGCTCCAGGGTACCCAGTGGAAGACCAAGTCTCCCTCGTTTAGCCTAAAAACACATTGGGACATGGGCGGGATCCGGGATCAAACTTGTAATATATCTGTGCAAAAAATCACATTGCTCCATTGCTCTGTTGTGAAGACATATGGAAGGACAAACAAACAAACAAATACACTTTCGCATTTATAATATTAGTTAGGATGACTTCATTAATTAGTCATTGTGTTAAACTATGTTATGCTTTTAGTGATATAAAACTAAATGAATATTATCAATTACGAGAGGGCTGTCTTAGGGCTGTCTTCTTCCTCCTCAACAAATTAGCATCACTAAATGCAGCCAGTTTTCCACGCTGGTTTATTTAGTTATTTTTAAAGTTTAGATTAACTTTAAGGTAATATAACATTTGTTATTTAATAAAAAAAAAAATTAGGTAGTTAATTAAACAAACATAATACTGGGAGGGAAGAGAGATGTTTTATGTTGGAAACAAGGATGTTTATAAATAGGCCTTTCTGCCCCGGCTTCAGACATAATAATAAATTCCAGGAATAAAGTAGCCTGTGTCAATCTACAGCCTGCCAGCTATCTCTGTGCAAAAATAAAATGTTGATGCGTTGCTCCATTTTTGTGTGAAAGAGAGCCAAACAAACACACTTTTGCATTAAAATATTAATTAGAATTAGGATTCCACAAGTTCCATTACTTCACTGATCCACATTTTGTACAAAAAAACTAATCTAATCTAATAAGTTGAATCATACTTAATAATATTTCTGATACTATTACACAAGGAAAACAAACTATTTGTAATTTATCTGAATAAATTACCTTACTTACAGTGACTTTTTATATTTAAAGAAGATAAAATACAAAATATTACATGATAAGATAAGAGCTCTAATCTGATAACTGGGTATTTCAAGTTGATTCCCAAAATTGATGAGATCATTTGCTAAATAAGTATAATATTGTTGACAGTTGTGGCCTAGTGGTTTGTGGAACTACTCTAGAAGATATCAGTTTGATTTCCAGGTTGGGCAAGATATATGTTTGTAATTTTTCTAGTATTCTACATTATTATAAAATTTTGCTTTTGATGCATTGTCTCATAAATATTTTAGAAGTGACCACTCTAGTCTCCTACCTTAGCGCAACGAACTCAGTGTGCAACCTAGTGTAACACTACACGCGACTTATTTTGTCTAGATCTTTTAAGAATGTAATGCTATTAAAATCGATAAGATAACCAAGGATAAGATATGATAGACCAAGATTAACGTACCAGAAACATGAGAAAGTACGAATACTCAACAAAACCTGTCTTGCGATAATACACGAAACAGACTTCGGCTGTATAAGTATTATACAAGAACTATTAGAAAAAACAAGCTATAGTTAATGTTTTTTTTAAATATATGAAATTATCTATATTTTATTATCTAGTTTACTGTACTGTGTGAGCGAGATGCTCATACAAGACGCCATTTTAATCCTATTTTTATTTGCGCGGGTTCTATAGTGCGGAAAATTTCACTCACAAACCTTGCTGTTATTGATGATGATGATTACTATGATATGAATGATATCTGAACAAGGATGATGTGATAATAAGTGTATGAGATAATCGAATGTAGAATAGAAATTAGAGTTGCGATGATTCACAACTAAATCGACCATGCGAAAACTAACAAACTCTGGCTTTTCCAAAATTGTACAAATACGATAGTAAGTTTTGATATTATATATGTAAT
Organism: Nemapogon koenigi; assembly: GCA_963924495.1. NCBI lineage: Eukaryota > Metazoa > Arthropoda > Insecta > Lepidoptera > Tineidae > Nemapogon > Nemapogon koenigi. Next base: position 7,474,430 of record OZ004647.1, on the reverse strand, counting down.
AGGTTAATGTCATTGCACTGTTGTTGTTTTAATCGTTTCAAAATAAGCGTAGAATCCGTACTTTCAGAGTTCAGCGGTTCCGTAGCATTTTTTCGGTCAGAACATTTTCGTTTAGGTTTTCCTGTATACTACAAGAAAGGCCCTTTCTTCAAAATTTTAGACTTAGTAGATTCGGAGATAAGGGGGGGGGGGGTCAATTTTCGTATATTTTTTTAATATAATTGAAACTATGCATAATAAAATTATAAAAAATATTTTTGTATTTCTTATAACGAGCCCTTTCATTTGATATGAGACATTATTTTTTCAAATTTCCCCTAAATAATTTCGATTATTTACGCTATACCTACGTCCTTGATTGGGTCATGAAACTCTATATAATACCAAATTTAAACATTTTTCGTCCAGTAGATTCGGAGAAAATAAGCTGTCACAGACGGACATACAGACAGGCACAGTGATCCTATGGGTTTCCGATTTTTCAACGGAGATGTTCGGAACCCTAAAAACGCACCAGCCACAAATAATAATACTCATTGTGGGCTGCACTTGAAGGGGTGGTCGATTGGCAGATTGATCCGTCTGGGAAGAAGTCAAAACTTTATCCTTGTTTCCCCGCCAACTCCTTTTAGATTTCGGGTGCTTCTATTTTCTGGTTTACATAAAAAATCATCTCCCTCCGGGTCTTCCATTTTTTAAAGGTGACAGCCCTAGCTGCAGCTAAGAACCGCTCTGAAGGTCTATACACACATCGCCACACGTGTGAGTTTTCATCATCATCGCCTCAGAATAAGAACGCATTATCGCTAATTTAACTGCAGCATTTTGTAAGGTTGCCATAGAAAAATACTCGATTCATGATGTACTTAAAAGCATAGCAAATAAATATTTTTGTAGTTGGTTGAATGGTTCCAAAATACACGTCCTTCAACGCTTCATAAAAGGGTAAAACAATTTTCCCACGACAAGACAGACAGATAGTTATTGATGCTACGACATATGATTACAGTGTAATCGTTGAACATCTGCAGCATGGAATGCATATGGAATATAATTTATGAGGCGTTTTAAGCCCAGCTGCAGTACAAACGATCACTGCAGAGCACAGCTGCTAAGAGAATAGGCATTTGTATGTGAAATGTACCTATGACAGGCTGGCTTTTGAGGAAGCTTAGCAATGAGCTAGGAAAACCCCACTAAATATAGGGTTGCTTCATTTTCCTAGTCAGGCAATCCTATTGGTGAATTTTTCCTCGTTCACTGCACAGCTTTCTCGCAAGGCTCTGCTGGGAATCAACCCTAAGGTCGCAAATAAAGAAAGCCGTTTGCCATGGCTTGAACAACTAAAAGAAATAATGTAATACGAGTACCTATACAATCGAAAATGAAATTGTATTTTATTTACTTGTCTTGGTAAACAAACTTTGCATGTCTTTTTATTGTAAAATTTTTAAATAAGAGTTTACTAAATATTGTTGTTAGTTCTGCAAATGTAAAATAGGTTAAAAATGTTAATTTACTTATTTTAAAAAGACATGCAAACTTTATTTACCAAATAAGACAAGTCAAAAAAAAAACGATGCGTCTGGTCAAGTGGTTTAAGACGTCTGGTATTTAACTAGGCAGACCACGGGTTCGATCCCGGATCCCGGCCATGAACCAATGGGTTTTTAATTAAAAACTTAAGTACCTACATAATCCGACAAACCACACTTAGACACCATCTAAATATACCTCAACAGAACTGGCCCACTCGTTAGGTATAGGTATAGTCTCCCTGACTTGGTCTTGCGCTGGGTATCCTGGAATGGAACCGTAACACGGTTTCGGGAGCTGTACGACAATCCGTGAAGAAAGAAAAAAAACTATTTATGTAGTAATATCGGCGAACTTCGCTGAGTAATATTGTATTTTGTTCACAATTTTACTATTTTATTAAATTTTATTGTTACTTATACATCATCATTATAAATTGTCTGTGTTATGGTGATTTTAGTTTAATTTGATTCATTAAATTACGCGTAAAAAAATAAAAACCAAAAATACGATCTAAAAATCTATCGGTTGCAAGGTGTGAGACGTCCAGCCTTTTTTATAATTATTTGTCGCAGTGTTAGTTGCGATTTTAAAACTGTGATGGCGGCCTAAGAACTGACCAAAATTGAAACAGCTCTCATTTAAAATCTATAAAATTAATATTATACAGTTTAATTTTTAGTCTTTGAAACAGCTGAATGCATTTTAACGAAGTTTCAGCAATGATTGTTAAATAATAATAATAAGCCCAACACGTGTCAAAGTAATAGGATGTGTATAATTTGCAGTAACATCAATGTTTTGGTTTCCCTCCATACCTAGTGCAATTTCTTATGCAATGGGTTTGCGCAATCTTGATTTTATTATGAAAACTAAGCAAATGCTTTATGTTTAAGGTTTGCCAACGTATAACAACAATGTTTTGTATTAACAGGGTACGTAATAATCGTAAAACCATATTATGGAGATGGCCTATGGTTGACACGGCTTCTATACCCTAAATAAGCATGTGATGTTTGTCACAAAGCCCAACGAAATAAAATATATTGCTGTGACATGAATCTTTAAAAATAATAAAGGCTTCAAACCAGGCTTGAGTGATTTAAATCAAGCTTAAATCAGCTATAATCATTGATTTAAATCAAAATCGCAAAGACGAAGATTTGATGAAAATACATTACTTCCGGCTGAATCACTTATAAAACCTATAGTTAGTGAAAAGTAAATTCTTCTGATTTTCCGCCACAGTCTGTCAACATGTATATAACTTAATAGCTATACTCCTGTTAAAGATCTCAATTTTAGAATAGAAGAATAGAATTTAACATTATATATTTTCATTTGCTTCCCCTTTATGTAAAGTCTACCGAATTTGGTTTCAAGCTTTTGATCACGACATTTGTGACTTTTTGTTTGAAGATAGTAACAATTTTGTCCCCCTTTAAACGTTTCAGTGTTTCTACAGTAATTATTTTCATGCTGTACTATGCATTAAATTGTACCAGCTCGCATACTTTACAAAATACTAAAAAAAACATAAGATATGATTTTTCCAAAACTTCTATTAAACTTTTGCGTTCAGATGTAAAAAATAATATTAGATATAAATGCCAAAGTGATTTCTTTTGCTCAGTGAATCCACGGGCGGAAAGCTAGTGGTCGAACAGAGAGACCAAAAATGTTTAGGTTAGTATTTAACTGCAAAACAAAAAAATCTACTTTTGTATAATAAAAAAATGCCCATTTCCCATCAAAAATACTGATTGCACAGCAAAATACTTCCTCAAAATATTATTATCGTATTGCACTACCCCTACGTAAGAGCCCAGGGTGGGTTTATGTCCGGTTATAAAAAAAACCCTTAACCTGATGTTAGATGTTGTTATATGTAGATGTAGCCAACAGGGTCGTACTTTTAATATTTTTTTCTTTCTTCACGGGTGTCTTACCAGTTCCCGAAACCGTGTTACGGTTCCAGGGTACCCAGCGGAAGACCAAGTCTCCCTCGTTTAGCCGATAGTATTTGTGAGGCTGTACCTAACGAGTGGCCAGTTCTGTTGAGGTATATTTGGATGGAAAAGCCTCTTTAAGTGTGGTTTGTCGGATTATGTTCATAAGTTTTTAATTATGGGTGATAAGTTTTTCTGATGTGCAATTAAAAAAACCCATAAGTACCTACTATGGTATCGTATTTACTAAACAGGAAAACATTGAAAAACACATACACAGACACTTCGTTGTGTGTGGCCAAATTGTATTGTCCTACAAAAATAGTTTTCTTATAAAGCTTTCAATTAAAAATGTATGATTGTAATGTTAATTCAGTTATATGGAATTTTGTTTACAGTGTAGTGTATACCTACTAAATTGAATGGCAAGTAGGTGTGCATATTTGACTTGAAAAGAATATGGAAACAAGGCAGGTTGACCTAGAAATTATGCTTTAGGGCGGGCAGTGCAAGGTGGCTGCTGTCTGTAAACATTTAATGTGAATTATTGCGTTTTATAAATTAACAAAAACAAATAAAATATTGTTATCTATAAATGGATGTTTTGTTTGAGATTAATGGACTCAAAACTACTGGACCAATTTTGGTACGGTTTTCACTAATAGGTAGATTGATTCATGAGAAAGGTTTATGTGTATAAAATATCACGCTACGTCTTGTGGGAGCCGAACGGTAACCAATAAATTATTGCAATGTTTCTTATTTGACGAGTTGGGATAATAAAATTACACGGGCGAAGCCAGAGCGGGTCGCTAGTAAACAATAAAATAACAAATATCTCACTTTAATTTAGCTCGTTCGGTATTTTGTGGGATTTAGTTGCAAATATGTACTTATTGGTAGATATGGGAAAACCCTCCTTATAGTGCGTACGCGCACACTCAACCACATAGACCAGTGCCGATAATTTTTGAGGAAAAAAATTCTTAGCATCATAGCAGAAAATAATATAAAAATATTTAATGGCTTGAATAAAATTGCAGCTTATTTAAAACATAAAAATGTACATTTTCACCTTTCATCAAAATCGGATATTTTTTGTGAATGATATTTTTTTTTTTATAGGGGGAAATCTTATAGATTCGCGACATGTGTTCATGGCATGTTTTGGCATATAACCATGGATTGCCCGACCCGAGAATATCCGGGCATGAATTCGATACTGGGCCTCCACGTATGCCTAGGTCGTGACCACAGAACTTCTATACTAAAGGGTCGTGACGCATTTTTGGCTGCGCATTTCTGGCCGGCAATTCTCAGTCCAGACCGAGTTTTTTGTGATAACAGCTTCTTTACATATAAATTAAAAACCACTGTTATTCATAGTTTTAAGTTTTCACTTCTATCGGCAATCCCCATGGCTGCCTATGCCTTTTTTTCAGTCTTGATTCAAACAGCGACCGTGTTCGGTGAAGTACTTTTCCTCTCTGACTTGTGGTCGCGGCTGTGGTCAAAAAAAACTATAACAAGTAGCTTTATAACAGTGCAATATTTTTCAAATCAGTTCAGTATTTTCCTCCTAGTCCTGAAACACATGTGAATCCTATTCAGAATTTTATTGTAGAAAGCAGGGAGGAACGTGGGAGGGCCGGCTTTATTTCTACGCGGGCGGAGTGTTAGCTTTTGCTTTATACCTAGCGTCCAGTCGGGGAAAATACCTTCTTTTTACATGCTTTATATTAGTTTCAATATGTATGTAAATAAATCTTGGAAGTCTAATTTAATCAACTTGTAATTATTGTCGTAACGATTTGAGGCTTTGCAAATTCGGATGACAATACAATAATTTGGTACCATCAATCTGATCTGATGATGGAGCCAGGAGGTGGATAGTGGAACTCTGCAACGAAACGACGTAACCCCATCGAGTTTGAACTCACTTGGTTTGCGCAACTGTGCGTTACTGACAAAAGCTTTTTTTATAAACTACTAGCTGATTGCCCGCGACTTTATACGCGTTGTATTAGGAATACAAATCACCCCTTAGGGTAGGTAGCGTGATCTTAAATAGCCTATAACCTTTCTCAAAAATTGGGCTATCAAATGCAGTAAGAACTTTTCAAATCGGTCCAGTAGTTTTTGATTGAACAAACAAACCGATATTAATTACATATTCCAATTCACAATCTCTTTCACCTTGCTTTCTTTACATGAACCAATACAGTAATATGCTTACTCATTCATTTCATGTATAATATACATATTTTGTGTCTGAAACCTTGAAATTACAGTCGTCATGCCCTAACATTGGCTTATCGATATAAAATCATAATGACCTTTTCTTAGAAGTCGTGGAAACTTTATGGTATTCGTCAGTTTTTCTATGAAATTTGCTACGAAAATTTGTCGGAATATTATCGGCCATTTCGTGATATTACGTCTAGTGTTACCCACGTCTTTGTCAGCATTATTCCGCCATTAAGGACCAAGTTTCTTGCGATAACATCGCCATCGTATCGAGAGCATCGTTATTTGTGTAAGCAAAAAAATCATGACAAACAAAAACAAACACTTCACGGCGTTTGTACTTTGCGGTGTGACCAGAGACACAAGTTACAGTGTCCACTTTTAGCCAGGACAATCAAATAATCAAACATTTCAAAACAATTTCGTATTTATAATATTACTAAGAAATTTTATGTTATATGTTTTTTTTCTTCACGGGTTGTCTTACAGCTCCAGGGTACCCAGCGGAAGACCAATTCTCCCTCGTTTAGTTTAGTTAAATGTTTTGTCTTCCCTTAACTAACTTGTCATTCAATAGGACAGGAGAGATAAAAGCAAAACATTGTATAACTTTGTCCAGCGTTTATTTATATAGATAGATTTGTTAGGTCTCTATACACCTGCAGTCTACGTGTCTTTAGGTCCTCAAGTATTTTGGTCATGCGAAGCCGCGATCGTTGGCCAGTTCAAGAGTTACGGTCAAACAGTTTCCTCGTATGGAAAACAACACGCGCTTCATTGACGTAATTATGTCTGCTTGCTGCTTCAATTAACGTAATAGATGGGTATATAGGCTAAATAATATTATTGTTTCCTTATGGACTCGCCACAATAGCTTAACAACATGGGTTTGTTTGGAAACTGAAGTTCAAATATGGTCCGTATTTGTGATCGTTCCTACATTTTTTTTCTTTTTTTTTCTTCACGGGTTGCCTTACAGCTCTCGAAACCGTGTTACGGTTCCAGGGTACCCAGCGGAAGATCAAGTCTCCCTCGTTTAGCCGATGGTATTTGTGAGGCTATACCTAACGAGTGGCTGTTCTGTTAAGATTGAGATATATTTAGATGGAAAAGCCTCTGTGGTTTATCAGATTATGTACATAAGTTTCTACCTACATTTTTTTATAATTAAGGACAGAGGGTAAAAGTTGACATATTTATTTATCCTCAAATATTATACCTTTATCATACCATCATCATCTATTAGTACATATCTAAATTGTCATGGATTTTTTTTGTAAACTTTGATTTTTTATAACTTTATATGGCACAACAGAACACAAGTAAAAAAAATATATAGGTACCTAAGTATAGTATTATAGAAATGGCTACATACAACAATCCAACGACTATGAGTAAAAGGAATACTCCCCAACGCACATGGAATCTATTAATTATTTTCAATGGCGCAATACAGGTTTCAATGAGTTAGTAACGGTGCGACATCTATCGACGCGACGCGATGTGCCGCCACAGTATAAAGTATATCATGTGTACAAAATCACGTCCATACTTTTCGATGTGAAGGAAGGACACTTTAGCATTTATTTTTCTAACATTTAAGTTAATTAAAAAATTCCGGAACAATGAGATATTTTCCCGGGTTAAAAAGTAGCCTAATATAACTGCCCGGTCCTCCAACTGTCTCTTGAATAAAAATCACGCCGATTCACGGCAAAGAAAACAGGCGCGGATCCACGGTGCTATTTTTATAATATTTTTGTTTGTGTTTTTATTATTTTTAAGGTAGATCAGAGAATTATTCAAATGCAAGTATTAGGTACATAGTATAAAAATAACACAATCAAAAATAATAATAGTATCTAAGTAAAAATCGTGTCTAGTTATGAGTAGTTCTGATTTTTTCGTGTAGAACTTTCTTATTATATAATTATTTTATTTTATTATTTATTATTGGTCTCTTGAATAATATTATAGCATTTCTACATTCTGAGATTTTTATTAGGTTTGTGGGATCTCTAAGCCAGTTTTCTCAAGTTTCTGAAATCATCTGAGTTTTAATAATACTATATCTATCTATAGTAATATTATAAGGAGGTAAAGTTTGTAAGGTTGGATGTCTCTCGAACTACTGAACCGATTCAAAAAATTCTTCCACTAATAGAAAGCTACGATATCCCTGAGTGACATAGACTATATTTTATTTTGTTCGAAAATATCCACGGGCGAAGCTATCTATACTTAATATTATAAAGAGGAAAGATTTGTATTTTTGTATGTTTGTGTGTATGTTTGTATGTTTGTAATTAATAAACTCAAAAACTACTGTGCCGATTTCAAAAATTCTTTCACCATTGGAAAGCTACATTCACATAGGCTATATTCTATTTTAAAAAAAAATTAGGGATCCTTACTAAAACTCCAATAATGTAACCCAAGGTGTAAAAAAATGACCTAAGAAATTCCTTACATCGCGTGCGCTGCGAAAACTATTGATGATATAGAGGTAGTGGTAGATGGTAGGGGTAGGGGTAGGGGGTAGGAGTAGGGGTAGGTATAGGGTATATTTTATTTTGTTTGTAAATATCCACGGGCGAAGCCGGGGGCGGAATGCTACTTACAAATAAAGTAGTTAGTTTCTGTTACACTTGGAACAAGGTTGTGCAACGTAAAGTTTGCTCGTTAAATTGGACCAGTTTCGGTCCCTAGAGTATATTGTTCGTTTTATTTACTGGCCTGATCTGGTGACTTGAAATACAAGCCTTCCTGTCTACTTGCTTATTGTGACGAACTGGATTAATAATGCTTGTTGTAAGATAGGCGAAAGTGCTTGCAAGTTGCAAGAACAGTGGGTAAACTTATTCATTTTGGACTCGTGTCCCCATTGACTGTTCATGGTATGGAGCATTTTAATTCAATATATTGTATCTGTACGACAGTCGGATTGAAATCGGATGAAAATTTCACTTTCAGATTCTGGTCCATAAGTTTTAAAAATATGTAGCTTGTTTTGAATGAATGGATGTGGTTAAACTTTTATTAAAGACTCCATCGTCGGCTTCGTCTCTGTCTATACAGAGAATCAGAAACTACTAAGGATTTAAAGTATTCCTAGTTTACTCTATATATTATTTCTCAAATGTGTTTTTTTGTCAGTATCACAAAGTTAAAGTTTGATACGCCATTATGAAAATTATTTTTCGCTCTAATGACGAAAAATGACAATCAAATCAAAATTAAATGTTACTTTTAAAATTTTATTTATTAATTTATTTTGTAAAAGACGCCCTATTGGATATCAGATGAACTATGACAACAATATTGACACAACTAACGGTGCGAAGTATTCACACGGGTCATTTAGTTATCTATAAGGCGCATTTTTGATTGGATTTACCTGCGTGTTTTTGTCAAAAATCAGTTTCTTTCAAGGTTTTAGGAGACAGGTCACGAAATGTCATCTTAGAAATCAATTTGGCTGCGTGAATATGTCCCTGTGGTATTTGTCTTATATGAAAATAATAGTGATATTATTTCATTCAACAAATTGGGGGTCATTGCGATCGTATCATCGCTATTCACGGTGAAAAGTCACGGAAAAAGCATTTCCACTGAATCACCAAAGTTTTCGTTTCCAACGGTAAAGAAAAACTTGTTTGGCTTCATCGGCGAATTGCTAGAATTCCGTCAGTTAGGACGTTTCGGTTTTGCGCCGCGGCCGCGTACAAAACCAGCCGTGCCCTCGCTTCTGACTCAGTTTCATATAAACACTCTAGCCGACGATTCGCGGAACATAGCGCCTCCGATTGAATGACTCACCGCCTTATCAGCGTTTGATTTGACACGCGACTGAAAATTTTTTGTTTGTGATTATTGGACGGTTCTGATTTTTTTCTCCATGTCTCAACTGGTGCCTTACAGCGTGCATGGCGAGCAAGAAGACCTTATGTTCGCTACCATGTTCGATTATCAAGCAGACGATGACAGCAGCAAACCGATGGTGAGTCACAGCGCTATTTCGTAATAATTTTTTATCTCATTGATAATAACTTTGTATGTAATTATTATTTTGCATATCTATCTTGCGCGCACTTTGTTGTGATTGCTGAAATAAATCCGGTAATAGAAAACAAACCTCTCTGTTTTGAGCCGTTGCCCTCTTAAATTTCAATGAAAAATGTCATTTACATACTTGTAATAAGGTACTTACTTGCAAATAAGCATGTGTATTTTCCTGCTACATACACAAGTGAATTGACATTAAATGTAAATTTTACTTTATCCTCAAAAATGTAGATAAACAGGAAACTTTATTCTTAATTCTTTCCTGTAAATATTGTTTTCCTGAAAAACAATTTTCAGAGAGTTATTAGTTTTTAACATTATCAATGCTATCCACCTGACAGAGATAAATAGGTGCTCGCTCACGCAAAATGACGTCATGCATCACTCAATTTCACTGACTTCTCTGAAGGCCAGATTTTTCCAATAGATTGTGGGTATTTACTGTGTTTTAGATGAAAACTATATAATAAATACATGATAATATATGAAATAACGTTAATTAAATAATATTTGAATATTAATAAGTAAAAAGTTTACTACAATTTGAAACATTCTAGAAGCAAATCTATGTGACGCAATATTATTGACGGAATTAAATTGTTAATTTAGTTAGCTGTTTAATACTTATTATGTGGTTTTATTTTTATATAAGTACTGATATAATTTACATGTTACATATAAATATGTATATTGTTTAAACACTTCATTATCATAAACAATTATTCATTTACAACTAATTATTTATTAATGCCTTAAAAATGTGCAAATTATATTACGAAATATAGTTCTGTAAGTTGGAACTAGATGGCGTTACGTGTACCCTTTAATTATTAATTAGACTTTTACTCAAATCTTTTAAGTGCCCTACTTATTGCTTAATTATTCGTATTATAATATAATTAAATTATTACTAGCTTTTCTCCCCAGCTTCGCCCGTAAAAATTATTGATATTTTTTTAGCTCAAATTTGTCAAAAAAACCTATTTAAGTCAAACAGTGGAAGAATTTTTCGAGTTTATTTCTTACAATACAACTAAACAACCTCACTCTTTTTATAAAATGTAAAAAAATTTAAACTGGTTTTCTTTTTCTACATAATATATGTGATCTTAAATTATTGCTAAAGGAAGGCACTGAAAGTCTGCTAATGTTTCTGCTAACCAAACGTTTCAACATCATTTACTCAAAATTCATAACTTTTCATACAAACAAGCGTATGGTGTCGAAACACATTCGGACGTCAGTCGGTGTGCTCAGAAACCCGTTATTCAAAGAGTGAAACGAGGAAAATTCTACCTACCGTAAGGTACATTAAATTTCTACTGGATTTTTGAAACTGTACTTGAATATGAATTACATACTGGGCGGAAAGCCCCGGTTTTCAGCGTGAAAATTATTGTATTGCAAAACATCCGGACATCATTATGAAGCCACATGAAATAATGTAGCTTGATAGTCCAGTAGTTTTCGAGTTTACTTCTAATAAAAAAACAAAAAATAGAGTGTAAAAAACTATTATCTAAAAAATCTCTAAAAACGCATATCATTTTATTTTAATCTGCTTATTTTGAACAATAAGCATTATTTAGCAAAATGTTTCAAATACGTATTATCTTTATCAACTTTTATTGGAGGTCGTTTACACCTCACAAAAGAAATAGAGCGGGCTTTTCTCCGTCTGACGTCATGACATCATGCGACGCTGACGTAAGCGAGTGACGTCATCGTCACAGTAGCTTACCTTCTTTCCCGGCCTATTGGGAGTTTATTTGTGTGTTCTAGAAAATAACATTACAAGTCGGTTATTTAATTTAATTATATCAGTGGCATAAATAATGTCTTCCTGAAATTCAAGGGCAAGTAAAGCGTCCCTACTTCTATTCTATTCTATTTTTCGTGGGGTTTGATGATTCCGCCATGCCAATTAATATATTTCCGCCGACCGTGATATGCCCTGTTAAGAGGATGTATAGAGCTAAATGCGAGTTTTAGGATGCGTAAAAGTACATAATCCACTGCAGTGACCATAATCAAAAAAATATATGATATTCTTGAGGTTATGCGTTGTTAAGATACTGTGTTCAAAACATAATACAACTATATTGATTCGATAGAAAAAAATCACGAATGTACCTGTAAAATATTATACCGTCTAGAAACAGTACTAAAATGCATGCAATGATTCTGATTTTTTGACAGATTTTTTATCTAGCAATATACTATCGTAATACTGTTCTATTTTTTAATCAAATTTTCAGCAAGTTCCTTTATTCTCATTTTCGAGATTTTATGTACGCACTGCACGCGTGTGTGCGTAAGCGCTCGTGTACCGACAGTACCGGCTGCAGCATGATGCTATATTATTAGTGGCAGCCACGTCGTTTGGTGTGTATGTGTACCCGCGTGGGGGCGGTGCCATCTCTCAAGGTCATTGGCTCTATTCAGTGTCTTAAAATTCACAACTATATACATATATCACAGCGCGGAAGGGATTAAACTGGATTCACCATCATGTCACGACAAAGTGCGTGCGTTGGTGGCCATGACGTAGAATATAGCGTTCGTACTTCAAAAAGACACAAGTGCAGCGACAGGCTTGCCAGTTGCCACCTGTTTTTGGTCACGTGACACGTCACGTCACATCACAAATAAACAGTACATGTACATACAGTACATAATCGAAATTTTGTTCAAATTCATGGGTTTCTATTTTTTTTAACTTTGAGTAGGTGTATTTTGTTATTTATTTTCTTCGTTCAAAAAATATCCTTATTGATCGGACTATATAAGAATCTATAATAGTACAGGAGTCTCATCTAATACTTAGGTAATGTATTTTTTAACAATATTTTCTGGTGTTGACAGTAAAAAAATAAATAAATACACAATAATATTTTTATATAGTAACCGTTACTATATAAAAATATTATTGTGTATTTATTTTTTACTTTTGTATATAATTTCAGTATATATTATTACTATTTCAGTGATTATACGTTTTTATATTTGTATTTTAATTTAAAAAATCATTCAAATTCCCGCGAAAATGTTATAGTCACAGATAAAATAACTTAGTCAGTAACAGATTGAGAGACAGTTATTATAATATAGTAGTCTGTGGTTATTTTTTTGAAATTTGGATGTGACGTCTCTTCCCGTTTGCGGTCACGTGACCAGAAGTATGAAATATTTAACTAAAATTTCAAAAAAATAACCACAGACTACTATATTATAATAACTGTCTCTCAATCTGTTACTGACTGAGTTATTTTATCTGTGACTATAACATATACGCGGGAATTTGAATGATTTTTTAAATTAAAATACAAATATAAAATTTTCTAATTATGTATTTAATTAGGTATAATAAACCTTACAGCTAGAATTTAAAAGTGCATATTTTCAAAAATTGTCAACAGCCATATTCAACGAGTTTCCTTATAAAAATGCCAAGTTTTGTATTATTTCATAAATTTTTATCAAGTTTGATTGCAAGTTGTGAAGCCCATTCCAAGAAGCACACGGTCGTTTTGAGGCGGGACGGCGCGGGCAGGAAACTTAATGGTTTTTATTGTAATCACATAATGCTGTTCGCACTTTGAGCTCGCGGTTTATTTGACCTTGTTTTTCACAGTGGGTACCTATTTGCGCATTTATTTTGATTTTTATTGTTTACCGTCTACCGTGTGAAACACTCGTGTAGATTGTTGTTATTGTGGCTTGCTCCAGAAACGTTCTTAAGTCATCCTAATCTTAAAATACCTCACTGTTATTATAAATTCGAAAGTGTATTTGTTTCTTTGTCCTTTCACGGCAAAACAGAGCAACGGATCGTCGTGAGTTTTTTTTGCACAAATATAGTTGGAAATTGTGATATAGGCTACTTTTTATCCCGGAAATCTTTCAAAAATTTTTAGGGGCGAATCCGGCGGAAAAAGCTAGTAAAGTATATTCTGACATTTATATCAATTGCTTGACGGATGCCTTCAGGCCAGCGTGCGTGACGCGGAAATAATATAGGTTCTGGTGGCAACTTGAAAAAAAAATTGTGATGTAGACGAATACATACCTATTTCAATTTGGTTTAAAGCTATCAGCTATAAGCATAGAAATAGACTAGAAATTAAAATTCATAGTAAAAGTGTTGTTATTATACCTCAGTTATGTAGTTGTCTTTTAGCTGAATTAATAATTCAGAATATTTTGTATCCCATCCCATCCCACTAATATTATAAACGCGAAAGTTTGTATGGATGTTTGTATGTTTGTTACTCAATCACTCCAGAACGGCTGAACGTATCTGGATGAAATTTGGCACAGGGATAGATTATAGTCTGGAATAGCACATGGGCTACTTTTTATCCCGGAAAAATGTATGGTTCCCGTGGGATAGATTTGTTTTTGTTTTTTTTGCATAATGGTAGTTTAGGGGTCAGAGAATGACATACTACTTTTTATACCGCGAAAGCGCACGGGCGAGGGGCAAATTACAGCCACGGGATTATTTCTTTTTGGATCTATTTCCACGCGGGTGAAACCGCGGACAGAAGCATGTATAATTATATTGTTTTCTAATCAACTTTCTCAGATTATCATACTAATATATATTTAGGTTTGTTGTTTTGTGACTAATGTCACGTATCGCTCGACCTCGTTTGTGAATCGAAGCCTGCTACTTTGATTTTTTTGCAAAACTGGTTGTTTTGTAATTTCTCAACATTTTTTTTTGGATGTTGAATATATTTTATATTATATTACATTAGAGGGCGCCAGCTAATGAATGAGATTCTCCTTGGAAGTGTAAAAAATCCTACTAAGTGAGTTTAGTAGTAATTTCGATAAAAGATGGCGTCTTATGTATAACACCAACGTCGATCCCTGTTGAATGCATGTCCTAATTCATAGGTATTAGTGATGTGCCGGATACCCGTATCCGTATCCGCGGATATCCGATCCGCGTATCCGTTAGTTTTTGGCGGATCTTTTACGGATCTTTTACCTTATTAATTTTCAATTCATAGATGACATTTTATATATATAGGTGATTAGGTAACAATGACACAGATTATCTCTTTCCAAAGGTCGATGTGCAATATTTACCGCCGCGTACTCTAAGAAAGTTAAGATCCGTATCCGTATTCGCGGATCTTGAGACCAAATATCCGTATTCAGATCCGTAGCCGCGGATATACATTTTCTTGTTTTCATATCACTTTCTTGTCTGAAAATCTCCTGGTCTGGCCGCACCACAGAACCTTCTGCAACATCTCAAAATCGTCAAAATAATCCCAAAAGTATGAAGTGATTAAAGTATGAATAATCCCGTGGCTGTAATTTGCCCCTCCCCCGTCCGCTATCGCGGTATAAAAAGTAGTACATATATGTCATTCTCTGACCCCTAAACTAACACTATGCAAAAGTAACCATAAATTTTTTCGGGATAAAAAGTAGCCTATGTGCTATCTCTGTGCCAAATTTCATCCAGATCCGTTCAGCCGTTAGCCTACATGTGATTCTACTTTTATTCTTTTTTAATAATAATATGCCTAGTGCATTCCCTTGTCAACTTCCCAATCCTGCAATAAAATAATTCCATACATCACTAAATAAAAAAATATTTGCAGCGAGATTTTCAGTCTCGTCAATGACCAAGATTAAATTTTAAGCGAGCATGCATTTAAAGGGTATTTTTACTTGTGAATGGGGTGAGAAAATTCCATACATCACTAAATAAAAAAATATTTGCAGCGAGATTTTCAGTCTCGTCAATGACCAAGATTAAATTTTAAGCGAGCATGCATTTAAAGGGTATTTTTACTTGTGAATGGGGTGAGAATAATTCCATACATCACTAAATAAAAAAATATTTGCAGCGAGATTTTCAGTCTCGTCAATGACCAAGATTAAATTTCAAGCGAGCATGCATTTAAAGGGTATTTTTACTTGTGAATGGGGTGAGGGTGTCACAAATTCATGATCCTCTAAATGTAGGTATTGTCTTAAAAATTACTCTAAATTTAAAGAAAACATAGGTTGAATTTTGCGTAATGCTGTTCTGACGATATCAACAAGAGCGACTTGTAACCTTTGTCGAGCCGGACTTGACCCACTGTGCGTTTGTGCAATTTCTCCAGCCGAACTGGCGATGTCGGTTCCGCGAAGGCGCCTTGGACGGAATTTCCCCGGTGCAACCTGCCTAGAATCCGTGTGTGTGTTGCATAATACGAGCCGTTTTGATAGTATGGCCTCGGTTGTTTTGTTCGAAATCTTTGACATGATGATTTGTTTAGGCATGGCAAGTGGTGTATTTTCTATTCATAGGTGTGTCCTGTCGATCTGTCTGGATGCTTATCCCAGAATAGTCTCAAAAGGTTGAATGAATTTTGATGAAACTTTTAGCGATCATAATCACCTGCTCTTTGTTTTTCATCAACATCTTTAATTTACCATGAAATATGTTTCCTGCATATGGTAGACTAAGCCGGGACTATAAAATAAACAGTTTAATTGTCTCGTTAGATTCAAATATCTACAAATTAGATACTTGACGTTGTCTGAAACTCATCTGATGGATTTGATTGGTTGACACCTTGTTTAACAGGTCAACTACCACGCCGGATGTGAACAATTCGTTGGGTTACAGTAATTGACTTCGATGAATTTGAATCAAGACATTAATTTCTTCAGGTAGACGGGTATCGTTCGATCCCCACATATCATTTCCCAAATGGGGTTTTTTATAAACTGTCTGTACCTACTACCATTCTATCTGAAAATATCTCAACTGAAATGGCCACGAGGAGCTTGTCTTCCACTGGGTCCCCTGGGACCTAGGGTACAATAAAGAATGGAAGGTGAAAGCAAAGTATCGTAGCTTGACGGAACATTTTTCCCCCTTCAGGAAACTGAGAAGAGGACGAAATTTTTCGTTTTTTTCTTTCCTTCTCAAATGCTGTAATACTGAAAGATTTTGTCGTTTTATTGTACTTATTGATAATATTCTCAGAATTAAACTATAAAAGTGATCTATTTTTGTACAGTCCAACTTGAATTAGGTAATCGAATATTCTCAGAAGTAAATTAGTCATCGGAAGTAAACAATTTTAGCATATGATAAGTTTAGTGTAGGTACTATGGCTTCAAGTGAAGTCGACTACCTATTTGTTTTTTTTTGTTTTATAATCATGAGTGTAAATGTACCATCATGAAATTTATACCTTACCGTGTGGCCAGAGTCCAGATACACTGGCAACAATATCTCTCTACATGTAGTCAATTATTATTACATAGTACGCGTGGACACGGCTTGTTTTTTTGACTTGAATAGATATTGAACCTAAAAGTTAGAACTCCCGGTATGTTATCAATTTCAACCAACTCTACTCTAACCAATGCACTATCGACGCTCTGTATATACATATTTATATTGCACTATTTATTCCCCTGAATTCACATATTTATTTCAAATTAGTTCAGTAGTTCCGGCTTTACCTCTTTATAATTTTGGTAAGTAATAGATGGACAATGATTTTGTTTTATTCATTGTAATTCATAAGAATGTCATTTATTTGTTACACTACAGTGACAGACACTCAACCCCATATGTCGTCGAATAAATAAACGCGAAGTCAACTTTACTATGATGTAAAAAGGTTTTCCAGTTAAAAACTTCTGTTTTTGTTTCTTCAGCATATATACGTTTTGATTTCACGCTATTCATTAACACCTGTGCTAAGTGTGAAAATTTACAATTAACCTGGATGTAAATGTCTGCCGTTCAAATGCTCTCGCAAAATACACAGGCTTATGTAGCAAACAACGACAGTGTTAATGTTTTACTAGATTTTAACCGCGGTTTCTTCTGAATATAATTCAACGTTCAACCATCCATCAATGTTCTTAAAACGGCCTACTTTACTGTGCATGGAGTCGAGTGTCCTATACGCATTCTCCCTGTTAAAGTTGTCACTCATTTTCTCAAGTCAGTCACTTTCCTCAGTAGTCCCCTGACCCCTTATATGTGTGAGTCATATTTCTAGGTAATTGTCTTCCTAAGTTGTTCCATTCCTAAACGTTTCACCTTCCGAAGAGATGATTGTATGCGTTTGGTACAGGTATCATCAATCAATCAAGGTTGATTGCTTTCACATTTATTATCTTCATCAGCAAGCAACAGACCTTTTTGTGCGAACTACAATTACACGTTTAAAGGAATTCCCTAACAATATACAACCAGCAAGCATTTGCCTGACTGACCGCACCGTTAATTTAGAATACCACCTTAAGGTAGCGAGCGATGAGTCACTCGCTTGGAATGCTCGACCCCCTAGAATATTATCTTTCTTTGACTTTTTGTCTTTTGATCTTATTGTTAGTGCACCCGTCAATCTCATTTTTGGGCATACATTTTTACACACCTTTGAAGTATATGAAGTAAATTATGGAAAATATTATTTGACACTAATACCATTTCCCATTACTCAAAGGTGCCCAAAGTGTTGAACAGAAAATGCATGGCACGTATGGAGGTTAGCAGGGTTAGGTTAGTGATAGTGATTCTAATCACGCATTAGACTTGGTTGATCAAGTCGATTAAAGATACTCATAGAGCAGGGTATCCTAATTTGGATCAATCAAACATGTATTTTATATAACAAAATAAAATATTTCTTTGTTTTATTACACCAAGGTATTTAATCGAACAATGAACATTAGGTATGTTTAACCTAGCTGCTAAGTCCTTGTTCCGATTATGGTACAAGAATCGTGCCTTTACTCGACCAAGATTACTGACATTTTCCATATTTCCGCCTCGAGTGCCTTATTAAAAGATGTCATATTATATGCTCATGCACGTGCGCTTGCTTATTAATAACAACAGCAGTTGATTTTAAATCTTATTATAAACATTTACGGTTTACAATGACACGAAGCGATGAAACCTTTATTTGTAATATTGCAATAATAAATGTACATTTAGGTGTGTTTGGTGCAATTTGCAATTGAAACGGCGTGTTTTCATTTACATTTATAATTATACAATATTGATAGTTGTTGAGCTCGCTTACGATCATGTTTGGGGTATTGGGTTCTATTGTTGAAAAATATATGACATTAATATTAATCTCTTGGCATTTTGACTTGATTAATTACATAGGATAAAATGATTTAAGACCTTTGTATTTAAAAATACCTTAACCAATTGAGTGAGTGACACAAATCTTCTACCCCTAGATGCAACAAAGCGTATCAATTCAATGGATTGAATAAAAACCGCTCCCGCCTACTATAAAATGTTTGATAGACGGTACAATAAGTCCTTCAAATGCAACAACCAACATTATTTAATGAACCCTCGCCCGTTGGTAAGGTCAAATTATTTGAAGAGATTAATCTCGTAATATATGTGGGTCCAAGATTTCTCGTCACGCTGCATTGTACAACATTAATTTTATATAACGCACAAAGGAGTTTTGTTGCCTCTAATTTTTCATCTGCCCTGTTAACTACCTTATTGTTATTCGAATCATTTGTTTTTTATATTTAAACTTTATAATGTTTTTATTTTCTAATAGTTGTAATGTAACCGAGTATTCCACATAATTCGTTTCATTTAGTTTTTGTTCTATTTTTGTTTTATTAGTAAAAAGTTAAATAAGTTATTAAGTATTATTTTCAGAAATGACCTTAGTTGTGTGTTGAGACCAATTTGCTTGAACAACTCAAGGCTTTTTCGAGTGTAATGCACTCGTAAACGTTTATAACCCCTGCCACAATTTAACATCAATGTTATTTAAAACATTTTTTTCGAGATACACAGCTCAAGCTTTAGTGTCGTTGCTTTTATAGGCGTGCTATATTTCACCTTTACGACATTTCGTTGCATTTCGGAGAAGTCAGTTTACTAAAGCAATACTGGTTTTCACGCTGTAAAATACGTAACTTGACATTACTTGATGATCAGTGAAAATGCAGAGTTCATTACTGACAAATGAGAACGTCTATCATAAAATTCATAAATTTTATATCTGAAGTATAAACTGAGATATTGTTGTATGATAATTATTATTAAATGAAAGCTTCCTACATTATTGGGTTCATTTTAGACAACTTTGACTAGCTTCTTCTTTTATTAATTGAAATATGTTTGATTTTTCAGTTAAGTTGTGCCTACTTGTTAAATATAGAATCCATGAGCATTCGGTATGTATTCTTTCTTCAATGTAACCAGATAAAAATTAATGATATATACAGCTTATTCTTCCTAAACTATCGGTTCATGTTTTATTCTGTCAAACACATTTTATTAATATGTTTACTTGTACTTAGTACATTGAACCTCGTGTGAGGTGATCAAACTTTGTACTGTCCTCGTTCGTTTATCCGTTGTGCATTGTGTGCGAGTTTAAATTTTTGATTGATACTTAGCGAATTTCTGTTGTGGTTTCGAAACGTTTTGCATACAAAGTGTCTGAGAATATTTGCAGATTTTTTACCAGCAGCTATACTAAGCTGTATAAGTATTGGTAAAAGCTGACGCAATCCAGGAATTGATTTAAGTTGCTTTAATATACGAGTAATATTATGTATCTAATAGTCATTTTATGGCTGTGTGCATCATAAAGTCATGAACATTAGTGTTCCCTCATTTGAATGTGTTTAAAATGCGGGCGTTCTTTATCGTTGTGAAAGCATTAAACACAATTAATGTTTTGATTGCCTGCCTAAAGGACCTGCGATTGATAACCTTTTTTAATTATATTCCTTTATATTTTCAGAATTGGCAATAATTAGTTTTAGCCTGGCCTCTAAACATTTTAGTTCTTTTTAATTTTGGGATATTTGAAATTAAATCTTCCACGTCAAAGAACACCGCTGCATTTCTATTTTTTAGAAGAATCAGTATTCCAACTTATTCTAATTACAATACAGCGATGCAATACAGTTTATTTTAGGAGAATTCGCAGACGTCGGAAGTTTAGCAATTTGCCTTTGATATCTCTGGTTGCTGACGTCAGCGATATTTCGACACCGCCTTCATAGGTGGCCGCTGTGGTCCGCACGTTCGCACTAATTCAATTATTCCGTTTATGTAGCGAACGGATCGCGTTGCATATTTAATTTACTTCGCCTCACCTCCGTACCAATTAGGAGGACACTAAAAAGGCTCGCTCGATTCTGTTTATTGTTGCGCCCGGGGCTGCGTTCCGATTTCACAACAGCTCGGCGTCGAGTTCCTAGTATTTTTGGGGTGCGAAAGACCGGCTAAATATTGCACGCGCGGTGCATTGTGCGAATAGGGATGTGAACGTTCATTGTCTGCATCTACTATCGATATTGAAATAAGAATATGTGCTCACCTTCTTCTCTATGGCGCCAACATATTCACATATAGAAACAATGGATTATGAATAAATATTTCTAATCATATTTTAATTGAAGTGGCAAACAGACGATTGCTTTTTAATTATATCTTTCTAAACGTCACTGATATAACATCGATCGTAATGTACTTGAGAGACGATTATATTGGAGATAGGCTGATGCAATTTCCTAAGGACTAAGGTCAAAAGTTGCTATCATGCTGCTCATTTTTCTTGATTTATACTGAGGACTAGCACATCTAAAGTTACTTTTTTATTTTTGGCTGAGGGGTTGAAAATTCGATATCGATATTTTGTAATTTATCGATAATTTTTTTTGAAGCTCAGGGCGACACAGAAGGCTAGACATCAGGCAGCCCCAACGTGGCGGGTGCCTGGCTATCCGGGCGGGGCGTAGGCGTCGCCGGGGGGCGTCGCGCCTGCCTTATCAGCCGCCCGGCCTCTCGACTCGAACCTCGCACCTCATTCTACGTTCGACCACCGTCAGTTACGCGCGTATCGTCACGAGCCCCAACAAAACCTTTTGTCCGAAGCATAATATTTACACGCGTCGCGTAGTTTCCGAGGGGTTTTCCGCCGCGCCGCTTGGCATGACCGACATCTGTCAGTTTGTTTTCATAGTGAGCACGCGCGAGTTCAAGTTCCGACGAGTTCTGTGTTGGTTCTGTTGTATTGAAGCGGTTAATCAGATACTTGTGAAGTGTATATTGGATTACAGTTCATTACTGGATAATTTGTGGTGAGTTTAGTTGTGGTGTATTTTTTGATCTGTATCATTGTTTATAACAATTTGGTACACCTCTAAATATGTATTTTCATTTTGGTATCAGACATCAGTTATTTTCCATTTACACGTTTGGATTTTTTTTATGTTTTTCAAAGCATCCTCTTGGTAAAATTATTAACTTTTATATAATATTTTAAAATGTTGTGACTAGACATTTCTATTTTATCTCCATAATCTTAAATATTCATTGCACAACATTTCATCAGTTCCCCCTTTAGGTATATTATAAATTATCAATATCATTTGCGAAATGCAACCATATCCAATCTCTATATTAAACATTTCAGGTTTTCTTAATGTTCATTACGAACATAATGTGAACTGAACGTTTAGAAGAATAAAAATCAAATTTAAAGGATGCCGGCAAACGTCATGTTATGTACTGTCTAGCTAGGTTACGATAGTATGGTCTTTATTTACGAGTTGACGTCCGTGCATGTGACAGCCTAATCTATCTTTATCATTTTCCAGTGCTACTGAAATCTGTCGCTTTGTTGGTTTGGTATAACTTGTGTCAACATTGGCTGCAGACTGCAGTTGGGATTAATAGGGTCTCTGGCCGAATTGTAAATTGAGAATTGGAAAAAACACTGGGGTTTTGTTGGTAGGCTTGGAAGCACGTGTGAGTGAAGCTCTCCGTGTCATGTCATCGCTCGCGGCCAGTTGAACGAACCCCGCGTCGACGACGACGTCAACCTTGCCATAATCGCGATTATTTGCATCACCATTGTACACCGGCTAAGGTATAACACGCCTCTAATTATTTTCTGTCGGTGGACAAATTGTTTCCAGAAACACATTGCCAATGACCTCTGAACATTTGTTTTGATCATCTAATCATGAGCGTGCGTATGTGCGTATTATCTTTTTATTTATTGATATCCAACTCAACAATCTTGAGTTTATTAAAAAAAATCTCTATCTTTGGATTCTTCAACTCATTATTAATTCAATATTTACTTCCTACATAATCAATCTTGCTTTAATTTCTCATATCTTTATCCAGCTTCGCGTAATTATTTTTAGATTCTTTGTCAACGTTTCTACAAAACTCATGATGTTATTAGTAGTAAGTGCAAAATGTTTTATCGGTATGGACTTCACTTTTCAGACGTTTCGAAACTGCTTTTGTTTGTTTTGACGTTTACTATCGATGGCATGTCCGCATGATAAGAGGACAATGTTATTTTATTGGTCGCGCCTCTGTTATCGTACCTACCTAACGTTTTGATAAAATTGTTGCGGAGTACCTTTCCATGTCACTATCTAGGTATGGGTTACCATTGTTAACAATAATAACGATTAAAAAACCTTTTTGTGTTCTATTTTTTGCAAGTTCTTTTTGTTGTGTTGCAATCGCAAAAATCAGCGTGTCAGATGTCGTAAACAACATTTTGATATATAGTTTTTATTCTGTTTTACTATGTGATATGAATACTAATGGTAGCTGTGGTGTTTGATATTCGAATTGTGTTCGGAGTTTCGGATAAAGTTACTTTACTTTTTTTACAAGTATTTTATTATTAGTGCTTGTTGTATGATTGCAGGAAGACATTTCGTTTTATTAGGTATTCTGTGGTTTTATATGAACTTGAGTATGGTATGGCTAATATTTTTAAATACGTTACAAGAACCACTAATACTGTTCATGGTAGAATTCCCCTCAAAGACACTGTAAAAGTTATCCATTAACATTTATTCAATATGCACTTTATTCCGTAAAGTATAAAGTCTAGAATTAGTTTAAAGAATTGACAATATTGTGCAATTAGTTGTGTTGTGTGGTCTGAACGCAGTTCCTTGGGCAGATCGCCAAGGGGCCGATTGCCAATCGCATCGGGAAGCTCATTACCTTGTTTACATTTAAATTGTAATGAAGTCCCTTTGAATTTTACGTATATTCTCAAAAATGAGCCTATAATTATTTTAGGGGATTTTATTATACATAAGTATATGTTATTAGGGGATGATTTACAGAAAATGAAGATGCGCTAATTATTAATATTCATAAAACTCGACGCATTATTGCAAAATGCTTTTTGATAAATCGTGTTTGCCGACCGCTTCTTGGAAACCATTTGGAAACAGACGTTGGAGCGAGATAAGCCTGGTGTCGGCGACAAAACGTTGATTCGGATGCCCGTTATCTACTTGATAATGGGTGTCCGCGACAGGATTTTCAACTCTCACTTGTTATTTAGGTCAAAACTGATAAAATATAGCTCTGTCTGTACCTTTGATATCAAATCAAGTGACCAATATCCTTATGGAATTATCCTTTTCGTTCGAGTTTGCCATGCCTGTCTCGGGCTGGTTTTTTACATCACCTTTTAGGCAATACATTTTCTACAAGTTAAACATTTTAATAGTGGTGGAAGACGTAACCAAGCCAATGTTTAAACCACTAGATTAGGCAGACCTATCTTGAGCGATACAAATATTGAAATACTATTAGGCAACTGACTGAGAAACAAATATTGGTGCACAGGGTTTTTCCATTATATATATCTGTGGACTTTAGATTACAGGTATAGTGGTTTTTAAATTGACAAGTTAATGGTTGGGCCGCACCCGTTGATAAAGGGAACAAAAAATGTTAACAACAACACAATTTACAAAACACTTGAGACATGTTATAATCTATAGGGATATTTTTTCTAGCACATTTGTACTGTTGACATTTTAAATGATGTTTGTATATTTTTGCTATTATTTAAGTGCTTTCTCTCAAAGTTTGTGAAGTTCTTCTCTGCCTGGAACGTTTTCTAGCTCAGTCGCTAATTAATTAGACAGACTGTGGCCACCTTTGCTTGGATCCATCAAGAATAGTTTGACCTTTGAGCTAAAAGCTAAAATGTATTCTTTGTCTATATAATCCACATTAAGTTCCAATTTTAATTGTTGTTATCGCAGAGTAACACGCCTGTCTTCCTTATAAAGAAGTCGTATCACTAAAACAACCTTATTAGTCACATTAATATAGGTGATATGGTATTTATTTC
This sequence comes from Nemapogon koenigi, assembly GCA_963924495.1. Taxonomy (NCBI): domain Eukaryota; kingdom Metazoa; phylum Arthropoda; class Insecta; order Lepidoptera; family Tineidae; genus Nemapogon; species Nemapogon koenigi. The sequence continues at coordinate 7,449,460 of OZ004647.1, read as the reverse complement.
TTTGTTCAGTACTAACTGTAACAGTTCATTGTTAGCTAGCCAACTATTTACGTAGTTGGTAAGGATCCCGTAAAGGGAGGTCGTCAAGGTATTCAAAGGAAATTTGCATAAGTGCCGCCAAAGACCGCACTCGCGAACAATAGCTTTGTCCGTCTGTCTGTCCGTCTGCCTGTCGCCGACGTTTCAAATAATAACTGTTGCATATTCTGCGCAGTAGTTTTCACAGTAGGAATTGTTTTTATGCTTTTTTAATGTGGGTTCATTAATTTCATTGCGAACTGTTAGTCCCGTGACATTCTATGTTAAAAATCCTAAAACGACATTCGACGTGCGGGTATTAATCTTATCATAGATTTGTTTGCGTTCCATACGGTATCATGGTTTGAGGACAAAACTAAGTTTAAAGAAAATCAAAACAAGAAACGTATGCTAGGTTTGTATTTTTCCACGATTCGCTTGAAAGAACCAAGGTTAGCACTTTGTAGGAACAAGGAAATACATTGGGAGATCGTTCCCACTTCTTATTTGGCTTGGGCTTATATTGTTTTTACTCCAATTTCACGCACTTTTATATTAAGTAATTATCTAAGTCGTCGCCGTTAATTCATCGTAATCCTCTCTCAAGTCGAACATGGTCAGATGGCCATATAAGGTTGAATCGATTCGTGCAAAGTTCAAAGGCTCGTACTTTGTGTTTGGAGATCATGAGGCCGGGTTGACGGAGTGTGGGCGACGCAATTAAAACATTGAAGCAAGAAAACATGCGTGGGCGCCGCGGAATGAAGGCCAATGTGAGGATATGCCTTGTTTGCTTTATCGGTGTGTATGCAACTTCGTGCATGCTTTTTAGCTAATACTTTCGGTTTGGATTGAATTCAGTTATTGACCAATTTCTGTTTCTCTTCTTTCTTCAGCGGTTCTTTATCATTGTCATCTTTTCAATTTAAATACAGGTCCTATCGTAATAGAAATTGATCCCGTAAAAACATACCGTTACAACCTGACCTAACCAGATATAGGTATATTGCCATATTATTAATATATATTGCCGTTTTCTGATATGACAAGTATGTTATGCGAATCAACAAGTGGGCACTTTTAGGTTTTATACGTGTTCTGATTAGGATACCGCTTGTATAAAACTGCGACAGAGGTACCTATTTCGAGCTAATCTAAGCGAGATAATGCACATACTTTACTAAGCATAACCGGCACAAATTACATTGTCATTTCGATTACATTGCGGTAATTTAACTTAGTGGCACATTCTAACTGGTCGCGTAACACATCTCTTTGTTCTGCCGCGCAGCTGTCATTGTTTCTTATCGCGCTAATAAAAACCGCCTCACTTGCATAGATTTTAACTACATGACACACACATATGGCACCAGATAACCTATTTAATGCCTATTACAATCGATATTGTGGTTTTATTATTTTGCTTGTAATGAGATTGAATAAACAAGGTCCTAATCCTTACTCGAGTCAAAAGAGTTAATCACTGGACTTCTCGTGTTTCGGGTCTATGTACTTCTATGATATATCCAAGATAAGAAGACTGGGCTCGCCACCTGTTCTGTTTAAAAAACTCGCTAAATGTGGAATTTTTTATCAGTATCTCGACAGAAAGGTCTGGAATTTCCTATTTAGTTTAACAATGTTCTTTTTGTAATGGCAAATGAGTCAACGCCGAAAAAAGTGAAAGTTTGGAATTTGAAAACGGAAGGCTTCAAAAGTTGCATTGAAGTCAAGCCTTAAGTTATTTTTTTGGTTTATTACCAGTAATATTTATTACATTATACCTTTACGTATTTTGAGTCTGCCTACTATTATGAAATCTATGTTTTCGTTAAACCTGTTGTTAGGCACAACATAGTATTTAATATATTATTATAATAATAGTAACAAAATATGATAAAATCCTAATTTAAATTGGAAAATATTGGCATATTATTACAACACAAAAACTTCAAAAATATATCAATTTAGTAGTTAATGTAACGTGAATGATTCCCCAAAAGTTTTGTTAAGTTACCTAGCTAACAACCAAAATAAAAAGAGCGATGCCCAAAAAAACTGTAATTTGTTTTCCCCCGTGCGACCAATGCCATGCGCCGGCGCCGCACCGAATGGAATGCTCGCGATTTCCGGAGAACTTCCGTTCGCGAATCTTGTCCCGGCTTTACAATCTTAACTAAGTGTAATAACTATGATAAGATATTAACTTTGTCTTTTTTCTGTTTCGTTGACTTGACATTATTGGCTTAAATTGGTGAAAGTAATCGTATTGTTGCTTCTCTTTTGAAATATTTTAGACTAACGATTAGAAGTTAAGGCTCGTGGCATGCAGTAATCCGTATTTTCAACTCTACTACTTACAGAAGAAATTGATAGAATCAGTAAAGTCTCTACAAAATCATTATAACTAGGTAAATTATTTAAAAAGTTTGTTATGAATTCAATCACGCCACGATTGGCTGGATTTGAAATAGTTATTTGTTCAACAAGTGAGCAAAGTTATTTTTTCTCAGAGTGCTGACTTTAAATCACGATCTGGCGAAGTCGTCTTCTAATATAGACTACTGAACACAGTGATTTAAAGGGACGAGACATAAAAAAATTTGCTCTCGTGTTAAACATACAACTTTTCACCTCTACCAGCGAGAAAAGTTTTATAGGTTATATGTAAGAAAAACAATTAAGACAAAGCAAAAAGTGATTTTGCTGCGATATTTTACGCGCCAGAAGCGCCCTTTTCGTGCTGGAGAGGTGAAAAAATATTTTTTACACAAAGCAAAAGCTTGTAGAATAATATCTTCATTAGAAGCTAGATATTTCGCTCGCAACTTCTCGCTTTGCGGATTTATACGTGGTATTCTTTCAATATTCTTTGTTCCTACGATGAGGAAATAGCACAAGTGAAATTTTCACCTAGAGCTAGAGCGTCACGAGTCGTCGCGCGTCTGATTCATAACCAGCGTGAATCATGCCTAGTGTAATCGAGTTTTTGAATCGGCCGCGAACCCAGTGTAAATAATGTGTCGCGTGTGTAGAGAGCGGGTGAGTCACGCGGGTTTTCCGCGAACAAGACGCCGCCAGAGTTTTCATGACGGAGGTCGCTTTCTGTTTCAAGGGACCACCCGTTATTCTCCCACATGGGTATAATGTTCATTATTTTGATATCAACAATTCATAATTTTGTTTCTATATCGTGAACATCATCTTTATATTCGAGTATTGTGTCATTCGATGTCTGTTCGATTCCATGCTATTGCAATTAATATTCAGTAATCTTAATTATCTTAATTACCGATCACTCCTTAACGACCTGAACATTTTTTTAACAAAGCTTGATGTTTAATTTCCAAAACTCAATATTTCACAACAAATAATACAACAAATAAAAGCAAAGTAAACTGTATATTTTATCCACACATATTTATAAAACCAAAAACTACTATATACCCAACTTCTAACAAAACAATAATTTTTTAATACATTCTATCGACTAAACCTTATTTACTGCCTAAACATACCGCCCACCAAGGACCACTGTCCTTCCAGCCGCCCACCATGCAGCAATGGTCAAATTAACTTCAAGTTAACTAACCAAACTACTAACATATAAAATCCAATTAACCTTAATCAACAATAACATTATAAACTCATTGTCCGATTGTCTTTTGCCAAAACTGAAACTTTCACCGAATACAATCTTAGTAAATTGGAATTTTCTTGGATTCCACATACGACCATTTATCAGAATCAAACGTTATCCCTCTACCTCTATCAGACTCTACCAGATAATATCCATCCAAGACAAGTATTTTGAGCCACCAGACCGCCCAATTGATCTTTAATTATGCCATTTTTTAATATTTGACCGTACACCTCCGTGCCTAACAACATGTCTATTTTATTCGGTGTGTGATACTCTGAGTTGGCCAAAGTAATAGCTCCTATATTTGGCCGGTCCCCCAATGATACCCATTTTTTCGGAAGTGGGGCAGTTAGTTTTCTTAGCACATACGCTCGTACAGGAATAATGCACCCAGGATCTGTACGAGACTGTATTTTTACATCTACTATAAACCTCGACGTCATCGCTCTATCTCCTCCAAGCACTGAAACCACACTTTTTACTGGTATCTTCGTAAGCCCCAGTAGTCGCGTTGCAGACTCCGTAATAAACGAAGCCTGTGACCCCTGATCCAATAAAGCCCTAACAAGCTGTTTCCCTTCTGTTGATGATTCTGCTTCTACTACAGCTGTGGGTAATAGAACGTTAAACAATCTTTTTCTACAAATTCTTTGCAATTGTACAAATTATGTGACCCCGAACAAAATGGACACGTCAATATGTTTTCGTTGACATAAAAAGATCTTGTACTTGTTACATTATTAGACCTCACTGGTGCATTTGATTTAAATTCTACAGCTTCCAATATAGCAAAGACCCCTCGTTTTTACAAACCTATGACGTGTTAAACAATCTTTTTCTACAAATTCTTTGCAATTGTACAAATTATGTGACCCCGAACAAAATGGACACGTCAAACTAGGAAGCTCGTCAGCGGAATCACATATTTTATGTTCCCATTGACTACGTGATTCGAAGTCCAGCTTACATGAAACCATATAAATAATAATTACATCCCAAGACTTAATCTCTATTCCAATGTTTGATAAAGCATTTAAACATTCCATCCAAAATTTCTTTTATGCCACTAGCTGATTCCGACATCAATATTTTTTGACCCATGAGGCGCTTCAAGATGCAATTGGAGATATATTTCTTATTATTATATCGACTCTCCAATAGTTTCCAACACTGCTGGTAGTTACCCTCAGTAATGAGTATGTGCCTCAGCAGTTGTTCAGCTTCATCTTTAAGGTGAGTCTTTAGATAATGTAATTTTTGTACATCATCTAACGAGTGATTTTCATGGATTAAAGATGTAAATAAATCTCTAAAGGTCACCCACTCCATATATTTACCAGAAAAGAAAGGAATGGTAATTCGGGGTAACTTCACAGCGCTACAAGATCCTCTATCCATTTCTTCGTGCAGTTTATTTCTGCTCTGTTCTATTATTTTGAATTTTGCCAGACCCTCACGCAGTTCACATTTATAATCCACATATTGTTCCTCGATCACCTGATAAATATCTTCCGTGAAATATGATAATTTTTCTTTGTCAAGGATCTCTGTTACTATAATCGCATCATGATTAGCATTAAACTCTGCCCAATATTGTTCCAAGATTTCCAATCTAGTAGCTATATATGTCTCAGATATGCGGGACTTAGGTGATTTTCTAAAATTTATTATCGATTTATAAATTTTGTCTCTAATGTTTTCTTGGAGCTTCAACAGTTTTTCCATTTTGACTTAGTACTGTTAGATAAATTCTGATATCGAAAATTTCTAAGTGTTTTTGATTTATTTGAAATTCGGGCATAGGTTCCCCGTCTCAACACTTTTTCTGAAATTATTTTAACTCCCAATTAGACACTTGTAAATATTTACTATAAACTTAAATGTACTCACATTTTTTGTCACTACTTCACTGTATTTCTACCACTTCTGGTATCTCTCACTAGTGTCTCGTTTGTGTGGAACTTCAGAAACCGCCGGCACCATCCGTTGCAATCCACTCGTAGCTCAGCAATTAGCCAATTCACAATTTATCCGGCTCGAAGGACCATGTTTAATTTCCAAAACTCAATATTTCACAACAAATAATACAACAAATAAAAACAAAGTAAACTGTATATTTTATCCACACATATTTATAAAACCAAAAACTACTATATACCCAACTTCTAACAAAACAATAATTCTTTAATACATCTAGTAGCGCCTTCTATCGTCTAAACCTTATTTACTGCCTAAACACTTAGTAAATTATAGCAAACGCTTAATGAAGCTTTTTTTAAATCTGTCTTTTTCGATACATTATAAAATTAGCTATACCTATAACGGTGCCTACTATGTTAACATGCTACGAGAATATCTAGTTGTCTTGGTAAACAAAATAATTATGGAATTTGATCATGAAACTCGACGCGGAATTCCAAAGGCATTTAAAGAAGTGTGATTATGGTGTGTTTCAAGTTTAGCAAATTGTATGAGTGATGTACCACATTCATTTATAAATCCATTCAAATGTCAGCAAGTTCAGTAGCAGGCCTGCTAAATTTTGCTGAACTTCTTGGTCTATCTAAAAATCTTTTTTTTTCAAATTGTGATCCACACGCATATCCACTACCAGCTAGATCAGTAAACAGTACCTTAAGTGCATCTCGGTTACCGCTCACAGCAATAAAGTCGTTTTAAAGTCTCGTAAACGATGCGCCTGGCACGGTGCCAACGTTCGATTTATTTTATTTAGTTAGCTATTCCCCCAACGGCGGTCAATGTCGCGACAGCCGACAGGCGCCGCGGGTGAAGTGCCCATGTGTTAACGTGCAAACTTTATAATTAGTGTCTCTTGAAAGGGGTTTGAAGTAGGAGTTTTGTATCATTTTCCTTAAGCATTAAGACCGTTGGATGGCAACGTCTAATACAAACTTCTTCTCTGGCTGTATATTATGTACGATATCACTTGAAGTCAGACCATCTTACGCTGTTTTAATATCTTCATTTAAGTCATCTTTAATGCCTTAGCTCCAAGTCGAGGGGGTTCTTCACAAACCTTAACCAGACAGAAGTGAAAACTGTATATAACGTATATTAACGCCATCTAGCGAGCATTTCACATATAAATGTATCTGTCATTGATAGTACGGTCCAGCCTGGTCCAGATCAGCGGATAGATGGAGCTGCTAGCTGTTCCATGGACTTTGTTGTTCTAAGAGACCATAGCATAGATTAAATAATAAACCATAGCATGTCGGTGACGCGAACCCTTACAATTTTCCCCTAACAAAAATCGCTCAACACGCCTAAAGAAGTTTTCACTTCAAACATCTCATCTCAACATCGTATTTCTATCTCGCTTTCTACCAATCTTATTGTCTCTATTTATCGTCACGCCTTTCATCCCAAGAGGGGTAGGCAGAGACAATCGAATGCCATTTGCTACGATCCTGACATACCTCTTTCGCTTCTTTTATATTCATCATACCTTTCATACGTCTCGGCGATTGTGTGTACTTTTAATATTGCCTTCGATCAATAATTTTTTTAAATGTTCAATAAAAGTACACCTAGGTCGTTTTCTGCCAGCATTTCCTTTCACTTCAGCCATATAAACCTTTTCAGTCAATCTTTCATCCTTCATTCTTTCAACGTGTCCAAACCAGCGTAGACTACTTTTCTTCATTTTAGTCACAACATCATCTTTCACTCCGCATTCTTCTCTAATGACATCGTTCCGGATGCGGTCAATACGTTTTATATCACACATTCTACGTAAAGACCGCATTTCTACTGCAATTATCTTACTTTCATTCATGCTTCTTATTCCATACCCAAGTCTCACTTCCAAAAGTAAGTGGTGGAATTAAAACAGAGTACTGTCTAGTGTCTACATTTCATTTCATACCATTTCGAATATTCATAAGAATTCATACTAACTCAAGAGTTTTTTAAATAAAACTTATTCCGTCGACTTCGTGTTTTCAATGGGTACCCCATGCTAAATAATCTTTTAAAGTTCTAAACGACAAGGTTTTTATCTGTGATTTGTGTGTAGTAGCTACTATGCATACCACTTTTGAGTGCGCTCTGTGTTAGTTAATTTACAATAAATAATACGCTCTTAAAATACCACACGAGGATAATGGGTGGGTCTTGTTTACTTAACTATAGAGCCCTTTACAACACTAATGATTAGTTAATGAAGAAAAACCTTTAGTGATCGCCACTTCGTTGTCAGCGTTGCCAGACGTCCTGTTTTGTTTGTAGCTTTTGTCTTTTTATTGAAGCAAAAGGCGGCAAAAAAGTATTTAAAAATTGCCTTTAAAAAAAAAATGTACCGACTTCAAAAATTATGCACTGAAAAGCAACGAAAGCAAATGCACTAAAAATAAATGCAATAAAAAAAATACTTATCAAATCGCTTCAAGAGTGCCTATAAAATTTGAAGAGTTCTCGATTTCTTCAGGATCCCATCAACAGATCCTGACCTGATGACCATGGGACCACCTGCAAAGTATACCCTTTTAAACTAAAAAAAAATTCCAAATCGGTCCAGGCGTTTTCAAGTAATCGGGGAACATACATAAAAAAATATTTCGACGAATTTAGAACCACCTCCTTGTTTGAAGTCGGTTAAAAATAGATTATGCTTGCTAGAAGTTGACTTTCAGAAAATATCTATGCATGTGCCATTAAGTTTGCCGTGGCACCATCTCCAAGGGTAGGCGTTGTTTGGCCAGCTTCGTTGAAGTATCCTAGAAATTAGATTAAAAATCCACTGGAAATCACGAGAACGGCAAAAGTTATTAATTTAGTTAAATAAAAAAAAAATCTATGTTAAAAAATAACTATGTATTTTCCAAAAAAATATCTGGCATCACTGCGCTGCATCATTATAAGCTACCTGTTCATACAAAGGTATAAATATATTTAGCTTATCAAGTAGTCAACCTTTCTATAACGTTTTCCTTCAATGTAATGTGACAGTGTTATTATCGGTAGATCCGTGTATTCAAGGTTTTTCGACTTCTGACGAAAATACATAGTTGAAATAATGGAACTTTGTTCTAATTTCGTGTTTTAAATGATAAGACGTCCTTAACGGTCGATATTACCTCAACCTCACATTGCTGTATTGACAATACTTTACCATTCTTTAATAATGGATATAATACTAAGCATTATATTATTATGGACCAAAACGCAATTCCTTGAAATTTTCTCGATAGAAAAAAAAACCAAAGGTACCTCTAAAATTATAAATAAACGGCTGGCATTGCGTAAGGACTTTACGCAAGAGTACGCAATTTTAAATAATACCTAAACCTGTATGCGAAGAAACTAAATATAACTTTATCTTTTTATCAACTAAGACCAAATTTGCTGAAAACTCTTGCATCAAGATATTCAAGATGGTAGGAGTTAGTTTACCCCAATGGGAATGGGCGTATAAATATGACTCTGGGTCTTTTATCTTAAAAACCCTTAAAGATTCAGAGAAAGTTTTATCAAATAATCTTAGTTAGTGGTATTACTGTTGGAAGTTACAATCATACCCTTCAATTCAATTCTATTAATTTATTTTATATATTTACTGGGATTTAGAATAAAAATCCCACTAGCATTTCCTCTAGGTCTAGTTACAATGTTTATTTACCTAAGTTGTTAATGATGGCAATTAGAACTTTGTTAATGAGGTTGCCCACACAATTCTCTCGTTTGTAATGTGCTCCTAAGTTATTCTTTGTTGGGTCAACGCATATTATGCTTGCTTGTAATAATCTCAGGAATTCCCCACTTTTCAATGACTTCTTTATATTTACACGCATTATTTTTTGTTAGCATCGTGAGAAACGCTAGCGTCTGAGGTGAGATATTTGCTGTTAGAAAATAAAATCTAAATATATAAAACTGTCGTGTCGCTGACTGAAAATCAACGCAGCCTGAACTACTGAAGATGTAAATATGAAAATGGGAAGGCATATTCCTTAGGGGGTGAAGAGGTGCATTAAGAAAGCATTTTTCAAAAATCAACCCCCTAAAGGGTACGACTTCGCGGGCAACTGCTAGTTTGTAATATTATGCGCTCATTAGGTTTCTAGATTTTATAACATTGTATCTATTATATATATAATCGAAGAGTATCCATCTCTGATTTCAAAATTATTTCTACCAATAGGTAAATGTGGCTGTCTGGATTCATTTCTTATATGTACCTGAAATATTTTACATGGAAACGCTTAATTATTATTATGATTGCAATAAATATACGCTAGCAGAGGCCATTGGCAAAACATAATAAATATGTTTATGTGTTATTGTAATTGATGTACAATTTAAATTATCCTACTCTTCAGTTCTGAAAATTCTTGGAAAATATAACTGCAAGATTTCGATTTTAAAACGAGAAATTTCTGAGGCTGTGTGTGGTCTAAAATGATAACCTACTAACTTTTTGTTTTCGTTATTGATTTGCCATGTATTATTAAAATTAAGTCACGTAGTGTTTGTAAGATTTATAGTGCATTCTTGATGAAGTCGCCACCTATCCTGTTTAATATGGATAACTTGCTATATGTAGACATTGATACCAGTCCTCGACGTTGGACAAAGACACTGCGCTGTCTATTAATAAAATAATTACTGTGATTTATTTAATTAACTTATGTTAATAATTGTATAATTAAAAATAAAATGTTTTATTACTTTAAGTTTAAATGCTTTATATTGAATGAGTAAACTAAAGTATTTTAATTAAATTTATCCAATTAAATGTCTAATAATTGTGAACTTTGATTTATCAATTGTCACTTTTATTATAATATAGCACTTTTATTATTATAATCTATTAGAGACAGATATATGATAGAGCAAACTTTTTTTAAAAATCATTTTTTCTACACAATACTTTCCTACAACATTTTGTTAGGTATATCTCTGACGGATTAGGCAGCATACGCCATGAAAACTCGCTGGGGTTAACTTTTTTCCCGATTCACTTGTACTGTTAATGCTCAGCTCGTAAACATGATAGGTCCATGTTTAATACTTGTAAACCTTCCCAGTGAATCAACCTATCTAAAAACCGCAACAAAATCCGTTGAGTAGTTTTTGCGTGAAAGGTCACACAAAGCGTAGGTAATTTATTATGTCCACACGTGATGTTGCAAATGTTACATTTACGTTGATTTACATTTTATCTTGCCGTTGCCAACATTCCATCCTTTACACGGATAACTTTTCTACGTTAATAATTTATATCCACTCACTAATAATTACAAACTAGAATATGAGGTATATTCTAGCTAGCTTTCCACCCTGGCTTCGCCTGAAGAAAATTATGAAATGTGACATTAAACATTTTTTTTTCTTCACGGGTTGCCTTACAGCTCCCTAAACCGGGTCTCAGGGTACCTAGCAGAAGATCAAGTCTTCCTCTTTTAGACGATGGTTTTGGTACATGGCCCACTCGGCCACCGACGCACTGACATAAAAATGTATCCCTCAGAATTTCCTGATGTAATTCTCCGGCCTTTCAACAAACCTTTTTAGTCACAACAACATCTTTCACTCTGCATTTTTCGGCGACCGCATCCGGAACGATGTCATTAGAGAAGATAATAAAAAATAATCTAAATAAAACTGTGACAACCCGCAAAATTAGTTGTAAAATAATACCATTGCCAAGAGTTCATTTTTAGGGAGAATTTACTCCTTTTGACATTGACTTCTGTTTTTTAGTTCACTGCCAATTTTGATTGTAGGTATAGAAGATAGAAGCAAGAAAAGTTTTTCAGCATCGTGGCTGTTATTGCAGAAAAAATCATACACATTGGTATTGAAAATGATTAGGGACTACCTTTCCGCCCTCGGCTTCGCCTGTGAATATTTTCGAACTAAATAAAATATAGTCTATAATATAAATAATAGCAGTCTGAGATAATGTAGCATACTATTCGTGAAATAATTTTTAGAATCGGTTAGGTAGTTTGAGAGATTACGCCCTTCATTCAAACTTACAATCTTTACCTCTTTATAATATTAGTATATAACTACCGACTAACTTTTATAAATATAGTCGGCGATTGGTAGGCAAATGGTTGTCAATGAATCAGTACTTGTTAAAGGATCTATCGACCGAATAGTCGGCAAATAGTCAAATTTGAGGCCGATTAGTTGTTACTGTTGTTAGTCGGCTAGTCGGCCAAATCCATCACATCCATCGGTAGATCACTAATATTTATGTTGTCATTGCAGAATATTGGTATTGAAAATTATCTTTCTTTTGTAGAAAATTGATAAAAAAATATAGCGGAAAATGCCTCATATCACTTGTTCTCGTTACTAATATGGTGTGGTGTAGCTAAATATTTACTTTAAATACATAAGGAAAACGTGCGCTTTTCAAATGTATTTTGATATCTCCTGTGTGCTTCAAAAGGTGTGACCCGGATTTATTTAAAAAATAATAATTATAGAGGTACCTAAATAATGAAATTTAAAAAAAACCAGCCAAGTGCGACAATACAATATTTAACACTACATATTTTTTTAAATACATGTTTAGTAAAACAATTAGCGAGACTCCGACTCACACTTGGCCGGTTTTTATTATTTGTTGTTTTACTTAAGAGTACGCATTATAGTTATAGTAGTTAGACGTTTGTATGTATTGCCATTATTGCCTTTATGCACACTCTGTAAAATCTCATATTACGGTTCAAAAGATAAAGACGGACGGACAGCGGAGCCTTAGTAATAGGTCATCCTTTTGACACGGAACCGTAAAAATAAACCTGTTACCCTTTCAATGTGACATAGGTCAAGCGTCTCAAATGAATATGAAACTGCAATATAGGAGCGTTGACTTTACAGGAAAATATTACAATATCCTCGGGATTTCCCCTCTACCACAATGTTTATTTTAATCTAATTAAATAACTATATTTATATTATTTGTCTATGTATATAATTCAAAATAATATAAGGTTTACCAATAAACAACATAATATTATGTAACAAATCGTTATTTCGGAAAAAAACAAACAAACAAACACATCTTCACGGCCTTTATACCTTGCGGTGTTGCCAGTTGTCCATATTAAACAGAACAGGTGGCAAGTTGCACTTAATGGACCTAAATGTGTCACTTCTTTAGCAATACGTATTAAATAACTATTATTTTTAGAAGAAGTGCTGACGTTACTTGCTCTCCGAAGCACTAGGCATCGATTAAAGCACAAATTCTAAAAAAAATTGAGCTTAGAATTTTTGCCACGAGTAAGAATTGAACCTGAGACCACCTCCACTTTCAAGTCAACGCTCTACCAATTAGGCTACATAAAAAAAAAGATTAAGGAATAAATACAAAATATTAAAAGGACCAATTTGTAGGCTTTTCTTTGTAAAAAATATTCTCGTATTGTTGTTTAGTTGTTCGGCGCACGCGCAATACGAGCTGCGTGTATGAGATCAGCACTATATCAGTTGAGTGACGTAGTACCTAACCACTTTGTGTGGTACTTGTGATTCTTGGAAAACGATTACTTCCCAGTGCATGCCGTTAAAGACGATGAATATTCAAAGATTTTATACCAAGTTTTTGACAATGGTTGACGATTTTTTTAATTTATTTGGAATCATTTGATGAGTTTGTTGTCCTGAAAAACAATGGAAATTACAAACGTAATATTTTATGACTAAAATTAATTTATTTTATTGTAAAGGTTGCCTGAGTTAATACTGTCAAGACTAAGAATGGACCAATGTTTTGGAGTAAAAACACTGACCAATCATTGAGTAGCCATTTGTATGTATGAATAGTATGATGAATATAAAAGAATCGAAAGCGGTATGTCAGGATCGTAGAAAATGCCATTGGATTGTCTCTGCCTACCCCTCTTGGGATAAAAGACGTGATGGTAGATAGATCGATACACTGCCTTGCATGCATAGCAAGTTTTTCTAAAGCCAAGATTTGAAGTATTTTTCATGATTTATTCTTGTCCTTGAATAACAACAACTACACGGGTTTCTCAAACGCACCATCACGACTTTAATATTTTGCGGCGTGGCCTAAAACATGAAATCTTTTCTCCGATTTCTATTATGCAATTTGCGCAGCGGAATTGTGTTTTGTTAATAAATAACAGATAAATATGTATATATCTATCGCATAGTGCGAATATCTTCACCCAATATGGTAGGCCCGTTAGTCGTGCACGTGTTCGCAGCTAGCTCGCAGCGCCTACGTCGATTTCCGATTGTGTCTAATTATGTACTTTAGTATCCATCTAGTCTAGTACAATGCTAAAAACAGAAATTTATTAGTTGCGCGCCCTGACTAGTATTTTTGCCAAACTTACTCAATTTTTTAAATATAATTTTCGGGAATAACTTAGTAGCTAAATTCTATATATATATATATATATATATATGTGATATAAAGCGTATTGACAGCATCCGGAACGATGTCATTAGAGAAGAATGCGGAGTGAAAGATGATTTTGTGACTAAAATGAAGATAAGTACAAAAATAGTTTACGCTGGTTTGGACACGTTGAAAATATGAATGAGAGGTTTATATAGCTGAAGTGAAAGGAAATACTGGCAGAGGACGACCTAGGTATACTTTTATTGAACTTTTAAAAAATGTACTTATTGATCGATGGCAATATTAAAAGTACACACAATCGCCGAGTATGAAAGGTATGATGAATATAGATTCTATGTCTATTTTATAGAAGAAGCGAAAGAGGCATGTCATGGCATTCGATTGACTTTACGCGCCCTTGGAAGTAATAAAATTACAGCAGGGGTTAATAATGATACCTAGTTTAATTTTAACTGTGAGTTTAGTCGCTCCCGGTGCAAGTATTTGAACTGTACTTGACCAATTAACTTGCAGCACGGTGTGCGGCTGTCATTCAGACGAAATTCATTTAAGCAATTGTAGTAATTGACCGGCCACCGCGTCTTCCGGAGCGTCGCATGCAGATGTTCAATGGTCACCCAGAAAGGGTAAAACTCCTTCGATTTGTGACATAATTTACATTAGAAGAAGTCTCTTAAAAATACGAATGCTAATATGCCACAAAGATATTGGTCTTCATTTTCGAAGATAAAAGAACAATCTCTAAGATTATTTCTCAATACTGACGCCATTTTGAAGATTTTGTTTCCCTCTAATGACGAAAAATAAACAAACAAATCAAAATTAAATGTTTCTTTTAAAATTAGACTAATTTATTTGTAAAAGACGCCATCTGTTGGAGATCAGTTGAACTAGTCTTATTTATTTGTATTATATTAATATTATAATAACACCGAAAGTATGACCAAAAGAGGAGTTTATGTGATGCGGCTCCCACTCGCACACGACCTTGCCCCAAGGTCCGATGAGTTCCGCCCACCGCGGGCGATCCCTCGATAACTACGATGACCTCATGACTAAGTAGAAACTGACTTTAGCGAATCCGTATGAACTATTTGGTCGTGAAATTAATTCGGCTGTTTCGGATCCTAGTTCTGGATAGATCCAGACACGCACACAAATTACCCTTTGGGATATCAATCAAGATAAAACAAAAAAGGTGATTCTAAGTCTAAACTGACTATGATCCCTGAAGCTCATCAACATCCCTAAACAACAGACTAAAACCCCTTCTACATGGTCGGACAACGACGTTGGGCAACCAAATTGATTATGCCGTCCCAACGTCGCTGTCCAACCATGTAGAACCGCTCTTCGGAGCCTATTCTGGACAAACATCGAGACTTTGGGACATATAGACTGACATAAAGTAAGAATTAAAAAAAAAACATAATTGCTTCATTGCAGTGTCCATGTGGACTATAGATCCAGGATTTCTAGTTTAAGATACACACAGATCCGCGACTGCTGGCTGCGAAACGCTGCAACCGGTAGACAACGTCGAACGTGGACGTGCAAATTGACGCGAAATATTTCCGGAGTTACAGGAGTAGTCGACTCTATTTATAAAGACATTCGCATCGCACTCGTGGGCGATGTTTTCGGTCGCTTCAGTTGGCTGAGCTGAATAGTGGAATCAGTAGCGCGCGATCCGCCGCCGTCGGCAGTCCGCGCGCCGAACGAACGAACGACTCTCGCGTTGCGTATACGCATCGCATACGAAACGCACCCGCCTCCCATACACACCCATTCATCTTGATGGGTCTCGGGCGCGTCTCAAACGAACAGACCGACAGACAAGCGAAGGTGTCGCTTCGCAAAAAGCGCACCGCAATATAGTGTAAGCGTCTAATAATAAACGTGCTTTGGGTTAGCGGAATGCAGAATATGGATGCACTGGAGATAGCCAACTTTTTGGCCACCGAGCTCTGGTGCCATCAGGTATAATGTCACTCTGTGCTTGACGGTTGTATTCAGGGCGACGTAATACGGAAACCAATTTAATCCCACGCTATTCCACCTAGCCTAGGTAACCTATTTAAACTCGACATGAGCAAATCATTGTAAAGGTTTCTATTCAGCTTCATGTCTTGCTTTCAGTAAAATTGGATTGGAATAATAACTCCTGAAAATTTTTACTCTAAGAATACTACATAATACCACAAAGGAATAGGTACAATTTAGACTGTTGCTTATTTGTTTCATAAGATATTTTATTATTATGAAATACACTTTTTATGCAGAAAATTGCAGAAATTCACTTGTGGGCTGCATCTAGGTGTGGTAACAATAATTAATTAGTCATCATTTTGTTAATACCAAATTCTTGGGAATATGCTATATATTTGTAAATATTTAAATAACAATATCAAATAACAACCGCACAGTATATCAGGCAGGTGGTTTTTGTTGATAACAAAATGTATATGAAATACTGAAAATCTCATTTGCATCTCACTTCTCGTGAAGGACTTAGTACTTTGGGTTTAAAGGCCATCTTTGTAAGAAAATGTTATGGGAAAATAGTCCATTCAAATTCGAATAGAATTATTTCCACATTTCAATTTCATAAAGTACTGATGAGGTACTAAGTTTCTTCTTAATTGCAAAAAAAATACGTCAATTACTTCGTTGATCTAAGCGCGAATCCAGGATATCATTTTGAGGGGGCCCTCGTGCTTAGGGCCACATTACAAGGTTTTTGGAGAAGTGGTTCATGCGTTGGTCCAACTATACTATACTTTCCCAAGTCTATAAACCGTACAAATCTGTCTACGGTTTATCAGTTTGATAAGTTCTATAGTAAAGATAGATAGAACGTGTATTTTGTTTTGCATTGCATATAATGTAACGTTATGCAAATATTATTTTATCTCAAATGGAATGTGGAAGCTTCAGCACTGAAAGAATACGTCAATAGTAAATATTATATTTACAAAGTAAATAATCATTATAGCACTAGGAACATTTTGCTAGCCTTAGCAAATTTTTAATGATTACCTAATCGTGAGACCACCTACTGTTAAATTGGTTTTTTACATACATTTTATTGCTGGGTCTAGATTCATGTTCTGCCCATAGGTCAATCAGAATGTGGATTCTAGATATCTGGAGGCATTGCAACTTTCATTCGCTCTTCGCTTTTAACGATTTTCTGTAATTTCTGGAGTTAAGGTCCGCGTCAACTGGTAATTTAGAACGGTTTGCATCCATCCAAACTAATATTATAAATGCGAAAGTGTGTTTGTTTGTTTGTCCTTCTTTCACGACAAGACAGTGCAACGGCTCGACGTGACTTTTGCTCAGAGATAACTGGATAATTCTTCAGGATATATTCTTGTCACATTTCAAAATACCCTCAGGCAAAGCTATTTGTAAACTAACAATAAACATTTGTCAATTCCAGTTTGTGAGTTTGGAGGGCCTCAACTCGGGCGTGCCCACTCGCACCACGGCGACCATCACTCCAACCCAGTTGCGCAGCTTCGAGCAGACTTACATAGAGTTGACCAGCTGCCGTGCTGACCAGAACAACCACGCGGGCTTCGTGCCGCCCTCCGTCACGCAAGCCAACAACTACGGTAAGTGTGCAGCAAGTATCAGGAACCGGAACGCTTACCTGCTTCTTACAATCTTCAAGCGAAGCGTAATAGCATCTCTATGGTCGCGATCTGTTCTGCCAGTCGCGCGTATTCTAGGACCAACCTTTGATTAAGACCAGGCAAGGTCACATCACATCGCATGTCGTCTACTCTATAAAAAAACAGATGTTCGTACGATTTTACGCTGATCTAGACAAGCCATTGACGTCGTTCGAAAGTGTCTTTCGTACGAACTGTACATCTGGGTTAGCATATATTTTGACAGCGACACTTTCGTTTCGGTCGAATGGCCTTGAACAGGCCAAAACGTTCATGTCCAACAAGGACCGGCCAGAGATAGCCCGGGGCCGAGAGGTCCGGCCCAACAATGTGCGTGCAAATTTGCTATGCCGGGCAAAGACAAGTTGTGTACTTGTCTTTGCCCGGCATAGCAAATTTGCCCGCACATTGTTGGGCCGGACATTCTCGGACCGGGCATGCCCTGCACAAGAATGCCGAGCAATTTGCTTGGCCGGACAAAGACAAGTACACAGAATTTTCCCGCACATTGTTGGGCCGGACCTCTCGGCCCCGGGCTATCTCTGGCCGGTCCTTGTTGGACATGTTCAAGGCCATTCGACCGAAACGAAAGTGTCGCTGTCAAAATGTAATGCTAACCCCACCTGTAACACCATGCTTTCGACCGACCTAAATTCGTGACTTTTTTTTATTAAAATACCTATGAAAAATTAAACCGACCGATCGATTTCTCAATTAGAACAAGGTCTAACCACTTGTACCATTATGTTGAACCAAACACTGTCCCTTTCCAGGAATGCTAAATCCGATGGGCTACCCCGACATGGGTCCGACGACCGCGCTGCACGTGTCGCCGGGCCCTCTCTCCGCCAGCGGCGACAGCAGCAGCAGTCCCGGCCTGCCCGCGCCCAAACGTCGCAACATGGGCGGCCGCCGACCCACCAAGATGCCTCAAGATATATCCCCCGAGGAAGAGGAGAGGCGCAAGGTCAGACGCGAACGCAACAAGATGGCCGCCGCGCGCTGTCGCAAACGCCGTCTCGATCACACCAACGAGTTGCAGGAGGAGACTGATAAGTTAGAGGCTAAGAGGCAGGATCTTCAAGCTGAAATTAAGAAGTTGAACTATGAAAAGGAACACTTAGCAGTGGTGCTAAACAACCATTTGGCTACGTGTCGCTTGCCGTCCGTGGATAAGAGGTCGGTCAGTCCGCCCGACGTGAAACCGTTTCAGGAGCCTTACCCCTACAACGATATTCGAGTTAAAGACGAAGTGTTGGACCCTGACGAGACAGTGATGGGCATCGAAGGAGACATCTTTACATCGCCGGCAGAGAATAAAAGGTTTGTCACCTATCACTCATTACAAATCAAAATCACCTTCAAAACCACTGAACGGATTTTGTTGCGGTTTTCACGATTTATAGTTTACGAGTATTAAACATGGACCTATCAGGTTTAGGAGCCGCGCAGTAACATGATTAGTGAATCAAGTCGGGGAAAAAATTAGCACCAGCGCGCTTGTATGTCATACGTCTAATGTGTAGAATAAATTATGTACAAAAAAGTCCGCGGTAGTATATTATATCTATCTTTAATATATTTGTTTAGGTATTAAAATGTATTTTTGCCTTTGAGGTAACAATGGCGTACTTTGTGAAAAAAGGCCTAAAAAAAAGTTATATTATAACAGAACTGCCCACTCGTTAGGTAAAGCCTCACAAATACCATCGGCTAAAAGTGGGAGACATGGCTGTCCGCTGGGTAGCCTAGGACCGATTACACGATTTCGGAGCCGAAAGGCAACCCGTAAAGAAAAAAAAAGTTTTCCCTATTTTTCAATCTAGAATATTTCAATGAATTTTCTTAGAAGTTAGCGTTTACGTAATGTTTTCTTTACGACAAAGAGTTTTTAAATAATTTCCTGAAATAAAAATGAATCACCTGTTCTCATAAAAGATAACCTACGGACTTCCCGCTAAAAACTGAGATAATTTATGTTTAATAATTAACTTTATAACGCTAAGATTATAATTAGTATTTACATAGATTGTGATTCTTGCAAAATAAATTTGATTAATCGTTATTTAAGATGATCCCGCCGACTGTGACATGTCTTATTAATCACAGACTAATCACAACTATCACAGCGCGGGCGGGATTAAACCGGATTCCTTATCGTCGGTCTCCATGACATGACGTGAATCAAAATAAATTTGAATGATAGGAAGTTATCATTTAGAAGAAGTGCCCTCCAAAGCGCCAAGAGATATAAGGATATCACTCCTTAAATAATAGTATGTGTTATTTCATTATCAAAAGAAATATCACGGCTTTTATACATTGCGGCGTGGCTAGAGACACCAGTAACAATGTCCACTTTTAGCCAGTTGTTATTAAACAAACTTCGTGAAAGTTGGTGTTTATTTTTGCCTAGAGCGAGGTTAGAACTCGGGTCCTCCGGTTTGAACTATTATCTTATATTTTATTAAAAACAATATTGTTTTATATTTTCCAGAATAATGTTTTCGGCAGCCAACGTGTCCGTCCTGCCCATAGCGGTATCGTCCCTCGACACGCCGCCAATTACCCGCATCAACCGACCTAATTTCCTCGACGTGCCGCTTTCGCACAATCCGGCGCAGGTACTTTTTTATTTCACTATCATCGTTCACTGTCACGATATTTCTCGTATATGTGTATTAAGGGTCCTATACTGGAAACTTTTCTGGGATAAACTATTCCCAATTTCTCTGTAAGTAATCCACCTGTGTCACTGTAATTTAGCATATAGTTACTTATTGAATATATCTAAGAGAAATAGCTCTTATTTTTTCAAGGAAATATGGGTGGTTTAACTTTACCCCTGCTGTCTCTTTCATAATCTATCATAAAACTCTAATTTTTTTTAAAGCGCTGTTATATCATTACTCTTCAATTATATATATCGATTTTATTTAGTAGCTTATTGAAAATTTAAAATAATAATTAATTTATTATTTTTGCCAAATTAAAAAATCATAAAATATTTTTTTTTGAATATTCAATAAGCTACAAAAAAAAGCGATATATATAATTGAAGAATAATGGTATAAGAGCGCTTTAAAAAAAATTTAGAGTTTTGTGATAGATTATGAAAGAGACAGCAGGGGCAGAATAATCCTTTATTGTCCCATATTTCCTATTAAATAAAATAAATTGAAAAAATAACGACTATTTCACTTAGATATATTGAATAAGTAACTATATGCTAAATTACAGTGACACAGGTGGAGTATTTACAGAGAAATTTGGAATAGTAATATCTCCATACAAATTATGGATATAGGGCCCTTAAACAAGAGATGAAAGAGATGAGCATTAACAAAGCGCTCTTATGGAATATGCTGTCTAAATCGTTATGTAGGAGAATTTTGTGTATAATTAAATGGTGATAATAAATATCGGTTTTTAGAACTTTTGTCTGTCTGTCCTAATGTTAGTCTAGAATAGGCAACGAAACGGCGGCATCTGTGTTTAAAAAAATAAAAAAGAGACGCGGATAGCCTAAACCAGAGGTTCCCAAAGTATTACGCCGTAGACCCCCTTTGCTAGATTTTTTTTATTTCACTTTGGGAAATGATAGCATAAACTGTGTATTAAGCCAAGGGAACACAATTGCCTCGCAGGCCACCATTCTGGGCCATAATGGTCCACTGTGTACAAGAGGCTTTAGATATTCTCTCTCATGTAACAAAGTGTGCCTAAACGTGACGCGTCATTGAAATTTCATTCTCAATTCTCATCCAATAAATTATCGAATCGTAGCCTAAGAAGTTTGACTTAAAAAATGGATTTAATTAAATGATTAATGGCAATCCTAACTAATATTATAAATGCGAAACTGTGTTTGTCTTTTTTCACGCCAAAACGCAGCAACGGATCGAACTGATTTAATGCACAGAGATATTTGTAGGTCTGGAGGGTGACTTTAGGCTACTCTTTATCCTAAACAACTTTTCTAGTCGCGTTGAGCCTCACTATTTTTAACTTATTGTATTTTGATATTTTATCACTAACTCGTTTATAGACTAGTATAATGATTACATTATTCTCCTTATAATTACAGGTACACAACAGTAAGGTGACGGGCAACAACAGCAAAGTTGCCGGCATCGAAATCAGCACCCCCAGTAACGGGATACCGTTTAACTTTGACAGTCTCATGGAGGGAGGCACGGGGCTAACACCCGTTCATCCCCATCCCAACCCCTGTGCTACTCAGCAACATCGCATGGCGCCCGAAGCAATCACACCAGACAATAATCCGAATCTTGTCAGCCTTTGAAATATTGTCAAGGAAAATATTGAGACACTAACTAAAGTCACAGCCTATCTACAATACTGAACTTTTACAATCTACTTTATATATAGGCTGTGTCTAGCCGATATCGTGCGGATACGGATGACTCCAGTGTGGAGTTAGCTCAGTGCATTTTTTTTAATATAGAAGAAATTTCGGTGCTCCAAATGGAAAAGTATTTTCGTAACTATTTTTAAATACAAGGTGTCTTGAATCTTGAAGATTTATGAAATTCTCAATTTATATAGATCAGTATTTAGTTTTTAGTATGGCATAATATGGTTATAACAACGAACGTCCTGGTGCGAAGGTGGTTATGCAATAAATTGGACTTGTCCAGGCGAATGTGTGAGAGTGTAAATGACATTGAAATTAGGAAATTGCTTCAGTTAGTCTACAATTGGCTAAATTAATTCCTAAGATACTTTTATAAAGCTGTTATGCTCAACAAAGGAAAATAGATTATCTATCAAGGTGTGTCAGGAATCAGTTTGGCTTGCTGTATTATGAGAGTGCCTTCAAGTGGGTTGTACGGCCGCGACGTTTGACGCTTATCTAATGTCGGCCGATTAGAGGCGAACTATAAGTTCGCGTAAGTTCGAGTTATATTTTGTTAACAAATTATGTATTTATTTGCCATTTATTTATACTTCGCAATATTCTATACTTATCGTTTCTTGTCTCGATTGCTTTTCTCTACTTACATTTTTTTGCAATTTATGCGAAATTGGTCTATAATTTAGATTGTATGTTAGATTTGGATGTGTTTTACAAGCGATTTTTATAAGTAACGTTATTGCTCACTATGTGCTTTCTTTTTATATTATGTCGCTGATCGTTCAGTGGGCATAGTGTTGCCATCCTGCAGAGTCAATTGATAGATTACTTAGTAGTATTTTTGATAAATATTGTAATCTGGTAGAAACTTGATTCACCTATTAAGTTTTATTTGATACTTAAAAATAAATATTGTTTAGTCAGAAGTCCACAGAGCATTCTTGTCATAATAAACATTGTGCCATTATATATCTACCATCAAAATTGCTAGTAATTTACTAATAAATTGTATAAGTAAACTTAATAATTAACTGCAATATTACTTAATTATAACTTTGTGAGATGAGTAAGTTAGCTCAATATTTTATATACCTTACCGTTCCATTTGTGGTAATTTATAGTAGAATATGGTAGTTTTTTATTTAAGGCAAGTTTTGTGATAAAGTCCAGTGGCCATCGCCGTCACTCGGTTTAGAATTGGTTTTTATTGTATATATTCAATTAATACCGTTAGATAAATTAAATTTTATATCAAGTTATTTTTTGTTACTTATTTTATGTTTATTATTATTGAATTGCGGCATAATTGTATATGTATATTAAAAACCACTGGATGAAATTGTTTAATATCTAAGCAATAATATTTTAAGAACACCTAACCATTAATGTTTAATTCATAACTTAGACCAAATTATTAATTTTATGTGCTTTATAGTAGAATTAATTAAAATGTAAGCCAAATATTGATTTATGTCGTTTAGGTTTTAGCTGTCATTTCCTTTAAAGTATTATTAGACAATGATGAAAAGTGGATCCTTATTTATTTAGAATTTATGCAACTGATGCCACACAAATGAAACAATTTAGCAGAATATTTGCTATTTTAAAATAAAAATGTATTTACTTACTTACAATATTTGATGAAATAGCGGTCACGTTAATAAGGGAGATGTACTGTTTCTAAACTGAATGTGTAGATATTTTTGTATTTTTTCATAAATTTTTAGCAAAGCAATATATTTTAGGTGAAATTTTATCATCAGATGTATTTGAACTATGAATGTGAATTTGGAATAATAAAATTTTCATACACACACACGAATTAGCTTTTTATTTCTGAATTTGTCAAACTATCCATCTGTTTGAAGAGGATAATCTAACAATAATAATAGACGCAGAAAAAAAGTCGTGTTTGAGTGATTTTTGAAAAAAAAAAAGATTATATAATAGGTATTTATAATTAGTCAGCACGCATACGCACCATGCCGGATTGTGCCGAACAAACCTTTTTATATTGCTTATTAAAATTTATTATCTCTGTGATACATTTTTATACTATAAAATCCAAAGTATCATGGCAGAAACAATTAATGCTTAACATTATTCAATGGCTTCTTCTTTTTAACCACGATGCACTTCTTTTCATTCAAATCTCTCATTCTTATTCTGAAGTTGCAAACAGCGTTGTATATGAAAAATAAAATTTCTAATATACTGATCACGCTGCAACCGAGACATAGTCCGAAAACACCACCTAGATTAGCTGTAAATTAAACAGATTGCGGAAATTAACTGGTATTATTTACATTTAAAATATAATTTTATTACGCTTTAATCCCTTGCGTGGTAGACAGAGACCTGATATTGGGTTTTGATATTGATGTTGCTATTGAGAAGGTTTTTACCCTACTAGGTACACCCTAATTACCTAGGTTAGGCATACTTACATACTACAATAATATTACTTTTTAAGGTTCCGAATATCTCCGATGAAAAAACGGCAATCCTTATTTATAGGATCACTCATGTGTTCGTCCGTCTGTCAACACTTATTTTCTCGGAATCTACTGGACGAAAAATGTTGAAACTTGGTACCTACATAGGTATATAATCGTATTTTGATTTTGGCGGTTAGTTATGGGGGAAAAAATAAAAAGTACAATTGAAAATGTTTTTCAATGGCATCATGTGACATATCAAATTGAAGCGCTTTAAAATGCATAGTTTAATACGAAACTGGAGTGCCCCCCCTCTATTTCTCCCAAACTACTGAGTCTATAATTTTGAACGAAATAGGGATTATAGGGTCTCTCTTTTAGTTTAAGTATAAGGAAAACCTAATCGAATATCCGGTCTTGAGTTCTGACCGAAAACGGAATGGTACGAAACCCTCAGCACGTGAGCCGAGGTCGCAACTTGGCCATTATAATGTAATTATAGTCGCGGTCAGGGGAGCATACCCACCTACACCCTAACACTTTTATTAATAAACTCGAATTAGCGACGTATTAACTAAACTGTATTTCGTCTCCGTCTAACAAATCTGCAATTCATTATGATAGACGGAGACGAAATACAGTTTAGTTAATACGTCGCTAATTCGAGTTTATTAATAAGAGTGTAATTGTGTATAATATCATAAATAAAAGAGATTTAACGGTAGGTAGGTATTATAAGTACCAAGTGCTAATAGAAGATTTTTTATTTATGTGACGTGAGTAATTAAAGTAAGGATACACATGAAATGAGCTCCCTAAAGTAGGCCACACATTGGTCCGGCTGTTACAAGAATTGGACGAGTCTGTGGTCAGTTTCGGTGGACCGTACGGCGGCGCGCCATGATTGCACGAATGGGTGGGAGCTCCCTTGACTGCACCTAAGAAATATATAACTTACACATAAGATTGATGAGTGACATAACAGTTTCCTGTTTCTGTTGTGTGTAGAATGGACCTCTGAAGTACATGTGCATTATTGTAGAGCTCTTAGTCAATGTTACATTTTCGCTGAAACAAAATTATGGGCCTTTTGATCTCAAAAATACCTCAAATGTAATTTTTCACTCATCACTTTTTACTTCATGCCTCAATTGACATTATTGGCTTTCCATGTGGCATTTTTATTACCCCTACCATTGCGAAGCATTCGCTAAATGAGGACATGAATAATATTTTTTTGACCTATAACCTAACCCCTTTAGTACTGTATAAGAAGAGATCTGCAGTATTTTTGACATATTGCTCGAAGAGAGGTCAAGGTGGAGGGAAAAAGACCTCGAGGGCGAAGCCATAAGCGATGGTCTGATCAAGAGTCCGAAAACCTGACACCTCTCAAGTAATAATACTTTGTCTAAACAAGGCAAATTTACTAATTCTAGTTACTGTCTTAGCTAAAAATAATTATGTCCCTCAAGATATCTTGTAGATATTGCCCAAGACAATGTGTAGGAAAAGTGGGCACAGTATTTAAGTTCATTTCAGAAAAGACTTCATACTACTTGTAAGATAAAGTTTAACCGAACTTAGGAGAATGGAATTAGCGAAGTTACTTCAAGATATCCTACAGGTTGACTTAATACAATGTAAAAGTTTTTAAGATATCTACAATACCTAGTTAGGACTGCTATACCAAACTCTCGCAAATTCAAAAAATACCTAATAAAATAAAACTTAAATCTTCATTCGCTATACCTAATTATTTAGACAATTAATGGAGAACTTTTGTTGTTTATTGTGTAAAATGGACAGATATTGATTTAAAATTGACGGGCCTTAAAATTAGCACAATATTTAATATAAAATGTTGGAATTCAAACCTATGAATATATGTTTTTATCACTTTTATCATTTTTTTAATTTAAAAGTTTGATTTTCTGTTATTTGTTGATTAATAATATAATGAAAAATTTATTATCTGAACTATAAGGTATAAATAAATAATAAACATGTCAGATCATTATTGCATTTTCATAAATGGTATAAAATGGCGTTTAATCCTATTTTTCTTAATGAAGTAAAACTTTAGACAATTTAGTATTGACGTAATACTTTTTTGGCGTGTATAACCTTAACTCTAATTTAATATGGAATTACAAAAATACAACTTTAGGCAATTTAGTTAATACATTTCCTTTAGTTTGCTTTTCAAAATACCAAAATGTTATTTTCTCCTAAACTAACCATTTGTTTTCTTATTTTGTGGTGGTCGGTGTATGCAGAGAGAAACCAACGCAAAAAGTTAAATATAGTGGAATATATTGACATTTTATAATTATATTAAGATTTTCTTTCAAACTTCTAAAATAATTTAAAATATTAGTTTTAAAACCATTGTGCCAGTATTGTCCAGTACCACAAGCATTTACTTCAACATTTTTAACTGAATGAAGAAGTGTTCTGGCATCCTTGGGTACAAGATTTTGCTCGTGCTTGTTTATAATTTTTAATAAATCATTAATGGCAGTATGTGGCGTACTATGAACAATAGACCAGTTTCTTAGCTCTTCTCTAAAATTACAGTCGCTTTCAAATTTCGATTCACTACTATCAGAATCATCACTTTCTACTGCTGCATCCAAACTTTCAAATTGTTCTATTACAGAAAATAATGCACTGTCTTTGTTTTCATTTGAAGGTGATGGTGCTTGAAAATAATGTAACAGAATTTAATATTTTTATGGTTTATAAACTAAAATTTTAGCAGATGGTGCAATACTAACATTCGTTGCAGAACTTGCTGCGGTACAAACACTGTTAAACATAATATTTTTATGTTTTTGTACACGCCGGCGAAATCCCCCGGTCCTTTTTATCTTTTTAAGTTCACCCATTATTATTTTTGGTTTTTGGATCCACTACAGTATGAAGCCGTCCCTTTAATGCTTATTATTGTGAAAACTGGTCTATATAAAGACTAAATGAATTTACTTTACTTAAAAAACATCGTTTACAGTTCTTCGTGTAAGGATTAACTTAAGTTTGACTTACAAATTTTTCAAAGCTAGTTTTTACTTAAAAGACACTAAAGCCTTTTTTGTTAATTCAGTAGCGTTTAAATTGAGCATTTAAATAAGCTGAATCAATGACATCATTGAGCTGAATACAGTAATATTAGATTTAGTAGACTTAAGATTTAGATATACTTTATACAAAATAGTTTTGGGAATACTTAACTTGGTATTGAGAATACAAACTTTTCTTAAGTAGCGGTAAATTAAAACTATTTTGATTTAAAGTAAAAATAGTATTAGTAAAGTAGTAGTAAAGTCGTTTTTATCCTAATGAAACCCAACTGTAGGAATAGTATAAACATACAAGATTTAACTTTATTGGCAATTGCTACTTGGGATATATACCACATTTACCACATCCCTTCATCGGATAGAGGACCGCAACCTATGGATGAAGATAATTGAGGAGAAGCTGATTAGTCGGAGTCACGATCCTCAGTAATGAGGGACCAATTGTGATAGCTTTATTTTGGTCTTGAGACCACCCCTAGTTTCGCACGGGTATATAGACAATTGTTTTAGAATTGGACAAATTCCAACAAGAATGAGATAATTTTCCGGGATAAAAATTATGTATGCCTTTCCCACTACCTCTGCGAAAAAAATCACATCGATCCGTTTTGACGTTAGTAGGTATTGATAAAACATATAATAAAATAATAATTAATAGATAGGTATATAAACTTACTACAGCTGGTGGAATATAAAAGTATCATGAGTCCTCATATTTGCTATATTTAGGTCCACTTGGTATCGTCTAGACTCGCAGTCTCTAGGACAATCACAACTTGCTGATCCTAACTCAGGATTTGTGAGTTCAGCTGAAATAAATGAGATTTAATAAACTTTTAATGTAAATCCATTTGAAGAGTTTGTATGTTTTTCTCCAGTCCGATACCATAAAGGTTATCAAAAATTTCTATGGGCCAAGCATTATATCAATGGGGCCAAGCCTAGTATTTTATAAGATCCATCACGGAAAAAATTAAAGGTTATAAAAATATTACCGTCTATTTGCGATTGCAAAACTAATCTAGAAGAGGGATAATGCTTGCAGTTAATTTAGCTATGTTTTCTGTCTGTCTGTAGGCTTCGAAAATGCTGAATCAATGTTTTGATAAAACTTCATGTTCATAAAAAAAAAAATTTGATTTTTATTGCGAGCAGTACTGATAATAATGTCCACATTTAGGCTCTCTGTTAATTTTACGTGTCATCCGAAGCACGAGAAGTCGATTAAAGAACAACTGGTGCTTAGCATCAGTATTGAATTCTTGTTCTACGGAGGACTAAATAGGTTTTGCTAAGTAAAAAAATAAAGCTGAAGAGTTTGTAAGTATATTTTTTTGTTTGTATTTTTGAACGCGTTAATCTACTATAAAGGTGCCCACCCATTCGTCCAATCACCGGCGCGCCGCCGTACGGTCCACTGAAATTGACCACAGATTCGTCCGATTCCTATAACAAATGGCTCGCCTAGATCTTATGGCGGCCGCAATGGGAAATTTTCGGTGCGATGCCGGATCAATGTGTGGCCCCTACTTAAGTAAAAAGCGGAGCAGTAACTATTAAACGTCAACCAATAAGAGTTTTTCACGGGGGAAACCGGAGAGGAAAGCTAGTATACTTATATACCTACCTTTAGTCCTAACTATGCACGGTATACTCATAATATCGCACGTATGGTGTCCTTTATTGCGCGGCATAAAGAACGGTACACATTGACACCTCAACAAAATCTTGTTTACAAAACATTCTATGTCACAGTCAGAATTTCGGTAGTCGCGGAAGTGGTGTAGCTCTACTTCATCCATAAATACACAGTTGCGACTGCGGGTAGAAGGAAAATAGGGGTTACTTTGTTGGAACGTGTCGATCCTAATGGCGCTAGCATCGCATTAAAAGGTTTTTTAAACGAATATGAATGACTCAAATCAAACGATATTTAGTACTATCAAGTGCAGGATTAGAAGGACACCTTAAAGGCTATATTCACTTGTACTATCAGGAGCAGAATTGCAAGGACCCTAGAAAAAATTTCGGTTGACATTTTAAAATGACATGAAAACGAAAATGAAAACTATGTCAGTTGTGATGTGATCTAATGTCATTGTGATTAAATATTCTGTGTGTCAATAAAATATATTTGAATTATTGGAATTTGATAATTTTACAAATGCTTGATTCTAAGAAAATAGACTATTGTTAAATCTATCTATAATCACGGTTGGCATTAGAAATAAAACAATATGAAAATTTAAAAGTGCGAGCGAATATAGCTTTTACGGGGTCCTACCAACGCTGCTCCTTCCTGACTTATCGCTTTTGATTTTGAAACTGATCAAAATCAACCTTAATGTTATAAATTGTATATTATTGAAAGTAAATAAGTGTGATTTAATTCATGTTACATTTCACGTAACAAAAAAAAAAACTAAATGCGACACTAGCGCCATTAGTATCGACTCGTGTCATGAAACTTTAAAAGATGGTTAGAAGAAGTAAGTAAGTACATAGGTAACTAGGTAGGTTAGGTAATTGATGTATTTTATTTAAAATTGCTCAAACCTATAATAAAAAACTGAAAAAACTTATGGAGACTTGAAAAATGGGGGGCCACCCATTTTCATAATTTGTCTACAAAACTATGTAAAATATAGGAATCGATAGAAAGATAAGCCAAACGTTATAAGAGCTCAGTTTTCGCCAATAGCTACACAAACCTTATTACTGGGAGTGCAGCAACTTCTTCAGAACAATAAGTGTAAACAGCGTCTATAGAGTGGAACGCTTCCATGTTCGGGTACACCAACATAGATTCGTCGTTGGATGGAAACTCGAGCCAATCGTTAAACATTACCTATTGGAGTAATTATATAGATTAGGTATAACAGATAGGATAGCATAAAATGGCTATAAACTTTGTCGGTTAGGAAAACCAGTCAAAATGGATGAGTGGTGTGACGAAAACTTGCGGTTTTCACTACTCTACCGACTCTACGACGACTACACAACATAAACTTCTTTTTATTCTTCAAACTGAGGCTTAAAATAGTACACTAAAATAGAGTACCAGGTTGTTTTATTTCTTGATAATAGGACAATATAAGAAAAATTAATCGGAAAATTAATTCAGTGCGCATGCGTTAGTTCTATATTCTGAAACTACATATTATCAAAAATCCAAAACTACCCGCGGATTTGTATGATAATACCACTTTTTAGCGCCCTTAATCTAACTGTAGTTACAAAATTTAGTTTCAAAAACTTCTTCCGAAATGCTAGTGCGGCAATCTTGCCATATGAACACTGTTACCATCGTCTCTGAAGCCGTGAGGTGATACCTTAGTAGCTCCGGCGTGTAGAAGTGTACCGTCAAGAGCATCATCAGGCTTGTAGTCTGTAACTATAGTTAGGCCCTCGTATAAACCAGAACCTTCAGGCTTCAAAGGTTCAAAGTCTGTTATCTCTACCGTTCTGGAACGTTCAAGAACGCATAGAAAGAATTGTTAGTAAAAAAATATTGAATTTCATATTTAATTATTTTTTTCAATTTACCCACATATATAAATTGTTATTATACTGAACGAGATAGTGTAGTTGAGAAGTGTAAAATAGATTTTTTACAGGTTGGGATTGTGCAGAGTATCCTGGCAGACCCACTAAGTGAGTCGGCCAGGATGCTCTACAAGTTGTTTGATAATTATAGATAGTCATTTGGTAATTTAAGTAGGCAAATTGAAGTAATTTTTTTGTGGTCATTGTAAATATTTATTGTAAATTAATTGTTATTTTCAACGGGACTGACATGGCCTTTAAAGTCCCAATGTCCAAATAAAATGTAGAAAAAAAAATTACAAATATATTCAGAGACAGACTAATAGAAAGCTCACATGACCAATGGGCTGGCTTTTATTTCGGTCAAAGAATAAGCATTGCCATCCAACGAGGCAGAAATTCGGCGACTTTTTTATTATCTTTTGTATTTCGGTTAATTTTTAAAAGGCCTTTTTTTATTAAAAAAAGTACTGAAGAAACTATGGATGCAGTTTTCCGCTTTTATTTACATACTTATTGTACCCATCGCAAATATTGTCTCGTAAATTAATGTTTTTCGGATGTATTCCAAAAGTGCCAAAGGGAGGTCCAAGATCACCGCGGAAATTTTTCAATCTAACCCGAAAAAAAACACAATTAAATTACATAAAACAACTCACCTAACTCGTGTGAAACGGTACGGGCTATTAAATATACAACACAGTCCATGTCCCGTCAGTATTGGTGAAAAGTAATCTTTACAGTTCACCACCTCCATCTTGTATATACAATGTATTATAAAGTCCTCACAACTTAGAGGCAATGATGTCATTACATTACGTACCTGGGAATAGGTATTAAATTCAAATTCATAGTAAAAATCGGTATAAAATAGATACTAAAAATAGACTTACGTTATGCCTGTTCATAGTAATTAAGTCGTTTAGTTCCTTCAATACTGAGATGTTCGTAAGATCTATCCTCATGTAGAAACCCAGTAGCAATGGAAATGTTTTGTTAAATTCCAGAGTACGATTTCCATCCCTGATAAAAAAAAATGGTTATTAATATAATAATAATAAGGGCGTAGGGCGGCTTGTGGCGAGCCGTAGGTGAGTAACGACACCGTCGAACCCGAGTGCTCCAGAGAGTAGGTTGAGGCAGGCGTCTCCACTGCTAGACCTGAGACTCTCGACCCTGGCTTGCCTTAATTGGCTGTCCAGGGTGGAGTCGTTAGAGTATAATATTGTGTATTATGCTCGGGGGTGGAAGTGTCTAAAGGCGTAATAACGGGGAAGCTATATGTGAAACCTGTGTCAAACCTCTTGACACCCCCAGCCGCTTACACCAATGTTGCCTGTCTTACTGCCGGCAGAAATGCTTAAAAATTGTGGTTGTTTTAGGAGGCCCATTTAGTAAACGGCGAGTCACCACCTGCCAATTTTACGTTTCATGAGATGAATGATACCGGCAGGTGACCGTAGTTTCAACCAATAAACTTGATAAACCAATCCATTTAACACCTCAAAACAATAGCCCGATTTTAATTTAATTTAATCTCAGCAATAGTCCAGGCACCTGACGGGGCCTGTCTGTGAGCGCATTGTATTTGATGCATTCAGAGATAGGTCCCGACGGGTGCTAGCCACAACACTTTAGATTAAACACTCTTAAGGGTCTCTACGTGTTGGACCTATGTCCCCATGCAAGCCTTACAAAGGACCGGGATTATGCCCGTGAATTTAGACTAACATAATAATAAAAAAATCAAGGTTTTTAGATATCCTGTTGTGAAAAAACGGCCACGAATAGGGAAACCATTGGCTTTAATTACCTACTTATAATTTAATCAGAATATAAAATTATAAATTTACAACGGGTACAATATAACTAATACTTATCTATTACCGATAGATATATGCTACCGTGGACTTTTTTGTACACAATTCATTTCTACATCATTTTTATATATCTCACGTATTAGACAGTACACGGCATGAAAACTCGCTGGGGTTAACTTTTCCTTGACTTAATTCACTTATACTGTTAATGCTCAGCTCCTAAACTTGATACGTGCATGTTTAATGGTCGTAAATCTTTCCGGTGAATCAAACTATCTAATTATGAAAACCGCAACAAATATTTAAAATAAGTGAGTTAAAATCATGATACTGAAGCATTAATAACAGTTTTGTCCGAAGCAGCTGAATGAATTGTAATGAAATTTTCAGGTGTAATATAAAAAGTTCCGTGGATACTAAACAAAAAATGTGTAAGCGGATAATGACTTATTATTTGATACTTACACAAGTGTACGAATTAAATGATTGACATTCGGTATAGTGATTTGGTTCGGTGTGCACAAAGTGATTGAAGGGAATGGTATATGTTCTATAGGTGCATATTGATTCTCGATGCTGATTCTTGTGGGCATCTCCAGAAATCTGTTCCACAATAACCCAGTCAGTACGCCAGCCATGGTTACTACGAGAATGAGGATCAAACTCCAATAACATCTGAAAAAATATTTGTTTAGATTTTTCCAAATAAATTGCTAAATAATACAAAAATATTACGTAATATAGGTATTTAAAATAATTTAAGTGATTACTTGACAAACTAATCAAGTAATTTAACTTTAATACTTGTTATTGGTTTCAGCCTCTCAGGGTACCCAGCGTAAGACTAAGTCTCCCTCTTTTAGCCGATGGTATTTGTGAGGCTATACCAACGAATGGCTAGTTCTGTTGAGATATATTTAGATGGAAAAGCCTCTAAATGTGGTTTGTCGGATAATGTACATAAGTTTTTAATTAAAAAAACCTATTGGTATATGGCCGGGATCCGGGATCGAACTCGGGGTCTGCCTAGTTAATAACAGACGTCAACCACGTATACTATACCTGCTGAGTTAGCATACATTTTGACAGCGACACTTTCGTTTCGGTCGAATGGCCTTGAACAGGCCAAAACGTTCATGTCCAACAAGGACCGGCCAGAGATAGCCCGGGGCCGAGAGGTCCGGCCCAACAATGTGCGTGCAAATTTGCTATGCCGGGCACAGAATTTGCCCGCATATTGTTGGGCCGGACATTCTCGGACCGGGTATGTCCTGCACAAGAATGCCGAGCAATTTGCTTGGCCGGACAAAGACAAGTACACGGAATTTGCCCGCACATTGTTGGGCCGGACCTCTCGGCCCCGGGCTATCTCTGGCCGGTCCTTGTTGGACATGAACGTTTTGGCCTGTTCAAGGCCATTCGACCGAAACGAAAGTGTCGCTGTCAAAATCTGTGCTAACTCCCCTGTACCAATTGACTTTTTAAAAGTCGAAGGGCTATATCTACCATACTGATAAACTGGATAGTTAGGTTACCTACCTTGACCAACGATCTGGGTACAAATAAAAATACTTCAATCCCATTATAGAAGTTTCCATGCAGAATTTTTTTAAGAGATCATAGAAATCTTCCCGCCCTTTCATTATTTATTATTTTGAAAATCTATCTAAATAGCTAGTTTATAAAATTATTTACTTCGAATTATATTCGGAGCCGAGCCAAAAGGAAATTGAAATGACAGCGGTACTTAAACCAGTATAATTATGTAGGTACTCCATATACTTAGATAGTTATTTTACTGCTGCCGTGCATGCAAAGGCATCTATTACCTTGCACGCTATTATGATTTTTAGAGTTCCGTACCCAAAGGGTCCAAACGGAAACTCTTTTACTAAGGGTCTTTTAAACCGTAATAGGTGGACACTTAAAGTTAAAAATTAAAGGTACAAGAAACGTGTTTTTTTTGACTAATCGTCTGTCACAGAGCTGTATCTTTTAAACCGTGATAGGACACTTGAAATTTCCATAGAGAATCCCCCTTATTCATAAACGTTTATTAGCAACGTTTTTGGTAAATGTGTTTTGTTTCTTCCTATTATTAGTAAAGACAGGTTTGTTAGAGAGTGACAAAACATATTTTAACAAAAACGTTGCTAATAAACGTTTATGAATAAAGGCCTATATGTATTACTATGGCCGCTATAATAGCAGTCCTGAATATACTAAAACTATATAAATGTCTTGACTAAATCTTGCATGTATGTATTTAAAATGTTAGTGTAAAGCTCGCTTCTCACGGTGCGTGATATTGCGGACGGACGCGCACCAGCCCGCACCGACACGCACCGTGGGAAGGGTGTTCGTCCGTGCTCGTGCGTGCTTGTGCGTCGCGGTGCGCCCGATCCGCGGCGAGTCGGTAACTTCAAAGGTGCGGTGCGTGCTCGTCCGTGCTCGTGCGTACTCGTGCGTACTCGTGCGTGGCCGTCCGCGGTCGTCTGATATTACTATACTCTTTGGTCTGTCGTGCGGCCTGGTGCGTGCTATCACGCACCGTGGGAAGCCAGCATAAGATGTTATATTTAAATAAATAAATAAGTAATAAAAATATAATAAAGTTAAAAGTTAAGGGATGCGCTATACAGGGGCGTTAAACGTATACGTAGCGTATACATTGAGTGTACGTAACCCTTTGTTTGCGATTCCGACTGGAACTTGGCCGGTTTTTAATATTAGATAAGTAATACTAATAATTTCGAAAAAACTTTTATTTAAATTGAAATTCAAAAGATAATTTATTTTTTAGGTACACATGGTACACGATCTTTAAATAAATCATTTTATAAATTAAATTTTAAAATGGAATTTAAAATTTAATTTAATTTATCCTAATTTGACAAAGACTCGACAATAGATTTATTTTAATCTATATGATCGCTTGAATAAACTGTGTAGGTATGTAGTTGATGTTTTAACTGCATTAAAGTATTGTAATTATATGTAATTATATCTACAATAAAGATATTAATAATTAATGCATCAATTTATAATTAATAGTAAACCTAAGTTCAACTAGGTCACTGAGTAAAAATATCATGAAAAAACAATAAAATTCAACTTAGATTTTACTTATTTGGCCTCATGTAAATTGTAAAAAAAATTAACAATTATTATTTTGAAACCCTTATTTATAATGCGAATGAAATATTTACTTAGTTCTTTTTCTATTATAAAAAATATCAAAATATAGTACATACATTCATTTACAGAATGAACATATTATATGAATCGACTGCATGTAAACGTTCCATAGGTTAATTACTTTTCGCCCCGGGTTTCACTCGTGGAGCCCAAACTAACTTTCACCCCTATTATACCACCTTAGGGGGTGGATTAAAAAAAAAGTAGCCTATGTCCTTCCCTAGCTTTTTTCATCAAAATCGGTTCAGTGGTTTAGCCATGAAAGCGTAACACACTGCACACACAGACAGACAGAATTACTTTTGAATTTATCTGTGCCGTCGTTAGCGCTACGCCGTAGTGATCCGATGTGCTACGAATACTTGTGAGTCTACACAGTGAGTAGGAGAACACGGATTTTTATTACAATTTTAAATTTCGGAATTCTGCGACGGAATTCTACATAAAATACTAATATTTTATTAGAAATATTCTTATTTCTGGTTTCATTAAAAGATGAAGGATCTACAAATAGTAACTGAAATTATGTGTTCTGAATAATTTCAACTTAAATAAGCTCAGATAATTTTTTGAAGGACTTACGCTTTTAATTAATGAAATATTTCTGCAATCAAAAACTAATTTTTTGAGGAGCAAGTAGTTACATAGAGTGTAAAATAAAAACAACTTTATTAGGAAATTGTATAAATTGATTTATTATGCGGTTTTAAATTTTGAAATTTAGGTACTTGATAGATACAGATAGGTAGTTATTATTAGTGAGTATTATAGAAGCTTATTTATTTGTGTAGGTATGAATCCATATTATATTTCATTTACAAACATAAAATAATTTTACATAAACACATTAATTAAGTCATGTTAAAAAGTTAATTAAATGACATAAAAATAATTAATAATAAATATATAGATATTATAAATATATACTCATCGTTTTATGTTATTTGTAGTTATATAAATTAATTGACGTTATTACTACCTAAGAAATTTAAGTATTGACTTGAAAACTTTTGAATAATCCACAATGTATATGTATGTATATAATATTTAACATCCAATGTATAATATTTATACATAATATCTTTATCAAAAAAGACACAAAGATAGTAAAGTATTTTTTATAGTTGTCTTATTTGGTAAACAAACTTTGCATTAAATAACAGTTTAAAAATATGATTAATAGTTTTGCAAATATAAAACAAGTTAAAAATGTTAATTAATATGTAAAATTGCTATTAACTAATATCTTTTAAAAATTTTAAATGTCAACTTATGTAAAAAAGAGAGGCAAAGTTTGTTTACCAAAAAATCCAGGTAGTGGGATTTCAAGAGCTTCCCATAAATATAATAAATACATCAACAGTTAATTAAATATTTAAAAGAAACATTATTAGAAACTAGTTTAAACTTTTAAAGGAAAACAGATAAATATTTACATAAAGGTAATCATAATGTTAATAGCAATAATTTACGTAATTTTCATATATTTACAAAAACATTTTATATATTTTCAAAATATTTTTAAAGAAAATTCTAAACATCGTTGATTAAAATAAGTATTAAAAGTTATGTTAACTTTAGTCATAAATTACATAATTAAAAGATTGATAGTTGTATTGTATCCAAACGCGAGGAAATGTAGACAATATTTTATAACCAGTTTTATTACATTAAATTTTTACTCAAGAATAGACAGTGTTTTTCAAAATATTATCTATATTAAAATTTTGAAAACGCCAACAATCATTGAAGCCAGGGCCGTTATTTTTTTTAGTCTTTTGGGGTCGATATTCAAATAAGTATGAAAAACACTGTTCTATAAATCAGTTTGTAAATACGTAACCATTTAAAAATTGTTTGTTTATATTCATCAACTTTACCTAGATAACTATTTCGCGTCGTCTAATCCCTAATCTATCTCACAATGTTTGTGCGCTCCGTCATCGCATTTTACAATATATAGCGTTTCTTAAATATGGACTACCTTTCGTATAAATTCAATTCCTATGTTAATACATTTTAATATGGCGATTAAAGACAACTTCCATCAGCCAAAGCATTTTCTTAATCCAACAAACGACAAGCCTCTTCAAACTTACACATATTATATAATTTAAAAGTGGTTAGATAATTAATTTAAGAAGTTTAAAATTAGACTCGATAGTTTTAAACAAAAACCTTAAAGAAGTTGTAAGTATGGAAAGAGACATTAACTATACTTAGTTATATTACAAATTTAAAAATACTCACAATTCATCCCATGTATGTTCAATATCAGTTTATGAAATTCCATTCAAATTCCAAACATAACAAACAAACAATACTATTCCTATGTGGTCATGACAATAATTTTATTTTTATTCAACAGTACATATCCACGCCATTAAAATGTAATAATAATTTCTTTATATTTAAACAAATAACAGCAACATTAAATCATGCAATAAGAACATTATTCCTATAAGTACTATATTTAATTAAAATTTAATAGAAGTATATTCAGGGCAATCCAATCCTTAAAGACGATTGTGTAAAAAATCCATGTATCATTCTATCTATAGCATCAGGTCCAAGTCAGTCAAGAGTGCACTATTGCATACAAATTTATCAACAGTGCACATACAAAAATTGTGCAATGTTTCCACCATATTCAATGTGTCAGCGAGTAGTCGCTACAAATTCCCCAAATCCAAAAATCTTTTTAAAACATCAAAACCACTCAATCAGTGCCATCGAAATATTTGTGACCTCAAAAACCGTGAATTAAGAGAAATGGTTCCATAATCCACAGGAATTTTGAAGGATCATAAACCGCCAACCTGTGGCTTGTGCGAGTACCTACAATACGGTAATTAAACCGTGAAGATCATGTCGTTCACACCAGCGTATCGTCCTGGCTTCTCTAAGTCGATTGTCGTCAAGAATCGAGCAGAACATGCCAGCGCTGACTCTGTAATTTATAACTTCATATAAGTAATTTGAAATTATGTTCTTGCAGACATGTGCGTACTTTTAATATTGCCATCGAGCAATACATTTTTTATTTGTTCAATAAAAGTATCTCGCTATTGTTGACCATATACATACATACATACACCTACATTATACCTCGTGAAAAACTTTACCCTGTCTTCGTTGCCGCGCAAAGAGAGGAGGTTTCCATTGACTGCCAGAATTTTGAAACTTGTTTTCAGTTATCACTTTGTTTGAGTATCAGACCAGAAGAAGTGCAGACGCCGAATTTACGGCCGACTAAAGCACATATTCTTAAAGAAAATTCGTGTGAGGATGCTTTTACATCAGAGTAGCAAATACAAAACACGGTACACGTTATTTAAGAATACCTGTTCTCCGCGTTGCTCACAGACTTCGTGCCAATGTCTAGCTTCTTCGCGTCCCGAGGAGTTCAATCCTAATGAGAACCAGCCGACCATTTCATTACGTTTGACACTACGACGCCACCAGACTGATACCATGAGTGTCACCTCACATAGCTGGTACAGCGCCACCTAAAATAAATTCAGGATATTTTAGTTAGGAAAGCAAGAGTGTTGGGTATTTTCCCAGGACACGATACGATTTACGGTTGCAAAACAAAACGAACAACAAACGGCACACGACCTGTTTTGTTCGTTTGACCTGTTTCCACTACCGACGATTCCAGCAACGACGCCGCAGTGTACGCGAGAGAGTTTTGTGTCGGCCATAGATTTAGTACTGTCGCTATATCGTCACCGAAAAAAATCGAAACGATATAATGGCAGCGACGAATAGTCAAATTACGGTTTGAAAAACGATGTCGTGCGGTGCGTAATCGTTACGTGGAAAAACAGTTCATACAAATGTATGGCGCTCTGAATCGTCACCGTATTTTATCGTGTCGTATCGTGCATAGTGGAAAAACGGCCTTAGGATCGTGAGGGTGTAAGTAACTTCCGCATTCAAATAAAATGTGTATTTATATTTTATTTTATTAATTGTTATTGTTTTTGAAATAAACAAAAGATTAATTAACATAAGTAGGTAGGTAATATTGGTACCTGAAATATGAACAGCTCCTTATAAAGTGGGTTGGATTGAGATCTTTTGGTGCTACTTTTGCACCGTGCCATCTCGTGACCGAGGGAACTGACGAGACACAGCTTGACATACGTGTCTGGCGCTTTTTGAGGAGACAACTTGCGGAAATGGGTGCCTTTTATTACCTGGAAAAATTATAATTTCTTTAAATTTCAGTATCATTCTTCACTATTGTATCTCTATTGTGGCGGCTCATCGATAGTTAAACCCGTATCGCGCTAGTGAAAACATTTAATAGATTGACATATATAGAACTTTCCGGCGACGCTCGTTGGGGAGTACGTCGGGGTCACCAATATAGAAGTGGCTATACACAACAACCCAGTGACTCAGAGAGATACATAATGGTCTGGGGCTCAGAATAAAAGGGAATATCCCCACCGAGCGTCGCCTTGGGGGCTAACTTAACGATCAAACGGCAATATTACCTACTTCATTTCCTCACTTGATATTTATGCATAAGTAGAATGAAAATTCATATTGCCCGTGGACTTACTGCTTGACACTATCAGTAAGTAATATCAATTTGGTAGCCCAACAGCATTATCCAACCAAGGTCTATTGAAAGGCATATCAATTTAAATTTAAATAAAGTCAAGCACGTAAATACTGAACGAATTGCATACTTAGTACACTTTATCCCGAAAAACAGCATATTTTATTTAAAATATATTCCGAGCAACATTGTAGTAGCAGTGCTCAAAGGTAAGACAATCATAAATACCTCAACTGACAAATGACCAGTGATGGAGTTGTATTGTAGACCAAGTAATAATTCTGGAGCAGATTTGGCGCTGCAGCACGAAGATGCTGAGTCAGATCTGGGAAGACTGCATGCCTCTCCTCCCCCAGAAGTGATCCCTATTGTACCTAAACCGATAGCACTGGCAGAACTAGCAGTTGTTGACCCAGGACTAGCCAGCACACCAGCCATTGAACGATCAGGGTCTAGTTTTGGTAGCTGCAAATAATATTTGGTTTACTTATAGACAAGTTGGCTATCGACAAGTTATAGGGTGCAAGAAATTTCGCCAACTTCAGTTATGGTGCGAGAAACCTTCTTCGATTTGATTCTATTATTAACCAACTTCAAAAAAAGAAGGAGGAGGATCTAAATTTTTTATGCATGTATGTTCCTCGATTATTTGAAGAGGCTTGGATCGATTTGATTTTTTTTTGTTTGAAAGGGTATACTTTCAAAGTGGTCCCATGGTCATCAGGTCAGAATCTGATGATGGGATCCTGGAGAAATCGAGAACTCTTAAAATTTTATAGGCACACTTGAAGCGATTTGGATTTTTTTTATAGTGACTTGTGCATTTGCTTTCGGAAATCACACTTTACAATGCATAATTTTTGAAGTCGGTACACTTTTTTTTATAAGTGACAGCTTTACAATGAGTGGCTCATGGCTATGCATGTTTGGGGAATTTGTGATGCAGGCCACTTTGGCAGGTCACACGGAGCTAAACGCAAACTAGATCAAAGGCGCCCAAGTTATAAGTTCTGTTTAATATGGGCAACATCGCTAATATGGTGCTACTTATCCTCTATTCAGAAAAATAGCTACGGATAGTAGATTAAAGAAATATTTGACCAGAATACCTGTAAACTAGGATGGTGTTGCCGCGGTGACAATAGCAGCCAAAGACTATTCT
Organism: Nemapogon koenigi; assembly: GCA_963924495.1. Taxonomy (NCBI): domain Eukaryota; kingdom Metazoa; phylum Arthropoda; class Insecta; order Lepidoptera; family Tineidae; genus Nemapogon; species Nemapogon koenigi. The sequence goes on along the minus strand of OZ004647.1, from coordinate 7,407,540 downwards.
CCAGTTCCAAATTGAGAGATGAAAAACTCAAAATAGCTTCACCGAGTAATCTCTGCCGACGCATTCTCTCACATCCATATACTCGTACTCGGATACCTAAGCCGTGCACGTCCTCTGAAATTATAATTAATACTTTACAAATCCTAAATGAAAGTAAATAGGCATTTGAAACTTTAGGAGTTGTAATCCTAGGAAGAAGGATACCAAATCCCTATCGACCTAGTCTAGTCTAAGGTAGCCCACGCACTGGTCCGGTATCTCACGGAAAATTTTCGGTCCGGCCGCCGTATGATCGAAATTGAAGACAGGCCACACGTTAGTAATGTATATCATACGATCTAGATCACATGCAATTCACTCACCCACACAGACACACAAGATTCGATTAAACAAAGGCGTGAGGATGTGTGTGTGTGTGTGACAGATCGTTCCGGTCATCGAAATCAACCACAAATACAACGATTTGAAAACGGATGGTGGGGCGCGCGTACAAGAATTGGACGAGTCTGTGGTCGATTTCGGTGGACCGTACGGCGATGACTGATATTAAAATACTTACTGTTGCCCGCTGTTGACAAAATTACATAATGAGACCAATTACTTTACAACAATTAGAATATGTGGCGCGGCGGCGTGGTGCTACGAGGTTTCTAACTAAACTTAAAAATTGTTGGTAGGTATATTTTAATCAAATAAACACTAACACTCTTATTAATAAACTCGAAGTAGCGACGTAGTAACTAAACTGTGTTTCGTCTCCGTCTATCATAATGAATTGCAGATTCGTTAGACGGAGACGAAATACAGTTTAGTTACTACGTTGCTACTTCGAGTTTATTAATAAGAGTGTTAATGTTACTTAGAATAAAGCTTCTTATTTCATAGTAATTCGATTTTGAATCCAATGAGTGGCTTTTGCATGAAAATTCAATAAATGCTTTGTTAGTTTTTTACATATTTTTCGCGTCTTAAAAAAAATTTGGAAAAATCTTTAATGTCTACGGAAAGTCTACGATTTTTTTTTATGTATAGATTATTCCTATAATTACAAAACCAATCTAACTAACTATTAGTAGATATGTAATAATTCAATAATGAAATAAGAATCTTTCCATTGGTGCTGTTAAATATTCTAAAAGTTCATTTTTTTATCCCACAGAATCACCATATCCCCCCCCCCCCCCCCCCTCTTCTAACTCCGAGGCCGGTAACTGCATGAAGACTTTGGTATTTTATGAAAGTGGAAATTACTTGACATATGGTTTACGCACCCGGATTGATCTTGTGGAAAACGAAACTCTCCATATACTGAGGGTTTTCACCGTTACGGATCTTAGTTTTGTATTTCTGCTTCTTTAGGGGCAGAAGAACAACGCGGACCTGAAATATTAACAAGTTACTTTACTTTTTTTTATAGATAAGACGACATGTGACCTGCAATTCTGTAATATGGGTTTGGTCTTTACTAGATTACCCGGCCTTTATACCTTGTAACGTGGTAAACCAGAGACTTAGTTTCCACATTTAGCAGACTTACCTAGCGGAAAGCTAGTTATATAAATACATAAACCAAGAAATCGATTGAAACGCTTAATTTTTTTTCAGTAGTGCAATGGGATCGGCTTTATATAACTTCTGAAGCAACGAAATTAAAAGAAAATTGGTTCTTTTGGTTCTAGCGACGCGCTTTTTCATATCCACTCTATAACAGTGCAAATGATGACGAAATTCATACAAAAGGACAACCCGTGAAGAAGAAAAAATAATATAAATAAGAATTCATACACGTATATTACCACGTCTTCGCTTCGTTTCCCCCAGGAAAAAATCCAATAATAATTTTCCTAGGGGAATGAGATATTTACCTGGGATAAAAAATACCATGTCACTTCAGGTTCTCACTATCTCTGTGCAAAAAATCACGTCGATCTGTTGCTCAGTTTTGATGTGAAAGAAGGACTAACAAAAATAATTACATTTATAAGATTTGTATGAATAGATGGATATTATTGGATATGGATAACTATATAATGGCAGTTTCCTTACCTGACTTTGCAATAATCCCGCAGCAGGAGTTGGTAAGGTTCTTGCTTGAAGGACGTGTAATGTCATGCTACGTACTGGTGCATCAAACAATAGCGTCAGTTCTAAGGAACCTCGCTCACGGGAGTTGTCGCTGCAGAGGAGGGATGTGTCCTATACAAGCAATATTTTTTTTAAAAGATGGATTAACAAAAGCTGGCACTGACAATATTAAAAACATATAGTTTTCCACAACCATATCTGAAAAATAAATTTATTTCAAAGAATAATCTAAGGTAAATATGAATATAAACCACACTTAGAGCCTTTTCCATCTAAATATACCTCAACAGAACTGCAGGCCGCTCGTTAGGTGTAGCCCCACAAATACCATCGGCTAAATGAGGGAGACTTGGTTTTCCGCCTGGGTACCCTGGGACCGTAACACGGTTTCGGGAGCTGTAAGATAACCCGAGTAGACAGAAAAAAACATGAATGAAAAACATCAACACTGGTCAAAACTCCGTCAATTGCGGCGGTGGTGCTGTACTGGGGACGGCAGTGGAGGCGGCGTAGGAATAATCGAGGCAACTGATATCTCGGATGTAGTGTCCGAGCAGGACACTTCGTCAGAGACGTCGATTTCCTCAACCATCTTTTTTACAATTAGTAGTTGAGGTGCTGGAAGGTCTTGTCCGACGAGCTGGTCATAACATCATATTCTCTGTGCGTAATACTATTAAATTACCATTTGTTTAATAGTTCTAACTTTAATTGTACAATTCCATACTATTCTTCAACATACAAATATCAGGTCCACAAGTGTACGTTTCAAGCATGAACCAGGAAGCCAACTTATTCTCCCTGGGTACAAAATACCGACATGAATACGCTTATAACTACTTATCTATTCTAGATAAATATTGTGCTACCGCGGTTTTTAGTAGGTCATTTTATTCTACACAATACTTTCCTACATCATTTTGTTATATCTCTGACGGATTAGACAGCATACGCCATGAAAACTAGCTGGGGCTAATTTTTTGTCCGACTTTATTCACTTATAGGTACTCTTAATGCTCAGCGCCTAAACATGATAGGGGAATCATCCTATCTTATAGTGAAAACCGCAACAGAATCTGTTTAGTAGTTTTTACGTGAAAATAATACAGACAGACATTGTTTTATAATATGTATGTAGTGATGGCGTTTTTTACAAAATGAATAAATTAGTCTAATTTTAAAAGAAACATTTAATTTTCATTTGTTATTTTATTTTTCGGTATTAGAGAGAAAAATAATCTTCAAAATGGCGTATTAAACTTTATTAAGGGGGATATTTGATACCGCCAAAAACACGATTAAGAAATAATATATAGGTATAACTACACATATGCAGCATATTATTATATATATGATTTCCGCAATTTTTCAGAAACACAACCCAAAGAATAGAACAAACACATTTTGTGCTATACTTCAGTGCAAAAATAACCGCACAAATAATTTGTGAAAGGTAGCATAAACGATCTTTAACAAGACTAGTTTTTCACAACATTGTCATTACAGTAGAAAAATTAGGTTACACCGGTTTTCATAGGAAAAATTAGGTTACACCGGTTTTCATAGGCTATAGCATAGGCTGTGGCCAGTGCTTACTCTTCTTTATAATATTACTCACATTATGTGCGATAACATCACTTTCAACACTGCTCTGAGGTTCAAGAGCATGTATATAGTGAGTACGAGCAGGAACATGGTCTATTCTTGTTTCTCTAAGTGCAGTCTCCAAAGTCTCCACCCGCAAGTCCAGGACATCCGTGTCCAGCGGTGGAGCGGCGACTGGGTGCACCAGGTTCTCGTTCTTCTCTTCATAATGGCATTCCACATCTTCTTTAATCTGAAGAATATTTGATTTGTTTTAACAAATCCGAATTACATCTGCTAACGAAGCGACACATCTAGATCCATTAAGAAGTGGACACTGTTATGTATCCCTGGCTACACCGTAAGGTATAAAAGCCGTGAAGATCTCTTTGTTTTGTGTTTTGAATTTGAAATTGGCTATAACCTATATTGAATATGACTATAACCACTGCCATATCAATTTTATTGATATATTTTTTATTTTAATTATATAATTTCTAAACTTCCAAACTTCTAATTAGGTAAGTACTATTTACTAATGCAACCATCTATAATAAGTAACTTTAAAATAATAAAATTTCTAATAACAATTAAATCTACAAACACCAAGCTACAAATTGAAATAACTTCATAACTACAGTTAAGTAGTTCCTACCTATAAAAAAGGGTAAGTACCTAAAGAAAATAATTCCCCAGTTCTTAAAATGATATAGAGTTATAATAATCTATGTACACTGTTCATTATATGATGGGTTGACTGATAAATTATAAATTAAGAAAGTTCATATTAAAATATTACATGTTAAAAAACAAATATTGGTATTGGCAATTTTTGGAAATACTTTTAAATTACCTATTTATTATACCGAATTACAAAATTTCACATATTATGTATTTTCATTAAAAAAAAACACGTTTTTAATTTCATTTTTTAAATCCCTGTGAAAACGATGATAACGACGCATCTTGCAAACCTAATTGCAAACCAACAAAATGTCGGTCACAGATTAGATAAATTAACTTGTAATGTAACTTGTCAGTGTAATATAGTTAGAGGTCTTCAGTTATTTATTTGACATTTAGATGGAAGTGTGACGTCAGTCAGTTCCTGTTTGCAAATTTGAATTAAAGATTTTTCATTTAGATAGGTATTAAAAAAAATGAAGATTATTTTCAGTGATTATACGTTATAAACTATATAAAAAATATTATTGTGTAGGTATTTATTTTGTTTCACTGTCAACGCCCTATTTAACTAATTAGATATAGATAAAATTAATAAATATTGAATTAAAAACTTTCGGATTGTACCTACTGTTAAATATTTCAAAAGTTATTTGTGTTATCTGTCATCGACACCATCATATGTTGAACAGAGTATAGGCGTTTTTTATATTATGTACCTTTAATAATTATTATTAAGGATGAAGGAATTATTGTCAGGTCTCCATACAAAATAATTACCTGGTTTATTCGTAACCGTAGTTCGTCATCGGTATCCGAAGCCTCAAATGTGAAAATTCTCTCTGGATAAGGTTTCGAGAAAGCATCTATAAACAACACAGACGTTACAGACGATTTTTTTCTAATAAAAACTATATACGTTCATAAATACTTCTACAAATAAAATCAAAAAATAAAACTATAAGTGGGATTCAAAATTTTTTTTTCAAAATTAAATGCTAAGTAGATAATCCATTTCTAAGTTGGGCATGATATTTACAGGTTTTTATAATTTACTAGCTTTCCGCCCCCGGCTCCGCCTGTGGATATATTCGAACAACATAAAATATAGCCTATTTCACTCAGGACTCGAGGATATCGTAGCTTTGTATTAGTGAAATATTTTTTAGAATCAGTTCAGTAGTTTGAGATATTATCGATTACATCCAAAGTAACTGTCTGTCTGTTTGTTACGCTTTCACTACTAAACCGCTGAACCGATTTTGATGAAATTTGATACAGAGAAAGCTTAAACCCTAGGGAAGGACTAAGGACATTAGCTGCTACATGATAGGGGATGAAAGTTAGTGAAGCCCCACAGGTGAAGCCGGGGCGAACAGCTATTGTATCTATAAGTATTGCAAAGCTGAGTTTTGACATTTAAATAGGATCCTGAAGGTACTGTAAAATTTTACTTAAATACATGTTAAGGCTGCCATAAACGTGCCTGAAAAGTAGAATTTGGGATAGATTTTTAAAAATTTTATAAAATAAAATTGTATAGGTACCTACATGTACATATAACTTGAAGTTATTGGAGATTATCCAAAATAAAACAACCATATTAAATGTATTTAATATTAATTTAGTTTTATTTATGGCAGCCTTACAAGGGTAGGTATCTCTACGTAAACTAAGTAGATACTTAGTTTAATTAATAATGCACATAGTAAGTGGCCCTTGGAAAAATTCAAAATGAACGACATAAGCCCTTGACTTATGTTGACGACAAATCTCTAAGGGCCATCTTTGTTTGCATGCTAAACTAACAGTTGGGTCCTTGGCAGTCAGCCATCTAACTTCTGTTAAAAATATGGCAAATCTCAGATTAAGCCTAGAAAAATGAGTTTATTTATATAACATTTTATAGTCGTAGTTTTTAAAACTATGGCTATTTAGAAAAAATATTAAAATATGGCTTCATCCAATTTAAAATAATAACTATCAGCAATTTGAGTTTAAAATGTTGTATAAATAAACTCATTTTTCTAGTATTAATTGAGATTTGCCATATTTTTAACAGATATAAAATGGCCGACAGCCAAGGAATTTAAAATGTATTTTGTCTCCCTCTTTGATTTGATTGACAAAGTCAGAGAGTGATAAACCTACTTAATTCTTATATAAGAATATATTTGTCTTTTCTAAAGTAATAAAATAAAAAAATAAAATAAAACACTAGTTTCTAAACATTTATACTATCCTATAATATATAATAATAATAATAATGTTAGGTAATTAAAAACAAAATGTAGCTAATTTTCTATAACTGCGCCATAGAAATTTAATGACCGTGAAAATTCCTTCGCATGTACTTATGCACGCTGTAAGTCTTTTATGTAGATATGTCGTTAGATATTTTCAGACACTTTCATGTAAATTTAGGCAATATAATACTGAAATATATGTTTTCGATACATTGAATAATTACTTACCAAACGGAGCATCGTCTAAGGGTACTCGAGTGGTATTTACAGTAAGAATCTCATCGTCATATTTGGGTCCAAAAACAACTGTCTGACACCATCTTCTGCTAAGAAATAGCAGGACAAGCAATATGACCGTAGCAAACGCTGCCACAGCACTCAAATATGCTGTTGCCTCTACTGAAATTACAGAAAAAACTATTAATTAATTAAATAGGTACTAAATTTAGTTTAAAGATACCAATTATTACCATTGCCTGGATTAAGATAACTGATGTTAGCCACCATGTTCACGTACACATCACTGAATTATTTGATTTACGATTTATTTAGAATTTTCACATTTTCGTGGCATTGTTTCGTAGTACTGAGTTGACAGTGGCACGCATGCGCCCTTAGACGGGGGCTCGGCGGGGCGTGTATTAGATATACATGAATATATAATACGATGTTTCTATGTGTAGAAAAGAGTGGGTGGCTTCAGTATTGATTCAAGGTCGTGAGGGGACACGTGTAAGGGTTATGGTTAGAGATTTCATAGAAAATAACATAATTATTTATTAGGTAACAGAGCTTTTTAAAACAAATAATGCTGCAAATATAATCACGCTTTTTATAAAACAGATTAGGCTGGTAGAATAAAATATTATGTAGGCAAGGTAAATAGTGGTTTTAGCGTGGATTTCTGCTGACCAGGGCCATGATTAATTTTGCCGCCACCCACCAATTTTGCGTTTCGGCAAAAAGCTCGTAAATCCACGGTAAAAACTAAAAACTTATATAGCTCTGAAATTATTGGTTCCAAACATATAGACAGGGTGCCTATGTCCAAGGAAAACGTAACGTCCGCGCATTTTAAATTTTGGTAAAATTTTACAAAACCGGCGCATCACTTATGTTACTATAATATTTTTTTTTTGATACATTATTAATTTTGGAAACGAATTAGACTAAAATTTTTTGTCGGAACACAATGATTCTTGAAAAAAAAAATCATAAATAATTAAATATAAATCGCAATATCAGCTGCCATTTTGCCGGAAACCGAAACTGATTTTTTAAGAAAATACAGTTAACCAACTTAACAAAATTATTATTTTTTTTTTTTTTAATTAATCGCATTTACCGATGTTACGAGTCGAGTCGAATTTTACTCGGGTGTTAAAATTACACATAGGTTAGCGAGGAGCGTAGCGACGAGCGTGGTTCGTATTGTGACAATATAAAGCGCAAGCCGAGCGAGCGGTGCCGCGGTAGCGGCCGGCGCAGCGCCATTCTAGAAACATCATAGTAACTGTAATACTTTATGAGAGTAATATTTATGAGGTGGCGCTGCGCCGTACTATTACTTTATTACTCTCATCAAGTATTACAGTTACTATTTTGTGATGTTTTAGAATGGCGCTGCGCCGGCCGCTACCGCGGCACCGCTCGCTACGCTCGCTCGGCTTGCGCTTTATATTGTCACAATACAAACCACGCTCGTCGCTATGCTCCTCGCTAACCTATGTGTAATTTTAACACCCGAGTAAAATTCGACTCGAATCGTAACATCGATAAATGCGATTAATAAAAAAAAAATAAAAATAATTTTGTTAAGTTGGTTAATTGTATTTTCTTAAAAAATCAGTTTCGGTTTCCGGCAAAATGGCGTCTGATATAGCGATTTCTATTTATTTATTAATGATTTTTTATAAAGAATCTTTGTGTTCCGACAACAAATTTTAGTCTAGTTTGTCTTGTAAATACATAATGCGTTTATTAAACCTAAGTTTAGTAACATATGCCATGCGCCGGTTTTGTAAAATTTTACCTAAATTTTCTTTAAACTTAATCGGCCACCCACCAATTCCCCAAAATACCGCCCGGTTTTGCCGATGGTATTTATCAGGCTATACCTAGTAAGTAAAGTGCGTATTTGGAGTATAATCTCTTTCCGTTCCTCCCATCTAAATGCGTCCAGTCGTTTCGACGTGATTTAGTAACAGATATATAGTTATATAAACTTTTGTATTTGTAATAAATTTGTTTTTGCTCACTGTTTTAACTTTGGTTTTAATATAATTTCAAGCCCCTAACCCTACCCGTTTGGCAGAATCAAATTCATATCGTATTCATATTATGAATGTGAAAGTTTGTATAATGACGGACAGTCAATCACGCAAAAAGTACTAAATGGATTGTATAGAATTCTGCACGCAGATAGACCATGACCTGGAATGTGACATAGGCTACTTAAGGGGTATAATAGGGGATGAAAGTTAGTATGGATACCACGGGCGAACAGCTAAACTTCTTTTATAAATCCGAAAGTGTTTCTTTTTTATTTTTATTTCACGTCAAAACTGAGCAACGGATCAACATAATTTTTGGGCAGCTGGAGGGCCGGATAAACAATTTTTCTACATGCTCGGAGCCGGTGGCGGGTAGCTAGTAATGTATAATCAATTGCGTGGAAATAATTGTTTTTAGATTGTCGCGTCTGTTTATGACAGTATTTTGAAACTTACTTGAAATCAGCATATCTTGGACAACGGCCAGAATCGCTACGATTACTGCCCACATATACTTCCCCATTGGGATAATATCATAATACAGGAACAGTGATATTCTCCGATTATATTTTTGCCATCATGTAACAATAAAAATAGAATTAAAATATTAAAATGCTCACGGTCACGAAATGTGAAAAAAAATTGTTCTACCTTCAGGTTTTCTTTTTTTTATTTAGGAAGAATTTATAGGCAGCGGAATAATCTTCATTGATTGAATGATAATTAGAACGTTTCACTTTGCGTCAGTATGGTTTGGGCTCGTAGATTTTTAGGGTTCCGTACCCAAAGGGTGACAACGGACACCCTATTACTAAGCATCGCTGACCGTCCGTCTGTCACAGGGCTGTATCTTTTGAACCGTAATAGGTTAAGACATTTGAAATTTTAATATGGCCCCTATAACAACAAACTATAAAAATAAAATAAAGTTAAACATTAAAGGGGGACACCATACAAGAAACGTGTTTTTTTACTAACCGTCTGTCATAGAGCTGTATCTTCTTTTTTTGATATATGGCAATAGTGCTGACTTATCGTCGCAATTCTGCCGATGTCCAGTGTTTAATCTTGTGCAATAGTAACAATATGCCGATAAATCGGTAGCTAAGATTATCCCGCCGACTGTGATATGTCTTATTAATCACTGACTAATCACAACCATCACAGTGCGGACGGGATTAAACCGGATTCCCTATCACGCCACGACGAGACGCGTGCGTTTGTCGTCATGACCTGACGTGGTATCCAGAGCTGTATCTATTGAACCGTAATAGGTTGACTGACACTATGGCCGCTAAACAACAAATAATGAAAATAAAATAAAGGTAAAAATTAACATACTACAAGAAACGTGTTTTATTCGGCGCTTCTGCTCGATATTAATAATGGCAAAACGTCTAACTAGTATAACTATAATGCATACTTATATGTAAGTAAAATAATAAAAACTGGCCAAGTGTAAGTCGGACTTATTATATTTTGTTTCTGCGCCATATAGGGGCGTCAAACTTGGTCTGACCTTAGTGCATACTATCAGAATTGCGTCTACGGAACCCTTCGTATGCAAGTCCGACTCGCACTTGGCCGGTTTTTTGACTTATTTGCCGTTGACCTCTTTCTTGACCCCGAGGGAAACAATGTAGATTTAGCGCAACTTTAAATTAATTAAAATAAAATTATAAAAAAGTCTAAAACTATGCTCCACGAAGACATGCAGATTCTGCCAAACGGAAGAGGAAACAGCATTGCACATTTTGTGTGAATGTGGACCTCTCATGCGGAAAAGATATACTCACCTGGGAGAACATGTATTGAGACCAGCTGCAGTACAAACACTGCAAAACGCCTACTAAAGTTTCTGAAGGAAATAGGTAACTTTAACACTAAAAAAGATCACAATAAGCCTATTTTGGCTGCAGCTATACAGCCCATATTCCATATAATAAACGCAGCCAGGATTCTCGCCACTTTTCCACACGCACGGACCTGCCGAGTTAGCATACATTTTGACAGCGACACTTTCGTTTCGGTCGAATGGCCTTGAACAGGCCAAAACGTTCATGTCCAACAAGGACCGGCCAGAGATAGCCCGGACCGGGCATGCCCTGCACAAGAATGCCGAGCAATTTGCTTGGCCGGACAAAGACAAGTACACAGAATTTTCCCGCACATTGTTGGGCCGGACCTCTCAGCCCCGGGCTATCTCTGGCCGGTCCTTGTTGGACATGAACGTTTTGGCCTGTTCAAGGCCATTCGACCGAAACGAAAGTGTCGCTGTCAAAATGTATGCTAACCTCCCTGGTTTATTGATGAAGAACTTATGTTTTTTTTTAATATTGTAAGTTGTCTAAATCATTGTAGGTAATTTTATTTTCATTCATGCGTTGCCTTACGACTCCCGAAACCGTGTTATCGGTCCAAGGATACCCAGGTATATTTAGATGGAAAATCCTCTAGTGTGGTTTGTTTGATTTTGTACATGCATAAGTATTTAATTATAAAAAACTCATTGGTTCATGGCCGGGATCGAACTGTAGTCGGCCTAAAAACACCCATATCACTGGGTAGCAAATACAAAATTCCAGTTATCAGGGGTTGTAACTCAGTGATAGTGTTTGCTTCGCATGCTGAAAGTCCTGGGTTTCCCAGAAACTTATTTTGATTTTTTCTTGTAGATGTATGGCTCCATCAATGTTAATCGTTGATTTGCCAATGTCAAGTATTATATAGGTACGTTACAGTAACAATAGGCGATTAATCGGTAGCTAAGATATTCCCGTCGACTGTGATATGTCTTATTAATCTCCGACTAATCTCAGCCATCACAGCGCGGACGGTATTAAACCGGATTCGCCATCATGTCACGGGGCCCGTGCGTTGTCCACCATGACATGACGTAGAACCTCCTTAACTCTGGCACGACTATTTAAGTTTATGAATAAACAAAGTCAAATTTCACAAACTTGAGCCCAGAGTTCTCCTATATTCTCCTCTCAATAAATCCTACATGTTAATTGTTTGTGCCTTCCAGCTATATTACTTTTTGACGTATTCCGTCAAGACATCACAATCGCAAATAATTTCCGTTGCATTTTAGGGCATTACAAAATAGGTGGATATAAAATTAAACAGCATATGATATTTTGAAAATGTTTTTTATTAATAACACTTACATTTTTACAGCGCTCCTAGCTCAACAGAGTAATACTAATAAAATAGCTTACAAAATGAATATGTGTAACTGTCGAACGCAATAATAGAGAGATTCTACTGTGAATAATAAACGAAACATAAATGTGAACATACACAAATATAATACGATAACGACTATTGTCTGTGAAACATACATCATCTTTAAACAAGCGCACAAGTTATTTCTAAAAAACAAAGTCCATTTTAACTCTATAAACAATTCATATAATTTAGACTTTATTAGATGCTATAATGTAATATTTTACTCTCGTAACCATTATTATAATGTAATATGTATTCGTTAAAGATCGCCCGCTTGGTCCCTGCAGCATGACGCGTGCAAGCTCCAAGTGACCATCCGAGATGACAACTATCGTAACTGTATAATTTTAAAAATTCTCTAATTACGCTTCCCTACGTTTTGTTATTATCTTTTAATTAAGAAATAAAATCTTACACGATTATCATGAGCAGCCTATTTTAATAAATTTGACAAAATCGCTAATATCTGAATATTTAGAAAAGAAAAGCTGACCGACCGAGCTCGTCGCTTTTCGCCACTCGCCCGGTCGCGTTTAATCTACTTTATAGTCGCTCGATTTAAATATGGCTTCAAAATTTCAACTACCTACCTAACAGTAAGCAGTACACTAATGTCAGGCTTTCCACACCGACTCTCACGCCGCACTCACACGATCAAATCTCAAAGTAAACGTTACAACTTAATCTAAACCACTTAAACTATAATAATAGAATGGCTTCGACGCCGAGAGCTTCGCGGCATCGTTACAAAAATAACATGATTCGCGTCCTACAAACAATAAATATGCGTTACGCCCCGGGAATGGCCCACTGTGCATATATACATAGATAGTCCTGTAACTGATACGAAACAAAGAGGTGGGTCCCGCTATATGGCGCTAGATGCGGTGTGAAGCCGGCCCGGCCTGTTTAGTAATAGGTCTCCTGCTCCAGCCAGCCGCCCGGGTTACGACGCAGGTAGAAGCGACGCACCTCGTCGTAGATGAAGATCGACAGCATGAACGGGATGGCCGGCAGCCACCACACGAACCTGGTGATCATCACAATATCAAATGAGTGCAATTTCAGGTACTTAGCGGAAAACAAGTAGATCATACCCTGTCTGTTAAGGTATTTTGAGATAAGATCTCTTAGTTCAAGGTACTTTGTTACGCTAACACAGCCACTAAACTACGAATACTATGTTTCTGTATACTATGCCAACAAAATTAACTTGTCTCTCTACCGCTGAAGTCGTCGTACAGCGTGCAAAACAATACCAATCGCCCAAAATGTTGCGCATTCCATTGTAATCACTAATCAACTTATAGCACGCGCCACGAACAGAAGGAATTTCATACATTGACCTCAGTCACTCGTTTCAACCTGTACCACAAATCACAGTATTGATAGTCGAGCGACAGATTTATAAGGCATTGACAGTTGGGACGATTACCATTACGTTTATATAGTACCAGGGTATGATAATGACCGTACTTTAGTCTATCCGTGGAGCCGGCTATAGTATACTTACTTGAGCGGATACATCCGCAACCCCTTGTCCATGCCGGGCGTGTAAGACAAGAAGGCGGCGAGCGCTGTCTCGAACACAATACCAAAGTTGAGCGCCCAGTTCCGCATGCCCTGGTGCAGGATCGAGTTGCGCCGAGTCTTACAGATGATTAGGTCAGCCCATTGCACCACCACAATGGACACGAAGAACGCTGTGTGGCAGGTGAACTCGAGAGCCTTGCGGTCGCGGTACGTCTGCGGGAAATGTGTGTGTGTATATCTGTTGTTCAATCACGCCTAAACCAATGGATCTGAATGAAATAAGGAATGGTACATTTGATCCCATAAATCGAGTAGGTGGGGCATCGAGATTTTTATGTTTCAGCTTCTGGGAGGGCTTTTCCTTTATTCGATTACCACGTATATGGTACTTGAGTCTACCCTCGGTTCACTGTTAGCGTACTTTTCTATTTTGACAAAACGGGTGTCCTTTTTTGATTTGACCAAAGTAAGAATCACGAATTCGAAGAAATTTGGTAAACCTGTGGCTGAATAACTTAGTAGGCAAATTAAAGCAAGTTATTCAGAACTTGCGAACTATTCAATTTGGCCGGTTTATACTTATATGTAATTATGGACATGAATTGTAAATATTGAAAAAAATAAAAAAATAAATGGCATATTTCGACTAAAATCCATGAAAATGTGGAAACCACCTGAACGTTTGTTTATAATATATATCTCCTGGCGAGCACTTTACATCAATAACAATGTCATGGTTTGGGATACACAATGGTAACACGATCAGATAATAATAAAGATGGCGTCACGATAAAACAAGATGGCCGTTGTGGCGTCCTTTTGACATACAAAGTTTTTTTTTTCTTCCAAAATCTTACCCATTCCTGTCCATAAGAGTCAGTCAAATCGTTGATAGCCTTCGAGTCCCAGTGTTTTCTGATACCAAACAGTTTTAACGGGAGGAATCCGTTCTCAGCCATAATCACGAAGTACACGAAAAATCCTGCCGCGGCTTGAATCATGCCGATTTGGCCGTACGCCATTGAAATCAACCTGTATAGTTAAATTGTTGTTGTAAAAAAGGAAAAAACATTAAAGTATTCCAAAAAGCATATTAATTATTTCTTTCAAGTTTCAATCGTTAGAAATTTAGTATTGGCAATAATAAGTTCTTAAGCGATTTAGATAAAACTGTTAAATATAAAAAAAATAGTGCAATTTTTTTTTTATTGAAATGCACTATGTAGGCAATTGCTTATTCTTGACATGCATGACAAGCCAATCATATACATATTTTGAAATTATTCTTTATAAAAACTCTGTATGAAATTGGGAAATGAAATCTTATTTCAATAATGCATATAAAATATTTACAATCCCAATAATCAATTATTAAGAATTTATTTTGCAATAAAATATGAATTTTAACAAAATTGATAATTGGGAATGCGTAAGTTAATATAAAAAAGGCAAAAGCAATGCAAGCAGTGATAGAAAAAAAAATTTTCGCTAAAAAGCTTTGTATGTTGAAATTGTAAAATTTGAAAACGAAAATGCATTACTTTTACCTTTCTTCAAAATCATAAAGTAAACAGCTGCAAGCTTTCTAGGTCATGCAGTAGGTAGTACGAAAGGATTAAGCTTGGTAAATTGTCCATAACCAACTTAAAAGAGCTTCTATTAAAAATATTTTGGGGTATATTGACAAATATCAGTTATTAATATAATATGTTTTAAACTTGATATTTATCCATTGATTTAACGCAAGTTTTAGCAAAATAATATATAAAAAAAGTTAGGCCTCAATTGATGTGTAAAAAACCTAAATTATACATTTGTGTGTGTAAGCGCTGCCACTAGCTGTGTAAACTGCAATAAAGATAATGAGCCGTGCAAAGTGTATCAAAATCTAGTAAGAATATATCTATATTACTAAAACTATGTCACTATATCTTGTAACTTTCTATATAAAAACAAACCCTACAACATATAGATTTGAAAATAAAATATATATATTTTGAACATCACTAAATTGGCTACCATGACCACATGTTATTGACACATTTTATATACAGGCTGATTTATTTACACAAATATATTTTATATGTGAAATATATAACGTTATTTTTTGGCCAGAGTTTTATTGCTAAAACTAAAATTAGATCAGCCTGTAAATAAATTGGTGCAAAATCCTCGCTAGTCCTGCTAAATCTGAATCTAGACGTGCAATTTTCTATTTAATTAGAACCCCTAAAACTAATTTGAAATATGGAAGAGTGAAGATTATAGAGAAAAAAATAGAAGTCATTAGACTAGTAAATAACAAAGTCAACTAGTCTTCTATAACTAAAAATATACAACTCTATTTATAAATAAAAACTATTTGATTAACACAGAAATGTAAAATATATTATGTTTAGAGTTATTTTATATGTAGAAAGAAAACCAAGTATAAATAAATATTAAACATGTCTTTAATCCCGAAAAAGAAGGAGGTTCAATTCGGTTTGCAACTCCTTAGTAATTGAAGATACAAAATGTGTAATTTTAAAAAAAACGCAACACGGGATGTCATTAAACAAATCTTAAGTCACTCTTCCACATCCACGAACCAAATAAACGGGTGCCACTATTCCCCCGCCGTGACAGCGAGACAGAATAGCAGACCCAAAAGTGGTAACACCCAAACAAAAACTCTATAAGCGTCGTCACATTCAGCGCATCGGTCGGGGGATGTCCGACCTTCTGTTGACCAGGTTGTCGCGGTAAGGGTCCCGGGGCTGCCTCTTCATAATATCGGACTCGGGAGCCTCGTAAGCCAATGATATAGCAGGCACCTTGGGACACCAAGCAATCAGTACTCTCACACAATACGAATACGATGCGAACGGTCGCTTATAATTACCTTAAAACTAATTACACCTATTATTGCATTGTTAACGATCTTACCGAACTTGTATGTAAAATCTAAATCTAAAATACTATATAATAGAAGATACTGATACAATTTAAAACCTAGCAGTGTTAGATAAGTCCTAGCTGTAAAAGTGTCGTGATTATGTAAGTTTATGGCAGCGATGTGTATACAAAAATGATGTAAATGGTGTGCGTGAATGGAAAAAACAAAATGGAAGTAAAAACATATAATAAATACAAAAAATACATGTAAATACGACAGTGTGTTGGGCGCATGCAGGAGACGGAGGAGAAACGCTTACCTTACACACAACAGTTAGTACATAAATATTAGTGAAAATAAAATATTAATCGAAAAAAATGTACACCACCACAATAAAATACTGGAGCGATGCGTCTGCGCACACATTCGTGTAGACGCATGGCCCCAAGTGCTAATTTAATAAGAAATGAGATAGAAGAAGAGAGACAAAGACAACGCAAGGCAGAGAGGAGCAGTGTCCACACCAACTTAACACCGACGACTAACTGACTCGTGCTAGTAAGCGAGTAGCGGATAGAAGAGTTCTGATAAAAACAGGTAAAGATTTTTACACTCTGGCAGTTTTTACCTCTCGTTAACAAGTTTATCACTGAAAGGGTTACGGGGCTGTCGCTTCATAATGTCAGATTCGGCCTCCTCGTAGGCCAGGGATATGGCGGGCACCTACGCAAACACTGGCAACGTGAGCCGACTGTGGTACAAGCGTGCGGAACACACACAACATCCACTTGCGGTCGGCAGGTGCAAGCAGACGCACATCAATTTAAAAAAAATCACCGCCATTTCAACCGCACAAAATTTCAACAATGGCACCCTCTAGTTAAACTAAATTCCAATAACTAAGTGTTGCATCTGCTTGCATTTGCTCGACCATACACAACAATAATTAAAGTTTTAACATAAAACAAGATGTGAAACAGTATCGCGACTCTGGAACTCTGTAGTTACATGATAACTAAAAGTAACAATTGCGATTGATTAATGAACACCTATTTCATGATATTAAACATAAGTCACAACAATAAAATAAAAAATGAAACGTGTTCCGAGGCATCATCAAAAAATGTATCCAAAAATATTCTGTGCCATTAAACAGAAAGATATTAAAAAAATTCAGCTTGATAGACGTGCTTTTCGGAACATATTACATATTTGTGTGGGGGCCGAAACCCAATTCGGAGGGGGTTAAATTGAACATGAATTCACAGGTAATGAAATGGGGATGATAAAATGGCTGCCGTGTGTCGTGTATGTTTGAATTTTTTACATATATAAACAGCCTGGTACCTAATATCTATACTCGCTGCATATCACCTTTGCGGGAACTGTGTGGTATACTCTACGATATCAATAACAACCTAAGAATGCAATTATTATATTTACTGGGATATTAACACGTTACGGCAAATGTTAGAATGTATACATCCAGCTTGTTGTTTTGCGTTTTTACTTCTTATAAATTATGATGTTGCATACAATAGCGTAGCAAACTATAATTTAGGGCCCATAACCTATACAATTTTTATCAAAGTTTAAAATATGTACCTAAGTAGTAATTGATTTAGTTAAAATGAGAAATAAATAAATACATATCTAATCAAATTTCTTCAATTAATTAAGGAGCTAATCTATGTTATTTTTTAATCTTATGAGTATTGTAAAAACGCCAAACAACAACCACATCATTCTGTTACATCGGCACACTGAAGAACACCACTCGGCACAGTAAAAGACAACACTGATGTTATTATTTAAGTTAGCTGTAAACACATTTCATAAGTTATCAGATAGACCTCTCGTTCACTAATTTCTCGGTGAAAGGATTACGGGGCGGCCGTTTCATAATGTCCGACTCCGCCGCTTCGTATGCCAGCGCGATCGCGGGTACCTAGTGTGGATATTACTTTAACTTTAAGTGTATGACATAGGCAAAATTGCGAACTTTCGATGACATTTTCTCAGTAGTAAACCAAACTTTTATCTTGTCAATTTGAATAAACAACACTAATCAGGCTCTTAGTTTACTGTAAAAAATGTTTACTAACCTTTCCTTTTTTTAGTTTTAAAATCATTTTATTTATGATAGTTATCATGCCATTGACGCTATAATGACGCTTTTATTAAATAGATATTAATGATAACAAGACTGTCTGTTTGCAAAAATCTGTTTTTTTTTTAAAGTAAAGCGTAAAAAATATCAAACCTATTGATTTCACGGGGGCATATCGAGGGCAAGGAGCGTGGCAGCCAGTAATGTTTTTATTTTTGCCTATGTCATATCCTTAAGGTAGATGTTCCACCACCGATTTTCTCGTGTAATTGAAAGAAATACGTATAATATTTGAGAATAGACTGTTTCCCTCAACTCGCTCGGCGGTGGGACAGATACCTAACACCGAATCCTAAACCACATATTTGATATAAAGTACCGATATAATAACATAACATTTAATTTCACTTGGTTAGAATTCAGTGTTTTTTTAAAAATACATAGTAACTTATCTAAATATTACAATTGATGTTAAAATTATGAGCAACATATTTTTAAAATTGTGTGTATTTTAAAATCAATTGTGAATCAAAACAGTTTAAAGCCGAATCTTGAACGGACCAATTTTTTTTAAATAACGAATCTTTTGTATGAAAACTTCTCAAAATTCAGCTGAATTTGACATAAAAAAAATTGCAAGATTCTTGCAAAAATTCAATAATAATTTTAAACCTATTAGATTTAGTAGAAAAAGTTGGAAGAGTTCTTACCATGTCAGTTCCTAAATCGATGCAAAGAATAGTAACAGTGCCCAAAGGCAGCGGAATGTCACATAGGATAAACGCAAGGAAGGGGGATATCTCAGGAATGTTTGAGGTCAGGGTGTACGCAATAGATTTCTTCAGATTGTCGAAGATCAACCGTCCTTCCTCCACGCCAGTCACGATTGAGGCGAAGTTGTCGTCAAGTAAGATCATGTCAGCAGCCTGTTAGAAAAAATAAAATAGAAAGGTTTCATGGGATGTTCATCAACAGATAAAGTCCTGAGCGACATTGGTGGGGGCTAGAACACGCATGTACTCTTTGGAGGCTTGTATGAATATTTTTAAGGCGGATTACTGCACAGGTGACCTTAGAAAAGTGGTAATGTGAATATTACCTGTTTAGACACGTCAGATCCAGCAATACCCATGGCGACACCGATGTCGGCCTTCTTCAGGGCGGGCGAGTCGTTGACGCCGTCCCCGGTGACAGCCACGATGGCTCCGAGACGCTGGCAACCTTCCACGATGATCAATTTTTGTTGGGGCGATGTGCGAGCAAACACGATCTCGGTGTGATACCTTTTTAAATAATACATTGCTTTATATCTCGACTCTATATAATAGATAATTTTGTAATATTTCAAAGGAAAGATCGGTTGGCGAAGTTGCTTGTACAAGTGCTGAATGGAAGCAGGTATTTATTAAAAAAGAACTCCTTATAATATTTTTTGTTTTTATTTGTTAACTTTGAGTATACAGGAATAGAGCCTGGCCACTCGTTAGGTATAGATACCATTCCGCTGGGTGCCCTGGGGCCAGTAACATCCCGGGAGCCGTAATACTTCTTTAACTCACTTGAGTATATCGTCCAGTTGGTCAGTGCCAAGTTCGCGCAATTCAGTTCCGTGCACAACGGCCGCCTTCGCCTCCCGCGGGTTCACTTCCGACACGGGAATGTTGAGACGAGCCGCGATATCCTCCACCGTTTCGTTGCCCTCAGAGATGATGCCGACAGACTTAGCGATGGCTTTGGCGGTGATCGGGTGGTCGCCAGTCACCATGATGACCTGGAATTTTGGTTGGTATATTAATATGAAGTCACGGAAAAATTTAAGAGAAAATACGTTGCGATTAACATTTTAAATAATATAAAGTTACTATGTGATTCAGTTGTTTATCAGTAAAAATCTTGAAACATTTTATTTAGAGCTGGTTCGTACCCACTGCAGCCAAAACCCGCGCCAAATAAGTTGAGCCGAAACGCATCGGTATCTGGCGTGAGTTATACCAATAAGTTTAATAAAAATGTGCATACCTAATTCGACCTTATACCTTAAAAGAATTAGACACTCGTTAGATTAATCCTCAAAAAATATTATAGAGGTCTCCATCTTTTTAGGCAGTCGTCTCAGATCCAAAGCTATAAGAATGTATGTCATTGTATAATTTGTAGCCCAACCATAGATCGCGGGGTATAAATTGTCTTAAATTGAATTACGAAATTCTTTATTTAGTTTGTCTTAATGCTAGAGTGTCAACGAAACCCTAGAAAAATCACCTTGATACCGGCTGATCGGCATTTGGCTACCGCATCAGGGACAGCAGCTCTCGGCGGGTCAATCATACTCATAAGGCCAACGAAACGAAGGTTCTCCAACGGGAAGTTGGGGTCGTCAGTGTTGAACTTGTATCCGATCGGGTATTTGTCCGAAGGCAGCAGCAGGTCGCAGAAGCCGAGCACACGTTCGCCGAGACCGCCGAGTTCGAGGTATGCGTTATTGAATGCTTCTTTCATTTCCTCGTCCAATACCTGTGCGTAACAAATAATTTTTAGGTATACATACTGTAGTCTGTTAAGATTTCTGATAATTTAAATCTAAGCAACCTAATAGCGTAATAATATATTCATTGTTAAAAAAAAAAACAATAAATTGTGCGTGTTTTCGTAAAACCAAAACCAAAGAAAAATAATCTTCAATCTCTAAATACCCCAAAACTGATCACTCGTTATATAATACAATATCATCAGATAAATGAGGAAGACCTGTCACCCACTGGGGCTGATGATAATAAGTTTTTTACAAACCTTCTCCTTTCCACCAATAAAGATCGTGCTGCATCTCTCAAGGATCCTCTCAGGTGCTCCCTTCATCACTAACAGATGGCGCGGGTCACTGGAGTCATCGCTCTCATGGACGGAAACCTGGTACTTATTGGTCGAGTTGAAAGGTATTTCGCAGGCCTTCTTGTTCCTCTTTCGGATGCTCAGAACGTCACCAAGGGCAAGTTCCATACATTTGAGCAATGCGGCTTCGGAAGCGTCACCAGCCACTTCTTTCTTCAGAATGGGAACACCATCCTGGCCACCTTTGAACTCGGCTCGGTTGCACAGAGTCGCGATTTTGGCCAGAGCTTTGAAGCCGGGACTTGTGCGGTCTGTAATTTGTGTGAAAAGGACGTCCACATTTAAGCAGAGGTAAAACTTTACACCGAAAATTTGAATTTGAAATGAGATGTGTCGTAACCATTAGTAGAAATCTCAATAGGCTGGTGAATCCCATATAACCCGGTCAACCCTCATTACGATTTATAGAATAAAATTTTATGTAGAAGATAAAAAAAATGGACAAATGAGAGTTCGACCAGTGAGCTTCTTTTTAAATATTTAAATACGTTATTATCCTAGAATTGTAAGTACATTAGATTAGTTATGCATTGTATTATGAAAAAAACATACGGGCAAGGGTTCTTTTTTGCCACTGGAGACATGGAACCTTAAAAATTACCAAAACTGTTTTGTTCAATAGTTTTCACTATTTTACCTAACCCTATTGTGGCGTCCTAACAGAAACGGAATCCTAACTAATCTAAGAGAAAAATCTTCACATACCGTATTGTACACCAGACTGGTCTTCAGTGGTATCCGCCTCGATGATCTGATTGTCGAACCACATGTGGGCGACGGTCATCCTGTTCTGGGTGAGGGTACCGGTCTTGTCTGAGCAGATGGTGGATGTGGAGCCCAGGGTCTCGACCGCCTCCAGATTCTTCACCAGGCAGTTCTTGGACGCCATTCGCTTGGCAGTGAGAGTCAAGCATACGGTGACTGTCGCTAGCAAGCCCTCTGGCACGTTGGCGACGATGATGCCTGCAATTTGCGTATTATTTAAACATTTGATATTAGATTACGCTATATAAAAAAAAGAGTACATGAACTTTTTGGTAGACGACAAATGGTTTTAGTAGTGCAGTACTGAAAAATAATCAAAGTGAAAACGATAAGTAAAACTACTCACCAATCAAGAAAATGACAGCGTCCAGCCAGTGGTAGCCCAAGATGAAAGCGATGACGAAGAAGGTCACACCAAGGAACACAGCGACACCGGTGATTAGGTGGATGAAATGGTGAATTTCCTTAGCTATGGGTGTTTCTCCAGTGTCAAGACCTGATGCCAATCCAGCGATACGGCCCATCACCTAAGCAAAGCACACCAATAAGCTTTATAAGTCATCATGGACTTAATTTACCGTGGGTGCTTATTTTAACCAATGGGACTAAATCAAAACACAAATGGAATAACTTTGGGATGTCATTCATACTTTATATTCAAACGGTCACTAATATATTTCTAATAGGTCTTCGGATTTGGATTCGGTAATATTATTTTAACATTATATTTTATAGAGAGATGAACCTTTTCTTTTGTTATCAACCTAGGGCATGCGACCCTGCTACCGTCTGGTGTTAAGCACGTGTTGAGACCATGGGTGAAGGTAACTATCGTCAGGAACAGAATTTACAACGGCCACTCCTACAGCTAAGATAATGAGCCTACACCAAGAGATAAGGAAGGGAATGTTGGATACTAGCAATTGATAGCATGTATCAAGACGTTAAAATACGAAACGTTTTTAAATGCCAGTCAAAAATATCAACTTACAGTGTTGTCGCCACAGCAAATCACGATTCCCTTAGCGGTGCCCTCCACAGCGTTGGTCGAGAAGAATGCCAAGTTCTTGGTCTCAAGGGGGTTCTCATTGGTAAAATCAGCACCACGGGATTGAGGCTCCGACTCGCCAGTCAAGCTCGAGTTGTCAACTTTGAAACCACGCGCTTCAATAACACGTATGTCAGCCGGGATACGGTCGCCAAATTTCACCTGTACAGGAAGAGATATTATATGAGAAAATATACTTGGAAGTATCGCAAATCGCTAGGTTCTAATAATCACAGCAATTACGATCAAGCGTTCCAATATGATCTTGACATACCTCAACAATGTCTCCAAGCACAAGGTCCTCGGCCCGTAACGTTAGTTTCTCACCCTCGCGGATAACGGTCGCGAATTGGGGCACCATATTCTTGAACGATTCCATGATCTTTGATGATTTGCTTTCTTGGTAGTATGAGAAAATGCCAGTCACTATAACCACAGCCGCCAACACAATGCCAAGATACAGATTATCGTCCGCCGGTTCCTCTACGGTACTCGCCTTAGGGAACAAAATATTACATGAAACTCTTTGTAATTCAAAATTATAGTAGGTATAAAATTGAGACAATTTCTTACCTGAATTCCGTAGGCAATAAAGCAAAGTATAGCACCAATCCACAGTAATAATGCGAAACCGCCAAACAGATTTTTACAAAACTTCACCCATTCGGGCGTCTGTTTTGGCGGCGTAAGTGCGTTTGGACCATCCCTTTCCAAATTTTCTTTCGCTTTTGCGTGACTAAGGCCCTGAAACAGACAAAGGAAGGTTAATATCCTCTGCCCTTCAATTCATCGACAATCACACTTTTAACAAATACTTACATTTTCTGGATGTGTTTGAAATCTTTGATAAAGTTCTTCGGGAGTGACTTTATGGAAATCAATATCCAACTCCTGTTTTAGATCATCTAAATCTCCGGGTTTTCGTTTTTTCGCGGGAGGCTTTCTACGTGACTGTAAAAAAGATAACACTTTAAGAGACATGTTTAATGAATGAACGCAATTGTATCCAGTTTTGATATTTTGGGGGGGGTCGAAACTACAAAGGTATGCTTTAAAATGTATAAAAAACCATGCATGAACATGACATTTGAAGATGCATATTGAAAATCATTCCGTAGTCAAAAAAAAGGAACAAAACAAAAAGAAATGAAAGATGAAATGTTAAATAAAAACCTTGTACTGTCCGTCAGCAGTTCTATTATCATCCTTAATGGGTCCGATGGTGGCAACACGATATGAGTCCGACCGGCCATGCTGGAAAAACAACTAGGGGCTAAACACAGTCTACAGGCAGCCCTAAGGGCAATGCAACTGATGAGGTGAAGTGAACTTGTCTACAAAGCATGAATACACTCTCTATATGTATAATTAAAAACTTGTAAGAAACAATATAATAATTATGTTCTCCGATTGGTTTTCGTACTTTGCAGACAAAATATTCATTTGATACAAATGGTATGACATGTACAAGTAACTGGAAATATGAATATTTATTTTTAGCACAGATTCTGTAGATGTTCTCCGAAGTGAAAATTTATATATTATAGATAAACGTTTCAACAATTTATAAATAAATAACCCTTCGTTTGCTTACGTTGGATCATATACAATTTTTGCATTTGATCCGGGAGATGAGTTATTCTATAAACAGATCAAAAATATCTCGTTGGAAGTTAATCATAATCATATTTTTAAATGTAACGTCAATCTCCTTGTTACTATTACATTTCCAGATATTTGTAAACGGAGTAAAACATAGCAGAGTAAATGCTAATTAATACTAAGAAAGTTTAAATGCAAACCGAATAGAGAAAAATATATCCTAACTAATATATTATAAATGCATTCTTTCACGTTAAAGCAGAGCATTTTTTTGCACAGAGATAGATGGAAGGACGGCGGAAATCCTTCGGAATAAATTCTTGTGTTACCGACCTCAGGGTAGACAGCGGAAGACAAGCCTTCCTCATTTAGCATACGACTTAAACATTAAATTTATACAATATGTCACGTCTATTTTTACAATAATTCCAAGGATAATATTTAAGGACGTTGTATATTTTATATGAAAACATCCTGATTGATTCACAGCAGGAAATGCAAATATGAACGATAAGAAAATGTATTTCTCACTTTTGCCAATATTCCGATTTATATTTTAAGTTTCCCAGTTATATAATACTAGACTTTCCGACCCCGGCTCCGGCCGTGGATAAATTCGAACAATATAAAATATAATTAGTAAAACAATTTTCAGTAGTTTTTTATTACAAACATACAAAAAAAATCCAATTTTACCTCTTTATAATATTATATATAGTATAGATAGCCTTCCCCGCCCCGGCTACGCCCGTGTATATTTTTATAAAGTGACATAAGAATTTATCCCAAAGACAAACAAACAAACAAACAAACAAACACACTTTCGCATTTATAATATTAGTTTGCATTGACTATTTAAAATGAAGATAAAAAACAATTATAAAGGATTTTTTTCAATGTTGTCATGCAAGTACTTATTTAACGGAAATTAACCGAAGCTCATGGTTAAATCGTTTGAATGAAAAATCGCTCACAATACTAACTACAACTAACTGTCAAAGTATACATTGCTATACTATGGAATTGTATAATTTGTATGTACTGAATTAAGTGTATGAATTGAATAATATTTTTCCTGAAAAAATCGTGTATTTTGAACGTTAATTTTTGACGAACCAAAAAAAAATAGAATAAAACAAACACCATCACGGACTTTATACCTTGCGGCGTGGCTAGAGAAGAGACAACATTAGCGAGTTGCCCATATTAAACAGCCGGCAAGTCTAGGTTTCTTACACGCCAAGAAAATTAGAGCTTAGTTTTTTATTATCGGGTGAGGATTGAACCCGGGACATCCGGTTTCAAGTCAGTCAGTGATAATTACGATATCGACGTTTTTGAAATTTTGATTTTGTAAGCAATTCAACTACCTCATTTTATAATAAGAAAATATGCAACTGTCTCTATATATTATTTCTAAAGGATGTTTTTTGTCGGTACGCCATATCTCCCTTAATACTTCATCAAAATTAATGCTTGATACGACATTTTGAAGATTATTTTCCCCTCTAATGACGAAAAATAATCAAACAAATCAAAATTAAATGTTTCTTTTAAAATTAGACTAATTTATGTATTTTGCAAAAGACGCCATTTTCGCACGGGTAATCCATGTTTAATATGCGTAAACCTTCCCGGTGCATCAATCTATCTATAGTGAAAACCGCCACAAAATCCGTTCAATAGGTATTACGTGAAAAGGGCACAGATTCGACAGACAGACGCGGCGGGGGATTGTTTTATAATATGCAGTGATTTAAAAAAAGGCTAATTTTATCACTGACATCTTCCCTAACCAAAACCGACAGCGGCAACAGCAAGCGCGTATATCTGCCTATTCTATCTATATTCGCATGTGGAAAGTTTTGAAATATGAAAAATAACCTCTAATTTTAGCCTCGTCGGTAATTTTTCTCCATTTTTAGTTACACAAACAAACAAACACGTCTTCACGGCCTTTATACCTTGCGGTGTGGCCAGATACACCAGTAACAGTGTCCACCTTCTGCCAGTTATCCATATTGAACAGAACAAGTGGCAAATCATACGAAACACTATTTTTTTTAATAGTGTTTAACCATTTTTAATAGACTTTAGAAAAAGGAGGTGAGGGACCGTATTTCAGAGTTTACTCTTACAAACAAACTTACGCTATCATATATATATACGTACCGGATTTGAACGTGGACATTTTCAAAATACTAATAATTGGGTCCTAGCTAGGGTTTTCGGGCCCGGGTACCCGGGTCTCGTGTACCCGGGTATACAAAAGTTTTCGGAGCCGGGAAATACTTGACGAAAAACCCGGGTACCCGGGAATCAACAAAAAATATTTTATTTTTCTACGTAATCGGATCGTTCAGTATTTTTGAAAGCTTATTTCACAAGTCTGATATTAATTAATAACTTTGATTGATCTCTTTTCTATGTTATATTATTATATAACTTTTCAAGTGCCATTTTCCGGGTACCCGGGTCTACTCGGGTATTTAAAAAAAATAATACCCGTTACCCGGGTACGAAAAAGTCCGGGTACGCGAAACCCCTAGTCCTAGCATGCTTACTCAATAAATGAAAAAATATATTTTCAAATCGGACTGGTACCTAGTTCCAGAGATTATCGCCTATAAACATACATATAAAAACTTTTCAGCTTTATATAATTAGTATAGCAGTACATATGTCCTATAAATTTTCGGCCTATAAGTAGATGCAAGTGCGATAGGTACGTAATGTCATCGTGCTAAATGCGGTCGTGGGGTATGACGGAACGGTTCCACTCGATAATTGATTAACGTTTCATACGCGGCCTCATTAAAATTTGCCTCTGAAATTCCCTGAAGGTTGTCCCAGTTACCTATATTGCATATATAGTACTCATATTCTGCGTAATTATCCCTAAAAATCTACCTTAAAGAAATGTGACATACAATAAAAGCTAATGTCACTTCTCCGGCCTTCCAAGTATATCTGTGCGAAAAAATCACGTCGATGCGTTGCTCCGTTTTGAGGAGAGACACACACAAACGCATTTATAATATTACCTAGGTTAATGTAGTGTTTTTTTATTTGAAAATTTATTTCACTCAAAGCTACCTACATTATTATATATGGACTTTTGGACGAAAAATTTTGAAATTTGGTACATATATATTATAGAGTTTTATGACCCAATCACGGACATATAGAAAATATAGGAAAATTTACCATATCTCCGAAACTACTGAGTCTAAAATTTTGAAAAAAAAATAGGGTATGTAGGGTCTTTATTGTAGTTTACAGGAAAATCATGTCTTAACTTAAATTAAGTTCTGACCGAAAAAATGGTAATGAAAAAGCCTCTAAGTGTGGCTTGACGGTTTATAAAATAGGTTTAGTTCTATAGTCTAGATTTAGATGAAATAATACTATTAGTAGGAAGATAGAATGACAGCGTTTTTTGAGTCCAATAGAACAAATTTAGAGTACGTATAAATATTTGGTACTAATCCGTTCAGAGTCCAACTTATGAAATCCTAAGGAAATTATAAAACGAAACGTATTTAACGATTATTCAACTGACAAGGTAGTGCTTAGATTAGATATATCCGAAATTGTGTTGTCTGTCTGCTTGTTTGTTCACGTAACGTAACAAGAGCGGAGAGCAAACTCGTGAAAAATAATTTAAAAGATGCGTCAGGTGCGCGTTTTGAGCAAAATAACTCAAAATGGCTGACAATCTATACTAATATTTTAAAGAGGTAACATTTGTTTTTTTTGTATGTTTGATTGTAATGAATAAACTCAAAAACTACTGAACCGATTCTAAAAATTATTTCACTAATAGAAAGCTACGGTATCAAATTTTATATTGTTCGAATATATCCACGGGCGGAGCCGGGGGCGGAAAGTCTAGTAGTTGAATATAGAAATCATATTAATTTGTCCCCTATGTCTACCAACAACTTAAAAGTGGGTAACTAAGCCGGATACATTAGACCGCAATGTGTGAAATGTATCATTCGACTTTGAGCATCACATTACCAAGTGTGGACGAAATGTCATTTTGTTACATAAGTGCCACGGGTAAATAAGGGTGGCATGCATCCATACTAATATTATAAATGTGAAATGATACGTTTTCACAGCTAAACCACAGATTTTGATGAAATTTGATACGGAGAAAGCTTGACCCCTAGGAAAGGACATATTATATAGGCTACTTTTTTTAATTCACCCCTATAGGGTTATAATAGGGAATGACTGTTAGTATGACCCCACGGGTGTAGTGCTAGCGGTACACCTCGAAAAGCTGCAAATGGTGTTTAAAGCATGAAAATCGGAACGATTGATCTTTAGGCCATACGAATCAATTTGACCCGTAGCACGAATAAAAAGGAGAGGAGTTATGACGTTTTTTGTATGGTAAAAAAAAAAGTTAAATTCATTGCATGTACCCCGCTGCCGCTCCCAGCCTGCTTCCCTTTCTTGCTCACTCGGCAATAAATATATAATATTATATAAATAAAAATAAATATGTTAATATTAATAAAATAATATAAATATGATTGAAAACTCCTCTCGCATTAGTATTTATCATTAACTTTTTATACATGTTTCAACTATTTGTGATTTTATCACATTTTGTAATGTTAAAAAAATACTAAAAGTAAATATTTTCAAAATTGCTTTCTTGGGGTTGGATATGAGGCTATTACATATCATTTTAGGTATATTTTACAAATAATGATTCAACCGTATCATATCTGGAGGAGCCCAAACCTGGTATGTTTTGAAAGTGATTTTTATTTTAATTTAAAAGAAGTGACTGAAATATAATGATGAGATATATTTTTAGAATCGGCTTAGTAAGCCCTTTCATTAAATACCACACACGATAGGTTGCAGAACAAATTTTTTTTCCCATACAAAAAAAAAACGTCATAACTCCTCTCCTTTTTTGTTTTTTTTTCGTGCTACAGGTCAAATTATTTGTATGGCCTAAAGATCAATCGTTCCGATTTTCATGCTTTAAACACCATTTGCAGCTTTTTACTGAATTTCAGGGTGTACTAGCGAAGCCGGGGCGCGGAAAGCCAGTCATCTATAATTATTGAAGTCTAGCTTTAATTGTACAAGTCCTATAACTAAATTTAACGGCTTGATTTAATAACTGTCAAATACTTTAAAAACCTATTTAGTATTCAATACAATTTAGTAAAGTAAAAGACTAAAAATGGAAGGCCATTCGTTGGCCTTAAGAGTGTAGTGTACCGCGTCCATGTCCATACAAACGGAGAAAACGTTTTACTACCCCTAAATATCATTTAATTTTAACGATTTTGTAATATGTTACTGACATAATGAAAAACTACGTACGTATTTTTTCCTTTTTTCAAAATTCGTAATAGGTCAAAAGTTATAATCCCCTCAAATCTCGATTTTTTTGGTTCATAACTTGCTCGTAATAAACCGTCTGTATTTGAGAAACAAAGCAAAATTTCAAAAAAAGCAAAACGTACGTACGCAGATTATAATCTGCTAAAACCTTTGACACCAAAATTATAAGGTTTCGTTATAGTTTAGTAGGTGTAAATCGTTTTCCCCCAAAACGCAATTTTCAACGATGAACATACCTACGAACACTCACGAGCTGCAGTGTTCTCTGTCGCACTGATGCCCGTGGGAAGAGCGTGCTTGAGACAGAATATGATTTTCTAAATACCTATTTCGCTGCGTACGCTGAGCTACACGATCCTCTTAATAAATATCATTGATGATATGAAGAAGACTTATCTTCATCATGCTAATGAAATATTATATCATCGTAATTAAGTGAAGGCAAAACAATAATAATTACTTTCTATAATCAGTAGAAACAAACAATTGAACCATATCGAAAGGATTAAATATGCACTGAAGTACATTTTATTATGTGGAAAACGTTTGAATTTGTTAGGGTTGAAAAGATTTTCAGAGGAAAAATTTTCGCGTGTCTGTCGGTCCGTCAACAGATTTTCTCAGAAACCACGCGATTAGATTAGATCGCCTTACAATTATCTAAAGACAAGTCTACACATGTCGATTATTTTGAGACTAACAGTTCTGTTGACGTATTTTCGAAAAGTATAATTTGTCGGATGATACTACGTGCTCTAGACGCTTGAAAACACGTTAACAACAGATAGTGATTTATAGATTTTTTTCAAAGCTATTGACTTTTCTATCTCTACAAACAAAGAGACAAGAGTGTGTGTCAGAGGCAGAGCATCTTGTCAAAAGTACATAGACAAAGACAAAATGTCGACAGATCCGCCATAGTACATCGGGGCAGCATTAGCACGTCAGTTAGGAGGTAGTAATTTGTTGTTCGGCTCGGGACTCGGGCAGGAAGTTCAAATTGCGAGCGCAGTTACCACCGGCAGTCAGGGTCAGTCATAAAACGTGGGCGCCGAGGGAATCAAATATTCATATAGAGGCACAAAGAACACGCGTGCCAGGCCCGGCGTCGGTGCGGCGGCGCGACCATCCCCTAGTTACATAAGCGGCGCGCCGGTCGAGTATGCGCACTGCAGCCTTCGACCACCCTCCGTATAAATAGCTAAAAGACAAGGTTGCCTTTGCCTCCTCTCCAACCCGGCACCATCTATAATTCCTGTAAAGGTTACAACGAGAAAATCGAAATAGAACCGAAACGAGAAGAATGTCAAGATCGATCTATTATAGTTTTTAGGACGTTCAGTCTAGCTTCAACCTTTTCTCCATGTATTATGTAACTAGATTTTATTGAAAACGTACAATTATACTAAGAGAGAAGAGACTATTTGAAGACAACTATGAAAGCATTGATACCAAATTAATGAAATGCCGTCCAATGGAGTGATCAGCAGACTCCATTACAATATGTCAAAATGTCAACGATCTGAAAGATTACGTTGCCAAGAGAATCCGCTTCAAACCAAAAATTTATGGTTACTATCGTAGTAGTTTTTGTTTGAATGAATGAGACATATTATTTTTAACGCGACGAGATGACGCGATTACAGCGTGTTGTCTGGTTATATCGGACAGCGTCGAGTAGACTTGCCAAAATAATACCATTACGACTTCTTAGGCACGCCTGGCATCTAACATCCACTCTTCCGAATAGATCGATACAGGATCATAAACTTTCAGATATTCCAGAGCATGATGGGTATTTTCCCCAAGGATCCGTATCCTATCATATAGTGTCCTAATTGATGGTCGCTGGCGTCATAAAGGATAAAGGAAATACGAGGTAACTACAATAAAGCGACGGCACTCTATGCGATTTAAATGACATAATGACGAGGCAATTTTCTAATAAACCTTCAGCGCTTTTAGTGCGGAGACCGCGAGCGAGTCCGTGACGCCGACAGCGACCGCCTTATTGGCCACCTTGGGACAATCCCGGCGTGAGGAACAGCAAATTAGGTCAGAATCATCTAACCGGCTCCGGCGAGATCCTGCCACTCGGCCTTACAAACTTTCCACTGAAATCTGACTATAGTTGCGTATAAGTGAGGTAAATGTAGCTATTGGATCCATAAAATCTGAGTTTGTTCCCGCACTAGACCACCGAGTGAACGCTCGGCTCACCGGCAGATCGATACTGGCATGTTACGCAATGGTCTCACCGGCGCCGACTGCTTGCGATTTTCATTCGATTAATTTGCAACATCTCTATTTTTCTGCATTCAGAATGCACGTGCACTAAAATAGCATATGAAAGCTCTTTTATATCTTAAAACGATTAAAAATATGTATTTGATTAAAAAAAAGCTGCGCTGAATTACTGACAAAAATTAGAGCAAATTTCACTACAAATGGAAAAGTGTAAGCAATAGTCACGGGTAGATGATGGCAGTGAAGGCTAAATTCGAATCGTGCAGAGGAAGTATAATTTCAGTACAAAAAGCACTTTCCCACGCAGAGCTTACCGGAGAGCGCTGCATACTAAATGTGCACTATACAAGCGTCGGCACTCACCTCGCCCATTTTTCTAGTCTCTGTTTAAAGGCGACACGAGCAAATCTCTCGGCCGGCTTCCCTCGAGTCCGGTCGGCCGCTAGTTCTGCAACAACGAGGCGTGTGCTTTACGTGGCAAATTCCGCGGACCGAAAAGAAAACTGTGGCGCTTCCACGCGGGGAGAATGTTCGCGCGGCACTGAAGGGGGCTATGTCATCGTGGTGCTAAACTGAAGCCGGCGGAGTAACAGACGCTGGACGGCCGGCTGGGGCGGCTGCGTGCGGCGACTGGTCTCTCTGTAGGCGCGCAGTATCGAGCCGGCGCCGCTCTGACGTCACACTGCGTCACGTCGCCCGCGCCGCACTTCGCGCAGCCCGCCCCGACCCGCCCTCCGTAACCTTCCGCAACTGAGCCCGATCCCGTTGCAATCACCAGCCTCGCCAACTCCCTAGCCGGGATGTAACACCATCGAACCGAAAATCCCATACGACGAGGGTTGAAAGGTGTATAAATTGGTTAGCGGGAATCCTAACAGGCTTCTTGGTGGTCACGGATTATATTCAGAGGGTAAAAATAAAAGAATCCTATTTCCTCATTTATCATATTATGAATTTTATCACGCACTTACGGGAGACGCTGGTAGAGATTATTGAATTTCATTTGCTACGATCCTGACGCATTTCTTTGGTTTCCTCTATATTCATATGAATTTTGAACGCAACAGCGCCTTGTCTCTTGAAATTTACTAGCTTTTCTTTCCGACTTCGCCAGAGCTGACGTTTATGGTTAGTGCTCCTTTCCTTCCTATATAAACGGGCTATTTAACGCACACATAAATCTGACTAGTAGTTCCCGAGAGAAAACTTCGCACCGTTAGTTCAACTGATCTCCAACAGATGGCGTCTTTTACGAAATACATAATTTTAAAAAAAACATTTAATTTTGATTTGTTTGATTATTTTTCGTCATTAAGAGGGGGAAATAATCTTCAAAATGGCGTATAAAAAATTAATTTTGACGAAGTATTAAGAGAGATATGGCGTACTGACAAAAAACACCCTTGAGAAATAACATATAGAAGCATAGATAATTATGTTTTTTAACATAACATCATATTTTACTTATACCTACTAGGAGTACCTACTGAACTGTTTTGGGTGAAATATGGACGACAAATTAATCTTATGACACTTCTTATCTCACTAAAAATGGGACTCCTAAATAGTTTAGCCATGGGAAGGTTTATTTTTGTGGCCGGAAACATGACCCATTTCCATAAATAGTCGTTCAAATACGTCTAAGTAATTGCTAAAGATTATTGTTGTTTTTCTCACGAAAGGGACAACATCATCATAAAGAGGTCGAACTAAATGAAAGGGAAAGGAGAAAAATAATGTAAGTGCATTTGTTTCCTTCTTTCACGACAACGGAGCAAGGAATCGACGGTTTTTTTTTGCACAAAGGCACTCGTAGAATGAACTTTATCGGTTGGAAATGTCACATTTTAACTACAGGTTTTTAATTGTGATTATGATTAGTCAGCCACTCCGGTCGTAGCACTATTGTCACAGTGTTGCTAATGCGTGAAAGCTTTCACACGATTGGTGTCAATAAATGTTTATAACCCACTAGTAGAAAGGCTAGAGGCGCGTCTCCTAAGTAATGAAATAGGTGAAAAATTTTCCTTCGTCAACCCCCGTTTCAGGGGGATGTCAAATGATATATTTACTTTAAAACCACTTGTTGTTAGGTAGCGACAAAAAATGGCATGAGCTAAATGAGAAAGATTTGTCTTACCCTTGTTACCCTGGCCTGGGAGGTATGAAAAACAAACACTACTAGAGAATACGAATTTAAAAAATGTTTGAATTGAAAATTTCTTTAGGCGCGTTGAGTGATTTTTGGTAGGGGGAAATATTATGGATTCGCGACATGCTCTCGGCACAAATGCCGACCACGGATTGCCCGGCCCGAGAACCTACGGGCAGGAATTCGTGTACTGGCTCCACGTATGCCTGGGTCGGGTATTTTTGGTTGAGTATGGCGTTATTATTTAATTGAAAACTTCTTTAATAGCATCTAGCGATGGCATTATTTTGAAGTGAAACTTTATTAATAGTTTTAAGTTTTCACTTTTGTCGGCACTTTATTTTTTTTTTTGTTTCATATTAGGGGTAGACATTCAGTAAAATGATCTCTTAGTAGATGCCAACGTCACGTGGAAGGCACCTCCCGAATTACGTTTGAGTATGGGGCATTGTTTCGCCCGTGGAAATTTTTGAAAAGTGACGAGAATTTAGTCCCGAAGTATTTCAGGTCTAAAAAGTAGCTTAAGTAGCCTATAAGTCAATCTCGGCCCTCAAATTATCTATGTACAAAAAAAAGACAACAAACATATACATTTTCGCATTTAAATAATTTAAGATTTGTCTTTATTCATATTATTATTCTAGTGATTTAAAGGCTTAAGATAATAGAGACTCTATTTCAGGTATAACAGTTCTAAATCGGATAAAAAACCGCGTGTGTTTTCGTTAGGAAACCATAGAACGGGTAGTGTTGGTTACAGAAACCGCAATAGGTATTTCCCTGTATAATCTCTGCGTTTTCAGCAGCAATTACAAAATTTCAACACAATTTTTCCTGACTAATATCGAATTAAAATACGTATGGCAATGTAGATTCAACAGGTGGAATATCTTCAATTTTTTATCGATGTGGATTTTCCTAACCCGTAAACATTTTTTTATTTTTTTTTTGCACCAGGTACCCAGCGAAAGAGGTATTTGTGAGGCTATACGTATTTTTTTAGTATTTATTTTATTTTTTACATAAAATACGACAGATAAAAAAAAATAAGAGGAAAATGGTGACTTTGCTGCAGATGGGTGAACAATTTAGTTTTACTTATAGCGTAGCGACCCGGCTTCCACGGGTAGATTTTTTTTATCAAAGATACCAAGAATATTCCAGAAGGAATGACACCATATTTCCGCGGGATTAAAAGCAGCCTCCGGACCTGTAAGCTATGTACAAAAAAATCACGTCGATCCGTTGCTGTGTTTTGACTTAAAACAAACACATTCGCATATTTACAATATCTTGGTAGATATTAGAAACGTTATATAAATGACTTCACTACACGTGACTCTAACCTTTACATATCACGGTATGGAGGCATATAAACGCAAATAAAATACAAATCGTATTCTTCGCGCATTATTTAACCCACAATGCATATAGATTCGTTTTCCACGTCAAGAGTTGAGAATATGAAGCGAAACTCGAGCGGCAAACAAAATATTATTTACTCGGCTGATTGATCGGTAAACCAGAGTTTCTTGCGAACCAGGACCGCTGCTAAATGTACGGGAGGATCTAATTTCAATACATATTACTTCGTAATAATCTGACGGATAAATCATTTATCCACAACTAGTATACCACCGTCCCCGGCTTCGCCCGTGGAAATTTTTTAAATATAAAAACTTTAAAGCTTCCCATACAATCTTTTGAGGTGGTTGAATTTTGGAAAGCTTCATTAATTGTGTCGAAGAGGATTAAATGAATACCAAGTTTCATGTAAAGACCAGAAAAATATATTTCCCATATCAAATCGGTTTGTTTTGAGCGTTGATGAGTCAGTCGGAACTTTGGTTTTTATATAATACTAGCATTCCGCCCCCGGCTTCGTCCGTGGATATTTACGAACAAAGTAAAATATACCCTATACCTACCCCTACCCTTATCCCTACCCCTGCCTCTAACCCCACCCCTACCCCTACTTCTACTCCTACCCTCTACCACTACCTCTATATCATCAATAGTTTTCGCAGCGCACGCTATGTAAGGAATTTCTTGTCATTTTTTTACACTTTGGGTTACATTGGAGTTTTAGTAAGGATCCCTAATTTTTTTGAAAATAGAATATAGCCTATATCACTCAGGGTGAATGTAGCTTTCCAATGGTGAAAGAATTTTTGAAATCGGCACAGTAGTTTTTGAGTTTATTCATTAGAAACATACACACACACAAAAATACATATCTTTCCTCTTTATAATATTAGTATAGATAAATAGATCACGGCTTTTATTCTAGGAGTGGTAAGGACGGACAGTCGAAAGTCATTGCTACGATCCTGATATATCTCGTTCCCCTCCTTTATATTCATAACACCTCTCGTACGTCATGCCGATTGGATGTATTTTCTGCTTTTCCTATTTTTCTACCATAGCGGAAACAAAAATTAACATAATTATCTTTTTTGTCAACCGACTTATCATTAAAATCACATCCAAATTGGTTCAGCCGTTGTGGAGATTAACGTATTTAAGCGTACAGAGAGTATGTATGTTTGTTTCCCAACATTCGAATCTATGTTGTGGATTACATCATACTTTTGCAGGCAGAGTCGTGAGCAAATGTATAGTGTAGGTTTTTTTTTACTTTACTTATTTGGTAAAGTTGTCATTTAAAATTTTTAAAATACGTTATATTTACAACTTTAGATAATAATTAACATTTTTAACCTATTTTTAAACGCTTATTTAAAAATTCCAGACAGGTCACAAAAAATACACTTTAGGTCTAAACAGAACTGACACTGTTCATTTCAAAGTTATAATTAAAATATCTGAACTTGTAATGGAATAATAAAATTAGGGTGGATTTCATACATATACTGGTGCATTCATTTAATTGGTGTAGACAAAACCTTAGGATATACTAAGTATGCACAGATATATCCTAAAGTTTAGGATCTAAACGTTAACAGCTTAAAACAAGGAAAACGAACACAATTCGTTAGTAAAATATTATACAAGTGTCTGTACTTTGCATAAATAATTTACAATAAATCAACGGTCAATTTTCTTTAATTTAATTTAAACTATGCATTTTATAATTATGAAAAAAATGTATTCCTTATAACGAGCCCTTTCATTTGAAGTCACCATGGTGTACCTAAATGAAAAAAAAAATCCCCAAAATCCTAATTCGATTATTTCAGTTAAGCTATAAGAGCATGCCCGTGATTGGGCCACCAAACTCTTTCGGAGAAAATAAGCTGTGATAGACGGACAGACAGACAAACACAAGAGTGATCCAATAAGGATTTCCGCTTTTACAGCGGAGATGTACGGAACCCTAAAAAACAAATATCGAACATGCCATCTCTTGTTAATCGACCTATACACAAGCCTCTACAGTTGCTACGAAAGGTCTACGTTTCCGCTACGCCCTACGCTAGCCTACGCCTTCAAGAGTGCTACCTGTCAGATATTAATTTCCGGTACTTGGCAACGCCCTCCCTAATTACAGGACAGGAAATATGAAGCTGATCGGGCGGCGATTTCTCATTTGGCAAGCTCGTTATTGACTCTTGTGCTTGTAAACGTCATATAAAGTTATGCAACTAGACAAATCTGTCACTAGAGGGAGACAAAACATTGTGTAACTTTGTACAGCGTTTATTAGTAAGTGGTGAGAATCTATCTATAGAATCTATACTAATACATAAAGCTGATAAGTTTGTGTTTGAACGCGCTAATTTCAGAACTTGCATAAATAGCGCGTTTATTTAAGGAAGGTTATCCATACTAAGCTTATAAATGCGAAAGTAACTCTTGTCTGTCTGTTACGGTTTCACGGCTAAACCACTGAACCGATTTTGATGAAGTTTAATACGGAGAAAGCTTGAATTCTAGGGAAGGACATACTCTATTTTTATAAATCCATGAAATTAAGTATGAAATTTAGAAAGCTAATAGGCTATATAACAATACGCAATACTAGTAGTATATAAGATGAAGATAAACC
Organism: Nemapogon koenigi; assembly: GCA_963924495.1. Classification (NCBI taxonomy): domain Eukaryota; kingdom Metazoa; phylum Arthropoda; class Insecta; order Lepidoptera; family Tineidae; genus Nemapogon; species Nemapogon koenigi. The sequence continues at coordinate 7,368,822 of OZ004647.1, read as the reverse complement.
TGAAGCTTAGATGAATTTCAATAAAATTCGCGCGTCAAGTTTCTTATAACTTCACGGGTCACCTTGTTCCCTGAGCCGTGTTACCGGCCCCAAGGTACTAAGCGGAAGACAATCTGTCTATCTATCTATCATCACGACTTTTATCCCAAGAGCGGTAGGCAGAGACAATCGAATGCCATTTGCTACGATCCTGACATACCTCTTTCTTATCTTTTATACTCATCATACCTTTCATACATGCTCTAATTAAAACAACCAAATGCCAATGTACCAAAAGGTGAGTGACCAAATAACTAACTTTCCTGTAGAGCTTTTTTATACATTAAAGAATCAGTCTGATGAGAAGAAAAATGTTTTCGGTGTCGATAATACCAGTACCAGTAATACTTTCAAATCGAATTGATGTTATAAAATTTTTATGTTCAGCGCATCTGAAATCATAAATTTTATTATAGCCAGTAGATTTCATTTTAAAACGTCCGCGAATAAGTTTTATTTCGCAATGGTTTTCTACTTGCTGTATCTACATCATCTAAAAATATTCTGTTTTTTTAAACATTGTAGAAAAAAAAGAAAGAAACACCTTATGTAGTTTTTTTTCTTCTTTACGGGTTAGGCTACAGCTCCCGAAACAGTGTTAGGGTTCCAGGATACCCAGCGGAGGACCAAGTCTCCCTCGGTTAGCCGATGGTATTTGTGAGGCTGTACCTAACGAGTGGCCAGTTCTGTTTATATGCAAAAGTCTGTAAGTATGGTTTGTCGGATTATGTACATAAGTTTTTCATAAAAAACCCATTGGTACGGCCGGGATCCGGGATTGAACCCAGGTCTGCCTTATTAATACCAGACGTCTTAACCACTCGGCCACCTATGTATGTATTATTTGCAAAAGAAGGATGGACTCTCCGAAGCAAAGACGTCAATTACAGCACTCATTATCACTATCACTACATAGTATAAAACAAAGTCGCTTTCTCTGTCCCTATATCCCTATGTATGCTTAAATCTTTAAAACTACGCAACGGATTGTGATGCGGAAGAGGAAGGTTTATATGTATATAACATGCATAATATAGTAGAGAAACACTGATAATTTTAGAGGTTTCTAATGTGATGTCGTAAATAAACACATTTTTTGCGCTTACATTGCAAACGTTGGCTGAACCCTACGAGATAGATCAAAATAATATACTACAGTATTGTACACCTTAAAAAGGTCTACAAAAAAGTCAGCAATGGTATATGTCTATCTCTTAGGGATAACCCACAATAACCATTTTTTATCCTTTACTTTTTACGAGAAAGAATATAGCCAAAGTTAGTGGTAGGGGTAGGGGTAGTGCAGGCAAGCCAACGTTTGGGCAGGACAACGTCTGCGCTATTTTAATCGATTTTAAATAAAAATATCTAAATCACAAAGGAAATGCTGGCAGAGGACGACTTAGGTGTACTTTTATTGAATATATAAAAAATTTATTGATCGATGGATATATTAAAAGTACACACAATCGCCGAGAATGTATGCAAGGTATGATGAATATAAAAGCGAAAAAAGAGGTATTTCAGGATCGTAACAAATGGCATTCGATTATCTCTGCCTACCCGTCTTGGGATAAAAGGCGTGTTTATAGATAGATACATTTTTTTTAAATTTCAGCCCTTATAGCCTAAATATTAAAAAACAATAATGTAGCGAGCGAGCCATATTGGAAATGTCACTAGGTGTTTCAAGAATTAATTTGGTCGAGTGCTCAGAGATTTTTAAAAGAAGAAAAATATCTCACTCTGGATACATTTTGAAACGTTATCTACTTTCAACATTATAACAAAGGCAGTCATTGTTCCATATTTTTCATTTCGCAATGCCTCTGCTAGACAGTGAAAGAAAAGAAAAATTTCTGTCTGTGACAATTTCCTGGTGTATTTTAGAGGAAAATTTAATATCGTACTCTAGAACTCGCTGTATTCTGTTCCCAGTTGTGTATAACCTTTCAAAGGCATCATTTATTTGATATCAAATTGTACGTCTGGAACTTTAAGAGAATGGGAAAAATGGGCTGAATAATGGCTGAATAACTTCCAATTGAATTGAAATTGAATCATTAAATTCTTTCGACTAAAAAGAAATTGTACATAATTACCGGAGATTGCGCAACTACAAAAAAATCCTGAACTGATTTTCAAGATATATCTAGGAGACAATTTCGAGAATTTTTTGAAACAAACAAAATCCTTAAAAATCAGCTTTTTCAAAACTCTTGAATAACCACCGAACCAATTTTCATGAGGAAATGGGACCAAATACAAAAAACTGCGCGTAATAGAAGTCGAAAGTTGAATACATAAAAAATACAGTGTTCAGTTAAAACCGGGCACAAACTCTAGGGTAGTTAAATTACAGTGCTTCGCTCGCACCCCACTATAATAGGTCACGCTTGCATATCGCAGGCTTTATCGCCTTGCTGTCTGACATTTCACTTTGAAGTGTTTTCCATCTAGCATTACTTCAAGTACCGTAATTTGTGGAAAAATGAAATTGACGATTTTTCTAATATTTGTTAAAAAAACTCTGACAATAATTTCTGGGATTGGGAGCCAGGTCCTAGGTCTGGTCCTAATTTCTGCTGTAAAGAGAGGGCAATAATTTGGAAAAGCTTGTGGTGGTGGGCAGAGTGGAGGGAAAGAGACCTCGAGGAGCCCTAAACGATGGTCTGATCAGGTGTCCGAAAACCTGGACACCTCTATTGCCACAGCCCTTCGCCAGGCAGAGGACCGCAGGATGGAGGAATATGACACTGGGAAGTTTTGTTATATATAACCGATTCGTTTATCAGACAAATTTCCAGCAAGAAAGTACCAAGGGGAATGTTTAAGTTACGATAAAGATAGGTAGATCAACTTCTACTGAATCGATTTCAACTGTCTTTAAGTAGTCTTTCTTAGAGCTATTTCTTATGGGTCATTATTAAGATTTTCGTCTCAATTAATTGACCAAACTGAATAGAAAACAGTAAGAAAACTAATTCCATCCCCTATAAACATAGAACTAGTTTCAATATATATTAAGGGCCCGCCCGCAACTTTTTTACGATGTCATTTCCACAACATTAATTTTACTTATGTGCTTCTTTAACAGCACTCACTGGTCGTAAAGCATAATTGGTTTCCCAAGATTCATTGCTCGTTCGCCACATATTTCTTACAAGCTGTGACCTTCAAAATGTTTTATAACGCCAGCTTTACGTGCATACCGAAGCACGAGCTCGAAGCAATATATTTCCGTTGCTCTGTTTTGTCGTGAAAGAAGGAGAAACAAACAAACAAACACACTTTCGCATTTGTAATATTAGGAATAGGATTTATATAAGCACTCATGGGAATAATGTTTTTCAGACAAAAGTTTTCCAATACGCTCCTAACATAACAATTATTTCATAAGATTTAGTATTTTGTAGCGTTTTCAGCTTCATGAAATCGAACAAAGCGCTTGTATTAGTCGTACGGCATCTATAAGTGTCCATTGTCATGATTGGTACCTACCGGGAAAAATCGGGTATAAATACATTTTGAACGGGGTCTAAGATTCGATTCCCGTGAAATACAGTAAGGTCGTAAAAATCATTAAATAAGGTCATAGAGCTACATGAAAAGAAACATAGTAACAGTATTTATTTTATTTAGTTAATATAACTAATTGTGTTTGTTTGCCAACGGATCGAAGTCATTTTTTTGCACAGAAATCCTTCGGGATAAATTCTTACGCCAAAACTACTAAACGGATTTCGATGCGGTTTCACAAAAGTAAATAAAGTAATTCACGATAAAGGTTTACGAGCATTAAACATGGACCTATCACTTTTAGGAGCTGAGCATTAACAGTATAAGTGAATCAAGTCAGGAAAAAGTTAGCCCCAGCGAGATTTCATGGTGTTTGCTGTCTAATCCATCCATCAGAAATATAGCAAAATGATGTACAAGGAATAAAATGATCTACAAAAAAGTCCGGGGTAGCATATATCTATCTCTAATAGATAAGTAGTTATAAGCGTATTTATGTAGGTATTCAAATTGTACCCATGCGAAGTCGGGGGCGGGGTCGCTAGGTCAAAATATAAAGACAATCTGCAAGAGGTAGCCATTCCTTAGGCGGTTGATATGAAAATTCGTCGCGAAACGGCCCGCTCTAAAGGCTGGAGAGGGTACGGAGGCTCTATTTGGGTCACCCTGGGCGTCATCCGATCAATAACAGAGTCGGCGCGCGCCGGTTTCTCTGTGCCGCTTACCTAACGTGTCTCGGCCCTACCAACCGACACTCATATTTTAACAACCGATGATCATTGCAATCGATAACAATTTTTTTATTTGGAGTTTATCTGCTACAAAGGTTAAGTATACAAAAAAAAAATCATTTTTTATCCATAAACTATCGAGTTATTTGAAAAATACGAACGAATATAAGGAATAATGAGCCATTTTTAAAGTGATGATTTTTGACATGACTTTGGCAGATTGCAATTAAATTATGAATACCGAATTTAAAAAATACGGGTCTCTTATTTTTCACCTTTTTCTTTCTTCACGGGTTGCCTTACAGCTCCCGAAACCGTGTTACGATTCCAGGGTACCCAGCAGCAAGTCTCCCTATTTTAGCCGATGGCATTTAGAGTGGCTAGTTCTGTTGATGTATATTTTTAGATGGAAAATCCTCTAAAGGCGTCCAATCACCGGCGCGCCGCCATACGGTCCGCCGAAATCGACCACAGACTCGTCCAATTCTTGTAATGAACGGAACGCCATCCGTTTTCAAATCATTGTATTTCGATGGCCGGAACGATCTGTCACACACACACACACACACACACACACACGGATGTTTGACACTTTGTTTAATCGAATCCTGTGTGTCTGTGTGAGTGAGTGAATTGCATGTGATCTAAATCGTATGATTTACATCGCTAATGTGTGGCCCGTGTTCAATCTCGATCATACGGCTGGCCGGACCGAAAATTTTCGGTGAGATACCGGACCAGTGCGTGGGCTATTTAAGTGTGGTTTGTCGGATTATGTACATAAGGTTTTAATTAAAAAAACCCTTTGGTACATGACCGGGATTCGGAATCGAACGTATTTTTCATTAAAATATTAAAACAGGTGGTTAAAAAAATAACTTTGGCCTACGGACGAACGGAATGAAATCGGTTACTTATATCGTTTCTCAACATTTTAGTGACCCCCTAAAAGTAAAATAATTACGATTCATATCCCTTTTTCTTCAGCAAACGAATTCGGTATTGCAATAAATTTTATTGCAATACCGAATTCGTTTGCCGAAGAAAAAGGGAACCGCAGAATAAGTAATTCTATATACATATTAAGTGCGTTATTTGCATTTCGACAAACATAATACCCCAGAGGGTCATACTCAAAGCAAAGAAATCTTTTATATATTTCATTTTAAGCCGTCAACAACTGTGTTTATCTGATACAAATAACTTTCAAATAAAAGGTCTACTAAGCAACGTGAGGAGGGAAGAAATTGCGGTTCGCTCACATCACTACATAATTACTGCGTCTGTCTGTCTGTGATCTTTTCACGCAAAAACTACTGAACGGGTTTTGATGCGGTTTTCACATTAGATAGGTTTATTCACTATGGACCTACCACATTTAGGATCTGAGTTTACAGTAGCAGTGAATCAAGTCTGGGAAAAAGTTCGCCCCAGCGAGTTTTCATGGCGTATGCTGTCTAATCCGTCAGACATAACAAAATGATGCAGGAAAGAATTGTGTATAATAAAATTATCTACAAAAAAGTCCGCGGTAGCATATATCTATCTCTAATAGTTAAGTAGTTATATAAGCGTACTAGGTTGCCCGTGAACTTTTTTGAAATGTGTAATCAACCTCTATTTTAGTTTGGTTGTTCATTGCCGGTTTCAGTTAATTGCTATATAAGATATCCTAGATTTTTTAAAATAAAACACAGGCAATAATAATGCAACTAAAAAATATAAACTGGAATCGAACAAAAAACTCAAGTAAAATTGGGACAAAGTAGTGTACCATTTACACAATTAGGCAACATTTAATCGTAATTCAGGCAGCATTTTGTCGCTCGAGCGCAATCTCTAGACTTTTTGTATTAAAAAGTGTATAATACCGCTGAAAGTTCATAATGAGCTGTTCCGAGTCCCCGAGCCAGTTCTGAAGAGGCTTCATAAATATTACGAGAGCCGATGGGGCGGTTCTACTGAATGCTAACTACTTCAAACTTCAGCGGTCCACTGTTCTAATCATTTCGCTTTCAGGTATTTCATTGTACGGTGGCATTTAGGAGACTACGCTTATGAAATAAATTAGTTTGCCCGAAGCTACGCGTGCATAAAATAATAAGCTATTTGTGTAAGTACCATATTTCATTCAAATTGGTGTAAATCTGATTATAACATAAAAGATTTTCCTATCTGTGTTTTTCAGCGAATTCTTTTTAATTTTGCCTAAACTTTGTGAAACAAATTAAAAACCAACTTTTAGCAACACATTTTTCATTTAAACTGCTTTTAAGATCTCGTAGAACATATATTTTTCAACTAAATGAATATTTTTCTGGGGTTTAACACTAGTAAGTATATAAATATTTCATTTTGCTAAAACGGAGCATCAATTAAGACTGCCCGTCTTTCTTTATCAGCGTCTAAGTACACCACACGCCTTTATTAATGATTCCATTCTCTGCTAATGAAAGATTTATTATAATGAACACGTTAGTCAAGTCCCCTGATAGGACGAGTACAATTTTAAAAGGGATATATAATGCTGAATTTCAAGTAAATGCGATCAGTACTTACAATATTTTTCCATACATTATTTTATATCCTTTAGGGGTTGAATTTAAGGGAATGCTGAATACGCGTTTCAATACTTAAATTTTAGAGCATTTATTGACAAAGTTAAAAGGACCGTGATATATTATATATTTCCGATTCAAACTTTTGCACCCCTTTTAAACCCTTTAGGGGTCGAATTTCGAAAAATCTTATTGTAATACAGAATATTAGTTTCCCATTATGTAATCACTGCTAAACAGACAAGTTAGCCCTAACAATGTAGGTACAAAGTTGCGAATGGCCCCGTTACCATTCTAATATCCCCCGACCATTTGCATGTTAACAGATCCGAGTTTTAGGGAAAACTTTTCACATTAAGCAACATCCAAGTGAAAAACTTGTAACGGCCAAAATTCAATATTTACTCATATCTTTTTGTCCCGAATGAAAAGTCCTTTCGAAAGAGATTTTATATATTAATAAATTGAATCTGTTTGGTCCTTAAATAAACTGTGTTTAGTTCTTCATTTAATTAATTTTTTTTAAGATCGAGTGGCCATCACTTTTGGGTTAATTAAGAATTTTCCATTTCGAATAAAATGGGATTTTATATGAGCAATGTGTTTGGGGTAATTTATCCTGATCGCAATTTTTTTCCTCACCCCCTTACCCCCCCCCCCCCCTCTATAAAAATTACCACATCCAAGAAAACACCACTCAAAATTGTAACTTCTGGCAAAAAAATTATTTGGAAAAAGCCTAAATTCTATCTACCAGAACAACGAAAAAAATCTTAAATCCATTGTTGCTAGCCACGGTTTCGCTAAACAAATTCAATGTTAATTTTTAAAATTAAAAAGGGCGGACCCGCTTTTGATATAGGTTTCCGTCGAGCTGTCCACTCACTTCACGGATAAAGGATCATTTACAAAATTAATTATTAAACGAAAACTGAACAATCAATATAATCTCAGCCGCGTAATTGCTTCAGAGCTGTTGCTAAAACGGGAACAGTATGATTTATAGTTTGTAAAGAAAATTTATGAATTCCGCAATACTTAATAGTTTTAGAGATCTGACGTTTAATAGCTGATGTTATTGTTAGGGTTTGGCGCCGATTTGAGTCATATCTAATATTATTAAAGTTTGTAGGTATGTTTGTTATTAAATCAATTAATGGAAACGGCTGACTAAAACACTTGGAGAGCATTAAAACCACATTATATACTATAAATAATTATAATGTAAGAGATACATGTGTTGACATAAACTGAAGTAATTTGTATAAACAACTGTATGAACTGACATGATGTTTTTTCTTAATATGTTGATATAGGTTACTATAAGCTGCTAGCTTTAACAAAAACGTATTGACCGCATCCGGAACGATGTCATTAGAGAAGAATGCGGAGTGAGAGATGATGTTGTGACTAAAATGAAGAAAAGTAGTTTAAGCTGGTTTGGACACGTTGAAAGAATGAAGGATGAAAGATTGACTAAAAAGGTTTATATGGCTGAAGTGAAAGGAAATGCTAGCAGAGGACTGCCTAGGTGTACTTTTATTGAACATAGTGCTTAAAAAACCTATCGTCAACAATGGTTGACCCTAAAAGAATGTAGGAGCACTTTGGACCAATTCTTCCAATTACATCTGCCGACCACGTCCCTTTTGGCCCGTTCTTTCCAAATGACAGAATCCAATTTAATCCCATTTACTAAATAAGCACCCATTTCCCACGCACACAATTTGATGCGACAAGTCTGCCACTCCGATGACTTAACACGACAAAGTAGGTAATAAGGTAATAGTTTTAGTTCGCTCCGCGGCTGGAGTCAATTTCCGATATTAGATTTGCAGCGGGCGCGCCGCTTTCGAGAGGCTTTAAATATTATCTACAAGAGGGGAAAGTAACAAATCAATACGTAAACTTATTGAAGGCACCGATCAAGTTATATACCGACCTTCATTCTCTGTATAGAGCTATTCTAATTAAGGCCTCGGGGTTGGACTTTGGATAAATAATTAAATACATTGGATGTGGTACCTATATCTACATAATGTCTGAATCAGCGCTAGGCCTATCATGAAGAACTGAAAAAACATAATTAGGTAGGTACTCTTCGCTCGTGGAATATAACAAACCAACATTACTTTCACACATCTGAGGTTTTAGCCACATTTCCCTTCGTGTCATTTTTCACGATATTTTCCCGATATCAAATATAGTCTAAAAACCTTGACGAAAACTCAAGGTATCCAATAGTAAAAACTCTCATGGAAAATATAGCCGCTATCCAACAGTGAAAACACCATGGAAAATAAAGCCTAAACCTTGCCGAAGTACCAACTATCCAACAGTGAAAACACCATCAAAACTATAGCCTAAAACCTTGCCGAAGTACCGAGCTATCAAACAGTAAGTACCCTATGAAAATATGGCCTAAAAGCGTTGCTGATAAACTGAGCTATCCAACTGTGAAAATCCCATGAAAAATATAGCCTTGCTGAAGAACCAAACCATCATATACAGTGAAAAACATGGTAATTAATGAATTTTCAGGAATCTGAAAAAACCGCTCTGGACGATATTTGCATGTCCGTATCATCTAAATATATAAAATATATAAATCGTGTCGATGACTGACAAAGATAGTTGGGGGCCGGATATAGGTAACGGATGTCAAATAATAATTCAGGTGAAAAAATACAATACAAATATATCAATGACGAAGAAAATATTGACAGAAAAATATTCTTATCCGATCGGGACTATTATAATAACGGAACTGTACATAGGCCAGTCTGGCTATTTTGAGCTGTATGGAAATTTTTCGTAACCGTTATACAGCAAACGAATATACGTAAAAAATCGGAAATATTCCGTAGAATTCAATGTACTATTTTTAAAACAACTGACATTAGGGGAACTTATGTAAAATGGCGGCTAAAGTTGTTAAAAAACACTTTATTTCGTTTTAAAAAAAAAATAGCCTTTATTTAAAAAAAGTTTAATACACAAGTTGTGGAACTATTTATTTCGGATCGGTCTAGCCCGGTCCGATGTCAATAAATTGTAAAACATATTATTTATTTAAAAAAAACCGTAAAAAATTGCATTATTTTAAAACGCCCGTATCTCTTTAAAAAAAATTATGTAACCGAAAAATGGTGAAAATGTAGCCCTAGACAAGCCAAAAAAGAGCGTATTTGCAAATTTGAAAAATATTGAAAAGATTTTGCAAATATCAGATTTTTCTAAAAAAAAGCAATTTTTTTAAATTCCAATAAATCATAAAAACGTGTCTTTTTAGATTTGTCCCTGGGCTTAAAATTTTCTTTAATAGTTGCCGTTATATGTGCGAGTATTGCGCGCTTTATTAATTGATCGGTAATATGCGAAATATCGGTCAAAACATCGGTTTCTTTTTTTTTGTTCCAAAAACGTAATTTATCTTTAATAGTGAAAATTGTATAAAATTGACGTTTACGCGATGTTATAGCTGGTATTTTTCTGCAAATTTAAAAAACAATTTTTTTCCTCACCGACCTTCTGGACCTAATTTTTTTTTTGCTTGAAAAAAATCCTGTGGCGCCGTTTTTTAATATTAATAGCTAAAATTTATATGAGTTAAAGTTCTTATTTATAGTTGAAATAAAAAAATACGAGAACTCGATTGGCCGTCGCTGAGCACTGCAAAATTAATAACACACGGAGCTTAGCGTTGTGGTACCATACTTCAGCTCTAGCGCTGGAGTACGGGGGAGAGCCGACCGAGGTCGCATGAATATGAGCGATTGTCGCGACGCGGTTCCTGCATTTTTCCGAAAAATACCCATTTTTCGACCGATATTTCGCATATTACCGATCAGTTAATGAAGCGCGCAATACTCGCACATGTTACGGCAACTATTAAAGAAAATTTTAAGCATAGACACGATTATAAAAAGTCACGGGTTTATGAGTTATAGGAATTAAAAAATAACACTTTTTTTTTTCGAAAAATCAAATTTCTGCAAGATCTTTTTAATATCTTTAAAATTTGAAAATACGCTCTTATTTGGCTTGTCAAGAGCTACATTTTCACTATTTTTCAGTTTTAAAAATTTTTTTTTCAAGAGATACGGGTGTTTTAAAATAATGCAATTATTTACGGTTTTTTTAAAATAAATAATATATTTCACAATTTATTGACATCGTACCGGACTAGACCGATACGAAATAAATAGTTCCACAACTTGTGTATTAAACTTTTTTTAAACAAAGCTTATTTTTTTTTTAAAACGAAATAAAGTGTTTTTTACCAACTTTGGCCGCCATTTTCTATAAGTTCCCCTAATGTCAGTTGTTTTAAAAATAGTGCATTGAATTCTACGGAATATTTCCGATTTTTGACATATCTTCGTTTGCTGTATCTTGATTTTGGTCCAAAAAATTTACACAGACTGGCCTAACAAGGCTTCACTGCTTGTTTTGAAATTTGATAGTTTTCCCTTCTAAGTATTCTCATGACCCAGTTCACCATGGCATGATTATCCACATACTGAATAATGCACAAAACTGCATAAATGATAGAACAGTAGTTCAGTTCTAAAAATAGCGTTCCAATAAGAATGCATTGCACCTTCTATCGATCGGTGTACAACTGTGAAGAAACGGGGTCAAGCCATAACGACGCCATTAAGGCACTAAATTGTTTCAAGGCATTAAATATTCACATACACCGTGTGTTTTTCATAATTGTTCAGAATTAGGGGACTGACAGTTTTTTGGAAGGTTGACACGGGGTCAATTCTGGGGCGTGGACGAAAGAAAGTAGACAAGAAACTGCTATAATATTCTCTCGACACTTACATACTTCTCTAGCTTCATCTACATCCAGACCATTAAGCATTTCATACATCAAAATTAAGTACCCCTCGGGAATCTAATATTAACAATTAAAAACCCCCGACGCAACATATGAACATTTAAAACCAGTAGAAGTTGCAACTAGACAAGAGCTGATGGTTCTTGAATCATACCTAAAAACACTCTCGATCACCTTTCAAAATAAAAACTAAATCAAAATCGGTTCATCCGTTTAGGAGCTACGATGCCACAGACAGACACACAGATACACACGTTAAACTTATAACACCCCTTTTTTGGGTCGGGGGTTAATAAAAAAACAAGAATCAACGTAAAAGCAGCTAGGAAACTTTTATAGGATTTAGGATTTCATTTAAAAAAATTCTAAATCATGTTTTTGTGTTTGTTTTGCACTTTTATTTTATAACTAGCTTAACTTTTAACTTTACCTTAGTTCATACAAATATGAAAGATGTGATGAATATAAAGGATTGCAAATGACATTCGACTGTAGTCTACACCTAAGTATAAAGAACGTGAGCTATTTATAAAAAAAACTCTGGCCCTGGTCCGTATGTGCAAAACACATTGTGCAGTAGGTACGCAGTTCTGTTTCTAAGTGCATGCATGATAATCGTCTCTGTTCTAATTACTTTAACAGGTACGCCCAACTGTACCAAGGTTGCTTCCAGTGTCACATATGTGCTAATAAGAGAGGGCAAATTACGTAAATTTTGCTCAATTAACCGCATGTATACGCCCGTAATGTTTTTAGGGGTAGAAATCTGTTTACTGATATTTCGATCTCATAAAATGGATTTCTGGTGGATCTTATCGCTATCATACTAATGAAATTTTGTCTGCATATCCTTTGAATGAACATATTAAAATTTAAGGACCGTTACTCTCAGTCATCTTGTATCTGTCAAAAATATGTTGTTCATTATTAACAGTTCTAAATAGCCATAGTTTTCAAAACGCAAAAGCAATACTTGTTTTAAAAACACGGCTATTTAGAACCCTAAATAATAAAAAAAATATGGCTTAATCCAATATAACTATCAACTGTGTGGCAAGGAAATGATGTATAAATAAACTCACCTTTCTAGGATTAACTGAGATATGCCATATTTTTGACAGTTATAAGATGATCTTGACCTTGATGTAGATTTTAAGAGATTTCAATGCACCGACAGACACATTCGGTTTTTTATTTTATGTATTAAATTCACCGCACTAAGCTAACTAAGCAAGTCTCAGATTAATGGATCGTCTTTCAAAGGAGTGGAGTGGTATTTGAGCAGCTGAGTGCTCCGTTTCATCCCTTTTTTCCTCGCGAGTGATTTATTGATGGCATTCAAAGAGCGCGTTTAATATCTCTGACGATTTTATGTATACGTGAAGTATTTCGCTTGCAAAAATATCCCGGTCCAAATTCTTAGCATTTATATCGTTTTAAAGATACGTAGGGTCTGTATCAAAATTTTAAGATACGTTTTTAACTATGTTACCGGCCCCTGGCTATCCAGGTGTAGATAAGTTTAGCCGACGATACTTCTTTGGCTGGCTCTCCACCAGAGCTGTGTGAGAAAAAAATATCCTACATTCTCCTAGCATCGCAATCTCGTTTTAAAGATACGTAGGGTCTGTATCAAAATTTTAAGATACGTTTTTAACTATGTTACCGGCCCCTGGCTATCCAGGTGTAGATAAGTTTAGCCGACGATACTTCTTTGGCTGGCTCTCCACCAGAGCTGTGTGAGAAAAAAATATCCTACATTCTCCTAGCATCGCAATCCTATTTGGTGGAGTTTCCTCGCTTTGCCAGCATCCTCGCCCTGTTCTGGTGGAAAGCCTGGCTCAGGTGTAGATAAGCTTAGCCGATGATACTTCTTTGGCTGGCTCTCCACTAGAGCTGTGTGAGAAAAAAATATCCTACATTCTCCTAGCATCGCAATCTCGTTTTAAAGATACGTAGGGTCTGTATCAAAATTTTAAGATACGTTTTTAACTATGTTACCGGCCCCTGGCTATCCAGGTGTAGATAAGTTTAGCCGACGATACTTCTTTGGCTGGCTCTCCACCAGAGCTGTGTGAGAAAAAAATATCCTACATTCTCCTAGCATCGCAATCCTATTTGGTGGAGTTTCCTCGCTTTGCCAGCATCCTCGACCTGTTCTGGTGGAAAGCCTGGCTCAGGTGTAGATAAGCTTAGCCGATGATACTTCTTTGGCTGGCTCTCCACCAGAGCTGTGTGAGAAAAAAATATCCTACATTCTCCTAGCATCGCAATCCTATTTGGTGGAGTTTCCTCGCTTTGCCAGCATCCTCGCCCTGTTCTGGTGGAAAGCCTGGCTCAGGTGTAGATAAGCTTAGCCGATGATACTTCTTTGGCTGGCTCTCCACTAGAGCTGTGTGAGAAAAAAATATCCTACATTCTCCTAGCATCGCAATCTCGTTTTAAAGATACGTAGGGTCTGTATCAAAATTTTAAGATACGTTTTTAACTATGTTACCGGCCCCTGGCTATCCAGGTGTAGATAAGTTTAGCCGACGATACTTCTTTGGCTGGCTCTTTTTTTAAACAAAGCTTATTTTTTTTTTAAAACGAAATAAAGTGTTTTTTACCAACTTTGGCCGCCATTTTCTATAAGTTCCCCTAATGTCAGTTGTTTTAAAAATAGTGCATTGAATTCTACGGAATATTTCCGATTTTTGACATATCTTCGTTTGCTGTATCTTGATTTTGGTCCAAAAAATTTACACAGACTGGCCTAACAAGGCTTCACTGCTTGTTTTGAAATTTGATAGTTTTCCCTTCTAAGTATTCTCATGACCCAGTTCACCATGGCATGATTATCCACATACTGAATAATGCACAAAACTGCATAAATGATAGAACAGTAGTTCAGTTCTAAAAATAGCGTTCCAATAAGAATGCATTGCACCTTCTATCGATCGGTGTACAACTGTGAAGAAACGGGGTCAAGCCATAACGACGCCATTAAGGCACTAAATTGTTTCAAGGCATTAAATATTCACATACACCGTGTGTTTTTCATAATTGTTCAGAATTAGGGGACTGACAGTTTTTTGGAAGGTTGACACGGGGTCAATTCTGGGGCGTGGACGAAAGAAAGTAGACAAGAAACTGCTATAATATTCTCTCGACACTTACATACTTCTCTAGCTTCATCTACATCCAGACCATTAAGCATTTCATACATCAAAATTAAGTACCCCTCGGGAATCTAATATTAACAATTAAAAACCCCCGACGCAACATATGAACATTTAAAACCAGTAGAAGTTGCAACTAGACAAGAGCTGATGGTTCTTGAATCATACCTAAAAACACTCTCGATCACCTTTCAAAATAAAAACTAAATCAAAATCGGTTCATCCGTTTAGGAGCTACGATGCCACAGACAGACACACAGATACACACGTTAAACTTATAACACCCCTTTTTTGGGTCGGGGGTTAATAAAAAAACAAGAATCAACGTAAAAGCAGCTAGGAAACTTTTATAGGATTTAGGATTTCATTTAAAAAAATTCTAAATCATGTTTTTGTGTTTGTTTTGCACTTTTATTTTATAACTAGCTTAACTTTTAACTTTACCTTAGTTCATACAAATATGAAAGATGTGATGAATATAAAGGATTGCAAATGACATTCGACTGTAGTCTACACCTAAGTATAAAGAACGTGAGCTATTTATAAAAAAAACTCTGGCCCTGGTCCGTATGTGCAAAACACATTGTGCAGTAGGTACGCAGTTCTGTTTCTAAGTGCATGCATGATAATCGTCTCTGTTCTAATTACTTTAACAGGTACGCCCAACTGTACCAAGGTTGCTTCCAGTGTCACATATGTGCTAATAAGAGAGGGCAAATTACGTAAATTTTGCTCAATTAACCGCATGTATACGCCCGTAATGTTTTTAGGGGTAGAAATCTGTTTACTGATATTTCGATCTCATAAAATGGATTTCTGGTGGATCTTATCGCTATCATACTAATGAAATTTTGTCTGCATATCCTTTGAATGAACATATTAAAATTTAAGGACCGTTACTCTCAGTCATCTTGTATCTGTCAAAAATATGTTGTTCATTATTAACAGTTCTAAATAGCCATAGTTTTCAAAACGCAAAAGCAATACTTGTTTTAAAAACACGGCTATTTAGAACCCTAAATAATAAAAAAAATATGGCTTAATCCAATATAACTATCAACTGTGTGGCAAGGAAATGATGTATAAATAAACTCACCTTTCTAGGATTAACTGAGATATGCCATATTTTTGACAGTTATAAGATGATCTTGACCTTGATGTAGATTTTAAGAGATTTCAATGCACCGACAGACACATTCGGTTTTTTATTTTATGTATTAAATTCACCGCACTAAGCTAACTAAGCAAGTCTCAGATTAATGGATCGTCTTTCAAAGGAGTGGAGTGGTATTTGAGCAGCTGAGTGCTCCGTTTCATCCCTTTTTTCCTCGCGAGTGATTTATTGATGGCATTCAAAGAGCGCGTTTAATATCTCTGACGATTTTATGTATACGTGAAGTATTTCGCTTGCAAAAATATCCCGGTCCAAATTCTTAGCATTTATATCGTTTTAAAGATACGTAGGGTCTGTATCAAAATTTTAAGATACGTTTTTAACTATGTTACCGGCCCCTGGCTATCCAGGTGTAGATAAGTTTAGCCGACGATACTTCTTTGGCTGGCTCTCCACCAGAGCTGTGTGAGAAAAAAATATCCTACATTCTCCTAGCATCGCAATCTCGTTTTAAAGATACGTAGGGTCTGTATCAAAATTTTAAGATACGTTTTTAACTATGTTACCGGCCCCTGGCTATCCAGGTGTAGATAAGTTTAGCCGACGATACTTCTTTGGCTGGCTCTCCACCAGAGCTGTGTGAGAAAAAAATATCCTACATTCTCCTAGCATCGCAATCCTATTTGGTGGAGTTTCCTCGCTTTGCCAGCATCCTCGCCCTGTTCTGGTGGAAAGCCTGGCTCAGGTGTAGATAAGCTTAGCCGATGATACTTCTTTGGCTGGCTCTCCACTAGAGCTGTGTGAGAAAAAAATATCCTACATTCTCCTAGCATCGCAATCTCGTTTTAAAGATACGTAGGGTCTGTATCAAAATTTTAAGATACGTTTTTAACTATGTTACCGGCCCCTGGCTATCCAGGTGTAGATAAGTTTAGCCGACGATACTTCTTTGGCTGGCTCTCCACCAGAGCTGTGTGAGAAAAAAATATCCTACATTCTCCTAGCATCGCAATCCTATTTGGTGGAGTTTCCTCGCTTTGCCAGCATCCTCGACCTGTTCTGGTGGAAAGCCTGGCTCAGGTGTAGATAAGCTTAGCCGATGATACTTCTTTGGCTGGCTCTCCACCAGAGCTGTGTGAGAAAAAAATATCCTACATTCTCCTAGCATCGCAATCCTATTTGGTGGAGTTTCCTCGCTTTGCCAGCATCCTCGCCCTGTTCTGGTGGAAAGCCTGGCTCAGGTGTAGATAAGCTTAGCCGATGATACTTCTTTGGCTGGCTCTCCACCAGAGCTGTGTGAGAAAAAAATATCCTACATTCTCCTAGCATCGCAATCCTATTTGGTGGAGTTTCCTCGCTTTGCCAGCATCCTCGCCCTGTTCTGGTGGAAAGCCTGGCTCAGGTGTAGATAAGCTTAGCCGATGATACTTCTTTGGCTGGCTCTCCACCAGAGCTGTGTGAGAAAAAAATATCCTACATTCTCCTAGCATCGCAATCTCGTTTTAAAGATACGTAGGGTCTGTATCAAAATTTTAAGATACGTTTTTAACTATGTTACCGTCCCCTGGCTATCCAGGTGTAGATAAGTTTAGCCGACGATACTTCTTTGGCTGGCTCTCCATCAGAGCTGTGTGAGAAAAAAATATCCTACATTCTCCTAGCATCGCAATCCTATTTGGTGGAGTTTCCTCGCTTTGCCAGCATCCTCGCCCTGTTCTGGTGGAAAGCCTGGCTCAGGTGTAGATAAGCTTAGCCGATGATACTTCTTTGGCTGGCTCTCCACCAGAGCTGTGTGAGAAAAAAATATCCTACATTCTCCTAGCATCGCAATCTCGTTTTAAAGATACGTAGGGTCTGTATCAAAATTTTAAGATACGTTTTTAACTATGTTACCGGCCCCTGGCTATCCAGGTGTAGATAAGTTTAGCCGACGATACTTCTTTGGCTGGCTCTCCACCAGAGCTGTGTGAGTAAAAAATATCCTACATTCTCCTAGCATCGCAATCCTATTTGGTGGAGTTTCCTCGCTTTGCCAGCATCCTCGCCCTGTTCTGGTGGAAAGCCTGGCTCAGGTGTAGATAAGCTTAGCCGATGATACTTCTTTGGCTGGCTCTCCACCAGAGCTGTGTGAGAAAAAAATATCCTACATTCTCCTATTGGTGAATTTTTTCCTCGCTTTGCCAGCATCCTCACCCTGTTATGGTGGAAAGCTAGCCTAACATGTCCAGTTTTACCATCAATTCTGGCCACCCATCACGTGTAGATAAAGTCGCATTGTTAATCGCCTAGTAGCCAGACCAAACCGGCCGTGCTCATTCATTCCAACAATCAGAGCGTCCGCGGGCAAAACGTATACAATTGTGTGTGGGTGTTTGATGTTTCGCATGAATGAAATTTAAGTCTACACACACGTCCTCGGGGTCTTTTCATTAAAACTGTACTCGTGGCCAGCACGGCTTCCGCTGCTGATTGGTGCCGTCTATTGGCGCTTTACAAGGTTCCGCTTTACAACTAAATCAGGAAGTGTGTTAATTTTTTTTATTTGAATAGCACTTCTGAATAGAATTTGAATAGAATTTCTGTAGTACCTAATACAATAAACTCAATAAAGTAATATAATCCTGACTGATTCATAATCGCAACCGATGAAGATGAAGTTATAGATTTGGATAGTCCGGAGCGTTTGATGACATACGCACCCACTAAGAATGTATTATTCAGAATTCAACCACGAAGGGTGTGTAAAAGTTTGTATGGGAAACGCACGAAATAACAAACCATATATTCTTTAAAAAACCCCAACACAGCAAGCGGTTTCGGATTCGAATTCAAGATGGAGCAAAATATGTGTATCAAAATGCATTTATTTGTTTCGAATCATGAATTTTATTATATTAATAAAAATCACCAGTACAAAACACCTATTAAATTTTGATGCACGCCGACCTCAAAGACTCCTAAATTCATTTATACGAATCAGTATAATCAACGACATCCGCACTGTAACCACCGCAATAAATATTCAAGAAAAAATTGGTTTCTACTGGTATACGGCGCACACAAGTTGCAGGAAAAGTTTGTATGAAACAATGTTTTGCCAAAATTGGGAACTTTGTGGTCAGTTACAACTGGCTGTAGTAACTGGAAATCGCCGACGTGCTCAAATATAGATCAATAATAGAAATAAAAAGCACACGAAATCGAGGAGTGTGCACTGGGCATGAAAAGATCTATGGATTTGACCGAAACGAGGATCGTGGCAAGTGGATATCTTTAGTCTCCGTCTACCCTACCGAAGGGAAATAAGGCGAGAGCATAATGTATGTATGTCACATGTTTTGTTTAATAAAGGCAACTGGCAAATGCGATAAGTAAATCTCCAGTAGAGAGTAGCACGAACCAACTTCTATGGACTTTAAATGGAATAGTATAAAGTCTACCGCAGCGCAAAGTCTCTGTCAAAGACAAACTGTAGGCACTAACTTAATATTACCATTGCTAGGTTCCACCGTTACCCGTTATTATGCCGAATGAATGAAAACTTCAAAAGGAATTTATGAAACGAACTTTCGGAACGAATTTATCTCCGACTGCAACGGCAATTTCACTAATTAGGAAAATAAAATGGATTCTGCATGTGAAAACATGCACCATTACTGCTTTATACCTGGCAGCGTGGCCAGAGACACTGGTAACAGTGTCCACATTTAGCGATTAATTAATGTGTCTTGTGCAGTCCATTTTGTTTACCTATAATTATTATGGAAACATCTTAAACCAAAGGAGATGCAGGTAAACACTTTTAATTTTTTGGTATGTCATTTTACTTCTAATCCATTATTTTGTTAGAAATATGTAGCCTGGCCAGTTGAATGAACTTAATGAAAATGGAATTCCCTAGAAAAATCGATTCAGAGTGATTTTCCAGCTATGAATCATTGGGTGTCGGGTTACATTGATTAGAAGGGGTGTCAGGAACGTTGTATGTAAAATTTCATAGTCCCTGTATGTCCTACGAGAACCTGTACTAGTGAGTTTTCCGTATGTCGATCAATAAATTATAGTAAAAAAATGTTTATTAAGTAAAATTTAAATTCAAAGCGAAATACTTGATAAGATGATAGATATAAAAACAATAATATAAAAGGCATATAAAGCCCAAAAGATTAAGAAATGCAACAAATTAACAATAACAATTAATAAAATCAAATCATTCAAATTACCAGCACAGAAACAAAAACCTTTTAAAAAAAAGTGCACCGACTTCAAAAACTTGCACTGAAAAAGAAAGAAATAATAAATATTTCGTCGTAGAATTTGAAGACGGTTTGTGCCAAATTAGGATACAAAACTAAGTAAATATCTAAGAAGATAAAGATCTGTTCAATATTATCTATGTTTGTATGTACTGATGATCCTAATGAATTGTCTAGATTAGTGAATTTGGGAACTAAGTTGTTTCTAATTTGGCACCAACCGTCTTCAAATTCTACGACGAAATATTTATTATTTCTTACTTTTCAGTGCAAATTTTTGAAGTCGGTGCACTTTTTTTTAAAAGGTTTATTTTACCCTTTTAAGTGATTTTGCTGCCTTGAGAGACATATAATAACGCAACTAAAAAAATATTGATGGAAAATTAAAAAAAAATACCCCTGTGGATGTGATTTGAACCATGTAATGTGCTTGTGCATCCTATGCACCCCATTACATTTAACCGAGAGACCATCGTCACGAAAATTGACAACTTCGTGTCAATAGCAACCGTTGCTAAGGCTTTTTCTGATACATAATTTTCAGCCGTAAACAGAAATTAATTACTGAATTTCTGAAAAACTACTGAACCGATTTTTGTCATATGTCTGTGAGATAATGTCGAGAAATTATTATGTCTTGAAAAAAATAAGTTGTCAAAATCGGTACATATTTTATCGAGATATCAAGAAAAATGTACTTATAAAGTCAGTTTTTTCAAAATTTCTGAAAAACTAATGAACCAATTTTTATGAGATAAAAATGGGACCAATCCGGAAGAATTATCTGACGATTAAAAAAGAAACCATCAAAATCGGTTCACAATTGGCGGAGTTATCGATGTACATACATACATAAAAAAAAAATACGGTCCGAATTGAGAACCTTCTCCTTCTTTTTTTGGAAGTCGGTTAACAAAAACGTCAATCAAAGACACACATTCGATCCAAAACCGTCAACACACATATAGGGTATGGGTTAAACCGATTCGAGCCAATCTATTTGTGCCACCAGAAAATCCATATAGACACACTGGCTTCCCGAACCAAGCACACTCCGTCTAAAGTTAAAAGCAGAAATCTAATTACGGATTCCGTCCCGGAGAAGATGTAAAAGGAAAATGTCACGGAAAATTAAATATGAACGCCATAGCGGTCCCGGCGCGCACTAAGGAAACCTATTTAGCTTGTCAATTTTCGATATATATTTTGTATTTGGAAAAAGTAAATGAAAAAAATATGTTTTCTTTCTTTCTGCACTGGTTGCATTACAGCTCCCGAAACCGTGTTACGGTCCCAGAGTACCCAGCGGAAGACCAAGGCTTTTAGCCGATGGTATTACTATGGTGAGGCTATACCTAACGAGTGACCAGTTCGGCTGAGGTATATTTACATGGATTTGTAGTGGTTTGTAGGATTCAAATTTATTTATTTTTTCACATATCCTTACATGTGCTGCCTATTAAGACGTAAGTAGAATATTTTATCCTATGACACAATAATAAAAAACAATTGGTACATGGCCGGGTTCCGGGATCGAACCTGCCTAGGTAATACCAAACGTTTTAACCACTCGCCAACTACGTTTTTTAAACTTCATATCATATACCTTCCTTATATACCTATATTTACAATCAGTTGTTTGTTTCATCGAAGATATTTTTGCAAAGTTATTCTGCTAGTAGGTAAGTACTTCATCCAATATCGCCATAACTAAGAAAACGTCCAGATGGCTAACGGAATTCATTCCCTTTTTATAAAAAAAAAAAAAAAATCAATTTATTAGACAAAATTATTATTCCGAAGACAGCGATAGCCCGCAGGCACACCGCGCCGAATCGAATGGAAATATTATTGAGGGATTAATTAACATCGGAACAAGGAAGGCTAGGGAAAAACTAGGGCGTGAATTTATAATAATTAAATGGGAGCAATTATCGAGAAAAAATTCACCAACATTATAAAAATATTTATATAGAAAATAGTACCACGTAGTATCATCTATCTATCTTCACGCATTTTATCCCAAGGGTTAGGCAGGGACAACCGAATGCCATTCTTTTATATTCATCATACCTTTCATAAACGCTCGGCAATTGTTTGTACTTTTAACATTGCCTTCAATCAATCGATGTTTATATGTTCACTAAAAGTACACCTAGTTCGTCCTCTATCAGCATCCCCTTTCACCTCTAAAACCTTTTTAGTCCAATAGTTAGCAATAAACTGAAATTTATTCAAAGCAATCAAGTTGAAAGTCGGGCCTTTAATTTGACAAAAAAAGAAGCATTCCAGCACGTTCTTTCTGAACTTAACTAACGAAATAAACCCGTGATAAAGTGTAACTGAGACGTGGACCCTGCGTGAAGGCGAGAGGAAGAGAATAGTCGCTCTCAAAATGTGGTGCTGGAGACGAATGCTTGGGATATCGTGGACGGAATTCCGTACCAACGACTCCAAGGACTATACCTACTCCAAGAACTCGGCGTAAAGCAGCGACTATCCACTGTCATACAGGCCCGCATTCTCACTTTCTTTGGTCACGTGTCGCGACGTGAAGGTGCTTCTATTGAGCGCTTGCAGTGGTTCAGGGCAAGGTTGAGGGTACATCTCATAGTCCTTGTCAAGCGCGCTACAAATGCTGAAGTGACAACCATGACTGCTCTGCCAAGAGCGTAGCGACTGAGAAGAAGAAAGTGTAACCCGACCAAGATAATTAGAGTCATGACTACGCGCCGCATACTAACTTTGGCTAAATTATATTGGCCGGATTATCACAGGTAAGTTCAGACTCAACTTAATTCTTCATATTTTATCCTGACATAACCGTCATATCTAAATCTTGCTTGCGTCTTTTCGTGATTTACTTACATTAAACTGATTAACATTTTTTTTCCGACCAAGATACTTTATGTACATTTCATTTTATCATCCATCATGCTTCATTCATCCCGATCAGCAAAAAATTTGCGTCAGGATTGAGTCAATAAATGATTATGATTATGGGACTGAACTCAAATAAAACACTTACAAAATCTCAATGAGACATGAACATTTTATATTTTCATAATGCGCGTAAAATAGTTGTGCTGTTGCAAGTTTAGTGGGGAATAAAGTGTGTTTGTGCCACTTTATTGCCGAATTCGTAGTGAAGAATAACCGTATCCCGAAAATATAGTCTTCGTAAAAACATAATAGAACTTTAGGAAATTATCTTTTAACCGAATGAACCTATTTGCTTTTGACAGCTAACAAACGACCGGAGTCATTATATTTTGTAATTATTTAGTTGAAGTATAGTCAGTCTAATGCAGAGGTCGTGGATTCAATCCTCGATCAATGAAAAACATTAGGCTCAGCTAAACTATTAAGATATTAAGAGAAAGTGTGTTTGTTTGTTAATTTCTTCGTCCTTTCACGTAATGGTGTTTGGGACAAAGACTGTGCTGTGTTCATTTTGGGAACAATTATTTTTGAACTTTCAAGGTTTTGTTAGCATAATAAAATTAAATTATACCGCATTTTGGCCAAACAAGGGGTACAAAATCAAAGTTAACACAGCAAAGTGTCCATAACCATCATGACACCGAGGCGTCGCACACCGCCATTGTCAAGCGGTACCCATCCTGTCCCTTGTCACTCAAACGAAGTAGAAACTTTCGTGAAGGGGCTTGAACCAACAATTAAATGGGTAGATGACGCGGACTGATAACCGTATTGACCGCAGGGGTGGGAAGTCAGACTTGCAATCAATAACCTAGAGTTGCGTATCTCGCTCGCAGTGGTCCTGGATTCGATCGATGGACAGTGACATTTCCTTAAGGATCGAGAGAAAAATGTGTGCAGTGAAATATGTCAGTAAATTAGAAAAAAATATAATGTCCCGTAAGTGGTATGGTATTAAAAACTACACATACTAATTAACGTTAACATTCTAAATGACAGATTTCTTACAGACATCCAATCGGAATTAAAGCTAATGTAGTAGTTCCGAATTTAGTCCGAAAATAAAGACGAAACACACGACGATTATATTATGTTGCTAGTGATGAATTATGTAAATTATGAATTAAAATAATGGTTTCTATTTTACGAACGTGACAATTATAAGTAACAGGCGACAAGTGTTTAAAGTACACATTTACATAACTACATAAAGTCCTCTGCCGCTTCAGTCAGTCTGTCTGTGACCATTTCACGGATAAATTACGGAAACGGATTTTGATGCGCTTTTCACGAGAAGATAGGTTAATTCACGAGGAAGGTTTACGAGCATTAAACATTTACCTATCATGTTTAGGAGCTGAGCATTAACAGTGTAAGTGAATCAAGTCGGGGAAAAAAGTTAGCCCCGGCGAGTTTTCATGGCGTATGTTGTAACCTAGGCCGGGGTTATTCGCACCACAGATTGGTGTTGCCAGACTAAAAAAATTTTTTATTTTGTATGTTTATCAGTCACTTTTTTATATTTATTTATTGGCAACATTATTACTTTGTTTTTCTAAAATTGACTCTTTCGAATTGACATAAAGTTTATAATAGTTTATTGTGGGTTACGACTTTTCGATTTTGTCTTACTAAAATCGATGGTGCGAATAACCTGTTTTTTGCTCGCCGATTGTGAACCTTATCGACCATCTGTCAAATGCGTGGAGTTCTAACGTACGTTCCGTACTCAAACAATTTTCTTTAAAAACAGCAAAAATAAAATGTATAAAAAGAAAAAAATATTTGTTTCCTAATTAGAATAAAATAAAATAGGTAGGTACTTACTTAAAACGAAACGAGTGTTACATTGCATAAAAAATAGATCTAAAATCTAAGATTTGTATTGAAATTTGGAAAACAATAAATGTACATGCGGCGAACGTGTACATGAGACAGATTTTTTTCGTGTTTGCGAATTATTGTTTAGTTTGTAATTATTATTGTAGGTAATTGGTTTGTTTACAATGTTTGTTTATATAGGTTTTATAGTTTGATTATTGTTTATGTTTACTCATTATTACGTTTTCAATATTATGTTTTAGTTTAAAATAGCTTTTCTGTGAGTCTTTAGGAAATCATTTGATAAGATTCAAACGCATTAGCAATTTGCGGGGCTAATCTATATATATAAAAATTAAACCCGTTTTCCGTTGTCACGACATAACATGAAAACGGCTTGACCGATTTGGCTAATTCTTTTTTTGTTTTGTTCGTTACAACACAGGGGTGGTTTAGAAGAAAAAAAAATTGGAAAAACCTTAAAGTTCAGCTGAAAAATAAAAAATAATAAATAGGTAATTTTGTATGGAAATCGCAGGAGTAGAATTGTAGGAGTAGAGGTAGGGGTAGTGGTAGTGGTAAAGGTAGGGGTAGGGGTAGGGGTAGAGGTAGGGGTAGGAGTAGTTGTTTTCCACGGACGAAGGAAAGTAAATAGCAGGCAAGCCAACGTTTGGGCAGGACAACGTCTGCCGAGTCCGCTAGTACTATATAAATATACATCACCAGAACTGGCCTCACAAATACTATCGGCTAAATGAGGGAGACTTGGTCTTCTGCTGGGACCGTAACACGGTTTCGGGAGCTGAAGACAACCCGTGAAGAAAGAAGAAGAAAAAAAGATATTTTTATTGACTTTGCAAAAAAAAATATTAAAAAAATCAATTTAAGATAGGTATCTGTCTACGGGATTTCAGTAATGTAAAAAATAAATGCTTTCTCCACTTAAATATTTGTTGTTTGGATAAAATATTATGACATCAATAAATTGTTGTCAGTCAAATTTCAAATTACTTTGCCTTAAAAAAAAACGATGGTGACAATAACCTCGCCGTGTAACCTAACCTCAGTGTGACGTCTGTCATCTGTCAAAATAGCGTCTGTCAAATCTGACATTTATCTGTCTAATGACGTCATGGCCGGAAACCCTTTCACCACATCTTGGGTTGTATGTTGCGTTGCGTTTGTTGTGTCCTACATGACATGATGAAGTGATGACGTACATGTATGACATCATGTGATGCAAGTAGTTATGGAATGACGTCATTTAACCTAACCTAACCTCAGTGTGACGTCTGTTATTTAATGAGAGAATATATAATACAATAATTGTGAAGATACATGTATATCTTACAGGCCAACGGACGCCTTAACAAGAGTTTATATACTTGACTGACTTTTTTCAAGCATCCCACCGCGCGTGTCTTGGCAAGACTAAGCTGTTATTGATCGGAGACATTTAGTTTACCCCGAGAGTAAAGTATTTTTATATTCTCAGAACAATTGTATATTTAGTTACTATTATAGAAGTATTGGATCAAAAATAGAACATCTCATTATAATCACGACCTTTTTTTGCGAGATATACGTAAGTGGCAAGGTCTTTTCGCATATACGAAATTTGATTTTAGGACAACAAGATCACATAATAAAAGTAGCAACACAACGCGGTTACAAAGATAATCCACACACTGCATAATATGATCACTAGGATGTGAAGGACATTGAAAATAAAGAGGAAAACGTATCGAGAAACGTATGAAAGTCTCCAGGGACACTACTGAATTATGTATCGCAGATGCCCACGGAGTCAATACTGGAATCATTTTGAAAGACGTGAAACGCAAGGTGCTTTTTTGGCGTAATATTTTTTTTTCTTTTATATTATGTACATTGGTATCTTAGCCATTTACGAGTCCCGCGAACCGTGTTAGGGGTCCCAGCGGAATACAAGTTGAAAATCAATATATCAAATACATGAAATAGAGCATTTCGGTATGTAAAATAAACTAAGTTATTTTAAGAAACTAATTTGAATATTTTTGTTTTCTATGCACTATCTTTTTTATAATAATTTTTCAAAGTGTTGCCGACAGACCAAAAAGTGCCGTCATAATTTAGGTAAAGTAGCGTCTCTGTCCCGTGTTACTACTTATTTGTGATAAAAGTAGTACCACGGCTCTTAACGTGCTCCATAGTACTATCAGTTAAACAAATGAGTTAAGAAATGGGACAGAATGGCTCTTTTACTTAAATGATGACGTACGTCACTTTGTCGTCTGTTGGCAAACATTTTAAAAATTTCTAAATAAATAAAAAAACTTAGTAGTTGTAGTCATAGAAAACAAAAATATTCAAATGAGTTTCTTAAAATAGCTTGATCTTTTCAATAAATATATTGTTTTTATTTTACTTATCAAATAGAAGTCCATAAACTAAGAACCACTTCTTTCAATTTGGGGAAAAATTTCAATACTCACTGCTTAACCAGCGAAAAACAATTGGCGAATTGAGAGGGATATTTAAATGCTCCGTGGGGAAATCTGCAGTTAATCTGTGTAAAGGCAGAAATGAAGCTACGTTTTAGGGTTTAATGGTCAAAAAGAAATAGCGACTTTACTCAAAAAACAATACATCCACCCAACTGGGTTAGTGCGATTTGGCAAGAGTGAAAATTCCGACCATCTAGAATTCTAGATAAACGGACTTTATCCCTTACAGCGTACCTAGAGATGCTGGCAACAATGTCTGCTGTCGCTGCATTTTAACATTTAAACAGTGGTACAAATTCTAGAATAAGATAAATAGGTTAACATATTATTGAATAGCGAATTAAAGGATAAATAAATTATTGTGCATTAAATAAAATCTTCATCGGAAAATGCTTGAAATGTTGGTGAAAAGCGTATGAAAATATATGTATAAAGAATTTTCAAGACTGTTCTGGACAGTTGGAAGCGTAAGGTGACTTTGTAATGATATAATATTCGTCAGCAAAAACCGACATAATCCGACCGAATCTCAAATTAAAATTAGTAGTGTTAGTGCTTAGAATCAGATGGAGATAAAATACGGTATAAAGTTAACAGCAAAAGCGAGTAACTCAATATAAACATTTGACTAGGTACCCGACAAACTACAAAACCAAGTAGTAAGTTTCGATAACGTTCCCAATTCCCACCATATTTGATTTAGGTTAACATGGAGTAGTATAGTATTGGCAGTGCGCCATGTTTACGTTTTAATTAACAGCAAATTCTGTAAATAAAGCTTTTTGTCCCGTCTTGGCACTAAACTGAGTTCAAACTTTGTGGAGATTAACTTTTAAGTGCACTTGTAAAACAACAGAAAGTTCGCAAATACATTTTTCAAAATCTCTCAATAATAAATTAATATTGAAAGCTTTTCCTGAAACTTATACTATTTAAGAGCAGCTTTTATTTATTGAAATATAATGTTACTCACTCATAATCTATTTGATCGATTGAGAAAAGAGACTTTTGACGCTGTTAATTGTATCTGAAAATCATTTTTAATCGATGAGATAGGAAAGAAAATTATAGAGGACACGTTTACATTAAAGCATAGGAAAAAGTCCATACGAAGCAACTCGTAAACATGTCAATGACAGTCACGTCACGCGTTCACAATAATTTCCTCAAAGTCCCCCAAAATTAACCGTTTCAAGGACGCGTCTCTCCCTGCCAACGGAGAGAGAGAGGCCGAAACACGAAACCGGTGAAATATTGACACGCGATCTAGAAGCGACCTTCGGGAATTATGGTTATAGCAGCAATACAACCGTTTTAAGAAAGGTAAACATATTTGAGGTAGGTACCTAGAGTATTTTTAAAAGGAATTTATACGATAACTGTAACTATGAGCGATGTACTAGAAAATTTAAAGGTCATCTAAAATCATGTGCTACATATAAATTTCAAAGTAGGCATTTTGATGCAGAGTCAATACAGAGACTAATCCTTAGAAAATTAGGCGTGACTACTCTTCGCGTGTCGAAAGTGGAATTCACCTTTTTTATTAGCGACAGGCTTCCACAGGTTCCCTCACAGACGAGTACAGGAGTAAATATGGACTAAATAACCCATAATGGCATTGTTATATCAGTTGATGCTGATCGACAGGTATTCCAATATAAGATCCAACAAGTATGCGTGCATAAGTTGGAAAAGGGGAAAGAAAATTCACCAGACGAATATTATGAATAACATAGCAGTCCCTCCGATTTTCACGAGTCAATATGGAAAAGGGAAGCAGCTTTTGCCGAAAAAGCACCGGTACTAAGTAAACTAACCTTAAGATTCGATACTTGAAAGCCAAATCCCGGATAAGAGCGGCCCTTCTTGGAAAAATCAAAATATTATATCTAGCTAACGTAAGCAACATTCCCCTGAGGATTACGCCCCAAACTGTTACCATGCCGATCTGGGATTAAGGAAAGCAATTTCTAACTTTCTTTGCAAAAACTCACATTACTACTTATTAGGAAAAACAAGGGCGTAGGCATTTTTTCTTTCTGGGATGGACATTGGGCAAACTGAATTGACTTTAATTCTGGGGGTGGGCACAGACGGATTTTATGTGTCCAGGAGCATTATGGGGTTGGCCCGAAAGATTCTGGGATAGGGCTGGTATTCGCTACGCCTATAGCTCGATGGCTTACACGATGGCTGATCAACAATTAGAAAGGAACCACTTGCGACTAATGACACAAGTAATTACAGGACATGGGCTCTTTAATAAAAAACCTTTTTAATGTCGGCATTACAGACTTCAGTCTCCACTATGCAGAGCATGTATGAAGACTGAAGAAACGGTCACCCACCTTCTGGATTGTGCAGGTTTAACAGAATAAAGGGCTGGTCATCTCGGTGCCCCGGCGAGGAACTGGGATAGCAGGAGTAACCGAATTCCCGCCTTACGCAAAATAAGCAATCAATCGTTGAGCTGCGGAGACCGAGCCCGATAGGCGATAACCATACCACCAGTACCAGGAAATGGTACACGTGGCTGTAATATCTATATTTGAAGCCACTTCCTGACTAGTCTTTCCAATGTGGTTTACTACATCCAAATCGATTTAGTCGCTCCTTTACAGCTCCCGAAACAGTGTTATTGGTCCCAGAGTACCCAGCGGAAGACCAAGTCTCCTTCTTTTAGCAGATGGTAATTATAAGGCTCGAGTGGCCAGTTCTTTTGAGATATATTTAGATGTAAAAAGTGTGGTTTGTCGGATTATATATAGTCGCGGTCAATTTAATGGAGCAGACCCACCTACAACCTAATTGTGACATTTAAAATGATATAATATCATGATTAAAAGAGATTTTACGGTACAAAGTGCTTATACAAGCTCTTTTCTTTATGTGACGTGAGTAATTTTAAGTAGGGATAGAATATACGTTAAAATACACGTGAAATTAACTCTCCCCATATGCTCCCTTGACTGTACATAAGTTATTAATTATAAAAAACGCATTTATATATTTACTTTTTGTTATCCTGAAAAGTAGGTACAGTATGAAACTGATACTTAGAATTAAAAAAACAATGTAGCAAAAAGAAACGTGGCATGCCCTCCACGCGCTAACAAGGCATAATCAGATTCCTCAAGGTAAGTGAGCCCATTCCGTAAGGGAGGGAAATTAATCTAGAAAGTAAATTGACCTTTCACAGCGTAATTGGCTCCGTACTACCCGATGACGAGGCTCCCGATACAGAGCAAACAAAACCTTAATTAAAATAGTTCCAAAGTAAATTTCGTTACACGGGGTCTTGTTATGATAGGTTCACGTTAAAGAAACAGAACTTTTACTTCTATGTGTTATGGCTCCATCAGGGTTTTGATGATTCCGCCAATGTCAAGTATTATGGACGTTATAACGACAATATGCAAATGTTCCCACCGACTGTGATAATGTCTTATTAATTACAGACTAATCACAACTATCACAGCGCGGACGGGTGTAAACTGGATTCCCCATCATGTCATGACAGAACGCGTGCGTTGGTCGCCATGACATGATATAGAATCCTTTTACTTCAACATTACATTAATTTTGAAATAATACTTCAATTTAGCAAGTGTGATGTCAGCACTTGCCTCAAACAATACGCAGATATTAAATATTTGAAACTACAGTTTACAAAGTCAAGAGAATCGAATTCTTCATTAGACTCAGCCATATGTAATAAAACCTCATTGCAAATATAAATTTTCATACTCATTGTTACTGGCGTGTCTTGTAAGTCCAAACATTTTAGATCTGAATCGAACGGGTAGTTTTTAATATTTATTGTCCTTCTTTCACTTCACAAAATTTAACCTCTCAGGACCGTCAGGAATCGCCGCCATCTTGAAAAATATACCCCAAAGTTCTATAGGTATAAATATATCGAAAAAAAATAGTTTTCTTCTAGAAATGAGGTTTGTTTCCCAGAGGTCCAATTAATTCAGAGATTTTTTCGGAATCTGAGATGACTGGCACTATGTACCCAGTCGCCTGTTGTATTTTATGTTCATACTCGCTTTCCGCCCCCAGCTTCGCCCGTGGATATTTTCGGACAAAATAAAATAAATGACACTAAGGGATATCGATAGCTTTCTATTAATGAAAGAATTTTTAGAATCGAATCAGTAGATTTTTGTCTAGAATTTAATAAAGTGTTGTTATGTTATATATTAATAAAGAATAATGCAAAAATCGGGATTGTGAGTCTAAAATTGAGGTAATAGACTCACGTTACGAGCAAGTGTGTTGAAAAAATTGTAACTCAATGTATTATATCTCCTGAAAAGTACAGACGGACGCGTACCCACAGACGGTTCTAGCAGCACGGCGCCATTGCACCCAGGCAGGTTATGTAACGCACGGATCGATGGTGACCCCTTTCGCGACCGATGCACCACTATTGCCGGGTAAAAACCGTTTCAACTCGAGTCATTCAGATATAAAATAACTACGCCGTCATTACGGAGGGGTGCCTTTTGTTTCATGAAAATAAAAATTAATTGTAGAGAACTGAAAGCGTACGAATCTTAAAACCTCCGCAGGCGGGCGACGTTCGAGGGTGAAAAAACGGAAACCCTTATAGGATCACTCTTTTGTCTGTCTGTCTGTCCGTCTGTCACAGCTTATTTTCTCCAACTCTACTGGACGAAAAATGTTGAAATTGAGTTTGATGATCCAATCACGGACGCATAACGTAAATAATCGAATTACGATTTTGGGGGAAAAAGGGATTTAAAAAGAATTAAAAAAAATTTTTGTTTTACGAGGAAAATTTACGAGTTTTCAACATCATGTTTAGGAGCTGAGCACTAACGGTATAAGTAACTCAAGTCGGGGAAAGTTAGCTGTTGCTGTCTAACCCGACAAAGATATAACAAAATAATGTAAGAAAGAAATGTGTAGAATAAAATGGTCTACAAAAAAGTCCGCCGTAGCATATATCCATCTCTAATATATACTTATAATACTAGTAATAAGCGTATATGTGTAGGTATTTAAATTGTTGTCATCCCATATTGTACCCGTGCGAAGCCGGGGGCGGGGTCGCTAGCATATAATATTATGGATTCAAAATTGTTTATGAATTTTCATCCAAATCCGTTCAGCCGTCATAGGGTGACTAAGTAGGTACCAAACGCTCAAATTTTCACACTTTTATTACAACTAAAAACGGAATATATAATAAATTCTAGTTCCCCGGAGATTAAAATAACGAGTGAAGAACAAAGAGGCTCAGATCGGTCTTTGGGGGGTCATTAGGATAAACGGGTTCCGCATCCCAGTGGATATAGCTCATAGTGGCCCTTACTTCTAACTGTTAAACTCTAGAGAATATTAACTAGATGATAATATTGTGATGAGGAGCCGATAGCCTAATTGGTAGAGCGTTGTCTTGAACGTTGTCACTGGTTCAATTCCCACTCGTTCCAAATAAATGCTAAGCACCAATTTTCTTTATGGATATGAGCTTTAATGGACTCCTCGTGCTTCAGAGGGCACGCAAAGCCCGCACTTCAAAAAAATAACAGTTAAAGAAACACATCTAGGTTCGTTAAGTGCAGCAACAGGCTTGTCACCTATTTTGTTCAATATGGACAACTGGCAAAAAGTGGACACTGTTACTGGTGTATCTGGCCACACAAGGTATAAAGGCCGTGTGTGTAATATCATGATAAGGATCTGGTTATCGTCACTACATAATATAAAACGTCTGTCTGTGCGCTCGGAAAAAAATCGTCGATGAGGTAATTCCCTGAGTGATATTATTATGTGAAAAATGTATATCATTTCTAAATAATTTTACAAAATAGCTCGCGTACCAATAATACTATTTATAGCTAAAAATGTAAAATGTAACCGGGCGAAGTAACCCTAGTCTCTAGTTTCAGAAATAAAAATACAATAACAGAACCGTAGAGTCTGAAATATCCGAGGCCACCTTCCATATATCTCGTAAGGGATAAAGGCTTTTGTATTAGTAAAAGTGTAACGACAAAGTGATATCAGATATTCGTGAAATTCTCTCACCTATTGATACATCGCAGTAAAATGTGTTTTATGGGGACCCTCTTTTTGCAATCTTAGACATATAAAGTAACTTTAAGACTTAATAATGTAGGATATAGAAACATTTTGCCTGCGGTTTCAAATGTCATAAAGAAGTAATTAATCCCGTGAATTATGATTCGTTGTACGGGATCAATACGAGTTAATCACTTTTGTTGCGGTTTTCACTATTAGATAGGTCGATTCACTGAAAACGTTTACGAGTACTAAACATGGACCTATCATGTTTAGGAGCTGAGCATTAACAAGTCGGAGAAAATGCTCAAGCGTGTTTTCAGTTTTCACAGCGTATGCTGTTTGATCTGTCAGAGATAAAACAAAACGATGTAGGAAAGAATTGTGTAGAATAAAACGATTTACAAAAAAGTACGCGGTAGCAAATATCTATCTCTGACAGATAAGTAGTTATTAGCGTATTTACGTAGGTATTCAAATTGTTGTAAACCCATGTATTTATATGAAAAAAAGGAAAACCGGGGGCAGGGTCGCTAGTCCAGGATAAAATAATCTATTTCCATTCCAATCATACAAAACAAACACCTAACAAAATGGAAAATTTGCTTAATGGGGACTTTGTTACCAGCGTCTCACTCAGTCCAAGCCGCGCGGTATAAAATTTAATATTTATATACCTTTATACAACTATTTCTAAGTGAATTATCATAATATTTGATGCGGGTATAATACCGAATACCAACCTGTAAGTACCGATTTGACCTTCGGCGAAATATATTACAAGGAGAATTCCGTAGCCCGCGTAAAGAATATCCTCTCCCGACAGATTTCCTTCAAACGAGGATTGAAAAGGTCACCCTTTGATAACAGCAGTGGAAATAAACAAAAGGGCGAAAAGAAAATATCGTCCATTCGACCGAAGGTTGTTTGTTTTTTTATTGATACAAAAAAGGGAATGCCTGTATGGATGTAGATTATTGTAGATGAAGCGAGAGAAGTATGGAAGGAGCGATAAAGTGCTCTATTTTCTGTCTCTGTTAAGTGCTAAGCATTTTTCGATGTAATTGAACGAGTATTTATGAAAAAAGATACAGATTCTAATTATGGTACTAAGTAAAAATTTGATATGTAAAGTTAAATTAAGGTCTTTTTTTTAAAGATTGAGTCATTTTAAACAACAAACAACTGGTTTTTTTATAATAAATTTTCAAAGTTTTCCGACCGACGACGTAGTCGAGTGCATACTAGATAGATAGATGTTCGTACGTATTGCGAGCAAATAACGCCGAAAAAAAACATGTTTTTTGCATGGGGACGCCTTTTAATTTAACTTTATTTTTGTTATTTGTTGTCATAACGGCCATAGTAATACACACTTTGTGAATTTCAAGTGTCAACCTATTACGGTTCAAAAGATACCTGTGACAAACGGACAGACAGCGGAGGCTTAGTAATAGGACTTCCGTTGGCATCCTTTGGGTACGGAACCCTAAAAACTACGTATCTTAGTTTTTACATGAATTTATGAAAAAGGTCGACGTATATTCTAATTACTAAGGTTACTAAGTAACAATCGTTGTAAAACTACTTGATAGACGTTATTATGACTATTTACAAAACTACATTACCGGCATCACGTCATCACTTTAGTTTCAGTGTAGGAACCATAGAGGTACAAGGTGAAAATTGTAGTTGGTGGAAAGTTATAATTTGTTGCGTCCTAATCCAACTTTAATAATAAGCTCGGATGTACGTAATGAATATTAAATGTGTATTTAATGCTCACGAGAAATGAACCGGGTAACATTTCTGACCCATCAAAAAGGGTAATTAAAAATCTATACATGATATAAAATGACGTAGGCACCGACAAAAAATAAAAAGGATTTTTCGAAATTCAACCCCTTTAAGTTTTAAGGTAAGGGGGGGTACTTAATTGTTTCGTTATAGAAAAATGATATTTTTAACCCTCGACGCAAAAAGAGGGGTGTTATAAGTTTAACGTGTGTGTATCTGTGTATATGTGTGTCTGTCTGTGGCATCGTAGCTCCTAAACGGATGAAAAAAAAATTGGAAAATTCGAGGAAAACTGGCTTTTTCTATGGGATTTTTGGACTCCATAGTGTAAAATAAAATCTCAATTGATAGTAGAGATTTCGAATAAAATGAAAATTATAAATCCTTCAAAGTCCTTCCAAACACTAATTAATATTATAAATGCGAAAGTGTGTTTGTTTGTTTGTCATTATTTTAAGTCAAATCAGAGCAACGGAAATACGTGTTTTTTTTGCACAGAGATAGTCGGGGAACCTAAATTTCCACGGGCGAAGCCGGGGCGGAAAGCTAGTCAATCTATATTCAGAAGAGCACTGATGAAATATTGCATAAACATTATATTGTGCCAATAGCATTCAAACGGCTTCAATGCTTTAGCCATTTCAGGAACATGATGAAATTACCTTAGTAATTTAGGCGCGCACAATAAAATTTCAAAACGCAGGAAATATTAATTTAAAATACGTTAGTCGAATATGTGTGAAACTGGGCACTAGTTCAATTTGATAGATACATTTGACTAAAAATTTTAAAAAGTAACTAAATATAATGAAAAAAAATTTTTTTTAAGTAAGTATACCGATTGTTTATTGAAATAAAAAAAAATTCGCCGTTGAATTTAAAGACGGTTGGTGCCAAATTAAAACTACCTAGCTCTACATTTCACAGATGGTATTTGTGAGGCTATACCTAAATATTATTGTATACATACTTTTCTAGCTTGCATTGTACTTTTTACACTATGCCTAAATTTTTAAACACGCTAAAATACCTGTTTCATTCATATTCATGCTGTAAACCAAAAATACTTTGTCACCTGGATTTCAAAAAATCCTTTCTTATTGGACGCCTATGTCATGGTTCTACCTTACATCAAAACAAGTTTATAGGAGTTCCAGAGATTACGTTAGAGTGAGTGTATACATAGACAAGTAGATAGCAAAGCAAAAACTACTTGTGGAAACTAAGATAGGACATCCTGAAACAGCACTAGAACAGCGATGAGGTAATTTGACATGAAAAACCCTCCAATAAATCTCCATTTACAAGACCTTCCACGCCAGTTACTGTGACACACTCTTCATCACTTAAGCGCTACTACTTTAGTATGAAGGTTTCTTACGATAAATCAAGCGCTTGATGTTAAGCTAAATTTTAATAATTTCCTTCCAGTTTTTATATTTTTTTTAGAATAAATTGTTTGAATAATTTTCGTCATAAGAGGGAAAAATAATAAACATATAGAGATTTATAAAAGCCTCTCTTAGCCTCTTAGCCTTTAAAAAGTAGTGAGATTTTATGTGGACCAAAGCTAGGACTCATTCAATACCTATCACTCCATAATATATTTAATTGAAGATTTATTTGTCATAACACTAAAAAAAGCTCAGAAGTTATATGCGCTTTATGTACCTTTTTTTCCTAGCGGGTTGCCTTACATCTCCCGAAACCTTGTTACGGTCCCAGGGTACCCAGCGTAAGACCAAGTATCCCTCTTTAGCCTATGGTATTTGTGAGGCTATACCTAACGAGTGGCCAGTGCCTAGCATAATTCCAGACTATTTGTCGCACCAGGAATTCGCAGGTGCAAGTGTGAATGAAGCAAATATATCGTCTAGTAACAGAAAATGTTGTTAAAAATTCATAATTGGCAGAAAAAACATAGAATACCTAATATGCCACGCCCTTACTCCCCGTTTTCCAAAATCCAAACCGTTCAGTCGTTACAACGAGATTGAATAGCAGACATCAATCTCAAAGAACATCTATCTATCTATTATCACGCCTTTTATCCCAAGAAGGGTAGGCAGAGACAATCGAACGCCATTTGCTACGGATCCTGACATACCTACCTCTTTAACTTCTTTTATATTCATCATACCTTTCATACATGCTCGGCGATTGTACATTTTTTATTGTACATCTAGGTCGTCCTCTGCCAGAATTTCGTTTCAGTTTAGCCATGTAAACCTTTTTAGTTAATCTTTCAATGTGTCTAAACCAGATGCGATCAATACGTTTTATATCACACATTCTACGTAAAGACCGCATTTCCACTGCATTTATCTTACTTTGATGCTTCTTATTCCATCGCTTCCATAAGTAAGTGATGGAACTAAAATAGCATTATGTATATTAATTTTACTTTTAGTTGTAAGTTGTGTATTTCTGCATCATTGTTAAGTCCACCAACTTGCCTCCCGCTTTCACTCTCCTTTCAATTTCCTTGTCTATTATATATCGAACAATCTAATCGAAATAAACCTAGGGAGGGATGATGTTACCACTGTACTAATAAACTACTAAAATAGCAAAGAAATGGGCGAACAGTAAAATGTCCGCTTCATTAAGGTGGAAAAGTCCAAATTGATCGTTGGACTGTAACAATTTACAGCCAATATAACGTAGACTACGGTCAGTCACGACACGACAGCCCGGTCCCCGCCCGAATAATATCAAGTAGCTTACGACGGCAGAAGCAATAAACCTTGACTATATTGATCGGTGGTACGGCACCGGGCTAGCATTCTGTACATGGGAGGAATGAGGACTGGGAGGTAAAGATTATTTCCAACTAAGGCAGTAGATTTTGTTAGGTATCATTATAACTACATATTCTGTCTGTCTGGGCAAACTGGGCCTATCATGTTTAGGAGCTGAGCATTAACAGTATAAGTGAATCAAGTCGGAGAAAAACTTGACTTAAGCGCGTTTTCCAGTTTTCGCGGCGTATGCTATTTGATCAGTCTAGAAATGTAACAATATGATGATCTATAAAAAAGTCCGAGATAGCATATATCTATCTCTAATAGATAAGTAGTTATAAGTTAGGTATTTAAATTGCTGTAAATCCATATTATACCAGTGCGAAGCCGAAAGCGGGGTCGCTAGTTGTACATAAATAGTTGAGTTTTAATACATCCCTAACAAATCTGCCAAACAAAATGACATTTTGTTTAAAAGGCTGTAAAAGCGTGGAAAACTATAAAAATCTGAACAAAATCAGGATAAAATATTTTGATTATTTGATGATTTGATCTCAGATTGTGAAAATTCCATAGAAAATATGTTAAAATCCAGCATTTAAGTTTTCCTTTTGATGGGAGGACGTCATCAATCAAAGTACACAGTACTATTAATCGACGTGCATTGGGCGTTGTATGGCTGCAGATGAAGCGATATTTGTATGGACTCCGTCATCTCTGCTTATTTACTATGGCAATTCATTTTCTGCAAAACGTGATCTGCCCATTTCAAGAACATAAACCGAGTAGTACTTTCGGAGTAATAACAATAAATTTCATTACTTAATAATAAAAAATCTATAAACTTCTATTACCTACAATCTTCAAAAGGAAATTTGAGTGTCGAGAGATATAACCTCACGAAAGTGCTATACTAGGTCTATCGGGCGTTCCTTCCGTTCCGTCTAAATTGTCGTAGAACAATAGACCTTAGAACAGAAGGAATAGGGTATTTTATTGTAAATCTATGAATAACCTTTACAAAATGTACCTTGTCGTTGGGAGCTTATCTTCGCCGAGACCTAGTACACGCAACATATTGTGCCACGAAATTCAACCGAACCGCGAAATTTACAGGCTTTCTCGGCGCTCGGGCCTCAACTTGGAATCTGTGGAGAAATTGAGCCCTATTTATTGTCACGTACACTCGGCCCGTGCGACATGGGTAGCTATTTGTTGCTGAGCGCGGCGTTTTTCCTGCAATCTCCAAGTTTCTATTACTGTTTTTTTGATGTGTAACATCTTTCCTTTCGTTTTCCTGCAATCTGTGGGAGTGACTTCGTGAAAAGGGACGGAAGTGTGTAACAGGAAGCCGGGGAAGCGCGCGCTATTTTATTTGACCAATTAGCGCGCGCGGTGGTAGTGTACCAATCCATTTTCTGAGAGGTTGGTACTGTAAACCAACAGTGTGCGTGTGTGTGTGACAAGAAAAATAAAGGGAAATAGAGAAGGAGAACGCAACACCTACAGGGTTGTGTATAAAGTGTTAATGTCTTCAGGATATAATATTAATGTTGCTTATTACCAAGGTGAGATATCAGATGTTACACGTCATATGCGACTATTGTAAGGCTCGTTCGTTTTTTTTTTCATATAGGGCAATGGCTAGAAAAGACAAAATTATTATAAAGGTATCGAATTATAATGTAATAAGAAAAGGAGATAGACATATTGTTCGTGGCATAGGAAAATGAGCTTTATCGGTTGGAAAATTGACGTTTCCACCCGCGAAATATCTACATACCATACCTATAAAACAAGTTCCCCGCCGCGTCTGTCTGCGCGCGATTTTCTTAGCTTTGTTACGGTTTTTCACGAATGATTGAGATTGATTTATAAGCAAAAAAGGACGAATAAAACGGATTTGTGTGAAAGGAACGAAAATATATTATATCCTAGATTAACACATCAGGCTTGAATTATTTACATTCTATTACTTATTTCTCGCGTCTTGCAGTACTATTTTTGCAAAAATCTTTAATATACAAACACGGAAAGTCTACAATGTTATTATATATGCAGTATTTGTTTGTTCCGTGAAACCACAGGCAATGCTAAAACGTGAGAAATTCATTGCTGTTGCCTCTGCCTAAGGCAACATCATGTGTAGTTAAAACGAAATACAAATCCATTATGATAA
Organism: Nemapogon koenigi; assembly: GCA_963924495.1. Classification (NCBI taxonomy): domain Eukaryota; kingdom Metazoa; phylum Arthropoda; class Insecta; order Lepidoptera; family Tineidae; genus Nemapogon; species Nemapogon koenigi. The sequence goes on along the minus strand of OZ004647.1, from coordinate 7,328,562 downwards.
GCGCATATAAGCCGAGTATTGTGTGCCTTCCAAATATAATAACGTAATGTATGGAACACCCTAACGTCGCCCATTGTCTACCGACAGCATACATTATCTAATTGTACGGAAGATAAATTCCCACTTCTGATGCTAATTGAGCCCGGGATATTCAGAAACTCGTCTAAGTGGCTGTTACTGTCTCTTGGAGTCGGTGTGACGGAAACTTGACTCAAATCTAGAGAGAGAGCTTTGGAAACACGCGAATTTACATTTAATACCGCGTACCTACCAGATATTGCCAGAGACTTTGTCTGTGTGCTGGTTTTAAAGTTAGAAACAATACTACTGAATGTATACTGTCTGTATACCTACAGTGTATTAATAAAAATTTAAAGTTATAATCATCATATATCACCGATTATCTTTTTTTTTTCTCGGGTTGCCTTACAGCTCCTTTACAAATCCTGTTACGGTTCCAGGGTACCCAACGGAAGATCAAGTCTCCCTCCTTTATCTATTTTAGCACAGAAAATAAATTCCCACTTCTGACATCTTAAGACAATAATTAGTAGTTTAGAAAAAAACTATAAAATACGCTGTTGTCAGTAACGCACACTTGCGCAAAGCAAATGAGCCCAAACTCGATGGGGTTACGGTCGTTTCGTTACAGAGTTCCTGTGGCCACCTTCCGGCTCCACCATCAAGACCCTGGACATCATCTAGGATCAGACTACTTGTAAAGATAAATCAAACGAGCTCAAACTTGATAGGGTTACTTCGTTTTCGTTACAGAGTTCCACTATTCACCTCCTGGCTCCATCATCAGATCAGATCGATGGTACCATATTATTGTATTGTCATTTGAATTACATACACTTGCAAATTCCATATTCGCCTTCCAAGATTACAGGTGAAATATAAAGCGTGTAAAAAAACAAGTAGTTATTCCTTATTAAGCCGATCACATTTTTGAGGCTACCCTAATGTGTACGTTGATGTATTTGGAATCAAATACGCTGCTTAGACGTTGTTAACGGTCTCGCAGCCAACGAACTACTAGATTTCTGTATTTAAATAATTAATTATTCGACGATTTTATCAAGGTTTGACCCGAATTTACACGATTTGTAAAGAATTTTAATGAAAGCGGCGCTCAAAACCTCAAAGAAGCCGATAATGTGATCAGAAGATCTGAAATAACAATGGCGCTCGAGTTTCGTGCGAAATCTTGAACAAAATGGCGGCAATAAACGCTATTTTTACACTTTTATAAAAGTAGGCCGCACAAATAAAATAAACGAAATTAGATGAAATATGACAATTTCCGCTTTTACTTACATACTATTTTTTCATTTGTTCGGAATGAAAATCAGTTTTTGATATGAATGACGACAGATTTAGCTCGTAGTTAGTGATCCTACCTATGAAGCAGAAGGTACTAGATTCGAATCCCAGGTCGAGCAAAATATTTTCATAAAAATATTTTTCGAGTGAAGGATGTAGTTTAAGGTATAATAATTTGAGGGCAAAGCCATTGTATGATTATGTAATGACTGACAAGTTATTCCTGTTAACCTCAACCACTCTATTTTTCAAGACAATCAATAATTCTTGCCATAACGTAAGAAAATCTATGAAAACCCAAATATATTACGTAGTATTTCACAAGATCAGACAAGTATCGTACGAGAAGCTTATTTGACAACATAATGAGTTTCTCAAACTAAGTACATAAGTGTGTCGTACATGACAGATGTGCGATGATACTCTCTCTGACTCTCTCATAACATGAAACATATTCTATAAGACAGTTTTATTTTCTTATTAGTTCAAATAAGCGACATTCTAGCCTAGATCCGGCGAAAAATGTCAATGACGTTTAAATACCTATTCGACAGGAAGCTGAGACCAGTCTACGGGAAATGAAAAAAATCGGCAAGTGGTCTTTGAGGCCAAAGTGGAAACCTCTTTTCTAGATCCTAGATTTCCAAAGTGGTTGAATTTAAATTGCTAAAGTCGACTTTGGGATCAATGAGGCGTAATTGGGAGGGCATCATCATTCAGCAACTGGAAGCCAGGACAGGAAGCCCGGAATTCACGGTCTTGTGTCGAAAACATGTGGCGAATCCATAAGATTTTCCTCTACCAAAAGTTTCACGGCACGCAGGAAAATAATTAAGAGAAATATGATTCAAAATGTAGAGAGCCTTCTGCATACTCTGGTGTTCTAACAAGTATAAACACTTATTCCCTGTCCCTCATATTATTAACGACCCAATCTGTCTACTGTTTCGTCCACTAACGAGGCAGCCTCGCCGCGTAATTAAAGCGTGATCTCGTGGCCGTAAGCAGCGCGCTGAATAATATCCTCATTAGAAATTGTGACGTTACGCAAATATGTCATAGATACCTACTCGTATATCTATTGTGTTGGTTTAACACAGATTTTCAAACAATTCTATCATAGCAAAGGCTCTGAGACTAAAGTTTAGTAGTCTATACTATCTATACTAATATTATAAACAGGTAAAAACTGAGCAATGGCGGTATAACCACACACCTAGCTAGGCAACTAACTGGAAGAGGCTAAAGCGAGCCTGAAGACCTAAATAATAATAAGTGTAGAAGGCAAGGGGAAACCACTGTACTATTCTTCCCAAGAAACTTAACCATAGCGAGTCAATACAAGGTGCGTCGCGCTGTGCACCGCCATGATTGACCACGACTGCTCTGTCAAGAGCACCACGACTAAGAAGAAAATTTGTAAGTTTGTATGTAGGGGTAATCTATCAAACTACTGATTCGATTCTAAAAATTATTTCACTAATAGGAAGCTACATTATCCTAAAAAACCGAAACATACTAATAAATTACACGCACCTATCCGTTCACGCCATCTCTAGTTAACCGACCTATATATCTACGGTCACCACCCACGAGCTACTTGGCGACCAGTTATTAGGCCACGGTCTCATTCCCGACATCCTGCAGGAAGCGGGACCGCTTGCGTCAACTACTAACGGACTTAGCGCAGACGGACCGACAGACATCTTCAAGGATCGTGATGCGATGCAAACTGCAATTTGATTTCTGTATGCAGTCGTTAGATTTCAATTGCATAAATGCATCTACAAGAGAACAAGGACCTGCACATCCTGATGCATGGAGTAGGTTTTCTACTAATCCTGTTTTGTATGCACCATTCCATTCAGAACAGGTGGCAAACACGTCGCTGCACTTTGTGGGCTAGAGCTGACGGTTCTATTACTTTCAGAAGAGTACGAGTAAAGACAATTCGGTACGTAAATTACAAACTAAGGTATGTTTTTAATTTCTATTTTAAGGATTAAGTATTTTAAGCAACTAATTTGAATATTTATTATATACATTTTCAAAGTCTTGCCGACAGACTACAAAATGACGGCATTTTGTCACGTGGCAGTGCCTACTCGTTTGTGATAAAAGTAGTACCATGGCCCTTAACATGCTCAGACGGTTCCGTCGTCCTTACGTGGTCTTTGAAGTAATAGCCCTTATTAAGTCAGCGTTGAACACGGGATAGGAGTTTCAAATGTTCATTAACTTTCTTAAAACTTAAACTTTCAGCATCGACGTTTACTATCAGGTACTAGGTAAAAAATAAAACACTAGCTTTCCGCCGCTTTATTTAGTTCATATAGAAAATAACATTCAGTTTTTCCCAAATTTTCCAATTTTCCGGGAAACCTTTCCAATTTTTCATTCCCTAAAAATCCGATTCGGACTATTTACCTACGAACATTTAAAAACAATTAACCAAATCGGTCCAGCCGTTCTCAAGTGATGCGCTTACCAATTAACAGCATTTCATTTTTATTTATAACTAGCAGTTGCCCGCGGCTTCATACGCGTTGTATTAGGAATACAACGTTTAAAACCCCATTTCACCCCTTTAGGGTAGGTAGCGGATGTTAAATAGCCGATTAAAAAAATATAAAGACCTTCCTCAAGAATTGGTAGCCCAATTCAAATGCAAAAAAAAAACAAACCTGGTATTTCCAGAGATTAGCTCGATCAAACAAACAAACTCTTCAGCTTTATTATTAGTACATAAGATAAGATTCCCGCGGGTGCCTAAAAGATACCGTGTACCAGCAAATATCCCTCTATTTCCCAGCCTGCGATCTAAAATCTCTGCCCTAACAAGTTTCTTAGTTACAATCACACTCAATCTTCCCTTCCTCGACAAATAACTACTCGGACCGCTACAAATTCCCGCAAACTCAGTTACATAACCTCCACTGGAGTATCTTTTACACAAAACTCATAATATATTTTGCGAAAGTAAGCCACATATTAACTTCAAAGAGTCTCCTCGCTCGAGTCTCTCTGTGCCCTAATTCATTTGTTCTCTCTACCTTGTAATTTCAAAATGAGACCGGGGGATCGTGTGAGCATTTTGTACATATATTACAGTATTTTATGAAAAGTCTTAGTTATATTTTTAGTACATTATACCCAATGTGGTATTTCTAGAAGTGATCCATTGCCCATAGTTGATAGTGAAATGATCCCAAAGGTACTTTTTCTGACACCGTCAAAACAGTGCTAAATTCTGAAAATATTGAAATGGAATATTGATTAAGTTTTTTTTAATTTGAATAATTGTAGTTAGATTAATACCTACGTAAGTAATTGAAAATTTGTGATAAAGCTGTAATTTATTACATCACATCCTTATGAATTAATGTTTCTTATATCAGACTTAAATATTTTTTGATTGGCTAAATCACGACGTAAGGGTTGAACGAATGTGGATCAAAATTTCAAATTTCAAAATTTTTTTTTTCAGAGTAAATCACTATAACTTTAGGATGGGCCCGAAGGGATATGCTACGCCTACGGATTAATTTAACATAGGAATCATACACAATGTGATTTCATATAAAAAGTCAATGTATATAAATAAAAACTAAATGCTGTTCGTTGATAAGCGCATCAGTTTAGACCAATTTGGCAATTTCTTTTTAATGTTCGTCTGATTAAGGTTTTTAGGGAAAATTGGAAAAAGTTGCTTAAAAAATTCAGGGAAAACTGAAAGTGCTTTTTTCTATTGGATTTTTGCATGAAATCAAGAAGATGAAAGTTAATATGGACACCACGGGCGAAGCCGGGTTGGAAAGTTAGTATTAAATAAAACACGTTTCTAAATTCACGAGACAAAATTTAATGTCGTTTATAAATTGTTTTTTTGTTTAAACACAAATACAGAATCGCTAACGAGCATATAATAATAAAAACTAATATAAAACACAGTCATATAAGAAATTTTAGTCCGGGAATTTAAATGATAAAAGGTGAAAACCAAAAGGCCAAATGTTTCTGAGGGATAAAACGGGAGGTTTTATGGACACGAACTTAAAGTGTTTTTTCGCTTTACATAATATTTTTATACTTAAATCTTCATTGTTCCGTTATTTCCTTTCCTTTTTCCTTTTGTCACAAAAAACAAGACAGCTGATATATAAAATATTTGATGACAGAAACAGGAGAGGAGAATGGAATATAAAGGCTGGCCGTGGAGGGAAAGTAGGTACCTACCTTAAATATTAAAGGAAGTTCCCTTTCTTTTTAATTAACGAAAACTGCATTCAAATATTTTTTGGAAAATCGCTTGCCTCAGCCATCTTAAATTTAAGTAAGGCCATAAAATATAAATAGGACGTGGCCCCTCGTAATCGCTGTTTTCCTTATTTTAAAAAATCTTTGAATACTAAGTAAAATTTACTACAAATAATATTTAAGACCGTTAGTGCTGTTGTTGTCATAGTTCAACTGATCTCCAATAGATGGCGTCTTTTACAAAATAAATAAACTAGTCTAATTTTGAAAGAAACATTAAATTTTATTTTTCGTCATTAGAGGGAAAAATAATCTTCAAAACTGCGTATCAAACATTACAAAAAAAAATATATAGAGATAATTCCCCCCCCCCCCCCCCTGCCAGCCTTTAAATTTCATTATACAGGATAATATTAAACAGAATAAAATAAATTTTAGTAAGAAAAAGCTAAATCACAAGCTTGATTTTCCCATGTACGGGCTAATAGTAGAATTTCCTGAAACTGACACTGTAATGCCTGAAGACCATCAATTCCAATATATACCTATACCTACTAAGCACCAAATAGCAAGTCACCGGAAAAAGTCTTGGATCCTGAATAATGAAAGCAAAGTGATGAAAATATTATACCAGTATCACTTTGCCATTGTACATCACAACTCACGTCCTATTTTCAATAGGGGATGAAATAAAAACAGAATAAATAAAAAAACATTTTTGGCGTTCCGTAAGGCAAAACAAAAATCGGAACCGGAAGTGCAAACTTCTTTAGGCGCATTGAGCGATTTTTGATAGGGGGATGTATGGGGAAAAAAGTACACAAAAATGTGTATCTGTGGCTTTGAGTATTTACCAAGATCGCCTTTCCCGTTTAAAACATCACAAATAACTATTTTCCTAGAGCTCTGTCTCGCGACACAAAACGATACCAACGAAATCTAAGGTAACTTATTACTGCGCACCTGGTCAGTATAACTGGTCAAAGGGGAAAAAATTGGCGAAAGGGGGAGCCCGTCTATGGCCCCTCCATAGGCTTAGTACTCTATGATCTGTGGCCGCGAGACCGTTAACAGCGGTCAAACAACCTACAAAACAGCAGGAAGGTCAAACTAAGGATGGGTTATATTATATTATAAAAACGAAAGTGACTTTGTCCTTCGTTCACGCCAAAACAAAGCAATGGATCGACGTGAATAAACAATAAAATAGAAAAGATAGAGATAGGCGGGGCTGGAGAATACCTCGCTCTCGCTAGCACCTCAATAAACGTCATCGACTTATTTATGACTTTTGTTGAGTATCTTGAAGGTTCGTTTATTTGATCGACCCTCTAATGCTAATGTATTTAAATCCTATAGTCCCTATTTTTTTTCTTTCTTCCTTCACGGGTTGTCTTACAGCATTGATATAACATATTACAAGTACCTTACAGCTCCCGAAACCGTGTAACGATCCCAGGGTACCCAGCGGAAGACCAAGTCTCCCTCTTTTAGCCGATGGTATTTGTGAGGCTACACCCTAACGAGTGGCCAGTTCTGTTGAGGTATATTTAGATGGAAAAGCCTCTAAGTGATGTGAGTGAGTGGATCGAACCCGTAGTCTGCCTAGTTAGTACCAGACGTCTTAACCACTCGGCCACCGCACCTATTGCTATCCATAAAAAAACCAGAGTCACATATCTACAAATACTACCAGTCTATTCATATCAGTCCCCCATTCGTGAAGCGCACAATGACAGGCTGGGCGAGTAAGGTCAAAGTATTATAAACCTGACCATGGTGACCCCATTTTATTTTTTATTTGCCTTGCCAACAGACACCGGGATCTCTATGGATCTAATAATGCGATATAATGACATACCTACATACATACCTTCACGCCTGTTTAACAAAGGGGTAGGCAGAGAGTATGAAGCGCCACTTCTTTCGATCTTTGCATACTTCTCTTGCTTCATCTACATCCATACATAGTTTCATACATGCACGTCTATTTTTAGTACTAAGTATTTGACCTTTTTTAAGGACATGGACATATTTGATCAATGAAAGTTCGTCTTGGTCGTCCTTTTCTTGTTGTTTCTTTCCGTATTATATATATAATGAACAAAGACATATTCTGAAAACTGAGTTGGGATAAGTACTTGATTAGGTACCATAATATCGTATCCAAAAATATGGTCCCTTGTCATACCTACTAGACGAGATTTTTTATGGGCTAGCTTCGTCCTTTGAAATTTTTCAAACGTGACATAGAATTTATCGAGGATTTCCGAGATAAAAGGTAGCCTATAAGCCTAACTATCTCTGTGCAAAAAAGTCCCGTTGATCCGTTGCTCTGTTCTGACGTGAAATAAGGACAAACAAACACACTATCGCGTTTATAATATTCATTATTTATATTATTAATTAACCTCTCACTTATAGTTTGGTCAGAGTCCGTCAGTGTGACAGCCTCTTACCAAACCTCGATGCCAAAATGTTCTTTCTATACATTGTTCTATACATACCACATGCTTCCTTTTCATACTAGACACGAGATTATTATTTTTTGATTATTGAACGTACAGGAGTAGTAGTTACCTAATAATTGTATGACGAGTGGCTAGCAAAACTTTCTTACTGTATAAAAGACCAATTTGAAAAAAAAATCTCCGCGAACAGCTCCCGGGAACCGTTGCCGGCCCCAGGGTACCCAGCGGAAGATAAAAGTTCACAACTGACTACATCCCAATGGGTTGTATGGGTGGGTACGAATGTACAAAAATGTGTTTCCATCAACAGAGCTGGCTCAAAAAATGCGAATAACATCCATTATTTAAAAAGGGCAACCTGCCTGTGTGTGTTTCATCAGAATTTCAGAATTGATTGAAAGATGGCGGAGTTATAAACCTGTGACATACGGATGGACAGTTGGACATAAGTCACATAACGAAATTATAAGGGTTCCGTATTTGCCTACGGAACCCCAAAATATTTTTAATTTAATCGGCGACACATTTGCTAAAAGATGAAGATGCTCCACAGAATAGGTGGGTAGTTTAAAATGCGCGCAGCCTTGCTCGTTGTTTAGCGCGGTTCGATAACGGCCACGAATACCAATTGAACGCATCCGCATTTGTATCAAAGGACGTAGCACGCGCTCCGCAAGACGTAGGTACTAACTGATCTTACATCAAGGTTAGGAGTAGGAGTGGACGAAACTGGACCTCAGACTGATAAAAAAGCTTTCTATTGACCATTGTTATCGTCTTTTTTTTTATTTGTCTGAGAACTGGATTATGGAAAAGTTTTTTCAAGGAATATGTTTGTTACATACATATATTGTTAAGGCGACGCATCACAGTGCAACAAACTCAGTTTTACGCGCTTTATTATTTTGTCCGTATCTCTTTAGAAAGATGTGAGCTACATGGACTGCGATTGAAAGCATGATGATGTTATGCTTGATTATTGTTGTAGTTTTATTTTCCTACCACGGATAAAGATTATAGACCATAATGGGGGCCAGAGGCACACCTCACATGACAAGCGGCCTCTGGACGCCGTTCAGAGGCGGCTGGCGGTATCTTGCTTGGGTTCGATCTCGAGCGTCACCTGGCTTTCACCTGGCCACGACAGGAATATGGGGTTATTTGAATAAAATCCAATTTCAGTGATGGACTTTTTAATTTCTAACAATCAGCTTGTATTTAAAATGATTATACCCAATATGCGTGAGGCCGCGTCCTATATAATCCAAGGTTTATGGTCCAGGATTCGCTGAAGTCAGCCACTGCTCGAATGTGTGTGTTACTTTTTATCATGTGGGTCCAGTAATTCAACCTGTTTCCCCGGAGGCTCTTATATTTCTCCGGGCTTCACGGTGTTTTATTTATAATTTAACAGGGATTACCGATTATACTTATTAATATATGAATTTTGAAAATTTTTGGTTTTTTTTATATATGGTAACAGTGCTGAGGACAAGAAGAATTGACGTTTGCTCCAAAAAAAAAACAAGAACGAAAAATCAAAGACTAAAAAGTTAACGCTTCAAAATATGTGAAATTATTTTCTAAATAATGAAAAAAAATTGTACATAACAAGAAAATACGCGAAATATAACAGATTTTATTAAAAGCTTTCATTCTTTTAATATTTTATTTCCTTTATTGACTATATATTTATGTTTTGAAAGCTACTTTTATTTCGAACCCAAGACTATTTATGAATAGCTGCAGCATGACATTAGTATGGGACAAACATTATGAGGGGAGCTCTTAAGACATGACTATATTGACTGTTAACATGAATACTTGAACGTTTTGTCCAGATATTCAAATATGCTGAAAACAACTTTTTAGTGGTTTTAATTTTGAGCTCAACTTATTTGGCCAAGTACTTATTAATTTCTCACAAAAAAGATGATATATAAATATGTGGTGTTTAAATTTTTAGTCTTTTCTTGTTAGATATAGCCTCACAAATACCCTCAGCTAAAAGAGGGACACATGGGTTCCCTGGGACCATAACACGATTTCGGGAGCTGTAAGGCAACCAGTGAAAAAAATAAAGTGTTTTTAGTTTTTGAGGGATAAAAGTGGAATTCAATAGTTACATCAATGGATTAGAATTGAATAGAGCAAAACAAAATTAACTTTGACATATAACAATCCTGCAATATATGTTACTAAAAATAAATTGTTTTTAGTTTTTGAGGGATAAAAGTGGAATTCAATAGTTACATCAATGGATTAGAATTGAATAGAGCAAAAAAAATTAACTTTGACATATAACAATCCCGCAATATATGTTACTAAAAATAAATTGTTTTTAGTTTTTGAGGGATAAAAGTGGAATACAATAGTTACATCAATGGATTAGAATTGAATAGAGCAAAAAAAAATTAACTTTGACATATAACAATCCTGCAATATATTATTATGTTACTAAAAATAAATTGTTTTTAGTTTTTGAGCGATAAAAGTGGAATTCAATAGTTACATCAATGGATTAGAATTGATAGAGCAAAAAAAATTTACTTTGACATATAACAATCCTGCAATATATGTTACTTTTACTTCACCTAAATTCTTATATCATAGCAACCCACCCCACCCTGGCATCGCCCGTATAATTTTAATATCACTGCTTACCCAATATCATTAACACAACTTGTCGAATAAGAAACATTGCCATTATTGGTTACTCCTGGGCACCCAAAAGAATAACACGGTGTTTTAGACACATAAACCTTGCTCACAAATCAATCTATCTATTAGTGAAAACCATAATTTAGTAACTACCTACTTATAAGTAGTGTTAAGGATTCATTTATAATTCATATTGACTATTGTAGTTGGTTCACAATGATTGGTTATGGTTCTTATTAGATTTGGCTTACTAATTAGAATGTTATTAGGATTTTTATAGACCTTACGACATTTCAAATTCCTCATAAAATATAAGTACATTAATTATTCAACTTAAATTACAAACCGTTTAAAAGGTACCTAACCGTTTCATATTACGAATATAAATTGTATAGAATAACTTAGGAATTATAGATTTAAAATCACACCAAACTCCTGCAATAGCTACAAGAAACATACAGCTACTGTATAAGCTTTTAATTTAAAAGTGAACACATACAAATTAAGTAAACATTTTAAATAATATAAATTACTGCAAAATCTCAGGGCGTGGTCTTTTCAAAAATTATGACATAAAGCGACATATTATCCAGGAATTTTGTACGAAATTAAATACCTAATACATTTATAAGTGAACACTGAAAATATAAAGCAAACTTGGGCAATAAAAATAGCATTATTTAATATTTAAATTAGTACTCACGTCCAGGGACTCCTTAGACGCCATCTTTCACAAACTCAAATTGACGTTTACCGCCCGCAATAATCAATGATAATAAAAACAATATTCCGCTGCGTTCAAATTATCGTAAATTTTAGTCAAAAATGTCAGTCAAAACACAAAATAAATTGTTTGTATGTTTATCCTCCATTCACGTCAGAAAAGAACGGATCGTCGTAAAATTTTGCCCACAGTAATGAATGAGCGACATAGGCTATTGATGTGATATTGTGATGTGAAAACATTATGCATTCGATACATCGTCCCTTTCGAACGGTATGTCGGTAAAAATTTTGGCTACTTCGTACAATGAAACGATGCAACGTTGCCAATAGTATTGATCAAAAGACCGATCAGCAAAGCTCATTACACAAATCTTAAATTCATATTATAGATGCTAAGGAAAGAGCAGATTCATCGAAAGACTGATCAACAAAACTCATTATGCTAAGGAGAGATGGCTAAAGCTGGGTGACGGAATGTCCACAAGCAGCACATTAAAACCTCTTCTACAAAAGCTTCTACATGGTTGGACAAGGACATGACATTCAATCGACCTTGTTACCCAACGCGTGTGTAGTCGAAACTGTAGAGCCTTAGGGTATGTCACACACAGGGATGTGTACAACGTGTACAACAAAAGCTCTAATCTGCAGGAGATTAAAATGTTATTATTTTCATGATCACATAATGTAGTGAACCCTAGCCCTCTAGACTTTCTATACGTAGAAATAGCATCATTTTAGTCCTGTAGTAGTAGGGAGCAAAATAATATTTTGTACGGCGAAAGCGCTATTTTGAATTAGCGAAGCAAAGGATTGTAGAGTTAATCCCGAGCACAGCGAGGAATTCAAAGAGGAAAAAATAATTTTGCGGCCGAGTGATACACTCTGCTTTTCATCTCCCTCTATGAGACAAATAAATAAGAAGAGCTTTTAGATACAACTCATGCAATATATTTATTTGAAATCGTATTAGAATGTAACAACTTTACAATTATTTTTACGCATAGGACGGGCCGTAGTTCCCGCGCTCGTCTAAAAAATCATTTATATTCGACCTCATTTCATTTTCGTAAATTACCAAAATTCGAAAACCGTTTGGAGATTACATGCTAGAAAGCTTATTTTTCATTTTTTTTTTTTCGTTATATACCTATCCTTTAATTTTCGAGTTATTTTAAAAATACTGAAATAATGAAAAATAAGGATTAATATGTCCCCTAATCTGTGCTAACCCTCTAATTTAAAAATACTAATGTCTGTTGGCTGAGTGTTAGAAATTGAACTCAGGTGTTGCCTTTTATTAATTTTACCCATTTTTATTTAATTTGAGCTAAATTAATAATTATTCTTATTTATAAAAATACTTCTTTTATATAATATTTTTTTGGAAGTTTTGCTAGTTTCGAATAGGCTATCACAGGAAATATATTTACGAGTGAAACCTCGGACAAAAGCTAGTATTGTTATACATTATAAATAATGTTGTAGGCGATTTGAGTTCCGGCTACGGCAACACCTATTCGGAACACGGGACATTTCTACAGTATATTATACTCTTTGCATTTCTATAACGTATACTCTGTGGCTTGACTGACACTATCTGTCACTTTCTTTGGGTGGCAGTTTATATTTCTTATATTTAGTCCTAGCTAAAGTTTTTAGTTTATAACTCCTCAGAATTTATAAAAATTCAAAATTAAATTAAAAATATAAAAACTCAACCAAAAATAAAATATAAAAATACGTGTATCTTATTTTTAATATATTTTTAAGTAAAGTAATAAAAATAGGTGATTAAAAAAATTAATTGTTGTCCATTTTAATCCTATGTTTTTTTATGCTCCTTAGAAAGTACTTACAAAATCAGGAGACACGTATTTTTTTGTTTTTTCAAAATTTTTATTTTAAGTCGCCCAAAAATAATTTTGAACATTGATTCATTCTAAAATATAGTTTTTGGACGCATTTACCTTTTCCTACACAAAATAAAAATTTGTTTCTATTAGTCTGTGACTTAATGACTTTGACGTTTGTTTGTTGTTGTCGTAGTCGTTGTACATACTCTTTTATACACTGTATTACTCTCAGATTAAAGACTGTATAGTTGGTTGTTGTTATTATATATTGTTATTTCAAATCTCGTAATTGTTACTTAATTTTCCACAAAAATTAACCTCTAGCTCGTAAATTAGATCCGTAATTTTCCTGTTTTGTTCCCATCTGCAAAAATATTTGGCAACACTCAACCACAGAGCAAGTAAAAAAGTAAAACACTCAACTGGAAACTTGCCTGACAGAGAGACTGACAGCTTTTTTTTTTACATTATAGAGCGCACAAAGGCACATTAAGTATCCGTCTAAATTTACCACACCCCGAGGATTTTTTCAAATATTTCGATAAATATGTAATAAAAACATCCAAAAAAATATATACGGTGTTAGATATACGAAAACCTCGAAACGGTTTACGATTTAGGGTACCTTGTTAAAATGAAAACATGTCAATTAACAAGCAACATTCATGTTTCACATTCAAAATTCATTATTGCCCTCTGTGAAATTCTCTTGCGTTAAATAATCTGTACCGAACGCGCGCGTTACTTTTGATACGTCCGGTACATTTGGGTCAGGGTTAAAACAACCCTGCCGAGGGTGTACCTACGAGGTAGATACACCTGCTTAGCTATAATCTAAGACACGCCAAATCACCCAAACCAACCAGTAGTACAAAGTTCCACGTTTGCTCGTATCCCTGATTGTGGCTTATACTGTGTGGCCGATGTTTCGCCTCCTTTGGTGATCCACACAATACACTATCTAATTTTAATTAAAGTATTTATTTTAAGATATCTTGCGCGAGCAAGCCGCTGTTGTTGACAAGGAGTCATTCGATCTCTCGCTCGTTCAGTGAACCTTGACCGCGACCGATTTGAATGAATGAACATGTCTCAAATGGCGGGAAGTTTCAACCGAGTCGAACGCATCAAAATGAAAACTATACGTAATCTCTTGGAGAAAAGACTTAAAGGAAAGTTCGCACTTATTGAGAAACAAACCCTAACAAACCGTTGTTTTTCGAATATGTAGATGAGATAAAAAAATAAAATTATGGACACCGAGTCTTAAAAATTGACACGTCAAATCGTACCAAACGTCAAAATGATCAAATGTGTCAATCTTTTACTTGCTCTGTGTGTGTCAAAACAAAAATTGTCTATGGAGGAGTGGAGTAGAGTGGAGTTACTTAAATTTTAGTGCTTTTCGTATATTTTTACGAAAAATAAATTATTTACTTATAGTTTACGACTTTTTTATCGACTTATACTGATAAAATGTTGTGTGTAATTAAAAACAGTGAAAATAATATTTTCTTTTGCAATTGATATGTGCGAATTTTTCTTTAATATTTTCACAATTTTCTTGTTAAAAGTTTAGTCCGGTAAATGTTCAATATAATATTCCAGAACCCTTAATACATATTACAGGTAATTTAATATATTTCATCCTAAATTCTGTTGTAATCTTCTTACATTTACACATTTTAGATAATCTTACTTAAAACTTGTTAGAAATATTTAGAAATGCCATAAGAATATTTAATTTGACACACTTAATAACATCCATTGTCAATGAAGTTCACTTTACAGTCTCGCCAATGTAAACAAGTATTTCTCTAGTATTTACATACACGCATAAACACATACATTGAGTTATATTTATAAATATGTAAATTTGAGTCCCTACAAAATATAAAATATTGTAATAAAAAATAAAGGTGAATTTTTACATTACAGATTTTCGTGTTTTTTCTACTTTAATACATTACGATCAAAATGTTCCTCGGGAAGTGAAAAATGTTGATTTCTGATTTTAAGGTTTTACAACAATTTTGCAAATTTTACTTTTCTGGTGTAATAAAGCAGTGCAACAATGTAATAAAACCGAGAAAACAAAAATCCATGATACCTTATTGTAAAAATTTACCAAAAGTGATATTCAAAATCTATTTCAGATATGACATTGGCTATTGTTTGTTCTCTTACAGGATGAGACTGCGAAAATTAACAGCAATTTTCTGTGCAATATGCTGTTTGGCATTTGTATTCATATTATATGTTATGACTGATTTAAGTCTCAAGTTACCTAAAGTCAACACTGGTATGAAGGATTTTGGTGATGTGAGTATACCTTAGCATACATTTATGTGCAGTCTAACCATGTGATACTTTTCAGCTCAACATATTCATTAATATCTGTATCCTGTTACATGGATTTGCATAAGGACCATTGGTCAAGGTCATTTTGTATCTTAGTTAATCCTGGAAATTTTAAATTGGATTGAGCCATATTTTCATTATTATGGTTCTAAATGGTCATAGTTTTCAAAATGCAAAAGCAATGCTCGTTTTGAAAACTACAGCTGTTTAGAACCCTAAATAATAAAAATATGGCTCAATCCAATTTAAAATAATAACTTCAACTGTGTGGTAAGGAAATGTTGTAAAATAAACTCACCTTTCCAGGATTAACTGAGATTTGCCATATTTTTGACAGTTATAAGATGACCTTGACCAACGGCCCTTAAGCTAGAATGTCACTATTCTGAAAATATATTAATTTTGTTATTTTTATTTATTTTGTCAATGTCTCTGTCATGTCATCCGAGGAGATACTTCTCATCCATATTCACCTTAATTTTTTTAACCTCTTATCTCGTATTTAATTTTATTATAAATTTCAGGGCCAGTGGTCTACATTTGATTCAAAATTGAAACATATAGAAACCGAACTGAGCGAACACAATGCATTGGTTGGTGAAATTAAATCTGCAGTCAATAAGTTTGTACAGCAGCCTGTATTGAGGGCCCCACCAGAGAATTCTATTAAAATTGACACAAGACCAAAAGGAAAAGTGATTATGAATTCTCCACAATTCAATGCTACAACTTGTGCTATATTGAAGGAAGACATTCCATATGCTGATATTCAGGTAAATCTCATTTGCTTTTTGATGTTAATTAGTCCATCAGTCAATGGGGAACAAAATGTCTTACATTGTATGGAGGTTTGTTTTAGAATTCCATGATGACAATATTAACTACAACTAAAAAATTAACTAATAAGGAAAGGAAAGTCTCATATGAATGGTAAAAAGGATGTGTTATTATATAAAATATTATATTATTTATATTTATTTAACTACTTGATTTTTAGGAAATCAATGTACACCTATGTTTTTCCAATAATATGCAGCACACCTAGTCATATCATAGTATATATAAAAACTTTAAAAACTAACAATACACAAGTAATAAAAGATTGCAAATACAGTTTTTATTTTTTAACCACGACTTTGTTGGCTGTTTGGCGAAGTTACCTGTGCTTTATCTAGCGCGACGCGGGAAAAAACAAAACATTTGAGAATTGTACTTTCATTAATTGTTTAATAATTAAATGTTAAAACCACATGAATTTTTTTTTTCCTCGCAAGTGTTTTGAAAAACGTCGTATGAAACGCGTGTGCATTTTTCATTACATACTGAACTTTCTTATAGCGCTCGCCTACTGGCTCGCGCTGATAATAACCGCCTCGTGCCCACTTGTATCACAATGTACTATTTATGGCGACTATAGTGCTCTCTGTCGGGATAAAAATGCAGTTATTATGATGATTTCATAGATTAATCATAATGGATTTGGATGAAATTCTGCATATAAGTAATTTTTTTTGATATACTGGAAAATGGAGGCGTGTGAGAGGATCTTAACATTGACTCAATCTGCCATAATGCATAAATTAATAGATTTGGCAAGATTTTTGGCAATTATTTAAGAGTCACTGCCTTACCTATAATATAAACACTGTATAAAGTTTTGTCTCTATCTAACAAACTTGCCATTGTATTTCATAGAGCAAATTTTAAGTTATGTAGGGCCAAATGCCTACAAATTAAATTTTCAACAATGCTGAAATACTTGTTTCATTATTATGCTTTGACTCCTCCACAGTTGGTCCCTCAATACTGAGGATTGTGACTCCGACTCATCAGCTACTCCTCAATTACCATCAAGGAACTTTATGTTAAGTTTGAACTAAAAATAAATTACAAAATAAAACAAGTGCCCCCTTTTACCCTCTCAGGGGATGAATTTCGAAAAATCCCTTCGTGGAGATAAAGACCAAGTGTTTAAGGAATAAAACAAAAAAAAGTTGATTAAAATCTATTCATTTTTCAGATGCTATCACTATATGAGTCCGTAGACTTTGCAGACCAAGATGGAGGTGTTTGGAAGCAAGGGTTTGACATAACATATAATGACAAACAGTGGTCCAAGAACAATAAATTGAAAGTGTTCATAGTACCACATTCTCATAATGATCCAGGTATGAAAAACCATTTTTATTAAAAAAGCAATATTATCTATATTAAATATTCAAATTAAAATTAAAATTTATTTATTCAAAAATGTATAAAGGTAAATACTTATACCTACCCTTAATAATATATTATTTGAAGTTGTTCTCACACTAGGCATATGAGAACCTTAGGCAATTACATACATAATGAGAGTTAGGTACACACACACAAAAAAATCAAAACATGCTAATCAATGAAGATTTTACAAACTAGAATAATAAACAATGACAATGACATGACACAACAAAATTCAACAAAATAATATTTAAACACTATTCTGTTCAACGTTACACGGAGCAAGCAACTACAATAATGGATGTGGTATATTTAGTATGACTATTATTTCATAAATAATTCGATTTCATTGTAAGTTATAGAATACAAGAAGAAGAAATTTATCCCACTGGTTAGAAATTCTATTAGATGTAGCTAAAAATGGCAGTATTTGTTTCGAGATATGAACTTTTAAAAATTTGCTTGCTTGAATATTAAGCGGGGCGAAGAAAAATTTCCGTATCTACATTTTAGTCTGGTAGACCTTTAAGACAGGGTTTTGGTATAATTTAAACTATGCGTTTTAAAATAAAAAAAAATTGTTTTTCTTATAACGAGCCCCTTCATTTGATGGCACATGATGCACTTGAAAAGACATTTTTTAATTTTCCCCCCAAAATTTAAATTCGATTATTTACGTTATACGTCCGTGATTGGGTCATCAAACTCTACATATGTACCAACTTTCATACTTTTTCGTCCAGTCGATTCGGAAAAAATTGGTTGTTACGTCTAAACTTTAAATTACGGACAATAAAGGCTTTTTCATCGGATGTACGAAAGCCTAAAAACTAGCTGTTGCTCACGACTTAGTCCGCGCATAATTAGAAATATTGACAAAATAACATAATTTGTGTTTCACACCTGAAATATGTGTTTTATTAAAATAATCAAAATATATCCAGTAGTTGTTGCATGTTGCCTGCACAATTAGCTATATAGTGATTAGTATCTCTGTCCTTTTATCTTGCACATATTTTTCACAATAATTTCCTCATATTTCTAGCATTACTTCGTCAAATTGATGGGGTCTTTTGATAAGTTTTTTAATTTCCAGGTTGGCTCAAGACCTTTGACGAGTACTACAAAAGCCAAACCAGGTCGATATTCAACAATATGGTGGAGTATTTAAGTCGGAAGCCAAGCAGAAAGTTTATTTGGGCCGAAATGAGTTACCTCTTTCATTGGTGGAACAATGATGCTACAGCAAAACAAAAAGTCATGTTCCAAACGTAAGTTACAGATCCTTCTTCTTCTTTCTTCATGGGTTGCCTTACAGCTCCCGAAACCGTGTTACGGTCCCAGGGTACCCAGCGGAATACCAAGCCTCCCTCTTTTAGCCGATGGTATTAGTGAGGCTATACCTAACGAGTGATCAGTTCTGTTGAGGTAGGTATATTTAAATGGAAAAGCCTTTAAGTGTGGTTTGTCGGATTACGTACATAAGTTTTAAATTATAAAAAAACTCATTGATACATGATCCCCGATCCGGGATCGAACCCGTGGTCTGCCTAGTTAATACCAGACGTCTTAACCACTCTACCACTGACGCCGTGTACAAAATTATACTCAACAGTCGTTATATCTGTAATAAGAGCTGTAATACGAGCTGTAAGCCAACCCGTGGAGAAAGAAAAAAAAGAGTATTTTTTGCGGGCTTCACTTCAACTGTCTATCTTTTTTGATTGTCTGAGACTTCTACTGACTTTTTCATTCACATCCTACCGTTTGTATGATGTTCCATCTATATCAGTTTCACTCTTTCACCATTCACAGCTTGCTAAGAAAAGAGCAAATCGAGATAGTGACAGGCGGTTGGGTGATGAACGACGAAGCCAACTCCCACTGGTTATCCGTGGTACAACAATTGAGTACTGGACACCAATGGCTGGTACAAGCCCTTGACTATATACCGAAGAATTCGTGGGCCATAGATCCATTCGGCTATTCGAGCTCGCAGCCATACATTCTTAAATTGGCCGGGCTACACAATTCTGTCATACAGAGAGTGCATTACTTTGTTAAGAAGGAGCTGGCCTCATTGAAGCAGCTGGAGTTCAATTGGAGACAGTTGTGGGGTATGTATGAATATTGACAATATAGTGCGATCAATAAGGTTTCCTTTTTGTATGGAGACTCTTGACGTTATTAAGTCTTTGATACTATGCAGTTTCATCAAGTAGAGTACCTATATAGATTTTGAAAATAATCCAGCTTTAAAAAAATATGCCTTGGTTCGTTTTCCATACAAAAATGTAATTAAGATAAACTAATTAACTAAACAGTAAATATGTCTAAATATGTGCTTACTTAATTATTTTCGGCTTTTATGTTGCGCGAAATCAAGCATGTGTGTGTGATCTTGATAGTGTAAACTTTTTTATAATAGAAATCATTAATATTAAACTTTTTTTTTTTGAATAAATACGCATGTGTGTGTGATCTTGATAGTGTAAACATTTTCTATTATAAAAAAGTTATTTTTTATTGATTTCCCGCAACATAAAAGCCGAAAATAGTTAAGTAAGCATATATTTAGACATTTTTACTGTTTAGTTAATTAGTTTATCTTAATTACATTTTTGTATGGAAAACGAACCACCTTAGTCTAAAGTTTCACGATTTATTGTTTACCTCAAACCCTTTCGTTAATCATACTATGATATGATTTCGCTGATCGCCTGAGACCATATAAATACATAGCTTAGCATAGCGAGCCCTTCTGAGCCTCATCCAATAATATAATAATATTTTGTTATTAAGCTACGGTTCACCCCATTACACAACGAATTTGACATATTATTGTGCTGAAAACTAATAAAAAATTATTTTTCAGATGGTATAGGTAAGACAGACATGTTCACACATATGATGCCATTCTTCTCTTACGACATTCCACACTCTTGTGGCCCCGATCCAAAGGTAAATAATAATTTTAAATAATAAATGCTAATTTATTATTCATAGTAAATGAAAGTGATATAGTCATCATATTTTAAGTGAAAGTGAAACTAACTACTTAACCAATTAAAAAACGCACGTGTTCGAAACTTTTGCATCTCTTTCACCCAATATCCGAGCGATAGAAATAAATAGAGAAAGAAAAAACGGATTTCGTATTGTACAAAAAATATTAGAAATAGGTCAATGTGTAAAAAATATATACATTATTAAATATATTAAGAGAACTTGAGTCGCAAAGTCGGTTGAAAATATGCGTGAAATTGATGACTTTCAGGGCTTCATGAAACCTAGGTGTACATTTGACATACATATTTGACATATTTTTTACATATCTGCCACGCTTGTTATCATAGTGCGGTCATACAGTCGCACTGTAAGCTCTGTCACACAATATCCTAATATATGCCATGCAACAAAGTTTTTGAGTTGAGTTGGTGAACACCGCACGTGCAATCTAAACATAACAACGAGGCTTATTCTCTGATTTTTACGGTACATGGACTCAATTCCTTTACTTCATTTCCAACACTAATATATTAGTATTGTGACATTTATATCCTTGAGCTACATATAATCAAGATAGAGAGTATAGTATTTCAATTTTCAAAATATATCCGAGGATCAATGCTATTTTTTTTTATATAGAGAAAATTACATGTGACCTTGCCACCGCCAGTTCGCTAATATGGTTGGTCGATGAATGCACGCGATTGGCAAACAAAATATAATCCACCAGACGCACCTGTAGAGATTATTTTTCTCGCTAGGACCCCAGATTGTAGGAAGCAGGAAAGACCGACAGCGGAAGTTCGTTCCACTTTTTAATAGTTCAAATCTGCTATAATAGGGAAGGGAAACACTATGGGTATCACATCACATCGGTAGCTATATAGAACTTAGTCAGGGAGCTGTGCCTGATTTTGTCGAAAGGTAACGAATCCGTTTGCTCTCTGCGAAATATGATTGTTAATGATGCCCCGCATCCCCTCATCATATTTGTAAGTTGCCGAGAAGGAATCTAGGGTGTTCTGGACCATTTTGAAGTTGGTTTTGGAATGGTACAGTAACCGTCTGATTTTTTGACCAACGATAGGTATGGCCAAGAGCATGCTCCATATACAATTTCAGACGGGTATGTGGGCAGGTTCCAAATTTATGTCCAAAACACATCAAAATTTGAAAGATAGCCTATTTTTGTACCTTACAAAAAATCTCAGACTAAACTAAAGACAGACAGATTAAAGAAACATAACTGGAATATATCTTTAAAATTACAAATATCTTTCAGGTGTGTTGTCAATTTGACTTTAGAAGGTTACCTGGCCAAGGCATTAGTTGTCCGTGGCAGATACAGCCACAGAGGATCAAGCCGAAAAATGTCGATGAAAGGTAACTTACCAAAAGTATTTATTCACTATGTGGTTGAAATCCACCTAAGTGTAAGTCATACTCGCGCCCTGAGAGTCAGACTGAAATTTTAGTTATACTAATATTATAAAGAGACTAGATGACCCGTGCGAATACTTCGCACAGTTCGTGGCGTCAATATTGTTGTCATAGTTCAACTGATCTCCAATAGATGGCGTCTTTTACAAAATAAATAAATTAGTTTAAAGACCGTTGCTCTCATGTCAAAAATATGCCAAATCTCAGTTAATTAGGAATGTTGAGTTTAAATATACAATATTTCCATCCCACACAGTTGAAAATTATTATTTTAAATTGGATTAAGAAATTATCGCTCATAAACACAATGCTCGTTTTGAAAACTATGGCTATTTAGAACTCTTAATAATGAAAATATGTCTTAATCCAATTTAAAATAATAATTTTCAACTAACTGTCTGGGATGGAAATGTTGTATAAATAAACTCAACTTTCCAGGATTAACTGAGATTTGCCATATTTTTGACAGTTATAGGATGACCGTGACCAACGGCCCTTAATTTAAAAGAAACATTTAATTTTGATTTGTTTGTTTATTTTTCGTCGAAAAACATGGTAGTTCTGAATGAACGAAAGTGAATGTTGAACTTACGGGGTTGTGTTTTAAGGATGTCTTCGTATATGGAAGAAAGTATAATATTAAACGTATATAATTTTCAGATCGATAGCCTAATTGGTAGAACGGTGGAATTGAAACCGTAGGTCCCGGGTTCGATTCCTACTCACTGCCAAAATGCTAAGCACCAATTTTCTTTAAGAATATGTGCTTAAATCGACTCCTCGTGCTTCGGAGGGCCAGCTGCCAAGCGTGGTGACTATGGCAATTCCTCTCAATGAGCATCACAAAAATGGTGCGCTAGAGGGAGACCATGATCCAGCAGTAGAACTTAAAAGGTTGATGATGATGATGAATTTTCAGATCCAGATTAATTTTAGACCAGTGGCGTAAGAAGGCACAATTGTATCGGTCCAACGTGGTCATGTTTCCTCTAGGCGATGATTTCCGTTACGACCGAGGCTCGGAGTGGGAGGACCAGTATAGAAACTACGAGCTGCTGATTGACTACATCAATTCTAGAGAAGATTTACATGCTGAGGTAATACAATGTATAAATCTATAACTAATATATAAAGCTGAAGAGTTTGTTTGTTTGAACGACCTACCAGAAACTACCAGTCCGTAGTGAACATTTTTTAGCCCGTGTATTGAGGAAGGTTATGAGCCCTCTCGGCCCAATCGTACAACACGGCTCAGTAACCACAAACGTCAACCAATCAAAAACTTATAGGTTAGTGCCTACATATAGGTTCGTTCTAGGTTTAGCATGGACGCCTATGTGCGCCTATGAAGAGCGTCTCTTTGATTTTGTAAATTGCCCCACGCATCCTCAGTACTTTGCTTTTAACACACACGTCTTCACGGTTTTTATAAATTGCGGTGTGGCCCGTTGGTAACAAGCCCATTGCTGCACATGTATCTGTTATTTTTAAAAGAAGGAAGCTGTTCATCTTCCATACACTCCTTAAAATGAGACAATTTCACTTGGATGTCGTGTGCCAACTAATTTATTCACTAACCCTTCCTACTCAGTTTTTTTAAGTTCCCAAACCGTATTAGAATTTTTTCACACGTTATTACAATTTCAGGTCCAGTTCGGCACATTAGAAGATTATTTCCATGCACTGCACAACGAGTTGAGTTTAAACGACTTCCCGGTGCTGTCAGGTGACTTTTTCACGTACGCGGACCGCGGTGACAACTATTGGAGCGGGTACTACACTACGAGACCGTTTTACAAGCGCATGGACAGAATTCTCTTGAATTATGTCAGGTAATAATTTTTTTACAGTTTTATAATGAACAACTATTTTTTTTAATCTCGTCTTAACTCTCCGTATTTGCCATTAATTGGTCTCCCTTTCGTGAAATATATAACAGCAGTGCGCATGACCACACGATATAATCTTCTGTAATCGATATTTACATTACATAATTATCACGTGATCCCTAGTACACAAATTTTCTAGGGATCACGTGACAAATTTCATAAATCGATACAGAAGATTATATCGTGTGATCATGCTGGCACTGCAGGAAGTAGATTCAAATTCAAATGGTCAATACACGGAATTGCCCGTGGAATTTTAATATCACTGTTCACAACTCGTCTAATAAGTTACTGAGGTTAGACGTTACTTGCACACCATTGGCGACTACTGTAAGACGTTTTTTTAAATTACAGAGCATCGGAAATAATATCCGCCCAAGCGATGATGTCGAAGTCCGTGAACAGCATGGTGGCCATCCAGTTACGGGACAGGGTGGAGGCGGCCCGGCAAACTCTCGCACTGTTCCAACATCACGACGGGGTCACCGGGACTAGCAAGCATCATGTTAGGAACGATTACGCTATGAAGTAAGTGCAGAGCGTCGATAGTCAAAGTCGAAAAGCTTTAATCGTGCTTTGGAGGGCTCGTAAATTATTCTAATCTATACTAATATATAAAGCTAAAAATTTTTATGTGCTAATCTCAGGACTGCTATAGTCTGATGTGAAATAGTAGATTGTTCACCAAGGGAAGAAAGTGGTCGCTTACCAACAAGTGCGCATTTGAGGCCCGAATTCTGATGTTAACAGCACATTACATTACGAATTTTCTTCCCGCATATTTGTATGACAACCATTACGTACTTTTAGCTCCGTTTTTTGATGAAGTAACAAGGTACTTTCCGAGCAGGTGTAGTATAAAATAAAGGCTATAATAACATCACGCTATGATACAAAGGAGAGGAGCAGTAACAAATACTTGTATCTCGAAAATTTCCACGGACGATGTAATCTAAATATATAAAACGGTCAACTGACAATCAACGCACAACTGAAGATATAAATATCAAAATTGGAAGATATATTCCTTAGGGGGTGTAGAATAACGTGTAATATAACGCGTACGAAGTCGTGGGAAACTGCTAGTTAATTATAATTTCTTAATTACAGAATGTTAACAGCGATAAAACACTGTCAGTCCGCTATCCAGCACGCCGCGTACCATCTACTTAACAAACCAGAAGTACTGGAACAAAAACAAGAGGACGTGTACTTTAATGTGGACGATGTTTGGATGTCTCACGAAGAATTGCCGAGTAAGATCACTATAGCTCTGGACGAGATATCTCCTACAAGACGTATAGTTTTGTACAACAGTTTGGCTTATAGAAGGCAGGAGGTGTTCAGTGTTATTGTCTCGCAGCCTTATGTTGAGGTTAGTGGCTTTTTCAATATTTAAATACTAGCATATTAACATATGGTCTTCAGTTCATACAAAAATTCCATAGAAAAAAGCAATTTCAATTTTTCCCGAATTTTCCGGGCAACTTTTCCAATTGTTCTTTCTATAACAACCTGATTCGGACTCTTACGAACATTTATAAAAAATACCAAGACGTTGGTCCAGCCATTCTCATGTGATGCGCTTCCCAAAGAACAGCAAATTGCTAGTCTGCTAACATGCTTTTACTTCTTGTGTTAACTGGCGTGTCTACCACTATCACAAAATCAAGCTTTCAAAAACAAAGCTTTCATATTTTTCTTTATTTTAAACTAGCGACCCGGGGCTTTGCGGAACAAAAAAACCGGCCAGTGCGTGGGGATTCCTACCACCGTACAATATTAAACTACACTACATATTAAATAGTTCAGTAAAAAAAATAGCGCGAATCCGACTCACACTTTTTATTGTTTGTTGTTATAGCGGCCATAGTAATACACACTCTGTGATAATTTCAAGTGTCTGTCTATCACGATTCAAAAGATACAGCCCTGTGACAGACGGACAGACAGACAGCGGAGCCTTAGTAATAGGGTATCCGTTGGCACCCTTTGGGTACGGAACCCTAATGCAAAATTCACGTCGATCCGTTGTTTGCTTTGACAAACCAACAAACAAACACACTTTTGCATTTATAATATAACTAGCGGACCCGGCAGACGTTGTCCTGCCCAAACGTTGGCTTGCCTGCACTACCCCTACCCCTACCCCTACCCCTACCCCTACCCCTACCCTACCACTACCACTACCACTACCCCTACCTCTACTCCTACAATTCTACTCCTGCGATTCGATTTTTATATATATAGATGGTATTAATGTTTTAGCTACTCGACACCGACGGAAAGCCAGTCAATATTCAAGTGAGTCCGGTCGTGACTGGCTCAGTGATGCTAATGTTCCCTGTGAACAAGTACAGAGTCACCTTCCTGGCCACTGTGGAGCCGCTGGCGCTTACTTCATACACTATACATTTAAAAGATAACAAGTCGTATAATCCGTGAGTATTTTACAGAACAAAGTAATTAAAAATAATTAATAAACCTAGACTGCAATCCAAAACAAGGCAAGGAACCTTAGAGCTTAATTTAACATATATAAATAAAAATATAACGGGTTAAGACGTCTGGTATTAACTAGGCAGGCGTGGGTTCGATCCCGAATCCCGGCCATGTACCAATGGGTTTTTTATAATTAAAAACGTATGTACATAATCCGACAAAGGCTTCTATACCTCAACATTTTTGCATTTGATAGCCCAATTCTTGGGGAAGGTTACAGGCTATATTTAACATCACGCTAGCTGTTTAATATAAGCTAGTATAATATTTAAAAAATACATCTTTACGGCCTTCATACCTTGCGGTGTGGCAAGAGACACCAGTAACAGTGTCCACTTTTCGTCAATTGTCCAACGTCATCTTTCACTGCGCATTCTTCTCTAATGACAACGCCCCGAATGCAGTCAATACATCAGCCGTTCTACGTAATGACCGCATTTACACTGCCTAACCTAACCTAACCTAACCTAACCTAACCTAACCTAACCTAACCTAACCTAACCTATGCCTCTCATTCTATAACTATAACCTAATTATATAATTTCCTATTCCAGGTCACATGTAAAGTTTGCGTCGGTGCGCGTGAACGACGAGAAATTAATAAACATGAAACTGCCGGAGGTGTTTACCGCTAAAGCAGCCGAGATAAATGATGGTACCTACACGGTGAAGAATGGCGACGGATGCAAAATGATTGTGGCTTCGAACGGTCTCCTGAGTGCTGTGGCCACGAGGGGCACACAGATTTTCCCGATGGAAATTAAACTGATGAGGTACAGTGTCAGTTGTACACTTAATGGAGTTAAGAGTTGTCACTTCTTCTCTATTATTTTTAGAAGAAGTGCAGACGTCGTCGGCTTTATTTTCCCTCTGAAGATTAACGCACATATTATTAACAGAAAGTGGGGTTGTTTGTTTGTCCTTCTTTTACGTCAAGACGGAGCAACGGATCGACGTGATTATTTTTGCACAGTGGCAGCTGGAGGACCGGAGACTTAATCCCGCCAAATATCTGATTCTCAAGTATAATTTTTAATTGCGAGGTCGTCAGTTCAATACAATTCCAATCTATGTTTATTGATTTAAGTTATCTTATGACAACGAATTTAAATTCGAAATTGATTTAGTAATAGTTTATTTATTTCAAAAATAATATTTGATAAAAGGCATATCCCTCTCAAGATCGCTGTCCTGCGGCGGGGTCCCCCAATACACTAAATGCCTTCCCTCTTTGTATCTTGATGATACGTTGTCCTAGATACGTACCAGCTCTTCGATCATCCGATACTTCAGTAATATCTTTTTATACTTGACTTATGATATGCCTGATTACGTTACGGTTTCCCTTTCACATTTAGCATTGCTTATTTTCTGAGTGACCAAATATGATAAAATTTTCAGCTATGGCTCCACGAAAATACTCGACAGACGCAGCGGCGCTTACTTGTTCCACCCGAACGGACAGGGCGTAGCAATCGACTTTCAGAGACCAGTAGAAATAATTATACTTGAAGGCCCCATAGTGTCTACTGTATACACGCTCATACTGGACACAAAGTTTCACACGCAGTTTTTGATCACTGTAAGTCTTATTACTCTGTTGCTAGGGCCGGCGGAAAAACGTGGTCTTCCCCCTCTACTAATAAACACGCTGCAATACGTTAGCGATAAAGTAGTGTATGTATAGATCGTGTTATCGTTTTATTTAGACGCTAATATAGTACTTGTGCCGTTGATCGCTTTTCTGCCTGCCCCAGAAACAGGCTATAGAGTGTTACATATTATTTAGAGTTTGCCGTTACATGCGTGAGTGAAACAAGTCATGTTTGTTTTTACTTTTCCCGAATAATTAATGAATATATAAGAATGAAAAGGATGATAAAAGGACGGAGTGTAACAATTGTGTGAACAAGAAGGGGTAAGATAGCAAGGAATTTGAAAGGAGAGTGAAAGCGGGAAGCGAGGTATTTGATGGACTAAACGATGTATGCAGAAATACGCAACTTACAACTAAAAGTAAAATTAATATAATCATGCAGTGTTTTATGGTTGCTTTTACTGCAAAATTAGGTAGCATTTATAACTGGACATATTTCCTGTCTAGTAAAAATAATCTCATCAAAACATAAATATAAAATCTATGGCAAATGGTGACACCTTTCTGTAAATTATCATAAGAATTCATCTAAAGATGACTGAGATAAAAGCCTGTGACATACGAACAGACACGACGAACTTATAATAAAGGCTCCGTTTGGCTTCGGAACCGTAAAAATTAAAGACAGGCCTCGCGGCTCTTATCTCATAAAAAGTAGACAATACTTAATATGTGGACCCAACTCTAGCGTTTTATTAACTCCATATAACTTCAGTTGCAGAATATATCTCCTCCTTGAGCTGATGGAATTTGTGAGTGTGGTGAGCTGTTGAGGTGTGTTTGGATGGAGAAGCCTCTTAAGTATGGTTTGCCGGATGATATACATATATTTAATAAAAAAAAACCCATTGGTACATGGCCCTGGGATCGAATCGTGGTCCCTGTAGGTTTTAACCGCTCGGCCACCGACGCACCCAGTTGCAGGATACTTTGATCATAAAATACAATATGGTTGAACTGTTTACAGACAACGCTAACCAACAATCCCAGTTTGCCGAACACCGAGGTGGAAATAAGTAACACGATGTTACTTGAACCTACCGGGCAGATCGATCGGGAGGTGTTCCTTAGGCTACGATCTGACGTCCAGAACGGACACAATTTCTATACGGATCTTAATGGGATGCAGGTAAATTTGTTGAATTGCTGCAAAGTAATTTAAATATATTATAGAACTCCGCCCCGGCTCCGCTCGTGGATATATTCGAACAATATAAAATATAGCCTATGTCACTCGGGGATATCGTAGCTTTCTATTAGTTTTGTAGTTTTGAGTTTATTCATTACAAACAAAAAAATTAAAAATAAAAAAAAACTGTGTTTCGTATGGGTAGAAAGTTGTTTACGAAATAAATGAATTTTCCCATGGGAATGTTCACAACTCTCCGGTCCTCCAGCTATTTCTGTGCAACAATCACGTCCAGCCGTTGCTCCGTTTTGACTTGAAAGAAGAACAAAAAACACTTTCACATCTTCTTATCTATACTAATAATATAGCTGAAGAGTTTGTTCGTTTGTTATGTTTGAATGCGCTAATCTTTGGAATTACCAGTCGGATTTGAAAAAATATATTTTAATTTGATAACTCAATTCTTAAGAGGGTTTATATAACATCACGCTACGACCCAAAAGAGCAGAGCAGTAACTATTAAATAAAAATTAAATGCTGTTCGTTGGTAAGCACATAACTTGAGAACGGCTGGACCGATTTGGTTAATTCAAATGTTCGTAATAGTCCGAATTAGGTCTTAGGGAAAGAAAAAATTTAAAAGTTGGCCGGAAAATTGGAAAATTCGGGGAAAACTTTGTATCAACTCAAGACCATGCATAATAATAATATGGGCTCTACGGGCGAAGCCGGTGCGGAAAGCTAGTTTATAATGTTAGTTAGGATTTTAATACCAAAATATCGGCCAAAGCAACATAAATTGTAATCCACTTTTATTTATCTATCGAGATTAAAGGAGTACACATAGGTCGCCCTCCTCCAGCATTTCCTTTCGCTTTACAAAACTTCTATAAACCCATAAATTGATCTTCCATCCTTCATTCATTCACACATTTGTACAGATGATAAAACGTCAGACATTCTTCAAATTGCCGCTGCAAGGAAACTTCTACCCGCTTCCGTCGGCCATGTACATAGCGGACGATGTGCACCGCGTGTCCGTATTGACTTCTACACCGCTGGGCGTCTCGGTTGACATCTCCGGAAGTATCGACGTACGTATTATGTGACGTGACACAGTTTCAAGTCTTTTTAAAATAAGTTGTAATTTAAAATTATTAAGACTCCTATAATAATCCACCTGTGTCACTGTAATTTAGCATAATAGTTTTTTCAATGGGTTTTATTCAATAGGAAATATGGGTGGTAAAATTTTGCCCCCGTTATCTCGTTCATAATCTATCACAAAGTTCTTAAAAAATTTTTAAGCTCTGTTATACCATTACCCTTTAATATTTCATCGCGTTTTTTGTAGCTTATTGAAAATTCAAAATAGTAGTTAAGACGTCTGGTATTAACTAGGCAGACCCCGAGTTCGATTCCGGATCCCGGCCATGTACCAATGGGTTTTTAATTAAAAACTTATGTAAATAATCCGACAAACCACACTTAGAGGCTTTTCCATCTAAATATACCTCAACGGAACTAGCCACTCGTTAGGTATAGCCTCACAAATACCATCGGCTAAACGAGGGAGACTTGGTCTTCCGCTGGGTACCCTGGAACCGTAACACGGTTTCGGGAGCTGTAAGGCAACCAGTGAAGAAAGAAAAAAAAATAGGTTAAGTAGGTTAAATATGTATTTACATGTTTAACCTACTTTCAATTTTAGTACTAATAATCATATTTTTTAAACGGCTTTTTAAAATCTATTCTAATAATAAAGCTGAACAGTTTGTTTGTTTGAACGCGCTAATCTCTGGAACTACCAGTCGTATTTGAAAAATTGTTTTTGCATTTGATAGCCCAATTCTTGAGGAAGGTTATGGGTTATATAACATCACGCTACGACTCAAAGGAGCGGAGCAGTGACCATTACTGCGGGTGCAAGGTTTTATTGTATTATTATAGGTGTAGTTGTTGTTTGTAGGGTGGTACCTAGCTAACCCTTTAGCCCAACTACTGACTATCTAAGTAAGTGAATTTACTACAAAGGTTTTTATAAAGGAGAACACCGGAATAAATATTTATATTAAGCACTTTTATTAAATTGAACGGATTTACAAATATATTAAATTTTGAATATTCTATTCTATTCTATTTTTTTTTCAAAATGGCTCCATCAGGGTTTTGATGATTCCGCCAATGTCAAGTATTATAGACGTCACAGTAACAATAAGCCAATAATCGGTAGGTAGAATGCTCCCGCCGGCCGTGATATGTCCTATTAATCACTGACTAATCACAACCATCACAGCACGGGCGGGATTAAACTGGATTCCCCAACACGTCTTCGCGGCGCGTGTGCTATCCACCAAGGCGTGTTGTGGAATCAAATTTTGAATAATTTACACAATATTAAATAAAATTTGAATTGATTATTGACGGTAATGAAAAGAATTGGGAGCTAACTAAGATGTACACGGGAGTCGCGTTAAGCGCTTGTGACCGACTGATTTGATTGTCAGCGCTGCGGCGGCAGTGTACTACAGCGAAAACAAGTTTCGCCGCAGTGCGCGTACACCTCTCCAAATAAGTTTGATTCCGGGCGACTAGTGACTTCGCCCGGGTTCGGTGTGCTCGCCACATAGGTAATGATCCGGCAGAATATACAACAAGATACAATACCACAATTGATGTTTTTTTATTTTTCTTTTAATTATTCTCGGTTGTTAATTTATTTCATTGTGCCTGTTATTTAATATATAATATACTAATAGCGAAAGGAACTCCGTTTTAACCAGGTGTCCTACGACAATTACAGTCACATAAATTTGATGTGTTTGTATAGATAATGCAAGACAGGAGGCTGTTTGAAGACGACAACAGAGGTCTCGGTGAGGGCATCACGGACAACGTGCGAACTAAACACACGTTCAGAGTAGTGTTCGAGAACGTTAAGGGCTCGTGTCATGTAAGTACCTTCGTGGGTGCCTTATTTAAAAAAAAGTGTTTAAGGTATTTTAACGTTTGCCGACGAGTGGTCAACTGTACACAAGATTTACTTAAAATCCCAAATTACTTATAAATAAAAAAGTAAGGCATGTTTTTATATTTTCTTTTCAAAGAATTAGCTTTTGCGGGTAAGTTTTGATTTTGATGAAATTTGGTATGAGGATAGCTTGAACTCTGAAATTTTTGAGGTGGATCGCGTCGACAACAGATATATCGCGTGAAACTTCGTATCGTATATGGCAGAATCACGCCCGCCCCTCTCACCCGCGCGGACCATGGGAGTGCTACTTTCTCAGTGGTTTACCTATAGCGTGCCCTGTCACTACCACGCGTAAATGATGACGTCAGTTTGTCGTCTGTCGGCAAAACTTAAAAAAAAGCCATTGCATAGAAAACAAATAACTTTAAAAAAAGTGTACAGACTTCAAAAATTTGCACTGAAAAGAAAATTTGCACTGAAAAGTAAGAAATAATTATTATTTCGTCGTAGAATTTGAAGACGGTTGGTGCAAAATTGGGATACAAAATTAAGTAAACATCTAAGAAGATAAAGATCTGTTCAATATTATCTATGTTTGTACTGATGATCGTAGGTTCCTAATGAATTGTCTAGTTTTGTGAATTTTGTATAGTAAGCAAAATAAAATCGCAAGTTCGAATTTCGAGCCAAAAGAGAGCGAATCCATTGTCTATGCCAGTGTTGTCGTTTGAAAAAGTCGTGACATTTCTTTGGTTGATTTCCCGATTTAATGCCGATTTACACAATATATTCTTTGGTTGGTTACGCGATTTACACAATAGGAACTTATCCCAAAGCTGTGTACAATAAATTATACGCGAGCGGTCGCTAGTAATAATATAATCGTTATATTTTCCCAGAGCCAAATAAACCCGGATCACCCATCAGGACAGTTGTCGCTCGGTGCTCACATATCTCAGCAGTCGCTGTTGCATCCCTTGACAGCGATGCACTACACGCCGGCGGTGGGAGCCCCCGCACCGGCAAGGGACGCCCTAACAACGCCTCTCGGGGCTGATATCATTTTGGCGTCGTATAGATCAGATGTCACGGGAAAGGTAAAATTGAGCATGTTTAAAAATAGTTTTTGCAACGTTTGTAAGAAGGTTGTGTATGTAGATGGGAACAAGGAGGTAAACACACTGATCTAATTTTCACGTCGATCCGTTGCTGTTTTGACGTATAAGAAGGACACACAAATAAACACACTTGGGTTGGATTAATATACAGTCACGAAGTTAGTGTGTCAATATTATTGTCATAGTTCAACTGATCTCCAATAGATGGTGTCTTTTATTTTTTGGTGATTTTTTATCTTCAAAATGGCGCATCAAACATTAACTTTGATACAGTATTAAGGGAGATATTTGATATTTTTGAGAAATCATATATAGAGATAACCCGCCCCGAATTCGCGAATCCGGAGTTACCTGATTTTTAAAAATTTCTCCTCTATTGTCTCTTGCTTGAACAAACCGCAGAGTTACGCGGCGTTCTTGATCCCCCCCCCCCCCCCCCCCCCCCCGCCTACACTAGTGTTCCTTCAGCTTACCATACTATATATTATATATGCAAAAAAACATCTAGAAAGCTGAAAATTGTTTAAAAGCTTGGTTATCTGAGAAAAAAATAGTTTGTGAAGAGAATTAAAATCTTTAAAATTGGCAACACTGTTTTTAAGTCTTTTCGCTCACATTTTGACTACCGTAAATATCTAATTGTTCTTCTTATTCTTTTGACATATGGCAACAGTGCTGATTTATGGTCGCAATTCTGCCAATGTCCAGTGTTTAATCTTGTGTAATAGTAACAATATGCCGCGCGTGCCCTATACACCAAGGCGTGACGTGGAATCTCATCTAATTGTTTCATTCTAGGTTTACAGTGTCAAAAAGTTGTTTAAATGCTGTAATATAATTTGAATATTGTTCTTTGCAGCTTAAAGACGACACGAAGATCACAGGTTTCGGCATGACATTCCAACGTACTTTCTTCGATAACTGCTATGAAGATCCAGTTATTGCAAACTATTATAAAATAGGAAATGGAGCGGTGAGTATACCTATACATATTTTGTTTTTCACAGAAAAAAGCTAAATATGTTTGATGCGCAATGAACATCTTAACTCTAGCTATAATATACCATACATTTGTAGGGAGGGAGGGAGTAATTTCGGTAAATGGAACGGAAGTGTGTAACCGGAAGTAAAGAAACTCAAAATATGTTTTGGTAGTAAGACAAACTCGCATGCCGTGATGAAAAACGGCGTCATACCCTCTCTCAGCCGCCACTCTATACTCCCTTGTGTGTGCGTGGCACGTATACTAGAGTGTGTGTTACTCTCTGTTCGACTACAGTATACTTGACGCGTCAATTTTGATGTTTTACCTTTTTTCCAAACACGTTAACCAAGTGGGAGATGCTGTTTACACGATATTAAAGCATGTGTAACTAATAGAGCTTATAGAGTTTTAGTATGTTCTGTCAACTCTTATATTACATTATTTGGACAAAACAGGCTACGAACCGACTGAATCAATTTTGATGAAGCTTTCAAGAGATCAATATTTTACATTTAGTGCTGTTTTGAAAATAACAATAACTAATTTAATTGCAGGTAAACATAACGGATATCACGAAACTGGATAGCGACGTCAACACTTACGAGTGTACCCTGACTCATACAAGAATGAAGGATCAACTACATACTAATATTCTCGCAACTTGTCCTATGGAGATACGTTCTGTGTTCGTGAGACACACGCCCGATTATTAAACGGTCTTAAGGGAGAGCGTTTCACAGCTAGCTTTGATACTAGTGTCTTATTTTTACCATATCGCAGACAATTTATAATGTGGTAATACGATTTCATTATTAAAAGACAATAGACGTAGCAAACTATAATTTTATGACAGACGATATCATTATAATTAAATAGCTGGTATTATTGCGGTTTGAATTTATTTGAGCAGTCCGAAGCCAAAATAAAGAACTAAGGTCTGTTTTTCTAGTCTTGTCTTATTTGGTAAAATTGTTGAACAATATACAGAAGTATATGTAAGAACTCATTGTAATTAGATTTTATTCATTTAAAAAACTAAAAAAACAACTATTTGTAGCTAAGGTGTGAGACTTCACTCAAATTGAGGCCGCGAGAGCCATATCGACACGAGAATTTAACGAACGAAAGTCGAAAGTTTTCTGATGCTTATTGGGGTACGACAAATGTGCATATATACAATGGGTAAGGCCTACAAAATTTTGGTATTATTTGGCAGCGAGTTCAAGCAATCATTATTACGTCATTACACATATTTTAGAAATGGCGACGAGAAATAAATCGGCTCTAATGACAAAAACATATGAATTTATTACGCATTTTCTTTTTTATTGTAGTTAAATATTGTAAACGAATTATCAAAATGTTTACCATGGTTCTGTAAAGCTTTGTCGCGTCCTATTCTCGGCAATCGCAAGGTTGTCATTAAAATATATTATGTATGTGATTTTTGTATAAATAGTTAGCATTCAATTTGTGATTTGTAGACTGATATCAAATTGTTTTAATAGTGAGATTTATGTAATGTTTTATTAAGTTTGCGGTGGCATTTTTATATGGAAGCATTGTTATATGTTGCCGATGTTATAACCGATTCTATTTTCTTTATATCGATTTTTCATTATATACTAGAAAAGATATATATTATTCTAGGGTTTTGTTGTTAGTAAAATCATCGAGGCCTAGATTTTTATTTAGATATTAATGTGGAACTTTATATTTTCTAAATTAAATAAACTTATTATATCTAAGGTGCTTAATGTATATTTGAAAGCATAAATTTTGATACAAATTCTTTGGCAACTAACTAGCAAGATATTTGGCTACTATACTAGAGATAAGTCAGATATCATAATATAAAAGGCATGGTTTCATTACCGCCTTACTAATAAACGTTGCACAAACTTATACAATGTTTTGTCTCCCTATATTTTAAATATGTCATTCGATATGACAAGTATAACTTTGTAGATCGTTATTAGTAAGAAGGCGAGTCTCCATCTCCAACTAAATATAAAGATATTGGTTTATTTAGTCATCAGCGTATTAAAAAGTGACTAGGCGTCAAATAAGAGTACGCTCCATAAAAAACGGCTTATCTAACTTGAAGATTTTCTTTAGTTTTTGACCGAATCATCTCACAATGGGACTTATCCTGTATATTCAGGATAGCAATAACAAGTATTATTGTAGTAAATCAACGGTTTTATTGGTCAATTTATAGTGATGGCGTGAGTGACGCTGTTTATATACATATAATTAATTTTCCGGGATACAAACCAGAGGGTTCTGTGCAAAAAATCACGTCGATTCGTTGCTCAGTTTTAACGTGAAAAGACAAACAAACACTTGCATTTATAATATTAACAAGATTTATGACAGCACCCGCCATGACTAAAACAATCTACATACAATACGTAATTTAAGTTAGATATTACATTGTTATATGTTTGTCACATTTAGGGTCTGTTTTACAAAGTTTAAATGAAGTACGCAATTGTAAAAAAAAAGCTATTCGAAGTTGTGTTGCAGTTCGCTAATTAAAAGTTATCTACTCACTGTAAAAAACAGGCCATTAGAAATGACTTTCTACAGTACACATTTTATTTTGGATTGGTTGTGAAGTTAGCCGCACAATGACTAATTTTAGTAGCGTGTTCCGAATGTGTCAACAGCTCTCACAACAATAACGACCGTTTTCGTTAATTTTGATATTGACTCAATTCGGACCACACTGTATGTCGGCAATGCGTGCCTAACTTCACTCAACTGCCACAATATAAAATGTGTACTGTACCTACTTTCTGAAGAGCATGCATTATGTTCATTGTCATTCATTCCAGTTATAATAGATGAAAGATCGCGTGTTTGCCTCTCTTGTGTATATTTATATGTTATGGCATATTGTGATTTACGCTTGTGTGTACGCTTCCAAATTCTTAGTCAATTTTAATATATAACCATAGTTATAAAGTTATTGCGTACAGGCGCTAATACCAAATACAGAGGGTAATAAAAATCAGGATACTCAAGTGTAAATATTTTTCATACGAGGATCACGCCCATTAAGCCCCCCACCCCCTCTTATATACGCACCGAATGTACTTACTACACACATTTATTGGATTACACTATAAAATAAAGGATTTTCTATTTATTGTATAATCCTAAATAATAATAGGAGTCGTAAATTTTACATTTAATAAAATAGATTTTTTATAATAATATTTAAATTGTTAAGTGATGTTATGTGTCAATATTTTTTATGTCCAATGTGTTGTATTTAATATTATTTTAAAAGTTAACCATTATTCTGCTTAAATTATTATTTTTTGCCAACCGAAGGCCGTACTCCCAGAAAAATGATTAGACGCAGGACAAGTGTGCTGCTGAATTGTTATTTTTGTTTTATGAACGTCATTTATGTAAAAATTAAAGTTAAAAATTATACATTATTTTGTTTTTTATTCCTATATTTGTAACAAAAACGAAAAAATGTGGTGAAAAAGGACAACGCGCATTTTTACTTTTCTTTGCAATGTCATACAAATGGAGGAACATCTAGGTAGACCACGGCTCCAAAAAAGTAAGTTATTGCCTGATTATCTGGTCAATATTGTGAGCGACAGGTACAATATGATAACGAATGTTCCAACTAACCATTAAAATCCCATCCATCAAAGATCCATGATGGTATTTGTATGTACTTTTATTTCCACTTTTACCCTTCATTAACTGACACACGTCCGCGTCAGTTTAGTTTCTTTTCTACACAATTGTAGGTCAAATTGATAAATAAAATAACCAGTTTATACCTACAATGACTGAATAAATACTTTATTTGTAATACAATGGAACAGACATTTCCACATTTCTTTCACTTAAATATAACAGCGTTATTTCGTATCATTGCAATAAATACAACAATATTATTAAATTTTTCATTACATTATCAAATTAAATTAATAATAATATGCCAATAAGCATTATAAAGAGGAATGATATAATTTGAGTGTTTACCAAGATATTTAATTGCAATTTTATAATTATTATAAACTTTAAACAAGCACAAATTCTAAGTAAATCTCTTTTAGAGCAGATAAGACTAGAAAATGGGCGGAATACTTGACGACAGGCTGCACGTCATTAGTTCACAACGGTACATGTTTAATTGATTATAATAGCAAATAATATGACATGATATTGCTTACACTAATCAGTGGTGCAGTTTCCCTAAGACCGCATAAGATAGAATAGCTTTCCTATAAAAACAAATCTGTACTGAGAAAACACTCCATATGGTCCGTAATATTGAGATCCACGTGAAATTTTGTACCCAAAATAATTAAATATTACCCAAACAATCTACAAAAGACAAACAAAATAAAACAATAACCTGTAAACACAACAAATACTAAAAGACTAGAACATAACATTACAATAACATTATTTTGTGACAAAATAATACTACGAAATTCGATATTTCTATCAACTTACAAAACGTAAGATAACTACATTGAGCACAACCTAATATACTTTTAATCACTTCATTCTTATATTTTACTTGCATTATTAATTATAAATTGCACAATAAACTATGGCATTTCTCTTTCCGCCGTCTAGATAACCAATAAATGCTGTACCGTTATACAACATTACATTACAATTATTCATTAGTAGGCAGTAAGACTTTATCTTGTGGCTTATTTTTCCCGGTTTCGGGTAAGATATTGCTTATGTATTTGAAAAAAAATGGCAAAAAAGCAAATACTTCACTTCTACAATCTAGAGTTCACACATTGGTTATAAATGATTACATTATTAGTACCAAAATCTACGTCGAAATCTGGCAACACTGTCCGCACCAGCGTGTAATAGCTATTCATTGTGTCTGTGACCACTGTATATATCTGCAATTCGTCTCTGTAACAAAAAAAAGAGATTAGGTACAATACAAATTTTATATTGTGGCGGGTCAGTGAAGTTAGACACGATTTCGATAGCATTGTGGGTCGTTATTATTGTGAAAACTTGTGAGGGCTATCGACGCAATTTTGTGGCAGATATACAACGTATGGGTTTATATAAATCGTAGAGCGCGGCCTAGCGGGCCATGTAATGTAAGGCCGGGGCCATACACTCGGAATTCAGTTTAGGAATTTCGTTTCGAAATAACGATTCGGGATATCGAACGCAGTTAATCCATACAAATCTATGGACCTACCACATACAAACAGTAGTTTTCCGTCCGAAGTTTTCTCTGATTCGAAATTCCGCATGTGCGTTCGATATCCCGCACGGAAAAAAGTAGTTCCGAACACAACTCTTCCATAGATTTTGTATGAGTCGCATCACACATTCGTCGTTAATTCCGAACGGAACGCTAGTCGGAAGTATCTCTTTTCGTGATCTTTCCTCTTATTTAGTTTAATAATTCGTCGAAAGAGTATAAAAACATATAATATAAAAAAAAGGATTATCTCGTAATTTGGCCCTTTTTATATAATATTGACTCATTTGCAATCTTTGGGTATTCAGGGGATGCACCCAATAGCGGCGACGTATTCTTATTTTTATTAATTATTTTCTTCTTAGCATACAGCAACAATGCAATCGCAATTAGAAACTTGATGAAGCACAGTAGAGTCATACCTTTATTTAAAGTTGGTAGTACAACAGACCCCACTAATTTTAGGCCTATATCAATCCTACCGACTCTAAGTAAAATTTTTGAAAAAATTATGCTTAACCAGTTAGTTACTTATTTTTGCAGTAACAAACTGATGTCTGATAAGCAATTTGGTTTTACTAAGGGCCGCTCAACAACTGACGCAGGTATCGAGCTCTTAAATCATTTTTTTGATGCTTGGGAAGACTCGCGGGATGCCATAGGAGTATTCTGCGACTTGTCCAAGGCCTTTGACTGCGTTCAACATGACATTCTAATAAAGAAATTAAATTATTATGGTGTAATTGGTCCTGCTCTTGACCTTTTGACTTCATATTTAAGTGACAGAGTCCAGAGGGTTGATATAAATGGTAGTACATCATCAGGGTCCGCAGTCAGTATAGGTGTCCCCCAAGGCTCTATTCTCGGGCCTTTTCTATTTCTAGTCTATATAAATGATTTAACAAACGTTGTAAAAGACAAATATGAAATAGTATTGTTCGCTGATGACACTTCATTACTATTTAAAATGAACAGACGAAAACCAAACTATGACGATGTGAACAATACTATCTCTCAAGTAGTAGAATGGTTTACTGCAAATAATTTGTTACTTAATGAAAAAAAAACTAAATGTATTAAATTTGTTTTACCTAATGTAATGGAGGTACCCACAAATATAGTTATAAAAAATGACAATGTAGAACTTGTAGAATCTACTACATTCCTGGGCATTACTTTGGATGCTAAATTACAATGGGGTTCTCATA
The DNA here is from genome assembly GCA_963924495.1 of Nemapogon koenigi. Taxonomy (NCBI): domain Eukaryota; kingdom Metazoa; phylum Arthropoda; class Insecta; order Lepidoptera; family Tineidae; genus Nemapogon; species Nemapogon koenigi. The sequence goes on along the minus strand of OZ004647.1, from coordinate 7,287,549 downwards.
TTGGTGAATTGGCGAAGAAGCTCAGCTCTGCTGCATATGCAGTCAAAAGAATTAGACAAATATCAAACATAAATACAGCTAGATTGGTATACTTCGGTTATTTCCACAGTCTGATGACTTATGGCATTTTGCTGTGGGGAAACGCCGCGGGTATAAATACGATATTTGTTTTGCAAAAAAGAGATGTGCGTTCAATTTACCAATTGAAACCAAGAGTGTCTCTTAGAGATAAGTTTAAGGACTATGGCATTCTCACCTTTCCTTCACAATATATATTTGAAAATTTAATTTATGTCAAAAAGAACATTGATTCATATAAAAGAAATAGAGACATACACAACATCAATACTAGAAATAAAGATAAACTTGTGGGTTGTGTGAGTCGACTTCACAAAATCAAAAATTCCTATAAGGGGTTATGTATCCAATTTTATAATAAGGTCCCCTCTGACATACAAAATCTACCATTTAATGCATTCAAAGTTACAATAAAACTTAAATTAATTAACAAAAGTTATTATAAGATATCTGAGTACTTGGATGATAAGCATCCGTGGGCATAGCTTGTGATCGTTCTGGCAGGCTGTCTCGTTTCAATAATTAGATAGGCATATAAATTTCATGTTTCAATTTTGTTTTTTTTAATTGTAATTGTATTTTAGTGACATATTATTTAGACATTTTATTATATAAATTGTATTTTACTGTTAATCTGCTAATTCAAAAGTGTATTGTATTTCTAATTGACTGTTTCAAGTGTGCCTTGTGTACCTACGAAATAAATATATTTTGAATTGAATTGAATTGAAAGTCGTCGTCCATATTTGCCGACTGTCTGAACGCAACTAAGCCTTGTTATTCCGAATTGAAATAAACGTATGTGTGTGATCTGCGTTCGATATCGGCCTAATGTTCTGCTTCTGCTAATTGTTAGTCACTCCGCGGGTGAAACTAAGTTTTGAACTAAACTAAACATTACAGTCTATACGCGAGTTTGCGATAGTTGGGGCCAGATCGAGTCGAGACATGTCTGGTCAGACAGACTTGCCCGAACCTACCGCCCGTACTAGTTGTACGTACATAGTCTAAGCAACAATACAATCTACTCTCTCAATACTGAAAATTTTAATAGATATAGGCAATGATATACTATATAAACTGAGGTAGATGCGTGATTGACGCTCAAGCTATAGCAAGGCAAATGAGAGGTAAGTGTCCCACTATAAATTTGGTCGCGCACAGTCACGCACAGTCCTACGACTAGTGTACATGTCTCTCTTGAGTAGAATAATCCGCAAAAACATCAAGAAAAATGACATCTTGTGTGTTCCGCTTTTGCAGAAATTATACTGCAACTGTAAAGGATAGAAATGATATCTCATTTCATTGGTAAGTACAGAAATTTTATAATTATGGACATAACAATATTTTATTAATAATAATGCGCTGTTGCCAGTTCGCCGCTTGCCTGAGCGAGACGAACGATGCATTTTGTATGAGAGTGATAGAGAAGACAAAACGAAATGGCCGCGACAGACTAAGCGACTGATTATGGGGATGGTTGGCAATATCGGACCTGTCAATAAATTACATGAACCTATTTAAAAAAAATATATATTTTATTAAATGTACGGAAAATGTATATACATAATTATATTTACATTATTATAAATTTATATATTATATTATTGTTGTATGTATAGTATCATGATCTTATTGTATTTATTTATCTTTTAGTCTCCCTAGAAGCGGATTAATAAGAGAAAAATGGATAGAGATAATCAGAACCCAAAGACGAGAATATGATTGGTTGCCAAGTTTTTACTCTAAGATTTAGACGTATGGTGCAACGATACAACCAGCAGTTTTGCGAAGTGGACATATTTTCACATTCTTTGTATATATTTAGGAAAAATATCTGTAACATTCTAAATAGTAGTTAATGGACAACATTTCATTTTTCGTAAGGTACCAAAATTCGAAAACCGTTTGGAGATTACATGCTAGAAAGCTTATTTTTCATTTTTTTTTATTTTTATATCCTTTAATTTTCGAGTTATTTTAAAAATACTGAAATATTGAAAAATGAGGATTAATAGGTGCCCTAATCTGTGCTAACCCTCTAATTTAAAAATACTAATGTCTGTTGGCAGAGTTGTTAGTTATTGAACTCAGGTGTTGCCTTCTATTAAGTTTACCCATTTTTATTCCATTTGAAGCTAAATTAATAATTATTCTTTAAATAATATTATAAAAATACTACTTTTATTTAATATTTTTTGGAAGTTTTGCTAGTTTCGAATGGGCTATCACAGGAAATATATTTACGAGTGAAACCGCGGACAAAAGCTAGTATTATTATATACATTATGAATAATGTTGTAGGCGATTTGAGTTCCGGCTACGGCAACACCTATTTGGAACACGGTATATTATACTCTTTGCATTTCTATAACGTTTACTCTGTGGCTTGACTGACACTATCAGTCACTTTCTTTGGGTGACAGTTTATATTTCTTAATTTTAGTCCTAGCTAAGGTTTTTAGTTTATAAGTCCTCAGAATTTATAAAAATTCATAATTAAATTAAAAATATAAAAACTAAACCAAAAATAAAATACAAAAATACGTGTAACTTATTTTTTAATATATTTTTAATTAAAGTAATAAAAATGGGTGATTAAAAAAATGAAATGTTGTCCATTGTAGTAAACTTTTTTTTGTATTATTTGTTATTTCTATATTTTTGGAATTTGCATAAAAATATCCTGTTTTGAATGTATGTATAAACAATACGTCTGTATAAACAAACGTCACTGACTATATGACAGTTATTTTTTTTAAATGTATCTATGTTGTAGTAATGTTTGTTGTATAGTTGTTTGTTGTCCAGAATAAAAGAAATAAAAAAAAATTTAAAGACTTAATTTTAAATTATACTACATAATACATAAATAAGTAGCATACTAATGTCCTATACCAAGCCATAATCTACCTCTATGCTAAATTTCATTTAGAACTGTTTAGCGTTCTGAGCGTGATTGAAAGACATTATTACAATTATTTTTACATTATTACATTATATTTATTAGTAAAATAAAAGTTTTTTAATTACATATTGTATATTTTATTATTCCAAAAATATTTCTAAGTAAAATATTGAGTGTTCCATTTAGACAATCTTCCCCTATTCCTCCGGAGAAGGTCACGCGTCGATGACGTGTCGCAACTTAAAACATATATTTATCTCTTTTTAACAAATGGATTTCGGTATTGAGCTGTGTTTCTCTATCCCTTTCATCGCTTGAATATATAAACGTAAGTAATTAATAGGTAGCTATAGTATTGTTCAAGCTGTTTATTATCTGCACTTAGTATGGGTATAACGCAATGATATACTATATAAACTGAGGTAGATGCGTGATTGACGCTCAAGCTATAGCAAGGCAAATGAGAGGTAAGTGTCCCACTATAAATTTGGTCGCGCACAGTCACGCACAATCCTACGACTAGTGTACATGTCTCTCTTGAGTAGAATAATCCGCAAAAACATCAAGAAAAATTACATTTTGTGTGTTCCGCTTTTGCAGAAATTATACTGCAACTGTAAAGGATAGAAATGATATCTCATTTCATTGGTAAATACAGAAATTTTATAATTATGGACATAACAATATTTTATTAATAATAATGCGCTGTTGCCAGTTCGCCGCTTGCCTGAGCGAGACGAACGATGCATTTTGTATGAGAGTGATAGAGAAGACAAAACGAAATGGCTGCGACAGACTCAGCGACTGATTATGGGGATGGTTGGTAATATCGGACCTGTCAATAAATTACATGAACCTATTTAAAAAAAAATTTTTATTAAATGTACGGAAAATGTATATACATAATTATATTTACATTATTATAAATTTATATATTATATTATTGTTGTATGTATAGTATTATGATCTTATTGTATTTATTTATCTTTTAGTCTCCCTAGAAGCGGATTAATAAGAGAAAAATGGATAGAGATAATCAGAACCCAAAGACGAGAATATGATTGGTTGCCAAGTTTTTACTCTAAGATTTAGACGTATGGTGCAACGATACAACCAGCAGTTTTGCGAAGTGTACCTATTTTCACATTCTTTGTATATATTTAGGAAAAATATCTGTAACATTCTAAATAGTAGTTAATTGTAGTAAACTTTTTTTTGTATTATTTGTTATTTCTATATTTTTTGGAATTTGCATAAAAATATCCTGTTTTGAATGTATGTATAAACAATACGTTTGTATAAACAAACGTCACTGACTATATGACAGTTATTTTTTTAATATGTATCTATGTTGTAGTAATCTTTGTTGTATAGTTGTTTGTTGTCCAGAATAAAAAAAAATTTAAAGACTTAATTTTAAATTACACTACATAATACATAAATAAGTAGCATACTAATATCCTATACCAAGCCATAATCTACCTCTATGCTAAATTTCATTTAGAACTGTTCAGCCGTTTAAGCGTGATTGAAAGACAAATGGTCTATTTGTTGTAAAGTCATTGATTATTACATTATATTTATTAGTAAAAGTTTTTTAATTACATATTGTATATTTTATTATTCCAAAAATATTTCTAAGTAAAATATTGAGTGTTCCATTTAGACAATCTTCCCCTAGTTCCTCCGGAGAAGGTCACGCGTCGATGACGTGTCGCAACTTAAAACATATATTTATCTCTTTTTAACAAATGGATTTCGGTATTGAGCTGTGTTTCTCTATCCCTTTCATCGCTTGAATATATAAACGTAAGTAATTAATAGGTAGCTATAGTATTGTTCAAGCTGTTTATTATCTGCATTTAGTATGGGTATAACGTGTCTACTTATAGTACGTCATTGGATATAGGTATAGAATTTTCCAGCGACACGCGTTGGGGAGTTATTCCCTTTTACTCTCAGTTGTTGGATTGTTGCGTATAGCCACTTCTGTATTGGTGACCCCGTAGGAACACAGCTTGTGTAGCCACATCTACAACCCCGGAATGGCCCGCATCCTACTTCCTCTTCCCATTGATAACAATTAACAAGTAACTTACAACTTAGTCCGACGTAAGGCACCAACATGCACTAAACCCTGAAGACAATTCCCGATAGCTTCCAAACTGAGACAGTACGGGTGACACTGTGGACGAGCACTCTCTATCTTCTCTTGTACACGACGCAGCACTAACTTATGTTCGCATTTTGTACACTGAAAAAAATAAATAGTATTTTATTTCGATTTTCACGACTGTTTAACTACTCGTAAAGAAATTCTAAAGTAATTTCAAAAAAATACCTACAAGAAAATAAATTTTATTAAACATTTGGATATTCGATCAACATTTTTTTTATTTAGATAACCTACTTCTAAAAACAAGGCGGCAGCATGTTAGATGTGATTCTTTTTTACTGTGTGAATGCAGTTTTTCTTTACTTCAAAAATAAAATAAAGCTTCAATTAGGTAAAATGAGCTATCTCGGTACTTGCCCTCCAGGGGCACTGTTTTAACAGGTTGTATACCTACGCTATTTATATATTATTTTTTTCCATCTAAATATACCTCAACAGAACTGGCCACCCGTTAGGTATAGCCTCACAAATACCATCTATAAGAGGGATACTTGGTCTTCAGCTGGGTACCCTGGGACCGTAGACGGTTTCGGGAGCTGTAAAGCAACCCGTGAAGTGAAAAAAAGAGAGAAGTTCAATTACCAACCTCAATCATAACTCTCATACACTGAAACACTGTAGCCAACGCCGGCCATATTGTCCATCTCAACAAATATTGTAACTTCTCGTCGCCCCCACTCACGATTCTGTCTCCATTTTGAGCCAAAACGTCGTTATCTAGGCAGTACTTTAATGTTGTTTCAAATATCTGTAAATATGTAATAAATAATCTCAATGGACGACATTTCATTTTTGTTAAAGTTTGTTTAGAAATTATCTGCTACAAAGCTTATACTTACAAATATTTTAATTTATTTTATTATTTTTAACAAATTGTTTGGCAGATTGACTTTTTTATTGCTATGCTTACCAGATTTGTCCAAACCAATGCAGTTATTTTGCCTTTTTTCGAATAATATAAGTTAAAAAAAAATTGAATAAAAAATATGACACCAATCAGTGTTAGATTCGTCTTATCTCAATAGGATAAAAATACTTACAGAAACTGAATGTTTTTCCGAGTAGAATAATTCATACTTTAGGATGCTCCTTATTCTTATGAAGTCTGCTTTCAAATATTCTGTAATAGCACATATCACAGGATTTAGTCTTTGTCAATTACTGACTCATTACAAATTATTTTTTCACTATTAGATAGATTGATTCACAAGGTAGGTTTAGGCGTGTTAAAAATGGTTCAATCATTTATAGATAGGAGTCAAAGGTAGAATATCTCCTCCAGCTCTGAAGAAAGTCCAACCGTGCCAAGAACACTCGCTGCGTTACCCCTTTGAATCTCTAAGCTTATGCGGCGAATGAAAAAACTCTTAGCTCGGTGATCACTAGACTTATCGATAGGAAGTTTACCAATTTTATCAGCAAACTTCTTGGAGTCAGATGACCACGGGCCATGAGTCTCAACCGCAAAAGCAAGAAACTCAAAGTGATCTATATAGCAGCGAGGAATACTTTTGATTTACTCCTTTTTTCCTGAACCCCTTTTCTTTTTAGTTTTAAGATATTTAAGGTTTTTATTAGATTAAATGTATATGTACTGTTGTATTTTAATAAGAAATAAAAAATACATAACAATATCATATATGAAAGAATTATGCAGTCCGCGGTAACATATTCTATATTTTATAGATAAGTAGTAATAAGAGTGTTTAAACATAATTATAGTACCCATGCGTCGCAAGTTTTCTATATAAAATAATAACCTTTTTCCACACCACCAGAGACCAAAGCATGCAGTATAGCAGGCGGAGACAAGTAATGAAGTACGGGGTTCACGTACAACTGTAGCTGAATAACCGGCACCGAGTTCATCATCGTTTCAGCTTTCAGGGTGTGTCCTGAAATATTTTAATTACATCTATACAAATAAATAATTTCTGTCTGTGATTTCAATATTAATACCAAAATCCAAGTGGCTGGGTCGGTGGCAGAGTGGTTAAGACGTCTGGTATTAACTAGACTAGACGGACGGAAGACGGATCGATCCTGGCCATGTACCAATGGTTTTTATAATTAAAAACTTATATACAGAATCCGACCACCTAACGCCTTTTATCCCAAGAAGAGTTGGCAGATACAATCGAATGTAATTTGCACGATCTTGACATATCCCTTCGCTTTTTTATGTTCATCATACGTTTCATACAAACAAAATATAAAAAATATAATTTACACGATACTGATTTACTGAAGCATAAATGAGAATAAGAATTTTTGTTTGTTGTCTGTCAGCCTGTCCCAATGTTTCTCCAAAATAGGCTCCGATATTACTGAATGGCTTCTCGTGCTGTAGACAGCAGGTAAAGCCGGCCGTCCGCATTTCTTCTAAAAATAACAAATACTTACGTGTCTGTTAAAGAAGTGAAAAAACATACCTTTTATATTATTTCTAACTTCACCACTCATATTGACGGCCGGATCACAAACCAAGCGCAACCCCTGTCTTCTATCAACCACCACCATTTTGTTGTGTATGAGAAGCATTCTATCCAAACTGCCTTTAACGTCATTTTCAAAAACCGAAGCCCCCAACCGCTGCAGAACTTCAATCATATATACAACCTCTTCCACGAGTTCCGCCTTTGTTATTGGCCAGTTCTTTATTAAATGTTCCATTAGAATTAGAGCAAGGAGGTTGGATATCGTGATAACTGTATTTTTCTGATGTAGCGTTACAACATGGTTAGCCACGTCTTGTACTAAATTGAACTGATCAGCAGTAAGTTGCTGTAAGTCCATAGGTTTTATAGTTTCACGCGATACTTGTGGTTCTTCTTTTAGGAACTCTCTCACCGACAGTGGTGACCCGAGGTTAATGTAGATGTTACCAAAATGATCGTTCAAGTTGCGCAATGCTTTGATGAAACCCTGTAATGTAAAAATCATTAGATAAATTAACCACTTTCATTAAAGTCGCAGGGTAACCAGCGGAAGACCAAGTCTTCCTCTTTTAGCCAATGGTATTTGTGAGGTTATACCTAACGTGCGGCTAGTTCTGTTGAGGTATATTTAGATGGAAAAGCCTCGAAGTGTGGTTTATGTAGATACGTTTTTAATTATAAAACCAATTGGTACAAGGCACATTACACTTATTAAATAGGTAACTATATGCTAAATTACACAGGTGGATTATTTACAGAGAAATTGGGAATAGTTTATCCCAGAAAAATAATGGATATAGGAGCCAAGCAGTTTCAAGTAAGGTAAATGTTTCTTTATTGAACCTAGCAACAAAGTACGCAGCACAATCTTTATAAACAATCTTCAAATTACAAACTCCAGATCAATATCATAATAATTACCTGATAAGTACAATAAAATGTAACTATTACGTACGTCATAACCACTACATTGTATCCTAACTAATCTATACTAATAATAAAGCTGAACAGTTTGTTTGTTTGATAGCGCTAATCTCTGAAACTGTGTCGGATTTATTTTTGCATTTGATAGCCCAATTCTTAAGGCTTAAGGCTATTAATAGCTTATTTATAGGCTATAATTCAGGGGTTCTTAATCTTTTTTATAGTGCGACTACCTTTACCCGACGCCCTTCTAAAATGAGATACCTTTACTGCAAAGATTATATAATCATTATTATTATTGTTTATTATAAAATATAATCAATAAAAGATGATGAGCTTGCTTTTCAACACACTTTGGCTGGCCCTGTGCGGACCCGTCGCTTTTGGCGTTGAGTCGAAACTTCGTTTTATAACATGTAATAATAATCCCAATGAAAATTATAACAAAATTTACGAAATACAAAATAATGCTAAAATTGGACTATGGAACCCTATTCTTTTTGCATGACCTGATACGCAATTGGCCAGTCTATTTATTTGTATAAATTATACTCACTCCAGTAGATTCTTTCGGTTTGGGCACACCCAGATGTTCGTACGCGAACAATTTCTGCTCCATAAGTCTGTCGTAGCTGATGTTGATAGGCACTATAGTGATATCGCTCACTTCTCCGGAAAACAGCGGCACTAAGGCCATCGATAACATGCCTGGAATTGGAATTATTAACGGTTCTAGCAAATACTACTAACATTATAAATATGACATTTCGGATGCTGCACGGATTTGGATGAAAATATACTTCTTTTTATCCCGGGTAACTGGGTAAAGGAAGAGAATTATATGTTTTGGTATCAAGCTAGGATTACGCATTAAAGCGACACAAAGTATGTTCTTTTCTGGTATTACAGCCACGGGATTATTTTGTTCTATTTCCACTTCATACAAACTAACGGCCTTATTCATAAACGTTTATTAGCAACGTTTTTGTTAAAATGTGTTTTGTTTCTTTCTATTATTAGTAAAGACAGGTTTGTTAGAGAGTGACAAAACATATTTTAACAAAAACGTTGTTAATAAACGTTTATGAATAAAGGCCTAAGAATATATATAAGTAGGTACTTAGTGATATACCAGTCGGCCGGATTTGTCCGACTAGCCGACTAATCAGCTCTAAAATGACCGACTATTTGCCGACTATTCGTCTGTCGGCCATCTTATATCTGTCAAAAATATGGCAAATCTCAATTAATGCTAAAACAATGAGTTTATTTATACAAAATTTTCAACTCAAATTGTTGATAGTAATTATTTTAAATTGCATTAAGACATATTTTCATTATTAAGACTTCTAAATAGCCATAGTTTTTAAAACGAAATAGCAAAGCGCGTATTCATGGACCTAACCTATACTTAATAAACAGGCGGTGGCAAGGTAACATGTCGTCTTCTCTATAAAAAAAGGTGGCGAATAGTCGGCTTAGATCCCTAGTACCTACTTACTTTTCCTCGCCACTTACCATACTTTGGTGGTAGACTTTTATTGCTCCGACTGCGGGTGCCCTCCACGAAGAACTCAACAGGCGCGCTGTATTGCGACACCAGTGTTCTCACGTACCGCCTCAAAGTAGCAGCGTACAAGGCGGACCCGCCGAGCGTACGTCTGATGTAAAACGCCCCAGTCTCGCGCATACGTTGCCCGAGGACCGCCATAGAATAGAAATCTGTAGATAAAAAAATTTTTTTGAGACAGTTAAGCAACACTTAGGATGGATAACCACTAATACTGAGCCAATATAAAATGAAATAATATAATACATTACTTCATATCTATGTTAATATTATAAAGAGGTAAAGTTTGTATGTTTGGTGGTAGGGGGTAATATATCAAACTACTGAACCGATTATAAAAATTCTTTCACTAATTGAAAGCTACGATATCCCTGGGTGACATACCTAGGCTATATTTTATTTTGTTCCAAAATGTCCACGGGCGAAGCCGGGGGCGGTAAGCTAGTTAAAAATAAAGTCACCTCGCCACATCTGTCTGTCCAATACTACTGAATGAATACTGTTGCGGTTTTCACGAAAGATAAATTAATTCGAGAGGAAGGTTTACGAGTGGACCGTTGCTCTCAGTCATCTTGTAGCTGTCAAAAATATGGCAAATCTCAGTTCATCCTGAGTTTATTTATATAACATTTCCATCCCACACCGTTGATAATTATTATTTTAAGTTGGATTAAGCCATTTTTTTATTATTTAGGGTTCTAAATAGCCGTAGTTTTTAAAACCAGCATTGATTTAACTATAACTATTAATAATGAAAATATGTCTCAATCCAATTTAAAATAATAACTATCAACGGTGTGGGATTGAAATCTTGTATATATAAACTCAACTTTCCAGGATTAACTGAGATATGCCATATTTTTGACATTTATAAGATGACCTTGACACCTGGATTTATGAGGAGATTGAGCATTGACAGTATTTGGTAAATGAAGTCGTGAAAAAGATAGCACTAGCGCGCTTTAATGGCGTATGCTGTTTAATCCGTCTGAGGTACAAAAAATAATTGCGTAGAATAAAATGATCGACAAATATGATTAAGAAAAATATCTGTAACATTCTAAATAGTACTTAGTTTAACTTTTTTTTGTTTGTTTTATTTTTTTCTATTTTTTAACAAGAGTGAAAAAGCATCTCTACGGGCCAGTCGCGCGCATTCATGGACCAGCCACCTATGCTACAATCAGGCGGTGGCAAGGTCACATGTCGTCTTCTCTATAAAAAAAAAGAGTACATAATTATAACTCAATCTAGCGTGGGGCACATACTGACTTTTCCTATTATATCCCCTTTCAAAAAAATTGCCATGTACTTTTCTATGGTTCCAACCATTTCATCAAAATCGATTCAGTGGTTTAGCCGTGAAAACTTAACAGACAGACAAACTAAGTTTCGCATTTATAATATTGGCCCAGCGGAAGACCAAATGTCCCTCTAGCTAGACCAGTCTGCCTATTTTGAGCGCTATGTAAATTTTCCGTAACCATTATACAGCAAACGAATATGTGTAAAAAATGGGAAATTTTCCGTAGAATTCAATGCAATATTTTTAAAACTTTTTTTAATACAAAACCTATTTTTTTTTTAAACGAAATAATGTGTTTTTCTCCATCTTTGGCCGCCATTTTCTATAAGACCACTGTCAGTTGTTTTAAAAATATTGCATTTAATTCTACGATTTTTACATATCTTCGTTTGCTGATAATGGTGAGGCTATACCTAACGAGTGGCCAGTTCTGTCGAGGTATATTTAGATGAAAAAGCCTTTAATGTGGTTTGTCGAATTATGTACATAAGTTTTTAATTATAAAAAACCCATTGGTTATGTACCAATATGGCCGGGATTCGAATACACGGTTTCGGAAAATTATAGTATGATGTATGAGTTACGTACGTAGGTATTCTGCAATTGTTGTAAAAGAACATTTGACTCGCGAGAAGCCGGGGGCGGATCGCTAGTATGTAATTCATATTTCCGTTTTAGAGTGTGTGATGCATGACTGTCCTAATTTATAAACGGACTTTAATTTAGCAGAATTAGTTGCGACTCGCGACCCACCCCGGCTCCGCATGTGTAGAAAATAAATTTATATTTCCGGGGGAATGACATATTTTCCAGGGATTACTTTATTATATTTTAAGCAAAAAATTATCTTGATATACGATTTTATACAACAAGCGGTCACCTCAAGAACCTTAATACAACTCAACTGTTTAGGGATATAAGCTTATTTATACAACATTATTGCTAGTTGGGAAAGTAGTTAGTCGCTCCGCGGTCCTCCTACTATTTCTTTGAAAAAACACCGATCTCCGTTGCTTTGTAATGACGTGAAAGAGAACAAACAGTCAAACAAAAAAACTTTCGTATATTACTTTAGTATAAACTAGCTTATGTTTGTTTACTTGTTTACGATGTTTACTTAATTTTGTATCCTAATTTGGCACCAACCGTCTTCAAATTCTACGACGAAATATTTATTATTTCTTACTTTTCAGTGCAAATTTTTGAAGTCGGTACACTTTTTTTTTAAATTTAATTTATTTTTCCCTTTTAAGTGATTTTGCTGCCCTTAGAGAAAAATAATAACGCAAATAAAAAAATTGATGGAAAAATTAAAAAAAAATACTGCTGTGGATAGGATTTGAACCAAGTCCATCCAGCGCTTTAGCCGTTAGACCACCGCCGATACAAAAATTGACAACTTCGTGTCAATAGCAACCGATTTTCGTCATATGTCTGTGAGATAATGTCGAGAAATTATTATATCCTTAAAAAAATAATTCGTCAAAATCGGTACATATTTCATCGAGATACTGATAATTGACTTAAAAAGTCAAGTTTTTTCAAAATTACTGAAAAACTAATGAACCAATTTTTATAAGATAAAAATGGGACCAATCCGGAAGAATTATCTATCGATTAAAAAAGGAATCATCAAAATCGGTTCATAAACGACGAAGTTATGCGCGAACACACATAAAAAAATATATACGGTCGAATTGAGTAACGTCTTTTTTTTTTGAAGTCGTTAAAAAAAGAAACTATTATTACACAGTTACTACATGACTTTTTTGTCTTTGTAGTACTTGTGACACTATGAACTTTGGGAATGTACAATTATTTTGAGAATTCTCACATCCAAACTTTACCTTTTATAATAATTAGTATAGATTATTTATTAACCCTTATAATTTCGTCCGTCCGTCGTATATTACAAGCTTATTAACCCAGCCATCTTTACATGGATGTTAATGAACATTGGGTCATACAATTTTGTAGTAAAATTACGAAAATAATTATTTTTTACTTCAATGTTCAATTTCGAGGAATTAAAGTCAAAACAGTCGTATAAATGCAAAGTGATCATTATAATTTTATGTTATTTTAGAACATAAAATAGAATAGCGTAAGTAAATAACAATTTAATTTCAAGGTAAACCACTAACATTACAGACATGCATGGAGTTTACCTTAAAAGTCGTCACATTGTCAATTTAGCAGTGTACTTTGGGCATAACTTTGTTAATTATTATGTACACCCAATTATACTTATATATTCGTGTTACATAATACGTGGTACATATTGAAAAGTAACCAAAGATAATTAAATCTAGAGTTCAATTTTAATTCTCATTGATTGTTTTATAAACAATTAGCTTTTCGCCCCCAACTTCGCCCGTGGATATTTTCGAACAAAATAAAATATAGTGGTAGCCTTCTATTTGTGAAAGATTTTATAGAATTGGTTCAGTGGTTTGAGATATTACCCCCTACATCATTATTATATATAAGCTAAATTATCAAATTATATTGAACTAGCAATTTATATAAAAAAACTTACGTAAATGTATACCTCAATAGAACCACATAGAACTGGCAACTCTTTAGGTATAGACTCACAAATACCATCAGGTAAAAGAAGAAGACTTGGTCTTCCACTGGATAAAACAGTTTCTTTCAGTATGATATATGTACTCAGAGACTATTCTGGACAAACATCTGTCTAGTGTGTGGCAAATAAGTTGAGCCAGATAGAGTGGTGTGGATGCTCACACAGAGTGCAGTGTAAGCACGTGATAGTTTCTGGCTCAATATATTTGGCAAAAATTTTCAAACTTATAGTTTGACGACATTGAACAGATTGTACAAACCCATGCCTGCGGCCACTGCGGGAAACTCAATGTCATAGTGATAGCAGAGGTAAGTTAGAAGACAGAAGTCTGCATAGCTTCTGTGTGTGGGCAGGAACAAAACTGGATTTTTCCCCATGTTCTGTTTTAACTATAAACAATTTAAAAAATATATAGCTATTAAAAAAAACAACTTTAATATAGTTAAAACATGGTACACTACTTTCGCCTGCTGTTTCACTTGCATGGAAATGGAACAAAGAAAAAGCCTTCAGGACTCCCAAATCTTTTTTACAAAATCAAATGCAAGTGCCTACCCTTATTTCTAGTATGGATTTGGCCGACTAATCAGCCCCAAAATTACCAACTATTCAGTCAATATAAGATCCCCCTTAACAAGTACTGATTAATTGAGAATTTGAGATTTTTTAAGACTGGTTGAGGTTGATTTGCTACAATATTACGTCTGTTAAAGAAGTGACACATCTAGGTCCACCTGTTCTGTTCTATATGGACAAACTGGCAAAAAGTTGATTCTGTTACTGGTGCCTCTGGCCACACCACAAGGCAAGGCACTAAAGGCTGTGAAGGTGTCACTTTAATGGAAAGTAGAACATACCTACAGTAAGTACTGAAGTTTAGTCAAATTTATATCCCATTTCCTGTACCAACATAAAAGTGGCTGAATAGTCAGCTTTACAGAGCTTAACAGACTAGTCGGTATATTCCTACTTATTTCCCTTTAAAATTGTATCTCATCTAATCCATTTCTGAGTTAAAATGTAGTAGTCATTGGCTAAAGGAGGAAGATTATAAGGTATTATTCCAGATTTTAATTACTTTTAAGTAGGTACTTTTTGTAACTACATAATTCAAAATACTACACATCCAGTATATAAGAGAGTTGCAGGTCTACAGGGATTTAAAAAAAGTATAAATTCATGTTTCACATTTTACTCACTTGAAAAACTGCTTTTTCATTAACAAATACCTTTATTTTCATCATTAGTGAGATCTTTAAAAACAAAATTCCCAACCATCTAATTACATACACCTTTTTATCTAACCCAATTTCATTTAGATAATTCAAGATTTCTATTTTTAGTTTTTCCTTAGGTATTCCTGTTTTCACACTTTCCTAGAAAAGGACATGTAGATTAGATACATAGAATGTAGTCAAAACATTATTATTTTGTAAATGTAAATATAGAATACCTACTAGATATTTATCAGTTTTTACTCATAATTTATAGAAGATAAATCAAAGTAAACAAGCTGCATTGATTGAGAAGTTAATGTACACTTCTATTAGCTTCAAGCCTTTTTCTCAAAGAATAGGGTACTTTATTTATATACTTACTTACTTGAATTATTTATTACATATATTTTTTAATATAAGAAAAGTCAACTTACTGAATCAAGAATAGACTCCATATAAACAGAATTCGCAACTAATTCTTTTAGATCATGTGGCGAACAGGGGTTATTCAAGATATAGGCTTCTTGAGGATTCCAGTATTTTGACATAAAGCTGAATTTATCCCCTCGAATTCTACGTGGTTCCATTATATCCACGAAATTTATATTTGTAGACATTATTTACAAAATTAATTCACCAATTTTAAACAAAATTCGTAAAAATCACAATGCCAAGAATTATCTTGGGTTACCATTAGGTTATGTGATGTACCTACGTAGGAATTTATGCCATTTTTTAATTATGTAGGTATGTCTTGTAAGTATTTAATTACACTGTAATAATAAAGTAAGTACATTTACAACGACTTTACATTTAGAAAATTGTATTTGATTTTTTTTATGTGATTGTAAATGTAAAATACTTTTTTTTTTTTTTTTTATTGGATGGCAATTGTACTAAGATAAGTACATTTCTGCCAGTGTCACGTCGTTATTCAGTTACATTTATCTGTCGAAATTTAGTATCGAAACTTTCAGGAATCTGAAATAAATAATACAATACTACTTCTATATTTACAACTAAATTAATTAAAACTATTTACATACACAAAAAAAAATTATTCAACATTAAAATAATATTTAAATTAAATAATTCATGACTAAATACAACTTAAGATAGGAACAATGAAATTGATACATAACTGAAACTAACAAATTATTTAATAAGAATGATAATAAATAAACATAAAGCTTTATTTAAAATATAGATAGACTTATATTTTTATGTTATTATCCGATAAAAATTTAGATATGCATGATATTATGAAAATATTAGAATTCATCATAATATGTAGAAGACTCACTATGTTGATGGGAAACTGAATATTGTTACTTAATAAAGATTTCATAAAATTATCCCGATTATATAATTCACATGAAAAAAAAAGATGGTTAGCATCTCCAATATCCAGCCCACATTCACAAATTGATGAATCTTTGATGTGAATTTTATTGAGATGAACAGGAAGACAGGTATGACCCAAGCGTAATCTACTAATTGAAGATGTTATACTTCTAGAATAATGAATTTTAAAAAACCAGGGTTTAGCAGGAACTTGCTCAACAATCTTTCTATAAAATGTACCCTTAGTCTTAGACATTTCACTCGATAGAAATAAAATCCTAAGTACACCTCTGAAAACTTTATTTATCAAATTTTATGGCTATAATGATGGCTTACAAAAATTAACATGAATATTTTTTTGGTAATTATCTATCGTTTCATTGTAAAATTATTTCTATGTTGTATAAGTTTTTAAATTGCGTTTTATACAAAAAATTTCGCTTACGTTAAATCGCTTACTGTTTCTATCCTGCACGCGTGCGCGCGATTCTAGATAAATGCGTTCTGCTCTTTCATCACTCATTTTCCCATCGACCACTTCCCCTTAATGGACGTAGATGTGTCACTTCTTTAACAGGCGTAAATATCTGTTATTTTTAGAAGTTCGTGCCCTCCGAAGAACGAGGAGTCGACTAAAGCACATATTTTTAAAGAAAATTGGTGCTAAGCATTTTTGTCGCGAGTGTGAATTGAAGCTTTATCATTACTATAGATAATTATAACTTTATTTATTCGGCACATACGAGTACATAATTTAACATTTCATTAAAACTCTTGATCATGTATGGTTTTGACAGCTGATTTTACTAACCTCTGATTATCTTTGACTAGACTTTCTGGAACTAAAGTAGCCCGTGTCCTAAAGTGGTCCGGTATCTTTTTTTTTTTTTTTTTTTTTTTTTTTTTATTGGATGGCAATTGTACTAAGATAAGTACATTTCTGCCAGTGTCACGTCGTTATTCAGTTACATTTATCTGTCGAAATTTAGTATCGAAACTTTCAGGAATCTGAAATAAATAATACAATACTACTTCTATATTTACAACTAAATTAATTAAAACTATTTACATACACAAAAAAAAATTATTCAACATTAAAATAATATTTAAATTAAATAATTCATGACTAAATACAACTTAAGATAGGAACAATGAAATTGATACATAACTGAAACTAACAAATTATTTAATAAGAATGATAATAAATAAACATAAAGCTTTATTTAAAATATAGATAGACTTATATTTTTATGTTATTATCCGATAAAAATTTAGATATGCATGATATTATGAAAATATTAGAATTCATCATAATATGTAGAAGACTCACTATGTTGATGGGAAACTGAATATTGTTACTTAATAAAGATTTCATAAAATTATCCCGATTATATAATTCACATGAAAAAAAAAGATGGTTAGCATCTCCAATATCCAGCCCACATTCACAAATTGATGAATCTTTGATGTGAATTTTATTGAGATGAACAGGAAGACAGGTATGACCCAAGCGTAATCTACTAATTGAAGATGTTATACTTCTAGAATAATGAATTTTAAAAAACCAGGGTTTAGCAGGAACTTGCTCAACAATCTTTCTATAAAATGTACCCTTAGTCTTAGAAGAAATTCTCCATGATTTATTCCAATTTTCAAACAGAGATAATCTAGGTAAATTAATAAGATCATGACAAAAATTTTGAAAAGGAAAAACATCTCCACATGATACTGCCTCTTTGGCTAATTTATCAGCCTTTTCATTTCCATAAATATTAGCATGACCAGGAATCCAAACAATAATTACATTTAAATTTTTATCAATACAATTTTGTAAAGCCGACTTAATATTATATAATATGATATTATGATCTTTTGAATAAAACGGGGATTTACATACTGATTGAATAGAACTTAGTGAATCTGAGAAAATTACTGTAGATTTTAATTTAAATAATAAAATATATTTAATAGCTTCAAGGATACCCAAACATTCTCCTGTATATACTGTTGTTTCTGGAGGATATTTGATTTTTTGGACAATATTCCAATTCTTATGGAAAATTCCAATACCAACACAACCTTTTTCAGTAAGTTTTGAGGCGTCTGTGAAAATATAATGATAGTTGGGCCAATTTGAATCAATAATTGAACAAAATTCTTTATTAGCTTCTAAAGTAGATTTTGTTATTCCTATATTACAAATTACACTTGGAACAAAAATGCATGTATCAAAAGAATGTGTGTATAAAGGGAGATTATTTAATCTAACTATAGGATATTTAATATTTTTAAAATATTGATAACTTTTAACCAAGGAAGGAATCGTTTTATTTGTCCAATAACTATTTGAACCACAATATCTTGTTAATAGTGAAAGTTTAGGAAAAATAGCATGCTTCTTAAATATGGCAATACGAAATAGAAATCTGTCAGATAAATATTGCCTGCGTAAAGCAAGGGGAGGGTCGACAGATTCTAGTTGTAGAGCATTAACTGGGCTGCTTTTCATTGCCCCAAGAATTATTCTAAGAGACTTGGATTGAATAAGATCTAATTTCTTAAGTGAATTTTTATTGGCAGGAATTAAAAGAAAAGAACCATAATCCAAATGGCTCCGAATAATAGCGTTATATAAAATTTTTAAATAATAAGGATGACCACCCCACCAGACTCCACATAATGTTTTTAAAATATTAATATTACGTTCACATTTATTAACAATATAATCTATGTGAGAGGTACCTGACAATTTACTGTCCAATATTAGACCTAAAAATTTATGTTCATTGACAATAGGAATTAAAACATCATCTATAGAAATATTAATTAAAGGAATATTTCGTTTTCTAGAAAATATTAATAAAACACTTTTAGCTGGGGAAATACCCAAACCATGTAATATTAGCCATTGGTTAAGGGACAATAAGGCTTTTTGAATACTATCAGCAGAACTAGACACTACCTTGTTAGCAGAATAAATTAATATGTCATCTGCATACTGAAGTATTCTACAGTGAGGTATAACAGAATAGTGTAAATCATATGTATAAATATTAAATAATAAAGGACTAAGTACCGACCCTTGAGGTAAACCTTTATATATTTTTCTAGAATAATAAACATCATCTTGTAAATTAATTTGAATTGTTCTTTCTAATAACATGTTGATAACAAATGTGACTAATTTTTCAGGAACCTTAAGAGTTCTCATTTTGTTATCTAATAAAGGAATTAAGACATTGTCATATGCAGCGGTTATATCCAAAAATGCTGCCACAGTAGACTCTTCTCTACTAAAAGAAAGTCTTATATCAGTAGTGAATATTGCTAAATTATCCATCACACTTCTACCTTTCCTAAAACCAAATTGGAAAGGTGATAAAATATTATGAAACTCAATGAACCATTCTAAACGATTTTTGACTAAATGTTCAGTAATTTTTGCCAAACAAGATGACATTGCAATAGGACGATATGAGCAAATATCCTCTGGATTTTTAAATGGCTTCAGTATCGGAACTACCTTTTGAATCTTCCAGCTGGCAGGTATATTTCCACTAATAAAAACGCAATTAATAAATGTTAAAAAATATTCTAAAATATCATCATTAAGATTTACAATAAATGAGTATAGAATAGAATCTAATCCAGGAGCTGAATCCTTGACGTGGGATAAAACTATTTTTAATTCATGTATGGAAAAAGGAGAACAAAGTTTGTCAATATGCATAGAAGGAAGATGCGTAGAGAGATGTAATGTAGATATTTCATCTTTATTAGGGACATAGCTAGGACAAAGTTTACATATAAAAGAATTAACTAAATCTATAGGAATATAACTTTTTGATTTGTTATCTAGAGAGTTACGATATCTACGAATATTTTCCCAAACAAGACTTGATGGGACCTTAGGGGAAAGAGAAGAGCAAAATTTATTCCAACCAGCGCGTTTTTTTTTACGTAGCAATTGTCTGGTTTGTGCTTCAACTTTTTTTAATTCTATGTAATTCTCAGGTGTTATTGAAATTTTAAATTGATTTTCAGCCTTACATCTAAGTCGAATAGCTGTTGTACATTCTTCGTCCCACCACGGAGGAGAGGCACGGGAATGAGATGATTTTAAAGGAACACATTTCTTAGCTGTATTTAATAAGTGATCACACAATAACTCAACACAGCAATCAATATTATCCTCTGTAGGATTAGGCAGATTTGGAACAATTTCTAATAAAGTACTATTATAAGATTTCCAATCTGCAGATTTAGTTTTAAATTTTAGGTTTGTTGAAGAGTTTACATTAATTTTAACCTTTCCTGGAAATAAAATTAAAATTGGATAGTGATCACTGCCAAATGAACTATCCAATGTATTCCATGAAAGTAATGAAGTCAATTTTGAAGAACATATGGAAAGATCAACAGCACTAGAGTTTTGAAAAAGGGAACCACGACGAGTTATAGCACCAGAATTTAACAAACACAAATTAAAATCATCCAAAATATCTAGTACCTGATGACCAAAACTGTCAGTCCGGTTACAACCCCATAACCTGTGATGACAATTGAAATCACCAAGCAATATAAATGGAGATGAAAAAGAACTAATAATTTTTCTAATTTCACGAAATATAGTAGATGAAGGATATGGGATATATATACATACATAAATAATGTCCTGAATTTTAACAGCTACTATATTAAGATCTGAATTAATGTGGTTGATGATTATTTGAACAGGAGATAATGATTGATGAATGAGTAGCATACAGCCTCCTCGGCCATCCTGCCTGTCATCTCTGAAGCAAGAAAACCCTGACATCCGAAATTGATAAGTAGATTTTAACCATGTTTCCGAAAATGCTGCTACTAAAATATTATATTTTCTAAAAATGTAAAGAATATCAGAAGATTTATTTACAATGCTTCTACAATTCCATTGAATTATATTAGCCATAATTGTTTTTTTTTTTTTTTTTTTTTTAAATACAAAATTAATATATATATAAAAAATATTTTATAAAATAAATTAAAATATTATAAAATTAAAATATTATTTCTCATGATGAGGACACTTCCCCTGTAGGACCAGAAGAAGAGTATTCAGAAATTAATTTAGAGATAATGGAAATAAATGGGGCAACGTTGGACGGTACATTTGATTTGGATGAAATAAATGACAGAAAGGAAGTTAATAAATTCATTAATACTTCAAAATTTAGGGGTTGAGCAGATAATGCACAACCATTTGAGGAAGTTGAAGGAACATCCCTAACTATATCTGCATGTGCAATTTTGTTATAGCCATGGCGAGGAGAAACAGGAGGATGTTGCTTTTTTAAAACAAATTTTTTGTGCGAAGATGTACGAGGTGCAGTTATCTCTGCATAAGATTTTTTAGATGATGGAAACAATCTTGATGCAGATATGTAAGAAATTGACTTATCTGCCATGGTTTTTTTTATATTTTTTTGTCTAATGAGCTCTGGACAATCTTTATAAGATGCAAAATGACATCCTGAACAATTAATGCATAAGGCATTTTGCTCAGAGACGGAACAAGAAGTACCTGAATGGCTTTCGCCACATTTCAAGCATCGAGGCTTTGAGCGACACTTATCCTTAGTGTGCCCAAACCTACAACACTCAAAAC
The DNA here is from genome assembly GCA_963924495.1 of Nemapogon koenigi. Lineage (NCBI taxonomy): Eukaryota > Metazoa > Arthropoda > Insecta > Lepidoptera > Tineidae > Nemapogon > Nemapogon koenigi. Next base: position 7,265,345 of record OZ004647.1, on the reverse strand, counting down.
ATTGTATTGTTGGGTAAATATATTGAGTTACAGGAATTGAATTATAACAAACAAATATCCTCGAAGGAAGAATTTGCCCATCAAATGTCAGAACAACAGTCTGAGAGGGTTTCCATTCGAAACCACTCTCAGACCTGACTTTGTAATTTAAGCGTCTTACTTTGACTATTTTCCCAACTCCCTCTGGGACGGATACAGAATCGCATATATCTTCAGGAGACCATTCAGTAGGGATGCCCCTTACAACTCCCATTTTGCATACCGAAAACGAAGGTATAAATGCGTGATATTTTTTTAATAAAAGAGGACTTTTCACAAAATTGTTTGCATCCAAATGTGTGGAGAAAGATAGAGAAACTCTGTTTCTTCCTATCTTCTCGACACTACCATTAATTATATTTTTAAAATTACATTTATATAGAAATTTCCCAAAGGAAATGGCACTTAATGAGGTACCACTATTGGCATGATCTTCTATAATTTGTACATGAATGACAAATGGACCTTTATCTTTAGAGGAATATGATTGCCTTAGTTGTGAAGGATTAATGGTTATAGGTGTTTGTGAAAATGATGATGGAATTGTAGATGGGAGGGAAGATGGGACTTGGTCCAAAATATTTAAAGTATGAGGAGTTTGTTGTCCTGCAGGGATAGAGTTTACCTCATCTGATGAGGATGAGTCCTGTGATTGTTTATGTTGTTTTTTCGTTCTTTTTCTTTTATTTGATGAACGAACTTTTGTGCAATATTTATCATCCATATCTATTTGCGATGATATCGATAAATAGGCACCTGGAGAAGGGCATTTAGACCCTCCTCCAGGGTCCTCTGAGTCATCCATATTTTGTACCCTACACTATTAAAATATACAAATTACTTACCAAAAAAATACTTTATGATTATAAAACTATGATTAGGAACTAATTCTACGTGAATAAAAGATCCCTGAAAGTATTATTTTACAGAAATTCCCCGAAAAACCAAAATTCGCGTCTTCAACAAACGACGATTATTCGTTATTCAGTTACATTTATCTGTCGAAATTTAGTATCGAAACTTTCAGGAATCTGAAATAAATAATACAATACTACTTCTATATTTACAACTAAATTAATTAAAACTATTTACATACACAAAAAAAAATTATTCAACATTAAAATAATATTTAAATTAAATAATTCATGACTAAATACAACTTAAGATAGGAACAATGAAATTGATACATAACTGAAACTAACAAATTATTTAATAAGAATGATAATAAATAAACATAAAGCTTTATTTAAAATATAGATAGACTTATATTTTTATGTTATTATCCGATAAAAATTTAGATATGCATGATATTATGAAAATATTAGAATTCATCATAATATGTAGAAGACTCACTATGTTGATGGGAAACTGAATATTGTTACTTAATAAAGATTTCATAAAATTATCCCGATTATATAATTCACATGAAAAAAAAAGATGGTTAGCATCTCCAATATCCAGCCCACATTCACAAATTGATGAATCTTTGATGTGAATTTTATTGAGATGAACAGGAAGACAGGTATGACCCAAGCGTAATCTACTAATTGAAGATGTTATACTTCTAGAATAATGAATTTTAAAAAACCAGGGTTTAGCAGGAACTTGCTCAACAATCTTTCTATAAAATGTACCCTTAGTCTTAGACATTTCACTCGATAGAAATAAAATCCTAAGTACACCTCTGAAAACTTTATTTATCAAATTTTATGGCTATAATGATGGCTTACAAAAATTAACATGAATATTTTTTTGGTAATTATCTATCGTTTCATTGTAAAATTATTTCTATGTTGTATAAGTTTTTAAATTGCGTTTTATACAAAAAATTTCGCTTACGTTAAATCGCTTACTGTTTCTATCCTGCACGCGTGCGCGCGATTCTAGATAAATGCGTTCTGCTCTTTCATCACTCATTTTCCCATCGACCACTTCCCCTTAATGGACGTAGATGTGTCACTTCTTTAACAGGCGTAAATATCTGTTATTTTTAGAAGTTCGTGCCCTCCGAAGAACGAGGAGTCGACTAAAGCACATATTTTTAAAGAAAATTGGTGCTAAGCATTTTTGTTGCGAGTGTGAATTGAAGCTTTATCATTACTATAGATAATTATAACTTTATTTATTCGGCACATACGAGTACATAATTTAACATTTCATTAAAACTCTTGATCATGTATGGTTTTGACAGCTGATTTTACTAACCTCTGATTATCTTTGACTAGACTTTCTGGAACTAAAGTAGCCCGTGTCCTAAAGTGGTCCGGTATCTCACAGAAAATTTTCGGTCCGGCCGCCGTACGATCTATATCACATGCAATTCACTCACCTTGTTATTTTATTTTATTTTTTTATTATTTTATTATTTTTTTTTATATATATTATTATTAATACTTGCTCTGTGTTGTAAACACAAAATATCTCTCTGCAGTGTTGCCAACTCCGAAAATTCCGTGTCCCTAGATTCATTATCAAAAAGTCGCTAACTGGGCATAATATCCAGAATTTCGTTCTAAAAGAAGCCAGTGGCAGTCTAAAAAAAAAGGAAAGCGTATGCGGCGGTTGAGGGGGAAATCAGCCGCTGCTCAACCGGGGACCAAGGTGGAAGGCGCAGCAGTTTGTACTCGCTGCTGCGCCAGCTCTGGGTAAAACCAGAGCGAGATGGGGCCTTACGGCCACCCGGCGGCGGGTCGCGGAAGAATGCTAACGCGTCCCCGTGGCCCGCCGACTAACCGGCGAGATGGAGTACAGTGGGGTTTTAGTGGGTCTCACCCCCGAGGGCGCGGGTATGCATGATGCATTTCCCCACGTAAAAAAAAAAAAAAAAAAAAAAAAAAAAAAAAAAAAAAAAAGGAGAGGGGGCGGGCACGAAGAAAGGAAACTAATTAAATAATGAGAGGGATTCCACGACACGCCTTGGTGGAAAGCGCACGCGCCGCGAAGACGTGTTGGGGAATCCAGTTTAATCCCGTCCGTGCTGTGATGGTTGTGATTAGTCAGTGATTAATAGGACATATCACGGCCGGCGGGAGCATTCTACCTACCGATTATCGGCTTATTGTTACTGTGACGTCTATAATACTTGACATTGGCGGAATCATCAAGACCCTGATGGAGCCATTTTGAAAAAAAATAGAATAGAATAGAAATAATGAGAGGTTTTCAATATGACATTTAAAAAAAAAAAGACGTTTTTTTAACGCCGATCTTAGATTTTACCGTTAACTTTAAAATCTTAAAGTAAATAAAGTTAAAATAAAAAATACGTTGATCTACGAACTTTTCATATGCAATTTTTACAAATTCTACGTTTATTTTAATAATATAAACTTATATAATTTTCTAGACTATCCTACGTCTTTTTCAAAATCCGAGTTGGCAACTCTGCACGGCGTAAACTATGCGGCAGCCGCGAAGCAAAGAACTGTGAACGCTATGCCTTTAGCAATAAGTTCAAAATTCTACCAAAACTATTTCCGCTAAGAAACTGGTTTGTTGTTCACTGTTCTCTTAAAATTAACCATAATGCTATATATACATTAAATTGATATTGTACTGACTGACATAATAAGATGTGACGTGTGACGTCAGAGTCGATCGGAAGTTGCTTGTGTCAATGTATGCGTTTCTATTCAATGAGAGCCAAAGCGTATATAACACTATTAGAGCGATCGAAAATAAAAGATGGCGCATGCGCAATGCAACATTTTCGAAATAAATATTGTAATTTAAACAATAAAAAGGCAATTAAATGTTCGAACAAACGTAATTTATTGAAGAACAAACGTCAATATGTATTTATAGACTGATAATGAGAGAAAATATTAATAATTTTGATTGAGGGGGCTAACCAAACAGTACTTTTTTAATTTTTTTTTTCTAAATAAACAACTAACGAACAAACGATTATTCATAGCGAACAATTAAGAACAAACCATGAACTAACGATTTGCAATAATGAAAATTCAAAAATAATAAAAAAAAAATTCGCGGGGGCCAAGTTTGGTGATCTCCTCAGCGACCCTCAAGAGTTTTTGACATAAGACTGCACTGCATCGCCATCTATTAACAACACAATGAAACTATTTTTGTTTTTTTTATACTGTCAGATTGAAAACCTCTCATTTATACATTGTGTGCAACAACCTAAGATTTTGCAAGACGACGCCCCTACTAGATGTGTTGTTTAGAACAAACAAACGTGTCCCTTTGTCACACACGCACACAACTTTAATTTGCAATTATACACTAGGCATTGACACTATCGATAAAAATTAATATCGATAACATTTTTATGTCATTTGTCATAGTTATTTTGTACTAAACATTTTAGGTAGGAAATAAATGCAAATAGATACATACTTATTTATTATTTATTTGTCAAAATAATAACAAATACTTTAGCGGTAGGTAATAACTATTATTGCTTCTTCAGTAAATCCAGCCTCTGCATCAATACTAGAGTACTATTTTTATAGAGTCCTGGGGTGTGGCCTTTGAGTATTTACCAAAGGAGACGTGAAGGGTATAAATGCCCGAACAATTTTTTCTGCCACTTTTGGCGGGGGGGGGGAAGGTAAACGTCTAGTACTAGCCCCTGTACCACTGTATTTTTCTGTCGTTTTATTGTCGCAACGGATTTTACGTTATATGATGATTATGTTAAAATACAAACATAATAATTATAATTAATGATTGGAAACACTAAGTTTGACGCCCTAGATCGCCTTTCCCGTTTAAAACATCACAATTAACTATTTTCCTAGAGCTCTGTCTCGCGACACAAAACGATACCAACGGAAATCTAAGGTAACTTATTACTGCGCACCTGGTCAGTATAACTGGTCAAAGGGGGAAAAATTGGCGAAAGGGGGAGCCCGTCTATGGCCCCTCCATAGGCTTAGTACTCTATGGGTGTGGCACACATACAATATGTATCAAATTGTTTTCTAATATTATAATTGTATGTTTTTGGTGAATAAAAAATGAAGTGTTAAAGCAAAGGACCTAACTTCAGGGGGCTATTGTCCGGATTTGCTTACATTTCTTTTATCTTTATTAATATATAAATGGTTTTCTTTATTTTTGTACTCTTTAAAACAGACATTTCTTCATCTTGCAAATTATATTTTTTCACTGAATAGTGCAATTTTCTTCGAATCTCGTCTACTTATCTCACGAAGTTTCTTAACGGAAAGTTTTGCTTTTTAATAATATATATCTATCTATTATCATGCCTTTTATCCCAAGAGGGACAGGCAGATACAATCGAATGCTATTTATTACGATTCTGACAAACCTCTTTCGCTTCTTTATATTATTTAAAAAGGTATGCACGTAATTTCCTTTTTTTAGGTGTGTCATCTAGTTTATTTTCTAGGTTTATGCCAGTTGTAGGTGTAGTGCATAATGCTGGGGTTTCTTGAGGGGTGACCTGTAAAGTGGACAATCAATTTAACGTATAGAAAAATATTTTAACCCAAACTATTTAAGTGTAAATTAAAAATTAATGTTTAGATTACTTTGCACCATGAAGTATTCGACGATTTTTTCCTGGTAAATATAGTTGTTCTTCAAAATGTTTGAAGCAAATTGTGCTGTTTTTTTATGATTCTATGAATTCTATTATACCTCAAAGTAATTAATACTTTAAAAGTGAATATTTCTAAACACTTTTTATAAACGCATGAAATCGATATCGATAAAATTCGTATGGCGACTAACAGCACTACGGCCGAAATGGCGTGCGTGAAATCTACATAAATAAAAACAAATAAAACAATTTTAAAATTACTTACTTGTGGTATGACACACCATAATTTGATAAATTAATTGTCCCTCTATGATGTCTACACGTAATAATAGAAAACAGTACGGCAATATTATCAAAGAAAAACAATTTTCACAGTAAAATTTTAGATAGCGTGCAAACGTCAGACGACAATGCAGACTGACGCGTATAGTTGTCTTAGAAGACAACTCTCTGGCACGATCTTATAGTGAGCGGAACACATCTAGTAGAGGCGGGCCACGCATCGTCTTATAAAATCTTAGGCAACAACATACACATAAAAAAACGTTAAATTAAATATATTATTAGAAACAAAAAGAATTCCAATCCCTTTAAAAAATACATGTACCTAAGCTATTCTTCATCATCGTCACTTAATAAATCAAATATTTCTTCGGTTTCATTCTCAACTACATTTGAAGTCGAAGGTTGTTCTTCAACAGTTTTTGTAATAAAAGAATAACTTTTGTTCGTTCCGATGAGTTGCAGCACTTCCGACGGTATTTCAAAAGATGCACAATCTTTGCCTTGTTTTTTCAACTGATCTCTCAGCAGGATCAATGCATTATTAGTTTTTAATGATACCTATATATAACGATAAGTCGTTAGATAAGTCGCTAAATATTTTTTGTCGCTAAAACCTTTTTTTTTCTCGTTATGACTTAAGCAAAAGTCGTCATTTTTAGCGACAAAATCGCTAAATTGGCAACACTGTCTCTCTGTGCAAAACTCAGGTGCAAAATATACCTAACCTAAGTTCATAGCCTAAGTTTCCCCGTCATATATAGTAGTCTGTGGCCTAAGTTATTAAATTAAGTTACTCTATGCCACTATCACAGACTATGTTACTCACTCACAGACACAGGTTGTATAATATGTACATATATAAAACAAATGAATGAGGAACACTCAGAACCGGTAGAGAGTAGTATATTCCTTGCTCAGAACAAAGGAGATTTAGTATATCTTGAAAATATCGACATTATCGGCATCGCATAGCCGATAATATTAAATATCGATATTTTTTAAAATTTCATCTTTACTCAAAACTTTCAGAAGACTGACTGAAAAAAGTGAAAATCTGAAAGAAGAATGAAATCTGCCTAGCCGACGATTCTTGTGAGCCCAAAGTAAAATACAGAGTTTTTTCAAAATTATCACTTTTCTGGGTATCATAGAGTAAGTAACTATAATACCTAAATTAAAATAACGAAATGTGAAAAGCAACATATTTTATTTTCTTAATTGACAATCAAAATATCAAGTCATTACAAGCACATACAAGATCAATCTATGTGGCCAGTCGCCACAGTATTCCCCGCCCATAAAAAAAACTATTTACATTATTACAAGTTAAAACGCACTGTAGGTTTAATCGTACGCCCATAACGTGTAGTAGTAACAGTGGAGTCGAGTTTAGTTGCATTGGAAGGCAAAGTTGGAGTTAGAATGGGAGTATTGGATAACGTAGAAGATGCAGAAGGTGACTGAAAATAAAATGCAGGCTTTAAACGATCCAGAGAAATGACAGCAGTTCTGTTCGGCAGCTTAACAGTATAAAATGTGGGATTACGTTTCAAAACTTTAAAAGGTCCATCAAATGGAGGAGTTAAAGGTTTCCTAACAGCGTCATTTCTAACGAAAACATGGCTACAAGTCTCGAGTTCTTTATTAATAAATGGTTTCCTATTGAATGATTTGAACTAGTAACAGGCGATAGATCCTTAACAATATTTTGCAACCGTCTAACAAAACCATCCAGATCAATTTCTCGCTTAGAAGGCTCAAGAAATTTACCTGGTATACGAATATTTGTACCATAAGTCAAAAACGCCGTACTTAAACCGGAGTCATCTCGTAACTCTGAAAACCAATTTTCGGTATTACCTCGAGCCATTATTGATGCTTTAAGACTTCTGTGCCACCTTTCCAAAACACCATTTGATTCTGGATGATACGCGGTGGTTCTTACTCTATGAACGCCTAGAAAAACAGACAAATGCCTAAACAATTCAGAATTGTCTTCCCTGATCTGAGGTAATAGTAGACGGACAGCCAAAACGAGTGATCCAGTTACGATAGAAAGTTTCCGCTATAACTTTTGCAGTAATTTCTCGGACAGGAACTGCTTCAGGTTATCGAGTGAAACGATCAATCATTGTGACAATGTAACGATTTCCTTCAGATATGGGCAATGGACCCACAATATCAATATGAACATGATCAAACCGCTCTGCTAAATCGAATGAACCGGATGGTGTAATTGTGTAGCGGTGCACCTTTGAACGTTGGCAACTAACACACTCTCTTGCCCACCGAGCCGCATCAATGTTCATTTTTGGCCAAAAGAATTTCTCTGAAATAAGTTTCCTACTAGTTCGAACTCCAGGATGGCTGAGATTGTGAATAGTGCTAAAAATATGTTTTCGGAGACATTCTGGAATAAAAGGCCGCATCTTTCCAGTTGAAGTTTCACAAAATACACTTTTGTCCCCAGAATCGACAACTTTTCCCCAAATTAGATTAGGATGTGAATCTGCTTCTTGTTGATCAGCTAACTCCTGAAAATCAATAGCGGATGGACACGATATACCAGATATACGTGAAAGGGGTCTCCTACAATATCTCTAAAATGTTTTGATATAATTTTAGAATATATAGGTACATAAGATATAACATTACATTCTATAATTATTCATTTGCTATAATTTTTTTTAAACCTAAAATCGATTTCTGTAATTTTCAAAATCACTATTATCAAAATATATAAAATTAAGTTCTATAATTATTCATTTGCTATAATTTTTTTTTACCCTAAAATCGATTTCTGTAATTTTCAAAATCACTATTATAAAAATATATAAAATTACATTCAATAATTATTTATTTGCTATAATTTTTCTTTTGTCTAAAATCGATATCCGTAATTTTCAAAATCACTATTATCAAAATATATAACATTAAATGATCTAATTTATAATTTGCTATAATTTTCGTTTTATCTAAAATTGTTTTCTATAATTTTCAAGATGTCTAAATTATCAAAAGGTACAACATTTAATTATGTAATGATTAATTTGCTATATTTTTTCCAGTTTATTTGCGAAATATTTATTAATACATAAAAATCTTCCTTACTTATTATAAATAATATATATATAGGTAATATATATATAAATATATATATATCCGTTATCAATAAGTGATGGTTGTTTAGGTATTTATGAGTTTCTAGCGCTTCGCCGTCCGCTGCCGCGGAACGCTCGCTTCGCTCGCTCGTCTCGCGCTCTGTTTTAGCACTATTCGAACCACGCTCGTCGCTTCGCTCCTCGCTAACCTATTTTTATTTACAAATTAGGGGAATAGGAATCGAAAATTACTGCAAAAGACATTAACAAAATCTACTGTAAATTTTAATAATAGTACTTATTTAAATTGATTACATTATAGAAAATTATTTTTTATGATTATATATTTGTAAATGTAAATAGAATGAAGTTATACGTTTAATAATATAGTGAGTACACTTATTTTAACAATCCATTAGAGCAAATGATATTATAGATTAATAAATTTATAGAAATTGAATTTATATATTTAGAAAATTATAATAACTGCAATTATAGAAAAGTAACCATTAGTGCAACTGAAATTAGAGATTATAAAAATTATAAGACATGAGATTATATATTTTCAAAATTATAGTAACAGCAATTATAGAAAAGTAGCCATTAGTGCAATTGAAAATAGACATTATAAAAATTATAGGACTTGAAATTATATATTTTGAAAATTATGGCAACTGCAATTATAGAAAACAATACGTTATAGGAATTAATATTATAGATTTAAAAAAATATATCAAACAAATTTATAGATTTTTAAAATTACAGGAGCTAAATTTATAGAAAATGAATATTTATAGCAACTAAAATTATAGCTTCTGAAATTATATATTTTATTTTAGAGCATTTGAGAGGATACCACGTGAAAGAGCATCTGCAACTGGGTTATCTGAAGCGCTAATATTCCTGATATCAGTAGTGAATTGACTAATAAAGTCAAGCTGACGAATGCGCCTTGGAGAAGTATTATCTTTAATGTTATTATGAGAAAACGCAAATTGTAATGGTTTATGATCAGAAAATATTGTGAAATAACGACCTTCTATCATATAACGAAAATGTTTAACTGCCATATATATCGCGAGTAACTCCCGATCATATGTAGAATATTGCTGCTGTGTTTGACTCAGAGCTTTGCTAAAAAATCCGTGTGGATGCCAACATCCATTTTCAAATTATTGCAAAACTGCTCCGACACAAGTGTTCGAAGCATCTGTCATCAATGCGTACGTAGCGCAAGCCGATGGATGAGCAAGTGTAAGAGCGTTTTGTAGACTGACTTTACATTGCTCAAAAGCCTGAATCTCTTTAAGGGGCGGTGGTCAAGGTCATCTTGTATCTGTCAAAAATATGGTAAATCTAAGTTAATCCTGGAAACGTGAGTTTATTTATACAAAATCTCCTCACCCCAAAAGGATTGTTATTATTTGAAATTGGATTCAGCCATATTTTTATTATTCTTGGGTTCTAAAGAGACGTTGTTTTCGATACGCGAAGGCACTGCTCGTATCGAAAACAACGGCTCTTCATGCATTTTGTTCTCTGCTTGAGTCGTGATGCAAACCAGCCGCTAGGCAGGGGCACTAGGGGCTCGGGGCCAATTGAAGACATACTTACACCGGCTCTCGCTAGCTCATCCGCCGCGTCATTTCCACGAGATCCATTGTATGGTTAAGATGTTATTAAAGTTACATACCTTGTTTAGTGATGTATGCCACTCAAGTATGAGACCTGATTTAAACTTATTGTTTACCAGTGCTTGTAGGACAGATTTACTGTCCGACAGTATGCGAATTAGACTGGTTGTTTACTTTCCTCTTAGTTATCGCTAGGCCCGCTAGGCAGATTACCTGGAAAGAGTAAAGATAAATGTAAAGGAGATCCCTACATTTGGGCCATTGTTTTTATCTTCACGAACAGAACCGATAATGTCCACAGTTGTTAGATATAAGATATAGAACTAAAAAATCGTGGTCCAGTATTTTTAGCTCTTGAATTAATAGTTTTCAGATTTTGATTTTGAACACTTATTTCAACATTATTTGTTGCTGGCAATAATTATTTAGCTGTCACTTTCAACTTGACTGACATTGTTTGACTGATTGTTTTGTTTACCTTTTTTAGTAGGTTGTTTTATTAATTATATTTTATCTATTTATATTGAATAACATAAGAAATAACGAGAGAAACAACAAAAACCGACAAAAACAGAAGCTAGCTAGCGAACTGACAACCTGACTGACTGACTGAACTTCCGAGTTAGCATACATTTTGACAGCGACACTTTCGTTTCGGTCGAATGGCCTTGAACAGGCCAAAACGTTCATGTCCAACAAGGACCGGCCAGAGATAGCCCGGGGCCGAGAGGTCCGGCCCAACAATGTGCGTGCAAATTTGCTATGCCGGGCAAAGACAAGTACACAGAATTTGCCCGCACATTGTTGGGCCGGACATTCTCGGACCGGGTATGTCCTGCACAAGAATGCCGAGCAATTTGCTTGGCCGGACAAAGACAAGTACACGGAATTTGCCCGCACATTGTTGGGCCGGACCTCTCGGCCCCGGGCTATCTCTGGCCGGTCCTTGTTGGACATGAACGTTTTGGCCTGTTCAAGGCCATTCGACCGAAACGAAAGTGTCGCTGTCAAAATCTGTGCTAACTCCCCTGGTTGACGATGGCTGACTTAAGTAGATACGTTCCGAAGCGTAAACATTTTATATTAGTGTTCTAGTGTTTAAAACATATAAGTAAAAATACGTGTAAAATACGGCCGCTAAAAATATAAGATTAATTTATTTTGGTTCGCCCATTTGTGACCTTTATTAATATATATATTTCATGTCGGCACTCGGTTGGTGCCAGACATTGCCCGACACTAGCCCAACTATGTATGGGAATATGTTGATCTCCTTTGCTGCATCAAAAAGCAATGGCTCAATTTATTTGGTGCGGGTTATAATGGGTTTATTTTGTGGAATGTGAAACAAATATGTTTGAGTCAGAATATCGATATCGATAAACTGTACAATATGCAAAGTACATCACTATTTTTCAGCAATATGCTGTTCGTTTAATATGAAATTTATAAAGAATGCGTGTAGCCGCGCATGCGTCTTACCATCTTCACCTCACAGAGCAAGTAAAAGACTTCACCTGACCAGTCAGGGAGTAACATATGCTCCGTCGCCGTATCCGGGACAGGGAGATAAAAAGATGGACGATAGTGTGTACCTACTATTTTATTCTTTGTTATTTTAATACAGTTTATTAGAGTAAAAGTGTCATTTTATTTATAAACATAACACAGGAACAGCGCTAGCTAGTCGGGCAATAAAGGTAGGGTATGCCTAATGATAATAATGATAAATATGCATTCTTCTTCATTTGTATAGCCTCCCTTACTTCATTATTCCACCACGGATCTCCTCTCACACCACCAATCTTCACAACTCCACAAGTAGGTTGTGCTGCTTCTTTTTTTTTAGATCAGAAGAGATATATGTAGAATCTTTATTAATTAAATATGGCATGGAGAATTGTAATCCAGTAGCAACTCCATTAGAGTCAAATATCAAACTTATAAAAAAGGCAAGAAAAGAAAAGATTATTCCCATTATGAAATAATACGCTTATTGATGTATTTAGCCTTATGTACAGTTACCTGAGCCAATTTAATACTTGTTAGAATAAACAACACATAGCTGCTGCAAAAAGGGTAAAGGTCCTGCTGATTTTTATTTAAATGTTACAAAAAAACAACTGAGAGAAAAAAAACGCGAATAAAAAAAAATTAAAGAAAAATTAAAAAAAACTGCTTTGGATAGGATTTGAACCTAGTGCATCTTACGCTGCAACCCATACTTTTAGCCTTTAGACCACCGTCGATACAAAAATTGACAACTTCGTGTCAATAGCAACCATTGCTAAGGCTTTTCTCTGATACATAATTTTCAGCCGTAAAGAGAGACAAATTACTGAATTTCTGAAAAACTACTGAACCGATTTTCGTCATATGTTGGTGAGATAATGTCGAGAAAAAAATAATTCGTCAAAATCGGTGGTACATATTTCATCGAGATACTGATAATTGACTTAAAAAGTCAGTTTTTTCAAAATTACTGAAAAACTAATGAACCAATTTTTATGAGATAAAAATGGGACCAATCCGGAAGAATTATCTGTCGATTAAAAAAGAAATCATCAAAATCGGTTCATAAACGACGAAGTTATCCGGCGAACACACATAAAAAATATATATATATATACGGTCGAATTGAGTAACGTCTTTTTTTTTGAAGTCGTTAAAAAAATAGGTATACCTACTCATATGACATATTATGGGTAGTTCTTATTATGAAGGAATAAAACAAAACGAAGGTATTAATTATGCAAAATATTACTATAGCCGTTTTAAATTTTTCGAGGACGTGCAAGTTATATATGGTGCAGGAAAATGAAAACTTTAAACATGTATAAAAATGCATAGATAATATGTGACGTGTATATAAGTATACACATACAATAGATATTTTATACATCGACTGAAATAACCAGGAAAGTGAGATTATTAAAACAACTTTTTATAATTTTATTGTTTATTTAGAAACAATGAACCACAAAATGTAAACAGTAAAATACTAGGAATCATCAGAGTTTTAAACAAGTCTTTCTATCATAATAATATGATGCTTATAATCAAGAAACTTAATGTATTCAATGAATACGTATACTTAAGTACAAAAATAAACAGCAGTCTGTTTCGAGGTAGAAACTTTAAAGAATAGGTAGGTACTTAATTATTAGTATGGCATCTAATTCACAATAAAACTTTTATAATAAAATCAGTCACAAATTCTCGAAATGGGTTAGTTTAAGTTTGCATTGCATATATAGTCTTAATCCGGTAAACAATGTGGCTAAGTGAACGTTACAAAATCCGTTTTGATACAGTTTATTTGCGCCTATTGATGACATATGACGCATTGGATCCCATCTTGGCCTGATCTTTTTTATATAAAGATCCACAAATATTTATAAATAATCATATTGTGATCATTATAGAAATCCATGACCGAAGTGTAAAAATAATTAAAAACGTATTTCGTTAAAAGGCGTACAAGTGGAGTTGAACAACTTTTCGTATCTCTGTCATTTTAAACAATACATACATTTTAGACAATAAAAGTATCGGGAATGGAATATTTCCATTGTTCCTGGCAAAATAAACTCCTTGGTTTTATTAATCGAATACCATTTATTTATTTAAAAAAAAGAAACGCGGTCACAAGGTCTTGTCGAACTTGTAAAGTCGGTGTGTAAATGGAATTGACTCGAGAAAATTCAAGAGCAATGATTTATTATGACTTTCGAAGTGGTTTAACACAAAAACAGACAAAACTGTGTTGATCGGATGCTTTCTGCATTTGGTGATGAAGCCCCATCTAAAACCACAATTTATCGCTGGTTTGCGTAATTTCAACGTGGACGTGTCAAGCTCTGTGACGATCCCCGTCAATCAAGGTCGCCCAAAAACTGCAGTCACTCGAGATAACGTTGATGCCGTGCGTAAGCTGATTGAGGAAGATCGACATGTGACATATCCCGAAATTCAGGCAGCTTTAGATATTGCCATGAGTCAAATACAAATAATCTTGCATGAACAATTAGGTGTAAAAAAGTTGTTTCCCGATGGATCCCGCATTCACTCTGTGAGGAGCAAAAAGCGGCTCGCGTTACTTGGTGCATCGAGAGATTCCACGAAGGATCTTGAAGGAATGCTGTATACAGCTTCGTATCAGGTGACGAATCCTGGATATACGCATACGAACCCGAAACAAAAACGAGTCACAAGTTTGGGTGTTCGAAAATGAGTTGAAGCCAACAAAAGCGTCCATTAGCAGTAGTCCGGTTGTTCGTCCGGTTGACCGAACTACTGAAACTTTTCAGTAGCGATAGTTCGGTTGTGACAAAGCACCGAACTATCGATACCATTTCGGTTAATAATGTAAACAAAATATATGTACAAACTTTTTTATATTTTAAAAAGAACACGAAAAAAGAGCGACTTTGTACAAGAATATCTCTGTCGAAATTTCCCCACAAGTTAATTGTAATTGTGCATCTCTAATAAAATCGTCTTTCTCAACATACTTCTTGCTTCTTTTTGGCAATGTCTTCTTCCCAAATTTTTTTGTACTGGTCGACTTTGAAATTTGCAAGAGTAATATCATCCTTCAAAATGTGTAAAATTTGTACCATGGTTGGATTTTTTTTAATTAGCCCGTTTATTTTGAAATTCCATGCTTCCACAACATTTGTTGTCCGATGGCGTTCGGAAAAGACTGACCATACGTTAATAAAGTCCGGCCTCATCCAAAACTTTTCAAAATATTTTATAAAAGTTGTTCGTTCACGGAGCGTTGCAAAAAAAATGGTGGTTTGAGGGACATAGAACGGTCAATGCAGAATGGTATGCTAGCATTTGTTTGCCGCAGGTCGTCTCTGAACTCCGTAAAGAGAACTGCAACCCCCGCATCATCCTCCATCACGACAATGCGAGTTCTCATACCGCCCACAGAACAAAAAAGTTTTTGGAGCAAGAAAATATTGAATTATTAGACCATCCGCCGTACACGGTACAGCCCCCCTGACCTAAGCCCGAATGATTTTTATACTTTTCCCAAAATTAAGAACAAATTGCGTGGTCAACGATTTTCGTCACATGAAGAAGCGTAGACGCATGGTAGACGCCTACAAAACGGCCATTTTGAATACCCAACTTCAGAATGGAATGAATGCTTTAATAATTGGTTCCATCGAATGGAAAAATGTGTCAAGTTTCAAGGAGAATACCTACTTCGAAAAACAATAAATAACTTTTCCACTAATAATGTTCCTTTATTGTAGACGACACTACCAGCCACACTACCGGTAGTGTCGTTGACAATGAACGACACTACCGCGGTTTCTGTACAGTTGCAAACAATATAAATATGTAAAGCGAAATACATTAAAACCTACTTTTATTTTGCTTTATTTTGCAAAAAAAAATAGATCTGCGGCTGCGGACCGTTAACTTCATCTCCATCTTTTGTATTTTTCAGGCTTAAAACCTTTTTTGATACCGACCTATTCCAACCTTTGAGTATTTAGACATTTCGACACGTATCACAGTTGATACTGTTTTATTTTTCTTTAAAAAATAATTGTAAACGTCGTATACATCAGCTTAAAAATACATTGTTTACGCAATTACTTTAATTAGGTATTAGTCATTGATATTGATAGTGCATTTAATAATCATAATTGTGTACGGAAATAATAAACTGATAAACCATATCACTTCCTTGATTCCCGAAATTTTCAGTGTCGCCCTCGTATCGTCACGTTTCTTCGAAAGAGATTTATTTTGTTTATTATCAATAGCATAAAATCTAAAAGGGTAGGTACAATTTGAGTTATATCATTTCTCACTAGAGAGAGGCATAGAAATTATAACCGCACAAATAAATTTGTCTAAAGATAGCATAATATCTTGTTGGGGGAATAATACAAATTACTATCGTTATTATTTTATTTATATTTCACACTGTTTCTTCTTCTACTTCTTTGTATTTTGTTTGGCCTCCCCCGCGGTGTCAAATTGACACGTTTTGCGCCAATATCCGTAGAATTGAGAAACATGTTAGAGAATGAATGACCACTGTTTCGTAGTTTTAATCTTATTTAATATTTTACACACATGTTTTAATTTGTTAGTTTTAAATCTGACAATCTGACCACGGACTATAATGTATATATATTTTACTTTTATTTTATATTAAGACTTGAGCAATTATCTCAACTAATATACCATCTTTAACTAGACTAGTTTTCCACAATATATAGGTTTTCATATATACTCTTCTTTATAATATTCTGTGACGGTAACCATCTAAGCTATGCTACTTTAGGATTTCCTTGGAGGTTTGATGCTCAATGCTTTTTGTGAAATATGCTTCATCACCATTTTCAAGTAGTCCACATTATCAGATTGCGTTGTTATCATACGTTCACAAAAAAATCGAATCCAGTGTAAGTTTTGAGGTGCACACTTAATAAGTACGACATTTTGTAATCCAACATAAGACACGGTGAATTACCGATACTAATAACCTTTGCTTTAGCCCGCGTTATTGCCACGTTGAATCTCTGTAAATGAAAAATTAGTAAATGAGCTAAATATATGTGATATTGTCAGTAGGTAGGTATATTATAAATGCGTTAGCTTTCTACCCCGGCTTCACCCGTGGGCACTGTCGTAATGGGAAATAACCCTTTCATTCTATACAAAAATATAGATAGGTAGATATGTCTGACGACCTAATAATTTTATATTCTTTTACAAATACCTACATTTCTTTAATATTTTCACCTGTGCCCAAGAAAGTATGAAAGGGTATCGGTGGTTCTAAATCTAAAGATAAGCCCAGTTATATGAACAGTTATATAATGACATACTTCCTTTTATACTGTATAGTGATATATACAATAACATACCTACCTGTCGTTGGTAAGGAGTTACGACGCCAATATCTTGAGGTCGCGCTCCGTGGTTATGTATCAGCGCCTTTATGTACCTACTGTTGAACAACTTCGATTTCCATGTCATTGTAAACACTGAAACATTTACAATTTATGTATAACGTCCACTTTTGTTCCGTTGCAGATTGGATTTTCCCTATTCTTAGCCGTATTAATAGATTTGTTATTTGTTTACATTTATTTCTTAAAATATTTAAATTGTTAATTAAGTAAATTTTTATTTATTGGTAAAGAAGTCAAAGGGTACAGGATAATATTATTAGTACCTATACTTTTAACCTAATATAAAAACCTTAAAACTAATCTAAACATAACAATTAAAAATAACTAGAATTTCCACTAGAACTTAAAAAAAAATTAACAAAAAATAATTAAAAAAAACCGGCCAAGTGCGAGTCGGACTCTATAAAAACGGTACAAAAAAAATCACGTTTGTTGTATGGGAGCCCCCTTAAATATTTATTTTATTCTGTTTTTTAGTATATGTTGTTATAGCGGCAACAGAAATACATCATCTGTAAAAATTCCAACTATCTAACTATCACGGTTTATGAGATACAGTCTGGTGACAGACAAACAGACAGACAGACAGACGGACGGACAGCGGAGCCTTAGTAATAGGGTTTCCGTTTTTTACCCTTTGGGTACGGAACCCTAAAAAGAGTTATGTCATGAAAAATATACCTTCTAAATATTCGCCTTGTGGCATGGTGCCCTAGATGCTGGCGGCATTACTTCGCTGCACGGCTATATATGACGTCGGAAATATCTTGGCACCTCAAAAGAATGCGTCCTAGCAGCGGCACACTACTTACGTCAAAAAAAAAATGATTAATATAATTAAAATTAGTCGATTTATTGTTTACTTTTTTTTATTTAAAAAAATTAAATAAACCTCTTAATTTTAATATAAAGGGGGAAGCGCATTGTTTCGAGGTGCCTAGACGGGTAGGTAGTACCTACTGATTCTTTGTGCGAAGTAAACACCAGAGGCGAGAATTAACCTTTTCGTAATATGGAATTTTAATAATTTAGTATCGAACGACCAGGGCACCATTGTTTCTACTGCAAACGCCGTGAATTCATGATCCTCAACCATTGATGAGTGTGAAGTTGCGCCAGAATCTATAATACCTACATTCTTCATGTATTTCAGATGCTGTCGTGGTACCTAGTTAAAAATGACACTCTTGAACTTACTTTTGTTTTTGAAATAACATTGCAAAACATCTTACAAATTTTACACATATACTCTTCCTAAAATAACAGTTATTTTCTTCATGATTATTCTTTTTACATATATTACAAAATAATGTTCCCTTATTTATTTTATAGGGCTCTTTTTTATTGCACATGAAACACCTTCTATTGACCAGAAAGAATATTCCTTCTTTATTTTGTCTTCTCCGCGTATATCGCGGTGACGTTAAATTGTTTAATGTTTGATGTGATGACTCCCATGCTGTAGTAAAGTTTTTAAATTATTTCTTTGGGAAGGATAGATAACAACTTGGATATGATCATATTGTCATATATTTTCTCATCCAACACTTTCAATTGGAATGCAATATTATCCAAGTTACATATTATATTTTGTTGTACAAAAATGTTGAAGTAATTGATATCTTATTTGTCATGTCATGACATCGTGTCTCAAATATTGAACGAACACATTTCCCATGTACTTTCACAGTTAATGTATGTTAAATATTTATGATTGTAGTCATAATTATTTTCTGCGCTTTAGCATCTTTAGGAAACTTTCAACGAACACCAATGGCTGGTTCTCCTCGTGGACATGAAGAAGTATATCATACAATCCGTAGTTTTTGAATAAGTAATACCTAAGTATATTTATTTGAAATTTCCAAAGAGGGAATGATTTTTCATCAATAAATTTATGTATTGATTCTTTTTCTTCATAACAATCCATGATGGCGATTGGCGTCGTTTCAGTTCGATGATAGTAATCGGTTATTATTCGTTTAATGTTTAATCCAACGCCTCTTTTCTCATTCGTTTAACCTCTTGTTGGGGGAAAAATATAAATTATTATCGTTATTATTTTAATATATTTCACCCTGTTTCTTGGTTTTAATCTTATTTAAATTGATGATTTTTCTTTTAGCATTTTTTGGCTGGTTCTCCTCGTGGACTACATGAACTAGGTATGTCATACAACCCGTAGCTTTTAAATAATATATTTATTTAAAATTTCCAAAGAAGAAATGATTTTTCATCAATCAATTTCTGTATTAATTATTTTTCTTCATAACAATCCATGATGGCGAATGGCGTCGTTTTAGTTTGGTGATGGTAATCGGTTATTATTCGTTTAATCCTGACTTTAGTTTTATATCTGACAATCTGACCACAGACTCCTTAAGACTATAATGTATGTTTTACCTACTTTTAATTTTATATTAAGGCTTGGGAAATTATCTCAACACAATATACCATCTTTAACTATACTAGTTTTTCACAATATATTGGTTTTCATATATGTACTCTTTATAATATTTTAGGAATTCCTTAATGCTTTTTGTGAAATATGTTTCATCACCATTTTCAAGTAGGCCAGATCATCAGATTGCGGTGGTCCCATACGTTCACTGAAATCAAACCCAGCGTAAGTTCTGAGGTGTACGCTCTTAATAATGAATACACGCCATTTTAAATCGAACATGAGGCAAAGTGGATTACCAATTATGATAACCTTGGCCTTCGCCCTCGTGATGGCCACGTTGAATCTCTGTAAAAGAAAAAATAGTAAATCAGCTATGTGATATGTCAATAGGTAGGTCTATTATAAGTGCGCTAGCTTTCTACCCCGGCTTCACCAGTGGACATTTTCGTAATGGGAAATATAGCAACCCTTTCATTCTAGATACAAATATGGATATTTCTGACGAAACCCTAAGTTTATTTTAACAAAACATAGTCTATTTGCAACTAGAATGATGTAACTTGTAACAGTGAAATAATTATTCAAATCCGTTTAGTAGTTTCAGAGTTTTCTTCCAAAGTACTGGTTTTAGACTAGCGACCCGTCCCCGGTTTCGCACGGGTACCTATCATATCAAAATCTTTAATAAATCTTAAAACAATTTTGAATTCCTATTCAATACGTATTTAAATTATAAATACAATTGTTACAATTTACATATTAAAGATAGATAAAATACATGCTACCGCTGACTTTTTTGTATATCATTTTATTGTACACTATTATTTTCTACATGATTTTGTTATATCTCTGCTGGTGGGTCAGACTTAAGCCGGGGTCCCACGGTCCATTAACTGACGGACTGCTTTTCGCGGCCTGTTTCAAGCAGTTCCCAATATGGCAAATAATACAACTCATATGCTAAGCGACGTCTCGCCTTTGAACTTACCGAGTCCCGACGGTTAGGACGGACGACGACGGGCCATCTCAGGCCCGTTTTTTACCAGACCGACGGGCCGTGGGACCCCAGCTTTAGACAGCATACGCCACGAAAACACTATAATACTGTTAATACTCAACTCCTAAACGTGATGGTCCATGTTTTATACTCGTAAACCTTCCTCGTGAACCTATTTAATCGTGAAAACAGCAACAACATCTGTTCAGTAGTTTTTGCGTGTAACAGAGAGACGAACGCGGCGAGTGACGTTGTTTTATAATATATAGTGATATACCTTATCGTCAACCAAGAATCCAAGTTGATACATAGCGTCGTAAGAGAATAGGGCCGAGTTAGCACGGACGGTTGATACCAGTATAACTCTTTTCTCCTTCCCTTGAAACGCTTCCACAGTTCCGACTTCCAGGAGGGTACCTAAGTTATTGCTGTCAAGCCACTGTTTTACTCTGTACACCTGGAAAGAGAATAGTAGATTGTTAACAAAGTGAAGTGGCCGGTTACCAATGAGCGTGGAATTGAGAAGCGAGGGCTTTAAAACACACGAGTTAGGAATCGCACGTTCTCCCGAGTGAATCAGTGCTTTGTACCTATACCAAAGTTTAGCTAGCGCGAAGTTTTCTTTTTTTAGAACATAATCTACAGAAAAAGTACCTTACTACATAAAAAGTATCTTCGGATGTCATTAAAAAGGTAGTAGATATGTAGTTCCGTTAGTAGGTAATGGAATTTTATACAATTTTACCGCCAGCATATTTGGATAACAGTAATTACGTACTTTCTGCTCCGTTTTTACGTAAATAAATATGTATTATAAATTGATCCCCGTTTACATTTATAGGTATTATGTTACTTACTCTCTCTGTCGTTGGGCCGCGGTAATATTTAAAGTCCCTATCTCATTCAGTTTAGAAGCTAGAGGCCTGTGACAGACGGACAGACATCGTTGACACAAATCAGTAAACATTTTAAGAATGGTGGTACCTACTTCCTTTGACGGGGACCGCCGCTTTTTACCTACCACTATTAATAAATAAGAAAATTGAAAAGTAAACGGGGACTTTTGGGCCCAGGTGATTTGAGTTGTAACAGGTTGAAATATATTTCATATGTAGTAAATTGACCAATTTACAATGTAGGAAACTAGAAAAATGAAAATAAGTATAACTAGCGATTAATCGATTCATGTTAATGATTGACTCGCTTCAAGTGATGAAACTGTATGAAAGATAGTAACAGATGCAAAACAATGATTTACACTCGTATTGGATATCTCTAATTACTTTTTGGTTGATGAGAAGAAGCTATAGTTCTTATTTATTTATTTATTTTCTCTAAATTATCAGTAATAATTTTATATTATGCCCTCTTTACAAATACATTACTTTTATCTTTTCACCTGGGCCCAAGAATGTATGAAAGGGTATCGGTGGTTTTAAAGATTAGCCAGTTATATGGACAGTTATATAATGACATACTTCCTTTTTAACCGAACTTCAAAAAAGGAGGAGGTTTACAATTCGTCGGAATCTTTTTTATGTATGTTCCCCGATTACTTGAATTAAGCCTGGACCGATTTGGAAAATAAAAATTTTTTGAAAGGGTATACCTACTTTCCAGGTGGTCCCATGGTCATCAGGTCAGGATCTGATGATGGGATCCTAGAGAAATCAAGAACTCTTCAAATTTAATAGGCACAATTTAAGCGATTTGGGTATTTTTTTATAGTGATTTGCTTTTGGAAAACACATTTTGGTTTTGAAGGCGGTTTTTTTTCCTTCATCAGAAGTGGTTACCTATATACAATAACATACCTGTCGTTGGTAAGGAGTTACGACGCCAATATCTTGAGGTCGCACTCCGTGGTCATGTATCAGCGCCTTTATGTACTGTTGAACAACTTCGATTTCCATGTCATTGTAAAAACTGAAACATTTACAACAATTATGAAACAACAATTTAGGTATAACGTCCACCTTTGTCCCGTTGCAGAATGGATTTTAAGGCGAAGCGATTCGTGTGTGGAATTTGATTTGAGAAAAAAATCTGTAAGTATTATTTGACGGTTTTGACAGAAAACGATGATTTTTATCAAAAATGTGTTTATTTAATTCAGTATTACCTAATTGTCTAATTTATTTCGATGATTTATTTTTATTACCTACTTAAAAGGGAAAATATAACACTTTTTAAAAAAGTATGCCGACTTCAAAAATTTCTGAAAAGCAAAAAATAATTATCTTTAACAAATCTTCTTTAGAATCTAAGTACATATTTAATTTTTGAAATCGACATATTTTTAAAAATTTAATAACTTCTTAACTTATTTGGCCCGAGTATTACCTTGGTGATCTGCCATCACTCTGTTCCTGTGAGCATACACCATGGAACACAAGCGCTCGGCTTTCTTGTTGTTGGCCCAGTATGTCGACGTAGCTCAATGGGTCATCGGGGGCCATGGCCTGCAAACATTAATTTAATAAGAAACATTTGGTAAGTATAAAAATTCTAGGTCCAGTGGGGTTCAAATGCCATAAAAAATGTTAAAGATTAATGATGATGGATGGATGATGAAGGAGACGTCCTCTGTTGACAAAAGGGCTAAGGGTCCTTGCTCAATGAAATATAATCGCAAGTCAGCGGGAAAATGCAGCTACTATTCCTCGCGAACCTGGTTTCTTTAGTTTAGATTTCATTTTAAGTTTTTTTTAATTGTTGCATGAAATAATTGTAATAGGCAATATTTCACTTAATTTAGCTCCTATTTAATACACTTAAGTGATAGGACAACTTTTAGCACCCTCAGTGTGATGAACTATTTCTGATTGAACCCTATACAAATATATATTATTATGAAGGATAATTAAGAGTCTAATTTTGTCATTGACAATTCTCACTACTTTATACCTAATGTATCTAATAATTTTAAACTGAATAAAACCAAGTATTCTGTATTGGTTTTATCTTTTCTTGTATCACTCAGCGCCAATTTTTTTTCATACACTTGTTAATACGGTGTGTTTCAAAAAATATATACCTACAGTGCCCATTCTTTCAAAGCTATAGATACGTATCTCTAATACGCACGCTTTCATACTTCTATCTATATGGAGAAATAGTAGCTCTGGCCTGGGCAAATGTTATGGTATATATTTGGGTTTGGGGCATTACTTTAGAAAATATGAATGAATGTGATTATAAAACAAATATGATATATCTATATATCATCAAGCTTTTCATACCAAGAGGGGTCGGCAGATACAATCTAATGCCATTTGCTACGATCCCGACATGCACTTCAATTTTATTTAATATATATAATAAAATTACCCTCAATTGTCCAAGGTAGAAGAGATCGTTTGGTATTTCTAATATATCTGGGTGAGACCTGAAGTTATTTCTCAATAGAGACATATAGTTGATGTCAATTTGTTTTATGTTGTACATGCTCACATCATTCTCTAAGCGCTCCATTAATGATGTACCTGGAATTAATTAAACTGGTCAAATGCGAGTCAGATATTCCAAAAGTTCCGAATTTATTGAATTGAATTTCTGGTCTGTGGTCAACAAAAATAAAATCAGAAGAGTCAATTCTCTAATTTCACAACGCAAACTTTTGAAGAGCTCTTTCTCATACAAACAACAACAAAAGAACTTGCGCTGTGGCTAGAGACACCGGTAACAGTGTCCACTTTTTGCTAGTTGTCCATATTGAATAGAACAGGTGGAAAGCCCGTTGCTGCAGTTAATGGACCTAGTGTGACACTTCTTTAACAGACGTCAATGTCTGTTGTCTGTTATATTTTTAGAAGATGTGCCCTCACATAAAATATTCTTAAAGAAAATTGGTGCTTAGCATTTTTGGCACCAGTGGGAATTGAATCCGGTATTTTCTAACACTATTCTTAAAGAAAATTGGTGCTTAGCATTTTTGGCACCAGTGGGAATTGAATCCGGTATTTTCTAACACTAAATATAAATTAGAATAAAGAGTAGAGGTTGCGGGAGTGGATACTTATTCGCAATTTTTTTTCCTTACAGCTCCCTAAACCGTGTTACGGTTCCAGGGTACCCAGCGGAAGATCAAGTCTCCCTCGTTTAGCCGATGGTATTTGTGAGGCTATACCTACCTACCTAACGAGTGGCAGTTCTGTTGAGGTATATTTAGATGGAAAAGCCTCAAAGTGTGGTTTGTCGGATTATGTACATAAGTTTTTGATTAAAAAACCCATTGGTACATGGCCGGGATCCGGGATCGAACTAGTGGTCTCCCTTGGTAATACCAGACGTCTTAACTTAACCACTCGGCCACCGACGCACCTAATCGCAATATTTTAACGATATTTTCCCTAAAAACCATCTTACCAAGTCCAAGACGTCTAGCATCATTAGATATAACAACAGGTCCCATTTGAAAAGGGTCGCCAGCCAATACAAGTTGTCCGTCAACTTTCAGTAACCCAGTAATGGGAATCAGGCAGGCCGGTTCGGATGCCTGAGATGCTTCGTCAATAAATAAATTCGTAATTGTACGAACATTGTTTGGTCTGAAAAAATGTTGTTATAATTATAGTGCTTGGCGGTGATCCACGGGGCAGCGGGACAAGGAATATATTGAATCTTGGACAAATAAAAATAAAATATTGGGCCCATTCTACTGATATTTTTTTTACTTAGATATTGCTTTTTTATAACTTCACAGATTGCCTTTACCTTATCTTGATCTGAACTATCTATCATCACGCCTTTTATCCCAAGAGGAGTAGGCTGAGACAATCGAATGCCACTTGCTACGATCCTGACATACCTCTTTCGATTCTTTTATATTCATTCATATAAACATATAAAAATATATTGCCTTACCTTAATAATGGAGCCAGAACGAATTTCTGAAGCTACATAAATACCTAAGTGGCAATGTTTGGATTGAAAAGCCTCTAGTGGTTTGTGTGATTTATGTAAGTAAGTACATCAGTTTTTAATTAAAAAACACATTGCCGCTGTGGGATACGAAACGTGGTCTGCACTCTCTCATTCCAACGCACCTTCTGATATCAAAATTATCCATATATTCCACTAAAAATCACACATTTTCTTGCAAAGACACATTTTGTTTCTAATGGTTGCCACCAGTGGCGCTCTCGGTAGAGAGTAGTATATTCCTTGCGCCAAACCGTCTTATTTCCTTTGGTCCAGTCAATGCCGGCTCCAGAATGTCATATTTTGTCATAACTATAATTTATTTGTTAGTAGGTACTACCGCTAGTACTCATTATTCTATTTGGTAGGTACATATCAGCGATAATTTATTTTTTTATCAACGCAGGTACCTAAATAAAACCAATGAATTTTTCCCTACGTTATTTATATTGCTTACCTTCCGAATTTGGCCGCATGAATCAGAGTAGTAACAACAATACTATATTGTGAGAATCTGTCTATAGTGATGTAATTGTATGTATTGGAGCATTGGCCGTTGGAATATGGACGAAGACATAATGGCATAGTTTCCCTGAAAAATTAAATTATAATTATACCGATTAGGTACTTACATTGCAGTGTTTAAGGTCGTTTTCATTTATTTCAATTCATTTTGATACTATTAAATTAATATTTGTTTTCAAAAAATCTTTTTGCATTTGATAACCCAATTCTTCTCTAACATCACTCTACCTACCCAAGGGGGTGAATTGTATTCCTAATACAACGCGTACGAAGTAGCGGGCAATCGGGCCGGCTTCGACAGGGAAAATTTGTAAAATGTAAGAACCTCTATATTTTTCTGACTGTTCAGGTTAAAAACTAAGAAAATCTACTACTTATTTATATTATTGATATCTAGAGACCCATCACTACATACATATTATAAAACAAAGTCCCTTGTCGTATCTATGGGCTAATATGTTTATAACTAGTAAACGGATTTTGATGAGATTTTCACTATTATTATTTGCATTTCATGAGGAATGTATGTGAACTCAAAACTAGAGTAGAATAAATAAAATCTTACCAAACTCTGGAATGAGAGTTAGCTCTAATAAGGAATTTGTTGTTATTTGGGAAGAAGTGATGGTAACCAATGAGCATTTCAGCCACGTGGTCTGCTGCCGTGTTAGAGTCAGTGCATATGAGGATGCGGGAGTGCGGATAGCGATTGAGTACCTGAAAAACAAAAATGTACAGTAATTGGGTGCAAAAGGTAACGAGAACACAAATTGACACGTGGCGTTGGTGAAGGTTACTATTATAATGTACATACGTCATTATGCATAATTATATAAAAAAATAAATCAAATAAGAATTAAAATGAATCTAGAATAATACTTTAGTATGTAAGTACCTACGTACTGTTTTATAATAAGTATAAAATCATTTTTTATGTTGTATTCATATAAACGTAGATAATAATATGCATTTACAAAAAAATGTGAGTAGAAAAGCAAAAAGTTTTATTGAAACAATGGACTAAAGATGCATAAAATCGGCTTCAAAAAATATGCACTATAAAACAATTTGTCGGTTGATGCACCACATACGCACCGACGCCCTTCTTTTACGTTAAAACAGATCAACTAGGCCACTTTTTATCCCGGAAAACGTTCGGGATAATTCTTGTGTTACGTTCCAGAAAATTTCACAGGCGAAATGCTAGTAAAACAATAAGTTACCTGTAATATAGATTCAACAACTGTTACGGTCTTCCCAGTACCAGGTGGGCCATGTATTATGTACGGTGCAGTTCCTGAGCTACAAGATACTATGTTTTCTATAGCTGTGCATTGTTCCTTGTTTTCTTTTACCGATGGATTGAAATATCTGTAAATAGAAATTAAAGAATATTTAGGTACCCTAGGTGGGTGGGGTAACCTTTATATCAAATTTTAAATTTTCGGCAGTTCAAAGGTATTTCGGTTTTATATTTCGTCTTATCGGGATACTTAATTTGTAAAATACAATAAAAGAAATAAAAAACAATATGGACAAATTCTTATAGACGAGATATGAAAATACGAGTACTTTGACTGCTGATATATGCGGAGTAGCGCCCGAATATTTTATATCAATGCTCGTACGCGCGGATTTTCCACAGACACGCTCATGTTTTAGTCGAAATCAGCTAGGAATCCTATGGTCAGAAATCGAAAATTTTCTATGGAAATCTTAGCCACTGTAAAATTAATAAATATTAGATAGGTACATACTTTAAAATAGTCCTTGCTTTCCCAATTGTAAATCTTTTGTGAGGAAATACTTTGCTCTGCTGTTTGCTGTTATACAAATTGTCAACAGCTACGTGCATACGTTCGTAGGCTACACGCGACGAGGAGAACCGTATGTCAAATAGTTTATCTGGCCCGTAATAATCCGTTGTAAATCTTAAACATACATATTATTTAAGTACATAAAACTTATGGGGTAATATATTTTAGCTGTTTTTAGGACGACACCCCATTTCGACATGGCCAGAGATACTGGTAACTAAAATGTTTCAGGTGACAAGGCTAGCGCTGCACGTAATGTTGTTCAAAAGATTGGTATGCAAGGGCGTATTAAGCGATTAGGATGCAAATAATTAAACTTATTTTAAATTTAGGTCTAGAATATAATTCCATACATTAAGATTGCGTAAACATTAATTACTAGAACTTGTACAGATAACCTGAAAACAGGACAAGGGAGAGCTAGAGAGAGATGTTTTGCAATACAGCGCCTACTTGCTATTTCACAGCAATGTCAATAAATAAAATATATAACAGTCACAGGATTAGTTCTTTTCTTTGTTCTATTTCCATTCATGAAACCGGGGAAAGAAGCTCAGTTTTTCGTAAATTCAAGATTTGCCATTTTTTTACAGAAATAAAATGGCGGACTGTAATCCGTTACATACAAAATTATAACCAAACGAACATATACTTACGAGGTGTCAATGCCGTGAAGCAACGCATGGTCGTGTTCCACGGCTAAGACTAATCCCTCAAACATAAGACTGTCATCGCCATGGGGTCGAATGTACAACATATCGCCTAAAAAGTAAAAAAAAAATTATAAATTTATGTTGTTAAAAAGTATATGTTCATACAAGAGTTCCCTACGTTGTTATGTTGGAATCACTGTATTTCACTGTGTTTTTTTTTTGTCAGAGTTATTGAATAGCGCAGTGCATTTATGGGCGAACATCTCGTACAGTTAACTCCCTGGAATAGATCTCCCATTCATAAACAATCATAAATCCGTCGAGGACCGCTGATATCTTTACTTTTTAGTTCACTGCAGAGTTGTTCAATATTCATTTCAGTGCAGGTCCCCGATAGATTATGATGGTTAATGATTGCTTTTCGAACCAGAGAAGTTTATATGTCTTTTAATTTTAATTCTTCAAAGTTATTCCATCATCGTCTACTTATCCAAAAATGCTCAACTATATATATGATTGGGTGATAGGGCTATTTCAATATACTAACATGATCAACTATCTGATCTTGAAAACTGTAACAAAACTGTTCAGTAGTTATGGTAAAAATCGAGCACAGGCAGACTTTGCTGGAAATTTTGTTTTATGAAATATCACCTGGTACGACCGACGGTCTTTTTTCTGCAAGTCCTGGTACACACAAACGATATGTGCCGTCTGCAGCCGAAGGAATTGTGTATAGGTTTACACTTGACATATTATATTTCTGAAACAAGAAAATTATAGTTTAAAGTGTACCTATTAGCACCAAACTCTAATGTGTAACGAATTTCTGTCGTTAGTAGGTATTTACCGTATAGAATCATGGGCGTAGTAGCCAGAATTTTTGAATGATTTGGTTGATCATATACTTAGGTGGACCTTAGTCACATCATGTAAAATGTCGGTTTTTCTAATTTAATATTTTTAATATCACAGGTACCAGCAGAATAACGGATGTTTTGTTAAAGTAGCGGTCATAGCCTAGTTGCTATGAGATTTAGGATGTGCTATTGACGGCTTTTCGATCTCAAAAACTCCCAATGTAACCTCAATAAAATATATCTACCACCATGCATCATGGCATTACAGGAAGAGTAATTTTTCACGTTTCACCACGTTTTTGTTTAGGTAGTTACTGCATAGGAGTAAAGCTTAGATTTTTTTAAGAAAAGAGACATTTACTTACTTTCAGGTAAACTCTACCAATAATCTCTTCATACCAGAGCAAGTGGTGAAAAAATTTGACGTAGTTACGTTCACTTGCTCCGGTGCTGAATATGTTCCTAAAACAATGGTGTAGCATGATCAGAGATGATGATAATGAAAAAATAAAGAAGCACAATTGACGCAAATAATTTATGTTCTGTTTTGAAATTGTACTCATTCTCAAGTCCAGTAGGTATAGCATAATTAAAACAATTGACACTCATCCTAG
Organism: Nemapogon koenigi; assembly: GCA_963924495.1. Lineage (NCBI taxonomy): Eukaryota > Metazoa > Arthropoda > Insecta > Lepidoptera > Tineidae > Nemapogon > Nemapogon koenigi. The sequence goes on along the minus strand of OZ004647.1, from coordinate 7,235,010 downwards.
TATATCAAAAACCTTGAAGGATGTTGTCTTAAACTATAGTACAAGGTATGAAATTCACCATACCGTTCTCTTCCTTTATTAATCTCATGCACACCAATTCTTTATTAACTCCCATTTTAGGTGAATATTTTCTATTAATAATATATAAGAATCATCGTCCATTTTAATCGACAACATCTGCTTCACGTCACACCCGCGCAGACATTAGGCGGCCAACGTGAACACAAAATTACCAAGACCAGCTCGCACCAGCATGCACAAGCACAAGTTTAACACAATATACGCATGACGACGTGCCAACCTTGACTTTCCAAACGGCGGGTCGCGGCAATCACGCTTGCGTTTGCCGCCACCTACAGGAATGTATACTAAACTAAGCGTCCTCCACCCGAACCACAAGATGTTTTACTTACTGGGGCCGCGACTATATGAACTCTTGTTTGTCACTTCCATTCATGGAAACCCATAGGCACTTTCCATCAACTGCTATCGTGCTATCTATAAAATAGCGACGTAAAATAATCATTTTCTTTTATCTCTCGGTGGACAGGCCCGAGCCTTCCGATCATAACCGACGATCTAAGCCGAGGTGGTTCCCTTATGGAGCCGCCTTAGGCCGTCGAGTATATAAACTTTTTCTCAGCTCGCGCTTCACGCAGCCATCCGGTTCACACGAAGTCGATAAACACCTTAAAAATAAAACTCAGGAGCAATCGACATTTAGCCAATCATAAAAAAAAAATTTGCGCCGTTTAGGTACTATCAAACCGATGGCCCCTCAAGTATATTTGCAATATGCGAGGAAATTCAGGCAGCGTTCTTGGTAAACTCTACTTTTGTTATTTTAATTTTAATTAGCATTTACCTATATTTTCATCCCATCTATTCGGTTTGTTCCTCAATAAGTGCAAGCAAAGTGAGTATTTTCTCCAAGAGACTTTCATAGCGGGCAATATGTGAATTTGACTCATATGACTACTTATATGATTTTTTTTAGGATTTTTGAAGTGAAAACTTTTTTAGGTGCGTTGAGCGATTTTGGTAGGGGAAAATGTTATGGATTCGGGATCTGTGTTAGCGACATATTTTCAGCACAAGACCATGGATTGCCCGGCTCGAGTATGCTCGACTTGAGAATATCCGGGCAGGAATACATGTACGGGCATTTTTGGCTGCGCATTTTTGTCACTATGGTGCAAGCAAAGAAATATCACAGCCATCTATCTACTTAATTGGACCGGGCTGGACCGTACTATCAATGTCAGATACATTTATATGAGAAATGATGGCTAGGTGGCGCTATTATACGTTAATACAGTTTTCACTTTTGTCGACAGTCTCCATAAGCTTTTGCCTTTTTTATCCATGTGGTTTAAAATTAGAGAGGGACAGTGTTAACGATTTTATATCTTACGATATATTCACATATACTTACACTATGTTTTTTAAACTTACTTTATATCTTTGGAAGATTGTATTTGTTGAAGAGACCAATCGGATCTAGGATTCATTCCCGAGGCATATATAGACCTGCATGTTATTGGAGTTGTGAACAATTTTGCCTCACATCTGAAAAGCAATGGCGGTATAACCATAAGTAGATGATGCTAGGCAAGGAATATAATTACTATCTATGCTAGGCAACGGGCTGGAAGAGGCTACAGCGAGCATGAAGACCTAAATAGTCTCAAAATGTCTGGTGCAGAAGGCAAGGGGAAACCACTGCACTATTCTTCCCAATAATGGTGGGTCATTACAAGGTGTGTCGCGATGTGGACCGCCATGATTGACCACGACTTCTCTGTCAAGAACACTACGACTAAGAAGATAGATTATAAAATACTAGTTTTTCCGCGCCAGCTTCGCCCGTGGAAAACTTTAAAATGTGGCATAAAAATGTATCCCTAAGGGTATCCACGATAAAAAATAGTCTATGTCACTCTCAGGCCCTCTAGTTATATCTGTGCAAAAAATCACGTCAACCCGTTGGTCATTTCTGATGTGAAATAATATTAGTTATCATAATGATATCGCATTATACGTTAGATATATCACGCAGTCATGCTCGCGTTCTTATTCTGAGATTATATGATTCATTTGTTTGTTAAGAATAAACAATTATTACTATTAAAAAAAGGGTAGCCATAAATAGCTAACGCTGCAAGATCCAAATTTTTCTTTATTCCCAGTGTTGTTCTCTCATAACCCGCAATTTTTCGGCTTATTTATGGGACAGTTTCCGCGTGTTAAAACGAAACGGTACGTCTGCGGATTTCAATTCGATCCGTTGCTCCGTTTTAATATGAAATAAGGACAAACAAACAAACAATATTTCGCATTTATAATATTAGTAGGTATAGCAAGTTCTCCCTCGCCCTCTAAATCCACATTTTGTAATAACTCATTTTGCTTTTGCGCCGTGCCGTGGTCCGTCTGTTCCAATTTGTTTCAAATAACTTACCTTTTTAAATTAGTTTTAATAATTTTTCGAGCGTTTATTTCATAGACCGCATATGGGCTGGGTAAGTTATCGTGGGGTCTGTTTGAAGTTTCCACATACACTATCTGTAAATTAAAAAAGAAAAAGTATGTAGTTGTTCAAAATATGTACCTATGTTCTTTAATAAAATAAAAAATATAGATACGTTACGTCCTAACGTTTCATCAAAAAATTCGGTCTATCGCAGCTAGACCACACGTGACTAATTTAGTTTTTGTTCTTGAGTGATTTGTGCACCCGCGAAACACATAAGATGGCATTTTAATTATAAGTAAACGTCTATGAATTTATGATTCCACTCGTGTGCAACGACAGCGTTGATGAATGCGACGGGCAATCTATGAGAATGTGGACTCATAAATTAGGTGTCACAAAAAAGTGATAGTCACATATCTATATATATTTTTTTATTTTATCAAAGCCTATGTTATATTTAAAAATAAAAAAAACACAAAAGGCTTTTATTTAACTGGGGACTCTATGGCAGCCTACTTTTCGAGAAGAGACAGCAACATACCTACTGTCTTTGTGGACTTCAGACGGTGTAGGAAGAACCTTAGGTAAGGTACATAGACAAAATCTCAGTTAGAAAGAGATAAGAGATAATGTCCCATAGATATAGAACAAGACAAAAAGAACCGAAAAGAGAAGGTTTCCGCGACTACGGGAAATTATATATTTCTCTTTCTAACTGAGATTTTGTCTACATTCTTTCTACACCGTCATGCTTGCTCGGATGCTCTATTTTGTTGATAGTTGGCAGGTAACGATTCCATAATCAGGGAACTTCCCTAACTTCCAGCTTTTATCAAGTACCTACCTCCTAAAATATCCCACTGCCTCTCCAGCTATTTGTGAAACATTTTAATATGCGTAAAAAGTGAACTTACCATTTCTCTAATAATGATAACTTCCTCACCCCCAACCCTAAATGCAAACATGATTGGCATATCATACTGCCCGATGTCAGGTGTCGTTAATGTTACACGTATCCTATCATCAATGTAATCACCTGAAAAATATTTTTCAATACAGTTGCTCGAAAAGTGGTACTTTACGTAGATGTAAATCGTGCGGAAAGTTACATTTTACTCATTAGTGCTTTTTACTTTTCCCTTTTTTTTTTAAATTTACTATACTAGGTCTTTGGTTCCAATTCGTAGACAAAGGTATCCCAAAGAGTCTATTTTTGACATCCAGATAACTACCGGGCCCCGCGCTCTATCTACTTTGTGACTACGCTACCCCTAATAAAAAATTTTTTTTTTACGTTTTTAGTTTTTCCCCCAAAATCGAAATTCCATTTTATTTACGTCCGTGATTGGGTCATGAAACTCTATACATGTATGTACCAAGTTTCAACTTTTTTCGTGCAGTAGATAGGTACCTACGAAGCAAATAAGCTGTGACAGACGGACAGACAGACACAAGAGTGATCCTATAAGGGTTTACGTTTTTCTATTGGTTCCTTAAAAATAACACCTATTCTATGTTCTTATTCACTTTTCTTGTACCTATTGTCTTTTTAATCAAGAAATACAAGAACCGGGTACGGCTGTGTGAAGTTGAAAATGAAAATTCGCGTTTGGGGGAAACGCGAATTTTCATTATTTTTTTTCATCAGGTTCGTTTGTACAGGAATAACGATGTACAAACGAACCTGATGAAAAAAAAACCGGAAGAATCGTATTTGGGGGCGCCAACTTCGCACAGCCACCACTAAAATATTGTAGTGTACTATTTTTAGCCTTAGTTTGAAAAATTTATTCTGTATTACGAGATGAAATCCTAACCCTTCTTATTTTATTTTTTAAACCGGTACCTACATCGAAAGTAATAATTAATTAATTGAGGCTACCAGAATTATTTACCTGCTTCCAATTCATATGGCGCTTGACCCAATTTAAACTGGTGCTTGTTAATTTTGAATTTAGCTTTTTCAGAAGCCAAGGCAACTCCGACAACAAGTATAGTTTTATCATTTGTATTTCTTATTGTGTATGCGAATTCAACCGTCTCATCTGGCTTGACCTGAAATTATTTTATATATTACTAGCTTTCCGCCCCCGGCTTCGCCCGTGGATATATTCGAACAAAACAAAATATAGCATGCTGAAATTTTTTTTTATTTTAAATACTCTTTTAAAAAGTCGGTCGGACGGCAAAAGACCGAACGGCATGACCCTGGTACCATGGTCTCGAGGCCGCGCTCTGGTGTGGGACGCCACATGCGTGGACAAGCTGGCTCCAAGCATGTCGCCGCCTCCTCCAGCTCTGCAGGTGCCGCAGCTTCTGAGGCGGCACATTTAAAAATTCAAAAGTATTGCTCGCTGCTAGATCACTTTGAATTTCTTGCTTTTGCGGTTGAGACTCTTGGTCCGTGGTCATCAGACTCCAAGAAGTTTGCTGATAAAATTGGTAAACTTCTCATCGAAAAGTCTGGTGATCGCCGAGCTAAGAGTTTTTTCATTCGCCGCATAAGCTTGGAGATTCAAAGGGGTAACGCAGCGAGTGTTCTTGGCACGATTGGATTTTCTTCAGAGCTGGAGGAGGTATTCTATCTTTGATTCCTCCATCCTTTTTCTTTTTAGTTTTAAGGTATTTAAGGTTTTTAAGATTTTTAATGTATATTTCAGATTTTTGTTTGTAGTGTGAATAAATAAAATGAATCTTTTAAAAATATTACCTAATATAGCTACAATTGAAAATTCCGCCAAACTGCTATACCTACACTTTGTTGGCGGATATGCCTCTTATTTACATTTTAAACAATGCAACGGCGCCATTTATACATTTTGTAAGTTAGTATCTCACATTGTAAACTCGGAGGTTACCTACTCATTAATATACCTGGCCGTTACATACCTCCTGGTATGTTGCCCAAAGTAATTATTTACGTTCAGTTCCTTGTATTTTTAACTTTATTAAAATTTCTATGGGGCAAGCAGCTCTGTACCCTTGGCTGCTTATTTTTCATATAATTATACTGTGTGAGTCAGTAATTATATATTAAGGAGTGAGTGAGTACTTACTGATATTTTGATTTCTGGAGCAGTGCAATTATCCAAAACTTTAAAGCTTGATATACAATTGCAGGATACAACAATTCCATTTCTGTTTGCAGAAAAGTGTTTTCTAAAAAATATAAAAGTTTAGGTTAATCTTCTTCTTCTTCTTCTTTTTTATTATGGCTCCACCAATGTTCATCGGTGATTTGCCAATGTCAAGTATTATAGCCTTTATAGTGTTTATAGCCGATAAATCGGTATTTAAGATAATCCCGCCGACCGTGATATGTCCTATTAATCACTGACTAATCACAACCATCACAGCACGGACGGGATTAAACTGGATTCCCCAACACGTCTTCGCGGCGCGTGCGCTTTCCACCAAGGCGTGTCGTGGAATCCAGGTTAATCTTCAGCACATTTGATAGCGTGGACTGAAAACTGTCAACTTGACACTGGGGGAGGCCATACAAAATAAAAAGAAGAACTTTATGTAGATATATAGATAATACCGCCAAATAGGTAGGTTCAATCAGGCAATTCGGTATGTAAAGTAAAAACTAAGGTTTTTTTATTTAAGAAAAGAATTTAAAAGGTTTTGTTTTCTATCCAGTAGGTACTTTTTTAAAATATATTTTCAGAGGTTTGCCGACATACGAAAAAGTGACGTCATCATTTTGGTAAAGTAACGTTTCTGTTCCGTGATAGTTATGTAGGTACTACTCGTTTGTGGTAAAAGTAGTACCACGGTCCTCAACGTGCCCAGTGTTACTACCAGATTGAGAAATGGGACATAATTGCTACTTTATCTAAAATGACGTCATTTTGTCGTCTGTCAGCAAAACTGAATATTTATTATAAAAAACTACTGCATAGAAAACACAAATATTCCAATTAGTCTCTTATCTTTAAAATAAAAATTTAAAAACATACCTTAGTTTTTACTTTACATAGGTATCGAATTCGGTGAGCAGTACAAAATAAGGGTCAAAATATAGCACACCGAATGTCAAACGGCCTTCCATTATATATTTTGTGCCTACGTCAATCCTACCTAATCCTAAATATACGAAAGTGTGTTTGTTTGTCCTTCTCTCATGCCAAAACGGAGCAACGGATTGACATGATTTTTTATTGAGAGAACTATCTCCAGAGAACTATGGAGGACTGGAGAGTGAGATATTTCACTTTTTATCCTGGAAATTACCTATCTCATTCCACCGGTGAAATTTATTATATTCACAACTTATCTACCCGCATGAAGTCGTGACAAGTCGCTTGTCTGAAAATATATATGAATAAAATATGTTTGTACAGTTATTGTAACAAAAATGTAAGTAAGTATATGTCATGTATTTGTAACTCTTTTGTTCTGAAAGCTTTCTTAAGAATACAACATCAAAGCTTTAGAATAACGTATTTGGAAATTTTAGAACTGCATAGAATAGTATTAATTTCGTTACCTTTGTGTGTTATATTTGTAGAATATCTTGTTTTTCTGATGACGTGGTGATTTTAAATGTTCTGGGTGCCACATCACGCCACAAAATGGACAACGCATGTTGTGATTCATTATTACTTATCCATAACCCGACTGGCGGCAATATCAGCAATATCAATGTTTCACTTCACTTCTTTACACAATTAACATAAACGGGGATGATACTGCAACCAAACAAAGTACTTTAGCGTTGTAGTGTTCTCACGAGAAATTTTTTTAACAACGAAACTACCTGTACTAACTTTGCTGCACTTTTCACAAACTTTCATGGAAGCTTACAGTGCACTACTGCATGCGCTAATACATCACATATATTTGACAGATACTTTCCGGCATGCCTTTATGCATGCGCTCCATGATGCACGATTTTTGCAGTAGGTAGTAGACTTGTTAAAACTGGTAACGATACTTGATGTCCTTTTTTATTGTATACTTGTATAAATCATTTAAATGGGGTTTAATAAGGAGAATATAATATTAGAATATTTAGAAGCTTATTAGATTCGTTTAAATACATATTACCTTTGCCAGTGAGATTCCAATATGATGCGAAAGGAAGTAGTTAAAATCAATACGACATTGAATACTTTTATTGCAATAATTTACACACAACAATACAAAAAACCATAAAATTAAATCTAAATATTAAAAATAATAAATAGACCAGGTGCCACTATTCAGTGGCATGAATATAACTGACATTGAATTATAAAGTTATGCATTTGAATACCTAGTCCCTCTACCAGAGTTAAAGAAGTCTACATGTTTGTTCTGATATACATATTACAATATAATCGATCTAAAAGTGGTATGGAGAAATGATGGACCTAGAAATAAATAAATAATTCGCGTAGCTTCTAAATCAAAATGTTTTAGTTTTCATGCATTAAAATAATAGTAGGTAGGTACTTATCTTAAAATTAATGGTAAATGAAATTATTTTTAATCTCCTTCTTAGACACCCTGGTACTATATTTACCAAGAAAAACCTACGTGTTCAGGAAACAAACCCGAGATTTCCGAACCACAAAAATGACTAAAGCATATAGGTACAAAAGTCTTTTATACACTGGATTGAGTATCTACAGACCGTTCTCTATAACTTGTCCCCGTCGGTCTGTCATACAATAAGTGTTCTTGGGATATGATTTTAAACATACCTATTATTCTCTCATATATTAAGTAGGTACCCCAATATAGTGAGCTGATGAATTTTAACTGAAGGTATAGCATAGCAACATCCTAACTCCTAATATTATGCAAAAGTGTTTTTGTCCTTCTTTCTCGCCAAAATCAACGTGATTCTTTGCAGAGATAAATGGAGCTGGAGAGTGACATGGGTTTTAGGAATTCCTTCTGGATAAATTCTTATGTTACATTGCAAGAATTTTCACGAGCGAAGGTAGTTAGTTACCTATACCTATATGCCAGTCTCAATTATTTTTTTGCAGGGGTCAAGTTATAGTGAACGGTCTGTACAGCTGTCTCACCTTGAAACCGTATTGTAAACAATTCGACCTTCTGGAAACAGAGTTTATTAAAAGGTCCTGTGGGGAATAAATTTCTTTTGTTATTCACTTCACTTCAATATAATAGGTCTACGGCTTTGTATTGCTAAATGTGGTGGGGTATTGAGTTCATACTTTATACATATCTTCAAAGGATATTCAAATTAGCATCTCGTTTAAGCACACGCAGCTAAATTGATTCCGGAGACGTCTTGTCTCGTTTTTTACATTGCTTGTTGGGAATTATACCCCATATTTCATAACTAGCTTTCCGCCCTGGATTCAGGAACTTTATGATTGGTTATGGTTACTGCTCCGCTCAGGTAACGTGATGCTAGGTTTAGCTTTTCTCAATAAACGTTAATGAGATATCACGTTCAAATATACAAAGAAACATACAAACTCCTACCCTATTATATAGATTTATCGCGGTGGTTACGGTGGTCCACTGAACCCAACACATTTTTCCGTTCTCTTACTGTTTCTACATAAGTATATTATATTAATACCAACTAATACGAACTTTAAAAGAAGTCATATTTATTCTAAACTAACTTTTTTACATAATTATCTCAACAAGTTTTTAAACAAATGTAAAGACCCCGAATCCTTCTGGACCGACCCAGAATTAAATTATATTCGCATTTGGACGCGGCTGGTACAGCTCACAAGTGAGTGATTACTAATAAAAATATTTGCTAAATCATAATTATGCCGGTTACCAAGAGCTGGCCAGAACAAATGCGTAATGTATCAATAATCAACTTTTATAAACTCAAATATCAAAACGAGAGTTTTTTCCTGTGTTACCAAGTGTTGCTAAGGAAGTCGAGGGGTCTTTGTAAAAATATCTTCACTTTGGCTAAGGGAGCGTTCAAGTATTACGTACTCAAGTATTACCAATTTTAAATTGTTAATAATTTTTTTTTTTTTTACAACGGGGATCTATTTATTCTATAGTCATCCAATAATAGATCAAAGAAGTGAAAAAAATCTCAGGTTTTTAGTTAAAAAATTATCTGGATGAATTCAAATTTTATTAAATTTACTTAATTAACAATAGCATAATTAATAGAAAAAATTACAAAATAATTTTTTTTTCTGTCGGATTATTGTTCTCTCATATTTTCCGGTGCTGTTTAAATTTTTTTCATTCCTAAATATTCAAATTTAATTAGTTAAATAAATTGTTATTGTTTACGTGTAAAGAACGTGAAGCGCACGTGGCCGCCGCGCCACCCGTTTTTGCCCTATGAAAATAGAGCAATTAAAATTATAAATATTGGTCATATAGTTCGGGGAGTTAGGACCTTTTTTGAGATTTAAAATATCTTAAGTAGTTTTTGAGATATTTGCAAAAAACTAAACCCTCTTTAATTTTTTTGCTAAATTGTTTACAACTTCTCCAATTTTTTTCGGCCCCTTTTTATATTTTCCGAAAAGTTTCTAAATGTCATTCCGAATCGAATGACACCTCAATCATAATTTTCGGTGAACGCTAACAGGAAATAAGAAAAAGGCACTTGCTAACCAGACTTGCCTCTATCCACTTGGTTGAAAATAGCTCCTCCTCTTATCTTTATTAATCAGGTTTAAATGAAACATCTATTATTTCATGAATGATTTTTATATTTTCAATTAAAAGAATAAAATTATTGTACACTGTCTGTGCATATAAAAATTGTACGAACCATTTTTTACAATCCTTATAAAAAATAACATAATGTGTCATCAAGAGCTACAAATCTACAATTTGTTAAAAAAAATTGTATAAAATATTTTTAAAATAATACTTTAATTCTTACCTCTATAATAATAGTAAGGCACCAAAAAACAATAAGTCATCGGATAAAAAATAGACATTCACAACATAGGCGTCAGTAAAATAAAAAAAAACGTACTTCATTAGTTAGAAAATAAAACTTAATAATACCTTGAGAAATAAAATTTCAATAATCACCATTGCTTAAAAACTAATTATAAAATAAGTATATCAGTTACTTGTACAGTTTTGGTATTTCATAAAATGCGATGATTTATTAAAAAAAATGTTTTAAGATTGAGTTGTACCAAAATGGAGCTAATGAGTATTGACAGTATATTTTTAATAAAAAAACGTTTTGTTAAAAACTTCCCATAATAATATTAAAAAGTATAAAAATACTTTTATTTTATTTATCGAAAAATACGAAGTAAATTCGATATTTATAGAAATAACAACATTAAACATTTATTTGGTGCAACCAACCCTAAAACATATTGATACTTATACTTAAATGTTGGTTAATATCCTTATAAATGCTAAAAGTTCTAAAATATACAAAACTTCATTAATATGGAATGTAAAATTATAAATCAGACACATGCAGTATCTTTCAAATTTCAGAACAGAACATTTTATTTGTCCAGAAATCTAAAATTCGCCAAAAACTTTTAAAAGTCAGATTGAATACAACTTGGTGGTTATTGCTCACGCGTTAAAGGCATGCTACACTACTGACCTATATTCTTTGAACCCGACATTGATTGACACGCAAAGTTAAAAAAATAAATTAAAGTAACTGATGAGAGAATGGACTGAGAAAAATATTGAAAAACTGTCAGAAGACGTTTTTAATTTTTGCCTAATTTTTTGAGTTGAAGAGCCAATCAATCAATAGAGATATAAAAAATAATCCCTGTACCCTGTATTCATTTCAACACAATATTAAACAAACAAATATTGTGTAGGCTTCAAATCCTATATTTTTGATTTGTAACCCTGAAACCGAAATTAAAAAAAGAGATTTGGCTATTCATGATAGACGGGAAGCTATTTATTTTTAAACTATCATCGATTAGGTTTACCAAGTGTTAACTTGGCATCGAGACTACACTACGAGCGTGCCATTTAGACATTCCCTTGAGTCCTTTACATGCTAGAAAAAATCGTCTAGATAACACTAAGGGCCTCACAATTAAACATATTTGAACAATTGTTTAGTTATAATAACTTTAGTGACAAAACAACACAAACAAAACACACACCATCACGTGTGGCCATGAGACACTATTGACAGTTCACTTTTAGTTAGTTGTTCATATTATAACAAATAAAGAAAGGTAGTTTACATTTTAAAATAATAAAGGATGAAAGAAAGATGATATAAATAAACAACACAATCGCCAAGAATGTATGAAAGGTATTATGAATATAAAAGAAGCTAAAGAGGTATATCAGGATCGTAGCAAATGGCATTCGATTGGTTCTGCCTACCCCTCTTGGGAAGGCGTAATGATAGATAAAAAATGATATGGTGGAAGCGAAAGGAAATGCTAGCAGAGGGCGACTTTTATTGATCATATATTGATTGAAGGCAATCTTACACTGAGCATGTATGAAAGATATGATGAATATAAAAGAGTTGAAAGAGATGTCAGGATCGTAGCAAATGGCATTCGATAAGCATTCGATTGTCTCTGCCTACCCCTCATGGTATAAAAAACGTGATGGTAGATAGATTGATGGCTATTATAACAAAACAATTGATCAACAATAGGCTATTTTAAAAACTAGGAATTGAACTTTACACTAATAATATAGAAATTATTTCTACGGACGTGCGAGTATAGCATAGTGGAAGAGAGAGAAACTATCATGTTTTCCCCCTCTTTCTAACGCACACTTTCTCGAATGAGTACACGAAAACACACCCAGTATAAAGCCGGGTCCAGATATACTGCAACACAACACTTTCCATATAGTCAGGAAGCTCCCTAACACATTTCTAGTGTTCGCTAAACACGAACGGGCAAAATATTTACCTATATAAAGAGTTGCATTGTATGTTGAATTGCATCTGTACCCGGCCTAATAACAATAAAGCTATATTTGAGACCTTTCATAACATTTATCACTACGAATTAGGTATAATATAAAACAACTATTCTCATAAAATACTAACACATGATTATAGCAACATTATATTATAATTTTGTTACAAAAATAGCAACTAGTAAAAAGTGTGTTATTTTACACACTTTACAGGCAAGTGTCCCAATTGCTTATTTGTTGATGCGTAGGACACATCTTTTGTGTTTTGAGCCTTAATACCCTTACAATATTTGACATTATTATAATATTTCGGTGTACGACTTTATTGTGTATAACAGTAATATGTATTAAATATACCTAACAACTAGGTAATATGTATTTTTCAAGAAGGTAATTAAAAGGAAATCTAAATCTAAGCGGCAAACATTGGTGCACCTTTCTGTTGTGTGTCTGTCCATTTGTAACCACTATTCCGTTACGAATATAATATTTAATTAAGAAATTCAAGAAATAAACTGTCAAAAACATTTACGTATTGATAGCAATGATGTTATATAAAGTGAGATAGGTAACCATCAAAAAGTGTGTCTCTAGAAACGAGACTGGTGCTCACTGAATGAACGGCACGTCTAAGGATTAAGTTGAAATAATTTTAAATCTTATTTTAATAAACATATAACTCATATTTGGTTGTTACCGTCTCAAGGGGCTTGCTTTGACCACTATTGTACTGCACCATCACAATGACTATTTGCTGTGCCATGCCGTTCCTTCATTTTAATCAGCTTCACTCAATTCCCTTCTATGATGATGCGGAATGTAGCTTAAGAATAAATTTTAATATTCTATGGTATCTAAAAGCTATGTTAACTTAGTATTTTTGAAAGCACCAAAAAAAAATTCAAAATAAAAAATACAATAAAACGGCATGGCATCTTTTTCATTCTAGGAGCAAATGTCGTTAACATATCTATGTAGTATATAACCACCATTAAATAATGCCATGTAATTGCTTTTTTATATCCATTATAGCATCAAAATATGTATTGTAACAATTAGTTTTATACGGGTGGAAACGTATCTACCTCTATATAACATCATTGAAAAATTTTTCAAGCCCCGTCGCAGATAGGTACACTCGTATGAGAAACTGCGCGAGTAATGCATGTTACCTACAGTATAGCGCTAAATAAGTTGAGCCAGATTGAGCGCTAGAGTGGGGAGGACGCCCATACAAATAGCTTATTTGGTGCGAGTTATACCAGCGGGTGAAACACGACGCGTGAGATTTCGTCTACCGGGTGTAGAGAAACAACTGTTGGAAAGAAAGATTGATTGCCCTTGTTGATAAAATCTCGCGCGTCGTGCTAGCACAGTATAGTAACACTCATGTAGTAGCATGATCATGCGGCTGGGCTAACGGGTTACCACACTATACATTCAAGGACCTGAAGGGCGACCTCTTCAATTTTTCCAATTCTGTCGAATCTCTTGTATCATTTAAGCAATCGGTTACGCGAAACCTATCAAAATTGGACACTGCCACTTGCCTCAAAAGCTCAGTGGTCCGCTCTAACTGCTGGGAAACGTGATTTAAATAACTATTGCCGGCCGAGCAGTGTTCCATGAACGTCCTCCACATCTTGTCTCTGGATAGGCAGTTGGGATTCCCGATGATTATAATCTTGGCTTTGGCGCGTGTTAGTGTGACGTTGAATCTCTGAAATTAATTGTAGAATAAGTAAAAATAATAAAATGTAATTGAGTATAAATGTTTAGTTATTAAATATTAATTGTAGAATAAGTAAAAATAATAAAATGTAATTGAGTGTAACTGTTTAGTTATTAAATATGTTTGTCTCCGACCATCATATTGAATCACAGATTTGTTAACGACTGACAAAACATAAAAATATTTGTAAAATAAATTTTTAAAAACTTATTAACCTATGTACATATACAGACTATCACTAAAAGAAGTAGATTATTGGATTTTCTATTTGCCTCTCGCTCACACACATGCAAATAAAAAGCACAACCAGGTTACAATTCTTCGCGCACACATAATTAAAAAATCTTTTTTTCGATAGAGGGCGCCACTAATAAAGACTCTATTGCTTCATTACTTTGTGTTATATAGTGGAAAATTTTACTCAATTAATTTAGTTTTTATTTAGTATCAAATGTTCAATCAGTTTATATTATCAAACAGTGTGGTAGCAAGTAAAACAGTTAAATCAAAATAGTGGGTTTTCACCCAGAACCTTCGGAAAAAGTGGTTTCCACTTTTATTACATCCAGGAAGACAACATAAAGCTATTTCGTGTAATACACAAATAAACAGTCAATAAATATGTTTAAAATGGATGGAAGTGACAGATTTCAATGTCCATACCGACAAAACGTCCTCTAGCGGTAGAGTTTAGAAGTCGTCATCCACCATGACAGCGATTATTATCTCTGTCCTTTTCTCTCGCACGCATTTGTCTCTCAAGTTCGTTTGCAAACAAAAAGTTTCACCCATAGTTTACCTAACTTTTTTATTACCTTACGATCCACCAAAAACCCAAGTCTGTACTTCTCGTCGTAATCCAACAGAGTATTATTAGCTCTCACTGTACTAACAATAATTACTCGTTTCTCTTTGCCCTGGAACGCTTCGACCGTGCCAACTTCTATCGAGTCAAATGCTTGAGCGGTGAGCCAAGATTTGGTTTTGTGCACCTAAAACAAAAAGTTAATTACGGTCTGATCTGGATCATGTCATGTGGAAATCGAAATAAGCTGTGATAGCCCAATGTATATACCTAATCTTAATAGCATCGTAGTTCTCAAACGGATAGACCGATTTTAATTCTTTTTTTGATTCTCTGTATGTGTCATACATTTGTAGGGAGTAATTTCGTGAAATGGGACAGAAATGAATGTCAAATGGGACAGAAATGTGTAACCGGAAGTAAAGATTTTTTAGGTTAGATGTTACACATCATTGGCAACTACCTTTTTACTACAGGAGCAAATCCCGTTTATTTTATAAAAAAATGCTACATCACAGGTATGTATTACGTAATTTTGTAAAAAAATACTATTAAATATTACTTACTTGTCGTGCGTACGGAGAAATAATACCAATATCCTCCTGTTGGACTTTATGTATCTTGATGAGTGCATACACGTATCTCTTTACTAATGACAGCTCTTTCTCGTTGTAATAACTGTTGGAAGAATGACACCAAATTATTGGTATTTTTAAAGCAAAGCAAATATTTTCTTATTTCTGTGCGAATTGTTGATGTCTTATATCGTACCGTGTAAATTAATCTAATGTTATTCTTTTTGTACCTTGTCTAATGGATTTGTCTCTTATTGTATACAATGGACAACATTTCATTTTTCGTAAGGTACCAAAATTCGAAAACCGTTTGGAGATTACATGCTAGAAAGCTTATTTTTAATTTTTTTAATTTTTTATATCCTTTAATTTTCGAGTTATTTTAAAAATACTGAAATATTGAAAATTAAGGATTAATAGGTGCCCTAATCTGTGCTAACCCTCTAATTTAAAAATACTAATGTCTGTTGGCAGAGTTGTTAGTTATTGAACTCAGGTGTTGCCTTCTATTAATTTTACCCATTTTTATTCCATTTGAAGCTAAATTAATAATTATTCTTTAAATATAATTATAAAAATACTTCTTTTATATAATATTTTTTGGAAGCTTTGCTATTTTCGAATGGGCTATTACAGGAAATATATTTACGAGTGAAACCGCGGACAAAAGCTAGTATTATTATATACATTATGAATAATGTTGTAGGCGATTTGAGTTCCGGCTACGGCAACACCTATTTGGAACACGGTATATTATACTCTTTGCATTTCTATAACGTATACTCTGTGGCTTGACTGACACTATCAGTCACTTTCTTTGGGTGACAGTTTATATTTTTTAATTTTAGTCCTAGCTAAGGTTTTTAGTTTATAAGTCCTCAGAATTTATAAAAATTCATAATTAAATTAAAAATATAAAAACTCAACCAAAAATAAAATATAAAAATACGTGTAACTTATTTTTTAATATATTTTTAATTAAAGTAACAAAAATGGGTGATTAAAAAAATGAAATGTTGTCCATTATTACCAAATTACAACCGCAACCACTAAAAAAGGATTCAACAAAATCAAAAAGCTGTACCTACAATAAATATCAACAATACAGTTACACAAATACCTGGCATTTGCGTCGACAATAAATATCCAAAAACAAAACAATGATAACACGAAGATAACCAAATTATCGAGACGCGTAGTGGCAACGAAGATGCTAACCGTATACTGATGCGAATAGGCGAGCGCGGGTAAGGAAGCGATAGGGGCACCGCAATCCTGCGAGTGTACGTTATTCATAAAATTTTGAAAAATAATCCAAGTTTGAAGGATGCTTCCTAGAGGATGAAGAACTATTTCCCACATCCTTTGCTTGTTTAATTTCTTGTTACACGTGTGTCTATTTTACTAATTTTATTAAAAAATATGTATACGTACTTCTATTTACTTCGGTCCTCTATGGCTGCCTACTTTTGTACTAGAGATAGGAACATAGTTTATTTGTGGACTTAAGTATTGGTAGTATAAATTGTATGCAAAAGTAATAATTAAATTACCAAACAAAGTAGATATGCCAATTTTAGTTTCAGACAAATAGAGCTGAAGTCCACAAAGAAAGTATGTTCCTATCTGTTCTAGAAAAGTAGGCTGCCATGGAGTCCCCAGTTAAATAAAAGGGTTAATACTACTCGACCAAAGTAATTAGACAATATCTGAGTTAGTGAGTTACAATTTATTATTTAAATTATTGAAGGGAAACTTCTTTAGGCAGGGTAAAGAAAAATTTTTAGTTACGCGTAAACGTAAAATGGTCATGTATAAAAAATACAGATGGGCGCTACCATTAAAAATAGATTCATATTTAAGCCAAAGGAGTTTCACTTCTCACGCGTGTAGACTAATACACGTTTAATTATTTATTTCATAATCCGTTTGTCTAATTATCCCGGCCGGGATATAAGTAGCATGCATACCTGGGAGATTTCCCCACTTTCTGTTCTTTGGAATTGATTGCATGAAATACTACCGCAGATTCCCCTCCAGCTTCGTCGGGCAGTATTTTTGTTAAACTTAACAGGTCCAAGGGTGCCGCTGGCTGAAAAAATCCATACACTTGAACATGGCCGTTGGTATATTATATCTTAATTATTATATATATATATATGTATGCGAAAGTGTGTTTGTTTTTCCTTCTTTGACGTCAAAACGAAACAACGGTTCGACGTTATTTTTTGCTCATTGATAGCTGGAGCGCCGGAGAGTGACATACCGGATAGTATTTGAAGCCAGTTTGATGATAATAATCGGTGTATTTTAATATTTATATGGCATCTATATAATTCGGTTTGTAAAGTAAAAATTAAGGTATGCTGAATCTATAACCGTTTCGAGATATTGGTATAATCCGTATTTTCAATTATTAAAATCGTCTTTATTTTTTCAAAAACAAATAATTTACTTAACCATTATTTCACCTATGAATGATGTCATTATATCGGCTAAATAAAAACAAAATATTTACTTGTCAACCAATGTTACCCTGTTGATAGCTATATTACAATTTCAGTAGTTTTTTTAACTAATCTAGTTTATTATTTAGGAAGAATGTTTAAGCATTTTTTATGTTACGATACTTACGATTGACCTTTTGTATGTATATATTTTGTATCACAACAACTATGCGGAGTACGGTATAAAAGCCGTAAATATGTGTTTGTATGTTTTATGTAGGAGTGGTAGGTTGTGGTAGTTTTTGTAGGAAAAAACTACTTTAGAGAACGGCAACACTATTGTTTGTTAAACGTCAAAATCAAAGAACGTGTTCTTTTTTCTGTACCAATATCTCAAAGGTATTGAACTATTCAGCCGACATAATGACGTCATCAGTGCCAAAACTTTGCTATTTTATTATAAAAAGAACTACTGCATAGAAAACAAAAATATTTAAATTAGTTAAATTTGAAATAAAAATATAAAAATCGCACTTAGTTTTTACTTTACATACAGAATTGAGCTCAGCAATTACTTTTTAAGTGCATGTTTTGATGATATTATAATTAATCTCAGAAATGTAGAATTTAATTACAAAAGAGCGCCTTCACCTGGAACTATATTAATATTGTAAAAAACACTGTAAAACGTACCTCCAAACAATTGTCATAGAACATTTGATTAGACAACTTCAAGATGTCCGGATGCGATCTAAAATTCTTCTTCAGTATTGTAATGTAATTGTTGTTGTTTTGATAAAGGTTGGTATACTCCGTGTAAAGTCTCTCCATTAATGATATACCTAAAATATATGCACATCACATCACTACATATTATAAAAGGAAGTCTATACACTTTTCACCCAAAAACTCTCATGTTCAGGAGATGAACATTAACAGTATTAGTGAAACAAGTCGAAAAAAAGGTAGCCACAGCGAATTTTCATGAGGCATGCTCTGTGATCCGTGAGAGATATAACAATATGGTGTAGGAATGAATTGTGTAGAATAAAATCGTCTACAATAAAGTCCGCGGTGGCATATATCTATTTCTAATAGATCTATCTATCTATCATCACGCCTTTCTTCCCAAGAGGGGTAGGCAGAGACAATCGAATTCTATTAGATAAGTAGTTATAAGGGAATATAGGTGCCTAGGTATTCAAATAGTTGAACACAATTTTTACGGGGCGATTGGCCAATAAAGACAATTTAGGATAAGCCCCCGTTAGATATTAAGACCGTATTACGAGTGCTATACCCTGTTAATAACCTCATATACTGATGTATTATATTAAATTAGGTTTGACTTACCAAGACCTCGCCCAGATGCTTGTTTGCATAAACACACAGGTCCTAGCTGTTTTGGATCTCCCGCCAAAATGAGTTGTCCGCTAGGCTGAAGTAAGCAAGTAATTGGTATCAGAGAGCCCGCTTCCAAAGCCTGTGCCGCTTCGTCAATAAACAAATGGGTGATCTTCAATTGCTTGAATCTATCATCACTGAAAATTTAAAATTTTATTTAATACAATTCCACGCAAGAATTCCATCCTGATTGGTCTAACCAGTAATCATATTATTGAAAGGTGACATAAGGTTTTATCCTGAAGGATTACCGGGATAAAAGTAACCTATGACACACTCCGGTCTCCAACTAACTCTGTGCAACAAAAGTAAGACAAACAAACAAACAAACAAACAAACACGCTTTCGAATTTATAATATTAGTTAGGATTCTAGAATAAGTGGAACGCTTCAGCGACAGCTCTAGTGCCATAAAGTGAAGCGATGTCCTGTTGCAACTAACCCCTTAGGTTCAAAATGACATCTTAATTCCAAGAATTTTAGTTTAAATATAGTTGAATGCGGACATTGTTACAGATGTATCTAGGTCACGCCACAAGTCATTTACAATACATATAATGTAATTTATTATCATCATTTGAGAACGGATGGACAGATTTGGCAATTTTTTTTTATATTCGCAATAGTCCGAATCAGATTTGTAGAGAAAGAAAATATTGAATAGTACCTACCCCGGGTAATTGGAAAATTCGGGAGAAACTGAAAGTGGTTTTTTCTATGGGATTTTTCAACTAAATTAATATGGGCCCCAATAAAAATGAAATGCTGTTCGTTGGTAAGCGCATCACTTGAGAACGGTTGGACCGATTAGGCATTTTATTTTTATTTTCGTAATAGTCTGATAAAGGTTTTTATGTAATAAAAAAATGGAAAATTCGTGAAACACTGAAAGTGCTTTTTCCTATGGGAATTTTGTGTGAACTCAAGACCATAATAGGAGATATGACC
Source organism: Nemapogon koenigi (assembly GCA_963924495.1). Taxonomy (NCBI): domain Eukaryota; kingdom Metazoa; phylum Arthropoda; class Insecta; order Lepidoptera; family Tineidae; genus Nemapogon; species Nemapogon koenigi. The sequence continues at coordinate 7,214,768 of OZ004647.1, read as the reverse complement.
ATAATATGGTCTCCAAATATTAATCACCATTTTGATAGAATCATAATTTAATTTTATCATAGTTTTCCAAGTTACAAATAAAATTTTGAACACAAAAACGATAGCAGGGTAAGGAAATATAATGTTAGGTTAGTATGTGACAAAACACACGGCCCCTGGCATCCAACCATTTGTATCCGATTATCCGATCACCGATTAAAAGCAGTACGGTAAACTGTAAAAGCTGTGTAACTTGATACATGAACGGTTACAGGATTTTATTGCGGTTTTCACGATTAGAGGCTGATTCACAAGGAACATTTACGAGTATTAAACATGGACCTAGCATATTTAGGAGCGTGAATCAAGTCGGGGAAAAAGTTAGCTGCTGTGTGTTTTCATGGCGTATGCTGAATAATGCTTTGTCTAGAATAAATAAGCGTATTTGTGTATGTATTCAAATTGTTGTAAACCGATATTGTACCCGTGCGAAGCTGGAGCCGGGTCGCTACTAACTTTTCAATGTCTAACTAAGCTAAATGACCAATGGAAATCTTGACTTTTACCGTGTTAGATAAAATATATATATAAGTAGAATGAACCAGAACCAAAAACATTGTCAAAAAGAACACTTATATAACATTAACGCTGCACAAAGTTATACAATGTTTTGTGTCTATCTAAATCAATGACAAATTTGTTAGAGGGGGACTTGTACAGCGTCTATTAGTAAGGCGAAAAGTATATGGTTCAGGTATGTTAATGATTAACAAAACGTTATTAAAAAGGCTTAATGTAGCAATTTTTTATAAAACGAAGCGTGCGAAGCCGTGGGCAGAACTATGTCTATATGAATAACAAACCGAAATACTGCATCCAGGGCTCCAAGAAAAAACCCAGTTTGATTCCCAAACGAGATCCCGTGTAGAATCCGTAACACGGTTCCTAATATAACCATAACAATTTTATTATTTTTTGTTGTAACTAGAAGATAATAAAAAAATATAAGCCCAATTAAATCTATGCAATAATTTAAATTCAATTCATTAAAAACATATGAATTCAGTAAAAAACATATTTTTGGTATGTAAAGTAGATTTCCCTAGTTGTAACTGTAACATATAAACAAAAATAAATAATACTTACTATTTGGCCGAATGTTGCAGCGTTGCAATCACAACCCTGTATTTAGATAAGTCATGCGACTTGAGGGAGTAGAAAGTTGAACGACTATGGCCATTAGATACCGGTTCCAAAATTGACGGCAGAGTTTCCCTATAATACAAGAAAAAAATATTTGTTATATATCAAGTTGGCCCCAAACTATTACCCTTATAGGATCACTCTTAAGTCCGTCGGTCTATCTGTCCGTCTGTCACAGCTTACTTTGTCCGAAAAATGTTGAAATTTGGTACATATATAGAGTTTGATAACCCAAACACGGACGGACGAATTTCGATTTTGGGGGTTGGAAACTTGGGCAATTTTTTTTTAATACATCTCATTGCCGGTAATATAGGTATTTTGATTGTTCTGTCTATGACTAAAATACCACAGAAGACTTAATAGTACATTACAGTAAGTGACGACCACGACCGCTCTGCGAAGAGCGTAGCGACTAAGAAGGGAGACAGTAATACAGAAGCGTTATTTGAATACTCACCACACTCGATTTTCAGAGCTGGGTCTAAAAAGGAAGTAATTTATATGAGATTGCTCAAATATATTTTTGAATCTCATCAATTGGCAAGCCACATGATCAGCGGCCATGTTTGAGGTAGTGCACACCATTATCCTATTTTTTGGGTCTTTCATTATTAACTGCAAATAAAAAAAAATGTTAAAACACAGTATCAAAATGTGTCCAAGGTTCACTTTGAAACCCAATTTGAATATGTGAAGAAACCTACTTTCAACAAACCTACTTAATTTAAGTATGTAGTAAAACTGAGTGAAGTTAGACCCTTCGCATACGAGTCGTATCGTAATCATAACGTTTGTTTGTTGACGCGTTACCTACGACTCCCAGAACTGTGTTACCGGTCCCAAGGTACCCAGCGGAAGACGAATCTCCCTCTTTCAGCCGAGTATTTGTGAGGCTATACCTAACGAGTGGCCAGTTCTGTTAAGGTATATTTAGATGGAAAAGCCTCTAAGTGAGTTTTGTCGGATTATGCACATACGTTTTTAATTATAAAAACACATGGCCGGGATCCTAACTTAAACTAATACCAGACGTCTTAACCACTCGGTTACCGCACCTCGGTTGACATTTGAATTTTATGCTCTTTGTTACGTTGTATATACCTGAATGCAAGCACCTGAATGTTTGTTTATAAAGTTTTAGTTAAAGTTTTTCTCCTGGCGAACACTTTAGTCCCTTAGGCGTCATTGTCGACAATTAATCGATGAATAAACTAAAAGAGCACAAAAATGAAGGACTTACCTGCAAGATAGCTTCGACGATAGTCATAGTCTTTCCAGTGCCGGGAGGTCCAAAAACCATATATGGCGCCTTTCCAGAGGTCCCGCTAACAATATGACGCACAGCCAGCGCTTGTTCGGGATTTTCCTTAATTAAGGGATTGTAGAATCTGTAAATTGAAATCAAAGCATGTTCAAAGTGAAAAATAGTAAGGAACGCGAAAGTGATTGTTTGTATTTCTTTCACGTAAAAACGGGTAACGTATCGACATGATTGTTTGCATAGAGTTAATTGGAAGGCCGGAGAGTGGCATAAGTAACTAACTAGTAGTTAAAAAGTAGTAACTTTTCCTTGCTGACGTGGACCCCTCAGCAAGTAGAAATCGACCCCTAGGGGTCCATATAGACTACTTTGGGAAACGATAGTCTATACTTTGAATTATAAAGAGGTAAAATTTGTTTGTTTTCTTGTTTCTATGTACAGGGTAATCTCTGGAACTACTGAACCGAAACTCAGGAATAGAAAGCTACATTCTAAACCGAACCTTCCAGTCCGAAATCTTATATCGAGCTCTTGACTCCGAGTTCTTTATATCGTTCGAAAACATGAATTAATTAATTTAATTTTAAGGGGAGGAACAAATACTTTTGGTTGATTTCTGAACTAAAATTTCCGAATATTACGAATGCTATGAACATACAATTTGGGCATTGAAAACTAGAGGATTTTATCTAGTATTGTGTAGGATGAAAACATGATTGGTGAAAATTTTCTCGATAACTTAAATTTTTTAAATCACTTCTTCTAATCACCTTTTTAGTCATACGACCATATTCTGAAGGGATTTACGTTTAGATTTTATATGAATCTGTAGGTAATTTCAGTACCTAGTATTGATTAAGAAGATGTTTCCCTGCATGTGATAGTTTTTTAATAAATTATTTATTTGTAATGTGCCGCTTACGTCATTTATTCCGAGAAGCGGTACATTATGCCCTTCTCACTTCTGCAGCAAGAACGGACAAAGCGCCGTCGTTGTCTTGCATGACGCGATCAGTTGCGCTCGAACCACTCATGCGCCCGAACGAGTTTAGGGCGTGGCTTACGATTAGGAATTTCTGAGTAATTCCTCATCTTAATAAAATATACTTGCGGTCATATTTTGATAGGCAATCCGGCAGAATTATATTAGTCATAAATATTTATCAAAATTGTATTTCGTTTAAATAACAGATAAACATAGTAATGACGATTTTCAGAGTTGGATTTTCCTCTTTCCGTTATTCATAGACTCGTCCCTAAAACTAACATTTGTATGACAATAAAAAAAACTTAAAATCACCTTTGGATGCCTTGCAGTTGCGGTATATTTTTATTTGGCTCTGGGAATATTCTGGCGCTGTGTTTCGTCTCGAACAAGTTGTGTACAGCCGCGTGCATCCTCTCCAATGGGACACGCGACGTCATGAAACGGACGTTCAATGTTCTTGTAGGCATGTACAAATCGTGAAATCTGAAATATTAAGTGATATTATTAATCTATCTAGCTAGGGGATCTAATCTATCTTATCTGGGCGACAACAATTCGATCCAGCCATGTACCAATGGTTTTATTTTTGAAATTGAAAACTTATGCACAAGTATGTACTATCAAGAGCATTAATGGACATTGGACATAAACTTGAAAAAAGTTACTGCATTTCATTATTCATTCAGATTGTATTGAGAGAAATATTGTTTTCAATACTATCTTTAAAGTATTATTTATTTACTTTCAATATTCAATCTAGAATTAATGAAGTTAAGGCTGATTTTGCGTAACTGAATTATCAAGGTTTGACGTTCCATCAGTGTCAAAATATGACAATGAAAAAAAAATAGTTAGTTGAAATTTGATGTGGTTGCATTAGAAAGGAAACAAAGTGAAAAGTTTAATGTACAAGCGAATATAGCCTTTAAGGTGTTCTTCGAATCCCGCCGAGTTAGCATACATTTTGACAGCGACACTTTCGTTTCGGTCGAATGGCCTTGAACAGGCCAAAACGTTCATGTCCAACAAGGACCGGCCAGAGATAGCCCGGACCGGGCATGCCCTGCACAAGAATGCCGAGCAATTTGCTTGGCCGGACAAAGACAAGTACACAGAATTTTCCCGCACATTGTTGGGCCGGACCTCTCGGCCCCGGGCTATCTCTGGCCGGTCCTTGTTGGACATGAACGTTTTGGCCTGTTCAAGGCCATTCGACCGAAACGAAAGTGTCGCTGTCAAAATGTATGCTAACCCCACTGCACTTGATAGTACATACTCCGCCAAACCACACATAGAGGCGTTTCCATCTAAATATATCTCACAGAACTGGCAACTCGTTACATTATGTATAGCCTTACAAATACCATCGGCTAAAAGATGGAGATATGGTCTTCTGCTGGGTACCCTGGGACCGATAACACGGTTTCATGAGCCGTAATACCTCACAACCATTATACTTACTCGGGAGCAAATCCGTAAATGTGGATGGTGTTCGTTTCAATATTTTTAATAACGCCTTCAAAAACACTTTCCATGTTTTCGGTGTATCTCGCATACACCTTATCGCCTGAAAATAATAATAAAGTTTAGTTTTTTTTTTATAACCCTACCTATTGTTAATATTGTTATACTTAGTTACATGTATAAATAGTCACTACTTCTACACCACTTGTTAGTTAACCTCAGGAAATTCTGTTGTATTTAGTCCTTCAATTTCAATTTTTAATCACTACATATTAAAAAACAAAGTCACCCGCCGCGTATGTCTGTCTGTACCCGCCAGTCTGTTGTCTAATCCATCAGAGATATAACAAAACTATGTAGAATAAAATGATTAAAGTACAAAAAAGTCCGCGGTAGCATCATATATATATATATATTTAATAGATACGTAGAAATAAGCTTACTTATAATTTAAATTACGTATGTGTAGGTATTCAAATTGTTGTAAACCTATGTTGTACTCAATATCCACGGGCGAAGCCGGGTAAGGAAAGCTAGTAATAAATAAATTGCACTTACCGCGCATCAATGACGGTCGTTTCTCGGCAAGACCGGGTACTTCTAAATAAAATACAGTTTCATTTTGAAGCATGGTCACCCTTTCCATGTTATATCTCTGTAAAGAATAAAGTGGGTAAATTCAGTAAGGAAGTAATAGCTAAACCGCAGTATACTTTTATTCCGTAAAATGATACAGCCTCTTTAGACATGCGAAAAGAGTAGGTTAGGGTTCTTAAGTAGGTAAAAAGGGAGGGGAAAATAAACAAAAATATTTCGTTTTACTTTTTTTCCAGAGTCTGCATCTAAACAAAGTATTGTACAGGCGTTTTTAAAATACCGGTTACCTGTTTCAGGGTACCCAGGGGAAGATGGTATTTGTGAGGCTATACCTGATGAGTGTACAGTTCTGTGAAGGTATATTTAGATGGATATAAATAGTACACGGCCGGGATTGAACCGTGGTCTGGGTAGATATATACCAGACGCTTTAACCACTCAGCGACGGTAGTTGGTGAGACAAGCTAATTCTTACCCTAAGATTCGTTCTAGAAGAGACTTCCTCCCACCAAAGAATATGATGCCAAAAAACTATGTAATTCGATTTGGTCAACCCTTCTACAAATACGTTTCTGAAAATAAAATAAAAATATTAAAAAAAAGAAACTATGGCCATTATTTATAAACGTATTTTAGCGACGTTTTTGTTAAAATGTGTTTTGTTTCTTTCTATTATTAGTAAAGACAGGTTTGTTAGAGAGTGACAAAACATATTTTTACTAAAACGCTTCTAAAATGTGTTTATGAATATGGCCATTTGTTTATAAGAATACAATAAGGTTATTTTCTGGTTATCTTTATATCCTGTATATAAAGATAACCTAACTTGTAACTTGTAACTAGTGGTCCAAACAGAATCTTCTCAACATCTCTAAAGTTAAATTTCAAAATAATTCAAAGATTCATGTTATGGCGACCGACGCACGCGTTCCGTCGTGACATGAAGGGGAATCCGGTTTAATCCCGCCCGCGCTGTGATAGTTGTGATGATTAGTCAGTGATTAATAAGACATTAATTAATCGGCATATTGATACTATAAAGGCTATAATACTTGAGATTGGCAAATCATCGATTAACATCGGTGGAGCCACAATAAAAGAAAAAAGAAATCAAAATAAACAGAATATTTTCTTTTTCATGTCAGGAGATAGAATAGTATTTTGTCCTTCACCAAAATCTGTTTGGACCACTAGTTACGGGTATATAATTCTTCTGTAAATGTCACTGAACTCCTCCTAAACGGCTGGACTGATTTTGATGATTTTTTTATGTGTGTTAGGTGGCGCTGCAATTGAGTTCTAAGATTTTTTGTTTACAAATTACTCAACCCAACAATGAAGTGTTAGATGAAATGACAGATGTAATAGAAGTGACAGCTCTAAGTCCATAGTGCAGTGACGTGACAAGCTTACAACTGGCTAAATGTGGACATTGTTACTGGAGTCTCCAGCCACACCGCAGGTACAAAAGCTGTGATGGCGTACTGTTGTTGATATTGTTAATTTCATAGTTATGACACAGTCGTAAAAAAACATTTTCACTCTGTTCAATATATGATGGTATGAATGATACAAGTATAAATGGAGAAAATTCATATTTAAAAATTATTCCCATGATTACAATCTATCATCACGCCTTTTATCCCAAGAGGGGCAGGCAGGGACAGTCGAATGCCATTTGCTACGATCCTGACATACCTCTTTCGCTTCTTTTATATTCATCATACCTTTCATACATGCTCTGCGATTGTGTGTACATTTAATACTGGCTTCGATCAATAATTTTTTTGTATGTTCAATAAAAATACACCTAGGTCGTCCTCTGCCAGCATTTCCTTTCACTTCACCTTTTTAGTCAATCTTTCATCCTTCATTCTTACAAAGTGTCCAAACCAGCGTAAACTACTTTTCTTCAGTCACAACATCGTCTTTCACTCCGCATTTTTCTCTAAGGACATCGTTCCGGATGTGGTCAATACGTTTTATATCACACATTCTATGTAAAGACCGCATTTCCACTGTATGTTTCTTATTCCATACCCAAGTCTCGCCATAAGCACTTGATGGAAGTAAAACAATGATTACAAAACCAATCTAATTACATAGAATTGTGACAAATCAATATTGAAATAAAATGCTATCGATATGTGCCGTCAAATATCTTAAAAGTTCATTTTAGTTACATACCTGTCATGTATACCATCTTATGTTGAACAGAGTATAATTATGTACAATAAACATTTAATGCACTTACTTGGTTGCATTCAAAACCTCCCTATAGTCATCATGTTGCGACCCGAGTTTACAACGGGACAACCTTATATCATCCAGGGCTACACCAAATATAGTCTTTAGCATTTTTGGAATTGCAAATAAGTTCGACGACTGCCTAAAATAAAAAAAAAACATGGTGAGAAACAATATGTCATGTAACAATAGATTATATAACCTATTATTACAATTTTAATTTAGTGTGTAGGGCTGTTAACGGTCAGAAACAGTCACGGAACACTGCAAGATTTTATTGAAAAGGTGTCGGTGGCGCCAACTGGCGTTAGGTAGAGGAAATAACCTTTTATTGTTTGCACTGGCCGTGGGCTAAATGTTCTGCCATTACAGTTAGTTGTGTTATTGTTATATTCGTTGTTGTAATTAATCACATAATTTTAAAATACAAATTTACATCGAAAGTGGCCGATTACCATCAAGTGTTCAATTGAGGCCCGAGCCGCAGGCTAGAGCTTCAAAACACACGAATTGGAATCGCATTCTCTCCCGAGTGATACATAGAACTTTATACTATACCTACGAGGAAAATACAAGAAATGAACAGTTTCAACAAAGCAACATGCTATTTTCATATTTTCGAACAGAATCTACAGAAAAAAAGGTAATTATATAAATTATGACAGCAATGACGTACTTTCTGCCCTGTTTTTGATGAAGTAAATAGATACTTTCGAACAGTGTATTGTAAAAGGTACTTATTAGGTATACTTACATTCTTTGTGTTGTACTAAAAAATGTTTCTTCCTTTTGCCAGTCCTTTAAGGTGTATGGACTCTTAATATATGGATCGTTAACGTGATTTTCGTCAACGTTAAGTAACTGAAATATAAATTAAATAGTTGAATGTCGATGGATAAATTTCGCTATTACATATATAATTAGAATTTCAGTAGCTCTACTCTAAACAATATCAACCGATCGCTACCACGCTTGTTATCAAAGTATTAAGCGAGGTCATACAGTCACACTGTAAGCTCTGTGACACACAGTATCCTCTGTTCGACAATCTGGTGCCATGCAACAAAGTTTCGAGTTCAGCACGCGCAATCTAAACAAGAGCCAAATTCTCTGAATTTACGGTACATGGGCTCAATTCCTTGACTTCATTTCCAACAATAGTATACATATTATTATAATCTTATTGATTTCAGGACGATTTAAAAAAAAATTGTAATTAAAAGTAATATATATCTTGGATATTGGCCAAAAAACGAGAAAGTAAAGCTGCAGTGTACAATAAGAATACATAATGGAAATAAAAAAAAATTGTATATGGTTTTTCGAATAACGACTTTCGGAAATCGGCTGAAATAAGTAATAATATTGGTTACATCTAAAATTTAAGGCCGCTATGTACAATATCAAGTAACGGTCTAGGTAATTAAATTATGTAATTCAAGTTTATAGAAACCTTTCTATTTATAGGAAACAAAACACCAAAAATCCATTTTATTGCCTTTCTGAATAAAATATGTAAAAGGGGCCTTATTAATAACTGAGTATTGCAAAACTTACCAATTCTTTTACTATTATGGAAGATGGTGCACGTTTTTTGGTTGCATTTCCAAAAGTAAAAAACACCGGCATCTCATATAATCCAGTATCAGCAACGGTAAATGTGACAAAAACATCGACAGGCACAATACTCCCTGGAAAAAATATTGTTTTTTTATAATTAATGTAAGCAACTTACCTTCTATTTATACTACACTCACGAGCAATATAAAATAGCCACTAACTAATCATGAAATATTTCCGAAACCATGCCAGATAGCTTTTTGAAGTAAAAAGCAACATTCAAGTGTATTTAATAACGGTTAAAAAACACTCAATGGAAACAAAACAAATTTGTTTCTTGCAAGGGGGTTACATCGAAAACAGTTTCGAGACAAATGCCTAAATAGCATTTTCTTCTATTTTTTAGATTTTAAACGAAAAGATCGCCGATATTTTTGTTAATTAAGATTTTTCTTTCATTTGATGAATGATTTCAATGATTTTGTTTTTATCTACCTCCACACCAATTCACCTGGAAATAGTCTATATTTTGATAAAAATTGCGATATTTCATCGGATGTACGAAACCCTAAAAGGATAGGTACTCTATTCTATTCTATTTTTTCGTGTTATAGCTCCATCAGGGCTTTGATGATTCCGCCAATGTCACAGTTGAGACACTTCCTAAGGAGAGCAAATATGTTCAGTATTATATAATAAGGAACCTATTAATACGGGGGTTGGAATTAGGACATCACAGGACAACACAGAGACATACACATTTTGTACAGTACAATCTTTGAGTATTTACCAAAGGAGATGTGAACCGTTTAAATCACCGAACAATTTTTTCTGCCACTTTTGGCGGGGGGGGGGGGGGGGTAAACGCTTAGTACTAGCCCCTGTACCACTGTATTTTTCTGTCGTTTTATTGTCGCAACGGATTATACGTTATATGATGATTATGTTAAAATACAAACATAATAATTATAATTAAAGATTGGAAACACTAAGTTTGACGCCCTAGATCGCCTTTCCCGTTTAAAACATCACAATTAACTATTTTCCTAGAGCTCTGTCTCGCGACACAAAACGATACCAACGAAATCTAAGGTAACTTATTACTGCGCACCTGGTCAGTATAACTGGTCAAAGGGGAAAAAATTGGCGAAAGGGGGAGCCCGTCTATGGCCCCTCCATAGGCTTAGTACTCTATGAGTACAATACTAACAAATAAAAAATGGGATAGGTACTCACTGGCTTTTAACAAATATGACATTTCACTTCCGAATGTCATTCCATGATCGTTCATGATGAATTGTGGTTGAGGGTGCCCCAGCTCTATGCCTATGATCTTGACATCGTGTTTAGATGTGTTCTCAATGCGGAATTTAAATATCACTGACTCCCTTGGCTTTGTCTGAGAACAAAAATAAAATATATTATTACTTATCTATGAACAATAACAATTTTCGCGAAGGAATGAGTTATTTTCTCCAGTAAAAAATCACGGTGATGTTGATACGTTTAATCCGTATTGACGTGAAAAAAGGACAAACACACTTTCGCATTTATAATATAGTTCTGTTTTTTGCCACACACGTTCCTAATGCCCCTGTCACACACTCGTCGAGTGGCATGGGAAGTAGCGAGGAAAGGAGGAAGAGACGTGTAGTGTGGCCACGTTACTCGCCATGCCGCACGCCATGCCCACTGCTCCCTGTTTTGTCGGTTTTTGTGCGCGAGTCAAAGGATCGAGTGCGGAGCGACGCGATTAATTGCGCGAGTAGAGCAGTGTGTGGATAGAGGGCAACATCGCGGCAGCGCGAGGAGCATAGTGTGGCAGGCATATTAGAACCGTAGAAGTATCTCCCAAAAGTCCCCACCCCTAGAGAGTCGGCTTCTCCCTTCACTGACAAGTGTGCTTTCCAAAAATGTTTTGTTGTGAAGCATCTATACCGCTGTGTGCACGTAGAGGGAATAACGCGTTGTCATGAGGCAATATCAAGCGTTTCACACTTCGGAGACGCTTGGTTTTGGCCTACGCCGTCTGCGCCTAGGGCTGTGCTCAGATAGAAGGGAGAACGCGTTGGCATGAGGCAAGATCCTACGTTGCATGCGTGGTTTTTTTTGAAAGAATTTTGCAAGTCACTGCAAGCAGTAAATTGGCAGAAAATATTTTTCTTACAACAGAGGGGTCCCCACAAATGCTGTTCACTCATTTTCTGCCAGCTGGTAGAAGAGCTTTATTTTAATTTTAAAGCGCCTCAGCGGCGTACCGACAAGCGCTGGACCCCTACTCTACTCTCCTACAAGAATTTATAGAGGGGAGCTCAGACTACACGAAAAATAGGTTTTCTGCCGGCAAGTGCTTACAACCACTTTCTGTCGCCATCTCTCTACCTATACCGGGTGTACCCTGATGCACTCTTCTTTTTTTTTTTCAAAATATAGATCATCATAATTAATATATCATGGCAGTGAAATATAACCCCTCTAAGACTAATTGAAGTTTTATGACTCATTTCCTGTCATAAAGTCATTGTAATTCAAGCACTCCTTTGACATAGCACCGCCAGACTTTAGGTAATAAATATTGAATGAAATAAGTAAAAAAAGTATTGGCCTCTATTTGAAATTACTAACATAACCCTCAGCTCAGCGGTCTTTTTACGTAACGCGACCTATGGCGTTGGTAGGAGTTATCTTCCTTTAATGTAGAAGTGGATGAGACGTGAAAATAATTACCTTTACTCTGAGTTTGTAGGCATCACTGTTGTCAATATCAAGTACACTGCATTTAACTTCAATACCATGCTTGGACTTTTTGAAGTCAGCTCTGAAAATAACATAAATTGTCAATTTAAACATATAACTCATGCTTCTCCAAATGGAGGGTGTGCCGCCACTTTTTACGAAATAGATTCCAGTGTTTTTGTTTGTTGTTAAAGAAAATATACCATAACTGGTAAGCACCAGAAATACCAGGGTAGCCTAGCACAGAAACCATTGTATACCTTATCCTGAATACCTTTAAGTGTTTTAAGTATTAAGAAAAATAGGGTAGAAAAAAGTAGTCGGTAGTTTCCTAGTTCTCATACTTCTCCAAATCGGAGGGTGCATAAAGCGCCAATTTTTCTTTAATAGATTCTTAGTGTTTTTGTTTGTAGTTAAAAAAATATACATATAGGAAACATGAAAAAAAAAACATGCAGGATAAAGGTACACCCAGAAATATAATATTATTTTTGAGACCAAAATATGCCTCTTCATTTGTCACCCATCTTTAGTATATCTAAAACTGTTCAATCCCACAAAGTTGCTAAGAAAATATTCAAATTTTCAATAACACTCTTATTTTATAGCTTTCTTTCCTCTGCTTACTCCTTATTGCTTTCGAAAACAGGCATATGTTGTTATAATATTAAAAATTCATGTGACTATTCAATAAGGTCACTCACATCTCAATGCACTCTTGTTCCCCCTTGTTCTTTGTTCTGTTGTGTTATTCCGTATATTTTATACAAAACAACAACACCATTATTTTAAGACTTTACAAGGTAAACAGTGCTTATGTTTAAAAAAGGCTTAAACAATTTAGGTCAGGGCTCAATACCTATAGTATAAATAACTAACTTTATGCCCCGGTTTTGCCTAAGTCACTCTCCAGCCTTCAACTATATACAAAAAAATATCTATCAAGTTGTCAATGATAGAGCAAGTCTATGATAAGTGTTTACTGCTTAAACTAGATGTTCCTGTACTTTTTATTTTCTATGTAGCCCTGGCCTACAATGCTGTCCTAGGCCCTAGAATATTTCTCACTGGCATGGACTTTTCTAGCCTGTACATTGAGTGAATAATACATACACATAATGCTAATATAGTTATATTATATTATTATTCTGTTCATTATAGAAAGGTATGTTAACTTTTAAGTTTTTTTCACAACTAGGGTATAGGTTTTGTAGCCATAAGGAATAATATTTTAACATGGATTTTCATCATTTATAGTTTATCAGTCATATTTTAGTTACAAATTTTCTTCCGTAATTAATTATTATAAAAAATCCAATACATTCAAAGAGGCAGAAATATTTGGTGACCACTGGATAGGTACATAGATAAAAGGTACATAATAGGTACTTACTTATTTTTGGAGTATTTCCAAAGTATTATATTGAACATATGCTTGGCTGATGCTTCATGCATGGCTTGAGAAGTTTCATCATACATGTCGTCTACAATACCACAAAAGACACAATAGTCACTTCTGTTTGTTGGGTCTTCCATTTTGATCCAATATCCTAAAATATTATATTTGGTTTTAGTTCTTTGTTTAGGAATACAATGGGTTAATTAGGAATGGATAGTAAAGGTGTTATCACACAGACAATACTAGTGAGTCTGAGTAAAAAAGATTTAAAAGATTACTTCAAACAATGTAATTACCTAATTACTTACTTTTTAATTGTTTGTTTAGGAATGCAATTGAATGGATAGTAAAGGTGTTATCACAGACAATACCAGGGAGTAAATAGGAATTAAAAGATTACTTCAAACTATATAATTACCTAATTACTTACTTTTTAATTGTTTAGGAATGCAATTGAATAGATAGTAAAAGTGTTATCACAGACAATAGCAGAGAGCAAAAAGGAATTAAAAGATTACTTCAAACAATATTAAGTATTTGCCTCATTACTTACTTGTTTTATTTACTAATATAGGTATACAAAGCTTAGCTGATAAAAGGCAAAGAAGTTGAAATGAATGCAATGAAAACAAAAATGATGACTAACTCTACTGAGGTCTATGTAGAAATAAATGGTAACAGGTTGGAATATGCATGTATTTAGGACAAATTATCGTCCAGAGAAAGAAATAAAAGAATAGCTAGCAGCTGGAAAAGATATTGGGCTCTTGAAGAGGTTATGAAGAGTAAAGAAATAAGCACACATTAAAAAGAAAACCTTTAATGCCTTCCCTGTATAACATATGGTTACAGGACCTGGTCTTTTACCGAGAATCACAGAGAGAAAATTGCAAGGTGTGAACGGGCAATCAAGAGAAGTATGTTGGAAGTAAAAGAGATAAAATTAGGAACACAGAAATAAGAAATAAAACTAAAGTGATCGACATACTTGCTCGTATTGACCATCAGAAATGGAGGTGGACAGAACATATGCTGCATTGCAAAGTAAATAAGTGGGAGCAAACAGGTCACCCAAGAGACGGTACTAGAAGACAGGGGCGTCCAACAAGATGGGAAGACGAGATTCGTCTGACTATGGGACATGGGTTGCAGCCGACAGAGTACAATGGAGATAGTTAGAGGAGGCCTATGCCAAAAGGCACGCTGAGTTAAGGGACATTTTATAAAAGTTGTAGATAATATATAGTAGAAAAACTCAATGTCAAGAGTAAAGTTTGTTTGTTTATATTCATGTTTGAACACGCTAATCTCAGGAACTACAGGTCTAAGTTCAGTAAAATTATTTTTTGCATTAAATAGCCTGTTTATTGAGGAAGGTTATAGGCTATATAACATCATGCTACGACCAAAAGCAGTGGAGCAGTAATCATTATTAAATAATTCACTTGATAAGGTATGATTTCAGTAATCTTTTGCATTATTAATTTTGTAGTATTTTTTTTTGGTGTAGTTTACATCAGTTAACATCAGTTTCATTGTTTTATATGAATAAGTTACAAAATACTAAACTTGTTTTATTTCATAACAAGTCAAGGCAGTAATTTAGGCAGGCATTTAAAAAATAATGAATACTTATGGTCCAAAATTAACATCGGTGCTTTGCACAGATCCTTTATACTAAAGTTTGCCACCGACTCACAGAAATTTATAATTGTTCAGTTTTCGTTCCTACTCGTGCTGCCCAAAGTGTCTCCGTATCCATATGATAATGAAAGTGTAATAGGTAAAAAATTACTTACGTGATGCTTTTAAAGTGACTCAATTCTCAGAAATCGTTGGAAGTTGGTCGGACATAAATATAAATGCTTTTGTTGACGACAGAACAAAACGGTCTAATGTTTCTATCTAAACACAATAAAATGAAAAAGCGACTTATTTTACCGCGATCAGTAAAGAATTATAACAGGTAAAATGTATTTGTTTTGTATTTTATTTTGTTTGTTACTGTAAAGCAAGCAAACGATTATTTATTGCAAAATTGCAAATGAATGAAATGAAAAAGTAATCAATGAAATGAACACACGACTCGCGCGCGCGGCGATTAGTGACACTATGTCAAGGAATATACTATGCACTATGTTCTCAGTATTATATAAGTTACTCTATGACACTATGTTCCACAGAGCAAGTAAAAGCTATGTTCACTTCCCTATGTTCAGTTACTCTATGGAGCTCTATGGAGAACAAAAACCTCAAAGACAAAAACAAACTCTATGGCGCTCCACAGAGCAAGTAAATGGCGCTCTGTGGTTATTGTGCGTAGACAGAGTATAGTTGTTTGTGCGTGTTGTGGACAATCATAGAGTAAGTAGCAATCACTATGTTCTTTAATAAGAGACGGGACTGCCATACATATACTGCCAACCTAACACCATTAAGGAGGGAAAATAGGAAATCAGTGCTACCAACTACAAAAGTCAAAACATACGGCTAGTGCTGTCCTTCCTACAGAAATATTTTTGTCGATATCGATAAAAATATGCTAAAACCTGGATCAGCACCTACCTACTTTTAAAATCTCGGTTTTGTTGATTAGTATAATCGAAGAAGTTGAAATGTATGGTAATTCACAACCATTTTTTTATAGGATTTGAATAAACTACGTAGTAGATCAAGGGTCTGGGAGGAATTATTAAATTTCAACTTCTTTGATCTTTCATTTCAATAAAACTTCACATATTTTTCTATAATTTATTTGTGTTTAACCTAAAAAAACAACTCATATACAAATACAATTCACCGACCTCTTAAAAACAATACACCTATCAATATTACAGTGAAATAGGTTATTAAATTGAAATTTAATAATATATAATTACCTAATCTAAGACCCATCTTAGGTAATTATTTCAGCACCGCTTCCCGAAGTGAATTTAGGCAATGATAGGAAAACTTATAGAATTGCGTACCTGTAAAATAATGAGTATTAGGCGTATTTTGGTAAGTAATAACTAGTAGTATAGGTACCGGGACGGTTCTTGAGCGCTCGACGAAAAAGTGGGGGAATGTTTGCGCATATGTAATTCGAGTGCAATATAACTTGTATATTTATTATAATTGATTTATTGGTGTTTGTTTTTACGATTGCTTTTTGCTGCTGGTAAAATTAAAATGAATACCTCATACCGTCAAGCAGACCCAAAAATTGTGTTCTGCGCATCTAACGACCACCGCTCAAGAACCGTCCCGGTACCTATAAGTATAAATGATTTTTTTATTGTATTAAGAGGTGTACAAAAACGATGTTACAACGAGTCTGTAAGAGACACAAACATAGCTGGATTTGAACGATTGTTTAAAAATCACCAAATTGCACGTCAATCTGGAAAGCGTAAAGTAAATTTGCTGCAGCAAAAAGAAATGGCTCAATTTATTTGGTTCGGGTTATAATGGGTTAGTTTTGTGGAATGTGAAGCAAATATGTTTGAGTCAGAATATCGATATCGATAAACTGTACAATATGCAATGTACATCACTATTTTACAGCAAAATGCTGTTCGTTTAATATGAATGGCTAATAACTTACCGATCCTTATTTATTGGGAATATTGTCATAAATATTCGCTTGATACGGTCTACGCGGCCGCCTCTTGTACCACATATTGTTTGTACACTGTTTATGTGTTCATTCTTAATTATTGAATACAATTATTATAAAACAATATACTTATTTACTATAACTTACTATATTAAATTTACAATTAAATTTACAAGCACGATCTATGCATCACATTATATATTTATTTATTAATATTTCAAAACTAAAATAAGACAAAACAAATTTGCCGCCATTTGCAACTTTGACAGCGATATACAGAGATAGCACCATGGAGTGAAAAAGACGGCGATACGACGCCATTTGGCTAAATTTTCATAGAACCAATTTTTTGTTCGAAGCAAGGAATATACTAGTAGTATATTCCTTGCTTCGAACAAAAAATTGTATACTACTCTCTACCGAGTTCGAAGTTGCGCCAGCCTGTGGACAATGTTGTGGCGTCTTGCTCTGGGTGGGTGGTGGCAGGGGCAGGTGGCAAGTTTACGAGATCCTCCCCCTGCCTGAGTCTCAGCCCCTCTAGTCTTTAAGACTTCGGATGAGACTGTTGATGAATTTAGGCGAATGTTTTTCGACCTTCCGCAAGATCTTTTTTAAAATGTTTTGAAAGCTGGTTTTCTCGAATAAATAAATGTAAAGAGGCTGGAGGAAAGTATTTTGAATAACTCTAAATAAAATATTCTAATACTTTACTAGTCCGGAACAGCCCACGTTATTCATAGGTTTGAATTCCAATATTTTATATTAAATATTGTGATAATTTTAAGGCCCGTCAATTTTAAATCAATATCTGTCCATTATATACCTATTATAAATCAGTTTAGTAATAATGATCGCCATTTATAAAATAAAAGTTCTCCATAAATTGTCTAAATAATAACTAGGTATAGCGAATGAAGATTTAAGTTTTATTTTATTAGGTATTTTTTGAATTTGCGAGAGTTTGGTATAGTAGTCCTAACTAGGTATTGTAGATATCTTAAAAACTATTACAGTAGGATATCTTGAAGTGACTTTTAAGAGACTCGCTAATTCCATTCTCCTAAGTTCGGTTAAACTTTATCTTACAAGTAGTATGAAGTCTTTCCTGAACTTTTCCTATATTGGGGAATATCTACAAGATATCTTGAGGGACATAATAGTTTTAGCCAAGACAGTAACTAGAATTAGTAAATTTGCTTGCAAGATATCTACAATACCTTGTTTAGACAAAGTATTGCTACTTGGGAAGGCTCTAACCGTTTCCGAGAACCTAAATTCATAAGTATATAGGGAGGAGGTTTAAAAAATAGACCATTTGCTTTATAATAATTATAATTTTGCTACTTACGAGTACCTACATTTTAAAAGTACCTACTTATTTTTTTTAAAGGTATTTTATAAACATAGGTACATTTTCATAGTTTTTTATGTTGCCAATTTTGTTATAAATAATCTAAATCATCAACATCTGAAGTCGGTGGGTTTATTTGTTTCGTCTTAAAGTGAGAATCTTATAAAAAATGGTTTTCGTTTTTGGTATGTTTTCCGAGGCATATTACTGTATTTATCATCTATATCCAAATTTGTTGACCGACATCGCCGAAATGAATTGTCACAGAAGAAACCTTCAGCGCACCTTTGATCTATGCTTTCTATACACTCATCATGCTCCCTCTGTAAACAAAATACTGTAAATTACACCAGACTAGTAACAGTGTCCACATTGACACATTTAGCGAGTCGCCCATCAAGTATTTACTTACCTAGCTCAGCCCGGCGAGCATGATCACGAAGAATGAATCTCACTGTGAAGATAAAGTCTCAGTTAGAAAGAGAAGAAAACCGGTTCTTTTTGTCTTGTTTTACTTTATGGAACTTTATATTTTTCTCTTTATATAACTGAGATGCAATCTTCGCAGTGAGATTCAGTCTTCTTGATCATGCTTGGCGGGCATAAAAAAATTATTACAACAAAAGTATCATGTGAACTAATAATTCTCTATCTTTACTTATTAAATCTTGGAAAGAAGTGATAAATCTAGGTGTGCAACAACGACTTGCCACCTGCTAACTGGGCTAAAAGTGGAAACTGTTACTGGCCATGCACGCCATAAGCTGTACCCTACCCTTATCCCTACCCCTACCCCTACCCTTATCCCTACCTCTACCCCCACCCCTACCTCTACATCATTTTCGCTTCGACAATTAGCCATTATTTGTCGTAAAAAGTAAATGACAAAAAATGTTATTGTGGGATATCCATAAGAGATACACATATACCATCGCGGAGTTTTCTGTAGACCTTTTCAATGTGTACAATACTTAGTACATTATTTTGATAAATCTCGTAGGGTTCAGCCTGCGTTTGCAATGTAAGCGGAAAAAATGTAATTATTTACGACATCACATTAGAAACCTCAAAAATAACAGTATTTCTCCACTATTTAATGGATGTTATTATACATATAAACCTTCCTCTTCAATCACTCTATCTATTAAAAAAAACCGCATCAAAATCCGTTGCGTAGTTTTAAAGATTTAAGCATACATAGGGATATAGGGACAGAGAAAGCGACTTTGTTTTATACTAGGTATGTAGTGTAGTGATATAGTCGCGCGGGTGCTCTACTAGATTGGCAATACAAAAGAGATAGATAGACGAGACCGTTTTTTGATTACTGTATCGTAGACTGTAACAGCCTATAACAGCTTAGCGTCATTAGTAATTTCGCTTATTTTTGTAAAATATCCTGGTGTTTATTAGAGTGCATGGTGCAGTGCCTGGGTGTGAGTCATCTAAGGTGAAAAATCCACAAAATTACTCATTTGTCACGCACAGTACTGTATATTTTTTTTGGTCTCGTCCTAATCGCGACATTACCAATGTGTTACCAATCTAGTAGAGCGCCTATAATTTTTATTACCTTCAAGCATTCATTCCGCATACACTTTGTGTTGTAATACATTTCATTAATTTTACATACTTTCTGACTGACTTCTTTAGAAGACGTTTCACACCGTCTAGTCCTAAAATAAAAAATCGGATTAACTTATTTGGCGCACGTTAAGTATCATTTCGAAACGTCAATATTTCGATGCAGTTTTTCATGATGTTTTTTGCCTCTAAAGTTATTGACAGAGAAAATAATGCCCATAATAATATTTATTTTTACCTTCTTCACGGGTTGCTTTTTACAGCGCCCGAAACCACGTTACGGTTCGAGGGTATCCAGCGGAACGGAAGACCAAGTCTCCCTCGTTTAGCCGATGGTATTTGTGAGGCTATATCTAACGAGTGGCCAGTTCTGTTGAGGTATATTTAGATAGAAAAGCCTAGTGTGGTTTGTCGGATTATGTAAGTACTTACATAAGTTTTTATTTAAAGCTACTAATATTAGAAATATATACATACACTGTTTTGTCGTCATTGATGTTGGCGATATAATACTGCGCAGCTACAGTGCATCCTATTGTAAGTACCAAAACTACGGTGACCAGGCTTGTCATGGTGATACTAGCCACCTAAAATCAAAATATTAAGGGTCAAAATAATCTATATCTAAGTACTATCACGCCTTTTATCCCCGGTGGAGTAGGCCCCTCTTGACGATTGCCACCTTGTAACGCCTTTTCGTCAATCTTTGTTTTTAAACCAGCGTAAACTATTTTCCTTGTTTTACTAACAACATCATCTATTTCAATCAGCATTATTCTCTAATTTAAAAAGTCCATTAAGTAAGTAAGTACTTATCAATAAGTAATTCTATGTAAAAAATACATTGAGACAGACTGACCAGTTACCACATGAGATGCGATTGTGTATAATACCTACTATGTTATATTGGTATTGTCCAAAAATAAAAACTAAATTGTGAGTATGAAAAAAAAAGTGAAAGATGATGAATAAAATAGTTTGGACACGTTGAAAGAATGAAGGATGAAAAATTTACTAAAATGGTTAATATGGCTGAAGTGAAAGGAAATGCTGGTGTACTTTTATTGTACCTACATATAAAAATATATTGATCAATGGAAATATGATGCATGCCCCTGTTATTCTCGTTATTTTCTTAGGGTTAACGGAAAACCCTCTAATCGTGGAGCGATTTGATGACATGTGATATGCGCTGGCGGCGACATATGCCGCCAGCAAATAGTGAGTTGACTTGGAGCCAAAGACATTTGCTTGGAGCTCTCATACGTGTAATACATGACTCACACGTATTTTCGGCAGGGCCTTCCGTCCGGGATCGGAGCCCTATACGGTCAGAGTATAACCGTTTCGTGTAAAACTCTTTGTGAAATGAGCATAAATCGCTTAACGGTGTTGTATTGATAAGAACGTTTATTTTTTTTGTTTAAACCTGTAAATGAACAATAACCCACGCAAACCACCACGCCCCTACTTATATATATATAACATCTCACTATACTGGTGCTTAACTGTGGTGCATCTAACTTCTTCCCTCCTATACATATTAAAATGACACACAATCGCCGAGCATGTATGAAATGTATGATGAAAGCGAAAGAGGCATATGTCAGGAACGTAGCAAATGGCATTCAATTGTCTCTGCCTACCCCTCTTGGGTTAAAAGGCGTAATGTTAGATATGTAGATAGATAGATAAAAACTAACTCCTAACTAACATCGAACGGATCCTTTGGCGATATTTCCTGTTGCATTATTCGTATAACAAACTCAAAAACTGGCTTTTGAAATTTGTTACATATGTAGAGTTTGATACATCACGGTACCACTTTATGGCTTGCAGTGTGGGCAGAAAGAAACATTGGTAAATGTGCACTCCAATCACTTATATTGCACGTAACTAACCGGTGAATTATGTTAAACTTTCCATTTCTATTTTATTACTCATCTTGTTAATTTAAATGGAATACTTTTTCTCTGTCCAATATTTAATGTCAAAGGAAACCACCCGGTTTTTCAGAAAGAATCTCAAATTTTATTTATATTCGCCGTGAAATCGGAACAAATTCCAGTACAGAGAGCTGTTCGAGATATTTGTGATCGCCCGTGACTGTTTTAATCTTCTCGAGTTTAATTAATACCTACTTTCAAGGAGTTATTTGATAAAATAAAAAAAATCCGGTCCGTCGCAGTTAGACCACACGTGACCGCACTAACTTAAACTTCCAAACTTAGTGAAATGAGCTATGTTTCTAAGGCTATAGAAGCCTGGGAATTAAGTTGTCCTAACGAAGGTGTCCCGAAGGAAATAAATAAACAAAAACTTTGGGACACTCCATTATTACAACTAACACACAAACGTTTGACACAAAATACGACCGCGCTCGGCTTCTGGCTTCATCAGAAAAGGAATCTGGCCACTGGTTGACACGCTCTTCCATGTCGAAACGTCCATACATTTTTGGATAACGAAATTTTTAGAATTAGTTTAGATGTTGCGAACATAAATGTCCGTGTGGAAAAGATGTAAGTAGATCAATTTGGGACTCACAGACTTTCCTGCATAAAAAGTGCAGGCAGGCTTTCTCGCCACAGCTCCCTCAATGATACCATCAAAAGGGCTCTTGCGTCAATAGACGTCCCTGCTCTCCTAGAGCCAACGGGAATAATCCGGGAAGACGGCAAGAGACCCGATGGAATGACTCTGATTCCCTGGGAGCGAGGTCGGGCCCTTGTATGGGATGCTACGTGCGTGGACACATTAGCCCCGTCTCATCTCAGGGAAACAGCAATCAAAGCGGGAGCTGCGGCGGAAATCGCAGAGTCTAACAAACGGCGCAAATATAGTTCAATTATTGAAAACTACAAATTTGTGCCGTTTGGTGTAGAAACTCTAGGTCCGTGGGGTTCAAATGCCAAACATTTTATTAAAGATGTATCCACTCGACAAATCATCTCTTCTGGTGACAAGAGGGCTGGCTCCTTCCTCGCTCAACGAATCAGCATCGCGATTCGGCGGGAAAATGCAGCCAGTATTCTTGCCACTATTCCACGCGGACCTGGTTTATTTAGTTATTTTTAATCTTTAGATTTGATTTAAACGTCCAGTTGTTTTACTCGGTTTAGGAACTGCAATTAGAGACGAATCTGGATTTAGTGCGGTGTATCCCCACATACGGATCTTACAGGAGTTTTTGGAGCCCACATAATTTAATGATTCTTTGGGTTCTGTTTGTCGCTAATTTACAATATACAGTCAGAAGACTAAGGCCACAGGAACGGCTGAACGAATTTTGATGAACTGTCAGACATTTTGTTTCATTTCAATATCAAAAATTTTGCCGACATAACCGTGGGCAGCATCTAGTAAGAAATATAATTGCAACGCATCGCAACGACCTCTTTTTAGAGCGCGCAATTTATTTTCAGAATGAAACGCAAATTTGATCGAGACACGTGAAAAAAGTCAAGGTTACCTTATTGCATGTTTACAAACAATAAAGATAAATAGGTGTAAACACAACATTACGGCTCTCATACCATATAGGGTGGCCTGTCATTTCATTAACAGAATGTAAGTTTTGTATCTGTCATTTTACGATGCTATCAAGTCCGACGCTCTACCTTGTAACTTTCAGGCTTCAGGAAATAAGCTCATCTTCTCGTCTATGCTATGAAGGATTTCTCATTACAACATTACCATATAGGCATTATTCTACCCTATTTCTATTCTATTAAGTCTCTACTACAAAGAGTATTATTTCAATGATTCACGTAAGTAAAATGAAAACTACGGATCCGATTGCGATAAAGCTTTCACAACATCCCACTAATATTATAAACGCGAGTATGTATGTATTTTGTTACTCAATCACGCCAGAACGGCTGAACGGATCTGGATGAAATTTGGCACAGAGATAGATTATAGTCTGGAATAGCACTTATGCTACTTTTTATCCCGGAAAAAATTATGGTTCCCGTGGGATAGATTTGTTTTTGTTTTTCACGGGATCGACATGATTTTTTGCATAGTGGTTGTTTAGTGGTCTAATAATAATATAGTACTTTTCATACCGCGAAAGCGGGCGGGAGAGGGGAAAATTACAGCCACGGGATTATTTCTTTTTGGATCTATTTACACGCGGGTGAAACAGCTGACAGAAGCTTGTAATAAATATAAATTGACATGGTATTATTGATAATATTTATGTCAACATAACCCGAGAACAATCGCTTCGTTTTGAAAAATTTAAATCTTTTATTTATCTCATGGGAGTTCTGTGGGAGTTGAGGCGAGCTAGTAAAATTGTACTTTATATCGCTGAAAAACGGGGCGTGGGAGTCGATGACATCTATAACATATTATTTTCTTTTCATTTCATATGTTTTCTTGAAGATTCGACGTAATACGTAAATGCAGCAAATAAAATCAGAATCGCGCCTGATAATGTTTTTATCAACATTATAATATAAATAGAATATGATTTTGCGAGTCAGTGACATGCACCAGGCTTAAAAATAAATCGTGAATGCAATGGTTGGATCGTTTGGAAGACGTATTTCATCGTAGCGGGGGCAGATCTATGCAAATTTTGATATATCCGTTTTAATTTTCTGTACATTGCCTCTTTGTTACAAAAAACATGTTATAAGCTTTCATATTTAGGGAGCAATGTATATTTGCGATATTATTTTTAACGGTACGGAAATATATCCGCCCGCCCTGTGGCGCAAGCCGCCCAAGACGCATTAAAGCTTCGTCTGTCTTTGTGATCACTTGTGCTATATTAACGTTGAAATAAACTTTAAAAGCAGTGTCCAAAGTTTATAAATTCTTAATTAAAGGTTATTTTTGTGTTATAAACAAAATGGGTATGATCTCCAGAGTTCGAGGAAGAATAAGAAGTGACTCGTTTTCAAAAATATCTCCAAATTCCGAGGAGAAAATAGCAAATATTGGTAAGTTTCTGATTATATTTTCTTTTCTTCTTAAAGTTAAATTACCCTTGCTGAAAAAGACAATGAAACTCAGATTATTTATTTGTTTGTTTGTCTCCGCTCGCTTTATTGTCGCGGGCAATTACCTATCACAACACGCTGCTTTAAGCTTTAAATTCTTCATCTTTGATTTGATCTATCTGAGGGTCGAACCCAATTTAATTTATTAGGTTAGGTTGCTCCAATAAGAACACTACAGATTGCCGAGTTCTTGCATTTATTTGTCAGAAACATTTTAGGAAGTCAGTCGAGGTCAGATCGTATCATATTTATACTTATCAATTGCAAGAAATGACAAGATTTGAATGAATCGATTGCGCAACGGGAGCGTCGATGGCGTAGTGGTGGTTTTATTCGAAAAAGGATCAATTTTGCTTTAAACATATTTTGTGTTTTGGAGGGCAAGTAACGTCGCCGGCAAATGTTATAGTGGGAGCAGCTCTCTAAATGTGAACATAGTACACGCTGCAAGCCTTTATTATGGTTATCATGCTTTGAATCAGTCATCAATTGTTGTATTGTCTTAGTATATATTTTTTGCAAAACCCTAAAAATAGAGGGTTAAACAGTGCCTGAAATCGATCAATTTGAATTCGAATTGATGTTGTTTTCTTATATTTTGACTGAGTCATAAGTATATAGTGCATGTGGTCGTAATGTTTGCAATAAACACGTTTCCAAAGACGTATTATTTACTAACACACCGCCAACGCTCTATCTATATCAAATACACGTAATAGGTATACACTGCGTACCTATAATAATTCTTATAAAATTTCATGTATTCAAAAGATGATAGTACAACATAGTTCTTGGAATTTTCATTACTATTACCTATATTTATCCAATAAAAAGTATACCTATTTAAAAAATTGTATAGCCGGCCATTGTTAATATTATTGCAGTTTCAAAATGTAGCAAATATTTATAGAGCAAAGTTACCTCAACTTTTTCTTGATCAAACCATTTTAGAGCAATTAGACACAATATAGCATACAGTCATTATCTCAGAAGCCATTATAGAGACATTATCCCGAATGTTTTTAAACCCTACTTTTTTAAATTATTTTTTATTCTCTTTGTGACTGAAAGGTGTATTAATTTTCATAATATAACGCCACAAAAATGCAGTCAAGTCCGAACCGAACTTACGTGCCGGGGGCGTATCCTTACAAGAGAAATCCAAAATAAAAAAATATATATACATAGAACCAATAAAAGTAAGTATGATAGTAAGCACCCGATATAAACAAATCCAAAGTTGTTGTTTTATCAATTCGCATTTCTCTATTATCTACAATAGTTCAGGTCTTCAGGTAGAACTCTCGAGACCATAATCAGGTCTTCCAAGTCTGAACATTTCCTCAATATTCATCAATTCATCATCATCATAATCCGGTAAATATATGGGTAACACCTGCCAACAAGTGCCAACACTTTACAATGTAGGTAAGTATATTATTACTCTCTATGGCTTTATGAGACTCGAAATCTAGCAATGAGTTGATTTGTTTACTTATTTATTTGTTTGAATTTGCAAACGAAAGCTATGATAACAATTAATATACCCACCTTATACCACATAAAACAGAACAACGGTATATAGGTATAGGAATGTGACATATTAATTAATCCGGCAGAATTTTCGAGACACAAGTGGCCTATGTCCACCAACAATCTCAGCGCAAAAAAATGCCCCGATTTCGCTCGTGGACTTTAAAAAAATGTGTCATAAGAATTTCCGTCAACCTCAAGCCTTCTAGCAATCTCTGTGCAAAAAATCATGTATGTCCGTTGCTCTGTTTTGGCATGAAAGAAGGACAAACAAAAAAATAAAAATTATGTTTCATAGGTTCAATTTCCGGCTGAAGCAAACGATTTTTTAAAAATATTTGAATCAAAAACCTAAATTAGTAAAATTTATTCCCTCCCTACTTATTCTCAAGGTATCTAGAATATTGGCTGAATAGTGAATGCAATGAAAATTCCATGAAGATTAGTGCAAATTACCTACTGAGGTTGATTTCAGAAATATAATAATTTTAATCATTTTTTGCTCCTTCCTGACCCGTTTTACTGTGATATTTCTGATGCTATTCCTAACGCTATTTAGGTGTATATTTAGCTCTACCTAAGTGTGGTTTGTCAAATTATGTACACCTACTTACTCACATAAAAAAAGAAATCGTGCTTTTTGTAAATAGATTCAATTTTGATAACTCATAATTAGTTTAATAAACGTCGCTTTATTTTATCAATTTTTATCAAAAACAATTAATTTTCTATATTTCGTTGAAAACCGATTATTTTTTAGTAATCAGTTCAACGTATTTTCTATTTGTCATATCTTAACTAAATAATGCACCTGAATTATTTGACTGTATACATCGTAATCTAATGTAATTATATTTATCATTTTGCACTAAAGAGGGAATTAATGTCATATAGACATAGGCATTCTTGCAACTGTTCGACGCGAACCTGAGGTTTTTTTCCATAGTTACGTTTCTTACAAAATATCTTTATTGAACGGACTAAGTACACTCGTATTTTGTTGACGGATGTGGACTTCGTTACTTTTATTAGCTTGAATCAACGCACATCGAGATCTTAAAATTTTTATACGCATATTCGCATAAAAATAAAAATTTTGGCAAGACGTTTTATCGTTCCAGCGGATGTTAATTTGAGACTTGACCTAAGGTTTAGGTGTTTTCTTGGTTATTGAACTGGGATTTAAGAATAACAATGTGCTGAAAATATTAATAGTGTGTTTGTTTAATATTAGACAACTTGCGGACATTGTTACGTCTAGGTTAGGTATAATGCTGTGAAAGTTGTAAATATTTTGCCATCTATGAGTTCTGACCCTGTTTGCATTTAAATATTTATTTTGTTCCTGTTTATTTTCCTGAAAATTTCAAGTTACTTGCTCTGTGGGGTAATAGATAAAATAAGAAAAAAGTGTGTAGTGCGAAAGGTAGTGCGATTGGAATTTTTCCTCCGACTCTGTGATATGGACGACACCGACTCTATGATATGGACGACACCGGAATAATATTTTATTTTTGTAAATTTCAGTATGGTTGCTGTCTTTGGTATTGTTGCTGCCTTATTGGGCTCCACGCGGACTTCTCGTGGCTTTAGGCGGGGCGTGGCTCATGGCTGCGTATACATGTTTGGTTGTGCCAGTTCTCATTTCTGCAAACTATCGATACCCTGCAAGATGGTATCCTGCCGTGGCTAGAATGGCTCAAGGTGTGTATAGTGTATAGTAGCCGAAGCCGAAGCCGGGACTGAAAGATATACTGAAAGATATAAACTTTGACTTTTTTTATTTGGTAATCAAACTTTGCATGTCTTTTTTAAATAAGTTGTCATTTAAAATTCTTACCTATTTTACATTTACAAAACTAATAATAAAAATTTAAACTCTTATTTAAAAAAATACAATAAAAAGACATGCAAAGTTTGTTTACCAAATAAAACTAGTCATAAAAATACACAAATAAAATTATTTAGGTATTTCACGCCTGTCTTTCAAAGGTGTAGGTAGAGATTATTGCTGGTGGGTTTGAAATAGTTTGAGTGAGTAGACTGTATACCTATACAAATGTTTTTTTTTCAGTTCTGTGGATGTTGTTTATAAATAGTTGCTCATATTTACTAGAATATTCGATGACTGTAGAAACCGACTCACAAACATAAATGGTTACTTATTAAATAATAGTAAATAGTAAATTTAAGTAATAAGAGAATCTAAAATGGAGAGAGAAAGACTAGTAGGTACACACCCACAATACTCATACTATAATCTCTGCAATTCCTAGCCAACAGCCAAAATATATAATTGCGCCGTTTTATTATATATACGCTAATTATGTTTCTTTGTTGTCACACAAAAAATGTGGGCCGGTCATGTGAATGTGTAAATATATATGTAAAAGAGTGCCATGGTTGGGATTATATTATATTCTCTAAACAAACATTGTTGCTTGAAAAACTCGACGTCACAGCCAAAATATTTACAAATATATACAGCAAGTTTTTTTAAAAGTTTTTACAATAGTTACAGAACTCTATTGAGGAAAGTGGTCTATATCTAGGTACTCCTAATTAAACAGCGTGATACTCAGCAAAAAATCCAAATGGATGGATGGAATGGAATCCAGTGGCCTCTCAGTTTTTGCCTTTTTTATTTTCTTTTTTCACGGGTTGCCTTACAGCTCCCGAAACCGTGTTACGGTTCTAGGGTACACAGCGCGGAAGACCAAGTCGTTAAGCCGATGGTATTTGTGAGGCTATACCTAACGAGTAGCCGGTTCTGTTGAGGTATATTTAGATGGGAAAACCTCCAAGTGTGGTTTGTCGGATTATGTAGATAGCTAGAAACCTATAGGTACATGGCCGGGATCCGGGATCGAACCCGTGGTCTTCCTAGTTAATAACAGACAAAAACCACTCGGCCACCGACGCTAGCTTCTGCCTTTTTAGGCAGTAAATGAGAGCTAAAGTATTATAGAGAATCATTTTTAATATGTATTTATGAAACTATCAAATAAATTAAAAAACTGTTTTTGACGAGTTTGTCATTGAAACTCGACGTAGGTACAGAATACATATCTTCAGGTCATTGCGATTACCCACGATTGCCACTGAATGGACCGAACGGAAGCGAAAATCGGCATCATGCCAAACTTTGTGCGTCAATGGCGCTTTTACTTTTACGTTTCGAAAGCTAAACAAACAATATTGGAATCACAACAAGATTTGTTTAGAAGCTTTATTTAATGCAGTGCAGGTCATTCGGTTGATGTTGTTTTTTCGCCCGGTTTCTGGTTATAGAGTTCCTAGTTCTAGACTTGCTGTTCGCTAGACGGCCGCAGCAAACTCGAATCGGGTAACATGACGATAGCGAAATTACGTGACTACTCTAGTCTATAATTGTATCGCAACGTTACCTCAGTTCGCAGCTTCGGGGTGCGAACAGCGCTCGTGTTGTAGTAGCCCACGCACTGGTCCGGTATCTCAAAGAAAATTTTCGGTCCGGACAGACAGCACCACGCATTTAGCAATGTAAATCATACGATCTAGATCACATGCAATTCACTCACCCACACAAACACACAAGATTCCATTAAACAAAGGCTTGTGGATGTGCGTGTGTGACAGATCGTTCCGGTCATCAAAATCAACCACAAATTTTAATACAACGATTTGAAAACGGATGGTGGGCCGCGCGATAAAAATTGGACGAGTCTGTGGTCGGTTTCGGTGGACCGTACGGCGACCGGCCGGGGATTGGACGAATGTGTGGCCACCTTTAGAGGGACAGACAAACAACGAGACGCGATACCAAGTTGCAGAATTTCATAGTGCACTTTTCTTTTTCTTAGTATTAATAAGACTGGTAATAAAATATGTAATTAATGATATGATAAGTACGAAAATGGCATTGAATGAACGATGGCTGGGCGGGATGAGATGTTGAACGCAGGTATGTTTTGATGATTATTGAAAAGGGACAAACGCAGTACCTACCTATATGTAGCAACCTACTTACTGAAAACAGACAGAGGGCTTTATCTGTCCTGTCCTTTGAATGAAACTCTGTAGGTAGGCTGTATGATGAACCAAGAGAAGTATTAAGAATGGAGATAAATGCTGCGCTGCTCCATACTACCTACTACCTCTATGGGAAAAAAGCGCGAAGATACTGTGTCATTGCCAGTTCAATGCAAAAAAATTTGGAATTTTTTAAAATAATTTCAAATAATAAAATATAGAAAAACTTACCAGGGAACCAAATACGTATTACTTGAGATTGTTGAAGAGAAATCTTTGAAGTTGCGGTCATAGTTCACCCCTTTTATAGAAAACTTTCTTTACAATATTTGTCACTGTAAATTAATTTCACTTAGCTAAGTAATTCTTGATGATGTAAAACAATAAAGAACTAAATCTTAATAACTTCATTAATCTATCTACCTATCATCACGCCTTTTATCCCAAGAAGGGAAGGCAGAGATAATCGAATCTTTCGCAAATTTTATATTCACCATACCTTTCATACATGTTTGGCGATTGTGTGTACTTTTAATATAGCCTTCGATCAATACAATTTTTATTTAAAAAATTCGTCATAAAATAATTTTTCAAAGTTTCTGAGATTAGCTTGTTCAAACATACCTACATACAAATACAAATATACAAACTGTTCAGATTTATTAGATTATTTTTAGATGTTGTCAAGATATCCCAAACTTTTATTTATTGGTTCCTTTTCGAATGATTTCAGAAAGTAAAAAAAAGTTTATGTAAATGAGAAAAAAATAGTCCGTTAACTTGAAGGGTGCTCGTCTAATGTGGTTAGACAATGTCTTTAGATTTCCAGTATAAATAAAAATATAATCTTAGAAATAATAAAATTATATTAGAATTTCTTAAATTTTTGGTAGATACCACACTACCACACAAATCTTGTGTATGGTAGATAAAACATGCTAATAAGATATTTTACCAAATATATTAAATATGGCGATGTAAATATTAAAAGGCGAAAATCGAACTAATCTACACTTAAGAAGAAATAGGACTTTGTATGTATATTTAATCCTCTCTGCCCACCCCTATTGTGATAATGTTACACTATTGTAACTGTACTATTGTGTAAGCAACTATCTCGACGCAAATAGGATCCTAGAAAAACCTTCAAAACCTCATGAAATTGTATTACAATTTTCAGAATCAGCTCGTCGGCTTTATGCCCCGGGAGCTTGTGCTCTGGCTGTATTGCAAGCTATCTATGCACCCATCGAGCGTGCTGAAGTTATGTTCTTACAAATGAATAATTTGTCTACAATGTTCAGTCAGGTGTGTAGAAAATGTTATTATTTTATGTTATCGGTCCCAGGGTACCCAGAGGAAGACAATTTAAGTCTAGACCCCTGCTTTTAAAGGTGTCCTACGAATTGGCTCTTATGAGGATTGAACCTAGGTTTTAAGCCAAACGCTGTAAGCATTGCGCTATTTAAGCGATAATTTAAATTTCAATATTGCAGAAACAATCCATGTAAATATATTTCGGCTGAATCGGCATATAACGTATGACAAAATACTTTATTTATTTATTTCAGTTGCTGATATTTACTGCCTGCGATCGACTGCTCATATCCAATGGGAAACTGACAAATCTCTACTCACTGATGTTCTACAACGTGGTCACCTACTCTGTTAGTTACGTCAAAGAACTATACATGAAAGAAGACTGGTCACCTTACGTGAACGTCACGCGTCATTCCAGGGTCAAACACTTGGCAATGTCCGCAACTAAAATAGTCTTGGAATGGACTAAGGCTGTCACTTTCATAGTTACAGTAACTTTCGTTCTTCTAGCTCTAGGGTTAGAGCAAGGCTTGGACCACTACAGGCCTTCAGCGTTATACACCGCTATTACTGGAATATATTATTTACTAACCGAACGAACCTTCTTCGAGTTATGGCCACCAGCGTTGTCGGCTTTGCGATTGGAAAGGCTGGAGGGAATGGAGGCGTTGTACTTTGGTGTTTGGGCTCGAATGGCTACTATGGGATTGGCTATACCATTAGTAATAGCATTAGCTTGTTGGGAGAGATTTAGACTAGCATTCTTAATTCTTTACGTTTGCGTTTGGGTACACGGACGTCATAGATTAAGAGAAGCTTGGTCTAAGTTGATGGAAGCTAGAGGATTGTTAACCAGGTTTAGACGAGCAGCTTCTGCGGAGTTAGCTACTTTGGAAGACGTTTGCGCTGTGTGCTTAGGAAGTATGAAAGCGGCTCGAGTGACTCCATGTGCACATTATTTTCATGCTGATTGTTTAAGACGGTGCTTAGTAGCTTCCGATCGATGCCCGATATGTGTGAGACCTTATGTATTTTGCTGATCTGTTTATTGGACTTGAATGGAATGGAATGAAAAATAGCTGAGGCAGTATTTCTCATTTCGAGGGGGTTTAGGAATGCATTTTTTTGGAAGTTTTAAGAATCGAGATAATAATATTGGAATAATTGGATGACTATGAACAATCGAAAGAAAAGATCAAACTACTTAGTTATGTTTTTTATTAGCTTTATTTATAAATAGGATATATTCATACCTACTAAGTTACTAACGCCAACGGATACCGCGAGGCCATAAGAATGTTGGCTAGACCTGATAATTGTGTAAGTTTGACTTTTGTAAAAACGCCATCTGAAAACCAAAATGAATAGGATATTGTAAATTATAACTGGGTCCAATATCGGTTAAAACTTAACATTGTGAAGATATTTTCCAATAAAATAATAAACTACAACAATGTAATATTTTTTATTGCTCTACCTTTTCCAATGAAATGGCAGCTGAACTAATTTGTCGGATTTGAACAAACTGAGACTACTCTTAGAGATACACAATTAACACAATACAACACAGTGTAAAACTAAAACAAAAACAAAGAGAAAGTCAAACAAAAGCTATGAGGAACCGAAAATAATGTTCAATTTCTTTAAAAAAAGGAACCTGCTGTTAAAAATATCTAAGTACCTGTTTGTAATGCGTTATTAGAGGCGGCCTTTTTTGTAGATAATTTTATTCTACATAATTCTTTCCCACATCATTTTGTTATATATATATATATATATCTCTGACGAATTAGACAGCATACGCCACGAAAACGCGCTGGAGCGGAGCTAACTTTTCCCCTAACTTGATTATATGGAAAATAGTGGTAAGAACTATTGCAACGAGAATCGCATTCGCAATAGGGGTTGTATGTAGACTGTAGAAATGCTTTTTCGCGTTTCGCTTGAAGTAGGTTGAAGCCTTGAAGGGCCCAAGGTTGTATAGGTAATTAGGTAAGCCATGTTGCTGCGATTCTAAAAACATAGAGGAAGGCAGACTGTTCCACTCTCTATTTTGTATTGTTGATGTGTTCTGTAGCGTAATGGAGGAATAAAAGTCGTGGTCGTGGAGTTATCGGATAGAATCATATAGATAGCTGTGGGGTTGCTCTTCTTTGGAAGCTATTGAAATAGGTATTGCAAAGCTTAAAGTAAAGTAAAGCTCTAAAAACGTCCTACCGGGTTTTGAACCAGTACCGCGAAGTACTACGGCTAACTTCGTCTTCGCTAATCCCAGTTGCAGTTGCCCACCATACCGGTATTTTGTTTTATACATTTTGTGCAATCATAATTTTATTAGATCTATTTCTGTGGTGGTAAACCATTGGGGCCAGCTCAAATGACATCATCTGGTTACGTCATATGTTCACCATGCTAAAGTTATAATTATTTCTTCAAATATATGCTTTATTCTAGCGACATAAGAACTAAGTTTATTTATCAAGATAATTCTACTTTGCAATGTAAACTACTTAATTTTGCCGGTTACTATATTATTTTATCTCTTTCACACATTACCAAATTTTCACAATGTTTTCCTGTTGTCTCTTTTCATATCAACTTTGTATGGGAACATGGAAAAACGAAACGGTGGTTTCTTTTTATTTCGTTGTTTAGTATGGGATTAGAAATTGAAGTGTATGTGCGTATGAAACATAATAAAGTAATTTGTTTAAGTTATTTTAAAACGAAAATTATATTATAGATCATGTATGAAACTGGTCTTTTTAGTGAAATAATGTGATCATTCCTATATTTAGGAGCTCATTGGCTAGAAACGTAGTGTGATTCAAATGTATTTTTATTTCCGGAAACATTATTCTATCTACAATTGAAAATATGAAATGATTAACTATCTTTGTGATATGCATGGTTATGGTGAACTAATTTAATACCTACTCCAATGAGGTTTAATGGAATTTGAAATCAACACGACTTCTTCTTATGAAGGTAATTTTAATATAAGTATAGGTTCAAAACACTAACGGCTTATTTTTATTTTACTCTACGGGATTCAGATTGTTTAAAACAGTAAACAAAAAAAAGTATTGATGAATTCTTGTTTCGCAATGGAACAAACTTTCGTCGTCGGTATTCACTATTCTACCAAACCTTAGGATCCGTCTGGTTTAGCACTATCCTCTTCTTCTATTCTTCGTGTCAGATTTAAAGAAAAAGTTTCCTTATATCTATATTTAGGCTTACCAAAGCGCAGTGATTATAAAAAACTTTTGGATTTTTTTCTTATAGTAAAATCGCCATAATGTTGTTTTGTTTCCTGTCTTGTTTACAAGCCCCTCTTCGGAGCATTTTCCGGGCTGCAAAGTAAAAAAAATGTTATGTTAAATATGTTGATTATTCCACACATTCATGGACTAGTCACGGCAGCTGTCCGAAGATTATTATTAAAAATATATTGACAAAAGTACTGGGAACCTTAAAAGCTGGTGTAAGTAGGTACCTACCTACTTAATTTGTAACAATAATATCGATCCACTACTTAACCTTGACATTCTAGATAAATATCCAAGGACGACTTCCTGGCGCCTAAACTTACCTAATTCTATAGGTACCTACCTACTTACATAAAAATGCTCGCATACCTAGTCAATTTTTTTTTATCTTTTTTTCTTTCTTCACGGGTTGCCTTACAGCTCCCGTATTACGGTTCCAGAGTACCAAGATGACCAAGTCTCCCTCGTTTAGCCGATGGTATTTGTGATGGAAAAGCCTCTAAGTGCGGTTTGTCGGATTATGCAGGTTTTTAATTTTTAATTAAAAAACCCATTGGTAAATGGCCGGGATCCGGGAACATACATTTTGTATGTTTTTTATACCTACTCATCATGGACATTTTGGTTTTGGTCCTTATAAAAACGGCGATACAAATTGGCACTTGGCACGGACCCTTCGAGCGAGCAACAGACAGAAAAACAAAAAATCAATTTTAATACACTTTCTCGTAAAGTGGCTCTTATATCACATTTCCTGACAGACACAATGCCGCCCATGTGCCTATCTTTACCTACAGTTCAGTTTAATATGCTACCGTACCTATAAATGCAAAGACATTTCATATCAAACAGAAAATGAAAAAATATAATAAACAAATTTATTTCATCAAATTATAATTTTATAACAGAATCCATTAAAGTGTAATTGAATTTACCTGTTTTAAAAAACTATGCCACCATCCAATAATCTGTGCCTCTAGCACGCACTTGTCAATAAAAGTCCGCCATTATTATTTTATTATTGGAAAATACAATGTAATGTAATGTAATATGTCTTCACTAACACCTCCCCCTCCCAGACTTTGTTAGTATTGTAGGTACTGTACAAAATGTGTATGTCTCTGTGTTGTCCTGTGATGTCCTAATAATAGGTTCCTTGTTATATAATACTGAACATATTTGCTCTCCTTAGAAAGTGTCTTTCTCAACTGTGACATTGGCGGAATCATCAAAGCCCTGATGGAGCCATAACACGAAAAAATAGAATAGAATAGAATAGTTGTCGTATGAAAATACGTAAGGGGTGATAATACAATATCGGCTCTGCAGTAGCACAATGTACTATTATTTATTGAGCCATTTTTACTCGACCAAAGTCTCGGGTAAAAGCTAAGGTTTCAATTTGGACTGATCCAAAACTTTAGGTACTCGAGACGTTCACACGACAATTTGTCATATAAACACGTAGATATAATAATATGATAATAAAACAAATACCTAGCATCATTATATTTTGTATGTATGGGAGGTCGTATTTGTGTAAAATACGTGACCAGCAACTTATTACCTATATATTTAACCTCAAAACATATAACAATATTGCCACACGTCCGAGTATTCCCGGATTTGTCCTAGTTTGGCTTTTGTAATCAGGGGAGTGAGCATATATTTGACGTGACATCTTTCGTGTCGACCGAAAGGCCAAAAACGTTTATGTCGCTACAGGACCCTATATAAAAAGGTATTATTTGCTACAGGACCAGCCAAAGAATGCCCGGTCCGAGAATGTCCGGCCCTACAATGTGCGGGCAAATTTGCTGGGCAAGTACACAGAATTTGCTCGCACATTGTATGGCCGGACATTTTCAGACCGGGCATTCTTTGGCTGGTCCTGTAGCGACATAAACGTTTTTGGCCTTTCGGTCGACACGAAAGATGTCATGTCACGTCAAATATATCCTCACCCCCCTGTCCGGATTTTAAAGTCGAATGAAAATGAATAAAATTTAACCCTATTGAAATCTCCTCGAATTTAGAAAATCTGACTAAAACCCGCGCTCGATTCCAATATCTTTCCTAAAATAAAATAAATTCCTGATTTTATTAAAACCTTAAATTTTCATAGCGAGACATTTTTATAAAAATTCCGGCAAAAAGTCAAAGTTTGAAGCCCAAAAAAAATGCAGGGGTTTCGAACTTCTTGTCCTGCTTTACTGATTTTAAAGATGGCCGGCGTAGTAATTAATACCTATAGTCTAACATATATCTAATAAATAAGGGGGTAACCGTCGTCAGTGAAGGAACCGGATCCCGGTTTATATGGGAATTTTTTAAAGAAAATCAAATAGAAGAGACCGCCGGCGGAAAACTAAAGTAGACTCGTGTTGTAGGTAGATGATGCTTTGGATTTTCTTTTGGAAAATCTATTCTCACGCACTGATCATATACATCCAGGCCTCCGACGACGTATCCAATAGGCTAGGACTCGGTTAAATCGGGTCAGCGGTTTTATGTGACGCTTATGCTAACACATTGCATATTTTACGATTCTGCCGGAGAATATCTTATGCGTAGGTTGTAAAATTATAATTAGCTCTCAAAATAGTTTTGTTCGT
This sequence comes from Nemapogon koenigi, assembly GCA_963924495.1. Classification (NCBI taxonomy): domain Eukaryota; kingdom Metazoa; phylum Arthropoda; class Insecta; order Lepidoptera; family Tineidae; genus Nemapogon; species Nemapogon koenigi. Next base: position 7,177,032 of record OZ004647.1, on the reverse strand, counting down.
TTGGTATTCAAGCAATATTTGCATACAATATGCATCAGGTTATATTCTCTAGAGATAATTATTATTGTCACATGTTACCGTCTTCAAACAAAAACATCAAGTATTTATTATCCACTTAGGATACTCAAACAGAACGGGAGATCCTTTGAATAAATTCAAATTTTACAGGTACTAGCGACCCCGCCGCCATCTTCGCACGGGTACAATATTTACAACAATTTCAACCTTATAATAAATACGCTTATATCTACTTATTTATTAGATATATGCTACCGCGGACTCTTTTGTAGAACATTTTATTCTACACAATTATTTCTTATATCATTTTATTATATATCTCTAACAGATTAGACAGCATACGCCATGAAAACTATTTTTCCGACTTGATTCACTTATAATGTTAATGCTCAACTCTTAAACATGATAGGTCCATGTATAATACTCCTAAACCTTCACGGTGAATCAACTTTTCTAGTAGTCAAAGTCGTAACAAAATCTGTTTAGTAGTTTTTGCGTGAAAAGGTCACAGACAGACAGACAGACAGTCATAGTAGGTATGTGGTAATGACATTTTTTTGGTAAATAAAAACACTAACCAGTGGTTTTTGTAAATTATTTTCGAAAATTCCTATGCAAGTATATTTAGGCACAAAAGGTGGCAGTTTTATAAACTTATTCAATGAAACTAGGATGTTTCAAGCGATGCGTCATCAATACAATCGAAAAATAAACGGTGCCAAAATGTCAGTATTTGTATAAAATTGGAAATGTTTGGCTGTAAAATCACGCATCAAAGCGCGCCTTCCCGCCCGTTCCGTTTTCTGGGCTGAAAAAGTGTATGCAAGATTGTATTGTATGACGCATATATATTTACATGAAATCATTGCGTTGTATAATTCTGTTTTTATAGCCTTTTAATAATTAGAAACAATTACAACTGAGCAGATGACCTCGGCTTGGATGACACAATCGGTATGTGTGAAGACGACTGACGACGCGATAAAGCTCTATAATACCTAACTAAATCCTATAACACATTTTGAAAAGGACTGAGATTTTCCTCACCTCAATCACCTCATTACGCTTCTTCTTTATTCACGGGTTGCCATATAGCTCCCGAAACCGCGATTGATACGGTACCAGGGTACCCACCGAAAGATTATTTAATCTATGGTTAAAAGTTATTTGCCTCAAACGAACCAAAAATTCGAAGTATAGCTATATTAAACTAGCTGTGCCTTGCGGTTTTGTCAAGAATTGTGCTATTATCAAACCCGATTGGTAGTTTCAGAGATTAGCGCGTTCAAACAAACAAACAAACAAACTCTTCAGCTTTATTATTAGTATAGATTAATAGACTTTTTGACAGCGTCAAGCATGGCCACTGGATAAATGTGCATGGACATGTTATCTGTATGTACTGTTTTTCATTGTTCTAATACTATTTTTCACATCCTTCCCCAATAATTTATTTTGTGGTCAACAAGTTGCGCATGTTGTAACCCACATCTGAACTTTTGTTCGATTCGTTGAAATATCTATAATTAGTAATTCTTTATCAATAGATATAAAAACATATATGCAGCTCTTCCCTTGTACTATTTTCTGGGATAAAAATTGTGCCTTGTTTTAATCTAGAACACAAGCGACATAACATAATATTATCCCTAACGATTTCCAATATAAAATTTGCCTAATCTCTTCGGTCCTATATCTGTGCAACCACGTGCAACAAGCTATTTGTACTCAAGTGAAAGAAGGACAAAAAAATACATGTATAAGTTTAGGATGCCTACCTAAAAAAATTATTAGGTTATTATAAAGTTTATGTGGCCCATTTTTATTCATTGGTTCAAATTCAAATACAATACTTTCAATGGTCACGAAACCTCAATGGGTCTGTCAATAAGTTTTATGTCTGGAGGGCTGGGCAAACCTAATTAGGTCGATTATAAAATTTATATCCATATCGATTGTATCCAATGATTGGTAGAATAGGTTAGAATAAAGTTCTTGAAAGATTCAAAGTGCGTCTATACAAATAATAAAATATCTGAGTTGGAAGTCCATTTACGATACTGCATAATGAAAGTTTTCTATACAGTACCAATGGGTTTTTTATAATTAAAAACTTATGTCCATTATCCAACAAACCACACTTAGAAGGTTTTCCATCTAAAATTCTAAAATATCTAAATACACCTCAACAGAACTGGCCACTCGTAAGGTTTAGCCTCTCAAATACCATCGGCTTAAATAGGGACATTTGGTCTTCCGCTGGGTATCCTGGGACCGTAACACCGTTTCGGGAGCTGTAAGGCAACCCGTGGAGAAGGAAAAAATGGCGGTTTTTATTATCTCATTTTTGTCAGTATATCTGTCCCAATATTTGTCCAGGATAGGCTCTGAAACAGCTGGCTGAATTTTGATGAAACTTTCAGGTATCATAGTGGATTCTTAGACTAGAATCTGTTTTTTGTTTAATTTCGATATTTTAAAGGGGTCTGAAAAAATGTATTGCCCATATAATATGGGTGAGCAGTAAGAGGATAATAAACTTAAATTTTCCCACCATGTTATCTGAAAGTTTTATGAAAATCCATTGAGCTGTTTCGGAGCATATTCTGGACAAACAGTATTGTATAAAGGACCTCCCAGATAAGTATTTGTATTATTTTTGAAATCACAGACATGATACACTTCAATATTATAAAGAGGTAAAGTTTGTAAGTTTTTAGGTTTGTAGGTTTTGTAAGTTTGTAACTTTGGATGTAGGGGGCATTCACTAATAGGATTATAGGAAGCTACATTATGTCTGAATGCTATAGGCTATATTTTATTTTGTTCTAAAATATTCACGGGCGAAGCCGAGGGCGGCAAGTTTTATTTCTTTCTTCACGGGTTGCCGCCTACGAGTAAGTAAGGAAGTTGCCGCACAGCTCCCGAAACCATGAACCCAGGGTACCCAGCGGAAGACTAAGTGTCCCTATTTTAGCCGATAGTATTTGTGAGGCTATACCTAACGAGTGGCCAGTTCTGTTGAGGATATTTATATGGAAAAGCCTCTAAGTGTGGTTTGTCGGATTATGTACATAAGTTTTTAAAGGGCGTCGTTGGTCGAGTGGGTAAGACGTCGGCTCGCAACTGAAAAGTCGTGGGTTCCATTCCTACATCCGACCATGTACTAATGGGTTTTTTATAATTAAATGTACTTACATTATCCGACAAACCGTACAAAGAGGCTTTTCCATCTATATACCTCAACAGAGCTGGCCACTCGTTAGGTATAGCCTCAAAAAAAAACATTGGCTAAATGAGAAAGATTTTTATTTAGGTAGTATGGTTACAAGAAGTGGAAAGATAGACAAAGAAATTGAAAGGAGAGTGAAAGCGGGAAGCAAGGTATTTGGTGGACTAAACAATGTATGCAGAAATACACAACTTACAACTAAAAGTAAAATAAACATACATAATGCTGTTTTAGTTCCATCACTTACTTATGGAAGCGAGACTTGGGTATGGAATAAGAGGCATGAAAGTAAAATAAATGCAGTGGAAATGCGGTCTTTACGTAGAATGTGTGATATAAAGCGTATTGAATGCATCCGGAACGATGTCATTAGAGAAGAATGCGAAGTAAAAGATGATGTTGTGACAAAAATGAAGAAAAGTAGTTTACGCTGGTTTGGACACGTTGAAAGAATGAAAAATGAAAGATTGACTAAAAAGGTTTATATGGCTGAAGTGAAAGGAAATGCTAGCAGAGGACGACCTAGATGTACTTTTATTGAACATATAAAAAATATGTTGATCGAAGGAAATATTAAAAGTACACACAATCGCCGAGCATGTATGAAAGGTAAGATGAATATAAAATAAGCAAAAGAGATATGTCAGGATCGTAACAAATGGCATTCGATTGTCTCTGCCTACCCCTCTTGGGATGAAAGGCGTGATGATAGATAGATAGATAGATAGATAGATAGATAGAAAGACTTTGTCTTCCACTGGGTACCCTGGGGCCGGCAACGGTTCCCGGGAGCAGTAAGGCAACCCGTGAAAAATAAAAAATAAATTATAAAAAACCTATTGGTACATGGCCGTGATCAAGGATCGAACCCGTGGTCTGCCTAGTCAATACCAGACGTCTTAACCACTAGGCCACCGACGCTAATATTATAAGTAAATGGTATACCTACTTGTTCGATTTTTTGTTATTACGGAAAATAAGTTTTGACTTAGCGTAAATTATCACTGTTTGTTTTTTGAAGGATTCCGCTTACTTTCATGACCATCTAATTTTCACTATGAACATAATTTGTGAGTTATAACTATTTCTCAACGTTTGTGCTAATATTATTTATGAGATAGGTAGGTATGAACCGACAAATAAAAGTCAGATAGTTCGACGACATCGGCAGCAACGAGCATAGAGGGTTTTATATAGGTAGATTAACTTATAGTTCTTTTTCCTAAGTATATAAATAAAAATAAATAATGTCCATTGGTGCTGCGCATCACTTGAGACAGCTATCACTTAAGAGGATGTATATATATAAATGCGAGTTTTATGATGCGTAAAAGTACATGATCCACTGCAGTGACCATAATCAAAAAAATATATGATATTCTTGAGGTTATGCGTTATTAAGATACTGTTTTCAAAACATAATACAACTATATTGATTCGATAGAAAAAAATCAGGAATGTACCTCTAAAAAAATATTTTACTGTCTAGAAACAGTATTAAAATGCATGCAATGATTCTGATTTTTTGACAGATTTTTTATCTAGCAATATACTATAGTAATACTGTTCTATTTTTTAATCAAATTTTCAGCAAGTTCCTTTATTCTCATTTTCGAGATTTTATGTGTACGCACTGCACGCGTGTGTGCGTAAGCGCTCGTGTACCGACAGTACCTACCGGCTGCAGCCTGATGCTATATTATTAGTGGCAGCCACGTCGTTTGGTGTATGTGTGTGTGCCCGCGTGGGGGCGGTGCCATCTCTCAAGGTCTTTGGCTCTATTCAGCGTCTTAAGAACGGCTGGCCTGATTTGGCTATTTTTTAAATGTTTGTAATAGTCTGAGTAAGGTTTATAAGGAAAGAAAATTTGCCCCGAAAATTCAGGAAAACTAAAACTGCTTTTTCTATGGAATTTTTGTATGAAAGTTAATATGGGCTCCACGTTCGCCCGGAGCGGAAAGCTTGTTTTACATAAAAGCATAGATTACATTGATAAAAGTTTTAATGTAACTCTGCCCGATACCTTTTTCTCTTGTGCTCGTGCTGAAACCATTCACATAAAAAAAAGCGGAAAGAACCAAATACCTACACGCCTGTTTCCCAAAGGGGTAGGCAGAGAGCATGGAGCTGCTCTCGATCTTTGCATACTTCTCTTGTTTCATCCATATCCATGCCATCCATCATTCTTTCATCACACATTCGTTCATAAAACTTGCCAGTTCTAATCACTACATATTATAAAATAAAGTCCATGCATGTGTCTGTCTGTCTGTCCATCTGAATTTTGATGCGGTAGGTATTGGCTATCATCTGATAGGTTGATTCACAAGGAAGGTGTACGAGTATTAAACATAGAACTATCATGTTTAGGAGCTGAGCATTAACAGTATCAGTGAATCAATTCAACATTAGGAAGCTCCACAATCTAAAATTTGTTATTTTTTCAGGTCTACCATATTGTAAGGAAGTCAAACACACCTATAGAGCCCAAATAAGATGACAATACTACTACACAATTATCAGGAACTAGAAGAAAGGGCGTCCAAAAATTTTAAATTATGGAAAGGTAATATTCCCCTAGCATTTCTTTCCTACATTCATATTACTACCATTTTTTTCTGGTATTGAAACCCACACAAAAGATCTTTCGTTCAATTTTATTTATTTACATATAGAAATAGGTATTAAAATTATCTTAAATACTAAATAACAAATATAACATAAAATTACAAATAAAATGATTTTAAGTCTAAATTGACAAAATGGCTCCTGGAACATTGCTTTTATGGAATAAATGATTACATGACTGTGTCACAAAACTAAATTTTTAAAACCTATATTGTATTCTTGCAAATAAAAAATTTGATTTGATTTGATTTGAAAAAAAAATCATGTAAATCGGATATCCAACAGACTGGCTGCTTGCCTCGTTGGATGACAATGCTTATTCTTTTACCAAAACAGGAGCCAGCCTGTTGGTCATGTGAACTTTAAATTAGTCGCTCGTTCTTTGAATATTTTTGTTTTCAATCAATTATTTTATAAAAAAAACAAAATTTTGCAGACAGAACAGAAGACAAAATAACGTCATCATTTATAGGTAAAGTAGACATTCTGCCCCATTTCTCAACTTAAATTTATATTACTGTACCTAGTGCCACGGGGCATGTTAGGGTGCGTGGCACCACTTTTATCACAAACGAGCACTGACGGGACAGAAACGCTACTTTGATGACGTAATTTTGTCGTCTGGAAGCAACATTTGGTAATTTTATTTAAAAAAAGCTACTGGATAGAAAACAAAAATATTTAAATTAGTTGCTTAAAATAACTTAATCTTTGAAATAAAAATATAAAAAACATATCTTATCTTAGTTTTTACTTTACATACCGAATTATAGACTCTACCATATGATAATGATAAACAAGTAACTTTTAGTTAAAAACTTAAAATCCATGGCGCAATGAACCAACATGTCGATTCTTTTGACTAGTTGACAAAGCACTTAACATCTCATGTCATGGTCGTTGATGACATCATTCGCACCTAAATTATGAAACTTCGAAGTTTTTTACACTGTGCATACAATATATGAATACAAGTAGAATAATGCAGTTACTTACATATACTCAATCCTACTCAATACTATTTTTCATTTCCCACTCGTTCCAAAAAAAATGTGCTTTAATCGACTCCTCATGCTATAATAACACATATTAAGGAACCAGAATATAGATCCATTAAGTGCAGCAATTTTTGTTACCTATACCTACTATTATCAAATGAACGGATCGTAAATTAAGAACAATATAAAAATGCTTATCATTTGCCTACATATTTTTTAATTATTTGTATACCTACATTATCTTTTACATGTAGGTACATATATAACATATTAACCAGGATCCTGGGAACATAGATAGTTTTTCCCCTCGTTTAATTATATGTTTATCACCTACTCTCATATCTCATATTACATAAATTCTGGGCGATTGTAAGTTCCTAGGTACTTACTTCTTATTCGTTTTTATATTTTTTTAACTAGGACAGTATGTGGAAATCCTTATCTAGAAGAGATATGAAAATTCATACCTACTTCACTTAGTTTGTATTTTCTGAAAATGTTAGTTCGCCCAAATTACTTAAGAGCAAGCTTGTTAACGCAATTAATGAGTAAACCGCACGGCTTATTTTGTCGATATCTGTTTAAAAAGTTGTTAGCGAGATACACTGCAAAAATAATCGATAAAATAACCAAGTATAAGATAAGATAGGCCAAGATTCACTTACCAGAAACATGAGAAAGAACAATTTTACAAAAAAACGGTCTTACGAAAATAAACAAAACGGACATAATATATGTTCCTTCAGTATTATACAAAAACTATTGGAAATAGCAATTGATACCTAGTTAATGTTTTCATGCAGTAAGTGAAATTATCTATTAATATTATTAATTAAATATATTTATCTTTCAAAAGGTATTTAAATTTCGAAACTAAGACATATACTTATTGCGTAACTTAAGAAGTCATGAAGCATGTAATTTGTATGAGACAAAAGTTATGAGACGTCTCCTTAAGTATGATCCACTGATAAGATTACGCCCAAAATCCAACGATGTATACCTGCCTAGGTACCTACCTATTTTGTATGCATACTTTTCGGAAATTTTAAAAGTAATTCGGCCCTTACAAAATAAAGGATAACTCAGAAAAATTATAGATCACCTGGAGAGGAAAGAAGAACCTGGGGAGGTTCAAGTGGATTTACGTTTCTTCGTATTCAATCTAGGCCTTTACAAAATATTTTGGTCCAAAGGTATGAAGTTAAAACGAAATTGGACCACGAGTTAAAAATCCATATATTATTGCTAATACCAAATGATTAATGCAACATAAGGTTATTTTTACTTCAACCGCCGGGATCGTTTCATGAAACTGGGTCGGTCGACTATATACTACATACTCGGAAGTCATGTGCATGCGTGTTCAGTTATTAATTTTGGATGCATTTAGGGCACATTTGATCCTCGTTATTTGATATAACTGAATTATAAATTAAGTCATGGCATGGATATTAATTATCTAGGTAATGCAGAAGTGTGATGAAAATTGACGATGTAAAATAAGTGTGTCAGGATCAGGATCAGGGTCAAACATTTTTATCAACTAGTAGATTCTTACTTGAAATTTTAAAATACTTATAACACCTGAAAATAAAATAGGTTGCATGAAAGGTTTTCATTTTTTTAATGCTGGTTTTTTTTTTATTATAGTTTTATACTAGGTACAAACTGTACAAACAATGCACGTCATGGCAAATCTTACCTATATAAAATTACCGGAGATCGATTATGAATGAACATTTAGGAAAGTGCACGCTTGATGAAATATACCTACATATCAAACTATTTTGTGATGTCATTAACCATCCCAATGAATATTTTTTACAAAATACGTGAAGTCCATAAAGAAGGAATTATTTATTTATTTATTTATTTTATTTATTTATTTATTTATTTATGTCATCATATTTAAAAATAATTTTCTCATACTACTGTCCCATGTCAAAATAATATCTATACTATAATTCTAGACTAGAATGACAAGGCATATAAAGAGAAAGATGGGCGCAGCCGCGAGCAAAAATCTAATTATTTTTAATGATATTCTTTCAGGTTGGCACATTACCCTATACATACTCGCAGCAATATTCGGTATACTAAACTACAGTTTCTTCACAAGCACGGAACAACTATTTGATAATAACTGTGTACTTTTTCCACGAAAATTAGTTTTTCACATAATAAAACTACCAAATGCAACACTTACGAATGCAACCATTACAAATGACGGTATAAGAACAAGTGAAAATGAAAATTTAAAAGTTAACAATACAAGTAATAATATTTTAATTAATAATAGTTTGAATAATAATTCTATAATAGAAAGACGTACGCGTGATATTAAAGAAGATGAAGAAACAGATCTTGATTTTAAAAATAGTAAGTAAATTTTTACATCAATAAGTAAATAATAATTGTGCCTTAGGTATGAAATTTTAATTATGTAATTTACATACTTGCGAATGTTTTTTAAAGGAAGTATGTTTAACATGTTAAATTCCACTTCGATCAACTGAAATGGATATCGCAAGGTAGGGCGGAGGATAGTCATTCACATGGGAAATACCTCCCTGGAAATCAGTCACGGGTGGCGAATCATTAATATCCATGCAAAAAAATTGATTAAATTAGAGCTGTAGGGACATTTTTGGGCATGTCCCAAACACATGTTATTTTAAAAGAAATCCACTTTCAGATTCGACGAGCGGCAACATGACGCACAGATTAGTACTCCAAACACCACGTACTTTATTCCAACAAAAAAGTGAATGCCAGTTTCCTATGTATATGCCGATACTATCAGCTGTATTCGCAGTGGTCTGGGTCACACTGTTCACCATGTGTCCTGGAGGAGGACTCACACGATCAGGGTAAATTACCTAATCATTTTATGCATATCTTCGTCTCTGTCTCCGACCAAAAAATAGACCAAATACCAAAGGGTCTCCGATGATAGACAGACAGACAGACGTCGATGTAAAACCAAAACAATTTTAGGGTTTAGTATTACCAACGCAAATCAAGCAAGATAGGAAGGAAGCATAGAGCAATATCTTTGTTCCCGCGCGTAGGACCGTGTTGCTATTAATTAATTTGTAAAATGGATATTCTAGGCAAGGAGCAGGAGAAACTCTGAATTTTAGAGTAGTACCTAGTAAGTAAGTTTGGTTTATAATAGAAGTTTTAAACTCAGAATAATGCTTGCTGCTGTTTAAGATGCTTTTAAATATTATTCAACAGACTTCGTCAGCCGTGGCGCATCTTGTCTCCAGCTTTGATGTTCGCCATCACAATGGTGGGCCTAACTGGACACAGCTTCGTACGGACCAACAGCGGCCTGCAAGCTTTATGTGCTTCTTTCTACAATGTCACAAATACTACCGCGTGAGTATCTTCCAGAAATACCTTTTATGGAGTAGGTAGCTATAAGATTTGGTTTGGTTCATATCAGTTGGGTACTTATTTTAGCGGATCACAAAGCGGACGTTCGATTGATAAACGCACGTTGGGCGCCAATTTAATTTGAAACATTTTAATTAGGTTGTTTGTGCACAATAATTAACCCTTCTACGGTTCTTTATCATTTCCTCATATCGTCCGAGTTAAAAAAAACTACATTCGCGTGCTAAAACTATTGTTCTTTCAGATGTTCCGCCGTAGATGACCATCTGGAGCGAGCATGGAACGTAACTTGGGGTGTCGGGGAGAGAGTAGCAGCCACACGAGCGGCATGCGCCGGCGCATGGGCTAGTTGGGCCTGTGCTTGCGCCTTGCTCCTAGCTAGGTGCTTGGCCGCACCTGATTTTGCTATTCGTCGCACAAATGTCCATGTAAAAGAGGACCCTGACCAGGTTATTTGAAATTTCCTAAGACCGTAGTTTAAAAAAACACAATGCTTATTTTGATTACAATTTTATTTTTCAGAAAATCACTCCATATCTCAAGAAATCACCGAAGAAACGAAAAGTTGTGCTTGTCGAGTCACCTATTGCAGATGATACTTCTCTAAAGTCCGAACCGACCCTCACATCAGAGTTGGTAACAGCATCAGTAGAGCAGAGAGCACTTGATTCTTGCCCTACGTCAAGTAATGTATCTCCAATAAAAAGGCAAAGTAAAAAGTCTTGCGAAATGTTAGAGCTTGTGTATATTCCAGGTGAAAATGATCATAATAATGTGAAATAGTAAGTGACTACCTACAAAAAGGACCTAGATAATCTTTTATTTTTCTTAATAATAAGTAATTAATAATTATAAGGACTCAATATTGGGCTCAAAATATAGGGCTGTAGAATTTGTATAAATAATTATGTCTCGAATTGGCTAGGTATGGCAATTAAATTAAGTTTCGTAAATGTTTCAAAATAAAACAAAAGGTGGAACAAGTCTGGTGCACCCCTTTACTAATAAATGCCGTACAAAGTTATGTAGTTTTATCTCCCTCTAACAATTGTGACTCCCGTCGATATTTTAGAACATAATAAAATATAGCCTATAGCAATCATTATTATAGCAATTTCTATTAGTGAATAAATTTTCGAATCATGCAGTAGTTTCAGAAATTATACCTACCCCCCTACAACCCCCCTACATCCAAACTTACAAACTTTACCTCTTTATAATATTAGTATGTATAGATTATTCAATATGCTAAAGGAATACAAAATACTTTGTACAGAGTTTATTAGTAAGGGGTAAAAGTTTATTTGAGTTATATAAATTCTAAGTCCTAACTGATCGAGATAAGGAGAAGTAGGTTATTTATTAATAATAAAGTAGGTAGATGCATTTATTTAAAAATATGAATTTTGTCATGGAATTTTTAACAGCTAGCTAGGCTATGTAAGTACTTACTTATTTCGATCTAAATACCTACTATTTTAGGTTGCTAACTCATGAACTGTTATTTTATAATCTAATTTATGTGATTTAATTATGTGATCAATATTAAATTCTTAATGTTACTAAACAAAATAAATAGGTATTGTATTTTATTAAAATGTTACCCTGCTTCAATCCCCCGCCGCTTTTGTGTATCTGTGCCCACTGACCTCTGTGCATGGACCTATCAAGCACAGAGCAAGTAAGTTTTGGAGCTGAGTATTAGTGAATCAAGTCGGTGGAAAAGTTAGCTCTAGCGTTCTTTCATGACGTAGGTATCATAGAGTAACTTATAATACTGAGAATAGAGACATCAGTTACAAATTCTGCACTAGCGCCATCTGTCGGAAATTGACTGGTACTAATTGCATTAACTTGGTAGTTTTACTACTTCTTTTCTATCATAATTCACAAATGTATTTTAACGTTTTAAAATATATTTGTGAATTACGAGGGTTTGATATTTTCTATTTTCAGCTCATTTTGATAAAATTATATCTGATCATTTAATGATATGGAAGATTTGAGGAATGGCAATAAAACAATAAAACTTTTCTAAATCATTTATTTTTTCGTCTCTTTGTAAAATAAGCTAATGCCAGACTTTTCATTATATCATCACCAACTGCGTCTTTTCTGCTACCTTTTAAAATATTATTTACATCTTTACACCAATTATATATAAAAAAACGACACCCCAAATCAAATATAAATTCAATGTTTTCTTTTTTATGTTTTTCACAATTTATAAATGAAAAATCTATCTCGATATATAAAATTGTTTTGGCAATTTTTTTTATATTTTCTGTACTGATGTGGTTCTTTAAAACCCACATCAATACATCCTGCAATTTTGAAAATAGGTTTATCATATTAACAGAGGCATATGCTAGGTGTCGTTTATTTTTATAGTATTCCCGCATGGTTAAATATCCACTAACATCATTGGTGTTAAATAAATTTTTATGGCAGGAGACGCAGCTGTGAAGGACATTTTGTCTGGTTACCTTCAATAAGTAACCGGTTACATACTCTAGTTGAGCAAGTATTCTGGGATCCCTTTTTTTCTCTTCATAATCTATGAATATATTATTTTCTGGAATATTAAAATTAACGTCCCCATCATTATTTAATTTTGCTATTTTTTGCGAAAACAGAGGTTTCATAGTCTTAAAGAGTTTTGAGCGAATAGCGCCAAAGAAATTCTCCAGAGGGTCTTGGTTAAAATGCCTCATCCAAAAAGACTTTATGTCAAATTTATTAAATAATATATCCCGCAGATACTCAATATTATTAATAGTATGTAACCAGTTACTTATTGAAGGTACTTTAATTTCCCTGCCATTTTTTATAAATAGCATAGTACCTAAAATATTCTTGGCCCGAGCCCAAACATCGCTATGCAATGATTTTGGCGTTACCGCACCCAGAAGAGGCTTTCCACTTTTCTTTTTTGAAACTCCAAAACTCCCGTTCATGGAGTAATAATTCATCAAAAAATAACATTACGTCTGCCGTTTCTTGACACTCCTCAGGTAAAATCTTCTTAGCTTAAAAGAAGAAACGTTTTGTTTTATTAACTATATTTACATATCAATCATAACTATATATTCAAACAGGAATAGTACCTATATAGTACTTTAATATTAGCCATATTTTTAAGAAACAACAACACTATCATGCGTCACGCATGCGTTTGTTTCGTAAGCGTGTTTGCATGTTCGTTCTAATTAAAACATTTTGGCAGAAACTTATGGAAGTTATCTATCAAAATAGCAACTACGCAAATTCAAACATCCAAGTGAGGTCGCACAGAGTGCCCGCGCGACTATATTAAATCTATGGGTCGCACCATCACACACAAAAACAAAGAAACATACTAAAGTGTCCATGTTTGTTTGTTAGTCTGTCAAAGCCCATTTTCTTAGAAGTAAATGATGCAGAAACTTGGCAAAATAACACATTATATTTTGCACTAGCTGACATTTTACTCATATGTTTAGTAAATTGGAGGGAGTATATTAGTTAGGTACATTTAATGATGTTTTTATGATGACACTTGACCACCTCTTGTATACTTGCATGTACATATATACAATGATTATGAAATTATAGATCTATCTATGTGCAATTTAAAATAAAACACGTAGATCCGTTGCTCTGTTTTGACGTGAAACAAGGACAAACAGAAACAGACAAACAAACACACTTTTACATTTATAATATTAGTTAGAATCAGTCACACCGTTATATTATGTACAATTGTACAGAGTGTAGCTATATCAGTTAGTAGATACAAAGAAACATTTATTTATAGTATGTTAATTACTTGGCAATTGAATTAGGAAGCAGATTTAACTTTTTGTTATAGATATAATGGATAAGACTATTTTTGTATAATGAATGTCTAGAAACTTACAGATTTACTACCATTAAGGAAACTTGGTATTTACTGGGTGCTAGCTACAAGCCTTGTGGCATTACCTGTTCTTTTCTCTCTTATTAATTGCTCTGTCAAAATGGACTGCTCAGGTATTCCCGCTGATATCACACCTGTAAATTGTATTAATGTAAATGTGAATTTTAAGAGCATGTATGACGTTGGATTGCTGAATCAGAGAAATAAGTAAAACCAAACGCGCATCCACAGTAACCACACAAGCTGCCACAAACATAGCCGGTGGGCTAGTTGGAGGGCTTGCATAGATGCACCATAATAGATTTTGTGCCCTTACAGCTCCCAGAACCGTGTTATTAGTTGCAGGGTACGCAGTGGAAGACAAAGTCTTAATATTTTAGCCAATATTCAGATTTTGTTTTTATTGATGATTTTTGTCAAATTAAGTAAATATTTACCTGTAGAAGTAGAGGGAACAGGTTCTTGATGACTAAATGCAAAATCTTTGTTTGTTAACTCCCTCAGAACAATAGGCTCATCTCCATGAAAATCCTGTAATGTAATATTAAATGAATATTAGATTTTTATTCTATGGAAAATATGGCCTGATTGGAGGCTTGTGTGGATGCACCATAATGGAGATTTTGTAATCTTTAGTAGCAAATTAGGTAATTATTTACCTGTAGAAGTAGAGGGAACAGGTTCTTGACGACTAGATGCAAAATCTTTATTTGTTAACTCTCTCAGAACAATAAGACTCATTTCTAGAAAATCCTGTAATGTAATAAAAAAATTAAATTAATGGTAGGTTTCGATTCTATGGAAATAATCTTTAGAGCAAAGAAGATATTGAACATATAAAAAATATATTGATCGAAGGCAATATTAAAAGTACACACAATCGCTGAGCATATATGAAAGGTATGATAAATATAAAGGAAGCGAAAGAGGTATGTCAGGATCGTAGCAAATGGCATTTGATTGTCTGAATTGTCTCTGCTTACCCCTCTTGGGATAAAAGGCATGATGTTAGATAGATAGCAAAGAACCCCGGCCAAATTGAATAAGTAAGAATGCTAGCTTCTAAAATTTGCAAAACAAATTACTCCTAATTAGGGCTGCCACCCCTCCACGTTCAGCCCAGAGTTTTCGGGTTTAAATGGTGATGGTTGACACTCTCGCAAGACTCAATGACTTATTTGCTTTTGGGTTTCAATTCAGGTTCTTCTTATTGCCCCCCCTTTTTTAAATAAGGTCCTGGTCTACCATTTTTGAAAGGTGGCAGCTCTACCCTATTGAAAGTACATATATGGAGGTAAACTGATATTATACTTTCACTATACCTATAGGTACCTAACCAAAATTTAATTTTGTGACAGAATTGATCCATTTATTTATATTGAGGAGTGTAAAAGGATACAAAGCCAAACATATTATTTAAGCCTACAGGTACCTATGTTCTACAAATGTGGGAAAAATATTCTATTCTTTGTTTCAAATTGTACCTGCTCCAAAAAAAGGGTCCATTTACTGTCATAACAGAAACAAAATTTTTTACCTGAGTATCATAAAGTAGCTTTGAGAGTTTTGAGACCCAATCTATACATACAATGAATTCAAGGGCACATTGAAAAATGTTAATGTTACTAAGTATTAAACTAATTATAATGTATAGTAGCTTATATCTGTGCTGTCACCAGTGTGTGTTTTTTTACACAGGAACCTTACATATTTCCAGAATCAAAAGTAGCCTATAACACTCCCTGGAAGATTAGTCCAGACAAACAAACAGACAAAAATGTTAAAAAGGGTGTTTGAGCTTAGGCAACAATTAACATGCAAATAACCATATGAACAGTTATTTCGCAATCACAGACAATTCTATTTGTAACATAAGTGATTCACGATTTGTGATCAAACAGGTCCTAAAATTATGTAAAAACAAAATTACCTGGCATGCCCAAAGTAGGTACGGCAAAAGCACTCAATCTTCTAGACCAAGTTTTATATTTATTTTCGAAGTGAAAATGACATATTTTCCTATTTTTTTATATAAACTGATGATCCAATGATGATATGCTTGTACCAACAGCATGCACCCAAGTCACAAATCTTTCACTCTCCTTTATTGGGTCAGGAAATGCATGGAGAACAATGTCTGCTGAACCTGCAGGGACAAAAAGAAATAACTTATGCTTGTTACTAAGTACTTAACACTACTTATAAATAATAAATTGACTGTAGCTGCTGTCCTGGTATTGAACATTCCACTATTATTCGAGTGTACTATAGACTACTTAAATCCAGGAAAAGCGGCAATGCATTTAAGCTAATATACAATCTCAATTCATTACTCCTTAATAACAATAGGTACATATATAGTTTGAGATTTACTTACGAATTTTCCCGCAATTAGGAACACAACAATTCCTGGTTGAAGCAGACATATTATCCAAAATATAAATTTAATCCAAACGTGAGGCAAATCAGGGTCCAGTATTTCTTGCGTAGTTGAAACGTGTAGGCAGGCAGTCTTCGGAGTCCGGGGGAGTAGCAAAGTAGATAAAGTTGTCGAAAAATAGCATACAAAATAAAACATAATCAGCACGAGAAAGATACGAAAAACGAATAAAATTTAAAATTGAGTGAGTGACTGAGGTGGTGGAATTGACCGGAATGGAATGACTGAATGAAAAACAGTTCGCTTGTCGATCATCATTCAAAAACTACTACAGCGACACCAAGCGCAAATTGATAATACTAAACTTCTATAGAAAAAAGGATTTGTATGGAGTGATATCAGTGTGGTAGGTATGCTATCTAATGCGTCAGACAGAGATAGGTAGGTATAACACAATGGTGTAGTCCGCGGTAGCATAAATCTATATCTCCAATATAAATTCAAATTGTTGTAAATCCGTATTGTATTAGGGCCGAAAAGTATCTGGGTTAATTTTCTTTAATAAAGTCATAAAATTGTGATTACTAAATATATTATGTACTTCTTGCTCTGTCTGTGGTACATACTTACTGAGTAATACTGAGGTACGAGGTACCTCTATAGTCTATGGCCATTATTCATAAACGTATTTTAGCAACGTTTTTGTTAAAATGTGTTTTGTTTCTGTCTATTATTAGTAAAGACAGGTTTGTTAGAGAGTGACAAAACATATTTTAACTAAAACGCTCCTAAAATGTGTTTATGAATATGGCCATAAAAGCTCTACGCACTCCTTGGATGGTGAATACTTTTGAATGTGATACCTTTGCCACAACATACGATAAAAGCTATATGTCAATTGTCTGTATTCTTGCTTCCGGCCGAGCCGAAGGCTCGGGCCGGGGGAGTTAGCACAGATTTGACAGCGACACTTTCGTTTCGGTCGAATGGCCTTGAACAGGCCAAAACGTTCATGTCCAACAAGGACCGGCCAGAGATAGCCCGGGGCCGAGAGGTCCGGCCCAACAATGTGCGGGCAAATTCCGTGTACTTGTCTTTGTCCGGCCAAGCAAATTGCTCGGCATTCTTGTGCAGGACATACCCGGTCCGAGAATGTCCGGCCCAACAATGTGCGGGCAAATTCTGTGTACTTGTCTTTGCCCGGCATAGCAAATTTGCACGCACATTGTTGGGCCGGACCTCTCGGACCCGGGCTATCTCTGGCCGGTCCTTGTTGGACATGAACGTTTTGGCCTGTTCAAGGCCATTCGACCGAAACGAAAGTGTCGCTGTCAAAATGTATGCTAACTCGGCCGGAGGCGCTGGGGCAACCCCCGTTGCGCCGGCAGTGTCTCAAGGGGGCAACAACCCCCCGGTGTCTGTGTCAGCAGCAAGGAATATACTTTGAATATACTACTCTCTGACTCTCTGTCATAGAGCTGGGTCGTTTCGTATTTTACGTGAAACGGAACGTAACCCGTTTTATAAATCGACAAACTGCTTCGAAAAGCAGTGCTAAAAGAAACGGTTGTTTATTCCTAATTTATAATACTAATATTATAAAGAGGTACAGTATATAAGATTTGATATAGGGGTAATCTCTGAAACTACAGAATCGAATTAAAAAAAATATTTGGTTGTACCGTACAACACCAGAAGAAAAATCAGTTCTGTATTATACGTATAGTTGATTCGCCGAAACTGTTTTTTTTTTTGTCTTCTGGCATAAAAGCGTTCGCTCGTTACATGGCAAAAATCTGTTTCTTGAAACGGTTAGTCAAAAAAACGACCAGCTCTGTCAGCAGTCAGCTGTGGCAGTCATTTTGATTGACTGATTTTTCTGTCAATTGAAATTGAAGAGTGAAAATTGGTGAAAATTAAAAAATTTATGAAAATAAAATTGTTACTGTATATTTAAGAAATGACAACATAATGTTATTAAATAAGGTAAATACATTTTTATTCCGTTGCCGTAATGTACAAAATCTTACCCGCTATGTGCATTACAGTGAACCTCTACGAGCTAAAGCTCTACATCCCTTGGAAAGTAGGGCCTTATTGAGGATATCTGGACAAGAAACAACTGCATTCCTGCAAGGTCTAATCACAAACGACATGCGACACTTTGATGATGGCGCCTTATCAATTTATGCCATGTTCCTTAACACTAAAGGCAGAGTCTTGTATGAAACCCTCATACATAAACTCAAACAATCCGACGCCTTTTTATTAGAATGTGATATAGCAGTACTATCTTCATTACAAAAACATTTAAAAATTTACAAATTGAGAAGGAAAATAGCAATAGATGATGTCAATAAAGACTTAAAATTATGGGCTTTGACTACAAATGAGACTGTAGCCCTATCTGAAAACAATCTATCAGTATTTAAGGACCCGAGGCTAACAGAATTAGGTTACAGAATTGTGTCACCAGTATCAACAGAACCATCTGCATTAGCTAAATGTATTGATGGTGATACTCAGATATGTGAAGACACAGACAGCTATAAATATTTAAGGTACAAATTGGGTGTCAGTGAAGGTATAGATGATCTGCCTCCTGGTTCTTGCTTCCCTCTTGAAGCAAACTGTGATTTCCTTCACGGAGTGAGTTTTTATAAAGGCTGTTACATAGGACAAGAATTGACAGCTCGTGTCTACCATACAGGTGTAATTAGAAAACGATTAATGCCTTTAAAATTTTGTGAAAATGTCCAAGAACCTATTGAAGCCGATTCCATTATTTCGGATAGTAACAACCCAAAATCTAATTTTGGTAAATTAAAAAGTTATGTAAAGGACTATGGATTAGGTTTGGTGAGAATCAAAGAGGCGATGGAAGCAAATGCTTTAACTGTAGGAAGACATTCAGTGAAAGTGATAAAACCAAGTTGGTGGCCTATTGAAGCTCCTAAAGAGAAAGTTAATGTATCTAAATCTGATTAGGAAAGAAATTAATTGTTATGGAAATGACAATGTTATTTAAATCAATATATTATTTATTATGAAGTGAGTTGTTAGATATTATAATTATTTTATAACTCGAGTTCCATTGTTTTGCCTGGGGAATTTTTTAAAATGTAACAAGAATTTATCTCAAGGATTTCCAGGATAAAAAGTAGCCTATGTCACTCTCCTTGGTCTTTACATCACATCTTTTGCTCATCACATTTATAATATTAAGGATTGCAAGGGAAAACAACAAATTTTATTAAGTTTACTTCCAAATACAATCTATAATCACTCCTTTTATTAAATGTTTCTACAACCTGCCAAAGAACAGGCAACTGACAGGCCGTTCCCACAGTCTGGCAGGTCCTGGCAAATAATGCAACTGATACTCTGAGCAACGCCACAACTTTGATCTTACCGGATCAAATGGACAATGAGAGAGGCCTCTCAGCCTGGTCTGTCCAGAACTGGCTGTGGTACCACAGCTTGATACCTATAATTATATTATAACAACATTGAAAACACTCAAATTCTCTATTTTTAATTAATTAATTGCAATTAGTTTTAATAACTTTGCAGATCACATGGAGGAGAAAAATCCAGTAGATACTAATAATGACATAAATCAAGAGTTTACATGTTCCATGTGTAATGTTAAAGAAAACTTTCACTATAAAGGCACTTCACCTCCATTTTCTCGCAACACAGAGCTGAAATATCCAAGTTATATTATGAAAGATCCTTTCAGTCCACCAGGAAAAGGTGAAATTCTTGTTCTAGGAGCTGATTGCAGTTTATGTGAAAATCCAGTTTGTGTTAATAGAGATTGTAGTGTATTTTATTCAAAGATATTTTGTTCAACTTGTGTAATAAAGAGTAAAGACTCTTTTCCAATAGAAATATTAAATAAAATTAAAAAGACCAAAGTCTAATAATGTATTTTATTATGTCCTATAAAATATTGTTCAGTCTGATGCTTATGTTAGTCCATACATAGCAGGTTTATCTTTATGGTCATATTTACTAATAGAATAATGCATCTAATGATAGTTAAAGGGGTGGTTTTTGGGAGGAGAGTCAATGGGCAAAGAGAAACAATTCCGTTTTTTTTTAATTTAAAATTTTCCCCCAAAATAGAAATTTGATTATATTTAACATATAATTGGGTTATGAAACTATATTATATGCACCAAGTTTCAACACTTTTCATCCAGTTTCTGACGAACAGACGAACACGAGTGATCCTATGAGGGTTTCCATTTGTTCATTGAGATGTTCGGAACCCTAAAAAAGTAAAATAATAAGAATATAGTGTGTCAAGGAATAATTTCATTGCATCTGTGGATTTTTTGTCCTTTAGTTACCAAATATAATAAAGTGGAAAATTCGTAAATGTAAAAATAAGAATTTGGAAAAATAACAATGTGGAGAAATATAAGAATATGGACAATTTGTAATCCCAAACCTACAGCTGACTTCTTAAAAGTTATCTATTAAAAGAACAAGAATTAGGTAAGTTAATGTGAAAGCAGCTTTACTTGCTTTTACCTAAAGAGGATCCTGATGAACAGATGAGTTCACTGGGTGATCAGGCTTGGGGATCCTGCTGGCCTTAATAGCTGGGTAAAATGGTAAATGGTAAAAAATAAAGTCCAAAATGTAAAATACTGTTTACTTTGGCTCTCCATTCAGTTTACAGTATATTGTTTTAATTTTAATATTTGCACAAAATTTCGTAACACAGTTATAAACTGAAACTAAAGTTCCAGTAACATGGAAAATTATAATACAATGTTACACATGGACAATCACACATGACTGTGTACTCAATGTCACATTCAGAATAAAATATCTTAAAATTATGAAACAATAATTACATTGTCACTATAAAGTATTAATATATTATTATAAGCTCTAAATCAGGACAAATTGTTAATCAAACACAACAGTCACTCGCGCCAACATGATAGCACCACATCCATCCTCACCCATCGCCAACCTCTTTGTCCCGTGACTGTATGCAACATTATCTTCAACTCAATTTTCTTAAACACAATTACGAAAAAACCAATACATTATTATACATAACCCAATATTATCCCACAAATAGCTTCTACAAATGACACATAATTAAGAATAAAAATATTTATATAGCTATGGCAAACTAACTACTGTTTATGATCCTTACCATTTAAAGCACAACAAAATGACAAAACACTTTTGTAATAAAAATCTTGTTTGAACTGGGGTGTAAGCATTAGTATAAAAAGACAACAACAATTAATATGTGGTTGCTATCTAATCTTGTTTCTCAATAGGGCAGTGTCTAATATTTATATCATAATATCAAAACCTTATACATATAAATAAATTGATAATGTCTATCTGAGAAGAACAATGTTAGTAAATTCTAATAATCTAGGTATTACTTTCACTGAAGCTATAAATAAGAAAACATTTATATTTTTATTACAAGAACGATGATATCTTAATATTCTATAAAACACCTATTTAACAAGTATGAGAGTTTTGGTGGTTTATTTGAAAAGATAACATTGGACGGGGAACAAGTTATAAAAAATTTATATGTGTAATTTTATGAAAAATAATAATGATATACAGAGAATGTTAAATATATACTAAACTAACAAAATTCACAGCCGAAACAATAAATTTATAATTTCGATAACATTAAGAACATTTATAAAGAGTACATTCAGAGATACACTACATTTTAATACAAAATAGAAAAGGTGATAGCTTCCTACATGTGAAAAAGTGGTCAAATGTCTAATACGAGTGAATATAATTGTACATTATCAAATATTGCTTGTATCAAATATCAAATACCCATGCAGTATGCTCATATAAACACTATTATTATATAAATATACAAAGAGAAACGTACTATTATTATGTTATTTGTAAAAAAAAACATTCACTTGATTTATAAATGTACATGTCAAGAGAACTTCTTAAGGACTAATTTCGTGTGTACATTATTCACTCTCTTCGTGACGTTCTAGTTGTGCGATCGAGTATAGGTATCAACTCTGATGTTTACTATTAGTATAAGTAATCAATTAAATAAACGTGTGCAGATAGGTCAGCTGCGAGTGTGTAACATATAAGTCACACACACAAACCTAGGCGTGTGTTGTTGCCTCAACTCTACCGATACCTATACCCACGCAAAATTTTCTCGGCACACATTTTGCTTCACTAAATTTTCAAGTGCAAAAATTAATGCGTTCTGAATCGCACAAAAAGAACGTCGTCTGTGGCAGGCCTAAAGAAAATACTAATACAAGAGCTGATATGTTCGACATATGAATTGTTCACGACAGCTCTTGTTAACGGATCTGTATCGTCAACAATATAATTTCTTTTATTTATTATGTAATCAGAAAGGGTAGACAAATATTATATTATAGTTTCAGTAAAATGGGTCTGCCCCTGACTCTAATAATACATTTAATTTTAAATATATTTTTTTATACGAAATTAAAAAACCGAGAAATTCATCAATATGAAATCTAGTTTGATAGTGATAAATAATTTTGACGCAAATTGGTGGTGTAAATAAAAATACCACAACTTAACATTTGTTTGGAATGTAAAAAAATAAACAAATATAAAAAAATCCTGCTAAATATCTAAATCCAGCTTAAAAATTCTGAAATTTGCGACTTGTTCACTGAAGTATGCCATTAAAGTGACAATTCGCAAAATGAAACAAAATTAAGACGTCAAAAAACCCATCATAAAATTGATCCCTTTAAATCTGATCGCTTCATTTACAGATTCCATTTAACTGTTGCCCGTGAAATTTTAATATGGTTGAGCATTCTATTAAAACGTTACAACTCGCGTTAGCATAGCGTCTATCTATTAGTGAAAATAGTATCAAAATCGGTCCAGTAGATTTTGAGTCTATAAGGGACAAACAATGTTTCATATATTTAAATTTCATTCATAGCCAGATGCCTATTTCGTAGAAACAATTTGAACTATACGCGATTACTTGAAGAATATATTGAGAAAATATTTGCCTCTCGCTCTTGCATTATGTCATTATGAGACAAATATATTTGTTCAATTCCATTCTGAAGTAATCGGTTTATAGCATGTGATAAAGCAATAAGTCTTAATATAAATCCTTATTAATAACAAAACACATTTGAGAAAATTTAAAATATCTTAAAAATCTGTAAATCATTTTCATAAGACGACGTCCACTGGTACATGGTAAATTAATAGCTACTTCGTTACAAAACGGTAAATAACAAATTTCCTTATAAATCATTGATCTTATTTACTTTTCAACTATGTCATTTTTTTATTATTTTTCTTATATATTTTTTCTTAGCACTTCGATTATATTATTTTCGCAGTTCAGTTCTGAGTGACGTTTCTAAAGACACCATCAAGTTCATTAGGATACTTTCAGGAATTTTGTTTTTTTAACAACACATTACTACAAAATTTGGTGAAACTATAATTTCAGTGGGGTTAGCAAGCGTGATTGCGCGCTATATCGTGACGATTTGATCGCTTCAAATGTGAAAAAGTTAGAACGTGTGTGTCAAAAAAGAATTTGACACATACATGCTGTTTTTTGACATGTGCCGTCATTAAAGGGCATTTTTTACGCACGCTAACCACCCTACGGGTAAATTGATCGTCACTCACAACCTACAAATCAGCGTCACCTCGAAAGCAGCAAGCCGAGCAGCATTAACAATCAGTTTTCCGTCAATGTTTGCTGCGTCACCGTGAACAAATCTTGCACGGCCGTAGTCAGTTGTATGAGATATTCGCAGCCGCGCGGGGGCGTCGCTGTCGCTTCCTCGTCGGGTGATTCTTCGACATCGGCCGCCGCGTCGTCCAGCTGCTCCTCGGACTCGCTACCTTCCGGTGTGCGACTACGAATAGTGTCCGCGGTCGGTTCGGGGACAGCTTCCGTTTCGGCCGACTCCTCTTCTGAAATGGAAAATATATAAGGGTTAACAGCGTCACAACGATCCGATTTCCCTAGGAGCAGTTTAGAATAGTTTTCACGACATGACACTCCTCTTCAAACTAATGAAGTCTAGGACTTCTTTGTGTTTGTTAGTATCACCCCAATAATGTCGGTGTCACAAAGGCAAACAAGTCTGCCTCATGTAGCAGATGTTTTTTTAAGGCTACCTAACGAGTTGAATTAAAGTGACAAACGATTCATTTTTTGTACAGTTTCAAGTATGTATTTGATTTCAATTTACATATTATATGTTTCGCTTTCATGCACTTTCATAGCCACTTACCAGCAAGTGGACGTCGAGTTGCTTGTTCAGCGACTGTAAAAGAAACAACAAACATGAATATTAGCTGTCACCAAAAGAAACGCATTGTTAGTTCTTTTAATCCCAACTAATATTGTGTTTGTCCTTCCTTCACGTTAAAATGTATCAACGTGATTTTTTTGCAGATACCCGTGAAGAATAAAATAAATTTAGAGAGCCAAAGAGTGCCATGGGTACTTTTTATCCTGGAAATCTAACATCTATAGAACCTAAAAAAAATCGTATATCCAAATGACATCACAAGAACGTCTTTGATTTCTTCACTTCCGTCCCCATTTCATGAAGTAATTCCTACAAATGTATTCCACATAGCGAGAGCTAAGATGTTACACATCCAAAACATAAAAACATTTTAATGAGATGTCGTCTATTACCTGTATGCGCTAACCTCTGCAGCAGCATATGCGATGAGCGCAGTAATGACCGCGTAGCCGGCGGCAGTAGTCCCCCGCGCGGTATGAGCACCGTCAGCGCTCGCACTCCACCCAGTAGAGTGGTTAAAGCGCCGCGAGGCCACGTCGCGCACACCTCTTCGGTCAGCGCGCCCGTCGCCGTGCAAGCCCCGCCGCCGCTAGTCTGCGAATTAATCATGATAATTTTACCTTATAGGGGGAAATTTCCATTAGTCTTTGAGTCATCACTATCATAATTTTCAAATGAGCTAATATTATAAATGCGACAGTGTGTTTGTTTGTCCTTCTTTTGCGTCACAACAGAGCAACTTTTTAAATTATAAATATGCTTATTACTACTTTTCTGTTAACTTTCATGGTGTTTTTTTGTTATATCTCTGACAGATTTGACTGATTACCGTTAATGCTCAGCTCCTATAAGTTATATGACAATTTTTAACACACGTAAACCTTCGTCTTGAAACAATATAGCTAGGCGCAAATAGACAGACACGACGGGGAACTTTGGTTTATAATATGTAGTGAAGTGAAACCTTCACCTGTTAAACACTAGCCACACCCAAAGGATTGTAGGTCGATTTTTAGTACTGCATACTTGATCTTTTTTAAGGAGATGGGTTACTTTATTTACAAATGTAATAATGTAGAAAAACTAACCTTAGGATAGTAGTGCAAGAAGAACTCGTGTATATTGGGGTCTTCTAGAGAGTCCCGCTCGTCTAATAACACCGCGTCCATGTACTCCACAAGAACACTGCACTCCAACAGCATTTCCTCCATCTTGTTTTCAGACTGGAAAAAAAATACTATTCAGGGGCTTCACCACTAGGAGAGCTTAATTAGCGCTAATTTATTATTTATAACGAGAAGGTGATCATGGGCGTAGCCACAATTTGGTTCAGGGTGGGACATGAAGCAAGAAAACTCTTGATTTTGTACTATACCCATGAATAATATAATCATTGATATATGACCGAGGTGAAGATCTGCGCATTTTACCCACCGAGCAAATACTTCTAGCACGGTACAATGTCTTTCTAATTACGTTGTAATTGAAATCTTGTTGAAATGTTGTAAAATCTTGTTATATTTCTCAGTAAACATGTAGGTACTTAATCATAAAGCGAAAAATATGTACCTATGTCATACCTAAATATTTGTATAGTAAAACAGACAAATAAATGATTTGATTTACCATAACGCCCTGTAGGACCATAACCAACAACACCCCCTATAGCCCATTTAACAACAGTAGGTAGTCAGTAACATATTTACACTCACGGGCGACGAGGCCACGTCTCGCCAGAAGGACGCGAAGTAGTTGAACCTCAACGGCACCGCCTCCAGACCGCACAGGGCCGACAGCATCACCAGCTGCTCGGACATACAGCGCTGAGATCGCGCGACACGGCAGCAAGTGTCTGTAATATAGGGGTTAAAAACGAAAATTAGACAAAGTTATTTATTAAAAAAAGTAAATAATAATAAGAGATATGTCAGGATCGTAGCAAAGGGCATTCGATTGTTGCCTATCCCTCTTGAGATAAAAGGTGTAATGATAGACAAAATCCGGGTAAAATCATAGTCTTCCAATGCGCCACGGGAAGTTTTCATTTCCACGCTAGTGAAACCGCTTTCAAAAGCTAGTATTTTTATATAATATAACTGTAATCACATAGCCTCTTACGAGCAGAATATGCTTGTGTAATTATTTTATTTATTTTCTTTGTACATTTTTGCAAACAATATAATTCATACAAGAGATGTGTAAATATAATCATTGAAACTACAAAATAACTACTATGACTATGATTTTATCCGGATTTTGTATAAGTTATGCAGACGAGGTAGACCCCCAACGTCCATCATCAGGTCTTCCAAGTCTACATATTTTCCTAATTGCCAGTGTTAATAAATAGTTTTTGTTTGAGCAGCATTTATCTATCTCTAATAGTTTAGGCAGGCCTGTAGGGTCTATCGTAATGTCTTCCAACAAGTATCAAGATATTCCAAGTGATAAAAAAATTATCCGCGAAGTTTCATCAAAATCCAGTCAGCCATTAAGAAACATCCAAAAATCTTAACTTGGCATTTTCGTCGATTACGGAGATACTCTCTCTCTCTCTATACCAATAAAAAACAAAGAAACTCACCAATAAACCGATGGTACGGTCTATACAGCACCCTCAAACCCGGCGCCTCTTGCTTGGTGTGCGGAGGGACGCTCATATGGAGAGCGGGTCGCGTCACGCGGCCCTTGTGTAATGGAGGCACGGTCCTGCCGGCGGTGTGGGCGTGCACGAGTAGTGGCACTAGCGCCCCGAGGGCTGCTCCGCCTCCTATTAACACCACTTCTCGGAGGACACCTGTTAAATAGTACTTCTGTAGTATGAATTTATGGATAGTATGGATAACTAGTTTCCCGCTCCGGTTTCGCCCGTGGAAATTATTAAAATATGACAATAATATAGGTATAACAAACAAACACACTTTCGCATTTATAATATTAGATAGCACTTAGCGCAGGTTTCGGAATGGGGAGTCAAAATAGAAAAACTCAATCATCACGAGACGGAAATGACGTCATTTAAATCTTGTAATTATGTACTTTAAAAACATTTCGACTTGTTGGGTGTCCATATAAGTGAGAACAAAATCGAAGGTACGCGGCATAGTACAGAAAAAAAAAAAAAAATTTTTCACAGCCCCCCGACTGGCTCTATCTACCAATAATGAAAAAAACAGGGTGGCCAAGCAGTTTGAAGATCAACATTTTTTTTAATTATGTACTCACCCAGAGCTAAATCCTTCAGGTGTTTCGGCCGTGTGTGCAAATTTAAGAAGGTGAGAAGTCTTCGCGCGCACTCTGGCCAATCCTTGCACGCGAGAAGCATGGCGCGCGCCTCCTTAGCGTCCCTTCGCGTGCGCAATGTCCTACACAACGCTCGCGCCCACCGCAGCGCACTGCACAACTCCTGACGAACAGGCGTCTCGCCTGTCGCACCTTCGTGGTATAGTGTGTGAAGGCTGTGGAGTGCCTGGAAAATGTCATTAGATATATATTATTATATATTTAACTATCACCACACTTTAAATCCCAAGAGAGGTAGGCAGAGACAATCAAATGCCATTTGCTACGATCCTGACATACCTATTTCGCTTCGTTTATATTATTGGCCAAGTTGCGAGTACGACTCGCGCGCTTAGGGTTCCGTACCATTTTTTCGGTCAGAACTTTAAGACAGGATTTTCGTTTAGGTTTTCCTGAAAACTATAAGAGAGGCCCTATATTAAATATTTTACAAAATTATAGACTCGGTGGTTTCTTTAATATAATTTAAACTATGCATTTTAAAACTATAAACAAAAACAAATTTGTATTTCTTATAAAGAGCCTTTTCATTTGATATGTCACGTGATGAACTTGAAACAATTTTTTTCCCCAAAATTAACCTCCAAAATCGTTCAGGTTTTCGGACACTTGATCGGACCATCGTTTGGGGCTTCGTCCTCAAGGTCTCTTTGCCTCCCTCCTGCCCATCACTAAAAGCTTTTCCAGGTTGTTGCCCTCTCTTTGTGAAATATGTACGAAATACTGCAGAACTCGTCTCATGCACACAGTGGAGAGCCGTGGCTTAGACCTAATGTTCAGCACAGACAGTATGGATACATTTGTGCGACGGGCGATCCAAGGTATACGCAGCATACGGCGCAACCACCACATCTAGAATGCATCCATTCTCTGACTGTCACCAGCTCTAAGGGTCTACGCTTCCGAGCCATATAGGAAAATGAAAAAGAAGAGTGTGCGCCCTAAATGCAATTTTGTGCGTTTTAAGATGTTCCTATCTCTCCAAATTTTGTTCATATGTAACTTAACCAACCTCAAACGTCATTTGTAGACCACCGTTGTACACAACGTACAGTCTATCGTCCTCGTTCTCTACCAGAGCGCAGAACGCCGCCAACAGAGTCGTGGAACACGTCCGTCCTGAGAAACCTAAAGTATTAGTATGTATTATTTGTAAAAAAAAACATTTAAACCACGAATATGAAATGATCGCCAACATAGATTACCATTTTTACGATGTCGGTCATCCAAATAACTGTGATAATTTCACCAATGTGGTCCTTATGACGACCGTTAAGGACCGGTGTTCAAAGTTTTTTTATATTCGTGGTCATTGCTACAAAAGCTTTTGCTACAGCAGAAACAAAATTCAAACCAAGATTCACTAATGGCAAATTAATGTTATCATGCAATTAAAATTAACAAACTATCCTTGCACTATATAAAAACAATAGTAACAATACAGAACGATCAGTATGGGGAAGTCTGAAACTATAAGAGATTCTAAGTTTTTCATCTTTAAAATCGATGCCATGGTCTTTAGAACATATTTCTCTATCAATTGTATAATTTCAGAGTTCTCCATACTGACTGTTCTCGATGTTGCACGTGTATTCTGTCTGTCTGCTAACAAATACGTATTATATATAGAACTAAAATGCTGTTACCTTGTAGATAAGCCGAGAGGGTGTTTCTACGGAAGGTGGCCGCCTCGCGACCGTCGGAAGCGTCGCTGGTCGAACTACTCGCATTGGCCGGTGGCAACAGTGTCGGTACACTGAACCCGACAACACCGCCACCGCGAGCTGCCAGTATTTTGGCTAATCTGTAAAATATAAGAAAAATATTTATTGTTAGTTATTTTATTTTGCTTGTTTATTTATTTATTCTGGAGAAGAAACAATGGTTAACAGACAATGTTAAGTTAAATAAAAAAAAAGCTAAGAATTTTTCATTCGCCGCATAAGCTTGGAGATTCAAAGGAGTAACGCAGCGAGTGTTCTTGGCACGGTTGGACTTTGACACCCCTTTTCTTTTTTATTTTTAGTTTTTAAGGTTTAATATATATAAGGGTTTTTTAGATTAAATAAATAATAGTTTAAAATATACTTGAATATTTGAAAAAAAATAAAATAAAATTTAAATGTTTCTTTTAAAATTAGACTAATTTATTTAATTTGTAAAAGACGCCATCTGTTGGAAATCCGTTGAACTAACGGTGCGAAGTATTTGCACGGGCCATCTAGTGCTTATATAAAAGCAATACAAATTAATATATAGGCACCGCCACCATGGCCGCTTACTCTCCAAGTTCTATTGTCCTTTTGTAAGAGTTCTTTTACCTGATCGATAAATACCTACTTACACCAACACTTACAGCTATAATCAATACATATATTTTAACCGTTATAAGTTCCTGACGGTAAGTTCCCGGTTTTAGAAACTTATTAGTTTTGTAAAGTAGTGTTTTTATTTCTGAGATCTAAGGTTTCAAATATAATAATATGTACAACCAACCTGAGCAGCTCGTCGGCTGCACCCGGGTATAAGTGGGCGTGAGGCGCTATATTCCTGAACGCCCAGTGGACGTTCTGATGTTGGGCGAGAGAGCGCGCAAACTGCGGCGACCGCCGACAAAACAGACGCAACATCGCGTAGTACGGAGGCAGCATCGCGCGGTTGTACGCTACCACCTCGCCGTCGTCGTGGTCAGCCCTACAATACAGACAAAAACACTTTATTTTACAAGAAAGCTTTTCGTTATCCCAACTTCGTGCGTATATTTACTTCAAATTGTTATGTCAAATTGGTACTGAGTATAATAAAAAAGGGTTTGAACTTCATGCTGTAATAATTCTCATCGGGCTTTGAAAAAGAGACTTCGGTCTCCGTCGTGTCTTCGTCACACCATATTTTGAGGGGTACGTGAAGCAAAACTTGATTGCGCTGTAGTACACGATAGCCAATCCGCAGTCAGTTGGCAATAAGCTCTTGGCACCGCCCCCGTGTATTCGTTAAGCTGGGGTCCCACGGCCCGTTATTTGACAGGTCAGGCCGCGCCTAGCCACATCGGCAGACCGTGGGAACCGTCGCGTCCGATGAGGCTGCGATGGCCTGTCGTCGCCCGTTCATCCGTCGGGAGCCAGTAGGTTCAAAGGTTCAGCATATCAGTTGCCCGCGCCGAACCGATACACGCCGCGACAGGCGTAGCAACGTGCGGCGCGGCCTGTCAATTAACGGGCCGTGGGACCCCAGCTTTAGCTAGTTCCTAATTTTCGTATTACTACATTTATCCCATTACATATTTTAATTACGTTAATATTTAATTTATTTCAATGTGTAACATGCAGAATATGTAGATAATAGTTAGTGCTAGGCTAAAGGATTATTATTACATTAAACTCCAAATCAACTGCAAAATGCTAAGCACCAATTTTATTCGAATTTTTAAAAATAATAGAGACATGTAAAGAAATGACACATCTAGGTCCATGAAATGCAGCAACAGATTCGCCACCTGTTCCGTTTAACATGGACAAATGGCAAAATGTGGACAATGTTACTGGTGTAACTAGCCACACCGCAAGGTATAAAAGACGTGAAGATGTGTTTGATTTTTGCGCTTCAAATGCTTATTTAAACCATATTATATGAATATGTCTATAATAAATTCAACACTTGTTGGTACTTGAGGACGGGCTCATATTCCGCAATTTGACATCATTGCGCCATTTTGCCTTTTAAACCACTCACAATATATAATTAAACGCGACATGCTTGCAGACGCGCGGGTTGCTAACAGCCAACTGCACATTCTCGGGACAGTCGACGCACACCGCGTGCCAAAATGTAATCAGCGCCTGCTTGTTGGGATGCACGGCCACCGACGGCTCAGATATGTCGGGGTGATATAGATCCCAGAGATCGTTAAAGTACTGGCCAAACTGGAAAAAAGAAACAATTTTATTTACAACTAGCTGATCCCTGCGACTTCATCTGCGTAGCCCATCATAATTTCAACAATATACATTTGCAAAGAGAAAAACGTCACATTAAAAGTTTTACTTTATATTTTATTGATTTCCTGTAGTCATATTGTCGCACAGACACGTAACGAATTAATTTTCCACATTGTATCGAAGTCAATTATTTCTGTAAACGTGTTTCATTATATATGATAACTAGCAGTTGCCCGCGACTTCGTGCGTGTTGTATTAGGAATAGAGACGTAATTTATGTAAATACGTAAAGGGTTTTTACTCCCGTAGTTGACCCGTGAGTCTGAAGTTCGAAAATGTGTAAATTCGGTGCCCATAGATATCTTCCAGTCCCACGTGAAAATATTTCCCCATACACAATTTAACACCCAGTTGCACACCCTCTTTAAGGGTTGTTTTTCAAAAACCTTTTTACGTCCTATGTCCTCTAGCAAATTTCAAGGATCGACCAAAATAACATTATTCTCAAAATTTTTCCCTTTAAGGGTTGTTTTCAAAAATCCTAAAACACGCTATTCGTTTTGAAGAGCATTTGTACCAAGTTTCAAGTTTACAATCCATTTCACCACCTTAGGGGTTGATTTTCGAAAAATACTTTCTTAGCGCTTCTCTACACTACAAAGGAAAATTTCACGACTCTATCACCTATGGTGTAGGCCGTGCGTTATCAATCAGTCAGCGACACGACGATACATAGGGGGATAGATTATTTTTTGCCATAATACTTTTGTGTTCTGTTGTGCTTATTCTATTCATGAGTTTATACAAGGGATATAGCCAGTCAACATACGTAGCAGTACAAGAAACAACGTTCCCACGTGCGTGGTCTTACTAATAGGATAAAATAGTAGGACCCCGAGAAAATATATAGTTGGTCACTCACCATTAGTTTCTCAGCGCGCGATACAATACAATAAGACATTACGCCAAAGTACGCAGTCAGTTTCATAGTACCGTGCAGAGCAATTTCTGTGTATTTTTGGGCAACCTTCAACTTGCCAAGTAACATTGTGTACACCTGTAAAGAAAACCAACAGTAAAGTTTCTTTTCCGTCTAAATATAGTGCAACAGAACTGGCCACTCGTTAGGTATAGACTCCGGTACCTTGGCGCCGACACGGTTCATGCTTCCGGGAACCGTAAGGCAACCCATGGATATAAAAAAATGTATGTGTTTGCGGTAATCTCTTCATAAAAATCTTCGGAACTTATGAACCGATTTCAACAAATTATTTCACTAGTCTAAAGGTTGATAATCTCAGCTTGAAAATAGGTGTTACATTTCACATTTCAAAATTTTACACGGGTAAAAGGCTGGTGACGGTTTGATGTTGTTTTTTTTTCGTCTAAAATCTAAATGTATCTAAACGTATAAATAAAAATTAAGTGTGGGACACGCACACTATTTTCACAATATTTAATCATATTCGACTGTTTTAAGATGTATTACATGTCTATTCAGATCTTTGTAATAGGGTCCGAAATGGCTCAATTAATTTTGATATTAAACATTCAGTAATTGGGTATGTATATTTACAATATTGCAAGTTTTAATCTCGAATTTAAGATAAAAGTAAAGACTAAAAACAACTGAGCAAATTGTACTTTGTTCGTTGAAAGTTTCAATAACTTAATCTATAAATCTTAAACGGACGGCATATATTAGTAATTAAATAAAACAATACCTGATGCAACGCAAGACTAACGTCGTCAGTCAATTTCTGATGAGGGTTCGGTTGTGGTGGGTTAGGTCTAGAACGAGTGTACCCCTGCCTAAAGTTAGGACTTGGTACAAGTGCCACAAGCAGGAGAGCGGCGGCGGCACGAACTCTGGCACTATTTGCCGCCAGCAATTGCGCCTCGACCCATCGATCAGCCGTACGTAGTGCCCAATCGTGGGCCAATTTGCTTCGTGGTACCTATTGAAATAAACAAATAGCAATTAATTATGTCATTGTACATATGCCAAGCGCATCATATTCACTTAAATTCAGGATGTAAACTCAAGTGTTTTTTTTTATAAAAAAAGATACCTGTAACGCGAGCCATTCGAGCGCAGCCTGCGGACAAACATCAGCCACGTCCCACAGACGGGCGAGCGCCAGCTGCATGAAGCAGGGCAACCCGCCCGTTGGGCCGCCACCTGCCTCCACCAGCATTGTTATCAGTTTAAAGAATGGACTGCAATTCTGAAATATAAAAAAAATCATTTAAAAAACTGTCCGATGTAGGCCTCAGGATTATAATGTATTTTTTTCCAAAATGACAAATAATTTTTCACATTTTTTTTGCTTGCTTGACAAACACATGTCAGCATTTTAAGGTTGATTTACTGGTGTAAAATGACGTGTTTGAAAGTGGTGACATTCCAAGAAATAGTATCTCTATATACACTATGTTCCGAAAAAACGAGCACTTAAGAGCACCAATGTTATGTGGCACGGGGGCTTGGAATTACACGTTCTAAAGTTTAAAGGATTTGTAAGAGGTTCCAAGAGACTGTTTCTCTCTGTAGAAGGCCTGGTTCTGTCAGAAAAAGATGTACGGAGCAGAGGGATGATCGATCCCTTGTCAGTCAAGCTCTCAGAAATCGACGAAAATCTTACAATTATCTTAAAAAACCACCTACAAGAAGTGAGATTGGTGAGAGTTAGCAAATGGACTGCACGGAGGACACTTATCAAAGCAGGCATACATTCTCACAGACCCGCTAGAGGACCAAAATTACTCCGTGGGCATCGCGTAGCATGACTAAGGTTTGGGCAAAATTTGTTACTATGGACAATTGAGGATATAGGCAGGAATAACTTCCGAAACTCGCACGGAGTTAGTTTTTTGCCAAATGGGGCACTTAATGCACATCACTATATCTCAGAAATTCTCGTTCCACATGTGCAACCTGCATTGGTTGTTATAGGAAACAGGTCCATTTTTATGGATGATAATGCTCGTCCTCATCGTGCCGTTGCAGTATCCGCCTATATGGAGGAGGTTGGGATTCCTCGATTGGATTGGCCAGCGAGAAGTCCCGACCTCAACCCTATAGATAGAGAATCTATGGGACGTACTAAAACGCCGAGTTCGAGCTGTAACTCCAGCTCCACAAAATGTCACAGAGTTAAAAACTGTGATTCAGGCTGAATGGGAACTGATACCACAAAATACCATAAGAAACTTGATCGGGAGGATGAGAAAACGAATAGCAGCTGTCATAACTGCGAGAGGTGGACATACTCGATATTGATTTTTGTGTAGGTTCATTTAAACAAAATTCAGTAAAAAAAAAATAGTATATATTATTTCTCAAGGGTGTTTTTTGTCGGTACGCCATATCTCCCTTAAAACTTCATCAAAATAAATTTTTGATATGCCATCATAAACATTATTTCCCCTCTAGTGACGAAAAATAATCAAACAAATCAAAAATTTATGTTTCTTTTAAATTTAGACTAATTTATGTATTTTAGAAAAGACACCATATGTTGGAGATCACTTGAACTAACGGAGCGAAGTTTTCGCACGGGTCATCTAGCTAGTATATATATTATAATTCTCAAATAACTTGAACACTTTGGCATTTGACTTTTACTGCGCATCGAATGTCAAAACGTTCCGTTCCCGTTCAATAATTTGCCATTTTATTAACTTTATTGCTGGCGCGACACAGGATGATTTGAGTTAAAAAAGTCAACTGTGCATACTAAGGGGTTACAGGTTACTAATACATGCTAATACTTACATCAGAATGTTTCGCGATTGCTTGAAATATGGTACTGACAATCTTCTGCGCGAGCTGATCATTCCATCTGCAGAGAGCGAATATTAGCGACTTGGTCTGTTGCAAGTTTAAACAGTCACGCGTTTGCTGGTAGATGAAAGGAAACCCCTGAAAACATTCAATTTTAATATAAATGGCACTTCCCACTTAAAATAAATAGGCTCCTCGACTATTGATGGATGGTTTTTCACGTCTCGCTTAAGGTCCTATACTGGGATTTTTTCTGGGATAAACTATTCCCAATTTCTCTCTAAATAATCCACCTGTGTATTATTGAAAATTAAAAAAAAAAATATTTTTGCAAAATTAAAAAATCATAATTTTTTTTTAATTTTCAATAAGCTACAAAAAAGCGAAATATATAATTGAAGAATAATGGTATAAGAGCGCTTTAAAAATTTAGGAGTTTTGTAATAGATTATGAAAGAGACAGCAGGGGCAGACGAATCCCATATTTCCTATTAAATAAAACCAATTAAAAAAATAACTACTATTTCACTTAGATATATTGAATAAGTAACTATATACTAAATTACAGTGACACAGGTGGAGTATTAACAGAGAAATTGGTAATAGTAATATCTCCATACAAATTATGGATATAGGGCCCTTAAAAGATTCCAAATTGACATTTGACAGAATGACTATTCCTAATAGTTGGTCGATGATCCTAGGTAATAAGAGGTGGGAAATTATAAATGCGAATGTGTGTTGGTATATGTTTTTTTCACGTCAAAACGGAACAACGAATCGACGTGAACATAGCATACTTTTATACTAAAACAAAGCTCATTCCTTCAGTATTTTTTTTATTGGAATTGTTAATTAATTAATTTAGCTACCTGTGCGAAGCCGAGGCATGTCGCTAGTATTGAAGACTTCACGTCAAGTCCCACTGGCGCTTATATTTTATAACTTACCTTGACATGTATCAAAGCACGCGCATCAACATCATCCAAAACCAACTGGCCGTTAGAATCTCTAGAGCGCTCCACCAAGCCGGTCACAAGAGCGACCATCTTGTCCAAAGTCCCAGGCCTTAGTTTGTCACCGGTACACTCCGTGTTGCCACTGCTACCGGCCTCATCAGTCGTCGGTGACTCGACCTGCTAAAAATTCATAAATTCGTTAAAAAAATACATATTATAAAAACTGTAGACGCCATATCGTCTGTGATATAAAAATTACTAAACGTTGTAGTAATATTTATATTGTCTTTATTTCAAACGAAATACTCAAACAAAGATGCAAATTATTGACGACAGGATTATTTATTGTATTGTATTTGCGACAAAACCGAACAAACAAACAAACTTACAACTTGCTACAAGTATGTTTAGTAGCCTACTAAGAGTG
Source organism: Nemapogon koenigi (assembly GCA_963924495.1). NCBI lineage: Eukaryota > Metazoa > Arthropoda > Insecta > Lepidoptera > Tineidae > Nemapogon > Nemapogon koenigi. The sequence continues at coordinate 7,139,738 of OZ004647.1, read as the reverse complement.
GCCCATATTAAACGAAACATTAAGAGGATCGACTACCGCGCCCATACAAACAGGTAGTAAAATGGGTTCTCCAAGAAATATTGCTACGCTATTGCTTCCGACATCCCAGACTTAAAATAAAACAGTTACTTACATTTGGTGTATTCTGTCCCAGGTAAAAATTGATCATGCTAGATATAGCGTGAACTTTCAACATGAATTTTCCTTCCTCCTCGCCCATCTTGCTGAACTCGTATAAGAGACTGAAATATTCTGATAAATGTCTCAAGTGTGATCTGGCACCGTTTTCCATCTGAAATATTAAAGATGTGTTATAAGTAAACTAGCTGCGAACCAATATATCATCACGCCTTTTATCCCAAGAGGGGTAGGCAGAGACAATCGAATGCCATTTGCTACGATCCTGGCATACCTCTTTCGCTTCTTTTATATTCATCATACCTTTCATACATGCTCGGAGAATGTGTATATTTTTCACATTGCCTTCGATCAATAAAATTTTATTTATGTTCAATAAAAGTACACCTAGGTCGTCCTCTGCCAGCATTTCCTTTCGTTTCTGCTTCAATGTGTCCAAACCAGCGTAAAGTACTTTTCTTCATTTTAGTCACAACATCATCTTCCATTCCGCAATATTTTCTAATGACATCGCTCCGGATGCGGTCAATAGTTCAATACCCTTTTCCACTGCATTTATGTTACTTTCTTCTTTTTTATTTTTTTAGGGTTCCGAACATCTCCGATGAAAAAACGGCAAGCCTATTTATAGGATCACTCATGTGTCTGTCTATCCGTCTGTCACAGCTTATTTTCTCCGAATCTGGACGAAAAATGTTGAAACTCTTTATATAGAGTTTAATGACCCAATCACGGTGTATAGCGTAAATTATCGAATTTCGATTTCAGGAAAGAAATTACAATTCCTATAAAGTAAAATTTATTTCGCGCTTACGTAAAAATAAAAAGAGTAACCACAATAATAATACTTACTGATATTTCAGCCATATTGTTTTGGGTAAAAAACATTCACAAAAACACTGTCATCATATGAAATGATACTTACCAATGAGAGTAGCATCCTTATAAATCTAGTAACACAGCTTGCTTCACCCATCTTACTATTGTCCTCTCCTTCATCCATACCCTCAAGATATAAGGTACAATGACTAGACCTGAAATTTTAAAATGTTTCAAAAGTTTCAGCATTGTACAGAGTTAGAAAAATATTTTTTTGCCAATACATACCTCAACCTCTGTATAACATGCATGATAAGTCTCTGGTACATTTGACGAACCATTTGATTGGTGCATTTTATTAATACCTGAAAAATATTAAATAGTTTTAATAATAATTTTATTACTTAATGAATAATACCTATTCTACAATTTTTTTTTAATACAATCCGTTTAGCCGTTTTAGAAATTACCTTAAATTTATAATTTCACACTAATGATTGGATACAGCTCTAAACCATAAAATACAATATAAATTTATTTTTATATAAGTATGCAAAAAGTCACTCACTTGCATTGGCCACCAAGTATCATCAGCCATATGTCCCAGAAACCACTCCGCAGCAGCTTGAGACGCGTTAAACTGTTTTGTCACCAACTCTACCCACGATACCATTGTAGGCTGGAAATTACCAAAAATTTTACAAAATCTATTATATGTCAATGAATCTAATAGTTCATACGACATTTTAGAAAAGGCAATACACAACCATCCGAATTGGACGTGATTGGGCCTTTATGCTTGCAATGTAGCTAAAGGGTTAAGTTTATTTATACTGTTCGTCATAAGATCCAAAGGAACGGAGCAGTAACCATAACGTCAATGAATCAGAAATTCCCACGGCGCGCGGAAAGCTAGTAATAAAATAATTATAATAAAAAATAATAATGATAAACCTTACCTTCTCTTTGGCATGTATAAAGGTCTCCATGAAGAAAGAGGTAGACAGCCTGGCTGCTACTTCTGTAATCTCCGGTCTAAGTGTTAAAAGCGACTGCGGTACCGAGCTACACATTTGTCCCATGAACCTGAAAATTTTATTGATTTGAAATAAATATTCTATTTTCTTATCAGTTTTTCACGTGCAGTCTGAAGAAAAACAGGATTTACATACATCATAATAATATCAGCGCTTTTCTGCTTGTATGTTTTTAAGCACACATTGCTTTGGTTCTAAAGTAGGATACAGATGTGGCAAATACAGCGACATCACAGATAAAAAACACATAAATATTTTACTTCGTCGCCGTCGTCGGTAAGATTAGATTGAAGCACTGGGCTAAACAAGTCACTTGACTTCTTCATTTTATATTTTTATTAGCGAGATGTAACAACTAACTAAACAGAACTAGCCGCCCGGTTAGATAGAAAGTATGTACACATTTTATATTATGGCTGTTGAGTGAAGTTAGACACGATTTATTCACGCATCGCCGACACATACAGTGTGGCCCGAATTGAGCCATTATCAATATTGTCGAAAACGGAGCCGGTTCTAACTCGCTCGACCGATAGCTCTGTACACCAAACGTCAAGTATATATGTGTCCTAAATCTTTGTATGTGCGATATGACACTGTGAGCGTAGTGATTGCGATATTAATTCGGACCTGTCGCGCTGAGCGCTCACGGTCATTATTGTTGTGAGAACTTGTAAGCGCTGTTGACGCAATTCGGACCACGCTGCTAAAATTAGTCATTACGCAGGCATTTGCAGACAACCGCCATAATATAACATTTGGACTGTAGTCTCAAAAAGTTTAATAAGGAAGACTTATTTCCGGGAGTCACAAGGCAACCCGTGAATGTGACGTCGCTAGAGACGAATTTATGCGAGTTTGTCAAGTTCCTGATTGCAGGCGACTAATCGCGACTGTCAGAATACTTTTTTTTAATAAACAAAAAATGCCACCAACTCACGTGAAGTAAGCGTGCTGGAATATATTTTTGTCGTGAAGGAACTGCATATTGTCGTCCCAGATCCACTTTAGAAGGTCCGGCGACAACTTTATAACGGGCGGGGTGTCGCTACTGCTCCGACGCTCGACACTCGAACATAGACTCTCGCCTGCCGTTGACGACTGGAACGAAATATAGTATGTTTATGAATTTTAGATTATGGCCGTAGGAATTAAAGGTTATGGAGGGTTGGTGGATGAAGAAAGAGGTTTTGAGACCACTAATGTCGAAAGAAAAAAAAATAGTTGAAGGGGTTGAGAGAGGAATCCAACTACCTTCTTAACCCAATGCTCATCAGATACCTCAAATTCCTGTGGCCATAATCTAAACCCAGCTTGATTTGATAGAAAGTGACAATACAAAATTTTGTCGATAAACCGCTATTTCGTTTTTATTCATCAATTTTACACATGACATTTTCGAATGTGCGTGATCTTTGTTAGTAGGTAAAACTACATACCTGTGCTTCCTCAGCCGTTCCACATTCGGATCCCCTCTGGCTGCGCGGTGGACTAAGCTCATAGAACAGCATGTAGGCGCTATTCGTCTTCTCGAACGAGAAATCCATAAACTTGTCCGTCACCGAATCGTATGTTTTGCTCTAAAATAAAAACGTATATTAATGCTAAATAAAATTTAAGACGTAAAAATAAAAAATAAGAAATCTCACAGTCATCTCTCCGCCAAAGCACTCGGCAGCTATATGTATGGGGTCAAAGGGCTTCACTTCAGCGTCGTTAAACAGGAGCCACCTGTCATGATGTTCGTGATCTCTGTCTCGAATGAAGGAGTAATAATGACCTCCGTCCGCCGTGCCCGTGTGTACGGTGACACCAATTAATTCGTACCTTGGAGAACAAAAATAAAAGAAATTTTAAACCCTGGATTGCCAAAGGGTCCTTTTCGTGAATCATTAATAAAACTACTCAATCAGCCTTACTAACTAACGTTGTATAAAATTAGGCACGTTCCCCTGTTACAAATCTGTCATTCAAAATGATAGACAGAGACAAAACATTGTATAACTTTTAATGTAACACTTAATAACAAGGCGGTAAAAATGCAATATTAGGATGCTCCTCTGCTTTAAATAACAGATATTTCAGAATATTTCAATAAATTTTACCACAAACGGCCATGTTGATATCATGTAAAAATACTACTAGAGAATCCTACAATCCTTTGTGTGTTTTAATCACGATATCAGTGGCTAATTAGTAGCCCTGAATTAGCCATAACTTCGCATTGTATGACATATTACAATGCCTTGAGGAAAGTGTTTATCCATAATCAATTACTTCTGCTTAAAATTCTATGTCCAAAAAAAAAATTCTTACAAATAGTGTTCGTCAGAGTCTTTAAAGTCTTCACTCTCGCTGCTAGGACTAGATTCGCCATCTCTTTTCATCTCCTCCGACTTCTCTTTCTCTTCTATAAACAAAAACCAACATGACATTAGTTTAAATAAATCCTCAAATAAAATATATATGTAAAAGGTAATCAAATATCGATAAAATATTTATTTGGTCCCAAACTAGGATACCCAAAAGTGATATGATCAACATCTATGGACTGGAAAATACCTGCATTTTTAATGCATTTGATACAAATATACCCATTGAAAACCCCACTCGAACCCGAGATTTGCTCTCGTCAATGACCATTAAAATGTTATGTTTATGTTGTGATTGCAAACATACCATAACAGCCCTTATTCCTTGCATGGTGGGACATTGGCTATATTTAGCGAGTTGCCCACGCTAAACAAAACAGGATGGAAGCCTGTCGCTGTACCTAACGCCCTCTATTTTAGCCAGTTTGTTTTAGCGTAGTTTTTATCTTGTTTTAATTGCATGCAATTTTTAATATATTTTAAACTAGACTTTCCGCCCGTAGATATATTCGATCAACTCTAAATTCACGGGCATAATACCCGGTCCTTTGTAAGGCTTGCATGGGGACATAGGTCCAACACGTAGAGGCCCTTTAGAGTGTTTAATCTAAAGTGTTGTGACTAGCACCCGTCGGGACCTATCTCTGAATGCATCAAATACAATGCGCTCACAGACAGGCCCCGTCAGGTGCCTGGACTATGACTAAGATAAAATTAAATTAAATTCGGGCTATTGTTTTGAGATGTTAAATGGATTGGTTTATCAAGTTTATTGGTTGAGACTACGGTCACCTGCAGATCATATATATCATTCATCTCATGAAACGTAAAATTGGCAGGTGGTGACTCGCCGTTTACTAAATGGGCCTCCTAAAACAACCACCATTTTTAAGCATTTCTGCCGGCAGTAAGACAGGCAACATTGGTGTAAGCGGCTGGGGGTGTCGAGAGGTGTGACACTGGTTTCACATATAGCTTCCCCGTTATTACGCCTTTAGACACTTCCACCCCCGAGTATAATACATAATATTATACTCTAACGACTCCACCCTGGACAACCAATTAAGGCAAGCCAGGGTCGAGAGTCTCAGGTCTGGCAGTGGGGACGCCTGCCTTAACCTACTCTCTGGAGCACTCGGGTTCGGCGGTGTCGTTACTCACCCACGGCTCGCCACAAGCCGCCCTGCGCCCGCGATCAATATAAAATATAGCCTATGTCACTTAGGAATATAGTAGCTTTCCATTAGTAAAAGAATGTTTAGAGAATCGATTCAGTAGGTCGAGTAGTTTTGACTTTACAAACAAACAAACAAACAAACAATCAAACTCACGCTATTTTCATAATATTAGTATCTATAGAGTATAGATACTTACCCTGATATTGTGCTGGCATAAGATGCTTCTCCACATAACCAGACATGTCCAATTTCATTGGAAACGAAAAATGAGTGTTGACCTTCTCTTTGAGCATAGTCAGCATATTGAACGTGTACCGCATCGTGTTGAAGCAGAGTATACGCGGCAACTTTTTGAAGCATGCCCTAAAAAAATATGTTACGATGCATACGATCAGTAATAAATATTTTATTATTTTAACACGACATGTGATACGCCATTGTCTTGGTGGAAAGTGGGGAGTCGATGAACGGGTTGCCTTACAGCTCCTGAAACCGTGTTACGAGAGAAATACTTAAGTTATAGTGGACTAGCTTTCCATCCCGGCTTAGCCCGTACTAACTTTCATCCCCTATTATATTTAAAAAAAAGTAGCTTATGTCCTTTCTTAAAGTTGAAGCTTTCCCTGTACCAAATCACCGATGTAAAGAATCAAGATTTTGGCAGAGTCGAAATCGTGCCTAAATGAAATCGTTTAGGTGAAAATTCTGTACATTTGAACATGGTTAAAAAGACCTAAATGTCTACTATACCCGGTAGAGAAAGTCTCGTGCGTCATGCTAGCCAGGCTGGTCAATCAATTAAATAGGTTAAAAATACCTAAAATCTTTACCTTTTCTCAGCTCTAACTTTAGCCGCACACTGGGAGCAGGTGTAACAATTATCTCCCTCCAACGTGTCTTTGACGGTAACCTCGTCGAGACTCTGATGTAAGTTCCGCATGTCAGCCACTTGGCATCTCACCGTGTAGAACTCTTCTAGAGTCCGGGATACGTGCGAACAATCCTTTATAACAAAAACAGTCAATTTTTATTTGCGGCCGTGCCAACAGTTATTCCAGTAAATAAATAGACAGACATTTTTACTTCTGGTCCCAAACTATGGATAATTAATATACAAACAAGAACTTAAAACGGTTTAGACTCTGTTTAATTTCACTAACTACGAAATCCATAATAAATCCAATCATTAATTTTTTCTTTTGACAGCTCGAGTACTAATCAATGAGTGATGTCTTAATTTAACATTTTATTTTTGCTAAACATTTTGTATTGTTTTATAAACATACCCAGGCCGCGTTTAAATGACTATATTTTACGTACCTATTAATATAAACCATTTATGTAAAGCACTACTGTACTGTAATAGTACATTTTGATACAAGTGCGGGAAGTATGTCATTACTTCACGAGTCCTAAGCGGACTTGGCACGAGCCGCAGGCGAGTGTCAAAAGTCGGGACGAGTGAAAATGACAGTTCCGCACGTGTGTCAAACGACGTTTTTCAATACATTTGTGAGAAAACGACAATAAAACAACAAAAATAAATCCAATGCACAATCTTCTAATCTAAATCATTGACAATCAGTTGGTCACTTGTTACAAAAGTAGTTACAAAGTAGGTAGAGCGCGGGGCCCGGTAGTTATCTGGATGTCAAAAATAGACTCTTTGGTATGTATACATTGGGATACCTTTATCTACGAATTGGAACCAAAGACCTAGTATAGTAAATTTAAAAAAAGGGAAAAGTAAAAAGCACTAGTGCGTAAAATGTAACTTTCCGCACGATTTATAGCTACGTAAAGTACCACTTTTCGAGCAACTGTATTAAAAATGTATTTATTATTTGGCAACATCAATCAGGCAGGTCATAGACAAGACATGGGCTATTGAGCGAATAAATATCGGAGCTAAAGAGCGCGTCGCTTCACTATTGTAAAAAAAAACAGTGTCCATGAAGTATTGCATTTTCTTTGTCATGGTTGCCTGTCAATCATTATGGAACTTCATAGGCGTGCTTATGTCAAACGTAAAATAAATGGTTGGGTTTAGTATAATTCGTCGAAACTCAAAGCACGAAGTGTTACTTTCGGCCGGATATTGTACATTTTTCATTATTTTTAATACGACGAAGGTTACTTTTATTCACAACATATTGATGGATCCTAAACCTGAAATCTGAAAATTCGGCAGTAGCTCTATACAACTTCATTAATCATTACACAGTCACCATTATTAGTGACTTCGTCTATAATTATAACATTGTATTATTTGTTTTGTTTACTGAATTGACATTTTTGTTTAACATTTTCAGTTCAAACTCACCAAAGAAACCACATTGTTGCTTAGTGTACCGCAAAACAACGTCTTCACCAATTTCTTGAGCTCGGGCGTCATTTCCTCAAGTTTGGAGACCAAATCTATGAAAAACTCTGCCATGTCCTTTTGTTCGCCAGTGTTTAACGGCTGGTGGTCCATCTGGTAGACTTTACAGAAGCTTCGCGGGTTGTACGCCTTTCTTTCGCTTTCCTAAAAATATAGGCATACAAATTAAAGTTAATATGAATATGAAACACTAAAATGTTGCTAATGTTCCTTCACAAATTACATTTTTAAAATAAGTTTTTCACAGAAAGTAAGAGTCGGGAGATTATGTCAATGCATTTCAATTACAGTTTGTTTGTTACCAATAATAGAAATACGGCTAAATAAATAACTTAGTAGACAATTTAAAGCAATTTATTAAGAACTTGCGAATTATTCAATTTGGCCGGTTTATACTTATAGGTACCTAATTCACAACATTTCATTTTTCGTTAAGTACCAAAATTAAAAATCCGTTTGGAGATCTTCCTTTGCTTAACACGATACACATATTTAATTAGTATTAGTAAATTAATAAACTCAAAAATAAACAATAATGAATGAAACAAAAGAACCATGAACGAACTATTGAACGAATGAAACGAACGAACGCACGCAGCTCATGTAAATTTTTTTTATACAGAATACGCATAGACACCTGATACTTTAAGCCGTTATCTGCTTTTTCTAAAAATGCAATATTTAAAAATTAATTTAAGAGTGTTAAAGTTTTAGAAAAGCAAAAAATACGGGTACCTTAATTTTTCACCTACTTTCATATAGGCTAATAAAATTAGGGTGTTAAAATTTTGAAATGTTGTGGATTATAGAAATGTATTGTAAGGATGACAGGAAGTTGTCAACATTTAAATTTCATGTTCTTTGATACGTTCTATATTGAAAAAAAAAAGGTCTTCGTCCACTACAATCTATGAAAAATGTTGCAACCACCTGACGTTTACTTCTGAAAAAAAAATCTCACCATAAGATAGGCGAACATCCGCTGCATCTCCTGCAGTGTGGTGGAATGCTTGCTGATCTCCGGGTCGGCCTGCAGTATTGCCGACCTCGCCTGTGGCATCATGTACAGGTGCTGCATACACGACGCCATGTAGCATGTCGCGCCGAGGTTCGTCAGGCCGACGTAGCCGCACTCGGACCGGCTCTCGTCCGCCGGCCAGTAATCCCACGGGTAAGGGGATTGGGGTCCTGGATGTCAATAGAATGAAATGACATATAAAAATAAATAGTATAGGCAATACTGACTGCATTTTCTATTTAGTTGAACAAGAAAAAAAGCCCTCCCTCTAGAAAAGGTGTGGTCATATTAATATCTTTAGTATTGGCACAGAAGAAACAAAAATACTAATAAGTAATAGGTATTATAGTTTGACTTTTACTGTGTTTACACGCTTTGTACAATATAAATTGGATTACAAATAATGACTATATAGTCCTATGATTGCCACGTCCACTATGCTGGCTTAATTCATAACACAGTGGTTAAGCACAAACCAAGGCAAGTAAATTGTATTTGTTGAGTAATGTTAGAATGCAGGGTATGTAAATATAGCGGTCCTCAAATATTCTACATAAGCGGCAGACAGGTTAGAAATAATCGAGAACCCGTGAAATACTGTACCAGGTTTATGATGTTCCATAAGTTTGTTATGCAGCACCATATAGTTCTCGGGCGCTCCTTTGACCAGCTCCACGAGTAAATCGTACGCGGCCGCGCGAGATTTCTGTGATTTACACTTCGGCAGGTTCCGCTTCTCTGCAGTGGGGACGTCGAATAGGAACCCATATACCTGCATTTGTATAATATTGTAATTTTAATCTTTACGGGTTACCATACGGCAGTGATTGTCACCGGGCTTATTGGCGAACTATAGCATAACGATAATTCTCAAACTCACCATCTCCAAGGTCCTGCACGCCTGTTCCGACATCTTGAACCTCAGTGGATGCTTCACCAGATGCGTCAACAGATTGAGCTGGCCATACAATCCGTCGTCAGGCAAGCACGACTCCATGCGCCGCTCTATAATCTCTCTTCTCTCAAGTGAAGCGCGGACCTGTTCGCAGAGCTCGTTCAGGTCAGGCGTGCCGCTGTCCTCTGATGCTGCGCCATCTGTTTAATGTGTATCAAATTAATCCGCAGCATATTATAAACATAATGATATTATACTTAATATACCTCCCTGTGTAATCCTAAGAATCCTATAGATTATAATCAAAAGACTCAAGAAGTCCGATATGACAGCAGACAAAATTATGAGGTAGGCGACATATTCTGTTCAGTTCTGTTGAGGTATATTTAGCTAAACAAGCCATATATATATATATATAAATGTATCTTACCCTTGAAAATATCTGCAGGTAACCCATCAATTAAACGACCAAAGAGCCAGAAGTAGTCCCTACACGCGGGGCCGTACGGCTCCTTTCCTTCTTCGGCATGATGATGCCCCATCTACAAGTACACAAATATTAATATCAAACAAACACACCTTCACGGCCTGGCTTTATACCTTGCGGTGTGGCCAGATACACCGGTAACAGTCCACTTTTTGCCAGTTGCCCATATTGAACAGAACAAGCCTGTTGCTGCACTTAATGCAACTTAACGATGTGTCACTTCTTTAACAGATGTAAAAATATCTGTTATTTTTAGAAGAATAATAGTGCGGACGCTTTACGTGCCCTCCGAAGCACGAGGAGTCGATTAAAGCACATATTCTTAAAGAAAATTGGTGAAAAGCATTTCTTTTTAAACGAGTGGGAATTGAACTCGGGACCTCCCGCTTTCAAGACAACGCTCCACCAATTAGGCTATAGACTCCTTATTAACTTAATATTCAGAGAAATAAATAAAATCAATACTAATATAAAATATAAAGCTGAAGATATTGTATGTTTGAACGCATTAATCTCAGGAACGACCAGACCGATTTGAAAAAATATGTTTGTGTTAAAAATCCGTTTATTGAGAAACGTTATAGGCTATATAACATCACGCTACGAGTTAAAGGATCGGAGCAGTAACCGTAGACGTCAACTAATAAAAAAATTCACTCAATAAATAAATGATAAATTATAGCGAACAATTTATTACGTATCAAAGACCGAATTTTCTAAGATAAATTCATATGAAACAAAATCGAAACTTACTTCATGATGATTATGATGTGGCGTGACATGATGAGGTCTCATATCGGCGGCTCTAGATAGGTGCTCCAATAACAACTGCAATAACGGCGCTAATACCGCAACTTCGCCACCAGAATATAACCTATAAAGAGCACTGCCAGCTTCACGTCTTACCTAAGGGTACAAAGTTTACAAGTTTTAGTTATTTTTTACTCACAACACCCGATTGAATGACTAGGGGCTCTGTGCGGGTGTGAGACAGACAGCAACGGTTAAGCAGGTAAAAATAAGATGATTACAATAATATATCAACGGAGCTCGCCGCAGTAAAATATCATAGGCTAAGTACGGAGAAGTATTTTCTATGTATTAATTTAACTTTAATTTATATACGGAAATCGTTTTGATTGATTATATAATAATTTGTAATATGGAAAGATTAAGATTCATTGTACTGGTTTTAATACTACTTTTATAGAGAAGACGAAATGTGACTTTGCCACCACACGCTTATTAAGCATAGGTTGGTCCATGAATGCGCGCGACTGGCAGAGCATAATACAGTCCGCCAGAGAGAGCTAGAGAGATGCTTTTTCACGCTTCGCTTGAAGGACCCCAGATTGTAGGAAGCAGGAAAGACCGACGCCGGAAGTTCGTTCCACTTTTTGACAGTGCGACACAGGAACGAGTCACTAAACTTTTTCGTTCGTATGATGGGTAACCTAACGTTATTCTGAACTAGCAAAATAGACATATCGCTAATAATAAATAACTGAGCAATGGCTATAATGACGCCGCATTTAGCTCAATAAATCTTCGCTAGTTCAGCTTTAACATACCCAAGAGGTTGGCAAGAGTCAGTATTTTTTTTTTTAATTAAAAATATACAAACCGCCGGATCGGCATCATCTAATAGAAGTCGCGGGGCGGCACGTCGCAGTGACCAGGCGAGAGCAACCACGTCGCCACCGCCGCGTGCCCACCAAACGCACATCCGCATCGTGTGTAAGACCACCTAGAAAAGAAATTCAATTTCAAATATTTATAGATTCCTAGTAGGTATATGCTTGCGAGATGTTTATGAAACTTGGGTAAATCTCAAGTTAATCTGTCTCTCTTCCACACAAAGGTATACATTTTAACTTCACTCCTTTAGGAGAAGAATTTCAAAGAATCCTTTCTTTGAGAATGCTTACGTCTAATAAACTCGTAAATAAGTACAATTCTATATGTATATATGACTAATGATTGCAACCTTGTCGTATCAGTCTCATTATAATAGAAATATCAAACTTTCTCCAAAACAAATAATCATATTTCCAAATTTCATATAAAGGTTATTAAAGAATATTTTGCTCACCTGAGCTCTTCCCCAAAACCCTGTTTTGTAAGTGGTAGGCGGCTCTTTACTCGCAGCTGCTTCACATAGTATAGAAATAAGTCGGTCCGTTGTCTCTTCCACAGTCATCAACGAGAGCAGAGACTAAAAAATATTTAACACTTATTACATAACACAAAATATATATTTTGCTTAATTTCTACCAAATATAAAAGAGTTTAGGAGTGAACCACCACGAGATATTTTTGCACACAACGCGTAAATTTCTCACTACATTCTGCTTTTACTGTTTTACATTGTGGGAAAAATACATGAGGCTAACTAATCCAAAATTGAATTGTGTGAATAGGTCCATTAAATGGGTCAATAATACAGTCTTGGACTGGTAGATCTATTTTTTCTTTCCTGGAGTAGACTTGCGTGGGAACATAGTAGTTGTAATATAATAATGGAAAACTCTTGAATACCTGATGAAGTTTAGGCGTTTGTGAAGGATCAGTCGAGGGCATAGTTCCAATGCGACAGAGAAGTTGCAACAGTAACACTAGACAATCCTGTCGCCATTCGCTGTCATCGCTCCGTTGTAAAACACCTAAAAAAATACGAAAATTATCAAATGTTTTTTATATATATATAATTTCATTTACGCTTACCAAAAAAAATTAAAGTGTCTGTCTGTGATTTCGAAATAATTATAATTTTTAAGTTTATGTGGTGGAGAAGCCGATGACCCGGATTCACGATCCTCAGTAATGAGGAACCCGGAACCGACTGTGGATTATGGTGATTTGCCAAAACATAAACACATATTTATAAAATTTGTTTGTCTGTTTGACTGGGTTCGAAATTGCTGAACCGATTTTGACAGTTTTTCACAGACAGGTAGAGGACTTTACAAGGAGTAATGAAAGCTACTTTTTACCCTAGAAATATTTAGAGTTCCTATGTTAAAAAAATAAAAACGATTGAAATTAGAGGCATCTGAACTTACTCTTCTTTTTTAAAATTCCACAAGAACAAGTCACGGGTACAAGCTAATAATTATTAAAAATGAAAATAAATTACCTGACATCAAAATATCATACAAGATCCTCAAGCCGCCCTTCTTTATAAACAAGTCGTTCCAATTCTCGACGCCGTTCATCTCTTCTTTCTTCTCAGACATCACTGCCTCCTTATCCTTACTATTTACCCCGGATGAATTTAAACTCAACTTATCAATTATATGAAAGGAGTACATGAGTTTCTGTGGGCTGGTTGGGTCCAATAGCTCTGGAAGTTTGCTCTCGGTGGGGTTCTGGAACGCTTCTAAGAGATTCGGGCTTGTAGGTACCGCCTGCAAGATGTCCCAAACACGGCGGGAGAGAAGCTGAGCTTTCATATAAGCCACTAATTCCTGTAGAAAAAAGTTAGTTTTTTAATCAATCAGCTTAAGTTTCAATTGATAATATTGTTATTGATAGCACAGGACATTATAAAGAAAGTAGGCGTAGTAGGTATATGAAAACAATTTGTGGTGTTTTTACTGTGATGACAATATTGTGAAAAACTAGTCTAGTTATAGATGGTACATTAGGCAAATTATTTGTGCGGTTATAACTTCTGCACTGATATATAGCACAAAATGTATTTGTTCTATTTTGTCGGCAAAATTTCAGGGGAAATTCTTAAGATGTGCGCGAAATTCATATACCGAGCATGTGTGGTTATGCGGGAAGGTCCACTTGCTAGTAAACCGTTCTATTATTTCCGATCATCATCTATATCTAACTAGTCTACCAGAAGATAGGAAAACAATTCAAAGGAAAAGTGGTGACCACGATGTGATAATTTTTACATTATTTGTCTTACTATTACTATTTCGTTTTGACGTGAAAGAAGGACAAAAAAAAACAAACAAATACTTTTTCATTAACATATTATGATAATTCATATTGCTAGCGCCATCTGTTGCATGTGTCGCCACAAACAGAACATAAAACATACCCCATTAGGGCCAGGCTCCTTCATTTGCCCCAACGTCTGCATAAGTGTGAACAGTTGGTGGAAGTATCGAGGCTCGAGCAATAGAAATGTGGGGTGACGTGCGCGCGCCGGCGCCGGCTGGGCGGACGGCCATTCCGACCAAGCGCCACCGCCGCGACCGCCAACCCCGACTGACACGAACACCAACTGGAAATATATTTTTGATTAGTTTTATATTCTTCTATAATAATATATTCTACGGTTTTTAGGATATCGAGATGAAACAAAGAGCAGATTTTAACTCTTATATCTCCACTATGATCCCTGAAAGTTTCATTAAAATTTCAGCCGTTTCGGAGCTTAGGGGCCGTCTCCACGAGCGTGAGAATCGCTGCGATAGTCTCGCCGTGCCATACAAACTCTATAGGCAATAGTATCGCTCTGTGGAAATTGGCCCATTAGTTTGTATCGAATTTGGTGGCACGGACGAGACTATCGCCGCGATTCTCTCGCTCATGGAGACGGTCCCTTATTCTGTATAAACATTGGGACGGACAGAAAAAATTGTTCCGCATTGTGTAAATATCATATCCCACTTAGATATTGGTATTAATTTTGAAATCACAGACAGACACTAAAATTTTAGCCTTCATTCAAATCAATTAATGTCAAGAAACAGGCATAACTGGAGTTGAGTTATAAAAAAAATGCAATGAATATTAATTTAGCAATATGGAAGGTTACGTTATTTTTTTACAATCTGTACCGTCGTCGTTTAACTACAGTTACAATCGACACTGTAAGCGACTTTATGAGGAAATTACTTTTTATCATTTTTGTGAATAAATTCCAATTTAAAACTATTGAAATTAAATACAACATTAAGCTAATTAATTCTAGGCAGAAAGTTTTGTACAATATTACCTGATTATCTTTAAATCCCATATCGTAGAGGGTTCGCTCGTCATAGTCAATCGTCAACTCTTGGCCCTGCGTTATCATTCTGAGCGGGCCATCAGTTGATAGTGCTGTGACGCCATCCTCCCCCTGTATCTGTAAAACAAATTAAATAATTAAGCTGTAGCACCTTCTCAGAATATGCTACCTTCAGCCAGCGCCCAGGTATAAACACGACTAACCACAAGACTAAACCAAAATCTCACCTGTTTCTCCCACCACACATGCACATGAGCGCGCAAGTGTCCCACGTAATCTGTATGGTGCAGAGTGACCACCGCCCGGGGTCCCGCGCCGGCCGGCTGTAGCGTCATCCGGATGCACGCCGGCCCTGAAGCACCCTCCCACAAGATGCTACCTTCAGACAGGGCCCAGCGACGGAGGTGGTATGCGTATCTGAAAAGCGAATTTATTAATTACTAGGCTAATTTTTTAAAACATTTTTTCCCATACAAATTTTAATAACGCCTTTTACCTCATAATTTCGAAAACACAGCCTAATGTGGGCAACACATTATCTATTGAACCAAGGATGTGCTTAAAACTGCCTTATAAAACAAATCAATGACTAAACGAGTCGGAAGCCGTAGTTTATACAAAAAATATTTGACAAAACCAATTATAACTTAACGCCCATACCTCCTTTTAAACGTGTCCAGATGCGTCTTTAATAGCAACAGCGCTCTCTGTATACACTGCAAAGCCGCCTCGTCCGTCATGTGCTCATATATATTCAGCTTGTCTGTTTTTTCCTCCGCAGCCTTCGAACTACCTTCAATACTGTCAATTAATGAGGAGTCCCTTTGATTTTTGGATATCAATTTCTCGGCCGCTGATGATAAGTGGTACATGCATTTCGACACAAAATCGTCCTCCTGCTGAAGCTGTTGACCCATGTAGTAACTGTTCAAGTATTGTATGGCGCCCATTGAGACATCTATAAAAAAACCGATCTTTAATAGCCCACTTCTGTAGGTCGCCCATTTAATTGGTGCGTGAACGGAGTAATGTTTTTATATTATTTTCAACACACTTGCTCGTAACGTGAGTCTTATTACCTCACTTTTAGACCCATAATTCCATATATTAAACACGCGTGCTTTTTACTTTACATTACAGCACAAGAGTTATAATATAACCCAATGTAGTTAAATTCGCACAAGATTGCAAATTGTATGTGTGTCCACAAAGCATTCTTAATTTAACCGCATAATACAGTTTTTATTTTTTAACCACGACTTTGTTGGCTGTTTGGCGAAGTTACTCGTGCTTTATCTAGCGCGACACGGGAAAAAACAAAACATTTGAGAATTGTACTTTCATTAATTATTTTAATAATTAAATGTTAAAACCACATGAAGTTTTTTTTCCTAGCAAGTGTGTTCAAAAACCTCGTATGAAACGCGAGTGCATTGGTCATTACGTACTCAGCTTTCTTATACCGCCTCGTACGTAATGACCAACATACCACCCTTGTATCACAATGTACTATTACGTTATACTTTTACGTAATATTCCCTATTTTGACGAATCATCATTGCAACCCGATTCATTAAAGAATGGTCCTAAAAATGGCTGCTTTTGTATGGGCCAGTCACTCACACTAGAATTCAATTATCAAGCTATAAGTCGATGTACAAGAGCCGACACATTCTATATTCGAACTTTTAATGCAATGATTTGTTCACGCCAACTTTTGTTACCCGACCTTAGTCTTAAAATACAAAAATAATACCTGTACTATTAGCTCTAAGAGCGATCTTCCACAGATGATCCATAGCAAGTGTGTGCGCGTGAGCCTGATCGCGCGAGTCGGCTGCGTCCAGGGCCATGCGCGCCAAATTGCATAATTGTTGATACAAACTCAGCCCCATTATGCTTATAGTCTAGAAAACAGTAAAAAATGCTTGTTTGTAGATTTCCTCATTCTCATTATACCGCATGTCTACGTTGAAAACATTTAAAAACTGTTTCTTTTACTACATTTTCAATAAAAAATATGTTTTTTAATTAATACAATGGAAATAAGAGAGATTAAAAATATTAATATATCTCCAATTTCTCAGGATTTTTGTGTTTTCAGTAATTGTGGTTAAACAGCATTTAACAAGGTCATGTGTGTTTATTTATTTATTTGGAAAGAAAATCAACAGCACATACAATAAGTTTACCTATATAATGTATTAATCTTAAAAAAGGCTAATTACAGATTTCCCTAATTATAATATTTTTATGAAACTTGGAGGATAAATATATAGTTTATATCCTTAATTAAAACATAAGGTTACTTTTTATCACGAAAAACAGGACAAGGGATGGGCTCGAAAATATAAATACGCCTACTAATTGTAGCAATGTCAACAAAATGTACTTTCTTTGTTCTATTTCCACGCAGGTAAAAGGTCTTTTTTATAAAAAAGCCACTAACCTCCGGATCCAAAGTCGGCATTTTCTCCACATATAAGAACCTATAGGCATCTAGTCCCAGCGCGTGCTGTTCCGGCGACTTAGTGTGCGACAGTAGCCACGAGTAAAGACAGTCCGCACACTCCGACGTGCCACGAACTACTAAACATTGCCACAACTCTTCCACTTGATCGACGGTCAATCTGAAACATTTTAGAATAGGTGAGAAATATGTCTTTTTAGGGCTCCGTACATCTCCGATAAAAAACGGAAGACCACTCTTGTGTCTGTCTGTCCGTCTGGCACAGTTTATTTCTCCGAATCTACTGGACGAAAACAGTTAGAATTTGGTAGATAATTATATAGAATTTGAAGACCCAATCACGGACGTACAGCGTAAATAATCCAATTTCGATTTTGGGGATAAAATTAAACAACTTCTTTAAACCCCCCCCCCCCCTTTATTTCCGAAACTACAGAGGCTAAAATTTTGAAAAAAATAGGGAATATAGGGTCTCTTATAGTTTACATGTATCGTAAAGTCTGTATTACAAAATCGAATTATAGTGAATACTGACATATTCAAATAGTAGTTTATGATACGGGATCATAATATGAGTAATTAAAACACAAGTGAAATTTTAAAAAATGAGGCGCAGCCGAATTTTTTAATAGCATCCACGAGTGTTTTAATTCCAAGTTATGTGCCCGTTCGTACACTACTTTATCTAATCCCATGCAATAGTACAAAACAAATTGAACCAAGATATTTTTTTTAATCGACAAATTGGCGGCAAATCGCGGTTTACTACTTTCTGAGCATGCGCGTTAACTGTCAAGTGACTCCCACATGGGAGTGTCGATATTTTCATAGAGTTTAATGTGGCTGCATAACACGTATCCTTTGCCCTTTCTGCATTTAAAAAATAAACATTACGATATCGTTTTTGTATAAAAACTTCGGTACTATAATACATTATAGTATCGAAACTGACATATTAGAGACGCGTCTATGTAAAACTTATCATTATGAAGTATAATTCGATTTTGTAATAGAGATTTTACGTTATAAGAGTGATAAATAATTAAAGTATTAATTTCTCAACAAAATAATGCTCTAAAATTTCTGCAGCCGGAATAGAGGTTTTAATTCAAGATCAAGGTGGTTCCATTTAAACTTTTATTGCAGCCGTACATAATCTATGGCGGCGCGCGCTAGATCGCATGCGCGGTGGACTGCTGAATTTTGGCGCCATAATTTAAGGTACCGAGATTAAACTCTATAATCCCCGATAGATTTATTCAGGCGTTTCAGAGCCCATTCTGCATAAACATTGAGACAGACAGACAGAAATTCTAAAGACCGTCATTATGCTTCTTACATCGTGTAACATAAAGAAACATAAATAACCGTTTTAATTTGTTTACTTTGTCCGGGCTAATTTTCGAAACAGCTGAACCTGGACGTGGCTTTCACATACCTAGACTACTTTTTATCCCGAAAATATTTAGAAATTCTGCGTAATACTAATAGTCCTACCTAAAATGCTGTGGCGACCCGACCGGCGAGAAGATCGCCGTCAGAAAGTGCAGTCGGACAGTCAGTTCCGTGATGTGAGCGTAGTGTGCCGCGTCCCCCGCGCACGTCGGCCGCTGTTGCTGCATATAGTGTCGCAGGTCTTCGATGAACAGACGCATCATACCGCGCTCGCGCTCCGCCCACATTACTACCTGGAATTATTGCAACAAGCATTTGAAAACTTGGTTCTGACAATCTATAGTGGCGACTGTGGCGACTCGAGCGATTAAAGAGCGCTTCGGTGGCCCAGTGGTTAAAGCGCCTAGTCTGGTCGACCCCGGCCATGTACCAATGGGTTTTTGTTATATAAAACTTATGCACATATTCTGATAAGCCACACTTAGAGGTTTTTCAATCTGAATATACCTCAACAGGACTGGCCACTCGTTAGGTAGGTCTAGCCTCACAAATACTTATTCTGCCGCTGGATTCTCTGAGACCGATAAAGATATAAAAAATACAAATAAATAAAATTGAAGTGTCTGTCTGTCCCAGTGTTTGTTCAGAATAGGCTCCGAAACGACTCAATGGATTTTTATGGAACTTTCAGGGATCATAGGGGGTACCTAGACTTAGAATCTGTTTCATTTTGTTATCTTAAGTAAAAAATATGGATCGGGATAATATAACAGGTATATAGGTACATATCAAGTTTCCACGAACGGACCCGGGGCGGAAAGTTAGTCTATATAGTCTAATATATAGGTACTTATTTCTGAATAACGAGTTCCTATACTGAGGGCCAATTAACAGATGCCGATTACTTAAAAGTGGGATTGAACATCTATCTGCTTCTCACTCGCTCTCGCAGATAATGACATAATGGCGTCTCTACTAATGTTACAAAACACTGGCAAAATAAATAACTCAAGTAGTAAAGTAGCCTGAAAAACAATATGGATTATGAATTCCGCGTCACGCAATTCTGAAGACATTCGTCAAAAACAGTGACGTGGAATACGTCAATTTTACCTGATGCATATCCATTCCGCGTAGTTGTTGAAACGATGAAAATAATTTCGGCAACAATCGCAACGAAACCGCTACCGATCTGTTCAAATATTTTAAAAATTAAACATCTAAAATCAGATATAATGTAATGTAATTTTTCTGAATATGTGGTCTGAAATAAGTAATTTTAAAGTTTCAGTATAAAAGGTCCCTGTGCATTTGTATTTTAAACCTTGAAGTCAAGTAAACAGGGTCTTTATGACTTCATTGAGTCAGTGTCAGTTACATGCATTCATGGATTTTCATGAACACGCCACATTCGCTTAACATAAAATATAATAGAGGTAATCCCAAAATCTTATTTCGATGCCTAGTTGAGAAATTTTCTTTATTTTATATTATGTATTTTTATTAACTACTTACTTATTTTCAAATAAAATTTCCAAAATACCTGTGATTTGATAGATTATCTAGACACCCTTCAATGAATTTGATTCTTATAAATTTGTCCGTGCTAAAACATAACAAGGCATAGAGAGCCTTCTCAGCTTCTATTGCGAGTCCTTCACCTAGTTGTTCCTGTAAAATTAAGAATAATAAAATGTTTAGTGGTCAAAAATTACTATACAATACATAATTTTGTCACTCAATGTTTTGTTTCACTCTATCATATTGAATGACATACTTTTTAGAAGGAGAAAAAACATTGTAAAACTTTAGATAGCGTTTATTAGCGCGCTCTACACCTTGTTTATAGACAACGAGAATAATGTTTATTGAGATCTTATTTTAAATGATTGCGCGGCAGTGGTGCCCATCTTTTATATACAGACACGATTATACATGTATTATAAACCATACAACTCACAATACAGCCGTCTTGGAGCAGATCCCAGAGCAACGTGTTCCCGGGTCGACAAACGTCTTCAACGTTAAAAGGCAGCGGGGCTGGTGCGGCCGGTGACGGTGGCCGTAAACGTTTGCCTTCTAAAGCACCAGCTAATGCACTCTGTTGAAAATCAAACTTGGTAAAATCGTGGTAAGTCTAACTCTACTCTCTGTCTCTTTCTCAGTGAATATTGAAAGAAACAATAAATAATATGCACTAAATGCACATAATAAATAAATAAATATTTCGTCGTCGAATTTGCTCCAAACTATACATAATTAAATTAATATATATTTATATTCTGAAGTGAAAAGATCTAAAAGTTCAAGGAAAAGATAAATTCAAAATTTAAGTTTGAAAATAGGGGAGGGGGGGGGTGGCCTTATTTAATTTCAAAAAATACTAAACACTCACGCCTGCACCCTACTTAGATATGGAGAAATTCAAGACCACCGCGAAGTCAGTTTTCTGAGCACAGATAAAATAAAAAAGTGTTTGATACTGAATGGTGAGTTAACTTCAGTGTTCAGTGGTGGATGAAGCATTCAATGCCTGACAACGTTCTTATGAAGAAGAAAATTATTAACCTGTGAAGCAAGTCTCGCCAGTTCTTCCTCGCAGGCGGAGTCGTCTTCGTCAAGGTCGTGTAGGTGTCTATGGGAATGCGGCGACAGGGCCGACGAAGCACTGCCCTCTTCTTCCTCACCGGCGACGGCACCGGCGCTCCCTCGATGCTTGAACCTTTCCATTAGTCGCAAATCCATAAGCCTCCTGGTTAAATATATCGAGTTAGACCTGAATAATCATTATTGGACTATGTGTACAAATCCGTAACAATATAAAGCTATTAGCCGGTACATAAGACATAATCCGAACTTTTAGAATTTCCGGGAAAGTAGCCTATAGATCACTCTTCGGTCATCCAACTATCTTTATGCAAACACATCACGTCGATCCGTTGCTCTGTTTTGAAGTGAAAATAAGGACAAACAAACGTATTTCCGTTTTTCAGATAGTCTTTAGTTTTACAAAGCGTCGTCTTTGTCGCGCAACGTCAAATATACGAGTGACAAAGACAACGCGAACCCGAAGTCTCTAATGCCTATTAGGTATTTTTTGCCTAAAGTGCTCCTCAGGATAAAGATATAACTTTCAGTTGATTGCAACATTTTTCATTAATTTCAGTGGAAATATGCCATTTTTTCAATTTAGAACGTAACAAAGAATATCCGAGCTAGCATGACCACACGAAAGAAAAATAGTTAGTTTTCTTTATCTATTTATGACATTTGTCACGTGATACACCTAGAGTAGGTATTTGTCTACTTTTGACGTTTGACCGCGAAATAAATGAAACTAGCGTTCCACCCCCGGCTTCGCCCATGGATATTTTGAAACAAAATAAAATATAGCCTATATCACACAGGCATATCGTAGCTTTCTATTCATGTAGTTTGAGAGATTACCCCCTACATCCAAACTTAATAACTTTACCTGTTTATAATATTAGTATAGATAGATGGACTATTATTGGATATTTGGATTCTCAGTTAGAGTTCCTTAAAATATGTACATTTACAAAAAAAAATATTATAGACAAACAAGTTTTTGTGTCTACAACACTTCTTGGTACATTATTGTAAAATAATATCTTAGCGTAATCAGTAAAGCGATGTCAGAAAAAGCGTCTCCATGAGCAAGCAACTGTAATCTATAATTTCGCATTAATCACTCCGTAACGGCTGGACGATTTCATAAAATAGATACGTCTCAAGCAATAACAGGGCAGCATGCTTGACGAAGTATGGGCAGAATTACGTATTAGTATGTTAAAAGTTAATAGGTAATCAACTTCCATAAGCTCTTACGATATTGTAATGACTCCATTATGATTCTCATAAAATAAAATGAAGCAATTTATAAGTAATAAAATTAGTGTTAATGATAAAAAGGAAAATAAAGTGGATTCCGCGTCACGCTGATATCATAAACCTAGAACAGTTCGCGATCGAAAATAATACAATTCGTGCTTTGTGCTTGCCATCCGCAGATGAAGCTCGAAGGGCGAAGTATAGTATTATTTGTATAATCATCGTATTTGAAACATCAAACCCATATATTAAAAAATACAATATTAGAAAAACAAACACAATTTATTCAAAAAACCACACCATGACATTTTTCAAGTTAGTCATATTTTTCCACTCACACGTTTTAGTATATGGTCACGCTGCCCCGTAGACGTGCGTCAAGCAACCCAACGTGACGTGGAATCCGTCGTTCGTTATTAAAACGTTACCTTGCATCGATATTCTCGCACAATAGTTGACAGTGCGCGGTGTCACTGCCCGACGACTCCTCCTCGACTTCAGAAACTGACTCTGCGAGATCAGCGGGTTTCAGTTGATTTGCTACTAAACAAATTATATTGAAAATTACAAAGATTTTTTCACAGAAACAATTAAAAGAAACTCCCGAGAACCGTGTTACCGACCTCAGTGCAAGACAATTAGTTATCATTATCAAGTTTTGAGGTTAACTAACGAGCTTTGTTGAAGCATTTTGAGATCGAAAATAATGTTCTGAGAAACGAATATTAGTGAAGATTAAATATCGGCGGATATGTTTGGTGAAATAAGGACGGTTCCGGTATTTAATCTGCTTTTTTATAAAAGCACATATAATTTATATGTTTATATTGACGTCGCATAGCACATGATAACCCACAACCAAACTGAGAGCCAAAGCAGTATTATTTTGTGATTGTGACATATTGGGAAACACGTGTACTTTCGAAAAAAAAAGCTACTTGTACTTTTGAATTCACGGATTAATCTTAAGAGCGTTTACGACTAGATCGGAACTTAATGTTTAGATATTTCACAGCAAGTGTCCACCTGCACGGAAGCGAATGTGTTTGTTTGCGTAAAGAAAGTATTCGCTGTCATTATAGTCGGACCAACAAATTTTGGTCCCAAGTTTTATTTATTATTATTAAATGAATCGCGCCCTGATTTTAATAGCACTTTTTAAAAATATTACAAAAATACTATAATTGTAATTTTAACGCTTAAGTTCTAAAGAAGATGTTCTAGTACAATAAATAATTATCATTTCAAGAAGAGAAAATAACAATTTTACGGGCTATAATTTAAACTTTTTTTAATATGATTGTTATTTTAATTTCTGAAGAAAAGAACCAATATATATATATATATATTGATAACTATTTTCATGAAGAGGATATTAAAGTCTAATAATTTTTTTTTATTGTGAGATCGGCAAGTGATTTCAGATATTAGAGTTTGAAACTTGATGACGAAAGCGAAATTGAGAAAACCCGTCTCAATTATCTTGTTATAATTAAAAAAAATCTTTATTAATTTAAAAGTTTTCTTAATTAACTTTTTAGATAACAATATTCTCTATAATGTGGCTAAATAAAAGGTAATTTCTTCAAGTGCTTCATGGAAATTATACTGTTCAAATAGTACAGTTTTGATCCAAAAGTACGATTTACTTGTAAACGCTCTTAATAGTAATAAAAGTTAGGATTTTCTTTTAGTTTTAAATATAGTAGAACACCCGGAGTAGGTGCAGTGAAGTATGATATTATTTTCATAAATATTCTATCAAATACGTCAATTACATATTAATGAATTTTTACAGAAAAGGATACCGAAAAAAAATAGAACAGATTTGGATGAAATTTGGTAGATAAATTATACAGTATTACAGTAGTACCTTTTATTCCGGAAAACGTGATTGAGGGGGTGTGTTATTATCTATAGTGCTATTTACAAGCGCGCGACAATATTGGTTGGGATAAGGCCAATTTAACAATATGCAGTGATAATACCCGTGCACTTACGAAAGTGTCTCTTGTTAGGCTTGTGTCGTTTCTTGTAAAGTTTCTTCTTGCGAGGACGCAACATCTCCTCGGCGCCGCTACTTGCGCTACCGCTGCTACCGACGCGAGGCTTGCTGCGCCTGAGTTGAAATTATCACAAGCTAGTGACCCGCCCCGGCTTCACACGGGTTTTACAATTATTTGTACACAAAACAATGAGCAATTTAAATTGTAAACATACTACTTATATATTAAATGTTTGTAGATCATTTCATTCTACACAATTATTCCATACATGATTTTGGCTATCTCGATATCTATCACGATTAACAGCATAATACTCTATGAAAGCATGCTAGAGCCATGGCGGCAAATTTTATCGCCCCCGAATCGATTCACTACTACCAATAATGCTCAGCTCCTACAACTGATAGGGCTAATATAACGTTAAAAAACCATAACAAAATCCATTCAGCAGTTACAGAGAAAATCGCGCACAGACAGAGACGCGACGGGAGGCTTTGTTTTATAATATGTAGTGATACTTACATAATCAATACCGGTTAATAGGCACTATTAGTCTGTGGTTATATTAAAATGCCAATAAAAAAGAAAGATAAAACCACATGTCACTTTCACATTTTTTTTCGAATCCGATCGTCACGTTGGGTTGTTTGGCGCGACGTCTTCAAGTGTTAGAAATACTGTTAATATTAATTATAGCATACTAGCTTGCTTATTTCAATTTTCTCTTTAAAGACTGATATTGGAAAAATCATAGCCTTTAGATAAATGAATTCGCGCCACGTTTATTAAAATTGGTGTTCGGTTCAGCGTGAGGCGTTATTTTATTACTTACTTGAGCAGCATTCTTTCTGATGGAGCCATTACAATAAATACTACAAAGTAACTACTGAATGCTAGCCCTTGATTTATATAAATAGTACTTACTTTTGACAAGATTTAAGAGCGGCACATTCCTTTTTACTTAACTCTTCTCCTTCCCGTAGCCAATCCTGTTCAACTGAAAAAAAAACAATTGGAAATGATAACAAACGAAGACTAATAAAAAAAAAATTAACTTATAGGGATTACCAACTCTAAAATCATTAAACCAGAACAAAAAGTTCGGTAACCCTGAATTTAAAACTAAAACCTGGTATATTTTACCAGATTCATAATATAAGTTCAAAAGTTCAATAGGTTTATTTTTCACGGGCTGCCTTATCGCTCCCGGAACTCAGCGGAAGACCAAGTCTCCCTCGTTTAGCCGATGGTATTTGTGAGGCTATACCTAAAGAGTGGCCAGTTCTGTTGAGGTATATTTAGTTGGAAAAGCCTCTAAGTGTGGTTTATCGGATTACATTACCCGGATTACATACGTTTTTTTAATTTATGTATTACTTATTATTTATTAACCAACAAGACGCTTAATACAAGACGATAACATTGTTTTTACATCATCAGACCTTTGAACCTTCAGGCCTATTGTGTTCAGTCGTACCGCAATCAAAGTAATAAAAAATGCTAGACGCTAAAATATGCGGTTTTACCAGAGATTAAATATATAATATTAACTCAATACGAAATGTCAAACGAACTGCCAAAAATGTATTCAATAGGACAAGTACTTGGACGTGTATTGTCTCTGTTTAATGGGATAAGAGGCGTGATGGTAGATAGTTACATACCTGTCAAATCTCTTTGATGCTTGCTCTGTTTTCTTGGAGTAGGACCTGCATCTTCTTCAGACGTGGTAAATGCCTCGCACTGTGGAAAGAACGAAGATTTTGCATTAGAAGATGTACATTTACGTAATCAATTTTAACACGAGACGAAATTTTTAAATGTTTACAAGTAATTAGTTAGGACTAATATTTAAATGAGAAAGCGTGTTTGTTTGTTCTACTTTTTATCCTGGGATTTTTATCTTACATAAGATTTCACTACTTTTTACGAGCTAAGAGTCGCGAGGCATAACTTAAATTTTACATTCATGTTTTTGCAGGGCTCAGGGAAAGACTAGCATAATAATAAAAGCATTCACACCCGAAAGTAGAACTCACCGGACCATCTTCCGAATTAGTCTGATCCTCCATGCTGACACTAGCCTCCGACGAAGAATTATGGTGGGTCTTGCAAGAAGGTGGCGGTTGTCTCAGTACTGGCTCCTCGCCAAGCGGCGGCGGCGTGCCCAGTCCGCCGGACGCGGTGGTGCCGCGAGACCACATCGCACGCATCAGTGCCGACGCCAGGTACAAACTCTGTAAAACGAAGAGATTCGTGTGTGAAATTTATATGAAGAAAAACGACCGCGCGCCATTTTGGCTTGCGAATAAAACGTTGCTTTTGACTGTTCTTTATTAATTTAAAGAAAACAGTAAAATTAATCAAAAATAAAGTGTTTTATGCAATAGTAGACAATTCATATTTACGAAAAAATCTTATGGATATCTCTCAAACAACTGGGAACTTAGAAAGTGAAACTTAATAGATCTTAGGAAGACGCGCGCGCGCCCTGCAGTGGTCATGCATAAAAAATAAAGATGGGTGCTTTGGTATAATTTTTTAACTCTTCCTAAAAAATACAGATGGCGCACTCCCATTAACAATAAATTCATATTTATTTAAGCCAAAAAGTTTCACACAGTACACTAATACACTGTTACACTTTTATGTTTTTCTAGCCCATACCATTTGAAGAAGTGTTTTAATTGAACGTCAAAATAGTATCTTTAACACATATTTAGAGTCATATCATGAATAGTAGATCAAGACTAGACTGAGACAGAAAATAGTGAACTTCACTTGTGTGAAAGAGACGACTAGCCGCCCAAAGCATACAATGTGTTGTAGGTTCAGACTTACTATTGTTTTCTATAGCTTAAATAATATATACATATATAGGTTGTAGGCGATTCATTGCCTGTTTGAAACAATTTCACTGACAAAACTCTCACAAAATAAACTGAGTTAAAAACTATATATAGATTTGTAACTTAAGAATGGTCCATGAATAACACCCAGATAAGTGATACATAATCATTTTATTGTTACAGCTAGTGTGCCTTGTGGTTGCACCCGCGTTTTTGGTTACTGCTCAGCTACTTTGAGCCGTAGCATGATGTTATATAGCCTATAACCTTCCTCAACAATTGGGCTATCAAATGTAAAAATATTTTTTCCAGAGATTGCGCCTTCAAACAAACAATCTCTTTAGCTTTATTATCAGTATAGATAGATAGGCGCGAAACAAGTTGAATGGAATTGCAACTTACAGCGTACAGCTATTAAAAAAAATCTCAACAACAGATCTCTAAAATGCTATGTTTTACTCATGGACCATCCATCTTAAATCGGATCGTAGTATTTATTTGTTTTATAAATCGCCTGGGCTTCGTAATATTTCGTTTGAATGGATTTATACAAAAATAAAAAACAATAAACTACTATTATACAGGAATTACAAAAAAATAGGCATGGCATACCTGTTCTGTATGTTCTTTCGGTGGTAATGAACAAAGTAAGCTATATAAATGTGTGCATGGCCTTGGGGCCAACGCTCTTATAAATCCAGGCAACAAGTCATACACTTGTCGCCCACAATGTTTCAGCTGTGCAGCGGCCCACACAAGCTCCACATGTTCTGGCGTCACTTTCCCTTCAACCGCAAGGAATTTTAATATCAGATGCGACTGTTTTATGACCTGCAAGTGAAACAAAAAAAAACAATTAATAAACACACCTAGTGACTTGCCCAGCTTCACAGGGATTGAAAAGTTTTTTTTCCTGTCTGAATTAAATACTTTCCCCACATAAAAAGTGGTCTGTATAAGCTATGTTTGAGATGTTTTACAAACAAATAAACAACACTTTAACATTTTTAATATTAGTTAGGATAGATAAATCAAATCTACATGCACTGATAATTTCAGTCCGAAAAAGAAATAAAAAAAATTGGGAAAACAAATTATCACCTCCACATGTAAATTAGGTCCAAACAGATGCTCAATAATATTAATATTAGACAGCCACTGCGCCAATAGCTGACCAGCTTTTTCTGCATCAACAGCAGCCTCCCCCGTGCATAGTTCATTATGGGCGGCAATATGGGCATTGATTTGGGCAACTCCCGCAAGTCTCATTGTCAGTGTGCTGCTATTGAAATACTTGAAGGCTAATGCTAATCCATCACCATCAAATGCCAGGGGGGTGTCTAAAGGTTCCTTGGCTGCTCCCCACATGAAATCTGTTGAGAATTACAAAATGAATCAATAGTAGAGTTGGCAGAGCATAGGACTTGGAGTCGTGATCTACACTTTTTCTAAGCATAAGTCATTTAAAAATAAGTCGTCAATGAGTGTGTGGCAGGGGAAATACATGTAAAGAGAAAGGAACAATAATACGTAACTATTTATTGAAACTTGACATTGGTGGAGCCAAAATAAAAGAAGGAGAGACACATCCTAGGTCCATTATGTGCAGCAACAAGCTTGCCACCTGTTCTGTTTAATATGGACAACTGGCAAAAAGTGGATACTGGTTCTGGTGTCTCTGGCCACACCCCAAGGTTGTGAGGATGTGTATTTTCTATTTAATTTAATCTTAAATTATTGGACTAAATAAATTATTATTGGAAAAAAAAAAATAACAAAGAATCTTGTTGCTTTGTATATAATTCAGAATTTATAGACAAGGGGTCACTAAATGGCAGACCTTACCATAACAATAGATTTTAAAAAGTAGCATATATTCTTCCTCAGGCTTCAAGGCATCCTCGTAACAGTCATCAAAATCGGTTCAGCGGTTTGTCCGTAAAAACCAAGCAGACATTTACTTTTGCATTTATGATATTAATATGAAATAACTTGGTCACCAGTCACTACTTTCTTTTTATATTAAATAAAACTAATTAATAAAACTAATCCCTGTTATAGACCTTTTTAACCACATTTGCAAAAAATAAGCAGAGATGACTTAAGAATATTAAATGTGTCCTACCTGCCATGGACTTTACAGCTGGTAGTCTGAGATCTTTGTCTTCCAAGTTGCACATATACCTCAATATTGTATTTCTCAGTGGCATAAACATCTGAGCCACAGCTCTGTAGTTCAGCCACAACTTCAGGTTTCCAATAGCAGCCACCATTGCATGGGCCATGGACAGTGGCAATGTTGATGGCAAAGCATCTTCAAACACAGCATTCATAGCGCAAACACCTCCAAGTTTACAAAAGAGACTAACATTACGCAGCAAATATACAGGAATCTCAGTATCATGTAAGTCACAACAAGCATTCAGATTTGATACCTCTGGAGTTGTAAGGTCATCTAATTTGGTCAGAGAAGAGTTCTTACATGCTATGTACAATGGAAAGTTCAGTAAGAATACTTTTGAGACCAGATGCATAAGTTTTTCCTTTTGTTGCATTGACCAACCTCCTTTGTTTTCGTTGTCATTAAGAGATTTATCATTTTCAATACAACCATCGGGGCTATTCTCTGTATCATTTGTTGACTTGTCATCCTGTACTTTTGCAAGTTCTTCATCTTTGCTGTCTTTATCACTTGAGCATGAAGTTTTCCTTTCAGAATGTTCTTTTTCTGCCTCCCTGTGACTAGCTTGTTTTTTACCAGCTTCGACAACTTCATCTTTGAGCAATTTAAGTTGGCACACAGCTAGGCATAATATATTCTGAACAACTAGGTAAAATCTGTCGAAATTCTTGACGTCTCGAAAGGAACACATGCATTGTCTAAAAATAAATAAAGAATTGTTTATATATATTCACTTAATAATAGAATAAATATTAAAATAAGTCAATAGATCTTACCTTTGAGGCCATGAAATAACAAAATTTAACACAGTATCTAATTCTAATTGGCTTATACTTGGATACTGTGTAACATCTTCAGTCAATCTGGCTTCACCTGTGTTTAAAAAATTATATAAAGATTAAAACAATTTATAAAAGAAACAGACTCCAGAAATTATGTTTAATCACAAATTAATTACAAAATAGTATCATCGATGATGGGAAAGCGTGTTTTTAGTTTATTTACTACTTAGTTTATAACTTTACTTCAATCGTTGTACAGACATTGTTTAGGTATATTCTACGCAATATTTTTTTAATTCTAGCAAAAATAAATTGTAGTCCTTGTATTTATAAATTAAGAACTTAAATAGTTCGCAAAATACAGAAATTGTAGTGCAGGAAATATTATTTCGAAACAATGTAACTTACAACTTATTAAAAGCTGTGAAAAGTCGGCACAAACATCACACATTCTTAATATTTTAGGATAATGGTGGTGGACGAATTGTCTCAAAATATCACGAAGGATATTTCACATTTATTAGTTAACATTATTAACGCAAATTCACTTTAAAATACTTGTATTGTACAAGCACAGTGTACAAGATCAGAAGAAAATGTCAATGAATGAACGATTTCCTTCTTTCCACCATTGTTGACGATTGTTGTCAAATCACGTTCCGATATTACCATAGATAATACAATTTTATTCAAAAGTAATTTTTGAACAACATTTAATAACTAGTTAAATATTGTTCTAAAGTTGAAAAACATGCAGATAAACTTAAATAATTTCTGTTACACTTAAAATTATTATTATATCGATAAATAAAAGATCACAATTTGGCATGAAAAATTAATATCAAAATAAATTTTCAGCATTATCAAAACGCAGAGGAAGTACGGGTTATATTTCCTTGAATTATAAAATGGACTTAGACAATCATTGCATCGATCCAAGACAGGCATTACAGCGTAGACTCAGTATCTTTGACAAAGCTGAGTATAGATTACAGTCATTCGTTGTTTACTTAAGCCCGCTCTACACGTACAGTTTTAACTGTACAGTTGAACTGCACAGTTCAATCGTTGCGTGTGTAGCAAAAACTGACAACTGTTTCGAATTTTCATTTGATAAATGTTATTTATTGAAAATGTCTGCTTATTTTATAGGATTTATTTGGATTAAAATAACATATGAAAATATTATTGTTTGCTTTCTTCTTTGACAACCCGGACAGGAGTGTCCTTGACATCTATTGACATTCTATTAAAAATAAAGTTGCTTGATGGTTGAGTATAAACTCCTTTCTCAATACTCCTCCTTACGAAAGCTATTGAATATTCAAGCTCTTTTTCAAATTAAGCATCTTTGGGGCTGGCAGTGCCTTAGTTAAAAGGTCAGCTTCCAATTTTTCTGTCCTTTATATTTGAGTTCCACCAGTCCATCACTTATTGCGCTTCGAATGAAATGTTGTTTAATATCAATATGTTTTGGAAGTAATAATTGGGTTATTCGCTAATATTTGTGCAGCTTGGTTATCATTGATATATTTATATTTATTTCTTTCAATAAGTTTTGTAAATATATGGCTTCTTTAGAGCATTCTGTTATTGCCTTATATTCAGCCTCTGCAGTTGATAGGGCTATTGTGCGCTGTATTTTAGATTCCCAGCTGATTGGGGTAGACGCATATGTAAATATGTATCCAGTATACGACCTTCTGTCTATTTGACAAGCTGCCCAATCAGCATCAGCAAAACCTTCTAAATTTGCTTTATACTTCTTTGTATAGAAGAGACCTTCGTCTTTGGTTCCTTTTAAGTACCTGAGGACTCGCTTTGCTGCTTTAAAGTGTTCCATATTATAGCATGTATTAAATTGGCTTAAGTAGCTAACAGCAAACATTATGTCTGGTCTCGTTGCTACAGCCAAATACATAAGTGACCCAATTAGGCTTTGGTATGGAATTTCTTTAACTGGACTTATACTTTTACTTAATTTTATGCCAGTTTCCATCGGTGTAGAACATGGTTTTGAGTCTTGGCATCCAAACTTTTCAAGTATTGTTTCAATATATTGACTTTGGGTTAGCTTCATGCCATTATTTTCCCTTTGGAATTTAATCCCAGACAATAGTGTAGATCGCCAAGATCTCGCATTTCAAATTTATTTTTGATCATGTTTATCACATTAGTTATTTTGGCTTTGGATTTGCTTGCTATAATTATGCCATCGACATATATGCTAACAATAGTGGTATCTTCTCCTCCTTTCATATATATGTACATGCATGGATCAACTTTTGTGGGTATAAATCCAATGGACTTTAATGCAGCATCAAGTTTAATATACCATTGTCTGCCTGATTGTTTAAGTCCATAAAGTGCTTTATTTATTTTGCAAATCGCATTTTCTTTATTTTGTTTTAGTTTTATAGACATTATCATGTGCCAATTTCTTAACTTTTAAATCATTTGTACATTTAATTATTTTATCAAGATAGAGTTCTAGATCTTTAGGTTTCTTCATATATATTTCTTCATCTATATCGCCATTTAAGTATGCAGTACTTATATCTATTTGATATAAGTGCATATTTTCTTGTATAGCTAATGCTATTAATAGCCTTATAGAACTTAGTCTAGTTACTGGCGCATAAACTTCTTGATAATCTGTACCTGGAATTTGTGAAAATACTCTTGCTACTAGACGAGCTTTTTTACCTAGTACTTGCCCGTCAGATCCTATTTTATCTTTTAGGATAAGTTTGTTATCTATTGGTTTTCTTCCTGGTGGCTTTTTCACAATGGACCAAGTATTGTTTTTCAAATGTGCAGTAATTTCTGCCATTATTGCGTCAGACCATTCATCATCAACTTCCTCGTTTATGCACATCATATAGTCTTTTGACCAAATAGGCAGTTGCTTTGTTCTTTGAGGTCTTTCATTTACTGTGATTGAAGGCGAATTATTTATTTCCGTTTCATCTTCATTTTGTTTATCAGTTACATTTTCTTGTATTTCCTCATTTATTTCATAAAATTGCTCATCCTCGTGGTTATTAATGTCATGAAATGTTTCAACTGACTCCACAGGTGGCAATTCTTTAGACGGTGGCGAGTCATCATTACTTAAAGTATTATGTATAAATATTTCAATTTCTTTTTCGTTTGGATTTTCTTGGTTTTCATTAGTTTCTTCTATATTATTATAATACAAATTGTTAACTATTTTTACATCTCTACTTACAATTATGTATTTTTCTTCAGGCATATAAATTCTATACGCTTTACTCGTATCTGAATATCCAAGAAATATTCCTTCTCTTGCCTTTGATCCAAACTTTCTTTTTGTTTTATTGTTTTCGTTCAAAACAAAAGCTTTCGATCCAAATATTTGGAAATACTTTACAGAAGGTTTTCTTCCTACCCATAATTCAAATGGAGTTTTATTTTGGATAGCTCTTGACGGAATTCTGTTTGAAATATAGTTTGCGGTATTTATTGCTTCTGCCCAAAATCTCTCTGGCATTTTGCCATCTAGCAGTAAACATCTGGCTTTTTCAAGAAGACTTCTATTTTTTCTTTCAGCTGTACCATTTTGTTGTGGTGTATATATGCAGCTTAATCTTCTTTGTATAGCGTTACTTTTTAAATAATTGTCAAACTCTTTATTAATATATTCCGTTCCGTTATCCGTTTGTAGGAATTTTATCTTTTGTCCTGTGAATCTTTCCATTTCTATTTATGACTTAATTTTTAGTTTTGATAATGTAAACTCTGGAATATCTTGTGTTTTCATCAATGAATGTCACAAAATATTTTAAACCACTTACAGATTCTGTATTCATGGGTCCACATACATCGGAATGTACGATTTCCAGACGTTCCTTTGTTCTTTTGTCAAAATCTTTGTTTGTTGGAAATGGTAAGCGATTCATTTTTCCTTTTATACATATTTCGCAATCATTTATATTTTGATGCATATTAAATTTTGGGCCGTTCATTGTTTCATTTTTTAAAGCTTGTTTTAGACTTATTTCATTTATATGTCCAAGCCTTCTGTGCCATTTTACAATTTCAGAATTAAATGAATCTGTTGTAATTATTTTAGAATCATTATTTATATCCACTATGTAATATAGTCCATTTATTCTTGTAGCTCTAAGGACAATTTTATTTGTTTTAATGTCTTTCACAGTAGCGCCATTTCTTTTAAATAGTAAAATTTTATCATTATCTGTTATTTTGGACACTGACATTAAATTAGTAGATAGATTATTTATATATAGTGTATCATGTACTTTAATATTATCATTATTTACATTTAATAACACATCTCCTTTTGCTTGTATGGTTTCCGTGTGATTTTTAGAAGCTAATTTTAAAATGCCATCACTTTTATGCATTGATGTGAACTTCTTTAAATCTTTACACATGTGAGATGTACAACCACTATCTATACACCAATTTTCATTGCCTTCATTGGTACTTAAGCAAATATGTACATTATTTGACTTTTCTTGTTTATCATTTTTATACCGACAGTTTTTAGTCATATGCCCACGCTTTTTACATATATGACAGAATAAGTTTTTATTATTTCTATTATTAACATTATTTTTCATATACATGGCATTACTATTTACATTTTCGCCATGATATTTTCTGGCGTCTGCTTCCTCCAATATTTTTATTTTCAGCTCTTCAGGTAATGGTAATACATCACGAGATTCTATGGCAATTCGGAAATTTTCGAAGTCTGTATATTATAGGGAGTAGAGCATAATTACAGATAATAGGTCTTTGTTGATATCAGTATCCATATTTGCAAGTTTATCCACTATATCAGTAATATTGTCTAAGTGATCCCTTAAATCATCTCCGTCATTTAATTTTGCCATAATTAACTGTTTGAGTAGCGATGCCTTTTTAGTGGGGCGTTGACTTTCATATATATCTCTAAGTTTATTCCAAATTTCTTCGGCCGTCGTGCATGTTTTGACATTTTTTATTTCGCGAGGAGAAATTAATAATAATATTTCTGACCTGGCAAGGAGAATACCTTCCTCATATTTATGAAGAGCTTCGGTATCTTTGTCATTTGGCTTTAGCGGCGAGGAAATGTATTTCCAGAGACCAGCCTTCATCAATATTGCCTGGGTTTGAATTTTCCAGGTATCATAATTGTTTTTATCAAGTGGCTCAATCCTGTATGTAGAGGACATGGTTATAATGGCCCATAACCTGTTATTTATTGAAAATGTCTGCTTATTTTATAGGATTTATTTGGATTAAAATTACATATGAAAATATTATTGTTTGCTTTCCTTGACATCTAGTGACATTCTATTAAAAATAAAGTTGCTTGATGCTTGAGTATAAACTCCTTTCTCAATAATAAAACTGTACAGTTCGGATTGTGCAGTTAAAACTGAACGTCTGTAGCAAAAAACTGTGCAGTTGTCAGTTCAGTTCTAACTTCTGAAAAGTCATCACGTGTTTTTTGCCGAGTTTCTCTGTTGTTCGTCGTGAGAGTAAAAATGACAAGTCAACGTGAATTCTTAGAAGAATTGTAAAACCTCATGTAAAACCTTGTAAATTGCTTCGCATGTTTGTGGTATGATAATGGAAAGTGACTGAGGAGAGATCACGGTTGAAAATTTTAAACATTCATAGGTTCTTCCTGAGGCCAAATATCTAAGCGTTGCTGTCAATCTTTCATGTGGTGATATGGCATTCCTCATTACTGTATCTTGTTTCATAATTTCAGGTGTGACCAATTCAAGTAGTTCCAAATAAGTTCTCTCATTCATTCTTAAGAGTGTAGTGTACCGCGTCCATGTCCATACAAACGGAGAAAACGTTTTACTACCCCTAAATATTATTTAATTTTAACGATTTTGTTATATGTTACTGACATAATGAAAAACTACGTACGTATTTTTTCCTTTTTACAAAATTCGTAATAGGTCAAAAGTTATAAGCCCCTCAAATCTCGGTTTTTTTAGTTCATAACTTGCTCGTAATAAACCGTCTGTATTTGAGAAACAAAGCAAAATATCAAAAAAAGCAAAACGTACGTACGTAGATTATAATCTGCCAAAACGTTTGACACCAAAATTATAAGGTTTCGTTATAGTTTAGTAGGTGTAAATCGTTTTCCCCCAAAACGCAATTTTCAACGAAGAACATACCTACGAACACTCACGAGCTGCAGTGTTCTCTGTCGCACTGATGCCCGTGGGAAGAGCGCGCTTGAGACAGAATATGATTTTCTAAATACCTATTTCGCTGCGTACGCTGAGCTACACGATCCTCTTAAATAATTTGGATAGTCAGTTGGAGTAAATCTGAGCTCTCTCAACAAATTATTATGCGAATACTTTTTGCGTTGTAAAAACTAATGTTTACACCAGAGTCTTTTCTTTCTTAATCTTCTGTTTTGCAAAACACACAGTAATCCAATAATGTATATTTTTTACGACTTTAAATACGTGTGAATCTGATCGAAAGTTGCTTCCGACTGATGATGAAACTGAACGTCTGTAGGCACAAGGGATGTCAGTTATAACTGGCAGTTCAACTGTACAGTTAAAACTGTACGTGTAGAGTGGGCTTAACACACAGCCAAACCCGTGTTCGAACAAAGTGTTCAAAAGCTATAGCTTATCGATTATAATCGATATAAAAAATTAAGATACATAAATAAATAAATAAATAAATAAATAAGGCTAAAATATGAAATTTGCAACCTATACCTTTACACTCATATCAATAAACTCGAGAACTAAACTGTATTTCGTCTCCGTCTATCATAATGAATTGCAGATTTGTTAGACGGAGACGAAATACAGTTTAGTTAATACGGCGCTAATTCGAGTTTATTATAAGAGTGTTATAGTATACCTTGCTCGGAATTTGTAATAGCATGCTGCCTAAGAGAGAAAGAAACAAAAAGTTGTGTTTGATTCAATTTTTTTGCAGGTTGTCACTAATACATATTTGTAAATTTTATGTCATTTGATAATAAATATATTATTACCTTTGAGTATACTCAAAGCGACCAAGGTGACGACCTAAGAATTTGAGAAACGTTTTTCTTATATTATACTTCTCTTTCTAACGCATTATGAACGCCGTATAGAGCAAGCTAATGTTTTCTGTTGCGTAATTACTAATTAGCATGGTTTCTAGTAGTATCGTTATTCTGAGGTTTTAATATTATGTAGTACCCTTTGCCCTTTGTCATGCCTGAAATTAATAACGATAATGAAGTGACAGTGGACAGTGACTGTCAGTGACAGCACCATAGATTAGTATACTCTGTGGTTTCTTCACAGAGCTCTGTGCTTTTACTTGCTCTGTGCTCTGTGCAGCTCTCAGATCAATTAATACAAATAGATAAAATTTAAAATTGCAAGAGCTTACGACTGTAATGCTATCCTTGTTACGCAAATTAAACTTCGCGCTTGAAGAAATAAGATGACAGTATTTTTATCAATATGTCAATTTATGTGCTGCGTACAGCCCTAAGTGTCAAACTGCTGCAACCAGGGATGTACAGATTACCGTTTTCTTTCAATCGATATCGACATTAGACAAAAAGAAAAATAAGCTATCGATATTTTTTATTTATTAAATAATATATGTTAAATAATTACTAATTTATGAACATTTATAATCAATTTACATACATAATAAGTGATGCGAGAAAATGGCGAATGCCCCTTATCTCATGGATTTACCGGGATCACCACGACTCCACTCGTATAATTTATCTCAAGGATGTAGGGCGCAGAAATTAAACAGGAAATTTGTACAAAACTAAGACGCTTTATTCCTAATAAGCTAGTACATAATAAAAAAAATTGTAACTAAACAACGTAAATATATACAATGCAGGTATTAGGGAGTATAAAATTTGTGCCTTGTTCAAAATATAAACTAAATATTGAAAAATAGGTGGCGTGGCATTGCGTAGCAACAGCTTTTATTTAAGAACACAGTTAAATAAAAATAAAGAACTTAAGTGGCATAGTGACCGATCAGGCTCTAATATCTTGCTAGAATATGTAAAAATTTATATGTGAGTTGTATTTAGTATTTATAGCTTTTTTGAAAGCAAACAATAGAGTATAGCGAAATAACTTTAAAAGAACTGATAATTTATGTGCCAGTAAAAAATAGCTAAGTTTTCTTTTTTTAATAATTCAAACAATCTTTCATTTATATTCGATTTTTTTTTCAATCGTCGAGATCGTTGTTTCTGAGCATTCAATTTTAGTAAGCGCTTCTTGGCAATCAGCTCCAGTTCATAAATTCGTTTTTGAAGTTTGTCAATGCGCCCTTCGTATATTTCTTTCATAATGGTCTGACCTATTGTAACAGTTTCTGCATAACCCTGAAAGAAAAATACAAGAAATAAAAACAAAGAACCTTAGCTTAACACAAGGTTATATAATAAAAACAATATCAAACTACGTTGAAACTTACCGTACTAGTAGTTGGCAATGGCATAGGCAAAACAGGGACGCTCGTGGTACTTTGTTGCTGGCCAACATTTTCCTTCGGGCAGCCCTAAAAATATAAATATTTATAAATACGGACATTTTATTGTTCATATTGTATACAACCTTTTTTAAATCTTTCTTACCAAAAAAACCCCTGCTCTACTGGGCACATTTAAAGTGGGAACTGCATTTTCTGTTAAGCGAGCTCGCAATAAGTTTCCACCTACATAGCACTCAGGTTTGAAGTGTCTTGAGCACACTTTCCAGTGGTGTTCTGTTTCTCACTCCGATCAGTGGCAACAAACCATCGTTTGCGGATGTCTTCCGTTTTAGGAAACCTTAAAGAAAGTTTTATGAACGCATTAAGCTTAATCCAAGCTATATATTACATAATAGTGATCTTAAACGATAATCATCGACAACTGTTTTCACGTCACTAATAACCTCAAAATTGAAAAAAAAACTATTCACAAATTTTGTGCTTTATTTTGTCACAACATCTATTATTCTATAATTGTGCAGTAAAATAAGCCGTGGGAAGTATTATGGCCTCAATATCACTACATTTTCTGGTTTATTTACTCGAGAAATTATAACAATGTACTCACTTGTGAAAACTGATATTTTCGCCCAAGTTTTCTTTATTTCCCGAATGCGATTTGCAACCGCGCACAATTCAGGACATTCTCCGTATTTTCAATCACCTTTGTTATAAACAAACACAGTACAATTTTATGAACTTTCTTTAAAAACGGACGATCTCTGCTGGTCTACTCCCGAGAGTGGCACATAGTGATAACGCGACCAAATTGAAAAGGAATCATAATGTTGCTATTGCAGAAATCTAAAAGTACCTTTCTTATTTTGCAGCATGGATAGGAGTCTTTAGGAGGCAGAATGACGTTTTAGGTAGTACGGCGTTACGTCATCAACATCTCATCTATTTGTATTAATTGATCTGAGGTGCAGCTGATGAGGTTATGAATAGCAACTGTGATGAATAACGACGTGACACTGGCAGAAATGTACTTATCTTAGTACAATTGCCATCCAATAAAAAAAAAAAAAAAAATAGCAACGCTCTGTGAATAGCAAGTTATGAGTGATCAAGGAATATAATGAGTGATTATTTTATAATGGGTTAATTTACAATATTTCATTAGTTTGAAATAGTTAATATGGCTCAATTACTTTACATTATAGCTGGTTTACATGCGATTCTGTGTCCTTATACAAAAGTTGAAGAGAGCTTTAATATTCAAGCTTTTCATGATATTTTGTATCACCGCTTTAACATCACACAGGTAAGATAATAGAATAAAATCTATATTTGGATGCTCTATTTAATACATTAAACATAATTTTTTGCAGTATGATCACAATGAGTTCCCCGGTGTGGTGCCTAGAACTTTTATAGGCCCACTACTTATATCTGCAGTAGCTGCACCAATTACAGGATTCTTACACCTATGTGGAGTTAACAAATTTTTCATGCAATATGTTGGTAAGTATTTCATCTATTCAGTTGAAAGAGGAAACAATAGCTACAGTTTGATGATTTGTTTAGTAATTAGAATATGCTCCAGGCTATATATTCATCACACCTTTCAAAGTACCTTTCATACATCACCAAGGTGATTGTGTGAACTTTTAATATTGCCATTGGTCAATATATTTATTTATACATTTTTTCTTAATAATTAATTTTTTTAAATTTCTTTTTCAGTGAGGTTAACCTTAGCATTATCTGTGATTGCTGCCTGGACCAAATTAAGAAACACACTCCAGAAACAATTTGGTGTAACTTTTGCATGGTGGTACACTCTGATCACAGTTACACAGTATCATTTTATGTTTTATCTCAGTAGACCACTACCAAATATTATGGTTATGCCATTAGGTAATAAACATTCTATAATATTATAATTAAAACTAGCTTTCCGCCCCAGTTCCACCTGCGGATATTTGGTTGGTTCATGTTATGGTTACTGCTCTGCGGGCCTATTCTGCTTAAAACGCATGCAATAATCGTTTGGTTGCGATACTATTACGATGTTAGAATAGCCATACAAAAAATCCGTATTCTCCTAATATTGTGTCAGACCAGTTTGAAAAGCATCTTAATAATGTTAACCATTATATCAACAACTTTTCATGTATATTTTAAATTGATTATCAATTTTATTATATACTAGCATTCCAATAAAATATACCCTATATTAGCTCTCATATCACTCAATGGGGTGGATTAAAATAAAAGTGGTCTATGTCCTTCCCTAGGGTTCAAAGTATCTCCGTATAAAATTTCATCAAAATCGGTTCAGTGGTTTAGCTGTGAAAGGGTAACACACAGACAGACAGAGTAACAGTCAGACAAAATATAATACGCTGACTAAACTATTGTGAAACACAGATAAATAAAACACTGTTTTCAACTTTTATTTTGGTCAATTCTGCTTTCTCCATCAAAATAGGGGCTTAATGTTTCTTAATGATGGCTTAAGTAGTCAATAATTTGTGATAAACACTAAATAATGGTGAAAAAATAACAATAAAGTCAAAGAAACTAACTTTTTGAAAACCATTTCATTATCTGCTGTCAAACTTGTTTCGGCGAACTTGTTTAAATGAGGAGAGTACGAATCTATGAAGTTCCATACAATGACCTCGCGTAACGATTATCGTTTGAAAATCGCTAAAATGATATTTCACATCCCGTCATGGCGACGAGCGCATGCGTTTTCGTCGTGGCGTGATGTGGAATCCAGTTTAATCTTGTTCCTGCTGTGATGGTTGTGATTAATCAGTGATTAATAAGACATCACGGTCGGCGGGATTTTCTTAAATACCGATTTATCGGCTATAATACTTGACATTGACAAATCACTGATAAACATTGGTGGAGCCATAATAAAAAAAGAAGAAGAATCGCTATAATGACATTGCTGCGACAATAACAAGGAGAGTTATGTACGGATTTTTGAAATAGCGCCAATATGGCGTTGCTTTGGCGCTGCTTAAAACAAGCAGAATAGGCCCGCTGCTCCTTTGAGTTGTGGCCTAATGTTACATAGCCTATAACCTTTCTCAATAAATGGGCTATTTAATGCAGAAAATAATTTTACTAATTGGACTGGTAGTTCCAGAGATTTGCATACAATACAAAACATACAATATTATTTCTTTATATAATTAGTAGTACTAATAGCAGTACTGGTACTAATTTAGTACTTTCGCGATGAGCAGAGCGAGGAGCATAGTCTGGCTGTAACAAGTTATTTAAATTTCAGTACTTTTGGCCTATGAAGGATGGCTTTCCGGACAATATAAACAATTCCTAATATCAGCAGGAGCTGGAATTGTGATTTTTAGATCAGAGCTTGCAATGTTGTTTGGATTGTTTCTAATTATGGATATTAAATTTAAGAAAATTAATATTATTGAGTGAGTAACTGACTACACAATATTAACCATTTATATTCAAATTGCATAGTAATACCCTTTTCTAACAAAGCTGGCTATTACCATTAGCTAAATGAGGATGACTTTGTCTGGGTGCATTGGGGCCGCTAAGGTTCCAGGAGTGGTTCCTTAATGTTGGCTTTTATATAATACAGACAAATGTGTTTGAAATAATTAAACTCTATTGAATCACTATTAAACATAGTATTATTAGTTAAACTTTAATCAACAATGTGGCAAAATTCCTATTTCAGTGTTGTAAAAATTGTGATACCAGCTGGGATTGGATTAGTGGCCTTAACATTTATTGTGGACTCTATATTCTGGGGCCGACCTGTGTGGCCTGAAGCACAAGTGTTTTGGTATAATACAATCCTAAATAAAAGTGCCGACTGGGGCGTATCCTTTTATAATAATTTTACATAGCATAAGGCTTGAGTTAATTTTGATTAACAACTTTTGCAGTAGACCATAGTTATAATACAGGACAACATGCATGCTAGAAAATATGACAGAATACAATGTTTACACCCCATTTCACATTAGTGCATTCAAACAATTTTTTTACGGTCAGAACTTTAAGAAAATAATTTCGTTTAGGTTCCCTATTTTTTTTCCTATATATTCTTTAATATAATTTAAACTATGCATTTTAAATTATAAAAATATATTTGTATCCCCTTTCATTTGATATGGCACATATGTTTAAATTTTTCCACCCAAAATTAACCCTAAATCTAAATTCTATTATTTACGCTATACGTTCGTTATTGGGTCATAAAACTCTATATATGTACCAAGTTTCAACATTTTTCGTCCAGTAGATTCTGGGAAAATAAAAGCTGTGACAGACAGACAGACACATGAGTGATCCTATAAGGGTTTCCGTTTTTTCATTTTAGAACCCTAAAAACAAACTCTTCAGCTTTATTATTAGTATAGATTACATTAATTTATAA
This sequence comes from Nemapogon koenigi, assembly GCA_963924495.1. Lineage (NCBI taxonomy): Eukaryota > Metazoa > Arthropoda > Insecta > Lepidoptera > Tineidae > Nemapogon > Nemapogon koenigi. The sequence goes on along the minus strand of OZ004647.1, from coordinate 7,095,987 downwards.
TAACTGGTTAAATATTATCAGTGAAATATTCCTTTTTAGCCAATCCTTGATCAAATAGGATAATTTTTTCTTCTAAGGAATTAATATCTAGTTTTTTAGAAAAGAACAAATAATTGTTTGCAGCTAACCTAGAGATAGTGATAAATAAGATAATAAGATTTTCAAAGTAATACATATACTTTCCTTAGCAACACTCAGACGTCACCATTTCTCTGGTATTTCTACTCTGCACTCCCGCGCGGTCTTGGACCCAGTTTATTTTTAATACCAGTAGGATTATATCTGGACAAAAGAATAGTGCCATTGGTTGCACCAGCATTTGTGTACATATTTCTGTACTCATTCCTCCCGCACAAGGAGCTGAGGTTCATTATATATGTGTTCCCGTTGCTCAATACTGCATCAGCCACTGCTTGCTCTTATGTGTAAGTAAATTTACATTAAAACTAGCTCGTGGCATTTATATTTTAGAAGATGTGCATCCAAATTTTACTGCCTTGGTGTTTTTTTTGTCAACATCGTTAAAAAGTCCTTATAAGAAATATAGTTTGTTTTATTTTTTTTATCAAAGTACTTTTATACAATGATTTTTCCTCTTTCAGATTTATAAGACGAACAAAAACACCCATGTATGAATTATTGTTTTGGGGATCAACACTGATTTTATTGGGAAATATAATTTTGTCATTGGCTTTTGTGTCTGTCGCTAGAACTAACTACCCAGGAGGAGTTGCTATAACGAGGTAAAATTTACTTGATATTTAACTCAAGGATTTAGAATATGTATGCTTTTCTTTTATTCATACTAACTGTTTAACTAACCTTTAATTTAAAATTTGAAGTTAATACATAGACCAATAAAATAATGCAAAGATAGTAAAATAAGATCTATCTATAACGCTAAAATTTTTAAGTTTACCCTTTCTTTATCTAAATTTTCAGATTTCATAAACTTCTCCAAACTGAACCATTCGTTAATGTTCACATTGATAACTTAGCTGCGCAGACTGGCGTCACTCGCTTTACTCAAATAAATAATGACTGGAGTTACAGCAAAAATGAATCACTTCAACCACACGAATTGCAAGAGTACACTCATTTGCTAATTGAGGCGAAAAGCAAATATTCTTCTAATTTAAAGGCATTTTCAAATTCGCATATCATTTTAGATAGTATAGAATCATTTTCGCAGATTAGTATTAACTATAAATTAATACCACCAGTGAAAATTAAAACGAAACCGAGTATATTTATACTGGAGAGGAAAGACTTTAGAGATTTCCCACATGGACATGAAATAATTCGAAGTGCTTCCAGTGAAGAATATATTGATAGTTCTGAATCTGCCGATAAAAGTGCAGACACTGACTCTAGTGAAGTAGAATTCACGAAAATTGATGTTCCAGAAGAAGTCCCGCCAATTGTTGAAACTGAAGACGTAAAGATACAAGAATCAACTGAAGAAATCAAATTAGATGATGCCACAAACGAAGACTTAGAAATAGCAAAGAAAGCGTTTGATGATCTAAAACATCTGAGACAAGAAAGAAAGCTAAGAGCTATTGCTAAAATTAAAACTGAAACTAGGAAGGAAGTGGTAGCGTCTGCAAAGGAAAAACTAAAAGAAATTATGAAACGTCATCAACACATTGCAGAAGAATTATCTGAGACGCTAATATCTGACGTGGAAACTGTAACTATTGAGGAAAACGATTTAGAAAGTAACAATCTGGAAAGTGATGTAGAAGAGGTGACAAATATTGAATTACAGAATAACACAGAACAATCATATCTCAAAGCGGAAGATGAGGAAGTTGAAATTGACATCACAGTAAATCGTACAGATGAAAACGTAAATGCCATAGTGGAAGAAGTAATAACACGACTTATTGATAGAAAAATATATGACCATAAAACGAAACCAGAAGATATTAAGGCTGAAGACAGAGAAATTATACAAAAAATTGTAGAAGAAATTTTATCAGAAAGAATGAATTATACAGGCTCCAATACTATGTGAAGGGAAGTACATGCCTAATGGTGATTTGGTTCTGGTAAGCATTTTGATTTTCAATATTTTACTTTTGATACCAGGGTAGTAGTAATATGAATTACAGTGAAAATTTATGGGGTTGTTAGTTTCTTTCGTTAGTCCTTTATTTAACTGGGGACTCTATTGCAGCCTACTTTTCTAGAAGAGATAGGAACATACTTTATTTGTGGACTTCAGAAGGTTACCTCTTTTTTTCTGAAGCTAAAATTGGCGTACATATTTTGTATTTAGGGGCTTAGGGAAACTTCTGCCGCTCAGATTGTTTTCCTTCAATACATTGATACATTTTATTCATCATTACCTGAAACTGGAGCGATTAAGGAAAAAATATTACATATTTTATAATTTAAATTATTTTTATGAAAAGTATGCGCTTGACCAAAAAACTAAGTGCCTATGACAATTTTAGTTTCAGACAAAAATACTTAAGTCCACAATTTTACCGTAATTTGTGTTACAATATATTATGACATGGAAGAAATGAGAATGGCTTACCGTAAGTCCTGGACCCTCAGACCAAGATGGCCTTGAGGAATGGAGCTCAATTCCAACGAGGCTGTGGTGTTGATGAACCCGCCGCCTCGCTTGTGGCACTCATCACCTCTTTTCGGCTCAACTTATTTGGCGAGAGTTATACCACTCGCTAGTCAACTGCGTAATTCAACACACGCTTCTCGGGACTCAGTTCGCGGGACTAGACTAGACAGAATAATTCTGGAGTCTTGAGTTTTAAAGCGCATTATACCCTCACACGCATGACTGCCCTCTACGTCGCTCGCAGCTAAGCCTGCATGACAGGCGAGTTCCTATTGCGTCACGTGCCTGAATTGGCTGTTGGAAAATACGCGCAATTATATATCTCGGTTGGTAACGAAAACTCACCGTGCTAAGCGAGCAATGATTCTTCAATTATTAATGGTTTTGACTTTTGTCTCGCTCTATTCACTTTTCTAATTATGTGACAAAGGGGTAGGTGCTGCTGAAGGTGTGGGAAGGTGGTCAGCACCTGCACCCGCCTGCAATGCATACTGATCAAGCAAACCAAGTGCCTTTTTAGAACTTATTGTTGTATCTTCTAGAAAAGTAGGCTGCTACTTTAAGGATAACAATATTTTACTTATAAAGCTTGTACGTTACGTTTTTCGCTTTAGTTAGAGTGTTCACTGTAATTTAGTATAGAACGTAGACAGAGAAACTAATAGACAAAATATAACCAAGTAGGAGAACAGCCGCGAAAAAAGAAAATATTAGTTCCATTGTTTTTTGTTGTCATGTTTTTGCAGCACTAGTCCTTAAAATACTCTTATAGGTGAATTCAATTATATGCAACTAAAACCTACAAATCAAAAATAGCTTCTTTCACGCGATAATTTGACATCAGCAAAAAAAACAAGAAGGACAAAACCTAGATTATTCTTTCACACTTTGCATTTCTTCATAACGCTATCTCGCTCAGAACGTCTGGTCCTTTAGTTTCTCTGTAATTGTATTTGTCAAATAGACTCGGTAAATAGCAATCAACAGGCAAATCTTTACCATTTTTAATGTTATTTGTAAGTTATATTTTATTATTCGTAATATGTATAAGTAGGAACTATATCACTTTTGTGTTAATATTATTGTTTCATTTGTATTTAATATGCATTTTAATAAAAGTTTGATGGCATTTTGTTATTTTCTAGTCAAAAATTGTTGAATAACTTACTGGTAAGTGTTGTTGTAAATAGTTGTTTTAAGATTTTTCAATTATAACAAAATGTATTGTTACGATATTATTGTTTATTTCTACCTAGTCAACTTGGTGAAAAGTCCTAATATTTTTCCCCTAACTAATAAACGCTGTTCACTATTTTTTGTCTCTCATTATGAATGACATATTTGTTAGGGGGAGAAGTAACATTGTATAACTTTGTATTAGTAAGTGGGTTATTATTTAGAATAAACAGTGATAAATTGGTTACAGATGCGTAGCAAGCCTTCAGAAAGAAATAAAGTAGTTTCATGAAACGTTACATGCGATTACCTTAATATTCCAAGATCCCAGAGCGATCTGACATAACTTATTTTCACAAGGATGAAACCTTGGGCTCTCAGTAGTGTCTCATGTGCTTTGAATACCTTGCGTGCTTGTGGAGTTCGCCCTGTGACACCTGGGCAGGTACCAGGTGAGAAAGGTAACTAAAAATAAGAGTTACTTAACTTACATTTTCATCCTTGTGAAAATAAGTTATGTCAGATCACTCTGGGATCTTGGACTATAAATTAAGTCGACGAAATTCTTTTACCGGACATTGCAATCGAAAGCTAGTGATAATAGTTTGTTTTTCTTAGTAAAAATGTCATTGGCCAACATAAAACATAATTATAGTAAGCTTCGTATTCTAATGTGTCATAAGAATATATCATGTTTTCCAGGGTAAAAAATAGCATGTCATTCTCCGGCCCTCCCAAGCAAAAGCATCATGTCGATTCATTGCCGGCGTAAATTAAGGACATACGACAAACAGTTTCGTACGACATATCACTGTGGTTAACCCAGCAACAGAGTGAACTATTTTTTTATTTATGGTTGATTCAATTTAATAAGTAAAAACGTTTCATACCGTTACCAAAATATTTTCATGTTTCCAATCACGCAATTTTCCAAATGGGCATCTTGTATCGGTTGCGTTTTGTGTCAAAGAACAACTGGTTTAGAGGATAAAAATTAAACCAAAATAATTCAGTTAAAATAAGATTTATTAAGTCTAATAGTGACAATGCGAGATTAAAAAAGGAAACACACATAACTTACTATCTAATCAGTCCAAAGAAACTACTTCATATTAAAAGCTGTTTTTTTTTCATTTGTACTAAATATATAAGAAAATATAATTAATATATTTGTGATCAATGTGTAAATACACAGAATTCATTAAGAATATTTTCCTTTTTATGGATTGAAAAAGAGTGAATAAGACAAAGTCACATTTATATATCTCAAGCTAAAAATAAAAGTTTGTACTCTTAAGGTATTTTAGTAGCAAGTAATCAAATCAATAAAAATATTACTTATAGGTACTTAAGTATGATTTAAAATGTGTAAAAGTTTGTTCTTACAGGTTTACCTTAAAATTATACCTTTAGTCAATGGGCGTGAAATAAAATAACATTGACTAGGTTAAAATAACCCGTATTCATAAATTTGAGAATGAATGAAGATAAATAAAAGTTTATGTAAAAAAAGGATTATTTCAAGAATAATTTATTGTAATTAAAAATTGTCAAACATGGCAAAATGTTGTATATATATATTCTGTTGATATAATATTAATAACAGATAGACAGAATCTAGAATCATAAACTTTATCACTTTCGTCTTCACTATATTTTGTGACAATCATTGGATCTTAGCTAAAGCATATTCAACTATCAATACATAGTTTATTTCAATAAAATTTAATTAAAACAGTAAGATTACTATTGTTGTCTTATTATTTGCATATTATTTTATTGTCAATCAAGTTACACATAAAGTTCTTGGGCTTGTAAATAAAGTTGTTAGTTAGACAAATTACTATTCTTACTAATATTAATCACAATTTATGAGATTAAAATTTGAATACAAAATTATAAAACTAAAGGAGGAGCATTTGGAAAATTCTACAACAAATTGTAAGATTTAATTAACTACAAATATTTTATGGTCGAGTAGAAATGACTGTCTCAAATTTTCCGTTACTCCCCCCCACACGATTACATAAAAATATTTGTTTAAAAACAAACACGTATATAAAATACTACCGTACAAAACAATTTAAAAAAAAGTATTAATGCGAGAAAATCAAACGGACAAAATGCTTCCGTTTGATTTAGTGCAGGTACACAAAAAATGAGCTTAAAATATTTAAACCTCCTTCATAATGTTCCAGTCGAACCTTGGAGAGCTGGAATTGATAGAGGGAGGGCACGGCGGTGTTACTAGCTCCATCGGCTTGTCTTTCATAGCTGCAAAGGCGCAGTAAGGCACTTTGATGAGATGCTTGTTGGCATTGTATACAGCTTCTTTAGGTGTTTCTGCACCAATGTTGCGCAGTGACATCCACATGGTGAACAATGTTGACGCGTGACCGACGAATATTATATTGCCACCTGGAAGACATTTAAAATAATAATTAATATGGCTACAAAAAGTACATAATCTGATAAACTGTGCTAAGAGGTCTCTGGTCTCAAAATACCTCAATAGAAAAGGTAACCTCAAAAATGTCATCGGCTCAATGAGTCTTCTGCTTGGTACCCGGCCGGTAAAACAGTTCCGGAAACGGAAAACTACTGTGATATTAACGCGAGGAAATTAAGTCAGTAAGCAACATTCTTGCTGAATACTCAATCATTTAAAATAATCACTTCATTCTGTGTACCAACTGGACACGGCCAAAAATAAGTAAAAAATAATTTGAATGAAATCATCACAGCGATACGCTACCTACCTATCATGACGGGTTACAAAAAATAAAGTAACTACTCTGAAGCCTAAAGGGGGTGATCCATTGACGTATAACTAGCTCCAAATAAGTATCACGTGGTTAGACTGTGGTCCATAACATTTGTATAGGCGTCCTTCCCACTCTAGCTCAACTTATTTAGCGCGCACTATACCAAATTGTCGAATAGAGCGAGCGAGACAAAAGTCAAAACCATCAATGTAATTGTCTCGCTCTATTCGACAATGGACAACATTTCATTTTTCGTAAGGTACCAAAATTCGAAAACCGTTTGGAGATTACATGCTAGAAAGCTTATTTTTCATTTTTTTTTTTTTTTATATCCTTTAATTTTCGAGTTATTTTAAAAATACTGAAATATTGAAAAATGAGGATTATTAGGTGCCCCAATCTGTGCTAACCTTCTAATTTAAAAATACTAATGTCTGTTGGCAGAGTTGTTAGTTATTGACCTCAGGTGTTGCCTTCTATTAATTTTACCCATTTTTATTCCATTTGAAGCTTAATTAATAATTTTTCTTTAAATATAATTATAAAAATACTTCTTTTATATAATATTCTTTGGAAGTTTTGCTAGTTTCGAATGGGCTATCACAGGAAATATATTTACGATTGAAACCGCGGACAAAAGCTAGTATTATTATATACATTATGAATAATGTTGTAGGCGATTTGAATTCCGGCTATGGCAACACCTATTTGGAACACGGTATATTATACTCTTTGCATTTCTATAACGTATACTCTGTGGCTTGACTGACACTATCAGTCACTTTCTTTGGGTGACAGTTTATATTTCTTAATTTTAGTCCTAGCTAAGGTTTTTAGTTTATAAGTCCTCAGGATTTATAAAAAATCATAATTAAATTAAAAATATAAAAATTCAATCAAAAATAAAATAAAAAAATACGTGTAATTTATTTTTTAATATATTTTTAATTAAAGTAATAAAAATGGGTGATTAAAAAAATGAAATGTTGTCCATTTGGTTCGCCAACGGATCACCCACTTTAGTTCACTTGTGCTTGTGCTAGATATGCAAAACCCCAAAATACATATTATTAAATGTAAATTACCCTCAGCTTCAGTGTCCTTGTAAGCAGACTGCATCATCAGTTCTCCCCTAGCATGATACTCTTCCATAGTTTCAGGAGAATGAATGTCCAAGTCAATATATGGTTTGTAGCTGAAAAAAAACAATATTCACACAACATAGAACGAAAACACTATTCTTGTCAATACACAAGTTCTGATACAATAGGATACACCTAAAAAAGGAAAAATCTCACCATGTTATCGGTCCCAGGGTACCCAGCGGAACACATTGGTATTCCTCTTTTAGCCTCTCACCATGTTATTGGTCCCAGGGTACCCAGCGGAACACATTGGTATTCCTCTTTTAGCCGATGGTATTTGTGAGCCTATATCTAACATTTATTAACCCGCACATAATCTCAATCCTTTCTTTTCAGATTGTTTTGTAGTCTATTTCGTGAAAGAAATACAATATTCATATTTATTTTTTATGTGGAAATTGGTTGGAAGCGAAATGAGACGGAAATGCGTAACAGGAAGTAGATTCTTTATTTAAATAACTCGCTTTTTTATTATTTTTTTGCATATTGATGCATTGAATCCTATGTATAAAAAGTGTCAAATACCATGTTGTGTACTTACGTGGGATCAACATTAAGTCCGATATTTAACAGTTCCTTCGACGTCATAAACGGGGCTATCCCCTTGGTATGCCACATTTTGAACTCAAACAATCCAGGCTCCACTCTGATTTTGACTGAAGGATCTGCTTTCAAACCTGCAAATTTCAACAGCATCAAGTATAATATTATATCTACAAACAAAATAATTGTACTAGTTTACTAATAAACGATGTATAAAGTTGTACAATGTTTCGTCTCCCTCTAACAAATATGTCATAAAATATGATAGAAAGAGGCAAACGCATTGGATAAAAAGGTCAATTTACGGCAAACAACTATATTACCTTCCAAGAAAGACTGTGCTGTCTCCACACAACGCAGCGCGGCAGACGAGTACACGTGCTTCACAGTGAGACCGGCAATACGCATACCTTCTCCCACCAAGTACGCCTGGTATTTACCGACACGGGTCAGCGGGGAGTCCAGGTTGTACGAAGTGCGTCCTCCCACTCTGAAAAAAAAAAGAAGGAGTCTTACAGTAGGGGGTCGTCCATAAATTATGTTAAATAGTCGCACGTAAATGCTGTGTCCATAAAGTGCATTATGCCACATACAAGTTTGTAAGGTTCCTATATGATTCTACGTCATGTCATGGCGACCAACGCACGTTTCCCGCCGTGACATGATGGGGAATCCAGTTTAATCCCGTCCGCGCTGTGATTAGTCAGTGATTAATAGGGCATATCACGGTTGGTAGGATCATCTTAGATACCGATTAATCGGAAAATCCACTATAAAGGTTATAATACTTGACACTAGCAAATCATCGATTAACATTGGTGGAGCCATAATAAAAAAAGAAGGTTCCTATAGAAAAACTTGATTAATGACGATAAGACGATACGAATCTCTTTCTAGTAATGGGTACAGAGTAGAACATTTCGCTGTAAAGATTCAATATTAGTTTGGTATATTGCATCTCTTTGGCTGCTGTATAAGCACTATATCAGCTTCATAGAGGAGGCAAAATAAATTTATCAGGATAACGATAAATGGCTTATAAAAATAGTACACGCTTTTATTACCTACAATTTAACAATATTTGCAAACACCATCATAATGTGTCTCTTTTGGTCCGCGTTATTCTTTGCAATTCACAAAGTCAGCAATACCTACGAAATTTTACAAAAATAAACATTGACAGGCAAAGAATCAATTACAAAGGGCCAAGTATGCAGTACTAAAAATAGACGTGCATGGATGAAACGAAGTATGAATGTGGATGAAGCATGATCAAGAGAAGTGGCGCTCCATCCCTCTGCCTACGCCTGCCTCTTTGGGAAACAAGCGTGATGGTATATAAGTAGAATCAATTTGACCAGAGTGTTCTCTCACCTTTGACCCAAAGATAACGGCAGATTGAGGTCCTTTCTCGTGTACTTGTCATTTTCATCAAAGCATATCGGTATCCAGGTCGGTCCGTATGTCAGATCGACGCGCTCCCCGTGACGTATGGAGAACATCCAGCGACGGCCGTCGTCTTTTTCGACTGATTTTATATTGTCCTGTTGAAAAAACAAAGTTTCAATAAAGATTTGAATCTCATATTTCTACGACTCTACGTACCCTACGACTACAACTATTATAGGCTTTAAATTTTATCAGCTGGAAACACATATAAAAGGTCAATTTTCTCATACGTGAAATTTCTCTATTAGAATTTATATATTACATACCTTGGCGTTATTCGACATTTCCCCTTTGGACTCGCCGTTTGTTCCTGCAAAAGAGAATCTGTGAGTTGAAAAGGCATATTATACTGTTTTCGTCTATTTTTAGCGGACAAAACATCTTACCCCTGAATATAGTAACTTTACAACAGAAATTCACAACTACATCTGGTATTATGTAGTGTACAAGTAGAAATAATAAATCTTATTAGATTAAACATTGCAATAACGACTCGAGATTAGATTAGACAAAAAAAATTATGTAATCTTTTATTACTATTTTTTAGTCTCTGCAATAAGTTGATATTCTCGGCATCTGATATTGTTTTTTCTAAGTAAAAGTAAAAAAAACAGCTCGAATGAGATGTCTCGAAGTGATTTCATTTTGGACTCAGACTTTTGTATGACTTCTGTATGACGCTCGTCTGCGTTGATCCTAAGAAATCAGTAGGATTGCGAGGCCAGGAAAATGAAACTCCTTCCTCTATCACAACTCTGGTGGAAAGCCAGCCTTAAGGCCTAATAAAAAATACGATCTGCACTCTGGTGGGCGGATAAAGGTTGAATATTGTTTGGCATATTACGTGGTATTTTGTCGATTTCTCTTAAATTTTTTAAAAGAATACCCAATTAAACAGTAAAATAAAATTGTAAGAGATTATTCAAGATATTTTATCTTGGGTAGGTAGCGTGATGTTAAATAGCCTATAACCTTCCCCGAGAGTTGGGCTATCAAAAGCAAAAATAATTTTAAAATGGGTCCAGTAGTTTTCGAGTCTATAGAATACGAACAAATAAACAAATATTATTGTTTTTTTAATTAGATTATTGGCTGTCCACTGTATTTTTTAGATTGAATTTAATTCCTGACACTAAACTAAATGCCAAAAATGCCACTTTTAGTTGATATCGTGTGTGTCATAATGGTATAGTATAATGACATGAAATGTGGTTGGATAGAGTGGACAGTAATTTTTCATCAAGTAAAAGATACAAGCCTAATATTATTTTTATTGGTTAACTGTTTTGATCTATACTAATATTATAAAGAGGAAAGATTTGTATTTTTGTATGTTTGTTACGAATAAACTCAAAAACTACTGGACGGATTTTGATCATTCTTTCACCATTGGAATGCTACATTATCCCTGAGTAACATAGGCTATATACCATCACGGCATGACGACGGGAACGGGGTGGGCAGAGGTGAACATGACAAAAGCTATGTATGAAGTGTATGTTTGCCAACATTCTGAAATTAGTCACGTACGAAGTCGTGGGAAACAACTAGTTAAATATATGAAATATACTAAATTCAAGCACATTCTTATTATTATTACTTAGTCCTTCCCATAAATACGACACGCACATATCAGCCAGTTCGTAATGAATATCAACATCGACCGCGTGATTGGACAGGTGTGTGTAAAGATAAACTATCTGCTAATCTTTGCACCAGTCTAATGGTCAATGGAGTCGCGCCCCTTTTTCAACACTTATTTCCCGATTTTCTTTAGCACTTCGACTACAATCTTTAATCGACTTATCGTGCTGCGGAGGGCACATTAAGCTGACGGCCGCACTTAAAATAACAGATATTTACGCCTGTTCAAGAAGTTCTGTTCAATATGCAGACATTAGCAAAAAGTGGACACTGTTGCTGGTGTCTCTGGCCACACCGCAAGTTATAAAGGCCGTGATGGTGTATTGTTGTTGTTGTATTGTCTTCTTTTTCTGAAATGCCTTAGTGAGCAAAAACTTTTCGCAACAGAAATAATGTCACAGCGGTTTGTTGAAGTGGTTTAGTTTAGGTTATAATTGCGAAAAGACTCACAAATAAATTATTAACGCTGATTCATGCCTATTCGTCAACTAAAGTGAAATAGTGGATATTGAAAATGTATCGCGTGAGCATTTATTTTACGACACTGGACGCAAGATCGCGAAGGTGGGTGCGTCACTCTTTAATTAATGACTTCATCTAGTAACAACTATAGAAGGTTTAGCACGACTTTCTTGCGACTCGTCCTGTCATATTGAACCGAGCATTTTTGTAATTTAAAAAATATCGCGGCCTCGCGTATAAATCTGCGGAACATAACGCATAAATTCATTGAAGAAATATGGATGACATTTGACGCAAACTTTTCAAAATCACGAGTTATAAAGGAGTTATGGGCGGATCTAGTTTAATTATAGTGATGACGTAGGTAATTAATGATAATTTTCATGTTGTAGGAGCTTGTATTTAAATGAAATCTATCATATCTTTTGATAGTAGACGCATCTGCTAAAACCAAATCCGCTCTATTGTAAAGGCACACGTTCTTTATTTATGGCTTACTCGCTGGATCTCTGCTCGTCCCGGCTTCGCACGAATTTAAAAAAAAAAACACGGGGTAAAAAGTAGCCTATATCCGCCCCTCCAATAATAATATTAGTTGGGATTAATGATGACTCGTTTTTAATTAATGATGACGTAGGTAATTAATGATAATTTTCATGTTGTAGGAGCTTGTATTTAAATGAAATCTATCATATCTTTTGATAGTAGACGCATCTGCTAAAACCAAATCCGCTCTATTGTAAAGGCACACGTTCTTTATTTATGGCTTACTCGCTGGATCTCTGCTCGTCCCGGCTTCGCACGAATTTTTAAAAAAAAACACGGGGTAAAAAGTAGCCTATATCCGCCCCTCCAATAATAATATTAGTTGGGATTAATGATGACTCGTTTTTAATTAACAGAGTACCTACCTCTAACAATGCCATCAAGTAAGTCACGTCGATATTTTCGTTAGAGAAATTGGCTAAAAAAACTTTCCCTCACCCAGAATATTAAGATGCTTATTCTTCATGGCGTCCATCCAGAAGTTCTCCCACTCCTTGAGATGCTCCTCAGACTTATCCCGAGCCAGCTCGGTCGCGTCACTATGAGGGTACGAATTTGACATGTTCACGTCCGACTCTGCCGCGGAATCAGACTGCGATTTTGTATCCACGCCTGCGGAAGTTTGGTTTAAAACATTTTTTGTTTAAAGTTAACCATGTACAATATTATGTAAATGTTTTCAGAACGTTTTGTCTCTTGTCTGAATAGGCCCTGAATAGACTGAAATAATTGTTATTTCATGTCGATATTAAAAAATAAGGCAATTTATAACAAGCAGAACAGTAAAAGTATTAATATAAAGGTGAGTATGGGTTCTAAAATACAACCATTGCGGTTACCAAGTGTTCAACCAACCTAGGAGATTTTTTTCACCGCTCAATCGATCAGTCGGTTGAGATACGGGTATTTTTTTTTGTTTAGTAGCCCCTTTTTTGTCTCAAACAGCCTTGAACTTTTTTGAGTCGTCTACATTTATAAGCAAAAAAAATAAGAAGTAGGTATAACATACTGTAAACTAAGTTTGACTATAAAATAATTAGAAATGAAAGTAACTTGTGCATATCTTTTTTAAATTCAAATTCTTAAAGACTAATTAAAGTTTTAAAATCTATTTTACATTTGCATGACTAATAATCATATTTTAAAAGTTTTGACTTTATTTGTATGACGTTATATTGTAGTCGGGTCCTCGGGTCTCAAGTTCACTAAACCTAATAAGATTTTCAAATCAACTTACCGTTATTATTCGCTAACGCCGTCGCGCGATGTAGAGTCCACACGTCCGACTCTGCCGTGCGTTGGGTATACACGGCGGGCAAGTACCCCGTCACGCCTGATAAAAATAGGTATGTTATAGGCAATGACAAAAAGTAATCTTTTAACTAAACGCCTATAGTATTAGTAAAGCACCTTATACATTGTGCAATTTCTCGCATGCAATCTATTCATTATCGAAGTCGACCCCTGGATGTCCATATAGACCAGTGTTTCTCAAAGTGGGCTGGAGGTCTAGAGGGGGGCGGTAAGCGGCCCAGAAATAATGAATGTCTTTGTGATTTTTAAGATGTGGTAAAGTAAAAAAAAAAAATTTTAAAAGTGGGCGGTAGACAAAATAAGTTTGAGAACCTCTGATATAGACCACTTTGGGAAACAATGGGTTAAAAGAACGTTGCTGGATGAAATCGTTTGCCTAAATTATGGGCATGTAATTTCATGAAATTCAATCGTAGTTCGTTCGTACTCCATTGAATCAATTTCAATATATTCTAAGTTTACTGTTCCAAATACAACAATATCGAGTTTACTACTTCCATGTAACTTTCCACTATTTAAGTCATAAAAATGAAATATTTCTAAATTTGCGCTTTGCGCAGTCAAGTCAACGGAATTTGTCATCGTTAACTAGACAACGGAAATAATAATTTGTTATAATTCCATTTATTAGCTTCCTACAAATTATGTACCTACTAGAAACAAAAAAATATTCATTCATTTATTCAGATTGCATCAAAGTGATGAAAACAAATTAGTAATATGTAACTGATCACTAACTTATAATCTAAGTGGGCAAAGAGTCACTCAAAGTCTGTGAGGAAAGAAAAACCTCTTGACTATAAGGTAAATTAACTTAACATTATGGTTTGGTTTTACATGGCAACCCAACCCCCAACTTAGTCACCTGTCAAGACAAATAATTGTCTTTGTCTTCACACACATAAGTTAATTGTTTGTATTTGTTGCCCAGTGTTGTTAACATATCAAATACCTACGCTAATTAGGTGCCACCAAGCCCTAAATAAAATTTCTATTCTCACAGAGTCACAGTCTAGTGCTATAGTATAGTCTCATATTTACATTTATTTTGCTGTTTTAGTTATTACACAATATAAAATGTTGTTTCATGTTTTTTTTAATGAACTCTTATAGGTAAATGTTAAGTCATATTATGTCATATTATCCGTAGAAGAATACTATAAAAAGAACAAGTAGTAAAAAATCATGTTCTTTTATTATGATTTTAGTAAATCTAGTTGTTTTGTTTAAAAACGTATCAATGTTATTTGCCTGCAACATAGGTATTAAGACCTAATCAAATTATTTGAGCTTAGAATGCGAAAAATAATTGTATTGTCACTCCATAGATACAATCATCTTATCAACACTCATGCACTCATGTTTCATAAAACAGTGTGTAAATAAACACAACTTGTAATTAAATTAAAGTGTTATTTTTTAATCATAGATATAGATAGATAGATAGGAAGTGAAAAGGTTCCATTTATGATAAAAAAAACCGTAAGTCTATATTTAGAGACAAATACCTAATTTCAAGACAATAACCAATATTAAACTCATTTCAAAGTTAAACACAAAGTTTCAGAAACTCATTTAGGAAAATATTCCAAACCAAAGTCCCAAGTTATTTTATTACATAAAGAAATGTCCTTGAGAGGTTATCTCATTGACCTCTTGTGTACAAGAAAATGATACAATGTAAAAGTAAGTAATATTTACCCAGTAATGATGATATGAATGGATTTTTATGTCTTATCAATGTAAGTAAGGTGGTCATGTTTCTAATAACAAAACCTAACAACTTCTAAGTTAGAATGTCAAATCAAAACTGTAATATAGAACAAAATTTTGAGGTTAAAATGTGTTAATAGATCATCTATTTTTGTATGACACCAGTTATAATAATGTGAACCAAACAATATTAAACTTTGTCTAAACACAACCTAACTCTGTAGTGTTTGGTAAACAAGTGTGTACTCAGTACTGTGTATATGAAAGGACAGATGTGAAGAGAATTATCAACAGACTCATACAGATTGGCAAAGTTGAACAAACTGATAAGCAAATGAATTAAGGGGGGTCACATAACAAAGCACTATCTACATGAACAGGTTTCCAAATAATGCAATATTGGAGATTATGGTCTAATATAGACCTTATCTAGTTATTAATAGTTGAAAGGGGAATGCCGAGATGGTTCGGACATGTTAAACAATTGTTACATGTGTACTTCCCAACTATATATTTAAATGACTGGACGACATGGACATTGGAACACTTTGAAAAAAGTTAGACTTGATGATGGACCCTAAAGGTTTACCTAAACTATTAGAGATAGAGAAATGCTGCCCAAACAAAAACTATTCCTTAACACTGGCATTTCAAGTCTGCAGCTATGCATGACAAGGTTTTATTTTGTTCCGTTTCTACTACATGCAGAATATGTCTATACAAATAAATACTTAAAATTGAAAAGCCTGTCTGTCCCAATGTTTGTCCAGAATAATGGGTCAATAGATTTTGATGAAACTTTTAGGGATCAGTTAACATAATTAGGACCTCAAAATTGTTCATTTTGACTCTAAAACTACGACGGCACTAATGGACAACATTTCATTTTTCGTAAGGTACCAAAATTCGAAAACCGTTTGGAGATTACATGCTAGAAAGCTTATTTTGTTTTTTTTTTATTTTTTATATCCTTTAATTTTCGAGTTATTTTAAAAATACTGAAATATTGAAAAATAAGGATTAATAGGTGCCCTAATCTGTGCTAAACCCTCTAATTTAAAAATACTAATGTCTGTTTGCAGAGTTGTTAGTTACACGCCTTGGTGGAAAGCGCACGCGCCGCGAAGACGTGTTGGGGAATCCAGTTTAATCCCGCCCGTGCTGTGATGGTTGTGATTAGTCAGTGATTAATAGGACATATCACGGCCGGCGGGAGCATTCTACCTACCGATTATCGGCTTATTGTTACTGTGACGTCTATAATACTTGACATTGGCGGAATCATCAAGACCCTGATGGAGCCATTTTGAAAAAAAATAGAATATAGAATAGAATTGAACTCAGGTGTTGCCTTCTATTAATTTTACCCATTTTATTCCATTTGAAGCTAAATTAATATTTATTCTTTAAATATAATTATAAAAATACTTCTTTTGTGTAATATTTTTTGGAAGTTTTGCTAGTTTCGAATGGGCTATCACAGGAAATATATTTACGAGTGAAACCGCGGACAAAAGCTAGTATTATTATATACATTATGAATAATGTTGTAGGCGATTTGAGTTCCGGCTACGGCAACACCTATTTGGAACACGGTATATTATACTCTTTGCATTTCTATAACGTATACTCTGTGGCTTGACTGACACTATCAGTCACTTTATTTGGGTGACAGTTTGTATTTCTTAATTTTAGTCCTAGCTAAGGTTTTTAGTTTATAAGTCCTCAGAATTTATAAAAATTCATAATTAAATTAAAAATATAAAAACTCAACCAAAAATAAAATATAAAAATACGTGTAACTTATTTTTTAATATATTTTTAATTAAAGTAATAAAAATGGGTGATTAAAAAAATGAAATGTTGTCCATTGTCAGCCAAATCAAACACTAGAATGCCGAGCAAATGCCGGCTCGGTGCCGGGCATTCCTTGGGTCAATTGCAGTGCGGACCCGACGTTTTTGGCCTTGGTGTCGAAACGAAATATGTTGCAGTCCTAAATATACTATCCCCACTGCTTTTCAGTTAATTTTGATTTCTTAAAAGGTTTTAAAAATAAATAATTTATAGCCATGTTAATAAGATCGGGTAAGCAATGATATCAAAATAATGCAGGTGACGCAAGGGCAGCATCTAGTATTAAATAAAATGTCTACCAAGAGACAATTTCTTTCTGTTACTATCTAATATCTATATGCATGATTTAAAATAGAAATGTGATACTGTTACAAAGGTGATTTCAATATCACTTTCAATTCAATGAAACCAGACATGCTTCGAACAAAGTATGTGTAAATGTATTATCGTTGCTTATCAATAGATATACAAAAATAACTTAATTGAAGAATATGGAAAGAGCCAAGCCTAACTAACGTAAAAATATTGGTTGCGTTTGGAATCTATGCATGCAAACTTTCACTAAGTCACAGGTCTAGGTCTAGCACCTTTGGTTGGCGTCTAAAATGCTATGGTCCAATATGTGGACAATATGCTGACAATATCCCATATATATTTTTTTTATGCCGGAGGACTGATGAGCACAACCAGATCTAACCAGCCAACACCCAAGACTTAAAGCCAATAGCCTAGTCTAGTGTCTAGTTGGTTGCTTATTATTAGGTATGAAGACATATGAGGGGAGAATAATTATATTTTTAGGGGTGGCTCTCCAAACATCTTTGCTTCCACTATGTGTCATATATTTCTAGCGAGTAATTTCGTCAATTGACGGATACGCTTAATCGGCAGTGAAGAAATTTTAATTTCGAATTCAAATGATTATTCGATTTTTTAAGTCCTTTAGATTAGGCAACTCTTTTTTTACATACCCCATATGGCATATTGTTGATTAGCTCTCTTAATATGCTAATAAGTTCATAAGAGATTTTTTAATTAGATGAATATATCACTAGAGATATAACTTCCTAAAGTTGTTAACAATGTGTCTGCCTCTATAATTTTAAAATCACATGAATATTACCAACAAAGATTTGATTTGATACCAGTGTTCCAAAGGTCCCATTCAATGGAACGAAACCATCTGCGCGAGAGTAGTACCACAGAATAATAACTGGCAGTGCTTACAACTTGGTATTTTTTTAAATTAAAAGTAATAGTCACCTGTAAGCCAGGAAGTTCCTTGCACCCAGCCGTCTGATGAGTTATCAATCTCCTTTCCGTCAATATAAATGTAATCTCCGATAACCAGCTCGAGCTCGTCACTTTCTTTTGGTGTGTACTTTTGAGTCACTCTGTGCACCTTGAAAATAAAATATGCGTTAAAAAACAGAACAAGTGTATTTCCCATTATGCCCCGCCAAAATTAAAATTCGTTTATTTACGCTGTCATTGGGTCACCTAGCTCTGATAAATACCAAATTTTAACTATTTTTCGTCCAGTAGTTTCAGAGTGCTATGACAGATGTAATGGTTCCGTTTTTACATTGAATGTACGGAATCCTAAAAAAATATTTTCCTGAAAAATAAGCATATAATATCAAAGAATCTACGTCGCGGTGCTTGACGAACATAAGTATATTAGGGCAGAGTGGTGTAAAAAGTTGAAAACCAGTTTTAACTATTGCTATATAGTTAATATTCAGTATCACTTATTGTATAACTAAATCTCCCGCCGCGTCTGTCTGAATGGATTTTGTCCTGGCTTTTACCATTACATAGATTGTTTCAAGAGGAAGGAGTATAATGAATCATGTAAAAAATAATTGTGTTAGTAGCAAAACGAAATTCTGTCACTACCTATGCTTTATTGTTTTGAGTTTTTAGGTAAAACAAAATAGAATAGTTTTAAATTACCTGATGATTAGAGAACCTAGGATCTCTGGAGTACAATCTCAGTTCCCAGTTACAGTTGCTCATTGGTTCCAAATCATCAAATAAGATTTTGAGCTGATCAAATGCTGACACAGGAAATTGATATGCCAGAGTTATATGCAAAGATTTCACATGAGGCTCCAATGAAATAGCTGTCAACAAAAAATAAATCTTTTAAAAAATTACTGGGCATTGCATAACAAAATGAGTGTGATGATGCCATGATGCTCAAGTTTCCAAATGTCTGTTTGATGTGAATATTTTAAGAAATACTTGATTATATTTTTTTTTATATTATGATGCTTAATATAGTGTAGAAAATGTTCTTATTTGTATACCTTTCTTCATGCTTCAAGGCACTGGGGGAGGCCGAACAAAATACAAAGAAGAAGGCAACAATCAGCATGCAAAGTGACAGGAAGAAGTAATCATTTTTATTAAATTATTAGCCAGTTTGGACTTGGCAAAAATATGTATTATTATAACATAATTCTAGAAATATTGTTTGTATACATATAGGTATTCTTTAAAAAATCCTTAAAAGCTCGCACATTAACTTTACTACTCATGCAAGATAATATAAGCAAAATCACTTGAACATTTCATTCCAAAAATCTAAGCGGCAAATTGAAAAGCTTTTTATTAGCCAAATTGGAACTTCAAGTAAATATTTTTTAAATGGTCTGAATTGAGAACCTTCTCCTTCTTTTTTCGAAGTGCGTTAAAAATAGAAGCAATTTCAAGCAATCTTGTTGACACTGAAGTTCTCAATACTGTGAAAAGGCAACCCACAAGATAAACAATTTATGACATATATTAGACTGTTGTACAAATGCCTTCAAAATCCATACATAGTTACACCTTTCCACAGTGACCAGAACTTTGAATGTGTCAATTACTGGTTTAATCACTCAAATCCTTTCAAAATCAGCAATACAATATTCACAAATGATTACAAACTAAATACTTTTAAATAGAAACACTCACACAAAATACATGCACATTATTCACTTTAAACTGACTCTTATAAAACACTATTTTGTATATTGATCATAAATACAATGGATTGGATCAATATTAATCATAAATTCTGTAAAATTCCTTACAACATTCAGTAAACTACTAAACACATGCTCTCATTGACTATGTTTGTATTGAGCAAGCCTTTTGACTTTACATACTTCATGCTAGGTGGAAGGCTTCTTTCTGGAATCTTCTATACTATACAGTCAGTTTAAAGTAAATAGGGTGAAGCATAATTTATATTGGGAGACAACAATAATATTTGTAAGTGCATATAGTCAAAAATCTCTACATTCCTTACATTTTATAGGTTTTTCTTGAGGGACAGTACACCAGGGGAAACAGGTAGCCAAGGCATCTAAGTGTTCATATGTGTCCATTGTTAGCCCCACTTTTTAGTGCAAAAACAATAAATTGAATTTGATTATTGATTTTTTTTACTACATTTACAATAATTAGACTAGTACCTACTTAAATGTATCAACCAGGTCCACTAAAAACTTTCTCAAAACCTTCCACCAATTTACTTTTATTGATCTGAACTAAACAATATTCTTTACTTACTTGCAGAAGAGACTTGTTTGACATACTGTACAGCAATTCTCTTTAAGTACTCTGCATGCTGTTCCGATACAAAGAGTCCCATAAAGTTTTGAGACATATATGGGTCAAGTTTTATGGGCTCTGCCGGAGGCCCTCCCACACTCTCTATTACATGCTTTAATGCCTTTGCTAATTGAAGGGAACTTTCATCTGGGGCCTTAAGTAAAAAGAAAACATTATTTTAAAGTTAAAACTGGACTTATTAAGGGTTGGCCCCTATCTGTCAGCACTCATCATTACAGCACCATAAAAAATTCCCTTTAGAATGGGATACCAAATAGCAGTACCTACTGATGAGTGCTGACAAATGGAGATCAATCCTTAGGCAAAGACCTATAATACATCTTCCTTTTGTTAAAAATTTTCAAACCATATCTCATCTTCACCCTGGACATTATTATGAAATAATAAGAAACCAACTTTTAAATAGGTACCTATTATCTTATAAGAAACACAAATTATTAGTTACTTACTTTAAAGAAAGACACCAATGTAATGTGAGGTGGATAGTTGTGGGCTCCATTCCAACCAATAGTTTTGGACTTTTCCCAGAAGTTCAGCAATTGTCCAAGCAATAAACCAGCAGGGCACGCGTAAAGTATGTACTCTCGAGATGTTTCGGTGTCCAAAGAAGCGTCGTTTACATGAGTTAAAAGCCAATCAGATGCTAATTGGACGCTTCGGTTTCCTGTCGCCGCCAAAGCTTTGAGGCTGTTTTACAAAAAAAAAACAAAACTTTTTAGACAGCATTCCTTTCTTTAGTAAAAAAGCAAAGAAAAAACTTACGCCCGGTGTTTTGGAAATCCCATCTGAAGGAGAATTTGAAGTGGAGATGTATCATTTTTTGATGCCTTACTCGACACCGAAACTTTTCTTGGCGGTAAACTGGCCATTGTACGTAGGCCAACAATATTAAATAATTTATGCAGCTTGTTATTTGTTTATAAACAAATCGAAGCTTTTTCAACCAAAAGCAGCCACCCACTTAGAGAATACCTCTATGGAGTCAGTATTATATGTCAAACAGTGTTGCCAGTGGCCGACGGTCAAAAGTAACATGAGACAGCTCAAAAAGTAACATTTTCACGACAAAAGTAACATTATCTTATTTTCGGTAGAAAACGACTCTAATATCTTGGCTCTAATACTGTAATATGGCACTTTATTACACAAAAAAATAAAAAGTCTACTTTTCCATTGGTTAGGCTTCATTGATCGAATAATAATTAACTGTTAAACCTATTTGCTGTCAATCTATATTATATTTGTATATTAAAACCTTTAAAATTAATATTTTTTTTAATCACAGATTATAGTTTATTTATATCAAACTTTGTTTTGTCTTCGTATCGAAGTTCGTGTAAAACCTCAGATTTGTTCTGTAATGTGAGTGTAAAACCACAGTTTATTTTTTGTTTGCTGGAAAATATTTTTTAAACTTTTTTTAAGTTCTAAAGTAACGTAAAAGTAACATTTGATATCGTGTAACATGGAGGTAACGTGAGAGGGTCAAAAGTAACGTAAAATGTTACAAAAGTAACATTCTGGCAACGCTGAAGTCAAAGACTACAGTAAGTATATAGGGGGGCTGGGGGGGTAATAAGTAAGTTACTCTATCTATGCTATGGAGAGTACCTACTTATATTCCTTGCACCCACTCCTCACCAAAGGTATATAATATAAGTATAAGTATATTCCTTCTTGGTGAGTTGAGTACCAAAGAGAATATATTATATTCCTTGTTTGTGAGTACTCTCGAACTCCTCACCACAGACAGACAGTGACACACATACAAGGAATAGAATAGATCAATAGAATAATCACAGACTACTATAATAATCTCTATATCTGTATATTATCTATGACCAAGCGACTGCAATAGACTAGACAGAATAGATCGCTAGCCGGGCTAGCTAGGAGATCACCAAACTTGGCCCCCGCGAAATTTTCATTTTTTTATTTTTGAATTTTTATTATTGCATATCGTTAGTTCATGGTTTGTACTTAATTGTTCGCTATGAATAATCGTTTGTTCGTTAGTTGTTTATTTAATAAAAAATAATTTAAAAAATACTGTTTGGCTAGCCCCCTCAATCAAAATTATTAATATTTTCTCTCATTATCAGTCTATAAATACATATTGACGTTTGTTCTTCATTAAATTACGTTTGTTCGAACATTTAATTGCCTTTTTATTGTTTAAATTACAACTTTTAATTACGTGAATATTTATTTCGAAAATGTTGCATTGCGCATGCGCCATCTTTTCTTTTCGATCGCTCTCATATATTAATGAACAAATATTTTTACTTAGACCAATTAAATTTACCCTTAACCACTAATAAACTACGTCAACAATTAGTTATCGCATTTTCAATAGATAGATACATCTCAAAATTGATTCATTATGCTTGTAGCCAACTTTAAAGTCTTATATGAGTTTGCAAAAAAATAATAGTAAAAGAGGAGAATAACAAATGTATGTCAATTAACAAATATAATTTTACTAAAATGTGACAAGTAATTTTAATTAAAAAATTGAAATCATTTGTTTACAAGTCCACAACTTCTCTCTCACGCCGTTACGAAACTGCAGGCCGAGACTGATGTAGAGAGTACTTATATTCCTTGCCTATGTATTAGAGATGAGAGCGATCGAAAAGAAAAGATGGCGCGCATGCGCAATGCAACATTTTCGAAATAAATATTCACGTAATTAAAAATTGTAATTTAAACAATAAAAAGGCAATTAAATGATCGAACAAACGTAATTTATTGAAGAACAAACGTCAATATGTATTTATAGACTGATAATGAGAGAAAATATTAATAATTTTGATTGAGGGGGCTAACCAAATAGTATTTTTGAAATATTTTTTTATTAAATAAACAACTAACGAACAAACGATTATTCATAGCGAACAATTAAGTACAAACCATGAAACCACGAACTAACGATATGCAATAATAAAAATTCAAAAATAAAAAATATAAAATTTCGCGGGGGCCAAGTTTGGTGATCTCTAGCTAGGGCGCTTGTCGCTTGACCACAGACAGACTGCAATAACAAATTAATTATTGGCTGTATGATTTCTTGTTTCTTATACCTTTGCCTTTTCTCGATCAACTAC
Organism: Nemapogon koenigi; assembly: GCA_963924495.1. Taxonomy (NCBI): domain Eukaryota; kingdom Metazoa; phylum Arthropoda; class Insecta; order Lepidoptera; family Tineidae; genus Nemapogon; species Nemapogon koenigi. The sequence goes on along the minus strand of OZ004647.1, from coordinate 7,072,052 downwards.
CAACTCTGTGGTAGTTGGTTGTGAGGACATAGTTATCTGTGGTGAGGACTGAGGATTATATTATTTTGTAGGTTGTATTTTGAAAATCCTGCGTGTTTACTGTTTTCTTTTGATATTATTGAATATTATTAACGGAAGTATATGTTTATTCACTTAATTTCACTCGCTCTTACGTCTTTTTAGTCTGTCACAAACTTTGATGCTTGACAATAAGCTGCATTACAAACGCTGAAGAATAAATATAGTATAAATAAATAATAAAATGTATCTCAGATATTACTTAAACGAAAAGGGGGAAAGACAGTACACACTGGAAGTAAGTATTACAATAAATGTAGTTTACATTAAATCTTAACTGTATTCCTTCCTTACTAGTGCTATATAAAAAGAACTGAATCCATAACATTATAATATATGCACAAGTATTATAATTATTTCAAGGTATCAATGCAAAACAATTATTTTTAAACTCATATTTTATATTGATTTTTTTCTAACTTTATTAATTTATATTTATTTATTTTCAGACCATTGACCCATCTGGAAAACCAACACTCTCAGCACACCCAGGTAATAATTACAAAAAAGAGGTAATGATTAAGTTAACAATTATTATAATAATGACAAAGTTGTTGGTCACCGAGTGGTTAAGACATCTGTTATTAACTCGGCAGACCACAGGTTCGATCCTGGATCCTGGCCATGTACCAATGGGCTTTTATAAATAAAAACTTATGTACATAATCTGACAAACCACACTTAGAGGCTTTTCCATCTATATATACCTCAACAGAACTGGCCACTCGTTAGGTATAGCCTCACAAATACCATTGGCTAAAAGAGGGAGACATGGTTTCGGGAGCTATAAAGCAAACCCATAGAGAAAGTAAGTATAATAATCACTCATCCATATTGGACAAAAAAAAGAACAACAATTTATATAATGTTTTTAATCAATTAAAATCCTTGAATTGAAAATCAAAGTAATGTATATATTTGCTCTCAATTTTATTTTGGCCTATTTGGGGGAGTTGCAACACTAAATGTGAAAGTGTGTTTGTTTGAGCAACGGATCAACATGACTTTTTTTGCACAGATATACATGAAGGGCCGGAGATTGACATGGATTACGTTTTATCCTGAAAATCCTTTGATATAAATTCTTGTTACATTTCATAAATTTCCTAAGTCAGTGCGGAAAGCTAGTAGTGTATATTTTGATCCCATAAAATTAGGACCTAGAATTAGGTTTGAAATATATTTTAGTTTTATATCTTTGTTCCATTTCCAAGCTGATGCAACCACAGGCAAATGCTAGTATAAGATAATGGTATGTTTAGTAGGTGATTTTCTTGGTTCTATGTCACCAGAGCTGGTTAATCAGCAAATTTAAAACTTGTGTTATTTTTGCAGCTCGATTTTCACCTGAAGACAAATATTCCAGACAAAGGATTACAATAAAAAAACGATTTGGACTTCTTATTACACAGCAGCCGGAACCTATTCATTAATGTTTAGTTTTTCTCTGTATAATATAAGATTCTAAAGTAAACAAATGAGATTTAATTTGTATCCATGGGACTTTGGAAGTTGAAATTGGAAAGGGCATAGAATAGATAGGGGCGACTGCCAAGTTTTTCGCAATTTATAATAGAAATAAAAAAATAGTTATCCAATAACTACATATTTAATATCAAATTATCAATGTGTTCTATTACTTCTTATTCGTAGGTCCTTGATATAATATGGCAACAGTGTTGACTTTCGTCGCAATTTTGCCAGTCTCCAGTGTTTAATCTTGTGCAATAGTAAGCTGATAAATCGGTAGCTAAGATTATCCCGCCGACTGTGATATGTCTTATTAATCACTGACTAATCACAACCATCACAGCGCGGCCGGGATCAAACCGGATTCCACATCACGCCATGACGAAAACGCGTGCGTTCGGTAGTACATAATATAGTTATCTGTGGTGGATTCATGTATTGCTCTGTGTACGAAATTACAAAGATAAGGCTGTATGCTCAAAGTTGTCATTGCCTATAAGTGCAAGTGGATGCGGAAATATTTGTATTGTCTCTGACTTCTTGTTGATTTGATTCATAGATAATACAAATATACACTAGGAATGGGCAAATTTAAAAAATATATCGATATATATTGTATCGATATTATTCAAAGCTATCGATATATATCGTGTAAAAATATCGATATTTTGATATATCGATATTTTTTACCCAAGCCTAACAGTTTGTTTGTTTGTTCATTCATTCATTGCTTTCTTTCTAGGCCGCGTTCGCAAACAAGTTAAATTCCCTCGGTAAAGTGTAAAGTGAAGGATAGCTTTATGCATAACATTAATGTGTGACTGAAACAGACTACTGTCAGGTAATAATTAACTTGGTTTGCGAACGCGGCCCTAATCATCGAGAAGAAGTCGAACGGGAGCTCATAAAAAAACAATCGAATTTGATATCCGGAAAAAATATCGATTATTGATATATCGAGATTTAAAATATCGACGATAATTATCGATTATTTATTGAATTAATATCGATATTTTGATATATCGATATTTTTTACCAAGCCTAATATACACAAATTTGACTAACAACAGGAAGGAATGAATGTATGCACTGACGTGACACTGGCATAAATGTTCATAAGTGAACGATTGCCATAAAAAAAAAAAAAAAGAAAATGAATTGTGTTTGATTGAGCGCAGCGGCCGTCCAGGCTGTCGCAACTTCGAACAAAAAATTAGTTCTATGAAAATTGAGCCAATATTAATGGCGTCGTATCGCCATCTTTTTCACTCCATTGTGCTATCTCTGTCTATCCCTGTCAAAGTTGCAAATGGCGGCAAATTTGTTTTGTCTTATTTTAGTTTTGAAATATTAATAAATAAATATATAATGTGATGCTTAAATCGTGCTTGTAATATATTAATTGTAAATATAATATAGTAAGTTATAGTAAATAATTATATGTATTGTTTTACAATAATTGTATTCAATAATTAAGAATGGAAACATAAAAAGTGTACAATATGTGGTACAAGAGGCGGCCGCGTAGACGGTATCAAGCGAATATTTATGACCATATTCCCAATAAATGAGGATCGGTAAGTTATTAGCCATTCATATTAATTTAATTAAGTAATTATTCTTTATAAATTTCATATTAAACGAACAGCATATTGCTGAAAAATAGTGATGTACTTTGCATATTGTACAGTTTATCGATATCGATATTCTGACTCAAACATATTTGTTTCACATTCCACAAAATAAACCCATTATAACCCGCACCAAATAAATTGAGCCATTGCTTTTTGCTGCAGCAAATTTACTTTTATCTTTACTCTTTCCAGGCAATCTGCCTAGCGGCCCTAGCGATAACTAAGAGGAAAGTAAACAACCAGTCTATTCGCATACTGCCGGACAGTAAATCTGTCATACAAGCACTGGTAAGCAATAAGTTTAAATCAGATCTCATACTTGAGTGTCATACAGCACTAAACAAGGTATGTAACTATAATAACACGGTAACATCTTAACCATACAATGGATCAAAGGTCAAAGCAACTCCTGTGGAAATGACGCGGCGGATGAGCTAGCGAGAGCCGGTGCAAGTATGTCTGCAATTGGCCCCGAGCCCCTAGTGCCCCTGCCTAGAGGCTGGTTTGCCTCACGACTCAAGCAGAAAACAAAATGCATGCACAATCTCGAATGGAACAATCTTATGGAATGTAGACAAACCAGGGCAGCTCTACCAATCATAAATACAAGACTCTCACAAAAGATCTTAAAACTAAAAAGAACCCAACTTAGATCGGTGACTCAAGCCATCACTGGTCATGGTCCTTTTAACAAACACTTATATAACATTGGTATTACAGATAGTCCGTTATGCAGGGCTTGCATGCTGACTGAAGAAACGGCTACTCTTTCCAGATTGACGTGCAATTTGGTGATTTTTAAACAATCGTTCAAATCCAGCTATGTTTGTGTCGTTTTTGCACACCTCTTAATACAATAAAAAAATCATTTATACTTACTACTAGTTATTACTTACCAAAATACGCCTAATACTCATTATTTTACAGGTACGCACTATAAGTTTTTCTATCCTTGCCTAAATTCACTTCGGGAAGCAGTGCTGAAATAATTACCTAAGATGGGTCTTAGATAAGGTCATTATATATTATTAAATTTCAATTTAATAACCTATTTCACTGTAATATTGATAGGTGTATTGTTTTCAAGAGGTCGGTGAATTGTATTTGTATATGTGTTGTTTTTTTAGGTTAAACACAAATAAATTATAGAAAAGCATGTGAAGTTTTATTGAAATGAAATATCAAAGAAGTTGAAATTTAATAATTCCTACTTGATCTACTACGTAGTTTATTCAAATCCTATAAAAAATGGTTGTGAATTACCATACATTTCAACTTCTTCGATTATACTAATCAACAAAACCGAAATTTTAAAAGTAGGTAGGTTTTAGCATATTTTTATCGATATCGACAAAAATATTTCTGTAGGAAGGACAGCACTAGCCGTATGTTTTGACTTTTGTAGTTGGTAGCACTGAGTTTCTATTTTCCCTCCTTAATGTTGTTAGGTTGGCAGTATCTTTCGGCCCTAATTTCTTAGATTTCATTTTAATGTATGGCAGTCCCGTCTCTTATTAAAGAACATAGTGATTGCTACTTACTCTATGCGGCCGTCGGCCGTCCGTCACAGAGCAAGTAAGCGTCCGTAGTTGTTTTGTAAATAATTAAAATATTCGATTTCATTAAAAAACTCAAAAAATGTCTCATACAGAAAGTGAATTGCAAGAACAATGGAAGAAAATAAATTATGCTTTCCCAATTCTGAATGACACGGTTTATAGTGATTGTACTAGTGATGAATTTGAAGACATAAGGAAGATCATATTAGGACTTGATCTTCAGCACACAATTAGAGATTTGGTTCTCATTAGAATGGCTAAATTTGTACGTCAGCATATTGCTCCAGAATTTTGGAGTAAATTCACTACCACAGACGATGAAATACGAGGTTTCCAACTCTTCAAATCGGCAGTCAATGATCTTTACAAAGCTGTTGAAAGCTTCTCTAATATGGTGAATAGAGTGGATATTTTAAACATCGATTGTACTGATAATAAATCTATATTTGGTGAGAAAACAGCCATATTGGGTTTCAAACAGGTGGTGCGCTCAGTTCTTTTGGCCCAAATACCAATACATTTTCAGATAATAATTGATCACTTTTATAAAGTGTCCTTTCCTGTGTTTGATAGTACAATTTGGTCAGATGCCTCACTTGAGGAAGTAACATGCATTGGCTGCAATAATGAAAACTCTGATTGCAACTGCGAGTATATTGTGAAAGTGTTCTACGACATCAACAAAAAATTATTACAACTAGAACTGTTGGAACGATTAACAGGCCAAGTTCTCACTCAATTAATTCAAGTGAAAATTGAAACATATATACAGAAGGTTTGCACTGGTAACTTTGATGTATCTTACATTCATGATATGGATTATTGGCTTGAACATATTATAATGGATTGGCTAACTAGAATATATGGTGATAATTATTCCACAGATAAAACTGAGAAATATCTTGGTGCTATTGACAAATTTAAACAAAAACTTACATGTTTTATGATTCATTATTATACAAATGTGCGAATAGATCAATTATTTAATATTATAATAGAATACCCAGACTCTCAACTTGCAGTGGAAGATATCAAATATGGTTTGTCTAAAACTAATTTAAGGCCTACATTAAGTAGGAAGCTACAGCTAGCATTGGAAACTCGACTTTTACACCCTGGTGTGAACACACCAGATATTATAACTGCATATGTATCCACAATACGAGCACTGAGGCATTTAGATCCGTCTGGTGTTATTTTAGAAGCTGTAACCAAACCAGTAAGGAATTATTTGAGACATCGAGAGGATACAGTGAGAAGTGTTGTGAGCAGTCTTACAGAAGAGGGCACTGGAGGCGAGTTGGCTGAAGAATTGTGCAAATTCACAAGTGGTGCAGCTATGCATGAGAAAGAACAGGATATAGCATGGGATAGTTGGAACCCTGATCCTATTGATGCAGATCCTAAAGTTAAGGCACGTGACAGGAATGCCAGTGACATTATATCTATGCTAATCAATGTTTATGGGAGTAAGGAGTTGTTTGTTAATGAATATAGGACTCTACTTGCTGACAGACTGTTAGCACAGAGTGTTATACATACTGAAAGAGAAATAAGATACTTAGAACTATTGAAATTGAGATTTGGAGAATCACAACTACACTTTTGCGAAGTTATGTTAAAAGATATATCAGATTCAAAGAGGATTAACACCTTCATACAACAGGATAAGAAGTTTGTTGATGTAAGCAAGCAGTTTACTTGTAATGCAATGATATTGTCAGCTCAATTCTGGCCTCCTTTCAAAGATGAAAGTTTAGAACTGCCCGAAGTTGTGAAAGAGAACTTGGAAGCATATACAAGGTCTTTTGAAAGTCTCAAAGGCAACCGGTCTTTAAGTTGGAAGCCACATCTGGGAAATGTTAACATTGAGATAGAAATTGGTGAAAAGAAACTAGATTTGACAGTATCACCTTTCAACGCCACAGTCATCCTGCACTTTCAGAATAAACCAGAATGGTCTTTAGATGAGTTGCATCAAGTAATGAAGGTACCAGTTACAGTATTAAGGAGAAAAATAACTTATTGGCAATCAATGGGTCTGATAACTGAGAAAAGTACAGATTATTATGTGTTGGCTAAAGGGAATGAGGCCAACAAGTCTAATGTGGCCACAAACCAGGTGCAGGATATGATGTGTGAAGATGATGAAACTGAAAGTGCTTTGGCATCCACTCATGACCAAAGAGAAGGAGAGTTGCAAGTGTTCTGGTCGTATATTTTAGGAATGCTTACAAATTTAGATTCTCTGCCATTAGACCGCATACATCAGATGTTGAAAATGTTTGCATCTCAGGCTCCTGGTAGCGAATGTAGTGTACAAGAACTGAGACAGTTTTTGGACACTAAAGTTAGAAGTCATCAATTAGTTTTACAAGCAGGAATGTATAAATTACCTAAGCCTTAAGTAATAAATTGTCATTTACTTCTATGACTTTCTATTTACCAAAATAATAATAATTAATATGAATTTCTTTGCACATGCCTGCATTATTTAATGCCAGGGTGTTCTAATTTAGGATTTTATCCAAAACTGCATAGCTGTTCTCATTTTATTATTTCATGTATTTTCTGAAAACATGGAATAATATTAAATAGGTTATAGAATAAATTAAACATTAAATAAGTTAACAGATTTTTATTTTAAGAAATTTTGGTTACATTGTGGGTTAAAAATAATCCTGTTAAAAACTATGTATTTTTTTTTGTAAACAACCATAAAAACATTTAATAATAGTTATTATAACCATACAACTGAACCCACATAACATTATGCATTAAAACTTAATATTCAATTTGAAAAAATTCTTCTTTGCCTCAGTCTTAAGTTGTAAATAAATACTGTTAGAATAAAAAAATAAAAGCATCATATAATCCTATACTCTGTTCAACATAAGATGTTACCTATATGTGTGACAGGTAAATAACTTTTGAGATATACATATTAAGTTTTTTATTTTAATATTGATTTATCACAACTATATCTAATAATAACATAGATTGATTTTGTAATCACAGGCATGGACGTAAAAAAGTAGAGGACGGATCGCCGCAAAGACAAAAGTGAAGCACCAAGCGTGCATGTGTGCTACCGATTTTATTTATCTCTAATATATCTTTAAATTGTAGAATAAGTGGTAAATTACTAACTTACCTATGAAATGTGATTCCTTGAGATTTTTTATGAGTAATGGAGTTGTTTTTGCATAATTTTACTACACAAGACGGCATTGTTTTTTATTTTCTTAATGGCGGCTGATCAGCATAACCGAATGAGAATGTTGCGTGAGGCTCGTATTTACAATGAAACTGGCATAACTTGGTTGCTTCACTTTTGTCTTAACGTCGATCCGTCCTCTCCTTTTTTACGTCCACGATCACAGGAATAATATTTTAATGTGAACTTTCTTAAATTATACTTTATCAGTTATACCATCATAACCATTATAATAATGAACAGAGTGTAAGGAGATACCACAAGCCAGTTATTTTATAAGGAATGCATTGCATTAATTTCACAAATGTTAAATGTAGCATACAAAATTCTCAAAAACAAATATTCAAAGTTAAACAATGGAATGTTAATAAAATTGTGTGATAATAATTATATTGATTAAAATTACAAATAAATTAATATCCTTAATTAATTATACATTAAGTTAAAAAAATACAAGGCAATTAATACAATTCCATTTTTTTAATATAGAAGCATAAAAATATTTGGACCGTTTTTAATACCCAATAAAATAATACATTTAATAATTTCCATTTTTGTGTAAATTTGTGTCAATTCAACAAAATACAACATATATATTGTAATCTTAAGTATATTGCCGAAATAATGCAGGCAATAATATTCTATAACAGTTAAAGCTTTTTATTCTATGTAATAATTATACAGATGGGGCGGGGCGTTTGTGGATTTATTACATATTGATTTTCTATAAATATTTAAATACTTAATATAAATGCAAAATTAATAATACAATTTTATTACATAAATATAGGTTAAGTACACATAAGTTATTAATGGACGAATCAAATTGTAGTAATGACTAATTTATTTTGTAGGTAGGTACGTACATAAGATTTTTGATTTGTGATCAGATAAATACGGAACAGGTTTAGATTAGAAATAATTAGGCCAACACTTACTAAACCAATAAAAACATGCTTAAATGCCAGGAATAATTTGATTCTCAATAATAATATCATATTTTGAAAAGCAAATTATTCTAAGATTCAGGGGTGGTCAATGAATCAATGGGTGGGACAATCTGACGGACAGCGCGAGACAAAAGATCCCTCCAATGGATCAGCCCCTAAATAATAACAAAGAACGTGATAGGCATTCTACACACTGCACAATTCGCTTTAATATAAGCACCTTTTGACACATAAGTACATATGCTTTATTAAAAAACCACTTATTTTTACATTTGTATTAGTGCAAACCATATCTCTAATTTATTTATATTAAAGAATACTATGTATAATCTTAACTTGTGGTCAAGCAATGTTTAATATACAATAAATAATTAAGAAATTATGAAAATTCCTTCTTCATTGTCAATCAGATCATACTTCTCACTAAATTAGCTAGTAACTATGTATCTAGCACAAAAATATAAAATTCTTTTAAATATTAATGTTTGGTGTTATTTCATTATTTAATTAATAACTTCTAAATCTAATAACAATACATTATTGTTTTTTAAATACATCATTCTCTTCCATAATACATCATACCATTGCGGTAAGTGACGTTGAGAAGGAGAACAGGCGTGAAGGTATGTCTACTTAGGATAAATAAAACATTAGAATCACCCAGTGACAATTTTCATGAATATACTGTCTTCATGTCACTAGATTTGGAAAATTTTCGTGGGAATCCACTGAAATATGAAAACTTGTTTAGAATTAGTATGAGAGATTAGACAAAAAGACTAAAGAGACCAAAGAGGATCGCTACATCCACGCTACCAAATAGAAGGTAATACGATAGTTAATTCAGATATGTAAGCTACAAATTCATACCATCACTGACCTTTAATGACAAATTCATAGATATTCAATCAATTCTTCTAAATATTTAGTTCGATTCACGCGACTCTGAATCCATAGTTTTTCACGTTACCACAATCAATATTCAATTCACCACATCATTATTAATCGAGTGTTCCGTTACTCTTGACCATTTTGATGGAGGCCATAAAATAATTAGTTAATCTAAAATTCGGAAATACAGCGATTAGGTACTACCAAAACAACATATTCTAGGCCTTGTGAACCTAAGAATATTATAATATTTTTTATCATATAATTTAATTTGACAAAGAGAACAAGTGTCCTATTACCAACCGCTAGTGTCGCTCCATACTTATCACATTAGCATCGAAGCTACACCCTTGTATGGAGAATATAAATAGTGTCGCAATACGCTCCGACTGTGCATCAGTAGTATTTGATAGAATTCTAGCGGTTCTTTCGCGGCGCAGGGGCAGGCACTGAACCGACGGGCGGGGTAGCCGGCGGCGTTGTTGTTGTTAGGGGTCTCTTAAAAGGTCCCAAACGTTTCGTAGGTCTCGGCGACACTGTGTGCGGGTCTGCAGCCGTCGCACCCCAAGTGCTCGCACTGTGGTCTAGTAATGCGGCAGCGAGTCGTCCACTAGATTGTTCTGCAAAATAACAATATATTTTGAGTAAGTTTTCAAATACATGCGAAACAGTTAATAAGAATATAATTAAAGAAGTGTCAAATTAGCTTTTACATTTTTCTATTTTGCCAGCAGAGTACTTTCTAAGAACTCATTAGGACAATGAACGAGGTGCACGCAATCCCTGAGCATGTATTACAGGTGTGATGAATATAACTGATGCGAAAGTGGTAAAGTCGGTCTAGGGAATCGTGTCACTTCAAAAGAGCGACAATTAAAAAAAAAGACCAACTGACTTTAACGGAATTACTCGACTTGATACTTTTCATTAAATAAAATCTATAAACGTGTAATTTTAAATATTATATATAATATATAATAAAATAGCAAGATTTTTGACGATCTGTGTATTATGAAAACTTCAATTCAACAACTATCAAAAATCAGACAGGTGAAAATATAAAAAAAATATAAATTAAAAACTGAATAGGATTCAACAAAGCGGCCATGTGCACAGGTGCAGTCTCATGCACACTCGGTGCCTTATAATGACACCCCACTCAATAGGTTAAAAAAAATCTTTGAAAAATTAGAATACATAATATTTTTAACGTAAATTTTTTCTAACAGAAGTATATAATATATACCTATAGAATCTGTCTAATAAATCGTGACGCTTCAAAAGAGCGGCAACTTAAAAAACTCTTCATCTGTAATCCGGTGATTACTCCACCTCCACTTGATACTTTTAATTTTTAACTTTATTTATGTAAAAATTCCATACATGAAAACTCAATAGACATGTTCACTAAGTTTGGTAAAATGATTCCGGATAAGATTACAAAATAATATTCTACGTCCAAAATACAAACGACAAATGTAATTAAATCAGCATTTGATTTTGTTCTGAACTAAGTTCTTGATATTGAAGTAACTCCTGATAGCCTACACTTTTTGAAAGTAACCAACTGAATGCACAAAATCTACCAAAATCAACAAAGTATCAAACCTAATCATTCCTCCTATGTGTAACTATAAAAGTGACAGTATAAATGTTGCCATACTAAAACTTTAAAAATAACCAAATGACAATTCATTAGACATACCTACTCTATACCAGAACCCTAGCAAATGGCATTTGATTGTCTCTGCTTATGCCTAGACCAAGACAAGGAGAGTCACGGCTAGTATTACGACGCATATTAACTTTGGCTCTACTTATCTTGGTCGAGTTGAGCTTATCACGGATAATACTATTTCGCAAGTTCACTTACCACTTTTGCCAGCACTAGCAGTTTGCTCCACAGCGACAGGCTCCCGGATCCTCTCTACAAATTGCTCGAACGTCGTCGGGTGCGTGTGTTGATGCACCAGAGCGTCCAGACTGCGCGCTCGCTCGGCATAAGCGTGCTGGTATAACGGCATTGTAGCCCGCACGGCCCGACCGCCGGAGAAGATAGCGCCACGCACTAAAGCCGCCACGCAAGACACTCTAACGACGCATTCCTCCCACAGCGGGCCGAATACTGGTACCTGTTGGATGTTTATGTGTTAGTTTTTGACAAGCGACATGATCCGATTTTAAGGAAAGTACGAAAATTCCATTTGGAGACTAATCGCTAAAGAGATTACTTATATTAAGAAGTAAATTATTTTTAGAGTTCCGAACTTCTCTGATGAAAAAACGGATACCCTTATGGCTTATGGGATCACTCATGTGTCTGTCTGTCTGTCACAGCTTATTTTCTCCGAATCTACTGGACGAAAAATGTTGAAACTTGGAATAGAGTTTCATGACTTAATTATAGCGTAAATAATAGAATTTCGATTTGAGGGTTAATTTTGTAAAAAAAACGTAACGTTAAAAATATATTTTTGCAAGTGCATCATGTGACATATCCATGACATATCAAATGAAAGGGCTCGTTATAAGGAATATTTTTTTTTTTAATTTAAAAATGCATAGTTTAAATTATATAAAGAAAAGAAAATTACGAAAATTGAGCGTCCCCCCCCCCCTTATCTCCAAAACTACTGGGTCTAAAAAACGGAATATATAGTTTTTAGTTTACAGGAAAACCTAAACGAAAAACCTGTCTTAAAGTTCTGACAGAAAAAATGGTGCGGTACTCAGCGAGTCGTACTCGCAACTTGGCCAATTAATTTTCGTGTATTTCGGGGGGGGGGGGGGGAAGTAACTAAGTAAATGTAAATAATGACTCACATCAGGTTTCCTAGAGACAGTGCACCGCAACAGACCACCAGGCAGCGGGTACAGAACTATGAGTACGTCACAAAACTGTGTCGGCAGAGTGTCGCGTTTGTAGGCGCGCCAATGTTCGCTCCACACTACGTGTACTTCGTCATTTCCAAGATGGCGGGTCTGAAATTAAAAAGAATTCCCGATTACTGAAGAAAAAATTGAGCGAGTCTTACAGTAGTCGTTATTGATATGTAAATGTAACATCTAATCTCGGTCACCTAATTTACATATAAATAAATAAAACCGTCGGGTCACTGACTGACTGACAATCAACGCACAGCCTCAATAACTAAAGATATAAATATGAAAATTGGAAGGTATATTCCTTGGTGGGTGCACTAAGAAAGGATTTATCGAAAATCAACCCCTAAGGGGGTGAAATGGAATGTAAACATTTCTATAAAATATTTTTTTTTAAATAAAATTAACATCAAATTAAACATTTTAGAAAATTAACCAAACAAAATCTAATTAACGAATGATAAATTGTATTTATTTGTATAGAAGGTTTAATTATATTGTAAATTACATCGTTTAGAAAATGATTCCTGCTAAAAAAATTGTCAAGTTGTCAAAAGCAGACAAGAAGAAAACTTGAAGAAGTTGGAAAGGTGATAAGAAAACTGTTGTTGCTAGAAGGTTTTACATTCCGCTCAGTACGAAAGTACGAAAAATAATTCTTATTACTTTCAATAATTCAATCCATTTTTTTTAATTCAAACCTTTTACTAATTTAAAACTCTATATAATTCAAATTATTTAGTAAGTCCCTCCAACTTCGAATTATCAAGAGGCAACTCTATAGGTCACTATTAAGTTTTTTGTTTATAGTTAATGTTTTGTGTTCTAATACTTTAGATTTTGACATGTGACGTCACAAAGCTTATGACCCCCCTACCCCTTGTCACACAATGTCACACTTTGTTGACCCCCTCCCTCCCCCTAGACCTGTGACGTAATTTATGGATGGCCCCTTAGCAGAACGAACGATTGACAGCTGTCTCCTCTCTCCCTCTTTTCAAATGTTATAAAAATGATGACCGTGGTGAAGGTCAAAAATATGGCAAATCTCAGTTAATCCTGGAAAGGTGTGTTTATTTATACAACATTTCCTTACCACACAATTGATAGTTTAAATTGGATTGAGCTATATTTTTATTATTTAGGGTTCTAAATAGCCGTAGTTTTCAAAACGAACATTACTTTTGCGTTTTAAAAACTATTGCTGTTTAGAACTCTTAATAATAACCAACGGCCCTTAACACGCTGCAGCACAAGGGCTAATTGTAGGCCGCACCGATAAATCATTTAAATATCCCGCGCTTCTCCCTATTACCTGTTACACACAATTTCCATCTGATTTCACGAAATTTGTCCAACCAAATGCCACATACCGCTATCTAAGAATAGTAGATTAGGTATTAAAGTTCAAAATATCTACTCACCTTGTTAAGTATATCGTCTGGCGGCATCCGTGTGGCGACATGGAACAACGCCTCCAACGTGAGAGTCGCTACGTACGGCGCACTGACCCCGCCGCCGCCACCGCCCCGCAACCCACCCGCGAAGCCTACGTGACTCTCTAATTCCACCTGATAAAAATTATTAGTTTTAGAATATCCCATGCGGTACTCGCCGATCGTCAACAGAGCAGCTTGCCGCGGAATCCAGATAAATCTACTACATGGATCAATCGGTGGGTCCAATAGGCCCGCGCTATCTTAACTTCCTAACTAAACGTAAAAAAAATCGACGATCCATTGCTCTGTTTTGATGTGACAGTGTGATTTATAATTATGTATTAGTTAGGACATAGTTTTCAGTAACATTTCTAATCACATTTAATCAGATGGATGCCACAAAAATAGAATAGGTTTCAGAATTTAATTTAAGATATCATTATTCCTTATTTCTAGAGAAGTTGACGGTATGTTGAGATTTATATACATTAGGACCTTACAACAATTTCAAAAGGTGCAAGGTACCTACCTAAACTAAATTGGTAAGTTTTGATATAGTTAGCCCATATTACCTATAAAGAATATCAATAGAGCTAGCATACGTACTTCCCACGCGAGGGCTGCAAGGAAAGCTTCGTAGGCAGGACTACCACAGCGGTTAGACAAAATCTCCTGTCTAGTCTCCTGCCCTTTGCCCACGTATATCACGGCCACTTTGTGTGTTTCTCTACATCTGGAAGAGAAAAATGTATTGAATTTTGTATTATTATTTTCGAAAAATAATTCGAACCGGAACCATTTGACATAAACTTTTGACGCTACTGATTATTTCCGACCGCATAGATAGATCACTCCTTATGTCCCGATATATGGGACATATCTTCATAAAATAAACCTGTAGGTACCTTTGCGCGTCCAAATTTCTTAGTTCTCTGAGTAGTCTGTCAGAACGCTTCAATAGTTGTACGTGGGTGCGGCGAGCGGGCGCCAACACGCCCAGTTGCGCTAAAAACAAGCGACACTGCTCGAACGGTGCAGACGCAACAATGGTGGTCGTCTCTCTGACATCAAGGTCCTCTTCTCTGTAAAATTAATTAAAAAAATTATTTAAACTTCTAATGGCTCTGTAGCTGTGAGACCGATAAATATATTTTTAAATAAATTTTTTATTAACCCAAAATTAGCAAAAAAAAAAACATGGGGCACAATCTCGCAACCGTAGACGTAGAACGAATAATATTTACGTAAAATTTTTGTTTTTGATACTACTATATGGTCAGAATCCACAACTCTAAAAAAGCGCCAGATTAGACGGTAGGCTTAATAATTTCGCGCTAAAGGTGCGAACGAAAAATTGGCAACCTTGCAGGGAGCTGTACTAGTTGTTTTCATTGAACGCTAAACTTAAATTTTTAAGTATCTTAAAAAATGCGACGCTCGTTGGGGAGTATTCCCTTTTGCTCTGAGTCGTTGGATTGTTATGTATTTACATTTCTGTAAACTAGTTGGCTCGTGCGATTAATTAGCTTTTTACAATACGACGCGCGATGACCTTTATATATGCTGACCATAGTTTAACTTAAAGACGTTTCACGTCAAAAACACCCTTGAGAAATAATATATATAGAGAAAATTGAAACTTGCCTGTGCACGGTAGCTCTATACAGCCGTTCGTTGTTGCGATGAGCGACCAGCGCAGCTATCAGTTCGTCCTCTGCCCCGGTCGGTAGTGGAGAAGGTCCCGCTTCGTCCAAACGACGACCGCACGACACCTCGGGCGAAGTGTGACCAATGTATGCGAGAACCTAGAGTAAATAAAACAATGTAGTGTAGAGAATATTATAAATTTTTGTTTTTGAAATAATAGGTTTTCAATTTCAAAATATCTTACTGAATAAATGCGAAAGTGTGTTTGTTTCTCTTTCTTTCACGTCAAAACAGAGCAATGGATCGACGTGATTTTTTATTTGAGACCCGGAATGTGACATAGGCTACTTTTTATTCAGGTAAAATAACTCGTTCCCCGGGAAAATGGAATTTTTGATAAACAACTTTTCTACCCGTGCGAAACCAGATGTAAATAATCGGCATATACATGCATATTATATTGCTATCCAAACTTTAAATTAGTAGAATTGGCCAACGCGTTTGAAATTTCTATATTCCGACATTCCATATAAACTTACGTGATCCAATTGATGTTTGTCGGGCGTAGAATTTTTGTAATCGGGCAACAGATCTGGCGGGTGCGGCGGCGGTAATGAAGAGAGCGTGTTCTCTCTGGGACTCTCCTCACTATAGCAAAGGTTAGAATAGTTAGGTTGTAAAATTGAGACTAATTTAATAAAGTATATTAAAAAATAATTGTTCGACTAGCTAAAAATAACACCTACAATACAACTAAAAAAAAACTTTTGTATTCGACGCTGACCTACACTAAAGATTATTATAGTATTAAAAGTGACTGATATGTGGCGTGCGGCGGTTAAATTTTGAGGTTACGTTAACTGAAATGTAAAATGTGATGTTATATTATCTTATATAAACGTCATATACATATATAGTAATTTTATTTCAATAATACTTCACAAACAAATATCACAAGGCAACAAGTAGCGTCGCGGAAACCGGTCATTTATGTCTTGCTTTATCTCTAGGGAACTTTATATCTATCCCTTTCTAACTGAGATTCAGTCTTCGATTCAGTCATCTCAGTCTTCTTGGTCAAGCTCGCGGGGCATGGCAAATCTAGGTTATATGCAGCGCACGTCTATGTCATATATTCTTATGTACCTTTCAGGCAGAACGAGTGGATGTAAAACTTCAGAAGTAGCGACAGTCGGGTCGTAATACAGCGCAGACGCGTCCCAGCACGCCTTGCCAGCGATGTCGCGCAATATCACCCGCACTTGTCTGTCTGATGTGGCTAAACCTGTCAAGAGATAGGTAGATAGATTAACATTTTATTATTTCAAATTAAATATTTTCAAACTTGACTGATTTTTTGGTTTAGTTAACCATAATAGAAATCACCCCCTAACCTAATTAAGCAGCACTTTTATAATAATACTAGCGACTCACCCGGCCTTCGTACGGGTATACACATTTTTTTTATAAAACAATCCTATTTGAATTTTCCCGAGGGAATGAAATATTTTCCCGGGATAAAAAGTAGCCTATGTCTCTCTCAGGCCCTCAACTATCATTGTGCAAAAAATCTTGTCGATCCGTAATCTGTGTTTTGACATAATTTATAATATTTGTTAGGATTAGGATTTGTATATCTATATATATAAAAGAAAGTCGTGTTAGTTACACCATTTATAACTAAAGAACGGCTGTACCGATTTGGCTGAAAATTGGTGGGGAGGTAGCTTAGAGCCAGAAGACGGACATAGGATAGTAGCGGTAGTGGTAGGAGTTGGAGTAGGGGTAGTGGTAGTGGTTGGAGTAGGGGTAGGGGTAGTGGTAGGACTAGAGATAGGTGTAGTGGTAGTGGTAGGAGTAGGGGTAGTTGTAGTGATAGTGGTAGGGTAGCGGTAGTGGTAGGGGTTGGAGTAGGGGTAGGGGTAGTGGTAGTTGTTTTCCACGGACGAAGGAAAGTAAATAGCAGGCAAGCCAACGTTTGGGCAGGACCTCTGCCGGGCTCGCTAGTATTTAATAAAACCAACGTACCAGGCGTAATACCTCCACCGGGCATATCAAGGGCCGGCAGTTCCACGAGCGACGCTAACGTTGTGGAGCTAAGTCTCAGCAGTTGCAGATGACGGGCAGACAACACTGGCGCGGCCAGTTCCCCTCCAAGAGGTAAAGCGCCGTCGTGCTGTTCGCTGACCAAAGAGGACAACTGACAACTGCTCCATAATGGCCAATGACCAAGGAATAGCACCAGTTGGTTGCAAATCTGTTGGAGAAATAACATATACAGAAATGGTAATACCTCTCTGACCTCTCGCTTCCTCTGCGAAAACTCACCAGTAGTGAAATTTGACTCATTTCATCTCTAAAGCATTGCTATAAGTAAGTCACTTTAAATAAACCTACGATGTTCTCATTCTACCTTGGGTACTAGAGACATTTTTTCTAAAACAATTTCTTTTTTACTAAAGTTTATTACTTACTGTTTGAGCCCATAATTTGATATCGAGTGTGGACGTAGGCGCAGTCTTAGGTCCCAAGTTATCAAAATGTATGTTAGGATCAAAGTCTTCGTCCACGGGCATGGTTAGACCTGCGATATCTCCGCCGCCTCCACCTTTCATTACGGCGTACAATACCTGAAAATTTATAAGGTATTTAAATCGCCTGCATATTGAAAACCTAAAACAGCTACTGTGATATCTTTGGTTCAAACACATCTTCCTGAATTAATAGGAAAATTCCCAGTAGTCAGTTCTACGTCATCGTCATGAAAATTTACTTTATTACGTAACAATAACATCAATCTTAAAGGCGAGGCGCAAAAGGATGTGGCAAAATTCTTTGATTTTCTTTACAATCATATATGATGTAAACATACCTCCATGCCTGTTGAGCATGAGGGTAGGCAGAGAGCATGAAGTACCACTTATCACGATCCTTACATAATTATAAGCTGTACCATATACATTTAACCAGTTAAGCAAATAAAACATGGTAGTTTTAAATTGTATAGAACGCCTATGGCCTTTAATCAGATTTATTTACACAAAGTTATTATGAATCCTAATTTTACGTAAAGCTATGTTCACGCATGTCCACCATTGGGGTAGGCAGATATGAAACGCACGATTTTTATATAATCTTTCATACTTTTCAAACATTTTTTATTACAGGGTGTACCTTGTGTCCAATTTAATCCGCCTCTGACTAAAAACCTATACTAAAGGTAAGGAAAAAGCAAAAATAAAAATGGAAAGCACAACTAGCTGCACGTAACTGCATCTCTTTATTCTAAAAGTAACTTGATCTGAAAGTATTTTTTCTAAACGAGTTAGCAAGAATGTTTACAAGGTGCTCTTGCATTTTTTTATAACTTTCTAAAAAAAACAATTTAAACACAATATTTAAGCACACATGGTTCAAAATTGAACAATGAAAATGATTGCATAATAGTTAGCAGTTATACCGCGCCCATGCTGTCTATTAGCACCGAATTACGATCGTCGAGTCGGCGCGAAACAGCGTTTTGACACCAATTAGATAGATACATTTAAAAACTGCAAACACCCGCTAGGATTTGCATAGTCCACTCGAACGTCTCCAGCGACAGTCGAAAAAATATTCTAACATTCAAGATGCACAAATACGTAAGTTTTAAATTACTTACCTATTAAAAAAACAGTAGGTATACAAACCCGCAAATACTTTTCAAAATGACGCTATAATATGTATTATTTATTAAAATGTAATAAGTGTAAAACCTTAGCTGGCTAGTAATATGAAAAATCGTAAGGAGCAACACGGAAATTAAATAAGCACAATTTAAATAGCTTTTAGGGTTCCTTATAGGATCACTCTTGTATCTGTCTCTCTGTCCGTCTGTCACAGCTTATTTTCTCCGAATCTACTGGATGAAAACAGTTGAAACTTGGTACATTTAAATATAGAGTTTGATGACCCAATCACGGAGACGTATAGTGTAAATAATCGAATTTCGATTTTGGGGGTTAATTTATTGGAGATTTTTAAATGCAAGGGCTTGCTACAAATATATATTATTTATAATTTAAAAATGCGTAGTTCAATTTATATAAAAGAAAATATACAAAAATTTACCCCCTCCCCCCCCTATCTCCGTCTAAAATTTTGGTAAAAATAGGAGATATAGGTAGAGCCTTTCTTATAGTTTACAAAAATAAGTTCTGACCGAAAAAATGTTACAGAACCCTAAGCGCGCGATTCATACTCGCAACTTGGCCAATTATTTTAAACTACAATCCATATTTTTTACTAATCGGATAGTTAAAATTTATCAATACAGACATATTACATCACATACATGAACCATTGGCATAATTTTTTGCTTCATTCGTTTAATTTGTTTCATATTACTAAGAATCACAATTTCTCTTAATTCAGGTATTGGCTACCCTCGCGCTCGCCGCACTAACACTAGCGGTCCCGCAGCAATACGGACAACAGCAACAACAACAAGAACCTGTGCAAATCTTGAAACAAGAATCGGACGTCGGAGTCGACGGCTATCATTTCACGTGAGTATTTTCAAGGCGTTGTCAATAAACGGTTGAACTAATTTGGACGAATTAAAATAGGTGACGGGAGAAGGTATTGAAATACAGCCACAGGGGAATACTTCGGTCCATTACCACGCGGGTCAAACCTCGGACAAAAGCAAGTCCAAAAGAAATTTTAGAATATTACTAGCGGACCCGGCAGACGTCCTGCCCAAACGTTGACTTGCCCGCACTACCCCTACTCTTACCCTACCCCTACTCTTACCCTACCCCTACCCTTATCACTTGGGGGTATGAAAAATAGATTACGACTGATCGTGGACCCTACCGAATATACACAAAAAAAATCATAAAAATCGGTCAAGCCGTTTCGGAGGAGTAGGCAATTAACTTGTGACACGGCAATTTTATATATTAGATAATGGTCATCTTATTTTATCTATTTGAAATATGTCTTATGTGAGTACAAACAAAACACATCTTCAGGGTCTTTATACCTTGCGGTGTGACCAGAGTCACGAGTAACAGTGTCCACTTTTTGCCAGTTGTCCATATTGAACAGAACAGGTAGGTGGCAAGGTGGCAAGCTGTTGCTGCCCTTAATGGACCTAAATGTGTCACTTCTTTAATAGACGTAAAGTATATTATCTTGAAAAGAAGTGCGGACGCCGGCTTTACGTGGCCTCCGAAGCACGAGTCTTAGTACTCTATGCATAAAACTGAAGAGGTTGAATTTGCTTATAATTATAGCCCGTTTATTGAGGTTATAATCATATACCTATCTAAAATTTCCACGGGCGGATAACTAGAGTATTTTAATACTAAAAAAATCTTTTCAAATATCAGATTCGAGACCAGCGACGGCACGTCACGCCAGGAGCAGGGCACTCTTAAACAAATCAGCGAAGACGTTAAAGCTCTCGAGGTTACCGGCAGCTACAAATACACAGCCCCCGACGGCGTGGTATACTCAGTGACATTCACTGCGGACGAACACGGCTTCCAACCCTCGGAGCACGTCGAGCATCCTGGACAAGACTCTCAGCAATACCAGTAAAATAATTACAGCTTGTCTAAATGTCTGTTTCACATTGTAGGGGAATACTGAAATAAGTTATAAAAAGTCATTGGAGTTAGGATTTTTTAATACAAAATAATGCAAGTTTGCACTAAAGCTGGCATCCATTCAGTATATAATACTCCTATGGACGCGAAAATATTCTAACCAAGGAATATACTGTGTTTTAAAGACATACCGTTCGCCCCGCAAACTCATACTTCATATATCTTACTTACTCCGGAGACTGCTTACTTTAACTATACATTGTGAAACAGGCCCTAGGTAAACACCATAAGGTAAATCTAACCTGCACCACTTTTTCGTGAAAAAGAGTTAAGACTATTTATGAAAACGCGTCATATTTCACTGCTGGTGTCATTACCTAATGTGTTAACGAGTTAACTTTTCTGTGTACAGTTGTTGCAATGAAAGTGTTTGAGTTTTGGTTGTATTTTGTTGACTGATACCAATATTTTTAATATAAGATTCAATTCAAGCGTTTTAAACTTTAGTAAAAGCGATCCAAAATGTATATTCCAACAAAAAAAATCAACTCATAACATTTATTTCATTGAATTTTCAACCAATCAATATTCATGTACTTTTTACTAGTGACAACTGTAACTAAAATCTGTGATTGATTTTATACTCATTTTTTTATTTTGAAATACAATTTCGTTTTTATTTTCATTTTATTTTCTTTTTATACCCTACAGAGTCGAATTTCCACTTTCAACTATACCTTATTAACCTCAAAAAATATTTATAGGTTTATTTGTATATATAGCATAGTAGGTGTATTTAATTGTATTTTTCTAATAAGTATATTAAATTCGGCCTCAGACTTTCGGTATATAAAGTTACACATCCTACTATGCTATATATACAAATAAACCTATATTTTTTTTATAAGACCGCTGCCGTCTGGGAAAGTGGCCATAAGGCTGGCTGCGTTGCCACGTTTGATGGCGATACTTATTCTTTGAGGCCGAATTGTTTTTTTTTTCATTTCTAATATTCACATACCACAAATCATACATGTGGAGATGAAGCCAAGAAAAAAAACCTTCCCGCGGCTCATGACTGTTGTACTCTGTGGCTGTATTTCTCTTCTAAATTTAAGCTGTTCAGTCATTTTTTGGGACAAAAAGTAATTTATATTCACTGCTGCAACAACCTATGCTGTCTTCCCTGTAATTGAAAAACTTAACTATCTTACCTTAAATATAATAAGTAAAAGCGACTGGTTTCCATCCATCTCGTTCATTAAGTAAGTAGGTCCACACCGTACTGCAAACTCAGCTAGGCAGAACAACAAAGAGCACGCCAACGGTTTGACGGCGTCACGGAAACTGTTACCCGCCAGTTGTGCGAGGCAGGCGCAAATCCATTTTATTATTTTACCTGGGCAAATTTCCAAAAACTTTAAAAACAACTCGCGTTCCGATTTTGCCCGTATATAATAAACGATTATTTATCAACTGTGTGTCCTATATATGTATAACTTGCTACCACTTAGATAAATAAATGAAGACAATTAATGTACTATCAAGTGCAAGATTGGAAGGACACCTAAAAGGCTATATTCGCTTGTACATTAAACTTTTCACTTTGTTTCCTTTCTAATTCCATCACATAAAAGCACAATGACACCCAAATTGTTAACCATAACCAATCATATCAAATCTCAATTAACTTCCATTGTCATATTTTGGAACTGACGGTTCATATTTGGAACGTCATAACTTGATAATTCAATTACGCAAAATTAACCTTAACACTACCTACCGATCACTTCTCTTCACAAGTAACAATTTATTGAAACTTGACATTGGGCATTGGCAAATCATCATATTGATAAATCGGTAACAAAATATAATAACAACATATAAAAAGTGTTTTAATTACCACAAAATTATAAACAACTTACCAGCAAGGCCTGGATACAGTTCAACTATTCGATCCGTGTAGTCAGCTAATACGAGGATACAATCACTCACTACTTTGGCTATACTTTTGTTTTTCATCTGTAATAAAAATACGAGTTTTTATTCTCTATTCGAAATTGCTTTAGCTACCGTAAAAATGATTTGAGTCCGTTTGAACATAGGCTCATTTACATCCCGGAAATCTTTCGGGATAAATGTTTATGTCACATTTCAAAAATGTCCACGGGCGAAGCCGGGGCGGGTCGATAATAATAAAATAAAAGCTCACCATAAGCATCTGCAGAAGACACGTAAGGTAGGAGGGGAGTCGTGGGCAGTGGGACCTTGTAGCGAGCACGTGCGCTACGTGGGCGGTCAGTGCGCATGCGCCAGCGCACCGCGCCGATGCCGCCCCCTCGCGGCGACACACGCGAACTACTATGTTTAACACGTGTTCCTGTAGGGTTTTAACTAAAAGTTATTGAAAGTTTAATAAAAATATGTACAATCAGGAGCAGCATTGGTATAAGACCCCGTAAAGGCTATATTCGTAAATATATCAACCAAACAGATCAAATCACAACTGACATAGTTTTAATTTTCGTTTTCATGTCAATGTTTAAAAAGTGTCAAGCGATTTTTTTTCTAGTGGTCCTTGCAATTCTGATCCTGATAGTACATATCAGTGTGTTAAATAATTTATTCTTTATATTTAGAAAAGAATAATACAATATTATATTACTTATTTAATTGTAACAGAGTTAGATATTCTTTTATACTTTCTAACAAATTTGTCATTCAGATAAAGGCCGTAAAAGTACTGCGTAATCTAATTTAATCTGGCCTGTGAACTCTGGAATCGGCTTTGTGACGTTTACCTTTAAATCAGGACAAGAGACTGTGTTGTACTGATGAGGGCTCGGCTGCAACATCGGTGCGTCCATCAACCCGTCCGGCAAGGAAAGTAACGATCCGAGGAATGTCACTGCGGCTGTGCGTGGACACTGAAAATATTATTAAAAGTGATAACAATATAAAAAAAAACCTTAAATCTAATCTAAACCTAAAACTTAAAGATAAAAAATTTGTCCCAAATCGCTGTCAGCTTTAAAGATATAATTATTAAAATAAACAATAATAGATATTATTGAATAGAGAAATATATGATGTATTGTGTAATATTTTATTATTAATTTTGTAAACCAGGATTCTAATTTGTATCTAGTTTGATCCCACGCTATTGGAATTAATATTATAAAACAAAGTCCCCCGTCTCGTATGTATGTCTCTGCCTGATTCATTCCGAAATTTTTCTTGATTAGAACTATTGGTTTACAAGTATTTAATCATGGCCTATCAAGTTTAGAAGCTGAGCATTAACAGTATAGTGAATTAAGCTGGTGGAAAAGTTAGCGCCAATGCACTTTCATGGCGTATGCTATCTAATCCGACAGAGATATAACAAAATTATATAGAAAATAATTGTGTAGAATAAAATTAATTATCTACAAAAAAGTCCGCGGCAGCATATATTTATCTTGTGTGGTAGATAAGTAGTCATATGTGTATTTATATTTTAAAATATGTATTGTGTAGGTATTTAAATAAATGTACCAGCACGAACCCGGTTGGGGGCTCTAGTAAAAATCTATACTATTATATAAAGCTGAAAAGTTTGTTTGTATGTACATTTATACGTAAACACAGGAACGACCAGTTCAATTTAAAGAAATATTTTTGAGTTAAATAGCCCGTTTATATGCTATATACTATCACCAGATACTAAAAGACCGGAACAGTAACAGTAAAATAAAACTAACCGAAGGTCCCATATCCGAGGAGTTGAGCACAACAGTGGAGGCGTGCACGAAGTCCAGAAGTAACAGCGAGTGACCGTCCAGAGCGCGTGAGAGATACCGCGGTGCCGCGTGTTCTACTAATACGTCCATTACTGAACGATCTTCGCCTGTCAAACCTAAACAAACATAAACAATTAATATTAAACACATCTTCACGGACTTTTTACCTTCCGGTGTGGCCAGAGACGCGTCCAGAGACATAACAGTGTCCACAGTTGTCCATATTAAACAGAACAGTTGGCAAGCCTGTTGGTGCACTGAATGGATAAATAAATAAATGTGTCTTGTTTTATTTTTAGAAGAAGTGTTTCATCGTTTTCGCCTGTTCGAGTCGAATGAACGTTAGCGCCGTTCTTAATTATGCTAACCCCAGTGCATCCAGACAATATGATAGCTATTGACTTTAGTTAGTCTTTGTATTCCTAGTTCACAGCTTGGAAGTCACTGATTACAACACCCTTGATTATATTTATGTAATCCTGTAATACGAGTATATTATGCAATTTCATACATACATATTTTTTTGTTCACGGGTTATCTTATGGTTCCCGAAACCGTGTTATCGGTCCCAGGGTATCCAGCTTTAGACAGTCTTCCTCTTTTAGCCGATGGTATTTGTGAGGCTATACCTAATGAGTGGCCAGTACTGTTGAAGTATATTTAGATGGAAAAGCCTCAAAGTGTGGTTTGTCAGATTATGTACTATTTTTAATTAATTGTAAGGTACCCTATGTGATAATGCATCTTTTATGCCAGAATAAATAATATGGCCGTAATAATGTACTTTAAAATGACTCACCATGGTGCAAAGCTCGCTGGTACAAATTTAAATGAGCTAAATGCAATTTGTTGTTGCAGCTGGACGGAGCGCCGGGGCCTTGCGCCTGCGTCGATTCACATAGCAACCGCAGTGCAAGCAACTTGCCCGATCTAGAAAAATAATAACCATACTAATATTATAAATGCGAAAGAAACTCTGTTTGTCTGTTCCGCTTTCACGGCTAAAGCACTGAACCAATTTCGATGAAATTTGATACGCAGTAAACTTGAACCCTAAGGAAGGACATAGGCAACTTTTTTTTAATCCACCCCCTAAAGAGGTTTCATAGGGAATGAAAGTTAATATGGGCTCCACGGGCGAATGTTTGAATAAATATAAAATCAAAGGTCCACTTGAATTCTTTATAGAGTAGGGTCTTACCTATGAGACGGTGGCAAGGCCTCGGCTTCCAAACACCATCCAGCGACCAGATTGAAAGGCACATGGATTTCTGTATTTCCATTTAGAGTTTGGTTTGCACTTATCTGGAAATTATAAGTAAACAGTTTTAAAAAACTCGGCAACTTTAAATACGTAAACTCGCAATTTTGTTAAAAACCTAAGTAAAATGAAATATTTTCTCATACATTTTCGAAGAAGTTTCTATTGTTGTTCAACAAATTTAAGATATATGAACGCATTAATTACAGTTATTATAAAATTGTTGCAAATAAAATAAACATTTCATTATTTTCAATGACATTTTATTTCAAATTACCCTACTAAAGCATTTAATGACAATTTAACTGATAAAATGACTTATAGACTTATAGTCTTTTTATAGTAAGAAGATATGAAAGCCAGATATCAAATAGATGTAAAACAGAATAAATTAGATTTGATTGTTTCTCAGAACTAATTTTAAAGAAAATCTATATTTATTTTTATTTTATCAGTTAAACTGTCATATTATAATGAAAGTTTGTAAAATATCTACACAAGTTTTTTTTTAAAGATCCTAGAGTAGTACCTCTTTGCAATGTTTGCGTAGTTGCTTCAACAACCTTCTTTTTCCTGCCCTTCTTTCGCATTGGCAATCTTTAAAAATCTTTTTATTTAGCAGCAAAACACACAAACCTATCAATACCATATAATTATTAACACTTATTTCTATTTCTTTTTCCTGCTACAATCATATTAAATTCAGTATACTATTTCACTATAACACGAATAAGGTTTGAAGTATAAATAAAACATAGGCTGTTTAATATTTGAGTGTCACTCATCATCTGTCCAAGTTATCATGATAAGTAACTCACATATTTTTTTATGTTTAAGATAAAAATTAGCAGATGCCCACTACAAGGTATTAAATGACACAAATGTAGAGCGAGGATTGCTATTTAGTTACCGACAAACATGTTTATTATATTTATATACACTACAGTGTAGAATGTAGAGAAACAAACAACTACACGTGACGTTTATTTATTTAAAACTTAACATTAATTCCCGACTTTGGACGGTTTTTTTTTATTTTAGAAGCTTTTAGGATATTGAGATTAGAAATTATTATTATTTAGAAAGGGCAGATTGTAAATATAAATAACTTTATGTTTGCTGAAAATTTCATATTAATTTAGCCGTATCGGGGCTTATTCTGGACAAATATGCTCAAGTTCGTCTTCTAGTTTTACTTGTGTCTTAAAGAAACTTTGTTCTATATCTTTACTATAAGATAAAGAAGTGTCTGAATTCGTAAATTTTGTACGAAAACTAGCATTTTTAGGGTTTTGCACCCCCTAAGGAAAAAAACTGAAACCTTAAAAAACATTTGTGTCTTGCTGTCTGTCACAGTTGATTTGCTCAGAATTAAAGAGGGACAATATGTTGCCCGATTTTTTTTTCAATTATAAATGTACCTAACGTCTTATAAGAAGTTGACAAGAAAATTAAAATCTCATAGATTTTTTTATACTTCATAAAAATATGGTGTTTTTTGTATTTAATTTAAAGGAGCCGAAATCGCACTTGATTAATATATTTTAAAATAGAGACAAATTGATACCGCTGGTATATGCTGCAAGCACATGTCCATATATTCAATATCACAGCTATCAGGACATAGGTTCGGACACATGCCAAGCCCTATGTACTCTAACTTCAACATTTTGTCACAAAAACTCACAAAACAAAATACTGCACTGAACGTTTCTTCGATCAAAGATCACTGATTCCACATTTTCATGGTACATTTAGCAAAGAAGTTGTGTTACTTGTGTTGGTATTTGGCTAAAAACCTTCTAAATGATGCAATTAACATCTACATAATTTGACTTGACGCCCATTGAATTTTCGATTCCTAATTAATTTAGTATTGAGTGTATGATTACGAAGTGATTTAGAGAGCAAAAACAATAACATTGGGATAAAAATAGATTTTAATTTTGTTACCGTTACTATTTATTTGCTCTGAAAAGTTACATGTGCGCAAGTTCAAGTGATATTAAACAGATGGCGTCTTTTACACAATTACATAAATTAGTCAATATTTTAAAAGAAACATGTAATTTTGATTTGTTTGATTATTTTTCGCAATTTGAGGGGATTTTGATGAAGTATTAATGGATATATGGAGTACCGACAAAAAAAAACCCTTGAGAAAAAATATATAGTGATAACACGTTGTTTCAGTCGGCTAGGTATCGCCGCTGTTATCCACGAGTTTTTTTTCAAATACCCATACTCAGTTATTTTCATAGAAATCGTCTGGATTTTTATTCTATTTTGATATTAAAACATTTTGAAAAGCAATTCACTAGTAAAATGAAAATTATAAATTAAAAAAAATATAAGTGGAACCCTCCCGAAAAAGCGACTAATTCTCAATATGCTAAATTGCTTTAAAATTGTCGTAATAAACAATGAAAGAGTACAACGCACGAGGTCAACGAGCGACGTTGAGAGACGTTCTCAGTGAGTAAGTGTTTTTTATAACGGTTTCGTTAATTATTTTGGTGTTGTTAATGGGATTGTATTAATATTTAGAGCTCACCTTAAGCAACGTCGAGTTCAGGTGTATAAGGTAGTTGTACAGGTGCGCGTGAGTTTGATGGTCCTTGAGATGGTTCGGGTCGCCAAGGGCCGCGAGCATCCGTCGCCACAGCACAGCCGCGACATCGGGCAACCAGCCGCGGGCAGAGCCTCCTAGCACGACGCCCACTCCGAGAGGCGCGCGACCTTCACCGCCGTCGCTAACTTCGTGTTCGGACCATTCTTAGGGCCAAAATTATACTTGTACCATAAGTTATTTATATAAAAAAATCCCGGAATAAAAAGTAGCCTCTCTTTGGTCCTCCAGCTATATCCGTGCAAAAAAATCACGTTGAACCGTTGCTCCGTGAAAGACCGACAGATAAACAAACAAACACAGAGGCAAATAGATTTCAATACGATTATTTGAGACCTAAATTATGTATTGGGTAATCTAATTAACTATCCTAAAAGGATTTTTCTTTTGTCGCTGGGTCTGCGCGGTGTTCCCTTCGTTTGTTGAGAGAATTTTTACTTACCTATCCAGTTTATAAAAAAACATTATTAACTTACCGACATTAGCGCCGTCCGATCCCAAATCTATTTGTAGTGGAGAATCTTTGATGGAGCTACTCTCCACACCACTAGACGGCGCGGGGGACGGCGACCTTGAACCTGAGTTAACAAATACTAAATATTAAAAGAACAAAACGTTAAATGGCTCATATTTTTTGTTCGAAACGTCCTCTTTTTCATCAATCAATCAATATTTTGATAAAATATAAATGTACAGATTTAAATGATTTTTTTTGGTGACAGAATTATCTCTTAGGATTTTCTCACAGATATTTTATGAAAATTAAATCAGCAATTTAGTAGAATGTTCACTTCGACAAAAAGGCAAACGTTAAAAACTCGGGTATTTATTTGTAAATTTTGAAGATATATCTCACCACTAGCAGAGTCTCTGTCTTCAGTCCTTGTGTGTGGATGCAATGAGTCAAGTGAATACCATCGTCGTGGTTTGTTGCAGTTCGTCGCTTCTTTGGTTTCTTCTGAAAATTTATTATAACGTTAAGTGTATGACATAGGGAAAATGGCGAACTTTTGATGAAGTCGTTTCGCTATAGTAATACTATTTGCTTCCAAAAAACATATAATATAGATCAAACTTTAAATTTTGTCAATTTACAAAATATAAAGAAAATTCCTAACCCTCCTTTTTGAGTCTTACAATCATTTTGTTTATGTCATTTTATCATGCGATTGACTCTATTTTAAAAAATATAAATGTAATAAAATAAGTAAATAAATAAATAAAACGACAGACAAAAGCTGGTATATAATTACCAGTCATCGATCGCGGAGGACAACTATTTTGTTTCACTAGGTGCGGGTCACTGCGACATCGGGTCAGGCTGCGGCGAGAGCTCGTCGATGTCTCTTTGCGTAAATGTGGTTCATGACCGGATTTTGGAGATTTCGCTAAAAAAACACAAATATATAATAGGTATTGTTTCATACATTTCTATAGAATACTGAGACGAGTGGCAAGTTACGTGTCATATTACTTTCCAGAACATGTGTCACATCATAGACTTGAAACCGGATGTCCCTGGTTCAATCTTCACTGCCAATAACTTAAACATTTGTGTGTGCTAGATTTAATTTAAAAATCACTCGCGAAACCGCTGGCAAAAAAACTAAGTGTTGTAAGTGTGTAATATATGAATCTTAGAGACTAAAAAAAGTTATAACAAGCGCCATGGCGTTCGTAATTTATATGAAGAACGCTCGATAGTTGATATAATCCGTTGCATATAAATTCATAGAAATTTAGCATTGTTATAACTACAAGTCAGTACCTGGAGTCCGAGAATCGACATGTTGCGTGGGCTGCGCAGGCGGCGGCGGTCTCGGCACCGGTTGGGGCGCGGGCGTCAGTCTTCTCGTACCTCTACCGGCCGAACCAGCCCCGCTCGTCGCCGACACACACTCGGAAAGATCGAGCGAGTAAACGTGCCGCGCAAGAACGCGTGTCAAAGTTTCCATGGTTTTCTGCACAAAAAAAAAACAAGTCTTATAGTAGTCGCCAATTATGTGTAACATCTACAAAACCTAGAAAATTCGACTATTCAAATAATTGTAATCATTTCAATATTCGAATTTGAATTTCTTTACTTCCGGTTACACCCTCCGTTCCATTTTACGAAATTACTCCCTATAAATTCATGCTACATAGCGAGAGCTAGGATATTAGGTACACACAAAAGCAAATTAAAACAAGACCAAAAGATAAGATTATATTTAATTTTTCATTAAAAATCAATTCCTTCGTCGCGTCCAGTTCGGTTTTTTTTTGCAAATTAGTCATTGATTGATATAATTGGCCTACAATTATTAGATACTAGCATTACCAGCGACTTCGCACGCGTTGTATTAGGAATACAACCCCCTTAGGGTAGGAGGGTAGGTTAGCGTGATGTTAAATAGCCTATAAACCTTCCTCAAGAATTGGGATATAAAATGCAAAAAGAGATTAGCGCCTTCAAACAAACAAACTCTTTAGCTCATTATTAGTATAGATTTACAATAAACAAAAACTTACCGCCCACTCCTTAATTAGATCTTCCCAGTGCGTAAGACGCGTAAGTAACTCCATGAAGTTTTGCCACAGTTCAGGCTTGACGGATACGTTAAGATTCGCTTTGATCCAGGTCACAATCAATGTTTGAAATAACGCTGGCGCTAGGGAACCACCTGTAAAATATCTACAGGTTAAAAACGAAAGCAATAGATACATCTTCTTATAGCGTATGCTGAAACGACGGAACACCTAAGAGGTAGGCAGGCATTTCTTATCTCGATTGCTTTTTTATAACAATATATATAGACAATTTGCACCATTTAACTTTAAATTCAAATGATCTGTCAATCTCAAGTGTTTAGTACATAATGGACAACATTTCATTTTTCGTAAGGTACCAAAATTCGAAAACCGTTTGGAGATTACATGCTAGAAAGCTTATTTTTCATTTTTTTTATTTTTTGTATCCTTTAATTTTCGAGTTATTTTAAAAATACTGAAATATTGAAAAATAAGGATTAATAGGTGCCCTAATCTGTGCTAACCCTCTAATTTAAAAATACTAATGTCTGTTGGCAGAGTTGTTAGTTATTGAACTCAGGTGTTACCTTCTATTAATTTTACCCATTTTTATTCCATTTGAAGCTAAATTAATAATTATTCTTTAAATATAATTATAAAAATACTTCTTTTATATAATATTTTTTGGAAGTTTTGCTAGTTTCGAATCGGCTATCACAGGAAATATATTTACGAGTGAAACCGCGGACAAAAGCTAGTATTATTATATACATTATGAATAATGTTGTGGGCGATTTGAGTTTCGGCTACGGCAACACCTATTTGGAACACGGTATATTATACTCTTTGCATTTCTATAACGTATACTCTGTGGCTTGACTGACACTATCAGTCACTTTCTTTGGGTGACAGTTTATATTTCTTAATTTTAGTCCTAGCTAAGGTTTTTAGTTTATAAGTCCTCAGAATTTATAAAAAAATCATAATTAAATTAAAAATATAAAAACTCCACCTAAAATAAAATATAAAAATACGTGTAACTTATTTTTTAATATATTTTTAATTAAAGTAATAAAAATGGGTGATTAAAAAAATGAAATGTTGTCCATTGAGAAATTATCAAATAAGAAGCCACGAAAAATGGCAGGAGTGGGCGGGGCTTAGGAGACGGCCTGATAGAAATCAATCAGTTGCAGCCAAGACTCCAAAAGCCTACGGACGTTTCCGAAATATGTGAGAAAATACCTGCCTGATTGAATGCCAGTATTATAAATGAACAAGTGAGTCGAAGACTGAACATAAAGTTATTTTTTATTGGAAATTCTTTCTCTTTCTTCCGTCTGTACGATTCGCAAAATAAATTAAAATAAGCCAAATCAATTACCAAGAGATTCTTGTTTCCTCTTCGGAGGCACTTTCGTGAGAACCAGTGATGTTATTTGCAGCAAAACGAGAAGCAGCTGTTCCCTAAAATATATAAAACGAAATTAGTAATATATATAAATCTATACTTCTATATAAAATAATGGGGGAGGACTCGATATGAAGGCGGGGCGGGTCACAACACAAGTATTAAATAAATATTATTGGTACATTTATATGCCACTTTTCTTTTGGATAGCGTTTTGTTACAGATTTTTTTGTGTTCAGATTAGTATCGGGAATCAAACTAAGGTAAAGTGTATTTTTTTAATTGTCTTATTTAGTAAACAAACTTTGCATGTCTTTTTATTGTAAAATGTTTAAATAAGAGTTTTAAAAATATTATTATTAGTTCTGAAAATGTAAAATAGGTTAAAAATTTCTATTATTATATAAAATTGTTAATATAGGTAACGTCTTTTAAGAATTTTAAATGACAACTTATTTAAAAAATATATTTAAAATTTGTTTAACAAATAAGACAAGTCGATAAAATACACTTTAGGTCCTCAGAGCCAAAATACAATTAGGCGATGAATCAATATCTTACCAGGAATTAGCGTTCATTGCCACATGCATGACCATATATCTGTAAATGTTTAAAACTCTCTTGCATGTGTCAGTTTGTTCTTCTAGAAGTTGTTGTTGGCCCAGCCCGCCAGGTGGCGCGACAGGCGATGGCGTCGCCAAAAACACGTTTGCTGCTTGAGTCATAAATACTTGTAGTATATTCTGAAAAAATACGGGTTAACACATAAAAAGTAATTTCGTTGCAAAACAGATTGCATATCTTTTATTAGAATCGGTCCTGATTTGTGAGATTGTTAACAGCGTTTAAAAATGGGTATAGGAGCCCACAAATATTACTTAGAATTTTGGATATCATTTGAGGTGAGGTAGGGGACGTACAATCGTACAAATGGGAATGGCGTCAGTCAGCTGTCGCCAGCTTGGGCCCCTGGTGGGGTTAATTGCGCACTTTTCTTTTTATTTATTTGCCGGGATTTTACTAATTTTATTTTGATTTCAAAATACCGCAGTGGAGCTTTTGTTGTCTGAGCACTTTTGCTAGCACACAGCTGAAGAAATTTAATGAACGGAACAAATAATACCTGCAATCCAGCACGCACCATAATATTGTCTTTACTAATAGCACCTAAGTAAGAGTCATTTCTCAAACGTCGCGGCGGCACAGGAGGATCTCCACCACCAGAATTGGCATTATACTGCGCCAATTGTTGCTCGTACGTGTTTTCTAACAAAAATGGTGGAATATCTGTCACCTGAAATAAAATATATATTGTGTAATTTTGACACATCTTGATTGCAATTTGATATTCAAGTCTTCTTTATATTTCTATCATACATATATACATACAAGTGAATCCGTCGTATCGACAAAGTTAATTTTTTTTATAGGAAAACTTGTTGATATAACAGGATCAATGTGTGTGGATTTGTAGACGTGCTGTATTTACGAGACCTGGTAAACGTAGGGCTAAACGAGGAAGACTTATTTATTTATTTCCGCTGGGACAGGAATGCGATGATAAAAAAATTTAGGAAATAGTATTTCAAAACAAGTACATACATTCATTTGAATCCAGTCTTTATACAGTGCAATAACGCGTCGTATGACAGCGGCATGCGCGAACGGCAGGAGGAAAGCTTGCCGCAATATTTCTATAGTGAAATCGACATGCTCCCGCGACGAACAACATAATACATCTCGCACCACTTGGTCAGAGCTCAACTCTTCTAATACACCTACAGACATTGCTGGAAATAAAGATTTTTTTTATTGTTGTAAAATTACTTATATATGCGTTCGGTGGGTAAAGTAAAAGTTAAGGTATGCTGAATCCAAAACCGTTTCGAGATATTGGTTTAATAAACCGTATTTTTCAATTTATAACTATTAAAATCGTGATAATGATTTTTTCAAAAACAAATAATTTAACCTACATTTCACCTATGAATGACGTCATTATATCGGCTAAATAAAAGCAAAATATTTACTTGTCAACCAATGTTACCCTGTTACTAGATATACTACTATTTCAGTAGTTTTATAACTAATCTAGTTTATTATTTAGGAAGAATGTTTAAGCATTTTTTATGGTGGGATATTCTTTGACCTTTGTATATATTTTGTATCACAACAACTATGCAGACTACGGTATAAAAGCCATAAAGATGTGTTTCTTCGTTGTTGTTTTAATATGTTTTATGTAGAAGTGGTAGGTTTTGGTACATTTTGTAGGATTTAGAGATGGCAACACTATTGTTTGTTAAATATCAAAGTCAAAGAACACAGATGTTCTTTTTTCTGTACCAACATATCAAAGGTATTGAAGAATTCAGCCGACAAAATGACGTCATCAGTGCCAAAACTTTGATAATTTATTATAAAAAAAACTACTGTATAGAAATAAAAAATATTCATAAAAATATAAAAATCGTACCTTAGCTTTTACTTTACATACCGAATTGTCATGTCATTACTTAAATCTGTTTTCATAAATAGCCATTCAAATAACTCAAACTGCTGAAAAGTCACTATTTAAATGATTCGGAGTCTAGAACATACTTTTGCACATCCCTTTTTCCACGTAATTGGCCATGCTAACTTTTTGAACAGGAACGAAGATATCGAAACCTTTTCGAGATATAAGCTTTCAGTACAATTTCTATTTATCAGATTTTAAATTAAGTCTATACTTTTTAAGATATTCAATAAAAAACAATAACTTTCATTTGACCGATATATGACGTCATCATAAGCAGTATGAAAAAGAAATACCTTTACCTACAAAAAAGGGTAATCGTCAATCTTTGAGTGACGTCTTTATAAATTTATATTTTACGTGTAATTATTTTCTTTGTTATTAGGACATGACGGGATGAAACACTATTTACTTGCCATTGTAAAAAACTATTCAATTTAAATAATTATAAACACGAGTATATAAACAAGAGTAATTTTTAGGTTAGTCGACCTTGACTGAAGTTTGCTTGACTTTAATTTGATTGACTGTCAGTCTGTCACTTTTTTATGTGTAGTGGCCAAGATTATAATCCTGTTCCAAATTCTTGTGACGTCAAGTTTACTTTTCGCGGGTAAAATTTGTAAAATATATTAAAAATAGACGCAATGGATAAAAAACAAAAATATCGAAATTAGTTTCTTAAAATGGGCTATATTTTCAAAATAAGTTATAAAAAAAGTATATCATAAATATGTAGCATGGCCAATTAACCAAGTTCGTTAATTGGTTTTCAATGAGAAAAAATATTTCTTCTATATTAATATAACTAAATGAATGGCCATTCATAAACTACGTCACACGAATTTCACAACCGCGTGTGCGGCCAGCTTGCGGCGCTGTGCATTGCAAACCATATTATGTAGTATCGCCCGCGCGTCTATACTAAATCTATGTTGCAATCTGTCTCATATAATCTCACACAGACTTCGATCTTTTTAAAGTCTGTCCAACGAATCCACTAGCTGGCCTATAGCGGCGGGGGTCTATGAAAATAAAACGTTACAAAATTACCTGATTCCAAGCTCGGATGTGTCGTGTTAGTAGTAGAATCGTGGGAGGAGGCCCTACTGGAGTCTGAGGGATGGCCCACTGTGAATGACGTCTCTTCCTCATGCTGTAAAGATGTCGCTGGGGTCGGAGTATTGGAATGAGGCACATGCGACCCCGTACTGGTAATAGAAGTCGGTTGGCCGAGTTCACCGCCCTGTTTCTTCATAAAATGTGCGTAATTTGCCACCCATTTAATAAGAGTCACTCGACACAATACATACTCGTCTTCTAATATATTGTGTTGAACTGGAACTTCTGAAAAATGTAATTTAGATTAAGTATTCATATTTAGGACAGGAAAACTGAAGAGTATGTTTGTTTGAACGCGTGATACTCTGGAACTACCAGTCGGATTTGAAAAAATATTTTTGCATTTGATAGCCCAATTTTTGAGGAAGATTTATAGGCTATTTGGGGCCATCCATAAATTACGTCACACGAACTTCATGACTTTGGACAGACCCCCCTTGTCACAGATAATACATACAATAAATAGTTGTTTTGTATGACATGTCACACTTTGTTGGACCCCCCCAAACCTGTGACGTAATTTATGGATGGCCCCTTTAACATCACGTTACCTTGGTAAAATGGGGTCTCGGCAACTGTTATTATTTATAAAGATTCCACATCAACAAAGATAACATAAAGTAATAATTGAATCGACGGGTATTTAATTTGTTAGTTTCCATGGTTTTATTTTGAATCAAATCTTGAGAAAGATTATTGAAATCTCCTTAAAAACAAATAAATTAAACTCTATTTAACTTACCTAAGTTAGGTTTATACAAAGAATTTTTATAATCAAACTGCGGACAAATAACAGGCAAATAATACATCTTGAATCGCTCCAACAAAAACGCGAAACACCGCATAGCTTTCGAATGGGACCTGTCTCTCCAGTGTATTTTCGTGACAGATGCGGCCATGCCATCCAGCAAGATTTCCAGGAATACTTTTGTCTCATTTTCTACAGCCCTTTCGTTCGAATTAGCAGGTAAAAGCGGCAAAATATCCACAGTTTGTACGGGATTTAGGGCATTTGTATCGTGAAATATCGACGCAGAGACGTGTGCAAGCTTCCCCATAAACCCAGTACTGGTTTGCTCCACAACAATCTTTTTTGCATTGTCTGTTGTAAAGTTGGGATGATGCATTATATCATCAATGTTGAATTCAGCTGATTCTTGAGGGATATTAGCCATCACATCATATTGCTTGGGTCTGATTGGTGATCCGGTGGGGCGAATGCACGGTTCAGGCAACCCAGGGACAAGTGAGGCAAACATTTTGTGAACTTCAACCGGCGCGCTATCACCGAGAGCTTGATACCAAAGGAGGAAATATCTATAAAAAAATAAAACATATTAGAATAGAATTTATGTTTGTAATTTTCCTTATGTATTCAATTGTAGTGTTTTTTCTAAGGACTTTCAATAACCTTCACTTGCATCTGGTTTAAGCAAACTTTAGGTTGTGATTATATCTTACAGGAAATCTTCAGCAACAATTTATAAAAACATATTTTTTCTTTACTTTTTACAAATACTTTTAGCTTCTTTTTCTTCTTCTTCACTGGTTGCTTTATAGCTCCCGGAACTTTGCTATTGGTCCCAGGGTACCCAGTCGAAAACCATTTCTGATGGTAACTGTGAGGCTATACAGAGTGGGCAATTTTGTTGAGGTATAGATGGAAAAGCCTCTAAGCTTGGTTTTTTGGATAATCCACATAAGTTTTTAATTATAAAAAATCCCATTAGTATTTATTTAGCTACTCTCCCAAGCACACATATACATAAATATTATGTAACATCACACTTTACTTATCTGCAATTTTATCTTTATTATTTATTTTTTTGGGTGCATATTAGAAATATGTGTAAATAAAATATAGTGATTAACCTTATAGCTTCAGCTCTTAGTCTCTGTGAATTGCCATTATGGAGGAGTTTTGAAAATATTCTGGTCAACGAGTGAAGTTGCCATCTTTTCCCAATCAATTCTGGTAGAAGGCATAACACTTTGTCCAATAACGATAATGCACCTTCCAATTCCTCTCTCCCAGCTTTGTGCACTATAAGATAACATTTATACTATTAGTATGAAAACATAAATAAAATCAAATATGCAATATAGAAGTAAATATGTAATGCATAAATAATGTAGATTAAAAATAAATATAAATTATGTAATTAATAATAAATGCTGATTAAAAAATGATTCATCTGAAACTAAATACTATATGAGTATGTATTGTAAATATTGATGGATTTAGTTGCTAAATATAGACATAGCATCAAATTATAATCTTATTTCATTGATAAGATATGTATTGATATAGGGTAAGCCAAGATGTCACCAAATCTTATGACTTTAGATCTTTATCTTTATCTGATTTCATGCTATATTCCGGTTTTTCACTGTAAGCTAAGCTATAATTATTAAACTAAATGTAATATATTCAAAGGCATGTGAAAGCATGTTTGGCAATGTATGAATACTACTGCATACTAAGGCATTAATGTAAAATGATAATTGGTGAATGATTGTTGCTGATACATGAATGATTAGGTTACTGATAGCACACTCTATACAATTTACAAATAACTCACCAAGGTGAAATGGTAGCTCTGTGTAACAAAGAAATATCAAAATCAGTCACAATTTTCTTTTAAAACAAGACAAATACAAAAGCTATCATGTACTGTTATAATCTGATTAATTGGCATACAACATCATCTTTCATTCCACAATATCCTGTAATTAACTAACTGCCTTACTAATAAATATTGTAAAACAATTTTGTCACTCACTAACAAATGCATCATTAAATATGATAGAGGGAGACAAAACATTATATAACTAAATAGTTATTCTACAACTTTATTAGTGAGTTATAATTATTTATAGCATATAGGACATTTTAAAGTTCTCACCTCTTTGTCGTAGATTATTCTCAGCTTGTATAAAATTATCATACAGTATAAAGTAGACATGACTAAAATTTGATTCAAAATATGTTTTGGCTTCTTCCGCATCAAAATGCTCTGAAATTTACAAAATAGATAATTAAATATTTAGTTTGAATAAATGGGAATTATCTTAATTTTGATTTTGTTTGGCCTCTTTACCAATTTCTTTTTTCTTTTTTTTTCAATTTACCAATCTGCACATTTATATCATTAAAAGGAAAATTATTTGTTATAGAAATGATTAGTGTACATTTTTACAATTCAATACTATGATTTCAAAGACTTTGGATAGAAAAAACAGGTGTATTTTCACACATAGGTGAGCATTGTTGATGACAGGTAAATTACAGTTATACCTAATTAGTATGTGGATTAGCTGTAAATAGCATTAGAAATATGAAATCAATCATTTAGATACATAAATAACAAGGTTAATAGCAAAATAAATACATTAAACATGGATATACTTGCCTAAAACTATTTTGAGATGTTTAAGTCTGGTGGCAGAGTCCTTTTTAGAATCTTGTATTTTAACTGTAGACTTTTTAACATCTTGGTGGGATTTTTTGGTGAACATGACGTCAACAATATAACTAACGAAGAGATGGTTGTTACATTATTGAATTTCAAGATATGATATTGTTTTTATCAATATTATTTCATGTTGTTTTTTTAGTTTTCTAACATTTCACTCGTATTTTTGACATTTTCTCCAAAGAGAGAAACAAATCTCTTGACGTATACGCAGTCTTTTTTTAGGCAAGGTATGTTACATATTCATTCAGCCAACGCCAAGTTAAAAAATTTTATTTCTTAACTTCTTTAGGACCGTTGCTCTCAGTCATCTTGTATCTGTAAAAAATATGGCAAATCTCAGTTAATCCTGGAAAGGCTTTGAGTATATACCAAAGGAGACGTGTAGTGTGTAAATCACCGAACAATTTTTTCTGCCACTATTTACCATAGCGCAGACAATTTATGATAGTAATTTGTATTAATGTCTAATAATATTTTGTATAATATTTATGTTAGGTAATAAACGAATAAAATAATATTATTTTATACAAAGAAATTTAATTCGAGCGCGTTGTAAATGACATAAATTACCATTATAAATTAATTATCTACGATGGTAAATTGCTTTTGATTTGATACAATAAATTACGCTTAAAAAATAAAAACAAAAAATACGTGTCATCTAATGGTATAATTTTTATATCTAGGTGTGAAACAA
The DNA here is from genome assembly GCA_963924495.1 of Nemapogon koenigi. Classification (NCBI taxonomy): domain Eukaryota; kingdom Metazoa; phylum Arthropoda; class Insecta; order Lepidoptera; family Tineidae; genus Nemapogon; species Nemapogon koenigi. The sequence goes on along the minus strand of OZ004647.1, from coordinate 7,031,280 downwards.
ATAACATAATATTATGGTCTGTCTAACTCTGTCTAACTAGGTGAGTCGTGGCCAATGTTAATACGTTCTTAAAAATACATTTAACTTGGCACCCATTTAGATCTCAAATCTTTTGTCGGTCTGTGGTCGGTGGAGTCGACAGGCGACAACCACTCTATAATTATCATAATATTGAACTGGGTCCCATTTTCACATTTGTTTTTGGTGGGATACATAATTATTCTTCTTTAAAGAAATTAATCACATGCGGCCAATTAGCACACACTCTACTTTTATGTGCTATTTTAAGAGGTAAACGGTAAAATCAAGAAGGAATATAATAATATGGTGGCATACTTAGCAAACTTGTTTTAAATGACGCTGTGATATCAGTGACGTGATTAATGTACCACAATGACCACAATTATAATGATACAAGCAATTAGATTCAAGAATTGAAATTTAAACTTTATTCCCCCGAATTACAATTTGAATTGAAAACAAAAATACGGTTGAATATGTATTATTAAATTAGATCCATTGAAATGATTTTCCGTGTGTTCTCAACTTCACACAATGTTTAACTTTAGTTGTTAGTAGTTCGTCGGATGTAAAACATCTTTATATTTTAATTTTATTGTATTTATAATAATATTTATTTTTTTATCAAATAATAAGTAGGTACCTAATGTATTTGATAATTACATATATATTTTATTAGTTAGGTGATTAATTATTTGTATTATTATTTCGGGTACTTGCATTTTAAATATAGGTAGGTACTTCCCTATTATAAAGTAAATTTTGAAAATGTTTTCCTCAAAAGTTACTGCACTGTATGCAATAATGTTAATTATAAATACGACCTCAGCTAAAGTTACGCAAGATTCGATTGGATTTCCCGAAGTCGAAGAAAATGAAAATTTGAAAAATCGAGATGTAAGTTTATTTATTTACTTATTATTTAAAGACAACGGTTGAAATCTCTATTATATTATTGAATTATTTTGTTCTTTTCAAACTACAAATATTTTCTCTATAAAAAAATAATTCGGTATCAAGAGGCCATACACTGTAACGGCTGTATGGATGTATATGAAATAAAATAATGTATGAATCGATCGAGTGGTGTGATACTCGTTTTTTCAGCCAACCCATTTGAGAAACAGGCGTAAAGGATTTCCAATATCTTTGTAAGTGGCTAAGTTCGATCTTATACCTATTATAAAACTTGAACTTCTAAAATAAATATCATGCAATATTTATAAATATTATGTTTATCTCATGACCTTTAACATAATATTATTGTACGTATCATGAACCTTCATTTCAAAATAAAATATAAAATTTAAATACCCACTTATTTTAAATTACGAAAGCATTTCTGAAATAAGAAGCCAAAGAAGGTTTTTCTCACATTGCATTATGGAGTTTACAATAATTTATTATTTCCTTAGATAATTTCATAAAATAATCTTTTTAGTATTCTTGAAACTTAGGTACATAATTAGTTCTGCATAATATTTGTTTGTTTATTTGTTTGTTCGTATTCTATAGACTCAAACACTACTGGACCGATTTGAACAATTATTTTTTCATTTGATAGCTCAATTCTCGGTGAAAGTTATAGGCTACCAAGCTACCAACCCAAAAGGGTGAATTGTATTCCTAATACAACGCGTCCGAAGTAGCGGGCAATCAGATAGTGTTAGATAAAATAGTTACCCCTTTTCCCGTGAATATTATTAGTTTTCTTTGAGAACCATATGAAACAATTTTTCTAATGGGACAAGGCTGTAGAACTCAACATCTTTCTCTAGCCAAGTCATATTATGGGGACTTACTACAAAACGGTGTCTAACAAGTGTTTAGCTAAGCTATGTTTTATAACTCTATTACAAATCTGTTATTCAATATGAAAGACTAAGACAGAACTATGTTTAAACTAAACATTGGTTAAACACGGGTACAGTATACTATATATTAAACAAATATGTAAAAATAAATAAGGCAACTCGTGAAAAAAAAAACATTTAGAAACTACTTTAAAAAAAAACACCCTCTCAAGATCGCTGTCCTGCGGCAGGGTCCCCAATTAGCGACGTATTAACTAAACTGTATTTCGTCTCTGTCTATCATAATGAATTGCAGATTTGTTAGACGGAGACGAAATATAGTTTAGTTAATTTAATACGTCGCTAATTCGAGTTTATTAATAAGAGTGTAGCTGAATTTCCTCGTTGTATCGGCAAGCTGATACAAGCTCTTCAATCAAAGATGACAATGTTTAAAAAGCTTATGCTTCGGGACCCCACGGGCCCATTGTCTCAACACCAAATGGCACAAATACGTATCCTTGTCCTAAGGAACCATATTTACGCTGATTGAAGTTTTCAGTTTTTTATTCTACCTATGGGTATAAAAAAATCCAAATTCATTTAACGTTTTAGTTTAAGTTAACACACAAACGCTAAATGACGGATTGACTGAGCTTAATGATAGCACCAAATTAACTTTTTTATTTAACTAAAATTTTTTATGACTTCTTTTTTGCAGCAGTTGTGTTTTGGTTGGGTGAATACTGTAGAAGTATAAATAGTTGTAGACAGTGGTTGTAGATGACTAAATTACTTAATGAAGAAAAAACAGTAAAAACCCAAAATTATTTATACTTATGTTAGAGCCGTATTAAGTTAAGGAAAGATAAGGAAAGATTTTTAAAAATTAAGTTAGAGATGAGTTTATCAGTTTAAGATAGTCCTAAATTACACAAATTATAGTAGGTGCAATGTCCAGTCCAATGCTTTGCACCAAAAAGTACCTTTTTATATAGCACTGACTTAGAAAAAATAATAGTACTAGACACAAAATTATATAATTAGAGAAAAAATAAACATCAAAATCGATTCCATAGCTTCGAATCGATTTTGATGTTTATTTTTCGGTTGCGTTCTTTTAAGTTGGTACGATATTATTTACCTACACACAACAATATTAAAAAAATAAATTACATAGGTAATCCCATTTAATCATTTTATTTAGGTATTTATACATAACAATATAAAAACGTTAAATCATATATATGTTTATTATTATTATTAAGAAAATAACATAATTTTTGTTAAATTTATATATTCAATAAATTAAAACAAAAATACATAAAAAATAACGAAATAAACATTCTTCGCGAAATAGTGGCAAGAATATACTGACTGCATACTCAATCGCGATGCTGATTTTGAAGGAGCCCAAAGCCCACCCTTCTTGTCATCAGAGGAGATGATCAGTTTGGTAGAGAGCCCCGCTCTTCTTTGGATAGACTCGACGATTTCCTTACTTATTTATACTTATAAAGACGTCGACTAAGAAATGACTTTCTGAAATTCTAATAGGTAGGTAGTTACACCGTTTTTAAAGGTACAGGGTTACAGTTTAAAAAAGCAAATAATAGAATAGAAGCAAATAATCGCATTTTCTGCGTACAAAAGAGAAACTTTTGTGCAGTAAATAATGCAACTATTTTTCCGACGTTTTCATATGACCTAACATATGTCTGCGCAGTCGCTGGAAAAATAATAAAATAATAAAAAAATAATTTCAGAACCGGTTACCAGTATATTTACCGTCAACGTGTCCACCAAATGAACTATACTACCCCGGAGATCAAAAAGACGACTGGATTTGTGACTGCAGGCCTGGTTAGTACTAGTACTCTCTCTATTTTAACCGACTTCCAAAAAAAGAAGGAAAAGGTTCTCAATTCGGACCGTATTTTTATGTTTTATGTATGTATGAACATCGATTACTCCGTCAGTTGTCAACCGAATTGGATGATTACTCATTTATTCGATGTATAATTCTTCCAGATTGGTCCCATTTTTTCTCATAAAAATTGGTTCACTAGTTTTACAGAAATTTTGAAGAAACTGACTTTATAAGTCTATTTTTCTAAATATCTCGATGAAATATGTACCGATTTTGACGACTTATTTTTTTAAGGATATAATAATTTCTCGACATTATCTCACAGTCATATGACGAAAATTGGTACAGTAATTTTTCAGAAATTCAGTAATCTGACATTTTACGGCTGAAAATATCAGAGAAAAGCTTTAGCAACGGTTGCTATTGACACGAAGTTGTCAATTTTCGTATCGACGGTGGTCTAGCGGTATGTACGGGGTACAGCGCAGGATCAAATTTCATCCACAGCCGTATTTTTTTTATTTTTCCATATTTTTTTTTATTTGCGTTATTATTTGTCTCTCAGGGCAGCAAAATCACAGGGAAAAATAAACCATTTAAAAAACAGTGTACCGACTTCAAAAATTGTGCACTAAAAAGTAAGAAATAATTAATATTTCGTCGTAGAATTTGAAGACGGTTGGTATCAAATTAAAAACAACTTAGTTCCCAAATTCACTAATCTAGACAATTAATTAGGAACCTACGATCATCAGTACAAACAAACATAGAATATTGAACAGATCTTTACTTCTTAGATGTTTACTTAATTTTGTATCCTAATTTGGCACCAACCGTCTTCAAATTCTACGATTTCAGTGCACAATTTTTGAAGTCGGTACACTTTTTTTTAAAACGTTTCTGTGGTACTAAGTATAGTAATACCAATACTTTAAGTAGGTATATATTTTAAATCATTCCCATACAAAACTGTATCTAATACATAATCCTTGAAGTTCACGCAAATTGAAAGTAAATTGGTTCATGGTCTAGGAGACTGCGGTCTATAAGTATCTTATTTTGTTAACAATAATAATATAACTTAATAATTTAAAAATCTCAAAACTACAAATTAAAAATTTCTTCCAGAGAGTTCGAATCCGCTGCCATAGTGCCTAGAACACATAGCGCGTTACCCTTTTGAATTTCTAGCGCTATGCGTTGTATGAAAAAAGCTTTTGTTAAAATTTTTTTAGTACCTACTAGCTTCCACTCCGGTTTCGCCTTTGAAAAAAATTTGAAATGTGAAACAATCCCCATTTTTGATTCTGTCAGTCGTTTTCCTCTCGTTTCAGTTGCCTCCCTTTATAATATTTAGACTAGATGAATATAATTGGCTGATGGTTCAAACTACATGAAATTTCACCATCACAGTCGACTGAACCATAAATACTTTTTGGCTACCAAATTGATCCATTCTTAGCTTTACAAATCATACCAGGTTTTCTGTTCAGGAGAGTTTCTCTCTGTTTTCTGTTTTAACCATCTGCAATAACTTAACTCCAAAAAAGATTTAAGTTCAAATCGGTCCGATAGTTTTCGAGTCTACTTTTGCAAACAAACAAACTTACACTCTCCCTTTGTAATATTGTATATTAATGAGTAACATATTATTTTCAGCATATTTATACCATCCCCGTTCTGACACCTGTTGGCCAGCCTGGCGCCAAGGTCCATGCGCACATGGACACGTCTTGGTGCTTCCACCTAACTCAGTATTGCCAGTCTGCGAGAAAAATCCCTGTGAAACTGATGGCCTGGTTCAACATGGAGGGAAATGCGAAAGACTTGGCTCTATAAAGCCTTGTGCCCATTTATACCCAACATCGGCAGCTCTGGGTATAGATGCGGGGAATATGACTGTTGTGTGTGTTCGTTTGTCGCTGGAGTCTCGTTTTAGTGAAGATGTTGTACCAGTTTTATGTCCGCCTGGTTGTAAACGCAGCATCAACGGAAAATGTGTTGCCTTGGAAAATAAACAAAAATAATATAAGGAAAATGTTTCATAACAAACTAGCTTTCCGACCCAGCTTCGCCCGTGGAGCCCATTTAACTTTCATACCCTGTTTTATGGTCTTGAGTTCATACAAAAATCTCATAGGAAAATTTAAGTTTTTCCCGAATTTTCCATTTATTCTTTCTTTAAAAACTGTATTCATGACTATTACAATTATTAAAAAAACAGCCAAATCTGTTCAGCCGTTCTCAAGTGATGCGCTTACCAACGAACATCATTTAATTTTTATTTATATACATATATTATTATAAAATTAGAACTTGAATTGAATTATCATTTAGAAAATAATATAAGAATAAAGTTACTGTAATTCCTATAGGTACCTACCTACATAAGTAAATATACATATTATTTTAAAATTGTTTTAACCTATCATCTTATTTTTCGTCACAGGTAACTTGATTAGAACAGTGTTAGTGTTTATACCATCTGATCTGACGGCCAACTCTAACACCGCGCGCGCTCTATGGTCAAATCAAATTGCTTGCGCTTCCCTGGCTTCCTGTTACACACTTCCATTCCAGTCTCACAGATTGCAGGAAAGCGAGAGATAAGATTTACACATCAAAAACGGATAAAGCCCGGGCGGAAAGTTAGTAATAAATATATTATGACGATTATATTAGATTCGATTTGAGATATCCCCTCACCTTGAACGTGGGCAGCAACCTTGTACTGTATGGTACCACCAGAGTGTCCATGGTGATGGTAGCGTCCCATTCAGTTACCATAGTAATCATGGGCATGTGATCGTATTATTTTTACTCACTTAACCAGTAAAGACTAGACAATCGAATAAATGGTATTTTTAAATTAAATACTTTATCTAAATACTGAAGTGAATATAAAGAAATCAATTCAATAAAAATATCTAAGATATAAATTGATAAGTAGTGATCACAAACTTTTTTGATAAATATGCCTCTGAAATAAAATGTTTTATCAAATCAAACTGTACGTGTGGATTTTTAGTAAAAAGTGTAACGGAATTTAAGTGACTCTATTTTATTGTTTTAGATATGCAAGGTAGGTAAATAGTTTTATGTTGACACGTTCGATATTTAGATATATAATACTTTCGTTATTTGGTTGATACATCGAATGTATTTGTTCACACCACCAGCCCAGCCCTTGTTAAGTAGGCCACACATTGGTCCGGTATCGCACCGAAAATTTCCCATTCCGGCCGCCAGACGATCTAGGCGGACCATTTGTTACAAGAATTGGACGAGTCTGTGCTCGATTTCGGTGGACCGTACGGCGGAGCGCCAGCGATTGGACGAATGAAATTTAATTCGGAGAGCAGGTAAAGCGGCATCTTCTAAAAATAACACATACTTATAGAAGTGACGGTACATTTAGGTCTAAGACTTGTCACCTGTATATAAACAAATATCAAAAGTGGACACTGTTACTTGTGTCTCTGGCCACACCGCAAGGCCGTGAAGAAGTTGTTTGTTTGTGTAAAATTAAAGTTAGGGCAGCAGGTTAGCCCGGCCTTTTCAAATGAGTATTAATTACTATTGATTCTTATTATATTATATGCGAATAATTCGCATCGTTAGTTCAACTAATCTCCAACAGATGGTGTCTTTTACAAAATACATTATCCAAATTTTAAAAGTAACATTAAAGTTGGTTTGTTTTATTATTTTTCGTCATTAGAGGAAAATAATCTTCAAAATAGCGTATCAAACATTAACTTTAATAGATATGGCGCGTACCGACAAAAAAAAAACACCTTTGAGAAATAATATATAGAGAAAAGGATACCTTCCAGAAGAAGGCTTTTTAGAATCTCAAATGTTTTTTAGTGTGGAAAATATAACCATTATTGTTAATTTTTATTTTGAGAGGATTATCGTTAGGTGGCGTAATTTTAATAATAAGTGATGTCGGAGTCGGAACACTAAAAACAAATTGTATGGTGAAAATTTCGTTATAAAGACTAGATAAGGAAAAACTCACAGTTCCATGACATTGCATGATAATGCATTTTGTATACAAATATTTTTCTTTACACAGTAAGTACATTAAAACACCAAGGATATAACACACATTAACACACCCTCTTTGACATAGCCTGAAATTTTTTTTCCCTATTTCTGTAATATATTTCAGGACTTTCTTGCTCTCTTATGATGAAAAGTGACATATTTAAACATATGAAGGCAATGTCAAAAGTACAAAATCGCCGAGCATGTATGAAAGGTATGATGTATACTTATAGGTATATAAAAGAAGCGAAAGTAGCAAATGGCATTCGATTGTCTCTGCCTATTCCTTTTGGGATAAAAGGCGTTATGATAGATATTAAGAATTTATACAGGATATAATTTTGTACTAATTTCAACCCAAAGAGTCGTCACTTCTGCGTCAGATTTGCGTGATTTAAGAATTTATAAAATACGGAAACCCAAGGGCGGATCCAGGATTTTATTTATGGCTCGGATCTTAAAGTTTTCAGAGGAATTTAGAGTTATAGGCAATAAATAACCCAAAACTCAACAACAAAAACTACAATAATTTATTTAAAAAATAGTTATTATTATATTAAATGGCCGAGTGGTCAAAACGTCTGGTATAACCAGCGCCGGCCATGTACCAATGAGTTTTTTAATTAAAAACTTATGTACATACTTCGACAAACAACTTAGAGGCTTTTCCATCTAAATATACTTCAACAGAACTGGCCACTCGTAGCTTTCTATTAGTAAAATATTTTTTAGAATCGGTTCAGTAGTTTTGAGTTTATTCATTACAAACCAAAATACAAATTTTACCTCTTTATAATATTAGTATAGATAACAAACTTGATATAATTTCAAACTATGGTAGCAGTTTTGGGGAGGCATAGCCCCTGGACTTACCCATGTATCCTTCCATGCGGTATCCCTGAGTCTACCAAAGCGTCTCTTCAAGTACTTTTACTAGGTATTTAATAAAATTAAAATAATAAGGTTATTAAGTACTAGCTTGTGCATAATTGAATTGCTGATAGCACCTTACCGACTACCCTATCGGCAATCCACCGTCTTATTTCCATATTATCGCATCACGCGGTAAGCTTGCCTTTATCGCAATTGATCGTAGTGACCCACATTCGGTTCATGGCACAGACCAATAAGCAACAAATTAACTACCCTAACTCTCAGTTGAAATAAAAACTCGACCTTGGTCTACTTAATTAATAGGAAATCTAGGTCCTTTGAGTAGAGTAAACCTAGTCTCAAATATAATTAGCGAAATTAATTTCACAGGCCTTTAATGGTGGAAAGAAAGAAAATTCAGTGAAAAATTTTCCCATTCATCCACATTTTATAGGAATTCGTTTGATATTTTATAATTATTTTCTTCAGTCTACTTCAACTGTCGTGCATGGGTTCGAATCAATATATTAGTACAATTCTGTAAAGGTGATATTTATTTTTTATTTAATTAAATTTAGTTTAATTCAGTTATGAGCATAATATTTATACAATATTGAAATTTGTGTACCTAACTAAATGGTTCTATACTAATATTATAAATAATATCTAATAATATATATATAATAAATAATATCTGTCTGTTACGCTTTCACGGCTAAACTGATTTTGATGAAATTTTATTCGGAGAGAGCTTGAAGTTTTTTTTTTTTTTTAAATCCACCCTCCTCCCTAAGGGCGTATAATAGGGATGAAACTTAGTATGGGCCCCACGGACGAAGCCTTTAGCTAGTAGAATATAGTTTACTAAAGACAAATATATACAAACACAGTTTCGGTGGCTTGGGCATTAAAAAAATTTCACATGTCTCATTACCGGCATTTTTATCCTCCATCCACAGCACGCACACTTTAATAAATAACATTTTACATACGTCTTCGGACGGTTTTAAGGTGTCGTGTTTGGAGGAGGCAATAAATGCCTGGAAATTGACCTGTCCAAATCAAAATTTACCTATAAATACAAATTTACAGAAGCAATGGGACGTCACGCCAGTCTTAATGATGTCATCCGTAGGGCCCTTGTCACTGTCCACGTACCGGCTATATTAGAGCCGCCTGGTCTATCACGTGACGATAGAAAAAGGCTCGACGGTATGACACTCGTACCCTGGACGCAGGGAAGACTGTTAGTGTGGGACACTACCTGTGTCGATACATTGGCGGCTTCTCACGCCCAGGCTACGTCTTGGGGTTGAAACCATGGGTCCGTGGGGCCTCGGAGCAAAGAAATTATATAAGGAACTATCATCTCGTTTAATCGACATTGCAGGTGACAAGAGGGCTGGAGCATACCTAGGGCAACATATTAGCATAGCTATACAGCGAGGAAACGCTGCTAGCCTTCTTGGCACTTTACCGCGGGACAGTGATTTCGAGAAGGTTTTCTACTTATGAGTATGTATCACTACATATTCATGATTAGAGAGCCACTCATGGGGTTCCCTGTGTTTATTTATTGTTATATTTAAACTTTGTAAGTAGATATATAATATATTAGTTAATATTGTTTTAAAAAATTTGTAAATACAAGATAAACACAGTCACTCTTATTAATAAACTCGATGTAGCGACGTAGTAACTAAACTGTAATGAATGAATAAATAATGAATTGCAGATTTGTTAGACGGAGACGAAATACAGTTTAGTTACTACGTCGCTACTTCGAGTTTATTAATAAGAGTGAAAGAGAATAGTTAGTCAGAAGTTAAAATTGAAGTGGTCTGTCTATCATTTCAAAATAAGAACGGATTTTTTGCCTGCATTCACAAACGCCTGCATTCAATTATATTGAAGAAATTATCAATAATTAAGTATAGGCATAGATTAAATAATATATAGGTACAATTTTATTTATCTTTGCGAAGTCGGAGCCTATCTCCGAAACATTTAAAACTAATACAACATTCTGAAATTGACCTGAAAGTTATAAAAACAATATGAATGATTCTAGGTAATAATTTAGACCTAGGCTATATGACCTAACTTAGTTTAAAATTGACGCCTTAACTTGACACTTAGCACACAGAAGCAACATAGGCCAGCTTAAAGTAGTTCATGACCTACTTCAAAAACCTTTTCAGTATGCAACTGGTTAGTAATCTTATCTTTTGTTATTAGACCATGATAATGTGATACATGATACCTTTGGTGGTAGTTTCACAATTTCAATTAATTAAAAATCTTACGTTTTTCAAAACATTAAACATTAATATGGTAATGGCGTTCATTCAATTTTTAACTTCCTAACTAGTATTATAAATGCGAAAGTTTGTTTGTCAGTATCTCACGTCAAAACAAAGCAACGGTTTGACGGTATTTTTTGCACAAACATCGTTTATAACACATTTTAAACATATCCGCGGCGGAGCGATGATTTTTTCAAGGACAAGTAAAATTGACCAAAGGATGGTCGTCTGACAAACTATGTATTCAGAGTCACGATGCCCAGATATCTGACGATGACCGTCGAGCACCGCAATTATCTATATTATGTGACATTTCGTATTTTTCTATATTTTCCAAAAAATACTGTGGCCATATATAATAAAAAGAATAACATTTTTAAAAATAATTTGAAAATGATTTTCTGTTTTTGTTTGTGTTACTTTAGTTTTTCCTGATTTATTAATTATTTATTTGTTAATATCGATATATATTGTTAATATATTTTTTCATATTACAAATCCACTAAAATAAACATATTTAGATCTCAATATTAGTTTCTGTCTACTCCCTGTCTACCTCGATGAAACATAATTAAGAGTAGGTACAATTTTCTTTATATAACAAAGCGACTCAGTCAAATTCTCTTACAGAAATAATTTATATTTCCAACATGCAAAACAATTATAATGTTATGAAACAGTGGGGTTTTTCAACAACCCCTTTGTGGTTTTTGGTGACCGTTACATAACGATCGAGGCCAGTGGGTCAAGTTCTACTACCCAATTCTTTAGACCTTTTCAGATTATATCTGCTGAAATAGGGCTGAAATTTCATTTTCCATTTTGATAATTAAACATACATGAATGTAGTTGTTTTTCTCGCCAATTTATGGTCGGTCCACGTCATACAGTTTATGTGGGTAGACTGGGTAAACGGTAAGTAGAGTCGAGAGAAAAGCCGCAATATTTGCCTATTATAGTTCATAAATTGTTTTGTGTTTGTATCAAGAATCATTTAGGAATAAGGAAATTACTTTTATTTTAGAGTTAAAATAAAAGAAATTAAAAAAAATGTAAAGTCTTGCAATAAGTATTGATAGCATATTAAAAAAATATTATGAAATTTTCATATTTTCTTTTTGATATTGAAATTACTTAAAGCGGCTATACACGCCCCTAAAATCGGTGGAAATATCGGGGCAGTGGTGGTGGGGATGAAATCGGGTGCTACTCTACACACGTCCCTACCGATCAGCAAGGAATATAAGTACTCTCCCGATCAGTATAAAATCTACCGTGCAGCGAAGCGCTCAAGATTCCATCGACACTATTCTCTTAATCTCCTTGCCAAGATTTTCATTCAAAACTCGAAAAAAAAATTATAGGCCTTTTGTCACGGTTAAAATATTCTATGTTTTTGTCATAGAGATATGATAATTTTTTAAATAAATCTATAACTTTCGTCCAAGTCTTTCTTTCGTCATGTTGGTGTATTAAATTAAAATAAAACACGAATATAGGGTACGTCCTATCACTGCAGCATCCGCACCGCTAGCAGGATACTGCGGGTAATCGCCCCGATTTCGCTACACACGATGCGACAATGCTCCCTAGCCCGATAATCGCTCCTAAATCGTGGGTTCGCCCGAACCGATTTCAAAATCAGGGTAATAATAATAATTATGGCGCCGATTTGCCTATATACGTGGCGATCAAGGGTAGGAATCTAGGGCGCTCCCCACCACTGCCCCGATATTGCCACCGGTTTTAGGGACGTGTAGCTGCTTACTTGAAGTTGTTGGCCGCAAGGTCAAGGTATAAATGATGTTGATGGTGCATGATATATATATATAGCTGATTGCCCGCTACTTCGTACGCATTGTGTTAGGAATACAATTCAACCCCTTCGGTAAACCTTCCGCGAGACTATCAAATAAAAAATTTTTTTTTCAAATCGGTCCAGTAGTTTTTGAGTCTATAGAATACGAACAATCAAACAAACAAATAAACAAATATTGATTTTTTTAAGTATATTCGATTACGAGCCTTCGCAATGCATCAACACGTTATCAGCAAAGAATCGCAAAATCATCTTTATTCTGTTCACGGTGTAAATTATGTTAGTGAGATTATAATCAGCAATCTGGATTAATGGCGGGTTGTTTTAAGTCACGCACTAAGGGTGGCAAAAACTACGAGACAGACGTTGTTACTAGGCTTTAGGTAGGTATAGGTACGTATTTTGTATGTGGCGGTCTCACAATATTGATATTAAAATCTGTATCGCGCTATTGACAATATTTAATAGATTGGCATAGGTATTTACAATTTTTCAGCGACACGCGTTAAGGAGTTATCCCTTTTACTCACAGTCGTTGGATTGTTGTGTGTATTGCTATCTCTATATTGGTGACTCCGACGAGATCACAGCCTACTTGAGCCTACTATCATCCTACTCCCACGTCTCACTGACGACATGTCAGTCCTTACCAGGTCCTCCCGTGCACGCCCCGATGACGACAGGTCATTCCCACATCACGACATGTATTTCCGCACTGCAGTCAACCACACAGTCCATCACAGCTGACAACGCTACATGGATGTTGGTTTCATACTGCATCGACCTCTGGTCTGGGAAGGAAGTCATGTTACTCACAATATTGATATTAAAACCTGTATCGCGCTATTAAAAATATTTAATAGATTGCCATATATTATTAGATATCTGTGTATACAACTTTTCAGGGACATGCATTGGGGAGTACTATTCCCTTTCACTCACAGTCGTTGGATTGTTGTGTGTATTGTCATCTCTACAAGTATATATTGGTACTAAGAACAATCGTTAGGTAACGTAAAAATCATCGAAAAAAATCGTTAAGGAACCGTTTTCAAATATCCGTCTTTACAAGTCAGTTGAAACTATCTGTCACAGCTTTATGTGTCCTCCGTAGCATAGCACCTCAGCATAATGGATTGTTTTGTTGCATGGATGACGATGTAGAGTCGGTGATAATATTGGTACTAAAATGTGTTAAAAAATATAATAAAATAAACATTTGACATTTCGTGTTTCTCTAGTATTAAGTGAGACGTACATTATGTGTTGAATTCAATGGAGGTCATATTTAGGTAAGAACTAGTAACGTAAGTGTGACTAAGTCGATTTAGAAACATGCAGGTCCTATAAACAGAATATTGAAGGTCAACACCAAAATCTATCTATACTAACGGCATTTTCTTTCAGGGTCGTTTTTGATTCTGATGGAATTTCTAAAAAGTAAAATTAATATAAATATATTATATTCTTATATATATATAATCTTTCATAGCTACCAGCTAATTTATTGTTCGTGATATTTGCAATATTTATTAATTCATTACAATAAATTATGATTGTGGAAAAAAAAAATATAAATATTATTATACATACTGAGATAGATAAATCAATAGTGGTCCGGCATCGTGTTTATTGGATGGTAGAAACAAATTAATGTGGCGAGAACGGATACCATACAGAATTATCGTATTGGATAGAACTTAATAGTATTATTTTTATAATTTGTATATACCTATAGTTTTTAAATATTTATTATTTATTTATTACTATACATTTTAGTATATGCGTTACTTATAAAGTTTGTAATAATAAAAATACAAACTCGTTACTAGGGTTTCGGCAGTACCAGCAGTATTTTTTTAATTAAATTAAATATGTAAGTACAATGATTTCTAATATAATTTGCGTGTAGACGTGCGAGATTTTTCCAATTCTAGTATCAAAAAAAAGAAACCCAGCCATTAGCAATAATTATTTAGTTAACCATAAAATAAAAGTGACCTGTTTTTTGGTAATAACTAATAAGTTATTAGAGCTAGGGCGGGCGGCGCGGGGCCGCAGTGGGCAGCGGGCAGTTCGCCTCGCTAACTTATATCGCCAGTCGCCCTACAGAGCAACACGCGACGGCACGCCTCAACCGTTCTCATGGAAAAACGCGGCAACTCCCGCCCTGAACCAATACCTAGCATCTTAAAAAAACCAAAATCCCGTCGAAAAGGAGACCTTCTAGATAAAAAATCGAAAATCAAGAGAGATACCGGGAAAAGTGTGGCTGGCGACGCAACTTTACCGCAAGGATGTACGGCTCTCATGTATGCGTGTCAACAAGCGGACTACAAGACGGTTGTCGATGTACTGAATAAAGACGTGAGTAGTACACTGCTACGAAAGTTGCGCTTTAAAAATGTCTAATCATCAACCGTTCATTCACTATACGCACCGTGACATCGCTTTGTTGACGAACTAACGCACTATTTCTGAAAGGCAAGAAGCAAACATTTTACCTTCATGCTGCAAAGCTACTCAAGAATCGCCAAAATGCATACATTCTCGTTTATTTAATAACTATGTAATCATAATTAACTGATCATGCTAAACATTAATCTCTTGACAAACCTTTCAGAAATTGGGAGTTAGCCACATAACTTCATTGGTATAATGAAATAACAATGGGACCTATTTTCAAATAAACCCCATGAGTTGGGTAAATATGGCCTTAGTAAGTGGATAATGTGTCAGTAGTCATCATATCTCCTGATGTTTCATAAATTCACAGAAACAGATAAATGAACAATGCAAGAAAACAGTTCTAAAGTTCACAACTTTGTTTGCATTCCAAACTGCCTTGCTATCTTCTTACTAACCCATAAATAATAGCACATAACTTCCTAAAACTTTTCATTCAGATCTTTGTGAAAAACGCTATAAAGCTGAAAATTCTTTAACCTAGCAATGTGTACTTTTCAAACATTAATCGCCTGCTAAAATGCGAACAAATTATTATTAAAACAAGTGGTCATTATAAATTAGGGCATTATTTCTCATAAAACACATTTTTAAAAATTATTCCATCGTGATTAGCCGAATATATGAATATGAGCAAGGTGTTTTTTCCGTTAGGCTTCGTTTTGCACGCGATGTTACGTTTCGCGGGAAATGCTTGCTGAGGCGCTTCTCTTTGTAAACAATTTACACTTTGTAAGGCGCCTCTAACGTCCACTTGATAGCCAATGTTCATTTAGTTATGGAGAAACGGGGTTGAAACGGACGTCTTGTTGCGGACATAGCTGCTTAAATTGTTTAAAAAATATACATTAAAATGTTATGGGGGTTTTTGTGAGCAAGGTGGGCGCTATTCACGATCCGAGGGTCTAGCATAAGTTTTTCGTGGTGTAGTATCGACATCGCTTCACTAAAGTTGGTGGTGGTGTATACGATTTAATATAAATTAAATTAAATTAAGGACAAATGAAACATCGAGTTTGGGAAAATGATACCTGTATAATATACATAAAAAAAAACATTACAGATGTCTCCCGAGAACTGCGTTTGATCGGCCCCTAAAGTGCCCAGCGGAACATTACCTCAGTTTGGTAAATTCTTATACCACAGAGTATCTTTTACTATCTTTCTTCTGTTTTCGCCGCCCCTATGAACTTGCCCACAATATATATGCACAACAATCTGTTATCCATATAATTATCTTGCACATAGGTACATTAATTACATTTCTTCATATATAGTATGATCTTAAAAAGCTATTTTATATCTTCACGGGTTGCCTTAGGCTCCAAGTGAAAAAACGAAGCTTTCTTCCTTTATAGAAACGAAAGCATTTATATTCATTCACTTATTGGAGAAATACCACAGGGAAATACAAAAACGCTGCCGTGGTGGCAAGGCAACAATCAATAGCCGTATCGACACAATCACCCTAAGCTATTTGTGGTATTGATGAATAAGAATGTAAACACCGAGTTCAAACACTGTCATCAACTACTTTATGAGATGACAACATTATATATTTTTAATACTATTTATTTATCTTTTTTTTAATATTAATTATTATATACCTAGGTACTAACAAAGTTTCTAATACTTGGATAAATAAAAAAAATAGTGCATCTGTTTGGAAGCTACTACGTCACATAGGTTTCAAATTTATAATTAAAAAAATATTATTTTATTATTTTTGACCAATTAAAAAATCAGAACTTTGTGATAGATTATGAAAGAGAAAACAGGGGCAAAATAATTCTTTATTTTACCACCCATATTTTCTATTCAATAAAACCAATTGAAAAAATTACTACTATTTCACTTAGATATATTGAATAAGTAACTAAACTATATATGCTAAATTATAGTGACACAGGTGGATTATTTACAGATAAATTGGGAATAGTAATATCCCCCATACAAATTATGGATATATGGCTCTTAATAGCTTAATTAATTAATCTAAGTACCTATACAAATATGTATCGGCTCCAAATGAAACTTTCATACTCCATATTTTATTTATTTTCAAAAACTCCTTGACTATTTCTAGTTAATAATTAAATTACACTTAGCGCTAAACTTCCATTTAAAATGCATGCGATGAGATTTTATTTGGAAGTTCCGAAATAATAATATGTTATGTTACGCACGTAGACTAGCTATTCTATATCTCTCTGATTGGAGGTTTTCTCTTACAACAAATATCTAATAGTGGCAATAGAGTATTACCTAACCTGAAGACGACAGTCGAGCACCGCAATGTGATTAATATGGTATTAAGTAGGACACAATAATAACAACGAAGTTACAAGAGAATTTTTACACTGTACTAAATCCAACCATTTATTTTACTTTTGATAGCTCTAGGTACTAATCAATTTAGTGATGTCCTAATGCGTTACATTTTATTTTTGCTCAACATTTTGTATTGTTTTATAAATTGTTTTATAAAATTTTATGTATTAAAATAAACCATTTATGTAAAGCACTACTGTAAATATATTTATTGTTTGGCAACATCAATCAGGCAGGTCAATGTGGGCTGTGGGCTCGATAATAATCGATATCGATAAATAGCACATTATCTGGAATAGCACATAGGCTACTTTTTATCCCGGAAAAATGTATGGTTCCCGTGGGATACATTTGCTTTTGTTTTTCACGGGATCGACATAATTTTTTGCATAGTGTTAGTTTAGGGGTCAGAGAATGACATATACTACTTTTTATACCGCAAAAACCTGCGGGGGAGGGGCAAATTACAGCCACGGGATTATTTCTTTTTGGATCTATTTCCACGCGGGTGAAACCGCGGACAGTAGCTTGTTAAGTTATAAATATTAAATACCTTATTACGAGTCGAATAAACTTTGGAAGATTTTTCACGCAACTATAATAGGGTGAAGGTGAAGCGTCCTTGATATTTCTTCAAGGTTCGACAAGTTCGAATAGTCCAAGTTTCGTAGTTTTATAACCCACAACTTGTTATCAAGATTCATACGAACAAAGTATTTTCGAGTACATGACATTATTCACTGTATTCGCGTGACATACGATGATTTGGCTGTATCTTGCACACCGCTCAGATCAATGAATTGGTTCTTACAAAAAACAGGATCGATTATAATGAAAAAAAATGTTTTTTTTTATATTTTAAGCAAAGTACACACTTGACCAAAAAAGGGGGTAGGGTAGCCAGGATGGGTAGGTAGGAATATCAGGAAAACTCGTAGTAAACTTTCACCATTCGTTTATTGTGGTTTCCAAGTAGAAGAAGGTCGAATTAGCATGGTAGTAATAAGGAACTGAAGACAGGACGTAGGAAGGACCAAGGAGAAGGAAGGACCAAGGAGCGCACTGTAATAAAAATGAACTACACATTACTACAGGGCGTTAAGCTATGGAAGGAACACAATACAAAATATGATAAAAATACTTACAATACTTATTTGCGCTCCTTTTATATAAACATAAATGTTTGTTCTTGAATACTGACTCAATACATTTTATTTAGTTGTTGACTTAGTTGATCTAATAGAAATATAATAAATTTTACAATTAGCAGAGTGCTGCCTAAGTCAAATGGTTGTGAAGGAATGAGCAAAATTTTAATTAGGTTCCACACATCGAATATTTGAAAATAAAATACAACGTTCTATTGAATAAAAATGAACAATACCTTGTTCGAAAATTAAAATAAATGCTATTTATGATGGCCAGATTATAAGCGGCCAGGAAAATAAGGTCGTATCATCACAGCATTTATTCTTTAAAAAAATTGGTGTTTACCTTTTTGTGATTTTGTTCTTTCTTCATGGGTTGCCTTACAGCTCCCGAAACCGTGTTACGGTTCCAGGGTACACAGCGGAAGACCAAGTCTCCCTCGTTTAGCCGATGGTATTTGTGAGGCTATACCTACCGAGTGGCCAGTTCTGTTGCAGTATATTTAGATGGAAAAGCCTCTGAGTGTGGTTTGTCAAATTATGTACTTAAGTGAGGATTGATCCGATTTCTTTCAGCCATCAACTGTGGGAGCCCGTGATCGTGGATTGCGGTGCGCATTACATTATTGCGCTTCTAGCGGGGCTGGTGCTAACGCCGCGGCGAGAGCAGCTTGTGCTGACCGTGTGCTAATGGCAGAGCCAGTTCTCGCAAACGCTAGAGATTCTGATGGACTCACACCTTTACATTTGGCTGTTGTCCATGGAAACGTACCTTTAGTACAAACTTTATTAGCTGCGGGAGCGGATGTTAATGCTACAGATGACGAACATCATACAGTTGTACATTGGGCCACTGGTAAGATTTATATTTTGCTTACAGCTTTTCCAATCACGATTACGCCCATAGAGTAAGTAGCAATCACTATGTTCTTTAATAAGAGTCGGGACTGCCTTATATTAAAATGAAACAAACTTAGGGCTGAAAGGTACTGCTAACCTAACAACATCGTACTGTGGATTGGTATAGAAATATTTGCTATCTCTGTCATCTGTATATGGCGTAAAAGAGATGGCGATACGACGCCATTAGTATTGGCTCATTTTCCTAGCCCTTATTTTTTGTTCTAAGTTGCGCGCGCCAGCCTAATTACGCCTTTGAAATACTTGGAATAAAAAATGGGTATTAGTGTGAATGGACTCATAAAGTGGCATCTAACGGTCCCTAATAACACTTTAAAGAACACAATTACGTCGATTAGAATACGCCTCAATGTCTGGTATGACGAAACTTCCGTCTCGTGACTATCGGTTTTTCTGTGTTAACTCCTCAGCCCTTAGCTTCAATAACTTCTAGGTACCATATATACCCAGCCCATTGATTTTTTCTCTACAACAAGATTATTTTTGATTTGACGGGCCCTTCTGGTATTTAAAGTTTCACGAATTGGAGAATTTTGGTTTACATCAAACCCTTTGTTGATTGGACTATATCACGACAGGATAGGTACACGTAAACAATAAATAACAAGCTTTGTTTTGTCTTCCTATTTTACAGTTTTCATGTTATTTTGGCAGTTATTAAGGCCTGCAATTTAAGAGTTTATGGTAGGTGGTTACTCCTGCCTGAGCAAAAAAATAAATTAAATATTAAGTCTCTTTGCCCCTGATAATATGGCATAACAGTATTATTTCGTGTTAATCACACACAAGTCATCAAACCATCGAGCACGGGGCGGTGAGATACCACGATGCACACAGTTATCAATCCAAGCGTAATCGCTGTGCGGTTGACGGCTTGTTTGCACGCCATGCAATTTCTCTATTACTAGGTACATCAAATGCATATGACGTATCTTTGGGCATATTTATACAACTATTTTTTGTGATTTTAATATGATTTATTTAGAATGATTGTCTGTCTGTCTTGATGTCTCCGAATCGGCTGAATTCATTTTCAGCAATAATAAAGTAAATTTTAATATACAAAATAATGTGTCAGGGTCTGAAGTGGCTATTGCAGTCCCTTCAGCGTACCCCTTTACTAATATTAAAAAATTCCCAACAAATATATAAAATTTAGTTTTGTCATTTTGTATGGCGAAATTCTTTTATACTGGACTCAAGTATAAGCATCATTGACCAAACGATAGTAAAAAACAGCCAGTTATGAATTTGGACATAACTTTGGAACCTGACCACCTGGTCTACCAGTCTAAAATTTTATATGGAGCATGTTCTTGACCATATGGTTACCGTACCATTAGAAAACCACCTCTATAGATACTATACTTCAAAATAGTCCTAGATTCTCTCTCGACAACTTTTCGATAAAATCAGACACAGGTCCCTGACTATATTAGATATACATAACTTAGTAAGCTCAGGACATGATAGGATTAACATAGTATACCTAATAATAGATATTTTTTTACTTTGACTATACATTATAATTTATAATATTATGTGGCTATATCAACTAGCAGAACGTAGGTAAACCAAGTACTTATAATAATGGCTCTAAATTAATGGAGTTCTATTGTAGTAAGATTAATTATGAAAGAACTTTGGCAGAATCGTGATTTACGTCGTATTAACTGTGTTTTAAGCTAGCTAAAAAACTCAAATCTATGGCTAAAGATCCCAAAATCCGTGGTAGACTTTAATAAAATAGACAAGATGGAGATATATGTATTAGCATAGTGTGAATGTCAGGTTTTCCGCAATGTAACGGAAGAAAGAGGCTTCCGTTTTAGAAATATGATCCGGTTTACACGGCTGCTCGGACATCCGGCACTTGTGTTGACCTTCTAGGCTGCTGCATTTATACTAGAGTGTTATATCTTGTAGTTAGAAAGTGTTCTTACTTCCTATTATGCAATCTGTGTAATTATTATTTATTAGGGGTATGAAATTATACTGGTCTTAAAATAAAGTAGGTACCTACTGAAAGAAAGTGATATTGTATTGAAACTGGACAACATCCAAACTACCTAAGTATATATATTGTGTTTATATGCAGATGATGTTGTACTAATATCTAACCTCAGAGCGGGCTCTCATATCTGACTAAGAACTACAGGAGACGTTGTCAGTTATGAAAGAGGAACTAAGAAAGAATGGAACGAAAAGGAATGCAAACAAAACAAAAACGATGTTATTCGGGAGGAATGAAGTAGACGCATCAGAGCGCAACGAACTCAGTTTTACGCGTGACTTATTTTGTCCATATCTCTTTAGAAATATGTGAGCAAGATAGATTACTATTAAAATCGATAAGATAACTAAAGATAAGATATAATAGACCAAGATTCACGTACCAGAAACATGAGACGGTACGATTTTTTGGCTTTTCTATGTTTTTACAAAAAACTATTAGAATTATCAAATTTTGGTTAGAGTGTCGAGAAAATAGTAAATTAGTAAATATATTAAGAGAATTCGAGTCGCAAACTTGGCTGAAATACGCGTTAAATTGAGGATTTTCAAGGCTTCACAAAACAAAAATTTTCTTTCCATGAGAAACTTTAGAATATATTTATCTTTGAAACGCAATTTTAATTTCGAGCCTAGCACATACAGATATTGCGTAAAACTGGAAAAACGAAACATCTGATTTGTATGGGACAAAAATCATTAAGGAGAGTTCATTGTGTGCTTACGAGAGATGAAAAATTAAGTTGATATAAAAATAGGCGTGAACGAAATGTATAAAATAATTGGTAAACTGAATATTTATGCAAATAATAATAAGAAGCAAACATATACGAGAAAGATGTGGAGTGAATACTGAGATGGTTTGGACATGTTGAACAAATGTGTGTTGGAAGGATACAGCAGAATTAAACGACCAAAATGTACATTTTAAAATGAAATAACCGATTTCCTAAAGTACCTACGTAGGAGATACTAAGAATAGATTTGCATATAAATTGTTTTATATATATTTATTGATTGTTTCCACGTTTTATTTAAAAACTAAGGAATCCTCACATAACTTCTTGTGGAACAGCCTACAATTTACGTTATTTGTTTTGAAATGGTGGTTAGTAATGAAGAAATGGCAATTATGATTTGGTTTTGCGACCGCAATTTCATGGACTGCATTTAAAAGTAGATTTCACTGACCCACATCGCTGTACAAAGAAGTAATAAATTAAAGTTGTTTGCCAGGCGGTCGTGCTGTCCAGATATCGAGCGAGACGTGCAAGGTCGAAGTGGGCCCTTGAACTGACGTCCGTTCGCCCTCTAATCTAACGAAACGATCACCAACGGCTGGTCACTAAATCAGTTATTTTTGTAAGGGTTCGCAAAGTGACTCACTAATGGACGAATTTCTAACATCTACAAAAGCGAATAACATTGTAATTTATTGTTAGTGGAACAACAGAAAAATAATTCATTTTTGTTGACATTTTTTCAGTCAAGAAATGAAAAGCAAACGGTCTTTGACTCAAACCATAACTGGTCCCAAATTTAGTAATTCTGTCTTTCTGGATTTAATAATAGATTATATTTCCCTCAATTTCCTAAGGCATCTAACAATACCCGATTTTTACAGGAGTTTCACTATACTTTATGCAGATTGTACTAAAGCAGATAAAGCGTAATTTTGAGTAAAATTACATAAAAACCTAAATAAATAAATAAATTTGTCCTCAGTGTGTGGCGAAGTAGGTGCACTTCGCGCTGTGTTAGCGGGTGGTGCTGATGCAGCCACGCCAGACCAGCACGGCGGGTATCCGTTGCACTACGCTGCTCAAATGTGTGGGGCTCCAGCTGCTACTGACCATCAGGTGTGCCAAATTCGGTGGAAGACCCACCTTCACACTAGTGTTAACGATGCACGATGGTAATTTAGAAAAAAATGCAAATGAAAAATGACTTACATTTTTGAAATTACAACCCTGTTAGCACGTAGAAGTAGGTTAGGGTTTTTTTATAACCGCACTTATGTTTATACCCACCCTGAGCAGAGCCTGTACGACCCTTTACGTCCCTACGTGCACTACCCCTGTAGTGCAATACGATAATAATATTATGCAGGTATGAAATTTTCCGTCCTTCACACTGATGTCAAAGTGTGAAGGTGGGTCCGACGCCCCAAATTTAATCGTAATCGTAATTCACGACTCCACCGGTAGTGTCCTTGCTAAAAATATGAAAATAATAGACCGTGACAGACAAACATATTTATACATACATCGAAGTGAAACCAATACGAATACTTTTCCCGTCGTCGTCGTACTCGTGAACCAACTCCTTTTCTTCACTGCATACAACAACTCCTCAAAATCACCTCCACGACTAATCGCGTGCATTGGAAGGTGTTGAAGTCAATATGTTACCCTAAAATATTAATATTTCAGAGTCGTGGAGCCGCTCTCGAAGTTTTGAGAGCATTAATTCGCGAGGGTGGCGCAGAAGTGGGCGTGAGGGACGCTGATGGCAGAACTCCTCTTCTCTGGGCATCATCTGCAGGGTCGGCTGCTGCGGTTCTAGCTCTTCATCAAGCTGGGGCGGCAATCGATGATGCTGATAGGTATAAAAATAAAAGATAATGCAGTCATAGCAACTAACTGAATTTAGCAAGCAAGATATATTTTTGAGGCAGAAGACTTGTTACGCACCAATAGTCCCCACCCCATATGTTGGGAATAATGGAAGCGGAGGGGTAGGCAGATACAATCGAATGTCATTTGCTACGATCCTGGCATACCCCTTACGCTTCTTCTATATTCATCATACCTTTCATACATGCTCGGCGATTGTGTGTACTTTTAATATTGCTTAAGTATATATTAGATATATTAAATCTTAACACAAAACTGTGTGGCACGTGAGGTTACTGAATTCTAACGTATCCAACTATTATATTATTACGTAATATAATGCTACATATATTTTTTTAATAATCACAGAGACGGTCTGACTGCTTTACATTGCGCAGCGGCTAGAGGTCACACGGAAGCTTTAGAGACCCTCGTAGGTCTATGTGGCGCTAGAGTCGACGCCGCAGATTCCCACGGATGTACTCCATTACATTATGCAGCTGCATTAGGACATGCGGACGCCACTGCTGCTTTACTGCAACATGGTGCAGATTCTCACAGACAAGACAGACGAGGTCGCAGCCCCGCTCATACTGCAGCCGCTAAAGGGCAGCTTGAAACTGTCAGAATGTTAGGTTGGTTTACATTCCGTACAAAAATGCTTGTTACTAAAATTTAAAAACAAAAAAAAAGAAACGGCTTTATGCATGCTTGATGTTTTGTTAATCGACATTGTTAATTTTAGGTGCAAGAGGAGCCAACTTGTGGCTACGTAACTCAAAGGGTGATTTGCCGCTTCATGAAGCAGTGGCTTCTGGTAGAAGAGAGTTAGTGAAATGGTTATTAGATGGGCGACCTTCACAGGTCAACGCTACCAACCATGAAGGGCGCACACCATTACACGTTGCTGCGGCCACGGACAATGCAGATCTATGTAGACTATTATTGGATAGGGGCGCGGAAGTTAATTTAGTTGCACGCTCTTCTAAAAATGAGCCCATTACGCCGCTAGACTGTGCTACTATCAGAGGTCATAGATCCACAGCAAAATATCTTCAAATGCATGGTGGTCTTCCTGCTTCAAAACTAACAAGTACTCAAATTGTAATCGATGGTGCTCCAATAACGGCCTTACCTACGCGAAAAGTAACAAGTACTAAAATTGATGTCCGAGATCGAATTCGAATTGAAAAGAGAGAAGTAGTTGAAGTTTCCAGTCCTATCCCAGAACGACGACATATCAGACGTCGCTCTGTTTCAAGTTCCGGTGAATCGTCGTCCATGGATAAAAAAGCATATAAAAGAGAATCACGTAATGAAAGGAGAAAAAGACTTATAGAGTCTCAGCGCAGTTTTAGCGATGGTTACGACAGTGAAATTCATAGAGTTGATAGAGATATAAGTGATGAACAGACTAGGCGTCATACGAAAAGTTCTAAAAAGAGTAGGTCAAGGAGTGAACCTTATTCGAAAAGAAGAGATGCTTATGACAGCCCCAGACGTCAACGTCGTCATCGATCAAGTTCAAGCAATTCGGAAGGATCAAGGAATTATTCGGGAAAAAAGAAACATAAGAGACACCGAAGGCGTAATAAGCGCCAGACAAGTACTTCTTCAGAAAGTAGTAGCTCTGAATCAAGTGACCGAAGAAACACAAAAAGAAAAGGAAAGAAAACTTCAATTCACATTGAGAATGACGAAGACAAACAGCGTGTCAACATTGTTAATTTCAAAAGACCTGAAAAGGTGCAAAGTAGTACTAAAAATGAAGACGGCCAATTGACCTCTAAAAGCGAACCCGTACCATTATTAAACGATGATGGAAATACAAAAAGCCGAAATCAAAGTGAAACAGAAACTGATACAGTTTCTTTGAAAACCAATATGGTTATAACAGAAGCACAAGTCCATGTTGAACGTGAATCAAGTCAGAAAGGTCCTTCTGAAATAACTGTTACTGTTGATTCGTCAAATAATGTGTCGATTGAAGCAGCCAACATGTCAATTGTACATAAAGAAAAAAAAGATACATTGAAAATTGACAAAATAGAAGCAAATTCACTTCAAGAAAAAACAGAAAGTGACGTTCCTCTAATTAAAAACGATAATGCTGTTGTAGAATCTGGCAAAGATGACAATATATTGACAACTGACAAGAAAGTGGAACTTCCAGCTACAGATAGCAATGAACAAATAGAAAAAAGTGACACTAAGCCTGTGTCAAGCGAAGTTACTACTGAACTACAGAAAACGCCTGAAGGTGAATCTTTAAGTAATGAAATATCAAGTACCAATCAAGTAAGAAAACGATCATTCCAGATATTATCTGGTCCAGGTGATAACTCGACCGAAGTGAAAAAATCAGAAGACAGTTTAGATAAAACGCCTACTGTTTCCTTTGCTAATAAAGATGTTATTTTTGAAAGTAAGGATTCTGAAAAGTCTTGCGATACTTTGATGGGCGAGCATGTTGTTCATGATGGACAAAAAAATGATGACGACGAAAAAAATAAAAGTAGTGCAAGCGAAAAAATAAGTTCTGAGGATAAACGAAAAGAATATACTTCAACAACAGCCAGTAGTACAGAATTGGTCCAAAGTAGCGACAAAGATTTAGTAGGTTCTCATAAAGGAATAATAACTGTTTTGAGTGAAGAACCACCTAGTGATCGTGCAGTACAGCAAGTAATAATGGAACCTGAAACCATGGAGTTGCAACTATCTCAGTCTTCACCTGCCCGGCAGCGCAAATCTTCCAAAGATAGTCAAGGCAGCAGTAGGAAAAGCAGCATTTATGAAACAGAAAGTTATAAGGTATTATCAGATATAGCAAGTGCCACTGAAACAGGACCAGGAATTTTAAAGAAAATATCAAAGATAGTTGCGTCTTTAGATGATGATAAAGATGCAACTATTAATAAATCTGTAAAAGATAATTCTTACGGCAGAGTACCAAGTGTTAGTGACAATGAACTTTATAGTCATTCTGAAATAAATGGACGCAGAAAAAAATTCAGAAAAAAGACTAGGGCAAAAAGTAGAACAACAATTAGATCAAAAAGCGAAAATTCCGAAAGAGGATACGAATCCAGCGGTATGATGGATTCTGGTTTTGAACCGAGTCCCAGATTTGTTCAGAAAAGAATAACGAGTCCTCGGTTAGCAGCTTATTACCAACAAAGGAAAGCTAGCGGTAGACATTCGGGTAAATCTGACAGCAGAATACCAATACGTAAGCCAGGTGATAAGTATGCAGTGGATATGAAATCTGTAACTCAACGAATACAAACAAATATGAGAAGGTATGCAAACCATTTAAATATTTACATCAACTTATTCGCCATAAAGGTAGCGAAAATTTTACATGATTTAGTATAATCTTGAAAATTGGTACGAAAATTACCTACACATTTCTCCAATATTTATTCAATAGCATTTTTTCTTGCATTTATCTATTGTTGTGGTTCGATATACACAATATAAATTGAGATTCAACTGAATGTCTAATTTTTTTATTACAATTTTCAGATACTATTGCGAAAGGAAAATTTTTCACCATTTGCTGGAGTTAAAACGGCTGCAAATAAGAACAAGTAAAACTAACGAAGCGGTACTCGTTAAACGAGCTATCGATGAATACAACAAATCGAGTTTAGCGAATGTCGGCATGGGACCGTATAATAATCCAGATTTCTCTTTTAGTAGTTTTGAGAAATTTTTATATGAAAGTTTGAGAAAACTTCAGAAGAGTGGAAAGAAGCACCTTGATAATCTGCCAGAACAACCTGTAGATTTTGACTATGGAGAAAGTGAGTTATATAAAATGAGCTCCATACCAGACAATCCATGTCTCTGCACCAGCAAAACACACCGATGTTTTCATGCTGTCCACGCATATACTGGAATTCCTTGCTCTGCCTATAGTAAGTATCTATATTATAATGTATTAAGATCATTGTAGGTTGAGAGATAGTTATTCGCTTTGTTTTTTGCAGTACCTTATAAGTTGAATCACCACACTATGCCGAAACCAAATACAGCTGGAGGAAGTCACAAGAGTAAAGGATTTTTGCCAAAGATTGATGCAAAGCCACCAACTGGTTCAAAAGCACATGTGACTCTCGAAGTATCTCATGGAAACGAGAAGCAACTAATTGCGTTACCTGCTGAAAAGTTAGATAAAAATAAACGTTACTATGTTACTTTCACAGTTAAAGGTTCAGAGCCTCCTTCGGATAATGACAATATATCACCAAATGGTACACCAAATGTAAAAAGTGTTAAAAGTGGTTAAATTCGAAAATTTTAATTACTAGACCGTGTGTTTTATACCCCACGTAACACTGCCATAAGCAGAACTATGATATTAAAATTAAAGATATTAAATATATCTGTTGCACAAACTTAATAAATATTAGTGATGCATATTATTGAAAACGCGTTGTTAATGCACTATTAGTAATATATAATATGTTTATTAATAGGTAGGTACATATTAAAATATAATACTATAATTTAGTTCCATACATACCTACAAATTATACTAATAACGAATGCACTTGAATTCTTTGATAATCTCGTTTATACACTAGCGGTATGAAAAGGTTTCCTTTCTAGTTTGAAAACGTATTTGATATGCATGCGGAATAAATAAATTAATATCTAAATTGTTGAACTTTTTCATTCTGCCAGTTACTATTAGTGTGTATTATTATGCCATATTTCACTTATAACGTTCATGTATTAACATTAGTATTTTCATTAGTTACATACTTCGAAAACTTCCAGTACTTGACTGAAATATTTCCGTCCAAGTAAAAAAAGTACCTTCCTTAATTATATTTTACAAAATTGGTACTGCCTGCTGTGGCTTAAAACTATATGAGAGAAAATCTGACGGATTACAAAATACTTCTTTCAAAAATGCAAATATAATATTAAAATATTTTTATAATTGCTTATAATAAAATTACTATATTATTTATAGTTAAACTAAATTAGAAGTATACCGTCTATATATTTGAATACATAACTATATAATATATAGTCTTCCTTTTAGGAATTGCAAACATGTAATAACATAAATCACCTTTTTCTTTCGTGTAGCTACGAATTCCATATTGTTGTAGAAACATAAAAGTAGATTGTTTGTGGTAATAAAATATTTAAATATGTATATTTATTTTAATTTTAGTTTTAGTGGAGATTACAAAATAAAATACGCTTTAAATAATAATATATTTAATAAAAATGACAAGATAGTTTCTAATCTACATGAGTAAAATAATAAGATTTACATGATGCAATTAATATAACAAAATTAGCAAAGAGACTAAACGCCGAGTAGCAAAGCAACGCCAGCTAGAGTCCATCGTGTTGGTTTATCTTTAGTCTTCAAATTAAAAGTCCACACAAATGTTGGACCACGCATTCTGAAATATTTATATGAATTATTCCTACAGACAAAGAAACGAACCAAAAATGTTGCAGCTACGAAACCTAAGTACTTCCCCTTCTGTTTTAAAGGTCACACTTTTACTGACGGCAACCCCCCGTAAACCACCCTATTTCAATTTCCAATCAAATTACCGTATTTTATAGACTGGACATTCGTAGACACTTCGCGTGTCCTGCTTGTCTTGGGTCACAGCTTTGATGAAAATGACGGGCATAACGGGGAACAACTCCATCATACGTGACTCCACAATGCCACCAGTTGCCGTATCCCATCGTGCTCCCTCCATATATAAGCCGTGGACATATGCACCTTCACGAGGCGGGGCGCTGTAAATATAATTTTGTTTTGTTTATAAAATTATACTAATTTTTACCTTTTTAAAAAATACCTTTAGAAGACGTATAATTATATATGATACTTAAGAGCTCCCCTCATAACGTTATGTTGTCCCATATTAATTACATGCTACAGCTATCCGTAAATTACGCGATAACTAATGTCTATATGTATTGAGCTCGTTACAATAAGTTTTTTTTTACAATTTCTCGTCTATTTTTAACCAACTTCGCGATTCGAACTCATTTTTTATATATTTTAAGAAAACTACAACTTGCTTTTTCTAATAATTTTTGTATAATACTCCGACAGCCGAAGTCCGTTTCGTGTATTATTGCAAGACATGTTTTGTTGAGAATTCGTACTTTCTCATGTTTC
Source organism: Nemapogon koenigi (assembly GCA_963924495.1). Classification (NCBI taxonomy): domain Eukaryota; kingdom Metazoa; phylum Arthropoda; class Insecta; order Lepidoptera; family Tineidae; genus Nemapogon; species Nemapogon koenigi. The sequence goes on along the minus strand of OZ004647.1, from coordinate 7,000,879 downwards.
TGGTACGTGAATCTTGGTCTATCTTATCTTATTGATTTTAATAGCAGTCCATCTCGCTCACATCTTTCTAAAGAAATATGGATAAAATAAAGTCACACGTAAAACTGAGTTCGTTGCGCTGTGATGCGTCGCCTTAAACCGGAAAAGGCCTACGTCCACGATGTAAAAAGTTTCATATCCTTTTACCAGCATGACGTGATTTAGTGAGTCTTTAAAAATAATATTGAACACAAACTTGAAGTCCTGTTTATTACGCTTAGTGACGTCGCAGTTCAGACACATTTTGTCCAAAGGCCATTCATTCTTTCTCGCCGTCTGCTGCATAATAGCGGTCAAAAATGACTGTGGATTGAAGAAACCAGCCAGCCATACTGCTGGTGGTAACTGGAAACAAACAATTTTATTTTATATTCTAAACTGAAAATACTGAAAACAACTCAAACAAAGCTCTAAAATTAGACGATGGTTAATATATAGGCAGACAGAATAGTTCAGAAAAGGTAAAAAAATCAATTCAAAAGTAATTCTATATAACTTGAATTTGTTAATATAGGCTATATTTCATTAACATTAACAAAAATCATTAAAAATTATCGTATAATATGTAATATAGAAAGTAGTATTGCTCACATTGAAATCTCCTGACCAGTTCTCAAGTTCTACAAGCCGAAGACATAAATCAGAGAACCAAGCGGCCAAACCCAGTAAACTCGGGTACGCCAGCTTAGTCCAGGAGTCCGGCACTTTGTCCATGAACAGAGACTCCATCAGCTTCTCCATATCACTGCTGATAGTCAGCTCACCCTAAGAAAATGCATATATGTCTTAGCAAAGATTTAAGTCGTAGATGTGCCCTAACAATAATGAGCGCACAAAAAAATGTTTTCACCGAAAGCAGTGCGTGCACTCATTGTATAAAGAACGAAACAGTGTATAATGCGAGTGAGAGAGACAAAAATGTGTCTCTGAAGATTGAACACAGGCCACACATTAGCGATGCAATTCATACAATTTAGATTACATGCAATTCACTCACTCACACACAAGATTCGATTAAAAAAATTGTCAAACATCCGTGTGTGTCGAAATCAACCACAAATACAACGATTTGAAAACGGATGGCGGACCGTACGTGGCGGAATTAGACGGCTCTGTGGTCGGTTTCGCGCCGACGATTGGAAGAATGAGTGGGCATCTTTAGACATTATACACGATACACTGGGGCGACTTTTTTATTTAGAACTAAACGTACTGTCCGAATAACATCAGAAATATAAGATAATTTACCTTCAAACCAAGTTCCAGTTCTTTGAGTGATCGCCTAATCTCTCCCATCAGTTTATTCATACGTTCGCACTCTTGCAAGGCCACTATTGTGAAGGGGGTGAGCTCTTCAACTTTGGCCATTAGCTCGGAGAGATTGAACGGCTCCGGAACTCTATCCATAATGTCATCTAATAGCATTCTTACCTGTGAATATTTATTTTGTCAGAACTTTCCACCGTTACTTCAACTGATCTCCAACAGATGGCAAGTTTACAAAATAATATTTAATTTTGATTTGTTTGTTTATTTTTCGTACTTAGAGTGAAAAATGGCGTATCAAACGTTAACTTTGATACAGTATTAAGGGAGATATATATTTGATACCCACAAAAAAACACTTTTGAGAAATAATATAGGTAATATAGATAAAGTGTAAGCAAAAGTCCAAAACTTTCTGATTCAATTCTCTATCTCTAATAATAGTTTGTACATCATCAGGTCTTCCAATTTTATTAACATTCCATCATCGTTATCATCATAATCCGGTAAATATAGCTAAGTATCTATGTACCTTCTAATTCTATGCCGGTTACTGCTTTAGACGTATGAATACGTTTTGTTGATAATTTTTATTGCCCATCGCCAGGATGTTACAATTTACGAAAATTTGGATTTTAATGATGATCACAACGTGACGTCTGAAAAGGTTTATGCAGTGATAGTGATAGTGATAGACTAATAATGGTGTAGCACAAATCGTACTTTTCATTCCTGATAAGGATATTTAAATAATATTAACCAATTCTTCCTTGGTAGATCCTCCACCAGCTTGAGCACCAGTTTCTCTCGGTTGCATTTCAAATACGACTTTAAACAATCGCTCTGAGACAGTAGTCAAATAACCAATTTCAGCATTGGGGTGCAGACCGTACAAGTATGGGGTTTCATCTGGTAGGAAGTCGTCAATATACTGATGATATCCCACGTAGTCAGAGTTCGGTGGTGAGACGAATCCTTGCGCTAGCATACACTCACCGTCAACCTAAAAATGTTCATAAAATTTTATGTTTCGCATATAAAAATAATATTTTAGCAAAAATAAAATGGCGGAATAATAGAGCGCATATAATTTTGATGTTAGTTACTAAATCACGAAGTATTAGGCTAGAATTTGAAAGATAAAATATCTGTATATTTAGGCTGCACTCTAATGTGATCAAGAAAGTTCAAAGTTTAGATGTAAATGATTACCAGTTCAGCCTGCATGTATTCAAGAAGGAAAGTGCGACACAATCGTCTGTCCCAATCATCAGTGATATGGCCACCGTACATAATCTCCCCGAACAAGTATCGAAGATCTTCCCAGGGGACTCGTGGATTCGCTTCTAAATAGTTGTAAAGCACGTACACGCAGATTGTCAAATCACCAAAATTGAATGGATATACTCTAAACAAAAAAATAATCAAATGCATTACTTTTTTATCTTTACGGTTCCCAGAATCATATTACAGGGCTTCCTAATTTTGCCAATAACATTTTTAAACTCGTGTATCCGGGCAGCGGAAGTCAATGGTTATTGCTGCCATGCCTTTGGTATGCTAAGAATGGGCATTAGGACAATGATATACTATATAAACTGAGGTAGATGCGTGATTGACGCTCAAGCTATAGCAAGGCAAATGAGAGGTAAGTGTCCCACTATAAATTTGGTCGCGCACAGTCACGCACAATCCTACGACTAGTGTACATGTCTCTCTTGAGTAGAATAATCCGCAAAAACATCAAGAAAAATGACATCTTGTGTGTTCCGCTTTTGCAGAAATTATACTGCAACTGTAAAGGATAGAAATGATATCTCATTTCATTGGTAAGTACAGAAATTTTATAATTATGGACATAACAATATTTTATTATTAATAATGCGCTGTTGCCAGTTCGCCGCTTGCCTGAGCGAGACGAACGATGCATTTTGTATGAGAGTGATAGAGAAGACAAAACGAAATGGCCGCGACAGACTCAGCGACTGATTATGGGGATGGTTGGCAATATCGGACCTGTCAATAAATTACATGAACCTATTTAAAAAATTAAATATTTTATTAAATGTATGGAAAATGTATATACATAATTATATTTACATTATTATAAATTTATATATTATATTATTGTTGTATGTATAGTATTATGATCTTATTGTATTTATTTATCTTTTAGTCTCCCTAGAAGCGGATTAATAAGAGAAAAATGGATAGAGATAATCAGAACCCAAAGACGAGAATATGATTGGTTGCCAAGTTTTTACTCTAAGATTTAGACGTATTTTCACATTCTTTGTATATATTTAGGAAAAATATCTGTAACATTCTAAATAGTAGGTAGTTAATTGCAGTAAACTTTTTTTTGTATTATTTGCTATTTCTATATTTTTTGGAATTTGCATAAAAATATCCTGTTTTGAATGTATGTATAAACAATACGTTTGTATAAACAAACGTCACTGACTATATGACAGTTATTTTTTTAATATGTATCTATGTTGTAGTAATCCTTGTTGTATAGTTGTTTGTTGTCCAGAATAAAAAAAATAAAAAAAATATTTAAAGACTTAATTTTAAATTATACTACATAATACATAAATAAGTAGCATACAAATATCCTATTCCAAGCCATAATCTACCTCTATGCTAAATTTCATTTAGAACTGTTCAGTTCAGCCGTTTGAGCGTGATTGAAAGACAAATGGTCTATTTGTTGTAAAGTCATTGATTATTACATTACCAATATTTATTAGTAAAATAAAAGTTTTTTAATTACATATTGTATATTTTATTATTTCAAAAATATTTTGTTGTAAAGTCATTGATTATTACATTATATTTATTAGTAAAATAAAAGTTTTTTAATTACATATTGTATATTTTATTATTCCAAAAATATTTCTAAGTAAAATATTGAGTGTTCCATTTAGACAATCTTCCCCTAGTTCCTCCGGAGAAGGTAACGCGTCGATGACGTGTCGCAACTTAAAACATATATTTATCTCTTTTTAACAAATGGATTTCGGTATTGAGCTGTGTTTCTCTATCCCTTTCATCGCTTGAATATATAAACGTAAGTAATTAATAGGTAGCTATAGTATTGTTCAAGCTGTTTATTATCTGTATTTAGTATGGGTATAACGTGTCTACTTATAGTACGTCATTGCATTAGGATATTATATTATGACGGTAATCTTTATAAATAAAAATGAAATGCTGTTCGTTGGTAAGTTCGCTTTTATTCCAGAAGATTGGAAAATTCGGGAAAAACTGAAAGTGATTTTTTCTATTGGATTTTTGTATGAACTCAAGACCATAATATGGGATGAAAGTTAATATGAGCTCCACGGGCGAAGCCAGGGCGGAAACCTAGTGCATAATATAATGATACCTGTTCCATCCTTGGGGACCAAACTTTCTTCGTTCTGCAACCACAGCATGGAAATAACACAAGGCAAACAATACAGACTTGAACTCCGCTTCCTTACTGCACATCTCTAAGGTCTCTTGACTGAAGTTATCCAAGGACTGTAAAATATAAAATTATGATTATTTTTTGAAAATAAAATAACTCTATTTAAAAATGTTATCTAAAAAATGGCAAAGTAAGGCAACTACAATATGGATACTGTTAACCGTTGAGGAGTTTTTCAAATCAAGGTTTGGCTTAATTATCAGATTAGCTAATTAATGTCATAATATTGTACTGTAATCAGACTTCAGTAAGTCTGCCAAATATAAAGTAAATACCTTATGCAAGTTGGCCCACATTCCAATAGGTGGTTCGTTTGTGATCTTAATTGCTGACTCCAGAATACCTTGAGGTATGATGTGGTATTCGGCAGACGCCGCAGGTTCTGCGCTCAAAAATAATCTGAAGACAAGAAGATAACAAGCCATTTTGAATCATATTCCAGAACAAGGTGCACCGGTATTTTAAAAAGATCACACTATATGTATACAGAGCGCAAATAGGATCAAGCGTGGAATACTGCCGCCATCATTGTGATAGATCAGCCCAACATTATGATGCCATTTCCGTACTTCTGTTGCAATGTCTGGGCAACTTTGTGTACATTGTTACCAGTCTCTTTTGCAATCTAAATAGGATTAGTTATTTATTTAAACATTCTGATCTACAAAGTTATTATTTAGTGAATAATATTTGGTAATTAACCTATAATCTGGTAGAGGACTTTCGAAGCTTTCTTCCATTTTCTTCTCAAGAGTGGCGAGCCACTTTGCCACTAAGTGAATGTTTTGCAGAATTACCCAATGACCATTTGCTGAGGCCACAGCCATGCCCTCCTCGGCTACTACTTCTTGTCCCTGTCCTAAAGAGACTATATGGAAATTCTTCTTATCTGTTGAAAACCCTATCTTCCTTCCCAATTTTTCTAGATCCTGAAATTTCCCAAATAAATTAGTGTAGGTGTGGTTGTAAAACTAAATTGTAACCGGTTGAAGCCGAGCCGGATCGCTAGTTAATCTAATATTGGTTCTAATTTACCTTTAATGGATCCACACCGGCTGACAATATGAAGAACATAGCTGTAGTAGAAGTGCTCTCTTGGAATGATTTCTCCAATGGCGGTGTGCGAGCCTCTACATATTTTGTACCAAGGTTCTCTTCACAGAATGCACTATAGTAGCAAAGAAAATATTGCAACATTTAGATATCTGACTATAACTTACCATACAGTTATAGAAACAGGAATATTTCTACAGAGAAAATTTAGAGAAGGGGTTGAATGGATTTAGATTACATGTATAAAGATAGGTTATATTCTCATGATTGTTTACAAGTAGGTACCCTTTACATATTCATACATAGGTAGGTATTCTAAAACCGGAAATTGTATGAAAGAATATTATATAAGCTTATTGTCCCTGATTTCCCTTGGTCCCATTAGATTTAATCCGACAAACCAAACTGAGGCTTTTCCATCTAAATATACCTCAACAGAACTGGCCACTCGTTAGGTATAGCCTCACAAATACCATTGGCTAAACGCTGGGTAAGACTAATAAAAAGGGATGTCCAGTTTCGGTATGGCTCCTTAACTAATTTAATCTTTTACCTGGATGCATAAGACATTCTATCAGGTCGAAGAGCACGCATGATACACAATCTTTGAAGAGGCGTTCTGTTTTTCCAATCACCAGGTAATTTGTCTCTTTCGGGAGCTTCGCCCTCCGTATATTTTTGCCATCTATAAAAATCATAAATAGATAGTGAATCTTTAGAGCCCCGCTATGGCTATTCTTCCATCATTCCCTATTCTTGACTCTTGTTCCATAGTCAAAGTTTGCTGAGCCACGAGGCTCTATTCAGACGGAAAACATGCTTTAATAAGTTATGGACGAATGTTGACAAAATAAAGTTTACAAAGAAAATGCATGACAAAGTTACTTTAAAAAAATATGATAATAAATAATTAATGCAAAATTGGGGGTGGGGACAGGAATCCGTATTGGCATAGTTTAAAGTGGCTTATTTATAGCCTGTCAGTCGCTTTTTTATTCGAAATGGGAAACGCTCAAAATGTAAGTTTGTTCGTTCCACTTTATAATTCTGCAAAAAATATACACAAGATTAACCAATTAACACTAAGCTCTGCTGTGCGGAGCTAAGTTCATCATGCCATGCTTTATATACAAACAATTTGGAGCCAAACTGGTTATTGATAACAAGTTTATTAGCTAACTATAGAGGCGGGATAGGCAATTTTTTTACAGCTTTTACCGTAGATGTGATAGAGTGACCATGCAGTCACTCGTAATGTAACATTACCTCTTACTAGCCCCTTCCATATCTTTATCAAGATTTTCGAAGGCATCCATCTTTGAGAGCGCTACCACTCCACCCCAACAAGAGTTGGTCAACCAGTTGAAAGGAGAGTCTTCAGGCGCGACTGCGTACTTCAGCAAGAAATCCAGTTCACGCGAATCTATTTTACCATCTGCTTTCAATACCTAGAATTTATTTTTTGCTACGTTACCTACTTATTTCAATTTAATTGTGATCAGAAATCTATGGGCATTACATAATTATTAAGTTAAATCTGTTTTTTTAACGACTTCAAAAAAAAGACGTTACTCAATTTATGTGTGTTCGCGGATAACTTCGTCGTTTATGAACCGACTTTGATGATTTCTTTTTTTATCGACAGATAATTCTTCCGGATTGGTCTCATTTTTATGTCATAAAAATTGGTTCATTAGTTTTTCAGTAATTTTGAAAAAACTGACTTTATACAGTAAATTATCAGTATCTCGATGAAATATGTACTGATTTTAACTACTTATTTTTTTTAAGGATATAATAATTTCTCGACATTATCTCACAGACATATAACGAAAATCGGTTCAGTAGTTTTTCAGAAATTCAGTAATTTGTCTCTGTTTACGGCTGAAAATTATGTATCAGAGAAAAGCCTTAGCAACGGTTGCTATTGACACGAAGTTGTCAATTTTTGTATCGACGGTGGTCTAGCGGCTAAAGGTATGGTATGGTATGGTGCAGTTCAGGATGCAAATGGTTCAAATCAAATCCCATCCACAGCAGTATTTTTTAATTTTTCCATTTTTTATTTGCGTTATTATTTGTCTCTCAGGGCAACAAAATCACTTAAAAGGGAAAAATAAATTAACTATAAAAAAAAGTGTACCGACTTCAAAAATTTGCACTGAAAAGTAAGAAATAATAAATATTTCGTCGTAGAATTTGAAGACGTTTGGTGCCAAATTAAAAACAACTTACTTTCCAAATTCACTAATCTAGACAATTCATTAGGAACCTACGATCATCAGTACAAACATATATAATATTAAACAGATATTTATCTTCTTAGATGCTTACTTAATTTTGTATCCTAATTTGGCACCAACCGTCTTCAAATTCTACGACGAAATATTTATTATTTCTTACTTTTCAGTGCAAATTTTTGAAGTCGGTATACTTTTTTTTTAAAGTTAATTTATTTATATTTAAATTTGATTTCAGATTTGAATTATAATATATATTATGTTACGATAGTTTGAGAAGTGAACGACCACTGGGCACATATTACCTAATAATTCTTACCCGCTGGTTACATTATCGTATCAAATTTATTTTTCATCCCTTGTATGTTTTTTTTTTATTTTTTTTAAGTATAATAAAATTTAGAGCTATTCAATTTACCTGTAAAGCAATTAAGAACAGGAAAACCAGCTTATCTCTCTCAAATAGTCCTCTACTCGTATACACGAATACGGCAAAAGTGATATTGTCTAATAAGTTTCGCACTCTGCCTTCTAACTCTTCTGAAGGTTCTGCCCGAGCCAAAGCATCTTTGAAGACAACACTGTATGCTTTCAAAGAAAACTGGTACATCGGGTTGATTTTGAATAAGTCGTTGAGGATGAAGTAGAGAAGGGAAGCTCTCGTAGCCGCACGCCTGTAAAGGTTATATATTTTTTAATTTCAGTGCTTACAGGTATGCACCCAATTCGACAATATACAATATCATCCTAGCTACTTTTGCATAAGCATTTTAAGTATTTTTTTATTATTCAGTAATTTCGCAATTATTGTTATATTATATATTATAAGCAATCAATCTATCTTGCACAAGTCAAACAATAAAAATCATATCTTAAATGCCAAATAAATAAAAATATCAATTTGAAATTTCAGTCAAATCCGTTCAGCCCTTCAGACGTATGTAAAAATAAATAAATTTGTTTAATAGTGATTTCGGTATCTAATATATACATTTTTTTTGTTTCTTTGTTTCTATTCACTCAAAAACTACTGGACCGATTTTGTTACCGTTGGTACCTTTAGATAGAGTGGTTCACGGGAAAGGTTATATGCTATATAGCAACACCCTACGTCCTTTGAGAGCGGATTAGTAACGAATAATGTCAATGTTCTTCATTATATTTAACATCACGCTTGGGGGGGGGGGGGTGAATTGTATTCCTCATACAATGCGTACGAAGTAGCGGGCAAACAGCTGGTAAATAATAAAATCTAATTGGCATAACTGTTTTTAAAAGCTACGTCTGGATGTTTGTCAAGAATAGAGTCCAAAACGGTAGAACTTTTTGATGAAATTTACAGCTATTACGATTATTTACCATACTTACATAAAAAATATACGACCGAATTAAAAAAACTGTTTTTGAAGTCGCCTAAAAAATAATGTAAACCATTTTGATTTTGCGTTTATTAATAAAACATTTCACCTGTATCTTTCTCTAGCTTCGTCAATTTTAACGGAAGTCACTTTTCCTTCCTCGACCTTTATTTCAATATCAGCGGCAGTTTTCTTAGTTATCTCAAGATTGATCACAAGAGCCGAATCACTCAGAATATCTGGTCCAGCCGATGACAATCTTTTCAATAGATCATCTTCAAGAGTTTTTAAAGTGATCTTAAAGTCGTTCTGTTGTTTAGTCAGCCCAGAACGTAGAGCCTCCAAATCTGGTCGCTCAGCTTTTACGACTTCACCTAGTAATTGTTCTTCTAGACTGCAAATATATTTTTTATTAATATTGATGGATAGAATATGTTCGGTTAAGCATGGCACGCTATAATAATCAACAATTTGAGTGATTTCCTGTGGTAATATTGTCACTAAACTATCACAAAGGATTTTTAAGAGCGCACACAAGAAGCAAGTTACGATTTTATTTGGGTATAGAAGGTAGATAAATATCATTTAAAACTCCATTAAAAATCCATTTAAAAATCCAACACTAAAAACAATTTCAGGGGACTTAAAATTTAGAAAAGTTTTATTTTGAGATATTAAACACATTAAATTAAAGAAACCATGAATCAGGGAAGAAAATTTCAAAGAAGTACGTTTTTATGTAGGAAATTAATGTAGGTTCGAAACGGAATGTGGTGAAATTTTTAATTTAAAAATGTTCTATTGTTTAAAACTTTAGACAGAATACTAACCCATCTTTGGTAACAGTGAAGTTTATCAATGTGCACTGCGCTTGCATTTCGGGTTGGTAATGAGGATTTGCCAGTTTCGTTTGAAGAATTAATCGGAAACTTGGATGGAAATCTATTTCACGATCTCCAATCTAGAAAAATACTTTTATTATTATTATTTGTTGCCAATGTAATACACACTCTGTGAAAAATTCAAGTGTCTGAGCAAAAACGCCGCCACGCCCTCGTTTAACCGATGGTATTTGTGGGGGGCTAATATACCTAACGAGTGGCCAGTTCTGTTGAGGTATATTTAGATGGAAAAGCCTCTAAGAGTGGTTTGTCGGATTATATACCTACATACGTTTTTAATTAATAAAACCCATTGGCGTGCCTAGTTAATACCAGCGAATTAACCACTCGGATTTTTAAGTTTTACGATTTATAAAACGTGTTACCTTTCGTTGTACGAAAAACACGAAACGACTCAGCTCTAAAATGAACAACTTTAAAAATAATAGTAGTTGGAAATGGTAAGATTGAGTAAAATGTGCCCAATATAAATATATATTTATAAGCACTAATAATAAATTAACATAATACGTATAATTTTAATAAATAGGTAAGGCGACTAACATAAAATTTTCACAAGCGAATTCGGTATATGTGTAGTAGAAACAGTCGCGTTTAGATATTTAAGATCGAAATAGCAAGATTTTCAAAATCCATTAATTTACCTTTAGCACTTTCCCTTTGCGTATAAGTACTCGACCGAGTAGAGGTTCAAGCACGGCGTCTACGGCTTCTCCAATATTCTCAAGGATGACTACATCTCCATTGCTGATAGCTCGCTCAATGCGATCCAAATAGTTTCTTTGCGTCAATCGTATCACGACTAAAGCGTCACCATATTTGCTTTTTATCCATTTAATGCCTTGTCTACAATAGAAACGTAGAGAAATCTCAGAGATACATTTTTCTGAGAAACTTGTTTGCGCTGTTGTACATGGTAGTTGTTGCAGGTAATTTAAAATATTCATTCACTATGGAATTTTGATGTGAGCAGCACATATTTATATGGAAATTATTGTAATTTATAAAGAAAGTCACTATTTTGTGCAATATTCATGTGTTATGAATGTTAAAGGAAAGGGGTAAGTGTCATACATCTCACTAAGTAACACAACTTTTAGTACCTAAGATTTAAAATTACTAATGTAATGTAATTTGGAAGTGGTAATGATCATAGTTCTATTGTTCTAGCTTAGTAGATGAGACACGCCCTTTCCTAATGAAGTAACAAGTAACCTTAAATTGAAGGAAGTCATACGACTGAGCACGGCACTCATTGGGGTTGGCAGGGTCCCGAAAATTTAGTAGAATCCTTCCTGGCGCCCTCATAATTATGTACATATAAGATAAGTTTAGTTAAGAGTAGTTAGTTTTAGATTAATTATTTTATACCTAAGCGATACCAAAACATAACGTTGAAAAAGAATGAAAGTTGTATATTATCCATACTGTATTAATTGCGAAAGTAACTCTGTCTGTCTGTTACGCTTTCACGGCTAAACAACTAAACCGATTTTGGTGAAAGTTGATACGGAGAAAGCTTAAAATAGATATGTATTTTAAATTTATATAATATCTTCTGATCGTTATATCAAATATAATATTGTCTATATCTATACTAATATTATAAAGAGGTAAAAGAGGAAAGATTTGTATTTTTGTGTGTATGTTTGTGTGTATGTTTGTAATGTATAAACTCAAAAACTAGTGTGCCGATTTAAAAAAATCTTTCACCATTGGAAAGCTACATTCACCCTGAGTGACATAGGCTATATTCTATTTTCAAAAAATTAGGGATCCTTACTAAAACTCCAATAATGTAACCCAAGGTGTAAAAAAATTACCTAATAAATCCCTTACATCGCGTGCGCTGCGAAAACTATTGATGATAGAACAAAATAATGTACTACAACTTTGCAGAACACATCATTATCTACAAAAAGTGTCGCGATATTATAATTAAGTCACAATAAATGTTCTTTTATTTTAAAAATTTAATTAAAAAGCCGCCGCTAGAAAAGGCTCTTTATTTTTTCCTTGCTATTAATCGTTATCAAAATAAATTACTTTATATGCACGACTGATTCAATAACTTTTTAAAATATTCAATTCGGACATTCCATTCGAAAGATATCACATAATATTTTTGTATGAACAATATCCAAAGTTAGAGGTAGTGGCATTGGGTAGTGGTAGTGGTAGGGGTAGGGATAGGGGTAGTGCAGGCAAGCCATTATCTATGAGTGCTGTAGGGTATATTTTATTTTGTTCGAAAATATCCACGGGCGGAGCCGGGGGCGGACAGCTAGTTTCAAATAAAATTTGAGATTCTGTTGTTATATCTTTTAAATGTTGGAGATTTTGTAATTATGTCCGTATGTCTTTCCCCCCCATATCAATCCCAATTACTCTCCAAATCAACCACACAGTTGTGTCGCTTGGGTGTTATTATTAAAAGGTTTAGAGGTGCACTAAGAAAGGATTTTTCGAAATTGATAGGGTGAAATGGAGCGCTAACCTCCTGAGATGAGGAACTATCGTCCGTTTATTTGAGGAAGGTTATAGCATCACTACCCAAAGGATCAGTAACCATAAACGTAAACCTATAAAAAAATATGAACGAAGCCAGGGCGGAAAGCTAGTAGTTATAATGTTCGAATACTAACAATTGTGGATCGATCATGAGCGGCCATCTAGCAGAATTGGTGAGGATAGTTGCGTTTTCTGTACTCATGGTGTCAGTCGGTAGACCCTCGTTGTTCCAAGTGGCCACTTGAGCGTCGTCCGTTAACATTGACAAGGGGTCCAGTCCTTCTGTTGTCTCAATTTTTGGCTAAAATATTACGTAATATTAACTTATTTAAATAAAATAATATTGTAATATTGTAGTTATTGTTTTATTTATATTTTATTTACAAGCGATAGAGAGGTCCACCGATAGAGGGTGGAACAGTCTGCCTTCCTCCAAGTTTCTAGCAATCCAGCCTCTTTACAACCTTGGGCCCTTCAAGGGTCATTTGTTGATTCAACGCTTCTTAATAAATGAGAGCGACATGATAATATTACTGAGTTTGCATTTTGAAGTTTTGTTAATGAAAGGAAAAGCAGCGGGAGATGGTGTAATTCATTCGCAGTATTTCAACACGGATGAAGTCGTTGGAAAATGCTAGTGTTAAAATAAAATGTTACTCACATTGGTTTTCCCGAGATTTGGAACCCAATCTTCATTCATCAACTGTTGCCTATATTGTCTCATGAAGCATCCCACGTAGGATATAAACGCTGTGACCAACAATACATCTCCAGGCAACATCACTCCAGATTCCTTTAGGTTTACAACGGTGGCTGACCATCTACAATAAGCAAATTAAAATAATATTACCAACCAGTGACCCCGCCCTCGGCTTCGCACGGGTACAACATGATAGGTCCCACGTACTTGAAAACCTTCCCGGTGAAAAAATCTAATAGTGTATTATTTAAAAAATATAATCTATATATATAAAAGAAAGTCGTGTTAGTTACACTATTTATAACTCAAGAACGGCTGTACCGATTTGGCTGAAAATTGGTGGGGAGGTAGCTTAGAGCCAGGAGACGGATGTAGGGGTTGGAGTAGGGGTAGTGGTAGTGGTAGTGGTAGTGGTAGTTGTTTTCTACGGATGAAGGAAAGTAAATAGCAGGCAAGCCAACGTTTGGGCAGGACAACGTCTGCCGGGCCCGCTAGTAATGTAATAATTTAAATTATAATAATGTAGTGAAGTGATAATGCCGATTGATAACCACAAGCTAATATTACATTAGCATTGTAGCCTGCGGAATGCTAAAAATATATAATGGCGTATGCGGTATGGACCAGTAACTATAGAATGTGACCTCTAAAAAAATATAAGTGAAGTTTTTTTTTTCATAAATACCGTTATTTTGTCATTACAAACAATGTGCAGAATAACCATAATAATGTTGTATGCTAAGCTAACGTACCACTATATAAACGCGAAAGTTTGTATGTATGTATGTTTGTTACTCAATCACGCCAGAACGGCTGAACGGATCTGGATAAAATTTGGCACAGAGATAGATAAAACAAATAAGCTATAACCTGAAACCGCAGACAGAACCTTGTAATATAGGTAATATTACTATACCCCATACATAGGTCAACTAAAAATACTGAATCAGTAATAAGTGCAGTGGAAAGCTTGTCAACTGTTCAACATATTCGCTAAATGTATGAGGACCGTGATTATGTATATGTTTGGGTATGTTACCTTATTTTCTCTGAAGCCAGGCCGTTAACAAGACGATTGGCTAAATCTATGGTGTAGTTAGTAGCATCTGCCTCTGCTTGACACTTCATCTTCTCATTGACGGCTTCTTGGAAAGCTTTCAATAGAACTTCAAGTTTTTCTTCCAATTCCTATAGTACGTTACATGTATTTATAGATATATATATAATATATATAATAGATTTGCGACTCGCCCCGGCTTCGCACGAGTAGAAAACGGTTTTTAAAACATTCTATTTTCCCGGGGAAATAAGATCCTATTTCAGTCAACAGTACATAAAATCACGACGATCTGTTGCTATAAACAATTTCTGACATAAACAAATATTTTTTGTTTTTTTATATTCTAAAATTATTTTACCATTGATAGCCCAATTCTCGGGGAAGGTTATAGGCTATTTAAAATCACGCTACCTGTTCAAGGGGGTTAATTGTATTCCAAATACAAAGTAAAAATGACCCATCTAACATACCTTGATTTGTTCTTTAAGGAAGGACAGCTTATCCCGGGCAGCTTGTAATTCAGCATTAGCAGCATTAAGTGCGCGCCGTTTGGGCTCGACGACTACATATACGTCGTAAAACTTGACGATATTAATAACCCAAGCACACAAACCGGCTGCAGCCGCCGACTTTGACATTATGAATTCCGCATTGAACTCGGGATTTTTAATGTATGGCATCACAGCCTGAAAATGATAAAATTACAAACACAAACAAACAAACATATCTTCACGGCCTTTATATTCTGCGGTGTAGCTAGAGACACCACTTTCCACTTACCAATTGCCTTATTGAATAGTACAGGTGGCAAACCTGTTGCTGCACTTAATGGTAGGTTCACTTCTGTTGTCACATCTTTAAATGTCTATTAGTTTTAGAATAAGATAGGAGGAGTATATTAAAGAACATATTCTTAAAGGGAATTGGTGCTCAGCATTTTTCTCCCGGTTTCAAGACAACGCTCTACCAATTATGATATCGACTCCTTTACTAATATTATAAATTGTTAATATTATAATTGCGATAGTTTAAATAATCAATTAATCATATATAGAAAGTCGTTGATTAATCAAGTGCAACAATTTACCTAGATACAACTTATTGTGTAGTATATATGAGCAAAAACAAACAATCACATCTTCACACCATGTATATCTTGCGGTGTAGCATTCATAACCCTAATTTATTATAGTGGTGCTACGACGACAAAATTTTAGTGAATAATATAATCCTAATTTATTATAGCGATGCTACGACGAAACAGTTCTAGTGTTAATAGAAAGTGTGAATAATACAATCTTCATTTGTTATAGCGGTGTTACGACGATACAGTTCTAGTGTTAATAGAAAGTGTGAATAATATAATCTTAAATTATTATGGCGGTGCTACGACATAATTCTAATGTTAAAAGAAAGTGTGAATAATACAATCCTAGCTTATTATAGCGGTGCTACGACGACACAGTTCTAGTGTTAATAGAAAGTGTGAATAATACAATCCTAGCTTATTATAGCGGTGCTACGACGACACAGTTCTAGTGTTAATAGAAAGTGTGAATAATACAATCCTAGCTTATTATAGCGGTGCTACGACGACACAGTTCTAGTGTTAATAGAAAGTGTGAATAATACAATCCTAGCTTATTATAGCGGTGCTACGACGACACAGTTCTAGTGTTAATAGAAAGTGTGAATAATACAATCCTAGCTTATTATAGCGGTGCTACGACGACACAGTTCTAGTGTTAATAGAAAGTGTGAATAATACAATCCTAGCTTATTATAGCGGTGCTACGACGACACAGTTCTAGTGTTAATAGAAAGTGTGAATAATACAATCCTAGCTTATTATAGCGGTGCTACGACGACACAGTTCTAGTGTTAATAGAAAGTGTGAATAATACAATCCTAGTTTATTATAGCGGTGCTACGACGACATAATCCTAGTGTTAATAGAAAGTGTGAATATATAATCTTAAATTATTATAGCGGTGCTACGACGACATAATCCTAGTGTTAATAGAAAGTGTGAATATATAATCTTAAATTATTATGGCGGTGCTACGACGACATAATTCTAGTGTTAATAGAAAGTGTGAATATATAATCTTAAATTATTATGGCGGTGCTACGACGACATAATTCTAGTGGTAATAGAAAGTGTGAATAATATAATCCTAAATTATGATGGCGGTGCTACGGCGACATAATTCTAGTGTTAATAGAAAGTGTGAATAATATAATTCTAAATTGTTATGGCGGTGCTACGGCGACACAATTTTAATGTTAATAGAAAGTGTGAATAATATAATCCTAATTTATTATAGCGGTGCTACGGCGACACAATTTTAATGTTAATAGAAAGTGTAAATAATATAATCCTAATTTATTATAGCGGTGCTACGACGACATAATTCTAGTGTTAATAGAAAGTGTGAATAATACAATCCTAGTTTATTATAGCGGTGCTACGACGACATAATCCTAGTGTTAATAGAAAGTGTGAATATATAATCTTAAATTATTATAGCGGTGCTACGACGACATAATCCTAGTGTTAATAGAAAGTGTGAATATATAATCTTAAATTATTATGGCGGTGCTACGACGACATAATTCTAGTGTTAATAGAAAGTGTGAATATATAATCTTAAATTATTATGGCGGTGCTACGACGACATAATTCTAGTGGTAATAGAAAGTGTGAATAATATAATCCTAAATTATGATGGCGGTGCTACGGCGACATAATTCTAGTGTTAATAGAAAGTGTGAATAATATAATTCTAAATTGTTATGGCGGTGCTACGGCGACACAATTTTAATGTTAATAGAAAGTGTGAATAATATAATCCTAATTTATTATAGCGGTGCTACGGCGACACAATTTTAATGTTAATAGAAAGTGTAAATAATATAATCCTAATTTATTATAGCGGTGCTACGACGACATAATTCTAGTGTTAATAGAAAGTGTGAATATATAATCTTAAATTATTATGGCGGTGCTACGACGACATAATTCTAGTGGTAATAGAAAGTGTGAATAATATAATCCTAAATTATGATGGCGGTGCTACGGCGACATAATTCTAGTGTTAATAGAAAGTGTGAATAATATAATTCTAAATTGTTATGGCGGTGCTACGGCGACACAATTTTAATGTTAATAGAAAGTGTGAATAATATAATCCTAATTTATTATAGCGGTGCTACGGCGACACAATTTTAATGTTAATAGAAAGTGTGAATAATATAATCCTAATTTATTATAGCGGTGCTACGACGACATAATCCTAGTGTTAATAGAAAGTGTAAATAATATAATCCTAATTTATTATAGCGGTGCTACGACGACATAATTCTAGTGTTAATAGAAAGTGTGAATATATAATCTTAAATTATTATGGCGGTGCTACGACGACATAATTCTAGTGGTAATAGAAAGTGTGAATAATATAATCCTAAATTATGATGGCGGTGCTACGGCGACATAATTCTAGTGTTAATAGAAAGTGTGAATAATATAATTCTAAATTGTTATGGCGGTGCTACGGCGACACAATTTTAATGTTAATAGAAAGTGTGAATAATATAATCCTAATTTATTATAGCGGTGCTACGACGACATAATCCTAGTGTTAATAGAAAGTGTAAATAATATAATCCTAATTTATTATAGCGGTGCTACGACGACATAATTCTAGTGTTAATAGAAAGTGTGAATATATAATCTTAAATTATTATGGCGGTGCTACGACGACATAATTCTAGTGGTAATAGAAAGTGTGAATAATATAATCCTAAATTATGATGGCGGTGCTACGGCGACATAATTCTAGTGTTAATAGAAAGTGTGAATAATATAATTCTAAATTGTTATGGCGGTGCTACGGCGACACAATTTTAATGTTAATAGAAAGTGTGAATAATATATTCCTAATTTATTATAGCGGTGCTACGGCGACACAATTTTAATGTTAATAGAAAGTGTGAATAATATAATCCTAATTTATTATAGCGGTGCTACGACGACATAATTCTAGTGTTAATAGAAAGTGTGAATAATATAATCCTAAATTATGATGGCGGTGCTACGGCGACATAATTCTAGTGTTAATAGAAAGTGTGAATAATATAATTCTAAATTGTTATGGCGGTGCTACGGCGACACAATTTTAATGTTAATAGAAAGTGTGAATAATATAATCCTAATTTATTATAGCGGTGCTACGACGACATAATTCTAGTGTTAATAGAAAGTGTGAATAATATAATCCTAAATTGTTATGGCGGTGCTACGGCGACATAATTCTAATGTTAATAGAAAGTGTGAATAATATAATCCTAATTTATTATAGCGGTGCTACGGCGACATAATTCTAGTGTTAATAGAAAGTGTGAATAATATAATCCTAAATTGTTATGGCGGTGCTACGGCGACATAATTCTAATGTTAATAGAAAGTGTGAATAATATAATCCTAATTTATTATAGCGGTGCTACGGCGACATAATTCTAGTGTTAATAGAAAGTGTGAATAATATAATCCTAAATTGTTATGGCGGTGCTACGGCGACATAATTCTAGTGTTAATAGAAAGTGTGAATAATATAATTCTAAATTGTTATGGCGGTGCTACGGCGACACAATTTTAATGTTAATAGCAAGTGTGAATAATATAATCCTAATTTATTATAGCGGTGCTACGACGACATAATTCTAGTGTTAATAGAAAGTGTGAATAATATAATCCTAAATTGTTATGGCGGTGCTACGGCGACATAATTCTAATGTTAATAGAAAGTGTGAATAATATAATCCTAATTTATTATAGCGGTGCTACGGCGACATAATTCTAGTGTTAATAGAAAGTGTGAATAATATAATCCTAAATTGTTATGGCGGTGCTACGGCGACATAATTCTAATGTTAATAGAAAGTGTGAATAATATAATCCTAATTTATTATAGCGGTGCTACGACGACATAATTCTAGTGTTAATAGAAAGTGTGAATAATATAATCTTAAATTATTATGGCGGTGCTACGGCGACATAATTCTAGTGTTAATAGAAAGTGTGAATAATATAATCTTAAATTATTATGGCGGTGCTACGGCGACATAATTCTAGTGTTAATAGAAAGTGTGAATAATATAATCTTAAATTATTATGGCGGTGCTACGGCGACATAATTCTAGTGTTAATAGAAAGTGTGAATAATACAATCTTCATTTGTTATAGCGGTGTTACGAGGACAAAATTAAATTTGTGTTAAAGAAGTGTAAATAATACAAATCAATGTTATATTACCTTAACAACATCAGGGTGAATATTCTCTTTATCATAGTACACTAAGTCATTTAGAAACTGGTCCACTTTTGCCATTATACCCTACAAATAAAGAAACAAATTATAATGCAGTCTCATTATATTATATCCTTGTGAAGACTAGAATTCTATTTTGTTAAATATTTGATAACAAAAACAAATAAATTGGGATTATTTGTTACTTATATAGTTTGATAAAAGGACCCCGCACAGAACGCACGGAAGAAAGGTATGGAAAAATATGTTATAATATAGATACGATTTTGATTTCCTGATTAAATGATACATATAGTAGGGCAACCTTGAAATGTAATTTCGAAAATACGGATCGAAATTACGGATTTGTATGTAATGTGATGTAAAACTCTACCATGAAATTTCCGATCGGTCGAAGTAACGTAAATTTGACAGCTAGTTTTTCGTGAAATTGCTGCCGATGTTACGACAACCAAAAAGGTAACATTTTTCGTAATTTTAAAGTTATGAGTGCTTTAATGGATTTGTTAATATATACTAATAATAAAGCTGATGAGTTCGTTTGTTTGTTTGAACGCGCTAATCTCTTGAACTACCAGTTGGATTTGAAAAGTTATTTTTGCATTTGATAATATCACGCTACTAACCAAAGTGTTTTAATATAATTAATGTTTCAAAAGTGAAATTTATTAATGTTTACTAATATAAACATGTAATAAACATACATCTTACCTATCTAGCGGATTAATGTATAGAAGCCCGCTGGCGACATATTTCTACACATAGTGGACAGATTTTTAATACACGAAATTCTTCCGCGTGAAACAAGGTAGTAAATACAACCTTTCCGTCTGTGTTCGTGCGATTTTCTTTGAAACTACTTCTTTTGATTTTCACAGTTATAAACACCTATCTAACTGTCTATAAACTACCACAATACAAGCGGCCGACACCATTATTACACATTACATAATTATTAATTATAACCTCTTTGGTGTCGGCTATATACCTACCTACTATGTTATATTTATGGTGGATTGTTACTTTTATGAATGTAGCGGCAGATATTTCCGGATATAGGTTGTCGATTCAGAATTATTTTTTTGTTTTCTTAATAATTTGTGATAGATTTCAACAAAGCACAAAAGTATAAATATAAATGTGCTTTAGTTAACGCCATCTTGTTTTATAAGATTAGATACCTTATATACGACTTATTTAAAAAGTTCATAATTTGTTAGGTATGATATATAAACAAATGTACTATTTAAATTATTCGCATTGTAGGTACCGGTTCCTTTTTAGTTACCTCATAAAAGATCTCGTATCTTTCCGATCGTACTCTATGGTTCCGTTCGAAACACTTATTTACCAAGTTCATGGTACCTTGTTACTCGATATTGCGGACGTGTGACCGACGGATTCGAAGTTACGTAATTTTTTTTCATGGTTGACCTATATATACGGAAATATATTATGGTGGTTGAACACATAATAATATAATAATTACATGCCTGCATAACGAAGGTCTATCTTTAATTCTAAATTCCTTTACCTTACAAGATTTCCATGAGCGATCTTTAGGGACTTTGCCCTTCTTAGAGAATAACACAAGCACAGCAGCTGTTACATTGACGACAGCATCTGGCGGTGAGCCGAAGGACTTCAATTCAGTTAAATTGTTCTTGTTTAGAGTATTCAAAGCTTCTTGAGCGGCGAGCAACGCAGGCTCAGCCTTAGCGAGATCGTCTGCGCAAATCTTCGCTTTGATTGTTACGTCCTCTTCAATAACCTTTACTTTCTTCTCCTCCTCAGCGGCTACGTAAACACAGATAAATTATTTTGCGATTTTGTCCCCGTAAAAATAAGAATTTTCATTGAATTCAATACTATAATTTTATTACAATTACAACCTGTAGTATGTGATAAGATAGGCTAAGTAGCCGACCAACAGATAGCAGGGGGAGTTTCATATGCAAGGTCTAGGTAAAATCAAAACTACTGAACCGAGAATCTTTTTATAAGTGATATGTTACCCATAGGTCATACTAAGTTTGATCTAGACCTATACAAAACTTAATAGCTTATGTGTATCAAATGGCTTTTCCATGGTTATTTCTTGCAATTTTGAGTTCCACAGTTTATGATTTAGCAGCACTTTATTACAGGTTTATACTACTTGCACTATCTCAAAATGTTGATTTAAATATTAATATTTGAAATGCCATATTCGAATCATATATTATAACGAATTAAAATCGTTACACAGACCGACAAAGAAATATCTAGAGGTACGCAATAAGCTATGTTTAGATACTAACCAAAAGCCTTTTCTTTAGACACCTTGTCACTCTCCGCACCGACCACTTCGATCAACTCTTCAGCTGCCTTGTTTTTAACTTTCAATATTTGTTCTTGTTCTGCTAGTGTCACCTACAAAATAATATCACAGCATAGGCATAAACGCCGTCATGTTATATATATATATTAACGCAGTTTTCCTTTATGAATCGAAGAAAGTCTAAAGGCGTAGATCACTTGTCTACCGGCCAAATATAGAATTTTTTAAATACTACCTATGTTGTGTACTTACCTCAAATTTTGTTCTCGCTGATATTGATCCTCCAGTAATATGAAAAGGTCCGTGGGGATTTATTGACTAGACAATGGGTAACCTTATATATATATCTATATCTATACCAACCTTAAGCAAAGCCACATCACCAGCGCACGACGCCAGCTTTTCCAAACCGTTTTCGAGTCGAATAATCATCATTTTCAAGTTTTTAGTTTTCTCTGTTAGCAGTTTACTATAGAGAGCAATCTGTTCCAGGAAAGTTTTGGGCGTCGTGTAATTGAATCTCTTTTCATTTTGGAAATACACCGCCGACATCGCGTTCACACTTTGGTGGACGTGCGACATGAAGTTCGAGACAGATTCTACTAGTTCTACCTGTAGAAAATATTTACATTCAATTACGTATCTATATTATTTTATTTCTATACTAATATTATAGGAGAGCATATGAGTTTGTTGCCTTCCTCTCTTTTCCAGTCTTCACGGGTTGCCATGCAGCTCCCGAAACCTTGTTATCGGTTCCAGGGTACCCAGCGGAAGACCAAGTCTTTCTCTTTTAGCAGGTGGTATTTGTGAGGCTATACCTAACGAGTGGTCAGTTCTGTTGAGGTGCCTTTGCAGTTAAGGTTCCGTACATGGGCGTACCCAGCATTTTTTAGGGGTGGGGTAGAAGTAAATAAACTCGATAAGTAGCAGGAATTTAAAAATGCTTTTTATTTACTGACCTTATTTCACACCTACGCGCTCGATTCATCAATACTGCATTGTTGCGCGCGGCAATTTTGCATTTTACCAATTGAATAATTAATTTTGTTACTTAATAGACCTAAATTTTTAGCTTCGAGTCAGGGACCAGGGTGGGGCGGATACTCCACCTTGCCCCACCGTGGGTTTCCGTATGTGTAACCGGAGAAGAAAAGTAAACAGCATATTGGTATTAATTTTAGAATCACAAACAGACACTTGTTAAAACAATATTACATGCATAATACTCACAGGCAGTGCTTCGACTTCTGATATGAAACGTCTCGACACAGAACGCAAAGCTTCTTGGGGCCATTCGTGAAACCAATTAATAGCTGTGCAGTTTACTATAGACGGAAACTTTCTAGCTCTTATACGAAGCGTTGCGCCTACAGGTGAGAAACATAACACCACCTAAAAATTAATTAATTTGATGACTTTTTTATATCTTCACGGGCTGCTTACAGCTCCCAGAACCTTGTTGTCGGTCTCAGGGTACCCAGCGGAAGACCAAGTCTCCCTCTTTTAGCCGATGGTATTCGAGTGGCCAGTTCTGTTGAGTTATAATATTTAGATGGAAAACGTGATGAACTTTTTTAATTTATTATTGCTGAGATTAAATCCAAATGTTTTATACTTACTTTCAACATAGTTCTGACGCGATTGATGAAGAATTTCCAGCAATTTTCACGAGTGTCCTGTAATCCTGAAGCTTTTGTCTGAAAATGTTAAAATTGTAGATATTACTTTTATAAGTCATTTCCATGTTTTAATTATTTTTACAGTAAAATAAATACAACCTAATAAAATTTTGTTATGTCCGTCCGTAGTTGAGACATGGGCAAAGTGTTCATTGTGTCATGGGTCAGATTACCCGGTCCACAAAAAATAAGCTCTAAATATAAATACAAAACACACCTTCATGACGTTTATATATTGCGGTGTGGCCAGGAGACACCAGTAACAGTGTCTACCTTTAGCCAGTTGCGCATATTAAACAAGTGGCAAGTCTGTTGCTGCACTCACAGAAGTACCAGTTATTGTGTTTTAAGATGTGCCCTCCAAAGCACGAGAAGTCGATTAAAGCACATACAATAATAAATAAAGGAAATTGGTACTTAACTTTGTTAGCACAAGTGAAGTTTGAACCAGGGTCCCCCCCGGTTTCACGTCCAAAAAAAAACTTCACGCGTTGCCTTATACAGCTCCCGGGAACCATTGCCGGCCCCAGGGTACCCAGCGGAAGACAAAGACAAATCCAACTCTCTACCAATTGCGACATCGACGCTATATCCGTCCATCCTATCTAATATTATAAATGAGAAAGTGTGTTTCTTTGTGTGTGTTCTTTTACATCAAAACAAACGGATCAACGTGATTTCTTGCACATAGATAGGAAGGCTATAGAGTAAAATCTTTCAGGATAAATTCTTACGTCTCATTTCAAACAACGGGGCGGAAAGCTAGCTTTATATAAATATTAAATGACCTCTCCTCGAACACCGTTAATGATGTTTTCAGTTTCGTCGTCAGCTAGTAACTCAGGTATTTCACCAGAAGCGAGCAGATCGTTGATAAGCACTAGGAAGCGTTCCTCCGCAACCTGAGCGTCAGTCATCAAGAACACATTCCCGATATTCTTTAGGCCAGCTTTGATGTATAAACCAGCTGAAAATGTAAAATAGTTCGAATAAACTCACTTGATAACTTTGGGAAGTTTTAACTAAAATAAGTTGCGATATATTCACTTTTCAAGGAATAAGTGTTAATTAATTGTATGTAATGCACTTAGTTAACACTCTTTACATGAAATCAAAATGTCATTTAGTATTACACCTAATAAACCTTCAATAGCAGAAAATATCCAGTTTAGACTTTTCTGAAAATATCCCTCGGCTTCGGCCATATTTTTTAAACTGATCCAAACAAACTTGAACTCTGATATTAGTAAACTAGTATTTTCTCACCCAAATCTGCTTTCAAATCGTTTATACTGTAGCCCTTCCGGAGTTGTATTTGGAAAACTTCCAATGATGAAATGAATGCAGACAATCTTGACAGAGACTGTTTCCCGGACCCGCCGACACCCACAAGCAAGGCATTACCTCGAGGAGCTTCTAATATACGATTGATTCTGAAAATTCATTTAGAAAATACAATTACAATTGACTGACACCCATTCCCATATATATTAAAGCGTATGTCTGTGATTTCACGGAAACCTAAGTTGTTAAATAAATAAATTAGAAAGTATGTATGTTCTGAGCATGACAATTTGCAACCACTTACCTGCATATATGATACATGGCATCCTCGAACAGCACTAAATTCATCGTAGCCACCAAATCGTTGTAGGCAGACAGTGATTCTTCCAGGAGCTTTTTAACTTGCGGCCAATCTCTAATAGGGAAGTATTTGGGATCGCCCACGCCTTCAGCAAAGTGACAATATATTAGCGGCTTCTCAAATACAACATTTTCATCGTATTCCTGAAAATCGACGATCATTTAAGAAAACATTTAAAAATCAATTGCCGTGCGTTAGTCTCGCAATTACTTGAAAAAAGCTCTAACGATTTTGATGAATTTTTTTGTGTGTATTTGAATGGGTCCCTGGATGCTTTATAGATTCCAGTAGATTCGGATAAAATAAGCTGTGAGAGACGGACAGACACATAAGTGATCCTATAAGGGTTCCCCATTCGTAACATATACCCCCACAAATTAGTTAAAAAATTACAATTTTACCTCGAAATTTTTCTTAATGGTCTCTATAATAAGTTTTTGGAATGATTCATTGTCTGTCGAATCTACAAGTTTATCTGAGTAGACTCGCGTAGCTTCGTGCATCCATAATCTGATTAATTCTGATTGTTGCTTTATAGCATCTCCAGTTGTGAACAATATGCCCTAGAATAAATATATAAATTCAAAGATTTAAATAAAAATTATCATAAAGACTTTTTTATTTTATGAATATTTTGAAATTTCTTGTTTTGGGTAAATACTAAGAAAAGTGTACGATTTCACAATTCCTGAAAAATAAAATTATGAAAAATTAGTTTGCACGTTTTTATTTAAAGTAAATACTGATATTTGATAATAATAACCCATGTGTAAAAATAATTGTGATATTTAAAATTTCCTTTTCAAATTTCCTGAAAAACTAAAAATAATTTCGAGATTTTAATAAAGTGTCATTTTAGGAAAGTTTAATTTCGGTTATTATGCTTGACCTGAGGGTCCTATATTGGGAACTTTTCTGGGATAAACTATTCCCAATTTCTCTGTAAATAATCCACCTGTGTCACTGTAATTTAGCATATAGTTACTTATTGAATATATCTAAGTGAAATAGCTCTTATTTTTTCAATGGGTTTTATTGAATAGGAAATATGGGTAGTTTAACTTTGCCCCTGCTGTCTCTTTCATAATTTATCACAAAACTCTAAATTTTTTTAAAAGCGCTGTTATACCATTACCCTTCAATTATATATGTCGAATTTTTTGGTAGCTTATTGAAAATTTAAAATAATAATTATTTTATTATTTTTGGCAAATTAAAAAATCGTAAAATATTTATTTTTTTGAATTTTCAATAAGCTATAAAAAAAAGCGATATATATATAATTGAAGACTAATGGTATAAGAGCGCTTTAAAAAAAATTTAGAGTTTTGTGATAGATTATGAAAGAGACAGAAGGGGCAGAATAATCCTTTATTCTACCACCCATATTTCCTATTAAATAAAACCAATTGAAAATATAACGACTATTTCACTTAGATATATTGAATAAGTAAGTATATGCTAAATTACAGTGACACAGGTGGAGTATTTACAGAGAAATTGGGAATAGTAATATCTCCATACAAATTCCCAGTATAGGACCTTTGATCACTGACTACTAGGCTACACCTGTCATCAATATATAGATTATGCAAGTACTTAAATGTCAAGAAATTTAAGAGAATATTCAAAATGTTTACCTGGAATATGTTCGAAAGATCTCTCAAATTGAAAATATAATGAAACTTGATGGCTGTCGGTAGAAAACTTGTTCCCAGTTTGTTATGCAGATTTAGAGCAGCATTGACAAGCGGCTCTGCATACCGGTTCACGGCCAAATTGAATTTATTTAAAGGATTTGCTAAATGCTGCGAGAGAATTTGTTTGTAGATATGGAAGCATGCATCTAAGGCTGGGAAACTGAAATAAACGGATTTGCTTAGGTATTTTGGTTCAATATATTTTTCGATTTTCATTTCTTATTATTCAAATAAATCCCCCTAGGGAATCAACGATGAGGGGATCTGTTTTGAATATAAAATCCATAAGGAACCTGTTCATGGATTTCAGGAGGTGATCAAAGTGGACAGAGGGTACTAAAATTATCAAAACGGAAAACAGGATCCTACAGCAAAAAATACGTAACATAAAAATATAAGTAACGATTTTTCATTAAAATTCATCGGTACAGATAGACACATAAGTAAACTTCATAATATTATTATGCCCATAATTTTATTTCAGAGTTTTTGAATATGTTATTAACATAGTAATTGTTACCTGACAGCAAAAGTACAGAAATGTCTTTGTAGACGAGAGTCGATGGTGAAGGAGCCAGCTGTTGGATTCATGCAAGATACGAACATGCAGTTGGTGATGTCCTTCAAAGATAACTTCTGTCTGTCATACCTGTAAATTTTATATATTATATATAAAAGAAGCGAATGAGGTATGTCAGGATCGTAGAAATGGCATTCGATAGTCTCTACCTACCCCTCTTGGGATAAAAGGCGTAATGATAGATAGATATACCTACAGTTTTGGTAACTAAAATAAAATATCGTTAAATCTGTAATGTAAATAATTATTAGTAAAGCCTCAGAGCGCGAGTCTCGAAACTAACTTTGCATGGCTTACGGAAAATTTATAATTATAAATTTTTTATTTCTCATTTTTTTATTTATTACATGATCAGTATTAAAGAAAAAGTATTTGAAAAATATTTTATTATTTGAAAGGTACATTACTCAAGATGGACATAGGCTATATACTATATTATGTATGTATACTTATATATGTGCAACTTTGCTAAGGTTATGATGATATTAAATATTTAATTTAGAACATTTGCCCTTTACAATATATAATTCAAATTAATATCTTAGGAGTTATCGCAAAATAAAAACTCTCTCGCGACAAAATAATCTATCTATAATATCTATACTAATATTATAAAAAAAAATCATGTTTGTAAGATTGTAAGTTTGGATGTAATGGTAATCTCTAAAACTGCTGATCTGATTCTGAAAATTCTTTCACTAATAAGGAAGCTACATTATTCCTGAGTGCTATAGGCTATATTTTATTTTGTTCTAAAATATCCATGGGCGAAGCGAATTCCTCACCAATGCTTGTAGTCCATGAACTGTCTAACAAGTGTATGTGGTTGTACGGTCCCGTAGGTGTCTACTTCGGGCATGTTCATGTCGTCAACAAAGTATATCATAAACTTGCTGCCAGGCGGGCCAAATATACGACCAGATTTCTTTTCGAGAGGTTTTTCTAATACTTTCTGCATCATTTCTGTTAAATTGTTAATTAAATTAAGGCTAAATACTACCAAAATTAGTCGTTCAATTGTTGTATTTCTTACGAAAATGATCTCATCGAAGACGTAGTCGAACATAGGTAATGAAAGGAAAAATGAGACAAACACGTACAAAATATTGATATTATATTTAAATTGTTTAGAAAACAATGACACGTTGGCTAATGAAATCACAATTGATTTTTATTTATTTTTTCACACTACACCCCCCGCACTAGGATTCCCTGATAACATCCAAGACCCGCGAACAAGCAGGGAATCAAACCCAGGACTCAAAGCAGGATCACTACCAAATGGTATACAGCGACATCTAGTTTATCCCTTTGGTTTTTTGAAAATAAATATTATAAACAGGTTCCACAAGAACTTACCTGATGTAGTGTAAAAGTTAAGTGGCACATTAGTAATGGCGTAGGCTTCAGAAAGAGCGTTCAATTTAGCTGCGACACTGACAGTCTTGCCACTACCGGCGCTGCCTACCAACATTACTGGCTTCTCTTTCGTGATCAGAAGATCCATGAAGAAACGTATACGAGTGGTTTCAGAGGTTGATACCAGGCAAGACTGGGGAAAATAAATAGTTTGTGAATATTTATTAGTAACTAGCTTTCCGCCCCGGCTTCGCCCGTGGAAATTTTGTGATACCTGGGCTGTGGGCAACACATTGTTTATTTACCTACGGAACCCATTAAGATATTGAAATGAAACAAAAAGAAAATCCTAAGTCTAAATGGCTACCGTGATCCCTGAAAGTATCATCAAAATCCATTTAGTCTTTTAATTTAATTTAGTTTATGCTTCAGTATCGTGTAAATATCACAGACAAATATTTCGGCTTAATTTATTTTATTTTATTGTGGCACAAGCAGTCATTTAACTTATACTTTAACTTAAAGCTATTATTACTTAACTAAGACCGAAAACCCGACCCAGGCACATAACAAAAATCAATTCACAACCTAAACAACTCATGCATAATGCAACAGCAATTAATTTTAAATAAATTATTTCAATATCAATGTTTATTTATTATTATTTATGTAATAATTCGACACATAGTCGTACTTCATTTTAGAAACTCATTCATTCAACTTGAATAATTCAATAGAGACATAACCCCACAAAAAGCGAAAGCTAGGAGTAAATTATTCCTTGATTGAGATACATAGAAGTGTTATTTTTCATTTACAATTTGCATACAAGGGCAGTACCTTCTTTCTTGACTTGACCTACATTGGATTCAAAACTCGTATCTAGAAATATATTTTTTAATAGATCGATATCTCTTTATAATATTAGTAAAGTAAAGTATACATATAAAATTATACCTGCAATGGCAAATCAGGATCTAGTTCGAAGCTTTCTACTTTCTCCGACCACGGCATGAACTTCTTTGTCTCCGGGTCTATGAAGAAGCTAAAAATGTTGCCCGTTGACGGGAACTTTATAGATTTAAACTCGTTGGTGAACCACTTGCTGAACTCGTTCCTCCAGTCGACCAGCTGGTCTTGGAAGAGACCTGACCCGAAACCCCACGCCACGGAAAACACGAAATATATTTCGTACCTGAAAATTAAGCCATTGATAAAAAAATATGTTTTGGCTCTCTCTATCATTTCATGTGACAGATTTTTACAGTTCTATGTATTGTTCAAAAACGTTTGTTTGCTATACTTTGTCTGTTTCTTTATTTATTGTATAATTAGGCAGTCGAACTACGTAGCCTGAAAGGATATAGGTTTCAATACGATAAAGGTTTTTAAAGGGTTGGTACTATAGCTATAATTTAATTATTTTACAGTTCTTCATATATATGCTTACCATTCTTTAGGACAATCAGAAGGCAACAAAGTCTTATTCAAGAAACATTCAAGTAAATAGCATGTTAGCTGTATCTGCTGTAATTCCGTCAACGGTGTTATTCGTTTATATTTCTTACATGATTCTAACAAAGATGGTATGTATTTATCGAACATTATTGTAAGCATTGCCTTTTCTGATTCGTCATCTCGAGCTGTCTCGATCCATGACGCCACAAACCTAGAGCAACATAAATAACAATAACATCGAATAAATTAATTATCTAAGCTGTTTTTCAAAAATCTTGATGGAACTTTTTCAGCACCATACAAAACCATTAATAAAAAAAATCTGATATAGGGATGGTTGGATTCGAGAGGAGTATGTGGACAGGCGAAAGTAGACACAGCCTATTGCAAAAAATGTTTAGTTCGTTATATAAGCTATGATATTAAAAAAAACATAAGCGTTTAATTTTGACTACACTTTGACTTCGCTACGACTGCATAGTGCATATTCGTTTATCACAATAGGCCTGTTTGAAAATCATCGAAATTCAAAATCCCGATACAAATTACTATAGCACGACTGTTATAACAAAAGCGGTCACCCACATGCATCTAGAATTACTTACGGATTCCAGCCCAAATCCTGGGGGTTGATATACAAAATACCGGCCCTTGACACCGTAGCGGGGGTTGCAGTGCGTAAGTTAGATATCTCGAACAGCAAACGCATAGTTTTGTTCAAAGCGATACGTTCATTACTCGCCAGCGTCAGCACCTGAATTGCGTGGTTAACAAGGTAGAAGTGCGGTTTCAAATTAAAAACACAAGATTAACGGTCTACGTGTCGCAGCCGAATTGTAAATTCCGCCGCAATATAAAACGGGTAGCCGCTTTACAAAATGCAAATACAATAAGTATTTAGACTATCTAATCGTGAAAATTTCTACATATTATATACAATATACATACACATCCGGGCTTTAGAAAGAGAAAAGTTGCGACAGAGACGATGCTCTACGAAACCTAAGCTAGCTGATCAACCACAAGATATTCTCTTCAAAGTTGAATTTGACAATTATATTATGTAAAAATTTACTAATTGTCACAAATTAAATAAGTAAGTAGGTATTACCTTATTGTCATCCATTAAAGTGTTTAAGCTTTCGATCCACATTGGATCTATGTCTCCATCAAGAACAATCCACTTTGGCCCATCTCCGGTCATGTTAGCCATATCTCTCATGATGGTGGAAAACAAACCATCTTTCCATTCTCTCGTCGCTGGATTAATAACACCAAACAACTCATCGTTGGTTACAGCTTTCGGATCCAAGTCGTTATAAAACGGTTTTAATTTCATCATCTAGAAAAATCATTACATACCTACTGTTATAATACCGCTGGTGTAATACTGTAACTTAAATCGGATTGCAGGATCTGGGCACAATATTAACAATGAATACGATCAGCAAATTAACGATTATTTTTGTCGTGTTAATGAATAACGGTCCAAAAGCAAAACATGAAAAATATTTCATATTTCTGTGCGACGGTTGCGATTCCCTCTGTCCTTTAGAGTTTGCAAAGGTAGTCGCATGCTTGTGGAAGAAATTTAGACGAGTAATATGAGTTATAACCAATGATTTGACTAATAAGCGGGCGCGGCGGTAGAGTTGGCCGTCAGATGGTACTTTTCCGAGAGGTTGGTACTGTCAGCCAACAGTGTCTCGGTGTTTGTCGAGAAAGAGAAAGGAAAATAGAGAAGGAGAACAGTGTTGTATATAAAGTGTTAATGTTTTCAGGATATAATGTTAATGTTGCTTATTACCAAGGTGAGATGTCAAATGTTACATACACATCATATGCGACTACTGTAAGGCTCGCTCGTTTTTTACTAGTAAAATATATACTATATCAATAAGATATACTAACGTAGTACGTTTTGTTTAGGCATTGCCAAACCATAGATTTTCCTGTACCGGCAAATCCAATGATGAATACAGAATGTCTGACAGCAAACAATTCTACCAACTGCACCATCTGTGAATAACAAATGCATTAACTGACATATAATATTTGGAGCATTTCCCATTTTACCGTTTCGGACCAGTATACCAACTGGTTGAGGAGCAGAGAATTTCTAGAAAAAAAAACCAATAAAAAAGGGAAAGTTAGTTTGGTTTCACATGGACACAATTTTATTTGGACACGGCACAATTTCAACGAGATGTAAGATAAAGATGAAACTTATTTAACTTTAAACTTAGTCGGCTTATTGAGATGTGAGGAATGAGATTTTTAATTATCCTACAGGACTGATGTCCTCATACAGTCACTCGTTAAAAGATTTAGCTTCAGTAATTTACCTTTAAAATAAAACCAGGTTCCGGCTGCAATTTCATGGAGAGTGCGCCATCAATTAAACTCTTCTCAAAGTCCAAATCTCGTTTTCTAGGCACATCTAAAGCGGGGAACAAATCTCCGATAAGCCCCATAAAGACGGGCATATCGTCAGTTACGATTTTCGGAATGTTGAAATCTCTCAAGGCTCTCATTAGTACTTGGTCTTCTGGTCGCAAACGATCTCCACGCTACAAACAATTATATTATAAAATTACCACTGATTTTGATTAACACACAGGTTAGATATATTGTTCCTCATCTACGCAACTTATGTATGCCTTGCGGTTTGTCCAAAAACACTAGTAAAATGGCCACATTTAATCAGTGGACCATAGTAAAGTTTGCAGGTGGCTTCTGCCGTTGTACAATGGGGCAATGAGACTTAAGTTAACAGTTTTTATACCTTCAACGATCCAGCAACAACAAGTACAGATTTGATAGCTCTCAAACCCCAATCGTAATGATCCTGTTTTGATAGCAATTCTCTGCACAACATGTATAGAGTGATGAACTTGCGGGCTAATAACCTGGCCTCTTGGAAACCTTCTGCTACCAACATAATTTCGCAAATCAGTTCAAAATCTGGCACCACCATAGCGCATGGTCTAAAATGGAAATAAAATACTTCAAATATATGTTTACTTATATAATATATCCATCTATCTATCTATCATCACGCCTTTCATCCCAAGAGGGGTAGGCAGAGACAATCGAATGCCATTTGTTCCGATCCTGACATATCTCTTTCGCTTCTTTTATATTCATCATACCTCTCATGCTCGTCGATTGTGTGTACATACTTTTAATATTTCCATCGATCAATATATTTTATATGTCCAATAAAAGTACATCTAGGTCATCCTCTGCCAGGATTTCCTTTCACTTCAGCCACATAAACCTTTTTAGTCAATCTTTCATCCTTCATTCTTTCAACGCATAATATACTTAAATCTACAATTACCAGTATTACCTACTAGTAGGGGATAACCTCTTCGCTCAAACTTGCATGCATGGAATAAACCTACTGCATGCCTTATTACGAATACAAATAGCAATGTTTCAGAGAGTTATCGATTGGAAATAATTTAAAAAATCAAAACAATTTATAGTATCATGCCTGAATAAAGCTTTCAAGTTTTCAGGCAATTCTGTCCTTCCAGCGTAACCAGGATTCATTGTAATAAACATCCCGACTGTGGGAATCAAAGTGATAAATTCGCCCATGAAATCAAACTTTTTCTTCTTTCCTTTAATAGCATCCAATACACTCTTCACCTGCACCGATACGACAGACAACACTTCAACAGAAATGCGATTGAACTCGTCGAAACAACCCCAGGAACCAGTCTGCGCTAGACCTGGAATTTCGAAAATACATTGAAATAATGAGCGTACAAGCGCAATGATCAAAGAGGTCATGAGCCAACATAGCTAAGCTTGTAAATAATAGATCAATGACCGAAGAAAGTAAAGATTATGGAATCCCTTATACGTGAACCATCACACTATAAGAATTTTCCATCTCAATTTACCTCAACAGAACACGCGTTAGGTTAGCCTCAATAATTTCTTCGGCTAAATGAAGAAGACAGTCTAATGCGGTCGCACAAATAAAATTAAAATTAGACCTTTATAGATATTGCCGCAAGATTTGTAATCCATCTGTTCCGAGCAGTTGAACACATACACCATGATGCCAAGAGCTCGCCCCAAATCTTTAGTTGTTTCCGTCTTGCCAGTACCCGCAGGCCCTGCTGGCGCTCCACCCATTATTAAATGCAGACTCTGTAAAAATCATTAGGAATTAGGATATTATCTGTAAATATTCCGAAAAACTGTACTGCTGGCCAATCGTCAAGTAGGGGTAGCATCAAAAAATAAGACTTTGGGGGCCAGAAGCTCTAAGCTCATAAAAAACATCGCGTTAAATTTTTAGACCTCTGGTAAAAAGTGAGAATCTAAAGCAAGGTCTGTATTATTTTTCGGGATGAGTAAGTTAGAAGAAGAAGAAGCACTGGATTCAGCTAAGAAATTGGTAATAATACACAGAACTAAACCGAAAAGGAAACCGTGAAAAGGTGATTTTGCGCTGTTCCATGAAAATATATCCCAGCCTATATCTGCCTATTAACATTTCATGATTAAATAACAGTCATCCCAATTGTTGTATCTATAGTACAAAACTGATATTTTAAATTTTAAAAACCTGTGTTAACGTGATGTAGCACCGATCAGTGAGCGGTGTGATGACCAACCGTGGTGTGTTACCAAGATACTCATAGTCATACAAGAATTGCGCGTCACAGATATTCGCATAGCAGTTACCCAAGTTAAGGTCCCATCGATGTCTGAAATCAAGTAACGTAACAAAAGTATGTAATCTAATTAAAAAATAAGTAACTATTTTTTGTTGTCATGGCAAATAAAAAACAAGCGGTATCGGATTCGAATCTCAGATCGAGCATTTGTTTAAAATATTCGCATATTTGAGATAGGTAATGGAAAAATTGCAGGTGAGCGAGAGGTAATTTCAATCGCATCTTAAAAGATCAATATAATATTAAGGGTCCTATATTGGGAATTTTTCTGGGATAAACTATTCCTAATTTCTCTGTAAATAATCCAACTGTGTCACTTTAATTTAGCATATAGTTACTTATTGAATATATCTAAGTGAAATAGCTCTTATTTTTTTAATGGGTTTTATTGAATAGGAAATATGAGTAATTTAACTTTGCCCCTGCTGTCTCTTTCATAATCTATCACAAAACTCTAAATTTTTTAAAAAGCGATGTTATACCATTACCCTTCAATTATATATGTCGAATTTTTTGGTAGCTTATTGAAAATTTAAAATAATAATTATTTTATTATTTTTGCCAAATTAAAAAATCATAAAAAAAATTCTTTTTAATTTTCAATAAGCTACAAAAAAAGCGATATATATAATTGAAGAATAATGGTATAAGAGCGCTTTAAAAAAAAATTAAGAGTTTTGTGATAGATTATGAAAGAGACAGGAGGGGCAGAATAATCCTTTATTCTACCACCCATATTTCCTATTAAATAAAACCAATTGAAAAAATAACGACTATTTCACTTAGATATATTGAATAAGTAACTATATGCTAAATTACAGTGACACAGGTGGAGTATTTACAGAGAAATTGGGAATAGTAATATCTCCATACAAATTCCCAGTATAGGACCCTTAACTAGATTATTTAAAACTTCATTATCTGTGTTCAATCTTTTTAAATAATTGACAATATGTTGCGTGGCAACAGATGTTGCTATAAATATTAAATTAGTAGCATTAATAAAAATTTTAATTTGAATTCACCTTAACTGACTCTGCCATTGGAACGCGTTAGATGTCTCTACTTTAGCCACTATTAATTTAGCGACGACATCTCGAGAGTGCACATCTATGGTACAGATGGTCATAATTTTCTGTCTGTCTCCAACCGTTAGATCGCCGAGCAATAAAACAATTAACGAATTCAGTTGGGAAATTTGTTTCTTTTGATAATCCTTCAGAGCACCTTCGTAGCCTGTTAAAAAGTAAATCACATTACAATTTATTATAAAAGAATTAAAATAATCAATTATGTACAATGAGAATGAATAAGAAAACCAATCCATGTAAGTCCAGTTTAGCCTAAAAACAAAAGACGATCACAACAGTCCATTGCTTTTTTTAAAATATTCTTCTGAGGAAGTGGCTGTCCACATTCTTTTAGATTATGCAGGAGTAGAAAACTTGTGTCGCCTGGGGTTTCCTGGGGAAGGTGGGAAAGGCGCTCTCTCCAGTTATGAAAAATGAGTTACGATGAATGAGTTAATCCGCCAAGTACCAAGTACGCTTAAGTTTTCAAAATGTATAGTTTTCCGTTGTAGTCTATCTCCACACATTAGTTTAGTTTATAGATCAGTTTACTAACCTTCTTCTAATTTCTCAAAAGCCTGATTGGTTTCCGTGGTCCACCAAATCTGTGTGCCCACAAGCGCCGGTTGGGCAGGCCAGTCAAACACCCATTCTTCTCTGGGTTTGTCTTCATACGACTTTACCGCTCTTTCAAAAATGTCTCTCAGAGTATATCTCATACAATCTGTGACACGATTTAACCACAGTTCCACCTGGATTATACAAGTAATAAAACTAATTGAAAAAGTCTGTTTTGGGTGAGATTTGTAAGTATTTGAACTCTCATAATAAAAACAGCTGAGCCAAAATTTTAATGATAATTTTGGCTTAGCAGTAAAATAGGAAAGATTTTATCAAAAGCTCTTTATTACCTTTCCAGAGCAATCACAACAAGGTGCCTTAAATTTGACATGTTCCTCATTTTCTTTGGAGATCATCTCAAATGCCTGCTTGCTTCCCTTTGGGAACACCAATTTTGCCAAATTATCATAAAGCTTCGTCAAATGTCGACACACAGCAGGAGGATTGTTACCGTTGGATAGAATATCTGTAGAAAGAATTAGAAAAGTAAGAAAAAACTAGGAGACACTTGTCAAAAATTTTATTTGAAGTCGCCCAAAAAGAATTTTGAAAATTAATTCATTCTAAAATATAATTTTAGGAAGCATACCGCATTTACCTTAGCCCACACAAAAATAAAAGTTTGTTTCTATTAGTCTGTGACTTAATGACTTGGATTCCACGTCCTGTCATGGCGACAAACGCACGTTTAATCCCGTCCGCGCGGTGATAGTTGTGATTAGTCGTTGATTAATAAGACATATCACAGTCGGCGGAAACATCCTAGCTACCGATTTATCGGCTATTGTTACTGTGACGTCTATAATACTTAACATTGGCAAATCATCGATTAACATTGATGGAGCCATTATAAAATAAGAAAAAGAAGACTTAATGACTTTGACGTATGTTTGTTGTTGTATATTCTTATTACTCTTGGGTTGTTGTTATTATATATTGTTATCTAGTAATTGTTACTTAATTTTCCACAAAAATACGACGTCCAGCTTGTCATGATTCTGACATTTCCCTTAAATCAGCCATTTCTTTTGAAATACATTTCTCTTAGGTACTTAAACTTACCTAACAAATCTGCAGAAGATACGAAGTAGAAACGGGGATACGCCAATCGCTTTGTTTCCAAATAGTCGTTGAGTGCTTTCTCGCAAAGATTCAAACCAGACATCAATTCTTCCAGTTTTTCTAACAATCCAGGCTTGTTCGTAGCAACAATAACGTTTGGTGTTGTCGCAATATCAGCTAGCAGTACCTGAAATAATTATTTAAACTTCTTCTTACCCGTTCTCGTTAACATGGCGTTCGGATATGAAAAGGATTCATTTAAAAAAAGTTGAATTCAGGAATTCAGATCATGGGCAGGTCCGGTATAGGGACAGATATTTGTCTCGTGATGTCTTTGTCTTGATTGGTACCCATGTGGTAAGTGGTAATTAAATATTACTTTCATCATACCTTGAAGTTCTTATCAATAGTGTCAAATCTTCTAGAATCTTCTGGCAACTGCGCTCTAATGTCATCAGATCCAACAAAAATACTCTCTAAATATTGCCATTTACGTTGTACTTCAAACCAAATAGCTATCACGGCGTCAGCGGTGCCTAACTTCTTAGCCCATGCAGTAACCTCAGCTTCATAAAACCCAACAAACTTGGACGACATCATGTTTTGTACTTGATTCTGTATTAGAAAACAAACATAACATGTGATATGTGTTCACACCTTTAAAGCCATTTGCGGGGTCAGCAGAACTTTCAGAGACAACCTGCTAAGATGTATATTCGTCACATAGTATACAGTCATATCCACTGTGACTGATGACTAAAGGAGCACTATGACGGACAAGGAATTCCATACATTGACACATCCTGTACTATAAACGTACTGAATTATTATCCCAAGCTCGTCAACTGCGGTTAGTGGTACGGGGCGAAGCGAGTGACCGAGTCTGCAGCGTCACTAAGGTCAATGTACGAAATGTGGATTGTGATTAAGGGTAATCGAATGTTTAGAAGTTAAGGTATACAAATGTATTAACTCCGCCACCGAGTAACTTTGAAATAGAAAAAATATTTTACATTGGTATATAATATGTACACTAGCTTTCGCCAAAAAATAATCGTAAAACCCGATTGCAGCTTCACCTAACGGGGCCAAAAAATTTCATCAACATCGGCTCAGCCGTTTAGGAGGAGTTCAGTGACATACACACGTACAGAATAATTATAAATATAAAGATATCCAATGTCAAATATAAAAAAACTGCTAAGTATCAGGAAAGGGGGAAGTATAGTCAGGATATAACAAAATTCATTATCATTCGGACTATATTTTATGATACTTACTTTAATTTCAAATGTAAATTTATCAAACCTGATTATCTTCTAAAGTTTCTACTACTTCTTCACTGGCTCTAGGTAGTTTAATACCAGTACGGTCGTGAGGAACGTAATCAAATTCCATAATAGCCCAAGTTGCCTCCAATTCTCTGAAAATGTCAAGTTTCAGGTGCCGATCTGCTATACATTTTAAGAAATATTGAACATTGTGGAAATGTATATTTTTTGTGCTACAGGCTTTGCCAGTTAGGAATTCTTGAAGTCATCTCTTTTACTTCATTATAATTGGTTTAGTAGTTTTTTAAACATTGTTGTTAATACTTTTTTTAAGTTGTTCGAAATACTTACTTGAGTGTTTTCTCCATAGCAGATTCTTTAACAGATTTGTCAACAATTGTCTTAACCTCTTCCTCGAACTTGTGCAAGTTAAGAGCCAATAAATCTGCCAGTGTAGTATCATCGTTTATATTGAATTTTACCTATATGAATTATTTTCATTTTAATGTAGGTAATCATTGTATTTAAAAATCACATCACAATTAAATCACATCATACAAATAATTCGTTCGACCTGAGGATGCCGGAGGTTCTAACTCGGGACTGTCTGCTTTGTGGGCTATGGGTAAGCTTGGCTACTTGGCAAAAACCATCTACTCGCTTTATTGTTTTACGACATTGGATTTTAATGTAACGTCTAACTAATTATTTTGTGTTTTTCTGAGCTTGCTAAATAATTATAAAATATCAAGGAGTTTGACCAATACTGCTCAATATTAGGTAGATGAAAGATTTTAAAATCCCCAGCTGACAACCCCGAGGTCTACTTTTATACTTTCAATAATCATAACTTTATGTTATTATATTTACTCACCGTTAATAAATAAAAATTGAAGCTACTACATTATTTACAGCATAAATGTTGTCTTATCTATTCTAATTTCTATCTACATAATGAATTCTGTCAATAAAATGGAATGATCTGAAGATTTTGGTTGAGATTTTTCTCCTTGAAAAGACATCAGTTGCACTCCATACTTTTTTATTTCTTGCAACGAATATGACCTATTAAATTTCTTCATCAATCTATTGCTACTAGCTTCATTAGGTTTTGGTCGTCGGAAATCTTGCATTTGCATATGCATTTTGTCATCTTCTATTTCGGACTCAATCTTTGGTCCTGTTTGCTGCAGATGAACTTGATTTGCAGTATCTTCTAAAGACTTAAAGTCATCTAGAATTTCTTTCAAAGATATTTGGTTTAAAACTGTGCGCTTTACAATAGTTGTAGTTGAGAAATGATTTGTGCTGATCGAGATGAGATGTGAACGAAGAGATTTCTAAATAAAAAAATTAAATATTGTAATTACTAAACTATAACTGAAAGTAACTAAGTATGTTCTATAATTTTTAGAAATTTTACAAATTTACCTTTGTAGCCATCATCAATTCAATCCAATGTCTGTCTTTGATTGCTGGATTCTGTAGATCTGTCACAGCTCTCAAAGAAGTCATTAGATTCTTTATTATGCCTTCAATTGATGAATACGGTTCCCTGGAAAAGAGTATTTTAAAATAATATATGTAATCTTATAATATAACTTCGAAAGATAAGAAAATCGTAACATATTTTACACTTTTACTTCTATGTAAGTACCATTTTTACGGGGGCAGAGCCGCGGATTTACGCTAATATCAAATACTAAACAACATGTGCGATCTTACCAAACTCTCATATCTTTATCCAATTGCCTAAGGTCTTTGGTAAAACGTTTACACTCCTGATCCATTCCATCAGCGTCTATTTTCTTCCATGGCGACATCTTCCAGAAGTCAATCGTCCTCATTACTAGGAAGTAGTAATCCCAAAGTTGCTGTAATACAACGGTTCGTTATTATAACATTTTAAACAGAACATAACAGGTGATAGACTGTCGCTACACCTAATGGTACAAAGATCTGTCACTTCTTAAAATTTAAAACGGACAACTGCTTTCTTGCCCGCCGAAGATTGTAATGTTGACTTTAGTCTCTCAATAAAGCAAGTAAAGGAAACATTTCCTATACGTGTGTATAAAATACAAGTGTAAGTTATTGTTTCATCATTTTTTTACCTTTATTAATTTTAATTCTCGGCGGCACTGTTTAAGATTCTTGACATCAGGTGGTTGTATATCGAATAGAGTGCAAGACTTGTTCAAAGTTTCAATTATTTCTTCAAATGCAAGAAGCTCTTTATTTACAAGATCGATCTGCCTATAAGGCTCTTTGCATGCTTCCAAAAACATCTGTAACATGAAAATGTAAAATCTCAGATAAGGATGTGGCGTCCTATACTCTTATACATTAAGTAAATCAATCCGGTGGCTATACATATTTTTCCCTTTTTTAGGGCAGTTTGTAAAATCGAACCGCATCAGAGCGTATTTAGACATCTGAAATGCATCTGAACAACCAAAAATTTCACTAGCTATATTTACATACATACATACCAACAGCCATTCATACATGCACTTAATTAAATTATTACGTACTAACTTTATAGCTATCCTATCGTTCTGTTGATCTACTTTGACGTGAAATAAGGACAAACAAACACACTTTCATATATATATAGGATTTCAATATATATATATTCAATTCATTTATCTTCAGCATTATTTAACAAATAATTACAAATTGCATTGTATACCTCTTTCAATTTAAACTGTTCTCTATACATTGCCAGCCGTAAGTTAATTAAGGACACTCGTTTGGCGATAAGCGCAGCTTGTGCCGCCTGCAATGGTGCTACGTTATTCTTCATCACAGTCGCTAACTTGACAAGGTTCCTCCATTTCTCCGGCAATACGTCCAACTAGAATATATTAATTAGAATTCATGATGTGGTTTACCAGTGGTTTTTTAACTTTTTAGCTTTTATATTTGCTTTAGCAGACCGGTCGTAGTTCTGTAGCAGCGATACCATTAATTGATGTTAAGGTGGTACACATTCGCCCAATCCCCGGCGCGTCGCCATACCATCCACCAAAAACGACCACAGACTCGTCCAACGACCGGTCCTCCAAGATCATCCGGCGGCCGGAATGGGAAAGTTTCGGTGCGGTGCCAGACCAATGTGTGGCCTCCTTTCGATCTTACAATATAAAATATCATGAGCTAAGTATGGATGACTTACCTTTTGCCTTGATACCCTTGCGCGTGGGTTCTCGGATCTTTTTTCAAGCGTTTATTCTTTATACTTAAACGACCATTATATATGCTATGTGACAGATGGGTAATATTTGTGTGTGTGCTAAGATATTTAAAATCTTACCAATGTATGAACAGAATATTGATGATCTTCCTCGTATGGTGGCTATTCCATGAATGCATGAACATTAATTTTAATGTAGGTACAATAGAATAATGTCATGAATAATACTACTTCTACGAAATAAATAATTGCTGTATTATCAAATCGTAGGATCCCAAGGGAGCCGCGTCATGGGAGTCAGTCATGGGAGTCAAGTGGAGGAGGGAAATTGTCAGGAGAAAAATTTATAGGATTGTTTAAAATTATAGTAAAAAAATACAACCAACGCTCTTTATACCTTTTGGCGTTGGTAACAAAGTCCACATTTAGCTAGTTGCCCATATGAACAGTATATTTTACATATACTAATAGTAATATTATTAGCTAAATAGTTACATACTTGTTCATAAGTTTCTTCTGGGAAGTTGACTCCATAATCTTTTAGAACGTACATGATATCTCTAAGAGGATCAAACATTTGCTCCGTTCCTACATCTATCTTTGCACGAACTTCGTTCAATACGCCCATTACCTGAAATTTCAAATAACACTTACTGATAGACATGGATTAGCACCGTATTTTTATAGCAAGCGCCATGGAATGGATAAAAGGAATCACACCCTGTCCTATATAAACGTATTGATAATAAATCTGTCGCCGGACTATCGACACTGCGATTTGTGTTTATAGTACGTCTGCAGAACGATAGAGTTCGACAGAGATAAGAAACCTTTTTGACAATATGCCTGAAATCAATGTACGAAATTCCTCCTGTTCGTTGCGCGTGC
This sequence comes from Nemapogon koenigi, assembly GCA_963924495.1. Taxonomy (NCBI): domain Eukaryota; kingdom Metazoa; phylum Arthropoda; class Insecta; order Lepidoptera; family Tineidae; genus Nemapogon; species Nemapogon koenigi. Next base: position 6,957,394 of record OZ004647.1, on the reverse strand, counting down.
TATAGCAAATCTATCATTCGAAATAATAAAGGGTGACAAACTAAAACGTAATCCAACTATAGTATTAGATACACACACACGCTTGCAAGTTTAATATTATTTAGTGTTCATTCAGTCGTTTCTGGACGTATTCTGGACAAACATCCAGACAAACAGACGAAAATTACAGTATTTTGAAGTTACAGTTTGATTTCAGGTTTAACTTCTTTTTTATAGTATTTTGTGAAATGTTGCTTACCCTTAATAATCCCTCGTAATCGTCATCAGCAAGTTCTACGGACAATTCTTTTGTGGCATAAATTATGAATTTCTCAAGGTCGTCAAGACTGAAATTTAAAAAATATGCAGAGTCAGAGTTACCGCAAAGGCTTTCAAATAACGAAATTTTCACTAATTTTGTAAACTTGGAATAAAATATGCACAAAGAAGAAACCTCTATCTAACATAATTTACATAAAAGTTACGAAGCAATTATTCGTCGTATGACTTAGCTGGGAACTCGCTGGAGGCCGGAACCGTATTACCGTGTTACAAATCTTGATACTTAATACCGATGACATTATATACTATTATAATTATTTAATTTATTTATTTATGGAACTCGTTCTTCTTCTTCTTTCTCCGGCCTTATCCCATGTTTAATTAGGGTCGGCTCTCTTAATCACTTTTCGCCAGCTCGATCTATTCCGGGTCGCCAGTGGGTCTAGTTCTAGGGTATTGAGGTCATTATTGATTGCTGAAATCCATGAGAGTCGTGCGGCGACGTCTCGGTCCTGACTCAATGTCCAACACTTTCCGTGTCATGTGGTCTTGGGGCCTTCTCATCACGTATCGATATCAACGCAGCCGGGTTTCGGTGAGCTTTTCAGGTATCAGTGTCAATTTTAGACTTCCACGTACATAGTTATTAGGCACCTTGTCCAAGAGGGTGACGCCCGCCGACCAGCGCAGCAATCTCATTTCAGCTACATGTAGTTGTTGTGTCTGCTGTTTTTTGAGTGGCCAACATTCGGCACCATATGCCAGTTCTCGTTCAGTTCCATAAATAAATAAATATTTAAAGTTACTAAAAACATAATATCAAGTAGGTAGGTATACCTCGTTTGTACATGATCCTTCAAGTTCTGTTTGTATAGATTACTCCACTTGCAGATGATATTCATGATATGTTGGTTAAGTCGTTTCAGATCCAATCGAAGCCAGCCATTGAACAAATAGTTAGGAGGTAATGCAGCTACTTCATCATACAAAGCATTGTATTTGTCAATCTAAAATGCACAATACACACCAATTATCATTATGTACCTAGGTATTTCTCAAAGCGCGGCTAGATTCACCAGTCCACATTCACATTTACAGAGTTTTCCAAGTTAGTCAGAACAAATCAGATCTGTCGCTGCAGGCCTATTGAGTCAAATACCTACTTACGTAACGGATTTTGATGCGGTTTTCACGAATGAATAGATTGATTCAAGAGGAAGGTTTACGACTATTAAACATGGACCCTATCACGTTAAGGAGCTGAGCATTAACAGTATTAGTGAACCAAGTCAAGAGAAAGTTAGCTCCAGCGGGCTTTCATGGCGTATGCTGTCTAATTTGTCAGAGCTGTTGTAATCATTTATTGTGCCCATGCGAAACCGGGGGCGGGTCTCTAGTAAACAAACAAAAGCTTTGCAATCACCAAAAGCTTTGCAATCACATGCGTCACGCAAACGAACTTAGCGCTAAACTACGCGGCTAAGCGTGTTTATGTGTAGAGTAACGGATCGACGTGAATTTTTTGCACAGAGATAGGTGATGGAGGGCTGCAGATTGCAGAGTGACATACTTAGTCTAGTTTTTAGGGTTCCGTACCCAAAGGGTAAAAACGGAAACCCTATTACTAAAACTCCGCTGTCCGTCCGTCTGTGTGCCCGTCTGTCACCAGGCTGTATCTCATGAACCGTGATAGTTAGACAGTTGAAATTTTCACAGATGATGTATTTCTGTTGCCGCTATAACAACAAATACTAAAAAACAGAATAAAATAAATATTTAAGGGGGCTCCCATACAACAAACGTGCTTATTTTTGCCGTTTGTATAGATAATGGTACGGAACACTTCATGCGCGAGTCCGACTCGCACTTGACCGGTTTTTTATTTTTATCACGGAAATCCTTCGGTGAAGCCGGGGCGGAAACTAAGTACAACGATAAATTAATTAAGAGTGTATAACCTCTTTTTGGTACTCTTGGAGAGTAGGTTTAGCTTCCGGTACCTCCCCGCCATATTCAAACTTCAATCTGTCAAACTCCTCGGGAGGTATGTAGCGACCATACTTCAAGAAATTGCTTAAAACCTCTTGACGATCTTCTAGCCACAAAGGCGTATATTGTTCATATTTCTGGAATTATTATTTTAAAATTAGTAGACTCAAAAATCTCATGAGCTAAAAAATAAAGAAGAATTCCGCTGGGCACCCGTGAAAGAAAATTAAAATCTCATAAAAATCAATATTTGTTTGTTTATTTCTTTGTTTGTGCGTATTCTATAGACTCAAAAAACTACTGGACCAATTTGAAAAATTAGATTTGAATTTGATAGCTCAATTCTCGGGAAAGGTTATAGGCTATTTAACATCACGTTACCTGTTACATTACCAAGGGGGTGAATTTGTTTATATTTATATATAGTTTCTCAAAGGTGTTTTTTTTAACTCTCTCTATAGACGAAAAATAAACAAACAAATCAAAATTAAATGTTTTTTGTTTATTTATTTTGTAAAAGACGCCATCAGTTGGAGATCAGTTGAACTAACGGTGCGAAGTATTCACACGGGTCATCTAGTAAGTATATTATATATATATTAACATCTATTCTATCATATCATATAATTTTTGGTTAGGTACTTACAGTAGCGTATTGTAAAACATCTTTAATGCTATTTTCAGCCCTTTTTAAAATTTCATGATAGAGATCTATTAGTGCGTCCTCGTTGGCAATATCATCTGAAACCATTACTTATTTTTGTGTCTATCCATTAAGATTGGTATATCATATTACAATACTTACAGACAGGCAAACTGCAATTTTTAAAACATAAAATGGGGTTTGAAGACATAAAAATATACAACTATGCGCGAGTCGAAATCGCACTTGTTTAATCGATTTTATATAGATAGAGATCTGAGGAAAAATTTTGACATCTTTTTCACATTTTACCTTCATACGTTTCAATTCCAATCAAGGGATCTATTCTCGGGAACAGAGTCGCCTGGCAGAACATGTCCTTCATCATTTCCATCAACGTATCGTATAAACCACCTTCATCATCCAACTCCAATGAAGGCGAAAACACAATTACTGTAATGAAATATAACCACTATACATACGTATTAATTTTAATACTTTACAATTTCAACGTCTTCTGCAAATAAGATGCATTTAAAATATCTGCATGTTTTTACGAACCTGGATCCTTCAATTCTGCGATAATTTCCATAAAAGCTACTTGCGGCCCCTTTTCTAAGTTAGTATTTTTCTCGTACAAGTCAACGCTGGTTTGTATTGCCTTCATTATTTGTCGCGATACCTGTTCATATTGAATAAATCTTGACATAGGAAACATAAAAGATAAAAGGAGTAGACAACTTCGTTAGACGTGGGAGTATGATTTAGAAGTTTCAAGACTACGTACGAGGGGCACACCGAAATTATCGGGAATGGAAAAAATCAAATAACTTTTCAGCAGGATATAACTAAATTCACTTTTATTGTTTTTCGAAGTATTCTCCCTTATGATTTATGCACTTCTGCATTCGTTCAAACCAATATTAAAACAGTAATTCCAGTCTGTAGTTGATGTTGACAAAATGGCTGAGGTCAGGACTATACGGAGGATGACTCATCAACTCAGCATTTTCCTGCTTCGTTTGTCTTCCGAGCGGTGTGGGAGCTCGTATTATCATGATGTAAGATGATGCGACCTTTTGGGTTATCTCTACGAAGTTCGCCCATCAATTTCTGGCAAACAAACCGTGCTGTACCAATCAGCGGTAACCGTTATGCGTTCCTCTAATGGAATTGTGGCATTATTGGATTGACCTCGTCTTCGAAGATTCAAACTGCCGATTGGTGTTTTCTTTCGGATTTGAAGAAATCCATGAGACGATTTATAAACGGCTATTGAGTTCCCCGCGTAGAAGCGTTTTAGAGTAGATCGGCACCAATTAACCCGGGCCGTCTTTTGCTTTACGGACAAACTATGGTATACCAAGTGGGAAATTAGCTTTCTGACACCCAACTTATTATGCAAAATAGTTTGTATTGCAATAGTTATTCCAATACCTATAGTTAACTGAATATGCTCGTATATCACATATCGGTCATCATATATAGGTCTAATTTTTTGCATAGCAGCGACGTTTTCAGATGTTACCGCTGTTTTTGGTTGACCTGTAGAAGGTACAGTGTTGAGGGAGGCACGATCTCGACGGAGGACTGCATACCAGCGATATATTGTCGTTTGGCTAAGTGCTTCAACATCATAAATAGAAACAAGCTCATCGATACCTACATTGTTTTTGAGATAACTCTCGGAAAAAGTTGTGATAAATTGTGACACGGAAATTTTCACGCATGAGCTCCATTTTCCGAGACTAAGAACAATAACTGTTATTGTTCTTAGAACCGAGATATAGGCATACTTTTGTTATACTTTTTTTTAATTGTCCAAAGTACTCATTTCGGGCTGTCCCTCGTAGTTAAACCAGAAAATCGAAAATAAGAACATAAGACTCTGGAAGTGTCCTATGCCAGAAGGTAGTTACGAAGAGATATTGCCAATAGCTAGAAATGTAAATAAATGTAATTTGTAAAGTACATACACACTATAGTAATAATCCTTCCAGAAAATGCTTTTACAAGCCACAACCGCTTTTAATCCGCATTTTTTACTGAACTATATATATAATAATATGTTTATACAATACATACTTGAGAATCGACATATTTCACATAAGCTGGCCATCTGGTTTCTCTATATTCTCTCTCTTCATTTTCTAGTCGTTCAGCTTCTATGTCCGCCAGTTCTTCAGGACTGTACTCTTCTTCCTGCTCATCTGGCGAATCTATTTCCTCACCTAAATTTTAGATATTGAGACTATGTAGTTTGTATTGTTCATTTTTGAATTGACATTAAAAGTTGATACAAAGTTTTCACTTTATTACTTAGTATACTCAGTTCATTTTAACTGCCAAGGACTCGGAAAACTATCGCATTCTCGCATGTATTTATCTCGCACGTGTGTATTTATGAGTGCTCGGTCGTTAAAATGATACAAGTATAGATACTCTGTTCGAGGTACTGTATTTAATGAATTAGCTGAGAAATTTACGTGTGTATCATTTTTATGATATATCTACGGTTAAAAATCTATACGCTTTTGGCATACCAGGAATCTGATGGGTCGTTTAGAGGTTCCATATTCCAATTAAGCTCTTGTAAAGGTACGAGTGAAAAAAAATCACCTGTAAATATTGATATTATTATTTATTACCTGCATCCCTTTTCTCTTGCCTTTCTTGTTTCTCTGCCTCCTTTTGTTCTCGCTTTAGACGACGAGCTTCTCGCATTTCCATTTTAATTTGTTCCGCTTCCGCCTTCAATCTGTCACGTTCTTCATGTTCTTGACGTTTCCGTTCAAGTAAGTCTGCTTTTTCTTGTCGTCTGCGGTAGAGAGCTGCTTTCTCATCGTCATCTAGAGTCGACTCATCGATTTCTTCTTCCTCCTCATCTTCCAGATCCGACTGATTGTAAAAATTATTAATTATTTGAAGATAAAATTCTTAAAACAAGTTCATATTTTATAGTAAAATATATCTACCTCCTCTTCTTCTTGGATATTGAAATACAATTTATAGTTATCTCTTAATATCTCTTCAAATTCAGAATGACTATCCAAAATTTTATTTCTCCTAAAACATTAAAATTATAATAAAAGTTCAGTTCAGAAATTACGCTTGAATTGCATCAGGGTATATAAAAAGCATAACTGGAATATATTTTAATATATGCAATTTCGTAAAATACCTCTTCACAAATCGTGGATTTCGTTCGTTAATAGCGAGTAGTTCCATCCTATCTGGATTGAATTTTCTGTTGTACAGAGGATCATCACCCCAAGCTGCTATGTTGGCCAAGCCACGCTTCACATTATTCTGAGCTGTTAGCACTCTCTCTTGGAGCGTATTTATAGCAGCATATACTTCGGCCATCCAGTCTGTAACTGTAATCACACATACATTACTTAGCTTTTGAAAATAATCTATAGAACACTATAGAAGAATAGAAAAGAAAGAAGAAAACGCACTTTCAATAAAGCTTTTACAATTTTAGATCTTGCGTAATAACCAGATAGACCATTGCATCGTCCACAGAGAACAGATGGTAAGCATGTTGCCACTTCCTAAATAGAAGTCGGTATCTATTATTTTCAGAAGAAAGCTCATTTTAAACATATAGAAGTTTATATTATTTGGACAAATTTGGAGGTTATAAGTAATATCACACTCACAATCATCATTCCAAGTGAGTACGGTAACACCACGCTCTAGGAGGTCGTCAATAGCAGATATCTCCTTTTCAATTAATGCCACTTCAGTTTCGTGGCTTCCTTCACGAATAGCATTGTACCATGCAATAGCTCGATTTAAACGGTTCAAGTCGTACTGGAAAACAGTATAAAATTATTTAAGATTTTAGAGCTGGATTCCCTCTATAATAGCAATTTAACGGAATAAATAAATAAGGCTTCTCGTGGCTGTAATATAACTTTAAGCTCTTCTTCCGACCTGTTTTAGCGGATTAACTTATTGTACCATTTTGTTGAAACAGGGCCTCGAACCTAATTTGACCAACTTCCCGATAAGTGACAACCCTAAAATCAATTTTGGGCATATCCTGACATCGTCCCCTTAAAGAAAAACCGGGTCTCAGAGATTCCTTCGAGGGGGCACGATTTCACTCCTTTCATACTGATAACCACATGTTGTTATTTACCAAGATTATGAAAGGATAGTTAAATCCCTTTTGTAGATAGCTATATCTAATTCTTATATGATTTTATTAGTCTCGTAAATTTTTTATTTACATTACTGTGAATGTTAATTACTAATAATATATGAAAGCACGGTTTTAAATAAATTGATTGTTATTAAGTAGCATGCGTAATTGCGTAGGTACCTGTAACTTTTCATTGCGTGCATACAGCTCAAGTCCATCAGCCGGTATACCTTGTTTATCCAAATATTTCATGTAACGAATCTCACGCAGTAATATCACCAACTGAAATTACAATTACTTATTTATGCGCCATCATAGAAATAACTTTACGTATTATCAATATTGTGAATTTCTATGTTGGAGGGAAATTATATACATTGTCTTTAAAAAAACGCAAATGCCGGTGATTTCGTGACGGACATTGGAAGAAATAGGTATTACGGATACATAAAACTAAATAAGTTACGGGCGAAAATGTATATTGTAGAGTGTAGGTAGACCTCAGAAAGGTCTAAATAAAAAACAGCGACAGAGCCTTTTATTTAACTTTAATGAATAAATTATAGTGTTCATTCCAGTTGAATATTTTTTTGTCTGATAATAAAATAAGGCTGGTTTTGTTTTTGGTAAAGCGCTTATTATTCAATTATTTAATTAATTTATCCAATCGTATCGGCTAAAATGTCTTCCACAGTTCCACTGTGTACTCTAGCGATGGCAACATATATCTCGAGAACCGTAAGGTACCTGTGAAGTTATAAAATACCTCAGGACTGAAGTTATTCCTGACGAAAGGCGGATCTCTGTAAATCAAATTCTTGGCAAGATGCACTTTGCAGGTGGGAGGTACAGTCACGCACCACTGTTTGAACTGTTTATCTTCTAGCACGTTTAACATTTGCAACATTTCATTGTGCTTCTGTTTCATGTAGAGCGAGTACTCGGACTCTATTATTCTGAAAACGAATTAAAATATAATTTTGTCACAGAAATGCGGTGTAACATTAAGCTAGTATTAAGCTCTCTCTCTATACTACAAACACAAACTCTATAACCAATGAGCTAAGTATCTAAAGTGTATTTATAGATAGCCGGCCCCCAAGTTGTAGTAGGAAGCAGGAAAGACCGACGCTGGAAGTTAGGTCCACTTTTTGACTGTGCGAAACAGGAACGAGTCGCTGAACATTTTCGTTCGTATGCAGAACGTGTCAAATGTGTGAGGATGAAACCTATATCCTGTGTGCGCAGTGCGGGTGCGAAAAGGGGATGGAGGGACGAGGTCATGGAGTTCTTCTGAACATTCCCCATAAGGCAGTCGATAGAAGACGCTATGAGAGGTTATGCCTCTGCGTAACTGTAGAGGATCGAGATTTCTTGTGACCTTTGGGTCATTTATGATGCGAATCGCTCTTTTTTGTAAATCGCTGAGGGCATCGAGGAGAGACTGAGCAGAACCATCCCAGAGGTGAGAGCAATACTCAACGCACAAACGAACTCGGGTTTACAGCGTCTCACCTTGTTCAGTATTCCTAGTTTTTTAGAAGCTGTTTTGATGATACCCTCAATGTAGTCTGTGAGCGGATTTTCACCCTGAGTAATGAGACACTGTTTCGCAACATCAAGGGAGTGCTCTGAAGAGTGGGGACAGGGTAAATACACAACTTGTACATAATTTTGTTCTATCTCTAACGGATTAGGTAGCATTTTCCATGAAAGCGCGCTGGCGCCAACATTTCCCCGACTTGATTCACTAATACCGCGTTAGTGATCAGGGGAGTAACTCTTGACATCAATTTCAATCCTAATCCTAAAATTGGAGATTAATTTCGTTGCGATAGCGAAGGCAGTAGCGACAATTTTATTGAAATTGAATTAAATAAGTTGTCTCATATGCTACTCGATTTAAAAATATTACGCAACGAAATTATATTCAGAATTTTAGGATTTAAATTTTAAATCTAAGTCAAGAGTAAGCTCCTACAAGTGATAGAACCATTTCTATTACACAAACCGTCTATCTATGTACTCGTAAAACTGCAATGAAACGATATCTGTTCAGCAATTACCGAAAATATCGCGAACAGACAGACAGCGCAGGGGACTTTGTTTTATAAACATGTAGTGATGATGAGCGTAAATAAGGGTTCCTCATATACGTACGGATCTTCGAATAATATAAAATCTTCCATGGGTACTTGAATTCGTTTCCGCAGTTTATAAATCCACCAAATAATACCAGAAATTGGTGGTAAATAAGGATCCGCCATTGGTCTCTCCGGTCCTTTAGTCATTTTCTGAAAAAAAAATGTTCACGACCGACAAATCGTTTCAAAATACCGCAACAGAATTAGCAAAAAATTCGTGGACCAAATGAGCAAGACCTTGTCTTTCACTTGTAATGGTAGATAATCCTAAAAATAACAAATGGGTATCCTGCAGTTCCCGTGAAGTTAAGGATTAGCAACATTTGTGCTTAGTATACCTACACAATTATAAATGATAGCATATTACACCAGTGACTGGATCGTGATTTTCAATATTTAACAATATTCAAATATTATATATAATTTATTTTCATAACTTAAACAAAAAATTAAATAAACAATAACCAAAATATACAAAATTAGACTAAAAGAAAATATATAATGTTAAATTAAATCTAAAAAAGGCCCTTGCGTCATTGTGCCGAAGATGCTGGCAGCGTTTCCTCGCTGTATCGCTAAACTTATTCGTTGAGCGAGAAAACTGCCCGCTCTCCGGTCGCCAGTCACGTCTATAAGCCTCTTTGAAATCTCTTTAAATAGGCTTAATGCACTAGGGCCCCACGGTCCTAGGGTCTCGACTCCAAAAGGACTAAAATAATATTCAGTGCTGAGACCGTTGTATTTTTTAATTTTGGAGCTTTTCGCTGCCTCTGCCGCGCTGCTCCGGCTCTAATTGAGGTACGGTGGAGATGTGACGGGGCTAATGTGTCTACACAAGTTGCATCCCACACCAGCATCCGTCCCTTACTCCACAAAATACGATTTATAACAAACTAAAATGAAGTAAAAACTTACAGCCATTTCTTCGTCGAATATTTCTTTAACGCAGTCTAAGTTGCTATGCATCATATCTACCAATCTTGCAACTTTAGGTTGCAGCTCTTTCTTTATTATCGGTCTATGATATAAATCGCCTGCTAATTGAAAGAACTGAAAATTAAATATATCAATTAATATTTATTTAGCCATGGTGGATTGTACATTCTGTCATACAAAAGAGGAAACAAATTTTATGTATTATATACATTATATATATATATATAAGAAATATTATACAGAAATATAATATCTCATCTGCAGGGAGAACATTTATTAAGACCAGCTGTAGTACAGACACTATTAATTTTGAATAATAACATTAGTATTTATTTAAAGATTTTGCATAGTGGCTATTAAAAGAAAAGAAAGGGAAGTGTCCATTTGATGTTTGACATTTCTTATTTACTTATAGCGGGATTTTCGGGTTTCTTATGGGAGACTTTTTGACATTCAAATAACGATACTTCTTCAGATGTTATAAACTATGAAAGAAATATCTGTATTTCCACTCCTAACAACAAAAACTTAACTTACTTAGCCGACTTAATTAGCACCAATTTTCTTTCTTCGAAAAGCACGTAAGCTAGCTAAATAATGGACATGACGATGTATGTGTTATAAATGCTCACCTTGTAAAAATGTTGAAGATTATGACACTCATCCAAACCTTGCGAGAATAACGATGCTAATCGTTGATCCATGTCCTCAATGACTTTCATATGTTTTTTATAATCAGGTAAGAAGGAGTTGTCCTCAGGATCGGCTGGATCGTAAGTAATGTTGCCCAGGTTTTGGTAAATCAGTGTATACTCGTCTAAGGCCTAAAAAAATTATAAATAGAATAATATCAAAATATCCCCCGGTATTCGGGGTTCACTAAAAGTTCAAATTGTGCTCAAAGTTTCATAAAAATATAGAACTATTCGGTATAAACATTCAAACAGACAGTCACAGACTCTAACAGTATTAGGTATTATATGCTGAACTATCGTGAAATTGTAATATTTTGAAATCACAGACAGACAGTTCAATTTTATAGATTAGGTACTAGCTGATACCCGTCACTTCGCCTGCGTGGTCCATCATAATGTTAACAATATACTTTATTTGAGTGACTTCCTGTGGTCGTTATCATTAAATACAGCTTAGAAATTTATTACCTCTTAAGTAGGGCACACATTGGTCCGGCATCGCAGCGAAAATTTCCCATTTCGGCCGCTATACGATCTAGGCGGAGCATTTGTTATAAGAATTGGACGAATCTGTGGTCAGTTTCGGTGGACCGTACGGCGGCGTGCTGGTGATTGCACGAATGGGTGGGCACCTTTAAACTCTTACAAAGAATTTTAAAACCCCGCATTTGATATCTTTAGTAGTTTTTGCATGATTTCACATAGATTTTCCGGTCTTCCACAACGAGCGATGTATTACCGAATAGACATTTCTTCCCTAGTGTATTACAAGAGAGCAAAGCAGCATGAATAGGCAAGTTGCGATAGTTTGAAAATAATTAAAATATTATAATAACCTTTATGCATTCCGTGCTCAAAATTTTTCCTCTCAAACCGCAAAACTCCATTTTCTCCAACTTCAATATTTCAACAGTGGCTTCCAATATATCTTCAATCATCCTTAGCCTTTGCATGTACACGTTGAACCTCATAAATACCCGGTCAAAGTCGAAAGCCCAGCGTACCGGTCTCGTTCCCGAGGGGAAAAATACCTGAACTTTTGTTCGATTCATTTCATACGTTTCGCTAAAATGAAAACCGATTATGATGAAGAAAATAGTTGTTCATGTAGATACCTAAAGCTGGGTACTCTGTTCTCTTTAGATATTTCGAAAATATACGTTTAGTATATACCTACATTACTCTGGGCCTCTGACTATCATCACTCCCTTATTCCGTATCTCTGTTGCTAACAAAAAGTGATGTACGATAAACCGTGAAGATCGAGCGTGCATGTCATATTTACTAATCTGTGGACTGGTCATAGAATGGTCACCACTTAAACCATTTAAGTTTTCACTGAGAAGATTCAAATAAGCGCAAACACAATATGAGTACTATTAACCGTTGATGAGTTCTTCTGACCAATGTCCGACTCAATCATCAGACCAGCTCAGCCCCCTTAGATAATGTACGAACGCTAGTATTGTATTCCATAGATTAGAGTTGTATTCTCTCGGAACGCCAAATCCTATTATATTCAGAAACTTATAGCCGAATTATAATAATTATGTATATGAAAGTATGCGCAGCCTATAAGAATCCCAATTTATGCATTTTAACTAACTATATAATAAAATATCCGAAAAGCAAAACGGGCATCTTCGCCATTTTTTTTCAGTTTCTACAGACGCTAACTTTGCATTCACGAAAGAATAGGTACTTCAAGGAGTTTGTATACAATAAGTATGTGTATTAAACTTCTTGGTTTCGTCAAGTTCACGTGGTTCTATTTCAGTTGGTCTCATACATTTTTATGATTTGCCTATGTGTATGTCAGAGTAGAAATATTATATCTAGTACTTATGTTAATTATATTCATTGAACTTACAGAAAATGATTTAATATGGATTTAGCTTTTCTTATCTTCATTAATTGTTCATCAGCCTCTCCTTGAAATATAGATGGCGGATCAGTGGAGTTGGAACACTGCTGTATAACCAAATTGCACACTTCTCGTAGCAAAGCTGGAAATAGGAAACATGTCTGTCCAAATGGGGTGTTTTATGCTAAACATAATACATTGAAAAATAAACTACTTAAAGCTGACAACAATATGCCTCGGGTGACTTAAAAGCTGGCTCTTAGCTTGTTCGAAAGAACGGTTTAATCATTTACCGAGGTAACGACTTGGGAATAATACCAACTATACAAAATTTATCAAAATAAACTTACGTATCAATTTTTCCACGGAGCAGTAATATCTCGAGTAGCCCCATAGCAAGCCGATGCATTGAAACATTGGACGGATCAAATACTTGGCATCAGCAAAGTCGGTGCCTTCAAAGTTCTCAAAATGATAAATTAAAGGTTTTTGGTACACAACGATGTCCCGACATTCAACCACAGCTGAAAAAAAATCCCTAATGTAAAATATATTTTATCTCGTCTCCATATAAACTAGTACACAGTATACACTGCTTGGGTTGTCCTAAACTAGGTTTCCCTGCGCTATGGGTAATATTATTTTTTTCCCAAGTCGATCGAACTCAGAACGCTGCTTCGGTTAAAATTACAACTAGTGTCTACAGGCTAGACCAAGACATTGTTACAGCAGTTTCGGTACCCTGTTCGTAGCGATCTTTGCCTTCGCTCATGGACTCGACTTCGGACTTCGACCATGGGATAGTCACAAGTTTTACAATCGAAAAAGCCTCGTCTGACGAATTAATTTAAGAATCATTTCATGAAATCAATATTTTAAAAGGTGTCAGCGGTGCTAAATGCAGTGGTCTAATTGAAAATGGTTTAAGAGCGTATCAAACAGAATTGTTTTATATTTTACTAGAATCTTGGCATAACGAAATCTTTGAGCTCTGCCTGATTCCAGGCGTAAAACACTGTTCAAACATAAGTTGAAACTTTAAAGTAGTTTTGCTTTGGACGCGACCTGAGTATCGATGGTCCTTCATTTCCTATGGGTTACAACTAGGTTACAACAGAGCAATGTTTAAACACAGCTTTAGTGCATATAAATTACCTGCAACGACATTGGTCAACAGAGTTTTGAAGCATTCCAGATAGACACTTCTGGTGTCTTCTAAATAATGAGCCATTCTCTTCACGCGCGGGTCACGCAGTTGCGAATAAATTCCTTCCAAGTTACGGAGGCGACTTGCGTAGAAGTCTATGTCAGCGGCCGGTAAAGGAAACTTTGTCCTTTTGAACGCTATAAATGACATAAAACTATTTTTAGGGTTCCGTACACAAAACCAAGAGGGAAAAGCAAAGAGAAAGCTGGTATACGGGTCATAAAAAAGATTATCTAGGTAATTTCTGTGCTAAGTACTTCAACTTCAAAGATAATATGTTTGTGTAAATACCCAGAAATCTACTTATAAATACTACCAATAATTTTGCAGTTGTAATCGGCCAGTTTATTTACCTATATAAGAATCTTCTTGCAATAGATCGTGTATTTGTTGTGTCCACTTTATTATGGCACCTTCAATGTTAGTCTTCAAATAAAGATCTACAGCTTCACCGTCACTGAAATTATTACAAAAATATAAAACGTTATTTCTGACTTGGATATTAAAATTGCAAGACTTTCTTCAATTTCATTTATTTAGATAAATCATTTATTAAATTTGTAAGGCAACTGCAAAAATAAATTACCTCTCTCTAAGACGCGACTCAGCATGGTAAATATTCTCAACACCAGCTGGCATTGGTAGCAAAACTTGACTTGTCATTTCTCCTTTTAACTGTATAATAACATATAAAAAATGTATTTATCGATGGCATTATTAGAAGTACACACGATACGCAATTTTTGTCAATGTGTGCATAAAATTCGAAGAAAGAAAAATTACCTGATGCATCAAATTTCTTAGCTCATTTATATGGCGTTTCATATCATTTTGTACAACCTTAGGCCATCCTTTTTGATTTTCTGGATTGCACAGCATTGGCCCTATGACCTCATCTGCCATCACACCTAAGTCTTGGAGCACATTTCCTGATACCTCGCCGATTGTGACTGACTGTTAAAATGTTTATAAAATTATTTTAATTTCAGCTGAGTAGCTGAGAGTTTTGTAAATGAACATAAAAATATTTTAAAGACTTCAAAAATTGTGCACTGAAAAGTAAAAAGTAAGATTAATATTTCGTCTTATAATTTGAAGACGGTTGGTGCCAAATTAGGATACAAAATTAAGTAAACATATATACCTATAAGATCTGTTCAATATTACCTATTAGATGTTTGTACTTATTATCGTGGGTACCCTTTGAGTACATACCAAAGGAGACGTGTAGCGTGTAAATCACCGAACAATTTTTTCTGCCACTTTTGGCGGGGGGGAGGTAACCACTATTTTCTGTCGTTTTATTGTCGCAATGGATTTTACTTTATATTATGATTGTTAAAATACAAACATAATAATTATAATTAATGATTGGAAACACTATGTTCCCGCAAGTTTGACGTCCTAGATCACCTTTCCCATTTAAAACATCACAATTAACTATTTTCCTAGAGCTCTGTCTCGCGACACAAAACGATACCAACGAAATCTAAGGTAACTTATTACTGCGTCAGTTTAACTGGTCAAAGGGCGAAAGGGGGAGCCCGTCTATGGCCCCTCCATAGGCTTAGTACTATGTGGGTACCTAATTGTCTAGATTAGTGAAATTGTAAACTAAGTTGTTTTTAACTTTTTTTATAGGTTTATTTTTCCCTTTAACGCAAATAAATAATAATTTATGGAAATTTTAAAACACCGCTGTGAATGGGATTTGAACCATGTGCATCTTGCTCTGCACCCCATAGCCTTAACCACTAGACCACCGTCGATACGAAAATTTACAACTTCGTGTCAGTAGCAACCGTTGCTAAGCCTTTTCTCTGATATATAATTTTCAGCCGAGGCAACTATTGAACTGATTTTCGTCATATAATGTCAAGAATTTATTATATCCTTAAAAAATAAGTCGTCAAAATCGGTAAGTACACATACATATATGATCGAGTTATTAAGAAGAAAATTAATGATAAAAAAATGGGACCAATCCGGAAAAAATATCTGTCGATTAAAAAATACATACATTAAAAAAATACGGTACGAATTGAGAACCTTTTCCTTCTTTTTTTCGAAGTCGGTTATAAATAGACATTTTAAATAGGTAATTGACTTTCAAATTCAATCCTTACTTGTGCCAAAAATACTAAACACCAAGGAGGGCACGAAGCGAGGTCCGCACTTCTTCTAAAAAACAATAGATACTACATCCAATGCCATAGCTAGGAATGGGTATTTAATTTGATAACTCTAGGTCAATTAAATTGCAATGACCTTTGTTTGCTTAAAATGTCAAATTGACTAAATGTTTTTATACCTTCAAGAAATTAGACTGAGTAAGTTTATCGTTCAAATCTCTTAAGAAATACACCATTTTTCCTTTATTAACCGGCGGGAAGACAGTAGCAGCCGAAAGTAGACCGGCCGTATTTACCCTGAATACTAGTATATCATATTTAGATATGTCGAAAAACCTAAAGATTATGTGCTGAAAAAAAAAGAGAATAAGGCCTTGAGATTAAAAGAAAAAAGAAAGTTTACTAGACCAACTGTCCTGTATTTTTTACAGGACGTCCCGTTTTTCAGACGTTTTGTAGGTCAATACTAACCTGCAACTTTTCGAACGTGTAACAAAATTACGTGCGTCGGCAGACCACGGGTCCGATCCCGGATCCCGGCCTACATAATCGTAATCATAATCATAATAAAATTTCAATCTAAATATACCTCAACAGAACTGGCTACCTAAGTACCTATATATAGCCTCACAAATACCATCGGCTAAACGAGGGAGACTTGGTCTTCCGGTGGGTACCCTGGAACCGTAACACGGTTTCGGGGGTTGTAAGCCAACCCGTGAAGGAAGAGGAAATCTGAAAAATCAATATAATGCCTATTATGATGACTATGAACACTTCAATTCATTTGCATGTTAGATTGACACAACTAAGGAACCGTAATTGATGCGTGTCCGACACGCGCTTGGCCAGATAAGACTCGTATATCCTTAAAATATACAGAGAAAACTAAATTTAATAGTCTCTCTCAGCAACGACCAATACTTTTATAATAACCAACGAGTTTGTTCATACCCTTTCTTCTCCTGTAATAAACTTGGCCCATTTATCAGGTTTCAACTTCAGTGACTTTAAAACATGTTCACTGATGAATTCTATACGAACATCAACATCATCTCCTTTCTGTAAATGAAGGAAAACGAAGTAAATTATCAATAGGCAATATACACTATATACACATAAACAACGTAAGTAAGTAGGTACATACCCCTAGATAGACCTAGCGTAGCGTACCTACCTACTAAAAGTAACTGAGTATTTTTAATACTTACGTCACCCATATTGAAGTATTTAAATCTAATTTACAATACTTTTAATAATTATATGATTATAATATACATTTTGGTAATTAATTATACACAATATCAACTTCAGTTTGTTTACAGTGTTTGTTTATTGTCGTAGCAACGTCAACGTGACGATATGACAGAAAATTCAAATTATTCCGGAAGGAATGTGTTTCCTTTTTGATATAATTTTAAATATCTAACTTGACCCTTTTAATTTATTTGAGAGCCTATGAGCAACCCTGAAAATTCTCGTGCACCCCTGCTTGACTTTAACGGCATCATTATTTTACACAATTAACAATTTATATTATGTAAAACAAATTGTTGCTATTCATTTTCCTCTTCTACGAAGTATAGTAGCAACAAAATATTGTTATTCTGTCTACCCCTCACAGAATAACCAATATTATTATACGAGATACTAAAATTATACTACTCGATAACAGATGGCGCCACTAGCGACTAACTTTTTTTTTTTTTTTTTTTTATTTGATAGAAATAGAATTTATTAAATTAGTCGAATTCATATTTATAATGTTGGGCAACTTTTCACATAGTTATTTGTAATTACAATTTTATTTTTAATGTTCAGGGTTGCTCATAGGCTCTCAAATAAATTAAAAGTATTATCGACAGAACGTTTAATATAGGTACCATTGCCGGCAACATTTTATCAAAAAAAAAAAGAAATGTTAAACAAACTGTCAAATTTGGCGCCAAATTCAGCCAAATTCCAGAAAAAGTTTTTTTGAGTATAACATATCACTCGTTTGAGTTGAGTTTACAATTTCCCTAATAAATTAATTGAAAAGATAACCGGAGAGTGTTTCAATAAGAAGTGTGGAATACTATTTAACGTCGAATATTTGTTTATAAGCAATGGAAGGCTTCGACGATCCAGGAATCTTCTTCAGCGACAACTTTGGTGAGGAGCAACTGGAAACTCAGGATCAAATAAACTTGCAAGGTGTAAAGAAGAAATTCAAGGAATTTATCCGACAATTCCACACCGGAAATTTCAATTACAAATATAGGTATGTATTTATATAGTGTGGCTATTTTAGATTCATAGGTTATGTTTGCAACATCATACATTGTCTATATGTACAGCCATAATAAAAGAAGAAGTCTGTATGTACAAATATTTAGATCTCACAGTCACCATAGGCGATAAGCTTGATTATAGGATTATTGTTAGCTGTTGTAGTCTGTGGTTACTGTTTAAACACAAGTATGCTTTGATCCAAAATGTTGGTCTAAACCACATCGATGGTCTAAAACCAATAGCATGTGAACTGGGTAATTCTTATTAGGTGCATTGAAATGCAAAAATAGTTCAATGTATCTCTACATTAGATCATTGTAACTTGCAGGGACTTTTTAAAGAGAAACTATAACTTGAGGCAATACTGGGTGGAGATCAACATAGAGGACTTATCCAGTTTTGATGAGGTGTTGGCTGAGAAATTATATAAAAAACCTGCAGAACATTTGCCAATTTTGGAGGAAGCTGCCAAAGAAGTAAGTAAAGTTACAGACTAGACATCAATAAAATAAAATTATGCTTGCATTAGACATGTCTGAAGCTGCCTGGATTACAACAATTTACTCAACAAAAGCCTTAAGTTCTTCAATGCAATTTTATTCTGAACTTGTTTAATCATAATCCCTAAATGTTAAATTAATATTCCAGGATGTAATATCCATTTATTTATAGTATATTTACACATATATTATATTGTAATATCTATCTATAATCACACAGCTTGTTGATGAGCTGACTGCACCAAGGCCTGAAGGAGAAGAGAAAGTGGAAGATATTCAGGTGTTGTTATCTTCAGATGCACACTCCGCTAATCTGAGAGAACTTAAAGTAAGTTTAAAAAAATATACATTTGGTTCTAAATTGTTTAGAAATTGCATTGTGGCTAAGTGAGGTCACAGGTTCAATCCTGGATTTCCACATGCCATGTACCAATTAAATAAAAATTATGTATGAAATCCACCTGACAAATTATACTAACATTCATATCAAAATACTTGAATAAAATTTGCCACTTGTTAGATGGTCTCAAAATATAATGGCTAATGAGGGTTAACTTTGTCTTCTGCTACCCTGGGGCTGGTAATATGGGTTCAGGACCTCTAGGTTATGCAATATGCCAGTAAACATATAAAAAATGTTGACTGAATTTAAAGAAGTGATAGTGGTAGGGTACACTAGACAACATGTAAGTAATTTATTTATGTGTGTCAGTCAATCAGTGGGTATAAATAGTAAAAAAGAACTTGACTACCCATTTTCAAACCCTTCTACTCTTCATTTGATGACAAGTTGTGAATCTAAAGTGCACTACATTTAATACATAACAATTTTACCAGTAGATGTGCTATATTCCAAATTCCAAATACTATTATAAATGAGAAAATGTGTTTGTTTGTCCTTCTTTCACATCAAAACAGCAACGGATCAACTTTTTTGCACAGAGATAGTAGAGGGCCAGAGAGTGATATAGGCACAGAATATATTTAATAGTAGTTGTTCACTTACTTAATGAAACCAATGTTGGTAATTGATTGGTAATAATTTACACTTGATAACTGAATGAGTTAAGTAACAATTTCCACTTACACAAAGTATTGAAACAATAGTATTTTCACCGAGGCTAGTGGCGCCCTCTCGAAAAAAATATTTTACATGAATTTGTTATAAACTAACTTAGACAGATGTAACATACATACATACTTCTGTCACATTTTAACAGGGGTAGCTGGTATGAAAAGGAAACTAGTCTATAAGTTCTATGACTTTGCTACCAATCTACTCTAATTAAAATCTTATTCATTTCAGTCAGACATAGTGTCTCAATTAGTGAAGATTCCCGGTATAGTGATATCAGCATCATCAATCAAGTCTAAAGCTACTAAGATATCAATACAGTGTCGGTCCTGCCGCAACATAATACCTAATCTACCAGTTAAACCGGGATTGGAAGGATATGTTTTACCGCGGAAATGTAACACGTAAGTTTTTGAATATTCCTGTACTAATTGCTGTCCTTCGATCATATTATTATATTGATATTCATTAATTATCTCCAGAACCTTTAAGATATTGAGATGAGACAAACAGCTGAGTTTAAGTTTATACACTTACTATGATCAAAATCCATTCAGCCGTTTATAAGATGGTAAAAATAATTTGCGATGAGGAAAATCTCATTTGCAGTACCTCCATCATTGATAATGACGATGGTTCGCATATACGTGTTGGGCGCCATTTGTAACTTCATCCACTTCGTACTAATCATCTATTATTATGAGAGAAAGGTCTGTGAATATCAATAATGTTGTTGTTTCTTTTCAGCGAACAAGCTGGTCGTCCAAAATGTCCATTGGATCCATATTTCATTATTCCAGATAAATGTAAATGCATTGACTATCAGGTGTGTAATTCTCTTTTAATATTGATTTTGTAATCATAGAAATTTTCTTAATTTATGCTTTATCAGTCAACCCATGAACAGAGTGTAGCAATAATTGTAATAAAATACAATTATTGTAGGTTGTCAATGAGTTGATAGCCAGGAGTCATTCGTCACCTATCATAAGACAATCCTCCATTAAGAAAGCTCTGGAATTATTTATGTTATTCTAATCATATTATAAATACGAAAGTTTGAATATTTGTTACTGAATCACGCTTCAACGGCTAAAACGAAACCGCTGGCAAAAGCTAAAGCAAAAAGAATATATAGAACAATTTATGTATGTCTATAGGTTTTAAAACTCCAAGAGACGCCAGAGAGCATCCCGCAAGGTGAAATGCCCCGACATTTAACGGTGTATTGTGATCGTATGTTGTGCGAGCGAGTGGCTCCCGGGGCTAGAGTAACAGTATTGGGTATATACTCTATCAAGAAGATTGCCAAAGTTGGGGTAAGTAGACATTATTTATATTTCCTTACTATAGGATTCCGCTCCAGCTTCGTTATGCCTGTTATATGGGGTTAAATAAAATTCATCTATCAAACTTGTGGCCTTGAGTCAACCGAAAATTGTGGATATCTACACATTTTGTTAACATAATTCTTACTAAAAAACATTTTTTTCTTCCAGATTATTTAATGACAGTCGCGGGACTACATAACATTTTTCTTTAATTTTTAGAGAGAAGGTCGTGAGAAATCGTCAGTTGGCGTCCGGACGTCTTACCTACGTGCGGTTGGTTTGACGGCCGAGGAAGGAGTGACGGGGGGATTGAAACCATTCACAACAGAAGAAGAGGAACAATTTCGTCGTCTGGCTGCCTCCGACGATATTTACGAAAGAATAGCCAATTCTATAGCGCCCAGTGTGTTTGGTGCTACGGATATGAAGAAAGCTATTGCGGCGTTGCTTTTTGGAGGTAATTACTCATAACTTTATTTTACAGCTTCGTGTACGAACGATAGAGATGCGTTGTACATAATGGTTGAACAGAAGCTTGATGCACAAATTAAATATGATATTAAAATATAAGAATCTTAAAAATAACTAAATAATCCAGCTAGTGGGAGCTAGTGGCAAAAATCATTGATGGAAATCAAATGTTTGGTACAGGAAAAAAAATACAAAGTTATCTCTAATTTTCATCGATCGAAAGTAAATACGAGCGATTTCATAAAACTTAAGTAAATAAAATGTATATCGCAAAATAAAATACTCAATCGCTCCGACTGTGAAAACTTAAATAATTTCGCTATTTTAAACTTTTATTTTACTTTTTTCCAGGATCCCGTAAAAAGTTGCCAGACGGTCTGACGCGTCGTGGCGACATTAATATTCTGCTGTTAGGAGACCCGGGCACAGCTAAGTCGCAGTTGTTGAAGTTTGTAGAGAAGGTGGCGCCTATCGGTGTGTACACGTCCGGCAAAGGGTCCAGTGCTGCCGGTCTTACCGCCTCGGTTATCCGGGATCCTGCTAGCGTGAGTTATTTCTAGAAATTTTGATATAAAAATGCTTAGTATAAGCGGTCACCCATCCGTCATTGGTCTCTGTTATCGGTCTCACAACTTCTATAGCTTTTTACATTTCTTTTTTTGTCTACAGCGCAATTTTGTAATGGAAGGAGGTGCCATGGTTTTAGCGGACGGAGGTGTTGTTTGTATCGACGAGTTTGATAAGATGCGTGAAGATGATCGTGTTGCTATACACGAGGCCATGGAGCAACAGACTATATCTATTGCTAAGGTATTTATCACCAAGCTTTTTATCCTCGAACTTGAACTTGAACTCGAAATACTTGAACTCGCGAAATTGGTTAACTTCACGGATTGCCTTACTGCTCCCGGAACCGTGTTACCCGGCTGAAATCGAAGTCGTCCTTTAGCCGATGCTATTTGTAAGACTATACCAAACGAATGGCTAGCTCTGTTGAGGTATATTTAGATGAAAAGGCACCTAAACGTTTGTAAATCTTTGTTGAGATTTTTTGCTCAATACGTTTTCAGACGCCGAGATTTTTGCAACTCGGTCATATATTATCCCTTTCGGTAGTCAAATTAAATTGAAAAATAACTAATAACATATTTCAGGCTGGTATCACAACTACATTGAACTCTAGATGTTCAGTGCTAGCAGCAGCTAACTCAGTGTATGGACGATGGGACGACACCAAGGCAGACGACAATATAGACTTCATGCCTACAATATTGTCAAGATTTGACATGATATTCATTGTTAAGGATGAGCACGACCAGAATAGAGATATTGTAAGTTGAGTTTTTTTTTTTTAATTTAAGTGCCAAAAGTTGAGACAAATTGGATGATGCCCATACAAATCGTTTACAAAATCTATATCTAATAGTTGCAGATAAAATCGCCTGTAACATAAACGTACGGGTTCCGAAGTGGTTCTATAAGTGTTTTATTTTATGTGGACATTTTGAAATGTAACAAGAATTATCTCGAAGGATTACCGGGTAGCATATGTCACTCTCCGGCCCTCTAATTATCTCTGAAAGAAAAAACTTTGATTCGTTGCTCTGTTTTGTCATGAAAGAAGGACAAACAAATAATTACACTTTCGCATTTATAATATTAGAAGGATATCCATATGACCGAATAATATTAAATTTTATTTAGTATGTAAACTGTACAATATTTTTAGACCCTGGCAAAGCACATAATCTCGGTACACATGGGCGGCGACTCGGCGGAGCGTACTATAGCATCTGGAGAGTTGCCTTTAGCCTTACTACGTCGGTACTCAGCGTATTGTAGAACGCGGTGCGGACCTAGACTGTCAGCGACAGCGGCGGAGCGTCTCCGTTCTAAGTATGTGCTCATGCGGTCTGGAGCTTCGGCGCATGAGAGGAGCACTGATAAGAGATTGTCCATACCGATTACTGTCCGGTAAGGTTTTTTACTATATGTTATCGCTTTTGTTTATCATGGTGGTTTCGTTCGATATAAAATACCAAATAACACTTATATGAATTTATGGTTACTGCTCCACTCCTTTGGGTCGTAGCGTGATGTTTTATATGCTAAAGTATAACCTTTCTCATTAAACGGAATACTTAACACAGAATATTTTTTGAAATCGGAATGGTAGTTCCTTAGCTCGTTCAAACATACATACAACTCTTCAGGTTTGAAGATTAGACACCAATCTTCACGAAACACGTATGTCAGAAAAAATCGCAAACTTACTGTGACTCAACAATCACTAGTGAACAGACTTTTCGAGCTTTAATACGCATGTAGACGATTTTCCCAGCCGTCCTTCAAATTCTTTGTAATGTCTGAAATCTTTATTTTTTACCTAAATTACCCAAGAGTCAATTATCACTATTCCAATTTTTTTTGTGGATCTGGGAAACTGTAAAAGTAGTCTCTTAAATGTGCTAAGCATCTCCAAATTTTAATATAATAGAATAAAAATCGAGGTGTCGAAATCTCTATTTTTTACTCCATTGGCTCTATATTTTGTTTTCAGACAATTGGAGGCAGTTATCCGTATATCAGAGTCCTTAGCCAAAATGCAGCTCCTACCGTTTGCCACAGAGGAGCACGTTTCAGAGGCGTTGCGCCTATTTCAAGTGTCTACTTTGGATGCCGCTATGACTGGCAGCCTTGCTGGTAATTTAGTTATACAATTTGACACGTGACTTCGTTAATAGGTGATTTTAAGTAAATGTGGCGAGTCCATACATTTTTGGCCCTAGGAAACGGGCATCACAATATTTAAATATAAAAAATGGCATATGCGATTTACTGTATACTAATTAAGTAGTGTCATAGTCAAAAAAGAGCAAACTGTTCAAAACAAACATCCTTACGATCTCAAAATACCTCAACTGGGCTGGCCATTCGTTAGGTAGCCTCAAAAATCGGCTAAATGAAGAAGACTTGTTTTCCGCTGGGTTACTCTAGAGATCGTAACACTGTTTCCGGGAGTTGTTGTAGGGCGACCGTAAAGGTATAGAAAACAAAAATTTTAATGGAAAAGAAGATTGTTAGTTCATGCCCCTCACCACTCCCGTTTTCTGGCTCATCCCGTGGTACAACTGGATATAAATGTATTGCATCCTAATTCGTTTTGCCCGTTTTTTATGAAAGTACTTCTGTTTTATGATATTATATTATTTCTGCCTAAACTAATTTAAAACATTTTGATAACAGGCGCTGAAGGTTTCACGACCGAAGAAGACCATGAAATGCTGTCCCGAATTGAAAAACAATTAAAGCGCCGGTTCGCTGTGGGCTCCCAAGTATCAGAACAAACGATTATACAAGATTTCTTAAGACAGAAGTACCCTGAGCGTGCTATAATTAGAGTTATTCACACGATGATTAGACGTGGGGAGTTACAACATCGTCTACAGAGGAAAATGTTGTACCGGTTATCTTGATTTTATTTTTTTTGTACCTTTGAATCTCCCAATAAAAGGTTTTTTTTATCAAATGGAAGCTTAGTTTTATTGTGTCCCAAAAAGGTATATGTGACTTCTAATAAGTGCCATATTATAATACTCTTTAAGCATGAAATGCCAGAATGTTTGCCCAGGATAGGCTCCGAATCGGCTGAATTCATTGTTTCATTGCGGTTATCCACATTATCTAGTAAGTTAATGGGATGGGATGAGCTGGGATATCAGAATACTATGGACAAGGCCAGGGCCGGATGAATTAGAATGGCGGCCTGTGGGCAAAAATGATATGGGAGCGCCTGCTCATGGCCGGTGATTTTCGAAAAATCGACGTTGAACGTTTATACTTTTTTAATCTGGGGTGCAAATAATCAAGATCATTTTCTGTAATTGCAGGATAACGCATTTTGATCTACGGGCAAGGAGTGCTCTGACTTGAGTCGCAAATAATACATATTTTTTTTATTTCATAATTCTCAAAAAAAAATTAAAAAAATCAAGACAATGTGGTGGGGGCCCCGAGGCAATGCCTCATTGCCTCATGGTTAATCCGGCCCTGGGCAAGGCTATGTGCAGTATCTTATCAAGAAATATATGTAAAACAGCTTTCCTATGTATCATAGGAACTGCAACTTGGCACATCACATCAAACTTGGGACTAATCTCAATATTTTGGCATATTATGCTCCATATATTTGCTAATTTAACTCTACATAAACATAGACTAATTAAGTGTTCTACAATGATACAAGAATTTAGTAAAGTGGTTTCGATTCAAAACAAATAAAATTGTCAACATTGAACAATTTAATAACAATTTTCAAAAATAAAATAGCCATAAACGTTACACTGTCATCCATTACATAGCTCAATTATTAAACATTATTCGAAATGACTAGAAATAGCACTCGAAAGCTAATAATAAAAATAAATAATTACACTGTTGCCTATTTTACAGAGGTAGAATGTGATTCGATATTATTTTAATTTTCTATTTATTTATGTTTGCTTTACAAGTTCTTCCGTTTTCTTTGGTATCAGGTTCTTAAAAGGATATTCAGGATGATTCTCCACTCCTTTCCAAAATAAGAAGTTGAATATTCGACCATCTTCTCTCTTATCCAGTTTTCTCAGCGAGTTTATTTCTGGTGGAGTCAGCTCAAAATCATAAAGGTCCATATTTTCCTGGGAAAACATTAGAAATAATTTGAATTTCAATTATAACTAACAAAATATTAATTTCGTTAACATCCCAATTACATAATTAAGTAAGCCTAATGAAAAAAATTACCACATTTGGTAAACATCGGGTAAAGTCCTGCGCGAAAGAGCATCCCACTAGGCGGGCGCCAATCGGCCATCAGCGACGCTAAAACGTCATACCTCGCATCAAATTGATGATACCAAAAAATCGATTACTGTACAGGTTTTACTTATTTACCATTTTCTATACATACTGATATGGTCTGCCATCTGGGATACCTTCAAATCTCTCACAAACCTTCAATCTCTTCTCGCTGGTGCTTTTAGGAATGACGACGATTCGTTGTTGCACTAAAAAGCGCAACAACACTTGAGCGGGCGTCTTTTTGTGTAACTCGGCTATCTCGAGCACTTGAGGATGTCCTAGTAAATCTGGAAATGTTTCGGGGCTGCAACAAAATTACAGAATAATTTTCTGTAACCTTACTCCCCTTCTAGTTAGCAAAATTTTTAGGGTTCCGTGCGTAGACAAATGACTAAAACCCCGAACCTTTATAATTTCGTCATTTCCGTCCGTTCGTAGTACTTATATCACAGGCTTGTCAGTCATATTTAAATTTATTTACCTACAGAGAAAACTATCCATACCTACATAACTGGGAGATTAAGATTGTTTTTATATGCCATCATGTAGGGTTTTATTGAATAGATCTCTAAATATACCGTAACTTTTGTCCCATTCAATTACATGTTTCACGACTTCTTAAATTACGCGATAACTATAATATGTCTTAGTTTCGAAATTTTAATAGCTTTCGAAAGATATTTAACACAGTACCTATGAAAAAAAAAAAGTTACACTTAAATTTATGAAGCCCTGAAAGTCATAAATTTCACGCGTATTTTAACCGATTTTGCGACTCAAGTTCTGTTATTATATTTACTAATGTACCTACCATTTTCTCGTATTTATCCTATAGATAATTTCACATACTTAAAGAAAATATTAACTAGTTACAACTTGCTATTTCTAATAGTTTTTTTGTATTTTCCTTAATACAAATAAGTCCGTTTTGTGTATTTACGCAAGACCGATTTTTTTTAAATCGTTACTTCATGTTTCTGTTACGTGAATCTTGGCCTCGCTTATCTTATCCTTGGTTATTATATCGATTCTTTTTGCAGTGTATATCTCTAATAACTTTTTAAAGAGATATCGACAAAATAAACCGCGCGGTTTACTGAGTTCATTGCGCTAACAAAATCTCACGAACAATAAAATTTGGAGACTTTTTGTATGTGTCGTTAGTAGGTTCCTAATCATCAATATAACAGTAAACTTATAATATAATTACCTACTGATGTTCCTAACCAAGTGATCCCAAAAATCTTAGAAATGTAAAATTTGTAAAATTAAGTTAAAGGCTTTTCAAAAATGAAATGATCCTTGATACGTTTTTTACGTACGAGACTGTATCCCACCTTGCTTAGTCTTTGTCAAAAGGGCATAAATTGACGTGGCTTCCAAACACAATAAGGGCATGCCAGTGCTACTGTCAAGCCCCCTGTTTATCTTTGGGCATCTTTTGATCATCGTTACGCGCTGTTAGATAATTTATTAGTTACCTACCTGTAATTATATTTATTAACAAAATGATCCTTAGCGCCCGGACTCCCAAGTGACGCATAAGCGGTGACGACAATGTCATTTTCTGCACAAAAAGTTCGCAACGGCAACTGCTGGAAGTATGCGTGTAGTTCGACCTGAAGAACTTGAGGTTTGATAGTCGCTCTTTTGAAAATTCTTGATATTTGCTGCTCGTTGAAGTTGGAAAGACCGAGGTTACGTATCAGCCCGTCTTTTTGACAAGACTCCATTACCTGGAATATTAAAATAATGAAAAAACGCTGTATTTTTTCGTGTCTAACAACTAAAATCTAGGTAAGGTATTGTTTCCCCTAATAAATATACAGCGGTCATATAGTTTTGACTTTGTAATAGGTCTAGTATAGTAGGGAAAATAGGAAAATAGCCTCAACAAAATATCATTGCCCAAAATCTAAGCCTAAATGAAAATGTCTACGCCTTCCACAGGGTAAACACAGTTTTCGAGAGCCATAGGGTCCTGTGTTACATTTTACTTACAAGAAAATAACAATGGAAATTCGGGGTTTACCCCATACTGGAAGCAGAAAAGTTAATCGACTTCTCATTGTTCGGAAGGCAAGTAATACGTAAATCCTGCGTTGCACTTCTTCTGGAAATAATATATCAAAAAAACCCACCTTCCATGTAGATATGTGGTTAGTTTCAATATCAAGATCATAATCGCCATTCTCCTTAATAATAGGCGTCAACGTGTCTGGATCACAGTGCATACCAAATGGCACGTGAATAAGATACAAATCGACATAATCTAGTTGTAATTTTTTCAGTTGGATTTCTAGAAATTGTCTTACGTCCGAAGCTCTGTTTCCAATATGTGGTAACTGTAATAAATATGAAATTAAAATGGATTTTACTGACAGGTATGGCTACCGTCTGCTGAGCCATAAATACGATAGTAGGTAGTGCTCCAAGTCGCCCTATAACGATCCGCGAATTTCTACGTGGGATCTTTCCCCGGGGGGTTTTGAAAACCAGTCGGGAATCGACCCAATAAAAATGTCTGCTTCTTTTTTTCCCTATACTTAGATGTATTACGAATAAAAAAACGATATGGCCAGCTCTCTAACTATTAATGTTGATGTTGATTTTCCTAATTTAAAAAGGTATAGGTATACCTACCTACTCTATGATATCGTGGCTCTAATTACCTTGGTCGAGTTGTACCTACCTACTTCATCACGTGCGATATGTCTACCTATTTCGCTAGTTCAGACTCAACGTGCTTAAGTTATATGAACTTTCTTCAATAATTAGTCAATAAATCGCTACAGATTGTCAGATTTTCTCACGAAAGGACTTGTCTAAATATAATAAAGGAAGGAGAAAGACAATAACTACCTACTTAGCAATGTACGAGTATGTGGCTTAGGAAAACAATAAGATTAGGACATCCGGATCTCTAGGTATATTGATCTACAATCTCGATCATCCGGCGGACAGACCGAACATTTTCGGTAAGATATCAGCCGAGTCTGTGGTGGGTTTAACTCTCTCACAAACTCACACCCCATGCAAAGCTAAGACACATTTTCTCTCAGGGTTTCAGGTAGGTATAGTGTTGAAAATTATATACGCTCTCTCGAATCTTATGACCCTTGCTCCATATTATGTGAGTTGTAGGCTCAGAGGTTGTAGGTATTCAATCATATAAAATAAGAATCACCGCCCGCCCAAGCATTCGTTTCTTCTTCTACCTCTGTGAAGAAAACTGGAATATTTAAACTCTTTAAGACCGGAAGTTTATGTTAAGTAGGTACCGGAAGTGAAATAAAATAAGTTGGCTCGATTACAAAAATCGAGTTTAGGTACCTACTTATATAGTTCAATTTTTCACGTCTCTTTGAGAAGAAGATGTACCACGGCATTTTGTGTTACTTTAAAAAAAATTATACCTACCTACTTAGGTTGTTATAAATAAATTGTTGGGTTGGAATTTTTATCGCAGTACTGTTATATACAAGTTGGTCCATTTATGCGTCAATACAAATGAATATACAGTCTGTCTAATGGTGGATGGCATCCTGGACTTTTGTGTCTGGACTAACAGGTGTGTCTTGTTTGTGTTGACTAATCATTTTTGTTTGTGTTGTCCTGTTTAGATAGAGTATTCAACGGGAATTCAAGATATTAATACCAGATAATTTAAGTATATTTATTTAAGTGCATTATCCACATTGTAACCAATCACAAGGGCAAAACCGCACACTGTCACCTGAAAAACTTTCTCTGGCATTTGTGAACATATACTAAAACTGTACATTGCCCCTGTAACAAGATTGCACAGTATTAAGCACTGGACATTGGCAGAATTGCGACGATAAGTCGGCACTGTTGCCATTCATCAAAAGAAGAAGAAGAAGAAGATACTTGCCTTCGTAGTTATAAATAAATCAGAGCGCTTGCCCTTGCCTTCCTCGAGCCATTTTTTAACCGCATTTCCGATTGCTTCTTCATTATTATAGTTAAAAGCTGTGTCAATGTGACGATATCCCAAATCTAAAGCTTTTGTAACAACTTCCTCTACGACATTTGCAGGTGCCTGAAAAGGTGATATTTTTTTGTAATTAGAATAGGTAATAATGAAGTTCATGAAAACGTGAAATTAAATGTAGGTACTAACCTGCCATGTCCCTAACCCCACTGTCGGCATTTCAGCCTTGGTTTGAGATAATGTAACATATTTCATGTTTCGTATGTTTTTGTAATAATAACGTACACTAGTCCTATATGTTATAATATTTAATATACACCCCCAAATCATAAAAATACTGATACGTAAATAAAATAAACACACTGGGCAAATGTAATCTTGTCAGTCAACGAAATTGGCAAGCTGCCAGACTAAAATCTACGTTTTTACGTCGTCTAATGAATAGACCGGTATTAATTAGTCGACAGATTTAGTAAGTATTCAATAAATAATACAGAACGATAGGTCACCTTGGTTAAGTTATTGATTTTCGCTGCAGAACATTTCAAATATTCGCGCGTTCTAGCTAAGTTGAAGATTTGTGTTGCAATGAAAACAAATAATATACAATTTGTTTCGTAAATTAAATTTTCAATTCATAAAAGTTTATTTTGATTAAGTTCTCAATAGAATGCATTGCAAAAATATGTAAATTTTAGAAAATTATTTAAATAAATTATGTTTTTTTACATATACGGAACGCAAAGTCCATTACGTTCCTACTGCTGCATAATTTTTCATTCGCATTTACAAATTCAATAAATACAATACAATACATTTTATACATTAGGTTTCATACACTTATACCTACATACAAATTCTTTTCATATACATATTGGCTTTTTTTAACACTCTTATTGCCACAGATTATTGCACAAAACAATTATTTTATATTTATTGACGTCATAAAATCACGTTTTTGTTTTCTTTCCTTGCTAAACTTGACAGTTGTTCGTGTTAATTTTAAGGTTATTTTTCCCGCCAAAACATAAACAAAAACATTTAAAAAAATCCTTGTGAATTTATTATTCAAATTATTTTGGATGCACAATTTGGTTTTTATATTATTTTACACTTTTTATCTTGTGTTGTGCCTTATATACTATAATACTAGTTAATCTTCATAATGGGGGTAAGATTAGTTGAACTTCTACATTTTGTTATTGTTATTATAAATGTTTGTAATTTATTTCTAACATTTAACTACTCAATATTACAGAAAAAAACAATTACAGTTAACAAACATAAAGAAAAGCGTCTTGCTAGAAAACAGGAGCAACACAAAATTGCTGATGGCATGTCATTTGTATCTTCAGCAAACCAAAGAAAGGAGCTGGGCTCTATTTGCAAAGATTTACTTATATTCCGCAACAATGATCTCGATGTAGAGATTTACATAAAACGTGTTACTGAATTAGAGAAGTCAGTTTTAGATTGGGCCATTGATCTAACTGAGAGAAACATGAAAAAGCTGTAAGTATGATTCCATTGATTTATTAGTCAATATTTTATTAGTTCAAGTACATATTATTAATGAATACATACATAATATTATCAATTTTTCAGTTTTCATTTGGTGACAAAACTGGTTTTGAATTCTATACCTAGGTATCTATTGTTAAATTTTATTATAGTTCTTTACATCGATGGTTCATTAAATCTTTTTTGACACCAAATCCCAACATGGCAGACACCGACTTTACATGCCATAATTAGCATGACCTCTTGCTTCTCTAAAATCATGTGCTAAGTGCTCTGGGCCCGCTATGTCAAGATGATTTTTATGGAGCAGTGCACTCCCGGAACAACCCTAAATATATCTTCCATTCATCATCATAATGTGCAAATGTTTCCTGTATTTTTTCAGATATGAAACATGTTCATGGGGTTGGAATAAAACTCGGAAGGTGGAAGAAATGACTGATGATTCTTCTTGGTACCTTATTGCCAAAGAAGCAAAAGGAAATCTTCTAGCTTTCTCGCACTTCAGATTTGATATTGACTATGGGGAACCAGTTTTATATTGGTTAGTATTTTTTATATTTACTACTAGCATTCTGCCCCGGCTTCACCCTATATCACTGCTTCTGATCCCATTAACACAGCCATATTTGGCATTTTTTTCTATGGAAACCTTCAAGATATTGAAATAAAACAAAAAGCAGATTCTAAGTCTGTGCCTACCAGTGGCGAAGGGTGAATATTTTCAGAAGGGAAGCCGGAAAATAGCTCACTCAACTAATGCTACAAGATCTAAAATTTTCTTAAATTACCTAAACTCTTTTTTATTTAAGTAGTCTCTTGTATTCAAAACTATAATTCTAAAAATAAAATAAACACGCAAGTAAACATGCAACTATCTAAACTTGCTAAAAAAATAAAACTAAAAAAAAGCAGACAATATTCTTATGGTTACATTAATAACCCGGAATTCGGAATTCATAGGCTTATTTGGTGGTCTATTTGCGCGTGCTATAAGGAGAGGCATGGGCGGATTTCAATACAAATGAAAGAGACAGTTGCTTAGTTTGAAGTAAGGTTATATGGGCGAGCAAGCTGGTATTGTATCGGCTTATTTACTTATGTTGCTAATGAATATCGAGAGGCGTTTAGAAAAATTGACTTAGAGTAAGTTTGGATTGAAAAAAGACGTTTGTAATGATATTAGCCGAAAGGAATCGGTTTGTATGGGCTCCTCGCCGCTGGTGCCTACCCACTATGATACCTGAAAGTTTCATGAAAATCCATTAACCCATTTTGGAGAAACATAGGGTGGGTGGGAATGACAAAAATTCTAAAACCATTTATTTATTATTTATTACTTACATATCCCACTTAGATATTTGTAATAATTTTGACACTTCAATGTTATTTATTTGTATGCCTAACCACTGACTACCTAGGTACCTACTATAATCGTTTTCCAAAGTGGTTGATTTCTACTTGCTGAGGGGTCCACGTAAGGAAGGAGGGTCTACAGAAATTAAAAAATCTAGGAAAGGGGTCTAAGGCGTAAAAACTTTTGGGAACTTCTGATCTAAATTTATCTAATAGAGGGCATGGTGTACGGATCTACCTACCAGTGGGAAAGTCCAGTGGGTGGACGGGTCGGGATCACTATTTTCATAGGTGTGACATATGTATCTATTTCATCAAGATTACAGATTTGGGGTCTATAAAAATATTAGTATGTCTACAGACTTTCAGTCTTCAATGTCTATGTATTATTTCTCAAATATTATTTTTCCCTCTAATGACGAAAATAAAGAAACAGATCAAAATTAAATGCTTCTTTTAAAATTAGACAAATTTATTTATTTTGGAGATCAGTTGAACTATAACAACAATATTGACAAACGGTAATACCATAATTTCAAAACTAGTTATATGCTTTAGGAGTTCCTTTCACTCTTGCTCTTGTAACCTTCAGGGTTCTAGAACTTTTAAGGCTTAAATGTTTAAGAAATGTACAAATTGGGTGAAGAAAAAATTATGCTAAATAACAACACAATTGTAATTTTCATAAATATCTTACTATAACATTATTTACACCTATAGTATAATACATTTGACACTTAAAACTATGGCACATCCTAATTTGTCTTAACTTTATGTCTTGAAAACAGACAGAGGAAAATACTGTGACGTTTGATGAGAGTTTTCTCAAACATCAACTTTTCTTTTGGTAGCCATTTGAGGCATCTTGTGCATAGATACCTAAATAATTTATGTAGTAGATATAATGTTAAAAGGGTGACAATTAGACTAAGAGCTATGACATCTAGGAGTAGATATTTGTATATTGGCATGCCGGCTGCTGGACTTCGGAGATGGTGTGCTCCCCTATGTCTTAGTACATATTCTATCCAGTACACGCCCATGTCTAAAGGAGGTAGTGGTCGGTCTAGGAAAATGTCTCTTAACTTTTCAGCATTCTCTTTATATCTGAAATTATATATTAATAAATTATTAGTTCAATGTTTATGTCAAATTACTAATTTCTTTATAAGATCTAATCCAAATAATCACAGATTAGTTAATCTACAAGGCTTCTTAAAACACAATTTTCACCCTTTATTTTTCTGGGATAATATTATATAATAACAATCTGCCGTGCAAGCATGACTGTGTAGATAGAATTTCTCTACATATACAAAATTTCAGTTAGAAAGAGAAAGAGATAATGTCCCATAGAGATAAAGCAAGACAAAAGGACCGGTTTCCGCGACACTACTCTTTGTCCTGCTTTCTCACTACGGGAAATTATATCTTTCTATTTCTAACTGAGATTTTCTCTACACAGAGAAATTCTTTGTACATTGTGATGCTATCATGGCTGAGATATCCAAGTCTGTTCAGAGTACAGCCTTTAGGGCGTGATCGTCGTCACATTTTAACTTTGCATTAATGACATAAAATAGAAAAAGTGTAGGTCGCGCCAAATAAGTTTAGACTTGGAGATTGTTAGCCCCTCAAACCGCTCATACCACCAAAAGGACCCATAAATCTGCGCCAGTATAATCACATGGTGCGTTAAGGGGATAATATAGGTAAAATCACCAAAAATACGTTGGCTTACACCCGTTTGTAGACTAATCCCTTTGTGATTTGATATATAAAAATACACATATTAAAGTTAAGTTCGTCATAAATAACTTGTATTGTTTAAAATGTCTATAAAAGTCTCCAAATAAAAAAAGAAAAAACAGGCCATTTTTTTATCTAAATATTAAATTCTCTCTCTATAAATGCTCATGAGATACACTTGAATCCTACATTAAATTAAATGTTATATCCTATTTAACAATTTGTATTGTTTTTTTTTTTATATAAATGTCAAATAAATTTCGTGAATTAAATATTTTCACCTAAATTGAAGATAATCCGCGCGAGCGTGCCGCTTCGTCACCCTATAATCCCGAGCATTTTCTATACAAAATATAAAGGTCAAAGCGTCAAGGTTATTGGCAGATGTTAAAGCCTTAAGTCTTATCCAAATATGTAACACTAAACTGGCGATTTCTGATCACATACGTTGTCCTTACCTTATATTATGAAGGAGGTCAGTAATACTGTACTTCCAGGAATGAACATTAATATGTTTCAATTGTATTACACGCGCTACTCCCCGGTCACTCATAGCTCGCGCATTGAGGGCTTGGTCAGCGTATAGAGGGATGGTCAGCATAGGTGTGCCGCATGCTACAGCTTCTTGTGTGCCCAATAGACCTCCGTGTGATATGAACAGTTTCACATTGTGATGGCCTGTAAAGAGAAATTAAGATTACGAAATGGCGCCCATAGAAAATTGTAGTAGGACATCCAAAATTGAGAACCATGTTGAGATAGGGTTTCCAGCAGTTCCTCATTTAGTCAGTTATATACAATACCTATTGTTTATAGACGCTATTGGCGAGTTTCCAAGATATTTTGTCATTGAAACCCAAAGATATCATCACCTATTATTGTTGTATGACGGAACCGTGTAATAACCATGAAGTCACTAAGATTATTTATTTTTTTCATGAGCTGAAAAAATTGACAGTCACGACGGTCGATAAAAGTAAAGACAGAAAAAACCATGCATATACAAGTAAATACACAATGCTGAATCTTGATTTGGATGCTTAAATGTGTGCTATCGAAGATCTGTCTACCTTTTTTTGTTTGTCTTTTCTTTCTTTCACACAATATATTTGGATTCGAATTCCGCGTTTGCTTTCGTATCACTAAAACCACTAGGCAAAAGTTATCAAACTTACACAAAGTTTTGTACTGCGGTATCCAGTTCATAGTGAAGACGTTGTCAGGCACTGTGAGGTTCCGCGACAGGAGAGCTCGGTTCATTTTCACCAAGACAGTCTGTGGCAACTCGGCGAATACCTCGAATATTTGCGCCAATGTTTCGCTGGGAATCGTCTCTATTCGAGCCATTGAGCCGAAACTCCAGTAAATGATGCCATCAGTCGATTCGTCCAATAGTGTTTTCAGTTCCTGTGAATAATATCGGAAAATTATTCATAAATGAGATAACTAACTAGTCGTTTTTTGTTCGGTTTTAGTTTGCAAGTATCGCTATATCTTACGGAACCCTAACCTTTTTAAATAAAACATGTAGGTACCAGCTGATATTAAAGTGAATTATTTTTTTTTGTTTAGGTACATAGTCCAATTCGGTATGTAGGTACCTAAAGTAAAAACTAATGTAAATGGTTTTTATATTTTTATTTCAAAGATGAAGTTATTTTAAAAAACGAATTTGAATATTTTTGTTTTCTAATCACTAGTTTTTCAAAGCTTTTCGGACAGACGACATAGTGACCTTTCTGTTTCTGACCCGTAGTATTCTCGTGTAATACCATGGCTTTTTTAACAATAATAATATAACTTAATAATTAAAAAATCTCAAAACTACAAATTAAAAATTTTTTCCAGAGAGTCTGAATCCGCTGCCATAGTGACTAGAACACATAGCGCGTTACCCTTTTGAATTTCTAGCGCTATGCGTTGTATGAAAAGGCTTTGGAGCGTGGATCGCCGGTCTCCGTTAGAAGTATTTTCCCGATTTTATTTGCCAAAATTATAGCGTCCGGTGACCACGCACCCAGAGTCTCCACCGCTAGTAAGTAGTAAGACAAATGGGTTGAGCAATGGGGCAGAATTGCTCTTTTACCTAAATGATAACTTCCGCCCTCAACACTTTGAAAATTTATTATAAAACTGAAAAAAACTACTGCTTAGAAAACAAAAATATCCAAATTAGTTTCTTAAAATAAGTCTTTGAAATAAAAATATAAAACAACACACCTTAGTTTTTACTTTACATACCAAATAGTTTGAGAATACTTTAGCCGCCACACACTGCTCTACTTGCGCAACTCATCGCGACGCCCGCATTCGGTCCTTTGACTCGCGCACAAAAACCGACAAAAAAGGGAGCAGTGGGCATGACAAGTAGCATGACGCTGCACGTCATACTGCTATGACGAGTAATGTAGCCACACTAGATTCCACATCCTGTCATGGCGGCGGACGTTTAATCCCGTCCGCGCTGTGATGGTTGTGATTAGTCAGCGATTAATAAGACATATTACAGTCGGCGGGATAATCTTAGCTACCGATTTATCGGCATATACTATTGCACAAGATTAAACACTGGAGATTGGCAGAATTGCGACGATAAATCAGCACTGTTGCCATAAATCAAAAGAAGAAGTAGCCACACTACGTGTCTGCCTCCTTTCCTCGCCACTTCCCTTCCCATGCCACTCGTCGAGTGTGTGGCTGTAGCATTATATTCTAACCTATTACGTAGTAATTATTATTTAATCTATGCCTATGTTTAGTAATTGAACTCAATATAATGAATTCGGTTGACGGGATTTTGATATTAGAAATTATTGGAAATCAATAAATTAAAACATAGCCATGGAATAATATATTAGCTTTATCACAGTCAAATAATTGGTTCTATAGTTTTCGAGGTTACTTCTTACACACAAACTCACATTCTCTTTTACTAATATTGGTATTGATGGGTGACAACCCTAGCTAGTTAGTACTCGAGGGATACAATTTGACTGGATTTTCAACAATTTTGATATTAGCTATAGATGTTTATTGCTCATTACTTCTCAATAAATAAACTAGATAAGCTTATATTCATTATTTGCAATCGTAATTTGTGGAGACACTTCGTCTGCTTATAGTAGGTCACCGCGATTGTTGTGATTGATGTGTGTTTTTATAAACATTACGTCATAGTTTAGCTAACGATCAGTTTTTTTTTTCAAATATCTTAGTATAGGCTGGCACAGTAGACCCTACTGGTGTAATATATTGACCATTTAAAAGGACCAAGGTGTCTATAGCTCAAACCAGAGCAAACCTCACTCGTACCAAAAATGCTAATCCCAATTTTCTTTAAGAATACGTGTTCGGAGGGCACTTAGAAACGGCGTCCGCACTTCTAAATATAACAGATACTTATCTAGCTAGGTCCATTAAGTACAGTATATATGGGTCGGTGGCCGAGTGGTTAAGACGTCTAGTAATAACTTGGCAGACCACAGGTTCGATCCCAGATCCCGGCCATGTACCAATGGGTTTTTTAAATTTAAACCTTATGTAGATACATAATCCGACAAACCACAATTAGAGGCTTTTTTCCATCTTGTTAAGTATAGCCTCACAAATACCATCGGCTAAACGAGGGAGACTTGGTCTTCCACTGGGTACCCAGAAACCGTAACACGGGTTAGGGAGCTGTAAGGCAACCCGTGAAAAAAGAAAAAAAAGTAAAACTTGTGTCTCTGGCCACACCTTACTGCCTACTATGATCACTGAAAGTTTCATTAAAATTATATCTATCTATATATTATTTTACTAGCTGTGACTTTTTTGCATCCGCGTTAATGGTTACTGCTCCGCCCCTTTAGGTCGTAGCGTGATGTAGTGTATAAACCTTCCTCAAGAATTGTGCTATGAAATGCAAAAATATTTTTTCAAATTCGACTCGTAGTTCCAGAGATTATCGCGTTGAAACAAACTTATTTTTAAGCTTTATTATTCTAAAAACACATTCGTAAATTATTTATTTGTATGGTAAGTAAGATTTAATTTGTGGTTATAAAGGCGTGTTGTCAAAAATGATGTCTCAACCATTTTGTAAATAGTTATCTTAACTCAAAGGTTGCAGGTCATTATGATAGCCAAATTCCCTATTGCCAAGTTATTTAGGTCAACAACACAACAAGTGAGTAAGTACTCTAGGAAATCTAGTTTATTTGATAATTCGATAAATGAGAACGAATATCGATGTATTTCTCTTTGATTCCATAGTACTGCTTATTATACATATATCTTAAAAAAGTATTTATTACCACGCCTTTTATTTCAGAAGGGGTAGGTAGAGACAGTCTAATGATATTTGCTATGATCTTGACATATTTTCTCTTATTATTATCACACCTTTTATCCCAGGGTTTGGTAGAGACAATCTAATGACATTTTGCTACGACCCTGACATATCTCTTTTTATTATCACGCCTTTAATCCCAGGGGTTGGTAGAGACAATCTAATGACATTTTGCTACGACCCTGACATATCTCTTTTTATTATCACGCATTTAATCCCAGGGGTTGGTAGAGACAATCTAATGACATTTTGCTATGACCCTGACATATCTCTTTTTATTATCACGCCTTTAATCCCAGGGGTTGGTAGAGACAATCTAATGACATTTTGCTACGACCCTGACATATCTATTTATATTATCACTCCTTTCATCCCAGGGGTTGGTAGCGACAATCTAATAACATTTTGCTACGACCCTGACATATATATTTCTATTATCACGCCTTTCATCCCAGAGATAGGTAGAGACAATCCAATAACATTTTGCTACGACCCTGACATATCTCTTTCTATTATCACGCCTTTAATCCCAGGGGTTGGTAGAGACAATCTAATGTAATTTTGCTACGACCCTGACATAATATTTCTATTATCACGCCTTTCATCCCAGAGATAGGTAGAGACAATCCAATGACATTTTGCTACGACCCTGACATATCTCTTTCTAATTAGCACACCTTTTATCTCAGTAATTTAATCTAATGACATGTTGCTACGAACCTGACATCTATTTCTATTATCACTCCTTTAATCAGAGGGGTAGGTAGTAACCATCTAATGACATTTTGCTACGACCCTGACATAATATTTCTATTATCACGCCTTTCATCCCAGAGATAGGTAGAGACAATCCAGTGACATTTTGCTACGACCCTGACATATCTCTTTCTAATTAGCACACCTTTTATCTCAGTAATTTAATCTAATGACATGTTGCTACGAACCTGACATCTATTTCTATTATCACTCCTTTAATCAGAGGGGTAGGTGGTAACAATCTAATGACATTTTGCTACGACCCTGACATATCTCTTTCTATTATCACGCCTTTAATCCCAGGGGTTGGTAGAGACAATATAATGACATTTTGCTACGACCCTGACATATATATTTCTATTATCACGCCTTTCATCCCAGAGATAGGTAGAGACAATCCAATGACATTTTGCTACGACTCTGACATATCTCTTTCTAATTAGCACACCTTTTATCTCAGTAGTTAGAGACAATTTAATCTAATGACATGTTGCTACGAACCTGACATCTATTTCTATTATCACTCCTTTAATCAGAGGGGTAGGTAGTAATAATCCAATGACATTTTGCTACGACCCTGATATATCTCTTTCTATTATCACGCCTTTTATCCCAGGGGTAGGTAGAGACAATTTAATATAATGACATGTTGCTACGAACCTGACATCTATTTCTATTATCACTCCTTTAATCAGAGGGGTAGGTAGTAATAATCCAATGACATTTTGCTACGACCCTGATATATCTCTTTCTATTATCACGCCTTTTATCCCAGGGGTAGGTAGAGACAATTTAATATAATGACATGTTGCTACGAACCTGACATCTATTTCTATTATCACTCCTTTAATCAGAGGGGTAGGTAGTAATAATCCAATGACATTTTGCTACGACCCTGATATATCTCTTTCTATTATCACGCCTTTTATCCCAGGGGTAGGTAGAGACAATTTAATATAATGACATGTTGCTACGAACCTGACATCTATTTCTATTATCACTCCTTTAATCAGAGGGGTAGGTAGTAATAATCCAATGCCATTTTGCTACGACCCTGATATATCTCTTTCTATTACCACGCCTTTTATCCCAGGGGTAGGTAGAGACAATTTAATCTAATGACATGTTGCTACGACCCTGACTACGACTTCTTTTTTTACGAGTTTCTAAACAAACAAATTACAATCCTACGAAGCCGGTGCATAATGAGATCATAATATTATTGTTTGAAAAGCTTTATCAAATGACTAAGTAGGAATTACTTGTTTGATGCAGTTATTTTAAATTTGAAGTGTATCATATATTGGGTCAGTCGTATTGCGATTGCCACATATGTTGTTGCCTCGTGCCTCGAAGTCAAAAGAGCAAAGCTACTAACAAAATTAATCTTTGTTTTATATTTAGTTATTTTATGGTCACTTTACTGTCTGTCTGTCGGTACATCAAGGCCCTTTTCCTTGTTACTGAAAACGACTCGAGATTTTTGGAATTAACATCGAATCTACTATATCATACTCTTGTAAAAAAAGATTCAGCTTACTTACTAAAAGTCCCACACACTGGACTGATCATCAAAACTTAACGGATATATTATTTGTTTCTCCCGGTGACCTACTGTGCCTACCACGGAAGAGAGGTAGGTTTTTCAATCTTGAAAGGTACCAAGGAATAAATCCGAAATTATCAATTTCAAATCCCGTTTGGAATTATTAGGATCCGTACCTTATAATGGAAAAAATACTTATATGTTGGGCTTCGCGATGGCCCAAGCATTTAGAAA
This sequence comes from Nemapogon koenigi, assembly GCA_963924495.1. NCBI lineage: Eukaryota > Metazoa > Arthropoda > Insecta > Lepidoptera > Tineidae > Nemapogon > Nemapogon koenigi. The sequence continues at coordinate 6,915,430 of OZ004647.1, read as the reverse complement.
TTATTATTCCACTATAACTTCTAAATGCTTAGAATCCTTATATCTTCGAGGGGTTAAATTGTCAATTGGTAAAAAATACGAATACAAGATTTAATTTTGTAATGACAGCAAACTAAAACCTTTTGTACCGGCATTCATGTTTTTTATAATAGTAGTTATTTTCTTACCTTTGGGAGTTTCTGCGAGTCATCTAAATGTAGACCACCAACTTCTACAAGGGCGGGTACTAGCGGCCGCACCTCGTTTATACTGAAGTGACTGTTCGACAAAACCAAACTGTAGTTTTGTGCTAGGAGATCCAACTTGTGTCCGGGTCCGAACATGCGGTCAGCGATTGTCTGCAAATAATTTCTGGATTATAACATCTTTAGGTATTTAATTGTTAGTACAGTAATTCGTCAGTTATAAAACGGCCATGTCCAATGGGTTTTTTGATTAAAAACTTATGTACATAATCCGACAAACCACACTTGGAGGCTTTTCCGTGTAAATATACCTCAACATAACTGGCCACTCGTTAGGTACAGCCTCACAAATACCATCAGCTAACCGAGGGAGAGGGGTGTCTTCCGCTGGATACCCTGGAACCGTAACACTTTCGGGAGTTGTAAGGCAACCCGTGAAGAGAAAAAAAACAGCATAAAGCTAGCGAGGAAGGTCATTGTCAGGGGAAAATCTTTACTCATTGAACTCAAACTACGATCGGCAGAGCATATCTATTGTGACAGAAATCAGCGAAACCCTTCTGATGAAAAAATTACAAAGTGGCGATTACTCATTCCATACACGTGGGTGAGGTGTAAGACATTCAAATAATATTAATCTAATCGGGTGCTTTCTCATAAAATCAAGTGGAAAATAAAATTAAAAGTGTCAAGAACTTAAAAATGATTGTCTAGGATATCCATACAAAAAACCTTATGCTTGGGATGTCATATGACAATGATGATATATCGAATGCATTTCAAAAAATATTCACCGCTTACTCATTCACATGAAGTAAACATCTTAATTACCTACTTAAGATAAATTACTAAGAAAAATATTTTTAATGATTGCAAAATTAAAGGTTACATTATTTACTACCTCTACTACGTACATATAATCACGACGGAATCGCATCAAGGTAGGCAGAGATCAAGGATCTTTACAGACCACGATCTTGACATATATCTCTTGCTTCTTCTTGCAGTTTCATAAAAGAAGGTGACCTTTTACAGTACCCGGTAAAAAATTGGTATTATTGTTTTGTCGGGTACTGTAATAAATGTTTGTTTTCCCAAAGGCATTATTTCAAGAACCTATCGCTAAATTGAATACGAAGTTATCAAAAATGTTACCTGAGATGGTACTTGCGACATGTAGCTATACTGTATTTTCGCCCATACTATTGATATGGTGTTTGCAAATCTCTCCCAAAGGTTCATATTCTGTCCAAACCCCATCATGTAAGACGACACATAGGCCGCAGCGTCTGGGTTACCCAATTGATCGTTTACCCAAGGCAGAGGAACACTTGACAATAGCCCAACTATTGGCGCTTCGAACTTCTGACCTAGAGGAAGGAAACATTCTGTTCCAAACACTTCTACTATTATCATATCGAATGTTCTAGATGAATTTAATAAGGCGCGAACAGCAGGGACTTGCGATATGGCGTCGCAAGCCTCTACGCATTCTGTCATAATTTTCTCCAAGTTTCTTACGAACTCGGGCTTCAGGGATATTTGTTGTTGTGTTAAATTGTTCGTCAAATCTGCTATAGTACCAGCTACGCTTATCTCTTCCACATTTGGTGATGGGTTTTTCTGGAATATAACGTTTTAGTTAGGAGTTTGTTTTATTATTTTTGTGGCAGCAGCTATACCGTAATACCGTCACTCATTAGGAGCCTCAAAAAATAAAATTTATTAAATCATGTATTTGTCTTGAGCTGGATAGTACCTACCCTAAATCGTAAGTTATCCGTTACCCAAGGTACTTTTTGTATATAAAAAGGCTGATGTGACACATGTTGGGCACATGTTTACCAGTCGCATCCTAAATTAAAATAAACTATAGTATTTTTTTTTATTCTTCACGGGTTGCCTTACAGCTCCCGGAACCGGTGCCGGCCCCAGGGTACCCAGTGGAAGACAAAGTCTTCCTCATTTAGCCAATGATTTTTGAGGCTATACCTAACGAGTGGCCAGGTCTGTTGAGGTATTATAGATGGAAAAGCGTCTTTGTACGGTTTGTCGGATAATGTACATAGATCTTTCATTATAAAAAAACCCATGGTCGGATGTAGGAATCGAACCCGCGACTTTTCAGTTGCGAGCCGACATCTTATCCACTCCACCACCGACGCCCCCTATAGTATTTCCGAAATAAAGCAAACGAATCCGTTGCAGACAGATTTTTTTTTTTTAAAGTGCTAATTGGAGAAAATTGAATGCGGATCATAGTGTGAAAATATCTAACGCAAATATGCTCAAACACTTTGGGCGGGCGGCTCGTGCAATAATGATAAATTTTGATAAAGGGGGTCGCCGCAGACAACGGGTTAGAGGCCAACTGGCCGCACACATAGCAATTTACTACAAGCTGCACTTATCTTATCGCCCATTAATCGACCCACGCCCCTGTTTAAATGCGTATTACTAGGCTTTACATAGCAACAAAATTCTTAGATGTCTTGATTAAGATGTCCCCTCTTACATTCGCGTCCATGCTCACGGTTATCTTATGTCGAAAGTTAAAAATTATTTTTATCTCGCAAGTTTTATATTATATCGTGGGCTAAATTTTATGAAGAAAAATTTTACAGAACTGTGAGATAATTTTACACAATTTGAAAATAGCTTATCTGCAATTTGTAGTAGATTTTATACAATCACGGATCTACTAAAGTCCGTTTCATGCATTTTTGCAAGACAGGTTTTGTTGGGATTGTTCTTTCTCATGTTTCTGGAACGTGGGTCTTGGCTTATATTATCTTATCGATTCTTTTCGCAGTTCATCTAGCTCGCATCTTTCTAAAGATATATGGACAAAATAAGTATCGCGTTTCACCAAGTTCGTTGGACTGTGATGCCGCCGTCAGGTGCCTGGACTATTGAGCAAAGATAAGATTAAATTAAAATTGGGCTAGTCTTTTGGTTGAGACTATGTTCGCCTGCCAGTATCATTCATTAACGTAAAATTGGCAGGTGGTGACTTGCCGTTTACTAAATGGGCTTCCTAAAACAACCACCATTTTAACGCATTTCTGTCGTCAGTAAGACAGGCAACATGTCTGTAAGCGGCGGGGGGTATCGAGAGGTGTGGCACCGGTTTCACACTTCACAATAAAGCAAGCCAGGGGCGAGAGTCCTATATAGGTCTAACAGTGGCGATGCCTGCCTCAACCTACTCCCTGGAGCACTCGGGTTCGGGGGTGTCGTTATACTCACCCACGGCTCGCCACAAGCGCCCTGCCCTGCGCCCTTATTATTATTATTAGTGATTTTTCTGAACACGGCTTTGCTTGCAATTTTTCTCAAGGCATAGAGCGTCGGACTTGAAATCGGGAGAACCAAAAATGCAAGCACCAATTTTATTTAATCGTCTCGGAGGACACGTTAACCCGCATCCGCCACACCTGTATCTGACTACACTGCAACGTATAAGGACCGTGATGGTGTTGGCTTTTTCCACTCGACTAAGTATGACCTTCCTAGACCGAGACCTTCGGTTTGCGCTTTCGACGCTCTTTTATATTTTAGTACTAGCAGTTGCCCGCGATTTTGTACGAAAAGAATTTTTGAAATCCGACTGGTAGTTCCAGAGATCAGCTCGTTTAATCAAAAAAACTCTTCACCTTTGTTATTAGTATAGATATAACATTAGATATATTTTAATATGTATTTTGATATGTCAACAGTTCACCGGACATGAACTCCTTGTTTACAAGTTCATCTCTTGTCAGATAACTGTGAAAAGGTTTGATATAACAATAATTAGAAAACTGCGGGTCAATAAACCATATCAATATAAAAAACTGTACTTCACTGATAACAATTCACTAAATAAATATTTTAGACGGGTTCATATAGGTTAACAAAAATATCAAAATATTTTTTATCATATCGGGATTAACAAAAAATATATATTAATAAAAACGCATACCACTCGGCCACCTTATGTACATAATCCGACAAACCACACTTAGAGGCTTTTCCATCTAAATATATCTCAACAGAACTAGCCACTCGTTAGATATAGCCTCACAAATACCATCGGCTAAACGAGGGAGACACTAGGTCTTCCGCTGGGTACCCTGGAACTGGAAGGTTTCGGGAGCTGTAAAGCAACCCGTGAAGAAAAAGAAAAAAAAAACGCATACTAAATTGTTAAGAAAAAAAATTACTTAAATCCATTCTGGATTAGGAACATATATCCGCAAATCTCGTATAAAACATTGCTTTTAACAAAACATAGACCATATTACAATAGATTAGCATACTTACTACGATAAGTTTATTTATTTAATTATTAAGTTTTTAGTCACTTTGTTGTGTTTTGTTTTTGTATTGAATTTTAATCAAAAACTTCTATTGAAGTATTGGATTAAATAATTATGTGATTATAAGCGTTTTATTTGTAAATAAAAAAAGTAATTATGTAGGTACAGTAAATAACACCCCGATCGAAGTCGGGTTTGTATCTAGTATATAAATAGGTATGTATTCACTATGATCGATGAAAATAAAATTCATTCAACCGTTTCGGAGCCTCTTTACATGGACAAACCAAATAATTATTAAGATGCTATATTGCTCATTTCAACCACAAGTCAATTATATTGCTGTATTAGCGAACCAATGACGCGAAGATGGTCGTAGCTTAAGTATGATTCCCGTATCACAGTTGGAAAAAAATCTAATCTTATTATCAGGAAGTTGATCGTGACATCGTCTGCGTAGAATTAGGAATTATTTAACGTCTGATAAATGAAAAATTTCTCCTGTCCTAGTTAAAATAATATAATTTGTATATATTTGATGGGCAACTACAGAAATAGAATTTATACTGGATCCAAAGAGCTTTTAAAAAATATTTTCAAACACAGTCCTACACAAACCTAAATTCACAGGAGGTTAAAGAAATACGAAGCCGTTGTGTTATTCAGGTATTAGCATAAATATGAATAATTTTATACAAATATACGAAACATTAAAGCTGTTAACAAGTCAAACACATCAATAAAGTCTTCAAATATTGTCGGTACTCACGTAAATCATGCTCGAAGTATTTTTGTCTCATTCGTATTTAAATTAGAAACCGCTGTTGACTTAATATTATGTTTATAGCTCGAGATAAAAAAACGACATAAATGACCATGTCCTTATCATAGAGATGATGTAAAGGCGACCATACACCTACTCGTAACTAGATATCGTACGATCCATCGAATATATTATCGTTACATCTCTCGGAGATTCAATCCTGATTGACTTTATCAAAAATGAAGGATGTTGTTTTTTTCGTTTTGTGTAGGTTCGATTCCAAGAGGGTTTCTTATTTTTTCAATAAAATCATATTTAATTTGAGTAAAATTTAAGATACTTCCCCACCGGGTGGCGTCCTAATTAGCTACACCCTGCGAAAAGAGATTGGGGTTCTTTTTTATTTCTGGAACCTACTTCTCAGCTCTGATAAATTTTCAGGGTAATTTTCATACATTTCTATATAAAAATTCTAACTTGTACTTAATTTAAATTAAATGTATTTATTATTTATTTATAAATTTAAATCTATTTACAAAACCAAATAAATAATAATTTACCATAATTAACTTTTTTTACATTATTTAATAATATGTAGGTACTTTTACATTAATAATAATAAATAATAATTTATTTCAGGAATATTTTATTTTAGTTTTTTTAATATTTTTTTTAAATTAAATAATAAGATGTATAGCATAATTGAAATTCGATAAAGGTATTCGGCATTAAGGTATACATACACACCCGTTTTTCAACTTAAGGCGACGCATCATAGCGCAGCGAACTCAGTAAAACACTCGACTTATTTTTTTCATATCTCTTTAGAAAGATGTAGGTATGCAAGATAAACTGCGATTAGAATTGATAAGATAACCAAGGATAAGAGAAGATATGCCAAGATTCGTACCAAAAACATGAGAAAGAACGAAACAAATTCGATTCGATTATTCAAGTATTATACAAAAACTATTAGAAAAAGCAAGTTGTAGTTAAAGTATTCTTAAAGTTCTATATAATGTTGTGAAGAAAATTATACATTAGTAAATAATGTTAAGAGAACTCGAGTCGCAAAATAGGTGGAAAATACGCGTCAAATTGAGGATTTTCAGGGCTTCATAAAACTTAGGTGTAACTGATTTTGATATTTTATTTACATTTTTATATGTTTAAGATATATATATTTCTAAAGCTATTATAATTTCGTATCCAAGACATATAGTAATTTGTATTGTTATGAGTTCCTAAACAGTGATTTTTTACGCACACACAGTTCGATATATATTTCAGTTTGATTTAAAGCAATATATAAATCGTAACGATATTAATATAGCTAGGTGTGTGGCCGCCTTTAGATATTCGCTAGCATAGTACATTGACCTGCGAGACAAACTTGAATTTGGATATCACGCTACAGTAACGTGGGAAATTTACATAAATGAGACGCGGCGGCGACAAAAGACGTTGCGCCCGCCCATGCGCATGCGCCGCCGTAACATTGAAAATGCATTCCCATGATCGTACACCGAGACGAGAGCTATTTAGATAAAACATACGGTTTCTAGATGAGATTTATTTTTATTACTGATCAGTACTAATGATAATAAAATGTTTGTAAAAAAAGGCAAAGACAGTCATGGGGACTGTGGACAGAATGGACAACATTTCATTTTTCGTAAGGTACCAAAATTCGAAAACCGTTTGGAGATTACATGCTAGAAAGCTTATTTTTCATTTTTTTTTTATTTTTATATCCTTTAATTTTCGAGTTATTTTAAAAATACTGAAATATTGAAAAATGAGGATTAATAGGTGCCCTAATCTGTGCTAACCCTCTAATTTAAAAATACTAATGTCTGTTGGCAGAGTTGTTAGGTATTGAACTCAGGTGTTGCCTTCTATTAATTTTACCCATTTTTATTCCATTTGAAGCTAAATTAATAATTATTCTTTAAATAATATTATAAAAATACTTCTTTTATATAATATTTTTTGGAAGTTTTGCTAGTTTCGAATGGGCTATCACAGGAAATATATTTACGAGTGAAACCGCGGACAAAAGCTAGTATTATTATATACATTATGAATAATGTTGTAGGCGATTTGAGTTCCGGCTACGGCAACACCTATTTGGAACACGGTATATTATACTCTTTGCATTTCTATAACGTTTACTCTGTGGCTTGACTGACACTATCAGTCACTTTCTTTGGGTGACAGTTTATATTTCTTAATTTTAGTCCTAGCTAAGGTTTTTAGTTTATAAGTCCTCAGAATTTATAAAAATTCATAATTAAATTAAAAATATAAAAACTCAGCCAAAAATAAAATACAAAAATACGTGTAACTTATTTTTTAATATATTTTTAATTAAAGTAATAAAAATGGGTGATTAAAAAAATGAAATGTTGTCCATTGAAAACTATAATGTATAACGTATAATAACGTCGCCATCGAGCGATCATTTCACAATGTATCTGTGTCCGGACCGAAGAATTGCCAGCCAGAAATGCGCAGGCAAAAATTCCCGCAAGGGATACATGGAAACCAGTATACGAATTCCTGCCCGGACATTCTCGGGCCGAGCAATCCATGGTCTTGTGCTGAAAGCATGTCGCGAACACAGGTCGCGGATCCATAAGATTTCCCCTTACCAAAAATCGTTTAACGCGCCTAAAGAAGTTTTCACTTTTCTTTCTGTCTTTTCCATATAGCCGCCTATAATTATAATTACGAATTGTGACAGTTACGGTCTGAACATATTATTGTGATAAAGTTATGCAACTTAATAGTCTACTTCATAAGACTTAAGTATCGTAAAGGTGCTAAGTATACCTACTATTAAAAAATAGAAAGTGGTTGATAGCGATTAATTTTCATTGACGATCCTGCTAAAGTGTTTCTTCTTTTACATTTTTGCATACGAAAATTCACTTAAAGTTTTATCAATCTAATTGAAAAATAAAATATGAAGACTTATTTTGAAATTTTTTACTTTATTAAATTTGAATAAGTACGATATTTTTATAAAAACTATTATTTATATATAGGAAAGCATTTTTTTAATCAATCATATCGTTTTTCGTTACTCATATTAATTTAAATTTTTTTTTATTAATTAGAATAAAAAAATTTTTTAAACAAAATTAATAAGAAAATAAAATCAAAACTCACCATTGGAAAATGGGAAATGACGGTGACATGATGTCCACGACGCGCCAGTTCCTCCAGCAGTCGTCCGTACATGACGTAGTGGCTGCGCGTGTTAGTGGGCAGCACAGCCAAAAGTCTGGCAGCTTGAGTCTGCGCAACGCACCAGACCGCCACCCACAGCAGCAACCGCATCTCTCTGTCGCTCGACTACGTCTGTCCTACGTACCTAGTAGCACAGCGTCTCATTGATATCACCCCCTACCACCCTCTCCAGCGAAAAATAGCCTACCGCGACTTTTCTATAATATTAGTTGTAGATCCACTTCGCGAAAACCACCATCTATCCGTGCGGGTGTCGAGTGTGATTTAAATTAGTGAGCGTAACCGATCCGGCCAATTTATATATGTGCTCGTATTTGAGCAAATAAACACAAACCAGCACTCAAATTTAAGACAACACGTTGTTCATTTTTTTTTAAAACTACATGTGAAATAAACTGTATCGTGTGTGACAGCACAAATAAAAAGTTGGACTGCATTAACGGAAATGAACTTGCAAAACAGTAAATCTAATTATATTTTTGTACTGCGAACAAAAGCGTGCGACGCTGTGAGGGACGTTGTAGTCAAATTTGTATAAAGCGGGAACTTTTATGCTTCCTTGCTAATTATCTTCTTGGATCTCAATTTACACAAGTAGTTTAAAAATATCATATATTTTAGTACATATTTAGTATATAATATGTTACAGTGAATCTCCGAAACGCTGCGTATCTTACGATACACGGCGTATGTCCAAATTCATTTAATTTCATTATAATTTCGGTCATTCGCTGGTGAATGTTAATATACACCACAACGACTTGGTGAATTTTGGAAAAGGTGAAATTATTACTTTTAATTATTTCGGAAGTTTGATCGCAATCTACTGCCACTGGCGTCTGCCAGCCGTACAAACAGTTATTTTGGATTGGTATTTAATAAAACTAAATTACAGTAAATAATCGTTTTTAATAATTTCATAAATGTTGTAATTAAACTGCTAATAGAAGTAATATATATTAAAATAAAAAATAATCATATTTTATTTTTAAAAGTGATTACGATATTATTAAATAAATATTTAAATATTATTATTTTTAAATTAGTAAGTAGTTGTTTTTGGGAATTGGTCTATATCTAAGATTCACACAAACACAACCGTTGGAAAAATATTTCGGTCTTTCTCCAGCATTTTAGGTAAATGTCAACATACACCGGTGATTCTTAACATTCTCTAACTTCGGACATTTACAGTAACATACATACACAGCTAGTACGGACAACGACTTTTCGTACCCTTCAATGTTCAAAGAAGGCGATTGCTTGATGCAAATCTTTTTGGCTCAGGTAAGAATTGAACCGAAACTTCCAGTTGGAAATCCTACAGAACATTTTAAATATTATTTTATGCAAATATGGACTTGGTTTTGGGGAACCCCAAACGTTATCCATATAAATATTGACGTAATATGTGAAGATAACACATTCGTATCATAAAAAGTAATAAACGAACGTGTCCTTTTTGTCCTTCTTTTATCTAAAAAATCTAAATCAACAAAAAAAACTTGTCTATATAATATAATGTATGTATGTATGTGGTGCGTATCCTTGTGCATGTTGTCATTGGTCTGTCATTGGGGTAGGTTGTTTAAGTATAGCAACTATAGTTGCTATGCAGCTAAAAGCTGTATGAAGTTTTTTTCAATAAACATTATTCAATGACTACCTAGCGTTTACTAGTATAAAATATTGACAAAGATGCCCCCAGCTAAAAACATAATATGTTGTTTCTTTTTTGAAGCTACCTAACAAGAAGCCAAGGGATTTTGAGATGGAAAAGCCACTTAGTACAATCAGTCGTGATTCGGGAGAAGTGACTGCTCTATTGCCCCCTTATATATGTAATATAACTATACTATAGGCGATTCGCTAAATGCGGTCATTGTTACCAGTGTTTCCGGCCACGTCGCAGCCCTTCACCTTTCATCCTAATCCGTTCGTTGTCACGCCTTGTTTTTTTTGTTAAAAGAAAACTTGACATTTCTTTTGTAGACGAGCGAAGCCGCGTTTGTTTATTAATTTGTTTGTACGAGATATAGTATACGTCTCAGGTCAAGATGTCATGAATTGACGGTCTCCATGCTACCATGTCGCGGGCTAATTAACCTTATTATGAAAGCGTCCATTATCTCGTATCTTTATCAGGTCAAATGTTGCTCCAATCACTCTTTTCATTGTTTTACTACGAATTTTCATATCTTGCATATTCATTTCGATTGTGGCCATCCTTGGTTTTTAGGGTTCCGTACGTAGTATTAAGATCGTTCGGTCTGTCACCAAATTCTAGTGTCCACAGTTTTGAACCGAATTTGAATGAATTTGATATATTTTATATCATTCCCCCTCTAAAAAGCTTATTTTATTCACACTGAAAACAGTGAATAAAAAGCACTTTTAATCACTATTTTGATGTTTGAATTTAAAACACACCAATACATTCGACCTCCATCCCAATGCTATACAATCTCCTTGCGCAAAAAATACTCGATACAAACTCCTTGTGCAAATAACTCCTCGAGATTTGATCGGTCGACATTTTCGACTGGGAAATTAGCATTAGAATAAAAACTGTTTTGTGTTCTTTGCTGTCATTAGTAAATAAGCGCTATTTTGAATACTGTAAGTTGTACGAACACAAAGTTTAGTGTTATTAATAATAAATCGATTGAAAATGCATAAGATGTGTTAACACCCGAGTTTATAAAAGAGAGAGCGGCCAATATAATAGAAAACTTGCTACACAACAGATCACGGCTGGTTTACATCAAAGCCTACGATGAGTTTTGCAAATGGAAAAATGAAAATCAAGCTTCTGGCACATTTTCAGAGTCTGTTTTCCTAACTTATTTTAATGAGCTGTGGTGTCTATTTTCGCTTAAATCTTTCTTTTTCTCGTAGTCGTGGTATAAAACTATAAAGTATACTCTTGAATAAAACGGATTTATATCGAGGGCCATGAATCACTCGCGTCGCTCAAGATTCTAACGCTCTATGGCCCTCGCTTTAAATCCGTCCTTTATTCACTAATTGCATAATATACTATTTTTAACGACTTAAAAAAAGGCGTTTCTCAATTCGACCGTATATTTTTTTTTATGTGTGTTCGCGGATAACTTCGTCGTTTATGAACCGATTTTGATAATTTCTTTTTTAATCGACAGATAATTCTTCCGGATTGGTCCCATTTTTATCTCATAAAAATTGGTTCAATCGTTTTTCAGTAATTTTGAAAAAACTGACTTTATAGGTCAATTATCAGTATCTCGATGAAATATTTACCGATTTTGACGACTTATTTTTTAAGGATATAATAATTCCTCGACATTATCTCACAGACATATGACAAAATTCAAAACATTATATAAAGTTAAAAAAAGATAAGATTTTTTTAATTATTATAATAATAAGCCTTAAAGTAACCTGTAAAATGGACCCTTCTCCCCTATAACTTTTTAAATAAATTAAATAAAAATCTGAAATAAATCAAGAATACTGTACTCCAATTGAAAATTATAACGGGCATCGAGACAATTTACCAAATAAACAGTATTGCAACAGTCTGCGTTGTCTCTGCTACGGAACCCTATTGTTAATGCGTGTCCTGACACGCACTTGTCCGGTTTTTTATCTGTATTTTATATTGAAACGCAAATTGCATCCGGGACCCGATTAATGAAGATGCTTAAAATAGTTATGACTTAATGTCCTGTTATACACCTTGCCAAATGGCCGCGTGGAAATATGGACAAGGCTAAGCATTTCTTTAAGGATCACAATGTTCGTATTATACCTGAAGGCGTATTTTGTTACATTGTTGCAACTTTTTAAGGGAAATTGCAACAATGTAGCAAAACATGCTAACTTGATCGAAGTTTTTTACTAGAATTTTACACTAAAAATATTTAGAAATATCTATAACTAACTAGAGAAGAAGCGAAAGAGGTATGTCAGGATTCAGGATCGTAACAAATGCCATTCGATTGTCTCTGTCTACCCCTCTTGGGATAAAAGGCGTGATAGTTACATAGATAAGAAGAAAGTGAGTTTGTTTGTCCTCCTTTCACACAGCTGGAGACTGACATAAGGCTAATTTTATCCCGAGATCTGTTAAAATGGGAGGACTGCCTTCTGTGTACTATATATACGAGGGCGAAGCCATTATAAAGACTTTTTTTTCACAAAATAGAAAATTTTTATCCTATGCATAAATAATAGTTGCCAAACCGAATTTATCAAGTTTAAAACAAGAATATTTCAGATATTTTGGTCTTTAAAAAGTGTACACCATAATCATGATGTATGATGCACACGTGCCAAACGAGTGTTTGCAGTGTGGAACTGTGGACGCGAATAATGCGTAATGAATGAGTCTGATATAATATTTGCATTTGTATTGTAACTAGGTACATTATCCCTACATACATTAAATATTTCATTTCTTTTGCTAAAAAAATATACATTAGGTACATCTAACGGCTTATTAGTGCATGTTTAATGGCCAACTGGCTAAATGTGGACACTGTTGTTACTGGTGTCTTTGGCCACGCTGCAAGGTATAAATGTCATGATGATGTGTTTGTTTGTTTTTCGTTTCTTTGTTGAAAGATGAAAGCGACGCACGTCCAAAAGTAAGAAAGTCAAAAAACTTAAAATATTCGAGACGTTATGTGATAATTTTTAAAATTAATCAGTATATAGCAGGGGGATTGTGGAATGATAATGATCGCATATGATACAAAATAATAATATTTTTTTTAAGATAACCTATCTGAGAACAAATCCTAGTCACATATATATTTTGAAATGCTGATTTGGATCAATATATTATTATGTAGTTTGAGTTCAGATCTATGAAGCTCTTGCTAAAATTATTTTCTAAATATGATCGGGCGATCAGCCACAGCGCCTTTCGATAGTTACGTAATTAATTAATGTTTATTCCAGTTACGAATTGCAAGTGGAGTTGAATGGAAGACGTCGCGGCGTCGGCGCACACCTCCTGTCCGTGCTAGAGAAGGTGGCACGAGAGACACGCATGCGCTACGTGCGTCTCACCGCGCTCAACCATAACCCTGCTGCAGCGGCTTTCTTCAGAGCTTGCGGGTAAATTATATGCAAAAGTTCCTATAATATGCGCGTCGTTTCATGAAGTAGAAATAGGTTATTGTTTTAGCGCTGAGGAAAAATCATTATCGATGACGATTTGGACTTAGTCTCCCCCTGTCTACCCCTGTAGGATAACAGCGTGAGTATATATAACGAATGATTGCCTAGTTACAAATGACTCCATGTCTCAGAGTCCACTAGCCGTTATGACGTTCATTGACATACAACGTAGTAGAAACTAAGATACGCCTTATCCGTTATTAAACAATCACCTCTGACTTTGTTAACGATATATCTGTCTGTTTACTCGGTCATACATTTAATTCGATTTACACACGATCACCTTGCAACTTATCTACGGTAGTATACCTAAGTTTTATATGCTGCATTTTTTGTTAGGTTTCTTGTGCTTTGATTGTGCTTATTAGGTGCTTTGCGGTTTATAGACTTCCTTCTTCTATTAAAATATATGCTCAAAATGAAATCGATCTAATGCACTTCTGATTTTAATAGTTTGCAATAAAAAGTGCTCGCCAAATGTGGCGTACTTGTAACTTAGTAATAATACATCGTTTTATGCAAATCTCAGTCGAGTTAATCATTTTCAGGCTTCCAGAAGCCTATAATTAAAAAATGTAAGTGTCACTCTACATGTTTTATTGAAGTGAAACTTCTTAGGCGGCGATTCGATATAATTTATTGGCCGAGAATCGAGGGTGAAATTTCTAGGACTCGTCACGTTTAGGCACATTTCGTTGCATGAGAGAGAAGGAAGATATAACGTAGAGATAAGGAGGAAAAGAGCTATACATTGTATATCTCTAATACACAGTTTAGGCTATCCGCGTCGAAGTTTCCCTGCAGTGCTGTACGAACAATGTTTGGACTATCATTGAGCATTTTTAAATTGTGCTTCTTTAAATATATCAGTTTGCGTAGATAGGTTTTAAGAAATTACTGATTTTCAACATGCCCTTCAATATACACTCTCATCACCGTTTCAAGGTAAACGTTGCTAATTAAAAATACAAAAATATAAAAAAAGGCCTAAGCAATCTTAGATAAATATTATGTACGGATGTATGTATGTTTATTACTTAATCACGCCAGAACGTCTGAACGGATCTGGACGAAATTTGGCACATTGATAGATTATAGTCTGGAATAGCACATAGGCTCTGGAATAGCACATAGGCTACTTTTTATCCCGGAAAAATCTATGGTTCACGTGGGATAGATTTGTTTTTGTTTTTTCACGGGATTGAGATGATTTTTTGCATAGTGGTAGTTTAAGGGTCAGAGAATGACATATACTTACTACTTTTTATACCGCGAAAGCGGGCGGGGGAGGGGCAAATTGCAGCCATGTGATTATTTCTTTCTGGATTTATTTCCACGCGGGTGAAACCGCGGACAGAAGCTTGTCTTAGATAATTCATACCATGTTCTCTCAAATAAACACTCCTTGAAAACTTTTCGTTTCAACCATTCGGAAAAATCTCCTTTCGATCGATGCTTATTTAAAGATTTTTTTGTTTCAGATACTTTTTAGACGAGACAAGTCCAGCGACGGAGGACGCTGAACATTACGAAATACTCAGTAAAAATACCTGTGATCTACCATCGCCAGATAAACAAATAAATTGACATTTATCACGACTGCATCAATGTTAAAAAATAAATTTAATGTACGTACATAAATGGAAAACTTATGTAACATTGTAATTAAAAATTTTAAAGATAAAAAAGAGTGGTCCAATTAAAAAAATCTTATCAAATATCAAAGTATATTTTGGTCTGCGTGTGAATGACCTTGAGAGATCGGTTAATTAACTACAGACAAAATATCTACACACCTTATCAATAAGTAAATATGTAATAATGTATGAGTATATGTACAATATACATAAACAGATCCGCAATAATTATTTTATAAAATCTCTAATTAATAAAAAGTTAAACGCAGTCTGTTTGTTTATTTCCTTTTGGTTCACGCTCGGATGACCTTTTTTCTCAGTGAACAGAAAAGCTATTGTATCTAGTTGTTCCCTACGGCTGCATCCGCTAAGAAATAATATAATTTTATATTTAGTTATATTACGAGCTTTTCTACGATCGTCTCTTCTAAAAGAGCAATTTGGAAAAAAAACAAATAAATCTAATAATATTAATTAAAGGATAGAGCAAATGAGACAGAAACCTTCAAGAGTGTACTTTATTCTTTTTTTTTCTTCTTCATTGGTTACCTTATGGCTCCCGAAACCGTGTTATCGATCCCAGGGTACCCAGCGGAATATCAAGTCTCCCTTTTTAGCCGATGGTATTAGTGAGGCTATACCTACCTAACTAGAGAGATTGATCTATTGATTTATTATTGTCTCTACTAATAGCGAACATATTGGACATTTAAAAAAAATACATATCTACCTACCAATTATAACGGGACATTTTGGCGCCAGAAGCTTTTTTTAATGCATCATCGCTGTCGCTGTTGTGTATTTCGCAATTTTTTCATAGAAAATACTTACGAGCACATACAGTAAGTGTTAAATAAATATTATGCATAAGTACACTTTCTAGATTGTTTGTCAGTGTTTATTTCAAACTGGAGGTGGCTATATTATGTAAGCGAACAATACTATCACTGTATAATAACTTGCCGCTAATATATTTATACAAAGATTAGATAGGTTTCTGAAGTGTTTGTTTATTTTTAAGGTGTTTCACCTATGTAAAAGTCATCTACATCTTTTTGTTTCATCGAAATTGGCCCAGGGTTGGTGAAGTTTTAATTATTAACCGAACTTCAAAACAGTAGGTTCTCAATTCGTCGGAATCTTTATTTTTTTAACAATATTTTTCAAAAAGTTCAGTCGCTACCTAAAAGCTAACTCGTAACTAAGTAGTTATTATAAAGTGATTTACCCCAACACAGATACCTAATGATATTTCCTATCCAAAACCAATAATTAAAAAAGTACTACTGAAAATCCCTCTAAAATGTATTCAATAGAAGACAAATAATTTCTAGAAATACTCGGAATAATATAATCAGAAAGTGCAAAGTGCAGTAAACAGAACACCAAGGTAGCATTGAGAATGCAGAATACTGTTTGCCTGTTGATAAATAGATAGGAAACTTCATAACTCTTCCTGTTTATGTTCTATTTGACCTACTGTCCTAGAGTTGTTCTTACATTGTCACCACATCGGTACTTACGGTCAGGATAAGGCTCAACTTTGCTAAAATATAAACAAAACAACTACAAAGGGTAGGTACAATAAAGAGCATGCCACATGATGGCTGCAGAAAGCTTTATCAAAATTAATTCAGCCGTTTCAAGCCTATTCTGGACAAACAGATTTGTAACAGGTGGAAGTGTCTGCCTTTCTCCGTACAACGCTTTTTTTTTCTTCGCGGATTCCCCCTTTAACGTCTCCCGAAACCGTGTTATCGGTCTCATGGTACCCAGCGGAAGACCAAGTCTTCTTCTAGCCGATGGTATTTGTAAGGCTATACCTAACGAGTGGCTAGTCCTATTGATGTATGTATATTTGGATAAGTGTGGTTTGTCGGATTATGCGGTCCGCGTCTGTTAAACGTGGTCCGCCTAGTTATAACCAGATGTCTTAGCCATCTCGGCCACCGACGCACATAAACTTTCAAGCTAAAAAAAGGACCCAGGCCCGCGAACCTTGTAGCATATCTACGATTATAATACATAAACTCACCACTTTGCACGGTGGTAATTATTATTTCATGTATGGTGGTGGTTTGTTTTATTAATTTGTTGAGTTATAAACAAAACAAATAAAGTAACTCAAACGGAAAAATACCACAATACTCAAAGGTTCACTCAATACTAGATTATACTGCAACTAATTATTTATTAATAGGTACAACAAATAATTTGTAGGTAATGTTAATTAAGGTATTGTTAATTGTTAATTTATTAACGGAATTATTTAGATACCTATATCTAGATTTCATTTCCTTTTTAGGGTGCAAAGGGAAACCCTAAGGCTCCGCTGTCCGTCCGTCCGTCTGTCTTAGGGCTGTATCTTTTGTATTTCATAGTGATTTTAAAAGGTTAAAATTTCAATAAATGTATCTTTAGTGGACAAAGTGGGCAAACAAATTGATTTGTATCTGAACTATTATAACATTGTATTGAAAACACAGACGACCACAACAATACATATTCAGTCAAGCACAAGTCCCCAATTTAAACGTGGTTAACTACTTGATAACATCAGAGATACCGCGCTTTGGTTGCCTTTGTGGGATGAGTCGGAATCGGCTCCGCCCATTTAAAGTTAGAGCGATGTTATGTTGAAAATGAAGGGCTAATTTTTAGTCATTGACAACCCCGTTCTCTATGTCAATAAATCACAATCTAGTACAAATAAATAAAATTGAACTGTGTTATCGGTTTTTTTGCACGCTATTATAACCCAAACACCGGTTTTATTTTAATTTATGTCTGCCTGTTTGTTCAGGCTAATCTTCGAAACGGCTGAATCGATTTTGACAGGACTATAGCAGGCACGTAGAAGACTTTCCAGGAAGTTATCTAGGCTACTTTTTATCCCGGAAATATTTTGAGAACAAAGGACTCTTTAGTACAAACGGCTCCATCCGTGTTGTACGCCTCGCACACTCACAGCCACCTACCTAGTAGAAACTCCTTAATTAACTATTTGTGTGTTTTTTAAATTGTTGTAACTTTCGGTACAATGTAGAGTCAACACTGTAAGTAAACTATAGATTATTAGTGACCCCGCCGACAGCTTCGCACGAATACTAAATGGTATGCTACCGCGGACTTTTTTTATTATAGCCTATGTGCTATTCTGATGTATAAGCTATAACATTGTAAAGTTTCATCAAAATCCGTCCAGTAGTTTTTGCGTGAAGGAGTAACAAACATCCATCCATCCTCACAAACAAATCGCGTTTATAATATTAGTAGGAAGTAGAATAAATAAAATAAAACACTCCTTCATACTAAATAGACTTTATTCTGTACGCAATATCACAATGGTCATGTAAAAGCCCTAGTTCTCACCACAATAATATGTCTTACCTAATGTCGTTAATTAATTCTTACCTATAAGTATACCTACTTTTAATATTGGTTTCCCATTTGAATAGAAATACATATGTAACTTAGTTGCTAACGATCCCATTCCCGAAACAATAGTTCTGGATTCGAATATTTACATCAAAATTATGTACAGAATATCCTAATTTGAGTCCAAAGCAAATTAAATTAATTAACCGGCTCGTTGGCAGATTTTTATTTTCACTATATTTTGTGAAATTCAATGAATAATCTACGCATCAGAACGCGTATAGATAAAATGTTCTCAAAAGAAGGCAATGATGATAAATTGTTCTGAAAGAGAACCGTTTTGGAATTGAAGGCCTAATTATAATTTGTTACAAAAATTACAATAAACAAAAAAATATTCTATGAAGCAAATCAATATGAGACACAAAGAAAATACTTTAATAAATGGCTGAGTTCCCTTGTTAACCACGACGGTTCTCTTTCCAAACAGATTAATCATCAATAACTTCGACATTGTGTGTGTATGTTTGTAATGAATAAACTCAAAAACTACTATGCCGATTTTAAAAATACTTTCACCATTGGAAAGCTACATTCACCCTGAGTGACATAGGCTATATTCTACTTTCAAAAAAAATAGGGATCCTTACTAAAACTCCAATAATATAACCCAAGGTGTAAAAAAATTACCTAAGAAATTCCTTACATCGCGTGCGCTGCTAAAACTATTGATGATATAGTGGTAGTGGTAGAGAGTAGGGGGTAGGAGTAGAAGTAGGGGTACGGTTAGGGGTAGGGATAAGGGTAGGGGTAGCCATAAGGGTAGGGCTAGGTACTATACCTATATTTTATATATTTTATTATATATATTTTATTTTGTTCGTAAATATCCACGGGCGAAGCCGGGGGCGGAATGCTATAATAAATATGAGACACAAAGAAAAGACTGGTAAACTGAGTTGGTTAGTTCCCAAATAGATTCTAATCGTCGTCGTCCCCCCCTCGTCCCCTGACTCAAGTCCAAAGCACTTTATTTTGACCAAATTTTACCTAACATCGCGAAATTTTTTTTTAAAGCAGCTAAACCGATCATTATTCAAATGAAAATATTACAAAATAGGTACCTAAGTTTATACAAAAACTGCCCCCCTTACCTTGGTTGGTTCCCCTGTTAGTCACGACAGTTCTCTTTCCAAACAGTCTCTAGTCGTCAATAACTTCAACGTTCAATAAAGATTCAGAATCACTATCTTCGCTGTTAGATTCCATTCGTTCTTTACTTGACTCTCCCCTTAAATTAGACAAATGCACAGTATTCGATTGTAAATGCTCAGGCGTTTCACTCGACTTATTATAATCTATATAGCAATGTTCTAAGGTATCAGGCGGTCTAATTAAGTTTGTAATGAAAATGTTAGATTCACAAGTAGATGGCAGGGTCATGGCTTGAGGTGGAGCTATGTTGTTGCCTTTTTCTCTGCGATCTCGGGCACGGCGATTTTGAAACCAAATTTTTATCTAAAAGAAGGCATCGGAACTTGGTCAATTATTTTATATCTGAATTCTTGGATTACTAAACAATATCATTACACTTTTTTGTATAGATCTTAGGCGCTAAAAAATGAAAACTTTCTTATTTATAATAGGTAGAGAGGTATTACATACTTACTTACCTATATATTCTAGAAAATGAAAAATACCTTATCTACTATCCAGTCATAGCTAAAGGGCTGCAGTGAAAGCTCTATCGCAGGAGAGTGTTTACAGTTTATCCAAACTCACTTAGTCGTCGTACATGCTCGGCGATTGTATCGATCAATATTTTTTATATCAATAAAAGTACACATAGGTCGTCCTCTGCCAGCATTTCCTTTCACTTCAGCCATATAAACAACATTTTAATGAATCTTTCATCCTTCATTCTTTCAACGTGTCCAAACCAACGTAAACTACCTACTTTTCTTCATTTTAGTCACAAAATCATCTTTCACTCCGCATTCTTCTCTAATGACATCGTTTCGGATGCGGTCAAGATCATCCAAACTCGTTAAGTCACAACGTGTTTGTTCGTTTGTCCTTCTTTCACATCAAAACAGAGCTACAGATCGATGTAATTTTTTTTCCTAGCTATAGTTGGAGGGCCAAAGAGTGACATAGGCTACTTTTTATCCTTATCTTATGTCACTTTGAAAAAATTACCACGGTGCAGAAAACTAGTAAAATATAAATTACCCTATCATCCCTTAACTGGAGGGCTGCAGCGAGAGCTCTAAGTGCAGGCGGAGCCAGGTACGGCGCCCTAGAGTAGGCTGACTCCAATGCAGCCGCTTGAGTAGCCGTAAAGGGAACTCTGGCATGACGTCCCGCCCTTCTTAATCTACTTCCTGGTGACGATCCTGGAATTTAGATAGGTGATTAGGAAAAAATATGGGAGCTCACAATATACTAGTTCTACACATTTTTTGTGCCTTCGGTTCAGTTTGATCTACGATCCACGCAAACAGGACTGATGGATTCTACGTCATGTCATGGCGACCGACACACGCGTTCAGGATGAGGAATCCAGTTTAATCCCGCCGGCGCTGTGATAGTTGTGATTAATAAGACATCACAGCCGGCGGGATCATCTTAGATACCGATTAATCGCCATATTGAAACTATAATGGCTATAATACTTGACATTGGCAAATCATCGATTAAAAATAAAAGAAGAAGAAGGACTGATGGCGAAAAATGGAAATCTGTCGCAAACGCGATGTCGTATATTATGTAGACTGGACAATATGGTGGTCCGTGTCAATAGAAGTTTGCAAATATAATTTCAATCCTAAATTGCAAGTTAAATTAATTATGTGCCTACCTATTATTAACTGCCTCGCCGGTCGTGACTAGGTACCAATTAACATCAAAGTTTACCTTGAAATAGTTTGCAATACCTAAGCTTAGTCAAGAATAACTATATTATGACGGATCCAGAAATATTATATCAAATTACATAGTCAAAAAAAGTATAGGAAAAATACGGTGAAAAGTCACTTCACAAAAAAATTGTAACAAAACAAACCATCTTCACCGCCTTCATACCTTACAGTGTGGCTAGAGATTATAGTAACAGTATCCACATTTAGTCAGCTTTCCATTTTAAACAATGTTTTAAACGTTGTTTTTTGATCCCTAAATACCTAAACTTGGTAGCCTCATCGCGTCGGTTGAAAAAAGAAGTCTAGTAACACGGTGCTTTTACTGAGAGAAATTAAAGAATAATATATAGCAATTCTTACGAGGTAATCGTGGCGGTCTATATCTTGTACAGCAAAGCCAATCTGGAGTCTCCGTAGGTCTTCTTGGTTCCTCACTTAAAATACGTTCTATACTAAAATCTGTGCTAGATGTCTTTTGACCCGATCTCTCTGACCACTCCATTTTAATAATAACCAAAATCAACCCTGCCCATCTCTTTTAAAGGGAGTATTTGGGGATTATTTTCAAAAAGGAGAGGCGTGGCTTATTTTAAACTACCCCTAGTAGTTTTTAGATATTTATCTTTCAATGGGATGCATGGTTGGTTGAATTTCGAAGTGTTGTGACGTATTCATTCACTTTGCAAATTGTAACTAAATATGATACTGTAGATATACAATAGAATATTACTTTAGAGGCATGTGGGAAAATTAATTTTGTAATACATCTAGTCAATGGTCGGTTACTATTGTTTACTATAGAATGGAGATTGTGGTATTAAATATCTAATTTAATTTTAATGGGATTATTACGGTCTAGCGATTTGTACAAAACAACACCTTTACTTATAAAATCGGTAATCTATATAAATAAAAATTAAATGATGTTTATTGGTAATATAAGCGCATGACTTGAAAACAGCTAGACCATTCATTGGATTTTTGTATGAACTCAAGACGAAATGTTCCCAGTTGCCCCCGCCATAGATTAAATAATAATTACTCCCCCGCTTCGAACGCCACCGGACCATAATAGGGGATTTATGGGCTCCACGGGCGATGCTGGGGTGGAAAGCTAACTACTAGTAACTACAAATATAATGCGGCATTTAATATTGTTGAAATGTTCATAGAACTAATATGAACTTCATGTCTTGTTTTTCAATATTGATTGAAATTTTCGCATTGGGCACATTTTAGGTGTGAAGTCCGTCCGTTGTTATATCAATTTATAAATTGGGTAACTAAGTTTTATCACTGGCTCTACTGATAGATTATCTCAAGTAAAACCAATATTATTTATAGGTAACTTATCATTATTTTGTCTACAATTATCTACTTATTTTAAACACTAATTTGTTTTATGCGTTATTAAAAAATTAAGATTTATCGTAAATAATACAAATCAACAAAATTACTGCAACATTAAATACTTAAGTATGTGGTTAACTTTTAACAATGCATTGAAATGGACACTTGTAAATTTTATACAATTGACATATTTAGCTCAAATGTATTGGAAAATATAAAAAAAAAACATAAAAGCATTTGTGTCTATTTATTCACTTTGTGATATACCGCAGATGTCTTCATTTGTTCAAGCTTTTGGTAATTGTAGACACACTGCAGATTCGATTTTGTTGCACACTTGCACAATAGTAAAGAAAAGGTACTGTTAGTTTTGTAGCCACATGTGAAACTTAGCAGTTTAAGAATGTAGAGTAAATAGGGATTAGGTAGTTATTTACTTTACATATATAAATTGTTATTAAAATTATCTAAATTACAAATATATAAATTACTACAAATAAGACATCGTTGGATGGCAATGCCTATTGTTTGACCGGAATAAAATCCAGCCCGTTGATCATGTGATCTTTCTAATAGTCGTTTACTTAGGTATATCTTTGTGACAGACTGTGTGCTCGAGATCCCCACGGTCCCAGTGTTTCCATACCAAGCGCCTCAAATAAATAAAAAAAATATATATAAATAGACATTTAAAAACAACTTAGAAACAAAAAAACCTTCACCCGGAGGCAAGATGTTTGAAAGGCTTATGTGCTTCGGATTTCCATGGACCCGTCGCAACTTCGCGACACAAATATGTATCCTTGTCCTAAGGAACCATATTTACGCCGTTTGAAGTATTCAGCGGATGTCACCCCGCGCCCGCTCTTGTTGAAGTAGGTACCTTATGCATAGGCACCCTTTGACCAATTTTAATTTATTTATCAATTAAGATACTTACAACTCTTACAAGCCTTACAATCTCTATGCCCTAACTATTTACTTATAGTTTTTACGAGATTAAATTATAGTGTTTATTTTTGTTTTAACAGAAAGAGTGTCATTGATAAAGTATAATAACATTTTGTAATATTCGATATGCTCCGGAATTTATTATTGCTCATTCATAAGACATGGCATGCAAGTGCGATCGAATTTACTGAAGTCTTGAAATTGGCCTTATGACTGGTATGTAATAATAATATCACAGACAGAGCATAATACTGGAGTCGATAGCCTAATAGAACTTCTAAAAAATAAATAACATATATTTATGTCTGACACATCTAGGTCCATTAAATGCAGCAACAGGCTTGCCACCTGTTCTTTTTAATATGGACAAGTGGCAAAAAGTGGGCACGATCCTACTGTATATTTGTACTGTGCATTGTGCATTGTCTCGTACTTTTGCATTTCTCAAGTACCTACAGCCTACAGATAGAAATGGTTCGTGTACAGTTGCGGTAAATGACCGTATGATCTCCCACCATTCACCAAGAGCACGAACTTTGTAATTACGCAATAATAGTCTTTATTTCTTTACTGACAGAGACTAGAATGCTGAATCAATTTTATTAAACACAATCTTTTAATATGGTTATTTACACCGGTACCAGTCTTTCATTAAATGCAATAACTTGTAAAGTGAAGACGTTTTCTTAATATTTTGTGAATATTTGAGCTTGTATTCTTTATTATATCAGTATGCCGATTCAAAGTTTTGTCCAATTGGATAATGGCGCCAGTATGCCTAAAATAGGCTTCGGCACATGGCAGGTAAGAATTTTATAGTAGTTATTGATAATTTTCTCTTCAAAGACCCTCTCATACGTTAGAGCGCGCTCGACTACAATTTATTTGCATAAGTTCACCATTCTTTTTTATTTAAATTGTTTATTTATTTACAAACTAAGTGTTAAGTTATGTCTTTTGCGAAAATACGTAGACAGAGACTCGCCATGTAAAGTTTCATGGGCCATAGAGTATGAAAGCATACTTTTAAAATTTAAATGTTGATATGAAAATTCACAGCATATACCTACTAACTATACCTAACATGATACAGTCAAATAAACATCAGAGCATCAAATACAATCAGTCAAATATAGTTATAATATAAAATCATGCAGTCAAATATAATATTCATAATTTGTCAAAAGTTAATTAAATTAAAACAATAATAAAATAAGATAAAAATTTATAAAATGTCAAAACGTGATTTATCATTTAGGAATTAATTTATAGATTAATATGTTTTTTCTAGCAATATCTTATTAAATGTCCTTTTGAACACCTGCAGGGGAGGGGAAGTTTAGTCAGGTGTTCTGGAATTTGATTTTAATTGCCTGCATGCAGTAGCTACTTTGTGAATAAAGTGCCAACCTTTGTGATGGGACATATAATTTGTCTTTGAACCTTCTACCTCACGCAGTGCATACCTATCCCCATTTGTTTTGAGCAAAGCTGGATGTTGGTGCACAAATTTAGCTACTTCAGATATATAAAGACAGGGCAATGACAATATATTGTATTGTTTAAATATAGGTTTACAACTATCTCGGTAGTCTATGTCCGATAACGCACGCATATATACCTACATTTCTTTGTATGATGATAACATCAAACGTTTAGAGACCGTTTAGTAGATGATCTTGAAAACTTCCTTTTCTCAAAAAATATTACAGAACACATACCTCTACTCTACATATACTCTATCCAAAATAATGTGAGAAAATCCGTCGAAAACAACTGTTCCCAAGCATAATTAAAACGGCGTCCATGCCATCCACGTATGCTTTGATGATTATTCTCCAAACATCGTGGGTAAACTACAATTGAATAAAGTAAATAGTCATTTAAATGAAATGATAAATTTAAATTTTCTTTTTAATTATTTTTTTCCTTGAAATTTTGATATTAAGATTCCGAAATAAGCATATACTAATTTTAAATACCTACTTTGATCCCTGAAAGTTTTGTCAAATTCCATTGAAAAATATCAGAATCTATTCTGGACAGATAAACTGACACAAATTGTATTAAAAACTTCAGCATCGTTGGTACATACTAATTATTATAAATCCATCATTAAATCACATACAGACATTTTAATTGTATTTATTAGTTATAGATTTCTCATTATATATTTGCTGTATGAAATAAAGGATTGAAGTACCTACCCTAATTGACTATGAATTAATGATTTGATGATATTTCAGGCATCAGATGAAGTCCTGGAAAAAGCAGTAGAGTCAGCTTTAAAAGCTGGCTACAGACATTTTGATACCGCACGTGCTTATGAAAACGAAAAGGCTCTAGGTCGCGCCCTCAACAAATGGATTGGCAACGACCCAGAAAAAAGGAAAGAACTTTTCGTTGTCACCAAACTCCCGCCTGGAGGTAATTTGGTCTATCTATCATTACGCCTTGTATCTGACATAGCACCATCGCCTCCTTTATAGTCATCACACCTCTAATTCCACCTCTAACGGCCTTTATTATCCAAAATTAGAAATGGACACAATCGCATTTCCAATTAATTCCCCTCACATGTACCCCCTGCCAGTATTTCCTTTTACTTCTGTCATTATTTTATCCTTTGTATTTTTAGGGTTCCGAACATCTTCGATGAAAAAACGGAAACCCTTATAGGATCACTCATGTCTGTCTGTCCGTCTGTCACAGCTTATTATCTCCGATCTACTGGGCGAAAAATGTTGAAACTTGGTACATACATAGAGTTTCATGACCCAATCACGGACGTATAGCGTCGATTTTTTATTTTGGAGAAAAAATTAAAACGTATAAAATTTTTTTTAAAAAAGTTCTAACCGAAAATATGGTACGGAACCCTCAGCGCCCGAGTCGTATTCGCAACTTGGCCAATTATTTTTATATATTATTTTTTTCGTTTTAAAGGTAATCGCCCAGAACATTTTGAGGAATATTTCAATGCATCTCTTAAAGATTTGGGCTTGGACTACGTTGATTTGTATCTCTTACACACACCATTTGCCTTCGAACACGTACCAGATGACTTGCATCCCAAAAATCCAGATGGTTCGATAAGAGTTGATATGTCGACCGACTTAATTGCTTTGTGGAAGGTAACTAACATTAATGGTTTGTCTACTTATGATAACGATTACGAGACAAAATGGTTTAGATAGATACAAGCCATGGCTACTTGTTAGTTGGCCTCAACAATACCACGGCCTAAATCTAAAGTCGGAATCGGAATAAATTTTTCTACTTTCTTTTATGGTACAACCGGTTTGCGTCCTCCACTCTTTGAACAACTCTTTGAAACTCGATTTTTTACCTACTAATCTGCTGCCAAAGTACCTAAGGTAGATAAACAATGCAACATTATATTTCATCACAATATCAAACTATTTTATTTTCAACCGACTCTTAAATTTTCGAGCGGGCTTGGGATACACACGTGCCGCTCCACACGCATTTCCGCTTCGCCAGTATGAAAAACAAAATTCCTAGAACCCGATTGCAGCGCCACTTACCGGGTCCAATTGTGAATCTAACTTTTCAACTTTTTGCGAGACACGCACGGCAATTGATTTTTATATATATAAAAGATAAGATAGATGAAATGTCGGTGTCGGAGTCAAATAAATCTATTGAATGGGTACCTCAATCCCTCAGATCAACAATCCCTTCGCCATAGATAAACAATTTCGTAAGCCATTTTAGATTATTTAAAAACAATCTTTCAAAACATGTCACAATAGGTTTGTCAAAAAACAACCAACACTGAAAACAATGCCATAAATAAGTAATTTAAAATAAATTAATATTTTTACAACATCATAATAAAAATTACTCAACACACAATGGCCATAGCAACAAGTCAAAATCATCTTAGTTACTGTGTGTGGTATGAAGTAACCGAAAATGAAAATCGTGAAAAACTCAAAGATGATGATAACAATCTTGACTTACTTGATTATGATCCAGCAATAGCCAAAACTAATTACTACAATTGTACAGACGACATAGTTTCTTCTGCAAATCGGTCTATTGATTTGCCACTTTTTAAACCGCCGCCGAATTTTCACAAAACGGACATCCCCAAGAGAACCAAAATTGAAACACCTGGTAAACCGAATCGTGAAGAAGATAATGATGTAAATTACGAAGATCCTCTCGATGAAGTGCAACTCCAATCTAATCTTAATGCACAAACCAACCATATTTCTGCAGAGACCTCTTCACAAACCATGAAAAGCCGATTATCAAGTATTTTCAACTTTGCAAATGTTATTCCAAAAATGATTTGTCCTTGTTGCACTGGTGGTGACATCATTGAACCTTTGTACTTTATCAGTAGCGATAATTTAAACGGAATTGGCAATAACCACAATTTTTCCTCACGATTCGCCTCCAAATTTAAGAATGTATCTGGTCAAAGTTCGGATTCTGGTTTATCATCACTAAGTAGATCATCAATATTTTTTACTCGCAATATGCTCCAACTTGCGAAAAACATTAAAAATCCTAAAATGTGTGCTAAAATGTTAAGAGGAGTTATCAAGAATTCGTATGCTAACGCTGTAGCTTTAATAAGAGGAAAAATATCACAGAGGAACTTTCCTCTTAATGATAGTATTAATAATTTTAATTAATTACGTCATTTTGTATTCAGAATTTAATTTTTGAATTGGAATTGTCTCAAGGTAAATTATTACTATTTCACTATTGCACAAAAATATTATATTATTAGCCCTGAGTAAAGTATCATTCTAGTTCTCTCATTTCCTCTGATTTGATCTGAAAACATTAGAATCGTCCACATTTATGCAGATTGTCAATGTTCACAATGATGGCAAGCTGCTCAATACTCCACTTTATAGTTAAGTTATAGGAAACTTTGATATTTCAATGTACCTAGCTAGACCTACATTACAAACTTTTTGCTTTCGATGTCGCTGAAGTTCATTAAAAAATCAAACATTCGTTTAGTTTCAGAGCCTGTTCGGCACGAACATCCAGACAAACAAAAATTCTAAAATCAGTACCTACTTAATCTATTCTCTAATATGGAATATTCTACTCAGATATGTTTATGTAGTTAGTCCAATTTCTAAGTTCATACGGGCGTCTTCCAACAAGTGGATTCTGGATTTGCGAAATAGACATATCTAAATACCGTGCTGATGGAAAGAATAACATAAATAACATGATTATATTTTAATGTCCGTAATCCATAAAGCTCTTAGTCGATCGGCTAATTAGTAATTCTTTAATATTTTTTTAGTCTATGCAGAAACTTAAAGTAAGCGGTCGAACTCGCCACTTGGGCGTCTCAAATTTGAATGCTGATCAACTAAGTCGCATCTGCAAGATAGCTAAGCCTGCATGTCTGCAAGTGGAAATTCATGTGCTATGCCAACAGCAGAAGCTGGTTGATGCAGCTACCTCGCTAAATGTGCCAGTAGTGGCTTACTCGCCGCTTGGGTCTCGAGGTCTTGCTCAAATGCTGTCGGAAAAAACTGGGTATGTATTTTATTTTCAGACTTGCTTCGTCTGTTGTTTTTTTCGAACAAAATAAAATATAGCACCTAGCCTATAGCACTCTGGGATAAAGCAGCTTCCTATTAGTGAAATAATTTTCAGAATCGGACCCGTGGTTTCAGAGATTAGCTTAGAGATTAGATTAGATTACTTACCCCCTACATCCAAACTTACAAACTTTAGCTCTTTATAGTATTAAATTAATTAATTACATTTTGAAATAGAGAATGACAGAATAAAAAAGGCGAGGATGAGATCTGAATACTTGCCCGCGGTTTCATTCGCTTTGAAATGAAACAAAGAAAAGTAAGAATAATCCCGTAGCTGTAAAATTGCCATTACGCCTGAGAAAAAAAGCAAAATTCGGTGACATTGCTATATTTTGTAGGAGCTTCATTAAATCCTATTGGCGTCATTATGATTTTCAAGCCTTGTCCTATTTGCCCGGATAAAAAGTCTGTTTTTATCCAGGACTATTCCATGCCAGGACATTAACTATATTTCCTCAAAATCCGTTCAGCCGTTGAGGCGTGATTGAACAACTAATATAAAAACTTTCGCATTTAGTTTTAAAAATCAACCTCTAATATCAATCGTAATAGGTAGATTTCCATAACTTTGTTGTATAAGCATGAGTCGATATTATTATACATCTGTATTTCATTAACTCGCCTCAGAATATTAAGGTAGCTTGCAAACACAGTGAATTGCAAAAAATCGTATGTACATAGGTAATTAATTGTAATTTTATTTAATTACTCTTTTATGCGAAGGTACATTGGTACTTCGACATCGTACGATAATTAAACACTTTCGGCCTTATTCATAAACGTTTATTAGCAACAACGTTTTTGTTAAAATGTGTTTTGTTTCTTTCTATTATTAGTAAAGACAGGTTTGTTATAGAGAGTGACAAAACATATTTTAACAAAAACGTTGCTAATAAACGTTTATGAATAAAGGCCTTTGACTTTTATGATTTTAGTTAGAGTTAGGGTTTACATTTATTTTAAATTTCATAGAAAGGAGTATCCAGACCTTCTGCAATTGCCAGCTGTAACTGAAACCGCGAAGAAACATAGTCGTACTCCAGCGCAGGTGTTACTAAGGCATACACTACAAAGAGGCATAGCAGCCATCCCTAAGAGTACAAATCCAGATAGAATTAAACAGGTAATTAAGTTTTATTATTCTTTGTCAATTTTCAATGATGATTGGGAGGATCCGTCATTTGAGGATTTAGGGTTAGCTTCTTAAAAGTTTTAATTTTTAGGATTCCGTCAAAAACGAACCCTTCTTTAAGACTATATTTTTGTCAGTAATAATTTTAGCTATATTCGATCGACACGTATCGGCATGAAAGGTGCAGCAGCTGTAGAAGTTATTTGCTAATCTATAGGATCGTAGAGAAACGCTGGTAGTGGACATGGAACCAGTAATTTGTCTATTACTGGTTCACATTCCATAAGTGAAATAGTTCATCTAGAGCTCGATATTTTAAGTTTTATAAGGCTAGACCACTTTGATAGATAACTTGCCAAAATATTATTTTTTATGTTTCTTATAGTGAAACCGTTAACGAGGCAAGTAAACAACTGTATAAAAACGTTATTGTATGTCTTATTTACATACACACATCAAAAAAGTCTAGGGATCAAACTTTTATAATTAAATATTTTTAATTTTTTTTAGAAAATAGTACTGGCAGGTAAAAAGTATGCATGTAGGTTAAATGCATAATGTTCTAAATTTTAAATAAAATAAAAAATAAAGTTTTACTTAAACAGTTAAGGGAGGAAAATAAGAATTTCGTTTCGCAAGCTAATCGCAAGTCAATTTGTATACGTTTGATATTTAAGAAATTTTGTTAATTTTCTGGAAGCCGGACGCACTCAACACGACGTTGCGATGGCCATAGAAACCCAGGAAAGCGTGATATCCAGACTCTGGACACGGTATCGTCTTAATGGAGAAGTGGCCAAACGACACCGAGGAAGATATAGGGTAACGACACAAAGAGAAGACCGATTTTTACAAAACGCTGCTAGAAGGCAGAGCAATATCACAGCTCGCCAACTCGTGGAGAGGCTACGGTTGCAACACCAGCTGGTTATTAGTGACCAAACTGTTAGGATCAGGCCCAAGGAATATACTACTCTCTTGATCAGGCCACATGAAGTTAATCTTCACGTACGTAGACCTTTAAGAGTCCCAGCTCTACGCCGAGGAAATCGAGGGAGACGATTAGCATGGGCTCGTTAACATTTTCATTGGAACAATAATCACTGGGCACGTAACGTGTCATGTTTTCTGACGAATCTCGCTTCGGGTTTCATCCGGATTCCAGGAGAGTACGTATTTGGCGATTTCCTGGACGTAACAGCCGACTTTAGCATACCCAGGAAGTTCACCCTTATCAAGGCGGTACAATATTGATTTGGGCCGATATCCGCTTCGGTGCAAGAACGGACCTTGTTTGGATACGTGGTAATTTGAGTGCTCTAAAATACCACGACAAGGCGGTCCGACCTGTTGTGATTCCGCATCGGTGAAGATTTTCTTTTCATGCAAGACAATGCTCGTGCGCACACTGCACGGTTGGTCATTACTGTATTCCGGGCGAACGACATGTCGTTATAACCGTGCCCGGCGCAGTCTCCTGACATTAATCCCATTCAGCACGTATGGGATCTTCTCGGACGAAGAGCTTTTAGTGAGATGCCTGAAAATTTGCGCACTGAGAAATACCTTTTGTACCTCTTTCTAGAATTTGGATCATGATCCCACAGGACAACAATGGAAAGACGGATGTAGAGCGGTAATGAATACTTTAAGAGGTCCGACAGACTACTAATTTGAATATAATTTAGTTTTTCAAACTATTCTGCCTATGTTTCATGTTTTTTTTAATTTTACAAATAATAAAACTTAGTTTATTTTTTTACATAATTTTTGTTTCCCTTAATATTTTTTATATCTTCTTTCGATTTTTATTCTTATTGTAATTTTTAAATAACCATAAAATTACCTTTCTTGTGATATAAAATACTTCATTTTATTTACTTGTTGATTACAAAAAAAGTTTGAAAATATGTTTGATCCCTAGACTTTTTTGATGTGTGTATATACAAAATATATCCAGTGATGGATAAATATCGAAATATTTTAGTTAATGCGCGAAACTGACTCGTATTTGTTGACATTTTATAGTGATTTAAGACGCTGAATAGAGTCAATGACCTTGAGAGATGGCACCGCCCCCACGCGGGTACACATACACACCAAACGACGTGGCTGCCACTAATAATATAGCATCAGGCTGCAGCCGGTACTGTCGGTACACGAGCGCTTACGCACACACGCGTGCAGTGCGTACATAAAATCTCGAAAATGAGAATAAAGGAACTTGCTGAAAATTTGATTAAAAAATAGAACAGTATTACGATAGTATATTGCTGGATAAAAAATCTGTCAAAAAATCAGAATCATTGCATGCATTTTAGTACTGTTTCTAGACAGTATAATATTTTTTTAGAGGTACATTCGTGATTTTTTTCTATCGAATCAATATAGTTGTATTATGTTTTGAACACAGTATCTTAATAACGCATAACCTCAAGAATAACATATATTTTTTTGATTATGGTCACTGCAGTGGATTATGTACTTTTACGCATCCTAAAACTCGCATTTAGCTCTATACATCCTCTTAAGTAAGTAAATTTATAGCTATGTCATATTTTATAATTCTTCTTTCTTTTTCAGAATATATCTCTGTGGGATTTCGAGTTATCTGCAGCAGAAATGAGTGAACTTAACGCACTTGACCGCGGGGAGGACGGTCGCATCTGTGACTTTACATTTTTCCCGGGCATTGAGAAACATCCAGAATTTCCATTTCGCAAATAACAACAAATGAACTAACACACTACTTATAATATACATTTACATCATTTATGCCGTTTGTCTATACAAAATCCTATAGACTTGTGTCCATATACTCCTGTCCCCATCAGCTGGACCCTAGGATGTTCGTTTCAAAATCGACGTAGGTATAATATGAGGGCGGGATGATAAGTATCTAGCCTAGCAAATAAAAACATCTACACTCCAAAGCAGTTATGCCCTCCATAAAATGACTTTCTTCAAGGCCTTCAAAATACTCGTCTTCAGCAGCTGTAACGTCGTCATTCGTCTTAATATCTGAACTATTTTGAGTCAACAAGATTTTAATTTCAAACAAATAAAAGTAAACACCGATATGACAATTTAAAAAAATGTAGATATTATATTCAATGGATTTTAGTAAACCGAGGTAAACGTACTACAGAAAACCCGCGGCAACCAATTTAGTATAGTTTTCGTGACGATTGGCGCTGGAAAATCTAATACAAATTAATTACTTTAAATAAATAACGTTAAATGACCTGGTTATAATAGGATAATGATTAAATAAATGACAATAATTAAATTTAAAAGCATTGTGATAGTTTTAATGGTTTTCATTACATAAGTTTATTAGTAAAATAATAAGTACCTACGTAGGTTGGCTATTTGACTACTGCGACATGTTAGTTTTATCTACTAAGGTAATGTAAACTTAATCAATCTGCAATTCAATGGGTCACCTTTAACCCGTGACGTTGGTTTTCCATTAAACTTAGGGCACTGCACTTAAATTCACTACGAAAACCTTTTTATATAATTATTAATACGTGGAAGTTTTTGAAATGTGACATTAGAAAAAGTATATCTGTGCAAACTATATAACAACGTTGCTCTGTGGTGACGTGAAAGAAGGACAAACAAAACAAACTTTCGCATTTATAATACTACTTAGGATTCTGGAATAGGCATTAGTTATTGTCCAAGATCTGGCAAAACCATTGCAAAATGTATCTGAAATCTGAATAGATTTAAAAAAACCGGCCAAGTGCGAGGCGGACTCGCTCACGAAGGGTTCCATGCCATTATCTATTTAAAAAAACCAGGTTTGTTGTATGGTTTTATTTTAATTTAATTATTTATTTTTAAACTAAATACATAACTAAATATTCTGTAAATATTTCAAGCGTCTACCTGCTGCCGTTATCAATATCGAGCAAAAAAATCACGTTTGTTGTATGGGAGCCCCCTTAAATATTTATTTTATTCTGTTTTTTAGTATTTGTTGTTATAGCGGCGACAGAAATACATCATTTGTGAAAATTTCAACTGTCTAACTATCACGGTTCATGAGATACAGCCTGGTGACAGACGGACAGACAGACAGACGGACGGACAGCGGAGTCTTAGTACTAGGGTTTCCGTTTTTACCCTTTGGGTACGGAACCCTAAAAATACAATCGATTTGGGAAGATAATATAATCCTCCTGAAATGATGGCCCATGCATATACCTAGTATTATTATATTTAACCCTAGCAGTTGCCCGCGACTTCGGCTGCAGAGTGATGTTTCTAACTTAATTTAAAAATTGAATATCTTTTGATTCTGTAGGTCGATTTTGATGAAATAAACGCTAAATGTTACTCACAATATAGCTTCTTATCTATCAGTAAATAGTTTTTACGTTCTATTACTTATTTCTCGCGTCCTTCAGTACTGTTTTGCAAAAATATTTGATGTAGAAACACGGAAAGTCTACGATATTATAATATTTATAGATTTAACTACCTACTTAGCTCCCAAAAGTTGTAGCGTGGTGCTTTATACACATAAACCTTCTTCGTCAGTCGTCAATCAATCTATCTAATGCAAACAGTAGCAAATGTGTTTAGTAGAGTTTTGAGTCACAGTAAGACACAGACCACCATTAATTTTTATACTTATGTTTTGACAATTTCACGTGTTGCCTCACGGCTCCCGGAACAGTATTAGCGGCCCCAAGGTACCCAGCTGAAGAAATTTAGCCGATTCGAACGAGATGCGGTCTTTATGCCCACTCCGATTGGTGTGTTGACTTAGAGTCATATATATGTTGACTTATAGAGGAGTCATATATTATATAAGTAAGTATATATTGAAACGAAAAATGGGATCAAGCAATTATAGAAAGGTATGTATATGGAATGAATAAAAAAAATAAAAATAACAAATATCATATAGGGTATACATAATAAAGAGATGCAAGATAGTAATCACATGGTTTAGTATTTTTCTTCCCATTGGAACCCCACGAACACAAAGCCCGTTTGGCTCTAACTCTGATATGGATATTTTATTCCTACAGAACCTACTGTTTCAAACACAAGACAATGATCATAAAAATTGTTAATCAACGCTGTAAACGAGGTATTGTAGTTATGTTTCTCGGGACTTCGTGGCGGTCATATTTATAACTTGCAATATTTAATTAATTATTAAATAAGTATATAAAAATCACAGTGTTTGAATGTATGGAAAAGTAGATGAATGTAATGCGTGCCTTAAGTTAAGGAAATTATTTTAAAATTACTTATTGAACAATGGCTCTTGTGTTAGGATACGCTACCAAGTTTTATTTTTACTTCAATGATGATATATCCGGTAAGTATTATAAAATTCACCATATTTCATAACTTATTTATTTATTTACTTACATATAAATTAAATTAAACTAGAAATATTTCAAAATAACTATAAAATAGCATTGACCATTTATAGGAATATAATGTTAGTGTTTATTAAAATTAAGTTAAATTAAATTTATTCTATGATATCTATCACATGTTTTAAGACTTCTATAGTTGTAATTATAGTATGTATCTATGGTAGCATACTTTTCTAGAAGGGATAGGAACATACTTTCTTTGAGGACTTCAGCTCTTTTTTGCCTGAAACTAAAATCCTATCTCTTCTAGAAAAGTATAATAGGCTGTCATAAAGTCCCCAGTTAAAAGAAAGACTTCGTAAGAATCGTAAGTACATGCATCATATGCATGTCATGTCATCATTATGCAGCAAGTTGATTCTATCATTTTACTACTTTTACTATACTTGATGATTATTAACTCGACCATTCCCACACGACTAAACACATTTGAATGAATACGTGGACGGAGCTTCTACCACCTTCCTTCTGCCAAGTATTGTATTATGGTTTCAGTCTACATGAAAACATGTATTTATTACAACTATTTAATATATTACTATTAATATTACCTACTTATAAAGTCAATGACTTCAACTTTGAGGTCAACTTTATGTTACCCACATGAATACCATTGAAATAATAAATCTGGAAACTTTATCAGCAATATATAATAAGTAGGGGAAGAAATTGTTAGTATGGTATGGGCCCCACGGGAGAAGCCAGAACAAACAGCTAGTATAAAATAAATAGAAAATTTAAAAGGAACAATTTTAGGGTGCCTGTGCCTTTAACTCTAAACTTCTTCGAAAACCTTGAGATAAAGCCCAAGCCCCCCAAATGAAGTCCTAGATCCGCCCTTTGTACCAGATCGTGTTTAGTTCAGCGTTTCAAGTTTCTAAGGGTAACTTTCAAGGGACAGGATCTAAACTTTTGAGGATAACAAAATTTTGTTTACAGATAGTAGGTAGGTACCCAAGCTATTAGCAGTATTGGTTGATCTGTGATGGATTTAGTTCTTGCTATGTAATTTTACATAAAAGCATTTCACAGATTGTTTTTTTATGTTTTTTTAACAGACCCTCGCACTCAAAATTGGGTGCTTATGAGAAATCCGTTTCCTGGAATATGTATTCTTGGGTTATACCTCTACTTGGTGTACAAAGGACTGCCTGAGTTCATGAGCAAACGACCAGCCTACGACTTGAGGACACTTATAGCTGTTTATAACGCAATACAAGTAGCAGCATGCTTGTATATAGTATATCAGGTAAGATATCCAACCAACATTCATCATCAACTGCGACTTAGTTCGGGGTCTTCAGGGAAGAAGGGGGAGCAAACTCTTGATGTTGTAAAGATTTTTGTTTATTTTTCGCTTGTGGTGGATGGGGGGGGGGGGCACAAGTGCTACGGCCATAGGGGCGCCAATCTCATTGTTCTAGGGCAGCTGAAACCCTAAATCATGCCCTGCGCTCCGGTTTCGCACGTACCTTTATCATAACAGATCGCTGAAAGTTTCATAGAAATTCATAAGCAACATTGCATCCATACAGACTGTCACAAACTCTAAAATTCTAATTAAATCTACTGAAGGTAATAATTCCCACACAGAAAAACTACCTAGCTACCAAGTACGAAGCCGCTATATTTTGCTATACCTTCATTTAACTGGGACAGCAGATAAATTCTCATCTCAAGACATGAAAATGCTACCTTTGGATGGATTTTCATACCCAAAGCTTGAAAAGTTTATTCATTCCTGAAACTATGGAAAAAATCTGAATTTAAGTATTTAAAATCCTTGAATTTTCAATTGTTACAGAGTTTGAAATTAGGTTGGGCGAGACATTATAGTTTCGTATGTCAAGGTGTTGACTTTTCTGATGCTCCGGAAGCTGTAGATTATGCTTGGAAAGTGTGTTATGGTTATTTTGTAATTAAAGTTGCAGATTTACTAGATACGGTAAGTAGTAACTACAATTATTATTATTGTCATTTACTATATTTTATACACGTAGAAAATTAACCGACTTCAAAAAAAGGTTCTCAGTATGGCGCATATTTTTCTTTCATTATGTGCGCAAGTTTGTGAACCGATTTTGATGTTTTGTTTTTATTTGGCAGTGTCTTCCGGATTGGTCCCATTTTATAGACAATTGGCCTATAGTGTCATCATATTGTATTAGATAGACGAGATCTAAATCAGCTTTTAAATTTTTTGTGGTAGGAAAGGTTCGAAGTAGAAAAGTTAAATTTTATTAAAAGTTAATCCGTGATTAGAATTTTATTTTTGTAATTTGGAAGGTAGCATTTTAGATAGATGACGTATAAAATTCGACGTATATTACGCATCTTCACGGATATTTCATATTTCACCTTGCCTTGTAAGTGCCTGGTAGCCATAATGAACAAATAGTTGACAACTTTTATTTAACTATTATTTACAGATATTCTTCGTACTAAGAAAAAAACAGAATCAAGTGACATTTTTACATGTAT
This sequence comes from Nemapogon koenigi, assembly GCA_963924495.1. NCBI lineage: Eukaryota > Metazoa > Arthropoda > Insecta > Lepidoptera > Tineidae > Nemapogon > Nemapogon koenigi. The sequence goes on along the minus strand of OZ004647.1, from coordinate 6,876,893 downwards.
ACCATCACACCGGGATGGTGATGTTAGCGTGGGCTGTGGTTAAATGGTTACCAGGTAATGAACACATTTTGTAGATGAACACATTTCGGAGAAATTTTTTTTTAGTCTGGTATTGAGTATCTAGTGTTTCGTTCGTGTTATTCCCGCCAAGTAACTTGAGCTTCTGACAATCGGTACAAAAATCTACTGTCCGCCAACCTGTATCCGCGCCTGCTGAGAGTGACACATGGTATACTTTCTATGCCGTGAAAATGTCTCAATAAATTCCTTCGGGAAAACTCTTATTGTTTGATAGGTACAAGATTTTCTCTACCAGTGCGTGCAAAGTCGGGGCGAATCGACTCGGTAGTACCTCAAAACATTTTTTTTTTCAACTTCTACCTGATACTTTCTTTCTATAGGTATTTAAGTAGGTAATTATTTAAGTAAACGTTTGTATTAACGCAAATTTATGTAAATTATGAAATTAAATCTTTAATTCCAGGTGGACATGCTACCTTGCTGTTACCTGTCAACTCGTTTGTACATATGATAATGTATATGTATTACCTACTCACTGTGTGGGACGAGAAATATAAAAAATCTATTTGGTGGAAGAAACATGTCACACAACTTCAACTGGTAAGTTATAAAAGTTTCTGCTGGATTTTATTTTGAGAAATTAAATTCGATTTTGTTGTCTTAATCAACTTCTCGGTCTTGAGTGGGCACTTCTAAAAATAACAGATACATACATACATACCTATGTCTATTAAAGAAGTGACACATCTAGGTTCATTCAATGCAGCAACATGCTTGCCAACTGGCAAAAAGTGGACACTGTTACTGGTGCCTCTGGCCACACCGTAATGTATAAAGGCCGCGAATATGTTAAATATATGTTAGCCAATTTTACTAATTTCATTTTTGATAGCAACAGATGAGCAAGGTATAGTTTGATATACCTACTTACCTACCTAAGCACTTAAAAATCTAATGTAAAAGCCGTTTTCACCAAATTCTTTCCTTACCTAATAATAACAAATTAGAATCGACTTAAAGTTTAAAAACGGCCATAAAAAGTAGTAATTGGCCAATTACTCTTAGTATGAGTCGAAATTGTGCTAAAATGACCAAATCTTTGTCTCCCTCATTTTCGAGGGTGCTGAGTACGAATAAGACAATGAAAACGATTTTAGCCATGCGCTCTACTAAAAACCACCCCTTGTTTTTCGGCTATGTATGGGTTTTTCATTTTAGCAAAATTTCAACTTTTTAAGGGAGAGCGTTATTATATTTGAGTCTGCTTGTTAATAGTCACCTGACACTAGTGCCGTATTTCAGATTTTTTCGTAATTTAATGAATGAAATCAAACAAAATTTACCACAACGCAGACAATTTATAATCATAATCAAGGCCGTATCCAGAAATTTATTTCGGGGGTTAGGGTTACGATTTTGGGGGTGGCTTTACTATCAACTTTAAAAAAATCATTGCTAGTGCAGGTACGTACTTACAATTTCAAAAAAAATAGAGATTTCGGGAGTTTTGATAAAACCAAAAAACGACACTATCTATTGGTAGCTAGGTCTGAGACGCTCCCCCTTCAGGATCTACTAGTGGTCACCAGTCTATGTCAGGAAATAACAAAACCTATTACTTTTTCAGGCGCAATTCACAATCCTCGTGTTCCATTTCTTTTCGTTACTGGTGATGCCAGAATGCGACTACCCTCGCTTCATCGCCTACGTACTGTTGCCGCAAAATCTGTTTATGTTCGTCTTGTTTGGAGATTTTTATTATAAAACTTATATAAGAAAATCTGTCAAGAAATCTAATTAATACTTACATTGTTAATAAATAGTTGTATAATAAATTAGTATGCGTGTTTGTCCTCCATTCACATTGAAACGGAACAACAAATTGAAGTGATTTTTTGGACAGGGCCCGAAAGTGACAGGCTACTTTTTATTCAGGGAAAATATAATTTCGCTAGAGAATTTATATTTGTACCAGTGAAAAAAAAACAAAGTAGTATATAAAAGGTAATAAATCATATTTTATTTCAAAAAATATTATCTAATGTATCACAAGTGTATTTTTCTTCTTAGAAGAAACTAACAAATAACTCAAATAAGATATTCCGTACAAAACATTTTGTTTATTTATATAATTTAATCATGGGCAATCGTTTCCAATTCAAAATATGCTCTGTAACTTTGCTTATCTCAATCAAACAAAATTATTTTAGGCGGAATTATTCTGCCCCATACGATTCCGCCATTTAATTTAAGTATATCAAAAAACATGGCATATCACAAATAAACGAAATACTTATCTATTCTTGTTTACAAAACTATGACTACTTTATATCATTTTATAAATAATCTTGTATTTCAACAAAATGGCAGAGAGAAAGGGCTCATGGTACTTAGTAAATATCAATACAACATTGAGAAATATTAATATAAGTAATTACATTTTTAATATTATATTAATAGAAAGTTGTACTAAGGCTATTTTTAGACCATAAACTGGAACCCTTTACCCTACATTTTACTAGAACAACACCATTTCTAGATATTATATATCAATACTAAAAGGAACCGCTTCAAGTAACCAGTCAATTCAGTAAACACAATTATGAGATTAGAGATTCAAATTGAATACACACGAGTAGAAACCCATTATCAATAAATAACTAAATTAATAAGTTTTGTTACACAAAAGCCCATCACATATTATTATTATATCTTATTTAATACTATATAGCGACCCATTCCGGCTTCGCCCGTGGAATTAACGCAACTCGTCGAATAAGACACATTATTGGTTACTGCTCGGATCCTAAAAGACGTAGCGTGATGTTTTAGACACATAACCCTTTGTGGTAAAAACGTATCAAAATCGCAAATTTGCTAGTCAATAGTACTTTTGACTGGTTATGAGTTTTGACTGCAACATATATAAATGGTTATTGGTATATCCGAGATTAATAGACTCAAAAAGTACTGAACCGATTTTGATACGGATAGAATAGATAAACTGATTCACAAGGAAGGCTTATGTGTATAAAACATCACGCTAGGTCTTTTGGGAGCGGAGTAGTAACGGCGAATTGTGTCAACGGGATCGGGTGAACATGTAATTTTAATATTAAGTAATATCCTAATTCTAACTTAGTCTAGCAAATAAATTTTCCTTAACAATATTAATGACATTAGGTTCACAGAACGAATTTATAAGAGCTTTAGTGAAACAAAGTTTAGATGAACTACCATCCACTTCATCCTCAGTTAAGACCCTGTCTTTATTAATATAAGTTTTTATATTTTTCTGTAAAATATTAATAATATCATCGTTGTTTATAGGCGGAACAACTTGAAATCCATTATCCTTAGCAAGTACTTCATTTATATCAAAATCGCTTGTATTTTCCTTTGGTCGCGTTTCTTTAACTTTAACCTCCCTTTCGTCACAAGTTTTCTGTCTCTTCATACGGTGTGATTTACGCCGTGACTCTAAGTAAGTTTTGGCTACCGCCTCCAATTGCAGGAAGAGAGCAGCCAACGGAATGTCGCCCAGGTTATCCTGAAATTTTAGATGTTAATATCAAGATATACAATAAATATGTTACCTTCAGAACTGCCAACTCGTTAGAAATTAAATAAGGCACATAAAGCTGTGCTGGAATGTAATCGGCTGTAATGGGTTTGGTTTCCGCAACTCAACGACTAAAGGGGATCAAAAGTCAAAAATCATCAAACCACCAACGAATCTGGGGGTGATTAGTAATAAAGCTGAAGAAATTGTTTGATTGATTGTATGCGCTAAAATCTGAAACTACCAGTCGGATTGTTGAGGAAGGTTATAGGCTATATAACACCACGCTACGACCCAAAGGGCCGGAGCAGTAACTATTAACGCGGGTGCAATCACAAGGCACATCTAGTATAAAAATAATAATGATGAAGGCTGTGGGCATCTAGTAAAAATAAAAACACTACATATTATAAAACAAAGTCCACCGCCACGTCTGTGACCTTTTCACGCAAAAACTACTAAACGGATTTTGTTGCAGTTTCCACTATTAGATAGATTGATTCACCGAGAAGGTTAAAGAGTATTAAACATGTACCTACCATGTTTAGAAGTTGAGCATGAACAGTATCAGTGAATCAAGTCAGGAAAAAGTTAGCCTCAGTTTTTTTTTTCTGCTGTCTTATCTGTCAGAGATACAACAAAATCATGTAGGAAAGAATTGTGAAGAATAAAATAATGTAGTTACAAAAAAGTTCATGGTTCATCTATCTCTAATAGATAAGTAGTAGGTATTCATTGTTGTAAACTTAGGCCATTATTCATAAACATATTTTAGCAACGTTGTTTCTTTCTATTATTAGTAAAGACAGGTTTGTTAGAGAGTGATAAAACATATTTTAACTAAAACGCTTCTAAAATGTGTTTATGAATATGGCCATTATATTGTACCAGTGTGCGGGGTCGCTAGTGTATTTATAAATATTGTAGCATACCTCATTAGGATTGAGAACCAGCTTGACAGTATTTTCTGGTAGGTCCTTACATATTTGAGCAACTAATACTTTTACTAAAGCTTCAGAGACTCTTGTGGCATTATCCTCTTCCTGAAAACGTCATGGAAATTGTGATTATCTTTGTCTACTGGATATATGATTTACTTACTTATATTAAGTAATTGTATGTACAAAACACTAGCTTTCAACCACAGTTTTACATGCATTAAAATAGAATAGTAATTTTACTACAGCCTGTGTTTCAGCTGGCCTATTTATGGCCTTGCTTCAAACAAAGTAGACTACTTCAGGGGAAAACTTGACATGGGCAATCGGAAATAATATTATTTATTTTATATGTATTCATAATAATAAGTACTTAATGTCAGACACATTCATTGTGAAAACTGATGAAGCCTAAAAGGAAGTGCTTGGCGGACATCATCATGGCAGCGTGACGCGGAATGAGGAATCCACTTTAATCCTGCGTTATTGCAGTTGATATACAGTAATAATTATGTCATAATCTTAATTAATCTAGGCAAAATTAATGGCGACTTTTACACAAGAATAGAACAAAAGAAAAAATTATGACTTACATGGGGCAACCACATATTAAGGGTAATGTTGCAAGGTTCAATATTTTGCACATAATGCCACCAGCCTCTTGGTACAATCAGAACATCTCCAGCACAAAGTTCTATGCTTCGAGCTCCACACAAATCTGCAAAGATAAATCTAAATTCAATATATCTCAATTAAATTAATGACTTTGAAGCCAGAGAAATTATAGTCAAAAGAATACCCAGAACTTAAAATTTATGGATGCATTTTTTCTATATTTAATGTACTTAAAACATACTAAATCCTGTATTTAATTAGCTACTAGCATTCCACACAGGCCCATGTTTTTTTGAAATGTGACATGAATTCCACTAAATCCATTATTTAATTAGTATAGACCTCAAATGCACATATGTCACACTCAGTAAATAAATTATTAGGTACTTTTGCACCACTTAGTTTTTTTTGGAAGGAAATCTGACATTAAAATAATAATATACATGTAGATGTATCTTGTTTTTTATAAGTGATTATTCTAGGGTGAGCCAGAAAGTTCAGGGCTCTTTTAAATAGGTCAAAAATAAAAAAATGCCCACTTACTTTTAAAAGCATTCAAATCATTTGGACAGAAAAAATTAAGTTCACTATAGACACTGGACTCTTCATATGGAGCTCTTGTTGGTTTGAGACCACCAGTTTCAGGTGGAAACAGTATCCAAAGTTTCCTGGAAAAATATAAGTAAATACTTAGTAAAAAAAATATTTTATGAATAATCTGACATACTATATGTATCCAAGTATAATAATATGTAGTGAGACCATTGATGTCTACACTGGCATAATACACAAGGGGCTTGCCAAACTGAATACCATAAAAAAATTAGGAGTTAGAAGTACTTTATGAAAAATACTGTTCTCTCATTTTTGGAAATGCATAACTATGAAAAATCAACCAAGGATTTTCATAAAAAGAAATATGTTAGTATAGGTTTAAAAATTCAAAAATCTACTTTATATGAAAAATCGATTGAAAATTTTCTAAGTCTTTTTCAAAATCATGAAAACTCTAACCTTAATTTTGCAAAAACCTGTGACCTCCTGCAAAAACTTGTACCTTACCGAGACTTGAAAATAGTTAAAGTATGCAATAAAGCAGTGCAGTAATTGAATAAAGTTGAAAAAACACGAAAATCTCAGGATTAGATAATCTGGACCTTTACCAAAATCCATATTGTCTGTGGACTTACAGCTTCACATTTTTTTTCACTGGTAGTGATTGATTGTAAGTATGGCTAAGGGTAAAGTATATCTTAGTTTGGGCTGCATCAATTTGGATATTTATTGTTGTATAATAAAATACATACTTTCCATAAATTTGTTGAACAACATTACAGCCGTAGGTGTCTTGATGTGTGGGAGTATGTGCACCACTGCTACCCACCCATAAGGTTGTATCTGCTGAACCTTTTTCTGGATATCCAAATTTGCTCCAAGATATTTCCTGTGGAATTTTTAAAGATTTTTTTTTTATCTTACTAATATTATAAATATGAAAGTTTGGATGTTTGCTTTATCTCACCCTAACGACTGGCATGTTAGATGTAAATACACAATCACAGAGTTTGTATGAGCAATGTATGAGAGGTATTATGAATATAAAGGAGGCGAAAGAGGTTTAAGGATTGTAGCAAAAGGAGTGTCTCTATGCCTACCCTACCCTTTATAACAACTTATATTTAATTAAAAATGGACTTATATTAGACAACTTTGGATCAGAAACCTCACCTTAGATAATTCAGTGTCACTTGAAAACCACTGATGTAAATATTTATAGTCAAAGTACATCCATTTAGGGTTGTCAGTGAGATTTTCTAAAAAATGGTTAAAAGTCATACTTTCAGTATCACATTTTCTCTCCCAGCAAGGTTCGTCAGACATAAAGTCTTTAGTAAATGTACGAAATGGTATTTCTTTATTTCCAAACACAGTGCACCATTTTTCTAGGGACCACTGACACAATGAGCTACCTTTCAAATAATGCTTTACGACAATTGGCAAAGTAGTGTTCTCAATTATAGCTCGTAATTTATCTCCAGAATTTTGAGCCATATTTACGCTCAGTATTTTATTTCATTTCGTAATAAACAGTATAAATAAAATTATAAATAAAAAGTTTGAAGCTAGATAGTCTGTGGATAAGTTACTCTATGGTCTGTGGTGTGAACTCAGGTTTGAACTCTGTCGTAACCCCTGCCAGACACTCGCCCATAGAGTAACTTCACTCGCCACACCTCACGCCACGCGCTACCGCGATGTTGCCCTAACCGTTTCAAGAAACAGATTTTTGCCATGTAACGAGCGAACGCTTTTATGCCAGAAGAAAAATCAGTTTTAAAAAAAAACAGTTTCGGCGAATCAACTATACGTTTTTTTTAAAACTGATTTTTCTTCTGGTGTTGTACGGTACAACCAAATATTTTTTTAAATCGATTCTGTAGTTTCAGAGATTACCCCTACATCAAATCTTATATACTGTACCTCTTTATAATATTAGTATAGATTAGATACATGCACGCATAACACATACTTTGGGGTTCCGTGTTATAATATTTAGAACCGCGACATCTTTCGTTTCGACTCAAAGGCCAAACCGACGAATCCATACAGGGCCAGCCAGGGAAGGAATGCACGGCCCGAGTGTGTCCAACAGCATAATGGCCGACCCAGCAGTTCTAGTGTTGGACATTCTCGGGCCATGCATTCCTTTTGATGATGATGACAGTAGTTTCTATGCAAACAATAAATAGCTAAAATAATTTATTGTTCCAAGTTTCCTCATTCTGGTCAAAATAAAAGATGTAGCGGGGGGGTCCTATGTATGCTAACCATAAAAACTCTACCAAAAATATTTCCGAGGCGGTTTTGAAAAAGAAACTGGTTTGCTATTCTTTTAAAATAAACCATAACGCTGTATCAATCAACGGGTTTTTTGAATGAATGAATATAGTATGTACGATTTATACCTTAGGAATAAAAAACCGTTTCTTTTAGCACTGCTTTTCGAAGCAGTTTGTCGATTTATAAAACGGGTTACGTTCCGTTTCACGTAAAATACGAAACGACCCAGCTCTACTGTCTACACACTGCTCTACTCGCGCAATTGTGATCGCGTCGCTCCGCACTAGCTGGGTTAGCATATATTTTGACAGCGACACTTTCGTTTCGTTCGAATGGCCTTGAACAGGCCAAAACGTTCATGTCCAACAAGGACCGGCCAGAGATAGCCCGGGGCCGAGAGGTCCGGCCCAACAATGTGCGGGAAAATTCTGTTCTGTTCTGTTCATGAACTGTTCAAGGCCATTCGACCGAAACGAAAGTGTCGCTGTCAAAATATATGCTAACCCCGCTGGTCACTCGCCTTCCACAATGGATGTTGAAACTGTGGCAGCGTGCGCGCTATGCATTTATAGTATAGCTAATTATATAAATGTAAAAAGAAATATACGTTTACAAATATACATGATTAATTAATAAAAGTGTGTTAAATAAAATATTTTTTAACAAAAAAAACCGACTTCAAACAGGAAACTAAAAACTCAAAAATAAATCTACTTAGCAAAAAGTATTTCTTATTTTGATTTAGTTAATCAGAAATGATTAAATAAGTATTTTATAATTTTGAAGTAAGAAATAAGTAATAAATATTTCGTCGAAGAATTTGAGGACGGTTGGTGCCAAATTAGAAACAACTTAGTTCCCAAATTCACTAATCTAGACAATTCATTAAGAACCTACGATCATCAGTACAAACATAGATAATATTGAACAGATCTTTATCTTTTTACGACGAAATATTTATAATTTCTTACCTCCAAATTTTTATAATTATAATACTTATTTTATCATTTCTGATTAACTAAAAATCAAAATACGAGTAACTTTGTGTTAAGTAAATTTACTTTTTAGTTTCATGTTGGAAGTCGGTTTTATTTTGTTAAAAAAAATATTTTACGCTTTTTAGTGATGGGTAGACGTAATATAACCCATATGGGTGCAAAGTTCTCATCAATAGAAATGAATTAAGCCCAAACACCAGGTAATTGCTGTAAATCGTTGAGGAGTTCCCTCGACTGTCTTTCGGCTCCATCATCAGGTCGACTCCAGACCTTCATTAAATAGTAGTGCTTTAAAATACTTAATGAAAAAAAAATTAACAAACGCGTCACACTAGTCGCCACTACGATTTTCGAAGGTTCCCCTCGATTTCTCTGGGATGGTATCTCAGATCTTGGCTTCCTTATCAATGTACCACCCTTGAGATATCTCCTTTCCAACAAAAAAAGAATTATCAAAATTGGTTCATAAACGACGAAGTTATCCGCCAACACACATAAAAAATATATAATATATACGGTCGAATTGAGAAACCTCCTTTTTTTCAAGTCGGTTAAAAATGTCGCGTGACGTGCTTTCGTATCGAGCGCTCAATGCGGTCTACGTGCGCGCGAGTGTGTGGCCAGCCACTCGCGCTCATATTGCCGGTCCTTTGACTCGCGCCTTTGTCCCAAATGACATCAAAAGTTTCTTACGTAGTCGACGTGTTGATCAAACACATTTGCAGCCGGTATCCATCCTAGATACTAAACGTATAAGCTAAAAATTCTGAAAAATAAATAGTTTGAACGATTTTACCCCCACCTATCTACCCCGGTGGGTAGAAACTTGTCGCAAATAACTTCAAAAGTTTCTTACGTACTCGACGTGTTGATCAAACACATTTGCAGCCGGTATCCATCCTAGATACTAAACGTATAAGCTAAAAATTCTGAAAAATAAATAATTTGCACGATTTTACGTGTTGATCAAACACATTTGCAGCCGGTATCCATCCTAGATACTAAAGGTATTTACCGTTTATGTATTTTTTCATGTTTTTTCCCTTATATTAAAAATCATGATCCCCTATGGGTAATCGTCTGCAAATAATTAATACGTAATCTAGACTTTATAAAATATCAATTTTATTCATTTGCAGACAGTATCTCAACTTGTATCACCTAACAGATACCATCCTCACTAGCGTAATCATCGTAAGCGTCATCAGGTACCTTTGTTAAAAACTCCGTTCCCTTCAGCTGAAAAGGTGGTGTTCTATTTGCGGATGGTATCCTTCTCAGTGTGAAAAAAGTACCCTCTTAGTCTATCTGTTTGATGTTTGATTCGCTGGGGCGACCATGGCTTCAGTATCATTCATATATTTTGATTGAGTCAATAATCTGTGGTGATTGTTGATAACATCAAAAGATGAGATTTATAATTTTATTTGCTCTGTGACTTTTATAAACGTAAACAAACAATCACAGACTATTATCAAACAATATTTTACTTGCTCTCTTGAATCTTGATCTTGTTCTGTGCAAACAATTTTACAAACAAACAATTCTGAAATACTGAATTCATAACTTTGGCGATAAATATGAAATGTAAACTAAAATTACATTAAATTAATTTTCTCTGTTGGAAATGACTAATATTAACGTAGAAGTTGTGTCAACATTCTTTACAAATACACCAGTAGAAGAAGTAGAAATCCCTACTGTAACCAGAAATAATAGTGATATTAATGTAGCCGAAGAATTTCTTAACATAATAGATGAATTGAATTATCGTCTACAATATTTTAGTGTTCCGCCGCCTGTAAGCTGCATTTATAATTCTACAGAATATGCTAGACATACTTTTGAAATATATGTACGAAAGTATTGTAGTACAAAGAAGCCCATTATGTATTTTGGTATGAACCCTGGACCATGGGGCATGACACAAACTGGTGTAAGTATTAAAATATTGTGGCTACTGGCTATGGATTAGATAAATATCTTATTGATCTCTCCGTCGCTGATAGGCGTGACGGCTCGTGCGCTCGAACATGCACCATTAATCCGAAGATTTGGGCAGCCCTATTGAACAGTGATTTTTAAATGCCACGGGTGAAGCCGGCGCGGGTTACTAGTAGATTATAAAAAAATAAGGTGTGTACAACAAGACAAGAAAGAAGTCTTAAAAGGACAGTGACTATAAATAACTTTTACAGCATTGTGTATACCAATTGTGTGTACCAATCTACCAATACACTTTTCTATTATGTTATTCCAGATATTCCTAATTATGTTAATGTAAATATGTATTTTTTATACAATTCTTTAAACTAAAATATTTTTTTGTCTTTCATCATTTGTATTTTTTCTTTCACAACATTTATTTCAATTTTACAATTTGGTTATAAACATAATTTTAAATAAGTAACTAAAACTAATTATAAATAAAACTTAATAACTGAGAAAAAAAAAGAATTAAACTAAAATATAGGTAATTAGGTAAGTAAGTACATAAATTCTTTGTATTGTATTAAATTATACCCTAGTGATAATATATTTTGCAGGTGCCTTTTGGTGAGGTAAATGCTGTAAGAGATTGGCTAGCAATTAGTGGTCCAGTAGGAAAACCACCTAAAGAAATTCATAGTAGACTTGTAAAAGGATTTGACTGTACAAGATCAGAGGTAAGTGTAATTATAATAAAATTTATAATCATAAGTACTTATTATCCATGTTTATAGAATTACTTAGCTTAATTTATACTTAACTTATTTTATAGTTCTGTAATTATTTTAGGTAAGTGGAAAGAGATTTTGGGGACTATTTAAAGATCTCTGTGGAGTTCCAGAAAAATTCTTCAAAACTAGCTTTGTTTACAATTACTTGCCACAACAATGGTTGAAAGGAAATGGCTGCAATGTAACTCCAAGTGACTTTAAGGTTAGTAACTTGAAAGTCATATTTTTATTTAACTTACGGTAAACATAAACCATGCAAGCTCATAAATTGTTAACACTTAACTCTTCATTTTAGGAAAGTAGCCATTATCAACCTAAAGGTTTCTATTTATTATCATTTAATACTTCTCTAACTTTACAGGTAGCAGAAATGCAACAACTATACAACATTTGTGATCCAATTTTTTGCAAAGTTATAGAGCTGTATGAAGTGGAAACAATTGTTGCCATTGGCAAATTTTGTGAAACAAGAGCTGCAAAGGCATTAAAAAAATATCTACCCTTAAATAATATAAAGGTAAAACTAAAATCTTTGTATTTTCCGTACTTTGGCCTAGTTCATTGTTTCCCAAACTGGGGTCTGTGAACCCTCTGGGGGTATATCTGTAGGATATAAACAATCTCTATATATTATTTCTCAACTGTGTTTTTTTTGTCAGCCATATCTCCCTTAATACTTCAACAAAATTAATATTTGATATGCTATTTTGAAGATTATTTTCCCCTCTAATGACGAAAATTAATTATGTTTCTTTGTAAAAAACATCCAACATCAAAACTAATGAACTAAATTAATTTACCGTGCGAAGTATTCTCGCACGGGTCATTAATAATGATATAATATAAAAAGTATACACGGTTAAATAAAGTAGTAGTGTGCACCAAAAGAGTTTAGTTTAGATAGATTAAGTGGGAAGGACACCCATACAAATCGTCTAATTTCTAATGTGACGTGAGTTACACTGTTTCTAAATTTGGGGACAGCTACAAATATAAGTACAAAAAATTGTTTGGGTCTGTAAGTAGAAAAGTTAAAATAAAAGAACACTGGCCTAGTGGTTAGTGATCATGCCCATGAATCAAGTAGCTACATATTGAAATCCTGGGTTGAAAAATAAAATATTTGTATCACAGTTTGTGGATCTAGCAGTGTTTGTATAATATGGTATTATGATTTACAGATTGTCTACTTACCACATCCTAGTCCTCGAACAGTGAATAATAATAACTGGAGTGAAAAAGCCATTCAACATATGAGAGGACTGGATCTATTGAAATATTATACATAGACAGTGCAATATTTCCTTGAACAATTTGTAAAATGTAAAGTAGGTATGCAATTATTATAAAACTTTACTGTAATTGTAAAAAAATCAATCTAGTCCTTTACTATTAATTTAATATTGTGATTTCTGCTTGTATTGATAAGGCAAACTTAAATATTATTGTAATTATTTAGATTTTATTTATGTATTAAGTAAATGTGACTTATTCCCTAAGTTGAATTGTAAATAATATATTTTATAAGTACTTTTATTTATAAACTTTTTTTTCGTTTACAATAAAATTGACATTGTTATACCATATCTTGTTATATGTCTTCTTCTTATTCTTCTTTTATTATGGCTCCCAATATTCATCGGTGATTTGCCAATGTCAAGTATTATAGTGTTTATAGCCGATTAATCTGTATTTATGATAATCCCGCCGACTGTGATGTGTCTTATTAGTCACAACTATCACAGCGCGGACGGGATTAAACTGGATTCCCCATCACGTCTCGGCAGGCGCGTGACGAGGAATCCCTTGCTAAATAAAAGAAAATGTTATTTACAAAGGCTGCATGGATAAAGAAAAGAAAAGATGGCGCATGCGCAATGCAACTTTATCGAAATAAATATTCACGTAATAAAAAACTGAAATTTAAACAATAAAAAGGCAATTAAATGTTCAAACAAACGTAATTTATTGAAGAACAAACGTCAATATGTATTTATAGACTGATAATGAGTGAAAATATTAATAATTTTGATTGAGGGGGCTAACCTAACAGTATTTTTTAAATATTTTTTATTAAATAAACAACTAACGAACAAACAATTATTCTTAGCGAACAATTAAGTACAAACCATGAAGTAACGATATGCAATAATAAATATTCAAAAATTAAAAAAAAATTTTTCGCGGGGGCCAAGTTTGGTGATCTCTGTGTTCTCTGTCTACGTGCACGACACGAACCAAAGAGAATATAATCACTACACGAACAGCCCTACTTGGCGAGTACCTTTTTTATCATAGAGTACAATAACTTATTTTATGTCGTTCGTCCCACAGAGCAAGTAAAGTTCGTGCGTTCCACAGTGCGTTCGTGCCTCAGATGAATGACTACTAGATGTAACCAAGAAATTGTCAGAGCGAGACAGCAAGTTAACAATGATACGTAAAAAAGGAAGACAAAAGATGTTTTTTTTTGTCTTTATCACCGTGGCCAGTTTTCATTGTTTGACAAAATTGAGTTTTGCCAAACAAATAAAGCTTTGTTTCAGCTATCTGGAAGAGTGCTTCTAAATTTATTTAAATATTTGTCTCTCTCTCTCTCTCTCTCGTTGCTAAATACACTGACGTGACACTGGCATAAATGTTCATAAGTGAACGATTGCCATAAAAAAAATAAAAAAAAGACCATTTAGGTTTTTCGGAGTTTTTGAGAATTTCAGTGTGTTTTGAGACCGAAACTTGTTTAATTATTGTGTTTTATATGTAAATGCCATGGTAGGTTGTAGTGTTTTAGGCTGGAAAAGCCGTAGTGAGCGAAAAATGGACGGAATAACATTTCACTCGTCAGTAGACTAATATGTGTTTTGTATTGTTATAAAATACAAGAAGGTGGTTTAATCATGGTGGATTCTGCGCGCTTCGCGCGTTTGAATACTTTTTGGGTCAGGAAATTTAGATATTTTTATAATTTTATCATAATATAACCTCAAACTAAAACAGATTAAGTGTTGCCATGTAGTGAATTTTATTTACCCAAATATCATAGAAAATTTACAAATGTACAATTTACATTTCAGATTTCCATCTAATACTGAAATAAAAAAGGAATGGCTGGAAGCTACTGGTCGACAAAATTACCATCCAACAAAATATTCAAAAATTAGTTCTGTTCATTTTGATGATGCTTCCATGGACTATAAAGCAAAGAGGGTACAATTAAAGCCTTATTACAACATCAGAGGCTAGACAGCAATACGTCACAAGTGAATTTTGATGTAAATATATATCTATATTGTACCTAAAGAGACGTGCTTATTTCTTCCTTGTACCTACCTCCTATATTGATTGAAGACAACGTAGGTAGGCACAATCGCCGAGCATATAATGATAGGTGTGATGAATATAAAAGAAGCGAAAGAGGTGTGTCATGATCGTAGCAAATGGAATTCGATTGTCTGTTTTGAATCTTGGGTTAAAAGGCGTGGTGACAGATAGTTTCATAAATGCGTAATGGAGCAACCGACTTTCGTATTAAATATTACTAATAATATGGGATATTTTTTTAGTATGGCAATATTCATAAATATATTGCTATTTCATGTGCGGCCACGCTATGGCTATATCTAGTAGTCATTCATCTGAGGTTCGTGCTCTTTGGTTGGAATTTGGAATTGTTTGGGTCAAGGGTTTGGGTGGTTTGGAATTTCAAAATTCAAATGTTTCAAATTTGAAATCCTTGCTCTGTGTGGAAATCGAAAATAAAATATAAACGTAAAGTGCATTGGATGAATTTGGATGCAAAATTGCAAAGTGGAACGCATTAATTATCATCGATAATAAATAAAAGTCTCTGATCTGACTGTGTTTATCGAATGTTTAAGTATGATTTTTTTTATAATCACATCTTACCATACTACACAGTCTTTATCATGCGTTTATATTCCTTGATCATGCGGATACCAGATACACCAGAACAGGTGGCAAGCCTATTGTTCCACATAATGAACCTCTATGTGTCACTTCTTTAGCGTAGCCCAAGTGCCCTACGAGGCACAAGAAGTCAATTAAAGCAAGGTATTCTGAAAATTTGTGATGAACATTTTTAGCACAAGTGAGATTTGAACCCCATTTCAAGTCCAACAGTATCAACTCCTTTTTTATTTTAATTATACATTATATCATATAGGTAAAGCAATCATCACAATAATGGCAAAAAGAAAAGCTGAAGAAAAGGAAAATACCAAAATACCTAAACTAAGCAGTAATATTTCTGAAGAATTTTTAATAATTGCTGACAACTTAAACTCTAATTTAGAAAAGATAAAATTTATTAAAGAAATTCCTTATGTTTACAATCCAACTTGTTATGCCCACACAAACTATGAAAGTTATGTGACAAATTATTGTAACACCACAAAGCAAGTGCTGTTCTTAGGAATGAATCCTGGACCTTGGGGCATGTCCCAAACAGGAGTATGTATTTCTGTAAAATATACTAATTTCTAGTAAATATCCTTACTCTTTATATTTTAGGACTAGTTATTGTATGTAATGTATCTAGGATTTTTTTCAAATGTAGATAGTAAGTACTTTGTTTATAATTTTAGGCAAATCTCAAATATGGCATATTTGGGCACTTTGTTTTCTGTTATACTTATCACCTACACTTATAACTGTTTTCTATCCTGTCCCACTATAAATGCTATTTAATGTATATTAAAAAAAACTAAAGGGAATAAGTAAATTAGTAATTAAAAATAATATTAATAATACCTACTCCCAATTATTATTACCTACTATAATTTTAGGTTCCATTTGGTGAAGTGGATACTGTTAAAAATTGGTTGAAGATAGAAGGTATTGTTAATAAACCTGAAAAAGAGTTATCAACAAGACCAATTCTGGGATTTAGTTGTCAGAAAACAGAGGTATTTATCTTTGATCAAGTATGCTTCCTTTTTTTTAAAGTTTTAATTTATTTAGAAATTTTTGTCAGAATGTAATTTTATTTTTATTAGAATGCCACTCTGGCCACTGCCGCCTGTTTTGTTTAACATGAGAAACTGGCTAAATATGTTATATTATTGTCTTATAATTAAAATTTGCAGGTCAGTGGAAAACGGTTTTGGGGTTTAATGAAAGAATTATGTGAAGAAGCTGAAGTATTTTTTAAGCATTGTTTTGTATACAATTATCTTCCATTACAATTCATTACCTCTACTGGCAAAAATTTACCTCCAACATGCCTCAAGGTAATATAAAAAAATACTCTTTCACATGTAATTAATATACCAACATCTTGTAAAAAAGTCATAGTCTTATTAAATACATATATAATATTAATAAATCCCCACATCTGACCATGTACCAATGGGTTTTCAAAATAAAAAATGTATGTACATTATCCAACAAACCATACAAATACCTCAACAGAGCTGGCCACTCGTTAGGTATAGCCTCATAAAATCTTTGGCTAACTGAGGAAGACTTTATATTCCCTGGGGCCGCCAACAGTTCCCAGGAGCTGTAAGGCAAACTGTGAAGATTTATTTATAATTGATAATGTTCTTTTACTTTTCAGCCAAAAGAACAGGAAAAACTTTTTGAAGTGTGTGATGAAGCCTTCATAAATGTGATCAAATTGTATGAAGTGAAAATAATTGTTGCTATAGGAAAATTTGCAGAAACAAGAGCTAAATCTGTTATAAAAAAATCTAATCTAGAAGATACTATAAAGGTTACTTACTTTATCTTTTGTACATTAGCAAAAATTAAAAAAAAAATGGGTCAGTCGTGAGACTTAAAAAGCCATAAATGACAAGCAAGTGGCCCACATTTCTATTATATACTAGCTTTCCGCTTCCCTCGTATGAAAAAAATAAATCCTAGAACCCGATTGCAGCGCCACCTACCAGGTCCAATTGTGAATCTATACCATCCAGGGACCCACTCAAAGCTACGATATCCCCGAGTGACATTATAATATATCCACGGGCGAGGGCGGAAAATGTAGTCACCATCATTCATTTGTTTGGTGGAACTCCAAAACAAAGGAATTTAGACTCGCCTCGATGCCAATACAATGCGCATTTTTATTTATTTTGCCCAATTAAAATTATTGAATTTTATAGGTGGTCGGCATACTACATCCAAGTCCACAAAGCAAAGCTGCTAACAACTGGAGAGTGGATGCTTATAAACAGCTTAAAGAATTTGGCATCACTGAATATTTATGTAAGTAGTAGAAACATGGAAGAATATATGAAGAGGGCCATTAAACTTGCACAGGAAGCTTTAAGTGCCCAAGAAGTACCAGTTGGATGTGTGTTTGTAGTTGATGATTGCATTGTAGCGGAGTCCCGTAATTGTGTAAATGAAACTCATAATCCAACAAGACATGCAGAGATAAACTGCATTGATACAATTATAAGCAGCTGTAACAATAAAAGTGTTAATTATTTAGATTATTTTAAGCAAGTAGATGTGTATGTTACTGTTGAACCTTGTATTATGTGTGCAGCAGCTCTTCACAAACTCCAAGTGAGGAAAGTAATTTATGGCTGTGCAAATGACAGGTTTGGAGGGAAAACTGTCCTAAATGTTTCCAAATTTTATTCCTATAATTATACATTAATGGCCAATGATGTTGTCGCAGATGAAGCCTTGTCACTTTTGAAGAATTTCTACAAAGGAACAAATCCATCAGTCCCAGATAATAAAGTTAAACAGAAGAAAAAGCTGTAATAAAGTATGTGATAATATTAATGTATTTTATTTTAACAGTAGGTCAGTATTAAAAGAAACCATTGTTTTAATTGTTTATTTAAGTAATTAAATATTATAAAAGTAAGATAGTGGCCTAAACTTTATTACGACCGAAGCAGCAGTGCATGTTATGTATAGAATAGATCAACATATACAATGATACCAATATAGGTGTCTCTATATTATACAATTTGAAAACCATAGTTACAACTATGTGATATAATATACCTACTACTAAAAAGGTCTTGTAAGCATGTGGCAATAAAAATATTATGCAATTTATTAATAAAAACAATGAGCATTAATTATATTAACTGGTTATAATGTTTTAAAATATTTTTCTTAATTAAGTACCTAACTAAAAACACAAACACTCAATTTGGTATCACACTTAAAATTAAACATATTCAACAAATGTAATAAAATATTTCCAAAAGACCAATGTTTAAACAATTTTGGGATTATTTCTTATTCTAACGTACCATCACTGTATCAACATAAAAGTGAGATCTGTAATATGGAATATGTACACAATTTGTACATTTCAAACACTACTATTTAAATACAGATATATCCACAAGGATATCACAGAAAATCTACTAATCCTAAATCATGAGATCTCACGATTACATTCCCACAGTGGCAATTAAAACTTGTTTAAATAACTAAGTTTACACATTTGAAAATTACATAAGTCTATTTCATTAGTAGTGGTAGATTTGGTGATATTTTATGCCATTATATTAAGATTTTCCTCAAATTGAGTGACAATCCACTTGGATATTTTACTCCCAATTCCTTTAGTCTAGTCGAAGTTAATCATAGATTAGTTAAATAACTGTCAAAACCGTACATGACCAAGAGTTAATCTACAATTATTAGTAAATTTAACAGTTGTCAAATATGTGAAAATGTATGGTTTTGACAATTTGTTTAACTAAAATTTGATTATACATATTGACATAATTATAAGGTTCAATAACTTTCTTGTACTTGAGGTGGTTTGTAAAGTACCACAAACAGAGGAAGATTTCGAAAATCTGTGAAGTAGAGTGGAGTAAAATCTCGAGATAATAACTTAGAATATGGATGTTAAACCTGCACTCAAAAACTTCATTCAGAAATTCATTCAACAAAACTAGCTTTAATAACTTATAAGTAAAAACTTAACAAGAACTTAAACTTAATTTTATTATTCCATTTGACCCTCATCAGCTGCTGGTGTGGTCGACTCATTATACGCCCCGTTGACAAATGGAGCTTCTGTGTTGTTATCGTCTTCTGAGCTGTGTATACCATTTTCTTGTAAAGGACCATTGTTACTCTCATTGTTGGTTTGTAGTGCTGGAGAAGCACACCTGCTGCTATCACTGCTGCTGCAACTGACTGATGTAGAACCGCTATCACTTTCTGAATCTTCAGTAGATGATCGTCCTGAACGTTGGCTGAGATGTTCATTTTGGAGACGTAACTTCTCATTTGCAAGCTTTAACTCTCGGATTTGTTCTTCTTGATCTTTTACACGCTGAATCACCTCTTGAATAACTGGTTCTTCAGTAATGCTTAGATCGGCAGATGTCCCTGTAGTGTCACGGTCAGTAGATTCTTTATCTGTAGTTGTACTATCATTTTCCATTCTTGTACAATCCTTTTCATCATCATTTTTTTGTTTAGATTTTGTTCTCTTCACTAGACTTTCATACTTGGCTTCAAGTAATACATACTCTTGAATTAATTCACCCTTTGTCATGGCAGAAAGACGTTCACTCTGTGCATCCTCATATACACTAGAAAACTCTTTCGTAAGGAATTCTTCTTCATCGTCCGGAAGAGAATAAAAGTAGTTCTCGTCGGAATCTACACTGAAACTAGAGTCACGAGTGCGTGCGGAAGGAGTCTGTAAGATTTGAAAATCATTCTCGGGTTCAGGTTTGTGTATTTCCATTAAAAACTGATTATTATTATAGGGAGCGTGTGTCTTGGTTAAAACGATTTTTCTAAATCTGTTATTTCGTTTAGATTTCTCATTTTGCCGCCTTTTTACCCATGGGACCTTGCTAAACGGTTTTGATATCTTACGTTTGGATTTCCCGCGCCTTCGTTTTTTACTGCATTCTTCTATCTTGAGTTTCGCCTGTTCGACAATAGATGGCGACGGTGGCGACGTTGATCGCGTCACGACGCCATCTTTTGCTTCAGAAATAATTATCTTATTTACTTCTTCCATTTGATCACAAAACTATTATCACACTATCACAAATTACTTAATTTGAACAGATATATAGCCAAGTTACTTATTAGTGTTCATTTATGTTGAATAAAGTCCACAGAAATATTACAAACACGGAGCTCTAAACACAAGCTTCTTGGTCTCGCCATCTTTTATTTATTTATATATTTATTTATTCTATCTAGGTCGCACTTTTTTTTTGATATGTGTACTGACTGTGTGTGTAGGTCGTGGGTTGGCTTTCACATACGAAACTTTTTTAAATTGTGTTTCACAATAACTAGAAATACCTATACCTACTTATTCTATAGTTAGTTTAGTACCTACATACTATATAATATAATTATTTTAGCGATGGATGGACATTTTTGTCCTTTCAATTATAGGTAGGTACCGGGACGGTTCTTGAGCGCTCGACGAAAAAGTGGGAGAATGTTTGGGCATATGTAATTCGAGTGCAATATAACTTGTACATTTATTATAATTGATTTATTGGTGTTTGTTTTTACGATTGCTTTTTACTGCTGGTAAAATTTAAATTAATATCTCATATTAGCAAACCCAAAAATAGTGTTCTGCGCATCTAACGACCACCGCTTTTACTAAATAAACTTTTACCTAACAATGTCCTCAAAGGTCAAGAATTTTATAAGGATGGTTTTGGGGCTCGGGCATTGCTCGGGCTCCGTACATTTGAAATGTTACATAAAACTTGTCATGCTTCGGTGAGCACATAATGCCAACGTGCGCAGTTCGTGAAATACGGCCTAATAATGGAGCTATTGCAGCGACAGGCTTGCCACCTCAGTTAAATTTAGCAACTGACTATAGTGACTAAGTATCCTATCTGAGCATGACCGCGAAGAATAAATCTCATTATGTACCTACTGTAGACAAAATCTACAGGGGGTAGACAAAATCTATAAAGCATGAATGAGGACGTCATGCCATGCTTCGTGCCGCTGCCACTTCCCAGTGACTACCTTCATCTCTCCAGCGAAAGTCCACAATTCCTCTCTGCGGCTAAAGGCGAAGAAGGCGCCGGCATGGACGGTGTCGCAAACACTGAGTTTACGTGCTTGCTTTGATGAGTGTATCTTATCAAAGCGTGCTTGTCACGACAACCTACGTTGTTGTAGCACGCCTATGTACTCCGGACCGGTCACTTTCCGACCACCTGGAAGGCCGGTATAAAGGTGATAGTGCTTATAGCCTGCCTCATAGCCGGGGAAGGACCGCCGACTACCCTGCAATTACCGACCTATCACTCTCCTGCTCCTCAAGTTGTTTTAGAAGCTGCGCCTCCAACGACTAAGGCCCTGCTTCGAAAGAGTGACAGAGCAGCCTCCTTTTCAAAATGCTCGAAAAGCAAATCTCGCCAAGGCCGTGAGAGTGGTAGCATCCTTTTTGGAGGGCCGCACCTTCCACGTTAACCTTGAGGGAGAGATATCATCTCTGAGAACTATCTCAGCCGGAGTACCCCAAGGGTAGGTACTGTTTATCCCTCGCACCCTATGCGATATATACAGATGACATACCTAACTTGGGGCCCTCGTCTTTGGGTTAAGAGGGACGCTGTTGGCCCTGTTTGCGGATGGGCAGTGCCTTTTTCGCCTCTTCCAAAGCACGCGACACGGAGGATTACCTGACGGGTTGGGCAAGTGGAGGTTGTCCGTCAACGTCGGCAAGACTGCCGCACCTGATGACCTCCCGGAGATCAGCTCAGCTTGCGAGGACAGGTGTTGGAGTAGACTAGTGCCACCAAGTATCTGTCCCATAATACGTATCTCAGTTACTAACAAAAAGCTACCATCCACAGATTAGTAAATATAACAGAGATTGAGTATATACCTAAGAACAATAAGGTATATATTTATATACCCTAATATACCGCACAAGCTCGCTCCATAAAGCAAGTGAAAGGCTCGCTCTTTTCTGTTTATCGTACACTACTAATATGTGGATGGTAACCTTGGCTTTTTGTTAGTAAATTTTGTTGTAATACGGGGGTTGGGATGCCAGATAAGACCGGCAGCTCTGCGGGTAAAACTAAGGATATACAAGTGTCAAGCTCTATGTACTCTCCCGCCTGACTTACGCCTCGCCGGCTTGGTACAGTCTCCTGCCTGTCCAATACGAAACACCAGAGTAAAGAAGACATCGGAGAGTAGTTGCCCCCCGAGACATCGATGCCCCGAGACAAAAGGATTGCTCTGTGAGGAAAACCTCGGCACCTCCCGAAAGACCCCTGTAGATTTTCCCTACGCGGTATGTTCACGAGGCAGGACCCTGTTAGTATTAGTAAAGTTTTTATTTTACTATTTCAAGCCAATATCGGTCAGACTTATAATAATAAATATTTTTATGATAACTTGGTACTTTGGTTGGGTACTTATATTCCTTGGTTGGTAGCATTGTAGTGTACACGTACATTAATGAACGAATGAATGAAATGAATGTTTTTTTTTACTTCAAGGAATATACTACTCTCTTTTACTTGCTCTGTGTGTATAGAGTAACTTATATATATTCCGTTCTTTCTGTGTTGAATAGAATTTTTCGATTTTATTTTTACTTCATTCTAGAATTTTCTATACAAGAAAATATAAAGAATTAAACAAATCATATCATAGTTCATAATCACTGCTTCATAGCACTTGCTCTGTGGTTCATAGCATAGAGTAACTTATAATACTGAGAAGTTCATAGGTTGCTCTGTGTCATAGGGAGACAGTAGATAAAGTATTCCTGTAAATATTTCAACCATTATTACGAAATATTTGAAGATATTATAATGGCGGATGATATAGTGTTTGAATTGTTACACTCTGAAATTATAAACTATGCTTTGGACCAATCCAAAGAAAATGAAAATAAAAAGGTTGGTTTTGTAGGTGGGCAACTGTACCTATAAATCCTGTGATTTATTTTGTACATTGGGCAATGTAGTTTTTAGTAAACAATTGTGGGTATTTACCATGTTTCTAATTCATGTACATTCATGTTTCCCATACCAACTTCTGGCTTGAATACATTAATTAATATTTCTAAAATTTTGTAGGCAGTTGACTTGTCTATTGTGGAATACATAGGATTTGCAGCTGGATATAAAGTGATGGAAAGACTTACTAGAGAATGGCCCCGTTTTAAAGATGAGTTAGACACAATGAAATTTATATGTACTGATTTCTGGACATGTATTTACAAGAAGCAAATAGATAATCTTAGAACAAATCACCAAGGTGTTTATGTTTTGCAAGACAATGCATTTAGGTTTCTTACAACTTTTTCAAGTGGACAACAGTACTTGGAATTTGCTCCTCGGGTAAGCTTCTTTCTCTTGGATTTAATTCATTGTTTTTACTACCTTTTCCTTTTTAAAATAATTTTACACCAATGTTTCAGTATGTGGCCTACACTTGTGGTTTGATCCGTGGCGGACTAGCAAATCTCAGTATCAACAGTATTGTAACTGCTGAAGTGCAATCAATGCCATCTTGTAAATTTCACATCCAGGTCCAAAGAAGTTAATGTTATAAATAAATAAAATATTTCCATTATCCATTTTTTATTAGTACATATTCCTGTCAATCCAGCATTTAAAGATTTTCTCAAGATTTTTGGAGGTCTTTAGAGTAGAAAAGAGAGGAGTAGAAGCACAGATGACAGATGCACAAAATGTTAAATAACAATCTTGACAAAAGCTGTTTCTACCCATGATTCCTGCAGACTTGCTATGCAAGATAAGTTACTGATGCTTTATTCTCTTATTAATTGAGAGTTTTGCTAGAAGATTTGATGTGGTGTGATGAATATAAAGGAGGCGAAAGCGATATGTCAGATTCAAGTCATTGTATTATCTTTGGTCAGGATCGTAGGAGCCTGTTTACCCCTCATGGCATAAAAAGCGTGATGAAAAAGACAGAAAGTCTATGAATCTTTTGAGAAACACTCTTGTCTATGGTTTGCAATTGGAAATGGGTTTTCCTTCGTCTATATTCCTAGGCCATATCACAGAGCAAGTAAAATATTCGCTGTAATATACAGTTTTTCATAATAAGAAATAAATATTAGTTAAACTACCTACTTTTAAAAACTATTAATTTAAAAAAAATATTGGCAGGCTATTTCGGGCAATGGCGGTTTCTTGGCACTTTTAAAGTAAAAAACTTGTCTATGGTTTGAAACCAAACTTTTGACGCAAACTTTTTGATTGGCGTTGGCGCTCTTTTGCTTCTGTAAATTTACAGAAAATGGCTACCGAAGAGTTGGTGACAGAGCAATTTCAATTTTTAGGAATAAATTTGCAAATCGAAGTGTTACAGAAATGTGAGTATGTAATTAACTAATATTATTTCAACAGCTACTATGTAAATAGCGCGCTTATTTTAACTTTTAGCTACTTTGTAACGCTTGCCTCGAGGAAGTCTCTTCAAGGTTGTCCATAGTACCGTCTACTTTTGTTCAGTTTGTTGCAATTTTAGGTGTATCATTGTGCGAAGAACACGACGTGGATGCGGAAAGGTTTGTGGAATTATGGATGGCTTTTAGTTTATCGCATTTAAATGGCGCGTCGCCGACCGTTGAGAACTTACAGGCGTTTGAAAGAAAGGAATTTTCCAAACGCGCGGGACGCGTCCCGCCGGCCGGCGGAGGCACGCTGATTGACACAGTACACGATGCACCGCGCCCTACTCAGTATCCTTTTGTAATACACGTGGCTAATGACTACCGTACATTGTAATGTTATCTTCCATGAAACAACAATGTTAGGTAATTACACAAAACCACATTTCAAATTTAAATGTAAGTAGGTATATTTTCACAAAACTTCTGTAGTTTCCTTAGCATTCAGGCCAGATGATGATTTGGTGTCTAATTACTTGACTACAAGTCCTAAGGTATGTCTTACTTACTTACATTGTAGTTTTTTTTATATTTACTAAACATTGTCTACTTTGTATGTAGGTACGTAGGCACTAAACAAATTATCATTGTGCCTGCTTTTATTTTTGTATATTTTTTATTAGCAAAGCTGACATTGCAAGTATATTTCTGAATACAGTCAGTGGGTGTATTTCTAGTTTTGCAGTGATTTTTAGGCTGTGACTAGATCTACACTCATTGATTGTATTTAGACTGACTCAATTGAAGATGCAGGAATTGGTAAGTGTACATCATCATCATCATTATCAAGTGTTTCTGTACTTTTGTATACTGTTGCAAGTGCCCATGCTCTTTTTTACCCGAGTGAGGTTACCCCCTGTCTGCCCTAGAAGAAGGGCAATTGTAATTTTAGCAAGTTGTTAATTGGTATTTATTTACTACATTTGACTTGATGATATTTGTGGGCTTGTATGTTTCTAGTTATGTTATTTTATGTCCATGACTAGATCCATACTCGTCTGCAGCCATCAACTCAATCAACATTTTTGCAGTAAATATCAATTAAAACAACTAAGTACATTTATATCTTTAGATTCATTGATTTGTTTTTATATTATTATTATAGCGTAATTATTTTTAAACTTGGCTTTGACCATGGAAAATGTGACAAGATTTTATCCTGAAGGATTTCCAGGATCTCTGTGCAAAAAAAAACATATTGGTCTGTTACTTTGTTTTAGTGTGAAAGAAGGACAAACAAACACACATTAGTTAGGATTTTAATACATACTAATATTAACAACTTCCATGTCCAGTGACATTTGTGTTTGATAAGTTTGACTCATGTTTTTACTTTTGAGCACATGTGACTAATCTAATTGTACCTTTCAGATCCCTCATGTGCCCTTGTGTGACTCACAAATAAACATGTTTATTACAATTTATAAAAAAAATGTCTTTATGTCATTGATTAACATTTTATGTATTAAAATATATATTATGTTGGATATGAAAAGCACTTTGTATGTAATTGTAGGAAAAATTGAAATAAGGTTGTTTCTCTTAAATTTCAGAGAATAAAACTGGAAACTGACCCAGTGTTGATACAAAATGAGCTCAAACCAGCTACATATTCACCAACAGTGTAAGTACAGACACATCTTCATGACCTTTATATTTTGTGGTGTGGCCAGTGTCCACTTTTTGCCATGTGTTCATATTAAACAAAACAGGTGCACTTAATGGACCTAGAAGTGCGGTATTTACGTGCCCTCCAAAGCACGAGAATGAGAAGTGGAATTTGAACCTGGGTCCCCCCTATTTCAAGTCCAACAATAAGGCTATTGATTCCTATTATGTAAGTATGGTAATTAAATGCAAAATGATATTACATTTGGATAGTGTGCGAGATAAAAAAAAATCCTGACCTTGGATAATAAAAGCGTATGTATAATACACTGGAAATAAGGTATTTAGAGTACCTAAGTAGGAATGATAAATGGAGAAGAAAAAAATTCTGGTGGTTAGGTTTATTAATGGACATTAGAAAATTTAATATCTTAAAAACACTAAGTTTTCTCAAATATGTTTTAAATTTATTGAGGAGGACAAAATGCATTTTAAATAAAACATTAAACTATGGAAGGCTGTAGAACCATAGATGTTCAGTATTTTAGTGTTGCCTCTTCCTCTGAAACTGCATAATTAATTTTGAGGATTTTGATTCCATTCTTCTACAAAATTAACTCATTTTATCATGCTACAGTATACATTACTTGAATTAAGTCTGGATAGCATTCTGGTCACCCCAAAGAGTCCAATTAAAACTTTTTAGATGCTTCAAAACCTCTCAATCCTCCAGTGGAACCAAATGCACTCTGCAGTCAACTGTGATCCTTTAATGGCCTAAGTGGATCTTGTGACATTATATTTGGATCCATTATTACAGTTTTACTTGCCTACACAATAAAATTCAAATTATAATCTGTTACAATTCAAGTCTGTTACAATTTATAATAACGGAACCCATATGCAAATATAAAATTGGTAAAATGAGCATTACATTCATCATAGAATAAAAATCATAAATAATGGGCCTCTAACCAATACCGACGGCATGCATACCAAATTAAAACTTATAGAAAAAAGACGGCGTTTTTCCACTTGCCAGCCAATACAAAGTTTAGCGATGGAGCATTTCACAAAGTATCGAAATCATTAAATACATTTAAATAAATACTATTATCGATATATGTATTTGAAAAGTATCACTATTCAATATATCGATAAATATCTTCATTAAATTTCGCCACACCCAGTAGGTATTTATTTAAATGCCTGAAACACCTTCTAGGATTACGTTAATTAAGGCTCCCGGGAATTGTGTTACTGGTCACAGAGTAGGCATTAGTAGATTTTTCAATGTATGGATATTAATAGCGACACTTCGAATATATCGATAACAAAAAATTTTATTTAATTAATAAGTAAGTAATAATAAAAATATAGTGTCGATACTTTTTGGAAATGCTACATCCCTAAACGTTCTATTAGTGAAAAAATATCAAAATCAACTAAAATATTTTGTACAAGGTGTGCAATTCTTTTAGGTGTCACTGGTGTCAGCAAAGAATCAATTAATTAACAACAAAGTTATTTTACAGTCAGTAAAATATTAATAGCCATAAATGTTTTTTTTGTTGAATTTACTTGGAACTATATTAATACCCTACATGACAAATTATAATGAAGCATTCAGCTTTTCTCAAAATTTAACCCCTAAGACGGGAAAAGGGGTTTAACATATGTAATATTGTTTTGGTTGGTTTACATCAGTGTTTTTCAACCTGTGGGTCGCGACCCCCAGGGCGGTCGCAAAGCCTTCCTCGGGGGGTCGTGGGTAAACTAAAAAGACAATTATTTGTTGGTCCTAGAAGGCTGTTATTACAATAAAAAAAATCAGTGAGAAGGCAGTGCCTGTTTATTTTTTAATAATTTATCGAAACATGGTTCTATTTATGAGACTCAAATAATCAAATAATTTTCTACTTGGACCCTATTTCTCTTTTTAGTTTTTATGTCCACCAATGAAAATAATGTTAGATTGTATAGGTAGAAAGTGGCAATTGGCACAAATAATTTTAAAGCTTCGCTTGCCAGCTAAGCTTTAAATATTCTTGTTTTTTCTTGCTAGTGAAATTCCATTTTAAGCATGCCGTCAGCTGCATAATCTTTTCTTTCATGCTCAAAAGCTTTTCTTTCATGCTCGTGGGTACAGATATATCCAAGAAAGGATTTAGCATTGTAGGACTATGATACGTCTTTAAAATCACTGACTTAGGTCGTAGTTTTAGACTAGAGCCTTAGGGGGTCGCCAGAAATGTTCAACTTACAAAGGGGTCGCGTATTCAAAAAGGTTGAAAAACACTGGTTTACATGTTACATGTATTTTCTGTACAACACAAACAATGAAACACTGATTTCAGCATATTTATAGTTCAATCTTCAAGACGGGATAGGGAAATACGGGAATATTAAGTACCTTCGGGAAAAATACATACATTTTCTACAAAACAAAATTTGTATATTTAGCATTTATCAATATTCAACCCTTGAACTGGGGGCATAAAATTCACATAGGTATTATTCAAGGCAATGGCACGTCAAGCCGATGTTGGACAGGCAACCGGATGGCGAGTGGTAATCTGGGCCTTTGAGTGGTACAGATAAAAATGTGGTAGCATTAAAGGAAATACCCTAATTATATAATAATTTTTTTTTGCCAGCCGAAACACGCGGGCCGTTCTTGCACTAGCGAGTACAAAAAAAATAGTGAAAAGGCAACCGCTTCAAAATTATTGAGCATACTTATTGACACCACCAAACGTTGGGAAAAAATTGCCATCCGATCCTGATGGGCAGTTTCGGAGAAACAACCCCTCAAAGTCGCCGATAAACACTTTTTTTCGATTGTTTCAACAATTATTATAATTAAAAAAATAAAATAAAAATTGTTCAAATCGGATGGCATTCGAAATTTATACTGTCCTAAGTACAAATAATGGTGTGTATCAATGCCATCCGATTTCGATTAAATTAACCCCTATTTAGCCACCCCCCAAACCTCATGAAAATAACAATAATTCCATACGCTGCAAAAAATTGTTGAAAATCCTTATCAATTAATATTTAACGACTGCTTGGACTTTCAAAAGGTCTGTGTATGCTCATTATCTATTACAATCCCCCCTACCGCCCCAACAACCCCCCCCCCCCCACCAACCCCTTGTTGCCCACATTGTCCTAATTTTTTGCAGCGTATGGGTACGTCAACCGATGTTGGACAGGCAACCGGATGGCGAGTGGTAATCTGGGCCTTTGAGTGGTACAGAGTCCCCTGGTAGCGGCCAAAGTGACCCCAAATGGACAGGTTCGGCGATATGGGGGAGGGGCAAAATCGATTTTTTTTTGAAAAGGCATCCGGATAAAAATGCGGTAGCATTAAAGGAAATACCCTAATTATATAATAATTTTCTTTTGCCAGCCGAAACACGCGGGCCGTTCTTGCACTAGCGAGTACAAAAAAAAAAGTGAAAAGGCAACCGCTTCAAAATTATTGAGCATACTTATTGACACCACCAAACGTTGGGAAAAAATTGCCATCCGATCCTGATGGGCAGTTTCGGAGAAACAACCCCTCAAAGTCGCCGATAAACACTTTTTTTCGATTGTTTCAACAATTATTATAATTAAAAAAATAAAATAAAAATTGTTCAAATCGGATGGCATTCGAAATTTATACTGTCCTAAGTACAAATAATGGTGTGTATCAATGCCATGCGATTTCGATTAAATTAACATTGTTGGGGCGGTAGGGGGGATTGTAATAGATAATGAGCATACATTTGCCATGCCATCCGATTTCGATTAAATTAACCCCTATTTAGCCACCCCCCAAACCTCATGAAAATAACAATAATTCCATACGCTGCAAAAAATTGTTGAAAATCCTTATCAATTAATATTTAACGACTGCTTGGACTTTTAAAAGGTCTGTGTATGCTCATTATCTATTACAATCCCCCCTACCGCCCCAACAATGTTAATTTAATCGAAATCGCATGGCATTGATACACACCATTATTTGTACTTAGGACAGTATAAATTTCGAATGCCATCCGATTTGAACAATTTTTATTATTATTTTTTAATTATAATAATTGTTGAAACAATCGAAAAAAAGTGTTTTTCGGCGACTTTGAGGGGTTGTTTCTCCGAAACTGCCCATCAGGATCGGATGGCAATTTTTTCCCAACGTTTGGTGGTGTCAATAAGTATGCTCACTAATTTTGAAGCGGTTGCCTTTTGACTTTTTTTTTTTGTACTCGCTAGTGCAAGAACGGCCCGCGTGTTTCGGCTGGCAAAAAAAAATTATTATATAATTAGGGTATTTCCTTTAATGCTACCGCATTTTTATCCGGTTGCCTTTTCAAAAAAATTTCGAATTTGCCCCTCCCCCATATCGCCGAACTTGTACATTTGGGGTCACTTTGGTCGCTACCAGGGTCCACTCAAAGGCCCAGATTACCACTCGCCATCCGGTTGCCTGTCCAACATCGGCTTGACGTGCCATTGCCTTGAATATATGGGAAAAACGTTTTAGACAGATTTGAAACAGCATAATTACCTACTCTACATTCTATGCAAGTTTTTTTTTTATTTCATTCATTCATTTTTAATTTTTTTTTCATTTATCATTCACTTTTAAAAATTTACTTAGCTAGGGGCGGAAAGCTGTATAATAAATAATAAGGCTGTTCAATGTTTTTTATGTTTGTATCTACTAATACTACTTGCATCTCAGATGAATGACTACTAGATGTAACCAAGAAATTGTCAGAGCGAGACAGCAAGTTAACAATGATACGTAAAAAAGGAAGACAAAAGATGTTTTTTTTTGTCCTTTTCACCGTGGCCAGTTTTCATTGTTTGTCAAAACGCCATTTAGTTTTTCGGAGTTTTTGTGAATTTCAGTGTGTTTTGAGACCGAGACTTGTTTAGTAAGTGTGTTTTATATGTAAATGCCATGGTGGGTTGTAGTGTTTTAGGCTGTAAAAGCCGTAGTGAGCGAAAAATGGACGGAATAACATTTCACTCGTAAGTAGACTAATATGTGTTTTCTATTGTTATAAAATACAAAAAGGTGGTTTAATCATGGTGGATACTGCGCGCTCCGCGCGTTTAAATATCTTTTTGGTCAGGAAATTTAGATATTTTTATAATTTTATCATAACATAACCTAAAACAAAAACAGATTAAGTGTTGCCATGTAGTGAATTTTATTTACCCAAATATCATAGAAAATTTACAAATGAATAATTTATATTTCAGATTTCCATCAAATGCTGAAATAAAAAAGAAATGGCTGGAAGCTACTGGTCGACAAAATTGGCATCCAACAAAATATTCTAAAATTTGTTCTATTCATTTTGATGATGCTACCATAGATTATAAAGCAAGGAGGGTACAATTAAAGCCATATTCAATGCCGAACAAGCATATACATGTAAGTGCTCTATCATTTTCCGCCCTTAGAATCTTTTACTACTGCTGGACCCGATTCCATCAACGCAGCCATATTATTATCTTCGGATAAAATATATTTACATATTTCACTTTGATCTTGCGTATAATGCCCACGGCTTCGCAATATTTGTCGTACTTAGTCGATTGATGGGGGGGGGGGGGGGAGAGAAGATAAAAAGTGACTCTATATTACACAAGGCTTCGCACGTCTGTCTGTACACAGTATTGTTAACACTGAGTTTCCAATAAACTATCACAATATGGTGTGGCCCAAATTTAAAAATTAAACTAGTAGTAATTTTTATTACAATGTTACAGGTTGGGAGTGCAGCAGATCAGATTATTATGCATACTCTACAGGAAAATGTTAAAACAACAAAAAGAAGAAATGATAATGTTTTACAAGAAGTGCAAAATATTCAAACTAAAAAGCTATGTTTGGTAAGCATACCTATGCTAAATAGTTTTGCCATCCGCAAAAATTGTAAAATGGCCTGAGTTATAGAGAACTATACAAAATATGTTCAAAAAGATCAAAAAGTCCGAGATTTACACTTGCGTATCCAATGTTAAATGCAAATGTAGCAACAATATATATAATAGACGTGGGCGTTTCATCATCACGTTACCCATTCAATATACACTATACAGTACACA
The DNA here is from genome assembly GCA_963924495.1 of Nemapogon koenigi. NCBI lineage: Eukaryota > Metazoa > Arthropoda > Insecta > Lepidoptera > Tineidae > Nemapogon > Nemapogon koenigi. The sequence continues at coordinate 6,844,077 of OZ004647.1, read as the reverse complement.
CGCGGGCTGATACCAGACTAAGTGTACCTAGGTTTTTACGGATGTCTAAAATTACCTATGCTAAATAGTTTTGCCATCCGCAAAAATTGTAAAATGGCCTGAGTTATAGAGAACTATACAAAATATGTTCAAAAAGATCAAAAAGTCCGAGATTTACACTTGCGTATCCAATGTTAAATGCAAATGTAGCAACAATATATATAATAGACGTGGGCGTTTCATCATCACGTTACCCATTCAATATACACTATACAGTACACACGCGGGCTGATACCAGACTAAGTGTACCTAGGTTTTTACGGATGTCTAAAATAACAATTTCATTTTTTTAGGCTGCTACCAGTGTAGATGTCGTCACCCCAACAGAACGACCTGGTCCGCAACGAGCATTGACTCCCAAGAAGGAAATGCGTATTCAAAGACTGTTGCAAAAAGAGAAGGCAAAATCTACTAGTAGATTAAAAAAACTACATGCTGTGCGTGAATCTAAACGAAGATTAGTAAAAAAGGCAGCTTGTTTAAAAAACATTATAGGCGCTCTAAAATGTAAAATGCAAATGAGTTCTGACTACTTAGATTTATTATCTAATATTGAAACTAAAAATGCAGATTTCCTTAAAAGGTTTCTTGACAAAGAAAACTGTCCTAGAAAATATTCGCCTTCTTTAAGAAAGTTTGCGATTTGTTTGCATTTCATTAGCCCTAAGGCTTACGAATTTGTAAGGCAGCAATTTAATACGTGTTTGCCCCACCCTAAAACATTATATAGGTGGTACAAATGCATTGATTGTGAGCCAGGTTTCACAAATGAAGCTTTTGGTGTAAAAATAGTATCTGTTACATTTGATGGATGCCCAGCTAACTTCGCCATGTTTAGGTGCTGAATTTAACGATGTTAACAATATAAAGCCAAATATAATTGTAGACGATCAAAATATTGTAATATTTCCAGATGCTTGCCACATGTTAAAACTAGTGAGAAATACATTAGCTGACAAAAAAGAAATATTAAATGCAAATAAAGAAAAAAATTCCTGGAATGATCTCGATAAATTACATAACATACAAGAGAATGAGGGATTACACTTAGCTAATAAAATTAGAAGAGCACATATACATTATAAAAAACAAATAATGAAGGTACGTCTCGCTGCACAAACTTTCAGCAGGTCGGTCGCAGAGGCTCTTTCATTTTTAAAGGATGATTTGGCTTTAGAAGCCTTTTTACACTCAGGTGCCACTATTGAATTTATCCAGTACTTTAACGATATCTTTGATATATTAAATAGCCGAAGATTGTGTACATACGGGTTTAAAAAACCAATATCAAAGGACAACTTTGAAATTATCGACGAAAAATTTAAAGCGTTCGAAACATACGTAAAATCCCTTACGTTTACTCAAGGCGAGCCGGTAATTAAATCGGGACGAAAAACTGGTTTTCTTGGTTTTTTAATTTGTATTAAAGCAATCAGAATAATTTTTAATGAGCACATAAATATCGAAAATGCCACCCTTCGATATTTATGTACTTATAAAATGAGCCAAGACCACTTGGAGATATTTTTCAGTGCTATACGCTCAAAAGGGGGGTTCAATAATAATCCCACTGCGTTGCAATTCATGTCAGCATATAGACGATTGTTAATTCATGGCGAATTGAAAAATATTTCCACAGGCAATTGCATTCCCTTAGATAAAATTAATATTTTAACATGTAATATAAAATCAATTTGTAGAAAAATAAATAGTAGAAGAGAGAGATTGCTGAATATGACTGAATGTCTCGATACAGAGGATCAAGTCATTGATTTACCCGAAAGCCATGACTACATAGGGAATTGTCAAATGACCGAATTCTCAAAAGAAGCCACTATTTACATAGCAGGGTACATTATTGTCAACATGAAAAAAATTATAAAATGCAATGACTGTCTAGGTGCTATCGTTACTCAAGAAAAGTTTTCGAGCTTTATTTTACGAAAAGATGTTGGTGGATTACATTATCCATCGGAAGATGTAATAAAAATATGTTTATTTGCTGAGCAAACTCTAAGGCATATTATTAGTATACATGGCAATGCATATTTATCAAAAAAAAATTGTGTACCAAAAATGATTTGCAGTATTTTACATAAATTTATTAACACTCAAATTTTTGAAGTCTTACGCGATCATATTAATGAACAAAGTCCGTTGGATACTCATATTTCGTTACTCATCAAAGCTATATCTTTAAGATATCTTGAAGTCAGAATTCATTTCATAATGAATTCACTGTCTCAAAAAGATGAGAGAATTCGAAATATGCATACTAAATTAGTTTTATTTAAAGGACAGTAGCGGGGTAGCACAACCACACGAGGTAAAAAGATATTTAAAAAAATATTTGGCGTGGCCCGGATTGTGCGTTAGCCAAAGTTGATTGATCTACTATCACTTGATAAATGTCATCAATCTGGGCCACGCCAAATATCTTTTTTAAATATTTTTATCATTACATCTTTGGTCGTGCTATTATATCGTAGGTTGTTTATTTTTACCCGAAATAAAAAATTGTTGTGGTACCTACTCTGTATATTTACACCCTGTGACTGTTACTAGACCCGTTCTCGGGGTATTAATGGCTGCTGTTCTTATAATACAACATCAGAGGCTAGACAGCAATACGTCCAAGTGAATTTTGATATAAATATACATAGATATAAACAAAAGATGCGTTACCGTAGTCAAAAAACAATTGCAAAAACGGGCCTCGACATGATGACATTTCAAAAGCGATGTACAGTCAACCGTCTGTATTGTCACTCTACTTGGAATTATTAAATTAAAATATGTAGTTAAAAAAATGTTTATCCTTTGGGTGTGAAATAAAATTTCATAATGTAGTGAAACAACTATTACATATTATCGTAAAGAAAATTAAGTATTCGCCGATTCGATTTCAGCTGTTCGGCACTGTTAAATTGAAATTAAATGCTTCTTTACATACACACAAAACTTAAGCTCACGCCTGTTTCCCACTGGGGTAGGCAGAACCACTGAGTTCCATTTACTACGGTCCTCTACGGAGACATTAGTACATGTATATTACATAATAGTTTATTTATATAATATATAGACATTTTATTCTTAATTATTGTCCTTCAAACAAAGATAGTTTATTAAGTTTTTGCCTTTTTAAAACCATTATTTTTATGCAGATAATGAATTCTTACGTCACAATATTTGTCAATGAGAGCCCTTAATAAGTGAGTTCGATTCCACGTGACGCCTTTGTGAATAACGCACGCGCCCACCAGGACGTCATGGGTTATCCAGTTTAATCCCGCCCGCGCTGTGATAGTTGTGATTAGTCAGTGATTAATAGGACATATCACGGTCGGCGGGAGCATTCTACATACCGATTATCGGCTTATTGTTACTGTGACGTCTACAATACTTGACATTGGCTTGGCGGAATCATCAAAACCCTGATGGAGCCATTTTGAAAAAAAATAGAATAGAAGTGAGTTCGGTGGGTGAATGTGACAGGTTGATCTTGTGAGTGTCCTATCAAGTTTGTGAATATGTTGAAGTTTATAAACGATTTTATTACGCTTATTTTCAATTTTATTATTTTACTTTTGACAACAAAATATTGAGATTCTAAACTAAATAATTTAATTGTAGATTCCGTTTTTAGACAATTTTTATATAAGTCATAACTCGTTTCATTTGTCACGAGTTCAGTAACACATACCTCACAATTGTTTTAATCAACGCCCGAGCCATTACTCTATGGCCCGAGCTACTCCACGCGATATATATCCTACTATTAGATCTGCATTAATTGATAAATGATCGCTTAATATTAGTACATTTGTTTCTGCTATATTATCACTAATATTACTTTTGAGATATACAACATTTTTATACGAATTATAATACGTTAGTTTATGCTTTTTAAACGTATTTTCTTCGTAAACATGAGGTAAATTTTCTTCATCCAATAAATTTCGTTAAGGAGTAGTAGGTAGATATGGTTAATAGTGTCTACGGCTGATGAACGTGTAAGAATGGGAAAGTTATCCAGCGGTATACAGTTTTCTGACAGAGATGACTGCAATTCTAAATGCCTTTTTATAAATTTCTTGAAGTTGCCGAAAATTCGGATTATTATCTAGTTTCTAATAAAATAATAATAATAACGAAGTCATGGACTACTTAGATTGATATACCACTTTATAAAATAAATAGATGAAAAAATAATCTAAAAATTAATTTCAAATCAACGTTACATTAGTAGAGCATACTTTCGACCAAACCGATTGTACAGGTGAGATAAAGCGGCCATGTTAAATTATTAATTAATTTATATATTATATTAATTTTTAAAATATATAAAATTAAATCTATTCGCTAACGAACTTAAAGGAGTGAAAAGTGATTCCATAATTTTTGTTTTTGTAGTAGAGTTATTGGTACACCCTTTGAATGCGCAAGAAGGCATATTTGCTAAAAAACTTAAATTTTTTGTAGCACACCACACTGACAACAACGCGACGCAAGGACTGACACGTATAAATGTTAAAGTGTGGTGGCCACCACACTTTTGGCGGACCACGCGTAGAGGCGCTATAACGCATCTTCCTATTTGCTTATATCTATGTAAATATATATTGTACCTAAAGAGACGTGCTTATTTCTTCCTTGTACCTACCTCCTATATTGATTGAAGGCAACGTAAGTAGGCACAATCGCCGAGCATATGATAGGTGTGATGAATATAAAAGAAGCGAAAGAGGTGTGTAATGATCGTAGCAAATGGAATTCGATTGTCTGTTTTGAGTCTTGGGTTAAAAGGCGTGGTGACAGATAGTTTCATAAATACGCATTTATGAAACTATCTGTCACCACGCCTTTTAACCCGACCATGGAGCAACCGATTTTCGTATTCAATATTACTTCTTCTTCTTCTTTTTTATTATGGCTCCACCAATGTTCATCGGTGATTTGCCAATGTCAAGTATTATAGCCTTTATAGTGTATATAGCCGATAAATCGGTATTTAAGATAATCCCGCCGACCGTGATATGTCTTATTAATCACTGATTAATCACAACCATCACAGCGCGAACAGGATTAAACTGGATTCCACATCACGCCACGACGAAAACGCGTGCGTATGTCGCCATGACCGGATGTGGAATCCTTCAATATTACTAATAATATGGGATATTTTTTTAGTATGGCAATATTTCATAAATATATTGCTGTTTCATGTGTGGCCACGCCATGGCTAAATCTAGTAGTCATTCATCTGAGACTTGCATGCTGTTTCATTTAGTCAGTTAAAATTTTATGTGTATACCTATTATAAGCTCACAGAGTAAATAGTAGATCTTGGGTCTTATCAAGTTGGCCACCCCTGCTGTACAGGATCAAAGTGGAATAACTTATCTAATAAACAAATAATTAAAACTATTGAGGTGTCTATCTAAAGCTAAGTAGAATATTATATACTACTAGCGGACCCGGCAGACATTGTCCTGCCCAAACATTGGCTAGCTAGCTACTTACTTTCCTTCGTCCATGGAAAACAACTACCCCTACCTCTACTCCTACCACTAGCTCTATAATACCCCTACCACTACCTCTACTCAAGTCTACTCCAACCACTACCACTAACTTTGGATATTGTTAATACATAAATACTAAAATCGCGATAAAAAAATGGGGGGTGGGGGTAGGAGGGTGAAAAATACTTTACGACCTATTCTCATACCTACCAAATATATCATAAAAATCGGTCGAGCACACACACCCCGTGACACGAGATTTTTATATATTAGATTTACATGATTCTAAACTGAAAAAAAATAATGCAATGACGATTTTTACAATTTCTGCCCAAACGTTTGCCAAGAAGAAATCAATGGACTTTGATAAATCATTCAGGAATATTAGTGGGTATTTGAGATGGAATCTAGCCCACCACATACCTATGTGTGAATGTGTCAACGGGATCGGGTGAGCAATTATATACTTACCTATAAAATTCACGGACGGAATCTATCATCACGCCTTTCATCCCAAGAGGGGTAAGGCAGACACAATCGAATGCTAATTGTTACGATCCTGACATACAACTATAATAAAAACATTCCCTGTGATACAACCAGGATATGCTAGTCCTACTGCAAATAGATAAACTGTTATTAATAAAATGGATAGACTTCCTGGTTATAAAGTTGTATATAAATGAACATTTGCGAGCAAAGAGTTTTAATTGTATTATTTTAAGGATTTTTTTCTATTTTTAACCGACTTTAATAAAGGAGGCGGTTCTCAATTGAGGATTTACGAGTATAAGTATCAATAATTTTGTTGATTGTCCTTTAAGGCTTTGAAGTAATTAAGATATTATTTTTTACTTTTTAATTTAAGTGTGTACATATAGGTATAGTTTTGAAGTCGGTTTTTGTTTAAATTTTTAGTAGGAAGTAAGTGTAATTAATATATTTGTTTTTGTTGATTTTCTCAAAGCGCTGAATCAATTTCAATAAAATTTATACGGGATCACCTCTGAAGTATGACCTACCAAACAAAAAAGAATCATCAAAATCAATTCATAATTGGCGGAATTATCGCGTAACAAACATACAAAAAAACAGTCAAATTGAGAACCTTCTCCTTTATTGAAGTCTGTTAAAAATAGAAAAAATCCTTAAAATAATAAAATTCAAACTCTTTGCTCGCAAATGTTCATTTATGTACAACTTGTAAGTTTTATAAGCATTTTATTGAGACTTAATAGTTTATCTATTTGCAGTACCTACTAGCATATTCTGGATATTTATTACAAAAAAACGGCAATTACAAAACAAGCTACAACTGACTGATCTTTGTTATGAGCCATGTATAAGCAGCGTCATCTGTAAATAGCTTTGCGTTTTCTTCTGCATTGTGTTCACAATATTCTTCACCCGAAGTTAGACGAACGATGCGCGACAATGCACGATCATTGAGTTTCGGCGCAGACCGAAACTGTCCACTTCTCCGCGCTTCAGCCTAGTAATAATAATGCATGGCCACGCCGCAAGCAATTCGCTGACGGTAACTTTCCCCCGACTTGATTCACTAATACCTACTGTTAATGTTCAGGTCGATTCCACATCCGGTCATGGCGACGAACGCACGCGTTTTCGTCGTGGCGTGATGTGGAATCCAGTTTAATCCTGTTCGTGCTGTGATGGTTGTGATTAATCGGTGATTAATAAGACATATCACGGTCGGCGGGATTATCTTAAATATCGGCTATAAACACTATAATACTTGACATTGGCGAATGACCGATTAACATTGGTGGAGCCATAATAAAGAAGAAGGATGTTCAGGTCCATATTTAATGAATTAATCTATCAAATAGTGAAAACCGTTCAGTAGTTTCAGTACAGGGGGACTTAGTTTTATATAATACTAGCGACCCGCCCCGGCTTCGCACTGGTAGCAGAGCTAATTATGCCTATCTTGCTCCCAGTCGGCTTGATTTTTTCCAACGTCAGACTTCCAACAATCATCGTCATATTTACAATGCTGATACTAAATACCGGTACCGCCGCAACCGCTATGTCTCTGCATTTTAAATTTGTAAATATCTTCGAAAATATTTATTTAAATTACATGCTGTAAAGGGCCATATTGATTATTTTGTTGATATTGATATATTAAATGCACAATGTATTTAAGGTACTTAATTGGATAAGGATTAATGCTGTATTGATTAAAATCGCTTCGTAAATAAGCCATTTTTTCTCGTAAAAAGTAAAGGATAAAAAATGGTTATTGTGGGTTATCCCTAAGAGATAGACATAAACAATCGCGGACATTTTTGTAGACCTTTTTAAGGTGCATAATACTGTAGTACATTATTTTGATCTATCTCGTAGGGTTCAGCCAGCGTTTGCTATGTAAGCGCAAAAAAAATTGTTTATTTACGACATCACATTAGAAACCTCTAAAATTATCAGTGTTTCTGTACTATATTATGCATGTTATATACATAAATAAACCTTCCTCTTGAATCACTATCTATTAAATATATCAAAATCCGTTGCGTAGTTTTAAAGATCTAAGCATACATAGGGACAGACAGACGGGAAGCGACTTTGTTTTATATTATGTAGTGACACTGATAAAACATTTTTATTTCAGTGGACATTCGACAAAATATGCTTCAAGAACAAATTCTGGATCAGTCGTGCACTCGTTTGGTAACGAAGAGTTATTGGAAACTTTGGCCAAACCAAACAATGTGAACAATATACTGGACCTGAATATTTCGCAAGTTTCTAATGATGAGGGAGACGTATACAAGAAGCCATTGTAAGTTGTTATTTGATCTGATTGGTTCATATCTATTTGAATGTCATTGAGCTTTAATTGTTGCTGTTGGAATTAGAAATGAAACAATATGAAAACTTCAATGTGCGAGCGAATATAGCCTTAGTGGGGAGGACCACGACGCCCATTGTCGCTTGTCGCCTTGTGATACTTTTCTTAGTATAGTATAGGCAAATAAGAAATCTGTAATCACTGGTATGAAAAGATCCAAAACAGACCGAGCGCTGTTTGAGCTTTTCTCTGTCTAATTATATTATATAGCTGTGCGTTGCCGTTGCACCAGCATTAATGGTTACTGTTCAGCTCCTTTGGGTCTTAGAGTGATGTATTATAGCCTATAACCTTCCTCAACTATCAAATGCAAAAATATTTTTTTAAATCCGACTGATAGTTCCAGAGATTAGCGCGTTCAAACGAACAAACCAACTCTTACAGCTTTATTATTAGTATGGATTATGCAGTTTAAGTAGTCTTAAGGTGGCCACACATTCGTCCAATTCCCAGCGCGTCGTCGCTCCACCGAAACCGACCACAGACTCGTCCAATTCTTGTAACGAACGGTCTAGCTATAGATCATCCGGCGGCGGCCGGAATGGGAAATTTTTGGTGCCATGCTGGACCAATGTGTGGTCTACTTTAGAGTCCGTCTTCAGGTCTTCCAAGTCTCCACATTTCCATCATCATGCAACGATATATGAATAAGTACCTTCTGAAGAACACCTCTACACTTGGACGACAATACAATCCCTCGAAAGTGGTGAAATACAACATTTTATTGTTAACAGTTTACGTGCATTACACATTGGATCAAGCTAAGAAATTAGGTTTTTTTAAACTGCCCTCAAAGCTTAGATATTTTTATTTTATTCTGGACAACAACAAGATATTCTTAATTTGATATTGTGCCAGATGATGAGCCTATCGTTATAAGAAATCCATGTGGAAATCGAACTTGTCACTAGTTTTCCCCTTATATTTTAAGTGTAGGTATAACAAAACAAAATACTATGTTGCACTTTAGAAATTGAACTGATGACAGTGTTATGGGTGGCAATGTTACTTGGAATACCTAATGCGTCATAATTTTATCAAATTATATTCGATTGTACGAGTGTTTCGAAATTGTATTGTGTTGACAATAAATACCTATTATACTTCATGCGTTGTACGTAATTTTAATGCTGTAGCCAATTTACACGACTTTAATTCGTTTGTGGCGGAAGATCAGACGGTGTGATGCTGACATTTATTTATTTTTTTCGTAGCATTTGAGTCCTTCAAGCTAAATACAGAACAAGGGGCAATATATTTGTTTTGTGTCAGGAAATATACTTTTCTAAACGAATCTGTAAATTTTAGGGTTCCGTACATCCTATGAAAAAACGGAACCATCACAGCCTATTTTCTCCGAATTTTCAGGATGAAAACAGTTGAAATTTGGTACTTATACAGAGTTAGGTGATTCAATCACGGACCTATAGCGTAATTAAACGAATCCTTATTTTAGAGATTAATATTGGGGGGCAAATTATAAAGGGGTTATTTTTAAATGCACATCAATTTATGTAATTCAATGTTAGGGTTTTTTATAACCGTACATAAACCCCACCCAAGCCCGTACGACCTTTCACGAAGGGGTAGTGCAATACTATAATAATAATATTTTGAGATAATTATTTTGCTGTGCAATCAGTATTTTTGATGGGAAATGGGCTTTTTTTTTATTTGTAGTTAAATTCTACCCATTATAAAGTAAAAAAACTTTCTTTTCATGTGCATCATGTGACTTATCAAATGAAAAGGCTCGTTTTGAGAAATATAATCATTATTTTATAATTTTAAACTGCATAGTTTCTAAGTAGGATACGAAAATAGAGCATTCCCTCCTTATCACGGAAACTACTGATTGAGCCCAAAATAAAAAAAATCGCCGGATTTTGGGCTACTGAATGTTTAGGAGGTTTCTGATCGAAAGCAATTTGTCAGATTATAATAATAATATATTGTGTTCATGTAAATAATTATAAATATATATTTCAGATTTGGTTTCGAACTATTACCAGAGAAAGCAAGTATCTTTGACGCTCATATCAACTACCTTTCACAGTGTATTATGAAGAAAGTTAATGTATCTGAAGTGGTGTCTGTGAGACATAAATCTCAGGTAATTATTTGTTTAATAAGTAAAATATTTTTATCTCATCATAAAAATCACTTCAGATCAGAGTCGTCGATATTTGGCAAATAGGCAGTAGTTTCTTGAATATGGACGGAAATGCATGACCATAAATAAATAAAGGACTATTGTAAAACTATCTACCTACAAGGCGAGGTTGAATCCAAAGAGTGTAGTACAATAATAATTATCAGCCTTAAGTGTTTTATGTGCATTAAAATGGCGACTGTAATCCTCGTGCGAGCGAGAAGTAAATACGTGGAGACACGTGTGCGAGCGGGAGGCACATATAAATAAATTGATTTTATTATTTTCACGTTTTGCCTTACGCCTCCCGAAACCATGTTATCGGTCCCAGAGTACCCAGCATAAGATGTAAGATTAAGAGGTAAGATTGGGAGCCGATGGTATTCGAATTTTGAGATTATTTAGATGTATCATTTGAATGTTTGAATTATTGATGTTATTTAGATCATTGGTGATTACTGTAAGAGTCGCTCTTTTTTTCAGAACGAAGTATATATCGCTGGTCGAGTAGAATGCGACGCGGACGCGAGGTTGAATACAAAGAGTGTAGTACTGCAAGGTACTTGGGCGCAGTCGCTAAGTCTCCCCGTGCCAATTGATCTTGACCAGTATGTATCTAATAAATAAAATTGAAGTGTCTTTATGTCCCAATGTTTGTCCAAAAATGGGCTCCGAAACGGCTCAATGGATTTTGATGAAACTTTCAGGGTACTTAAGGTGACACACATTCGTCCAATCGGGGATTGCGTCGCCGTATGGTCCACTGAAACCGACCACAGAGTCGTCCAATTCTTGTAATGAACGGTCCGTCTAGATCATCCGGCGGCCGGAATGGCAGTTTTTCGATGCGACCGGACCAATGTGTGGCCTACTTTAGACTTACAATCCGCTTTTTGTTTCATTTCAATATCTTGAAGAGTTCCATAGGATCCATATTAATGGGATCTGGTGATCAAAACTACACTGGCGAAGTCGGGGTAAAAAGCTAGTATTTAATAAATTAGACGCCGCTATAAGCCCAGTTGGTAGTGACTCTGCCTGCTGTTTTAATCCCAGCCGGGACAAGTATTTATGTGAAATATAAATGTTCGTTCTCGTGTTATGTGTGTCCATACCACCCACAGTACAGGAAATACATCCTGGAAAATAACAATGTAAGCACCTACCCCCTTACTAATAAACCTCTATCACATTGGGCAGTGAGAGCCAACCTACCCAATAACGTCGCTCAACGATCAAATTAGAAAATTCTAAAATTTATCACGCGCCATTTTAAATACTTTTATTGCGTCATATATCGCTCAACTCCATTTCAAAAAGGTCTAAGATCATCCTACATTCAATTGTGATTACAATGTATTAATGACATTTAATTTATAATTTTTTGATAAATAAACTGAGAAGTCGCGGGTTCGATCCCCAAATACGACCATGTACCAATGGGTTTTTTAATTAAAAACGTATGTACATAATCCGACAAACCACACTTAGAGGCTTTTCCATCTTAATATACCTCAACAGAGCTGGCCAATCGTTAGGTATATAAATTAGGTATATATATAGCATCAAAAAATCATCGGCTAACTTTTTTTTTTAAATTAATTAAAAATCTTTATTTACATAAAAAAATATTTTGAGCTCCTGGTGTTACACTAGGTCAGAACCTGTATTGCAACAAACCAGGTGTACCACCTATATTTGTACACATTATGCACATAATAACTTACCAACTAGTACCTACACATATAACATACCTAAACAAACACAATCACACCTTAAATGAGAAAAAAAGAAAATTTATTTAAACTGAGGAAGACTTTGTCTTCCGCTGGGTACCCTGGGGCCGGCAACGGTTCCCGGGAGTTGTAAGGCAACCCGTGAAGCTTTCATCATCATTCATCATCATCAACATTTAATTAATTTTAAGTCCGAAATAAAAACAAACCAATAACATTTACAGAGTCAAACAATATTCGTTGTTCCGCGGCCAGGTTGTGGTGATGCGCGGTACTAACCCCCGCGGAGACAAGTTCATAGCACACGAGGTGTACAGTGACGCCCAGAAACCGTCCTCAAACCATAAGGCGGATATTAAAGGTTCGTTTTAATATTTTTTTTAGCTTATATTATCAGTTTAGGTTACAGGACTTTAGACGAGCAGAGTAGCGACTGGATGTGCGTCGCTTGTGTGCATGGAATTTTACATTCCCTGTATCATTCTAGTCTGACGTGGTAGCGCATTGAGTCTGATGCCGTTTATACAGCTAAGTAAGACCAATCAACCGGATTAATAATAATGTCATTAGAGAAGAATTCAGAGTGAATGATGATGTTGTGACTAAAATAAAGAAAAGTAGTTTACGCTGGTTTGGACACGTTGAAAGAATGAAGGATGAAAGATTGACTAAAAAGGTTTATATGGCTGAAGTGAAAGTTGAACATATAAAAAATGTATTGATCGATGGAAATATTAAGGGGCGGTGGTCAAGGTAATCTTGTATCTGTCAAAAATATGGCAAATCTAAGTTAATCTTGGAAACGTGAGTTTATTTATACAACATTTCCTCACCCCAACAGGATTGTTATTAATTTGAAATTGGATTGAGCCATATTTTTATTATTCAGGGTTCTAAAGAGCTGATAGTTTTCGATACGCAAAGGCACTGCTCGTGCTTAGATTTGCCATATTTTTGACAGATACAAGATGACTGAGAGCCACGGGTCCTTAAAAGTACACCAAACGCCGAGCATGCATGAAAGGTATGATGAATATAAAAGAAGCGAAAGAGGTATGTCAGGATGGTAACAAATGGCATTTGATTGTCTCTGCCTACCCCTTGGGATGAAAGTCGTGATGATAGATAGATAGATAATAATAATAACGTGTTCAATATTTTAAAACATTCTTCGTCTCGCTTCCGGGGCATGCAAAAAGCTTAACTATGTCCGGCTTTATGACGTCTGGCAACCCTACGTGTTATCCGAGTACTCAACACATCCCCACCCGATTGGCTCGAGTGAAGATGATTTCTTTTTTAATTTATTTTCCGTAATATCTCGAGGACTTGGACCATGGAACCCAGGACGTCTTTCAAGTCAAACACACTATTAGAGTATGTATTAACAATTTTACAGGAACAATGTCTCTGGTAGTAGCTTCAGGCCCATACACAACGTCTGATAACCTCGGTTACGAACCTTTGAAGGACTTTGTCCAGTACGTCGGCTTGCAGAAACCTCATGTTGTGATTATGACTGGACCGTTCATAGACAGCGAACACACTAACGTGAAAGATAACTCCATGGCTGAAACATTCAAGAACTTCTTCGATAAGCTGCTGGATAATTTAGCTGAAATTAGTAGTGTTAGGTATTTATGTTATTTCTTTATTAAATTATTGTGCTATAAGAGCCAAGAATAGGAGGGATTTCTATCATTTAGGAATGTAGGTACCTACTATATGAATCTGTTGCTCGAGTATCTATACCGCAATTTGTGGCATATGGTGAACGATTGACTGGAAAACGACGAAGTTCAACAGAGATAAACCTTTTTGACACCTACCTCGTCACTGAGGTAATTACTCCCGTTCGTGGCGCATGCTATAATGGCGTCCATTTAAAAGGATTTTGTGAATGTCAAGTAATGTTGCCTATTTTACTATATTTATCTGTTAAAATCCCTGCTTTAATTAATACTGAATCTACAATAGCGGGGGATGAAGCGGTGCCCTAACGACGTTTGTCAAACAACAACATGACATGGAACCTTCCACAATAGTGTAATAAGTCATCCATCCTCATTTAGCCAACTGATATATTTTTTTGACTAACCTAAGTAGTGGATATGAAGAGTCTGTAACTGTATGCAGCTTAACAGTTGTTATTGATCTCACATTAATATTCTCATAGAATATAAAAGTCTAACACGAAAATATATTTTTAATTTTCCAGTCCGATGACAAAAATATACATTGTCTCAAGTTCGAAGGACGCTTTCCACATGAACTTCTACCCGACACCGCCTTACAACAGCCGACGGAAACACGCTAACATACATTTCGTGCCCGATCCCACTACACTGAACATTAATGGGATAATTATAGGTGTTACTAGTACTGATGTATTGATGCATATAAGTCAGGAGGAAATATCTATGTAAGTATTCTTTATTTTTAGTAAAATATTTTTGTCATGGCAGTTTAAATGGAAGGAAAATGTATGCATGCAAAGCGGCACAAATTCATAATTCCAAACAGCTTCCTCTGTTCTATGAGAAAAAAGAGGGAGTCTTACAGTAGTCGCCAATGTGTAACATTTGAAATTCTTCCGCATTTCCGTCCAATTTCACGAAATTATTCCAAAATTAAGGTGACATTTAAAACTGATCATATTTAATTTTAACTAACTTTTCAGCCAGGCTGATAATAATTTTTGCTCATCCGATCCCATCAACATTATAAATATCAACATAATGGACAACATTTCATTTTTCGTAAGGTACCAAAATTCGAAAACCGTTTGGAGATTACATGCTAGAAAGCTTATTTTTCATTTTTTTTATTTTTTATATCCTTTAATTTTCGAGTTATTTTAAAAATACTGAAATATTGAAAAATAAGGATTAATAGGTGCCCTAATCTGTGCTAACCCTCTAATTTAAAAATACTAATGTCTGTTGGCAGAGTTGTTAGTTATTGAACTCAGGTGTTGCCTTCTATTAATTTTACCCATTGTTATTCCATTTGAAGCTAAATTAATAATTATTCTTTAAATATAATTATAAAAATACTTCTTTTATATAATGTTTTTTGGAAGTTTTGCTAGTTTCGAATGGGCTATCACAGGAAATATATTTACGAGTGAAACCGCGGACAAAAGCTAGTATTATTATATACATTATAAATAATGTTGTGGGCGATTTGAGTTCCGGCTACGGCAACACCTATTTGGAACACGGTATATTATACTCTTTGCATTTCTATAACGTATACTCTGTGGTTTGACTGACACTATCAGTCACTTTCTTTGGGTGACAGTTTATATTTCTTAATTTTAGTCCTAGCTAAGGTTTTTAGTTTATAAACTTTATAAGTCCTCAGAATTTATAAAAATTCATAATTAAATTAAAAATATAAAAACTCAACCAAAAATAAAATATAAAAATACGTGTAACTTATTTTTTAATATATTTTTAATTAAAGTAATAAAAATGGGTGATTAAAAAAATGAAATGTCCATTCCTGAATGTTTCATCAAAATCCGTCGAGCCGTGTTCCGGACAGACAAACATTCTAAAAACCGTAATTTACGCTTCAATATCGTGTATCTAAATAGTATATCTCATTTTACATGTGAATCGCACCGTTAGTTCATCAAGTGATCTCCAACAGATGGCGTCTTTTACAAAATACATGAATTAGTGTAATTTTAAAAGAAACATTAAATTCTGATTTTTTTGATTATTTTTCGTCATAAGAAGGGAAAATAATCTTCAAAATGGCGTATCAAACATTCATTTTGATGAAGTATTAAGGGAAATATGGCGTACCGACAAAAAACACCCTTGAGAAATCTAATACATAAAATTTCCGTGTCACAAGTTAGTTGCCATACTCCTCCGAAATGATTTTTATGAAATTTTATATTTATATTCGGTAGGGCCGACAATCGGTCGTAAACTATTTTTCACCCTCCTACCCCACCCCCCATTTATCGCGATTTTATTAGTTTTGTATGAACAAATTGACTAAGTTAGTGGTAGGGGTAGTGCAGGCAAGCCAACGTTTGGGCAGGACAACGTCTGCCGGGTCCGCTAGTAATATATAGAGATTAGACCAACATTGCAACGATTTTGGGATACAACTCAGTTTATTCCGTTTTTGTAAGATGGTCAACATCGGATGATGTTAACATAGATTCAATTAGCACCACAATAAATTAATTGGTAACAAAAATTGGTTAAAAATATGTAATAGTTTTAGCGTTGTGTTGTTCATTGTGTTATATTTTGTTTGCATGTTGTGTCTGTCCATAGGTAGTTGTGCACCCACAAAGTTCACAACTGCGACCCTATTCTTTATCTATGGTTTTTAAAACGTATCCACACTAATGTCGATGGCATGTCGTTCTACATTGAAAACACCTCGAAACCACATCCTAAACTTTCGTGTCAAACAGAAAACCAAACGGCATAGACATTTTGACAGAGCCTTAGTGAATGCCAAAACAAGCAATTGTCGACTCGATAACCACAATAAAACTATAGATAGAGAATAGGGCCGCTGTTGACAGACTTTTTTTTAAATAAATGGCCGATTATACTTTTTCTTGTTTTTTTCAGCGGTATGGGCGGCGATAAGTTGTCCCGGTTGTCAAGCCACGTATTAACACAACAGAACTATTACCCATTGTACGCCCCGCCCACTTCGCCTCCATTAGACGCGGCGCTCTGGGATGCACACGCCCATATGAATCAAACACCGCATGTATTGATTCTGCCGTCTAATTTCAGATATTTTGTTAAGGTACTTACTAATTAATTTTCTAGCATTGTCTTGTGGTGATAAATGGTACTGCATTGTATATCTATGCCGTAGATATTTTGGTTCACTGATTTGAGTTTTTAAAATATAGTTAGGATTCTACGTCATGTCATGGCGACCAACGCACGCGTTTCGTCGTGACATGGGGAATCCAGTTTAATTCCGTCCGCGCTGTGATAGTTGTGAATAGTCAGTGATTAATAGGGCATATCACTGTCTGTGGGAACATCTTAGCTACCGATTAATCGGCATATTGATACTGTGATATCTATAATACTTGACATTGGCGGAATCATCAAAACCCTGATGGAGCCATAATACAAAATTATAATTTGTACTAGGTAACCAATTGCAATAATTTTTATAAGTGAACATTTTGTTGACATAATTTATTGTTTACTTGTAAAAACAAACAAGACTTAATATTCTAACCTATATTATAAATTCAAAAGTGTGTTTGTTTGTCTTGTTCTTTCAAGTTGAAACGGAGCAACGTATCAACGTGATTTTTTGTACAGAGATAGTTGGAGGGCCGGAAAGTGATATAAGCTACTTTGTAGTATAAATCATTGGCTAAATGAAGAAGAAATCTTTCACTGGGTAACCTGGAGACGACAACCGTACCCGGGAGCTGTAAAATTATTAGATACTTATATACTTTGCTTTATTTTTCTCAGACGCATATTATATTACTGATTTATTTTCTTTGTTTTATTTCCACATAAAAGCTTTCAGGCGCCGACTGTGCCTAAAATAAACCTTATTCTCCGTTTCCGCCAATACATTCTTATTCTTAACTTTATTATTATATCAATTTTATTTATTTACAGAAAGTAAACGGTTGCGTTGTCGTCAACCCCGAACATCTAACCAAGGGTACAAGCGGAGGTACCTTTGCGAGACTACTTGTCAATGTGGACGATAACACCTCGGATGTGACTGATTGTGTAGCGGCGCAGATTATACGAATGTAAATACTTATGCCCATACACATACATTAGTACCTATTCCTGCCATGAGATTTGGACAAAAGGTGAGCAGTACAAAAATCTACTATGTATTTTAAAATTTTGTACTGAATGTCAAAGACCTCTTATGTACAGGGGTCGTACCACTAACTTTACATAAAAAACGATTTATCGATTCGATTCGATATCATTTATGTCACATTGCTTGCACATTACTAAATGGTAAAAGTTAGCTCTAAATTAGGCCTCAATTTAAGGTGGCTTGTCACGTTTGTTTAACATCTCTCGGTGGTAAAGTATCGAATATAAAAAATGCATTTATCTCTTATACGACTATTGTGAAACGTTATATGGTTGGTTTATTTGAGAATTTAGTTGCAGTTAACTGCAGCTATTTATGAATCAAGCCCTTAATTTTGGAGGCATTTTAGTGGATTGACTAATTGATGTATGTTTACTTATAAATCTCTTAGAGTTTAAGTAATTATTTTTTTCAAAGTTACAATTCTTATTGTAAGATGAAATAAAAATGTTTTATAAAAAACAATTTTTTATTGACAACAAAGTAAAGGTTCCTAAATATACTTAAAATATTTTTATTGTAGACAGTTAAAACCAATGCACCAAAACTTATCTATCAATAAAAGTAATTATAACCAATATCCCAATGAAAAGTATTTTAGATTCTCATTAATTTCTCAGTTCTTCAGCGCTCCCGAGACAATCACTCGGTTTGACTCAAAACACGCAGAAATGCTAGTCAAAATCGCGTGTTTGGTGCGATTTTTAAAGTGTTTTATAGACAAAAAATATTCCATCAAATGGGGCTCAACATGCAAATTGACGTTAAATTTTAATCAAACTGTTTTATCGTCTGAGAGTTGCTATAGATTTCTTTAATAAGCTACATAAACAGGATCGTCTATAGCGATTGATCCTCCAGGCGGTGATCTCAATGATAACTGTATACCCATGCGAGGTGAAGTACCAGTCACTTCACGAATCTTGGGCTCCTCTGCTAAGCGGTAACTGAAAAATTCCGTTTTTATAAATACTTTGTTGTACAAAAAGTGATCCTGCATCGTTAGTTTGAAGTCTTTTTACCAACTTATCTTTTTTAAGCGATATAAAATAGTTGAATGAAAGATGTTACATATTTTGTCCATACATTGATAGGTCAGAAAGCTGTTGAAATAGTGCGTCGGTGGTCGAGTGGTTAAGATGTCTTGTATTAACTAGGCAGACCACATGTTCGATCCCGAATCCGGGCCATGTACCAATGGATTTTTATAAATAAAAACCTTATGTACATAATCCGAAAAACCACACGGGCTTTTCCATCTAAATATACATCAACAGAACTGACCACTCGTTAGGTATAGACTCACAAATACCATTGGCTAAAAGATGGAGACTTGGTCTTCCGCTGGGTACCCTGGGACCGTAACACGGTTTCGGGAGCTGTAGAGCAAGAGCAACCCGTGAAAAAAAAAAGCTGTCGAGATTAAAATTAAGTTTTTACCTTCTCAGTGTTATCAATGGTTCAGAATTGGAGTCTTTAATTCCTGTTTCAGGATCTATTGTAGTTAAAATACATCTGAAAAATAACAAGCAGTTTTAAATTTCTACCAATACGCAAAGAAGTATTTTCTATATCCTAACGGGAGTTTAGTCAAACAACACACGCAGCACGCTCGGCTCGTAGCTGACGTATAGAATAAAATAAAAAAAAACGGTCTTTGTCAAAAATGTATATGTGAGTTTCACTCAACTCTCGTGCTGCATTACCTATAGGTACCTACTCTCGCTTTAAACAAACGGGGGGCGGAAATTTAGTTATAATTATCTTATAAATCACTTTGTATCCATACCTGGTACAAGGTTTAACGTTTTTGAAAACCGTATCACCAATTTTAATGAATTTCCAGTTATCTTCATCTAGCGGTTTAGCTCCGGCCACTACGAAGTTCGGTCTGAAGTAATTATGGTTCACGGGGCTCTTGAGGCGAGTATTTAAATCTTCAATAGAGGACTCGTTTATTAAATTGAATGAGGTCTCGTCGGGTAGGGCTCCCTGAAAAATATTGAAAGGCAATGACTGAAGGGACTGTTAGGTATACTTATTAAAATATTGTTCATATCGAAGATTCAAATGCACATTGAAGTGTCACACACAGGATCCACTCAGGCCATTGAGGGATAACAGTGCCTACACATTAAACATCTTGCTGTGCGTCCGAGCCCGAGCCATAGTTAGTAATTCCTATATATTATACTAGCATATCGCCCCCGGCTTCGCCCGTGGATATTTACGAACAAAATAAAATATACCCTTAAAGTAGCTAGATTTCGAGATTTTTTGACAAAAATTTTTTTAACTTTCGTAAAAAATATTTTTTTTTTAATAAAAAGTATCCTATGTTACTTCTAATACCTCCAAGAATATATGTGCAAAATTTCATGATGATCGGTTAAGTAGTTTTTGCGTGAAAGCGTAACAAACAAACTTACATTCGCATTTATATTAATAGGGATAGTCTGTGGCCCGAGCATACACAGAGTAAGCAATAGTCATAATGCTGGATAGCGCGCATAGACAAATATCTATCTCTCTACTCTGTGGTTACTCCGTGTACGGTCGGACGCACGCACAACACGATTACCAACTATCGAAAAGTGGGTACTTTTGAATAGAAACATGCCCCTCGGCTGTCCTATAATGTAAACACTACATTTAGACACATATTACCTAATAGTTTAGGCTTAGCTTTGCAACAACCGGTATATATAGACAAAATATTTAAAATACCTAGGTACAAGACTTACCGTATCATTTTTAGTAAACTTGAAAACGGCCGGGTAATTGTTGGTTCTAGATCTTAGTGGGCGACAATCTCTCGACGCGTAGTGTACCAAACGTAAACCTGGTACAGACAATATTCTGAAAACAATTAATATGTAAAAAATAAAATTATAAGGGTTTGACTTGAAGGGATTGTTTTTGAATGTACCTAGTTTGTATCTGTCTGGATACTAAAACGGAATCCCTTCTAACTTGTATACATGGTGCCATGGTGGCAATTCGAAGCATCATCACTACATATTATAAAACAAAGCCCCGCCACATCTGTGACCTTTTCACGCAAAAATTACTGAACCGATTTTGTTGCGGTTGGCACTATTTGATACGTTGATTCATCGGGAAGCATAGACCTATCATATGCAGGAGCTGAGCAAACTCAGTATAAGTGAATCAAGTTAGGGAAAAAATTTGCCCCAGCGAGTTTTCATGGCATAAGCTGTCTAATCCGTCAGATATATAACAAAATGATGTAGAAACGAATTGTGTAAAATAAAATTATATAAATACAATATTAAAATTGTTGTAGGTATACCCATATTGTACCTACCCGTGCGAAGCCGGTCGCTAGTCAGTTGCAAAAGCCACATTTTTACATTCGGTCAAATTGACCTCAGAATTATCTGATATATCTTGTTATCGTTAAATATTATTATCTATGAATATAAAAAACATAAGATACATAATCATAAACGGCTCCTCGAACATTACTTTTATGGAATAAATAAATACAATACATGTGTCACAAAACTGTATAAAATTGCGGGAAAATATTGTTATTGTGTAGATTGTTGTTGTATATTAATGATGTGCCGGATCGTTAAAAATGTACATCCGCGGATACGGATACGGATCTTAACTTTCTTAGAGTACCTACGCGGCGGTAAATATTGCATATTATATTACCTTTGAGTTATGTACTATTGGTATGGTACTCACTACGATAAATGTTTGCAATATAAAGGTGCCAAATACGATTTTAAGAAATAAAAAATAATCTGAATGGAATTTAACAGTTTTTCATTGTTACCTAATCACCTATATATATAAAATTTCATCTATGAATTGAAAATTAATAAGGTAAAAGATCCGCCAAAAACTAACGGATACGGATCTTTCATCTCCCTCTTCTTCTATCTTCTTCCATCACTATTGTATATATCTAATTAATGTTTGCACACCTGCTTGCAGGTTGAATACATGTTTTTTTCCATTTTCATTTAAGAGCCTTTAAGAGTAAATTTGATAATTGAGACGGCTTTTCTCAATTTCGCTTTCATCATGAAGTTTCAAACTTCTAATATCTGAAATCACTTGCCGATCTCACAATAAAAAAATACTTGTAGGCCATTATTCATAAACGTATTTTAGCGACGTTTTTGTTAAAATGTGTTTTATTTCTTTCTATTATTAGTAAAGACAGGTTTGTTAGAGAGTGACAAAACATATTTTAACTAAAACGCTTCTAAAATGTGTTTATGAACATGGCCAGTAGACTATAAATATCACAATCATATTAAAAAAAGTAAAAATTATAGCCCATAAAATTGTTATTTTCTCTATAAATCTCACTTAATTTTAAATGATAATTATTTGTTCTATTACAACATCTTAATTAGTTTTTTTGCAATATTTTTTAAATATTTTTAAAAAGTGCTATTAAAATCAGCGCGCGATGTGTTTTATTTTGAAATTGAACCTTTATCATACTGGGGACCAAAATTGGTTAGTCCAGTCCGACTATAATGACAGAAAATACATTATTTACGCACACAAACACATGCAATCCATGCAGGTGGACCTTTGAGTATTTAAATACTCAAAGAGGTGGACATAAAAAAAACTCACAAACTGTAGTCGTTAACCCTCTTAATTTGATTTATAAAATTACTTTAACTATAGGTATATACTTATATGATATGAGGAACAAGGTTAAACGGCAGTGATTTAAAGCGTACCTAACCTACCAATTGGACTGACATTTCCAATATAGGGGCCCAATGTAGGTATCCATATCCTATTATTGGAGACTTAACTAGTAGGTAGGTATGTAAATATATATCTATAATAATTTATATTATAAGTCCACCGCTCATTCGTTAATTCGAGTGTTATTGAAACTATTGAAAGTGAAAATATAGGCAAATGTAATTTATGTAAAGCCCCCCTTTACGAATTAATCGACTTAATTATGTATATTACACGGAACCTTGTTAATTATTTTATTGTAAGTAAATAACTTTTGCAAAAACAACAGAGGAGACATTAAATTGAGGACAAGTTAACTTATCGCGTATTTCAACACAAATAAGTTGATAAAATTGTTGATATCTCTCTACAGTTAAAAATATATTAGGTAGGTAGGTACATATCGTAACCATGTTATCTATACTAATAATAAAGCTGAAGAGTTTGTTTGGACGCACTAATCTCTGGAACCCAGTCGAATTTGAAAAAAAAATGTTTGTATTTGACAACCCAATTATTGAGGAGCTACCTACCCTAAACGGTGAAATGGGGTGTAAACGTTGTATTCCTAATACAACGAGTACGAAGTCGCGGGTAACTGCTAGTATACGATAATTGGTAGAGACAGCGACAATTTAATGTTAGGTATTGAACCTACCTAAAGCCAGCTCTAGACGTACAGTTTTAACTGATAGTTTTAACTGTACAGTTGAACTGCCAGTTATAACTGACATCCCTTGTGCCTACAGACGTTCAGTTTCATCATCAGTCGGCAGCAACTTTCGAACAGATTCACACTTATTTAAAGTCGTAAAAAATATACATGTCTTCGTCAGATGATGCCGTAGCTGTTATTGGATTACTGTGTGTTTTGCAAAATAGAAGATTAAGAAAGAAAAGACTCTGGTGTAAACGTTGGTTATTACAACGCAAACAGTATTCGCATACTAATTTGTTGAGAGAGCTCAGATTTACTCCAACTGACTATCAAAATTATTTTTATTTAATCAGGTTTTATTTTCCATAAGCATGGCTCCGAACGATATATTTCTATGAATTCTTCTAAGAATTCACGTTGATTTGGCATTTTTACTCTCACGACGAACAACAGAGACACTCGGCAAAAAACACGTGTTGACTCTTCAGAAGTTAGAACTGAACTGACAACTGCACAGTTTTTTGCTACAGACGTTCAGTTTTAACTGCAAAATCCGAACTGTACAGTTTTATCAAATGAAATTCGATTAGATTGTCAGTTTAACTGTACAGTTGTCAGTTTTTGCTACATACGCAACGATTGAACTGCGCAGTTCAACTGTACAGTTAAAACTGTACGTGTAGAGCGGGCTTTAAGGTTTGGTTTTGAGACCCTTTTTCAGATTTTTCCCTTTTCCAGACTAAGTAATTCGCTTTGGGATGTTCCGGGCTAAAAATAATCGACTTCTACTTCTAAGTGTAGCTAAGTAGAAGAGGTACTTACCTATTTTATAAAGAGGGAATGTTTGTTGGAAGTATAACCTACTGAACCGATTTGAAAAATTTGCTACTGTTATATGAAGCTACATTATTTTATATGAAGATATTTTAGTAGCTATATTTTATTAAAATAAAGTTAGGATATTTAGCAGTATTTGTTATTAAACCGCAGGATTTACTTTAGCATTTCATCCACATTCGGGTCGAAAGTTAGTTATGTTATAAATGATTAACTTACTTAGAAAACCATTCTCCCACTTCAGATCCACAATCATAGACTGGTACTGATGTTCCCCACACCGTAGCCTCGGTAGTTTTATTCGAAGATAACAACTGAAATAAGTAGGTACTTATATGGTAAATCAGGCTGTTTGCACATGTTATGAAGTTAGTCTGAAGAAATTATAACAATTAGGTATAACATAATTGTTTAAATCAACTGGATAATTGACAGTTAGAATTAGAAAATAACTACCTAAAAATAACTACCTAAAATACTACCTACTACCTACCTAAAATAACTACCTAAGGAAATATAATCCAGGTCCAAGCAAATCTTTAGCAAAAATACGTCTGCCTGCATTTGCTTTAAACTTTGCGGCGTGGTTACAATGTCCACATATAGAGTTACAATCTTACTAATTAAGTACGCCACACATTGGTCCGGCATCGCACCGAAAATTTCCCATTCCGGCCGCCGGATGATCTAGGCGGACCGTTCGTTACAAGAATTGGACAAGTCTGTGGTCGGTTTCGGTGGACCGTACGGGGATTTGACGAATGTGTGGCCACCTTTAGAATGATAAGGTTTAAAAAGGTGTTTACAAACCTTAGCAATATTAACACTTATTGGATCCATATCACTATGAGTCAATGTTAGGACAGAACCTTTGAAGGAAGAGTGAACAAGAAGCATGTCGGGATAAACCCGCGCAGTGATAAAATTATTCTTCCCATCTATCACCATTAGTACCCTGTAAAACAATTCTATAATTAAAATTGATTTAAGGTTTTTATTAACATAGTTATCATCTAATCTTAAATTTAAAAAAAAATAAAATCGACAACCAATATTCTACTTATTGTTAGACATTAATAGATAATAGATATACCACTATTGTCTCTTACATAGGAAACACATCTAATGTAGGTATATTAAGGGTCCTATACTGGGAATTTGTATGGAGATATTACTATTCCCAATTTCTCTGTAAATACTCCACCTGTGTCACTGTAATTTAGCATATAGTTACTTATTCAATATATCTAAGTGAAATAGTCGTTATTTTTTCAATTATTTTATTTAATAGGAAATATGGGTGGTAGAATAAAGGATTATTCTGCCCCTTCTGTCTCTTTCATAATCTATCACAAAACTCTAAATTTTTTTTAAAGCGCTCTAATACCATTATTCTTCAATTATATATATCGCTTTTTTTTGTAGCTTATTGAAAATTAAAAAAAAAAAAATTTTATGATTTATTAATTTGGAAAAAATAATAAAATAATTATTATTTTAAATTTTCAATAAGCTACCAAAAATTTCGACATATATAATGGAAGGGTAATAATATAACAGCGCTTTTAAAAAAAATTAGAGTTTTGTGATAGATTATGAAAGAGACAGCAGGGGCAAAGTTAAACTACCCATATTTCCTATTCAATAAAACCCATTGAAAAAATAAGAGCTATTTCACTTAGATATATTCAATAAGTAACTATATGCTAAATTACAGTGACACAGGTGGATTATTTACAGAGAAATTGGGAATAGTTTATCCCAGAAAAATTCCCAATATAGGACCCTTAAGTGCAGCAACATGCTTGCTACTTGTTCTGTTCAATATGGAGAATTGCCAAAAAGTGGACACTGTTACCTGATGTGTCTGGCCACACCGCAATGTTTATTTTCCAACAACGTAATACTGCAGCCGCAGCCTGTTGACACTATTCCAAACACTCACAGTTCACTTAATTTTTTGTTAGTTTAGTATTTCGTATAATTTGTTATTTAGTCTTATAAGTACCTAATTAGCTGATTGCTCGCTACTGTACTTATGTGTACTATGACTAAGTTGTATCGTTAGAAAAATATTGATAAGTAGGCAGGTACACGACGTTACGAAGTTATTGGATAAATAAAAAACGGGAACTGTTTAACAAAATCATTAGCCACGACGGTTTTCTTTCCGCACAGACAACATCTATTCTATAATACAAATTTATCGACTAGATGTTTTAACGATTTCGCGGAGAATCCCAGAAATCATATTTGAATAAGTAGACATTATACCTACTAGGCATGCTATTATCTAAATTATAAGCATATCTACATTCTGTACCGGACGCTGGAGGTCAAAGTCACGGATGGGCTCAACGATATACCTTTAAATAATTTAACCTTGTAATAAAAAAAGAACCATATATTATATCGGCGTCAAATAGCCTGATTTTGAGTTTGACCGAATGAGGTAAAAGTGTAAAAGGTGATAAAGATCGGGTATCGGGTGCAATATCGGAAGTGACCATAATATTTTTAGGTAGGGTGGTATCTCGTGTAGATTAGGAACATATATAGATTTGCAAGTCATTCATATATTGTACCTATCATATAATATTATGAAGTGTTAATATAACCTTGTAATGCGATTAAACAATATTATCAACTATTACCTCAGAACATATAATAAAAGGCAACTCAAAAAGAACGTGGATCGAATTCGAATTTCATCGCGGATATAATACGATAAACCACAGCTTTTCCATCTCAATTTATACCTCAACACATTTTACAACTATACCTCAACGAGCTGGCCACTCTTTACGCATAACCTCACAAGTAGGCCACACATTGGTCCGGCATCGCACCGAAAATTTCCCATTCCGGCCGCCGGATGATCTAGGCGGACCGTTCGTTACAAGAATTGGACGAGTCTGTGGTCGGTTTCGGTGGATCGCACGGCGACGCGCCGGGGATTGGACGAATGAGATAGCTAGGTTGCAACTTGCAACCCAATGGAAATCCATATGAAGTCATAATGACACAGGCGTCCTGCTAATATTGTGTGCCCTATGCTGTAGGTACCTATTATATTATATAATATAAGATTGTAATATTTGTATGCCATAAACCATACCTACCATAAAATTGTGGTGTAGGTAGGTACAAATAAATTAATTTGAATTTGAATTTTTCTTATTGTTCTGATACCCACCTATCTCTCAACCAATAATCTCTGAGACCCATTAGCGTGCACTCAGCTTGCTCCAGAATGATCGGCGCACAAGATTTGATCGGGTATGTGTAAAGATGCTGAAGCGTGCCAACTTGCACCCAATTTTGTGGTAACTTTTTCTTGTTCTGGAAGGCGTGATAAGCGCAGTAAGCGCCTCCTATCAACCCTGCAGCAGCTACCAAACCCGGAAAGTATGTAGCTGTGAAAAAAAAAACTCTAATTGTATGTCTTTTGATTATGCCGTAAGGCTAGTTGAATTTTGAAAAAGAAAAGAAAAAGAAATTTGGATGAAACGTACACGTACACGCGTAAAAAGTTCTTTGGCCTATTATAAGTAATTAAGAATTAAATAGGTATACTAAATTATCTGTTTAGTATAATTAAATATGAATTTATTGTTAATGGGAGCTCCGCTTCATCTGTATTAAAAAAAATAACACCGCGTACTTTCTAACCTGCCTTAGGGCGCGTACACGTAGAAAGCTGGCGACCAGCGCCGATCTACCAGCGTATGTATACCGGTACCGGTCAATGCAGGTCACGCGCAGGTAGTCGGCGCATGCAGTCTCTATACTTTGCCGAACCAGCACCGATAAGTTGCAACCCTCCGATCAGCGCTAGTGGTGGCTGGTAGGCCGTTATTTGTTGCTTTTTGCAAGGGAACTAGACAGCCAGCCCCTGCTTGTACCCGCTTGCTTTATTTATGTTATGTTATCTCAGCGGACTACCGATATGCGCTGGTAGATCAGCGCTGGTAGCCTGCGTTCTAGTAATTATTATTTAATCTATGGTTCTACATGTACGTTTCACTTCAATAATATGCATGTCTACGAATGATAATGTATATGTGGAAAAGTCTCAGGACAGAAACTATTTTTTTTTTATATTTGGAACATCAGATCCTATTATTTTTCCTTTTATTTCTCTTTATTATTTTTTTATACTAACAAAGGTAATTAGTTACATGTCTTATCTCCTCGTAATGTTTGTTTTTCCTTTACCAAATACTCGCTGTTTATATCTGTGTTATGTAAATGATAAACGGACCAAGCAAGTCGTAAAACATATTGGTGTTAAAAATTCGTCCGTTTTCTAACTGATATTATACCTACTTACCTATTAGGGGGTTGTTGTAGATTCGTCACAAAGTAAATTCGTCACAGAAAAAACTATGTGTAAATTCGCCACAGTTCTATTTTTACGAAGTAAATTCCTCATATATTAATTTTGATTATTGTAAGTTCGTCACATTCATTTTTTTCGCACAGACAGCAAAAACATCAAACAATAAGAAATAATAAAAACGTTATTTATTTTTCTTAATCACATAAATTTCAATAATAACATAAATGGCTGTCAAATGGCTGATTTGCGTACAACATTACAATTATAAGAAAAATAATTGAAAGATAATTAAATCACAGTTTTTAAATTTAACCTTACATCTACACAAAAATAACAGTTTTCAAGTGGCTGATTTGCCCACAACAATTTTCAAAATTCAAATTTAACCTTATATCTACATCAAAATCACAGTTTTCAAGTGTCTAATTTGCCTAGAACTTATATTAAAAAAATACCTATATACCTTTGATTATATACACTCTAGATAGAACGTTAAAACCTCAGTTCATACAGGAAAAGAAAAAAAATTGATCGAAAAATTTTGTATGAAGGGGGGGCGACAATGTACGACTGGTGGTATTACGTCTCTGCCTACCCCTGGTATTACAGGCGTGAGGGAATTTATTTTTTTTACTTACAATATAGGTAAATTAATTTGACGTTCATTTGGGAATTTTAATTTCAAAAGCTTGCAACATCGTACAAAGTGGCTGATTTTAAGACTTAAATATTATTTTTTAGTACACGTGTTATTTTTGAGAAATATAATATTATATGACTTACTTACCGATGGTAGATGATTGAAGTAGTTGTTTTCAAAAGTCCTCTATAATTTCGGCACACGTTTATAACGCAAGACGCCATTTTGAGGCACAAAATTTTAACACTTAGCACAACTGTCAGACACGATGACTCAATCGGTACTGAGCGGTGGTAAAGTTCAAGTCAGGTAACAGTTACATTACATTTTTTTCGACGCGGTTGCCCCGCTCTTGCTCTATCTAGAGTGTATATAATCAAAGCTATATACCTACTAACTACTTATTGTAATAGTTGGTTGTTATGTTACAAGTTTCTAAAATGTTGCATAACAGAAAGTTTTTTAAGAACTTCAGCCAGGGACATGTTATCGTAATTGTCCAAAATAGTTTTCAATTCTTCGTCATATGCAATAAATAGATCGACGTGTTCTCAAATTTAAGGGTACCTATATGAAATTTCAAATTCTTTAATTTCCAATCAGCCTCCTTTTTTTTAGAGTATCAAGAAACTGAAGCATTTTGGGTTTTTTTTACCCATCTTATTGTTCAAACGTTTATGCCATGCTTCTGAAAGATTTATTGTCCTATGACGAGCCCTATGTACATTCCACATAAACTGTATACTAGTGTTTTCTAACCACTGGGCTACAAAATGTCGTTGAATTTTGTGACTGCTTCGTTCTGTGGAGCATCTTCCATGATGTGCAATCAAGCGTCTTCAATGTCCTGTTTCTTTATATGGGCCAATGCAGCAGACGTATCTTATTATACTTGTGTTGTACCTGTACTTTCATAATTTTGGCAATAATTATCTCTTTCATTTCGAGCGCTAAAAACCAATAAGTTTGCTTGCTATCGCTATACTTTATGCAAAAATGATGTAAAATGAGGATTTATGACGAATTAACAATAACCTTTACCTACCTGTGAGGTATTTACACATATTTTTATTGCATGTGACGAATTTACTTTCAATGTATGGAGTGTACAAAAATGTGACCAATTTACTTTGTGACGAATCTACAACAACCCCTATTAGGTATCTACCGTATCTACGCTAAATTCTCAAAATGCTCAAATGGCAGAATTTTAGAGCTTAATTTAAAGAATAATAAAGTACGGTATATACCGCACATCTTCAAGGCCTTTAGGTATACCTTACGGTGTGGCCAGGTCACAGTACACAGTTCACTTTTTCTCTGTTATCCATATAATTGGAAAACTCTAGGGTCCGTGGGGTTCAAATGCCAAAAAGTTTATTAAAGATATATCTCCTCGACTCGACTGATAATCTCTTGGTGACAAGAGCTGGCTCCTTCCTCGCTCAACGAATCAGCATCGCGATTCAGCGGGGAAATGCAGCCAGTATTCTTGCCACTATTCCACGCGGACCTGGTTTATTTAGTTATTTTTAATGTTTAGAAGAATTTTCTATACATTGCAAATATTTTTTATATAGGTACCTATATATAAAAAATATTTGCAATTAAAAAAATAATTGGACCGTGAGGTCAAAAACGACGGGTCCGCACCAATGCTGTCGCGGTTCAAGTATGCTGGTAATCCCTTAGAAGATATGTACTGTAAAAGTTATAGTTCTATATACCTATTGAATTATGTGTTACTAAAATAATGCGGTCGAAGCAGTAGACAACATCCACAGCACAGATCAGAAGTAAGTATTAGGTATAAAATTATGAAATGATTGTAAGTAAAACATGCATGAATTGAGAAAAAACCGGCTAAGTGCGTTCCGGGCATGCGAACCGTATGTAGGTATATAATATAATAGGGTACCATAGTCTCCGTATTTTTTTATTTCAAAAAGTTTATTTGTCTCGGTGCCCGTTTAATTTTCATTGGAAAGTTTTTTTTCAGATTTAGTAAGTAACTTTATTTAAAAAGTTATGGGGGGGGGGTGTCACTTTGCACACCACTTTGAGGCTTAAGCTTAATAATATATCTCGCTAAGATAATGGGCTAAGCTAGGATTATTTTGCCCCGTTTTCTCCTTCGTATTCATAATAGAGAGATAGATACTTGTAGCTCATACATTTTTTAAGCGCTGTTTATACCATTACTCTTCAATTGAACACCTTGCGTTTTTTGGTAGCTTAATGAAATATCAAAATAAATTACTTTATGTTTTTTACCAATTACGTAAATCAAGAGTGTATATAATCAAAGAAATCAAGTTACAACCAAAAATTCAGGAGTTCCAAGTTTAAATAGAAGCTAACATCTTTAATAATACTTGTATAAAAATGGTTAGAGAAACCTCATGAAGGTGAATGATAATATTATATAATATAATCACCGAGCTTTGAAATATGTGTGTATTTACAAGTTCGGTGAATACGGTGAATATAATCAATGGGTTGTAGTAAATTTTTTTTTCACCTTAACTTTATACATAAAGACGTAAGTACCTACATAAAAAAATATGCCTCTTACCACAAAACCATGTTTAACAAGTGTTTAGTTTAAACATAGTTCTGTCTCCGTCTATAATATTAAATGACAGATTTGTAAGAAAGTGACAAAACATAGTTTAGCTCAATCTATGGTTTAGCTAAACACCATTTATTCCGTTAAAATTGATAGGTATCTCTAATTTGGTTCAAAACTGTAAATACTAGAATTTTTTGAAAAACTCATACGGACGGACACGATCTTAGGTTCCATTTTACTACGGGACCCTAAATATCATGAAATGTAGGATATAAAAAATAAAGATTCCGACGAATTGTAAACCTCCTCCTTCTGTTTTGAAGTTCGGTTAAAAAGTAGTTGAATTCACTTACGATTAGAAGACATCATGAATATTTAATATCAAACACAAACGAGATTTTTATATAACTTCCAAAGATTATTTAATTTTAAACGGTCTCTATTGTTTATATCACCCAACTTATTTTATTATCTCACTTTTGTTGTGTTATATAGTACATCCGACTGTGTACTGTATTTATTTTGTAGTACTTATACTTATATTTTATTGTGGGTGTCTGTCTACACTACAGCAACACTGCCACGTGCTAAGCTAACTAAACGTTTACATAGCATAGTGTGTATATACAATATAGATAAAGTAGTAGACAGATAAAACATTTTGCGTTGTAAAACGTCTTATGTACCTACATTATTTTGCCATACGATTATAAAGTAGGTCATCATATCCTACAGACATAGATTTCCTATCTACAGGACTTATCTATTCGGTACGGTAACGTTGAATTATTATCAAAAATTTCAAATAAGTACCCTCATTTATTTTAGGGTACCTACCGTATCACTTTCGCCTTTCTCTTTTCTTAATTTTGTTTTGGTTGGGTACCTACATACTTGGGTGGGTACATAGTACATTCTTAATACATTCTATTTCGAAGGAAGGCAAAGGGGCTAGCCCATACAGCCAAATGTTTCTTCTTTATCAATGTCTGATAGAGCGAGACAAAATTCTTTTGTCTAGCTAGTTCTCCGCGACGGTTTAGCTTGGTTTAGCCCGTAATGGAGCACCTCTAAAAAGAAATAAATGTTTCTGAATCTAAAAACCATAGCATATTCAATAAAAAAAAACTGTCAGTCAACGTGTACGGTGTAACGTGCGGTTATTGTAATTTGTAATATCTTCTCAATTTTCTCCTACAAAGATAGTATTTTCTTGTGAAATATAAATTACTGAGTGAGATGCTTTCCTAACTTAAAGTGACTTAAAGATTGCATTAAAGTTTCGCATAGTTTTATAGCAATCATGGTTCTACTTGAAAACGACGAGGTAAATTACTATCTACAGAAACAAGATTTCTTGATTTAGTCTTTCTAATGTTTATTTGAGGTTTAGTTAATAAAACAAATGTTTTCGTTGCAGTTTTTGTCTGAATTAACAAAGCTGTTCCAAAAAGCGCGAAGTGATGGCTCAGTTACTATGACTATGAAAAGATGTGAGTACTTCAACCTTCTTAAATCATTTGACTATCCCAACCTTTTTAAGATCAGAACCTACTATGGCGCTTACAAAAACTGATGTATTTGCATGTATTATAGTACTTCAAAGTAAGGGCGTTTTTCCACGATGTACGACACGATACGTTTTATAGTTGCAAAACAAAACAAACGGCACACGGCCTGTCGTTCGTTCGTTTTTACACTACCGACGATTCCAGCAACGACACCGCAGTGTACACGAGAGAGTTTTTTGTAGTGTCGTGTCGTGCATAGTAGAAAAACGGCCATAGATTCAGCACTGTCGCTATATCGTCACCGCAAATAAACGGAGCGATTTAGAGGCAGCGACAACAAAGCCAAATTGTCGTTTGCAAAACGTGTGTCGTGCTATGCGGTGTCGTTCTGTGAGAAAATGTCAAAATTAAATGTATGGCGCTCTGAATCGTCACTGCATAAAATCGTGTCGTGTCGTGCGTCGTGGGAAAACGGCCCAAAGGTAAAAAATAGTTCTCAAGATACCTACTAAAACATTTTTCTAATAATACTTATATTTCTTTTCAGATGATGGTCGAACAAAACCTAATCGAAGAGATGGGAAACCCGTGGTTGAGAATCCAGAATACAAATGTTTAATCCGAGCCCAATCACGGAGTAAAAAAATTTCTACTGTAATAGAGAATAAAGAAGTTGAAAGGTTTAGCACTGCTTATTCAAATCTGTTAAAAAGCAGTCTAAATGGACTTAAACGTTTGAAGAAACCCAAGAACAAATCAAAGGCTACTCAGTAGTCATGCAGTGTGAGTGAGTCAATGAACTTTTATGTCAGGTGTGAAATCTAAGTATAAATGTAAAATTGCCATGGCTGTTAAGATAAGCTCCATTGAAGTGTGCTCATCTCTCAGAGAATGAGATTGATGAGTTGGTACTTGGTCTACTGCTAGGTGTAGGTGCCTTGTATCATTGACTAAGGGGGTTCACAATTTTTTTTACAAGCTAAGTTGAACTTATTTAATAAAAACAAATATGTGTTTATAATATTATATACATATACTTTATTGTGTTGTTTATTATTTATCTCATTTATTTAAAAATAGAAAGAATTGATTAATTTCATGTTGAAGATAATATATTAGAATCAGCTGTATGGGCTGCACCTATCAACTAATGGGATGTTTCTTTTCTAGACCACAATAACTTCAGAAGAAATTTTAGGTTTAATAAATAATAAAATTAAATAAACTTTTTAGAATGACTAGCCTGGTCCCGTAGTACCTACCAAGTCCCAGAAATACCCACTGGAATTGTGCAGTATTAATCAGAAAAGCCAATATATAATTTAGGCAAAAATATGTATGAAATAATAGCTAACTGTAAATAATGGTTGGTGTATGTCAGTTGCAGTATGCAGCTAGTGTTACTCTATATGAAATCATCTTAGATCATAAGTCCATTTTTTTTTAAATTTGGTGATACACCAAAGCAGGAAAGGCAGATAGGTGAAATATTCAAGAACAGGAAAGTTGTTAAAAAAACTGAAATATAGGTGAGTGTCCCACAATTAAAATTGAATAAAGGCTAAAATTAAATACAAAATACATATTAATAATTTTATTATGCAAAAATAATACAATGTCATAAAATATTTCTAATACAGTCAACAGTTATATCACAAGTCATGAGAATCTATATCACACTGAGACCTCCTCAGTCTAAGAACACAACATGCTATAATATACACATTTATAAACTAGATTGCAATTAGCTTACTAGTGGTACAAGTGGCAACTGATATAATTATTATTACCACTTAATATGATTATAAATCTTACTAATGGGTTAATATTGCATGTTTAAGATTGTCACAATGAAGCTAAAAAGTTGTTTTAAAAGTGCCTAGAACAAAATTTGGTATGTGACATCATGCTTGATAAACTTATTATGACATGTAATTATAATCATGTTAAAGCTGCTTTCATATAAAAATAGTATTATAGATAATGCAAATATTTTTAACACTTTATAAACAAAACATAGATTAATATTTGTTACTTTGTAAATACAACATCAGTTCATAATATTATAATAACATTAGATATAAACATTTGTTTTACATATTTTGATTTGTCACATTTTAAAATACATAATTTGATAAAATACATAGTTTGATAATACATAATAAAACATAATTATGTGCGCGACGTGATATTTAAATTATGCATACGAGAAAATAAACACTGGATAACAATTTACAATTTTATTGTAATATAATGTAAATAGTGGAAGATTTAGAAACATATCATGTAGTTAGGGTTGCCATCCGTCCATTTGTCCCAGTTTGAAGGGCGTCCGGGTAGGGTTTTGTAAATAGTCCGGATTTTAAAGTAGACAAAATAAATAAAATTAAACCATATTAAAAACAATTTCGAAAATCTGACTAAAACCCCCGCGATCGATTTCAACTTCTTTGCTAAAACCAAATAACTTGCCGATTGTTTTAAAAACTTTCAATTTTCATAGCGTGTCATTAAAATCTAAAAAAAATTACAAATTTTAACAATTTAAAGCTATTTTAATTATTGTTAATAAAAATTCAGACCAAAAAGTTCGGGTTTGATACCCAAAAATCTGGAGTTTTCAAACTTCTTGTCCTGACGTACTGATTTTACAGTTGGCAACCCTACATGTAGTTGTAATTATTATAGACACCAATCTAGGGCTCCCAAGGTCACTTGCACAGTACATTGTATACTTTTAAGCATTACTTCAATTAAAAGATGATTTAATTTGATACCATAATAAATGGTGCAACTCAGCCTAAGATGCACTTTGCTATAAAATTGATTAAATATTGAGCAACTTTGGCACCTATTAGGTATTTTTAGTTGTCAATCTTTTCAAACAAGCACTTCGTATTTGCTCGTTGCCCAGTCTCTCAGCCTCGTGGAGGATCTTCCTGAGATCGTTGATGCGTTCGTGACGTACGGCGAGAATATATGCAGAAGGTAGAATGCGGCATTCTAAGTAACAGGATATCTGAAAATTTATTAAATATTAAATTATTTTGCTGACCTATGATAGTCCATTGTCCAAAAATTGTCCATTAAAAACTGTTAATTCTATAAGAGCTGGAATATAGAGCCTGGGCCAGATGCGCTAGGCTTTTATTTTAGAACTATCCTTTAGCAAGGTTCTTTGATTGTAGTTCGCTTGACCGAACGTATTAGCGAGCTAATCTCCAAATCATGTCAGTAATCAGAATATTATTTTCCATAACTGGCAATAGAAGTACGCAGACTTATCTAGCGCGGACTTTACGTTTCGTTTGTGAAATAGGGGCAACATCATCGTAGTTTATACTACACGCTACGATGTGGGTCTGGCCTAGGGAGTTTTGTGGAGGCACATTTTGATGAAACTTGAGAGGATAAATAGCTTTCGTCGTGGATTAAAACGCAGGCTATTTTTTATCCCGGAAAACAGGACAGTATTTAACTAAATATAGCAATGTCATAATAGCTTTTTCAGGCTTTTTCTTTTACGGGCTTTTGCAGGTTAATAGTAAAATAATGTCACCTTAACACTGATACTATGTATGTCCTCTATGAGTATCTCGGCCTGTTCGTCGTGCAGCTGCCCGCGAGACTCACACTTCGAGACCACGGCCTTTACTCCGTTCTCGAGAATTTGATCACTCATTAAACTGTAATTACAGAATATAATAATTAATACTGAACAAGGAGATGTTTCATTTTGGGGCTATCACATGTACGGTACTTTCAGAAAAATAAAGTGGAATAGGTAAATGTATAATAATAAAAGGAATAATAGAGTAGAATCACTCAAGATAAACTCAATCTTATCTTGATTTAGGGAAGAGAGAAAATCTCTGGTATCTTGTACCTATTACTTTGACATCGTTTCACAACTTACGGGTCGCGTTTAGAGGAGTAGCCTAATTGGTAGAGCGTTGGACTTGAAACCGAGGGTCCAAGGTTCAAGTATCTCTAGTGCCAAAAATTCTAAGAACAAATTTTCTTTTTTATCTGGGCACATCATATATCAAATATCAAACCTGGCGGCAGTTTCCTTAGAGTCCCGAACACACTTGGCGAGCGTCTTCACTTCCAGGAACCTGTCAGCTTGGACTAAGAACCGCGTCACGTGCATGTACACTTTCATTGAATCTAATCGATTTTCGGTGATAATTCTGTAAACAAAATTACTGCAAAATAAGTTCGGCTTTATGAGAACAGATGTTAATTGTTCAATGAGTCTCATACGACTTATATTATTATTTGCTGCACCCTTAGCGCAAGTTATTCCAAATATAATTGAAATGAAATAACCAAGTTTATGTTCTTATCACTTATTTTTATGAAGTACTAGCGATCCCGGCTTCGCACGGGTATGATAATCGGATAAATTATACCCTACAGCCTTTCTATTGGTGACAATCATTTGAAAATACGTACAGTAGTTTCTGCGATTAGCCCGAACAAACACAAACTCAGCGCGGCAAGGGACTTTAATTTATAATATGTAGTGATTTCCACCAGCGTCGCCTTTTTCACGTGTACAATAATAATATCCTAATCATCTACATTATAGAGGTAAAAAATCAAAAACGACTGTGCCGATTATATTTATTCGAAATTCTTTCACTAATAGAAAGCTACGATATCCCCGACTGACATAGGCTATATTTTATATTGTTCGAATATATCCACGGGCGGAGCCGGGGGCGGAAAGTCTAGTAACTAATAATTGCGAAAGTGTTTTTGTCCTTCGTTCAGGTAAATACAAAGAAACGGATCGACGTGATTTTTTTGCACAGAGATAACTGGAGGGACGGAGAGTGACATAGGCTACTTTTTATGTCACATTTTAAAATCTCACGGGCGAGTTGTAAGTTGTTATGTAGATATCTCCGTAATCGCTACACTGATTTGTATTGTTGGTATTCTGGACTAATTCATACTGAATTAAAAAAAAAACTTACTTGAAACCCAAGTTAAACCCATCCGACACATCACGTCCCGCCACCAAAGTCAGTGTTGCCAACCGCATCCTGTCCGTATTAGAACCAAACAGTGTAACAGGTCTAATATCTTTCAACTTATTGTCATCTTCAAAGCCAGGCATCACGTCATATATCATTATATTCGTCAATGTACCTTTAGATTCGCAATCCGCTAAGAATTTACCAAGCTCTATCTGTCTAGCGATTGTGGTCAGATGCTTGTCTATGGTCGACTTGTCCAGTTGCAAGTGGAATGTTTTCGTGTTTGATTCTGTAATTTAATAATAATAAATTAGGAAAAACGTCTATCCGACAATGACATTATGTTCTTAATTTCCAAACACCATGACCACAAAAAATAAAAAAGAAGGACCTCGAAATACACAAATCGCACACTAAGTATGACAAGATTTTTTTTCAGTATCTCTCGGTTTGTATGTATGTATTTTAACATTGGGTGCGTAGTACAAATTAGGTTCAAAATAGGCGTTGGAACCAAAATATACTCACTAGAAGCGACCGGTATAGTTTGCGACAAATGATGCGTCGCCGCTGCCAAATGTTGATGTCTGGACAGCAGAACTGCATGCATGTTGGCCGATAACGACACCGGCTTCCCATATAAACGGGCGCAAGTGGCCGATGCTCGAGCGTGTTGCCCCGTCCCGCATTGAAACTCGTAAAGGACTTCCAAACGACCGGCTTGCTCCAGCGTGCGGCATATGTGCGTCACGTATTCCTGAAAAAAAAATGTAAATTCAAATTAGAATTGTTTTAGGTTCTTTAGATGTTACACATCACTGGCAACTACAAATTATATACTGTTGTTAAACAAATGTTTTGTTATAATATGGTGTGTTTGTCACCCTCTAACAATTTTATTATTCAATATAAAATAAAAGAGAGAGAAATAGTAGATTGTATCATAAGGGAGCAAAATAATATGTTTACGGCGAGGGCGCTATTTTGAATCCTGAGCACAGCGATTAATGTGTCTACTGCCCTCTGTGAAAGTCGCTTGGAGAACAGACCTACCTTGCTCACACTATCGAGGAACCAATCGTCGTTTTTCGAATAGATGAGACGAAAAACGATTTAACAACGTTGATTTCAGAACAGTAAAATTTCGGATTTTTACTTACCGACCACATTTCAAATGTGCTATCCATTTCGCCCATACACCGTATTAATTCATTTATCTTGTCCTTTCTCAGACAATCCATATAAACGCACTCCGTGAACGTTTCTCTGTCGACCATATTATCAAAGCAATAATTCAACACTTCCGTCAAGTTGCTATGCTTCATATGAAAGTATATATTAGTTGCATGGGACCCGTAATTCGTAAGATAATAAACGCATTCCTTGTGAAAAAAGGGGTCTAGTTTTTTAAATTGATTATCCGATTTCGTTTGTTCGTTGTTATTGTTTCGCCTCAGCAATGTTTGGGCCATTGATTTTTTAGGCTGGACGACAGCCGTTTGGAAGTCGCTGTAGTCGCCTGATTTTATTTTCTTGACGCTCGCCAGTGTGTGCATGATGTTGAGGGCAGGTTCTGTCAGAGTTATTCTCTTTTTGCTGGTATTCATTACTGATAGCTTTTCATTTGTCGCCTAAAACAGAAATAAAGGTATTATGGTATTTCAGCGAGAGAGGAAAATACATCACCAATATAATTTTTCGCAATCCTTGGTGACTTTTTTCCCGCTCACCGCCCAGCTTGCAAGCTT
Source organism: Nemapogon koenigi (assembly GCA_963924495.1). Taxonomy (NCBI): domain Eukaryota; kingdom Metazoa; phylum Arthropoda; class Insecta; order Lepidoptera; family Tineidae; genus Nemapogon; species Nemapogon koenigi. The sequence goes on along the minus strand of OZ004647.1, from coordinate 6,803,852 downwards.
CTATACACCAGAGACTTTGTAGGTTAGGTATAAAATTGTATTTACCTTAATAGCTTCCGCTTTATTAAGCAACTGCTGATTAACGGGATAATTAATATCTTCAAGTATACTTATAATTTCGTTTAAAAGAGGCGGGTTCCCTTTAGGCCTCCCATCAGACTGCATACTAGACACCGAGCTGGATCGCTCCGAATATCTCAAACTATGCAATCGTCTATTAACAACAGGTACTTCCGAGGCCTCTTTGCCATATTCACAATCGTCAACACCTTCAGGGTACATATTTAATTGGAGACTGCTTTTGAAGCAGTGAGCGAATTTCTCTCGAGCCTGTTTGAATCGACCGGCTTTGAGGCAAGCCTTCCCCCAAGCAGCTAGAACGCTGTTCCGTGGATGGCCAGATTTGGTCGCTATTTCCAATGCTAAGTCCCACTTTTCCGCCTCAAGTAGTGATCTTATAATGTGGCCTGAAATAACGGAAAATTAAACAAAAGTGTTTGTTGAGAAATTCGAGACCTACTTATGCTGATGTGTTATGTTAAAGAAGTGACGCATCTAGGTCCATTAAGTGCAGCAACAAACTTGCCACCTGTCCTGTTTAACATGGACACCTGGCAAAAAGTGGACACTGTTACTTGTTCTGGCAACACCACAAGGTATAAAACTGTGTTACTTAGTAAAGTTTATAATATTGGTGTACACACAGAGACACAAGTAACAGTGTCTACTTTTTGCCAGTTCTTCATATTGAACAGAACAGATGGCAAGCCAGTTGCTGCACTTGATCCACCTAGATGTGTCATTGCTTTAACAGACTTAAATATCTGTTATTTTTAGAAGAAGTGTTTAATATCCATGTGTCATTGTGTCAAACAAAAGAGATTCAGTAGGGAGTTAATAAAAATCAAAACACATTGAAAATATGAATGACAGTTTCATCAAAGTCAATAAAAGTGAATGATTTGGGCACGTATAGGTACCGGGACGGTTCTTGAGCGCTCGACGAAAAAGTGGGGGAATGTTTGCGCATATGTAATTCGAGTGCAATATAACTTGTATATTTATTATAATTGATTTATTGGTGTTTGTTTTTACGATTGCTTTTTACTGCTGGTAAAATTTAAATTAATACCTCATACCGTCAAGCAGACCCAAAAATAGTGCTCTGCGAAACTAACGACCACCGCTCAAGAACCGTCCCGGTACCTATATGTATGAGTGGTCTGATGAATATATCGAAGGCGAAAGAGATATGTGACCATAGCAAATGGCATTCTATTGTCTCTGCCTACCTCTTCTATGACAAAAGGCGTTATGATATACAGAATAGACAAATTCACACTTACTATGATGTGCCGTGTGACTAGGCAGTAGATGGTGTGCGGCGTGCTTGATCAGAGTACTCATGGCGTCCGCGTGAGACAAACAGCGTGCAGCGTGGGCAGCGCCTGCCTCCACTACGCGCGCCCAGCCAGTGTTACTGAAAGAAATATCATTCATTAATACTGTACAGCCGATCTAGGGGCATCAACATGTAAAAATGGTTACTGCTCCGCTCCTTTGATGTTATATATCCTATAACCTTCCTCAAGATTCATTCCATCAAATGCAAGATTTTTTGAAATATTGGCGCGTTCAAACAAACTAACTCTTCAGCTTAGCATGAATATCTATCTATCTATCATCACGCCTTTTATCCCAAAAGGAGTAGGCAGAGACAGTCGAATGCCATTTGTTGACATACTTCTTTCGCTTCTTTTATATTTAATATATTATTTTATTTTTATATGTTCAATAAAAGTACACCTAGGTCGTCCTCTGCCAGCATTTCCTTTCACTTCAGCCATATAAACCATTTTAGTCAATCTAAATTCTTTCAATAAGAATAATATAATACAGAGTTTTGATTCCAATTTACGATATTTAAGAACATAGTATGGCTCTGTTTAATATGAGTGAAGCTGCAATGCATTAGCCAGGTTTTTTGGTAACTGGTGATATTAGTTAGACGTCAACTCATACTAATATAATCATACTTATTGTCTGGGGGTGTCCTTGCATATAATTCGGCCGCCGCCAAAAGTAAAGAACGTCGTGCGCGAATCAACAACCGCGCATCACCTCCGCTGGATACCTCGGGAGATACCTCTTCGCTACGGTCTAATAAAAACCTGAAAATATTAAAAATGATATAAAATCTAAAACAAAATTTAGGACATGGAAAATTGATATACAGACAAAAACCTATTAAGGCTTATCAGCTAGAGTGAGTTCAATTCCATGAGAGGCTGAGAAACCGTGTAACTTGCTATTTACAGTGTAGAGATCGTGAAAATTAACAAAATACAAAAAATTGCCTGGAGTGGTAGGCATATACATTGAATTGCCATTTTGCTACCATGATATATCTCTTTCGTCTCATCTACATTCATAACACTTACATAACAATTACATTTTAAAATTTTCTCACAACATTATATTATACTCTATATTAAAAACATTTATATTTACTTAATAGATTTTTTCCTTACAATAGGATAATTTATTTATGAGAAAATCATACATTTATACTAAATTATATACAACACTATAAATAAAAAAAATCCTCCTATCATTAAGATAGTGTACATAAGGCTGGCAGCGTTGCCACGTTGAATGGCGATGCTTATTCTTTGAACGAAATACGAGCCAGCCGTCGTCTGTCAATTTTTTCTCTAACCAAATTACCTCGGATAATCCACATTTATCGAATGCATCTTCATAATCGACAAACAAAGAGTGACATTCGGGGTAAACTCGTAACTAAACTCGTTGCGAACAGCCTCATTCTTGTTCGCATTTATTGATAAGCACCAATCCATGCACGTTGCACCACTCCCTCCGGAATCAGAATTGCTACTTTGCATGGCAGGCTCCTGCTCTGACGAGACTTTCTTATTCACCGTTTGGCTGTAACACTCGTCGCAAACTCTGAATTTAACGCCCGACGGGTAACTTGGTACCTGAAATTATATTGCACCATATTACCAGGGTACAAGTCTTCCTCATTCAGCCGATGACATTTTTGAGGTAAGTGGTCAGTTTTTGAGATCCAAACCTAGTTGGGCAATATTATATATATATATATATATATATATATATATATATAATAATATGTTTTGTCACTCTCTCACAAATATGTAATTCAATATGATAAGAGTAATACAAAAATACACAACTAAACAGTTGTACGTTTTTGTAGATACTAATTTTATAAATCTGATGTTTGTTTGATTGTCTTTTTTTCACGTCAAAACAGAGCAACGGATCGATGTGATTTTGAGATAGTCGGAAGGCCGGAGAGTGACATGGTATTCCGAAAATACTTCAAAAAATATATTTCAAAAATTTTCACGGGCGAAACGGGGCGGAAACTAGACATACGAGGGCTGTTTGATAAGTACCCGTTTATGGAAAAAAAAACATTTTTTTTTTTGTATATATGCATTTATTTTTCTACGTCACCTTTTAACTCTATACATTTGTTCCACCTATGCTCAAGCTTCAATAAACCATCCAAAAAGTATGATTTTGGAAAGTCATTTAAATAGGCCTCTGTGGCGGCAATGACTTCGTAATTTGATCCAAATCGCTTACCACCGAGCCATTTTTTTAGGTTGGGAAACAAAAAGAAATCGCATGGGGCCAAATCTGGAGAATACGGGGGGTGAGTCAATAGTTCGTAGTGTAACTGTGCTAATTTAGCCGTCACAACTCTCGACGAATGAGCCGGGGCGTTGTCGTGATGAAACAGTACTTTTTTCTTTTTTAAACGGGGTCGTTTGTCCTTCAACACGGCGTCAAATTCATCCAATAAATTGCCATAGTACTGCCCTGTTATCGTTTTCCCCTTTTCTAAGTAGTCAATATGTATAATACCCTGCGAATCCCAAAAAACAGTCGCCATGACCTTTCCAGCCGATGGGACGGTTTCTTTGGAGCAGGTTCACCCGGTAAAATCCACTGCTTCGACTGCTCTTTCATTTCCGGGGTGTAGTGGTGAACCCACGTTTCGTCCACGGTCACAAAACGACGCAGAAACTCCTTCGGGTTACGTTTGAACACGGCTAAACACTGCTCCGAAGTAATCAGTCGGTTCCGTTTTTGCTCCTCCGTGAGTAAACGCGGCACCCACCTCGCCGATACTTTCCTCATACCCAATTTTTCTTCTAATATGTGTTGTACCCTCTCGATTGAAACGTTTACAGCATCAACGATTTCTCGAAGTTTTATTCGGCGGTCGGCTAAAACGATATTTTCAATTTTCTTAACCATATCGTCTGTAGTCACCTCAATTGGCCGCCCTGGGCGATCCTCATCAAAGACGGTTGTTCTCCCCCGTTTAAACTCGTTATACCAATATCTGACGGTTGTCATAGAAGGAGCACATTCATGGTAAACCGCTTGAATTCTTACTTTTATTTCATCACATGTTTTTCCTTCCAAAAACAAGAATCTAATTACAGACCGATACTGTTCTTTCTCCATTTTAACAATTTTTTTTTTATTTTTTTTTTTTATTGGATGGCAATTGTACTAAGATAAGTACATTTCTGCCAGTGTCACGTCGTTATTCAGTTACATTTATGTTTAACAATTTTAAGTTCACGCTTTCACTAAATCGCTGTCAAATGAGAAAAAAAAAGAATGCCTTTTTTTTTTAATTTTCCCGCCTCTGAAAAATGGCTTAAAAAGGTGGTATAATTATTTTCGGCCAGTGATATTAATATATTTAGAAAACGGGTACTTATCATACAGCCCGGTACACCCCGAAATTCAATAAAATGCTGCAAATGGTGTTAAAAGCATGAAAATCGGAACGATTGATCTTTAGGCCATACGAATCAATTTGACCCGTAGCACGAAAAAAAACAAAAAGGAGAGGAGTTATGACGTTTTTTTTGTATGAGAAAAATTTTTTTTTTTGTTCTGAAACCTATCGTGTGTTGTATTAAATGAAAGGGCTTACTAAGCCGATTCTAAAAATATATCACATCATTATATTTCAGTCACTTGTTTTAAATTAAAATAAAAATCATTTTCAAAACATACCACCAAGTTTGGGCTCCTCCAGATATGATACGGTTGAATCATTATTTGTAAAATATACCTAAAATGATTTGTAATAGCCTCATATCCAACCACAAGAAAGCAATTTTGAAAATATTTACATTTAGTATTTTTTTATAATTTTTTAACATTACAAAATGTGATAAAATCACAATTAGTTGAAACATGTTTAAAAAGTTCAATTTTAGACACTGAGGATGATAAATACTAATGCTAGAGGAGTTTTCAATCATATTTACATTATATTGTCATACTCCTCTCCTTTTTTGTTTTTTTTTTTTCGTGCTACGGGTCAAATTGATTCGTATGGCCTAAAGATCAATCGTTCCGATTTTCATGCTTTTAACACCATTTGCAGTAATTTCGGGTCTACCGCTAGCACTAATATCTAAATAAACGTAAATACAGTGTACCTACTTGCATTCTATGTCTCGAGCAAGCATGACAAACCAGCCTGCCACACCGTCTGCAGTGATGTCGACGTATGATCATAGAGAATATCGACGTGTGACACAACATGCACCTGTCAGTAGAATAATCCGCGACCCACTGCTCTTTCGTTGGCACTTGGTCCGGCATCACAAAAGGTTTCGACGCAGCTTCTATATTAATAGAATCTATAGACTGAAGCAATGATTCGTACGACGGTTTCGGCGGCGATGTATAACTATTACTAGGATTTTTCATATCCAGCGCTTTCTCCGCATAGTATCTTAGGAGAGCGTCCAGAGAATTTCTCGAAATCACTGTAGACTCTATACTCTTTATGTTGTAGTACAAATTATCACCACTAGGATCACTTTGCAAGGCACTCGATGTCTTATTTATAATGTTTGTTAGCACATCTAGTTTCGCATTCATTAAAAACTGTTCTATCATCAACAGAGGTTGTTCGATCAGATCCCAGAACATTGACCGCAAGTTTACGTCTATTTCGAGCATAATTTGCAGGCCTATTTTAACATTTTCAAACATTTTCCAATCGGAAGAATTTTCTGTTACATATTCTATGCACACTTGGAGTATTTCCACATTTCTTATTTTGGATTTCTCTTCGTGTACTAGATCTACTGCTTGGTGGGCCGGCAGTCTTAGTAATAATTCTCTTATCATGTTGGGTGTAGCCTGGTTGGTATATTCGAATAATTGTCGCAAGAGATTTACAATAATGAGGTTTTTCATGTTTTCAGTTACGTTGTGGACGTCTGTCCATTCCAAACACAATTTGTACTGTAAAAATAAAAATTTCGAGTTATATAATTTTTAAATATAGGTAACATAATCATAATAATCTAAGAAACATGTGTGATCACCTAAAAATATTATTTTGTTATAACTAGCTTTCCGCATCGCCCGTGGGACCCATGCTCTATCATAACCTATTATTAAATAAAAATATCCTATATCCTTCCTTAGATCAAATTTCATCAAAATCGGTTTAGTAGTTTAGCCGTGAAAGCGTAACAGACAGACAGACAGACTTACTTTGGCGTTTACAATATTATAGTATGGATTTCTGTCACAAAACGAATATGTTACCGCGGCGAACTAATGACACACAAGTTGCAGCTCTATTATGATGTCTGAATCACAGTTTGAGTCGCAAACACTTTTCTATCTAATTACCTGCTCTGAGGGTATTATGTAAAACATATAAATATTTCCACATACCTGTTGACTATCCATGAGCACTTCTACAATTTCTTCAGTGCACTCAAATGACTTTTCATATATTGTGTACCAACTTGATTCTCCCATTATAGATGCTATCTAAAAATATAGTTAATTAACATTATTATATGCCGAGCCGACCAGACGCGATTAAATAATTTATTGTTGTATTACTCAAGTGCAACGCACTTTCGGACATCGAGCGACGGTGAAGTCATTTGTCAGTATGTCCATAAATAAAAAACTGTTTAAGTACCTGATCGTAGAGGGGAATTCGAACCAACCAATCCTTGCATTTGTCATACAACCCCTCATCTGCCGACACTTGATTCAACAAACATTTTAAATATCCCATTACCTCCATCGCGCCCTCTGTTGGCCACGAACTCAAATTATTTAAAATAAGATCAACTTTCAATTGAGGACATTTCAAATATTGGCAATACTTCCAGTTACTTTCTACTTGTGGATGAATGGATAGCTTAAATAATATTAAGTCTCTTAGATTCATAACATTTGTGCTGCAATACAGCTGGTGTTCAGACAGAGCGTCTAATAAATCAAGGCATTTCAATATTTTCCCAGATTCAATCAATTTTGGCATAAATGTAAATAATTGATCCAGATCTATGACAGTATGCAGTGAAGCCAAATATCTATTATTGCCAAATAAGGTTTTTAAAACTTTAAACCTTTCAAGATCCATGAAATTGTTTAAAAACTTGGTCCGCGCATCTATGCTCTGTTGTAAACTATTCTCAGTAGACCCTACATGTATTTTTTTGACAATATGAGCCAGCACCCAGTTATTAAGTACTAAATAGGTTAGTGATTGCTGATCTTTCAAATCCGGTAAAGGCGCGAAGTTCACCGAAGGATCAATAAATAAATTCTCTTCAGTATTCTTGAAATTATACACGACTTGTAGCAAGTTATTAAAAATTACTTCTTTCGCTTCCTTATTAGGATTGGCTAATTTGATTTGAGGGCAAAAATTCAATATAATTTTGTGAATCAAGTTGATGTTTAACTTTTTGCATGCCGGTTCCAGTGACGTGACAAGAACCTTCTTTTTCGTAATTAAGTTTCCAATGATATCGTGAAGTCTTCTCGCTAGAATGGAAAAGTACGGTGGCTCAGTTACTTCGCCGTTGTCTTCTAATTGCGAGACAGTTTTGCAGTACATGTAACACATTCTCAAATAATGCACTCTAGTTTTTTTGTTAGTAGTCTGGCATAGCTCCCCAATACTGCATATATCTTTATCAGCGGCCGCCACAACATTCATGTACGTTTGATGGTATTTCTGAATCATGTTAATGTCAATAGAACAATCTTTGAGAGCGACTACATCTTCCAAGTCCTTACAACACTTTTTAAGATCTTTAGAAAGTTGGTTAAGTTTACAAAATTCCTTGTGTTTAATTGGCACTTTACTATCGTTAATTATTCCACATATATTGTCCACAAAATCGAACGCCTTCTCAGTGTTGCCAAGTATCTCGAAAGTTACACTTGCAATGTCTTCAACAAAGCGGATGTAATTGGTTTTCTTAACAGCAGCCACGTCGGTGTTTGCTCTGACTTCGGCGAGTTTTCGCTCTACGACATTAATCAAGCCATATGTGATTTCTCTATTGAGGCCACTGCTCAGTAAGATATCGACTGCATTTATAAATGGCGCATTTTGATAATTGTATAGCTGCAAATGTGGATGTCTGGTGGAAAGTTCAATTATATCCAATGAGTTAGGAGATCTATTACATGAGAGGAAACCCTCGACTAGTCCCATGACTTCGGTAGATACTACCGACAGCGTTGATAATTCTTTGGTTGGATATCTGGAGTCATCTTTATAATATAATATGTTTTTTAATTTCCCTATGAGGCGACGAAATTGTTCTGTAAACTGGACTTCGGTGGCAATCTCCGCGTCCGCCAAATCAAACATCTGTAAATAAAACACAGTGTAATTTAGATATTTTATTAACGACTGAACGAATTTTGTTCCGTTTTTCATGATTAGATAGATTGATATTCACAGGTATACTGGTATGTATAAAAATTATCCTATCATTTATACACGCTTTTTTTTCATTCTTTTTTCACGGGTTGCCTTACAGCTCCCGAAACCGTGTTACGGTTCCAGGGTACCCAGCGGAAGACCAAGTCTCCCTCGTTTAGTCGATGGTATTTTGTAAGGCTGTACCTAACGAGTGGCTAGTTCTGTTGAGGTATAGTTAGATGGAAAAGCCTCTAAGTTTTTAATTAAAAAAACCCATTGATACATGGTTAGGATCCGGGTTCGAACCTGGAACGGATTTATAGAAGCTACATTATTATACATTAAGCATTAACGATATTAGTGAATCAAGTCGGGGTAAAGGATGGCGCTCTCTCAAGGAATAATGCTACCCAATCCGTTTTACCCAGTTTACACTCAGCTCAATTCCGTGGCAGTGAGTAGGGAAGTAGGCAATAAAGTATGCAGCGCGATTATGTAAACGCGTTACTCCCGCTGTCACTGCTCCTGCTATTGTCGCTGCCGTACTTCCGTCTCGTTGGCGGTTTTTGTGCAGGAAGTCAAAGAACCGACAACGCCAGCGGGAGGTGTGTGTTTACACACTGCTCGCATCTTCAACAGTGTGATAATGAATACGGATGGAAAGTTAGCTTTATAATATGTAAGTATTTTACTTATAACGTTCTATTACGATGAATTGATATCATCCACCATCTCCTTTGGCGACGACGACGTCTCTTCTGAATGTTTTTAAAACATTTAAAGAATAATTTATACTTAATGAGTGCCGACGCAGCAAATTTGTAAACTTTCATTGTCGGGAGTTGAACGTGAACTGAGGCGAGAGGCTGAAAGTAAATGCTTACTGCCGTCGACATTGCCGTGGAATTATTTTGGGAAATAAATACGGTAGCACGAGCACGAGGGGCATGGGCTGAGTTTAAACCAGGCATATTTATGTATGAAAAATTGCGTACTATATAGTACCTTTCTTTATCTTATTTGTCTTACTCTATTCTATTCTATGATAGTACCCGTGCCCGTGCGAAGACGGGATTGGTAGCTAGTCGGTATTCATTTAGAAATCACAGACACTTTTATAAATAGAATAGAGAAACACTGGCATAAATGTTCATAAGTGAACGATTGCCATAAAAAAAAATAAAAAATAACATGCTGTTAATTGTAAATGATTTTTTAAATAAAAAAAATGTCAAATGTCCTTTTTTGATTAACAAAATAAAAACAAAGTAAAAGAACAATGTTTGAAAATATGAACACATTATTTACTATAGATGTTACAAAAAATAATTTTATGTATTATTGGAACTTCCATTATATCAAATACATATTGTTTTTTAATTAAAGAATCGTACAATATTAATTTTGAAGACACTGGCGAATATAAAGTTGACGATTTCTTAATGGAAAATGACTATGAAATGATAAAAGATAATGATTTAAGAAACTTTAAAATAGACAATAAGGACAACAAATTATACTTATTGAATGTGTATGTACTCAGTGGAGAACATTGTCATACTAATATTTATGCAGTGAAGACCACACGGTTTCAGACCCCACATTGGCTGTCATGTACCAATGGTTTTATTTTATTATATATCAAACCATACTAAAAGCCATTTTGATCTTAAAATACCTCAACAGAGCTAGAATTTACTTTTGCTTTCAGACTAGCCCATAAGGAATATGACAAAAACTCTCAAACCAAGGCACCACTAAGGGAATGGTTTAGGAAGACTGAGCCAACCAGCTCTGCTGTTACCGACAATGTGGTGGAGTTGTTGACAGTGTATAAGGTTGTTTATCATTTACAACTAAATATTTTAATTAGCTCTTTTAAAATATGTGAACTCAATACCTCTAGCTGTTACACTATAAACAACCCTATAAATCCGTCATTTGCCAGAAAGTCAAAAATCCTAAATGTGCCATTATATATACATAGATTTTTTTACTCAAGCTTTAGGATGCAAACTTCTAATTGCATTATTTTTATATTAAAAAACATATTGCAGGAAAATCCAGAGGTAGTCCGTCAAAAAAGAAATATATCAAATTCTGTGACACATTCCAGCTCAGACTACAACTATGAGTATCTAATTAACGAATATTATGGTGAAACATTGGAAGAAGTGAAATCTAATCATACCTTCAATGCACAAGGTATAAAGACTAATAACTTTTATTTAAAACTAGATGCGCCTTTTATGGTTACTGCTCCGCCCCTTTACATTGCTACTATAATATATATACAATATATAATATAATATATATACTACTAGCGGACTCGGCAGACGTTGTCCTGCCCAAACGTTGGCTTGCCTGCACTACCCCTACCCCTACCCCTACCCTACCCCTACCCCTACCCTACCCCTACCCCTACCCCTACCCTACCCTACCCTACCCTACCCTACCCCTACCCTACCCTACCCTACCACTACACCTACCCCTACTCCTAGGCAAAATTAAGTTTCGCGAAGCCGACCAAACTGAAAATCAGTACTACTAATGATCTATTAAATTACTTAAATTACATTTTGTGACTATTCAATTTGGTCGCGTTCGCGATATTATCACTTTTGTTGAGTGTCGGAACGCGACATTAGATTCTCCAACACGCACGCGAATTTTAACTTTGTGCGGTGACATTAGGAACACATCTACATTGCATAGACAACAATGAGTGCTTTTAATTTAAAATTAACTTTATTGAATAGCAATAAGGTTCAAATTGACTCTGTTATTATGGGAAAAAGAAAAGGGCTGTTTTTAGGGTTTTTTCGGCAATTATTCGAATTGTCTCACCTTTGTAATGCCGTGGATGTAAATAGTATTTTTATTTTACAAAAAGGGCTATTCGTGCTATATACAAAATGGGTCCACGAGAGTCACTAAGGGAAAAATTTAAAAGTATTAATATAATGACTGTGTATGGTCAGTATATATTTGAAAATTTAATGTATGTCCGTAAAAATATTTCTACATTTAAAAGAAATAGTGATAGGCATAATGTAAATACAAGAAGTAAACATAAGCTTGCACCGCTCTCTGCTAGGCTCCATAAGGTTGGAGGTTCATTTAAATGTTGTTGTGTGAAATTTTATAACAAACTTCCAACCCATGTACAAGATTTGTCTGTTAAGAAATTTAAATTATTTATTAAAAGTAAACTTATGTCCAAAGCATATTACCATATAGATGATTATTTGAAGGATGGTAAAGCTTGGGACTAAATTGTTATACCTACCTAAATGTAACTTTATTTTATTTATTTTGGTTTGACGTTGATAAGCAATCCATGGATTCTACATCAATAAACATTATTTGAATTTGAATTTGAATTTAAAACCTTCCCTGGATATCTAGGAATATTTTAAGACTAAAATCAGCCAAATCGGTTCAGCCGTTTTCATGTTATGTCGTGACAACGGAAAACGGGTTTCATTTTTATATATATAGATAATAGTGGAGGAAGTATTGCTCAAAAAGGGGCGTAGCCTTTGATTTTGGTATTAAAGCAAGCCATTCAGCACAGATGTTCCTTGAGTCATTCTAAGCCGATCTAGCTCGAGACTCATTGAGATATATGCTGCTGGTAGGGGTGGGGGAGGGTCAAAGTCGGGCGCCGCCTGTCATCATTTAAAAAATTCTAATTCTTTTTGTATAGCTACCATGGCATGTTTGGTATCATTTTCGTGTAAAACAAAGATGTAGAATTCATTTCTGGTATTACATTTTACCATTTTCATATTAATTTCATGGAAAAAATGAAACAAAATGAAAATGTCCATGCGTTTTTTTTTCTTTGAGTTCTTATAACTTTTAAATAGTGCAAACATCTATAATGAAAAAAATACTTGCTTAAATTGTATTTTATTAAATCGTATTTTATGCACATTCTAAAAATATAAATTTCAAGCGTCTGCTATTTTAAAAATATGGTGTAAAAAATTATTGTGTTGCGCGGACCCGCGGTTTCGCTGCGACAACACTCGCTCTATAAATGACTCGTAAGCATACTCTCCTATTGTCGTCTCTTATAATAATATAGATATTTATTTGTTTATTTAAAATATTAACATAGTTTAATATTTATTACTTACACACATATTATATAACTGTATTTTCTAATATACATACTTATTGATGTGTTTATATACCTACAGCTATAGTATAGAGATGGCTGAAAAAATATTCAAAATAATGTACATGTAGGTACCTACTTTTTTTTATTATTATACAAATATTACTATACCGATTTAAAAAAATATTTCACTAATAGAAAGCTACGAATTATATCCCTGAGTGACATAGGCTATATTTTATTTTGTTCGACTATATCCACGGGCGGAGCCGGGGGCGGAAAGATTATCCTAGATAAACAGGTCACATTAGGTTTTCAAGCTACTACGCGAGAGATTAATGGTACCAGCAAATTATTCATTGCAACATGTAAACATCTGATCTGGAGACCTGAATGTTTTTTTTCTCATGAAAATAATTCAACTCCACCAGCATTTTCTGTAGCGGGACAATCAAAAGCAAAATCTCATCTATTAAACTGCCTTATTAATGTACCCAGTGATAGTGTCATCAACACCCCACCCCACCAAAAATTTAATATATGCACAATAGCCGGATGATGGAGGGTTTGGGTGGGGTGTTGATGACACTATCACTGGGTACATTAATAAGGCAGTTTAATAGATGAGATTTAGCTTTTGATCGTATTGTCCCCGCTACAGAAAATGCTGGTGGAGTTGAATTATTTTCATGAGAAAAAAAACATTCAGGTCTCCAGATCAGATGTTTACATGTTGCAATGAATAATTTGCTGGTACCATTAATCTCTCGCGTAGTAGCTTGAAAACCTAATGTGACCTGTTTATCTAGGACAAGCTTTCCGCCCCCGGCTCCGCCCGTGGATATAGTCGAACAAAATAAAATATAGCCTGTCACTCAGGGATATAGTTCGTAGCTTTCTATTAGTGAAATATTTTTTAAATCGGTATAGTAATATTTGTATAATAATAAAAAAAAGTAGGTACGTACATGTACATTATTTTGAATATTTTTTCAGCCATCTCTATACTATAGCTGTAGGTATATAAACACATCAATAAGTATGTATATTAGAAAATACAGTCATGTAATATGTGTGTAAGTAATAAATATTAAACTATGTTACTATTTTAAATAAACAAATAAATACCTATATTATTATAAGAGAAGACAATAGGAGAGTATGCTTACGAGTCATTCATAGAGCGAGTGTTGTCGCAGCGAAACCGCGGGTCCGCGCAACACAATAATTTTTTACACCATATTTTTAAAATAGCAGACGCTTGAAATTTATATTTTTAGAATGTGCATAAAATACGCTTCAAGCAAGTATTTTTTTCATTATAGATGTTACCACTATTTAAAAGTTATAAAAACTCAAAGAAAAAAAATCGCATGGACATTTTCAATTTTTATAATTTTTTTCATGAAATTCCTATGAAAATGGTAAAATGTAATACCAGAAATGAATTCTACATCTTCGTTTTACACGAAAATGATACCAAACATGCCATGGTAGCTATACAAAAAGAATTAGAATTTTTTAAATGATGACAGGGGGCGCTCGACTTTGACCCTCCCCCACCCCTACCAGCAGCATATATCTCGATGAGTCTCGAGCTAGATCGGCTTAGAATGACTCAATGAACATCTGTACTGAGTGGCTTGCTTTAATACCAAAATCAAAGGTCAAGTGCAATACTTCCTCCACTATAACATTCCTCAAGAATTGGGCTATCAATAGCAAAATATTTTTTCAAATCTGACTGGTAGTTCCAGCCGAGTTAGCATACATTTTGACAGCGACACTTTCGTTTCGGTCGAATGGCCTTGAACAGGCCAAAACGTTCATGTCCAACAAGGACCGGCCAGAGATAGCCCGGACCGGGCATGCCCTGCACAAGAATGCCGAGCAATTTGCTTGGCCGGACAAAGACAAGTACACGGAATTTGCCCGCACATTGTTGGGCCGGACCTCTCGGCCCCGGGCTATCTCTGGCCGGTCCTTGTTGGACATGAACGTTTTGGCCTGTTCAAGGCCATTCGACCGAAACGAAAGTGTCGCTGTCAAAATCTGTGCTAACTCCCCAGAGCATGTTCAAACAATCTCTTTGGCTATTAGTATAGATTACATCCTAACTATCATTATAAATGGCATAGTGTTTGTTTGTTCTTCTTTCACGTCAATACGGAGCAACAGATCGATAGTGACAGGCTACCTTTTATTTCGGAAATCATTCATATTTCAAATATTTTCCACAAGTAAAGCCAGGGTAGAAAGCTATTGAATATATAAAAGAGAAGTATGATGTAGGATTCTAGGAGAATGCTCTGTCATGTCTAGTAGAGATTATGTACCCCTGTGATAGGATATAGGAAACAGACATGATTCATTTGGAAATCCATGGACAAATGATATCTTTTATGTGGTCCCTATATTTAGCATTGATTTTCGGTATTAAAATTACATTAATACAATGTATCTCAATACCAAAAATTATACAAATCTCTTCAGCCATTGTTACAGCTATTGTGTGTAAGACAAACATCCAACTTTATATAAGTATTATTTTCTCCCCAGAAAATGTGGAGTCTGGTGGTGTAATATCGTCCATAGAAAAAATTGTAGAGTTTGACACACGCACACGTAATTGTACAGAGGAAGAAATCAAACACATCGGCTTCAAAGCAGTGAATTGTATATGGCAAGATTATAAGAATCACAAACAACCACCCAAAGTCCTCGCGAAGAGACTGTGGAGGATAATTAAAATTTGGTTCATTGTTTACCTTGTCATAGCAACACCTTTATTTTGCACTCTAGGTAAAGTAGTCAAATATAGCAATTTTAGCAAAAAAATACCAAAGCAATATGATCCAAAATTAACACATAGGATATAGCATAAAGACTGAAAAATTAACTGGCAAACTCCATTAAGGTTTTACGAAATTGAAAGGCCTCAGTCCAACTTTGTAGTAGATATGCTGCTTAATGTATGTTAATGTTGTCTCAGTTCCAGAGCCACTAGTGCTAGAAATTAGGTCAAAAGAAAATGCTTGACACAAAATGCTTTTTTCTATTAAGGTTGGTGTTGTTGCTGTTTATTCTGCAAATTTTTCAAGCCCATAAGGACAATAGAGAATGCTAAGAGGTACCTTGTGAAAAATCCACCAGGAGTGTTGAGGCCAAAAAAGGGAAGCGAATTGCAATATGAACCCACAGAATATGAACTCGAGAGCTATGAAAACTTTGAACATATAATAAGAATCATTTAAAGCCATTTGGTAAATAAACAAAAAAATACAGTACACATTTTATATTGTGGCGGTTGAGTAAAGTTAGGATTCGGTGTGGTCAGAATTGAGTCAATATCAATATTATCGAAAACAGAACTGGCTACTCTCTAACCGTAGCACTATGACCGCTCCGTAAACCAAACATCAAAGTATACATGTGTTTTGTAAAGAGTTCACGTTATTGTTGTGAGAACTTGTGAGGGCCGTTGACGCAATTCGGACCACGCTGTTAAAATTAGTCATTGTGCAGGCATTTGCGGCTAACTTCAAAACCGCCATTGCTAGCTAGGGTAGAACGTGTTAGCACACGACATAATAGTGCAATTTCGCTACCGCCATGTTACCGCAGTTCGATGCGTCGGTTTGCTAACAAGAAATATACGAAAGCCATATTTTTAATTGCATTTACTTTCACGTCACATTGGATTACTCTTATGAACAGCGTGAAGCGGAATTCATATTGTTTTTTCAAGTCTTGCATGTTGTGCCAGACGCACTTATTCTTAGCATTTGTCTATAAAAGAAATTAATTCTAAAGATAATAAAATGTACCCACTTCAATTATTTGGTTTGCTTTTGTAAAGTCGTTGTGATACAGTGCTAGCGCCACTAAGCAGTTTGGCTTCGCCAGCATCGTTGAAATAAATTCAGTGTTGTTGATGTTAACGGCTACTGATCCTGAAATGTTTCATAATGCAATATATTAGAAAAAAATACCAATCTAATCAGCCAAATATATGCTAAAGTCCCAAAAAAATCCCAAATTGATTTATTAATCTTTTTTTCATCACAGGTTGCCTGAAGGCTACCAAAACCATGTTATCGGTCCCAGGGTACCCAGTGCCGGTGTAGCGTGCCTAAGGTCTAACACGAAGGCAAGCCTGCTCATCTCAATTAGAAAAATGCTCTTATGGGAAGCGATAATGTCGATCGAAACATTCATTTCCGACTTATCATTATCCTAATCTACAATAGACATTATTATTACTTATTAATATGCAAAATACTGAATACTATAGTACTTTTTATATAATCTGATTAATTAAAATTAGAAATGAAGTCATAAATAAAAACCCGAAACAAACCAACCTGAAAATAGTAAATAAACAGTGAAAGTGAATCACAAAAATGGCACGGGATTACTTCATACCATACTGATATAACCAACTTCACACTGAAAGCCGGAATTTATTAACCATAGAAAGTGCTACACCAAGTGTAGCTAGCTATATTACTTTTCGTAAGTGTGAAGAAGAGGTCTGATGGAATTTGCAAGCCTCGTAAAAGCCAACGAGAGCAAGCGAGATGTCATGATACTTTTCGCTACGTCCGGCGACGCGCTCTTGACGATCGAGAAAGGAGATCTATAATATCATTGGTCAATATTAACGTAAAGTGCAAGCGCGCGAAAATTTAAACAATCATATAAATTCATATTGATTTTATCGTTTGGTCGTTTGTTAAGCAAGCCCGGCTTTTGGGCTTCTATGAAAGTACTGCCTCTCCCCAGTGGGACTAATAATAATAATAATTTTTGTCTCTGATTCAGAAATAGGTCCCAAATATAGTCCCAATGGGTGCTAGCCACAACATTTTAAATTAAACACTCTAAAGGGCCTCTACATGTTGGACCTATGTCCCCATGTAAGCCTTACAAAGGACCGGGCCTGTGCACTGGAGAGTTACATAGAAATAATAATAAGAATAATCGGTGACTTCTTGAAGTGTAGAAATTAGGCGCACACAGAAAGAGAGACGGCGAAACGCTACTAATACGAAAACAATAAGAAAATGTTGATCACACATACCTTCATCATTAACAGACGTAGCAGAAGAGACCATGACTTGCTCACAATCAGATTTTGGATTAGTGTGCCTTCTCCGCACTCTAGACTTCCTTCTGTGAACTCTCACTTCTTTATCGCAGTCTTCATCGTCACTTGTCTCTGCCACTTCCACATAGTCGCAGCACAGTTTCGGCACACTCATAGTCTCAGGTGACAAAGTTGACACTAGTTGAAGCTTCCATAATGCATGATTTACCATCTTCACAATATTTTTTAATCTCCCAACAACATTACTGTCTTTGTCAAGCAATATCCATTTTTCTTCTAATGCCTCCGAACAAGATTTTAAAGTATTCAGTATCATTTGTGTGGTAAAAGCATTACAAATAAAACCCACAGATGTGTTTTTGAGAGACTTGATGCATTTAGATTGTTTTTTGGAGAAAAAATATGAACAGTCTGAATGTGCGCCGCATGGTGAGTCTTGGAAGTCGTCTTCACATGAAAATTGTTCATATCTCAGGAATAAACATGTAAATATATTCTCTACTATTTCAATTGCTAGCTCCAAGGGATGTAGAGATATGACGAGGCGATTCACTTCTTCTAAAGATGATGATATTAATTCAGTACTCTCATTATCTCCTGGGGAGTTGAGTATGATGTCTATGACATTTGTTATTGCACAATAACTATTATATGTAACTATATCCCAATTAAAACTCTGATTTCTGTCAACATTTGTGTTAGATGAGGCAGCTAATGATATAAGATCCTTAAGCACATCATTATTTGCATTTAAAAGTCTTGATACTTTATACCTATCTACATTAGGAAGTCTACAAAGTTGTGAAATCACAGCCAGAGCACTCTGAGATAATATTTGACTAAATAGAGATGTAGGTGACATTTTACAATTGTTCTCCAAACAGAACTTTATTATTGTTAATTCTCTTTTCACTTCCATTATGTAAAATTGTAACTCTTTATCTGCAGGATCGTAACTGTTCAATAAAGAAAATATGTTATTCAGTTCTTGAACTAGGGACGGTAAACCATAACTTTCTTGTTTATTCATAATATCCACTAAAACCATAACAATAATTTGCATTGTGAAATTATTTATTTTAAAAGTTACATTCTTCATATCATGTATTTGTTCCTTGTATTCTTGTACAGCTTTCAGCAGCCAATGCACTTTATCCTGGTAACACAATTCTAACATATATTCTGGAGTTAGGGAGTAATTTTTTGGAGACTCAAACTTTTGTGACAATTTTGTACATAATGTCAATAATTTGGGGTGCTTCTGGGCTATGAGACTCATGTATATTTGTTTCTTATATTGTGTAAAAATCTCCTGGGGGATATGCTTTAACACCTTATCCACTAAATCTTGAATATAGTCTTTGTTGAACTGCAATATGGACAGAAGTGAGACAAATCTATCTTTAGACTCTGTATCCACCATTTCATCTTGTAATGCACTGATATACAAATTGTGGACATCCTTCAGTAAAGAATCATTATTGTATAATTTATTTTGAAATAATGCTAACACTGCTGCAGATGTGACAGGATTGGTCTTTAAGTTTATTGAGAGAAATTGTAAAATGTCTTCTGATAATCCTTTAAAAGGTTTTTCTTCAACTGTGTCATAGTATAGCTGTAATATTTCCTGAAAATGTATAAATTATTATTATTAGTGTATAATATAACACAATATCATACTACATAATTGTTTGAGTTTGTAAGATGTAAACTACTTTTGTAAGAGAACAATTTGAATTATTTTTTTTAATTTGGTTTGGTTTGATAATGAAGGTCAACCCAACCTATATACCACCCAATGATGTAGCCTGTTACTAATGCTCTACTGATAATATAATTTAGCTAATTCATCAAAGATAAACAATAAATAAACAAACCTCAAATATTTTTTCATTGAGCCCATCCAGTAAGTTCAACATGTATTTTAACTCTTCATCCTCCATTTTTTTAAATTAACAATTAGGTGGTTATTAAAATACTCTGGAAAAAATAAGCTTCAATTTAAAAATTTTGCAGATATTCAATGCAATTAATTTTTTCAAACATTACTTTTGTTAGGAACATAAATTATTACTTTGTCAGGTATGTTACAATAATAACTATGAAGTATGCAAGCAGTCTCATTGCACTAATTAATTGTGTTAATATAATCTTATCAGTGTTTACTTCATTTTAAGGTCACAAGTCAATATAGGTTGTATCTGTACCCAAATAGGAAATGATAGTGTGGTACCTAACTAGTACATGGCTTTATCTACCTGTTCTGTTCAATATGGACAACTGGCAAAAAGAGGACACTTCCCACTTTTTTTTTAGGTGTGTTGTTGTTGTTGCTTAATCTAGCAGGGGAGTTTTGGAGAAACCTCACCCAAATATCCGGATATTTTTTTTTAAAGTTGAGGTAAAATTACCTACTACAAAAAGCAATTTGCAGTAAAATTATTTTTTGGTGTATGAAATTATGTAGGGCGTCAAATGAAGACATTTTTGTGAAGAATTCAACCTACAAAGTCAGTTCAAAATACATTGATTTTTAGACATTCATATAATTTTTATAATTTTGCCCATTTTAAAGTAGGTACTTATAGATATTATATCAAATTTGCGAGTTTAAAAACAATTTTAAACTTCCGACATAAGATTATTGTGGAATTATAGAACTGCTGCAGAGTGGAATTGGTATGGGAGCGAAATGTGGGGCCTGGGGGTGTCTTTGAGTGTTTTCGTCAGGACTCAGGAGGGAGTTTTATCGTTAGAGAAGGATTCAACCCCCTTTTTAAAACTCTCAACTACCTCGAAATCTTTTGGCTATATTCTAAACCCAAACAGTTGTAGGTTTCATGATTTTCAAACAAGTAAAGACTTTGTAAAGTTAAATACAATGGGATGAACATTATTAAATTGTTATAGGAAATTGTTTTCTGTACTTACTATGAAAATGATGAGTAGAATCTGGAGAATTAATATTCTACATATTCCTATAACTTCGTAATATTTCCGAATGCTTATGAGAACTCAGAACAGTACATAGAACTATTTTCTCCTTTTTATTATTTTTCAAAATTGCAAAATAATTTTATTTATTTTGTGAACAAAGAAAAAAAAGTGACAATCAGTGACTGAACTTGGTTTCGGTTGATTGATTGAATTTCTGCGGCAGCCAACATACCACATACTGTGCCCTCTTTGCGCCGGTGGAGATACCCAAGAGCGGTAGAGAGTAGTATATTCCTTGCCCAAGGGGGTAGGTTTTGTGCCCACATCCATTGAAGCATAATAAATTGTGTATGTACGCACCACTAGCCAGGCCATTCAGAAGCTCTTAGTCGATATCCCTTGAGCTTGAGACTAGTCTGACAAGGACAAGGATCTTTTTTCACTTGGCGGCGGAGCCACCATCTATGTAATTTCAAATATAACGAAATAAATCTATCTATCATCACGCCTTTTATCCCGAGAGGGGTAGGCAGAGACAATCGAATGCCATTTGCTATCGAAATCAAATGTAGTAAAATAATTAAGTCAATTTTTGGCCGCGTTATTTATTTGTTATATTTAAGGGAGTAAACGGGCACGCGTAAAACCAAGTTATCAAAATCAAATCAAAACCGGTGCACATTTGATTTGAACCACCGCAGTAACGGGTTTATTTTTGTTTACAGCCAGCGCCTGCACGGTGTCGGAGTTAGGGTCCGAATTCTAAATTGTCCATGTTCTTATTACTCCACATTCTTATTTTTCCAAATTATTATTTTTACATATTCCGAATTTTCCGCATTATTTTATTTTACACATTATTATTTATTACATATTCTTATTATTCCACATTATGTATTTTCCGTACGATATGTACACTCGCGTGATAAAATATTTCACACATCTAATCTATCTTTTCTTCACGGCCTTCATATCTTGCGGTGTAGCCAGAGACAACAATAACAGTGTCCGTCCACTAATTGTCAGTTGTCCGTATTGAACATAACAGGTGGCAAGGCTGTTGCTACCCATGTTATTTTTATAAGAAGCACGAGTAGTCGATTCAAGCACACTGGTGCTTAGAAAAGAGTACTCTTTGGTGCTTAGCACAGTGCTTAGTGCTTAGCATTTTTAACCGACTTAAAAAAAAAGGAGGAGGCTCTCAACAACTTTGCACTGATTGATTGAGATTGATCTTGATCATTGAAATCTGACAGTTATATATGATATATTTGGAAATTGTTCATAATTGCTGAAAAAGAAAACGAGGAAAGCTGCTTTCTGAAAAATTCTGAAAGTAATTTTAGGATGTAATTAAAAATAAGAAAATTAAATATTAATTTAAATACTTACATGTTACGTAAAAAACAACAATGCGTATTATAACCCGGTGCAAACATATAAAGTTACTGCATAACATTTATCTTCAGCCCAATATTATATCTGATTTAAAATGTACGCAACTAGTACGGCAATACGTAATATTTCATGGTATGAAAGAAGATTATAAGAATATTTCGAAGTTCTCAAGAATATCGTGGATGTGCTTTTCAGATGATAAAAAACATTTTCTTAATTTAGAAAAGAGAACAAATGTATTGAAGGATGCTATAGAGCAAAAAAAGATACAACTAAAAGATACAGAACATAAAATTCGCTTAAAAGGAGAAGAATTAATCAGAGATATTAGACATCAAAAGGAAATAACTGGGCAAAAATTACGAGAAAAGAAAGACCATGTAATAAAAGACATTTTAGAGACTAAAGCAAAAGTTAAGGAAAGAATTGAAGAAGTTGTTGAGGTGGTGTATGTTTAAACATTTTTTTTGTTTAAAAAACTTTGATCTAGAGTAATAATTAGTATTCAGACACAATTCACTTGTAATTCAAAGTTCCCCTAACTATCTATACCGTAATTTATTAGCATACAATACTCCCTACACTATCGCAAACTATGTTGTAGCATAAAAGCATTATTGGTATGGTTTGGAGGATATTTAATTGTATACCAGAACCAGATGACAAAAGTTTAAAAATCTTTGCAGGCTTACTTATTATACAGTAGATAGTATTATTATTTATCTGACATTTTATGTTATTGTATTCGTCTTAATTAATTTTACATTGATGTGTTTTTATTATTGCTTGATTATTACTCAAAATTACCTATGAATTGCCTTTACATTTTTTACTGACATAATATTAATTGTTGTTCTTTTTTTGTCTGTTAATTAATATTTGTTGTTTTTGCTTGTTTTTAACGTATGTATTTTGAGAATAAGAAACCATGAATAAAGATTTATTATTTATTTATTTAGGAAGTTTAATATGAAAAATATGAAATAGTTTTTAATTTTCAGAGAGAAAATGTCTTTACCATACCCAATATACTATGTATAGCAAGAATAGCAATGTCACCATATTTAGGTTACTTAATACTGCAAGATAATTATGACTATGCTCTTGGACTTCTGGTGTTTGCTGGAATCACAGACCTGGTAATTATTATTATTATTATTTTTTTTATTAAATAATACTGGAGACTACCTTACAGCTTCACATTTGCTATATCTCTGATCACCCAATCCCATTAAACAGCCACATGTGGATATCATGGAACACTATATTACAGACATGCAACAAAAAGCAGATTCTATGTCTAAAAACCTACTATGATCCCATGCATGTATTTATGACAGACAAACCAAAACTCTGAAAAATCTTGTTTAGATATTGGTATTCATTTTAAAATCACAGACACTTTAATTATATTTATTTGTATGGACAGTTGGTTTGAGACAATACCTCTAAAGTAAGATAATGTGTTATTTACAGACCAACAAATGTAAGTTGGCAAAAACTGGTAGTGCCACAATTGCTGTCACTACCTACAGTCACTCTAATTGTGGATATCCCCTCTATGAAATCTCAGAATTATATTCAAAATCAGAGTGTTTGTCAAATTAGTTAATTTTTTTTTTTCATTCTTCACGGGTTGCGTTACAGCTCCCGAAACCGTGTTACGGTTCCAGGGTACCCAGCGGAAGACCTATATTATTTATTTTTTTTGTTCTATATGGCATGAATAGGCACCAAAATGGCAGAAGCTATTTAAAATCTACTTTTCTATCTCGAACCATCTACTTGGGCATACCTCTAATAATATCAGTATTATCTATTCTGGGATGCTAAAAAGTTTTTTTAATTTTCAGTTAGATGGTTGGATTGCCAGAAAATGGAAGAGTCAATCCTCAAAAATGGGCTCATTTCTGGATCCTATGGCAGACAAGGTGCTTGTGGGGACACTGTTTGTAACATTGACAATGCAACACTTGATTCCCCTTTATTTGACCATACTTATAGTTTCAAGAGATATTATGCTCATTGGTGCTGCATTTGTAATTAGATATAGAAGTTTGCCGCCACCAGTAAGTTATGTTATATTCTATTTATTATAATAATGCTTTCCATTAACATAAATATAGTAATTTTTGTGAAAGAGATTATGGAATTAAGGGGAGGAACGAATAATTTCAGTTGATTTCTGAACTGAAATTCCCGAATTTTACGAATGCTATGAACATACAATTTGGGCATCGAAAACTAAAGAATTTTATCTAGTATTGTGTAGGATGAAAACATGATTGGTGAAAATTTTCTCGATAACTTAATTTTTTGAAATCACCTCTTCTAAAACACCTTTTTAGTCATACGACCATACTCTGAAGGGATTTACGTTTAAATTTTATACGAATCTGTAGGTAATTTCAGTACCTAGTATTGATTAAGAAGATGTTTCCCTGCATGTGATCGTTTTTTAATAAATTATTTATTTGTAATGTGCCGCTTACGTCATTTATTCTGAGAGGCGATACATTATGCCCTTCTCACTTCTGCAGCAAGAACGGACAAAGCGCCGTCGTTGTCTTGCATGACATGATCGTTGCGCCCGAACCAAGAGTTTAGGGCGTGGCTTACGATTAGAAATTTCTGAGTCGTTCCTCGTCTTAAAGTGTTGTCAATTTCATAAGGTTGTATTGTAATATGTAGTATATTTTTAAGTAGCATTCTATCCCAGTCTATCTAAGACACTCTCCAGCCCTTGGCTCTGTTTTGACATGAATGAAATACAAACAAACAACTTCCTCATTATAATATTGGTTAGGATATGCCAATTTATTTTCTGTTTTGCACAGATTTATTGATTGCAAAGTTTAGGTTTATCAAACAACAGTACATTGTGTTGTGATGACTATATCTGACTTGTCTGTAATATAGCTTTGTGTTCAGTAATAATCAATTTCATATACTTTTCTCTCTAGTTATTGATAAAAAGGTTATGGCATTGCAGTTCATCCAAATAAATTAAATTATTGAATGAAATGGTTAACCCTGCCCAGTTTTTCTAAATGGACAAATCCAAAAACTGTGTATATAAAACCTGCCGAGTTAGCATACATTTTGACAGCGACACTTTCGTTTCGGTCGAATGGCCTTGAACAGGCCAAAACGTTCATGTCCAACAAGGACCGGCCAGAGATAGCCCGGACCGGGCATGCCCTGCACAAGAATGCCGAGCAATTTGCTTGGCCGGACAAAGACAAGTACACAGAATTTTCATCACATTGTTGGGCCGGACCTCTCGGCGCCGGGCTATCTCTGGCCGGTCCTTGTTGGACATGAACGTTTTGGCCTGTTCAAGGCCATTCGACCGAAACGAAAGTGTCGCTGTCAAAATCTGTGCTAACTCCCAGGGACTTTGTTTGTGGCTGTATGGAGGGGGTGGTAAAATAACTAACTTGGATTAATAAATATTTAGATATATGAATATGACCAAAAATATATTATAATTTTCTAACAATATTATCAATTATTTGTTTCAGATAACATTAAGTAGATACTTTGATGTGACACATGCTACAGCACAACTAGCTCCCACATTCATAAGCAAGATAAACACAGCAGTGCAGTTAGTATTGGTAAGTTCAAAATATAATTGGCTCTCTCTAAACTACATATTTGTAGGAAAATTAATGTTCAACTACAGCCCAATGTTTATGTTGAAGTAAAATTTAAACAGAAGCTATCTCTTATACAACATTGAAATAATTTTCTTGTTTCTTCTGGATACATAGTAGCCTGTGTCACTGTCCAAAAAAATCACATTGATCCATTGCTCTATTTTGGGGTGAAAGGACAAATAACTTGGTATTTATGTAATGACTAGAATTAGGATGCCCTTAAAATATAGATTTATCTTACACTTTTGTATATTTCAGGTAGGCTCAACAGTAGCATCACCAGTGTTTGGTTATGTGGATCATCCAGCATTACATGCATTGTTTGGAGTGACGGCCGTATCCACTGTGGTATCTGCTGCAAGCTATTTAGTTAGTAAGAACACTTACAAATACTTGAAGAAAAAATTGTGAAATATGTTCAACTTGTTTTGGTTTTAATTAAGAATAAATGAACTTAGACATATTATTGACTGTTTAAAGAAGTATTTTTAAATGTCTTCCCCCCATATTTATTGTTATTTGTATTTTTTTCCCTTAGTGTTAAATTGCAAAATAAAATTTATATGTTTCAAAATTCGTTTCATTTGTTTATGGGATAATAAATTAAGGGCATTTTATACAGGCTAAATATAATATATTTCATAAAATATAAAAATACAATTAAGGTACAAATTAAAATACAATCAAACATTTTTATTGAAGAAGCTATTAAATCTTGAATTTTAGAAAACTATTTTTATTTACCAGATGTTTACTTGCAACAAAATATTCTTACAGAAATAAGACTCAGGTATGTCTCTCAGAATAATTACAATCCATTGATTTCAATATCATAGAAATAATAAATTAATATAATAATGAACAGACTGTAATGATTTATTTTGAGTACATGATGATAAGCAAAAAAACTCCACAAATCTTTACATTTGAATAAGAATGTATAATATATAATTTTAATAGGCAAATGTGGTTGTTTATTTATTCTTACATTAGTAATTCCCTTAAACTACATATTCCACTTTCTATCTCAACATCAGAATTTTTCTATTATGATCCACTCAATAGACACTCTTAAATACAATGAGTAAAATATGATATAAAATATAGAAAGAACTTTATTTTAATCTCATGTGTAAAAAAATTGTGGAATGTGTTCATACATAATGCTATGTTAAATGTTTACTGATATGAGATAGGGATTTTAATTATTACATTTATATATTGATAGGTACTGGTATATGGCATAATTTATTCAACATCTTACAATAAATTTTATAAAACTTACATGTTAGTAGTCATTAGAGTAAGTTATATTTAGCAGCCAAAAGTAAAGAGTATTTGAATGTTCTCATTTCATAAATAATTATTTATTTATTACCTAAACTCTAAAGGATGGATGTTTGATGTCTTGGAAGGCACACATACTTATTAGTAACTATCAAAAGTATTGCAGAATGTGAAGCAAAGAGATGAATATTTGGTAACTTTGGCATAAAAATAAGTGCATAGACCATTGTTTCTCAACCTGGGGAATTGTGAGTCCATATTGTACAGAAAAATAAATACTTTAAATAATGTTTTAAATCAATTAACATTCATAAATCGAATATCAATGTAATATGAATGACTAACATTGATTATATCAATGTAAAATATTTGAAAGTATTAAACAACTGTATTTTGGAAAGGTTGAAAAACACTGGCATAGACTAATGAAATTGATTAGAAAGCCACTTCTACATTCACTTACAGAACTAACTTAAATCTAATATAAATTAACATTTGCTACTAAACCTTCTATTGTGAGGCTATTGCTTGTATCTATTTTATAGTATAAATACACAAGTACATTATCTTGAAAGCTACAATAATAAATATGAAACAAGCTTTACAGTTTAGAAATACAAAACTTGTAGATATTGCACCTATTTTAACAATTTTGAATAAAAAATAAATTTGTTATGTAATTATATTATATCATATTGTATTAGTTTTTAGAGGCATTGTGTACATTTTTAGAAAGTAGCTGTTATTGGTTACAATTTAATTTTAAACAAATCTCAATATTTTTAATTCTCTAGAATTTATATTTTCAGGTATTATTCACAGGAAAATATATACAAAGAAAATTAATTTGATCGATATTATTATAATTAATGTTCTTTAAATGCAAGCACCAATAATATAAACACAGAATACTGAACTTATTCTAAGTAACAAATCATCTTAAATACTTCTTAAAAAAATGTCAAAAATTAAAAAAAATATTCAAAAAATAAAATTAAGTAATAATTTATTCTATCTTGCAACATCTGCACATTTTATTTACAATAAGGGGCCATCCATAAATTACGTCACACGAATGTCGAATTTCATGACTTTGGAACCCCCCCCCCCCGTCCTTATCACACTTTGTTGGACCCCCCCCACCCCTAAACCTGTGACGTAATTTATGGATGGCCCCTAAGCATACAATTATTTTGAAAACACACTACAACATGTATTGAATAATAATTATTATATACAAGATTTATTCAAATAATTATTATTTTAATACTTAATATGCAAAGTAACATACTTACATGTAATTAGCAACTTTATTTTGTTAAAATTGGAATATAGCAAATTGGCAAAATTACCTTTGTAAAAGATACAATTATCCAACTTTATTTATGAGTTCATCACAAATAGCTGTAAGTTCTTCATTGTCCTTAATCTTCTGAGCCAGAGATTCTTGTAAGGAGGAAGCATGTACTTCACTCTTTTTAAGCATAGCATTCAACTTCAATATCTCCGATTGGTGACTTTTTTTAACAGAATCCAACTCCGCATTAGCTTTATTTAACTGCTGCATTGCATGTTGTCTTAAAGTTTCATAGCGTGCCTCAAGCTTTTGTATAGCATCATTGTTTTCTTCAACAGTATGTTTGTATGTTTCTTCATTACTTTTGTACCCCTGAATGATAAGCTTGCATCTCTCATATTTGGTGTGTACATCATTAAATGCATGTTCCATGGATGCCAGATGGGAGGCTGCTTCATCCCGCTCTCTGACTAATGTCTGTCTCTCCTCGTTCCAACGTTTACTCTCTGCATCCTTTTCACCTATTATTGATGAGATTGTTCTTTCATACTCCTCCATAACTATACTCATCTGTTTGTTATTTTTAACCTTCTCTGCCATTTTCTGTGCAAGTGATTTTTCCTTTTCTGCATACTCCTCATTTTGTTCAGTAAGTTTATTTATTTTTGACTCGCATTGATCTAATCTCTCTCTTAAAGAGTTATTGTCATTTTTCAAAAGTTGCGCTTCTTCTTCTTGGGAAGTGAGCAATTCTTTGACAGTTCTCAATTGCTCTAATGTGTGGGGATCCATGTCACTGGACCGTGTTATGACCTGGACGGGGGGTGGTGGAGGTATATTTGCCCCCAAGTTAAGTAGACGGTCAATAGTAGCGATAGCTGGTGATACAGAAGTATTGGCCTTTACAGGATTTACCTTTGGTGCAGAACTCCTGTTGACTGCAGGCGTGACTACTTGTGTTGGTTTGTCAGAGTGCTGAATAGACATCTGCTGCACAGAATTGACCAAATTCTGTTCTGTACCAGACATGGTACTTTCAACAGAAATCACTGTATGAACTGGTTTATTCAAAGTTTGATTTATTTTTTCTCCACTACTGTTTCATTTGCTACTTCATGATTTAGCACCTGGAAATTTTTAAATGGTACCTTTAGTTAGTTTTCTTTGTCAAACTATTTTATTTAGGCATTTAGATAATCACATAATCATATGAAAACATTGATTTTCTCATGATTATGTTCTAGCAAATTTTATTGTGATTCTGTTTAGAATAAAAACGAGATACCTAAGACAAGCAGTAGTAATAAGTAAGTAGGTACCCATTTTTGTTTAAGTGTGGTGTGGAAAACTTCTCTAAATGTCTTAATTTTCTGATGGTTACTTCCTTTATATAGCTATATACTTTGTACATGGACACTAGACATTATACAAGGAAGTGTATGATTACCATGAAATTTATTGTCAAAGTGGAATTATAAATTCCTGTTGAGTAGGTATACAATTTTAACACAATATATTTGATGTTTTATATGCACAATCTAATACAAAAATAACATAAGAGTCCACGTTAAAAGCTATCAATTCAACAGTATTCTCAAATAAACAGATGTGGGAATCCAAAGAGAAGGTCAACATCCCACGCAAGGTTCCAGTAAGTATGACGAATATGGCAAGGAATGTGAAGGAATTTTTACGTTTTCATTGGAACACAAAGGAAACTTACCAAAGTTGGTAGACAAAACCGGTGTGGTCACTGCACGAATTAGAAGCTTCGTATTATTTATTATTATAATATTTTATATTATGTACTGCCTAATTAAATTTAATAATTACTCACAAATTTCTTCATAACAAGAATATTTGTTAACTCAACTCAGTCAGTCATTTAATATCAATCAACGTTGCGTTTCTTTTTTTATTTATGCAAGTATGAAAATAGGCAGAGAGATCTTATTTCGCAAAGCCAAATTACAATGCAGTTTGTTCTCAGAAAATATATCGTAATGTATTACTAAACACAAGTTTGTATGTGGGTACCATATCTTTGTAAGAACCAAGAGTTTCACAATCACATCTGTATATTCAGTAGATCAAAGGGTCATTGCAGTAAATGACAAAACTGTAAATTTATTTTAAGTACTTCTGTCTAAGGCTCGATTTGTTGTTTATTACTTCAAGCAAACAAAAGCTATTGGGGGTGATCCACATATGGAAAAAAGAAACAATACTGCAGTGAACATTAAATAACTTTATTAATAAGTATTATACTTATACGTAGTATTCTAAGTGACGATTCATACACCAACTATATATTTATCTGTTTGGTACATTTCATATGCAAAGTCTTCATCATGAGTAGGATCAAATTCTAGCCCTGAAAACATAAAAAGGGTGTGACATATCTGTGAAGGACTGACATGACGAAAATCGAAATCTATCTGAAGTCCAACGGATACAGCAGGGCACTTTTTAGGAAACTTAAGATTTTAACATTACCTACCTAGCATGTATATAATGAAGATTTGCTTATTTATTAAGGGGAAGTCAGTGATCAAAATCCAATTTTTAATCAAATTTTTCAGAAAACCTGATCTATTTACAAAACTGAAAAAAATAATAATCCTGTCATTGTATTGAAAATATGATTAGAAAGATTTTACTCGATAGAAAAAAATCCTAAATACACCTCTGAAAACTTTTTTAATCAAATTTTATGGCTATAATATAGATGGTATCATTACAAAAATGTACACGAATATTTTATTGGTAATTATCTATCCTTTCATTGTAAAATTTTGTCTGTTAAATTGTATAAGATTTTTTTTAAATTGCGTTTTAAGCAGATTGTCGCTTACGTTAAATTCAATATGACTCACGTGCTATTTCTTGCGCACGATTGCTATAAAGGCGTGCGTTATAAAGGCGTTCATAAAAAGGTACTCTTTGATGCATTCTGCTTGCTTAGTCCGGGGGAGAACTCATAGACGTGTACCACTTTGTGCCAGGTCGAATAAATCGTTTTTATTTGTAATTATAGTGCCAAGATCACCTCATCATCGTAAAAATAATTAAAAAATTAATAAAAAACAAAAATGTATACCTAAATGTGTCTAATACTGGATAATATACCCTATTCACATATAGCGCGTGGTGCGGGTCTAGCCACGCCTCCGCGCGGGGGACGAGGAAGAATCTCGTGCATTTTCCCATCAACCACTTCACCTTAAGAATAACATGCATTATTTGAGACCAATGAAGAGGCATATGGGTCCAGACCTAGATCTAAAACAATTATTACATGCCTCCTTGCAAATTGTCATTGGTCTTGAATAACTCACCATGCATGGATGTGTATAAAAATATACAATATGTTACCAAAAGTATTGTAGGATATGCCATTGAACTAGTTCAGACTAAAGCTATGGCTCATTGACAATTGCTTCTATTCTGTAAGCGAATACTACTCTTATGTTATAACTACTGGGAAATGACAACATCACACTGAATGCCATGAAATCTGCTATGAATGCCAGGGGAATGAGACACTTTCGCATGATAATATACTTATATACTACTGCCTATGTCACTTCCTAACCCTCGACTATGCAACTAAGTTTATAATAATAGTAGATTGATGATGTATCATGTCACGGCGACCGACACACGCGTTCCGTCGTGACATAATTGGGAATCCGGTTTAATCCGACATAATTGGGAATCCGGTTTAATCCCGCCTGCGCTGTGATAGTTCTGATTAGTCTGTGATTAATAAGACATATGGCAGTCAGCGGGAACATCTTAGCTACCGATTAATCGTCATATTGATACTATAACGGATATAGAACTTGACATTGGCGGAATCATCAAAACCCTGATGGACCATCACGAAAAAAAATAGAATAG
Organism: Nemapogon koenigi; assembly: GCA_963924495.1. Taxonomy (NCBI): domain Eukaryota; kingdom Metazoa; phylum Arthropoda; class Insecta; order Lepidoptera; family Tineidae; genus Nemapogon; species Nemapogon koenigi. The sequence continues at coordinate 6,771,344 of OZ004647.1, read as the reverse complement.
AATAGTAGATTCACAAAACATATACCTATTAGATATTTTAAGCTAGTTAGAAACTTAGAATGTTAAAGTTTGCCATATAATGTGCAGGGAATATTTGTTAACCTAAAGTAAGAAAAGAATATGGTGAAAACTTTGGGCGCCAGTGGTACTAACGTTAGCCCTTGGAAAATATACAATATAGTGTGTGCAAATAGAAAATCCACTATTTTTAACCAAACTTCAAAAGAAGGAGGAGGTTCTCAATTCGTCAATTATTTGACGATTCGATTTTTTTTGTTCGAATACTTTCCAGGTGGTCCCACGGTCATCAGGTCAGGATCTGATGATAGGATCCTGGAGAAATCGAGAACTCTTCAAATTTTATAGGCACACTTGAAGCAATTTGGGTTTTTTTTATAGTGACTTATGCATTTGCTTTCGGAAAGCACATTTTGGTTTTGAATGCGGTTTTTAGGGACATTCTTTATGTTCTACTGAGTCAACTCATATTTACTTTATGATTACTATATATCCCTTTTCGCACGCACGCAAGTTTGTATAAGTACAATATTGTTTTTAGGTGAAGAAACATTTCTTACCAACATACTCAATTTCCAATGAAAAAGGACCATTTACTTTGTCGCAACATGTGATGCCAAAATGCGTAACAAGATCAATTCGCATTCTGTTTTGTTTGTCTTGAAGCCTTCCCTTTGCGCCCAATACGAATTTTGAAAATGGTATCTGAAACAGTACCTAATTTAAAATACCTATAATATTTATGTTATTTGAAAACTTAATTCTAGCTTAAAAAGTTGATTTATTTTCTTGGAGTGCCCAGTTTAATTTGATGAATGTTTGTTTACCTAGCCATGAAACAGTCTGTTTATTCTGTGGAGGGCAAGCTGCCAAGCTGCCTGAAAATCATGTGGAAAAAGAATTGTCTACAAAAATATTTATAAAATAGGCACCAGTAAAACATAATAAAATACTCACTTTAGCTATTTGCCAATAAGGACCTCCCCTCGTGTACAATGCATACTGATAAATATCATTCCACGAAATATCATGAGTGCCTTCACAAGACAGGTTCAATAGATATGACCTGCCATCACCTCGTATCTTCATGACTATAGTGTTGTATAAATTCCAGTTATATGTTGTTTCCCGTTTAAAGGATTTCTGTAAAAATAATATTATTAAATACAGCGGAATTAAATATCAAAATTGTGCAAGTAGTTAACAAAATAATATTGGACTTGAATTTCTAAGTGGAATATCTTATTTACATGAAGTGAAGCATAAATAACTATTGTATTATGTAAGTATGTCTGTCCCAAAACTAAGAAGCGCTATTTGTTTCATCTCAATATCTTAAAAGGGTTTTGAAGATATGTGTTAATGGGATCAAGGGTGGAAATATAGTAATCTTGTATATAAAAATGTAAAAATAACTACTGGACCAATATTTTGATACAGTTGTCACGAATATATAAACTGATTCACAAGGAAGGTTAGTATGTATAAAACTTCACACCATGTCTTTTGGGAGTAGAATATTATTTAAAAAAACTTACTCTAACTCTTTTTGATCTAATTGCACAGTAACCAGCCTTTTTAATTTTTCCATCTTTAGGTACTCTGCAGTCTAAGTTGCCATGAAAAATAGCTCTTCCTGCATTGCCAATATCAAAAGTGCTTACACTGTTGCCTTCATTGTGATCACTATCATTTGTTACAATAAAATTATCCAAAACACTTTGCTTATCAAAACACCATAGAACATCAACCTCTCCTGTGAATTAAACACACTTGTATGAAACAATAATATAGTAAACAAAATTATATTCAAGGAATTTTACCTTAGCTCCTGCAAATGGAAAAGTTTAGGTCATGTAAAAACAAAAAATTAACACAATTTTCAATAATTTTAATAAGAAACAATGTTTTTATTGTTTAATTATAAATATACAAATAAAGTCCAAAATTTGAATTACAACTTTTAATGTCCTTAAATAAAAGACAACTGCCCAGCAGCTTTTTAAAATGTGAGAAGTATAAAAAAGTTCAATTTCATACCCAATTAAAGTCAAGTAAGAATGAAAACTTCAGTTATAAAAATATTTATTACTTTCAAGTTGAAATTATAATACAAATTATTTTGTTACTCTGCCACATATAAAAAAGGTTTTTGTGTCTCAGTAAATCACACAGAAATCACATTTAAATTTATCACATAGTAAAAACTTAGACGAAACAAAAAAAAACTATATTTACTTCAAATTTATCACAAAGCAGAAAATAAAGCAACCACACAATACAAATTATACAACCAAACCAAGATAACTCAACATAAAAGAAATAAAAAATAAAACTTATGAAGACTAACAAAAGTTAATTAGGTACTAAAATATTTTTCAATATAAAATATTAAGTACAGTCCATAATTTGTTTACTATTTACTAAATACTATCTTACAATTCAATGTCAACAATTTCAAGTGATCAATAATGAGATTCATTAATTTATATCATTGAATAACTCCACCAAATAAGCTGAAGCAAAAAGGTCATATGTTTAGATTCTAGCGCTCAATCTGGCTCAACTTATTTGATGTGTACTATAAACAATGTCAATTTGAACATGATATAAAATAGCACCATGTGTAGTCTTGAGAAGAGAGAGAAGAAAATGAATATATTTACTGAACTTTGTTGATAAGTTCATCACAAATTGAAGTAAGCTGCTGATTGTCTCTATCTTTTTGACTGAGTGATTCTCGTAGAGAATTGATAGTGAGCTCCTGTTTTTTAATAGTGGCATTGTACTTAGTAATTTCGGCAGAGTGAGATTTCTTAATGTGATCTAAATTTTCATTAGCTTTAGCCAAGCTCTCTGATGTTACTTGTTTAAGATTTTGATACAATGATTCATATTTCTTTAAACCTTCTTTGTATTCCAATATCTGTTCTTCAAAGGCCTTTTCCCTCTGTTTCACATCAACAATAGAAGTTTTACATTTTTCATATTTAGAAAGCAAGTCATTGAAAGAGCCCTCTATGCTGTAGAGATGATTCAGAGCCTCATCTCTCTCAGATGTCAGTTTCTCTTGCAATGCTTTGCTCTTTGCAGCTTCCTGTTGTTGCTCAGTAATAAGCCAGGAGATAGTTTTTTCATATTCTTCCATGACTACACCCAATTGTTTATTACTTCTGACTTTTTCACTTATTAGTTCACCCAGCTTGCACTCCTTCTCCAAGAGGTTATCTTTGTCCTCAGAAAGTTTTTTAATTTTGGCCTCTAAGTCCTCGGTCACACTGGACAACTTCTTTTCAGCATTTTGTAGTTTATATTTCAGGTCATTATTTTCAACACGGAGATCTCTCAATTCCTGTTCCTGTTTTTGCAATATATTTCTCAATGAATATAATTTATCAGTGTTTTGAGAGTAGCGTTCATATTGTGGGCTCCTAGGAGTAGCATGAACAGGCGGTGTGTTGCCTGCAATATTTATGAGTCTGTCAATTACAACATGGCCAGGCGACATGATTGCAGAGGCACTGCGGACCAAAGCAGGAATAGCACGATTTTGAGATGGATTTGTACTTGCAATTGTATGGTTAACAGCTGGTGGAACAATTTGCATTGGCTTTTCTTTTATTGTCGTAAATGGCATTGAATTTGTGGAATTTGTTCGTCTTGGGTTTAGGATATGTTCTGTAGTTGAAGCAGAACTACCAGTTTCATAACCAACATCACATTCAATAACAGTACCCTGTTGGGTTATTGTCCTGTCCTTTTTCTTAGCATACAATGGATCAAACTTTCTAAACAAACTTTCTTTGCCACTATCAATATTGCTAATATTAGATTTTGTTGAGTCAGTAAGATAATCAATATCACCTGGATGTAAAAATACATCTTCGTATCCAGGTACTTCTCGCATAGATATATCACATATATTTTCAATTTCCGTCCCAGTTAGAAAATCATTAGTTATATTAAAGTTGAAATTCTGACTGCTGCCGGCTTCCTGTCGATTCGGGGACAATGCAATCAGGTCACCCGTTGAAGAAATCGGTGTCATGAAGCATTCCGTCGAGCTGGTGCTGTCCAAGGGCGACATTGTCTCTTCGTTAATCATTGTGTTCGATATGTTCAGGTTTAAACCGAAAGTGTGTATAGATAATGCAATTTCGCTGATAAAACAAAAATTATAACCACGGCGTCTTTAGGTTCATAAAAGTGCACTTCAAATAATATAAATATAATTTCTGTATCTATTTTCGTAACTCAAATTGTAAAAACAAAACCATGAAAGTAAGCATAACGGACATGTTTTTGAATTAAACTGACAACAATTTTTTTACTTAGTCTTTTATATTAGCCAAGGTATCAATATCATAGAGCCAAGCGGCATGATAAAACAACAATTTTATTTACTCTCTCATTAGCCAAGGTATCTATCTATAAAGCCAATTCTTGTTTTTCTTATAAATAAATAATAGTACAAAATTTCATACAAAAAAAGGAGCCTTATACTAAAATAAGAATATCAGTTTAACATTTGCAGTCTATAATGGTATAAAAAATAACTGCTAACACGACCTATGACACAGCCCTGACACAGTAAGAAAACTATTTGTTGACCTTGAAACCACTTAGGGTTGTCAACTCATAAAATAAATTATGTAAAATGTGGTGAATTTCTATTACTTAGTAACTTAGAGATAATTATTACCTTAGATCACAGATCCCAACCTTTTTCAGCTATGGACCCATAGGAAATCAAGCATATTTATTACGGACCCTCTTTATTTATTTTGTTTTTATAGTAAAGAGATCTATAAGCATATTTGTGGACCCTAGGTTGGGAAACACTGCTTTATATAATTAAAACAATCACTGGTAATGTAAAAGTTTACAGATCATCTCCTGTGATAGTCCAGAATGCTACTAACTATTATTCCGTGCCACAAAAGTTGAGCATCAGACATTAGCACCAGGCTGGTGGGGTCTCACTCACAATAGTAGCACAGTCTCACACACACACCACACAGATCTAAGTGATAATAGTCTACACTTCTACAGGGACAGAATTTAGATTCCTCAATTTGTAAACTGAAAAATAATTACATCAATAGAAATAAACATACCTGGCCTTGCAACTAAAAGTGGGTCAGTTATTATCAATTCCTTCATTTCATTTAACCACATTTTAAACTCCGGTATTAAGTCTTTAGATCCATAATATATGTGTTTATAAAATGGAAGTTCAACTTCAGTTTCATATCCACCTTTTCGATGTCTCTCCCAAAATAAACGACACTGGGTAATTTGAGGCAGAACATAGCGCTTATTTGGAATATTTAAAGTAAATCTTGTGTTGTTTCCTACATAAAATTGAGAACATTTAATTTTACAAATTCTTTGAAAGAGCAGAGGAGAATTTAAAGCCATTATAAAAACCACTGGATATAGAGGTTATGAATTATAAAAATTTTTATCTTGATCAATATTTATTAATTTAGTTTACCCTTTGGTATTAAATTAAATAACAACAAATTATAAATAATATTAAATTAAATAATCAATATAACCTATATTTCTATTTTTTTTTTTTGGTACAATTTTTTTTTGTAGTCCTCTTTCCGAGGAAAAGGCAAAGGTCTAATCTGAGATGTAAAACCATACAGCCATTATTGTGAGAGAAAAACAAAGAGGCTGTAAATCTTCTTCTTTTTAGTATTATCTATGAAAATAGTATTTTACTTGCTCTGTGGAAAATATTATATACCCATAGAGTACTAAGCCTATGGAGGGGCCATAGACTGGCTTCCCCTTTCGCCAATTTTTCCCCCTTTGACCAGTTATAAAGTTACCTTAGATTTCGTTGGTATCGTTTTGTGTCGCGAGACAGAACTCTAAGAAAATAGTTAATTGTGATGTTTTAAACGGGAAAGGCGATCTAGGGCGTCAAACTTAGTGTTTCCAATCATTAATTATAATTATTATGTTTGTATTTTAACATAATCATCATATAACGTAAAATCCGTTGCGACAATAAAACGACAGAAAAATACAGTGGTACAGGGTCTAGTACTAGGCGTTTACCTCCCCCCCCTGCCAAAAGTGGCAGAAAAATTTGTTCGATGATTTATACCTAAGATTTTATAAGACGATGCGTGGCCCGCCTCTACGTCGTCTTGCAAAATCTTAGATTTATACCCTTCACGTCTCCTTTGGTAAATACTCAAAGTATATACCCGTTATACCTCCAGCAGATTCGTACTCTGTCACACTCTGTGGTGAGTGAATGAACTGAAATTACAAGCCAACTTCTTGTTACAAGCCAAGCCAAGCCAACAGTCAAATAAATAAAAAGTCAAAATAATAAAATAAATTGCCCAATTCGTGCCGAATTCTCCTTCCTTTCACTTTCTGCTTTAAAAATTTAATTTAATGCCACGTATTTTATGTTCAATAAGTCGTTAATTACTAATAATGTTCTCAAATTGTAGTATAAAGTACATTTTGTTATTATCATAGAAATGGTGCTGGAAGTAAGGCCTGTTAGTATGGTGAGTACAAACTGCTTCATTATTACCAAGGTATTATTACTTTAGATGGTATTTAAATGTACAATGTAATACTTAGTATGAAGTTACAAGTTACCTTACAAGTGTCTTGCTTTACTAGGTATAATCTTTGTTTAGAATATTACTTCTCATTTTATTTTAAGAATTCAGGTCATCAACTGAGAAAGAAACTCAGGTTCAGTACAAATGTTCATGTGCAGGATTTATTATAATCTCCAAAGATATAATCAAATAATGATGTGATAAGATATTATTATAGGGGTTATCCATTATCTTATTAATCAATGTATTATCATGATTTCAATTTTCTGATATGGATTGGGAAACCATATCTTACTCAATTGTAGTACGGTAGTACCTATTAGAAGGGGTTTATAAAAAAAAAGATTTCTCCAGAGTAATTACATATTTTTCCATGATAAATGTATGTGTGTGTAATGTGTCTTATGTTAGGTACTCTACACAACTTCAACTATCTGTGTGCAAAAAAACAGGTTAATATGTAGCCCTGTTTTGATGTAAATAATAATATTAGTAAGCTGCTGTCTTGTTAATTGCAGGATCTATTTGATAGAAAGCATAAAGAATAGTCTATAACAGTGTTTCTCACTAGTGTCATGACCCACTAAAAGGCAAAAAAAAATGTAAATCCCTTGCAACCTCTCAAATCACCAGAATATTAATTGTGAATGAAGCGAAATACATGTCAGGATCGTAGCAAATGGAAATCCATAGTCTCTGCCTACCCCTCTGGGAAACATGTGTGACTTTTATGTATATATAATATAATATTTTAATAACTACATCAAAGTATTATATATAATTTTTAGGACCTAATCTTAAAATACTTAAATGTTGTTCTAGAATGGCAAGCCATCAGAATATTTGTATCCTCCAGAGATACTAAAGAAGCTAGATTTCAAAAGAAGTCCAGCAGTGTTCACACCTAGTATCAGCGCGGCTCAACCTGGTGAAGATTGGTTGCTTGTGAGACCTCTACAGCGAGCTGACTTTGATAAAGGATTTCTTCAATTATTGGGTCAACTAACATCTGTAGGAAATGTCTCTAGGAAACAATTTGATGGTATGTATTTTGTTAAAATATAGATAAGTGAATACTGTAATGCTTGCTTCGGGTGGGTATGTAGTTATGTAAATTTGGTATCACTGCTCACCCATTCTCATTAACACAGCCATATACCTATGGGCAATACATTTTTTAAAATTTATCTACAGATATTGAAACAAAAAGCAGATTCTCACTATGATTCCTGAAAGTTTCATCAGAATCCATTGAGCCTAATCTGGACATAGATCGGGACAGACATTCATACATTACCAAAGTTATATAACCAGCAATGGACAAGGGCAAAGAATTATGAAAAGAAGGTTATGTAATATTTGGCTAAAACCTTTGGTGTTAAATAGTCTGGTTTCTATTAATTCTTTTTACACATGATGTACATTTGAAAGTAGATACAAAATGTTGACATGATCATTTCAATGCATTTTAGAAAAAAACTTGAATGACATTTATAGCACATTCCATAAAACTGGTTGACCTTTTTGTAAACCACGGCATTATAGTAACCTTTCACTTTATTCTTTTCCTAGTAACAAACCTGTTCTATAATTTGCCATTTAATGGATGTTAATGCGTTGATAAATCGTATTTCAGTTTGTAATTTAGTTTTTCAAGTCTTAATTTTAGATAGTCTATAGCCTAATTGGTACAGTATTTACTTGAAACCTGGATGTCCCGGGTTCAATTCCCACTTGTGCCATAAATGCTAAACACCAATTTTCTTTAAGAGTATGTATGTGCTTTAATCAACTCCTCATGCTTCAAAACCTAAAATAAATGAAGAAGTGACACATCTAGGTTGTTCTGTTCAATATGGACAACTGGCAAAAAGTGGACATCGATCTTAATGAAACTTTCAGGGATCATTTTGGTCCATTAAAATATTTAATTTATTTTTTTTCAATTTTCAGACCGCTTCACTCAGATGAAGAACTCTGGTGGTTACTATGTAACAGTTGTTGAAGACACGCGTCTCAACAAAATAATTGGTGCCGCCACTCTTACTATAGAGCAGAAGTTTATACATAATTGTTCTGTGGTAAGTATTTATTTACAATTATTAAATAATAATATATTATTTACTTGCTTCTGAACTAAGAAAATAAATAATCCCGTTGCTGTAATATACCCCTCCCCCCACCCGCTTTTCCGGGATAAAAGGTAGTCTATCCTCCAAGTTTCATAAAATTCCATTCAGCTGTTAAGGCGTGAAACTTTCCCATTTAAAATATTGGTAAGATTAAAAACCAACAAAAGAATGTCTAAGCCAAGATTTGATTTACCAATCTATGACAAGTCTACACATCTCTTTTTATGTGATGTATTATTTTTCAGAGAGGACGCTTAGAAGATGTTGTTGTTAATGACACATATAGAGGGAAGCAGTTGGGGAAATTGTAAGTATACTTTAACAGTTATATAACAGAAAGTGTCTTGCAACATACTGCAGTCTGTGGGTTGCACATAGTCACAGACATTGTTGTAGAATCTATCTTCTTCTTCTTCAGCCTGTGACCACTGCTGGACATAGGCCTTCTCCCTGTCCTCCACAGTAAAGTTCTCCTCCACGCTCTACCCTCTCTTCACGATGTCGTCATTCCATCTCGCTGGTGGTCTGCCGACACTTCTATGGCCCATTCTATTCAAATTACCATTGCATTTGATAGCCCAATTCTTGAGGAAGGCTATATAACATCACACTATGAGCCAGAGGGGCGGAGAAGTACTACTCGACCAAAACAATGGACAACATTTCATTTTTCGTAAGGTACCAAAATTCGAAAACCGTTTGGAGATTACATGCTAGAAAGCTTATTTTTTTTATTTTTTATATCCTTTAATTTTCGAGTTATTTTAAAAATACTGAAATATTGAAAAATAAGGATTAATAGGTGCCCTAATCTGTGCTAACCCTCTAATTTAAAAATACTAATGTCTGATGGCAGAGTTGTTAGTTATTGAACTTAGGTGTTGCCTTCTCTTATTTTTACCCATTTTTATTTCATTTGAAGCTAAATTAATAATTATTCTTTAAATATAATTATAAAAATACTTCTTTTATATAATATTTTTTGGAAGTTTTGCTAGTTTCGAATGGGCTATCACAGGAAATATATTTTACGAGTGAAACCGCGGACAAAAGCTAGTATTTTTATATACATTATGAATAATGTTGTAGGCGATTTGAGTTCCGGCTACGGCAACACCTATTTGGAACACGGTATATTATACTCTTTGCATTTCTATAACGTATACTCTGTGGCTTGACTGACACTATCAGTCACTTTCTTTGGGTGACAGTTTATATTTCTTAATTTTAGTCCTAGCTAAGGTTTTTAGTTTATAAGTCCTAAGAATTTATAAAAATTCATAATTAAGGGGCGGTGGTCAAGGTCATCTTGTATCTGTCAAAAATATGGTAAATCTAAGTTAATCCTGGAAACGTGAGTTTATTTATACAAAATCTCCTCACCCCAAAAGGATTGTTATTATTTGAAATTGGATTCAGCCATATTTTTATTATTCATGGGTTCTAAAGAGCCGTTGCTTTCGATACGAGCAGTGCCTTCGGGTATCGAAAACAACGGCTCTTTAAAACCCATGAATAATAAAAATATGGCTGAATCCAATTTCAAATAATAACAATCCTTTTGGGGTGAGGAGATTTTGTATAAATAAACTCACGTTTCCAGGATTAACTTAGATTTACCATATTTTTGACAGATACAAGATGACTGAGAGCCAAGGGTCCTTAAATTAAAAATATAAAAACTCAACCAAAAATAAAATATAAAAATACGTGTAACTTATTTTTTAATATATTTTTAATTTAAGTAATAAACATGGGTGATTATAAAAATGAAATGTTGTCCATTAGGCATATGACAGGATGCGCTTACGGCGCCCGTTCCCCGCCTCAACTCCCCCGCGCTTCCCGTAGTGAAGCGTAGTCGTGTCGTCGCTATCGGCAGTGATTGAACGAATTTAGCGCTTCTTGAGTTTTTCGTTGTTACTTACTTGTTTGTCTAATGACGCCATTTTTGAAATGTGCCTATATTAATTTTTTTTTAATTATACCATCTTCATTCTTGTATAAAAACACAAACTTAACATTTGATTCAAAGTTAGTTCTAATTGAGACCTCCTTGAACAGTTATTAGAAAGGCCCCATTTTCTTAGAGCCAAAATTTGTTTTTCAGAATTGTGGTGACTGTATCACTTTTAGCGCAAGAATTGGGATGCTACAAGATGTCTTTGGACTGCAAAGATAAGCTTATAAAATTCTATGAGACACTAGGATACAAGCTTGAACCTGGCAACTCTAATGCCATGAATATGAGGTACTTATACAAGTAATTATATCAATCTGACCAGCTTGCACTTAAATTATAGATGTTTGCTCCATTTTGTGTTTGTTTGCCCTATTAGGTTTTGTTTGTTTTTTTTTCAGATTTGATGATCCATCCTGACAATTAGCCGCTAGGACATCCAACCTGAAAGCCAAACTGTGATTTTGAATAACTTAAAGCCAAGCTGTGTCGCCTCGTTTACAGTAAAATGGAAATTGATGAAATCACTTCCATTATGAAATTACTTTAGGTCATATATAATTAGTTCAGAGTTTGCGTATTATGTAGGTTTTTCATAGATTTAACAAAATGTATTTTAAGAAAACAGTCGATTTATTATAAATAAATGAGTTGCGATATATGCTTTGGTCTTTTTGTTTTGCAGTTTGAAAAGTCAATTCTTCTATCTATCAGAGGTATGTTTACAAGTAAGTATTTAAATTAATAACGCACGTTGTAATTGTTAGTTTGTAACTCATTGTGAAATCTTACTCTTAACAAATTGAATTTACTATGTATTCTTAATTTTGTTGTGTAATACATAATAATAATGTTTTATAAAACATATTGCTTGTATGTATAGTTCCCAGTTATAACATGACCTAAAATGGCGGTTTTACAATTACAGATGTGTTAAAAAATATAAAATAATTATATTGTTATGTATCCATATAGTTATACAATTCCAGAATAGATGTAAAGGTATAGTAGAAATTAATAGCAGCTGGAAAATAAAAAAATTGTGTTCTGCGCAAGTTATAGTCGCAACGCAACCTATAAGTATTTATGGTATAAATGACCTTGGATTTAATAATGTAATATTTTAGAAATATGGGAAAAGGCACACTGATATAAAGAGAGATATTTTCTCTCACTTTGTATGGTCTGCAAATAGTTTTATTGTTTTATCAGTCAGAGTTGATTGATTTAATTTTGTTTGTAAACATTACCACTGATGGGGTGTTTAATTGATTAAGGGTGTCCTAGCACATAATTTTGTTTTTAACTAAATGCTTCCTTCATTTTGCTAATAACAACTAACTTAATTTGCTTTAATTTGTTATGTTTTTGAAATGTTTAACTAACACGTACTTAACTCAAATGTCTTTCAAAGGCAATTTAACATGTTGTATTTACTATTTCTGTATTAATAAACTTTTTCATTGCTCCATTTTTTGTTTTATTTCATCATACATGCTTCGTAAAAACATAGCTAAACGAAGAGCGAAAATCAGTTTTATTAATATCGTAAATATAAAGGCAGACATATCTCACCTGAGAATAACACAAAAATAAAACATATCAGATAGTTCAAATATGTATTGTGTTTGGAATTGTAATCTATGGAATTACGGGGTTTCGTAACCAGTGGAAGAATTTAAAGATAAACAATAAATATGCATAATTATATAGCACAACCTCAATAAAAGTTGTATTATGCCTGATAGCAGTGACAATATAATCTGCTATGATGTATAGTTCAGTGTTGGTTTGTATGCACTATGAATAAAACATAGTAGTAAAGGAATTATAAGTATTAATTGATAAAATCGAATTGCTATTTAAAATTGTAAAGTTGTACATTACACACTAGGCGCAATGATAAGGTCACATTCAAATATTATATTAAAATGGATAAGTGTGTTAACTACCTAATATTATAATAGACTTTATATCTATAAAGAAAACATAGATCTAACAGATCCATAACACACTCGTCCAATTAATCCTTCAATTGTCAAAGTAATGTTAAGTAATGCTTAAATACTCTGTTCATTATACGGTATGGCTGATAAAACTATGAATCAAAATTAATATATGTATATCTAATAATAATAATAAATCTATAGGTGTAGTAGTAATAAATAAATAATTATACAACAAACTTAATTTATACTGTTATACATCTCAAAAGTTAACATTAGTTTCCATCACCCATAAGTCTCGGTAGAGAGTAGTATATTCCTTGCCCATAAGTCTTATGATGAACAGAGTATAATTAGTCAATAGTTGATGGCCAAAGTACCAAATGTTTCCAACAACCAACCAAAATAGTATGGAATTTCTAAATTTCGTTAAAACATGGCCTAAACACACGCCTAGTTTGTAAACACTTTCATAGTCATTTTATATTAATTCAACTTTCGTAGACTTGAATAAAATTGTATCCCATGTTAAGTTTAGGAAATCATTATACATAGTATACCATTGACATTAGCAATGCAACATCCTATTCATTCCATCCTATTAGTAATGTTCATATAACTAATAGCAATATTCTCTTAAACATTATTCAGTTAACGGGTGTAAATTTATAATATCCATACAGGTAATCAAATTATTATTATACTAAATAAATGTTACATCCAACATTAGTAAGAAAACAAAAACGAAAAAAATATTTATAAATGAAAACACAGAACTATTACACATAAACTACGGAACTATTTCAAAAATATGTTAACAAATTTTCCAGATTTTTGAAATGAAGCTTCACATACAATACTGTCGTATTTTTTGTTTTTAGTTTTTACGCGTCATTTAATTAATCAAATCGAATTGAATTTACCATAGCACTATGGTAAATTTCAATTCATTGAATTCATTCAATTTCGTGTAAAAAACGCTGAGACGCTCCCCCGTGGGGACCTTATAAAAAGTGAAACAACAGGAACACGGCTATGCAACGCACCTCATTGGCTGGGCAGCTAGTATAGTTGCCTATGTGAGTGGGCAAAATAGATTACAATAAAGTACTCCGCTTCTATCGGGTGTCCCACGACACCTAACGTTTTTTTATTACTTACACTTTGGTGTATTTCTTACAAGACATTAAAATTATATAAAAAAACGTATTACAGTTCACATATAACATAGTCCACATAAAAGCAAGCCGATCCGTCTCGGTCTTGTTAGAAATTCGTTAAGTGTCACCACGAGTACAACATCCACACAAACATTTAGATAAAATGACACCCTCATTTACCAATTCATACATCAATTTAAGAGAAGCGAGTGTCATATTTCCATGGTTAAATAAAGGTTCCCATAGAAACATTTAAAATTTTGCAATAATTATAAGCTATAGTAGAGGAAAACATGGCATTTACATTAAAGATTAAAAATTTATATTTTAAAAACCATCGCCTAGCTTCTGTAAAGACTTTGAAAAATGTTTTAAGAAACAATTTACTCGAAGCTAAGCGTTGGACCTCGAGTACATGAGGCATATCACATACAGAGGGTATATCAAGTTTTTCTATATAATTCTGACATACAAAAGTTCTCGACACGATGACGACAATAAAAGAAACTCTTAATAGACCCTCTGCTACGTTATTCGGTACTACATGTTATCCTGGCAGTTCTTATTAAGGCCTACTATAATAGAGTTTGTGGTAAGCCCCCCAGGCTCGAGGTACAAGATGCCTTATGGGTACTAGTCTCACTTGAGCGCACTATAATTGGTGCATATATTACATCTCTTGATCCCACATACTAATTTTCACCCCCGCCATGGCTCGCTCAATGTTGTTGCTGTATAACGCAATGCAAGCAATTCGGTATGTTAAGTAGAAACTAAGATATATTTTTTTAAGAAACTTGTAATTTGAAGTGTTTTCATAACAATCTTTCAAAGTTTTGCCGACACGACAAAATGACGTCATTATTGACGTAAAGTAGCCATTATGACCGATTTCTCAACTCATTTATATTACTGGAAGTACCACGGAGCACGTTAAGGGCCGTGGAAGCCGTGGCACTACTTTTATCACAAACGAGCAGTACAGTACCACGGGACCAGTCTGTCGCAAAACTTTCAAAATTTATTATAAAAAAGTACCTACTGTATAGAAAACAAAATATTCAAATCAGTTATTTTTGAAATATAAATATAAAAATATACCTTAATTTTTACTTTAGAGACCGCGCCAAATAAGTTGAGCAGAAAAGTATCTAAGACTGCGCTCCATACGATTTGAACTAGTGTCGTCGTCGTCGTCCCTACCCCCATCCTCCCCCTGTAGCGCTCAATCTAGCTCAATTTATATGGCGCGCACTATACCTAGCGAATGTAATTACAGGGCCGTAATTTGTCAATTTAATATATATAAATTTCCGAACGACCCTGTATGTATCCAGATAACTACTAAGGTTCAGCACACACCGATGAAGTGGCGGCGAAAAGATTAATTAATTTGTTAAAGGCTGAATTCTATTACTTAACTTTAACGTTACCAAACGTCAAATGCCCTGTCAATCTCCAGTTTTACGTCAATTGCCAATTTGACGTTTGTTAACTTTACAATGGTGAAATTCAGCCTAACAATTGCATCACAACTTTCTTTACAGCATACTACTCAAACTGGTATAAAGAAACAATTGGGGAGGCGCGCGGTCGCTTCGTTGGTGAGCACTGACCCTTAGAACACAATTTTCATCACACTTGAATTAATCATCTATGATAATTTCGGATGCACTGCGTTACAAAGCAGTTTCAAAGAATCTCACAAGACATATTACAAAGATCTTCTTAATTGTCTACAACAATAATAGACTACTGGTAAATTGAAATATTACAAAAATAATGTACAAGGATTTATCAACTTCGTGTTGTCACAGTGGCTTTTGAGTGAGTGAATTTATTTTTTAACTCTCATAAGTGATCCAAAGTGATCAAAATGTATATTCACCAAATAAGTTGTTAAACCTTTTTCACATTCCGTGCGCAGTACATTTTTTTTAAATATGTAAGTAGTATTTTGTACTGCACCCAGAATGTCAACAGGTTCAATATATTTGACGGTGTCTATACCTAAAAATTACCTTCAATTTCACTCACTCAAAAACAACTTTTCTAAAAAAAAACTTTTCCGTTACTTCAATATGATTTAATCAAATACTTAAAAGTAGCTCTAATACATGCGAGACTACCGCCATCTAGTGGTTCATAATAGTTTGTTTTGATCCTACATCTATAAAACGGTGCACCTACTTGACGCCAAAATGTTCTAAATCCAAAGTGTACTATCAAGAGCATTAATGGATATAACTTGAAAGTTTCGCTCAACATTTTACTGCATTTCCTTATTCATTCAGATTGCATCAGAATAAAAAGAGAGAAATATTGCTTTTAATATTTATCTCAAAAATATTATTTGTTTACATTCAATATTCAATCTAAACTTAATGACGTTAAGGTTGATTTTGCGTAACTAAATTATCAATAATATTAGCGTATCAAAATATAACAATGGAAAAAATAAGTCAGTTGAGATTTGATGTGATTGGTTGTAGTTAACAATTTGAATGTCATTGGGCTTTTATGTGATTGGGTGCATTGAAAGGAAACAAAGTGAAAAAATTAATGTACAAGCGAATATAGCCTTAATTAAGGAGTCCTTCGAATAGTTCGGATCCTGCACTTGATAGTACATAGTGACACAAGTTTGTTCTAAATCAAAATGGCGGTTTTCACAAATTTCATACGTTATTATGTCTTCTATCTATATTTTGTAGTTCTTAACTTTATGGTTAAGGGTCCTATATTGGGAATTTTTCTGGGATAAACTATTCCAAATTTCTCTGTAAATAATCCACCTGTGTCACTGTAATTTAGCATATAGTTACTTATTGAATATATCTAAGTGAAATAGCTCTTATTTTTTCAATGGGTTTTATTGAATAGGAAATATGGGTAGTTTAACTTTGCCCCTGCTGTCTCTTTCATAATCTATCACAAAACTCTAAATTTTTTTTAAAGCGCTCTTATACCATTACCCTTCAATTATATATGTCGAATTTTTTGGTAGCTTATTGAAAATTTAAAATAATAATTATTTTATTATTTTTGCCAAATTTAAAAATCAATTTTTTTTTTTATTTTGAATTTTCAATAAGCTACAAAAAAAGCGATATATATAATTGAAGAATAATGGTATAAGAGCGCTTTAAAAAAAATTTAGAGTTTTGTGATAGATTATGAAAAAGACAGAAGGGGCAGAATAATCCTTTATTCTACCACCCATATTTCCTATTAAATAAAACCAATTGAAAAAATAACGACTATTTCACTTAGATATATTGAATAAGTAACTATATGCTAAATTACAGTGACACAGGTGGATTATTTACAGAGAAATTGGGAATAGTAATATCTCCATACAAATTCCCAGTATAGGACCCTTAAGGGGCTCATTTTAAGCCACCAGACGGCGCTAGAAAACAACGAGTACCTACTGCATGTATTAGAGCTTCTTATATAAGGGTTCATGCCCATTTGTCAACAAGCATTTGCACAGCGCCATACAGAAACACGATGCTGACGCCTTCCGACGGTATCCCATACTAAAACTCTGTTTTGGTATGGATCTGTGCGAATGCGAACAGATAAGTAAAGTATCTAAGGTATTCTTTATATATATTTGTTTCAAAGATTAAGTTATTTTAAGAAATTAACTTGTATATTTTTGTTTTTCCATGGAGTAGTTTTTTTATAATTAACTATTTGTCAAAGGTTTGCCAACAGACGACAAAGTGACGTCATCGTTTAGGTAAAGTAGCGTTTCTGTCTGGTGGTATTATTTGTTTGTGATAAAAGTAGTACTACGGCCCATAACTTGCCCCTGGTACTACAAGTAATAAAAATGAGTAGAGAAATGGGGTAAAATGGCTACTTTACCTAAACGATGACGTCATTTTTGTCTGTCGGCAAAACTTTGAATATTTATTATAAAAAAACTACTGCATAGAAAAAAAAATCCAATTAGTTTCTTAAAATAGCTTAGTTTTTGAAATAAAACTAAGCATAACTTAGTTTTTACTTTGCATACCGAATTGTAAAACATTCCTAAAACCGTCTACTTGTCCGTTATAGTAATGTCATCAGTCATTACAGTTGTACCTCAAAATATCGAATCACAGAGTTATGCTTGACACAATGTTGCCTTAAAATGCAGGTCTAAATGATCCTATGTTACTGACCAGAATAAAAAGGAGTACCCCAAACATACTAAAAATGTAAACTACAACTAGATATTTTTAACTGAATTAACAACTTCCTAATGCATTTAGTGTCAGTCGAAAAACTATTTACATCAACCGATATAGCAATAACTCTAACAATATATATAGTGAGGACTAAATTAGATATTCAGACTCAATGCACTTTAAAAAAAATTAACATTAACTTACTGGATTCATGTTAATATACAAAATTTTAAAATACTAAAGTACAATCAGGCTCCAAAGTATATATCTATACTTTTGTAGGTTGATTTGAAACGAGACAGCCTATAATATATACTTTTGTTTCTGACTGTACATATAAATAGTGAATTACTCTATTAATAAAGGATTTATATATTTTAAAAAGAGGTACTCCTGTAGCAATTTTCGAAATATTCCCTTTTACAACTAAGGCAGCTCGGTTAAAAAGGTGGGGCCGTGATCTTGGTGCCCAGTTTCATAGGGCCTTGACCTCTAGCGTTCCGTCTCGCTTCAAACTCTCTCTGTCTTTGTTGCTTCCTCTCCTCTCGCTTTCTTCTAAGTTCCTCCATTTTCGAGGCACTGTTTCCTGTAACATTGTCACAGTTGCTTATATTAAGACGAGGATCTGTTCGCGAGAATCTTTTGTATAAAGAAAAGATCCTGAGCGACATTTTTGAAGACAAATAAATAATTATTTTTGATGTTTTTTTTATTTATTTACAAAATATGGTGAATTCAATAAAAAATGTGGCTGATAAAGATATTAAATTTACGAAAAACAATTAAAATCTATGATTATCACTCAAAAAATGATTAATTTTTAAAATTAATATATTTGTAAATTCTGTTTGATAAAGAAGTGTTTAATTGAGTGTCCCCTCTTCAAAACGGCGAAGAGTGGCGACTGCCGACTCGTACGAGCGTGGTCATGTTAGGGGCATACGCTATATAACATACCGTCTAAGGTCTCCTCAATAGGCTCGAACTCTCCATCCTCCCAGCCGCCCAGAGAGTCGTTGCTGTTCTGATGTGCGGCGGGCCGGTGTTCAAGACGAGAGTTGACGTTGCTCGGACGGACGAACGTGGCGTTGGCGTTGTTAACGCTCGCGTCCACCCACTGCGCATTGTTCCATGTTTCCGATGGGCTCACCAAGTCCGCTTTGGCGTTCTGGAAAAATATTGTCCAATGTGTAGAACTAGCATTACGTGGTTAGACGATTTTTATGGGCGTTATCCCCACTACAAGCACACGGCTTGGCTCAACTTATTTGGCGCGCGGATATACCTACTAAGTTATTTCGCACTAGTTAATTGAAATATAAATAGATTATTTTTAATTTAAAAGTTCGAAACGCAGATTATAAATAAACTAGATGACCCGTGCGAATACTTCGCACCGTTAATTTAGCTGATCTAAAACAGATAGCGTATGCTACAAAATAAATAAATTTGTCTAATTTGAGAGAAATTTTTTTTTTATTTATTTGTTATTAGAGGGAAAAATAAATCTTCAAAATGGCGTATCAAACATTAACACTTTGATACAGTATTAAGGAAGATATTTGATACCGAAAAAAATAATTTACACACTTTCACGGCCTTTATACCTTGCGGTGACAGTGTCCACTTTTTGCCAGTTGTCCATATTGAACTAAATAGAGATAGGCTTAAAACCTACTATGATCACTAAGTTCCATAAAAAAACATTTAGCTGTTTCCGTCAACCAAAAATTTCCACAGGCGAAGTCGGGGTGGAAAGCTAGTCATAAAATAAGCCACTTACAGGTTCCTCCTGCAGCGTACCCCATTCCTCGTTGTCCCAGTCGTCCTCACAGAGCGCGGCGAGCGCGGGCGCCACGCTGGCTCCTGTTGCACTGGCGCTGCTCGGCGGGGACTTTGCGCTGGCTGCTGCAAAGGGGCACATGTCAAGCCACGGACATACACCAAGCGAGAAAAAAACTGATGCTTTACTTTTACTTTACTTACTAAAATGTCAAATATACTTTCACAGTCTTCGTATAGCGGTATAAAATTCCTAACGTACAGATATATTTTACGCACAATCAAAATTATTTGCATACTATTGCATGATGAAATTTTGCCCTAACAAACGTTACAATTACTTTAACCTCGGAAGATGTTTACGACAAAATCTTGTTGTAAAGAACGAATGTGGCATTGGAATATTGAATCAGATGGCAGAATAAAAATCCCTTTTTCAAACCGCCCATGCCAAAATGTTCCGCCTCCCACGGACACGTATATTTGTTATTTAATCCCACTACACATGTACACAAATATATTTGCTAAATCTATAATTTTTCATAAGAAAATCAGACGCGAGCTTTATTTCCAAACCAAAAAAATATCTCACCGGTGCTTGACTCCATCTCACCCCACCCCATGTTGTCCCAGTGTTCAGGATCATAGTCGGAGGCCGACTCGCTCTGTTCTAAAGATGTCATCGATGTCACTGACGAGGTCGTCGTCGACATGCTACTTGATGATGGTTGTTCTGGGGATAATTTATTAGTTATAATAGCTGAAGTTTTTAAAATAGTGGGCAACGACACATTTACTTTGCAATCGCCTAACATAAAAAGGAACATGGGGGCGCATGTTATGGAATCTTTTGCATATGGTTATTTGCCTCGTCCCATGACTTCATTACACAATCGTCGTACAGCGATGTAAAATGCTTAACTTACAGCAATTTTATGTGTTGTAGATGTGGATGCATATTTTTTTTTATAGAGAAGACGACATGTGACCATGCCACCGCCGGATTATTAAGCATAGGTGACTGGTCCATGAATGCGCGCGACTGGCAGAGCATAAATACAGTCCGCCAGTCGCGCCCGCTATGGCCGGCCCGTAGAGATGCTTTTTCACGCTTCGCTTGACGGACCCCAGATTGTAGGAAGGAGAAAAGACCGACGCCGGAAGTTGGTTCCATTTTTTGACAGTGCGACACAGGAACGAGTCACTGAATTTTTTCGTTCGTATGCGGAACGTGTCCACTGTGTGAGGATGAAATCTGTATCCTGTATGATGCACAATGGTGAAACGGGTCTTTAACTAATTACTACATATTGTAAAACACAGTCCCCCTGTCGCGGTCTGTTTGTGCTCTTTTCACGCAAAAACTACTGAACGTTGTTGAGATTTTCACGATTAGATAGGTTGATTCACAAGGAAGGTTTACGAGACATGGACCTATCACGTTTTTGACCTCAGCATTAATAGTATCAATGAATCAAGTCTGGGAAAAAGTTAGCCCCAGCACGTTTTCATGGCTTATGCTGTCTAATCCGTCAGAGATATATAACAAAATGATTGTAAAAAAAGTCAACATATATCTAACTCTAACAGACAAAATTATATATTTTTGTATTTATATACCTATAATAGGTATTCAAATTGTTTCTTCTTCTTCACGGGTTGCCTTGCAGATCCCGAAACCGTGTTATCGGTCCCAGGGTATCCAGTGAAAGACCAAGTCCCCCTCTTTCAGCCGATGGTTTTTGTGAAATGATTTTTTTTTATTTGCCAGGGATTTTCAGACCTACATGTATGCGTGTATGCTACATAATATAGTCCAATAACCCTACCGTGACTTATAGTGTGCAAAAATAAGTAAGTACCTAGTAAATAACATTCTAATGCCCGCTTGCACCAATGTTAGGAGCGTCCTAAAGTAACGCGTTACCCATTTAGGTTGTCCTAGCGAGGAAAATGCATTGCACCAACGTTAGGATTCTCCTAAACACGAAAAGAGGATCTTATGTTTATGACGCCGATTTCGTTTATCCTAAAGTTAAGACACTCTTTTAAGCGTGTATTTCCCTATAAAATCCTTGATAAAATGAGCAACAGTGACGATCTTCTCGACTTTTTGAAAGATCTAGAAGGAGTTTTACCCAGATCAAGGATAATAAGGCCCAGACCCGATATTTTTTACAAATTTGTCATAAATTGTAAAAAAAACCTAAAAAGTAAATAAATATGTCGATTTTTTTTAAATATCGCATATTGGTAGCATTATATATATCCAACCAAATAGATTAACGTTTGAAATACCCCACCGACCTCGGTAAGTTTACACCGTTATATATCGTTCTATAGTTATATATCTTCCTATTTTTAAATTGCTTTTTGTCACTTTTTAACTTTGTACCCTTTGTTTATAGGTAGGTATATACATTTTTTAGGAACAGCAACGGTTTTTTGACAACAATAATATCAAAAAATATGAAATACATAGAATACGCGCGCAGTCAATCACGCAAAATAGATTGATCAATCACTTAGTAAGGAAGCTCCTATTGTAGGACGATCCTGGCATTATTAGGTTGGTGCAACTAAAGTTGATACTTAGGACTCTCTTATATTAGGAGAGTCCTTACTAGGAATATCTTTGTGTGACGTTGGTGCAAGCGGGCATTAATCACTTAACATTATGACAATCAAAAAATCCAATTACACATCCAATATATAACATATCAAAAAATTAATGAAGCTAGTGTTCAA
Source organism: Nemapogon koenigi (assembly GCA_963924495.1). NCBI lineage: Eukaryota > Metazoa > Arthropoda > Insecta > Lepidoptera > Tineidae > Nemapogon > Nemapogon koenigi. The sequence continues at coordinate 6,748,812 of OZ004647.1, read as the reverse complement.
ACATCAAGAGACTAGAGTCGTCTTGTGAGATTATATCTAACGAGTGGCCAGTTCAGTTGTCGGATTATGTACAATAAGGTTTTCATTATAAAAAACCCATATTGTACCCGTGCGAAGTCGAGGGCGATTCGCTAGTAAGTAATAAATAAATTCTTACCCAAGGAGCCAGGCTTCGACAGGGCGGATTTAGACGAGTGATTCACACGAGAGGTGTCAGAGTGCGAGCGGTAAAACTTGGCGGTGACCGCGGTGACGGCCCAGCCTGCCCACGTGGCCGCCGCGTTGCTCAGCGATGGAGTCGCCGTGTGAACATCCGCCTCTGTATAAAACATTAATTAAAACCTTATCATTGTGAGATCTTGGAGTTAAATTATGTGTATAACTGAACGCAGCCATAACCCTGGCTTGGTCTGTTAGATCACGCTCTCTCTTTTGTATGTCGGCCATATTAGAGTTAACTACACAATTTCTACTAGAAATAATTCTCTATAATTAATTAGAGTGTATCAATCCCGATTTACAACATTCAGAAAGACCATCGGATAAATGAGACAGATTTGGATGAAATTGCATAATTGGTAACATACAGCCTTGAAAATGGCAGAGGATAGGCGTGAATTGTATAACAGTTTTCGGAGCAAATTTTTTATTCATAAATTCATAAAATTTTGTGTTCATAATTATTATAAACATACCCATTCCCTCCTTCAAGCTCGGATCATCAGATACTTTCTCCAACTTTCCTAGGAAGCCCTTTATGGTCCTGAAAGCTGCTTCTCGAACCTACAAAAAAAACCACAATATATTTTTGTTGGGCATAATTCAAAGCCAAATTCACTACGGTTATATAGTGATTTTTAGTCATCTTTTTGTGTGAGGATACGATACCAGTGATTGCGGGCCCGTGACGACAATACAAAAGTTTGACGCCGTTACCGTTCATATCGTAGCCGGACAAATAATATATTCCGCAATATTTTGTTTTGCCGTCGTCGCTCCGTAGCCATTGCCGCCCCGCACTCGCGGATTTCGTAGCTTCATACCAAACTTCGTTTCACTATTACTTGAAAATACAGTACACAATCAATAAAAACCACTTACAGTTTTTTCCGGATCATTAGCCAGCGGGCACAAAGCCGGCAACACCCTGTTGGCTACTTCTGACAACAAAAAGTACTGTTGCGTAGCGGCCAACGCCAGTACGCCGGCGTGCCTCGCTGGTGGGAACGGATCTCTGGTGGCGCGGAGGAAGGCAGACACAAGAACCTTCTGTCTTATTTGTGGGTGTAAATGTGCTGCGATCTTGCCGAGACAGACTGTGGTGTTTGTTCTGTAAGAGTGTTACATTTTATTAATTAATTACTAATGACCAGACTCGGCATCGCCCGTGTATATGTTTGAAATATGTAATAATAATTCTACGGCCCTCAACTATCTCTGTGCAAAACATTTCACGTCGATCCGTTGCTCCGTTCTCAGAATGTGATATGCGCTGTCTTACTTGGACGTTTTATGACGCCGTCTGTCACGAAGGATTGTGTCTACCTCTACTATAGTATAGTATATTTATTTAAAATTCGAATGAAAATTAACATAAAAACGATGTCATGGCCAATATGAGTCGAATTGCTCTCAGATAAGGCTCACTTCGCATAAGTTTTTTATTCGGGCTACACTTTTCCCACTGACTGGGAAGAGCGGGGGTAGGTAAATATTCGTGAAAATTTGCGAAGCAAGACAGGCCTGCCACTGTACGGGGAAATGAGACTACTTTGTGCAAAAAATCGCTTGTACATGCATACCTTGAATATAGCTCGAAAAAGCGCGAGATTTCCCTAGAGGATATTGACTACGTGACGAAAACCTAAGCACCCCCTCCCGCCCCTGTGACCAAGCGTGGTATTTTGAAGAAGAATATTAATAAAATTCTGTGAATGATTCTGATATTGTATTTCACGCTACTTTCGGCTACATAATATTATATAGTATGGTTATAAATTTTGACTTACCGTATCCCGCCATTGTCATCTTTGGATTGCAGTCTAGCAAAATGTTTTAACACTTCAACATTAAGGTTGGTATAGTTCAGTTTTGGCGCAAGAGGTACTATTGACTTGATAGTAGCTTCCTTAATCAAAATGTTGGTGTCCAAAAAGCCATTCATAACTTGAGGAAAAATAAGGTCATTGATCTAAAAAAAATACACTTCTATTATAAAGTTCTTTGAAATTGTAAAATTGTGGTCATATTAGCACTTTTTGCACCCAATAGGGGAGGGTGAAAAATCTAATCTGACATTTTTTTTCAGGGAACAGATGGATATCCGTCGATATTTGAGGTACGAGTCAAACGTCAAGCGATGACGTGATCGTGATGTATACCGTAAAATTCATAACTAAAACTTATTTTGCGCCTACACAATGATTATTATTATTTGATATTTTAGCCATATATCTGGTCCATGTAAATTATATCAAGACATGGCGGCGCTCATTATACACTCACTAGCCTTTTCCCGCGAATAGAACAAAGAAAATATATAATACTGTGGCTGTAATATATTTGAAGCCCCTACCCAATTCTTCCTTTCCGGGATATAATTTATATCTAAATTTTATACAAATCCGTTTAGCTATTAAGGCGTGAGCAACAAACATACAAACTTCCACATTTATAATATTAATAGGATATGAAACAGGTGAAAAAAATATTATATAAATAAATACCGTCTGATTCTGAACATGTCCAATGAAAGCGTCCATTTGCGCCAACAGTTTCGACCGGGTGCTTCTATCGTTTGACGTGAACAACTTCACTATACAAGGGACTACAGAAGTCTGATATTCTGCTTCACTTAGTAACTTGCCAATCTGAAAAATATACATTTAGGAAGTCAGTTAATGGTGCGGAGCAAAGCAGAAACAATGGTCTAAATCCAAGTTGAAGCAAAATATTATTTGTTTAACAACAACAGTTTTTAGTGTAAATCACAGCAAGGTATCCTAGTTAAAAATCCAACTGCAATTTTTAAATCAATAGCTGCAAAAATAATCAATTGTATACATACATATACATATCTGTATCGTGCGTCGGTGGCCGAGTGGTTAAGACGTCTGGTATTAACTAGGCAGACCCCGAGTTCGATTCCGGATCCCGGCCATGTACCAATGGGTTTTTTAATTAAAAACTTATGTATGTGATCTGACAAACCACACTTAGAGGCTTTTACATCTAAATATACCTCAACAGAACTAGCCACTCGTTAGGTATAGCCTCACAAATACCATCGGCTAAACGAGGGAGACTTGGGCTTCCGCTGGGTACCCTGGAACCGTAACACGGTTTCGGGAGCTGTAAGGCAACCCGTGAAGAAAAAAAAAAATAATCATACATATAAAAATTAATATTTGTTTGTTTGTTCGTGTTCTATAGACTCAAAAAATACTGGGACGATTGGAAAAAGATTATTTTTGCCTCTAATGACGAAATATAATAAAACAAATTTTAAAATTATGTATTTTGTAAAAGACGTCATCTGTTGGAGATTAGTTGGAACAGTGGGAATTATTCGCACGGGTCATCTAGTAAAACCTACCCTGTTTGTCCAGAATAGATTCTGAAGCGGCTCAATGGATTTTAATGTATCTTTCAGGGATCATATTGAGTTTCAGACTCAGAATCTGATAGCTTGGTTATAAAAATGTTAAATATAAAAACTCTTCAGCAACTTACTTTAAACATGGGTCCCAATACAGCAATGCCAGCATCTCCGTAATTAAACGCCGTCCTAAGCTGTGGTAGCACTTTATACAAGCAAACACAGTCTGGGAAGTTGTCAATATTATTTGTAAGATTATTGAAGAACCTGTTTAGTTCCGCTTTGTCTTTCAATTGCACCTCGTCTAAGAACAGCATGGAGTCTATAAGTTCATTATTGAAATAGGCACCTGGTTTTCTACACCTGTAAATTATTATTCAGTGATTAATAGTATTATAATGGAGGTGTTTATTATGAACTAGCTAGGTTCGAGTGGATAGAAAAGTTGATTATGTAAAATTAAATTTTTCTGGGGGAAGAAAAAGTCAGGCTATCTCTGTACAAAAAAAAACATTTGTTGTATAAATGTTTAAATATTTCTTTTATTTTAATTTAATTATTTATTTTTAAAGTGAATATATATAACTATGTGTTGAGACCAGCTGCGATACAAACAATCACTGCAAAACGCCTGCTGAAATTTCTAAAGGGAATAGGTACCATCTACCGTGAAATTTGACAAGGAAAAAAAAGGGAGATCACAATAAGCCTATTTTGGCTGCAGTGATACAGCTCTATATAAGCCCTAACCCCAAATAATAATAATAATAATAATTCTGTGATTCTACTATTAATAATTCAAAGGTCTACAAAGCAAAAAAATCACATTTGTTGTATGGGAGCCCCCTTAAATATTTATTTTATTCTGTATTTAATTTTCATTTGAAATTTTTTTTGCATTTGATAGCTCACCTAATTCTTAAGGAGGTTGGCTATAATTTAATATCACGCTATGGAGCATCTATTAATGGGGTGCAATATTTATATATGATTGTGATACTGTTTCTTTCTACAAACTAAATGTCAATGTTATGTAATGTTTACAGACATTATGGAAACATAACACTTTGTACATTAAGGAATGTAAGTTCACATATCATTGATCATTGTTCTTGAAAAATTTTTTATGAATCTTATTTTGTGTTCTAAAACAAAAATATTACCTAGTAATAATATCAGCAGGATTTGGTCGAGAGGCTGGATTAGCACTAACTAGTTCACAATAGAGTGTTTGAAGCTTTTCCGGTATTTTGTCCAAAATTTTCAGTGACGGTTGGTTCTTGAGAGGTCCGTTATGAACTTCCCATATTAAACAACCTAATCCCCACATGTCTGATGAACTGAAATTGTAAATGATTCAATGAGTTATATTAAAATGAGTATATATTAAAACAACTAGGTCCTGCAGTGTTAATAAAAATCTTAATACTGAATCATAGAACATGCACAGCCTAAACCGGTGGACCTAGTGATTTGAAATTTGGAGGAAATATTTCTTGAGTACCCTATTAAGGGATTTTTCAAAAGTTTGTATAGATAAAATTTTTAATAGTTACAATTGTGACATTTTAAAAATGTTTTTCAATATATTCGAAATTTCTCTGTTTTTGGGAAACTTAGTATAATAATAAATATTTACTACCATGATGTTACAGCCTTTAATTTAGTTGTATCTTTCTTCTCAGGAGGGTCGTAAACAGCTAATGTGGGAAATGTTTTAATTGGAATTAAATTTGTGTTATCACTTGGTGCTTCATTTGAAATAGCTGTTACAAATTCAAAACCTCCAAGTTTCCATTCTCCTGCTTGCGTTACAAAAACAGAGTACAGGCTTACATTGTTATGTCTCATGTGACCATCATTAATTACAAATGACAGCCCTCTCTGAAATATAATAAGGTTAATAAAATAACAAACAAAAATTTAAAAAAAGTCTCATGAAATGTTACAAAAGCATTGATGGGTTAGTTTGTGACTTAAATGTGTTAACGCTTCTTTGTATCTGGTGGATATTTATAACCAAAATAAAATATAGCCTATAGCACTCTTACAGAGATTACCCCCTACATCCAAACTTTACCTCCTTCTAATATTAGTATAGATTTCATACTAGATTGATACAAATATGATACACAAGTACTAAACAGACTTCTAATAAAAGTTATTAATAAAATAATTAACTTACAGTTATTTGAAATATTCCCCATGATACAAAATTATCTTTTTGATGGCCTGTAAGGGCTAAGTCTTCCAAATAGTTAGCTAAAGGTACTACATACTCTGTGGCTACATATAAACACTTTTCAGTTTCACAACTATCTAAGAAATGTAGAACTGTAGGATGTCGCATAGTCTTCAGCCTTTTTAGGGAGGCTTTTGCTATGTCGAATTGGGTTTCAGAATTCTTCTGAACATCAAATATAAACACAGAAACGTCACAATTGGAGCCCCTTTTCGTAGCTTTATGTAAGGTCCATACGCTTCGGTCCTCCAGAGCCCGTACAGGCTCTCCAATATCATATGGGAAGTCTTTAGCTGGATCTCGCGAGAAAAATGACCACATATTGTATCTTGACGCAGATACGATATTTCTTTGTAAATGTATTTACTAGCTACACCTTGCACACATTGCGTATTACAATATTAAATTATTACTTTATCGGTACAAATATGCAATGAAAGTAAATAACTAAAAACAACACAAATTACAATTATAATAAAAAATTAAAAGATCCATGAAAATTTACAAGAGTGAAAAATTTCGACTGCCTGACTGTGTATGTATGTATGTATTACTCTTTGCCATAGAGTATAATACGTTAGTACAAATTGCTGCTGAAGTCGCTGAAGAAGGGAATTGATATATTTTCGTACAGCTTGTTTCTATGGCCATTGGAATAAATGGAAATCAAAGAGCATGCATGAAAAGAAAAATATTCCTATATCACCTATTTTTAAAACTTCAAGTGGCACACAGACTAACATTGAGAGATTTATGTTGTTTTTTTTGCGCTAAAAGCCCATTGCCGACAACTCAATGATAATGTGAGTACTCACCTATCTGGAAACTGATATACAGTCATCAAGCTCAGAGTAATGCGAGCTGGGGAGTTAGCACAGATTTTGACAGCGACACTTTCGTTTCGGTCGAATGGCCTTGAACAGGCCAAAACGTTCATGTCCAACAAGGACCGGCCAGAGATAGCCCGGGGCCGAGAGGTCCGGCCCAACAATGTGCGTCCAAATTTGCTATGCCGGGCAAAGACAAGTACACAGAATTTGCCCGCACATTGTTGGGCCGGACATTCTCGGACCGGGCATGTCCTGCACAAGAATGCCGAGCAATTTGCTTGGCCGGACAAAGACAAGTACACAGAATTTTCCCGCACATTGTTGGGTCGGAAATCTCGGCCCCGGGCTATCTCTGGCCGGTCCTTGTTGGACATGAACGTTTTGGCCTGTTCAAGGCCATTCGACCGAAACGAAAGTGTGGCTGTCAAAATGTATGCTAACCCCACTGGAACTACCTTCATATTTGCAAAGGCAAACTATATTTGCGCAAAAAGGGTTACATCACGGTCTTTCCATTCAATCAAAAACTTTGACTCAAAGAAACCGAATAGAAGATGGCTGTATGGGCTAGCCCCTTTGCCTTTCATGCAAATAATAAAAAACAAGATCTAACCTCTAAATATTTATAATTTATAAATAATTTACTTTGCTTTTTTCCTTCATATCAAAATCGAAGAGGATTTAATAAGTTCTTTCTTAATTCTATATTTTAATAACGATAATGTCGAAATCAGTAGCGCGTCTAAAATCTATGAAAAAGGTAGCAGAGAAAATTGATCACTCTTCTACACTTCGTACTAATATCCCTGCTGGAATGGCGGCTCCGGGACCTCCCTTGGGGCCTATGCTCGGCCAGGTAAATTATTACTTTATTCATATATAACCGAATTGTATTTATTTTGTTCGGCGGTTTATATGGCAGAAACAAAAAGAAATCCTGGCAGAAGTACACCTAGGTACCTTTATTGAACATATAAAAAAATCTATTGATTGACGGCAATATTAGAAGTAGGTACACAAAATCGCCGAGCATTCAAATGAAAGGTATGATGAATATAATAAAAGCAAAAGAGGTACCTATGTCAGGATCCCAGCAAATAACATTCAATTGCTATATATCCCTCTTGGGATAAAACGCTTGATGATAGACAGATTTGTTCAGTGGGAATTGTCCCAAAAGGTCGTACTCATGTCATACTTCAATTCCCCAAAACTTTTTATTTATATAAAAAAAAGTAACAAAACATTTTGTTTTCTATTTCAGCGCAATATCAACATTGCAGCATTTTGTAAAGATTTCAATGAAAAAACTGCAAACATAAAGAAAGGAATACCATTGCCAACAAGAGCAAAAGTAAATTCAGACAGATCTTATGTACTAACTATCAACAGACCACCAGCAACTTATTTTTTAAAACAGGCAGCTGGTGTACAGAAAGGAGCCATGGAACCCAGTATGTTGTGTGCTTTATTATAATAATATACTAACTCTGCTTGTGGAAATGTGACATGTAGCTTCTATGTCATCTGCTGTCCTCCAACTACCTGTCACAATAATTATATATTTTATAATATTGGTTAGAATACCTGTATCTGTTACTCATCATGTGGAGTCACTGCTTAATACCTCTTCTCATAGGCTTTTGCTTAGCATTATGTTTCATAAGGGTGCTGCAGACCCCAATGATACTTAATGGTCAAGGTGTAGCTGTAGTAGGTCAATTGCCCTGGTGCGAAAAATAAATTGACCCATGTGAATTTTTCCCTTATTTTCTTCAGACATAGTTGATAAAAGTTTTTCAGCAAATTAAATATTATTTATCTGTCTTCAACATGCACAAAGGAGTAAAAATGATTTTTAAACTGGCTTGGCCTGTTGATTAAGGAAATTTGATTGAATTCCATTTATTATCTTGGATCAGAGTAATATTTGTAATTTCTTTTTTCATTTCAGTTAGAGAAATATGTGGAAAAGTGACATTGAAGCACATCTATGAAATTGCCAAAATTAAGTCTCAAGATCCCACTTTGGACTGGGAACCATTAAAACATGTTTGTGTTATGCTTATTGGTACAGCTAGAACCTGCGGTATTGAAGTTGTTAAAGATCTAGATCCGAAGGTAACACTAATTATGAAGTAAAATTCAATAAACATCCATTTGAACCATACCATTAAGATCTAATATCTTCAAGTATCAAGAGCCAATACTAATTAACTGAATAAAAGTAATGACATAGCATTTTAGATGTTTGTCTAAAGTTAGAATTATATTTATTTTTAGGAATATGGTGAATTTTTAGAAGAAAGAAAGAAAATAATTGCTGTCCAGAAACAGATGTTACAGGAGAAGAGAGAAGCCAAAATGTTGAGAACAGCTTAATTATTATTATTAAAGGTTATTATTGTTGTAGATATTAGTTAAGTCTTATAAAATATTTAGTAGATATATTATTGTCCTTCTTAGTTTTATGGTACATCCCTTCAAGTAATAACCCTAAAACTGTTTAATGTTTGAAATGTTTCCAAAGAAATTGGAATCAAGCTCAGTATACTTTTCATAGCCAAAATGGCAAGAATGAAATCCATATTTTTTTTATTGAAGTTTATCACAGGAAAGTATAAAAAATAACTGTTTCAAGTTAGGTTAGGCTAGGCTTGAATAAAACACATTTACTTCTAAAATCTTATTTATTACATGTAGGTACCAAAATAGAATAAAATTTAACAATAGAATTTGTATTTTCACAACATTACAAAAATACAACCCAATAAGATATTTTGTAGATGGCTATTTAAAAAAAATCGAGATCCATTAGTATTATGTACCTAATATGAAATAATACACAGACTACTTAATATTATATTGGTCAGGTACAACAATATAAAACTGACTGAAATTTCAATGGAACACATTCTTTAAGCTTTGTGTCCACATAATGATGTCATAACATAATTAATGGGAATGAAAGTCAACAGAATATTACTTATTCAATAAATAACAAAATGAAACAACCAATAACAAAACAGTTGCAGTTCAACTCGTAAAGTCAAATTACTAATTATATCTCTCCAAATAGCTTGAGCCAAAAAGTATCATGTGATTAGACTGCGCTCCCCATACGATTTGTATGGGCGTTCTTTCCTCTCAATCTGGCTCAAGATATTTAGTGAGAGTTATACACCATATAATATGAATAACATATCACATGAATATAAAATAACATTTTACCTAGGTCTATTTATAGAAAAATAAAGTTATTTCAGAATACAGCTATGGTTCCCGTCATTAACTATTTACAGACAAAATCTGTTAAAATATTGAAACTAGACTACTGCAACTATGTCATGTGATGCGGCAGAACTCTAATTATCTGACAGGAACCTCTAACAATTAGAATGTTACAGATATGGATACTAAAGGTTAGCACACACAGACGGTTCCTCGTGGGCGTTTCTGGTATACCAGTGCCATTAATTTCGTAATACCAATCTGAGCAGTATGTTAAAGATTGTGTCACTCCGTCGGCGTCCACTGACCCTAAATTATTTGATTTTACAGGAGTGATGTTTCAACAGCATGACATTTATACAAAAAATATATCTATAGCTTCTAACCAAAATACTAAACATTTCGAATTCATACCAAAGTCAGCAATTTCAAACTTTATGGCAAACCAAATTTAATTTAAAAGTTTAGAAAAATATTATTTTTTTCCCATAGGACTATTGTAAGCATAATATCACAATAACTATATGTACAACCAAAATGTGCAAAACAGATATCAGGCCTCTTTCCAAAACAAACACCTAACAACAAGAATAGGTAATAAACTTTTTTGTAATAAAACACAAAGCTAATTAACAAGATAACATTCACCTCTATATAATATGTAAATATTGTCATTTTCATTAAAATAAAGGTCATCAAAAAAAGGAGGGGTTTTATACAGTTTATACTGGAAAGCTGAACCCAGATATCAATTTATTGTAAAAAAAACCACAAATCTGTAAGCATCTTACAGTAAATTTTTTTTATTTTTTTTTCAATCTTTGAATATTACGATCTGTCTCTCAATGGGACATTTAGTAATAGGTGAGTCGTATGATCCCATACTAGGACTTCTATTTAGTCGTCATGCTCGGTGAGTGACCTCTGTCACACCCTGTTCTCTAAGTAAATATTTTGAGCATTTAAATATTCTTGCCAATTGACACATTTTTGCCTAACTTTAAAATCGTTTTTTTTTTGAATAAAATGTAAATGTGAATGTTAAAATTAGTAAAAAAATATTGCGCACTTCTTGCATAGCTATAAAAATAGAGCTTATCTACATTCATAATACTATCAGACCCACGACCTACCCAAAATACCTAACTCTAAAAAAAATATATAGATTTTTAAGCATCTGAGCTTTGCTAAATAACAACATCTAATAAAAATATATGATGAATATATGAATCTTCATATTTAGGTAGGAACTTGAAGTATAAAATAGCAAAATATAACTTCTAAGGCCTCCAACAGACAATTTATTATTCAATGACAACACTAAATCATATGAAGCAACGCAGAATGCCTCGAGTCTATGAAAAGAAATGGCGTGAAAAAAACGTCTGTTGGAGGCCTTAGACTATTACCCACATATTGTACTTACTCAATGTAATATAAAAGATAAAATAGTCAAAATGACTAGACGGAAGGTATCTCTATTATGTTCTCTTCATCTTTGGCGAAGTAGGCAATACTCCTTTCAAATCAGTAACATTGTTTATTGTCACATCTGGCAAGTCCGAAAGTTCATCATCCTTATGCAGAGGGATCCACACAGTCCCTCCTAACTCAGCTTCCTTGCCACCCTGGAATGTCACAGATTTTATATTTTGATTTTGATAAAAAAATATAAAACCGTCGTGTCGCTGACTGACTGACAAGCAATGCACAGCCTAAACCACTAAAGATATAAATATCAAAATTGGAAGGTATATCCTTAGGGGGTGAAATGGGGTGTAAACATTGTATTCTCAATACAACGCGTACAAAGTTGCGGGAAACTGCTAGTCTACATAAATATATGGCTAAAAAAATTTTGAATAAAATAACAAATATTAAATAAAATATCTACAAACAAGCAGAGATGTATTTAGATTTATTTGCGCCCTGGGTGAACATAGTGGACCTGTTTTAGGGTTTAAAATACACAAATAATATACAATCGTATTCGCACAGTAGGCGATCATTTTTAAAATAATATCTCGAATCTCGATTGCCCACTTGACTCTATGGAGTCGCACCACATACCTTTATATCAGTCTCCAGCTTGTCGCCCACCATAATACAGTTGCGCGGGCGCACCTCGAGCAGCTTGCACGCCTCCAAGAAGATGTGCTGGTCCGGCTTCTCCCACGGGAGGTCGCCCGACACTAGCACGCAGTCGAAATACTGACGCAGGCGCAGTCGGTCCACTTTCTGCCACTGCGCGCGCGACGGCCCATTTGTGATCAGTCCCAGTAGGTAATCCTCCCTGTACCATTTATCGCACACCCAACCATTACAGGAATGCCCTATACTATGCTGAAACTCAGCACATGGTCAGTTTGTTAATATGACCTTGCATAATACTCTTTTGTGTTGATCATCATTATTTTTATAGAGGAAAATTTAAGTTTGGTTGTTATGCAAGATCACATATTATAAATATTGAAGTCTGGTATTGATCTTCGTTTACATTTATTTGTTACCAACATTGTAAAATAAATGTCAACTCAGACTACATCTTTGTTATGTAGGAATGCAATGGAGATATTTATTGTTGTTTTTGATGTTAATTTTGATTAATCTTTTGCCAATGAAAAATTAGAGAAAACTTATAGTAGTATAATGGTCGGCAAACAACGCTGTACAATTTAAATTTGTCATTTGAGGATACTAGTAGAAATAAATACGTATTTATCTATCTTGTTCGTATACTTAGGCATCGCGACAGCACACTAGTTTGGCGCCCATTACTTATTATATAGGTTCCAAAAAGAAATATCACCATTGTTATGTTTTCTTTCTTAGGTAATGCTTTTTACCTTCCACGTGATGTACGCCCTCACATATTTTACATATACAATTTGAAAACTAAGTGTGGGGGCACACGGCGCCCTTGAGTTTTAGTGACTCCTTGAGCAAAAACTGAACAACTGTTGAAAAACAAGTAATCATTAGCATCGACATGCACCACAAGTCAACACTGACACACCTGCAAAGACAACATTTTACTCAACTTCACAAAAAAAAAACTGAATATTGCAATTGTGCAAAAGGTATGTATAATGCACATACCAATGTATTATCATCTGCTGATATAGATGCGCCGTAAACACTTGAAATCTGCAACTCGTTTTAGTGACCACTTCGTTGAATTGGAAGGTGACATTCGTTGTTACATTCAGTTGTGTTTTTAAATTATGTAAAAATAGACATATTGTAAAAGCGAAAGTGTGTTTATATGTTTGTCTTTCTTTCACTTTATAGTGTCATTTTATATGTGAAAATGGTAAAATGTTTTTTTTAAACACATTCACCAATGTACAGGACATCCAAATCAAGAAGGCTCAAAGATCCTCAGGACAGGGTCTGACAGAGGTGTGTCGGCTGAATGAAAGTCATATAGGATCCTACGACTTACCTTACAATTACTTGTCCCCTTGAAAGGACAGATATTCGAAGATTGAAAAAAACATTTTTTCTAGAGAGAATGGATATTAGCTGCAAACTGAGTTATATATTTGTTTAAATAAATATGTTATTTTCAAAGCAAGATCTCACATTCTAAGTGTTCTACATTGGATGGGCGCATATATATACACATTGACTGATGGCTACATTTAGGAAGAGTTCACAAAATAATTTGTTATTGTCTCTGCAAATGGTAGTACTGACTTCATAAATCAAGTTTTGTCAATGTTTACATTATGTGGCATGCACTGTGCAATTAGAACAAAAAACCATGGATTTTTGTAATGTAACATGAAATGAAGAAAATTACTTCCACACAAAACATGCCAAATAAAATAACATGATAATTAATCAAAATCAATAGTGAGTACAATGTAATAATAACATTTAAGTACATAGATAAAATTCATTGAAATGGACCTCAGAACAGATTATTATCTGAAATTGTATATGATTAGTTGTCGCCACAATTCAGCCAATTCCGGATAACAAGAGCTGGCGTGAACAAATACATTTGATGTATCAAAATTTCAATTATCGAACGTGTATATCGAAATATAGAATGTGCCAGCTTTTGTTAATGGACCTATTATAACCAATCACGTTGCCGTGGCTTGTACCTATATCTGTTCCGAGGTACAGTGCTGGAACGAAAAGGTTCGTAATTTTTTTGACATATCTTGTGACAATAAAGCTCAAAGTTATTTGTTCGCATGTCATCTCTCTTTATTTATGTACGTCGCCTAGTAGGTGAAATTGAAGGATTTGATGACAAACATTTCCTTTCCAGCACTGTACATATTTAGTTGATAGAATGTGATCCAATGAAAAATATCAGTGCAATAAAATCATGATTTCTAAACATTTAAAATACGTAATGAAGAAATATTTATTCACTTATTTGCAATTGGTCAGTCAAGTCCTTGCCAAAATATTTCAACATTACTTTTAATGAACAATAAATAATAAACGTACCGCAGCGTCTCTAAAAGATGAATAACATCTTGCGTCAAGGCTAGGTAGTGAAATCTTAACTCTAGCCACTGTGTCGCTATATTTTCTGAAATTGTAAACAAATGGCATCATGTAAGTTACAAATACTTTAGTTAGAATATGCATTAGCTTTCCGCGCCCCGGCTTCGCCCGTGGAAATTTTCGAACAAAATAAAATATAGCAGGGATATCATAGCTTTCTATTTGAGAAAAAAAATACTTTGAGAGATTACCCCCTACAACCAAACTTACAAACTTTACCTCTTTGTAATATTAGTATAGATGGTTAGGTAGGTAGGTACTGCTTGCCGCTACATTAAGTCGATAGCCTATAACCTCCGTCAATAAACGGGGTACGATTTGTATTTCCTGATATTAGCAGCTTTATTATTAGTAGGTACTAGCTGTGCCTTGCGGTTGCACTCGCGTTAATGATTACTGCTCCACTCCTTTGAGTCGTAGCATGATGTTATAGGTATAGCTCAAGAATTGGGTTATCAAATGCAAATAAAATTACTGGTGGTTCCAGAGATTAGCGCGTTCAAACAAACAAACTCTTCAGCTTTATTAGTAGTATAGATAACGACGTAAATCTAGGAACCATGAATGAAATAAAACTAATCATTAGAAGTGCGGATTTTTATGCTCTTCCCTACCTACCTACCTACCTAAGGTGTAAAAGTTTGATGCAAGGAATATACTACTCTCTGGTTTGATGCGTTTTAATCGTAATGCGTTGGGGACTTCCCACTGGCTATTTGTCATATAAAAAGACGACATGCTATTTAAATTGCCTACGTAATTAAAAATCTGTAAAAATTGGATTGGATGTTTTTAGACTTAATGAAAAAATTAAGTAATAATGTCCAAGCCACTTTCTCGTATTTAACAGGACAAGTATATCTAACAGATTCTATTTTAAGAAGTGCGGGCGATGACTTTACGTGTCCTCCAAAGCAAGAGAAGTGCATTACTTTTGAAAGAAAATTCTTTTAGAAGCCTTTTTTGGTGCTTATAAAAGACGAATTATCTATTCCCAACCATGACTAGTTTGTTGATCTATTACGAAGTAAACTCACGCGTGGGTGTATGTATACATATTTTATTCGAGAGTGCCAACTCCTTTTCCAATGATATATTGTTATTTATAAACCTAAAAGCAAACCGCAGCATGTGTTAACGCTATCTAAATGTCACCATCAACTACAATGTTTATGAATATAAAGGAGAACACAACATTATCTCTGCAATTTACATAATAATAAATTACTACATCGTAGTTCTACTATGACCTTTTAAAATTTATCTCTCAGTGATATACAATTACTTACTCAATTAATGTAATATGTATCAAATAATTATTACGTAAACTATTTCTAAATTTCATATTTTATCATGAAGGTATGAAAATAACAATTAATAATAATACAACGCGTTATTAATATATAATAAATTATTATAAATAAATGTGAAAGCGTGTTTGTTTTTGTTTGTCCTACTTTCACGTTAAAACGGAACAACGTGATGTGATTTTTTGCACGTGAATCTTAAAATGTATTGTCTAAAATATACAAAAAGAAAGGACTTACTCGCTATATGTTTATAATTTTTGGGGAGCGCATTATTCCACAACTTGTGCGGCCATTCCTCGAGGCCATAGCGCTCGTCGTCAGGGCAGGCGCGGAAATTACGGAGAAAGGTTGCCGTGCTTACTACCGCGTCCTCATGATCCAGCCCATACTGCTCTGTTAACACCTCCACTAGCTGTAATATTGTATAAGTAAACATATCAAGTACCATCTGTTCTAATTTTAATGACCCATTTAAGCTTTCATGTCGTGTGATGAAATGAAAGAATCCCCAAGCAAATATATAAAGCTGCAGTACCAAAGAGATGACCAAATTACATCCATTAATCAAATAAATAACATCCTAATGCAGTATAAAAAATAGAGGTACATGTATGGATGTGGATGAAGCAAGTGAAGTGGCGCTCCATCCTCTGTTTACCCCTTTGGGTAATGGGCGTGAAGGTATGTATGTATTTAAGCTTTGGTTTCTAGATTATTTGTGTATCTACTGGCAAAACATAGACACTGTTACTGGTGTCTCTGGCTACACCGAAAGGTATAAAAGTTGTGAAGGTGTGATTGTAAAAGTATCTACATAGTACCTTTAACAAAGACAAAGTACTGTAAAATATGTAAATATATCCTTACAATAAAGAATGTAAAGTGGAAATAGAAGCCCATGTAATATCCGAGTATCTAAAGATATTTCTCATTATTATAAACTTTCTGATGCATGCATAAATCATGCATTCATTAATTTAAGAGTTAATGAAGGAATACCAATACCTAAGTGTTTATACATAATGTCAGTTTTTATATTTCCAAATACATACCTAATTGTTTTCTAGAGATACAAGCATCAATTTAACAACAATTAATTAATGATTTTTTGATAGCCTGCTGTTAGTGACAGCATTATTTTTAGTTAAGAGATTTGTTAAATTCTATAGAGACAATTTTATGATGGAATAAGGAAGTGTTCTCAAATAGTTAGATATAAATAGCAAGGAGGGGGTCAATGTTCCAAGCTCAGATGATCTCTGGTTACGTTCACTCACCTGTTTCTTGGCAGAGCTTCACAAAGCTTTATTTACTGTACAAGTTCTAAATACCTATATGTATAAGAATTTGGTATTGGGTATTTTTATGTATGTAGTGCCTGTATTTGTGCAGGTGTTGTATGACTAATTAAACTAAAGTTACAAATAACTCTTTAAATAAAACAATATATTTTTAATTAATATTTTTTAATACAAGTGACATATAAAACAGAAAACTCATATTTGCAATTGCGTTGTTAATTAAAGAAGTCAACAATTTTATTAGAAGTTTTGATAGATAGAGAAGGCTCAAGGCATATCTATAAATGTATGTATGTTTGTGTAGTTTGTTGTTTAAGTACAAAATCTCAATAGCTTATAATTAGGAAACACTTCTTATGAAATATTCAAATACTTTAATCTCCAAACAACTTTTTTCCCAATTCCATCATTCTGTGGCTACGGCATGCTTTTAAGGCACCACCCTTTTTAAGGACTGGTATGACACTTTCATTGGCATCCACTAATCTGGACAGGAAGTCTTCGAATGCGGATTTAATTGTGGGAGAGAGAGTTCCAACTTTAACTTTGGCCAACATTTCAGAAATGCCACTTGCCCAGCCACTCTCTATAGCAAATTCAGAAATCCAAGGTATTATGGCTAGCACTCCACTCATGGTCTGCATACCGAGGAACCACAAATCTGCAATTTCTCCCCAGTGCTCTTTGTAGCTCATAGAGACAACCAATGCAGTGGGATCATTTGACTCATCAACCATGTAGGCATCCCACAGGAATCTTATTGTAGACTGAATGTATCTACAGATGGAGAAATCATTCTTCTTAACTTTGCTGGCTTGCTGTTTGAGCAGAAGCAACCCCAGAACAGCTAGATGACCATGAAGAACCAAATTTTCTGGAATATCTTTCAATTCTGGTAAGTTATTGAAGATAAACTTGAGCAAAGTATTGAATAGCATACTGTTTTCAACAATTTTGGGAGCCAATACTGTAAGATTCATGAATATGTTACACAAGCTGACCATGGCAGCACGTGAATCCTTCATATCCTCTAAAAGTTTGGGACTTAGTTCAGGTTCAGGTTGAGTTTTAACTTTCCCCCTCTCAGATTTAGGTACAAGGGGTTTCTTGTAGTGAACAATTGACCAATGGAAGTTCATGGCCTCATACAATATATCTTCTTGTTTTAATTGAAGTGTGATATCTCGAGCTTTGTCTTCTACAACTAAATGACATAAAGCTGGCAACATTAAACGTAACAAATCTGTCTGACCTAGCAGACTTGTGTCAGTGTCCATTGATTCTCCCTCAGATTTACTTTTCTCTGCAAGTTTCTTAGATCTGAATGCATGGAATGAGTCATTTGCCAAAGAGAACATGTAGGGCAGCAGGGCATATATTTGTTCTCTCATTGCAGTAGTCTCCTGGGCTATCCAAGCCACAAGCACTCTGACCATAGCACACACATACACTTTCTCAGCATCAGGAAGTTTATCTTTGTTCTTGTCATTAGAAACTTTGGTTAAAATTGACACAACAGCATTGAAGGCGCCCTTCAAACTTGTGTATACAGATTGTTTTTCTTTCTGCTCCAAATCTAACTGATCTGTTGCCATGTAGTTTATAGACAGTTCAAGCACAATGAAGCATGATGTAACTAGCTCGGCATTGGCATAAGCTTGTTTAAAACTTCTGTCTTCCAATTGCATTCTCACCTCAATAGCACATAATTGTAGCAATAACAGGAAGAACTTTCTCGGATTTTCTTCATCATTGAGGGTCCACTCAACACCAAGTAAATCTACTATATTAGCTGCAAGTTTTAATGCTGGGTCTCTTTGATTTTTGCCTATTTTACTAGTAAGAATATCATTTAATGCTTTGTAGATACTTAGAGGCCATGTCTCTTCAGCAGATGAAGGTATTATAGTTGTTTTATTGCAACTATACAAAAGGGCACTCAAAATGGTAGCTAGTTCAAACTTCCTTTCGGACTGGTCTGTGGCAAAGTCCAAAGCAATTTTGTTTACCAATGCATGGAAAGGTTTAGGGTCATTTCCCCATGCCTCTGGTCCATACCTGCTTACTAACTTGACTAGAATGTTAAGTGCTTCATCAGTCTGGAAACTTTGGTGAGAATAAATTTCAGACATTTTAGTAATAGCTCCCACTTCGATGAGGGCCTTTTGACCAGCTTTTTGTTCTGCTATACATTGGAGGCAGGTGTAAGCTTCACTAATAATAATCAAATTATCATCATAGTCATCATTGTCCGATGTCTGAACAATCTCTAAGAACACAGGTATATTGGTGAGCATATCTGGATGAGTGGCTAGTTCAGGTTCATTGCAGAAACATGTCAGAATAGAAAGTGCCACAGATTTATACACAGCTGGTGGACAATCATCTTGAATACTGTTGCCGGTAAGAAGCTTCTTTAGAAATTTGAAGCCAATGGCCTCGAACAGGGCTGTCTTTGCTTTAGAGTTGCAATCTTTGGCTTTTACCAGTTTGGTAACCATGAACAGAGCTGCAAATTTCTCTGTGTCACTCTTGGCACCTTTCAGTATTTCTATGCACTTTTTCACCGGTTCCGAAATATCACCCATTGTTACAAAACACTGGTAAACGACGCGAGAAGATTGTGCGCGCTCAACAAAGCAGTGTGCTTCGGGCGGAGTCTGTGCTACATCACACCTAATATTAGAAATGTTCGCTCTTCAGAAATAGCTAAATCTGGACGTCGAGCGCTCTTGGGGCTATGATATGAAGGTTATTTATAGTCCGCGCGCTGGAAGAACACGCGACGCTGCAACTCGCTCACTCGCACTTGATTAGCTGAATAATTTTTTTTACGTCGTATTCGACCCTGTCAATGTCATTTCCTTGTAAAATATAGATTTATAAAAAGGCACCAACCTTATTACATGTTTTAGTGTCCCCTTTCCTCGTTTGTATTAAAGTATTATCCAAATCGAAGAATATTGCAGAAACATTACAATCGGGAATAAATAATGTAGCAGCCATATTATATACACACACAACCAAAATAATATTTTTTGTTGTAAATATGTATGTACTATTTCAAATTAATTGAAATGAATGAGAATGATGTGATGAATTTTCCTTCTTCCGTCAACGCAACCACAGCAACAGTAAACGTCACTTCATTTATGTTATATCTCTTTTTTGCTCATTAATTTGCGTATATCCCTTTCACTCACACGTTACCTTTTTATAAATATCTGAGGCTAAGGTTCAATGTAATTCTTCAACAAAATCTTTCAATAAACGAAATCACCAAATAGTTGTCAACTTGTTAATAGTAGATTTTCAATTGTTTTATTTGGGATTACACGTCACGGCATGGCGATCAACGCACGCGCCCGCCGTGACGTGATGGGGAATCCAGTTAAATTCCGTCCGCACTAATAATATATCACAGTCGGCGGGAACATCCTAGCTACCGATTTATCGGCTATTGTTACTGTGACGTCTATAATACTTGACATTGGCAAATTGATGGAGCCATCATAAAATAAGATTATTTTATTACAGTCGACCATTAAATGTGCGCCATCTGGTGGCGAGTAAATGAACTTGCTGCTGTCCCGTGTAGAAAGTCCCGTTAATGAAATTTCAGTTTGGAAAGAGAAAGATATAATGTGTCTTGCGTGAACTAACCCAACTATTTCGATCAGAATTTATTCTGGCATCCTATCCTGATGGTATTATTCTGGAGTAAAAGCAGACGTGGCTTAAAAATTTCACTGCAGATACTTTTTGACAGTTGGTTAATATAATGAAGAGTATAAATTGTTGATTGAAGCAGAATAAGATAGAACTTGAAATATGGTACATACATAGAGTACTAAGCCTATGGAGGGGCCATAGACGGGCTACCCCTTTCGCCAGTAATAAGTTATCTTAGATGTGTATAGTCTATGTCTTAGATTTCGTTGGTATCGTTTTGTGTCGCGAGACAGAGCTCTAGAAAAATTGTTAAATGTGATGTTTTAAATGGGAAAGGCGATCTAGGACGTCAAACTTGCGGGAACATAGTGTTTCCAATCATTAATTATAAATATTATGTTTGTATTTTAGCATAATCATCATATAACGTAAAATCCGTTGCGACAATAAAACGACAGAAAAATACAGTGGTACAGGGGCTAGTACTAAACGTTTATCCCCCCCCCCCCGCCAAAAGTGGCAGAAAAAATTGTTCGGTTATTTACACGCTACACGTCTCCTTTGTTATATACTCAAAGGGTACATACTAAAAATAAAACATTGTGGTGTCAACAATAATAGTTTAATATTGACAGTAGCTTACATGACTAGGGTTATCAATATAACAAGGGTTCAGAAAGTCTTCAACACGTCTAAGCTGCCTTCCGCGCTGGTGGTGTTCCAGTTACAGAAACACAGCGTAGCTTATTGTGATGTGAGCCAGTAGACGAGCTGATTACATGCCAACTTCGCAATTCAGTCGTCACTAGCGAGCCAACACTAGGCAATATTCTCCACATCCTGATACACGTAGGCGAGACGGCAAGCGAGTAGGTCACGGGGCAGATCTTGCAAATCAGGCGCCGCTAACAAGTCTTCTAGGGGCGGTAGCTGGCCGCCGTTCTCGACCACCCCGCGAACTAACTTTGATAGCATCGTGTCCCTCAGTTCAGAGTCTGTCATTAGGGTGAGTGGGTCTTGCAGTACGGCGCAACTCCACACCTGGCGGTTCAAATATTGTATCAAATTAGCTGGGCAAACTCGTGAAAGATGAAAATGAATCCTAATGGTTTTTTAATATTTGTTAAGGGGCGGTGGTCAAGGTCATCTTGTATCTGTCAAAAATATGGTAAATCTAAGTTAATCCTGGAAACGTGAGTTTATTTATACAAAATCTCCTCACATCGAACATTTCGCGTATCGAAAACAACAGCTCTTTAGAACCCATGAATAATAAAAATATGGCTGAATCCAATTTCAAATAATAACAATCCTTTTGGGGTGAGGAGATTTTGTATAACTAAACTCACGTTTCCAGGATTAACTTAGATTTACCATATTTTTGACAGATACAAGATGACTGAGAGCCAAGGGTCCTTAATATTGTAACGAATAGGTACTTAAATCGCACAAATAAATACCTAAACACATCAAGGTCGATAGACGTCTCTAGAAACATCCAGAGAGAATCAAGTACAAACGAAAATGGACCGTATGTGCCTAGCCATAGGTACCAAAATCGGGCGCGGTCGGTGTGTAGGTATTTGGCACCGAGCCGCATCGAGACGCATCTACAACTCTGTACAACAATCTCGGCGTTTCTCGAATGTTCGGAGGGCAATATAAACAGAGGATCGTCGCCGGGAGGACACAGTGCGAGACACAGTGCGAATAAGAGCGATCAAAGCGAACACAGTGCGAATCAGAGCGATCAAAGCGAAACAGTGAAGTGGAATTTAGTGCGACTAAGTGTTATTTTAGTGTTTTCATTTATGTAACTGTATTTTTGTGGTGTTGAAGTAAAGTTTGTTTATTTAATCGGTATTTTAAATCTCTTCGAACCCCAGCTCGTAACAAATTGGTGTCAGGAGTGTGGGATTCAAAAATGCCGATTACACCACGTGACTCGTCGTCATCACGGCGACCCAAAACACGACAAACTACTGCTGGACTTCACGGCGAGGAGGTCGACGAGGCTGCTGCTGGGACTGCTGCTGGTGGTACCGGAGCTGCTGCTGGAGCCGCTGCTGGTGCTGCTGGCACTACTGCTTGTGGTTCCGGAGCTGCTGCTGGTGCTGCTGGGACTGCTGCTGGTGGTGCTGGAGGTGCTGCTGGAGTTGATTCGGGTGCTGCGGGTTCTGCGGGTGCTCCCCAGGCAACCGACATGGGAATGCTGGTTCGGCTGATGGAGGAGCAGGCCAGACGTCAGGAGGAACAGACTCGACAGCTGTTGGAGGAGCAGGCCCGACGTCAGGAGGAGCAGGCCCGACGACAGGAAGAGCAGACCCGACGACAGGAGGAGCAGGCCAGACGACAAGAGGAGGAGGCCAGACTTCGGGAGGAGCAGACTCGGCAGCTATTGGAGGAGCAGGCCAGGCGTCAACAGGAGCAGGCCCGGCGTCAGGAGGAGCAGGCCCGACGTCAGGAGGAGCAGGCCAGACGACAAGAGGAGGAAGCCAGACTTCGGGAGGAGCAGACTTGCCGGCTGTTGAAGGAGCAGTCTGCTAGCCTTAAGGAGCTGCTTTCAGAAACACTGGGAAAGGTGACTATGGAGGTGAAGCAGCTACAGAGGGTTACAGACATGCACGAGGAGAGAATCGAAGACCTCGACATCCGTTACGAAGACCTCCAACAGCACTATAAGGATCTCCATAAGGAAATACAGACAAGGTTGAGCGGAGAACAGGATGCAAGACTTAACGACCGCTACGGAGAGTTGGACAGCCGATGCGAGAGGCTCCAGAATGAAGTAAGGAAACTGAAGCTGTCCGCTCCTGTTTCTGGAGGCGCCGTCGTCTCTGGCCCCCGAGTCAAGGTGCCGCCGTACGACGGGACTACGTCCTGGACAGCGTACAAATTGCAGTTCCAAACGGTCGCCTCTGCCAACGGCTGGACAGACGAGCAATCTCTGACCGCCTTGACAGTGGCTTTAAGAGGCCGCGCACTGTCTGTTTTGGAAGCCTCTCCAGACAGCTGCACCACGTACGGGAACCTGATCGAGGCAATGGACTCCAGGTACGGCGACAAACACCTGGAGCACGTCTACCGAGCGCAGCTGAGGGACAGGACGCAACATGCTGGTGAGAATCTGCAACAATGGGCTCTGGAGATCGAGAAGATCGTGAGGAAGGCGTACCCATCTGCCGGACAAGAGTTCATTGCTGCGAACCTCGTTCAAGCATTCATCGACGGCATCCGCAGCATGGAGGTCAGAGCTGCAGTTCGACTGGGCCACCACAGCGCCCTGAAAGATGCACTGGCCCATGCTCTAGAGGTGGAAGCCGTGAGACAGGAGCCTCGTTCTCAGCGATTGCGACAAGTGGCGGAGGAGGCTACTCCAACAACGACACCTGTAGCAGAGAGGCGTAGCTACTTACCCCGCTGCTTCTACTGCCACAAGCTGGGGCACCTTAAAGCTAGCTGCCCAGCGCTTAAACGACAAGGCACGGACGTTGATCCGTGCCTTGTCGTTTAAGCGCTGGGCAGCTAGCTTTAAGGTGCCCCAGCTTGTGGCAGTAGAAGCAGCGGGGTAAGTAGCTACGCCTCTCTGCTACAGGTGTCGTTGTTGGAGTAGCCTCCTCCGCCACTTGTCGCAATCCGAACGGGACGTCGGAGCTGATGTCCGTGCCGTAACTACGGAGCTTCCGGGAAAACGAGTAACAGCCAGAGCCGCGGGGCGGGTACTGGCTGATCGTGACACAGCCCCAAAAGTTATCATCCGACAAGTTTTTGACGGGAACAGTCTGGTGATCGCCGGCGAGGTCAACGGGACGCCATGTGAGATGACGAACGAACATCGACGAGGACGGACGCATGGCAACGCTGACGCACTGTCACGCAGGCCGTGCCCTGAAGATTGTAAACACTGCTCGAGGCGTGAAATCAGTGATTCTGTTATCAAAGTGATTACGACTAACAACCTTAATGACGAATGGGCGAACGAGAGGACGAGAGACGAGCAACTCAAGGATAACAACTTGGCGCCGATAATGGAATGGAAGACGCAGAATGTTCCAAGGCCCGGCTGGAATGTTGTATCAGCAATGAGTTCCACCACGAAAAGCTACTGGGCTCAGTGGGAAAGTCTAGTGCTGCACAACGGGTTGCTGTACCGCAAGTGGGAGTCGCCAAGTGGACAGGAGACATTGATGCAGCTGGTCGTGCCTAGGTCAAAGGTGCGCACAGTGCTTGAGTCCGTGCACGATGGATCCTCGGGAGGACATCTGGGCATGAATCGAACCCTGGCGAAAATCAGGAAACGATTTTATTGGGTTCATTGCCGGCAAGATGTCGAGGATTGGTGTCGCAAGTGCACAGTATGTGCGGCCGTGAAGGGACCTACGACACGTACGAGAGGACGTATGCAGCTGTACAATGTTGGCGCCCCATGGGAACGAATTGCGGTGGACGTTGCTGGACCGTTCCCGGGCACTGAAGACGGGAACAAGTACTTCATGGTCGTGATGGACTACTTCACGAAGTGGCCGGAGGTCTTCGCAATTCCCAACCAGGAAGCGACAACAGTGGCGACTAAGTTGGTCAACGAAGTATTCTGCAGGTTCGGGCTACCATTGGAGATACATTCTGATCAAGGGCGTAACTTTGAGTCGCAGTTGTTCCAGGAAGTATGCCGTCTCCTGGGAATAAATAAAACGAGGACTACGGCGTATCACCCACAGTCCGACGGAATGGTTGAAAGGTTTAACCGCACTTTGGAGACTCATTTGGCGAAACTGGTTGAGGATCACCAGAGGGACTGGGACCGATATATTCCCTTGTTCTTGCTCTCATATCGATCCGCAGAGCATGAAAGCATAAAGGTGACTCCTGCTTATGCCAACTTTGGGAGAGAGCTCCGACTACCAGTTGATCTCCTGACCGGCGGACCTCCGGATGCGCCGCAACCTGTAAGTGACTATGTATCGAACCTGAAAAACAAGATGTGCGACATACATGACCAGATTCGTCAGAGCAGTCTTGTGGCCAGTACAAAGATGAAGACCAGGTACGATAGGAACTTCAATAGTAACGGTTTTGACGAGGGATCGTTGGTGTGGCTGCACAACCCGAAACGCCGAAAAGGCAAATCTCCCAAGCTGCAGAACCGCTGGGAAGGTCCGTATAAGGTCATCACGAGGATCAATGACGTGACCTATCGGATCCAACGATGCCCGCGTGGGCAGTTAAAGGTTGTCCACATTGATCGACTAGCCCCTTACAAAGGCTCGAATATTGCTCGGGACGAGCAAGTCTAAGCGGGGGGCAGTGTAACGAATAGGTACTTAAATCGCACAAATAAATACCTAAACACATCAAGGTCGATAGACGTCTCTAGAAACATCCAGAGAGAATCAAGTACAAACGAAAATGGACCGTATGTGCCTAGCCATAGGTACCAAAATCGGGCGCGGTCGGTGTGTAGGTATTTGGCACCGAGCCGCATCGAGACGCATCTACAACTCTGTACAACAATCTCGGCGTTTCTCGAATGTTCGGAGGGCAATATAAACAGAGGATCGTCGCCGGGAGGACACAGTGCGAGACACAGTGCGAATAAGAGCGATCAAAGCGAACACAGTGCGAATCAGAGCGATCAAAGCGAAACAGTGAAGTGGAATTTAGTGCGACTAAGTGTTATTTTAGTGTTTTCATTTATGTAACTGTATTTTTGTGGTGTTGAAGTAAAGTTTGTTTATTTAATCGGTATTTTAAATCTCTTCGAACCCCAGCTCGTAACAATATCTAATTATAAAAAATAGAAGTTATTTTCACCTTTAGCCTTACATGTTCACCATCCTCTCCGTATTGGTCGTCCAAGTCAGCCAACTCTGCTAGATGAAGCGCACGACGCAACTCTAGCTCGCTGGGTTTGTGATCGCCGGCATCCGTATACAGCAAGCCGAGCCGACCTGGAGGCAGGACGCCCCTTAGCGCGTGCCGTCGACGTAACCACGCGGGCGCCATAGCGTGATGCTCCGCCAACGCCAACAGCCGATCCAGCTGCGGGTCGCTCTGAGGGGGATAACTCTTGACTTCAATTTTAATCCTAATCATAAAGTTAAGCTACTAAAAGTACGTTCAGGATTTTAGGATTTGAAATGAAGAGTAAGTTACCTGTCCCTCGGCAGCTAGACACAGCTTGGCGAGTGAAGCGGCGGTCCGTAGACGTCGAACCTCAGCTCGCTCCCGGCGCGCCAGGTCGGTAAGAGCGCGCGCCGCCCGATCATGACGGCCGGCAGCCAACTCGTGAGCGGCCAACAACTCTGAGCGGACGTCGCACCGCCGCAGCCAGCCAGACAATCGCTCTGGCAACAGCGCGCCCAGTTGCCTCACTAAGGCAGCACGTTCCGGACCTCCGCGTTCACTCAGCCAGCGGAATGCTGCTTCGCACAGACCCTGTGGATGTGTTAGGTACAAAGCTAAGTTATCCAACCTGCAAGATCTATCAAAAGGTTAGGACAAAGCAACCATCCCAATTTTGTAGTATATTGAAAAATGCAACACTTTCTTGACAGTTTGCCACTAGTCCTGAGGATGAATATAAACAGACATAGGTATCATAAACACAAATGTTGTTATTTTTGTAAGTGTATAACATCGTAACAGCGGAATTGTTCAAAATGTGTACCTACTAACATATTTATTGTTATATGTACTGGAAAATGGGTCAAGTTATTTAAATACATAAAAGCACCGTGTCGCCAATCAACGCACAGCCTAAACCACTGAAAATATAAAATATGGAAAATTAGAAAGTATATTCTTTAGGGAGTGTAGAGTTGCACTAAGTTACTATAGGAAGTATTTTATACCATAAAATGCAAGACGATAAAAGCTTTACTTAGCACATAGTACGAACCTCCTGCTCATACATGCCCATGTACTGCGCCAGCTTGCTGTAGTGTCCTCCGCGCACACACAGTTCTATAAGCAGCGGAAAGTCCTGGAACTTCTCTGCTAACGAGATAGCGACATCCTCTTGACGAGCTTCAACTGCAAATAAAAATAAAATAAAAATTTATTGTGAGGATAACATACAATGGGTACATATTTAGTACTTCTACAATTTTCTACATAGTTGGGTGGGGCGAAGGACGAGAACAGCTTCTACTATTTCTACAATATCCTAGTATACATGGCTGCAAAATGTACATCATTATACAATTTTACTTGCTTTCCACAGTTGACTACCTCGCTCGCTCAGTAACTTGGGACTCCACACTGGCCACTGTGGATTGCAATTCAGTCTTGCGGAACATGCGCGTTCTATGTAGTGAGCTATATAATGTATTTAAATCTATAGTCTCACCAAAGGGTGTGATGAAAAGTCCACGCAGTTCGGCGAACTTCTCCGGGGGGAGCAGGCGCGCGTCCTCTAGTGCCAGCTCAGCTAACGGGGGCGCCGGCTGAGACAAGGCGCGGTGAAGTCGCAGCATGTCCGGTAGTAGTTCGACACTCCAGGGCGGTATCGATTCGCCATTTCCAGCACCGTTATGACGCTCGGCCCGCGACGCACCTAGCGCTGCCAGTAACGCCGGAAGACCGTCCGTGTGACGACACAGCGCCGCCAAGACGCGCCCTATACGTGACACGTGTCTGAAGACAAGGTCGGCGGGCGCCAGGCCAGCGCGGCGTTCTTCGCGTGCGGCTGTCGTCTCCACTGCGCGCTTCACGGCCGCATCTCCCGCCACTAGTGTCGTGTATAGACTCTGCGCGGCAGCTACACACTCGTGCGCTCGTCCCACACGGGCGCGGGCGGCGCCGTCCAGTCGCTGCCGAAGTCCAGCCGCGTTCAGCAGTCCGTCTAGCAGTGCGAGCGCGCGTTTCTTATCGGCCAGCTGCGCGCCGGGCCGTAGAGCTCCGGAAGCACCCAGCGCGGGACCAGTGCGGGCGGGGGCGGGATCCCAGCGCGGATCACCGGCAGGCGCGTCGTCCACCATCTCCTCGGCGAGATGAGCGACTGCGTCCCGTAGCGCCGCGTCGCCGCCCGGCTCCGGGAAGGCGGCCGCGAGTACGCGACGCACGGAGGGCAGGTCGCGCCGCACGTGGTACAATAGCGCGGTTTTGAGGTGACCGAGCGCGTCGCCGGCGTGCGGCTCTAGCTCGCGCGGGTCCAGCTCGTATAGGGACAGGTTGCCCTCGAAAGAGGCCGGCGCGGCGTCCGACGGCAGCGACACCGGAATTTCACACGATGATCTACCAAGAAAGTGCATATTATTATAATGAAAACGTGGTCAAATATTCTTGTCTAAACACTATATCAGCAATCATCTCTTCTTCAACACAGTCCACTCGTCTAGTAGGTAGACATAATGAAAAAAAGTCGAAATACAAAAAAAATTGGCAAAAAGCTAGTCGAGCTCGCGTGACAACTTGAAAGACAGGATTTTCGTTTAAGTTTTCCTGTAAACTATGAGCGAGGCCCTATATCTCTTATATTTTTTTTACAAAATCAGTAGTTTCGGAGAAAAAAAAGGGGGGGGGGGGAACAACAACGCTTAATTTTTATATTTTCTTTAATATAATATAAACTATGCATTTAAAAAAAATGTATTTCTTATAACGAGCCCCTTTAATGTCACATGATGTTCTTAAAAAAACATTTTTTTAACTTTTCTCAAAAATCGAAATAAGATTATTTACGCTATACGTCCGTGATTGGGTCATCAAACTCTACATATTGTATGTAATATGTACATATTCATGTACCAAATTTCAGCCCTTTTCGTCCAGTAGATTTGGAAAAAATAAGCTATGACAGACAGACACAAGAGTGATCCTTTAAAGGTTCCGTTTTTTCATAGGATTTACGAAACCCGAACAAGATAGATAGAACAATAGCTAGAGGCATACCCATCCCGGTCGTCGCGGCAGGAAAGCAACAGCGCGCCGTGCTTGCAGGTGAATATGAGTGCGCACTGTGCGTTATGCGCGGGCGCCGCAGCAAGCACGCGGTCACCATCGGGCATAAGGTCTAATACGCGGAGCTCGGTCGCGTGCAGCAAAGCCAGTGTGCGCGGCGTGTACAGGAGAAGCGCGCCCGGCATGGGCAGCAGGCGGGGCGCGGGAGCTGGCGCCGGTTCTCTCCACTCTCCGCCCGCCAGCCGCAAAACACGCGGCGTGCTCGGTTCCGCTACGCACAGTACAGCTAGCGCGGCTCGAATGCGGCCCTCTCTCAGTGCGCCCGAGCTGCACAGTAAAAGCGCGAGACGTCGCGCTGGCAAGGGAGCCGCGTGCACGACGCGCGCATCCGGCTCGGGAGCCGGGGCCAGCACGCGGCGCAACTCGTGCTCGTGCAGGCGACCGGCCGCGTCCCACAGCTGCAGCAGTGGACCGGCCAGAAGCGCTGCGCCACCGCCTGGAAGCGCGCACACAGCGTCGAGTCGCGGGGGACCGGCGGCAGCGCCCCATAGCATGAGCGACACGCGCCGTAGCAGCCCGCCGGCCGGTCGCAGTGCGCGTGCCACTAGACGACCGCCGCGCGCCTCTAGTGCGACCAGCCCGCATGTGGTGGTAGCCAGCAACAGCTCTCCGTCGTCGTCGCCGGCCGCCAGTCGCGCACACTCCTGCCCCTGAAGCTCGACCGGCAGCTCGTGGAAGGCGGCCTCGCGCGCCACACTCCGCCAGTATCGCACCGTGCCCTCCGGCGACACGGCCACGCAGGCGGGCGCCGCGTCCCCGGGCTCCTCCAGCCTTACCAGCAGTAGCTCGGCACGGTGAGGCAAGTCGGTCTGCGGTAGTGTAAGCTCGCGCGCGGCCCCGCCCGCCCCTCCCGCGTGCTGCCACACTAGAGCCCGCCGTCCACACACAGCCCAGCTCCAGCCGCAGGACGACATTCCCACAGACACTGCACTGCCGCCTGTGAACATTAATTTAGCTTATTAACCTTAAACCAACAACTGTTTATTGGAGAGAATATTATGATAACAACATTTACATTGTAGGTATGTACTGCAATGGTGGATGCACCTTTCACAGTGGACCATGATTCCCTTTATATTAATGACAGGATACACTATAGAGGGGCGACCCTGTCTCTGTTAATGTGTTTATATGGCCATATACATTACATAAAAGTTACTTTAGGTTTTGTTGGTATAATTTTGTGTCACAAGACAGAGTTATAAAAAAAATATTAATGGTGCTGTTTTTAAAATGTCAACTGTGATCTAGGATATCTAATTTGCGGGAATATGGGTGTATTTATAATGTTTACCTTTGTATTTTAGAATAATCTTCATATGGAGTAAAAGCTGTTGCAACAATAAAACAACTCCTTCCAACAAAAGTGGCAGAATTTGACTGTATGACAACTCCTGTTATAAAATACTCTAAGATTATTTTCTGTCAGTCAGTACTCACCATAAGCCAGCACTTCTGTGACAGTAACAGGCAGCTGTCCAGTAGTTTCTAATGTCATGTGTGATGTTTTATACACCACCTCTCCATGCTGTTGCTCCACTGTTTGTTGGCTATAAATAAATAAAACTTATGACTTGGAAGCATGGAAATGTGTAGGGATTTGTATGGAAAATAATAGGTATAGGTTGCAAAATATGTTAATATGATTGAAGTGTTTGCACTCGATGTTAGATAGTAAGTACACAAACTCGCACTAGGCATAGGTGCTGGAGATACTGTCAAGCAACCCAATAAGTGATGGCGGGGTCCTTGAACAAAAAAAAAACAGCTACCAAAATTGGCAGATTCAAGAGAACATACATTAGGATTTTTTGTGTTTTTTGGACTTTACTACATTGTTGCATTGCTTTATTACATACTATTATAGAGTCTCGGAA
This sequence comes from Nemapogon koenigi, assembly GCA_963924495.1. Taxonomy (NCBI): domain Eukaryota; kingdom Metazoa; phylum Arthropoda; class Insecta; order Lepidoptera; family Tineidae; genus Nemapogon; species Nemapogon koenigi. The sequence goes on along the minus strand of OZ004647.1, from coordinate 6,717,260 downwards.
TTAAACTTTAAAGAGGTTAGGTACTGGTTTTAAATTCAATAAAAATCAGCATTTGACATCATCATCATCAACCTTTTAAGATCCACTGCTCGATCATGGTCTCCCTAGTGCACCATTTTTAGTGGTGCTCATTGAGAGGAATTGCCATAGTGACCACGCTTGGCTGGTTGGTTGGTGACCGGCTTTACGTGCCCTCCGGAGCACGAGGAGTCGATTTAAGCACATATTCTTAAAGAAAATTGGTGCTTAGCATTTTGGCAGGGGGTAGGATTCAAACCCGGGACCTCCGGTTTCAAGTCCACCGTCCTACCAATTAGGCTAAGCATTTGACATAATATATTTAATCTACTGCTAAAAATACTTACAATTTTTATTTTGCCTTGTGCCCTAACCCCCACATAAAGTATTTTTATGGCAATATAATGTACCTAATTATATGTAAGATATATTTTTTTAAATTTTGCAAATACCTTTGATGTTTTCTGAATGGTGCAACAATTTAAAAACAGAAAATATCCAGGATTTATGCTGGTTTGGACACTTTGAAAGAAAGAAGGATGAAAAATTTACTAAAAAGTTTTATATGGCAGAAGTGAAAGGAAATGCTGGTAGAGCATTATTGGACATTTCCAATAAGATTTTTTGCTGGGGTGGGCAGAGTGAATTCAGTTTATAGTATAAGAAAGCAATTTTCATTTGCATTCATTTTTCAAAACTGGGGTGGTGGTTTCAAGAGTGCTAATCATGGTTGTGATAGGTGAAAAACAAAAACATTTTTCCACCCTGGTTATATATACATGGTGGATATCACCCTCCACCGTGACTCAGACCAGCCAATATGTATCGCGCTAGTGAAAATATTCAGTAGATTGGCATATACAATTTTCCAGCGACACTCGTTGGGGAGTATTCAAATTCCCTTTTACCTTGTTCCTGGATTGTTTCGTGATATGCACCCTCGAAAATAGGGGAAGTAGGTTTTGCAACGATTTGTATGTTTTTACGCTTGATTTCTTTCAGTATTAATTCTGCGATGGGCACCAAAACTTGCTACGCCTCAAAGTTCCCTGTAAAATAGTGCATTTTCGTACCTACGAACGCTCCTGTTAAGTGCAGCACGTCGCATCGGGGTGTGCGCCCGTGGCGAGAATGGACTGCGTCCGCCGGTCTCCATCCTGCTGGCCACTGTTTTTATCTTAATTAATACACACTGAACTAATAAATATAATTAATTGTTATTCAGTGCCGGTAAATGCATCCACAGAGCAAGTAAAAAATGCATCCGCCGCGCCACCCGGTAATAATATAGTAGTCTGTGGTGAGACAGGTAAAATAATAATTGACTGACAACCAAGTGACATATGACTGAAAAAGGAATTGATTGAATTTAATGTTTTAAAAAACATATTTTTTTAGACCTGACAATGGTAGCTTATAATCATACAACCACAACTATAACTTGAATAAAAATATCAACGAAAAATAATAATATAGACCGTGGAAGTGTGACGTCACACTCGGTAAATACAAACTATTCTCTTCGAAATATTAAAAGTAAATTTTATATCAAGGATTTAAACGTAAATATCAAAGACTAGCATTCCGCCCCGGCTTCGCCCGTGGATATTTACGAACAAAATAAAATATACAATATACCTACCCCTATCCCTATCCCTTTTAGTAAGGACCCCAAAATTATTTGAAAATATAATATAGCATATTAGTATGTCACCCGGGGATAGTGTAGCTTCCCAATGGTTAAACAATTTTTCAAATCGGTCCAGTAGTTTCGGAGCCTATTCAATGCAAACAAACAAACAAACAAAAAAACAAACAATCAAATCTTTCCTCTTTATAATATTAGTATACTTAGTATAGATAGGTAGTTTTTAGAGCGATAAATGAATAAAATTGATGAATTAAAAACAGATAAATTTGGGAGTCCGTAAAAAAATAATCCACAACCAGTTTGACGTCTGAGAGCTCAAGGAGCCTTGGTCCAGGATTTTATTTTAGGGGATCGGTTTAAAACAAAACCAGAGCGGTACCGTATAATCGTATCCAGGTAACGGTTTTTAGAATTTTGGCTGTTTGTCTGTCTGTTTGCCTGTCCCAATGTTTGTGGGCTCCAAAATGATTTAAGGGATTCTGATGAAACTTGCAGTGATATTAGATAGGTATACCTAATATTGACTTAAATTCAGTTACTCTTGAATTAGATTTCAAATTTACATCCTTAAACCCTGAATTTAATTTCGCCGCATCACATTTGTTCACATAATTAGCTCGAAACGACAGTCGTTAAGCTAATTGCGAAAATAGTAATGTTAATTATAACTAGACCCGCAATAAGTGAGGACCCGTGCCGGCTGCGTGCCCAGACTCCTTCCGACGTCATCAGCACATTAAAGGAAATACGATAAAGTAAATGGTTGTGTTCTCCAAAGAAAGTCTCCTTTCAGACGGTCGGATTACGACGTAGAGCGAATGAGAACGACCTGCTAATGAGCATCGCTAGTTAATTGCCGCGAGGGTTCCGCGCGATATAAACTTTTAGGGCAGCCGGAACTCAGATAAGAGGACAATACTCAAAGATTGTGGTAAACTTTCCAAATTGAAAGGAAGCCACGAAGAAAATACATTTTCTGTGGTTTTTTTTCGTTTTTCGGAATAAATGAAATACCTACCTACCTACCTAGTACCTAATGACCAGTGAGCGGCTTAAAAAATGCGTGTTTTCCGTGAGAGCATGACCATGTAGAAACAATCTCTCTTAGGTACTTACACAAAATCCCAGTTAGAAAGAGAAAGATATAATATGTCTCATAGAGATAAAGCAAGACAAAAAGTACCGATTTCAGCGACGCTACTTTTTGTCCTGCTTTGTCACTAGGTACGGGAAATTATACCTTTTTCTTTCTAACTGAGATTTTGTCTACGTAGAGATATTCTTTCTACACGCGTCATGCTTACACGGCATTACTCTGTCCCAAATTTCATACTAGGTAATAACTACTTTTTTCCAACTACTTTTTTCCAAAATTCTGTCAATTTCACATAGTTATCCCCAAAATAAATGACTATTTACGGAACAACATTTCCTGATTACCTAACCATTAATTGATGGAACAGGTAGTTAGATAAGAGTAGAATATACTGAGGACCTTGTTTGTGTCTAGTTGTATAGAGACAAAGTGCCGTCGGTGAGTGTGTAACGACATTCGACCACCGATCACTGACTATCGCTTCCAAAACATTGTTGCTTTTAGGCAAAAACACGGTCAAGTGCGAGTAGAACCCTGACATGTTTTACATATTCAGAACATAAAATATTATTAATTAATATATACCTAGATACTAACAGACTACATGTTCGATCCCGGATCCCGGCCATGTACCAATGGGTTTTTAATTAAAAACTTATGTACATAATCCGACAAACCACACTTCCATCTAAATATACCTCAACAGAACTGGCCACTCGTTAGGTATAGCCTCACAAATACCATAGGCTAAACGAGGGAGACTTGGTCTTCCGCTGGGTACCCTGGCACCGTAACACAAAAAAAATAAAAAGACAGTAAAAATGAGTAGGCACTAATTATTTTCTTGCATTTTTAAAAGCAGTTAGAAATCTGTCCTGAGAAAAAGTGTATTGACACACGGACAAACAGAGAGACAAACGGAGAACAAAGTGACAACGGAAACCTTATTACTAAAGGTGCCCACTCATTCGTCCAATTGCCGGCGCGCCGCTATAAAGTCCGCCGAAATCGACCACAGACTCGTCCAATTCTTGTAACATACGGTTCGCCATCCGTTTTCAAATCGTTGTATTTGTTGTTAATTTCGATGGCCGGAACGATCTGTCACGCACACACGGATGTTTGATACTTTGTTTATTCGAATCTTGTGTGTCTGTGTGAGTGAATTGCATGTGATCTAAATCATATGATTTACATCGTTAATGTGTGGCTTGTGTTCAATCTCGATCATACGGCGGCCGGACCGAAATTTTTTGCCCGGCTGTATCATTTGAACCATAATAGGTAGATACTTGAAATTTTCATAGAGTGTGTATTACTATGGCCGCTATAACAAAAAATAATAAAAATTAAAAAGGTTTAAAATTAAAGGAGGTCCCCATACAAGAAACGTGTTTTATTCGGCGTTTTTTGCTAGTATAACTATAATTCATATTCCAAATAATAAAAACCGGTAATAAAACGCTAATTTGTTCCTGTGCCATACAGGGGCGTCAAACTTGGTCGGACCTTAGTGTAAGAATCCGACTCGCACTTGGCCGGTTTTTCTACGTTCGTTGGTTTTTCACATTTCTAAAAAAGTAGGTTATCATAAGGGTTGATATATCTGGCATTATCTAAGAGAAACAATGTTGATAAAAGAATTTCTCTGTTCACAAAATGACGTGTCCCATAAGATCGTAACTCATCCCGTGTTCCTCATATTACTTTCATATGTCGCAAGGAAGTTTATACGCAACTTACCCTCATACGTCCGACGACAAAAACCAAAAATGATGTGTCATCTTACGTAGTGCGTCGTGGAAAGCTGAGGCGCGCCTCGGAATTCTTCTGCCCTCAAAAATATAGATAAGTAGAGGTACCTACTCTTATAACAAAATGTATATATCTTGTATATTCTCACTCAGTGTAAACATTTTAGATTCATATACTTATAGATTTAATTCATTATCACGGGATTTTTAAACTGGTAACAATATTTACATTTAACGAGTGCCTATATAAAGAGCCTCTCGCTTATACCTAGATCAAAAAATTAGGTGAGCCGTTTGTAGCTTCATACAATAACGCCAATAATGGAAAATAAATAGAAAATAGTATCAATTGTTTTTATATAAGAAATCTTTCCAACTAAATAGCTTTATGACAACCGATTCTAAATTTTTTTATATTAGTGAAAGCTAAACTATATTTTATTAAAAAAGTTAGGGATCCGTAAGATATAGCAATATTTATCACTAAACCTTAAATTAAAATGTTTTCCTATGTAATGAGATAAAATTATAAAAAAATCAAATGGGAGGGTTGTTATTTTTATTTTTTCTATTTTTTTTTATTTTTTTTTTAATTTTCACGGGCGAAGTCGCGGTGGAAATATAGTTGTATTATGCATGTACAACACATGGATGAATTTAACGCTATTACTATGATACAAGATGTATATCTGCAGGTGTCGTGCTATGTTTGCGACACTGATTGATTTCTTACATGGACTTACCGTGATAAAGTAATTTCAAAGAGTAAGGATAATTTGCTCTTTTCGTTACAGACTTCCTGTGGTCACCTTCCGGCTCCATCATCAGGACTCTGGACATCATCTAGGACCAGAGTATTTGTGAAGACAAATTAAACGAGCCCAAACTCGATGGGGTTACGTCGTTTCGTTACAGAGTGCCACTATCCACCTCCTGGCTCCATCATCAGATCAGACCGATGGTACCAAATTATTATATTGTCATCCGAGTTAAATACACTTGCATAGTCTCAAATCGATACGACAATTAGAAGTTCATTAAATTCGACTTCCAACATTTGTTTACATAGGTACATAAACAGTTAGCTTTACAAAACATGGATAGCTTTAATGTTATTAATATGAAGAAGATAGTTTTTATTGACACATTTAATGAGCATCTTTACTGGCACTTATTCTGATTGCTACGAGCTACGAATGCTACGAGGCGTAGCAATAATTGGCTTCTATCATGGACTCGCCGCTGTAGAGTAATTTCAAGAATAATTTTCTCTTTTCTAATCGCTATGCACAAGTTTGTTCTAAGTGTAAATAGAAATATAACATAGCTACTTACCTAATTTTTTTCAGATGTTCAATAAATTATGTCTCAAAGGGAAGCTGGTTTGTATGCGATTGGTTAACTTTCTTCAGAAAAAATAGACAATTAAGGCTTTTTAAAACTTTTTGAAAGAACCAATAAATCAATCCGCACAACAAAAATGGCCCTTTAATGTTGGTGCGAGGGTGCTTAGATTCAATCCGTGGGCATTAATTTAAGCTACAGCTCAAAACTTCGGTGAAGGGACTGACTTGCTGCCAGACTTAATTATATACCTACGAATGTTTTTATACTTTCAGAAAATTAAAAAATATTCTGAGTTGTATACTATGAATCAGTCATTCTAATTGCAGAAACTGCAGGAGGCTTTGAGTTTTTAGGTAAGTGACACACATACTAGCATTGTTTTTTATATATATATATTCGGTACAAATTACTATGATATGCAAACTTGACTTGATTCCACTTTCTATACGAAAATTTTAAAACTATAAACACCCCTTAACAATATTAGAGATAGGTACAAATCGCATCCAAATCCATTCAGTGACACGAGATCAAGAACGCGCGTTGAGGACTTCATTGTGTAGTTATTCTTCAGATTTCTTTTAGGCACGGGAAAGTTTCATTTTACCACAGAAGGTAAATATCTATGTCAGTTTTAACCCGACCGCAACTTAGGAACTGATAACAATAGGGCGAGGTTTTGCTGCGTCGATATTAATTTCCGACAATTCCTGGAAGGTGCGGCCGAAGCGATCAATTCCATCGCTTTGTCGATTAGCCACTTCGATGGATAGGGCAAGGTATTGAAGAAAACAAGTTTAATTTGTTGTAAAAAATTTACCCGACTACGGAACAAAGGGAGGATTATGTTTTTGACAGTCTATGTATGTATGTATGTATGTATGTGTGTATGTTAATCTGTTCCCTCGTATCTCCAAAACCATTTAACCGATTTTGACAAATGTAGTGTCTATGAATTTGTGCCATCACTCCGCGTGTTATAGGATATATAGGATTTAAAAAAACAACATGGCGGATTTTATAGGTGAACTAACACACCTCAAATATTTTTTGAGATAATCATATCATGTTTGGTAGGTATCAAAAGAAAGATCTTGATGAGCATATTTTCTAAATATATTTTTTTTATTTAATTTTTTTTTCATATGTTTTTAATTTTTAAAAAAAGGTCTCACAAGCGATATTATGAGATGGCCAATAGATGCGCGCCACAATAAATGATGTTTTGTTATTGTGTCCCTTTTTAACCAACGTTCAAAACGAATGAAGATCTCAATTTTACCTGAATATATTTAGGTTTATTTATTTTTATTATTAAATATTTAAAATCTTGAATCGATGGTATGTTATATAAGAGTATACCTAAATAATGTATCATGTCCATTACCATACAAGTGGTTGACAAACCGTGGTCTCTGTCATGTCACAGAAATCATGCATATTCATTACGTGAAGCTTGTATTCATTTTGGAGGGTCATTGACAAAGTTGCGATACGATCTTAGGGGTAGAAACATTTCACTTATCGGCCCCTTAACAAGGTTTCTGGTCCTTCAACCTATAAGGATGAGTGACAGCATTTTAAAATTTCATATGCTTTATTTATATATTTGGGAATCAAATGTACAAAAACTTTGGGATGCCCCGTTAGTGCAAAAAATCCATCAAGAGTTGGCCCAAAAGTTCACAAATAATATTGATAAAGCTCGCCTATTAGCTGTCTCTGAAAAGGAATCTGGCTACTGGCTTCATACAATACCAGCAACCAACCTTGGGACCTTACTAGACAATAATACGTTTAGAATCGCAACTGGCATTCGTCTCGGGGCATCGATATGCATGCCACATAAATGTCCGTGTGGTAGCGACGTCAATGCTCTCGGCCTCCATGGACTCTGCTGCCAAAAAAGTGGAGGTCGTTTTTCGCGCCACGGCTCTTTAAATGAAGTTATTAAACGGGCTCTTGCCACCATCAATGTACCAGCTATGCTGGAACCCTGTGGTCTTGTACGTGATGATGGCAAGAGACCGGATGGCATGACGCTGGTGCCTTGGGAGAGGGGTAGGGCCCTAGTATGGGACGCAACTTGTGTTGATACCTTGGCGCCCTCACATCTCTCGAGTACAGCGATAAGAGCCGGGGCAGCTGCAGAAACAGCAGAGACTTGCAAACGGCGCAAGTATATACAAATTGAAAAAGATAATATATTTGTGCCGTTTGCAGTAGAGACTCTAGGTTCATGGGGGCCGAGTACCAAAAAATTTTATAAAGATATAACACCAAAAATTGTCGTCGCTACGGGTGACAAGAGGGCTGGCTGTTTCTTCGCCCAGAGAATTAGCATAGCTATACAGCGAGGAAATGCAGCCAGCGTTCTTGCCACCATGCCACGCGGACCAAATATTTTTGATTATTAATATTATTTTAGGTTTATATTGTTATGTGTAAAAAATTTTAATGTAAGGAAACAAACAGTATACAAAATAACAAATTTCCGACACAACATTAATAATATATATTAACCAACAATTGTTGTTATTTTTATAATATTGCACTATAAAATGATTATTATTGAAATTAATGTGTAACGGGTAAACGAGTTTGTATGAAAAGCTGGACTAAACTATATTTAGAATTAGTAAAACAATTCACCAACGCAGCCTTAATCTTATAGAACAAAGTCTTCATTTTCCAAGTTGCTCATAAAAAGATAAACCTTTTAAAAAAAAGTGCACCGACTTCAAAAATTTGCACTGAAAAGTAAGAAATAATAAATATTTCGTCGTAGAATTTGAAGACGGTTGGTGCCAAATTAGGATACAAAACTAAGTAAATATCTAAGAAGATCTGTTCAATATTATCTATGTTTGTATGTACCTACTGATGATCGTAGGTTCCTAATGAATTGTCTAGATTAGTGAATTTGGGAACTAAGTTGTTTCTAATTTGGCACCAACCGTCTTCAAATTCTACGACGAAATATTTATTATTTCTTTTTTTTCAGTGCAAATTTTTGAAGTCGGTGCACTTTTTTTAAAAGGTTTATTTTACCCTTTTAAGTGGTTTTGCTGCCTTGAGAGACAAATAATAACACAACTAAAAAAATATTGATGGAAAATTTAAAAAAAATACCGCTGTGGATGTGATTTGAACCATGTGATTGTGCATCCTATGCACCCCATTATATTTAACCGCTACACCATCGTCACGAAAATTGACAACTTCGTGTCAATAGCAACCGTTGCTAAGGCTTTTTCTGATACATAATTTTCAGCCGTAAACAGAAATTAATTACTGAATTTCTGAAAAACTACTGAACCGTTTGTCGTCATATGTCTGTGAGATAATGTCGAGAAATTATGATGTCTTAAAAAAAATAAGTCGTCAAAATCGGTACATATTTTATCGAGATATCAAGAAAAATGTACTTATAAAGTCAGTTTTTTCAAAATTTCTGAAAAACTAATGAACCAATTTTTATGAGATAAAAATGGGACCAATCCGGAAGAGTTATCTGTCGATTAAAAAAGAAACCATCAAAATCGGTTCACAATTCGCGGAGTTATCGACGTACATACATACATAAAAAAAAAAAAAAAAAAAAAAAAAAATACGGTCCGAATTGAGAACCTTCTCCTTCTTTTTTTGGAAGTCGGTTAAAAAGGAGGCAAGCTGAATATAATAGGATTAGAAAGCTATCAGTACATACAGTAATATGTTAAAAATTGAAGGCGCCCACGCGATTTTACGTGTCCTTCGAAGCACTTCTTCAAAAACACTTCTTTGTCTAACGGGCCGGGGGAGTTAAATTCTACAGCATATAATATAAATATATATGGAAAAGCTAATTATTATACCTAACCTTTTACATTGCAGTTGGCACCTAAATTCAGTCAATCCGGTGCAAGCTTGTTATGATATTATGATTTGTAGGTGGGTTGTGTGTGCTGAAGTAAACATTCTCCACGTTATCTAGCCTTCACACCTGTTCTTATACAGGCTCTATGTGGCCTAGATATATTACTTGGGTGATATTTCAGCGTGGAATTTATGCCCCTCCTTTTACTGAGCACAGTAAATGTTGATGCAAACCTCCTTTTGAATAACTTTGTAAGTAAAAAAAAAACTTTTTCTGTCATATTTTTCGGATGGTACGCTGTAGTGCATTTTGGAAAAATTACAAGTTGGTCGTTTCAAAATCCAGCATGTCAGTATTATCACACCCTCCCCTCCACACCTCACCGCGATACTATAAACTTAAGCAAACTTAAATCTATATATGTACCTACCAACTGCTCTATCTGTTTGATCGTATTCTATAGACTCAAAAACTACTGGACCGATTTGAAAAAATATTTTTACTTCTTATTGTTGCGCGAAAGCTATTTAACATCACGCTACCTACCCTAAGGGGGTGAATTGTATTCCTAACAACGCGTACGAAGTAGCGGGTAATCAGCTAGTAAGTATACTATACAATTTATACCAAATTCTTACCAACATTATAGTCTGATTTTTAATTAGATGGACTAAAATGACATTTGGTGGGTTGCCACTTTATCGTAATATAAAAATAGTGTTGTTCCTAAGTGAACGACAATAATCGAGTCAAACTTTTTTATAACAAATTCTTATAGTAACTGTGAATTTGCGTTGTACATTTAATTGTTTTTACAAGCTTTTATTTAACTTGCAACGTATGTATGTATGTTTGGGTCAAATCTTGCAAGTGAATTTTGACCCACTTCCCGACATTCAATTGAACTGAAATTTAACAGTTTTAGTTTAGGAGTCCCTGTGGCCACCTTTCAACTCCATCATTAGAACCTTGGCAGCATCTACGATCAGAGTACTTGTAAAGACAAACGAGCCCTAACTCGATGGGGTTGCATTGTTTTATTACAGAGTTCCTGTGGCCACCTTCCAGCTCCATCATCAGATCAGCTCAATGACAGCATAATATTGCATTGTCATCCGACTTACATACGTATTTAAAATTTCAGTTCAACTGAACATCGGAAACATACATAGGTACATAGTTACAAAATGCATACTTACATATTACATATATACATTGCAAGTTAAATAAAAGCTTGTAATAATAAAAATTATACTATCGAGAATTCATATCACAACGCGAACGCTTTAATCAAACTAAATGTACTAAATTAAATAAATAATTAAATTAAATAAATAAATCAATCACTAAGTGACTCATTCATTAATCTTATGAATGAGTCATAACAACACTAGGCTCCACAGTGGCAACATTAAAAAAAAAAAAGGTCGATTGCAGCTGTCATTTTAGTCCATCTAATTAAAAATCAGACTTTAGTTCAAAATAATCTCAAAGGGTACTCTTTTGTGAAGTAAGTATACGAACTCCTAGGACGAGCTCAAATCAAAAACCAATTACATTAATAACACCGGTCGACACGATTTTTGGGTTTGAGTTCTAAATATCAAATTTCGATTTCTGTTACGTAACTAATAAAGGGAATTGTAGAAACCAGAGCCACCTGTTAATACAATCAATTAAAATTGTCAAAACTTACTTATCGATGTAAGCAGAGAAAAGCAAACTTTATAAGTCGAATATGGATTATTTTGTTTTTTATGCATAGAAACAGAATTTATGCACTAAACAGAAAAGAAAAAAAAACTTTTTGTCCTACTATGTAATTAATCAATTTTTTTCCACCTTTGATAATTGTGGTGCATCTCCGTACTCTACCTGGCTGCTCCAACTGGGTGGAGCACGAAGAGTACCATGTCCTTATGCTCCAAGTGAGTTCCAACTGGTACAATCCTACACGGGTAGCAAGCTCAAACAAGTAAACGGTAGATAGTGTCAATATTACTTTAAAAAAAAGAGTATGTACTGACCTCAACAGAACTGGCCACACAAATACCATCGGCTAAAAGAGGGAGACTTGGTCTTCGAACGTCTGAAGTAGGTACGCCACAAAAATGTATAGTTACCTAGGCTGCTTGAGTGCGTTACCTGTGGTTACGGCGCAGAACTGTATTTAGCAGCTCATTCAGCGAAAGACAGACAAGACTTTGTCTTACTATATATCGTATATTATCTTCTAGATTTAGCTTAATTAAAATACTTATTGTATGTTTACTATGTTACAAAGTGTGATAGCATGTGACATGATGTTGCAGACTATTGCACCCAACCTATAGTGACACACAAAGCTTGTAAGGGGGTGTCTAAACTTAGTTGGGGCTGAGCCGTGCCTGTGAAAATAGGATTCCCTCAACTTGCTCTAGTATTCTAGGGCCTGCGTTTGTGTGCAGAGGGCGTACGTTAGTTGGATGTCCGGATGAAGTTTTACTAAAGGGGAGCGTTTGGCCACAGTCCAATAAACGTGCAGTTGGGAATGTTTTGGGTAATATTTATTGTGTGAATTTGAAGTCCATATCAAATTTCGTTTGAAAGTAGAGGCCTGTCACAGACGGACGACAGACAGACAGACATTGTTGGCACAACACAATAATAGGGTTCCTTTTTTGGTACGGCACCATAAAAATCGAAGGAGTCAGCTCTTATGGACACATCTTATATATCAGTCACATTGTATGTGCCTTGCCAGAAATACTGGTAACAATGTCCACATTTGTTTAACTAAAATGTTTCTACTCTTTACAAAAGAAGCCATTATTTGTAAAATACGCGCAGATGCTGGCTGTACATGCCTTAAGAAGCACGACAAGTAAACTATGGCACTTATTCTCTACTAAGAAAATTGTTGGTTATGATATTTAGCTGAACTGAGGATTGAGCTCTGACTCCTAGTTCAACGCTCGCTCTAATTATTACAGTCTAGCTTTCCGGCCCGGCTTCGCCCATGGACATGTTTGAAATGTGACATAAGAATGTATCCCGAAGGATTTTCGTTGTTCTGTTTTGACGTTAAAAAGGACAAACAAACACACTTTTCCATTTATAATATTAGTAAAGATCAATGATGCTTGTTTAGTTACACTCTGTTTGCGAATATCAATACTATACTGAGCTATATAGAGATGCCGTTCTGTTTGAACTGTGGCCTCAATGTCCGTAGCACTTGCGCCTCTCTGTGTGCGATACAAGGTTTAATGTAATTAGTTGATGCATCCACTTTATTAAATTTTAGATATTACATATATACGTATATGGCTAAGCACTCTCCAGTTCCTTAATATCATGCAGGTACTACGAATTACTTTCTAATGGTAAACTCTGTTATGTCTTGGTGATTATTTAGTTACTTACAAATATTAATACTTAAGTAATGATGGACATAGCTTGATTTTAGATGTCAATTATGTGAATTAGAACATTTTTAAAAAATTAATTTATGGTTTCTAACGTACGTTGGATTGGTAGCAATCTATATATTATCACGCCTTTTATCCAAAGAGGGGTAGGCAGAGACAATCAAATGCCATTTGTTCCGATCCTGACTTACCTCTTTCGTTTCTTTTATATTCATCATACCTTTCATACATGCTCGGCGATTGTGTGTACTTTTAATATAGCCATCGATCAATATTTTTTTTTCGTCCTTTGCCAGCATCTCTATTCACTGCAGTCATATAAACCTTTTTAGTAAATTTTTATCCTTCATTCTTTCAACGTGTCCAAACCAGCGTAATCTACTTTTCTTCATTTTAGTCACAACATCATCTTTCACTCCGCATTCATCTCTAATGATATCGTTCCGGATGCGGTCAATACGCTTTATATCACATAGTCTACGTAAAGATCGCATTTGCACTGCATTTATCTTACTTTCATGCTTCTTATACCATACCCAAGTCTTACTTATGGAATAAGTAATAGTAATGGAACTAAAACAGCATTATGTGTATTAATTTTACTTTTAGTTTTAAGTTGTGTATTTCTGTATTCACGGAAGTTTTTACAAAGTTCCTTAACTTTTCAGTAATTGCAGAATAATTATTTTGATTAGAAATAATACAATAAAACCAATAGAAATCAATACTGGGCTCAACTTTCTTAGCACAACAAGATATTTATAGGGATCACAAAATTGCTACAGATTCTAAAACAACAAGTTTGATAAATATTGTTTGCTTAGCTGTAGTTTACTTTAGTGCGACATTTTTCCTTGGCTTAAAAGCTGTGTGTACGTAAGATCCATCGGAACCACGCTAACTCCCCGTCTCCGCTGACAGTATTTATTGCTTCCCGATCGAAACTTCGCTGTTATTTGTTGGGAGTCCTGAAGGAATTTGCCTGGGTGAACTAGCGTATCTTATTGCATAAGGTGGATTTTAATGTACTGTTTAAATTAAACATATTATTATATTCTATACTACATACCTACTTGTTTCCAAAATACGTTCCGCAATTCTGAAAACGGATAGGTACTAGATAAAGTGTTAGTTCATTATAATATTATGGGTCAAATTATAGTATTTTTTATGTATAGGTACTTCCATTAGAGATCAACTCAAATTATTATCGTCAGTTACAAAATATATAGGTAGGTACTATCGCTGCGATGGCTACAAAGCTTTAAAGAAAGCGCGTTGTTTAAAATAATGTTTGGGGTGTAAATTTATATAAGATAAAATTCATTTCAGGGTTAATTTGTCTTGATAATAGCAACGTTTTATTGTATTACAGTTATGAGATATTTGTATTCGCCTGTCGCATCTCAGAGAGTGGCTATTTTTTAGGGTTTCGTACCCAAAGGGTGCAAACGGAAACCATCCGCTCCGCTGTCCGTCCGTCCGTCCATCTGTGGGTCTGTCACAAGGCTGTTGTATCTTTAGAACCATAATAGGTAGACACTTGAAATTTTCACAGAGTGTATTACTATGGCCGCTATAACAACAAATAATAAAAATAAAATTAAAAGGGTCCCCATTCCCCATACAAGAAACGTGTTTTTTTACTAACCGTCTGTCACAGAGCTGTCTGTATCTTTTGAACCGCAATAGTTACACTTTTCACAGAGTGTGTATTACTATGGTCGCTATGACAACAAATAATAAAAATAAAATAAAGTTAAAATATAAAGGGGGTCCCATACAAGATAATTTGTGTTTTATTGGACATTATTTGCGTAATATATACAAACGTATAATATAACTATAATGCATACTCTTAAGTGAAACAACAAATAATAAAAACCAGCCAAGTTTGAGTCGGACTCGCGCTAATTTGTACCTACCTGCGCCATACAGGGGCGTCAAACTTACATTACATTCTAAAAATTAGTTTAGGTAGCTAAAATGTTAATATTCTTTTTGGGGAGGAACGAATAATTTCGGTTGATTTCTGAACTGAAATTCCCGAATTTTACGAATGCTATGAACATACAATTTGGGCATCGAAAACTAGAGGATTTTATCTAGTATTGTGTAGGATGAAAACATGATTGGTGAAAATTTTCTCGATATCTTAATTTTTTGAAATCACCTCTTCAAAAACACCTTTTTAGTCATACGACCATACTTACGCTTAAATTTTATACGAATCTATATGTAATTTTAGTACCTAGTATTGATTAAGAAGATGTTTCCCTGCATGTGATCGTTTTTTAATAAATTATTTATTTGTAATGTGCCGCTTACGTCATTTATTCCGAGATGCGATACATTATGCCCTTCTCACTTCTGCAGCAAGAACGGACAATACGTCGTTGTCTTGCATGACGTGATCGTTGCGCCCGAACCAATCATGCGCCCGAACCACGAGTTTAGGGCGTGGCTTACGATTAGAAATGTCTGAATCGTTCCTCGTCTTAAAGATATTAATAATTATATTTTAGGAATATGCGTGAAGTTTTATTAAATTCTTGTACATTTATAAACCCGTCAAACATGTAAGACTTTTGCTTGAAATTAAATATTAAAATGAAATAGATAGCTACATCATACGTAAGTATATAAGTTAGCAGCGAGACAATAACCGCTTGATATATTTCATAACGGGAACATTGTTTGCTGACAAACAACTCGTCGTTTGTTCTACAACTGTTTCTGACGTTTTCATTAACATCTCATTTTGGTTTGCTTGTGTGCTTTTAGTCAGTTTGAGCTGTCGAAGCTTCGATATAACCTATTACCTATCTGTTTTGGGATCTGCTATCGAGTTAGAGTCTGATTTGTTCGGAAAGAGTACCGTCGTGGCTAGAAAAAATTTTTCTTAATTTATTGGGTAGTATGTTTTTATTTTTAACCGACTTAAAAAAAGGAAGAGGTTCTCAATTTGACGGTATTTTTTTATTTTTTTATTTTATGTTTGTTACCTCAGAACTTTCGACTGGGTGAACCGATTTTAATGATTCTTTTTTTATTTGAAAGCTGGTGCTTCCCGTTTTAGTGAAAATTGGTTCAGTAGTTTTGGATAAAAACTGATTTCTTAGTCAATTTTTGTCATAACTCGATGAAATGCCAAGCCGATTTCGATTATTTATATTTGTAATGATACTTGTAATCATCACAAGGGAAAAATAAATTAACTTTAAAAAAAAAGTGTACCGACTTCAAAAATTTGCACTGAAAAGTAAGAAATAATAAATATTTCGTCTTAGAATTTGAAGACGGTTGGTGCCAAATTAGAAACAACTTAGTTCTCAAATTCACTAATCTAGACAATTCATTAGGAACCTACGATCATCAGTACAAACATAGATAATATTAAACAAATCTTTATCTTCTTAGATGTTTACCTAATTTTGTATCCTTTTGCACCAAATATACGACGAAATATTTATTATTTCTTACTTTTCAATTTCAGTGCAAATTTTTGAAGCCGGTACACTTTTTTTTTGAAGTTTATTTGTCCCCTTCGTCAATTATGAACCGATTTGAATGTTTTCCTTTATGATCCATAGAGGAAATTGTGGAAGATGACAGGTACATTTTTTAACTCAGTAAAATGTGAACCGATTTCGATGACATATATGTTTACTGGTTAAACATACGTAACTTTTTAAAATTAACTATTTTGGACACCCATTAACATTTATAAAACATTGTATTTTTCTTTTTTTCTAATTTGCTAATTCAAAAGTGTATTGTGTTTCTAATTGACTATTTCAAATGTACCTTGTGTACTGTAAAGAGGTTGCTTGCCTTAGGTTAGAAAATATGTAAACTCCTTTATAAATTCAAATATATGAATATAATATTAAGAAAACAACTAAGACAGAGACAGTTCGTGTTTTGGTCGAGATAGACAGACATGCAATCTCTATTAGAAAATGA
This sequence comes from Nemapogon koenigi, assembly GCA_963924495.1. NCBI lineage: Eukaryota > Metazoa > Arthropoda > Insecta > Lepidoptera > Tineidae > Nemapogon > Nemapogon koenigi. The sequence goes on along the minus strand of OZ004647.1, from coordinate 6,700,159 downwards.
AATATGTTATATAATATATAAACAAACATAAAACAAATACAATAAATAATGATTAAGGAATATCCAGTGTATTATTGAAGGCAAGATCCCGAGGACCGACGTTACAGTACCTACGAAATAAATATATTTTGAATTTGAATTGAAAGAATTATAAGATATATCTTGAAATTGTCTTACAGATATTTCATCAAATTATAAAGTTTATATTCGGGAGGTTTTGCATGGAGGCATAAGTCTCATCCTCTCCCACAAAGTTAGATTTTAGGATTCCGTACTTCATCTTCTTCTTATTTAATTGTGGCTCCACCAATGTTAATCGATGATTTGCCAATGTCAAGTAATATAGATAGTACATATGCCGATTAATCGGTATCTAAAATGATCTCGTGGACCGTGAGATTCCGCACTCAAAGGGTGACAACAGAGGCCCTAGTGCGAGTTTGCATCACACTCGAGCCTCAGAAACCCTATTACTAAGGCTCCGCTGTCTGGCCGTCTGGTCCGTCCGTCTTATCTTTTGAACCGTAATTCAAAAATTCAAAAATTCAAATTTTGTCATAATTTCTAATTTGTACACTATAATAGTAACAAAGTGTTGTAACTAAAGAAACTTCCTCTACTGTGTCTTGGTCTTTTTTGACAAGTAGATCGTGTATCAATTTATACTATAACTGCAAGAATTGAACTCCGAAAGTAATTTAAAATAGAATACCGAGTAAAGAATATTGGAAATAAAATGTTCAGAGCCGCTCCCGAAATGAATGGCAACATTTGGCTGGGTCCCACGGTCTTGCATTCTTAATGCTCGTAGCACAGTTTCAATCTACCAGAGTCTCACGGCGAGTTTGTCATATAACTAACTGATTAATTACTTTCTAAACCAATTAATTCATGAACTTCATGAAATTGAACTTTATTTTAAATGGCGCTTGTAATAAATAATGTCCTCGCTTGTAATATTAAATTTTAGGCTACGTAAGTCAGATGATCACTGATTTATACTATATAGTCCGAGCAATAATGGTTGGTTAGTGGAGCTCGTTTAGCCGATGGTATTTGTGAGGCTATATCTAACGAATGGCCAGTTCTGCTGACGTATATTTAGATGGAAACCCTCTAAGTGTAGTTTGTCGGATTATGTACATAAGTTTTTAATTAAAAACCCATTGGTACATGACCGGGATCCGGGATCGAACCCGTGGTCTGCCTAGTTAAATACCAGACGTCTTAACCACTCGGCCAACGTTATTTATATAAAAAAATTGCTCAGTTTATATAATTTATCTATCGACAATAGGCTTACAAAAGAGCCAAAAATTTTACAGTTATATTTACTTATTTTGCATGTGGCTCTGCCTGCGTGGTTTTTATAACTCAACAATAAATGGATAAATGGATGAAATGCAAAAAAAACCGTAGTTTTATATATTTATATTTGTGCTCTGTGAAGTTGGCACCCCCAAATTCGATTTTTCAGTTTTTTTTCATGAGGTTCGTTTGTCCATCGTTAGTCCACGTTTGTCCACCCAAAAATTTTTTTTTGTCCACCTCTCAAAAAAAAGTTATTCAAAAAAATAAAAATTGGGGTGGAAGTTGGCATCCCCAAATGCGAATTTCCATTTTTTTTTTCATCACGTTTGTTTATTCATCGTTAGTCCACGTTTGTCGACCAAAAATTTTTTTTTGTCCACCCTCCAAAAAAAAGTTAATTAAAAAAAACTAAAATTGAGGTGGAAGTTGGCACCCCCAAATGCGAATTTTCAACTTTTTTTCATCAGGTTCGTTTGTATATCGTTAGTCCACGTTTATCCACCAAAAATTTTTTTTTGTCCACCCTTCAAAAAAAAGTTATTCAAATAAACATTTTTAAAGGAAAAAGCCCTGAATTTATCTTTGACGGAGGATATCTAGCTTTCTAGGGGTGGATTTGCTTTTCTGAGAGGTAGGTTTGTTTGTCCACTTCAGAAACTCGTTTGTCCACCACATTTTTTCATTTTTCCACCCTTAGAGATATAGTTATGCGTGAGATAAGTATATATCTGATGATTTTAACTTTGTCGTGGGATCTCCAACTTCCTAGGGATGGATTTGCTTATCTGAGGGGTAGGTCTGTTTGTACACCTCGGAAACTTATTTGTCCACCACATACTGTCGTTTGTCCACCCTTAGAGATATAGTTATACGTGAGTTAATTAAGTATATATCTAAGGATTTTCATTTTGACAGGGGATCTCCACCTTCCTAGGGGTGGATTTGCTTCTCTGAGGGGTAGGTCTGTTTGTCCACCTCGGAAACTTATTTGTCCACCACATACTGTCGTTTGTCCACCCTCAGAGGTATAGTTATGCGTGAGTTAATTAAGTGTATATCTAAATATTTTAACTTTGACGCAGGATTTCTAGTTTCCTAGGGGTGGATTAGCTTCTCTGAGGGATAGGTCTGTTTGTCCACCTCAGAAGCTCATTTGTCCACCATATATTGTCGTTTGTCCACCCTTAGAGATATAGTTATACGCGAGTTAATTATATATCTAAGGATTTTAACTTTGACGGAGGATTTCTAGTTTTCTAGGGGTGGATTAGCTTCTCTGAGGGGTAGGTCTATTCTTCTACCTCAGAAGCTCATTTGTCCACCATATATTGTCGTTTGTCCACCCTTAGAGATATAGCTATATGTGATATAAGTATGTATCTAAAGATTTTAACTTTGTCGTGGGATCTCCAACTTCCTAGGGGTGGATTTGCTTCTCTGAGGGGTAGGTCTGTTTGTCCACTTCAGAAACTCATTTGTCCACCACATATTTTCGTTTGTCCACCCTTAGAGACGTAGTTATGCGCGAGTTAATTCAGTATATATCTAAGTATTTTCACTTTGTCGGGGGATCTCTAGCTTCCTAGGGGTGGATTCTCTTCTCTGAGGGGTTGGATCGTTTGCCCACTTTATAAACTTGATTTTGAAACCTTTAGTGTAGTTTGAACGTACCCAGAAATTCAGTTTCTATCTTTTTTTTCATAAAAAATGTTTATTTGAATAACTTTTTTTTGAAGGGTGGACACAAAAAAATTTTTGGTGGACAATTGTGGACTAACGACGTACAAACGAACCTGTTGAAAAAAAGTTGAAAATTCGCATTTGGGGGTGCCAACTTCCATCTCAATTTTAGTTTTTTTTTAAATAACTTTTTTTTAAGGGTGGACAAAAAAAAATTTTTGGTGGACAAACGTGGACTAACGATGGATAAACGAACGGGATGAAAAAAAATTAGAATTTCGCATTTGGGGGTGCCAACTTCCAGCCCCAATTTTTATTTTTTGAATATCTTTTTTTTAGAGGTGGACAAAAAAAAAAATTTTTGGTGGACAAACGAACCTGATGAAAAAAAACTGAAAAATCGAATTTGGGGGTGCCAACTTCACACAGCCTTATATTTGTCCATTTATTGCTGAGTTATGATAACCACGCAGGTAGAGCCACATGCAAAGTAAGTAAATAACTCTAAAATTTAATTTTGGTGCGTAACATTAAAATCATTGATTAACTATTGGATATATTAACTAATCTTCATAAACAAACATTCACATGTCACACGGTACACAAAATCAGCTTAGAGCACATCGAAGGTGTAATTTGAAATTAATATTCATATTATGGCCGATGTAACTAAGTGATTGATTATGTAAACGTTAATTAAGGTTGTAGTCACGACTTGATATTTGCAATCACCACGGGCTGTTCAAAATAAACTAGTATTAATTATGATTACATTAAGTACGTAAGGTTTCTAAATAATTTAACGATACCTTTAGTTGTTTTACATATTTGTGGTTTGGTATCCTAATTTTTGGGTCAAAATTAAGTTGAATAAATATTTACCATGTACCTATTGTGGATATATAGAAATGATGGATGGAAGAAGATTAAAGAAATAAATTATTAATAAGAGAAAGGCCAGGTCAGGAAATATGATGAGAGTTAATGAAGGGAAGCAGATATGTCATGATGGTAGTAAATGGAAATCCGTGGTCTCTGCTTACCCTTCTGGGAAACAGGCGTACTTTTTATGTATATATGTTCTGTGTTCATTGCAAATTATAGCACTTATTATGGATTTTGACACGGATGACGACTATGAATTGTATTGGCACACACTTGTCTTGGGAAGACCCGGGAAAGTCCATATATTACAGCATTTTAGATTTTAGCAATGAGCAATGGAGGAGTTATTTCTGTCGTGGTCTTTTATAACAGAACAAAAATACTGCAATAACTAAAAGTAGAAAAGAAATGTCTGTTTATCATTCAAAGAAGATCTTGACGACTTTCATCCAACACAAAAAGCAGCACGTAATGTTTTACACGCGTTCATTTTAATGAATAACATGCAAATGGCAAGCTCTAATGAATGTCGTGTGAGTACCGAGTACCGTCTAGTGTCACTCAACTTTAACAGTAGACGAATAAAATAAAATAAATATATTTTTTGCCTGCGGTTCCGGGGTGGAATAGGCTAATCCAGGCTAAATGTTCAACCCAACTTGCGTATTCCTCTATCTCTGAGTAGATCTTTATAGTGTCCACAGTATCAGGTAATCCAAGTCTCCACATTTCCATATTATCCAATTATCCATCATCTATAAGTAGGTAAGGAGAAGAACGGAATAAGATCTATCCGACCCCTACACCCCCTACCCCCGACACCTAGCTAGGCAACTGGCTGGAAGAGGCTACAGCGAGCCTGAAGACCTAAATTGTCTCAAAAGTCTGATGCAGAAGGCAAGGGGAAACCATTGCACTATTCATCCCAAGAAAGTTAACCATGGCTTAGTCGATACATAGTGACCGCTATGATTGACCACGACTGCTCTGTCAAGAGCACCACGACTAAGAAGTAGAGGATAAGTAGGTACTACATCGTCTGTTTGTCTGTCAGTCTGTGCGTTCATGTACGCTAATCTACACAATGGCTGAACAAATTTGGATGTGGTTTTCAATGATGTATTGTGTTAACATTTATTTCGGTTGACAAATAAAAATATATGTCAATTTTATTGCTAAGACAATACATGTTTGAGTGTATAAAACGCCTACTAAATATAGCAATCCAAACTTTGCTATTTTTCTTAGGATAATATTCTATTTTCACGCGGGTGACACGGCAGGCAAAATTGTATGGTGCACCTGTCAACACTTTACACTTCGAGATACACTCGCTGTATGCATTCCATCTTGCATTGAAATTCAGAAGCATTTTTTAAAAGTATTTTTCACATTCCTATTATGAATATTTTGCATTCTTCCAAGGAAGTAGTCACTCTAGTTTGTCATTTTGTACTTAATTTTTTGTGCTGTTCGTCCGTTCGCGTTGTCTCTTGAAAATTTTAAATTCATGACAGTATCTATTAGATTTATTTTAACAATATTGTAGCGTAAATCCATACTAAATATTTTTCTAAGTTGAACATTTTTGCAGCTAAAATAAACAGTAAATTTTTTGAAAACGCGGTAGTTAGAAATATAACCCTATGGAGCGTTGGAGTTAAAAATCTTAGGTCGGGTTAAATGATAAGAACTAATTAATTTTAGTACTTTAATCGACTTTTTGTGCTTGAAAGGGCACGTGTATATTTATTCTGAAAATAATAAATATTACAAATACGAAAATGTCTCTGTCTGTACGCTTTCACGCTTGATGAAATTTTATACGGAGAGAATATTAAGAGAGAGAATAATGTTTTAAATGCGATAGTAACTATGTCTGTCTGTCTGTTACCGATTTTGATGGATACGGAGTGAGCTTGAACCCTAGCGAAGGACATAGGATACTTCTTTTAAATCCATCCCCTAAGGGGGTATAATAGGGAATTAAAGTTGGTATGGGTCCCACGGGCGATTAGATAGTTAGTTATATATTTGACAAACTTATAACCTTTAGCAGTGGCTCTCATATTCTTACATTATCTCATTAAAATGGTACAACCAATAGAAAATATGTTATTAATGTTATTTCAATGTTCAAGGTCAATATATTTAAATGTATTCATCCAAATATTTATTTGTCAGAAGGTTGTTCATTTTTGAAATTTTTCTTACGAAATATAAATTATTGAACTGGACCGATTTGGCTATTTTTTTAATATTCGTAATAAGGTTTTTAGGTAAAGAAAATTGGAAAAGTTGCCTGGAACACTGGAAAATTCTGGAAAACTGAAAGTGCTTATTTTATGGGATTTTTGCATGAACTCGAGACCATAATAGGCTTTGAGTATTTACCATATAGGGGATGAGTTAATATGGGCTCATGGGCGTAGCCGGGGCGGAAACCTAGTACATAATAAAACTTCGCATACATTTCACAAGTTTCATCCTCACACCGTCGACACGTTCTGCAATTCAGTGACTCGTTCCTGTGTCGTACTGCTAAAAAGTGGAATGAACTTCCGGTGTCGGTCTTTCCTCCTTTCTACAACCTTGGGTCCTTTAAGCGAAGCGTGAAAAAGCATCTCTACATCTATAATAGTGGGCGCGACTGGCGGACTGTATTACGATCTGCCAGTGGAGCGCATTCATGGACCAGTCACCTATGCTTAATAATCAGACGGTGGCAAGGTAGGTTACATGTCGTCTTCTCTATAAAAAAAAAGTTCGTGTCAATTGAAAAATGTGAGAGAAGATCATGTCATGACTAATTTCAAAAGACTAAAACTATGAAGTAATTGTAAATTTCTAAACACTCAAATTGAAATAGTAGCACGATTTTGAACTAAACTAATTCCGCGCACTTTTTCGGGATGGAAGTAGAATTTTAATGGGCTATTCGAGTTGAGCAGCTGTCGTTCTCGAAACTTTCTCCAAACTCGCTAGCTATGCCGCGGGGACCCGGTAAACTTATTACTAAAATGAATTATCTACCTATGGTCAGACATTCACAAACGATAAACTTTTCATTACTTGATGAAGTTTATTTTAACGTTCTACATAAAATAAGTGGAAGAAAATAATATCATGCAAATGGGCAGACCACGGCCCAGAGGATCTTCTATACCTGGATGAGAATTTAATGACACAGTTTCAATCCTCTTCTCATTTTCTTTGCTTTTTTCATTTAGCTGACGATATTTTTGAAGCTACCTAAACAGAAGATATGATTATTGGTTTAAAAAAAAATCATAAGCGACCGCAATTTCCTAATAATACAGCGATGCAAGCATTTTAATAATTTGATAATAACTAGCTGTCAGATAAGGCTTCGCCCATAAACATTTTTATAATATAAAATTCCATAAGATTCCATCCCGAAGTTTTTATCTCCGGCTCTTAAACTATATCTGTGCAAGAAAGTTAAAGAAAGACAAACAAACACACTTTCCAATTTATAACATTAATTAGGATTAATAAATCGAAAGCAATTGGAAAAATATTTATACTATAAACTACATACATACAAAACGTGTGAAAACACAAAAGCGGTAACAAAGCTTTCTCAATGGGAATCGTTTTTTAATTTGTCGTTGTTTAAAAAGTTGTTGTACTACAATAAATATAATACAGAGAGCGGTTTATAGCGTTCAGTCGCTGAAGCTGGTTTGAGTATTCTCTTTTATATTTTGAGCACCTACCTATCACGGAATTTTATTTTTATTTACCACGGGCGATACGCCACTTCTCTCTAGACATACTTATCTCGCTTTATTTTGGTAAGTAACTTTTTCGTTTGTACGTTAAATATCTTTCATTTCATACCACCAATCACATCATTACAACAGTGCTTGAATCAAGCATTTCGGTTGTGAATGATTAAAGCCTGATATCCATTTATGTTTTTCGTTTCAATTGACGCGTTCCAATAACAAATAGAAAACGCTAGGCACAAGTTTGATAAGGTCTTGAGAACCGTATGCACATAAAGCTCGATTCATGCTGTTTGTTTGCCTTAAGGTCAATAAAAGTTTGATAAATTGTTATATAGGAAACATTGTTGACATTTGGTAGAGGTTTAATTGTCGTAGTGATTAATTTAGAATGTTGGTTGATACGGGTTTAGTGGTCCAATTAGACTGGATCGTTAACATTGATTTCATTAAATATGCAAATGTCTGCCCCGGCGATGTCCCGCGATGTTGCCAATTGTTCAACTAATGTTTATTAGTGATTTACTTAGTTTTGATAGGGAAAAACCGCAAAGTGGCGCTTGTAATTATGTTGGGTTTCGGATTAGGGAGCGCAAACAAGCTGATACAAACTTTTGGTAATGTGATACTTTGTATAGTTAAAACTTAAATGGTGTAAGTCCTTTGTATGTCCTCTAAAAACCCAACATTATGTTGTGCGATGTGCCCAGAGGCACTGGTAACCTGGTGACTATGTCCACATTTAGGCCGTATTAAAATTTCGCTGCAGATATCACTTCATAAAATAGAAGGTATTCATTGATTTCAAAAGAAAATATACGGAAATAAAATTTCAATTACAGACATAATTAAAATATAATGTTGAAGAGAGAAATTCTTTGCTTAATTCAATAACTTTGCTTATCAGATATTTTTTTATACAAATGCATACAATTTCAGTTCCAGAGAAGTAAATATATTACGAAGAAATATTATTGTAGCAGGGCCCTTTAATATTACCAAATGGAAAATGTAACAGAAAGAAGCCAATGCTTAGCGGACGTAAAATTTCCGATAATATCGGTAGAATATCTTGACAAATATCCCAATAAAAGGGCTCGGCAGTTCGCCGCGTCCCGTCGGTTTGAAAAACCATTTACAAGGTTTATCGCCGCCATGGAAATAATAACTAGAGCCGTTATCGTCCTAAATTGATCTAATTTAAAATTATTGTTATCGCAAAAGCTTTTATTTTTATTAGCGCACTTTTCCCTATTTCTGGTGCGATTGTATTTATATGATATTTTTATGAATAAACTGATATGATAAAATGAATAAATTATTTATAAACAGACATGAATATGCTGTAATATCTACCTATCATTACGTCTTTTATTGCAGGAGGGATAGGCAAATATAATGATATTTGCTATATACGATCCTGAAATATAGTTCGCCTCATTTACATTAATGACTACTTCGCACTTAGAACATTGCCCTCAATCAACAAGCTTTTAACGTGTTCAAGTTATTCGATAAAAATATCTGGATTTTCTGTCACTTTTGTCACGTAATATCCTTTTATATCTATACTAATATTATGAATGCAAAATTAACTCCGTCTGTCTGTTACTTTGAATACTCAAAGGTCTGTTACAATTTCACGGCTAAATCACAGAACCGATTTTGATGGATACGGAGAAAGCTTGATCTCTAACAAAGCACATAGGGTACTTTTTTATGTCATGTAAAGTTATATCGACTTATATACCTATAGAAAAAATAATTAATTTAAAATTTATTATTAATTGTCAACATTATTGTAATTATTGTAAATTGTATATTAAATACCGCAGATTCGTTTATATATATAAAAAAATCGTAAAAGCTGAGCGTTCACTTTCTTTGCCTCTTAGGCCCACTTGCGCGTTCCTGGGTTATCCTATTAAACTCTGGGTTAGTTGCAAATCAAGGGTTAAACTAATAATTTATTACCGCTAAAATTATTAGTTTAACCCTTGATTTGCAACTAACCCAGAGTTTAATAGGATAACCCAGGAACGCGCAAGTGGGCCTTAATTTTGTAACAATTAAAAACAAATTTTACGCATGCGTATTGCGTACTAAGTTCCAATCTTTGTTTTATTATTTTACCTATTTTTCTCACAAATGTATGGAAAAACCTCGTACGATACACGGGTGTTAAGGTTATTATTGTTATTAATATCCTACTTACCACCCTTGTATCACAATGTACTATTTACTCGCAATGAATATTCAGTAACAGGTCGACTGAGCTTTGATCGGAAAAGTTAGATACAGGCCATCTGTTGGCGAGGCATAGAAGACGATATCTATTGATTTATCACGATCAAAAAAAGGTTATAATACGAAAGGAGGGTCCTTCTTTACATGCAATTGGAAAAATCAACATGTATGTAGTTTAAAAATAACGTAATTTTTTTTAAACAATTTTTATATTGATGAACTAGGCTGAAATTTAAAAAATAAAAATATTTCCGAAAAGCCATTTTCTATATTTTAACCTTTACAGTGTCAAGTTTTCAAATAAAAGCGTGTTACACATTACAGCAGGAGAGAAAAAGAGGATTTTAAAAATATTTACGTTTATTTAATTTTTACTTTTTGGTATTGTATGATGGCAAAAACCAGAGTAGGTACTAGTTATATCAAACGAGCCCAAACTCGATGAGGTTACGTCGTTTCGTTACAGAGTTCCTGTAACCACCTTCCGGCTCCATTATCAGGACCCTGGACATCATCTACGACCAGAATACTTGTGAAGACAAATCAAACGAGCCGAAACTCTCATCTCGAGCTTGTCACGTCTCAGCTAGCTTTTATTTTTTAGAAATGTATATTTTATGTCTTGAAAAACTTAATAACATCGTATTATACTTTACTTACAAAAACCAATGCTTTAGGATCTGTAATTGGTTAGCGGTCTCAACTTGTGGTTTGCGAGATAAAATGTTATTTGTGTGTGACAGGCATTGTGGTTAGATGTGTATGGCCATATCTCAAAGACACCCGTTGTAATTAAGTAGACAATGAGGCCCCATATTCCGTGGTGAAGCGCGGTACTATTGTGTTCCGACCGCCCGCGCGCTATCTCGGGACCAGTCTTTTTACTTTATACATGGAAACCAAATGCCATTACGTAGTAAGCAAGGCCCGGATTTGATTTATTTGCAACAATCAAATCTATTTTTGGGACGTATGGAACGAAATCTTTGCTCTACCATAATTTAGGAGTAATATATATTATTGCATGTAAGAAAGCAATGAGAGATATATATATATTTTTTAGTTAATTCACTTCCGAGATAAAAGAGGAAACTGAAATAATGGTCACACGAAACCCTACATGAATCTCTCTCGATTTCTCTATAAGTATAAAAAATGATAATTTATGTCTAGTTTAAATTAGCCATTACATATGAAATTTTGAAATTTATGAAGGGCAACTTTACCCATATGGTTCGAAAATTAATTGGCTTAATGACACCCGCGAGGTCTGTCTTGTTTTTGGTACATTGTTATATACGGCGCAGACTTTTGTGCTACGATTATCGTAGCAACTCGTAGCACACAAGCGTCTCACGTGCAAAGATATTAGGATTTGAATATTTTTGACTTTTCAGATTCATTTTTTAGTTTTAAATTTTTTTAGATAATATTTAAATAACACAACTATATAAAGAACCTTAAAAATAAATCTAAAAACTAAGTAAACCAGGTCCGCGTGGAATAGTAGCAGTAATACTGGCTGCAATTCTCCGCTGAATTGCGATGCTGATGTGATGAGCGAGGAAGCCCTCTTATCACCAGAGGAGATGATCAGTCGTGGGGATATTTGTTTAATAACATTTTTGGCATTTGAACCCCACAGACCTAGTGTTTCTACACCAAAAATAATGAATTGACGCTTTTTCTTTGCTATGAAATTCAAAATATCAAGCTTTATGTTATTTATATGCAAAAGGAGCAGTAAGGACTAGTAACGCCACAAGTTTCCAAGTATACAATTAAAATAATAATGAGTAATTTAAAATTCTCAAATACAATTTTAAATGTAATTTTAAATTAACAAAACATTCATTGAAGTTATTTCCATCAATCAAAAATCTCTCATACTTGTTGAAAATGAAAATTTACTTAATAATAGTTAAAGAACCTCACTCAACTGAAACAATAACGCACAAGATGACTGAAGGAATGGATACAAGGTAATCTCAAGGGTGAGGTTAATTCTAAAGAAAAATAAAAGACGAAAAAACTTTATTTCTTCCATAAAATAGATACAAAGAGGGAGATTATCCGGACTTTAGGGCCGACATTGATTCAACGGCGCGGAAGGCAAACAATCGTCCTTTGTTAGCCGCGTCTATTGAAGTTTAGGTAATTAATTATACCGACCGCTATTCTGCAGATTCACTTTTGGTTGGTACCCGTCGCGGATTGACGGATTACTTCACACCAAAGATGTTGGACTAATAAAGACTTTGGTTAGGCCATAATACTAAATTCTAGACAAGTCTAGCTTCTCAAATATTTCATAATTATGTTGTTTTTTTCACTGAACTTACTTGAACTTATGAGTAAATTTAGTTGCAATGACGGCAACAATGACAATTTTATTTAAATTATGTAGCATATGCTCGTATCAAATCAGGATCGTAGCAAATGACATTCGATTGCCTACCCCTCTTGGGATGAAAGGCGTGATGATAGATAGATAGAATAGATAGATAGCATATGAGACAACCTATTTAAACACAATTAAATTTCAATAAAATTGTCGCGACTGTCGCCATCGCAACCAAATTGAACTCAGGATTTTAGGATTAGGATTTACGTTAAGAGTTACCCCCTCAGATACTTTGTAAAGTGTAAACAAGACCACAATCCAAATCCGTTTAGTGCAGTTCTCAAGATTGCCGAGAGAAGTGACGGCTATTTTATTTTATACTAGCTTTCCGCTCCGCGTGGAGCCCGTATTAACTTTCATGTTCATACAAAAATCCTATAAAAAAGTACTTTCAGTTTTTCCCGAATTTTCCAATTTTTCGAGGAACTATTTCAATTTTTCTTAACCTAAAAACCTTATTCAGACTATTACGAATATAAAAAATAGCCAAATCAGTTCAGTCTTTCTCAAGCAATGCGCTTACTAACATCATTTAATTTTTACAAGCTTTTATTATATATAAGACTAGGTGACCCGAGCGAAAACTTCGCACCGTTTGTTCAAGTGATATCCAACAGATCTTTTACAAAATAGTCAATTTTGAAAGAACTATTACTTTTGATTTGTTTGATTATTTTTCTCAATAGAAAAGAAAATAATCTTTAAAATGGTGTATCAAACATTAATTTTGATGAAGTATTAAGAGAGATATTAATAGATGTTCCATAATTTATTTCTTACAAACAAACTCACATATTTTATTTATAATATTACAATTTTTTCGAGGTAATTGGCTATCAGGGTTAAAATTTGCCTCAAATCCAACCGCATTTTGAATGACCAAAACTGGCAATGTAATTAAACCGGGCAATCGGTTATTGAGGTCATGCCCCGGAAGAAGCCGGATAAAGTGGCGACTCAATATCCGGATGGTTAGCGGGTAGCGGTGCCAACTTGGGACTCTGCATACAAACAGGTGAACCAGGCCATGAGATATACCTAACTTATAAGTACGTATCTCTATTCATATCATCTGATTACGTGTTTAGTTCGTTCTGAAATTTTGTGTGTTTCTGATTCGATCTCCACATAGGCCATGTACCAATGGGTAATCGAAAACTTGATATCTTGCATGCATAGTTTACTAACTAAGAGCCATTTCATTCTCAATATACCTCAACAGAATTGACCAATCCTTAGATAGCCTCAAAAATGTTAGATAAATTAAGAAGAATTATTTTCCACTTGATACCTAATTGGTAGAGTTTTGTCTTCCGGGAGGTATCGTTGCTAATCACCAATTTTCTTTAAGAATATGTGTTTTAATTGATTCCTCTTGCTTCGGAGGGCACTTCTTCTAAAAGAGATATTTACGTTTGTTAAAGAAGTGACACATGTAGGTCCATTAAGTGCAGCAACAGGTTTGCCACCAGTTCTGTTCAATATGGACAACTGGCAAAAAGTGGACACTGTTGCTGGTGTCTCTGACCACACCGCAAGGTATACAGGCCGTGATGGTGTGTTTGTTTGTGTTTGATACCCTGAGGCCGAAAACACGGTTTTTTATAGAGAAGACGACATGTGACCTTGCCACCGCCTGTTCATGAATGCACGTGTGACTGGCAGAACAAAATATATATGACCGGCCCCATACAGTGATTTTTCACGCTTTTTGCAAACCGTTGAAGGTATTGAGTAGACAGGAACCATACCAGATGTAAGAATAGGTATATAAAATATCTATGGTATAATAAATATTTGTCATACTACTCTAAACTGCAAGCAACTATTAATTTTAGAAGACACGATCGGTTTTACGAGCCGACCTAAGCAATATGAAAAGCTGTTATGAAATGAGTGAGGATTGAGCCTTCAGTTTTTTCTATCTATCATCACGTCTTTTATCCCAAGAGGGGTAGGCAGAGACAATCGAATGCCATTTGCTACGATCTTTTTCGCTTCTTTTATATTCATCATACCTTTCATACATGCTCGGCGATTGTGTGTACTTTTAATATTGCCTTCGATCAATTATTTTTTTATATGTTCAATAAAAGTACACCAGGTCGTCCTCTGCCAGAATTTCCTTTCACTTCAGCCATATAAATCTTTTTAGTCAATCTTTCATCCTTCATTCTTTCAACGTGTCCAAACCAGCGTAAACTTATTTTTCTTCATTTTAGTCACAACATCATCTTTCACTACGAATTTTTCTCTCATGACATAGTTTCGGATGCGGTCAATAAGTTTTTATTTATAGTTTGCCTGCACTTATTTTGATTTATTTAAACATAAATGAAGCAATGAATATATCGCTCACATAATTGATCGATATTGAATTGCACTCTCCTAAACCGCTGAACTATTATAGAGCGTTGTAAGCCACAGCTTTTTGAATATTTTATCGGTTTTTCTGTCAATGCTAGCAAATGGGGGTAATGTAATAAAATCCTTTGAAGTTTATATTTCAATTTTAAAACTCTGACCTAAAAATTGTAATATAATATTCTTGTTTGTGAAAAGGTATTAAGCATATTGTAAAATAAAACATAAGCTCTTACTTTATCTTAATGGATTTCAGAGCTTTTAGTGAAGATTAGTGTGTTCTGACAAAGCTACTGTAGCAAAACTGTATCCATCGATGTCCGTAGAGTCATTCAGATTATCGTGTTGTCATTTATTTGTTGTTTTACAGTTTTTGAAGAAGATACAAAGACTAAATTAAATATTAATTATAAGTAGAATGTGTGTGATATTAAGCGTATTGACTGCACCCGGAACGGTGTCATTAAAGAAGAATGCGGAGTGAAAGATGATGTTGTGACTAAAATGAAGAAAAGTAGTGTACGCTGGTTTGGACACGTTGAAAGAATGAAGGATGAAAGATTGACTAAAAATTTATATGGCTGAAGTGAAAGGAAATGCTGGCATAGGACGACCTAGATGTACTTTTATTGAACATATAAAAATGTATTGATCGATGCAAATATTAAAATTACACATAATCGACGAGCATGTATGAAAGGTATGATCTATAATTAAATATCTTTGGGTATAATGAATATAAAAGAAGCGAAAGAGGGATGTCAGGATCGTAACAAATGGTATTCGATTGTCTCTGCCTACCCCTCTTAGGATAAAAGTCTATAGATATAAGCGTTGACTTTAAATTAAAAAAATAACTTAACAAATTATGCCGCTACTACTAAAACCAGAACATAAAAAGCAAAAAGAAGCTAATGATGTCATTTTTAAATATAAATGTCTATTATTTTCGGAAGGCTATATGTGCCCTCCGAAGCACGAAGGTTTATGAATTTTTTTTATGTCTTGTGTATGTTTGATATTGATTGTGATGCCAGTATTTGTTAAAGCTTATGGTTTGGTTTGTTTGATACGTTTTTGACACTTATTTATTTTACCTATATTGTAAATTTACTGTTTTATTTTTTAGTAAGTGTTGTTTGTATAGAAATAAGATAAAATAAAATAAAATATTTGTTAAATAAACGGGAGTGAATTAATTCTTTAATTACTTACACATTTTTCATGTCTGGAAATCGAGGCTGAGGCAGAGAGTACATACAAAACACTGAAGAAATTCTTTCATCGATATTTACCTAAAAGCGATTAATAAAACTAAATTGTATTTTAATGATATTATAGCTGCAAGTTCATCTATGTTCTTCAAAACGTTAATAAAAAGGTTAAATTAATAAGAAGTGTTGAAAATATAATCCACAGTAATCTACAGCCATTGTAGAGATACATAATGAAATCTCTGAATTTATTCGTTAGGTCGAGCTCCACTCAATTAATCTTAAAATATTATAATAACGCCAAAAAATTAATCTTTTTCCCTTTGAAAGGCTCCAGATTGCCCAATTAAAACTTCTAGCTTATTTCTCCCAACGCTCCCGGTTTAAATTGGTTTATTAAATAAAATACTAGACGCCCTGGTAGACGAAATCCTTCTCAAAAAATATCTTTGCGAAACACTTGCGCGATCTACAATTTAAAAATATATAGTACTAGCTTTCCGTCCCTGGTGTTGCCCGTGAATATTTTAGAACACAATAAAATATAGCCCATAGCATTCAAGGATAATGTAGCTTCCTATTAGTGAAAGAATTTTCAGAATTGGACCGGCAGTTTCAAAGATTACCCCCTACATACCTCTTTACATCATAGAGTACTAAGCCTATGGAGTGGCCATAGACGGGCACCCCCTTTCGCCAATTTTTTGCCCTTTGACTTGTCAAACTGACTAAAGTTACCTTAGATTTCGTTGGTATCGTTTTGTGTCGCGAGACAGAGCTCTAGGAAAATAGTTAATTGTGATGTTTTAAATGGGAAAGGCGATTTAGGACGTCAAACTTGCGGGAAAATAGTGCTTCCAATCATTCATTATAATTATTATGTTTGTATTTTAACATAATCATCATATAACGTAAAATCCGTTGCGACAATCAAACGACAGAAAAATACACTGGTACAGGGCCTAGTACTAGGCGTTTCCATCCCCCCCCGCCAAAAGTGGCAGAAAAAATTGTTCGGTGATTTACACGCAACACGTCTCCTTTGGTATATACTCAAAGCTTTACATACATACTAGCGACTCGCCCCGGTTTCGGATTCAGATATGAATTAAAAAAATATGGAATATTAACAGAAAAATACTTTGATCCTTTCGTTTAGATGTGAAAGAAGAACAAAGAAACATACAAACAAACACACTTTCGCATTTATAAATATTAGTATAGATAATTCGCAAAATGTAAACATTGTTACGAGTATTTCTGGCTACGTACTTTGTTATTGCGTTACTTTGTTGGATTTCAATAGTAACTTAATTGTATGGACATCAGAAATAATTTTGTCCTTTGTCTACTTCCATTAAAATCTATTTTTCTATATTCTATTTTTTTTAATAATTCGAATAAAACTTTGGATGGTAATTGATTACAATTTTTTTATGAGTTTTTTTTAACTTTGTACAAAGTGGTAGGCTTGTTAATGAAAGTTTAATAGTTCAAACTTCAAACTACATATAGTTCAGTTGTTTTGGAAGCTATATTTTTGTAATTTTAAAGTTTATTATTAGTTTGTGCTGTAAAAGTTTGCATTTCCAGTAGAAATAATCTCGTACTTTATTAGAATAATTTAGTATGATATAAATATAATTGAGGGGATCAAAATAATTTACCGAATTGTGAGGTTTTGAAATCCTCGATATTACACATTCATAAATAATAGAACTGTAATATATTTTACTTTAAATCGAAAAAAAAAGATGAAAAATGATTTCTGATTTTACGTTTCACTCAATTATTATTTAGGTATTTAGACTATCTATAATAAAAAAAATGTGGTCTGCCCATCTTTATCCTTATAAAATTTTTGGTTTTCTGTGTTGATTTATTCTCGAAATCGATCTACGGGAAGAAAATGTATGTTAATTATACGTCCAATTACCTAAAAGGTAAATAATGGTCTTGAGAAAAGCGGGAGTTCTTATTTATGATTGCTTATAGGTAAAAATCAAGTGACATAAATGATTTTACAGAGTAGTATAGATATTTAATATCACGTTAAAGGAGGTTGGAAGAAAGTATTGATTATGCAACGAAAGTAGCTCGCCGTTCCCGGACCCTGAATTAATAAGCAGACGTTAAATTTAAATTTAATGAAACAAGTTTCACGCTAAAGTGCCAACTTGTATACATTTTGTTCTTTGCTGTCGAAAGATGTTTTCTAACATTCTTCATTATTTAGTTTTGACTTAAAATTTATATTCTACAATATATTTGGAGTATGCCTCCATGTTGTAAATAAGCTGTTTTTAAAGTGCTAATTATAAGTTACCTATAATCAAAATTTGCAAGCAGTTAATTAATGTTCTTGTAGTGGTTTTTTTTATATATACTATCACGGTGCAAAAAAAGATATCGATCCGTTGCATTGTTATGACGTCAAAGAAGGACAAACAGACAAACAAACACACTTTCGCATTGATTAATAACACCGGTCGACACGATTTTTGGGGTTGAGATCTAAATATCAAATTTCGATTTCTCTTACGTAACCTAATAAAGGGAAAAATAGATTAATTGGTTAAAGTTTGCTTTTGTAGAAACCAGAGTCACCTGTTGCTCATACAATCAATTAAAGTCTTATCGATGTAAAACAACAAAAGCAAACTTTAAAAGCTAAAAATGGAAATTCAAGTGTTTTTAGATGTCTACAAACGCATGTTCTAGGGTCGCCGGCGCTGCTGCACTGAGTGCTGAGAATTAAAAAAAAAGTAAATATTCAGGCCTCCTCGACCAA
Organism: Nemapogon koenigi; assembly: GCA_963924495.1. NCBI lineage: Eukaryota > Metazoa > Arthropoda > Insecta > Lepidoptera > Tineidae > Nemapogon > Nemapogon koenigi. Next base: position 6,681,511 of record OZ004647.1, on the reverse strand, counting down.
TTTGAGTTCTTAGCCTTTGCTGTGGAGCCTATGGGTGTGTGGTGGACCAGACGCAAAGATATTTGCCGAAAAGATTGGAAAACTTTTAATCGATGCATCTGGTGATCGCAGATCTAAGGCCTTTTTTATTAGACGCGTTGCGCTAGAAATACAAAGGGGTAACGCAATTAGTGTTCTCGGCACTCTAGGCCAGTCGTCGGAGTTCCTAGAACAAATATTCTATTTATAGTTTTAGTGTGTGTAGGTGTAGGTAGGTAACAACTTTTTTTTTTTTATAGATATTAATATTATATAAGTTTTAAATTAAGTTATAAACATTTGTTCAATATCAGAATTCATGCATTAGAACAGAAACAAAAAAAAAATTATTTGTCGACCTCCTGTGTATATTTATAATAGGTATATATTATAACTAATGAATATAAGTTAGGATTGAGGCTATGTTCCTGTAGCACAAACATTTCTTTCTTCCCTTTTTCATGTAATTCACTACATCATAACAAATCCGTACATCAAGGATGTGTCATTATTTTGAAAAAATAAAACACAAAGTACGACTTTACCTTTTATTACATCTTTTCTGCAATAGGTCAATATCCTATCTCGCTTGACTCGACCTCATCAGCTCAGCTGAACTGGTAGTATTTACCTACTTTTTAAAATTCTCAATTTCAAAAAGTGTCGGTGACGGATTTCAGGGCGGGGTCCGGACCCACTGGACCTGGTCCTTGCCGTACAGGCAAAGGAAAGATAATTATAATTTCTCACTTCTGAGAGCTTCTAGCTCGATGAAGATTGCAGCAATAAGCTAACCACCTTGTCCGATTAATATGTGAAACTGGTTAAATGCGAACATTGTTTCTGGCCTTCATCACAATCGTATTTACGTTGATCCTTCTAATAATAAAGCCGACATAAGTGAGTTTGTGCTAACTCTATCTCATTCAAGATTAATCTAGATCACTAATTAAATATCTATAACAATGCTAGATTGAAGATATGATTGGAAGCTAAATTAATTAAATAAGTATAGACGGATAGTTTCCGAATAAGATAATCGTCGTAGATTACGCGCAAGCAGATCGCCCGCTTTGTTAGAACAATGCGACGGAAAATGGCCGTTGACTTTCCAATTAGCGATGCCATTACGCGAGCATTGGCGCCCGTTGTGGTGATAAGCTAGTCCGCACTTAAAACTGAGTTTGGTTTCAATCACAGGTATATATCCTTATAATTGCTTTGATTGTGTGTTTAGTTGTTTGTTTGTGGTTTGTTCGCGTATATTGCATTTGCATTACTAATTTGCATTTCGCATAGAGCTTAGTTAAGCTAACCATTAGGTATGTTCTAGGCTCAAATCCAGAGTTCGAGAGAAAATTATATACTAAAGATGTGGTCGATGAAATAACATATTTTTGACAATAGAAAACCGTCGTGTCGCTGACTAACGTAACCCACGCACTGGTCCGGTATCTCACAGAAAATTTTCGGTCCGGCCGCCGTATGATCGAGATTGAACACAGGCCACACATTAGCAATGTAAATCATACGATCTAGATCACATGCAATTCACTCACCCACACATACACACAAGATTCGATTAAACAAAAGGGTGTGGATGTGTGTGTGTGTGTGACAGATCGTTCCGGCCATCGAAATCAACCACAAATACAACGATGTGAAAACGGATGGTGGGCTGCGCGTACAAGAATTGGACGAGTCTGTGGTCGATTTCGGTGGACCGTATGGCGGCGCGCCGGGGATTGGACGAATGAGTGGGCACATTAACTGATGATCCAACGCACAGCTGAAGATATAAATATGAAAACTGGAAAGAATATTCCTTAGGGGGGACGACGACGACGACTGGGGGTGGACCTCTCGGTTGTAGGAAAAATATTTTTTGCCAATTTACTGCAGTTTTTTTGAAAGAATTTTGCAAGTTGCTGCAGGGAGTAAATTGGCAGAAAATATTTTTCCTACAACCGAGAGGTCCCTACAAATGCTGTTTATTCATTTTCTGCCACCTGGAAGGAGTGGTTTTTAAAAAAATAATTTTTTCTTCTAAATCGGCTCAGCGGCGTACCGACAAGCGCTGGACCCCTACTCGTCTACAAGAATTTGTAGAGGGGGGCTCAGACCACACGAAAAAGAGGTTTTGTTTATCGAAAGACGCATTCAATAGTTTGAAAATAGAAAATGGAAAGTTACGTCTTCAATCGTCAGATTAAAACGCAAGGTGTGAAATAACAAGTGTATACGATATCGTGTATGAACCAGCAATTTGTATAAAAATGATTCGGTTTTTATTTGTCGGTACAATTTCCCCTGTGAGCAAACCCGGCAATGCGTCAAACAGCAATAACATATTTTTTTCAATTACGTTGCAATATCCATGAATCATCTGATCTAGTGAACGGTCGGCACCGAGTCGGCAATTCGATGACCCAGATTGAAAATATTTGCGATAAGTTAGCAATATTTACTTTGTCTATTAGATGTAGTAGGTACCTTCCCTATATATATTTATTTTTAGCCCTAAAATACACTTTCTTTTCAAAAAATTTTATTGAAGAACGTTTATTTTCCATCGACGGGCTCGTAAAGCAGTGGTCCAAACTTTTTCTGAAGATAATAATATATTTTTCAATTATCAAGCTCTAGTCCGGCTTGTCACCTGTTCTTCCGATAATCTCGTATTTGGTTACAACTAGGGATTCCACAACATGTCATGGCGACCAACGCACGCGTACCGCCGTCCGTCCGCGCTGTGATTAGTTAGTGATTAATGTCGGCGGGATCATCTTAAATACCGATTAATCGGCTTTATACACTACACTTGACATTACCGATTAACATTGGTGGAGCCTTAATAAAAGAAAAGAAGAAGATTACAACTATCAAACAGTTTTTACTAATCATCATTGTTTTTTCTAATCATCGTGTCTGTGGTCGATTTCGATGTTTGACAGATCCCGGACTGCTATCCACACACACACACACACACACACACACACACACACACACACACACACACACACACACACACACACACACACACACATTACACAAATATTGTGACTGACATCTCTAGATTATTCAGTGGACGGACCGAAAATTTTCGTTGAGATATCCGTCGAGTCTGTGGTGGGTTTTAAACTAAATTTTTTTTAGATTCATAGTTTTATACAGTATTAGTAGTTCATATACCTAGTATGATATTATCATTTATAATAGCTACGTGTGCTCCAACCACGTTGTTCTTTACCGGGTGATAATTTTTCAACGATGACAAATTTCGGAGTGACCGCAAGCTATTGTGTGGGAATGTTTCCAACACGCGTCGTGAGTTGGTAAAAAGGATATTGTGTAAACACCGGCGGAGTAGGTAGTTTATTCTGTAATTTGATATGTATGTTGGTTTTTTTTTGCCTCGTAGACCACTTTCCGAATGCCTGCCTATAGTGAATTTTCATAATCTTTTAAAATTTTATTTTTTTATAGCAGTTTTTGTTGTGAGTAAAGTAGTTGATCTGCGAATGAAATTGGGTTTGGTTTATCTTACATTTTTTTTATTTTACACGGGTTGCCTTACAGCTCCCGGGAAGCGTTGCCGGCCTCAGGGTACCCAGTGGAAGACAAAGTCTTCCTCATTTAGCCAATGATTTTTTGAAGCTATAGTACCTAACGAGTGGCCAGTTCTGTTGAGGTATGTAGATGGAAAAGCCTCTTTGTACGGTATGTCGGATAATGTACGTAGATTTTTTGTTAAAAAACCCATTGGTACTTATAATAAATATCATTACTTTTTTGGTCTAAAAGTAGCAAGTCTTGGCTTTAACTTTTACATGTTTTCCATTGTATATATACTACTCCGCTTTAGTTTAATTATATATGCAGCAACAGCGTTGTCATCTGTTCGCTAAAAGTTGATATTGATACCAGAGAGGTCGGGATTAAATCTCGTGGATTCACAAAATTCCTTTGTCGCTGACATTAGAATCCCAGACAGTCGAAAATAGACCATTGTGTATAAGTAAGGAGGCTATAGTTATAGTTCTATCTTAATATATTATTTCTCAAAGGTATTTTTTGTCGATACGAAACTGTATCAAAGTTAATGTTTGATACGCCGTTTTGAAAATAATTATTCCCTCTAATAACTAAAAATAATCAAAAAATAATTAAATGTTTATTTAAAATAAAAAAAAATTGTCTAAAATTTGTAAATTAAAGTTTGTCATATAGTTATTTTTAAAACTCAGATTTCATAAAGGACGGCTAACCGAAATACCGATAGAAAGTAAGAAACATAAAAGTCAGGTCTATCAATTTATTTGATCACGTTGTAAAAACGACTACAAAAAAGTTAGAATCACCCGCCAAACATGTAAATCGGCCAGTTAGTATAAATGAAGTTTGTCACCAAAACAAGTTAAATCCGCGATCACTACAACAGATTTTCAGTTGCCATTTTTAAAAGCGCGATAGTAATCTAACAAAAAGTATAGTGTTGGAAATAAAAACTTTAGAGATGTGTCTGTGTAAAATGGCAGAGGTAAAAGGAAGCTTGCCCTGTTAAAGTAAATATGGGATAACGTGTTTGTGTTAGAGTCTGAGTGCCGCATTACAGACGGAATTCAAATCTGCAATTTTATGTTCGTAGCTGTAGTAGTGGAAAACTTTGGCTCCGTCCTGTTAGATATACGTACCAAATATACACTATTTTAATTATACTCATCAGTAATTTTAATTCTATTAAATCGGAGCCTACCCTAGACAAATATTAAGACAGACACAAATTCTAACAACAGACACTCAGACAATCACAGACAGCCACTTTAACAAACCAAACTTACTTATCACAATTTATTATTTACATACACAACTAAATTGAAGCATTCATTACTAAATAAATCAGGCTTCTTAGCTTCAGTTTTAGTTATTTTTATTTGTATATGGCTAAATGGATTAGAATAAAGTTTATTTTTTCTTTCTTCACGGGTTGCCTTACAGCTCCCGAAACCGTGTTACGGTTCCAGGGTACCCAGCGGAAGACCAACCCTCGCTTAGCCGATGCTATACCTAACGAATGGCCAGTTCTGTTAAATCATATTTAGATGGAGTGTGGTTTGTAGGTAGGATTATGTACATTAAAAAACCCATTGGTACATGACTGGGATCCGGGATCGAACCAGACGTCTTAACCAATCGGCCATCGATGGTTAAAGTTTGGATTAAAATACACATATTCTAAACTTTACATCAGCGGAGACTCTGGAAAACACTACATTTTTGTTATTAATTCTCGAAATATGAAATTTAATTCATCTCAAATTAAAAATACTTTTCAAAAAATATTTCCTATTTAAAATATACTACAAAGCGAAAATGTAACTGGAAAATGTATTAAACAGCACTATGTGTATATTTTAGAGCAAGGTATTTATCGGCTCCTTTGATAGACTCCGCAAGGCGCTTTCCAGAATATTTGCACAACAGGAGTTCGCAAATGTTACTGATTGCCTGTTTGTCGTAGGTGTATACACAATTTTTATTTTTCCTCCCTTGAACTTTCCTAGGGAGCTGTTTACCGAGTGCAGTAACGAGGGCTGTCACAGTCAGCTGAGGTTAGCTTGTGAACGGGAATTTGGCTACATACTTTAGATTCTATATTTAAAAACTAACGATTTTCCCTAACTTTGCACGGGTTCATAAAAAAGACAACTAATGAAATTATAATCGAAAGCTATCGCTTAAAGCTTCAATAATAGTACATTATGATACAAGTGTGCTCTGTTTGTCATGACAGTCGAGGCTGGATTACGACCCGAGCGGCGAAGCGAGGGCGTAATGAAGCCGAGAGTGCAATAATAACCAATCTAAGATTTTGTAAGACGACGCACGCATCTCAGTAACCAATGCTCACGCATGTCATACGACGTTTTTCAACACGCTTGTGAGGAAAAAAAAAATCTAAATAAACTTATTTTCAAAACAGCGAGAAATAGTGCGCGGATTTATTTTTTGGCGGGTCGTGTTTTATATAGTCTTAAGCGCGCGCAGATGGTAGGAGAGGCACGCGGACTAAGCAGCCAAACAGCCAGCTAATTTTAAAAACATAATAAACTTTATATTTTTGTAATTATAACATAAATTATAGGAAAATGAATAATTTGATGAAATAAAATGTTTATTTATCTTATTTTTAATTATAAATTTATTTATTTACAAAATTTTTTTAGATATACAGACTCTTTGTTGAAATTGAAAAAAATATGTAAATTAAAAGCCCTAGTGCAAAATGATAATGTAAAAGCCCTATTAACGGTGAAATAACTGTCACTTTACGAGCAAGTGTGTGGAAAAAATCATAGTTGTACTAGTAAACAATATTTTGGTTTCATAATATTTATTTGTAATAGCTACTTACTATTTCTGCGGAAGCGGATTCCCAGTAGACCATCATTTCAATTTCAATGCGTTCGGAAACTGAAACGGAAATTCCCCGATTCTCAAAATAACAAAAGTACCAAGCATCTAACCTGCAAGTACGTCAGACTGATGGGTGAGTACTTGCACTAAGATGCCTTTAGAACAAAAAAAATCTCGGAGTCTCAAATAGGTAACATTAGAAGCTAAATTAACAACTAATATTATAAATGCGAAAATGTGTTTGTTTGATTGTCCTTCTTTCAATACAGAGAAAACGGATCGACGTGATTTTTTGCACAGATAAAGTTTGAAAGCCAGACAGTGACATAAGCAACTTTTTATCACGGAAATCCATAGGCCAAGGTTGAAATTTTAACATAACATTTATGACTGCACACAGCACAGCTAAATATGACAGTAGCATGAAATGTATCTTGTACAGAATAACATTAAATGTCACCAACGTGAAAGCCTCTCACTCAAACACACACAATTATTTGATTACAACATGTAAATTTCATTTGTGGTGTTGTTACTTGAAATAACATTCTGAATTTGCATAGTGTCTGAAATCGGGTTCTTGGAGGTGGGGTGCTAATGTTATGAGATTTTCACGCAAGTTATACTAGATTATCATCTTGCATAAAATGTATATGATTTGTAAAGTGCATTAGTAAATTAAAGCGACTGCATTCAACATAATTGTTTTTCATGTCAAGCGGGCGGTTTAGGAAACGTTTTAGTAAGGGCAAAAGTAGCATAATATCTTCGACCAAACATAAATACATACGAAACCAGAATCCTCATAAATTTTTCAAACTGAGATTAAAAATAGTACACTAAAATCGTGTACCTGGTTGTTAGATTTCTTGGTAAAAAGACAATATAATAATTATTAATAGTTTATAAAAATATATACCTATAGATATGTTAGATATAGCCTCACAAATACTATCGGCTAAACGAGTAACGAGACTTGGTCTTCAGCTACCCTAGAACCGTAACACGGTTTTGGGAGCTGTATGGCAACCTGTAAAGAAAAATAATAATAATAAAACAAAATCTTGCTAAAATATATTCTTTGTATCACGAGTTAAAGTCCGACACGAACAAAATAAATGAAATAATTGATGTAATGTTCAAAATGTAAATAAACAGGAGTTTCATTGTAACATGGCAGTGGCTATTCGTACCTTTATTTGAACAATAAGGGTCTATGAGGAAATATTGCCTGCATTCCGTTAAAAACAGGCCAGAAAACTTTATGACTCGTGCACTTGGTATATTTCAGTTATGAAATTCAGTCAGAAATATTTTATTACACTTCCTATTTTGTAGAGCACGCTTCACGGTTGTACGCTTTATGAATTTAAATTTTAGTAACACCCTACCTATTTGGTCGCTCCACCTATATTGTGAAATATCTATCGGAAATCGTTGTTCTGTTATGCAGTTTTCAGACAATTTTATTGTGTCATTCGCAGCTTTATGTTGTACGTACTAAAATAACCGTTATTTAGTTAAAGCATTAAAATATTCAAATGAAATTTGTTGAGTAGTTGAGTCGAGAAGTTTAGTAAATGGTTCCGGCTTCGAATCCCAGGTAAAGCCTATTGGAGAATCCTAACTAGTATTATTATTAATGCGAAAGTGTGTTGGTTTGTTTGTCCTTCTTTCCCGCCACAATAGAGAAACGGATCGACGTTAGTTTTTGCACATATATAGCTGCAATATACTTAAATATTATATATACATTATACATATATGTATACTTAAAACTATATTATTATATTTGCGTCGTCACTGCCTCAATATGCTCTGAATTTGGGACTAAAATATAATTGTCCTTTGAAATGCGAAAGTCAATTAGGACAAATTAGAGGAATGAAAGATTGACTAATATAAATATGGCAGAAAAGACAGAGGGCAGTATTCGAATATATGTCAGGATCTACAGCGAATTACATTGGATTGTCTCTGCCTATCTTCTTCTTAGCAATAAATTCAATAATTTATATTATATTGTATATAGTTAAGAGTGAGTAAGTACTTATGTTTTTGGTTCATCTTAGTTAAAGCTTGTAAATTTAATTTAATTTTAGTTGTAAATGTTTTAATATTTTGGTTTACATTATTTCCTACTTTCCTGATATCCTTCCAAATTCCGTATCCTGTGTAATTAAATTAAATATGTTTCCCTACCTTTACTTATATGTGGCATAGTGCACAATCCGTGCCACGCCAAATAAAAAAAAAAAACGCATGACAGTCAAACTCTTCAAATATCCATAGAGCTAGTTCCAAAAACTAGATACAGAAGATTTAGTGTGAAACACAAGCAATAAATAACTGACCCGGAAAGGACAAAGGTTCAACAGTATCTTCCAAATGAATTGAAAGGGACTCATACATAAAACAAGACCTCCTTTTCTCCCATGGAGGCATCACCTAGCGGCGTGAATCACGTCTAAGGTCAAAACATTACATTTATTTCGGAATTATTTATTATTTATATAATTCGCTTTGAGACTCTATCGTAGTTTTTCTTTTGAAGAGTTCCTGAAAGTTGTACTCTCTTTCTAGTTTCAAGTTTGTAGCGCTGGTCTTAATTTTACAGCCTATTTTATACAAACATTCAGACACACAAATAAACATTAAAAAAGCATATTCACGGACAGACACTTAAATTTTACTTATTTGTACTTATATATATATAACTAGATGACCCGTACGAATACTTCGCACCGTCAGTGGTCAATATTATTGTCCTAGTTTAACTGATCTCCAATAGATGGCTTCTTTTACAAAATAAATAAAGTCTGATTTTAAAAGAAACATATAATTTTGATTTGTGTGTTTACTTTTCGCCATTAGAGGTAAAAACAATCTTCAAAATGACGTATCAAACATTATCTTTAATACAGTATTTGATACCGATAAAAAACACCTTTGAGAAATTTAATATATAAAATTTCCGTGTCACAAGTTAGTTGCCATACTCCTCCGAAACGGCTTGACCGATTTTTATGAAATTTTATATTTATATTCGGTAGGGCCGACAATCGGTCGTAAACTATTTTTCAGCCTCCTACCCCACCCCCCATTTATTACTTTTGTATGAACAATATCCAAAGTTAGTGGTAGTTAGTAAATGGTAGTGCAGGCAAGCCAACGTTTGCGGGCAGGACAACGTCTGCCGGGTCCGCTAGTAATATATAGAATAGAGATAATTTAAGTGCGAAAGAAAAGTCTCTCCCTACCCCTCTTGGGATAATAGGCGTGATGATAGATAAGTTTAACTTTTGATATTTAGATGAACCATTCTTGAACCTTTAAATAATTTTAATTGGGTTTCAGTTAAAGAATAAACACCTTAAAATATAAAGTTACTAGCTGATCTAAGCCATCTTACAAAGTTTTTAAATAAAATTCTTCGCTGAACAAGTTAAAAATCCCATTTACAAAAAGTTATTCGCAACTACTGTGTCTGTCTGAAAAGTTTGATACCCAAACGTGTCCTGAAGAACTAAAAATTAGTATTTGAATCTGAAATGTACCGTATTTTGGAACGTTTAGTACAGGTAAACAAAGTATTTTACGTCTCTCGCTTAGTGCCGCTGTGTGTAACTTTTATTGTTTTTCGTACAAACCTTTCTGTGCAACTTTGTCATGGAAAGTCGGCGCCGCGTGAGTTGCGAATAACTCCCAACCTTGTTGTCTTTATTTCATTTGGAGCTTTGGTTTGAACTGAAAATACACTGGATCTTCGTTTGTATGCTTCTAGTTGTTTTCAGGAAATAGGTCAGATTCGTAGTTGGAATACGTATACAAAATCTACTACTATTAAAATATATACCCGATTTTGATACTATAGCAGAATTTTTCATCTCAACTTTACTTATACGGAAAAATTTAAAAAATACTGTTTTGTTAGGTATCCGGAACTATGTCATTAGAAAAGAATGCAGAGTGAAAGATGATGTGACTTAAATGAAGAAAAATAGTTTACGCTGGTTTGGACACGTTGAAAGAATGAAGGATAAAAGATTGACTAAAAATTTTTATATGGCTGAAGTGAAAGGAAATACTGGCAGAGGACGACCTTTTATTGAATTTATATATATAATATGTATTAAACGATGGAAATATTAAAAGTACACACAATCACAGAGCATGTATGAAAGTTATGATGAATATAAAATGTCAGGATCGTAATAAATGGCATTCGATTGTCTTTGACTACCCTTCTTGGGATAAAAGGCGTGATGATAGATAGATAGATTGTTAGGTACGTCAAAATTGAGATTTCATAAAACTGTAGAGACAAAAATACTTTTTAAATTGTTATATTAAGTACTAGATGCTCGACCTCGCTTTGCCCGTGGGGCTCATAATAATGTAACGAATAGGTACTTAAATCGCACAAATAAATACCTAAACACATCAAGGTCGATAGACGTCTCTAGAAACATCCAGAGAGAATCAAGTACAAACGAAAATGGACCGTATGTGCCTAGCCATAGGTACCAAAATCGGGCGAGGTCTGTGTGTAGGTATTTGGCGCCGAGTCGCATCGAGCCGCGTCTACAACTTTGTACAACAATCTCGGCGTTTCTCGAATGTTCGGTGGGCAATATAAACAGAGGATCATTGCCGCAAGGGACACAGTGCGAATCAGAGCGATCAAAGCGAAACAGTGAAGTGGAATAAAGTGCGACTAAGTGTTATTCTATAGTGTTTAATTATTTAACTGTATTTTTGTGGTGTTGAAGTAAAGTTTGTTTATTTAATCGGTATTTTAAAAATCTCTTCGAACCCTAGCTCGTAACAAATTGGTGTCAGAAGTGGGATTCAAAAATGCCGATTACACCACGTGACTCGTCGTTATCACGGCGACCCAACACACGACAAACTACTGCTGGACATCACGGCGAGGAGGTCGACGAGGCTGCTGGTGCTGCTTGGACTGCTGGGACTGCTGCTGGTGGTGCCGGAGCTGCTGCTGGAGCCGCTGCTGGTGCTGCTGGGACTGCTGCTGTTGGTGCTGGAGCTGCTGCTGGAGTTGATACGGGTGCTGCGGGTTCTGCGGGTGCTCCCCAGGCAACCGACATGGGAATGCTGATTTGGCTGATGGAGGAGCAGACCCGACGTCAGGAGGAGCAGGCCCGACGTCAGGAGCAGCAGGCCCGACGACAGGAGGAGCAGACTCGGCACCTATTGGAGGAGCAGGCAAGGCGTCAGGAGGAGCAGGCCAGACGACAGGAGGAGGAGGCCAGACGTCAGGAGGAGCAGACTCGAAACCTATTTGAGGAACAGGCCCGACGTCAGGAGGAGCAGGCCCGACGACAAGAGGAGGAGGCCAGACTTCGGGAGGAGCAGACTTGCCGGCTGTTAAAGGAGCAGTCTGTTAGCCTAAAGGAGCTGCTTTCAGAATCACTGGGAAAGGTGACTATGGAGGTGAAGCAGCTACAGAGGGTTACAGACATGCACGAGGAGAGAATCGAAGACCTCGACATCAGGTACGAAGACCTCAAACAGCACTATAAGGATCTCCATAAGGAAATACAGACAAGGATGAGCAGAGAACAGGATACAAGACTTAACGACCGCTACGGAGAGTTGGAGGCACGACTTGACAGCCAATGCGAGAGGCTTCAGAATGAAGTGAGAAAACTGAAGCTGTCCGCTCCTGTTTCTGGAGGCGTCGTCGTCTCCGGCCCTCGAGTCAAGGTGCCGCCGTACGACGGGACTACGTCCTGGACAGCGTACAAATTGCAGTTCCAAACGGTCGCCTTTGCCAACGGCTGGACAGACGAGCAATCTCTGACCGCCTTGACAGTGGCTTTAAGGGGCCGTGCACTATCGGTTCTGGAGGCCTCTCCAGACAGCTGCACCACGTACGGGAACCTGATCGAGGCAATGGACTCCAGGTACGGCGACAAACACCTGGAGCACGTCTACCGAGCGCAGCTGAGGGACAGGACGCAACATGCTGGTGAGAATCTGCAACAATGGGCTCTGGAGATCGAGAAGATCGTGAGGAAGGCGTACCCATCTGCCGGACAAGAGTTCATTGCTGCGAACCTCGTTCAAGCATTCATCGACGGCATCCGCAGCATGGAGGTCAGAGCTGCAGTTCGACTGGGCCACCACAGCGCTCTGATAGATGCACTGGCCCATGCTCTAGAGGTGGAAGCCGTGAGACAGGAGCCTCGTTCTCAGCGATTGCGACAAGTGGCGGAGGAGGCTACTCCAACAACGACACCTGTAGCAGAGAGGCGTAGCTACTTACCCTGCTGCTTCTACTGCCACAAGCTGGGGCACCTTAAAGCTAGCTGCCCGGCGCTTAAGCGACAAGGCACGGATCCACGAGTGCCGAAACGGGACGTCGGAGCTGATGTCCGTGCCGTAACTACGGAGCTTCCGGGAAACGAGTAACAGCCAGAGCCGCGGGGCGGGTACTGGCTGATCGTGACACAGCCCCAAAAGTTACCATCCGACAAGTTTTCGACGGGAACAGTCTGGTGATCGCCGGCGAGGTCAACGGGACGCCATGTGAGATGACGAACGAACATCGACGAGGACGGACGCATGGCAACGCTGACGCACTGTCACGCAGGCCGTGCCCTGAAGGTTGTAAACACTGCTCGAGGCGTGAAATCAGTGATTCTGTCATCAAAGTGATTACGACTAACAACCTTAATGACGAATGGGCGAACGAGAGGACAAGAGACGAGCAACTCAAGGATAACAACTTGGCGCCGATAATGGAATGGAAGACGCAGAATGTTCCAAGGCCCGGCTGGAATGTTGTATCAGCCATGAGTTCCACCACGAAAAGCTACTGGGCTCAGTGGGAAAGTCTAGTGCTGCACAACGGGTTGCTGTACCGCAAGTGGGAGTCGCCAAGTGGACAGGAGACATTGATGCAGCTGGTCGTGCCTAGGTCAAAGGTGCGCACAGTGCTTGAGTCCGTGCACGATGGATCCTCGGGAGGACATCTGGGCATGAATCGAACCCTGGCGAAAATCAGGAAACGATTTTATTGGGTTCATTGCCGGCAAGATGTCGAGGATTGGTGTCGCAAGTGCACAGTATGTGCGGCCGTGAAGGGACCTACGACACGTACGAGGGGACGTATGCAGCTGTACAATGTTGGCGCTCCATGGGAACGAATAGCGGTGGACGTTGCTGGACCGTTCCCGGCCACTGAAGACGGGAACAAGTACTTCATGGTCGTGATGGACTACTTCACGAAGTGGCCGGAGGTCTTCGCAATTCCCAACCAGGAAGCGACAACAGTGGCGACTAAGTTGGTCAACGAAGTATTCTGCAGGTTCGGGCTACCATTGGAGATACATTCTGATCAAGGGCGTAACTTTGAGTCGCAGTTGTTCCAGGAAGTATGCCGTCTCCTGGGAATAAATAAAACGAGGACTACGGCGTATCACCCACAGTCCGATGGAATGGTTGAAAGGTTCAACCGCACTTTGGAGACTCATTTAGCGAAACTGGTTGAGGATCACCAGAGGGACTGGGACCGATATATTCCCTTGTTCTTGCTCTCATATCGATCCGCAGAGCATGAAAGCATAAAGGTGACTCCTGCTTATGCCAACTTTGGGAGAGAGCTCCGACTACCAGTTGATCTCCTGACCGGCGGACCTCCGGATGCGCCGCAACCTGTAAGTGACTACGTATCGAACCTGAAAAACAAGATGTGCGACATACATGACCAGATTCGTCAGAGCAGTCTTGTGGCCAGTACAAAGATGAAGACCAGGTACGATAGAAACTTCAATAGTAACGGTTTTGACGAGGGATCGTTGGTGTGGCTGCACAACCCGAAACGCCGAAAAGGCAAATCTCCCAAGCTGCAGAACCGCTGGGAAGGCCCGTATAAGGTCATCACGAGGATCAATGACGTGACCTATCGGATCCAACGATGCCCGCGTGGACAGTTAAAGGTTGTCCATATTGATCGACTGGCTCCTTACAAAGGCTCGAATATTGCTCGGGACGAGCAAGTCTAAGCGGGGGGCAGTGTAACGAATAGGTACTTAAATCGCACAAATAAATACCTAAACACATCAAGGTCGATAGACGTCTCTAGAAACATCCAGAGAGAATCAAGTACAAACGAAAATGGACCGTATGTGCCTAGCCATAGGTACCAAAATCGGGCGCGGTCTGTGTGTAGGTATTTGGCGCCGAGTCGCATCGAGCCGCGTCTACAACTTTGTACAACAATCTCGGCGTTTCTCGAATGTTCGGTGGGCAATATAAACAGAGGATCATTGCCGCAAGGGACACAGTGCGAATCAGAGCGATCAAAGCGAAACAGTGAAGTGGAATAAAGTGCGACTAAGTGTTATTCTATAGTGTTTAATTATTTAACTGTATTTTTGTGGTGTTGAAGTAAAGTTTGTTTATTTAATCGGTATTTTAAAAATCTCTTCGAACCCTAGCTCGTAACAATAACTTTCATCCCCTATTATTTATACCCCCGTAGAGGGGTGTATTTAAAAAAAAGTAGCGCAGGTCATTCGTCAAAATCGGTTTAGCCGTAACAGACAGGGTTACTTTCGCATTTATAATGTAGTACAGTCAATTAAATTTCTTTTACTTCCAGACACAAAATAATAACTTGTTTGTGCGTTACCAACGCCACCACGGGATACGAAATTACATTAGGAAAGTCAGTATACGTTTACGTTTTGTATTGCAGTAAACATTTCCCACTAAACAGCTGGACGTGGCGATGCTTTTTGTTCCTGTAGTTCTCGAACTTTCATTTGCTAAAAAATGTATCCATTCATTTTTTAAAAAACAAAGGCCAAACAAAGGCCTTTCATATTTTTGAGTGCTTGGTGTGGTGTTATTACAGAAGTGTTCCTGTTGTTTTAGAAGTTATTATTAATTATATTTCAGTGTCCGGAAAATAAAATAATTTATTCATTTATACATATTGTTGATTTTTTATTTTTCAAAGCGGTTGTAAGGATGGTGACGGCTGACTGATATGATATGTTTTTAGATCACACATTAGTTCGTTAGCCTAAGGCAAATATCAGTAGTTAATTGTACCTTTGATGAATATTAGGTCAGTTCAGAAGACAAACTTATCACCTAAAAATTTGCGACTAAGTCGTTCGAGTGCGTCGGTGGCCGAGTAGTTAAGACGTCTGGTATTAAATAGGCAGACCACTTGTTCGATTCCGGATCCCGGCCATGAGCCAATGGGTTTTTAAATTAAAAACTTATGTATATATTCCTACAAACCACACTTAGAGGCTTTTCCATCTAAATATACCTCAAAAGAACTAGTCATTCGTTAGGTATAGCCTCACAAATACCTAAGAGAGAATAAAAAAAAAAAAAAAAAAAACAGTCGTTCGACGGTAGTTCAGTCGATATAGCAATTGTAAATACCTAATCCAGTTGTATTTTAGTCGCTTGGAAAGAAATGACATTTCTACGGTTGTGAGTTTAGTTGCATTTTGACAGTAATCATTGTTAAGTTCTTCGCAGTTGCTAATTCCGTAATAAGACGCGGATACTTTTTATCCGAGAAAATGGAGCGGAAATTCAAATATTAAAAAAATTACAAATTATAATATTATTTTCACTCTGAAAGGGATACGTTGTATTTTATTAGGCAATCTCGTTTATACGATTAGAATAAACTATGTTTTTATGGGCCAGGTGAGTCACCTAACTGAGCAATGCTTTTAGTTGGATGTTGTTATGCGAGATCGTCCCGCCCTGCGCCCACATAAATTCCGATTTACCGGTGCGACCTGCCGAAACTTTTCGAACATCGCTACTTTTCTCCGCATGCACCCTTATTTTACTTCTTTCTACAGAGAATCAACATCGTAAACTCGAATTGTGAGCAAATACGATCCGGCTGATTTTGGATTTGCTTTAAAACGATGCTACGTATTCAAAATTGCAGATATGCAGAGCTTTTGGGGAATAAATATTTTTTAAAGTTTTGGAGTGAACCGTCATGTACCTACCTAGTTACATTTCCTCTGATCATCATATTACCTAAATACATTCTATATTTCATAGAAATAGGCAGTCTATAACAATGTACAGGCAGGTATTGTACAAAAGTTTGGAGCAATCACATGTAGAGTTATATGATTAGAGCAAACGGGACATAAACTTTGGTGGCAAACAAAGCAATAAATGTCTAACGGGGACAAATTTAACTTCGTAGATAAGGTATCGCTGACATCTAATTTTATATTAATTCCTGTATTTGTTTCCTGTTGCCTCGGGGACTGATTTGTACTTTGACATTTAATTTAGATAGGTATTTTATTAATTTCGTTAGCAATGAAGTTTGGGAAATCTTGAAGGAAAATTGCGCTTATTGAAAAATATGAAATGTATGAGTATAATACGAGGCATAATCTGTTCATTGGATACATGAAAAAGTAAATAAATAGAAAAAAATACATATGAATTATCAACTTCCAGAAATAATGGAGTACCATAACCTTCGCTTCATAAATATTTCTTTAAATACATCCATGCAGCGGTTCTTACATGCATATTTAATTAAAACTGCATTTAAATAATTAATGACAAAGGAAATATAAAATCACAAATCATCCTAAAATAAGTGAGAGATTTTCTTCAAAAGAAAGGTAGGGGTATATTCAGCAGGTATATCTCACAGGTATATAACTTTTACCGTTAACGTAAAGGGACATCAATTTGGTGACGCAAAAGTTTATCCCAGGCCGCAGTATTATGAAGAAAGTAAGTCAGCATGTGAAAGGCCTTCCAGAGGCACTAATACTTCCACCGCGGGGTAAAACTTTCTCTAATCTTTTAAAGTTTTCCTAGGAAAAGCTAAACACACATTTATCTTTTTTACTCAAATAAATGTTGTTTTATAGAGGGACTCGGATGCGAAAGTTTGTTCGACAGTTTTATCTCCAACTTCAACTTTATAAAGTTGTTTTTTATTGTTATTTTTTGAGTGAAGCCACGACATGTATGGACCAATTTATGTATCAGAAATACAATGAACCTTTGATTTGCTGTCTTTCATTTAAAATAATGCTGAGATCATAGTAATTAATTAATTATAAACATACGCCTGTAACTACTGGGTGTTTGCCCATGATTATATGTTTTGAGGCTACAGAAACTGTTGTAAATGTTGTAAATTTTGTAGCTCAATTTCTTTTATGGATTTGGAAATGCGTAAGTGTGTTTGTTTGTTCTTGTTTCACGCCACCGGCTCCGTTTTATCCCGGAATTCCTTCGCGATAAATTCTTATGGAAGGTTTCAAAAATTTCGAAAAAAAAAGAAAAGCCGGGACGCGAAGTTATTATTATAATCTGTAATTAGATTAACAGATAAGGTGACGGAGTCAACAACACATGTTAGTTAGAAATATTTACATTTGGTTTCATAGTAGTCGAGTTAAGTGTTTTACCGTCTACGAGGAAGCTACGAATGCAGTTTCAGCATTCATATTATCTGTTTTCACCGAAGTTTACAAACGCCCGGTTCGAAAACAATAGTTTATTATATTTGAACTTTGAATATAAATTATAAAGCTTGTCTAGAAAGTTGGACTGCTCGATGCATATTGTCGTAACTTTGAAACTCTTAAGGAATTGATAGGTTCTTATTGAAAAGTTATTTTGTTTTAAATAAATAATCATTGAATTGTTTTGGTATTATATCTTTGTGGAATATATACTTTAGTGAACAAACTTTGGTTTTATTTTGCTTTCAATAAAAAAGCCCGGTCTTAGAACAGGAACTGAGCCAATCTTCGTTCATTTGTATGCAAAGGGACCTTTGGAATAATCACATAATTAAAAAGATACGTCTTTGTGATGCAGATGCCTGGCAGACGCAATCACTTTCGTCTATCCCTATAAATCTCAAGTCTTTTGAGTAACTTGGATGGGATTGCCAAGCAAGTTAATTTTCACTTGACTTCATTTTAGAGAATTAAACCGACATTCCAAGTGCCACGAGTGTTATCTTGACGGCAGGTTTAGATTGAATTATTCAAAGTTTTCCGTCTGGTTTGTTGAGGATATTTCCGAAGGGATTTTTGCCTCAAAATTTGATTAATGTGCTTTGAAAATTCATCTAGCTAGAATCAGCTCAAAAACATAAAACTATATTGGTTTAAGATTAGCCCCCATTATTTTGATATTACTACTGAATCAATCGCATTAACATTTAAGTTACAAATCCACGCCACAACGATCTCTGAAAGTTTCATAAAAATCCATTCAACCGTTCCGGAGCTTCGAATCTGGACAAACGTTTTTAGATAGACAGACAGATAGACAAACAAACTTAAGACAGTTATTATTATTATGTAAATAGTATAATATCCCATACTATAGAATAGAAAGTTACGATATCCGATTATCGATAGTAATATAGGCTATATTTTATTTTGTTCGAAAATATCCACGGGCGAAGCCGGGGACGGAAGGCTAGTGTAATATATTCAATTGAAGGTTTTACTATGATGAAACATGCGCCAAAGTCTTTGACTTTTAATCATTAAAAAAAAAGTAAAGAAATACAGCAAATGTATAAAATATTCCGCTTCGCTGTTGTTTGCACGGTAACTTTTATAGTGGTTTCTAAAAAGTAGCAGGTCGGTATATTGTAGTTTACGTAATTGGTAACACGAGAAGCAAGTGCAGTGACAATGTGCTGTACGCTGAGCGACTATGTTGAGGGTTATTTACAACAAACTTGCGTTCAGAAATTAACTACTAGACAATAAAAAAGGCATAGGCAGTCACGGGGCTGCCGCCGCGACAGAAGTGAAAACTTAAAACGTGGTCTTTAATTTATAAGTATATAATATAACGTAACGCTATCTATTTACCGATCCGGGCAGAAATGCGCAGCCAAAAATGCCCAACAAATGGAAGCGAGTACCTACACGAATTCTCGGGTCGAGCATACTCGGGCCGGGCGATCCATGGTCTTGTGCCGAAAACATGTCGCGAACACAGGTCGCAAATCTATAACCCTACCAAAAATAAGTTTTCACTTCAAAATAAATATTTTCTACAACAGATTACTATGATTATTTAAAAAAGGAGTAGCACTTTTAGTTTTATTACGGACTGTAACCAATAGCAGGGGCTATTCAGGGTTCTGCAGTAAAAATTGGAATTTTGTAATATGGATAATATGGTTTGGATCTTGAAAAACTGATCTAGGGTATAACTTTTTTAAAATTCATAATATCTATCTCTTAAAACTAAAAATATTTTACTAAAGTCATAGTAGCTCTTCACGGATTGACGTTGATTTTTGTGAAATTCTGTATATACGAAGTAATTATAACATTAAAATCCTTGAAAATTTGCCAAATTAGGGTTGTCATTTGATATTTTCTGTACTTATCAACTCCTTAACGTAAAAGCAAGGAACGTTTAGCAAAACACACAATTCTGAAGGGAAGACGGCCAGTTTAATACACCTATTTGTTTTTGGTGGGAATTCTTTTTCAAAATTCCAATTTTGTGGAATTTTCATGCACCAGTTTAAATGAGATTTAATCTTTGATTAGAGAACAAGCCAAAATGGACAGTTGTATGTCTAACGGATGTTACTACTCGAAAATTTGGATGTCAACGGGCCGAGAATTCCGCTCAAATATATTTTATTCTAAGGTTTAAAAGTATAAATAAAAATAAACAGCGAGTCTTACCATTGCCATTGATGATGTGACTTCTAAAGAACCTCAAAAATTAGAATTTGCATTTCTTTACACGCATTTCCTTCCCATTTCAAGAAATTACTCCCTACAAATTTGAGAGTTGTCATAGGGCACAAGATTTTATTAAAATTCTAGAGTAGTTTCTGAACACGTTCCGAATGTTGGGCGGTCTCGCACGTTCATTGCTTGACGCCCGTCCTCGAGCGGGCTAATGAATAACATGCAAATGGTGGTGTCTAATGAAAACCGCACTCCCCTCTTTATTTCACAAAACTGAAACGTCCACATTTTAAATTCCCTCAGACTTTGTAAAAAAGATTGGCTTACATAGCAACTTCTCAAAAAGGCCAACGCCAACTGTTTGACTCTGATATTAACATTGAATATTTTACTTTAATTACTTAGGTCTTATTTTAGTTTTATTAATTACAAAACGATGAGATGAGATTCCGTTCTCAAATTCACAAATATTTAAATACTTAATGAAACCGGCCAAGTGTGAGTCGGACTCGCGCACGAAGGGTTCCGTACCATTATCTATAAAAACGGCAAAAAATCACGTTTGTTGTATGGGAGCCCCCCTTAAATATTATTTTTATTTAACTATTTATTTTTAAAGTGAATATATAACAAAATATTCTGTGAATATTTCAAGCGTCTACCTGTTGCCGTTATTAATATCGAGCAAAAACGAGCAAAAAAAATCACGTATGTTGTATGGGAGCCCCCTTAAATATTTATTTTATTCTGTTTTTTAGTATTTGTTGTTATAGCGGCAACATAAATACATCATCTGTGAAAATTTCAACTATCTAACTATCACGGTTCATGAGATACAGCCTGGTGACAGACAGACAGACGGACGGACGGACAGCGGAGCTTTAGTAATAGGGTTTCCCTTTTTACCCTTTGGGTACGGAACCCTAAAAATGAAGTGTGATTTCAAAAATTGTTTTTAGAATTCTTCTGTTTCTGTCTAGAATAGACCTGGAAAGGGCTAAAAGCGTGATGTCAGCAATCACAAGGCATTTTGAAAGTTTCCGTTGGTTAATCTTAACTGAAAAAGTGCCTGACCAACAAGCAAGAGGGGAAGAGGAAGACCCCAAACCATTTGGCTGACGAAGGTACATAAGGACATGAGGGCCTCACGGAAGAGGACGCAAAAGAGCGAAGCAAATGGAGCCGCATGATTGGGAAAGCCGACACTGGGTAACGGAATAAGGCGAGGCCGAAGAGGCCAAAGAAACTTCCTTACTAATATTATAAAATGTGAAAGTGTATCTGTTTGCTTGTTTGTTCTACTTCCACGTTTAAACAAAGCAACGGATGGAAGTGATTTTTTGTACAGAGATAGCTGGAGGACATAAAAGTTTTTATTAATATAAAAACCTTAAATCAAATCTAAAGATTAAAAATAAGTAAATAAACCAGGTCCGCGTGGAATAATAGCAAGAATACTGGCTGCATTTCCCCGCTGAATCGCGATGCTGATTCGTTGAGCGAGGAATGAGCCAGCCCTCTTGTCACCAGAAGAGATGATCAGTCGAGGGGATACATATTTAATATTTTTTTTGGCAAAATATACTTTTATCCCAGAAATCTTTCAAAAATATTTTACAAGCCCGTACGGCTGTAATCATGGACCGCATCTAGTATATGCATATACACAAATACTAAGTGATAATAACCTTAATAACCCTTCTACGAGTCGATCGTTGTGATATTCTAACAATTAGATGAGAGAACATAGTGGGTTTGCTTGTAATCCGCTTTGGACACACTAAATTAGCATAGCAACGGGCAGAAGCAAGTTTGTGGGTGAGATCCGTACCAATTGGATAGAATATTCAAGTATTCAATATTGATATTCTGACAGGTAACAATGAGTGGTATTTACCTAGAGGTCGAGTTTGCTTCATATAGTGTTGGGATTGGAAAATTTGTGCTTCGTATCAAAATTGGGTGTAACTTATCAAATCGATGTCTGATAGCCTATTTTTCTTGTGATTTTGAGGGATTTTTGGTAGTGGCTAAAATAGATCAAGTCATTATTTTACAATTTCTTAATTTAATAACGGCCGACAATTTCCGAGAAATCTTAATAAATTAGTTATTATTTAAACCTAGACCGTAATAGAGCTTCCTTGGCTTTGAAGTTGAAATGTATTATTAATTTTTATTGTAAAGTGGAGATTTGCAGCGCTTCTGAACTTTCATGTAGGTGGAAACTTGAATAAAAAGGTCCTGTGAAAAATTATCTACTTATCTAAAAATATTGCGGTACCTATTCAATATAAATTCGTATGCGTGACAGGTAACAAATCTTAACTTTTGATATCATTAACAGCATAAATAGAGAATATTAGAAGTGAAAACTTCTTTAGGCGCGTTGAGCGATTTTTGGTAGGGGGAAATTTTGTGAATTTGGGACCTGTGTTCGCGACATATTTTCGGCACAAGATTGGTAATTAGAGTTCTGTTGAGGCATTTTGAGTACAGCATTTCGTGACGACTGAACCCGTGTGCCTAAAAACAGGAAAATTGAGGAGATAGATAAAAATGACTTGAAAATACGAATTTGACTACACCAATAAACCTGGTTTGTAGCTATACTTGGAAAACAATCTCTTACAATGAGCGTATTTATATTGTGCTTTATGTAAGACATGACGCATGCATATTCGGGATATATGTGTTTTATATCGGCGATAAAAACGTCTTACCAATCGGATTGTCTAAAGGGGCCGGGTCTCAAGATTGGGACCAAAATCAAATGACATATTGTCGCGACCGTTTTGTGTACCATCCGGGTTGGATTGACTAAGGGTTGAACTTTTAGCCTTTCTATATAAGCTGCTTAAGCCTTTATCTTGCTTTAGACGAGGACTTTTGTATTCTTTTTATTGATTTTATAACATACTAGGTTTGAGCCGCGGCTCTAAATTATATAATAATATTTATAAAAAAAATGATCGAAAGCAATATTAAAAATACACACAATCGCCGAGCATGAATATAAAAGAACCGAAAGAGGTATGTCGAGATCGTAGCGAATGACATTCGTTTGTCTCTGCCTACCCCTCTTGGGATAAAAGTCGTGATGATAGATAGTAAGATACAAATTATTTTATTCATATCCAAAATGTAAAGTGAAATATTCCGTAAAATATACCTATCAGTCTACATTCATGCGATGCATGCAAATTAAGTCGATAGCAATTTAAGTTATTGAGAAAAACGGCTGTAACATACAAACAAACATCGAAGTCTTTCTATACGTGTTGGTTTTAGACGGAACCCTAATTGAAATAATGATGATGTTTAGTATTTTTTTTAATTTTGATGCTCCCAGGGGCTTATAGGTTCAAAATAAAATATGCTCCAAGTTTCAGGTTTTTTATTCCGGCCAAAGAAACTGTTCAAAAAATTTTAAATTTGGTAGACTTTAAAGATTATAATAGTTAGAATTCGTTAGAATTTTTACATATTTTTTAGCTATTTATATTTTTGTCATACTGCCGAAACTCTGAAATTACAGTAGTTAAAAATCTGTTAAAAATGTAGGGTATATTGTATTGTAAGGCTGAAGTCTGCCATATTACACAATTTTTATCAGTTACTTTGGCTGGAATAAAAAAAATATGATTATGGGAGACTTCTATTACAAGGCGGAACGGACACGTGGAGACTATTTTTTCGAACCCTATGAGATCCTGGGAGCATCAACATAAAACAATCAAAATAAGGACCACCTACAGTAATCTAAAACGAATTAAAAAATTATACCAAAAATACAAAACTCTCAGAAAAATTAATGAAACAAAATGAAATCTGAAAATGAAGGAAGTGGGAAAATCAAATAACTTGGAAGACTTTGTTTGAACCTTTTAAAATATTTATTCAAGGTGATTTTTTTTCTTTTGATTAGTCGACGGTTTACAATATTATGTAGACGTGTACCTATTTTATATTTTAGGTAAATCTTCCATGTTATGAACTAAGTGAATATCCCATTCAGAAATAGGTGGCAATTTACACATACACTCTTATTAATAAACTCGAAGTAGCGACGTATTTCGCTTCCGTCCAACAAATCTGTAATTCATTATGATAGACGGAGACGAAACACAGTCAAGTTACTACGTCGCTACTTCGGGTTTATTAATAAGAGTGATAGTGTCTCTATTTTATATATAAAAAAATATGTTGGTCTGTTTGTGCCTTATAGATTCAAAACTACTGGACCGATTTTAATACGGTTTTCACTAATATATAGACTGATTCACAAGGAAGGTTTATGTGTATCACGCTAAATATTTTGGGAACGGAGCAGTACCTAATAGTGTCAATGTGTGTTCATTATCGTATCGACGGGATCGGGTGAACATGTGACATTAAAATTCCACGGGTGAAGCCAGGGCGGGTCACTAGTAGAATATAAAAATCCTGTAAAAATGGCAAACTGAAGTATGTAGGTAATCGAAAATATAGATAAGTAGTAAGATTTGCGTTTATGGGATTCAATTTCACGCATCGGTGTGATTGACGTGAATATTATTCAGGAGACGAACTTATTCGGTATTAACTATTTATTTTTAGAGATCCTCTGACAACATTGGAAACGAAGAAGGCTATTTATTTTAAACTAGCTTACCGCCCCTGCTTTGCTCCCAAACGATTTCCGGGATAAATAGTAGCCTATATTACTTTCCGCCGCGGCCTGTCAATTATCTTTGTGCTCTGTTAAGATGTGAAATTTGTTGACTAGTTATTTATTTAACTTGAATAGTATAGAAATATATATTTACAGTCTTGTCTTGGTCATGTTGCGGTGCTTAACAGTGGTCTACAGGGCCGCTGACATGGTGCGGCAACTTTAGATATGTTATTGGCTATTATTTGAATTTTGGAATAAATGCATAATATCTATACAAGTAAATTTTTCTAGTCTGACAAGTAATAAATGTCTAGTAAAGAGATTATGAGAGTTGTTTATAGCTAGCAAGGGTAAAATTATCGTCTACGATGTATAATGCCACTTTCAGTTACATAACAGAATAAACCCCTTCTGAATAATATCGTGACAATAAAGGTGTATGGAAAGATGTGTTTTATGTATGAAGGGTGCTATTGTCAAAGTTATTCTTTTTCGGTAAAAGGTTTTATGGGAATTGCGGGTTATCCTAATATGTTTTTGGAATAACTTGTTTTATAGCAATAGTTTTTTTCTAGTTTGAACTGTAGGTAAAATAAGTGTAGTTAGTTAACACTTATAGGACCACAAAAAGGTGTTTAACAAGTATTTTCCTAAACTCGGGCGTCGGTGGTCGAGTGAGTAAAACATCGGCTCACAACTGAGAAGTCGTGGGTTTGATCCCCACATCCGACCATGTACCTATGGGTTTTTTATAATAAAAAAACTATGTACATTATCCGACAAACCGTACAACAAAGCTTTTTCCATTTACATACCTCAACAGAGCTGGCCACTCGTTAGGTATAGCTTAAAAAATCTTCGGCTAAGTGAGGAAGACTTTGTCTTTCGCTGGGTACCCTGGGGCCGGCAACGGTTCCCGGGAGCTGTAAGGCAACCCGTGAACATTTTCCTAAACTAAGTTTTATCAAACGCTTACAAATCTGTCATTCAATATGAAAGACTAAGACAGAACTATGTTTAAACTAAACACTCATTAAAGAGGGTTTTGTGATAAAAAAAGTGTTCAAAAAATTAAATAATAATCTACTTATTATGTCTGTGTAGTTTACATATACAAGATGTCGCAAAAATAAAATGAATTGTTCTGGGTTAGCTTTTGAATAGATTTTCACTATATTAAGTGTATCTGCAATTTCTTCAGGCTAAAATGGATGCAAGTAAATGTCCTCTGCACTGACTTTCAAGTCGATATCATTATCAGAATTAGAAAAAACGGCATCAATGTACATATAGATAGAAAGACAGATATACGCCGAATTCTCACCATGAAGGCTCGTTTTAGACAGAACCCTAAAAAGCTGTCAAAATATACAAACATTAATTAGATTAACAGCAATCTCCTGTGATTAAGTTTAAAGTTAAAATAGTGTTTCGAGTGAATTGTGCCACCGTTTATTTGTCTTGACATACATGAATTTCCCTTACGAACTTATCTTAATTAAACAATTCCTTCCCACCCTACGGTACTTGTTTGTTTATTGGTAATTGTAACAGGCAACACTTTAATGCTGCTCCTTAACTTGTCACTCTAATGGCTTTATCCGTGTATTTGATTGTATCAGATATTTGCAGACACAATATGAAAAAAAAATGTAATCAAATGGTAATTTTCTACATAATTATAACAATTAATTTGTTTATGTTATAGCTAAGGGTCAAAGTGTGAAAGTTGCCCTGAAAATATTATCATTAAAAAGAAAAATCAGTCCGTTTAAAAATTATTATTATTATTTAATTTGATGACTTAATATGCAGTACAGATATTCTATCTCACGAAGTCCGTTTGGCTATGAATGACGGCAGGCGTGCACATACACATTGTTATAGTGTGCGTAACTCAGTGCATAGATTAGTATGCGCTCCCGAGGTTACGCACACTACTAAAACAATGTGCATGTGCACGCCTGACACCAGCCATAACGGTGCCATATTCATAGCCAAACTGTGGCCAAACGGACTTCGTGAGATAAAGGCACATATGTATTTAAAACCTTTTTACGTCTAGTTTTTTAATAAACAAGAAAAGACAATGAGCTTTTTGCATTTTACCGGTTCTTTTTAAAATCCTAATGCAGTAAAGGCACATTGCTAATTTTAAATTAAAATCACGTCTAAAAAAATGTTGCAAACAATTTTTTTTTAAATGACTATTTATTGTATGTGACTGGAGTTTTCACTTTTTTTTAACTTTATAGCACTATTATAATATCAAGATAGTAACAACAAACAACATTAGTGAAACATTTTAGGCAACATTTAATTATGTAGAGCTTTAATAACGACGAGATTGAATATAGGACGAAATCAATGAAAAATAATCTCGCTGGACAAATACTCCATTCCATAATAAAAAAGTGCTGTAAAGTTGATCACAAAAAGGTTGAACAGAAGAAAGGCGACTTTCGGATCAATTACTTTTTGTAGAGCTGCTGTTGGATTATGTGAGAATTTTTCAAGGAATTTCCGCGAGATTCCCCCGAATGGCTCGATGTGAGTGAAATTCTCCTGAGTTCAATACATTCGAATATCCTTTTGAGATTGGAGTGACACAAAGCGTATTGTTACGGACAAAAGGCTTTCGATCTCCTCGTTTTGTCGCGAACGAAGCACCCCTAGTCGTTGTCTTCAACTAAATTTTATGAGTTATGAAGTCGAGCGTCACTTGTGTTCGTGTATTTGTACTGAGATATCATATCGCGCTTATTGTCATTGTGTTTCATTGTATTCATAAAGTAATTTATGTCGTGTCTCGTCCTGAACGCTTCTATACGCTCACATATCCTTTATAAGGGCGGTTTCTGCTTTAATATAAAGGCATTTGCGATACTCGACTATTTTATTCTTTACTAAATTCCTAGGTACACTCGTAAATAAACAAAATTATTATATTTTATTTTAAAGATAAGTGTGGAGGTTTTAAGAGCTCCCCTCATAACATTTGTCCCATACTATTACATGCTTCAGCTATCCGTAAATTACGCGATAACTGGATATGTCTTGGGTTCGAAATTAAAATTGCTTTGAAAGTCCTCAATTTATCGCGTATTTTTAACCGATTTTGCGACACTAATTATTTTAATATATTTATTAATGTACAATTTTATTTACTTTATTTCAAAGACAATTTAATATATTTTAAGTGTTATTTCTAATAGTTTTTGTATAATAAATACTACTGCGATAGACAAAGTCCGTTTCTTTTTCTCATGTTTCTGGTACGTCAATATTGGTCTATCTTATCGTATCCTTGAGCATCTTATCGATTTTAATATCAGTCCATCTCGCTGACATCTTTCTAAAGATATATGGACAGAATAAAATAGCGCATTAAACTGAGTTCGTTGCGCTGTGAAGCGTCGCCTTAAGTCTTTGTTTTTTAAATTATATAAGTATATAATTTTATAACCGGGCCCAGGGTATGGCAAAAGTAATACCAAAGTCGAGTGAATGCAGTAGAAATGCATTGAGAAATATCTGTGGCGTGACTTTGAAAGCAGCATTGGCACATTGTGCAGCAGTGTGGAGAAGATGTAGTAACAAAAATTAAGAAAGAAATGGTTTGGGCATTTAGAAAGTATCCTTGTATCCGTCAATCTTATTGAAATGAATATATGAGGCGAGTGTAAAGGGAAGACCTTGGCGGACGTTTGCAGATGAAATTGGAAACGTCTTCGAGAAAGGCAAGGAGGTCAGAAGTACCCTAAACCGACGAGCTTGCATGAAGAATATGATGAAAGTGAATGAAGCCAAAGGATCGTAGAAAGTGGAAATCCATTGCCACTGCATGCCTACACCTCTGGGAAACAGGAGTGATTATCGTTATTATCTCTTGAGTTATTTTGGGATCGAAAGCCTCTTCTGTCGGATTATGGTTATTGAAACATGTGACTTGCCTTGCAAAACCACTACTGGTTACTGGGTTGGTAATCAAATAATGCTCTTTTTAAGGCAAAAATAACAAAATATTGAAGATAATGTTCAATAATTTTCCTTGACAACATTATTAACATCGGTTTATTTAGTAGACAGAATGGGTATAAAATTTTATAGCAAAAATTTTAATGGTAATTTTCTTTTGGCGAAGACAAAGTTTTCAATAATAACCATAAAGTAAATTGCGGTACCAATATAAATATCCAAAGATTTCATTTTAGGGATGAAAATTGTTTAATGGCGCAGTAGCGTTTGCAGTAAAAATATATTTGTGGGGATGACAGCAAGGGAGGCAGTGGACGACAGTCAGTTCTACTCAATTTTGTAATGTTAGAACGCTACAAAAAAATAAGCAGCTTATTCTTCTGACTGAGGGCATGAGCTGTTGAAAATGTTGTTAATGAGTTTAAATTTTATTTATATTTTTATATACAATTTACCCGATCGGAGCGGGTCAAGAGGAGTCCAATTCTAAATAATAAAAAATTGGCCAAGTGCAGCAAGTCGGACTCGCACACGAAGGGTTCCGTAGACTCAATAGTATACACTAAGGTCAGACCAAGTTTGACGCCCCTGTATAGCGCAAGAACAAATTAGCGCAAATCCGACTCACACTTGGCCGGTTTTTATAGTTAGACATTTGTATATATTGCCATTATTAGGATCGAGCAAAAAATACCGAATAAAACTCGTTTCTTGTATGGGGACCCCTTTAATTAGTAACTTTATTTTATTTTTATTACTTAATGTTATAGCGGCCATAGTAATACACAGTACACACTCTGTGAAAATTGCAAGTGTCTACCTACTCTGTCTTTATTAAGACCTAGCAAGAAACGATTTACCTTTAATTTTTAACTTTGTATTATTTTTATTATTTCCTGTTATAGCGGCCATAGTAATACATACTCTTTGAAAATTTCAAGTAC
Source organism: Nemapogon koenigi (assembly GCA_963924495.1). NCBI lineage: Eukaryota > Metazoa > Arthropoda > Insecta > Lepidoptera > Tineidae > Nemapogon > Nemapogon koenigi. The sequence goes on along the minus strand of OZ004647.1, from coordinate 6,651,761 downwards.
CTATTACGGTTCAAAAGATATATATTCGGTAATAGGGTTTCCGTTGTCACCCTTTGGGTACGGAACATTAAAAAAGGAAAAGATCGAAGCCTGGTTGCTTGGTCCTATATATTTTATTTTTATAAAATTTCTTGTACTTTCTCAATTAAAAATGCAGAAACTACTCCGAATTTGATGAACCGTTTTTAGATTTTGAGAAAGCAAAAAGCCGTACTTATTTATTTAGTTGCATGGAAGTGGACTTTAATTTCCTCTCACTAGTCCGGGAAAAGGTTAAATTATTCAATTGGCTTCTTTTTATGATTCTGTTGAAGTGACTCCGAGCTCTTATCGTCTGGCAAAAGCTTCGTCACTCAGAGCAATTTCACAAATGTTACTTCTTTAAAAATGACGTTTTCGAACTTTTCCACCGGGGAAAAATATTTGGGTTTCTCAGTTTCAAGTTAGACTTCCTGTTTTGCAGTGCTTTATTTAATGTCTAAATTAAACCTCTTAGGTTTTTAATATTCTATTACATTTGTCTGCATATTTATATGCCATGCAGACAACATCTATTACTCAAACAAACACGCCGTAACATCTGAATGAAATAAGAAAATGCTCTGTCTGAATATAGAAAGCAATAGTTAACGAACACATACAATTATTCTAACGCTATTGCGCTATATTTATTTATTTATTATACGACGATTGTGAAATTCAGGTGGTTTATTTGATTTATTTTAATATACCTAATTTTTATAATTTTAACAGTTTAAATTATATTAAACAAAATAAACAAACATTGACCGTTCCCCCCTTATCTCCGAAACTACTGGGAAATCTCTTATTTTGAAAAAAAAAAAAAAAAATAGGGAATATAGGCCTTTTTTTATAGTTTACAGGACAATCTAAAACGAAAATCCTGTCGAAGAAATGGTACGGGAGCGGTAAGCGGGAGAGTCGTAGGTACTCGCAACTTGGCAAATTATTTAATTTTATATTCAGTTCAATATTTAAAAATAACACAACTATATAAAAAACCTTAAAATTATCTTTAAAAAATAAATATAACTAAGTAAACATGGTCCGTGTATAATTGTGGCAATAATATTGGCTGCATTTCTCCGCTGAATCGCGATGCTAATTTGTTCAGATGCGATTATGTTGTCTTGTGTATGAAGACGTTGAAAATAATTCTCTCATTTGCTAAAGTAGAGACATGTAAGGCATGTAGAGTCAAATGTACCTACTTAAAATAAATTCTCAGAAGCTCAGAAGTTAATATATTTCTTCAATATTAAATAAGTAATATTTATGAACAAAACGTTCTTCTATATACACTCATAATATATATTATTAAGTGGGTATTCAAACGTCCCTAACACGTTGATTGGCTACATTTTGAAAGCTAATAATATTATTCAAATTACGTGCGAATCCACTGACGAACCTTCAAGGCAAATTGTTGGGGAAATACGATTTGTTAAACACACTAGAAATGTTTTAACAAAGATATATTTTCCTAGTTTAATATTTAGCACCTAAGTTTGGAAAGTGACAAAAGATTCAGCGAATTCGGCTCAGCGATGAATGGGACAGGCTTATCTTATTTAATTTAATTTGTCACTGAAATGGTTGATAATATAAAAACACGCTACAATAGATTTTATAGTCGATTATTGATAGCAAAATCCAATGAATAAACGCTAGTAAACACTTCATTAGGAGAAAGATGTTATTTGAACTTAATAGAAGCTGAATTGCAGACAAATAACTCAGACAAAATGTTGAATGATAGATGAATTGTACGAATATATAGCAAAGCTGTACTGAATTCTCTCTAGATGGCAATTAAACTTCATTGTGAATACAGTATTATAATATCTGGGGGGTAGATTCAGTCACATAAAACTAAATAGTGGTATTTCTGAAACTTCGATACCTAAAATGGTGAAAATTTACCTTTTTGGTATCAAATGGATGTCTGTCTGTCTGAGTCTTTCATACATATGGAACTTGCTTGCCCTCTATGTGGACAATAAAAAAAAATTCAATACGCGACGAACTGCAATAACTTTGAGTTTCATGAGTGTGTGGAATGAATGATTAGGAGATAATGCTCATTCAGAATTAAGTCTATATACCTATCTGCCTATCTATCATCACGCCTTTTATCCCAAAAGGGGTAGGCAGCATTTGTTACGATCCTGACATACCTCTTTCTCTGCTTTTATATTCATCATACCTTTCATACATGCTCGGCGATTGCGTTTACTTTTAATATTTCCATCGAACATTTTTTTTTTAATATTCAATAAAAGAAGGTTCACCTAGGTCGTCCTCTGCCAGCATTTCCTTTCACTTCAGCCATATAAACCTTTTTAGTCAATCTTTCATCCTTCATTCTTTCAACGTGTCCAAATCAGCGTAAACTACTTTTCTTCATGTTAGTCACAACATCATCTTTCGCTCCGCATTCTAGCTTTTGCCCGCGACTTCGTTCGCGCAGAATTAGGAATAATGACGTAATTTATGTTAATTTTTATCTTTTACCGCCTTAAATTCCCCGTCAGTCAGAAGTTCAAAAAGTATAAATTCGGTACCTATAAATTAATATCTTCCCAGTCCCAGAAAAATATTTGTATCAATTTTCAAGTCGATACACGCAGGTAATACGATTTCCCTATACAAACTTTTACACCCCGTTGCACCCATTTGTAAGATTCGTTTTTAAAAATCCAAAAATACGTGTTTTATTATTTGCTTTGAAGAATATTTGTACCAAGTTACAAGTTGATATACGTAGGTAATACGCTCCGCTCCTTAAGGGTTGTTTTTAAAAATCCAAAAATACGTGTTTTATTATTTGCTTTGAAGAATATTTGTACCAAGTTACAAGTTGATACACGTAGGTAATACGCTCCTTAAGGGTTGTTTTTAAAAATCCAAAAATGCGTATTTTTTTATTTGTTTTGAAGAATATTTGAACCAAGTTTCAAGTTAATTCACGCAGGAAATAAGATTTTCCATACAAACGTATTTACCCCATTTGACCCCCTTAGGGGTTGAATATAGTAATGTCCTTCCTTATTCCTTGTCTACATAACAAAGGGAACCTCTGTGCAAAATTTCTGCGGGGTTTGGGCTGGGCGTTGATGACTCAGTGAATCGGAACTTCTCTTTTTAACCGAACTTCAAAAAAGAAGGAGGGGTTCTCAATTCGTCGGAATCTTTACTTTTTTATGTATGTTCCCCGATTACTTGAAGACGCCTGGACCAGTTTGGAAAAGGGTTCACAGGTGGTCCCATGGTTATCAGGTGAGGATTTGATGATGGGATCCTGGAGAAAACGAGAACTCTTCAAATTTTATAGGCACACTTGAAGCGATTTGGGTATTTTTTTATATTGACTTGTGCATTTGCTTTCGGAAAGCACACTTTTCAGTGCATAATTTTTGAAGTCGGTACACTTTTTTTAAAAGCCAAATTATTATACAATAGATATAACCAAGGAAATAATGGTAATTCAGAATTGAGTTTACTTATACACAGTACTAAAAAATCTTAATTAATTAAATGAAGGGACTATATTTGTTTGTGTTGAAAAAATTAAAGAAGTAAAAAAATGTGTAGACAATAAATTAAGTATGAAGTTACGGAATTAGCGCCTATAATGAGCGTGGCGTGTATGAATGGATGTAATTTTAGTAATTAAGTAAATTTGTCATACCTGTTTAATCTTGCTACTGCTCGATGTTGAATCCATTATGAATGTGACTGGCTCAACATAAATATTAGCTAATTTGCATAATTTTAATTGTCTCATTTGGCCGCCTCTATAGCCAATACCTAAGAGAATTTCAGAAATCTAATATATTATAATCAATATTTGTTTTTTTTCTTTGTTTGTTCGTATTCTATTGACTCAAATACTACTGGACCGATTTTGTTACTGTTGGTACCATTGGATAGAGTGGTTCATGGGGAAGGTTATAGGCTATAAACATCACGCTATGTCCTTTGGGAGCGGAACAGTAACCAATAAAATTGAAACGAAAGTTAATATCATCTTCGTTCATATAAAATTTTTCAAAATGTTGTCTTGGTTCTCAATACAGTTAAACTATTTGGTTGTTCGTATTCTATAGACTCAAAAACTACTTGACCGATTTGAAAATTCTTTTTACATTTGATAGCGCTAGCCCAATTATTCTCGGGGAACGCAATTACCTATCCAAGGCGGTGAATGGTATTCCTAATACCTACAACGCGTACGCCGTAGCGGGTAATCAGCTAGTAACTAATATTAAAAACCTTTTAAAAAAAAGTGTACCGACTTCAAAAGTTTGCACTGAAAAGTAAGAAATAATAAAAATTTCGTCGTAGAATTTGAAGACGGTTGGTGCCAAATTAGGATACAAAATTAAGTAAACATCTAAGGAGATAAAGATCTGTTCAATGTTCTCTATGTTTGTACTGATGATCGTAGGTCCCTAATGAATTATCTAGATTAGTGAATTTGGGTACCTACTAAGTTATTTCTAATTTGGCACCAACCGTCTTCAAATTCTACGACGAAATTTTTATTATTTCTTACTTTTCAGTGCAAACTTTTGAAGTCGGTACACTTTTTTTTAAAAGGTTTATTTCTCCCTTTTAAGTGATTTTGCTGCCCTGAGAAACAAATAATAACGCAACTAAAAAAAATTGATGAAAAATTAAAAAAATAATGCGGTGGATGGGATTGGAATCATGTGCATCCTGCGCTGCACCCCATACCTTTAGCCGCTAGACCATCGTCGATACAATCTTCAACTTCATGTCAATAGCAACCGTTGCTAAGGCTTTTCTCTGATATAATTTTCAGCATTAAACAGAGATAAATTACTGAATTTCTGAAAAATTACTGAACCGATTTTCGTCATATGACTGTGAGATAATGTCGAGAAATTATTATATCCTTAAAAAATAAGTCGTCAAAATCGGTACATATTTCATCGAGATATAACGAAAAATTGACTTATAAGTTCAGTTTTTTCAAAATTTCTGGAAAACTAATGAAACAATTTTTATGAGATAAAAATGGGACCAATCCGGAAGAATTATCTGCCGATTAAAAAAAGAAACCATCAAAATCGGTTCACAACTGGCGGAGTAATCGATGTCCATACATACATAAAAATACGGTCCGAATTGAGAACCTTCTCCTTCTTTTTTTGGAAGTCGGTTAAAAATAAAACGAATTTCCAGATTAAAAAAAAAAGCTGACACTATTTCAAATCTGTAAAAAGGCACTGAATTTGGGAACCCGTCATGACGCGACAAAGTTATTGAGTTACATTAGAGACATGAGATATTTCACCCAAATTCATATCAGTAAATTCAGTAATTCTCATTTGGTTGTTTTTTAAGAATGAGTGTTTATAATTTTTCTGAGCTTCGGGGATCACATAAAGCGAACATCTGCACTTCTTCTAAATGAAATAGATATTTACTTCTATTTAAACACTAGTTCAGATTCCTGTCTTTGGTCATGTCGCAAGATGTCAAGGCTGGTAATGTTGTGTGCAAATCATTGGTTGTTTATGAAAATGCAATATTATCTTCATTTGGATCAGTCGTAGGAAATTTTTAGTTTTTTACAGAATAAAAAACTGAGTACCACTCAATTATAGATATTCCATCTGGTCTGGATTAATCTTTTTTTATAGAAATTGTCGTTACCCGACGTTGGAGTTTTGAAGTTTTTCGCTAACTCGTTGAATTCAGACTTTGCAAGTTGGACATTGTCTTCACCATATTCCACGGAAGTAAGATTTATTAAGCAAGTTCCATTCCGACTGTAATTTCATCTTTCTCTTAATCTATAGGTCTAGCTATCTTGATTAAAACTCCTTTTTAAAATATTCACAAAACTAAGGATTGCTTCAGTTCTTTTTCTACTCTAGGTTCGTAGTCCTGAATGTGAACTGATTGTCTCTATTCCAAGATTTTTTGTTGTCAGATTTATTTGAAATTCTATCACAAAAAAGTACAAATTAAAAAAAAATATTTCTAGCTTCCTAGGTTAACGACGTCCTTTTGAATGCTGTGGTGTTCTTTAAATTTACACTCTGTGACTATTACTAGACTGTGGCGAGGGGCATCTGTCACTTGATATTTCTCTATCATGGCTGCCGTCATGCGGTACGACGCTTGTGTATATAATCATCTATGGGCTGATGCAGCAGTAAGTCACATCTTATCACAAAAATCTTTCATACATGCTCGGCGATTGTGTGTACTTTTAATATTTCCTTCGATCAATACCTACATTTTTATTTGTTCAATAAAAGGACACCTAGGTCGTCCTCTGCCAGCATTTCCTTTCACTTCAAATATATAAATCTTAATTTTTTCAACGTGTCCAAACTAGCGTAAACTACTTTTCTTCATTTTAGTCCCAACATTATCTTTCACTCCGCATTCTTATCTAATGACATCGTTCCGGATTTGGTGAATACGCTTTATATAACACATTCTACGTAAAGACCGCATTTCCAATGCATTTATTTTAGTTTCATGCTTCTTATTCCATAACCAAGTCTCGCTTCCATAAATGGAACTAAAACAGCATTATGTATATATAATTTCAATGTTTGTATGTTTTTTGTCAATGTATAAAGACCGTTATATGAATATTGTCCTTGCATGCTAGTTTAGGATAAGTGCTTTGCCATTTATTTAGTAATCGAATCCCTTGCAAAAAGGTATACCTACAAACAAAATTGTCAATTGATAGATATACATATTTCATCACCCACGAATTTGTGTTTCACGATCATATGTAAATGATCCACGATATCCACTTTGATAGATGAAGAACAAAATGATGGATGGTAGCGTCGTATCGCTTAACTACATTTTAAGGAAACACGATATGCGAAACGAAAATGCATTAACAATTTCGCCGATTCATGTACAGACAAATATTTATTCGTAGCTTTTTAATATTCGTGTTTACATGATGTGTTTGCAAATACATTTTGGTGGTATACAATTATTTTGTACCGATAACTAGCGACATGGCCCTGCATCACCCGCATACATATTTTACAATAAATTAAAATTATTTTTGAGTGAATTTCACACTTATTCTGCTCAGTGATTCTTGACATTACCAGACGAGCGATGGAGACTTCCACAAGGAAGTAGGTATATGAAATATGAATGTAGGTAGTGAATGATATGGAAATTTTGGTGAAAAATACTGGGTTACTTATTTTATGTCACCGTCTATCATCTTTTTTGATGAACATAGATTTCATTGGTTAATACTTTATCTAATACGGACACCGGCCAGTATTAAATTGAGCCATTTCGGATGAAATTTGGAATATTGGATGTAGTCCTGGCTATAGGAACAGAGAAAATAATAATAGGTAGATACGTAATTTAAATTGGTATATCAAATTCCGACGTCCGCATCGAGTATGAATTTTTATTCGAGAGCTACGAGCTACGTAAACTAATTACGGCGTGCCCAGAGTCACTGGGAACAATGTTCACATTTAACACGTTGCCCATTCCTATGATTTACCTTACATATCCTTACTTATATTTTAGTTACCTATCACTTGACATTGCCAAAAATGCACTAAATAAAGACAGTTAGCATAAAAATTTAATATGTAGTCGCATATGGTTAATATATTTTATATAGTTTTGGTGGTACCTACTTTGTATATTTATAAACCAAGATTGACTTTTTCAGTTCTGTTATTCGATGAATTATCGAATACAATGTTAGTTTCTTATAAAATTTTATTACAATTGCGATTCGAGGCAGATTTACAACTCTGACTCGAAGAGATTAATGATATTCACGTGTAGTTTGCAAGTAGCAAGCTGTTTCATAATATATTTCGTACAAATACTATATGGTAAACATTTTAAACTTCCGCATTTTCTTGTATAATTCGGTAATTCCCCGGATTGGATGTTCTCCGCATAATTTCTGTCATTATTTTGAATTTAAGGTTTTTTAGCTATTTTGACAATCAAATATGAAGGAAAGATGTATTTTTGGCGCCTAAATAGATGTAGTAAATTGTCACGTACCTAATATTGCCAGCCAGACCAAAAAATATAACGACTATAACAATAAAATACCTTTCATAATTGCTGAACAATCAACGACACACTACAAGTAATCATCCGGCTTTAAAATGGAATTATGATATTCCATTTCGTAAAGAAATACGTCCATACAACTTAACAAATTTACTTCATACACAATAAAATCAAATAACAATTCGGTAAATAACGTTCATTGTTCCTTCGTGTCGTTCCTGATTTTTCACTTGATGCAAATGAAGAAATTTTTCAACCTGAAATAAAGAGCCCGCAGCCAATCCATTTGTGAACGAAACTGCAGTTCATTTCATTCTTGTAATGAAGGTCATTATGCGATTGTGTTTCGTGACCGTAATGGACTGTAATACTTGGTTGTTGCAAGTTTAATGTTGCGATATTTATTCTGCTTTTTAAATTATAGCGTATTGTAGGTATTTTCTTTATATAATGGTACTATTTTCGGATTATGTATCTCCAAATTCAGTTAAAACCCGCGCTATTACAGTAAATATTTATATAGTATTAATTGTAGTACAAACTTGTTGTTTGTGGGAAAATATTACAAATTTTGAAATGAGTGAAGATTTAACCGAGACCTCCGTTGTAAGTAGGTACACTACTATGTATTTCGTCTTATATAATTATTACTCCTGAAAAAAAAGCACCTTATATTACATTTGATACGACGTGATACGAAAGACTTAGGTACTTTTACTTAATCATGCTAAATTAAGCAAAAAATATTCTTTAAGAATATAGATCACTTTTCGTACTTTGGAGGACGTCCGCACTTCTTAATGAAAATAATACGTAATTCTACATTGTCCCAGTTCCAAGTACAGCGACTCGCCATTTGCTAAATGTGGACTTTATACCAGTGTTTAAGGCCGTGGTGGTGCTTTTTAGGATTCTATACCCAAAGAGTGACAGCGGAAACTGTATTACTAGGGCTCCGCTGTCCGTCGGTTCATCTGTCCGTCTGTTCGTCACAGGGTATTACTAAAGCCGTAATAACAACAAATAATAAAAATTAAGTAAAGTTAAAAATTAAAGGGGGTCCCTAAAGCCAGCAAGCTAGTATACCTAACTATAATGCATACTCTTAGGTAAAAAAACTGGCCAAGTGTGAGTCGGACGGGCACAAATTTGATCCTGTGCCAGGGGCGTCAAACTTGGTCTAACCTTAGTGCATACTATTGAGTCTACGGAACTCTTCGTGTGCGGGTCCGACTCGCACTTGGCCGGGTTTTTATGTACTTACGGAATAAATATTTGTATAAAATATATTTAAATTAATTGAATTCAAAGTAATCTAATTGGCTTCTAGAAAACTTGAAACTTTTGATTTGCAGCTAGTTACATATATGTACTTTCGAGAACTTATTAGTAAATTTGTTGACGTGAACTTCAAAAGTTTGCTTCTATAAAACTTTAAAGTGGGTGTATCTGAACATTGTTGAGATAAATTGTGTTTAAAAGTTATACACTAGAGTAATTTCTCGGAATTGGCATGTCAAATAAAAATAAGAAAACTGCCAAATGCCACAAATACACATCTCTAACTGAGTAAATACATATTTGAGGCGTTTGGAGTAGAAACATGGGGCCCGTGGGAATCTGATGCACGACATACGTGGAAATAGGTTGAAGGAGGCGTCTCGTGGTTGATCGAGACTGGTTCGTATTTAGTTTAAAGGATTAATGATTTTTCGATGTATTGACGAGGTACACAATAGGTATACAAAATAAAATTTATTAGGCTTAAATAATTATAATATTTTTTTGGAGTACCATTTGTACTCTACATATATTTTTAAAAATCTACATGAACGTTTTTTGTATTATAAAAAAAGGCGATTTTAAAAATAAAAATTTAAAAGGGTCTCACATCTCGAAAACCACTGGCTCTAGACTGATGGTGTTCATTTCCAATGCTCTTTGAAGGTCATGTGGTGCATGAGATCTAATATAAAATAATACGTATTTATAATATTACAGAAGTTTAAAAATAAATTGTTCATTACTTTACTGTTTGGCGTATAAAATTTGTTCAATCGTATTTAACGATATAGAAACAGAAAAAGTTAGCAGCAATCTGCAAGAAAAGCAACGACGTGTGTCGACATAATTATGTTTAGAATTCAAATTGACTGTGAAAAATAAGTTTTAAACCTCATCTACTTCAGAACCTTGTTAAGGTAAACGAAAACTCTTGAAAAGCTCTTAGCCAGCGAGGAAAACATAAACCAGGCACACGGGCGCATTTTATAAAGTTAAGAGGAACTCGATTAAGGAAGCAGTCAAAGTGAGTCAAGTTGTGAGTGAGAGGAAAGTTTGTTTGGGCAGAGGCTGATTGACTGTTACATACTAGGTGAAAGTGTTTAGCCGTTATAATATAGGTCTCTGTCATTGACACGCGGACTCAGAGACTAGACTGTGAGATGGGTCAAATACAAAGAGATCCAATATACACCAGATAATATTGAATATCTTAGTTCAGATATTAATAAAATAATGTTCTGTATTATGAAAAGATAGTTTCTCAACAAAATCAACTTGAATTAGTGCTGCGATCTCGGCGGCTGAACGGATGTGGATTATCCGGACCTTATTTTAGAGAAAAAAAATGGCCAAGAGAGAGTCGAACTCGCGTGAGTTTTCCGTGAAAACTTTGAGATAAGATTTTCGTATATTTCCTATTTTTTCAAAATTATAGACTGTGCAATGGTTTCGGAGATAAGTGGGATGGGACGGACGATAAATTATATTATATTTTCTTTCTTCTTCACCCACTGTTGTGTAGGTCTCATCGTAAGCATGCCATGCCTCTCTGTCCTGAGCTTTCTACGTCCAGTTTCTTCCCACCACTTTGGCTATATCATCTGACCATCTCGTTCTTTCGGCCCTGTCTCGGTCTCCAGTCCACAATCTTTCGGCTCCATCTTTTTTTTAATACTTTTTAATTTTCCCAAAACCAAAATTGTTTATTTACGCTATACGTACCAAATTTCAACTTTTTCGTCTACTAAATTCGGAGAAAATAAGCTATGACGGACGGCCAGACAGACACAAGAGTTTCATCGGATGTAGGGAACCATAAAAACGACAGGGAAGTGTGAAATATATTATAACAAAGCTGCAATGAGAAGCTAATTTTCATTATAAATAACCATGAATTGTAATGTTCTTAGAAATTATAGCGTGTACATGTTTGCAATAGCTAGTTTGAGAACACAAGCGACACGCGGACTCAATTAATAGCCCTTGTCTAAATGTTAATGCCATCGGATGCAGGTCCATACACACAATAGACCCTACCTATTGTAAACGGCTTGCACTACCTTATGTATTATGTAATGAATACAACCTTAGAAGTGGTACAACGTCTGTATCGGTCCAGTTATGCAATATTATAAAATGAAATGAACCATTCATAACTGGCTAACAATATGGTTTTATATCCATAATTTTTCTGGGATAAACTATTCCCAATTTCTATGTAAAATATATCCACATGTGTCACTGTAACTTAGCATATAGTTACTTATTTAATATATCTAAGTGAAATAGCTTTTTTCAATGGGTTTTATTGAATAGGAAATATGAGTGGTTAAACTTTGCCCCCGTTTTCTCTTTCATAATCTATCACAAAGCTATTAATTTTTTTAACCCTTTGACGCATAAGGGACATATTCGTCCCTAAGATGTTTTTTCATTTCCTGATAATAAAACTACACTATCGTTATCCTTAACCTTGTCAAATTTATTAAAAAACTATATATTTTTCGTTTAGTACTCTAGCAACACTCAGTGAAGCCACACGTCAAAACAACCGGCAGTTGAAATACATTAATTTTCATCATCACTTCTTATAACTTTATTATTTTTTATTTAATTGTCATAACAGCGTGTTCTTGTGTAAAGTGAGTTATTTATTATCTATGGTGAGTATATAATTGTTTACTATTATTTTCAACAAGTATCTGTAGTAAATGTTGTTACATTATCGTAAATACTAAAAGGGACGCATGCGTCCCAGTGTGCGTCAACGGAAACAAAATATCATAAAAACCAGTGAATAAAAGTATTTGAATATTATGTTATTTTTATTGTTTTATATTAATTCTTTATTTTTTCTTTTCAGATATGTCACGTAGACGGTCCAGACAGTTCCAATTGACGGAAGAGGAGGTCCTAGAATTTCTTATGGCCGACAATAGTGACGACGAAGATGGATTACTGCTGGATGAGGAAGACCAACAATTTATTGCTCAGGATATCGACCAGGGTATGACAACAGTATATATTGATGATCCGCAGCCTAGTACTTCACAACAGTCGCAAATAGCAATCGAGGATGTGGTACCAAATAATGAATATGATAATTTACCATCACCGTCATTCAATTGGAAAAAAAATTCATATTTGCCCCATGATTTTCATACATCAAATTATAACTTTGGAGAAATACAGTTACTACTAGATAGTCCAACTACTGATACAGTCTTCACTCCAATTAAAATTTTTAATTCTATTACCAACTTTGACATATTAATAAATGATATAATAATTCCGGAATCGACAAGTTATGCTCAACAAAATGGTACAATATTTAATATTAATTGTAATGAAATGAAAGCTTTTCTGGGAATGAATTATGTAATGGGCTACCATGTTTTGCCATCATTGAGGAGCTATTGGTCTTCTGAGCCTGATATGGGTGTACCATACATTTCAAATGTTATGACAGTCAACAGATTTGAAGAAATAAGAAAAAATTTACACTTTAGCAACAATTTAAATCAACCGCCAAGAAATGACTCTAAATATAGCATGCAAAATAAGGCCTGTTATGGATCATTTGAATAAAAGTTTTCAACATGCAATGAAAAATACAATATCACAGTCGATTGATGAACACATGATCAAATTTAAAGGTCACAATATAATGAGGCAATATGTGAAAAATAAGCCGATAAAGTGGGGGTTCAAGATGTGGTGCAGAGCTGATTCAGAAACAGGATATTTATATGAATTTGATTTATACACAGGAAAGAAAAAGAGTGGCCCTGAAATTGGGTTAGGAGAATCTGTTATATATCAACTGACAAAAGAGTTACAAGGTTTAGGTTGTGAAGTATATTTTGACAACTTTTTTAACTCTCCAACTTTGCAATACAATTTGATGAACAGAAACATAAAAGCATGTGGCACTGTACGTCCTAATAGAAAATACGTCCCTAAAAATCTGCCTTTGGACAAAAGTATGAAGAGAGGGGATATATATGTAACTAGTTATAAAGGAATATCTTTTGTAAAATGGATGGACAATAAATCTGTTCACCTCTTGACTAATTTTCTTTCACCAATTCCAACATCGGTTGTCAAGAGACGGAAAGAGGGAAGTGGTGAAAAAATTAACGTGAAATGTCCTGAAATCGTTATAAAATATAATAAAAACATGGGAGGGGTAGATCTTATGGATCAACGTAAGGTTTACTATGAAATTGACAGAAAGTCTAAAATAAAGTACTACCTACGATTATTTTTTGATTTATTAGACATAGGAGTAAACAATTCGTACATCATTTACACTAAGTTGCATGAAATGAAACATATAGAAGGTTCCTTACTCACATGTTTAGAATTTCGCCAACATATTGCTCGAGCATTGATTGGAGATTTTTCATCAAGACAAAGAGCTTTACCTTCTTCTGTCATGACACAGAGGCGTGTGGGTAACCTTGGTAAGCATGGATTACCTGCCCATGTAATGATCAAAATAAATAATCGCAAAAGATGTGTAAATTGTGCCAAAATGCGGGTCGAAAATCGAACAAATAAAACGTGTTCGACCTGTAATGTTCAATTGTGTTTTACAAGTGAACGCAACTGTTTTGCAGAATATCATACTTAATTTATGTACCTATATATTTTTTCATTATAAAACTTTAAAAAAGTAGCCAATTTATCCAAATTATAATTGTATAATTTCATTGTAAAGTTTTGCATAATTATGATATTTTATAACCGTTGACGCACAGTGGGACACATGTGTCCCATGAAATTTCAGGAAAACTTATGTAAATATTATTTCAGTTGTACTTTTTTATGTTTATTGGAAGTCTAATAAATAGTTGTAAATGGCAAAATATTTTTTATTACTTCTCACTTCCTTATGTGCGTGAAAGGGTTAAAGCGCTGTTATACCATTACCCTTCAATTATATACAAGTAACTATATTCTAACTTACAGTGACACAGATGGATTATTTACAGAGACATTGGGAATAGTTAATACATACAAATTATGGATATAGGACTTTTAACTTACAGCTAAATAATGTTCAAGGTAAAATTATAAAAGATTTAAACAAGAATTTTCCCGAATGAATGAGATATTTTCCCGGGATAGAAAGCCCGTCAATTTCTATGCGTCTATGCGTCTCTGTTCAAAAAATCATGTCTTTGGTACTTATATAGTGATCGACTCGTTCTTCCCAACTCGTCGACAAAGCGTTTATTTTGCGTGTGGGAATTATACCTATCCATTGCTCTGTTTCGATGTGAAAGAAGGACAAATAAGTATTTTCCATTAAATATATTGAGCTGGCATCGAATCCGGGACCAGTCAGCATTCATATGCACTGCGATAGCTGATTCCATACATACTAATTATATATTTAATAGACACCGTTTATTTTATTTTATTTTTTTCAATGTTCAAACGACTAAGTAAACGTGAAAATGAGAGCAGCCGGTGGAAAAAGAAATTTGAAAAACGAGAAGTAAACTGGGTTGTTTAAATTGCCTCATTTGTTGATGAAAGAGATTTTAGTTTATTAACCGACTTCCAAAAAAAGAAGGAGAAGGTTCTCAATTCGGACCGTATTTTTTATATTTTTTTATTATGTATGTATGTACATCGATAACTCAGCCAGTTGTTAACCGATTTTGATGGTTTCTTTTTTAATCGACAGATAATTCTTCCGGATTGGTCCCATTTTTATCTCAGAAAAATTGGTTCATTAGTTTTTCAGAAATTTTGAAAAAACTGACTTTATAAGTACATTTTTCTTGATATCTCGATAAAATATGAACCGATTTTGACGACTTATTTTTTTAAAGTCATAATAATTTCTCGACATTATCTCAAAGACATATGACGAAAATCGGTTTAGTAGTTTTTCAGAAATTCAGTAATTAATTTATCTATTTATTTATAAAATTATGTAACAGAAAAAGCCTTAGCAACGGTTGCTATTGACACGAATTTGTAAATTTTCGTGACTATGGTCTAGCGTTTAATTAAATGTAATGGGGTGCAGCGCAGGATATAAACCTTTTAAAAAAAAGTGCACCGACTTCAAAAAGTAAGAAATAATAAATATTTCGTCGTAGAATTTGAAGACGGTTGGTGCCAAATTAGAAACAACTTAGTTCCCAAATTCACTAATCTAGATAATTCATTAGGAACCTACGATCATCAGTAGGTACATACAAACATAGATAATATTGAACAGATCTTTATCGTCTTAGATATTTACTTAGTTTTGTGTCCTAATTTGGCACCAACCGTCTTCAAATTCTACGACGAAATATTTATTATTTCTTACTTTTTGAAGTCGGTGCACTTTTTTTTAAAAGGTTTATCTGATTAGATAACAGCAGGCTACCTGACATTTGAAGTTCGCTTTATAAATAAGGAAGCTTGGCAATAATGAAGCTTTGATATTAAACGTACAATTACGGTCTTTAGAAATTGCGTCGTGACTATTGCCTAGTGGTTAGAAATCCTACCCATGCAACAGACGGTCATTGATTCGAGTCTCAGGTCGAGCATAATATATTGCACATGGTATGCCAAGTTAGGGGCTTTATGTTTTACTAGCTTTCCGTCCCGGTTCTTGGACAATTTTGGAAATGTAACACAAACATTTATCCTGAATTTTTTTTAATCTGTCACACAATTTCACCCTAATTTTAATCACAACACTTCAAACAAATATTTAAAACCCACCTGCAGCACATACATAATTTATTTGTCTAGTTTAGCTAATTGTCCTTAAACTTGCAATTTAGTTAATTGAAATGTCTTAAAAATCGCTTAAAGTAAGACCCAATAGGGCCCAAAAAGAAAATGACGAAAATACTGTTAATGCATTTTACATATTAATTTGTCACTTTAAATTTGTAACAAGTAGAATTTTATAAATTTGCAACAGAGTTATTCACCCACAACCTGCCAGATGTTTCAACTCATCACTTAGTAGACTACATTATTGAATGAAAACTTAGAAGCGTCGTAAAATAAAACCTTCGCATTGGTATCTTCAAGTCGAAATATCATATTTTATTTTATGATAGTGATATAAAATTTAAGAGATCTAAGGGAAACTGTTATTAGAGAATAATTTGTTTGCAACTTGCGGAACTATTGACATTTTTGTAAAACAATTTTAGCCAGGATTTTGACGAAGTGCTATTATCTATGATTTAAATTAAGAGATTTATATTTTCTGATCATAAAGAAGGCAAACTTTGGAGATAAAAGGCGCGAAGGGAAAACACAAATTGGTAATAATGCGAGTAAATAAAGAGTTAATTGTTGTATATTATGTAAATTCATTATGGTGTGATTGAGTCAAACCATTAAAATCTTATAAACAAAATGTTCGTAACAGTCCGAATCAGGCTTTTAGGGAAAGACAAATTAGAAAGGTTGCCCGGAAAAGTGCTTTTTCTATGAACTCTTGTATGACTCAAGACCATAACTTGTTAATATGGACTCGACGGGCGAAGCCGGGGCGGAAATTTATGGCTTGTGTTTAAGCGGCGCCCAAAAATGTATCTATTTTGTACCAAAAAAATTCTAAACGGTTACCAAAATGGATGAATGGTCACCAAATTACGTTTCCTAAAATATTATGAAATAGATCCATTTTTGGTATTATTGACTGCCATAAAAATATATAGACGCCTTTAAAATACACTTTATACTTAATAAATTTTATACTAACCTAACCTAACCTACCTACCTTACTTGGTGACCATTTATCCATTTTAGAAACCAAATAAAATATTAGTACAAGGCGTGCGATTTTTCTGATGTTTTTTCTATTATTTTGGATCATAATATGATATACTTTAGGACACTTTTAATAGTGTCAATTATTTTATTTGGAGTTGTTTATTTTATTTGGTGCCTAAGCTTAGAGTCTTAAAAATATTTTTGGTGTCCGCGTAAATTATACCCGAAATTTATTATATAATAATAATGTTATTTCACTCTGTGTTATCACTCTCTGACTAATCTGTCATTCAAATCCCACCAACAACATTTCATGTAAAATAGGTTGCCAAGACTCACAAGCTCATAACGCTTTCACTGTTAAAAAGTCATCAGATCTCATGAAGAGCCAAGCCTCTAACTCTACAAGGCCTATATCTTGGTCATAAAGTATGGCTTGGCTATTTCGCGGCCGTCGCATAGTCACTCCCATGAACTTATAGTAAAAAGTTAAGTCACTGGTCTTTAACGTTGTTTCAGGCAATAGTTCTGTGAAACGACCATGAGTTAGGGCTTTTAGAGTTAGGCCTTGTGGAGTTTGGGGCTTGGCTCTTCATGAGATCTGATAACTTTTTAACAGTGATTTTACATGAAACGATGTAATTTAATACGGCGAAAATTCATGACAATTTCTCTAAATACTCTGGATTTGTCTTTTACAAACACATGCGATGTATTAGTTCATTCACACAGAAGAGGTAAGTCAATAATATGTCCTAACGGAAGTCAAACAAACAACACAATGAGATTAGGTTTATTGTATACTCGAAAATTGTACAATGAGTTAGAAACGCGCGGGTTAGCGTTCAACAGTAACGTAATTTTGCACGTGTCAACACGTCACTTCTGTTTTGTGGGAATGCCACATGGGCCACGATTACATGTTCGTAGCCAAATGTGTTTGGTAATTATTTCATTGCGACGCGGATGGAAGGCAAAATTTCCCGTCAATCATAATAATATGTAGATTTTATAGCAGCCTGAGCAGTGCACGAGTTTAATTCCTCCTAGGAATATGATCATTTTGAAGTGAAACTTTTTTAGGCAGGGTAGAGAAAAAATTTCGTTACATGTAACTCTTTCTAGAAAATACAGATGGCGCTAGCGTACATACCTACTTACATTGCATTAATTTCTCAGGGATTCACATAGATTGCATGGGTTTGCGCATGGGGCATGGGGCATGTGGGACTAAATTATGGCGTCCAAAGAAGTTTCACTTCTTACTCGTGTACCGATTTTTTTAGTATCCCTTCTATAATTCTATTTATTCTCAACGCGTTTTAATCCGTTGCTTGATACTGGATGACACAAGTTGTTATGATCCTAACATAATTTTTAGGGTTCCGTACGTAAACTAGGGTTGCCAACATTTCTTCGGCCAAATATAGTATTTTTCAAACTAAGCTATAAAAAATATAGTAACTTTCAAAAAAATATAGTATTTTATAGAAAAGGCAAAAAATAGACAAAGGTGTATTTGTTACTTATTTATTTTTATAAAAACTATATTTTTTTGCACTTCTTGCATTTTTTTTACAATTTTTTGTCTAAAATAAATGTATCATAATGCTTTATCACATTCAATATTTAAATTAATGTAAATCAAAAGCTCATTTTTTATTAATGATATACTACATCTGTTTCTTTCTTCTCGCCACTTCGAATTCATAACCGAAAATATCCTTTTTGTGAATGCCGAAGTTGTTATTGGACATTGACAAGTTAGGAACGCAGTAAGGCAGATACGTTCGGATACACTCATACACTACACATGCTATCGCATTAGTCAAAATTAAATGTAAATGCACGTTCATAATTTTTTTAAATGAAAAAAATTTGTTTGTTTTTCGATGTTTGAAAATATAGTATTTTTGCGTACTATATATTTCTTCAACAGTACATAGTACGCAGACCCGAAATACAGTACAATACTATATATTATAGTACGGTTGGCAACCCTAACGTAAACCCTGTTACAAAGGCTCCGCCAAGTGTGAGTCACGCTAATTTGTTCTTGACTTGGTCTGGCCTTAGTGCATACTATTGAGTGTACGGAATCCTTCGTCTGCGAGTCTGACTCCCACTTGGCCGGTTGTTTTTCCTCCATTATATTTATCACACTACTGAGTTCTTCTAGCTTTTGTCCATACAAAGAAAAGCCTTCCCATGTTAACCACTCCCTAAAATACATACATTACCATAATAATATGATAATCGTATATCTATATTTACTAGGTTCAGTAATAGTCCGTTCAATTTAAGGATTTTTTGTGAAGAGCCTGCCAATAATTTGCCGGTTAGATACTTAAATAATTTGTAGATCAATTTGACCATGATAAGAAGGGAATAATAATACACAGATGAGCAGGATCCAAACTATTCTCTTCTCTTACAAAATTAATTAATGTTCCTCTGATGAACTCCTTTTCTTTTTCTTTTTCCTCTTAGTTTTTAAGGTTTAATATTTAAGGTTGTTTTTAGATTTAATTTGTATGTACTGTTGTATTTTTAGTAAGAAATAAATTTAAGAATAGTTTATAATCACTGAAAAATACCTAGATTATTTGACACATATTCTATTATAATTTTCACGGATGTCGTCTTGTTGCTTGGACTATAATCAGTATGGTCAAACATGGATGATATACCTAATATAGAAATCGTAGAGGACAGCTAGTCTGAGAGTAAGTTTCTAGTTTAGATTTCAATTCATTCTTGTCGAAAGTGTATTGTGACAAGTTTCCAAGCTTTTCCAACGCTAGCTTATGTAGGTCTTCATAATGAGGTCCCAGGACATTTCTCGGTTTCAGTCGCGGATCCTTGTCTAAGGTCCCAAGAGAGGTCACATGTGGCTTCTTGCTATCTTACCACTATACCTTAAGATGAAATTTCAACCGCACACCCCAGCGCCTGAGCTGAAACCTAGTAATTTTCTCTGTATAATATTAATATGAGAAATACTTGGTGCACTGAAATATTTGAAACTGTTATTAATATTGCGGATTCCGTTTTGGAACTTTGGAGACTTTGGAAAGTTTGTCATAGAATTCATGAATGGAAGTGACATTTTCTTAAATAATCGTCACTTTTACCAGACGAAAAGCTCTCTTGTGGACATCTCCGAACACAAATGAGTGTTGTTATAAAGGTAATGCAATTCTTAGTAAAAGCTTCTTAAAATATATGCAAGTTCTCAAGTTTCTGGTTCTATTGAAAGTCAAAGTTAAAATAATCTTTATTTCGTAGTTATTATAAAATAAACTTGAAACATGTCAAACAAAATAAATACACATAAACAGAAACAATTTAAATGAAAATGAAGAAAATCGACACAGAAAAGTCCAGCGGCCTATATCCATGGATTTTAATCCTCCAAGCAAGCAATCTAGTTTTTGCAGTTAATTTAAACTGGTGCAAAGGCAAATCTTATTGTAAAGCGTACATTGACCCCGATTAGTGACTCTACGCAGTCGACTATCGTAAGTGGCACGTACTTCTTGTATTAACATTATGTCTGGCACACTTTTTTTAAACAAAAAAATATTTTTTTTGACGTATATTACACTTTCAAATTAATAATATTGTGACGGCAGTGTTATCCCTGAGTGAAGTTTTAGGCCCCAGTTTATATATAGCGCAGACAGCCCGCTTCTGCAGTACATTGAAGCCACGTCAGCCAAAAAAATATTATTTATTAATCCTGAGTATACTACAGGAGGATTTCTATCCTACGGATTCTTCCTTTGGTTACTGAAAACAGTGCGCAGCTCATTTATTGGAAATATTTTCATATTGGAAAATTGCAATTTCATAAACAGATTCTTGCTGAAAATTATATATTACTAAAAATACCTGAAGTGGTAGTCCGATCAATAAGGTTTATTTTCATATTTATATGTTTACCATAATCCTCTAGTTTGAAAGCAAAGTTATGGTTATGGATGGCAATCTATTCAAGTATTTTTTAAACTGGATGGGTAAGGGGTAGACAGATACAATTGAATGCCATTTGCTACGACGCTGATATACCTTTTTCACTTCTTTTATATTCATCATACCTTTCATACATGGAATTATTAGATTAGATATCGAAAGATTTAACTTTACTACCGCCCGTAGTCAAGTCGATGTGACGTGACGAGTCTAAGATTATCTAGGTAGGAACAACAGAACAAAAATTAGGAAGATGAGATTTATTAAAAAAAGGTCTAATAGGAAAGAAACGTCTGAATTGGAAATAAATTTATTTACACAAGGAAAAGTTTACTTTCGAAAACAGCCACCATACTCGTATTTTGTTACAAATAAAAGTGATGGATTTTCCATTACGCCAACTAGAAAAGTAACATCCATAAAATAAGCAAATACGTTTTACGCCTACGTAAACGTAAGAGAAACTTCTTCCCTCATATCGTATGTAAAGAAAAAAATGCAATAACAGTAGCTAGTTGAACAAAACCGCAAAACAGGTTTCGGTTTACCCCTAGCTATCTACAAGGTGGCTCTCAAGACAAAAACAAATGGAAGTATTACTGGAAGCAATCTACATTTAAATGGATCTTTTTCCTCAATTCGTGTGCGAGTTTGGTGATAGGTATCGCGGTAGCCGATTTATTCTTGCAAATTTACATCTGCTAGTCTCGGGCGACAGCGAAAAGACTTAGCTTATTTTTAAAATGCATTTGCTTTCTGTTTATTACGGAAACGTGCAATTCTTGGTGTTTTTATATTAAGTTTAAATAGTATTTAAGAACTAAGTTATAAGAATGTGGTTTATATTATACCTGCGAGAATTATAATAAGAATAAAATTGATTAATTGATAAATTATTCTTAAAAAATCTGGACCTATTTCATTTTATCAAGTTTCCTTGTTAAATTATGAAAGTTTACTTATCTAAAATTTTATCTGAAATTGTGACAATGGACTTCCTAATTAAGTACGAATGGAAAAGTAGCAGGGAGCAAAAATTAATATATTCGACATTATTGAAACAATTACATTATATTTTATAAATCTTCTGTGTTACCAATACTTAAAATTATATGTTACTAGCTTTCCGCCCTCTGCTTAGCCCATGTATTTTTCGAACAAAATAAAATATAGCCTATAGCACTCAGGGATTAGCTTCCTATAAGTGAAAGAATTATCAGAATCGGATCAGTAGTTTCAGAAATTACCCCCTACATCCTAACTTACAAACTTTACCTCTTTATAATATTAGAATAGATTCTGGATTAAATATCAATTCAGAATAGCAATATAAAATTGCCCTTGGAAGAACTACCTACGCGATCGCTCCACAGGCAATAAACGATTGAACGATAAACGAATTGGGGTCAGTTACGAATTACAAACACAACATAACGTTAAAATGAAAGACATAATTTCTCCACTTTTAATTTCCTATTAAAATTCCCGCGCAAACTGGACTTAGGGAGAAGCCATCAAACGCAGCACTCAATTAAGTTAGGCATAAAACAAAAATTCCTCAATAGAGTAAACTTGGCTGAGGGACTGTCTCGAGACGTAATTTAAACTGCTGTATAAGAAGGCGCCTTGTAATCTGGAAACGATGGCCGCGCTTGCCACCAGCACAATGCCTCTGACGTTATTAATTATTCCAATCTGAATGGAGCAGGCGACAAAAGGCATTAACTGTGCAGATAATGGGTGTGCTACCAAGGCACCACTTCCGCTTCGTCTTGTCTCAGTCGGCGATCACTCATTTTGCTCTTTGCTAATTGAGCATCAGACGTCGCAGCTCCAGCGCTACGGGGAAGGTGTTCGCGCTTTGTTCTCTAACTAAGCTAACTTGCATGCAATTATCGATATTAACTTACCTTTCTTTCCTCTAAAATAGTTTGGTTAATAAATATACAAATTAAACGTTGCTTAATTCATTCATATATTGAATATAAATAATTTTACGGTCTAACACACAAAGCGTCCGCCCTTTTTTTAAAAAATAATAAAATAGATAATAATTTATTATTTATATCTTTTAAAAGTGACAATAAATTAATTCGGTGCAATGACAGGCTTGCCACCTTTTCTGATTAATATGGACAACTCGCTAGATCTGGATATTGATACCAGTGTCTCTGATCATGCTGCAAGGCATTAACACCGTAATGGTGCGTACACAATAGTGTGTAGGTACTTTTTAAATTAAAAGAATATGTACTACCACTGGTACCTTTATTGGTAGAACCAAAACAAACCACCAGGGTATGCAGCTAATATTTAGTCAGAATTGAGCTTATTTTGAGATCGATAGTTTACCAAATGTTAACCTGACAACAAATGTAAGCTACTTAGCCGCTGTTAATGATCTCATATAGTCACTATATTATGACCGCATTTTTACTTTTTTCTCTCCGTGGATTCAGGATGATTCATCAAGCGATTAATGAAATAGGCCTTACCAAATTGTTTAATTAGGTAAATGTGTAGTAACTACCTGCCTAAGTAAAGGTAGTTCTATGTAATATACGAGATACGGAAGTACCTTCCTTAGTTTATTGCAGCTGTGCTCACGGAGCGCGAAAGTGGGCGAACTTCTTATTTGATATATTCGAGCTCGAAGTTTGAGCCGCTCACTGGAACACCACAAGTGTTCGCAATGACCCTCGGTGACAAATAACATTAATATTTTCTGAAATTTTAATACTTTTTGGATAATAGGTCATACTCGATGTCAGTTCTTGGTTCAAAGCACAGGTCGAGCAAAACTTTATAAAAAAATCCTTTTTAAATTACTATTCGAACGCTCAATAACACTAAACTCAAAACTCAACGACTGAGCACCCTCTGCTCGTTGCGCTATTCATATTATATTAGTAATTTGGGGCCAAATAAATATGTGTATTTGTATGTATTTATGATTAGTTTAGTTACAACTAATTGATAGATCGATTTACAAGCATATAATATAGACGATGGCTTAGTTAGATAGAAAAGTACTCCGGGGTAATTGGCATATTTTGTGACTAGATGTGTGGTGTCGAAATTTAAGTGTTCCCACTCGTTACAAAAATAAATGTTAAGCACCAATTTTCTTTAAGAATATGTGCTTTAATTGACTCCTCGTGTTTCGGCGAGCACATCTAGGTAGGTCCATTAAGTGCAGCAACAGGCTTGTCACCTGTTCTGTTCAAAATGGATAACTGGCAAAAAGTAGACACTGTTACTGGTGTCTCTGGCCACACCACAAGGTATAAAATCCGTGAAAGTGTGTGTGTGTGTGTTCCTGGTGTAGGATATTTTTAATTAATATTAGTTAATTAATAAGTACATATAATTTAATTAATTAGTTCAGGTTGTAAACAGCAAATATACAGCTCCCTACCGCTAAATAAATAAAATCAAATTAAAAATTCGCAAATAAAGACATACGTGCACACAAAATGTCGATGCGGAATGTTTTCGAATAGCGGTACAGTAAACAGGAACCCCCATAATCATTATTTGAACGAACAATTAACATTCGAATCTCGTCGGGCCGTTTGTAGTGATAATTTGATTTGCACGCGCGACAGCCATTGCAAACAAAACTGGCTTGACTCACCTACGTGCGCCCTATAAACAAGCTTCGGTTATTACGTTACATTAATGTTCGATATAATGTAACAAGCTTCTGTCTGCGGTTTTACCCACGTGGAAATAGATCCAAAAATAAATAATCCCGTGGCTGTAATTTGGGGCAAATAAAAAAATTCGCGTAATAAAAATTGGTATATGTCATTCTCTGACCCCTAAACTACCACTATGCAAAAAAACATGTCAATCCCGTGAAAAACAAATCTATCTGACGAGAATCATATATTTTTCCGGGATAAAAAGTAGCCTATGTGCTATTCCAGACTATAATCTATCTCTGTGCCAAATTTCATCCAGATCCGTTCAGCTGTTCTGGCGTGAATTAGTAACAAACATACATACATCCATACAAACTTTCGCGTTTATAATATTAGTGGGATATTATT
This sequence comes from Nemapogon koenigi, assembly GCA_963924495.1. NCBI lineage: Eukaryota > Metazoa > Arthropoda > Insecta > Lepidoptera > Tineidae > Nemapogon > Nemapogon koenigi. The sequence continues at coordinate 6,626,604 of OZ004647.1, read as the reverse complement.
CTAAACTCTATATAGGTCAAATAATATCGTGTTGACCATCAAAAATTGACGCTAAACTCAGATACGTAGGTTACGCAAAAAGGGCGTCCGTTCTTCTTCAGAAAATAATAGATAGACAGTAAATTTCTAGCCTAACCTAAAATAGTAGCGAAATTGAAATTGAATAGAGTTTAAATAAATAAAACAATAAGATAAAAAGGATGAAAGATTGACTAAATAGGTTTATATGGCTAAAGTGAAAGGAATCCATGGAAATATTAAAAGTACACACAATCGCCGAGCATGTATAAAAGGTATGATGAATATAAAAGAAGTGAAAGAGGTATGTCAGGATCGTAGCAAGTGGCATTCGACTGTCTCTGCCTACCCCTCTTGGTATAAAAGGCGTGATGATAGATAGATAGATAGATAAAATAAGTTGTCTCATATGCAATTAATATATGTTAATATGGGTCACTGTTGTCGTCATCGCAACGAAATAAAATTTAGGATTTTAGGAGTTAAATTTGAAATTTAATTCAAGAGTAAGCTATCTGTTGTGATTAATATGGGAAATAATTTGTCCAAATCTGAGGACAACTTTGAGGATACTGTATCAAAGTTAATGTTTGATACGCCATTTTGAAGATTATTTTTCCCTCTAATGAAAAAAAAAACAAACAAATTAAATGTTACTCCATCTGTTGGAGATTAGTTGAACTAATCATCTAGTTCAGAATTAATTCCATATTTATAACATTACACATATCTAACTAAATCAGCAGAACCTATAAATGATTTAATAAAAAAATAAAAACATAGGCACCTAATATTATATAATATAAATAAAATATTCAGCTAGTAATCAAAACGTTTCAAAGCAAAGAAAGCTAAATAAAAATCTTAGAATAAATAATGAAACGCGAACGATGTTTTCCTAGTTATTAAGGAAGTCCGTTATTTTTCTTCGTCAAATTTATTATTTGTTTTATTTGCTCCGCGGTTGTAAAACTGAGGAACTGTTTACGACCTCTGTTGCTTTAATTGTTCTCATATGCCGCCTTTATGGTACGAACATCCGTGCATTCATACATGGAATACAGCCTTAAAAGTTGTACTACAAAGTTGTGGCAATGATGACTGACAAACTGTTTTTATGTCTTTTAAAAAGCAATGTTGTAAGGTAATGTGTTTTGTCAAAACTACTGTGATGAATTCACAAAAACGTTTATAACATGTGACGTAATGATTGGCACATAAAGTGAGTAGCAATAGCGTCGGTGGCCGAGTGGTTAAGACATCTGGTATTAACTAGGCAGAACACGGCTTCGATCCCGGATCCCGGCCATGTACCAATGGGGTTTTTTAATAAAAAAAACTTATGTACATAATCCGACAAACCATACTTAGAGGCTTTTCCATCTCAATATACCTCAACAGAACTGGCTACTTTTTAGGCATAGACTCACAAATACCATCATCTAAACGAGGGAGACTTGGTCTTGCTCTGGGTATCCTTAAACCATAACACGGTTTCAAGAGCTGTAAGGCAATCCGTGAAGAAAGAAGGTATAGCAATAGCCTTCAAAGGTCGATAAAATCAAGAAAATTTGTGTTTAGCCTTTTTAGCTAAAGTGCAATGAGAATTGAACGCGGGACTTATGTATCAGTCCGATGCTTTAAGTACTATCGACGCATTGTAATATGATAACCTCGTAAAAATTATTCAAAAAGCTTATCTTTCAGATGATAAATATTTAGAAAATATTGATTGATAAAAATAATATTGTACAGAAAGAAAATTATATAGAAACTTGGTAAAATACACTTGTCAAAGTGCTTGGAAAGCCATCTAAGTCAACGCGTTTCTTTTAATTTACTCGTTTATTTATATATATTTCTTTCTAAACAGATTTCCTTACAGCTCCCGAAACCGTGTTACGGTTCCAGTGTACCCAGAAGAAAACCAAGTCTTCCTCGTTTAGCCGATGGTATTTGTGAGGCTATACCTAACGAGTGGCCAGTTCTGTTCAGGTATGTCTAGTACTATGTTAATTATAATTGTCATTGCAAGAAAATTTGTGATTTTTGTTATTGCACAATAAGTTTGTTCAGCGTTCGTATCATTGACTTTGTTGACAGCTATCACAGGTATCATTGACTTTGTTGACAGCTATCACAGGTATCAAGCTATATTTTAAGTACTAAAGAGAGTAATTTAGTCTAGAATATAATATAAACTAATTTCAGAAGCGACTCTACATTTTTTTATGTAGTTAGTAGTACTCTCAATTAAAGCCTGTATTAATGTGTAAGGTTAGTTAAACATACCTCCTCCTTTTTTCAAAATCGATTAAAATATAGAGAAAATAGTATTTTTAAGTTCTCTCCGTCCGACGATATTTCAAAAGCAATCAGAGTATGTGAATCGCTAGACGGTTTCAAGGGTGATAATGTATTGTTTCAATCGGATTTCATTGTTTCAGTAGTAACGAGCGCTGTAGTCCGACTTTGTTCTCGAAGCCATTCGTGGATATTTACGACGGCCTGTCACACTCCTGGTACTGTGGCTAACATTGTATTTGCTTTGTAAATAGGTTTTATTTTTAAACACCTTTTCTGAAAAAGGTTTCCGATCTGATTTTAATTTGCTTTTAAGTCTTCTTATGAGAATCGCTAACAGTATATTCTGGAGGACACGGGTTCAATCCTCATTCTAGCTAAAAAGCTTAAGCTCAAATTTTGATATTTATTTCTGTTATGAATCAATTTATAAATCCCAGTTTATTTTCAATTATTTGCGTGGGCGTTGTTACTAAAATAACAAAAAGGTTACCGGTATGAATGATCCCTTTATCCAGGATTTATTTCCAATAAGCAAAATACGCTCGGTTGCAGCGACATATTTTTATACTCAGACAATAAAAATATTTTGGAAAAGCGCTTTTGTAGTTCTTAGAGTAACCTAAAATTATAGAAGATAGTGTGTGAGTTTGTTTGTGTGTTTGTAAAGGTAGGTAGGGTATCGTAGTTAAATTTATGGTTTACTATGATATTATTTTCAAGACCATGACAAGCTGATCGAATTATTTTATTCTTACATATAAATATATAAGACCGTCGTGTCGCTGACTGACTGACAATCAACGCATAGCCAAAACCACTAAGTATGGAAAATAGTATTCCCTGCATGTATCAACTTGAAACATGAGAATACTTTTAAAACAAACAATGAAACACTTGTTTTAGGATTTATCAAAATAACCCTTAAAGAGGGTTTTTGAACTTGTGACTCACGGGGCAACTACGGGGGTAAAAAATTAAAGATAGGAAAACTTTTTGCGTATTTCCATAAAGTAACTATTCCTAATAAAATGCGTACGAAGTCGCGGGAAATCGCTATAGTCTTCCTATATGAAGCGTTTATTGAAATTTATGTGCTAATAAAATATTGGAATATTGAAACTTTTCGAATAAAAAATTCATTCTGAGGTAGTTTCATAAAAACCCTGGCAGGTCTATAAAAGTACGAACGGAAGCTTGGAACGGTGGAGCGAAAAACGAGCTCTAGAGTATAATACACTATTTCCATTTCCCCCAGTCTTCAATTATAGCGTTTATAAATTAGTTTTTAAGTGCCGACGAGTAGGCGAAATTTTGTATTTTCAAATTTACTACTGCAATTTCCTACATACGTTTTATATTTATTTTAGAACTAGCGATAAGACCAGACTTCGCACGGCTTTATTAAACAATAAAAATACATCTAATTTTTTTACCTTTAAACTCAGATTAAACCCAGAACGAATTTATTCTGAAAATTTCGTAGATGAAATTAAACTTATACCTTACATATATATGGGTATACAATATATTCTGTAGTATAAATTGCAAATTTACATAGGTTTTTTTTATAAATAATGGAATCTAGCTTGAATCTCGCTTTTGGCAGAGAGTAAAGGCAAAGTTAGGCCACGAACGTTATGCACCACGTGTAGAAAGATTTAGTTAAAGTACAGTAGCAATGTGTTATAAATTGTGGTAATGTTGAATTTACTCGTGGCTCTTATGAGATTTGTGCATTGAATTTCATTATAACGGAGTTGATATTATTATATTACGGAAGACCCGAGGTCAATCCTCTCTCGAGTTAGAAGAGCTAAGTACCAATTTTCTATAACAATAAGTGCTAAATAGGTTTTTTGTGCTTCGGAGGGCACCACTTCTGTAAACCTAACCAAACCAGGAAGTGAAGTACAGTACCTACGTACAATATTTTGCTAGGATTCGAATCCGGACCGTTTGTTTCTTGAGGAGGATCACTCAGCCACTCAACAATCTAACTATTCTGATTTGTTACAACGGAATAGAATTTGTAAAAGTTTGCCGAAGTATTTTTTTCACGACACACGAGTTTAGCATTATGCAATATTCATGTTCAAACTAATGGGAGATACCACTTATGTGAGCGTACGGTATACTTTTTGCGAAAGAGTAAGGTTGAATTTTTTACCGACAACCACCGATATGCATGAAGTTTTAACCCGTTTTGCAATTCAATCTTATCCTTGAGTCTGCAGATTATGTAGAGTCCTAGAGATAGTTTTGAACATCGTTTGAGATGATTTCATTATATGTATTTTAATACTTTTAAAGGAAGTTTTTTGTTCGATTTCCGTTTTTGAACAAAGACATTCAATATTTGAATATGAATTATGACTCAAAAAACTTTCAAGATTTAAAGACCTATAAATAAACGACCGTGGACCTGTGGATATATGCACTTTAGGGACTACATGAACAAGTATCTAATGCCTAGAATACCTTTTGTTGTTTCACACTGTTGATGGCGATATCTTTTGCAAAACACATAATTATATTATGTTTCTAGATAATAAATAGCCTACAATATAGTTGTCATTCCTTTTGTATAATGTATTATGTATAATGGCTGGATCTCTACTATATTATGCATGTTATACACATATAAACCTTCCTCTTGAATCACTCTATCTATTAAAAAATCTTGCGTAGTTTTAAAGATCTAAGCATACATAAGGACAGACAGACGGGAAGCGACTTTGTTTTATATGTAGTGATAGAACAAGCTGTGTCATCTAGTCTCATATGCATACATCTTCTACAGCAATATATCTAATCAAGCGCATAAAGTTCAACGTACATTCCCTTACAAAAAATTGCCGTCACCGTAATTTGTGCTCGATATTTAGCGAGGCGAACTCCGCAGTAACAAGTGACACGAGAGCATTTTCTTATCCGGCGGCTATGAACGCTTGCAAGCGACCGACGCAAATGACGCGGAAAAGATGAGGGGTGTCTCCATACCGCGCGATTGTGTGAATTACGAGATATCGAGACATGGGCAGCCCATTAACGTGTCACTGAGTCTAAAATATCACTAACTTGGTCAATGATAGCTGGTTTGTTTGAAATTCGGGGAATATTTCTTGAATTTTAACTCCCTTTATACATGGTAACAATGTCCATATTTAGCAAGTTATTTAGTGCGTCGGTGGACGAGTGGTTAATATGTCTGGAATTAACTAGGCAGACCACAAGTACGATCCCGGATCCCGGCCATATATCAATGGGGTTTTTATATTTAAAAACTTATAGACCTACATAATCTGACATATCACACTTAAAAACGTTTCCATCTAAATATACCTCAACAGCACTTTTTTTCAAAAATGGCGTCCATTTTATCCTTAACAGGGCGACCAGAGCGAGGTGCATCATTGACATCAAAATTCCCGGATTGAAAACGCCTAGATCAGCTTTGTGCTACTCTTACTGACATTGCATTAGGTCCATAAACGTCACAATTTTTTTTCGCAAATTTTAAAATGTATGGAATTTCTTCATTAGATTCACTAATTTTGACAGAAAGAAAAACAAACAAAAAATAGCTCGAAACAACATTTTATTAATTTGTTTGTTTTTTTGAAATGTAACCTTTTAATGTCATCAAAACCAGCCAGATACAAATAGTACAGTCAAAGAAATTTTATTACAAGTTTATACATAATATATGCGATAAGACTTTTTCCCCGACCTATTATTAAAGAAAATATACGAAATTTACCGCCTCATATGGCATATGTGAATTCTTTTAAACTTTTAAGTTCTTGAGGATTCATACAATTGACTACGTGACTGAATTCTATTACTAAAATATGTTATCATCCTAATCTCTAACTAGCGACGCCCCTGTTACGCAAGGGAACAATACGCATATATTCCTACTTATCTATTAAAGATAGATATATGCTACCGCGGACTTTTTTGATCAATTCTATTTGCTACATACTTTTGTTATAGCCCTGATGGATTAAACAGTAGGTATACGCTACAAAAGCGCTCTTCCCCCAACTTAATGTCTTCCTTGTGAATATGTGAATCAATTTATCTAATAGTGAAAACGGCAACAAGGTCCGTTTAGTAGTTGATAAACATATTGTTAGAGATCTTAAAAGTAGCGATATCTAACAAAATATACTTAGTTTGCATCCGTCGTCGCTCGTCCACATTTTATCCACCCTTATCCGCCCTCGTTTCCATTACGTGGCATTAATGTCCACTATAACACTCATTGTGCCTTTACAATAGGTTGACCATGATTTTTTTGGAAATTCATACAATATTATTTTAATATCAGACCTTTGTTAGCGTTGGACCAGGGATACTAAGCAACAATTATCGTTAACCAATTGTTCGTGCTTCGGAGGCACGTATAGCCGGTGTCAGCACTTCTTTTAAAAATAACAGATACTTATGGTGTGACTAAAATGAAGAAAAGAAGTTTACGCAGGTTTGGATACGTTGAAAGAATGAAGGATGGAAGATTGTCTAAAAAGGTTTACTTATATGGTGTATTAAAGTATTTTTTATCGATGGAAATATTGAATGTACTCACAATGGCCGAGCATGTATGAAAGGTATGATGAATATAAAAGAAGCGTAAGAGGTATGTCAAGATCGTAACATGGCATTCGATTGTCTCTGCCTACCCCTCTTAGGAGAAAAGGCAGGATGATAGATGATACGGTTGTTAAAGAAGTGACACAATGACAGCCTTGTCTAATAAATCGTGTCACTTCAAAATAGTCACAAAAAAAAAAATTCACTTGCACATATTTTATTTTTAGAGCATCAACTATGTTCTTGGTATTGAGTTACTAACTAGCAAAAACAAGCATTATAACTATCTCAAGACTATCTTTTTCTGCACTTATAGGACGCTTGTAATTGACTATAAGCCTGGATTAGGGCGCACATTATAAGATCATTTGCTCTTGTATCAATCTTGTAGTTGTCTGAAGAAATGCTACTTTAGTCTTATAACCCTCTTGTTGGAGCATTATAAAATTAATATTGCTCTTGTAACTATCTGACACCAGCCATTTATAGCTCGCTTTTACTTATAACTGGCTTGTAACGCACTTCGTGCACTATAATGTTTACAGTTTGTCAACAGCAGTTTAATTTTATTTTTATGTTCGCGCTAACTGTGATATATTAAAACATAAGTACAAATTTATAATAGCATTTCTAGATAAACTATAACGCGCTTAGTTTTTATGTTTTTCACTGAAGATATATCTTGGGAAGTTAGTTTTATTGTAATATTGTACCATGATTTAAGTTAATTTTTAACGCCCTTCTGTAAAATTAGCGTTACGGGTTATTATTAAAAAATATCATTTTGACCCATATGCGAGATCTCTGCCATTTTTTACAGCAATTCTTATAAAGATCTTGGTGATGTTGTTATAAGTACAATATTGCTTATAACAGAAAGTATGAAAACGAATTTAACGACATGTTTAATAAAATTAGGGTTCTTTATTGAAAATTTAAACTCATGGTACTTACTAGAATTTACTCTTGTTTTAGGCGTCTGCTTACGAAATTAGAAATGGTTGTATTTCTCGACATCTAAGACACATTTTTAACCAAAAAATACTTGCATTTACTAAAGAGTTGTAAATGGCTATGGGAAATAACACATTTTGTATTGAGTGAATGTTGCCACGGGTGTTGTTTTCAAGGTTTCCAGTAATAATAAAAATAAGCCTGTGCACTTGATATGCTCTGAAGACAATATAATATATATATTATATCAAAACTTTTTCTGGTGCCAAAACTGCATCATATACACAATTAATAACCATTATTAACTGTTACAATAAAACCCATGGAATAATATTTGGTAAGTATATAATATGTTGATCAGTCGGTAAATATGGAGATAGTATCGGGTGTGGAAAAATGAAGCCTAAGCCTTAACACAACAAAGACCAAATTTCTTTAAATCTAAACTTTGGTGATACTGAATCATACAAAAAGAGGGTAAATGTGAGTTCCTTAAAATAACGATTTTATTTTTAATAAAAGTAAAGTCAATTTTTTATCTTTTATTTCCTGCACTAACCATTCACAATGTATGTAATAAAGGTATATAGAATACCTCGGTTTCATATGAAATACTAACTAGTTTACATTTGATAGTTGTAACTTTATATACAACCTCCCACTTTCTAAGATTATCATAATCACATTTATAAATATTTAAAAATGATGATTTTAATGGTTCATCAAAAACATTCTGGATATTTTCGATACGATATCCATTTATTTTTATTTCCTGCCTGTTGTCATTTTTTAAACTCACCGATTTTAACTCTTCTACATGATTTTCATGAAGGAACCATTTGTCTTGGTCTTTCAATGATAGAATAAATGTTTCCAGGTGTAGTTCCAATGAACCGTTTCGCTTGTTTTTATTTACAAATGGGTATTGCACGTTATCATTCATAAAGTTTTTTAAGGATTTAGTCAATCCGTTGTGCCAATATTCTCCTGGAGACGAAACAGTAATATTCAGTGCCTCTTTATTAGTTTTTAACAGGGTACGTGCATCTTTGGGTAGAACGTGTTTTATTCTTTTATTCAAAATAGTAGACAATTCATTTAATGCTGCATGTGATATATTGAATTTAATAGACCAACTTTTAATATCATTACGTAATTCAAAATTTTTATCGTAATCTGTGCTTTCATCATTTTCAGTTTCATATTCAATGAAATCGTTTATATAACCACAATATGCTTCTGCATGATCACTGTCACTGTCATTGGTGTTAAATTATTATCCAGCACGGAACCCTTATTTTCTATTTTTTGTACACTTGAACTTTTCCCTGACAATATGGAACCGGACTGTTTGAATTCTTGATATCTGTTATTAACCTTTCTTCTGTAGCCACCACTTCTTTTAAACTGTATTAACAATAATTCCGATCGTAAATGGAAATCACGGTACGTACACCGAAAATGACAATATATTTATCGATACTTATAGCAACATTGTTCTAGACAGTTAAAAGTAATTTCCATCTTGTAATGATCTTGTCTAGTGCTGCTTGTCTTGTAAGAGTCTTGAATAAGATTATACATACTGGGGTTTTATAATATTCTAGTGCATGCTTCTATAAGACTTTCAGTTTTCTAATAGCAATAGATAAGTGTGTTACAAATTCAAATACTCTTGTGAAATGCTAATATAGGATCAGTGGTTTTCCTCAGACTATTTAGTCTTGTACTTGCACTTATAGAACACATAAATTATAACTGTCATATAAATTAGTCTTATAACAATTTACAAGACTAAATTACAATACTAAACATTTTTGTAGTCTAATTGGGCCTGTAACTTACTATTATAAGTATAACGGCATTTTCAATTCTTCTATAGGAGTTTCATAAGTCTTAAATACTTTTAAAATTAAAATAATATAAGCGATAAGAATTGGACGAGTCTGTGGTCGATTTCGGTGGACCGTATGGCGGCGCGCCGGCCATTCACGGCCATTGGACGAATGAGTGGGCACCTTTAGATGTTATGAGCAAATGATGTACACCCTAGTTGCCAGTAGATGCGGTGTCTCCGATCCTCCCGTACACCCTTGCTTACTCCGGAGCTGACACGTCATTTTTGTCTTATCTAGTTACGCGTGTTAGCGTAAGTTATGAATGCTTCCCGCTGAACTTCACCCGAGAGACGCGCGAGATGCGATGAAAAATGGATTTCCACAAAAATAATGACAAACTGTGAGCTCTTAAATAGATTTCAACGTTTTTACAAGAGTTTTCTTTTTGGAATATGTAGTCATTTCTTGGTAGTCGACACATTATACGGGTTTTATCACGTTTGTGGGTTCTATCAGCGCTCGTGAGACATTTCTTATATTTCGGAATTTAGAGATAGAATTTAATTTATATGTACCATCACGACCTTTATATTTTGTGTTGTGACCAAAGATACAACATAAAGAATGTCTAAACTTATAAAGTTACCAATACTAATCAAAACAGATGGAATTATTAGATACATTCCCGTTATTATTTATCAGAAATTAAGTAAATTAACAATCCTTCAGTTAATATCAAATATGTCGCGATCCTATTTGCACGTAACAGTCTTAGATATGTTCATCTGGAATAGTAAAATAATTTTTCAAATTCGTCCAGTAGTTTACTTCTACAAATGTAAAACATAAAGCGTATTGACCGCATCCGGAACGATGTCATTAGAGCAGAATGCGGAGTGAAAGATGATGTTGTGACTAAAATGAAAAAAAGTCGTTTACGCTGGTTTGGACACGTAGAAAGAATGAGGGATGAATTGACTAAAAAGGTTTATATGGCTGAAGTTTTTTTTTTATAGAGAAGACGACATGTGACCTTGCCACCGCCTTATTATTAAGCATAGGTGGCTGGTCCATGAATGCGCGCGACTGGCAGATCGTAATACTGTCCGCCAGTCGCGCCCACTATAGAGCCCGTAGAGATGCTTTTTCACGCTTCGCTTGAAGGACCCAGTTCATTCCACTTTTTGGCAGTACGACACAGGAACGAGTCACTGAACTTTTTCGTTCGTATGCAGAACGTGTCGACGGTGTGAGGATGAAAACTGTGAAAGGAAATGCTGGCAGATGACGACCTAGGTGTAAATTTATTGAAAATATAAAGATTGTATTGATCCATGGAAATATTAAAAGTACACAAAATCGCCGAGCATGTATGAAAGGTATGATGTATATTAAAGAAGCGAAAGAGGTATGTCAGGTTCGTATCAAATTACATTCGATTGTCTCTGCTAAACCCTGTTGAGATAAAATGCGTTATGATAGGTATTAGATAGATAGATGGAAACAAACTAATTTCATTACGAATAAAAATAAACACATCTTCACGGCTTTTATGCCTTGCGGATTTGTCAACCTAAAAATAGCACTATTTTTCGAGAACACTAGTATACCTTTAGATACAAAAATAAACTCATGATTTTTGCGCACTGTAAAAAATAAAATTTCATAAACCAAAGTATTTTTTTAATACTAATATGTGGTCTTTTCAATCATCGTCGATCATCAAGAACCTATAATTATTGTTGTGGTATAAATATTGAATTATCTAAAATGGCAAAACAATAGGTGCATCCGTGGCCGAGTGGTTAAGACGTCTGGTATTAACTAGGCAGACCCCGGGTTCAATCCCGGATCCCGGCCATGTACCAACGGGTACCATTAATTAAGAACTTTTGTACATAATCCGATAAACCACACTTAGGGGCTCTTACATCTAAATATACCTCAACTGGCCACTCGTTAAGGTATAGCCTTACAAATACCATCGGCTAAACGAGAAACGAGGGAGACTTGGTCTTCTGGTGGGTACCCTGGGACCGTAACACGGTTTCGGGAGCTGTTAAGGCAACTTGTGAAAAAAAAAATATGATAACAATATATAAACCTTTTAAAAAAAAGTGCACCGATTTCAAAAATTTGCACTGAAAAGTAAGAAATAATAAAAATTTCGTCGTAGAATTTGAAGACGGTTGGTGCCAAATTAGGATACAAAATTAAGTAAACATCTAAGAACATAAATATCTGTTCAATATTATATATTATGTTTGTTATGATGATCGTAGGTTCCTAATAAATTATCTAGATTAGTGAATTTGGGTACCTACTAAGTTATTTATAATTTGGCACCAACCGTCTTCAAATTCTACGACGAAATTTTTATTATTTCTTACTTTTCAGTGCAAATTTTTGAAGTCGGTGCACTTTTTTTTAAAAGGTTTATTTTACCCTTTTAAGTGATTTTGCTGCCTTGGAGACAAATAATAACGCAACTAAAAAAATATTGATGCAAAATTAAAAAAAAAATACCCCTGTGGATGTGATTTGAACCATGTAATGTGCTTGTGCATCCTATGCACCCCATTACATTTAACCGCTAGACCATCGTCACGAAAATTGACAACTTCGTGTCAATAGCAACCGTTGCTAAGGCTTTTTCTGATACATAATTTCAGCCGTAAACAGAAATTAATTACTGAATTTATGAAAAACTACTAAACCGATTTTCGTCATATGTCTGTGAGATAATGTCGAGAAATTATTATGTCTTGAAAAAAATAAGTTGTCAAAAACGGTACATATTTTATCGAGATATCAAGAAAAATGTACTTATAAAGTCAGTTTTTTCAAAATTTCTGAAAAACAAATGAACCAATTTTTATGAGATAAAAATGGGACCAATCCGGAAGAATTATCTGTCGATTAAAAAAGAAACCATCAAAATCGGTTCACAATTGGCGGAGTTATCGATGTACATACATACATAAAAAAAAAATAAAAAAAAATAAACCTTTTAAAAAAAAAGTGCACCGACTTCAAAAATTTGCACTGAAAAGTAAGAAATAATAAATATTTCGTCGTAGAATTTGAAGACGGTTGGTGCCAAATTAGGATACAAAACTAAGTAAATATCTAAGAAGATAAAGATCTGTTCAATATTATCTATGTTTGTATGTACTGATGATCGTAGGTTCCTAATGAATTGTCTAGATTAGTGAATTTGGGAACTAAGTTGTTTCTAATTTGGCACCAACCGTCTTCAAATTCTACGACGAAATTTTTATTATTTCTTACTTTTCAGTGCAAATTTTTGAAGTCGGTGCACTTTTTTTTTAAAAGGTTTATTTTACCCTTTTAAGTGATTTTGTTGCCTGAGAGACAAATAATAATAACGCAACTAAAAAAATATTGATGGAAAATTAAAAAAAAATACCCCTGTGGATGTGATTTGAACCATGTAATGTGCTTGTGCATCCTATGCACCCCATTACATTTAACCGCTAGACCATCGTCACGAAAATTGACAACTTCGTGTCAATAGCAACCGTTACTAAGGCTTCTTCTGATACATAATTTCAGCCGTAAACAGAAATTAATTACTGAATTTCTGAAAAACTACTGAACCGATTTTTATCATATGTCTGTGAGATAATGTCGAGAAATTGTTATGTCTTGAAAAAAATAAGTTGTCAAAAACGGTACATATTTTATCGAGATATCAAGAAAAATGTACTTATAAAGTCAGTTTTTTCAAAATTTCTGAAAAATTAATGAACCAATTTTTATGACATAAAAATGGGACCAATCCGGAAGAATTATCTGTCGATTAAAAGAGAAACCATCAACATCGGTTTACAATTGGCGGAGTTATCGATGTACATACATACATAAAAATACGGTCCGAATTGAGAACCTTCTCCTTCTTTTTTTGGAAGTCGGTTAAAAATAAAAACTGACAAACTAAGAGGCCTTAATTCGATATCAAAAATCACCAGCAACTCGTTAGGTGCTAGCCTCAAGCTAAATTAAAAATGCTTGACTTCCCTTGGATACCTGGGATCTGTGGTAAAAATGTATCCGAAAGAAATAACCATTTATTTGGCAAACATCTATAAATCGTAAGCTCCATTACATTTAAATTAAGACGGCTAAGATCGGTTCGTCCATTTGAATAATAATATACACAAACCAGCTTTCATCTAAATTGAAAACACGATATAAATCTAACATTTTCCTAATAACATGCACCAGATTTCTCCGCGGGCCGTTTTATTTTAGCTCCACAAAGCCTTCGCCCCACTAAATCCAGCGATATCTCGGGGAATGCGACAGAGTGCCAGTGGCGTTCGTTCCGCGGGACGCACTTTAAATTTTCCGACTGCTAAAGGACGGATATCAGAGTCGGGAAATTTAAAGTGCCGACGCGAGAGCTTCCGTGGAAACAAAAGCACACGCGAATACTGTCGAATGGAAAACGTTCTGTGCACTGCGGACTACGAATTATTTCTGATAGAGTTTGAAGAAAAAATTGTATTGAATCTGCTTTGAATGGGAAATTTTTAAATTGAAGTTATATTTCGATTGTACGAGGGAGTTATCATGTTTTTATAGCGCTGTCACTGTTTTTAACTTGTCTTTGTTGCAACAAAGTAGGTACTTTACTTTGTTACTTGATATTTTTTAAGTAGAATATGTGATATAAAACGTATTGACTGCACCAGGAACGATGTCATTAGAGAAGAATGCGGAGTGAAAGATGATGTTGTGACTAAAATGAAGAAAAGTAGTTTACGCTGGTTTGGACACGTTGAAAGAATGAAAGATTGACTAAAAATATTTATGTAAGTGTATGGAAATGCTGGCAGAGGACGACTTTTATTGAACTTTAAAAATATATTAATCGATATTAAAATTACACATAATCGCCCAGCATGTATGAAAGGTATGATGAATGTAGAAGAAGCGAAAAAGGTATGTCAATATCGTAGCAAATTTCATTCGATTGTCTCTGCCTACCCCTCTTGGAATAAGAGGCGTGATGATAGATATCTATATCTAATATATAGAATATTACTGTTTTTAGAGCATTTTGTGATTGCGCAAATTTATTCTCCTAAGTAATGAGTAATATTTTAATTTTAAATGTTTTTACGTAACGGTTCTATGTTGATCAAGTTGAAGTTATTGATGCATTTAATGGGACTAGAACTGTCAAATATCTTTTCAGAAGAAGTTTTAGGTACATATATTTGAGATACATACCTATAATTATGCTTCTGTTTTCTGGTAGATTTTTTATCTTATATATAAAATTCTCGTGTCACGGTGTACGTAATTGAACTCCTATGAAACGGCTCGACCGAATTTCGTGAATTTTAGTGTGCATATCCGTTAGGGTTGAAAATCGGACAACATCTATTTTTCATCCCCCTAAATGTTAAGGGTGGTCCACCCCTAATTTTTTTTTATTTTTTTATAGGTAGGGTAGGGGTAGGGGTAGGGGTAGGGGTAGGGGTAGTCTGCCGGGTCCGCTAGTTATCTATAGATATTTGGATTAAAAATGAAAATATACATTATTAAAAAATTTATAGCTGACGGTAGCTACTACGAATACAAATCTAATCAGCGGCCCTATTCTCTATCTATGGTTTTTAAAACCTATCAACACTTAAATATCTACATTGAAACCACCTCGAAACCCGTAGACAGAAAAACCAAATCCTAAACTTTCTTGTCAAACAGAAAACTATAGTGAAAACGGCATAGACACATTGAGGCAGCTGAATCTACAATATTTTTTTTCTTAAAATGTTCAAAACATAACCAGCGCAAGAATGTAAAGGTTGTTATTATAAAGTTATTATATTTTTTACTCTCTGCACAATGTCTGTTCTCACAGACGGTGGCCGCGAGTTGAAACAAAAAGCTAATTAACAATTTCTCGCTGAGAAGTACGGACGTTGTATTGTTTGCTTTCTTTTACCGCAATTACGATTTTCCAGACATCGAAATTCAAGGACAAAGAAATTACAAGAATATTAATTATACCAATAATCACAAAGAGGGAAACAATAAATAATTTTTAACATTTACTGAAAACGTGTACCAATATTATAAAAGCTGTTTGTCCTTCAACTTATTCTTAAGTAGGCCACACATTGGTCCGGTATCGCACCGAACATTTCCCATTCCGGCCGCCAGACGATCTAGGAGGACCATTTGGTACAAGAATTGGACCAGTCTGTGGTCAGTTTCGGTGGACCGTACGGCGGCGCGCCGGTGATTGGACGAATGGACACCTTTAGTGAAAGTAATTTCATAAACCATTTTTATTGAAATTCGAAATTGAGACTGTGATGAAGTTTACATTTTTATTATAATATGCTGAAGTTCTGGACAATGTAAAGATTTAAAAAATATTAATCTCTAACTCTTATTTTTGTAATCTTTAATCCTATAGATCTAATATATAGGTACTTTTACTTTTAGTATAAACGGGGTGGGGAAGGAGCACATATTACAATACAAGGATAGTAAGTTTTAAATCACTAAAACAACTTCGCCCGTTACATCATTCATGAAGCAAGTGTATTATACCTTAAAGAATTAAATTAATAGGTAGCGTTAAGCAAAAGCGCAGAGGAAGTTTCTTGAATCCGTGGAATTAAATCGAACGTTGTTAGCGATAATGTAGCTATTCATCAGTGACTATTTTAAATCCACAGTAGAACAGAACATCCGTTGGCAATTCTTTTAACCGGGGTAAAGCAATAAGTAACGCTTAGTTCCTACTACGTGAGTGTGACGTTGCATGGAACTCAAATTTATTACACCCACATAGAAGTAGCAGTTTGCTAAGATTAACTTACGTGCTTCTATGTATTTTGAAATATTTTAAATTCATTGTTTTCTTGGGAAATTGTTTTTGACAGTATGTTAATTGAATTGTAACTTTACATGAGAAAATTTAATAGAAGTAAATCGTTTGAGAGAACTATTGTGTATTAGCTTTTACCTGCGGCTCTATCAAGATTGCTGAAGTTTTGAAAATACAATAATTATTACCATGCCAACTCCCGTTGAACGTGCTGAAATATTATATTCTGTAGGATCTGACTATCACTCAGATATAGAGATATCGATATAGAACTAAAGCCAGGAAGGGTTTGGGCCTAAATTCTGAAATAGTTATAGCTGGAAAGAGGACTAAGTGTATGACCCAAATCGTTCATTGAAATTTTTTACAGCGTTTTTTATTTTATTACATTTATTATTATACATAGATGTCTGTTAAAGAAGTGACATATCTAGGTCCATTAAGTGCAGCACAATGGATTTTCAACCTAATCTATTCAATATGGATAACTGGCAAAAAGTAGTCGTTCGTTTTGTTTGTTGTAAAAATCGTGTCTGGGACTAAACATATAGGAATTTTGATGAATGCGTTTTATGAAGGATAACACTTTGAGTAACACCACTACATATTTCTTTTTTGTCAAATCGGTCATAGGAGAAAATCAGGCCGGGGTTCAAAATCGTAAAACTGTAGTCTGGGGCCTAAACATCTGGGAATTGTGAAACCAACATGGACCGATAAAGCACATAAACCCAATCAACGTAAAACTATTATATTTACTAAACTATTTAAAAAGATAACACCCAAGGACTTGTGGCAATGGTTTATAAAAGGCTTTACCCGTAGATATTATTGAAATGCGAAATAATGACATCCCTCGTTTTAGTTACAAAATAAGTGAGGTTTTTGTCATTAAATCGGTCCAGTAGCATTCGAGTTTAACTATGTACTTCTTACAAACAAACAAAAATGTGATTTTCTCTTTATACTATTAGTATATATTATAATACATACCAATAATCTTTCATCTAAGAAAATTCTACTTCTGACTTGTAAAATATCCGTTAGAAGCATTTTTCTAGAAACTGCCTGCGCTAATAACAGAACACAAACATAAAATAAAAGCAAAGTTGTTAAGCGAACTGTAAAGTGTTTCTTTGCACGTCTTGGGGCATGGCGAAAACTTCAAATACCGTTTCTGATAGATATTTTATTGTCGAAATGTATGGCAAATCTATAATTATAATAAAGATAAAAAGTTTGTTTGTTTGTTTGAACGCGCTAATCTCTGGAACTACCAGTCGGATATGAATTGATTTTTGTATTTGATAGCAAAGGAGCGGAGCAGTACCTAACCATTAACGCAGGTGCAACCGCAATGCGTTGGTCGTTGATAAATAAATTTCATACTACTTATAAAGGTCCAAACTAAAAAAGTAAAGTATTTAATAAAGTAAACTTTAAGATTTTTGATTTTGTCTGGAATCATATAATTTCTGATCTCATTAGGATAAACAAATATATATATATATATTTCAGCCAAGCTTAGATATATTTAACGATGAAATTACATGGATTACGAAATGACAGTAAACTTGCTAAGGTTTTAGAATAATCCTCAACCATAAACGCGTAACGGTCCCTCATTGGCATTATAGCTCATATCAGTTAACTGCCATTGTAAATGACAGAACAAAATCTCATTCCCTTAAATTTCTAACATTTTAGGATATCATTAATGAATGATTGCTCAATAAAGTATAACAAGAGTATACATCTTTACTCTATATGCCATAAAGTTTAATACGAGCTTTTAATCTAGTACGAGTTCTTATTAGTTTACTTAGAGCACAGGGTGTTTCAATATTGAGGAACTTGTAAATAAACATATTAGTATGTGAGAATGTAATAAGTAGGTACGAACGAGCCTAAATCCTTGCAAAATATGCATCGCTGAATACAGCAATTAAAAAACTCCAGCTTCAACTATTGCATGAATATAAAAAGCGGCCAAGTGAGAGTCGGACTCGCGCACGAAGGGTTCCGTACCATTATCTATAAAAACGGCAAAAAAATCACGTTTTTTGTATGGGAGCCCCCTTAAATATTTATTTAATTCTGTTTTTTAGTATTTGATGTTATAGCGGCAACAGAAATACATCATCTGTCAAAATTTCAACTGTCTAACTATCACGGTTCATGAGATTCAGCCTGGTCACAGACGGACAGACGAACAGACGGATAGCGGAGTCTTAGTAATAAGGTTTCCGTTACCATACGGAACCCTAAAATTACTAGCTTTCCGCCCTGCCAAATTTATGAATCGTATTACATATTACTTTATCCTGAAGGATTTCCGAGATAAAAAAAACGATCGAGCCTTATGTATGTATATGATGTAGTCGCATATGATGTGTAACATTTGACATCACACCTTGGTAATAAGCAACATTAACATTATATCCTGAAAACCTTAACACTTTATACTCAACACTGTAGGTTAAGCGCACAGCTGAAGCGTTCTCCTTTTCTATTTCCCTTTCTCTTTACTCTCTCGTACCAACCTCTTGGAAAATGGGTTAGTACCTTGGCAAATCAAATAGCGCGCGCTTCCTCGGATTCCTGTTACACACTTCCGTCCCTTTTCACGTAATCACTCCCACATATTGCAGGAAAGTGAGAGGATAGACGTTACACATCAAAAAGCCTATGCCAGAGTAAAAAATCACATTGATTAGTTGCTCTGTTTTGACGTGAATGAAGGACAAACAAATAAATAAACAAACACATATTCGCATAAATCTACCTCTTCCTCATTTAGCTAACAAGTGGCCAGCTCTGTTGATATATTTTTGAGTTTAACCATTATAACAACCACAAAGATAAACTTATGGAATTTATTTAAAAAATAATAATAATATAGGTGCATAATATAGTCTCAGAATATAAGACAAACCAGAATACTAATGTCTAAAAAATATACGCGATTTACAGCACCCACATTCTTGTCGCCACAATTTACCAATTGTGGGATAATTTCTTATTGTCAAGAGATAGAACGTATTATGTTCTATTCACTTTCCGTTATTTTTTAATGAAATGTACATCGATTACTTTGCCAGTTGTAAACCCGATTTTGATGATATCTTTTTTAATCAAAAGATATTTCTTTCGGATTGGTCCCGTTTTTATCTAATAGAAATTGGTTCATTAGTTTACTGTCTTTATAAGAAAATTTTTCATGAAATATGTACCGATTTTGACTACTTATTTTTTTAAGAATATAACAATCTCACAGACATACTCGTAATATGACGGAAATCAGTTCAGTACTTTGTCAGAAATTCATGAATTGAATGAAGATTTAGCAACGGTTTCTATTGACACGAAATAGTCCATTTTCCTATCAACGGTGGCCTAGCGGTTAAGCATATGGGATGCAGCGCATGATGCACACGGTTCAAATCCCATCCACAGCGGTATTTTTTTATTATATTTTTTATTTAATTTGCGTTATTATTTGTCTCACGTACAATTTTTAAAGTCGGAAAAGTCTTACACTTTTTCAAAAAAATTTTATTAATAAAAAGATCGGCCTGTACATTGGGTGATTACATAAACTTTTCTTCTGTCTATAAAAGAACAAACAATTTTAGCTAATGTGTTTTCCTTCGCAGTTACGAGTATATATCGTATAGGTAACGCGAACAGCGTACAGCGTACATCCTACACGATTTATGTTCTGCAGCCCGAATTAAATATTGTGTGATTTACTACCAACATAGATTTGTTAGCCTAGATTTCAATTGTATCTTGACAAAGTATTCTGTGATGAAAAGAAAATTCATCTAAAATAACTAATTGGCTAATAATCAATTAATCTTAGGGTTCTGTCAGAATGAAAATGGAGTCAAGTTGATATGTTGAAGTTCAAGGTTATTCGATGAATCCACATTTTGTTTGTTTGACCCAGAACGTCTGTTACGCTTTCAGGGCTTCCTGATGATTTTGATGAAAGATACGGAGAAAGCTTGAACCTTAGGAAAGGACATGGGTGACTTTTTTAAACCCGCCCCTCTAAAGGAGCCTATTAGGGGATGAAAGTTAGTATGGGCGGAATGCAAACTCTTGATACAACTTTTCTACCCGAGCGAAACTGGGGCGGGTTGCTAGTATATAATAAAAATATCCTTTTCGCTATATATTATTTTTCAAAAAGTTTAATACGCCATTTTGAAGATTATTTTTCCCTCTAATGACTAAAAATAAACAAAAAAACAAAAAATGTTTCTTTCAAGATTAGATTTTTTAAAGACGCCATCTGTTGGAGATCAGTTGAACTAACGGTGCGAAGTATTCGCACGGTTTATCTAGTCTTACTTATGTAGGTACTACGAATTTTTGATACTGATGCAATGCAACGAAATGTCCTATCGCACTGTAGTTATCCATATTTAGCAAGTTGTCCATATTATAATATCTTTGGATAAACAAACGTGCAACATGCAAAGTGAATTCGAGAAAATTACACTGGCATAAAATCCATGATCGACGGTGAAAAGAGGAGTTATCGATGGAAATATTTTTCCGAATTCACGCTCGCAAACATTCGAAGGCGCGGCAATATGCCGAAGTTCACGGTTCGTTTGGTTATGTTCATACTAAACATTTTAAATTCAAACAAGCTTGTGATGATTTCTTTGAGTTTTTATTTTCAGCTAGTAAAATATTTACACGTTATTTTGCAAAATATAGATGGAAAATTGTACATTATTTTACATTTAAGAAAGCTAAGCAACGATTTTATTTAAGTGCTTTTAGTCTAACTCTCGTGCTTCACAGGGCACTTCTTTTGAAAATAATAGATATACTTATTACAATAGTCGAAACACTCACAAATCGGACTGTGTGATGATTACGATGTATTTTAGAATTGTGGCTGCCTATACCCACTGGTTTAAAAGGCGTGATGATAGCTAGAAGGGTTCCTAATTGACATACCACACAAGTGTATTTCATAAAAGTTATTTTACGAGTAAAAGTAATAAAGCGAATAGGCTGTCTGGTTAAAATAAATGTTGTAAACTTTACCACAAATGGAAGGATCTATTTGAGCGCCCGCTTAACTGAATGAGTTGTTAATGGCTTTATATCTAGTTTATATTTTGTTAGTGAACGACCAATAACTCAAACCGGTATCGTTGACTATTGGAATTGCCGTAAATAGTGTAACCATCAAACTTTACTGATTTACAACTTATTAGTCAAGGGTTTGGAAATAATTATATTGATTTGTTGATATTAAACAGAGGTAAGCCATACGGTGGTAAGAAGACTTGGGTTTGGTATAAGAGGCATGAAAATAAGATAATTAATGCAGTAGAAATGCGGTAAGTAATTACGTAGAATGTGTGATGTCGTTACAGAAGAATGGGAAGTGAAAGATTATGTTGTGACTATAAACCTTTTAAAAAAAAGTGCACCGACTTCAAAAATTTGCACTGAAAAGTAAGAAATAATAAAAATTTCGTCGTAGAATTTGAAGACGGTTGGTGCCAAATTAGGATACAAAATTAAGTAAATATCTAAGAAGATAAAGATCTGTTCAATATTATCTATGTTTGTATGTACTGATGATCGTAGGTTCCTAATGAATTGTCTAGATTAGTGAATTTGGGAACTAAGTTGTTTCTAATTTGGCACCAACCGTCTTCAAATTCTACGACGAAATTTTTATTATTTCTTACTTTTCAGTGCAAATTTTTGAAGTCGGTGCACTTTTTTTTAAAAGGTTTATTTTACCCTTTTAAGTGATTTTGCTGCCTTGAGAGACAAATAATAACGCAACTAAAACAATATTGATGAAAAATTAAAAAAAAAAACGCTGTGGATGTGATTTGAACCATGTGCTTGTGCATCCTATGACTCCCCATTACATTTAACCGCTAGACTATCGTCACGAAAATTGACAACTTCGTGTCAATAGCAACCGTTGCTAAGGCTTTTTCTGATACATAATTTTCAGCCGTAAACAGAAATTAATTACTGAATTTCTGAAAAACTACTGAACCGATTTTCGTCATATGTCTATAATGTCGAGAAATTATAATGTCTTAAAAAAAATAAGTTGTCAAAATCGGTACTTATTTTATCGAGATATCAAGAAAAATGTACTTTTAAAGTCAGTTTTTTCAAAATTTCTGAAAAACTAATGAACCAATTTTTATGAGAGAAAAATGGGACCAATCCGGAAGAATTATCTGTCGATTAGAAAAGAAACCATGAAAATCGGTTCACAATTGGCGGAGTTATCGATGTACATACATACATAAAAAAAAAAAAAAAAAAAAAAAAAATACGGTCCGAATTGGGAGTCTTCTCCTTCTTTTTTTGGAAGTCGGTTAAAAATGACGAAAAGTTTTGGTTGGTTTGGACACATTAAAAGAATGAATTAATATTTTGAATTTGAAGGATGAACGATTGACTACAAAAATGTATATGGCAGAAACGGAAGGAAATGCCGGTAGAGGAGGACGACAGAGGTGTACTTTTATTGAACATATAACAAAATATTGATTGAAAGCAATGTTCAAAGTACACACAATCGCCGAGCATGTATGAAGGGATGATAAATAGGCATTCAATTGTCTCTACTTACCCCTCTTGAGATAAAAGGCGTGATGATGGATAGATAGATAGGTAAGCCTAATATCGAATTTCATAAAGTATCTACAAATGAATGAATGTCTGGACCGGTTTTTAATTTTAAAATAAATAACACCCTTGACCCGAGACAAAGGTTTTTAGGGTGACAACGGAAACCCTATTACTAAAGCTCCGCTGTCAGTCCGTCCGTCCGTCCGCCTGTCACAGGGCTGTATCTTTTGAACCGAGGTAGACTCTTGAAAATTTCACAGAGTGTGTATTACAATTACATTATGGCAATAATACATATAAACGTCTAACTAGTATACCTATAATGCATACTTTAAGTAAAACAACAAATCAGTCCGACTCACACTTGGCCGGTTTTTTATATTCAGATGAGGTATAAATAACTACGAAGGATAATTTGAAAGTTAATTACACTATAACCTAAACAGGTTTGGATACACAGTGGTTTATGATATTATAAGGATTCAATTCAGAGGTAAATTGCGGTGACTGTCAAACCCAATGCAGAAGCAGTCTGCAGTGATGTTTAAATTGTGAGTTATATTCATGAGTGAGTTCGGTCGCCGTCTTATGAAATGGTAAAACAATTAGAACTTTCCCAGGAACACAGCAACCGGCACCGAAAGTTTTCATGAAATTATTAATTCATACTGCATTTTGTATGATGAGAGTCAAATTAATTTCTAAGTTATTCGTTGTCGTGGGTGGCGGGATTTACGATTTACTGTTTCTGTGATAATAATAGATATTAACTTACTTGTAGTTCCTTTATCGGAATTTGGGCCGATTTTCAGATTGATATTAAGTAAATATTTTCTATGAATCATAGTTATATTAGAAAACATCGTTCAAGTGCGAGTGGATCAAGGATATCGTACCATTTTTTCATACTTCCCTAAACCCTCTTTTTCTGAAATCGTAGTTAAAATTTTATTTTTTCGTTTCTACATGGTTTTTCGACATGGTTTTTTAATATTTTTTTAATGAACAGCATATACCACGAAAGTACGTTGCGCGTTAGTGATCTTTTCTCATGTTCATCTCCTATACATTTCCTCTTAACAAAATCCGTTTAATAGTTCAGAAGAAAATCGGGCACAGAACAGACAGACAGATACGGCTTGGTTACTTACTTGGTAAGATACTTTTTTAATAGGTTTTTCTGGGATTGTGCTATTTTTATGCTTATAATACACAGAGAAGTGCGATTTCACTACCGCAAATGTAATCGCACTTTGCAGCGGCCGTGTTCTAATAGCATTACTATTTCTGGTCTCACTAAAAATTAATAATAACTATTGGGGTAAACTGAAAGCCAATATAAATATTAGAGTAGGTACAAGTTAGGTTTGGCACCTGTCATAATAAGTTAACTAAATGTATTCCAGATGCAGAGGTTTCCTACGGCTATTTCGGAATATCTATTTATATACCTACTATTGCTTGAGTGTCTCAGGATTTTACAAAATAGCTTCACTTTGTGTTCCTAAACTTAGTGTGCTTTATATCGAGAATACTTATTGGGTAACCTACTCCAAAACTATTGAATTAATTTTGATGAAACTTTAAGCAATAGCTGATATTATTATGTTATTTGATTCATTACGATATCATATAGGTATTCGAAGGTAACCAAATACTTTAGACATATTTATACTCGCTTAAAGTGAGTAGGCACTAAGGTTCTTGTTTTGAATCTCAAGAGGAACATAAAGACTAAGGACTTCTGCTTGTCTGAGCCCGATACACCTGTTTTGCGTCGTTCTACATTTAACCAGTTTGACGCCCCTGTATAGCGCTGAAACAAATTAGAGTGCGACTCACACTTGTCCGGTTTTATTATTTGTTTTGTTACTTAAGAGTATGCATTAGTTATACTAGAAAAACGCCGAATAAAACACATTTTTTGTATAAGGGGGTCCCCCTTTAATTTTTAACTTATTGTTTATTTATTTATTTATTTATTTATTAAAATTTAATTGTTTTTATTATTTTTTGTTATAGCGGCCATAGTCAAAATTTCAAGTGTCTACCTATTACAGTTCAAAATATACAGCTCTGGGACAGACGGTTAGTAAAAAAACACGTTTCTTGTATGGGGGCCCCATTTAATTTTTAACTTAACTTTATTTTTAATGAAAATTTCAAGTACATGCATAAGTAAAGAGAGTTATTGATAATTTACATTTCATTTTATAACCGCTGCATGATATTTTTAGTTTTTATACCCCTTTGATTCCAGTCCTTTATGATACCAATTCGCCGAAATGGATGCATGGTTTCGGTTAGTTTGAGCTTTTACTGTTTGCTTGCCGGCCTGAAGTTTTGGCTACACGTCCAATAAGGGAGTGGATGGAAGTGCCCTCCAATAGAGTGGAGCTGAAGAGGTCAACCTGCGTCGGAGAGCCTGTTCACAATTTCGAAAGCTCTTTTTGATTAATGTTCACTTTGAAATACACAAACGATCGGTTTTTATATGGTAGAGTACTTTGGTAATTGGTAGGTGAGTTACAGGATTATTGATGTAAATTTGTAAATTGAGATAAGATTCTGGATTGTTGGTGGAAATGTTGAGGTTTAATAGATCGTAAGTTATTTGCATTTTGTAAATAATTCGACTATTAAAATTTGAAAAGTCATATTTTTAAATAGCAAACATTGTTTTAGCAGAAAACAAAACAAGAAATTATGTTTTAAATTTATACGTTCTTATAAATAAATTTCAGGATTGTCTACTAGAACTTGGCATTTATTTAGATATCAAATATTTTCTATGTAATTGCTTATCTATTAAACGTTTGTGTATTAATTCTACATAATTATTTCCTTAATTATTATATTGTGCAATATTCCATTTTCCCGGAGAAATTAGATATTTTCTCTGCATAGAAAGTACCCTATGTCACTCTCCTGATTTCTAGGTACCTCTGTGCAAAAGGAAAGGCAAAGGGAGGTTGAACGAAACTATAGAAATAAACAAACGAAAATATAGTCGCGTAATACAAATGATAAAATCAATTTATACAAGAACCAATAAATTTTCCAAAAACCTTAAATCTAATCTAAACATTAAAATATCGCGTAATCATTGAAATAAAATAAAACGTAGCTTTCAAAGTATGAAGTCTCCAAAGTGGTTGAATTCAAAGTTACTAACTACTTAACGATCCATGTCAATTTCACACGATTACAAATTAACAACAATTAACACCTAAAGTAAAGAGAAATTAGAAAATTCTATAAAAAGCAATTGAAAATAATTTTCTAGAATAAAGACTTTCCTTCCTAGTTCATGGAAAATATTAGCTTTCTCTTATTTGTTGAGAGAAACAGTTTACTCAAACAATAATTGTTATGAACTATATTATGAGGGAGCAATTTATTATTAGAAACTAACTTGGAACTTAATTGCGAGACTTTACCAAGAACTAGGTACTGTATTGTCTGCGAATAAGTATCTCCTTGTTAGTGGAAATATACTTGCTAAATAATTGGGAAAAAAGTAGATATTTGTGTTCTTTAAAAAATAACAATACTTGTATCTAAATCACGGTCTTTGTATCTTATCTTATAAACAAAAAGTCGATTGGAGAATGGTGCATGCTTTTAGAGCTCGAAGGGATTTTAAGAAATCGGCCAAGAGCGAGTTCGGCTTGTAAAATTAAGGTTCCGTAGGTAACTTTCAAAGAAGCTGTAGTTTTCCGGTAATTCGTGACTCAATATGACCCTATTACGCATTGGGACGACGACACACGTTACAGTAATTACTGTGCACACGTGTTAGTTTTTAGCAAATTTTGAGCTATATCATTAGGACCACTGGACTAACAATTATTAAAAAAAATTGGAATCCTTAGAGGTAGCTCTTTCAAATGATGCCCCACAAGATTTTTCTATGAACCAAACTGACCCCTATTTTAATCTTTGAATGGCGATATAATTATGTGCACGTCAGCAAGACCTAATGTTAAATATCAAATTCCTACATTACATAATTTTCGAGAAAAATCTCTGTGCCCGACGGACAATGATTTGTTTCTATGTTATTGAATAACAGATTTCATAAAAAGCGAAATCACATGACGTGTTTTGTTGATTCTGAAATTATTTGACTACTAGCGACCCCGTCTCCGGCTTCGCACGGGTACAATATGTATAGGTTTACAACAATTTGAATACATAAATACGCTTGTAACTGCTACGGCAAACTTTTTTGTAGATAATTTTATTCTACACAAATCTTTCCTTTTTTTGTTACATCTCTGACGGATTGGACAGCATACGCCATGAAAACTCGCTGGAGCTAACTTTTTCCCAATTAGTAGTATTTGCGAGAAAAGGTCACAAACGGATAGACAGACAGACAGTAGACGCGGCGGGGAATTTGTTTTAAAATATGTAGTAGTGAAGGGCAAATAACTTCTACCAGGCAATGAAGCCTCACCATAGAACTCAATGATTGTTTGGACGTTTATATGTTGCTATACGAAAGTCTACAATATTAAATAACCTGATCAATGGCTTTGAATTATTAAATTAATTTTCAGTACTGCAATGCACCTCGCGGCTTATTAGCTAATCCTATTTAGGGTGAACGTTAACTGAAAAGTACGAAGTTTAGCGAAGTTTATATTTATTCAATTAAATTTCGCTTGACGTGCGAAGTTATGGCAAATAATATCGTTAAAAATATCGTTGAAATTTTTTAATGAGAAAAAAATAACAATTCGATCGCTTCCGGATCCCAGCCATGTACCAATGGGTTTTTTAATTTAAAACTTATGTACATACACACTGGTCCGGTATCTTACGAAAATTTTCGGTCCGGCCGCCGTATGATCGAGATTGAACACAGGCCACACATTAGCAATGTAAATCATACGATCTAGATCACATGCAATTCACTCATCCACACAGATACACACGATTCGATTAAACAAAGGCGTGTGGATGTGTGTGTGTAACAGATCGTTCCGGCCATCGAAATCAACCACAAATAAAACGATTTGAAAACGGATGGTGGTACAAGAATTGGACGAGTCTGTGGTCGATTTCGGTAGACCGTATGGCGGCGCGCCGGCGATTAGACGAATGAGTGGGCATCTTTAGAGGCTTTTACATCTAGATATACCTCAACAGAATTGGCCACTCGTTAGGTATAGCCTCACAAATACCATCGGCTAAACGAGGGAGACTCGGTCTTCCGTTGGGTACCCTACAACAGTAACACGGTTTCGGGAGCGGTAAGGCAACCCGCGAAGAAAGAAAAAAATAAAAAATAACAAAAAAACAATAAGTTTTGGCTTTAAATATCATACACTGAACTTTACTTTCTTTTAACTAAGACATAGCCTATATCCAGGAATCATAAAGAAAGAATCAGATCCGTGTTGCTGTATGGTTTATCATAACAGTATTAACAAACAGAGGAACATTTCATAAACTTTCTCAAAGTACCACAAGAAGATGCATTTCGAGGTTTATAAACTAATCCTTATTTGAAACCACAAAATTGAACTAAAGAGCACAAACCACAAGGTACGAAGTTTACCGTAGCGAAATTATTCATCCAATGACCTGTGATCTGGGAGACCCTTTCGGGCGATTACTCTAAAACTAATTGATTTCACGGTTAAGCTGGACGGACGGTGGTACTAGCTCGACAGTTTGACGGGTCACTCTAATCGCCTTTAAGTGCTATTTCGCCTTGACCCGGACTTGTGGCTTCTAAGCGTCCCGTGTTATTTAGTCGGAAATCACCTGTTATGTCTTCCCAAGTAATGCGGACACACTGTTAACTAAACGGTTTTAAATTGTCACTCAAATTAAACATTTAAATTGGTTAGCGTTTAACTACTGTAATATTATATTTGAAATTGGAATGTTTATTAGATATCTACCTCTGTAGAAATGGTAATATACAGACTCTGAGAAAACTGTACTGCAGCGACTGGAAAATTACTTCAGATTTCAGTAGGTAGAATTAATATACAGAAACACACATTCTCCTCGATTTTAATAGTTTAAATTGATTGAAGGCAATATTAAAATTACAGATAATCGCCGAGTCTGTATGAAAGGTATAATGAACAATATTAATAGTAACGCACACTTGCGCTAACCAAATGAGCCGGAGTTCCTGTAGTTAAAGCGTGTAAAATAAAAGAAGTGAAAGAGGTATTTGAGGATCGTAAGAAACGACATTCGATTGTCTCTGCCTACCCTTCTTAGGATAAAAGGGCAAGCCTTATAGATATATAGATAGATTTAATTATATTGATTTTGTTAATGATTCTGATGATATTTTAAATGTTACCTTATGTCAACGGTATTATCAATTAACTAAATATTAACTAAGTTGTTGATTTGATAAAGGTAATGACTAATGAGTGTCTTTAAATAAATTGCTCTTATTAAAATGTATTATTTATAGTTAATTTCTTGTTGTATTTATTTTTATTGTATTATACAAAGTCTTATTTATAAATTTGAGGGTGAATAATAATGCAGTAGATTTTACTATGGGGCTCAACCCTTACATCCAGGAGGCGTCGAAAACAGTGGTTCAATAGAACACCTCTTGCACCAGAATCTTTTTTGCATCTGCAAAGAAAAAAAAGTGTTTCAACTGTTGGACGGTCATGTCATATTTCACACTTCGAGAATATAGAATATTTAATGTTATATGAAAAAATGTCGAAGGTACCGCCTGAAAAGTAAAAGAAACATGCTAACGTGCTAGTAAAGTAATACGCCTAGACCGGTATTATATTTATATTATATTATTATATTTGAAATTACCAATGTCACATAAGAATTTATTCCGTAGAATTTCTGGGATATATAGCCTATGTTACTCTCGGCCCTTAAACTATCACTGTGCAAAAAATCATGTCAATCTGTTGCTCTGTATTGACGTCAAAGAAGGAAAAGGAAAAATAAACAAACAAACACACTTTCGCATTTCTAGGCTTCCGTACCCAAAAGGTGACCACGGACACCCTATTACTAATGCTTCGCTGCCCGTATGTCTGCCATTCACAGGGCTGTATCTTTTGAACCGTATTAGGTAGATACTTGAAATTTTCATAGGGTATGTATATAACCATCGACCATCGCTATAACAACAAATAATAAAAATAAAGTTAAAAATTAAAGCGGGTCGCCATACAAGAAAAGCCATACAGGGGCGTCAAACTTAGTGCATACTATTGAGTATACGGAACCCTTCATGTGCGAGTCCGACTCACACTTGGCCGGTTTTAGTTAGGATAAGGATGTTATTATATTATGAATCGATTTGTTTGCTAAAATCCATTAGCTTTCTTATTTACAAATTTAATTTTCATTTATTAATGACTTGTATGCATTTCTTAATTAATATTCTTCCTATATAATCAACTTTTTAAAGTTAAATTAATTTATACATCAAACGTTCCCAGTACAGTTAACAAGCATATACAACAAGTAGTAATGGTTATTGTGTAACTAAGTGCAATTGTGTACAAATAAATGAAAATGAATGATATTGAAGAAAATTGTGCGAGTTCATTTTTTGTGCCTGATTATAACAATGCAAATGAACACGCATATCTACATGACGAGACATTTGATAAACTGTTGTGTGATACTAGTGATGAAGTAGAAAATTTATTTCCGCTCGACACTTTTGATAAAATGCTATGCGATGTTAGTGAGGAGATTGAACGATCGTTGCAAGTTGGTCGTGGATCAAAAAGGAAAACTTCATTAGTAATAAGTGAACATTTCAACAAACGTCAGCGTTACAATGATGATGCAGTTTTAACAAGTGATGATATAGGTTTTAGGAAGTGTGAAATGTGTAAAGTTAAGGTAAATAGAAGGTACTTTCAAATTCATTTAATTAGCAACTTTCATAAAAGTAACGTTTTAAAAATACAACGTTCTCTGTCAAAGTTTACTGACATCTTATGAAGTGCCATTTATATTGTCATAGGACCAAATGCAAACCGTTTCAAATTTGATAGCAGTATACTTCTCAAATGGCACAGAGGAATATTTGACTGTTATGGCCTAAGTTACAACTGAAATTCAAAGAAATTTATTTATAATGATATAATATTACAATGTGTGTGGAGAATACTGTTTAGTATATCTTTTGTTAATAAAAAACAAAATAAACACACCTTTACGGCCTATATACTTGTTACCGGAACAGTGTCCGCTTTTTATCCATTATCCAGATTGAACAGATGGCAAGTCCGTTGCTGTACGTAATGAACCTAGATGTATCATTTCTTTAACAGATCCATTATTTTTAGAAGAACTGCGGAAAATAGTTAAGTGTCTTCCGAAGCACGAGGAGATTGGTGCTTAGCATTTTTAGCACGAATGGGAATAGAACCCAAAACCGGTTTCAAGTCAGCGCTCTACCAATTATGAAATTGTAATGTAAATAATAAGAAATTATTTTAATCTAAATGTTATGTTATATTTTTTTTAATAAAGATAATTTAACAACTATGTTTTTTATTTTTTCTTAAAATATGGGTGACTATAATTATAGGATACATATTAAAACAAAAAAATACGCGAGTTATAAAACGTTGTATGAAGTAGATATGTAGCTCTTCTACAGTCACTTTTAAATATGTATCTCTTCAGCAATCTCTTTAATAATTTTAAATATCACAGTATATCATATATTTGTATCTTCACGAGGTTTGAAGCACTCGCGCCGCCCTGTCTTCATAATTGCATGATAAATACTGCATCCCTTCGTTACATGCAATCGTTACACACACGGTCTCTATATCTTACGGTGTGACCAGAGATAACAATTAACAGGGTCCACTTTTGCCAGTTGTCCATATGAAACCGAACAGATGGCATAACAGAATCTTTGACACGACATTTACTATGGACGTTTTCTCACGGAACGACACCGCATAGCACGACATACGTTTAACAAACGACAGTTTGGCTATGTTGTCGCTGCCGCTAAATCGTTCCGTTTTTTGCGGTGACGATATAGCGACAGTACTAGATCTATGGCCGTTTTTCCACCGCACGACACGACAGTAAACTCTCTCACGTACACTGCGGTGTCGTCGTTAAAATCGTGTCTCGTGGAAAAACGTACGGACGACATAATCATCACCGTCGTGTCGTGAATTGTGTGTTGTCACGACAAATCGTGTCGTGCGTTGGCTTGTAAAAAAACGTCCTTATGGGGTAGTTTATTAAAATAATACGGGCAAACTCACTACATCTTGTAGAACATCAATATATGGTTTGAATTATGTACTATATATATTTAGAATGTGCTTAATCACAGGTACTAACTTGGTTTAACAAGTTTGTGAAATTGGTCATAAGTTAGAAACGCCTTGATGTGCTTTGATGCTCTTTCAATAGTTAGTTCTACGAGTATGTTAAGGGAATGAAAGGGCAAAATTATCCTTTTAGTAAAGGTTAGCGTGTACATATATTAATATGCAAGAGGTTATTTTGGTATATACATAATGTATTATGTGTTTAAATGGTTTTTAGATTTAGAAGGTATTTTCTTCAAATAGCAATTTAAACATTGAATTGGGTAAGTTTTTCTTTATAGAAGCAGAAAATAATTAGGAAAAAAATTAGAGTTTTTGAAGTTATACTTCTTTAGGCGCCTTATGAAAAAATTATGAGAGTGAAATTTCAACAGGACGAAGTTGCCGAAAGAGAAATTTTTCGATGCGTCTATTTTTAAAATTTAATTATTTAATTAAATTCACATTTTAGCAACCGTATTTATGATCATGAAATTTTATTTCCATTAATTATTTGTGTGCTAAATAAACTTATTTGTATTATGCCAAAAAGTATACTTATATAGTATAACTTCCAACGCGCGTACATAAAGACAAAACATGATTTGTAAACTTGACGCGATACTTTGTCCTGCTCAGTTTCTATGGGACCTATTTGTCTACCTACGTAGAAAGATTTTCTCTAGGCCGTCATGCTCGCACGGCTGGCATAGTTTTAGTAATGTTGCTAATATCAATTAAATTACAACAAAAAATTAAACCAGTTTTTGATAATTGGAAAAAATATTTTCAGCGGGAATTGTTGTCAGGACCTCAATGCAAAATTAAATGGTTAGTGATTGGACTATACGTTCTCAATGTTGAAAATCTCAAATGAACTAAACGTGTTTTGGCAGTTTGAAGACACTTCTACGTCGTGTTATATGTAAACATCTGTTTAATTAAAGTTCCAGTGTAGCAAATAACATATGTATCTAGTATACAATGACATATAGGCTGTGCTGGACGGGTGCAAGGCCGAGTTTCCGTTCAGTGAGCAATCAAACTGTAGTTATCTTGTAAATTGTCTGTGACTGGGACACTTAAAATCTCTGTCGCACATTTATCTGTCTAACATTTTCACAGAGATGGAGTCTATATGCTGTGTATACCTTCGATTATATATTTTAATAATGTGTAATGGGTTTCCCAATGCCAAGGATACATAAAAGTCATTGAATTCTGAATGATGCTGCATTTTTTTAACGACTTCAAAAAAAAAGACGTTACTCAATTCGACCGTATATAATTATATTTTTTTTTATGTGTGTTCGCGGATAACTTCGTCGTTTATGAACCGATTTTGATGATTTCTTTTTTAATCGACAGATAATTCTTCCGGATTGGTCCCATTTTTATGTCATAAAAATTGGTTCATTAGTTTTTCAGTAATTTTGAAAAAACTGACTTTTAAGTCAATTATCAGTATCTCGATGAAATATGTACCGATTTTGACGACTTATTTTTTTAAGGATATAATAATTTCTCGACATTATCTCACAGACATATAACGAAAATCGGTTCAGTAGTTTTTTAGAAATTCAGTAATTTGTCTCTGTTTACGGCTGAAAATTATGTATCAGAGAAAAGCCTTAGCAACGGTTGCTATTGACACGAAGTTGTCAATTTTTGTATCGACGGTGGTCTAACGGCTAAAGTATGGTATGGTATGGTGCAGCTCAGGATGCAAATGGTTCAAATCCCATCCACAGCAGTTTTTATTTTTAATTTTTCCATTTTTTTTTATTTGCGTTATTATTTGTCTCTCAGGGCAGCAAAATCACTTAAAAGTGAAAAATAAATTAACTTTTAAAAAAAAGTATACCGCCTTCAAAATTTGCACTGAAAAGTAAGAAATAATAAATATTTCGTCATAGAATTTGAAGACGGTTGGTGCCTGCTCTATGATTATGGTTGATAATTACTTATAAAAGTTGTGGTGATCTTTCTGAACGCAAAATAATTTGATTATTTTTTTAATATTCGTACACAAATAAAATATCAGAATGAATTACATATATACTCACATATAATCTAAAAAAGAAAAGTTCCTGCTTACCTAAAATGAAAAAAAAAGGTAGGTACTTAGTATTTTGCGACTTTTCTATCTAACCATGTAAAAGTGGAGTAACAGCAGTAGGTATTTTAATTATAAACGATATCAAATATTAAATTAACCTCGTATCGATTTCAAAATGTCTGTCATAGCGTAATAACGACGTTACGGGCTTCTTCATAAAAAATATACTTTGAATTAACGTATAAAAAATTGATGGCTTAATCAATTTGTGATATTGGGACTGAGCACACAGGAAAAAAATACAAATAAACCCGAAACTCAATTTAAAATTTTATAAAATATGTCAATTTATAATATTCTGACGGAAGAATTTAGGGTTAATTAATAAAAGGTCTTTAATTTAGGTTTAGCATGACTTCAGGGCAAAAATAATTTGCGCCGTTTGGTGTAGAAACTCTAGGTCCGTGGGGTTCAAATGCCAAAAAGTTTTTAAAGTAATATCCCCACGACTGATCGTCTCCACTGGTGACAAGAGGGCTGGCATCGCGATACAGCGGGGAAACGTAGCCAGTATTCTTGCCACTATTCCACGAGGACCTGGTTTATTTAGTTATTTTTAATGTTTAGATTTAATTTCAAGGTTCTTTATATTGTTATGTATTTACAAAGTAGGTATATATTTGAATAGACTGCCAAAATAAAGGAGACCTAATATTCCAATTTGTATATTTATAACCTTATTATTCATAGATAGTATTCAGGTGAAACTCCTGAAATCCTGAAAAATATTCTTTTGTATATAAAAACTCAATACCACTTAAACCATATCATGTACCTTTATTTCAAGGACTTTATATTTATAACTTTATTTCAAGACAAACCTACATAATAAATATTTTTTATGCTTTTCTTAATATTTACTGCGATTTTCATGTGAAAATGCTACAAAAGCACTTAATTCAAGCTAAATTTACAAGATTTTCTGTTTTCATACGTTCATCTAGACTAGAGAATAATTTATTTCCGTCCCGAATTTAATCCAAATCGTTAAATTTTCGCATTTATAAGATACAAAACATAGTATTACTTTATGAAAAGCTTTTATATTATGTACAGATAAGTAAAATCATTTGTTATAAGTGCTATAATAAAATTGAGTATTATTTTTCAATGAGATAAACAGATACAGTAGCAAAAAATAAACTTTAATCTTATAACACAATTAAATAAACGTGAGCTCAGCTCTCTCATGAAAAAATAAAGCAGATAATTAAAGAAAATTGCACGTTTAAAGTTTTCTAAAACTAGCGCAGGGCACAGTAGGGCATGTTTTCCCCACACGCTCCACACTCACGGTAACTGTCTCTAACGAGCGATAAAATTTACTCGAATTCCTTTTTAACTACGAACGGAGTTTACCTGCGGGTCGGTAAATACGGGGGCACATTTGGCGGCTGAATTTGTGATTTGAGATTACGGTAAGGAAATAAACGGGATATTTTATTTTAAAATGTACGCTAAAGGTGTAATATTTAACACTGTTAACGCTCAGACGGTTACTGAGAATAAGTTGGGTGTAAAATTGCATTTAACTTGACATTTTCGCTTAATTTTTTTGCTAACTCTGCTTTCAGCGTTAGGTATAGTAGGTTTAGTGTAATTTCATGTCTTATCTTCTAACCTCCAGATTAATGATTGACTAGCATTTTCCCCGCGATTTCGTACGCATTGTATTAGGAATACAATTTAGGGGTTGGTTCTCAAAAAATCATTACTTAGTGCAATTCTGCATCCCCTAAGGAATACATCTTCCAATATTCATATTTATATCTTCAGTGCTTTAGGCTGTGCGTTGATTGTCCAAAACCGTGTTCCAGTTTCAGGGTACCCAGCGGAAGATCAAGTCTCCCTCGTTTAGCCGATGGTATTTGTGAGGCTATACTTAACGAGTGGCCAGTTCTGTTGAGGTATATTTACATGGAAAAGGCTCTAAGTGTGGTTTGTTGGGTTATGTACATACGTTTTTAATATTAAAAATACGGTTTTTTATATTTAGATAAAGAGTGAATGATGGGGCACTTGATATGACAGGTCAATTTCATAGACACTATTTTGGAAGGAAAGTTAGAACTAGAAGGGTCCCTTCCTAAGGGAAAACTAAGGTAAACTAACTTAAATTCTACACACATGAAGTTTTAGGTGAAAATGTTGATTGTTAAGTTTCTAGTTAATTAAGAATTATGCCTTATAAACTGAAGGTGTGTATCCTGCTTTGGGAAAGATTAAAAGGATCCAATACGCTTTGTCGGCAGCGGTCTCACTTGTCAGATGTGCTAAACAGAGCATGTAAAAGAAAGGAACTAACAGGACAAGTGTAGTGTCATGGTTGAGCAAATTGATGTTCCTAATGGCACCCATTACAGACATTGTGTGCGCTCGATCGAACATAAAGGTCGGAGATACGCGCCCTCGGAGTCTCCTCTGTAAAGAAAAAAGTATGAAAAGGGATATTCATAAATTCGTGAAACGCAACGTGATCTAACTAAAGTAAACTATTTCCAAATGATACAGATGTTTCCGTTCTTTTCTTGGCATTCTTGTTATGTAAAGTTTGCAGTATTATCTGAAAATATATTCATGTTCGCAAAAGATACAGTAGTTTAAATTTTAAAACTATTCACTTTTTTGTTATAAATAAGTATTATTATGTGGCGGCTCATCGATCACTGAAAATATTTAATAGATTGGAATAATATATGCAACTTTGCAGCGACATCATCTGGAATAATTTATACGAATGAAAGTTTTGGTCTAATCGGTCCTTGCGTGATCAAAATAATTAGAGACCTACATAAAATAATATAGAAGGGTTATTTATTAAGAAAACTAAAGGTAGTTATCGTGGCAGGAGCAAAGTTATTTGAAAAGTCGGCTAGCAGAACTAACTTGTGTACTGTCTTCAGGTCGGATAAGGGAAACTCGATTAAGGTGGTAGAAAAAGTAATTGGCACAGTAAGAAATACGAGTTGGGATAGTACTGGAGAAGTTTAATTAAGCATTGGCAGAGGGGCGTGGACTCACTATTTCATTTTGGTCGAA
Source organism: Nemapogon koenigi (assembly GCA_963924495.1). Lineage (NCBI taxonomy): Eukaryota > Metazoa > Arthropoda > Insecta > Lepidoptera > Tineidae > Nemapogon > Nemapogon koenigi. The sequence goes on along the minus strand of OZ004647.1, from coordinate 6,588,909 downwards.
CTATAATTAAGTAATATTCTGCTCATTCTTTCTAGAATTCGACGTTGAGCTCGAATTGCTTCGTAATTGTAATAAATGTTACGTTGCTTATTCATGATAAACCACACTTAAAGGTATTTATTTCCATCTAAGTATACTCAACTACTTAAAAATAAAAAGGGGAATATTAAGAAATTAAGAACTTGGATTTTAGTACATATAATGTGTGTCATTGTGATGTCATTTAAGCCTTGAGGACTGAAATATTTTTATTTTCAATAAATGGGCTCCTCGCCTTCGGAGGGAACGTAATCTGTACCTACTTATGAAAAATAGTACACACATAAAGCCAGTTTTACTATTTAATCGGTATGTCGTATAGCGAAAGCTAATCTCAACATATTTTCGATAGGTCATCTAATATGCAATGAAAGGAGTAATAAAATGGTACTTTTTTATTTACCAAAAAATATAGCAGCATCTAAAAAGGATGTTTTAAAAGATTGCTTGGGAGTAATTGAATTTTTTTCTCATTGTATTCGTGGTTTTCTTGAATGAAATAATAAATTGCTGGTCTAGAATTTTCTCGTTTGAGCCGTTGTTGTGGACAGTCCGGGTGAAACATCATTGTTTTGCAAGCTTGTTGTAACAAAAGTTGTTTCTGACTCTCGTTTTTGGCGACATTTTTTGTAATTTACTAGTGCAGAGAAAATTATAATCTTATAATAATACTAGCTGTTTCCCACGACTTCGTACGTGACCATTTCAGAATGTTGGCAAACATACACTTCATACATAGCTTTTGTCATGTTCACCTCTGCCCACCCCGTTACCGTCGTCATGCCGTGATGGTATATAGCCCATGTTACTCAGGGATATAAATGTAGCATACAAACATACAAAAATACAAATCTTTCCTCTTTATAATATTGTAGTATAGACTAGCGAACCGCCCCTGCCTTACAACAATTTAAATATCAATATACGCTTTTAACTAATTAGAAATAGATATATCCCGCTATTAAAAATATATAAATAGATATATCCCGGTATATTACGCTATTAAAAATAGATAAATCCGCAGATAGGTCATTTTATTCTACACAATTCTTTCCTACATCATATTGTTATGTCTCTGACGGATTAGACAGAACATTAGAACTCGCTGGGGTTAACTTTTTCCACGACTTTATTCACTTATACTGTGCTCCTAAATATGATTGTACTTAAGGGTCCTATACTGGGAATTTGTATGGAGATATTACTATTGCCAATTTCTCTGTAAATACTCCACCTGTGTCACTGTAATTCAGCATATAGTTACTTATTCAATATATCTAAGTGAAATAGTCGTTATTTTTTCAATTGGTTTTATTTAATAGGAAATATGGGTGGTAGAATTGTGGTAGAATAAAGGATTATTTTGCCCCTTCTGTCTCTTTCATAATCTATCACAAAACTCTAAATTTTTTTAAAGCGCTCTTATACCATTATTCTTCAATTATATATATATATCGCTTTTTTTTGTAGCTTATTGAAAATTAAAAAAAAAAAAATTATGATTTTTTAATTTGGCAAAAATAATAAAATAATTATTATTTTAAATTTTCAATAAGCTACCAAAAAAATGCGACATATATAATGGTATAACAGCGCTTTTAAAAAAATTTAGAGTTTTGTGATAGATTATGAAAGAGACAGCAGGGGCAAAGTTAAACTACCCTTATTTCCTATTCAATAAAACCCATTGAAAAAATAAGAGCTATTTCACTTAGATATATTCATTATGTAACTATATGCTAAATTACAGTGACACAGGTGGATTATTTACAAAGAAATTGGGAATAGTTTATCCCAGAAAAATTCCCAATAAGGACCCTTAATACTTGTAATACTTAATAACATGTTTAATACTTGTAAACCTTCCCGGTGGATCAATCTATCTAATAGTGAAAACACAGTGACAGAGATGGTATTTTTGAGACAATATATATATATATATATATATATATATATATATATATATATTTGTCGGAAGTGGTATATTTGACTTGCCAAGGTAATAAAATATTGGAATATTTTGTATAAGTTTTCCCTTATCAAAAACTTGTTCGTAATAATTGCTAGTCAATTAACAGGTAGGCATTTAGTAAAAAAATTTAAAACTTTATCCTAAAATATTTAATGGAACTTGTACTATATGTTATAGGATTGGTTAAAGCCAATATAAAATTTCCTCGAAGTACCTAATTCGTGAAAATTGTTACAAATAAAGTTTAGCAGTAAAATTTCACACAGCGATCGTCCATTGCGAGAATTTTACAGCTCTCTAAACATGAAGGAGATTTCGTTCACAAACGAGCCTTCCTGAAATCGATGAGGGGTTCCCATAAAACTCGTCTACTTTATATTATGTTTAGTCAGTTGCAGATAGCAAGTAGGTTTGATTTCACTAATAGTTATTCGTATCGTCACGGCTTTTATACCATGCGACGTGGCTGATATTTGACTAAGTAATATTTAGCAAGTTAGTAAAATTAAACATAAGAGATGGCAAGCTCGGATGAGGTTCAGAGGCCGGCCTTTGGAAACACTAGAAGTAAATTTATTAGTTTTTTGGTTCCACCGAGAACTTTGGTTTCAAGTCAAATGCTTTGCATTATAGGCATGTAAAATATGTATCAACAGTTATGAAAGTTAACTTGTGATAAAAATGTGCTTATTTCTAATAGTTAACTTCTACGTCAGGGCGTCGGTGGTCGAGTGGGTAAAACGTCATCTTACAACTGAGAAGTCGTGGGTTCTATCCCCACATCCGACCATGTACGAATGTTTTTTTATAATAAAAAATCTATTTACATTATCCGACAAACCGTACAAAGAGGCTTTTCCATCTACATACCTCAACAGAGCTGGCCACTCGTTAGGTATTATAGCCTCAAAAAAATCTTCGGCTAAATGATGAAGACTTTGCCTTCCGCTGGGTACCCTGGGGCCGGCAACGGTTCCCGGGAGCTGTAAGACAACCCGTGAAGTTTTTTTTAAACTACGTATTTATCTGCAGGTTAAAATAAAGTTTATTTAAATTACAAACTTTACAATAGCGGTACCTACCTATTTAAAATTCAGTACTTATCTAACTTTGGCTCGGGCTTAAAAGGGCAACTTTTCGGCAAGGTGAATAATTTTTTGAATTTCGTGAGTTAAGTACAAAGTTTTGTAAAAGTTTAATAGTTTACACGTAAAGATATTTCAATACCTGAATAAATAAATAACATTGTATTTTATATGTAATTTTAAGTATTTTAATATTATTTAAATAAAGTGACACGTATTGGTCAATTCGCTAAATGTGAAAACAGTTACTAGTTTCTCATTCCACTACATAAGTCTGAGTATGAATTGGTCTTGAGATTTTTTTTCCAAATTTCACCACACCTAGGCAAGAAAAGCCACAAAATATAGAAATTACATAGAATATCATTCACACATTGTTACTAGTTTCTGTCCGAAGCACGAAAGTCGCTAACAAGCCACTTGAGAGACCAACTACAAGTTCGTAGTCAGCGACTCGCAAATGGTTATAGTTTCTAGTTAGTATAAGTCGGTCCACTTGCTTAGGGAAACCAAATGTAACGTCACATTATATGCAAATTACTTCTACTGTGCTGTTTTCAATACGGGACGTCCAATTTTGTCATTGCATTCCTGCATTTTTAGGGTGCTGTTAGGAAAAAACAGAACCTTTATAAAGAATCTGTATAATATAATAATAATATAACATATTTTCTCAGTAACTATACCTATGGCACGTACAAACTGAATTTGTGGAACCAATTTGAATGAATGATTTTGAGTTCATACAAAAATCCCATAGAAAAACACCGGCCAAGTGTGAGTCGGACTCGCACACGAAGGGTTCCGTAGACTCAATAGTATGCACTAAGGTCAGACCAAGTTTGACGCCCCTGTATGGCGCAGGAACAATTTGGCTCCGCTGTCCGTCCGTCCGTCCGTCTGTCGCAGGGCTGTACCTTTTGAACCGTAATAGGTACACACTTGAAAATTTCACATAGTGTATATTACTATGGCTACTATAACAACAAATAATAAAAATTAAATAAACTAAAAAATTAAAGGGGTTACCATACAAGAAATTTGTTTTATTGGGCGTTTTGCTCGATCTTAATATTGGCAATAATGGCTAGATACATAGAAACGTCTAAATAATATGACTATAATGCATACTCTTAAGTATAACAACAAATAATAAAAACCAGCCAAGTTTGAGTCGGACCCGCGCTAATTTGTTCCTGGAGAGTACGGATTTTTGAAATAGCGCCATTGCAATATGGCGTTGCTTTGGCGCTGCTTAAAACCAGCGCTATACAGGGGCGTCAAACTTGGTCTGACCTTAGTGCATACTATTGAGTAATGGAGTTCAACTCGCACTTGGCTGGTTTTTTTATTTATATAAAAGATTAGACAGGATTAAATTATTCAGTGGATGAAGACATTTTTAAGACTTGACTACCTATGTACCTAATCTAACTCAATTAGTTTTGTGATCTGAAAGCCTATAGATTTAGGTATTTTTCTTTTCTTTTCTTTTTTTTTCACTTAGGTATACTCATACATGACTCTTGTTAATTTATAGTTAGGGTTTTACGTTTTAAAATACTTAAATAAATATATATTTTATGAAGTTTAACCCCATTTTTAAATCTAAAGAGAGCATTTCATATTTTTCAGTAATGCACATATTTTAAATTAGTCATAAAGTTTATTAACTGGCTGGTAGGCAAGTCATATAAAAGTTGTACAACGAGATAATATAAACTCATAATGGCGATGCGAAACGCCAAAAACGATCTTCAAGACGACACTGTTAATATAAAAACTGGGAGATTTAAAAATTTTATCGCCATACACGGTGGCAATATTACGGGGACTTTGATGGGTAAACTTTTACGAGTGTACAAAACTCGTTTTCTAATACGATTTGGAGCGAAAATAAAAGTGTTGATGAAATGAAATTTACTGCCGTGCCCTGATTTTATGACAGCACTTAATATAGGTTATAAGCTAAGTACTCTCAAGAATTGATAACGTTTTCAATTTTATTGAGATTTTAGCAGGTCTGATGCGAATTCGGTTTATTATTGATTCCAATTTTACATACATACCTACATATAGTACATGATTCATACTTTCTTTTTCTTTCTTCAAGGGTTACCTTACAGCTCCCCGGATCCGTTGCCTGCCCGATAATACACAGCGGTAGACAAAGTCTTCCTCATTTAACCGATATTTTTTTAAGGCTATACCTAACAAATTGTCGGATTGAACCCGCGACTTTTCAGTTGTGAGCCGACATCATTCCCACTCGACCACCGACGCCCCTATGTTTCATATGATTCATAGAAACCCAATTTTTATATTCAACGATGTGGCACGTCATAATGGATGAACTTATAGAAAAACTAGCGACCCGCCCCTGGCTTAGATAATTTTATTCTACACAATTATTTCCTAATTAATTTTGTTAGAATATATCTTTCACGGGTTAGACAGCATACGCCATGAAAACTCGCTGGGGCTAACTTTTTCCCCGACTTGAATCACTTATACTGTTAACGCTCAGCTCCTAAACATGATAGGTCCATGTAAGATACACGTAAACCTTCACGGTGAATCAACCTATGTAATAGTGAAAACCGCAACAAAATCTGTTCAGTAGTTTTTGCGTGAACAGACAGACAGACATACAGACGGGATACTTTGCAATAAAAAAATATGTCGTTATAGTCGTTAGTCGGGCTTCTGTCTTTTCATATTTTGCTATTTGATAATAAATTATGATTTTATTAATATAGTGTCAATGAAATTGAGCATTTAAAACTAAAATACCGATTAGTGAAGTTTATAAGAGAAAAGAGGGCCTTCGAATTTGGGCGCAATTATATGCTAATGTCAGAAAGACGCTCAATAACTTTGTAATTGCCTGCCACTTGATGAGAGAATTTCAACCGACTCATCTTCAGGGGTTTGTTATTTGAATACGTTCTAAATTAATCAAACTTTTGGCCATAGCGTTTCAGGAGGTAAGTTGATTTTCGAGCGAAAGTAAATAACAATTTTGTGATGGTGCCTACTAAATGGATGAGATAATGAAATTTAATGCGTAGCTCTGTATCTTTAATGTAAACATTTGCTTTTAAGTAAATCTTTAAATAGAATTTGGAAAGTTTGTATCATTTATTATGATCAGTTGGTCACCACTCCAAAAATCCAGTTTAGTTTCAACGTAGGCTACACATTGGTCCGGCATCGTACCGATGGACGGGTCGGGATCAAAAATTTCCCATTCCGGCCGCCATACGATCTAGGCGGACCATTTCTTATAAGAATTGGACGAATCTGTGGTCAGTTTCGGTGGACCGTACGGCGGCGCGCCGGTCATTGGACGAATGGGTGGGCATCTTTAGACAATGTACGAACGCTAGTATTCTATTCTCTGGGAACGCTAAATCCTATATTAGGTATGCGCAGGCCCATAAGAAGCTCAATTTATTTATGCACACAACCGGACATTTTTTTAGCGTTTTGTACAGGGTATGGGCAGACGCTAACTTTGCGTTCATGAAAGACGGTAATTGAAGACAAAATGACATAATTACCTACGCTTCGTTTTCTATCTATCTATCATCACGCCTTTTATCCCAAGGGGGGTAGTCAGAGACAATCGAATGCCATTTGTTACAAGTTTTCTTTTTCTACAAGGAGTTTATACTTACTACCTATATTAACTCTATGGTTACGTAAGAGTGAAGGACAGTTTCGTTAGGTCACGTGGTTGTATTTCAGTCGGTACCAAACATTTAAAGTTATATATTCTACATTCTATTCTATTCGTTTAGTTGTAAAGACCCTAGAGCAGATAAAAGAAAAAAAACTTCAATTCTCGATATTTTGCCCGTTGCTCTTCAAGTATTCCTTAAATATTAAAGTCATTTTAAGGCAAAGTAAAATTAGTTTCGAACTGCTACTCAAAGACGCAGTGGAATTGAAATAATGCACTAGTGATAGATGTCTAAGTAAAGGCTGCATTCAGACGGTTTCTTGCCAGGGGAGTTCTTGGGGCTTAATTTTTAATTGGTCAGCGAACTTTCCCCTTTAATTACTTAAACAAACGTCGAACACTTGGGTTTTCGACTCGTTTCCCTCACAAATAATTCAAGTTTTATTAATGGAAAAAAGCCTGTTTTATTATGGAAACTTATTATGACATTTTTAGGAAATAATCCAATTTCATAAAAAAAATATAAAAATGACTAAGCAACCTGTGTATAGGTAAGAATTATTAGGGTGTTTTATAGAAAAAAATAGGTTCCAACCCGTACTGGTTTCATGAGTGATTGACTGATACGTCAAGTGAAATACTTAACTTACAATTAGTACAAAAATATGTAATTTCGAGAGATGCTTTAAGTTTATGAAATAATTAAAAATTCTGCCCTTATGAAAAATAGGCATCAAAGATTGTATACTTACATAATGAAAACATAAATAGCGCAAACTATAAACTTCACATCAAAGCTTTCCAATATAATTTCTATTACCAAAGACTAATTTTAATGAGGTACTAAAATCCGATTTTGATATGTTATTAATCTGCATGTCGAGTGCGACGTGACGACGTATAAAAGCGGAATGGGGAGTTGATGCTAGTGTTTACCAAGCTCTATTTACAAAGTGGGAGCTTTCACTCGAAAGTGATGATGTGCTTTAATAATGTACAAGGAACAAATTTGTTCGGTCTTTATTGTTTAATTACTTATTTACTCCGGTTTTAGGGACTGATGTAAAGTCTACTCTGCTTTGTACACATTGGATTTTCTCAACATTTATGTTTATGGAATTATACTGATATTATAATTGTGTATGTACGAGTAGGTATGTGTGGGTGTTAGTTTCACTTTACAAAATCTATCATAGGTGCTTTGAGGTTTCCAAAAACAGTACTTTGTAAAATAAATATTACTTATTATGATTAGAAAAAACAAACAAAACAAACACACCTTCACAGCCTTTATACCTTGCGGTGTGCCAAGAAACACCAGTAACAGGGTTCACTTTTTGCCAATTGTCCATATTCAACAGAACAGGTGGCAATCCTGTTGTTGTACTTAATGGACCTAGATGTGTCACTTCTAATATAATATATATATATATATATATATATATATATATAATATATATAGGTATATTTTTAAGAAGTGCGGACGAAAGTGCCTTACGAAGGAGTCGGTAAAAGCACATGTTCTTGAAGAAAAATAGTGCTTAGCATTTTTTTTTTGGAACGAGTGGGAATTGAACCCGTGACCGTATCGACTCGACGATATGATTAGAAAAATACCTATATGTTTCCAAAAATAGACGTAGAATAAGTGGGGATATAAAATAATGAAGGTGAGCAGTTCGTTTTTTCCCATTTCTTATTTATTTAGAGAAATTGTTGAAATAAAAAAAAAATTCGTTAATAGACAAAAAAAAATCTCATGGTTTTCACTTAGAAATCGAGAATTTCGAAGGGACAACTTTTTCTGAAGCTCTTTCTTTCTTTCGAACTGAAATACGAATATTCGAATTCTTATGACTTAGTACGGTTTATTTCAGGACGTTTATTTAAGATAACAGTGAACAGTGTAAATTTTGAAACAAATAATAGTAAATATAAAAGTGAACCATCCATTCTAATATTTTACAAAGACGCCCTGAAGAATGTTCATGTATAAAATGTGGTCGACGGCAGCGCAGGCGATATCAAAGTGATAACAAAGTTTCTCTAGAAGCAGCTGCAATAAATATAATTCGCGGGAACGCGGGCATCCTAGCGACCTAATACATCCTTAGGCGTAGTAATAGTGAGGATAATTCTTTTAAATGTTCTACTAAGAAAACGAAAAAAAATGTGTGAAATGATTTAAAAAATACATTACAAAACTTATAAATTACACATTTAATTCCCATAATCAACTATTGTTAACATTATTTGATCACAATTTGATGAATATAATAGATAGGTATAATAAATGCAGTGGAAATGCGGTCTTTAGGTAGAATGTGTGATATAAAACGTTGTCATTAGAGAAGAATGCAAAAGATGATGTTGTGACTAAAATGAAGAAAAGTAGTTTACGCTGGTTTGAACGCTCGGATGAAAGATTGACTAAAAAGGTTTATATGGCTGAAGTGAAAGGAGATGCTGGCAGAGGACGACCTAGGTGTACTTTTATTGAACATATAAAAATGTATTCATTGATGGAAATATTAAAAGTAGGTACTAGGTACACACAATCGCAGAGTATGTATGAAAGGTATGATGAATATAAAAGAAGAGAAAGAGGTATGTCAGGATCGTAGCAAAAGGCATTCGATTATTGTCTCTGCCTATCCCTCTTGGGATAAAAGGCGTGATGATAGATAGATAGATAGATAATAGATAAGGTACCTGACAGGTACTGCGCACACCTTTATACCTTGTGGTGACATTGTCCACATTTTGATGCTATTAAAACAACTTGAGATAGCATTGTCATAAACGTTAGTTTTACTTTGATATGCAATGATTTGTACACACATTATAAAATATAGTAAAGCCATGACTCGTAAACATTTAAAATTCCTGAATTTTTCTTACAAATTTTATGTTAGAATGTCTTATCCATAATATTGTTTATCACACAACAGGAAGTGGAAGTCTCATAAAAGACGGATATAGCGACAATATTTTCCAATTATTGACTCGCAGGCTTATCTTAGAAGAAGAAAACAATAACAGAGTTTATCAGAACAACTTATATACATTTTATAATCTCTAACAGATATTAAGAAGAAACAATAAATTGTGGATTCTTTACAATTCATTTAGCCGTTCCAAGCATATTTTGAAGACAAAAATTAAAAATCAGATAAGACCACTAGGACAAGTTAATTTTAAATTTTATTTAGTTGTATGTACCTATACAAATTTAACAAATTTGATCATTATTTTTAGTTAAATTTATTATGATTAAATAATATTGATTTACTGTAATTAAAAACATTTTAATTACTGTCAAAATTTCCAATCAATAAAAAATGTATGGAGCTGTCTTATTAAAGAGGATCCAAATATAACGATTTTGGCAATATCCTTTAGCTCAACGGGTGGTCGAAAGTCCCAAGTCTTCTATAATACGGAAATAACCGTCGAGAACACTCTATAACTTTCTAATTGCTTTTTACCTCGATGGGCTCATGCTTTTAGCCAGATTGCTTATTTTGTTAATGAACTTCGAGGTTCAAAACTTTGTCTTTTAGGTGACTGCCTCCGAATAGCCTAATATTTTATTTAATATCATGAATATAACAATTATGTCACGATTTGTCGACTTTTATCATTTTAATGAAAAGTTTTAATGTGTGTGCGAATGGCCGAGTGGGAAGTAAGGGAATCACGTACCGGAAGACACCGGCCTTTCTATTATTAGTCGGATACTGGTGACAATGTGCCCATTAAACAAGTTGCCCACGGAGTAGAGATGCCGCTTCTTAAGTAGAGGGGCTATTATTTTTCTAAGAAGTACAGATAGCATTGTATTGAACTCGGTCTCTCAGATTTCTGCTGTTTACTGAAAGTTTATATCGTTGTTTGTATAGTTATGAAATAATGCAATATGCGTGGCGAATATATCTTAGAGTATTTTGTACATTTCTCTGATATCTATTATAATAAAAATTTGACCGATTTGACAATTATTCGTATTGATCTGAATCAAATATAAAGAAAGAAAAATTGGAAAAATTGCCTAAAAGTGCTTTTTTCTATGGGATTTTTGTATGAACTCAAGACCATAATATGGTAATATGGGCTCTACAGGAGAAGCCGGGGCAGAAAGCTACTTAAAGTATAAAAACCGCACCATCCTAATTCTATTTTGTTCAAATCTTACTTAATATTATACAAAAATTCATCAAAAGTGGAATATAAAAAATAAATAGCAAAAGTAAGAAGAAAAATAAGTTATTTTGATGAAATACCTCGGTTCAGGGCACTGATTTCCATAGCGTCCGTTGACAGATAAATTAAATTTTGCGTAAAAAATATATCACTGAAAAAAGATTATGTTTTTCAGAGTCAGGTAACATTTTGGACATATAAAGGGGGCAGTGCACAAAGAATTTCAATTTCGTACCGTATCGCACAACCCTTTTCAACTTTACAAAGTAATTTCCTGAAACGAAATTGATTTGTTGGCTTGGCGGTTTTCGTTCGGTGTGGCAATTGTGGTTTAATTAAAATACAACAAAAAAATCCAATAAAACATCAAATTTCATACAAATGACAGAATTACGCTTGCTTATTTATTGAACAAATAATTTATATAATTATGACGTATCTTATTAATTTTAAGGCTAATTAACAAAAATATAACAAACACATAAAATCTTTAATGCAATTATGCTCAAAAAACCGCATTGTCGCTATCCAGGCTTCGAGGAAGCGGTACAGCCTCCTGAAGGTAGTGAGTGATAGATTAGACTAGGGGTTCCTGGAGCACTGGACTGGGTTACTTGTTCCGGTGGCCCGGTACAGGGTTCCGTGAGAAATTTTAGAGTTTCACATATAAATACATGTATATGTACTAACATAGCTGCGTAAGTTTAATACTAACATAAATGGATCATTGTTGGCTGAATAAATAAATTTATTATTATTATTCACTTATTTCATTTGAATTCTTTTCTTTTTATATTTTTAAGTATTTATAAAAAAAAACAAAAATATATAAAAGGACTGATCCCCCGGAAGCGAGGTAAAGACCCAAGCTACCGGTGGTTAGGGTTGCAGTGACAGGAACCTCGTCACAATACTTGCCGTGCTGAGGAGAACTGCCTTCTGGATCTGTTTATTATTACCTTTTATAAATATAGGCAGCCAAATGAACCAAAAAACCGCGACCTATGAAGAAAAAGGAACATCATCAAGAACACTGACATCGTCTTGAAGGTAAGGGCTGTTAAATTCCTCAAATATATAGTTTTTTGCCCGACCAAAATTGGAATAAGGTTAGCTTATTTATAAAATATTTTATTTTATTATAGTTCTTTGATTTTAAGTCACAAAGGTATAAATTTCAGTGTATGAGCAAGTCATGCAACTATTCATGAAATATTACTTTAGCCTGAAACGCAGTTGTACAAAAGATTACTTCTCATTTCAAAGGACCTTTTCAAATTTTCCAAGTTGAATTCAAAGCGTGTGTCTTTCCCGTTAACGTATGGAGAATTATTAGCATATACCCCGTATTCACAGTTTAATTAATATGCAGATGGGAGATAAGAATATCGCTTTATACAAATGGACATTATTTCTTCTATCTCATGCACACACATACAACTTCTTCGTAGTACTTATCCAAGAACCGAGAGCCTTCCTTTCACTAAGTGCTCTTACAGTTCTAAAATTTCACATTACATTATTTCCTTTTCCAGTATAAAATCCTTATGAAAAGTGAGTTAATGCAACCCACTTCAATTTCCATCATCACTTTTTACATATTTTCATTCCGAAATAAGTAAGTAGTGTAAGTATAAATATATATAATGGGTATGTGGCGGCACATCGCGTCGATAGATGTCGCATCGTTACTGTCTCACAATATTTAAATTGAAACCTGTATCGCGCTATTGATAATATTTAATAGATTGGCATATATACAACTTTCCAGCGACACGCGTTGGGGAGTATTCCTTTTACTCACAGTCGTTGCATTATTGTATGTAGCCATTTCTATAGGCAGAAGGTACTCTCGTACTCGTATCTAAATACTATTTTCTGTAGTAGTTGTAGCCTGAACACACAGTCAGATGTGCTCTTAGTTTTATAATAAGTTAACTGACTTTAAAAAGTGAACAGTTAAACAAACAGCTTCACGACTGTGTTTATATTGAACTGTGACCCTTCTCACTAACAAAATACTGTAGAATAGTAGATTACTGACCTGAACAGAAAGTGACTTCTTGTTGCACCGATTGTTAGTTTGGGAGCCCGACTCTAAATACACAAGTGCAACAAGAAGTCACTCTCAGCGAGGTTCGTAATATGCTTTTCTTTCAACTACAACAAAATAAATATAATTTTAACTTTATGTATATAATTTTCCCCGAAGCCCGCCAAAACGTCTTTTGCACTTCACCCTTTCGCATTCATAATATTAGTTAGGAAGGATACAAGTTTTTATATTTTTCTACTAGCTTACTAATAAATACTCTAAGTTCAACATCAATTCAGGGTCTTTGGAACTTTATGAATACTTCCGTAGCTTCTTGTGTTAAAAAACTCACTTTTATTGAATGTCGGTTGTTGTAACGCTATATTTTATTATCATGGCGAAATAACTTCTGTAATAAAATGTATCCTTAAGCTGTGTAAAAATAAAAGTATTTTATAAAATAAAGACAGTGGGTAGGTACGGTATATTTTTTTAACTTTTTAATATATAATTGTAGAAAATATCTTACCCACAACGCAGACAGTCTCGGGTTTAAATTTGTGGTTGAACAAAAAATATTATCAGAGCATTTTTAAGAGCCCTATATCCATAATTTGAATGAGGATAAACTATTTCTAATTTCTCTGTAAATAATCCACCTGTGTCACTGTAATTTAGTATATAGTTACTTATTAAATATATCTAAATGAAATAGCCGTTATTTTTTCAATTGGTTTTATTGAATAGGAAATATGGGTGGTAAAATAAGGGATTATTTTGCCCCTGTTTTCTCTTTCATAATTTTTTTAATGCGCTGTTACACACCATCGCGTTTTTTGTAGCTTATTGAAAATTCAAAATAATAATTATTATTTTGAAATTTTTATTGGAAATAGTTTATCCCAGTAAAATTATGGACACAGGAGCCTTAAATATATGGGGATAGTTGTAATATTTAGTTTAAGACTCCCTCACTAATTTTTTTGAACTGGCAACCTCATTTTCAAAATCACAGTTTAAATAAAGCAGATGGAAAAACCTAGTGATGATGCACAGTTTAAAACAACATGATGTTATTTTAAAAGCACACTGAAGGCACCATACTTTACTGCAGATGAGAACATCCACCTAGATCTTTTATGTCCGTACTCAACGATGTGGGACGGAAGGCAATGTAACAATGATGAAGTTTATTGCTATAGAATTAATGGCTAATATTAAAACACATTGTTCTAGTTTATATGGAACGGATGTGACGCGACTTTAAGATGTTCAGTTATTGTAAAATAACTGGTTTCAACATTGTTTCTGACTTAGACAATACTGACAATTAAATAAATACACAACATTTAAAAATTTTAACCCCCTAATTTTATTAGCCAATATGAAAGTAGGTGAAAAATTAAGGTACCCGTATTTTTTGCTTTTCTAAAATTTTAACACTCTTAAATTAATTATAAAATTCAATATTTAAAATTTTTAGAAAAGGCCGATAACGGCTTAAAGTATCAGGTGTCTTTGCGTATTCTGTTTTAAAAAAAAAGAAATGACACGAGCTGCGTGCGTTCGTTCGTATCATTCGTTCAATCGTTCGTTTAATTCGTTCAATCGTTCGTACTTGGTTCTTTTGTTTCATTCATTATTGTTTATTTTCAAGTTTATTGATTTAAAATTAAATATTTTATTCACTTTCATCAATGAAGATGGGTAGAGAAGCACGTAAATTAGATTCCCTTGTATCATGTTTTGTCTTAAATACTCAAAGTGTTGTGTTACTACATTTACAACTAATATTTTTTTCTGCCAGGTACCTTTGGAGGCAGATAGTATAGTAGCTTTAAGCCATACTCCTTACACTATGTAGTTTTTTCAAAATATCTCTTAAACTACTGAATAAAAAATAATTATTAATATTTGTATCGTGTTAACCAAAAGAAGATCTCCAAACGGATTTTTATGAATATATGCAAATTGTAATATATAATTGTAATATATAAAATATCCAGCAAACTTATGTAATACTATAAATCGGAAAAAAGGGTTTTTGATCTCAAATTACTTCAGAAAAAAGTGGCCACTCCTTAGGTATAGCTTCAAAAATGTAATCGGCTAAATAAGAAAGACTGGGGCCACACCGGTAGCTACAAGGCAACTCGTACAGGCTTTTTATTTTCAAATTTGCTAATTGAAATACATAATGTAAATTATGGTCCCACACAACGTAACTTATTATTTTTATTATAAAATTAAAAAAAATTGAAAGGAACAACAAGAAAAGGATGACCAAGACGAACTTTCATTGATCAAATATCTGATGTCCTTACAAAAGGTCAAATTTGTAGTACTAAAAATAGACGTGCATGTATGAAACGATGTATGGATGTAGATTGTAGATGAAGCAAGAGAAGTACACCCTACCCCTTTGGGAAACTAGCGTGAAGGTATGTAATGTAACAACGTAATTTATTTTTAAATTGATATAGCAAATATACCTACTGGCTGTAATTATCTGTTCCATTGCGATGCTGATACATTAAGCGAGGAAGGAGCCATCCTTCCTATAAGAGGATTGTGTACCGCGCAGCTACGCATGCATTTCCATACTAACGGATAGAACTCGTATCAAGAGATAGACGAATTTTAAAAAAAGAAAAAACTATGTGCTTAGTTTTTCACTATGTCAATAGGTATAATATTAAAACTTCGTTGAAATTAGATAACCTTTTTTTTTCTTTCTTAACGGGTTACCTTACGCTCCTGAAACCGTGTTACGGTTTCAGGGTACCCAGCGGAAGACCAAGTCTCGCTCGTTTAGCCGATGGTATTTGTGAGGCTATATCTAACGAGTGGCAACTTCTGTTGAGATATATTTAGATGGAAAAGCCTTAAAGTGTGGTTTATCAGATTATGTACATACATTGGCACATGACCGGGATCCGGGATAGAACCCGGTTAGATTATTTTGGTCAATCATTTTCTCCATTCGTATGGAAACGGGCGCGAGACATGTCAAAGAATTAATAATGTAAATACAGTCAAATTTTTACCACCGGCACAGGACTATAATCTAACTAATGTAATCAAATGAAATGGTTGCTTCTAAGCGCGGGGATTGTGGGTGAAATCTAAATTTTTCGAACCGATCTTATCCCTCCCTTCCCTTTCCACAACTGCATGGATATTGCATTCACATACGTAGATACGTTCTGCATACGAAGGAGGGTGATATAGGTTCTGTTTCATTATGTACGTAAATTGTTTACCAACGCATTAAATAACTGTAAATAACTATTGCTATACGACGATTGTGAAATTAAATCATGAGGTTATTTCACAGTTTAGTTGCAGTTATCCTAACTGGAAATTGTGAACCAGGCCTTAAGTAGTGGAAGCACCTGTTTCGATGAATATATCAGTTCTATATATCTAGTTCAATACGATCAGTAAAAATCGGTGACTTTTATAGGTCGTGATACAGAGAAGTGGAGCAGTCTACCTTCTTCCGTGTTTACATCATACTACAACCTTGGTTCTTCCAGTGAACTAAGAAAAACAACTCTACAGGCGTGCTAGTGAAAACAATCCATTCTATCTATCTATCATTACGTCTTTTATCCCAAGAGGGATATATCCCAATCCATGTGTCCAAACCAGCGTAAACTACTTTTCTTAATTTTAGTCACAATATCATCTTTCACTCCGCATGGTTCTCTAATGACATCGTTCCGGATGCGGTCAATACGTTTTATATTACACATTCTACGTAAAGACCGCATTTCACTGCATTTATCTTACAAAAAGCATTAAAGTAAAACAGCATTATGTATATTAATTTTGCTTTTAGTTGTAAGTTGTGTGTTTCTGCATACATTACAACTATACACTGAAACACTTTTTATTTAGAATATAATTTAATTAGTACCTATACGTAAAAATATTAGGGACAGATTTTTCAATGTTTATTATATTTTTGCGACCCAACACCATATATTTGTATCACTCGAATGATTACGACTCTTGCGTAGCAGTTGTAGCAATAGTTGCCTTCACTCAGACTCACCAATAGGGGTTTTGACAATTTTTTGGAAATTCTTTTAAATTATATATACTTACCTAATAAAATAATAAAAAAAAAATGTATTTTCATTTAAAGTTTTTAATTTTCTTTATAAAAATATCCACGAGAACGTTATGGACGTCACATTCTCGCAACCCAACAACATGATAGTTACGGATTAGATAAAATAACAAGAAAATAACTTTATGGTTATTTATTAGTTTAAACATTATTTTCAGTCAATAAACGTTAAGATAAGATAAGAAGTTTATATGGCTGAAGTGAAAGGAAATGCTGGCAGAGGACGACCTAGATGTACTTTTATTGAACATATAAAAAATATGTTGATCGATGGAAATATTAAAAGTACACACAATCGCCGAGCATGTATGAAAGGTATGATGAATATAAAAGAAGCAAAAGAGATATGTCAGGATCGTAGCAAATGGCATTCGATTGTCTCTGCCTACCCCTCTTGGGATGAAAGGCGTGATGATAGATAGATAGATAGATAAACGTTAAGACTATATTACTTTATTCACGGGTTGCCTTACAGCTCCCGAAACCGTGTACTGTCCCAGAGTACCCAGCGGAAGACCAATTGACATGTTTTAATTTTTAACAAGGTACCCTAAATCGAAATCCGTTTCGAGGATTTCGTATATCTAACACTGTACATATTTTATCAGATTTTTTATAAAAAAATATTAAAAAATAGTCAAATTATTTGTAAAAAACCTCGGGGTGTGGTAAATTAGGACGGATACTTAATGTACCTTTACGCGCTCTATAATGTAAAAAATAAAAGCTGTCAGTCTCTCTGTCAGGCATGTTTCCAGTTCAGTGTTGCTAAATATTTTTGCATATTCAATTCCCAAATCAGGAAATTTACGAGCTGGAGGGTTAATTTTTATAATAACAATCAAGTGCTATACTAGTCAGCGATTCTGTAAAAGTGCATTAATTTCACAGGCCATTTGGTTTTCAACTACGTTACGCTACGAAACAAACGGCCAATTTTGTTGACATTCAATTATTGAATTAAAAAATATGGGCATGTAAATAATACTGTCCTGTAATACTGTCAATTGAAAAGTATATTGTACGGCCTTCATATGACGACTGAAATATATTAAATATTTTCAATGGCGCGATACAGGATTCAATTTCAATATTGCGAGACAGTAACGATGCGATATCTATCGACGCGATGTGCCGCCACAGAATAATAAAGGAATAAATTTTAAAATGTTAAGCAATAAACCATCATTCATGTAGTTTGTCCAATACTTTATTTTTTAATAAAGTTAATGTGCCATCGTTTATGAACGATGACGGAACTTTAAACGCTTCATGAATATGATATACAGCACTGAAATCTGTTCTGCAATTTCGTTCGTTGGAACATTTTCTAGCTCAATAATAAACTCGTCTCTAGTTCTTTCAATTTCTGCGATAACCCAAAATGATCTCTGCTCTGTCTACATAAGATTTCAAATCGAAGTATCAGTTGGAGCAAATGATACTTGGAAACGAGACCATCTGTTGGTTGCTATTATGGAAGACTTGCGGATTTTGAAGTGTTCCAGGGAAATATAAACAAAGACGTGATAAATGGCTACTAAGGATCGTTCTAATAGCTTTCTTTATAAAGTTGGAACCAGTAATCCTTAGGTCACAATCTTATAACTTGATAAAACGCCAAAAAATCTAGTTATAAGTGCCACGTAAATGCGTTTTGTCTTTCTTTGATTATCACGCCGGATATTTAACAAAGTTGTATGATTTCTAAATTGCACCAGTATATTGCATTAATCACAATATCAAGTAAAACCATTCTAAAAATGCCCAAATAAAGTAAATACATTGTTATTTATTTATCGGATTTGACTAAAGTGTTTTAGTCTTACCTGGGGTCAAGATTGTTTTCTGTGGTCTGGCTTTACGAAGCTTAAGTTTGCTAAACCGCTTCAGGTGAATAGTGCTGCTCAATATGTTCACCATTCGTTAAGGAATAATGAGGACAGTATTATCCCATTCCATCCCACAAATATTATAAACGCGAAAGATTGTATGTATGTTTGTTACTCAATCACGCCAGAACGGCTGAACGGATATGTATGAAATTTGGCACAGACATAGATTATAGTCTGGAATAACACATAGGATAGACTACCTTTTATCTCGGAAAAAATTATGGTTCCCATGGTATAGATTTGTTTTTGTTTTTCACGGGATCGACATGATTTTTTGCATAGTGGTAGTTTAGGGGTCAGAGAATGACATGTACTACTTTTTATACCGCGAAAGTGGGCGGGGGAGGGGCAAATTACAGTCACGGGATTGTTTCTTTTTTGAATCTATTTCCACGCTGGTTTCTAGATAAAAGCAACATAGATGCCAAACAGCGAGCATATTTAGTTGCGACAAAGCGACCTTCCTAACTTTACCATTTATTTTGGAAGCATGTCGATCGATGTACGTCCTCTGAATTAGTGTGACATTATTTATCTTTTATAACCAATTGCACTGACCATTGCGATCGCGAGCATTGCAATATAACGCTTAATTGGCATTATAATGTAAAAAAAAACAATTTATAAAGATACTTGGTCACCTTAGTCTAACGCAGTGTCAGAGACAAAGGCTTTTCGTACTGGCATTGTAGACCCTCTCTAGTCTGGAGATGTTTGGAGTTCAGGTAAGCTGTATGTGCAGCGGCTCACTTTGCCTATTGTTGTTGTAGGTACCTACTCCTAGCTCCTCAATATATCATGAGCTAATTAAAATCTTAAAATTTTCTGAGAATACTTTCTTGTGATACCTTAGTTTTGATCCTATAATACTTAAAATTCAAGGAATGCCTGTATCAATATAGTTTCCTTCGTTCTCAGTAGAACGTTGGCCAGATCCTTGGTGAAGCATTTGGAGTATGCTGAAATGTCTTATAGCGAATTGCTAATTTTAAACCAAGGTTAGTCATGGCAGCAGAGTAAGTGCTTGTACTTTGGAAGGCATTTGCACTTCTTCTGATAATATTATTTGAGAAGTGACAGTAGTAGTCTTATGAAGTGATGCAGCGAGAGGATTGCTTTTTCTAAGAAATATGGTAAATTGTGGACATTGTTATAAGTGTAAATGGTCGCCGTATGGTGTAAAAGATTTTTAACTTCACCAATAAATTTGAAGTCTTGGCATCCGCATCATGACGAAAAGTTTGCTTATTTCGATGTGTTTGTGATAATTTCTGAAATTACTTCAAAAAATCTTTCTCTGTATAAACGCTTATGAAAATATGCTAAATACAATATTCAATTTCACATTTAAAAAAAAAGCGTCCAAAGCTAGGACAAAAAGATAGTTTAAAATAATATTTAGCGGAATATCGTGACAATAGTTATGGAGTTTTTGTATTTTTCACTTGTGACCGCGTAACCGCTACATTTACCTCGTCGCTGTGAATATTTCAGGAAGTATTTCAGGGGTCATTTAATTCAGTTCGCTGTACGCATGTAAATCGGTTTTTCAGACTCGTTTCACACTAATATGTTAACTCTTGGTACATTTACTCTCACAGTCGGTCACTTTTTACATTCAAATGATGTTTGTGGAACGTATCGTTTTATTTCAGTAACTTGATATGAACTTCTGAAAAAATGGTGTTTCTTTAAAATCTGGAGACGTGGATCTGTATACTGACTGATTCGTAAAATTATGTTTGTAATCTATACCAATAATAAAGCTGTTTGAACGCGCTAACCCTGCAAATATTATACTAAAAATATCCACTGAGAAATAGTTGGCTAAATAGAAACCTTACTTTACATTAGAAACAAAATTCTCCATAGGAATTCCTGAAATAGAATTGCTAATCTTACTTCTGCAACCACTTTTGGTTTTCAGACATGGTACAAAGAGTATCTATTTAACAGAAAGGCACACGAATTTAGTTAAATGGTATTCAGGTTCTCTGTAACTGAATAGCCGATGTTCAATCGGGCGATTATGGCAAATCGATTGGCGGTCGTGTAACTTAGGACTACTACCGTCCAATTTATACCTATTTCCAACATGACAAGGTGTAATTTTAGACTAGTCTGGTAAGGAGAATGGGCAATAATATGATTTGATAGCCAATTTATTTACTTCCTGAAAATTTTGGATTTTGGAAGTAAAAGGAAAGTTGTCTGTAAAACGAGTTTTTAAATGTAAACAAGTTTTTATTGTCGTAAACTGCATACCATACCTAATGTTTTTTTTCAATTAAATCATATTTACGTCTCTTAATTTTGGTGTTATTAAAAATTAAAAAAAGCCCGCAGGGTTAAAATTTTTTTGTCGCAGCTACTTTTCAAATACTGATTGTACCTAGTATGATTACTATAAAAGTGAAGTGAAAATAGTGTTGTGTGTATACTGCTGGAGCTGCAGATATTGGTGAGTAAAGTTTTTCATTGTTACTTAGGGACATATAGAATTTACTTTTGATGTCTTACATGAGTTTTTTTTTATAATCTATATATATAAAAATGAAACCCGTTTTCCGTTGTCACGACATAACATGAAAACGGCTGAACCGATTTGGCTGATTTTAGTCTTAAAATATTCCTAGATATCCAGGAAAGGTTTTAAAGGTGAGACAATTCGAATAATTGCCGAAAAACCCCTAAAAACAGCCCTTTTCTTTTTCCCATAATAACAGAGTCAATTTGAACCTTATTGCTATTCAATAAAGTTAATTTTAAATTAAAAGCACTCATTGTTGTCTATGCAATGTAGATGTGTTCCTAATGTCACCGCACAAAGTTAAAATTCGCGTGCGTGTTGGAGAATCTAATGTCGCGTTCCGACACTCAACAAAAGTGATAATATCGCGAACGCGACCAAATTGAATAGTCACAAAATGTAATTTAAGTAATTTAATAGATCATTAGTAGTACTGATTTTCAGTTTGGTCGGCTTCGCGAAACTTAATTTTGCCTAGGAGTAGGGGTAGGAGTAGAGGTAGGAGTAGGGGTAGGTGTAGTGGTAGGGTAGGGTAGGGTAGGGTAGGGTAGGGTAGGGTAGGGGTAGGGGGTAGGGTAGGGGTAGGGGTAGGGGTAGGGGTAGGGTAGGGGTAGGGGTAGTGCAGGCAAGCCAACGTTTGGGCAGGACAACGTCTGCCGAGTCCGCTAGTTATATTATAAAAATAAATAAAATAATAAATAAATATCTCAGTGCCTAGGGTAGTAGAGCAAGCCGATATATTTTTTAGGTTATAAAAGTTTGTCGACTTGGACACTTCACATTTACTATGGAAAAAATACTGTTTAAATAAAAAAAATGAGTAAAGGTTTAGATTATCTAATCAGGAGATTTTCGTGTTTTATCGACTTTATTAAACTGCTGCACTGTTTTATTTATACTTTAACTATTTTGAAGTCTCGGTAAGGTACCACTTTTTCAAGTTTATAAGAAAATTGACATTGAAAATTTAACCTCAAAATCTGAAATTCTTATTCTTATTTGCGGCCGCTGCCACGGCACCCCTCGCTTCGCTCGCTCGCCTCACGCCTTGTTTTTACACCAACCGAAGCACGCTCGTCGCTGCGCTTCTCGCTAAAAGTAAAAGTAAAAGAAAAAGTAAAAAAAAATCGATCGTGTCTTAAGACTTTTCACCGACCTGGCGGTCACGGGAGGGGTTTGCGGTATTGGTGTCCTGGACGAAAGTTGCTCCTTGTGGCGCCTTTCATCCTATGGAAATGGGTGTTATACGGAGTAAAAACATCGATCTTTTTCAAAATCATGAAAACTCCAACCTTAATTTTGAAAAAACCTGTGACCTCCTGCAAAACTTATACCTTACCGAGACTTAGTTAAAATCATAGATATAAGCAAATAGGAAGATGCGTTATAGCGCCTCTACGCGTGGTCCGTCAAAAGTGTGGTGGCCACCACACTTTGACATTTACACGTGTCAGTCCTTGCGTCGCGTTGTTGTCAGTGTGGTGTGCTACAAAAAAATTAAGTTATTTAGCAAATATGCCTTCTTGCGCATTCAAAGGGTGTACCAATAACTTTACTACAAAAAACAAAAATTATGGAATCACTTTTCACTCCTTTAAGTTCGTTAGCGAATTAATTTTATATATTTTAAAAATTAATATAATATATAAATTAATTAATAATTTAACATGGCCGCTTTATCTCACCAAAACTGTACAATCGGTTTGGTCGAAAGTATGCTCTACTTATGTAACGTTGATTTGAAATGAAATTTCTGTTTAGATTATTTTTTCATCAATTTATTTTATAAAGTGGTATATCAATCTAAGTAGTCCATGACTTCGTTATTATTATTATTTTATTAGAAACTAGCTGCTGCGCTGGGCTTTGATATAATCTATATATATAAAAATGAAACCCGTTTTCCGTTGTCACGACATAACATGAAAACGGCTGAACCGATTTAGCTGAAAATTGGCAGGGAGGTAGTTTAGAGCCTGGAAAAGGACATAGGATAGTGGTAGGGGTTGGAGTAGGGGTAGTTAAAATTATAAATTTTAATTGTGAATATATGGCGTCATCTTGAGTTTTACATGTGTACTAAAATGTATTTGTAAACGTCAATAGATGGCGCTGTATTATACTTTCTACCACGGAAATGTGTTAATTCCAGAGTCGGTAGGCCAGGTAGGTTAGTTAGGTTATTTATAACTCAAGAACGGCTGAACCGATTTAGCTGAAAATTGGCAGGGAGGTAGTTTAGAGCCAGGAGAAGGACATATGATAGTAGTGGTTGGAGTAGGGGTAGGGGTAGGGGTAGGGGTAGGGGTAGGGGTAGGGGTAGGGGTAGGGGTAGGGGTAGGGGTAGGGGTAGGGGTAGGGGTAGGGGTAGGGGTAGGGGTAGGGGTAGGGGTAGGGGTAGAGGTACGGGTAGGAGTAGTTGTTTTCCACGGACGAAGGAAAGTAAATAGCAGGCAAGCCAACGTTTGGGCAGGACAATGTCTGCCGAGTCCGCTAGTATGTAATAATAATCCGAATTTTCGGCAAATTCAAGGAATTTATAAAAAGGCACTTGGGCATTTCGAATTGCGGTCATCTCTGTCAAGAAACTGTATACCGCTGGATAATGTTCCCATTCTTACATGTTCATCAGCCGTAACACTATTAACCATAGGTACTCTTGAACGAAATTTATTCGATGAAGAAAATTTAACGATCATTTATCAATTAGTGCAGATCAAATAGTAGGATATATATCGGGCTGGGTAGCTCGGACGTTGATTAAAACAATCAAATATGAGGTATGTGTTACTCAATTCGTGACAAATGAAAAGTTTTTTACAAACTTATAATACTGGGTGGCTTGTGCTATCCGAGTTATGACTTACCTATATAAAAATTGTCTAAAACAGAATCTACAATTTAATTATTTAGTTTAGAATGTCAATATTTTGTTGTCGAAAGTAAAATAATAAAATTGAAAATAAGTGTAATAAAATCGTTTACAAATTCCAACATATTCATAACTTTGATAGAACACTCACAAGATCAACCTGTCACATTTTAACCACCGAACTCACTTATTAAGGGCTATAAATGATATATATTGTGACGTAAGAATTCATTATCTGCATAAAAATAATCCTAGTATATCAATGGTTTCAAAAAGACAAAAACGAAATAAACTACCCCAGTGGGAAACAGGCGTGAGCTTAAGTTTCGTATGAAGAAGCATTTAATTTCTATTTTTAAAACTGTAACACTGTTGAGTTTCGTGCCGATTTTTCTCAACAGCTGATATCGAATCGGCTCGGCGAATACTTAATAAATTTTCTTTATGATATGTAATAGTTGTTTCATTACATTATGAAACTTTATTTCCCACCCAAAGGATAAAAAAAAATTTAACTACATATTTTAATTTAATAATTCCAAGTAGAGTGACAATACAGACGGTTCGACTGTACATCGCTGTTGATAAGTCATCAAGTCGAGGCCCGTTTATGCAATTGTTTTTTCACCACGGTAACGCATCTTTTGTTTATATCTATGGTTAAAATAGTTAAAGTACCTATGCAATAAATTTAAAATGCAGTAATTTAATAAAGTCGAAAAAACACGAAAATCTGAGGATTTGATAATCTAAACATTTAACAAAAATTGGCCTAACTTAGGTATTTTAAAATTAAAAATAAAACAATAAATAAAAATAAACAAAAAACTTAGTAACCAAAATATGAAATTAAACATTTTCACCGTTTTGCAATAGTTTGATCTGTTACTAAGTTCACTATGAAAGCTTGGCTATACAAATACAGGAGACGCATACTTATGTAGAATTTTTACTGAGCAACTCTACAGGCGGGGTGTCTGACTGAGCAATCAACTCGCTCATCCATGCCCAAAAATGACGTATCACATTTTGTTTGTAAATATATTGGTAGACTTTGGATTTCTGCTCTTTGGGCCACACTTGATATTATTCTAATCTCTCAATAAACTTTGAGCCACAATACTGACTGAAGCGGCGGAGCAGTAATCATTAACGCGGGTGCAACCACAAGGCACAGCTAGTATTACAATATAATTTAAAGCCTGCTAAAGGCTCGCGTCCAATAACCTTAGCGAATCGAATGGACGAAATTCGCCTACCTACATTTACTATGAAAAATCTGCCTTTCATTCTCAACAGCAATAGTCAAATAGACTTGTACTGTGCTTAAATTGCTCAACATTGTTTACTTTTCCGCTGTCGTTTTCGTGGCCATTATTTGATAGTCAAATATTTGTAAAGTAAAACATAGTAATAATGTGATATTTGTGAAATCAATGTTTGTGTGTCTGAACATAAAAGTGTTGAATCCAGGACGATACATTTAATAATTGTTTTTAGTTTAAAATTAACTTGGTAGTTAATTTGGGATAGCCGGAGCAGCCATATTGGTGAGTGGTATATTTTGGTGACATTTTCATATTGATAATTAGGTTAGTTATATAGGATATTTTTTCCATAATTACATTTACGGATCACCATACTATAACGTATAATCTGTATAATTTCCAATTAACAATGTACCTATAATATCGGACAATTAATTAAAGAATGTTTTTTGATGATTGCCTCTAGTCTAAAATAAAGAAAGGGCTGAACAGTAAAATAAGCGACTCGCCCTGGCTTCGCACGGGTAAAAGTTATTTGTGAAAATGATATATTTTCCCGGAATGAAAAGTAACCTAAAATGAGCAAAAATAACAGGAATGCGCAATAAATTGTAATTACAGAGTTAAATATTAGTTTGAATAATAAAGTATAAACTAACAACAAAGAAATAGGTATTCCATAAAAGACCGTCCCAAAAATATTTAAATGTATTATTATCACAAAGTTCGGATCCTGAGGCATTGTTAGTCCCTCGTCTTAGAATAGGAACAAACTTTTTTCAAGACTGATAATCGGATATCGGATCCAATTTCCGGGGTTTTCGCTTGGACTATGTGACGGGCACACGGAAAACTAAGTAGGGGATGCCTTTTAAGGTCGCTCTTCGTCGTAAACAACAAAAAAATTGCTGTTTATTTTATGGAGTCTTTGCATATTTTATTTGTAATTTAGTTTGAGTAATATGGAATTTTATCCTTTATATAGAATGTGGATACTTTCGAACAAAATAGCTGATTAAGTTAAATATAACCTATAACCTTCACTAAGAATTGGGCTATCAATTGCAAAAAATATTTTTAAAATCGGTCCAGTAGTTTTTGAGTTTATTCATTACAAACAGAATTACAAATCTTGTATCTTTATAATATTAGTATAGATACTTATATATTATTTTGCATTTTCAAATATTTAATTATTTGAACGCGATGTACCGAAACATCTCTCCATCAGTGATTAAATGTTATTGACATTAGTATAAACTTGAATATAAAGCAAACAGAAGTCAGATTTAATGAAAGAGGTTTAAAAGCAAAGGATTAATATCGGCAGGGTCATTGAATATTTTCCGAGGAAGTCATCAACAGGTAACATCTTTGCTAAGTTTTGATTGGGTTGGTTTTAAGTAAAATTTGTGTTCAAAGTTTACGCTTGCTTCATTGAAGTGTAAATTGAAGGACAACTTTAGAAACTAATTTTGCTCGGACGAAAAAGTTTGTTCCCGAAGTGAAATGTGCGAGAGCAAAGAACTTGTTTTTCTGCTTTCCTTTGGTGGTGTTGACATTTACATATTTTCATTAGAATAGAGTAGCTTCGTCTTTTAGAAGTTTACAACAGAATGCTTAAACGTCGATGTAAACGCTATATTAAACTTTCATCAAATGACATTTTGTATTTCGCTGTGAATACAGTATAATGAAATGAGCTTGCAATTTTGTTTATATTTTTGTGAAAAGTCAAATGAAGTCAAACATTTACTTATGAAGTCTTGTCTCACCCAAAATTACTCAAATTGCCTATAATTAACATTTAAATAAGATAATATTTTTGAAGAAAATTATTATTTCTTACTAGAGGTTGCCCGCGACTTCGTACGCGTTGTAATGGTGACATAATTTATATAAATACGCAACTTTAATTTTTTGCTTTAATTTTAAATATAATATATTTTATATATAATAATATAAACTATACCTGCAGTTGCCCTGTGTAATTTGGTACTATATTCCCGTTCCCCGTAAAATTTTGAAACACCTCATTAAACCAAACAAGCCTTAAGAACGAAGAAGAAGAAGAAAGAAGGGTTGTTTTGCAATATCCTAAAATACGTAATTTATTATTTGATTTGAAGAGTATTTATACCAAGTTTCAAGTACACGCAAGGATACGATTTTCAATTCCATACAAACGTTTTGCTCTTCACCCCAATAGGGTTTGATTTTCGACAAATCCTTTCTTAGTACAAGGAATATGCCTTCCAATTTTCATATTTATATCGTCAGTGGTTTAGGCTAATTTTCAGTCAGTCAATGACACGACGGTTTTATATATTTAGATTTGTAACATGATAGTTTAGTCCGATAAATAACAAAGTTTATCTACAATACTAATAATAATACAAAAAAAAACATAGCTTGGAGATTCAAAGGGGTAACGCAGCGAGTGTTCTTGGGACGGTTGGACTTTCTTCAGAGCTGGACGAGGTAGGTATTCTACCATTTTCTTTTTCTTTTAAGTTTTAAGGTATTTAAGATTTTTTAGATTATATTTATATAAATATAAAATATACTAATATGTGTATATATATAAAAATTCTTACTATGTATTATTTCTTGTCGGTGAAGTTGTTTCATAAAGTTGCATGATAGATTACGTATGTCAAATATTTTTTACACCTTGTTTTCTTCATATCCTAATTCTAAATAATATTATAAATTTGAAAGTTTGCTTGTTTGTCCTTCCTTCCTTGTTTGTGCTCCGTTTTCGGATCGACGTTATTTTTTGCACAGATAATAAATAAATAAATAAATAATTTGTACGGGCGAAGCCGCGGAAATCTAGTAAGTATGTGGGACAGGGTAATAATATTCATATACAAACCTTATAAGATCGGATTGTTAAATTCATTTGTGGTTGAAAATGTTGAAATTCGTAGGCCTTTCATATCAGCTTTCAGTTGTATTTCGATATTTTTTGGCTCCCTACATTCTGCTTAATTTTTGTTATGGTTTCAGAATTTCTACATGAAACGAACCTAAACATTCTCGCAATTTCACTTACAATTTCACGATATAGCGATACTATGCTTCATTTTATCGTAGACACAGGTTTCATAAAATGTACATATTTCATTATTTTCTTCGGAAACGATACGTCTGAAAATTTGTTTTTTTCTGTAATATAAAATCAATTTACAACACTTATTTCAGATTTATTGCAGACTTCAGAAATAAAGTCAAATTTTACATTATAGAAAATATTAAATCACATTTGTACCTTCCAATGGTACTAATTTACGAGAAATATTTTTCTATTATTGTGCCTCAAATCGATACAGCATAGCAGACAGGATATCAAAATAAAATAAAGTCTCGTTTTGGTAGGAACCTTAATTAATAATAAATAAAAGTAAAAAAATTTAAAACAAGCTTTTATATTGATAAAAATAATAAAAAGTTAAATATAAATTACGGTTGTAAAAAGCCATTTTCTACATTTTAACCTATACAGTGTCAAGTTTTCAAATAAAAGCGCTTAAAGTAGGCCATACACGCTAGGGTGTATCTGACAGGTTTGCCTGTACAGTTCATCTGTACAGGTAAACCGGAGTCTGTATGTTGCATAACTGTGCAGGTTTCCACGCCTGTACAGGCAACTCGAAAAATATGAATTTTGATATTTTTTGCCCGTGCAGTTTAAATGTGCAGGCAAAACTGAGCGTGTATGGCGGTCGGCGCGCAGGCGTCAGTTGTCCGGTGATTGCTAGAAGAGAAAGATGCTTCTTAATTAAGGGAGTCACCGCTAATAACAGTTTAATATACGATTTGCGGTAATCTTTCGGCTCAAATTTCAAATGATTCATTAACTTGACATGAGAGTACTGTTTTCTTTGCAGTAACCATGCTTTACAGTTTACACCACTGATCACGGTATCTTCGTTTAAATTTCCTTTTCTTTAAAAAAATAAACAATAAACCTATTTACGCTACTGTTTCGAAATCAAGCGCCGCGGTCGGGGCCATGGCATCAACTGAGAGTTTGTACAGGTTTACCGCTACATGTTTGGTCTCTATGCAGCTCAAGTTTACCTGACGGGTATAACTGTACAGGCAAACCTGTCAGGTACACCCTAGCGTGTATGGCCTGATTTACACACTCTTTTTCTCTCCTGCTGTCGCTTTTATTTGAAAACTTGACACTGTAAAGGGTAAAATTTTAGTATATATAATAGCAAAAACCAGAGTACCTGTGAATACAAATAAAACGAACCCAAGCTCGGGTTACGTCGTTCCGTTACAGAGTTCCTGTGGCCACCTTCCGGCTTCATCATCAGGACCCTGGACATCATCTAAGACTACAGTACTTGTAAAGACAAATCAAACAAGCCCAAGCTCGATGGGGTTACGTCATTTCATTACAGAGTTCCTTCAGGCACCATCATCAGACCAGCTATGTGACATCATTATATTGCATTGTCATCCGATTTACATATGTATGTAAAATTACAGCTCAATCGAACACGGGGAAGTGGGTCAAATTGATCTTGTTAGATTTGACCATCACAAATATATAGGTACTTAAAAACTACTGAACCGATTATGATACGGTTTGCACTAAAATATAGACTGATTCTCAAGAAATGTTTATGTGTATAAAAATCACGCTACGTCTTTTGAAAGCGGAGCAGTAATATATAATAACAATGTTCCTTATTTGGCGAATTGAGCATGTAATAATAAAAACCGGCAAAGTGCGAGTCGGACTCACGCACGAAGGGTTCCGTACCATTATCTATAAAAACGGCAAAAAAATCACGTTTGTTGTATGGGAGCCCCCTTATATATTTATTTTATTCTGTTTTTTAGTATTTGTTGTTATAGCAGCAACAGAAATACATCATCTGTCAAAATTTTAACTGTCTAACTATCACGGTTCATGAGATACAGCCTGTTGACAGAAAGACAGACAGACACACGGAGCCTTAGTAATAGGGTTTCCGTTTTTACCCTTTGGGTACGGAACCCTAAAAACTACGGGTTGTATAGTAATATATATTTTTATACTTGTCTCCTAACAATGAGCACGTGAGCGTTCCCGGAGCGTGACAAAGGCACCAAAATTAGCTAACCTACTTATAGACCCGTTAACAATGACGGAGCATCGTCAAGAAGAATAAGCCTATTTCTTACACACTCTAATTTAATTTAAAGTCTCCTTTCCAAGCTTATACGCACGAGTCTTCAAAGGCTCCGGAGATTTCAACTTCTGCCTAAATAAACGCGACGAGTACCGGTATTGTGAATTTGGGGAATTTACTGTTTACTTACTGTTGATGTATTATTTTGAGGCATGTAGCAGAATTCACTTGTAAACAGTCGGTTTCTTGTCTATTAAGCAATTTGAATTTGCTTTGGAGGTGATTGTTTATAGTTTTCCACTAATTTGAATGTTTGTTATACATTAATATTAATAGATTCAAAATAATGGAGTCTTGGCTTGAAACTGAGCTCTCAAGTTCAATTTTCAATTGAGCCAAAAAGCTAAACATCAAGTTTTTGTCCGCACAAAATACTGGCTTATGAAAAAAACTTAGTATTCTGTAAATGGTGACCTTGTTACTAGTATCTCTGGTTATGGTACAGAGGTTGTAATGTGGGTGGCGTTTCAAAGTTCAATAATTTTACTTTTTATGAATGAAGATATAGATAACTGGAAGTTTTAAAAACCATAAAATTAAATATAACTAAAGGTGCCCACCCATTCGTCCAATCCCCGGCGCGCCGCCATACGGTTCACCGAAATCAACCACAGTTTCGTCCAATTCTTGTAACAAATGGTCCGCCTAGATCGGATGGCGGCCGGAATGGGAAATTTTCGGTGCGATGCCGGACCAATGTGTGGCCTACTGAAGTAAACAAGGTCCGCGTGGAATAGTAGCAAGAATACTGGCTGCATTTCCCCGCTGAATTGCGATGCTGGTTTGATGAGCGAGGAAGGAACGAGCCGTCTTGTCCAGAGGAGATGATCAGTCGTGGGCATATTTCTTTAGTAATATTCTTTTGGCATTTGAACACCACAAACCTAGAGTTTTTACACCAAACCGCACAAAATAGTTTTCAATAATTAAACTATATTTACGCCGTTTGTTACATTCTGCGATTTCCGCCGCAGCTCCCGCTTCGATTACTGTTTTCCTGAGATGAGACGCGGCTAATGTGTCGCGCACGTGGCGTCCATACAAGAACCCGATCTCGCTCCCAAGGAATCAGGGTAATTCCATCAGGTTTCTTGCCTTGTTCCCGAATAATACCCGTTGGTTCAAGGAGAGCAGAGACTTCTATTGACGCAAGAGCCCTGAGCTGTAGCGAGAAAGCCTACCTGCACTTTTTATGCGTGAGTTCCAAAATGATGATCGACCTCCTTTCCACACGGAGATTGAAATAAATATAAATACTCACTTACCTAGGTAAATTTAGAATTCGGTATGTAAAGTAAAAGCTAAGGTACGATTTTTATATTTTTATTTTAAAGATTAAGCTATTTTAAGAAACTAATTTGAATATTTTTGATTTCTATACAGTAGTTTTTTTATAATAAATTATCAAAGTTTTAGCACTGATGACGTCATTTTGTCGGCTGAATACTTCAATACCTTTGATATGTTGGTATTGAAAAAAGAACATGTGTGTTCTTTGACTTTGACATTTAACAAACAATAGTGTTGCCGTCGCTAAATCCTACAAAATCTACCAAAACCTACCACTTCTACATAAAACATATTAAAACAACAACAAAGAAACACACCTTTACGGCTTTTATACCGCAGTCTGCAAAGTTGTTGTGATACAAAATATATACAAAGATCAAAGAATATCCTACCATAAAAAATGCTTAAACATTCTTCCTAAATAATAAACTAGATTAGTTATAAAAACTACTGAAATAGTAGTATATCTAGTAACAGGGTAACATTGGTTGACAAGTTGACAAGTAAATATTTTGCTTTTATTTAGCCGATATAATGACGTCATTCATAGGTGAAATGTAGGTTAAGTTAATTATTTGTTTTTGAAAAAATAAAGATAATCTCACGATTTTAAGAACTATAAATTAAAAAATACTGATTATTAAACTAATATCCCGAAACGGTTTTGGATTCAGCATACCTTAACTTTTACTTTACATACCGAATTTCATTGTTTCTAGATTTAAAATTTAACATTTAATTTTGTATTTTATTCCCCGTCATTAGTTGTTGACCTAATTTTAACGAAATATAACTTGATGACACCTGATTGCAGGTATCAAATCGAATTTTACCTATAATGAGATACTATACCCGATATTTTCCTCGAAGTACTGAATATTTTATTATACATTTATTTAAGTAAAATAAATTTTATTTAATGTAAGTACGAGTAAAGTCATATGATATGATTATATAGGCGGTAAAAATTATAAACACGGATTATATGTATTATTATTTATTTTTTCTTCACGGGTTGCCTTACAGCTCCAGAAACCGTGTTACGGTTCCAGGGTACCAAGTCTCCCTCGTTTGTGGTTTGTCGGATAATGTATATAAGTTTTTAATTAAAAAAACCCATTGGTGGCCGGGATCCGGAATCGAATATTACCTACACAAAATAATTATTTTTTTCCTTGGACGTTGCACATTTTGAGTTCAACATTATAGTTTTATTGTTATAATAAATTTCATTGGATTTACTACGACACGGTAACATTCAAACCTTCAGAATTTGAGGGAATATATAAAAAACTAAATAATTTTACAAACTAAAATAAATATTTCAAAATGCCAATGTAAAGAGCAATAAGGAGAAAATAGATGTTCATAATTATCCTCTGTTTGACATAAAGAGCAAAAGCTCTTTCGTCAGTCTGTAGTCGATTTGTTAGCTCTTTCCAAATATTTCTCAAAACGGAGAAACGAAATTTTCACTCAATATCTTAACACAATAAAATCTTCAAGATTTTTTCCCTTTTTATTCGTTCAATTATATTTTAAATGGAACATTGCGGATATTTTTGCACGCTTCAGAAGTTCGTAAGACATTAGGTTTTTGTCATTTTAGAGTATTGTCTTCTACTTTTCCATAATTTAATTTTTATATCAATCAACATTCGCTTTCTATTTATTCGAGTATTTTATATTTTCCTTAATGTTTTAAATTATGTATTCCGTATATATAAATTACTGTAAGGGTTCGCCTTGCTGAACATATCGGCTAGCAACAGGTAGAGTTGGCAACGCCGCGGGCGCACGGCTCTGCCGGCGCAGACATGCAACGTCGCATGTAAGCTACGCCCGACGCAACACCCCTCATTCCTCGCCCAGCTCTCCTACGGGTTATGTCTACGTGTCTATATAAATGTCGTGTTGTTAATTGTAACGTTTTTCTGCTATAATATACTTGTGCTCTATAATATCTTATTTTGTGAGTTTCATTACGCCCGAGAGCTCATAGTGTCGCCCAACTGCAGGCCGTGCCACGGACTATAAACAAATAAACAAAAAACAACATAACACGTCTCGACGCGATGCCGCGAAAGAAGACGCAACGTGCTTCGAGAAACGTCGAAGAAGACTCCATGGAGGGCTCTACGCGAGGCTCGCCTCCCCCGCTCATGATGACGGAGGACCAGCTCTCCGCGCTTATTCGAGGAATCACAGTACGAGAAAACATCAGCACGACGCCAATCCCGTCATGTCACGGCACGTTCGTGAAATGTTCGGCGCGCTTCGCGGGAACTCTGCCCCGCGATCCCGACGTGCTTGAAGCTTTTATCGACGCAGTCGAAGTGTACAAAGACTGCGCTAACATCACCGACGAACACGCTCTGCGCGGCCTGCCCATGCTCCTCACTGGTGAGGCGGCCGTGTGGTGGCAGGGCGTGAAGTCGACTACGACAACGTGGCCCGCCGCGATACATCGCCTACGTGGTATGTTCGGCACTCCGCGGCCCCCGTACAAGATCTACAGAGACGTCTTCGCCGCCGAGCAGCAAGAGAGCGAACGTGCCGACATATTCGTCGCGCGCACTCGCGCGTCTCTCTCCAAGCTCCCGTACGACCTGGAAGACCGGATCCAAGTGGATATGTGTTACGGATTGTTACATAAACGCGTGCGTAAACGCCTTCAGAGAGAAGAGTGTGTGAGTATTGAGGGGTTGTTGCGTAGGGTGAGAGAGATTGAAGAAAATATAGAGGACCTTAAAGTAAGTAAACCTAAACCTAATAATAACGAAAGCACCACATCTGTCACTGATAAAATCTCTGTAGTATCAACCGTCAACAAAATTCGCCAGGTGCGTCCTAGGTGCTCTTTTTGCAACAATTTCGGACATAATATCTCAGAATGTAGGAAACTGTTAGATAAAGGCAACTCTAAACCATCCGAACCCAAGAGCATGACTTATAATAATAATAATCACGCCGAAAATCATACGATACGTTGTTATGGATGTGGCCAGGTAGGGGTAGTTAGATCCAGATGTAGTGTTTGTAAAAACGCTAACACTAACAAGGTGGACGATAAACGTGTCGACTTCCACAGCGTTTCAGGGGATAATATACCTACGGCACCCGCACGCCCCGTCGTGCGTGTTAGCGCCGTAGGCCGAACGGGAGTCGCCGTGCTGGACACCGGCGCGACGCACTCCATCGCTAGCCCTGCGCTGTATCACATCCTGCTGGACTCCGGGGTGCAGTTCTCCGAGTCGCAGCGCTCCGTTGGACTTGCCGATGGAACTCGCCGAGTGAGTACAGTTTTCACTTGTGACACCGAGCTTGAATTGGGAGGCCGAAACTTACCGGTTACATTCATGGTACTACCCGACGCTGACGACGCTAGGACGTTGCTCGGCCTTGATTTTATAACTCGAGCGGGTATAATCGTCGATGCGCCGCAAGAAGTTTGGTGTTTTATTGACTCTCCAAGTACCAAGTATGACTTTGTCGCGTACCAGGTACTATCAAAGAGGGACGATCTCCTCGCCTTGAACAATGATCAACCTGTCTGCCTTAGAGATGATGAGGGTACTAAGCTCACTAGTGACCAGAGGTCTCAGCTGAACCAGCTGCTATGCAGATACGCCGACGTGTTTGCTACGAATGGCCCACCTACCGAGTACGCCATGCACTGCATCAAGGTAAAGGAAGGCCAGCAACCTATTGCGTCACCACCATATAGGATGTCTCTAGAGTAAGAAACACACTTTAGAGAAAGAGCTTCAAAGATTACTCGAGGCAGATATAATTGAGGAGTGTGAGTCCCCATGGGCCGCCAACGTAGTTTTAGTAGCAAAAAAGGACGGAGGAGTACGTTTATGCATTGACTACAGAAAACTCAATTCGGTCACGGAACCTGACCGCTATCCGCTACCTCGGATGGAAGACATTCTTCACGAGGCGAAGTCGAGCAATTTCATGTCAACACTTGACCTGCGCTCTGGATACTTCCAGGCCCTGGTCCGGCCCGACGATCGGGACAAGACGGCTTTTGTTACTCCATTAGGTACATTCAGATTCAAACGAATGCCAATGGGCCTGAGGAACTCTGGTGCTACCTTCCAAAGACTGATGGACCGTTTTAAATCCAACATGAAGAACGTTAATATCTGGGCCTATCTTGACGATTTGTGTTTACTTTCAGACACATACGAAAAGCACATGACAGACTTAGAGGCTGTCTTTCAACGTCTGCAGATGTTTAAACTGCGAGTCCACCGCCAGAAAAGCTGCTTCGCCAGAGATTCTATAAGATTTCTGGGGCATGTGATAGTCCCCGGCGGATTGTCTGCGGACAATCACAAGGTGAGCGCCATTGCGGCCATGACACCACCACAGAATCTTAAGCACCTAAAAAGCTTCATTCAAGCCGCTAGCTGGTTCCGACGTTTCATCCCTAACTTCGCCGCTACGGCGAAGCCACTGACAGACCTGTTGAAAAAGGCCAGCGTTTGGAGGTGGGACCAGTTACAGCAGGACGCGTTCGACCAACTGAAGGAAAAGCTTACGTCAGCGCCTATATTACGACAAGCTGATGGTACGAAACCTTACGCGCTTTACACCGATAGCAGCGGCTACGCCCTCGGGGCAGTTTTGATGCAGGGGGAGGGGCCCGACCAGCACCCGATTGAGTACGCCAGCCGCCTGCTCAATAGTGCCGAGAAGAACTATACGACAACAGAGAGAGAAGCGCTCGCGGTCGTATGGGCTGTGCAGAAATTTAGGGGATACATAGAAGGATCGACAGTACGCGTGATGACCGACCACCAACCACTGAAATGGCTTATGAACCTGAAATCACCGAGTGGCCGTCTAGCGCGATGGGCACTGACGCTACAAGAACATAATCTCGAAATAAATTATACACCGGGAAAAAGGAATATCATCGCCGATGCGTTGTCACGTCCGCCGTGCGCCGACGATAATACGTGCGATTTCTGTTTCACTATCGTGGACATACCTGCGCGAAGTCCGGCTGACATCAGAGGGAACCAAATGACAGACCCTGAAGTCAAGAAAATTATAGACGAACTGGAATCAAACGATCCATTCAAAGCGCGAGTATGGTCCGACAAAGGATACGTCATGTCGGACGGAATCCTGCACAGGTGCTCGGCCGACGACGAGGACATTGAACAGCCCTGCCTCGTGGTGCCGCAACACGAGCGCACGCGCATCCTCGCAGAGCTTCACGACGCTCCCACCGCCGGACACTTCGGCGCCGAGCGCACCCTGGCACGTTTAAGAACCCGATATTACTGGCCAGGTATGCGAGGTTTCGTCGCCGACTACGTAAAGCAATGTGTACCCTGTCAAAGGTATAAAGTGGATACACGCAAACCGGCCGGCTTAGTACAGACCCCGGCTACGGCGAGAAGGTTCGAGGTAATATCAATCGACCTGTTTGGTCCTCTGCCGGAGACACGAGAAGGCAACCGCTGGATACTCATAATGGAAGACGTTTGCAGTCGGTGGGTTGAGCTGTTTCCATTGAAGGCCGCTACGAGCGCGGAATGCACCAAAATTATGATAAACGAGATTTTCTTTAGGTTCGGAGTGCCCCGCCGCGTCTTATCAGACAACGGAGTACAATTCATCAGCGAGGTAATGCAACAAGCGTGCCACGCCATGGGAGTCGCACAAGCGCTCACTCCGCTATACCACCCAGAGAGCAATCCGATTGAAAGAAAAAATCGCGATCTAAAGCCACAACTCGCTATATTAGTGGGCCAAGACCACGCTTCGTGGGATGCCCACCTTGCCGCTATCCGCTTTGCAATGAACTCCGCCGTGACCACAAGTACCGGGTTCTCACCTGCTTACCTCACCTTCGGGCGGGAACTTCGAGCCCCTATCGATGCCACCACCGATGTCCGCGCTATCCTAGATGAGGATAATTTTGTCTCTAGCTTTACGCCCTATCTGAGGAAGATGGCTAATGTGCTAGCACATGCTAGAGATGTTCACGAACGCGTGCAAGCGGAGTCTAAAAGGTATGCAGATGGAGGCCGGCGCCCTGCACCTTTGTACGAGGAAGGCGCGTTGGTCCTGCTGAAGACGCATGGCTCCAACGACGCCGCCAGGGGGCAGACGCCGAAGCTGCTGCCGCGCCGCGACGGCCCGTACCGGATCCGTCAGGTATGCAGTCCTACTACGTTTCTACTAGAAAGGATCAGCGACCAGCAGGTTATAGGTAAGTACCACTCGTCTGATCTGTCTCCCTTCGTTGGCCACATCCAAGCACCGGTCCAAGAAAAGCGTAGGCGGGGCCGCCCCCGTAAGTTAAGTGCTAGTCCTCGTGATGACACGGCACCACCAGGACTATAGGGGGAGGATGTAAGGGTTCGCCTTGCTGAACATATCGGCTAGCAACAGGTAGAGTTGGCAACGCCGCGGGCGCACGGCTCTGCCGGCGCAGACATGCAACGTCGCATGTAAGCTACGCCCGACGCAACACCCCTCATTCCTCGCCCAGCTCTCCTACGGGTTATGTCTACGTGTCTATATAAATGTCGTGTTGTTAATTGTAACGTTTTTCTGCTATAATATACTTGTGCTCTATAATATCTTATTTTGTGAGTTTCATTACGCCCGAGAGCTCATATTACTTATTTCAAAATGTAACTCGAGTAACTAAATCTTTTTACAGTAAAATACAAATTTGTATTCCAATCTACAAGGAAACTCTCAGTGCAATGACTATTTTTATGAAGAAGGTCGGAGGTTTCGTTGGAAAGCTGTTAATTTGACTTTTAAACTCGAGATATTTTAATTTATTTTCAATTATGAGTGGATTCAAAAATCTATAATATTTCGGAAAATTATAAGCGACGAGTAAAAGAATGGTGGGAAAAAGAAATAACGGTAGACTCTCTTTAAAAATCATGTTTATTAAATATAAAATCACCATGGGTCTTGAGATTCACAAACTAATGTCGCAATATAATATATTTACTAAAAACTGAAACTTTACACGGACTATAATACAGTGGCACCTTAACAATAAACTCTTTATAATAAAATTAACGCAAAAATGGAAACATTTGCCTTGGTCATTGTCATTATAAAACAATGACTTACAAATACAAATATATTTACAATTTCTTTTAGGTTTCTTTTCTAAGTATTTTCACAATAAAAGCATTTAATTAAATATTACTCTAGTTTTCCTTTTATATTATACAACCGCACAACCAAGTTGTTTACATTCCTTTCGTCAATCATCTAACTCGTTAATTCCATTAGTTAACAGTCGTACTTAACATACATTGTTTTAGAAAATCTAAAAGCGATTTGGAAACATTTAGTTGAAATGGAAATCAATTTTACAATAGTATCCACCTATTTTATTACAAAATAATAAATATTGTCATTATTAACAAATAACATTTGTTAAGTCTTTTATTTTAATAATTTAAGGGTTAGTTTTTTACAAAAAAGACCTTTACAAAATTTTATGAAATATTTAATGAAACAGTCAATTTGGTTACCGCGAAAAAAATATATGAATATGGCAGCATTTCGAAAGTTTTTTAGTTGGAAATAATATGTCAATTCGCTAAAAGTTAAACAGTCAATAGAAAAATTATACGCAACTCTCTGGGCCAGGCAAATTTTCAGCCAATACGTGTTCTCTTCTTCTTACATTTCCTTTACCTTTTCTATGTAGTGTTGAAGTTGCTAGACTTCCAGAACTAAGTGTTGGTCCAGTTAAACAAAGACCTTGGCTACCAAAAGGAGAGCCGACATTGCCATTTGGACAAACAAAATTTGGGCTACCCAATGTTGGACTATTACTTATATAATTAGGCCTAAAGTTATTTGGTAAAATTGGTTGAGCTAAGTTTTGGTTCATCAGATCCTCTTCAGTATCATTCGAAGGATTTAAATTACTTCTTGGAGTTTGCTGTAAAAAAACGAATATTTTAAGAAATTGATAATTTTCTGAATTTCTATGGGGACCCTGCTAAAAAATACCTCTTACCAGATACTTTGCAGTTTGATAGGGTGGCGTAAATGTAGAAATTACGAAATTGAAATACTTCAGGGGTAATAAAATAACCGTTAATTTCACGGAAAATTGAAAAAGAAAAGTAATATCCCATCTCCTAACATTATAGTAAAGTAATATGTAGCTTCATATTTAAAAATACAAATGTTACCTACTCTAAGAAAATGTTGAAAACGTCAAAGAAGCGCAGAGAGTGAAGTGTGTACGAGAAATAAATTGAATGGAAAAAGCTATGCAAAGCGTACATTTGCGTGTCCTTAAAAGCTCGATTAGCTGTTCATTCGGGCGAGTTGGACCCAACACTGATCGAATAAAATGTTGTATTTTTAGATGATGTAAAATGGGAAATAATGCATAGGACTTTTACTTAAATAACTATTGTTAGTGATTAAAACTGTCTTTCAAATATGAAGTTAATTAACTACTTTAGAAAACATAATCTCTATACGTTGTAATGCTTTAAAAGCTTTTACAAACTCCATATGCATAAACCATAAAATATGTTTTTAGGTTTCACGTACACAGTTAGAACGAAACGATTCTAATTCCTAGAAGCTAAGATATTTTGTCCTTATAACCTAGATAGAGGTCAGGGATTAAAAAAAAAATGGCCGCGTCCGCCTCCGTCGAGTTTCTCTGCAGGAATCGTTTCAGTTTTTTAAATGAATAATTACCATAAAATACGTTTTTTTTCGGTTTTGTCTGTAATATCTCCTTTCAGGTGCATTTTTCGATATATGCCTAGACTTACTAGGTTTTTTGTAGAGGAATGAATTATCTACAAACATTTGTAAATAAATTACAGGCATACGAAAATCAATAATATTTATTTTTGAAAAAGTTAAACAAATCGTTATAAAATCGGTTCTAATAAACTTTTTTTTTAAATTCCAACGGAACATTAAATTTGAATAATTTCTTGAATTTTTGAGACCAGTTGGATCAAAATCGGACGATCACAGAAACTTTTATGCATTATGCAATTAAGCTTCGAAAATAAAATTTATCGTTAATAACTAAAAGTTAAAGCAATCGTTTTGAAATTTGATGCACTTATTTATATTAGTAATAGCAACATTTTCTGAGAATTTCAAGCTCACAGATATTTAAATTGTTGAGATATTAAACGTTGAAAAAAAACACGGTTTTTCAACTTTAAACGCAATTTGCGGGTTAACAATATCGCTTAGGATATCGCACCATCAGGGCCCATTTTGTAGATAATTTACTCATCTACAAAAAACTTAGTAAGTGTATATATATCCAAAAATGCACCTCAAAGGAGATATACGAGCAAAACCGAAAAAACCGTATTTTTATGGTAATTGTTTTATGAGAATTTTCCGGCAAACTTGGTGTATTATAGGCACCAAACTGAAGCGATTCCTGCAGAGAAACTCGACGGAGGCGAAAATATCCATCTTTTTTCCCTGACTGACTGTTAAGGGACCTACTAAAGGTTAAACCTAACACACATGTTGGACTTAGATTTTTATAAAATGCTAATAGCGAAGCGACCTTCCCAACTTCCACTGGAATAGCAAGGGATAAAACAGAAAAACCACTAGTTGCCAATAACCTATATATTAAAATACTGTACAGTAGTAAAAAATCTCGTAAATATTTTTCTACCTGTTGTGCCGGGGCTGTGGAATCCAAAAGTGCTAAATCTCCTGCTGAAAATAACGCTCCCGTGTTATTCCATTCCTCTGTAAAATATGAGAATTTGAGTGTAGCTCTACATTTTACTATATAAGTAAAAGCATTTTAATCTGACACATGGCGAAGTAAATGTAACCCTTTTGTTCGCGCAGGTTCCTCTATATTCAGTGATTTTTGTAAATTAATATTTTTATAAAAAAGTTAAATAACTTATTGCTTTAAAAATAGATTTAGTTTTACGTCACCAATCGTCAAACTATAACATATTATGTCTATTAAATTATTTTTAACTTCAACTAATTATACCCGTGCCGTATCTAAAACATATAAGTAGCGGAATGCCGGAATTATGTTAGATAATGAAATAAAAATACTGTCTAATTCGAGTAATATATTAATTATGATATAATTCTTTTACCTCGAACTTCTTTTATACTAGGCCATTCTTCAGCTTCGTCTGTCGTTTGGTTCACATTTTGACTGTCTCCATCTAAGAATAAACAATGTTTTTATGTTCTAAGGTCGGTCTGAAAAAACTTTAATAAAACTGGGAACTCATTTTCATAATTTCAGAATTTTGATGTCAACCTGTCGAGTCAGAAATGCAAAGGAACAACTTCTTGGGCAAGTAAGATGAGAAACATGTTCTTCGTGTATTGTCTAAATCAAATGAAATCAAATATTTTTATTTGTCACTTAACAGATAAATGAATACAAACCCATATGGGTGCACAAATATTAAACAATAGTAATTTGTAGGTACAATTAATTTAATAAGAATAGAGAAAAGAAAAAACCAATACTTGACACAACAAATCAACAAAATAAAACAAATGTCACTAACCATTACCTAATTGAAATTCAGAATCTATCATCAGTTCTTGCCCACTGCACGGGAATCGTCTGAAGAATATGTTAAAGTTTGATATCTATCTAATCACATCGCTGTCCACTTCTTCTGTTTTTAGTGTAATTGTACATTTATTAGTGAAATAAATACCTGAAGCATTTAGTATGTCCGGTTGCGGATCTGGAGTTTTCAAATCTGCTGATGGCTTTATTGTATAAGCTACCACGTATCGTCTTCCCCCATCACTTAGCTCCAGCATATCTCCTGGCGGATGTTTGTGAGGTGGCCTTGAGCGTCTTTTACGACATATAGCTGCAACACTCATGCCTCCAATAGCAGCTAAAGCACCTAAGGCTACTGCTACGAGCATCCCAAGAGCCATACCACCCATGGCGCTTTTTCCATCTTGAACAAAATTTTTTTTTTATTATGTCTATTCCATTAGTATGTAGTAATGTATGGTGGAAACCCTGACAATATTTTACCCGTCCTTTTGGTAATTTGATAAACTTCACGCCCGTTTCCCAAAGGGATAGACTGGGTCTATGCAGCAGCACTATTCTCGATACTTACATCATTCTTGTATACTTGAGCTAGAAACCTAGATCTTAAGATATGGAAAGATTTGATTCAGCGTTTTAATTATGCTACCGATCATCTTTATTTGTGAAGGGTTTGGTCGCGGAAGGGATTGAAAAAGATAAGGATTATGAAGGACTTTATTCTGCATTGCCCATGATAAATCTATATACGTAGAAAGTTCAATAACTGGGAGTTTTATTGTCCAACCCCGTTGAACGTCTATTTTTCATCACGGAAACAGAATGTATTCATCACACTATGGGTAAATTTTGAAGTTGATATCCATAGTTACATTTCTGGTGGGTAAACTTTCATAGCGCGAGTGTACTTGATTTAATTGATGAAAATTAGGGACCCACAAAATGTAAGGAGAAATATTTTAACCGTGAACAAATCCCGAGCACAAAATATAAATAGATTTATTATCAAAAACAATCATAATGTTATTATCTGTAATAAAATTTACATTAATTTACCTGTTCGTCTGGCAGCGTCGTTGAAAGCAATGTTTTCCAAGAGAGTCTTTTCGGATTCCCCTTTCAAGTTTCTGGAGTAGATGAGTAGATTAAATGTGGCAGCGTCCCCGTCACTAGGGGATACTTGTGTCAGATCCAATTTGAAAACTGCTAATCCCTCTGTTAAGACAATAGAGTTTAATTTTAACAGCTTTTTAAGTTACTTTCTGTTATGGAAATCCTTTGATGTAATTATTTAGTAGGAATTAAATTTGGATTGTTTCTCAACGGTTAGGATTGAAAATTTTCCTTTTTTTTCTGAAGAATATT
Organism: Nemapogon koenigi; assembly: GCA_963924495.1. Lineage (NCBI taxonomy): Eukaryota > Metazoa > Arthropoda > Insecta > Lepidoptera > Tineidae > Nemapogon > Nemapogon koenigi. Next base: position 6,544,767 of record OZ004647.1, on the reverse strand, counting down.
ATTGTTTCGTCACTCAATAGTAGGTTGATAGCGCAATGGTTATGACGTTGAACTTGAAACAGGATGTCCCGGGTTTTATATAAGCACCACGTTTTAAATGACTTATCATGCTACGGAGGTTAGATAAAAACTATCCCTATAAAAAAAAAACCCAAATCGCTTCAAGTGTGCCTATACAATTTGAAGAGTTCTCGATTTCTCCAGGATCCCATTTATCAGATCCTGACCTGATGACCATGGGACCACTTGGAAAGTATACCCTTTCAAACAAAAAATGTATCTCTACTTGGAGTCTTCAAGTAAATGTATGTTCATACATAAAAAAAAAGAAAAAAAGATTCCGACGAATTGAGAACCTCCTCCTTTTTTTAAGTCGGTTAAAAAGTGGCATCTCTAGTTTCATTAAAAAAACAGTGATATACATGCCACCTATTAATATGGCAATTGGTTTTGTAAATTGTCACCAGACTATCTTAGACCATGCCGCAACCTAGTCGTGAGGGAAGTTATTTGCGAGCCGTCTATTTGTAGAAAGGACATACCAGATTCATTGACAGTGCTGTTAAATCGTACTCGTCCACTGATAGGATCTAAAGCTTCTAAGATGAATGTTTGTGGCAGACCTCCGTCGTATCCGGCTACACATCGCACTTTGAGCCAACCATTCACGCCGCCAGTTCCATTATTTGTTTGCAGCGAACAATTCCGTGGTATAGATGGACGTGCTGTAAGAAAATTTGATTGGAAAACGTCTGCAGCGAAGTATTTTGATTCTATTTGACTAGTTGTAAGAGATAAACAAAATTGGAAACATAATATACCTAGGAATAACGCGTTTTTTTCTTCTTAAAGGTGATAATTGATTTTATATAGTAAAGAAGCGGAATCTCTGTACGTAGACAAAATATCTATAGAGATTGTTTGAACGCGCTAATCTCTGGAACTATAGGTGAACCGCTGAGAAAGTAGGACTCCCATGTCCATCACATCCGCAGAAATACACCCGCCCCTCTCATCCGCGCGGACCATGGGAGTGCTACTTTCTCAGTGGTTTAACTATACCAGTCGGATATGAAAAAAAATTGAAATTTTCTTTTTTTTAGTTTATATTTCTTTTTTTTAGTTTTTCTAAAACCATCTTCGCATTATTGCCTTTCAAATGAAACCGACTTGGGGCACATCGGTTGGATGGTTTCAAAGTCTATAACGAACATGGTAGAAACATTTTTTGTATTTTATATATAGATAGGTAATATATTATAATTTTCAGTGCCTACGACTATATAAGTCTTGTATCTACCTAAAGCACAAACAATCTAACTATCGGGTTTAATTATTATGCCAAGTTTCATGGACAAGGCAATATCAGGCAATAATAAAATTGGTGGAAAATTCCAAAAAGCAACATAACTAAACATTACTTGGCTACACCAATGGACGATGTCAACATTGTGCAGCATTATGTTTAAGGTTGCAAGGATATTAAACTGCAACGTTGCGAGGCCCGCCACATTGCTATAACCAACTCATATTTCGTGGTGACTGCACTCGCAACTCACATTTAAGGTATATTTTGAATATATATTGAAAATAGAAACTCTAGGTCCGTGGGGTTCAAATGACAAAAAAAATATAAAAGAAATGTCCCCACGACTGATCATCTCCTCTGGTGATTGGAGGGCTAGCTCTTTTCTCGCTCAACGAATCAGCATCGCGATCCAGCTAGGAAATGCAGCCAGTAATATTCTTGCCACAATTCCACGCGGACCAGGTTTACTTAAATTTATTTAATTTTTATATATATTTTTTTTAATTTTTTTTTACATAGTTGTGTTATTTTTAAAAAGAAACGAAATAAACATACTTAATAGACTTTTGAATAGTGCATGAAATCATTAGGCCTGAATATCTAAACTAGAGATTACTTTTATACATGAAATCGCCTACAATCGCCTTTATGTGATTAATATCAAGGTTGTAATGAAGTTTTCAGCTCAGAAAAAAAGACAGTGAAAATACGAACGTCACAGTAATAGGGGAAAGTACCAGAAAATATTCAAAATATACGTTAATTTATAAAAAATATATAAAATAAATGAAACAAATACGAACATAATCCGACAAACCACACTTAGAGGCTTTCCATTAAATTGCCTCAACAGAACTGGCCACTCTTTAGAAAGAAAAAAAAATTGGGAAAAGCCTGTAAGGCAACCCGTGACGAAAAAATAATTGTATTCTATTCTATTTTTTCGTGTTATGGCTCCATCAGGGTTTTGATGAATCCGCCAATGTCAAGCTAAAAGATGTCAAGTATTATAGACGTTATAGTATCAATATGCTGATTAATCGGTAGCTAAGATGTTCCCACCGACTGTGATATGTTCTATTAATTACAGTCTAATCACAACTATCACAGCGAGAACAATACCAAATAACATTGCACCTTATTAAGGCCTGCAATAATCATAGTAGGCCCCCAGTTCATACAAATGATACCTTAAACGCGTCATATATTGTAGCTAGTGCAGTCGAGGCACAGAGTTATGAGCTTACGACACGGTTACAGTAGAAAGCCACAAACTGAAATTAGAAAACGCGTAGCAGTTGTGCCATTATTGTTTTATATGCCATAACTAAATATTTGTTGCATAATGGAAAACTTTATATTTTGTGGGAGTTACTTTAATGTAGGTATATGGAAATAATAATTGATCCCAGAACAACACGTAAAGCATGAGTATACAATTTTTAACGGCCCGAGAATACCGAGTTGGGCAAAGATTTACACGGATTTGCCCAGACATTATAATAGGGTTGGACATTTTCAGGCCGGGCATACCCAGCGGAAGACAGCAAAGTCTTCCTCATTTGTCCTAACCAGTGGCCAGCCCTGTTCGTTTTAAGACGGAAAAGCCTCTATAGTTTGGTTTGTTTGGCGTATTAAAATCGTTTAAATTCTGCAGAAATTCAATATACCGTTTTTTAAACTATGAGGATATTTTGATGGAATCAGGTGATTATTATACCGTCCGAAATCAATATATCTACTCTACTATGCTATTACTGTATACCACAATTTTTTCGTTCATCGGACTATATTAGGTACTAGCATTCCGCCCCCGGCTTCGCCCGTGGATTTTTAAGAACAAAATAAAATATACCCTACCCCTACCCTCTACCACTACCACTATATCATCAATAGTTTTCGGAGCGCACGCGATGTAAGGAATTTCTTAGGTATTTTTTTTACACTTTGTGAGTTTTAGTAAGGATTCCTAATTTTTTTTGAAAATAGAATATAGCCTATGTCACTCAGGGTGAATGTAGCTTTCCAATAGTGAAAGATTTTTTGAAATCGGCACAGTACTTTTTGAGTTTATTCATTACAAACATACACACACACACAAAAATACAAATCTTTCCTATTTATAATATTAGTTTAGATTAGCAACTCAATGGACAGATACAATATGGCAATATTCCTAAATTGCTGGTAGACGAACCCATTTATCTATATATCTAAAATTGATTAATAATTTAAAAATAATATACCGACTTCTAACATTGTTCACGTTGAATTTGAAGTCGGTCAAGATCATCATATTGTAACAAAAATAAATCAATCGGAAAATAAATTTCATAGAGTTGCCCTAAAAATAACTAATAAATAATAACAAATTTTCACCAAAACAAAAATGGGACCAATCTGAAAGTATGTCCTTTCAAATAAAAAAATATCCAAATCGGTTCATCGGTGAAGTCGATTGACATTTAAATTAATTGATTGACCTATAAGAAATTACAATTCAAACACAAAAAAATCAAGCTTCAGGTTATTTAAAATAATATAAATACCAGCAGGTACAATTTGAAAGACACAAGGATCAAGTTGCTTCCCCACACTGTTAGAGCCTCGACAACTTAGGGTCCCGTACTCCCGCTCGCTCTGCGGTTTGTAGATAAGCTCACTTGCGCTGCCGTTCGCTGTTCCTGGGAAATTTGAATGTTCATTTTATTTTCAACAAGCTTTCCGCTCCCGGATTCACTAGTGGACATTTTAGAATAAAATATTATATATTACTCAGGGATATCGTAGCTTTCTACTCGTGAAATATTTTTTAGAATCGGTTCAGTAGTTTGAGATTTAAAAACTTTACTTCTTTATAATATTAGTATAGAAGTATAGATATAAACTATGTTTTGCTGAGATAAAAAGTAGAAAATGTTTAAATTTTGTTTTAAAGTAATTGCGTACCTACATAAATAAGATTTTGGTTTTTGTACATAATTCAACAAAAATAAGAGTATTTTCACATAAACAAAATAATTATTAAAATAATTACATCAATATAATAATTATGACATGTGTATCGAGCATACCGTCATTGATCAGACAGAGTTTTTACATTATTATTATTTTTCTATTATAATCCTGGAAAGAAAATTATACAGAAATTTACCAAATTTTGCTGGTGAAACATCAAGACTTTCTCCACTATTATTGAACTGCCAGAAAAAGGTGACATCAGGCGGATTGGCTGTCACTGAGCAACGAATACGGATTTCTTCATCTAGCTGTGCTCCCAGTACTTGAGGTGAAGAGTTGTCACATACAGGAGCATCTGAACAGACGAATTAGAAAACAACAGGATAATCATCATATTTTGTGCTCAATTTTGCAAGTCCTAAAATATATCCGACCACTAATACTATTAAGTACTAGACTTTCCGCCCCCGGCTCCGCCCATGGATATATTCGAACAAAATAAAATATAGCATATGTCACTCAGGGTTATCGTATCTATTAGTGAAATAATGTTTATAATCGGTTCTGTAGTTTTTGAGTTTATTCATTACAAACAAAAAACAAATTTTACCTCTTAGTAATATTTTTTGTTGCTAAATTTATTACCCATAATTCGTCTCTTTCACTGTGAATTAACAACCTATACCTAGTAAGAATATAATTCATGATATACTGAATGAAACTAAATTAAACACAATTGATATTTAAAAGTGGAACTCTCTCTCTCTCTCGCCCTCGAATCCAGTTCGTTAAATCATAACAGAAGTTGCGAATGTATAAATGTGATCACAAGCTGTTCCACGGGCAAGTCGAGTTCGAATTTAGCTAAAGCATTACACGAACCAATGCTCTAGCATTTCATTAAATACTCAAATATTTGCAATGCTTAAGAAGCTTGTCAGGACTGACTGTTAAGTTCTTTGAAGATAGATTTTTCACTTCATAGATCACTGTCAACACTGATGAAGATTATAGTAAAATTAGAAACAGTATTTCCTTGTTTATTACTACATTATTACCCGCGGCTTCGCTTGAATGTAAAATGTTCAACCTAGAATTATTTACGGGAGTTCTTTTCTTTTTGTGATTAATACGATAGCTAGGCTCTTATGAGTAACTGTCTAACGTGCAAATTGTTACTAGTATCTTTGAAAAAAACCGCAATCTAAAGTAAGCCACACGAGAAAATTTTCCATTCCGGCCGCCGGATGATCTAGGCGGACCGTTCGTTACAAGAAGTGGACGAGTCTGTGGTCGGTTCGGGCCACCTTAAGGCTTAGATGGTGCAATATGGCTTATAATATTTTGCATGCTCACATTCTGAATAATGAATTGATCATATAATGTATTGATCAATTTAAATCAATCGTTTAGCGATATTCACAAAGAAACAATGACACAAACAAATAGAGTTCGAATAAGAAACGCGAGCGGAACAAAACGTACATTTGTCGCAGAATTGTGACGCTTACGAGGTAAATCTTGGAAGGGAGAGAATGATTGATGCAACGAGACGTCGACACCGAATGTTCGGAGACTTCTACATCTTTAATGGGGTGACGAGTTACCCTTTATTGTTAAATTGCAAGTAGATATTACCAAATGGCTTCATTCCAATCTATATTTACGTTAATTGTTTTTAATATTTATTTATAAACTTCTGTAAAGATCTAATTATGTCTATGTAAATGTCCGTTCCTTCAAATTACTTGTTTCTAATGGTAGCTGGGCATTCATTTATCAGCCAGTCCGTCAGTTCTCAACCAAGCAGATAGTAAGGTCTTGAATGAGACGTATTTATAAGTAGGTTGAAAGAATACCTATAACGTTTTAGGTAAAGTTTATCGAGTCGATAGAGGTAAGGTTAAAGTGTTTGACAAGCACCAATTTTCTTTAAGGCGACGCATCACAGCGCAGTTTTACGCGAGACTTATTTTGTACATATCTCTTTAGAAATACTATTAAAATCGATAAGATAACCAAGGATAAGATAATATACCAGGATTCACGTACCAGAAACATCAGATAGTACGATTTCTCAATAAAACCTTTTTTGCGATAATACACAAAACGGACTTCAGCAATTCAAGTATTGTACAAAAAAATAGGTACAAAAACATAGTTTTAGTTAATTGATCCATAAAGTATGTCAAATTATTTTTACTCGATATGTAAAAAATATACATTAGTATTTTTCACGCATTGCCCTCCCATAACATAGGTACGGTGTTGGACTCGTCGACCTTACGTATCGCCGTTAGTTTACGATTAGGTACTACGGTCTGTGAACCTCATCGTTGCCTATGTGGAAGAGACGTGGACTATTTTGGTCGCCATGGACTTTCATGCACAAAAAGTGCTGGTCGCACCTACCGCCACGGTACCTTAAATGATATAGTACGCCGATCTCTTGCCACTGCCTCTGTTCCTGCGATTCTTGAACCATCTGGTATGAGCAGGGACGATGGCAAGAGACCTGATGGCGTAACTTTAGTACCGTGGCATTTAGGAAAAAATTTGGTGTGGGACGCTACCTGTGTTGATACATTGGCAGCATCTCACATACAGTATACAAAATTAAAAGCGGGTGCGGCGGCAGAACACGCTCAACTGCTCAAGCGCCGAAAATATTCAAATATTTTAACAAATTACTTATTTTCGGCGCTTGCAGTGGAAACAATGGGTCCATGGTCTACTGAAATGAAAATATTCTTGAAAAATTTAGGTACTAGATTAGTCCACGCCTCGGGTGACCTAAAGGCTGGCTCTTACCTCGCTCAAAGGATCAGTTTAACCATTCAGCGAGGTAACGCAGCCAGTGTTTTGGGAACCATGCCACAGGGAGGGGTTCTGGAAGAGGTATTCTTTTTATAATTTGTATATATAGTTTTTAAATATATTATTTATTTATTACCATTACATTTAAGTTATGATGTAAATATTTAAACTAATACAATAAACAAACATTAGTAAATATATTAAGAGAACTCGAGTCGCAAATTCGCATATTGAGTATAGATAATTTCATATACTTTAAGGATCCATTAACTAGAACTACTTTTACTAACTAACTATTTTTAATAAGTTTTGTACAATACTTGAATTGCTGAAATCCGTTTTTGTATGGAATAAAAGTTATGAGGCGTCTTCTTAAGAGGAAGTGCATTAATCAACTTCTTGTGTTTCAGAGTACACATAAGCCCGTTGTCCTCACTTCTGAAAATACTTTAATGTAATTTCATAATAAGCAATTGTATAAATTAGGATATTGTTGCCAACAGTGTATTTAGCATATAGTTACTTATTCAATATATCTAAGTGAAATAGTCGTTATTTTTTCAATTGGTTTTATTTACTAGGAAATATGGGTGGTAAAATAAAGGTTTATTTTGCCCCTGTTTTCTCTTTCATAATCTATCACAAAAGTCTTAAAAATTTAAAGCGCTTATTAACCATTACCTACCCTTCAAATAAACGTCTTACGATTTTTGGTTGCTTATTGAAAATTTAATATTATTAATGATTTTTTTTATTGGTCAAAAATAAGAATTAGAGTGACACAGGTGAATTATTTACAGAGAAATTGGGAATAGTTTAACCCAGAAAATTATGGATATAGGACCCTTAACATTTGAAAGTTTTATAAAACTTTTGATTATTATTTGTCTGCGAAGTTAGTCTATGATATAAATCAATTTCTACAAAACCGATTTCTGATCCGATGACCCTGTCTTTTCTCTTATTCAATTTAGTAACAGAACATTTGATTGGAATCTATTGGATATTATAATGTAATAAACTACTATATTAAATTGTAATAAATCTAAATATTTTTTGAATATTTTCTCATTTGATTTAATATTTTGTGAAATACGCATGGTTATTGATTTGATTCTCAATTCCTTACAAACAAAAACTTTTTCTCTGGGTTCGTGAGTTTTATTGAAACAGTATAATAACTGTTAACTTTGTAATAATTACAAGTTACAATGGGTGGAAAATGTATATAAAATCATAATTATATTCACAGTCTTTGAAATCGAGATGGGGAATCAGCTGGAAAAGTATTGACGATCGTGGGAGAAAAATGAGTGAAAACTGATCTTGGGATACCTGGTAAGACACAAAAGAAACACATCAATGAAGGAAAAAAACGAGCGAGCCTCACATTAGTCGCATATGATGTGTAACATTTGACATCTCACTTTGGTACACGCACACACTGTACCAACCTCTCGGAAAATGGGTTGGTACTACCATCTGTCGGCCAACTCAATAACCGCGTGCACTCATTGGCGCTTCCCCGGCTTCCTGTTACACACTTCCGTCCCTTTTCACGAAATCACTCCCACAGATTGCAGGAAAGCGAGAGGAAAAATGTTACACATCAAAAAGAAGGGAAGACAACGACGCAGTTACTTAGAACAAGTGAAAGAAAAATTAAGAGAAGAGTGGCGATTACTATTACCTACAAGTGTCTAGCTTTGAATAGAAAAGGAAATCCTTTAAAAATTAATAAAATCTCGTCAAGTAAAATGGGAGTTGAGAGCTAGTGTTAATAGATTATTAGTTATCGCAGCCCGTTGACTGTAACAAATCTTCCTTACGATCTCTTACGCAATGATTGATGCTAGACTCGGCAAACGATTTAAGTGCTCCGTTCCAGAGATGAAACAAAATTTATTAGTATCTAACATTGACAATGGGGAACAAAAGGCTCGCTACGTTTTAACGGCCCTCGAGTAATCTGTTCCTCAATTTACTTATTGAGCTCTAACGAAGTAATGACCAGTTTTTGACTAAATTAAAAAAAATAATTAATGCTCGATTGTCGAGTTACTTCTTTTAATATAAAAATAAAACGATTTATTTGCTCTTTTCAGATCCTTTACTGCGATGTCTGGGGTAAGTTACGCCCGTGATTACTGATTTTATGAATTGTAATACTTAAAATGGAACCTTTATGCTTTACGTTCCCTGCGAAGCATAAGGTGTCTTGTCATCCATTATTTCCATACGACCAAACCACCTAAGCGTGCCATTCTCTCTTCATTTAGTCCACACTGTTCTTTTATCACATTGTTTCTTGCTCTATCTTTTAAGGTGCCCACTCATTCGCCCAATAGTAATTCTTCGCACCGTTAGTTCAACTGATCTTTTACAAAATATAAATTGAAATTAGTCTAACTTTAAAAGAAACATTAAATTTTGATTTGCTTGTTTATTTTTGGTAATTAGAGCGGAAAATAATCTTCAAATTGGCGTATCAAACATTAATTTTAATGAAGTATTAAGGGAGATTATAGCGTACAGACAAAAAAAACACATTAAGAAATTAATAATATCTATATAAATAAAACACAAAAAATGTTTCTACCTATGTCCTTTATATACTTTGAAACTATCCAACCGATGTGCCCCAAACCAGTTTCATTTGAAAGGCAAATAATACGAAGATGGTTTTAGAAAAAAAAAGAACACTAAACTAAAAAACAAAAGAAACACTTTCCTATATAAAAATTTTCAACCTAATCAAAGCAAGCCGCTTGTATAGAGATAATAGCCCAGATTTTACTTTAGCAAAAACATTAAAAAACTTACAACTCAAAGTCAATGCTTGAAATATTTACGAATAGACTAATTATACTCACACTGTATACTAAGATGTGTTGGCAAGCTGGATGTTTCGCCGAGGGCGTTAGTAGCTCGACAAGAATAATCACCACCATCGCTCCTGGTCACTTTCTGCAGTACTAAGGACTTTGTACTGACAATGACGCCCAACTCCACTTTGTGAATAACTGGCCTGTTCTGTTGGGAAATATAACTTTAAGTTAGAAATGTAATTATTGGGAAAAAAACTGACTAAAGAAACCATTTTTAAAAATTAAGTTATTGTATGGTATTATCATTGCTCAGATATCATTACAGACTACAGCAGGAAAAATAAGAATAAATAATAAATACATTATATTTTGAGTGATTCTGAAAACAAACTGAGCCGATATTAGAGTTTCAGAAAATATGCAAATATTAGTTTATGTCACATGGGCAGATAGATAATAGGAGACTTGTTTTTAGGTTTTTACGGTACATAAACATTTGTGGCCACAGATAGTAATCCAATTTATTTTGAATACATATCAAATGAAACCCCAAAAAGGTTTCGAAGCATTCGAAATGTATTTAAATCAGCGTTTTGAGGGTGCAAATTAAAATCTTCATGTTACAAAATTATCCAGGCAGGCAAAAAAAGGACTTTGTCTTCCGCTAGGTACCCAGCGACCGATAACGCGGTATCGGGAGCCATAAGGCAACCCATTAGTACGACTCGCGCTCTGAGGGTTCCGTAGCATTTTTTCAGTCAGAATTTTAAGACAGGATTTTTGTTTAGGGTTTCCTATAAACTATATATAACAAAGGCCCTATATTTCCTATTTTTTTTTAAATTTTAGACTCGGAGAAAAAGGCGGTCAATTTTCTTTAATATAATTTAAACTATGCATTTTAAAATTATAAAAAATATATTTATATTCCTTTTACGTTTTAAGTTTCCCCCCAAAATTAACCCCCAACATCGAAATTAGATTATTTACGCTATACGTCCGTGATTGGGTCATCAAACTCTATATACATTTTCGTCCAGTAGATTCGGAGAAAATAAGTTGTGTGAGGAGGGTAAGGGGGAGAACGGAATAAGATCTATCTGACCCCAAATGTCATCCTCACCTGCACGCTTGGTACCCTCTACTAGACAACAAACGAGGCTCTGGCGACCGAGCAATGGCGGTATAACCATACACCTAGCTAGGCAACTGGCTGGAAGAGACTACAGCGAGCCTGAAGACCTAAATAGTCTCAAAATGTCTGGTGCAGAAGGCAAAGGGAAACCACTACACTATTCTTCCCAAGAAAGTTAACCATGGCCAGTCTATACATGGTGCGTCGCGCTGTGTACTGCCATGATTGACCACGACTGCTTTGTCAAGAGCACCACGACTAAGAAGAAAAAGCTGTGACAAACAGACACAAGAGTGATCCTATAAAGGTTTCCGTATTTTCATCGGAGATGAATAAACTCAAAAATTACTGGACCGATTAAAAAAATTAATTTCATCAGTAGAATGCTATATTATCACTGAGTAACATAGGCTAATATGTAGAAAATAATATTTGTTTGTTCGTATTGTATAGACTCAAAAACTACCTACCGATTTAAAAAAATATTTTTGCATTTGATTCTTGGGGAAAGTATAGGATACCTACCAAAGGGGGTGAAATGCATTCCTAATACAACACGTACGAAGTAGCGGGCAATCATCTAGTATTCCTCCAATTACATAGAAATTTATACCTGTGCATTATATTTCGTTCGAAAAGTTTTCGTGGGAACAGGAACGAGCTTGTTTCTATCTGATAATGACATTTATTAACTTATTAATGAAGTATGTTTGTTATTCAAAATGAAAATATTTCAATCCAGCCTAATAAGATTATATTCATATTTCACTGTTTTAAATTTAATTACATACGTACGCAATTAATTATGTATTGTTTGTTACGGTCCGTTTATTATTAGGTCTCATAATTTTTATTAATATATTTTGCTATTATTAGAAGTTCGTTTTCTGTGTAAATTATAACTGTAAAATTTTGTAAGGAAAGTTCAATGAAATTGGTCCAAGTTGATTGATTCCAATCATATAAAGTAATTAATTCTTTATTCATGAAATTTGAATTTAGGTGAAGAAACCTGACAATTTAATTACATTTTTTTAAGCGCTAAAGAAATATTATTTTGTCTAAGAAAGGATGAACATAGTTTTGGTACCAAGAAAACAAGTTTTATTTTTACCCATTCCTGTTAAAATTATGGTTGATACGATATTATGTAGTAAGTTACACATGTCAGGTTTCAGGGTAATTTCAGTACCTACAGTGTTTAGACTATAATTATAATAATGTCTAACTACGTAATTAACGAGATCAAAATGAACAGTTAACAGAAAAAGTTTTAATTTTTTGAAGGCTCCCGGAAAACGTGTATGTAGATAACTAGCTAAATTTATCCGATATTTTTTTTTTAGTTCTGTTCGGTATTTGGAAATCGAAAGGTATCTTTGTTACAGTTTGTCAGATATTGTAAAAAATAAGTTTTTGAGATTTTTACACAAATACTTACGTCATGATACCACAAGATGCGATGATCCTTGGGATTTGATTTGACCGCACACTCGAAGTAAACGTCATCTCCTTCTTTTATGTCAAGAGGATTCAATGTGCTGCCCAACGATAAAGACACCACTGGAGGAACTGTTGATAAAAGAGAAAGAAATTAAAATTTTTAACTAATATTATGCAATGCGAAAGTGTGTTAGTTTGTCTTTTTGAAAACCAAAGCTAAAACAAAGCCAGATCGACATGAGTAACTGAGAATGGCATAGGCTACTTTTTAGTGCCGTTATAGAAATTTACATATACCTATGTATGAAACGCCGCCCCCCCAACCTCATAGTTATTAAAGCGTAGCTTATCAACAAACAAAAACTAACAGTCACGAGACGGAAGTGACGTCATGCCAGGCATATAAATAAAAAGCACTCAGTCTTTAAAGTTTAGTAAGATACCGGTAGCTGTCGCTGCTGGTACAATACAATTTAGTAGTTGGTAGTAGTTTTTTTACTCTTTTATAGTAATTGGAAAAAAGTCTATAAGTTTCACATTTAAGTGGTTGCACCCACGTTATTAGTTACTGCTCCGCCCCTTTGGGTCATAGCGTGATGTTATAAAGCCTATAACCTTCCTCAAGAATTTTTTTTAAATCCTACTGGATTGGTAATATTGGTAGGTATAGGTAGACGACGAACAATGAATTATGAAATGTTAATATGTCATCATTTTCAAGTCAAATATTAAAAACTTTCTTCATATTGTTCTGAATTGACTTCCTTTGAGGACAAATACAAACAGAATACAGATTCTCCAAAGTTATTTAATAATGTATCAACGACTTTTAAATGGGAAAAATGTATAGCAACCTCCATAGATGCCATCATCTGTACATTATATTCTTATATGAGATTTTGAACTTAGTTGAAATTGAAGTATTGCTAAATCAACGGCCATATGTATTATACTTGCTTTCCGCCTCCGTGAATATTTTCTAACAAAATAAAGTATAGTCTAATATAGAGTAATAACTCAGGAATATCGTAGCTTTCTATTCGTGAAATAATTTTTAGACTCAGTTTTAGTAGTTTGAGAGATTACCACCTACATCCAAACTTACAAACTTTACCTCTTTATAATATTAGTGTTAGATAAGACAGGGCAATTATAAATTTTTCAAACAATTAAGAAATTAAAAAGTGGCATAAATGTCAGAATTTATCCTATACACTTTGTTCTAAAGGTACTATTGGTACTATAAATGACATATTTAGGAATTAGAAATAATTAGAATACACCTGGGTTAGTTGTTTGCAATTTGCGATCGGTTGCTAAAGCGAGCGATTTGAATTACCGTCGTGAGACTGATTGTTAGTTGCAAATGGGTTCATTTCTAACTTGATACTTTAGTGCTTTAGAGACAAATACATTATTTGGAAATAAAGGTACTTTTCCTGAAAATTATAACATTTTCACTTATGAAGTTACATATCTATTTCCTTTGAATTATCAAGAGTTACCTCCTGTTTTATTTAATACTTATCCATATCTATACTAATACTAATAAATTATTCACAATTTCTCTGTAAATAATCCACCTGTGTCACTGTAATTTAGCATATAGTTACTTATTCAATATATCTAAGTGAAATAGCTGTTATTTTTTCAATGGGTTTTACTGAATAGGAAATATGGGTTGTAAAACTTTGCCCTCGTTTTCTCTTTCATAAATCAAAGCTCTGTTTTTTTTGTCGCGTATTTTTGTAGCTTATTGAATATTCAAAATAATAATAATATTAATATTTTTGACCAATTAAAAAAACATAAAATAATTTTCAATTGAATTGGAAATAGTTTATCCTCATACAAATTATGGATATAGGGCTCTTAACAATAAAATAGAAATATCACAGTTGCTACCTCAAAACCACTTCACCCTAATCCAATATAGAATCGTCAAGATTGTTGCAACGGTCGCGACGAGCAGGTAACACTTATCTGCGGCGAGAAGGATCTTGCTTGGGTGACAGTTTATTGGCCATTAAAGAGCTATAATGTCGCAGCCCGCGGCCTCACAGCCGTCGCGTCTCCCAAATAAACATTTACGATTCCTTCCGTTTAAATTGTTGCCAAAATGATTCCGGGCGAACGTCGCGAAATTCTCTTCGGTCTAAATACAGAGTAGGAAATGATTTCGCGTCCAGAGCATATTTTTGTTTGACCTTATTGCTGTGACACATACCTAATTATATCGTGCGTTGGGGATAAGACGGAATTGTATGTCGTGACGGAAAACTGCGTCACGCCACCTCTCCCCCACGGATCTCTACTACTCTCCGCCGCCGTTCTCTACTCCCTTGTGTGTGCGTGGCGCGTATACTAATTACTAAATACGCGACTACAGAATACTTGACATTTCAATTTCGATGTTTCACATCTACCGGGTGTCTCGTGACGGCGACCTTTTCTTTAACGTCAAAACGATGCAAAGGATTGACGTGATATTTAGCACAGATTAGAGGGCCGAAGAAGTGACATAGTATAGTTCTTAGACTTTTTATCCAGAGATAAAAAAGTACACAGTCAAAATTACAATGCAACGCACAACGGAACAACACATTGTTGTATTTATTGCACAGAATTAGTTGGTTAACTAGAAAGTGACATGGAATCCTTTATATCCCAGAAAAAAGAACAATTAATTACAGCAACTAAATTATTTATTTTCATTTTTCTATCTCCAGGCGGGTGAAACCGCGGGCAAAAGTTATTTTTCCTTTATTTTATTTATATCAGCCGTGTCATCATGGTAGTAAAGTCAACACTCTGTTCGGTACCGCGCCACTTCATTAATACTCTGTGGTCTAAATACGTTACGAATGTTACGATCGTCCAAGCGGAAGTGAATGGAATTTATTTATATTTGAAAATTAATTTTGCCTGGCCTTAATAGAGTCAGTGCTTTTTTCTTTTTAAAAATGGAACCATTCGTTTATAGGAAGATGTTGTGACTTTCTTTTTAATAAATCTCGTGATGAAGAAACGAGCAAAGGAGTCTTTGTTCATTTAACTGTTCATTTTTTAATATCGCTCTTTGGCTAAGACATGTCTTTTTAAGCGTCTTCTATATAAATAAATCCTGTTCACAATTATACCCAAAGAAATTATATTAGATTCTGATATTTATTTTATTTATTCGGCGCGTTCTCAACGCTGAACTATCTAATAATGTCAAAATTGTGAAGTTATACTAAATCCAACCATTTATTTTACTTTTGATCTAATAAAATAAAAGTTTCATAATTATTGACAGGCAACCATAGACAAGAAAATGCAATACTTTGTTGTTTTTTCTTTACAATAATAAAGCGAAAATTTCAACTGTCTAACTATCACGGTTCATGAGATACAGCCTGATGACAGACAGACGGACGGACAGCGGAGTCTTAGTAATAAGGTTTCCATTTTTACTCTAAAAATCAGCACCGGACTGATCTCGTAAATGTAAAGACCATAATATGTAGTCCTAAAATATCTCTGTTGAATGCGCAGGTTGCAAAGATGGTTTGAAGCGTTATTGGAATTTGACAGGAGTTCTCAATTAAACCACAGTCAGTTGCCAAAACATGGCTCTAAACCGACGTGCAAAACGTAGCTTAATCCGTAAGTCAAAATGTTGTTTCACTAGTTAAATTTGTTTCCTTTAAATTCAAGCATTCTTAAACTATGGCCTCTGAAACCGCTAGTTCTAGTCACTAACTAATAACTATTGTTTTTATGTGTGACATCTTTCCTCTAGCTTTCATGCAATCTGTGGGAGTGTATTCTGAAAAGGGACGGAAGTGTGTAACAGAAAAAACAATGAGCACGCGCGGTGGTAGAGTTGGCCGTCAGATGGTACCAACCCATTTTCCGAGAGGTTGGTACTGTCAGCCAACAGTGTGTGCGTGTGTGTGACGAGAAAGAGAAAGGGAAATAGAGAAGGAGAACGCATCAGCTGTGCGCTTAATCTACAGTGTTGTGTATAAAGTGTAAGGCCATTATTCATAAACGTATTTAGCAACGTTTTTGTTAAAATGTGTTTTGTTTCTTTCTATTATTAGTAAAGACAGGTTTGTTAGAGAGTGACAAAACATATTTTAACTAAAACGCTTCTAAAATGTGTTTAATGTTTCAGCATATATTACCTACCCTAAAAACCTGATTCGGACTATTACGATCATTTAAAAAAAATAACCAAATCGGTCCAGATGCACTTATCAACGAACAGCATTTCATTTTTATTTATAAGACTTGCTCTC
The DNA here is from genome assembly GCA_963924495.1 of Nemapogon koenigi. Classification (NCBI taxonomy): domain Eukaryota; kingdom Metazoa; phylum Arthropoda; class Insecta; order Lepidoptera; family Tineidae; genus Nemapogon; species Nemapogon koenigi. Next base: position 6,527,988 of record OZ004647.1, on the reverse strand, counting down.
TGAAATTACTGAACCGATTCTGAAAATTCTTTCACTAATATGAATCTACTTTAATACATTTCATTAGCTACTTTATTTGTTCGAAAATATATTTAATATGTATTTTGTAAAGAACACTTGAACTAACCATAGAGTAAGTAACAATCACTATGCTCTTTAATAAGAGTCGGGACTGCCATACATTGAAATGAAATCAAATTAGGGCTGAAAGGTACTGCCAACCTAACAACATCGTACTGTGGATTGGTATAGAAATATTTGCTATCTCTGTTATCTGTATATGGCGTGAAAGAGATGGCGATACGACGCCATTAATATTGGCTTATTTTTCCTAGCCCTAATTTTTTGTTCTAAGTTGCGCCAGCCAACTAACGGCGAGAAGTTTTCGCACTTAATTGGGTTGAAGTGAAAAAATATAATCGATAATCACTATAAAAATATTGTAAAGGTTTAAAAATGCCGCAGGTAACTTAGTTGTATTTCTGAAAATAAATGGTCAAATTCAAAATATAAAAATACTATCAGCCAACTAAAACAGGCTAAAGCCAAATTAATCCTTCAGACGTAGACGTGTCAGCCTAAAGTCGCGTAAGCTTCATGTTTGTGGCAGAGCTTGGCGTCACCACAGACTATATTAGAAGGAATTACTACGAAAGTCCTTCGTCAAGGGATCTAGTTTTTAGGGTTCCGTACCCAAAGGGTAAAAACGGAAACCCTATTACTAAGGCTCCGCTGTCCGTCTGTCTGTCTGTCTGTCTGTCCGTCTATCACCAGGCTGTATCTCATGAACCGTGATAGTTAGACAGTTGAAATTTTCACAAATGATGTATTTCTGTTGCCTCTATATCAACAAATACTAAAAAAACAGAATAAAATAAATATTTAAGGGGGCTCCTATACAACAAACGTGATTTTTTGCCGTTTATATAGATAACTCGCACTTGGCCGGTTTTTTAGTGTAGGTTTCATAACGTATAGGGCGTAGGCCGATCGTAGAATTGGGCATTTCATGATATGGCCAATTATATTCCGCTTTATCGTTGAATTCATACACAATTTAAAACAAAGATTACGAGCAACAATTTTCTCGTGCTTCGGATGGCAGGTACAGCGGCATCCTTCTTCTAAAAATAACCAGAAGTGACATATCTGCCGTATTTAAGAACATCAACAACAACAACACACCTTCACGGCTTTTATACCTTGCGGTGTGGCCAGAGACACCGGTAACAGTGTCCACTTTTTGCAAGTTGTCCATATTGAACAGAACAGATGGCAAGCCCGTTGCTGCATTTAATGTGTCACTTCTGTGATTTTTAGAAGAAGTGCGCAAGAACGGTCTATATATCTATCTACATATATCTATCATCACGCCTTTTATCCCAAGAGGGGTACCTAGGTACTAGGCAGAGACAATCGAATGCCATTTGTTACGATCCTGACATACTTCTTTCGCTTCTTTTCTATTCATCATACCTTTCATACATGCTCGGCGATTGTGTGTACTTTTGATATTGCCTTCGGTCAATATTTTTTTTATATGTTCATTAAAAGTACACCTAGGTCGTCCTCTGCCAGCATTTACTTTCACTTCAGCCATATAAACCTTTTTAGTCAATCTTTCATTCTTCATTCTTTCAACGTGTCCAAACCAGCGTAAACTACTTTTCTTCATTTTAGTCACAACATCATCTTTCACTCCGCATTCTTCTCTAATGACATCGTTCCGGATGTGGTCAATACGTTTTAAATCACACATTCTATGTAAAGACCGCATTTCCACTGCATTTATCTTACTTTCATGCTTCTCATTCCATACCCAAGTCTCGCTTCCATAAATCGATTAATTCCACGAGGAGATTAAGAACATCCAGTCCATTAAGTACAGCAATAGGCTTGCCACCTGTTCTGTTTAATATGGACAACTGGCAAAAATTGGACACTGTCTCACCGCAAGGTATAAAGGAAGAGTGTTTGTTATTTGTTTGTAAAATCCACAAGGACTTTAGTGTTGTGAGAATTTCATGTTACAGACTAAATTAGAAGGAATTAGTTCACAACTCCACTGTATCAGGCTCCATGTCACCCAGAAAGTTGCTGTAAGCTCCAAAAGTAAGAGAAGTAACAGTTTGCGACAGAAACAACTTTCTAACAGAGTACCATTAATAAAAATATACTCTATTTTATTTGTAAAACTAGGAATTAGCTATACAGCAATAAGATTTACTAGGGGTTTAAGGTACAAAAAGTAGCCTTTATGAATGATCCGCTAATCTAGAAAACCTACGCATTTGGATAAAGTATTTACTTTGATCTGAATTTGTCGAAGAAAGTTAATTCATATATTGAATTAAAACTGTTTTTCAAAAATTCCATTTTCCCGGGAAAAAAGTAGCCTATGTAACTTTCTCACCATTAATACTGTTACGAGCTGGGGTTCGAAGAGATTTAAAATACCGATTAAATAAACAAACTTTACTTTAACACCACAAAAATACAGTTAAATAAATGAAAACACTTGAATATCACTTAGTCGCACTAAATTCCACTTCACTGTTTCGCTTTGATCGCTCTGATTCGCACTGTGTTCCTTGCGGCAATGATCCTCTGTTTATATTGCCCACCGAACATTCGAGAAACGCCGAGATTGTTGTACAAAGTTGTAGACGCGGCTCGATGCGACTCGGCGCCAAATACCTACACACAGACCGCGCCCGATTTTGGTACCTATGGCTAGGCACATACGGTCCATTTTCGTTTGTACTTGATTCTCTCTGGATGTTTCTAGAGACGTCTATCGACCTTGATGTGTTTAGGTATTTATTTGTGCGATTTAAGTACCTACTCGTTACACTGCCCCCCGCTTAGACTTGCTCGTCCCGAGCAATATTCGAGCCTTTGTAAGGAGCCAGTCGATCAATATGGACAACCTTTAACTGTCCACGCGGGCATCGTTGGATCCGATAGGTGACGTCATTGATCCTCGTGATGACCTTATACGGACCTTCCCAGCGGTTCTGCAGCTTGGGAGATTTCCCTTTTCGGCGTTTCGGGTTGTGCAGCCACACCAACGATCCCTCGTCAAAACCGTTACTATTGAAGTTCCTATCGTACCTGGTCTTCATCTTTGTACTGGCCACAAGACTGCTCTGACGAATCTGGTCATGTATGTCGCACATCTTGTTTTTCAGGTTCGATACGTAGTCACTTACAGGTTGCGGCGCATCCGGAGGTCCGCCGGTCAGGAGATCAACTGGTAGTCGGAGTTCTCTCCCAAAGTTGGCATAAGCAGGAGTCACCTTTATGCTTTCATGCTCTGCGGATCGATATGAGAGCAAGAACAAGGGAATATATCGGTCCCAGTCCCTCTGGTGATCCTCAACCAGTTTCGCCAAATGAGTCTCCAAAGTGCGGTTGAACCTTTCAACCATTCCGTCGGACTGTGGATGATACGCCGTAGTCCTCGTTTTATTTATTCCCAGGAGACGGCATACTTCCTGGAACAACTGCGACTCAAAGTTACGCCCTTGATCAGAGTGTATCTCCATTGGTAGCCCGAACCTGCAGAATACTTCGTTGACCAACTTAGTCGCCACTGTTGTCGCTTCCTGGTTGGGAATTGCGAAGACCTCCGGCCACTTCGTGAAGTAGTCCATCACGACCATGAAGTACTTGTTCCCGTCTTCAGTGACCGGGAACGGTCCAGCAACGTCCACCGCAATTCGTTCCCATGGAGCGCCAACATTGTACAGCTGCATACGTCCCCTCGTACGTGTCGTAGGTCCCTTCACGGCCGCACATACTGTGCACTTGCGACACCAATCCTCGACATCTTGCCGGCAATGAACCCAATAAAATCGTTTCCTGATTTTCGCCAGGGTTCGATTCATGCCCAGATGTCCTCCCGAGGATCCATCGTGCACGGACTCAAGCACTGCGCGCACCTTTGACCTAGGCACGACCAGCTGCATCAATGTCTCCTGTCCACTTGGCGACTCCCACTTGCGGTACAGCAACCCGTTGTGCAGCACTAGACTTTCCCATTGAGCCCAGTAGCTTTTCGTGGTGGAACTCATTGCTGATACAACATTCCAGCCGGGCCTTGGAACATTCTGCGTCTTCCATTCCATTATCGGCGCCAAGTTGTTATCCTTGAGTTGATCGTCTCTCGTCCTCTCGTTCGCCCATTCGTCACTAAGGTTGTTAGTCGTAATCACTTTGATGACAGAATCACCGATTTCACGCCTCGAGCACTGTTTACAATCTTCAGGGCACGGCCTGCGTGACAGTGCGTCAGCGTTGCCATGCATCCGTCCTCGTCGATGTTCGATCGTGAAATCGAATTCTTGTAACTGCTCGATCCACCGAGCGACTTGTCCTTCAGGATCCTTGAATTGAAGTAACCATTTCAACGCCGCATGGTCTGTCCGTAGCTTGAACTTCCTTCCGATGAGATACTTGTTGAAGTGTCGTACTGTCTTCACTACGGCCAGAAGTTCGCGTCTGGTTACACAGTAGTTCCTTTCTGGTTTCGACAGAGCCTTGCTGAAATACGCTATCACAACTTCCTTGTCCCCCTTCCGTTGTGACAGCACACCTCCAATGGCGATGTTGCTTGCGTCTGTGTCCACCACAAACTCGCCGACTTGGTCCGGGTAGCCCAATACAGGTGTTTCACACAGTCGTTGTTTCAGTTCCTGGAACGACTTCTCACAGTCCTCAGTCCACTGAAACGAACGTTTGTCCTCCGTCAGTCGATGTAGGGGCTTGGCTACTCCCGCGAAGTCGTATACGAAGCGGCGGTAGTATGAGCACAGACCAAGAAACGCCCGAACATCTGTTTTGTTCCGTGGGGTGGGCCATTCTCGTACAGCTACTGTCTTTACAGGGTCGGTTTCTACGCCATCCTTTGTAATTACATGCCCGAGGTAATTTACACGTTTCTTGAAGAAGCTACACTTCTTGGCATGCAATTTCAGGTTCGCGAGCTTCAACTTGGCAAACACTCTTTCTAAATTCCCCAGGTGCTCGTTGAAGTCGCGTCCCGTGATGATGACGTCATCCAGGTAGACTAGGCAAGCTTTTCCAACGAGATCCGCAAGCACAACTTCCATCAGCCTTTCGAACGTAGCGGGAGCATTGCATAACCCGAAAGGCATGACGTTGAACTGCCACAGTCCATTTCCGGTCGAGAAAGCAGTCTTTTCCTTGTCCTTGGGATCGATCTCCACTTGCCAGTATCCACTCTTCAAATCCAGTGTTGAGAACCACTGGTTCCCACTCAACTTGTCCAAGGTGTCGTCAATCCGGGGTAGAGGGTAGCTGTCCTTTCTGGTTACGTCGTTCAGTCGACGATAATCCACACAGAAGCGAGTGCTGCCATCCTTCTTCTTAACTAGCACAACCGGAGAACACCATGGGCTCAAAGAAGGTTCGATGACATTAGCCTTCTTCATGTCTTCCAGCATGCACTGTACTTCGGCTTCTCTTCCTACCGGGATTCGTCGAGCACGTTGACGTATAGGTAACTCGTTGCCTGTGTTGATGGTGTGTTTCACCAATGACGTCCTGCCGAGATGCCCATCTCTATCACTAAAGATGTCAATGTAACGAGTGAGCATCTCCTTCGCTCGTTTGTACTCGGAGATTGACAAGTCCTTCTTCGAAATGTCGACGAGTTCCAAGGGGTTTGCACTGTTATTTTTCATCGCCGACAGCTTCCCCTGGGTGCAGCTCCGCATCCAATTCGCCTCGTCGCACTTCGCCACGACTTGATCCTTATTGAGAGTGACAGGAGCGCCATTGAAGTTGGTCACCCTTACTACAGCTCGTCCACTCTGGCTGTTTACTAAAGTTGGAGTGAGTAACCAGCCTTTATGTTTAGAACGTTCCAGGTGGTCGATGATAGAGCACCTCGTATTGGAGGGGTCCCCATTAGTTGGTAACTCCACATCGACAAGCGTCTCCGAATATGGGTTCAGTTTGACGCCCTTGGCACAGCGCACATAGCCAGCATAACCACCTTTCAAAAATACCTGTTCCTGGCCGCACTGCAGTACACCGTTGCGCAAGTCGATGCCAAACTGGAACCGCTTCATAAAGTCGAGTCCGAGAATGCAGTCGTCTATAATGTCGGCCACGATGACGGTGTGTGGATACTCCCCGTCACCCACCTTGAGTGTCACCGGCAGCTCGTCGTATGCGGGTATTGGCTGACCGGTTGCCGTGAAGAGTTTCAGATGGGAAGATGGACCTCTGGTTCTGCTCGTAGATCGTCCCAACAACTGAGGTCTCACAACCGTACGCGTTGCTCCTGTGTCGATCGTCATCTCACATGGCGTCCCGTTGACCTCGCCTGCGATCACCAGATTGTTCCCGTCGAAAACTTGTCGGATGGTAACTTTTGGGGCTGTGTCACAATCAGCCAGTACCCGCCCCACGGCTCTGGCTGTTACTCGTTTCCCGGAAGCTCCGTAGTTACGGCACGGACATCAGCTCCGACGTCCCGTTTCGGCACTCGTTGATCCGTGCCTTGTCGTTTAAGCGTCGGGCAGCTTGCTTTAAGGTGCCCTAGCTTGTGGCAGTAGAAGCAGCGGGGTAAGTAACTACGCCTCTCTGCTACAGGTGTCGTTGTTGGAGTAGCCTCCTCCGCCACTTGTCGCAATCGCTGAGAACGAGGCTCCTGTCTCACGGCTTCCACCTCTAGAGCATGGGCCAGTGCATCTTTCAGGGCGCTGTGGTGGCCCAGTCGAACTGCAGCTCTGACCTCCATGCTGCGGATGCCGTCGATGAATGCTTGAACGAGGTTCGCAGCAATGAACTCTTGTCCGGCAGATGGGTACGCCTTCCTTACGATCTTCTCGATCTCCAGAGCCCATTGTTGCAGATTCTCACCAGCATGTTGCGTCCTGTCCCTCAGCTGCGCTCGGTAGACGTGCTCCAGGTGTTTGTCGCCGTACCTGGAGTCCATTGCCTCGATCAGGTTCCCGTACGTGGTGCAGCTGTCTGGAGAGGCTTCCAGAACCGACAGTGCACGACCCCTTAAAGCCACTGTCAAGGCGGTCAGAGATTGCTCGTCTGTCCAGCCGTTGGCAGAGGCGACCGTTTGGAACTGCAATTTGTACGCTGTCCAGGACGTAGTCCCGTCGTACGGCGGCACCTTGACTCGAGGGCCGGAGACGACGACGCCTCCAGAAACAGGAGCGGTCAGCTTCAGTTTCCTTACTTCATTCTGGAGCCCCTTGCATTGGCTGTCAAGTCGTGCCTCCAACTCTCCGTAGCGGTCGTCAAGTCTTGCATCCAGTTCTCTGCTCATCCTAGTCTGTATTTCCTTGCAATGCTGTTGGAGGTCTTCATAACGAATGTCGAGGTCTTCGATTCTCTCCTCGTGCATGTCTGTAACCCTCTGTAGCTGCTTCACCTCCATAGTCACCTTTCCCAGTGACTCTGAAAGCAGCTCCTTAAGGTTAGCAGACTGCTCCTTTAACAGCCGGCAAGTCTGCTCCTCCCGAAGTCTGGCCTCCTCCTCTTGTCGTCGGGCCTGCTCCTCCTGACGTCGGGCCTGTTCCTCAAATAGGTTTCGAGTCTGCTCCTCCTGACGTCTGGCCTCCTCCTCCTGTCGTCTGGCCTGCTCCTCCTGACGCCGGGCCTGCTCCTCCAATAGCTGCCGAGTCTGCTCCTCCCGAAGTCTGGCCTCCTCCTCTTGTCGTCTGGCCTGCTCCTCCTGACGTCGGGCCTGCTCCTCCATCAGCCGAAACAGCATCCCCATATCGAATGCCTGAGGAGCACCCGCAGAACCCGCAGCACCCGTATCAACTCCAGCAGCAGCTCCAGCACCAACAGCAGCAGTCCCAGCAGCACCAGCAGCGGCTCCAGCAGCAGCAGCCTCGTCGACCTCCTCGCCGTGATGTCCAGCAGTAGTTTGTCGTGTTTTGGGTCGCCGTGATGACGACGAGTCACGTGGTGTAATCGGCATTTTTGAATCCCACACTCCTGACACCAATTTGTTACGAGCTGGGGTTCGAAGAGATTTAAAATACCGATTAAATAAACAAACTTTACTTTAACACCACAAAAATACAGTTAAATAAATGAAAACACTTGAATATCACTTAGTCGCACTAAATTCCACTTCACTGTTTCGCTTTGATCGCTCTGATTCGCACTGTGTTCCTTGCGGCAATGATCCTCTGTTTATATTGCCCACCGAACATTCGAGAAACGCCGAGATTGTTGTACAAAGTTGTAGACGCGGCTCGATGCGACTCGGCGCCAAATACCTACACACAGACCGCGCCCGATTTTGGTACCTATGGCTAGGCACATACGGTCCATTTTCGTTTGTACTTGATTCTCTCTGGATGTTTCTAGAGACGTCTATCGACCTTGATGTGTTTAGGTATTTATTTGTGCGATTTAAGTACCTACTCGTTACAATACTATCTCTCTGCAAATGTCGGGAGTAAAGTATGCCGCCAGCATAGGTACTCTCATGAGTGGTGCGTAGGTGGCCGAGTGGTTAAGACGTCTAGTTTTTAACTAGGCAGACCACGGGTTCGATCCCGGATCCCGGCCATGTACCAATGGGTTTTTTAATTAAAAACTTATGTACATAATCCGACAAACAACACTCGAGGCTTTCCGATCTAAATATACCTCAACAGAACTGGCCACTCGTTAGGTATGAGCCTCACAAATGCCATCGGCTAAACGAGGGAGACTTAAATTTGTCTTCCGCTGAGTACCTTGGAACCGTAACACGGTTTCGAGAGATGTAAGGCGCAACAATTGAAGAAAAAAAAAACTAATAATAATTTAGTAAATTATTATCTAAGAAATTGTTTTTAAATTTTAATTATGAAACCAAAACGTACGTGAAAGTCACTGTTGTGACTACTACTATTTCATTGTAAAACTACTTGTAAACTCTACATATTATAAAACAAGTCTCCCGCCGCGTCTGTTTGTCTGTCTGTGCCTTTTTCACACAAAAACTACTCAGTAAATTTTGTTGCGGTTTCTACGTTTAGCTAAATTGATATGAAAAAGAAAATTTAAGAACTGAGCAATAACAATATATGTGATTGAAGTCGGGGAAAAAGTTAGCATCAACGAATTTTCATACGTATACTGTCTAATCCGTTAGGGATATAACAAAATGATGTAGGAAATAATTGTGTAGAATAAAATGATCTACAAAAAAGTCCGCAGTAACATGTATCTATCTCTAATAAATAAGTAGTTATAAGCATATGTAAATCCATATTGTAGCCGCGCGAAGCCGAGGCGTGGTTGGATAAGGTATAAAATGAGTAAATATGTAGTATAGATATTACTATTCCATTTCTTGGAAACTAAATTCTATTGCTTATACGTACATTAAGTTTAGCAGTCGAGTCAGGTTTTTCGAAGGCTGCTGGGTTAGGGTTCGTTTAAACGGCAATGACAATTAAGTATAACGATGTTAGAGATGTGCAAACTGGTTAAGACGCGAGTTTCTTTATAGCTTATTTTATAGCTATATTCGTTGGTGGAATGGCTTTTAGGATTAACATATGATACTAATTGTCTTCTTACATTGTGTTGAGTTTATTCAAAAACCAGTTGACATACTAAGTGGGATTACAATAATTTCATTGTCCTCCTAGATACTTTTTAGTTTGTTAAAGTAAAGTTTAATTACTAGATGTGAAACCGGTTTCGCTCGAGAAAATCTTTTAAATAAAGCAGCATTCATAACTAAAAAAAATACATAACGATCTGACAATGACAGAAACGTACTAAAAATGTACTGTAATACTTAGTAGGTACCATCAAAAACACATATTAAAAAAATATATGTTGACAATTTATCGGTGGCCGAGTGGTTAAGATGTCTATTATTTACTAGGCAGACCACGGGTTCGAGGCCATGCAACAATGGGTTTTTTAATTAAAAACTTATGTACATAATCCGACAAACTACACTTAGAGGCTTTTCCATCTAAATATACCTCAACAGCAGAACTGGCCTCACAAATACAATCGGCTAAACGAGGGAGACTTGGACTTCCGCTGGGTACCCTGGAACCTTAACACGGTTTCGGAAGCTGTAACGAATGTTTTTGAATTTTATGAAATACTAAATTTTGCTCGCGACTCAGTACTTACAGTAATTTACAGTAACGTCTGTACTCTCTATTTGTCCCTATGTTATATCTTGCAAAAACATATAGCTATTTTCCCAAATCAATCAGGAAATATTGTTTATTGGAATACTTACAAACTACATCTAGCTTGAAGGAATCTTCTAAACTTTGGCCTGGTAAGGCATTATTGTCAGCTTGGCACTTGAGTTGTACTCCGTCGTCTTCAGGCACTGGAGTGAACCGCATCATACTCCTTACCCAAGTTTCATTAAATGACTCACTGATCTGTTAATAAAACAATCGTTTAAGTTCACGCTGGCGGAGGTATTTCATGTTGACAATTAATAATCGATTTTAAAAGTATTGTAATAAAGCCCACATTTGCTGTGAAAACTGATGCAATTCTGAACTTTATTTAAACATATTAAAGTACATTGTCAACGTAAAATGCTCTGGCAATAATACGTGTAATAAAATGATAGGACTTTTAGGAAATCACACAGTTTGCACGTTTTCGAAATTCTATTATTTATATTCTATTATTATAAATATGATTGTGCAAAGTGTTTCATTAAATTATTTGTTTAAAATACGAGTATAATCATAAATTTATAGAAACTGTGTCACAAAGGCTGTGATACAATGTCAATATGTATATTTTCAGAATGCGTTATTGAATTTAATACTCTAACGAACTATTTCACTAATAAGTAATACCTCAATTGATTACATAGAAATTTGTTTGCTGTGTTAATATCATGTCATGTCATTTAGTTATGATTAATATTTGATAAGATTTGCATCTCTTTATTGGTGAAATTATAGTTATATCTAAATTGTACTGGAAACAAAAAAAAGTTACGCATTATTATTTTTCTTAACAACTTCACATGATTAGAATAGCACCGGCTTTTCTTCTAAATATAATTATAGATTATGACTTGAAGCGGTGAAGCTGCAGGCTTGTCACCTTTGCGTCTTTAGCACTATGACTGAAAACTACTGTACGTTAGATGCTATCATAGCATTTTAATGGTTTCCGGGAAAATTATGAAAGAAATGATGGTGTAAGATTAAATAAACTACAAAAAGCTCGCGGTTTCATTTATGCATTAATTATTTGGAAATGTTATTTGACAAAGAATTACTTTTTTTTTCATTTATTAAAGAATAAATAACATTAGAAATACACGAAAAAAAATTAATAAAAATACAGTTGTCCAGCGGCATAGTTCCCATCACGCTGGCAGCATTGCCGCGTTACATGACGATGCCTATACATTGAGCAAAATAGCTGCCAGCGCGAGGGTCACCTAAGGAGTCCATTAGCCTTTGAGACAATTCATTGTAAAATTACTTTGTATCTGAGCCCCACGGACCTTAAGTCTGACAGCAAAAGGTAGAAGTACTTGCTTATTTAATTAGTAGTTTTTAACGTCTACAGAATTTTCATAGATGTAAAATTAAATTACTTACTTCGCCTCTTGAAAATTTTCTATTGTCCTTATACCAAGTGAGCTGGGCAGGTGGTCGGCTGCCCTCAGATAAGCAAACTAGATTTACGGCTTTCTCTGACGAAAGTGTATAAGGTTTATTCCTTATTTCCACCAACGTTGGCTTAACTGAAAAATAAAAGTATTTTAAAATACATCCAGGCATATAAAATTTAAGTGTACAATGTCTGTGTTTTGCCAATATTGACAAAGCTTTCAGGGATCATCGTAGACACAACCGGCATTTTATTTATGACAAAAGTAAAGTTTTTTTTTGGAGAAATATATTTAAAACTTTTTTAATTTTATTATTGCATATGTCATAATAAACAATATTTGTTTGTTTATTTGTTGGTTCGTATTATATGGACTCAAAAACTACTGGAAAGATTTGAAAAAATATTCTTGATTTTGATAGCCCAATTCTCGGGTAAGGTTGGCTATTTTACATTGTATTCCTAATACAACGCGTACGAAGTAGCGGGCAATCAGCTAGTAATAATATTTTAAATAATTTAATAAAATTTATAATTATGGGGCCCGCAACGGTTCCCGAGAACTGTAAGGTAACCCGTAAAGATTTTTTTTACAATTGTGTTAATATTCTAGGTAAAGTTAGATTTATCTTTCTTGAAATAAAACGTCACAATTTAACGAAACTAAAAATAATAAATTTATAAATATTTTCTTGATTGTATTCGGTGTGGCTAGAATGTCCACAATTAGCGAGTTTACAAATAATGGTGACACTAATAATTTTCATAAATAATTAACTAATACAGTTTACCTCGTTAAAATATCTCCACAAAGTAATATTCAGCTTGAATCATAATGAAGCACCGAAATTTCATGGAAACAGCAGTTGATTATCGAACGCTTGAATGGCCGCGCAAACACACATTTGAGCTGGCCGCACAATTAAATTTGTTTTCAGTTTTAATTAACATTGTATCGTATTAGGTAATTAGTTCAGAATATTTAAATTTTAGCAGATGTTATTTGTGAGGCCTATACCTAACGAGTGGCCAGTTCTGTTGAGGTATATTTAAATGGAAAAGCCTCTAAATGTGGTTTGTCGGATTATGTACATAAGTTTTTAATTAAAAAAAACCATTGGTATGGTCGGGATTCGTGTACGAACCAGCTTTTTTATCTAAATATACCTCAACAGAACTGGCCACTCATCCATCCACCAATGCCTGATTTCTACAAAACGTTAGAAAAACTTCCAACCTCTAATATTTGAAAGCACAACCTGATGATTTAATCAGATTACGAATATTTCTTCTTTTTTCTTCACAGGTTTCCTTATATCTCCCGAAACCATGTAACAGTCCCAGGGTACCCAGCGGAAGACCAAGTCTCCCTTGTTTAGCCGATGGTATTTGTGAGACTATACCTAACGAGTGGCCAGTTCTATTAACTCAATATTTAGATATTTAGATGGAAAAGCCTCTATGTGTGGTTTGTCGGATTATATACATAAGTCTTTAATTAAAATATCCAATTGGTACATGACCCGTGGTCTGCCTAATTAATACTAGATGTCTTGATAGAAAGATATTGATTCGATTCGTATTTTATGTAGTAAAAGTTAAAAGACTTACGGTTCATCTCTAATCTAAGACCCTTTTCTTGTGGACTAACGAGGTTTGTGTTTGAAGCTCGACATTTGAATGTAGTGTTGAGGTGTTTTCTTTTAATACTTGGTAATTCTAGACGATTCACAACGACGTGTGTGTCAGTTTTTTCACCTAAATATTGTGAGGCAGGGACGCCGTCTATTAACCATGTTACTGTTGGTGCTGGCCGACCTGGAACAAAGGAAAAAAATAAGCACTTTAAAAGGATGCGTTTACGAAACGACGCTCTTCCATACTAAATATTGAGGTAACTCCAAAAGTACACACCTAACAGACACAACTGAGAAAATTATCAAAGTAATTTAAACCTTATTTCATATATATTAAGCGTTAAGTGTACATTAGAGAAATTCACGAAATTGTTACAAAATTATTGAGAAAGATTCCGAGAATTGTTAAAATATTTTGAGTAGGTATTTTATCAAGAACATATTGAATATATTTACTGTATCAGGTTATTTTTATGATTGATGAAAGTTATGTAGTTATAGAGATATATATAGCCCAACTCATACCGGTTTCATTGTTTTCGCGGGATGAGGGTAAGGAAATATCAGTTTATTGCATGCAAATTATATATTTAAAAAATACGTTTAACACATTCCATAGATAAAGATTTAGTGTATCTTTAGGTATTCATAACATTTAAGAAACTTTCCAAAGCCTAATATATGTCAAATGCGTCTTATTATAGTGCCAAGTGCCACGGATGAAAATAAATCGTTTGCAAAAATTATAATATGGTTTGATCAATGCGAAATCAAATTTTTACATTACAAGTATTCGGCCTTCTATGATAAGTGAAAGAACTAAACATTTTCACTTGAAAAAGCCATTGAAGAAGGATTTTTTGTACCGAGTACTTTTCTACTTCTATGCAACAAGCTGTTTCAATTCCTAGTGATCAATAATCTTCTTTTTTTTTTCACCGGTCGCCTTACAGCTCCCGAAACCGTGTTACGGTTTCAGGATACCCAGCGGAAGACCAGGTCTCCTTTCGTTTAGCCAATGGTATTTAGTGAAGCTATGTCTAACGAGGGCCAGTTCTGTTGAGGTATATTTAAATGGAAAAAAGCCTCTAAGTGTGGTTTGTCAGATTATGTACATAAGTTTTCAATTTAAAAAACCCATTGGTACATGGCCGGGATCCGAAATCATACCAGACGTCTTAACCACTCGCCCACCGACGCACCACTTCGCACATATAACATATTCGTCAACAATAACTAAAAAAAAAGATTTTTTTATAATACCCTCTGGGCATGGCGGGGAATTTGACAAATAATACTTAGTAAGAAACAGTATGCGAATTCACGGAACCCAAACTAAAATTAATCGGAAGGTCTATCCATCGATCAGAAGGCCCGAACTTTGTCGGCAATTATGTTATCGTGGTATAAGACCCTAACCGTATTGATCATTCCAAGCCAGTTCCGTCTAAGTTGCTTGTTATTGCGAACTTTGAGGTCCGCTGTTTGCCTTGTAGCCTTAATGTTGTTTTCTTTAAACTACTTTGGACCGTGTCGACAGAATGTGTTGGCAGAAAATTTTGCTTCAAAATATAAAAAGTTGAGTAAATATTTAATACAATAGCTGTTCGCCCGTGAAGCAGCTACTAAACTTCATCCCCTATTATAACCCTCTTAGGGTTCAAGCTTTCTCCGTATCAAATTTGATCAAAATCGGTGCAGTAATTTTGCCATAAAAGCGTAACAGAGTGACAGACAGATTTACTTTCGCATTTATAATACTAGAATGGATTAAAATAAACAAACATTTATATCACATAACGTATACCAAATATAACAACGTAATTTTATATACACAGGGAACAAGACACTAATCCTTACGATGAAATGTTCAATAAGTCCCATTTGGGACTAAAATCTTCTTGGAAATTACAAAAATAACAGGAATATTTCTTTATTTAACTCTTTCAAATACTTTCTAAATGCGAGCCAAAATAATAATTTTGTAATATCTATAACAGAAATAACTCAAGTAATAAAGCTGTGGTACCGAGACGAATTCATTAATTAAATATTTGATGTCCTTAAAAAAGATCAAATGCGTAGTGCTAAAAATAGACATGCATGTACGAAACGATGTATGGATGTGGATGAAGTAAAAGAAGTATGCAAAGATCGAGAGAAGTGTCGCTCCATACCAAGCACGTAGGCAGGGGGAGGGTCCAGTTGGTCCGGACCTCCCCCGAAATCCGTCACCGACACTTTTTGAAATTGAGAATTTTAAAAAGTAGGTAATTACTACCAGTTCAGCGGAGCTGATGAGGTCGAGTCAAGCGAGCTAGGATATTGATCTATTGCAGAAAATATGTAATAAAAGGTAAAGTCGTACTTTGTGTTTTATTTTTTCAAAATAATGGCTTGGTTGGTGGTTGGACCCCCCCGACGGAAAATCCTGGCTACGTGCTTGCTCCATACTCTCTCCCTATACCCCTTTGGGAAACAGGCCTGAAGGTATGGAAGAAACTAGTTGTGCTACATTTAATATATTTTCAATTTCAAAAGGTATATGTACTTTAGATTTTGGAAATATCGTCCGGCATATTCAATACAGATGGATAAAGGTAGAAGTACATTAGGCCGACGATGGGCTGCGTATGGAGTCCATATATTTTATATGGGGACTAGTTGCGAAGAGCTACATAATATCTACATATACCTAAACTTAACATCTCAGACGTGTGCGTCTGATATTTATGGTTCTAGCTTTACAGTCATACTTTATAGTATTTATGGCCAGAGCTACCAGGTATGCGATAAAAATCTTTAATTCTCATCTAAATATCAAACTGAAGGGCAAGTTTTCTTATATTTATTACATGTACAAAGAGTACATATGTTGAAAAGTTAACAAACGTGACATAGAGAGAACAGGCCCCTAATCCCCAAGGTTCAACATAATTTCAAAGGACGAAACATTAAACGGTTTATTGGGATTAACAACTGTTTGCGAAATTGTCAAGAGGCACTTTCTTATGTGTAACCTCAGTGAAATTGGGCTTCATAACTTTGGAAAGAAAATTACGTGCTCGATGGGAATTATAAATAAGTTTGGGGGAAATTCGGTTAGTAACAGGAAGATTTTTTTACTTTAATTTATAAGTTGACAGTTTTATATGAGTTTACAACAAATTTGGAAAAGAAAATCCGACGAAATGGCTGCTATTGGTATAGTAGTTTGTTAAAAAGAGTTGTGTTTTCTTGTCATCTTATCGAAATTTGTGCAGATTTAGAGTGTCACATCCAATGCTAACTTGAGAACTTATAGGGACAATAAAATTATCTTTATTGGTCACTGATATTATCTTACAAACATTTTAGAATCTTGTTCAAAATGGTTTCCCTGGAAAATATATACATTTTTCTAAGTTGTTAGTTGTTACAGATTTCTCATCACGTGGTTTGAAAGTTAACGACTTTAGGAGCTGATATCTCGCGAAATATTCATCTTATAGAAGTGTCAATATACAACAAACCAACAGCTCAGAGTAAAAGGAAATACTTCCCAACACTTGTCGCTGGGAAGTTGTACATATGCCAATCTATTAAATATTTTCAGGTTTCAGTATTCAGTATTTCTATCGATGAGCCGCCACATGACTCTCTTCCTAGACCAGAGGTCGATGCAGTATGAAACCAACATCTATGTAAGACTGTATTGTTGTCAGCTGGGCTGGACTGTGCCATTGGTTGACTGCACGTGCGGCGGAATCACCTGTCGTAATTATCGTACCGGGGGGTTCTGGTCAATGATTGTCACCAGTGGGAAGTGGGAATAGGATGCGGGGCGTTGCGGGGTCGTGTGGCTGGACAGGCTGTGTTCATACGGAGTCACCAACATAGAAGTGGCTATACACAACAGGCGTAATAACGGGGAAGATATATGTGAAAGTGGTGTCACACCTCTCGACACCCCCCCAGCTTACACAAATTTTGCATGTCTTACTGAAGGTAGAAATGCTTAAAAAAGGTAGTTATTTTAGGAGGCCCATTTAGTAAACGGCAAATCACTACCTGCTAATTTTACGTTTCGTGAGATGAATGATACCGGCAGGTTACCGAAGTCTCAAACAATAGGCTTGATAAACCGATCCAATTAACACTACAAAACAATAGCCTAAATTTAATTTTATATTGCAACAGTCCAGGCACCTGAGCGCATTGTCTATTATGCATTCAGAGATAGGTCCCGATGGGTGCCAGCCCAACACTTTGGATTGAACACTCTAAACGTGTTTGACCTATGTCCCCGTGCAAGCCTGACAAAGGACCAGGCATTGTGTCCGTGAAATAATATTATATTGCCCACATAGAGATAAACGAATCGAACACATGCGAAGCCGTGGATATCGAGTAGTTACGTAAACAACATTTACATTAAAAGGTGTTTATCCTAAAAAGACAACATTGGAACAGCAATCATAAGTCCCTCGCAAATGTAGATGAGAAATTAAACCGATTACATTGATATATTGCTGTTAAAGTCACCGATAAGTCACGGTGGGGGAAAATCGGCGCGAAATGGCACCCGACATAAAGTTATCCATAGCCTGCGGGAACAACTTGCTAGCAAGGGTTAGAATCTGCCGCTTTTACCGTCCAATTGTAAGAACTTCATAATTGGGATCGCAAATACCTTTTGCTAACTAGATCTAACGATGGAAAGGATCTATTTATCCAAACTAGTGGTCGCCGCCGAGATTTGTTTGTTGAGGGCATGTAAAGGTTATATACTTCCAAAAATAGCAACTGTGGCTTAAGAAGTGACAACTATTAAGGCCCTTAAAGTGTGGGGACAGGCTTTCCAGTTGCCCTGATTACTGCGAACAACTGGCAAAATGTGGTCAAAATTACCAATGTTAAATGAACAAAGACTTGGCCTCTAGGAATTATTTTATTAAAATCAAATCAAATTGGTATTTAAATATGTTTATAACAATTGAGTTCCAAGCTTTTCCATCTTTCAAAAAATCATATATATTGTAATGTCTTGGACATAAGTTTACTTTTAATAAAAAAAACGAGCGAGCCTTAGAGTAGTCGCATAAGATTTGTAACATCTGACATCTGTTGGCTGACAGTACCTTTAGGAAAATGGGTTGGTACCATCTGCCAGCCAACTCTACATCCGCGCACGCTTATTGGTCAAATCAAATAGCGCGCACTTCCTCGGCTTCCTGTTACACACTTCCGTCCCTTTTCACGAAATCACTCCCACAGATTGCAGGAAAGCGAGAGGATAGATGTTACACATCAAAAAATCCTTACAAACATACAACATGTACCATTTCTGATACTAGTCGTAAGATTCCAATTAAATATTGTTAGAAAGTAGGTACACGATCAATAGAATTGTTAGGCAAGAAATTTTGACTTACCTCCCCTAACTTCGCAGATGAGAACCAACTCGTTTCCTTCCTCGAGCGGGCCAACTACGCCCGATACATCTCTACCAGATTTATCGTATAGGATGAGTTGATGCGGGGGAACTGAAATAAAAAAAAACAATTGTATGAGACCGTGAAGCAGCGTAAAACAAGCTCTGGCTTTGGATGGGTGATCGCTTTGTAATAAACGGAGTTTTTAAATATAATGACTTATATTTTCCATTGGCCGATGACACGGTTCTCAAGAGCCGAAGATGACATCTATATGGTTTTCCACTCATATATTGTTTAATAAACTTGATCCTAGTGGCTTATAGCAAACCCATGAAGGTTTAACAATATTATTGACAATATTATTGATAATAAGATAAGTAATTGTATAAAAAATTATTTGTCTATGATATTATTCAAGGCGACCCGTAATAGCGAAACAAACTCAGTGAATCGCGCGACTTATTTTATTCATATAGCGAAAATACACGAAAGAAACTTCGGCGATTAAAGTAGTATACAAGAATTATTAGAAAAATCAAGTTGGAATGTATGTATTCTTAAAGTAGGTGAAATTGTCTATACTCGTATAATGATTAATATTATGAGGACTCGAGTCGCAAAATCGGTTGATAATATGCGTGAAATTGAGGATTTTCAGGGTTTTATACTTAACTTATTAAAACTTATTATAACTGACTTTGATATTTAATTTACATTATGATTATGTTTAATATATCTATATTTCGAAAGCTATTTTAATTTCGTATCTATTATTAACTATGTAGTTATCACGTAATATATGCGCTGCAGCATGTAATTTGTATGGGACAAACGTTAGGAACGGAGCTCTTAAATATATTGTGAAATCTTTACTTTATATAATTTTAGCTCGTACAAGCATTAAAATGATTAACATGTGTAATCATTTCACCCACGTGAAATAGAATATACCTACATGAGAGAAAATAGCAATGTTTGTGGCAATGTTATTTAGTAGGCGCTTTTTTACGTCATAAAAAATTGGTGTCCACTAAAAGCTCTTTTTTTTACGGGATAATATGTCCAACATGAATGTCTAAACTTACAAATTTATAATATTACTATAGAAGTATAAAGACAAATCAAAATAGTAAATATTCAGCCAACTAGACATAATTAAGGTTCAATAATAGAAAATAGGTCATTAGTTTTGACACATAAGTGCTTATAAACACAATTCCGATAAATTCCACAAGAAGTTTGCTAGGATCATTAATCATTATCGATTATACATTAATTTTATATTCGACTGTAGAGTGAGATATGACGCTGAAGGAAACAATTTGTTTCGAATAAAGGTACAAAATATTAAACGTGAAGAAAGAAATTCCTAGTCATTGATACATTCAAAATACGATTTTTGAAGTAAAAACTTCTATAGGCCCGTTGAGCGATTTTTGGTAGGGGGAAATCTTATGGATTCGCGAACTGTGTTCGCGACATGTTTTCGGCACAAGACGATGGATTGCCCGGCCTGAGGATGCTCCACCCAAGAATGTCCGGGCAGGAATTCGTGTACTGGCTTCCACGTATGCTTGGGTCGAGCATTTTGAGCATTTTGTCTGCACATTTTTGGTAGGCAAAAGTGAAATTATCGCTAGATGGCGTTATTATACGTTATATACTTATAAATTAAAAACCTATTATTCATAGTTTTAAGTTTTCACTTCTGTCGGATTTTTTTCTAATACTTAATCTAATTATAAGAGGACAGACAATGACAGTTTCTGGGAGGAACAGTTTCTGGGAGGTTATAAGAAAAATCCTAACCTTCTCAGAATACAGAACAAACCAAAATACGCATTGAATAGTACAAAAGCGTAATGTATCCAAAAAAATACGCGATTTTCTACACCTGTCAATACTTCTCGCGACGATTTACCAATTTTGGGATAATTTCTTGTTAACAAGAGATAGGACAATATTAATAAAAAAATACATCTATTTTTCTTATATTATCTTTTTATCAAGAATTTTTAGCCTCAGTTTGAAGAATTTATAAGGATTTTCTGTATTTTGAGCCTGCATAGGTTTCTGTGCGGTTAAAAAAACCTAACCTACCTACCTTGTCGGCGCAGTTCAATTCAAGAGCCCTGAAATTCGGGCTAACGATTGTCAGGCAAATTATTGTATCCGCTGTATAAGACAAATCTAATACATAATGTCTTAGGCACGAGTCATGAAAACCGTGTTACCCACAGTATCTACTCAGTGTGTTTATAGTTTGTACAAAGTACCTATCGATGTCTGGGCGAAAATAAGAGCCCTCAGACGCCCGAGAAGTCGCCTTTCTTTCTCGAATATGTTATTTTTATAATGTGGGTTTTATATTTGATTACAACATTTACGTTAGATATGCTACTTGAATGACAAAATGAAGAAATAAAATTGCAAGGTCAGAAAAAATCCCCTGTCTTATAAATAAATGCTTTCTTTTACATGTGTTGTCAAGGGACCCGGCCTCTATAGAATTCCGTAAGCAATTGAATAATTCAACGACGTATAGGTATCAAAACGTATAGGGCCTTTAATGTCCCTTTATCTTGTTGAATGCCGTTTCGTTCTAATTACAAAGAAATGTTTTAATTGTTTTCTTTCACTTCTAAGGAATTCTTTCATGTTTGCTAATGAAAGAAAACGTTTCTTATTTAATTAATTAAATAAAATTTGTTTACTTAAATTAATTTTTTCTTGCTTTTAATTAATTTTAAATTTTGCGTCTTGTTAAGTTTTTGGGTTGAGAGGATATTCTTTCATTTGGAATGCAATTGTGTAAACATTGTAAAAGATTTATTTTAGGATCTATTTTTATTTTGTGTATGTAAAGTACACCTAGCTAAGACACTTGCATAATATTTATTAATTCTATACAAATAAATCAATAAAATCAAAAAAATACAAATATCAAATTAAGAATAAATTTGTTTTTAGAGTATTTATTTGTCGGTCTGCGTGTCTGAATATTATGTACTAAAACAATTGAATAAATTTTGATGAAACTTTATAGTGTGTAGTTAGTATATCTATATTTATAACAATTTTGTCTTTGTTTTGTAATGTAATATAATGTTTTTTATAAATAAAAATGAAATGCTGTTCATTTCTAAGCTCACCACTTGAGAACGGCTAGATTGATTTGGTTATTTAAAAAAAAAATTAAAAGTTTGCTAAAAACTGAAAGTGCTTTTTCTATGGGATTTTGTATGAACCCAAGACCATAATTATGTTAATTGAGTTCCATGTGCGAAGCCGGGGTGGAAATCTAGTTCAAAGTACCATTAAATATACAACATTTTTGACTTCACAGTACCAAAAATAACGCTTAAAAATAGGTTTATCTGGGCTAGTTAGTAGTAATTACGTAGGTGCCCATTCAGCAACTTTGCCAAAAGCCGCAGACCCGCTTAGGGACGCGAATCAGGAGCAACTAACACCAGAATACGTCTAATTCAAACAAACTATTGCACTGCTATTAAATTAATCATTGGCAGGTTCTAAATCTGTTTTAGACTTGCTAAAATATCGTAAAAATCGTAGGTAACATTTTGCAATTGGCCAGAGAAAATAATGTTCAGATTTAGACTGCCCCTTTTCAGGGAATAACTACTGATCGGATTTTGTTGCGGTTTTCACTATTATATAGGTTGTTTCCCCGGGAAGGTTTACGAGTATTAAACATGGACCTGTCATGTTTAAGAGGATGTATAGAGCTAAATGCGAGTTTAAGAATGAGTAAAAGTACCTACATGATCCACTGAAGTGACCATAATCAAAAAAATATATGATATTCTTGAGGTTATGCTTTATTAAGATACTGTGTTCAAAACATAATACAACTATATTGATTCGATAGAAAAAAATAACGAATGTACCTCTAAAAAATATTTTACTGTCTAGAAACAGTACTAAAATGCATGCAATGATTCTGATTTTTTGACAGATTTTTTATCTAGCAATATACTATCGTAATACTGTTCTATTTTTTAATCAAATTTTCAGCAAGTTCCTTTATTCTCATTTTCGAGATTTTATGTACGCACTGCACGCGTGTGTGCGTAAGCGCTCGTGTACCGACAGTACCGGCTGCAGCCTGATGCTATATTAATAGTGCCAGCCACGTCGTTTGGTGTGTATGTGTACCCGCGTGGGGGCGGTGTCATCTCTCAAGGTCTTTGGCTCTATTCAGCGTCTTAAGGGTTGAGAATTAAGTATTAGTCAATCAAGTCAGGGAAAAGTTAGCTCCAGTGCGTTTTCAAGGCACAATGCTGATGTAGACATTAATTATGTGGAATAAAGTAATCTACAAAAATCTCCAGTAGAGAACGTATTTATGTAGGTGTTCAAATTGTTCTAAACTCATATTGTACCAGTGCGAAGCCGGGGGCGGGGTCGCTAGGAAAATATAAAAGATGCGAAAAATATAGGTATGCCAGGATCGTAGCAAATGGCATTCGATTGTCTCTGCCTTCTCCTCTTGAGATAAAAGGCTTGATTATAGATAGATTGATAGCCTATATTAAACAGGTGGCGAGCCAAAGAGGTAAGCATATATAAAAAAACTTCTGGCTAACCTCGCTATGCCACAAGGCGCAAAATACAATACAGAAAGCCTAGGCTTTTAAACACTTTTTCACTTTCATTGCCACCAAATGGCTAATAAGTCACATCGCCTACCTCAATACTTGATATCAAAGTAATAAATTCGGCCCCAAGGAATAATAAAGCTGCAGTTAAAATTTTAGCTACTGAATTATGCATGTGTACTAAGGTTGTAAAACTTGGATCCACTAAGCGAGCTTGTTTGTAAATGGATATAGGAAAATGTGGTGATATAAAAATATCGGTTTAGTCAATATAACCTAGGTTACATATAAATAAAACTTAAGTGTCTGTCTTTTATATGATAATAATTTTCCACCCCGGCTTCGCCCGTGAAATTTTAATATCATTGACACAAAAGAGATGATGACATTTTTTGGGAATACCTACCTTTAAATTATAGCTGTAATGTAATATAATATATAAAGTAGTATAATGTAATAAATCATTAGATAATTTTATATTTGTATTTTCAATTAAAAAAAACATGTTTTATTTTATTTTTCATATTCCTGTGAAAACGTGCTGGATGCGTTTATGACGTCACACCTTTGTAATGAACAAAATGATGGTCACAGATTAGATAAAATAACAAGAAAACAACTTAGTCAGCTCTGTCTACGTTAGTCACTTACAGACAGTAAATTATAATATACACTAGTCTGTAGTTATTTACTTGACATTTACTTAGAATTGACGTCACTTACCATTTATGGCCACGTGACCGGAATTGTGAATTTAAGCCTTTTCATTTAGATATTAAAATATAAATATTT
Source organism: Nemapogon koenigi (assembly GCA_963924495.1). Classification (NCBI taxonomy): domain Eukaryota; kingdom Metazoa; phylum Arthropoda; class Insecta; order Lepidoptera; family Tineidae; genus Nemapogon; species Nemapogon koenigi. Next base: position 6,503,904 of record OZ004647.1, on the reverse strand, counting down.
ATTAAACAAATAAATAGACATTATTTTCAATGAATATATAATATTATTGTGTATTTATTTTCTTTCATTGTCATCACCCCTATTGGCCGAATAAGGAATATTGACATTTATTGGTTAATGCTCCGCTTCCAAGACGTAGCGTGATACGTTGTGTTAATACACATAAACATTCATCGTGAATGAATCTATCTATTAGGGATAACCGTATCAAAATCGGTCTAGTAGTTTTTGAGTCTATAAGGCACAAACAGCACGATCATTAATTTTTAATATATTAATTAATATTGTAAATGAGACAGTGCGTTTGTTTGTTTGCCTTTTGTCACGTCAAAACAGATCGATGTGATTTTTTGCACATATATAGTTGGAGGGCGGGAGACTGACATCAGAAATTATCATGTCACATTGTAACGTTGTGCTCATTTAGTTAATACATGAGACCACTTTTTATAATGAGGGTTGAATATTTGTCAACCTCCTTACAAAATAAATTACTGATTACCTATAATTTAAGAATAATTCAAATTAATCTGAATTTGGAACAGTGTCTGCAATTTGTTCATTTTTCTTCCATTTTTAGTCAATTCCGTTTTAGCATTGCTAAGTAGCACATCTATTTAATAATGTCAATTTAATACAGTGAACAAATTACAACAAGCTGATTATTTATTTATTTATTTATTTATTTATATATTTGGGAAACAAACAGTATACAGAATAACAAATTTCATACACAACATTAATAATACATATTAACCAACAAGGTTTCCACACATTAATTACACAAATAGGTACACAAACACATTATAGAATACAGAATAAAAGACACGAGAATTCAAAAAAATTAATCAAAACTTAAAAATCTTAAAAAACAAAAACCAGTCAGTTATCATAGTTAACATTCAGGGCTTTCTTAAACTTAGGAAGAGTGCTACCGAATATATCCACGTTACCAAATCTCTCATTAAAAACATTACAAGTACGGTTGATGAACATATTGGCATGTAATTTGGTTTTACATAATTGTAAACCAAATACTTGCTTAATCCTACTATTGATACGAGGACATCTGAATTCAAGCATATTCAAAAGAGAAGGAGAATCTACGAAGTTGTTTATTATTTTATATAGAAATATTAGATCACTCTCGGTTCGGCGCTTCAAAAGAGACGAGCACAGCCTGGAATCTGCTGATTACTAAATATCTTATCAATGAGCATGATATTTCATACTCCTATACTCTTATGATAATCCTATGTTACTACTTACTACTATAAACTCCTATATTTGATCTGAACCATATCCTAATCTACCATCCTTTAATTTAAATATTTCCTGATGTAAATATCATTAAATCTAATTTAAAATTGAATTAAAACAATATGGAGTAATATATTAATTTATTATTATTGTGGCTAGTTTCCGAAATCCTTATAACTCCCATAAGGAGCTAGGCGACAACATTTCAATATATTCCACGGGCAAAGCCAGAGAGAAAAGTTAGTATACTTATATACTTAAATGTTTTCTATGATTTTTTTTAGATAACTTACAAACTGTTCTTTGTTTCTTCATTTATAATACCATAAACCGACGATAAGCTTGCCACCTCTGATTAATATAGGCAACTTACGAAATGTGGACACTTTTACCTTGGCCACTCCATTAGGTATTAATGCCGTGATCGTGCGGTTTAATGAAACCTCTAAATATTGTTATTTTACAACTAGCTAGCAAAGTTGAAAGCACTTCGTGTAACTACCCGACAATAACTTGCAACGTAGACAAAATTTTATGAGAGGAAAAGTGACTGGTCGGTTTAAAATGATAATTTAGGGTATATTCAAACTATATTTTAGCATAAATTTCAATATGATCATATTCCCTAAAGAATAAGTATATTTTTATGAGACCATCAACAGCAAGTAAGAGTCGAGACATAATAATATGTACCTACTTTGCATGATATATGTAAAAAATCCTGAACGGTATTATCCTTATTTTGTGGGAATTCTTGTATTATCCTGTTTATCCGGGATATACCTCAATTCTAATTCCGGCACAAGATTACCGGGATAAATAGTAGCCTGTGCCACTCACTCCGTTGCTTTGATCTGTGGTGAAAGCAGGACAAAATAACAAATTATCAAACACATCTCTCTTACATTCTTATTAATAAACTCGAAGTAGCGACGTAGTAACTAAACTGTATTTCGTCTCCGTCTAACAAATCTGCAATTCATTATGATAGACGGAGACGAAACACAGTTTAGTTACCACGTCGCTACTTCGAGTTTATTAATAAGAGTGCTAAAGTTTTGCTTCAGATTAAAACTCGTTAACAATTTGCAATAAAAGTACCTTACAATACAAAAACATATCGCATGTAATTTTTCCATAAAAATACCTTAACTTTATGAATGATTAGATGTCAAACGGGCGGAAAACAGACCGGTGTGCTAGTAATTATAAGAAACGGCATTCCTTTCAGCGCTCATGTCACAAACTGTCGAGTTGCGGAACAAGGGTACTTGACTGTAACAAATCGAGGCAAATTGTAGTTATGAATGTATATTGTATATAATATGTTTACGGTCGGTTCAAAGGGAATTACTATTTTTAACCGACTTAAAAAAAAGGAGGAGGAGGTTCTCAATTCATCGGAATCTTTTATGTTTTTTTAGGGTTCCGTACCCAAAGGGTAAAAACGGAAACCCTATTACTAAGACTCCGTGTGTCTGTCTGTCACCAGGCTGTATCTCATGAACCGTGATAGTTGGACAGTTGAAATTTTCACAGATGATGTATTTCTGTTGCCGCTATAACAACAAATTTATACTAAAATGAGAATAAAAGGGGGTTTCCATACAACAAACGTGATTTTTTTGCTCGTTTTTGCTCGATATTGATAATGGCAACAGGTAGACGCTTGAAATATTCACAGAATATTTAGTGACCTATATATTCACTTTAAAAATAAATAATTAAACCACGGTACCTTAAATGATATAGTACGCCGATCTCTTGCCACTGCCTCTGTTCCTGCGATTCTTGAACCATCTGGTATGAGCAGGGACGATGGCAAGAGACCTGATGGCGTAACTTTAGTACCGTGGCATTTAGGAAAAAATTTGGTGTGGGACGCTACCTGTGTTGATACACTGGCAGCATCTCACATACAGTATACAAAATTAAAAGCGGGTGCGGCGGCAGAACACCCTCAACTGCTCAAGCGCCGAAAATATTCAAATATTTTAACAAATTACTTATTTTCGGCGCTTGCAGTGGAAACAATGGGTCCATGGTCTACCGAAATGAAAATATTCTTGAAAAATTTAGGTACTAGATTAGTCCACGCCTCGGGTGACCTAAAGGCTGGCTCTTACCTCGCTCAAAGGATCAGTTTAACCATTCAGCGAGGTAACGCAGCCAGTGTTTTGGGAACCATGCCACAGGGAGGGGTTCTGGAAGAGGTATTCTTTTTATAATTTGTATATATAGTTTTTAAATATATTATTTATTTATTACCATTACATTTAAGTTATGATGTAAATATTTAAACTAATACAAAAAAAAAAAAAATTAATTAAAATAAAACCAATATTTAAGGGGCTCCCATACAACAGACGTGTTTTTTGCTTGTTTTTGCTCGATATTGATAACGGCAACAAGTAGACGCTTGAAATATTCACAGAATATTGAGTTATATTATTCACTTTAAAAATAAATAATTAAATCAAAATAAAATTAATATTTAAGTGGGGCTCCCATACAACAAACATGTTTTTTTTTTTTTTTTTTTTTGCTGTTTTTATAGATAACGGTACGGAACCCTTCATGCGCGAGTCCGACTCGCACAGGGCCGGTTTTATTTATGTATGTTCGCCGACTACGTGGTCCCATGATCATCAGGTCAAGATCTGATGATAGGATCCTGGAGAAATCGAGAACTCTTCAAATTTTAAAGGCACACTTGAAGCGATTTGGGGTTTTTTTAAATAATGACTTGAGCATTTGCTTTCGGAAATCATACTTTTCAGTATATAATTTTTGAAGGTACACTTTTTTTTAAAAGGAAATTATTTGGTGTGCTATTCATACTAATACTACATTTTGTATGTGGTTTCTCCTGCATTTAATACAGTCCATTCATATACAAATATCCAAATCAGTTCAGTTAATTTGTAAACAAACAAACTAACACAACTTCACGGCCTTTAAGGCCAGAGACACCAATAACGGTGTCCACTTCTTGCAGGTAGCATGCCTGTTGCTCCACTGTACTTACTTTACTGTGCTTAGAAAAAGTGCTTAACGTGCCTTTCGAAGCACGAGGAGTCGATTACAGCACACATTCTCAAAGAAAATTGGTGCTTACCATTTTTTACACGAGTAGGAATTGAATCCAGGACCTCCCGCTTTTAAGTCAATGCTCTACCAATAGGCTATCGACTCCAATTTGTAATGATAAACAAATATTCAAATTCAATAACTAGCGATTTTTGGTAGTGCTATTTCGATATTTCCTGTTTTGGAGGGCACGAAAAGCCGCCATTCATAATTCGAATGTAATAATATGGTTTAGTTCCAAGAAACTTTGACCTATATATTTTAGTTTTTAATGTATTCCATTGATTTGATTACAATTAATTACTCTACTAATGTGTAATTATTTATTATTTTGAAGCATTCAATAGCTGAAACTGAAATATAGAATATTAACTTATTCATTAGGCGTGTATTCACTTTTTTAAGCGCGTTTTTAATTTAGGTCACAAATTCAAATATTTATTATCACGCCCTTTATATAGTCCTGATATATACGGGATATATGGGGGGCAAGGGGGAGAACGTGTAACAGCACTCGCAGGCTCGCTTACTGTTACATTTTTATTCATGAAAGCCGGAGGATAGTCATAGACGAACTCACAATAGGTTCTTGCAAATGATGTAAAGAAATCCCATCTCTTGGTAGACTTAGAAACTAACCCTAAATAAATAGATTACGAACGCAAAATAGAACGCAGGATAGCAAGAGATCAACCTACAAAACAGAGTTGAAGACGAACATCATGGAGATTTAAAGGAAGAGAAATAAATACATAAAGAAACTTGAGGAAATGGTAACGAAGAAGCGGGGGGTGCCTCAGTGATTGCCACGTGGACTCGAGGCTGTCGTAACACCGCTGCTGTGGAGAGAAGTCGCCTCCGTCATGGAAGGCTGTCGTAAAACCCTTGCCGCGGAGGGCACACGCCTCCAGCAGGCTTGTCGTAACACCGCTGCCGTGGAGGGCGCACGCCTCCGTCATGGAGGGCTTGTCGTAACACCGCTGCCGAGGAGCGCACACGCCTCCGTCATGGAAGGCTTTTCGTAAAATAGCTGCCGTTGAGGACACACGCTTCCATCATGGAGCTGCGGAGTGGGACTCTGCACAGTCACCATCCATGGACCTTGGTCATCGAGCTGCAGCCTTAGCAGAACGAAAGAGACGAGACGTCGTGCAACCAGCTGCGAGGAGCGCCAGGAAGACCCGCCGGGATCGGGTCGCTGTTCAGGTGGAATTGCGGACTTACGCATCTACCTACACCTGCGCTTCTACAGTACTGGTACCATTGTTCCTTTTAATATGTCTCTCTTCAACTCTGTTGCTAACGCGCGCCACCAACGAAGCCAACGCAGCCTCACACGGACCGAACCAAACTCCAAAGAACTAACATAGCTCTTAACGATCATGCCACCCTTGTAAATAATGTAAATGTTGTATATATAGATAAGTTAGTTAGGTATTTAGATTGTAGGTAGTTAAGGTAATTAAGATTGTATGTTTTATTGTATTTAGTTAAGTTAGTCAGATTCTAAGTTTAGTGTAATATATTTTATCATTGCAATGATACCCGCATTGTTCTTATTTCTCTCCTTCAGAGAACGGCAGTTCCATCAGCCTACCCTACAGATTTAGGTTACCTATAGCCCTAGGTAGTAGTTGTGCACAGCCAGACACTGTACGACCCTGAGATGCCTTTAGCCCTACCCCATCATCTTCGTCGTCGTCAACAACAAGAGTCTCACCTCTTCGACTGGGCCATCCAGGCACTGTAACCGAAAACTACTGAACCGAGTTTCTTTGTGACTCCTAGGGTACCCCACCTACCCTAATTCGTTACAAACGAAATAAGATATATCCGACCCCATATGTCATCCTCACCTGCACGCTTAGTAGCCTCTGCTAGGCAACAAACGAGGCTCTGGCGACCGAGCAATGGCGGTAAAATCATACACCTAGCTAGGCAACTGGCTGAAAGAGGCTACAGCAAGTCTGAAGAGCTAAATAGTCTCAAAATGTCTGGTAGAAGGCAATGGGAAACCACTGCATTATTCTTCCCAAGAAAGTTAACCATGGCGAGTCAATAAAAGGTACGTCGCGCTGTGGACCGCCATGATTGCATGACCACGACTGCTTTGTCATGATCACTACGATTTGCCATTTGCCATGATCCTGACATATCTTCGGCCTCCTCCATACACCTGTCATACATACATACATACAATATGACGTCTTAAGTTTGGGTAAAAGAGGAACACAGATCGATTGAGCTCTCAGCTGCTTGCTAACTTGTTTCATTAAATTCAAATTTCGTGTTGTACTTATTAATTCAAGCGAACGTTTTCGGATCCGCGTTCGCGGTGCCGAGTGGGACGGGTGCTTTTTATATTCACGTCGCAGCGACGGAACTTCTGGCAAGAATTCAGAGTGGTTCTTAGCAAAAGGGTTTCTGCAAGCTATTGTTAAAATTGTTTGCTGATTATGTTATGATGCTGTTATGCCTTAGTTTAGTGCGTCGGTGACCGAGTGGTTAAGACGTCTGGTATTAATTAGGCAGACCACGGGTTCGACCCCAGACCCCGGCCATGTACCAATGGGTTTTTTAATTAAAAACTTATGTACATAATCCGATAAACCACGCTTTAAGACTTTTCCATCTAAATATACCTCAACAGAAGTGGCCACTCGTTAGGTATAGCCTCACAAATACCATCGGCTAAACGAGGAAGACTTGGTCTTTCGCTGGGAACCCTGGAACAGTAACACGGTTTCGGGAGCTGTAAGGCAACCCGTGAAGGAATAAAAACCTTCAAAATCCATATTTTGTTACTACAAACAAGCGTGTATCGTTTTTCAAGGTTCTAATCGATCTATATAGAGCCAAAAAGGTAAATATTTATAGTATGTTAAATATGCTACTAAATATACTTCGTTCTCATAACAACAAAAATAAAGGTTACTCTTAATTTCGTCAGCGTAAGCAACAACTTAATTTATTTAAATTTAACTCTAATTGTCACTCTCTCGGCGGTAATGAAAAGATTGTAGCGACGCGCAAGTATCGTTTCCTTCATTTACTTTATGAGCGAGTTTCAAGAATGGCGTCTACAGAAAGCGCAAACTTTGTGCTCCGACAAATGTGATTATGTAACGAACTTTAAGTGAATTACATGACATGAACTTGTGAAACTTAATTGTTCTAATATAAGTGATTCAGTCACCAACTTGCTTACTCTTAGTAAGAGTTGTCTTGTGGAAAATAATGATATCTAGTCAGAATTTAAGGATCCTATATGGACAAGAAATTTCAAAAAATAGCTGCCAAAAATATGGCAAATCTCCATTAATCCTAGAAAAAAATAGTTTATTTATACAAAATTATCAATTTAAATTGTTGATAGGTATTATTTTAAATTGAATTAAGCCATATTTTCATTCTAATTTGATTGCAAAATTCGTCGATTCGTTTGGAGACATCATACCCTCAATCAAACCATTTTTTACACTTTTTTCTTTGACATTTGACGTCTCCAAATCGATCGAATCAACACGAATCGATATCGTATTTTTGATTGGCGAATATTTTTTAAACATATTTATATAGAAATTACACATATCTATCGTTACATGGCATTGCTTTGCTCGTTCAACTCATGAAATTATAAGGACATCCTGACGAATGTTCACCTGCCAAATTAGGTACGTTAAACAGGAATGCAGCCAAAATGTTCATGATAACTAAATTTAGCAGGTCTGATATTGAACTGTCTTATTTTTGAATGGATTTAGGTATATCAAATTGTGGTGCGCTCTAAATAACCACCCAAATCAAATAATATTTACCAAAGAAGTAGTAGTATTTTATCATTCAGTCTAACGTTTCTGGTAGCATGCCAGAAGCGAAATTTTATTTACATGAAATTTCAGTTTATTAGCGAGCGTTTAGAGACTGTAATATATAAGACAGTGGCCGAGGCTTCCGTCCGTAATTCTTTTGCAGCCGAGTTTTGAGTTAAGTAAAGCAATACGTAGCAGTTAGTGGGTGCAACGGGTATACTCGTAAGTCATCGCCTCAGCGCTACACGCCATCTTCTAGCCACGCAACAACAAACCGATATATCATTGTGTTCAAACAAACACACCCATACTGAACGTAAGTTTTGTTTACAGTTTACATATAGTTTTGTTTGTTTTGTCTTTTATATGTAAAAATACACTTAAGGCGACGCATCACAGCGCAAAGTACGACTTATTTTATCCATATCTTTTTAGAAAGATGTAAGCGAGGTGGAATGTTATTAAAATGGATAAGATAGACCAAGATTAATTTACCAGAAACATGAGAAAGTACGATTTCTTAACAAAACCTGTCTTGCGATGACACACGAAACGGACTTCGGCTGTTTGAGTATCATACAAAAACTATTTAAAAAAGCAAGTTGTAGTTAATGTTTTTTTAAAATATATAAAATTATCTATGAAATAAACAAAATAAAATTTGTACATTAATAAATATATTAAAAGAATTTGAGTCGCAAAGTCGGTTAAAATACGCGAAAAAATGAGATTTTTCAGAAAAAATATTTCGATTATATCATGTTTAATATTTAATATTTCGATCCCAAGAAATATAATTATCGTGTAATTTACATATATATATATGCAGTATGTAATTAGTATGGGACGAACGTTATGAAGGGAGTTCTTATTATATTAATACATTAAAGAGGTCAAAATTGTCTATTCTCAACAAGTGTGAAATTTTGTATTTGATTTTAATTTGTGTACAAGTTTTGGGCTCGGATCAAACCAATAGCATTCTAATGTTGTAAAATGTAAATAATAGTAAACAATATATTTAAAATCATGAACAGATATGAAATCTATGAGAATCCGGGGCAGGTCACTAGTATTTAAATGTGCATAATATTCTATTTTCCCAAACTAAACTGAAAACAAGTGAATATACCGCATAGTTTACTTAGTGTGGAGTTAGCCGGTATTTTAAGTGAGGTTCGTTTACAATTTAAAATTCCGCGATAAACATATGTAGATAGGGAGGCATAATAAATTTTCGAGGCAGACTGCGCATCGGCGAGGAACAACATTTACATTGATGTATGAAACTTAGATGGTAATTAGTTTTGGAGAAGGCTTTTACTTTTAACCGAATTTCAAAAGAAGGAGGAGGTTCTCAATTCGTCCGAATCTTTTATGTTTTTTATGTTACCTATGTTGAAGACGCCTGGACCGATTTAGATATTTTTTTTGTTTGAAAGGGTATAGTTCCCAGGTGATCCCATGGTCATCAGGTCAGGATCTGATGATGGGATTCTGGAGAAATCAAGAACTCTTCAAATTTTATAGGCACACTTGAAGCGATTTGCATTGCATAATTTTTAAAGTTGATACACTTTTTTTAAAAGGCAATTATTATTACTAAAATATTATAATATTGTCAAGACCTTATGTATGTTTTTGATGAATTTTCTTGCGGCCGTTTTCAGCATGACGAATTACAATTTCTTAATAAAAAGCTTTAGGAATAGTTTGACGTTAGAAATCGTTTAAGAATATGCTGAAAGTTTTGGTTATGGTCCTAATAAACTTACAATACCTATCATATTTTAATACAGAGTTGTTAAAGATGATGTAATTTAATTTATATTTCCATCTAAGTATACTTTAACGGAAGCCACTCGTTAGGTATAGAATCACAAATACCATCAGCTAAACGAGGAAGACTGGAGTTCCGCTGGGTACACGGTTTCGAGAGCTGTAAGGCAATGAGGCTGTGATGGCAATTACAACTAAGTGCGGCCGGTTGTAATTTGGTTTAACACACCAACATTTTGATAGAATTTAAATTGTATTAGCGCTAAAAGCTAAAACTGCATTACTGCGAAATATACAATATAACCTGGTACAATACAACGTAACACGGTTTCGGTTGTTGTAAGACTTTAGCACCGTCCATGATGAGCTAAGCAAATAAATTCGTATATCTCCGGTATGCGATGAAAGCGCCACTCCAAACGTGATATCGCAGTACATTATTGTAATAACGGCACTCTGAGGCTTCTTTGACGGGAGTGCGGGCCGTGTGTAACCTCTCATTTTCCTTCCCGAAATTCAAAGGAACCACTAACAAAGCTTTGTTTTGCATCACCCGCTTGAACGGCGCTCGTTGAAAGGCTGGCTTTTTAGATAAGGTTCTCTTATAAATTTTCAGCACTGAACAGACGTTCCGCGCTTAAGTTTTTCATTGTGGGAATGTTCGCAGCTGTTGTTTTCTACAGGCTAAGTGTCCTAGATTTTTCGTAGTAAGTCAAGTTATTATTAATAAAGTATCGGTGCGGCGCGTTGTATAGTGTCATTATGTAGCGACATTAGTTAAATTATAGATGTGACTCGTTCGGTGTCACTAATGTAGGAACGTCAATTCAAGACAATCTGAAAGAGTCAGAGGAAAAGTCTTCCTGACGAATATCGTTACAAAGGTACATTTTTGGACTGTTTTGGGAATCCATTTCTCAAACGGTTCCAAAATTGTGATGTAATTTGAAATGGCTGTTGGGCTAGGAGTACACGCATATGAATAAATCGAAAAGTTTTTAGTGTGCACAGATAAGTCGACAGTCTCGCTGTTTGCACATTAGTATAGGTAAAACCTTAGAGTCTATCCATCATCAGGTCTTCCAAGTCTCCACATCTGCATAATATTCACTATCTTCAAAATACATTACTTCGTATGGGTGTTGCCAACACTTTACACTTCGGGAATACAGCGCTCATATTCTTCTTAAAGAAGTTTTTCTGCTTGCCTACAAAAATGTTGTACACTTATTTTTTGAAGCAAAGCTCGGTGAACCACCAAGTTCCTTTAGATAAATATAATTATCGAGAACCTAGTACCTATACGAAAATACATAGCAGATATTGTTTGCAACCTTTGCCATTTAGCCATGAGCTACAACTATTAATAGATTCATAGTACGATTAGAATACGCTTCCCACGCTCTACGATAAATCAAGGTGGCAGTACATGATGTATGAAGGGACGAGGTGTTTAGTTTGTTTATTGTTAAATTACAATAATACTAGCTTCTATGGAAAAGGGATTATGTAAAATATAATTCAATATCATTTAATTTAGAATTTCTGTAGCATTAAGATTAGGGGCAACAGTAAAAGTTGCTCATCGCTGTCACCGCGGAGAGCATGTAGATCAACTAGGTCACCACGGTCTATCATTTAGTCGCAGTTCTAGCCGCATACCAAGACACGCCAGTTTTAACGATATCATCCGTTGGGCTTGTCAGCATCAATGTGTCAGCCGTTTTAGAACCAAATGGTTTGGCACGTGATGTTGACAAGAGACCTGATGGCATGCCACTTGCACCATGGAAGATGGGGCCGGTCACTAGTATGAGATGCTACATGTGTAGATACTCTCGCACTGTCCCATCTTCCATATATAGTGTTAAAAGCTGTTAACACGTCTGATATTAACTAGGCAGACCACGGGTTCAATCCCGGATCCCGGCCAATGGGTTTTTAATTAAAATCTTATTTACATAATCCGAAAAACCACACTTAGAGGCTTTTTCATCTAAATATACCTCAACAGAACTATAATAGCCACTCGTCACATACCATCGGCTAAACAAGGGAGACTTGGTCTTCCGCTGGGTACCCTGGAACCATAACACGGTTTCGGGAGCTGTAAAGGCAACCCGTGAAGAAAGAAAAAAAACTGGCGATGCGGCCCACAATGCTGAAATAGCCAAACGTCTCTTCCGAAAGAATAAATTTGAGGCGTTTGGTGTGGAAACGATGGAACCGTGGGTACCTGGAGCACACAGTCTGTTTATAGATATTAGTAAAGATCACATGACCAAAGGTGTGGTTCTTACTTCGGTCAAAAAATAAGCATTGCCATCCAACGAGGCAGTGCGGCCAGTCTGTGGGGTATTCTCCCAGATAGTGGTTTACATGAAATATTTTATTTGTAATTTAGTATTTAAGATCATTTTAATACAAAAAGCTTAAATTAATATTAAAATGCATTCAAAAGTTTAAAAAATCAAAATAGTATTACAAAAGTGTAACATTTTAATTTCGTTGAAACTATACACGTTACACATTAGGTACATTTCAGTTTAAATTTTAACTAAATCATTCTGCCTTCCGTTTAGACGTTGACACCTCTAAAATAACCTCAGCAGCTTTGTCCTGTGGCTATTGTTTTCGTACGAGCGCTCCATGTTTAATACTCGTAAACCTTCCCGGTGAATCAAAACCGTAACAAAATCGGTTCAGTAGTTTTTGCGTGAAAAGGGCACATACAGACAGACGCGGCGTGTTTAGAAGAAGAAGAAGAAGATGATGATGATATGATTAAACTCTACTCACCTATAACAGAAAGTCTTATTTGAAAATTTCTCGTTGGTGAGTTTTTGAAATCCACTCTGCAACGGTAGATGCCTTCGTCGTCTAATTGTATAGTATCCAGAGTTAAGGAGGCTGGACGGGCGATGGTAGTAAAATTCGCTCTCGGGCCAAATGCGTTTGGGTCTGACCATAACAAAGCTTTGTTAAATGATCTACCTCTCACGTCGAAACTGAAAGAGAAAATAGAAACTGTTATTAAATAGCTTGGATTTAAAAATAATAAAAATAATTCGACAAACCACACTTCTAGAGGCTTTTCCATCTAAACAGAAGTCACTCGTTAGGTATAGCCTCACAAATACCATCGGCTAAAAGAAGGAGTCGCGGTATGCCGCTGGGTACCCTGGGACCGTAAAGAAAGAAAACATATGTTTTCGACTTTAAGTAGTTAGATACACATACTAATATGAATATCTAAGTAACAGAAATACGCAACTTACAACTAAAAGTTAAATTAATATACATAATGATGTTAAAGTTCTATCACCTACTTATAGAAGCGAGACTTGGGTATGGAATAAGAAGCATGACAGTAAGATAAATGCAGTGGAAATGCGGTCTTTACGTAGAATGTGTGATGTACAGTGTATTGACCGCATCCGGAACGATGTCCTTAGCGAAGAATGCGAAGTGAAACATGATGTTATAACTAAAATAAAGAAAAATGGTTTACGCTGGTTTGGTTGACTCAATACAAGTCTAAAACTATGAGTGTTAGTTCTATTTGAATCGCAGATCGCCAATATTTGCTTTAGTAAAGTCAACACTAGTCGTTCTAAATATTTAGTCAATACAAGCAATCTAGTAAATTCGTATCGACGGCAATTTTCAATTCAGTGAGCAGTTCGATAATTTTTAAACGTTCAATGCAAACAAAAAGTTCAGTTTGTGCAAATCATTCAATTGAAAATATTGAGGTCGTGCTTGCGAACGCGGTAATCTGTTGATAGCACAATGCCCAAAGCGGAATTTTGAGTCATACTTTTCGTTTATGATGTTTTCGTAGTAATTCATAGCACTCAACATTATTGCATATAATTTTTTTAATTCAGGTTAGTTTATTAATATTAAACATGACCCTATATTTATTTCGTTCCTTTTTTAAAATAACACAAGTATGTAAAAACCTTTAAGTAAAATCTAAAAATTAAATAAAACTAAGGTCCGTGTGGAATTGTGGCAAGAATACTGGCTGCATTTCCTCGCTGGATCGCGATGCTTATCAAATTAATGCGCTGTCGAAACAATTCCACCTTATTATAGAACTATCAACGTGAATCCGGCAAGTTTATGAGCAAAAAAATTGCGACTTAAAACCAGTCGTGCGAAGGATGTTTTGTCGCAAATTCTAACTAAGTTGTATTTTAGTTGCTAGCAGTTGCTATAACGTGATAAGCTTGCCGGCTTCGCAAGTGCAGACAAAATTGTGTATGAAAAATTCCTATAAGAATTTTCACAAAGGAATGAGATATTTCCCCGGGATTAAAAGTAGATATGAGTTCTAACGTCGTAGGTACAGCCATTGTGGGTGGACCAGCCGGCCCACCACTTTTCTACTATCATTTGTCGTGGATTTGTCTTCTCACCACTTTTTCCCCTCCATCCACTTGGATCCCATGACGTGGCTCCCATGGGATCCTCAGATAATTTCCCATATAGCTACATCTGTGTATGTGTAAATATCATTCAGACCTATTAGTAAACAAACTTTGCATGTGTTTTTGAACTAAGTTGGCATTTAAAATTTTTAAAAGACTTAATATTAACAATTTTACATAATAATTTACATTTTAACCTATTTTACATTTGCAGAAAGTTTGTTTACCAAATAAGACAAATAAAAACACTTTAAATGCTTAAATATCATTCAAACCCATTCAACTATTATGAAGATTAATGAATGAAGATGAATTAATATCCCGAAATTTAATTTTTGAGCTATCCCATACAACAATGGTTTGAACGCTGTAATCTGTTGATAGCTCATCGGTGCGCAAAGCAGACATTTGTATCGGAACATATAATTTTCATCAATACCAAAATGAAAATATAAGCGTTTCGTGTTGCGATAGAGTGCTTTGCGGTCGTTTCCGCTCCACTGTAAATGGTTTGAGGTTATCGCTTTAAATTACATATGTTTGGAAAGTACATACTTAATATGACTTATCGTTCATAAATATATCAAACAAAAATTATACACAAGTGTTTGACAAGTCTATAAATTATTTTTGTTACTGTCGATTCGTCACTTGACTAATGTTTGGAAATAGTAAATAACAGGTCTAATAATATTGGTTAATCTGTCAAATATCAACTTCTATTTATAATAATATTGTAAATAGAATTTGATATTTGACAGATAAACCAAAATAACCACCTTCAAATTCCTGAGTATTTTTTTAACCGACTTTAAAAAAAGGAGGAGTGAAAACCGTCGGAATCTTTTATTTTTTATGTATTGTCCCCAATTACTTGAAGACGCCTGGACCGATTTGGATTTTTTTATTGTTTGAAAGGGTATACTTCCCAGGTAGTCACCATGGGATCCTGGAGAAATCGAGCACTCTTCTGACTTGTGCATTTGCTTTCGGAAAGCACACTTTTCAGTGCATAATTTTCGCATAAAGTCGGTACACTTTTTTTTAAAAGGCAAATTATTAATGTAATAGTCTGTCCACTAGATATTAGAGCCGCCGCACACTAGGGGACTTGTAGCCGCAACAACTCGACCACTGAAGTCGCTGTAAATTCGGCGCTCCAGTCGCGGGCTTCCGAGCCACTTGCAACTTGTGGACGCGTCTAGTCGCCGGCCACTTATTCGTTCACACGACACGACACGACTATTCTCTACGAAATAAGTAATCTCACCTATAGTACTTAAAGTGTACGCGTGAACGCGTTTTCTTTTAATTTACTTGTTTATACGTCTAGCACCATGTTAATTATAATTGTTTTTGCGAGAATATTAGTGATTTTTGGTAATATTCCACAATAAGTTATTTTTTCAACGCTCGTATAAAGTCATATCATTGACTATGTTGACAGCTGTCACAGGTATCAAGCTATATTTTAAGTACTATAGTGATTCAACGTCATGTCATGGCAACTAAAGCACGCGTCCCGCCCGCCGTGACATGAGAGGGAATCCAGTTTAATCCTGTCCGCGCTGTGATAGTCGTGATTAGTCAGTGATTAATATCACGGTCGACGAGACATCTTAAATACCGATTAATAGGGATATTCACTATAAAGGCTATAATAATCGACATTGGAAAATCATCGATTAACATTGGTGGAGCCGCAGATCACTGGTGGCCGCGTGTAGTGGTCAAGCTGTCGCGGCCACTAGTCTCCTAGTGTGCGGTGGCTCTAACACATGGATGCTCTTACATTTTTCTTTCTTCACGGTTTGCCTTACATCTCCCGAAACAGTGTTACGTTTCCAGGGTACCCAGCGGAAGACCAAGTCTCCCTAGTTTAGCCGATGATATTTGTGAGGCTATACCTAACGAGTGGCAAGTTCTGTATATTTAGATGTTTTTATTTATTTATTATAGTTAGATCTAAAACTTTGATCTGTGTGGTATTTGTCCAGCTCTAAAATCGCTCTTTTGTTTATTTCATCTCGGTATCGTATTATCGGTATCGCGTTGTCTTGAAACCGTGGAGGTCGTAGGTTCAATTCTTATTCGTTAAAAAAATGCTAAGCATCAATTTTATTTTAATCGATTCCTCGTGCTTCGGAGAGCACGTGAAGCCGGCGTCCGCACTTCTTCTAAAATAACAGATGTTCTGTTCAATATGGACAACTGCAAGCACAAAGTGGACACTGTTATTGGTGTCTCTCGCCACACCGCAAAATATAAAGACCATGAAGGTGTGTGTGTTTATCGTATTGTGTTTCTAGCAAAAATTTAATTTAAACATTTATCTCCGACTATTCATCAAAATCCGTTTAGCCTCTACCTACTGTAAATTAGGGAACAATGAGATATATACCTGTCAGTCAATACATTCACTAAAGCAAGGCGATCCAAACGAACGTGCATAATGCAATTTCGACAGTTCAATCAACATGCGGTAACTAAAGGCATAAACCTACCTGCCAAGAGATGGCGGTAGTTTCCAATTGATTAGCTTTTTTGGAACGAAGTTCGTTATCGCACGTTTCATTGTATACATTTGGTAAATGAGAGCTAGGCAGAAGTGTAAGACTTCGATCGTCACGACACTTTTGATATAGTGCGTTACAATCATGCATGCAGTAGTGCACTGCAGTTATATTCTTTATATATATGTTTATGTGTTTACAGGCGTCTGTTTAGTTCTCGAACTCAAACTTTTTTGGCGACGGAACCCTTTTGGAAAGCAAAATATTAGCCCTAAAATAATCAAAAATTGGTTTATTACTGTTCTTTATTAATGGCTTGTGTTTAAGCGGCGCCCAAAAATGTATCTATTTTAGTACCAAAAAAACTAAACGGTTACCAAAATGGATGAATGGTCACCAAATTACGTTTCCTAAAATATTATGAAATAGATCCATTTTTGGTATTATTGAATGCCTGCCTTTAAAATACACTTTATACTTAATAAATTTTATACTAACCTAACCTAACCTACCTACCTTACTTGGTGACCATTTATCCATTTTAGAAACCAAATAAAATATTAGTACAAGGCGTGCGATTTTTCTGATGTTTTTTCTATTATTTTGGATCATAATATGATATACTTTAGGACACTTTTAATAGTGTCAATTATTTTATTTGGAGTTGTTTATTTTATTTGGTGCCTAAGCTTAGAGTCTTAAAAATATTTTTGGTGTCCGCGTAAACTATTAATAAATTATTAATTATCAAATATCTAATGGGCGCTCTCTTATATACTCTTTTAGTTATTTTTTTAAGTTTATGTTGGAATATTTAGAAAGATTTTATTTTCCTTTGCAACCTTATAGTATTTTTAATTATGATCAGTATTTTCGCGGAGCCCCCACAGAGGCTTTGCGGAGCCTTAGGGCTCCGCGGAGCACACTTTGACTATGGCTGGTTTAGTTTATAGTTTTATAATAATTAATAATAAAATTTTTTCACTAAATTACACCCAATTTTGTTAATGTTGTTAACTTATTTCATTATTCCTGTTATTTAATGTATACTAATATTATAAAGAGATAAAATTTGATTTTTTGTATTTTTTTTTGTAATGAATTAATTCAAAACTACTGAACCGATTCTAAAAATTCTTTCACTAATATCCCAACGATATCCCAGAGTGATTAATAGGCTACATCGGGCGAAAAGTCTAGTAGGTACCTACAGTATATATAGCGAACTTCGTTCCAACTCGGTGTCCCACGACACCTTTCGTTTTTTTTATTTTTTAAGCGTTTAATGATAAAATCAACTTGAATATTACCAAACGAAGACGATCTCCTCGATTTAAACTTATACCATTTCTGATCATCCATTCAAATCCATTTAGCATCTCTACCTACTGTAGAACGAACGTCCTTGACTCTTAATAATACAATTTGGACAGTTCAATCAAACTCTGGCAACTTAACCTTTATTGACACCTTTAACGAACTTTATAGGCATGGGCGTAGATATTTAAAAGCCGTAGTTACCCTAATAATAGGCCCAAACGATCTACAGTGATTAATGACTCTTGTACATAAAACTTGCCGTAGTGTGTACCCTACTTCGCATGACTTACATACGTTATATGGAACAAGAATAGACAAGCATCGATAGATCAGTGGTTAGAGCGTAGGACTGGAAAACATAGGACCTGGGTTTGATTCTCACTTCTTCTGAAAATAGATGACTGTGATAATAATGGCGGAGGTTATAGAAGTGTTGGTTACTTATTCTAGTTTCCATTAAAAAAATATATCAATGATTGATTTGTGGCACAGTTTTGGAAGTGACTGCAACTATTTCCACTAAAAGGTTTTCATTTTTTTTTTGTTAAAATTTTATTAAATACTTACTTCGAGAAAAAACTTATTGTTCTGTGCTTTAAAGGGTACTTACAATATTTTTGAATCTTTAACTTTTTCTTTATAAGGCAATGGAGTGACATGAATATTTTTATATTCGTTATTTATTTATATTATTGTGTTTAATGGTTTCTAATATTTATTATTTCTGAAAACTGGCAAAAAGTGAACACTGTCTCTAGCCACATCGCAAGGCATAAAGGCCGTGAAGGTGTGTGTAATATTTATTTAAAGAATATTATTCATAAAATATTGTATGATATTATGGTAAAAACCCTTGAAATCGGCCATCTGTCTTTGCGGTTTTAGGTCGTACTCTGGAGCTTAAAAAGCTCGAGTATATTATTCGTATAAACATCGATCAACACGAACGAGTGTACGATAAAATGTAACATTCAGTATTAATTTCCCAAAAGTAAAGATATCTCTGCGGAATCCAAGTAAAATTAATTTCTGTTGGAAACCCTTTTTAAACTTCCACATAATAGAAAATATGAACTTTAAATTTTTACTGTATCAAAATAAGGCTCATTTTCCAACGAGATAATCGGCTTAAATGTGTCTTTTATACAACGTTTATATGACCACCACTCGTAAGTTGATAAACCCCGAGTGTTCGTGGGGTATGGATGAGTCCAGTAAATCAATCTGCCATTTTTATTTGCCAAGACCACAGCCATATTTCATATCTAGTAGCTTATAAAGCAGCGGTCGTATGTTATAGAATTGGAGAAATTTTAATCAAACCTTTATTGATGTGATTTTTGATTCGGTACCTATAACATAAATCTAAATGAAGATATGAAAGTGAAATTGCCTTTTAGTAGTTTTATAAATATGTATGCTTCGCAGCGTAACAGTGTCCACGTTTTGCCAGTCGTCCATATTAAACAGCCTCTTGCTGCACATAAGGGATATTGTATATACAGGGTGGAAAAAATGAAATCAAACCACTTTAAATCGTTAAGATAGATTATTTTACTTAAAGGAAACATTCCTTTATTTAAAAAAAAATAAAACTGCATTCAAAGATTTTCTTAAATTCGCTTGCCTCACCCAGGAATCGAACCAGCTAAAAATTCAAAAATAAACCTCGCTATTTTATTCTACTAATCGATAGAATCAATGTTCAGGATTAAATCTCTTTTATAAACATTAAAAAATGTCGCTTACCTATTTACCTAAATAATCTAGACGAGGTTATGAAAACCTAAAGTCAAAATTCAGCTGTTACGAGTGGATTGAATATAAAACTCATTACAGACAGCTTTGGTCCTCAAATAGGATATCCTGTGCTAGAGAAACATAAATTGACCAATAGGATTCCGTTCTCAAAGGGTGACAACGGAAAGGCAGGCTCTACTGTCCGTTAGTCTGTCACAGGGCTGTATCTTTTGAACCGTAATACCTGAAATGTTCACAGAGTGTGTATTACTATATGGCCACTATAACAGCAAGTAATAAAAATGAAATAAAGTTAAAAATTAAAGAGGGTCCCCATACCTACAATAAACCTGTTTTATTCGGCGTTTTTTGCTCAATCTTAATAATGGCAATAATGGCAATACATACAAATCTCAAATTAGTACTAGCATACTCGTAAGTAAAACAACAAAAAATGCATACTATTAAGTGTACGGAATCATTCGTGTGTTAGTCCGACTCGCACTTGGCCTGTTTTTTTAAATATTCTATTCAACCTAGAATTCAAACCGGTTTACCTTAACTTCTTATAGAATCACAAACCAAAAGTTCCAATCTTAATATAAAATTTGTTACATTCAATATAATAACTTAGATTGTTACAAGCGAAAGCGACTCATATTTCATGTTTACCTCAGCATTATTTCTAATGTTATACGCTCACAGAAATGCTAGTGTAATCCGGAAGGAGAAATATTTCCGTTTCCTTTTGTACGTTGTTTGATTTCGGTTCGTACAATATTCATCGTATTCTGTTTGTCCGGTGGATATATGAGTAAACTATCAACTAATTGATAAAGATAAATCATATAGAAAGATGTGTGATTTAGGTAAAAGGTCTCTTCTTAGATACACATATCTTCACGGTTTTTATACCTTATGATGTGGCCAGAGAGGCCAGTAACAGTTTGGGCTATGTCATGGACCTGTTGGACCTAGATGTGACACTTCTTTTAACAGACGTAAATATCTGTTATTTTAGAAGAATCGATTATCTATTATTTATTAAATAAAATATTGTTCTTTCAAGTTTATTAGGGTATAAAAGCTATAATCTAGAAAGATGTCATTAGAGAAGAATGAGGAGTGAAAGACGATGTTGTGACTAAAATGAAAAAAAAATAGTTTACGCTAGTTTATGCTGGCGACGACCTAGGTGTACTTTAATTGATCATGTAAAAAAGGTATTGATCGATGGAAATATTAAAAGTACACACAATCGCCGAGCATGTATGAAAGGTATGATGTATAAAAGAAGCGAAAAAGGTATGTCGGGATCGTAACAAATGGCATTCGATTGTCTGTGCCTACCCCTATCACCTACCCTAAAAGGCGTGATGATAGATAGATAGATAAAAAAAACGTGTTTTGTCCCAAAACCAATTCATTAAGTAGGTACTACTTTTCCGCTTCAGCTTCGCCCATGGAGCCCATATTAACTTTCACCCCTAAGTCTTGAGTTTATATAAACATTAAAAAAAATACTTTCAGTTTTTCCAAGATTTTCAAATTTTACTGGCAACTTTTCAAATTTTTATTTCTCTAAATACCTTAAATTAATATTAGGCGCGCCCAAAGTACTACGGATAACACGTCTGATAGTTCGGTAATATTGAGTAATTGTAGTGCACGACGATTGTTTTATAGTTATTTTTTAATAAAAAATAAATAATTATATTATGTTTTGGGTCAATTTACTAGATTTATTATTTTACTATGCATACCAGTTTATTTCATTATAATAGAATTCATACTTTAAGAGATTTGCTCAAAAATAAAAAAAATAGACCTCATTTATAATTTTTATTTCAGTGAATTTTGCAATATTTTTTTTTTCATTTTATTAGATATTGGTCCTTAGATACCAAAATATATTTTTTCTGATTAATATTATATTAGCGTAAGGCTTATTTATATTTTGAAAATGGTGATTTTGCTCTTGAGTGCCTATTACTGCACCTTAAATAAAAAAATAACCAAATCGCTCGAGCCGTTCTGAAGTGATGCGCTTACCAACAAACAGCATTTTATTTATATTTATAAGATTAGTTAAAGGTTGGGTAATGTGAAGTGAAACCAATAAATCATAATGCTTTGTAAATAGCCTTCTACATATACACGTATGTTAGAAATATTATATCTAATAGCTTTGACTGATAAGCGGATTGACTTGTCAGTTGTTTATTTCATTCATAACACAAAATAACTAATAACAACGAAAATAATATTACTTTCGTATTAAGTCGTTATAGACACACAAATTATATATAAATATTTGTTTGTTCTTCTTTAATAGCAACGGCCTGGCGTGATATGTGTTGTTGAAGCAAATTCCTCGTTTTTGTTGATATTATTTTTTTGAGGCTTACTATCTGGCCAGTTTTGTTCTGATATTTCGAAATCTTCGATCAATATAAAATAAAATGATTGACTAACATAACCGGTCAGTGTGACACGTAGCATACGCTCTGCCGCTCTTCATCACAAGGTTTGTAATCGAAAGTACAGTTTGTGGATTACGTGTTTTCTTATAACTTCAGTACAAAATTATAAAATACGGAGATTTTTGGACTGCGCACCGAATTAAAAAAAAAATTATTTAGCGAGGACTATATGTACTCAACGGAAGACGTCTTTACAAGTACTTATACTGTACTTAAAATAAAACGAAAATAAGTAAAGCAACGGTTAGTATATAAATTAAGTTTTTACGATTTCATTATGTCTCACAATATGGAGATTATCCGTGCAGACGCAATAACACCGCTTGTGAAATTACAAACACTATTACATCACGGTATAAACTCATATTCTACGAGATAATAATATTGCTACGCCGTAGCAGTTCGAAGCATTTAATAGTATGGGGTGTAGCATTTATCCGTATATTATAAATGTGAAATTGTGTTCGTTGGTTTGTTTTTTCCCTTCTTTTATGTCAAAACAGAGCAACAGATGGCCGGGATTTTTTTCACAGAGCTGTTGGAAGATTGGAAAGTGACAGGTTACTTAAAAAATATACGATTGTAGCCGGGGACGAAAGCTAATATTTGTTGTTATACATAGTTTAAAAAGAAAATTAATTTAACAAATAAAAACCCCCGACGCAAAATATTAATATTTAAAATTATAACGCGATACACTTTCTGTGGCAGTGTGAGTCCGTGCCTTTTGCTCCTCTCCCTAGCGTCGCTAATCTGTGGGCGAAGCATCGACTCGCTAGTCTGTGCGAGTCGCCAAGAGGTCCGCGCGCACCGAGAAAAATGTTTGGTTTTATTGTTTTTGTCTGAATGTTTTATGTTATTTTGATATATTGTAAGAACTAGTTTGGATAATAAATAATGTTTATTACAAGTGGCGCCCAACGTGGGGCAGAAAAACCTACGCCCGCACGAACTTGTAAAATACCTAAGTGAAATAAATTAGTGACAATGCCCCGGCGCATAAATAAAAAGAAAACACAGGCGACCGAAGAAGTTTCTTCGTCTGATGAGAGTGAGAGTACAACGGTACTGCAAGATACCGCCGCTCTTATCACGCTTGGTGAATCAAACTTGTCCGCCGCGAACGCGCGGGAGCCCGAGCTGCAATGCACAAACGAGCGGGCGCCCTCCGATGAAGTTGTTACGACCGCGCCTGTCGCGCAAGATGCCCCCGCTGCCGCGGACTCCGTCAATGTGTCCGGTACTAGCGTGACGGCGGAGCAGTGCTCCATGCCACCGCCGGGACCGACGATGATGATGACACAAGGAGATTTCGCTGCGCTCATTACTACACTACAAAATACACAAATGAACATGTGCCGTGAAATGTTTCAAGCCATGACCGACCGAGATCGAGACCGCTCAAAAAGCGAGAGCCCCGTGCCAAGTATACGACCAGGGGGCATGCACCATCTGCCAGCCAGCTTAGCTGCGTGTAAAACCCGTTTTTCAGGCGAGCCAACAGAAGTGGTCGAGGCGTTTATAGACGCCGTACAAGTTTACAAAGAATGCCTAAATATTTCCGACGAACACGCGTTGCGAGGCATTACAATGTTGCTGTCAGGCTTCGCCGCGTCCTGGTGGCAGGGTATAAAACGTTCTGTATATACATGGCAGGAGGCCATGGATCGTTTTCGTACAATGTTTGGTGAAAGAAGATTGCCGTTTCGAATAATACGCGACGTTTTTAAAAACGAACAAGGTGACGAAAATACTGACTTTTTCGTGTCCAGTGCGCGTGAACAATTAAGTAAAATCCCTTATTTGACAGAGATTATGCAGTTAGACATGATTTACGGACTACTGCACCGTCGAATAAGAAAAAGTGTGCCGCGTGATAGTGTGACGAACTTTGACGAATTATTGTCTAAAGCACGTACAGTGGAAGAATCGCTTGCCGAGTCAGCATGTGCGGGGCCAGCACGGCCGGCCAGCGCCGCCGCCGAGCTGCGCGCGCGCTTTTACGCCACGCCCCCGCCGCAACGATCTACTCCCTCTACGGTTCCTGCGCCGAAACTGCCGATGCCGAGCGTCTCCGCCGAAAAGACTACTGCGCCGAAGCTGCCGAGTGGCTCCTTCGACAAGACAACTGCGCCGATGGGATTTTCGTCGAGTACGCGATCCGCGCTTCCTATGTCGGGTTACGGTAGGGAGAGGAGTGAAGGTAAGCGACGCTTCTGTAATTTTTGTAAAATGTATGGACACACAAACGAAAATTGTCGTAAAATCGTTAATAATAATAATATACATCCCCCGCCCGCGGAGGAGTCATTGCTTTCGTCTAATTCAATTTTTTGTTATGGTTGTGGCTCCCCTGGGGTGGTGAGATCAAAATGCGAAAAATGCAAAATATCAAGTACTAACTATTATTCATTTAATGCGGCAGACGAAGCTAGTCGCCGACCAATATTACATACAATTATACACGGAGTGCGAGGTAGGGCATTAATTGACACCGCTGCTAAAACAAGCTTGGCGGGACATACTCTATACTCGTTGCTGCGAAACAAAGGTCAACGGTTCGACTCCGTCAATACTCGTATGAAATTTGCCGATGGCCGCGTAATATCGCGAGACGTTTTACGTACCTTAGTTAAGGTATCTATTGCACATCGTACTTTTAATATAGAATTTTTTGTAATACCCGATGCAACCAACGAGACGTTACTCGGAACTGATTTTATTAAAGCCTCCGGGCTCGTTCTGAATTTTGCATTACACCGTTGGTGCTTCGGTGACGAGCCGGAAAATTGCTACAGGCTCGAATATGAGCCTCCGTCGAAAGTGTCGGAACCCGTTAAGTATTTTTCGACCACTATACTACGCGACGATGAAGGGCCGATGCTTAAAGAGTCTGATAAAGACCGGCTCGCGGCACTGATCGTCGAGCACGACGACATCTTTCAACCAGGGGGAGAAGCAACACCGTTCGCCGAACACCAAATTAATACTGGTGACAGTCCACCGACTTCGGTCCCTCCATACCGTCTTTCGCCAAATAAGAAAACGCTTATAAAACAAGAGCTCGACGATATGTTGTCAAAAGGGATAGTTGAAGAATGTGAGTCAGCCTGGACCGCTCCGGTGGTACTCATCGAGAAAAAGAATGGTGGCATAAGATTTTGTGTCGACTACCGTCGCCTCAACGCAGTAACCGTTACCGATACTTACCCATTACCCCTTATAGATGAGTTGTTACAGTCATCCAAGGAGAATAGTTACATGACCACGCTGGACCTTCGATCAGGATATTGGCAGGTCAAAGTCGCAGAGAATGATCGCGATAAAACAGCGTTCACGACTCCATTTGGAGTTTATCGTTTTACCCGTATGCCATTCGGCCTTAAAAATGCGCCTTCAACATTTCAAAGGCTAATGGACCGTTTTCGTTCGGGACTCAAGGATATCACCGTTTTAGCATACCTTGACGATTTAATTATTATATCTGATTGTTTTAACTCCCATATGGAGGATCTTCGTATTGTATTTGAACGGCTCAGGCTTTTTAAACTACGTGTGAACCGTGAGAAGTCTGTTTTTGCACGAGAACGTATAAAGTACCTAGGTCATATTATTTCACCTCGCGGCATAGAGCCAGACGACGACAAGGTACAAGCCGTATTAGCCATTAAGGAGCCCACGAACTTAAAACAACTCAAAACCTTTACCCAAACATGTTCGTGGTATCGAAAGTTTATTCCGAACTTTTCGGAGATAGCGCGTCCTTTAACCGACCTTACGAAGAAAAACGTACCTTGGCACTGGGGCGAAGCCCAGGCCAACGCATTTCATAAATTAAAACAGCTCTTAACGACCGCTCCTGTACTACGTCAAGTAGATCCTTCCAAACCCTTCATCTTAAGAACAGATGCTAGTGATTTCGCGGTCGGAGCAGTGCTTCTCCAAGGGGAGGGGTACGATGAGCGACCCATAGAATACGCTAGTCGTCTATTAAGTGCCCCGGAAAGAAACTACTCTACCACGGAGCGTGAGGCCTTGGCCGTGGTATGGGCCGTGGATCGTTTTAGAGGATATATTGAAGGCTCTACCACAATAGTAGCGAGCGATCATCGTCCTTTAAAATGGCTGCTAACATTAAAGTCTCCCACTGGACGCTTAGTCCGCTGGGCCCTCAAGCTGCAAAGTTATAACTTGCAGTTTGAATACGTTCCAGGAAAGGCAAACGTAGTCGCCGATACCCTGAGTAGGCCAGTGACCGAGTACACTGAAGACAATGAAGACCGCAGTGACGATTGTAAAATGTGCTCCGTGATCGTAGATTTACCCACATGGACTGCCACACAGTTGCGACAAGCCCAGTCCGAGGATCCTGAGGTAGAGAAAATTATAAAGGACCTCGAGGGTTCCGAGCCGGTAGCACAAGCACGTTGGTCCGAGAGGGGCTACATGACTAACCAGGGGGTGCTATATCGTTACAACCCTGACGTTGAAAGCGAAGAGCCGCAGTTAGTTGTCCCAGTGAGCATGCGTGTGGACATCATGAAGGAACTGCACGACAAACCTACTGCTGGACATACGGGAGCAGAACGCACCTTTCAACGAATAGCACAACGATTTTATTTCCCAGGCATGCGACGGTACATATCCGAATATGTACGCACCTGCCTTGAATGCCAACGTTACAAGCCTAAAAATGAAAAACCGTCCGGTTTACTTCAAACACCTGTACCGTCGCAGCGATTCGAAGTACTAGCCATCGATCTTTTTGGTCCGTTGCCGGAAGGTGAAGGTGGAGAGCGTTGGATTCTGCTGGTTGAAGATTTAGCTAGCAGGTGGGTAGAACTATTTCCCTTAGTGCAAGCTACAGCAGAAAAATGTGCTCACATCCTAATCGAGGAAGTCTTTTTACGTTACGGCCTTCCGCGCCGAGTTGTCTCCGACAACGGAGTTCAGTTTGTTGCGGATACGATGCAAAAGGCGATGTTCGCTCTTGGCATCAAACAAGAATTAATTCCACTCTATCATCCGGAGAGTAATCCCGCCGAGCGTAAAAACCGTGAATTAAAAGTGCAACTAGCCATGTTGGTCAAAGACCACCATAATCAATGGCCTTCTGCACTCCCGGCCATACGATTTTCTATGAATACAGCCGTTACTCAGTCAACCAAAAGTACACCTGCATTCCTTACATTCGCGCGCGAGTTACGGTCCCCCATATCGGTGCAACACGATATTCGGCGCGTTGTTGAAGCAGAGAATTATCTTCCGCAAATTACACCATATCTCCAACGGTTATCTCAGACTTTAGCCCATGCTAAAGAAAACGTTGAACGGTCACAAGACCAACGAAAAGTCTACGTCGACAAGCATCGACAGAGTCAGGAATGCTATAAAATAGGAGATCACGTCTTGTTAAAATCTCATGTTCTCAGTAGCTCGTCAAAAGGTAGAAGCGCGAAATTTGTCCCGAAACGTGATGGACCGTACGTTATCGCTAATGTAGTAAGTCCAACTACATACCTTCTCACGGCTACTGACGGGGAGCCCGTAGGAAAATATCACTCAAAGGACCTAACTCCTTACCATTCCAGGGCTGACACCGAACCAGCCTTACCTGTAATTCCTAAACGAAAGCGAGGACGCCCTCGTAAGCTGCGCGAATAGTAAAATGTCCTAAACCGTACACGAGGACGTAGTTCCGGTTTAGAGGGGGAGTATATAACGCGATACACTTTCTGTGGCAGTGTGAGTCCGTGCCTTTTGCTCCTCTCCCTAGCGTCGCTAATCTGTGGGCGAAGCATCGACTCGCTAGTCTGTGCGAGTCGCCAAGAGGTCCGCGCGCACCGAGAAAAATGTTTGGTTTTATTGTTTTTGTCTGAATGTTTTATGTTATTTTGATATATTGTAAGAACTAGTTTGGATAATAAATAATGTTTATTACAAAATGCATTAATTAATTTATATAATTCACTGGCTCGAAAATTAATCATAAACTATCATATCTCCTGATATATATATTTTTTTCCCCTCTTCAAGGGTTGCCTTACAACTCCCGAAACCGTATTACGGTTCCAGGGTACCCATCGGAAGACCAATCTTTGTTTGATGATATCTTTACTTACATTGAGCGATATATGTACGATAGAATCATAGGGTCCCCGATGCAGTATATTGCGTCAGGGGATTTAATTGTTAATTTATTTGTATAGAGTTTTAAACCAAGAATCTTACCTGTATATAGGTTTGCCTCCAGTGGCTTTACCCGCACGAAACCAAAGTACCATGTAGACACGATCCTCTTTAGTATCTGGTGTGACGTCACAAGGTAGCGAGGCTGTCTTTCCTAATACCGCATCAACGTCCACAGTTGATACTGTAACAATGAAAAAAACTTAATAAAACACCCGACTGACGACACAGAGCCTAAATGTACAGATTTGACGTTTGGAGAAAATATTCCGTGAGTATGTACTCTAGGGGAGCATGAGGACTTTTTTATAATTCCATTTTTTAAAGGTATGAAAAATGGTGATAAAATTTGTATGGAGAAACATGTTGCTATAGTAAATAAATAAAATTACATTCATAGATTACATCTATACATAGGAAAGTCTTATAATTTAAATGCTCGTGATTTTAGCCCACGCGTACAACGACGACTTTTCAAAATTATTAAATATAGACTTTCTGCCCGTGGATATATTCGAACAATATAAAATGTAGCCTATGTCATTCAGGGATATCGTAGCTTTAGCGTAGCGTCTGAATGTTAAAATTTTTCTAATGCCCATATAAAACATAATATGTGGCATAACCATTATGCTTTACGAGACTAATAGAGATTTTAGATGTTATGATCTTAATTATATTTTTTTGCTTGAGTGATGATTGAATTCAGTCCAGATTCAAATCCAGCAAAAATATCTTTTACAAAGAAAAGAAAACTATAAGCCATTTTTTTAATAAAATCAGTAGCAGCAAACAGAGAATATGAAAGTGTACATGACTTTATTCCCACATAAAGAAACTCTTAAGTGAATAACACGATTTTCCCTTTACTACACCGGCACCGCTACGATTCTTAGCTCCACGATAAAGGGCATGAATATAAATAGGTGTTATATTAAAACTCGTCGCGTACAATAATCCTCGTAAAAAATGTCAAGCCAAATAATATGCACCATCATTTACTTCCTCTGAGGAGACCCTAATAAAGATGGATTACGTGGTCTCCAAGAGCAGCCATGTGTCAATTTGGGCTTGAAACCGCTTCTCTATTGTGATAAATATTGGTTTATCGTTTCAATTTTCAGTGGAATTTTTGAATAAATTACACCTGTTCTTTTTGATTTCGAATTATACATTTTCATAAATTTCTTTACGCATTCCTTATTCAAAAGTGCGACCAGGCTTTGCAGCTCTTGTTCTGAAGATGCAATTAATACCGCATTGTCAGCATATAGCAAACCATATGACCTATTCCTATCCCTAAAGAACATTGTTGTTATTTGGCCAAACTCGTACTTGTCTTATGCCTTTTCATCTCAAAGAAGCTTTCGACTCCTTTATTATCCTCAAAATATACCATTTCATTTATTTTTTATTGAACTATTTTTTTATTTGATAGAAAACAATATTTTTCAAAATGTATCTTTTGTTTTAAGAAGAATGAATGTGTTAACATAATAAGAACACAAAAGGTTCAAGCAGCGTTCATGTAAACAATCGAATATGACAGTAGATGCGTGTGCAGGACAAATATTCAAAGTGTTATCAAACCCCCTAAATAAAAATACAAAGGAAATAAAAAATCCGCTACCACGCACAATACGCGATGTCGACTCGCATTAAGATAAGAGCCGAGAAATGAAATTCCAAATCGGTCCCGCCCTTTTATTTCGATGTCACCGCCGCATTTATATAGGAATAATTTTACAATAAAGCTGTTTCCATAAAGCCGGCGTTTTGACGGCGGGTGTCACGCATAATGTATCGGAAATATAAATTATATTAGATTAGGGGGTTTGGTTGGATCGGTCAAAGATTTTCGTGTTGGAAAACTGTAAAGTATTGCGACAGTCATAATAATAATTGTTGTGGCGAACCTGCGTCTGAATTGTGGCGGTCTGTCACGGCATTCTACCAGCACGTGTAGTGTGACCCACTCTCATATACCTTGACCTCTACAACCATCCTACGAAGTAAGATTTATATTACATATTATAAAAGCCCTCGCCGCATCTGTCTGTGTGTCTGAGACCTTTTTACGCTAAAACTACCGAACGGATTTTGACGATAGTAGGTTAATTTATGAGGAAGTTTTACAAGCATTAAACATAAAACAAACGCTTTTGAGCATTTATGGTATATAATGAACATTAATATATTTAATTAATGAATGTAGGAAATAATTGTGTAGAAATAGTCCGCGGAAACATATATCTATCTCTAATGCATAGATATATAAATTGTTGTAATCCCATATAGTATCAAAATATTTTTTTAATTTTTGAGACCATATTTCTGGTAAGTTCATATTGGTCAAAGACATTGGTAACAGGCACTAGAAAATCGGTGAAAGATGTTAGAACGTCGGGCTAAGGTTCCTTTCCAAGTACAAAAGAATGCTTCAAGAATAATTTATTACTTAATAAAAAAAAATTATTAAAATTGGTGTTTTACAACTTTTTTGTTCTAGTGAGGATTGAACATGAGTACAACAATTGAATTATTGCGCTATTGGACGATAATTTTGTTCTCTCTAACAAAATTATACGAGAACCAATCAATTTTTTTGGAGCGTATAACCTATATTAGAAATATTAAATTACAAAACATATTTCATTGTACAAGTACAAGTAATTACATTGTGCTACTTGATAATCCTATTCCCTTTTGGATCTGTTTAATTATTGGTTTATTTAGAATTTAGATTAGATAAAAACTATTGGTGAGAATAATTTAAAGGTAATTAAAACCTACTTCCTCACTTTTTTATGCTTATCTTGTGTATGTCTTATTTTACCTACACCTTTTGTAAATTCTCTTTATAAATAAATATATATCATCAAAAATAAAATATCCAGACCATATCTTTCACTAAAACCTTGCAGAGGTTATTTTTAGTCTAAATTAAAGAAAAATGCTCCCAAAAAGGAGGAAAGTAGTTATAGTTATTTTACTACAACCGCATTATGTAGTTTCTGTAATTAAAATTTAAAATAGCAGCTAAACTAAGTACAAATATTACGTACTAGTTAACCACTTATTTTGCTCTAATAACACACGTCATTTAGGTATTGTGTGGTAGAAAATAACATAGGACCTCACATAAATTTTAGTCCAATTAAAATTAGCATTATGGTGGATTAAAATGTAAATATGTAGCATATTAAAATTTCCTTAGTGCATACTGAACCGTAGATAAACCTGTCATTGTTAAAAAAATATTTGAATTTTAAATGCGAATATATTAATAAATCAATGTTAAATAAAATTCTAACTTTGTATCATTCTAATGTTCAAAACGGAAACTGTTATAAGATCACTTATGTGTCTGTCTGTCTGTCCGTCTGTCACACCTTATTTACTTCGAATGTACTGGACGCAAAATGTTGAAACTTGGTATATATATATATATATAGAATTTCATGACCCAATAGCGTAAATAATCGAATTTCGATTTTGGGGGAAACGTAAAAATAAAATGTTTTTTCAAGTGCATCATGTGACATATCAAATGAAAGGGTTTGTTATAAGGAATATATTTTTTTATAATTTTAGAATGCATAGTTTAAATTATATTAAAGAAAGTATACGAAAATTGACCGACCCCCTCCTATCTCCGAAACTGAGTTTAAAATTTTGAAAAAAATAGGGAATATAGGGCCTTTCTCATAGTTCTGACCGAAAAAATGGTACTGAACCCTCAGCGCACGAGTCGTACTCGCAACGTGGCTAATTATTTATAACTTCACGGGTTGCCGGTCCCAGAGTAGGCGAAGTCAGACTTATTGGCTTAAAAGTTTAAAAAAACCTTATTGAAAGACAAGTAGAATTCTGCCTTTATTTAAAAAAAATAGATTATTGTAACTACTTATATATTTACTTATTGACTGGCTTATGAAACTAAATTAAAAAAAAAATACTTCTGTTTCGATAGCGGAGTGCAGCAAGTATCTTTTTGTATGAATGGTTCCCACGACTTCGTACGTGACTATTTCAGAAT
The DNA here is from genome assembly GCA_963924495.1 of Nemapogon koenigi. NCBI lineage: Eukaryota > Metazoa > Arthropoda > Insecta > Lepidoptera > Tineidae > Nemapogon > Nemapogon koenigi. The sequence continues at coordinate 6,471,243 of OZ004647.1, read as the reverse complement.
GTTGGCAAACATACACTTCATACATAGCTTTTGTCATGTTCACCTCTGCCCACCCCGTTCCCGTCGTTATGTCGTGATGGTATATAGCCTATGTTACTCAGGGATAATGTAGCATTCCAATGGTGAAAGAATGATCAAAATCTGTCCAGTAGTTTTTGAGTTTGTTCGTAACAAACATACAAACATACAAAAATACAAATTTTTATTTACCGCTGTGTGGTTTTCGATCAACTGTAATTTTAAAATATCGATGATAATATGAAATCAGAAACATTTTGAGATTTCAATTAAAAGTGTTTTTCATATCTGACTAACTACAAATAACTTAAAAGGATACATAGGTTTTACCATAATAGCATTCTGTGACGTTAAAATTAATTGACTTATAAAGTTTTATAAAATTAACAAAGTTTAAAAAATGTTTGTTTTTTATTTATATCTCCTAATGTTACACAGCTATACTAGGTTAGATGAATCGTTGATAGGTTTAGTTGGTAGTAGTTAAAAATGGCCTACAAGTATTTTAATAGAAACACATTAAACATATGAAGAAAAGTAGTTTACGCTGGTTTGTATACGAGAAGGATGAACGATTGACTAAAAAGGTTTATATGACAGAAACGAAAGGAAATGCTGGCAGAGGACGACCTAGGTGTACTTTTATTGAACATAAATAAAAAAATATAATGATCGAAGGCAATGTTAAAAGTACACACAATCTCCGAGTATGTATGAAAGGTATGATGAATATAAAAAAAGCGAAAGAAAGAAATGACAGGATCGTAGCAAATTGCATTCGATTGTCTCTGCATACCCCTCTTGCTATAGAAGGCGTGTTGATTAATAGATAGATAAAAAGATAACTAAGTATTTACCTAAAAATTAAATTATTTATATACTTTATTATTAATAGACTTAGCCGTATTCGACAACTCCTAAACCATAATCCTTCCAAATCAAATACAAAAGGGATTGAATATTAATCTTCTTAACAGAATCAAATGCAACCGACAACTAGTCCATAACTTTTCACTTGAAATTCTTGGAGGACATTTTAAGGGCACTAAAAACACGCTAACCCCACAGAAAGATCGGCCAGAAAAACCTCTTACATCTCTCGTGCTCTCAATATATCATATTTTTTCTCAAGCCTCGAGATATATGAGCAGCGGTTTCGCGCGTGACAGGCTTCCGGGGGTAATATTAATAAAATTATTGTGAAGACACGTCGTAAGAATGTTGGCTGGCAGAGTATCGCAGTCTGAGACACCTCTGACGTAAAGGCTGTTGTAATGTCCCGCTTTTTTAAGTAAATTGTATATAAGATGCGTCGGTGGCCGAGTGGTTAATCCCGGCCATGTACCAATGGGATTTTTATGTACATAATCCGACAAACCACACTTGAGGCTTTACTGTCTAAATATACCTCAAAAGAACTAGCCACTCGTTAGGTATAGCCTCATAAATATCGGATAAAAGAGGGAGACTTGGTCTTCCGCTGGGTACCCTGGAACCGTAACACGGTTTCGGGAGCTGTAAGGTAACCCGTGAAGAATTAAAAAAAAAGTTGTGGTAAATTATTTTATTTTAGCAACGACTCATTAACTAAAATGCACCTAAACATATTCCCCCTTACCACAAAACCGTGTTCTGTCTTAGTGAAAGGGTGGTTCGTTTTCCATACAAAAATGTAATTAAGATAAACTAATTAACTAATCAGTAAAAATGTCTAAATATGGGCTTACTTAACTATTTTCGGCTTTTATGTTGCGCCAAATCAATAAAAAATAACTTTTTTATAATAGAAATAATTAATACGAGGGAGACTTGGTCTTCCGCTGGGTACCCTGGAACCGTAACACCCGTGAAGAAAGAAAAAAATAATAATAATTAATATTAAACATAATTCTTTTTAGACAAAATACGCATAAAAAGAATTATGTTTAATATTAATTATTTCTATTATAAAAAAGTTATTTTTTATTGATTTGGCGCAACATAAAAGCCGAAAATAGTTAAGTAAGCCCATGTTTAGACATTTTTACTGATTAGTTAATTAGTTTATCTTAATTACATTTTTGTATGGAAAACGAACCACCTTAAATGACAGATTTGTAAGAGAGTGACAAAACATACTTTAGCTAAATATTTGTTAAACACCGTTTCGTGGTAAGGCCTTTAGTTTTTACAAATAAATAACTTTGACAATTATTTATAATAAGGGCCATTTTCAACGATCTGTTTAGTTAAATTTTGAACAACTTTTTTTTACACAGAAGACGGCATGTGACCTTGCCACCACGCGACTGGCAGAGCATAATACAGTCCCCCAGTCACGCCCATATGTATGCTTTTTCACGCTTCGCTTGAAGGACCTCAGGTTGTAGGAAGCAGGAAAGACCGACGCCGGAAATTCGTTCCACTTTTTGACAGTGCGACACAGAAACGAGTCACTGAACTTTTTCGTTCGTATGAAGAACGTGTCCACTCATTCATTAGTCAATTGTAAAATTTACAACTATCCTTTATTGGCTTGTTCTGAACTTACTATGATATATTTACTGTTCATAGGCGATGCTAGAAGAGCTGCAAACAGATTGGTCTAATCATTTAAGTGTTCGTAATAGTTTGAATATGGTTTTTAGAGAAAAATTGGAAAAGTTTCCCGGTGAATTGGAAAATTTGAGAAAAACTGAAAATTATTTTTTCTATGGGATTTTTGTATGAACTCAAGACTGAAAATAAATTATTTTGTACATTTAACAACATCCAACTACACTGTTCTTAAATCTGTTCGGAATGATAGATAGCCTATAAGATTTATTTGACTGGTATCTTGACAAAAACGTTTGAGATCGTTACCAGCAGTTAATCAGCGTAAAACAGGACACTAAAAAGCTTTTTGATCTTAAAATACATACCTCAATTGTGGGGTTAGGTATATACCTATATATAACTATATAGTAATCTTTCCTTATGGTATTTTTCTTACAATCTCCAGGAGGCGAACGAAAGGGCATCCGATTGTTTCTGCCTACCCCTCCTTAGAAAAAAGCGTGATATTCGACAGAAGTTGCCTGAAATATCCAGTAATACATATTGTATTTCGGATTAGATGATTCCATGCCAATACAATCACAGACATATCTCACACAGAAAGTAAATCGTGTGTCCAAATGCGTTATTTTCTCAGACGTCGTTGTTATTTATTGGACTTCAGCAGCCATTTCTTAAACCACTGATAAACAATGATATTATTTTTAAAAGTATTTATTTTCTTTGAGATGCATAGAAACAATAACTATTTGATATTTTTTTTTGTATATAAACATTTATTTAATAAACAAAGAATGCGGAGTGAAAGATAATGTTGCGACTAAAATAAAGAAAAGTCGTTTACGCTGGTTTGGACACATTAAAAGAATGAAGGCCTAAAGATTAACAAAAAAAAAATTATGTAATCCGTAATTATATATAAAAATCCTAGGAAATGAATACAATTCCTAAAATCGACAGGAAATGTGTAAAATAAATTATATTATATATTATATTAAAATTTCGGTCCGGATTTGTCAGTTTGAAGCCAGTACACGAATTCCTGCCCCCACATTCTCGGGCCGGGCAATCCATGGCGGTGAGCATGTCGTGACACCAACTCATAAGATTTTCCCCTACCAAAAATTGCTCAACAAGTTTTCACTTCAAAAAATATTGATTGAATTCAAAATGTTAAAAGTACACACAACCGAAAGAAGCAAATAGTGTCAGAATGTTAAGCAAATGTCAATCGATTGTCTCTGCATACTCCCTCTTTGGATAAAAGGCGTAATTATAGATATATATAGATTAATAAGAATCCCTGAACAAAACCCATAAACAATTTGAAAAGCTACATCGACGTGAATCATGAAGTCTAATTACATTAAACTTTCAAGCCATTGATCACGCACACAATGACGCCATGTCGGTTTCTTTTTAGCCCTTTTTGATTAGATTCTTGTATACGTAGGGTGTCTGACCGCCTGAAAATCGTAGCAGCAACTCGATTCGTTCCGGTGCCGTTGTCCAGAAATTTTCGCAATAAAATTAATCGTTCCAATAAAATTGAAGCTCGAATAGAACCGTCGATGCATGAACACTTTTTAATTGGGGAATTTTTTGGGCCTTTTTAACTATGGACTGAACGAGAAATGAAACTTCAACGTGTTCTTTGAATATGGTTATTTGGTGGGCGAGGATAGAGTAGTGTTTATTGGTTACGATTCAAAGAAACTTTGTACTTTTTGTATGCAAATTGAAATGTGAATCTATACAAATTATCTACCAGTGCGGTAGACTTGCCACATGTGATACCTATTTATAGAGTCAAATCGATTTATTTAGCAAATTGTGCCAGTTGTGGTCGGAACTGAGTGAATTAAGTACTAAGTAGGCGTAAGTATAGCTATTTATCACTTGTGATAATTTATACGGTTACCTTAACCAAGGTATCCGATACGTTTTTATGGCCTTTGTATTTTTTTATTGTCTATCATCACGCCTTTCATTCCAAGAGGGGTAGGCAGAGACAATCGAATGCAATTTGTTACGATCCTGATATTTACCTCTTTTGCTTCTTTTATATTCATCATACCTTTCACACGTGCTCGGCGATTGTGTGTACTTTTCATATTTCCATCGCTCAATACATTTTTGCGTGTGGATGTCTGTGTGTGTGACAGATCGTTCCGGCCATCGAAATCAACCACAAATACAACGATTTGAAAACGGATAGCGGACCGTTCGTTACAAGAGTTGGACGAGTCTGTGGTCGATTTCGGTGGACCGTATGGCGGCGCGCCTGCGATTGTAGTGAATGAGTGGCCACCTTAAAGTTTGTAAGTATGGATGTAGGGGGTCTCTCAAACTACTGAACCAATTCTAAAATTCTTTCACGAATATAAAGCTACGATATCCTTGAGTAATATAGGCTACATTTTATGTTGTTTGAAAATGTGCACGACTATAAAAATATTTTCGAAAAACGTCACGTTACAACTACAAACTCAATTCGGATGGAGTTTTAAAATTTAATTAGACTTAGTTTGAATGAATGCGGTCATGCGAGGGCATATGTGTTGTTTGTCGTTCTCAGTGCCAATTTTAGAGTTCAATAGTTAATATTTTGGTTAAAAAAAACTTATAATATTGTCATAATATCCGTCGCATTCATAGAAGGACGGGCTCCCCCTTTCGCCAAATTTCTGCTCTTTGACCAGTTAAACTGACTTACCTTAGATTTCGTTGGTATCGTTTTGTGTCGCGAGACAGAGCTCTATAAAAATTAGTTAATTGTGATGTTTTAAATATGAAAGGCGATCTAGGACGTCTAATTTGCGGGAACATAGTGTTTCCAATCATAATTTATATTTATTCTGTTTGTATTTTAGCATAATTTTCATATAACGTAAAAGCCGTTGCGACAATAAAACGACAGAATAATCATTCAGTACTAGGCGTCTACCTCCCCCCCTCCCATTTGTTACGATCCTGAAATACCTCTTTCGCTTCTTTTATATTCATCATACCGTTCATACATGCTCGGCGATTGTGATGAAAGATTGTCTAAGAAGGTTTATATGGCTGAAGTGAAAAGAAATACTAGCAAAGAAAGACCTAGGTGTACTTTTATTGAGCATATATAAATGTATTGATCGATGGAAATATAAAAAAGAAAGTTCGTTTAATATTATTTTTATAATAGGTACTGACAAAAAAAACAGCTTAAATTCTTACTTACTAAATTAAAGCGTAGCCGAATCATACTTGTAGGTTTATTCGTCGTATGTATGAAATCGTAGGAACAGCTATATCAAGCATATTTTTATATTTATTCTGTCCTCATTTAAAAAATGTTGCGTAATTTATTGATTTTTTTGTTCTCATTCATACATAATGTAGATAGGCCATGAAGCAAGTAATTTGTTGCGTGTAAACACTCCTCCCGACGGACTGCATAAAAATCACAAAAAGCAGAGAATAACGACCTGCCGTGAACCAACGAAAATATATTTCCCCATTTTCATTTTCGACAAGCAATCGTGTTTAATGGGTTGAGCGCGATTCCCACTTGACTTCGTTCGAATTTGTTTCGGTTTGATCGTTCCGTTGAAACGATTTGTAATACGTAGTGGTGAATATTTATTTTTACTGTTTAATAAATCGGCGAGGAAATAAAATGTCAATCTAATTTTCTTAATCGATAATATAAACTGACGAGCAATATAAAAAAAGTCACTAACTTATCATGAAATGTTTCCGAAATGTTTCTGGTACATTCCTCAGGAGTGAGAGGCATGATGATGGTAAATAGGTTTTATTGTACAATTTGAAACTGTTTTCAGGATTCTTTTTACTTCATGAAGCTAACTTGTATGGTTTAGAAAATATTTAAATTTTTTTAGTCACTTTGGAAGTGGATTTTTTATATTGCTCGTCAGTGTATTTAACATTTTAACTTAAAAATTTGGATAAGCAGATTCGAAATATCTCCATATCATAAGGAAATAAAAAAAGGGCGTCTAGTGGGTAAATTGTGGGCTCACAACAGAGAAGTCGCGGGTTCGATCCCCACATCCGACCAATGTACCAATGGATTTTTATAATAAAAAACTGTACATTATCCGACAAACCGGCTTGTCCACCTACATATTACATACCTCAATAAAGCTGACCATTCGTTAGGTATAGCCTCAAAATATCTTCGGCTAAGTGAGGAAGACGTACCCTGGGGCCGGCAACGGTTCCCGGAAGCTGTAAAGCAACCCGTGATTTTTTTTTCCCTAACGAAATCTTTATTTCTCTATTTAATTATTTCGGATGCACTCCACCAAATGGCTTGTTTATAGAGTTAGTTTGGCGAGTCTTTTATATATCGTGCTATAAAAGTGTTATGGTCTGCTTCCTCAGTGTTTTCCAGTCACATACAACTTTAGATCCTTGAAGCTAATGCTACTACGCTTGTAGAGTCATAGAATATTAGTGATAGAGTAATTTACTTATCCTAACAAATATTATAAATGCGAAGTTGTGTTGTTTGTTTGTTCTTATTTCAAGTCAAAGCAGTATAACGGATCGACGTGAATTTTTGAAGTTATACTTCTTTATGAAAGTAAAAATTTTGCATGCAACAAAAATCGACAGTATGAAATTGCCGAGAGTGAAATTGTTTTTTAATTATTTGCGTGCTAAATAAAGTTATTTGTATTATTCCAAAATTGAGATACGTGAAGGGCCGGAGAGTGACATAGGCTACTTTTATCCCGGAAATCGTTTGGAATAAATTATCAAAAATTCCCACTGGGCCGTATAGCTTAGTTTTACAATAAAAAAAGGACATACCCAAATCTTCGGCATCTTCACTCCATTCTCCTTCTTGAGCCCAGCAGGCCGCAAGCAAAAACACAAATTGTAGGAACCGAATTGGGCACATTTTATGTGTCCGATCTTGAATACTATTTACATATTTACACTTATAACAATAGTTCACTAACTGGTAGACAAGGTTTCTTGAAGCCACTTTGCGTTGTCTTTGTTTTTATATGATTTTAATGAAGTAGATGTTTTTGTAGACATTTTAGTGGAAACAAATCTAAAATACATAAATATAAATATTATGAAACTTATCTCCATTGCTTAACAACATAGTAAAAATATGAAATTTGAATATTTTATTATATGGTGAAAAATATGAATATTTTTTTGATATTATAAAAAAACAATTCCATAATCTTTTCCTATCTTTTCCATTAAATCTAAAATGAAAGTCTGTGGACCTCACTCTTATCCGATGGGTTTATTTATTGCTAAAGTTTGTTCCTGCCTCACGTACTTTATAGGTCGAACCTTTTCCATTTACAATTGACAATTGCTGTTTGATATATATTGTTTCTAAGCTTGGGTCTTCTTTTAGATAAATATGATTTTGATTTGTTATTAAAATTTTGTTCGAAAACACAAATACAATATCATCTATCAAAATTAATGGAAAACTATTGTTGAATTAGTTTTCAACGAAAACATTAAAATTGACACTAGGGATCTCAAAGGGATATGCTATGCTATTTAGCATTTAAGAATTTAAGAACTTTGGTTCGTCTGTTTGTCTGATCTGAGTACTTAGACTTGTGAGGTGCCTTAGACGGACCCCTCCCCCGCCCCTCTACCAAATTTCTGGATATTTGAATTTTAGAATTCGTTAGTATCGTTTTGTGTCGCGAGATAGAGCTCTAGAAACATTAAAAAAATTATGTTGTTTTTAAATTTGAAAGGCGATACAAGAAGTTATTAGCGGGAACATAGTGTCTTCTATCATTATTTATAATTATTATAATCTACTTCTCCGCCCCATTGTTGAATGTATTTTTATGAAACTTGATATCTTATTAATATTTAAATTATAAATTACGTCAAGGACTTTTGCTAAATTTAAATATTTAAATTTAACTGCCCAGAAAACAATGATCATAACGGTGATTTACCTAGCTGAAAAGTAACAGGTGTACTAAAATAGTTCATAAAATGGGATCAACTATCAAATTACTAAAAGCAAAATAAACATTTCATTACCCACATCCATTTTATGGCTGACCTGAATCTAAATTGCGGTTAATTATTTTTATTCCCAACAGCGAAATAAAAAATAAAGGGTTATATGTTTTTAAGGTTTAAATCTTATCTTATCGTTATATGTAATAGATTCAGGACTTGTTTTTGTCACAATTAACAAGAGGCTTTCCACCTGTTCTGTTTTATATGGACAACTGGCAATAAGTGGACACTGTTACTGGTATCTCTGGCCACGCCGCACGTAAAGGCCGTGAAATATGTGTTTGATTATACAAATATTTGACAGTCACGAAAAAATTTTAGAAACATTATTGACTTTTCAAAACATTCCCTAATCCTATTAAGAATAATTGGTACTTCTCAATATAACTTCAATTAAAATAGTTTAATCTGCACAATTTTACTTGTAAATGCTTCCCAAAACTGTAAAGTTAAAGCGTTAAGGCTATAATACACATCTCACAGAAGGCTTGCCAAACCCTCCTACCCAAACGAGAATGCTGAATCTTTTATTAGTTTCGTGAATGTAGGGGCAGTTGACATAACCGTCCTCAACATCTGTTGTGATATTACGCCATCTTTTCAGCAGCTTTGTTCCATCGATCCTGGACCCCTCCTTTGTCACACGTGGAATACCTAAGCAGCTCGAAATGGCTGTCGATTTTTTTTGTCGAGTCGAGTGTTTTTCGTTTACTTGGCTGAAGTATTTTATTTTTTATGACGGTGAAGACAATCTTTATTAATATTTATTATAAACTAGCGACTTCGCACTTTTTCATCGAAGCCCTTTATTTACGATATCAAATAAAACAATAATTCTGCAGGAGTCTATTCTGAACATCCAGTATATCTGTATACACAACAATGGGATAATCATTTAACACTAGAGCGCACGCGCGGGTTACATAATATGTAGCCCAGATGGTAATATTGCGGTATATTTTTTTATTTGGAGTCTTAGTGAGTTTCGGTTTTCTATATTCCTAGATTACTTATACCCGCACCTACCAGTAGCGTGCTTACTACTGCTTACCCCCGCGGTGCATAGACAATAGTGCAGCAAATGTATGAGGCGCATTTGTAGCGATCATCAGAGTATGCCAATAGAATGATCTAACATTAAAACCAATTAAATGTTAAATATTACTTTCCTAACAGAAAATAAGACTCTGATCTCAAGCCTTCCAAAAGATGTTAATTTATCTAAGAATATGTTTTTGTTTCAAATTATAATGTATAATCTATATTTTGTTTATTTTATACCCCTTATTGGTAATTATATACTGTATTTTATTAATTGTTCAATATATTTAGGAAAAAAATTCAGTTTCAAAATGGGCTATATTAGTAGCCCATGTGTCCGCTCAAAGAGTATTTTCAAGCGCGTGCTCTCTAGTGTTAACTATATAACAAAAATCAAAGTTCTTCGGAATACTTAGCGATCATAGTGAGATGAACTTGTGAAACCGGAAAATGTCAAATCTTTGTCGACATTTTTTACATATACATGAACAAAGTTATATAAATATTTATGTGACTTGGCGAATTAACGATAGAGAAAACGGATTCGTTGTTAAAATTTGCAACGCAGAAATGTTCTTACCGATGTCCCACATACCAAATGGAAAATTAGGAATTGCTTTAATGCGTCCAAGGCCGTATCTAAGCTATTCCGTATTTAAACTCAACTCAAACTTCAACCAAATTGTAGGTCTAGCCGACCCTTAGAATTAAACAAGAGTCCCCGGTGCCACAAAGCTAACATTTCCTATTCCACGCTTTTCAGAGGCTCTTGGAGTTTTTACCCTTAGGGATAATTAGAATAAAAGAGTGTTAAAGTTCCCTCAAACTGATGGCCATTTCGTCGCAGCATTTGTTGGTCTTTTGCAATGGAGTCAATGTCAAGCCTATATAAAGATACACATTTAAAGTTGCCTGAATTTTGATTAAACTTCTTTGTAAACTTTCAACTTTCAAAGGTTCACTAGAGGAAAATTCGCCAATTTAATTTTCTTGAAACCCAAGTATTTAAAACAAACATAACGTTTGTCGCTACGCGCCTGAACACCGAAGCACGAGGATTATTTTTATTCCGCGGCCAAGATTTATTTTCCTTAGATTAGCATTCCGCTTATTTATGCTAATGTAATTTTAATGGCTACGGCTTTTCGGGCTAATTTCATTTTATATAAAAACTCGGTGGATTTGTTTAAACACCCCGGATTACAGACTCTTTATTTATCTTTTGGAGATCGACAAGCCGGTGATAAACGTTTATTTTGATTGAAAGTGGCTTTTATTTATATTTTAACTGTACTTTGGGCGTCGGTGGTCGAGTGGGTAAAACGGCGGCTCACAACTGACAAGTCGCGGGTTCGATCCCCAAATCCGATCATGTTCCAATGAAAAATCTACCTACATTATCCGACAAACCGTACAAAGAGGCTTTTCCACCTACATACCTCAACAGAGTTGGCCACTCGTTAGGTATAGCCTCAAAAAATGTTCGGCTAAATGAAGAAGACTTGGGTACTCTGGATCCGGCAACTTTATTTAAACTATACTAAATTAGAGATAATGGGCTCCCAGGCAGAAAAATTTGAGCGAACTACCAAGTAGCTAATTTATTAATTAAAGGGTTTTCATGCGATCTGAATTCGATTTTTATTACAAAACACATCGTAGTTTTTCTGTAAAAGAGAAAAGCTTTGTGACATTATATAAAAAAATGTTGTACTTTAGTAGTTAGTATAATAAGTTAATCAAGTCGAAAAAGTTAGCCCCAGCAAGTCTTCATGGCGTTTGATGTCTAATCCGTCAGAGATACTACAAAATTATATAGTAAAAAATTGTGCAGAATAAAATTATCTACAAAAAAGTTTATGATATCATACATATCTAAGAGGTATAAGCGTATTTATGTAGGTATTCAAATTGTTGTAACCCATATTTTACCCGTGCGATTTTAACCTCAGTCTACAAAACAGGCACCAATACTTAGTCGAACGCTACTTAACCATAGCTAACAAACAAGTAGGTACCAAAACGTATTCAATGGAGATTCTCTATCAAATATATTCATATGAATCTCACGTCTCAGTTTACATTTGAAGTACAAGAAACCAAAATCTTGTTAGCACATTCTTTATCTAAAAGGGTTATATTGTACGACCCACACCGATTGCAAATGTGGAATACACGAACCTAACATAAGTCAACATCGCCTCAGGGTCGAGTCACGAAACTCTATCGGTAAATTCTGGTAAATTCGAATTGAAATAAATTCCCAGTACAACCGCCTGTGACAACAATGGAATGGGACGCGCGACACGAAACATCATTCTTTGAATCTTGAGATAATTAACAGTGTTCAATTTCAAGAATTTGTGAGGATGGATGGATGTTTATTACTCCTTTACGCAAAAACTACTGGACGGTTTTTGTTGAAACTTTAATCAAATCAAATATTTTTTTTTATTTGCAAGATTATTAGGTTTTAAAATAATAGTGAGTATGGACATGTATTCAACCTGCAAGCAGGTGTGCAAACATTAGTTAGATATACATATTTTGACTCTAAAACATTTGTTATTAATATTTACGCAATTTTTATTTTATTTTATTTAGCAATGTTCGAGGAGCCATTTTGTAAATTTAGACTTAAAGTAATTTCCATTTAATAATTTAATGTCATTAGGCAGATTATTATAGAGTACAATACACATATTATAAATGTTCCTTTTATAAATATATTTATGAGAAGGAGGTTGGTATAATAAATTCATTATTTTGGCTCTAGTTTGCCTCTGAATAACTTCACCGGGTTTTTTAAAATATTCAGGATGGGGGTCCACAAAAACACACATGTCTCTGATGTACATGCTGGGTAATGGTAATATGTTTAGCTTTTGGAATAGTGGCCTACAACTATCATCAAACCATGCGTGACACATCACTCGAATACACTTTTTTTGGACCTTAAATGCTCTATCGAGGTCCACCGAGTTCCCCCATAGCACTTTATAATGTTATAGCTTGTATATCAGAATAGCACATACGATTAATAGTCAAAAAAAGTCCGCGGTAGCATATGTCTGTAGCATACCATATTGTACCGCGATCACTAGTATCTTCTAAAATATGACAATGAAAAAAAAAGTCAGTTGAGATTGGATGTGATTGGTCATGGTTAACAATTTGAATGTCATTGAACTTTTATGTGATTGGTGGAATTAGAAAGGAAACAAAGTGAAAAGTTTATTGAACAAGCGAATTCTAATCCTGTACTTGATATCACCTATTATTATTTTTTACTACATAAAGCAAATTGAAATGTAACCTTTTTAGATATCGTGATCTACATCAGTATTCTACTATCTGATTAAATTACTACATTGCTTTTTCAGAGTTTACTGATATTCATCGTCATAGATCAGTTAATTTACATTAAACATTCATTAATTATACCCACATATAAACCTTTCTCGTGAAATAACCTCTCTAATGGTTAAAACTGAAACAAAATCCTTTTAGAAGAGAAAATCGCGCACAGACAGACAGACGTGGTACTATGTTTTATATTCATCAGACTGGTTTTATTTTATTTGGAATTGTTGACATAATAGGCATGATACTAAAAAATTCTAATTAGTCCGTCAGTTAGATTATCAGAAAATATTGGACACGTATTTTTTCTTTTGTCAATTAAACAACTTGTCGTTTATATAGATAATGGTACGGAACCCTTCGTGCGCGAGTCCTACTCGCACTTGGCCGGTTTTTTTTATGTCTCCCCCAAGGGGTGGAAACGGTATAGGGGACGAAAGTTTGTATGGGCTCAACTATTATAAAACTTCTAACTCCTCCGATGATCGGACTATTAAAAAGAGTTGGCAAGTCGTAGTATTCATATTCAGGTATTTAAAGGATATTATTTTCCCACCTAAAATTATCTATGTATAAAGTCAAAATAAAGAAAAGTAGTTAACGCTGGGATACATTGTAATGGTATGAAAGCATGACTAAAAACTTTTATTGAACATATAAAAAATATATTAATCGAAGACAATGTTAAAAGTACACACAAAGTATAAAGAAGCGAAAGAGTTATGCCAGGATCGTAGCAAATGACTTTTGATTGTCTCTGTTAACCCCTTTTTGGGATAAAAGGTGCGATAATAAATAATATATATACATATAGATAAAATATAGCACGAGCTACGTTAATTAAATAGTAATTATGTAAACCAACCCCTCACCTAGGCTTGTTTTAAATATGTTAAAATAAAAGTGTCATTTCTACTGTATAAAATTGAAATACAACCACAGTACAACCCTGACTCAGCAATCGCCACCCATTTTAAGGGGCACCATAATTGGGGAATCGATGGATATATAAACGAAACTTAATGGTATTGAATGATAATAATTGTAGATGATGACAATATTTGGTAATTTATCATCTCTACAAATAGTTTGTAATTAGTAAGGATCTACCGGGTAGTCGAAAAAGCCGACTATTCAGCCACTTTTATAGTCGGCGACTTATGATAGGACAGAAGACAGGAAATAAATGGTACTGGAATGCCAGTAGGTACTTACTATATGTTCTACCAGTCTCAAACAATCTCAAAAGTGGATCTATTGACCGAATAGTCGGCCACTTTTATAGTCGGTGACTAGTAGGCAAATAGTCAGTCATTTTGGGGTCAATTAGTCGTTAGTCGGCTAGTTGACCAGACGCCATAATCGGTAGATGACCATGTAAATACACATTGATTGTCCATGACTCTGAATTTTACACTTTCTATACCTAAGGAAATGGTTTTTTACATTAGTGAATTTATTCAGATTAATATAGGGATATCGTAGCTTTCTCTTAGTGAAATAACTTTTAGAATTGGTTCAGTAGTTTGAGAGGTTACCCCTTACTTACAAACTTTACCTCTTTGTAATTTGTAATATTAGTATAGATTCCTGCATTGCATTATCTATAAATAAGACTCCGCTCTCAGCTAAATTAACAATTCCCACGTAGTCTTTTTTATCAATAATTGGATTTATAATTCGGTTCCAAAAACTATTAAAATATCAACCCATAAATAGATAAAACGCTAACATACCTATTTACAGTTTAACTTAGTAACAATGAAATATGATACACAAGAATAGATTGCTTTTGTCACTTCCAACACGCTTTTTAACCATTGAGGGGTATATAGGCAGAGACAATCGAGTAGCCCACGCACTGGCTCGGTATCTTGTAGATGTGTGTGTGTGACAGATCGTTCCGGTCACCGAAATTAACCACAAATACAACGACTTGAAAACGGATGGTGGGCCGCGCGATAAGAATTGGACGAGTCTGTGGTCGGTTTCGGTAGACCGTAATTTTACATTTTTAACATTTATACATTCCCCTCGATCAACAAAATTTTAATGTGCTCAATGAAAGCCATCTTTCGGCATTTTCTATCACATATTAATACCTACTCTTATTATAAATGCGAAAGTGTTTGTTTGTTTGTTTGTCACGTCAAAACAAAGCAAACAAGATACATATTATTATGCTACTTTTTATCCCGGAATAATATCTCACTCCCCCGGGAAAATATTTTTTTTTAAACAAATGTTCCATCCGTGCAAAGCTTGGTGTTTTTTCAGTATGTATCTGGTATCTATCTAACTGGTGATGACAAATCGATAAGTGTATATTTTCGAATATTTTTTATAGTATATAATTAAAATGTATAAATGGATTTCTATGAATAGGTATTCGTATTTATTTTATTTGTGTAACTTTCTTTAGTTTTAAGTGAAAGATGAAAGACGTTGAAAGAATGAAGGATGAAAGATTGACTAAAAAGGTTTATATGACTGAAGTGAAAGGAAATGAAAAATGCGACCTATGTGTACTTTTATTGAACATATAAAAAATGTATTGGTCGAGGGCAATAGTAAAAGTACACACAATCGCCAAGCATGTATGAAAGGTATGATGAATATAAAAGAAGCGATAGAGGTATGTCAGGATCGTAGCAAATGGCATTCGATTGTCTCTGCCTACCCCTCTTGGGATAAAAGGCGTAATTATAGATAGATAGATAAAAGTCTAAGTTTAATGAATGGAGAAATTATTGTATTATTCATCCTTCGTTTTGATTGGAATTCTGTATAGACGTGTAATACTGCATCATTCTGCGTTAAAATTTACCACTGTGCGCGGACTATGGAGATAACTATAGGTATATGCTTAAATTTTAAAGTTAACGAAAATCATTGGAATTATTGTTTTAGGAAAATGGGAAAGCTTTAATATCTAAAACTATTATTATTGCAAGACGATTTCAATGGGTTAGAAACAAAAATAGGCAATTTTTTAGTTAAATGACGACATAATATATATGTTCGGCACGAGTGATAATCTTCATATCTTTATGAGAATTTTCTTAACAATCCTTAATTTTTCGAGATAAAAAATGTATATTTTTATTGAAATTTCATCCAAAATAACCAGCTTGCTATAACTTAATTATAATAACGACCGATTCCTGTTTTACGGGTTGGTTCCTCAACTTTATATTAACGATTCACAAGTAGATATTTTTGCCGGAAGATTGTATTTCATAATATTTAATTTAAGCACATATTGCTAGTTTTAAATAAAAAAAACACTTTTAAACACAATGCCCCTACACGGAAATTCATTTAAAATATAATATTTGAAATAAAACTTCATTACAATACCATTTACAGTTCAAAAAATACCCATCTAACAAATGGGGGACGAAAAAAAATGATAGCAATAACTTAACCGAGAGTTAACTAATTGCAAGTGACAACGAAACGTACGTATGTTAAATTCACATCACAAATTAAACTCTCACTTTATTAATTGTTCCCTTCAGTTCATGTTCCGCGGAAAATGGGAAAATGGGAAAACGAAACGCACGACCGACCCTTCTCACCGACTTTCAAGCACTGATTCAACCTAGGGGATGTTTTAGAAAGGTGAGGTATTCGTTGAACCTCGGCCCTCCCCGGTGACTCTCGGCAGCTCATCTCGATTCGATTGTGAGAAAGAATTTCATATTTCATAAATAGGTACTGCTTTTCTAGCTGAGAAAGGGTTTTCGTGAAAAATCATAACTATACAATGGTGGAGCGAAATTAAAGCCGCTTTCTTGTATGTATAGAGTTGTTTTTAGGTAACAATTCCTTTTGTGAACGAAATTGCTAGTAAATTGAGTAACTTTTTCTTATTTTTACTATGGATACAGATTACTTTGTTTTAGCTTACGTTTAATTCATTTTATATAAATAATTACTTAGCGATTGAAACAGCTATATTCAAAATCAAATATTACACGCTTTTGTGAGCTAATTTAATAAAACGTATAATACGGAGATTAATTTATTAAAAAGAATAATTATTAGGAAAATTATGTAAACTTTTGTTTTTATTTCATTTAAAGGTTCGAATTTCGTACGGTAAAATTTAATCTTTGGTGCTTTTTTTAAAAACAGTAATTTTAAATAGAAAATAATAAGGATGTCTAGGCACATAAATTTTTTTTTTAGTATTTATTAAAGAAAATGTATATGTTACAGATAAAGTGATTAAGTAGCGATTAGGTATACATAATAGCTGTAATAAATTTATTACTTTGTCCAGATATTATTCATAACAGATAAATGTATTGTAATGTTAGGTTCCTACTTAAACGGTTTGTAAATGCTTAATTAATGCTAAGTTTTGTTTGCACTGGAAATGTAAGTGTATACTTATGTGTGTACATATGTTTTTATATATTTAATTTATGTAGGTATACATGAAATATGCTGAATAAACTGATCTCTGTAACACAGGTTATCCTAGCACAGAGGTCAGGGAACGTCATATTCTAAAGTAGATTTCAACGGTTTTAGACTGTTTCCCTTCGTGGGTAGGTAGGTATAGCTGTCATTATTTATTTATTTATTTATATCATTATATTATGATATAAATTGTTGTGTATATGTATATGCGAGTATTTGTAAAAAAAACTTTATTGTAAACTACTAAACTGTATAATTTAATAGTTGTAAAATAACCTATAAACATATAACTTACTAGCATTCCGCCCCCGGCTTCGCCCGTAGATATTTACGAACAAAACAAAATATACCCTACCCCTACCCCTACCACTACCTCTATAAATATCATCAATAGTTTTCGCAGCGCACCCACGTAAGTAATTTCTTAGGTCATTTTTTTACACCTTGGGTTACATTATTGGAGTTTTAGTAAGGATCCCTAATTTTTTTTGAAAATAGAATGTAGCCTATGTCACTCAGGGTGAATGTAGCTTTCCAATGGTGAAATAATTTTTGAAATCGGCACAGTAGTTTTTGAGTTTATTCATTACAAACATTAACACACACACACAAAAATACAAATCTTTCCTCTTTATAATATTAGTATAGATATAGATTTATTAGTGAAAGTAATGTACCAAGGCGGAATTTGGCGAAAATGCCTTATCCTTCAATCTCTATATATTATTTCTTAAAGGTGTTTTATGTCTGTATCAAATATCTCCATTAATACTGTATCAGAGTTAATGTTTGATACGCCATTTTGAAAATTATGTTTCCCTCTAATGACTAAAAACAAACAAACAAATCAAAATTAAATGTTTCTTTTAAAAGACTAATTTAATTTATTTATCTTGTAAAAACGCGATCTATTGGAGATCAGTTGAAATGTGACAAAAACACCACTAACGGTGCGAAGTATTCGCACGGGTCATCTAGTCTATACAGAGAAATAAAATTGAAGTGTTTGTCTGTGATTACAAAATTAATACAAATATCTGAGTGGGCCATGACATTTACACAATACTGAATCATAAATGACGGTTTTCAGAAATATTGTCTTTCTGTCTGTCTGTCCAAATGTTTGTATATGTATAGAATAGGCTATGAAATGAAACGGCTCAATTGATTTTCATAAAACTTTCAGGTGTCATAGAAGGTATTTAGACTTAAACAAGTTGTCATTGCCCCCAGTCCCCACTAAGTTTTCAACACGCGATGTAAAAATGTCTCGAAAATTTTGGGATAGTGGCAAATAAATTCAATGAAGAATTTTTTTTAACAAGAACATAAATAAGGTTTTAAGATATCCGAAATTTTTATTTACCACATTCCGGATTGTGGAGTTCTACAGAAAATAGCAACTTGCCCGGCTTTTAAAAATTTATTTAAGAATCCCTTCTGTTAATGAACTTGGAATTGATATATGGTTAATAGAAACCCTTATATATGCCAACTTGTTTTTTTTTTATTTGAACTAATTTAAATATCAATGTATCCTAGCATAAAACAAAAAAAAACTCTATTCAAGTCCTATTAAATATTGTATAGGTATATAATGGCTAGTTAATTTGATTAATTTCGTTTCATTAATCACTTTGGCCAAAATTGCTAGATAATAATGACATGTACTAGCGACCCCTCCCCCGGCTTCTCTCGTGTAATATATGGGTTTACAAAGATATACGTCACCACGGACATTTTTGTGGATCATTTTATTTTTCATAATTCTTTCCTGCATCATTTTGTTATATCTCTGACGGATTATATAGCATATGCCATGGAAACTCGCTGCGGCTAACTTTTTTTCGAGTTGATTCACCTACTCAGCTTAGTACTTGTAAATGTTCTCGGTGAATCAACCTATCTAATAGTGAAAACCCCAAAAAATCGGTTCACCTACTTTATTTTATAATTTACTAGTGGCTTGTCCCGACTTCGCCCGGGGTAACAATTATATACAAACTTCACACTAATGTTTTTAATTTATTTGCGAGTAATGAGGTTGAACATTTTTGTACGGGAAAAGTGTTTTATTTTTTAACCGAACTTCAAAACAGAAGGAGGAGGTTCTCAATTCGTCGGAATCTTTTTTTTTTATGTACGTTCCCCGATTACTTGAAGACGCCTGGACCGATTTGGAATTTTTTTTGTTTGAAAACTTCACAGGTAGTCCCATTTTTTTTATTAAAAATTGGTTCAGTAGTTTTTTAGAAATTTTGAAAAAACTGACTTTATAAGTACATTTTTCTTAATATCTCGATGAAATATGTACCCATTTTGACGACTTATTTTTTTAAGGATATAGTAATTTTTCGACATTATCTTACGACATAATGACGAAAATCGGTTTAGTAGTTTTTCAGAAATTCAGTAATTTGTCTCTGTTTACGGCTGAAAATTATGTATCAGAGAAAAGCCTTAGCAACGGTTGCTATTGAGACGAAGTTGTAAATTTTTGTATCGACGGTGGTCTAACGGCTAAAGGTATGGTATGGTATGGTATGGTGTAGCTCAGGATGCAAATGGTTCAAATCCCATCCACAGCAGTTTTTTTTTATTTTCCAATATTTTTTTTTTGCGTTATTATTTGTCTCTCAGGGCAGGCGATTAGGGTATTTTTTATAGTGACTGGTGTACACTTTTCAGTGCATAATTTTTGAAGTCAGTACACTTTTTTTTAAAAGGCAATTATTTGTTTTAGTTTTAACCATCTTCTCATTATTGCCTTTCAAATGAAGCTAATTTGGGACACATCGGTTGGACGGTTTCAAAGTCTATAACGGACATAGGTAAAAACATTATTTGTGTTTTATATAATACTAGATACAAAAAGCTTCGCTCGGGGTGTTCTTTACTGTAAATAATTTTACTGTATTATTTAGGTAATTATATGAAATCTTTGAATGAATTGGATAATTATATAAAACGACCTGTCTTTGGAGTTCATGGCTCAAACAAACGTTACCCAATGCCCACTCTTTTCTTTGACTCAAACAAACGTTACTGTCACATTGAAAATTGCTTCTGTCAGCATTAATTAATAAATTTGGACTTATTTATTGAAATTACGGGATTATACAAATTTTGCGGATATATGTTCCTAGCCCAGAATTGATTAAATTTTTTTTCTTAAGACGCTGAATAGAGCCAATGACCTTGAGAGATGGCACCGCCCCCACGCGGGTACACATACACACCAAACGACGTGGCTGCCACTAATAATATAGCATCAGGCTGCAGCCGGTACTGTCGGTACACGAGCGCTTACGCACACACGCGTGCAGTGCGTACATAAAATCTCGAAAATGAGAATAAAGGAACTTGCTGAAAATTTGATTAAAAAATAGAACAGTATTACGATAGTATATTGCTGGATAAAAAATCTGTCAAAAAATCAGAATCATTGCATGCATTTTAGTACTGTTTCTAGACAGTATAATATTTTTTTAGAGGTACATTCGTGATTTTTTTCTATCGAATCAATATAGTTGTATTATGTTTTGAACACAGACCTCAAGAATAACATATATTTTTTTGATTATGGTCACTGCAGTGGATTATGTACTTTTACGCATCCTAAAACTCGCATTTAGCTCTATACATCCTCTTAACAATTTGGTATGCGTTTGAATCAAGTCTACCATACCCCTAAACGAAATTATTAATATTATATATACCTATATATAAATGTAGTTAATGTGATAATGTCTGGATACTACTGGATAGTATCTATACATAATAGCTAGATTACTTAATTTGACTGTAACACACATATGTAGTTAGTTACGAAAAAGGTACTTTCCTAATTGCTGTATAACAGCATTTATATTGTCGGATGTAAATTTCATGCACGATTTGCTTCCAAACCATTACGCGTGCGGATTCTACGTGTTAATTTAATTAGTTTAACGTTAATCCAAATCCTATTATCTAGTGGTAAAAAACATTTCAGTAATCAACACCTTTGACACCATGCATTACCGGTACCTCCCTGGAATCGTGCCACCATGCCCTCTATCATTGCCACCAGAGTACCTGCCCAACGTAATATAAGTTATCATTTGATATTATGTTAAGGCGAGGAGATTTGAGTAGAAAAAAATTCCGGAATGTATTAACTAACCGACCAATGGGTTTTATATAATTAAAAATTTCTGCAAATGATCCGACAAACCACACTTAGAGGATTTTCCATCTAAATATATACCTACCTCAACATAACTGGCCACTCGTTAGGTATAGCCTCACAAATACCATCGGCTAAAAGGGGGAAACTCGGTCTTTCGCTGGTTACCCTGGGATTGTACACGGTTTCGGGAGCTGTAAGGCAACCTCTGAAAAAAGAAAAAATAAATGAATCGTTATTTTTGACTGCTTTTTTATTAATTTACAGAAAATTGTGAACTTAATCAAAAATGTAGGCGATATCATATAATCATAGCCAATTCATATTTACAAATAAAACTTATGGTCATAGCCTAAAAAAATTAAACTTATCGAAGGAATTTTTTTCTTTCGGAATTTAATTTTTTTTTTCACGGGTTACCTTACAGCTCCCGGGAACCGTTGCCGGCCCCAGGGTACCCAGCGGAAGACAAAGTCTTCCTCATTTAGCCGATTTTTGAGTGGCCGCTCTGCATGTTGAGGTATGTAGATGGAAAAGCCTCTTTGTACGGTTTGTCGGATAATGTACATAGATAAAAACTCAGTGATACATGGTCGGATGTGGGGATCGAACCCGCGCCTTGTCTCTAGTCTTTCCCATTCGACCACCGACGCCCCTATTAATAATATTAAAGTATTTAATAGCGTTCATCACGTTTGGAGAAGATTCATTATTTGAACGTGAAAGTAGGTACTTGCCTAAAACACGTATTTCGGTTCACATGGCCTTAAGAATACCTACCTAACAAGTGGCATACTTCATAAGATTGAAAGGCTTCTTAGAACAAAGCGGTCCTTAGTTTGACTTTATTGTAAGCTGCTTAATGGCTTATGAATTATTTGGGAGGAAAGACTAAATACTACTTTCTGAAGCACATGCCATGCTGAACACAAATAGGTATAAATATTTTTTTACATTAAATTCGTAGTGTAAAGGACTCTATGGTCTCTACGTTGTTATAAGAGCATACTTATAGTAGGTAGGTATATACTAATATTATTAAGAGGTAAATTTTGTAAGTTTGGATATAGGGGGTTTCTTAAAATACTGAACCTATTCTAAAAATGGTAATATAGGCTATATTTTATTTTGTTACATTCAAATAAAGTTATCATTTATTATCTCCTCTTTCAGTGGAACAATTTCTATGTTCGGTCATTCTAATGATAGTCAACTTCACTGGAAGACTGACCCTTAATCGAATTTGAGACCTCAAAACGAAAATCCAATACTGTTTACGGGTTAAACATTATTGTAGGCATTCCAATATAAGTATGCTTGGAGTCGATCCTTGGAACCAAATAGTTGTAATAAATAAACAATAGATCTCATTGCAAACTTTTCTAATTCGAATGTCCGCAAAACATTGCGTGAATCCCAAATATTTGATGGAAATCCTACGGGTTTGTTTCTAGTCGAGGCCAGGGAACCACAAAGAGATTTGGAGAGCTTAGCAACCGGTACGTTTCGGTTTAAATTGTTCAACGAAAATTCCAACCATGTTATTATCCAGGTACCCATCAGTAATGTCAACAAACACCGCTTTATAATATAAATCTTCCCTTTGTTTTAATTTAATCAACCGAACTGATATACATTTTGCGGCATAACTTCGTATGGAGATATTTCAAGGCCCGTTGTGTTTTTAAGTATGTCACATGCGCAGTGAAATTTGACTATAATCACTACATAATATTACACAAGGAAGTCCTATCATGTTTAGGAGCTGATAATTAACAGAATAAGTGAATCAAATCGGGAAAAAAGTTAGCCCCTGCGAATTTTCATGACATATAATGACTAATCCGTCACATATATAACAAAATGAATTAGGAACGAATTGTGTAGAATAAAATGATCCACAGAAAATTTCAGGGTAATGTATATATGTATATTTTTTCAAAGGTTGCCTTACAGCTCCCGAAACCGTGTTACGGTTCAAGGGTACCCAGCGGAAAACCAAGTCTCCCTCGTATAGGCGATGGTATTTGTGAGGCTATACCTAACGAGTGGCCAGTTCTGTTGAAGTATATTTAGATGGAAAAGCCTCTAATGGGCCGTCTCCACGAACGAGAGAATCGCGGCGATAGTCTCGTCCGTGCCACCAAATATGGGCCAATTTCCACAGGGCGATACTATCGCCTATACAATTTGTATGACACGGCGAGACTATCGCTGCGATTCTCACGCTCGTGGAGACGGCCCCTTAGTGTGGTTTGTCGGATTATGTAGGTACATAAGTTTTTAAATAAAAAACCCATTGGTACATGGCCGGGATCCAGGATCGAACATCTATCTCTGATAGATAAGCAGTTATAAGCGTACCTGTGCGAAGCCGGGAGTGGGGTCGCCAGTTTTTCATAAATGACGTCTCGGGTTTAAAGTTAGAAGCACTATAATTGACTCTTTAAGCACCACAAGGTTTGAAGACTTATGAATTTTGGTTGCGATACCCTGAAAATGAAGTTAAATTGTGAGTGATTTTAACGAATTCAATTTAATTCAAACTTAAACTTTTTTGTTGTACGTCCAGACAATCACAAATTTAGGATCTGCAGCCAAACTTTGACATCGGAACATTTTAAGTCGCAAGCACTTCATAGATAAGCGTAATAAATTACATGAAAGATAATATTAGGCAAATTTCACTTTCTGTCCGGAATGGTTCGTTAGACGACTTCAGGAGATAAGGCACGGTCGCGTTTACATCCACCCTCGATTCTCTCTGCTAGCGTCTGTTGAAGTGACCTTCTAATGATAAATTAATTTCTCAGGTTAAAAATAATACCAATTTTATGAATCCGGCCAAGTGGATGTCGTACATATGCATCAATGCATTGCATTATCATGTGCTAAGAAGTAATGTTTTCTTTCGTGATTTAATTATCAAAACAAATTGAAAGTGTTTATGTATTGATATGTTATTCAGATTTTTAAATAACATGGTTGGAAAGTTAAGAAGAGGAAATACAATAAAATATCGAGCAACGAGTAAAAATATCACGTTTGTTGTATGGAGCCCTTTTAAATTTTTATTTTATTCTGTTTTTTTTTAGTATTTGTTGTTATAGCGGCATCATAAATACATCATTTGTGAAAATTTCAACTGTCTAACTATTACGGTTCATGAGATACAGCCTGGTGACAGACGGACAGACAGACGGACGGACAGCGGAGCCTTACTAATAGGGTTTCCGTTTTTACCTTTTGGGTACGGAACCCTAAAAGTATTGAATTTTACAGTAAATAAAAATGATGCATCCGTTGCCGAGTGGTTAAGGCGTTAGAAGGCTTTACCATCTAAATATACCTCAACAGAACTGGCCGAGTGGCTTGTGGCTAAAGAGGGAGACTTGGTCTTCCGCTGGGTACATTGGGACCGTATTCACGGTTTCGGCAGCTGTAAGACAACCCGTAAAAAACAAAAAACTTATGGAGTTACATAATCCGACAAACCACACTTAAGTAGGCCACACATTGATCCGGCATCGCACCGAACATTTCCCATTCCGGCCGCCGGATGATCTAGGCGGACCGTTCGTTACAAGAATTGGACGAGTATGTGGTTGGTTTCGGTGGACCGCATGGCGACGCGCTGGGTATTGGACGATTTTGAGGCAGAATACCATCGGCTAAAAGAGGAAGACTTGGTTTTCCTCTGGGCACCCTGGTACTGATATTAAATATTAAATCGCTATGAAAGTTTGAAGTTACAAGCTTTTACAATAGCAAATTCAAGCTTAATCATTCATAACATTAAAAAACAATTCCGAACAAGTCCCAGATAATCGGGGATCTAATCGTCCCAGCCACGCTGATGTCTACACATTTCCTAATATTCCCAGTGAGACACTAAAGTCACAGACGGGGTTGAAAAATGGGTTTTCCTGCGCATGTGTCATGGCCAGTGATTTTTCTCTCCTGATAGGCCGGTACAGCTCCCTTGGAGATAAGGTCTCTTGGGATGCTGAGGTAGCTGTCCCTGATACTAGAGATAGTTCAAAGCACTTGCTAGGGAAGGTTTAATTATTTAGTAATCTGATCGCTTAAGCGCGATTTATGGAGTGAAAGAAAGTTGATACTTATAAGGAAATGTCCATTTGGAAAGTTATTTGATCCTAATACCTCAAGAACTGTTAATTCTTAGGTAACCATGTAAAAAAAATGAATCTTGGGTATGGAAGATGAAGCATGTCAGTAAGAATATACCTAGATAATGATATAGATGTGAAAAATGATTAAAAAAAGAGATATTTCTATGAGATATTTCGATTGAGATACTTCGCAACATAAATAAATAAATAAGTCTAATTTTAAAAGAAACATTTAATTTTGATTTGTTTGTTTATTTTTCGACATTAGAGGAAAAAATAATCTTTAAAATGGCGTATCAAATAACGGGAGGTATTTGATACCGACAAAAAATAACTACGACTTTCATGACGATATTTATTGTAGTTACTGAGGAAAACGTACAATCATACAGTAAAACCCGAAAATAGAATGTAAGAAGATTTACGCGTCAATAGGTTCTTCTCAGCATTTATTTTGATAAAATACCGCGGGCGGGACAATCAACCAAATAAATTATACTGTTAGTTTTGTTTGTCCCGCTTAGTTATATTTATTCTAGAGCATATTTTAGGGTTCCGTACCCAAAAGGTAAAAACGGAAACCCTATTACTAAGGCTCTGCTGTCCGTCCGTCCGTCCGTCCGTCACCAGGCTGTATCTCATGAACCGTAATAGTTAGACAGTTGAAATTTTCACAAATGATGTATTTATGATGCCGCTATAACAACAAATACTAAAAAAAAACAGAATAAAAAAAAAATTTAAAAGGGCTCCATACAACAAACGTGATATTTTTGCTCGTTGTTGCTCGATATTTTATTGTATTTCCCCTTCTTAACTTTCCAACCATGTTATTTAAAAATCTGAATAACACGTCAATACATAAACACTTTCAATTTGTTTTGATAATTAAATCACGAAAGAAAACAATACTTCTTGCTTCTTAGCACATGATAATGCATTGGTATTATTTTCAACCTGAGAAATTAATTTATCATTAGAAGGTCACTTCAACAGACACTTTTGAACCGAAATAGGTTGACACTTGAATTTAAAAAAGAGTGTGTGTGTATTACTATAGCCGCTATAACATAAAATAATAAAAATGAAATTAAGTTAGAAATTAAAGGGAGTCCCAATACAAGAAACTTGTTTTTTTCGGCATGGCAATACATACAAACGTCTAACTAGTATAACTATAATGCATAGTCTTAAATAAAACAACAAATAATAAAAACTCTCAAAGTGTGAGTCGGACTTGAGCTAATTTGTCCTTCGCCATACGGGTCAAATTTGGTTTGACCTTAGTACAGAGAGTACGGAACCATTCGTGTGCGATTCCGACTCGCACTTGGCCGATTTTTTAATACACATAAACTCCCTCGTGAATCGAAATAGGTATTTGTTTTATAATAATTATATATACCTATAGTTAATAATCAAATTATAAGGCCTTCTTTTATAAGAGTTTCGAGAGTTATAAAATTTTCTTTGTCAGTCACTCGAACTCAGTATAGTGGAAGAACTTCTCGCTCCGTTCGTTTGTTGAGGGCCAGATGTGGCAGTGATACGGCACGCTACCATGTTAGAAAGACTTTTCAGAATTAGCTAAGTAATGTAATTATGATTTAGGTTTTCTAAGCGTTTTCTAACGACTGGAGAACCCTGTCGTTTCTGTCTGTCTGTTTAGGCTAGAACTGTACAGATTTTGTTCATAAGCTAAAAATGTGATGTGATATTTCCAAAGACTCGTTCAAAAATTGTATATTAAAATTAATTACAAATATAAAATAATATTTCAAATAAAAAAAATCATGTCTATAAATTATGGATAACATTAGGAACGGGAATAAAAAATATCCTGAATACTATAGCGACCCGCCCTGGCTAAGTTTCCCGGGATAAAAAAGCCTATGTCATTCTCCGGTCTCCAGATATCTCTGTGCAAAAAATCACGTCAATCTGTTGCTCCGTTTTGGCATGAATGATGAAAGTAAGAATTTCCTGCCCCGCCTTCGCACGGGTACAATATGGGTTTATAATAATTTGAATAGGTACCTACACAAATATGCTTATAACTACTTATCTATTAGAGATAGATATGTGATACCGCGGACTTTTTTGTAGATAATTTTAATCTACACAATTTTTCCTATATCATTTTGTTATATTTTTGACAGATTAGACAGCATATGCAATGAAAACGTGCCTGAGCTAACTTATTCCCCGACTTGATTCACTAATACTGTTAATGCTCAGCTCCTAAACATGAATGTCCATGTTAATCTAGCTATCTAATCGTGAAAACGCCAACAGAATCCGTTCAGAGAAATGGGTATGCATTTTCAGACGCGGCGAGGGACTTAGTTATAGCGATGATGAGGAGATGATATGTATTTTTTATTTTATTTTTATTTTTCTATATTTAGGAAATTAACAGCACATTTTATAAATTGAATTTTGTTACAATATTATCCAGAGAAAGCCAATTATAAATTTCCTATTTAGACCACAGAACATACACACAATAAACAGACATAAACAAAAAAAAAAGAAGGTAAGTACCCACTTTAATTAAAAAATAAATAAGTACTGAAAATTATGCTGGGATGGTTGTTACTGTTAGGTCGTTAGGCATGTTGCGTGTTTATTTGTGTGTGTGTGTGTGTGTGTGTGTGTGTGTGTGTGTGTGTGTGTGTGTGTGTGTGTGTGTGTGTGTGTGTGTGTGTGTGTGTGTGTGTGTTTGTGTTTATTGTGGTGCGTGAGTGTGTGTCTGTGAGAAATAATGAATGATTAATTGTTTTACAACTTGTCTGGAATTATTATAAAAGTCCAGCTCGCCGAAGTATTTGTTGTAGGTTCTAACGCAGCGAGTCAATAGCGTGTTTTGGGTGTATCTAGATCGATGCTGTAATGATTAATTTTAGTACGTGTGTCAGAAATTATAATAAAAGTTGATACATTATTAACCACATCTACTTTACAATTAGGTTCAATTAAAACGAATCCCTTTCGTTAATATCAATAAAGATTAAATTTGCTTCACACAAACATTTCTATTCATATGAAGTGGGGAAATAAAAAGAGAGGTAAAGAATGCAGGTCATTAGGGAGCAGCTGCGAGGAGCTCGGTTCAGACATACATTTATTATATATTATGTCCTTATCTTTCAGCGACACCTAACGACCCGGCCATGCTACATATCTCTACATATAGCTTTTGCCCACGGCTTCCCCCGCATTTCGAGACGATATAAATATTTAGGATTCCTTTAAAAATGTTAAAAAGCTACTGTTTTTAGGGTTCCGTACCCAAAGGGTAAAAACGGAAACCCTATTACTAAGACTCCGCTGTCCGTCTGTCTGTCTGTCTGTCTGTCACCAGGCAGTATCTCATGAACCGTGTTAGTTAGGCAGTTGAAATTTTCACTGATGATGTATTTCTGTTGTCGCTATAATAACAAATACTAAAAAACAGAATAAAATAAATATTTAAGAGGGCTCCCATACAACAAACGTGATTTTTTTCACTCGTTTTTGCTCGATATTGATAACGGCAACAGGTAGAAGCTTGAAATATTCACAGAATATATAAATTTCGTTTCGGGAGCTGAACCCGTGAAGAAAGAAAGAAAAAAAGTTTTGCGCCGTTTTTATAGATAACCCTTCGTGCGCGAGTCCGACTCTCACTTGGCCGGTTTTTTACTACTCGACGTCTAACTAGCACTGGAATGAAGTAGTTACAAAATCACGCCTAAAAGATGGCTCCCGTAACGGTTGGTTTATCTATGGTGGCTAGACCCCATCCTTTTTGAATCCAAAATGGAACCTTATTAGGGTGGCCATAGACGGACCGCTAAGAGCAGTCGACAGCAACGGCACGAGAGCAGTCGTGTTGCGGTTGGAGTCGACTTCAACCAAGAATGCTCCAAGCAGTCCTTGTGCGGTTGTTGTGAAGTTGTGTGCGACCGCAATACGACTGCTCCCATTCAATCAGTTGCAACATGGATTCAGACGAAGAAACACTACTTCTTGTGCTATTATTACGCAAGCGAAGGCGTAGAAAACGTCGTAGAACGTGGGTGCACGCCATATTACAATCTAAAGAGCAGATTGGAATATTTCATAATTTACATCCTCAACTCAGAGAAGATGATAAAAAGAATGATAAGAAGACGATGCAAGAATGACGGAACGCAGAGTGGGGAGCGGTGGGTGGCAAGGCGTGGAGAGAGGAAGCGGCGAGGCTGCATTTTTTGCGGCGACTGCAAACGAACAGCTTGAGCGGTCCGTGTATTGAGAATCACAATTTTGTATTGAAACTGCAGATCATCCAACAGCAACCGCTTGAAGCTGATGCCACTGACTGCTCTAAGCAGTCAGTCTATGACCGGCCTTACTGACCCTATAGCGGAAATTTATCTATCTATCTATCATCACGCCTTTTATCTCAAGAGGGGTAGGCAGAGACTTTCGCTTCTTTTATATTCATCATACCTTTCGTACATGCTCGGCGATTGTGTGCACTTTTAATATTGCCTTCGATCAATATTTTTTTTATATGTTCAATACACACTACACACATACACCTAGGTCGTCATCTGCCAGCATTTTCTTTCACTTAAGCTATATATTTTTTAGTCAATCTTTCATCCTTCATTCTTTCAACGTATCCAAAGCAGCGTAAACTATTTTTCTTCATTTTTCTCTAATGACATTGTTCGGGATGCGGTCAATACGTTATATATAACGGAAATTTAATTTATTTTAATTAATTAATTAATTATTTTAACATAATGTATTTTGATGCAACTTTTTTGAACATATGCTTAACCCATTTTAACTATAATTTTACAACCATTGAGCCACTATTCAAATAATTATCAATGTAATTATTCTATTAATTGAAGGATTAATGCTCGGAAATTCATAACTTCAATATGATTTCCTGAATATACAGTTGAGTTACATATATACATATATATAGAGAATATACAGTGGGGTCCCGAAGCACACAAGCTTTATAAACATCTTGCTTCTAAAATAATAAAAGTATCAGGAGACCGAAGAGCTGGTACGTACCTTGGACAACGTATCAGCTTGGCGATACAGAGAGGAAATGCAGCTAGTGTTTTGGGGACCCTGCCGCAGGACAGCGATCTCGAGAGGGTGTTTTATTTATAAGTAGTTTTAGATGTATATTTATATTTTAATTGTTATACTGTTTGTTCCTTAAATAAAAACCAAAAACTATATTATAATTAATGATTGTATATACACATCTTATTAATTAAAAAAAAAAAAAGTTAAGTTATAATTACTATACGCTTATGAATGAAAATTCAAAGTTTAATTGAATCTCGAAATTCTAACAACACCTGGAACGGTTTCTTCTAAAGTTAACAAATAGTCAGCAACACGTTTAAAGTTTTCGATTATTTAGTAAAACAATGGCCACTGAACATTCTTGGAATATACGAGTATCAAACTGTTACAATCGTAACGCTATGCTCAACCGTACATTAATATACAGGCTGATTCATATTTACAACAACAACACACCTTCACGGCCTCTTTAACTTGCAGTGTGTTTTGCCAGGTATCCATGTTGAACAGAACAGGTGGCTATTCATATTTACTACTTTGTAATGTCGTTATTGCAATTGCAAAGGGTTTAGATGACATTTTGATTGGATGAGTTTTTAAAAAATTCAAGACAGAGACATTTTTACTTTATATGTTCAAGTTCATCTTCTTCTTCGGCATCTTCATAGCTGACGTTCGTCGGTCCGTCACACTCGTAATCGGTCAGTAATAGGTAGATACTCTAAATTTTCACAGAGTAGGTATGTATTACTATGGCCGCTATAACAATAAAAATAAAATAAAGTAAAAATTTAAAAGGGGTCCCCATACACGAAACGTTTTTTCGGCGTTTTTTGGCCGATCTTAATTATGGCAATAATGGCAATACAAACAAAATTCTAATATAACTATAATGCATATACTCTTAAGTAAAACAACAAATAATTAAAACCGGTCCGTTTCAAACTTGGCCGGTTTTTTGTGAAATCATTTAGTTACTATCCATACTAATATTATAAATACGATAGTAACTCTATCTGTCTGTCTGTTACGCTTTCACGGCTACACCAGTGAACCGATTTATTTTGATGAAATTTGATACGAATAAAGCTTGAACTCCAGGGAAGGACATGTTTGTAACTTAGTAGATGCAGTGTCAATTATAATTAACATTCTTAAAATGACAACATAATTAATAAAAATAAAATTAAAAAATAATAACAATAATAATACCAATAGGTAAAACAATAATAATAATGTATACAAGAACCAATTTCTAAACTAATTAGGTACCTACTAAGAACAATAATTTTTTTTTATGCAAAGTGGCCTGAGAACCAAACACATCCAAGTCATATCGTTTATGCATTTTGTTATACTATCCGACCATACGGTTAAGAGGAGAGACCAGACCGATGACCGTTCTATTATAGATCTAGCAAACAAGAATGGATCAAATGTGCTAGCTCTGGGATTTCGTACAGGAACACAAAGATTCAGCTGTCCCAACAAATTTGGACAGTCGACCTTGGAATTAACAAGCTTGTGGAATAATTCGGCATCCAGTCTCATCTACGATTTTGTAGCGAACTCATGCCGAAGTGCCGTAGACGATCTTGGTATCAGGGAAGCCTCTTTGCAAGATTGCAGCTGTATGCCAAGTGCCAACTAAACCTTTTTTTAACGCTCTCGAATTTTTTTATGGAGGATGAAAGTTAGTTTGCGCCCCACGGGCGAACAACTAGTATTTCATGAATTTTTTCAATGTAATATTCTTAAAACATGCTGTTTGGTAGTGAAATTTCTCCGAAATTCGAGGCATGTCCCAACATTAATACAATTCGCTTGACTTTCCGACAAATACTTCAGATTTGTCGAAATAACTCTCGAACAATTGAATCTGGAAACTTTAGATAAAGGGGCCGCGGTAGTTAACTGTATCATGACCGTAAGCTCGTAATTTAATTAGAATTTCTGAACCGGAATTTCGCGAATGACTCCCGTTCGGTTGGAAAAATAATTTAGTAATGCTTTTCGAAAATTAGAATGTAATTGAAATGTGTTATAATAAAGGTAGCTGTTTGGAAACATACAGTACCGACAAGGAAACATTAAAATTTTAGACCCAAATAAAGTCCAAAGTCAGACTGAATTTCAAACAAAAAATTGACTTTAAAATTATTCTAATATTTCCCCAAGGACTTTTCCTTGTGTTTAAAGTATTTAACTGTAATGATTGCTTAGTCAATATGCAATAGAAATTATATGTAATTTCTGAAAGTAATGAAGTAAATTGCGATTCTGAAATATCGTGGGCGAACTTGTTGGCAACACAACAACTAAAATATAGTTTAAAAAGTAAAATATTAAAAAATAAATACATTAATGGTTTTATTTTGTAGAGGATAGTTTCTTTTAAAACACATTTACTTAATTTATATATTTCAATTTAAAATTATATTTATTGTGTCATAATCTAATGGTGTAATAGCTTAGGTACAATAATTTTGTCCTCTATTAAAAGTTGTACAACACATTTCTAAAGCATAAACATACCTAAACCAAAAGCAAGCATAGGTAAATATGAATAATTTCAACTTGCAAATGAAATAAAATGACTAGATGACGCGGAAACTTCAGTATTATGGTCAATTTTCAACTGAGGAACACATTTATCTCATATAGCCATTCCATATTTTAGAGGTAACACGTTCTAGGAATAAACCGGAGTCGTAAAGTGGAAGAATAGTTTCAGGGAGTCTGTGCATTGCTCAAAGATCTCATACTTTACGTGCCTTAAGATGCAGGAAAAGTTTTATAGTTTTCAACCGCTGAAAATGAGGACATACGAGTTCGTGCTTAGTTGGAGATTATTGAACATTTAAACCGAAATGTGTTTTATTGCGAGAAATTGAATTTTTTTATTAAATTGACAAATATTTTATTTTTACCTAGACCAACACCTGACAAGCAAATCACATAATATGCTGATATTGTTGGTGTTGTTCTTGGTAAAAATAAAATATTTGTCAATTCAATAAAAAAATTCAATTTCTCGCTATAGCTTTCTATAAAATACATACCTACATTAATGCTCGCGTAACTTAATAATTATTTATACCTACTTCATCATTACATATGAAAGAAAGTCCACGCGTCTGTGACCTTTCCCGCAAAAACTACTAATCCGATTTAGTTGCAGTTTTTACTATTAAACAGATTGATTCATCGGGAAAGTTTACGAGTGTTAAACATGGACGTAGCGTGTTTAGGAGCTGAGCATTAACAGTATAAGTGAATCAAGTCGGGGAAAAGTTAGCCCAGCGAGTTTTCATGGCGTATGCTGTCTAATCTGTCAGAGATATGACGAAATAATGTAGGAACGAATTGTGTGGAATAAAATGATGTACAAAAAAGTCCTCAGTAATATGTATCTATCTCTAATAAATAAGTAGTTATAATCGTATTTATATTATGTATTCAACATGTTGTAAACCCATTCGCTAGTTAACTAATAATATAGCATTGTTTGCGGTATCATTTAAATTACCAATTAATCGGCAACATTAGGTACTTCTGACTTATCATTGGCAAAACTAACACATTTATTTCGGAACCTATTCTAGATAAACATCCAAACTTTATGTCATCCATGAAATGCTGAAGGGACTTAAAAATATTAAGCGTAATTCTTCCTTTCATTTCCACGTATAAACTAAGTATAATCAAAAGCTAGTTTTTGTTAAACACGCGAAGACGAGTATGCTTCTAAGTTATTAATTAATTCTTCGTTAATATTATTGCACTTGTCATAATATTTATGATACCAAATTCTACACCAACGTTGGCAGTTTACAGCGCATTAAACCGTCAAGTTTGCCTTTGCATTAACTAACTCTCCAAGTACTCAGCGGGTAAAGTTTTAAGGCTATTCTATCTCATACAATAATTTATTGATTAATATTGTCAATTTTAGTTTTCATGTACCTAGTGTAGAATATGTTATTTCTACTATATTGGTTGCCTGTTCAGAAAGTAAAGAAGGTTTATACTGTTTAAGAGCCAAAATATTCCCAATTTCTCTGTAAATAATCCACCTGTAAATCCTGTGTCACTGTAATTTAACATATTCTTACTTATTCAATATATCCAAGTGAAATAGCCGTTATTTTTTCAATTGGTTTTATTGAATAGGAAATATGGGTGGTAAAATAAAGGATTGTTTTCCCCTGTTTTCTCTTTCATAATCTATCACAAAGCTCTTAAAAATTTTTAAGCGCTGTTATACCATTACCCTTTAATTATATATACATCGCGTTTCTTTTGTAGCTTATTGAAAATTCAAAATAATATTTATTTTATTAGTTCTATTTAGTTATATTACATATTAGTCTAAATAAAGGAACTAATTAAGGCAAACCGAAATGAACGACTGAAGAGCGTGGGGCGGACACCTAGGATATGACGTGCGCCCGCGCTACACATGAGTGTGTGGTCATGCAAGTGTCAGTAGATCCCCTACACTAGTAATTCTCAAATACTCGATGTATTATAAAAAAATACATGCATTATTTAGTAAGTAAGTATTTGTTTTGTGAAAAGGTATACTAATATTGCGTATTTCATATATATTTATATTTAGGGTTTCATACCCAAAGGGTAAAAAAACGGAAACCCTATTACTAAGGCTTCTCTGTCCGTTCGTCTGTCTGTCTGTTTGTCTGTCACCAGGCTGTATCTCATGAACCGTGATAGTTAGACAGTTCAAATTTTCACAGATGATGTATTTCTGTTGCCGTTATAAAAACAAATACTAAAATAAATATATAAGGGGGTCCAATACAACAAACGTAATTTTTTGCTCGTTTTTGCTCCATATAGATAACGGCAACAGATAAGTCGCTTGAAATATTTAGTTATATATATTCACTTTAAAAAAAAAATTAAAGTAAAATTAATATTTAAGGGGGGCTCTCATACAACAAACGTTTTTGCCGTTTTGTATGGTACGGAACGTCGGAACCCTTCGTGCGCGAATCCGACTCGCTCTTGGCCGGTTTTTTTGTTATGACATTATATATATATATAGCTTTGACCACTGTGAATAAGCCGGCAATAGTGGAGGTGATAAACATAGTCACTTTCCACCAAGTGGATGGAGATTTGTTAAAACAATGAATATAATCTTAGATGTCGTAAAATAATACACAAAATAAAACATTTTTGAAACATAGAAGCGGTCAACGGGAGAAAATATTTCACAGTAAATAATAAACTAGAAAAATGTTACCGGTCCGCGATAGTGAAGTATATAAAAACAACTTACGAGGAATAAAGCCAAACCGCACCTTCCACTTTCTCAACGAAGACACTTCCGCCATAAGAAATCCAATTTAACTTTGTCGCCGAACAAAATGCTCCAATAGAAATAATTTCGTCAAGGACGCCAACAGCTGTACAATTCAATCAGAGAGAAATCTGTTTTTTCTTTATTTTTCCCCTCAATTTTACTCGGCATTCCAAGTGGAAGTTGTTTAATGCGGCTATTACGTACGTGTCGTAGCATTTCGCGTAAAAATTCGACAGGTGCGTGAAATACTTTGAGTAACTTTACTAAAGTCACGACTGACGTGTATGGTCCAGAGCTAGACCCCAAGAAAACTGTCGCGGGTGAATAATACCATGTAATCAAAATACAGCTACGGACAAAGTGTTTCATACAATCTGTATGGAGCCGCCACACATTCGGCGTTCTAGTCGCGGCGTCCGAGCCATTCGCTACTTGTGGCTGCGTCTAGTCGCTATCATAGTACACTCAACCGTCGCCGGCCACTTTTTTCAGTCTTGATTCAAATAGCTACAGTTTTCTTTGAAGTACGTTTCTTCTCTAACTGACTGAGTCGCGACTGTGGCATAGATCGAATAATAATTACTACGTGTGGTCAAATGTGCGGCGGCACTTAAGATTTTTGAAGTGACACTTTTTAGGCGGCGATTCGATAATTTATCGGACCAAAATTGAGTGAAATTTCAAGTTTAGGCACATTTCGTTACATAAGAGAGAAGAAAGATATAAGGTAAAGAGAGAGATATACATTGTATATGTAAAAAATCTTGTACACAGTGGACCAATGGCTCAGACTGGTGGCGGAGCCTGGCCTTTGCGAGGCCATTGTGTACATGGGGCTTAATACACAGTTTAGGCTATCCGCGGCCGCGTCTCCTTATTTAAGAAGTTTCACTTCTATCATGTGTACGGTGCTGCATGCGCATTTTTTATTAATATAGTATATTTTAAACAAATCGAATCCCACAATAATTTCAAAAAACTTCTACAGAGCTTGACCACTCTACTTATATCCTCACAAATACCATCTGCTAAAGGAGGAACACTTGGCTTAGGGGCGGTAACACGGTTCCGGAAGCCGTGAAATTATAAACAAATTAATCTAATATTGTATTTAAACAATTCTACGCGTATTTAAAATCTCTACAATGAAAAAGAAATCAAATCGATTTAACATTCCGACATCAACATATTAGTTTTGTTGTAACTTGGAGCTGGGGCACCTAACAAAACTTTTATAACCACTCTACGTGACTCAGGTAACGTTTCACTTGCAGCTCGCAGCTTTAGTACGACCGCACACGATACATTTCGCAAAATGTATTTTATATTAAAATTTTTAATATAAAAAAAAATCAGGTTCGTTGTGGACATTATTTCAGATACTAATTATCTTGATCCCATTAAGTTCAGACAGGCTTGCCACCAGTAGACTTGGTATACTTAATAAAACCTAGGAAAAACTATATAGTTTGACGTCTTTTTAAACGTTTTGTTAAAAGGCTAGTATATCCATTTTTTTGGGATAAACTTCCACTGTAAATAATCCACCTGTGTTACTGTAATTTAGCATAAAGTTACTTATTCAATATATCTTAGTGAAATAGCTGTTATTTTTTTCAATGGCTTTTATTGAATAGGAAATATTGATGGTTAAACTTTGCCCCCGTTTTCTCTTTCACAAAGCTCTTATTTTTTTTAAAGCGCTATTATACCATTACCCTTCAATTATATACATCGCGTTTTTTGTAGCTTATTGAAAATTAAAAATTATTATTATTTTATAATTTTTTAATATATTTACAGAGAAATTGGGAATAGTTTATTCCAATACAAATTATGAATATAGGGCTCTTAGAATGGGCAACTCAAAATTAAGAAACCGTAAAATTTTGGAGCCATGTGGGCCTCGCCTTTATCATTGAGCTTGCATTCCTACAAAATATTTCGCCTCACGACAAGCACTACGAAACACGTTCGACAAAATAATATTTTACGTGATTCTATTATATGTAGACGATGCGGTTGACTATTAAATGTGATTTCACAGGTAGTTGGTATCTGCTATGCTAAATGCTTCTGAAATTTGAAGGCATGGTCTCAAATAAAAAACAGGTATTTTCATAAAGTTTTGGTTTACTGGCTATATACCATGGCGCCGAAAATATGGAATTTAATTATATCTTTGGTTGAATACGTGAGGAATATAAGGACCTTGTGCATCATGTTCTGTAAGTCCGTTTTCAGGGTTCCGCACCCAAAGGGTGCCAAACGGATACCCTATTATTACTAAGGATCCGCTCTCATCTTTTGAACCGTAATAGGTAGACACTTGAAATATTTACAAAGTTTACAATATTATGGCCGCTATAACAACAAATAATAAATATAAAATAAAGTTAAAAATTAAAGGGACCTCATACAAGACACGTGTTTTATTTGGCGTTTTTTGCTTCAAAATGTATAACTAGTATAACTATAATGCATACTCTTGTGTGATACGCCATACAAGGGTGTCAAGTCAAACTTGGTCTGACCTTAGTGCGTAGGCGTTTTTCTGTAGGTACTTGTCTTATTTGGCAAACAATATTTACATGTCTTTTATAAAACATGTGAAACAATATTTTTTATAAATAACCGTTTATAACATGATTATAGTTCTGCACATGTAAAATAAGTTAACAATGCTATAAATTTTTTTTCTTTTGATTTCTATATTCTATAAACCAAAATTTTATTAAATTCAGTTACACACAGACACTAGAATTTATTAAAAGACTGTGGTGGGCGGAAGGATGGACTGACTTGTTTTACTTCGGAACCCTAAAAAGTGTTTTAATCTACATTCCTTTTTTGAACAAATAATATACCTATGTTAATAACCAAACAAATACCCTAAACTTCCAAGTAAATTTTACGCCATTTGATTACATAGGTCATGTGAAGGAAAGGCAAACGTTATCGGTAACAACTTGTCTCTTCGACTTGATGCCCAATAGGTCCCACTTGATGAGATTTAACGGAAACTTCCTGAACTGTTCCAGTCCGTTGACTTTTCACTGATCTTGTTAGGGATGGATAATGTTTAATATGTATTTTCAAAAATTACTTAGTTAAAATTCGTAAATTTAATATCAATTTAAAATGATATAATATATGGTATTAACTATGTAGACCACGGGTTCGATCCTGGATCTCGGATATGTAGGTACAATGGGTTTTTTTAATAAAAACGTACGAGGCTTTTCCATCTAAATACACCTCAACAGAAATGGCCACTCGTTAGCTCAAATCACGTTAGGTATTGCCTCACAAATACCATTGGCTAAACGAGGGAGATTTGGTCTTGAGCTGGGTACCCTGGAACCGTGACATGGTAAATAAAGAAAAAATAATTATAATATTATATTCAAAATTTCATACGAATCCATTCAACCGTGTTTCATTTCAACAAAAGCTATTTTAATTCACTCCATCACTTTGTCACTATCATTACATATTATAAAATAAAGTCTGTCTGTCTGTCTGTTTGTCTGTGACCTTTTCACGAAAAAACTAATGAACTGCTTTTATTGCAGTTTTTGCTATTCATTGATTGATTATTCAACATGAACCTATCATATTTAGGAGCTGAGCATTAACAATATTAGTGAATGAATCTATCTATATATCTATCATCACGCCTTTCATCCCAAGAGGGGTAGGCAGAGACAATCGAATGCCATTTGTTACGATCCTGACATATCTCTTTTGCTTCTTTTATATTCATCTTACCTTATTAAGTAGTTTACGCTGGTTTGGACACGTTGAAAGAATGAAGGATGAAAGGTTGACTAAAAAGGTTTATATGGCTGAAGTGAAAGGAAATGCTAGCAGAGGACGACCTAGATGTACTTTTATTGAACATGTCGGAAGAAAACTTAGCTCCAGCGCATTTTCATGGCGTATGCTGTCTAATCCGTCAGATATATAACAAAATGATGAAAGAAAGAATTGTGTAGAATAAAATTATATCTATCTATCATCACGCATTTTATGCCAAGAGGGATAGGCAGAGACAATCGAATACCATTTGCTACAATCCTGACATACCTCTTTCGCTTCTTTTATATTCATCATACCTTAATTTAGAATTAATATAAAACTGCACCTATAAGCTATATGCTAATCATTTTAAACAGTTGACAGATAGACAATAGACATAAAATTGTTTTACGTGTATTTTGGTTATATCGAAAATTCTTCACGGCCTTTGTACCTTGCCAGCCATAGACCTCAGTAACAGTGTCCACTTTTTGCTTATATATAATATTAAGGAACAATAAAACTAGTAATGATCCACATTAGAATGCAATAGGAAACCAATTTCTGAATATAGCTTTAAGTTTAATGTGAGATAGTGGAAGCGATTTCCTCAGTCGTTACTGAAGCTAACGTTTAATTATTGCGGGCGGTCTCGAACATTTGATAGGAAGACGTTGATATTCGCGGTAACATTTACTGAGCTGTAAACTTTAATTTAATTGTGCATTAAACCTTGTTTAATCAACGCTTTACTGACTTTCAATGAAATTTCGGTTTTGGCAATAATGTTGCTAACTGTTAGTAAATTAAAAATACCTGTTTACTTATGTCTGTTTATCGATATAATCGATTAATAATAGTAGTTTATGATATGGGATCATAATAGGGGTGAGGTTAGCATCCACGAGTGTTTTAATTCCAAGTTATGTGCCCGTTCATACACTTTATCTAATCCCATGCAATAGTACAAAATAAATTGAACCAAGATATTTTCCTTAATCGACAAATTGGCGGCAAATCGCGGTTACCTACTTTCTTACTTTCTGCGCATGCGCGTTAACTGTCAAGTGACTCCCACATGGGAGTGTCGATATTTTCATAGAGTTTAATTTGGCTGCATAACACATATCCTTTGCCCTTTCTGCATTTAAAAAAAAAACATTACGATATCGTTTTTGTATGAAAGTTTTCATACAGTTACAGTATCGAAGTTTGGCATATTAGAGACGCGTGTATGTAAAACATTATCATTATGAAGTATAATTCGATTTTGTAATAGAGATTTTACGTTATAAGAGTAGATAAAAATATTTATACTTAACTAGCTTTAGCACACCTTAGCATTTACATTATATGCAGATTTCAAACCCTTCCCCAATCCTATTAATAGGATCAACTTACATTACATTATTCGTTTATTCAATTCTTATTTCATACCGTTCATCGTTCATTGTTTACAAAAAAACCATTCATTTATTATAATAATATTAATGTATCCTAATATTAATCTATACTAATACACTGACGAGCAATATAAAAAAGCCACTTGCAAAGTGCCTCAAACAATTTAAATATTTTCTAAATCATACACTACCGGTTAGCTTCATGAAGTAAAAAGAATCCTGAAAACAGTTTCAAATTGTACAATAAAACCTATTTACATCATGCCTCTCACCTACCAGAATCATTTCGGAAATATTTCATGATATATTAGTGGCTCTTTTATATTGCTCGTCAGTGTATTATGAAGAGGTAAAGTTTGTAAGTTTGGATGTAGGCGGTAATCTCAGAAACTATTGATCCGATTCTGAAAATTATTTCACTAATAGAAAGCTACATTATCCATGAGTGCTATATGCTATATTTTATGTTGTTCCAAAATATCCACGGGCGAAGCCGGGGCGGAAACCTAGCAAGTATATAAATACCTAGGATCAATGACGTACTATAAGTAGACACGTTATACCCATACTAAATGCAGATAATAAACAGCTTGAACAATACTATAGCTACCTATTAATTACTTACGTTTATATATGAATGGGATAGATAGATCAATACCGAAATCCATTTGTTAAAAAGAGATAAATATATGTTTTAAGTTGCGACACGTCATCGACGCGTGACCTCCGGAGGAACTAGGGGAAAATTGTCTAAATGGAACACTCTATATTTTACTTAGAAATATTTTTGGAATAATAAAATATACAATATGTAATTAAAAACTTTTATTTTACTAATAAATATAATGTAATAATCAATGACTTTACAACAAAAAGACCATTTGTCTTTCAATCACGCTGAAACGGCTGAACAGTTCTAAATGAAATTTAGCATAGAGGTAGATTATGGCTTGGTATAGGATATTAGTATACTACTTATGTATTATGTAGTATAATTTAAAATTAAGTCTTTAAATTTTTTTTTAATTTTTTTTTATTCTGGACAACAAACAACTATACAACAAGGATTACTACAACATAGATACATATTAAAAAAATAACTGTCATATAGTAAGTGACGTTTGTTTATACAAACGTATTGTTTATAATTAATAAATAATATTATTGTTCAAAACAGGATATTTTTATGCAAATTTCAAAAAATATAGAAATAACAAATAATACAAAAAAAGTTTACTACAATTAACTACTATTTAGAATGTTACAGATATTTTTCCTAAATATATACAAAGAGTGTGAAAATATGTCCACTTCGCAAAACTGCTGGTTGTATCGTTGCACCATACGTCTAAATCTTAGAGTAAAAACTTGGCAACCAATCATATTCTCGTCTTTGGGTTCTGATTATCTCTATCCATTTTTCTCTTATTAATCCGCTTCTATCGAGACTAAAAGATAAATAAATACAATAAGATCATAATACTATACATACAACAATAATATAATATATAAATTTATAATAATGTAATACATTTTCCGTACATTTAATAAAATATATAATTTTTTTAAATAGGTTCATGTAATTTATTGACAGGTCCGATATTGCCAACCATCCCCATAATCAGTCGCTGAGTCTGTCGCGGCCATTTCGTTTTGTCTTCTCTATCACTCTCATACAAAATGCATCGTTCGTCTCGCTCAGGCAAGCGGCGAACTGGCAACAGCGCATTATTATTAATAAAATATTGTTATGTTCATAATTATAAAATTTCTGTACTTACCAATGAAATGAGATATCATTTCTATCCTTTACAGTTGCAGTATAATTTCTGCAAAAGCGGAACACACAAGATGACATTTTTCTTGATGTTTTTGCGGATTATTCTACTCAAGAGAGACAAGTACACTAGTCGTAGGATTGTGCGTGACTGTGCGCGACCAAATTTATAGTGGGACACTTACCTCTCATTTGCCTTGCTATAGCTTGAGCGTCAATCACGCATCTACCTCAGTTTATATAGGGGATGTTTTAGTCTCTAACTGGAGGCTAGTTTTGAATCATGCTGTTTTGACTGTTGACAAGTGAATACTTAAATCTATGAGTAACATAATGCCATCAAGCGATCATTTCACATATAAATGTATCTTCTGTGACCGGAACGAATATTCATTTTATGAATTTGTTTTTGCTATTTATTTTATGTTTTTCTGATAGTAGACGTTATTATAAGAAACTAATTTCGCTATTTTTATCATTTTTTTAGTTTAGTTTATAGCTAACATTGGTGCGGCATTATGTTAAAAATACCATTGCCTATCAATAATAAAATTATATCGCGAACACAGGTCGCGAATCCATAAGATTTCTCCCTACCAAAAATCGCTCAATCAAAAATTCACAGGACAGAAAGTGTTTGCTTTCGTCTTATTAGGTTTTCGTTTCAGAATAAATTTGGCTAATATTATGGTTTAGATACACAGTAGGTGTTATTTTAAACAAGTCTAATCTTTCCCCAATTCGTGTTTAAGAAAGTGTGTAAGTAAACAATTTCCGCGATAAAAATCGACTTTGTGCTAACTTCACGCTCCAAGGAACGCCGTGCTTTGAAGAAAATATTCCATTTTTGTTCCATTACAACAGAGCACCTCCCGTTACGTCGTTAACTCATCACGCGAACGAGTTCTTCCTTATCTTTTAGAATGAAATATTTTTTGTTGCTGATGAAAATTGGTAGCAAATTGTTGTGAAATACCTGTAGGATGCCTGTAGGTATGTTTATTTAGACATAACTTCATATTCACATTCTTTACTATGATCTATCTATTATCACGCCTTGTATCCGCAGTTGGGATAGGCAGATACAATACATAACACCTCTTTCGCCTCCTTTAAGTGAAGATTACCCGGAGATCACTACTAGCGACAGCGCCAATACAATACGGGTTTACAACTATTTGAATACCTACGTAAATTTCGCTTACAACTACTTATCTATAAGAGATAGATAT
Source organism: Nemapogon koenigi (assembly GCA_963924495.1). Lineage (NCBI taxonomy): Eukaryota > Metazoa > Arthropoda > Insecta > Lepidoptera > Tineidae > Nemapogon > Nemapogon koenigi. The sequence continues at coordinate 6,426,891 of OZ004647.1, read as the reverse complement.
ATGCTACGGCAGACTTTTTTGTAGATCATTTTATTCTACACAATTCTTTCCTACATCATTTTGTTATATCTCTGACGAATTAGTAGTAGTATGGTACGCCTTGAAAACTCGATGAGGTAACTTTTTTTCGACTTGATCAACTTATACTATTAATGCTCAGCTAGTGAAAACCGCAATAAAATCCGTTCACGTGCTTGAAAAGGTCACAGACAGACGCGATGATGGTGGTGATGATGATGATTATGGTGATGATAGTGAAGTGAAGTGATCACTTGAAGCCTTGTCAGTTTGTATGTAAATAACAATACATTCTCGCTCATTTCATACTGTCAATGTGTCAAAGTTAGCCAAACAGGTTGTAGATTGATGCTAGATCCTATGACACCTGGAGTGATCGATGGGAGACATTTTATAATGTAAACTGAAGCTAAGCACTTTGGTTAGAAATATATATCGGTCAATCACGTATAAAAGGTAAGAACTAGTTGGGCAGTGATTTTCTATTTCATTATTTCCTATTTTTTTTTACATAGTTCAAATGAAAAAAATACATATAAAAAAGTAGGTACCTATACATTCTTTCTTTTCTCATGTATAATAACCACTTCCGAAAGCAAATGCACAAGTCACTATAAAAAAAACCCAAATCGCATCAAATGTGCCTATAAAATGTTAAGAGTTCTTGATTTCTCCAGAATCCCATCATCAGATCCTAACCTGATGACCATGGGACCACCTGAAAAGTATATCCTTTCAAACAAAAAAAAATCCAAATCGGTCCAGTCGTCTTCAAGTAGGTAATCGGGGAACATACATTAAAAAAAACATAAAAGATTCCGACGAATTGTAAACCTCCTCGTTTTTTTGAAGTTCGGTTAAAATAGAAAATATTTTGTTTCTTATTAAGCACCTCTCAACGAGTAAAAATCTCCTCCATTTTCCTCCAAATTTCCATATCTTTCACTATGGTCATCCAGGCTTTTGGTTATCTCGCCGTTCCATCGCTCTTTTGGTCTTCCTCTGTTTCTCCCTCCTGAAGGTCCTGTCCATTTTGTTACCTTCAATCCATTTGTCAGTTTGCGTACGTGTAAAATGGCCAACTTAGATGTAATTGCGTCAGACCAGCGGTCGCTATAGCCGGTATGGGCCGGAGGGTTCATTTTCTCCTTAGCTCTTGACACGGAACCTTAGTTGTGCGAACCCAACTCGCTCTTGGCTTATTTTAACACAAGTTTAATTTCTACCACCAAACTGATTATTTGTATTTTTTTCAATTGCAAATCAAGTATTGTACAAAAAATATGAGAAATAGCAAGTTATAGTTAATGGATCCTTTAAGTATGTTAAATTATCTTTACTCGTAATGTTAAAAAAATATACATTTGTGAATACATTAAGAGAACTCGAGTCGCAAATTCGGTTGGAAATATACGTGAAATTGATGACTTTCAGTGCTTCATAAAACTTAGCTGTAGTAGATATTGACATATTTTTTACATTTAGAGTATAGATTATTTCAAATACTTTAACGGTCCATTAAGTACAACTTGCAAAACGAAAAAGTTTTGAACAATACTTAATCGTCTCAATGGTTGGATTCGTATATTATACTGTAAGCGTAGGGATGGTCGAATTAACTCAGTATTAAATAACTCAATAAAATATCCTAGATATTAAATTTCGTTTAATAATATAAATATTATCGTTTACAAGTATCTCTCAATACTAATAACACAAAACTAAACTAAATGAAAATTAAATTAGAAAGATACGATTTCCACCTGTACAAAGGCAACTTTTCATTGTATTTTTTGATTTTCATTGAGTTTTGGTTTGGCCAGAAACACTGGTTACGATGTCTATATTAATTGAGTTGCCCTATTAAAGAGTACAGGAGGCAAGCATCAATGCCGCCGCTAAGGCTAAGGCGCTAATTTTCGGAAGCACAATCAAATAAATCAATTTTTCTTAAATAAAATAAGTTTAAAAAATTAGGAATGTTCCAATCTGTTACTAAAGTAGGCCACACATTGGTCCGGCATCGCACCGAAAATTTCCCATTCCGGCCGCCGGATGATCGCCTAGACCGATTGTTCGTTACAAGAATTGGACGAGTCTGTGGTCGGTTTCGATGGACCTTACGGCGACGCGCCGGAGATTGGACGAATATCCACCTTTAGAAGACATTGAACAATAAGGTTAAGTTAAATATGTTTTTTTAATTAAGAGGTTGTTGTAACAAGTCCTGGGGAATTCGTCTTTCCAGCCTTCTAGCAGTTATTTGGGGCTTCATCAACGTCCTTACCACGATATTTGGGTGGGAATATATTCGATTTTTATATGACAGAGTCAGCTCGGAGATAGCTTCGTTACCAGTCTTGATGGGTCATGATGGAGTCTGTCATTCGTGACAAATCAAGGAGCATCCACCATCATCCTGCATTTTTTATTGGAATCTCTATAATATTATTAGCTGTTTACCTCGAACCCGTGGTTTTCGAGTCCAACGCTACTACTGTGCTGGCCACTCTATATTCTATGATTACTAATTTAAATTCACATAATAAACATTTTCTTATAAGTACTCGTCAGAAAGCTCAAAGCGTGAGAATGTTTTGTACAAAACGTGGATACCGTCGTTTTGAAACCCAGTGGCGCAAATAACATTAGCATAGTTATCGAACGCGGCGGGATGAGACCTCTGTAAGGGTCCCACCGGTCTTGGGACGGCTCTTAAACCCGCTTTTCCGATAATGACTATCGATGATTCTAGCCCCGAATATAGCCCCCGTTCACAATATTATTACATGGTTTAGCCGTTGCGGGAAATTGCGAAATATAACACGCTCATTGGAATGCAGATATGTGTTTACGTGTAGACTTTGTGGGTTGATACTGAATTTCTAATTTAAGATGTTTGAGCTTGCCTAAGCACATTTAGGGGCCGAATTACTTTTTTTTTCGTACATCCGATGAAAAGACGGAACCGTTATAGGATCACTCTTGTGTCTGTCTGTCTGTCACAGCTTATTTTCTTCAAATCTACTGGACGAAAAAAAGTTGAAATTTGGTACATAGGTAATATAGGTGTTTGATGACCCAATCACGGACGTATAGCGAAAATTTTGGGGTTTAATTATGGTAAAAAAAATTAAAAAGTACCTAAAAAATATATATTTCAAGTGCATCATGTGACATAGCAAATGAAAGGGCTCGATATAGGAAATACAAATATATTTTTTAATAATTAATTATATTAAAGAAATTATATACAAAAATTTCGAGTCTAAAATATTGAAAAAAAAATAGGGAATATAAACTTAGAGGAAAATCCTGTCTGAGTTCTGACCAAACAGGATTGTACTTACGATTGTAACCCTTTTTTCTCTATCGGAATTTTTAACAACTGAATAGACTATCGACTTATAAAGACACCTATGCTATTATATTTATATACGATAATTAAACAGTTTATTTATTGAATTTGTGCCAGTCTCTTTGTATGTATGTTTAAGGTCTAAAGCGGCTGAATTAATTTTGATGAATGGATCAATTATTTTTACATCAGCTCTTGTCTTATATTGATTTCTTAAAGGCTTACATAAAAAAATGCAATCTGGTAATTTTATAAATATTTTAGCGAACACGTGCGAAGTCGGTTTCTATAGCTAGTTTTAAATATTATTATTTATGTTTTATATACAGAGTAACTTCAGAGGAATGGGAGTAATAATTATAAAATCTGACCTATTCACCACGTCTTCAACAGATATTTTATTTTGTAACATTCAAAAACAAATCGTTATTAATGATTGAATTCACAAGGAGGGGTAAATCTTTAGAGATGTTTGGTTATATTTCTTTACAAATTAAACGTGGAAAGGGCTTTCCAAAATTTCACTTAGTTGGAAAATTTTCGATTAATAACCTTTTCATCACATTTAAAAGGGAGGAGTTGAAATAAAGGAGTGTTTGAAATATTTGGAATAAGATATAATTTTGATATAATCTAAAAGGTTAGAGGTTTTTGATAGCATGACTTGTGACCTCTAACTGAAAAGTTTAATATTCAAGCTGGAAATTAACTGAAAATTTTCATAAGCCTAATTAATTTCTACCAAAATTTTATCGATTGAAATAAAAGAAGGGATTATATAATAATTTCCAGGCTTTAGGATGATGGGGAGTCAATATAGAAAAACTAACCGTCACGAGACGGAAGTGATATCATACCAGATACTATATCTCATTAGCTTATTTAATTGCAGCTTAAGTAAGAGATCGGTATGACGTCACTGAATAAATTAATACTGTTCGCACCCACTTTTTACACGATTAGTAACAAACTATGTATGTAAACAAATTTTCTAATTGTGTATGTAATTCGGATGACCATATAGTAATTTTGTACCATCGATCTGCTCTGATGATGGAACAGGAAGGTGACCACAGGAACTCTCTAACGAAACATCGTAACCCCATCGAGTTTGGGCTCATTTGATTTGTCTTCACAAGTACTCTGGTGCTAGATGTCCAGAGTCCTGAAGATGTAGCCGGAAGGTGGCCACAGGAACTCTGTAAGGAAACGACGTAACCTCATCGAGTTTGGGCTCATTGGCTTGCGCAAGTATATATGCATTACTGACAAAAGCGTGTTTTTTAGTTATTTTTATAAACTATAAATTATAATTTCTAATAAGTTTTCCTGTATTCTTGGATTGCTAGCCCAACAAACAACCAAGTAAAGGTAGAACTGTGAAATAAAGAGGTTTCAGTTTTAACGTGAAAAATACAGATACAATGCTTAATAGGTTCAGGAGATTTCCATTCTGTTTCCCATGATTAAAATGCGAAAACATTTGCGATTCAAATCTTCCTTTTTTCTGATCATAAAGTATTCAAATGTGAGACTTAATATTTCCGACACGTCGGAAGAGCGCCGCAGCATTTTTATTTCAACTCTGCTCGAACGACCGCACGTGATTTATTATCATATAACATTTTATTTTATTGTCCTTTTTTAACTGGCATACACCTGGATGGGGCGAAATCTTTGCTGCAATTTGCAAATTATTCTACTCATTTGTACATATAAGGCCTTTTTTTGAAGCAAGGGTAGCGTTGAACTCATATTTCTACGAGCTACGGGTTTGTCGGACTCATTATTTGCGTCATTTTCCACAGCTTTTGTCAGTAATGCATTCGCAAACCGAATGAGCCGATGAGGTTACGTCGTTTCGTTACTGAGTTCCTGTGGCCACCTTCCGGTTCCATTATAAGGATCCTGGACATTATCTAGGACCAGAGTACTTGTGAAGAAAAATTAAACAAGCCCAAACTTGGTTACGTCGTTTCGTTACAGAGTTTCACTATCCACATTATTCATCATCAGATCAGGTCGATGGTACATCCAAATTACATACACTTGCAAACTACAGAATCGTTACGACAATTATTAGTTGGTTAAATTAGACTTCCAAGATTTGTTTACACACATAAATAGTAGTTAGTATAATTTTTATTATAATTGTTGCAATTTCAATACATTTTTTTAAAGTTACTTTTTATTATTTACACTCCTTTTTATTGTTGCATATATATATTTATTATATAATTAGAATAATTTGAAGGTTTTATCATTCAAGGGTATAAAATAATGATCGACATCATTCAAGATGTGTATTAATTGTGACTACAATAGATACTTGATTAGAGAGCCTCAAAGAAGCGGTTACATAGCAACTCATCGTTAAATGTCGAGGTACAATTAGGCTTTTGCGGTTACCGTTTTGGAAACAGTAGATATATTCTAAGGAAAATTGGCAAAATAATTCAAGTTTCAAGTTAATATTGAATGGTTTCGAATGTATTTTAGTTTATATCCGTTAACAGGTAAGAAATTTTCCATGTTTAAGTAATAATAAACAATGATTTTGTAGTCTGTGTCTTGTAGCGGCCGGCGTTTTTCATACAAGCTGCACACTCCTTCTCGCTACATGGGTGGCATTGAAAATATTTTTGATATTGAAGTTTTAAAGTGGCCTACAAAGACTCTCCCCCCCCCCACGTCCCCAGAACTTTTAAATAAAAAAAAATAGAATTAATATGATGTAGGTATTTGTATATAACTATATATTATGTATGTAGTTCAATAATTGAAAACTAAAAATTTGTCCCGTTTGGTGTAGAAACTCTAGGTCCATGGAGTTCAGATGGCAAAAAGTTAATTAGATATCCCCACGACTGATCCTCTCTTCTGGTGACAAGAAGGCTGGCTCCTTTCTCGCTCAACGAATCAGGATCTCAATTCAGCGGGGAAATGCAGCCAGTATTCTTGTCACTATTCCACGCGGACCTGGTTTATGTAGTTATTTTTAATGTTTAGATTAATTTTAAGGTTTTTATATTGTTATGTGTAAATTGCTATTCTACCAGCACTATATTTAAGTACCTATATTCTACTGGACTATACCTAAGCAGCTTTTAATTTAAATTTATATTTTCATAATGCTCTTTTGGTATTCATACAGCGCAAGTTTTCAATTCATAAAAAGTTTAATGGAGAATTTTTCCAGATTCATAAGTAGGAAAACGACTCGTCCCCGCAACATCACATCCGTCCATCGGCGTCGAGTTTGCGAATGAATGCGACCCTGAGGAAATGACGGGAGTGGCGTAAGCCATCACTCCGGCTATACTGAAATGTTATTCTCTGACACATTTACTTTTCTATACCTACTCACGGTTTATATTTTATCTTAATTTGTCGTAGTAGAGTTTCTTTAGTCGACTTCTCGTGCTTCAGAGGGCACATAAAGTTCGCATTTCTCCTAAAAATAACATATATTTATGTATGTTAAAGAAGTGACACATCTAGGTCCATTAAGGTGAAGTGGTCCATTGGGATGAGTTCCCCCCGGATTAAGTAAGCAGAACATATTTATCTAGAATCGCGCGCGGGGAAGTAGGATAGAAACAGTACGTGAGTCATATTGAACGCAAATATAAAGAATCTTATACAACATAGAAATAATTTTACAAGGAATAGATAATTACCAACAAAATATTCGTTTTAATTTTTGTAATGATACCATGTATATTGTAGCCATAAAATTTTATAAATAAAGTTTTCAGAGGTGTATTTAGGATTTTTTCAATCGAGTAAAATGTTTCTAATCATAATTTCAATATAATAAAACAAAATATATATCCTTAAAATCAATATATTTTTTTTCAGTTTCGTAAATAGATCAGTATTTCTGAAAAAAATGATTTTGATGACTTACTTCCCCGTGCAACAACAAACTTGCCAGTTTAATATATATAGACAACTGGTAAAAAGTGTTAAGTAGTGATGTATAAAGGTCTTGAAGGTGTGTTTTGTTTAGAGTTTTGTCTAATTATATTTTATTACAGAGATAAATTTACAATGGGAAGACAAAAGTTTTTCTCATTTAGTCGATTATATTTTGAGGCTACTGAGGAGTATCGATTTATTTTATTCTGGGATCTAACCATGAACAAGTCAAATCTAGTGGATGTTAGACCGATAACAGCGGTAAAACAGAGTAAAAAAAATTGAGGATCACATCACTAAAGGTCTGGGCTACATCAAAAGAATTTCGATTAAAAAAATCTATTCAAAACCTCTCAAGTAAAAAACTAACAAGCTTAAAGCACTTAAATTATGAAAATAATAGAAACCGACAGGTTTTCCACCTATCCCTCAGTCTGCATTTCAGTCAATTCTGCTGAATGAATGAATGAATGAAACATGAATCTTTTTCTATTTTTTTATTATGGCTCCATCAGGGTTTTGATCATTCCGCCAATGTCAATTATTATAGACGTCACAGTTACAATATGCCGATTATCGGTAGGTAAGATGTGATACGCCCTATTAATAAAGTATTAACTGACTAATCACAACTACACAGCACGGACGGGATTAAACTGGAAACCTCATCACGTCACGACGAGACGCGTGCGTTGGTCGCCATGACATTACGTAGAATCAACATGAATCTTTTATCTGTCATCCTTTCATTCTATCTCTAGCCACTCCTCAAGGTATAAAAGCCGTGATTGTATGTTTGTTTTATCGTGTTTTCGTTACCTATGCGGTGACCATACCATATCCCAACTGCAACATTTACGTCCCACATCTATTGGGGAGATCGAAAAAGTTTTCCAATACTACTTGCGATGAGAGAAAATTGTTGGCAAGGAAACCTGTAATTTTATTGCCGGCGTCCTATGTAGATGCTACAAATGACGGAATTAAGGAATGTTGGGGCAGTTTCGTCATGTTTTTGGGATACAGTATTATTTTCAAATAAAATATAATTTAAGAGTCACAATATTAAGTTTTTCCAAAATATAAAATCAGCATTTTTGCCATTATAAAGTATTCACATACATATATTGTACATAATAGATTTAAGGTGTATAAACATTTTACTTTAAATGCAATTTTCCTCCGTCTTTTTATAAAATCCAAAATTATAGGTTTTTACCATAAATCGATTCTCGATCGATCTATTTGGGCGAATGTAAGATTTTTTTCTTCACGGGTTGTCTTATGGCTTCATTAACCGTGTTATCGGTCCCAGGATACCCAGCGGAAGACCAAGACCGTACGATTCCGGAGCCGGCCATGTACCAATGGGTTTTTTAATTAAAAACTTATTTACAAAATACGACAAACACAGAGGCTTTTCCATCTAAATATACCTCAACAGAACTGGTCACTCGTTAGATATAGCCTCACAAATACCATCGGCTAAACGAGGGAGACTTGGTCTTCCGCTGGGTACCCTGGAATCGTAACATGGTTTCGGGAGCTGCAAGGCAAAACGTGAAGAAAGAAAAAAAAAGATAAATAAATACTTAGTTTAAAAATCTCATTTGTCAGTTCATTTCCATAGACAAATAATTTATGCTAAGCACAAGCTAGATTGCTTCATGGTTCTAAGATAAATCACAGGTCCAAATTTGAATACGTTACATTTGCATGTATAAGTTTCACACATTTGCATGGATTTGGATGAGACTGGAAAATGTATTCATACAACATAGAGAAACACTTTGCATCGTATAAAATTGAACCAGCGTAATAGCCTCAGGGTTCCCCAACGGCGACTAAATGTTTATCATACTTTAATAAATAATGACAACAGGTAATAGTCTAGTGGACAGCGATTCTCTTATGAAACAGACGTCCCAGGTTCGAATCCGTTTAGCAACATAATTGTTTAAAATGCAGGTTATTTTGGGCGAAAACAATATTGTGCTAGAATTAAGAGAATAATAAATATATATTTATTATGCATCCCAACCTACAATGATGTATATATTAAGCGAGAGAGACAAATATATACCTGACAAGGTAATAGGTACCCACAATGGACACTGACAGTTTTATCAACATCTCTGGGCCAACATTGGACGAAAGTTCGTGAATAACATAATATCCTACTAAAGGTGCCCACACATTTAAACGATCGCCGACCAGTCCACCGAAATCGACCACAGAATCATCCAATTCTTGTATGAAAATCGCTTGGCTTTTCAAATCATCGTGTCTGTGGTCGATTTCGATGCCGGACAGATCCCGGAGTGCTGTCCACACACATGTAAAAATTGACGGTTAGACATCTGCCGAGTCTGTGGTGGGATTTAGATTATTTCTACATCACAGACAGTCACTTTAATTTTATATAGGTACAGATAATAAATATTATTAAATATACCAAAAACAATATCTCAACTCAGATTTGTAAACATCCCGCAATGTCCAACAATATAATTCATCTTAAGGCGATATTCAAATATATTTAAATTAAGGCTAAATCTGCGGTTACTTTTATACGATTTGAACAAATTTTCATAAATGTTATACAAAATGATACACAGTTATTCGAAAACAATTTAATGTAATTTCTTCATTTGCTTAAATAATTCATTTTATAGAGAAGATTGTAGATAAACTTGAAACCGGAGAAAATTGTACTCTAGAAAATTAAGCTGTATTAAATTAATGTTTCTATCCACTACTTACCATGTTTATCCATATTTAGTGAGTTAGTCTTAGAGTTAGTTATCCTAACTTCTAACTAATATTATAATTGTATTTGTTTGTTTGTTTGACGCCACACCAGAACAACGGATCGATGTGATTTTTTTCAGCTGGTGGGCCTGAGATTTTCCCGGATATCCTACGAAATAAATTGAAGTGAAGCCGGGGCGGAAAGTATCAATCTATCTTCTGTATACTAATAAAGCTTAATCTATCTATCTATCATCACGCCTTTCATCCCAAGAGAGGTAGGCAGAGTCATTCGAATTACATTTGCTACGATCCTGTCATACTTCTTTCGCTTCTTTTATATTCATCATACCTTTCATACATGCTCGGCGATTGTGTGTACTTTTAATATTTCCATCGATCAACACATTTTTATATGTTCAATAAAAGTACACCTAGGTCGTCCTCTGCCAGGATTTCTTTTTACTTCAGCTTCAAACCTTTTTAGTCAATCTTTCATCATTCATTCTTTCAACGTGTCCAAACCAGCGTAAACTACTTTTCTTCATTTAGGTCACAACATCATCTTTCACTCTGCATTCTTCTCTACTGACATCTTTCGGGATGCTGTCAATACGCCTGTTTTTTGAATGCGCCTATTTCTGGAACTATTATACCAGTCGGATTTCTTTTAACACGCTAGGAGCAGTAACTTATAGAAATGGCAATACATTGAGTAAAAGGAATACTCCCCAACGCACATCATTGGAAAGTTGCATATTATGCCAATCTATTAAATATTTTCAATGGCGCGATACAGGTTTTAATGAGATAGTAACAGTGCGACATCTATCAAGGCGATGTGCCGCCATATGACTCCCTTCCCAGACCAGAGGTCGATACAGTATGAAACCAACATCCATTTTAGCTTTGTCAGCTGTGATGTACTGTGTGGTGGACTGCAGTGCGGCGTAATCACATGTCGTGATGTGGGAATGACCTGTCGTCATCGGGGCGTGCACGGGAGGACCTGGTAAGGACTGACATGTCGTCAGTGGGAAGTGGGAGTAGGATGCGGAGCATGTAATGTGGCTGAACAGGCTGTGTTCATATGGGGTCACCAATATAGAAATGGCAATACATACAACAATCCAACGACTATAAGTAAAAGGAATCGCACATCGTTGGAAAGTTGCATATATGCCAATCTAATAAATATTTTCAATGGCGCGATACAGGTTTCAATGAGATAGTAACGGTGCGACATCTATCGACGCGATGTGCCGCCACAAACTATTAACGCGGGTGGATCCGCAAGGCACATAGGAATATAACTGTTAGATATTATCTCTTTTTTGTCACCTACATTGATAGATTCCCATAGCTACTTTTCATCAAGTGAATGGCTAGTCACATGTCTTATTATACTTAAGGATCCCATAGGTAAGTATGTACGTACGTAAATAAATTCTACTCGGTAATTTTAAAATAATGCCTTTTAATACATATTTAGGAGTATCATTAAAACCGATTCATGGCAGCAAGTGGGACTTTACAACTTTGTTGAAGGATCGTGTGACGCTTGTTAAAACAACTACCTTTGAAAGAAGTTTTCAGTGAACAAGGGTATCAACTTCAATGAAATTTCCCTTTTCTTGTGTTTCGGAAAAACATTGTATAAAACACATATGGAAATTTCAGGAATTTTAATTATTAAGTTTTATAGAAAATATGGACATGATTTTTCCAGCAAGTTCATACTAAGAAAATGGCACAATATTAGGGCAAATGGGGTACGTCTTAGAGTAATACTCAGTTTATGGCTGCTAACACTTTTAAAATCTAATAAAATAAATCTGAAGAGTTTGTGTGTTTGAACGCGCTAATCTCTAGAACTACCAGTCAGAGTTAAAAAAAAATACTTTTGGATTTCATAGCCCAATTATTGAGGCATAAGGTGCCCACCCATTCGTCCAATCACCGGCGCGCCGCCGTACGGTCCACCGAAACTGACCACGGACGGCCGGAATGGGAAATTTTCGGTGCAATGCCGGACCAATGTGTGGCCTACTTAAAGAAACGAAAGTCCTATGAGTTGTAAAAAGGTTGTGTTATTAGTTAGGGATACACACATATTTCAAAGCTCGGTGGTTATTAGATAAAATATGGTAAGCCACATCGGCCCGTCACAATCTCGGGCCGAGTTCTTGGTGACGGCACACGGACGAACGGCCACTTCTATGTCAAGGCAAGCATTCTTCAGACGATTGCGGTATCACGAGGCATTGGTAACCAAGTCCAAATTTAGCGAGTTGCCCTTATTTCCGGGTGCCTCCAGTTTCAAATTCTTTGTTCAAACTATTGCGTTATCGACGCTCTATATTCTAAATTGTAAAGTTAATCTGGTATTAAAGGTACCAATTAAGTTTTTAGCCAATTTTCTGATATGTAATCCTATAGCTTGATGGATGGGACACGTCTGGTTTCACGGATACCTCCATTACGTAGGATACTCTACGTGTAACGACGCTTTAACACAGGAACAGTAGTAAAGAAGGCCATTCTTGCTGAGCCCTTGCACTTTCCGAAGAATAGTTGAAGTTTTATGTCTCATATAACATTACAGTAGAACATCTGCTGACAGCTAATTAGGAGTTTGTACCTTAACGTTCGTTTTTACGGTTATGCCTTGTTCGTATTTATGATTTTCACTTAGTAATTGTTTGGGCTTTATGGGTTTTGTGTCTATTATTTTTTTAATAACATTGCTGTACTTGTAGAGTAATGTAGAGTGTGGAACTAAAAACCCAAGGTTGCAGAACAATCCGTGAGATAGACTTGTTATGGTTAATAGAGGCAGTTTACTAAATGCGGACTTTGTTACAGTGTCCCTCGTCTCCAAAAGTTTTTGTTTTTGATACAATTTTGGAGTAGATACTTACTCTTGTAGTAACCTTATAAATAGCTATTTAGGCCTAAGAATGCGAAATTGTGTTTGTTTGTGCCTCTTTCTTTTACATCATGGATCGACGCGATTTCTTTGCATAGAGATAATTGAGTGGTTTGAGAGTTACATAGGCAGCTATTTTGCTGGAAATCATTTTTCGCGAGCGAAGCAGGTAGGGTTAGCATACTTAGGAAGGCCACTCAAGGAATGCCCGGCCCTAGAATGTCCGGGCAAATACGTAGCAGCAATTTGCTCCACAATTCTAGTGTTGGCCGTTCTCAAGCCGGGCATTCCTTGACTAATCATTGGACCCGTCGTTTTTGACCTTCGAGTCTAAAGAAAGATGTCGCGGTAAATATGCTAACTCCACTGGGCAGAAAGCTAGTTCGACATATTTTGAGATCGAAAAGCCTCTTACTAGAAGTGTTCACAATTTTTTTATATTTTTTTCTTTACACTGTCTAGTCTAACGTTTATTAATTTTACATCAACCTTAAATTATCGCTTCAGTTACGTATATCGATTTTCTTGTAATGGTTTAAAAACCAGCAGTTGGCAGAAGCAATGTAGTGGTTGCTGTTTTCTTCAAATGTGTATCCTGGGGCAATTGTGGCAATTATTACTATAAAGGTGGCCACACATTCGTCCAATCCCCGGCCGGTCGCCGTACGGTCCACAGAAAGCGACCATAGACTCGTCCAATTCTTATCGCGCGGCCCACCATCCGTTTTCAAATCGTTGTATTTGTGGTTGATTTCGATGACCGGAACGATCTGTCACACACACACATCCACACGCCTTTGTTTGTTTAATCGAATCTTGTGTGTCTGTGTGGGTGAGTGAATTACATGTGATCTAGATCGTATGATTTACATTGCTAATGTGTGGCCTGTTTTCAATTTCCATCATACGGCGACCGGACCGAAAATTTTCTGTGAGATGCCGGACCAGTGCGTGGGCTACTTTAGAGTCGCATTCAGAAATGCCTTTTAGACGTTCGTACCATATAGGAACAATTGTACCTACTTACATTTAAAATACACAAGTGGTTAAGAAGTCTGGTTAACTAGGCAGACAACGTTTCGATCTCGTCATGGGTTTTTCATAATCTGACAAACCACACTTAGAGCCTTTTCCAACCTCAATAGAACTGGCCACTCGTTTAGGTATAGCCTCACAAATACCATCGGCTAAAAGAGGGATACTTAGTCTTCCGCTCGGTACCCTGAAGAAAAATATAGAAGAAAGAAGTAAAATACGAGATAGATTTTATTTAAATTTTATATCATCTCCTGTTCTCACTTACCCGTGTTGAAGACGTTCTGAAAGAGGTTTTTGTGTGTAGATAACCGTAACAGGGTTGACAGCGCGACACGAAACAAGGATGCCGGCCGGAGAGCAATTTGTCTTTCTTTACCCTAATTATGTGATGAAAATTTATTGTAATTACTGAACCCCGAACTTGAATAAATAACGAATATTTGTATAAATGTGGAATTTATAATGTTACACTGACTTTATCGTTTTGGTTTTTGCGCTCGGGTACCGGAAAAGGGTATTAGTTATGTCCTTTCCTGTGCGTCCTTTGTGAGTTCATTTTGAAGCTCAGTTTCATAAACTTTTTAGGAAAACGCTTAATAATATTAAGGCCTTTAGGTTTTTGGGCATAGTCAGAGACACCGGTAAGAATGAATTAAATTGAAAATTGCGTTCACTCGAGATAGCTTGTTTATGCGATTTTGAGAACCTGTTTCACGTTGTATTGTTATCTAACTTAATATAAATAACTGTAAGTTAACAATTTTAGTTAATTTACTGAAATTTACATATATAAAACAGACAAGAAAGTTGTCACTTGTCTTTTAGCCTCAGCTCGTAGTTTTCTGCATTCAAAAGAAGACATTTATTGATGACCCATGAAATGTAATAAAAAATATAGATAATTAGAAATATAACAGTTATGTGCCCATACATTCTAAATTAAAAATTCTAAATTACAAAATAATAACCTTTATTTCCTTTCAAAGATAATCCAACCTTAATATCATACTGGCGAACGACGAGTAACCTTTCATAATAAAAAACAAACACAATGTACACTTGTTTGTAAAGTCTCGTCTCCACTCAAACAATTAGCTCTATTGTGTACATGACCGTAGTCTTCCCTTACGACACACAAACCTAACACGCAATTAATATTTTTGTTTGTTCAGCCCTTCATAACTTTCAGGCCATTTAACACTCGCCTAAAGGTGTGTTGGACTACTTGCGATAATCTAATATATATTTAAAAAATAATGTTTGTTTGTTTGTTACAGACTCAAAAAATACTGAACCGATTTTGATACTGTTTTCACTAACATATAGACTGATTCATGGGGAAGGTTTTGGTGTAGCGTGATACGTCTTTTGGGAAGTAGGCAGTTAGCAATAATGTAAATATTCCCAGCTTTGTTTATGGGATGATCTGCTCACCCATATTAAAATGCCACGGGCGAAGCCGGGGCGGAGAGCTAGTCAGGAAAAAACTGTGTTACCAGGGTTACCTTCAATACTTATCAACTGCTGTAGTTATACCAGTACATATTGTGACTCGCCATCCACTTGGTGGAAAGTGACTATGAAAAATAGAGGCGGTAAACAAGATTTCATTATTGCTTTTTAAAACGGAGGCCTTGGTTGAATTCTCATTCGAGTGAAAATAAAAACTCAGCATATTTTTTTGTGCCTCTAGCCGTGCCTCAACTTTATGCCGTTATGAGGCACGCATGAATATGTATCATCAAATATGAATTCAGAACAAGGTATGCATCACAAAAGTAAATATGTGAACATTTTATTAATACTTAACAGAATGTTAATTTATTAACAACCAAAAATATTACCTTATTTATTTTTAATAACTTCGTCGAACGCTGGTAAAAAATTCCATATAGCGGAATGTTAGAGCTGTTTTTGTGGTATAGTGCATTTTTAATAAATTTTCTAAAAATTCACGATTCCACGCTCGGTTGAAAATCCACGCACGATCATTTATTATTTATCCGTATACCGTATACCGATAACCGTATCATTTATAATTACAATTGAAGTATTTTTTTGTAATTTCAAAATTAATCTAATCTAATCTAAGCGGTACATGCTTCTTTCATTCCTTTCCTTCGCGGGTTACCTTACCTTACTGACTCCCGAAGCCGTGTTATCGGTATTTTTATACTATACAAGTGGTAATTTTTAAAATGTGATCATATATTTGATATGACATCTTTCGTGTCGACCGAAAGACCAAAAACGTTTTATCCCTACAAAGACAAGTACACAGAATTTGCCCGCACATTATTGGGCCGGACGTCTCGGCCCGGGCATTCAGTGCCGCTCCTTGTATGGACATAAACGTTTTGGTCTTTTCAAGGCCTTTCGGTCGACACGAAAGATGTCACGTCAAATATATGATCACCCCCCGAGATAGAAAGTAGCCTATGTCACTCTGTGTGCAAAAAAAGTCACGTCGATCCGTTGCTCCGTTTGGCTTGAAATAAGATTTGTTTTTATAATTTTATTTAGGAAAGTTATAATACATTACAATACATACGTTATAATATAATTAAAAACTTATGTACATAATCCGACAAATCAAACTTGGAGGCTTTACCATCTAAATATACCTCAAGACAACTGGCCACCCGTTAGGTATAGCTTCACAAATACAATAGTCTAAAAGAGGTAGACCGCTTCCGCTGGGTACCCTGGGACAGAAGAAAAAGAAGAAGGAGTATCAGTATAAACAACTAATGAATTAATTTTGATAAAACTAAATGCCCTCTACAATGTTTCGAAAGAAAAAATACAATAAGTATATACATTTGAATTTGCAAAAATATATTTAAAAAAGCTTCTTCATAAATAATCTCGTGGCTGTAATATGCCCCTACCCCGCCCGCTTTAGCGGTATAAAAAGTAGTATATATCATTCTCTGACCCCTAAACTACCACTATGCAAAAAATCATATCGATCCCGTGAAAAACATAAACAAATATATCCCACGGGAACAATACCTTTTCCGGGATAAAAAGTAGCCTATGTGCTATTCCAGACTATATTCTATCTCTGTGTTAAATTTCATCCAGATCCGTTTAGCCGTTTTGGCGTGTTTGAGTAACAAATACAAAATATTAGTGGTATTTTAACGTTTAAACTGTTATTCGACGTTATTGGTCAGTTAATTTACACAAAATATTAATAAAATATACCTACATTAAACCTTCCACGATGATCAATGTACCTAATGGTGAATACCGGAATAATATCAGCTCAGTAGTTACCAAGAAATCGCGCGCAGACAGACCACGTGTTGTCTTACGGCTCCCGGAACCGTGCTATCGAACCCAGGGTACCCAGCGGAAGACGGAACATTTGTGAGGCTATACCTAAAGGTGGCCACACATTCGTCAAATCCCCTTCCGGTCGCCGTACGGTCCACCGAAATCGACCACAGACTCGTCCAATTCTTATCGCGCGGCCCACCATCCGTTTTCAAATCGTTTTATTTGTGGTTGAATTCGATGACCGAAACGATCTGTCACACACACACACACACACACAAACACACACACACACACACACACACACACACACACACACACACACACACATCGACACGCCTTTGTTTAATCGAATCTTGTGTGTCAGTGTGGGTGAGTGAATTGCATCTGATCTAGATCGTATGATTTACATTGTGCCTGCCTTCAATCTCGATCATACAGCGGCCGGACCGAAAATTTTCTGTGAGATAACGGACCAGTGCGTGGGTTACGAGTGGCCAGTTCTGTTCAGTTCTTCCTCGTAGTCAAATTATTTTGTCAAACTGATTTGACCTACAGGAAAAAAATCCTGTTAATCAAACTTCTTAGATAGATAACTAACCTAACCTTACCTAACAATTTGACCACAAGGAAGAACATTTCCTTGTGGTCAAATCAGTTTGACAAAATAATTTGACTACGAGGAAGAACTTGTTCTGTTGAGGTATATTTAGATAGAAAAGCCTATTGGTTTAACAATATGTAGTGATGAAATGATCGGTGGCCTATGCTAAATAATAAATTTTCGTCCACGGTGCAGTTCAGTGAATGTAATCTTTAAAACAAACACAAATTTAATTAATTCCGTACGACATGAGCTCACAAAGTTAAGCCCGTGTTTGAGCGCTGGGGACACTAAATCTTCCGTAAACTAAGTACTTACTACCAAGGTAACTTTCACCGCGCCTTATCAAGTAACGAAATCTAGTTAGTACACATAAGAAAATCGCGTTTTTGTTCCATATGACGTTTAGTATTGTAACGTTGTGCTCATTTAGCTAATAAATGAGACCACTTTGTTATAATGCTAGTTGAATAGTTGTAAACCTCCTTACAGAATAAATTACTGACCACCATGGACGTAAAAAAGTAGAGGACGGATCGCCGCTAAGACAAAAGTGAAGCACCAAGCGTGCATGTGTGCTACCGATTTTATTTATCTCTAATATATCTTTAAATTGTAGAATAAGTGGTAAATTACTAACTTACCTATGAAATGTGATTCCTTGAGATTTTTTATGAGTAATGGAGTTTGCATAATTTTACTACACAAGACGGCATTGTTTTTTATTTTCTTAATGGCGGCTGATCAACATAACCGAATGAGAATGTGTGCGTGAGACTCGTATTTACAATGAAACTGGCATAACTTGGTTGCTTCACTTTTGTCTTAGCGGCGATCCGTCCTCTCCTTTTTTACGTCCATGCTGACCACATATAATTTAGGAATTATTCAAATTAATCTGAATTTGGAACAGTGTCTGCAAATTTTTCTTTTTTCTTCCATTTTTAGTCAATTCCGTTTTAGCATTGCAAAGCATCACACCTATTTCAAAATGTTAATAATTTTAATACAGTGAACAAATTACAAAAAGCTAATTAATAAATATATTATAAAGGAGCATGATATTTGAAGTATTATTTAAGTTAAATTGTGTTTAGATCATATCCTGGAAATCATTACTTATTTATGTCATTTTCTTGTTACAGCATGCTCCTATTATTGATCTGAATCATATCCTAGTTCCTATCCTTTATCTTAAAATCTTTCCCACTCTAAAATTCATTATTTATTATTACAAAAATAAATTAATATAGAGTAATATTTAATTGTATTAATATTGTGGCTAGTTCCCTTAATCCTTATAACTCCCGTAAAGACGAAAGAGAGCAAGGCCGAAGTATTATAAAATATAGTATTATATATTACTAGCTGTTTCCTATGACATCGTACGTGACTATTTCAGAATGTTGGCAAACATACACTTCATACATAGCTTTTGTCATGTTCACCTCTGCCCACCCCATTCCCATCGTCATGCCGTAATGGTATATAGCCTATGTTACTCAGGGATAATGTAGCATTCCAATGGTGAAAGAATGATCAAAATCCGTCCAGTAGTTTTTGAGTTTATTCGTAACAAATATACAAACATACAAAAATATAAATCTTTCCTCTTTATAATATTAGAATCGATAGAGGATATCCTCTATTGTCGATAGAGTAAATGTTAATGCGAAGCAAAGTGAGGAAGTATCGACCCTTAATTTTCTATCCTTATTAATATAAATGCGAATGTAAGTTTGTTTGTTACGCTTTCACGCAAAAACTACTTAACCGATCATCATGAAATTTTGCACATATATTCTTGGAGGTATTAGAAGTAACATAGGATACTTTTTATTAAAAAAAATATTATTTTTTACGAAAGTTAAAAAAATTGTTTGTCAAAAAATCTCGAAATCTAGCTACTTTAAGGGTATATTTTATTTTGTTCGTAAATATCCACGGGTGAAGCCGGGGGCGATATGCTAGTAATAAATAAATGAATAAATAAAAAATAGTTTGGAGTGTTTATATAATCTACTTATCTATGTATATATAAAAATGAATCCCTATTTTCCTTGGTCACGCCATAACTTGAAAACGACTTAACCGATTGAATAACTCTTTTTTTGTTTTGTTCGTTATAATACAGGGGTGGTTTAGAAGAAAAAAAGTCGGTAAAACCCTAAAGTTCAGCTGAAATATGGAAAATTAAAAATAGGTAATAAGGTAATAGGTAAATAGGTATTGTATGGGAATCGCTACTTAACTTAATCTCGCTAAAAGTAGTGGTAGTTGTTTTCCATGGACGAAGGAAAGTAAATAGCAGGCAAGCCAACGTTTGGGCAGGACAACGTCTGCGGAGTCCGCTAGTCTATAATATAATTGATCCACTTGAATGCATAATAATCCAACTGAAGAGCACATAACGTATTCAACGTCTCAAGAGTTTGATAATAAAACTAAACATAATTTCATATGTTTTTTTTATGAATTATGATATTTTGTCTACCCCACTAGAGTTTCTGAAGAAACGGTACAGATATCTATGAAAGTTCCGTATGTAAATTAAAAACTAATGTTTTATATTTTTATACTTGACACACATCAATCAATGTGGGCATGTATAAAAGGTGTAATGAGTATAAAGGAGGAGAAATAGATATGTCGGATCGTAGGAAATGGCATTCGATTGTCTCTGCCTACCTCTTATGGGAAGAAAAGCGTGATGATAAATAGATATATTGACCCATCGTCCTCTATCTGAAAGTTCAAAGCTTAAGAAACTTAACTACAACCTCTTATTTAACGTAGTCAGTTAAAAATAGTGTCCGATCGCTGTACAAAACAAGTCACGTTGCGCCCCGAGATGGTGTTCATTTAGAGCAGTTAGGGCACTAGGGAGCAAAAGTGCAATGTGCTAACAACTTTACTGCCTGATCTAAGTTTTAATAGTGCTTGCTACCCAGTCCGTGTATTTTAGATAAGATGCAATATATGCATGTTTTCAGTTTTCCTTGAAACAATATCTAATATATCTGTATTAAATATAAACTATATCTGTAAAAATCGATCCGTTATAACGTGAAGATAGGAAAAACAAACAAACAGACTTTCGCATTTATAATCGCCAAGACGAGCCAAAAAAGCCGTATTTTCAAACCTTCATAACTCAGGCCTGGATAATAAGAGAGCCCAAATTCTCAGAATTAAGATGTAGTAACCAGTAGTAGTTAGTAGTGCCGTGGGGAAGGAGTGGGCTTATAAACCACACTTAGTTTAATTTGTCTAGATTTTATACTTAAAAGACTTTATTAATACCTAAAATACGTCGATTTTGACTCACGCACTCATTCATTCATCCACTCATCAAAACCTCTAGGGTACTTCCCGAAGTCCTAGAAAGTGAAAATTTGGTATGTAATCTAGGATTTGCACACAAACAATAAAAAAAATGAGAAATTTAGGGTCTGTATATAAAACTTCTTATGGATATGTACTTCCATTTGTTATTAAAGCTAGAAATGAAATCCCACTGAAAACATTTCATGTAAAATAGGTTGCCAAGATAGATCAGATCTCATGAAGAGCCAAGCCCCTAACTCTACAAGGCCAAACTCTGCAAGCCCTAACTCCACAAACTCTACATCTTTGCCAAAAGGTATGGCTTGGCCGTTTCATAGAATTATTGCATGACACAACATTACAGGGTCTTGGCTCTTCATGAGATCTGATAACTTTTTAAGATTTTATTTATTTTACATGCAATGTTTTTGGTAGGATATTAATTAGGACTTAGGTTAGGATTACAACTTTTGACCCTGTTGG
The DNA here is from genome assembly GCA_963924495.1 of Nemapogon koenigi. Taxonomy (NCBI): domain Eukaryota; kingdom Metazoa; phylum Arthropoda; class Insecta; order Lepidoptera; family Tineidae; genus Nemapogon; species Nemapogon koenigi. The sequence goes on along the minus strand of OZ004647.1, from coordinate 6,405,180 downwards.
AAATTCCAGTGTCAATTACTTAATCCAGTTGACAACATCACCAACATTTATCAATGGATTTAGTAAAATCGTGTACGTTTACCTTTCAAATAAAATTTTGTTATTTTGAAAACATATCTTCACTGATTGCTACGGTGTTCCCGGCTTTTACCTTATGCGATTTGTATGGTTGGTAGGTAGAAGTTAAGATTTTGATCCCTAAGTAGTAATAGAAGTTCTCAATACGTAAGTACAGTGTCTAATTTGGCACGTGTTATTCTACTTTGCTCAGTAATTAAGACAGTTTGTATGTTAGCAACGTTAGGAAATAGTTGGACGTCACTCCATGTGTATTTAGTTTAAGTTTTTGGTTAAAAGCCAAAACTAGCCAAACTGCTTGTTTGTTTGAACTGATTTTTGGACTGTTTGTAATGCGATGCATGATAATGATGGAGACGCCATTTGTACTGAATCTATGTAAATTTTGAATGGTGAAGGTTTAGTTATTTATTAAATTTCCTCATTAAAATGGTATATAATAATATAAAAGAAGCGAAGGAGGTATGTCAGGATGGGGTGCCCGTTATGTCATCGAAACATATGACATCGGATTCATGTCATAAATAAACTTAAATGTACGATACAAATTGAAAACAAAAATACCTTGATCAAAATAACTTTATAAAAAAATTTATAAAACAGCGAAAATTCTCATTATTATTCGACAAAAAAATATTGTAGGTAAATACAATTTTAAAATATCAAAATAAAATAGGTTATCGAGGAGCGCAGCGACGACAGTGTAGTTAGGACGGTGTTAAAATAAAGCGCGAGCCGAGCGAGCGAAGCAAGCGGCGCCGCTGCAGCGGTCGGCGAATTTTTGCAAATTGATACATAACATTTTAGGTGAAACAATTTTTATTTTAAGGTTTTTAAAATAAAGTTTATGGGTTTTGATCATTTTAGATAAATATTTGATATTTCAGTATTTTTGAAATTATTTTTTTGAAATGTTTATCTATGAATCGTGCCTTTTTTATTTCAGATTTTTAGTAATAGTTTACGATCTAATTACCTATAACTTTCAGGATCGTAGCAAATGGCATTCAATTGTCTCTTGGGATAAAAGGCGTGATAGATAAAGATAGATAAAATGGTTACATGGATATTGAATAGTTTTAATTTGACTTCCACAGATATATATATATGCTGCGAGAACTCAAACTTTTTTTTCTTTCTTCGCGGGTTTCGTTGTTACGGTTCCAGGGACCAAAGACCAATTCTCCCTCGTTTAGCCGATGTTATTTGTCAGGTTATACCTAACGAGTGGCCAATTCTGTTGAGGTATGTTTAGATGAAAATCCTCTAAGTGTGGTTTGTCGTACATAAGTTTTAATAAAAAAAACTCATTTCGGGATCGAACCCGTGGTCTTCCTAGTTAATACCAGACGTCTTAACCACTTGCTACTTCTATTGTTATTTTATAATGTTCTGTGTTAATCACTAACCAGGTAACTATGTAACATACCCCAAGGTACCCAAAAAGTCTTCCTCATATAGCCCGTGATATTTTTGAGGCTATAGACGAACTAATCTTTCTTGATGAAGGTATAAAGTCTGATCGCTATTAAAAACTGTCATGGCTAAAAAGAGAACTTAGCATTTTTTTACTGAAAACATAATAATAATTACGTCTAAAATAATTTAAATGCATACAACAAGTACAAGATATTTGGAATAGCTTAATAAATTTGAATGATTTGACGCAACTTCCTCTTTGATAATTTATGATAATTATTAATAAATAGATTCCATAGCCTAATTTCATTTGGCTAAAATGAAAATCCGTTAAAATCTGGTTAAAGGTCGGAGCTGTCACTGATTGATTTATGAAAACAGATTACCTCCGCCTGGGAATGAGCTACAGAGGCTCCCTCTAACTTTATTATGGAACAAATTAAGGTAACTTAATAGAAAGAAAACATCCAAGGTGAAATTTTGGAGGAAGACTTCGACCTCCCTTTAACTCTATTGTCATTTCTAATTTGAAATATAATTGAGTTGTATGTATGAACGAATTTCCGCAGGCAAATTATATTATAGCGTTTCTTTGCAAATGTGAAATAATTATTTTGCTTTCGCGGTTCCGCTTTCATTTTAGGTCCATAAAGGATGTTATTGTTTATTATTCGTCATTTCTCAAATAACTAAAAGTTTTTATTGTATTAACATTCATTTGCAGATTTTAAAACCATTTTTTTATTTATTATATCTAGTTATGTACATCTAATTGCTAATAAAAGTAAGTTAAGCACTGATTATGATTTAGAAATAAATATCAAAGCAACTCCAGCTGAGTACGCGGACTCCTTCTAGCGTAAACATCACAGCACGACGCGGTCACTTAGTAATTTAATATAATATTCGTAATATCTGCGCAAGACATCCACAAACAAGGCCGAGCCTTAAACTCTGTCTAAGTTACCGCAAGTTCCAGCACAGTAAACAAAACCCAAATTAATGGCTTAATATTGGTGCCTGGTTTTGACATTTCCACACATGGTGACCCTTTGAAAGCGGGCACCATTTCAAGAGGTATCAAGTACAAGGCGTTCAGACCCGCCTCCTGTAGAACTTTGGAACTTTCAATGGCAACTTTGAGGTAAGTTTACCTCTCGATATGTGTTTGAGCATGTGATTAATATCCATTAATCACAAATCGGGTGGCAGAATACATACAGTGATTGTCGCGTTGTCTGAACATGTTTTTATTTTCAAGAAGGTCTAGAAGCGACTCAGAAAGAAACATATCTGTGTGAGAAGTCTGTAAAATTGACTTAGAATCTATGCATTATTACAATAGCTGCGTTTACCAGATATACTGCTAACAATGTCCACATTCTAGCATCATGTTAATATGTTTGTCGCTAAACTGCGAGCGACACTTATATTATAGGTAAGTATATTATTTTCAGAACTGTGCTTCAGAGATCACGTCTGTTAAGGTAGGGGGTAATATCTGACACTGCTTATCTGATTCTGAAAACAATCTTTCACTAATACCATTATTCCTGAGTGTTATATGCTATATTTTATTTTGTTCCAAAATATATACGGGCGAAAAATCAATCAACTTCTCGTGCTTAGAAGGGCAGATCCTTAAGCAAGGTCAGTAGATATAGTTTGTTATGCATGAAACCAATAAAATAAACACAAATTGAGGGATTTTTCGTCAATAATCTTTGAAATTGGAAAATATTCTCAATAGATAGTTTATTATGTCCCAAAAGTAGGTAGTAAATGTCTTCCATTGTCTTGCTTGCCACTGGACGTGATAATGAGATATTCGTAATTATTGACCTTTAGACAAATAACATCCATGGCTCAAAGCTAATTAGTGGAGGTCAAGAGTCGGAAACAATACCGAGTATTTATATATCTCCTGCTCCCCCTCCCCCCCCCCCCCCCCGTTTTCGAGGGTTCTGTAAACGATTCCGGAGTCAAACCAATATTTTTACCCTGGGCATTGGGCAACCCACTGAAATCGGCCAAAAACCCTCCTCTTTTCTGGCTAATTGTTCTAATCAGGGATAGGTGCGGCTGAGGTAATTTGCCTCCAGGAACTTGACGTTATACTCGTTAAAAAAAAGGAATGAATTAACTCGAAAATGAAGGGAAGGCATTAGATTAACGTATTCGCAAATACTCGGTGAAAGCAGGAAAAATCTGCTGATCTCCGCTAAATACCTGAATTTTTCTAGGATTCGAACCTGGAACTTAGCCAAACCTGTCGTCAGTCCTATTATCTGTTCTGAGGAAAGATTAAACAAAAACTGAAGTGAACCTTTTTGTGATCATTTCGGTATGAAATCAGAGATTTTATTTTTCATTACTGCTCTTCAATGTTATAATACAATAAATTTCCGAGTAGGATCCAATTAATAAAGATTACCCCAATGTTGTATTTTATTTCTGTTTCGTTTGGATTTTTGGGTGAAATTAATATTTTGAAGTAACACATTTTCGCGTAAATTAGGGGAACAATTATCGTTTTACGTAAACTAGCGAACGAAACGTGAAACCCGTATTTTGTATTGGAAGGTCGATAAGCGTTCCGAAGGCGGAGCGGAATGAAGTTTATGAGATCTTACACCTGTGTTGCACCCTTCTTACAAAATACGATTGCATTAACCTACCTAACGTTAAATACTGATTAGAAATTGGAATTTTAGTATATGAAAAATTATCCTAACTAATATTATAAATACGATCCTTAGTTTGTTTGTCTTTTTTTCAAGTCAAAACAAATCAATAGATCGACTTAATTGTTTGTACAGAGAGTTTGACATAGGTTACTTTCTATGTTGTCACATTTCAAAAAAAATTAAACGCGATAGTTATCTTGTACAAACGCATTTATTTGCCTTACTACTTTGCGTTGTGACTTGTGGCTAGAGACACCAGTAACAGTAGATGTGACACATCTGAGCTGTCCTATGGTCATTGGCATTATCGGCACTAGATTTTTCCACACAAGTAGTATAGCATAAAACATATAAAATCGAGCGAGCCTTACAGTAGTCGCATATGATTTGTAACATCTGACATCTCACCTTGGTAATAAGCAACATTAATATTATATCCTGAAAACATTAACACTTTATACACAACACTGTAGGTTAAGCGCACAGCTGATGCGTCATGCGTTCTCCTTCTCTATTTCCCTTTCTCTTTCTTGTCACTCACATGCACACACTGTTGGCTGACAGTACCAAGCTTTCGGAAAATCCGCGCGCGCTCATTGGTCAAATCAAATAGCGCGCGCTTCCCCGGCTTCCTGTTACACACTTCCGTCCCTTTTCAAGTAATCACGTGAATTTTCGTTACATATCAAAAATACTAGTAACAATACAGTTGAATTTGTAATTTTTGTATGTTAGAAAAATTCATAAGCAATTTGTTCAGAATTCCACCTTAGAGTGTAAATATGAATTTTATACGTACTTAACAGTTCCAAGTTACGAGTCGGTACACAGCTGCGCGGAATACACACGTTGTTGAAGAAATACGATCTGCCTTATTAGTGGTACTTAGGTGTATATATTATTGCCTTGATTTTCTTGTGAGTTTCTGACTTTTGTTCCAAGGATCTTTACGGTGTGCTTTTAGTATTTATGTAAGGGCTAAAGACCTAGGGTTCGCTGGCAATAACGAGTGTCAAACTGGTGGCAATTGGTAGGTTAGGTTAGATTGTATGTAGGTAGGGGGCTAAACATATTTCCATACATACTTGGGCTAACTAGCTAATTATTATGAGATGCAATATAAATTAAGCCTACAAAATGTAGTGGTAATATTTTAGTAAATTTTTATTTTACAATATTACGCATAATAGCAGAACTAATTAGCAATGTTGTAACTTCCGAACGGAACATAAATGACAGCTCAGTCAGCTGTCAACTGATCTTTTTGGATGTGCTTTTTAACCGACATCAAAAAGGAGGAGGAGGTTCTCAATTCGTCGGAATGTATGTTCCCCGATTACTTAAAGACGCCTGGACCTGTTTGGATTATTTTTTGTTAGAAAGGGTATAGTTTCCATGTGATGATGATGTGATCTGATGATGGGATCCTAGAGAAATCGAGAACTCTTCTTTTATAGGCACGCTTGAATCTATTTGGTTTTTTTTATAGTGACTTGTGCATTTGCTTTCGGAAAGCACACCTTTCAATGCATAATTTTTTTTTAAATAGAATGTAGCATAGATTCAGAAAAGTCGCAAAATTAATTCTAAGGTTTTTAACATTTAAAAAAATATAAAATAGAAATAAAATAATAAAGAAACTAATTTTCTTTCCACAAAACTATAAAATGCACTCTATTCCAAAACACAAAAAATAAAAATATTTAATTCACAGGACAATATTTTTTAAGCTCTATACCATATTATTCTGCATAACATAATCCATGTACAAAAAGTAGCCCAAATTTAGGAATCTCCTATCGGGGTTTAGTCTGTCTTTGTCTATGCTTGAAAAGAGAAAAAGTAGAAATGAAATTATATACTGAAACTGTAGATCTAGATTAATTATTTTCAAGAACAACATCTTTCAAATCGGGTCCAATATTTGTGTTATTTGAGCTGAATGGCCCGTGATATATATACATTAAAAAATCTAGTCGTATCTGTCTGTAGGACTAAAATATTTTCCACTAATTATTATTATACGGTCTTCAATTTTCAATTACTAGTTAGAAATTCAGACAAGTAGAGAAATTAGTTAATTGCCAAAATTCGTTAAATTATTGTTAATCGATGGCAGTGTACATTTTAAATTGGCATTCAAAATGTTATAATAAAATACACTAATCAGATACACTATACTGATTTACTTGAGCTAAAATGCTTGTCTGCATATCTCAAATTATTGTAAAAGCAGTGGCAATTTGCTGGGCGTCAACAGAATTTACTGTGCTCCAGGGAAAATTACGTTCTGAACCCAAGGGAGGACATTTTTATGATCAAAGGCGAGTTAACTCCTCCTGTTAAAGTATTAGAACTTTGCTTAAAAAATAATAATCTTTGTAAAAATATAGTAATAATAAATTGTAAATAAAACCGGCCAAGTGCGAGCCGGACTCGCGCACGAAGGGTTCCGTACCATTATCTATAAAACGGCAAAAAAAAAACAAGTTTCTTGTATTGGAGCCCCACTTAATTATTAATTTTATTTTAATTTAATTATTTATTTTTAAAGTGAATATATAACTAAATATTCTGTGAATATTTCAAGCGCCTATCTGTTGCCGTTATCCATATCGAGCAAAAACGAGCAAAAAAATCACGTTTGTTGTATGGGAGCCCCCTTAAATATTTATTTTATTCTGTTTTTTAGTATTTGTCGTTATAGCGGCAACAGAAATACATCATCTGTGAAAATTTTAACTGTCTAACTATCACGGTTCATGAGATACAGACTGGTGACAGACAGACAGACGGACAGCGGAGCCTTAGTAAAAGGGTTTCCGTTTTTTACCCTTTGGGTACGGAACCCTAAAATGGGAGTCCTTAGCGCGTCTTTCTGTCTGTCTGTGCGCATTTTCTTCGGGCTTTAAGTAGATTGATTGATTCTCTAGAAATGTTTTAGTTTGAATTGCGTTGAAAAATACTGTAAAACTATATAAAGAGGAGGAACTTTTGTTTCATTTCTGCGCGAGTGAAACGACATTTTAAAGTCGAAAAAAAACCAAGCTAGGTGTTTTACCTTGAAACTTTACAGTGTTTTTTGTAGTTCTAGAAGAAAATGACTTCCAGCTAATCTGGCTAGGTCCCCCAAGAAACTTGTCCTGAGTCTGCTAACCTCGGGTGAGGACTTACTTGGAAGCAATTAAAACTTCGACTCCAAGCTTGGTTGTTAGAGAAATTCGGACCTTTTTGTATTGTTCCAGTCACAATTGTAACGTAAACAAAGAGTGGAGAGACAAAGGAATTTTCTAGCAAACAGTATTTAGTGCTGGTTTTCAACAACCTTCGCCTTCTTTAAAGATTTGTTGAATACGATTTCAGCTTTCGTAGCTTGCTGAGTGTTTCCGTTAATCTATTGTAACTCTTTCTTACAGGTTCATTATTTTGTTTGTATAAATGCAATCAGATAATGCAAATACATAGCAAAATACACGACTCTAAACTTTGTTTTTATATAGACCTATTTCCTTCGATAAGTCCAGTTATATAATCAGAATAGTGCTTTAATATAATCATCTTCTCCTGCTTCAGCTGCCAAGTAGAGTTGCACTTTTCCTGAAAAGAACAGACACACACTTCTATTTATAAAGTGTAAAATTCAATATTGACAGGCTTGCCATTTGGGTTATATGTAAATTTTGCGAATTAGCGAAATGTAGACATTGTTACCAATTTCTTTCTTTTGAAACTATATACGAACCATTTCCTTTTTTCACCCCCATTTCACCCCCTTAGAGCGTACGTGATGTTAAATACCCTATAAACCTTCCTCAAGAATTGGGCTATAAATTCAAAAAAATTTTTTCAAATCTGACTGGTAGTTTTCCTGAGATTAGCGGGTTCAAAAAAACGAGTCCATATTCCTTATCTGCTTATTAGGACCTCTAACTAAAAATATAAATCAAATAACAAATTTAAATTAATTTTGGAGCAATAAAGTAACAAAAATGGCCCAAATCTAACCAACATTAGAACACATTATGGAGAATTAATGGTTGAGTAATAAACTGCGATGGGCCCAACAAAAGACTTCAGTGGGGCGTGCGCTCTTTGTTCTTACTTAACCAAGTGCCGAAGCGATTTTCCCTTATATCACATTGATTCGACATTTATGGTCCGAACTGGTTCCCTTGCGATCCATTCCTCATTTGGTAACACATTATTTTTATATACATTTACTTGTAATAAAAGTGTAAATTGTAATGTACTTAGAAAATAATCGCGAAAATAGACATCTTTAATTCAGTTTTGGAGCCTTTTGATAACGAACATCCAGAATAGAAAGACAGATATAAATTCCAAAACAGTTATTTTTGAGATCGACTTCTTCTAATAATTGCCTTTTTAAAAAAGGTGTGCCGATTTCAAAAATTATGCACTGAAAAGTTTGCTTTCCGAAAGCAAATGCACAAGTCGCTATAAAAAATACCCAAATCGCTTCAATTGTGCCTATAAAATTTGAAGGTTCTCGATTTCTCCAGGATCCCATTATCAGATCCTGACCTGATAACCATAGGACCATCTGCTAAGTATAACCTTTCAAACAAAAAAAAAATTCATATCTTTATTATTAGTATAGATTAGTTTTAATTTTTAACCACGAATATAAAATTAAGTTTCTCCGGGTTTTAAGGACCGTTGCTCTCAGTCATCTTGTATATCTGTCAAAAATATGTCAAATCTCAGTTAATCTTGGAAAGGTGAGTTTATTTATACAACATGTCCTTACCACACATTTCATAGTTATTATTTTAAATTGGAGTATGACATATTTTTATTATTTAGGGTTCTAAATAGCCATATTTTCCAAAACGAGCCTTACTTTTGCATTTTAGAAATTATGGCTATTTAGAACTCTTAATAATGAAAATATGGCTCAATCCAATTTAAAATAATAGGTAACTATCAACTGTGTGGTAAGTTGTATAAATAAACTCTATTCTATTCTATTTTTTTCAAAATGGCTCCATCAGGGTTTTGATGATTCCGCCAATGTCAAGTATTATAGACGTCACAGTAATAATAAGCCGATAATTGGTAGGTAGAATGCTCCCGCCGGCCGTAATATGTCCTATTAATCACTGACTAATCACAACCATCACAGCACGGACGGGATTAAACTGGATTCCCCAACACGTCTTCGCGGCGCGTGTGCTATCCACCAAGGCGTGTCGTGGAATCAAATAAACTCACCTTTCCAGGATTAACTCAGATTTGCCATATTTTTGACAGTTATAAGATGACCTTGACCAACGGTTCTTAAGTCCAACCTCCTTTTTGACGGGCAAAATTTGAATATAAATAATGATTTTAGTTAAATTTGTATGACATATCTGTCTTCTAAGTGAAGCAACAGGCTTGATACCTGTTCTGTTTAATATGGACAACTGGCAAAGTATAAATGGCCGTGATGATGTGTTTGTTTCTTTGTTTGTTTGTTAACGACAATTCTCTACATTGCTACACCAATATTTCTCAGTACATGCGACAATTCATTTTTATGATACTGATGCACATAGTAATAATATGCGTATTGTGGTGCAGCTATGCTGTAGACAGTGCGGCTGGCTGGCGTGAGATAACTATGATGAATTGCTGTTTTGACGCATTCGGAACAGTCTGTTGGATCAATTTATTTTCAAGCTCTAACGTTACGGAAAAATAAGTTTACTGTTACTACGATGTTTTCTAAATAACATCTATCATCATGGCTTTTATCCCTACGAGAGGTAGGTAGACATAATCGAATGCTATGATCCTGACATACCTGCTCACCTCCTTTATATGTATGAGACCTAAATAGCAGAATTCTTTCAGATTTTCGTACCTAAAGGATCCAAACTGAAATCGTTGTAAAGTCTGCCAGTCGCGTCGACTATGCCTAATGTATTTTAAAATATTACTATTCAGAAAAAATATACGAGAGTTAGTTCTGAAAAAGACTTAAATTTGAAAATATTATATCACGGTCTATAAATCTCACGGCGTATCCAGAATTGTAATCAATGTCCACAATTAGCGAGTTGCCCATATTAATCAATAAGGGTGGCCAGGTCGCTACTAATAATACTTGACAATACGGCGTTGTTTCGGAATCCCCCGGAAATAAAAAGAAAATAAAAGAATTAGGTACTTGAAAATGTAATCCTTATTTCTTCTTCTTCTGCCTGTGTCCGTCTACTTCCGCAGTTCTCCACGCTCTACCCTCTCTCTTCACGATGTCGTCAGTCCATCTCGCTGGTGGTCTACCGACACTGGCTATTTGGAGGCCCATTATAGCTCTCCACTCAGTAACCCTTGACGTCCATCTACCATCGACTCTTCGAGCTACGTGTCCCGCCCATCTCCAATTGTCGCAACTCTATTTCCAAATTCAGCTGGGTTGGGCAGCTTTTGGAAAACTCGGTGACGTCTTGAAGTCCAGAGAGGTGCGCCAATGTCTGAAGACGGAATTATTTGATCAGTGCGTAAGTCACTAACAAAGATCTTTGGAGCGTAGGATGCTCGGGATCTCCCTCAGTGATCGAATACCCAATGTCCAAATAGTCCAGAGAGAAAACAAGAGTGGTGTGCATTGTAATATTTATTTAATGACTATTAAATTATTATAAAATTAAATTCCGGTACAATTAGAGTTCTTTTACATTATTGTATTGGTTTCAAACCGCAAACAAACAATATATCTAATATAGACAGATCACGACGGTCGATAGATGTGAGTGAGTTTCAGATTAAATAATTTTCAAGATAAGTCTTATAAGTACCTTACTAGTGAAGTAAATGACTTTGAAAAGAACCAACACGTACTCTCCTCTAATAACCAACTTTTATGAAAACATATAAAAGTTACTATAACAATAATTATATAAGATGAGTCCGTAGAACAAACAATGGGTATATTTTCGTTTGGACATCGGAAAAGTTGAAATTGGCGTGATATCGAGGCTCGGCACGTATTCGTTCGCAGTTCGAACTAGCAGACACGAATTTCGATGCAGTCATAATATCATTACTGATTGTATTATTGTACTTTTATATAAAAGCTATTACAATATTTTGTGGAAAATTTTTAGGTGGCACATTTTATGACAGATTTAATTTTTTAACCGAAATTAAATAAAAGGAGGAGGTTTACAATTAGTCGGAATATTTTATGTTTTTTTATGTATGTTCCCCGATTGAAGACGCCTGGACCGATTTGGATTTTTTTGTGTGAAAGAGTATACTTTCCAGGCGGTCCCATGGCGGTCAGGATCCTGGAGACATCAAAAAGTCTTCAAATTTTATAGGCACACTTGAAGCGATTTGGGTATTTTTTTATAGTAACTTGTGCATTTGCTTTGAAGTGGGTAAACCCATGTGGCCTACGTATTTGCGCTTGATTTGGTAGCAGACATTAACTTTTATTTATTGAGTTTGTGTGTGTGTGAATATAATAATAATATGCTTATACTTATTTTTGGGTATTTTTGCGTTTGAAATACTCAGACAAGTCACTGATGTGGTCAAAACAAGTTTAGACGTTTTAAGATCTTTTTCTTAATAAATGGCAAATATTTCTGTTAAATTAAAAAAAATGTTTAGTGGGCACCTTCGACTAATCATTCTATACACACACAATACAATCACATTTTCATAACAAACAATTGGAATACCGCAAATAATAGTCATTAAACTAATGACTCGAAAACGTGACAAGTCAATCGAAAACTTGCGATAAAAGTAATCAAACAGCAGTTATATTATTTCAACGACTTTAAGCTTGAATAAGATTACAAGCAAAATTTATTACAAGCGTATTTTATTATATAAAATGGGTGTTATATTCCTCTCAACTCTCAAACATTTTTTGTGTTAATATTTACTAGACCCCACCCCCGGCTTCGCATATCTCTTAGAGATAGATAGCGGATTTTTTGTAGACCATTTTATTCTACACAGTTCTTTCATATATAATTTTGTCATATTACGCCATTAAACCTAGTTGGGGGCTAACTTTTTCCCGACTTGATTCACTTATTGATCAGCTTCTAAACATGATAGGTCCCGGTGAATCAACCTATCTAATAATCAAAATTGCAACACATTCCTTCCTAGATTTTGCGTGAAAAGGGCACGCAGACAGGCAGACAGACAGACAGAAAGACGCAGCGGGGGGACATTGTTTTGTAGTGATAGTGATTCTTTCAATCATAATATCATATACATTGTGGAGACCTGGCTGGTACACTTTCCTGTGATGTGGAGACCTGGCTGGTACACTTTCCTACGTTTTCTTCATATCATTATATTGGCATATTCTGCACGTCATCTTTGGTTTTTGACGTTACTGAATGTAAACATTATTCAACGAATATATTATATGAGTATTACAAGATTATTTCAGCGTTTAACTATTACATTCCTGCAACTCTACAACATAAACACAGCTGAACATTACCGCGACTAAATAATGACCGTCGGCCGGTCGTAGATCTAAATCTACAATATAAAAATTAATATTTTTTAGTTTGTTCGTTTTCTATAGACTCAAAAACTACTGGACCGATTTGAAAAAATATATTTGCACTTATTGTTCGCACTTGCGAGAAGGTTATTTTTAACATCACGTTACCTACCCAAAGGGTCAATTGTATTCCTGATACAACGCGAACGAAGTCCGCAATTCTTCTAAAAATAACAGATATTTCCGTCTGTTCATTATCAAGGTTCATTAAGTGCAGCAACAAACTTGCCACCTGTTCTGTTCAATATGGACAACTGGCAAAAGTGGACACTGTTATTCGTGTCTCTGGACACACCACAAGGTATAATGGCCATAAATATGTGAGTGTCCGTCCGTCCGAATGACATAATAACTCTAGCTCCATCCTTTATGTGAACCGTTGTCAAAAAATTGGAAATCCCTTGGAAAATTGTAGCAATAAGTTGAAAGATTCGAAAGTCGGTTGTTTAATTTTTTCGCATTCGCCAAACAGTTTTCAAATTTATGACACTCAACTCGTCTAGTGCTGTGACCCAAGGGGCTTAACCTGGAATGGACGGTCGGCGGCGAGGAAAATATATTTCCCAGTTTACTGGTCCATAAATAACCTCGGAGTGACAGCACGATGATACACTCTAGTGAGAGTTCATCTCGTGTCGCTTACTGAATATTGAACGAATGAGTGGAGCCATTGTAATTTTATGAATTCTGAAATAACCTTTTCTTTTATAACTTCACGGTTCCCGGAGCCGTGTTACCGCAGGGTACTCAACGGAAGTCAAGTCTTCCTCCTTTAGCCCATCGGCTATCATTATATTTCTGAGGCTATACTAACGAGTAGCCAATTCTGGGAAAAGCCTCTGTGGTTTATCGAATTATGAACGAAACAAACAACCAAAAACGATTCTTTACGATTTTTATACCTTGCGGTGTGGCCAGAGACAGCAGTAACAGTGTCCACTTTTTGCCAGTTGTCCATATTGAACAGAATAGGTGGCAAGCCTGTTGCTGACTTATATTTAATATAAATATCTGTTATTTTTAGAAAAAGTGCGTGGCACTAGGAGTCGTTTAAAACATTAGCAATTTTGGCACGAGTGGTAATTGAACCCGGGACCAATGGAACTGTAGCGGATGGATTTCGCTTTTGCAATTTTGACGACTCCAAAAAAAATATTAAAAATTAAAGCTATAACGCTTACAAAATAAAGAGGAGTCGATCAAGAATTCATCCTATCGCGATTTATGAGAATATCTGAAATATAGCTGAATTGTTATTTTATCGGATGTCATAATTACTGAAGGTTTTATTGTGCTTGGCTGATAGACGTATCGGATGAGTACCTCTTATTACATATTATATTATCGAGACAGACTTTTATTATAATAATACTAGAAATGTTTATTCAATAATGTTATAGAGAAAGATAAACAATTTATATTAATTTTGTGTTCGGTTTCAACTGAAGAATTTAATATATACACTTATTTACAAAATACATAACTTAAGATTTTTACACGGTGCGTCGGTGTCCAAGTGGTTAAGACGTCTGGTATTAACTAGAGAGACTACTGGTTGGATCCCGGATCCCGGCCATGTACCAATGGGATTTTTACAACTAAAAACTTATGTACATAATCCGACAAACCAGAGGCTTTTCCATCTAAAATATACCTCAACAGAACTAGTCACTCTAAATCATGTCATAGTCATCTGCTAAAAGAGGGAGAATTATTCTTTCGCTGGGTACCCTGGGACCGTAACACGGTTTCAGTAGCTGTAAGGCAACCCGTGAAGAAAGTAAAAACGAAAAAAATTTTTACTGACAAAATACATAAAAATATGATAATATTATATACAAATTAATCGCTATTATTTAATTTTTCTGGTAATAAAATTTACTTAACTCATTGAATTTGCACATAATGAAAGTTTTCTTGTTTGGTTGTATGCATAGAAATTAATAATCTTTGCCCGCCCCGGCCCAATACTGAGACGCGTTCGTAACCATATGGAGATGAAAAAGTTAAAATTCATGTTAGGTATGTAGAAAGCCAAGCTGTAAAAAGTCAAATTGTTTAGAATATAAGTCTAGTACTTTATAGTTAGTCATCCTACCCCTGAAGCGACTGTCTCAGGTTCGAATCCCAGGTTGTACAAAATATTTGTATTAAAAATAAAATTAGAAGGATTTCCGGTATAGAAATAGCCTTTGCAAAAAAACCACGTCGATCCGTTGGTCCATTTTGGCGTAAAGAAGGACAAACAAACCTAGTTAGTATTAGGATCTATCAATCATCACGCCTTTTATCTTTTATCCCAATTAGGGGTGGGCAGAGACAATCGAATGCCATTTGTTACGAACCACGTCATACCTCTTTCGCTACTTTTATATTCTTCATATCTTTCATACATGCTCGTCGATTGTGTGTCTCTTAATATTTCCATCGATCAATGCATTTTTTATATGTTCATTAAAAGTACACCTAAGTTTTCATTTCATTTCACTTCACTTAGGATTAGGATTTGCCGGTTTTAACTGTATTCTGAATTAGAAAAAATCCTGTTAAGTTTTTATTTCAAATTTCATGAGAGACTTCAGCACCGACCTAATTTAATTTGCAGTATTTAATGTTCCTCCTAACGAGAATGTTTCTCAGCATTAGAACTTCACTTAAGGTAAATTAACTCAATTTGGAGACACTCCAATTTGTCTGCGCGGACATTTCGTACAATATTTTAGCGAGGTCGCACCTATTGACGGTGTTTCGTCTTAATTTTATTTTTATCAAAGGATTTATTTATGTAGTTTACGCTGGTATGGACACGTAAAAAGAATGAAGGATGAAAGATTGACTAAATTATACGGCTGAAGTGAAAGGGAATGATAGCCGACCTAGGTGTACTTTTATTGAACATATAAATATGTATTGATCGATGGAAATATTAAAAGTACACACAATCGTCGAGCATGAAAGGTATGATGAATATAAAAGAAGCGAAAGAGGTATGTCAGGATCGTAGGAAATGGCATTCGATTGTCTCTGCCTACCCCTCTTGGGATAAAAGGTGTGATGACAGATAGATAGATTTATTTATGTATAGTCGTCGACAGTGAAATCTGACCTATCTTAACAACAATTTTTCTCATTTCCTAATTATTTTTTTTAGTAGTAACTTTATAATATTTTTTATCATTTTGACATGATTTTTTTTTTTGTTTTTTTTTTTTTATCAATGTTGTGTTGTTGTTATAAAAATGTTAATAGCCCTATAATTGACACTGCGTCTACTAAGTCATAAAAATATACAATGCATATGTGTGGACGTAGGTGTTGTTGGGCTATTTATAATAAATAAATAAATAAATAAATAAATGATATTAGAACGATATTCTATAAAAATAGTTAGTGGGGTAGACAGGGACTAAGAATGTCTTTTTTAAATTTGCATTTTTTGTAAGACTGTTGATTTAGGGGCACGCAATCATGAACTCATGACATAATAAAGAATAGTTTTCCGAAAAGTTTGTCGTTAAAAGAATGAAATTAAGAGACTTTCAGCAAGTTAAGCGAGGATGGTTAAATATAAAAGGTTTAAAAAAAATAGAGATGAGAATACGGACAAAGCTTAATTATTTATAGTTATGAGTAAAACAAAAACTTCACCTAGAATTATTGGAAAACAAAAATAAACTTAAAAATCGCTCCTAAAAAGGTATTCTAAAATACACCTTAATAATTTAAAGTGTGAAACAAAACGTCGAGTGTACTCTCCAATTCGCTAACTATTGGCACGAGCTTTGTTAACAGCAAGTAGTTAAAGAAGTGGAGCTCGCTACGAAAAGTTTTCTCTGTTGACTGAAGCATCCCCGGAGAACGTAGCGAGAATGTTTTGTTTAAACTAGAAAAGTTATATTTCAACGTATTAAGCCAATTCGGAGTTTATTTCCTCAATTGACATCTTTCTCATTATTTTAACTTACGGATAATGATCTGAAAAAAGCACCTTTTTCAAAAGCTTTGTCCAATTGCATGATTGTAACTTTGCATAGTGTTATATACTGGATAAACTGGATTAAATGTGAAAGAGGTTGATCATGGAGACCAAAATGTACCGTTATGTAGGAATTGATTTAGTTTACAAAAAAAAAATAAAGAGTTATATTTCTGTACTTTGCTGTGTTGTCTGTACAATTTTATACAAAATAGGCTTGGTAGTGTCGTTTATTGTAAACAACACTACTAGTAGTGTGGCTGGTAGTGTCGTTGCCAAAAAACGGATTTTTCATGCACAGAACACACACCTCTTCTAAAAATAATAGAGTTACATATACACTGACGAGCAATATAAAAAAGCCATTAAATTATCATGAAATATTTCCGAAGCTTTTAAAGTAAAAACCAACATTCAAGTGTGTTTAATAACGGTGTTAAATAAACTGTTTTCAGGATTCTTTTTACTTTAGAAAATATTTAAATTTTTTAGGCACTTTGCAAGTGGCTTTTTATATTACTCGTCAGTGTATTTAAGAAGTGACAACTCTAGGTCTACTTAAATTGTCACTCGTGGGGTTATGCCCGACCCGAAACTGTCCAACCCTACAATGTCTGGGCAAAGTCGTGTTATTTTGCCTGACCCAGCAATTTGCGGTACTCTGGGGTTGGATTTTCTTGGGTCGGGCATTCCTTGGCTGGCAATAGTGCGGACTCGTTGTCTTTGCCCTTCGATTATTAAGCATGCTAACCTAGCTGTCAAGTATGCTAGACTGTTAAATGTGGAAATTGTTACCAGAAACTCTGGCTACGCCGCAAGGTTTTAGTATAATGTTATCCAGTTAAAATGCTAAAAAATACTTACAATTTCTTTTTATGGCAGTATAATAACAATTTTGTTACATAACCAACCAACTACTATTGGATTTATCATTCCTTTACAAGATTACCTAACACGACAGTGACAGATTGACTCCACAGTTACCTCCATCCCGCCTTCGCTTACGCTGTTGTATATCGCCATCCCGTTCACTCCAGCTGTAATTAGGCACCTGCATTTGTCCAGGTCAGGGATAGTGCAAACTCGACTCTATCTAGACGTCGTGTTAATGCTCCAAGATTGATGTATGGCTCGCAGAAAAAGTGGATTTCCTTACGTACTTGTTTTCTCATTTTTGTTATCGCTACTAAGACGCTGAAGTTGCAAAGTTTTTGCTTCTGAACAAACTTTGTATTATTTTGAAGAAAATAAAATTAAACAACCGGGTTATATTATTTTGGATGTGTATAGAATAATTTAGGTACGTCTAGAATACATTCATACACTTCACGCCTCTTTTTGACAGGAATGTAGACAGAGAAGACGTCCAAACTCACGCCTTTGTATATTTAGGTATAAACAGGTGGCAAGCCTGTCGCTGGCATTTCATGGGACTAGAGCTGTATGACTTATATAGAGGAAGTATTTGTTAATTTCTGAAGAAAATCCGGCTTTAGGGACTGTCCAAAGTAGAAGAAATTAAATGTAATTGGTGTTTAAATTTTTAACCTTATTTTAACCTATTTCGGTTTTATTGTTTCTTGCAAAATACCAACCATATATGCATATCATTTAGAAACGTATGAATCCGCTTCCAAAATTGAGTAAGAAATAAATTGTACATTCCACTAAATCCGGCTCTAGTAGGACCAGCCTACAAAATAGCATAAGCTAGCAAAGTCGAACACGGTGTACGCTTGTAGATGATGTCTAGGAGCCAGACCATAATCCGTAGTTGGCCACTGCCACTCTGTGTCGACCGGTAAGCCTAGATTTACTTCGACCAATAGTAACAAATAGCTTTTATGCTCTCCCTTAACTTAACTAGAATATACCGACACTTGTATTTTCTTAGTTCCATCTGTGAACTTGTAAATTTCCTACAAAATACTCAAAATCAAAACGTTGTGTCAAAAATATTATGTAGGTATGTACTAGCTTCGCCAATGGGGCCCATACTAACATTCATATTGGGGTAAATAAAAAATTTGCCTATGTCCTTTCCTAGGGTTCAAGCTTTCTCCGTATCTTTCATAAAAATTGGTTCAGTGGTTTAGCCGTGAAAACATAACAAACAGGCAGAATCACTTTAGCATTTGTAATATAAGTATGGATTAGCCATTTCCCGCAGTTCATGTTACAAAAAGATGGCAAGCCTTTCGCTGCACTTTTTATAGACCCTACAACAGATATATAAAATTGTCGTGTCGCTGACTGACAATAAACGCACAGCCTAAACCACTGAAGATATAAATATCAAAATTTGAAGATGTAGGTATTCCTTAAGTAGGTGACACATTGGTCCTGCATCGCACTGAAAATGTCATACTCCGGCCGCTGGATGATCTAGTTCTAGGCGGACCGTTCGTTACAAGAATTGGACGAGTCTGTGGTCAGTTTCGGTGGACAGTACGGCGACGCGCCGGGGATTGGACCTTTAGGGGGTGTAGAGGTGCACTAAGAAAGGATTTTTCAAAAATCAACTGCTAGTTACTAATAAACAGTAAATTGGTCAATCTTATTGTTTAAAAAATCCAACGGACCGTCAAAACTGTCAGTTTCTGATGTTCAAATTATACTTTTTACAGAAGTTGATTGATAAGAAATTCGAGTGACTCAAATCTTTCACTCTAATGAACCCTCTTAATTAGTCAACGTCTATTTTTTCCTGAAAAACAAAACAGGATACAGGAAATACAGAAATAAAAATCAATCAAATAGCCGGCCAGGATGATAACATGCGTTGAGGATGGAAGTCACGCGCGATCATACCGTACCACGCTACGAACATAAATAACGCTAATGACATCCGATTGTGTTCGGACAAAAAATGTATATACAATATTCGCCAATGGATACATTTGGACAATTGCAAACGATCATCGTTGTTTGAAATCGCTTTGTAAATGTGAGATAGGTTTAAAATTTATTCAGTTTAGTGTCTCTGTATTTTTAACCGACTTCCAAAAAAAAGGAGAAGGCTATCAATTCGGACCGTAGTTGTTCTTTTTTATTCGATAGTAAGTCAATATCTCGATGAAATATGTAACGATTTTGACGACTTATTTTTTTAAAGATATAATAATTTCTCGACATTATCTCACAGATATATGACGGAAATAGGTTCAGAAGTTTTTCAGAAATTTTGTAATTTATTATAAATCAGAGAAAGCCTTGGCAACAATTACTTTTGACACGAAGTTGTCAATTTTCGTATCGACCGTGGTCTAGTGTTTCAAATCCTATCCACAGCGGCATTTTTTTTTATTCTTCCATTTTTTTTATTTGCTTTATTATTTTTCTCCCAGGGCAGCAAAATAACTTTAAAGGGAAAATAAACCTTTTAAAAAAAGTGTACCAACTTCATAAATTATGCTCTGAAAAGTAAGAAATTGCCGTAGAATTTAAAGAATCCCATTTCACTAATATAGACAATTAATTAGGTACCTACGATGATCAGTACAAACAAGTTACGTAAGACCCTGGATAGAGCCAAAGACCTTGAGAGATGACACCGCCCCCACGCGGGTACACATACACACCAAACGACGTGGCTGCCACTAATAATATAGCATCAGGCTGCAGCCGGTACTGTCGGTACACGAGCGCTTACGCACACACGCGTGCAGTGCGTACATAAAATCTCGAAAATGAGAATAAAGGAACTTGCTGAAAATTTGATTAAAAAATAGAACAGTATTACGATAGTATATTGCTATATAAAAAATCTGTCAAAAAATCAGAATCATTGCATGCATTTTAGTACTGTTTCTAGACAGTAAAATATTTGTTAGAGGTACATTCGTATTTTTTACTATCGAATCAATATAGTTGTATTATGTTTTGAACACAGTATCTTAATAACGCATAACCTCAAGAATATCATATATTTTTTTGATTATGGTCACTGCAGTGGAGTTTTACGCATCATAAAACTCGCATTTAGCTCTATACATCCTCTTGGCATCAACTGATACTGCTCGGCTCCCAAAAGATGTAGCGAGATGTGTTATACACATAAACCTTTCTCGTGAATCAATCTATCTACTAGTAAAAGTTGTATCAAAATCGGTCCAGTAGTTTTTGTATCTATTAATCTCAAACAGTTATACCAATTCAAACAGATTTCTATTACTGTTTCTTCTAGATCGTTTTTTTACCATTTACATGGGAGCAGAACCGCAGGCCGAAGCTAGTGACAAATATAATAAACATTGAAATAAATGCACGTGACTCAATCACGTGAAGGATCACTTGACTTGTTGTAATTAATAATTTTCTAAGGTTATTTTATAGAAATGGTCATTTACTTTTAATTTTTGTGTACAATAAAATTTTCTCTGCGCGCCTTTGAATAGAAATCTAAAGTAGGTTATATTATAAAATATTAATTGTAACAAATCTATAATTTCATTATTAAATGTCATCATTTGAGATCCTACACTTTTTACTTTCTTTACGGATTGCCTACAGCTCTCGAAACCGAGTTGCGGTTCCAGAGTACCCAGCGGAAGACCAAAGTCTCCCTCGTTTAGCCGATGGTATTTGTGAGGCTATACAACGAGTGACGGCCAGTTATGTTGAGATATATTGAGATGGAAAAGCCTCTAAGTGTGATTTGTCGGATTATGTAATATGTTTTTAATAATTAAAACCCATTGGTACATAGCCGGAATCCAATTGGCATCATATTTGTTTATTTTTACACTTTGTAAGACCCCTTTTTGGATTCTCGACATTTTTAGCAAAGCATTCTT
The DNA here is from genome assembly GCA_963924495.1 of Nemapogon koenigi. Taxonomy (NCBI): domain Eukaryota; kingdom Metazoa; phylum Arthropoda; class Insecta; order Lepidoptera; family Tineidae; genus Nemapogon; species Nemapogon koenigi. The sequence continues at coordinate 6,383,676 of OZ004647.1, read as the reverse complement.
AATCACATTATAATTAACATCGTCACTCCTATTAACATCTTTAAAAGATTTAGGCCGACGAAGTACTAACAAAAGAGTGATATTAAATAATTTCAATGTCTGTAAAAATATATTTTAATCTTATCTAAATATATAAAACCGTCGTATCACTGATTGACTTGTACCTATATTCTTTAGTGATTTTTCGAGTACTTAATAATAGGTAGGTAGTAGCTATACCTAAGTTATTTTTAATGAAGAACGGCGTATGTTTCCTTGAGAGCGAGGCCACACGACACGTTACAGTGCGGTGCCGCTAAAATGCTGTTCGTTGGTAAGCGTACAACTTGAGAACGTCTGGACCGATTTGGTTGTGTTTTTTTAAAGTTCGTAATAAATCAGGTGTTTAGGGAAAGAATAATTGAAAAAATTGCCCGGAAAATTGGAAAATTCTGGAAAAACTGAAAGTGCCTTTTTTCTATGACTTTTTTGTATGAACTCAAGCCCATGATATGTTAATAATTTAATATGGGCTCCACGGGCGAAACCGGTGCAGAAAGCTAGTTTATCAATAAATGTCACATTATGTGGTTAATAAAATAAATGCAGTATTATATTTTACTGCGTAACGTTGAATGGCTCATCAATAACCGTCGTTGCGAATCAGTTTTGGTATCAGGAGCGTTTGCAATTACACTGATTGGCCATAAATCATTCATTTTCGAACCGCGCTATTCAATGTACACGCACCCACCTACATTCTTTATGATGTTATGTGATAATAGACTTGGTTCTATTATTCATGATTTCAATATGTTCCGATTTTTGTTCTATAGGCAATTGGTTAAATCTATTAGTGTGTATGGTGCCCGGCCGGCATGCAGCTAAAAAGAGCTTTGAAGTAACGAAGACGAATAAAGGACGTGCGTTAGAGCCTCGATGTATCGATATCGCGTTGAAGTTCAAGCGGACGGACTTGAGCAAAAAAGTCTGTAATTTATCTGCTTCGTCGAACGATAAGTGATTAAATGATTCAATAATAAAAGTGATAAATATGTTTTACATAAGGAAAGATGGAGAGGATAAAGCATCATTTCCATCAGCTCATAATTTATAGCATACATGTTTTGTATGTTTCAGTTATCCAGTTAAATTTTATTAGAAGGTAAAAAATGTTGACGTCAGAAAAATTCGCATAGAGCTGGAACAGATTTTAAATACAAAATCAATCATAATTGTCCAAAAAATTTATAAGTTTTTGCATATATCTCTGAAGCCGGTGTTTTCGTAAAAATATATGAAACATCGAAATTCCAACACTTGTGTAAAAAAATCGAGCTTTAGCATTATTCTCTATCTTGTTTTGGACCTTTGACCTTGAATATGTTTTGTGTATTTTGGAGGGTTTTTGATTATATTTTATAAGAACGGATGAATTCAAATAATATTGAAGAAACCGTATCACGAACTGCCAGGTAATTTACACGTTAAAAGCCACCCTATAGAACTAGGAATATTATGTCGCAAATACGAAGCTGCAAAAATTCATGATTTCTGCGTGTTGTCGAGGGAAAATTTCTTGCTATTTATAACTCCACTAGGAAGCCGCCACGGAAGGAAGTTCAACCGCTGCAATTTCACGACGAAAAATAAATTCACTACCTTCTACTCGCCGTTGGTGATTTTTAATAGAGAATAATATAAAGTTTTATTTTGTCACATTTACTACGAATTGTAGGTAATACACCGACTCCAGGCAGAAATTAACTTCCTAAGGATTCCCTGTTCTGTATTTTTCAAAATGAAAATAATTCTGTGTTATTAATTTAAAATAGTAATGGCAATACACAACAAACCAACAGAGTTAAAGGGAAAACTCCCCAACAGGTGTTGCTGAAAAGTTGCAAATATTCATAAATGCCAATTTGTTAAATATTTTCATTAGCACGATACAGGTTAAAGTGTTAAGACAGTAGGCGCCATCTATCGATGAACCGCCACACTAACATTGATTTGACTGATGGAACATTAATTTTTTTCAGTTAGCATGTTTGTATATTATACAGTCCGATCCGATCCGACATTTTTATTCTGTCGGGGACCTGACAAATAAGAACTCCTCTGTTCCTGATAGGTTCATTTCATGTAATTTTCATAAAATAATATTGCAACTATGGGTTGGGTACCAATAATAAACTAACATACACATACTTGAATCCTGAAATAAGGACCTGAAAAATCGCCATGCTTTTTCCTTAATTTTTGATGTGTAACATCTTTCCTGCAATCTGTGGGAGTGATTTCGTGAAAAGAGACGGAAGTGTGTAACAGGAAGCCGGTTCCGAGAGGTTGGTACGTGTGCAGTGTGTGCGTGTGTGTGACATGAAAAAAATGGAAATAGAGAAGGAGAACGCATCAGCTGTGCGCTTAACCTATAGTGTTGTGTATAAAGTGTTGTCAATGATGCTTATGTCATTAAGATGTCAGATGTTACACATCTTATGCGACCACTGTAAGGCTCGCTCGTTTTTTTTATATATAAAACATTCGGTTTTGAAATTATGTACTAAATATAGCAAGAAATATTTGAAGGGACAAAATACAAATTCCTAAGTCAAGGTAACATTGGAACTCGATTGGGGACAGGTAAGTAATACTTACTCGAATTCCGCGTAACACGTGCCAGTAATTGCTCTGACCGAAACTGTGTGTTAGGCAAGACTATTTTCTTGGAATTCCTTCGTAAGCTAAAATTTAGGGCTCATATTATAGGTTTATGTTTGTACATATAAGCCAAATTGACTTTCTATGACATAGGATGCCCTGCTCTAAGTCGAGGGTCAGTGCATTAATGCGACTAAATCAAAAACTATACAATAGTAAATATAAAACTTTCATAATAAACCAAAAATATCTCTTCGGGCTTGGCCGACTCCTCGTGCTTCGGAGGGCACGTCTTCTAAAAATAACAGATATTTACGTCTGTTAAATAAATGACACTAGGTCCATTAAGTGCAGCAACGGGCTTGCCACCTGTTCTGTTCAATATGGGCAACTGGCAATAAGTGGACACTGTTACCAATGTCTCTGGCCACACCGCAAGGTATAAAGGCCGTGAAGGTGTTTGTTTGTTTGTTTTGCATTAGATATAATATAATTAATAGATCATGGACGTAAAAAAGGGCTTGTGTTTAAGCGGCGCCAAAAATGTATCTATTTTGTACCAAAAAAATTCTAAACGGTTACCAAAATGGATGAATGGTCACCAAATTACGTTTCCTAAAATATTATGAAATAGATCCATTTTTGGTATTATTGACTGCCATAAAAATATATAGACGCCTTTAAAATACACTTTATACTTAATAAATTTTATACTAACCTAACCTAACCTACCTACCTTACTTGGTGACCATTTATCCATTACTTGGTGACCATTTATCCATTTTAGAAACCAAATAAAATATTAGTACAAGGCGTGCGATTTTTCTGATGTTTTTTCTATTATTTTGGATCATAATATGATATACTTTAGGACACTTTTAATAGTGTCAATTATTTTATTTGGAGTTGTTTATTTTATTTGGTGCCTAAGCTTAGAGTCTTAAAAATATTTTTGATGTCCGCGTAAATTATACCCGTAAAAAAGTAGAGGACGGATCGCCGCTAAGACAAAAGTGAAGCGCCAAGCGTGCATGTGTGCTACCGATTTTATTTATCTCTAATATATCTTTAAATTGTAGAATAAGTGGTTAATTACTAACTTACATATGAAATGTGATTCCTTGAGATTTTTTATGAGTAATGGAGTTGTTTTTGCATGATTTTACTACAAAAGACGGCATTGTTTTTTATTTTCTTAATGGCGGCTGATCAGCATAACCGAATGAGAATGTGTGCGTGAGGCTCGTATTAACAATGAAACTGTCATAACTTGGTTGCTTCACTTTTGTCTTAGCGGCGATCCATCCTCTCCTTTTTTACGTCCATGTAATAGATATTGAAATAAAAATATTTCGATTTACTTGTTATATTTATAGTAGAACCTCCATTATTCGAACCAATTGGGACTGAGACTAGTTCGGATAATCAAAAGTTCGGATAATCGAAACGCGGGGTTTTTGGGACGAGATCATAAACGACACCTTTTTAATTAAAATTTGACATACATATTAACGTTGAAACATATTTTACATATATGTTTTTTTAACACCTGAAAAAAGTCGAATGCTTTTTTAAATATTTTTTTATAAAATCGTCGCCGTGGCAGCGAGCAACAATGTATCTTTCGCGCCAACGTTACTAAGTCATCGTTCGGATAATTGAGGGTTCGGATAATCGAGGTTCGGATAATCGAGGTTCTACTGTACCTTCATATAATGAATAGTAATAGAGCTGTTAGACAGTTTCTAGGTAATTTACTATTTACAGTATCAGACTTATTCAAAATTAAGTGTTTCTCTTTTTTCCATTTAAGATGGCGGAGCATTACTTATGAGTTTTGACAATCTCAAAATATTTATTTTTCATAATTTATCCCCAGTGTAAAGTTTACGTGTAAGACGTCACATTTCTTCTAAAATAATTATGTTCTACAACTTTTTTTTCTTTCTTCACGGGTTGTTTTACAGCTCCCGAAACCGTGTCCCAGCTAAATACCAAGTCTCCCTCTTTTAGCTGATAGTATTTGTGAGGCTATACCTAACGAGTGGTCAGTTCTGTTGAGGTATATTTAGATGGAAAAGCTTCTAAGTGTGGTTTATCAGTTATAAAAAACCCCTTGGTACATGTTCCATAATTTTGTTTCCCTATAAAATCTGTCGGGAGTATAACAATTATATTTGTTTTATAGAAATAAATTACAATACAAATAATTACGCTCCTGGCGTTACCTTTATTTTTACTAAAAGTGCTTACTTACATAAAAGTCAACATATATATTTGTAACTTTGGTGAAAATTACGACAGCTTTGCAGTTTGTGGAAAAAGAAAAACTAAAACTTTGGAACAAGCAAACGTACTTGCTACTTGGAAAACTTACATTGTGTGTTACCTTTTCTTGTTAGTTTCGTTCGACGGTAGAGGTTTTTTATAGAAAGGTATATCTTCTACTATTGTGATATAAAATAATGGCGTTCGGTATAATCATATACCTAATATTTTTCAGAATATAACTTCAAAGATATTTCTCCCATTGTTGTCTTTTTATGTGTAGATATAATAAAATAAGCAATAGTGTTCATATACGTTATATATTTTAATATTTCTTAGAAAAATATTACACATCATTTGTTGGGCAGAGACAATCGAATGCTACGGTTCTGACAATCTCTTTCGCTTCTTTGATATTCATCATACCTTTCATACATGCTTGGCGATTGTGTCTACTTTTAATATTGCCATCGATATTGCAATATTTTTTATACGTTCAATAAAAGTACATCTAGGTCGTCCTCTGCCAGCATTTCCATTCACTTCAGCCATATAAACCTTTTTAGTCAATCTTTCATCCTTCATTCTTTGAACATGTCTAAACCAGCGTGAACTACTTTTCTTCATTTTAGTCACAACATCATCGCTCACTCAGCATTCTTCTCTAATGACATCTGCATTTATCTTACTTTCATGGTTCTTAATCCATAAACTAAAACAGATACTTTTGTAAAACTGATACTTTATATAGCAGTTTAATAAAATAAAGTTAAAGTAGGTATATCTAATTATTAAAATAATTTTGACATCTCGCGATATTTAACTAAAAAATAATAGGGAATAGAATTAGCTAGTTAATTTTAGATAAGTATAGTCTAGTATAGTCTTAAAGTCTAGTCTCCTTGTTAAATACAAACTAATTTATATATAAATTAACTTTAAAAAAAGTGTACCGAAAGTAAGAAATAATAAATATTTCGTCGTAGAATTTGAAGGCGGTTGGTGCCAAATTAGGATACAAAGTAATAAACATCTAAGAAGATAAAGATCTGTACTGATGATCGTAGGTTCCTAATGAATTGTCTAGATTAGTGAATTTGGAAACTAATTTCTTTCTAATTTGGCACCAACCGTCTTCAAATACTACGACGAAATATTTATTATTTCTTACTTTTCAGTGCAAATTTTTGAAGTCGGTACACTTTTTTAAAGTTAATTTATTTTTCCCTTATTGCTGCCCTGAGAGACAATAACGCAAATAAAATAAAATTATGGAAAAAAAATAATACTGCTGGGATTTGAACCATATTTTGCATCCTGAGCTGCACCATACCTTTAGCCGTTAGACCACCGTCGATACAAAAATTGACAACTTCGTGTCAATAGCAACCGTTGTTAAGGCTTTTCTCTGATACATAATTTTCAGCCGTAAATTACAAATTACTGAATTTCTGAAAACTACTAAACCGATTTTCGTCATTATGTCTGTAAGATAGATCATCGAGATATAAGAAAAATGTACTTATAAAGTCAGTTTTTTCAAAATTTCTAAAAAACTACTGAACCAATTTTTACTTTAAAAAAATGGTACCACCTGTGAAGTATATCAAACAAAAAAAAATTCAAAATCGGTCCAGGCGTCTTCAAGTAATCGGGGAACATACATAAAAAAAAAAGATTCCGACGAATTGAGAACCTCCTCCTTTTGTTTTGAAGTTCGGTTAAAAATCATCTCAAATTGTGTATTTATTCCAACAATAATAAAACAATAAATTTAATTTCCATCAAAGAAATAATAGGCCTTTTGTTAGAGACCCTATCAATACTTTGTGGAATTATTTCAGATACAATTTACTCAGAATTTTCTTCATTTCTAACTATTGTACAGTAAACTTGTATTTGAAATCTCTGCGGCGTAAAATTAAGTCTATTTCATTCGTAGAGCCTTATAGCATTTAATGATAATTTAAGATCTTTTCTTTTAATATAGTACATTCCCAGACGGAGCGTAGGTACAGATAAATCCGCGTGAAGTGGAGTTTTTGGGATTAACACGCTTTGAGATAAAGTGGTCTCTTCGATCCCAAAGCCCATCAGTTCTAGTGAAAGATGTTTAGGATTGAATAAAATCCCTCGTCTTACAAAAAATACGATTGGACTCCGTTAAATAGTGATTTATTGAGATATTTGAAATAAAATATATTTTATATGTTCCTTCTCTTTTAGAAATTTCGCGTTAAGAGCAAGCTTGTAAGCGCAATTAACTCAGTAAACCGCGCGGCTTATTTTGTCGATATCTCTTTCAAATATTGTTAGAGAAATACACTGCAAAAGGAATCAATAAAATAGCCAAGAATAAGATAAAAAAGGCCATATAGGATATATAGATTCACGTACCAAAAACATGAGAAAGAACGATATCACAAAAATCTGTCTTGCGAAAATACACAAAACAGACATTTGCTCTTCCAGTATTATACAAAAACTATTAGAAATTACTAAAAATGTTAGTAATGTTATCATAAAGTACGTGAAATTATCTATGCGATAAATACATTAAAATGGTACCTACATAAGTAAATATATTAAGAGAACTCAAATCGTAAAATCGATTGAAATTCATAATGTATCAAATATATTTAACTTCCGAAAGCTATTTAAATTTCGAAACTAAAACATATAGTTATAGCGTAATCTAAGAAGTCGTCATATAATTTTGTTTGGACAAAAGTTATTAGGCGTCTCCTTAAATTCTATGATTGCCATATGGATATATTCACTAGTAGATACACAACACACACACACACCATCACGGCTTTTATACGATGTGTCGTAGCTAGAGACCATAGGTACTTTAGCTCGTTTTTCAAATGGAAATAACAATGATGTTCTTAATTAAAGCGAAATACTGTCATGTTTATTGAATGTGCCAAATTTGAATTTATCAAATTGAATATGAAATTGCGGAAAACTTCTCTATTACCCAAAAGCCGTTTCTAAAATAGACAAGCAATGTTATTTGAACAATGGAATGAGCAATTGAACTAACAACAGAGGCCTTGTTTCTATTTTGGGCGATCTTTAATTTGCTAGTAGGTATACCATCGCGAGTTCACCCTTTGAAAAGTAAAACTGGATATATATCTCCCGACTCGGTGCTTATACACTCGTACCACAGCAAACACTAGCTGCTAACGAAGTTAGTTCTATAAGGTAAAGTTTTAATTGCTCTCTGGCAAATCTCGGTTTATCTTTTTGTGGTCTCAACGAAACAGCTTTGTTGAGTATAACTCAATTTGATAGAGACAGAAAACACAGTCCACTTGATTTGGATAACTAAGGAAATTTATTTAGAAACACATTTTGTTTTCTTTGAGGAATAAGACATTGTTGGAAATATGAGTTTTATTAAAGCGGTAAATGTATTTTATTTTAACCACTATACCATTTTATTAATCAAAGCTTACAAAGAGACTTACCACTTCATTATTTACCTTGAAGTATCAGTCTGAAGGATAAAGCTTGTGTAATATGTTCAGAAATACTAAATACAATAATAGTATATTATGTAACTAGTGAATAAAGGACGGATTTAATGCGAGGGCCATAGATGAATCACGAGCAAGCAAATGATTGTAACGACTGAATCACGACCGAAGTGTTAGAATCCTGAGCGACGCGAGTGGTTCATGGTCCTCGATATAAATCCGTTTTATTCAAGAGTTGCGTACTTATACTTTATACCATGACTACGAGAAAAAGAAAGATTTAAGCGAAAATAGACATTTAATGAAGAAAAAAGGAAGGTAACACATATTCTTCATCACTTGAATGCATTTTCAATCGATTTATTATTCAGTAACCCTAAACTTTGTGTTCGTACAACTAACATTATTCAAAATAGTGCCTATTTACTTATGACAGTAAGAACACAAAACAATTTTTATTCTAATGCTAAATAAACTCCTTGTCGAAAATGTCGACCAATCAAATCTCGAGTAGTTATGTGCACAAGGAGTTTGTATCGAGTATATTTTTTGCGCAAGGAGATTATATAGCATTGAGATGGAGGTCGAATATATTGGTGTGTTCTAAATTCAAACACCAAAACAGTGAGTAAAACTGCTTTTTATTCAATAATTTTTTTGGAGGGGGAATGTTATAAATTGTATTTTGCACCTGGAGCTGGTAGGCGCAATCTTTAAGCAACGTATAAGTTTAGCCGGGACCCACCAATGGGTTTTTTAATCAAAAACTTACGTACATAATCCGACAATGACAAACCACACTTAGGCTTTTCCATCTAAATATACCTCAACAGATAAGCCATCCAACGTCTTGGGTGCTATTCCGCAGGCCTCTCTGGAGGAATTTTATAATATAGTTTTTAGATTTTAATTTTATTAAGTAATAGGTATTAGTTTTAGACTTTTACTTGATGTTTAAATATGTAATTCTAAAGTTTTTCATATTATTGTGTAATTATATAATATCTTATTAAAAAAAATAACTTCTTTTTAAACATAAGTATTGGTCAGGCCAATTTTGTATTACACAATACATACACACAAAACACCACACATATTTTACACATTTCTCTACCTACCCTCTGTTTCCTTATAACGGCCCCTTCAGTTGTGCCGAGAGTCCGGACGGTCGAGACGTTATTCGCAACGCGCCGCAAGCGAGTCGCGATATTCGCATCCGTTGAGCCGCCGCGCCGCCTACTCAAGAAAGATAATATTGTTTACACGCAAACCCGCAATTTAGTTAGTAAGCTAGGTTAAGAACAAAAGTGTGGTGCAGAAAGAGACAAAGAGTGAAAGCGGGAAACAAGGTATTTGGTGGACTAAACAATGTATGCAGAAATACACAACTTACAACTAAAAGTAAAATGAACATACATAATGCTGTTTTAGTTCCATCACTTACTTATGGAAGCAAAACTTGGGTATGGAATAAGAGGCATGAAAGTAAAATAAATGCAGTGGAAATGCGGTCTTTACGTAGAATGTGTGATATAAAGCGTATTGACCGCATCCGGAACGATGTCATTAGAGAAGAATGCGGAGTAAAAGATGATGTTGTGACTAAAATGAAGAAAAGTAGTTTACGCTGGTTTGGACACGTTGAAAGAATGAAGGATGAAAGATTTACTAAAAAGGTTTATATTGCTGAAGTGAAAGGAAATGCTAGCAGAGGACGACCTAGATGTACTTTTATTGAACATATAAAAAATATGTTGCTCGATGGAAACCATACATCATACCGAGCATGTATGAAAGGTATGATGAAGAAGCAAAAGGGATATGTCAAGATCGTAACAAATGGCATTCGATTGTCTCTGCCTACCCCTCTTGGGATGAAAGGCATGATGATAGATAGATAGATAGAAAGAGACAGCCAAAACATCGATCCTGAACCAGCTACCTATGGATAAGAGAACATCATCAAGGCACAGATAACAAACATCTCGAAGGTAAGGACTATTAAATTCCTCACCAAGTAATGTTTTTATGAAAAAAATACAAACAAACAAAAACACCCTTTCGCATTTAAAGTTTTAATTTTTAAATACATTGTAGTCAGAAAGTACATAAAATAAGTAATAAACATAAATATTAAAGTAATGTTAAAAATATCACAATTTTTTTTCACTGCACGTATATTGGCAAGATAAGAGAGTCTGAAATTGTCTTCTTGGCACGCTTCTCATAGGGCTCGGGTTAGATAATGAATTCTTAAACGGGTGCTTTGTTTACCACGAGGTTAACAAGGTGGTTTGTTGACAAAATAAATCATCTCTACTTCAGTGCGTGTCACGTGAAACTGTACTCGCATAATGAACAATGATTTAGGGGGATGTGTTTAAAATTATAACAAACATGTACTTGAATAATGGGTAGGTAGAGGTAGTTGGAAATTATTTAACTTATCTTGGTTCGAAGGTGCTTGGACTAGCTTTCCGCCCGGCTTCGCCCGTGGAAAATGTTGATATTTGAAATAAAAATTGGTCCCGATTGATTTCCGGGATCAAAAAATTTCGCGTGTGGAAATTATTTAAACATAAAAATTTATATCGAAGGATTTCTGGGATACAATTCCTACGTTTATTGCCTCTCAGGCTATCTAGCTAACTCTGTGCAAAAAATCACGCCAATCCGTGATTGTTGTCTGTTGTGGCTTGAAAGAAGGACAAAGAAACAAACAAGCAAGCATACTTTCGCATTTATAATATTAAGTAAGTAAGGATTAGTACTTATTTATGAATCAAATACAAAAGGATAAGCGACTGTAAAATAAATTGCAGATTATTTATCTTTACCTAATAAAAAAATAAATTAAAATCTAGAAAATATTTATTCCTATTTAAATTAAACCAAGCTTTGCTATAAAATTGTCCAGTATTTTTTAATCTCTTTTGATAAATACTTTTATACTCTAACGTAGGTAGACAATCCATTCAAATATTATTTCTTGAGCGGAGCGAATAGCGATTATTACTGGATAATAATCCGAGCATTAGTTTGATTTACAAATTACTTAATTTCGCCGCAGATTCTAGTTGTTGCATGACTATTATTAATTAAAGAAGTAAATAAATCTTCGGTTGACACTTGGTGAACTGGTCTGAGGAAAAGTATAGTATTGAAAAAAATAATTAACATTACTAACAAATATTTCGTTGTTGAATTTGAAGTCGGTTGTTGCCAAATTAGGCTACAAAATTAAATAGAATCTAAAGGAGATTTGTCAAATGTTGTCGCCAACCGTCTTCAAAATCAATGACTAAAGATTTAATTAATTTTTGCTTTTCTTTGAACAAATATTTGAAGTCGGTACACTTTTTAAAAAACATAATTTATTTTTACCTTTTAAGTGATTTTGTTGTTCATTATATAATATAAATTATCGAAATCGGCACGGCACACATTTAATCGAATTACAGTTTTTTTAATATTTCTGAAAATTTTCTGTTCCAACTGTCGATTAAAGAAGAAACAAAAAGAATAACGTAACATACCTGTACACATAAAAAAATGCAATAGGTTTGAGATCTTCCTCCTTTTTTAAAATCCGTTAAAAATACGAACTACCAACGATGTTTTACAAGAAATTTAACATAATAATTGGCTATTATTTCATACACTTTTGCCAAAATAATAGAGGTGACATAATGACATATTGTATTTCTTCGGTAGTATAACAATCGCTAGTTCCTATCAGTATGGACATACGCTTCGTAGCGGTTCGTAGTCGCCGCCGGCAAACAGTTGGCGGTGAGCAGTGTCAGGGCCTTATCTCAAAGTTTACTTGCCTGAATACCATTTATATACCTTTTCATGACTGATGTAATATGGTATTGTGTTAAATTTATTTTTAGTGTTAAATAAATGTTAATTTAGGATATCCTCTGTGCAAACTGAGTTTCTAAATATTCTTTCTATAAACCGTGTGTTACTTTTTGTCCCTTACCTATATACTCAAAAACTACTAGACCGTTTTTGTTACTGTTTCCGTAATTAGATATATTGATTTACGAAGAATGTATATGTGTATTTAGGAGCTGAGCATACATTACTATCACTACATATTAGGTATAAAACTCTGCTCTGTGAACTTTCACGCAAAAACTACTGATCCGATTTTGTTGCAATCTTCACTATTAGATAGGTTGATTTACCTGGAACATTTATGAGTATTAAACATGGATGTATCATGTTTAAGAGCTAAGCATTAACAGTATAACTGAATCAAGTCGGGGGAAAAGTTAGCCCCAGCGCGCGAGTTTTCATGGCGTATGCTGTTTAATCCGTCAGAGATATAACAAAATGATACAGGAAAGAATTATAACATGAACCACAAAAAAGCCCGCGGTAGCATCTCTCATATGTATAGTTATAAGCGCATGTAACCCATGCGAAGCCGGGGGCGGGGTCGCTAGTGTAGGTATATAAACTTATGCAATGTTAAACGACACGATACAAAACGTAGGGTTACTTTATACCATAGATGTAGTAAGTCGCGCTGGCGCTCTACTAGATTGGCAATGCAAACGAGAAAGCGATTAGATACGCGTATGTTAAAGCGAGACAGATATACGAGACCAAAGGGTAAAAACGGTAACCCTATTACTAAGACTCTGCTGTCCGTCCGTCTGTCTGTCTATCCGTCAGTCACTGTTACGGGCGTAAAATCAAATAGACTTTTTAAAAAATCACTTTATTTAATTTAATTAAAATATATTTTAATTAACAATAACATGTGCTAAGCTAACTACAGCTATGTACTAATGTAAGAGATGAACTGATGTGAGGGCGGAAGTAAATTGGTTTTATAACATGGTACAAACAAGTTTTAGGGTTGTGACCTCCGGCGTGTATAAAGAAATCAATTAAGATATTCGGAATGACGTCTAACGAAATCTATTTACTTTAATTTAAACAAAGGGTTCTTTATATTACTAGTATCAATGAACCTATGACCTGTTAAGATAATCAGTGGAAAAGTACTGTGGGATGTTCCTATGGGAAGCTTAGGGCTGTGACACCCCCCACCTTAGATTGGAAATTATACTCAAAAAGAAAAGAGTATTTTCCAACAATTACCTTTTACTAAGTGAAAGTAAAATAAGATAATGAGTATGGAAGTCGATAAAATGCTACTTAAATTAACAATTCAAAATTTATTACAATTATATAATTTTTAAGGGTAGCTAAATTTCTTCTTCAGCAACTCTGTTACGTCTAGATGCGTCGTTGTCATCTTGTTGGTTCATTTCAATATCTGGTACAGGGTAGTTTCTTCGGCGTCTTCCAGGACAATTAAGTGAACGGCAAAATCCAAAGGTTGGAATTATTTCTCTGTCGTTGCAGCAGCATTTGCAGAATATGTAACCCAGGACACAAATAACAATGAAGTATAATAGTACGGTGTCTTGTTGTTGAAACATTTTCAGTTGGGGTTGTTTCAGTTTGTTAATTTCTTTTTCAATATCTTTCATTTCCAAAGAAGATGATTTCATATCGTTCAATTTTACATGGTTATACTTTTGTGGTTTAAGTTCCAATGTTTGAACATGTTGAGTTATTATGTTGTTGTTAGATACTTCCTCTATGATATCGATTTTCATTTCAGGTAGCAGTAGTTTTGTTTCGGTTTCACTTTCTCCTTTCAATTTGGTCGTGTGTATTGTGATTTCACAATTATCTTGAGTGGTTAGTATTCCTGATCCGGAAAACTTATACGTGGTAGTATTTTCTTTACAATTTTCAATGATGTTGACCGTTTTTGTGAAAAGGACAAGCCAGTGATTTTTCCTTAATCTTTCAATAATTTTGAAATCTCCTCTCGTTGTAAGGATGTCACAAAGTTTATTATAATTTGTATTATCGTGCTTTAAGATGCTTGTTTCGCAAATTGGTTCAGCATTTTCGTCGTGTATTATGAGAGAATTACAGATTCTTCTTTCATCGTCGTATGATTTACAGTTGTTAAGGTTTTCTAGTATGCAGTAAAATCTTCTATCGTTGGTGATGCCAACATACTTGTTGTGTACGGTTAAGGTATGATAAATCAAAGTATCATTATCGGTTAAGGAAAAGGAATTATTATCGCGAGCAGGTAAGGATAATATTTCAAAAGATTTTAAAGGCATATCGTCAACTAATGGAATTTCGATTATTGATATGAAGGTTAATCCTTCTAAATATGCATTAATATTACTTATTTTTAAAATATTATGAATATTATTAAAACTAGGTCTCTCAATGAACTTTTACCTAATTCCTTTATAATGTTATTATTATTTAAAATGTTTGAAGGCAACAAACCAGAGTACGAAGAATCTATCGCATTAATTAACTCATCTAACTTACTATTAATTAAAATTAAGTTGTTAATTATATATTCATACAGTTCAAAGATAGATTGATGCGTTTCTAGAGATATTATTTCGCGGGTGTTATTGTTTAAAAAGCTCTTAAATTTTTCTAAGTTTTCATTAATCAATATATCATTAAGTAAGATTTGATTTATAGTTTTATTAAAGTTATCAAAAATTGATTGTTGGGATTCAATTATATCGATTGGTTCTATTGTGCCAAATCGTAATTGGTCCTTAAAATGACTCATTATGTCTTCCTCCGTGTACATAATATTGGGTCGAGATAAAGCGTCAGCGTTCTGATTTTTCTTTCCGGGTTTATAGATTATTTTATAATCATATTCCTCTAAATCTAATCTCCATCTCATTAAACGTGATCCAGGGTCTTTCACAGAAAATAGCCAAGTTAACGGCTGGTGGTCGGTAGCTATCGTGAATTTTCGTCCAAATAGATAAGGTCTGAAGTGTTGTATTGACCATTTTATAGCTAGTAATTCTCTTTCAATAGTCGAATATCTTTGTTCAGTTTCATTTAACGTTCGCGAAGCATAAGCGATAGGTTTATCACTACCGATTGTTCCTTGTGACAGAATACTCCCTAGAGCGTATTGTGATGCGTCTGTTGTTAATATAAATTCCTTTTCGAAATCAGGATATTCTAATATAGGTGCATTGGTTAATAGATTTTTACATATTGTCATGCTTTCATCGCATTCTGTTGACCATATGAATTTTTCGTTTTTTCTTAACAATTTTGTTAATGGTTTAGTAATATTAGCGAAATTTTCAATAAATCTCCTATAATATCCAACTAATCCGAGAAAGGCTTTGATTCCTTTTGTATTTTTTGGTTTTGGAAAATTTTGAACAGCTACAATTTTTTTTGGGTCGGGTTTTATACCTTGATCCGTGATTATATGACCTAAATAAGCTACTTCTTTTCGTAAGAATTCGCATTTGTCTGGTTGTAATTTTAAGTTGTATTTTCGTAATCTTTTTAATATTTTTCTAATTTTCATATCATGTTCTTCGATTGATGATGCATGTACGATTATATCATCAAGATACACTAAGCAATTTTCATCCGTTAATCCTGTTAATACATTATCCATAACTCGTTGGAATGTTGCGGGTGCATTCTTCAACCCGAAAGGCATTCTTAGGTATTCGAAATGTCCTTCTTCTGTTGAAAACGCGGTTTTCTCTACATCGTTGGGATTGACTTCTATTTGGTGAAATCCACTTGCCAAGTCGAGAGTTGAGAAATATTTACTTTTTCCGAGTTTATCTAGGATATCAATTATGTTAGGGATAGGATATTTATCACCTTTAGTTACCTTGTTTAATTTTCTATAATCGATGACCATACGCCATTTAACTTTACCGCTTGCGTCGGTTTTTTTTGGTACAATCCAAATAGGTGAATTGTAAGGACTGTGACTATGCCGTATTACTTTGTGTGCTAATAAGTCACATATTTGATTTTTAACTTCTGATTTGTGTACTTGTGGATAACGATAATTTTTAGCATAAATAGGTTGTGAATCACCTGTGTTGATGCTATGCTTTATTACGTTAGAAAATGTAAATGTGTCTCCTTCAATAAAAAACACATCTTTGTAGTCTTTACAAATTTTATTAACACTGTTTCGCTCTTCTGCGTTCATGTGTTCGGTCCTGATAAGTTGAGAAACTTTAGTAGCTCGATTTATCGATTCATTGTCATTATCAAAATGATGAATCTCTACTTCTTTTAAATTTATAGGACATGCGGTTAATTTTGGTATTTCTATTTCTGAATCTAATAGATTCATATTGATACATGAAATAGTACTGGTATTGTTTTTTACAGTGATTAATGCACGTGGAATTAACAATCCTTTTATGAAAGTTTTTTCTATTAGACATTCACCTTCGGTGACGTTTGTTATATGAACAGGGATTATTTGTTCGGCTCTACTATTTAATTTTAATAGTATTGGCTGATTTGGATTTTGATTTGAATATTCCTCAATTGGTTTATACAATTTAACCTCATTTGTTTCGGTGTTGACTGTGGCTTTAAATCGTTTTAACAAGTCGTATCCCATTATTCCGTCGTAGGGGATATTAAGATTTATTAAAAACAGCTTATGCACGTACCTTTCAGTAAGAGGAAAATTTATGTATTCGTTTGTGGTAAACCTTTCATTACCGATACCTTTTATTTCCATTTTTTCATTGAATATTTGTATTTGATTTAAATCTTTTATTATATGTGGTTTTAACATAGATATGGCAGCGCCTGTATCTACTAAAAACGTAATTACTTTGTTGTGCAAGATCATTTTTGTAGTGATTAATTTTTGATCATTGCTGATTTGAAAAATGTCTTTTACATGATTTAGAGAGTTTCGAGCAGATTCGTCAGATTTGTTACGTCGGAGATCGACTGCTCTTGTGCAATCTCCTCGGTGGAGTTTAAATTATTGATATGACGATCGTTGTTAGAAGTTGAGGGTTTAGGTTTGTTAAACTCTTTTTTTCGACAATACTCCTTGGTATGTCCTTTCATCTTACAATAAGTACAGAATCTTTCTTGGTTCGATTGTACATTAGATGAAGAGTTAGGTTTAAAGTTATTATATTTATTTGAAGGGTTTTGGTTTCCTTGGCCCTTTGCAAATAGATTTGTGTGAGCTTTATCATAAAAGTTTAGGGTTCGTTCGTCCTCTAAAGCGTACTTAAAAGCAATTTCACAAGTTGTAGGGTTTTTTAAAATCATTCTATGATGATATTTAGTGTTTAACCCTATTATAAAATGACTTAATATTAGATTTTCGTAATTATCTTTAATCTGTCCACTGGGGTCGTTGTTAATGACGTCAGTGGCCAGGAGTTCATCCCTTAAGGACTTAATTTTGTCAATATAATTTGCCATAGATTCTTGTTGCTTGGTTTGGTGCAATTCAGATAAGATTTCATTAAAGTTACGATTGTTAGAGAATTTGTTTTTCAATTCCTCTAAGAATTCGTGTAGGGTTCTAAAATCTTTACCTACAGTAAATGTTGAAGCGTTACCTTCTAATTGAGACATTGCAAATGGTAAGACTAATAGTTTTTGAACTGGAGTTGCTAGTTCGTATGCCATTTTACAATTTTTACAAAAAATGTGTAGATTATTAGATTTTTCACTAAATTTGGGTATTATATGCAAAATATGAGTTAGAGGTAAGGTTGGCTCTATACTAACGGCAGGTACTTTTGGAGTTGCCATTTTTATAGATTTAAGATTTTTAGTGATTTGGTGATTTTACGTCGTAATATCTAGGAATATAATAATAAAGGATAGATAAAAACACAAAGACAATATCAAATAACCCAATTTGTACCAAACAAAATATGAGGACTCACATAAGGATATTCTTCATACTGTTAGGTCCCTCGCTGAATAACTTCAACTTGCAGGCTGCGACTTACTGGGCTCGCTGTAGCGATTGTAGACCGTAGACCGTAGAGCGGGTGCTGAAGCGGTTACAAGCTTTCGCGACGATATTTTAGATTTATTCGAAAAATCGAACGATTCCTAGCTAAAGATCCTTTTGATGGATCCTACCGACTGCGCCAATTGTTACGGGCGTAAAATCAAATAGACTTTTTAAAAAATCACTTTATTTAATTTAATTAAAATATATTTTAATTAACAATAACATGTGCTAAGCTAACTACAGCTATGTACTAATGTAAGAGATGAACTGATGTGAGGGCGGAAGTAAATTGGTTTTATAACATGGTACAAACAAGTTTTAGGGTTGTGACCTCCGGCGTGTATAAAGAAATCAATTAAGATATTCGGAATGACGTCTAACGAAATCTATTTACTTTAATTTAAACAAAGGGTTCTTTATATTACTAGTATCAATGAACCTATGACCTGTTAAGATAATCAGTGGAAAAGTACTGTGGGATGTTCCTATGGGAAGCTTAGGGCTGTGACATCACCAGTCTGTATCTCATGAACCGTGATAGTTAGACAGTTGAAATTTTCACAGAATTTCTGTTGCCGCTATAACAACAAAATACTAAAGAACAGAATAAAATAAATATTTATGGGAATACAACAAACGTGTTTTTTTGCTCGTTTTTACTCGATATTGATAACGGCAACAGGTAGACGCTTGAAATATTCTCAGAATTTTGAGTTATATTATTCACTTTAAAAATAAATAATTAAATTAAAATAAAATTAGTATTGAATTTATTGATTTCATTTATGTTAATCATTAATTTTGTATTATATTGGTCTTGTTTAATTGTTGAGTGATTGATTTAATTTGTTGTCATTTTTGTTTTAATTTGATTTATTTCATTCACTTTGTACTCATAATATAATATAATATGGAGAAAACGATGTGTGACAAAAATAAATTTGAGAAGCAAAGTAGAATTGAATGATAGAATAGAATATAGATTGAAAGTAAAATACATAGGTAGGTAGGTACTAAGAATACTAACTTAACTTTGCCAAGAAAAATGTAAAAATTGCAAGGAATCAAATAAAAAGCTTATATTATTATGCTTTATACCATCCTGTAGTGCAGTTTGGGTACCTTGATTTTCTGCAAGATGGAACATTTCATTATCTCAAGAGATATGAACTTAAATTTAGCACTCGGTGACTGACTGATTCAATTATTTTATGATGTTTCAGGGCAATTTAAAAAAAAACTACTGTACGACTCAAATTTAAAGCAACATTTAGTACTCAAAGAGTTATGCCATTAGTGTGAAGTGCACAGTTTTATGCATTTAATCCAAAGCCACTGACAAATTGGCGGTCGAGGATGGTCCGACGGAGGCGACCAATATTTTTCATTACTATGCTAATTTCATTGTCCCAATAAATGGAAACCGACCACTGGACGTCGTGAGGGGTAAATTTTCACAGAGTCCGTGAAAAAAAATCGCTTTTCCTGTGCTACATACATTATTTTAACTTTCAGCGTGGGTAGTTATTTGAAGTATATGCCTTATCTCGGGTTACTTGTTTTGCCAGTAGAAACGAAATTGCATTCCAAATGGTAATTGGATTTTGTATTGTTATTGATTTTCATTCAGTGCTGCAGTTCATTATTTTTGTTCGTTTCTTCTAAATATATTATGTTCCGACTAAGTGTTGGACGAGTTTTTTTTTTCATTCCAATCTTAATTTTTAGGGAGCTGAGGCGGATATCGCGCGCAAATATAGTTCAATTATAGAAAAAGGAAATGTTTGTGCCAAAAAGTTTATTCTTTATTTATCTCCCTACAAGGTCTCCTCTGGTGACAATCCTTTCTCGCTCAACGTTAGCACGATTCAGCGGGGAAATGCAGCCAGTATTCTTGCCATTATTCCACGCGGACTTGTTTTAATTGGTTATTTTTAATACCTATTTATAATTAATTTTAAGGTTTTTATATTGTTGTATTTCACTTATGTTTAAAAAAATATTTATTTACACAAAATCCTTGCAGCCTTTAAATAAATTAATAATGAATATTTTATGAAATACTTATTCGAAAATATACCAAACATGACATAATATTTAAACAAAACAGATAATAAAAATATGATGAAAAAGGTCGAAGTTAAAAAATAAATATGAGAAGCCTTGGAAATGTTATTTCTGTGGAAATACTATTTCCACGCTGATGGATATCTGAGCAATGGCAAATCCCAATGTAATTTTAATTTAAGTTAGAGGGAGCTTAGTGTTCGTGGTTGTAATATTTTAAACTTGTAACCAGAGGTTCCAGGTTCAATACTTTAGCTTTCCTTTTACATTTGCGCACATTATTTATTATTCCATACTTTTTTATCTCGGAAGTTTGATTATAATGTCTATTTGCTCACGTGGGTAAAAATATTAAATTTTAGTTTTAATTTTACGCGTACTTTATGCTGTCTTTGCAGTCAGGACTTTACAAAACTACAAATTTCTCCATGTGAGGTGCTAGATAATTTCGCACAATTTGAGAATAAGTTATCTCCAACTTGTTTTTTGTAGTAGATTTTGTACAATCACGGATCTACCAAAGTCAAAGATATTGTTGGGAAATTGTTCAATCTCATGTTTCTGGTAAGTGAATCTTGGACTATAATTATTATCTTATCCTTGGTTACATTGCGAATTATTTATGCAGTGCATCTAGCTCCCATCTTTATAACTAGCCGAGACGGCGAGTCGAAAAATTGTTAAAAAATATATTTTTGAGTTATAGGCGAGATTATTGTTGGAATCGTTACGTTTGAGGGTGTACTTGAACACCCTAATAAGTTTGCTTACAAATTGGTGCACTTCTTTAATTATAAAAATAATTAACAATTAGTAAAAATAAAGGTCTATTTTCCCTTTCTTCCTGTTCCTGTTAACTTTTATTGTAACATATAAGATATGCATTATGAAATTCTGTAAAAAATGAGCACTGACAGAGGTCGCTACAAGTTAGTACTTCTTTTACAATTTACATTCTTACTAATATTCACTTTTAATATTTCTTAGTTACACTCTAGCATTACAATGGCACAACAAAGCCTTTACCAGGCCCTAAGTCTACCTACAAATACCCTTTACAAAGAGTCGACAAGTTTTATAAAGGCCAGTAGCACAATCGCATATAATGATTGAATGGATCAATACAAGGTATAGAGGTCGGAATGTCGTCAACATTGTCAAAGCAATCCGTAGTTGTCTCACGTAGGAAGCCCGCCGGCTGTTGTTCGATTCTGTCTTATATTTGCTCCATACTACACGTGTAATACAATTCTGGGCCTTATTATCTGATAAATTCAATTATTTGCTTAGTTTATGTTAAATTTCAAGTTGGCAGCCGTTTCTTTACTTTGGTATTACTTTTACAAAAAAAATATTAAAAGTATTATTTATTTTTATTATTAGATCAGTCACGTGATTAGGTTTCATTTTCAATGTTTATTATATTTATCACTTAGTCAATTCATTTCAATTACAAATCAAAGTCACCTATATAGAGTCTTCTTTTTAACTTAGGCTTCTATGTACTTTTGTCTGAAACTTAAATTTGCAATTTTGTTTTTTGATCAAGTGCGTATAGTACATAAAACAAATTGCATGAAAAAGTTAATCATTAGACCAACTTCTGCCTTAAGCCTTACAAAAAACTGGATCGATTATGAAAAAAAAAATTAATTTCAGACAAATAAAGTATACTATCTCTTCTAGAAAACTAGGCTGCCATAGAGTGTTAAAAAAAACACTGTAGATGGGGTTTCAATTAATCATGTAAATGATCTCATAAAATCTCGGTATCCGACTAAATAATTGGTCAAAGTGAAATATTATGGCGTATAGGAATTTGTGCAATAAAGCCTGCGGGTTGCAAATCTGCCATCACAGGGTTAATGCGCAAGTAAATTACATTAGTGAACGGTGCGGTGCGGCCATGTATTTTATGTAGGGAAATGCGGAAGTTATTGAAAGTGAATTAACTTAGACACTTTTCCCTCCGTGTTCCCAGCTTTATAAAACCTAGGATCCTTCAAGAGAAACGTGAAAAATAAGGCATCAGAGAAAAATCACAGAAAACTGGCTGAGTGGTCTGTGGCCCCCTTAGACAACGTACGAACGCTTGTAATATATTATCTCGCAACGATTAAAACATATTATTGTATGCAGAAACTTATATTCGAATTACATATAATAATTATATGAAAAGTATGCACAGCCCATAATGCAAAAGTATGCCCAATTTATGCATTTTAACTTTAACTTAAATAATAAAAAAATCAGAAAAACAACAACTGGGCAATGGGCATAACGTCAAACAATCAACTGATCGACCATACGCTAATTGTAGACAATGTGACATAATTACGTTTAGTTTTCTCCAAATTTATGTATTTTAAGGAGATTGTAAAAAAAATATGAAATATAGGGCCTAACCAGACAAGTTCTCACAGAAAACGGAATCGTACCAATTATTTAACAGTGCGATTTATCATTTTAACAACCCATCGCAAAAGAAATTGAAAAATCTATTAGCATTAAACCTACAAGTAATACTTTCACCGGAATTAGATATGTGAGGTAATTACCTAGTTTCTGCTGATCACCTATCTAACTTCGTACCTACAACATAGGAGCAACAACCCGCACGGAATATTAGAAAAGTTTTTCGATCGCCCGAACGGTAAAAGCTACGTGAGACACAAATATTGCTGTGGAAGTCAGAGATAATCTTCTGGCGAGTCGCCAGTTCACAATACGTTACGGTGGACTTTTCAATAGAGTCATTTACGTTGATTCACGAAGGGTTATTGTTTGTGCAACACTTACATTTAGCCAATTTCAGGGGTGCGTGGCAATTTTTTTATAATTTCGTCATCAGGTACACAAAGAAATGCCTGCATTCGGAGGGGGAGCGCGAAACATGTCAGTGAAGTTCTTAGGCGGCAATTTGATAATTTTTGGATGAGAATTGAGAGTGAAATTTCAAGGACGCGTCACGTTTAGGCACGTTTCTTTACATGAAAGAAAAGAAAGATATAACGTAGAGAGAAAGAGAGTTATACATTGTAGGTATTTCTAAAGCCTCTTGTACTCTGTGTACACGGGCTAGATATTGTTATCAATAATGACGATCACATGCACGGTGCTGCATGTGATAGAAGTAAAATTTTTATAAATATAGAAAACTACAACTTTTTGCCTTATGGTGTAGAAATTCTAGGTCCGTGGGTTCAAATGTCAAAAAGTTTACCACAACTTATCGTCTCCTCTGGTGACAAGAGGGCGGCGATCAGCATCGCGATTCAGTGCGGAAATGCAGACAGTATTATTGCCACTATTTCAACGCGGACCTAATAAGGTTTTTTTATATTGTTGTGTCTAAAATTTAATAAAAATTAAAATTAATAGTAGTAAGACCAACTTCACCGACATGTTGCGCGCTGTTTTTTGTGTTTGCACCCTCACACCGGTTCTGATGAAATTTCACAGGCAGTGAAATTGCGAAAATCACTCTCCGTCATAATACAACTGAGGGAAGAAAATCATTTGACCGATTTGTGACTTTTTTGCGAGATATGACCACAGAACATTTTAAATGTTGAACGTGCCAGACTTTATTTGTACCTACTTATTATTAAATATTTGTACACCGTAATACGGTAGAATGTGCTAAACTTCTAAAATTAAGCCATATTCTGACTAATAAATAACATTACATTTTATTTCATTTCAACATAATAAACGTAGTGAATAAATTCCAGGTCCCTTTGTCTACGTCTTTAGGGCCCAAGGTGTTCAAAATAGATATGAGCAAAAATTATGTAAAATTTGCTACAAAACACAGGCAACCAACGAACGAACAAAGATGGTCGGCGACTCTTTTATATGCAGAATGAAAGTAGAACGCGGGATATAATGATGTCAATATAAAAAATATGTACTCAGCGTTTCAGTCATTCATTTATCACAGTGTGGTTTTAGCCGATGGACAAAATGCGCCTAAGGGGAACTAAGCTCTCATTCATGCTTTGTGATTGTGGAATAAGAATCCATTTTGCATTGTTTCTCAATCATTTAAATGTCATGACTCCCTGAAAAGTAAAAAAAAAATATGACACTCAATGTTGTTGTAAACATTTCTCCTTGTTTGTTACGACGCAGTAGAGTGTTAGAGAAGTGCTACATTTGCTTATTCGTACTAATATTTTAGAGAGGTAACGTTTGTAAGTTTGTAGGGGTAATCTCTGGATCTACATAACCGATTTTGAAAATTCTTTCACTAATAGGCTATATTTTATTTTGTTCGAAAATATCCACGGGCGAAGAAGTATGTTTGTTTGTTTGTTTGTCCTTCTTTTACTGTAATATGGCGCAACGGATCGACGAGATGTATTTGTGGAGGTCGTAAATTGAAATAGGCTATCCCGGTAATCCTTAGAGATAAATTCTAATTTTACATTTTAAAAATTTGCCGGGGCGGAATAAAAAAGTCTTACAATGTCTTAAAATAAATATTATTTATTAAATAATCCACACACAGATACAATTTCTTTGCTTTCAAACTAACGATACAAGCTTTATATCCGGTATTTCCTTGATGGTAGGTTATTTCGTCACTGAGTGATGGGACACTTCCCAAGTTCCGGTGTATAGCTCAGGGGAACAATACCCCTAATATCCGCGCTGTTTACGTGACAGTATTGCTATTTTGTGATGATTCATTATTTCCGAACTAACTGACAGGTCATCGTGTAACTGCTACTTCACTAGTTCTAATATTTATAATGCCAGAACATGACTAGGGTAAGTTCGGGATAGATGCCCTACTGGTTGCCTACAGAAACTATAGTGTAAGAATGAAGGATAAAAGATTGACTAAAAAGGTTTACATGGCTGAAGTGAAAGGAAATGCTGGAAAAGTACGACCTAAGTGTACTTTTATTGAACATTTAAAAAGTATATTGATTGATGGCAATATTAAAAGTACACACAATCGCCGAGCATATATGCAAGGTATGATCAATATAAAAGAAGCGAAAGAGGTATGTCAGGATCGTAGCAAATGGCATTCAAATGTCTATGCCTATCCCTCTTGGGATAAAAGACGTGATGATAGATAGATACAACTAAGGTAGCAGTTAGAGTTTTAAAATTCGGGGCATCCATCCTGGACTTACCCTATATGTTAAGAAATTTAGCACGAGATTTTAAATTTCAATGGAAATTTGGGGGGAAAGCGCTATTGTCATATTGAAAAATAATATTCTACTAACACTCAAGCTTTTCTATTGTTCGTCTGTCTGAAACTTTGTTGAACTAATTTTGAAGTTTCTTTACGATTACAAACAGGTATTCATTAAAAATTTGTAAAATTCAAAATCTTTATTTGCCTTTTGGTATACTTTGAGAAGCATCTAAGAGACTAGAAACTAATAGTTGCCCAAGCATTAAGACTTGATGTCAAAGCTTAGACCATTACTCAGACGGTCGGGACAGTGTGAATTTCTCTCCGGATATTAGGCAAGTCTTCACCCGTCCTCACTTGAAGAGTTCCTACTCAACACATCACTCATTGTGGCTCATCCATTAGACGATACGAGATTGTAGGTATATGTCGTGCAATATTCGAATTCTAGAATTAAATCTGTACAAGTAAATCTAATTGAATAATATCATATGTATTATGTTAACGCCTTAGTTTCCTTAGAGTAGGCAGATACTTAAGTTTGCATCCACTCGCCACGATCCTGACACACCTTTTTCGCCTCATTCAGTTTTCATCAGAATTGACGGATTTCACGAAAGGTTGGTACTGTCAGGCAACTAAACAGTGAGTACGTGTGTTTGACGAAAAAAAAACAAAGGGGAAATAGAGAAGAAGCGCATCATCTGTGCCCTTAACCTATAAGTGTTGTGTATTAAGTGTTAATGTTTTCAGGATATAATGTTAATATTACTTATTATCAAGGTGAAATGTCAGATGTTACACATCATATGCGATAATGTAATACTCGCTCGCATACATGCTTTTTGATTGCGAGGCTGACTAATTTTTTATTTATAAGCTTTTATTTTGTTTCACCTAGGTGTCCCGGTCCTGTCTGTGGGTAATAAAATCTTACAAGTTAAATTTGACCCACTTCCCCGGTGTTCGATTGCGCTGTCATGTGCATTTGGTACGATCGATCGGATAATGGAGCCAGGATGTGGTAGTGGAACTCTGTAACGAAACGACGTAATTTTAAATTTGGGCTCGTTTGATTTTTCTTCACAATTACTCTGGTCCTAGATGATATCCAGGGTCCGAATGATGGAGCCGGAAGGTGGCTACAAGAACTCTGAAACGAAACGACGTAACCGCATGAGTTTGAGCTCGTTTTATTTTTCTTCACCTACGTATAGGTAGGTACTCTGGTTTTTGCGGTCATAAAATACTTATTAAAAAGTAAAAATAAACAAGCTTTTATATTTTATAAACATGAATTAAAAAGTAGAAAATAATACTACTCTGATTGAAAACAAGCCATTTTCAACATTTTTACCGTGTTACATTTGACAGCAGGAGAGAAAAAGAGGGTGTTTGGTTCATGTTTTTCAACATAAAAACTTGTTTTTAAAATATTTTTTCCATGACCAAATTATCTAAGCATTATTTTCACTATCTATATATTATAATATACTATATCTTCTTGTCTGTGTTACTATTTTTACTAATGCTATTTGCACGATTCTTATGAGAAGCTCGCTAAATGTGAACATTGTCATCAGTGTCTTGAAGGCCGTGAAATGAACAATGAACAATTCATATACTCGTATGTTTATTTACTTTTGTATGAATATTGAACTTACAATATTTTAGTTTGACGTTATAACAAGAAGTGCGCGCGAAACCAAATATTCTTTGAGAATAATATGGTTATAGTACTGACGCTGAATACAAACGCGTTTTTCTTATATCTATTTGCCGCATGTATGAATGAGATCAAATAGAAAATATTAAAACGTCGTCGTTTTTGTTTGGTGAACGTGAAACCCATCTTTGTGAGTTGATGTTTACCTCAAAACGAAATAAGAACTGGGAACCTGTTCAAAACGTGTTTACTTACGTGACTTCTTTGAATATTTTTCATGTTCTCTATACTCGTGTCTGACTAAGCCGTTATTTATTACTTTTCAAATATCACACTAAAGAAAGCAAAGAGCAAATGTGTTTGGGAAAAAAGCAAAAAAATCTTATGTATACAAATAGAGGGTATTAATAATGCTGTTCGCGATATTTTCAATTCATAAAAGTTAAGGCGACGTCTCCGTACATTTTCTCTGAAACGTCTATTTTTTTGTCGCTAAATGTGGACATATCAAGCCAGTTTACAAGTCCGAAAAAAAATTTGTGAATAGTGAAATATATAAAGAAAATATATAAATAATAAAATATTATTAAATCTTTGTAGTATCTTTAAAAAAAAAATCGCAAGTTACAGCACGAAAATAATTTTTGCTCTCAAAATTCTCAATATTTTGAGCGACAACTAACGTTAAAAAAAAACTATATTGTAGGAAAATCAATGTACTAAAGACATTGCTTAAAAAATGGCAAATTAATAGCGTGTTTATTTTTTAATTAATTGAAAAGCCCGAAATTCCGTAAATATCGGCAGATGGCGGACAGATACCGCCGGCAGCGGACGTGTCCCGGACGCTCTGGTGAACTCGCCTGATTATAAATTAGCGATGTTTTTCTCGTAATCCTATTGTCTGTCCCTTTCACACCCGAACTTAAACGTCTACCACTATCCCGCTCTAGCTATCTTATTAGAAACAGCGGGCTTTCTATACATACTAATACTACTTAGTTTTTAATAAACTACCATATGTCTCGGTTTTGCCTGTGTAAATATCTGAATTTATACCTACTTAGGTCTTGATGGACTAGGCTTTTCCCGGCTTTACCTATGTAAATAGGTAACTTATACCTACTAAGTTTTTCATAGACTACCCTAATGTCTCGGCTTTGCCTGTGTAAATATTTTACTTTATACCTACTTAGGTCTTGATGGACTAGGTTTTTCCCGGCTTTGCCTGTGTAAATATCTGACTTTATACCTACTTAGGTATTGATGGACTAGGGTTTTACCCGGCTTTGTCTATGTAAATAGGTAACTTATACCTACTTAGTTTTTCATAGACTACCCTATGTCTCGGCTTTGCCTGTGTAAATATCTGACTTTATACCTACTTAGGTCTTGATGGACTAGGCTTTTACCCGGTTTTGCCTATGTAAATAAGTAACTTTATACCTACTTAGTTTTTGATAGACTACCATATGTCTCGGTTTTGCCTGTGTAAATGTCTGACTTTATACCTACTTAGGTCTTAATGGACTAGGCTTTTACCCGGCTTTGCCTGTGTAAATAGGTAACTTTATACCTACTTAGTTTTTGATAGACTACCATATGTCTCTGTTTTGCCTGTGTAAATGTCTGCCTTTATACCTACTTAGGTCTTAATGGACTAGGCTTTTACCCGGTTTTGCCTATGTAAATAGGTAACTTTATACCTACTAAGTTTTTGATAGACTACCATATGTCTCGGTTTTGCCTGTGTAAATGTGGTGTTTTATACATACTTAGGTCTTAATGGACTAAGCTTTTACCCGCCTTTGCCTGTGTAAATAGGTAACTTTATATCTACTTAGTTTTTGATAGACTAAATGTTTCGGTACTGTTTAGATATATTTACTGTGGCCGAGTGTAAGTATAAAAGGTTATGTACATACGTAAGCTTAATTTCTGTACTCTCACTGTTTTGTAGTATTCGGCCGTAGTGCTAATACAAAATAAGAAAAGAGGAACACCGGGACGAGGAGTAGTGTATAGGCAGAGCGTATGCTACGTGGCAGGCACGCTGAGCGGTTGTATTACTCCATCTTTTCTTTTTACATTGATTGAAGATATTGAATAATAAGGATTTTGTATTATAATTTCAAATATTATACTTACTCAGAGTCAAAAGTATGTTTTTTTATATTCTTCTTACGTCGTTTTCTAATACAAATCTTACGTAGTTCTTTATTCCTTTTATTACCCATTATTTACACTAAACTATAAATTACTACTTATTAGTTAATACTTAATAAAATAAACTATAATATAATCACAAAAAAATACAAAATAAAAATAAATTGTGTAACGAGATTTTATCAACAAATTTACACGATATGAGAGGAACGTGCACTTTCTAGACGTCTCAAGTCAACGGCTGTGACGCGAAATAGTCGCGCGGGATATGTTCGCGCGTGCATCATTTTATGAATACAGCGTGTTTGATATTTGTCTCCCTCACAAAGTTTTATAGACCAATGAAAAAATATTTTTAGTAGGATGTATCTACCTACACTAGTAAGGGCATGTAATAATCTCAATATTCTGATTATCAATATTCCGGTATATATCTTCCATAATACCGATAATTATTACGTACTAGTTTTTATAATATTTTCTGATTCTAATAAAATAACACACTGAAATACAATGTTTATTTTAAATTATATTACTTTATTTGATATTTTATTTCTTCTTAAATTATCTCTGAATAAAATATAGATTTGGTACCTACTATTGGCCACGCACTCGAAATCCACAGTTTACTTACTACTCTAAACAAAATAGGACGTTTGAAGAAGAGGCAGTGTTTATTGGCTTGTGATTGTGATAAAGAAGAAAAATACATCATGCAACTTTTAATTTAAATTAATTTAATACTTAAAATTTCACTCAGTAAATTTTAAAAGATTTTTTCTAACAAATAAAAATAAAGCTTCTAAAGTATAAATAAACAAAATGAAATAGTGATTTTAAATTCACACATTGGTTATAATAATTGTTCTAGATGTAACATCATTACAATGGAATAAGTTTTTATACCTATTCCTTTCGAACAAACAACTTCAGACACAAACTGAACCTTTTTATTGAGTAAATACTTGATAAAAACCTTATAACTATCTATAATTCAACACAGATGTTTGAAATATTTTTACTGTAACAATAATAAACACAAGAAACATCCTGTGAATGTAAAAAGATAGTCGCTAAGTCCTTTGATGCCGTGTGGCTCGCGCCGCGGCTAATCGACCGGCCGCCAGGAGAAACCGCCAAAGGCAAAGGGATGCCGCAAATCGATGTCAAGAGTTGGCAAAGCAAAGTGTCGATTACGCAATTTCTAGTTTCTTTTATAGTTAGGCACCTATAATAATTAGGTGGGTAGAAATAAAAGTACAAATTAAAGAAATTTTTATATGGAAATGACTTTCGGTCAAATTTCACGCAATTTTGAGAATAGATTCGTTTCGTAATTCTGAGCAAAAGTCTCCAAGGACGCGACTTTCGAGTTTCAGAGTTATTGATAAGAATTGGTCTACAAAAAGGCAGCGGTAGCGGTATAATTTTTTTTATTTTTTTTTTTTATTTTAATTTAATTTTAGAGAATGATTAACTTATATTACACTTACGCATTGGATGTAAAACATTACTATTATTAGGCACAGTTAAAACTCATACATGCTAAGTCGCTGGCAAAACGAAAATTAATTATTTCAGTCCGATTATTCCTATGTTCCTAGATTGTGATGTCGCGGTCTCGGTATGTTCATAGTAGGCGCGCCGCATCTCCCCGCAAATCGAAGCTTGCATCACTCCGCCTCACCCCCTCTACTGATTTTTTTGCACAAGCAGTGAGGGCCTTAAGCTCCCGTCCCCTTATTGAGTTTTTATATGTTTTCAATTTCAAACTCATCTTCTATAAAAAAGACTTAAGTATAATATTTTTTGTATTACTTCCATAGTAAGACCTTTTCGAATGGCTTAGAGTGAAAAATAAATAAATATAAATATATTTAAATCGCACAGAATAATGAATATTTTATTCGATTTTCATTAAATTAATTACACGTAATATTATCGCTGAAAATTTCTTCAAAATTCTTTCAGTCGACTATACATTTCATTTAAATATTAGCAAGTAATAATTTTGAAATCACAAACATACGTTGCCTGCACAGAATTCAAACCCACGTCTTCAAAATAGTATATTTTTATATATGACAAAAATGCCAAAAATCAGTTTGTTGTCCATAATTCTGTAAGCGTAAATTTTCAAGTTCCGTTTAATATGGGCAACTTTATAAATATTGGCATTGTTACCAGTATCTTAATTTCAAAATGCAGTCAGAATTAAAATAACTCTTAAAATATCGCAAACTAAAATACAATTTGCGAATATCTTAAAACAATTGTAGAAACTGTCCATACAGTCCAACCAAAAAAACCTCTACTTGGACCCGTACAAGCGATTAATTCGAAAGTTAAAAAGAACTCTGTGATGAAGCAAATAAATTCATGAAGTAGTCTGTACTCCCGCGAGTCTCTCGCCCACCCGACAAATTCCATTAGCATAGTAATGAAAAATATTCTCTAACGGCAACCATGTAGCCCTTTTGATTGTTGACAAATATATATCTACCAAAATTAATATGATAAATAACAGAGAGTCTATGTTCTAGTATTTATTTAGTTAAACACACTATCACGGCGTAAACAGCTTATAATATGGCGTGGCCAGTGACCCTGGTAACAATGTCCATATTAGATAGACCTAAGTAAGGCAAGCCTGTCTAGATCGTCTAGACCTTTAATCCCTAAACAGAAGTATTTAAGGGATTTAATTAAAGCTTAACATAAATATTATTGTACAATAAAATAAAAAAAATTAAAAAAATTGGCGTTTTTCATAATTCAACCTCTAAGAAGGGGTGGCAAAAATTGTATAGTCAAAATATTTTCTGGTCATATTTACTTCATATTTGATATAATGAATGAAACACGTGTTTTGGCGTTTATCAAAATTCAACCCCTGAAGGAAGATAGGAGGTGTCAACGTTTGTATGGGTAGTAATACCTATTTCCTGATCAGATTTACTTGAAACTTTGTATTTCGAAGTTTTTCAAAATTCACACCCTAAAGGGAGCAAGTATTTTTTATAATCAGAAATAAGTCCACGTGGGCCAAAAACTAGTAGTTTATAAAGCTAGGAAAGCTGGCAACCCAACTAAGTGTGGATCATCCCACAACACTCACTTAATTCTCAGCACACATCAACCATTGTATCCACGAGAAATGTGTAACCCAATATAATGAATAATTTAGTTCAAAATGAGTGAAGATACATTATGTGCTAATCCAGGATAATAATACAGTTTCAAATGTATGTTTCATGCATATTTATTCAGATGTTGAAGATGACTGAGTAAAAAAATACTCAATATAATAGGGATATTGACAGTGAAAGTAAATAAATACATTTTTTTTATTATAATAGCTGAACATAATTTTCATTTATTTGTTTAATATGTAACTAAATGAAAAATTTTTAATTTCAAATAAATAACCATTATAATAATTATCGTTCAGTCTGTCACTGACTATATATAAGTTATTTTCTTGTTATTTTATCTAGTAAGTGACCATCATGTTCAGTTTGCGTGAATTTGACGTCATCATAGCGCCCAGAACATTTTCGCGGGAATTTTAAAAATCATTTTTTTTAAATGAAAATACAAATATAAAACTTTGAAATTTTCAAAAATTTGCCAACTCTCCTATTTGGATGTAAATATGTGTTTTAGAGGACAAGTAAAGTCGGCGTCAACAGTTTTTTTTAATCATATGGGTAGATAACTACATGTAGACAATGTTATCAGATGATGCTTTCGTAATATAATATTAGCAGTGTTTGTGAAATTGTGAACAACTAAATTATGATATGTAGGTTAAGTTTAAATTATAAATTCAGTGCATACAATCTTTGGCAGGATATTGAACTAAATGAATGTTCGATCGGCAACACGGAGCTTAATCCACCAATCTGACATCAATTATAGCAGAGCGGCGCCTCATCATCTACGAGAAAATCGATTTATCTCACAAATACCTTCATCTTAAAGGGTGAGCTTATCGCCAGCCAAGTCTTTCTCGTTTAGTGGAACAAAAACAAAACAAACACAACTTCACGACATTTTAATACCTTGCGCTGTGGCCAGAGTGTCCAGTTTTTGACAGTTGTCTATATGAACTTTTTAAGCCTGATTTTATGTCTGTGTTATTTTTAGAGAAGTGCGGAAGGATAAAGAGTGGCCATTTTTGTTGAGGTATTTTTAGATGGAAAAACCTCTTAGTATTGTATTCGGTTTATTAAATAATATTTTAATTAAAAAAATAAACCAGTATTTAGGCGACCTCAAAAATAATTCACTAAATCGAAGAAATTACCTTCAAAGAGCATTGGAAATTGACTTCGGTATTAAAAATAGAATACCTACATGTATACGATAAAAAAATTAAAAATATAGAATACCAACATTTTGAAATTGTACATTAGTTTATTTTTAATAAATAAATAAAAAAAAAATAAAAAATACGATGTCATGAAATGAATATCTCATTGAAACCTTTATTTTGGTCAGTGGTTTTCGAGATGCCCCTTTAAATGTTGATCTTAAAATCGTCATGACTCCTTAAAATAATATAATTTATTAAATTTTCGAAAAACATCCCGAAATGTAGGTAACCTTTTCCACGTACATGTAGAACTAATAAAATATCATAAATAAGACCAGATGCCCAATGTAATAGCAGAGATTTAGTCTGCTACCAATGACTAATACGCACTACCAAAAACTACAATTTATAGTTTTAAGTTTTCACTTTTTAACCGAACTTCAAAAAAGAAGGAAGAGGTTCTCAAATCGTCGGAATCTTTATTTTTTTTTATGTATGTTCCCCGATTACTTGAAGACGCCTGGACCGATTTAGAATTTTTTTTTTGTTTGAAAGGGTATACTTCACAGGTGGTCCCATGGTCATCAGGTCAGGATCTGAAGATGGGATCCAGGAGAAATCGAGAACTCTTCAAATTTTATAGGCACACTTGAAGCAATTTGGGTTTTTTTTTTATTTTGTTTGAAAGGGTATATACTTTCCAGGTGGTCCCATGGTCATCAGGTCAGGATATGATGATGAGATCATGGAGAAATCGAGAACTCTTCTTTTTTAGGCACACTTGAAGCAATTTGGGTATTTTTTTATAGTGACTTGTGCATTTGCTTTCAGAAAGCACATTTTCAGTGCATATTTTTGAAGTGGGTACACTTTTTTTAAAGCCATATTATTTATATTATAGACCTCGTCAATACAAACATTTTGATACCTCAATCATCTATAGTGACTTACAACTTCCGGAGATATCGGCATGTCGCACTTTTGCTGAAAAAGGGGCTCTAACAGATGCGATTGAAAAAACATTTCAAATGTTATAAAATAAAATTATTACTTACATAAATTACCAACCTACCATTTATATATAATAGTACATACATACTCGTGCTGTTTTTCTCAATAACTTTACCCACCTACATAATATGCAAAACCAATAGCAATTCTAGTTCATCCCAGTAAAAAACAACTTCGGGTGAATTGAAAAGAACCGGGAAGGGTATTTTGTTCGGTTAGCGAATAGAATGAGTTGCTGAGTTGGTCCGGGAAGATTAAGTGATCCCAAGGTAGTCGGTGGAGACTCGTGCCTGTATTTAGACTATGTCATGCTCCGCAGGGATAAGATAATGTTCTTTCAAATAATTGAAGAAAAAATACTCTATATATCATTTTGAAATGAAGTAGGTACTCCTTTTCGAATATACTTCCAGGTATTTAATTTCCAATTCGGTATGTAAAGTAAAAGTTAAGGTATGCTGAATCCAACCGTTTCGAGATATTGGTTTAATTCTGTATTTTTCAATTTATAACTCTTAAAATCGTGAGATTGTCTTTATTTTTTCAAAAACAAATCATTTACTTAACCTTAGTATCACCTATGAATGACGTCATTAGGTATAACGGCTAAATCTTAATATCTTTTTTTGATATTATGGCAACAGTACTGACTTATATCGGCTAAATAAAAGCAAAATATTTACTTGTCAACCAATGTTGCCCTGTTGGTAGCTATACTACAATTTCAGTAGTTTTTATAACTAATCTAGTTTATTATTTAAGCATTTTTTATGGTAGGATATTCTTTGACAGATTTCTTTTAAAAAAACTTAGTTTTGTCTAATACCGAATGGTTTAATTTATTTGTGTAGATTGAAATATTGAAATAGGTACTAACACTATGATCGCTGAACTTTCGTAATTTCGGAGCCTATTCTGGACAAACATACAGGCATACAAACAGACACACACAGGAATTCAATCATACATTATTCAACACTAATAAAGTATACCTACTGACTGTACCATCTATCTATCTATCATCATCGCTGTAAAGTTGTATATATATGACAAATCTATTAAATAAATAAAATAAAATAAAAATAAAATGACATGATTCAAAAGATCAAAAAATATTTTTTCTTCACGGGTTGCCTTACCGCTCCCGAAACCGTGTTACGGTTCCAGGGTACCCAGCGGAAGACCAAGCTTTATATTTTTAATTCTTTAAAATTTTATTATGTTCGGTTTGACCATTGAAACAGTAGGTAATCAATAAAACCGCACATAAAAACTCATACAATAAAAAATAATCGAAATCACAAAACGCGAAAAATATTAGGGTCGTAGAAATCCGAGCTTGCAGTGAATTTCCAGTTGGATCCCACGGCGCGGGTTAACTAATTAGGGAGAGGTCCGGATGTGCGAACAACGCAAATGAAGATTTATCATCATGTTGTTAGGTCGGCCGATACCCTTACGTACTTCGACTTATGTATTTACGTTTTATATCCTAGTTATGAGCAATGAAGTAGGTAACATTTTTTTTTAAATAATCTGTGAAACTGCAGATTCTAATTTTGATCACTAATATGCGAAATAATGTTTGCTTGTTTGTTTGTCTCTTTACGCCAAGACGGAGCAACAAATCGAAGTGATTTTTAAGGTATACATGGAGAAATGCATCATGTGAGAACGGGCTATGTGGGACTCTGACCCACTTATACCTCACGGTACTCCATCGCGCCGGTTGTCGGCGGGCCACGGGGACGCGTTAGCCGCCGCGTGTCCGTAACTTAAGACGAGGAACGACTCAGAAATTTTTAATCGTAAGCCATGTCCTAAACTCGTGGTTCGGGCGCATGAGTGGTTCGAGCGCAACGATCATGTCATGCAAGACAACGACGGCGCTTTGTCCGTTCTTGCTGCAGAAGTGAGAAGGGCATAAAGTATCGCTTCTCGGAATAAATGACGTAAGCGGCACATTAGGAATAAATAATTTATTAAAAAACAATCACATGCAGGGAAAAATCTTCTTAATCAATACTAGGTACTGAAATTACCTACAGATTCGTATAAAATTTAAACGTAAATCCCTTCAGAGTATGGTCGTATGACTAAAAAGGTGTTTTTGAAGAGGTGATTTCAAAAATTTAAGTTATCGAGAAAATTTTCACCAATTCTCGCTCTGGTTTTACCGTCTAACTTTTTTATTTATCTGAATATTTCGCAAGATACATGCTCCTAAAATTGTTAACATTGTTAAATTCTAATTAAAGTCTAATTTTTAAACCACTTGCATAAAAAATCTGGAATAGTTATTATATTTTTGACGAATATTATTTTGAGCAAAATCAAGTATACTTAATAAGTTTTTGGGATACCTACTACCAATTTTCAGTTCACACTTTTACAGTCTCATATATCTGCCATGCTTTCATCGATTCTAAAAATTATTCAGAGAAAATAATACTTGTATGACGTTCATTTTTGTAGTTAAATTATTAAAATAAATGTTTTATAGGTAGAGAGTTCTCTATACATAGAACTGGATTATTAAAAAAATTACAGTAGGTATATTTATGATTCCAGCCAGAGGGTAACAGAGGCCTCAATTCGATTGAACGGACCCCTCAGCGCGCGAGTCGTATTCGCAACTTGGCATTTTTTTTAATAAAATAGTTGTTGTTAAATAATTGTTTTATGTAAAAATAGGTGTTTATTGACGAAGGCCATTTGACCTATAATAATATTAATCCTTATCAAACAAAAAACCTAACCTATTGATATTTGTACATATATCTGCTTATTTTTTTTACTATTTTTTATTCGTGACAAGTCGGAGCGGATATTTTGTAAAAAAAAACTGTATTATAGGCCTCGACATCTCACCGATACCTTTTATTTGTACCTTCGGAATATTTATAATTAGTTATTTTTCGTGGCATGTAAAAGGCGTGATGATAGATAGATTAAAAAGTGCTAAGCAGTAAATAATTAGCCATATACCTACACAAAACGTCCGCGAGCCAAAAGTTTGTGTAATAATTATAAAAGGGTGGTGTGTAAATATTCACGTTGAATGTAATTTGTAACAAGTTTTAATTGACCCTCCGAACATGAAACTGCTGTAAATTATTCTGACATCAAGGGGCATACTGCTGCTTTACGAGCAATAAAATGATTTTCACTTTAAACTGTATTTATTCACACACGATTCTATAGACAGATTTTGTGGAATTACTGCATTTACTTAATTGGAATTCGTTTGTAGGTCTCGTAATTAAACTTTTTTAAGGTTTCGTACCTCCAAAAGTAAGGTCTGTCCGTCTGTAACGTAAGAAACAACTTTGGATTGCCTTCGGCATGAGTAACCCTTTCAAAAGCATATTAAAGAAGATTATTTTTTAACAGATAATTTTCGAACAAATCCATTTAATAGTGTGCATGGCCAAGTAAAATCTGCCATATCATTGAATTCACACAAAAATTAAAGCAAACGCGGGTGAAACTGCGGGCAAAATTTATTGTAAAATAGATTAGCAACTTTTTCGCAACGAAACCGTGTTACGATCACAAGGTACCCAGCGGAAGACCAAGTCTCCCTCGTTTAGCCGATGGCATTTGTGAGGCTATACCTAACGAGTGGCCAGTTCTGTTGAGTTATATTTAGATGGAAATGCCTCTATGTGTGGTTTGTCGGATGTATGTTATGTACATAACATAAGTTTTTAATTAAAAAACCCATTGACCAGACAGACGTCTTAACCACTCGGCCACTTAAAAATCCTTTACAATCACTCTACATTATGATATGGTCAAAAATTATTTAACGAGTCGCGAAATACCCGAATTTTATGATCGGCTCACGATTCTGTCTTTGTTTTCG
The DNA here is from genome assembly GCA_963924495.1 of Nemapogon koenigi. NCBI lineage: Eukaryota > Metazoa > Arthropoda > Insecta > Lepidoptera > Tineidae > Nemapogon > Nemapogon koenigi. The sequence continues at coordinate 6,345,158 of OZ004647.1, read as the reverse complement.
GATAAGTATCATAAAACGGCAAAATTTTAAATGGCATATTAAAGCAGGAAATACCAACGACGGAAATTCGTAGCACTTTTTCTATGCAGTCGGTTTTTTTTTCTAAAATATCTATCTATCATCAAGCCTTTTATCCCAAGAGGGGTAGGCACATACAATCGGATGCTATTTGTTACGATCTTGGCATATCTCTTTCGCTTCTTTTATATTCATCATACATGCTCGGCGATTTTTAATATTGTCAATTTTTTTTTTATATGTTTAATAAAAGTACACCTAGGTCGTCCAGCTTTCACTTCTGCCATATAAACCTTTTTCTTTTTGTCAATCTTTCATCCTTAATTCTTTCAACGTGTCCAAACCAATTTAAAGTAGTTTTCGTCATTTTAGTCAGGACATCATCTTTCACTCCGCATTCTTCTTTAATGACATCGTTTCTAATGCGGTCAATTTATATCACACATTCTACGTAAAGAATCCACTTTATTTATCTTACTTTCATACCCAATCCATAAGTAAGTGATGTAACTAAAACAGCATTATGTACTCGTATATTCATTTTATTTTTAGTTGTAAGTTGGGTATTTCTGCATACATTGTTTAGTACATATTCTAAAATAATCTTTCTTATTTACTTTCTATTTCAAAATACTTACCAAAAACTTTTCGGAACCATTTAACAAAACCATTACCGAAATCTAATTTTGTCATCGCTTCGGTAATGAAAGCCGCTGATTTTGCTCCAATTATCCACCAATAGGATTATTAACTGTCCTACCATATGATCAATGGGCAGTGGAGTGTGGCTTTACCGCGCGTGTATTACTGCAACCGATACTATATCATATAATACAGGTTAATGGTTTAATTTAGTGCCGATGTTTTGTATCTGGATTTAGGTTTCATGTTTCATTGCACCATATGATTTGTTTGTGAATTTAAATGTATGTTACACAAAAGGTTGATCAATTTGGAACTCACGGACTTACCTGCATAAAAAGTGCAGGCAGGCTTTCTCGCCACAGCTCCCTCAATGATATCATCAAAAGGGCTTTTGCATCAATAGAGTCCCTGCTCTCCTAAAGCCAACGGGAATAATCCGGGAAGACGGCAAGAGACCCGATGGAATGACTCTGATTCCATGGGAGCGAGGTCGGGACCTTGTATGGTGCGTCAGGTGCGTGGACACATTAGCCCAGTCTCATCTCAGGGAAACAATAAATAAAGCGGGAGCTGCGGCGGAAATCGCCGAGTCCAACAAACGGCGCAAATATAGTTCAATTATTGAAAAGTACAAATTTGTGCCGTTTGGTGTAGAAACGTCCGTGGGGTCCAAATGCCAAAAAGTTTATTAAAGATATTATATCCCCCCGACTGATCATCTCTTCTGGTGACAAGTGGGCTGGCTCCTTCCTCACTCAGCGAATCTGCATCGCGATTCAGCGGGGAAATGCAGCCAGTATTCTTGCCACTATTGTTTAGATTCGATTTAAGATTTTTACATTGTTATGTAATAAATGCTATTACATGTTACACAGGCGGTAGTTTTATTAATTAAGTATCACTTCATATTAAAACAAAGTTCCCGGCCGAGTCTGTTTGTCTGTGATCTTTTTAAGTAAAACTACTGAAGTTGGTATCCACCAACTCAGCTCTTCCAGCTGCTTGGCTGCAAGCCTCCCGAAGTACCTCAGGCAGGTTTTCGTATTTAGCCATTCCTGCACTATTTAATATAAAATGAGCAGCCACTAGACGGTTCAGATTTCATTGCAGGTGACTATACCTACAAATTTATCTTGAAAGGAGAACAACATGTGCACTCATAATAAAAGAGTAATAAATATGTTTTCTATGACATTTTTATGTTATTTACTAATATTATAGGACGCATTAAAGGTGTAAATGAAAACATTATTTTATACCCCTTTAGACAATAAATCTACTCACCTAGCACAGCCATAAAGTACGGTAGGTTGATTGAGTCAGTATTTTTATTGTTCTGGGCTGTGAATCAATGGTGAATGTTACTGTAATAAAAGCGTTTTACGATTGTTTTCACGGGAAAATTTGTGGGCCGTGAAATACTCTTCCCGAAGTGATTTTACTTCCACGACATACTTTGATTGATGTGCCGAGTATTGCTCCCATTTTAACACTTGGGATATTTATTTAATTAAAATAAATAAAACTTCCCTGTTTTATTTATTTTCGATACAATTAACCCGCAATAGAAATATACATGCGAATATTTTTGTGATGAAAGTATGAAGGATGAAAGATTGACTAAAAAGGTTGATATGGCTGAAGTGAAAGGAAATTCTGGCAGAGGACGACCTAGATGTACTTTTATTGAACATATAAAAATGTATTGATCGCTGACAATGTTAAAAGTACACACAATCGCCAAGCATGTATGAAAGGTATGATGAATATAAAAGAAGCGAAAGAAGTACGTCAGGACCGTATTATAGCAAATGGCATTCGATTATCTCTGCATACCCCTATTGGGTCAAAAGTCTTGATGATAGATATTTTATGTATGTTTCATTGTGTATAAAATTGCCTAATTTTGAAGATAATAATTCTTAATCCCTGCTTTCCTGATAAAATTACACAGAAATTAATTTTTTTTTATGTTCATCAAAATACATACTAGCCTTCCCTTGGTGGCTTCAGATTGACGTAATTTGTATTCGATCATCATTTTAACTTTCGCGAATACAAATTGTATACAATTCTGCAAAATAGCTACTAAAATTATAAATAAAATACTTAAAGTTTCAAAAAGTTGTGCTTAAAAGTTTACCAAGAGAATGGAAAACAAAGCCATAAAAAGACCATTTGTCTTTATATGGAACTAAGAGCTGTAGATGTAGGTATCCACTGTCCTTCCTCTGTGATGTCCATTTTTCTTCCCCCTTTCTGGGGCCAAACGGTAAAGAGAAACTTAATTGGAGGCTTTCCGCCGACTCTGGAGCTCAATGAAAAATTACGACCTAAACGAGCACACGCTTGGGAATTTTTGTGCCCATTCTCTCTTAGACTTCATAGAAAGAAATGCGTAGGCCCTTATGTAGGTAAAGCTTGCTTAAAGGCAGATAAATGTAAGCTGATGAGTGTAATTTTGTTGAAATATCCTCGCCTCCGGTGTTGTTAATTTAATTCTTCCTTTTTTTTTCAAGGTTTAAATATTGTGCGGATAGTACATTTTTCACGGAATACTTGGGAGGTTTTCTGCGTTTTATTTCAGCTTGATACTCTTTCACATATAATATAGCTACGTTACATGTTACATGAACGAATATTTAAATCCAGGTAAAAAATAAATACAATTGATCTGTCTGACTGTCTGGATATTTGTATAAAAATAGGCTCCAAAACGGCAGTACACATTTTTATAAAAGGGTTTCAAAGATAAATAATGGTCTGAAATTGTTATATTAATACTCAAAAAATATACAAAAACTATTTTAAACAAGCTTTTTTGTACCTACTTATTTAATATTGCATGTAATCTCTGTCAAAAAATAAATGCATGCATACCTACGCACTTATTAAGGTTTGAAAATATTCCTCTCAAAAATATCTAGTACCTCAACAGCCTAATTAAATTTGGTAACCCGCGGGGCCGGTAACCGTAAGACACTCCTAAAGGTAAAAAATACCCAACGAATAATTTATCGAATAAAAGGCAAATTACATAATACAATCTTTCAAGTCGATAGCCTACGTGGTAGGGCGTTGTCTTGAAATCTGGAGGTCCCGGATTCAATTGGCCATGCTACATATTTATGATATACTTTTTTTATAATTTATTTTGATAATATAGCCCATTTTAAGAAACAAATTTCGATATTTTTGTTTTTTATCCATCGCGTCTATTTTTAATATATTTTACAAATTTTACCCGCGAAAAGTAAACGTGACGTCACAAAAATTTAGAACAGGATTATAATCTTGGCCACTACACATAAAAAAGTGACAGTCAATCAAATTAACGTCAAGCAAACGTCAGTCAAGGTCGACTAACCTAAAAATTACTCTTGTTTATATACTCGTGTTTATAATTATTTAAATTGAATAGTTTTTTACAATAGCAAGTAAATAGTGTTTCATCCCGTCATGTCCTAATAACAAAGAAAATAATAACACCTAAAATATAAATTTATAAAGATGTCACTCAAAGATTGACGATTACCTTTTTTTTTTACTTTTTTGTAGGCAATGGTATTTTTTTTCATACCGCTTATGATGACGTCATACATCGGTCAAATAAAGGTTATTGTTTTTTATTGAATATCTTAAAAAGTATAGACTTAATTTAAAATCTGATAAATAGAAATTGTACTGAAAGCTTATATCTCGAAACGGTTTCGAGATCTTCGTTCCTGTTCAAAAAGTTAGCATGGCCAATTCCCACTCGTTCCAAAAAAGCTAAGCACTCTCTTTAATCGACTCCAAATGTTTCAAAGGGCGTCCGCACTTTTTTTTTAAATAACAGATATTTAAGTCTGTTAAAGAAGTGACACATCTAGGTTTTTCGAAGACTACTATTGATACATATAATTTAATTAAATACACAAGTAGAAGTTACAAAGAGGCTTTTAACCACAGTAGACACAAACAACTGTAAATTTTCATTTTCTATTGCCATATTCATCCGGAACATCCGTAATTGGTTAACCCGACCAGTTGGCCGGATTACACCGAACGTTTATTATTGCGCTTTTGGGATTTCCTTTGTAGGTATTCTGTGTTATTTACATAAGATCTATTAAATTCATTCCGAATGCATTAAGCTTCAAGACTTGAATTGCATTTTGGCATCGTTTTGGGTCAGGCCAGCTCTTGCGGTTTTATTTGCAAAACGTTAAATAGGATCTACGGAACTTAGAAAGCTAAGCATTTGAATTGTTTGTTTAGGTTTTGCTCTTTTCAAAATATTTGAGCACCGTGGCTTCTTTTCAGATGGAACAGAATACAGCCACTTTGAATGTAATGCATCGACCATCTAAGGCTATTTCTGGCTTCTGTTAGCGCATTTCAGTATTATTGTTGGGTTACTACGATACTGCACTCATCCTTTGATATATCCCGGTGGGAATATGTATCATGATCATTGATTTTGGATACTGTTCTATTTATTGCTCTGCTGTGTTTATTATTCAGTTTAGTAGACAATATTTTTGTCATTTTGCATCAAAAATGTAAGTGTTTATTTGAATTTATGGACGTAATTTAACCTACATTATCCTATTTTAGTACCAAAGCAAAATGTATTTCTGTATAATTTAGGCATAATGTCATATTGTACTTCTATCTATCTATCTATCTATCATCACGCCTTTCATCCCAAGAGCCAAGAGGGGTAGGCAGAGACAATCGAATGCCATTTGTTACGATCCTGAGTGCCTGACATACCTACCTCTTTTGCTTCTTTTATATTCATCATACCTTTCATACATGCTCGGCGATTGTGTGTACTTTTAATATTTCCATCGATCAATACATTTTTCAATAAAAGTACACCTAGGTCGTCCTCTGCCAGCATTTCCTTTCACTTCAGCAATATAAATCTTTTTAGTCAATATTTCATTCTTCATCCTTTCAACGTGTCCAAACCAGCGTAAACTATTTTTCTTTATTTTAGTCACAACATCATCTTTCACTCTGTATTCTTCTCTAATGACATCGTTCCGGATGCGCTCAAATCACTCCAAATTTTCACTACTTGTATTGTATTAAGTTCAGACTTTAAATGGAAGGTGATAAAGATTCGACCAGTGCAGGATTTTTTAGCTCGAATCATCTTAAAGCAAAGAGATTTTGATATATCTTTACTATATCTAGGTATTAGGTACTCATTGGATTCTTGTGTTAATATTTCTGACACTGCAGTTGTTGTTAAATAAATAAAACTTCATATAAATTAATCTATTTAATTTCGAAAAATTTACTTCGCTTTATGTACAATATTTTTATCACATTTTCACAGTCAAATAAACAATATTTACAATTCAAAAGTAGGTATATACATATAACAAAGTTTTAAGCATATCAGACTAAGTTCTCTATACACAACTTTCTGGTCCTGGAATTTCTTCTGCTATTAGATGGCATCTTCTACTGAGAGTGGTTGTACCTATTTGTAGTTGATGTTTACTTGTTGAGGGAACTTGAACCTGCGAAGTAGAAAAATTAAAATAAAATAATTTGCCCATGGACTTCAAAATATTTTTTTATTTTTTTTTCTTCCTTTCTAGTCTGGTTAGCAAGTGCCTTTTTCGTATTTCCTGGCGTTCACCGAAAATTATAATTGAGGTGTCATTCGAATCGGAATGACATTTAGAAACTTTTCGAAAAATATAAAAAGGGGCCGAAAAAAATTGCAGAAGTTATAAATAATTTAGCAAATAAATAAAAGAGGGTTTAGTTTTTTGCAAATATCTCAAAAACTACTTAAGATATTGAAAATCTCAAAAAAGATCCTTAAAGAGGAGGAAATTTCCAAAAAAAGGTCCTAACTCCCCGAACTGTATGACTAATATTTATAATTTTAATTGCCCGGTGATAATAGGGCAAAAACGGGTGGCGCGGCGGCCGCGTGCTCTTTACGTTCTTTACACGTAAACAATAACAATTTATTTAACTAATTAAATTTGAATATTTAGGAATAAAAAATATAAGCAACACCGGAAAATATGAGAGAATAGTAATCCGACGGAAAAAAGTTTTTTTTGTCATTTTTTTCTATTAATTATGCTATTGTTATTTAAGTAAATTTTATAAAACTTCGGATAATTTTTGAACAAAAAACCTGAGATTTTTTCCACTTCTTTGATCTATTATTGGATGGCTATAGAATAGATCCCCGTTGGAAAAAAAATCACATTTTTTAATAAAAAAAAAGTAATTGAAAAATATTTTTTACCAAATATCGCGATTGTTTTGTTTTCTAATTATCAAAAACTACGTAAAAAAATTTTTTTTAATTTTTTTACTCCCAATGTTAAAATAATTATTAGCTATAAACAAATTCATTATTTATGAGGTTTTAAATTTTTTTTTGTATCTATTAGTTTATATAAATTATGATTTTAAGAAATAAATTATTTCTAAAAAAAATATTTAGAGCTAAAAATGCATTTGTTAATTAACAATCTTTTTTTGTAAGTAAAAATTAAATTTAGAAACGGTTTTTTTCTAAAAATCGTAATTTTTATTGTTCTTTCATATTTCGTAAAAAAGTCTTTTGTCTTTCATTTTTACCAATCTTAAATTATTAATAAAAAAATGGGTTTTTTTTTAAATTTTTTCAGCATTCAATAGCCATCCAATAATAGATCAAAGAAGTGAAAAAAATCTCAGGTTTTCAGTTCAAAAATTATCCGGATTTTTATATGAATTCAAATTTTATAAAATTTACTTAATTAACATTAGCATAATTAATAGAAAATATGACAAAAAAAAAAGTTTCTGTCGGATTATTGTTCTCTCATATTTTCCGGTGCTGTCTAAATTTTTTTCTTTCCTAAATATTCAAATTTAATTAGTTAAATAAATTGTTATTTTTTACATGTAATTAAGAACGTAAAGCGAATGCGGCCCCCGTGCCACCCGTTTTTGCCCTATATTCAATTTAAATTATAAATATTGGTCATACAGTTCAGGGAGTTAGGACCTTTTTTGGAAATTTCCTCCTCTTTAAGGATCTTTTTGTGATTTTAAATATCTTAAGTAGTTTTTGAGATATTTGCAAAAAACTAAACCCTCTTTAATTTTTTTGCTAAACTGTTTATAACTTCTGCAATTTTTTTCGGCCCCTATTTATATTTTCCGAAAAGTTTCTAAATGTCATTACGAATCGAATTCGGTGAACGCTAACAGGAAATACGAAAAAAGGCACTTTCTAACCAGATTATTCTTAACGGGTGCCTTACGCTCCCGAAACCGTGTTACGGTTCCAGGGTACACAGCGGAAGACCAAGTCTCCCTCGTTTAGCCAATGGTATTTGTGAGGCTATACCTAACGAGTGGCTAGTTCTGTTGAGGTATATTTAGATGGAAACGCTTCTAAGTGTGGTTTACATTGGTACATGGCCGGGATCCGGAATCGAACCCGGGGTCTGCCTATTTAATACCAGACGTCTTAACCACTCGGCCACAGACGCACACTATACAAAAAAATTATGGACTTCAAATCGAAGGTAACCTCACTAAGTCTGGCAAAAAAAAAGTTCCTTAAGACTTCTCGTGCTTCGGAGGGCAAGTAAACACTCGCACTTCTTCTGAAAATATTAGATAAGTACCCATATAGGTACATAGTTCGAATAAGTGCAGCACGAAAAATGTTGAAAAACATAAATATGAGTCTACTACCATAATTTCAAATTATTTTACAACACGGGATATTTGAACAATTGTATATTTCGTATATACACAGCGTGAAAAGGCGAAATTTTTCCCCACTTACAGAGTGTGCCTCCTCGTACGCTGCAACGGACACAGGCCTCGAATTCACTGGAGCGTTTGCAGAGAAGTCATTCCACTCTCCCGCGTTCAGTGGCGCGCAATTTTTATTTACAACCTCAACTTTTTTCAATTCCCCTTTTACCGGGTCGCCATCTGAAATTTTGGATTCCTATTGATTTTGTATGTAGACAATGGTTACAGACCTTTTATACTTTAGTCGCAGCCTAGTACCTCATCATCATCAACCTTTTAAGATCCCTCTAGTGCACCATTTTTAGTGGTGCTCATTGAGAGGAATTGCCATAGTCACCACGCTTGGCAGGCGGGTTGGTGACCGGACGCTTAGCATTTTGGCAGGGGTAGGATTCACCGTCCTACCAATTAGGCTATCGACTACCTAGGCCTACTAATGTTATAAATAAAATTAGCCGTTTTTGACCATCGCGTCATATCGTGGTGCTATATATGCTAACTCCACGGGTTTTAAGCGAAAGTGGCAAGACTTAGGCAATAATCAAAGTCTAAAGAGGTGTTTTTTCACGCTTCATTAGAACACAAGAAATACTTATATTTCAGTCGCAGCCTAGTACATAATAATGTTATAAATAAAATTGCACATCAATTTTAGGCGCGATTTATTTTATCCATATGTCTTTCTTCTTCTCAGACGTAGTGCTCTTGACGGAGCAGTCGTGGTCAGTCATGGCGGTCCACAGCGCGACTCGCCATGGTTAATTTTTTTGGAAAGAATAGTGCAGTGGTTTCCCCCTTGCCTTCTTCACCAGACATTTTGAGACTATTTTGGTATTCAGACTCGCTCTAACCTCTTCCAGCCAGTTGCCTAGCTATTGTTGATATTGAATTGAAAAACATATGTGTTTAGGGTATATGAAAACGTAAAATAAGACAGGTGAGGGGAGTAGTTTTGTTCCAATTCCACGTGAATAGTATTTTGTAAAAATTTTAAATCAAAAAAAATATCTTAATATCTAATTAATAGCTCATGACAAAGTTTGTATTTGTAGACGATAAAAAATATTTACCTAATGGCGGGTTTAAAATATCTGGTTGAGCTTGCATTGTAGGCTTCAATGTATATGCCACAACGTATTGCCCATCTCCTGCATTTAATTGTAACTCAGAAAGTTGCTCTTTCGTTGGCACATTCGCTCGTCGCTTGTACAGAATAAAACGCCCGACTAAATACGCCGCTGAACATAGACTTGCTGTCAGAAGTATAATCCAGATGACAGTTTTTGATAGACTAGTTAAAAGACCGCCTCCGCCATCTAAACAAAAAAAATATCGAGAAGCTGGCCTGTGAATTTTCCACCGCCTGGGTTTAGCATACCAAAAATGAAAGAATGCCCGGCCCGAGAATGCCTAGCATATTTTACAGTACACGGATTTGCCCGTTCTAGGGTTGGACATTATCGGGCCAGGTAAACCTTGGGTGGTCATCCGTCGTTTTTGGTCATCGAGTCAAAACGAAAGATACGGTCTTAAATATGCTAACTCCACTGGTTTTAAGCGAAAGTGGCAAAACTTAGGTAATAATCAAAGAGGTGTTTTTTCACTCTTCACTAGGACGCAGGAAAGACCGATAACTCCTTCTACTTTTTAAGGGTCCATAGATTACTTCTGTCAATCTCAATTAATTCTAGAAAAATTAGTATATTTATACAACATTTTCAACTCAAATTGCTGATAGTTATTATTTTTATTTAGGGTTTTAAATAGGCGTAGTTATTAAAACAAACATTGCTATAGCGTTTTAAAAACTATGGTTATTTATGAAAATATGGCTTAATCCAATTTAAAATAATAACTAAGTATCAATTATTTGAGTTGAAAATGTTGTATAAATAAACTCATTTTTCTAGGATTAATTGAGTTTTGCCACATTTTTGACAGATATAAGCCACGGACCATTAATGGTGAGACATACTTCACTTTTTCCATTGTAAGTGCCAACGAATGACAGTTCGTTCAATGTACAGGGTTCGTACAATTTCGTTTCAAAATATTAATTAATTTAAATAGTTACAATGACAGTTCTATTCATACTATAGAATATGAGCTTAAATATTATAAATTGATATGTGAAAAGAGATTTTCTTTCATGTTACAACCCTAGTTATTAAGTAAGCAGTAAGCTAGTAACGTAACTCCAATTGAAAATTTATGATTTAATTACAAGTTTCTGTATTGCTATTTCATTATTTGGCTTGCGTTCGTTAATAAAGTGTACTGGATTTACTTTCAAAATGAATACTTAGACAAAAGATAAATTGGTTTAATAAAATATAATCGGAAAATTATTTTAAGTATTTTTGTGTTACGTGATAAGCTCGGTAATCATGTGTCATTCGTTGGCTCTACAATGGAAACTTACCAACTTCTTCGTGGGTGCAACCAACAGAGCAATGTTGTGGAGAGGAAAAGAGCAATATTTAATAGAAATAAAAATACTTGTATGGAATTCAGCGCCACGATTCGGTACTTGATGATCGTCATTAGGGCAGCATGTCGCAGAATCCAGTATAGTTTCATTGCAATTTCTTATTTTACCGCCAATTAAAATTAAAAAAAATGAGGATAACCAAATATGTAAACAAAATTACCTGTACGCCTTTCAGGATCCTGATAATTCAAGGCGTGAAGAGTAACCTTTTCTGAGGGTCCTTTGTCGTTTCTCGAATGCACTGCCAGTTTCAAAGTGCCACCGTGCGGAAATAAAGCCCCCGCTGGCACCAAAAACACAGCCATTCCCTCTGTATCAAAGTTAAGCAGGTTTAATTAATTGGCCACTTGAATAATCGTTTCTACTTTCACGTAACACATTCGTACGGAGAAGTCATTACATTAAAAATAATTACTGAGCTTATTTACCGAAATAATATATGGTCTAGTGGTTGCAGCAAATGTACATACGAATTATTAAGAGTAAATATTTTTTAGGATTCCGTACCCAAAGGGTGACAACGGAAACTCTATTACTAAGGCTCCGCTGTCCGTCCGTCCGTTCGTCCGTCCGCCCTTCGCAGGGTTGTATCTTTTGAACCGTAATAGGTCCATACTTGAAATTTTCATAGATGCTGTATTACTATTAATAAAAACCGCCAAAATATGACATTAGTGGATACTATTGAGTGTACGAAACCCTTCGTGTGCGAATGGTCAAAATATTTGGAACTTTTTCTTCAGGAATTCTAAAATTATAACAATTTTTATTTTATTTTTCGTTACTTTGTATGCCATGTTGAACATTTTAAATATTTTGGGATCAAAACTAAGGTTTTATATATGGGAAACACGCTAAATGTGAACAATGTCTCACGCTACAAGGTATCATGATACGTTTTTTTGCGTTAATTAATATAAATAATCCTTACCCGTTTCATTAGCTGTAAGATTGAATTTAATTCTGCTGTTTACTGCGTCCAGTGCTTCCAAAATAAACAGTTGAGGTAGACCTCCATCAAAGCCTGTCATACATCGGACGATAAGCCAATCGCCCGCCACTTCGTTCGTTTCCAAATTATTTTCAAACCAATGGGAACTGTTTACAGGATTCACTGAACAGTTTTTCGGGGGAGACGGTCGAGCTATGAATATATTTTTACTATTATTGATTAATATTCAGAAACTGAAAATTTCATGATTGTTCTGGAACTAGACATACCTACACACTGACAAAAATGTATAACAATTATTTTATTATTAGGTAATCATCGATTCAGGCGCCCTACTAGATTGGCAATCAATAGAAAAACCGCATAGATACGCGTGTGTTAAAGCGAGACAGATAGACGAGACCGTTTTTGAATACTGTAACAGCCTAGTCAGTACTAATTTCCCTTAATTTGTAAAATATCCTATCTTTAACCGAACTTCAAAACAGAAGGAGGAGGTTCTCAATTCGTCGGAATCTTTATTTTTTTATGTATGTTCCCCGATTACTTGAAGACGCCTGGACCGATTTGGAAATTTTTTTAAAGTATAAATTAGTATTTAATAGACGTGATAAATTATGGTTAATGCACTGCATGGTGTAAGTCATCTATGATGAAAAATGCACAGAACTACACATTTGTCAAGCACACTCATGTATGAATTTTTTGGTCTCGTTCTAATCGCGACAATCTAGTAGAGCGCCAGTATACTACATCTATGGTGTAAATAGATATAATATTTACTAATATTATAAAGAGAAAAGATTTGTATTTTTGTGTGTGTGTATGTTTGTAATTAATAAACTCAAAAACTACTGTGACGATTTCAAAAATTATTTCAGCATTAGAAAGCTACATTCACCATGAGTGACATAGGCTTTCTATTTTCAAAAAAATTAGGGATCCTTACTAAAACTCCAATAATGTAACCCACCTTTAAAAAATAACCTAAGGAATTCCTTACATCGCGTGCGCTGTGAAAACTATTGATGATATAGAGGTAGTGGTAGTGCTAGTGGTAGAGGGTAGGGGGTAGGAGTAGAAGTAGGGGTAGGGGTAGGGGTACGGGTGGGAGTAGGGGTAGGGGTAGGGGTAGGGGTAGCGGTAGGGGTAGGAGTAGGAGCAGGGTAGGGGTAGGGGTAGGGGTAGGGGTAAGGGTAGGGGTAGGGGTAGGGGTAGGGGTAGGGGTAGGGGTAGGGGTGGGGGTAGGGGTAGGGGTAGGGGTAGGTATAGGGTATATTTTATTTTGTTCGTAAATATCCACGGGCGAAGTCGTGGGCGGAATGCTAGTTAATTAAATAAAAAATGTATGAGCTTGCAATATGTTTGTGTTAAATTATGCAGGTATTTATTTCACACTTTTTCTTTTGATCCAATTCAATTCAATTGGTAGGTCATACAATTATTTTAAAACTAAAATCGTAATCAGAAAAGGGCACATGCTGAAACAATACGCAAAATAAAACTAAATAAAATTAAAGTTAACTTCATAAACACGAGACAAGTAAGTTTAATGAGCTTGTAAATCCAGTAGGAAAAATTAAGGAAAAAACCTTTTAAAAATAACCTAAGGAATTCCTTACATCGCGTGCGCTGTGAAAACTATTGATGATATAGAGGTAGTGGTAGTGCTAGTGGTAGAGGGTAGGGGGTAGGAGTAGAAGTAGGGGTAGGGGTAGGGGTACGGGTGGGAGTAGGGGTAGGGGTAGGGGTAGGGGTAGCGGTAGGGGTAGGAGTAGGAGTAGGGTAGGGGTAGGGGTAGGGGTAGGGGTAAGGGTAGGGGTAGGGGTAGGGGTAGGGGTAGGGGTAGGGGTAGGGGTAGGGGTAGGGGTAGGGTGGGGGTAGGGGTAGGGGTAGGGGTAGGTATAGGGTATATTTTATTTTGTTCGTAAATATCCACGGGCGAAGTCGTGGGCGGAATGCTAGTTAATTAAATAAAAAATGTATGAGCTTGCAATATGTTTGTGTTAAATTATGCAGGTATTTATTTCACACTTTTTCTTTTGATCCAATTCAATTCAATTGGTAGGTCATACAATTATTTTAAAACTAAAATCGTAATCAGAAAAGGGCACATGCTGAAACAATACGCAAAATAAAACTAAATAAAATTAAAGTTAACTTCATAAACACGAGACAAGTAAGTTTAATGAGCTTGTAAATCCAGTAGGAAAAATTAAGGAAAAAACGTGGGAAGAAAAATAGAATTAGGTACCGCTCTTCGCGAATTAATTTAGATTATTATATTATACTAGCTGATTGCCCGCTACTTCGTACGTGTTGTATTAGAAATACAATTCACCCCCTTGGCTAGGTAGCGTGATGTTAAATAGCTTTCCCCAAGAATTGAGTTATCAAAATGCACAATTGGATTGGAGAAAAGATTGCTTTACAGGATCTGCCATTTAATTTTGTTGGTTTTCGTCGGTTAATGCAATCAGCTTTATCATATTACAAATTAAGTTTCTTACTGACCATGTATGTGACAAAATATATTATACGAAAATGGCAATAAAAATTGGAGAAATCCTCAAACAATTTCATAAACTATCATTCACCACGGATATATGGTCTGCGCCAAGTGCTAATATGTCACTTTTGAGTTTATCCACAGAGGTAAAGACCTGAAATTCCGCATACGCATCCGCCTCCGCTAAAATGGCTCCGTTACAATACGGAAACTTCCTTTATATGCATCAGACCTAGTATAATATATCATCAGTCATAATATATACATGCTCGGCCCTTTTGCAACATTTTCTTTAAAATACTTTTAAATTTTAATTTTCTGTAAACTACTTTTGACCATGATCATTACTCATACATTACAATATTTTTAAATATCGAATTTCAAAACATACCTGCTGGTACTACTTGGAAGATACAAGGTTGTACTTGATGCCCGACTGTATTGGAACCTCGACAAGTGAGTGATCCGTAGTCCCTGTCGCTGGCTGGTGTGTAACTCAGTTCACTAGTACTGCCATTTATTGTTCCTAAAACATTATTATTTCATTATTTTCAAGCAAAAAAACCAGTCTTTAAATGAATCATTGTTGCAAAAATCATACCACTATTAGCCTGTCTGTTTATCGGTAACTTCGAAAACATGTTGTTTTCACTGTTATGAATTGTATTTACCAATTATTATGTAAGTTTGGTGCCCACGCTTTCTAATGAAATATGCTGCCAAATCCGTTATGAAACAATTTGGGTAGTTCTAAAGCGGTGATTTATTAATTTCTCTTATAATTATCGCCAAAAATGCTTTATTTTCTTTTCAAAGTTATATTTTACCGTATCTCGCAGGTGACACGTCGAAACTTTCACCACTATTGTTAAATTGCCACACGAATGTGACATCTGCCGGGTCAGCGTGCACCGAGCAACCAACTCGTAGAGCTTCGTCCAGCGCCGCCCCTATAACTTGCGGCGACGAATGAATACACACAGGGGCGTCTGTAAAAAAAGCTCTTTTAAGGCCAACAATAAAGCTACTTCTGCAAATGTTATAAACTTGGAAAAGTATATGCCAACGTTCTCCATTTTTAGAGCGGTATCCCATTATTTGTTTCGCCAATATGAATTTTCTAAACATTTTATCGAATACATTTTTTATTAAATTCACCTTTTTATGTAAATCAATAATTATAATCGGACCACAGTTCAATCCCGGTGCATATACCAATGGGTTTTTTATAATTGAAAACTTATGTAGGTACATAATCCGACAAACCACACTTAGTGGCTTTTCCATCTAAATATACCTCAACAGAATTGGCCACTCGTTAACACAAATACCATCCGCTAAAAGAGGGAGACCTGGTCTTCCGCTGGGTACCCTGGGACCGATAACACGGTTTCGGGAGCTCTAAAGCAACCCATGAAGAAAAAATAAATAAAAAAGACTATTTTATTCGTCAATAAAATGACGTGCCGGAATTATATCTATAGAATATACAAAGTACAGAGCCGATCTTAGATAAGTTAAGTATGAAGCGCAAACTTACAAGGTGAAATACGTAAAATTCAAATATGTACCAATATACCATGACGTATCCAATGAAAAAAACCATTAAAATGGCAAAGAATCAAATAAAGTTGCCTTACATTTTCGTACCTTACCCATAAATCTCACAAACAGGTAGGTTACATGAGTTACGAGTTACGCAATTTGCCAGTAAAATTAACAATCAGCAATAAAGTCAGTACCGTTCTGACATATCAATCATCTCCCGCAATTTCGTTTCGACCGAATATCTTCCTTCCGTTTGCATCGACAATTAATTCGTGGTTGGTCGGAACTGGCAGGAAACCGTTGTAAACCTAGAGACTTTGTTGATTTATTTAGGTGTATTCGGTTACATTGTTTACAATGAAAAACTATTTATTTTTAGCGTTATAACCCATACAAATTACATGCTTCACGACTTTTTAAATTACGCGATAACTATATTTGTCTTAGCTTCGAAATTTAAATAGCATACAAAAGATAAATATATTTGGCACAGTATGAATTTTAAAAAAAAGGATCTCAGTTACACCTAAGTTTTATGAAGTCATCAATTTCACGCGTATTTTCAACCGATTTTGCGACTCGAGTTTTCTTAATATATTTAATCATGGATACAATTTTCTCGTATTTATCCTATACTTATATAATTTTACATACTTTATGAAAACATTACAACTTGCTATTTCTAATAATTTTTGTATAATACTGTGTGTATTTTTTGTGAAATCGTTCTTTCTCATGTTTTTGGTACGTGAATCTTAGCCTATCTTATCTTATCCTTGGTTATTTTTTCGATTATTTTTGCAATGTATTTGTTTAACAACTTTTTAAATGGATATCGACAAAATAAGATGCACTGTTTACATAGTTCATTGCGCTAACAAGCTTGCTCTTAAGCGAATTTTGTCCTTTTTCCACGTCAAAACAGAACAACGAATCAATTGTTTGCACAGAGATAATTGGTGGACCGGGGAGATATATAGGCTACTTTTTATTATTTATTTATATAAAAATTAAGTTATTCATAAACCACTTTTCAACGCATGCTGGGGAGGGTTACAATTACATTCCAAAATATGTTATAGATTGGCAACTCAAAATAGAAAGTGCCTGGATGTAAGTCATCTAAGATGAAAAAGAATTACACAAATTTATCACGCACACTGATGCATTATTTTTTTGATCTCGTTCTAATCGCGACATTACCAATCTTAGTAGAGCGCCAACATACTACATATCTATGGTTATCATACTAAAGAAACTCAAAGTATTTACAGGAAAGTTTCTTGAGCATAGTAGGGCGTTCATTTTATTTTGTGACAATTAAATTCTTATTAATTCCAGGTAATTCTAGAAACTAAATTATTTATTTAGACTTAGCAAAAATTCATTTATGTTTGAAACTTTTTCAAATTTCTTTCATGACAAAACTAAATTCAAGAATATGTGCATTAATCAACTTCTCGTGCTTTGGGGGGCATGTAAAGTGGCGACCTCATGTCCACGTCGCAAGGTATGAAGCAGAAAGTAGTACCTACTTAAGCATTTTTTTAAAGATTTAAAAAAATCAATCATACAGTCAAACTTCTACTTGGTTAGTTTTCAATAGCAGTTATATTCTAAACACTCCATCCTTATTTCGATTTGTTTATTTTACCGGGTTCAGCCTTTATCGAATGTAAATATTTGGATAAACTCCGTCTTCAGTTTTATTTACTCAAAGCTTTGCGATGAAAATAAATTATCAATACACAACCATAGGTAGAAACAAGTTTACAATAATCAAACAAACTATTTTGATGTTCAGTTGTATTCAATTTCTGTATTATTTATTGAATACAAATATTATATTGGAGAAATCAACGAATATAATATTTAAAATTCAAATGGTTGAGCTAGTAATAGAATGTTGATGTTATTATGTAAATTCAGCAAATATTTATTATTTATCATATTTGCCTACTACTTGAGATGGAAAATTTATGATAGGTTTCTATCTATCTATCTATCATCACGCCTTTTATCCCAAGAGGGGTAGGCAAAAGGTTATTATCTCAGAATACAAAATCCGCATAAATTATGAATAGGAGTACACTAAAATAGATTGAATTAATATTATCCTATCTCTTCATGATAAGAAATTATCCCAAAATTGGTAAATCGTGGCGAGAAATATGACGGGTGTGGAAAACACGTATTTTTTGGACACATGACGCTTTTATACTATTCAGTGGGCATGCGTACCTGAGTTTATTATTATTATATTAGTCACAAGCTATAACGCCCAAAATTACATACATATGATATACACGAACAAAACAAACAGCAGATTAAGGAAGATACATCAAATTTGTTTGATAGTGATACACCTATATGAAGTAAAATTTTATATTTCTGCAACAAAAATCTTTTGTTTGTCCTGCCTGCGATATCTTTTAACATTCTAGTTAAGGCTTTAACACCTGTCAATAACCTTGACGATTTGACCTCTATATTTTGTATGGAAAACGCTCGGGATTCTAGGGCGACGGAGCCGGCACGCTCGCGCGGTTATTCTTCAATTTGGGTGAAAAAATAAAATTCACGAGTAAAATGCGGACTAAAAACAAAACTCTCAATTACGAATATCAATATTTTTTTGTGTGTAAAAACTAACTAAAAGGGTATGTAAAAAATTCATTTATTTTCAATTAAAATAATCTAGATATCAAATTTAGAAAAACAAACCACTTTAAAAAAAATTAACGATCTTGCACCCGGTATTAAACTTTATCACTTTACCTTCTTGGAGCTCCGTTATTAGAAAAAAGTATCGAACCTCTTTTGGAAACAAAATTTCAAAAAATTTCGGATCATTTAAATAGATTGGCATTACTAAATTCTCACATTGCATATACGATACTAAAATACTGTCTTTTCGTCCCCAAATTTACATATATCTTACGCACAAGCCCAATCTGGAAATTCCCAAACCTATAAGATCGATTCGATACAACTTTAAAAGATACTCTACAGAAAATTCTAAATTTACACTTTAACAATAACTCTTGGAACCAAACAACTTTACCAATTAAGTTAGGCGGTATCGGAGTTCGCAAAATCTCCAGTGTTGCTCTACCTGCTTTCCTGTCCTCTGTAAATAGTGCCTATTCTACGTCAGTAAAAATTTTAAAATCTTCATCTATAAAATTGGCCTATGCAACAGAGGTAGTTGAAGCATGGAAATTAATTTGCCCTAACGAAGACATCCCAAAGGAATCAAATGTACAAAAACTTTGGGATGCCCCATTAGTGCAAAAAATCCATCAAGAGTTGGCCCAGAAATTCTCAAAAAATATAGATAAAGCTCGCCTATTAGCTGTCTCTGAAAAGGTATCTGGCTACTGGCTTCATACACAATACCAGCAACCAACCTTGGGACCTTACTAGACAATAATACTTTTAGAATCGCAACTGGCATACGTCTCGGGGCATCGATATGCATGCCACATAAATGTCCGTGTGGTAGCGACGTCAATGCTCTCGGCCTTCATGGACTTTGCTGTTGTGGCAACACCAAGGCAACACCAGCGCACGCAGGATGAATGGTTTCTATAGAGATATGAGATAACAATGTAACTAGGTCTTTTGTCATTATTATATTAGTGTAATATTTATTTATGTGGTTTAATTGCAATGTCCAACACCCATAAAGTGGTGACCCCGACTTTTCCAAGAAATTATCACCATCGCAAATTAAGTATAGCCCATTTGACAGGGAACTTCTAGCTATTTATGAAGCAGTGAAACATTTTCGTTTCATGGTCGAATTAAAGCCATTTACGATTTGGACCGACCATAAACCTATCGTGTCTGCTTTTAAAAAAGCTTCAGACAAATGCTCACCACGTCAGTTTCGACATTTGGATTTTGTGTCGCAGTTCACAACTGACGTGCGACATATATCAGGAAGTGACAACCATGTGGCAGATGCTCTGTCTAGAATTGAGGCCATTTCCGGTGATATATGCCTAAATAAACTCGCTTTAATGCAAGAGACGGACAGCGAGCTAAAACACTTGTTAAACTCGTCAACTTCTTCCTTGGATCTCAAGAAAATTAAAATTTTTGATTCCATGGTATATTGTGACGTGTCTGGCCCGTCGTTTCGCTTGTACCTGCCATCCGAATTTCGTAAACAAGCATTCGACTCCGTTCATGGTTTTAGTCATCCTGGTGCTATGCCTACTATTCGACTGATGACAGAAAGATATGTGTGGCCCAGTATTCGCAAAGATTGCAGGAAATGGACGAAAACCTGCATCGCTTGTCAACGATCGAAAGTTACAAGGCACACACGAGCTCCAATACATGATTTTCTACCTCCTTCTTCACGTTTTACACATGTACACGTAGATCTGATCGGACCACTTGCATTGTCGCATGGTTACCGCTACTGTTTAACCGCAGTTGACCGTTTCACACGTTGGCCAGAGGTCATGCCGCTTCAAGACATGACAGCTGAGTCAGTGGCATACGCTTTATTAAGTGGATGGATTTCACGTTTTGGATGCCCTCGTAAAATCACAACAGACAGGGGAAGACAATTTGAATCACATTTGTTCAAAGAGCTTACAAAGTTAATCGGATCTCATCATATAACTACCACAGCTTATCATCCCGCCGCTAATGGTTTAGTTGAGAGATTCCATCGCCAGTTAAAAGCTGCGATTATGTGTCATAACAATGAAGACTGGTATGAGGTGTTTCCATTAGTATTGCTAGGAATACGCAATGCATGGAAAGAAGATATATCGTCAACATCAGCAGAACTGGTGTACGGCGAGAGTCTACATTTACCTGGTGATTTGTTTCTAACATCACCTGTGGAAATTGTCGATCATAGCGATTTTTTATCCCGCCTTCGGAACCATATCCGCAAATTGAAGCCGATGCCGGAACTCCGCCATGGTGATTCTAAAACTTTTGTACATAAGGACCTATCCTACGGAGATGCTGTGTTTTTAAGGCAAGATGCCTGTCACAAAGCCTGATGTAGTACAAGAGCCCACAGCTATAAAACCGAAAACTATTGTTATGACGCCTGCAACAAAACCTGATTATGTTACCCGTTCTGGTAGACAGGTTAGATTCCCTCGCTACATTTACGACCTTCAGGTCTCCGGAGGGGCTGATGTGGCAACACCAAGGCAACACCAGCGCACGCAGGATGAATGGTTTCTATAGAGATATGAGATAACAATGTAACTAGGTCTTTTGTCATTATTATATTAGTGTAATATTTATTTATGTGGTTTAATTGCAATGTCCAACACCCATACTGTCAAAAAAGTGGAGGTCGTTTTTCGCGCCACGGCTCTTTAAATGAAGTTATTAAACGGGCTCTTGCCACCATCAATGTATAGCTATGCTGGAACCCTGTGGTCTTGTACGTGATGATGGCAAGAGACCGGATGGCATGACGCTGGTGCCTTGGGAGAGGGGGAGGGCCCTAGTATGGGACGCAACTTGTGTTGATACCTTGGCGCCTTCACATCTCTCGAGTACAGCGATAAGAGCCGGGGCAGCTGCCGAAACAGCAGAGACTTGCAAACGGCGCAAATATATACAAATTGAAAAAGATAATATATTTGTGCCGTTTGCAGTAGAGACTTTAGGTTCATGGGGGCCGAGTGCCAAAAAATTTTATAAAGATATAACACCAAAAATTGTCGGCGCTACAGGTGACAAGAGGGCTGGCTCTTTCTTCACCCAGAGAATTAGCATAGCTATACAGCGAGGAAATGCAGCCAGCGTTCTTGCCACCATGCCAAGCGGACCAAATTTATTTTAGATTAAAACTGTATACTTAGATAATTCTTTGAAACAATAAATTATTTATATTAAATAATCTATTGGATCTTTATGTATCTATAAGTATTTTTTAATACAGATTGATTTAATAGTTCGTTGGATATTTTGGCTTAAATATAGAATAATTTAGGGATTTTACAGCTGTTAAAGCCTTAAGCCGAGATATTAGCTTGTGACATATATAAAGTGTGAATGGTTTTTAGCTATTTGGCTACAGAACCGAAAAATTTGCCAACAGCACTCCAACAAGAAAACGTTTTACTATTCCTAAATTATATCTAATTTTAATGAAATTTTACTATGCCGCACGTTTTAAAACTACATCACTCCCAAACAAACATACACTCGAAACAACTTCTGGGGCAGTCGAGTAATAAGTAGGCTATTATTTGTAAAATAAATCAAAATGAGGAACAAAAACAACAAGTAGATATTAAATACACAACAGATTGCAAACGTTCACCATGAAATTATAGGTATAGGCAATAATTTTGATGATTTACTGGCCGAACGAACCACCCTCCAAGTCAATTGCCGTAATTACGATGCGCTTGGTCGACTAAGGAAGGAAGGCAGTGAAACCAGGCAATTCCACTAGCTAACAACGTATACCGCAGTAATTTATGTAAGCCCATGACGTTACAGTGTTAATCTTTCGCCGGATGCAAGTGAAATGAGTGTTTTATTATTGAATTTTATTTTTGCTATGAAAAGATATTTTGGAAAATAATTTGTTGACAAAAACTCTACAATTTTTCATCTTTCGTCATCATTACATTATTTTAAATGTTGCTTTAAAATAAATATCAAATGTGATATGCTCTTAAAAAGTCCAATATAAAACGAAGATTGTGTCATCATTACATTATTTTAAATGTTGCTTTAAAATAAATATCAAATGTGATATGCTCTTAAAAAGTCCAATATGAAACGAAGATTGTATGGATCAGGATAAGGGCAAATAAGAGAAATGTTATTCTTAAAAACCTTTTAAAAAAAAGTGCACCGACTTCAAAAATTTGCACTGAAAAGTAAGAAATAATAAATATTTCGTCGTAGAATTTGAAGACGGTTGGTGCCAAATTAGGATACAAAACTAAGTAAATATCTAAGAAGATAAAGATCTGTTCAATATTATCTATGATGATCGTAGGTTCCTAATGAATTGTCTATATTAGTGAATTTGGGAAGTAAGTTGTTTCTAATTTGGCACCAACCGTCTTCAAATTCTACGACGAAATATTTATTATTTCTTACTTTTCAGTGCAAATTTTTGAAGTCGGTGCACTTTTTTTTAAAAGGTTTATTTTACCCTTTTAAGTGATTTTGCTGCCTTGAGAGACAAATAATAACGCAACTAAAAAAATATTGATGGAAAATAAAAAAAAAAATACCCCTGTGGATGTGATTTGAACCATGTAATGTGCTTGTGCATCCTATGCAGCCCATTACATTTAACCGCTAGACCATCGTCACGAAAATTGACAACTTCGTGTCAATAGCAACCGTTGCTAAGGCTTTTTCTGATACATAATTTTAGCCGTAAACAGAAATTAATTACTGAATTTCTGAAAAACTACTGAACCGATTTTCGTCATATGTCTGTGAGATAATGTCGAGAAATTATAATGTCTTAAAAAAAATAAGTTGTCAAAAACGGTACATATTTTATCGAGATATCAAGAAAAATGTACTTATAAAGTCAGTTTTTTCAAAATTTCTGAAAAACTAATGAACCAATTTTTATGAGATAAAAATGGGACCAATCCGGAAGAATTATCTGTCGATTAAAAAAGAAACCATCAAAATCGGTTTACAATTGGCGGAGTTATCGATGTACATACATACATAAAAAAAAAAAAATATATACGGTCCGAATTGAGAACCTTCTCCTTCTTTTTTGGAAGTCGGTTAAAAACAAACAAGCTTTCTTCTTGTGCTTTGTTCATGTTTCCATGAAAATTAAGGAAATAGGGGTTTTGTATACAAAAAATATCCATTATAGGTACCTATAACTTTGCAGTGGATTTTGCAAATGTTATTAGTTTTATTTTTTATACCGCCACATAAGTTGAGACTTTTGACATTTGGTACAGTACAAATTAGGTTCAAAATAGGTATCAATGCTAAGGATGATGGTGGGTGCTCCTTGATATGTCACCAAGACCTTTTGGCATAAATACTGTTAACGAAGTTATCTCAGACTCTGTCATATAAAAGACGAATATATTCCCACCCACCCAAATATCCTGGCAAGTGGTAAGGACGCTGATGAAACCTCAAACAGCTGCTAAAAGGCTGAAAAGGAGAATTCCTCAGGACTTGTTACAACAACCTGCCGAATTTGGGAACTCCTCAGTGGATGGATATTTAACTTGAACTTATAGTCGAATGTCTTCTTAGATAGCAATATTCCTATTAAAAAAATAGGTGTCTTGTTGTACTATAACTGTTCACCGAATGTTAAAAGGCTCAAGTTATTTGGCTTTAAATAATATACTTAAACTTTTTTTAAATAGGTGTTTTGCGCACTGAATGTTAAAAGGCTCAAGTTATTTCACATTAATTTTGACTTGTCTTATTTGGTAAACGAACTTTGCGTGCCTTTTTGAAATAAGTTGTCATTTAATTTCTTAAAAGACGTTATATTAACAATTTCACATAATAATTAACATTTTTAACCTATTTGACATTTGCAGAACTAATAATAATATCTTTTAAACTCTTATTTTCAAAATTTACAATAAAAAGACATTCAAAATTTGTTTACCAAATAAGATAAGTAAAAAAAAATACACTTAACTTACATTGCACTCTCAGCTTCACTAATTGACTTGACGTCTCGCCGCGAGGGTTGGCCGCTCTACAAGAATAATCGCCGGCTTCTTTTCTAGTCACTTTTTGCAATACTAGCGAGCGTGTGCTAAAAATTATTCCGGATGACATATTCTGCATTACTGGCCTATCCTGAAATAAATAAAATATATGTCTTTTCTAGACATAGCATGACTAGAGACACCATATTAATTCTAGAAATAGAAAGAAAGCAAGCGGCGTAAATATATATAGACTTTTTGTCTTGAAGACTTGATCAGAATCCAAAAAAAAAATTAAAATACATCACTCCAAAACTCCTTGTTGCCACTGGTGATAAGAGAGCTGCCTCTTTTTCGCTCAGAAAATTATAATAGCTATATTACATATACCTACAGCGAAGAAATGCAGCCACGCAGGCCTAATCTTTTAGGTAATATTTTTTTTAATTTACTTAAATTGATTTTGTAGTTATACTTCTTTAGGCGCGTTATGAAAAAAATATGAAAGTGAAATTTTACGATGCGTGCGCGCACGATGCAAGCCTATGTTTTATTACGAGTAGGTATATAGTAAGTACTATATTCTCAATATACTTAATATATACATACAACTTATAATATACAAAGTATACTTAATTCTCAATTACAATAAGCCATTTTTAAAAATGTATTATTTATTATAATTAAATTCAGATTTTAGCAACCGTATTTATGATCACGCAATTTTATTTCTATTAATTATTTGCGTGCGAAATAAACTTATTTGTATTATTCCAAAAAAGTATAACTTCTAACGTAAAAACCGAATTTGCAAACAATAAAAAAATTGATATGTATCTATCTTATCTATAAAAAAATCTAGAAATTAACTACTTACATTATGATACCAAGATATGCGATGTTCCCGTGGGTTTGCTCGAACATTGCATTCAAAATATACATCATCACCCTCTTTTATGTCTTGCGGGTTTAAGGTACTTCCCAAAGACAATGTGACCACAGGGGTATCTGGTCATAAAAACATAGATGAATAAGATGAGCAAGGAGTCGATAGCCTAATTGGTAGAGCATTGACTTAAAACCCTGAGGTCCCGGATTCAATTCATACTTGTGAAAAAAATGCTCATTACTAATTTTCTTTAGGAATATGTGCTTTAATCGACCTTCGTTCTTCGAAGGGCAAGTTAGGCGGCGTCCGCACTTCTAAAAATAACAGATATCTGATTAAAGAAGTGATACATCTAGGAAAAAAGTGAACACTGTTACTGGTGTCTGTGGCAATCAGTTAGTTTATAATATTATAATAGGATATTCATAGAGGCGGACATTTTTTCTTGACTTTGATTGATATAATTGGTTAAACTGTATTGGATTTTTTATAGTCATTCATTTTATTCCATGGAATGTTGGTGAGTACGAAATAATATACACTGATTCTATTTTTATCACACATGAGCTGTCGTGATATTTTCAGAAAGCTTCTCTCCTGTCGATTGTAAATAATTCATTAGTTTTTCCCACGACACTTGGACTTTGCTCTAATTATTCGATTATTTTATCACACATGAGCTGTCGTGATATTTTCAGAAAGCTTCTCTCCTGTCGATTGTAAATAATTCATTAGTTTTTCCCACGACACTTGGACTTTGCTCTAATTATTCGATTACAGAGTTCGTAAATACGAGGAGATCTATTTCTGCCCTACTGCATTATTCCATAACAACTTTGAAATTATTTACATTGTTTAACATATTTTCTTTTAGTATCGACATGAATGAAAATGTAGATGGGACTATATCCCGTTATGATCGCTGAAACTTTTATCACAATTCATTTAGCCGTTTCGGAGCATATAAATCAAAACAGGGAAACAAAAATTCTGATTTTTTGTAACAAAATTATTATGTGCTTCTTTTCGGTGTTTTGTTTATTTATTTTTTTGAGTTTTGATCATTTATAAAATAAGACTCGAATTCTTCAGTATATTTTTTTATTTCAGGAATTTTACAGAAATTATTTTTTAGTAATAGTTTTCGATGTAATGACCTATAAACATATTAGGATCCCATATAGAAGTGGTAGCACAACTACGTCACTTATGTAGTTGAATCATCAACCCTTCAAGTGGGCCACGGTACAGCTAGTTGTACTACATTGACCTTAGCAAACCAATAGTAATAATTATTAATTACGTTATCATACTTACATACAACATTCAGTACAAAACTGTCATCAATTGAAAATAATGGTAGAGACGGGTTTGATGCGACGCACTTAATCTTCACGCCGTGGTCTAAAAATGACGGGGTAAACAGCAACGTACTGACTGTCCATGTTTCGTTTGAATGGTCGCTTACCTAAAAAATACACATTAAAATAAAAAAAATAAAAATGATTTTGTCTTCGGAATATCAAAGACGAAGTTGCACGCTATTTCCCTAACTACTGGTTCCAGGAAAATTAAACGGGTTATAGAAAAGGGATAACATTCCAGTAAAGTAAAGTTTTGGGAGATTAAACAAAACTTTTATACAACTAAATTGCTCATATTATTATCATATTATAGAAATGCTACAGGTTTGTATTAATTTAGCTATTTATGTTTAAATATTGTGAAACATTATCCTTTTTCCACTTATTGCTATAAAATAATAGAAATAATGAGAAAACGAATGATAATACAAAGAACAAAGGTGCGTCGGTGGCCGAGTGGTTAAGACGTCTGGTATTAACTAGGCAGACCACGGGTTCGATCCCGGATCCCGAAATGGGTTTTTGAATTAAAAAGTTATGTACATAATCCGACAAACCACACTTAGAGACTTTTCCATCTAAATATACCTCAACAGAACTGAGCCTCACAAATGCCATCGGCTAAACGAGGGAGACTAAATTCTTCCGCTGGATACCCTGAAACCGTAACACGGTTTCGGGAGCTGCAAGGCAACCCGTGAATAAAAAAAATATCTGGGTCGTCATACGAAAATTCCTTATTGACATCAGGACTTACTTTCTCTTTCTCGAAACTTCTGCTATCTCTAAACCACGTTATTTGTGCCGGAGGTCTGCTACCATCAGATATACAACGTATAGTAGATGTCGAACCAGCTATGAGTTGTTGAGGTCGATTCACTAAATAAACTGATAAAGGAGCCACTGCAAAAAAAAGTGATTAACACATAGCGTAAATTGTATGTGTTTTGTTGGTATGTATTACAAAAATTTAAGGTTAATTAATAGATAAATGCTAACCATAACTTTTTTAAAGAAAATTAAGTGCTTATAAATTATATACTTATATAAAATTCTAGGTAGGGGTAGAGGTAGGGGTAGGGGTAGGGGTAGAGGTAGGCGTAGGGGTAGGGGTAGGGGTAGGGGTAGGGGTAGGGGTAGGGGTAGGGGTAGGGGTAGAGGTAGGGGTAGGGGTAGGGGTAGGGGTAGGGGTAGAGGTAGGGGTAGGGGTAGGGGTAGGGGTAGTGGTAGGGGTAGGGGTAGGGGTAGGGGTAGGGGTAGGGGTAGGGGTAGGGGTAGGGGTAGGGGTAGGGGTGGGGGTAGGGGTAGGGGTAGGGGTAGTTGTTTTCCACAGACGAAGGAAAGTAAATAACAGGCAAGCCAACGTTTGGGCAGGACAACGTCTGCCGGGTCCGCTATAATAGATATATCCATTTAATGTCTTATTAGTCTCGTAAGCCTTGCCTTCTGGCTATGCCACAATTTTAACGCATCTCATATGTCTGATATGTCCAACCGTTAGACAGGTTTTTAAAAATGCAATAAATATGAACATAAAAACATTGTGCACTTTTCCGACAATGTGATTAAAAATCTGAAAATATTCATGATTTTTTTCGACAGCCACAGTTTTCAGTTACAAAATTAATTTTGCAATTCGCCAAATAAAATAAGCCTTGATTTATAAACTAGCAACCCCGCCCATGGCTTCGCACGGGTACAATATGGGTTTACAACAATTTAAATACCTACGTAAATACGCTTATAACTATTTATATATTATATTATATATCTGACGGATTAGACAGCATGTGCCAAAATATAACTCGCTAGAGATAAATTTTTCCCTGATTTGATTCACTTATATTGCTAATGCTCAGCTCCTAAACATGATTGGCTCATGTTTAATACTCGTGAACTTTTACCGGTAAATCAATCAATCTAATAGTGAAAACCGCTCTGTAGTTCCGCTCAAAATCCGTTCTGTAGTTTTTGCTTGAAAAGGGCACGACAGATAGACAGACACGGTATGGACTTTGCTTTATAACATTTATAAATATAAATATTGTTGATAGCTAATATTTAAACTTGAATCGTAAAAAAGGATAATTCCTTGCATCATTAGCATAAATAATGTCCAAATAACACTTACAGTTCATCTCCAACCGCACAGTTTTTTCTTGAGGAGGTACTAAATTCGTGTTCGTCGCTCGACATTTGAACGTTGTGTTAAGATGTTCCCTCTTCAAATGTTGCATTTCCATTCTATTAACTACAACGTGGGTGTCTGTTTTTTCACCAATATACTGAGTGGCCGGTGATCCGTTAATTAACCAAGTTACTACGGGTTCTGGACGACCTGAAACGGAAAATTATTTTACAAAACACACTCTTTTAGAAATTCCATTCTACACATTATGGTTAGAGAGATGGAGACAGAAAGTGGTTGTAAGCAATTTTTCTTCTAAATCGGCTCAGCGGCGTACCGACAAGTGCTGGACCCCTACTCGCCTACAATAATTTGTAGACGGGGGCTCATACTACACGAAAAAGAGGTTTTCTGCCGGCAAGTGCTTACAACCACTTTCTGTCTCCATCTCTCTAACTATTATAATTTGTGGAACTTTACAGTTTTATATAACACTCTCTTTTATAAAACACCTAGCTGATTGCCCGCTACTTTGTACGCGTTGTATTAGGAACACAATTCACTCCCTTGGGTAGGTAGCTTGATGTTAAATAGCCCCAATAGTTGGGCTGTCAAATACAAAAAAAAAATTTTAAATCGGTCTAGTAGTTTTGAGTCTATAGAATACAAACAAACAAATATTGATTTTATATTAGATTGACAAAATCATCCAAATTTGCATCGACTAATAGATTATTCATATCAGGAACTCCATAGATACCTTATGATTTAGCAGCATTTTAACCAGCATTGAAATACAATTTATCTTTTAGAAAATAAATTTGTACCAACGCGTCGTATGTAAGAATCCAAATTAGAGATATAACTTTAAGGGAGACAAGCATTCATTTAATAGCGCTCCCCAAAGCAAATACAGACTCAAACATATGTACAATCTCATTTGAATTTCACAAGAACCACAGTCTCCGAGATTCAGTACTGATAGCACAATTTGAGGAGCGTTAACGTCGCTGCCAGAACGTAACAAACATCACAGAGTTTTATCTTTCAACAAAAATATCGCGAGCTTATCCTTTCTAAAGGCCATCAGGGAAGCGGGCGTGTGCTGATAATCCGTGGAGAGAATTGGCTAGAAGCCAGCCGTTCATACTGCGGACTTTTCAATGAAGCCATTCAGATGGAATATCTTTTCTCTATACGGGGAAGAGTAGGGGAGGCCTAAATTACTCGCTCATGAAGTTTTAACGGTCGTCGTTTGATTTTTAGGGTTCCGTATAACCATCTTTTTAAAAGTTTTACTTAAAATACATAAATATTTTTGCCCTAATAATAATGACGGGTTTATTTAGGAATCTTTGCATTTCCTTGGTCATTGATTTACGTGATTTCACAGAACGTTTTTGTTCTACAATCAAAAATTTACAAGACTCCTATATATAGTTCTTCGCCCGTGGAAATTGTGAAAACAACACAGGTATTTTATTCAGTTTGGTAGTTTTTGCAATTATTGATTAAGCATGGCATCTTTACTTGTCATCTGCAATGATGTGGCTTATACCTAACAGTAAAATATTTTCTTAAGAGCTCTATATCATAATTTGTATGGGCATAAACTATTCCCAATTTCTCTATAAATAATCCACTTGTGTCACTGTAATTTAGCATATAGTTACTTATTCAAAATATATCTAAATTTTTCGATTTTAAATATAGTAAGTAAGTGAGAAAATAACAATTTCTTCATTAGAACCAGCTTACGTAATAGAAAATATTTGAATTTTTAATCTTGATGAAACTCATAATGGAAAAAAATAATTTGAATTCGTATTGAAACTCCTGTTGAAATTAATGGTATAATCTCTAATAAAGATATCTCTAGCCGTTCGAATCCGGGTGGATTGCTAGTTACATATGTTTCTAAACACCGTACGATAGACACAGTTTACATGCATCTACAAATAAAATACAAAACTGTACATCATTTACATGTTACGCAAGTCTATAATCAAAATATCTCTACCCAGTCGAAGCCGAGGAGGATCGCTAGTTATATATGTTTTTAAACACCGTAAGATCGACACGGTATACCGGTATACAAATAACATACAAAACTATATTATGGTTTATATGAGTAGGCAAGATAACATTATAAAAATTACGTATATTAAATGTTATTCTTATATTGTAGTTTTTCCTTTTGTTTTTTAAAAATAAAAAGAAATAAAAATATTATGTACATATTTCATAAAAGAACCAACGACGGTAGGTAAATATTTCTTTCAACAGTTTTGTTACCTACTTTGGCTACTTTACATCGATGATTGTTACCCACAATCTTGTAAACAAATTAACACGAAAATAATATTAACTAAGATTTATTATATCGCTAAATCATTTATAATAAATAAAATAGGTACCTTTAACTTCCAAATCGACGTGAACAGGCGATGAAACATACAGCATCGAGAATTCGTCGTAATTTATTACTTCTTCATTTTACTTTCATAATCACATATTATCCTTTGATAATTTTGTATTCCACCAGTATAAGTAAATTGCATAACGTATATTTCGCAAATTATAGAAATTTGATGTGATTTGGTCAACACAAAAAGACGTAATGACGTCCTATCGATATAGTGTGGGGTGGTTATGTAGTAGGTAGGTAGATATAAAGCAAGTGATACTTGGCAGCGCATTTAAGACCATGCTGCTTTCGTTAATCATTCATATACAATAAATATATGAACTATAATCTATAACAAAGCTTTTAAATTTAAACTAATAGTAATTTTTATTATAAAGAGAAAACGGGGACAAAGTTTAACCACCCATATTTAATATTCAATAAAATCCATTGAAAAAATAACAGCTATATCACTTAGATATGTCGAATAAGTAACTATATGCTAAATTACGGTGACACAGGTGGATCATTTACAGAGAAATTGGGAATAGTTATCCCAGAAAAGTTATGGATATTGTTTTCGAATTTATTTCTTACAGATAAACAATAAAACTCTCCTTTTGTTTTGTTGAATCTAGACTTACCACCTCTAACTTCACATATAAGTACTAAAGCTGCACTTTCTTCTAGAGGTCCCACAGCACCTGACACATCAGCACCAGATTTGTCATACATGAGCATTTGATGGGGTGGCACTGAAAAAAAATGTTTTTTTAGAAACCAGTCAAACCTCAAGTTTTTTTTACATAATTAGCTAAATTTAAGATTTATAAAACGTAGAAAAAATGTGTTAATACCAAAATATATTGATAAATATTGGATTTAATTCCAGGATGGGATATAATATTTTAACAAAGCTTTTATTATTCACCTGACTTATTAACGTATCCTACTCAGAATTCAATATTTTATCTCCCACTTGAAACCTTGAAGCCAAACTAAATTTGAACTGCAGTTTTTCTTTGCCGGTGTAAAAGTCTGAATCCTATCACTCCGCCTTGTTTTCTGAGATTAAAAGTTTCGAAAAATCGAACAAGAAAACTGCAATCTTCTAAGCATATAAACTTTTCCATTTATGTAATGCTAAAGGGCATAGTCTAGTAGATCTATGACGGTGCAGTTAAACAGCACATAAGAAGATCTGGCTAAGGTAGGATAAAGGTCACGGCTTTGGACATCTTAACGGAGTTGGTCATTTTGGCCTCAATAAATGTAATTGGTTAAAAAAGGAAGACGTTTGACCTCCTCTGGGTAGCCTGAGTTCGGTAATAGCGCTTCTCGGAAGCCATAGTTTATGTTTCTATTGAATTTATAAAACATATAGTTGCATCTAGAAAAGATAAAAATACTCGGATAAGACAAAGTTCAAATTACAACCGAGAAAGTCAGCAAAAAGCTTTGTAAACTTAATTAACAATCGTTTCTGTAGTTTCTTGTTAAAGGAAGCCTGGAGAAATGTTCATATAAAAATAGATATCCACCTATTTCTGTTTATAAACTCTTGTATACATTAGTGCTGCTCCGTTTTGTAGTTTTGTTAACGATTTTAAATAGATCTTCACGCCTGTTTCTCATGAAGGTAGGCAACGAAGATAGGACAAAGCAATAGCTTATTTAGAGCTTTTCCATTCACGTCTATTCCTACTTAATATAAATATTCTATTTATTCATTAATTTAACTTTTATAAATTTTTTTAAAGGAAAATAACATATAAAAATACCAAAGAAGTTCTCCCCCGAAAGCGAGGCGAAGACCTAAGCTACCGGTGGTATGCAGAGAGAGGAACCTACTGGACTATGCGCACCGTGTCCAGGAGTACCTGCCTTCTACATCTGGCTCTTTATCCAATGACCCAATGTTAGTCTCCAAGACTCTTCGTCATTAGACTATTAACTATGATGACAATGGGGACAATTATTGTTGAGTCAAAATACCACATACTACATAATATATTAATGGCATATTAATAATAAATAGAGTTTCTAAAATTTCCCTATAATTCGGCATCATGATTTCATACCCATATGTCATACATAAATAATTTAATTACCTAACTTGCAATTAATTAAAATATTATACAGAAGTTAAAATATACGTATATTAACAAAGTGACTGACACAGTATGACTAGTCTGGCAGCCACGTCCAATAGATTGAAAGCCATCCAATTCCCATAAGTGAATGAATTGCTTTAGGTGTACCTAATTTTTTGTATATCATATTCCCATTTAAGAATCAAACTGAAAGCTTTTCAGGAATCCCGGTTTTAAAGGCGGTTTATATAACGGGTATATTAATAAAAAAACATAACACGAGATCGGAGTAATAATAAAAGTAGGCTTCTTTGTGTGAACAGCCCCTTTGCGTACAAAAGATCTCTCACAAATTACCTCTCCTTTGGAGCAACCTAATGGATTTCAATGGAGTTGCATATATGCGAGGTAGGCTTACTTTTAAATGCTTTGTTCTGCGAAAAGAAATTTACTTTTCCCGTTTTCTTTGCAGCGTCTTTCGTCGCCTCAAATAATTTTTCCTTTAAAAATATTCTATGCTAGATGAGAATTTTAATGGAAGACAAAGGTTTTAATATTTTGTTATGCAATGACTGACCAATTAAATAATATAAATAAGAGTTCGTTTGTTTTAATCATTTTCTTGAGGAATGTATAAGCCATATATAATTTATGCTTTGTTCTCACGCTGCGACCCAAAGAAGCTGAGCAGTGACCATTAACGGGGGCAACCGCAAAGCACAGCTAGTACTGAATAATAGCGGAATGAAAGATCCTCCAAAACCTTTTAAATCAAATAAAGCATAAAGAATATGTAAATATCTAGGAAAAACTATCTACCCCTATCGAAGACAAATGTGAAGGTATATTTGACTCCGTCTTTTTCTACAATAATTTGGCTTTAAAATAAACCTTTTAAAAAAAAGTGTACCGACTTCAAATGTTGCACTGATAAAGTAAGAAACAATAAAAATTTCGTCGTAGAATTTGAAGACGGTTGGTGCCAAATTAGGATACAAAATTAAGTAAACGTCTAAGGAGATAAAGATCTGTTCAATATTGTCTATGTTTGTACTGATGATCGTAGGTCCCTAATGAATTATCTAGATTAGTGAATTTGGGTAGGTACCTACTAAGTTATTTCTAATTTGGCACCAACCGTCTTCAAATTCTACGACGAAATTTTTACTATTTCTTACTTTTCAGTGCAAACTTTTGAAGTCGGTACACTTTTTTTAAAAAGGTTTATTTCTCCCTTTTAAGTGATTTTGCCGCCCTGAGAAACAAATAATAACGCAACTAAAAAAATTGATGGAAAATTAAAAAAATACTGCGGTGGATGGGATTTTAATTATGTACAATGTGTATCCTGCGCTGCACCCCATACCTTTAGCCGCTAGACCATCGTCGATACGAAAATTGACAACTTCGTGTCAATAGCACGCGTTGCTAAGGCTTTTCTCTGATATAATTTTCAGCATTAAACAGAGACAAATTACTGAATTTCTGAAAAATTACTGAACCGATTTTCGTCATATGACTGTGAGATAATGCCGAAAAATTATTACATCCTTAAAAAATAAGTCGTCAAAATCGGTACATATTTCATCGAGAATTTACGAAAAATTGACTTATCAAGTCAGTTTTTCAAAATTTCTGTAAAACGAATGAACCAAATTTTATGAGATAAAAATGGGACCAAATCGGAAGAATTATCTGTTGATTAAAAAAGAAACCATCAAAATTGGTTCACAACTGGCGGAGTAATCGATGTCCATACATACATAAAAAAAAATTTAAAAAAATACGGTCCGAATTGAGAACTTTCTCCTTCTTTTTTTGGAAGTCGGTTAAAAATTGTACCGACTTCAAAAATTATGCCCTGAAAAGTGTGATTTCCGAAAGTAAATGCACAAGTCATTATAAAAATAAAAAACCGGCCAAGTGCGAGTCGGACTCCATTATCATTATCTATATAAACGCCAAAAAAAAAACGTTTGCCCCCTTAAATTATAATTTTATTTTTATTTAATTATTTATTTTTAAAGTGAATATATAACTAAATATTCTGTGAATATTTCAAGCGTCTACCTGTTGCCGTTATCAATATCGAGCAAAAACGAGCATAAAAATCACGTTTGTTGTATGGGAGCCTCCTTAAATATTTATTTTATTCTGTTTTTTAGTATTTGTTGTTAGATCGGCAACA
This sequence comes from Nemapogon koenigi, assembly GCA_963924495.1. Lineage (NCBI taxonomy): Eukaryota > Metazoa > Arthropoda > Insecta > Lepidoptera > Tineidae > Nemapogon > Nemapogon koenigi. The sequence goes on along the minus strand of OZ004647.1, from coordinate 6,309,478 downwards.
GAAATACAACATCTTTGAAAATTCCAACTGTCTAACTTTCAAGAGATACAGCCTGGTGACAGACAGACAGACGGACGGACAGCGGACCCTTCATAATAGGGTTTCCGTTACTTTACGGAACCCTAAATATACCCAAACCCCTAAATTTTGAGTTCTCGATTTCTCCAGGATCCCATCATCAGATCTTGACCTGATGACCATGGGACCACCTGTGAAGTATTATACCAATCCAAACAAAAAAAAATCCAAATCGGTCCAGGCAGACGTCTTAAGTAATCGGGGAACATACATAAAAAAAAAGATTCCGACGAAATGAGGACCTCCTCCTTATTTTGAAGTTCGGGTAAATACACGTTTTCGCTAAACATTTTTAAGCGCATTTTAGTGTTTGTTATTAAACCAGCAGACCTGCCATTATTGAACTGCCTTATCTTTAAATGGATTTATAAAATGTGCTAGTAAACTTATTATCCCAATATAATTTATCTCTATACATTTAAAATAAATAACTTTCATCTATCTTTTAAAGCGAAAAAGTTGAGATTGAATTTAAAAATTTCATTCCTAAAATATATCCAGCTGCGGCTTCAGACAGTTTTCAAAGAATTTTGTTTAAAATTCAACCTGTCCTTAGCAGTTATCTTCATCGGTGCACGTCATAGTTTTTATCAACAGCTCCCAGCTCGGTGGGATCTACCGCCGACAGATCATAATTAAAATGTCTACTCGATGTCATTTCCCTGCCGACTGTGAAAACCCGGATTCTGTATGTAATGACTAAATTGATTCCTGATGGAAGTTGTCTTTTCATTTTTCGTTTATAGGATTTACATGCCCTCCTATACTAATATTATAAATGTTCAAGTAATTTTGTCTGTTACGCTTTCAAGGCTAAACCACTGAACATATTTTGATGAAATTTGATACGGAGAGAGTTTGAACCCTAGGGAAGGATATAGGATACTTTTTTTAGGGTTCCAGACCCAAAAGGTGCCAACGGAAACTCTATTACTAAGTCTCCGCTGTCCGTCCGTCTGTCACAGAATCTTTTGAACAGGTAACAACAAATAATAAAAATAAAATAAATTAAAGGGGACCCATACAAGAAACGTGTTTTCTTCGGCGTTTTTTGCTCAATATTAATAATGGCAATACATATAAACGTCTAACTAGTATAACTAAAATGCATAGGTATACTCAAATAATAAAAACCGGTTTTTTAAATCTGTAATAGGGGATGAAAGTTAGTAAGGGCCCCACGGGCGAAAAGCTAGTGTTAAGATAAATTTTAGGGTCCCGTACCAAAAATAGAACGCTTTTGTTATGCCAACTACGTCTGTTCGTCTTTTCGTCTGTCTTTCACGGGCCTCTAGCTTCTAAATCTAAACGAAGTGAGATAGAGTCTTGAAATTTAAATAAATCAATTATTATGTATATTACCGCATTAGTAATACAAAGACGGAGAGATTATTAAAACATAAAAAAAACTCTTTTAATTTAAATTAGGTATCTTTGTAATATCAAATAAAAAAATGTATATTGATGTGTAAGCTTGTTTTAATTTTCAACCTATTTATCTAAGCACATGCTAGCTTTCCGCCTCGGCTTCGCTCATGAAAATTTTTAAAATGTGATGTTAGAATTTATCCCCAAGGTTTTCTGGCATAAAAAGTAGCCTATGTCACTCTCCGACTCTCCAACTACACTGACGAGCAATATATGAAATATTTTCGAAATGATTCTGATACATTCCTCAGGTGTGAGAGGCATGATGATGGTAAATAGGTTTTATTGTACAATATGAAGCAGTAGTGGGTTTTGGAGAGAGCTGGACCAGGTATAGACCTTTTTTCCTAGAAATGTCCTTTTTTTTTTTTTTTTTTTGCTCATCAATCGGCAATTTCGGTGTAAGCCAAGAAAAAATTTCTAAAAAAAAAAAAAAAAAAATTTACACTTTTTAGAATCGCGTTTTTTCAAGCTTTTCAAATATCTAATTAATTTTTTCATAGCTCATCGTTTTACAAAGTTAGAAATTTGTACTCGGTACTATTGTCCGCAATCTTCTTTAGAATTAAAATGGGTTATCTCTAACAAATATTCACAATACAATCCCTTATATTTTATCTATAGACGAGTCGCTATTGTAGTATGTGGACAATGCCAGAGATATCGATAACAGTGTGCACTTTTAAAGAAACAAATGTTCGCTTTATGAATCCTTCAAAACAATACACACATGCACACATCTTCATACAATGCCAGATATACTGGTAACAATGTTCACTTTTTGCAATCCCTTATATTTTTATCTATAGACTAGAGTCGCTATTGTAGTATGCGGACATTGCCAGAGATATCGGTAACAGTGTCCACTTTTAAAGAAACAAATGTTCGCTTTATGAATCCTTCAAAACAATACACACATGCACACATCCTCATACATTGCCAGATATACTGGTAACAATGTCCACTTTAGATAAAATTATAAAAGGCAATGACTAAGGGAAGCCGAAAGAAGTGTCTCACAGTGACTAATGAATGAGAAATTGTTAAGTAAATAGACCAAAGGAAGTAATAAGATAACTAAAATTCATTAGATAAACCTCGCAACGCTCGGCTCACGTGTGAGTCATGTTCAAAGACCTTTATTTGCTTTGTTGGCTTGTTTTAACATGTTCAAACCATGCCGGATGCCCCCCCACTTATACCGTAGGCTTATATAACAAAATTTTATCGTATTCAATACTCACTTGATTTCGTACGTTCGCGCAGTGTGTGATACTCAACCAGTTAATTTGTTTGTGTTTTATGTTTATAACTTTCGAGTTTTATAACATTAATTGTTGTCATATCAGTGCAAAATGGAGGTGAGTTCTTTATCTTATACTTCATAATATTCGCGTGACATGTACTCTAAATTACTTTTTCATTTCATAATTGTATTCTTTCATACCCTTACGCTACGTCCATTATACAGCAGTAACAACGTCCACCTTTTGTCAGTTATTTATAAAAACCCAAAAATAATGACAGCTTTGTCACATACCATATGAATACTAAACATTTGGATGAAATTATGAGATATTTACATGTCTTATTACGATCAGTAATTTTTAATTAATTTCTTAGTCATTGTATGTTCATTTCAGATTTCAACAAATAACGTTACCCAAGATATAATGTCTCTAACTAGTGATGAAATAAAATCAATAGAGAAATATGTTTTGTTAAGCAGGTATCACCGCTTTATCCACATGTGGTATACAGCCAATAAACTAGATAATTCGCTGATCAACGATTGTGATATAATACCATATTTTACACCATGCCAACAACACTATTTATCTTCGGAGTCTAATGATCAAATAGATGGGGTATTACCGATGCAAGCATATTGCACAATGTGCAACAAGATTTTAAACAAATAAATTAACTTGTTCCAGTTCACTACAACCGACTTGTGTACCAACGATTACACATTAAAGCATTATTATAATGCCGGTCTTAGCGATGAGGAAGAGACTGGCATGTGCAACCCTTCATATGTGAACACGCGAAAACGGAGTAACAATATTGAAGAATTTTTTGATAAACCAAATAAAATTAAAAAACCCAAGATGATGTCTTCCTGTATAACGCGAGCATCCAAAGGTGGTGTCTCATACATTTCCACTAACCTCGATGACGCGCCGAAAGCAAGACAGCTCATAAAAATTGAGGTATATGATATGGAGAAATTAAATAAAATATCACCTACAGATCATTGGAAAAATGTCGACATCCGCTTGAGATATTACGTAAACAGTGAGACAGACAAACATTACCAAAACACACGTGATATCATATATCAAATTACAAAACAGATCGCATCCCAGAATGATTGCAAGAAATGTTTCTTTGAAAACAAATAATAGATAATTTTTTTGCTTTAATATTTTCTAATACCTAAGAAACCCCTAATTTTTTGTGAGATTAAAATATACCTATAAGTAATTTCTTTTCATTTATTTTTAATTTACTTGCTCTTTGTCTCCTATTTTAAGAAAAAGGTTCTCTTAGCAGAAGTGCACATTATCTACGTATCTATGTATTTTGTACTTAACTGTCTTCTATTGTTGTCATCCTTTTTTAAATTCAACAGAACGGTTGATAATAGTGTTGAGAACTATTATATTTGTATGAACAATACTGTTTTTTAATAAATATTACAACATTATTTTGTGTGTGTTTTTTTTTATCCAGTGGTAGACAAAGTCTTTCTCATTTAGCCAATGATTTTTGAGGCTATACCTAACGAGTGGCCAGCTCTGTTGATGTATATAGATGGAAAAGCCTTTTTGTACGGTTTGTCGGATAATGGACATACATTTTTTATTATAAAAAACCCATTGGTTACATGGTCGGATGTAGGAATCGAACCCAGCGACTTTTCAGTTGCGAGCCAACGTCTTACCCACTCGACCACCGATGCCCCTTTTTAATTGTTTAATAAATAAAACTCAATTTAGTATACATTTTTTTATTTTAGAAATACATATACAAACATGTTTCTTAATAATAAATCATTATATAATGTATTTTTAGAAAAACATCTTACAAAATCAGTCATTGTTTTACCCTTAAACTTAAAATAAAGATATACTAGACAATATTCCCCACAAACTGAAGTAAAATCATTTTGTATTCTATCCGAATTAAAAGTCCATCTTTTTGAATTTCTGTTTAAGAAACTTAGATGATATGAAGAAGGCTTACGCCCATAAGAATCGAAATACTCCCCCACACCACCATGACCTAGATACATCGCAATCCAATGAGAGCCAGGTTTCGTATCAGGATCCAAATTACTAATTATGTAACATGGTTCTGACACAATTATAGGTAGCCGATTAGCAGGATACACACTAAATTCAAACTCTGGTTTTATCTTTTTCATAAAACTCTGAATCTCTCTTGTATCCATTACAATATATCAATATGTTTATATCAACGGCTTACATATAAATGACAAATATTTTGAAAGTGCGTTATTTTATAACTTCAGATAATTTAACTGCTATAATCTACATTTACATCTCGGTTTTTATTTATTTCTATCATATTATCAAATTCAGCATATACCATACAGTTAACTGTTTGTGTGAGACAATTTTCAAAACGGACTTCCAATCTAACGCTACCATGTCTTATTAGGTTCCAATGTGATGTTGAGTTGGCTGATAAATCAGGAGTTAAATCAAAAGCCAATAAACAATATCCTTTTGCAAATGATTCTCTTGAAATCGAATTTCCTTCATTAAGGAAATGAATACCAGTCCCCGAGAATAATGTGTGATATGCTGTAGTGAAAGTATTCTTATCAAATGCTGGTTGTAGGGCTTTGGAGGGAATCTGCTGACCGTCTATATATAAACTAAATGTGTTTATTCCAAAGTTAGCAAAATCAAAGGGGTTTCTTGTAAGGCTACCATTAAATGCTACATTATTTACAAAACCGACAATACATCTCTTAGGTACCTGCCCAAGAAAAATATTATCAAGGGATTTCCCCTGAACTCCTGCTGGTAATGTCAGAACCTTCACTTCGGCACGCGTAATTGGATATTTAGCAGTAGTATTTGCTAAAACTTTTTGATGTGCGAGCAATACCGATGGGTTAATCCGTGCTCTACGAATTAGTAAAGTAGCATCAGTTATTTGTACTTTAAATTTTAAGTCAGCATTGGAACTCATAAGATTGAAGTTTTCTCTTGTGCGCACTAACTTGACTCCGATTTCCACTCCATTTATTAAAAACTTTTCCTGGTTGAATATATCACCATGTAGATGTCCAATCATTTCGACCTCTTTACTCTCTTTAGTCAATTTTTGTCTTTCAGAAAAACCACTATTGTTTTCATCTGTAGAATCCATTTTCCCAGGCGTGTCGGCATACCACAACCCACAGGTTAGATGGGACTCTTTAGCCGCTGGGCCATAGTTTAATAAAGTTTCTATATAAGATCGATATGCGTATGTATTATTTGGCGGAGACACCAACTTTTGGTTTAAATATACATCAAGTTGACTAAACAATGAATGGAGCCAATTATTTACTGGTGCAACTGTCGTTCCAGCTGCCACTACTGAAGAGTCTTCATTTAAAACCTTAGCTTTGATATGAACTAAAGTGTGAGACAAATCAATGTAGTCGTCCCCCGTTCCGGGAACTTGAAATTCAATTGGACCATTATCACTTAACGATGAAATAGGTTTGTAATGAATCCAATGTCCGCTCTCAATACTTGTTTGTGTGGATGGAAGAGCAAATAAATCTAGCTCTGATTTAGCACATTCACACGAGTGATTATGTAAGAATGACATTGTTTAATTTACGAATATATCGGTTAATTTATTTTTATTTTTCTTAGTATTGTTCCTATTGGATGTTTTCGAATGAATGGCCCTTCGCGAGACTCGCTTTCTGCTTTTATACCCAGATCCAGACATAATTGAATCAATTTTATTATCTGCCCTTCGTTTTAAATTTGAACTAACTTCTTTAAAACGATTCTTAATTGATTCTTCCATGGGTTTCGTTGCAGCCATATCCTTCAGAAGCCCAACACCCGCATTCAAGGCTTCCTTACCGACAGCTTTCGCCCCACTCGATATAAGTGGTAGCACAGACCTAAATAGACCCCCCAAGAAACTTCCGATTCCATGACCACGTTGATGAAGCGCACCTTTGTAGATAACCCCCACCCCCGAACCAGCTTGATGTGTATAATAGTGTTCGTAGGGGCAAATAATGTTATGTTGATTTGTTTTCATCTTACTCGCTTAAAATGAAGCTTAACACATGCAGTTCCAAACTCGAATGGTATTTTTTGACCAGTACTCGAGTTTATATTTATTTCAAGTGTGTCAAACTCTCTACGCAAAACAGGTAAATAGTGAGCCGGAGTGAATGTGCACGTTTTGTATGTTCCATATACATATTGAGAGGTATCTAGGGGGGTAATACGTAATAATGAGGTCATAACATCCCCCACTACTTGCGGTTCAACTATATCACAATATACAAACAGTTGTGAAGGTAAACCTAACGATAAATTAACTGGATATAATCCAGCTTTGTTGAGAATATTTCTATATGGCGGAAATCCAAGCTGTAGGCATAGTGTTGGCGATAGTCTCACTGATATAACAGATTCGCTTTTGGGTAAAATAGAAATGTTTTTTGTCAATGTGTCATATATAAACTCCGCGTTATTCATTACTATATTGTTTTCATTTAGTGCACTCAGAATGTGATTAATGTTGTCATAATTGGTTGCTAGAATCTGACTTGTGAAGCTCATGATATCTAATGACTGCTCACCGTCAATAATTGGATGTTTTTGAATATAGACACTGTTATTGCCATCTTGGACTGTTAGCATGGTGCATGGATATTGAAACTCTACAAGCCCGACTGTCCACTCTCCCTCTAGTTTAATAGTTTTAGGTAACTTAACACAAAAAGTACTTGTTTTATTATTGGGGAAATAATCCATTGAGGCATTACTCAAAAGAGTCAAATAAAAACTATGTTCACTCATATTTTTATAGTACTTGATAAAGGTATCCAACTATTAAATTTGCTGGGATAACCTTTCCACTTCACTAACACTTCCCTTCTGGAGCCAGAGTTCCGGGAACATATTATTTTATCTATTTTATATTCAAGTGTAGGATCGTAGGTTATTTTCTGTAGCTCTTTTTCATAAAAAGTTCCGGTTATTGGTTCGTTCTGTAAGTCTTTTAACGTGTATACAACCCAAGGTGTTCTTTTAATTATGTTTGAAACCACAAATATTTCGTCGCTCCAATTACTTTCATACCCCTTTTTAAAAATATGCTTATACTTAGTTATTCTTACGTGATCGCCTACATTTAGTCTCGCGTGCCCCCCAACGAGTGGCTGATGATTTTGTCTATCATAAAGATTTCGCCAAACCGACATAATATTAGTAGAATCGACATCACATGGACACATTTTTATACTAGAATGCTTGCTATGATTGTATGAATAAATTAAATCTTCTAAAATATCTATATATTTATATGTATTTTTATGAGTAAAATAGCGCCACATTTTCATTTTTAAAGTCCTTTGAAAGCGTTCAACAATGCTTGCTTTAATATCAGGATTATTTGTGGTATAGTAATTAATATTTTTACTTTTAAAAAATCTTTGAACATCTTTGGAAACAAACTCGGTACCCTTGTCTGATTGAATGTGAGTGGGGGTAGCTTTAGCTTCTAAGAATATACTTTCAAAACATTCTTTAACTGTTTCAGAATTTTTTTTCTTCATAGGTCGCACAAAGGCATATTTACTGAAGACATCAATAACACACAGTATATATTTAAATCCATCATTATATTCACTATAAGTTCTCATATCACTTAAATCAGCTTGCCACAATTCATTGTAATTGGATAAAACGTATTTGTTTCTAGCAAATTTTTTTTGAACTGGTTTATGTAGAGTGTATGTTTCCTGAGACTCCAGCCATTTTTTTACTTCTGTTTTGTTCATTTTCCCACTCATTTCCTTTGCTAATTTATCGATGCTACTATAACCAGCAGGATGTGAGATGTCATAGTAGATTTTATTAATTTCTAGTATGGGGTCCATCTTTCCCAATCAATTTTTCTACCTATACTGTTCGATCTTGGTCTACTAGAAAGAGGTGAACTCGGTTTTCTAAATTCTTTCGCATATAGTCTATTAATATATGAAAGTCTTTTTGGATTGCCTATACATGATAATGGTAGATTTAATTCTTTCAATACCTCACAAAATTTTGGCCACCCATGTGGTTCACTTCGTTTTAATGGTCTAAGAATATCACCGATTAAGTCCTTTATGTTCGATGATGGTATAGTTTCGTTGTTAATTTTGATACAGCCAGTTCGATCCCATGAGATTTTGTCATCATTATCCAGAAGTGTATTTACAAGCAATTCACCTTGCCTTTTATATGTTTTCGGAATTATTTTTAATAAAAAATCTTTAGAGAAGTAGTCTATTTGTCTTTTACGAATCGCAGATGTTTCCGCGGGTGAAGCCTCTGCCGCGTCTTCCCCCTCTGCGGAAGTGTTTGAAAATGCAGCCTCTAATGTATCCCCGCTCTCTTTATGTCTCTGAACAATGTCATCAGTTATTATTGGTAACTTGATTGGCTGTCTTTCTTGTTCCGCAAAGTGTAGATATCGTTGTAAGGATTGTAGATAGAGTGCCCACTTCTCACGATCATTTACTTTGCTATGTAAAATTTTTCGCATTTCCACATCTAAACGTGATGAGGGATTTTCTGAAGTACTTTCTTTTTTAAGTCTATCCATGAATTCAGGCTCAATTAATAACATTTTTTTAGCATTCTCCATTTTTATAAAATTAGCTTTGTAACATCGAATTTAAGAATCCACTTAATACCGTCCCCAAAATTATAGGTAGAAAAGCCCCACCTTTTTGTATAATTAATCGTTTTCTATTCACACCTTTATTGCCCTTAGAAATGAGCTTTCTTAATATATTTTTATATTTACTCAACTTTTGCTTTTCTTTGTCTTTAAGTTGAACTTTACCATGTAAAACGTTGTATATACATTCACAAATACAGTTTATTTCTTCATCACTACAAACTTTCAGTACTGCTTTGCGATATTTCGGTTTCAGTGTATGCAATGCTCGTAACAATTCCTGATGTGTAGTTACTCTCCCATTCATTATGTATGACTAACATCAATTTCCTGTTGATTGCTATATTTATATCCCTTTCTTGGTACATATACAGTACAATGTTCATTATTTGAAAAAATATTCGTTTTGAAACGACATGTGTCATTGGTGTTTTGTTTCAAGTCAATCATTAAATATCCATGCGGTAAAGCAGTGGCATCTTTATAAGCATCCTCAAGGAACTTTGAATTCTCTGGACAAACTTGACGAGCTAGATATCTTATTTGTGTTCTATCTCGAGGATTTTTGAAGTATATAATGTAGCTAGAATTGAGTGAAATATCACGTTGACCTTTACCTTGATGAAATAAATTTTGTGTGATGTAAAACACACTTAGATTTCTATGATGACTCCCCTTTGTGAATATATCAACAATACGACCGTCAGATTCTCTCATCAGATCATCAATAACTATAAGTTGTGGTTCTTTACCATCAAACATACTAAGATCAGGAAGTCCTTGGTGATAATAGACATTACTTAAATTATAAAGAGGTTGCATTTCATCGTAACACCAAATAATTCTTGAAAATACTTGATTGCAAATTGTGTCACTGTATTTTAGAAAATTTGATACAAAGATTGACTTTCCACAACCACTTGGTCCAGCCACAATGGCGGTAAATGGATGAATGAAATGAATCATTTTTTATATAGACTACTATAATTTGAGACGTCTTAGGAAAGACTGAGGGTTTATTAAATAAAACATAATTATATAAAATATAAAATATAATAGTCTACAGACAAAAATATATTATACAACTGTTTTAAAACAAAAAGATACAGTTAGATATGTTTTAGCATACAAATATGACATTTATTATCAAATAGAAGTACAGTAATTTATACATAAATTCTTATAAGTAAAAAATATTCTACACATAGTTAAACAGACAAAAAATACATTATACAAATGTTTCAAAACAATAAATACAGTTAGGTACATCTAGCATAAAAAAATAAAATTAAATTGGAAATGGTTTATATAATGATATACATTCAATTATATTTCAAAAATAAACTATAATAAAATAAACTAATTAACTATATTTTCTAGAGTAAGTACATTAAATTTAACAATATGAAAAACACATTTTTTATTATATACTTTCTAACAAAGGTAATAAAATTAAATATTTAATTCCGTAAACTGTAATGTCCCCAAGAAATTGTGTCAGTTGAGTTAGGTAAAACATACCTTTTTGTATCACTATAGGAAAGACAAATCTTGTTAATTTTCTGTGTATAAACTGCGTGTTTTATAGACTTAAATATGTACATCTCAGACATCTGGATATTTTTATTAAAAAGGCATGTTTTATAATCCCCCATATTCATTTTCTTGCTTACGGATTTATTTACACCTTTAGCTTTAGCTGTAAATTTATTTTCGACATTTAAGGCATACATTTTGGCTCTAAGGCCAACAAATTCTAATAATAACTCCCCACTATTTTCATCTTTAAAAAATCCTAGCTGTTTCTTATTTAATAGTGGAAAGTTAAAAATATTATCAATTGAATAATCTGATGTATCAAAGTACTTGTCTAAGTCAGGCTTTATATCATAATAAAAATCTTTAGTAAAAATTTGATATATCAGACTATCGGTATCGGTGTATAACAATTTTAAATTATTCTGAAATTTCTCCTTCATATACTTGTAATGAAAATTGTATATTAAAGTTTTTGAAAGATCCAAAATACAGAATCCTAAATATATTGGTTTATTATAAAATAATTTCAGTTTATTGAGCTGAATTGCTACTAAATTTTCAGAAAAAATTGAAAGACTATGAAATTCGGGTTGTGAGATATAAGTTTGTGCCCCTCTCACTTTACCCCTATTATACCAATGAGTCACTAACTTCACATTAACCCTCTTTTCTATATTTTCCATCGTCTTTCCGAAAACAGAATTATTCATGAGCTTGTAAAAGTCTTTCTGAAAATTATTAGTTGCAGAAGTTCGTAGGCGTGTATTTAGGTCTATATAATTCCTCAACCATGGACTTTGTCTAAATTTTAACACTCTATGCACTTTTAATAATTTCATCCCCATGTCTAAACACTGCTTTAAATTTCTGTAATGTATTATATATTTGATTTTATTATTTAAATTAGGTACTAACTTGTAATCTTTCGTCTCACCTATACATATATTTTCAGGACACAAAGGTAAATCTGAATGGGAGTCATGTATACAGTCAGGGTATTCCAGATCAACTTGTAAAATGTAACCAACGTTAGAAACATCCGAAATGTTAAAATCAATATTGGAATCTACCCATTCAAACTCACCAATTGGTAAATATTGTGACATAGCCCATCCATACAAGTTATTAGCATCTAAATATATGAGATATGAGTCGACTTCATTTTTATTATAACTACTCATATACTTGTTATTTGCTTTCGCATATCGGTTGCTACATTGTGCTACTCCGCCCCTAATACCCGCCTTTACAAAAGAGATTTTATCAAAGTCTGTTAGCAGTTCTAACTCAATACCAGTGAATTTTAACATAGAGTCCCAACTCAAACCTGGGGCTGTATAGTAATGAGCTGGATCTAACTCATATGTGCTGAGACATACATTCCGAAAGTTTTCGAATATATCAGCTAAAAGTAAAACATCTATTTTTAGATATAAATCGGAATAGTCACCCATATTTCGACATTTAAAATGTTTCCAAACCTTTTGCGCATATGAGAAGTCCTCAATTGAGACGTTGCTACTTGTAATTGTATTATAAAAATACCTATGTTCTGGGAGTGATTTTAATTTGAGAGATTCAAATGATGTCATATACTCATAGGGGTAAACTCCTTTCCGCTTTATGAGATTAAAATCTTCTTGTAATGGAAAGAGTTTTCTTAGCTCACAAAAATCATTATCATCTAAATTATTTGCAAGATTATTCAAACTACATGACAAAAACTTAAAGCTATCTATAAACCTTAAATCAATTGTATTGTTATACATTTTTATACGTTTTGAGAAGGATATATATTTTTCTTTGGTTTGAGGAATTATATTGACTTCACCCTCGACAAAATCTAATGCGTGAACAATAAAATGAGCATCATAATTACTTAAATTATGTAATATGATCGGTACAAATCGCGGTACTTGGAATTTATTTATACAATTATTATGTGCTATACCGCCGCATAGACTAGACATAGAATCATGATATATACTATAATCTTCACGGTCCACCAAAATGTTTCGATTACATATATAACAATTGTCGGAACGTTTAAAATTATTTTCATCTGCATTAGAAAGAGGGGGAAGTGACTTTTTAAAAAAAATTTTTTTGCTTATTATTTTAAGATCTTCATATAAACTTTCCATGAAAACCCTCGCGCAATTATCACCACTATAGGTTTTATACTTTGAAAATCTATCGTCATAAGAACATTTAATATAATAACCAAAACTGTACACGCTATGTTCCGATGAATTAATTGTGTAAGCTTTGTTTGGATCGTTAACACATGAATCTATAGGTTTTAAAAATGCCTCAAAATCCGCATACACAACAAATGGAACCCTGATTTTTCTCTCAAAACTATCAAATGTCAATATATTGTTCGGTCGTAAATCGCCAAACCAATTCCTTTTAAGAGAATTAATATTTGGTAAGTCCACCCTTATATGAATACAATCATTATTTTGATGTATTTGTAACCTATCATGTGTTGGAAAATGTAACAAGCATCCATCACATATATGCACTGCACCATTTTTTAGCGATAACTGTTTACTTACTAATTTAGATAAATTTTTTATAAAACAATAATGTCCTCTTTTGCCCTCAGTAATATATAATAAATTAATATGAGTATTCCTACGAGACTTTGTAAAGTACAACGGTCCTATTACTTTGTGACATCTATCTTTTATGCTATATTCTAGTCCAAAAACATTTATACTAATATTATTCATTTTTTCTACTTTTGGTATGCTATGAAGTTTAACAGGGAAATCAATTTTATGAAAGAATAATTTATTTATATTTTTAACGTATGATGACATTCTATCAACATGTGTATTTACTGGATATAATCCCGATAATAGCGCCCATTTAAAACACAAACAATCATTATTTTTAACATTTATAACGGCCTTTTTATTATGTATATCTATTGGTAAACTTATATATGAAGATCCGCGGAGAGGGTCAAACTTGTTAATATTTACATCGATATTTTGAATATTTTTCAAAGACCATCCGCTGTCTTTCTTTTCAAATTCGCTAATTTTATTGACAATAATATCTTTAATTGATGAAAGAATTATATTTAAGTCATCACCCAAACATACTGAAAAGTTAGAAGTTTGAAAGTCGAATATATTCATAATATTTTTTGACTGCTGTATGAATTCCCCACGTAATATAAAATTAACCTTAAATATCGTATGTTCACTAATGCATTCCTTAAATAAAAATATTATAGTATCACGAATTGAATTTAAAAACATTTCAGGTGTTTCATATTGCTCGGGTGGCTTACTGTGGGGGGATATTATTCTGTAGGTTAAAATTCTACATCCAAAAGCAGAGTCTATAACATTGACATTTGATAGTTTATGTTGTGTATTCAAAACATTATTTAGATGTAACTTAGATCTAACATGGTTATGAAAATGTTGCTTCTTTACTCGTACCTTACACAGTCTGCACTCTATATATGTATACGTTGACGCCTCGAGTTCATGACCCGTGGTCATATCGCGGTGACTGGTGCTCGCCTCAGGTTGATCACTTGTGGTGTCCACTTGATCCCTCTTTCGTTTCAACCCACCCCCACTTTGATTTATTCGACACTCTAATGATTTTTCCACACACTCACAGATGTCACATATTTCCTTATCAAATTGAGAGTCGATTTGTAGGGACTTCTCTATTTGCTCACTCACTTCATACAACAATCTATCAAATGTTGTACTATACAGAGAGTCATCACTCTCTTCTAACGATGTCACAAAATATACACTTGCACAAACTTGTTCACTTGATTGCATATTGACTATATTGATTGACACTTGATAATTACTAGTGAATATGTTGAGTTTATAAACTTTTAAAATTTATTTAAATATGTACTACGACTCTGATGCTCGAGTGTTTGTTGAGTCAGGTTGGAATTGTAAATGACGAAAAGTCTAAATTTCATATCACTTAAAGGTATATTCGATTTTAAAAGAACATTTGCAACAAAAGGCTACAAATAAGAGATAAGATTAAAGTAACAATGGAGCGACAATACATTGTAATAATTACTTTTCTCGTAAAAGAGCTTAAAGTACCCTTTTAAAACTTATTTCCTATAAGCCGCAAACAAAATAGAAAGCAATTACAAGGTGACAACAATAGAAGACAGTTAAGTACAAAATACATAGATACGTAGATAATGTGCACTTCTGCTAAGAGAACCTTTTTCTTAAAATAGGAGACAAAGAGCAAGTAAATTAAAAATAAATGAAAAGAAATTACTTATAGGTATATTTTAATCTCACAAAAAATTAGGGGTTTCTTAGGTATTAGAAAATATTAAAGCAAAAAAATTATCTATTATTTGTTTTCAAAGAAACATTTCTTGCAATCATTCTGGGA
The DNA here is from genome assembly GCA_963924495.1 of Nemapogon koenigi. Lineage (NCBI taxonomy): Eukaryota > Metazoa > Arthropoda > Insecta > Lepidoptera > Tineidae > Nemapogon > Nemapogon koenigi. The sequence goes on along the minus strand of OZ004647.1, from coordinate 6,294,076 downwards.
TGCGATCTGTTTTGTAATTTGATATATGATATCACGTGTGTTTTGGTAATGTTTGTCTGTCTCACTGTTTACGTAATATCTCAAGCGGATGTCGACATTTTTCCAATGATCTGTAGGTGATATTTTATTTAATTTCTCCATATCATATACCTCAATTTTTATGAGCTGTCTTGCTTTCGGCGCGTCATCGAGGTTAGTGGAAATGTATGAGACACCACCTTTGGATGCTCGCGTTATACAGGAAGACATCATCTTGGGTTTTTTAATTTTATTTGGTTTATCAAAAAATTCTTCAATATTGTTACTCCGTTTTCGCGTGTTCACATATGAAGGGTTGCACATGCCAGTCTCTTCCTCATCGCTAAGACCGGCATTATAATAATGCTTTAATGTGTAATCGTTGGTACACAAGTCGGTTGTAGTGAACTGGAACAAGTTAATTTATTTGTTTAAAATCTTGTTGCACATTGTGCAATATGCTTGCATCGGTAATACCCCATCTATTTGATCATTAGACTCCGAAGATAAATAGTGTTGTTGGCATGGTGTAAAATATGGTATTATATCACAATCGTTGATCAGCGAATTATCTAGTTTATTGGCTGTATACCACATGTGGATAAAGCGGTGATACCTGCTTAACAAAACATATTTCTCTATTGATTTTATTTCATCACTAGTTAGAGACATTATATCTTGGGTAACGTTATTTGTTGAAATCTGAAATGAACATACAATGACTAAGAAATTAATTAAAAATTACTGATCGTAATAAGACATGTAAATATCTCATAATTTCATCCAAATGTTTAGTATTCATATGGTATGTGACAAAGCTGTCATTATTTTTGGGTTTTTATAAATAACTGACAAAAGGTGGACGTTGTTACTGCTGTATAATGGACGTAGCGTAAGGGTATGAAAGAATACAATTATGAAATGAAAAAGTAATTTAGAGTACATGTCACGCGAATATTATGAAGTATAAGATAAAGAACTCACCTCCATTTTGCACTGATATGACAACAATTAATGTTATAAAACTCGAAAGTTATAAACATAAAACACAAACAAATTAACTGGTTGAGTATCACACACTGCGCGAACGTACGAAATCAAGTGAGTATTGAATACGATAAAATTTTGTTATATAAGCCTACGGTATAAGTGGGGGGGGCATCCGGCATGGTTTGAACATGTTAAAACAAGCCAACAAAGCAAATAAAGGTCTTTGAACATGACTCACACGTGAGCCGAGCGTTGCGAGGTTTATCTAATGAATTTTAGTTATCTTATTACTTCCTTTGGTCTATTGCAATTGCTATTTACTTAACAATTTCTCATTCATTAGTCACTGTGAGACACTTCTTTCGGCTTCCCTTAGTCATTGCCTTTTATAATTTTATCTAAAGTGGACATTGTTACCAGTATATCTGGCAATGTATGAGGATGTGTGCATGTGTGTATTGTTTTGAAGGATTCATAAAGCGAACATTTGTTTCTTTAAAAGTGGACACTGTTACCGATATCTCTGGCAATGTCCGCATACTACAATAGCGACTCTAGTCTATAGATAAAAATATAAGGGATTGCAAAAAGTGAACATTGTTACCAGTATATCTGGCATTGTATGAAGATGTGTGCATGTGTGTATTGTTTTGAAGGATTCATAAAGCGAACATTTGTTTCTTTAAAAGTGCACACTGTTATCGATATCTCTGGCATTGTCCACATACTACAATAGCGACTCGTCTATAGATAAAATATAAGGGATTGTATTGTGAATATTTGTTAGAGATAACCCATTTTAATTCTAAAGAAGATTGCGGACAATAGTACCGAGTACAAATTTCTAACTTTGTAAAACGATGAGCTATGAAAAAATTAATTAGATATTTAGTGTAAATTTTTTTTTTTTTTTTTTTAGAAATTTTTTCTTGGCTTACACCGAAATTGCCGATTGATGAGCAAAAAAAAAAAAAAAAAAGGACATTTCTAGGAAAAAAGGTCTATACCTGGTCCAGCTCTCTCCAAAACCCACTACTTGAAGCTGTTTTCAGGATTCTTTTTACTTCATGAAGCTAACTTGTATGCCATGGTTTAGAAAATATTTAGATTTTTAGGCACTTTGCAAGTGGCTTTTTTATATTGCTCGTCAGTGTATAATATATGTTCAAAAAACCACGTCGAGCCGTTGCTCCGGTTTGGCGGAAATCAAACAAACACACTTTCGCATTTTTAACTCCCGACGCAAAAAGAGGAGTGTTATAAGTTTAACGTGTGTCTATCTATGTATATGTGTGTCTGTATGTGGCATGTGATGTAGTTTTTTTTGTTTGAAAGGTGACTTAATCGAGTGTGTTCATAGCTATGATTCAAGAAAATCTGTTCAGCCGTTTGAAGATCATCAGCTATCTTCTAGTCGTTGAAGGGATGTGACAAACTTACTAGTCTGATCGATTCGAAATTTAGTATCCTGTGACTTCAATGATATTACGACAACATGGTAACCTTGGCCTGATGCTGGTGCATCATCTGGAAGCAGCCAGATACAGATACCCAACTCCTCACCAAATCGGGGGCTTTTTAATTTTAATTATTAGTTTTGCATTAGGATGATAAAATATGAAGTTCAGGTAATGTAAGGCTATCTATTGAGAAACCACATAATTATCATAATGCCGCCCTACTTCGTGCATCTATTATAGTTCCGTAAATAATATTGTAAAAACTTCCATATAATTACCATGAAATCAATGGCAAAAAAGTTACAAATCTAATCTATGAGGTTCTTGTGCCCTTTCAAATGAAAATGGATTTTTTCAGAAATAATGAAAAATCCGGTAGGTTCAGGGTTTAATTCTCACATTACGCCAAAAATGCTAAGCACCAATTTTCTTTAAGAATTACGAGCTTTAGTCGACGTCGTGTGCTTAGGAGGAACGTAAAGTCAGCACTTCTTCTGAAAATAACACTCGATATTTACGGTGACACATCCAGCCACCTGTTCTGGTGTCTGTCCCCACACCGCAAGGTATAAAGGCCGTGAACAAAAATAAATTAAATATATTTACCTATAACAGTAAGTCTTATTTGAAAATTCCTCGTCGGTGAATTCTTGAAATCAACCCTGCATCTATACACTCCTTCGTCATCTAATTGTACTGAATTTAAAGTTAATGCTGCTAGCCGCCCCACTGTAGATAAGTTTGCTCGAGGTCCAAATGCACTGGGGTCTGACCATTGCAAAGCTTCATGAAATGATCTTCCCCGCACGTCAAAACTGAAACAAAAAAACCATTTTTAGTAGGATTCCACGTCACGCCTTGGTGGTTAGCGCACGCGTCCGCGGAGACGTGATGCGGAATCCAGTTTAATCCCGTCCGCACTGTGATAGTTGTGATTAGTCAGTGATTAACAGGGCATCCTACCTACCGTTTATCGGCTTAATGTTACTGTGACGTCTATAATACTTGACATTGGCGGAATCATCAAAACCCTGATGGAGTAATTTTAAAAAAATAGAATAGAATTATTTAGTAATAGAATCATTTTTTCAGTTACGGTGCTTAACGGCCGTCATTAGGACATCCAGTAATGGTTGTGTTATGTATAATATATAGAATCGGTTTGCCGATAGATAGGGTCCCAAGTTCAATTCTCACATGCGCCAAAAATGCTAAGCACCAATATTTTCTTTAAGAAGCCGGCGTCCTCGCTTCTCCTTTTAGCTATTTTAGAAACCATTATGTGCAGCAATATGCTTGCCACCAGTTTTTTGGATAAATGGAAAAAAGTGGACACTATTAGTGGTGACTCTGATCACACCGCAAGGTATAAAAGCCGTGAAGATTTGTATATGTCTGCAAAGTCAAAATATCCTGATCGAAACGATAGTTCCTTCAGCAGACTTTGACTTTATTATTTTTCATCGAAATTCTGATTCTATAACTAAGTACACTATCTTGTATCTGTCTACCCCTCCTAGAATCACACTCAACACTCCTTTGATCAAATCCACTAATATTATAAACGCGAAAGTTTGTATGGATGTATGTATGTTTGTTACTAAATCACGCCAGAACAGCTGAATGGATCTAGATGAAATTTGGCACAGATATATATTATAGTCTGGAATAGCAAGTAGGCTACTTTTTATTCGGTGGGATAGATTTGTTTTTATTTTTCACGGGATCGACATAATTTTTTTGAATAGTGGTTAGTCTAGGGGTCAGAGAATGACATATACTACTTTTTATGCCGCGAAAGCGGGCGGGGAAGGGGCAAATTACAGCCACGGGATTATTTCTTCTTGGATCTATTTCTACGCGGGTGAAACCGCTGACAGAAGCTTGTCTAATCTAATATATAAAAATTATATTATAAAAATATTTTTGCATCCTATTGTTCGCAGGTTATAGGCTGTTTAACATCACGCCGCTACCTACCCAAGGGGGTGAATAGTATTCCTAATACAACGAGTACGAAGTAGCCGTCAATCAGATAGTATATTATAAAATTTTCTCAGTGAAAATCAGTTGAAAAGATTTTTACTGAAAATTGATACGACGAAAACAATCGCATACTTTTTCAATTTATTTAGAAAAAAACAATTCATTCCTCACCCTACAAAAATAATAACACAATTACAAAATGAACTCACAAACCGTGCTATACAATATCCTGAACTTTTCAATTTCCTGCCCTCATGTTCATTTTTCCCAATTTCCCCAAACTTGTTTCTAATTTATACAGCGCAAAGATGGTCCGAAAGATGATTTGATTGTGCACCCCGCTGTTTCCAGGTAAATTTAACAATTTAAGCACGCATTTTATGACAGCATTATCCCCGCAAAGCGCTCTCTCCCCTCCTTTATTGCCTTCGAGATACTTATAATTGCAATTTCACGTAATCGTCGCTTCGGTAAACAGACGGTCCTTACCAATGATCTTTTAACAGCTATATATGCTGAATTAACTGATTTCTTTTGACGACTCTTTTATGAGCAAATATGTAAATGTATAACTTAATTTGTAAATTACCATGGAAAGACATATATAATTACCGGCTTCGTTTGTGGATTTTTTTGTAATGCTACATAAGAATATATTCCGAAGAAAATCTAGGATAAAAAGTTCCCTATGATCCGTTGCTATGTATTGACGTGAAATAATTGGTATCCTCTCAAATGCTCTAAAATAAAATATATAATTTCAGAAGCTATAATTTTAGTTGCTATAAATATTCATTTTCTATAAATTTATATCCTGTAATTTTAAAAATCTATAAATGTGTTTGATATAATTTTTTAAATCTCTAATATTAATTCCTATAATGTATTGTTTTCTATAATTGCAGTTCCCATAATTTTCAAAATCTATAATTTCAAGTCCTGTAATTTTTATAATCTCTATTTTTAATTGCACTAATGGCTACTTTTATATAATTGCTGTTACTATAATTTTGAAAATATATAATTTCAAGTCCTGTAATTTTTATAATGTCTATTTTCAATTGCACTAATGGCTACTTTTCTATAATTGCTGTTACTATAATTTTGAAAATATATAATCTCAAATCTTATAATTTTTATAATCTCTAATTTTAATTGCACTAATGGCTACTTTTCTATAATTGCAGCTATTATAATTTTCTAAATATATAAATTCATTTTCTATAAATTTATTAATCTATAATATCAGTTGCTCTAATGGATTATTAAAATAATTGTACTCACTATATTTTTAAAAGTTACATTTACAAATATTAAAATTTACAGTAGTTTTTGTTAATCTTAACCTGTTGCAGTAATTTACGATTCCTATTCCCCTAATTTGTAAATAAAAATAGGTTAGCGAGGAGCGAAGCGACGAGCGTGGTTCGAATAGTGCTAAAACAGAGCGCGAGCCGAGCGAGCGAAGCGAGCGTTCCGCGGCAGCGGACGGCGAAGCGCCAGAAACTCAAAAACAATCATCATTTGTTGATAACGGATATGATACCTCTTTGGAAAAAGCTTATGTTAACACTCAGACTATATCTGTGCAAAAAAAACATCTATCAGTTGCTCTGTTTTGACTTGAAAGAAGGACATACAGACACATTTTCGCATTTATAATAAGGAAGGAAGATTTTATATAAGTAATAATATTTCGCAAATAAATTGGAAAAGAATTAAAGCAAATTAATCAAAAGATAATATTAAATGTTGTACCTTTTGAAATTTTAGATATCTTCAAAATTATAGAAAACAATTTTAGATAAAACGAAAATTATAGCAAATTAATTATTAGATCATTTAATGTTATATATTTTGATAATAGTGATTTTGAAAATTACGGATATCGATTTTAGACAAAAGAAAAATTATAGCAAATAAATAATTAAAGAATGTAATTTTATATATTTTGATAATAGTGATTTTGAAAATTACAGAAATCGATTTTAGGGTAAAAAAAATTTATAGCAAATGAATAATTATAGAATTTAATTTTATATATTTTGATAATAGTGATTTTGAAAATTACAAAAATCGATTTTAGGGTAAAAAAAAATTATAGCAAATGAATAATTATAGAATTTAATTTTATATATTTAGATAATAGTGATTTTGAAAATTACAGAAATCGATTTTAGGTTTAAAAAAAATTATAGCAAATGAATAATTATAGAACGTAATTTTATATCTTATATACCTATATATTCTAAAATTATATCAAAACATTTTAGAGATAATGTAGGAGACCCGAAATAATTGACCTTTAAAAAAAATTACCGACTTCAAAAACATCTATCTATTTATTATCACGCCTTTTATCCCAAGAGGGGTAGGCAGAGACAATCGAATGCCATTTGTTACGATCCTGGTATGTCAGGATATTTCGCTTCTTTTATATTCTCTCTCGGCGATTGTGTGTACTTTTAATATTTCCATAGATCAATACATTTTTTATATTTTCAATAAAAGTACACCTAGGTCGTCCTCTGCCAGCAAATACATTGTTCACTGAAAAGCAAAAAATAATTAAATATTTCGTTTCGCCGTTGAATTTGAAGTCTGTTGGTGCCAAATTAAAAATCTGTTCAATGTTATCTATGTTTGTAATTAAAAGTCTAGATTATTGAAATTTGAGCTAGGTAGTTTCTAATTTGGTATCAACCGTCTTCAAATTCAACGACAAAACAAATATTTATTTATTTCTTGATTTTAATTTTATTCCGTAATTCTTTTTCAAACTATAAAAATATCAACTTTAGCGAAGTATTTCATTTGCAGTAGGTACATATAAAGTAGATCGCACAAAGTTAATAACATTGTTTTCTTAAGAATTTATTCTTATATTTTTTGAAACGAAGTATATTGGCAGTAAGTCAGTCTTCATTACGTGGCGTGGGTGTAACAGGGGTCCAAGTTAAATGGATTATTGTCCCCGTAACGTTATTTGCCAGGTTTTGCGTTTGTGAAGGCAAAATATTATATTTACTGCCTTGTAACCATAGCGATAAAACCAAATATTAGCCTAAAAAGGTTTATATGGCTGAAGTTAAAGGAAATGCTGGCAAAGAACGACCTATATGTACTTTCATTGAACATATTAAAAATATATTGATCGATGGAAATATTAAAGGTACACACAATCGCCGAGCATGTATGAAAGGTATGAATATAAAATAAGCGAAAGAGATATGTCAGGATCGTAACAAATGACATTCGATTGTCTCTGCCTACACCCTTGGGATAGAAGGCGTGATGATATATAGATATAGGGTTTTAAATGCAGGACATATATGGAAGAAAATGTATGACGCGATGTATGTATTTAAGCATTACGCAATTTCTTATTGGCAATCGTGAATAAACCAGGTTTGCTTTTAATAAATTTCTTATTGGAATAAACCAGGTTCACCTTCAATAGTGGCAAGAATGCCTACTGGCTGCATTGGAAACCCACGATCCTAGGGTGTCTCAGTCAAGGGACGTATTTATTCCTTAGTATAAATTACAAGCAATGTTATTTTAAGAGGCTACCTTCATATTAAATCATATTTTTCAAATCGTTTTAAGTGAAACCTAAAGCTCTTAGAAATATAGAAAAAATTACATGTTATAATTAATCATATTTCATAATAATCTGTTAATCATAAAACATGTTTTAAGAAACTTTGCTCGATAGAAAAAAATTGCAAAGTAGCCTCTGAAAATAGTCTCCTTTCCAAATTTCTCAGTAGTACATGAAGTATTGTTTATTAAATTAAGTACAAATTTGTATCATCTATTACTAAAGTAAGATGTTAATTTAGATTTTCAATAAAGCTACTCCTTTAATTTAAATAAATTATTTTTGATTTGTCACTTAAGACGTTTGTTCCAAGCACCTTCCGTGCGCCTCTTCTCTTTTGTTTCTATTCAATGCGACATAGAGAGATTCAGCGGAGAGACCAATCGATCACGTAGCGCTGGGTAGCGCTAGAGTATCGTATGCAGCTAGGCCACGCCCCTCAAACTATGATTTTATTTGAATGTATCGTCTTAAAAGTTCAAATAGTTTAGCCACAGAATACAAAAGGTACGGAATAGTATCTGCGCAAAGGCATTTAAATAAATAGCGACACTTACTAAGACGCAATAAAGTGTAATTCAGCTCGCACAGTACTGTTTGCCTAAAATCATATTCACCTATAACGCGCCTCTCTTTATATCGTGTAACTCTATCCCTTCTGACACGCGTTAGGGTTGACGAATAATTTAATTTGAATATTGACTTATTTATTACCTGTTTATATATGTATATGTACACAGTATCTCAGATACAGATATAGAGATATAACCTTTTTAATCCTGGCCAACAAAAGTCGTCCCTAACATTTAAATTATAATAATTATTTTGTGAACAATGACATTTAAAACATATTAAACCTACCCATTTACAATGTATGCATATTTTAAACTAAGTAAATAGGTATGTATATTCTATGCACATTTAGTATGTATCCTGTCAAAGAAACTGAATAGAAGTATTTTAGTTGTTTAGAATTTCTAGGCGTCTACATTCCAGGCGACGCGTCGCCTGCGCGGAAACCTACTGCATGTGCACATTGGGACCAACCTGTCTGACGCGCAGCTTCGTACTTAAAGTGCGGATTGCGCCAGGCCTGGTTTGGCAAGTAAATATTTTAATAATTTAATCAGGCATCCGCAAAAATATAACTTTGTCTTTCTTAAAAACATGACATTTAGAAAGTGAGATGCCGTATTTAAATTATCTATTAAAAAAAGTCGGGGGGCACGTAAAGCACTTCTGCACTTCTTCTAAAAATAACAGATACCTATTTAAGTCTGTTAAAGAAGTGACACATCTAAGTCCTGTTCAATATAGACAACTGACAAAAAGTGGAAACTGTTACTGGTGTCCCTGGCCACACCGCAAAGGCTCTGAAGGTGTGTTTGTTTGTTTTTATGGTTTTTAATTCTAACCCTAAATTCTGTCTACAATTCAAAATATACATGAAAAAATATCTTGAAACATTGTATTCCTCTACTATAATTTGAAACCTGAATGTACTACACTATCATAAGAAATCTACAATATTCCTAACTATAAATACATGAACTCACGGGCTATTTCTAGTTTATCTATATGCAGATTGAGGTAATAAACCTAGTATACAATTTTAAGCCACGCGCAACAAAAATGAAATAACCTAACAATTATATTGCCATTTGATTTGAAGTTCAAGTTCAAGGTTTTCTTTTTCGTGACTTGTAGCAACATTTACTTCAAGTTTGACAAATAGGAGAGGGCGTGAACGCACCAAGATTTCGTTAACGATGTGCCACGCTAACGTCTTAAGTGTATTTCGATGTAGGTAAGTATTTCTCAAGACTAATTGGATTGACTTCGCTCGGCTTCTCTATCCAGTTAACAGAAGGAACACATCGGTTCATTAGTTTCGACTTAACGATATTTAAATATGCGCTCTTGGCGTATTTTGGTCGTTAATTACAAGTTTACTTTGGATACTGGGTTTAGTGTCGACACGTGTTAGATTAACAAAATCGATAGCTAAGTCTGTATTTTCACCGTTTTTGCTTGCACATAGTTCTGAATAGAAGTTTGCGAATATTATCAAGAATGTATCATTATAATGTAGCGTTCCGCCCCCGGTTTCGCCCGTGGATATTTTTGAACAAAATAAAATTGATCGTAGCTTTCTATTCGTGAAAAATTTTTAGAATCTGTTTAGTAGTTTGGGAGATCCAAATCCCTACATCCCCTACATCCAAATTTATTTATAATTATTTTGAGATATTAATTTAAATTATATAGTGTTAAGGGCAAATATATTCTAAATTAAATAGGTACTCAAGTAAATAAACAAATATATAAATTATTCAGTTATAGATTAACAGCTTCGTAAATAATTCATTATTTTTCATGTGAATGATAAAAATTGACTATAATAGAACTTTTCAAGAGGAACAATTCGGCAATACATTATTTTCGTGCAACTTTAACTATTGACGCAGCGCACGCCGTGGAAGCTCTCAAGAGGCACGACTTTTTTCCGACTTAGTTGAAGAATATCATATACATAAGATAAGATATAGCCTATGTCCATCTGGAGTAATAAACCTTTCAAATGTAAAATATTTGAAGCAGTGGTTCCGGAAATTACCATCCACATACATACAAACTCCAAAATTTGCACTCTCTCTTTATAATATTAGTATAGATTTTAACAATTTATACAATTTGAATGAAATAGAATACCCCGTAACGCCTGAGAAAGAAAATGGCAATGGTTGGTGATGTTGCTAGATTTAATAGGCGCTATATTTTTTACGTCTAAAATAAGGACTCCACGAAAATCCCTTTTATTTTAACGGGATAATATATATATGTCATAATTATGCCTATGTCCACCCCTGAGTTGATAATGATAAATGCTGGTAAAAGATTTTTTGAAATCGGCTGAGTAGTTTCATAACAAACTTTTTAAATTACAAAACTTCTTTATAATATCAGTATAGATTAGCTCGAAATCGTTGATTATTATGTACAAATCTCAAAAAATCTCAACAATATTTTAAGCGTCTTATTGTTTGAACAAGATGAAATACAGCCTATTTCACTCAGGGATATCGTAGCTTTCTATTCGTAAAATATTTTTTTAGAATCGGTTCAGTATTTTCAGAGATTATACCCTACCTACATCCAAACTTACAAACTTTACCTCTTTATAATATTAGTATAGATGAAATAATTTCCCAGCTTTCTTTTTCAGTACACAAGAAACTCCAAGAGAATAAGTCCAATTATTATTTGAAAAAAAAAATTAAGTACATAACAATTTTGCATTTTGTGCTGAAAAACCTGATATAAATAATCACTCCTTATATTCCATAGGAAGTAGAAGAGGTACGAGGAGACAATCGCATGCCATTTGCTACGATCCTGAAATACCTTTCGCCTCCTTTATATTCATTACATCTCTCATACCTACACGATTTTGAGTACTTAGAACATAGGAATCGTCAGGTTTTAATGAAGGCCTGCTGCATACAGGGTGTAAAATAAAGATGGGTTAGTATTAAAAAAATGTTCTAAGGAACCATGTCGTCGAGTTTGAAGATAAGATGACCTGCATTAATATTATACGTATTTAAAAAATTACATATACACTGTTAAAATGATGTATTTAATTTTTCATGCAATTCCGGAAGTTTATCGTTATCAGTTCATCCCAACAGGGGTAAGCAGAGATAAGCGAATGCCATTTGCTACGATCCTGACATACCTTTTGCGCTTCTTTTATATTCATCATACCTTTCATACATGCTCGGCGATTGTGTCTACATTAAAAATATTTCCATCGATCAAAACATTTTTATATGTTCAATAAAATAAACACCTAGGTCGTCCTATGCTAGCATTTCATTTCACTTCAGCCATATAAACCTTTTTAGTAAATCTTTCATCCTTCATTCTTTCTACTTGGTACTGTTAAATGGTGTTTTCAAACTACCTGATTTAGTAAATTTAAATTACCTGAAAATAGGTTTTCCACCACTTTTTCTAAACCAAAGCACCATATAGACACGGTCTTGCGTAGTGTCTGGTGCGACGTCACACGGCAACGAAGCTGTCCGACCAAGTACGGCGTCTACATCAACTGTTGATACTGTAACAAAGAAAAAACACCTTTAGAAAAGACGAAGGTTGGTTTGCCAATGAGAGTACATATTTCAAATACAGGTTATATTCAAGGCAATGGCACGTCAAGCCGATATTGGACAGGCAACCGGATGGCGAGTGGTAATCTGGGCCTTTGAGTGGTACAGAGTCCCCTGGTAGCGGCCAAAGTGACCCCAAATGGACAGGTTCGGCGATATGGGGGAGTGGCAAAATCGAAAATGTTTTGAAAAGGCAACCGGATAAAAATGCGTTAGCATTAAAGGAAATACCCTAATTATATAATTTTTTTTTTTGCCAGCCGAAACACGCGGGCCGTTCTTGCACTAGCGAGTAAAAAAAAAAGTGAAAAGGCAACCGCTTCAAAATTAGTGAGCATACTTATTGACACCACCAAACGTTGGGAAAAAATTGCCATCCGATTCTGATGGGCAGTTTCGAAGAAACAACCCCTCAAAGTCGCCGAAAAACACTTTTTTCGATTTTTCAACAATAATTAAAAAAATAATAATAAAATTTGTTCAAATCGGATGGCATTCGAAATTTATACTGTGTATGCTCATTATCTATTACAATCCCCCCTCCCGCCACAACATTTGGGGTCACTTTGGCCGCTACCAGGGGACTCTGTACCACTCAAAGGCCCAGATTACCACTCGCCATCCGGTTGCCTGTCCAACATCGGCTTGACGTGCCACTGCTTTAAATATTACGACCGATAGGGCGTTTTGTATCGGTCGCGACATAAGCCTTATTTCTAAGTACGGTATATACAAATCCACCAAAACATTTTACAAAATTCATAAATCGGTAGAAATATTATAATTAATTTACCTATGAATTCAGTACCTACAACAGCAGATATACAAAATCCTACAGGTCACCTTATCTAAGTTTATATTATTATAGTCTATGTTATTCTATCACTTAAGTTTTTCAATAAAGATTTTATTTATTACAAGCTTCTGTCCGCGGTTTCACCCACGTGCAAATACATCCAAAAAGAAATAATCCCGTGGCTGTAATTTGCCCCTCCTCCGCCCGCTTTCGCGGTATAAAATAGTATTTTATGAAACGGGTTCATAATAGAGGTAATTAAAACACAAGAGTATTTTTTTAATAGCATTCACGAGTGTTTTAATTTCAAGTTATGTGCCCGTTCATACACTATTATATCTAATCCCATACAATAGTACAAAACAAATTGAACCAAGATCGGCAAACCGCGGTCAACTGTCGATATTTTCATAGAGTTTAATGTGGCTACATAAGACTAATCCTCTGCCCTTTCTGCATTAAAAAAAAACAAAACATTACGATATAGTTTTTGTATGAAAACTTCGGTACTGTAATACATTACAGTTATCATTATGAAGTATAATTCGATTTTGTAATTTTTACGATATAAGAGTAGATAAAGTAGTATTTCAGGTCATTCTCTGACCCCTAAACTACCATAATGCAAAAAATCATGTCGATCCCGTGAAAAACAAAAACAAATCTATACCACGGGAACCATACATTTTTCGGAGATAAAAGTAACCTATGTGCTATTTCATACTATAATCTATCTTTGTGCTAAATTTCATCCAGATCCGTTCAGCCGTTCTGGCATGATTGAGTAACAAACATACATCAATACAAACTTTCGCGTTTATAATATTAGTAGGATTAATTTTTTTTTGTTAAAATATAAATATTGACAAAACAATATGGCTGTATCATTTTTGTGTTAATTTAAATAAATATTTTGTTATCATGAAATATATAACAACTTTTGAGAAAGAAAATTAAGTTTTAATAAATTAGTAAAAAATTACTGTGACTGCGTTTCTTTAGTGATACGCATGTGCTACGAAGCTCGTAGCTCGTAGCCCTTTGCTTAATACTTTAATGAATGACAGTTGTGATAAAGTTTTGCACCAATTTATCTTATCTTGTTAAGTAAAATTTTGCCCTAAATTTTAATAATATGAATTTAGTATTTGTTTTTTTATTCGTTATTTCTATCTTATAAATCGAACACACGTTTGAAACGTAGGTACACAAGTATCTACCACTTTTTTCTTTTCTCTAATCTAATAATATTTCTATATAATTTTATCTATTCTAATATTAATTACGTAAATTTCATTAAAAGTGTGAAAATCTTGAAGATTCTTTCATCTCGACAATAAATAAGAAAAAACCGGGTCGGGAATCCCCGGTGTAATACATTTATTCATTACGAAAGTAATTTAATAAAAAGAAGCCGTGATGACGTCGCGCGTCGGATGAAGAGACTCTTTGGCTCAACTGCCTTGCATTTAGGCTTAACATTTATCTCAGTGAAGTTATTTGGAGTCTTTCTACTTGCTATGTGCATAAACAACTAATAGGACCCTAAATTCTCCATCTACCAGAATGACTCCAACCTTAATTAAGAGGAGATTCATATGTTTTATATAGAAAAAAAATCCTACGCTATTTGGACGGATGATAAAATCGTTATTACAGTGATTTTAAACACATATTTATTGTGTTAAGAACCAATCGGAATAGCAAACCTTATTTAAACTCTCTTAAAAGTCTACGAATATTTTTAAACCCGTATTTTTTTTCTTTAAACACCTGATTAGGTGTCTATTTAAAGTAAAATACCGGCCAAGTGCGAGTCGGATTCTCACAAGAAGGGTTCCCGTAAAAAATACGTTTCTTGTATGGGAAACCCTTTAATTTTTAACTTTATTTTATTTTTATTACTTGTTGTTACAGCGGCCATACTCTGTAAAATTTTTTAGTGTCTACCTATTAGGGTTTAAAAGATTAGCTTTAGTAATAGGGTTTCCGATTGCACTTTTGGGTGCGGATCCCTGAAAACAAAGGTATGTGTTTTATATATTTATTATGAAACTAGTTTAAATATTTTTAATTTATATTCAGTAGTTTGTTTTTTGTCGGTATCACATATAATATCCCTCAATACTGTATCAAAGTTAATGTTTGATACGCCATTTTGAAGATTATTTTCCCTCTAATGTCGAAAAATAATCAAAGAAATAAAAATTAAATGTTTCTTTAAAATTAGACTAATTAATGTATTTTTTAAAAGATGCCATCTGTTGGAGATCAGTTGAACTATGACAACAATATTGACACCACTAACTATTTATTTATTACTTTATTTACTTCGTTGATCGGACCAAACCAAAGTGTCGTAGCAGACAAATCCAATAGGTAGGAGTCAGAAATCAATTCTTCACAACAAAGAAATTTTCCTCGTACATCAAGGTTCGGGGAGGAAATGCTATTGTGATTTTGATTTCGGTGCTTCGAATGAATACGTAACTCTGTCGCGTCCCTAGTTCAGTAAGGAGTCTGAATCTAATACGGAAATTGTTCGACAAATCAAATACTCGACTTCTGATCTAAATAATGTAAATACTATCAACTATACGCTGTGATATTCTTGAGTTCTCTCGTCTTGGAAATATGTACATAGGTATTAATTATGTTATCGAACAATTTTGAACTCCTAAAAGTAGTTTGACTAGATTTCAAATATTAATTTAATTTCGGTGCATCCGCGTTAATGGTTACTACTCCGCCCCTTTGGGTCGTAGTGTGATATTATAAATAGCCTATGCAATAATTTTTCAAATCCAACTAGTATATTTAGAGATTAGCGCGTTTAAACAAACAAACTCTTCAGCTTTATCATTACTATAGAACAGTGTTTCCCAATTAGTGGTAGGTACGCGTACCCCCAGGGGTACACGAGCTTGCTTGAGGGGGTACGCGCGGCTATCTCACGATTCTCGGGTACTAAGTTCAGGCGCAAACATAATAATTATCCCTTCCACTGGCAGCCGGAGCTGTTTTTACGTTCGATTGTACGCAAACAGCAACCACCGCGATATATTCTGAGTCAATCAATTTTAAGATTTTAAATTTATTAAATGACAAAAAACTAATTTAATTTATTAGTTATCACCTTGGCTACAGGGGGTACGCGAGTTTGGGCCCTTTCTCGAAGGGGTACTCAGAAAAATCTATTTGGGAACCACTGGTATAGAAGTATAGAAGATATAGCTATTTGGCTAAAACAGAAAGACTTGTTTACCACTTCAGCTTATCACCGTGATCACGAGCCGTAATGGTAAAATATTTTCTCTAATATTATCAAGAGAAATATCAAGAAAAAATAGTTCAGTAGAATATTCGAGAAGACACACAGACAATATGTATTTAATATAAATATCATGTGGTGGTAGAGTCAAATGCTTGTGTTACAATAAAAATATGTAATAATTATAGCATTCCATATACTATTTAATAATGATAAAGAATGTGAACATAATATATTTTCAATAAGTACCTTGAAAATTTGCGATATGACATAAAAGACATTTTTGTTGTTTGATATTTCTAAGAATTTAGGATTCCACATGATCGTAACAAGGAATCCATTTTTTTTTCCCTCCAATAAATGATAAATTAGTAGGTTGTATGCACTATTTTAAATCCAGAGGGGAGCGAAGAAGTCTAGAATAGAATCCTAAGCGCAGCGAGGGATTCAAAGTACGCCGCCCGAAGAAAAAATAATACAATCTATTTTTCATTTCCCTTTACGAGAAAAATAACTAACACCCAGTTTCTGAAAGCATTGTCAAAGTTAATTAAAGATTAATTATTAACAACTGTCAAAATCCATACATTTTCACGTATTTGACAACTGTCATGTTTACTAATCGTAGATTAACTTGTTGATCGACCTTTCAAAAACTGGGGGTGAGAGGCGCTTTTAGGTACAACTCATGAACTCATATAAGAAAGAAACAACTATGCAATTATTTCAAATTGTTAACAATCCGTAAACAGAGGGGACGGGACGTTTTTAGTTTTTCAAGCTTTTATTTTTAATTCACCCGTCGCGTCGCCCTAACCTGCCAGTACCTTTATTCATACAATATTTGCGCGTTCGACCGGTCATAGAATATAAGAGCAACATTCATTTTCCAAATTCAAAACTCATTATTACCCTCTTTAAAAGTCGAAAGAAAGAAAAGACGTACTTTGCTCACTGAGGAATCAATCGTCGTCAATAGATGGGATGAAATAGTAGATTGTATCACAAGGGAGCAAAATAGTATTTTTACTGCGAGGGGCTATTTTGAATACTATTATATATTTACTATTAGTATATTTCTAAAGTAGAGTCCTAAGCATAGCGAGGAATTCAAAGTACGCCGCCCGAGGAAAAAATAATTTTGCGGCCAAGTCATACTTTTCATCCCTTCTATGAAAAAAATAAATATGAATTTATTTATTTGTAATAGTATAAGTATATTTATTACAAAATAACAACTTTTCAATTTAATTGAACAATACATAAACAGAGAGGACGAGCCGTAGATTTTTTTAAATTTAGCCGGAGCGTCGCCCATCTTATTTCTTACCTGCCAGTCACTTCATATATATTTACGTTCAAGTTCAATCTCGTTGCTAGCGGAACACTATAATGGGGCCCACACATTACACATCACGCTGTGCGTCCTGGCATACACTAACGGTAGACGCACTGGAACATGTGTTATCTGTGGGGGGTTTTATTAGAAGTAACATTCATGTTCCAAATTCAAAACACATTATTGCCCTCTGTGAAAGTCTCTTGGAGAAAAGACTTGCTTTGCTCGCACTTATTAAGGAACAAACCGTCGTTTTTTAAATAGATGAGATGAAAATATAATTTTAGTTTATTATATCACAACAAGTTTTAATTGTATTTTAATATTTAATTTATACAATTAAAACAAAAAAAATATTGTAAGTATCAACCGCAACAGCTATTATGTGAAGCCTCCGAGGAAAAGCGATGAAAATTATAGAGAATTTCAAATGTTACAGTCGAGGCGCACTGACTCAATACGTCCCACTTTGGTAACGTGCTCCGTGTAGGAATACCATTATTTCAGAAAAACTGGTGTTAGTTAATATTGAAAAACAAACTTATAAGGCCATATATCAGCTAAAATAATAAATATAGTTTTATTTAGCTACTATAATTTATTAATAATTTAAATCTTCAAATGAGATGAACTTGCGCAAAGGAAACCATGTTTACGGCGACGCATCACAGTGCAACGAACTCAGTTTTACGCGCGATTTATTTTGTCCATATCTCTTTAGAAAGATGTAAGCGAGATGGACTGCTATTAAAATAGATAAGATAACCAAAATAAGATAAGATAGACCAAGATTCACGTACCAGAAATATGAGAAAGTACGTCAACAAAACCTGTCTTGCGATAATACACGAAACGAACTATGGGAGTATATACAAAAACTATTAGAAAACCGGCCAAGTGCGAGTCGGACTCGCGCACGAAGGGTTCCGTACCATTATCTATAAAAAACGGCCAAAAAAAAAAAAAAAATGTTGTATGGGATCCCCCTTAAATATTAATTTTATTTTAATTTAAATATGAATATTTCAAGCGACTACCTGTTGCCGTTATCAATATCGAGCAAAAACGATCAAAAAAATCACGTTTGTTGTATGGGATCTATACAATCTATAGATACGAATCTCTTTTCCTTATTCTTCTAATTCTATTTTTAGTACTACGTACTTATTTGACCTTTTTTAAGGACATCAGATATTTAATTAATTAAAGGTAAATTAATTAGAAGATGTAACTAGATTATGTAAGCGTAAGAAGGTCAGATTAAGGATGGGTGGCAGAGAATATTTTCAATGATTCGAAATGAAATAAAATTTAATCTCAGTTTTATCTCAGCACCTAAAAACCTAAAGTCATACAAAATATACAAGATTTATAGTCACCCTAATTTCGTGGCATACTCATTGTTGCGTAAAACGCTGAAATCGCCGAGACGCACCGAACATTATGATAATTTGGCGCGCATCTGAAAGGGAGAGGTAGGACGTTCAAATCTAAATGTTCGACGGCATGTGAGACGTTGGGAAGTACTTTGTCATTACAATAAACCAGTTAGCGTATATGCTTCAACAAGCATTTTTGGTTCAAATTTATACATTATACTAGTGGGACCCCATTCATCCCCTATATAGGGGTGGATTAAAAAAAATACTATATGCCATTTCCTAGGGTTCAAGCTTTATCCGTATCAAATTCATCAAAATCGGTTCAGTGGTTTAGCCGTGACAGCGTAACATACAGACGGAGAGTTACTTTCGCATTTATAATATTTATATCGATTTATTTCAAACTATTCTTAACTCTTCTAAGATTCGAGATGGAACTCATCAAAATTAGTTCAGCCATTTTGGAACCAGTTATAAACAGCAAATATCCATAGACATAGACCAGACCCACATAATAATAATATCAGATAGCACAATTCTAAAAAGAGACTTATTTATTCTGATATATAGTAATAATAACATTTAAATATCTATCTAATCTATATTTGCTAACGAGATTTTTTTTTGTTTAAACGCGCTAATCTCTAATTCAAATTCAAATTCAAAAGATATTTTATTTCATAGGTACATTATAAGTATAATGGTACACGTGAAATAGTCAATAAAAAAATACTATTAATTTATAAATTCCCTACATTACATTTTTATATGCTTTTGAATAGTCAATAATAAAATACAATTCATGTCCGAAATAATAAGAAATAAAATAGTATCTACAATTATGTTTGATATAATAAAAAATGTGCAATACAATATTATATATATCTGTCTGAAATAATAATAAAAAATATACATGTCAATTAAAAATCAAATAAAATGTCACAGAAGTAGGGTACAATTGAGCCAATGTCACATAATACAATAATTCTACATCCATGGATTTTTTTCTTCTATATAGTCTGATATTTTTTTTTTTTTATAGCGGCTTTAAACTTGGCATGAGGCAACATTTGAATGTCGACGGGGACCTTATTATAAAAACGTATACATTGCCCCATAAATTGCCCCATAAATGAGTTTGTAACTTTGTGGAGACGACTGATATGTATGGCAAGTTTGTTTTTGTTTCTTGTATTGACATTGTGGTTGTCCCTATTCAACTCTAGAACTAACCAGTCGGATTCTTGAGAAAGGCTATAGGCTATATAACATCACGCTACGACCTAAAGGGGCTGAGCAGTAACCATTAACGCATGTGCAACTGCAAGGCACAGCTATTACCTATATTATATATAAGCTGTCTTTAAAGATGCCCACTCATTCGTCCATTCGCCTGCGCGCCGTCGTACGGTCCACCGAAATCGAGTGGTCCGCCTAGATCGTCTGGCGGCCGGAATGGGAAGAAATACTTTAGTTTGCTATTTCTAAGAGTTCTCGATCGAAAGGCCTTAGTTTGTGTTTAATTGCCATTTTAAATTTAACATCTTTGGTCGATATTAGTGCGCCCGTCGCATAGTCTACTATATAAACAATTTAAGCACACAAAGCTGATGTCACAAAGACATCCGTCTGAATAATTGATTGTCCAAACTCCACTCTTCTATAAAGTTTTTGATTCTATTCCTTTTGTACGAAAAGTCTATTGTTGTCCTATGAAATTGTGAATTCTCAATTCTGTAATTAAAATCAACTGTCATTTCGCATTGAAAATAGGAGCCTCAAATTAAACTTATTTGACTTTAAACTTTGACACTACTGTTGATTGTTATTTTTAGTGAACTACATTGGAAGTCGTTTTAAGTTTCAATTACGATATTGATCGGTGAACTTAAATAAGATTGACCTCTCTCAAGAAAGAACAAGTAATCCAAGGAACAGCATCCCATAGAAGTATGTAGAGAGGATATACCAAACCTTCCATCGACCCTTAAATTTATCTACAATCGGAACATAATTTATTTAATTTAAAAAACGTCTTTCATTCTATTATCATTCGGTAGTTTTTGTTCTCAGTCTTCCTCATTTATCCGATGACACTTTTAAAACAACTTAACTAATTCTGTTGAGGTATATATTTTAATATAGAATGGCTTAATATACAATTTCTCGGACTAAGCAATCCTTAGGACTACATATTATAAAATAAAGTTACCGCCGCGTCTGCCTATTTGTGCCTGATTCACCTGAAAGTACTGAACGGATTTTGTTACTATTTTATGTTGTTGTTTTGTTGCTATATTAGTGAATCAAGTCGTGAATCAAAGTTAGCGCTAACACCCTTTCATGGCGTATCCTATCTAATGCAGAGATATAACAAAATTATGTATAAAAAAATTGAGTAGAACATAATGTTCTAATTTGACTGCAGTAATAATGTTCTACAAAATTTCTGCAAGTGTTATAATAAGCGTATTTATAATTTTTGTAGTGTAGATATTAATTTATCTATATATCTATCATCACTCCTTTTATTTCAAAAAGGGTAGGCAGAGACAATCAAATGTAATTTGCTACGATCCTGACATAATGTCTTTCGCTTATTTTATATTCATCATACCTTTTATACATGCTAGGCGATTGTGTGTGTACTTCGATCAATATTTTTTTATATGTTTATTAAAAGTACACTTAGATCGTCACCCTCTGCCAGCATTTCCTTTCACTTCTGTAGCAATAGACCAAGTCTTCCTCGTTTAGCCGATGGTATTTGTGAGGCTATACCTAACGAGTGGTCAGTTCTGTTGAGGTATATTTTAGATAGAAGCCTCTAAGTGTGGTTTTTCGGATTATATACATAAGTTTTTATTGAAAAAAACCCATTGGTTTAAAGTCCCTGAAGTCCCTAGTATATTTTAGGTAAGAGATATTTTGGTTTCATGCAAATATAATATTTCGAAATATAAAGTAGAAACTAATTCATTATTATTCCGTATAGGAAATTCTACTGGTGTATAGAAAATTCGATCACGCCGCCTAGACGTGAATCCAAATGTTCGCGTGTCCAAAGTCGTTTTCTATACCTTCGGCATGTTTCGTGGTTTCCTTTAGCATTATTACGTACTACTTACATAAGACTTTCACACTTCAATGTGTAATATTAGTATCTTCTAAGTACTTACAGGCTTTTCTATCTAAATATAACTAGTCACTCGTTAGGTATAGCCTCATAAATAGGCTAAAGGCTAAAAGATGGCGCCTTGGTCTTCAGCTGGTTACCCTGGGACTGACAACACAGTTAACTAAGTACTGTATAACGGAATCGGCTGCTTTTTATTGATAAATAAATAATTATTAAAGTATAAACAGATTTGAATGCGGTTTCTGAGCTACAATTGATTTTATATACCCACTATCAGAAGCAAATACCCCCCCCCCCCCCCATTTCATCAAAATCGGTTATAGTTCTGCCAAAACAAAGCAACGGATTGAGTTCATATTTTGCATAGTAATAGTAGTCTATTTTTATTCCAGAAATCGAGATAAATTCTTATTTTACACTTCAAAACTTTTCACGGGCTAAACCGGGGCGGAAAGCTAGTACAAAAATAAAAATGTTGCATTTCTTTCACAAAAAAAAATTATTTGGATAGTGTTTTATAATTTCGTCTTTATCCCTTTTTTTTATTTATTTAACTTTTGACATTTGTGTTTATTATTAATAATTACTAAGCTGTGCCGAATGGGATATGAAACGCAAAAATATTTTTTCAAATCCGTCTGGTATTTCCAGATTTTTTTTTTCTGTGTTTTAAATGAATAAATGAAATAAATTCTTCAATATTATCAGTATTTTTTCAAGTCCTGTAATGTAATGTAATCGATTACCAAAGGTTACAAACTTGAAGATAGCACTGACATGGGGTCTAACATTCACCTTATAAAGCCATTGCAGCTTTTTTCAACCCACGCGGTCAAACCCGGTTCGTGACTCGATTTTGAAACTACATCAATTACCCGACATTTTCTTCACCTTTATATCGTGTGGCTACAATAATTCTACGTATTCCGAATCTATACCACACTATAGCGACCCCTCCCCCGGATTCGGGAACAATATCTGTTTATAAATATTGTAATACCCATATAACTACTTATATATTAGAGATAAATATATGCTACCGCAGACGTTTTTGTAGACCATTTTATTCTACACATTTCTTTCATACGTAATTTTGTTATATCTCTGACGGATTAGACAGTATACGGCATGAAAACTCGTTGAAGCTAAATCTTTTCTCAACTTTATACACTTATACTGTTAATGCTCAGCTCCTAAATATGATAGGTATATTATAATAGTTAAAACCGCAACAAAATCTGTTCATTGGTGTTTGCGTAAAAATGTCACAGACAGACGGACAAACGCAAAAGCTACTGAACGGATTTTGAGTCAATTTTCACGAGTATCGCTGTACTATACTACCATTTGCATCCTGATATACCTCCTTCGCTTCTATTATATTCATCATATGTTTAATACATGCTCGGCGATTGTGTGTACATTTAAATCTGGGGTCCCACCGGGTCCCGCACGCGCCGTATTTTGTGCCTGCGATGGCCCGGCGTCGCCCGTCCGATCAACTGCTCGACACAGGCCGCGACAGGCCTCAACGGGCGCGGCCTGTCAATTGGTAAAACCCCGGCTTTACATTGTTTTTTAAGAAATTAGGGTTCCGTAAAAATTGTATTAGGTATAACAACCAAAGAAAATCTACTGAATGTGTTTTAAAACTTTTTAACGGTCGAAATCGGGACAAAAGGCTAGTCGCATATAAGTCGTATACAAGCCAAAACAGACATCATTGCTCGACGGGATTTTTAGTTGGTGAATCTTAGAGTGATATAGGTTATTTTTTATTCGGGAAATCCTTCCGGATAATTTCTTATGACACATTTTAAAATTTTCCACAGGCGAAACCGGTGCTAGGGGCTAGTAATTTTATATATATTATCCAATACACATAAGCTCTCGAAATATAAAGCCTAAGCTCAGAACAAAGACTACAGAATCATGTATATACTTTACAAGCTTAAACTTTTGAATATTTTCAGGTTCTATATATTCTTAACCCTTTTAGGATCGACTTAGCCAGAGATACATGTAACAAAGTCCGCATTTAGCAAACTTCACAAAGTAAACAAAAGAAATGCCAAAGATTGTCGCTAGAGCATTTTTGGCTCGGAATACGTCAAAAATTAAACGCGTAGCACAAAATGACAGAAAAATTTAAATCCATCAAATTCTAATTCAAAGATTACGTAGATGATTTCAAAGGTCTTCAAATTACAGTCCGATTCATAGAACTAATGATACTCAATACAAAACTAGACGTAAATTTAATGTCCGTAGAAGACAGCTTTAAGCACTTCGTACTTGTATGATAAATGACGGAAGCCCTTGTGCCCTCATCAAATTCCAATACTGTCTGAACGTCTCAAAGACACGCGAAGCTCTCTCGGTTCGATTATATAAATCGAAATATTCAGTATGTACTATCGTTTAGAGATAAGCTTTAAGAAACAAACAGACGTCATTTTATATGGATGTAATATGTCTTTGAAATTCGATCTTAAGACGACGCATTACAGCGCAACGAACTATTTATTTAATTTGTCTATATCTCTTTAGAAATACGTGAGCAAGATGGACTACTATTAAAATCGATAACATAAGATAGACCAAGATTCACGTACCAGAAACATGAGAAAGTACGAGTTCTCAACAAAACAAAACAAAACAAAACAAAACACAAAAATGGACTTCAGCAATTCAAGTATTGTACAAAAAATATTAGAAATAGCAAGTTCTAGTTAATGGATCCATAAAGTATGTGAAAATATTTTTACTCTTTATTAGTAAATATATTAAGAGAACTCGAGTTGCAAAGTCGGTTGAAAATATGCGTGAAATTTATGAATTTTCAGTGCTTCATGAAACCTAGGTGTAGTTGATATTGAATTTTTTTTTTTATATTGAGTATAGATAATTTCATATACTTTAAGGGTGCATTAACTAGAACTTGCTATTTTTAATAAGTTTTGTACAATACTTGAATTGCTGAAGTTCGTTTTTGTATGGGAAAAAAGTTATGAGACGTCGAGCCAACAAACTGAATTAATTTTAAGAAATAAGTGATTTAAATTCACGATTGGTAACACTCTCAACATTTGCCCAGCTACACTGACACTTCTCGAAGCGATGACGTCATCAAGAATATTTTAGGTTTTCATCGATCGTGTTTCAAGTCATACTAATATTAACAAAGTAATGAAAAATGTGCTGTTTTCTGAAATATGTTGAAAATATATTTTGTTTTCTATATGTATATAAAAACTAATGTTGTTTAACTATTCCTCTGAACTATGTGGAATAATTATTAGAAACGATATTTTTTTTAAATACTTTTATTTAAAAGGTGCGTCAGTGGCCGAGTGGTTAAGACGTCTGGTATTAAGTAGGCAGACCACGGGTTCGATCCCGGATCCCGGCCATGTACCATTGGGCTTTTTTAATTAAAAACTTATATACATAATCCGACAAACATACCTATACATATACCTCAACAGAACTGGCCACTCGTTAGGTATAGCCTCACAAATACCATCGGCTAAACGAGTGAGACTTGGTCTTTCGCTAGGTACCCTGGAACCATTTCGGGAGCTGTAAGGCAAACCGTAAAGAAAGAAAAATAAACTTTTATTTGCAAATTAAGTAATCTAGTTACCTATGATCGTTTACTAGCCCGAGCTTCCAAAAATTGTCTCCAGGTCTTGTAAGTACCTACCCACCTACTTTCTAATGAAGGCTTTTTAATAAAAAATATCAAACTATACACCTAACAGGCAGAATATCCCATCAGAACTTTCAACTCGTAAGCCTGGGGCCTTACGGGGGCTCAAGTAAAAAGAGGTATGACAGTATCATTTAACCTTATTTAAAAATAATTACTCCGCACACGATTGCTACATTTTGCCTTTTATTGCAGCGAAAACTGGATTTAATTAAAATTATGCAAATGTATATTTCTGGAAGTAAGGAAATCAACCGAAAGAATTCGTTATTGGGGAGGACTTTTTATTAAAATACTTGTAGAACGACTGAATGTACGAGTAGGTAAAATGAAAGTAAAGTTTTCCGCTCAATGTGATCTAATGGTTTTATTTAATTTTTTTAAACCATTTATTGAGCAACTATAGCAAAGGAGGTTTCAAGATGATGTTGTGACTAAAATGAAAAAAAAAGTAGTTTACGCTGGTTTCTTTGAGTATTTACCAAAGGAGACGTGAAGGGTATAAATCATCGAACAAATTTTTCTGCCATTTTTGGCGGGAGGGGAGGTAAACGCCTAGTACTAACCCCTGTACCACTGTATTTTTCTGTCGTTTTATTGTCGCAACGGATTTTACGTTATATGATGATTATGTTAAAATACAAACATAATAATTATAATTAATGATTGGAAACACTAAGTTTGACGCCCTAGATCGCCTTTCCCGTTTAAAACATCACAATTAACTATTTTCTTAGAGCTCTGTCTCGCGACACAAAACGATACCAACGAAATCTAAGGTAACTTATTACTGCGCACCTGGTCAGTATAACTGGTCAAAGGGGGAAAAATTGGCGAAAGGGGAAGCCCGTCTATGGCCCCTCCATAGGCTTAGTACTCTATGGCTGGTTTGGACACGTTGAAAGAATGAAGGATGAAAGATTGACAAAAAAGGTTTATATGGCAGAAGTGAAAGGAAATGCTGGCAGAGAACAACTTAGGTGTACCTACTTTTATTGAACATATAAACAAATGTAAGATGAATATAGAAGAAGCGAAAGAAGTATGTCAAGATCGTAGCAAATGGTTTCATTTAATTTTTTAAACTATTTATTGAGCAAATATAGCAAAGGAGGTCATCTTTCAAGATGATGTTGTGACTAAAATGAAGAAAAGTAGTTTACGCTGGTTAGGACACGTTGAAAGAATGAAGGATGAAAGATTGACAAAAAAGGTTTATATGGCAGAAGTGAAAGGAAATGCTGGCAGAGAACAACTTAGGTGTACCTACTTTTATTGAACATATAAACAAATGTAAGATGAATATAGAAGAAGCGAAAGAAGTATGTCAAGATCGTAGCAAATGGCATTATTCGATTGTCTCTGCCTACCCCTCTTGGGATAAAAGACGTGATGATAGATAGATAGCAATTAATTTTTATCTTCGAATTCCTTTTCATCAATATTAATTCACTTACTTCAGAGTTGTTCAATCATATGGACAAATATTCGTATTAATATATCTGACAATGTTTTTTTTTCAAATGTGTGATAAAATATATCCAAACTTTAAAATCGTAGTGAGATCATCAACAAAGTTTAAGCACCAGTTTTCTTCTCACAAACTAGAATTTTGTATCAACACAGTATCCAAAAGTTAATGTGGCGTGCCTGATCGATGAAGGCAAGCGACGAAGCAAGTATGACGGTTCATGCTTTGACGCTTAGATTGTGGGACCATAATGTATCTGCCAAGATTTTTAAAATTAATCATTTAGCGAAGAGTAACATCGACATTGAAAAGATAATTCAGTAATTTAGTTTTTGTTCATGTAGTACTAGCTGATTGCCCGCTACTTCATACGCGTTGTATGAGGAATACAATTCACCCCTTTGTGTAGGTAATATAAATAAAAAAAATCCCCAAGAATGGGCTATCAAGGCTTTCCAGTAGTATTTGAGTCTATAGAATACGAAGAAACAAAGAAACAAATTATTTTTTATATAGACTATAATATTTAAGACTCTTCTAAAAGGAAAAACTCGGATACTATATGTGTTATATATGTATATCTCCTTTGGCAACACTGGATATATTATTACAAATCGCCGAATAATAAAGAACATTGACATTATTGGTTACTGGTCCGCTCCCAAAGGATGTAGCGTGATGTTATATAGCATATAACCTTCCCCGTGAACCACACTATCTAATGGTATCAAGAGTAACAAAATCGGTCCAGTAGTTTTTGAGTCTATAGAATACGAACAAACAAATAAATATTTATTTTTATACATTAGATAGATGGATAGCAAGACACGTGACTCGTCCACTTGATGGAACTGGCTATGGGAGTCCAATAATTATGTTTATCACATCCACTATGCTGGCTTATTGATAACACAGTGATTATGCCCGAGCAAGCAAGTGTTTGGTGAGTGATCGACTATATACTCAATACTCGTGGTCTGGATCACTTGCTGCATTTTAAACGATCAGTGGTGGTACTCCCCAGTCCTATGATGGAGGACTTTTCCAATAATATGAAAGATGTATTATTGCAATTTACATATTTTTTTATACCATTTTTATATTTTCTCTAGCTAGTCGTAGCAAACACGTAGTACACGTAGCTAATTTTAATGCTCGTAAATTTTAATGCTTCGTTTTCATATCCCACTATCCCACTAATATTATAAACGCGAAAGTTTGTATGGATGTATGTATGTTTGTTACTCAATCACGTCAGAACGGCTGAACGGATCTGGATGATATTTGGCACAGAGATATATTATAGTCTGGAATAGCACATAGGCTACTTTTTATCTCGGAAAAATGGTACCCGTGGGATAGATTTTTTTTTGTTTTTAACGGGATCAATATGATTTTTTGCATAATGGTAGTAGCGGGCGGAGGAGGGGCAAATTACAGCCACGGGATTATTTCTTTTTGGATCTATTTCCATGCGTGTGAAAATAAAATAAAATATTAGGTACCTAGCTTGTAATTGTAAAACAAATATGTAATTTTACGGGTTGCTTTATAGCTACCGAAACTGTATTACGGTCCCAGGGTACCCAGCGGAAAACCAAGTCTCACTCTCTTACCCTTACAAATACCATCAGCTATAAGAGAAATATACTTTTTATCACATATACCTGTGCCTTGGTATCCAGCAGAAGACAAAGTCTACCTTAGTCTCGAGTTCTGTTGAGGCTTTGAGATATTAAAAAAATCATTGACCAAAACACTGTGTTTACATATTTGATTTCGATAGAATCATTTCATTTAAATTTACGTATGAAAACATGACAGTCCGTGCGTGACCAAGGTAGGTTTTATTTGGTTAATATAACACGACCCATGTGTCAGTGTATTTCCTACACGCCCACTTGTCGCCCGGCCTTAACAAATTAGGAGTTAATCCCTCATCCTCGTCTGTTTTACATTTGTATTATTTTAATATGGAGAGAGTTTTGTACAGTGAAAAAAATCTATTTTTCTTTTGGGTTGCCTGTAAGCGTGTGACGGTTCCAGGGTACCCAGCGAAAGACCAAGTCCCCTCGTTTCACCGATGGTATTTTTAAGGCTATACTTGAGGTATATTTAGATAGAAAAGTCTCTTAGTGTGGTTTGACAGATTATGTACTTAAGTTTTGAAATAAAAATCCCATTGGATCGAACCCGAGGTCTGCCTAGTTAACACCAGACGTCTTAACCACTCGGCCACCGACGCATAAATAAGTAGTTATAAGCGTATTTACATAGGTATTCAAATTGTTATAAATTGTATTCAATTGCTTTATCGCTAGTGAAATATAAACGTTTCTTGTCAGTTTTTCAAGACTACTCATAGTACGCCAGCTGGATGAAGACATAAATATTCAGCTCAGAGTTAAGGTTTCAAGAAGAAAGATAAATGATCATTCACAATAGCATCCATCAAAGTGTTCACGCCACAGATAAACAATATAAATAAATTTTATCATTTACAACAAAGGTCGAGGTCCATAAAAGAGCGTTTAAAAGTTACACCGGAAAGAGCACAAAAGCGGAGTCTTTATTCAAAAGCTTTGTGGAAGTTGACGCTGAACTCGCAGAAGTTTACAAGTTGCAAAAGTCAAAACAGCGAGTGTGAAAATGAAAACCTCCTTGCTGAGTTTATTGTGCTTACAATGCTTAGACGAGAGTCCAAATTAAGCTTTGTGAACTTTAAACGTTACCTGAGCCAAATTTAGCTACATTAATTGGATTTCCTGCGATGATCTGGGGCAGGGTTGGGGTTTTATTATTATTATTTTATTTATCCGTTTCGATGACGAAATATTTTATTGCTTTCTGAATTATGGCTTACTTTTGGAACAGTTTGTTTTCTGGTAAGAAAATTAAACTGAAAATTATATAGCTCAAAAGGCCCCTATATCCATAATTTTTCTAGGATAAACTATTCCCAATTTCTCTGTAAATAATCCACCTGTTTCACTGTAATTTAGCATAGTCACTTATTTCAATATCTAAGTGAAATAGCTGTTATACCAAAATAATTAACAGCTCTGTATAATATGGCTAAATGTCGGTAATGAATTTCAATCAATCAATACCCGTTTACTAAATTATATGCCAAAAAGAGTTTTTTTATAATTAAAAACGTATGTAAGTACATAATCCGACAGGCCACAGTTAGAGGCTTCCATCTAAATATACCTGAACAGAACTAGCCACTCGTTAGGTATAGCCTCACAAATACCATCGGCTAAACAAGGGAGACTTGGTCTTTCGCTGGGTACCCTGCAACCGATAACATCCATGTATTCTGTGATTATCTGCTAAAAACAGAAATTTATTCAAAAAAACAATCATCAAAATATACCGCGTAACAAACATACAAAAAAAAACGTACTGTCGAATAGAGAACCTCCTCCTTTTTGAAGTCGGTTAATAATAATGAGGGACAAAATATCAATGCAAATCTAAAAGATTCGGTCACGCATAAACAAGGACATATTTCATCAATCGAATACATTGCTGAACTCATTGCTTTGACTACTGACTCGATTCTACGTTAATTAGGCGAAACCTCAATTAGTATTCGATACTTGATATCAAATTGCAAACAAAATAATTTTATGCTATGAATAGGCATTACGTATAAATGAGCAATATTCCAATAATAATATTCTAATACCAATTATATATAGCGACCTCACCCCTGGCTCCGCACGGGTACAAAATCGGCGCAACAATTTGAATACCTACACAAATATCTCTAATAAATAAGTATTTACTATTACAGCAGACTTTTTTGTAGATCATTGTATTCTAGGATTTTTAGCGGCAAAATTTATAAATTTGTTTTATTGCTGCTGGTACCTATATGCGAGTACATAAAAATACACAAATTCCCACCATCCCCCCAATATTCAGTATTTGTGGTTGTGTTAGAAATATTTAGATATGCCGATATCCATGTTTGAATGTCAATCAATATTAAATAAAATTCGTCAAAAAAAATAGTTTATATGAAAAAATCTCATCCATTTCCAAATTAAATCTAACCAAAACACTATATGGGGCATTAGGTCGAATTCATATTTTTCCTGATGCAGGATGTGCGTGACTGACCAGCCTTCAACGAGTGTATATAAAAATATTATGTTTAGTACATAAACACATCAAAAGTTTGTATGATAACTTACTATTTCTTGAAAGAAAAAAATCTTCATGGGTTGTCTTGCAGGGTACCCAGCGGAAGGCGAATTCTTTCTCACTTAGTCGAAGATATCAAGAAAAGTTTTTATTTTTTCCTTTATAAATATATTTGAAACTGTCTTTTCTAAATAAAATATTAAATGTTGAAATCGACTCCCCATCTATACTTAACAAATTTTAACCCATTCGTCCAATCACCACAGGCTCATCCAATTCTTGTAACGAACGATCCGCCTAGATCCTCCGGCGGCCGGAATGGGAAATTTTACCTTCGTTACAGTAGAACTAATTTAGGAAAAAAATCACCTATACCTCCAATCTCTACAACAACTTGAGGATTCTATGTTATGTCATGGCGACCAACGCACGCGTTCCGTCGTGACATGGTGGGGAATCCAGTTTAATCCCGTCCGCGCTATGATAGTTGTGATTAGTCTGTGATTAATAAGACATATCATACTCAGCGGGATCATCTTAAATACCGATTAATCGGCATATATACTATAAATACTCATCGATTAACATTGGTGGCGCCACAATAAAAGAAAATCTCTTTAGATATATTATAATTATTCTAAGATTCCTTTATGAAATACAAAAAACAAAAATGTAATTTATATTGTTGTTGAACCCATAGTCTAAATATTATAATAGTTTTATTTAATTAATTTAATTATGGCGCATGATGTGATTGCCTATAATTGGATATGCAATTACACAACTTGATTTTAATGTATAATATAGTATAACAACACTATAAATAGTAATATATGTTGACAATCCTTTGAATAAATAAATAAAATGTAGCTGCATTCCCGCACGTTCGGGATAGTGTATGAAAATTCTTTATCAAGATAGACTTGGAATTTAACATTGCTTCCAGAAATTTCTAAACCTTTCAATAGGGGTGTAAAAATTTTATGGAAATACTTTTAAATCACAGATTAGATAAAATTACAAGAAAATAACTTAGTCAGTGACAGATTGATTGACAGTTACTAGTTATTTGACATTTAGGTGAAAATGACGTAACTTCCCGTTAGCGGTCACGTGACCAAATGTATAAATTAAAAATTTTCCATTTAGATATTAGAAAAAAAAATTAAAAAAACGGAGAAAAGCGAACGAATTAGCTTTAAAATAGAGGTTGTTTCAACATTTCAAAAATTTCCGCGGGCGAAAAAGTAAAATTAATATTTTTTGTAAGAGCAACTAAACTCTACAATAATATTAGAGTAAATCTTAATATTCAAGTACCTAGGTACATTAAAGGATAAAACAGCAAGAAATTATAAAATTAACACTTTGATTTTAGGTAATTCACATCCTAACGCATGCTAATACTACGTAAAATTACATTTCGGAGTCAATTTTGTTTAATGTCTAAACCTCACAGCATAGGGTTAATTGGTTCACGCATGCAAACTTTGGAAGTCATAATGTGGTATGCCCTTCGACCCATCTTTACAAGGCAGGTGGGTAAAGGCGAAAATTTAATTTGAAATATTGTATCATAAAGACCCGTCCTTACTTAAGTTTGAATTAGAATTTGTAGGTACATTTGGAAATGGGGATTGCTAAATCGATATTATTATCCAATTTAATTATCATTTTTGATTTATGTGCAAACTAAATGGCAAGATCAATTTAAAAACCATAAAATTCGTATAAATTTTAAAAATTAAAAACGTATGTACATAATCCGATAAACCACACCTTAAGGCTTTTCCATCTAAATATACCTCAACAGAAGTGGCCACTCGTTAGACACTCGCTCACAAATACCATCGGCTAAACGAGGGAGACTTGGTCTTCTGCTGGGTACCCTGGAACCGTAACAGGGTTTCGGGAGCTATAAGGCAACCCGCGATGAGAAAACAAAAAATTTAAAAGTGTATATTTTTTCCTTATATTGAAATTTGTGCCGTTTGGTGTTGAAACTCTAGGTCCATGGGGTTCAAATGCCAAAAAAAATATAAAAGAAATGTCCCCACGACTGATCATTTCCATCTCTCTTGCTCTTTCCACCCTCAACGAATCAGCATCGCGATCCAGCGAGGAATTGCAGCCAGTATTCTTGCCACAATTCCACGCGGACCAGGTTTACTTAGTTTTATTTAATTTTTTTAAAGGATTTTTACATAGTTGCGTTAGTTTTAACCTGAATAAAATTTTAATTTCTAAAAAACAGGGAATTACAAAAACTGCACAATCTTACATAATTTCCTTTTTTAAATCACAGATAAATATAATCCATTGAATTTGTTCACTACACTACTAAATTTATTTATCTTACCCGGTTACCGACTGTTAATTGCAGTGTGAAAAGTTCGTGTCGTGTGAAAAGGACTAATATTTTGCTCTACTTGGCTTTCGAACCCATGTCTCTCTGCTTCGTAGGTACTTAACCACTAAGCTAAACACAAATTTAAAAAAAACTCAAAAATACACACGGGAAAAGTTTAGGACGCACTCGTAAAGTAGGCTTTAAATCCTCTAGTTTATGTGAGAATCCTTCGCAGAGCCTGTGAAATACCATCCCCTCTGTAATGCCACCTGGGCCTTCGAAATTACGGTTACATTATGTACATACGTCGAATAAACATGTCTGTCTTGGAATTATTGAATAATTCAGCGAGTTGACGATATATGTATGCAACTGAATTGAACCGACGCTTTATTATCAACATCTATCTATTGTGGTTATAAGTCAAAAGCGACGTGAAAATTTAAACTTGTGCTTCCTTAATTTCTACACATGCTGTAACTTCAAATCTTATAAGTGTATTTTGATCATACTAATTCATGGTGGATCTAGTGATACTTTTGCAAATGACTCTACCACCGCCTGGAAGATTGCCTGAGGATCGCAATCGTCACATTCATAGAGATGTACACGGATGTTCCCGGCATTCTAAAGTAGGGCATTCTCGGGCCGGGCTTTCCTTGGATGCCCATTGGTGCGGCCCCGTCGTTTTTGGTCTTCGAGTCGAAACGAAAGATGTCGCGGTCTTAAGTATGCTAACCCATCATAAAAATATCAATCTGTCTCGCTCGCACTCATTGGGTGATTTAATAGTTAAAAAAATTATCACATCGTTTCAATTCATCGATATGCACTCGCAACTAATACGCACATCACTATGGCGCTAATGAGTGCGAGCGAGACAGATTATAAAAAATATTTATGACCAGACGACTTAACATTAATTTTACGTATGGCATCAAATAAGAATTCCTTACTATTTTTTTTTTATTTCATAAATCACAATTAAGAACCGCAAATTAAGTTTTTGTAAACTGAAAATTGCTGATTATCTAACCTTGTTCAAAATAATTTTCTTGGAAAGTGTTTATTAGTTCTACTATCTTGATATTTTTAATTACGTGGTTGGATTGCCGACTTGATTAACTAATACCGTTAATACTCAGCTTTTATAAAGCATAAGGACTAATTTATTACATAAATAAACTTTTTCTATGAGAAATTCAGGTTATGACATTGGAAATGCGAGATTAGAGCGTCATAAAGTTTTTTTTCTTCGCGGGTTGCTTTACAGCTCCCGAAACCGAGTATGGTCCCAGGGTACCCAGCGGAAGACCAAGTCTCCCTCTTTTAGCCGATGGTATTTGTGAGGCTATATGTACCGAGTGGCCAGTTCTGTTGAGGTATATATTATATTTTAGATGTATTAACTTTTAAAAAAAGTGTACCGACTTTAAAAATTTGCACTGAAAAGTACGAAATAATAAATATTTCGTCGTAGAATTTGAATTTGGTGCAAAATTAAGTAAACATCTAAGAAAATAAAGATCTGTTCAATATTCTATGTTTGTACTGATGATCGTAGGTTCCTAATGAATTGTCTAGATTAGTGAATTTGGGAACTAAGTATTTTCTAATTTGGCACCAACCGTCTTCAAATTCTACGACGAAATATTTTTTATTTCTTACTTTTCAGTGCAAATTTTTGAAGTCGGTACACTTTTTTTTAAAGTTAATTTATTTTTCCCTTTTAAGTGATTACAAGTATCATTACAAATATGAATAATCGAAATAGGCTTGGCATTTCATCGAGTTATGACAAAAAATTACTTAGAAATAAGTTTTATTCAAAATACTGAACCAATTTTAAAATGGGACCACAGGGGAGGCACCAGCTTTCAAATAAAAAAAGAATCATCAAAATCGGTTCACCCAGTCAAAAGTTCTGGGGTAACAAACAAAAAAAAATACAGTCGAATTGAGAACCTCCTCCTTTTTTGAAGTCGGTTAAAAAGCCTCTAAGTGTGGTTTGTCGGATTATGTACATAATTTTTTAATTATAAAAAAACCCATTGGCACATGGCCGGGATCACCTAGGTAATTTTTCCATACTAAATGATCCTATCAACGAAGGGATGAGAAAGAATCAAAGACAATGATGCAATTATTGTAATCAACTAACATTATATTTAAAGGAAATTTACACAGTACTTCCAACAAAGGACAACTTCAATGATTTATGTTTCCCCGCGTCCAAAATTACGAAGTTTTCGAGACACAAAATTCTAAAATTCTTAAGTGTCCCACCATTCCGGCAAGCGCCCGTATTCCTTCCGCTGCGTCTAAAACGCGGGAGTTTGCGACTTGAGTTTAACTTTGCAGTGCCTTATATTATACATTTTAGAACTTCTCTTATTTCATGCCATTAGGAGCTCAACAAGTTACGGGGTCATTGTTGTTAGAATTTTGAAAATGCTTTTTCTAATATATAAATTATTAATTCCCTAAAGAGCCTTGCTCGCTACCTTAGATTTTATAAACAGACAGTGAAGTTTTAAAACCAAAGTAGGTATTATTCTTGTAGCAATTAATTTTGTAATTATTGATTTATTAGGAAAAAAACAGATAATTATTTCATCAGTATCTGGCAAATCTTATCCTAAATAATATTGTGCTATTCGTATCTATTTATTAAACTAAATTACAAAAAGTGTATCAGAGAAATGTAGTACCTACCTATATTGTATGGCAGTGAAAATATATAATAAATTACCAACAGATTTAAAAAATCTGCTAATTAACGTATTTAAAAATTAACTGCATAAATGGTGGCGTTTAAGCTGATAGGATTTTTTAAATTATTAATAAAATAATTAACTGACAATTTTTTTTATTATTTGACAAATGGATTAAGTTTGTTTTGATTTTATTGACTATATAAGTTGCTTAAATATTAATTTTGATTATGTTTTGTAGTATTATATTTTGACATTTTATCAATTTAAATATCATTGTTGTAAGAATTCATAAAGCGAAAAAAATATTTCATGAAAATATTATTTACCAAATTACCTATTCTGTACAGAATAGAACCCAAGAACTAACCCAAGAAATGGTTCAGATTTTGTTATTTAAGATGATAATTGTAAATCAGACAAGTAAATAATTTGTTTTGATTTCATTTAAAAAAATATCACCTATTTTAATTTTAGGGTTTATTTCAAAGTGTTTAAGCACAGCACACAATATAAACTTGTAGGTACTCTAGTAAGCTCCATCATCCCCTTTATGTTTTAATACGAAACATTACCTCAATTTACCTCAGTTATATCCCATTGTCGCTAGGTTGTCTCGTCGGACCGACCACAACCAATTCGCCACAATATCAAAGGTATTAGTGTACAGTCAACAACAGATGTATACATCTGTTAGATCAAACCTTCTTTTCTTTATTTGAATTTTGACGCCCGTACTTCGTCTCCGTGGCACACAATGTCAAAAAACTGATTACTTAAATAATTGGCAACGTTGCGAATACAATTCGCGCGCTCAGGGTTCAGTTTGTCACTGATTTTTTTCAGCCAGAACTTTAAGACAGGATTTTTGTTTATGTTTTTCTGTAAACTGTAAGAAAGGCCCTATATTCCTAATTTTTTTCAAAATTTTAGACTCAGTTATTTCGGAGATAAGGAGGGGGGAGGTAAACGGTCATTTTTTGTATATTTTCTTTAATATAATTTAAGTTATGCATTTAAAAAAAATGTAGGTATTCTTTATAACAACGAGCCCTTTTATTTTTGATATGTCATTTTCACGTTTTAATTTTTCCCCCAAAATCGAAATTCTATTATCTACATAATACCTACGTCCTTGAGTGGATCATGCAACTCTATATATATGTACCAAGTTTCAACATATCTCGTCAAGTAGATTCATAGAAAATAAGCTGTGACAGACGTCTGTCAGACGACGATAGACAGACAGACAGACACATAAGTGACCCAATAAGGGTTTCCATTTTTTC
The DNA here is from genome assembly GCA_963924495.1 of Nemapogon koenigi. Lineage (NCBI taxonomy): Eukaryota > Metazoa > Arthropoda > Insecta > Lepidoptera > Tineidae > Nemapogon > Nemapogon koenigi. Next base: position 6,256,225 of record OZ004647.1, on the reverse strand, counting down.
ATCGGAGATGTTCGGAACCCAATAAACAATAAGTATTTAGTCAGGTTTCTCGGTATGCATTCATAGACCCTTGACGTCATAGCCAAGTATAAATATGGAAAAAATCAATGAGAATGGAATTACTAAAGTTATTTATAGTCATATGATTCAACCTGCAGCTCAAGGGGGGTTAACTTCGAGTTTTTTTGGGAATGGATCGGATAACAATGAAATATTTTTAATCAATCAGTACGAACTTAGAAAACTTTTTAGTAATTTACTACAAAACTTTAGTTATGAATGCAGGACTTGAGTCACCTTGAGTGCTCAATCTTCAATCAAACCAAAAAAACAAATCACCAATTTTATTTACAAACTAACTTTCGCCCCGTCATCACCCGTGGAGGCCATATTAACTTTCATCCCTTATAATGGTCTTGAGTTCATACAAAAATCCCTTTCAGTTTTTCCCGAATTTTACCATTTTCCTTTCTTTAAAAATCTTATTTAGACTATTACGAACATTTAAAAAAATCTAAATCGGTCCAGGCGTTTAATTTTTTTTATATAGACTAAGTTTCAAACCCAGCTTCGCCCTAACCCTTAGAGAATTTTGAAAATCGGTCCAGTATACCTTTCTAGTTCACAAACAAACAAACAAACTTACTCTCCTTGTAATATTAAATGAACTTGCCTTGAGCAACTCGTTAAATGTGGGCATTGTAACCCACTAGTGTGTCTGGCCACGCCGCTGGATACAACGACCGTGATATTAATGAATATTTAGAACAGATATATTATATTTGGCTATCAAATGCAAAAATATTTTTCAAATCGGTCCAGTAGTTTTTGAGTCTATGGAATACGAACAAATAAACAAATATTAATTTATTAGATTATTATGTGCTCTGAAAATCCATTGAACCGTTTCGAAGCCTCGTTTTGCATCATATCATACTTAGATATTGTTATAAATTTTATCACAAGTAGGTATATGTAATTCAAATATTACATGTAGAATTGTAGATACTCGTTGTTAGTTAACTCCGCATGGGCGCACCACAGTACCACGCACAACTTGTCGGACCATTGAGTGTTAATTTTCACGGGAATTGTCTACTGTGTGATGCGGTTTACATAGTGGGAAGCGGGCGAATCAAGCCTAAACCTATTTTGAATGGGTACTGCCCTACGGACCAACTCGTCAATAGTTGGTCCATATTAATATGGATTTAAAACTAAATTGTACCTTGAAACAATAGTACTAATAACGTACAGAATTTATTTGAAATTCGAATGAAAATACAAAACGAGGCGGTGGCAACGCACAAATTGCGTTGACAGTTTAAACACATAATCAGCAGTGTTTTGTTTCTGGTAATACATTTTTCCCACTGAGTGGGCAGTGCGGGGTGGTGAACGGGGGGAGGTTAATTTCGTGAAAATTTGCGAAGTGAGTCAGGGCTGCCTCGGCCAATTCAGTCTGAGTCGCAAATTTTTTTTTGTTCTTTATATATCATTTTAGCATACAAAAAAATATTGCCTTATCCCACTTAGCATAATGTGTACAATCTATACTAATATTGTAACGAGTAGGTACTTAAATCGCACAAATAAATACCTAAACACATCAAGGTCGATAGACGTCTCTAGAAACATCCAGAGAGAATCAAGTACAAACGAAAATGGACCGTATGTGCCTAGCCATAGGTACCAAAATCGGCCGCGGTCGGTGTGTAGGTATTTGGCACCGAGCCGCATCGAGACGCGTCTACAACTTTGTACAACAATCTCGGCGTTTCTCGAATGTTCGGTGGGCAATATAAACAGAGGATCGTCGCCGGGAGGACACAGTGCGAATCAGAGCGACAAAAGCGAAACAGTGAAGTGGAATTTAGTGCGACTAAGTGTTATTTTAGTGTTTTCATTTATTTAACTGTATTTTTGTGGTGTTAAAGTAAAGTTTGTCTATTTAATCGGTATTTTGAATCTATTCGAACCCCAGCTCGTAACAATATTATAAAGATATTTTGTAAGTTTGGATGTAGGGGGTAACCTCTCAAACTACTGAACCGATTGTAAAAAATATTTCACGAATAGATAGATGCCCTGAGTAATATAGACAATATTTTATTTTGATCGAAACTGAAAATCGAAACCACAAAAATTAGACCGTTTCGGAATATATCGGAGAGTAGACAATCGATAAAAATATAAAAACATTTAAATATCGTATTAAATTTATTATGAATCTGAAATAATTCAGGTATAGTTACGTACTTTCTTATATAACTGCCAATTATTATAGGGAAGGATAAATTATTAGTTTTCATAAGAAAATCCTTTTCACCGGACTACAATGTCATATTTCGAAATGGATATAGGACGAGCTCCGAAATTAGGTATAGAACGTCTATGAATGGTTTTAGTCGAGTCTCAGGTGTTATAACCTGAAAAGGTAGGTTCATAACGATTTTGGACCAAACTTCTCTCCAAATTAAGGCCGTAGAAAGGCTCCATTCTAAAAGGATTATGTACTTGTTTAGTGTATTCATAAAGTTTTCTTGCTTTTATAGAGGTTTGTGAACGTTAATTATTCTGCTTGTGTTATAGATATGCTAGCTTTCCGGCCCCGGCTTTCACCGAAAATAAAATATAGCCTATGTCACTCAGGAATATCGTAGCTTTCTACTCGTGAAATATTTTTTTGAATCGGTTCTGTAGTTTGAGAGATTACCCCTTACATCTAAACTTACAAACTTACTTACCTATTTATAATATTAGTATAGATGTGACATTAATGCTTGAAAAAGCAATTCTCTAACACCTTTTAAAACATAGATTTTCTTCGTTTTAAGCATTATAAGCTGGTTTGGACACTTTGAAAGAATGAAGGATGAAAGATTGACTAAAAAGGTTTATATGACACAAGTGAAAGGAAATGCTGGCTGAGGACCACCTAGGTGTACTTTTATTGAACATATAAAAAAATTATTGATCGATGGAAATATTAAAAGTACACACAATCGCCTAACATGTATGAAAGGTATGATAAATATAAAAGAAGCGAAAGAGTTATGTCAGGATCGTAGCAAATAGCATTGGATGTCTCTTCCTACCCCTTTTGGAATAAAAGGCGTGATGATGTATAGATATATTTAAGCATTTTATACACATTATGTTATTACATTTTCCCAAGGACTAAAATCTATTTAATTTATAAGGTATTAAATAAATTCTTAGAATACTTCAAATAAACATTTCTCGAAGTTAGTGTAGATGGTATGAGTAGATTTGAGGAGATTATTATCAAATGAGGTAGATTATATTGATTTTTCACCTATTTAGTGTATGTTCGGAGCAGCTGTTGCGTGTTTCTCACCCATCTCGGGTCACGACCTCACTACCGCAGCCCTTTCAGGAGTTTTCACTGCCCTAATGCTTGTATCAAAGAATAATTTATAAACAGAAAAGACAAGGTTTATATAATTTTAATCAGAGTAGAAACTGTGCGGAAAAAACAGTGAACTTTTTAGACAATAAATAAAAACTTGTCTTTTTATTAAAAAGGTATTAAAAATAATATAAAGACGAAACTCGATAACATCTCAACATAACGCAAAAGCTAAGCCTCAATTCTTATGAAGGCTCTATTAAAATTCAAATTTTAATTTTTAATGTCGTCAAATGAGATTATTGTCAGATCTGTTTGTTGTTAATCATTGGAAAGTACAATATTCAGCAGCTAAACTTAGAACGCGATAAGATTCACTTAACTTTCAGACTTACGTGAGTAACGTGAGTAACTTTTAAATTTAATTTTGACCCTTGATTTAAACAATTAACTAAATGAATTTTTAAAATCTTTTGATCGCATATTTATATAAATTCAATTCTATTAATAATTAAGTTCGTGTGAATTGAAATCAATTACAATATATTATTTAAATAGCAATAACGACGTGAAAATTTCCTATTACAATTATTCCTGAGTAACAAAAAACTTTAAAATATAACGAAAAGGTATCTACAATTCTTTATGAATTATCTCTGAAATACATTTTGGTGCAACTTTTAGCGGTTGTCGCGACGGTCTTAGGTTTGTATCCCAGATCAAGCAAAATATGTTATATTTTGCCTTTGGTTTCCATATCAATATTTTGTTTTTAAAAAGAATAAAAGTTCAACTCCTACAAATTTAGTCTTTGACGTAAAACTTCACACATTCACTGATTCTAATTAGAGTCAATGCCATGTTGGTGGAAAACACTTGACATTTCGCTACAAAATGGCCCAGTGAGACAAATAAGGGAAAAGTGGGCAAAAACTGACGTGGAAAGAATGAACGCATTAAGTAAAAACCACTATTACGTTCCGTGACAAACGAGCTGACTGGATGCTGTTTCATGATCATTATCGAGATAAGAAAACTTTTCTGCTAGCTGGTCCCAAGCTAAACAGGTAGGTGGCAAGGCTGTCGTTGTATTTTATTTATTCTAACTTAGATCACTGCTAAAGAAAGGCCAACCTCACTTGGTGTTTGCGAATTTGATATTAGAACGAACATTCGAACACAAATTCGAACCAAGTGAGGTATGGTGCGCCATTAGAATTACGCAAACACACACCATCATGGCCTATATACCTACATTGCGGTGTGGCCAGAAACCCCAGTAACAGCTGGGTCCAAATTTTAGCCAGTGGTCCATATTAAACTGAACTTGGCAACTGGCAAGTCTATTACTGAACTAATTTTTTATAAGCACCTCCGAAGCACGAGAAGTCGATTAAACTACATATTCTTAAAGAAAATTAAAGCATAGCACTTTGGCACCTGTGAATTTTAAACTCAGGTTATCCGATTTCAATTCAAAATCAAAATTCTAATATATTATTACAGAGATGTCAATCAAATAAGCCAGTTTTAAAAAGAATACAACTGAAGTATACACTTTCATTGTACGAATTATTTAAAAAATCTCGATTTAGTCTTTGATAAAATAAGATATATGACCATCACTTTTTTGTGACACCTAATTTACGAGTCCACGGTCTCATAGATTGTTCGTCGCATTCATCCATGATGTCATTGCACACGTACGCCACTCATGAAATCATAAATTTATAGACGTTTAATATAATTAAATTGCCATCTTATGTGTTTCGCGGGTGCACAAATCACTTTGATGAAATGTTAGGACGTTTTTTTATTTTATCAAAGGATTTAGTTACAAAAAAAACAGCATAATTGGGCATCAACTAGTTTACTTACAATATTGTTCATGGTTTATTTGTATATTGACAAGGTTTAATTATGTTTATATTTCAACGAATCTTCCATGGCAGAATGTCGAAAACGACTGAGCGACTTTGTTGTTTAAGAGAAAATATTTTATTTTTCCCTCCGGAACAAAACTCTGCTGTGTTTCATAATATTAACGACAGTCTGAAAGAGGGGTCCCTTGTGTTACGTTCTTTAAAGATTAGCTCATGCAATTTTCCTATGTGCAAATACTCAGGTGTGTTTGTGGTGAAATATTAAGAAAATATTTGTAATTAAATTAGAAGCTTTTGCAATCACCTGTCATTAAGCGAATATTCTGATCTCGGATGTCAAACAAGTTCTAAAATGAAAAACGGTCAAGTGTGTATCTAAAATTGGTACTCCAACAGAACTGGTATTTTACACACATTGGTCCGGCAACGCACCGAAAATTTCCCATTCGTAACAAAATCCCAACTGTAACAAAATCGGTCCAGCAGTTTTTGTGTCTACAGAATACGAACAAACAAAGAAACAAACAAATATAGTTTTTTATATATTAGAATAATTAATGGTACCAACTGTAACAAAATCGGTCCAGTAGTTTTTATGTCTACAGAATACGAACAAACAAAGAAACAAACAAATATAGTTTTTATATATTGGAATAATAAATTAATGGTACCAACTGTAACAAAATCGGTCCAGCAGCTTTTGTGTCTACAGAATACGAACAAACAAAGAAACAAACAAATATAGTTTATTATATATTAGAATAATTCATGGTACCAAGAGTACCAACTGTAACAAAATCGGTCCAGCAGTTTTTGAGTCTATAGAATACGAACAAACAAACATTGATTTGTATATTAAATTATTAGTATTTAATTGTTTTTTGTATGTTTAATGCATATGTTGTATCTACATAAAAGGTTTGACTAAAATGCCAATTTTGTAAAAAATATATTTTATACAAAATCGCAAATACGGTGACAATTTCATTGAAATCTAGTAGCATATTAGACAACTTATTTAATCACAATTCGAAATTATAATTTCGGTCTGACATTTCAAGGAATAAAAGTAATTGCAAAGTGCTATATGCAACAATATTTTAGAAAAAATATATCTGAACACCAGAACTGATATAGTGTCAGTTGCTTTCCATAAATCAAATCAAGCAGGGCGTATGCTACTAGGCACGAGCGGTTGTGTTACTCCGTCTATTTCTTTTATATTGAGCGAAGTACCCCGTGATATCAAACTCACGTTCCCTCCCTTCCTAACAGGTGAAGAAATTAATTTTCAAAAATTCTGAATGAACAGGAGGAAAAAATCTTCAATATAATTTCAGTTCACACTGTGCATTGAAACGTGTTTGTTAGACTCCCCTGTCAGCATGTCATTGCCTTTGTAAGGGCTCTTCGAACCCCAACTTAAGCTTGTACGACATAGGTGGTATATTGTATGAAAAAAAACATATATGAATACAAAGAATATGAACTTGTAAGTTTGATTATAATATTCAAATAGGAATTATAATTATATTAATATTTAATAATAATTATAATTTATTCTATTATGGAAGCGAGACTTGGGTATGGAATAAGAAGAGTGAAAGTAAGATAAATGCAATGGAAATGCGGTCTTTACGTTGAATGTGTGATAAAAAACTAATCGACCGCATCCGAAATGATGTTATTAGAAAAAAATGCGGAGTGAAAGATGTTGTGACTAAAATGAAGAAAAGTTGTTTACGCTTGTTTTGACACGTTGAAAGAATGAAGGATGAAAGATTGACTAAAAAGGTTTATATGGCTGAATTTATTGAACATATAAAATATTTATTGATCGAAGGCAATATTAAAAGTACACACAATCGCCGAGCATATATGAAAGGTATGATGAATAGAAAAGAAACGAAAGAGGTATGTCAGGATCGTAGCATATGGCGTTGTATCTGCCTACCCATCTTGGGACAAAAGTCGTGATGATAGATAGATAGATCAAATAGCAACTGCTCCGTACGTATCTTCATTTAAATATATATGTACCCCAACAGAAATCATATACCTAACAAAACTCACCACTTGTTAGAAAAATATCTAACTGTAACAATATTGTCACATTGCAGTTTTTGAAGGCTCGTGCTGTGATATTTTGATCATTAAAATGTGGTAAATTCAATCGTTGGTGATTCTAATTATATTATTTGAGAAATATTTTGATGTATAATTGTTATTACTATTGTCTAAAAGGAAAAATTGAATAAAGCGAGATAGGAGATTTATACAACACCGGACATATTGGCATAATGGCTGATCATGTTTGAATCTGATATTTAAAATGTATATTCTCAATCTGTAATTTCAAGGAATACAAGTACCTAATAAAATAATAAGAAAATTGTATTTTTGTATAAGGTATGTAGATGGAAAAGCCTCTTTGTACGGTTTGTCGGATAATGTACCTACATATATTTACTATTATAAAAACCCATTGGTACATGGTCGGATGTGGGGATCGAACCCGCGACTTCTCAGTTGTGAGCCGAAGTTTTACCCACTCGACCATCGACGATTTCATGTAATATTATCAATAAATTAGTCAAATAACAAAATTTTGCAAGCATCTCCCATACACCCCAGTACATTGATAGATAGTTTTTTATGTTGTTTATCCGTAGACAGATACGAAGGGCTTCCGTACGACGTAAGTGGGTATTTCCCCTCTTCTATAGTGCTAATAACGCGTTCATAAAGTGGGGAGCTGTTTAATATTGTCATTTCTGGATTTCCTTTATAGTCTGTTCTCTTTTATGTTCGTATTCATATTGTGTAGAAGGTGATAAACGTGTACAATCAAGTAACGAATATTATGTGAGGGTCCTATAGTATTATAAAAAAATAATAAATAAGATGCGTCGGTGGCCGAGTGGATTAAACGTCTGGTATTAACTAGACAGACCACGGATTCGATCCCGAATCCCGGCCATTTGCCAATGGGTTTCTATAATTAAATGTACATAATACGTCAAACCACACTTAGAGGCTTTTCCATTTAAATATAGGTACCTCAACAGAACTCGTTAGCCTCACAAATACCATCGGCTAAAAGAAAGAGATTCCGTGTTACGGTTCCAGTATACCCAGTGGAAGACCAAGCCTCCTTCGTTTGATATGTAAAAAATAATATTTGTGCGTTTGTTCGAAGACTCATAAACTACTGGACTGATTTTGTTACTGTTGTAACAAATTAGATAGAATAGTTCACGAGGAAGATATAATATCACGCTACGTTCTTTGGGAGCGGAGCAGTAACCAATAATGTTCTTTATTCGGCTAATTATGTCAATGGGGTTGGGTGAGCATTCCACAGGCGAACACGGTGTGGGTCGCTAGTAGTTTTAGAAAAAACTAAAAAACAAGTTTTTGTCAGTAACGCACATTTGCGCAAACCAAAATGAGACCAATCTCTATGGGGTTACTGTCGTTTCGTTACAGAGTTCCTGTGGGCTACCTTCCAGCTCCATCATCATGACCCTGGACATCATCTAGGACCAGAGAACTTGTAGAAACAAATGAAATGAGCCCAAACTCAATGGGGTTACTGTCGTTTCGTTACATAGTTCCTGTGGGCTACCTTCCGGCTCCATCATCATGACCCTGGATATCATCTAGGACCAGAGAACTTGTAGAGACAAATGAAATGAGTCCAAACTCAATGGGGTTACGTCGTTTCGTTACAGAGTTCTACTATCCACTTCCTGATGGTACCAAATTATTGTATTGTCCGTATTAAGTCTAAAATCGATACCACAATTAGAAGTTGGTTAAATTTGACTTCTAACATTTGTTTACATACATAGTTAGAGGTGAAACTAATATAACGAGTGTAAAAATATGTATTTTTCACCGGCTGTTTTAGTTCCATCACTTACGTATGTAACGTAATATACAATAGGTTGTTAATACCAGACGTCTTAACCATTCGGCCATCAACACAGTCTTCGAAAATCACAGGCTCCAGCGAGGTTTAAATCTGGAGGTTACCATATTAAATTTCTAAAGTAAAATTAGAACACAGTGTTTCTTAAAGTTACTAGGCACTAAAAACTGTATCTAAGCTAAATCTTTTCTTAGCCAACATCCATTAAAAATAAAGTTTTCACACCAACCAAACTTGGAAGTTTCTAGCGCGAGACGTAGAAAAACTCGCAAGAAATAGTTTTATTGATGTATTCGTAAGAGCCAGCCGGAGAAAATTTACTTTTCATTACGACAGAAGTTTGTTCGCAAACATTTCAACACTCGCTTCGACATTTGACGGAAAAAAGTGATGTCGTTACCCTTGTGGGGGCTGTAAATATTTGGGACATACCTAACTAGGCAAGTAGCCTTTATACGGATATTTCTTAGTAATAAAACGAAAACACGAGAATGTTTTTTGGATATTATTATATTTCACTGTATAGACTTTATGTTTGGCGGATTTTATTGAATTATTGAATTACATGCATACGAATGTTATAAGTTCACGTATGTAAGGGATGCCCTGTTCCTATTATCTCCAAAAGTAAAATAAACACTACACTGACGAGCAATAAAAAAAGCCACTTGCAAATTTGCCCAAATGGCGCTATTTTGTTTATTTAATTTAATTTGTTTTGTTTTCATTGGGTGTTTTAACCGTTATTAAATACACTTGAATGTTGCTTTTTACTTCAAAAAGCTATCTGGCGTGGTTTCGGAAATATTTCATGATTAGTTAGTGACTTTTCTATATTGCTCGTCAGTATATATGAAGAATATTCATATAAACGAACGTTAATTTATTTTGGAATTATTTGAACTAATTTGAATTTTTGAAGTAAAAACTTCTTTAGGCGCGTTAAGCGATTTTTGGTAGGGTGAAATCTTATGGATTCGCGACATGTTTCCGACACAAGACCATGGATTGATTACTTAGTTAAGATTTGTTAAATAGTTTATGTTTGTGCATTTCCAATGTTATTTATTCTTGTAGTACCTACCTAATAAAATACTTTATTAAACTTTTTCAATATTTTGTGCCGTCGTCGGTGGCCAAGTAGTTAAGATGACTGGTATTGACTAGGCAAAGGATCTCAGATCAAACCATACTTAGAGGTTTTTCCATCTAAAATATACCTCAACAGAACTGGCCCCTCGTTAGGTATAGCCTCACAAATACCATCGGGTGAAAGAGGGAGACCAAGTCTTCCGCTGGGTACTCTGGGACCGTACACGGTTTCGGGAGTACCCGTGAAGAAATAAAATTTATTTATATATGAATTCATTTTTCTCTGTTACATTCTGTAGAAGTGGTAGGTACAGGTACCTAAATAACTAACACTAACTAATTAGTTCAATTCTATATCAAAGAAGCATTGCTCAGATTCCTTAAACCAAAGTTGTTGAACAGCTAGAACGTTGAATGACAAGACGTGTGGTTTACAATACACGTCTAAGGATTTCCTTACATTTCTACGAGTAGTGTCAAATTAATACCGTAAACTGCATTCTATATCGATGTTCCAATGGTTAGTTAAATATAGCGTTGAATTTCAATTATTGTTGTACTACTGCATTGAAACCGGAGGCCTAATTTACTTTAAGAAAATATTTCGGAGGGCTCATAAAGCAGTATTTCTATCAATCTATCTATCATCACGCCTTTCATCCCAAGAGGGCTAGCAGAGACAATCGAATGCCATTTGTTACGATCCTGACATACCTCTTTCGCTTCTTTTATATTTATCATACCTTTCATACATGCGATTCGGCGATTATGTGTACTTTTAATATTTCCATCGATCAATATTTTTTTTATATGTTCAATAAAAGTAAGTACACATAGTGGTCCTCTGCCAGCATTTCCTTTCTCTTTAGCCGTATAAACCTATTTAGCCAATCTTTCATCCTTCATTCTTTCAACGTGTACAAACCAGCGTAAACTACTTTTCTTCATTTTAATTAGAACATTATCTTTCACTCCTCACTCTTCTCTAATGATATCGTTCCGGATGCGGTCTTACAAGTTTGTCAAGTTTGGTAATTCGTTAAATGTGGTCATTGTTTCTAGTTTAGTGAAGGGTCAAGCGTAATTTTTTTTTGCATTTAAAATAAATCACACAGGCGAAGCTAGAAAAGTATTAAACCTATTCTAAAAGCTTTTATTTTCTCATCAGTGAATACATATTTAAGTACCAATTGCTTTTAAGAATAAATGCTGAAGTATCGACAAAATAACTTACTTTTGTCATTTCCTATTTCATTGTAGCGAATCTTTGTTGAGCAACTCATTTTCGTCTAATCCCTTTGGAGGACCACTTGTAAGGAACTTGTTGTATATTTTTAGGGTACTTGACCTAAAGTGAAAAGGGAAGACTTCCTTTATACTTATAAGAGACACTTATTTGTCCATCTGTCTGTCACTTATTTATTGAGATGTCTTGTAACAGGAAAGAGGAAAGAAAATTAAATATCTTTGATGATTCAGTTTTGTATTTAGGTGAAGTTGATGTCAAAGGATCACTTATTTGAGGCTATACCTAACGAGTAGCCAGCTCTGTTTAGGTGTGAGATGGAAAAGCCTCTTTGTACGGTTTGTCGGATAATGTACATAGATTTTTTATTTAAAAAAACCCATTGGTACATAGTCGTATGTAGGAATCGAACCCGCGACTTTTCAGTTTTCACTGATATTCAAATTATTTTTTATAACTTTCTGTATGCGAAGTATGGATTTTGGTATTCCATGATGACAACATTACCTACAACTAGGGTATGCAATACCGGGATACCGCGATACATGGTGCGGGATTAATCTCGGTCGAAAAATTTGCGGGATCTTGCTGGACTGGCGGGATTACAGAGAAGCTTGGTACATACGTGATTCTCTAAGGTGCGGGGCGCCTCCGAGCCCTATAGGGGAACGGTGTGAAGGCGCGGGGCAAAGAATTCCCCACCCGCGCCCCTTGTTTGATCACTTATAATATGTTGCCAGTTACAATTTTTAATTATGACGCAATGCAATGATTTATTCATTGAATATTGATTGTTATATCTATAGATAAAGCAAAATCAAACTGAACTTTATAAGAAATATTATTTTTGGAACCAGCAGGCCGGGCAAACACCTGCGACTTTTTCTAAGAATTTTATTTTTTATATATTTTTTTATATTTATTATATTAAATAAACCATTTAAAATGTACCAAAAAGCTTGTTTAATTTGGGTTAAAATTAAAACCATGAAAACGAGGTATATAGGTCTTTATTACGATTATTTACGATTGATTTCAGAGGTCAGAGGACTAAGATGGTTCAGTCCCGCAAATACCGGGATTGAAATTATTTTGCGGGATTGCATTCCCTACCTACAACTAAGAACTTTGAAAAAACCATTGTCCTTATAAATTTAAAAACTTTAAAATGTTCTTTACTTATTGTAATAAATTAGAGGCTTTTCCATCTAAATATACCTCAACAGAACTGGACACTGGTTAGGTATAGCCTCACAAATACCATCGGACACTATTAGATAGGTTGATTCACCGGGAAAGTTTTCGAGTATTAAACATAGGTCCTATCATGTTTAGGAGCTGATTATTAACATTCTAAATAAATCAAGTCGGGGAAAAGTTAACCCAAGAGAGTTGTATGCGAAGTATGGATTTCAATGTTTAGTTAAAAAAATACATCTAACAGTGTTACATTTTTGAAACCAGACTTCTCATACACTCTTATTAATAAACTCGAAGTAGCGACGTAGTAACTAAACTGTATTTCGTCTCCGTCTAACAAATCTGCAATTCGTTATGATAGACAGAGACGAAACACAGTTTAGTTACTACGTCGCTACTTCGAGTTTATTAATAAGAGTGATAGTGTATAGAGATCTTCATAAATAGGTACTTAGATTTGTAATTTAATTTAAATTTTCATATAATCCAAAATAGTCCTGTAAATCTGAAATTAGAGTAACTGCGTCCCCAATATTTTCAGATTTTATGACTCAGCGCTTTCAAATTCTAGATAGGTACTTATTTTTGCCTAGAAAATAATATTAAAGTTTAAAGTTAAAAACAATAAGATATCTTTATTTTAATTAATATTAATTGTTCCCAAAGTTACAAATTTAAATTGAATGTTTTATAAGTTTAATTCAAAGTCTTAAATAGTTCAATATTTGTTTAATTAGTAATTTCATAGAAGTTCTTAATCATTAATCATATTTACTTTTCCATAATTTAAAGTTCATGTTCATTCATAAATTAAATGCATAATTGTTCAAATGTTTTTTTTAAGCCAAGCAAATGGCTCCCATCGCTTGGTACCTAGTGGTGAGTCTACGGTACGGTCACCATTGACACATTCACAAAAAGTTTTTTTTACGTTTCGCTTATCTAACTTTTTTCGACTAGAAAGCTTAAAATACTCTAACAAAACTATCCTTGCGCTGGATACCCTTTAGCCAAAAGGAAATACGTGGCTGTCGGCCGTCTTATATCTGTCAAAAATATGGCAAATCTCAATTAATCCTAGAAAAATGCGTTTATTTATACAACATTTTCAACTCAAATTGTTGATAGTTATTAGTCATATTTTCATTATTAAGACTTCTAAAAACGCAATATATTTTTTTGTTTTAAAAACTACGCCTATTTAAAACCCTAAATAATAAAAATACGGCTTAATCCCATTAAAAATAATAACTATCAGCAATTTGAGTTGAAAATGTTGTATAAATATACTCATTTTTCTAGGATTAATTCGGATTTGTTATATTTTTGAAAGAAGTAAGATGGCCGACTGCCAAGGACCCGTAGCGTATAAAAAATTAAAAATATTAATTCACTTCATAGTTTCAAAGTAATGAAATAAAAACACTAATTGCTAAAGCTTTATCATGAAACAAAATTCAAATGCACGTGTAGTTCATCATAAAAATCAGTTTTACGGCTCCTAAATCTAAAAAGAAAATTATACTGTATTTTATTACTTTATTTGCGAATGGTTGAGGTACTAAAACATACCGGTTTATGGTGGCAAACGGGGAGAACTGTAAGTTCTTGTTAACGTTAGGGCAACCACTAGTGCCTAATTGATTTGTTAGGGGGAGGTCGCGACAAGTGATTGAGGCAGCCCTTTACGGCTGCTGAAATAAAAGTCCTAATTTGATGCCAACTTTACGGTCCTTTTTACTTTTTGTTTGAATTCATGTTACTCGTAAGTTGTTTTTTTTATTAGATTCAATATAAACATAAACTAAAGTAAATTGTTTGTCATATATCGGGAAATAACGGGTACATATGATGTTTTTAGGATTCCGTATCCAAGGGTGACAACGGAAACCCTATTACTAAGGCTCCGCTGTCAGTCCGTCCGTCCGTCAGTCCGTCCGTCTGTCACTGTATGTATCTTTTGAACCGTAATAATTCAGAATGTGTTTTATTATGGCCGCTATAACAACAAATAATAAAAATAAAATAAAGTTAATAATTCTCTCTAATAATAATCTCCATACAAGAAACGTGTTTTATTCGGCGTTTTTGCTCGATCTATATTAATGACAATAAATGGTTCTTGCGCCATACAGGGGCGTCAAACTTGGCCTGACCTTAGTGTGCACTATTGAAACCCTTCGTGTGCGTGTCCGACCCGCACCTGGCCGGTTATTTTCTAACGTTTGACTACATAGGTTAAAATAGATAACTGCCTGGATGAAAAGGCCAACTAAATTTCAATTAAACTTTTAGTAAAATCTCCTGTTTCATCTTTATAACAGGAGTACACAAAATATTCCTTTGACCTTAAGCTATTAGTAAATGCAACGACATCACAGACAAATAACATCCACGAATCAAAAAGTCAGAACAAATACCTGCAATTGTACTTTGTTTTTATCCGGCCGTTTCTGCTTCATTCACTAAACGCTCGACTATTATAGCATCCCTCATAGATACAATGAAAAAAGTTCGTAGCACCAGACAGTGAATTCCGGAGTCATTTTAGAGAACAGCAACTTTAACAGTAGCAAACCTCAATATACAACAACATTTCTGCTCATTATGCAACAAAGGTCCTATTTCCAGGGAATTTCCTAAATTGACACAAAGTGAAATATGTTTCTACATTAGAACCATTTCGACTATATCCCTCGGCAAATTGCTTTTATCCATACAAATCACCTATAAAATATATATAGAGATATATCCCAACGCGCCGCATGAGTAAAAAATCCCTCCAGACAATTTTCTATTATCTTTCTAGTCATTGTTATGGAGTGAACGGTCAGCGTTTTATAGTTGACCGCAGAGAAATCGTAACTCCTTATTAAATCGCAAGGGACGTCGCGCCTTCTACCCTAATTGATTTAGAGCGTTCTGTGCCATGATTTTCAAGTACTCTTTATTTGTCTTATTTACTTTGAGATAGTATTATTAACATTTACAACCGTCGGGCAAAGGTATAAAATATAGGACAATAATTTTTGCGACGAGGCCAGACATGGTAACTATATAAAATATTAAAAACTTTTTTGAGTGATTTCTTTTTTTTAACTAAGTAGATATAAGTTTTGAATAGGTAGCAAACTTCAGTGATAATCATTATATAATACTAAACACCAATTTTCTTTAAGAATATTTATTCGACTCCTCGTACTTCGGTGGACATGTAAAGCTTCTTCTTCACTTCTTCTAAAAATAACATATATTTACGTTCATTAAGTGTAGCAACAGTTATAAAGGTATAAAGACCGTAAATATGTTAGTTTATTTGTAATTAAATTAACTCCCATATTATTGTCATAAAATTGAAATTAAAATTATATATTATTGATTGCTTGCAATTTATATCTAAAACAGTGCTTATCAAGTCAATAGCAAAAGCAGTTACTGAAAATAATACCCGTGACGCTTTGAACCAAACCCTAAAAAATATTCAGTACATATCTATTAGAAATCATATCTGTTGAAAAATTTCTTAAACAAAATTAATTTAAAGGTAGCGAGAAATTTATATAAATTGTCTAATGTAGATAAAGGGAGGAAAGTGGGCAGAAATAAAAAAACAACTTTCCTTAGAGGAATTTTCCATTATCTCACGCCTTTTGTCAGCGGTTTATAGCTGACCATGAAAGTCGTTGCAACTTTTTATTAAAACTCCCGCTGAGGACCACCCTTTGCTTAATTGTCCTGGCACATGACACTGGGGATTTAGATGCTATTACGTTGTATTAGTGAATTCATTCATTGTTATTTCTGTTAACGACCTAGATTCCTTTTAACTTGAGATTAGAACACAGTTAAATCACACGATAGTTTGCAAGTTATTTTTAACTCAAGATATGACCAATATTTATGTTCTCAACATTATAAAAAAATACCCAAGTCGCTTAAATTGTGCCTCTAAAATTTGAAGAGTTCTTGATTTCTCCAGGATCCCATCATCATATCCTGACCTGATGACCATGGGACCACCTGGAAAGTATACCCTTTCAAACAAAATAAAAAATACCCAAATCGCTTCAAGTGTGCCTATAAAATTTGAAGAGTTCTCGATTTCTCCAGGATTCCATCATCAGATCCTGACCTGATGACCATAGGACCACCTAGAAAGTATACCCTTTCAAACAAAAAAAAACCGAATCGGTCCAGGTGTCTTCAAGTAATCGGGGAACATACATAAAAAACCATAAAAGATTCCGACGAATTATAAACCTCCTCCTTTTTTTAAGTTCGGTTAAAAACACAGGAAGCCCTACAGTTCTACGCGAGTGAAATCACGAGCAAAAGCTTGTCTCATTGTAAGATTTTTTTTTATTTTTCGATTTCGGCTGCAATTCTGGATCGGACACTTTATTCCAAAACACAGTTCAAAAATTACCCAAAGTTACTTATTTCCACTTTATCAAAAGAGTTTAGTGCACGGAGGGCGTTTAAAGCAAAGGAAGCAGAAAACGACTGAAGAAAAATGAATGATTACAGCAAAAAGGGCCATCAAAACGAATGATAAACGATCTTAATCCCTCCACAGTCCCCGTTTTATTACCGCTGGACTATTGTAGAAACTTATTAAATGGGATTCCGACACCGCATTGCACTCGTAATCTGCGATATTGTAGTTTTTACGATGTCCTCAACAAATTAGAATTATCAATTAATTTTTTTTTTAACCTCACGGGTACCTAACTGCTCCCGATAACCGTGATAATGGCCCCAAGGTACCCAGCGGATAGCAAGTTTTCCTCACTTTTTGAGATAGAAATAAATTTTGTTGTATTATCGCCATAGGTAATTAATTGGTTATTATTTGTTTTGTTTTCTTTTTATGGGTTGCCTTACAGCTCCCAAAACCGTGTACGGTCCAAGGGTACCCAGCGGAAGATATTTGTGAGGCTATACCTAACAAGTGGCCAGTTCTATTGAGGTATATTTAGATGGAAAAGCATCTAGTGTGGTTTGTCGGATTATGTACCATAAGTTTTTAATTATAAACCCACCGACGAATTGTTTATCTTATAAATAAATTAAAAAATGCTGTTCATTGGTCAGCGCATCACATCACTTGAAAACTGCTGGACCGATTTGGTATTTTTTTAAACCTTCGTAATAGTCAGAATAACGTTTTTTTGAGAAAGAAAAATTGGAAAATTCTGGAAAAACTGAAAGTGCTTTTTCTATGGGATTTTTGTAAGAAAAAGCTTATTTTAAAATAAAAATCATAACATCATAACATCTTGATGATGTTATGATAACTTCAGTCATCATAACATCACACCCAATACAATATCAACTTTTCCCTGTAATTTGAAGAAAATGGCTTAAAGAAATAAGCCAAAGAATTTTGAGAAATCTAGAATAAACTCTACAAGTTGCTGACGAATTGATTGATGAAACAAAACAAGAAAACCAACATTCACAATACGTGACCCAGCTTATAAATAACTTAGGTTGAAGGAAGGTCTCATTAAGGGTTCCATGGTGTCTTGTAAAACCCTTATTAAGGGCACAAGAGGGTACTCAGACAATCGACCCCTACCACCCTTAGGCCGACAATACCACAACCCTTTTGTATGAGTCTCAGGTGTGATATGGTTTTATGCACACGAAAAACACACCTTGACGGCTTTTATATCTTGCCGTGGTGTGGCCAGAGATACCAGTAACAGTGTCCACTTTTTGCCAGTTGTCCATATTGAACAGAACAGGTGGCAAGCCTGTTAAACGTGTCACTTCGTAGGATACTCTACAGTCGTTCATGTTACATTTAACTAGTTTTTCGCCCCGAATTCGCCCTTTGAAATTTGTGACATAAAAGTTTATCCAGTGTAGCCTTGTAAATTGTTAAATAAACGTAGTTGTAAATTACATTTGTCTTCCTCTATTATTTTGAATGAAAGATTTGCAAGGCCGCTATTCGCGTATATTAATAATTTTCAAATATCATATTAGTGGAGTGCCTGGAGATTTTGACCTCGGAAATTCGGAAACCAATTACTTTGAATGTATTAACGTAAAACCTTCTTAATTATGTTTTATAGATAAAATACTAAAATGTTTACCCATTTTTTTGTTGCTTTTAAATTGTTTTTCCAGTAATTTCTGTACATTTAAAAAACATTTTTAAATAAGTTTTTTTTCATATTTTTATAATAAAACCATCATTTAACTAAAATAGACATTAGGAAACATCTTTTATAAAAGCCAAGGACCCAAAAAGGGTCGTAGAAGCAAGGAGCAGGTAGCAAAAAGTAGCAAGATTTCTGCTCAAAATTAGTTTATGTATTAGATTATATTTTCTTTTCTAGATCGATGGATTATATGCATATATCTGTATTCATTTATTTATTTTATTATTAAATAAAAAGCAACGAATTTTAATAGGTAAACTTTGTAACTATCCAACAGGTTTTATAATAATTCGTTCAAAGTAATTGGATTCCGAGATTTTTATATTTTAAGCGCTTAAGGCACTCCACATAAAATGATTTTGCCCATAATATTGAATGGCACAGAAAGCGGCAATTTAGAAGTGCAAAATACTTCAAAATGTTCCAGTGGACATGCAGTAACATGCTCAAAATGTGCGTGGCATGTGGACGAAACGACGAGGAATGATTTAGGATTTTCATTTCGACCCTGTAAAAACATTTCAGACGTGAATTCATTGCTTTTGAATATCTCCTGCACTTGTAAACAGGGTGCTACGAAACAAAAACCTCTACGATTTATTAAGTAATATTATAAAAGTTTTTTTCTTTCTTCGCGGTTTGCCTTACAGCTCCCGAAACCGTGTTACGGTCCCAGGGTACCCAGCGGAAGACCAAGTCTATCTCCTTTAGCCGATTTGTGAGACTATACCTAACGAGTAGCCAGTTCTGTTGATGTATATTTAGATGGAAAAGCCTGATAAGTTTTTAATTATAAAAACCCATTAGTACATGGCTGGGATCCGGGATTATAAAAGTTTTAAAAATGCTTAGGGTTCCGTGCCAACCTTAAATCATAAATATGTACAATATACATAGGCGAGAAAAAACATTTATTTAAAAACAAACACGCGTGACACCGTGCGAAAGGGACAAAAGCGCGGGAAGAGGAACAAAAGAGCGGGGCGTAGAGCGGCGTATGCGTATGGGCAGAGCGTATGCTACATGGCACGTCACTCCATCTTTTTCCCAAACGAGACATTTTTCTATGATTTATTTTAGAATATATAAAAAGATGGCAGATATATTGAGCCTGTGAAAATGTGAACTGAAAGTTGGTAGTATCCCAAAATATTTATTACTGGATCTTGCTCAAAATATTTTTTGTCAAAAAAACCATTAATTATTTCAGTTTTTTTTATAAAAAATGGTCTACAAATTAGAGGGGGACACAATGTTAACGTTATTAGGAGCTAATTATCTCGCGAAACATTAACATAATAATAAAAACACTTTTTCGGAACCTCTATTATCATTTTATTCATTTAACAATGCCATATGATGGGGTATACGAAAATAAAAAAACATTTAAGTATGTATGTAAAAAGCTATGTGTATGAGCTCTTTAAAAAATCTGTACATTATGATAAGAATCGAACGAAAGACGGCTGAGTTAAAAACCTAATGACATTATCCGTAAGGAGTTTTCGCCATTTGGCTACCATATGCTTTTTAGCATATATACGATTTCCATACATCTTCACAATTTTCCCTGAAATATAGCAAAAAAAATAGAACAAATACATTTTGTGCTACGTTTCAGTACAAATAATTAGCATAAAAAAAGTAGGATAGTTTTTCACAACATTGTCATTCCAGTACAAAAATTGGTTACACCGGTTTTCATACAAATATGCTAGTTCTTTATTTATTTATTTCTCATATTCTTTTGCTTGTTTTGTCCGCTGAAAGCTTGATTGTTTTTATTTACAAAATATTACATCAAAATTCATGACGCCATTTTTAATGTAATGAAAATTCCTCTGATTGTAATTAATTACTCTAATGTAATATTAAAAAATGAGGACGAAGCTGTCGTGATGGATATACACCTACGTTCGCGATACTTTATCCTCAAGAGGCGAGATTCCTATATTTTTTTATTAAATTTAAATAATGGTATTCTGAAAATGTAACCTTCTTTTCTAATACCATGACAAAATCCAAAAATAAATTTGAAACTATGCACCAACAAAACCTGAAAAATTTATGCGAATATTTGAAACTTTTATTATAGGTACTATACTATTACTTAAGGCGCTCCGTCCGTCCGTCCGTCTGTCACAGGGCTGTATCTTTAAACTGTTATATGTAGACACTTGAAATTTTCACAGTAATAAAAATAAAACATAGTAAAAATTAAAGGGGTCCTTATACAAGAAACGTGTTTTATTCGGCGTTTTTTGCTCGATATTAATAATGGCAATACATACAAACGTCTAAAACATAAGTAAAACATCAAGTAATTCTTAAATATTTTTTTATTCCACTGTGGTACGGAACCCTTCGTCTGCGAGTCCGACTCGTACTTGACTGGTTTTTTTATTACCTATTGTGAGTTTATTTTTGTTAGAGACATTAATTTATTATTAGGTACATTTGATAAGAATTTTTTAATAATATTATCTACTGCTCGAATAGAATATAACGAAGTCTGGCTTCTATTTTTTTTAATATCTAAATAAATTATTTATTTATTTTGTCCTAATATTCTAATATTAATATTATACTAGCGTTGTCCCGCGGTTTTACACTCGTGGAAATGTAACGATGAAAAAATATCCCCGTGCCGCTTGCCTTTAGAGACTTGGAAGACCTGAATATAGAGTAGACTGTATCGCTTTTAGAGCTCTATATCCATAATTTGTATGGGGATAAACTATTCCCAATTTCTCTGTAAATAATTCACCTATGTCATTATTTTTTTTTTTTAATTTAGCATATAGTCACTTATTCAATATATCTAAGTGAAATAGCCGTTATTTTTTTAATTGGTTAGGTAGTATAATTAAGGATTATATTTTGCCCCCGTTTTCTCTTTCATAATCTATCACAAAGCTTTAAAATGTTTTTAAAGCGCTGTTATACCATTACCCTTCAATTATATACATCGCGTTTTTTTGTCGCTTATTCAAAATTCAAATTAAAAATTATTTTATGATTTTTTAATTTGTCAAATTGGTATAATTTAAAGGTAATGGTATAACAGTGCTATAAAAAAATTCAAGAGCTTTGTCATAGATTATGAAAGAGAAAACGGGGGAAAGTTTAACCACCCATATTTCCTATTCAATAAAACTCATTGAAAAAATAACAGATAAGCTAAATTACAGTGACACCGGTGGATTATTTACAGAGAAATTGCGAATAGTTTATCCCAGAAAAAATTTGGATATAGGAGCCTTAATAATGAACAGTTTTTGTGCTACATAGACCTTTCATGGAAAGAAAATACCTCAAGTGCCCATACCCTAAGGTATTTCGGTCGTAATCATGTGAATGGACTTAAGAAAGTGTCCTTACAATAGCCGACATACGAAGGCGATGAAGAAAATGACTTGTGCAAAAGATGGGCGTGTAGCGGGTCGTTTGTCAAATCCATCTTCTCATTTCACTTTATTTTGGGCTCATTTTTTGTTATCTTTCTCTTAGATACATAATGCAGAGAGCCTTTTTAGTATTGAATAACCAGTTTAACTTGCTTTATCTTCCCTTAAAGGCTGGATTCTAATAACATCAAAAGCTAAATATTTATTTCAAGTCTGAATGTAAATGAAAACGATAATTATTATCACTCGATTTAAAGGTATAGTACAACTTTTTATTTATATTCATAGGGAAAGTTGAGGCAAACAACACACGCAAATCACGTATCTGTACACGCTCGTAGATGAAGTAATAATTAAAAATAGGGACTGCCGTTAGGAATAACAGTGGTTTTTAATTTATAAGTATAATACGCGCATTTAAAAAAAACTCGGTCCTGAACGTAAATTGCCGGCAACGTACGTGGAAGCCAGTACACGAATATCTGCCCGGACATTCTCGGGTTAAGCATACTCGGGCCGAACAATCCATGGTATTGTTGCGAAAACATGTCGCAAACACAGGTCGCGAATCCATAAGATTTCCCCCTACCAAAAATCGCTTACAGCAGAATAACCAGAGAACACCAAGGTTCGATTCATGAGGTGTCTGGTTTTTCCAATTTTCCTGTACATTGCAGAGACATGGACGATTCTAATGCAAGACCGAAGAAAGATAGATGCCTTGGAGATGTGGTGTTCTGAGAATAAGCTGAACCGCACATCGTACCAATGTATTCATATAAAGCAGAGACTCTCGTCTGTGGTACAGACGCGAATACTAAAGTTCTTCGGACATATCACTTGCAATGAAGATATAAATATGAATATTGGAAGGTATATTCCTTAAACCCTCCAACAAAAAGATACAAAACAATCAACATTGCAACACTCAATACAAGAACCTTAAGAACGCAGGAAAGCTTACTGGAATTAGAAAAATCACTAGAAAACATAAACTACGACATCCTAGGCATAAGCGAGATGAGAAGAGTAGATGAGAAAATAGAAGAATATAAAAACTACATTCTATATCATAAAGGAGAAATAGCCGGTCATAGAGGAGTAGGATTTTTGATAAAAAAATCCCTGAAACATTATATACAGGAGTTGATAGGAATTTCTGACAGACTAGCTATACTTAACATTAAATTACCAGATTACATGAAACCATGGACTGCCATACAGGTATATGCGCCTACTGAACAAGCTGCCAAGGATGACACCGAAGACTTTTATAATAATCTATCAGACATTGTAAAAAAATACTACAATAACTACATTATAGTTATGGGGGACTTCAACGCCCAGATTGGTACCAGAGAAGTAGGGGAAGAATCCATATTGGGAAATTACTGCCATGGAAAGAGAAGTAAAAATGGACACAAATTAATAGATTTTTTATTGCAAAACAACCTAACAATGCTCAATTCAGTCTTCAAGAAAAAACCTAAAAACAAATGGACCTGGATATCTCCAGATGGAAAATACAAAAATGAAATCGATTATATTATAACAAACAGAGTAAAGTATTTCAATGACACACAAGTTATACAGAACTTAAACTTCAATACCAACCACCGTATGGTACGATGTCGTTTAAATATGTATCAACGAAAAATATCCAGGAATATCATAACAATGACCACAGTGTTGCCATCAGAACAATATGCGAAAAATATTGAATCATCTTCTATCAAGCCGCTGCTAGAAATAATTAACTCCGATATAAGTGTACTAGAAAAATATGATCATCTAGAAAAGAAACTATCACAAGTGAAGAAAGTTAAGGCTAACAAGGATATAAACAAATTTAGTGATAAAACGATAAAGCTTTTAGCAGAAAGAAAAATATTAATAGCAGAAACAAATAGTAAGGAAAACCAAAATAGAATATCCAACTTTAGCAAGCAGATAAGAGAAAGCATGAGAAGAGATAGGAAAATAGAAAGATCAAAAAAATTGGAAGACGAAATTAATAAAACAGGTGGAACTAGAAAAGCTTATAAGGAATTAAGAGAATATGGAAAAGAATGGATTTCGAAATTAAAAGATAACCAATCCAATCAAGTGATAAAACGCAAAGCAATTCAGAAAGTAGCTACAGATTACTACAGAACCCTTTACTCAAATAAAGACGCTGACCAGGAAAAGGATGCTACCAAATCCAACCAAATTACCAGACATGCTGTTGTACCACCAATACTTACAGTAGAAGTACAGAAATCCATCAATTCACAAAAATTAGAAAGAACTCCAGGACCCGACAACATACTAAATGAGCTGATGAGGGGCACAGTCGAAGAACTAAGCCCAATTTTAGCTAAGCTATTTAATGATATACTCAACACAGGTACCATACCAAGCCAGTGGGGAGAATCACACATCATTCTCCTGCACAAGAAAGGAGCTAAGGATGACATTGGCAATTACAGACCAATAAGCCTCATATCAAATGTCTACAAGGTCTTTGCAAAAGTAATTTTAGAAAGAATAACAAAAACATTAGATGAGAATCAACCAATAGAACAGGCAGGATTTAGAAAGAACTACAGTACGATTGACCATATCCACACTATCAAACAAATTTTAGAAAAATATAACGAATACCAGAAACAAATATACATAGCTTTTATCGATTACTCCAAATCATTTGACAGTCTGTGGCGACTCAATTCGCACAACATTACTAGTTTCGCACCGTGTAAACCGGCCTGTAGATATGCCCCCACACGGAGACAGGAACGCACCGACCGACCGGGCAGAGCCTTAGTAGGTGGCGTCCGAACTAGACCTGTCCGCGCGCCGCCGCACGTGTACGCTATCACAGTATTCCTCCGTCCACGTGTCTTCAATTGTTAATGAACTTTCACATTAAACCACCTGTACAAACTGAACACGCATTTTCTTTGCCGAACCTTCTGATACAATACCACATAATAAAAAGCCGGCAAAGTGGTGACCCCTGTGAATAAAAACAGTGCAGTGGATATAAACATTTTTTGCGAAAAAGAAGACACGTACAAACATGGCGGAACCGCAGAAGTCAACAGCAGCTCCAGCAGCACAGCCGACCGAAATAGCTCCTATAACAGTGGCGTCTCGCATTCCAGACTTCTGGGCCGAGATGCCACGACTATGGTTTGCACAATACGAGAGCATCATCGGCCCACAAAGAACGAACGACGAAACCAAATTTAACATGGTTATCGCCAAATTGGAAAAGGAACAAATACAGCAGGTTTCGGACATAATATTAAAGCCAGCTGCACAACGCACATATGACGAGCTAAAGAAACGCCTGCTAGCGGTATATGAAGAGTCTGCCGAGCGACAGTTCCAAAAGCTGGTTAGCGAAATCGAACTGGGATGCCAAAAGCCCTCCCAACTCTTGCGGAGGATGACTGAGCTTGGCCACAATACTCAAGTAACCGAACCCACGCTACGGAACCTGTGGATGAGCAGGTTACCCCCCTCTATTCGCGCCGTGCTCACCATCAGCCAAGACAATAGGCTGGATAACCTCGCGGAACTAGCTGACAAAATATTAGAAAATTATAAAGTCGGCGACATAGCCGAAGCCAGCACGTCGGCCACCGACAAGATGCCCGGCGACATCATAGCTATGATCTCTAAATTATCGATCGACGTCGCAACACTTCGAACCGAGGTAACGGAGCATCGAAGAAACCCGACGCGCTACAACAGAAGCACCAACCAACACTACAATCGCCGCCAGAGGCCGAGATCAACATCCAGACAGCGTATACAACCCAGCGACCCGCGTTGGTTATGCCGGTATCACCTAAAATACCGCAACAACGCGCGTAATTGAGAAGCACCCTGTAACTGGAGAACGCCGCAGGGAAACGGGACCGAGCACAAGTCGCAGCGGGGACCCTCGTGCCAAACATCAACCACCGCTTAATCGTCACAGACCGACAGAGCAACATCCAATTCCTCGTCGACACCGGAGCCAACATTTCGGTACTACCAGCTTCGGTAAGAGACAGGAAAACCAGTGAGTGCTCTTACTATAAATTATACGCGGCAAACGGGACTATTATAAATACATACGGTACTAAAACTCTTAAAATTAACTTAAATTTAAGACGTAATTTTAAATGGACATTCGTAATAGCGGACGTAAAACAGGCCATATTAGGTGCCGATTTTCTTATACACTATAATTTAGGCGTAAACTTAAAGTCAAAACGACTCATCGACCAAACTACCGACTTGAACGTTCCTGCGTCCGTGGTAACATATGCAGGCCCCCAACTAAGCACCATAAATAGTGAAAGCCCTATAAAAAAACTACTAGAAGAATTTCC
Organism: Nemapogon koenigi; assembly: GCA_963924495.1. Classification (NCBI taxonomy): domain Eukaryota; kingdom Metazoa; phylum Arthropoda; class Insecta; order Lepidoptera; family Tineidae; genus Nemapogon; species Nemapogon koenigi. The sequence continues at coordinate 6,229,547 of OZ004647.1, read as the reverse complement.
TGAGATAACGAGGCCTCTCACCTTCAAAGAAACTCCGCCCCATGCTATTTACCACCACATCGAAACAAACGGTCCGCCGGTGTACGCGAGAGCAAGGCCGCTCCCACCGGACAAATACAAAAAAGTCAAAGCGGAATTTGAGACCATGATAGAGCTAGGGATCTGCAGGCCGTCGAAAAGTCCATGGGCTAGCCCACTTCACGTGGTACCCAAAAAAGACGGACAAATTAGACCTTGCGGAGACTATAGGCAGCTCAATAGTATTACCAAACCCGATAGGTACCCAATCCCCAGAATACAAGACTTTACCTACATAGCCAATAATAAGAAAATATTTAGTCGTTTAGACATAAACCGAGCTTATCACTGTATAATGGTAGCCCCAGAGGATGTGGAGAAGACAGCAATAACCACTCCCTTTGGCCTCTTTGAATTCCCGAGAATGTCGTTCGGATTGCGCAACGCCGCGCAAACATTCCAGCGATTTATGAACACAACAGTACTATACGGCCTACCATATCTTTTTGCCTACTTGGATGACGTATTGATAGCGAGCGAAAACGAAACGGAGCACAAAGACCATTTTAGGGAAGTGTTCCACCGTTTCAACAAATTCGGAATAACTATTAACCTAAATAAATGCGCATTCGCTCAGCCGAAGCTAGATTTCTTAGGCTATCACGTTACCCCAGAAGGTATACAACCTTTAGAAGACAAGGTCAAAGCCATTAATGAGTACCCCAGGCCCGAGACAGTAGAACAGTTACGTAGGTTCCTCGGCATGGTAAATTTCTATAGGTCACACCTCCCAAAAGCTGCTCATTACATGCAGACATTAAATAATTATTTGCATAATTCAAAACGTAAAGATAAAACTAAAATAGTCTGGACCGAACTCGCTGACAAAGCATTCTCTAAGTGTAAACAAGAATTACGTCAACAAACGACGCCACTAGCCCACCCAGATGCAGACTGCCCGTTAGTGTTAAACACAGACGCATCTGACACCTGCACAGGCGCCGTATTACAACAATGCGTCAGAGGTCAGCTAAAACCGATAAGTTTTTATTCGAAACGGATGTCTGACTCACAAAATAAATACTCGACTTACGATAGAGAGCTACTCGCCATTTATTTAGCAATACAACATTTTAGGTATTTAATAGAAGGACGGAAAATAATAATTTTAACGGACCATAAACCGCTAACATTCGCTTTCACAAAAAAATCCAACGAAAAAGAAAATCCGCGAAGGACTAGACAACTTTTGTATATTAGCGAATTTACCACTGATATAAGGCACGTCGTAGGCGATCAAAACATAGTAGCTGACGCCCTTTCTCGTGTGGAAACTATCTCATGTCCCAATTTTATCGATTACACTCAACTTAGCATAGATCAACAAAACGACATTGAATTAGAAAAACTACTTTTAGACAGTAATAATAAGAACAAATTTAAGAAAGTGTATATAGAAAATAGTGATAGATATATAGTTTGCGAAATGTCAACCACCGTAGCAAGACCTTATTTAACTAATAATTTCCGTATGTTAGCATTTAATTCCGTTCACTCTTTAAGCCATCCAGGTATTAGGACAACCCGTAAAATGATTTGCGACAAGTTTTACTGGCATAACATGAATAAAGACGTCGGAACTTGGGCAAAGGCTTGTATTCAATGCCAGAAGGCTAAAATACAACGCCACACTTCATCCGAGTTAGGCCAGTTCCCGACAAGCGGACGTTTCGATCACGTCCATATAGACCTAGTCGGACCGCTGCCCACAACAGCAGACGGCCATCGATATTTGTTGACCATCATAGATAGATGCACGGGTTGGCCAGAAGCATTCCCCTTATCAGATATCACGGCAAAAATTGTAGCAAAAACTTTTTATGAAAACTGGATCGCACGTTTTGGTTGCCCGGTCAAGCTTATGTTATATATTTAGAATGATACAAACAAGGTATTGTTAAGGGTTACTTGTTTATTGCTATTTTACATATTTACATATAATACAAATCACCACCAAGGTGCGTGTTACACAAAGTACTCTTAATTGACATATCACTGACAGCTCACTTAGACTAGTGATGTGATGTCTTACATCTCCCTTTCTTTCCTTTAAACAAACAATATTTTATGAAGGATATCTATTGGGTCTAATAATGGCTCTACCTGACCTTGATCTCTGTACATTATCATAACTGTGTACCTGAACCTGATCTGAAAAATGTACATGTCTAGGTTGTTGAACAGGTCCCTGTATTGGTACATTATTATCAAACAAATCGTCATCATCATCAAAATCCTTTAGATGCATCCAAAACTGAAAAATACTTAGCATTGGGCATGTTAGCAACTACTTCTTCAAAGGTAGGTATTTTACATCTTTCTCTAATAACATATTTATTTAGGTTCTGGGGATCTAAACATATTCTAATATTATCTTTACTTTTCTTTGTAATCACCATAGAATTAACCCACTCAGTAGGTTCTGTAACCTTCCTAATAACTCCCATTTTTTTCCATTTTGTCTAACTCGGCTTTAACTTTATATTGCAACACAAAAGGAATCCTACGAGGTCTCTCTGCCACAGGTATACAATTATCGCTCAATTTAATTTTATATACATAGTCAATCACTCCTAAACCCTTAAATAAATCTTTATATACATGTGTAATATATTTTGTATCATAACTACTTTCTGACTCAATTTGATTCACTATTTTTATCAAACCCATTTCAACAGCTGATTGATATCCTAATATACATGGAGTTTTAAACTTAACTATATAAAAATCTTTCTTATATATTTTATGACAATACTTTAATTTACACTGAGTAATTCCTTCTATATTTATTAAACTTCCATCAAAATTTCTTAAATTCACAATAGATATCCTTCATAAAATATTGTTTGTTTAAAGGAAAGAAAGGGAGATGTAAGACAACACATCACTAGTCTAAGTGAGCTGTCAGTGATATGTCAATTAAGAGTACTTTGTGTAACACGCACCTTGGTGGTGATTTGTATTATATGTAAATATGTAAAATAGCAATAAACAAGTAACCCTTAACAATACCTTGTTTGTATCATTCTAAATATATAACAAAACTTCCATCAAAATTTCTTAAATTCACAATAGATTTTCTTATATTCAACCCTAACTTTTGTACAATTTCATAATTTAATATATTTACCTGGGCTCCAGTATCAATTTTAAATTTTATTTTTATATTATTTATTTCTATAGTTTCTATCCAATCCTTTGACACAGAGTTTACTGACCTTATAGTATCTATACATATATTTCTACTGTCCACTGAGGATGTCTCTGATACACTTTCTTGGTCGTCCTGTACTATAGCACAACTATTCCTATTATAACACATTTTAGCAAAATGTCCATACTTTTTACATACAGCACATTTTCTATTAAAAGCTGGACACTGGCGGTACTGGTGATAGGAATCACACTTTCTACACTTAGATTGCCGCTCTCTTGAATAGCTTGCATGTCGTGCTTGTCTCCCTCTGCTGTCATACCTGTTCCTTTCCTTGTAAGTATCTCTTGAATCTATGCTCATTTTCCTTGTATCCACTCTAGACTGTCTTCCACTTCCTTGATTTCTTTTGTTGATTGCTAATATTGCAGAGGTCGATCCAGTTATCTCCTTTATTTGTTCTTGAGCAACCTCTGAGGCTTTACAAATGGTTATACACTTTTCTAATGTTAAGTTGTTTACTCTAAGTAATTTTTCCTTCAATATCATGTCATTTAAACCAAGTATAATTTGATCTCTCACCAGACCATCTCTCAAATTTTCAAAGTTACAATCTAAGCTTAGTTTTTTAATTTCTGTAAAGAATTGGTCCAGTGATTCTCCATCTTTCCGCTTCCTTGAGAAAAATAAATGTCGGTTATAGGTCTTATTAGAATATGGACTGCAGTGCTCTTCAAATTTATTTATAACATCATTGAATTTTAGGTCCTCTTTTCCATCAAAATTGTTGTATATTTTTAAAGCTTCATCGCCAATACAATGTAGTAGTAGGGCTTTCTTTTGTTCGGATGTCAATCTGGTTTCGGCCCCACTAGCAGAGAAATATAGGTTAAATTTTTGTTTCCAATCCTTGAAGGCTTGATTTAAGTTGTTTCCGGTTAATACCAAAGGTGCAGGAGGTCTCAATAATTCCATTTTTGCCCTTTTTCAGTCCAAGAGTCCAATGTTCAAAGCACACGTTTGTAGGTAGGTGCAGTTTCCACGTGCCTTTTTCACAAAGTATTTATAGGTTATTTTCACAGATTTTCACTAAGTTATTTAGTTTGTCCACGCAGCGCCATGTTATATATTTAGAATGATACAAACAAGGTATTGTTAAGGTTTACTTGTTTATTGCTATTTTACATATTTACATATAATACAAATCACCACCAAGGTGCGTGTTACACAAAGTACTCTTAATTGACATATCACTGACAGCTCACTTAGACTAGTGATGTGATGTCTTACAAAGCTTACTAGCGACCAGGGTAAACAATTCGAAAGCAAATTATTTATTGAACTAACTAAGTATTTAGGTATAGAGAAAATCCGCACAACGCCATATCACCCCCAGAGCAACGGAACCGTAGAACGGTGGCACAGGTCTTTAAAATCAGCGCTCAGAGCCAGATTACAAGACAGTAACTGGATACGCGAATTGCCTACAGTTTTACTAGGTCTTCGCGCAGTTCCCCGTACAGACACAAACGTCAGCGCCTCAGAAATGACCTATGGCCGAAAAATAAGACTTCCTAGTGATTTTTACGATGCTAGTGACAAAAACACTTTTGACCCTTCCGAGTATGTACACAAAATCAGAGAAACTATCAATAAATTAAAACCTAAACCCATTAGAAACCGCGATTCTCACACCTTATTTGTTCATCCCGACCTAAAAACTTGTAACTATGTATTTGTAAAAAGTGAAGTAAAGAAAAGCTCACTATCTCCTCCATATGACGGCCCATACAGCGTCATAAGCAGAGGAGACAAAACGTTCACAATCCAATTCCCAAATAGACAGACAGTCATTTCTATAGATCGACTTAAACCCGCATATACTTTAAATGAGGACTTTGTTACCAAGGAACATTCAAGAACGGTTTACGATGAGTCAATTATACTGCCGTCAGCACCACCGGCATACACTAATATAAATGTACAACGTCAGACGCGAAGTGGCCGCGTTATTAAATTGCCAGTTAGGTTTAAACTATAATAATTAATTGCATAAATGTAAATATGTTAAGCCTAGTAAAATTTTTTTTGTCAATCATTACAAATTCCTTAACAATTAACTAATTTTAAGGTAATATTTTTTCTTGCATCATAAGCAGTCAATGTAAACAATTTAAATAAAATTCAGCAACTCATTAATTTGACACCTGCACACAGCACGTAGTCATACATTGGAGTTTCAAATTACTCCATTGTTACCGCAGTCTAAACAGTAGGGTGACAATATTTTAAAATATAAATTTCTAAAATAATAACACACTAGGATGACCATAAATTGTAATCTTTATTTTTTTCTCTCAAACAATGTATACTTAATAATATCACCTTAACTACATAGATATAAGCAACTAAAGTTATATATAGATATAAGTATTTTTTTTTTTTTGTAAGAGGGAGGACTACTGTGGCGACTCAATTCGCACAACATTACTAGTTTCGCACCGTGTAAACCGGCCTGTAGATATGCCCCCACACGGAGACAGGAACGCACCGACCGACCGGGCAGAGCCTTAGTAGGTGGCGTCCGAACTAGACCTGTCCGCGCGCCGCCGCACGTGTACGCTATCACAGTATTCCTCCGTCCACGTGTCTTCAATTGTTAATGAACTTTCACATTAAACCACCTGTACAAACTGAACACGCATTTTCTTTGCCGAACCTTCTGATACAATACCATATAATAAGCCGGCAAACAGTCTAAACCATAACTATATCTGGTCAAGCCTAAGACAGCAAGGAGTGGAAATTGCCTATATCAACATAATTAAGGACATCTACAGTAAGAGTAAAAGCCGTTTAAAATTGGAATCGAAAGGTGATCAATTTCCCATAAACAGAGGTGTAAGACAAGGAGATCCGTTGTCTCCAAAATTGTTTACTGCTGTACTGGAAAATATCTTTAGGAATATAGACTGGGATAATTACGGCCTTAACATCCATGGTAGCCGCCTGAATCATTTGCGATTCGCTGACGACCTTATCTTACTGGAAGAAGACCCTAAGAAATTAGAAATTATGGTTCAAAGCTTAGCTGATAAAAGTAAACAAGTTGGACTCGAAATGAATGCGAACGTCTATTTGGGACAAATTATCGCTCCTGGTGATCTTATGTCCAAAGAAATAAATAAAAGAATAGCTAGTGGCTGGAAAAGATACTGGTCTCTTAAAGAGATTATGAAGAGTAAAGAAATAAGCACACATATTAAAAAGAAAACCTTTAATACCTGCATCCTTCCCTGTATGACATATGGTTGCGAGACTTGGTCTCTTACCGAGAAACACCGAGAGAAATTTGCAAGGTGTCAACGGGCAATGGAGAGAAGTATGTTGGGAGTAAAACTTAGAGATAAAATTAGGAACACAGAAATAAGAAATAAAACTAAAGTGATTGAAATAATTGCTCGTATTGACCATCAGAAATGGTGCTGGACAGGACATATGCTGCGTTGCACAGTAAATAAGTGGAGCAAGCAGGTTACCCTATGGTACCCAAGAGATGGTACTAGAAGACAGGGGCGTCCAACCAGAAGATGGGAAGACGAGATTCGTCTGACCTTGGGACCGTATTGGACAAGGGTTGCAGCTGACAGAGTACATTGGAGACAGTTGGAGGAGGCCTATGCCAAAAGGCACGCCGAGCTGAGGGACATTTTATAAAAATTGTATAGATGTATTTATTATAAGCAAAATTGTAGAAAAACTCAAATGTTCGGAAATAAAAGGCTATTATTATTATATTATATATTCCTTAAGGGATGTAGAGGTGAAATATGAAGGATTTTTCTAAAATCAACCCCTAATACAACGCGTACGAAGTCACGGGCCACTGCTAGTATGTCATATTTTGTTAAGAAACCGATGATAGCTCGTTATTTTGTAGGTTTGTAACTAAGCAAATATACGAAATAACATTTTTATGCCTACATAGTTTCTAAAGAAGAAAATGTTCCCCATTATCCGCCCCTCGTTTTGACAACCGGTTGTAAGATAATCGCTTTAGAACTTGAGTCGATAACGAGATAATAAGCGTTGGTTTTTATGCTTGGTAGGTAATAATTGCCGCATTATACCCAACTGCAAAAATGTTAGGGTTCGTTTGATAGGTATTTATATTTTTAACTGCTTAATTGTTCGCGGATTCAATCGTGTGAAGATAGAAAAAGTTAGTGGAGCGTCGGTGGCCGAGTGGTAGTAAATAGGTGGATCACGGTTTGATCCCGGTTATGTACCAATGGGTTTTTTATAATTAAAAACTATGTACTTCTGAAAAACCACACATAGAGGCTCTTCCATCTAAAAATACCTCAACAGAACTGGGCCACTAGCGCCTCACAAATTTCATCGGCTAAAAGGGGAAGTATTGGTCTTCAGTTGGGTACCCTGGGAACGATTACACGGTTTCGGGAGCCGTAAGGTAACCTGTGAAGATTTATCTCTAACATAAGCGTCAACTAAAAAATACCTTTATTTACAAATTTTTGATGTGTACGAACTTCTAAATAAAAAAAAAACTTACATAAAATCGTTGTTATTTTCAGTACCATATGAATATGTGAATATACAAAGGTTTTGGGAATCAATTTCATTAAGGAAATTTTCATTAATCGTGTTTTCCTTTTACAGGATGTACCTAGATATATATGATTATAATTCAATATATTTGTAAATAAAAGCTCAATGCCAAAAATTTTATTAAAGATGTATCCCCTCGACTGATCATCTCTTCTGGTGACAAGAGGGCTGGCTCCTTCCTCGCTCAACGAATCAGCATCGCGATTCAGCGGGGAAATGCAGCCAGTATTCTTGCCACTATTCCACGCGGACCTGGCTTATTTAGTTATTTTTAATCTTTAGATTTGATTTAAGGTTTTTATATTAATAAATAAAGCTCACTTACAATTTCATTACGAAGTATTTACTCGTTTATACTCAATGCGACCCCTAAATCAATTAAAACTCAACCATTACCTTCGAATATCTTATATTTCCCAAAATTACCTCTTTAGAAAGTACAGACAGAATAACAAATATTTATTTACGATAAATAGCGAGCATTATCGTTGTTCCTTAAATCATCGCCCCCATTATCGTGGTAATAAATAATATTTTCGCGAATTATCAACAAGCATAATCGGTGATGTTTCGGAACGCTATTTCCGCTTGCGGCTAAATACACTTCCCTTGAAAAATATTTATTTTAGAGTCTGAAAACAATCGTAGCCCGGCTTGTTTGTTTGGAAAATTCTATTTAATTTTCTTTTTTCTTTTACAATGTTTAAAACAGACTGTTTTGAACAGTTTGAGATTTCCAGTGTCACAAATAAATATTCCAAGTAATGAATTGTTTGTTTTTACAAAACCGTTTAATCGCTTATTATTTCGCCAAAATTCACTGTTTAAGGGGGTAACTCAAACAAAATCTCAAGTTGAACAAATAAGTTTAATGAAGCAAGGATCTTTGATGTTTTATATGTGTATGATTAAATATTTGTGCATAAAAATCGATATCTAATTTTCAGAAAAGCATTGAGCGTAATTTGAAATCAAAGTCATAGAACTAAATAATCGGGTCAGAAGCAGGTTACTAGTAGGGATCTACCGACTAGTCGGTAAAGCCGACTATTCGACTATTTTTATAGTCGGCGATTATACAGATGGTACAGGAAGCGGTAATTAAATGTTACTGAAACGCCAGTAATTACTGTATGTTCTATTAGCAAATCAACCAGTATCAAACAATCTCAAGCTTTCAAATAAAATCAGTACTTGTTAAGAGGTCCTAGTCGATTAAAGCCGACTATTCCACCGCTTTTATAGTCGGTGTCTGGTCGGCAAATAGTCGGTAATTTTGGGGCCGATTAGTCACTAGTCGGCTAGTCGAACAAATCACTAGTTACTACTAATCAAGTTCCCGTATTCAATTCTCGCTCAGCCAAAAAAAGGTAAGCAAAGCACAAATTTTATTAACCCCCGACGCAAAAAGAGGGGTGTTATAAGTTTAACGTGTATATCTGTGTGTCTGTCTGTGACATCGTAGCTCTTAAACGGAAGAACCGATTTTGATATAGTTTTTTTTGTTTGAAATGTGACTTGATCGAGAGTGTTCTTAGCTATAATTCAAGAAAATCTGTTCTGCCATTTGAAGATCATCAGCTCTTTTCTAGTTGTTGAAGGGATGTGAGCAACTTCTACTAGTCTGATCGATTCAAAATTTAGTAACCTCTTGAATTGATGCTGCAGTATCATCTGGAATCAGCAGGATACCCAACTACTAACCAACTATAGTGTTTGGGCTCATTGGAATGGTCTTAATGAATAGGTTATAGATATATAGATAGATGGTGATATCCGTCGTGGTTTTTATTGTCTCTTGTGCTACGTAAAGAAATGCTAACTCTACTCCAGGTTTGCCACCTGTTTTGATTAAATATGGGCAACCCACTAATAATATTAATCTAATAATGTCTCTTGCCACACCGAAATGCACGCTTTTGATTCTTGACTAGTTGCCTTATGGCTCCCGAAACCAGGACCAGAGTATTCATCATTTAGCCGTAATGCCCGCTGTGAAATTTAATCAATAACAAAGCAAACAAGTACTATACATAATATTTATAACTAGCCTTCCGTCCCTGGCTTCGCCCGTGGATATTTTCGAACAAAATAAAATATAGCATATGTCACTCAGGGATATCGTAGCTTTCTATTAGTAAAAGAGTTTTCAAAATCGGTTCAGTAGATCCAAAGATTACCCCCTACAAACTCACAAACTAATATTAGTATATACAGGGTGTCCAGTAAGTAATTGATAACCTTGCAACCAGAGATAGACCAGGTCAGGAGCATCACGTGATGAAAATTTGACCTTAATAAAAGTCCCATGGTTTTCAAGATTTTTGCAATTTTAAAAATTCTAGGAAAATCACACCCTTTGACCAGTATTTTGCTTGCCCTGACTACAAATGAACCTTAATTTCCAATCTGTTTTTTGCAGTGTACTCTTGAATAATGGTATTATTAACTTACTTCAGAATTTCTGCAATAACATTGAGGGTTCCGTCGGAAAATCATTTTTTTTCCTCAAGTTTAAACTACCAAGTTCATATCACACGATTTCAACCTCGCATTATGAAAAAAAATGTACCTAGCAATGAGTGGCCACTCATCCTGAAAAGTTGCTTAATTTATCCAGATTCTAAGCCGGTATTACATACCGCGTTTACATTTATAAAAATAAAGATATTGCTAATCTAACGTGAAAGGAGTTAATTTTCAATAAACTGACTTACTTTAAAATTGTTTTAATTTGAATTTTAATTTAATAATTCGATATAAATTCTATTGTAACAAGCATTTGGATACATACCTAATAAAAGAGAATTGAGAATTAAAAAAAACAACAATTAAAAAAACAAAAAACAATAAAAAACGGGTTATTTAATTTATAACTCCGAGAAACAGTCACAAAAGTAAGTAAGAAAGAAAAAGATAACGCTACGAGTATATCCGTCTACGATTGGTGGGTAAATCATAAATTTATTTTAGTGTTACTGATTGCTTTGCTTACGATGCTGCTTCTTTGCTCTCTGTTTATCAACTTTTTTTTTACTTTTGGATTTATCTGATTAACGACGACTGCTCATGTGGTGAATTTGGACATTATTGTATGGTTATCTACGACGACTTGGCGCTTCTCTAGACTTATTGTTTTGTGCTGTGACTCTACGACGTTGCTTTGGGCTGCAAAATTGCAATACTTGTTGTGAAATAAAAATATTAACAAAATGTTGTTTTTTTTTTTAAATTCTCAATTCTCTTTTATTAGGTATGTATCCAAGTGCTTGTTACAATAGAATTTATATCGAATTATTAAATTAAAATTCAAATTAAAACAATTTTGAAGTAAGTCAGTTTATTGAAAATTAGCTCCTTTCACGTTAGATTAGCAATATCTTTATTTTTATAAATGTAAACGCGGTATTTAATACCGGCTTAGAATCTGGACAAATTAAGCAACTTTTCAGGATGAGTGGCCACTCATTGCTAGGTACATTTTTTTTCATAAATTTCAGGTTGAAATCGTGTGATATGAAGTTGGTAGTTTAAACTTGAGGAAAAAAAATGTTTTTCTGACGGAACCCTCAATGTTATTGCAGAAATTCTGAAGTAAGATAATAATACCATTATTCAAGAGTACACTGCAAAAAACAGATTGGAAATTAAGGTTCATTTGTAGTCAGGGCAAGCAAAATACTGGTCAAAGGGTGTGATTTTCCTAGAATTTTTAAAATTGCAAAACTCTTGAAAACCATGCGACTTTTATTAAGGTCAAATTTTCATCACGTGATGCTCCTGACCTGGTCTATCTCTGGTTGCAAGGTTATCCATTACTTACTGGACACCCTATACTCGTAGTATAGATGACACGACTTTCATATTATAATATATTTAGCGTCTATTTCTTTTTCTATAACTATATTTACAAACAATAACCAAATCGATTTTTCATGCGCCACCAAACTTTTATCTATAACCTCTCCAAATTATTTGAATTCACAAAATAGTCCGGTCAATAAATATTTTTATAAAGACTCACAATAATTCCCTGTCTTTGATACTTGGCAGCTTGATAAAAATCCTGTCCATGAAGTAAACAGGTTCGAATCAAAGGTCGAATAAAAAAAATTGTCGTTTAAAAAAGAAACCATCAAAATCGGTTCACAATTGGCGGAATAATAGCGTAACATACACACAAAAAATACACTCCAATTGAGAACCTCGTCCTTTTTTTTAAGTCTGTTATCGCTAAAAATCGAATACATCAAAAACAAACTTCTTTCGGAGTTAATAATCTATCTTCTATCATCACGCCTTTTATCCCAAGAGGGGTAAGCAGAGATAATCGAATGTCATTTGCTACGATCCTTACATACCTCTTTCGCTTCTTTTATATTAATCATAGCTTTCGTACATGCTCGGCGATTGTATACTTTTAATATTGCCTTTGATTAATTAATTTTTTATATGTTTAATAAAAGTACACCTAGGTTGTCCTCTCCCAGCATTTCCTATCACTTCAGCCATATAAAGCTTTTTAGTCAATCTTTCATCCTTCATTATTTCAACGTGTCCAAACCAGCGTAAACTACTTTTCTTCATTTTAATCAGAATATCATCTTTCACTCCGCTTTCTTCTCTAATGACATCGTTCCGGATGTGGTCAATACGATTTATATCACATATTCTACATGTATAAATTATTGTTTAATTGAATATTCCTTCTTTCCTTATATTTTTTTCAAGACCATAAAAAAGTGACATTATTTGAACGTCCTATTTCGGCTCATGGCTCCTATATCTATAATTTTTCTGGAATAAAATATTTCCAATTTTTCAGTAAATAACCCACCAATACAAAAAATAACAGCTGTTTCACTTAGATATATTGAATAAGAGACTATACGCTAAATAGAATAGTTTATCCCTATACAAATTATGGATGCACCACAAACGGAAAAAAAAATTGTTGATCGGACTAAAATGTTTATTTGTAAATTTCGACACGTAGTGTGTATTTTTGTGATAAGGAACAGTTCACACACGATGGCGCGATATATATTTAAGGGGCTGTTTCATAGAAATAGCGCGACCGCCAATCTCTCGGCGTAGAATGATAATATGATATTATGTAAATTGTTAGATGCGGTAGACGCCACGTCTGGGAGACAACTGCCCTAGTCTTCGTCAATGGGAATCAATAAATTCAACCCTTTTTATGATTCAGTCATTCGGTTTTATTGCTCGTGTACGTGTTTCTGAACGCGCATCATTCAGTGGCGATAAAAAATTCCAAACGACTCTTTATATAGCGTACGAAGGAAATAGTAGAAGTGGGTTGTTATTTTTCCCCTGTTTTCTTTGATATGTAGGCTTTTATTTGTAAAGTTATTGGTTTTATCTTTGTGTAAAGTGATTTAGTTGAGAGAATTGTTGTTTTTGAGGGTTATTTTTTGCTTTCTTATATTAAATTTAACTGGAAGAAAAATAAAAAGATCGCCACCTACTTCTTCATTTGTCTACCATCACGCCCTTTATCTTAGAAGGGGAAGGCAGAGACCATCGAATATAATTTGTTAATAATATACCTACTCACTCCTACATTTCGCTTCCTTTGTGATTGTGGCTCCACACAGTCATTAAAACCACTATTTTGATTTAACTGTTTTACTTGCTACTTAATCTGTTTGAAAATAATTGCCACTTGATCTAATATCAAGCATTGCAAGATGGTCGGGATTCGTCTGGATTGTTCTGACATTACGTATGTCCAGACTCTCGACAAATTACAAAATGACCCGACAAACAGTTTCTTGTAAATTTCTTAACAAAACAGAAATTTAAAATTTCATCGTGACTTCAAAATTGCTTCTCTCACCCCGATTGAACGGAACGCGCTCGGAAAAGTTAAGTTTTTGTCAATTTAGATTAATGTAATATATATTTGTCACGACGATAATCCCAAAATCCCGACGTTTTGAAATTTTGCCTAGATATTTTAGTCTTCCCACCTGGCAACTCTACTTGATATAGAGTATTTCTACCAACGCTAGTGGCGTCCTATATCGAAAAAAATATTTTACATTAAATTGTTATAAACTAACTTTTCAACACACTTGCTCGTAACAGTCGTAACGTGAGTCTTATTACCTCAATTTTAGACTCACAATCCCATATATTAAACACGCGTGCTTTTTCTTTATATTACATCACAAGAGTTATAATATAACCCAATGAAGTTAAATTCATACAAGATTGCAAATTGTATGTGTGTCCACAAAGCATTCTTAATTTAACCGCATAATACAGTTTTTATTTTTTAATCACGACATCGTCGGCTGTTTAGCGAAGTTATCCGTGCCTTATCTGTCACGCGGGAAAAAACAAAACTTTTCCATAAATATTTGTTAACATGTTCGCCGTGTTGTGGTTAATTATTAAAAATGCCGACTTCAAGTGGCGAAGAATACGTAAATTTGACTCCATGAAGTTTATTTTTTTCCTCACAAGTGTGTTGAAAAACATCGTATGAAACGCGTGTACATTGGTCATTACATACTCAGCTTTCTTATAGCGCTATGAAAATATGAAAGTACCGCCTCGTACGTAATGACCAACATAGCACCCTTGTATCACAATGTACTATTATAAAGTGTGTACTGTTTTATGACACGCTTTTTATATTGAATGGAAGTTAACGTTTTTAAAATATTATAGAGCGATCGAGCAAACATTAGATTTTGAATTTGTCTTCTACAATAATGCCCGAGGCCCTTAAAACTACACAAGTTTGTATTTCGTATCTATATTTATATATGAAGGAAGATGTTGGGATACGATTTAGAACAAACATTTCCCCTTTTCCAGTGACTTTCAGTTTCCGTTGCAATTATAAACAGCAGTCGCCACATTTCCACGAAAAGTTTCAAATTATATCTATAATTATAATGAAAAATGTCCTTCAATTAAAGGAAAGTAAAAATTTCATTACAATTCCTCCATTCCATTACGGTCTGGCTTCGTGGAATATTTACCTACTTAACTCACTGCGAGCGAAGACAATTAAAATAAGGGAAAAACTGACGCAGAAAAAGTGTTGGGCTCAGCAAAAAGTTCCATTAAAGCCGACTTACAAATGAGAACAAAAATGTTCCCTCTTATCCTGCTTTCCTCTGAGCTAGGTGTCTTGTTTTCGGGTATTTTTCGAAAATCAGTTTAAGGAAATTACCATTGATCTTAATCGCATAGATCTTTACTTTAGATAAGCAGACAGGAATAGAAATAAAAATAAATATTTAGTCTTCCTTTTTTTTTTTCATTATTGACCTAGTTTACCGCTGCCTTGAGGCCGGTAATACGATAATAGGGAAGATATAACGTCTTGTCTGTAAGGAAACAGTTGTATCAGAACATGAAAAAAAATAGTTATCTTTAAAATAAACCAGGCCCGCGTGGAACAGTGGCAAGAATACTGAATGCAATTCCCCTCTAAACCGCGTCACACGAGATGATCAGTCATGGCTTTGAGTATATACCAAAGGAGGCGTGAATCTGTAAATCACCGAACAATTTAGCGGGGGGGGGGAGTGAGGTAGACGCCTAGTACAAACCCAGTGTATCACTGTATTTTTCTGTCGTTTTATTGTCGCAACGGCTTTTATGTTATATGATGATTATGCTAAAATACAAACATAATAAATGATTGGAAACACTATGTTCCCACAAGTTAGACGTCCTAGATCGCCTTTCCTATTTAAAACGTCACAATTATCTATTTTTCTAGAGCTCTGTCTCGCAACACAAAACGATACCAACAAAACGTAAGGTAACTTATTACTGCTCTCCTGGTCAGTTTTATTGGTCTATGGCCCCTCCTTAGGCTTAGTACTCTATGGTCGTGGGATATATATTATTATTTTTAATTTCTTTTTTTGGGATTTGGGTGTCTGTTTGTGGTGGGTTTATAAACTCTATACATATAATCTTACTTACGAAGAAAACGGTATCCCGTATTCGATTCCCAGGTCAAGCAAAAAATAGTTGTCAGATATTTTGTCAGTTTATGTACGTGACATCGTTCCTTTGGTACCTACGTACCTCGTACAAACCAAGCTCAAGATGTCCTAGTTGAAACTAAAGAAATGTATCATGATATAGTTAGCTATAAAATACCTAGCTATACTAAATCCAACCATTTACTTTACTTTTGACAGCTCGAGTACTAATCAATTTGTAATACTTGAGGTGCATTTTCTAACCTCATGTGTATCGTGGCAGGTCTCTATTTGGGTCACTCTCCAATAAAAGATGATACTGTTAACTCTTACTATATTGACATTGACCTGCTTGCTAGGCAGTATTATAAATGGCCTCGTGAATTACGACGCTATGCATGCGACTTACTGTCTGACTAACGTGCGCCGGCCGGAGTTTCATACCTGTACGGTCTAGCCGCTACAAATTAATGATGTCCTATGCGTTACATTTTATTTTTAACCGACTTCCAAAAAAAGAAGGAGAAGGTTCTCAATTCGGACCGTATTTTGTTTTTTTTTTTTTTTTTTATGTATGTATGTACATCGATAACTCCGTCAATTGTGAACCGATTTTGATGGTTTCTTTTTTAATCGACAGATAATTCTTCCGGATTGGTCCCATTTTTATCTCATAAAAATTGGTTCATTAGTTTTTCAGAAATATTGAAAAAACTGACTTTATAAGTACATTTTTCTTGATATCTCGATAAAATATGTACTGTTTTTGACAACTTATTTTTTTCAAGACATAATAATTTCTCGACATTATTTCACAGACATATGACGAAAATCGGT
The DNA here is from genome assembly GCA_963924495.1 of Nemapogon koenigi. Lineage (NCBI taxonomy): Eukaryota > Metazoa > Arthropoda > Insecta > Lepidoptera > Tineidae > Nemapogon > Nemapogon koenigi. The sequence continues at coordinate 6,212,867 of OZ004647.1, read as the reverse complement.
TCAGTAGTTTTTCAGAAATTCAGTAATTAATTTCTGTTTACGGCTGAAATTATGTATCAGAAAAAGCCTTAGCAACGGTTGCTATTGACACGAAGTTGTCAATTTTCGTGACGATGGTCTAGCGGTTAAATGTAATGGGGTGCATAGGATGCACAAGCACATTACAAGGTTCAAATCACATCCACAGGGGTATTTTTTTTTAATTTTCCATCAATATATTTTTAGTTGCGTTATTATTTGTCTCTCAAGGCAGCAAAATCACTTAAAAGGGTAAAATAAACCTTTTAAAAAAAAGTACACCGACTTCAAAAATTTGCACTGAAAAGTAAGAAATAATAAATATTTCGTCGTAGAATTTGAAGACGGTTGGTGCCAAATTAGAAACAACTTAGTTCCTAAATTCACTAATCTAGACAATTCATTAGGAACCTACGATCATCAGTACATACAAACATATATAATATTGAACAGATCTTTATCTTCTTAGATATTTACTTAGTTTTGTATCCTAATTTGGCACCAACCGTCTTCAAATTCTACGACGAAATATTTATTATTTCTTACTTTTCAGTGCAAATTTTTGAAGTCGGTGTACTTTTTTTTAAAAGGTTTATTGCTCAACATTTTGTATTTTTTTATAAACATACCATGACTAAATTTTATGTATTAAAATAAACCATTTATGTAAAGCACTGCTGAAAAATTAAAATATTTAATTTACACTGCCACATTTATTTTGTCTATTGTTGCCTGTCAATAATTATAGAATTTCATAGGCTTGCTTGTGTTGTGTCAAAAGTTAAATAAATGGTTGGATTTAGTATAATTAATTTGTCCATGAATACCTGTATATTTTGATACAAAATATATTGCTATACTAAAAATGGATTCAAATTTGTTTACAAATCCTGGTAGGTAAACAAATTGTTTTCCATGGAAGTTGTATTGTTTCAATCCAGCGTGCGGGTGACGCCATTAAAACGGCATAATGGTACCTGTGACCACGGACTAACACCTCCTCTTTGTTAGACCAAGAGACGTTTCACAAATAATTATGTGCATACTATTATTTGCTAAAGCGCTTGTTCGTCGCTTGCACTAGTCTTCCAAGTGTGATGCATTTAATTAAACCCTTTTGTTATTCATCTATTCAGATGTGTATTTTGTGTATTTGAATTGTTTATATAATAATATCATCACTTAAGTCTTCATCATTCAGACGATGATATTTTTAATATTGGCCTTTGAGGTTTTGGCCACATCTTTCCAATGTGTCGCCACAAAATCGTACAAGTCAATAGAAAATCATACAATAATCACTAGAAAACCATTTTTTTACATTTACATTTGACTGGTATATTTCTACGCAGTGAACTAAGTAGTTGAGAGAGCTGGTTCTCTTGCATCATGAGTAAAAATGTATACATAATATCAGAAATAAAATTTGACATCATTCCTATATAAATTGTAAGCTGAAAACTCATTTTGTTTCAGAAAATGGTTCCATCTGTATTGGTTCATAGAGTTAACTTATCGAATTTATTAAAAGCTTCTATTGAACAAAACATATTATGTGTATCATTGGCAAAGTGGTTCAATACATACATATTTATTTGATTTCTTAGATTTGGAGACTTCTTCGTTTTTAGGGCTCCGTACATCCGATTAAAAAATTGAACCTTTATAGGATCACTGTGTTGAAATTTGGTACATGTATGTAGAGTTTGATGAGACCCAGTCATGGATGTATAGCGTAAATAATTGAATTTGGATTTTGGGAAAAAGTTTTTCAACTGCATCATGTGACATTTTATTTCGTTATAAGATATACAAATATAGTTTTTTATATATATATATATATAGTTTGACATCATTCCTATATAAATTGTAAGCTGAAAACTCATTTTGTTTCAGAAAATGGTTCCATCTGTATTGGTTCATAGAGTTAACTTATCGAATTTATTAAAAGCTTCTATTGAACAAAACATATTATGTGTATCATTGGCAAAGTGGTTCAATACATACATATTTATTTGATTTCTTAGATTTGGAGACTTCTTCGTTTTTAGGGCTCCGTACATCCGATTAAAAAATTGAACCTTTATAGGATCACTGTGTTGAAATTTGGTACATGTATGTAGAGTTTGATGAGACCCAGTCATGGATGTATAGCGTAAATAATTGAATTTGGATTTTGGGAAAAAGTTTTTCAACTGCATCATGTGACATTTTATTTCGTTATAAGATATACAAATATAGTTTTTTATATTTTTAAAATGCATCTCCAAAACTACTGAGTCTAATATTTAAAAAAAAAAGGATGAATAGTGTCTCACTCTTGGTTTACAGGTAAACCTAAACGAAAATCCTGTCTTAAATGGACGGATAAACGAAATGGTATACGGAACTCGGTCCTTGACAATTTTGTATGATTATTTGCAAAGAAATTGATATTTTTTCTAAATAAAAGCGTGCATACGTAGATAATTTAGTCGAATTTACTAACTAATATTTGTGAAGACCAGCCGATGGTATTTGTGAGACTATACCACCCATTGAGTGGCCAGTTCTTTTTTTTTCTTTCTTTCTTCACGGGTTGCCTTACAGCTCCCGAAACCGTGTTACGGTTCCAGGGTACCCAGCGGAAGACCAAGTCTCCCTCGTTTAGCCGATGGTATTTGTATGGCCAGTTCTGTTGAGGTATATTTAGATGGATAAGCCTCCAAGTGCGGTTTGTCGGATTATGTACATAAGTTTTTAATTAATGGTATATGGCCTACCGAAAATTTCAACTTTTTTTTTTTTAGAGAAGACGACATGTAACCTTGCTATCGCCTGATTATTAAGCATAGGTGGCTGGTCCATGAATGCGCGCGACTGGCAGATCGTAATACAGTCCGCCAGTCGCGCCCACTATGCCGGGCCCGTAGAGATGCTTTTTCACGCTTCGCTTAAGGACCCAAGGTTGTAGAAAGGAGGAAAGACCGACGCCGGAAGTTCAGTCCACTTTTTGGCAGTACGACACAGGAACGAGTCACTGATTTTTTTCGTTCGTATGCAGAACGTATCGACGGTGTGAGGATGAAAACTGTATCCTGTGCGAGCAGTGCGGGTGCGAAAAGGTTAATTTTAAATTTTAAGATTATGGTTAAGGGGCCTAGAGCTGTGAGCTATAACTCCAGAAGCCTATTCCGGTTCTTTGTGTAGCCGTATTAACGACTGACGGACAAAAGGGCCCGCTCATATATCAAACTAACGTCACTTGAATGTCTTCCTTCCTCGCTACACTTCCCGGCCACAAGAAAACTCCCTTCTCATTTTTATTGAGCGTTTCAAGCTGTAAAAATTGGGCAATTCGAAGTTATAGCACCTTATAACATAACGTTAAATGACTTAAACCTTATTTAGTACCTAATTTTCATGTAATGTTGCGGTCTCAGAAAGATAATAGACTGAAATTATATTTTACTAGCTGCCCGCCCCCGGCTTCGCCCGTGGATATTTTCGAACAAAATAAAACCTGCACTACCCCTACCCTTACCCTTACCCTACCCCTACCCTACCCCTACCCTACCCCTACCCTACCCCTACCCCTACCCGTACCCGTACCCCTATTCCGTGTCTTGCATTTGCATCCGAGTTATTGATTACTGCTCAGCTCCTTTGGGTCGTAGCGTGATGTTATATAATCTATAACCTTCCTTAAGAATTAGGCTATCAAAGGCAAATGTATAGAAATAAACAAATAATATATTTAAAAACTATATATACAAATTATAAAAAGAATACCTTCCCTGTGGCATGGTTCCCAAAACACTGGCTGCGTTACCTCGCTGAATGGTTAAACTGATCCTTTGAGCGAGGTAAGAGCCAGACTTTAGGTCACCCGAGGCGTGGACTAGTCTCGTACCTAAATTTTTCATCAATATTTTCATTTCGGCAGACCATGGATCTATTGTTTCCACTGCCAGCGCCGAAAATAAGTAATTTGTTATAATTTTTGAATATTTTCGGCGCTTGAGCAGTTGAGCAAATTATATTTTTTCAAATTATTAGTATAGATTTTAGCAGATGTTGTCAATTTAAGAACTATCACGCCTTTTTGTTTGCTTATTGTTACATCTACTTATTAAAATAGATAACATTTGATTGTATACGATTTTAAAATTAGTTGAGTTCTGATTTTTACACGAAAAAACGGAACCCTTATTTTCTTTCACATCTTATTTTCTCCGAATCTACTGGACGAAAACGTTATTGGTACATATGTAAAGATGACCCATTCACAGACATCTATTATAGCTTAAATATTCGAATTTCGATTTTGGGGGAAAAATTAAAAAGGTTAAAATAATTTTCTCATTTTTTTTTTTAATTATATTAAATAAAATATACCAAAATTAAGCGTCCCCGTCTCCCTTATCTCCGAAACTATTGAGTTTTTTTTAAGTAGGCAATATAGTCCTACAGTCATAACCCCCTTATTCATAAACGTTTATTAGCAACATTTTTGTTAAAATGTGTTTTGTTTCTTTCTATTATTAGTAAAGACAGGTTTGTTAGAGAGTGACAAAACATATTTTAACAAAAACGTTGCTAATAAACGTTTATGAATAAAGGCCATAGTTTACAGGAAAACCTTAATTTTTTTATATACAAAAGAGTAGAATTCGCACTAACACTAACACATCCCCAAAACAATAAAATATAGGTAGATACTCTCTTGCCGCCAAAATTTAAACCTTAAGTATACTAACAAAACAAAAAACACACCTTCACGGCCTTTATAGCTTACAGTGTAACCAGAGACATCAGTAACAGTGTCCACTTTTTGCCAGTTGTTTATATTAAACAGAACAGATGGCAACCCTATTGCTGCACTTAATGGTCCTAGATGTGTCACTTCTTTAACAGACGTAAATATCTGTTTATTTTTAGAACTAGTGGGAATTGAACCCGGCATCTCCCGGTTTCAAGACAACGCTCTACCAATAGGGAAGATGACAGGGTAAACAAAATATTATTCTATTTAGTCCGACATTTAGATTATCAAAAAATATTGGACACGTATTTTATCTTTTGTCAATCAAACAAAAAATGACAGAGATAAAGCCCGTCAAAGTTTGGGAGTGGGGGCCGGTGACGTCACTTCTAGGTCGAAAGTGTACTCAAATGTGACGTCACGCGGAATTTTAGCGGGCTATATCTTCATAATTTTTTGTTTAATTGACAAAAGAAAAAAATACGTGTCCAATATTTTCTGATAATCTAACTGACTAATTAGAATTTTTTAGTCATCATGCCTATTAGGCTATCGGCTCCTGTATACTGATTAAGGAATATACTTTGTTCGCCCCGAATACTCCGTCCCTATTTTCATATATCACATGTCACACATCACAATTTATAGTTCTTAACTTTATGAATATTATGCTATTTAATTACGCTATTTATATTTTGTGCTCGTCTGCTTCATGTAAAATGTACTAACTACATGCAAAACGTTTTAATGTAAATTAAAGTAGCCGAGACGCTGGTAACAGTATCCACATTTAGCGAGGTACCTATGGGGGTTAGCATTTTTAGGTCTACAATATCCTGGCAAATCCTTCTACTGTCTTCGCCCGACCCAACAATTTGCACGGCATTCTAGTGCTGGACATTCTCAGGCTGTGCACTTCTTGGCTGGCCCTGTGCTGGCGCGTCGATTTTGTCCTTTGAGTCGAAACGAAAGATGTCGCGGTCATATTTAGGACCTAAGCCTACTGTGTCCATACAGGTGGAAAACCTGTCGCTGCTACTTTGGGACTAAACTTATATTATTATAGCTTTTGGATGTGAAGACGACTGCAGGCTTTGTAGTTCGAGAAGTTGATTATATATATCCCAGTTGTCCATATTGAACAGAACATTTTTTTAGGAGAAGTTTAGGCATTTACGTGCCCTTTCTTTAAGAAAATTAGTGCATTGCATTTTTGGCACGAGTGCTAATTGAATCCGCGACCTCCCGGCTGCGTGAGGGTTGAAGCTGTCATTGCCCTGCTAAATTAACATGGTCGCCTTCCCAACATCTTCTATTCTAATCTAATCTTTGAGTATATACCAACGGAGGCGTCAAGCGGGTATTTTTTCTCCCACTTTTGGCGGGGAGGGGGGGGGAGGTAGACGCCTATTATGCTAAAATACAAACATAATAATTATAAATAATGATTGTAAACACTATGTTCCCGCAAATTAGACGCCCTAGATCGCCTTTCCCATTAAAACCTAAGGTAACTTATTATACTGCAAAAAATTAGCGAAAGGGGGAGCGCGTCTATGGCCCCTCCATAGGCTTATTACTCTATGAATCAAATATACAAAGTTGAAGAATGTATTTGTTATAGCCCGTTTATTGAGCAAGGTTATATACTATATAACATAACGCTACAACACAAAGGAGCAGAGCAGTAACCATAAAGGTCAACCAATCAGAAATTGACACGGGCTCATCTCTGATTTGCTGTTTTCTAAAATTAAAAACTACTTGTTTGAAAGCCACTAATAGCAAAGAAATATGACGCCTGAACAAAACAATAGCCCGTAGTAAAAATATCACAAAGCTTTATTGTTTGTCTATCGAAAATGTTACTTTTCCCTTTGCTAGGAAGTTCGTACCTCCACTAATGACTTTGTTTTCAAGTTACAAAACTTTTCCTCTACAGTGTTCTAGAGCCCGTCCTATCTTTATCAACAATTCTCAACAGTTGTTTATTGTTTTAAAATTGTTATTTGATTTGTCCAGTTTTATGAATTTATGAGAAAGAGTTTCTTACGTTTATTAATATTTACATAGTGAAGTTGGGGCCCCAGATTCGACTTAATGAATGAAAGGATAAGCACTTAAAATCCACTTAAGTATAAACTTGTAGTTACTTTAAAATTTGGCTTTGGACTTTTTTTATATATATAAAGTAAATTTGAACTCATCAAACTTACTTTACGGTTTTTATTTTGTATATTTTTTAATGAATTTCGGAGATGTATCAATATTAAATTTATTTGACCAATTGCAATACATTTTATTTTTTTAATTTCTGTATAAATTTATTTTCTTTTATTAAGTTTTTACAAAGAAGTTTATAAAATTGTTGATTTCAAGTGTATATTGTGTACCTAAGAAATAAATGATGTTTTGAATTTGAATTTTAATTTGAAATACTGCTATTTTATTACATATCAACAATTTCCACGGGCGAAGCGAGGTTTTACCTCTAGACGAGATGAAGAGGTAATAACGTAACATAAGTCAAGCTCTAAAGTAGAGCTAAGTAAGTCCTGTAATTGCACGTCTAATAAATATAACAGAAATAAATTCAATGTTGCGTATGAGAAGTCGACGAATCGTGAGATTCTTTGGTCGAGTCAACCGCAATAGGAAACTCATCCTTCCGTATTCAATTTACACAACTCGCGGAGACCTATTCAAACAAAAGTGTGATCACTTGCGACACGCCTCGAATCATTTTAACATTGGAGTAGCTATAATAAAATAATCACGGATTGTATGCCTTGTGGCGTGGTCTGAGTTTCAGGTCACTTGCTAAGTTCTAATACCACTTTAACTAGATATGAAACCGGCCAAGTGCCATGTTTCTTGTATGGGGACCCCTTTAAATTTTAACTTTATTAATTTTTTATTATTTGTTATTATAGTGGCCATAGTAAGACATACTCTGTGAAAATTTCAAGTATATACCTATTACGGTTCAAAAGATACAGCCCTGTGACAGACGGACAGCGGAGTTTTAGTAAAATAGGGTTTCCGTTTGCACCCTTTTGGTGCGGAACCCTAAAAATCGACGATATAAATATATACGGTATTCACAAGTGAATGTAAATAAGTGTGTAATTAAAAACAGGCCAAGTGGATGTCATGGCAAGCATAGAGTCTTGAGTCTCTGCTCCAACCAAGGCTCCAACCCAGGATGTTGTAATCAGAAATACTGTTTTATTTTTTATATCGGAAAGTTTATTTGTCTCAGTGTCCGTTATAATTTTCATAGTAACTAAGGGCAGTATTCCAGATTTTTTTTCTGATTTATTAACCTAATATCAAAAAATGGTTAATGAAACCTCATAATGATTTCAAAAGAACTTTTTTATGACAATCCTGAGTGGGTTGGAGTTCTTTTTTCATCTCAACTTTACATAATGCAGTAGGTGTTTATTGTTTTCTTCTAATCCTCCTTTCCTTCCTCGCTCAACGAAGCAGTATAGCGATTCAGTGGGGAAATTCGGCCAGTATTCTTGCCACAATTCCACGCGGACCTGGTTTATTTAGTTAATTTTAATGTATTTCAATAATTCATACAATTTTACCAAAAATATATTATTGCGCCAAAATTTATCAAATTCGGTTTAATACCGTAGGTTTTTTTAAAGTCTGGCACGGACGGACGAACGGATGGACAGAACCAAAAAATGTGCTACATTTCAAAATTAGAATAATCTAACTCAGTTCCTTGCTATTTTCTCAATTTCTACTAAAATAAACCTTTTAAAAAAAAGTGCACCGACTTCAAAAATTTGCACTGAAAAGTAAGAAATAATAAAAATTTCGTCGTAGAATTTGAAGACGGTTGGTGCCAAATTAGGATACAAAATTAAGTAAATATCTAAGAACATAAATATCTGTTCAATATTATATATTATGTTTGTACTGATGATCGTAGGTTCCTAATAAATTATCTAGATTAGTGAATTTGGGTACCTACTAAGTTATTTCTAATTTGGCACCAACCGTCTTCAAATTCTACGACGAAATTTTTATTATTTCTTACTTTTCAGTGCAAATTTTTGAAGTCGGTGCACTTTTTTTTAAAAGGTTTATTTTACCCTTTTAAGTGATTTTGCTGCCTTGAGAGACAAATAATAACGCAACTAAAAAAATATTGATGGTAAATTAAAAAAAAATACCCCTGTGGATGTGATTTGAACCATGTAATGTGCTTGTGCATCCTATGCAGCCCATTACATTTAACCGCTAGACCATCGTCACGAAAATTGACAACTTCGTGTCAATAGCAACCGTTGCTAAGGCTTTTTCTGATACATAATTTCAGCCGAAAACAGAAATTAATTACTGAATTTCTGAAAAACTACTGAACCGATTTTCGTCATATGTCTGTGAGATAATGTCAAGAAATTATTATGTCTTGAAAAAAATAAGTTGTCAAAAACGGTACATATTTTATCGAGATATCAAGAAAAATGTACTTATAAAGTCAGTTTTTTCAAAATTTCTGAAAAAGTAATGAACCAATTTTTATGAGATAAAAATGGGACCAATCCGGAAGAATTATCTGTCGATTAAAAAAGAAACCATCAAAATCGGTTCACAATTGGCGGAGTTATCGATGTACATACATACATAAAAATACGGTCCGAATTGAGAACCTTCTCCTTCTTTTTTTGGAAGTCGGTTAATAAAACTAAATAAAATTAAATTCAATAACGGTGGGCCTTGACATCAAAATTGCTACGATTTTCAAGATTCCTCATAAGAGTTAATTTCGTAGCATAAATTTAACTTAATTTGATTAATATTTACTTACCCAAAATTTATGTAATTTGAATTATTATAATTTAAATAACATATTTACGAATAAGTGTTTTAATCTTAACAGTAGTGCTTCGCAGGGAATGTAAAGTGAACGGACATCTGAAAAGGTTTTTTTAAAGATATTGTGGTGGCACATCGCGTCAATAGATGTCGCATCGCTACTGTCTCACAATAATGAAATTGAAACCTGTATCGCGCTATTAAAAATATTTAATAGATTGGCATATATAAAACTTTCACATTCCTTTTACTCACAGTCGTTGGATTATTATGTGTATTGCCATTTCTATAAATAGAAGACAAAATACCTCTCTCCTCATAACGTTTATCGGTTTATCCCATACAATTACATGATGCAGGCTTATGTAATTTACGCGATAACTGTGTCTTGGGTTCGAAATTAAAATTGCTTTTTAAAGATAGGTATATTTTCAAAGCCATTAAAGTCCTAAATCTTTCGCGTATTTTTAACCGACTTTGCGATTGTATAATACTCATACAGGTTTTGTTGAGAAATCGTACTTTCTCATGTTTCTGGTACGTAAATCTTAGTCTATCCTATCTTATTCTGGTTATCTTATTGATTTTAATAGTAGTCTATCTTGCTTACATAATTATTTCTAAAGAGATATGGACAAAATAAGTCGCGCGTAAAACTAAGTTCGTTGAGCTGTGATGCGTCGCCTTAAAACTTACTTATTAGGGATCCGTGAAGTTATAAAAAACAAATTAATAGTTCTACTCCCATGCATATAGGCACCGAAATAATGAACCACTTTCGATGAAGTTAGTAATTGCGAAATAATTGGTCATTCATATTTTGTCAGACCTACGATTTGAACTCAGAACCGTATGCTGGCTAGCGAATATACAAACACGTCACTGAAAACATCAAATTAATGGTGGACAAGGTTTTGTGTACATTTGAAAAGGCTTGCATTCTGTGATAATTGGACACAGCGTGTATGAAATAATTTATTTCATAAACTCTCTCGCTTCATAATTGGCAACGGCTGTCATAGATGAAACGGTCATTTTATTATTTCACAGCGTTATTATTTTTCATATTTTTACCCTTTCGGACACGCAGTCGCCACGGAAATTCATTAACACTAGGATGACCTGTGCTGATAACCGAAAATTAGTCTAATTTTAAAATTAAAACACTTATTTTTTATCTATTTGATTATTTTTCGTCATGAGAGGGAAAAATAATATTCAAAATGGCGTATCAAACATTAATTATGATACAGTCTTAAAGGAGATATGGCGTACCGACAAAAAATGAGAAATAATAATAAAAAGATTAAAAGAAAATAACGCATTCCTAATTCACATTAGAGATATTCCCCAAAAAACACATAAGTTATTCACTTCTTATGAAGATGATTTTAAATAATATAAAGCAGGAATTCTTTTTTCGAAAATACACAGTACAAATCGCAAAATTATATTTCATATTTCATCGTACCTATATTGCAACTTGCAAGCCGATACAACAAAATGGAAATGGCATTTTCATTGAAACTTTTAATTAGATTACATTGCTTGTAAAGCAGCGGCTGTTTATATTGAATTAATTAAATATTAAAATATGGTGCATAGGCGAAATAAATTGTATCAAATTTTGATGACATCGGTATACCTACTGTATAATTTTAAACAAGCCAATTATTTATAATTAATGTTGTTTGAAGATCCAATGAGAAATATCAAACCAAAAAATATTTGTATGATAAAATGCATCCCATATTATTCGTCTTTTTTGATAAAGCAAAGAATAATTATCAAAATCGATTAAATTTTCATGCCGTATGTATGAATCCAATAAAAAAGGTTAGCTAGAAAAGCCAAGATGTGAGTCCATATTTAGCTTAATCCCCTATTATGGTCTTGAGGTCATACAAAAATCCCATAGGAAAAAGCACAAATTTTCTGGGTAACTTTTTCAGTTATTATTTCCCTAAAACCCTTATTCAGACTATTACGAACATTTAAATAAAATATCCAAATCGATCGAGCCGTTCTCAAGGAACCCCAACGAACAGCATCTATCTATCACCACGCCTTTTATCCCAAGGGGGGTAGGCAGAGACAATTGAATGTCATTTCCTACGATCCTGACCTACCTCTTTCGCTTCTTTTATATTTATGACATCTTTCATACATGCTCGGCGATAGTGTGTATTTTTAATATTGCCATCCATCAATATATTTTCTATATGTTCAATAAAAGTACACCTAGGTCATTTTCTGCCAGCATTTTCTTTCACTCCAGCCATATAAACCTTTTTAGTCAATCTTTAAATCTTTCAACGAACAGCATTAAATTTTTAATTATATATAGATATTCCATCAAATTTAGTTCAAATCTATCCAGCCGTTCAAGCCTACGGATGTAAAACACACCCAAATTAAAAATGCCTCTTCCAATTTGACACTTCTCAATGAATACCTCTAATTTAGGGTTTAATTTTTTGGCACGTTTTCCCGACATCCCGCTGAACGGTCGCCGATCAAAAAGCACCTTCCCTTTGTATAATGTTTAGAGACGCGAGAAAAGGTTCTATTTGCCCATTGAATATTAAAGGTAGAAGGCAAACTCCCGGTGTATTTGACGAATTTCTCTTTTACCTTTTTTGGAAATCTAAATAAGAGACTTTTTTAATAAACAACGGGTTCGTGATAAATTGTTGAAATCGATTCCAAGAAACAGTCATCGTTAAACCACTTATGTATTTGTAAAAAGCGAACTCACGCCTAAGTTTACGCCTAGATACATCAGTAACGGCACAACAGTGTCCACTTTTTGGCAGTTGTTCATATGACTAGATTTTTCACTTCTAATATAACCTTGACGATTTGACCTCTATATTTTGTATAGAAAACGCTCGGGATTATAGAGCGACGGAGCCGGCACGCTCGCGGTTAACTATCAATTTAGGTGTAGAAATAAAATTCACGAGTGAAATGCGGACTAAAAACAAAGTCATTTAAGAATATAAATATTTGTTTGAAGATTTTAAAGAAGCTTTTAAAAATATTGTGCCGTTTTGGAGAAATTTTGCAAATCATGACGACAATGGTACATTGGTTAATTTTTTTGTCTAAGAAGGGTACGTCAAAAATTCATTTATTTTCAATTAAAATAATCTATTGGATCGTTATGTATCTATAAGTATTTGTTATTACAGATTGATTTAATAGTTCTTTGGATAATTTGACTTAAATATGGATAAATTTAGGGACACATATAATTTGCAATCTTGTACGAATTTAACTTCATTGGGTTATATCATAACACTTGTATTGTAATGTTAAGAAAAAAGCACGCGTGTTAAATATATGGGATTATGGGTCTAAAAGAGAGGTAATAAGACTCATGTTACGAGCAAGTTCTTTAAAAAATATTTTATTTTTGAATAAGTCGGAAATTTTTGTTAGGTAATACAACAAAGTATTTTTGAAGTTATACTTCTTTAGGCACCTTATGAAAACATGATGAGAGATAAATTTTAAGCAAGCCTATTTTTTATTATGTTAAATAGACAATTTAGTACCTATATTTAATTCTCAATTATAATAAGCCATTTTTAAATTTAATTTTTATTTGAATTCAGATTTTAGCAACCGTTTTTTATTTCCATTAATTATTTGCGTGCTAAATAAACTTATTTGTATTATGCCTTCTATATAACTTCTAACCAACATAAGTACCCACACAGTTTTTTATAATTGACTTGATACAGTTTAATGGTCCCAAAGTCAGGAGAGGTGACATGTGACAAACATGTCTGGACCAACAACGACCGCAACATTTTTCAGCCGTCCCAGAATATAGGCAAGTATCGATTACTAATTTGTTACGATATTCAAAATAATCGTTTTACCGAAATTTTATATCTAGGTACTGTGCACTAGCTTTCCTTAGGCTTAGGGAATGGAAATTTTTGAAAAGTGACATAAAAAAATTATACCGAAGGCACTCAAACTAACTCAGTGAAAAAAAACACGTCGATCTGTTGCTCTGTTTTGACGTGAAAGTGAAACAAACAAACACACTTTTGTATTTATAACTATGCATTGTATTAGGAATACAATTCACTCCTTAGGGTAGGTAGCGTGATGTTAAATAGCCTAAAACCTTACTAAAGAATTGGGCTATCAAATGCAATTTTTTTTTTAAATCAGTCCAGTCGTTTTTGAATCCATAGAACACGAACACAGAAACAAATAATTGATTTTTATATATTAGATTAGATATTTGTTAGGACTTTTAACTTAGATTTAACTTAGATTCACACAATATTTAGCTTTACTTCAAATTACATGATTTTAATACACTTAAAGAGAAACAGCGACAAAAGATTTCAATCACGGAGAAAGCTATTTTTATTGTTTCCACTGAGGATACGACGAGCATTTCAACATTGCATTTATTCTATGGCTTTCTAAAGTGTCACTACAATTGAAAACTACTGTCAGGCCAAAAGGAATGTACTGAAAAGTGAGAAGTTTCTGTAAATTATCTACTTTACTTTTTTTTACTTTACATTTAAAGACTCGAAAACCATCCAAATTCTACTAGGTACATCATAATAATAGTAAAACAACGACCAAATAGCTTTTTTAAATAAAGAAAAACAAATAGTTTTAAATAAAAAGTCATAGAACAATATGACGTCATAGATCCTAATCCAAACTATTCCAACTAATGTTATAAGAAAATGTGTTTGTTTGTCCTTTTTTAAGTAAAAACTGACCATCCAATCGATGTCATATTTTGCACAGAGATAGATTTTCAAACAATTTTCACAGGCGAAGTCGGAGCGGTAAACTAGTGCAATTATAAAATAATGGTAAAGGGAAAATAAATAGGATTTTCATACATGACATCACCTATACCGTTTTTTACCAGTCGTCACACATCACTGCGGTCAGCGATCAAAAAGTCACCTTTACGAGGAACCTTTTTGAGGCTTTCACGGTCTCACGCTCCTAGGTGTATTTACTATATTCTATTTGATGTGAGATTGCTGATCTTCTCAGTTTCGTTAGGCAGCCCGCAGGTGTTCTATAGTAATATAATAAGTATTAGTGAATCAAGTCGATGAACAAAATAACATAATATGGAAGAATTGTGTTGAATAAAATTATGTACAATAACTGCCTTTTAAAAAAAAGTGTACTGAAAAGTGTGCTTTCCGAAAGTCACTATAAAAAAAATACCCAAATCGCTTCAAGTGTACCTATATATAAAATTTGAAGAGTCCTCGATTTCTCCAGGATCCCATCATCAGATCCTGACCTGTGATGAGTGATGACCATGGGACCACCTAAATCGGTCCAGGCGTCTTCAAGTAAAAGTTATATATATAAAAATAAGAGAACCTCATCATTTTTTGAAGTAGGTTTAAAAGGTCCGTGTGTGACGTGTGTGTACATGTATTTTATGAACTTGCAAGTTTTTATAATGTACTATTATTTTTATTTGCACGCAGGTGTATTTGGTTTTCTTTCTGTCGAAATGGAAGACTGTGGAATACGTGTTCATGGCCAATTCGCGCACACGAAAGTCATCCGCCTGCAACGTTGTTAAGGACCATTGGTCAAGTACTAAACAGCCGTAGTTTTCAAAACGAGCATCCAATCCAATTTAAAATAATAACTATTAACTTTGTGGTAAGGAAATGTTGTATAAATAAACTCACCTTTCTAGGATTAACTGAGATTTGCCATATTTTTGACAGATACCTTGACCAACGGTCCTTAAGAATAGTAATCAGGGCGCCAGAGCTATTTTCCTCGGGAAAAATGGAAGTTTTTTCCAACGGAGTAAACTTGGACTTAAAATTAAGCACTTTAAGTATTACTTTTAATTGTTTTAATTTTTTTGCGTTTTCAGTCTTTTTTGATTGTTTAAACAATGAAAACGGTTTTTTATTTTTTTTTAAATACCCAATCCTCATGTAGAATAATCACCTGCACAACTTTTACTCTCAACATTTTTCTCTAGGAACAATACTTTTCGATACACTTAACAAAAATCGTAAAAAAAGAGTAAAAAAAAATATTTTCAAAAAAAAACAACTTTCCCGACCTCGCTCAATGTCAAGACTTTAGGATGTTATTATTTGTATTTTTCTTGTAATTTTAAGCCCAAATTCGCTCCGTTGGAAAACACTTCCATGCTCGGCACTTCTGGCGCCCTGATTATAGGGATAATGTGTTTTAATGTCATGTGATTGTGCGGTTTTAGCCGATGGTATTTGTGAGGTTATACCTAACTAATGGCCAGTTCCGTTGAGGTATATTTAGACGAAATAGCCTCTTAAGTGTGGTTTTTCGGATTATGTACATAAGTTTTTAATTATAAAAAAACCCTGTCCGGGATCCGGGATCAAACCCTAGTTAATATCAGACGTCTTAACCACTCGGCCACCGACGCACTCATGCAATTTAACACTTCATATAGATGTACTTTATGAAATGGTAGAACATTTGGGCGTTTTGCCAGCGCTATATTACAACGACACTTACCTGTGTCCCATATCAGAGAAGTGCTAGGAAATGACTCAATTTTTTCAATGAAGTCGACGAATTTTTACATCCTAAAATTTGATGTGTATAACTACTTAGTTTAATGGACTAAATCAAAGATATAGATGGTGATTTTGCAAGAGACATTTCGGCAATTCTTTAGTCGAGGCGAATTAAATGACGCAAATACATTATCTATACACTCTGTTCATTATAATGATTGCATTATATTCTATGTCATGGCGACCAAGGCACGCATCTCATTGTGACGTAATAGGGAATCCAGTTTAATCCCGTCCGCGCTGTGATAGTTGTGATTAGTCAGTGATTAATTGGGCATATGACGGTCGGCGGTAACATCTTACCTACCGATTAATCAGCATATTATTACTGTGACGTCTATAATACTTGACATTGGCGGAATATCAAAACCCTGATGGAGCCATAATAAAAAAATAGAATAGAATAGAATAGATTGTATGACTAAAACCTACCTGTCGTAGCCGCCTAATAGATAGAAATAGTCAAACAAAATATTCTACTATAAACATGAACTATTTAAAACAAAATTAATTTATAAATAAATAAATTTATGCCATAATGTGCAAGTTGCCCAATTATTTTGACAATGTGTACATTTGTCCAGTAACTCATGCAAAAATGCCTACTTCCATGGTGATAAAAAAAATCACGGGTTGCCTTACTGAACTGTTGCCGGCCCCAGGGTACCCAGCGGAAGACACAAGTCTAAGTAACGAGTGGCTAGCTCTGTTCAGGTATGTAGATGGAAAAGCCTCTTTGTACATAAACACAGCATTAGCACTGATTAAACTACTTGTCATTTACAATTAACCTATAAACTTTTATTTATCTAATATTGGGTGATAAAATAGGAAATATACGGCAAAGGTGTGGTTACGTGTCCTATCATTCTTAGTGCGTCACGTCAGAGTAAAACCAAGGGACCCTTTTAACAACGCACTTCACAAAACTGAGTGGAAAATATCATGTGCACGTGTCCTTTGGTAAAGGATGTTTAAGTAATTCGAACTATTGATTTAATTTAAATAAAAGGTATAACGTGTTTGTATACCAATTTTTTAAATAATAAAAATACTTAAATTGACTGAGATAGGAAAAAATACATGAAAATTTATGGTTTTGATAGTTGTTATTTAACTTTCAGAAAGTATCCGTTAAGGTTAGCTATATCTAGATTGCTTACAAAACTCAGTTGGTACTCAGTTTTTTTTATATGCGACCAGTGGGGTTAGACATTCTCGGGCCGGGAGTTTCTTGGCTGGCCAATGGTGGGTCCCCATTTTCGGTCTTCGTTCGAGTCAAAACGAAAGCGAAAGATGTCGCATTCCTAAGTATGCTAACAGGCTTATTTTCTTACTAAATTAAAAAAAATACAAAAAAATACGTCTTTTATTTTTAACATATATGTTTTCATCTAATATATAAAAAAATTTTTGCATGTTTGCATTGTTATAGTTAAATAACATCACGCTACCACCCTAAATAGGGTGAGTTGTATTCCTAATACAACTCTTACGAAGCCGGCAATCAGTTAGACCTAAACAAACGTGGATACGAAAATTTAACAGTTTGATAAACATAATGTTACGTTCAAATAAAAGTTAATAAAACATATTCAAAATAAAAATCTACATTTACAGCATCAACTACAACTGTCAATCACTGAAAATATCCTAAAATTATACAATACCCAATGAAAAACAAAAAAGTTTTTCAATTATTGAACAATGAATTTATCGAAATAAAAACGAATGAAAAAAAATCTCGATGATTTTTCTAATAAAGGAAAATATCTGGCACTTGAGACGACTGTGACAAGACAAAGAGATTGTTTGGAGACTTGCCAACCGCTACTACAACGGCAGGTAGTATGGAAATGCGGCTGAAATACCTTACCGATCGAATACTACCTCTAAAATACAATAGGAAAACCAGAGACTGGTAGCAATAATTCCCGATTTAAATCGTAAAAAACTAAGCACGAATTTTCTTCCTTTAATCGAGGAAAAAATCCTAATGTATGGCTGATTTTTATCCCATTTTATAATTTCCTTGTGCCCTTTTGATCAGCTAATTACCTACTAAATACAATCTACCTTTTAACACAAATCAAAAACTGGGCCATACAAAATTGCATCGCATCGCAACGCGAACTACGTAATTACAGCGAAGCAAATAATTAATTTCCGGTGGTTAAACCAGCGCAGTTTCAACAAACAAATATGCGGCGTCGAGAGGACTGCACGCTCCAGTTGAAAATCGCGTACAGGCAAACAGACGGCCGAAATTAAAACACCTCTCATTCGATACCGAAACAAAAATAATTACTCAACTCAATGTAGCCACGGCCCAAACTTCAGTAATGCCTGTGAATTTGACGAAAATCTAATTAAAATTTGTTAATTCATTTCCCTGAACCCGCCCCGCATCCTAACTTTCGCCGAGTTAATGCTTTTAGCGAAATGTTTATAATGAGTGTATGATTTTCTCAAGAAATATGTCTCCGCATCAAAGTTACGGCATCGTAATTATTTTATGCTCTTTTATTAATTGACATTCAGATTAATAAGGAACGAGTATGAATGAGACAAGTTGTACAAAAGTTTAAAAGGAAAGTCGCGTGTTTTGAACACAATGATTGATCTATACAATTGTGGAAGAAACACAAGGAAGTCTTCAGCTTTTGTTGACATTCTTCAGTATTATTTCGAAATGTTTGCTCAGCATGTTTCAAATGATTCCTTATGTCATTAAAGGTTATTGAAAATCAGTTATTTGATTTCAATTCTTAAATCGTATCTCAAACTGAGAAAGTCAGATAAGATATAGGTACTTAGGTTTTCAAATACTGTTGGCAAAAGTTTTTAGAGCTACTTTCCCGCGTGTGGCGGATTAACAAGGTTCTCCAGAGCTAGAGAGTTAGGAGAGAGAGTACATATCACTTTTGTTACAGTAACATTGAATTCAAACCTTTGAAAAACAATAAACTAGTACTTGGTCAATTAAAAAAAAAATTGTAAATCAAAAATTATAATCTGCTAAAAGAGGTAGACTTTTCTTCATCAGGGTATTCTGGGACCTTTTTTATAAGACATTCAAATGACCCACCACCGCCTGCTACTGAATGAAAGCACCTACAACGAGTATTGCAAATTGTCACTCACTATAGACATGCATTTTCACGTTTTACTTGTTGATGACCCTAGGTTGCATGATGCTGGGAACAAGTAAGAAGGTGGAACGTTCACCCACTTCTCTATAGCACTATAAATGTATAAAAATAAATGTATTTTCTATAATAAGAACAGAAACTCACCCAAATCCTCGGCGTCTTCGCTCCACTCTCCAGTCCCAAGAACCAACGCTACAAATAATGTCACCAACAAAATATTTCTCAATATTGAGGTCATCGTCTTCACAAAGAAAATGTTCATTCTTATGTAAACCATACGCTCCTGTGGCCGAGCTTTTTACTATTTTCGTTCGACATTTTTAAAAAGACACCGAAAATTCAGACACTGTACAGGATATTGTCATTTAACGCTGCAATATTTTTGCATATTTTTGTATAGTACGATTTTAAATTTCAAAAATTGTAGCTACACTTCACTAAATCACAACTACACGAACTGGTTGAATTTTACAATTTAAAATTTACAATCTTTATTTGTAACGTTCTATATAATTAATATATGCTAATATATATTTTCAGCCCCACACGTTATGCCTAAACGCTTCGTCTGGTCACAAGAGCTACGACGGGCCGTGGTTAAAAATCCCAATGAATTATTCAAGACCCTTTTGGCAGTACACCAAGCCGGGATGAGAACCGAAAAGCGCCACCTGTAATAGAGATACGTATGGTTATATTTTTTAATCCATCTGCTTCTTTTCATACAAAATTTTGTTTAGATATAAGAAGAAAAAACTGGCAAAATCAAGTAGAAAGAAGCTAATGCACCTATTCTAAGGACCATAATATAGGGAGAGTGTTTGGAAGGGTATAATTTTTAAAAAGTAGATACTAATTTTCCACCCCAGCTTCGTCTGTGAAAATGACTAAGAATTACTATACTATATAAAGCTGAAAAGTTTGTTTGTTTGTTTGGTTGGTTAAAAGCGCCAATCTCAGGAACTAACTGGTTAAAATTGAAAAAATATCTTTGTGTTGGATAGTCCATTTATAGAGGAAGGCTATAGGCTATATAACATCGGGGTATGCTGGTGTCCCGTAAGTAGTGGTCCAAACAGATTTTGGTGATAGGATCAGGAATGTAATTTGTTTTTATTCTTGACAGTTTAAAAATTAAATGACTTAATGAGTTAAATTTCTCAATAATTCAAAATAAATAGAAATATTTTCTGTTTCATTTTATTTGATATGTCAGGACTTAGTTTGTCCTTCTCATGAAGATGTCAAAAAATATGTCACATCCACCAGAAAAAAATGGCCAATTTAATCTTTAACAATTTTAGTTAGATTTTTGAACGAAGTTTCTGTAAAAAAATGTACTACACATGTTTTGCTAATTATTTTAAAAACTTCTACTATTCAGAGTTATTCTGAAAAGCTATAACACTCTAGTAAAAAAATAAATAATAATGACACTATTTATGTGAATATAAGTAATAACCGAGGAATTTGGTATGAAATTGTATGTTGCGATTTTATCAATGAAACAAATGTAGTTAAGTATTCTTTTGTATTCTAACCAAAATAAATGTTTAAAATGTCTTCCACCAAATTATAATACACAATTAAGAATGTTTTATAAAGCTTTTTTTTCAGAAAGCTTAATATGTATTTAGTGTCTCGACTACAACATTAAATTTTTAGTAGTTTTAGGCTATTTCTATTTTCGTATACTGACTGCTTTTTTAGAGTATTCCCAATGATATACTACAAAGAAGCAGTAAGTATACGAAAATAGAAATAGACTGAAATTACTAAAAATTTAATACTTTTCACAATGGTCCTGAATTGTAGAAGTTTTTAAAATAATCGGCAAAGCATGTATCTAACTAAGATTTTTTAATTTACAAGTGGCAATTTTTTTATCTGGTGGATGTGACATATTTTTTGAGGTCTTCATGAGAAGGACAAACTACCTTTCTATCCCATGATATAAATAAGAACATGAAAAATAAAATATATGTATTTATTTTGTAATATTTAGAAACTTAACTGAGAGATTTAAAGAAAAAAATTAAATTGTCAGGATTAATTTATTTTTTTCTGATCACCAAAATCTGTTTGGTCCACTTTACGGGATACTCTTTATTATAACAATATGATGTACTTAGGGAAGGAATTATGTATAATAAAATTATATACAAAATGGTCTAAAATATCAATATCTATCTCTAATAGTTTAGTTGTAATATTTTTATATAGGTATTAAAATTGTTGTATACCCATATTGCACCCGTGTGATGCCGGGAGCAAGGTCACTAGTTTATTATACCGTATTATAAACACCATAGAGTACTAAGCCTATGGAGGGGCCATAGACGGGCTTCCCCTTTCGCCAATTTTTCCCCCTTTGACCAGTTAAACTGACCAGGTGCGCAGTAATAAGTAACCTTAGATTTTGTTGGTATCGTTTAGTGTCGCAAGACAGAGCTCTAGGAAAATAGTTAATTGTGATGTTTTAAATGGGAAAGGCGATCTAGGACGTCAAACTTGCTGAAACATAGTGTTTCCAATCATTAATTATAATTATTATGTTTGTATTTTAACATAATCATCATATAAAACGACAGAAAAATACAGTGGTACAGGGGCTAGTACTAGACGTTTACCTCCCCTCCCGCCAAAATTGGCAGAAAAAATTGTTCGGTGATTTAGCTCTTCCCGTCTCCAGTCTTAAATACTCAAAGTATAAACACAGACGGAAAAGAAAATGATCCTGTAATAAGTGCTGCGATTCTTCTTTCATATATATATTTTTATCTACTCTTATATCGTAAAGTTTGAGTTAGGGAAAAAACCCTACAATATCATGGAGTGCCAACGGTTACAGGATCATATTGTTGTCAATAAGTAATATTAGTAGGTACAGGTGTTTTGTTTTATTCTGGTTTTATATACCTTCTTAGTTATTTGGATCACCGACCTACAATTTGTGTAAAATCATTAGATTTTTTTGTTTTCTCATGTATAAGTGAATGTTTTAATGTTCTTATCAGAATAAAATTCTTTAAACCTAAGCCTCTATTACAAAATCGAATTATACTTCATAATGATATTATGTTTTATATACTCGCGTCTGTAATATGTCAAACTTCGATGTAATGTATTACAGTACCGAAGTTTTCATACAAAAACGATATCGTAATGTTTTGTTTTTTTTAAATGCAGAAAGGGTAGAGGATACGGGTCTTATACAGCCACATTAAACTCTATGAAAATATCGACACGCGCATGTGCGAGTCACTTGACAGTTAAGGCGCATGCGCGGTAGTTAACCGCGGGTTGCCGCCAATTTGTCGATTAAGATTGGTTAATTATTTAAAATACCTATTGCATGGGATTAGATAAAGTAGTGTATGAACGGGCACATAACTTGGAATTAAAACACTCGTGGATGCTAGATATTAAAACCACCTCCACTAGCATTTTAATTACCCCTATTATGAATCCGTTTCATAAACTACTATTAAGCCTACTCTACCTATATGTATTCAAGTACAATATTACCTACATGTCATTATAGAAAATTATATAGTTAATACTATATAACATGGAGCGTGTTTCATTTAGATTTAAATGATAAAAAAATATTGCTCTCTGTAGATAATAAAGATAATTTCTGTATATAAAATAACATAATAATAATTTACACGAAAGTTGGATCATGATACGTTGGGGAATACTACTTCTATACTGCACAACAAGAATAATTCATGTAATTATTTCAATTTTTTTCATTTCACTGTAATTTTTGCAAGCGCAATTCAACATTACAAAACTTTTCTACATGATTTTGTTATATATTTAACGTAATATAATCCATGAGAGCACGCTGGCGACCAACTTTATACGACATTATTCAATTCCCAATCGTGCCAAAAATGCTAAACATCAATTTATTTTAAGAATATGTGGTTTATTCGATTCCTTTTGTTTCGGAGGGCACGTAAAGCCAACGTCGGCATTTTGTCTAAGGCCGTGAAGATGTGTTTTGTTTGTGTTTAATTTATTTGTAGGAAAAGTGAAATCATTTCTCTTTTTAAGGTTCCGAACATCTCCGAAGATAAAACGGAAACCCTTATAGGATCACTCTTGTGTCTGTATGTCTGTTTGTCACAGCTTATTTTCTCCGAATCTACTGGACGAAAAATGTTGAAAGTTGGTACATACATAGAGTTTCATGACCCAATCACGGGCGTATAGCGTATATAATCCAATTTCGGTTTTGGAGGTTAATTTTGAGTGAAAATTAAAAGTAAAAAACAATAAATTTTAAGTGCATCATGTGACATATCAAATAAAAGGTCTCGTTATACGGAATACAAATATATTTATATAACTTAATATATTAAAGAAAATATACGAAACTGAGTCTAATATTTTGAAAAAAATATGGAATATAGGGCCTTTCTGATAGTTTACAAGAAAACCTAAACGATACGAAAAAATGGTACGGGAACTCAGCGCGCGAGTCGTACTCACAACTTGGCCAATTATTTTAGCATCGGTTGATTGTCCGTAGTTCCAGAGATTACCTACAAACAAACTTTTTTTACCTCTTTATATTATAATAATTAAGTTTAAAAGTCGATTAGTTGTCAACAAATACGCGCCAAAAAAGTTTGATCTAGACAAAGTTAATTTAAGTTCCTTCGCCTCAGCTGGTCGGTGTAAGTCAAAAGTGTGCGCGGATTGATCGCTGGCGGATTGTCTTAAAATCGTAAAAAGTATGTCTTATTTTTATTGTATTAAAAGTCCAAACCATATAATTACTAAGTAAACGTAAGTTTAGTTCTTATTCAAAATTGTGTGATTTATTTGTAAAGTTTCATCAAAATCTGTCCAGTAGTTTTTCCGTGACATCCATTTATCCTCACAAACTTTCGCGTTTATAATATTAGTAGGATACGATAAGAAATACTTTCCGCTATGTCCCTGCATTTTAAATGTGTAATATATTCGAAAATATTCATGTAAATTACATGCTGTAAAGAGCCATATTGATCTATATTAAATGCACAATGTAATGCTTAATTGGATAAGGATTAATGCTGTATTGCTTAAAATCGCTTTGTAAATAAGCCCTTTTTTCTCGTAAAAAATATAGGATAAAAAATGGTTATTGTGGGTTATCCCTAAGAGATAGACATATACCATCGCGGACTTTTTTGTAGACCTTTTTAAGGTGTACAATACTGTTGTACATTATTTTGATCTATCTCGTAGGGTTCAGCCAGCGTTTGCAATGTAAGCTCAAAAAATGTATTTATTTTCGACATCACATTTAGAAACCTCTAAAATTATCAATGTACGAGGGCTGTTTGATAAGTACAAGTTTATGGAAAAAAAACTTTTTTTTTTTGCATTTATTTTTCTACGTAGTCACCTTTTAACTCTATACATTTGTTCCACCTATGCTCAAGCTTCAATAAACCATCCAAAAAGTATGATTTTGGAAAGTCATTTAAATAGGCCTCTGTGGCGGCAATGACTTCGTAATTTGATCCAAATCGCTTACCACCGAGCCATTTTTTTAGGTTGGGAAACAAAAAGAAATCGCATGGGGCCAAATCTGGAGAATACGGGGGGTGAGGCAATAGTTCGTAGTGTAACTGTGCTAATTTAGCCGTCACAACTCTCGACGAATGAGCCGGGGCGTTGTCGTGATGAAACAGTACTTTTTTCTTTTTTAAATGGGGTCGTTTGTCCTTCAACACGGCGTCAAATTCATCCGATAAATTGGCATAGTACTGCCCTGTCATCGTTTTCCCCTTTTCTAAGTAGTCAATATGTATAATACCCTGCGAATCCCAAAAAACAGTCGCCATGACCTTTCCAGCCGATGGGTTCAGCCGGTTTTTGCTTTCTTTGGAGCAGGTTCACCCGGTAAAATCCACTGCTTCGACTGCTCTTTCATTTCCGGGGTGTAGTGGTGAACCCACGTTTCGTCCACGGTCACGAAACGACGCAGAAACTCCTTCGAATTACGTTTGAACACGGCTAAACACTGTTCCGAAGTAGTCAATCGGTTCCGTTTTTGCTCCTCCGTGAGTAAACGCGGCACCCACCTCGCCGATACTTTCCTCATACCCAATTTTTCTTCTAATATGTGTTGTACCCTCTCGATTGAAACGTTTACAGCATCAACGATTTCTCGAAGTTTAATTCGGCGTCGGCTAAAACGATATTTTCAATTTTCTTAACCATATCGTCTGTAGTCACCTCAATTGGCCGGCCTGGGCGATCCTCATCAATGACGGTTGTTCTCCCCAGTTTAAACTCGTTATATCAATATCTGACGGTTGTCATAGAAGGAGCACATTCATGGTAAACCGCTTGAATTCTTACTTTTATTTCATCACATGTTTTTCCTTCCAAAAACAAGAATCTAATTACAGACCGATACTGTTCTTTCTCCATTTTAACAATTTTAAGTTCACGCTTTCACTAAATCGCTGTCAAATGAGAAAAAAACAAAAGAATGCCATTTTTTTTTAATTTTCCCGCCTCTGAAAAATGGCTTAAAAAGGTGGTATACTTATTTTCGGCCAGTGATATTAATATATTTAGAAAACGGGTACTTATCAAACAGCCTAGGTATCTCTCCTGCATGTTATATACATATAAACCTTCCTTTTGAATCACTCTATCTATTAAATCAAAATCAAAATCCATTGCGTAGTTTTAAAGATCTAAGCATACATAGGGACAGACAGACGGGAAGCGACTTTGTTTTATACTATATAGTGATTTTAGAGGTAACTTTGCTTTTTTTTCTATCGACAAAATATCAAGGAATCATATTTTTGGTCCATATGACGCATCCTCTATTGTATATATGTATTAATTACAAAAATAATAGTACAATCAGTATTGTCGATACATGAAATGTTTATGCGAATCGATGTGAGGTAGTATCGACCCTTGAGTATTCAAAGACTTTGGAACCAGCTAAATAATATTGGCTTCTCATTCTGAACTTATCATGCCTCTATCGGTTTGTGTAGTCACTTGTAACAAGTAGTAAAACTTAATCGAGAAAAATACGTTTATTAAAAAAATAAACCGCGCAAGTAGTTTTTCCCAATAATAATATACTTGTTCAATTGTTACGTTCAATGCCAGTCGATGTGACTAGACAAGCACTTGACTTTCTGTTGTATCTACAAATATTATTGAACAGTTTGTCAGTATTTTTTTAAGACAAAACTAATATTTTTGATAAAATGTATTTACAAACGTAGGTTTTTTTTTGTTTTTGGAAGAAAACTGAGTACCTAGATTGACTGAAATATCTATTTTATATGTATATTATTATTTCCTTTAGAACCATGGACGTAAAAAAGTAGAGGACGGATCGCCGCTAAGACAAAAGTCAAGCACCAAGCGTGCATGTGTGCTACCGATTTTATTTATCTCTAATATATCTTTAAATTGTAGAATAAGTGGTAAATTACTAACTTACCTATGAAATGGGATTCCTTGAGATTTTTTATGAGTAATAGAGTTGTTTTTACATAATTTTACTACACAAGACGGCATTGTTTTTTATTTTCTTATTGGCGGCTGATCAGCATAACCGAATGAGAATGTGTGCGTGAGGCTCGTATTTACAATGAAACTGGCATAACTTGGTTGCTTCACTTTTGTCTTAGAGGCGATCCGTCCTCTACTTTTTTACGTCCATCTTTAGAACCTTCAAAAACCTTATGGTCTTCATAAAATAAATGGACGCAAAATAATTAGAGTAGATCAGGTGCTTAAGTTTTTTTAATTGTAAGACAAAAAATAACAAACAAACACAAAAATAGATTTACGGCCTTTATACCTGCGTTTGCGGTTTAGCTATAGAGTAACAGTGTCCACTTTTTGCCAGTTGTCCCATATTGAACAACAAGCCCGTTGCTGCACTTCTTTAACAGACGTAAATATCTGTTATTTTCGAGGAGTCGATTAAAGAACGTCATATTCTTAAAGAAAATGTATGCTTAGCATTTTTAGCACTAGTGGGAATTGAACCAGGGACCTCCCGGTTTCAAGTCAATGCTCTACCAATTAGGATATCGACGCCAACTGTAAGACAAACAAATGTGTGTATTACCGCTTAGTGACAATCAATAGTGGTGAGTCTATGAATGAAGGCAACTTTTGTAACGAGAATCTCATTTAAATATAAAGAAGTAAACTAGAAAACTACAAGACCTATTTGAAAAATATTTCTTTGCTGCATTATTCCGATATACATGGGCTTATAAATAAACTTAGGAGTAAAATATAGATTGTTGTGCACAAAATGTTCACGGGCGAAACCGGGGTGGTAACTTGTCTATGAAGATGGTTTCCTCTTTGCCATATAAACTCTGTTTATTTTTATTGCAGGCAAAATATGTAGCAACATTTCGAGACAAATTTAGAGACTGTGAGGAATTTGAAAATAAAGTTTTGGACTTCAGTCAGATTTCTTTGGTATACATTGGTACCAACGCATATATTGAGGGAAAAGTTACTATACACCAAGATCTTATGCCAGGATGTGAGGTGACAATAGCTTTCTGCAAATAATATTTCATTTTTTATAACTTTTAAAATTATTTGATATAGGTAGTTTGCAAGTTTGTACATGTTATAGTTTTATTATATTTTTAAAATATATCAAACTGGTATTAACTAGGCAGACCCGGATTCGATTCCGGATCCCGGCCATGTACCAATGGGTTTTTTAATTAAAAACTTATGTACATAATCCTACAAACCACACAGTAAAGCCAATCGTTAGGTATAGCCTCACAAATACCATCGGCCAAACGAGGGAGACTTGGTCTTCCGCTTGGTACTCTGAAACCGTAACAAGGTTTCGGGAGCTGGCAATCCGTGAAGAAGAAAAAAAATATAGATACGGTATATATACCAAAAATAAATAAAAAATATTTTTGTTTTGAGGTCTACGTATGGGTCGATAGATATTACAAATTATCAATATTTTCGTTCATCTCCTATCACGAGCAAATATAGCTGCTCTTAGATCTGAAATATGTCCTGAAATTCAGAATGTTGTTAAATGAATCAACATTTCGGTTGTAAATACGAACTAGTGCTCTCTCCAAAATCAAGTTCTGACGCGAAGTATCTGGAGAGTCCATTGAAGCTGCTATTCATGTAACTTGAAAAGAGCGTGCACGCGATTGGCAACGCTCGAAGTGGCATTCGGGAAAATTGTCCGCAGCCCGTAAACTAACAAATATATTATGTTTTAATTTTTACTAGAAGATAATTAAAAAACGAAACGTCAGGTCTTTTAGAGAAATTGGAAACAACGTCTATATTTATCAAGTTCCTTAAAGTTTAACAGGTGGAGAAACAGAATTTCAAATCCAACGATCCCTGGTTCTTTTATATTATTATTTTTTATGTGTAACGTCTTTGCTCTCGCTTTCCTGCGCAATCTGTGGGAATAATTTTGTGAAAAGGCATGAACCAGGAAGCCGGGGAAGATGGTACCAACCCATTTTCCGAGAAGTTGGTAGTGTCAGCCAACAGTGTGTGCGTATGTGTGACGAGAAAGAGAAAGGGAAATAGAGAAGGAGAACGCATGAGCTGTGCGCTTAACCTACAGTGTTGTGCATAAAGTGTTAATGTTTTCAGGATATAATGTTAATGTTGCTTATTACCAAGGTGAGATGTCAGATGTTAATCATCATATGCGACTACTATAAGGTGTGTTACAGTTCCAGGGTTCTAGTTTGGCCAATGGTATTTGTGAGGCTATACCTAACGAATGGCCAGTTCTGTTGAGGTCTATTTAGGTAAAAAGCATCTAAGTGTGGTTTGTCGGATTAAGTACATACGTTTTAATTAATAAACGCATTGGTACATTTCCGGGATCCGGGATCGAACCCTTGGTCTGTCTAGTTAATACCAGACGTCTTAACTACTCGGCCACTGACGCACCTTTTTATTTTATTTTAGATACAAATCAATACATACATGTTCGTTGATGGTAATTTAGAATATAAAATTGGTGGAGAAGGTGATATTTGCACTCAACTCAAAAATGAAAACGCTCCGTGGTACAGCTTTTTTGATAGTTTGAAGATTAAAGACTGTCCTATAAAAAGTGTAAGTTATTTTTAACCGACTTCAAAAAAAAGAGGAGGAGGTTCTCAATTCGTCGGATTTTTTTATGTATGTTTCTCAATTACTTGAAGACGCCTAAATATTTTTTTTTGTTTGAAAGGGTATACTTCCCAAGTGGTCCCATGGTCATCAGGTCAGGATCTGATGATAGGATCCTGGAGAAATCGAGACTCTTCAAATTTTATAGGCACAAGTGTATTTGGGTATTTTGTTTTAAAGTGACTTATGCATTTGCTTTCCGAAAGCACACTTTTTTTGAAGTCGGTTTACTTTTTTTTAAAACCCAATTATTATTATATATTATTACATAGGTATTCTGACGTCATAACGTCGCGCGCCGTGGCAAAGAACAGTAACCGCGCGACGTTTTCTAATTTGAGATTTATATTTTACTGGCTTCCCGATTCGCGTCGCCCGTGTGACATTAGAAAAAGGATAAAAAGTAGCCTATTATGACACTCTGCGGTGTAAAGAAATCATCACAAACAAACAAACATCCTGATTGAGTCCTGACAAGTGTTTTGCGATGAATGTGGACAGATCGCGATCAACCCTTAAATACTTTTTGAGTTATTTTTGTTTGTAGATTTTAGGGATCCGTACCCAAAGGGTGTCAACGGAAACTCTATTGCTAAGGCTCTGCTGTCCGTCGGTCCGTCCGCCCTTCACAGGGCTGTATCTTTAGAACAGTAATAGGTACACACTTGAAATTTTCATATAGTGTATTATGGTCGCTATAACATCAAATAATAAAAATAAAATAAAAGGGTCCCAATACAAGAAACGTGTTTAGTTCGATGTTTTTTGCTCGATCTTAATAATAGCAATATTGGCAATACATATCCACCGACAAACGTCTAACTAGTACTATAAATACAATCATAATTTTACTGGGATAAACTTTTCCCAATTTCTCTGTAAATAATCCACCTGTACCACTGTAATTTAGCATTGAATAAATCATTGAATATATCTAAGTGAAATACCTGTTATTTTTTCAATGGCTTTTATTGAATAGGAAATATGGGTGGTTAAACTCTGCCCCCGTTTTATGATATTTTAATTGGTCAAAAATAATAAAATTATTATTATTTTGAATTTTCAATAAGCTATGATAAAACGCAAGACGTTTAATTGAAGGGTAATGGTATAAAAGCGCTTTAAAAAAATTTAAGAGCTTTGTGATAGATTATAAAAGAGAAAACAGGGGCAAAATATTCCTTTATTTTATCACCCATATTTCCTAAAATAACGACTATTTCACTTAGATATATTGAATAAGTAACTATACTATGCTAAATTACAGTGACACAGGTGGATTATTACAGAGAAATTGGGAATAGTAATATCCCCATACAAATTATCGATATAGGGCTCTTTAGTAAAACAACAAATAATAAAAACCTGCCAAAAGTGAGTCAGAGTCGTACTAATTTTTTTTCTAAACATTTTTTTTTAAATATGTAGTGTTAAATATTGTACGGTGGCACGGAATACTTCGTGAGCTAGTCCGACTCGCACTTGATCGGTTTTTTAGTAGGCATGTATGCACACCGATATGTATGTAGGTATGTTTTTTGTATAATTGTTTAATTTTTTCAGGGAGAATACATTATGAAAAATCTTACAATCGATATGGAGAGTTTTCAAGACATGATGAAAGTAGAATACTGTGGAGAATACTGGACTGAAATACAATTTATTCAACCACCTAGCGTGGATGACGTATTGGACAAATCAGTTTCAACTGTGCTGAGTTGTCATGAAATTTACACGAACGTTTTTGAAACGAACGAAGACTAGACATTTTATCTAATATAATCCAAATTTAATTTCTCATTAGTTTATATATTTTTCTGCGATAACTTAATTTTGTAATTTTCAGAGAGCATGATAATAATGCTAAATCAGCGATGAAGTTTCAACTACATTGTACTGCATGGATCATCATTATTTTTATATATTTTAATATAAATTGCTTGCTATACCGGCTGGGTGAGCATATATTTGACGTGACATCTTTCGTGTCGACAGAAAGGCCAAAAACGTTTATGTCGCTACAGGACCAGCCAAAGAATGTCCGGGCAAATTTGCTGGTCCCAGCAAAGACAAGTACACAGAATTTTCTCGCACATTTTGGGTTGGATGGTCCGGCCCGTGCATTCCGTGGCAGGTTCTTGTATGGTCATAAACGTTTTTGTCCTTTCGGTCGACACGAAAGATGTCACGTCAAATATATGCTCACCCAGCCGGCGCTATCACTGACAAATAAATAACTCGAAACATATGTACCTACATAATTTTTTTCATTTAAATATGCCTCAACAGAACTGGCCATTCGTTAGGTATAGCCTCACAAATACCATCGGCTAAACGAGGGATACTTGGTCTTTCGCTGGGTACCCTGGAACCGTAACACGGTTTCGGGAGCTGTAAGGCAACCCGTGAAGAAAGGAAGGAAGGAAGAAACATATTATGCAATATTAAAATGGTACACATAACATACTATAAAAACAAACAAAATAAATGAAAATTGTAATGAATTAAGTCAATCAATTGTAAATTTTTAAATGGCTAGCTTTCACCTGTGATTTTTTTTAAATGTGTAATTACACACAGGTATTTTCGCCACCTATTACAATTTTCATAAACGGCAAAATATCTGTTTTAATTATAATGTCGTAGAATCAAGTGAAATAAAACCGATTTTGGTGACAATTTAGAAAATAAATGGTTGGATTACATAAATTAAAAATTTTAATTAATACCACAAAAAGTATAAATTGAACTAAAAGTTATGAACAATTATTGAATATTCGGTTCCATTGCATGAGAGCATCAAACTTTATCAGAAGAATACGTCACGATCTTGCGGCAGCGTGGGTATAACAATGTCCACATTTAGTAATTTGCCTATATAAACTAAGTATAAACTTAATAATATCTCTATATCAAATGAAAGTATTAAAAAGTATTGAAGTGGTGTGAGTACGACTCGCGCGCAGAGAGATCCGTACCATAAAATTTGGGGTTAAAATGAGATTCGTTTGAACACGCAACTTGACTAAGACGTCGTGGTTCATAAAAATCATCTTTTTAAGAATTACATTTTTTTAAATTCAATTTATCTTAAACTAAAATGGTTTCGAGTAAGGACTGAACCCGGAGCTGCAGTTTTGAGTTCTTTGAGTTATCTTCTCTTAATAAATTATATTTGAACTTAAGTAGGTACAATAATTACAACATTTTATTCCTATATATATTCCTTATTAATTATAAGTAATTAACATAATAAATTAAAACCGTTATTAAATATTAAAATTAAAAACCACAATAGAATTTGTAACCAACATGAAATGCTATTGTGAACTATGTATAGAGATTTATTAAAAGATGAAACAATATATACTTACTTAATTGCTGAACTGATCCTTAACTGAGCCTAATTTTAGGTTATGTTAAGAGAATAGGCATGTCGTCATTGCGTTGTGCAGAACTTGTAAAAAATGTATTTCAACTAATCAACGAAACGAGCTAAACGAATAATAAATGTTTTAGTATTTTCTTACTTATAACCACAAAATATTGACCACAAACTGTGACACCTACCCTATTCCATGGTACCAAAGGAACTACTATATAAAGGTAAACACTTCTAAAAGTTTCACCATCAACTTATGTATACCAAATATAACTTAAAAGTTAGGATAAATAAATTTCAAATATTATTAAGCTTTATAAATAAAAAAATATATTACAAACCAACGCCTTACCGTTTAATTTATTTTAAAACCTACATCAGCACACATTATTAACTTATTCAAACTAACATTACCTCACATGTACGTAAGGGTATTTCGTAATATAGCTAGCCCATCAAAAGGGGTAACAGACGCGTGTTTCGTTCGCGCCACAAACCTCGACTGCCGTCCGTCGCAGAGCTTTTGCCTCGAAATCAGGTGAGCTTTTCATTGCCTTAGTACATATTAATTACTGAGAACCAAATTAGCGCATTGACCGTACGGAACTTCCTCGTTAAACCTTGACAAAATGCTTTTGAGAATTGCTTCCTAAAACGAGGTTAGTTCTAGGCTCATTTTGAGCTATGTTTTATCGACGTTTACACTTAATGATTTTCACTTGAGATTTAATTAATGGTTTTGTTTGCTAGTGTTACTTCCTTTTTTCGCTTTGAAGTAAGCGTTACTACTAGTGTTTTTCTATATAATATATACTTACTAACTCGCCTAGGTTAAATTTTATTTAACAATAATTTAACCCCCTAGTAAATATTACGCCGGAAAACATGTGAAATTACTTTTTTGTCATGAGACTATTTAATTCTACAATTTTTTTTCCTGCATGATTTTGTTAGGCGTAATTCTCCACGATTCGCAAACATAATGTTCAGCTATTCATAATTTAATTTAGAAATGCAGATCATAAATCTGTTCTGTATTTCTCGAGATTAGCAGATAGCAATGCATACAGACAGATATAGAAGCGCCGAATACTTCCTTTATATCTAATTATATAATTTTGATGTATGTAATGTAATGATAAATGATAAAATGTTACCTAAGATCACATTCGATCGCGGTTTTATCCCGCAATCAGCATTGGTCATCATTCAGTGAAAGATCCGTAAGCCAACCCGTGAATAAAAAAAAGTCTCTTCGAGATGGGTGATATTGTAATTGTA
The DNA here is from genome assembly GCA_963924495.1 of Nemapogon koenigi. NCBI lineage: Eukaryota > Metazoa > Arthropoda > Insecta > Lepidoptera > Tineidae > Nemapogon > Nemapogon koenigi. The sequence continues at coordinate 6,178,652 of OZ004647.1, read as the reverse complement.
AGACATTACTTGGTGTATTCATATTCGAATATTCGTTCTAATTTCAAATTTTTGTAGCAAAGGATTACTTGTCCTATAAGGCCTCTATATATATAGGACTAAATATTCCTCTGGGTACCCTGAGGCTCAGTGACAGGGCGGTCGGGAACCATATCCGTATTTTTTTATTTCTAAAAATGTTTAATAGCTTTATGACTCTGATTTGATAGCGGATTTTGAATTAGAAAATTAAAAGTAGCTATTGTATTGTCATACATTCTAATACAAACATTAAAGCCCGTCTACCTTCAATGGGTAAGCAGAGAAAACAGATCACTACTTCCTTCTTTCTTCGCTACTCATCTGCAAGTAAAACGTTTATCTACTCCTAAAAAAATTATAACTAAAGGGGGTACAAATCTAGACATTTTGTAGCGAATATTTTTCAATTGCTTTCTGTATATAAAATTAATTTTAATGAAAACAAAGAAACAAAAGGGTTGATGAACGCTCGACGCGTAATTAGAAAACTTATACACTTGACTGCGAGTTACCATAATAAGTCATCCCGCTGCCGACAACTTCTCTAAAATAACATTTTACTTGTTGTTTTTGTAATCCTAAAACATTAAATTTTACTTCTGTAATATGTAGGTACCTATTTTCATTTCGGAAATGACACTATTATAGCAACAAGGAAAATTGGGGTCGGTAGATTTTTTTTAATTTCTTCTAAAATTAGAGAAATATTAAATGTTTGAGCTGACGCAATATCATAAATTTTTATTTTTTAGAAGAAATGCGGAATGAAAATTGTTCAAACACCGGCCATGTACCAATGGGTTTTTTATAATTAAAAACGTATGTAATCCGACAAACCACACTTAGAGGCTTTTCCATCTAAACATACCTCACTCAACAGAACTGGACACTCGTTAGATATAGCCTCACAAATACCATCGGCTAAAAGAGGGAGACTTTGGTCTTTAGCTGGGTACCCGGGGACGTAACCCGCGAAGAAAAAAAATTTAAGGTATTTTGAAATATATTTTAACCAATAAAGCCACTATAGTCTGTGACCGCTATTAAAACGATAATTAAATTAACCCCAATACTAAGAAAAGTTAAATTAAAATAAATGGGTTAAATAGATGAAAATGATCGTAGCTGCGGGCGGAGCACTCTCTTATCGGACTCCGAAAACATTTATGAGAAGTTCGTGCCGTCCGTAATCTGTACCACTTCCGATATCGATAAACTAAAATTTCACGGGCGGCAACCGAATTGCGGGCAAATTTTGATGTTAGACTCTATCAAGTTACGTTAAGTTTGCTATTTTGCTTTGAAATTATGCCTCATTTTGTATAGTTACTTATTTTGAAACTTAGGTCATGAAAAAATGGCGTGATTTTTTGGTTTCATGAAAAAATTGTTTACGATTTGCTTAAAATATAATTCGGCTGTTTTTTGTTTATTTCTTTTTTTTATTTTTTTTCTTATTTTTCTTTTTTTATTTTTTTACTTTTCTTATAACAGATGTAATCCATTATTTCATTTGGAGATGTATTCTATAGTATAAAATAATTGCCCTTTTAAAAAAGCAATCCAAATGCACAAGTCACTATAAAAAAATACCCAAATCGCTTCTAGTGTGCCTATAAAATTTGAAGAGTTCTCGATTTCTCCCCAGATCTCATCAGATCCATGGGATGACCTGGGAAAAAAATTCCAAATCGCTCCAGGCGTCTTCAAGTAATCGGGGAACATACATAAAATAAAACATAAGATACCATCGAATTGAGAACCTCCTTCTCCTATTTTTGAAGTCGATTATTAAGTGACCCGGCTATCCAACTATCTTTGCGTAAAAAACCACATCGAACCGTTGCTCCATTTTGACTTTGACAAAAAGACAAAGAAACTTTCGCAAGAAAAAATAAATCTATATATATTCTACGATATCATATCAAACAATATTTCCTTTGTATTATGTATATTACCAACAAACAATCCGATCAAGAAAATCAATTACACAAAAGCTGATGGACTTACAGCGCAAAATGTGATCCTCCTAAAAACGAAAGCAATATTGACGTTGACGTATTAGGGGAAGAAGGTTTTATAAATAATAAGTTCTTTATTTTCCTAAATGGGTATTGTCTTGAGAAAAACACATAAATAAGTATTACACGATATTATAGAAAGTAAGCGGTATGGTCACTATGAGCTAAGCCAAATTAATATGTTTTTCTGAAATGATCTGCAATATTATATGAGAAAATAATTGCTGAATTCAGGATTTTTATACTATATTATGTACTTCTACAGTTCGGAATGTATTAGAAAAATCGCTGACTCGTATGGGATCCATAGATTTTGTATATAGATAAATCTTTGAAATATTTGTAAAATGATTTTATTGCAAAGTGGAGTGACTCGTTTGGTTATACAAAACCTAATTTGCACATACAATGCTGCGTTTTTAAACAAAGATTTTCCAATATGACCTGTTAATGCTCAGCTTCTATCCCTATCCCTTCCCTATTAATATAAATGCGAATGTAAGTTTGTTTGTTACGCTTCCACGCAAAAACTACTTAACCGATCATCATGAAATTTTGCACATATATTCTTGGAGGTATTAGAAGTAACATAGGATACTTTTTATTATCACGGCATGACGACGGGAACGGGGTGGGCAGAGGTGAACATGACAAAAGCTATGTATGAAGTGTCAACATTTTGAAATTAGAAGTCGTGGGAAACAGCTATTTCTAATATGTTTATACTAGCTATCCACCCCGGCTTCGCGTGTGGACAATATTAAAATCTAATATATAAAATTCTCCTGTCACAATGTTCGTTCCCATACTCCTCCGAAACGGCTTGACCGATCCTTATGAAATTTTGTATGCATATTCAGTAAGTCTGAGAATCGGCTACTATCTATTTTTCAAACCCCTAAGTGATAAGGGTAGGGGTAGGGGTAGGGGTAGGGGTAGGGGTAGGTGTAGGGGTAGGGGTAGGGGTAGGGGTAGGGGTAGGGGTAGGGTAGGGGTAGGGTAGGGGTAGGTGTAGGGCTATTATAGGGTATATTTTATTTTGTTCGTAAATATCCACGGGCGAAGCCGGGGGCGGAATGCTAGTAAGTTATAAGGCAATGTTTAATACACGTAAAGCTTCTTCATTAAACATTATATATAATAGTGAAAAATAGAACAAAATCGGTTCAGTAGTGTCTGAAATAAATCGGACATTTACAAACAGACGCGGTGGGGTTCATTTTATAAAATTATAGTATTGTGTAGTGATAGACAGTTTATTACTGCTCTGAGAGACAAATAAAAAAAAAATATGAAAATAAAAATAATACCGCTGTGGATGGGATTGGAACCATGTGCATCCTGCACTGCAACTCATGCGTTTAACAGCTAGACCATCATCGATCATTGACGCTAGGAAAAAAAATTACCAACCGTCGATACGAAAATTGACAACTTCGTGTCAATAGCAACCGTTGCTAAGGTTTTTCTCTGATATATAATTTTCAGCCGTAAACAGTAGAAAATTACTGAATTTCTGAAAAACTATCGATTTTCGTCAGTCAGTGACATAATATCGAGAAATTATTATATCCTTAAAAAAATAAGTCGGTGAAAATCGGAAAATATTTCATAGAGATATTAAGAAAAAAATACTTATATAGTCAGTTTATTCAAAATTTCTGAAAAACCTGTGAACCAATTTTTATGAGAAAAAAAATGGAATCAATCGGGAAGAATTAACTGTCGAATAAAAAAGAAATCATCATCAAAATCGGTTCACAACTGGCGGAGTAAACGATGTTCATACATACATTAAAAAAAATACGGTTCGAATTGAGAACCTTCTCCTTCTTTTTTAGAAGTCGGCTAAAAAGACGAAATAGGCTAAAAAATTTTGAAATTAAAAATGTTTTAAAGTTCTCGACTATGCAACTACTGTGTTTTTATGAAAAAAAAAATTTATCCTAAGCTGTTATTATTCTAACAAATAAAATTTCTGTTATTTAGAGAGAATTTAAGTCAGATTTTTAAATGTGATCTGTTCCTCGTATACTTACTATATCTTACATTTTCGGCACGGTAACTTAGGTAATAATTAACAAAGTTTATACAGTTTGAAAAATTACTTTCTGCTTTACAAAAGATGATTAATGCGATTTGAAAATAAAAAATATTATGAGATAGCTAAAATTGCCGAAATTTCCTCTATGTATAAGTTTAAAAGATAAAATGTGGACAATATCTTTTTTAATTTTTTCAACTTCTTCTTCATAAATTCTTCAAACTGAGGCTAAAAATAGTACACTAAAATATTTGTGTATTGTTGTTATGTTTCTTGATAATAATAATTTGCCTTTTAAAAATAGTGTACCGACTTCAAAAATTATGCACTATTAAAAAAAAACCCAAATCGCTTCAAGAATGCCTATAAATTTTGAAGAGTTCTCGATTTCTTCAGGAACCCATCATCAGATCCTGACCTGATGACCATGGGACCACCTGGAAAGTACCCTTTCAAACAAAAAAAAATCTTCAAGTAATTGGGAAACATACATAAAAAAAAGAGTCTGATGAATTGAGAACCTCCTCCTCCTTTTTTGAGGTCGGTTAAAAAGACAAAATAAGAAAAAATTATTAGAACATTCGGTGTTATTTTTATACATTCATATTTATTACATTTTATATATTTATTTTATTCTCTTGATAATAAGAAATTATCCCAAAATTGGTAAATCGTGGAAAAAAATACGACATTATCTTAGTTTGTTCTGTATTCTGAATTTTTCAATATTAATTATTGTCCGTCTTTTTGGTTCATTTCGTTTGCAATTGACGGTTGTATATGACCGAAATTCCTTCTATGCGTGGCGCTTACAATTTCCCTTTTTTTAAAGTTTCATGACTTTTTCTAGACATATTTTTAAAAGCATACACACATATTAATTTATCTTCATTACCTACTTATATTAAGTAGATCTCTTATTCAAAAAGTTGATTTATCACTCCAGTCACGATACTGAGTGCACGAAATCCTTGTTACATTTTGAAAATTGTATATTTTTTTGTTAAAGTAAATTTTCCCGCATTAAGCTAACAACAAGCTAAGTATCTTGGTTAATCCCAGAAAAGTCCCGATTAAACTTTGTAAAAAGGTTTAAGAGTAAGTAAATCTTCCTATTAGTCATGCCCTCGTTCTGCTTAAGATTTCTTAGAGAGAGATTCATAAATTATTTTAGCACAATACATAAACACTTGTTAGGGTTCCGTACTTCAATATATTTATATAAGAATATACTAAAACATAGGTTGTAAAATGTATATAAATACCATATGTAAATCTATGCTAAATAGATACCCACTAAGATCATGAAAATTAATTCCCCGTTTCAGAACCTAAGTATTCTAGACTGACATAATATAAACATATAATTAAATACCCGTACATAATATTACAAAGTGAATCTGGAGTTTATTTTACATTTTAATTAACAAACAAATTAAAATTAAATGGTTCTTTTAAAATTAGTCTAATTTATTTATTTTGTAAAAGACGACATCTGTTGGAGATCAGTTGAACAAACGTTGCGAAGTATTCGCACCCGACGGGTCATCTAGTAATAATAAAAAGTTATCTGTCAAAATAACAAATACACGCGAAGGGTGAAGAACCGACTTCAAAAAAAAGGAGTAGATTCTCAATTCGACTGTATTTTTGGTATGTATGTTACGCGTTAACTCCGCCAATGGTAAATCGATTTTGAAGGTTTCTTTTTTTGTCGACAGAGAATAATTCTTTCGGGTTAGTCCTATTTTTGTTTTGGTAAAAATTAGTTCAGTAGTTTTTCATTAAAAACAGGTTTTTCAAGCAATTTTAGTCATAACTCGATGAAATGTATGCCGATTTCGATGATTTATTTTTGTAATATGATGTTATTAATAGCAAAATCGCTTAAGGCGATGCATCACAGCGCAACGAACTCAGTTTTACGCGCGGCTTATTTTGTCCATATATCTTTAGAAAGATGTGAGCGAGATGGACTACTATTAAAATCGATAAGGTTACCAAGGATAAGATAAGATAGACCAATAACATGCGAAAGTACAATTTCTTAACAAAATCGGTATTTCGAAAAACACGAAAAAGACTTCGGTTTTTCTGTTTTACAAAAACTATTAGAATTATCAAATTCTAGTTATTCTTAAAGTATGTGAAATTATCTATCTTTTAATGTCGAGAAAATTGTAAATTAGTAAATATATTAAGAGAACTCGAGTCGCAAACTTGGCTGAAATACGCGTGAAATTGAGGATTTTCAAGGCTTCATAAAACTTAGATGTACCTAACTGATTTTGGTTACTTTCTTTCCATGAGGAAACCTTAGAAACATTTTAAGAAATCAATTTTAATTTCGAGCCTAGCACATACAGTTATCGCGTAAAACTGGAAAACAAAACATCTGATTTGTATAGGACAAAAATCATGAGGCGTCTCCTTAAATGGGAAAAATAAATTAACTTTTTAAAAAAGTATACCAACTTCAAACATATTTCGTCTCGCCGTTGAATTTGAAGACGGTTTGTGCCAAATTAGAAACTACCTTGCTTTAAATTTTACTAATCTAGACAATGAATTACAAACATAGATAAAATTTCACAGATCATCTTTAAAATCTATTTTAATTTTGTAGCCTAATTTGGCAACAAAAAAATTTTTTTTTTAAATAACTTGATTTATGTTTTTTTTTTATGTTTGAGTTATGTTGCATATTTGCTATTTTGACAGATAACTTCTATACATTTCTATCTAAAATTTTTAATTAGAACATTCATACAGACACGTATATTGTTAATTCATTCATTATTTCTTATCCTGGAATTGAACCTTGAACTTCTAACTTTAAACAAGGTCGCTTAGACACATTTATTCTAAAATTTGCTTAATCTAAATTTATAGATCAATCAATGGTACTTAACAGTAAACAACAACTTAGTGAAATATTGCCTTAGTTTATTTAACCTCTTAACTTAACCTTCAAGTTAAACAATGTTAACAATACTATTTTAAACTATTAATTTTAACAACGTAAGCTTGACTTTAGAATATAGTCCAATCAACAACAATAATAACCCCGTTGGCTATTTCATAAAGTACCTACATCCATAATACATAATATACCTAAGTATATACTCGACATTATCAAAGTAAGCTTGGCAAGGGTACAATAAACATTTTGAAATTTGAAAGGGTCATATCTCGAAAACGTCGCGTCTTTACCAAAATGAAAGGTCTCAATGAGATCTTCATTTCGGATGACAGGTCTTTAAATTTTTTTTACCTTCGCGTGTGCTTTACGACTACAGGAAGTGTGTTACTTGCGCCAGAGAACCTAGTCGTCCACATTTAGCCGATGAGGTGTTTTGTGGCCAGTTCTGTTGTGAATGTTGTGATATTTTGAGATTTATGAGTTTGACAGTAAATTGATTTGGCTTTTAATTTTTAATTAACTATGCGTACCTATACTTCTGGTCGCATATCAATATGATGAATTTTTAACTCGTTTCATTTTTGGTAACTGACTTCATTAAATTTAATTTAAATTTGTTGAGAGCGGTTTCATATAACTTTAAGTGGAAAATATTATTTTGGGATTGCTTTTTTTGGATCACTTCGTTTACCTATATTAAAAGTGTCTTTACAACTTAATTTTCATTCCAATTTTTTTTCACTAAAGTTTGGCAGTCTACCTACTACTTATGGATTGTAAGGAATTCCATTAGAATGAAAATATAATAGAAAATGTATTCCTTCTCTAAATTATTCCATAAATAGTCTCAATATCTACCCAAACATGCCACTCCGTACCAAATTTCAAAGTGTCCATGCGATAAAGCGATCAGTTAATCCGAGATTCGGCCGAAACAATAACCTTCTTTGTAATCTATAAGCAAAGGGGTGTTTACTCGAGGCTCAAAGGTGAATGCTTCACAATGAAAGCTAATCGATGCTTCAGTATAGCCTGGAGGTACACCGCTACAGACTGGAAAGATAAAGTTAACAGACTTCATTCATGAACAAACCAACGGCGATTACACGCGTTATTTCTCGAAAACTATGAAGATTACAAAGATTTATCCTATGCAATTTTGTTAACATAGAAGACAATAGAGGGTCTTGAATTTATTTATTTCTTTAAGAGTGTAGTGTACCGCGTCCATGTCCATACAAACGGAGAAAACGTTTTACTACCCCTAAATATCATTTAATTTTAACGATTTTGTAATATGTTACTGACATAATGAAAAACTACGTACGTATTTTTTCCTTTTTTCAAAATTCGTAATAGGTCAAAAGTTATAAGCCCCTCAAATCTCGGTTTTTTTGGTTCATAACTTGCTCGTAATAAACCGTCTGTATTTGAGAAACAAAGCAAAATTTCATAAAAAGCAAAACGTACGTACGTAGATTATAATCTGTTAAAACGTTTAACACCAAAATTATAAGGTTTCGTTATAGTTTAGTAGGTGTAAATCGTTTTCCCCCAAAACGCAATTTCCAACGAAGAACATACCTACGAACACTCACGAGCTGCAGTGTTCTCTGTCGCACTGATGCTCGTGGGAAGAGCGCGCTTGAGACAGAATATGATTTTCTAAATACCTATTTCGCTGCGTACGCTGAGCTACACGATCCTCTTAATAAATATATTTTTTTCTATCTAAATGAAAAATCTTTAATTCATAATCATACTTCCAGCAAACGGAAACTGACGTCGCTGTTATCTAAATTTCAAATAAATGACCACAGACTACTAACTATATTATAATAACTGTCTGTCAAACTGTCACTGAATAAGTTATTTCCTTGTTATTTTATCTAATCTGTGATCATCGTTGTTGGTTTGTGTGAATGTAACCTCATCATCGCGCTAAAGTTTTCGATGGAATTTTAAAAAGAAAATTAAAAATACGATTTTTAAATGGAAATACAAGTATACAATTTTCTAACTATATATAGGTTACTTTTGTATTTTCAAAAAATGGTCAACACTACTATTTACTTTGAATTATCATTATAATCGACGGTAAAATAACAAAATAATGCCAATAGTAAAGTAAAATTATAAGTAAACTAGCTTTTTCCCGTAGTTTCACCCGTGTGGATTTCCACACTATATTTAGTACCTATATCCCGAAACCAGAAAGAAAAAGATATCAATGTTTTTGAAATTGAGACTTTTATCTAATTAAATTTTCAGGGATAGCTCTAGAAAAAAGAACCAATGAAACTATACTTTCTTTATAAGAAATCATACTATTTATAGCCAAACAAAGAGTAGCTTTTATAAACTCACCAGAGAGTCCTCAGTTTATAATCTCAGTGGAAAAACAGAATAATGGAACTTTAAAAATGAAATCTAAAAAGTAAAAGAAGCGAACAGTCTTTGTTAAGATGGTTTTAACTTTTTAAATAGGTATTTTTCTTTTGTAAAATATCTAGAGAAACTACTTTTGCTGACAGTGCATAATTTTCATAGAGAATTGGTTAAGTGCACAGTATATTCAATATTCTAATAATAAATTCTTGTTTATTTTAATCGAACACATCATTTCGAAAAGGTGTCACAGTTTTTAGGATTCCGTAGTCAAATGACAAAAATGGCCTTATAATTTTCACTGTGTGATGTTGCTGCGTCTGTCTGTCTGTCAAGCATAAAGTAGGCCTCACATTGGTCCGGCATCGCACCGAAAATTTACCATTCCGGCAGCCGGATGATCTCGGCGGACCGTTCTTTACAAGAATTGGATGAGTTTATGGTCGGTTTCGGTGGACCGTACGGCGAAGCGCCGGTGATTGGACGAATGTGTTGCCACCTTTAAACATATACCAGAAGCTGAGCATTAACAGTCCCAGTGAATCAAGTCTGGGAAAAAGTAATCTCCAATTTTCATAGCGCTTGCTGTCCAATCCGTCAGAGATATAACAAAATTATGTAGGAAAGAATTGTGTTTTACAAAAAAGTCTGCGGTGGCATATATCTATCTCTAAGTTATAAGAGTAGGTATTTATATAGGTATTCAAATTGTTGTAAATGCTCGCTAATGTAGTATATTTTAATGAAAATCAATCTGATTTTTTCCAGGAAACGTCAAAGGAGTTGAGCTTTTCAAGAAGATTCTAATAAACACATTTTCAACTTAACAGTATCATCTCTAAGACACAATAGTACCGCAAATGAAAATAAAAATAAAAGAGGAATATCGTCTAAAATAGTAAAGTCAGCGGTTCTTACGCGAAATGTGAACAAATTGCGTATCCAAGTTTGGGGATAAGCCTGTGTCAATTAGGCATTGAGAAGGGTTCCTTTGCGACAAATTGAATGGGTCCAGTAGGCGATGCGGCCTACAAACTGACTGGCAATTTTTACAAGTCTCCCTTGTGGTATAAAACGGGGGAGATGTTTTTACCAAACATTCGTTCTAATACTCGCAAGTTCGTGACAGTGGTTTATGAAATGAAGATTTTTGTTTCGATTTTCTTTTAAATTCTGATGAAGATAGACACATTTTTATTAAGGTTCCGCAGTCAATATTACATATACATATAATACATATAATTAAGTTACACATATAAATTTTAGTTCCATCACTTACTTATGGAAGCGAGACTTGGGGTTGGAATAAGAAGCATTAAAGTAAGATAAATGCAGTAGAAATGTGGTCTATACGTAGAATGTGTGATAAAAAGCGTATTGACCGCATCCGGAATGATGTCATTAGAGAAGAATGCGCGGAGTGAAAGATGATGTTGTGAATACAATGAAGAAAAGTAGGTTACGCTGAAGTGAAAAGGTTTATATTGCAGAGGACGGCCTAGGTGTACTTTTATTGAATATATACAAAATGTAGTGATCGATGGAAATATTAAAAGTACACACAATCGCCGAGCAGTATGAAAGGTATGATGAATATAAAAGAAGCGAAAGAGTTATGTCAGGATCGTCGTCTAGGACTAGCTTTAAAGAATAGATAATTCTGTCTCGAGCTGTCAAAAGTAAAATAAATGGTTGGATTTAGTATATATGTTTATTAGGTTGCTGTGGTTCATGTGACAAAATAAATAAATCAAAATAAATAAATAGACATGTATGTCTTGATAAAATTTCACAGATAGGCATCTTATGTGAACCGTCATACATCATTACGAAAATAAATAATTTAGAGGTACTTCTCCAATCTCCATACTTACTTGGTAGGCAAGGGGGAGAACGGAATAACGACCTAATCTATCCGACTCCAAATGTCACCTCACCTGAACGCTTAGTAGGTACCTTCTGCTAGACAACAAACGAGGCTCTGGCGACCGAGCAATGGCGGTATAACCATACACCTAGCTAGGCAACTGGCTGGAAGAGGCTACAGCGAGCCTGAAGACCTAAATAGTCTTAAAATGTTTGGTGCAGAAGGCAAGGGGAAACCAGTGCACTATTCTTCCAAAGAAGGTGCGTCGCGCTATGGACCGCCTTCTTCTTCTTCTTTTGATATATGGCAACAGTGCTGACTTTCGTCGCAATTTCTGCCAGTCTCCAGTGTTTAATCTTGTGCAATAGTAAGCCGATAAATCGGTAGCTAAGATTATCCCGCCGACTGTGATATGTCTTATTAATCACTGACTAATCACCACCATCACAGCGCGGCCGGGATTAAACCGGATTCCACATCACGCCATGACGAAAACGCGTCCGGTCGGCGCCATGACTTGATTGACCACGACTGCTCTGTCAACAGCACCACGACTAAGAAAAAGTACCTCTCCATACAACCTGATGATAGAATCAATTGGAATAAAGTTTTCTTTTAAAAATTTGGTACCTACTAATTATTTTAGTGACCATTGAACCCGAAACCTCCATCTCTTTTTGTTAAAGTACCAAAATCTGGTTGGATTTAGACAGTGTAATAAAATGTGTTCAACGTCCTTGAATTGTGCACTCGCAAAAGTTTCTTTTCGCGGTTGTAACTTTGTATAGCGAAGCCATTACTCATCCTTTTGTTAGTGCGGTGGGAAATTTTTCACTATGAGACAAATTTCGTGAATAAATTAACCGTTGTTGTAATCCATGGAAACAAAGGTTAATGAGATGAACAAAAAAAAATGTCTTTTATTTGTATTATAAATGCGATAAATAAGTCAAACAAATGCTGCAAATATAGTTAAATTATTGAAAACTATTTTGTGCCCTTTGGTGTAGAAACTCTAAGTCCGCGGGGTCAAATGCCAAAAAGTTTATAAAAGATATATCCCCACGATTGATCATCTCCTCTGACAAGAGGGCTGGCTCCTTCCTTGCTCAACGAATCAGCACATTGCTATTCAGCGGGGTAATGCAGCAATATTCCACGCATTCGTTTATTTAGTTAATTTTATTGTTTACATTTAATTTTAAAGTTTTTTATATTGTTGTGTATAATACGAAACATAATTTATATTATATTTATTTTGATAACAAAAAAATAAACATCACTGCATTGTTGTAGGACTATATTTTTTCCTGGAAAGACCCATTTTACCTTGAAATTGATTCAATGCCCTTATTACCTTATGGGATCAAATGTGCACTGTCCTATTTCAAACGTTTCGGAGTGAATGAGCAACATTAACATTATATCCTGAAAACATAACGCTTTATACACAACACTGTAGATTAAGAGGACAGCTGACGCATTCTCCTTCTCTATTTCTCTTTCTCATCACACACACGCACACACAGTTGGCTGACAGTACCAACCTCTCGGAAAATGGTTTGGTACTATCTGACGGCCAACTGTACCATCGCGCGCGCTCATTGGTCAAATCAAATAGCGCGTTCTTCCCCGGCTTCCTGTTACACACTTCCGTCCCTTTTCGCGAAATCACTCCCAGAGATTGCAGAAAAGCGAGAGAAATTTATGTTACACATCAAAAATCAATTTACAATTATAATATTACTATAATGATAGTACTTAGGATTACTTTAAAGCTTTAATATCTTTCAACCTCTTTTAGCAGAGAAATTTACAATTAAAAGTGACAATAAATAGTAAACTTACAACCACGGCAAGTGCATAATTAACCAAACTCTCAAGGAAATTAATATCAAACGTTTGTCAGTATTTTTTCATATTAAATAAAAGTGAGAGATGAATGAAGTGTCGAGTAGAAAAGCTGGTCGTTGTTTTGAAAAGCTCAAAAGGTATGATTAAGCTCCACTGTCGAGATCGCGAAGTGTACTCCATTATTTACATCTTTATATTTTTGAGGTAATTGTTTCATCAAAGTAAAATGCGGGCAATTTAAATAAATTATTCTTATAAGCTGAAAGCATTATTATTTAACTTTTCACAAGTATAAAATAAATAAATACAGGCACATTTTTAAAATACATTTATTTGCAAATTTTTGAAATTTACTATCTAATCTACATTGTTTTATCGCAACGTATAAACTCAGAAACTCTGTAAAAATCGTTATTTCAGGGTATTCATTATACACCGATATATTATATGCATACCAAATTCTTGTATAGGGATTTTACAAGATTGAATTTTTTTTTTGTAGTTGTCAAAATAACTAGCAAACTTTGACTTATTAATGAAGATTTTACGGCTAAAAGTCCTTAATTTTTTAAAATACCTAAATTACCTTTTATAAAACTACGAAGTTAGTTATAATACCGCAAACAAGACTGAATCTAGTTGCGGACTTCCGCTTATTATTATTCATTCTACTTAGAATGTATGTTTAAAAATAAAAATTACATCTCCACTGTTTTGTTCTTATTTAATTATAAAACTCAACAAAAACTTAATTTTATGTTAAGCCCTTCCTCTTAAAAAACAAAAAGTCGCCGAAACGTCATTTACAACGGCAACAAAACCAAATTTTCATTCATTTATTCCGACAATCTCTTAGATTTTTCTTAAAAATTGGTTAACTGGAATCACAGACGCCCTCTCCACAGGAAATGAAGACACAAATCACGAGATAACAATCCTCAGCGCTGTAGTGGCCTCAGAAAGTTGCCCACCTGCAGGAAAATTTCAACTTTGTTTTATAACCATTATTCATTCTTTTGTTCGAAGTTAGGAGTACAAAATTTAACCTCGTAAAAACGGTTAGATTTTTTATTTCTTTAAATCAACTATGCCACTAAAATGCCAGGTTGTTCTGAGATCAAAAGAGAGATCATGGCTTATTCTTCACTAATAGACTTTTGCTCATTACCTAGCGATGGTAGAATCCTTTGCTTGACTTTTAAAAAAAGTGCGCTGTTAAATGCACACGCGTTAGATAAACTTTTGTTAGAAACAATAAAATTTAATGATATTGCTAAGTTAAAAAAATCTTATTGAATTGTATTAGAAGGTATTTCCAATTTTCCATACCAACTTAACACCAAAATCCATTTCTTATCTGAATTTAGACTAACTATTTATGCAAATTAGGCAATACATCTCATAGTTGTCAGTATTCAATGGAAGTTTGAGTAAATAGAGCCATATATGCTTGTATAATGGCACACCATCTTGCGTTATGCATTATGGACGAAGGTAGATCCTGAGGGACGATTTGGGCAGCTACTATAATATTGTGCTTCTAATTCCCATTAGTGTGAGATACTAAAATTTAGTATGCAAACCTATTGTGTATTATTACTTCTATATTATGTGTCTAGCTGTGCACATGCCTATTTCGAACGGAATGCTAATAAAACGTGATTAATTTATAAACCAATATCCAGATTAAGAAAATATTTGTACTTATAAAGAAATAATTGGCCAAGAGTGATTCGAATTTGCGTGGGGAGGGTTTCATTTCACTTTTTCCGTGAGAACTTTGAGACATGATGTTTTAGTTTAGAGGGGTGGGGGACGCTCGATTTTCTTATATATTCTTTAATATAATTTAAACTATGCATTATTAATTAAAAAAAATCTTATAACGAGCCCTTTCATTTTACTTTTTTCCCCACAATTAACCCCGAAAAGGAAATACGGTTATTTACGCTATACGTCCGTTGGGTCCTCAAACTGTACAATTAAATTTCTGAAAAACTACTGAACTGATTTTTGTTATATGTCTGTGAAATAATGTCGAGAAATTATTATATCCTTAAAAAAAATTGGCGTCGAAATATTAAAAAAAACCAGTAAACCAATTTTTATGAGAAGAAAATGGGACCAATCCAGAAAAAATATCTGACGAATAAAAAAGAGATCATCAGAATCGGTTCACAACTGGCTGAGTTATCGATGTTCAAACATACATTGAAAAAAAATACGGTCCGAATTAAGAACCTTCTGTGAATTAAGTACCCGATTGCTGCATTTTTTGATAAAAAGACAATACAAGAAAAAGTTATAAGAACATAGAATAAGTGTTAATTTTAGGGTTCCTTACCCAAAGGGTACAAACGGAAACCTTATTACTAAAGCTCCGCTGTCCGTCCGTCCGTCCGTTTTTTTTTTGAACAGTAATAGGTAGACACTTGAAATTTTCACAGAGTGTGTATTACTATGGCCGCTATAATAACAAATAATAAAAATAAAATAAAGTTAAAAATTAAAAAGAAACGTATTTTATTGGGCGATTTTTTCTCGACTAGTATAACTGTAATAATATGGCGAAGGTTTTAGTCAATCAGCAAATTTTTTGAGGTTATGTCCGGTTGTTGTTTTTTGATGTGTAACATCTTTGCTCTCGCTTTCCTGAAATCTATGAAGTAGTTAAAATGAATAAATTGAGCTTCTTATGGGCTGCGCATACTTTTCATATAATTATTATAATTCGCAAGTTTCTGCATATAACTGATTTAGCGTTCCGAGAGAATAGAATACTAGCTGCTGACTAGGGGCTGACATTTGACGCGTTCAAAATATAGCGCTAAGCCGTAACCTATTTTACTCAACATACGAGGACTAAAAGCAAACTGTCCGCAATAGTAATTTGTGCGCGCTCGTACGAAAACAATAGCCACAGGACAACGCTGCTGAGGTTATTTTAGAGGTGTCAACATCTAAGCGGAAGGCAGAATGCTTTAGTTAAAATTAAAACTGAACTACATATAAACAATGTTCTTTTGAATATGTTCCGAATGTGTAACGTGTACTTTCAATGAAATTAAAATGTTACATTTTTGTAATACTATTTTGATTTTGTAAACTTTTGTATGCATTTTTTACAGACTTCAAAAAAAGGAGGAGGAGGTTCTCAATTCCTCGGAATCTTTTATGTTTTTTTTTATGTATGTTCCCCGATTACTTGAAGACGCCTGAACCGATTTGGATTTTTTTTTGTTTGAAATTGTATACTTTCCAGGTGATCATCAGGTCAGGATCTGATGATGGGATCCTGGAGAAATCGAGAACTCTTTAAATTTTATAGGCACACTTGAAGTGATTTGGGTTTTTTTATAGTGACTTGTGCATTTGCTTTCCTAAAGCACACTTTTCAGTGAATAATTTTTGAAGTCGGTACACTTTTTTTTAAAAGGCAATATTGTAATGTTTAATTATACAACTCTAGATGGACAACAATGATTGTTGTGTTTATATGTTTTTTATGGTTAGAATTTTAATTTCGTCTTTTTTTTTAAATGTGTTATGTAAAAAACCTTAAAATTAAATAAAACTAAGTAAACGTCGCGTAAGTAAAGCGTTGAATTGTGGTGACTGCATTTCCTCGCTTGATCGCGATGCTGATTCGTTGAGCGAGGAAAGAGCCAGCCCCTCCTGTCACCAGAGGAGGCGATCACTCGTGGGGACATTTCTTTAATATTTTTTTGGCATTTGAACCCCACGGTTTCTAAATTACATGCCAATTTCATTGTGGGAATGAGTGCCTTTCATTACAATTTTGAATATTTTTTTTTCAGTTTTTTTTTATATTTTTACACCATTATCGAGTCGGACAGAGTTTATTTTTACATATTATACACTTACACACATAGGTAAAACACAAAGGATTGAGGTTTCCGAACGAACAGCCAATGCTTTTGATATGTAGCATATTAGCCTCTCACTATGTGGCATAAATTAGATTCGTGAAATGGGGCAGGAATGCGTAATTCAAATAGGGGTGTTAACAATTTTTTGGAAATACTTTTAAATTATAGCTGTAAGGTTAAAAGATAATAAAATAATTATAAAAATTCATATTTGTGTCTATTTTCATTTATAAAATCATGTTTTTAATTTTATTTTTCAAATCCCCGCAAAAATTACATCAAACCAATAAAATGTTTGTCACAGGTTACATAAAATAACCAGAAAATAACTTATATAGTCGTGACAGATTGACAGGCAGTTATTTTAATATAGTTAGTTAGTATGTGGTTATTTATTTGACATTCAGATGGAAGTGACGTCACTTCCCGTTTGCGGTTACGTATGAATTTAATATTTTTCATTTAGATATTAAAAAATAAATATTTATAAATTTATTATATTTATTGTGTTGACAGTTAAACTAAAATGCGTATCCGGAAGTAAATAAATTCGATTCTACGTCATGTAATGGCGATCAACGCACGCGTCCCGCGTCCGCGCGTTGATAGTTGTAATTAGTCAGTGAATAATAGGGCATATCACGGTCGGCGGGATCATCTTAAATAACGATTAATCAGCTTTATACACAAACTTAATATTGGAAAATCACCGATAAATAAATTCAATTTATACAATATTTTTTGTGATTCTTTATTTGTATTATTTATTTATTTAAATAAGTACACCACTTTTGAGCCTGGCAGAGTTATTATGAGTTAGTTTTCAATGTCTACATATAGTATCCCATTCCAGAACAACCATTTCATAATTGAAACGTGCGTGCACTCATGTTATTAGTAACGCAACGAAACGTAAAGGCTTTCAAAGCTTACACCTCAAAGAGACAGAGCCCGGTGCACACTGCATTCCTGAAAACGACTCTCGTCCTATGAAAATGCACCTTAGTCGGAACAAGTCTCATCTCTTATAGAACTAACAAAACGCTATACAAACATTTGATGCTTCTGAAAGGCAGTTACAGGTCGCTTAACAATTTCACAAGGCTTTTCGCTGGAATTTTACACGCATATTGTCAGAATTTTTCCTTTTTAGTTATCTTTTAGGTGCTATTTTAGGATTCTGTAATATAAATGACAACGTTTTTATTCGTTGCTACGTGGCCAGATCAAAATGTAACAAGGGTGTTGACAGTGAAAGAAAATAAATATATAATAATATTTTTATCTACTCTTATATCGTAAAGTCTCTATTACAAAATCGAATTATACTTCATAATGATATGTTTTATTTACACGCGTCTGTAATATGTCAAACTTCGATACTATAATGTATTACAGTACCGAAGTTTTCATACAAAAACGATATCGTAATGTTTTTTTGTTTTTTTAATGCAGAAAGGGCAAAGGATTTTTTTATGCAGACACATTAAACTCTATGAAAATATCGACACGCGCATGTCCGAGTTACTTGACAGTTAACGCTTTTTTTTTAATTAAATTTACCGCCAAATTGTCGATAAGGAAAAATATCTTGGTTCAATTTGTTTTGTACTATTGCATGGGATTAGATAAAGTAGTGTATGAACGGGCACATAACTTGGAATTAAAACACTCGTGGATGCTATTAAAAAAATCCACTTGTGTTTTAATTACCCCTATTATGATCCCGTATCATAAAGTAGGTACTATTTTTTATATAGTCTGTAACGTATAATCACTGAAAATAATGTTTATTTATTTGTTTAATATAAATAAGTATATATTTTTTTATTTTTTTATGAAAAATCTTTAATTCATATTTCCGGTCACGTGACCGCAAACGGGAAATGACGTCACATTCATGTAAATTTCAAATAAATAACCACAGACTACTAATTGTATTATAATAAACGTCCGTCAATCTGTAACTAAGTTATTTTCTTGTTATTTTATCTAATCTGTGACCATCATGTTATTGGTTTGCCCGAATGTGACGTCATCATTTTTTTAACGTTAATTAAAAACATGAATAATAATGAAAAATGAAAAAGAGTTAAAATAATGAAGGATGAAAGATTGACTTATATGGCTAAAGTGAAAGGAAATGCTGGCAGAGGACGACCTAGGAGTACTTTTATTGAACATATAGAAATGTATTGATCGAAGGCAATATAAAAAGTTGTAGGTACACATAATCGCCGAGCATGTATAAAAGGTATGATGAATATTAGAGATGCGCCGAATACTGGTTTCACAGAATAACCGAATACCGCTTGCTTCGAAACATCGCACGATTACGTTACAAATAAAAAAAAACTTAGCTTTATTCAACACATTCTTCATAGGTTTTCTTTGACTTATAACATAACATAAATCTTACATAAGAAATGTTGTCTTTTAGTTCTATACCATGTCATGTAGCCAAGAAAATAGAAATACTCGAACCGAATATATTCGGCAACAAAACCGAATAATTCGGCAGAATACAAATAGTGGAAAAGATGCCGAATACGCCGAATACCGAATATCAAACGAATATTCGGCGCATCTCTAATGAATATAAAAGAAGCGAAAGAGGTATGTCAGGATCGTAGCAAATGGCATTCGATTGTCTCTGTCTACCCCTCTTGGGATAAAAGGCGTGATGATAGATAGATAAATGTAAACATGATTTTTTTTAAATAAAAACACAAATATATAAACTACACTACATATTGTTAAAAATACACTGTAGTCACTAATGACCCTGCAGTTAGGGCGACTTTAAATAAACTAATAAAAAATAAAAAATAAAAAATCTAATAATTTTATTACCTTACAGTTACAATTTAAATTTGTTTTCAAAAAAATATCAAGACCCCTGTTTGTAAGGTAGCATATTCCATGAGAGTGTGCTGGGGAAAATCTAATAACGCATATAATGAAAGCCAAAACAAACTCCGCTTAGTACCTAGTTATGGGAAAAATAGCTCAGGAGAAAGATAGTGGTTATATTGCTTCGTTTATGGATGGATAAACGCCGTGAACGGAGTCCCATCAACTAGGATATAATTGTCAAGATATATTTATATTATTAGATATCATTATTGATTCCATGTCGCGCCTTTGTGAGTAACGCACGCGGCCGCCGAGACGTGATGATGCTGTGATGGTTGTGATTAATTGACGACTAATAAGACATAATTTACGGTCGGCGGGATTATCTTAAGAGGCTACCTTCATATTAAATCATATTTTTCAAATCGTTTTGAGTGAAACCTAAAACTCTTACAAATACAGAAAAAATTTCATGTTATAATTAATCATATTTCATATTAATCTGTTAATCGTATAACATGTTTTAAGAAACTTTGCTCGATAGAAAAAAATTGCAAAGTAGCCTCTGAAAATAGTCTCCTTTCCAAATTTCTCATTAGTACATGAAGTATTCTTTATTAAATTAAGTACAAATTTGTATCATCTATTACTAAAGTAAGATGTTAATTTAGATTTTCAATAAAGCTACTTCTTCAATTTAAATAAATTATTTTTGATTTGTCACTTAGGACGTTTGTTCCAAGCACCTTCCGTGCGCCTCTTCTCTTTTGTTTCTATTCAATGCGACAGAGAGAGATTCAACGGAGAGACCAATCGATCACGTAGCGCTAGAGTATCGTATGCAGCTAGGCCACGCCCCTCAAACTATGATTTTATTTGAATGTATCGTCTTAAGTACCGATTAATCGGCTATAAACACTATATATATAATACTTGACATTGACAAAAGAAGATATCATAATTAAAATATCAAAAGCATTCTTGAGGATCACGTACGTGTTTACAATATTCCCTTTAGAAAATAAAATCCATTAATATTTGGAAAATTGAGAGTATTCAATAAATCCGCTCCTTTGAATTTTCAACGCGCGACTGAACTGGGGTCCATCTTCAGTCATCGTACAAAATTTCATAGAGTGGGAACTCGTATAATCTGCTTTCTCCTTGCACTAACAACCTTTGAGGAAACTCTTAGCCCCTACTCAAGGCTAGGAGAGCGGCTCAAAGCTTTGTGATTTGCTACCGAGTTCCGTTTGCTTATAATATTTCAGTGCCCTAACTCAAAATGACGTCGAAGTCTCAAACGCTGGCGAGCTAAAGTAGATTATGTGTGCAAAATGTTTTGTGAATATTTTTGTAATTTCAATGATATTTTGAAATAGATCTTGTCTAGTAGTTATAGAAGTACAAGTAGGCGTGTAAATTTTTTGGACCAAAATCACTATACAGCAAACGAAGATATGTAAAAAATCGGAAATATTCCGTAGAATTCAATGCAATATTTTTAAAACAACTGAATCTTATAGAAAATGTTGGTGAAAAACACTTTATTTCGTTTTGAATAAAAATAGGCTTTGTTTAAAAAAAGTTTAATACACAAGTTGTGGAACTATTTATTTCGGATCGGTCTAGCCCGGTCCGATGTCAATAAATTGTAAAATATATTATTTATTTAAAAAAAATCACATTATTTTGAAACGCCCGCATCTCTTTGAAAACAAAATTTTTGTAACCGAAATATGGTGAAAATGTAGCCTCTGACAAGCCAAAAAAGAGCGTATTTGTAAATTTGAAAAATATTGAAAAGATTTTGCAAAAATCTGATTTTACGGAAAATTTCAGATATTTACATATCTTTGTTTGCTGTATAGTGGTTACGGAAAAGTTACATAGAGCTCAAAATAGACAGACTGGTCTAAAGGTCCCGTATTCGAATCCTAGGCCAAGAAAAATGTTGTGTGAAAATTTAAAAAAAAGTGGAGAATGCCTATGAGTAGAGTCAAAACAAACACCGTTACGGCCTTTATACCTTGCGGTGTGATCAGAGACAGCAGTAATAGTGTCCACTTTTTGCCAGTTGTCCATATTCAACAGAATAGGTGGCAAGCCTGTTGCTGTCCCTTCTTTAACAGACTTCTTATAAAATATACGTGAGTCGATTAAAGTACATATTCTTAAAGAAATTG
Organism: Nemapogon koenigi; assembly: GCA_963924495.1. Lineage (NCBI taxonomy): Eukaryota > Metazoa > Arthropoda > Insecta > Lepidoptera > Tineidae > Nemapogon > Nemapogon koenigi. The sequence goes on along the minus strand of OZ004647.1, from coordinate 6,156,602 downwards.
GTGCTTAGCATTTTTTTTTTTTTGGAACGAATAGGCATTGAAGGCTCTACCAATTAGGCTATCGATTCCTATGCGTCATTTTAATAATAGCTGGCACGTTTGATACTTAATTTTTTATGAATACTTTCTCCACGCCATCTCTTCTTAATCGACCTATCCTTAGTTTGGAGCTAAATTAAAAATGAGTGTTTGTATCGAAATATAGAACCAGCCCCCTTAGTTAAAGTACGAACGCTAGTATTCTATTCTCTCACAACGACTAAAACATAATATTATATGCAGAAACTTTTAGTCGAATTAAAATAATTATATTATTATGAAAAATACCCATATTTAACTAGTTAAATAATAAAAATTCCGAAAAACAACAACCAGGCATAACCTCAAAAAATCAGCATCGACCAAAACCTTCGCAATTTTTTTCAGCGTTATCTACAGGGTATAGGCAGACGCTAACTTTGCGTTCACGAAAGACGCTAATTGGAGACAAACGCTTCGTTTTCTCCAAGCAGTTATATACTTCAAGAAGTTTGTATACAATACGTATATAACCTTCTTGGTCTCGTTAGGTCACGTGGTTGTATGTATTTCAGTCTGTCCCATACATTTAAAGTTATTATAGTAAGCCCTTAACTCGAAGGCCAAAAACGACTAGTCACCCAAGAAATGGCCGGACAAATCCGTGTGATATACTTGCCCGACCCAAGAATTTGCTTGGCAATATCGGGTCGGGCATTCCTTGATCATCGAGCCAGAACGAAAGATGTCCTAAGTACATATCCTATTATACTAACCCCCAGCTTTGTTGAGAGTAGGGAATGCAATCCCGCAAGATAATTTCAATCCCGGTATTTGCGGGACTGAACCATCTTAGTCCCGCTGGATGGTATTTGCGGGATCCCGCAGGGTGGACTTAGACCTCTGAAATCAATCGTAAATAATCGTAATAAAGACCTATATACCTCGTTTTCATGGTTTTAATTTTAACCCAAATTAAACAAGCTTTTTGGTACATTTTAAATGGTTTATTTAATATAATAAATATAAAAAATAAAAAAATATAAAAAATAAAATTCTTAGAAAAAGTCGCAGGTGTGACGCAGGTGTTTGCAAGGTACCGTATACCCGGCCTGCTGGTTCCAAAAATAATATTTCTTGTAAAGTTCAGTTTGATTTTGATTTATTTATAGATTATATAACAATCAATATTCAATGAATAAATCATTGCATCATAATTAAAAATTGTAACTGGCAACATATAAGTAATCAAACAAGGGGCGCGGGTGGGGAATTCTTTGCCCGGCGCCTTCACACCGTTCCCCTAGAGCTCGGCGGCGCCCCGCACCTTAGAGAAACACGTATGTACCACGCTTCTCTGTAATCCCGCCAGTCCAGCGGAATCCCGCAAATTTTTCGACCGAGATTAATCCCGCAACATGTATGCGGGATCCCGGTATTTCATTCCCTAGTTGAGAGTATTATACCTATATATAAAAGTTTTTAATTAAAAAACCCATTGACCATGCCCGCTATAGTGATTTGTTATGCAAGAAATATCCACTGCAGCAAGCTAAAACCTTGTAGGCTTGTCATAATCTCGTGTCTTAAAACAACAACTTATTATTAATAAGCAGTCAGTTCATTTTAACTTACCCCACTTCTCCCCTACTATGATTTATGGTGCATTTAACTTTTATGGTCGTGCTAAGTGGGCCGTCGCCTTTCATAAGAGAACCGGGGAAACTCATCTTGGCTAATGTAAGATGAAAAGTTAAACAAATTGTTCTTCGTCCCAGCACGATACAAAATGTCCCGTCGGAAAGAGGTGGCGTTTTTCATATAATTTTTGCTGTAGAGCAAAACTACAGTCAATGAAACAGTATAGGTATGTTTTTTTTTGGGATTCTGTAGTTCATTTAGTACACCTGAATAAATTCGTCTCATATTTTTTTCTTTTTACAACATAACACAAACTAAAACACAATAAAGTTCCTGAGTATAACTTGCATAATACAATCAAACAATCAATACAAAAATAAAAAATGCAGTGGAAATGCGGTCTTTACGTAGAATGTGTGATATAAAACGTATTGACATCCGGAACGATGTCATTAGATAAGAATGCGGTGTAAAAGATGATGTTGTGATTAAAATGAAGAAAAGTAGTTTACGCTGGTTTGGACACGTTGAAATAATGAAGGATGAAAGATTGACTAAAAAGGTTTATATGGCTGAAGTAAAAGGAAATGCTGGCAGTGGACGACCTAGATGTACTTTTATTGAACATATAAAAAATATGTTGATCGATGGCAATATTAAAAGTACACACAATCGCCGAGCATGTATGAAAGGTATGATGAATATAAAAGAAGCAAAAGAGATATGTCAGGATTGTAACAAATGGCATTCGATTGTCTCTGCTTACCCCTCTTGGGATGAAAGATAGATAGAAAAATAAAACAAATGAAACCTAGGTAGATAATATCTATTATCTAATCCATACAATAGCAAATGTGTACCCACATTTAATACCCGCATGATCCAAAATATAATTTCTAAATATTTACGGTTTTTATTAGATTTGAAATATTATTACAGCTTACATTATTGCCTTACAGCTCCCGAAACCGTGTTATCAGTCCCAGGGTACCCAACGGAAGACCAAGTCTACCTCTTTTAGCCGATGGTATTTGTGAGGCTATACCTAATAAGGCCAGTTTTGTTGAGGTATATTTAGATTGATCACCTCTATTTGTCGGATTATGTACATAATAACTTATCCATTGGTTCTAATGAACTCTCAAAAATAAAATTTAATCATTGTTTAGAAATGCATCATTTGTATGTAAAATAGAGAGAAAATCGAAGACAAAAATATTTTATCTTCTAAAAATTCTACAATATTTTAACGCAGTGCACAATAATGCATATTCGCAGTAACCAGAGATAATTATGGTCTAAATTAAAAAGACATGAATATACCCTATGGCCAGTAACATGATTCCCAGGAGCCGTAAGACAATCGTAAAATAAAGAAAAATCACAGATCTCATGCACTATTGACTTTCAAAGAGCATTGGAAATGCAAAATAGAAAACGAATATGTATCGTAGCGGTCATAGTATAGATCGCACAACTAGTTGTGCCATCGGTTAATAATTTGATATATTGTACCCGTGACACAACCAGTAGTGCCATAATACACACTCTGTGAAAATTTCAAAAATCTACCTATTACGGTTCAAAAGACACAGCCCTTTGACAGACAGACGGACGGACAGCGGAGCCTTAGTAAAAGGGTTTCCGTTGTCACCCTGTGGGTACAATTATTTGGTAAGTAAATTTATACGCGAGTGACACTGCTAACAAGTTGCTAGTCCATAATTCAGTTGAATAATTTCATTCAGATTTTGAAAGGCTCATTACGGAGGTAGGTATAACAGCTAAAAACAGGAACCTCGTACCAATTAGCGTTGTTGTATCACAGCTTGTTAATTAGACTACCTGACTTCATTCGAATTCAAGTTTTCGTAGCTAAATGCCTTTAGAAAATAATTCAACATATACTAAATTTTCTTTCATTAACCGACTTCCAAAAAAAGAAGGAGAAAGTTCTCAATTCGGACCGTATTATTTTTTATTTTTTTTATTTATGTAGGTATGTACATCGATAACTCAGCCAGTTGTTAACCGATTTTAATGGTTTCTTTTTTAATCGACAGATAATTCTTCCGGATTGGTCCCATTTTTATCTCATAAAAATTGGTTCATTAGTTTTTCAGAAATTTTGATAAAACTGACTTTATAAGTACATTTTTCTTGATATCTCGATAAAATATGAACCGATTTTGACGACTTATTTTTTTTAAGACAATAATTTCTCGACATTATCTCACAGACATATGATGATAATCGGTTCAGTAGTTTTTCAGAAATCCAGTAATTAATTTCTGTTTACGGCTGAAAATTATGTATCAGAAAAAGCCTTAGCAACGGTTGCTATTGACACGAAGTTGTCAATTTTCGTGACGATGGTCTAGCGTTCAAATGTAATGGGGTGCAGCGCAGGATATTTTTCCATCAATATTTTTTTAGTTGCGTTATTATTTGTCTCTCAAGGCAGCAAAATCACTTAAAAGGGTAAAATAAACCTTTTAAAAAAAAGTGCACCGACTTCAAAAAGTAATAAATAATAAATATTTCGTCGTAGAATTTGAAGACGGTTGGTGCCAAATTAGAAACAACTTAGTTCCCAAATTCACTATTCTAGACAATTCATTAGGAACCTACGATCATCAGTACATCTACAAACATAGATAATATTGAACAGATCTTTATCGTCTTAGCTATTTACTTAGTTTTGTATCCTAATTTGGCACCAACCGTCTTCAAATTCTACGACGAAATATTTATTATTTCTTACTTTTGAAGTCGGTGCACTTTTTTTTAAAAGGTTTATTTTGAGATTATTTTTATAATAAGAGACGACTTTATTTATTAAAAAACATGAAATACAATAAATTTAATCAGGGTTATACCTATAGATGTTTTGTAAAATTTATTTCCAAACAAATTAAAACAATATCCCTGATAAGGTCTATATCAATTTTGCCCCATCGCAGTGGGGCCGATCGCCGAAAAGCTGGTCAAATATCGAAAAAAAATATTCTAATTAGGTCTTTTTTTGTTGGGTTGCCCGCAGTAATACCCTAAGCATCATAAAATACATAGAAGAGGTTCAAACTTGTTACTTTATGAAATATAGAGTATTTTGTGCAGGGTGAAGGGGGTGTTTTTTTGTAAATTTGACATTAAATTAGTAATCAGTAACCCCAAAAACCCCAGAGTGCAAAATTTCAGATGAATTAGTTGATTATTCGACTTTGGCCCACTGTGATTGTAGGAGTTAAAACTACTTTACGCTTAATGTCAATAAATTATTAAGGGTCCTATACTGGGAATTTTTCTGAGATAAACTATTCCCAATTTCTCTGTAAATTTCTGTGTCACTATAATTTAGCATATAGTTACTTATTGAATATATCTAAGTGAAATAGCTCTAATTTTTTCAATGGGTTTTATTGAATAGGAAAAATGGGTGGTTTAACTTTGCCCCTGCTGTCTCTTTTATAATCTATCACAAAACTTATTTTTTTTTAAAAGCGCTGTTATACTATTACCCTTCAATTATAATTATATCGAATTTTTACGTTGCTTATTAAAAATTTAAAATAATAATAATTTTATTATTTTTGCCAAATTAAAAAATCATATTTTTTTTTTTTTTTGAATTTTCAATAAGCTACAAAAAAAGCGATATATATAATTGAAAAATAATGGTATAAGAACGCTTTAAAAAAAATTAGAGTTTTGTGATAGATTATAAAAGAGACAGCAGGGGCAGAATAATCCTTTATTCTACCACCCATATTTCCTATTAAATAAAACCAATTGAAAAAATAACGACTATTTCACTTAGGTATATTGAATAAGTAACTAATGCTAAATTACAGTCACACAGGTGGAGTATTTACAGAGAAATTGGGAATAGTAATATCTCCATACAAATTATGGATATAGGGCCGTTAACTACTATTTTCTTTTTAATATTAGGGTAGACATAAGAGGTGAATCGCCACCAAAGAGTATTTCAATTCCTTCGATGCCCCTAATGTGGAGATAGAATAATATGCCACAGGGACATAAGATTTTGCTCCGTATTCTTTATTCTGGTCTACGAAGCATTACCCGATTCAATTCCATGGTTCATTTCCTCGAATTATTCCAATGAACGATCAGTTAAATTTGTAGATTAGGTATCTCAAAGGATTTTCGTAATATATGCTTAATATTATCAATTCACGAAAATTACAGATTTTTTTATTTAGAATAATATCATACCATACATACATTATTATAAAGACTACTAATAAATTTACAAAGCCGTATTCTACTGAATTATTGCGATATAAAAGGGCGTCCAATGCGTACTTATTACAAAACAACAATTTCTGAGATGCTTGTAAACCGTCATCGGGGCAGAGTATACGGGGCGAAGAGTAGGTATGGATTTAAAACATTTTGGTGTCAAGTACATTAAAAAATCTAAAAAAAACATTTAGAGGCACAAACTTAATTGTGCGGCCCGTGAATTCCAATATTTGTGATACGGAACCCTATGCGAGCGAGTCGTTATCTGAGTTAATATTAAAAATACGAAGCCGAAATAAAACTCTTCGCTAATAGGATATTGGGACCTATGAGAAAACAACTTCAAAGGATAACTTCCCAAGAAAATCCCTTTTACTTACAGATCGCTTATACAAAAAAAAACCAATTAAACTCCCATCTAGAATCCTATCAGTGATAGATCAAAAACTGTTTACCAGGCAAACTTTCCATTGGGGATTGGCCAAGTAATCACAAAGTGGACCGAATACTGGTTACTATAGGGTGACAATATCACTTATTAAAATAGGGATAGCAAAAAAATTGTGATTATTATGTATTCCGAATCGGCTGAATTATTTTTGATAATACTGGCGATTTTTGGTAGAAAGAAATCTTATGGATTTGCGACATGCTCTCGGCACAAATGGCGACCATGTATTGCTCGACCTCCTGCATCCTTCGGGCATTTTTGGCTGCGCATTTCCGGTTTTTGGTCCGGACCAAGCTTTTTTTTATTGAAAACGTCTTTAAGCGCGAGCTAGGTGTCGTTATTATACATAATATACTTGTAAATTAAAAACCACGTGTTACGGTCCCAGGGTACCCAGCGAAAGACCAAGTCTCCCTCTTTTAGCCGATGGTATATGTGAGGCTATACCTAATGAATGGCCAGTTCTGTTAAGGTATATTTAGCCTTCGGATTATGTATAAGTTTTTAATTATTAAAAACCCATTGGTACATGGCCGGGATCCGGGATCAAACCCGTTATACCAGACATCTTAACCACTCGGCCACCGACGCACCAACTATTTTTATAACATTCTATATAAAAAAAACAATAAAAAATAATAGAGTCGCACCGCTTGGTGCTGAGCAAAAATTACATGTTTTCCAAGTGTTATTGATAAAATAATCGAGTAACGGTGTAATTTAAACATTCATAGGACATGTATATTGGTCGAACAGTGCAGTGATGTTATTGTTATTGAAAAACACGACAATCCACAACATTTCAAAATTTTAACACCCTAATTTTATTAGCCTATATGAAAGTATGTGAAAAATTAAGGTACCCGTATTTTTTTCTTTTCTAAAATTTTAACTTTAACACTCTTAAATTAATTTTTAAATGTTGCATATTTAGAAAAAGCCGATGACGGCTAAAAGTATCAGGTGTCTATGCGTATTCTGTATTAAAAAAAAAGAAATGACATGAGCTGCGTGCTTTCGTTCGTTTCATTCGTTCAATAGTTCGTTCATGGTTCTTTTGTTTCATTCATTGTTGTTTATTTTTAGTTTATTAATTTAAAATTAATTTTTATTCACTTTCATCAACAAAGATGGGTAGAGAAGCACGTAAATTAAATTCCCTTGAATCAATTCTATTCTATTTTTTCGTGTTATGGCTCCATCAGTAGTCCCCTTGTATCCTGTTTTGTTTTTACAACTACAACTAATACTTTTTATTACCAGTTACCTTTGTAGGCAGAGAGTATAGTAGCTTTGACCCGTACTCGTTACACAGTGTAGTTTTGTTAAAATATCTCTTAAACCACTGAATAAAAAAATAAATAAATATGTGTAGGTATCGTGTTAAGCAAAGGAAGATCTCCAAACGGATTTTTAATTTTGGTACTTAACGAAAAATGAAATGTTGTGAATTGTATCTATACAAGGTTTATACAAAGGAAGACTTGTTGAATTATTATAAATTTTTTGTCCCAACTTTTATATTAAAAATAATGGGTATCCATTGTTGGTCCTATCGGGAGATACCCATTTAACCCTTAACTAACCACAACTGTTTGCGCAAGAAACTTGCAACAAACTTCAATAGTGTTTAAAGCAAAACAGGGCCGCTCTGTGTCAGTTTATGTTGATTTTATAAATCCTGCCTCCAACAAAATTGCTGGCAGGGGACAAATTAAACGATTTTCAAACTTGTGACAACCTTGAATTAATGTTTTGCGATAATTAATTCAGTACCCATTAATTTTAACATTGAAAACATGGACACGTCCTGCATACGAACGGAATATTTGGATATTCGTTCCTAAAATGGGAACGAATTGAACATGTAAGTACCTACTCTTCAAGATGAACATAAAAAATATGTAAACAAACAACCCAGTATAAATATTTCAAATTTTCGATTTTGAGGGTTAATTTTGGGGGGGAAAGTAAAATAAATATAAGAAATAGATTTTTTTTATTTTAAAATGCATAGTTTAAATTATATTAAAGAAAATATACGACAATTTAGCGTTGCCACCTTATCTCTGAAACTACTGAGTCTAACATTTTGAAAAAAAAAATAAAAAATATATGGCCTTAAATGATACGGAACCCTCAGAGCGCGAGTCGTTCTCGCAACTTGGCCATTTTTTTTAACATTGGTTTCTTTGCAATGCGAAATAACTTTCTATTTTGTTGGCCTTTAGTCAAAATTAGTTTTATTCAAAGTTTGGTTGGATAATGAGCAGAGCAAACAAAAATCAAAAAGCATGTGTTACTTGACTATATGACCGACTATACTTCATTATTTTGCTCAAGACAATAAAAGTACCTTACAATCATTAAGAAAGAGGTTTTATTACAGTAACAATACCCTATTTTCTTCTCCTCAAACCTAATAAAGTGATCATCCTTATATTCCTTCCTTAGCTTCCCTGGTTAGATTACATACATTTTGCTTAACACAGTAAAACACAGTCTATCACCTTTATAATAAGCTCCAATTTTCTTTGTCTTGAACAGCTTCCTTCATTCTCATATTAGGGGGAATATAGTTGATAGATATTGACGCGCTGCTCCATATTGCACGTTCCAGTGAACGTATGAAAACTATTCTCAAGTATAGCGTCTTCCTGTAATATTACTTAACCGACGAAATTCATAGGGTGTTCTAGATATTTGCTATATTGCACAAAGCATATATTATTCATGATTTTTAGTGGTGGAGTCGACTCTACCACAGAGTATAATAATCTGCTTACGAAGCAGAAGTTCCTGGAATCAAAATCCAGGACATGCAACAATTCCGTCACTTTTCACAAAATTACTCCCTACAAATTTACTATTTTCATAAATACATCATAGCGACAGCTAAAATTTCAAACAATTAAAAAATATCTATCTATCTGTCATCACACCTTTTATCACACAAGGGGTAGGCAGAGACAATCAAATCCTGACATACCTCTTATTCTTATTTTATATTCATCATACCGTTTATACATGCTCGGCGATTGTGTGTACTCTTAACGTTGCTTTAGAGCAATAAATATTTCATAATAATGTTTAATAAAAGAGGACGACCTAGGTGAGGTCGTCTTCTGCCAGCATTTTCTTTCACATCTGCTACATAAACCTTTTTAGTCAACCATAAAAAATACACAAATTAAAACAGCCCTACCTTTTTTCAATGTAATGTTAATGCTTAAATAATAAAAAAAGACTATAAAATAAGTTTCAGTTATTTCAGCTGAGATCTAAAATTCCTTATGTACACAACATGTAATCTGTGTCTGAGCCTTCAACACAACCTTCTTTTCTAGGAATGTGCCGTGATCCGATGTGAGGAATGCTCGCACCAACTTACAGTGTTTCCTTTGGGCATACAGTGGAAACATATGTGAACTTTAGATTATAATACACAAAAAAGATATTTAAACATATCTCCATAATTGTTACCAGTTTCAGCAGATTCTACCGCCATTTCTGCTTTGACTATTGACCATGGAAGTGGGAATCTGCAAGTGTATCGACACAAGTAGCGTCCCATACCATCGTCTGTCTTTTTTTTTGAACATACGTAACGATAAATCGTAGCGATTTATATGTGCAGTCCGTTTGCGCAGTTAAATCGAACGTGTGTATGACAAATCGTTGCAGATTATTTAGTTTGCACAGTCGATCGGCGGCAGTTGCATTTCCTATTCGATAAATCGTTGTCGATTGCGTTTGTGCAGTTTTATCGTAGCGTGTGGATCGCGGCCGTCGATCAATTGCTCAGTTCATGGTAGAGCTTGCTGTGGGCGGACGTGTCACGAACACGCAGGTCGTAACATGTCGGAAGAAGATCGAAGCGGACACCGTGATCAATTGGAGGATTTCATTCAATGCTACAGAAGCGAAACTTGCCTTTGGAAGATTACTTCAAAAGATTACCATGATCACAATCAGCATCACAAGTTTCAGGAATGATTTGAGTGAGAGCCTGTGGTGATATTATCGTAGAGTACTTCATACATTCGTAGGAGCAAGCACGTAGCCAATGGGAGGTTCCAGTGGGTCCGGACCCCCCCCCCCCCGAAATCCGTCACCGACACTTTTGAAAATGTAGGTAATTACTATCAGTTCAGCTGAGCTGATGAGGTCGAGTCAAGCGATCTAGGATATTGACCTATTGCAGAAAAGATGTAATAAAAGGTAAAGTCGTACTTTATGTTTTATTTTTTCAAAATAATGGCTTGGTTGGTGGTTGGACCCCCCCCGACGGAAAATCCTGGCTACGTGCTTGCGTAGGAGCGACCTGTAGCTAAAAATCTCAGTGTCGCAGACAATCTCTCATGAGGACTTATTGCTTCTCTCATTACAGTGTTCTTTTTCTGTATTAGTGGAGTGACTAAAGCCAGGAGGTTTAAGTACGTCTCCTCATTCTTCCTTAAATAGTTATGCCAATCTTTTGAGGCGAATTTTAACTCATTTAATAAATTTATATGAGAGTATGACTTCCTTTTTAGAAGCCAGTCCTTAGACCACGCACTACGTGACTTTTTTTCTTCATGCATAAAATTAAGCCTAAAAGCGCAAGCGCGTCATCATCTTCCATCGTGGATGACATGTTTCTCGCGCGAGCTTCTGCGGAGAAATAGTAGTCTGTGGAACTGACGATCGACACAGATATCTGTGACGTGTGGAGACACTACGGCTGTTCGATTAAACTACGCAAACGGTCTGCAGAAATGAATCGCTACGATTTATCGTTACGTGTGTAGCGGGCTATATTTTCCTTTTAAAATGACGTCAGTGTGGTGAAAGATATCGATGCACACAGTGTTGCCGGACGTTCGGATAAAATCGGACTTGGTCTGGCTTATAGCATAGTCATTCCGGCCTGCCGTTTGCCGTCTTCACGGGCTATGGGGCCGCATGGTTTAAGTAAAGCCGGTATCGAGATTATTTGTTTATTATTTGTTTTGTATTTGTTTATCTTTTACGTCAAAACAGACCTACTATAAATGTCAGTAACAGTGTAGGTACTTATCTAAAGCACGTATTTCGGTTCATATGGCCTCAATAACTCAATTAACCATATCTTGAGCTGAACGACTATTGGACGTTGAAAGGATTAGACCACGCTAATAAATATACCAAATAATACACTTAGCTCCCATTAATGGATTAATGCTTTGGGTCTTTAAGTTGTAAAATTTTTAAACGGAGATATTTTGTGTAGGTATTTCAAATAGGGTAGCTTCCGATGTGCGGCCATACTAAGGATTGGCAAGACGTCTGCATGCATCAAGTAAATAGAATTACAAACAAGAAAGACGCATGCCACTACGAGTTGAGCGGCTTTCTTATACACCACTTGTATAATTCATTTTAAATGATAACATGAACTACCAGTTCGGCATTTATACTTTTCGGCGTGGCCACAAGAATGCTCACATTTAGGCTAAAATAGAACTATAGAATATGTTTAGCTACTATACTAAATACAAAAAATGCGGAGTGAAAGATGATGTTATGACTAAAATGAAGAACAGTATCGTAGTTTACGCTGGTTTGGACACGTTGAAAGAATGAAGGATGAAAGTTTAACTAAAAAGGTTTATATGGCTGAAGTGAAAGGAAATGCTGGCAGAGGACGACCTAGGGTGTACTTTTATTGAACATGCCATGTAAAAAAAATATCGAAAGTAATATTAAAAGTACACACAATCGCCGAGCATGTATGAAAGGTATGATGAATATAAAAGAAGCGAAAGAGGTATGTCAGGATCGTAGCAAATGGCATTCGATTGTCTCTGCCTACCCCTCTTGGGATAAAAAGCGTGATGATAGATAGACTAAATACAACTATGTATTACATTTTGACAGCTCGAGTACTAATCAATTTAGTGATGCCCTAATGTGGGCTGTGGGCTCAATAAATATCGATATCGGAGCTAAAAAGCACATCGCTTTAATATTGTAAAGCAAAAACAGTGTCCATGAAGTATTTTATTTGTTTGTCTATGGTTGCCATAGAGTACTAAGCCTATGGAGGGGCCATAGACGGACTCCCCCTTTCGCCAATTTTTTCCCCTTTGACCAGTTATACTGACCAGGTGCGCAGTAATAAGTTACCTTAGATTTCGTTGGTATCGTTTTGTGTCGCGAGACATAGTTCTAGGAAAATAGTTAATTGCGATGTTTTAAACGGGAAAGGCGATCTAGGGCGTCAAACTTAGCGTTTCCAATCATTAATTATAATTATTATTTTTGTATTTTAACATAATTATCATATAACGTAAAATCCGTTGCGACAATAAAACGACAGAAAAATACAGTGGTACAGGGGCTAGTGCTAAGCGTTTACAAGTCTCCTTCATTTAGCCGAGTGGCCAGTTCTGTTAAGGTATATTTAGATGGAAAAGCCTATAACTGTTATATTTTTTCTTTGTTCTATTTCCAGGCTGGTGAAACTGCGGGAAAAATCTAGTTTTTTAATACAAATATTTTGTTTGTATTTGAACCCGAACCGTTTTATTCATAGGTAAGATATTAACCACTTTACTTGTCGTCAACGCAATAATTAAATTCCTTTATAGCTACGAATATTGAAATTCTCAAAAGCAATTTGCAAATTTTATTGGTTATATTAGGTATTTCTTTCTATTCGATATGAAATTGACGTGTATTCACGAACTTATTACACACCTTATTTTTAGCTTAAGAGCAAGCTTGTTAGCGCAATGAACTCAGTAAACTGCGCGGCTTATTTTGTCGATACGTCTTTAAAAAGTTATTAGATATTCACGTACTAGAAACATGAGAAAGTACGATTTCACAAAAAAATCGTTCGTGCGAAAGTACACAAAACAGACATATGCTCATCCAGTATTATACAAACACTATTAGAAATAGCAAGTTGTAGTTAATGTTTTCATAAAGTATGTGAAATTATACGAGATAATTTTACATTAGTATTTTAGTTCATTTTTTTTTTAATTCATACTATGTCAAAGCTATTTAAATTTCGAAGCTAAGACATATAGTTATCGCGTAATTTAAGAAGTCGTGAAGCATGTAATTTGTATGGGACAAAAGTTATGAGGTGTCTGTGTTTATCAAAGACATTTTGTTCATCATACGGTTTACCTAATTTTAACGTTGTTTATACAAGAATACGACCAATTATTTATTAAATACAAGTATTCTGTCCCAACTTTGCCCGTGGAAACTTTTAAATGTGACAATATAAGTACAACGAAGGATTTCCGTGATAAAAAGTTAGGCTATGGTCACTCTCTGGTCCTCTTACTCCGTGCAAAATAAATTAACTTTAAAAAAAAAGTGTACCGACTTCAAAAATTTGCACTGAAAAGTAAGAAATAATAAATATTTCGTCGTAGAATTTGAAGACGGTTGGTGCCATTATTAATTAAACTTTAGCCTTTAGACCACCGTCGATACAAAAATTTACAACTTCGTGTCAATAGCAACCGTTGCTAATAGGCTTTTCTCTGATACATAATTTTCAACCGTAAATAGAGACAAATTACTGAATTTCTGAAAAACTACTGAACCGATTTTCGTCACATGTCTGTGACATAATGTCGAGAAATTATTATAAAAATGCGACCAATCCGGAAGAATTATCTGTCGATTAAAAAAGAAATCATCAAAATCGGTTCATAAACGACGAAGTTATCCGCGAACACACATAATAAAATAATATATATACGGTCGAATTGAGTAACGTCTTTTTTTTTAAGTCGTTAAAAACCGCCCTGGATCCGCTTGTGGTTTTTTTTTAAATGTGACATAAAAATATTCCAAAGGATTTCCAGATTTTTTTTTACTTTCATTACTTTTCTTGTTCCAAATAAATTATACGGGGAGATAGCTCATATCTTTAGCTCTGTACGTTTATGTTAGCAGGTTGATCTGTTATCTAGTTCACAATGATAATGAGAAAAGATAATGGGTAATGGGTATGGAATAAGAAGCATGAACGTAAGATAAATGCAGTGGAAATGCGGTCATTACGATGTCATTAGAGAAGAATGCGGAGTGAAAGATGATGTTGTGACTAAAATGAAGAAAAGTAGTTTACGCAGGTTTGGGCACGTTGAAAGAATGAAGGATGAAAGATTGACTAAATAGGTTTATATGACAGAAGTAAAAGGAAATGCTGGCAGAGGACGACCTAGGTGTACTTTTATTGAACATAAATTATAAAAAAATTATTGATCGAAGGCAATATTAAAAATACACACAATGGCCGAGCATGTATGAAAGGTATGATGTAGCAAATGACATTCGATTGTCTCTGCCTACCATTCTTGGGATAAAAGGCGTGATGATAGATAGATAGATAGATAGAATATAGATAGATGATAATAAAAAAAAATGACGTTTGCCTGCCGTTTCTCTCCGAATTTGATCTGGCAAAACATTCAAGACAAGAAAATTAAGTCGACCACACAAAGCTTGCCTCAGAGAACTTTAACAATCGTGATTTGAAATATTCTAAGCTTACCTCCAGTAGCAGATAATAATACACGGAGATCGTATGAAGGTAAGGAGCTTACGGCCATCTTAACTCTAGCTTAGAAAAGATGCATATGGCATTACTCTAACTGCACACATTTTGTATATGTCAAACCGGAAAAATATATACCTTGGTTTCCAGATAATTTTTAAATATATAACTCTAAAATAAATAATGCCTACTAAATTTCGGTGCTGGGAGAAGTTATGATTTATACTAATACTAAAAATAGAGTGAGAGTTTGTTTGTTTGTAAGAAATTAACTCAAAACTACTGGACTGATTTGAAAAATTATTTCAATGCTATGAAGCTACATTATTTCAGATAGACATTACGTTATGTTTTATTTTTATTCAGTAACAAGATTCTGCAAATAATCCCGTAGTTGTAATTTGCCCCTCCCCCGCCCGCTTTCGCGGTATAAACTTTGGATATTGTTCATACAAAAATACTGGCGGAGGAGGGTAGGAGGGTGAAAAATAGTTTACGACCGATTGTCGGGCTCTACCGAATATACACAAAAAAATCATACAACTCGGTCAAGCCGTTTCGGAGGACTTTGGTTACAAGTCTAGATTATTATTTATAACTTTGGCTACTCAGTGGTATTTTGCGATACCAACACAAATCTAGAAGCATCTAAAATTGACTACTATACTACTACTACTAAAATTTACTAAACTGATTTTGATGATGCTTCCCGAAAGATGCGAAATTTCATCATAAAACCATGTGTCTACTTTAAAATTAAATAAAGCGGTTGCTCACAATATAATACAATACCTAAGTAAATTTTCCGCTAGAAAAAATAAGAGAGAAATGATCCTGAAAATATATAGGCGACATGGGACCGTGAATTAAGGTGTAACGAGCTCTGAGCAAATTAAGCGACGCTAGCCGACTCAGGCCTAATGCAATTCAAGCGGCTGCCTCACCGGTCACTTTCTACCTTTAAAATTAAATTTTCACAATTTTCACTATACATAATAGAAAATTACTTGGGTTCAAATTCAGGTCTTCCTATTTTTAGGGTTTGGTACATCTGATGAAAAAACGGAACCCGATAGGAACACTCTTGTGTCTGTCTATCTGTCACAGCTTATTTTTTCCGAATCTACTGGACCAAAAACGTTGAAATTTGGTAGATACCTATGTATAGTAAAATATTATATTATATTATTATTATATTTTAATTTATATTAAAGAAAATATACTAAAACTGAGTGACAATTGGCAGAAAGTGGGCACTGTTACTAGTCTCTCTGGTCACTCCGCGTGTTTACACAGGCTGGTGTAAAGGATGGTGTGTTGTTTAATTAAATAATATAGACTAGATGACCTTTGCGAATACTTCGCACCGTCAATATTGTTGTCATAGTTCAACTGATCTCCAATAGATAGCGCCTTTTAAAAAATAAATCAATTTGTCTAATTTTAAAAGTAACATTTTATTTTGATTTGTGTGTTTATTTTTCGTCATTAGATGGAAAAATAAATAATCTTTAAAATGGCGTATAAACATCGACAAAAAAATTACCTTTAAGAAATAATATATAGAGATACTTGAACTCTTTCAAAGACGCTTTGTCACGCTTCATTTGAAGGAGCCTAATTAAAATATTGTAAGAAATAATAATATAATAAAAAATTAGAGAAGACAACTATGTATAAGAAGTCAACTAAAAAAAGTAAAGGCGCTTATGGAATACCGTGATGTTCTCTATTGAGTAGGTTTAAAATAACTAGCAATAGGCCCCGACTTCACACTGATTTATTAAAAGATGAATAAAATCTCAGAATAACCAACTGAGGCTAAAAATTGTACACTACAATAGAGTACCCGGTTTTTGTATTTCTTGATAAAAAGACAATATAAGAAAAATAAATAAGAACATAGAAGAAAGGTGTTATGTTATTTTTTTTTTCTTTCTTCACGGGTTGCCTTACAGCTACCGAAACCGTGTTACGGTTCCAGGGTACCCAGCGGAAGACCTAGTCTCCCTCGTTTAGCTGATGGTATTTGTGAGGCTATATCTAACGAGTGTTGAGATATATTTAGATGGAAAAGCCTAAGTGTGGTTTGTCGGATTATGTACATAAGTTTTTAATTAAAAAAACCCATTGGTACATGGCCGGGATCCGGGATCGAATTTTTTATTAATATTATTCTATCTCTTGATAATAACAAATTATCCCAAAATTGGTAAATCGTGGCTAGAAGTATGACGGACGAAAATCGCGTATTTTTTGGACACATGACGCTTTTTAAGCGAACTTCAAAAGGAGGAGGTTATCAATTCGTCGGAATCTTTTATGTTTTTTGTATGTTCCCATATTACTTGAAGACGCCTGGACGGATTTGGATTGTTTTTTATTTGTAAGGTGGTCCCATGGTCATCAGGTTAGGATCTGATGATGGGATCCTGGAGAAATAGAGAACTCTTCAAATTTTATAGGTACACTTAAAGCGATTTGGGTTTTTTTTTTATATTTAATTGCTTTCGGAAAGCATACCTTTCAGTGCATAGTTTTTGAAGCCGGTAAACTTTTTTTCAAAAGGCAATTATATAATACTATTCAATGAGCAAGCGTATTCTAGTTTGTTCTGTATTCTGAGAATCTAAATAAATAAAAATCAATTGTCGCATGTATGAAAGATCATCACTTGAGGACGATATGGTTGATGTTCGTAATTGACAGGACAAAGTTTTTATGGAAAAATTGGAAAAGTTGCCCGGAAAAATGGAAAATTCGGGATGAAAATTAATATAGGCTCCACGGGAAAGCTAGTAAAATATATAAATTATTTGTAATCTTCTAATCATTCTATTTTGACCACAAACGTCATCCAGACAAATATCATGTAAATAGCATGCACTTAGGTAATTAGTCATTTCAATATTTTTTTAAGGTGAAATTTCTTAGGCGGTGATTTGAGTGTGAGATTTTAAGTACGCCTCACATTTATGCACATTTCGTTACATGAGAGAGAAGAAAGATATAACATAGAGAGAAATAGAAAGAGTACCCAGGGTACCCAGTGGAGCCCATACTACCTTTAATACATGTCCTTCCCTAAGGTTCAAGCATACTGTGTATCAAACTTCATCAAAATCAAGACAGACAGATTTACTTTCGCATTTATACTATTAGGATTAAAATCCCGTTCAGAATACATGTTGTGATAGAAGTTTATAAGGAATCTTAGATAAAAAAAAACAAGATGAAAAGCAAAGTGTACATACAGTTACAAGGTAATTTTGATAAGATTTATATCATTTATGTAATAAAAATTTATATCTGTAACCAAAACTGCTCTCGGAGGCACCAAATCTAAAACTACATGCAGATTCGTCTAAAAGATTTTGCAACTTGAAGCCATTCGACAAAGCAACCACTTACGGTACGTCCCGCTCCACAACGAAGCGAGAAAATGTCCGTATACAAAAATCTTGTTATTTTGCAAAAAATATAAACAAACAAGCTGTGCTATAATATGCAAGTAGAAGAAATTAGTTCTTCGCCCAAAGGCTTTATGGTGGCCACCAAAGGAATGCCCAACCCATCTGTGTACTGTCTTTGCCCGACCCAGCGGCATTCTAGTGTTGGATATTCTCGGGCCGAGCATTCCTTAGCTTGCCTTCGAGCCAAAACGAAAGATGTCGCGGTCTTAAGTATGCTAACCCCAGTTCTGTTTAATAGGCATTGACAACTGGTTAAATGTGGAAACTGTTACTCTGTGTTTCTGATCACGCCGCAAGGTAAAAAAGTCGTGATGATGATGTATGTAGTATTGTGTGGGTAATAATAAAATAAACAAAATAGAGTTTTAAGCATAAACTTAATTTTGCAGATTTGATTCGATTGTGTTTATATTAAGTACAAACTCAACTATTTCGTGTATAGGATGTAAGAAAAATCTGCTTCAAAGAATTCCTGTGCCACTTGTCCTATTCGCCGTCTGTTTGTGTATCCATTTGCCGGAGACACTCCTGCGATATGAGTGCACGGATGCAAACTGAAGAAAACTCTTAAAGTGTCGGCTTTCAAATGGTTGTTTTAATGACAACACTAAAATTTACTATAACCATTGTGAAATAAATAAAATGTATAAAAATACAAGAAATCTTACAATAACACAAACATAAATCAATTTCATTGGTGGTACCTGCGTTGCAAATGACATTTGATTGTCTATGTCTAGGTACTCCTCATAGGATAAAAGGCGTGATGATAGATAGATAAAAAATATAAACGTGTTCTAATCATATGAGCGATAAAACGTATCAAATCAAATATTATTGTAAGAAATAATTGGAAAAATATGCCAAGGACTTGCAGATCTCAACAGAATACAATTTAAGATCATATTTAGAAGTTATCTAATCAATACACGTAAATAAAATAGTGTTTATCGGTGATTTCGAGTAGTAAAAAGCAAAGTACGAATTTTTCTTAGACAACTTTTTCTGCAGAGCATGCAAAATTTCTGAAAATTACAGTGCAGTGACAAGCTTGCCAAATGTTATTTAGGTTGATAGCTTCTTGAAGATATAGTATTTTAAACAGAGTAGAAAAGTCACTTGCTATGGAACCTTAGGTTGATTGTAGTTCCACATGCACATTGCCAATATGCATGTTTATACAATTTAATAGACTATATTGTAATAAAGAAATAATAAATATAATATAAAAAACTGTATATACATTTATAAAATGAAATATACCTCTTTAAGAATCCCTCAATGTGGCATGGTTACCAAAACACTGGCTGCGTTACCTCGCTGAATGGCCTTTGAGCAAGGTATTAGGTAACCCGTATAACTAATCGTATATATCATTTTTATTTTTTCAATAAACTAACAAGCGGCGCAAACATAGTTCCATTATAGAAAATGGTATTTTTTTATTATTGCGTGTAAAATTTCTTTTCGCCCCTGGCTTTGCCCGTATGAAATAATCTTAGAAACCGATTGCAGCGCCTCCTACCGGGTCCAATTGTGAATCTAAATCACCCAGGGACCTAAACCACACAAAGAAATTAATCAAACTCGGTCCAGCCGTTTAGGGAGAGTTCAGTGACATACACACGTAAAGAAGAATTAATATATAAAGATAAAAGATTATGAACGCTCAAAATAAAGTAATTGTAGGTATAATATAGTTTCTTTTACCCATTCCGTCTGTTACTCTCTCGGAGACTAAAATATTTTGTGCCTTTCCCTAAATTATGTTTGCGCAGTTGATCTTTTTTCTTATTTCTCTAAAAACTAGAATACTTATTCGATTCGAGTATAAATTGGAATGCAATAGATACCCACACGACAAACGTCCTCCAAAATGACTGAAACCGACTTCGAAATTAGCTTCCACGGAAACCCGTTTTGCCTAATGCAATTTCAGGGACAAGCCGCAGCGCAACTGGGAAATAAATTGGTGGAAAATAAAGTGCCTCTTGGCCTAGGGGATATTTATAAAACTACATTCAGGCGGTAATGCAGACTTTTTATTTAAATTCAAATACACACACATAAATATGTTTAACCCCCGACGCAAAAAGAGGGGTGTTATACCTAAGTTTAACATGTGTATGTGTGTATGTCTGTGGCATCGTATCTCTCCTAAACGGATGAACCGATTTTGATTTAGTTTTTTTTGTTTGAAAGGTGACTTCGAGGGTGTTCTTAGCTATGATTCAAGAAAATCTGTTAAGCCATTTGAAGATCATCAGCTCTTTTCTAGTCGTTGAAGGGAAGTGCACAACTTACTGGTCTGATCGATTCAAAATTTAGTATCCTGTGACTTTGATATTACAACAACCTCACCAACTCGGGGGGTTTTAAAAAAAAGTCTTTACTATTCTCTATATTTTTTTGTCGGTATAAAATATCTCCCTTAATACTGCATAAAAGTTAATGTTTAATGTATTGGTAGGTAGGGTACATAACTTCTGTCCCATATTTAAAACACCTCATTTTAATCTCCTATACAATTTATTTTATTGTAGAATATCTACACATTTAATGGATTCCGTTTCTCTACACGATTTTCGTGAATATGCTTGTAATGAGCAGCTGTTGTGCAACCCGTGAAAAAGAAAAACAAAAAAAATATCATCGAAAAAAATATATTGTCTTATTTTTCATATTTGAAAATCTTTCACGGGCGATGGGAAATGATACAAAATCTTGTTTTCAGAAGAAATTCGGACCGTTGCGTGTTGAGAACAGTCAAAATGTTTTTTTGCCTCAAGTATCGCTTTCTGGTCTAACCAATGCCCTATCTGCAAAACCTATTCTTATACAATATAATTGCTGTTTACATTGAAAGTTACTTTGCCGTTACATAAAAATGTGATTCGTCCCTGCTACAAGGTGCATTTTCCATTTTTACTGTGCTACGCGACACTTAGTTCGCGGTAACTGGTTTCGTGAGTTGAAACTCAATTTCTGTATAAAGTTTGAATTAGTTACTTTGTGTTTGTTTACATACGTACTGTGGCGGCAGATTTCTATTGAAAAGTAGCAAATGTCTGCGATTTCACACGAGCAAAATTTATCAATACTAATATTATAAAAAGATAAAGTTTGTGAGGTTGTAGGGGGTAATCTCTGGATCTACTGAACCGATTTTGAAAATTCTTTGACCAATAGAAAGCCACATTATTTGTGAGTGTCATAGTCTATATTTTATTTTGTTCGAAAATAACCACGGGCGAAGCCGGGGGCGGAAATCTAGTCTAATATATAAAAATCAATATTTGTTTGTTTCTTTGTTTGTGCATATTCTATAGACTCAAACTACTTGACCGATTTGAAAAATTCTTTTTGCATTTGATAGCCCATTTCTTGGGGAAGGTTAGGCTATTTAACATCACGCAAACCTAGCCAAGGGGGTGAATTGTATTCCTAATACAACGCGTACGAAGTAGCGGGCAATCAGCTAGTACAAAATAATTTCGAAAAGTTATTTCAAAATTAATTCAATTTACAAGCCTAAAGGTGGCCACACATTTATCAATCATACGGCGGCCGGACCGAAAGTTGTCTGTGTGATAACGGACCAGTGCGTGGTTAGAATTTTTACCTGTCTGTCCCAGGTTTGTTTGTTCAGAGTAGGCTCAATTTCAAAATTCAAGCTTCGACTTCACCCTAATGACGACGACCTTCGAGCATAACAATGTGACTTTCGTTGGTAAGCGCATCCCTTGAGAACGGCTGGACCGATTAGGCTTATATTTTTTAAATGTTCGTCTGGATAAGATTTTTTGCCAAAGAAAAAGTTGCCCTGAAAATTGAAAAATTTGGGAAAACCTGGGACCGTAACACGCAACCCGTGTAAAAAATGTAAGTGCTTTTTCTATGAGATTTTTGTATGAACTCAACACCAAAATAGGGGATGAAAGGGGATGAGGCCAACTCCCTTACTTACAATGACGTAAGCTTGCGATTTTTACATCTTGTTTTATAATAGCAAGGAAAAAGTTTGCCATGTTTTATTATTGAGTACAATGTTGTATACGTTTCGTTGAAAAATATCATTGTTGCGGCGTGCAATAAAATATTTCATTACATCTAGCCTCTCATATAGTCAGCTTCAAAAATATATTTACACGTTTTCAGGTATATGGACTCTATTACGCTGCTATAAAGTTGTTTTTAATGAAAATTTGTTGTTATCTACCGACTATGGATTTGGCCGGCTCCAAACAGACCGAGTACCTATTTGCCGACTTTTTAACCGACTTCCAAAAAAAGAAGGAGAAGGTTCTCAATTCGGACCGTATTTTTTTTTATGTATGTATGTACGTCGATAACTCCGCCAATTGTGAACCGATTTTGATGGTTTCTTTTTTAATCGTCAGATAATTCTTCCGGATTGGTCCCATTTTTATCTCATAAAAATTGGTTCATTAGTTTTTCAGAAATTTTGAAAAAACTGACTTTATAAGTACATTTTTCTTGATATCTCGATAAAATATGTACCGATTTTGACAACTTATTTTTTTCAAGACATAATAATTTCTCGACATTATCTCACAGACATATGACGAAAATCGGTTCAGTAGTTTTTCAGAAATTCAGTAATTAATTTCTGTTTACGGCTGAATATTATGTATCAGAAAAAGCCTTAGCAACGGTTGCTATTGACACGAAGTTGTCAATTTTCGTGACGATGGTCTAGCGGTTAAATGTAATGGGGTGCATAGGATGCACAAGCACATTACATGGTTCAAATCACATCCACAGGGGTATTTTTTTTTAATTTTCCATCAATATTTTTTTAGTTGCGTTATTATTTGTCTCTCAAGGCAGCAAAATCACTTAAAAGGGTAAAATAAACCTTTTAAAATAAAGTACACCGACTTCAAAAATTTGCACTGAAAAGTAAGAAATAATAAATATTTCGTCGTAGAATTTGAAGACGGTTGGTGCCAAATTAGGAACAACTTAGTTCCCAAATTCACTAATATAGACAATTCATTAGGAACCTACGATCATCAGTAGGTACATACAAACATAGATAATATTGAACAGATCTTTATCTTCTTAGATATTTACTTAGTTTTGTATCCTAATTTGGCACCAACCGTCTTCAAATTCTACGACGAAATATTTATTATTTCTTACTTTTCAGTGAAAATTTTTGAAGTCGGTGTACTTTTTTTAAAAGGTTTTATAGTGACATAATTTTAAATTGATTAAGACTAGTTGTATGCGGGGGGTGGGGGGGAGGAAATCACTCAATTGTACTTCATATTAGAGGATAGGTTTATATAGAATGTGTGATATAAAGCGTATTGACCGCATCCGGAACGATGTGAGTAGACAAGAATGTGGAGTGAAAGATGATGCTGTGACTTGTAACGTATAGGAAACCTAGGGCTCCTAGACATCACAAGAAGAGGAAAGATAGAGAAAGTAGATGAAGAGAAAGGAGGAGATAGATGTTTCCCAGCTAGCTCATGTACCTACATTACTTCAGGGGTGGTTCGGCGGTCTACATTACAAGGTCTCACGGGTGCCTGCTAGGAGTGAACAGTTAAAAGACACTTACATGTTTAACACTATATTTACACAAATTCCACTCGAGGTTGATAAGCTGATTATCCCTACCGTCTTCTTTCTTCTTTGTTATTTATTGACGGTCGAGCCACACGTCTGTGGCGCGACTTCTGTTACTGACTAAAGTACTGTTGCTCCCATCTTTGCTTCTTCTGAAGCGGAGTGCGGCCGTCCTGTTGCACCCATGTCATTGCCGGCGTATCACCCTTGATGCCCCAGGAAGCAATCCTCCTGGGCACCTACGGAGCTGCTGGCAGCCTGCATGGCACCCCCTGATGCCGTCGTGGTCTGCCACTCTCGCTGCCCGAGGAAATAGTCCTCGTGCAGCCCGCTGCCCCGCTTGCATCTCTCCGGGCTGTCGGCGGCCAGCATCGCGCAGCCCCGCAGCCCGACGTGTCCGCCTCTGTCTTCCTATCTAGACCCTTCTCGTCACCGTGTCCAATATCAGATCCAGTTTTTCTATAACTTTTCAAGAGCGATTAGTTTTTGTCGCCTTTCCTTGCACTGGAGGTTCTCGTTCTGTCTTTTGACGTTT
This sequence comes from Nemapogon koenigi, assembly GCA_963924495.1. Taxonomy (NCBI): domain Eukaryota; kingdom Metazoa; phylum Arthropoda; class Insecta; order Lepidoptera; family Tineidae; genus Nemapogon; species Nemapogon koenigi. The sequence continues at coordinate 6,132,063 of OZ004647.1, read as the reverse complement.
CCTACTTAATTTTCAACCTCGAGTGCAAGCAAAGGGAAACTTCCATCATACAGCCTATTCTTTTACACATTTCAAATATCAACCAAAAATATAACGAATTTCTTCTTCGTGTGGTCACTTCCAGCCCAAGACACCGATCCCGATTCGTTTGCGTGTCCACACCAGAGATAAATTCGTTACAGACTAAAATGAAGAAAAGTAGTTTACGCTGGTTTGGACACGTTGAAAAAATGAAGGGTGAAAGATTGACTTTAAAAGTTTATACGGCTGAAGTGAAAGGAAACGCTGGCAGAGAACGACCTAGGTGTACTTTTATTGAATATATAAAAAATGTATTGATCGATGGCAATATTAAAAGTACTCACAATCGCCGAGCATGTATGAAAGGTATGATGAATATAAATGAAGCGAAAGAGGTATGTCAGGACCGTATTATAGCAAATGGCATTAAATTGTCTCTGCCTACCCCTCTTGGGATAAAAGGCGTGATGATAGATAGATAGAAAAATAGAACAGATAGATATTTAAGGATATAATATAGTTTCGGAAGATAATAAATAAACTCAAAATATCACACACATTCATTAAATCACCAAAATACCAAAAAATAAGTGTGATAAATGTAATACAGATATATGACTGTCCTTCACTTCCTGGTTGAATGCACAGGATACAACAGTGAAAGACACCAATATAAACTTCAACCGAATATCAGGGAATGTCTAAACTCAGATGGTTACGACAATGTATTACAGTTCCTGAAGTTTATAAATTTATATGATAAAATGGATAAAATATAGGTTAATGACTGAACAGGTACCTTGTATATTCCACTGTAGAAACTCCTAAGTATATTAGAATACTATTCATAGTATAACTACACTACATATTGTTAAAAATACACTGTAGTCGCTAATGACCCTGCAGTTAGGGCGACTTTAAATAAACTAATTTAAAAAAATCAAAATTTCAAGCTACCCTCAAGCACAACAGTCTATTAAAAATCATGTAAGATGCCAGGTAGTAATCATAACATCCAAAGGGGTGAACAATTGTACAACGTTTACATTTAACCCTTGTTACCACTGACAATGTTAACCCTTCTCAGACGAGAAAAGGCGTTGAGTGCCAAGATTTACTGACAAAAGGATCTCCTTACAAAAGAACTTTCCAATGAAACCGCATTATATACAAAATAAATAAATTTCACGCACAGTGATGTTGCCTTTATTCGTAGTCGGAATATAATATTCTTTAGTTTACAGTTCGGTTATTCTTTTTAAGATATAAAGGGAGGAATTTAATCTTATCTATTTACGTACTAGCGACAATTTGAATATTTGTTTTTTTTTTTTATTTTTTCTACGGTTCCAGGGTACCCAGCGGAAGACCAAGTCTCACTCGTTTAGCCGATGGTAGTGATTATCATCAAAGCGCACGAAAACGGCGTCCACACTTTAAAATAATCAAAAATATAAATAAAACTGTCATGACTGACTGACATATGGAAATTGGAAGGTGTCTTCTTCTTCTCAGTCATAGTGCTCTTGACACTCTTGACAGAGCTGTCGTGGTCAATGATGGCGGGCCAGAACGCGTCGCACCTTGTATTGACTCGTCATGGTTAACTTTCTTGGGAAGAATATAGTGCAGTGGTTTTCCCTTGTCTTCTGCACCAGACATTTTGAGACTATTTAGATCTTCAGGCTCGCTGTAGCCTCTTCCAGCCAGTTGCCTAGCTGGGTGTATGGTTATACCGCCATTGCTCGGTCGCCAGAGCCTCGTTTGTTGTTTAGCAGAGGCTACCAAGCGTGCAGGTGAGGATGACATTTGGGGTCGGATAGTTTTATTCCGTTCACCTTAGAGGTGCACAAAGAAAAGATTATTCGAAAATTAGCCCCTAAGGTGGTTAAATGGTGTGCATATATTGTATTCCTAATCAACGCGTACTAAGCCAGTAATTCTATATGTGTAGCGGAAAGTTTGCCGCCTATTTTGATTACTGGACAACTCGCTGTTACCAGTGTTTTTATTTATAAACCCATCGATGGCTAAGTAGTGAACTCCCTTAAGTAAACCAGGAGAGCAATGAATCAGGGTAACCGTTTCCCGATAAGAAGTGGTTCTCAACCCGATAGAGTCCTGCCCCTGTTTTATTGTGCCACTATTTTCGCAGTATCGCCGAGAAAGACTGCTCAAGCGGAAACTGAGATAAAGTCTCACAACCGCCGCTCCAATAACTTATTACACATGGACGGTGCGTTTCTGACTCGCCGTTAGTGTTCCGAGGGCCAATTCTAATTATTTAATTTTAATAGCATGAGATGCGCAAAATTATGCGTCACTCGCTCTTAAAGTACTGACAATATTTTAATAATATTCCGAATCCGAAAAAAATGTGTGGCAATTCTTAAGGGGCGGTGGTCAAGGTCATCTTGTATCTGTCAAAAATATGGCAAATCTCAGTTAATCCTGGAAAGGTGAGTTTATTTATACAACATTTCCTCACCCCAAAAGGATTGTTGAGCCATATTTTTCCATACGCAAAGGCACTGCTCAGTTTTTGACAGATACAAGATGACTGAGAGCCACGGGTCCTTAAGTATTTCATCTAGAAAAAATTAGTATCGTAACAAGTTATTCGATAGAAATAAATTTCAGAAATAACACTTTTTTCACTACTTTTTCATTTTCTCATTTTAAAGTTATTAAATAATAAAATAACAATAAAAATAAAATAAAAATTAAACAATATTAAAAAACAGTGGTCGAGTGGTTAATCTATTCTACATCTACTAACTAGGCAGACCCGGATCCCGAACATGGCAGCCGTACCAATAATAGGTTTTTATAATTAAAAACTTATGTATATAATCCGACAAACCACACTTAGAAGCTTTTCCATCTAAATAGACCTCAACAGAACTGCAATGGCCACTCGTTATGTATAGCCTACCAAATACTATCGGTTAAAAGAGGGAGACTTGGTTTATTTCGGGAGTTGTACTTTTTGTGAAGAAGAAAAAAAGTGTTAGTATTTTTAATTTTTCATAGTTTTTCATTGAGTAATATTAAATGAATTGATGATTCACATAAATAAATAATAAAAAACAATAATATAGAAAACAATAAAATAAATAATTTTAAAGTACCTATACGCAATTCATTAATCTAGTGAATTCTAGTGAAAAGATGAAGAATACTTTTCAAAATATATTTTTGTATTTTTATTCAAAAATATTGCTTTGACGTCATACAATCGACACGGCGACTCCTTTTGTAATGTTGTATGGCGCGGACGTGACTTTTTTTAGCTATTCAATAAAACGGCTATTTCACTTAGATATATACATATTGAATAAGTAAGATAGATTGACTAAAAAGGTTTATATGGCTGAAGTGAAAGGAAATGCTAGCAGAGGACGACCTAGATGTACTTTTATTGAACATATAAAAAATATGTTGATCGAAGGAAATATTAAAAGTACACACAATCGCCGAGCATGTATGAAAGGTAAGATGAATATAAAAGAAGCAAAAGAGATATGTCAGGATCGTAACAAATGGCATTCGATTGTCTCTGCCTACCCCTCTTGGGATGAAAGGCGTGATGATAGATAGATAGATAGATAGATGAATAAGTAATCATATGCAAAATTACAGTGACACAGGTGGATTATTTACACAGAAATTGGGAATAGTTTGTCCCCATACAAATTATGGATATAGGGCTCTTAAATCTGGCACAAGCAGATAACGAGCGAGAGCCTAATATAATTTCAATAGCACATGTGCTCATGTGTTATTTCTCTTAGACCAAAGATATCCATTCAAATACGTATACATCTTTTCATACATGCTTTTCGATTTCTAATGATTTTTATTAACCGCACTTCAAAAAAAGAGGAGGTTTACAATTCGTTATTACCTGGACCGATTTGAAAATTTTTTTTTTTTGTTTGAAAGGGTATACTTTCCAGGTGGTCCCATGGTCATCAGGTCAGGATCTGATGATGAGATCCTGGAGAAGTCAAGAACTCTTCAAATTGTATAGGCACAATTGAAGCGATTTGGGTTTTTTTTTTATAGTGACTTGTGCATTTGCTTTCGGAAAGCACATTTTGGTTTTGAAGGCGGTTTTTTTCTTCATCAGAAGTGGTTATTTTCCTTTAAAGGTCCAAAATAATAGTTGACAATCCCACTGTATTACCTTGCGTATATGTTGCAATCAACTTAAAATTAACAGAATTGACCCTCTGCTTACTCGTAAGGAAATGTTCCGGGAATTCGGTCTCAGGGGTCCGTTTGTGTTGCGGAGAATGGGGTAAGATATTGTTTGTGAACTTATAACTTAACTAGACTTTGTCAGAGTATTCGCTCGCGTGGAAATACGCACAAGTAAGCATTATAATGTTATGGCCAGCTTATGTTACTAACTTCTCTATCCGTTGAATTTGAAAAAGAAATATTTTATATTCTGAAATATAAGTAGCTAAGTTCAAAAGTTTTCATAAGGGACCCAGCGGTCGACAAGTTTTCTTCATATAGCAGATGATAAATTTTTGAAACCATCTCGTAATGTTGATGGCTTTGATGTCGAAGGCCGATGTATAATATCTATTTATTATCACGCCTTTTATACCAAGAGGGAGTAGGCAGAGACAATCGAATGCCATTTGCTACGGTCCTGACATACCTCTTTCGCTTCTTTTATATTCATCATACCTTTCATACATGCTCGGCGATTGTGTAAACTTTTAATATGGCCAATATTGCCATCGATCAATATATGTCTAATAAAAGTACAATTGAACCGGGATCTCCGACTTCAAAAGTTTACATCTCTTGTATTTTGTTGCAGCCACGCGCGTAATATTTTTCACTCCATTTACAACGTTACGCGCCGTAAAAATAAAGGCCGTCAACGCCATAGTTTTGATGTAGTTTTGCCTCAAGTTTTGTGTTAAGTCCGAATAAGTGTCACTATTACGACGTGATATTTTTTACGTTTTACTAAATTGTAAAGAATTTTTAAATTATTTATTTTTGTTTAGAGGTTTCATGCAATTATTTATGATTTGTCTCTCAATCAACACGCCTTGTATCCCATAAGAGGTAGGTAGAGTCAATCGCAGTCGAAAACCCTCCAACCGGTGGGTTCGAATGTCATTTGATACGACCGTGTCATAACTTTTTCGTGGGTATTTATCTTTTTTTTCAATATTTTTTTATGTTTTCAATAGGTAAGTACTTAAAAGTACACATAGGGCTGCCTCTACCGGCATTTTCTTGTACTTCTGCCATATAAGTCAATGTTTCATCGTTTATTATTTTAAAGTAACCAGCGTAAACATTTTTTTTTCATTTTACTCAAAACGTCACTTTCACACCACATTCTTCTCTAATCACATCGAAAAGCAGTCAACTACGTAGAGACGCCTACTATAATAAAAGCATGGATCTCTTTTTGTTCCCTCAATTTTCAGATGAACACGAAGTATCAAAATGTGATCTTCTGCAATGTATGATATTATTATGAAAATATGTGAAGATAGTTCGTTTCCCAAGTTCATTACAGGACTGGATGGTAGACGGACCGAATCGTTCCGCTTCATTGAGCTACTAGGAATTCTTACTCGATTGTCGGTGAAAATATCTGAAAAATTCTTCAGACCCAAGTAACCGAGTACATAAGTCTATATATTTTTATTTATAAAAAATATTTATTGCTTATAATCATGGACGTAAAAAAGTAGAGGACGGATCGCCGCTAAGACAGAAGCACCAAGCGTGCATGTGTGCTACCGATTTTATTTATCTCTAATATATCTTTAAAATGTAGAATAAGTGGTAAATTACTAACTTACCTATGAAATGTGATTCCTTGAGATTTTTTATGAGTAATGGAGTTGTTTTTGCATAATTTTACTACACAAGACGGCATTGTTTTTTATTTTCTTAATGGCGGCTGATCAGCATAACCGAATGAGAATGTGTGCGTGAGGCTCGTATTTACAATGAAACTGGCATAACTTGGTTGCTTCACTTTTGTCTTAGCGGCGATCTGTCCTCTCATTTTTTACGTCAATGCTTATAATAATATGTTTCGGTCATATAAGAGAGCGCGCTCGAATATTTTTATTCTAAGTTCAAACTCTTCGGTTATGTGCCAATGAGTTTTTATGGGAATTTGCTTTTGCGTTTTAGAAACTATGGCTCAATCCAATTTAAAATAATAACTATCAATTGTGTGGTAAGGAAATGATGTATAAATAAACTCACTTTTCCAGGATTAACTGAGATTTGCCATATTTTTGACAGATACAAGATGACTGATAGCAACGGTCCTTAATTAAGAACTGCTATGACGAGCATTATAGGATATCGGTGGCGATTCATGACAATAGGACTAGTTACACTGTTCCTACAAATTGTAATAAATATATCAACAGCGCTATCCACTAGTTGAGGAAAACTTGGATCCGAAAGCATCTGTGATGGAAAACAAATCAGCAATCGCTTGATTTTGAAACCAACTTAACATTATGAATCAATAAAAAATTGCATCAGTTCCTGTTTTTATCAATAAATAAGTTATTTTTCACTATTTGTTTCAGTTATTTATGTGCTGATGGAAAAGTCCCTTTAGTTTTATCCTGTCAGTGCATTCTAGGTTGACTGTAAAAAGACGATAAAGACAAATCTACTGTTGGGCAAAACACAATAATTCCTCTGTTATATTGGCAAGAGTATGATTTCGGGATGCCAAAATCTATGACGAACTTTAACCATAGAACACCTCAAAGTTAACGAAGTTTCAACAATCAATAAAGTTTTGACAAATCTTTCTTATTTAAACGTAAAAGCATTTTTTATAAAGTTGGGAACTTTTACAGATTTTTTCTGTAAAACAACATATTATCTGAAGAGTGCATCATTGGAGAACGACTGGACCGATTTGGATATTTCTTTTTAAGAATAATTGCCCGGAAAATTGGATAATTCGGGAAAAACCGAAAGTGCTTTTTTATATGTGATTTTTGTATGAACTTAATACCATAATAGAGGATGAAAATTAATATGGGCTCCACGGGCGAAACCGGGGCGGAAAGCTCGTTAGATAATAAAGTATATTATTACACCAATATTAAGTAAATTTTATTAAACGCTTAGTAAAGTTGTTGTACATTCTCCTGAAATTGTAACGAGAGAACTAGAGCGTGAGTCAAGAGATACTTCGTTAATTTTCCGTATAGCCAAGTATTGCAAAGTGGAGTTTGGAAAGTTATTTTGAAGGCCGTGCGAGTTTCTGATACTGAAACCAAAGTTCTTTAGACAAATGTTACATTATATTATAATTTGGTAGAAACATGATCATCACAAATACGCAAAAAAGTATGTACAAATTCTATTGAATTTTTTTTGTCTTTTCTTGATAGTATTTTTTCAAAATCACCTCGTCTGGGATATTGTTGAATCACAGTTTTTAGGGTTCCGTACCCAAAGAGTAAAAACGGAAACCCTATTACTCAGGCTCCGCTGTCCGTCCGTCTGTCCGTCTGTCACCAGGCTGTATCTCATGAACCGTGATAGTTAGACAGTTGAAATTTTCACAGATGATGTATTTCTGTTGCCACTATAACAACAAACACTAAAAAACCGGCAAAGTGCGAGTTGGACTCGCGCACGAAGGGTTCCGTACCATGATCTATAAAAATGGCAAAAAAAAAAAAACCACTGTTGTATGGGAGCCCCCCTTAAGTAATTATTTTATTTTAGTTTAATTATTTATTTTTAAAGTGAATATATAAGTAAATATTCTGTGAATATTTCAAGCGTCTGTCTACCTGTTGCCGTTATCAATATCGAGCAAAAACGGGCAAAAAAATATTTATTATATTCTGTTTTTTAGCATTTGTATTTTAGTATATTAGGTATATTAGAGCGTGACATTCTGTCGCTTTTTTAATGAGACAGCTGACACTTTTTATATAGATATAGTAAGTTATCTATCTTTAAAATCAGTCAATCAGTACTAAGAGGCATTTTAAAATACCTCAACAGCACCCTCCATGCACTAAAGTCCATTAAAACGATAACTGTATGCACTCGACAGTGCCAGTAATACGCTTTTCAGGAGCTGTATAAATAATTGGTGCTTAGCATTTAGAATTATCTCATTATTTTACAAAAAAAACCTAATTTACCTTCCAAAATGAAACGTACACACTAAAAAGTATCACACCCAAACGACTACAGAGCGACAATTCGAGAAACAAGCGGTTGGTCAAATAAAACTCGCGCTTCAGTATGCAATTTCAGGGCCGCCTTTGTAAAGCCACTGATGTTAGCTTGCGTCGCATCGCGATAGTGCGATAGAATGCTATCACGGGTCACATCTGTACTCACCGTCCTCCATGTTGCTCCGAGGAATGAAATGTAAACAGAGCCAGATGTCCAAGGTAGTCAATAGTCTACTTTATACAGTATTTGTGGAGAAAGATGACTGCATTCGGACACGTGGCCACTGTAGCAATATCTAGTGCAGTGTTTGTTCAAGTGATTGCTTTTGAATGGAATATTTATAGGGAGTCTCTTGTTTGACATACAACTTTGGACATAATTTCATTTCACTAAGCATAATTTTGGTTAAGAGGATGTATAGAGCTAAATGCGAGTTTTATGATGCGTAAAAGTGCATGATCCACTGCAGTGACCATAATCAAAAAAATATATGATGTTCTTGAGGTTATGCGTTATTAAGTTACTGTGTTCAAAACATAATACAACTATATTGATTCGATAGAAAAAAATCACAAATGTACCTCTAAAAAAATATTTTACTGTCTAGAAACAGTACTAAAATGCATGCAATGATTAAGATTTTTTGACAGATTTTTTATCTAGCAATATACTATCGTAATACTGTTCTATTTTTTAATAAAATATTCAGCAAGTTCCTTTATTCTCATTTTCGAGATTTTATGTAGGTACGCACTGCACGCGCGTGTGTGTAAGCGCTCGTGTACCGACAGTACCGGCTGCAGCCTGATGCTATAATATTAGTGGCAGCCACGTCGTTTGGTGTGTATGTGTACCCGCGTGGGGGCGGTGCCATCTCTCAAGGTCGTTGGCTCTATCCAGCGTCTTAACATAATTTTTTATTCAAATAATATTCGCTTGATATAACAACGGATGCGCTAATATTTATTTGATATAAAAGTCATTTGATATAAAGTTCATTTGATTTTTAAATGTCATTTGGTATGAATTATGCTTTATCTAATATTATTTTATATAATGACTAGCTGTGCTCGCGGTTTTGCTCATGTATGTGACCTAAAGTAGTTAGAGTGCGATATTTGTCTGCATTATGCAATTTGTCACAAGCTAAGATATTATAACAATATTAAAACTATTTGATGTTGGACCTCTGGCTGGGATGGAAGGAATAAAAAAATAGGTTAGCGAGGAGCATAAGTGTTGAAAATAAAACGCGAGCCGAGCGAGCGTAGCGAGCTTGCCGCGGCAGCAGCCGGCGAAGCGCATATACTGAATATTTTTATATGTACCTTCTATTTTATTAAATGAAGCATTTGCACCGAGGTTGCTCCACGGAATCGATTACTTTATTAAATTGCTGCACTGTTTTATTAGGTACATACTTTAACTATTTTGAAGTCTCGGTAAGGTACCACTTTTTGCCGCTGTTCCCAAGTTTATAAGAAAATTGACATTGAAAAACTTAACCTAAAAATCTGAAATTGAGATTTTCGTGTTTAAAAATAAAATATGCGCTCGCCTCGCGTTTGTTTTTACACCATACGAACCACGCTCGTCGCTGCGCTCCTCGCTTACCCTAGTTTGGGGAGTAAAAAAATTCGATCGTGTCTGAAGACTTTTGACCACCAATTTTATTTCTCGAAATCTTATTTCAAAATCATGAAAAATATTTTTGCATTTTCGAGCTTCGTCTAAGACACTGATCTGTATAAAAACTGTTAAAAAATATTATAAGTTTTTTTTTTCTTAGTGCCCCGTTTCCTCCACTCCAACCTTAATTTTGAAAAACCTGTGATCTCATGCAAAAACTTATACCTTACCGAGACTTGCAACTATGCAATAAAACAGTGCAGTAATTTAATAAAGTCGAAATAACACGAAAAACTCAGGATTAGATAATCTAAACATTTACCGAAAATGATTATGGCAATTGATTTTATACTATACGAACTAAAGTTATACGAAATGAAATGATATCAAAAGTTGTTATATAAAACAAGGGGGAACCTTATTTATATGGTTGTTTTCCCAGATACCTTGTTCGTATATATATGCATGTATTCTACTTATTTTTATTATGATTTGTGATTATATGATGAATATTTGGTGAGAAAATTAACAGCCCTTACCTTCGAGATGTTATTTATATCCATAGGTCGCTGTACTTCGGTTCGTTGGTTGACTGCTTTTTTCTTTCACCACACTTTTCTTAATAAACTAGCTTAACTAACGAGATCGCGGGTTACAATTATTGTCTTTTTGTTTGCGTTATTTTGAGTGGGCGGCGCCGCGGCTCGACGGATGCGTATAGCGCGACTCGACTGTTGCGAATTTATCGACACGGAGCTACCGTATACACCGGTGCGTTGCGACTAACGTCTCGATCTCCACTATAGGGCCGTTATAAGGAAAACGGAGGGTAGGTAGGGAAATATGTAAAAAAAATATGGCGTGTTGTGTGTGCGTAATACAAAATTAGCCTGACCAATATTTATAGATTATAAAAATTTGGGCTAGAATATTTTAATTATATTTTCCTATAAAATGTGACCTGAAGACTGGCTTTTACCTCGCTCAAAAGGATCATTTTAACAGCCAGTGTTTTGGAAATCATACCATAGGGAGGGTGTTTATACCTCTTTTATTTATTTAAAGGTGCTATCTATAAAAAACTTTGAACATCTTCGGAGAAAAATATTTTTGTAATATTTTCCCCTTAAATTTGAAAGGATACGGTACAACAATTCTTGTTGACTTTTAAGTCAATGTAAACAGAAGTGTGCCAAACAAGTCAATGACAATACATACTGAGAAAAACTGAAAGTACATGTTACCGAAGTGAATCAAGTTGTGCACATAAACTCATTTGATAAATCATGGAGTTAAAATCAATCAATTTTTAGGTTTAAAATTCAAATTTAAAATATAATGTTAGGAAAAAAAGGTACCTATCTAAAGAAAAATTGAGACGTTGATAACCTAAAGGTTGAGTGTTACCTATCAACGTTTGTAGGTTTTAGGGACAAGTACGCAAGACCGTCATATGTTATATAAATAAAAACTGTCAAAGGTCGAATTGGGGTAATAGAAAATACTTATTTGAGGTCAAAGGAACCTAAATTGATTGATTTTTTCCTCTTACATCGTCGGTGATTCTTCCTAACGTGTATATTTTTCTATGTTAAGGTGTTCGGTGAAAGTTTCATCAATTCAGAGCCTACTCTGTTTCTATATAAACATTCAGACAGACAGAGAAAAAAAGAGCGAGCCTTGCAGTTGTCGCATATGATGTGTAACATCTGACATCTCAACTTGGTACTAAGAAACATTAAGATTATATCCTGAAAACATTAACACTTTATATACAACTGATGCGTTCTCCTTCTCTATTTCCCTATTCTCTATTTCTCTTTCTCATCACATACACACACACACACTGTTGATTGACAGTACCAACCTCTCGGAAAATGGGTTGGTACCATCTGACGGCCAACTCTTCCCCGGTTTCCTGTTACACACTTCCGTCCCTTTTCACGAAATCACTCCCACATATTGCAGGAAAGCGAGAGGAAATATGTTACACATCAAATATCTGAAACAGATATCATATTAGTAGCATATCCCATCTTAGATATTGCTGTTAATTCTGAAATCACATACCTACAGTCACTTCAATTGTATATAATTGTATATATACGACATTTACACCACATTTTACCCCCTTATAGGTTGGTTTACCCATTACCATTACCCATACCCATTATTGATGCACCTCTACCTACACCCCCTAAGGAAGAAGGACACCTTCTAATTTTCACATTGATTTGGGCTGTGCTTTGATTTGTCAGTCAGTCAGCGACGGCTGTGTGAAGTTGGCACCCCCAAATGCGATTTTTCAGTTTTTTTCATCAGGTTTGTTTGTCCAGAGTTAGTCAACGTTTGTCCAACAAATTTTTTTTTTATCCACATCTCAAAAAAAAGTTATTCAAAAAATAAAAATTGGGGGTGGAAGTTGGCACCCCAAAATGCGAATTTCCATTTTTTTTTCTTCACGTTCGTTTGTCTATCGTTAGTCCACGTTTTTCCACCAAAATTTTTTTTTGTCCACCCTTCAAAAAAAAGTTATTCAAATAAACATTTTTTAAGAAAATAACTCGGAATTTAACTTTGACGGATGTCTAGCTTCCTATCGGTGGATTTGCTTCTCTGAGGGGTAGGTTTACCTCAGAAACTCGTTTGTCCACCACGAGATATAGTTAATGCGTGAGATAAGTATATATCTGAGGATTGTAACTTTGTCGTGGGTAGATTTGTGGTAGTGGACAAACGTAACGTGGACTAACAATGTACAAACCTGATGAAAAAAAGTTGAAAATTCGCATTTGGGGGTGCCAACTTGCACCTCAATTTTTATTTTTTTTAAATAACTTTTTTGGTGAACAAACGTGAACTAATGCTGGACAAACGAACCTAATGAAAAAAAAAACACAAAAATCGCATTTGGGGGTGCCAACTTCACACAGCCATCAGCGATACGGCGGTTTCTTATATTTAGTTTATAATATAAATTAAAATGCTAAGTTGATCTTGTAGTTGGAAAAATAATCGTAGCCATCGTATTATCTAATACCTTATACCTTAACACTTTTCTGTAAACATTTTCTTTGCTGCCACTTGCTGATAGGGCAGCTGTTTAATAGGAAAATGTTGGTAGTATATATTTAGGTTTCTTAGCGTCAGCGTTGCACTGATCAATTTAAAGTGTCAAGCATTAATGGCTGACTGTCGCACGGAACGGCAGATAAGAGGCAACGCGTGTCCTTGCAAACCAATCTTCTATAAGAGGACGCTTCTTTTAGCTTTGATAGGTATCATGATGAGGAAGTGCGTGAATCTAAAGACTGTGATTAACACCTTGGAGTACAATGTATGTATTACAGAGCAAGTAAAAACTAGGTCCGTGGGGTTCAAATGCTAAATATTGTATTAAACAAATATCTTTACAACTGATCATCTCCTCTGGTCATAAGAGGTCTGGCTCCTTCCTCGATCAACAATTCAGCATAGCGATTCAGCGGGGGAAATGCAGCTAGTATTCTTGCCACTATAACGACTATTTCACTTAATATAAAATAAATAAAAATATTAAATTACAGTGACACAGGTGGATTATTTACAGAGAAATTGGGAATACGAGTAGTAATATTCTCATACAAATTATAGATATTATAGGGCTCTTAAAAAAGTTCACTTGTCGAACTCGACTGAGTTAAGAACTCCCAAATGTTTATCCCATACTAATTACATGCTGCAGGCTTATGTCATTTGCGCGACAACTGTATGTATTGAGTTCGAAATTAAAATTTATTTCTAAAGATCGATATATTAAACATGAAAACAAGGACATAAAATTTTTAAAATTATAAAAACATAGGATTTATGAGGCCCTGAAAGTCCTCAATTTTTCGCATATTTTAAACCGACTTTGTGACTGTAATTCTTTTAATATACAATTTTATGTCATTTATTTCTTAGTTAATTTCATATATTAAATAAAACATTAACTACAACTTTTTCTGATAATTTTTGTATAATACTCATAAGTACGAAGTCCGTTTTGTGTATTATCGCAAGACAGGTTTTGTTGAGAAATCGTACTTTCTCAAGTTTCTGGTATGCGAATCTTGGAATGTCTTATCTTATTCTCAGTTATCTTATCGATTTTAATAGTAGTCCATCTTGCTCACATATTTCTAAAGAGATATGGACAAAATAAGTAGCGCGTAAAACTGAGTTCGTTGCGCTGTGATGCGTCTCCTTAAGTAGTATTAATTGTAAATACGGTGACATTCGATGACATAATTTTTATACAAAGAATTGTCATAACAATAAATTGACCGTTGGCACCCCACGTTGGGCGCCAATTATCGTGATCCACAAGAACTTTTTATTGTCAAAAAGATAGTAATTGCCTTGCATTAGGCCTAATGTTGGTTATTAAAGGTCGTTTCTAGCCAATTTCCAATAACTTTTTACCTTATCCGTCCTTCCGAAATGTAGTTTTCAAAACGCAGTAACAGTTAAACAGAGTTAATGAAAGTTCTAAATGTAAACGCGACTCTTGTAGTAGTTAAAAGCACATTCGACTGAGAATGGGAGGCGAAACCATCTCCTTAGGAGCTTGTATCCACGTACTAAAGGCGATCGTAACTAAGTCTAAACCTTGTTTTAAGTTGTCGTAAATGGCGTGAAAGGAAAGTTTTATTACAATAGTTTTGAATACTGAAAAAGATGTTTCTGGTTTATTTTGTTATCTTATATCGGTAAAAGGGTCTTTGAAAGTTATATACGAGTCTATTTTTGAAGAGAAGCTTCTTAGCTCGTTGTGCAAGTCAAGATGCAAGTACAATGACGTTACATTAATAATAATTTGTTTGTAGCTAGTTATCCGTCTCAGGGTACCCAGATACTCATTCACCGGCCGCCGTACGGTCCACCGAAATCGAGCACAGACTCGTCCAATTCTTGTAACAAATGGTCCGCCTAGATCGTCTGGCGGCCGGAATGGGAAATTTTCGGTGCAATGCCGGACCGTACTGTCGAGGTATATTAATTTGTTTTTGTTGTCGTTGTACCATCACGGTGTCTATACCTTGCAGGTGATATTTGCAGAACTGATTAAATTTAATGTACCTAGAGCGGTCACTTTTTGGGCATCCGTAGCTTTTAATCATGCCCTCTAGATTGATTTTAATGATAATTTATAAAAAAAAAAAAAGATTCCGACGAATTGAGAACCTCCTCCTTCTGTTTTGAAGTTCACACCAATGCTCAAACCACTGCGTCAATAATATTTGTAATATGTTCCGATAGATATACGAAATACGTGCTAAAACGGCATTGCCGAAATGTCTGACCTATGGAATTTCAATATAACATCCTAAGGCGTAACACAAGTTTCTAGATTTGCCCATAGGATATGCAAAGCAGCCAAGACCGATTGAAACTCTCTGTAAAGTTGGAAACAGTTTCGCTTATTATTGTTATTTGGTAACTATGTTCTATTCTATTCTATTCTATTCAAGCAGTTTTGTTATATCAGTAACGCATAAATATAGGTAATTTATATGGATGAAGTTAAAGGAAATGCTGGCAGAGGACGACCTAATATTAAAAATATATTGATCGATGGCAATCGTCTAGCATGTATGAAAGGTATGATGAATATAAAAGAAGCGAAATAGGTTTGTCAGGACCGTAGCATATGGCATTCGATTGTCTCTGCCTACCCCTATTGGGATAAAAGGCATGATGATAGATAGATAAATAGGTAATTAAATTATATTATTATATTAGAAGTTATGTTGGACCTATATGGTATAGTTTTGAAAAGGTTGGTTTAGGGTAATCGCAAAGAAACTGCACTATAATATGTAACGACGATACAGAAATCTAAAATCAGTTACAGTTTTTCTTTTCATCACGGGTTGCCTTACAGCTCCTGAAACCGTGTTATCGGTTCAAGTTGGCATTTGTGAGGCTAGACCTAACGAGTGGCCAGTTCTGTTTAGATGGAAAAGCCTCTAAAGGTGCCCACTCATTCGTGCAATCGCCGGCGCGCCGCCGTACGGTCCACCGAAATCTAGCACAGACTCATCCAATTCGTGTAACAAATGGTCCGCCTAGATCGCCTGGCGGCCGGAATGGAAAATTTTCGGTGCGATACCGGACCAATGTGTGCCCTACTTTAGTGTGGTTTGTCGT
The DNA here is from genome assembly GCA_963924495.1 of Nemapogon koenigi. Taxonomy (NCBI): domain Eukaryota; kingdom Metazoa; phylum Arthropoda; class Insecta; order Lepidoptera; family Tineidae; genus Nemapogon; species Nemapogon koenigi. The sequence goes on along the minus strand of OZ004647.1, from coordinate 6,116,016 downwards.
ATAAGGTATAGTTTTTAATTATTAAAAACCCACTTACAGTTTGGCAACACAATATACACACATGATTATTAATAACCTTAACTTCCTTCCTTGAGATATCGACAAAGACATTAGTTGCGTACCTGCCCCTGGGATTAAGGAGGTATATTAAATAGATATAGTAATTATTACCTAATCTAGGTTTTCCTTCCTTACTGTAATAGTAGATATATTATTTATCAAGGATTTTCATTGTTTTAAATTCCACTTGTGTTTTAATTACCCCTATCGTATCATAAACTACTATTATCTACTCTTATGTCGTAAAGTCTCTATTACAAAATCGAATTATACTTCATAATGATATGGTTTATATACACGCGTCTGTAATATGTCAAACTTCGATACTGTAATGTATTACAGTACCGAAGTTTTCATACAAAAACGATATCGTAATGTTTTATGTAAAATGCAGAAAGGGAAGAGCATTCGTCTTATACAGACACATTAAAATCTATGAAAATATCGACACGCGTATGTACGAGTAATTTGACAGTTAACCGCGGTTTGCCGCCAATTTGTCGATTAAGAAAAATATCTTGGTTCAATTTGTTTTGTACTATTGCATGGGATTAGATAAAGTAGTGTATGAATGGGCACATAACTTGGAATTAAAACACTCGTGGATGCTATTAAAAAATGCGGCTTCGCCTCATATTTTGAAAATTCCACTTGTGTTTTAATTACCCCTATTATGATCCCGTATCATAAACTACTATTTCCTCATCGCCTGCAACCATATAATTTTATATGACACATTCATTTCATTATTATAACGATATTGTTTTAACTTTTCAATATCTTCACGACATTCAACAATTAAAATGTTACGTTTTCTATATGATCTCTCTTTATGACCACTTCTTCAAGCAGTTTCAAACAGTTTCTACTTATGTTATAAACTAGCTATCCGTCCTGACTTTGCCAGTGGAGCCCATAATAACAGGTATTAAGTTCATATAAAAAATTCCATAGAAAAGAACACTTTTCGTTTTCCCGAATTTTCCGGGCAACTTTTAAAATTTTTCTTTCTCTAAAACCCTGATACGGACTATTACGAACATTTTCAATAAAATTAACCAAATCCGTCCAGCTGTTCTCAAGCGTTGCGCTTACCAACGAACAGCATTTCATTTTTATTTGTAAGATTTGGAATCTTTGTTCCATTTGTTCATATCTCTATATCTAATATATACTGTATACAGTAACTACCTAAATTGGATCCCGGTTGCATTATTCCATACGAACGTTTATTTAGTTATTTTTATAATACTTAAATTTAATTTTAATGTTTTCATATGTTTTACTTATTGCGCACAAATTTAATATACCATACATACTTATAGAGCCTAACATCAGATCCATGTCAGGTTGCGGTGCTTGATGTCCGTCTTTAGGGCATTGTAATTAATTTATTGATACATCATAGTGAACAAAAGAAGAAGATGACAAAGAAATTAAATACTTATAGTTTTTCTTGGAGACTTACAAACTTTTCCAAAAATATATCCAATACCTTACGTAATACTGTACGTAGTGCTATCAAGATTTGGTTCAGGGTCTTTCGGACTAAAATTACAATTTTAGTTACTTCTTTGATTTGTATTATCCAAAGTCTTTACTGAAGCCTTGAAGTTGGTAGTACAAACTTGAAGTTTTTGGAATTCGGGGTACCTATACCTACCCAAAAACGTCAAATCATTACCGACTTCTTTCATCCTGAAAGGGCTCATAAAACAATTTTCTGTTTCGTTTCATACGAAGATAAAGATTATACAAAAATTCTCATTTTATCAGTGATAAAAAAAAATATTAGATATTTTTATTATCTATAAGTTAAGTTTATTCTGTTCATTTTATCAATTGACATGGATTGATGAGTGTTTCAAGTTAAAAAGATCACAAATATATCTGTCAACGCACGCGCAATCCACGAAATCAACGGCAGGTGTTTTAAACAGGTGCCTAAAGATTCGCTAGTCGTCAAATTATATTTTTGTTATTCATAACAAATACTTTCTCATAAATTATAAATTTCCTTTTCACTCAATCAAATCTCACTAGGTGCGTCGGTGGCCGAATTCTGGTGATTCGATTCCTGCCATGTACTAATGAGATTTATCTATCTAAATATACCTCAACAGAACTGGCCACTGGTTAGGTATTGCCTCACCTTCAGCTAAAAGCTGGGACCGATAACACTATTCCGGGATATATATTCATATATTATGACGCACCCAGTTACGCAGCAACTTAAATAATTAAGTCATCATGAATATCTTCAAAACAATGTTAAGGTCAAATTGTTGGACTTTCTTCAAAGCTCCTTTTCTTTTCCATTTTATATTAAGAGGCCTTACCGTTACGCCGCACTCGAAATTTAGTTAAGTAACGTGCGTGTGTGCGTTATTGAAAATTAGTCGCGCCTTCAAATTTTGATAATTTTCGCGATTTTTTTATGTTGACTTTGATATCAAAATAAAAAGCGGGGATGGTTTGAAAATAAAAAATTCTCAACATTATTTTTTATTTACATTTGTAATGTTTTCTATATTAAATAAAATTTAGGTTCTTGTTATGGAATAATTCGAGAATAATGTTTTATTTTTATATTACAAATTTTTTGTATATAGCTCACAAAAAATACATTTTTATATCTATGAATTTTTCCAGAAACTACGATATCTCAAACATTTTTTTCCCGTTTTTTTTTATGTAAGTTGAAAAATCTAATCTATCAATATTTAAGTTGACCATATTACGGTGTCAATACTGTTTTTTATGTTCAAAATCTTCAGTGAGCTTTACAAGATCGATCGTCAAACGTCACTCTAACGTAAGTTTTTGGAGTACGAGTCCGGAAAAATTATAATTTACCAACACTATAGAAATAATTTCAAAATTTCCTTCTATCAATCCTGAAGACCAAAACCCGTATTTTCAAAATGACACTAGATTGTATCCACAATCTTATTCGTATTCTCACAAACAGACATCAAAAATGTCCGAAATGTAGCGTGTGCCGGTAAGGAGCCTTAAGTACTTAAGGTTTTTATATTCAATTTGTACTTATGTACTTTTTAACTAAAATGTATAGTAATAAATAAATAATATATTTTAAAACTATATATACAAATTATAAAAAGAATACCTCTTCCAGAACCCCTCCCTGTGGCATGGTTCCCAAAACACTGGCTTCGTTACCTCGCTGAATGGTTAAACTATGTACTTTTGTATTTTTAATAATTAATTAATGCATGGAAAAATATTATCTATGAAAAAACTTTGGAGAATCTCATTTGAAAATTGAAGTGGCTATTTGTGATTTCAAAATTCTATTATGCTATTATATATCTATGTTATTTTTATAATTTTTCAAAATTCTTGGTGCCTATCGCTAGAAGGATAAAAGTTAATAAACATAATTTTAAACAAACAACATTTATTTACACACCACCTAAACAATAATTTACAACTGACCAAAAATGGCTAAGATTTCATCAAATACGACATTTATATCGAAGCCGTTATCAGCCAATATTTGAACTTCCTGTTGGAAAGTATCACTTGCTTGCAATGCATCAAACAATTGATTCCATTCGTCACTTTGCAGATTATCCATGGCAGTCTTGAATACGTCATCTTCTGGCAATTTCTGGTCATATAAGGCGGATAGAGAGTCCTTCGGGAACGCAGCTGTGATATCTTTAATATACGAGTTGAAGTCCGTACCAGCTGCCGTCCTTTAACTAGAAAGCCGTTAACCCTCAAATGGTCGATTTTGACTTTTTGATTGAATGTGATAGAGTTCAAAATTCTCCATCTTTCTATCTAGGAACCATTTTAAAAACTGTAGTAGTTCCAGAGATATAAAAACTTTGTAGGCCGTTAAGTGACAGAATTTTTGATGATTTCTTCTCTTAAAAGCGACTAAGCCACACTTCTTAGCTTAATTAACGTTAAAATACTTTAGCTGCCAAATGTGATGATTACTTTCTGACCTTTTACTTAACTAAAAGAACGTTATCTGATTATTCTTGACTAAAGAGACGCAAAACAACTATAACTACTTTATAGTTAAGCATTGTCTTAGCTTTTCACAGAAAAACTTAACTTATTAGCAGTTACCATCCCTTAACGCCATTTTAGTTAAGCATGTACTACTGTCAATTTCTAGAACAGCACTTTGTTAGAAAATTATTTATGCATTTTTCATCATATCGGTGAAAATAATTTAAAATTATGCTTAGTTACAAAGCAGGTAAGTCGCATCACTTAGCTAAAAGGCAGTTTTTCAACGCTCGCGCTTTGTTGTTCACTCCGGGGGGTCGGCGGTGTGGACGGTGCAGGTGAATCAAGGTATCTTACCTTAAGGAGACGCCTCATAACTTTTGTCCCATACCGAGGACCCTTCAGGAGGCATGTAGCAACATCAAGGGGCTGATCGGCTTCCTGGAGGAACTGGGATGGCAGGAGTAACTAAATTCCCGCCTCACGCAAAATAGGCGCTAGACGTCGAGTTGCGGAGACCGAGCCCGATAACCAGAACCAGAACCCATACAAATAACGTGCTTCACAACTTCTTAAATTACGCGATAACTATGTCTTAGTTTCGATATATTTGTCACAGAATGAATTTAAAAAAAAAGAAAATCACTTACTAATGCACCATTTTCTCGTATTTATCCTATAGATAATTTCACATACTTTGTGAAAACATTAAACAACTTCCTATTTGTAATAGTTTTTGTATAATACTAGAAAAGCATAAGATATTTTGTGAAATCGTTCTTTCTCATGTTTCTGGTACTGGCCATATTATTTTATTCTTGGTTATTTTATCGATTCTTTTTGCAGTGTACCTCACAAATACACAAAACGGACATATATTATGCTCTTCCAGTATTATATAAAAACTATGAGAAATATTTAAAGTATGTGAAATTATCTATAGGATAAATACGAGAAAATACGCGTGAAATTTATGACTTTTAGGGTTTCATAAAACTTAGGTTTAACTGATTTTTATATTTTTTTAAATTCAACTGTTTCAAATATATTTACCTATGTTTCGAAAGCTATTAAAATTTCGAAACTAAGACATATAGTTATCGCGTAATTTAAGGGTCGTGGAGCTTAAGTAATTTATATGGGACAAAAGTCATGAAGATTGAGGCGTCTATAACACATTCCGGCGTTATGTTAACGATTTCATACTTAAAATTAAATGCTTTATCTAGTCCCGGGAAAGATTATTATCATTTAATTTTAAATTAAAACAATTTAATTAAATAACGGCATTTAATCAAACTTTACGTATTTGTAACGACGTACTTATTCAAAATGCAAATCCAAGAGCATACCTCAAAAAAAGTCTTAAGCATAGAGTAACTAAGTTTCTTTCATAATATCGAGCTTTGATCTCCACTATAAAAATAACTTTGCTGAAGACTATAAAACCTTGAAATTTTATATTACAAGTTTCTGAAAAACCCTTAATTGGCAACAACATTTCGTTAGCTTCCCAAAGGGATAGAAAAAGACCGAAAACAAAACTTAGGTAGTTGATAAGTTGTCACCTTATATTTGTATAATAATACCAAAACATAAGATGATTCTCTGGCAAGATTTTAATTTTTTTTTCAGAGTGCATTTTTTTATTACATTATTACTTTTATTTGTGAAAGTAAAAGATAAGGCTTTACGAAAAAAGCACAAACCAATAAACTGAATATATTTTTACACCTCGAGACTGATTATTATATATTATTTAATTTTAGTTTATTAGCTAAGTGCCTACTTTAGATAGGCCTAGACCAATACGTAATAAATTTGATTTTTTTTTAATTCGTACTGTGTAAGTGGACCTTAGATATATTTGTTTTCATAATTTTATTTATTTTATTTTATTATAGGATGTAGATCTAACATATTTCCGTGCCAAAAAAATAATTTTATAACATTTCCTTCGGTTCGACTTTGAGATTTTCGATTAAACTTTTGATTTTTATAAGTACGTGTCTTTAATTTCCCTTATGAATGCCTAACTATAAGGAAGTTAACCACAAGCGAAGTTTGTTTTGCCACCTTTTAGTTAAGGAAGTGTGTGACTTTTCACAATGTTTCTTATTTCAATTGAGAATAATTAACTTAAAAGAATCTAAGACACCATAACCGCTTATTAAGAAAGGTATTGTAATTTTAATCTGAGCTAATAGCTTGGCTATAAAGCCGTTTAGGTCACTTAACAACTTTGTAGTTAAGGATTTCTATATAAATTTACCAAACATTTTAAAAGTTAACAATTAAAAGATATTACATAACTAAAAAGCCGCTAAGGTAACGTTAATGGCCTTTTAGTACAGTAATTAGAGGCAAAACCTAGGTAACATTCTTAACTAAATAACAAAATAGTGTTTTAAAAATAATTAAAAAGAGTAATCTGAACCGATAGGATCAAAAAGTATGTACGGAAAGAAATGTCAATGATATGTCCAACAATCACTAATCTAAGTTTCATAGTTTTCAAGAAACAACGATTTCCGCGTTTTTTGCCTTTTTCTCGGAAACAACCTTTTGGGTTTAACGGCCTTCTAGTTAAAGGACGGCAGAATCCTGAAGACCAAGACCCGTATTTTCAAAATGACACTAGATTGTATCCACAATCTTATTCGTATTCTCACAAACAGACATCAAAAATGTCCGAAATGTAGCGTGTGCCGGTAAGGAGCCTTAAGTACTTAAGGTTTTTAGATTCAATTTGTACTTATGTACTTTTTAACTAAAATGTATAGTAATAAATAAATAATATATTTTAAAACTATATATACAAATTATAAAAAGAATACCTCTTCCAGAACCCCTCCCTGTGGCATGGTTCCCAAAACACTGGCTTCGTTACCTCGCTGAATGGTTAAACTATGTACTTTTGTATTTTTAATAATTAATTAATGCATGGAAAAATATTATCTATGAAAAAACTTTGGAGAATCTCATTTGAAAATTGAAGTGGCTATTTGTGATTTCAAAATTCTATTATGCTATTATATATCTATGTTATTTTTATAATTTTTCAAAATTCTTGGTGCCTATCGCTAGAAGGATAAAAGTTAATAAACATAATTTTAAACAAACAACATTTATTTACACACCACCTAAACAATAATTTACAACTGACCAAAAATGGCTAAGATTTCATCAAATACGACATTTATATCGAAGCCGTTATCAGCCAATATTTGAACTTCCTGTTGGAAAGTATCACTTGCTTGCAATGCATCAAACAATTGATTCCATTCGTCACTTTGCAGATTATCCATGGCAGTCTTGAATACGTCATCTTCTGCCAATTTCTGGTCATATAAGGCGGATAGAGAGTCCTTCGGGAACGCAGCTGTGATATCTTTAATATACGAGTTGAAGTCCGTACCAGTGACTTGTTGGCGGGAAATTCTCCTTTTTAGTTTGAATCCTTCAATGGTGTCTGTGAACAATATAAAGTATTTGCAATTAATAATTAAATACACATAACAATATAAAAGCCTTAACATTAATATAAACATTAAATATAACTAAATAAACCAGGTCCGCGTGAAATAATGGCAAGAATACTGTCTGCATTTCACCGCTGAATCGCGATGCTGATTCGTTGACTGAGGAACAGGCCAGCCCACTCGTCATCAGAAGAGATGATCAGTCGTGAGGATAATCTTTTATAAACTATTTGGCATTTGAACTAGAGTTTCTACAATTAATAATTGAAACCGCAACAATGTCCACATTTAGCGAGTGTCGCCACACTTTATGGGGCAAGTTCGTTTCTTATTTATTATATTTAAATTCAGAGCTCTATAGACACAATTCAATTTTATAAGAATATTATTAGTTATTAAAAATAAAACAATGAAAATAAATAGAATTCAATATTAAATAGCCTTCCGCCCCGGCGTCGCCCGTGGAGCCCATATTAACTGTCATACCGTATAGTTCATACAAAAATCCCATAGAAATAAGCACTTTAAGTTTTTCCCGAATTTTCCAATTTTCCGGGTACATTTTCAAATTTTTCTTTCCCTAAAAACTTCATGCAGAACTATTACGAACATTTGAAAAAACATGCGAAATTCTCAAGTGATGCGCTTACCAACGAGCAGCATTTAATATTATAATTAACACATTCAAATTTCAAAGAAAATTAAATTCTTGAGTATTTTTGTGCTCATTTGTAGCTGTACTGTATATAACAGATAGAATTTTTTATTATTTCTAAAAGAATTCTAATCTCTTGAAAACGAGGATTTGCTAAAAATATTAAAATAATATGAGAAACATTTTACTTACCAAGTGCTGAGTTCAACAAGTCAATGAAGAAGTGAATGTCAATGTTGTCCCTTTCCAAGAACTCTACCACCTAAAACAATTAATAATTATTATTGTAAATAACATACACAAAATATATCTAGTTAGTCACGTCACAATAACTATATCTAAATGAAATTATTAACATGGATCCTGAATTAAATAATAAGAATTATAATTATTTTAATACGTAGCCAAGTGTTTAAGAAGTCTGGTATTGACTAGGCGGACTACGGTTCTATCCAGGCCATGTAACAATGTTTTTTTTTATAATTAAAAACTAAGTAGGCCCCACACATTGGTCCGGAATCGCACCGAAAACTTCAAATTCCGACCGCCAGACGATCTAGGCGGACCATTTATCACAAGAATAAAATTGGACGAGTCTGTGCTCGATTTCGGTGGACCGTACGGCGGCGCGCCGGCGATTGGACGAATGAGTGGGCACCTTTAGAGGATTTTCCATCCAAATATACCTCAACAGAACTGGCCACTCGTTAGGTCTAGCCTCACAAATGCCAACTTGAACCGATAACACGGTTTCAGAAGCTGTAAGGAGAAAAAAAATGTTAACATTATAAATAACTTACAGCAAGGAATTCCGGTAAAGTCTCCATTTCGTAAACAAGCTCTCTAAAATCTTTGGTCCGTATGAAGTTGAGGGTGGCAATGAATTCATCATTTTCTAAATATTGATCGGCAATTCCCATAAGTTCTTGGCTAGCTTCGTCTATAATTACCGTTAGAAAATCTTCAAAATGTTCATGAAATATTTTTTGACCATGAACGGCACTACTCATAGCCACGAGGGCCAATATTAAAATATGTGCCTTCATTTTCCCTTAGTTCCTTCTTGACAATTGACTAAAATTTCAAGTTTCAGTCTTTTATATTGCATTTTATCAGTTTAATATAGGTTTTTCTAAGATAAATCAATCATATTAATCTTTGTTCGGATACTGAATTTCATTTTGATACAACTTAGCAAAAAAAACTAGGTATAAGTCTAAGTTGTTTTACCTATATCACGGGTATTTCCAAATACATTCAATTTATATAATTTTGTCATGTCTGTCCGTATGTCACAAGACTTTGTTTAAATCTCAATAATCTTTCCATCGAATGAAAATTCACAGAATTGTTGTAGGTAGGTACCTAAATGTATTAGGGTATCCTTATGACTTTTTTTAGTCTTGTCGACGAGATTGTTTTTTGAGTTGTTTTGAGATAAGAATTTCTTAACCATATTAAATATTTGATTTAGGAATTGCTTCGACTTCAAAATTTGGTGAAACGGCCATGTTTTCATGGAGTCACACGTATGGTTTTACAAAATCAAACATATAACTAACCGGATATATTATAAAATATATCCGAAACGATGTCATTAGAGAAGAATGCGGAGTGAAAGATGATGCTGTGACTAAAATAAAGAAAAGTAGTTTACGCTGGTTTGGACACGTTGAAAGAATTAAGGATGAAAGATTGACTAAAAAGGTTTATATCGCTGAAGTAAATGGAAATGCTAGCAGAGGACGACCTAGGTGTACTTTAATTGAATATATAAAAAATGTATTGATCGATGCAAATATTAAAAGTACACACAATCGCCGAGCATGTATGAATATAAAAGAAGCGAAATTGTTATGTCAGGATCGTAACAAATGGCATTCGATTGTCTCTGCCTACCCCTCTTGGGATTAAAGGGCTATATACAAAATCGTATATGTATATTTCTATATACAAAAGTATAGAATCATACATAGTAACAAACAGCATGCCTATCATCACGCAAGATGGAAAGGCCTAATCAGCTATGACTCACAATTTTATCTGAGTACGAGTCACGATTTTTTGTAGCTAGGTACTTCGTCAAATAAGATTTTTTTATTTGATAAATACCTACATATTTCTGAATAGCATTAAATCCTCTTTCTCTAGCAGTCGGGTAAAAATGTATAGGGCCATATTCTGGGAAATATTATCTTCTTTAATTTGTTTCATAGAATTACCAATTAAGTTAAAACTACCTTTTTCTCCTCGCATGTACCAGGACTTTTAGTATGATGTAGGTATGTACCTATTACCAAAGAATATTAGCCATTCCAAATTTCAAAACTCCGAGATTAATTTACCTCGAAATGACTTTAGGTATCATTTTGTAGGAAACTATTTACCTATCTACAGAGTTTAAACTTTTTTATCTCCAACTAGGGACCCCGCCCCCGCCTTCACACGGCTACAATATCGGTTTAGAAATAGATATATGCTACCGCTAGATCATTCTATTTTCACAATCCTTTCCTACATCATTTTCTTATATCTCTGACGGATTAGACAGCATAATCCATGAAAACTCGCTGGGGCTAACTTTTTTCCGACTTGATCCTCTTATACTAGTAATGCTCAGCTCCTAAACATGATAGTTCCATGTTTAATACTCATAAACCATCCCGGCGAATCAACCTATCTAATAGTGAAAACCGCAACAAAATCCGTTCAGTAGTTTTTGTTTAAAAAGGTCACAGACAGACAGTCAATATTGAACAGAACTGGTGGCAAAACTTTTCATAAGACTTTTTATACCTAGCTATCAGAAACATATTTGTAATTGTAGATGCGGAAAAGTCGAAACTTTACATTCCATAGTAGAGGGAGTAAGTACCTTTACTATTCTGCTTCTTTTATTACCTAGCTTCTCACTTTATTTGATACATCTCGCGAAATCAAAGTTAGGTAGGGGAAGACTCCAGTGATGGACACTTTAAAGTCAAACTTTACACATTATTGCAAATTACATAAACATGTAAGGGATGTAAGTTAATAAAAGCTCCACCGGTGAAGCTCTCTTGAATCAGCATCTTATACTTATATAAGAAATTCCTATATTATATTTACATTATTCCTTAGTTGAATTTACGGCGTTTATATAAAAGTACGAAGATATACTCAATCAAACATTACGTGTTTTACTGCAGTAATGGACATGGAAGAGCCAGTAATAGCTAGGTAGTAAGAAACATCTCCAGTATTGAATTTTCAGCAATATTCATATGTTATGTCAATATGAATATTAATATTATAAATTTATTCAAATTGCACACTAAATTAAGAGTAACTAACTATCCGCCCGGCTTCACCGGTGGAGCTTTTATTAACTTACATCCCCTGATATGGTCTTCAATTCATACAAAAATCCCATTGAAAAAAGCACTTTCAGTTCTTTCCGAATTTTTCAATTTTCCGGGCAAATTTAAAAAAATTTCATTCTCTTAAAACCTTTTACAGACTATCACGACAATTAAAAAAAATTGATCCAGCCGTTCTTAACGAATTCATCATTTGATTTTTATTTATATAGATAGTAAGAATAAAAAAGTTTAGGTTTTTTCCATTCAATTCCTTAATATGCCGATTTTCATGGAAATTTATTAATTCATACATTCGTCCATTACTGGATGAATCGAATTTAAGAGACCCAGTAACATTTGTTTAAAAATCTAATCATAACCTATAACATATAAATGCATAATAACTTCAAAAACAGCTTTCAAATCTCATGAAAAGTTATTATTATTATGTTTTAATTTTGAATATTTCTTGTGCATTACTGGTGCCACGTCCGTTACTGGCGCCTCTACGCTACTACGGAAGAAAATTAATGTAAAAAAAATAATCACACTATGTTTGTAACATGCAAAAGATAATACAAAACCAAGATAATTGCTCTGTAGCGTTGATTTCCCATGCGACAAGCAGAGAAACTTAGATTTACACAAACAGAAAATATAGGTGCAGTCGTTAGTGACGACCACGCTCGCATAATTTTGTCATTTTGAAATTCTTTGGTCATGAAAATATTATTAAAATAAAACTTCTTACTTACAGCAGGATGGGGAGTCAACATACAAAAACCGTCACGAGACGGAAATTTTTTTTTTTAGTAGTACCTACCTAAGTAAACAAGTGTAGTTTCTACATAGTTCGATTTCTTGCTACATTACATCCCCACAATGTTATAGCATTAGTCTCTTGAGTAGGCCGAGTAGGCCACAGCATCGCACCGAAACCCATTGCGGCCGCCGGATAATCTAGGCGGACCGTTCGTTAAAGGAATTGGACGAGTAGCTGTGGTCGGTTTCGGTGGACCGTACGTCGACGCGCTGTGCATTGGAAGAATGTGTGGCCACCTTTACAATATCACCTGGACCATAGGTTTAGTATCCTAAGTCTATGACCTGGACCACCAAGCTTTGTTCAAAGTATTTACGCCATCTGTTGACGATTAATTGAACTTCAATAATATTTTCAATTTTAGTACTAAATACAATAAAGGCAATAAACGTTTCTAAGCTGCTATCAAGAGATGTCACTCACTGTATGAAGAAAAATTCACTAGAAAATGTTATCGAAAATTAATTTCCCTGCGATGACACCATTGATACCCACTAGCAACGTTGCCTCTTTGATTTGCGTACTAGCCCTCGGGTCACGTCTAATAATTTTGGCGCCATGGATTTATAAAAAAATATAATCAAAATAAGAAATAAAATTTGTAGAAACAATATTTTCTAAAATTATTTTTCTTGTGAAGCCGTAACATTGTATACTGAAATTTCTCAGCTCTTTCAGGGTTCCATTGGTAACTTGAAAATATCTAAACACTAAGCTCCCGCAAATTTAATGTCCTAGATCGCCTTTCACATTTAAAAACAAGTATATCATGTTCAAATAGTAGAATAAAAAACCGCGCAAGTGCTAATTGGATTCACACACGAAGGGTTCCGCACCACCGTACAATATTTAACACTACATTTTTTTAAATACAATTGTAATACATACCTACCTACCTAAGTGAAAATTTCAAGCGACTACTACCTATAACGGTTCAAAAGATACAGCCCTGTGACAGACGGACGGGTAAGTAGTAATAGGGTTTCCTTTGGCACCCTTTGGCAAGCACGTAGCCAGGGGGAGGGTCCAGTGCGTCCGGACCCCCCCCCCCCCGAAATCCGTCACCGACACTTTTTGAAATTGAGAATTTTAAAAAGTAGGTAATTACAGTCAGTTCAGCTGAGCTGATGAGATCGAGTCAAGCGAGCTAGGATATATTTTACCTATTGCAGAAAAGATGTAATAAAAGGTAAAGTCAAGTAGGTACGCAGTAGGTACTAAAAAATGTGCATGAATGGAACGATGTGGTTAAATGAAAAGATCGAGAGAAGTGGCGCTCCGTCTTCTCTACCTGCCCGAATAGTCGAATAATAGTTAATGGGAAAGTTTACTTCTATGCACCAGACTACTTTTTCCTAATTTTCTACTGTAGATAAAATAAAAATACTATTGGCTTTTTATGGACGAAGTGAACAAACCTAGCGAGCGACGCAATGGAATATGTCAAAATATGATGCGCTATTGCATGCGTTTGACACAAAGCGAAAGCGTTAGCGCATGCTCAAGACCATTTTTTGCCATTTTATATCCTTGCCAACATTCATGGCCAGAGATAAACTGTCTGCAGTTTCACACAAAATTTGAGCTGGGCTTCGAACCTGGGACCAGTTCATGGCTACGATCAATGGCTACTACTAATCTATGGACCTAACTAAACCTGTCAAGTAGGAAATTCCGTGACCTCATTTAATTTTAACCTGTCTGACCAGATTTTACCATCGATGTAGGTTATTATTCTAACATTTTGGAAGTGTGGTTTACTTATATGAGGTCATTGTACTGCAAAGTTCGCTGGAAAGCGTTTTGTGAAATAACTTAACTATGATTTTATTTAGTAAGTAGGTACCTACACTTTCTATTTTTCTATATATATTTGTGAACTATAACGGTATTTTTCTGTATTCGTCATATCATTTATCACTTATGAATACATCCTAACCTAAATGAATATAGGAAACTAAATAGTTGAGGAGATAATAAAAAATAATACATAGAGTAAGAAATATTTATTTATAGCTTTATTCCAATAAATATGTAGACGCCACGAATCCGACGCTGAGGACGCCAAAACAAAATTAGTACTTAGAATACAGATTTCTATACAATAAACAATATTTCAAACCCCCATGGAAAAAAGAAACTAAAAAGGTTTGGGTTATTTTAAATTTCCTAATATCAATTTTATTGTTAAACTAAATACAGTATAATTACAGCAACTTCATACAGCTAAAGATCAGTTGACATCTAAACAACAATGTCACTTAATAAATATAAGAAACATTACTAAAGCATAATGCGGGATGAACAATACATACAAAATAATTATAGTGGCATTCAATTAAATTTGCTCAAATTATAAACAACCCACAAGGTTTTATTTATTTTTGAAGCAAATTTACTTGACCATATTTAGCTGGATCTATTTCAAATTTAATATTACATATCTCTTTGTAAAAAAGTTAAATATTTATTGTATTTCTATTTAGGTATATGTATCCGCCTAGTTCGCTCTCTGCTCCTGACCAAATCTTAACTAGTGTTTAACGTCTTAACCCCTAAACTAAAACAAACATTATGTTAAAAAAAATTAAATCATGCCGTGGTTAACGAGATATATAAGTATATATCTCCACTTGAAAACGTTAAAGAACGTTGGTGACTTTATTTGATTCTTACTATAATAATTTACTTACATTAAATTGACCGAAAATCTCGACAAAATCCTCAGTAGTTTCGGTACAAAATTGATATACGTTGAGTCTGTCACAAAAAAAAACTAAATAAAAATTGCAAGAACTTTTTTTACCTTTGTCACTACACAAAGACGTGTCATAGACGAAATAGTAAGATAAAAATACGCGTGACAATTCACTAATACAAAACAGTTCATAATTTATTTTGAATTGCAAATTTGTGGCGATATTCAACTCATATTTTAAATTAACCTGATGGTGGGGCTGTGTTATCACAAATAATGTCAACAAAAAAATAGTCGACATCTAAGTACATGCAATTCGAAAGCTTGCCTGAAGTATACTTAACAAAATTGATGTTTTCGTTTTAATTAATTGAATCTGAATCTAAAGGCGTATGTAAAACACATATTAAAAAGGGAATAAATACTACTAAAAACCTCCGACCCTTTTTATTATTTGCAATTATTTTTCCACAAATTGCCTAGAAAAAATAAGTATTGTGAATAAGGCATATTTTTACTATTTTTTTATGCCAAGTCTTTAAACAAAGCTGCAAAAACATAAATAGATAGAAAAAAAAAAGGATAATTTATCATAATGGGTGTAAAGACTAAAACTGCAGGAAGGCCCACCCTTGTTCTAAATTAACTTTCGTAAAGAGGCTTAAAATCAGTGATCTTCTCTCATCAGCTAAATGAAGAAAGCTTATCTTGGCCACTAATACTAGAAATTCTAAGTGCCTTGAAACCTTAACTTTCCAAAAACTATCTCATCTACAAAAATTATAAGCGTACGAGAATTGGTACTTATTTCTGTAGTTTTGAGCAGTCGCGTGAGAAAGGCGTAAATGGAAAATGTCAACTAAACAGTATTTAAAATATTAATGATAAAAAAATCTAACACTATTTTGTAAATAACACAGAGCCAACATATTATTACGAAAATGTAATCTTTCAAGGTAATTTGAAATGTTGTCAATTGTCTAATTACTAATTATATAAATATAACCATACTCCAAGGTGGGTGTGTGATCTGGAAAAAAAGTTTAATATTATTTACACATCTCCACAGCCTATACCTTGCGGAACAGCCAGAGACAACAATAGTAGTGTCCACCTTTTTCCAATTGGCGATATAAAGCTCCGGCCAAACCTGCGCGTCAAGCGAGCGGGACGCGGGACGCGAAGCGGGAGCGTCAGCAACGCGAAGCAAATCGTCCCGCGTTGTGGTCGCGTAGGTGAGCATGGCGCCATTTGATTACATGGGAAGCGACCGCCGCGCGAATGACGCTCCCGCTTCGCAGTCGCTTTGGTCGCGCAGGTTTAGCCGGAGCTTTAAACAGAACAGGTGGCAAGCCTGTTTTGCTGCACTTAATCGACCAGAAGTAAATATCTGTTTCTTTAAGAGTCGATTAAAGCAATATAATTTTATTATCTCCTTTTCAGATTATATTAGATTACACTTAGATAAATAAATTTGACCAATCAGGGAAGTTTGAAACATTTCAAGAAATTAATAAATAAAATTATTTTTTTATAAGATTAGAACAAGTTTTCAATACATATACTTAATACAATTTTACAGTTGACTTCTGAAAACTTGTTCTAATCTTATAAAAAAATAATTTTAGAATCACAGATATACTAACTGGACCAAATTTAACAGGACATGTGGCAAGCGTGTCCCTGCACTTAACAGTATTATGCAAAGTGTATTTTTTGTCATATTTGGTAAACAACCTTAGCATTGCCTTTTAGAATTCTTAAGACGTTATATTAACAATATTACATAATAATTAACATTTTTAAAGTAATAATATTTTTACTCTTATTTAAAAAAAAATACAATACAAAGACATGCAAAGTTTGTTTACCAAATAAGACAAATAAGAAACATATTTTATATATAATATTATAAACAGAGTTATTATTTGCACAGGGTGGCATTAATGCGAACCAAAACTCGACTGAAGCAACAAAATTGTTTCTCAGTCCCTTAAAAACTTTGTATATTTGCAAAACTCACCTTATTTACTGTTTAGGGGGTTGAGGAATTATCGTAATCTCATCGTTAATCTTCAGCGGTTTGAGCACATCGCTCCCGGAGCCCTTAGCCGGCGCGGCGCCCTTGGTCTTATCTATGACGCGCTTGGCGACCACGCTGTGGGCGGAGTAGACGTGACTCTCGAACTGTTTGTACATACTGAAGGTCGCCGTGCATACGGTGCACTTGTATGAGAGGTGCGCCGGCTTCAGGGTCAAGCTGTGATCTCGCGCCACGTGGTTCAGCAGCTTCCATTGGTACACCTGTTGGAGGTCATTTAGAATAAGTTAACATTCCATGAAAGATGGTGAGCGTATCTCTGATACATGATTATATTTTTGTTATCAACATAAATCAGAGCCACTCAAATCCATATTTGGTGCATAACTCTGATCAAGTTCATAAAACTTGTCAACTTTGAAGCTTAAGCTCGTGTCATATCATAAGTTCTAGCTTGCTTTATTCCCGAAAATCAAAAGTGCTGTATATTTATTCAGCTAGAAAAAAAATTGTAGGTACACGACATACTATCGTCGCGCCCTAATATTAAATTTAATATCGTCTATGGAGAACGAAAAATTCGACGGGGGGTTTATGGAGCCAAACAGTTTGGAAAACTCTAATCTATTGCATATAATTATTATTTTACTTTTTACAGATTTTAGAAAAAAAATAGTTAATAAGTCATCCTTATTTAGTACCTATATAATTTTATTTGATGCTACCTAACAAGTACTTACCCGTCCACAGACTGGACATCTACCCGCGTCCTTGCCCTTGTTGGCGGCCTCCTGCATTGAGCTGGTCACAAGACCATGAGATCCCAGCAAGTGTCTTTCCAAACCTTGGTCGGTGAAGAATCTGCAAGTTTGTTGATGTCCATGTATTTAAATGGCATATTATATATATATATATAAAAATTTCACCCACAGGTTAGTTGTTCTATGAGACTAAATAAATACAAATTGCATTATTTCGGTCAATTTCTGTGTTGTCAGTTGTTGGTTATTAATGGACTTCTAAACTGTATTTTTCGTGTATAAGCAGCAGTAACAATCAATAATCCCACTAATATTATAAACGCGAAAGTTTGTATGGATGTATGTTGTATGTTTGTTACTCAATCACGCCAGAACGGTTAACGGATCTGGATGAAATTTGCCACAGAGATAGATTATCGCCTGGAATAGCACATAGGCTACTTTTATCCCGGAAAAATGTATGGTTCCCGTGGGATAAATTTGTTTTTGTTTTTCACGGGATCGACATGATTTTTTGCATAGTGGTAGTTTAGGGGTCAGAGAATGACATATACTACTTTTTATACCGCGAAAGCGGGCGGGGGAGGGGCTAATTACAGCCACTAGAGTATTTCTTTTTGGATCTATTTCCACGCGGGTGAAATTGCGAATAGAAGCTTGTGCCTTGTCACTATAATCGCACGGCCAATACCCATGATGGAGTAGACAGTCGAAGTGATATAACAGTAATGTTTATATACATAGTATGTGTCTACGTCATAAAGAGATATTGTGTGCGACATGTTAATACCATCATGGACCACATTGACAAAGGGGTAAGCTGGACATTCAAGAAAATCTATATATTGATCCAGCATACATGTAATGCTCTGATGTGTTGTATAATCATACAGACAGCCAGACAAACCATTCAGAGACATTGAAGCATTGGACAAGCCATACCATTCACAACACAAGTCATGATAGAAGGCATCATCCGCAAGAAGTCACCATCACCCAAATCGCATCCGAAGCAATGTATAATGGTTATCGTTTTTAGCACTATAATTTATTCGTAACGGAGTTACCAAACACGAAACATATCGTAGCTAGCAATATGTGACTCACCGGAACTGGCACTTCTGACAATTAAGCGGCGGCCTATTGTATATCATCTTCGGGTGGATCTTCACTTTGTGTATCCACTGCATATGGTTCCGCAGCTGCTCCAAGTCTTTGATATAGCCGTCGCATATCTCGCAAATGACGAAGGTGCCTTTCGATTGTTGGGCCACTTGGGCTTGTATCGCCGGCTGTTGTGGTCGAGCGAGCGGAGTGATCGAGATCGAAGGCTGGTGCTGCATCTTAGATGTGCCCACGGCGTTCTTGGATTGGTTGTTCTGGAATTTTAATGTCACAATTAGGGAACTTCTTGTGGAGTCCGGAAACGGTCCTTAATATTGGTAATATTTGAAATCAAGAAAGAAAGAAATAAAATTAATTCAGCACTTCAGTAAAACACTTAGTTAACTACTAGTTAGTTAATTACTAATAGTTTATTACTTATATAAATAACGAAATAATAATGTACTAATGATATGTTAAGTACATAACCTGATTATAACTATGCCAGCTAAATATCTTTGCCCCCCTTATAAGCACGAGAAATCACAGAATAATTTAAATGTCAATATGACAAATATAATTACGATCTCATAATTCTTAACGCTCCTCAGATGAAGTAGGTATAAGGATTTCAGTGGTATTTCGTGCTAATACTGTTAATGCAAAACTGTTAGGCTTGCCACATTTGTCAAAGAGAATATCTGGTAACTTAGGTCGGAAATGCAGAGTATACTGCCCTCGACCATCCGCGAAAATCGGCCTTTATGCCTTACAAGTAAAATAAAACACAACAATTAATTTGAGAAAGAAGTGTTGTAATTTACATCATGTAAATTGTGTCATCCGACCGAAACAAGACATTGGTTTAAACACTTTCACTCTTATTAATAAACACGAATTAGCGACGTATTGACTTAAATGTTTTTCATCACCCTCTAACAAATCTGCAATTCATTATGATAGACGGAGACGAAATACAGTTTAGTTCATAAGTCTCTAATTCGAGTTTATTAATAAGAATGCTACGGTCTAGCCCAATCAAACAAAACATTTAACACTATTAGAGAAAAATAATTACCGGAATCAGAGGATAATTATTCTGCATCAGTAGTGAATTCGGCGCGTTGTGGCGGACCATGACGCCGCCGCGCATCATCGGGGCTCCGTGGACGGGCGCCGCCCTCGGGGGCACGGAGAGGGGCGAGCGGCCTCGCGCCCTGTACCCGCCAATAGTGGGGTTCATGCCCGCCATGTTAAGCGGGGGCCGACCGAGGTTGTTGCCCATTGTGCCTCTGGAGAACGGCATTTGGTAGCCCATCACGTTGTTGCGGGCCCGCGTTATCTGTGGAAGATGAGATTTATACCTCTTTCTTTTTTAGAGAAGCTGGCATGAGAGTTTAAAGCCTTAATGTATCGACCTGCGGTAACATTGACGGTAAAAAAACCTATCTAAGTACTATAAGCTAGTGCGAGACTCAACACAAGTAAAATTTAAATGTCCGTCTGGGATTTTAAAATAAATACCAATATCTAAGTGAGCTTCTATGCATTAAAGCTAAATACACGAGGCTGAAGGATAAATTATGGTATTTACAATTCTTGTTTGTCTGTCTATTCCAATATTTGTCTAGAATAGGCTCCGTAACTGCTCAATGACTATTAATAAAACTTCTTTTATTGAAGGCATGTCGTGCTATAGATAAGTGGAGTAGTCTGCCTTTCTCAGTATTTGCAACTTCATACAAACAACCTTGGGACATCCAAGCTAAACGTGACTAAGCCAATATTTGTAATAAAAAAGTTATAACATGTGATTTATTTACCTTTGGTATCTTCGCCGGCGGTTCCCATTCGACAGGCGGTGCTAAATTGAGGTCAGGCTTGAACTTCTTGGCGCACGGTATCAAATGGCGAGCCAGCTTGCCTTTACCGTTGTCTTCGAAGGGACAGTTCGCGCACTGGTGGTAGGCCGGCGCGCGTTCTAACCTCCCTCTGATATTATGTTCCGCCTCCATATGGTATAGAATATCGTGCGGACTGCGAATTTCAAAAGCGCAGTAGTTGCATTTATATACGTTGTTCTTCATGTGCGGTGTCTCTAAGTGATGAGACAGCGCTAACATCGATTCAGTTTTAAAACTACAAAACTCGCACTTCTGCTGCTTGAAAGCGTACGGCGCGTTATTCTTTTTACTAATCTCCAAATTCTTCAGTAGAGACGCTATGGAGGACTCTGTGGCGCGCGTGCTGCCACCAGTCTTCTTCTCTTTGTAGAGTTTGCGATTCTGTTGCTTTAGCAAGTCGTTCTGAACGTATTCCTGGACTAGATACAGTCCAATGTTTATGAAAAACTTGCCGAGGGAGCAATCAAAATAGTTGTCAGACTTGGCGCTTGCTATTTTGTCAGCTGTCATGTCGCTAAGGGTGTCTTTAATCTCCTCTATGGAGTCGTCCTTCTCCTTGATAACGACAGTTTTCTCCTCGTCGCTAAGTGCCTCGTCGTCAGATTCGTCTGATGACTCGCCGTCCCATGAGTCATCGTCTTCCTCATTTCTGCGCCGTTTTCGATCTGAAATTATACGTAGTATTTATTAACATTTATTTAGGTAGTATTGTTGCAAGGTCAATGTAGCGTGCCTTCCTTATAAGCTTGAGAGATCACATAATCAACGAAATATGCAAGCGGTCCAAAGTCGATGATGTTAAAAAATGGATTTCATTTCTTAAATGGGGATGGGATGGTTCCAACGAGGTAGACACATAAAGTCATCGTTTGAAAACCCAGAAGAACAATAAGGGGAGTGATACAGCCTCAGAAAATATGGTTGGATGATGTAAACACTGTCACTGGGACGAAATGGTATGCATCGTCAAAGGATAGAGCAATGCGGAAGAAGCTATAAGCTTTTTTAAATATGTTTAACAGTGGACAGATGCAGGCTGAAGAAGAAGATACTATCTGCGATGAGGTACTTGTGATTATCGTGCGAGTGCTTGCGTAGTATTCAAATCACTAGTATGACCGGGTCTCAGCTCACGGTCGCAATTCAATGTGTATATATTCACGTCGGCAGAATTTTGCGGCAGTAAATACCGACTTGTGACAGGAGTCTACGATACCCTTAATGATTGATTAGTGATTGACACTATTGTACACGCATGGCAATCTCGTTGAAAAATATTCTTTACTAAAAATATTGAAGAGTAATAATTCTAGTAGTATCGTTGAGAATATAGGTTTGGTCTAATCAAATAGGAGACGATATACTAGTTTGAGATCAAAGGAAGATGTTATTTAAAGGTTCATAATTACCTTTTCTTTTTTTCTTAGAACCATCTTCTTCCACTTCGTCACCAGGAGTCGTGCCGGTGGCGCTAGTTGTTTCCTTTTCCGTATCAGCCTCTATGTCCTCCTCTTCTAATTCACCCTTATCTTTCCTCTCTTGTAACTCCTTTTCTTTTTGTTCCTTTAATAGTTTTTCCTTTTCCATTTTCTCCTCATCCTCTTTGGCTTTCTGATCGTCCAACTCTTTTCCTAGTTTGTCAACGAATTCCCTAAACGGCTTGAGAGAAGGCTTCTCGTAAACATAAGGTACTATGAAGGAAGGTGCCTCTACAACAAACATGTCGTCTGTGAGTGAAGGCAGTATTAAAGGCTGTGCAGCCGGCGTGTGTTGAGAAGGTGCACTTGTGACATTCTTGCTCACAGTAATACCACGAGCCGCCATGGTCTGATAAATATTTTGCGCATTCAACGCCGTGCTTGAAGTTCCTGAAGATTTACCCTGTTGCAATGTGTCCTTATTTGACAAAATAGAATTAGTATCTATGATAACAACTGTATCTTTGCCGTCACCTTGCCCCTGATTAGCTTTCATTTGTTTGGTAGCCATTTCCATCAGGGCTTTAGTATCGTTGACGACAATAGTTTTCTTTTTTACATTTAATTGTTTAAGAGGATCCTCCATAGTTACTTCTTCTATGTCAGATTCCTCCTCACCATTCTCCGTATCGTCGTCTTCTTCATATTTCTTTCTCTTAATAGTCCGACTACTGCGCCTTAACATTTCTTTAGGATTCGGTTCAGGCGTTTCGGGTTTTTCCTCATTAGTGACGACACAATCATCATTATCACTAATAATTTCATGAACTTCAGGGCTAGGTGATTCCCGTACATCGTTGCCGTTCTGACTTTCTGACCTTATTTCGTTAGGTACCATTACTATTTCGTTACTTTTGTGCTTGGCTTGATTTTCATGTGATGATTCATCACCGGAATCTGAGTTGATACTGACGGTGTCCTCGGCTCGAGGCTCTTCAGATACCTCGGAATTGTCGTCTTCTGAGGAATCTTCTTCAGAATCAACCTCATCTTCGGAATCCTGTAATCATAAATTTTGCTTTGTACATGGACGAAATGTTAAAACATACCTTGCGTCACACATTGTAACACATGCTTAATGGCTAGTTAGAATTTGCGAACAGCCTGGAACTGGGTTGTATATTTTAGCAAATAATAATACGGGTTATTCAATCCGATTACGATAGTTAAATTTTCGTAGCTAAACTAAAGGTCCAGATTTGCGACATGGAAGAAATTTTAATTTTAAATCTATTACGTTTGAATAAATCATTTTATTCTTTACTAAAATATACAAATTTCCGCGATGCCGTCTACCAGTTTGCGCTGGTCTTTAGTGACCACTTGTACAAATGGCCTTTTTGATCTCAAAATAACTCAAGCTGCCACAAAATTAGTACCCTAAGTATATCGTTGGTTAGTACAACGAATTTTATTACGTGTGTTCAAGCCTGACTGACAAAGAAAGTTCAAGCGATCGCCCTTAAATGGCGGTTATGAAAGAAAACGTGCTGGCAGTGAAAATTTAAATTTATGAAATAACAGGCAACAAACTAGCTACGTGCTTCGCCCGTGGAAATGTTGACTCTGTCACTCTGCGGCCCTCTAACTCTATCAAACAAACAAACACACTTTCGCATAAGTTCTTAACTATAAAAACCCCGGTATTGGTACATGGGCGGGATCGAACCAGACGTCTTAACCACTCGGCGCACCTTATATGTTTTATTCGTGATAAAAGTATTAATTAATTTTCTAGGGCTTATGAGACTTTAGGAATTTGAACTTTTAAAAATTTTGTATTTCAGACCCATAAAACTTTGTAAAATAAAAGTAGATATAGAGCATGAGTAATATGAGAATTACCTAAGTCATATTTAATGGAGGAAAAACATTTATATTTCGGTTTTTAAAATTGAAAACATCTAAGTAATAAGTAAACTACCCAAATAGGTACTTATAATTATGTAAAAAAAAACACTACAAGGGTTGCAAACTCTTGTGGTCTACCAAATAATGTGGCAATTCCTATTAAGGCCTGCTAAAAGACTGTGCAGTAATGGTACACATCCTGGAAGAATTCTTAAGAAAAAAATTAGAATGTGAAAAATTCTAAAGAAATCAGAAGTTTCATGCAGACCTCATCAACTATATAATTATTATTTTATTGATGTGTATATTTACATACTTAAATATTTAAAAATAAAGTTTGTTCCAAAATCTATAATCACGTAAGAACAGATGCATCAATGCAGACCAAGCAAGAGAGATGTCAATATGGAGGTCCATCCACAGTATCTGCCTACCCCATTACGAAACAGGTTTGAGTATAAAAATGTTACATTGTAAGTAAATGTATGTAATATGTCTAGCCCTTATAGTTTCCGCTGATCCTAGGTAAATAATGAATGAAAGAATGAATGAGTGAGTGAGTGAATAAGATAATGAATCATTCATGCTACAAAATTGCCACATGGTTTTTTTGTACATTTCTCTACATTTTTTTCTCAAGAAGCACAACAATATTGTTTGAGGTGACAAGAAACCTCTTAAGCTGTTGCAACAGAATTCAATATTTCTTTAGATGTTAAACATTATAGCAATTAGTAAGGACAGAATATATATCTCAGTTTCCAATCTCCAGTATATTAATGATAATAATATCAATATGAAAGAGAAGTTTTAAATTGTACCAATGGGTATTTTAATTAAAAATGTATGTACATAATCCGACAAACTACACTTCGAGGCTTTTCCACCTAAATATACCTCAACAGAACTAGCCACTTGTTAGGTATAGCCTTACAAATACCATCAGCTAAACGAGGGAGACTTGGTCTTCCGCAGACACAGCCAAGTACATGCAATGTTACCTAAATTTTGTAGTAGAAAGTTACAAGGATTTTAAATATAATTTCTAAATATCATGACATAGTGATACCATTGTTCAATGTACAGCAAATCCAAATCTAGATAAGCAGATAGGATACACTAAAGTTGATATGAGAATTCTCTAAATAAAAGTATAAAATACCTAGCTCATGGGTTACAGTTACAATAGCAAATACATTCATTATAATTTTATAATAATAAATACTTTGCTAATGCAGAAATTTTAGAAATGCATCCCTAAGATAGTCAACATGTGTTTAGATTATATATGGAATGTTCATGTGGCTAACTATGACCCAAAATATATTACAATGTAATGATAATTTTTATTATAAAGTAGAGAATCATCAAAAAAATTGAATCAAGGTCTATTTTATTTTGTAAGCTTAATATTGCAATGCAAAGACAATAATTGGGTCACATGGTTATTGACTATCATAATCACTTAAATTAAAATTGTAAATACAGCATTGCTTTTGAATTATATTTTTGTTGAACAACAACATTGAAATAAGCCAAGCTGTGTATCACTGAAAATTGCAGTAATGTTTATTCTTATATTTGCATAAATAAATAGAGCAGTACAGTGTACACAGTAACTAAAATTGGTGAGTTGAAGCTTAGAAGTATTAGTAATTAATGAAATATTTATGATTAAATTAGAACTTACCACATCATTGACTGTCACAACTTTGTCCACATCCACAGAGTGAATCTCCGGAGGTTTACTTGTGACCTGATTCACTTGAGATTGCTCGACATGGTCCATTTTCTGTTGAGAACTATCATTGGAGTCCTGATAGGACTCATTACTATTACTGTGATGATTGTCCACAGAAACACTATTACTGTTGTCATTGTTAGGCAAAGGGTTGGCAGACAAGTGGGAGGTATCCAGGTTCACAATGCTGCTGTCATTACTGTTCTCGTTGGGCGAGGAGTCCGAGTTGGACTCGGGATCCCCGTCATGGTCCAGATGGTTCCCGAGGTCGGGCGGCAGCTGGGACTGCTGGGAGCCACATTTAGAGTTCCCGATGATGGCAAGCGGCGAGGCCGGCGGACTAGTTTCCATGGGCTCCTCCGCCGATCCGAGCGCGTCTCCGTTCATAATGGTGACAGGCTGCTCCCCATGGGCGGCACCTGTCAAACACGCAGAGGTTATCTGGCGGCAACGGCGGCACCGTGCGAGCGAGCGAGCGTCACATTTTTTTTTTAGTGAAAATCGTCGCCCCCTCCCGCTGCCCCCCGCGCTCCCCCGACGGGCGCTATAGAAAGATTTCGATGGGTTTCCTAGGAGCCACTCGAAGCCGACTTTCATACACAAAACTGGGATATTACACTTCAAATGCTGTATTTCCACTATTATACACTGAACAAATCGACTGGTGATACGTTACCGAAGCGGAGCCGCCGCGCGCTGTCGCTGAACCTTTTCGGTACTCGCTCACTACTTGGTTACTTCAATGGTGGAAACCAGAACGATGTATCCTATTTTACTATAATAACATCACTTCGGAAGCTTTGCTTCCACTTTCACTGACTTTAGTTACTTTCAAACACTTTCGCGCGCTAAATATTTTATATTTTGAAATTATAAAAATATTTCGTGGGAACTGGGGCCAGTTGCACATACTCCCCACAGAACGCTATTTACTCACAAGGCGAAATGACAAGTCGGGAGGAAAACGCTATGACCAAATGCGCTACTGGCGCCACCATACAGGCTACCAATAAACTAAATAGCGCGGGATATTTGAAAAATTTAAAATTATTTACACCATTTAATGTGAATTATTGATGAACCATACATTTAAATGTTTATATTATACTTGGATTTCATACATTAACTAATACAATTGACTACATTATCATATTATGTCCTATCTCAATTTTTAATTAAAATTGTGACACACCGACGAAAATAAGGTTATAGCTGCGTTCCATTTATTGTAAAAGTTTCACTTTTACTATTTAAAAGATTCTTCATGAAATCGTTATATCTAAATAACCTTAGTAGCGCTATTTGTTTTAGAACATAATACTAAAGTATCATATGGTAATTAACAAATTAATCAATTAAGAAATAGAAATTTATTCACTTTTAAAGTATGATTTCGGTAGATATTTAAATTTAAAATATTCTATTTTACAAAGTACCGATCAAAACTTTCGTGAAATAGATGATTTTAAGCCAATTATATTATAATAATGTATTTTTTATAATGAAGTGTAAATATAGGTAATAATTAACTTAAGTTTTCATGAGCTATTGCAGGGGAAAATGTGCAATAGATTTTTTTAAACCTACGTGATGTTTTCAAACAGTTTCAGTGATTTTATCATTCGGCAATAATTAGAATGGTATGTATATATTTATTATGTAATCTTGGTCATAGATCAAATATGGCGGTTGCCAGAAGCTTCGCACGCTCTTTGTCGAGCGTGGCGCCACGTTTCTTCGTCCCGTAGCGTAGCACCCGCCCGTAGCCGTGTCGGCATTTCGGCGAGCGCGGGCAACGAAGCCGCGCGCAATTTTATAGTTTTAAAAATGGCCGCTGCCCGCTTCTATGACTGACATTTAGCCTGAATCAAACGCTGATGGTGGTTATTCCTAATATAATTATTTCAAAGGAAATAACTAGATCTATAAAACGACTTTTATAGATAAATCACTAAGTACCTACTAATGGAATAGGCATACGTACAAAGAGATTAAAACCTATATTAAATGTCTTTGCATACGTATAATATAATTTGTATAAATCTCAGAATAAGGAATCGAACGGTATAAATTAATGATCATGTTGATGAAGATGTTGTTTGGTTTGATAAATTACATAGGTATATGTTTCCCAAATAAATAAATAAATCACTGATGGAAGCATGCGGGAACTTAGAGTTCGCAAATTAATGAGACCTACCTAGATACCTAGTTAGGTAAACTGAAAATAGATTAGGTAGGTAGTAAATAGGTATAATCCTACATTGTAGCTCACTCTAGAGTCAAAAAATGCTTAATCGACTTCTCGTGCTTCGGTAGACACGTAAAGCCGGCTCCGCACTTCTTCTAAAATTAGCAGCTGTGACAAAATCTAGGTGCAGCAACAAATCGGCAACTAGCTAAAAGTGGACACTGTTACCTACTGGTGTTTCTGGCCACATCTCAAGATATTGCGTAGATTTGCATAAAGTTAGCGAAACACTTCTAGCGAATGCTGCCGAAGGTTATTTTATTATTCGCCGCTAATTTATTTTAGAAGTTACAGGTTGTTTCGCTAACTTCATATAAAGTTAGTGAAAATATAAATGAATAAAAAGTTAATAAATAAAATGAAAAAGTTAATATGAATTATGAGTAAATTATCCGTACTTATAAGAAAAAAAATTGCCGCCCATCTAAGTAAAAAAATACAGACTGTTTTTTGTTGTCAAGATAGGTAGCGAATTAAATACAAAAAAAATTGCAAGTTCGTAAGCTATCTCCAAATTATTCGTGAAATAAGAAAAATTGCATCGCGATTTTAATTTCGACTCCAAAACATATAGTTACCGCGTAATTTACATTGTATATAAAATAGCTGCAGCATGTACCTAATTAGTATGGGACAAACGTTATGAAAACTGCGCTTGAACGACACAGAATGTGATAGCGTAGGTACGCGAACTATTGTAGTCATAGAGTACTAAGCCTATGGAGAGGCCATAGACGGGCTCCCTTTCCCCCTGTGCGCAGTAATAAGTTACCTTAGATTTCGTTGGTATCGTTTTGTGTCGCGAGACAAAGCTCTAAGAAAATAGTTAATTGTGATGTTTTAAACGGGAAAGGCGATCTAGGGCGTCAAACTTAACATAATCATCCCCCCCCCAAAGTGACAGAAAAATTGTTCGGTGATTTACACGCTTCACGTCTCCTTTGGTATAGGTACCTATACTCATTTGGTATAGGTACCTATACTCAAAGATTGTAGTAGATATGTTTAAATAATCGCCAGCCTGGCGATAATGCTTCATCTATCTATCTATCGCCACACAGCCCGGCAATGTCATCCCACATCTGTGTTTGACGAAGCTTCATGAGGATAGGCGCTGGTAATATAAAATGGCATTCCTACCCCTCTTGGGATAAAAAGCGTGATGATAGATAGGTTTCAATATCAATCCTCATTCCACGAATCATCACTGCCGTACAGCATTGCGGCAGTAGGCAGGAGGTATAGATGCATGCATACCGTTCATCCAGCTGAGAAAATACGCTGGCCTTTTTTTGAGTTAATTTATTCAATTTTCACTTGGAATAATTATCCGCAGTTTTCGCTAAGGCAATTATTGTAATGGAGTAGACATATACTTTTTTTTTTTATATATACATACCTATATAGGCTGTAACTGTAAGTATAGTATAAGTACGCTAACTAACAAACAGTGCAAAATTGGGGGGAACGATTTTCAATTTGAAGCAAAAATTGCATATACCAACATTAAAGATACCTATGTATGTATAAGTAGGTACACCTCTAGAATCGCAAATGCCCTTGACCAATTCAATACCAAAAGAGTCAGGCATGCGCAATAGGTAACCTATATAAAAAAATTGCTCCTCTCCTTTCATGGTTTCTTATTCACCGTTTTCAAAAGTTATTTTGATCATTAATTTGATGAAAACTCTTTCTATTTTCTACTCGAAGTCTACATATCTCGGACCAATATCCGCTATTGTAGTTTATTTTTTAAATTCAACTTCCCCCCACCCCACGCTATGTTTGCAGCTGTCTCGTGGCGTGCCACCTTCTTTGGTTCATAATAATACATGGCTTTGCTCGCGACTTTGTATGGCTTCATACAATATTCGTGAAGGGTTGTTCCTTTGAACCTAATTCTGATTATATATTTGATCTGTAATAAAATATGCTCATATCTTTTAAAGAAATCAAGCACACGACTTGCTTGAGGGATGATATGACGCAGGAAAAACCGACAACGGGAGTTTGTTCCACTTTTTCATTGTACCACAACAAGCAGTATGGTTGCGGAAAGCGAATAGTAGTATAGACTATAGAGGCAGTTCTTTGAGTGTTCCCCATAGACTTACCCTATACGTAAAGTAGGCAGATATAATAAGATAAAATCATAATTAATGTCACAACAGCATAAAACTGCCCATCAGGCGTGTTACTGTAGCATGCAAAACTCTGACGTTACGGTAAAAAGGTTCCCAGCAAACCGGAATCATAGGAGAGCAAAAACACCGAACACGTGTGCTCCCCCGCTCTCCAATATCTCATGACATCTTATCATGACGTAGTGTATAAAACGACGGCTTTGTCCGTGACTCACAAAAAAATAGGCACCGTCCGGGTTGATGTGTGTAACAAAATTCTCCATTATTTTAGTCCCTCAAACTCTATTTCTATAGGTACATATTTGAGGCGTTTGGTGTGGAAACGATAGGACCGTGGGGACTTGCACACAGTCTGTTCCAAGACATTACTAAACGACTAATAGAAAGTTCACATGACCAACGGGCTGATTCTTATCAAAAAATATATATAGCCATCCAACGAGGCAATCTCCCAGTAGTGATTTACATGATTTTTTTTTATTTATTATTTTATTTCTTTTTTGTAATTTAGTACCCATTTAAGATAATTTTAATACCTATACTTTATAGAATTGGTTAAGTAGTTTTAGACATTACCCCCTACGTCCAAACTTCAAAACTTTACGTCTTTATAATATGTATTAGTATAGATTATTAAAGATAAAAACAATTATCAAAATAATTTAAAAAAAATCTATAATTACTCAACTCCCATGAATGGCAGCGACAGGTTTTCCACCTGACCTAACTGTCAAACCGGTTCGAGTTCTAATTTTATTTTAAAGCAATTCTTTCTCCAAGTATCGATCAAAAATGGGGAAAAAAGGAAATACTTAAATTCTGTATCCTGAAAGTACCCAGAGCGTGACAGAAATCCTACGCATTTCGCCTCCATCGATATTTTTGATATAACCCAACTTATATAGCTGTCCGTTCCACGCCCCAAGATTCCGCAGACTATTACATAAGTTAGTAGTTATATAATGTAGTTTAAATCAAATTTAAAAAAATAGAACCTTTTGACTTTCACTACATAAAATTACAAATCTAAATACTTAGGTATGTAGGGATTTTAGGTTTTTATGTAGACTTTAGATCGTGAGCCACCAAGCGTCGCCGTACGGTCCACCGAAACCGACGACAGACTCGTCCAATTCTTGCAACAAACGGTCCGCCTAAATCATCCGGCGATTTCGCATTTTCGGTGCGATGCCGGACTAATATGTGGCCTACTTTAGCAGTTTTTTCTCGTGGACCTACTTTTTTAGTCCTATCAAAAGTTCACGAAATTCTCATCTCTAACACCAACACCCCTTGTGCACATCCTAGAGATGCTTTACACTTCACTTTTGAAGGATATGAAATTGTATGAAACTTGGTTTTGGTACACATAAGAAGGCAGGCAGTTCTAATTAATTATTGTGGGACATTATCTTCTATATTCTACATAAAGAAAATCGTCTCGCTTGTAAGTATTGCCATTCAACAAAGCCGATTAATCCCGCCGACCGTGATATACCTACCCTTTTAATCACTGTCTAATCACAACTATCACAGCGCGGATGGGGATTAAACTGGATTCCCCATCATATCACATGACGTAGAATCCTTAAAAATTAAAGAACATGCACAAACAAGTTACGATTTTATGTAGAACATGTGTAGCTTCATATAACGTCCTATAGATCAATGCTATAACCTATCCTTCAAACGAAAAGTGAAAAGCAATATCACACTATAAGTATGCGGTGGTAGATTCATATGCTTTATGGCTATCTCAATAGGATAGGTTAGGTAGGATAGGTTGGTCTTTTATCAATCTGCTAACTTAGAATGTAAAGGATAATAATATGTCATTCATTTTTAATGATGGGGATAATTAAACGTTAATTTGCACTTCATTGAATGGGACATATCCAATAATCATTAGTAATTATAAGTACCCATTTCAAATCATATAGCAATTTATCACGATGACCATATAAATGTATATTTTCTCAATAGCTACGACAATAGCACCGTTAGACAACATGGATCGCTTGTTTTTATTTTTTTTGTTATTATTGTTTGTGTTTTATGTAAAAGCTGAGGTAAGTAGTTGATATGAGTTAGGATTTTTTTTTAAGTAGAGTCGGTATATGTTTTATGATCTTTGTGCCCTAAGCGAACATAAGTGGGCCGACCTGTGCATGTTTTGGTTCGGGGGGTACAGTACATGCGGGACTGATAAATAGATTTTATTTATTTAGGGGTGTATTAGAGCCGGCTCACATCGCTCAGGGCCCAATTTCCTATTTAATAAAATATAAAGTATGTTTTCCATAATATGGAAATGGGCCGCCTCAGGCCGAATGGCCGCCCACTTGACACTATGGAGAATACGCCACTGTGTGTTTTATACTTAAATATTTAAAAAAAAACATCACGGGTTGTCTTACAGCTCCCAGGAACCATTGCCGGCCCCAACGGAAAACAAAGTCTTCCTCATTTAGCCGAAGATTTTTTTAAGCATACCTAATGAGTGGCCAGCTCTGTTGAGGTATAAAATTTAATATTATTGTAAGTAGTAATAATTCTACAAGGAAAGGTATAGAGAGGGAGATGGATTGGATACTAAGAAAGCATGTTAAAAAAAGTTTATGATGGTAATAATAAGGTATGATAAGAGCAACGGTGACCAAAAACAAAATAAAAGGGATTCAATAATAATTAATTAATTACACTTTTACATTACACATTTTCTACTTACTGTAGGTAATCATATTTCACCTAAGCAAAGAAATAATAGATTGTTCATCAACCAAGGGGTGAAAGAGGCCGATTACATTTTCTTCCGAGTGTTTCAACACCTACGAGCTACGAGGAAAATAAAAAAATAATAATTCCGCCATCATCAAATCTTCACTGTCACTACTACTTGTATAAATTGAAATTTGCGCCCGATTTTCGCTTTTCAATTTATTTTTCTCTAGGTATTTTTTTTTAAATAATGTACCTACAGAAAACGCAAGTGGCCAGTATCAGTTTGCGAACTTGGATATAAAACTTTTTGTCTTTTGGCATTATATAATTTTACTAGCTGTTTCCCACGACTTCGTACGTGAGTATTTCAGAATGTTGGCAAACATACACTTCATACATAGCTTTTGTCATCCCAACCCACCCCGTTCCCGCCGTCATGCCGTGATGGTATATAGCCTATGTTACTCAGGGATAATGTAGCATGCCAATGGTGAAAGAATGATCAAAATCCGTCCAGTAGTTTTTGAGTTTATTCGTAACAAACGTACAAAAATACAAATCTTTCCTCTTTATAATATTAGTACCTATAGATTAAAGTAGCTGTGCCTTGCGGTTGCACCCGCGTTAATAGTTACTCTCCGCTCCTTTGGATGTTATGTAGCCTGACGAGGAAGGACTCAGAATTTTTTAATCGTAAGCCACGCCCGAAACGTGGTTCGAGCGCAACGATCACGTCATGCAAGAAAACGACGGCACTTTGTCCGTTCTTTCTGCAGAAGTGAGAAGGGCATAATGTGTCGCTTCTCGGAATAAATGACGTAAGCGGCACATTACAAATAAATAATTTATTAAAAAACTATCACATGCAGGGAAAAATCTTCTTAATCAATACTAGCTACTGAAATTACCTACAGATTCGTATAAAATTTAAACGTAAATCCCTTTAGAGTGTGGTCGTATGACTAAAAAGGTGTTTTTGAAGAGGTGATTTCAAATATTTAAGTTATCGAGAAAATTTTCACCAATCACGTTTTCATCCTACACAATACTAGATAAAATCCTCTAGTTTTCGATGCCCAAATTGTATGTTCATAGCATTCGTAAAATTCGGGAATTTCAGTTTAGCAATCAACCAAAATTATTCGTTCCTCCCCATCAATATCAAAGGCAAAAATATTTTTTCATTTCCGGTCGTTTTAAAAAAATTAAGAAGGTATCAACTTTTCGAGTACCTATGTGTATACTTGTGTAGTATATAAACAGTATATTTAGGTACTTATACATTTTTTGTTACCTTTGCATTTTTTTAAACTTATGAAATGAAATAGGGTAGGGATAATGAAAATTAATAAAAGATTTGTTCTTCTTTTTACGATATTTTCACTAACCGCGCCCATATCCAAACAAAGGGAAAAAACGTTTTCCCAACCCTAAATTCATAATTTGAGGTGCTTGAACTTTGAGTTTTACGAATTTAGAAGGAAAAGCTACATTTTTTATTATTATATCGATAACATCGTACCTAGGTACTAAAATTAAGGCTTAGGTAGATATAATAATTTTATTTAGGAATAGAAAGTCCATTTATATGGGCATGCAGATTTTTATCTAGAAATAACGCGGTCCAGACAAATTGTCAAAATGCATACTTATTATTATTAATTATCATTTATTTATTTTTAGAAGGAACACTATAGTAGACAGACATAATTACATAAACATAGTAATATTTAAATACCTATTTATACTATAATTTAAAAACCTAGATAGGTACCTAATAAAATATAAATGAAATTCTGAACTGGGTTGCGCAGTTGTGCTATATCTATTATCTTCTCAACCTATACAAACTCCATGGTTATACCTATCTATGTAGTTTTTATGACGCATACTCTTTGCTGCCTCTCTCTGGAAGTCTGGCTGGAATTAGATCCACTGAACTCGAGCGAGAAAGAGATATAGCCTCTCTTTCGCACACTTTATTGCCCTTCTCGTAAAAAAAACTGTTGCTATGTAGTAGCTCCTAGCTATACTATACCATATAAGACGCGATGATTCGCAAGAATTCAAAGAATTCAATTAAAATATTTATAATATAGTTCCTAATTTTAGAATAAACTTATACCTAAGGCGTCTTTGGTGAAGTTTGAAAAGTGACGTAGTCTCCCAGAACCTCCCAACTTTAAATGGATCGATGACCTCAGAGATGGTAGCTATATTTATCACGAGTTACAATAGAACCCTCACTTACCTACGTATAGTTGAAAATCATTACTGGTGAAAAAAAGTTCATTTTAAACAGATTTTTTTTCAGAATTAGCCTTTCCTTTATAAATACTTAAATAAATTTATTTTGCACCCTTGTACATATTAATATTAAAATGATTTAGTACTAAATTCTTATAAAGCTATGTTAGTAATCACATAGTTTTATAATAATTAGTAATATAATACTTACAGTAACAATAAATTAAAATTAAATTACCATTAAATTCAATAATAAATTACCTACCACAATTAACTTATATTTAACTAGGCAGAGCAAGGGTTCGATATCGGTTCCCGGCCACGTACCAATTTATAATTAAAAACTTATGTTGGTACATAATCCGACAAACCACACTTCCATCTAAATATATATGTACCTACCTCAACAGAACTTGGCCACTCGTTAGGTATAGCCTCACAAATACCATCGCCTAAAAGAGGGAGACATGGTCTTCCGCTGGGTACCCTGGAAGCTGTAAGGCAACTCGTGAAGAAAGAAAAAATTAATTAATTGATTAAGATGAAAATGTCAAATCAATAGAAATTAAATAAATAAATAAATAACTCTTAAGAAACTTCAAATTGTGTTTCTATTATTCAAAAGAAAATAAACTCATCCTCTCTGCTTGCCCATATGTGGGATACTTAAAGAAAAGACTCTGACAACACCGCAAGGTATAAAAGCCGTGAGCATGTGCATTTTATCATTAAATTTTCATATTTTATTGGTCTTATGATTTTGTTACAGTTTCCATCGCAGGAATTCGTTGAAAAATTGAAACCTATCAAAGAAAAGTGCATTCAGCTTTCAGGCGTGGATAAAGGTAAACCTTAATTTAAAACTTTCTTATTACAAAATTCTTTGAAACGGCTAATTTGATTTTATAAATATTTCAGCGGTTATAGTAAAACGGGTCTAAAAATGGTCGTCCGCTGGGTACCCTGGAACCGTAACACGGTTTCGGAAGCTGTAAGAAAAAAAAAAGAAAAACACCTATGGGTTTACACTATGCAATTTCTCGCATGCAATTTATTGCATGGTGCCTAAATTAGATTAGGTTAGATTGCATGCGAGAAATTGCATAGGAAAATGTATCAAAGCTGCGGAACGGCTAAATGATTTTGATGGAACTTTCAGAGATATCTATTTATCTGCTTCACCTTATAACTTTTACACACAACATTATGAAAAGGTCAAAAAGTGGACACTGTTACTGGTGTCTCTGGCCACACCACAAGGTATAGAGACCGTGAAGATGTAAGTTTAGTTAAATGTAGAGAGTCATCTCTAAACCACTGCGATTCTGAAAATTATTTCACTAATTACATTTTTTTCTAGCGTTCTGCCCTAGTTTCGCCGGTGGATTTTTTTTAAATAAGGCATTAAAATTTAGCCTGAAAATTTTCCGGGATAAAAACTAGCCAATGTCACTCTCCGCCCCTCTAACTACACTGACGAGCAATATAAAAAAGAAGCTTGCAAAAAAATGTCTAAAAAAAAGTAAAAAAAATATCCTGAAAACAGTTTCATACTACAATAAAACCTATTTACATACTGGCCTCTTTGAAGTCATGGAATGTTGCTTTTTACTTCAAAAAGCTATCTGGCGTGGTTTCGGAAATATTTCGTGATAAGTTAGTGAATTTTTTCTATTGATCGTCAGTGTATCTCTGTGCAAAAAAATCATGTCGATTTGCATTTTATAATATTTGTTAATATAATATTATTAAGTAATTAGTAGCTAATTGAAAGACATCAATCATTTTTATTTCATGGGGTTTATGGCGCGGATCCAGCCTCAACTCACGTCCAAAGCACTTTATTTTGACCAATTTATAACATCGCGAAATTTTTGCTTGTGCTTTTATTTTAAACAGAGCATTATTTAAATTAAACAAAAAAAAACTACATACTTAGATAACAAAATAAAATTTAAGATTTTCTGAAAGTAAATTCACTCAAAAATTGTCATACATAATTGCTATTACAAAAAGTGTACCGACTTCAAAAATTATGCACTGTAAAGTGTGCTTTCCGAAAGCTAAGCCGATGTCACTATAAAATAAAAACAAAATCGCTTGAAGTGTGCCTATAAAATTTGATGAGTTCTCGATTTCTCCAGGATCCCATCATCAGATCCTGACCTGATGACCATGGGACCACCTGGGAAGTATACCCTTTCAAACAAACAAAAAATTCCAAATCGATCCAGGCGTTTTCAAGTAATCGGGGAACGGACATAAATAAAAACAAAAGATTCCGACGAACTGAGAACCTCCTCCTTCTTTTTTTGAAATCGGTTAAAAATAGTAACATAGCTTCTTCCTTCGCGTGCTGATCGTGCTTCTAACAAAGGAAATTGGACTTTAATATATCAGAATAATATCATATCAACTTCCAAAAAACAAAAAAAAACTTGCAATCTTGAAGTATTATTTTTATAAATAGCTTGTCACAAAAATAAATGTACCGACGCCGGCTTTACGTGCCCTAGTTAATTTGCTTAGACTTGCCGCCTTTTATTATTTTAATCAGAAATTACGGGCACAATGCTAAGCCAATGTGGCGAGTCTATATATGCATAACCTTTTGCGTTTTCCTCATCACAAAACTGATTTTTTTCCTGAAAATTTTACTGAAAAGGTCGTGTTTGAATTGCCTTCCATCAAGCGTTTTGAAATCACGCTCGGTCCGGTCTCGACTTCACGAACCTAAAAGTGAAATAAGTATATACATACTTACTATATGTATAAAGATATATGAGTGAGTATTTAATGCGAGGTACCCGCCATCTTGGTTTTGAAAAATCAATATATACTGTACTGTTAGCCACATTCATGAAAAATCATGACAGAATAACTATTATGATTTTTTATTTTAGTAACACCTCATAGAATTCACCAATTAATAAATTTGTAATCATCTTAAAAGGATGTTTTATTGGACGTACCAAGTTTGAGTTTTAGAAATTTTTTGCGTACCCAAAGCGTAAAAACGGAAACCCTATTACTAAGACTCCGCTGTCCGTCCGTCTGTCTGTCTATCCGTCTGTCACCAGGCTGTATCTCATGAACCGTGATAGTTAGACAGTTGAAATTTTCACAGATGATATATTTCTGTTGCCGCTATAACAACAACAACAACAAAACAGAATAATTAAATATTTAAAGGGGCTCCCATACGACAAACGTGATTTTTTTTGGCGTTTTTATAGATAATGGTACGGAACCCTTCGTGCGCGAGTCCGACTCGCACTTGGCCGGTTTTTAACATAGTTTTCGCCTCGTCTTTACATATGGAAATTTTCATATCACTGCCACCTGCTGACTCGTAAAATATCAAGATAAAACAAAGAGCATATTTTCAAATTCAAATACTAGTAATAAAGTACCAGCTGTCGGATTTAAAAAAATTAAAGTACACGTAGGTCGTCCTCTGCCAACATTTCCTTTCACTTCACCCATATAAACCTTTTTAGTAAATATTTCATCTTTCATTCTAACAACGTGTCCGTCTATTTGTAATATCACTAGGCCAAAGGATTTTATTGTATCACGAAAACTCTAACGTTAACTGTTTTAAAATTTGTAATTCATACTTTATCATTCCTTCTCTATGACGTATTTCTACTCGGGTACCTATATACATACGTATAGTAACATATATATTGCTATGTATATTTCCACAAGTCCACGGACGATGTAACAGGTATTTATAGACACTGCCAGCGACTTCATACGTTTTGGATGTCAAGTTTCCTCCTACTCGGTTAGGTATTTTAAAAATAGCACATCCTTCTAAAAATACACCTGTTCTGTTCTATTTAATATGGAACTGGCGAAATGTGGAAATTGTCACCAGTGTATGGCGACGCCTTTTGGTGAGAAAGTTCTCACTACCAATTTCACATCGTTTAATTAGAATTTAATAAAAGAAAATAGTAATATTATTTTTAAATTACAAGCTGTTTGCATACGATACAGAAAGAAAATCGACTAAAATGAGGATAGTTTTAAAAAAACTAAAAACACACACACCTTCACCTGGCGGTGTGTGGCCAGAGACACTAGTCAGTGTCCACTTGACGCATGTTGTCCATATCATATCCAGAACTAAAAAACACGTTTTTATTGCAATTACTTAATAATTTAATTTAAATGATGATAAAATAAATGATCTCATCCGCAGGTCTCTTGTCACTTCGTCTGTTCCAAGTATTTTAGAACCCAAAGGTCTATATAGAGATGACGGCAAGAGACCTGATGGAGTAACATTGGTACCCTGGCACTTGGGACGGACTCTTGTATGGGACGCCACATGCGTCGATACGTTGGCTCCGTCTCACGTCCAGGGTAGTGCAGTAAAAGCTGGCACAGCTGCGGAAAATGCTCAAATTCTCAAACGCCGGAAATACTCATCCTTGATTAAGGATCATGAATTCGCCGCGTTTGCAGTAGAAACAATGGGGCCCTGGTCGTCCGATGCTAAATTATTAAAATTCAATATTTCAAAAAGGTAAATTCTCGCCTCTGGTGACCCCAGAGCTGGTGCTTACTTCCCTCAAAGAATCAGTATAGCCGTGCAGCGAGGTAACGCCGCCAGCATCTTGGGAACCATGCCACAAGGCGAACATTTAGAAGGGATATTTTTCATGACATAACTCTTTTTTTTGTTTATTTGTTTTATAAGTTTATAAGTTATAAGTTTAATGTTAATTTTATATTATATTTGTAATTTAGTGTTAAATGTAAGTAATTTTCTAATATTACTATAGGGTCCTATACTGGGAATTTGTATGGAGATATTACTATTCCCAATTTCTCTGTAAATACTCCACCTGTGTCACTGTAATTTAGCATATAGTTACTTATTCAATATATCTAAGTGAACTAGTCGTTATTTTTTCAATTGGTTTTATTTAATAGGAAATATGGGTGGTAGAATAAAGGATTATTCTGCCCCTTCTGTCTCTTTCATAATCTATCACAAAACTCTAAAATTTTTTTAAAGCGCTCTTATACCATTAGTCTTCAATTATATATATCGCTTTTTTTTTGTAGCTTATTGAAAATTCATAAAAAAAATATTTTATGATTTTTTAATTTGCCAAAAATAATAAAATATTTATTATTTTAAATTTTCAATAAGCTACCAAAAAATTCGACATATATAATTGAAGGGTAATGGTATAACAGCGCTTTTAAAAAAAATTAGAGTTTTGTGATAAATTATGAAAGAGACAGCAGGGGCAAAGTTAAACTACCCATATTTCCTATTCAATAAAACCCATTGAAAAAATAAGAGCTATTTCACTTAGATATATTCAATAAGTAACTATATGCTAAATTACAGTGACACAGGTGGATTATTTACAGAGAAATTGGGAATAGTTTATCCCAGAAAAATTCCCAATATAGGACCCTTAACTATAATTTAATTATATTTAAATTACAATAATAGCGTATATAACATATGTTCTATCTATCTATCATCACGCCTTTCATCCCAAGAGGGAGAGGCAGAGACAATCTAATGCAATTTGTTACGATCCTGACATATCTCTTTTGCTTCTTTTTATATTCATCATACCTTTCATACATGCTCGGCGATTGTGTGTACTTTTAATATTTCCATCGATCAACATATTTTTTATATTTTCAATAAAAGTACATCTAGGTCGTCCTCTGCCAGCATTTCCTTTCACTTCAGCCATATAAACCTTTTTAGTCAATCTTTCATCCTTCATTCTTTCAACGTGTCCAAACCAGCGTAAACTACTTTTCTTCATGTTAGTCACAGCATCATCTTTTACACCGCATTCTTCTCTAATGTCATCGTTCCG
Source organism: Nemapogon koenigi (assembly GCA_963924495.1). Taxonomy (NCBI): domain Eukaryota; kingdom Metazoa; phylum Arthropoda; class Insecta; order Lepidoptera; family Tineidae; genus Nemapogon; species Nemapogon koenigi. The sequence continues at coordinate 6,074,857 of OZ004647.1, read as the reverse complement.
GATGCGGTCAATACGTTTTATATCACACATTCTACGTAAAGACCGCATTTCCACTGCATTTATTTTACTTTATTAAACATATGTTTAATCGAGAGATTGTCTCTTATTTGTTTCGGAAATGTTTTTCGGGAATTTTTAAAAATAGCTGTTATAGGTTTATTTGTTTATATAGCATATAGTAGATATATTTGATTGTATTTTATTGTATTTATCAATTTGTTTTCCGGAGCATCACAATTTTTTACTATTTTAGAAATATAGCTTAGATTGTTTGGTATGCTTAGGTATTTATACTTAAGTATACATTTTTAATAAAAAAATATTGAGTAGTTTTTCATGAAAAAAAAAACTAAAGTTTGCTTTTTTTTATTTCTATACGGGTTGCCTTACTTCCTAAACCGTGTTACCTACATAAAAAACATACACTTCACTTTCATAATTATAAGATAATGGGTACCACATACACAAATCCTGTAACGAAGTTATAGTAACGTTGTAACTATTATATAGTTACAACGTTACTATAACTTCGTTACAGGATTTGTGTACGTAATAAATGTATGGGAGATAGAGGAACCACTTACACTTTAATGGCACGACAGATGTAAGAGTCTCTAAACTTTTACCGTTCACAGTAGGAGTACAATGTATGGGGATGGAGACTTTCATACACACACGTACATACATACACACATACGTATAAAATACTCGCACACATGCGTGTCTTTTAATCACAGAAAAGGTACTACCTGGACATTTATCTCTATCTATGTTTTGGTATGTAATGTTGTAACGTTGTGCTCATTTAGTTAATAAATGAGACCATTTTTCTTAATGAGGTTTGAATAGATGCTAACATCCTTGCAAAAATAGTTGTTAACCTCTTTACAAAATAAGTTAGGTACTGACTACCTATAATTTAGGATTTTTTCAAAATAATCTGAATTTGGAACAGTGTCTGCTATATGTTTATTTTCTTCGATTTTTAGTCAATTCCGTTTTAGCATTGCTAAGTAGCACATCTATTTCATAATGTGAACTAATTGCAACAAGCTGATAAAAATATACTATTAAAGGAGCATGATATTTGTGAGTACTATTTAAGTTGTATTGTGTTTAGATCCTATGATATCCTGGAAATCATTTACTTATTTCTTTTATTTTTATTTTTCCAGCATGCTCCTTTGGCTCCTTTGGATCCTTTTTGTCTTTTGTCCTTCCTTTCCTTTTAATATATTCTTTTCCTGATGTAAAAATACTATTATCTACATAAAAACTTGAAATAAAACAATATGGAGTAAAATATTCATTTATTATTAAGGCTAGTTCCCCAAAAAGCGACAGTATATGATGTGATACTATAGGTATAGGTATTTATAACTAGATACACGGGACTATAGATATTAAAAGAGACAGAATGAACTTTTTTTTATAATTAAAAACTAGTAACGTAGTGGCGCCAGTATTGGACGTGGCACCAATGATGAACAAGAAATATTCTAAATAAAAATTTAATAAAAGCAATAACTTTTCATGAGATAACAACCTTTTTTTATAAATAACCTAGTTCATCTAGCTGTCTATCTTATCTGTGTTTCTTAGTAAAATCGTCAACATTATATTTTGCCATATTCATACAAAATTTGCTGTAAGTATCTGAAATTACTATGCTGAAATTTATACGCAGAATCTTTAACATTTATATTTTATAGATTACGATAAGATTTTTAAAGAGATGTTTATTACATATTTAGTAATCAACAAATTTCGAAATATTTCAATCAATAAGTTTAATTTGATTTGTTAATTGGATGTCCATTACTGGCTCTTTCATGTCCGTTTTCTAATATTTTCGTACTTTTATATAAACGCCGTAAATTCAACTGGGGAATAATGTGAAAAGATCATAGGACATTAACTTTTTACAAATCATATTTACGTAATTTGCAATAATGTGTAAAATTTGACGTTAAAGTGTCCATCACTAAATCTAAATATACCTCAACAGAACTGGCCACGGCTGTTCCGCTGGGTACCATGGGGTCCCGTGAAGGAAAAAAATGTAATTTAGATGATTAGTTAGATTTTAGATTAAGGCGAGGTGGTCCATGTCAGATATCTAATAAACAAAAATTAACCAATTAAATAATCGTAATTAAAAAATATGTAAGTAGTCGAAAGTGTTTAATTCAATAATACATACTTAGACATTTACGCTTAAAATTTCGAGAAATTAAATTAATAATTTTCTTTTTGATAAAATAATACTTTTTGTAAACTTTGTCCGATAAAGTGTTTGATAGATAGATATACATATATTCCCTCTTTATTCATTTTGTATGATACTAGGCAGTGGTGGTTTATATTTATCCATTATTGATTCGTACATTTAGTATAGGTACTATTTCCAGACGGATAATTAAGTTTCGTTCCCAAAATTGACCTCAACATAATAAACATCAAACATGTCGTTTTCTGAATGAGTACCCTAGGGGGCCGGTAACCGGTTCTTGAGAGCAGTACCTAAGGCACAAAAAAATGTTTTTTTTGTCGTGTTGAGACCGCGGCGGGGACCCCTCCAGACACTATAATCCTAAAATTCCAGCTGAAAGCAATATAGACGAGACGATATATCAATCTAGTATTTTCTTATATAAGTAGGCACTACATTTTACAAACAACAAAATAAAAAACACTGTTTACAAATAGGTATATATATTCGCATTGCTTACAAAATATTCCAATCACTGTTGACGGTTTTTTACCAAGAGTTTATTTTTCTTATGCTTCTACCTTGTGGCATGCCAGGGTACTCTTGACTTAGTTATGAGATTTAAATCCTAAAATCCTGAATATAATTTCATTGCGATGACGACAGTAGTGACAATTTTATGAGACTTATTTAAATACAATTCAATTTTAATAAAATTATGGCTACTCTGTTGCCATCGCAACAAAATTAAATTTAGGATTTTAGGATCAGGATTGAAATTTACACAAATGTCCACAATTGATTGTATAATATATATGGATTTACATCAATTTGAATACATACGTAAATACGTTATAGCTACTTTTCTATTAGAGATATATATATATGCTGCCGCGGACATTTTTGTAGGTTATTTTATTTTACACAATTCTTTCCTACATCATTTTGTTATATCTCTGACCGATTTGACAGCACACGCCATTAAAACTCTAACTAACTTTTTTCCCGCTTGATTCTCTTATACTGTTAATATAGCTCTACATATATGTAGATGATTTTACGTGCCCCTGTCTCCTGACTCCGAGCACAAGAAATCAAAGTAAATTACTGATTAGATTTTTAGAGAAAGTTAACAGCCTGCTATCAAGCGTTTACAAGTAGCATGTCAAACTAAACCTCAATATTAAAAAAGTGAGCCAGCAAGTGATAGTGAAGCAGATACAATGACCTTACTATAACTGTTCTGCCGTTCCATTTTACGGAACTCTAAAAACTGATGCTACGGAGGGGAAACGAAAAAAAAACTGTGACCGCGGCTTCGTTCGGATTGTCGCCGCCATTTTAAAATCTATTCCTAGGTCAAACAATGAGTTTTTAATTCTGTATTTTTATTGACCATATAAAAAATATATTGATCGATGGCAATTTTAAAAGTACACACACAATCGCCGAGCATGTATGAAAGGTATGATGAATATACAAGAAGCGAAAGAGGTATGTCAGGATCGTAACAAATATTCGATTGTCTCTGCCTATCCCTCTTGGGATAAAAGGCGTGATGAATGATGAAGATAGATCCAATTCCCTAAAGCCAAAAAATAACGATTTCAAAATACCACAACAAATCTAAGCTGGTAGCCTCAAAAATATGGACGCGGCCCGCGGTTGCCGCTCACTGACCTATGCTTACGAACGCTTGAGCCATGAGCCATCCTAAAGGCGTATGACTATGATAAAAAAATGAGAAATTCTTGGTAGAAATTAAGACCCTCACATCTCCATTTATACCTAATCAAACAATTTAAACCAGAAAATAGAAATCCTATTAATACTTTTAATAATAATAGTATAAGAAAATAACTATTAAAAAGTACTTCAATACTGGGCAAAAAATAATACGCATCGGGCGTTAGAAAGAGATAGATTATGGTTTTGTAGAGCGTCGTCTCTGTCGCAACCTCACAATGACAGAGATGTCGCTCTACAAACCCAGTCTCTCTCTTTCTAAAGCCCGATCGTATTATCTAATATTTTTTTGCCGCATTTTTCTATTATAAAAGTCTTTGCAGACAGCAACAGCAACACCCTAAAAATTTTGCTTCCCTAATTTCCCTATAATCCCTATTAGAGACCCTGAAGGATTTTTATTTCCATACGTTTCGTGGTATCGTTTTTGTAAGCCTTCCAATGACTTTATGATGATCGGAACTTCCGATTCGGAAGGTCAAAACATCAAATCCATTTACCATCATGCATCATGTTCAACCCCAAAGGGTAGGTAATTAATATGTAATTAATAAATTTCATGTATAGAGGGGTAATATTATGTAAGAAACTTAGCCTTACCTATATATCTATCATCACGCCTTTTATCCCAAGAGGGGTGGGTAGGCAGATACTATCGAATGACAAAGACTTATAAAAAAAAAGAAGAAAAAAGAAAGACTAAAAATAAGTGAAATGTCAAAAAATAGATCAATATTATTTTTACCAAGAATCTGTTTCACTTTCTTTTTCAGAAATTGTTCAGAAATTCGGTGAGGGTCAAATGACAGATGATGCAAATCTAAAGGTAATTTTTTTTATATTTCTTCACGGATTGCCTTACAGCTCCCGAAACCGTGTTATGGTTCCAGGATACCCAGCGGAAGACCAAGTCTCCCTCGTTTAGCCGATGGTATTTGTGAGGTTATACCTAACGAGTGGCTAGTTCTGAAGCCTCTAAGTGTTGGTTTGTTGGATTATGTATAGGTACCGGGACGGTTCTTGAGCGCTCGACGAAAAAGTGGGGGAATGTTTGCGCATATATAATTCGAGTGCAATATAACTTGTACATTTATTATAATTGATTTATTGGTGTTTGGTTTTTACGATTGCTTTTTACTGCTGGTAAAATTAAAATTAATACCTCATACCGTCAAGCAGACCCAAAAATTGTGTTCTGCGCATCTAACGACCGCCGCTCAAGAACCGTCCCGGTACCTCTACCTATACATAAGTTTTTAATTAAAAAACCCATTGGTACATGGCCGGGATCCGGGATCGAACCAGGGGTCTGCCTAGTTAATACCAGACGTCTTAACCACTCGGCCACCGACGCACCAACAAAGGTAACTTACACATATCAAAATTGATAACCCTCTTTTAGGATTCCGTACCCAAAGGGAACGGAAACCCTATTACTAAGGCTCTGCTGTCTGTCCCTTCGTCTGTCCGTCCGTCTGTCACATCACAGGGCTGTATCTTTTGAACCGTAATGGTTATAGAGATGGAGACAGAAAGTGGTTGTAAGCAATTGCCGGCAGAAAACCTCTTTTTCGTGTAGTCTGAGCCCCCCTCTACAAATTATTGTCCGTACGCTTGTCGGTACGCCGCTGAGCCGATTTATGAGTGAACTTGTGGGGGGTTGTTGTAGATTCGTCACAAAGTAAATTCGTCACATTTTTGTACACTCCATACATTGAAAGTAAATTCGTCACATGCAATAAAAATATGTGTAAATACCTCACAGGTAGGTAAAGGTTATTGTAAATTCGTCACAAATCCTCATTTTACATCATTTTTGCATAAAGTAGGGACAGCAAGCAAACTTATTGGTTATTAGCGCTCGAAATGAAAGAGATAATTATTGCCAAAATTATGAAAGTACAGGTACAATACAAGTATAATAAGATACATCTGCTGCATTGGCCCATATAAAGAAACAGGACATTGAAGACGATTGAATGCACATAATGGAAGATGCTCCACAGAACGAAGCAGTCACAAAATTCAACGACTATTTTGTAGCCCAGTGTATACAGTTTATGTGGAATGTACATAGGGCTCGTCATAGGACAATAAATCTATGAGAAGCATGGCATAAACGTTTGAACAATAAGACGGGTAAAAAAACCCTAAAATGCTTCAGTTTCTTGATACTCTAAAAAAAAGGAGGCTGAGCATATTGATTGGAAATTAATGAATTTGAAATTTCATATACCCTTAAAGTTGAGAACACGTCGATCTATTTATTGCATATGACGAAGAATTGAAAACTATTTTGGACAATTACGATAACATGTGCCTGGCTGAAGTTCTTAAAAAACTTTCTGTTATGCAACATTTTAGAAACTTGTAACATATTACAACCAATCAACCTATTACAATAAGTAGTTAGTAGGTATTTAGGTATTTTTTTTATATAAGTTCTAGGCAAATCAGACTCTTGAAAACTGTGATTTTGATGTAGAATTTTGAATTTTGAAAATTGTTGTGGGCAAATCTGCCACTTGGAAACTGTTATTTTTGTGTAGTAGATGTAAGGTTAAATTTAAAAACTGTGATTTAGTTATCTTTCAATTATTTTTCTTATAATTGTAATGTTGTACGTAAATCAGCCATTTGACAGCCAGTTAAATTATTGAAATTTATGTGATTCAGAAAAATAAATAACGTTTTTATTATTTCTTATTGTTTGATGTTTTTGCTGTCTGTGCGAAAAAAATGAATGTGACGAACTTACAATAATCAAAATTAGTAAGTATATGAGGAATTTACTTCGTAAAAATAGAACTGTGGCGAATTTACTTTGTGACGAATCTACAACAACCCCTTGTGGGGGGGGGACCTCTCGGTTGTAGGAAAAATATTGTACTTAAATAATTTGTAGACGGGGGCTCATACTACACGAACAAGAGGTTTTCTGCCGGCAAGTGCTTACAACCACTTTCAGTCTCCATCTCTCTAACTATAGGTAGACATTTGAAATTTTCACAGAGTGTGTATTTCTATGGCCGATATAACAACAAATAATAAAAATAAAGTAAAAAATTATAGGGGTCTCCATCCCCATACAAGAAACGTGTATTTTGCGGCATATTTTGAAGATCTTAAATGGCAATACATACCCATGATACAAACGTCTAACTATTACACCCCCCCCCCCCCCCACTTTGAGCCCATGTAATCAATGAATGCCTCACAAGTAAAAACTTGATTTAAAAATCTACATTTTAAAAACCGTTTTACGTTCAGAAGATTTCAGGGACTTTGTACTACGTATACCTAAGTAACCTACGTAATATTTTTATTGGCTGACAAATTGTAAACTCATCCCTTTTATTAATTGTTTTTTTTTTGTCAACAGTGTTACATGAAATGCGTTTTTTTGGAGTTTGAAGTTGTAAGTACATTAGAATTTAGAGTAGGTAGGTATACCAAATAGATTTTTATTAATCCTAAACATTTTTATATGTTTAATAAAAGTACACCTAGTTCGTCCTTTACCAGCATTTCCTTTCACTTCAGCCATATAAACCTTTTTAGTCAATCTTTCATCATTATGTGTCCAAACCAGCGAAAACTACTTTTCTTCATTACAGTCGTTCATCGATGAAAATATTAAAAGTACACAATCACCAAGCTTGTATGAAAGGTATGATGAATATAAAAGTGTTGAATAGCAATTGCCCATCCCTAATTTTGGTTTATGGTTATGGTTAGATAGATATAGGAACAAGATGGTTGTCTGTTAATAGAAAATAAGAATGTGTTTAAATAAAAGTTTAATATAAATAAGAGTTGTATAATTATATGAAGCTGTCCACCATCCTGCAAAATATAAATAACAGTGGTAGCAGAGCGTGGTTTCACTGGTTACATGGATTCATTGATATTTGGTGATATATAAAATGGCGAATTTTCGAGAAAGATTTCCAATTCTGCAATTTGCCGGTACGAATTTTAGTACGTGGTCATTCAGAATAAAAAGCATACTGAAAGAGAATGGAGTTTTAACGGCAATCGAGGATGAAAATTATAGTCAATCTAACTCGGAAAAAGAGGCGAAGGCGCAGGCGATTCTCATAGCCGGCGTGGCGGACAGCCATATTGAATATCTGAAAAAGGAAACTGCATTTTATATGTTTCATAATTTGGAGGAAAACTTTAAAAAGAAAGGAATAAGATCAAAATTATTTTTACGGAGAAATTTATCGGAAATGAAATATGCAGAAAATAATTCATTGATTAACCATATCACAAAAATGGAAGAAATCTTTACAGAGCTGAAGGAAGCCGATACTAATTTGAGCGAGGAAGAAAAGGTTAACTATTTGCTATTATCTATGCCGCAGTCATATGAGTGTATTATCACTGCATTAGAAACAATGGAAACTTTGAAGCTAGATTTTGTGAAGAATAGATTATTGGGTGAAGAAGAAAAAAGAAAGAAAAATTCAAATAATAATCTTGGAAATATGCAGAGTACCAGTGCCTTTTCTTGTTTTGTGTGTGGCAAACCAGGTCACAAGAAGTTCCAGTGTCGTTTGAGAGAGAGACACACAAACTATAGTAACAATAAATATGTACATGGTCAAGAAAATTATCATGGTCAAAGAGGAGGCATCAACAGGAGTTTTGGACAAGGAATGAATCAAAGTCGAGGGAGAGGTTTTGTGCAGGGAATAAATAAAACCAGAGGAAGAGGACAACAAGCATATTATGCGTCAACAGGACATAATTCAAGAGGAGAAACAGCATTTCTGTGTCAAAATAATCATTATGGAAAAGCGAACAATTGTGAAAATATATCAAATGAGAACTGTTTAGTGTGGTGCATAGACTCTGGATGTTCTGATCATTTGGTGAATGATAAACAGGTTTTTATGAACTACTTAGAGCTTAAAGTACCTAAGAACATAGCCGCTGCTAAGAGCGGTGTAACATTAAAAGCCATAGGGATTGGTAATATTAAAATAAAAAGTTATGTAGGCAAAAGTGTCACTGAGTGTACTATTAAGAATGTATATTATGTTCCCGAACTAAGAAAGAACTTACTATCAGTTTCAAAAATGGAATCTAGTGGTTATAAAGTCACATTTTATAATGGAAAAGTTAGAGTTTATGATTATGACAAAATTATTATGATTGGAAATTTAAATGGTAACTTGTATACAGTTCAAACTGAAATAAATAAACATAGTTGTAATTATTCTGCAAGTAAAGATTGTAATGAAATAGCTAAATTGTGGCATAGGCGCTTTGGTCATTTAGGCATGAATAATATAAATATTTTAGCAAAAAAGAATTTGGTGAATGGTTTGGATGATTTGAAAGGTGATAAAATTGAAAATGCATTGTGTGAACCATGTTTGTTGGGAAAAATGACAAGACAACCTTTTAATAAAATAGGATATAGGGCAAGGAAGCCGCTAGAATTAGTACATACAGATGTTTGCGGGCCAGTCACTCCAACTGGAAGAGAAGGTCATAGATATTTTTTGACATTCATTGATGATTACACTCATTTTGTCATGGTTTATTTGATTACACAAAAATCAGAGGTATTTGAAAATTTTAAAAATTATTATTATTATGTAACTAAATACTTTAACACAAATTTATTGAAACTTCGATCAGATAATGGTGGAGAATATGTGTCAAGTGAATATCAACAATTTTGTGCTCGAAATGGGATTTCTATGCAATATACAGTTCCATATAACCCAGAGATGAATGGAGTAGCCGAGCGAATGAACCGCACTTTGGTTGAGAAAGCAAGAACCATATTATTAGAATCAACATTGAGTAAGGAATTTTGGGGAGATGCTGTATTATATGCAGCATATGTAACAAATAGAAGTCCATCAGTGGGAAGAGAAGTAACAGCAAGTGAATTATGGACAGGAAGAAAACCAGATGTTTCAAATATGCGAGTTTTTGGCTGTACGGCATATAATCATGTACCTAAGGAATACAGACACAAATTTGACAATACAGGAAAGAAAATGATTATGATAGGGTACAATACTTCTGGATATACTCTTTTTGATATGGAAAATAATAGAAAAGTTATTGCAAGAAATGTGAGGTTTGATGAGACAGAAAAAGTTAAGCCTGTTTACTTACCAGGTAGAAGAGAAGAAAACTTTATACAAGAGAAAGAAAATTTGGAAGAAATTTATGAAGAACCGGAAAATGACTTGTACCCGGAACAGAGTGAAAATGATATAGAAAAACCAGTTATAGAAGAAGTAAAAGAGAGACCTAAAAGAACAATAAAGAAGCCAAAATGGCATAAAGATTATGAAGTAGATTTGACTGAAAATAATGATGAAGCTTTATTTGCTCTATTAACTAATCATGAAAATGTACCATTAACTTATCAAGAGATAAAACTAAGAGAAGATAAACAGGATTGGCAAGAAGCAATAAATGAAGAATTAAAAGTTTTAAATGAAAGTGAAACCTGGAAAATTGTGTCAAGACCAGAAAAAGAAAAGTTATTGGATAGTAAATGGATATTTACAAAGAAAAATATTGGAGAAAATGAAATATATAAAGCGAGACTAGTAGTACGTGGATATCAGCAGAAAGAACATTTTGAAAATATATACTCACCAGTTTTAAAATTACAAACTTTAAGAATATTGTTATCTGTTGCAACTTGTAGAGAATATTTTATACATCAAATGGATGTAAAGGGAGCATTTTTATATGGAGAAATTAAAGAAAATGTGTTTTTGAAACCACCAGAGGGTTTGCAAGTACCAGAAGGACAAGTATTGAAATTAACAAAATCTCTATACGGATTAAAGAAATCACCAAAGTATTGGTATGAAAAATTTAATAAAACAATAACTGGATATGGATTTAAGAGATCTGAAAATGACTATTGTTTATACAGTATGGGAAATTTATATCTGTCATTGTATGTGGATGATCTTTTGTTAATGGGAAACGACTTAAATGAAATAAAAAGATTAAAAGAATTTTTATCAACTAAATTCAGAATGAAAGATATGGGATATGAAAACTTAACATATTTAGGGATTTCAATTACTAAACAAAATGGAAATATTTATATTAATCAGACAAAATATTTACAAAGTATTTTAAGAAAATATAATATGGAAAATTGTAAAGGTAGTGACACACCAATGGATGTCAATTTTAAATTAGATGACAACTCAATTATTGATATGAAGTTAGAATTGCAGTGTCGATCATTGATAGGGTCGCTTATGTATGCCACAGTAGGTACGAGGCCAGATCTAGCTAATGCTGTATGTTACTTGAGTAGATTTCAATCAAAACCAAGTGAGCAGTTGTGGATAGCATTAAAAAGAATTCTTAGATATGTAAAACAAACTATTAATTATACTTTGATATATAGTAGTGGCAATTGTAGTGATATGTCGCCATTGATAGGATATGCTGATGCTGATTGGGCTAGAGATAATGGTAGAAAGTCTACTAGTGGATATATGTTTAAATTATATAATAATACTGTAATTTGGAAGTCTAAGAAACAAACAACTGTAGCGCTAAGCACTACTGAAGCAGAGTTAATCTCTTTATGTGAAGCAACTGTAGAAGCATGTTTTGTTATAAAACTTTTGTCAGATTTAAATGTTAAAATTAAAATTGTAACTATTTATGAAGATAACCAAAGTACAATGAAAAGTGTAAATAATCCTGAGCAAAGGAAAATGAAACATATAGATATTAAGTATAATTTTGTAAAACAAAAAGTGGAAGAAGGTTTGATAGATGTACAATGTATTAATACTAAGTTTCAATTGGCCGATATGTTAACAAAGCCTTTGGGAAAGAATAAGTTTTTTAGTTCAGTTTGTGAGTTGGGATTAGAACATGTAGGATTAGAAGATGGGCATTGAGGGAGAGTGTTGAATAGCAATTGCCCATCCCTAATTTTGGTTTATGGTTATGGTTAGATAGATATAGGAACAAGATGGTTGTCTGTTAATAGAAAATAAGAATGTGTTTAAATAAAAGTTTAATATAAATAAGAGTTGTATAATTATATGAAGCTGTCCACCATCCTGCAAAATATAAATAACAAAAAGAAGATGCTTACCCCTCTTGGGATAAAAGGTGTGATGATATTTAACTAATTTATCCTCTCCTTGATTCAACCTTAGTTTAAATAATAAGTACTTATTATAAATTACTAGTACAGTACTTATATAAATACTAAGTATCTAGATATTATGACAATCTAGAGCATCTTCTAAATACCTATAACTACTTGATCACGTCGATACCCCTAGTTGATATTGTAATTGTCATTGTTAAATTCATTGTCATTTCATTATGTCATAAAGCAGTTGCCATTAGAAAACATTCTAAAATCATAAGGAAACAAAAATTATATAAAAAAAGTGTACCGACTTCAAAAATTATGCACTGAAAAGTGTGCTTTCCGAAAGCAAATGCATAAGTCACTATAAAAACCCTAATCGCCTCAAGTGTGCCTATAAAATTTGAAGAGTTCTCGATTTCTCCAGGATCCCATCATCAGATCCTGACCTGATTACCATGGGACCACCTGGAAAGTATACCATTTCAAACAAAAAGAAAGAGGCGTCTTCAAGTATTCGGGGAACATACATAAATAAAACAAAAGAAAAAGATTCCGACGAATTGAGAACCTCCTTCTTTTTTTGAAGTCGGTTAATAAAAAAAGATTATCTAGGACCAAGAGTCATAAGGAAACAAAAAATATTTTTAGATAAATTACCTTAAAAAGTCTATTAAAGAATAGATTTTTGATAAGCCAACACTTTCTTCAAATGCAGTTTTCGGACTTGCATCTGTATGGAAGGAACTACAGGAGCATCACGCGAAATATAGGAGCGAGATGAGATCTGACTGAAAAATGGGAAACATTCATTTCACTCAATTTTTGTGCACTCGGACACCCTCATGATGGGGGGGGGGGGGGGTTCAAAGTAAATTGCTTGATATGGTCTTATCTGATCTTATCTTATGGATATCCCATATTGATCACGCGTTTTATTTATTCGAGGGTAAGTAGCCACAACTTAACATTTATGCTTTCAACAGTTGAATCCGGCTACAGGATTTATCTATTACGAAAGAATATTAAATTTAATGCCGGCTGATATGAAAAGTATTGCATACGACATGGGCTATAATTGCGTCCATTTTAAAGGGGAAGGTGCAGCTGATCTTTGTCAAGTATCTTATGACTTGCATCGCTGTTGGCAAAGAGCAGATCCAAAGGTGAGTTATAGGTATAATCTGAATTCATTTCTATAGGGATCCCTGTCTTATTTTACAAGGACTCTATGGCAGCCTATTTTAAAAAAAATGAACTGCATATATTATTTGCAAACTTCAGCTATCGATTAAGTTTCATTACAGGCATTCAGGCAAAAAATCTGAACGGCAATCATAATTTTAGTTTCAGACAAAAAGAGTTGAAGTCCACATAGAAAGTACCTTTATGTAGATATATACTTATATTCTTTTAGAAAAGTAGGTAGGCTGTCATGAGTCCTGCCTGTTAAAATATGTACCTACTCAAAAATGTTTTATTGACTTGTTTGGTTTTTTATTTGGAAAACAAAATTTGCAAGTATATTTAAAATAAGTTGTCATTTAAAATTCTAAATTTTTTTTATAATAGTTAACATTTTTAACCTATTTTCATTTTCAAAACTAATAATAATATTTTTTAACTCTTATTTAAAAAAAATATAATAATATGACATGTAAAGTGTAATACACTTAAGGACGATCTCTCCTTAAGACTTTGAAACTTGATATTGGCAAATCATCGTGTATAACCCTGAACTGTACACTTATGGAGCCATGAAGCCAAAAGGTGAAGTCTGTGCTGTAAAAGGCTTCTTTAAAATTACAAAGAAATTAGAGTTTACAGATAAATATCTAGAGCTGCCAGTGTACTCGGCACTATGCCACAGGGGGGTATTTTCAACGGCATATTTTTTTAGTTTGTAATTGAAATTTTTGTAATAGGTTTAATTGTATATATAGGTAGATATATATTTGTTGTAATGTTTAAGTTATTCAGAGAGATGTAAAATGAAATAAAAGGTATCAATATACCTGACTTACTCTTTTAATATATGTATTAATGTACAATTTAATTTCGTTTATTTCATAGATAATTTCATATGTTTTATCTATATAAATTAAAATTAAATGCTATTCGTTGGTAACCACATGCTTGAGAACGGCTGCACCGATTTGGTATATTTTTCTTTTAAAAATGTTCGTATAGTCTGAATAAGGTTTTTAGGGAAGGCAAAATTGGAAAAGTTGCCTGGAAAATTGGAAAGTTCGAGAACAACTGAAAGTGCTTTTTTCTATGGGATTGTTATATGAACTCAAGACCATAATAAGGGAAGGGGAAATTGGCCAAATTGAACCAATTTACAAAATATGTTTGTTTTTTCTTTTCAGCATTACTTTTTAATGTAGAATCACATAAGTACCTACCTATAATACATGGTTCACAAAATAATGATGGAATAAAAAGTTATTGTAAAAAAAATAAGTAATTGTTTTTTTTTCAAAACGTAGGTAAGTAGGTAGGTAGGTACTTATTCAGCCTATAACCTATTAAACCACATATTTGGTGCTTTGCATTTTTTTGGAAAGAGTCTTTGTCTAATGTGACACATCTAGGTCCATTGTGCAGCAACAGGTTCTATTCAATCAATGATATTATTATAAGAAAGGTATTTTTTTCTAGCGTCAATGTATTCTATTGAATACATTTCTATAGGGATCCCTGTCTTATTTTACAAGGACTCTATGGCAGCCTATTTTAAAAAAAATGAACTGCATATATTATTTGCAAACTTCAGCTATCGATTAAGTTTCATTACAGGCATTCAGGCAAAAAATCTGAACGGCAATCATAATTTTAGTTTCAGACAAAAAGAGTTGAAGTCCACATAGAAAGTACCTTTATGTAGATATATACTTATATTCTTTTAGAAAAGTAGGTAGGCTGTCATGAGTCCTGCCTGTTAAAATATGTACCTACTCAAAAATGTTTTATTGACTTGTTTGGTTTTTTATTTGGAAAACAAAATTTGCAAGTATATTTAAAATAAGTTGTCATTTAAAATTCTAAATTTTTTTTATAATAGTTAACATTTTTAACCTATTTTCATTTTCAAAACTAATAATAATATTTTTTAACTCTTATTTAAAAAAAATATAATAATATGACATGTAAAGTGTAATACACTTAAGGACGATCTCTCCTTAAGACTTTGAAACTTGATATTGGCAAATCATCGTGTATAACCCTGAACTGTACACTTATGGAGCCATGAAGCCAAAAGGTGAAGTCTGTGCTGTAAAAGGCTTCTTTAAAATTACAAAGAAATTAGAGTTTACAGATAAATATCTAGAGCTGCCAGTGTACTCGGCACTATGCCACAGGGGGGTATTTTCAACGGCATATTTTTTTAGTTTGTAATTGAAATTTTTGTAATAGGTTTAATTGTATATATAGGTAGATATATATTTGTTGTAATGTTTAAGTTATTCAGAGAGATGTAAAATGAAATAAAAGGTATCAATATACCTGACTTACTCTTTTAATATATGTATTAATGTACAATTTAATTTCGTTTATTTCATAGATAATTTCATATGTTTTATCTATATAAATTAAAATTAAATGCTATTCGTTGGTAACCACATGCTTGAGAACGGCTGCACCGATTTGGTATATTTTTCTTTTAAAAATGTTCGTATAGTCTGAATAAGGTTTTTAGGGAAGGCAAAATTGGAAAAGTTGCCTGGAAAATTGGAAAGTTCGAGAACAACTGAAAGTGCTTTTTTCTATGGGATTGTTATATGAACTCAAGACCATAATAAGGGAAGGGGAAATTGGCCAAATTGAACCAATTTACAAAATATGTTTGTTTTTTCTTTTCAGCATTACTTTTTAATGTAGAATCACATAAGTACCTACCTATAATACATGGTTCACAAAATAATGATGGAATAAAAAGTTATTGTAAAAAAAATAAGTAATTGTTTTTTTTTCAAAACGTAGGTAAGTAGGTAGGTAGGTACTTATTCAGCCTATAACCTATTAAACCACATATTTGGTGCTTTGCATTTTTTTGGAAAGAGTCTTTGTCTAATGTGACACATCTAGGTCCATTGTGCAGCAACAGGTTCTATTCAATCAATGATATTATTATAAGAAAGGTATTTTTTTCTAGCGTCAATGTATTCAATATGAACAAATGTCAAAAAGTGGACACTGTTATTTGGTGTCTCTGGCGCCACACCGCAATTTAAGTATAAAGGCCGTGAATGTGTTTGTGATGTGAAGTGAAACTATATTGAGATGTTACGTACAGCACCGTAACGGCTGGACGGATTTAAATGAATTATTTTTGAGACTTGGGAGTGTGGGCTAGCATGAAAAAATAAGAGGTGTCAGGATCGTGCCAAGTGGATATCTTTAGACCCTGCCTACCCTAAAGGAAATAAGGAGTGAGCATAGTAGCTATTGTAGATTGGTGAAAGGTGCCCAAAATTTTATTATACATGTTAGAAAACTGAAAGTCTTGAAAGAAAATAAACTCGGTTGCATAAATACCTACCAACATACAATTTATTTTTGTAGTTAGTAGATAAATACATATTATTAGTATTTTACCTTCATAATAATAATAATATATATTAAATATAAAGCATAAATATAAGCATGTTGTTTCGTGGTTAGAAAGAGAAGGATGATTGCAGTTGCCGCGTCTTGCCGCCGCGTGCCACGCTGCCCACAGGCCAGTGTCCACGATATCTACGCATGCGCCATCTACTTTAAATAAATAAGTTTTTAGTATCATAGTAGTGTATAGTTGGAACTCAGAGTTGGAATCTTCCGATTCTCCGCCAACCCCCGTTGCGCCGACAATGCCTCGGGGAGCGACAACCCCCCGGTATCTTCTTTGGAATCTTCCGATTCTCCGGCAACCCCCGTTGCGCCGACAATGCCTCGGGGAGCGACAACCCCCCGGTATCTTCTTTAGACGCCCCTGGCGAAGTCGGAGATTGGTTCCTTCGTTTTTTTTCCAAATTATACATTTTCCAAATTCTATATTATACCTAATCTTAATTGTAAATTATCAATTTTACAAATTCCGAATTTTCCAAATGCTTTATTTTCTTAATATGGATTGTGCTAACTCTGAATTTTCTCAGTGAGTACAGTTTGATACAAAAAGCAAAAATATGTTCAGTGATTATGTAAATAATAAGTATGTGTTATGAATGGTATGATATATAAAAGAGCTCATGGAATATTGACAAGGAGAGTCTATTCAGTATTTAGAATACTAGCGGACCCGGCAGACGTTGTCCTGCCCAAACGTTGGCTTGCCTGCACTACTCCTACCCCTACCCCTACCCCTGCCCCTACCACTAACTTTGGATATTGTTCATACAAAAATACTAAAATCGCGATAAAAAAATGGGAGATGGGGCGTGGCGGCGACCACGCGACTTTTTTCTAAATACTTACATTTTTAAACTCGTGATATCTTTGGAATGGAATGTTCAATCAATTTCTTGGCTCGCTTAGTGAAAATGACAACCAGATCTATCCTGTAGGCACCTTCAGGCTCCATCATCAGAACCCTGGACATCATCTAGTAGGTACCAGAGTACTCGTGAAGACAAATCAAACGAGCCCAAACTCGATGGGGTTACGTCGCGTCGTTTCGTTACAGAGTTCCACTATCCACCTCCTGACTCCATCATTAGATCAGATCGATTACCAAATGATTGTATTGTCATCCGAATTACATACACTTGGAAAGTTTCAAATCCATAGAACAATTAGAAGTTAGTTAAATTCGACTTCTAAGATTTGTTTACATAGGTACCTACAACTACATATATTGTGCTTAGTTACATTACGTTAGGTGAAACTAATATAAAGCGTGTAAAAAGGAGTCGATAGTCTAATTTCTCAACGCTTATGTTAAAAATTAACTTTAATTAAAAACTTATGTAACCACACTTAGGGGCTTTTCCATCTAAAACTAGCCACTCGTTAGGTATAACCTCACAAATACCATCGACTAAACGAGGGAGACTTGGTCTTCCGCTGGGTACCCTGGAACCGTAACACGGTTTCGGGAGCTGTAAGGCAACCCGCGAAGAGAGAAAATAAAATTGTACCAAAAATTTGCACTGAAAAGTAAGAAATAATAACTAATATTTCGTCGTATAATTTAAAGGCGGTTGGTGCCAAATTAGGATACAAAATTAAGTTAACATCTAAGAAGATAAAGATATGTTTAATATTATATTTGTTTGTACTGATGTTGATCGTAGGTTCCTAATGAATTGTTTAAATTAGTGAATTTGGGAACTAAGTTGTTTCTAATTTGGCACCAACCGTCTTCAAATTCTACGACGAAATATTTATTATTTCTTACTTTTCAGCGCAAATTTTTGAAGTAGGTACACTTTTTTTTTAAAGTTAATTTATTTTTCCCTTTTAAGTGATTACAAATATAAATAATCGAAATCGGCTTGGCATTTCATCGAGTTATGAAAAAATTGACTTAGAAATCAGTTTTTATTCAAAACTACTGAATCAATTTTCACTAAAAAAATGGGACCACTCGGGAAGCACCAGCTTTCAAATAAAAAAATAATCATCAAAATCGGTTCACCCAGTCGAAAGTTCTGAGGTAACAAACATCAAAAAAAACAGTCGAATTGAGAACCTCCTCCTTTTTTTGAACTCGGTTCAAAATGCTAAGCACCAGTGTTCTTTATGAATATGACTGTGCTTTAATCGACTACTCGTGCTTCTTCTAAAAATAACAGATATTTTTATGTTCAATACGGACAACTGGTAATTAGTGGACGGACACTGTTATTGTTGTCTCTGGCTACACCGCAAGATATGAAGGCCGTGAAGAAAAGATAGATTAGATGTGTGAAATATTTTATCACGCGAGTGTACATATCGTACGGAAAATACATAATGTGGAATAATAAGAATATGTAATAAATAATAATGTGTAAAATAAAATAATGCGGAAAATTCGGAATACTTATGTAAAAATAACAATTTGGAAAAATAAGAATGTGGAGTAATAAGAACATGGACAATTTAGAATTCGGACCCTAACTCCGACACCCCCCTGGCGCCAAGGCGCCCAGCGGCTGCCTGTGTATCCTGGCGATGTCTTCTCTACACTAGGTCCAGGTCTAGTCATCGTCTGACCAGACCAGAGGATCAACCAGCTCCCGAGGGAGGTGGTGGCCGTTGAGTGGCCTTCCATGCGCAGGGGCGATGCCACTGAGACGTTCGTGTCGGCCATTGTCCCCACGCTCGAACATTCGACGCGCCACGCCGATTGCCGACCACAAACTCGACGTAGTTGAGGTTTGTTCTTAATAAGTTACTCTATGGTTTGTTCATGGGATTCTAATAAAATGATGAGGAATAACCATGAGAAACAGACGCGGGTTGAAACTACCCACACTACAATAATTACTTAAATAAATACTTACTGGTTACAATATGAAGGAAGTTAAATCATTTTAAGTAAGTATAATTATATTAAATTATTATTTAGAATTATGTATTTTATTTTATTTATAAAGGCATTATGTCATAAACACCTTTGTTATTTAATTATAACTATTGTTGTTCATTTGACAGACAGTCAGTGCTGCCAATTCCAAGGAAATTCCCCGATTTGCGGGGAATGATAGGTTAGATCTGGGAGAGCGCGGGGAATGATTCAATTCGGGAATTTTCGGTGAATCAAGATCGACTCGACTAACTTTTTTAATATGAAAAAATATTATCATATTGCTCCGGTCATTTTCTGTACGCATTATTTCTACATCATTAAAATATAATTAATATATTGTATATGGGTGTCTATGGTTGTTGAGATCTGTTGGGCTAACATGGCCGTATATCGATGTCATTTTGACGTTTGACCTACCCGGTCAAACTATCACAGCGTTGGCCGGATTAAACTGGATTCCCCATCATGTCACGACGAGACGCGTGCGTTGGTCGCCATGACATGACGTAGAATCGACGTAGAATCTCTGTCATTTGTTCTACTGTATCGATGTCATTTTGACGTTTGACCGCGTAACGCAGTAATTTTAAATTTTAATTTAAGGTAGAGTGTCTAATGAATCGTGTCATTTGGTTAATTTTAAAGTTTTAGTATGACAACATTTATACTGTCACTTTTATAGTTATACTCTTTATATGAGGAATTATTAGGTTTGATACTTTCGTTGATTTTGGTCAATTGGCCATGCTACATATTTATAATATACTTTTTTTATAATTTGTTTTGAAAATATAGCCCATTTTAAGAAACTAATTTCGATATTTTTGTTTTTTATCCATTGCGTCTATTTTTAATATATTTTACAAATTTTACCCGCGAAAAGTAAACGTGACGTCACAAGAATTTAGAACAGGATTATAATCTTGGCCACTACACATAAAAAGTGACAGTCAATCAAATTAACGTCAAGCAAACGTCAGTCAAGGTCGACTAACCTAAAAATTACTCTTGTTTATATACTCGTGTTTATATTTATTTAAATTGAATAGTTTTTTACAATGGCAAGTAAATAGTGTTTCATCCCGTCATGTCCTAATAACAAAGAAAATAATTACACGTAAAATATAATTTATAAAGATGTCATTCAAAGATTGACGATTGCCCTTTTTTGTAGGCAAAGGTATCATTTTTTCATACTGCTTAAGATGACGTCATACATCGGTCAAATTAAGGTTATTGTTTGTTATTGAATATCTTAAAAAGTATAGACTTAATTTAAAATCTGATAAATAGAAATTGTACTGAAAGCTTATATCTCGAAACGGTTTCGAGATCTTCGTTTCTGTTCAAAAAGTTAGCATGGCCAATTCTATAATTCTCTTTAAGAACCTGTATGTACATATTAAACATTCACCTGTCTGTATTATTATTATTATTCTGTATGTATTGTATTGTAATATTTTGTTATGCAGATTTATGAAGTTTGTTCAGTCTGTTAGACAATTATACCGTTTACAGTTTTGAAACGAATTTAAATAAATTTGGTACATAGTGTAGAGTAAATATGATATAATAATAAACCTTTTGTCAGAAAATTTTAGCGTAAAAAACTCCAAACAATCGAAAAAAAATAGGCTAAAAAATATGGTCTATGGCATTTATATGATGGCAACAATTTTATTATTGCCTGTGGCCTGTGGTTGACTGGCAAGCTAATTTGTCTTTGTATGGTCTCTATATGTATTCTTATATTAATAAAAACCTCTGCTAAATAAAAGTATTTTAATCAAGTATTATCATAAAAATTGAAAGTATCAAGTCTAGCAATTCCGTGAAAGTCAGTGTTTACAGCTTAAGATTTTTTAAATTTGCCGCTCTTTTGAAATGACACGATTCACTGGACAGACTAAAGGTATATTTTATTTTTTAGTTTGAATGTACTTAGCATAAAATTAAAATATACTTAAATGTACCTATATAAACAAAAAAATACAAAAGTTTAATGACTACAGGTACCGGGACGGTTCTTGAGCGCTCGACGTGGGGGAATGTTTTCGAGTGCAATATAACTTTTATATTTATTATAATTGATTTATTGGTGTTTGTTTTTACGATTGCTTTTTACTGCTGGTAAAATTAAAATAAAGAAAATAGAAAGAAATAAAAGGGAAATATAAAAAGCAGAATTAAATTATTTACAACAAATAAAATTATTCAAAAACAAATTATAAATAAACCCTGGACTCTTAAACAACAATACTAAAATTAATAAAAAACTAACAATAAACAGAAATAAAATTACAATCCCTGCTACCACATACGTATTTTGGAATTCTTAAATCGTATTTATCTAGCAGAATATTCCAAGTCAAAGAAAATGATTGCACATCAGACTTCCATTAAATAGCTGCAGGAGTGCCGCAGGGGTCTGTACTCGGGCCCGTCTTGTACACCCTGTATACATCTGACCTGCCACAAAGTCAAGAGATAACAGTTGCGACTTTGCAGACGATACCGCTCTCCTTGCTACAAGCCCATGTCCAGTTAGGGCCTCCGAGCTCCTACAAAGTGGACTACATAAAATGGAGAAGTGGCTAACCAAGTGGAGAATCTCGGGTAGCGTGGCCAAATCGGTGCATGTAACCTTTACTCTTCACATTAACTTAAGGTATAGGGGTCTCTACTGGTTGCTCGGTAGAAACTCAAAACTAGCAATTGATAACAAGCTTCTCATATACAAAATAATGTTAAAGCCAATCTGGACTTATGGAATAGAACTATGGGGCTCAGCCTATGACTCCAATGTTATGATAATACAAAGAACGCAAAACTACATCCTCAAACAAATATCAAATGCGCCATGGTTCATCAAAACAAATGAGATCCATGAAATCCTGAACCTGCCAATGGTTAACTACTATGGTGCCAGTTACAAGTTACGACTACAAAAACACCCAAATCAGCTTGCGGAACAGCTTACCATTCCTGAAAGCACTCGTCGACTAAGGAAGAGGCGAGACATCTTTGACATAATGGTCACCTAGAAGGCTGACTACACAAAGGAAAGGGCGGACTCTGTTGGGAGTGGCTCCCTACAAACCACTCTGACTGCATCTCATCTGCTTATAGTCCACTAGACTGATTGCAAGATAATAAATAAATAAAAAAAAAAAAAAAACAAAGATTTTTTTCATGTAACAATACAGGTACATACTTGATAAATAATTTTTCTCTCGTTTCTATTTAAAACAGTTTTAAATCTACGCGGCATTTTTTAAACAATTAACTACGATATAATACAATCCAAGTAATCCAACTAATATTAACACGTATTTAAAAATATACCAACAAAAAAATATATCGTAAAGAAAGGATTGTGCGCTCGACTGTATTTGTTTGTTACGGAAAGCGTAGTGACAGTGTAACATACGTGTAACGACTGGCACGCCCACGCGCCGCGTTGTGATTCGATAGCGCGATCCCCCCGCCCGTCGCGCCTGCTTCATACCGTCAAGCAGACCCAAAAATTGTGTTCTGCGCAGATAATGGCCACAGCTCAAGAACCGTCCCGGTACCTGTACACGCAGTGATTATACTTTTTATCTCTTTTATCTGTAGATTTGAAATACCTATGCTACTTTCAAACTAAAAAAAAATACCTTAAATTAAAACTTAAATCTCAAACGTTTCGCGGTCAAACGTCAAACGTACGTCCTGACGTGATGGGGAATCCAGTTTAATCCCGTCCTCGCTGTGATGGTTGTGATTACTCAGTGATTAATAGGACATAATATCACAGTCGGTGGAAACTACCGATATATCGGCTATTGTTTCTATGACGTCTATAATACTTGACATTGGCGAAATCGTCAAAACCCTGATGAAGCCATAATAAAAAAAAAATAGAGATTCTATGTCATGCCATGGCGACAAACGCACGCGTCCCGCCGTGACATAATGGGGAATCCAGTTTAATCCCGTCGTCCATGCTGTGATAGTTGTGATTAATAGGGTATATCACAGCCGGCGGGATCATTTAATCGGCTTATACGCTATAAAGGCTAATACTTGACATTGGCAAATCATCGATTAGCATTGTGGACAATAAAAGAAGAAGAACAAAAATTAGATCGATATACGGTCATGTTAGCCCTGCTGTCTTAGAAAGAGAAAACATGATAGGACATCCTGTAGGTATGTCTTAGTACCTTAGTTAGACTATGAACTTCACTTGGGAAATATTACAAATCTCAACTAATGTGTCCGAAATAAAAACAAATCGCGGCATTTTTAACTTTTTGAGATTGTGTAACGAAAGCGAGAGAATGCGGAAAGAAATTATGGAAAAGTGATTAAAAACTGCGGCTAATGTTAAAAGTCAGATAAGTTTTACTTATGTAGTTATCTAACTTTTAAACTTTATTAAATTGTTTATTCTAATGTGATCTCTGAAATTTGGTTAAATTAAACAAAATTTTGCATGAAATAACGTTCAATTTTTTTAATAAATAATTTCGGTAGATTTTCGGGGAATGCTTCATTATGAGGTAGAGAGTTGTGGCAACTTAAGTGGGGAATAAAGAAAAAATACATTGGCAGCACTGCTGACGACAGTACTGTTGTTGACACAGACTATAAAGAGATACTTGACATTTTAACAATGACCTTCTTTCCATAGAGTAACTTCTTTCTTTACTTGTCTGTGACCGCTGATTTTGACGTTTAGAGAAATTTTCAATAATTTCAGCATATCTTTACTTTTTAGTGGTTTGATTTAGTTTTGTTTTATTCGCAATAAAATTTTCTTATCATTCATTATTCTGCGTTAGAATAGTAGGTCATTTAGTTGCTTATTACAGCCGAAAAGGGAAACAATGTCTTATCAACTTTACAGAAATACAACTGTCGGTAACACTCTTCAAGAAAGTCTGGATGAGTTAATTCAGGTATGTTCATTTTGAATATATATTTGTACATTTAAGGAAGTTTGTATTTATTATATTAATTGGTCTGTTTATGATGTTAATACTACCTACAAATTTTTAGAACTAGAGCATGCACATAATAATATCTAACAAAATATGATTACAAATGCATGATAACAATACTTAACTTTCCGTTTAATGTTTAGATTTCAAACCATATCTGTATTTAAACCATAGATGTAGTATGCTGGCACTCTATTAGATTGGTAATGTCGCGATTAGAATGAGACCAAAAAATTAATACATCAGCGTGCGTGTAAATGTGTAATTGTGTGGATTTTTCTACATCCAAGCACTGCACATACTAAATTAAACTTTAAAACAGGAAATTTTACAAAATTAAGTGAAATTACTATTGTCGCTAGGCTGTTACAGTATTAAAAAAACGGTTTCATCTACCTGTCTCGCTTTTGCATACGTGTGTATATATGTGCTTTCTCTTTTATATTGCCAATCTAGTAGAGTGCCTGAGCGACTATAAGTATTAAACCCCCGAACATCGGATTTCTTGAAATTTAAGCTAACTAATCTATGATTTTTTTTAAAGAATTGAGTGTAGAACCCTTGTTGTTGTATACGGCCTTGTTTCAAACTCAAGCCCACATCACTGGTGCAACATTTATTTGTAGCATTCAATTTGTTATATATGCAATTTGCATTATGCATGTGGTGTGTGACAAATACTTTAACAAGAAGACTTCCTCAAACCCCTGATGAGTATTAAACATGGACCTATCATGTTTAGAAACTGAGCTTTAACAGTATTAGGAAATCAAATCCGAGAATAACTAGGTTGCACAATGCTTACTGCCTCAGCCTTTCAAGTTTGCAGACAGAACATATTTCTATGCCAACAGTTTCAGACTGATTCATTTTAGTTCCCTTGTTATTTATTTAATTTTAATTTTACAGTATGGTCAAATCACACCAGCTTTAGCAGTAAAGGTCTTGCTCCAGTTTGACAAATCCATCAACCAAGCTTTGTCTAACAAAGTTAAATCTAGACTCTCATTCAAAGCTGGAAAGCTGAATACTTACAGGTAAGTCATTTGTTCATATTATTGTTGCCACCAAGAATTATAAAAAAAAGTAATTTAGAATCCAGCTTGAATTCAATTAAATGCCTAGCCATCCAATTGAGTGGCTGATTTAACCATTTGGCGGTGACATATACATGGGCAGGTAGGGCCAGCTGTCCCTCCCCTGAATTTTAAATGGGATTTTTAAATTGAATTTAAATAGCAAAATCTTCAAATAACTGTTTAAAATATATGATATTATTATGTAGTTCTGGTAATTACTTACTTATTTAAGGCTGCACAAAACATCTCTAAAACGGTTGTTTGTTTTCCAGATTCTGTGATAATGTTTGGACATTTATGTTGAATGATGTGGAGTTCCGGGAGGTACAAGAAGTAGCTAAAGTTGATAAAGTCAAAATTGTAGCTTGTGATGGTAAAAGTGAGTATTCGTTTTCTAGAAGAAATTTTACTATTTGGACTGTTATTTTACTGTCTATCTATCATCACGCCTTTTATCCCAAGAGGGGTAGGCAGAGACAATCAAAATGCCATTTGGTTATTTTACTTCAACATTTATTTACACAAAACACATCTTCACCACCTTTATATGCACCGCAGTGTGGCACTAGTAACAGCATCCACTTTTTCTCAGTTGTCCATATTAAACAGAACAGGTGGCAAGCCTGTTGCTGCTGTTATTTTTGGAAGAAGTGACGTTGACGTCTTCTGAAGCCCTCAAAGTGAGATTACCAATTCCGATAAATAAATAGAATAAAAAAATAAAATAAACTGCTGTGACACCAATATTAAACAAAATGAAGAAAAACAGTTTAATAACCTTATTATTTTTCTTTTAGGTGTGGAGGAACGGAGGTAATTTTACCAATGATTTTAAGTATGGCTGCAACTTAATATTAATGTTCAAATTACTATAATTTTATGACGACTTTAAGATCTTTTGTAAGTAAGGTAAAATAAAATTATTATAATATATTTTAATTGTATTATTCTAATCTGTATTAATCGCGGGTTCGATTCCTACTTCCGACCATGTACTAATGGGTTTTTATAATAATTAATCTATGTACATTATCCGACAAACCGTACAAAGAGGCTTTTCCATCTATATACCTCAACAGAGCTGGCCACTCGTTAGGTATAGCCTCGAAAAATCATTGGCTAAATGAGGAAGACTTTGTCTTCCACTGGGTACCCTGGGGCCGGCAACGGTTCCCGAAAATTGTAAGGTAAGCCGTGAAGAATAATCCCGTGGGTTTAGTGGTTCCACTGTATAGTACAGGATCATTTTCCCTTCTATTATTCCTCTTTGATCTTCTGTGTGTAAACTGCATAGTAAAATGTTCATGAAAATATTAATCTTTCACATCAGAACAGAGCAACGGTTCGACGCGATTTTTTGCACAGAAGAGGGTCCGAGAGTGACTAGATTTTTTTTCCCCCATTTTTTCTTTAATACCTCTTTTAGCCGATGGTATTTGTGAGCCTATACCTAACGAGTGGCCAGTCTAGTCTTAGATTATTAAAAAAAAATTAGGATAAAATCTTATTAACACATTTAAAAAAAGCTAGTTTTACATATGTTGAAAAACTGTTTAATATAAGAACAAAGCCTGTATTAAAAATACAAACGGCTAATAGTTACAAAACACTTATATAGAGTTGTAATGAAACACTCTGCAATTTCCACTGAATTCAAATATTGGTTAAGTAGAAGGACAAGTTTCCATAAATCAAGCAACTACATTTGTATATTTTTCTTTAATAATAAGTATTTCAGTAAGCACATATTTTATTATTTACAACAACACATGTCATGACAGTTTTATTTTATAGTAAATTAATGTATATTTTTACCTGAATTTCACATTGTCAATACTTATTCAATATAAAGTAATATTTATATTCCCATATTACTAATAACATGTTAAGGTGTATAGAAAAATATTGCAGCCTAAGATCTATTGAAATGTCGATTTAAATTGATTGAAACTATCAACAGGTAATATTCCAAAAAGTACCCCAAAACAGTGTTAATTGACCGTAATTTTGATATAATAAAAGAAAAAATATTTAGGACACAAACTTGAGATAACTATAAAGAAAATAGAATCCACATAGGTAAAGAAAGGGATTGAAAGTTTTACATTGTTTTAAAAATAGAAAATCCGTCATTTTAATCCCATTGTTGTAAATAGATTTCGGAATTACTAAATACCTACTATAGTATAACATAGATATTGTGTAATAATTAAATAATATGTCTCGTATCGCCATCGTTCCGAGCAAATCTTAAGAGTTTGACCGCCCGCGCCGCCTTTTGTAATGTGTTTACTAAGACAATTTTGTATGATTCCCATAAAAAAAATCTTGATATATGACAAGACGCAAAAAGCCAGAGTTGTTCTTAGCTGCACACAATATTCTTCAGATTATAAATTGCTTAAAATATTATCCTTTTCTATGTACAATCACAAACTTTGAGGTTGATATGTGCAAGTGGAGGTAGGTATTTATTTATTGAATCATTATGCAGATACTCGGTTTCAGTAAGGACATCAGACTTATGTAGATATGCTGCCACCATTACTGAATATAAAGGATAGGTACTGTACAATATATTACATTCAATCAAGTTTCTCAAGCAGTTTGTGGATTATATTCTAGAATAAAAAGACTCGGAATTTATACGAGATGAATGAAACATTAATTCTAAGAAAAATCTTTTAATTGTATCTAAAAACCTTTATATTATTATGTGATTTTCACGTTTGTGCGCTACATATATAATATATATCACATAGGTACATAATATACAACCAAGTAAATTACAGAACTAAAACAAACTAAATCACCCACCTGACTACAAAACAAGAAAGAAACCTATCTTAGAGGCCGTCTCCACGAGCGAGAGAATCGCGGCGATAGTCTCGCCGTGCCATACAAACTCTATAGGCGATAGTATCGCCCTGTGGTAGGCCCATAGAGTTTGTATCGAATTTGGTGGCACGGACGAGACTATCGCCGCGATTCTCTCGCTCCTGGAGACGGCCCCTTAGACGAAAATTTTGCTATTGTCAAATAAAAGTTAATATTATAAAGACATACTGTTTATTGTAACACGAAATTTAGATACATATACACCATAATAATATATTTATTTACAAGGAAAACAATACATTTTAAACTTTGTCTTTAAATTTGAGCAAAAAATTAAGAGTAAAAGAGTAAGAGCAAAAAGTAAGAATTCACAAACGTCACCTACATTAGAATATTCTTTCAGATCTATTCACAAGTTATTAAAATAAAATTGTCAATAACTATATAATATTGATATAAACATTTACTTAAACTCTTCTAAAAATTGGTTTACGTAATAACAATTCTAATAATTATAATATATTAAACGATAACTTTTGTGCTATAAAGATATTATATGGAAATATTGCATAGAAGAGAAAATAAGCTAGCTTATTCAAACCACAACAGCCAAGATTTTGAGGTCCGTGTACTCAAATAATATGAAGAACAAACAGAATATATACACAAAATACTAAATAATAAATACACCCATTACCAAAACTCCGTTTCCTTACTTAATCTGTCACCAAAAACACCGATATCTCGTACTCAAGCACAATAAGACGGTGGAGAAGTTAAATCTGCTAATAAATCTAATTCTTCCTCAGTCAAAGACGCTCTATGTCTCGGCCAATCGTCCTGATGGGTCCTTCTGAAATCTGCCAAAGTGACCCTTATTGCAGACGGCACGGGATCTGGCGCGTTCGTATGACGTGATAATTCCGCTAAAACAATACCAATGCGTGGTCCCAAGCTATAAGGTCTAGATGCTAAATAGGCGCACAGACCTAGCACACCGCAATGCCGCTCGATCAGTTTTTTTGAGCGACTTTTCTTCATTAAATTGTCTATAGTCTTGTCCTCGTCTGGCAGAGCGTGGCAGTGCATTAGACCTGTGAGTAGTTTACTGGCCGCGCGACGTACCTGTCAACAAGTGTTTTATTGCAATTAAGTACAACAATTGAATAGGTCGATTTGGAAAGGGTTCAAGTTACTTTTGGCCATAACGGAGTTATAAATGTCATTGGAACAAAAATAATAGGGTAAGTTCTTTGGTCGCTTGGTGGTTAAGACGATCACCTATTGGTCCGTCCGACCAAGTGAGGGTTGCATTGAAGATTGCATAAGGACAGCTGGCGTGGAGGAGTGGCGACGTATTGTCAAGCGTGCCACAAATGCTGAAGTGACGACCACGGCCGACTAAGAAGATGCAGTCAAAACGGCACAAATCCGTAGTTCCAAACATCTTTCTTTACTCAGTTTTCTTGGGCCCTTTTACAAATTCACCTTTCCAAGACACCGATGTAGTATCATCGAGATCACCTGCGTAAGGTCCGTTTTTCTAGACTCGTCTTATTAAGTAATCAATCTTTGCAAGATTTTTTAACATAAGTTGTCTTTGAAAATTGTTAAAAAGACTTTATATTAACAAATTTACATCTATATTAACATTTTTAACCTATTTTACAGTTGCAGAACTAATAACCATATTATTTTTAAAACAGTTATTAAAAAAATACAATAAAAAGACATGCAAAGTTTGTTTACCAAATAGGACAAGTACAAAGAAGAAATACGAACTTTAGTAGTATCTAGGTACTTTAGGTATTCATACAATACCTAGCAGAAAATATGACCCATCGGTAACAAAACCGAAGTCCACCACTGTCGCTCAAGAGGTCTTAATCCGTGTTTTCAACTATATTTATATTTAGGCATAGTATATCAGCAGGGGTGTCCAAAGTCATGAAATTCGTGTGACGTAATTTATGGATGGCCCCTTAGTGAAAGAATTTTCAGAATCGGATCAGTAGTTTCAGAGTTAACAAACTTTACCTCTTTATAATATTAGTACAGATGTAACATTACCTCCAGTCTAGAGTCCATCATTAGTTTGAGTGCGAACTGTTCCGCCCGGACCGCTCTCTCGGGCGCTTGACAGATCAGCGGTAGTCCGTAGAACAGGAGAGGTTGGGCGAACTCGACGCAGGCGTAACGCGCCCACCATGATCTGTACAAAACAAATAGTTATTTGCATTGGCGTTTTCGTTTTTATACAATATAAAAAATTTAGTCGGCTATTTAAAAAAAACTGTACTAAACGAAACTAATGTATATTGAATATCAATTAAGTCACGAGTTATTTTACAAAAAAGAAATAAAATCTTCACGGATTGCCTTACAACTCCTGGGAACCGTTGCCAGTCCCAGGGTACCCGACGGACAGTATTTCTCACTTAACCGAAGATTTTTTTAAGCTATACCTAACGAGTGGCCAGCTCTGTGTAGGTATGTAGATGTAGAGAAAAAACTGTCCAAATCTAATTCTAGATCTTAAAGTAAAAAAGGAGACTTACTTGCTCGTAGCGACACCTTCCAAGTTCGTCAGAGCTATATCGAACACGCCTTGTTTATGGAGCGCTGTCGACAACACCGCCAGGAACCCATCGGCGGCGCGAGCTATTTCGTCGTGCATGGCCGGAGGACCGCGAGCGGACAGTGCGCAAGCGGTCTTCAGTAATTCGTACTGTGTCTCGAAAAAACCGTTCACGCCGCGCACGGATATGCCCATGCATGCTCGTAGAACTGGAATAAATGGGAAAATAGAAATTGGAAATAGTCAGGTAATATTATAAATGCAAAAGTGCTTTAGTTTCTTTGTTTGCCTTTCTTTCACGTTTTGACAGAGCAACGGATAGACGTGTAGAGGGCCAGAAAGAAGAGCGGGCGACGCATTAAATGTATCAAAAGTACACCACTTAACAAATACATAGTTGCGTTAAATACAATTCGTCACCATAGAGCAGTGGTTCCCAATTAGATTTTCCTGAGTACCCCTTCGAGAAAGGTCCCAAATTTGCGTACCCCCTGTAGCTAAGGTGATAACTAATAAATTTAATTAGTTTTTTGTCATTTAATTTTAAAATCTTAATTAAATTGATTGACCCAAAATATATCGCGGCGATTGCTGTTTGTGTACAATCGAACGTAAAAACAGTTTACATTTACAGTTTTAGTTTAGTTACATTTAGTCTAGTATAGAGTCCGGCTGCATTTACTTTTATTATAAGCGTAGGTCCGTGTGGACTTGACATCATGGCGGCTCCCTTAGAAAGGTCCGTGTTGATCTATATTGCTCGAATTTTAACTACAATATAAAAAGAATAATTACTTGTGGTAAATAAATTGACAGCCCTCGCACGATCCTTCGGTCCGCTACTAGGTACGTCACCACTCAGCCGCATGCCCGCTTCTAGTTGCTCAACTAACATTTTCTCAGGTCTACTCAACATCGCCATGGCTTTGTCTTCACCGTCATCGCTTGTTTCTGTAACAATGACAATAATATTTAATTGTTCAACAAGGGAGAAGAAAGTGGCCGATTCCAACGCTACGAGCAAAATAAATTATAAATTCACTCAAGCAACACGAGCG
Source organism: Nemapogon koenigi (assembly GCA_963924495.1). Lineage (NCBI taxonomy): Eukaryota > Metazoa > Arthropoda > Insecta > Lepidoptera > Tineidae > Nemapogon > Nemapogon koenigi. Next base: position 6,042,738 of record OZ004647.1, on the reverse strand, counting down.
CCATCTTCACTTTTAAGAACAGAATCTACAGAAAAAAGTATCTTCTGACGTCATCGTCATTTAAAAAAACAGGATTTTCATACAACTACCGCTCGCATATTTGTATGAAAGTAATGACGTATTTTTTGCCCCGTTTTTGAAGAAGTAAATAAATATTTTCCAAACAGGTCACGTAGCATAAAATTATTATTTCCAGGCGTTCTCCGGCTTCACGTGCCCTTCGAATCATTTTAACTTGCTACTTCTATTGTTCTTTATAATGTTCTGTGACATGGAGCATGACTTTGTGTTAATGTATTGAGTCGTTTTTCTTACAATTCTGACAGTTTCCATGCATAAGTTTAGAATACGATGGCGATCTACGACAGCACAAGCAAAGAAAATCGCTACTACTAAACGTTGTACAAATTGTAATTTAATATGATAGTGGGGGACAAAATGTGATATAATCTTACCTTGCTGGGGCTGTGACTCATCAGAGACGGGCTGCGACTCATCAGAGACGGGCTGTGTCGGCGCTAGATGTGTCATACCGGCGACGGCCACCAAAGCTCCCTCACCACGCAGCTCCGGTTCTGGGGAGGTGGACATAGCAGACCGCTGACCACCCTCGCAGGGCGCTGACGCTACGCCCGCGCACGACTTGATAACTGAGCATAAATAAAAAATAAATGTAAAGTCGTAAAAATCAGAATTTATGAACCGTACGGATGGAAACGTTTACGAAAATTAATGATTGAGCAATTTTTTTTAAATACAAACAAACATTGCTTTAGGACTCATATTAGCATCAAATCTGAGTTATATATAAGTACTAAAGGCAGCGATATCACAGACAAATTACAGCATATTAAAGATTTCGTACCTCGTCTAACGAAACGAAAATCACTTTTGTGTCCGTCCGTCGAAAAACTATGCAAAGTAGGAACGTAATATTTAGCTTTAATAATTTGTACACACCCCTATTGTGCAACATTAGAAAAAAAATTATGATTAAAATGGGGGGTTCACTTTGTTTGACGAAAAAAAGTTCTACCTATAAAGTAAAAGTAAAAAAAGTACTATAGGTATAGTAAAAAAAATACAGTTTAATAATTTTTGGTCCTTATATATTATTATGAATAATGGGGGCGTGATTATAAATATATTCTTACCGACTTCGCCATGCTCGTCATACAAAGGTGCAAGGTTAGGCTTGACCCGCTCTAAGAATTCAGAGAACACCGGAGCCACCCATAAGCTCCCTCCACCTAATGCTACAGTTGTATCAAATATTGTCACCAGCATACTGAAAATAAATATTATGCTATACATCTATCATCACGCCTTTTATCCCAAGAGGGGTAGGCAGAGACAATCGAATGCCATTTGCTACGATCCTGACATACCTCTTTCGCTTCTTTTATATTCATCATACTTTTCATACATCCTCGACGATTGTGTGTACTTTTAATATTGCCTTCAATTAATATTATAATCAATAAAAGCACACCTAAATTTTATTGTGAAATCTTTCTCTATTCTAGTGTCTTCTAAGAGGCTTTACCATGTCAAAATACCTTAAGAAATATGGCAAATCGAAGAAGACTTCGTCTACCGATTGGTATACTGAGGCCGGTAGGCGGTAACGCAGCCACAAAAATATTGCGCGGGCAAGAGCTGCAGCTAAATCCTAATTGTACATAGGTATAAATAAAATAAAATTACCTTCCTACACTCTCGCGCACATTCTGGTACGGATGTTGAATGTACTTCGCCGCTTCCAAAGAGTGTAACAACTGCTTTACTATGGGAACTACTTGCCAGGACAGTCCGCTAAAGACACCCTAAGAAAAAATATTTACATTATCATATCGCCTGTTTTCTATATGTAAGGGTAGACGCGCCCTAACTTCGCTCGGTTTTAGACATATATTTTTATCAAATTTTCCCGGGATAAAAAGTAGTAGCCTATGTCCAAAAAATCACGTCGATCCGTCGCTCCGTTTTGATGTAAAAAAAAAGGAATAAGAACAGAGATCGTTGGGACGGCCGAAGAGATAATTCGGGGGTAATTGTTGTCCTATTTTAAAAACTTCCACGGGCGAAGTCGGTGCGGTAAGCTAGTAAAGTGTGGAGAGAGAGTTAACGCCAGCGCGCTTTCATAATATTACCTGCAACCCATAAAGCCTGGCGCACACCCCAAACGAGCTATGTTGGTCGGAATCTGCATCGTTGGAGTTGGCAGGCGGCGGGGTAGCTATCTCAACTAAAGCTTTAATAACGGGCGCGACTCTGTGAACGTCCACATTGTCTAAGGCAGACGCGACGGCTGTGCCCCATTCCTCTGTTGTCTCCGGTGTAACAGCGCCGAGACCTAGAACAAACACCGAGAACTTGTATTTATAGGTCGATTAACAAAAGCTGGCACGTATCATAATATGTCTCTAATTCACATCCACACAGTTGTTTCACGATTTCTACAGCTACTAAAGAGCGACCACAGGATTTCAAGCAAGATATATTAGAATTCTAACTAAGGGCTAATAAACAATGTCTCCTTCTAACACATCTGTCATTTAATATGATAGATTGAGACAACAACATTGTATAACTAGTAAGGAGGTAAATGTGTAATACATATTTATAAAGTGCTCGCCGAGAGAACATACAAACTTTATAAGCAAACATTCAGGTTGTTGCAACATTTTTCATGGATTTTAGTGGAAATAGGCAATTTCTGAATAAGTTCCTTTCATTTCTACTAGATTAGTTATTTAGCCGTATTTCTATTATTAGTAACATAAAAACTTATTTGGAACGCATTGACATGTTTACCAAGTTTCTAAGAATACGTGATTTTTACTTTAAAAAAAGAGTATTATAGACCACATACCAATTTTAAATATTTCAATAACATCATTGTATATCGCCATGGCGGTCGCCCGGTCCCAGTATCTCGGCGCGCGGACAGCGGCGGCTGCTACCTCACACGCGAACCTCTGTGACGGCTCCTGAGACTTGCCCGCGTGCTCCAGAGCGTGCTTCAGAAGCTTGGCGGCGACCGGGTAGCCGAACGAGCGGAATAGACACTGAAATTGTGGGTAAATGTTAGTTATATTTATTTGCTAGCTTTCCGCCCCGCCTTCGCTCGTCATATATGGGGAATACATTTTTTTATTTATCTACGGAACCCTTCAAGATTTTATAAACAAAAAAAGTCTTATCAAAGTATTCTAGACAAACATTGGGACAGACAGACAGAGACTTCTATTTTAACCGACTTGAATAAAGGAGGAAATTCTCAATTCGTCGGAATCTTTTAATTTTTTTATGTATATTCCCCCGGTTACTTGAAGACGCCTGGACCGATTTGAAAATTTTGTTTTTGTTTGAAAGGGTATACTTTCCAGGTGGTCCCATGATCATCAGGTGAGGATCTGATGATGGGATCCTGGAGAAATCGAGAACTCTTCCAATTTTATAGGCACACTTGAAGCGATTTGGGTATTTTTTTATAGTGACTAGTGCATTTGCTTTCGGAAAGCACACTTTTCAGTGCATATTTTTTGAAGTCAATACACTTTTTTTATATTGTATAGATTACTAGATGCTGCCCAAGGCTTTGTGATATCACTCTTCACCCGATACAATGTCATACAAGAGTATAACGATAATACAGTAGGACCGCATCCTTTAATTTATCTGGGACAGTGTTAAAAGGTTGTTAAAAGTTCCTAAAAATAAAAACATAATTCAAGAGTTGTATAAATATACAATGATGCTATCCTAGCACTTCGAATACTTCTTGACAATCATTGTGAAACTGTATGAAATTAAATGAAATAATTTCTATTTGCCAGGGATTTTTCAGACCTACATGCGTGCGTGCATATTACATAAATAGTCCAATAACCCTACCGTGACGTCCGCGACTCACAGTGTGCAAAGAAGTATTAAATTACATTCTCAATCAATTAACATTGTGACAATAAAAAAAATGAAGCTAGTTTAATAATATCTACATGTTCGAACATCAAGAGACCGGAGACAACGTTGACATTACAATAACCAAAATACAACAAAATTGTCAAAACAGATTATAAAGTGTTTAGAAATAGGTTACAAAATGTCAATAATTAATTAGAAAATGTCAAGATAAATCGCTAACAATGTCATTTTACAATTATAAAATACAATAAACATAATGTATACGGACTTTAATACTTGAAATAACATTAATTTGACTAGAGTGCATCTTGACAACACAAGTCCTTTTCTGCTGATGCCAATTCAGGACGCTACACTTTAACACTACTAACATTTTCAATCAATGTTTTTAGCATCACGGATTGCCTTACGGCTCCCGGAACCGTGTTATCGGTTACAGGGTACCTAGCGGAAGACCAAGTATTCGTACCAAACGTTGTTGAGGTGTATTTAGTTAGATGGAAAAGCCTCTAAGTGTGGTTTGTCGGATTATGTACATAAGTTTTAAAATCATTAAAAAATCGAGGCACGTTTATTTAGGAGTTTTACTCAATATAAGTTTAAGAAATACAAGAAGAAACTCACCCTAAACATAACGAATCGCACGCCACTAAACTTCTCTTTGCCCTTCTTCTCTTCCGACGTCATGAACTTAACGAACTTGTCCACGTACTCGTCATCGGTGAACTTCTCGTAGATGTACCGTTCACCTTCCTCCATATCTTCGGGGGAACGATTCACAAATGGCTGTTCGTATGACGGCGCGGCTACCTGTAAATGCGACAATTTTAAGTTGTATATTTCTTGACTTGGGTATGGGTACTGCAAAGAGAATCGATAATGCTTAGGGGGACTGTGTACCGCGCCATTACAAATTCTTAATAGCTCAAAAGTTAGACACCTCAAATTACGAATTTTGAGACAAGGAAAACGTACGAACTATGTCAATAACATACTAGAGGTAGTAAAACATTTACTCGCGGTAGCTACGGAGCCGGAAAAGATAATACCATTAAGTGCAGCGACAGGCTTGTCACCTGTCACTTTGTTGCCACATTAATTGCGAACTCGCGCAAATGTGGATATAGGGGACAGGGCCGTCATTGAGTGTGTTACTTAAATACACATGGTAACTATTTTCTATACATATAATAAATAGCCTAGTTTTCTTTAAGTCACCTGACTTTTATTCATATATAAAATATAACCAAAACTAGATATATTATCCGATTTTCACGAGTTCTTTAGTCTAGAGTTTTTTCACACGAGTCGTGTGCTGCCAACTGCAATTTCCATCTTAATTCATGATCGCTCACCTCTATTTCTTCAGGCCACGCGTAAAATCCTATTGCGTTTCTAAGAAAGGGTTTCTCCCAATCCTCGTCGGTTTTTGGTATTCTGTCTTCGGACCATATAGCCCATTCTAAATCTGGTCTGTAGCCTATTAAATAGAGAAAAAAACAATTATAATATCTAGAAAATAGGACGATATGTATGTTAAGTAGTTCTTCAATGTTATTTATAAATGGAATATTTTTATTTGCATATCAGAAAATACTTATTGCACACATATTAGTGTCACATATCAAATAAATTATTGAAAGTACGACCCTGTTGGTACGTAGGGGTAGGTTGGGGTTTTTTTATAACCACACATAAACTCACCCTTGGCAGAGCCCGTAAGTCCTTTAACCTAATCAGTATTTTTATATACAAAAAGTAGATTTTTTGATTTGCAGTTAAATACTACCCTTATATAATGAGAAAGCGTGTTTATTTGTCCTTTCTTTACGTCCAAAGGAAGCAACGAATTGACATGATTTTTTGCACAGAAATAGCTACAGGTTGGATTTTTATCCCGGGAAATATCTCATTCCCCCGGGAACATTTTCATAAACAAGCTATTTGACGCCGCGGTGCGTACCGTGCGTAAATTAAAAATGCATAAGTAGGTACCTCTATATGAGACTATGAACATTGTGTATTAAATAGGTTAGCATACTTGTAGGTAGACGAACAAATAATCCTTACCAGGCACCTGCACTTCAGGTTTCGGCACTCCCGCTATATCATAAGGGCTCATCTTGATCTTTTTCACCTTTAATTTTCTCTGTTTCAACACGAAATGCGTCAACCGCCATGACAGTTTACGTACTAGTACGTCGTCGTGTATTTGTGACTTAAGGACAAGTCGCACGACATTTGGTGAATAGTCCACTTGCAGACTGGGACAGTGTGTTAACATCATTAAAGTCAACTCGAGACGGCGCCATATTCTGAAATATAAAAAAAACAGTAAGTTCCCGGAATCATGTTACGTTTACCTTATTTAGCCAATGACATTTTTGCCGATTCCTAAGTTGATATTTGCCGTTTCAAACTAATTTCTATATGTATGTTTAAGAATCACTACATATTATAAAACAAAGTAATAAAATATACTCACACAGTAGGCGATTCTGCTATCTGCACCAAATTATCTAAAAGCTCTTTATACAGTCTTTCATTTTTGGCTGACAGCGATTTTTCGTAATCAATTGCACCTTTCAATTGATGTTGGAAATCAGGATTGGAAAATGCGTCTTTCGGCATTAAAACTTTAGCGGACTGTATGCAGTCTTCAGTTATGGTTAAAATTGTGTTTACTGTTGGGAAATTTCGACTTATGGCTTCACCAATCACGTGCTCCAGTCTGAAACATTTAAGTTCTGTTAAAAATTATGTATTTTTACGTAGGTATCTCAAAATGATGATACGGAACCCTTATATACAAAATTCTGCTCATCTGTTCGACGAAAAAAGGGGTCTTATAGCACAATTGAAGATCAAAACACAAAAGATTGCGTGTTCAAATCACGTCAGCGTCACCAATTTAGCGTTAGTTCTACTTCACTATATGCGAACTGTCGCGCGTTCGGAGAGTAAAGAAAGCGGTTTAAGTTCATACTGCATTCTATTTATGTTCCATAAACTAGGACGTCATGTTACAATTTGATTATGTGTGCAACCACAATTTCTACAATGTTGAATTATTAAGTGGCAAACTTGAATTTTTTGCGCACCCCTCAAGGCAAATGTTCTTAGATTAAATATAAAAATGTACCTTAATATACTTTGTTTTTCGCTAAGCTGCGCTTCCAATATCATAGGCCATAGCGCCCTGATAACTTCCCAGTCTTGTTTCACGATCAGCGGCGAAGTTTTTGGTCCCATCATTACAAACAAAGAGCCCTTATGTTTTGCATGCCATTCGTCGCCCTCGCCGCCTTGAGTGAGTACGTCACGTAGCAAGGGCACGATCGCTTTGTAAGAATAAGCATGGTTGGACATGATCCAGAAGAGTCTGCATTGTGCTAGTACTCGTACCTGAAAGTTAATGTTTTCTATATAAACAGCGGACTTTCTTATTTGATTCAAATTCACACTAGCCTATGTCCTAGACTCGACTCAACTCCCGTGGATATAGTAGTCGTAAAGCCCAACGCAGACCACCGATTTGTATCCGACTTTAGTCAGTGGTGTCGGAGTCAACACGTAGCACGTAGTACCTACTACACTCTACAGACACGCGCGCCGCTGCAGGCTGCAAAACGTCGTCAAAAATCAGAGTGAGTCGGTTATACATACTTTCAATATTACCAACAGAATGACCTTTTTCGATCCTGGCCTCTCTTGTTGTTTGTAAATAATTAATTCGTTACTGTGGAGTGTGGACTCAACTTTTTAGTCCATATTTAGCCAAACGAACTCTATTTTGGGTTAAAGTAAAAAAAAGAGTTAAGTACTTTATTAAAGGTTAAGGTTAATAAGGTTAAAGTACTGTATTTCATATTGTTCTATTGTCACCGACTTGTAAGACCAATTAAAAACGGTTTTGAACCTTAATCTTTTTACATTGATTCAAACAAGTAAATATACATATATAGGTACACGTCGACAAAATACTTACAGAAGCATAAGTGTTTATGCTAAGTTCAAACAGCGCAGTCAGTATAGTCAAGCCGTTTTCAGTGATTCCGGCGTCGCTTTGCAATTCAAATCTCCCCTCGTCCTGCAGCCTGACAGAGTCGGACAACAATGTGCGTATCCGGCCCGTGTTGGTGAACCCGCCGCGACAATCCAAATTTCGCTCCAATGTGTAATTGGTGCGTTTTCGCGCTTCCACGCTTTGGTTGCATCGCGATGAGCGAATGCCACTAACACGTTCCCAGAGCTGATATAAAAAAAAACTGTGGTCACTGGAGGCATTTCTGTTTCAAATTACGCAAGGAGCTCACCGCCATAAATGTTTTTGGCGAAATGAGGATGTACCAATGGGTTTTTATAATAAAAATTCTATGTACATTAACCGACAAACCGTACAAAGAGGCTTTTCCATCTACATTCCATCAACAGCGAGCTGGCTACTCGTTAGGTATAGCCTCAAAAAAATCTTCGGCTAAGTGAGGAAGACCTTGTCTTCAGATGGGTACCCTGGGGCTGGTAACGGTTCCCGGGAGCTGTAAGGCAACCTGTGATGATGATGATGAGGACTTGTTTTCCCCAAAGGCCGGTAACAGAGAGACACGCGTATGTTTTTTATATAATCACTAGCGACCCCGAACCTGGCTTCGCACGCGTACAACAATAAAACGTATCTATTATAGATAGATATATGCTACCGCAGACTTGTTTGTAGATCATTTTATTCTACATAATTCTTTCCTACATCATTTTGTAACATCTCTGACGGATTAGGCAGCATACGCCATGAAAACTTGCTAGGGCTAATTTTTTTCTCAGACCTGATTCACTTAAACCTTCTACGCGAATCAACCTAACTAATAGTGAAAACCGCAACAAAATTCCTTTAGTAGTTTTTGCGTTAAAAGGACGGACATACGCGGCAGGAGACTTTGTTTTATAATAATTATGTATATTGAATAGAACATCTTCAACTTTAACATTGTTAGGTCAGATTAAATAAGTATAGAAACAAATGTAAGATACAGGTTCACTACACATCTAGCAAGTGGCCAGCTACCGGTAGTGGTATTTAAGGTTAGTACAAGCGGTCACCCATCCTCACTTTGACCTAGTTGTTCGAAAACTAAAAACATAAGAAAAACCAGTCTCACCTGTATTAACAGTTCAAAACAGCGCGTGTCATCAGACTGGTGCTGTAACAATTTAGTTTGAACTCTGCGCAACAATTGAGTGATTATAGCGCGCACATTACCACCGTCTAGTGTCAGTTGGCCTCTAACGCTCGACACCAATGGGAATGACGTTGCAGGGATTAAAGTATCCACACTGAAAAAAGTTTTTTTACACTTAAAAAATACAAAATACAATTACAAAGTAGGTACCTACTAGTGTGTGCTTTTCAAGTAAATCCAACAAAAGAAAACTGTCATTCAAAATCAAAGAAACAAAAAAATGTGGGATACTTCACAGACATAGAAAATTTAAGATTGTCACCATGTTAGGATTTTCCATATAAACGGATATATTAAAAAAAAATTGTTGACAGTGTATTACTTACAGATGCACTGGCGTTTCAACAGGTTGAGGCAAGAAATGGAAGCAACTTAAATTGGACTGTATAATCATAAGAGACCGTAATCTTCGTTCAAGACTCATAGGCCTCTCGTCTCTCAACCACAGCTCTAAGCGAGCAATCTCCGGTTTCATATATCTGTCCATAAGCATTTGAGCGCACGCTACTTCATCATCATTTGGAATGTGCCAAGAAAAAGTGGCATTCTTAAGTAGACACCCTTTGCCCCACTCGCGGATAGGCAACCAATCTTTGGGGGCGGTGGAGTAATCCTTGTTTATGCTCTTGGATTCAGTAATTTCGACTATGCTGAGTGAAGTCATGATGTGCGCTAATATGTCGCAAGTACGAGAAATCGATTGCTTAGCGTGCTGCTTGAAGCCACGGTCCAATATGGGTAAAAGTCTCGGTATGTATTTCAGTAAAATAACGCCATTAGCTTCGACTACATAGCTAAGTAACTGCAATCGATATAGAAGTTCTCTGGGCGGGTTCTCCTCTTTCAAGGCTTCATCAGATGCCATGAGTTCACCAAGCTCGTCACACAGCTCCGGTACAAACGCTGCCAAAGTAGCATCGGAGTCCACTCGAGTGAACACTCGCAATATAACTCCAACTATACTACCGGCGACATTAGGCTCGAAATTCGTCTGCAAGGCGAAGTTTTTGAATTTCCTCAGAGCTTGTTTAAATATTTGAGGAGAACACTGCATCATAACGGCGGACGTGGCAGCGAACAACGCCGTTTCAACAACGTTTTCTAATTTGCTTCTAGCGCCATCGGTCTCTTTAGTATCGTGTCTAACACTCTCTTGGGTGAAAGATTCAATCATGTTGAAGATCCTCTCCAAATACAACATGATAAAATCTTCAAATTGCGCTGTAGATTCGCAAGTGAGTCGCTCTTCTTCAGTTAGATCGGGCCAGTATTCGTAGGCCGAACTGCAATCTATGTAAGGTACCATCCAGCTGTATATTAGAATAAACTGCAAAGTGCAGAGGGTCTTTTTGACATCGTTTGGATCGATACCAGGTAGCGAAGCAAGGAGAAGTGATACAATGTGTGTTGGTCCCTCAGGGTAGCCAGCAGAAGGCCCACTCAGTAACGGCCTGGCTACAGAGGATGCTATTGATAAAATAGCCGTTAATCTGTGGGGTTCAGTGACAGATTCGAGAGACGCGTGTAATTTTTCCACTAAAGGCGGGCATACAATCGCTGGCCGTAGAACTGCAAGATCGTGTAACGCTAAATTCATTTCGGCACGGCTACTGATAGCTATCAAGGCTGACTCGAACACAATTTCGACAAATTTAGTTATATCTTCCTCCCTCAGTTTGTGAGAATCTGGAATTCGATTCTCCCACGTGGTCTCCTTTCGTTTCTCCCGCCTAACTCTGTAATTTAATGAAACAAATTATGGTTTGTAGATAAAAAATGTAGAACGTTTCTTATTCAATTACAACCAAACTTAAACGGATTTGAATTAAACTTTATACAGAAAAAGTAAGTAGGTATATCAACATTTTCTGATACAAAATACTTTTAATGAATTATTCTGTAAATATTAATCTTCAGTGCCCAAGACTTCTATAATTAGAACTTCTTCTTTTTTAGCACCATTTCAAGGCGAGATTTATATTATTTACTACATTTTCAAGACATACCTATTTAAGAATTCCCTTGTCAATTTCCTTAGAAAATCTCTTAATTTGTAAGACCAGCGGCCGCTATTAGCACTGTGAAGGTAGGTCGAGGTACCAGTTAAGAAACTGCTGAGATGTTTCATGACCAAACCGTCCGGCGCTATCGTCCATACTATCCAGGAGGCTATATGTTTAACATCTGCAAATAAATATGCATATTGTAAATAAATTCGAATGTGTTTGTGTGATAGCGACGAGGTTTCGTATTCATCCAAAACTGTATTAATTTTAATAATATTTTGGACTTCTTATATTTCAATTTATTAATTTTTTTTTCTAGTACAATAATTCAGAGTACGTTGTATAGACGAGGCACTGTCATCGAATATTTTGAAGGAACGCCACAAACATTTATATAAATAAAAATAAATGCTGTTCGTAGCTATTTTTTTAAATGTTCGTAATAGTGTTAATAAGGTTTTTAGGGAAGGAAAAATTGGAAAATTCGTGTTTTTTTTTCTATGGGATTTTTGTATTAACTCAAGACGGATGAAAGTACGGGCGAAAAGCGAGTTAGGACCGAGACGGTCGCACTTAACACACGTACATATTGTGTTAGTTGCAGCAAAATCGCTGTTTTAACTTTGCATCATCATCATAGCCTTCATACGTATTTACGTACCTAAATTAATGGACCGCGGATACTGCATATCCTTGAAGCCAACTGGCAAGTTGAAAGCGTGCATAAATCTGGTGAACATATCAGCTACGTACGGGGTCCAGTCCACTGCGCCGGGGTTGTATTTAGCTAAGTCAGTGAATAAGCTTATTATGTCCTGAAAAACACAATAGGTACAAAAAAAACTGATTTTCATATACATATTAGATTACGATTATAAATTTCGTTTGACATGATTTATTGAATTTGGCGTAAAAAAACCTATAAATACGACACTAGCGCCCATCTATTGGGAGTCAAGACCAAGACGATCCCCCTTAAGAGGATAATTATGTAAAAAAAAAAAAAAAAAAACATTATTCAAAGACTCAGACTCACAAACTCATAAATTCATAGGCTCACAAACACGACACATTATTCGATAGAAAAAAAATCCAAAGATTGATATGTTCTAAATATTGATTAAGTTAGAATGTATCTTATTCTATTTGAACAATCAAAATAAAATTAAGTATGTTTTGACGCTTGTTTTTCTTCATGTTAATATAGACGACGCGCGCGCTGCACTATCTCCTTCTTTCGCTTCAGGCAGTAATTACGCCATCACTGTATTTCTGCTACTAAGCCTTACGCTTCAATTATTTTTCGACATAGGCCCTTAAGTTTATCTTTAACCTGACATTTGTATATAGAAACATAACTGCTTACACTTCCGCCAGAGTGAGAATTGCAGCAACTAGTCCAAAAGTCCATCATCTTATCAAACCACAACTCGTGACCGAACGCAGCATGACTCGGTGATATACTGACTGGCAGAAACGATACAAATTGAAATATAATTTCATTGTCGTTACCCCACATTGATATTCGTGGCAAGAATTCGTCCATTATTTCTTTTGTGGCTGTCAATGGGAAATATCTGAAAGAAGTTTTAATATGTAGGTACCAATGGGTTTATTATAATTAAAAACTTATGTGCATTATCCGACGAAGCTTATAATCTAAATTATACCTCAACAGAACTGACCACTTATCCAAAAAATGATATATAATACTCATGAAGAATAAAAAAAGCTTAAATATTTATTTAAATGACGTGGGGCACAAGAATTTGTGAAAAAGGGTAAAAAAATAAGAGGTTCTTAATTTATTCTGTTTGCTCAAAGTATTCTTATATAACACACACACCTTGACGGCCTTTAAACCTTACAGTGTCCACTTTTTGCCAGTTGTCCATATTGAACAGAACAGGTGACAAGTCTGTTGCTGCACTTAATGTACCTAGATGCTTCTTTCTAGATTCTTATATTATTATAGCGGACCCGGCAGACGTTGTCCTGCCCAAACGTTGGCTTGCCTGCACTACCCCTACCCTACCCCTACCCCTACTCCTACCCTACCCCTACCACTACCCCTACCACTACCCCTACCACTACCACTACCCCTAACTCTACTCCTACAATCCACAACATTTCAAAATTTTAACACCCTAATTTTATTAGCTTATATGAAAGTAGGTGAAAAATTAAGGTACCCGTATTTTTTGCTTTTCTAAAATTTTAACTTTAACACTCTTAAATTAATTTTTAAATATTGCATTTTTAGAAAAAGTCGATAACGGCTAAAAGTATCAGGTGTCTATGCGTATTCTGTATTAAAAAAAAAGAAATGACATGAGCTGCGTGCGTTCGTTCGTTTCATTCGTTCATGGTTCTTTTGTTTCATTCATTATTGTTTATTTTTGAGTTTATTAATTTAAAATTAAATTTAATTCACTTTCATCAACAAAGATGGGTAGAGAAGCACGTAAATTAAATTCCCTTGTATCTATTCTATTTTTTCGTGTTATGGCTCCATCAGTAGTCCCCTTGTATCCTGTTTTGTTTTTACAACTACAACTAATACGTCGGTGGCCGAGTGGGTAAGACGTCTGGTATTTACTAGACAGACCCCGAGTTCGATCCCGGATCCCGGCCATGTACCAATGGGTTTTTTAATTAAAAACTTATGTACATAATCCGACAAACCACACTTAGAGGCTTTTCCATCTAAATATATCTCAACAGAACTAGCCACTCGTTAGATATAGCCTCACAAATACCATCGGCTAAACGAGGGAGACTAGGTCTTCCGCTGGGTACCCTGGAACCGTAATACGGTTTCAGGAGCTGTAAAGCAACCCGTGAAGAAAAAAAAAAAAAAAAAAACTAATACTTTTTAATGCCAGTTTCCCTTAAAGGCAGAGAGTATAGTAGCTTTGAGCGGTACTCGTTACACAGTGTAGTTTTTTTCAAAATATCTCTTAAACCACTGAATAAAAAAATAATTAAATATGTGTATCGTGTTAAGCAAAGGAAGATCTCCAAACGGATTTTTAATTTTGGTACTTAACGAAAAATGAAATGCTGTGAATTCTACTCCTGCGATTCCCATACAAAATTACCTATTTATTATTTTTTGATTTTTCAGCTGAACTTTAGGGTTTTTCCAACTTTTTTTTCTTTTAAACCACCCCTGTGTTGTAACGAACAAAACAAAAAAAGAATTAGCCAAATCGGTTCAGCCGTTCTCGAGTTTTAGCGAGACAAACAAATGTTAATTGATTTTTATATATATAGATTGTGTGTCATGCATCTGAATAGATTTCGGAAACATTCTCTCCACTTTTCACCTGCTACCTTTTTCACAGACTCTCCGAACGTAGCCAGAGCGCGACAAACCCGTTTCACTTAGTTGAAATTTTAAAATACAGTTACAATATAAGGAAAATAACCAAAACCACTATACATTTTTTTTATTATTACTTACTGTCTGGCATATTTCACCATGATATAGTAAGATGTCTCCAATGACCTGAAAGAAAATAAAATATTTAAACCAGTGTTTTTAAAATGTCCATATCCAACCACATACCAACTTACAAACTCCAAATATAAGCGACACCCTGTAACAAAATTTAATGACATGCATTTAGACCCAATGTGAATTTTCATGACATTTTCTTGTTATACCGACATATCCTAGATTGTTTTTAAAAGGCCCACACCTCAGTTTTTTAAGAAAGGTAGGTATTATCAAATAAAGGAAGTGTTTAAATTATTACATGTTCATTTTTAAAGCTGTGGAAAGATGATCCAAGCTGGAATAAATGAAACACAATAGACAAATGAGTACATGAGCTCCTGCCAACCATTGCATGAGTGATTTTTAACCCCAAAGACATATTTTGAACATTTTTTTGTATTACATTGTTTCAAATGAGCTTTGGTCTCCTCCAATACCAAAGAAAGACAAATTGCTTTCAAGAACGGAACCAGACAGGAATTTTTTGATCAATTGTAACATGGCTGCCTCTCCACTTTCGTTTTCGTCTTTGTCCCTAGACGAACATTGTAAATAGAAAAAATATATTAGTCTATCTCTACCTCTTTACATTTTAAAAACATCACATGTGGCATTCTAATGTTAAGTGAATTTTGGATATCTCTTATCTTACAGGGTCTCTGAACGACTAAATACATTTAAAACAAATAAAATACTTTTTTCATAAATTCAGAGAGTGGCTTGAAATAAATCATATGTTCCATATTATTTCCACACGAGCCACAATGGAAAAGCTATTTGAAATATATATTCAGTAACTTAGGGAAGAGATACAAAAACAACATAAGTGCAAGTTAAGAGTAAATAGTTACCCTAGAAAGTGGTACATTCCAACATCTGATCTACTTTTAGCAAGAATTTTCTTTCCCATTTCATACAGAGGACGCCACGGTAGAGTTAGATCTTCTGGTGAAATTAGGTGTCTCTTCCTGAAAAATTATCAATATTTAGATAATGGTTAAAAAACATATCCAGTAATTATATTTGATTATTTAGATAATTATCATAAAATAAAAATTATTATATCCTATTTTACTCCTTTAGGATTTAGTAAAATGTTAAAATATGTGTTACATCACTACAATGGACAACATTTCATTTTTCGTAAGGTACCAAAATTCTAAAACCGTTTGGAGATTACATGCTAGAAAGCTTATTTTTATTTTTTTTTTATTTTTTATATCCTTTAATTTTCGAGTTATTTTAAAAATACTGAAATATTGAAAAATAAGGATTAATAGGTGCCCTAATCTGTGCTAACCCTCTAATTTAAAAATACTAATGTCTGTTGGCAGAGTTGTTAGTTATTGAACTCAGGTGTTGCCTTCTCTTAATTTTACCCATTTTTATTCCATTTGAAGCTAAATTAATAATTATTCTTTAAATATAATTATAAAAATACTTCTTTTATATAATATTTTTTGGAAGTTTTGCTAGTTTCGAATGGGCTATCACAGGAAATATATTTAGGAGTGAAACCGCGGACAAAAGCTAGTATTATTATATACATTATGAATAATGTTGAAGGCGATTTGAGTTCCGGCTACGGCAACACCTATTTGGAACACGGTATATTAATACTCTTTGCATTTCTATAACGTATACTCTGTGGCTTGACTGACACTATCTGTCACTTTCTTTGGGTGACAGTTCATATTTCTTAATTTTAGTCCTAGCTAAGGTTTTTAGTTTATAAGTCCTCAGAATTTATAAAAATTCATAATTAAATTAAAAATATAAAAACTCAACCAAAAATAAAATATAAAAATACGTGTGTGTAACTTATATTTTAATATATTTTTAATTAAAGTAATAAAAATGGGTGATTAAAAAAATTAAATGTTGTCCATTATTATAAAACAAAGTCCCCCGCTGCATCTGTCTGTGACCTTTTCATGCAAAAACTACTGAACAGTTTTTGATGCTGTTTTCATGAGTAGATAGGTTAATTCACAAGGAAGGTTTACAAGCATTAAACATGGACCTATCACTTTTAGGAGCTGAGCAATAACAGTATTAGTGATTCAAGTTGGGGAAAATTTTTGCATATTCATGGCAAGTGATGTCTATTCCTCAGAGATATAACAAAATGATTTGGGAAAGAAATAACATTATTATATCTATCCCTAATAAATAAGTAGTAACAAGCTTATTTGTGTGGGTATTACAATTTTTAGAAACCACGGGTGGGTTATATTTTAGTCTACATAAAATGCAACTACTGTCAAAATTTAGGTTTAGTAATGATGACCCAATTAGTGAGGACATTATTTTTACTTTTATTTATCAGTGTATAAAAAACATTATCCTTATATGGTTTTGAAGCTTTTTTAAATTAAATTTAATATTTTGTTCCAGATTTGTATCTATAAGGTCTGGTTTTGTCATAGCTTTCGGTATCCAATCCATAGAACCTTAAGTGTATGAAAGAATTTACCATTTAATTATACTTACTTGATAAGCATAGAGAATAAAGTAGCATATTTGTTAATTTTACAAGGCTCCAAGTCCGGAATCAATACCAACTCATAGAGTAATTTCAACAAAGCCACATGGTCCTCTTTTGAAAATTTGTGACCGTATATCTTCAGGAATCTGAAACAGAATGTATATAAAATCATCGGTTAAAACTGTGTTTGAATAAGTTTCTTGATTAAAAGTACTTTTGACTTTAAATTATTAGTGTCAGTATTCTCCCAGTCTGCCGACACAGAAGCAACATTTTTAAAATTATATTTTGACTACTGGGAATCTTAGTTGACTGTGCATTTGTGTGTGTTCTTGAATATGAATGCAAGTAATACAATGTTTACTCAATTGAATACTAGTTAGCAAATCAAATTTAAATTCAGCCTAATATAATGCTAATTATTCTAACAAAGTAATAATTACTTGACTAATATCTCTGTTAAATAGATTGGTGAATGTTATTGTCATCTAATAAAAGATTTGAAGGGGACATAACAAGAGAAGTTGAAATAATGAGTGTCCACATATGTTTAGGTATGTTTGAGAACCTTGCTTGCTGTACCCTGCTTTTTTTTCTTCACGGGTTGCCTTACAGCCTGCTTAACCACTGTTATTCACTAAGTCAAATAAGACTGCTTCCATCAGTTTACATACAACTGAATAGGTCCTTCTGAGCAGAATATGGTGTGAGAGAGGTCTACTAGCTATGATATAAAAAGTATTTTTTCTATAAGCATTGTATCAGATATATTATATGTATGTAACTCAGTGTTAATACTTATGGACATTAATTTATTGGAAACATGGGCTATGATAAAGTTAGTAGAATAATTTAGAATAAAGGTCAAGTGCCACAACAGGAAGTTTTGGGATTCAGCCAGAACATATCAGTTGTAAGTAGATGATGTTGCCAAAGGTTACTATTTCTACATAAACTATGTATATTGTGTCTTTATTTTGTTTTACTTTCTGATTATTATATTATCATGATTTAGAATTTCTATACAAGTACCATAATCTAGATATATATATATCATCACGCCTTTTATCCCAAGAGGGATAGGCAGAGACAATCAAATGTCATTTGTTACAATCCTGACATTCATACCTCTTTCACTTCTTTTATATTCATCATACATTTCACACATGCACGGCGATTGTGTGTACTCTTAATATGTCCATCAATCAATACATTTTGTACATGTTCAATAAAAGTACACCTAGGTCATGCTCTGCCAGCATTTCCTTTCACTTCAACCATATAAATGTCAATCAAAAAGTCAATCTTTCATCCTTCATTCTTTCAACATGTACAAACCTTTATAATACCTATCTATATAAATAATACATTAATTATTGTCCATGTACCCTCAGTGTGAAACTGAAGATGATTATGATTTGGATGAACATTGGTGGACAATATCCTAGGACCTAGATAGATATTACAATCATGGAAAGACTTTTCCATAATGTGTTTGGGTTCAGGTTCTAGGATTATTGGGTACCCCACTTTCCCATAAAATGAAATAAAGATATATAATAAAGGACATTTACTATATTCTGTATATAGAAGTGTGTATTGACAAGTGACAAGATTTATTTTTCACTAATTAACTATTTCAGAATATAGTATTTAATTTTATGGGAAAGTGGGGTACCCAATAACCTTAGAACCTGAACCCAAACAATTGGAGACAGTGACAGGAAGGAGGTTTCGTAACAATGTGGTTGAAAAAATAAAAAATGGGCCACCAAGCAATAGAAGTTAATTCATAAAGAATTTAATAATTCTCATTTAAAATTCTAATTTATTTGAAGTTTTATATCTAAGACTTTATAACTAGTACTTACTACCTAAAATTGGGCTTTAACACTGATCAAATCAGTAATCTCATAAGAACAGAGTATACCTAATAAAAGAAATCAAAAATATTTAAAGTGGTCACAAATGAAACAGTGTGCAGCATTGTCAAAAATTGATTTAACCTTATAAAAGATATAAGCAGATCGAGATTTGTGAATAAATTTGCATAAACAAAGAATATAAATTAGGCATATGGAAGAAAAATTTTCATGACTTTTCAATACTAAATTTACACACTTTTGGATGATCTAAAACAAAGACAATATAATAAAATGCATACTTTATGAGTCGTGAAGTCCATACGCAGGCTCCTGGCTTGAGTTCTCGTAGTAAAATAGCTTTTCCGAGGTTCGTTTTGATCTCATCGAACAACCGTTTGGACTCCTCGTCGAGTTCACTGGCGTATGGCAGAAGAGCGTTGAGGGGATTTTCATTTTGAGGCCTAAAGCCCAGTACTTGTTCCCTTTCTTCCGGCGTCCAGATCAGGTCATCATCGTAGTAAGACATCCTTGAACCTTTGTCTTTCGACAATAGCCTGCTTTCACTGCACCATGAGATAATGTGGTGGTTTTATGAGCACTGCTGTTACACAACTATTTCAATATTGAATATTTATCGGGGGAAGATAATATACTGCGACAATTTACGCGAGTCATCTGCAAACCGAACAAGAAGTACATAAAATAACTTGTGTCAGCAAAAAATAATATTACTTGCCAATTTTGACTGAGATGACTGACAATAAATCAATCAACTTAGTATGATTGATAAATTATTAGAGTTGCTTAGGTTCCCAATAAAACTTCTGCCAGCGGCACAGAACAGGACCAGTTTTCTGGCCAGCCAATACCAATGTAAGTGCCTTTTCACACGTACCGGTTGCCGGATAGTCGGCGCCGACTGTCCGGTCTCACATTCAGCTTTCACATTACCCGATTTTGTATCCAGACTATCCAGTAGCGTCTAGAGTATAGGTACCGGGACGGTTCTTGAGCGGTGGCCGTTAGATGAGCAGAACACTATTTTTGGGTCTGCTTGACGGTATGAGGTATTAATTTTAATTTTACCGACAGTAAAAAGCAATCGTAAAAACAAACACCAATAAATCAATTATAATAAATATACCTACAAGTTATATTGAACTCGAATTACATATGCGCAAACATTTCCCCACTTTTTCGTCGAGCGCTCAAGAACCGTCCCGGTACCTGTACAGTCGAGTACCTGCATGCGTGTCCTCGATTTGTCTTCCCTAAAAATGGAACGGGAACAAATAACTGCAATGTGGATTTTGTACCAGAAAAGGTAGTCAAGAAATTATTGGGTTGGTCAATATCAATCTCCATTTTGGCAATTTGCAATGTAACGAGACCGTCGACATGAGAGACATAACAATAACGTGCATTCTCCGTGGTAGTACCTGCCAGTACCTGGGCGACTGGCCGCCGCTGCATGTGAAAGATAGGGTTACGCGCTATACACTGCTAAACGCCCGGCAGCCGGTTAGCCGGTAGGTAGCCGGCGACTGGACGCACAATGTTGGCTCCGGCGCGTACTCTATCTATGCAAAAAATGTTCTGTGGTGAAAGAAGGACAAACAAACAAACGCACTTTCGCACTTATAATATTAGTTAGGCTGTTAGGAGTTATGATGGTTAAGATGAATTAGGTATCTAGTTATCTGTTCCTAACTACCTATACCTAAAGTAGTCGTCACGAGAAGTTAACACGCTCGATCGAGTTAAAAAATTTCAATCAAAATGCAATTCACATTGACATCGCGTGTAATCATACATTTAATCACATTTATTTGATATGTTATCATAATTTTTAGCTTCTCGTGACGACAACACTATAATATATACCTACTTTACTTTAAGGTATGATCGTTTTTTATAGAGAAAAGGAGATGACGTAACCTTGGCGCCGTCATAACTATGATGGCGTATAGGTCCAGATTAAGCCAGAAGACAGGTTGTTCATGTTATTAGTATGTCTCCAACATTGAACCGAAGTGAACATGGTACAGTATAACCTTTAACCAATTTGCTCTGCATTTCTATATAAATCCAAAGAGGCATTTAAAGATCAATTTAATAACAGTTACCTACGGAACCCTACAATAATATACTTTGATAAGCTTGTTTTGGTTGCTTTGAGTCAAAGGTTGGTTGCGACTGCGATCAATACTTGTCGTTTATTATGGCTGAATAAGGCAAAGAAGTCCTATTAAATGCCAGCTTCATTTTAAAATGTCATGGTCATGGTCGAGTTGTTAGCATAGATTAGAGTAGAGTTCCGGCTACATTAACGCCTAACGTCATTACTCATTAATTACAACAATAATTAACGCGTTGTACAAGTGTAGCGACACTTAATTTATATTTTCATAAATTTTTGTAACGCGTTGCTTAACGACGTTAGACTGTTTGGGCGAGACCCAAGTCCGCGAGTAGGTATGCCCCAACTAGAGATGTACAAGCCTGACTTTTTGTGGTACTGGACATGGATAATTATGTATCTCTTGGAGGATTTTTTTTATTATTACAATATAAAAACCTTAAAACTTGGATACATAGGTACATGTCCAGCTGGAAATAAATTTTAAGTTACAGATCAGCTTGTTTACAACATTTTCTTCGACCCCCTATAGATGGGTATAAAGTAAATAAAAAAAACTAAGAATAGATATTTTTAATAGCGATTTAATTAATTTTAAGTATAAAAAGTGTAAAAAATAAATTCTTAGTTTAAGTTTCCTTCTGTGTAGTATACAGACTAGCAGCAAACACAATATCTCTCTTTATAGCAGTAGATGCCTGAATCATTTTTTCTTGCAGCTTCGGATCACCAATGACTATGGCTGCATCTTTCACATCAACTAGCAACTGAAAATAAAAAAGTTAGATATGTTATAATAATATAATAAAAGTGTTAGAGTTTTAGAATCAGTAACATTGATAAGAGTAGAAAAAAATTGCTAAACTTCTAATACGACCCACAAGCAGAGGGTACCATTCCATCTAATCGTGTCCTCTGGAATATTCTGGACTCATATATTTATGTACTTACATTATAAGTAAACGTATTCAAAAATTTAAAAATATAGTTGTTGGAAACTGAAAACTGCGGGTATCTCAAATATTTAAACCCATTCTATATGGTTAGACAATATGGTTCTACACGGTCGCGTGGTTGACACAACTATGCGAGCGCAGCGCTTGCAACAAAGATCGATTGAAGGGCAAATCGTGGGCAAATAAATTTGGTTGCCCAACTGACCACAATGGACGTCCCATACGATTAATTTCTACTGCAACACAACCAAGTTTTGGTTGAGTTGGGTGGTTGTTACAACTGTGTGGAACGTCTTTTATTAACGTATCTTGCTCAAAATAATTTTGATATTTTCAGATATTTTACATAATATTTACATTACTAACTACATTATACTATACATTTTCTAAAACTTGTTACAATAATGAGATTCCAATTCCAAGCAATATTCGGTGATCGACGCACGACCTTAAACCAATAGCTGGCTGAGATTATGATAATCCACTAATATTATAAACGCGAAAGTTTGTATGGATGTATGTACGTTTGTTACTCAATCACGCCAGAACGGCTGAACGGATCTGGATGAAATTTGGCACAGAGATAGATTATAGTCTGGAATAGCACATAGGCTACTTTTTATCCCGGAAAAATGTATGGTTCCCGTGGGATAGATTTGTTTTTGTTTTTCACGGGATCGACATGATTTTTTGCATAGTGGTAGTTTAGGGGTCAGAGAATGACATATACTACGGGATTATTTCTTTATGGATCTATTTCCACGCGGGTGAAACCGCGGACAGAAACTTGTTTAATAATAAATCAACAAACCTCATGTAACTGTTGTATACATCTTACTATAATCCCTTCTTGAAAGTCAGTAAGTTCCATAATTTCCGCAAATGGTTTTTCGAGTGCCCACTCGTACACAACTCTTGTTAAACCAAAGTTCAGTCTATCTGGCTGACCTTCAAATGAACCAACCTGTAATATTAATAGCACAGAATCAATATTCGTCCGCTCTTCATCTATACATTGGCTATCCAAACCTACTAAAAGCATTTTATCATGACTTCTTTAAAGTTTTTTTCTGACTGCCGGGAACATTTTTGAGTATAGATATGTTACGCATACTAATCTATAGGTGCCCCCAATCGCCGGCGCGCCGCCGTACGGTCCACCAAAATCGAGCACAGACTCGCGGAGCACAGAGCGGCCGGAATGGTAAATTTCCGGTGCGATGCCGGACCAATGTGTGGCCTACTTATGGACTGAGCGCTGCCGAGGTCACGCACACTAATTCACACATCATTGCACACATTCATAGCCAAGCGGACTTCGTGAGATAGAATATCAACTGTAGATGATGCTTTCTCTACCTTGCATATAACATAATACGAAAAATACTACAGAATCGAAGTTTATCTTTCACTACAGAACTGTATCTATATATGAGTAAATAGGCTATATTTTATTTTGTTCGAAATTATCCACGGGCGAAGCCGGAAGTGGAAACCTAGTTAAATTATACAGCGACATCTACCAGTCCCTTACTAAACTTATCTATTCTATCTATCTATCTATCATCACGCCCTTTTTCCTAAGAGGGGTAGGCAGAGACAATCCTAACATACTTCTTTCGCTTTTTTTATATTCTCATACATGCTCGGCGATTATTTCCATCGGTCTAAACTTAAAGTACACAATTACGCTGATGAGCCGATTGTCTGGTATGTCGTCAGTTCCGTCTCATGGCGGTCGGTTTTTCTATGTAGAGTCCCCACCCCGAAGCCTGCGTTAAGAATCCTCGCTTAATTAGATCAAACTTACCATATATTTGCACTCGATGTCCGTCAACTCTTTGTCAATTTTTTCAATTGCCTTCACGCCTTCAGCTAACTTATCTGTTAGGGTTGGCGCTAATTGCGTTTTGGCTTGAAAGACAAAACAACTGAGCAACGCAGCAATTTCCGCTGGATTTTTATCAGTGAATACATTTCTGAATATCAATTCTGATATTATAAGCTCATTTGTACCCATTCCACAAGCTACTCGACCTGTTGTACAAAGAAAATGTTTTGCATTAAAATGTATACAAATAAAAATATCATTATACTCATAGTTTTTAGATTTTTGTCTAACTGTCTCAATGTCAAACCGGGAGGTTCCAAAAATTCTAAGCACCAATTTTATTTAAGAATATGTGCTTAATCGACTCCTCGTGCTTCGGAGGGCAGGTGAAGCCGGCGTCCGCACTTCTAAACATTATATTAGTCTGTTAAAGATCTAAGTTCATTAAATGCAGCAACTTCCCACCTGTTCAAATCAAATCAAAT
Organism: Nemapogon koenigi; assembly: GCA_963924495.1. Taxonomy (NCBI): domain Eukaryota; kingdom Metazoa; phylum Arthropoda; class Insecta; order Lepidoptera; family Tineidae; genus Nemapogon; species Nemapogon koenigi. Next base: position 6,018,298 of record OZ004647.1, on the reverse strand, counting down.
CAAATATGTTCTGTTCAATATGGACAACTGGCAAAAAGTGGACACTGTTCCTGGTATCTGTCCACACCGCAAGACAACAAGGCTGTGAAGATGTGTTTGTTTGTCCCGAATCATGGATCCTCATGTCGTACTTTTTTCACGCTTTTTAATTGTTTATAATGGTGGGTTATCAAAGGACGCCGCCCGCCTCAGAAACTTTGTACTCTATAGATAGTAAATGTTTTATTATTTTTTTAATAAAATTACTAAAGTAGTAAAAACAGGTTCATACGGATTCCATTTTTATATAATAATAATAATACATTTATTTATTTAGACAACAATGATCCATTCAGGTTAGTATTAAACTTACAGCTAAGTTAGTACCTATACCTACATGTATTTATGTGATTTTTTGGATTTATATTTTTTTAAGATCTACATACCCTTCTGTACCCTAGGTTCGTTGTTCGTAGATCGTTGATGAAGATTAACTCGCCATACTAATTCTCTTGCCTTGGCCCGTGCATAACCACTCGAGATCCACTTTCCACTGAGTGCATGGCGAGTGATATCTATAAAAAAGTGTACTTACCTTTTATAATAACAGAATCATTATCATCAATGTAATTCAGTTCTTTCAGGACCATCAATCGTCTCTGATAATCGGGATACAAAGCCAAATTCTCGAACGACAACAATCGCCTATACTTGTCCCGCTTCCTCTCGGCGACTTTACGTTCGTAAACTATTGCGAATTCGGACTTGAAGTTCGCGATGTCTGTGCACTTTCTTTGACTTTCCAGTTCTTTCTGTAATTCAATTTTTAAGTGAGGATGGTCGTCATAAAAGTATTTTCACCTCTCCAGCACGAAAGGGCGCTTTTCGTGTGTAAAAATCACTTACACTCGCAGCAAAAAGCGATTTTGGTGCCAACGTGAATAAGTGATTCGAAATTCGAACACCACCTTTTGGAATCAGGAAAATAAACTAGGCGATGGTTCGTCCAGAAACTCAATTTAACTGATAGGATGTTACTTCAACTTTTAAAATTGTTATTTTTTTTTATGTTTTTTGAGGGTTTGTTAGCTATAATAAATATACTTATTGTTAAATTTGTTTTTCTTACCTATAACCTATAACACTTTTCTCGCTGGTAAAGGTGAAAAGTTGTATGTTTTACAGTACAGCAAAATATTTTTTGATGTCTCGTGCCTTTAAACCACTCACTCAGTAGTCTATAGTCAATTATAGACTACTTCGCTAGTTCGTTATTTAAAGTCGGCACTCACAGCAAAAAATTACTTTGCTCACTTGTTGAACAAATAACTATTCTAGATATAATTTATCCATTTGCTTAGACCCGTATTTTTTCTAACAATTATATGTAGGTAAATAAAGGTACGTATTTACAAAGTGACAGCTATCCATTTATTTCAGCGACAATGTGGACAATGTGGAAATCATTACCAATCTTTACTAATATTATAAAGAGTTAATGTTTGTTAGTTTGGAAGTAGAAAGTAACTTCCGAAACTATTCATTCAATTAAAAAAAAAAGGGCTATGGCTATAATATCCCGCTAAAATAAAAGGGGCTATTTTCTCTCTCAGGCGTTACGGTATACTCTATTTCCCCGCGGGTGAAACCGTGGGGAAAGCTAGTTGTAAATAAACCAATATACTTACCGATAAATTAGACAACCGATCCAAAGTATGAAGAATTTCACCATCACGTATCGCCAAAGATTGTGTGAGATTTAACGTTTCGAGGGTATGGGCGCCGGTCCGCACAGCATGTGATAAACGTGACAGCTCTTGTACTGTTCCCGCACAAGTAGAGCCAACGGGCGCGTCTTTAAATCTGTACAAATAAATACAATTTAAGTAATTCTGTCTTTTTAAGGAGTTAAGTGTTTAAGTTAAGTCTGTAATTTCAAAATGTATGATCGTCCCCATTGCCCAGAATTATAACGACTAAATGGATTTTAAAGAAACTTTCGGGGATTATAGTTAGGTATTGTTCTAAATGGGTAACACCGACTTATTTTTCTTCTTCTTCTTCTTCAGCCTGTGTCCGTCCACGTAGGCTTTCTCAGAAGCAGCAGCAGAAACAACGACTAGCGAATATGAATTGCGTATATTAAAAAATATATTAAAAGTTTTGTAAAATTAGTCAAATGTATGCTGTGCGGTACCTTTATGATTTTAATAATAATTTAAACAAATAATAAATTTTAAAAGCCACATTGAAATCTATCCGTTTGAGAGCTACGATGACACAGACAGACACGTACAGGCTTCAAAGTTATAACAGCCGTCTTTTTTTGTCGGGTTTAAAAAAAAATCTAATATAAAAAAAGCAACTGAAAAGTCGCGGGTTCGATTCCTACATCCGACCATGTACCAATGGGTTTTTATAATGAGGAATCTATGTACATTATACGACAAACCGTATGAAGAGGCTTTTCCATCTATATACCTCAACAGAGCTATATAGATGTAAAAGCCGTGTTACCAGCCCTGTGGTACCCAGCGGAAGCTATATTTATTAAGTCGATGATATTTTCTGAGTGGCTAATTCTGTTGAGGTATTTTGGGTTGGGAAATTAAATCGGGTCAATTTTTTTTATACTTTTAGTCTTAGTATTTTGCTAAAAGATGAACATACCTTGGCATCTGTCTCTTTTCCCAATCTTGAATTATAAGATTAGCATCAATCTTTAATGTTAATTTAGTAACAGATATTATATGCTTGGCTCCAACACAGAGAATGGTATGATCTAGAGTGCCTTCCTCACTGCCAGTTCCTTCATACATAGATGAGAAACTTAGGATCCTATACCACGTGTCGTCAACATCGAAGTTGTAATGCATGTTATCTTGCTCAGACTTCCCTGTGTTCAGTAGAAGCAATTTGTATGGAGTTTGTCTTGGACCTGTGAAAATTTATAAATATAAAATAATGTAACACAGCTTTTATGTTTTGCTGTGTGTACAGCCAGAAATACTGGTATCAATTGCATGCGAGATATTAAATAGGATAAGTGACAAGGCTGTCAAGTGTAGCCACAATATATGGAACTACAGTACTATATTTAAATCTGAATCCTCTGAAGCACGAGTAGTCGATTAACACTACTGGTAGTGTCAAGCAGTAAGCTCACGGGCAACAAATATATTGAAACTCTTATAAGAATTTTGTTTAGGCAAGGTTGCAGTCACTCCGAATATACATACAGTGCAAATGTTATATTATGGCGGATTTGAAGTTAGCCGCAAATGCCGCGTGGTCCGAATTGCGTCAACAGCCTTCACAAGTTTATATAAATATATAAAGTTATTATTGATAAAAAGGCTATGTCATACAAATAAACGGAGGGACATGACTAATATTTATGGGACTTTACCATGAGAAAAATACATCTCCATGGGTTGCCTTACAGCTCCCGGAACAGTGTAATCGGTCACAGAGTACCGTCTTCCTCTTTTAGCCGATGTCATTTGTGAGGCTATACCTAACGAGTGGCTAGTGCTGTTGAGGTATATTTAGATAGAAAAGCCTGTAAGTGTGGTTTGTCGAATTATGTATAAATACCTAAATAAAAAAAAAACAAGCAAATAGCGGTATTATAATTATCCCAGAACCATCATTTTAGCATACTTATAATGAATTTATAAGCGGTTACTAGTCCGGAAAAGGACCCACTTTATAGACATGTTTTTCTTGTAACCGACAAACAACACTTAGAGGCTGTTCCATCTAAATATACCTCAACAGAACTAGCCACTCGTTAGGTATAGCCTCACAAATACCATCGGCTAAACGAGGGAGACTTGGTCTTCCGCTGGGTACCCTGGAACCGTAACACGGTTTCGGGAGCTGTAAGGCAACCCGTAAAGAAACCCTGATAGAATTATCGCTGAATTCGACTTACAATTATAATAGCCTTGTAACGTCACTGTGTAAAACTACATGCTTCTACAAAACTAACTATAAGAATCTAACAGAACTAACCAAGATTATTACGCGCTCCGCAAACTATTCTATAAGTTCATTCATTCGTTCGTTCGTTCATTCCAAATATTTAAAACAAAATATAAAGGTTTCTTGTGTGGTTAAGACGTCGAGTATAAAAACCGGCCAAATCACGTTTGTTGTACGGAAGCCCCCTTAAATATTTATTTTATTCTGTTTTTGAGTATGTATTTGTTGTTATAGCGGCAACATAAATACATCATCTGTGAAAATTTCAACTGTCTAACTATACATAAGATACAACCTGGTGACAGACAGACAGACAGACAGACAGACGGATGGACAGCGGAGCTTTAGTAATAGGGTTTCCGTTTTGTACGGAATTCTAAAAAGTACTTACCGCTGCTATTCAAATAAACGCCCAATTGATTGATAAACGGCCCCACAGACACTATCAATACCTTGCCAGGCACAAATTCTTTAATAACTTTCGGAGTGTTTAATAATATCGGCATTATTTCACTAAGAACAATTATATATTCCGTCGCCGTGTCACAAAACGCCGCCAAAAGATTTAAATGTGCCGGTAGGGGTGCGCTACATTTTTCTGAAAACTCTTTCTCGGCAAGTTCCAATTGTTTGCGATAATTGTCCGCCTGTAATACTTGGGATACCTCCCTGAATGACCTTTGCATCATCGCTTCGACTGTTACTGTTGGCGCTCTGAAAATAAACAATAAATCATAAAATAATAAAGAAAACAAATAGGTATTTGTGGCATCCCTGTTTATCATAAGGTTAGAGCCAGTGACATTTTGAAACAAATATAAAAGTAGCTTTGCAAAGAGAAGGCACAACATAAAAAATATTAATCAAACTTTATAAAAAATATTCGCACAACATCACGAAATTACATATATATATTCTTCTTCTTCTTTTTTTACGGGTTGCCTTACAGCTCCCGAAACCGTGTTACGGTTCCAGCAAAGTCTCTCTCGTTTAGCCGATTTATTATTTGGGAGGCTATAACCATATATATATATACAATTATATATAAAACCTTAACATTTATCTTTTCAGATGTAAGGTTGTATAGCTAGGATTTTGTGCCGTTTAAAAAATCCCTAATCTAAAAAAATCTAACCTAACCTAACCATTTTAGGTTTAAGACATGCAATATATAAACTATTATTGTAAGAAAATAAGCAATTTCGCTTTTAGGGGAAAATTAAGAACTTTTAACAGCCCTCCCAACCTCAGTTCACTCCACACCCTCGGAGATATTCATCAGAACATTATATGGAATATCTGTACTAATTTGTAAAACTAACTGAATTAATGTTTTAGTAGTATATTTTTTACTTACCTTAATAAGCTGAGAATCATGGCATAAGTAAGGCGGAACTGTGAGGAAAGTTTCTGTGGGGTACCCAACATCATGGCCTTTAGGTCCACTAGGTTGGCAACTTTGTCCCCACATAATATGATCACTGTACCTGTTGGATCCAAGCCTGTAATATTTCAAAAACATACATAAATATAAAGTTAAGAAAATAAATGAACAAAAAAAACAAAGTTTTGAACAAGAGAGGGATGAACAATAATATCTAGCTTAAAATGTGACATAAAAATTTATCCCGAAGGATTTCCGGGCCTATGTCACTTACAGCGAGCCGGAAGACCTAAATAGTCTCAAAATATCTGGTGCAGAAGGCAAGGGGAAACCACTTCACTATTCTTCCCAAGATTATGCTCTGTCAAGGGCACCACGACTAAGAAGAAGCCTTTTCAGGCCTTCCGTCACGTCCATTAGTTGCTCTGTTTTGACATAAAAGAAGCCTGACCACAACAAACAATCAAAACAATCACATTTTCTCATTTATAATATGAGTTAGGTTACCTCTTCTGCCAGCGCGTCCCGCCATCTGAATATATTCAGCAGGCGCTAATATCCTCTTTTCCACACCGTCAAATTTCGATATTGAATCAAAGACAACCGTTCTGGCGGGCATGTTTACACCCATTGCGAATGTTTCCGTCGCAAATAATAGTTTCACCTGAAATTATTTGGCTAAGAATAAAGAAATTATAGATATAGAAAAGAAGACTAACAACCAAATTAAACAAATAATAGTTCTTGATTGAACACTTGGAAACAGTTAGAAAACAACACAAACAACTTTGCATATTATAGGTTTTCTAAGGAAGATCATATTATTAGTTATTTCATTTGCACACAAAATATTATACTGTTTAGTTATATGGAGGGAGATAAAACATATATATAACCAACTTTCCGCCCCGGCTTCGACCGTGTAGTTTTTGAAATGTGACAAGGGATTTACGGGATAAAAAGTAGCTTATATTATTTCTGGCCCTCCAACTATGCAAAAAACAGTGCGGGAGAGGTGGCACGTGAAGTAACAGAACTGTCTCGCTATACACGTGATGAATAAAACATACCCATCCCTCACCGCTCCACTACGGCTACACGAGCCTACTCAGTTAAGCGCTATGGCTATAACATCAATGTTTACTAGTAAAGTCTATGTAAACACTAAAACTATGTTGTTTTCTACACGTAAGTGCAGCACACGCATCACTTTCATTGTTCCGAGCATATTTCAGATACTTTTCAAATACCTTTTGCACTCGAAAAAATAACAAAATAGCGATTACAGTATACAATTTGTAAGAAAAAACTTTAACAAAAGTATAGCAAAATATCTGTGAATTGTCAAGTAGTGAAATGGGGAATGGTAAACAAGTAAAATGTACTTACATAACCGGTTTGGAAGAGTATTTCCACGATTTCCTTTAATAAAGGCAGTATTCCACTGTGGTGGACGCCGATGCCACTCGACAAGACTCGCTGCAATCTCATCACCTAAACATTTATATTTTACGATTTAGATAGGTAATATATATACATAATAAAGTAGCAGTTTTATTCAGTACCTTTATAATTTCATGTAGATTATGATATTCTCTACTGGATTAAGCAGCATTTCCAAGAGAGCCCGCTGCTGGCATACTTTATTCAGATGTGAATCACTAACACCATTAATTCAAATCAAACGGCATCTAAATCCGTTCAGTGGTTTTAAAAATTTGCGCAGTCAGTCATTAATGAAATGCTTTTATAACTGTGGAGATCTGTCACTCTGGCGCAACAAAAAAAACTTACTTGAGGCAACTTTCTATCAGGCTCTTTCAATCTATGTAGACATTTTTGGAAGAACGAATGTATATGACTCTTCTCCCTGGCTGTTGTCAAATCCAGCGATATTAAGCTTTCAGCGTTGAGATCACACCTTAAATGGTATAATTTTTTTTATGAAAAGCGTTTTTCAGTGAAACCCTATGTAGAAAAAGTTGCTCATGACATTTTATTCAAAAGGCCCAATAACAGAAAGAGGAAGGGGACATTTTTTAACTATGTAAGTAAACATAGAGTAACTTCCAACTATCATGGCTTTAGGGGCCGTCTCCACAAGCGAGAAAATCGCGGCGATAGTCTCGTCCGTGCCACCAAATTCAATACAAACTCTATGGGCCAATCTCAACAGGGCGATACTATCGCCTATAGAGTTTGTATCGCCTGGATTCTCTCGCTCGTGGAGACGGCCCCTTAAGGTATGCATTTTAAGATTAATTTTACGTAAATTGTGAAGAAGGGAGCTATTTCTGTTTTTTAGTATGCATGGAACCTTGTATGTAACTAATTCAGAAGGGTAATGAGATATTTTCCCGGGATAAAAGCCTACGGACAAGCAAACAAACACTTTGACTTATTTAGGACTAGGATAAACATTATTTTCGTACCTGTTACGAGATAGCGTAAAGGCCACGACTGGTAATTTATCATGTTGTCTCAAATGATCGATAAAGGCGACCCACATCGTCTGTTGAGCTTTAGGATTAGCAAATTGTTTGTCACCTAAAAATAAATTGAATAAATGTGACAGCCGGAGTAAAATCCGCCGTAATACAAAAAGGCTAGTTAGTGGCTTTACAAAACAGTGGGGTTAGCATATTTCAAACCGCGCCATATATCGTTGACCTGACCCGAGAATGCCCGATTCTAGAAGAGCATTCACTGGCTGGCCATTGTGTGGACTCTTCGTTTTCGACTGTTCGAGTCGAACGAACGATGGCGCGGTTCCTTAATATTACCTAATTCAATTTAATCTTTAATGTTTAATTAATTATAAAATTTACTTTATTACCTTTGGGGCCAAAATTCTTCTTAAAATCGTTTTCTCTCGATTTTTTCGCTGCGACAGCCTCGTTGTACCCTCTCAAAAGGAAGTTACTGTCTTCATCCACAACAAGGAATCGCTCATTCTTTGATTTTCCACCAGTACCTGCAATTTTTTAAACACTATATAACAAAAGTTGATTCATATGCCATGATTTCTAATAATAAATAGTGCTTTGACTTATATAATTTTGACAGTTTTGTCAGAGTACGTTATTAATTAGATTGATTCTACGTCATGTCATGGCGACCGACGCACGCGTTCCGTCGTGACTTGATGGGGAATCCGGTTTAATCCCTCCCGCGTTGTGATTAGTCTGCGATATATCACAGCCAGCGGGAGCATCTTAGCTTAGGGGTCCAACAAAGTGTGACATGTCATATAAAACGACCTGTATAATCTGTGTGACGTAATTTATGGATGGCCCCATAGTATAGATTACACTATGCTGAGAGATGGGATCACGGTAAAGAGAAGAGTGAGAGTAAACCTGTGTAAAGATAGTGACGCAAAGGAACCGGTCTTTTCGGTGTAGACACGACGTAAACTTTCCGCTTCTTTGTTCTACCGACCCAATCGGCAAACTGCAAAGTGTTAGGAACGGTGGCACTCAACATCACTATACTGACGTGATCTGGTAGCAAAATTAGCACTTCCTCCCAAACATATCCTCTCTGAAAAGCATTTCAAGCAATCTATATTTTATTACACTCTTGCTTCAATGATATAATTTGCTACATGCACGACACAAATTGCATAGAATGCTACAAACAAATGTTGCGCCAGTTGAGCCAGTGGGCTATAAATGTAGCGTGTGTCTTCGGTGTGCGGCCGGACTTACAGGCCTTGCTCGTACAATAATGTACACACATAAACTATTTTGTAATTACTCTAATGAATCTATTTCATTATATATATCAAGATAGTACACATCATTTATAACCGGCTAACCATGTGGAAGACGTCATTTACGTGTGTTGTTTGCTTCATCTCTCCTTGCGATTCCTATACTAAGATGCGTTAAGATCTCACAATACTTCACAAATTTTCCCATACAACGAAATTAAATCAAAATCTAGTTTTTAATATAATTTGATCAAGTTATCATACTAAACCAACCTCAGTATTATTAATGTAATGTACTTCATCAAAGATAACAAACTCCAAGTCCCTAGTAACGTCGGAGCCGCAGTACAACATAGAACGCAATATCTCTGTAGTCATGACTAAGCACGGAGCGGTGGCGTTGAGCTGCAGGTCGCCTGTTAGTAGTCCGACGTCCCCAAACAACTTTGTGAAGTCATTGTATTTCTGATTTGACAGCGCTTTGATTGGTGACGTGTATATGGCTCTGGATTAAGAAAAACGTAGTTAAATAACAAAAAGTATAATTTTAATACGCTTTTATACTTTTTTAAATCATATTGCAATAAAAAAAGCGTGTATTTTTGTTGTCAACTATATTTTTTTCTTTATAATTTTTTTAGCAAAATATTTTCCTCCAAATTATATTATTGTCATATTAGTACCTTGTACAGTTCCTCTTTGACATAGCAATAGCATATTCAGCAACAACAGTCTTTCCAGCTGAAGTGTGGGCCGCTACGAACACATGGTGTCCTTCTTCCAACTTCAATATAGCCTGTAAATAAATAATTTACAACTTATGTAAAGCATTGCAAAAAAATCTGGAACTAAAATATTAAAAAAAAAACACATTTAGTAGGATGTGCAGAGAATAGATAGATAAACAGTAGGCTGTGCAACTCTCCGGTCCTTCAGTTACCTCTGTGCAAAAAGTGAAGCCGATCCATATATTGCTCCGTTTTGACGTCAATGAAGGACATGCCATGCGGTTGCACCCGCGTTAATAGTTACTGCTACCACCCAAAGGATGATGTTTTATAGCCTATAACCTTCCTCTCAAGGGTTGGGCTATCAATAGCAAAAATATTTTTTCAAATCCTACTCTACCAGAGATTTCAAACAAACAAACTATTAGTATAGATTAGACAGGATAAACTTATGTAAGTTGATGTTAATCTTCTTAAAATCAAAAACTCTATCACTCTTATTAATAAACTCGAAGTAGCGACGTAGTAACTAAACTGTGTTTCGTCTCCGTCTATCATAATGAATTGCAGATTTGTTAGACGGAGACGAAATACAGTTTAGTTACTACGTCGCTACTTCGAGTTTATTAATAAGAGTGTATAAGTATAGCAATATTGATGTCATAGTTCACAAGATTTTTAGTTTTAATTTTAACTATTGCAACAATGATTTTGGGCATTGCTTACACATTAAAACTCCTTAATTATGAAATTATCACAATTTTCAGATTACCTGTTTTTGAAAGCTGTCCAACTCGAAAGGGTACACATGAGCCATATTTTTTATTCTATCCCTAAAATCAGGCACTGGCAATGTAACATCAATAACTTCTGCCCATTCTGTAGACGACAAGCCGGGACGCATCCCAGTTGAGGATGTAATATTCAAAATCGGTATCTCTGGGACTTCTATTGGCGGTTGGATGATGGCACTATCCAGGAAATTATCATCTTGTAATGATTGGGCAGGCTCTTTAAGTTGTTGTGTCGATTTTTTTGGTGTTGGTATTACTTCATCTTTCCATAAACCTGTTGAAATAAAACAATATTTGCCAATTTACTATAAATTTATAAATTCAAATGTAGGCAGGCAGCAAGACATTTAAAGTTTTAAAACATAACTTTAACTAATGGAAGTGGAGTAAAAATTATTTAAATTACTATGTGATTTATTTCTTACAAACCTGCCAAATAAGTATCCTTTTCAATAACTTCCTCTAAATTCATTTTTACTGGAATTTCAATGTCCGGTATATCTTTTTGATCTGGATCCTCCTGATCTGGATGACTGAGGACAGTGTAACCATCATTGGCAAATATGGCTCCGTCAGTACTACCAGGTGGTATTGTTAAGAAAGCTGGAAAGTTGAAAAAACTATTTGGTTGTAATCTGGATTAATTTCTTAACTAATATGCAGAAGGGGCTTTTTTATCAGTAACTTGCAATATTATCAACTTTACAATCAGAATATAAAATAAATATTTAATAAAATTCAGAGAATAAATTATGAATAAATGAAAATTTAGTAAGAAAATAACCAATGAAATCTTCCAAAGGCTGTTGTAATATAATTAATTCCCTCCAGTAATATTTGTATCTAATTAGAATTCTATAATATTATCACTAAATAACAAATAAACTATAAAGTTTTTTCCACCAAATAATAATATTTAGTAGGAATGGACTAAATTTAAAAGAAAATAATAATAAAATTTCATGCCTTCTCCAAGAAATTTTCCAGGTTCATCATTCTCTAAGTCAAGATGGATTTCTTCATATTGTAATACAGGTTCAAGAGATTTCTCAAGGTCCTTTTCAAAACCAGCTGGCAGAAAAGGGTATTGTAAGGTTGAGCCTCTTGTAGCCAGATTAGGTGGCAGAGGGGCCCTTGACATTGAGTTTGTATCATCTTTATCAACATCAATTAAAACTTCTTCTAAACCAGTTATTTCCCCAGTTATTGGATGTCGTACAACCTGAAAAATAACATTATAAAATCTGTATATTTGTCCATACCCAAAAATACTAATTTTAAAGTAAATAATTAATGTTATACATACCTAGCAGCTTCTTACAGGGACTGGCGGACTATAATAAGTAATGAATGAATAAGTGAATGATAAATAAATGGTATTTATGAAATTGTTCTTGTGCAATTAGGTAACTAAGACATTGAACATACCTTTAATGTAGTATCTGGATCAGAAGGGTTATCATTAAAACCAATCAATAATTCATTTTTAATAGGCCGAGGCCAATGCTTCTGAGATCTCTCCCATTTATGGATGGATAAATTCTCCGGTTTTATTAAATATTCCTTCACACGTTCATTTAAATCCTCCAATATTGGTGGATACTGGAAACAATTTGTATAAATTCCCCCTGTATTACTATACACTTTGTTGTTATGGCACCCTATTTTTAAAAATTGTTCTTTATATATTATTTTAGTTACCTTAGTATTACTGAAATTATCTTCACTCTCAGACATTGTAATTTGGAGTATGAATATAGACGTTGCAGTATATAATCCAAGGAATATAAGTACTCTCTACCGAGAATATAATCAATACACAGAGCAAGTAAAAGAATCAATAATTATAAATAAACAATAACATTGTTTTGAGGTTATGATAAATTATTTACTTTTTGTTTTTTTAGTACCATATGGGAACGGCAAAGGACATCGTCCATACAGCCAATTCTAGGAATATAGGTGTTGGAATAGTAGGTCTTTTATCAATATGGCTATAAAGCCAAGTCTGCTGTCACTTCAGTGTTAAGGCTTTAAAGCCAAAGACCAGAAATAAAATTGTACTAGCTCTAAATCCATATCCATAATCACGTAACATTGAACGAAATACTTACATTGCTATTGTAAACTATAAAGTTAAAACTATGAGAACAGAGAACCCCTTAAAACATTACAGTAACAGAAAGATTGGGCAAAAAAAAACATGCATCGGTCTACGTATGCTGGGGAAACACGTACCTTTTGTTGTCAAGTCAAGTGAGTTATACAAATTAGGTAGGTACCTATCGCATTATCGCATTACCCAGTGTGCCTCGAACTTTCTGTAGTTACTCACCAAACACAGACCACTTGACTTGGCTCTCGCATAACCACTGTTTAAACAATATCACAATTATTAATCTATACTTACAAATCTATATATACATATTTGGACACGTGGTTTTTCTTTTGTCAATCAAACAAAAAATGACAGAAATAAAGCGCATCAATATACTACATGTATCCATCACCGTGTTTCCCAAAGTGTGATAGTGACTTGCTGGGACCACGAGATAAGTTTGGGAAAATTCAACAAGGGTTCCACGAAAAAATGGGTGAAAGTAGGGACTATATAAAAGAAAGTCAGTTAGTTACACCATTTATAACTAAAGAACGGCTGTACCGATTTGGCTGAAAATTGGTGGGGAGGTAGCTTAGTCTATATAAAAGAAAGTCGTGTTAGTTACACTATTTATAACTCAAGAACGGCCATACCGATTTGGCTGAAAATTGGTGGGGAGGTAGCTTAGTCTATATAAAAGAAAGTCGTGTTAGTTACACTATTTATAACTCAAGAACGGCCGTACCGATTTGGCTGAAAATTGGTGGGGAGGTAGCTTAGTCTATATAAAAGAAAGTCGTGTTAGTTACACTATTTATAACTCAAGAACGGCCGTACCGATTTGGCTGAAAATTGGTGGGGAGGTAGCTTAGTCTAAAAGAAAGTCGTGTTAGTTACACTATTTATAACTCAAGAACGGCTGTACCGATTTGGCTGAAAATTGGTGGGGAGGTAGCTTAGAGCCAGGAGACGGACATAGGATTGTAGCGGTAGTGGTAGGGGTTGGAGTAGGGGTAGGGGTAGTGGTAGTGGTTGGAGTAGGGGTAGGGGTAGTGGTAATGGTAGGAGTAGAGATAGTGGTAGTGGTAGTAGTAGTGGTAGTGGTAGTTGTTTTCCACGGACGAAGGAAAGTAAATAGCAGGCAAGCCAACGTTTGGGCAGGACAACGTCCGCCGGGTCCGCTAGTACCTAATAAATTGAAGAGATTTTTTTGTTTGAACGCGCTATAATCTCTGGAACTACCATTTGATAAATTATTTTTGCATTTGATACTTAGCCCAATTCTTGATGAAGGTTATAGGCTATATAACATCACGCTACGACCCAAAGGAGCTGAACAGTAACCATTAACGCGGGTGCTACCGCAATGAACGGCTAGTATTATATATATAGGTAGTTTATTTGCCTGGAGGGGGTAATCTATGGAACTAGTGAACCGATTCTAAAAATAAAGGCGATAATATCCTATTATATTTCGTAAATTTCAACGGGCGAAGCCGGGGGCCGCCATAGTGGAGGTGACTAACCAAGGTGATAGGACGACATGCATAGGTATCTACCTACCTAAGTACCTAGCTTTTACTTTTACTTAATATTAAAACTGATAACAACCCGCTTACCCGTATCACATAATTAGGTTAGGTAAGGTGGTAAGTGGTAATGCACACACATTTGAAATATAAAGGGTTTATAATTATCATACTTATCACATTTTTAGAATATGAGTGTCGTAAGAGTAGGTAGGCATTTTACCATAACTGCTATTTACAAATTCCCATAGATTTCTAAATGAGGCTCTATGTGGGAGTACCTTGGCAATTAATTGGCAACATTTATTATAATGTAATGTAGAATAACAGCCACATGATTGTCTGCGACGAGTTTTTATCCATAGCGATGATTTTATCTATGTAACACTGGCTGAGAACACTGGCTAATAAAAACAACAACATTGTACCGACCCTTACTCTTCCATATTTTACAGGCTAAATCATCAAAAAGCTCCCACAATAGAGTTGAGGTTGTGAGACCCATATGGCGAAGCTTCGTAGGCAAATATATAAATCTTTATTTGTAGGTAGATTGATATTGAATGGGAACATAATGTATTTGTGTCACGATTTGTAACTTGGATCCATAATCCATATTATTTTTCAAAATGGCTCCATCAGGGTTTGGATGATTCCGCCAATGTCAAGTAAAAATAATAAATAAGTATATATTTTTTTGGCCAGTAACACCAGCAACAATGTCCACTTTTAGCCAATTACCTATTAGATATTAATCAGAATTGCCTGGACCTTTCAACTTTTCATTCAAACACAAGACAAGATATCAATTGGTTAATTTTAAGCTTTCTGATTTTCTCACAAATTTTTCATTTTCAGGGTTTCGTACATATCGATGAAAAAACGCAAACCCTTATAGGATATGTATA
Organism: Nemapogon koenigi; assembly: GCA_963924495.1. Lineage (NCBI taxonomy): Eukaryota > Metazoa > Arthropoda > Insecta > Lepidoptera > Tineidae > Nemapogon > Nemapogon koenigi. The sequence continues at coordinate 6,003,173 of OZ004647.1, read as the reverse complement.
GGATCACTCTTGTGTGTGTCTGTCTGTCTGTCACAGCTTATTTTCTCCGAATCTACTTGACGAAAAAAGTTGAATGTGACATATCAAAATAAAAAAGCTCGTTATAAGAAATACAATGCATAGTTTAAATTATATTAAAGAAAATATACGAAAATTGAAAGTACCCAACCGGGAGATAACTCCGAAACTACTGATCCTAAAATATTTGAAAAAAGGGAATATAGGGTCTTATAGTTTACAGGATAGTTCTGACCGAAAAAATTGTACGCGCGAGAGTATGTAAGTAAAATCTACTATTACAAAAAAAATTAGTAGATTACAGCGGCGTGTTTTTGTATACGCCAGTATCTTTTATACCATCTTGACCTTGATTGTGCCTTGATTCATAATTAAATTATTTTCCGTAAGTACACTTTTTATGAGTTCTTTGTGTCCCATAGTTATGAATAGGGATGGAGCAAAAACGCCAAGACATCACGTCTTTTAAGGTTTTTTCCTGCTTAATATAGGTACATACATAACATACACCAGTACATCGTCATACATTGGTACTTATTTGAACTGATGGATCATTGGAGTCAAGCAAACGCGTGAAGTCAGATTTAGGGCTTCTGAAAATTCTGTTGAGCACTGTGTCACAAATTACTTATGAGATACGGAGATACTTGTGGAACTTTTTTAAAGAGAAAACAGGGGCAAAATAATCCTTTATTTTACCACCCATATTTCCTAAATTGAAAACATAACAGAACTAAATTCCTCTTGAAATAATGTCTCTGCCTACCCTTATTTGAGATAAAAGGCGTGACGATAGATAGATAGATAGTTTTATTTTTTAAAGGTTCATTATATTAAATAAGTAACTTTATGCTAAATTACAGTGACACAGGTGGATTATTTACAGAGAAATTGGGAATATTTGTTTCAAAAAAAAAATGGATATAGGAGCTAATTAGGATTTTTAGAAGTTCAAACTCTATGTGTATGGGAAATAATATTTTTCTAATACTGAAGCTGTGGTGGTGTTTATCACAAGTTTGATGTTTAATGTTACAACTAATTTACGCTTAAAATGTTATTGTACATTATATTTTAATTACCATTATAAATTGCATTCGCTTGATAAAACATGGTTTGTTTTGATTAATTAAACGTGTAAATAATAAAAAATCCGGTCTTCACAGTGGGCATGACGAGGAGTATGGCGTGCGGCATGGCGAGTAACGTGGCCACACTACGTCTCTCGCTCCTTTCCTCGTTACTTCCCATGCTACTCGACGAGTGTGTGGCAGGGGTAATACCTACATTTTTTTGACACCAACCTCATAATATGTCGGTACTGAATTTTCATGAATAAAAAGCTAGATCATTTTAGACAAATTGGCGGGGGAGGTATTTACCTATACGAAAATTATTGAATTTCTCCTTTTCTTTCTTTCTATCTATCTATCATCACGCCTTCTATATAAAAAAGGGATAGGCAGAGATAATCGAATGTCATTGGCTACGATCTTGATATACCTCTTTCACTTCTTTTGTATTGCTCGGCAAATGTGTGTACTTACCTACTTGTAACATTGCCTTCAATATTTTTTAGGTGTTTGTTAGTTTGGATGTACTATGTATGTAGCACTCAAACTACAGAACAGATTCTAAAAAATATTTTATGAATAGAAAGCTACGATATCCCTGAGTAATAATGGGCTATATTTTATTTTATTCCAAAATATCCACGAGCAAAGCCATAGGTTGTCCTCTGCCAGCATTTCCTTCGTTTCTGCCATATAAACATTTTTAATCAATCTTTCATTCTTCATTCTTTCAATGTGTCCAAACCAGCGTAAACAACTTTTCGTCTTTTTAGTCACAACATTATCTTTCACTCCGCATTCTTCACTAATGACATCGTTCCGGATGCGGTCAATTCGCTCTACATTACATCTCACATTCTACGCATTTATCTATTTCTTAATCCATACTCAAGTCTCGCTTCCATACGTAAGTGATGGTACTAAAAGACATAATATTCCTTTCAACGAGCAGTATTTCTGATTATTTTCGACTTTACAGACCACATTGAAGCTTAAGACCTCAAAAATTATTAATTAAAACCTCGTTTCGAAATAACACCCCACTCAATGAGGTAAGCTTAAAAAATACATATCAAAAGGGGGGAGGTTTTTTTTTGTTTGTTTGATACGTTAAAGTTGAGAAAACCTTAACAGGAGTAAATAGTTGTGTGTAAAAGTAGGTTTGTGTAAATTTTATGAAATTAAGTTAAAAACTGCAGAATGCAGACACTATACCACGATGTGACAGACTGAGACGTATTATCAAAGATATATTAAAACGGTTGGTAAACAATCGCATACTAGAATGTTTCAAGCAAACTTAATTATCTACGTCATTTGAAAATCATCCGTTGGAGCCATAGAGTACTAAACCTAGACCATAGACCCCTAGACCCCCTTTCGCCAATTTTTTGCTCTTTGACCAGTTAAACTGACCCTGGTGCCCAGTAAGTTACCTTAGGTTTCGTTGGTATCGTTTTGTGTCGCGAGACAGAGCTCTAAAAAAATAGTTAATTGTGATGTTTTAAATAGGAAAGGCGATCTAGGACGTCAAACTAGGTGTTTCCAATCATTAATTATAAATTTTATAAGTTTGTATTTTATCATAATCATCATATAACGTAAAAGCCGATGCGACAATAAAACGACAGAAAAATACAGTGGTACAGGGGCTAGTACTGAGCGTTTATATACTCAAAGGTTGGAGCAGATATTACGAAATCAGACACGGTACCTAATATAGAGTAGAAAAAAGAGCAGATTGTATAATAATAAATAAAATTTAAATGTTGTTCGTTGGAAATGGCTGGATCGATTTGGCTTTCGTAACAGTCTGAATAAAATTTTATGGGAAAGAAAAATTGGAAAAGTTGCCCGGAAAATTGGAAAACTCGGGAAAAACGCATTATTCTGTGGGATTTTTGTATAAAAACTCAAGATGTACATATATGTAAAAACGAGATTCTAATGTTAATATGGGTTCCACGGGCGAAACCGGAGCGGAAAGCTAGTTGTAATTAAAAATAGACGTCCTGAAAGTTTCATAATTTTTTTATCAGCCTTTACTTAAACTATTGTAAATTGTAATTAATTTTTAAATTATTTTTGTAAATGGGCAGACAAAGGTAATTAAAAATCTGTTAACCCACTCAATAATGTCTCTATGACCCACTGCTAATCGGATCTGTGTAATTTTTATAGTCTACTAGCGGTTGCCCGCGACATCGTACGCGTTGTATTAGTAATAGTAACGTAATTTATGTAAATACGTAAAGAGTTTTCCTTTAATTTACCCCATAGTTGTTCCATGAATTTTGGGAGTTGGTACCTATCTTTCTGTCCCCCGTGAAAACTTTGGAAATGCAAAGCAATAAATAGCACCCGCGTTTGTATTTTTTTTAGTTTCAAGTTTGACCAAAATAACATTTTCCCTCATACAAATTTCAGCATCCCGTTGCACCCTTTCTTAAGGATTGTTTTGAAAAATCCTTAAACACGTAATTTATGATTTGTTTTGAAGAGTATTTATACCAAGTTTCAAGTTGATGCACACAGGGAATACAATTTTACTTACAAACATTTCACCTCTCAAGGTTTGATTAAAAAAAATCGTTTCTTAGTGCACCCTAATTTCATATAATTGTACGAAAATCTGTGTAACCAAATTTTCGTACTTGAATGACAATTTTCAAACAAGTCTAGTTAAATATTTAAATGTCTTTTTTGGCTGTATTTCAGGGGAAATTTTGAAGATGTGTGGAAATCATATGCTACATACAGCGCATATTATTATGTATGGTTACGCGGGAACGTTCACGCTTGCTACTTCTATTGTTCTTTATAATGTTCTATGGTCCATATAGTTTATATAGTCTTTCCTGTTAATTCTGAGTCAGTAACGGTCAAGGTTAAAATGCAGAGCCTATACTTGTATCCTTAGCAGAGAATACGCGCGGTCACTTCTTGCTCGCAAACCGATCAAACCGCTCCTCTGACGCTGACCAAGCCGAATGTCATGTTCTTTTTTTAAATTCAGTTTTTTTATTATTTAAAAAAATAAAGTTAAGAAACAATGGTTTGTGTAAAATTGTGCTTGTGTACTTTTATTTTTTGTGTTATTCTTTTTGTGAAGAATGCTGAAGGGAAGGTTTTGGTTAGTACCTATTTATTTATTTATTAAATATAATTTTATTTTTAATAGTAGGTACAATTTAATGATGAGAATAAATTTGCAAATTATAAAAATTCAAGAATTTTGAAATGGCTTAAATATACTTACTTAGAAATACCTAATTAAGTATAAAATTTAATTTACATAAGTATTATAATTTAATTATTTCTTAAATTAATCATCCTTATTTAGTGATTCTTATTATTTAATAGTTAATAATTAATTAATAATAACGATATTATTTATTTTGTTACCAAAATATACACAAATTAAAAAAGTCGACTGCCCTTGTCACTATAAAACATTGAGCTCACGCATTGACGCTAAGAAAAAAAATACCAATGAGCTCTCATAAGAGGAAGGGAATTGTCAGGCCATTCATCTGCCTTGGCAGTCTTATAACCAGTTGACACGGTTCTCAGCGGAATACAAAGAGCAATTTCATTAATTACCTACCTACTAAAAATAATAACTTACATAATATTTATAGGTCATGTATCACTGCCAGTGTCACTATTATCACATTATATCTTAAAACTTTACAAAATAAACATAATATGTGTAAAATTTCCAGTGAGGCTAAAAATTCATGTAATAAACCATAGGAGTTGCTATGGTATCTCTTACAGGGCCTGTTTCCGTTTTAATTCTGAAACTAATTCCGACCAAGAAATGTATGAATTAAAGATCAACAACCGACGATCTCAAAAGCCACTAAGGGCACTATTAAGTACCTATATAATTTTTTTTAATATTTCCTATATTTATTAAAACTTAAAAATTTATGATAATCGAAAATAATAATTATATTCAACATACGCACCTATCTAATCTCAAAAAATCAGAGACAAATGCTCCGTTGAGTACCCTAAGGCCGGTAACTTGCAGAAATTATTGAATATCTTTTTGTTCTATTATGAAGGTAAAAATCTTTATTTCATGCTCATGACATTTAATTTTACATCTTGAGATAAAATTCAACAACAACTTAGTTAGGTACCTAATTATTATTTATGTTCAAGTCAATTAACAAAATTGTTTATGTTATGAAATAGATTATAAAATTATTGATGTAATATGGTCTGAGTGCGATTTATTCTGAAAATATGTTTCGCTAACATTCTCAATGCATATATGGTATGTTCCTGTATATCTATTACCAAGGGTTTTTAATTTAATCTAAAGCTAACAGCGATTTTTTTCTATTGTTCGATAGTGTGAAATTGTTTTAATCGTTTCAAAATCTTATCTCTTCCCTTAAAACGTCAAAAATAAGAGATCTTCTCAATTATTATTGCATATAATTTATATTTTATAATATCCCCTAAAGAAAGAAAATAAATCCACGAAAAAAATTATCTACTTCGATTACCTAGATTGAGAAACAAATAACTAGATAAGAACTAAAATCGGATGAACCGTTGCACGCACATGCAAAACAAAAACAGATTCATTTTAAAGATTTCACATCATAAAGATAATGTCATTCATACATAAAAAGGTATTCAAATTAATTACAAGGACATATATATCATTTGCAACTGACAATAATTGGACAGGAAAGGGGACCGATTAAAAATTTGATGGCTAGTATCAAGACCGACGCTATTTCTTCCCAATGACCGGTTTCGAACGGAAAATCTCGACAAACGGGAAATATTTCGCAAGCGAGCGTAATTTATATCTGTGTATGGTGCTTGCATTGGCGATGTCATGGACGCGATGCAACAATGAATTCAATGCGTTTTTAAAATAAAATTTTCGTTATAAGTTATTAGGTCTACTACATTATTTCCTGCAGGTTTCGTGCAGTTTCATTTCTCTGGGTACCTTAACTTATATATTATTGTATATAATTTCATGATAGTAGCGAATGTTACCTAAAATATTTTACGGTTCAACATTCTTAAATCTACTTACATTGTTGATATTGATTGATACCAATTTTCAGTTTAATAGTTTGTTTTGACTTTACATTGATTTTTTACTTAATCCAGTGTTTACATTTACGACGAGTTCCCTCTTTCGTGATACACACTTGGTTTGTGAAGTGATATCGCCAGTACAATCACCGATTTTGGACTACCTTCTTTAACTCATCCATGAGCAACCATACCGGCCACGCCAAATTCGCCAAACCAGTGATAGACTGTAGTTTTAGAGTGCACCTCTACACCTAAGAAAATATACCTTCCAATTTTCATATTTATATCTTCAGTGTGCGTTGATTGTCAGTCAGTCAGCGACACCACAGTTTTATATATTTACATACCTAACTCTTTTTAAAGTAATCGTCAATTAATCCACTAAGTTATCCGAATGTGTATAGGTCGCGCAACGTAAGATGAGCACAATATAGTACCCACACTAATAGAATTTTAGAAATATACGGACCAATTTTCGGATTTGGTTATTAGCAATTTTAGGTTTCAATATCGGTTACAATATTACGTGTTTTTGGCGCACGCACGCCTCACACACAAAAATTGTGTTGACTGATGTAGGTATGTTAGATTATGCAAAATAACAAAACGTTTTTAGAAAGAGTTTAAAAGTCAGCCAATTCGTCTCAGTTTTCAAGTTTAGAAAGTCTAGTTTTCCTTTCTTTGTCAATTTGCTTTAACGACTAACAATAACCCGAAAGATTACGATTAGTCAGTTAATTATTGTAATTAGTGAAAACATTTCTACTGCTCAACAGTTTTCGTTGTTCGTTGATCACTGAGAATGTTACGCAATGACTTTCTCTCACAAGTTGACATATTACCTACAAGTTAACACAACATAATTATATTTAATAATACTGTCCCAGATTAAATATGAGCGGTGAAACTAATGGAAATATTTTTTGTCATAATTGTAAGTTGAAAAAAAGAATGGATTACTTAATTTTTTAGGTTTAAGCGGTTTTTTGACTTGTTTTACTTGGTAAACAAACTTTTTTGGTTGTTATCATTTAAAATTCTTAAAAGACGTTATATTAACAATTTTACATAATAATTAACAGTTTTAACCTATTTTACATTTACAGAACTAACAATTATATTTTTTAAACTCTTATTTAAAAAAATTACAATAAAAAGACATGCAAAGTTTGTTTACCAAATACGACAAGTTAAAAATAATACACTTTACCTACGAATATTGAACGGGGAGCAGTGTAGTAGTTTAAAAATTCTCAGTTGTTGTCTGTTGAGTATCAAAATAACTAATTTCCGTGGAGGTGGAGGTAGACTGAGCTCACCGCTGTAATATTTCATATCCCACTCACTGCTTAGTTTTCCTGGTAATAGGTACCTATGGAATATTTAAACGATTTTAAATTGTAACTAACTACTAATATCAGATTTAAAAACCGGAGGTCCAGCTAAGCTAGAATTTTCTTTAAAAACATATTTACTTAATTCTTTTTTCTTCCTTCAGAGGCACTGTCGCCCTACTTCTGAAATTTGTCATCTATTAATGTATGATGTGCTTGTATGATAGTAAAACTGAATTATTCCAATGTTTGTTTAAACGACTTCTGTTGAATTCTTAAGTATTCACTTAGGTTGTTAAATCTTGGTTAACTCACGCAATCCATTATGCAACTATGAATTGAGGTCAAATTAACATGAACATTTAGAATTTTAATCAATGTTGTCTACAGATTATTGAGTCGAACTTGTCCATTAGCCAAAACAATAATTTAAATCCTTGTTATTTATTTCTGTATTTATTCTGCTCCGGCTCAGCCCGTGGTAATATATGCTAACCTGATCTCATCAAAAAAATATCGAGATAAAACAAAACGCAGATTTTATTTTCTTTTCCCTGAAATATATTATTTTTTTTAATTATGCAAGCTAATCTCACACGAGAGTTTTAGAGATCCTCACTTAGAAAAATTTGTAACTAAAAATTGCCGAGATGTTTTAATTCCTTAAATTTTTTTTTATTCTTCACGGGTTGCCTTACAGCATCTGGGTACCCTGGAGCCGGCAACGGTTCTCGGAAGCTGTAAGCTTAAATAAATAATATCACTTTTGGTGTCCCTGTGTTTCGTGAGAATCTTTGATGCTGTGTGTATCATACCCTATCTATTTATCATCTACCTTTCATCCATGTTCGGCGATTGTGTGTACTTTTAATATTGCCATCGATCAATATATTTTTTATATGTTCAATAAAATTACACATATGTCCTCTTTTGCCAGCAATCTTTGATCTTTCATTCTTTCAACATGTCTAAACCAGCGTAAACTGCTTTTCTTAATTTTAGTCACAACATCATCTTTCACTCTGCATTCTTCTCTATTGACATCGTTCCGGATGCGGTCAATACGCTTTATATCACACATTCTACGTAAAAACCGCATTTCCACTGCATTTATCTTACTTTCATGCTTCTTATTCCATATCCAAGTCTCGCTTCCATAAGTAGTGATGGAACTAAAACAGCATTGGCTCGCGAATGCCATTTCGATACGTTAAATGTGCAAAATGTAATGTCATACCTTCAGACCAAAATTCTATGGTCATACCTACCTAACGGATGTATGGAGAGGCAAAATTTCCATAAAGGTCAACTGTTGCTAATCATATAATTATTTTGTATATTATTTTTCAGCCTGAAAAAAACTCTCTTACCTGTGTAATCGGAGCTGGTATATCTGGATTGGCTACAGCTAGATATCTTCGACAATATGGTGTAAATTTCACTGTATTTGAGGCAACGAAACACGTTGGAGGGACTTGGTATTTTGACCCCAGAGTTGGTCACGATGAGAATGGAGTCCCGTTATTTACAAGCATGTACAAAAATCTTAGGTAAGTTATTTTTTCAAAATATTTTTTTTTTAAGTTCCATGTGCAAAATAACAATGGAGATATTTTTTTGGAAAATCTACATGGGATTTTATATTTGAAACTAGCGACCCGTCCCATCAGCTATATACAATTTTTTTGCATAAAAATATCCCATAAGAATTTTCCCAGGATTCAAAGTGTCACTCTCCAGCGCTCAGCGGCATTAACTAGGAAGACCACGGGTTCGATCCCAGTTCCCGGCCATGTACCAATGGTTTTTTATAGTTAGAAATTTATGTACATATTCCGAAAAACCACACAAGAGGCTTTTCAATCTAAAATATATACCTCAACAGAACTGACCACTCGTTAGGTATAGGCTCACAAATGCCGTCGGCTAAAATAGGGAGACTTTCTTGCATGGGTACTCTGGGACCGTTCACAGTTTTGGGAGCTGTACGTCAACCCGTGAATAAAGAAAGACAAAAAGGACAAACTAACCAACAGTAGTATAGATAAGCTACCTACAGATATTTAATGACATAAGTTCCATTGATTCTAGTACTAAATTTAGATTTTCGCATTCTCTTTTACCCTAAGTGTTAGTTCCGAATATGCTTAGTGCAAATGTTGTACCAACCAAACGTTAATCAAATCAAATTTATGGTGGGATTTAGTGAATCAATAATGTAAGATTCGTTTTAAAAATATTCCTTCGTTTTTGCTTGCCTTCAGTTTTTTAACAAGTAGTAATTAATGTATTATTCTCCACGGTTCAAAGTCACACATTAGCAGTTAACTAAATGAAGTATTTAACATCTTTCGTTAGGTTTGTTTGTGTGCTTGTGATCTCATTGATAGTCTAGAACTCTAGACATTTGTCGACCAAAACAATGACGTGCATGTTTGTATGCATTTTAGCATTTTTTATTTGCAATTATATAACACAACTTACATTACTTTTTAATTATAATGTAACTATTAACTTTGTAATCCGCGTCTCTAAAACATTTCTCCATATTACTTATTTTCCCGATTTTTTATCTCTACTTTCTTCGTCTATTTTCCATATTTGCCTTCCAACCTTTAGCATCAATGTATTTTGTTTATAAGTATATGTAGAACCAACCTATGTCGGTCGTTATCTGAAAAAAAAAATGACATCTCATAAACATGGCATTTCGAATATCATGATACAGTTTTGAAGTCTTGATTCACTAAACAATTTTACATACTTATTTTCTATTAATTTCAGAACAAATACGCCGAGACAGACAATGGAATTCGGTGGTTTTCCAATGCCGGAGGGAACACCGTCATATCCAGCAGGACCTTGTTATTACAAATATATCAAGCTTTTCACTAAAACCTTTGACCTTATGAAATATATTCAAGTAAGTTTAATTTCAAAATAAAAAAACTTGAAATGAACCCACGGAACAGATGAACAGAAACTTTTAATAGGGAGGAATTATCTACTATATAGGCTATGGCAAAATTATGAATTATTTAAATCACGACGCAGACTGTACAAGCTTCAGCGAAATATTGGTATCGATTCCGGCTAATAGGTTTTTTATAATTAGGAACTTTATTTTTCCTTTTTTTAAAACCGTCAAGAAAAAAAAGAAACTTATTTACCTTGTTCCAACCACACTTTTCCACCTCAGAACTGGTCACTCGTCTTTCGCTGGGTACGGTATCGGAAGCCGTGGCAACCCGTGAAGAAAAAAAAGATTAAGACGCTGGATAGAACCAACGACCTTGAGAGATGGCACCGCCCCCACGCGGGTACACATACACACCAAACGACGTGGCTGCCACTAATAATATAGCATCAGGCTGCAGCCGGTACTGTCGGTACACGAGCGCTTACGCACACACGCGTGCAGTGCGTACATAAAATCTCGAAAATGAGAATAAAGGAACTTGCTGAAAATTTTATTAAAAAATAGAACAGTATTACGATAGTATATTGCTAGATAAAAAATCTGTCAAAAAATCAGAATCATTGCATGCATTTTAGTTCTGTTTCTAGACAGTAAAATATTTTGTTAGAGGTACATTCGTGATTTTTTTTCTATCGAATCAATATAGTTGTATTATGTTTTGAACACAGTATCTTAATAACGCATAACCTCAAGAATATCATATATTTTTTTGATTATGGTCACTGCAGTTACTAGTTTTACTCATCATAAAACTCGCATTTACCTCTATACATCCTCTTAAGGTTGCAAATTAAAATGACAAACTGAAATCATATGAAGTTTCTTCAACGCCACTAACATTTAGAGACATTTTATCAGTAACAAACAAGATCAGACAAAGATCCCAAAACACCTCAACGGAGCTGGTTCTGGATCGGTAGAGAGTAGTATATTCCTTGTTCTGGATGTAAAACATGGGAATAAGCTTTAATAAAATAAAAAATGTATAGATAGGTATGTGACCATCACTTTTTTGTGACACCTAATTTACGAGTCCACGGTCTCATAGATTGTTCGTCGCGTTGCACACGTACGCCACTGAGTGAAATCATAAATTTATAGACGTTTAATATAGTAATGAAAACGCCATCTTATAAAGAACAAAAACTAAATTAGTGTGGTCATGTGTGGTGGTCTAGCTGCGACGGACCGGATTTTTTGATGAAATGTTAGGACGTACGTATCTATATTTTTTATTTTATCAAAGGGAATAAGTAGGTACATTTTCTGTTATACCGTGAAATTGATTATTGCTGTTTAGTCATAGTAATGTTATAAATCTACAAATCAGTAGTTGTGCTCATAGCCGATGAATAAGTGAACAGATACACGAGGACGTCGTGTCCTAGTTAGGAATCTATAATAAATTATTACAATCAGGAAAAACCGTACTTATCTAAACCTAACATGTAATTTTATTAATTAACTGGCAATTTTATTGGAGGTTGATGAATCAAATATGACGTCATTTTGTCATATGTTAGCAAAACTTTGCAAATTAAAAAAAAAATGTAGGTACATAATCCAATAAACCATAATTAGAGGGTTTTCTATCTATATATCTCAACAGAACTGGCCACTCGTTAGGTATAGCCTCACAAATACCATAGGCTAAAAGAGGGAGACCTTGGTCTTCCGCTGGGGGTACCCTGGGACTATAACACGGTTTCAGGAGCTGTAAGGCAAATCGTGAAGAAAAAATAAGTAGTATTATATTTTTTAAATTTCATACGTTCCATCACGGACTTTAAATAACAATAGCCACTATGTCCATCTATGGGACAGAATTATGAGGAAGTTTTATAGTAAATAAGGAATCGAACCGGAGGACACACCTCGAGTTTCATTTCGGGTCATACCTAACGTGACCATTCGTCCCTTTTTTAACGGGACCGTCCCTTTTTTGCGTACTCCGTCCCGGTGACCCCGAGGCAAGCTTCGGGACGAAAAATTGTCCTGTTTTCTCATAAAGCTCAAACGGCACGATATTTTGAAGAGACATTTGGCGGCTGAGGCCAAAAAAGTCGTGCCCAGAATTTTATTCTTACCAAAAAACATCACCAATTAAGTATATTAAAACAATTTCGAAATATAGCAAATATATATGAAGCACCCGTGAAGACCAAAAAAAACAAAAACTTATATTCAAAATGTGTTTTTTCTATTATTGCCGAAAATAACTCGATCTCCCATTTTGAGAATATAAATGATCACAGAAGTTAAAGTTGTAATGTCAATCCTAGAATGGACTTGACTGTAGGTCGCGTTCACCTGTAGGGAATGTACAATTACTTGCCAAATGTGGACATAGTGTCTCTGGCCACACGTCAAGGTAAAAAAACCGTGATATAGCGTTGTTTTGAAATTATGCGCACAAAAACGCGGTATCCTATAATGTAAATGGCCTATCGTTTTTTTATATTGTTTTTAAATATCCGTATCGCCTATACAAAGTTTTTTCTAACTGAATGGTCGGAATTCACATGACTTTTTCTATTTACTTTTTGTCTAGATATACTTGATAACCTTTTAGGCTTTGGATATTCATCAATAGACGTATTATACCTAATCAAAAACGAAACAGTACTTAATTAAAATTTATATTCGGGGACTTTCCACAAACAATGCGTAATGTGATATAACAAGATGATACGAGTAATATTAGTTCGTCTATATTATGTTAAATCTGAAACGAAATAATCTTGTCTGTCAAAGGATTTTGCTTATTTTGATGCATCCTGGATTCAAATATAGGCATTGTAGGTACTAAGTAGAACTGCTGAAAACAGCTAGAATATTATTATATTTTTTTCTTCCTTCACGGGTCGCCTTACAGCTCCCGAAACCGTGTTAGCCAATGGTATTTGTGAGGCTATACCTAACGAGTAACCGGTTCTGTTGTGGTATATTTAGATGGAAAAGCCTCTAAGTGTGGTATGTACATAAGTTTATGAAAAAACCCATTGGTATATGGCCGGGATAATAAAAATATTTCCCGGGAAAATTTGATTTTCTAAGCGAGTTGCTAGCTTGAGTGAGAAGAAAACTGGCGGTTAACTTTGGTTCGACTCAAGTTTGAATCCGGGACTTCAGGTTTAAAATGCATTGCGTTATTATGTTATTATATAGGTAAATATGTTTTTTTTCAGTTCCAACAATTGATAACCTCAATAAAATGGACTGGCTCCGCTTGGAATGTCACTCGTAAGCATGTGGAAACTGCTGAGGAACATACAAATATTTGCGACTATGTTATTATTGCAAATGGTCATTACACAAACCCAAAACGACCTAGAATTGAAGGAGAGGAGCTATTTAAAGGTATGTCTAGTGGCTCTGTAGATGTGAGATCGTTAATAGTTGTTAAATAGCTAAGCAGCGTATAACTTTCAGGTTTATCTTTTTATATCAAAAAACCTTAACGTAGCCTACGTGAATTATTGTAGGTATAGTCAGTCATATTTAAAGGTATTTAAATATAATTTAATAATCAATTAATTTAAAAGCATTTTTGTTTTCTATATTTCAATAAATCAGGAGCGCATTTCATACGCAATTCAGAGGCGCATCTGTAAGTTATTAGTTTATTTTTCCATTTTGTTATTACATGGTAAAATTTTATTTTATAACACAACATAAAAGTTCATTTTGTATAAAGGTTTTTTTTGAACAGATTGCGATCCCGCCCCTTTAATAGCAAAAGCGACCCCCCAGGTTGATATTATAGTTTTAGCATTGTGTAGTTCATTGAGTTATATTTTGTTTGCATGTTGTGACTGTTCATAAGTAGTTGTACACCCACTAATTTAATATTATTGACTTTTATTTTTAAATATATAAATAAATTCATCAAGTGCCCAGCATACCTCACCCTGGCGACGCCCATTGGATGCCAGTATAAATTACTTTAAAAAAAAGTGTACCAACTTAAAAAAATTGCGCTGAAAAGTAAGAAATAATAAATATTTCGTTGTAGAATTTGAAGGCGGTTGGTGCAAAATTAGAATACAAAATTAAGTAAACATAGATCTGTTCAATATTATCTATGTTTGTACTAATCATCGTAGGTTCTTAATGAATTGTCTAGATTAGTGAATTTGGGAACTAAGTCGTTTCTAATTTGGCACCAACCGTCTTCAAATTCTACGACGAAATATTTATTATTTGTTACTTTTCAGTGCAAATTTTTAAGTCGTTACACTTTTTTTTTCTCGGCTTGGCATTTCATCAAGTTATATGTTTATTCAAAACTACTGAACCAATTTTCACAAAAAAAATGAGACCAGGGAAGCACCAGCTTTCAAATAAAAAAGTAATTTTGAAGTATTACTAGCTTTTCGCCCCGGCTTCGCCTGTGGAGCCCATATTAACTTTCATCCCCTACAAAATGTTCATACAAAAATCCCATAGAAAAAAAGTACTTTCAGTTTTTCCAGAATTTTCCTAGCAACTTTCCAATTTTTTTATCCCAAACAACAACAACAACAGCAAAGCGAGTCGAAATCGCGTGGAGAGGGTTTCGTACCATTTTTAGGATTTTCGGCTAAGTTTTTATGAGCGTGACCCATATTTCCTATTTTTTCAAAATTTTAAAGTCAGTAGTTTCGGAGAAAAGGGGGAGGGGGTGGGCTATAATTTAAACTATGCATTTTAAAATTATAGAAATAACAACCTTTTTCGTCCAGTAAATTAAGAAAATATAAGCTGTGACAGACGGATAGACAGATAAAATAGTTCGGTTTATAAAAATTTGCCAATGCGGTCCAGCCGTTCTTAAGTGATGATGCGCTTACCAAAGAACAGCATTTAATTTTTATTATTTACATTAGTAATTGAATTTACTTGTCTTTTTCAGGAAACATAATCCACAGTCACGATTACAGGGAACCTGAAGTATATAGAAATAAAAGAGTTTTATTAGTCGGGGCTGGGGCTTCAGGTTTGGACTTAGCTATGCACTTATCAACCCGTGCAGCGAAGTTGGTACATAGTCACCATTTGAACTACAATCAACCTGATTTCTCTAAAACTTATGTCAAGAAACCGGATATTAAGAAATTAACTCCCACGGGCGTGGTATTCGTTGATGACAGTTTTGAAGAAATTGACGAGGTCATTTTGTGTACAGGTAAATAATAGTCGAATAAGTACTAGACTAGTACTTTTGAAATACGATAAAATAACTTCTATTCTATTGTATTTTTTCGTGTTATGGCTCCATCAGGATTTTGATGATTCCGCCAATGTCGAATATTATAGACGTTATATCTGACTGTTCTATCACATACTATCACAGCGAGGACGGGCTTAAACTGCATTCCCCATCATGTCATGACGGAACGCGTGCATCGGTCGCCATGAGATGACGTAGAATCTATTTTTTTTTTTTATAAATGTTTAAAATTGACGAGTACTTTTGGAGTTTACCTACTGTGACAAACATACAAACAAAGTCACTTTCGCTTTCTTTAGCAATAGATGTAATGAACAGAGTTTCAGTGCACATTATTTAAATCCAGCTGAAATATTCAAGTAATTACCAGAATTTATCGTTTATTTAAAAGCACAGGTCAAACTCCAAAAAAGTCTTATAAATATTTTTTTGTTTTTGCTAAGCTACTAAAAAATAACGAATTTACGCAACATTTATCTCGATTATTCGCACCGGTAGAAAACTGTTAAAAAATCTATTTTCCCGGGATAAAAAGGTTGCTCCGTTTTGATGTGAAAGAAGGACGTTCGCATTACATTTATAGTGTAAGTTACAATTTTAAATAAAGGTGAGGATAAAAAATAAAATAATTTTTTATTTTCCTTTCAGGATACGACTTTGATTTCTCCTTCTTAGATGAAAATATAGGGGTGACGGCTACGGAGAAATTTGTATTACCGCTGTATCGTTACATGGTCAATATTAAACATCCTTCCATGATTTTTGTTGGACTTACTAAAGTCACCATTACAAGAGTCAATGACGTTCAGGTTGGTTAAATCTACCTTATTGTACAGTGTACATCCTCAGTGCATCGTTGGCCGAGTGGTTAAAACATCTAGTTTTTATAATTAGAAACTTATGTACATAATCCGACAAACCCCACTTAGAGGCTTTTCCATCTAACTGGCCACTCGTAGGTATATATAGCCGCACAAATACCATCGGCTAAAAGAGGGAGACTTGGTCTTCCGCTGGATAAAATGCATACATTTTCACATTTTTCACGTATGACAACATTCTTGACAAATCTTACAGGAGTTGAGGTGAGTACCTACTGTTCTATCTCTATGATCTTATACAGCAATGTTCGTAGTACTGACCCAGGAGGTGAAAGGAAAAATACTTCAGGATCGTAGCAAATGACATTCCATTGTCTCTGTCCACCACTCCTTGGCATAAAGCCTAAAGGATATATAGATATTCGCTATAATATACATATTATACTAACGCAAAATAATAATAATAATTAAATAACGTTTTTCGAAATAAAAAATACTATTTGGGGTCTGCCTCTGAAGGTAGTAAGAACCAACTAAATTTCATACAAATTCAAAATATCAAATAGAATATTTCAATAGAAAGTATAAATATAACATAAAACATTACTATAGTTATGGGGTATTTTTTTTAGTGCTAAAAGTATTATTATGCACGAAACCAAAAGAGTAATTTTGACGCTGCCTGTGATCGATAAAAGCAAGCTCCACAATTTTCTAAGGTGTTTCATATTTGTTTGTAGCTCTTAGTAGTTCGCTTAGTTACAGACAGAGGGCGCCGGCTGTATACTTTCTTAGCACATATTTCATAAAACAAAGATACATCGGAGGAATTGTTTGAAAGTAGAATCATATTCTTTGCATGTGCTCTTGTATCAAGAAAGTTCACGCAATCATATTGCAAGCAAATGATAGTCTTATCTGTTTTCTGTGGTAGACTGCACGCACTATGACCAACCCTCGTGAATCTATCTATCGTCACGCCTTTTTTCCACAGTAGGGATATGCAGAGGCAATCAATGCCAATAAGTCAGGGGCAGACCTCTTTTGCTGCCTTTATTTTCATCACACCTCTCATTAAAATGTCAAGTAATGTGAATCTATTTCTATCTATCTACAATCACGCCTTTTATTCCAAGAGGGGTAGGCAGAGACAATCGAATGCCATTTGAAACGATCCTAACATACCTTCTAACATACATAACTTCTTTTATGTTCATCATATCTTTCATACATCACTTTATATCACACATTCTACGTAGAGACCCCATTTCCACTGCATCTATGTAATTTGTATAAAATATAATATTTTACAGGCAGAATATGCGGCAGCTCTCGTAGCTGGAAAGTTCGCATTACCGACAGCTGAGAAAATGCTCAAGTCGTGGTTGGAACATGTGTACGACCTGCAGCTACAGAACAAGAGAATCGTTGATGTCCTCCATGTTGGGAAAACACAAGTAAGTATAAATCTGTTAAAGCCAATGTCAGAGTTAATAAAGGACCCATGATTATTCACTGCAGTTTTGAAAGCCTTATCAAGAGATCCATCTGTAATTATAAACTTTTCGTCAAATATGGGAAAAAGTATTTATTTTGACAGTTGTTATCTAGCCTTTCAGCTTGGAGGTTAACCACAATTTTGCAATCCAATAAAAAATTAAACATCACGGTATATCATATACATAACATATCTATAGGCCGTTTAGTATAATCTTTATAGTTTTTTTTACATTACATTACAAAAATTTATTGATCGAAGGCAATATTAAAAGCACACACAATCGCCGAGCATATATGAAAGGTTTGATGTATATAAAAGAAGCGAAAGAGGTATGTCAGGATCGTAGCAAATGGCATTCGATACTCTCTACCTACCCCTCTTGGGATAAAAGGCGTGATGATAGATAGATATAGATTTACACCCTATTAGCCTGAACCCACTTTATTTGTTGATATGATATACCTCTGATACATTAACATAGACGAAACCTGAAACCATGAAATGAGCCAATGGAATGGATTTATGAATATAGAGCAAGGTGTAACTACAGTTGCTATTATCACGCGTAGTTTAACAAAAAGAGCAGGTAATAAAATGGTTTATCTTTATACTAAGTTTTTCTCATTTCAGGATCAATATTTTGCCAACTTAACAGCGGAAGCAGGCGTCGTCCGCGCTGCCCCAGTACTAACTGAAATTATGATATTTAACGCCAAAAATCGACTTGATGATTTACTTAATTATCGTGATTATGACTATAGAATATTAGATGAAAATAACTATGAAAGGAAATATAATCTAAGAGATGAATTACCGTGTCCCATTGAACTGTGATTTATTGACAATTAATTTTAAGTGTAATGTTCTCAACTAGAAATAAGTTTAGGATAGTATGCAAATAAAAAAATCTTCTTTTTGTATATCAAAAATACTGTTTGTCTCAAAATATTATTATCGTATTGCACTACCCCTACGTGAAAGGTCGTACGGGCTCTGCCGGGTAGGTTTATGTGCGGTTATAAAAAAACCTTAACCTATCTTTACGTGCCAACGGGGTCGTACTTTTAATAATTAAATGTACAATATTTGATATGCAATAAGTATTTTCTAAAGCTTAAAAAATGACAAATAATAGGTTTATTTAATTTTAGAGCAGGTAATAGACTAGAAATGCTATCTAATGTATGTGTTAAATGTGAAATTAGTTACCGCGCTTTTAATTACGTTGATAAGTAGGTACTTTTCATCAGCCAATCAGCGAGTCTTTGATCTGTCTATTCTATTATAAAAAAAATCTACTCTTTTGTGCGGCGATTAAATTAATATCTCTTGTTATAAGATGATCTTTCAATATTTAACTATGTGCAATAGTTGCCAAAATCCGAAGCGAAGCGTCTAGTCTTATTATATGTGCTGAGTACTTAACTTAATGTAATTTTAGTATGTAAACTTGTTACCAGTAAATATTTTTAAAAATATGTAGGTATATAGGTACGATCTTAAATTTAACTATGTGTAAGTAAGTATATTAAAAAGTTATGTAATAGTAAAAAATAACTAAAATGCTAATAAATACCTAATTAAAATATTTAAAATACTTCGTGAGTTTTATTTTGAAACGCAGTTTGGAAACCTCTTTATTATTTATTCTAACTTTATTTATAGGTATACTATAATACATGCTTAGGTACTTATTCTTATATTTACAATTATTGTCATTTACATTAATATTTACAGTAATATTCACATCAAATATTATAGTATTATATTTTCCTATCTTTTGCCACTTCCTCCCATCTATATCATGCAGTTTTCATTATTTCATCTGCCCATTTCCTTGCCTTTCGTTTACCCATCTTTGGTGTCCATTTTGTTATTAATTTTGTCCATCTACCATCATTCACTCTTTCTTATTTTGCGGCATAACTTATTTAATTCAGTTTTTTCTTGTATTGTCCTTTTCTCTTTGCCTTTAGTTCTAGTCTCGTATTGATATGTTCGATCAATTGTTCTGAAAATACTTGTTTATTTTGTTTATTTCCTATTTTACTATCTTTAAAACTCAAATTAATACTGACAGCTGTTCCTTAAATTTATCTCTAAAATCTTTTATTTCAGCTTATTTAGATAACAAGTTTTGTCAAATAACCTTCTACTTCTTTCTGATTTACTACTACTTGCATTGTAGCTCATAGTACTCTGTGGTCACTGTGATATTTAAAATTATTTAGCACTTCTATGTTGCAAAATATATCTTTGGAATTAGTAAGTATGAAATCGATTTGATTCCTAAATAAACCTCTACCATATTATAAAAAATGCTATATAAAAATTTATTTACCCTAACTTATCATACCAAATTCATATAATTTTTAGGGTTGAATGAAAAAACGAAAACCCTCACTCTTGTGTTTGTCTGTCCGTCTGTCACAGCCACAGCATATTTTCTCCGAATCTATTTGATGAAAAAGGTTGAAATTTGATAATAATATAGAGTAATGACAGTAGTGTTATGTTGTATGAAAATCCTAATGAAAATCCATAACCTCAGTCCATAACATCCCGCTCTGGGTTTTATTTTTAAATTAGGTTCTTTTTCTGTAGGCACTTATTATAAAGGTACTTTTTAGGGTAGACGTAATTAGAAGATTTATGTGGCGGGCATGTTGCTTTATTGAATAATTTCTTTTTTATTATTTTTTCATGACGTTGGCTAAAAGTGTGACTTTTTATTTCACTATTATTTTCAGAGCGAATTTAACACTCGAAAAAACATAGGCTGTTTGCCTTCCATTAAAAAAAAATTGTCGACGCGAATGACGTTTTGGCGGGCTTTGTTTGTCCGGAAAAATATTTTTTAAATAATTATATTAAAGAAAATTTTGATTAGTTATTTTTTTTTGTTGTAGTTGAAAGAAAAGCACAAGATTTCGAACCTCGCTGAACGTGTTTTTAGAGCCCTCGCTCCGCTTGGGCTCCAAAGTAACCCTTGGTGCTACAATAAGTCACTTTCTGCTGGGGTCAGTAATCTACTATTGCATACAGTTTCGATCATTGCGTTCTTTTCCTTCGTCGTTTCATTTGGTCAAAGGCTACGTAAGGTTATCTTTATTTAAGATAATGATTGTATCACAAATAATATTATAATTCTTATAAGTATAGGAAATCTAGAAATACAGGAAAGTTACTTTCATACGTAGGTACATATCTACACGACTGTCTACCGTAGCCATAGGGGTAGGCACGGAGGCATCCATTATACGGCGTTTCTTCGGGGTGGCTAGAAACCAACGACATCTGGTTAGTTCTAAGATTTAGGGTGGCTCAGCTCATAGTTCCTAAAGTTTACAGTATTTACAATATATTATAAATCCAAAATAGGGTTCTAAACGGTTTCTACCTGGGCACTGAAAATCAGATTACTCGAATCAATGGTTCATAATATATAAAAAACTGTAACGCAAACTTGCATAAACCAAATGAGCTCAAACTCGATGGGGTTAAGTGGTTTCGTCACAGAGTTCCAGTGGCCAACTTCGGGCTCCATCATCAGGACGAAACGAGCTCAAACTCCATGGGTTAATGTCGTTTCGTTACAGAGTTCCACTATCCACCTCCTGGCTTTATCATCACATCAGATCGATGGTACCATTCGAATTATAATTAGAAGTTGGTTGAATTCGACTTCCAAGATTTGTTTACATACATTAGTTACAGTTGAAACTAATCGTGTAAAAACCTTTAACTAGACCAACATTTCACTACGCTGCGGGGCGTCATTCCAGAATTCAAGATTAAATCTCATATAATAACGTTTAACAAGTGTTTTAAATAATAACTGTCCTATTGAGGATGCTGTTGAGTATTACAATTTGTGGTAAACCCATATTGTACCCGTGCGCAGCCGGGGACAGGGTCGCTAGTTGTAAAAATATTTTACTGACAATTGGTGACATATTTGCTATATACTTACGTAGATTAGGTAGGCATATGTGGTTTATAAGCTTTGAGTAGGTATATACCAAAGGAGACGTGTAGCGTGTAAATCACCGAACAATTTTTTTCTGCCACTTTTGGCGGGAGGGGAGGTAAACGCCTAGTACTAGCCCCTGTACCACTGTATTTCTCTGTCGTTTTATTCTCGCATCGGCTTTTACGTTATATGATGATTATGCTAAAATACAAACCTAATAATTATAATTAATGATTGTAAACACCTAGTTTGACGTCCTAGATAGCCTTTCCCATTTAAAACATCACAATTAACTATTTTTCTAGAGCTCTGTCTCGCGACACAAAACGATACCAACGAAACCTAAGGTAAGTTATTACTGCGCACCTGGTCAGTTTAACTGGTCAAAGAGCAAAAGATTGGCGAAAGGGGGAGCCCGCTATGGCCCCTCCATAGGCTTAGTACTCTATATGTTTATAAGTATAAAAATATTCATATTAAAAAACCCCCGAGTTGGTAAGCAGTTGTGTATCCTGCGGATTCCAGAAGATGCTGCAGTATCAGGTCAAGGTTACCAAAAGAGCTTTAATAAGCTACGAAAAATCTCATCAAAATCGGTTCATCCGTTTAGGAGCTACGATGCCACATACAGACACACATATACACAGATACACACGTTAAACTTAAAACACCCCTCTTATCTATTAAATACTTTTGTATACACTTTATACTTTGAAACTGTGTGGGAGAGGAGGGTACCACAAACCTAGAGAAACCTAAGGCAAGGCATTTTCTGGTTTCTATAAATTCCAAGCAGCCGAATAAAACTAAATGAATAATCTGTGAAGGGTGTTATTTCGAAGGTCGGTGATCTGCCAAGAATAACACTAATATTATTCGTTTGGAGTAATAGGAGTAGAAACTCTAAGGCACACTGTTTAACAAAGAATGAAAGTGGCTGATTACCAACAAGCAATTGAGGCCGGCCAGGGCCTTAAAGCACACGCGTTGAGAAAAACACCTTCTCCCGAATGATACATACAATTTTATAATACACCTACAAGGAAAATACAAGAAATTAACAGTTTCAACAAAGCAACACGCGCTGCCATTTTTCAATAGGTTTTGTCTAACACGCCTGGCAAATATGGATCCTTTTAGCAGAGATGATCTAGACAAATTGTCCAAGTAATTTGAATTATAATGGTTGAGAAATTTATTAACTAAGTTTTAAATGTCACACATTCTAAATATTCAATGGCACACGATACTTCATTTTGCGCGCGATTCAATATTATGTAGATTAACTCGTAAGACCACATATTACTAAATAAGTTACTACTTAAACCATACTACCGTCTACCAGTCCCGGTACAGGCGTCTCACTAACAACACAGTTAATATAGAATAACATGTATACATTCTTCATCTTGCTGTTTATATGTGGAAAAATAATAGCACAGGATATTCCAGTAAGTCACCTATTTCTTTAGATATCAATTTTATATTTATCTTGGCCAATGTCAAGTGAGAAACGTAATTTTGCCGGTTTATAGGTTCATAAACTATTATTGCGGGGATTTTAAACTGGATTTCGCGTCACGCTGCCCACGTTCGTCAAGCACCGCTACTTGGTGTAACATTATGCTTGACCCTACTTAAAAAATGCATGTTATAAATTTCAATGAACAGATTTCATGTCCAAGTCCAGTTGGAGGTAGGCTAGGCCATAAGAATTCTTATACTTATGGCTAGGCAGTGATTTTTAATATAAATATTTCTACTGGACTAGTCCATGTATGTAAACGACGAACACAATACAATACGAGTCTGATGATTCTTTATAGGAATATTATTTACACTGAAATACAACAATATAAAAAACTTAGTTTAAATCTTATTAATAGTAATAGGTATTAAAATGATCATTACAAATATAAAATAAAATAACAAATAAAAAAATCGTGTAAATCGCTATCTACTGGGAGAGTACCCAACAGACTGGCTGCATTGCCTCGTTATGGCAATGCTTATTCTTTGACCGAAGTAAGAGCCAAGTCCGCGTGTAATAGTGGCAAACAACTGGCTGAATCGAGATTCTGATTCGTTAAGTGGTGCTATATTAATATGTCTGATGATAATTTATGATATGAATTTTTTTTCACGCACAAACCTTATTATATTTACAATTAAACTTTAAAAAATATCAATTACGGAAACTTTATGATGTAAATATTATTTAAACTACATATTATTATTATCATCAGTTATTTAATATAATAATAATAATCTATAGATTTTTTCAATATTTTTTAGACTGAACCAAGAGTTTGCATAATCGGCGCAGGAGTGTCTGGTTTGAGCGCTTCGTATTATTTACAAAAGGCAGGATTCAATAATTTTGATGTTTACGAGGCTCAAAATAATATTGGAGGGACGTGGCAATATGATACAAGAGTCGGTCTGGATGAATACGGATTTCCTATCCATAGCAGCATGTACAAAAACTTGAGGTAAGAAAAATTTGTAAAGTTGCGAGTAAACTAAGAGTTCAATACCATTTTTCGCTATACTTCCGTGATTGGGTCATGAAACGCTATTTATCTACCGCGTTTCAACTTTTTTCAGGCAGTAGGTAGATTCGGAGAAAATAAGTTGTGACAGGCAGACAGACACTTTCATCGGTGAACCGTAAAAAAATTGGGATTTTTAAGTAAATCAAATCTTACAAACTGCACACTCAGCAGGATCGCGACATCTTTCGTTTTGACTCGTAGTACTTTATTCATATCCTAGCATTCCTAGCGAATAAAATATCTTCTAATATTATGTAGTTGCAACCATGCAAGACGATGCGTGACCCGCGGTTCAAAAAAGATAATTTTTTTGTCAACCTTATATTATATCATCAGCACTACATCGCCGCGTCTCTCTGTCTGTCTTTCACGCAAAATCTACTGAACGATTTTTATTAGATATATTGATTCACCAGGATGGTGTACGAGTATTAAACATGGATCTATAATGTTTAGGAGCTGATAAGTGAATCAAGTCGGGAAAAAGTGATCTCTCACGTAAGCTTTTATTTAACGACTTCAAAAAAAAAGACGTTACTCAATTCGACCGTATATATTTTTTTTTATGTGTGTACGCGGATAACTTCGTCGTTTATGAACCGATTTTGATGGTTTCTTTTTTAATCGACAGATAATTCTTCCGGATTGGTCCCATTTTTATGTCATAAAAATTGGTTCATTAGTTTTTCAGTAATTTTGAAAAAAAAACTGACTTTGTAAGTCAATTATCAGTATCTCAATGAAATATGTACCGATTTTGACGACTTATTTTTTTAAGGATATAATAATTTCTCGACATTATCTCACAGACATATAACGAAAATCGGTTCAGTAGTTTTTCAGAAATTCAGTAATTTGTCTCTGTTTACGGCTGAAAATTATGTATCAGAGAAAAGACTTAGCAACGGTTGCTATTGACTCGAAGTTGTCAATTTTTGTATCGACGGTGGTCTAACGGCTAAAGGTATGGCATGGTATGGTGCAGTTCTGGATGCAAATGGTTGACATCCCATACACAGAAGTATATTTTTTCATTTTTCCATTTTTTTTTTATTTGCATTATTATTTTGTCTCTCAAGGCAGCAAAATCACTTAAAAGTAAGAAATAATAAATATTTCGTCATAGAATTTGAAGACGGTTGGTGCCAAATTAAAACCAACTTACTTCCCAAATTCACTAATCTTACGATTATCAGTACAAACATATATAATATTGAACAGATAATAATAATCTTTTTAGATGTTTACTTAATTTTGTATCCTAATTTGGCACCAACAGTCTTCAAATTCTACGACGAAATATTTCTTACTTTTTAACCGACTTCCAAAAAAAGAAGGAGAAGGTTCTCAATTCGGACCGTTTTTTTTTTATTAGTGCAAATTTTTGAAGGGGCCTATTGACCACGTGATCAATTTACAATCTGTCAAAATTCGCACGAAAGTTGGCAACGTCGCAAATGAACGTTCGAAATATTCAAGTTTTAGAATTTGGTACCTATCAAAAATACAAGACTTTGCTATCTGTCAAAACTATTTGTAATTTTGACAACCAACGCTAGAGTTAACGTGGCGGAGCGGGAAAGTGTCTGCTCTTATAATGGAAGGTGCTAGGTTCGATTCCTATGTCACACAAATATTTTTTTATTTATCCTTTTTATTTTTACACGTATTTCAGAATAATTCAAAACAACCCCTAACAAGGGAGTGTTAAAATTTGTATGGGGGAAAATTTTTTGACCGGGTCTACTTGAAACTTTATCAGTAGGTACATAGGTTAGTTACCTACCTATGTAATTATAACTAATAATAAAAAATTCACATTTCACAAAACAATTTGCACACGTGGTACTTATGTTACCGAGGTCAAAAAAATAGTTTTTAGAATTTTTGTCTGCGTTTGTGCAGGCCAATCTCAGAAACGGCATGCTGTTTTCACTGATGTATTGTAGCAAGCTTCCCGTGTGTTTGTTTATTCCAATCAGTTCACAAACAAAAATGTTATCCGAATTCCACACGTACAAAGTCGTGGGCAACAGCTAGTAATAAGTAATAACGTAACTGTCCCCCGGTTTCGGACGAGTAAGTGTCGATTTACAACAATTGAAGCTGTTCCAAAAACCCTCACTCAACAAAATGCTGCAAGGTCAAAAATGCACCAATTCCACCTTCATCATACAAGGAAACACTGACATTTTTTAATTTTATACCTACGAAAAAAAAATTCAATGCGAAGTAAGAAATCGGTCTGCTATCATAAAATCAAAAACTTTTTATTTCTCAAGCAATCAGGAACTGATAAGAAATAAATACTTATTGTCCTTCAAAATAAAAGATGTTACACGCTCGCTGTATTTGACTTTCCAGCGACAACACTCTTCACTTATGAAGCATTATACCGATCTACCTCTCTCGTTTCATCTCGTTTACAGTTCAATTATCTTACTCTGTCATGTCAGAAGCCGTCTTGAGCGATCGGCGCATGCTAAAACGAAACGGAGAGTAAACTTTTTTAATACAAATGAAAGAGACAGATGTTTATCTATACTAATATTATAAAGAGAAAAGATTTGTATTTTTGTGAGTGTATGTTTGCAATGAATAAACTCAAAAATTACTGTGCCGAATTCACCCTGAGTGACATAGGCTACCTATATTCTATTTAAAAAAAAAATAGGGATCCTGTCTAAAATTCCAATAATGTAACCCAAGGTGTAAAAAAATTACCTAATAAATTCCTTACATCGCGTGCGCTGCGAAAACTATTGATGATAGAGGGGGTAGGGCTAGGGTATATTTTATTTTTTAGCTTTATAATTTCTATACTTATTGAAAATCAGTATGTATGCGTTTGTTTAGTTTGAAGAAAGTGGGATTATGGAGTAGGTAGGTATGTTTGGATTGATAAAATAGTATGAAATGTCGTTGATCCGTAGGTTGACAAATTCCTAAAAGGAAAGCCGAATGGAATCGGCTTGTATCGGCACTTCGCCTCTAGTACCTACACAATAATACGGACTACAAAAT
Source organism: Nemapogon koenigi (assembly GCA_963924495.1). NCBI lineage: Eukaryota > Metazoa > Arthropoda > Insecta > Lepidoptera > Tineidae > Nemapogon > Nemapogon koenigi. The sequence continues at coordinate 5,975,606 of OZ004647.1, read as the reverse complement.
AAAACAAAGCTTAGTGAATAACATAATTTTATTTTACATAAAAATACAAGCTTATCTTAGGCAGAGGGAGGTGGGGCAAACTGATATACAGGGCACATACTACGGTTGTCTTAAAATTTATATTTTAGTCACAAATTTATTTATTGAAATATAAAAATTCAAGTAGGTACATATTTTTTCTGACGGTTAATTTTAGAATAATTATAGAATAAAATATCACATGTAATGTACAAGTATAAAATAGCTCATAATATCTAAAGAACATAATAGCAAACTCATTAGTCTCAGCTAAATACGAAGGAAGGGACAGACCTAAATATAAGTGACCTTCATTCATTCAAAAGACTGTCTTTACAATTTATTATAATTTTACAAAAAATCGACTTTTCGTGCTTCGTATGACGGCACGTAAAGCCGGGCACTTCTTCTAAAAATAACAGATAATTACTCAGCTATAAGAAGTGAGTGTAGCTTGCCACCTGTTCTGTATAAGATGGACAACTGAATACTGTCTTTGGCCACACCGCAAGGCATGAAAGCCGTGAGCATGTTTCGTATAATATTCTATATTTTAAGCTATTAGATATAATATATTGAAACATAAGAAAAACGTATTACCATAATGTCTCATAAACAAAATAATGCGTGGCGCAAAAACCAAATTTGACTTTGTTATAGACATATATATAAATGACATATGAAATGACAGTCTTTGCCTTTTACGACCTTTCAATCAAATAGCAGCTGCATTCAAAGCGCTTGTCTTTATTTTTTTCTTCTCTTCTATAGCTTGTGTTATGTACACAGGATCCCTGATATCCATCGAACGAGAGACACGGGAATCTACCAATTCTGGGAGCAAACAATCATAATAAAATTTTACTAACTTATTCTTCATTTTCGACTCCCAAAATTGGTCATCTCGGAAAATAAGATGGACTTTCATGGGCCTATCTTTACCAAACCAGATTCCAAGCATACATGTGTTTTCGCGGGTAATATGTAACTGGCCTTGTATTTGATAATACCAATTATGATTTACATTAATAATGTAATCATTTTGGCTACTACTAAACTTCCAAAAGGGATGTTTTTTTAAAGCATCTTCTAAGGCAAGAGTTGCTAAAGAAGACGGGCACTTAATTTCGACTATACCATCTGTATACTTGCCATCTGGTGTGGTTCCAAGGAAATTAAGCTCTTTATCAACGAACAAACCGCAATCTATTATAGTTACATTTTCTTGTTTTTCCAGTTGCTTAATTGCAACTTCTTCGTTATCTATACCATAACGTACAGCAGGAATTGTGGAGATATTACTACCATATACGATTTTTTTTACAAGAGAAGCGCAACTGGTAGCAATTCTCCTCTTGCAAACTTCACCAAAAATCGAAGATGTTAGTAACTTCCTCCTCCTGGTCATCCACTCTGCGCTGTTTCTCTGTTGTACTGTTTGTCTTTCAAGTTCCTCGCATTCAGCACAAGACATTTTCAAATTATCTAGAAAATGGGCCTTGGCTTCTTCAAACACTTCTGGACTCATATCGGGTTGCTGACTGTTTAAACCATAGTGGGCATCTTTCGATACAGAATGATGGAGTCTTTTTGGATGCGATACCGAATTAAGGACAAATTGTCTTCTACGATGCTCCACCTTCGCGATCAAATTTGGTTTAGAACCTAAAATAAATTCATGAGTAAAAGTATGAAGCGTACCCGTATTGAAAGATATAACAGCAGCAGCACAACGGCCTGCATAAGAACCACGCAGCGAGTAATTGATTCGCTTGCCTCCAACATACTTGGCAATCTGTGCATTAAAACTTTCAACTATATTACTCGTATGATTATGAACTAAACTTCGTGAATGATAGGACAACTTCCTACATATACCCTCAATTGCTACCATCAACCCAGAAGTAATCAAATCTGACATAACAGCCACTGATTCTATACGTCGAGTTTCTGGTAAACAAAAATAAATACTACAATTTTGATGATTGCCAAATACGTGTTGTGGACCATTTAGGATATCTTTTTTAAGATTTGAAACCTTTTCTTCGAAATTTATGTTTTGTACACCCCAGTGTTTAATCGCGGAAGTTACACCCTTTCTTAAACGTAAATACCTATCTTTTAGGTGTTTTCGTAGATTGCTTGGGTAAGATGTGTCTTGTGACAATTTTACCAAAGCGTTACAAAAGTTACGTAAAAGATGATTTTTACATTCAATTTTTTGAACAGTTAAATTTCCATACGGTCGCGAATCTAAAATGCGTTTATATGTACTAGAATCGCCGTCTGCAACAAATTGATGATATATGATTCCGTGGTCGGCCACGGAATTTTTAAACCCCTCTACAATAATAGACGATTCCATCCCGGAAGATGAACCTGAATAGTTCTTGAAGCACTTGTGCTCCCGAGGCAGTTGTTTCTTACTAGCAGCTCGTGCGCAGACCGTGCAATATTTATTTCTAACACCTAAATATAGCACTTTATTAAACTTCAAACCAACTATTGCTCCTGCACCCGATAGAGCCGAATAATTTTTGCCATATGATCGTTTTGACCAGCATCCATCAAGAGCAACAGCAACTAGTGGTACTCCATCTTCGTTAACATTTCCTATTGATATTGCATAATCTGCTTCCTCCGTAGCCGCTGTGGACATAGAGTGTGCTGCTGCCGCTTCCCACCAATCGCAAACTTGGTTATGTAATGTAATATACAAATTTGGTGAAATTCTGGGTAAATCTAATGATGCCGTTAAAGTTTCAAGATGTGTCTGACCCGACCCACATGACATGATAGCCGAAACAGCTTGATTATTAATATTCATTCGATCATCTTTTTTATCATCTAATCTTACAGTAAAAATTTCCGCACACATTCTGCTAGTAATTTTAGAATCCAGCCCATTTACTAATTCGGATATAATTTCAAGACAACTAAAATTACATCCGAATATCGAACCATGATCACTTATACTTTGAAATTGCCTAAATAGATAACCTATATTGGCTATCCTTCTTCCAACTTCTACACCAGTGGAAAGTTCTTCGACGGAGATTTGTAGCGAAGAATCATCCTAAACAAAAATAAAATAACTGTTAAAAAATAATACCCCCCCGAAAAGTATGAATCTTTAAAAAGTATCTGTATCAAGGCCATGACAGCTAGTATACACATATAACACACTAACTTACCGTCTGTTTGGCGTGAAGGACAAACAAACACACTTCCACATTATATTAGTATATATTACTCACCACTGGATCCGTGAGCTCGTGTCCGTTGTTCACGTGCGGCGGTAAGTCGGGCAAAGCGGTCGCGGGCAACGGTATGTTCTCCATGAGGCGGGGGGTGGGGACGTCCACTACATCTTGCCCGCCCTCCGTACTGGACTCGTTTTCTTTGGACGCCTGTGGTTAGAAATATCGCGCATCGGTACCAATTCGAACAATATTACTAAACAACAAAGCACATCTTATGGCCAGAGGCACCAATTAACAGGTTACCAAGCTAAAACGCTTGAAAGCTGAAAAGAAATAATCATAAAAGTCGATCCTGTAGTTTCTAAAAAAATCGCGTACATACAAATATACATACTAGGGGATAAGATCAACCTTCCTTTTTTAGTTAGTAGGAAGATAAATATGTACTATTATGTAGTACCATATCATAGACTAATACCATATGAACTAGGTAAATGACCGCTGCCACTCACATACCTTATATATCTTGTCCGTGGGGCTTTTTATTATTAATGTATCATACTTACCACTGTTCGTCGATTATTAGTTAACACAGCAAAAGGTACTCTAGAAAAAAAAATTACCTGTTAGCTGGGAATCGAACCTGAAACTTACTACCTACAATAAGTTAATTCCCCAGTGTCGCCCTTGTAATCCCTAAAAATGGTTTATAGAAATAATTTCTTTTTCTCTCTAAGAATAGGTTCATCTTACCCGAATTACTACCTTGCCCCTCCCTACCTTGTTTCACAAAATACCAAAATCAATAAAATTTATATTTACTTACCTATTTTTTGCACAAAAATTTAATTGTCTCAAATGACGTCTTAGCTTGGCACCACTTTTTGGTTTTGGCATCTGAAAATATATATAAAAAAGGAAGGAGGAAACGTGGCACTAAGAAAAAAGATTTTATATATGAATCAGCGACCGAAGCTCGAAAATGCAAAAATATATATCTTACATCCTATGGCACCATAAAAAAATCGTGTAATATTGAGTAGGTAATAGTGCCCCACTTGCTCCACTTGGTTGACATTTTTCATTATAGCGGCGCGGGGAGTAGTCTAGGTAGAAAGTTTCTGGGATAAAAGATTCTCCTTGTGATGCCTTTCATCCTATGGCATCATAAAAATTAGTGTAATATTGAGTAGGTAATAGTGCCCCACTTGCTCCACTTGGTTGAAATTTTTCATTATAGCGGCGCGGGGAGTAGTCTAGGTAGAAAGTTTCTGAGATAAAAGATTCTCCTTGTGATGCCTTTCATCCTATGGCACCATAAAAAAATTGTGTAATATTGAGTAGGTAATAGTGCCCCACTTGCTCCACTTGGTTGAAATTTTTCATTATAGCGGCGCGGGGAGTAGTCTAGGTAGAAAGTTTCTGGGATAAAAGATTCTCCTTGTGATGCCTTTCATCCTATGGCATCATAAAAAAATAGTGTAATATTGAGTAGGTAATAGTGCCCCACTTGCTCCACTTGGTTGAAATTTTTCATTATAGCGGCGCGGGGAGTAGTCTAGGTAGAAAGTTTCTGAGATAAAAGATTCTCCTTGTGATGCCTTTCATCCTATGGCACCATAAAAAAATTGTGTAATATTGAGTAGGTAATAGTGCCCCACTTGCTCCACTTGGTTGAAATTTTTCATTATAGCGGCGCGGGGAGTAGTCTAGGTAGAAAGTTTCTGGGATAAAAGATTCTCCTTGTGATGCCTTTCATCCTATGGCATCATAAAAAAATAGTGTAATATTGAGTAGGTAATAGTGCCCCACTTGCTCTACTTGGTTGAAATTTTTCATTATAGCGGCGCGGGGAGTAGTCTAGGTAGAAAGTTTCTGAGATAAAAGATTCTCCTTGTGATGCCTTTCATCCTATGGCATCATAAAAAAATAGTGTAATATTGAGTAGGTAATAGTGCCCCACTTGCTCTACTTGGTTGAAATTTTTCATTATAGCGGCGCGGGGAGTAGTCTAGGTAGAAAGTTTCTGGGATAAAAGATTCTCCTTGTGATGCCTTTCATCCTATGGCATCATAAAAATTAGTGTAATATTGAGTAGGTAATAGTGCCCCACTTGCTCCACTTGGTTGAAATTTTTCATTATAGCGGCGCGGGGAGTAGTCTAGGTAGAAAGTTTCTGAGATAAAAGATTCTCCTTGTGATGCCTTTCATCCTATGGCACCATAAAAAAATTGTGTAATATTGAGTAGGTAATAGTGCCCCACTTGCTCCACTTGGTTGAAATTTTTCATTATAGCGGCGCGGGGAGTAGTCTAGGTAGAAAGTTTCTGGGATAAAAGATTCTCCTTGTGATGCCTTTCATCCTATGGCATCATAAAAAAATAGTGTAATATTGAGTAGGTAATAGTGCCCCACTTGCTCTACTTGGTTGAAATTTTTCATTATAGCGGCGCGGGGACTAGTCTAGTTTCTGGGATAAAAAATTCTCCTTTTGATGCCTTTCATCATATGGAATCATAAAAAATGGGTGTTACATAGAAAAAAAAACGATCGAAAATTTTATTTTTTTCAGTGCCCCGCTTATTTTTCATTATAGCGGCGCGGGGAGTAGTCTAAGTAGAAAGTTTATGTGACAAAAGTTGCTCCTTGTGATGCCTTTCATTCTATGGCACCATAGGAAATGGGTGTTATATGGAGTAAAAAAGTCTTTATGAAAATCATGAAAAATCTTTTTGCACTTTCGAGCTTTGTCTAAGTTTATCCATATAATGGTTAAAAAATATTCCAAGTCTTTTTTTCTTAGTGCCCCGTTTCTTCCACTCTGACCCATTATGCTATATTTCTCTCTTCTTTTATATGTACACTATAAGACACATACAAACTGATAGAAATCCGGCAGACTGTCTCTGGATCACCCACATTATAATAATTATATAATATAATAATGATAATTATGATGAATAACTATTTAACTATCATCACAAGAGGGGTAGGCAGAGACAATCAAATGCCATTTGCTACGGTCCTGACATACCTCTTTCGCTTCTTTTATATTCATTATACCTTTCATTCATGCTCGGCGATTGTGTGTACTTTGTAATATTGCCTTCGATCAATACATTTTTAATATGTTCAATAGAAGTACACTTAGGTCGTCCTCTGCCAGCATATCCTTTCACTTCAACCATATACACCTTTTTAGTCAATCTTTCATCCTTCATTCTTTCAAACTATACCTATCTATGAAATAATGTACAAATTAAATTGACAAAAGTAATATTGAAATTATAAATTGGGAAATGATTTAAATAGTAAAAGAAGATAGGTAGGTATAGCTATGATGGGTGGCCAGACAAACAATTTAAATAAAGAAATGAAACCATATTTTATGAGGAGAAATGAAATAAGTGTTGATAGAAATTGTATATTTTGGGGTCACAAAATAATAATGCCAGAAAATTTAAAATGTCATGTATTGCAAGAATTGCACAAAAGTCATTTTGGGGTACCTACTAGGATCCGGATGACAGAAGTGGCTAAGTCATACCTACTTTTGGAGGCCTAAATAAAATGAGTGTTTGAGTTACAGCAATATCACAAGGTATCTTTAAAAACATGGCTAGTCCACCATCTCCACCATCACATACATGCAGATTACTTAGCACCTCTTTGTGGAAAAATGTTTATGATAGTTACCAATATAATATCTTTACACTTTTAGTATAAATTATGATTTAGGTAAGTACTTACTTTATTGAAGCATATAGAAGTATTTTCCAGTATCAAAAATGTGGTTGTTGTTACAAATGTTTATGTATGTAATAAATAAATAACCATAAAAATAATCTGCAAAGATGCAAACGTCACAAAATGTCAAAAAAGTAAACAAACGCAATTCAACTCTCGTTTCATATACGATTTACAGATGGTATGACGCATGCGTTAATGCAAGCGTCACAGAGAAAGACAAAAGATATAGATTCTATGTTCATATTCAAATTTGCCTAGATGATAGTTGACAACGTTGTAATTTTAAACTTGAAACTCCTGAATTTTTGGTCTAACTTGATTTACGTAATTATTATTTTGATATTTCAATAAGCTACCAAAAAACGCAAGACGTTGAATTGAAGGGTAATGGTATAACAGCCCTTAAATAAAATTTAAGAGCTTCTTGATAGATTATGTAAGAGAAAACAGGGGCAAAATAATCCTTTATTTTACCACCCATATTTCCTATTCAATAAAACCAATTAAAAAAATAAAGACGTTGTCACTTAGATATATTCAATAAGTAACTATATGCTAAATTACAGTGACACAGGTGGATTATTTACAGAGAAATACGGCCTAGTTTAGCCCATACGATTACAGGATAGCCTCCTGAAGTCGGTAGGTACACTTTTTTTTAAAGTTAATTTTTGACGTATGCTGTCAAATCCGTCAGAAATATCACAAAATTATGTAGGAAAGAATTGTGTAGAATATTCCACATCCGGTCATGGCGACATACGCACGCGTTTTCGTCGTGGCGTGATGTGGAATCCAGTTTAATCCTGTTCGCGCTGTGATGGTTGTGATTAATCAGTGATTAATAAGACATATCACGGTCGGCGGGATTATCTTAAATACCGATTTATCGGCTATAAACACTATAAAGGCTATAATACTTGACAATGGCAAATCACCGATGAACATTGGTGGAGCCATAATAAAAAAGAAGAAGAAGAAGATAATGATCTATACAAAAAAGTCCAAGTAACGATTACGCTATAAGTGTATTTACGTAGGTATTCAAATTTTTGTAATTTGGTAAGATTTTGTAATAGAAAGATGTTCCGTAAAAATACCTGTTACAAACAGAAAACTTTTCTAATTTGTTTCTCAAAACTCTCTTAATTAGAATAAATTTTAATTAATTAAACTTTAAATGACCTTCGGATCTTCATATAGAACAAAACCGGTATTTTAATTCGCTGCTTACTTAACAAAGGCAGATGCTATTTTATACTGTTTACTAATATGAGTAAAAATCTATGAGGATATCCCACAAAAGATGTCGTAGTTTCTGGCGCTTTACCAAAATGGTGTTCAGTAAGTTAACTGCAACTAAACTGTCAAATATACCCAATGAGTGTGTTTCACAAATTTATTTCACAATCGACGCGTTTATTTGGAATAACAGATTTGAAAGTTTTAAGGGTCCTTGGCTGTCGGTCATCTTATATCTGTCAAAAATATGGCAAATCTCAATTAATCCTAGTAAAATGAAACTATCAACAATTTGAGTTGAAAATGTTGTGTAAAAAAATGTTTTCTAGGAATAATTGCGATTTGCCATTCTTTTGACAGAAGTAAGATGGCCGACTGCTAAGGACCCTTAAGGAGCTTACTTTCATCCTGAGGTAAAAGTTACAGATAATAATTTCCTACATAAATTAAGTCTAGGTAATAGAATATGTGTTGAGACCACACCCTTAGAGTTGGTAACCGTTTGTTCTAAGAGGTTCTTCGACCATAAAATATGTAAACGAAGCTGGCAAGCTTAAGTGGAAGTAAGTCATCAAAATCCAATTTTTAATAACTTGATAGTCGTAACCAAGGAACACAAACATCCTTTTATATATTTATTTTCAGGACAAACCTTCCAGTACAAACAATGGAGTTTCCAGATTACAGGACTTCAGATGAAATATCTTCATTCCCCACAGGATCTTGCTTTCATAGCTACATACAATCATTTGCCGACCTTTTTGATTTACGAAAATTTGTTAAGGTAATTCACATAAAATATCTAAATTAATTTTACTGATACTACAGATTGTAAATATCCATATTGATTGCTGAAAGTTTCATTAAAATTGGTTTCAGAACTTATTTTGGACAAATTTCCAGATGGACAGATTCTAAAAACAGTTTTATCGTGTCTCATTTGCTCCAATTTTATTTGTTGTTTAGACAAAAATATATATAGGTACGATAAAATAAATAATATATACGAGAAATATATATATATCCATAATCACATTGACTAACATTTAAAATAATAAAATCTAGAAATTAATATAGTGGCAGTTGACATAATATGATGCTGATTCGTTGAGCGAGAAAGGAGCCATTCCTCTTGTCGCCAGAGGTAATTATTATTTAACTATATATGCCAGAGGAAACGATCAGGCGTGAAGTTCTTTAATAAATAATAAAATACTTCACTTTTTTATACACATCAATACTTTTTCAGCTTTTACATCGCGTAATATCTGTGAGAAAAATCGACGACAAATGGAAGGTAGCTTATGTCAATGTTCCTGAAAATATTGTGCAAGAGAGCGATTATGATTATGTATTTGTTTGCAACGGACATAATAGTCACCCAAATTGGCCAGAAAACATCGATGGAGTTACAAGAAATTTTTCTGGTAAGTTGAAATGATTTTCAGAAAGTATGAGACAGTGGCGGTGTATGATGAATGATTAATCATCTCTCATATAAAAGCTGTAACTTCTTATTTAAGAACAATAATCTTAAATTGACTATTTTCAAGTAATGAAAAAGTATGAAACTTTTTGCCTTGAGATTTCAAGTCATTTTCGTAATACCTAACTTTGATTAAATAAAATAAATATAGATATGACCATCACTTTTTGTGACACCTAATTTACGAGTCCACGGTCTCATAGATTGTCCGTTGCATCGCATTCATCAACGCTGTCGTTGCACACATGTGGTCTAGCTGCGACGGACCGGATATTTTGACGAAATGTTAAGCCATAACGTAAGGTATTTTCATTTTATGATTTCCATTCCGTTCTAAAATAATAATTATTTATAGGTATTATAACACACAGCCACGACTACAGGGAACCTGGAAATTTCACTAATAAAAGGGTATTAGTTGTCGGGGCTGGTCCCTCGGCGTGGGATATTGGTTTGGACATAGCCACGGTGGCAAAAAAGTTAGTTCACAGCCACCATATCAATTTTAAAGTTCAAACACCATTCCCGCGAAATTATGTCAAGAAACCAGATGTGAATTTTGTTGTAAATAACACAGTTGTCTTTGGGGATGGAAGTACGGAGGATGTTGATGTTATTATGTATTGTACAGGTAAGATCTATCTATCTATCTATCTATCACCACGCCTCTCATCCCAAGAGGGGTTGGCAGAGACAATCGAATGCCATTTGCTACGGTCCTGACATACCTTTTTCGCTTCTTTTATATTCATCATAACTTTCGTACAAATGCTCGGCGATTGTGTATACTTTTAATATTGCCATCGATCAATACATTTTTTATATGTTCAATAAAAGTACACCTAAGTCGTCCTTTGCCAGCATTTCCTTTCATTTCATTCTTTCAACGTGTCCAAACCAGCGTAAACGACTTTTCCTCATTTTAGTCACAACATCATCTTTCACTCTGCATTCTCTGTCCGGATGCTGTCAATACGTTTCCACTGCATTTATTTTAATTTCATGCTTTAAGGTAAGTTCTGACGGACTTTATTAAATATTATGGAAGACTGCATAGAAAATGAATTTCAAATGATATTGTCTAATCACTCACAAGTTAGTTTTCATATAACCTTAGGTAATTTTACTGCCAAATTATATGCATTATAATGCATAATATGCACAATTTTAAAGATGATACCTACCTAAAACGCTGGAAAGAAATAAATGAAAAAAATGACCAATCTTCTAGTTTCCATCTAACATTAAATTATCAAATGACTCCACAAAATTAAAATTACAGAATTGATTTAGAAATTTGCCATAATATTCTTCTAGAAATGCAGATAGTGGGTCAACGGGAAAATATGGATAATACTGAAAACAGCATCGAAATCTTTTGAAACAATATTCTGTTCACGCCAACTCTAGTTAACCGAGCTATATTTTGCAGGTTACAACTATTACTTTCCATTTTTGGATGAAAGTTCAGAATTGAACTTAGCATTGGACTATATTTCACCTTTATATAGAAACACTGTTAATATGAATCAACCGACAATGCTGTTCTTTGGTTTGGGAGTACGCGGCGTAGTCACAACTGCTATTCATGCACAGGTATGATTATTAACATCTTTAGGGTTGCGTAACGTATTTAGCTAGTTCCTCATCAGTCACTCATATTGTTGGAGTATGTGCATGAAGATAGTATTCCTTGTGCTCTAATTAACTACATTAAATAGAGAAGTATATACTGTCAAAAGTAGGTAATATGACTAAAAAATACCGCTTGTTCCCACTAATTCAATGACGAGATAAACCACGTGTAAAATTAATGTTCCCACATCTATTTCCAGTTCAGAAATAATTATTTATATCGATTATGTTATATATAAAAAAAAACTTCACTTATCCGAAGATTTTTGAGGCTATACTTAACGAGTGGCCAGCTCTGTTGAGGTATGTAGATGGTTTTTTTTGTACGGTTTGTCTATTATAAAAAACCCATTGGTACATGGTCCGATGTGGGGATCACTTACGCCCTACCTACTATATTATTGTTATAATACTTAATTTAGTTATTAGTTGGTTTATTATTTATCCAAAATATACCGAACTATCAATTTATCTAATCATGACAACCGGAACGAAATCCGTTCAGAAGTTACAGGACTTGGTTCATCATCATGTATGTTTTAGGCACGATATGCAGCGGCTTTGATTGTAGGTAATTTTACATTACCATCTAAAGAAGAAATGATGGAAGAATGGCAAAATCGTACTAACTTTCTCAAAGAGACTGATAGACTACTAAAGTATATACATGATCTTGGTCCGAAAGAGGTAAGTTTCTTCACGAATTTTCATGAGTCGTTGAAGGAAAAAAATTATCTAAATTATATTTTTAATTTTTATTATTTTAAGTACGCTGTAACATGTAATATTTTTTATATATAATCACGGTTGCCTTACGGCTTCCGGAATCGTGTTATCAATCCCATGGTACCCAGCGGAAGACCAAGTCATTCTCTTTTAGCATATTTTATTTGGATGAAATTTGGCTAAAACGAAGTATACTTACGTTACTTTTAATCTGAAGGTTCACAAAGGACCTATCTCTGAATGCATCAGAGACAATGCGCTCACAGACCTTGCTGAGATAAAATGAAATTAAAATTGATTTGATATTAAAAATGTTCTGGGGTGTTTATCAAGTCTATTGGTTGAGACAGCGGTCACCTGCCGGTATCATTCATCTCATGAAATGTAAAATTGATAACATTATTATTATTATGTGTATTACGTTCGTAGAAACATTGCTAAAGTCGGTTTGACGTGCCCTGGTAAAATTCGATTCAAAACTCGTTCAATTCAAACAAAACGATTTAGCTATTGTTGATATGTCATTTTGCATATTAATTTTTTTTTTCAACAGCTGGAATATTATACCGGACTAACAAACGAAGCAGGCGTTTCAAACGTTTCACCGGTTGTGTATCTCATGGGAGTGGAAGCTACGCGTGCAAAAGTGAAGAACTGGTATACATTCCGTCTTTTTAAGTACACAATATTAAATGAAACTTTATTTTTAGTTAAACCGAGTTTGAATGATAGTGGGAATTGCTAAATTATATTTTATTTTTTTATAAGTATAGATTATTGTTTTATTGTGTTCTTTACCTAGTAATTATCCTCCAACACGAGAATATAAACAAAATATACCAACTTAGCTTTGAAGCGATTTCTGATTTGCCCAAAAACCTTTTGATAGCGGTCTCTAAGTTATAGACTCTAACGCCCTATTTCTGAAAGTCTATAGTTTATACTATAGTTTATACTATAGTTTCCCAAAGTGGTCGATTTCTACTTGCTGATGAGTCCACGTCAGCAACTTTGATGAACTTTAAAAAATCAAAAGTTTTTTGGTCGTTCTCTTGATGATATTTTGAAATCGTAAGGTTTATTACTGCTTTTAAATATATAACTCTATGAAATCCTTAGTACGCGAGACGCGGCTTTTTCCAAAATGCTAATGATTTTATTTATTTTGTAAAATTTTATATGACCAACTAACTCTCAACAAAGAATCCATATTATTTTTGTCGTAAAAATTACTATTAGATATGATTACGCATTGAGAACAATATGTCAAGTAAATTTATTTGGTTATATGAAAAAAAAAAATTGTTATTACATTATGAAAATATTATTTATTTTCTTCCTTCATTTTCAGTAATTTTAAATTATATTAATTTATCAAAAATTAAATTATTAGGTATAGTCTTTCAAATTTGATATAAAACTGAGTTGCCAAAAACTCTTGATTGTCGATCAGACGGATACTGATGACCACTCATGGTATACAACTTGACGCAGAACAGTTTCTTTCCGTGTCATGTCGCCGCGTGAACGTATTATCATCAATAATAGAGTACACGTAACTTCTAAATGTGTAAAAATTATCCAATTTCGCTTCTGTATCCACAGTACGTATTTTAAACAGGACTGGCGGGACGCGAGGTATACCAGATTCTTCAGTTAATTCCGCGTAATATTGATCCTGAAATTGTAAATTCACAAATGTATTTAAATCTACTCAACGACCTCCTACCTAAAATATTCACTTTCTTTGTAAGAAGTACGAAAGCTACTGAACCGATTTCTTTTACTATGTAACTCTAAATTCACGTTACATAGTAAAAGAAATCGGTTCAGTAGCTTTCGTACTTCTTTGTAAGAAGTACGAAAGCTACTGAACCGATTTCTTTTACTATTATTATTACTATTTATTTATTTATTATATATATTTAATAAGTGCTAGCTATCCGCTCCGGTTTCGTGTGTGGATCCTATATTATCTTTCATGTTCATATTAAAAAGCACTTTCAGTTTGTCCCGAATTTTACACTTTTCCTACTTTACCTAAAAACCTTATTCTGACTATTACGAACATTTGAAAATGAAAATTTGCTAAATCGGTCCTGCTGTTCTCAAGTGATACGCTTACTTACGAATATAGCATTTAATTATTATTGGCTTGTGTTTAAGCGGCGCCCAAAAATGTATCTATTTTGTACCAAAAAAATTCTAAACGGTTACCAAAATGAATGAATGGTCACCAAATAACGTTTCCTAAAATATTATGAAATAGATCCATTTTTGGTATTATTGACTGCCATAAAAATATATAGACGCCTTTAAAATACACTTTATACTTAATAAATTTTATACTAACCTAACCTAACCTACCTACCTTACTTGGTGACCATTTATCCATTTTAGAAACCAAATAAAATATTAGTACAAAGCGTGCGATTTTTCTGATGTTTTTTGCTATTATTTTGGATCATAATATGATATACTTTAGGACACTTTTAATAGTGTCAATTATTTTATTTGGAGTTGTTTATTTTATTTGGTGACTAAGCTTAGAGTCTTAAAAATATTTTTGGTGTCCGCGTAAATTATACCCATTATTATTTATATATAGATTAGAAAACCGCCTGTACTGGCAGAAATATAGGTTCTAAAAATATGACGAACGAAGCCGGTGTACAATACCTCTTTTTCGCCTAGTAAATGAAGGTCGGACAGCGGTCTTTTCTTTCTCTGTATAACGTCGAACGTTTTCTGCCACTTTGCCATCATAGATTCTTGTGATGGAAGTGTGAAATTATTTGAAACCAATGCGGTCGCGTATCTAGCCTAAAACAACAGAGTTTAACATTTATTAATATTGTTGAAGTAAGTACCTACTCAAACTGTTTTGCCCTTGTACTTATACTATTTGCCGAACCATTTTTATGCAGAACCCTGTCTGCTTCGAGCGGTCTGATCAATCGATTGAGTTTGACAACATCTACATCAATGGTTGAACATTTGTTTTGTTCATACCGAATCGTCATATCCGATAGAACAGTGTTTTCACAGAGTATCTTGCTTAGAAATACTGATGGTTTAAGAGTAATGTAACCAAAGCATTATGACCAAAAGAAGTAAAAAAAATACCTGAGCATCAATAGCTGCAACCACGCATGCCCGTACGACAACTCCGAGTACCAGCATTGTGGGATGTGGTATGTTCACCATATATTGATGTAGCGGGGACACAGATCTAGGTGACAAAGTCAGGCCACTGCTATCATCCAAAAATGGATAGTGGTATTGAAATCCTGGAATTGCAATAGAATACTTTAACAAAATTATGAAGTAAGATAGTTAAAATCGGTCAGAGGGACGTATGATCGCTTGTACTAAGAAGCATATCTTAAAATCCCTCAACGGAATTGGCCAGTCCACAGCTCCAAAATCTTGTGGCTCCACCGATGTTAATCGATGATTTGCCAATTAATTATAGTTTCAATATACCGATTAATCGGTATCTAAGATGATCCCGCCGACTGTGATAAGTCTTATTAATCACAGACTAATCACAACTATCACAGCGCGGGCGGGATTAAACAGGATTCCCCATAATTTCCCGATGCGTGCGTCGGTCGCCATGATATCACGTAGAATCCGAAAATTCTTGTTGTTGTGTGTCTTCAGTTGAAGTGTCATAGTCATTAGCAGAATATTTAGAAATGAAAATGGTAGATCCATAGATCAGAGGAATTCACATTCATTCAAGGATTTTTCCACAGACCTCCTGACTGACTAATTTTAAAAGTCAGTTTTTTACAGCGTAATTTTAACCAGGACTACTGACAAACGCTAAAATCACTGAATTTTCTCACCTGTACAATATATAACATCATCTAGTTCTTCATACGATCCATCATCAAACCAAGCACCTTTCTCAGTAAACTCTTTTATATCAGGTTTTCTAACATAATTATCAGGGAATTTGATAGCAAATTGTACCGCGGAATGGTGGCTATGTACAACAGTTCTACTCACATCTGTTATGTGAGAAACTATATCCATACCAGAAGGACCAGCGCCAATTACTAGAACGCGACGATTTTTATATGGAGTCGTTTCTCTGTAGTCGTGGCTGTGTATTATATTTCCTGAAAATTAATTAAAGCAGGCTAGTTTAAAGGCCAAAGCACAAGAAATATTTCGTTAGTAATACTATTTTATGCTATATATACTCGAATTTGTGGTCGTGGAGATACAGGACAGGTGGCAAGCTTATCGCTACAGTTATTTCAACTACTGATGCTGTCCATTGGCGTAAACAGAATTTTACTGAGGGATAGCACCTGACCACAACAAAACTTGTTTTATTATTTTTCAGAAGAAGTTTAGACACTGGGATTACGTACCCTACGAGGCTTAGCATTTTTTGGTTTCATTTGAATATGGCTGCAGATTTTAGGATTCCGTCCAAAGCAAACCCGAAGCGCTATTATTAATTGCTATCGACTTGAAATCCACAGTTTTAGAACATTTTTGAATTATGTCCAAAAATTAACCAAAAAATGAAGAAATAAAACGTTGAAAGAATAAAGGATGAAAGATATGTCAGGATCGTAACAAATGACATTCGATTGTCTCTGCCTACTCCTCTTGGGAAAAAAGGCGTGATGATAGATAGATGAACCAAAAATTCCTCCCGAAAGTTCCGAAGTTCGTACGAACTCACTCCCAATTTGGCCGATACTTATAAAAACATACATATTATAGGTGTGTTTTCTATTTCAAAATACCTCAACAAACAAGCCACTCAGCCTCAAAAATGTTTTAGGCTAAAGATTTGTTTTTTTCTGGGCACACAGGAGCCTATTTTACTTTTCCGGACGTATACGTATACAAAAAAAAGAGCCCTACCTTTAAATAGTTTTTCACCAGGAATAGTAGGGTAATTAGGTTTGCTGTAATGTCCAGTACAGATAAATATGTACTCATAGACTTTTTCATATTGTTCACCGGTGACCACGTGTCTGTGTTTTACTCTCCAAGTTGACTCCACGCGCTGAACTGAACTTACTTCGTGCAAAAACTGAAATACAACAAACATTTTGAAGAAAGTAGCCCTCGTAAATTTTCGGTCCGGCCGCCCTATGATCGAGATTGAAGACAGGCCACACATTAGCAATGTATATCATACGATCTAGATCACATGCAATTTACTCACCCACACAGACACACAAGATTCGATTAAACAAAGGCGTGTGGATGTGTGTGTGTGTGTGTGACAGATCGTTCCGGTCATCGAAATCAACCACAAATACAACGATTTGAAACGGATGGTGGGCCGCGCGATAAGAATTGGACGAGTCTGTGGTCGGTTTCGGTAGACCGTACTGAGACCGGCCGGGGATTAGACGAATAGACCTTAAACTTTTACGTAGACCTGACGTTTTTTTACCCGACTTATAAATATACTTTGTGGTTATATTTAACCGACAGAAACATATATACATATCGCTTTGTCCCCAAACTAATTAAGAGTTGCTCGAACTTTGGACAATCAGCTGAATTTGGTTCATGGGTATATTTTCTTAATATTTTTTTAGGAAGTTTTGTAATAAAAGCAAAATTGCCTAAAAATTTACTTGAAATAATGTTCTTATGATATTTAAGAAAAAATCTACCTGTATGTGCTTATACAAATTAAAGTGCTCAGCATACGATTTAATGTATTCATAATATTGTTCCCATGTAGGGAATGATGGCATGTCCTTTGGCACCGGGAATCGATAAAACTCCATAGCCTCTTTTGGTAAATTTGTTCTGTAACAGAATCACAGAAAGTTTTATAGCAATAATCAAGCGTACAAGGTGGCTTTGAGGTTTTGATTCCGTTGACAACGGTTAAGTATCGTAAGGTCAGGTCATCCAGCCTAGCATAGATAGATAGCCTTGTTTTCAACAAATTTCAGAAAAAAATCTAATCATTGACAAAGTTACAAAAGGTCTCAATGATTTTTGATTAAATTTTCGACGATTATTTATTTTTACAATTTACATTTCTTTATTTATCTTTCGTTAAAAAGGATTGTCAAAAAGATTTCAATCTTACAAACCTCAAGTCTTTGTACATGCTAGTGAATAGAGGAAGGCCATTTTCGTCAGTGCCAACCCTAGGGTCATATCTCCAGGTACCACCGACATATCTAGTTGCTTCTAAAACTGTGAAACTGATACCGGCTTCTTGTAAATATCTTGCAGAAGATAAACCGGCAATTCCCGCTCCTATAACGCAAACACGAGGCTCGGTAGGTTTCTCCTAAAAATATGGGATATTATAATAGCACCACTAGTGCGTACGAACTCTGAAGGCCAAATTTTTATAGATACATTCAAAATTAAAGCCAGTTCCACGTCGGAGGTAACTCAACCCACTCAGCCCATTTAGCCCGCGAGCCCACTTGACTGCTTTAAAAATATTTCTTTCCCTGATTTCCCTCATACCCCACTTCTTAATTTCAAATTAAAAAAAAATAAGTATGGGAATAAACTATTCCCAATTTCTCTGTAAATAATCCACCTGGAAATTATCATATAGTTACTTTTTTAACATATCTAAGTGAAATAGCCTTTATTTGTTCAATTGGTTTTATTGAATAGGAAATATGGGTGGTAAAAGAAAGGATTATTTTGACCCTATTTTCTCTTTCATAATATATCATAACACTTTAATTTTTTTTAAGCGCTGTTCTTCTTCTTCTTCTTTTGATATATGGCAACAGTGCTGACTTTCGTCGCAATCCACAACATTTCAAAATTTTAACACCCTAATTTTATTAGCTTATATGAAAGTAGGTGAAAAATTAAGGTACCCGTATTTTTTGCTTTTCTAAGATTTTAACTTTAACACTCTTAAATTTTTTTTTAATTATTGCATTTTTAGAAAAAGCCGATAACGGCTAAAAGTATCAGGTGTCTATGCGTATTCTGTATTTAAAAAAAAGAAATGACATGAGCTGCGTGCGTTCGTTCGTTTCATTCGTTCAATAGTTCGTTCATGGTTCTTTTGTTTCATTCATTATTGTTTATTTTTGAGTTTTTTGAGTTTATTAATTTAAAATTAAATTTTATTCACTTTTATCAACAAAGATGGGTAGAGAAGCACGTAAATTAAATTCCCTTGTATCTATTCTATTCTATTTTTTCGTGTTATGGCTCCATCAGTAGTCCCCTTGTATCCGGTTTTGTTTTTACAACTACAACTAATACTTTTTATTGCCAGTTTCCCTTGAAGGCAGAGAGTATAGTAGCTTTGAGCGGTACTCGTTACACAGTGTAGTTTTTTCAAAATATCTCTTAAACCACTGAATAAAAAAAAATTAAATATGTGTATCGTGTTAAGCAAAGGAAGATCTCCAAACGGATTTTTAATTTTGGTACTTAACGAAAAATGAAATGTTGTGAATTCTGCCAGTCTCCAGTGTTTAATCTTGTGCAATAGTAAGCCGATAAATCGGTAGCTAAGATTATCCCGCCGACTGTGATATGTCTTATTAATCACTGACTAATCACAACCATAACAGCGCGACCGGGATTAAACCGGATTCCACATCACGCCATGACGAAAACGCGTGCGGTCGGCGCCATGACCGGATGTGGAATCCTTCTTAAGCGCTCCATTACCCTTCAATTATGTATATCGCGTTTTTCTGTAGCTTATTGAAAATTCTAAATAATAATTATTTTATTATTTTTGACTAATTAATAGTACACGGATTTGTCCGGGCATTCTAGTGACGAAAACGAAAGATGTCGCGCTCCAAGTATGTTAGCCACGTACGCTATCTTTTGGCGAGCATTGAAACTATCTTTCATCATTATTTGTGGTTACTAAAATAAAACCAAGTTTGTAAACGCTTCAAGACCACGTAAAATGGATTTCTTTGAAGATTTTATTAATAATAAAAATATGTCCTGTCCGAAAACCCAATGTTCAGTGTTTTTCATGAAAATAGAGTCATACTATTATTTTGCTTTTGCTTGTAAGATAACGCATGCGTTGTATTCAAGGACGCATTCATTTTATGTATAGAGCACGATGTATTTGACAGCAGATAAGATAAAAATTATATGATGGAAAGTTATTCGTAGGATGGAAAGTATTCGAAAATATAATAATATAGGTATTATGCTTTATCTTGGAACTGCAAAGTCATATTATAGGCATATTATAGGTATTTATAATTATTTTAATACACTAACTTGTAATACACTTATTCCTGATATAAATAAAACTGAATTTTCTTACCATACTGTAAAATTATTCGAAGATTTTAAAACAAATATGAAATCACTTTGTTATTTTAAACATTGAGCACAATGTTAGCATGTAAATAACTTTTGTTGACTGATTTCTGATTATTATATGGCAACAGTCGGCAGCCGTATAAAGAAAGAATATCAAACAATATTGTATCTTATTTTGTAGACCATACCGTGTATATTTCTTTAAAGTAGATATTAACTCAATATCAGATAACTTCATGATAGTTCATACGTAATTTAAGTCTCTACATTGTGAATTGGGCACGTATAAAGAAAGTTTGGATGTAATCGGCCAGCCACTTCGAAATTATGTCGGTAAAGTTAACATAAATTCCGCACAACTTCTATATTTCCTATATAGAAATTGTTACGGGAGGGTTCAGTTGTCGTCGAGTCTATGAAATTAAGAACCAAATTTCTTTAAGAATAAGGCAAGTGAAGAACTTCTTCTGAAAATGTTATGTCGTGCCGCTTACTGACTGACATACAATGCACAGCCTAAACCACTGAAGATATAAATATGAAAATTGAAAGGTATATAGGGGGTGAAATAGGATGTAAAATTTTGTATGTAAAAATTTTCACAGAGTGTGTATTTACTATGGCCGCTATAATATCAAATATCTAATAAAAATAAAATAAAGTTAAAATTAAAGGAACCTAAGAAACTTGTTTTATTCGGCGTTTTTTGCTCGATCTTAATAATGGCAATGGCAATACATACAAAACGTTTAACTAGAGATATAACTATAATGAAGATTGTGTACCGCTTATTATTTAATCTATTTTACAGCTCAGCTACCGCGCTCGTTTCCATACAAACGGAGAAATCGTTTTATTACCCTTAAATATTTTCTAATTTAAAATTTCGGTAAAACAACAAATAATAAAACCGGCCAAGTGTGAGTCGGACTCGTGCTAATTTGTTCCTGCGCCATACAGGGGCGTCAATCTTGGACTGACTTCAGTGCATAGTATGCACTGCATACTAATGAGTTGGCCGGTATTTTTTCTTTTTCATGCCCTTGTCAATACGCGTCCTCTAAAATATTTTTCTTAGCTCACATGTCAGATTCACAAAACGCAATTTAGCTTCCGCATTTACCCGTGCATTAATGTAATGCACATTGCACAAGCGTGTCGTAGCCGAATCGAAAATGCATTATTTATGTAATGCAATTAACAGTCAATGTGTTAAGAAATAGAAGACACATTTATTTTTAATTTAGAGAAGAATGCGGAGTGAAAGATGATGTTTTGACTAAAATGGAGAAAAGTAGTTTACGCTGGTTTGGACACGTTGAAAGAATGAAGGATGAAAGATTGACTAAAAAGGTTTATATAGCTGAATTGCTGGCAGAGAAGGACCTAGGTGTCCTTTTACTGAACATATAAAAATGTGGAAATATTAAAAGTACACACAATTGCCAAGCATGTATGAAAGGTATGATGAATATAAAAGAAGCGAAAGAGGTATGTCAGGATCGTAACAAATGGCATTTAGATTGTCTCTGCCTACCCCTCTTGGGATGAAAGGTGTGATGATAGATAGATAGATAATTTAATTTATCGGATTATAACGGTTGAATTAATAGCGTCCAAACGAAGCCGCAACGCGCTAGTTTTAATGACATTAAAACCAAATTATTATGTTTGTAAGTAGATAATTTAAACTCACATATTTTCCACTATTCCTTGATATATACATAACTTCACTTGTCCATAATATAAGGACCACTAAAAAGCCACAAATCATTGTACACGATAAATAGCTATTAAGAAAATAAACTTTTGATTATCACTATTTTTACACAAATATCATAAATAAAACACATTAACTTTGACGAGTCATTTGTAGTTGTGTCGGAATAAAGGTCGGAATGCTATTTATTGGTTTAAATATTGTACTAGTTGTTCAGATCGGATTCACTTGTAATTGCAATTATTGTTAATGAAACGTTTAGGCAATACGATTTTTTCTTTTTAAAATTGAAGCCATAGACCAGTAAAGTTTTTTTTATTTCGGTTAATTTCATACATAAAAGAAAACTTTTTTTTTATTTGAAAACCAAAAGGAGGGTAGGTATATATTGTTATAATTATTTAGGGAGATTTGGGGGCAGTGCTAAAGCAGAGTCTTGAGTTTCTGGAAGCAACTCGTGCTACTTTTGTTTATACCCTAACTTTGTATGTATGTATCTAGAAACTGGGGCCGTCGTTTTTGTAAAGATGAAATTATAGGTAATAGAAGACCATTTTTTTAGATAATTAGTATTTTTAACCTTTTAAAACCTTAACATTAAATATAACTAAGTAAACCTCGCGTGGAGTTGTGGCAAGAGTACTGGCTGAATCGCAATGCTTGTTCACTATTAACTTAACCCAACTTATGCAACAATATGTAAGTTTATAGGTAGGCTAAGGCTACTTTTTCATATATTAGTATAGATATCAATTTTAAACCGTGTGTATAAACTCGTTTAGGTAATTGGACTCAGGAAGTTCGAGTTATTCCTAATACAACTTGTACGTAGTAGCGGGCAATCAGCTAGTAAATAAATACACACAGAACATTTTATTTTATAATAAATATGTATTATCACGTAACATTTGACCTTCCTTATTATATGAGATCAAATTAAACGTCGGTCATTAATTATTAATATCATTTCCTTGTAACAATTCCCTTGCTATCGACTTTTAAATTACTAGGTTCATCACTATTAGGTAGAGAGATGGCGACAGAAAGTGGTTGTAAGCAATGGACAACATTTCATTTTTCGTAAGGTACCAAAATTCGAAAACCGTTTGGAGATTATATGCTAGAAAGCTTATTTTTCATTTTTTTTATTTTTTATATCCTTTAATTTTCGAGTTATTTTAAAAATACTGAAATATTGAAAATTAAGGATTAATAGGTGCCCTAATCTGTGCTAACCCTCTAATTTAAAAATACTAATGTCTGTTGGCAGAGTTGTTAGCTCAGATGTTGTTAGTTATTGAACTCAGGTGTTGCCCTCTATTAATTTTACCCATTTTTATTCCATTTAAAGCTAAATTAATAATTATTCTTTAAATATAATTATAAAAATACTTCTTTTATATAATATTTTTTTGGAAGTTTTGCTAGTTTCGAATGGGCTATCACAGGAAATATATTTACGAGTGAAACCGCGGACAAAAGCTAGTATTATTATATACATTATGAATAATGTTGTAGGCGATTTGAGTTCCGGCTACGGCAACACTTATTTGGAACACGGTATATTATACTCTTTGCATTTCTATAACGTATACTCTGTGGCTTGACTGACACTATCTGTCACTTTCTTTGGGTGACAGTTTATATTTCTTAATTTTAGTCCTAGCTATGGTTTTTAGTTTATAAGTCCTCAGAATTTATAAAAATTCATAATTAAATTAAAAATATAAAAACTCAACCAAAAATAAAATAGAAAAATACGTGTAACTTATTTTTTAATATATTTTTAATTAAAGTAATAAAAATGGGTGATAAAAAAAATGAAATGTTGTCCATTGCCGGCAGAAAACCTCTTTTTCGAAGAATCATCGAAAGGAAGCGAGGTCACTTAGAGCCACGATTTTTTTTCTCATATTCCGAGCCACCGAATCTACCGTTCTGCCAAGTTTCAACTTCAAATTCAATAAAAAAAAAAAAAATTTTTTTTTGTTTTTTTTTCAAAGAATTTTGCTGCAGGGAGTAAATTGGCAGAAAATATTTTTCCTACAACCGAGAGGTCCCCACAAATGTTGATCACTCATTTTCTGCCAGCTGGTAGGAGAGCGCTGGACCCCTACTCGACAATAAGAAATTGTAGAGGGGGCTCAGACTACACGAAAAAGAGGTTTTCTGCCGGCAAGTGCTTACAACCACTTTCTGTCGCCATCTCTCTACCTATACATATTATAAAACAAAATCCCTTGCCGCGTCTGTCTGTCTGTCTGTCGGTGAAAAACTACTGAACGGTTTTTGTTGCTGTTTCTATTGATAGGTTGATGGTACATGGACCTATCATGTTTAGAAGCTGAGCATTGACAGTATAAGTAAATCAAGTCGGGAAAAAAGTTAGTCCCAGCTAGTCTAATCCGTCAGAGATATAACAAAATGATGTAGGAGAGAATTGTGTAGAATAAAATTATTTACGAAAAGTTTAGCTATAGCATACTTCTATCACTAATAGATAAGTAGTTAGGTATAAGCATATTTACGTAGGTATTCAAATTATTGTAAATCCATATTGTACCGGTGCGAAGCCGGGTAAATATAAAGCTCAAATAATATTCAGATTGTAAAATAGTTACTATACGATTTTACCCCTGTAATTTATCCTCAATTTTTAAAAGACTTGTCTAAAAATTACAGATTTTCAACAAAACGACAGCGGATAAACGTATGCTCGCTGAATGCATTTGTATGAAACTTCATTTCATACAAACAAATTCTTAATCATATACCTAGATATACTCATTTATTTATCTAAGAACTTGGCTCAACAAAAAAAATAAATTTTAATCCGAGTATCGACCGACAAAACAAAAAAATACTTTCTATATTTTTTGGCACAGTTAAATATATGAGTTAAATTTCATTGTAAGTATGCTATTTGTCATATTTAATATTATTGTTGGAAATAATGTTCCACCCAGGATATCTGTATCAACAACTTTTTACTTTTTATTTTCATCCAGTTTTATTGGCTTAAAAACAGCAATATCGAAATATCTTTTCGAGTGCAAAAATAAACAGTATTCCTTTTGGTCATAACTTTTTAATATTAAAATTCAAATAAGAAACTAGGTTTTATCGTTTTAAATGAAGAAGAAACTATGTGGAGAAATAAATCCATAGAAATTTTTGTACCTATGTCTACTAATTTGATAAAAATATAAAATATTTAAAGTAACCCTAAACTTTGTCACAAATTGATTCATAGTTCAATTCCCAATATAAATGCCCCACTCTCAGACTTTTACGCTCAATTTAAAATATAATACAGTTGTCGGCTACGAATGACCCTTGTGAATCTAATTTTCGCCCTTTAAAGGGATGGTAGATGGTAGCTACCAACCGTCAATAAATGCATTCTTTTATAAAAACTACATTATTTATTGTTATTTTAGCAATCGCCTCGTACAGGGTCAGAAAAGGTTTTGCTTTTTTAATTCGAAATAATATTCGTCGTATAATTCGTATCATTAAATATGTTGTACCTACCTGCTATAGAACACAAGAGGCGATTATTTGAAAAACAAAATAAAATTCGATATAAAATGGAACATAACAAGAAGGTTTCAAGTTCGAACCCTACTAACAGAACATTATTCCACATGCCACCTTGTAGCTATTCCATTAATATGGGTAATTAAAATGACACGCTTTCTGGATGCTTTGTGATGGACAATCAATATCAAATTTCTTGTTAATTGATAAATACTTGACCATCGACGTGTTAAATCGAATGTTAACACATAATTTCAGTTGGCATAGCAATTTAATCTTTAATATAGGTAAATAACGTTCTTTATCCGTTGTATTATACCAGTCGTGAAATATTTGGAGTATAGCCGGTAAAGCGTTGCTGCGTCTATCATTGGAGGGACTAATTCGAGAAAGAATTTCACATGAAGTACTTATCTTTAATTATTGTTTTATGAATGAAAATTGAAAACATCGGAGATAATGCCTTCACTATGCAAGGAGTATGAAAATGAAAACCTACTTATTTTTGTGAATAACCTTCTTGGTTAAAAATTAAAAGGCGCTACACGTCTGTCTACGGCGCGCTACAATACATTCCATTATTTAAGAATTTTAAAAAGAAAATAATGAGCAAAGAGGGCGTATATGTATCTCATAGACTATAGACAAACTTTTTCGTCTGGACCTCCAAACAATTTCTTTAGCCACATCATTAGTGGCGAGTCGCTTTGTACGCAAGCACTTGACCGCGGTCCAGCGGTTTACAGTTCACGGGAAAGGAGAGAAACAACCCGCCTTGTTACTGCAAAAAGCTCGCTCAACTACGAATTGTCTTTGATACATCAAGTTGTTGAGCTGTAAAATGGTCCGCTTCAAGTATTTTCAATATACGATAAGGTAAGGCGTTTTAAAAAATCTAGAAAACATTGCGATTTGATATGTTCAAGTTTGTCTATAATTTTGAAACTGGTTTGAAGTAAATATTTTTTTAAAGGGTGCAACGAGGTGCTGAAGTTTGTATGAGGAAAAATATTGTTTTGGTCGGATCTACTTATTTAAAACTAGAGGACATAGGAGGAAAAACGACCCTTAAGGGGGTGCTAAATTGTGTATGGGGAAATTGTTTCGCATTTCCAACATTTTCTTGAAGGATTTGAATATCAGGTACCGGCAGGTACCCATACATTTTTGAACTTCTGACTCACGGGCCAACTACGGGGGTAAAAAATAAAATTAAGTGAAAACTGTTTGCGTATTTACATAAATTACATCACTATCCTTAATACAACGCGTACGAAGTCGCGGGAAACTGCTAGTCTTATATAAAAACTCTATACATATATATCTATACATACGAGTATACTTTGGTTCTTACCTACATCAATCGAAGCACGGCAGCACAGTTCAATTTGGCGTTGTAATGGAAAAATTCCGTGGAAATCACTAGGCGTTTTACTGGGGAAGAAAATGTCGTCCTCGCTGGGGAATTACGTATCTTTGAGAGCTTAGCAAGTAAGTAGGTACCACATTTTATATAGGTAGAGACCGTAAATATTTTTGAAACTTTTATGATGGTTATTTATAAATAATAATGTTGTCTGATAAAGTATTGAGTTTTGTTTAAAATATGGATTCTTGACTAGTAGGTAATGCCTTACTTTCGCAATGATTTTCCTTGTGAAGGTTTGAGCTTCCCTGAAGACAAATAAGAAGAATATTATTGTTAAAAGGACTGTTTTGTCGGTTTCGAATGAATATTATCAATTCCAAAATGAAAGCTTTTTAATACAAACAGATTAAACTAAAAAGTGAATGTTTGAGTAAGTAAATAATATATATCTCCTCGACTGATCATCTCTTCTGGTGACAAGAGGGCTGGATCCTTCCTCGCTCGTATTCTTGCCACTATTTCACACCGACCAGTTATTTTATTGTTTAGATTAGATTTAAGGTTTTTATATTGTTATGTGTAAATAATTAAAATTAATAAATAACAAAAAAAGAGGCGTCGGTGGTCGAGTGGGAAAGACGTCGGCTCACATCTGAGAAGGCGCGGGTTCGATCCCCACATCCGACCACGTACCAATGGGTTTTTATCTATGTACATTATCCGACAAACCGTATAAAGAGGGAGACTTGGTCTTCCGCTGGGTACCCTGGGGTCCACAAACGGTTACCGGGAGCTGTAAGGTAACCCGTGAAGAATATAAAAATAAAAAAAGAACAAATATTATAAATGGCAAAGTGTGTTTGTTTATCTTTTTTTCATGTCAATACAGAGCAACAGATCGACGGTGATATAGGTTAATTTATGTGAGGAAATGTTTGGGGATAAATTAATATTTTAAAAGCGAAGCCGTGGAGAAACCTATTACTATACCTATTTCTTGACGAAAGTGCAAAATTTATTTTACTCTTACTACAATATAACAAAGGCACCTAATACAGGAACAAATGCCCATACAAATACAAAGCTAGCGACTTAGTCTCCAATCACCGTGTCTTGGTCAAGAAAATAAGAAAGACGGGGATTTTATAGGCTTACCTCAGTACAAAAGAAGGCTTATTGCGCAAGAAATAACCAATATTAAGACTTAACTTTACTTACTTTTAATACGAACCACGACAATGGTGAAATTTACCAAATAAAAGTAAATCAAAATAATATTAGACAATATGTTCAACTTTAGATAACAATATAAAAACCTTAAATCTAATCTAAACATTAAAAATAACTAAATAAACCAGGTCCGCGTGGAATAGTGGCAAGAATATTACTCGCTGCATTTCCCCGCTGAATCGCAATTTGAATTATTTGATATAGTAGCCGACAACGAACAAATTACTTAAATACTTGGAATACAAACAAACAAACACATCTTTACGGCTTTTATATCTTGGGGTATGGCCAGAGATAACACACGTGTACACTTTTTCATTAGTTGTACTTGAGTAGCGTAGCAAGTGAGATTTCCAAGCCTGTCAAAATAAGTAGGTAGGTAAATATAACCGCATAAAAATTGAAATCTTCCCTCAAAAGGTGAAAAAAAATTATAACTAATTTTCAAAAATAATAAACTGAATACTCTTGTAGTTCGTAATTCGGAAGAAGAAAGGCCAAGCTAATATGGAATTATTTGTGATCAAATAAATAGTATTGGGAAAATTAATGTGATATGCGTGAATGCCACATCAGACAACTGGGGTGGAGTACTAAATATGTTTACCATGCTTATTAAAATTTTTGGGATAATTGCCATTTGTTTTCTTTCATCACGGGTTGCCTTGTTACGGTCCCAGGGTAGCCAAGCGGAAGAGCAAGTCTCCCTCTTTTAGCCGATGGTATTTGTGAGGCTATACCTAACGAGTGGCCAGTTCTGTTGAGGTATATTTAGATGGGAAAGCCTTGAAGTGTGGTTTGTCGGATTATGTACCTATATAAGTTTCTAATTGTAAAAAACCCATTACTACATGGCCGGGATCCGGGATCGAACCCGTGGTTTGCCTAGTTAATACCATATAATTATACCTTAATTAAAAAAATAGTATACATTAAATTAAATGATTTCCTAACAAGAGGAGAAAAAATGTATTAGAAGCGAATATCTCGCGACATATCCACTTGCATCGTTTCAAATCCTTTTAGATTTGTTTATAGAAATACACATAAGATATCTTCACGGCCATTATACCTTGCGATGTGGCCAGATAAACGAGTAACAGTGTCCACTTTTTGCCAGTAGTTACCTACCTACATATATATAAGTGAAGCTAATATGACGCGTGTAAAAATGACAAAAATATTTAGGACAGTCCCAAAAAACTGCCTACTTGATGGTTAACGTGGTATCGTACGCAACAATAAGGAGATTTTGTTCAGATATCTAAGACTCTTCCTCACATAATAGACCCTCGGAATTATCTGGAGCATTACCATGATCCCTTGTAATTCTTAATGGAATCATACAGGTGATCGCACAAATATTTCTTTATATTTGGAACGGGGAGTATTAGGGATTATTTAGTTAGCTAGGTATATAAAATGCTCTGAAAAAAAAATCTAAATCAGAATATTTAGGGAATATTTTATGAGTGGCTAAATGTGGATTGTTCTTGTTTTTTTTTGTTTATAAGGTGCCTATGCCGTGAGAAAATATTTTAGAAACATTTTAGTTAGAACCTTCTATTTATACAACTAAATTTATTTTGAAGAATTACATTGCTTTCAAATTGTTGACTTGGTAGGCAAAATACATAAACGCCCAAGAAGAAAATAGGTAAATAAATAGTCGTGCATTAAATATGTACATAACATCAGTGCCACAAGCTTAATATGTACAAAAGACCCTCAAACAGCTGAGGGAATGGCACCATTTAGCGGTATACGTAAATCGGCTTAGTGGAGACTTGGCGGTAGAACTCAGGCTTCGAACACATTAAACACGAATGAAATATGCATGCAGCACTCCCTCTGCAATGCTCTAGCTTTTAGGATTGCCTCGGGTTTTAACAGACACAACTCTGTAGTAATTTTGTGAAATGAGAGCAATTTTTTTATGGTTCCGTAGACAGTGAGACTTCAGTGTCTGTCTGTCTGGTCTGATATAAATTACATTGATAGTTTCCGATGAAAATAAGCCTTCTGATTTGAACTTGTTTGTGACCAGTACCTAACGATACAAAGTATAAACATAAACATCTTACTAATATAATATTATAAAGAGGTTTTGTAAGTTCGTAAGTTCGTAAGTTTGGATGTAGGAGGTAATCTATCAAACTACTGAACCAATTTAAAAAAAAAATCACGAATAGAAAGCTACGATATCCTTGAGTGGCATAGGCTATATTTTATTTTGTTCGAATATATACACGGGCGAAGCCGGGGGCGGAAAGCTAGTCATAATATATAAAGATACATCAATGAAAGATCCATTTAAAATTAGTACAGATTAGTTGTGAATATTATTTTTTAAACTTTATTAAAATCAAAGAAATTTTTACCCATTAAATTTTATATTGTTTAAGAAAGAAAGATCATAGAGATACAGCC
This sequence comes from Nemapogon koenigi, assembly GCA_963924495.1. Taxonomy (NCBI): domain Eukaryota; kingdom Metazoa; phylum Arthropoda; class Insecta; order Lepidoptera; family Tineidae; genus Nemapogon; species Nemapogon koenigi. The sequence goes on along the minus strand of OZ004647.1, from coordinate 5,944,974 downwards.
TTTTACATATATTTTACAATTTTCAGTAAGTTTTAGAATAATTTCAGAACGGCCGGTGGGCGGAGCACGACTGTGAAATCCTCCACTCACAGATTACGGGGCGGACAATACTACTGCATACTTTATTAAGCACTCAGTGATGTCCTGTTATTATTACTTGGGCTCTTTGTGATTTTTTTTAATAAATCGGAAAGCAACGTATAAATTATAAGGCTAAAAGATATATCCCCTCGACTGATCATCTCTTCTGGTGACAAGATGGCTGGCTCCTTCCTCGCTCAAAGAATCATCATCGCGATTCAGCGGTGAAATGCAGCCAGTATTCTTGCCACTATTCCACGCGGACTTGGTTCATTTAGTTATATTTAATATTTAGATTAATTTTAAGGCTTACATATTTCGAGAAATGCAGACATAAAAACATACGCAAAAATTGTCAAGACAGCATCTTTATAAAAACGTTGAATCATAGTAGTATTCAAAGGACCAATAAACAGGGTATGTACATTTAAAAAAAAGAAATAACAAGTAGTAAAACGCCTTCAATCGCGCGGTTAAATCGATTGCTTCTAAACCATGCTAGAGTTTAACAAAAGCAATCATAACTTACACAATATGATCATAAAAATCACCCCTCAACCCTCGTCTACAAACATTTGCATAACAAGATGCGCGTCAAAAACAGATTTAAAATAAAAAATAGCCGGTAATGAGTTTATAAATACATTCGACAGAATACTTTCTATTAAATAAAGTTCCATTTTGGAGTGGCAACAGGCAACTCAAGCTCCTGTTAGTATGTATGAATAAATCATATCAAATAACTATCTAGGGATTGGTGGGAGGCATTCTTCTTTTGGTTTACATCTGAACATTTCGTTTAGGGTTGACGACTACCTCTTATGAAGTGATGTTTCTTTAATGTCATAGGGTATTACGGCTTTTGGAGATTTTATCTCGTGAAAGCTTTGAAGAAGTTTAGATATTTTACATTAACGTTCCGTTTGTTTCGAATTTTCTTGAGAATATTTTCAATTTGATTGTATATAATACAAGCTTCCCGCTCTGGCTTCACCCTTGGAAATTTCCGATAGGTTGACGTTATGGTTAACCTTGCTCAGCAGACGGGTTATTTAACTCAATTTTTTTTATCGGAATATATACATACAAACAAATTTTTCAGCTTTAAATATTAGTATAGATTTTGTAGGTACCAATTTCTTTTAAAATCGTGTCATGGTTATGAAAATTAGCTCAATATTTTTTCAAGATTTTTTTTTTTTTTATCAGTGATCACTAAAATATTAAATAGCTAAGGAAAATTATGTCTTCTGCTGAGAAGGTGCACCGAAGGCCGGTAATTTCAACATAACATTTATAAGCTCTTTCAATGAAATGACTCTTTTACGCAGACGATTTCCACTTTTTTAGAAAATTTGTAACGATGGAATGCTGTTGAGTGCGAAACAGCATATCAATGTAGTATGTGAGTAATCGCATCAGTTGCGAGGTAAGGGTATGGGAAGTCGACTGGCATCCGTATGTGACAATAATACGGCCAGACTTTCATAGGCTTAGAGAGCCTTGCGTTGCGGGTCCTTGGAGGCTTTCACTGTGACTGATTACACTCTCTGATCTCTATATATAAGAAAGAAATTTAGAGTATAGAAAAAGTTTTCTATTTGGTAAAATATCTAAGGAACTCACCTAAATTTAGTTATCGATGATACAACGAAACATGATTGAAAAAAAAAAATAACAAAAATTAAAATAAAATTTAAACTAAAACTAAAAATTCTAAACTAGGTAAAAAAGGTCCATAAGTGGGACACCACTTGGCAGTGTATTGCCTCGTTGAATGGCAATGCTGATTTTTTGTTTTAACTAACTATGGCATCTGGAGTCACCACATTCTAGGAACACTCGTCTTCCAAGCTCTTGGAGGAAATCTTGAGCTTCAGATCCGAGTACTCCCGAAGTTTCAACTTTAATTAGACAAGTCTTATATAAAATCTTTTTTCTTTATACGGGTTACCTTACAGGTCCCGGGAACCCAGCGGAAGACAAATGCTAATACCTAACGAGTGGCCAGCTTTGTTGAGGTATGTATGTAGATGGAAAAGCCTCTTTGTACGGTTTGTCGGAATTAGTACATAGATTTTTTATTATAAAAACCCATTGGTACAATCGGATGTGGGGATTCCCACGTATTTATCTTCATTATAACTAATATTATAAAAATGTCCAACACTAGAATGTCAGGGCAAATCCGTGTACTGTCTTTGCCCGACTTAGAAATTGGCTCGGCTTTCTAGTGTTGGACATTCTCGGGCCAGGGCTCAGGCGGACCCGTCGTTTTTGGCAAAACTTCGAGTCAAAACGAAAGATGTCCAACCCCACAGTGGTATGAAAATAATAGGGCGAAGCGAAGGTTTGATCGTAAAATGTTCTTATTAAAATTTTAAAATAAAATGTTTACCCTTGGCGAGACCTCATTAGGAGCTATTGGGAGTGAGTGCATGAATGTTTTTGACATCGTAAACGGAAAGCCACAATCGCAGCGGAAGCAATGGTTTGACATAATTACTGTCGCCGAGTATCCGGCTTGGTAAGGGTGGTATTATTTTTATTTGGGCAGAAATAATTGATAAATTCTTCACTTCTTAAATACAAGTAAAGTATCCTTTTAGTTTACGATAAGTTTGCACTTGTTCTATTTGTCTGGTTTAAAAATATCATACATTATTTTACATTTTTAGGGCTCCGTACCCAAAGGGTGATAACGGAAACCCTGTTACTAAGGCTCCGCTGTCCGTCCGTCCGTCCGCTGACACTTGAAAATTTCACAGATGGTCACTATAACAATAAATAATAAAAATAAAATAAAGTTAAAATTAAAGTTAGTCCCCATACAAAAAACGTGTTTTAGGCGTTTTTTGCTTGTTCTTAATAATGGCAATACGTACAAACGTCTAACTAGTGTGCATACTCTTAAGTAAAACACAAATAATATAAAAACCGGCCAAGTGTAAGTCGCACTCGCGCTAATTTGTTTTTATTTTTTAATCTTCACGGGTTGCCTTACAGCTCCAGGGTACCCAGTGGAAGACAAAGTCTTCCTCATTTAGCCAATGATTTTTTGAGGCTATAGGTACCTAACGAGTGGCCAGCTCTGTTGAGGTATATAGATGGAAAAGCCTCTTCGTACGGTTTGTCGTATAATGTACATAGATTTTCATTATAAAAAACCCACTGGTACTAGGTCGGATGTAGGAATCGAACCCGCGACTTTTCAGTTGCAAGCCGACGTCTTATCCGCTCGACCACCGACGCGCTAATTTGTTTCTGGGCCATACAGGGTTGTCAAACTTGGTCTGATATCTGCATACTATTGATTGTACTTGCATTTGCATTAAATTTGTGTGAAAGTCCGACTCGCAGTTGGCCGTTTTTTTATTTAGTATTTACAATCCATGGCACTGTTTTATTATCTCACGCGATTCGCTCTTTTTAGTACTAAAACTAAACTTGTAAATTAATAAATTATAAATGTTTGTTGAAGAAATTATGATTACTGCCACTTACCACAATATTGTGTACCCTAATGATTTTAAAATTGCACATCTCGTGTCCAATGTACTTGAAACAGAAGCAATTAATGTTGGTAACAGATGAACGGTAATAAAAATGCAAATTATTGTTTGATGATTGTTAAAGACTGCACAATTGGTGCGTCATGGAAATAAAAATTTTCCTTCTTATTCACCATTATTATTATTGCATAAACCATTGCTTGTACTATATTGGCTGCTGATAATTTGCAACATTACGGAAATGCAAATTAATATTAGTTTCCCTGTTATATCTATCTATTTATCTATCATCACGCCTTTTATCCCAAGAGGGGTAGGCAGAGACAATCGAATTCCATTTGTTACGATCCTGATATAGCTTCTTGTATATTCATCATACCTTTCATACATGCGCGGCAATTGTGTGTAAGTACTTTTAATATGTCCATCGATTAATACATTTTTATATGTTCAATAAAAGTACACCTAGGTCGTCCTCTGCCACTCGCCTTTCCATGTTCTGAGACCGGTAAAGTTTGTAATAAACAATTTCTTAAATATTTTCATGAAAATGGGGTGTATTCGGAGCTTCTTCCTATTAGTAGTAGCATAAAAAAGATACAGAGTAGCTATTTATATTTTTTAGCTTATTGATAGGACATTATGAAAATACAAGGATAGAGCTTGATTTTATATTCTAAACTAAAGAAAGCAAAGAAATAGTATTCTATTCTATACTATCATAGATTATAATTACTAGAAGAGCTAGCGTGATTTCTATCTTAACCTTTATTGAAGAATCGAATATCACTGGCGCAAAAATAACGTTTTCCAATAAAATTTAACTTTCCTCTATTATATCTACAAAATATTAAGATTTGTAGTTATCTTTATTTATAATAAATAACTTTAAATACACACTAAAAACATAAAGCTAAAATATACATTAAATTTAATCTAAAGAAAACCTTAAATACCTTAAAACTAAAAAGAAAAAGAAAAGGGATGGAGGAATCAAAGGTAGAATAGCTCCTCCAGCTCTGAAGAAAATCCAATCGAATGAAAAAACTCTTAGCTCGGTGATCATCAGACTTTTTGATGAGAAGTTTACCAATTTTATCAGCAAACTTCATGAAGTCTGGAGTCTGTAGACCATTATTAAGATTGTATCAAGTATTCTGTTCTATACTATTCACAGATTAGAATTAGATACTAGAAAAGCTACCATTTTTCTATCTTAACCTTTATTGAAGAATCTTATATCAGTAACGCAAAAATAACGTTTTCAATCAAATTTAACTTTCCTATTTTCTACATTTTTATCTACAAACATCAAGATGAAGTATTTTTTTTTGTTTATATCAAGTATTAAAATTTTACCTATTCCACTGTCTTCTTTGTTCTATGAAGGTGTCGTATGAGATGCTGCATATTTCGTATTTTATATTATAATCTTACTCAGGGTAACTGGAAATATTAATAAAGTCGATGAATTTTAAACATCAGATATTTGATTTTTGAATAAAAGTTTGGTTTCAGAGATCCTTTGGCTTTCATGATGGATGCAGTGAATGTAGATACTCTCATTGGTGCCTTGGATCTATTTTATCACATGAAATCAGCGTACACCTCATAACAGATCATATTATAAGAGGGCACATTCTACTAACATAATTTTATTTATAAAATATTGAAAATTGTACCTGCCTATCTCTAGGTATATATTATTTCTCAAGGGTATTTTTTTGTCGGTACGCCTTATCTCCCTCATCAGAATTAATGTTTGATACGCCATTTTAAAGATTATTTTCACCTCTAATGACGAAACATAATCAAACAAATAAAAATTAAACGAATTTATGTATTTTGTAAAAGACGCCATAATATGTTGGAAACTTTAATGGTTGGAGATGACTTGAACTAACAGTGTAAAGTTTTCGCACGGGTCATATAGTTTTAATTTATTTTTAAAACTAGTTTAAACAAAACCATAGAAACCGCCAAAAGTTATGTAAAATCAGAAACTCAGATAAATTTTACATAACATTTTGTTCCCAAAATGAACATTTTCTATAAAATGAGCCAATTCGATATTACGTAAAGTAAATAAAAACTAAGTTACCTATCCTTTTAAGAAACTAATTTGAATATTTTTGTTTATTTAACTGTGTCACTATAATTTAGCATATAGTTACTTACATATATATATATATATATATATATATTATCTAACTGAAATAGCGCTTATTTTTTCAATGGGTTTTATTGAATAGGAAATATGGGTAATTTAACTTAGCCCTTGCTGTCTCTTTCATAATCTATCACAAAACTTCAATTTTTTTTACGATCTTATACCATTATTCTTCAATTATATATTTCGCTTTTTTGTAGCTTATAGAAAATTCAAAAAAAAAATTTATTATTTTTGCAAAATTAAAAAACGATAAAATTTTTTTTTTTTTGAATTTTCAATAAGCTAAAAAAAAAAGGGAAATATATAATTGAAGAATAATGGTATAAGAGCGCTTAAAAAAGAATTTAGAGTTTTGTGATAGATTATGAAAGAGACAGGGCAGGGCAGGGGCAGAATAATCCTCTATTCTACCACCCAAATTTCCTATTAAATAAAACCAATTAAAAAAATAACGACTATTTCACTTAGATATATTGAATAAGTAACTATATGCTAAATTACAGTGACACAGGTGGAGTATTTACAGAGAAATTGGGAATAGTAATATCTCCATACAAATTATGGATATAGGGCCGTGGTACTACTTTCATCACAAATATTATAAAAAACTACTGAATAGAAAACCAAAATATTCAAATTAGTTTCTTAAATATAAAAATATGAAATACATTGAAATAAAACTATAAAACGCATGCCTTAGTTTTTACTTTATATACCGAATTGTGCATTATAAGACTAGCTAGGAAGGCAAAAAAATTACATCGAGAGACGAGCTCCTTCCACTTTTCTCACATAGGCTGTGTTTTAAGACAAGGAGAAATATTGGAAGACGTTTTATTTTTATAAATATCAAAATTAATACATCTAAAAATACATGAAATCTGTTTACTTTGTCATGGATATAAAAAGTATAGGTACTCTAAAATCGTAGTACCAATTTTACATCATCTTGTTACCCTTCGGCGGCTCTAATGTAGTTGTCGCCCCTTGCTCGCGATTTAAAGTCACAAGGCTAATAAAATATTTTGACCCCTTAACTCGACGAATAAGCCCACTTTTAAGTACAGTTAGTAGCAAATATAACTGTAGCATTTTTTTATATATCTTGAAAAGTGTTTATATATGGATATGGATATTTGTTATAGGCCATTGTTATAGGTACATTGGTACCTAGATTAAATTTTTGAGGCTATACGTAACGATGTATACATGTTAAGACAAAAGTGTGGTTAGTTGGATTATGTACATACATAAAAAGAACCATTTGTAGGATTTGAACCAGGTGCATTTGATTTGGTTTGATTTGTGGTTGCGTTAAAAATCAACCGTTACCACAGCTGCAGGCTTGTCATCGTTCTATTTTTAATAAGGAGATGCCTCTAAATGTAGGCTATTACCAGTGTTATGGCTACGTCGCAAAGTACAAAGGAAGGTGCCTTTTTAAAGTAATATATATACGAATATATGTAAAAGATCAATTTAAATGAATACAATAAATATATTTGAAGTGCCTTTCTACACGATTTCTGAGTATATAAAGGTGCCCACCCATTCGTCCAATCCCCAGCGCGCCGCCGTACGGTCCACCGAAATCGAGCACAGACTCGTCCAATTTTTGTCATGAATTAGATTGGATGGCGGCCGGAATGGGAAATTTTCGGTGCGATGCCGGACCATGTGTGGCCAACTTAAGTCGCTACTTAGCAAAATCGTTACCTATTTGATACTTTCATATTCCAGGGCCGCTTTTTTACCACGTCGCAAGAATATTAAGTCACTGACTGTACCTTAACCCCCTCCGAAACTATTCGGATGTGACAATAATTGAAATTTGTGCCCGGAGGCATTCATAGCAAATAACTTTATTCACCATTTAGCTTTCAATTTGCAGCTTGTGTCGGAAGGAGTCGCCGCCGGTGGGCGAGGTTCAATGTGAATATAAAAATTCAATATTGACTATCAATTGAGTGGGGGATGTGTGATTACTATGTAGCTGTACTATATACAGTGTCCACGTAGAAATACTGACAAACTAAAATCGCCATCTTATCGTATCATTGGTCCGGCATCGCACCAAAAATTTCCCATTCCGGCCGCTGTACGATTTAGGCGGTCCGTTTGTTACAAGAATTGGACGAGTCTGTGATCAGTTTCGGTGGACCATACGGTGGCGCGCCGGTGATTGGACGAATGGGGGGCACCTTAAGGATAGTTTAATACAATTTAGTAGGTACTAGAAAATCGTTAGACTTTGAAACTTTTTTCAGGTAGACCATTTTTCCAAAAATCTTTGAAAGGTTTTTGCTATCTTCAATATTTAAAAATGTCCTTTTAATGTTTCATTGAAATGGGACGATATTATTGATCGAACGGCAAAATCACACATAATGATTATCTCCATATATTATTTCTCAATGGTGTTTTTTGTCGGTATCAACTGTATCAAATCCGAATTAAATGTTTCTTTTAAAATATAGGCTAATTTGTTTATTTTGTAAAAGACGCCAGTTATTTATTTTTTAGTTAAGTATAGGTATATATATATATTAAGTACTCACGCTAACAAACACGATTTAGCTAAAATTCCGCAGTGTTGCTTTAACTGCCACTGCACTGTAATTAATCTTAATTTCACATAATTATGTAGGTAGGTACTTAAAGGCCATTGCAGAGAAGGTTAAATTTGATAAAATCTGAAGCAAATTATTTCTGAATAACACAAAAGTCAGTCAGTCTATTATACCTATATACCTACTTACTCGTATGTTGCGCCTATATTTGTAATATTGAAACAGCACGTATATTTACAAGGTGTATTCTAACAAACATAATATTAAACGTTTTGTTCAACTAAATTAAAATAACATTACACCGTCGTACATGTGTACTGTCAGAAATGTCTCTTGACATTTTGTCTTCTTAAATTGTCGTGTCACCACACAGTGTCGCCACAAATCATCTTCATATTTTTTTTCAATATGGCGGTTCCACCAATATTAATCGGTGATTTCGCCAATGTCAAGTAGTATAGCCGTTTACGGTGATTATAGCCAATAAATCGGTATGTATGATAATCCCGCCGACCGCGATATGTCTTATTAATCACTGATTAATCACAACCATCGCAGCGCGGGCGGGATTAAACTGGATTCCCCAACACGTCTCCGCGGGAGCGTGTGCTATCCACCAAGGCGTGTCGTGGAATCCTCGCCACAAATCCTTTCCCATCCAACTAATAATTCACACGATTTAGACGGAACTTCAAAAATTGGAAGTGAATTTTGAAAAATGTTTATAATTCATTCATCAATCATTGTTTTTGTCCAGTTAAATACCTAACATATTTGGTATTTTCCGTACAAATAGAAATAAGGGGTGCGGGCAGAAATTTTGAGAATGCGTATTCAAGTACATATAAAATAAAAGTAGATATTTAGATTGTAACTTAAAGAAGACTTGTTTATTACTTCTTCTTCATAATTGACTCGATTATGAAAGAGGGCTTCAATTCAGGACGAAGATAACTCTGGTAACTCACTTAATATAATTTATTAGCTACTATCTCATATTTCATTTAAATTTACATTTATATTCGTTATACTAACGAAACTATTTGTTTCAAAAACTAAAAGTAAAAACTAAGAAAATACTTAGAACTTAGTGGTATAATGCGTAATTATAATTTAGAAATTATCAGAAATGAGAGACCAGAATTTATGGAAAATTGCAAGCAACGTTGGATTAGTGTTATTGTTTGTCGTGAAAATAAATCAACAAGGGCGTCGGTGGTCGAGTGGGTAAAACGTCGGCTCACAACTGAGAAGTCGCGAGTTCGATCCCCACATTTTTTTACATAGGTATTGAGTATAGATAATTTCTTATACTATAAGGATCCAACAATACTTGAATTGCTGAAGTCCGCTTTTGTATGGGACAAAAGTCATGAGCGGTGATTTCTACAAAGAAGAGCATATAATTAAACACAGTGTTATGCTTAAAATTGTAACAATTTTCGAGTTACAAAATTGTAAGCTCTTATTGCCCAAGTGTGCGCCGCGTGCTTATAATTATTCACCTTCAAACTTCATATTATCACCTAGCGGAGGTAAATTCTGCATTCATCGTCGACAACACTTTTAAATATCGATAAAATTTTATTTTGTGTGACAAATGAACAAGTTTTTTTTAAGTTGCTGTATTTTTACTATTCTATTTACCTTCTGATATATCCAGACAAGAATATAAATAAGATCTTATATAAATTCTATGTAAATGCATTTTACCTAACTACGACAAAGCAAAAGAGGGTTAAAATTAGCTTCTAGGTCCAGCGCTTCCCCTGTAGGTACTACCTACTACTCCCTTACCAAAAAAACAAAAAGCAGATTTGAAATACTTATGAATAAATATTCACTATTATCGCATTGATCGATAAAGGATTAATCAGAATTCATTCAGCTGACGGACATTAATAAAAAAACAGGTAAATAGATTTAGTGCATCGAAATAATACAACGTGTCCTAAGACCTAAATAAAAAAATATCGATAAAAAATTAAACATCCCCTCCCTATTTGATGGATAATAAAAATATTATCCAGGAGCGGGACTTCAAAGAACCCTGTGTAATTTAATTATCTACACCTTTTAATAACCGAGGCTATCCAAGGAGGGATCCGCACTTCAAATTAAATAACAATTAGTAGGCAGCAGAAGTTGTGATTTTATTAATTTTAAAACAATTTTCTTATATTGTTGTTGCCAATATTGTGTTTATAAACGATTTTCCGAAAGATTCAACATATAAAATTAAGTACCTATTTGAAAATAATTTTGTATGGTTCTGACAGAACTGGATTACTCTCACAACTGAAAAGTCACGGGTACGATGCCCAGTCACATCCGACCATGTACCAATGGGTTTTTATAATTAAAAAATATATGTACATTATCGACAAACCGTACAAAAGAAGCTTTACTATCTACATACCTCAACAGAGCGGGACACTCGTTAGGTAGGTATAGCCTATGAGGAAGATTTTGTCTTCCGATGGGTACCCAGTACCGGCAACGGTTCCGGGAGCTGTAAGATAGCCCGAGAAGAAAAAATAAATATTAAAATTATAGCCACAGAATTGTTATTGCTACGATCCGCCAACTACATGAATTCTATACTTACCTGTATATTTCCTTATAATGTCTATGTATCGAGCGATTGTATTCCACATTTTAAACAAAAATTAGCAAAATCTTTGGATATATGAAACATGATAATAACAAAATCTGTTTCTCTCAATAAAAAATGTTAACAATTTATGTAAAAATAAGCGATCTTTTTCAATGTTCTACGATACGACTCACTATAATAAGGGTATTATTGACAGAGAAAGAAAATAAATACACTCAACCGAACTTAAAAAAAAGGAGGAGGTTCTCAATTCGTCGGAATCTTTTTTTATGTATGTTCCCCGATTACTTGAAGATGCCTGGACTGATTTGGAATTTTTTTTTTGTTAGAAAGGGTATACTTTCCAGGTGATCCCATGGTCATCAGGTCAGGACCCTTCAAGGAGAACTCTTCAAATTTTATAGGCACACTTGAAGCGATCAGAAGTGGTTATTTAATATCTAAATGAAAAATCTTTAATTCATACTTCCGGTCACGTGACCGCAAACAGGAAGTGACGTCACTTCCATCTAAATTTCAAATAAATAACCACAGAGTACAATATTATAATAAACTGTCTGAAAAAAAAATGAAAATACAAATACTATGTACCTACTAACCTATAATAAATCTTACAGCTATAATTTAAAAGTATATATTTACTATAATTTGACTGTCTGATAAATTATAATTTTTCGTTTCCATGACTAAAATTCACATATAATTACATACAAAAAGCTATTGAAGCTAGATATAATACATTGTGTTATGAATATTATAATCTTTGCGCCCCTAAGTGTTCCATTACTTCATGTGCATCGAACAACCGCCCTCGGGCCAACATTATAGTATTAAATTTCTTCACCGGTAACTATCTATTTTGTAAACACATTGCTCTTCATAAAATACTAGCATTCCGCCCCCGGCTTCGCCCGTGGATATTTACGAACAAAATAAAATATACCCTATAATAGCCCTACCCCTACCCTTGCCCCTACCCATACCCCTATCACTACCCCTACCCTGTTTCCCATGACTTCGTACGTGTCTATTTCAGAATGTTGGCAAACATACACTTCATAGGTACATAGCTTTTGTCATGTTCACCTCTGCCCACCCCGTTCCCGTCGTCATGCCGTGATATGTTGAAAAACTAAGATATGTTGACGTCATTATTTAGGTAAAAGAGAAATTCTGTCCCATTTATCAACTAATTTGTCTAAATGGTGGTACCACGTGGCACGTTAAGGGTCGTGGTACTACTTTTATAACAAACAAGTAGTACCACAGGACAGAAACGCTACTTTACCTAAATGATGACGTCTATATGTAATCTGTCGGAAAAATTAAAAAATATTATAAAAAAACTACTGAATAGAAACCAAAAATATTCAAATTATAGTTTCATAAAATAGCTTAATTCCTATAAAGCTTTCCGTTCCCAGCTTCGCCCGTATGAAAAACAAAATTCTTAGAACCCAATTGCAGTGTCACGTAACCATCCAGGGACCCACTCAAACACACACAAAAAAAAATCATCAAAATCGGATAGCCATTTTTGAGTTTTGCACACGGCAATTGATTTTTAATATATAGATGTTGTTAACTAAATAGCCGAATTTGGTAACGAGCCTATAAAACATTTTTCAGAAACATCAACAATTATCTAAGTAGGTATGTAGAATGTGTCATTGGCAGACCCTGAAATTTCAGAAAATTATTTATAATTATTCCTTACTCCAGCCAAGTATTTTCTTTCATACTTTCTTATACTTCGGAGTCTTAAATATGAAGCTTAGAATAATAATCGTATGTGGAGAGGTAACTTCGCACAGGTATATCAAAGAAAGAGATTATTTCCGAAAGAATGATATATTAAAAGTTGTCACTGTTATCTCCGGCCCTATTCTATTCTATTCTATTGTTTGTGTTAAGCTCCATCAGGGTTTTGATGATTCCGCCAATGTCAAGTATTATAGACGTTATATAGTATCACTATGCCGATTAATCGGTATCAAAGATGATCTCGCCGACTGTGATATGTCTTATTAACCACAAACTATCACAGCGAGGACGGGATTAAACCCCAGCATGTCACGACGGAACGCGTGCGTTGGTCGCCTTGACATACCGTAGAATCCCTCCGGCCCTTCAAAAATCATGCCTATCCATTGCTCCATACCTATCTATCATCACGACTTTTATCTCAGTAACTCCATTTATATACCTCCTCGGTTTTCATCAATATTTTGACTAGAGTTATTGAAGCAAATCTTAGAAATATCCAAACTAGAAAAGTGAACTTGCTTAATTTATAGAGCATCCAACTTCCCAGCGGATATTTGAGTCAGAAGCCGGACGGGACGAGATGCGGTATAAAATTTCCTTCAGTATTAGTTTTAGATATGGATCCTACTTGTCTAGACTTCTAAACTAGACATAGGTATAATATTGGAAGTATATTAATGGGGTCTTGTATAACAATATCAGCTTACCTTACATTTTCATAGCCCCTTTGGTACTTTTCGTTCGGGTTGTGTTACGGTTCCCGGAACTGTATTACCGGCCCCAGGGCACTCAGCGGAAGTATTCCTCGTTTAGCCAATGGTTTTTGTGACGATATACCTTTAGGTTGTTTAGGCTAGATCTTTATCTACCTGGGTGAATTAAAGTATAAAATTGTTTTCTTGAAGATGAACGCTGTAGGTAGGTACGGAGATTTATAACTAGAAATTAATATGATTAAAAATTTTTACTTTTGAAAAAGTAGTGGCATCGATATAAAAAACCTTAAACTGATCAAGATTTTTATACTTATGCATATTATTTCCGAGTATAAATTAGGACTTCTAACCAAGAAAAAAAATTGTGCTCGTGCGGCATTTTTTTTTCTTTCTCCACGGGTTGCCTCACAGCTCCAAGTCTCCCTCGTTTAGCCGATCGTATTTGTGAGGCTATACCTAACGAGTGGCTAGTTCTGATGAGGTATATTTAGATGGAAATGTCTCTAAGTGTGGTTTGTCGGATTATGTACATATGTTTTTAATTAAAAAAAACCCATTAGTACATGGCCGGGATTTGGGATCGAACCCGTGGTCTGCCTAGTTAATACCAGACATCTTAAACACTCGGCCACCGATGCACTTTTTTTCTTTTTTTAGATAGAAAATACTCTATTTAATTCATTAATTTATTTAAAGTAACCCTATTGTAAATGTGAAAGTGTGTTTGTTTGTCTTTCTTTCAAGTCAAAACAGAACTTGATCATACTACTTTTTTTGTGGAAGGCCACAATAAAATTTTAGAAGAGCTACTTCTACTTAAAAGTTTCCTTATATAAATTAGTTTATCGGTGGAATTTAAATCGATATAAAATAGTTCAAAGGATGTATCCATAAAAGTAGGAAGCGCGCTATGGATGTATCTTAGTTGAGAAACTAATTTTATATTTGAAAATACTGTTTGTGTTTAGGAGCTTGAAACTACCGACCAACTCCGTAGCTCCCAACTGCTAAACATAAACTAACAACCTGCCATGTTTGTACCCTGCCTTAAGTTTCATCAAAATTAATTCAGCCATTTCGGGGCTTATGTGGACAAACATTCAGACTTGCTAAATGTGTACGTAGACCTCTGTTCACGCTAAAATGTCGTTATTCCGTCTTTGTTACATAGACGAAATGAGCAGTAAAAAAAATGTTGGATTTTTTTGGTCCCATTCAGTACCACCCCATTTTATCCAGTAATTGTAATTACACGCCGCTTGCAGGGCTTCTCATACTTCCATATCCACATAGGGCAGATGCGCGCGCGCATTGATCGATAAATCCGTTACCTCCCCCACCCTTAAAAACGATTTTTACTGTTCGTAACAATCAACGGTTAATGACACGAAATGTGTTTTCTCATAATTTCAATATATTTTCTTAGTTTCGACCTGCCCCGGTAGAAAAGTTGTTAATCCATTTTCCCGGGATAAAAAGTAGCCTAGACTTTAAAGAAGGACGATCAAACATACTTTCTAAATATATGAAAATTGGAAGGTTTATCCTTAGGGTGTATAGAGGTGCACTAAGAAAGGATTTTTCTAAAATCAACCCCTTAAGGGGGTGAAATGGGGTGTACCTAAACGTAATCCCTGCGAGTATCAACTTGAAACTTGGTACAAATACTCATCAAAACAAATAATAAGTTAAATTGACTAAGTATGGGAAAATTGTTTCGCATTTCAAAAATTTGCACTTGGTTGGGAATATTTACAACGGGGACAACTACGGCGGTAAAAAATAAAATTAAGGGAAAACAATTTGTGTAATTATATGAATTACGTCACTATTGCTAATACAACGCGTACGAAGTCGCGGGCAACTGCCAGTTTATAATATTAGTACCTATAGTATAATATGAGTTAATTTCTATCAACATATTTTCCAGCATTGTTCTGTCTTGAATTGTTTGATGTTTTCTAACTTCTGCTGATACGATTCACACTTTTTTATTGGTAAAAGCAAAAGTATACAAAACATAGCAATCAGTGACATAGCAAAGTATTTTTTATATTCCTAATATGTTTTGAACAAGATGAAATTACATAATTTTACCCCTTTTCGTGGTCTACGTTTTTGTCAGCACGGATTTTGGAAATTGGAACTTTCATTGCCGAGGGCCGACTTCGACGAAAATTACGCATTACAAATACAAATAATAATATCTTTTGTGTTTTCTATTTCAAATCTACATACATATATTCGAAATAGAAAACATGGGGTATGGCCTTTTATGTAGGGAACTATCTAAATATATAAAACCGTCGTGTCTCTGACTGACTGACAAACTAAGAAAGGATATTTCGAAAATCAACCCCTAAGACCAACCGGGAAAGACTCTGATTCCCTGGGAGCGAGGTCGGACCCTTGTATGGAATGCTACATATATGGGACACATTAGCTCCGTCTCATCTCAGGGAAACAGCAATCAAAGCGGAAGCTGCGGCGGAAATCGGAGTCTAACAAACGGCTCAAATATTGTTCAATTATTGAAAACTACCATTTTGTGCCGTTTGGTGTGGAAAGAAACTCTAGGTTTGTGGGGTTCAAATGCCAAATAGTTTATTAAAGATATAACCCCTCCTTCCTCGCTCAACGAATCAGCATCGCGATTTAGCGGGGAAATGCAGCTAGTATTCTTGTCACTATTCCACGCGGACTTGGTTTATTTAGTTATTTTTAATGTGTAGATTAGATTTAAGGAATTTATATTATTTTGTAAATAATTAAATTAATAAAAAAAACCCCTAAGGAAATGAGGTTTAAACGTTGTATTCTTATAATATGTACGAACTCGCGGGCAACTGCTAGTATAAAACATAATGGACAGGAAGATCATTTCAATAAAGTTATAGGGTCTTCCGCAGGTCATATTGGCATTACGCGGGGGTGGTGCGTGTCAATTTGCAGCTTGCTTCGCTTCCGGCGATTGACAATGTGTGAACAATATCACCTTGCGATGTCGAATAAAGTTATAAAGTATACTATTTTGTGCCCGTGAAATCGATGTAGGCATAGAAGCCTTAGTAACAATTAAGTTTCTACTAATTAGCGGTGTCTCTGGTCACACCGCAAGGTATAAAGGCCGTGATGGTGTCTTTTAGGGTTCCGAACATATCCGATAAAAAAACGGAAACCCTTATATGTAGATTGATACATAGATTGAGTAGATTTTACGCCTTTGCGTCAAATTTAAGTTTTCGTAATAGCCCCCTCAATTAGATGGTCAAGTGATATCAATATAAAAAATGCAACACAAGATCTTTGCGAATATTTGTTTTGAAGACATGGATTTTGAGTGGGTCTATGTTTGTTTTGTTTTAAAAGGAAACCAATTTAATGTTTACTTACTTTTACTTTGAACAAACAGGTATTTCTGTTATCTAGGGTTCCTTGTTTCACTAGGTTTTTATATAGCTTGGTTTAATTGTACACCTAACACTACGTAAAATTATGAATGTGTTCGTCGTTTATATACATAGACCAATCATATAGAGGAATTTATATAAAAATAATTGATCAAGTTGCGAGTACGACTCGCGGGTTAAGGGATCCGTAATTTTATTTCGAACTTTTTAAGAGCAAGCTTGTTAGCGCAATGAACTTAGTAAACCGCGGGGCTCATTTTGTCGATTTCTCTTTAAAAAGAGATACACTGCAAAAATAATCGATAAAATAATCAAAGATAAGTAAGATAGGCCAAGATTCACGTACCAGAAACATGAGAAAGAACGAATACACAAAACGGACATATTACGCTCTTCCAGTATTATACAAAGACTATTAGAAGAAGCAAGTTGTAGTTAATGATTTCTTAAAGTAGGTATGTGAAATTATCTTCAAGATAAAGTTGTACAGTAAATCGGTTGACAATACGCGTGAAATTCATGACTTTCTGGGGCTTCATAAATTTATTCAAAAAATCATACTGTGTCAAATATCATTCGAAAGCTATTTAAATGATAGGAAGCGTGAAGCATGTAATTTGTATGGGACAAAAGCTATGCGGCGTCTCCTTAAGACAGGATTTTCATTTAGGTTTTCCTGTAATTTTAGACTCCGTAGTTTCGGGGATAAGGGGGAAACATTGTATTCTTTATACCGAGCTCTTTGATTTGATATGTCAGTCACATGATGCACTTGAAAAAAAAATTTTTCAATTAAAAAATTCGCTTATTTACGCTGTACGTCCGTGATTGGGTCATGAAACTCTATATATGTAGGTACCAAGTTTCAACACTGTTCGTCCAGTAGATTCGGAGAAAATAAGCTGTGACAGACAGACACCTATATAAGAGTTTCCGTTTTTTCATCGGAGATGTTCGGAACCCTAAAAATCCCCGATATCCTTCACTGCCTAGCTATAAGTAAAGAGAATTTCTATTTTTATGACCTAGCCTACCTCCAACTTGACTTCTATTTGGAATCTGTTCATTGGAATTTATAACATGCAATTTTTTTAAAGTAGGGTCAAGCAGAATGTCACATCAAATAGCGGTGCTTAAGAAACGTTGGCCGCGTGACGTCCCGCGCATAAATTATACCATAATAGTTTATGAACCTATAAACTGGCAAAATTACGTTTCTCACTTGACATTGGCCAAGATAAATATAAAATTGATATCTAAAGAAATAGTTCACTTACTGGAATATCCTGTGCTATTATTTTTCCACATATAAACAGCAAGATGAAGAATGTATACATGTTATTGTATATTAACTGTGTTGTTAGTGAGACGCCTGTACCGGGACTGGTAGACGCTAGTATGGTTTATGTAGTAACTTATTTAGTAACGAGTTAATCTACATAACATTGAATAGCGCCCAAAATGAAGTATCGTGCGTGCCATTGAATATTTAGAATGTGTGACATCTAACTTAGTTAATAAATTTCTCAAACATTATAATTTAAATTAGGTACTTGGACAATTTATCTAGATCATCTCTGCTAAAAGAATCTATATTTGCCAGGCTTACGTGTTATCTTAGACAAAACCTATTGAAAAATGGTAGCGAGTGTTGCTTTGTTGGAAATGGTTAATTTCTTGTATTTTCTTCCTAGGTTTAGTAAAGTAAAATTGTATACGTAGGTACATGTATCATTCGGGAGAAGGTGTGATTTCCAACTTTGCTTGTTAGTAATCAGCCACTTTTATCCCTTGGTGAACAATCTACTATAAAATTGTGTACCCCAGAGTTTCTACTCGAATTACTCCAAACGAATTATATTAGTGTTATTCTTGGCAGATCACCGACCTTCGAAATAACACCCTTCACAGATTACTCATTAGTTTTATCAGGCTGCTTGGAATTTATAGAAACCAGAAAAAGCCTTGCCATAACTCTATATTTATGGTACCCTATCCCACACCGTTTCACAGTATAAAGGTATTAAATACGTATGTACATTCATGTTTTATATAAACTACAACAACAACAACAAATCTTTACGGGTTACAGCTCCCGGGAACCTTTGCCGGCCCCAGGGTACCCAGCGGAAGGCAAAGTCTTCCACACTTAGCCGAAGATTTTTTGAGGCTATACATAACGAGTGACCAGCTCTGTTGAGGTATGTAGATGGGAAAAGCCTCTTTGTACGGTTTGTCGTATAGTGTACATAGATTTTTATTATAAAAACCCATTGGTACATGGTCGGATGTGGGGATCGAACCCGCGACTTCTGTGAGTTGTGAGCCGACGTTTTACTCACTCTACCACCGACGCCCCTAATTATATAAACTACATATCATATGCCTAATCTACGTTTTTAGCAAATTTGCAAATATGTCACCAATAACCAGTAAAATAGTCAGTAAAATAAGAAGAAATGCAGAAACAGGCTGACTTGCACGTATTATGTTTACTTTGTTCAGCATTTTTTGTTACAAAACCCCTTATCATAAAATCATCTAAGTCATTAATTAATTTGAAAACATATGATAACTTTTATTCTACAAAACAACAGTTTGCTATCGTCTTGTATCTAATAATATTGAACAACCCTCATAAAGATTAACAGATATTACCACCATCTGTTTAATAATACGCAATTAATCGAAACTTAATTAAAGTAACATTTTATTGATATAACAAGTGCATTTGGTGGACTAAATGAAGTGAACAAACAGAAAGTTTGAAAATGAAAAAATGCAAAAAAGACATGAAAATAAAATAAATGCAGTGCATACTCTGCGGAATATTCTGCGGGATAAACTATTTACCAAAATTCCATATTTCCATAATTCCAGTAAATTGTAACCGGGCCGTGTCCCTAGTACAAAAGTATAATCAGTAACATTGTCATTATGTTTTGCTTTTAACTTTTTCACAACACACCTGTTTAAAATTGCCACCCTAACAACAAAATACCAACTTTGATTTACCCTCATTATAGGCAATTACGTGTTATGACTATGTGAATAGCTACAATGTGGGGAAATATTTCCCGTCAAATACCGCACATATATAGTTCTAATTTGCTTCAAAGGGCACCTGAATAAGTGTCTACATTGAAAACTATTTGAGTCAAGAAATCAACGAAACGTACGTACTAGTTGCATAATTTATGACTAAATTTTCTTACTAATCGCATACTACCTACTGAATGGATTGGAATGATATTTGGTACAAAAACAGTAGGTTGATAACGTACAATTTTAATACCTACAATTTTTTATAACGTTTTCTACAATACAGAGAATTTTGTACTGTGAATCTGTTTTATTTTCCTAAATAATTAAATAAAGTCCGTGCAAAGTCGAGTCGGACATATTATATTCGTATATATTAAAAAAAAATTATGTATGAACATCGATAACTCCGTCAATTGTAAACTGATTTTGATGATTTATTTTTTAATCGACAGATAATTCTTCCGGGTTAATTTATTCGTTTTCAGAAATTTTGAATGAACTGATTTTATAATATTTTTTTCTTAATGTACGACTTATTTTTTTAAGGATATACCTAATAATTTCTAGACAATCTCACAGACATGACGAAAATCGGTTGTGTAGTTTTTCAGAAATTCAGTATTTTATCTGCGTACGGCTGAAAATTATATATCAGAGAAAAGTCGAACGGTTGCTATTGACACGAAGTTGTGTATATTTTCGTATCGACGGTGGTCTAGCGGTTAAACGTATGGGGTGCAGCGCAGGATTCCATTATGATTCCAACCGGCTTCAAATTCTACGACGAAATATTAATTATTTCTTACTTTTCAGTGCACAATTTTTTAAGTCGGTACACTTTTTTTAAAAAGGTTTACCCTAAAAAGGTATTTGTATCTTTCTAAACGAATCACTAGAAATGGAAAATTCTGTTATAAATCATGCAATAAAAAATGTCTGTAAAACTATTAGATAGATAAAAAGTGAGAATACACATTGTAACAAAATAAAGATAATTTATAACAGCAAAAAACTGGAATATTCTGTGAAGAATAATATGAGTTTTTGTTATTTTATAGTATTATCCTAAGCATGTCCCTAAAATCACCCTAAAAGTTGCGCGTACGCCGGCCGGCACGCGCCACCCTGCGTACACAACTTCGCGCAGATTTATCAGCGTCGTAATTAAAAGGCGGCGCATTAGCGTATGAATACGCGACCACGGGGTGCGTGCGAGCCAACACTACCAGCTGCTACTTTGAGGTGGACTAGAGTGGTTTTGATACTTTGGTTTGTGTTGGATTTAGATATTTTTTAACTTTACATTTTTAAATCATGAAAATTGAAAGATATTATTTTACCGTTGATTCGTTAAACATTAAAATACCAATTAAGGTTTACTAAAGTGTAGTATCGGTGAACGTAAAAATATTATGTGCACAATGTGTTTAAATTAAATTCATATTTAAAATCTACTAAGTAATTAAATTTATATTTCAATCAAAATTAATCATCTGTTCTAATTATACAACCTTTTTACTTACATCCAAAAATGACTTATTCTAGTCTAACTGAGTTCCAAGGAATATATTTGCACTAGTGAGTCATTTGGTAGAAACAATTTTATTCTTATACGTTTCAGAAGTAGAAATAACCGTGAAATAACGCTTGAAGAAAATACTGAAAGAATATTTTAAAAACGCTTAACAGCCCATCATGACAAATGGGTAACAATTACCACAAAAATACAATTAAATATATCTACAATGATATATATACAAATAAACCTATAAATAAACAAAAAAACATCAAGATCGCTGCCTTCTGGGAGAGTGCCCATAAGGCTTATGCGTTGCCACGTTGGATGGCGATACTGATACTTTGAGCCAAAAATGAGCCAGCTCTTTGGTCGTGGGACACCTCTACCAATCTTTTGGCGATTTCTTTACAGAAGTGTCTTTTATTCTTCAGGAAGAGATGCGTATTTGCTACGTTTGGCAGTTTCGGCTTTGCAAAATTGTTTATTACAATTACCACTGTATATTCCAAATTTTTCCAAAAGAAAATCAACAAAGTATCAAGTCTTTCCAAACGGAATAGATCGCGTGAGGTATCGTGATTGTCTAAACGCCGACAGATGTGTGTCGGAATTTAATTGTTTGCTAGGAACTTTACAAGCGGTGTACATTTTATATCATTCAGACTACCACCCCTAACTGTAGATTCATTCACCTCGTCAGATGTTCAATGGGGCAAGTTTTAGGGTAGGAAGTGAATAAAGTTTTTTCTTAAAACTTTTGATTTTTTTAATACAGGAGATTTTATTTATTTTGTAACGGCATTTCACTTTTGTATGGTGGCCCGCATATAATATCTTCATGAAATGATGACATATGGCATAACAATAGCATTTGCACTTTTGCAGTTGTCATAGATGAATGCCTGTGATTTCTAAATTAATATCTTGGAATATTTAAGTGGGATAAATGCCATTTAATTTAGGCACAAATAATTGTTTTTAGATTTATTATCCGTCTGCCTACCTAAACCTTGCATAAATACCAAAATTTATTTTGCTAAAACGTGAAAGCAGATACTGACTATTCCTATAAACTTTGGAATATACCACATACACATATAATGATATGGTGTGAATAGTTATGTTTATTAACCGGCAGCTGTTATAGGGACATGCAGCGAGGGTGGAAGCATATCTAATTACAATAATGGACTCATTTCTGTTACCCACCTTAACAAAATCTCGCAAATCAACGTGAAATGGAAAACTTAATTATAGGTAACGGTTCAATTTTAAACGATTTTGACTATTTTGTATAGGTAAACTTCGAAAATAAGTAGATACCTGAAGACTTCAAAAAGTTTCTTCAATTTGCAATATGAAAATGTAAAGAAAGTTAATGAGATATGTCAGGAAAGAAAAGTAAAAAAAAAATCTACTAATAAATCCGAAAGTATGGATGTTTGTTTGTTTCTCAACGATACCAAAACGGTGGAACGAATATGAGTAATATTTGAAATTGAAAATTGAATTAACACACCTCATAAAATGTGACATTATCCCATTTTCATGCGAGTAAAACTGCGGGCAAAGGCTATTAAATCACATACCGATATATTTTTTATTTGTAAATGAACACAGCCGGTCTAAGAAAGTAGGTTACTATACCAATGTAAACAAACCAATTACAGTTACACATTAAAGAAAAACAGGTGTTAATTCAAGTTCCTTGCCTCCCCTCAAGGATGCCACCTGTTGAACCCTTAAGGCGGGTGCCCGCTCACTTGTTAGAGTAAGGTGTTTCATTCATTCCTTCTGCGCGATTGTGCGTGTATAAAATGTTAAGTGAATTTCATACCACGTATATCACGTATACTAATATTATAAAGAGGTATTTGTTTGTATGTATATACTATAGGGTCCATCCCTAATGTCTGTGATGAAATAAAGGCTAAGTATATTACTTGATAAGTAATTTTTTTTTAAATTAGATTTTAGCAATATAAGTAACAAAAACCGGAGAAAAACGATCAAGAATGCACGGGAGAGCAAATAAGAATAAAAAAATTACAAAACCGATTTCACAAATTCTTTCACTTAACTGCTTGAACAAAGTATTTGTTTGAATGTACAAATGAATACTTGTTCTTTTTCAGCAATTTATTCTAAAATAACAAAATTAAGCAGACCCAGAACTTTTCTAACGGGCTATGAGCCCATATTACTTTTCAAACTAAGTAAAAAAGATATAAAAAAATTCACCCTTAGGCACTTCACTTTAGAATACTAGTGTATTGTATTTGTCCAAAGAATAAAGCCACCTTTGTATGACCCGCATTTGTCATGGCCGAATACATATGCAGATAAAAAGCTCGTGAAACGTTCGGCTTTTCACGCTCTAGCAGAAATTATGCTCTACTCTAAGCATTTCATTCATAATTTATTCGAAAAACAGACTGTAACCTCCATTCGTTGAAAATACGTTACAAAAAAAAGATTTATAAAATGAAAATTTCGTTCATCAGATACAAATAGAGTAATAATTAATTAAAATTATTATAAGTATAGTACTACATTTATTAAAAGATAAGTAAAATCTAGGTAAAAAAAACAACGTTTCAGCTTGGCGATACAAAGATGGAATGCAGCTAGTGTTGTGGGGACCCTGGCACACTGTAAATGTTTATTTATATATTTGTTTTATTCATTGTTGTTGATTTTAAAATTTAAGAATTGAATATAAAAAAATAAAAAACCTTAGGTAGGTACGCGTGGAGTTCTTGAAATAAATACAATACACATAAAATAAAATACTAATTAATATTATAAATGCAAAAATGTGTTTGTTTTGTCCTTTTTTCATGCCAAAACAGTGCAAACGAGCGACTCATAGAATCATTGCAGAGATAGTTGAGTGGCGAGTGACATAGACTTTATATCCCTGAAATTTCGGGATAAATTCTTATGTCACATTTCAAATATTTCCACGAGCGAAGCCGGGCGGAAAGCTAGTATATCTAATACTACAAGTAGATAACAAAATGTGATGGATCACTGTGTTGTTGAACCCGGTTTTGCGCACGCGCATACAAAGTTTTGTAGAGGCGTGCTTACACACCTGCCCGTATCACGGCGGTCGCAGCTGTCTGTGCGATATCGGGGTTGGTATATTTAATGGACAAGTAAAGTGTGTGCAGTAGGTATCACACTTTTTTTATTACAATACAAGCATAATAATATGACTCTACCAGCGCCATGTTTTGAGCTAAAGTCTAAGTTACGGCAACTAAGGCATAAAGAATCGCAATCGTCACATTACATGCCTTTTGTCACGTTTCGCTTTAAATACCTTAGGTTCTATGAAGAAGGACATATAAAGCAGGCCACACATTGGTCCGGCATCGCACCGAAAATTTCTTATTTCGGCCGCCGGATGATCTAAGCGGACCGTTCGTTACAAGAATTGGACAAGTTTGTGGTCGGTTTCGGTGGACCGTACGGCGACGCGCCGGGGATTGGACGAATGTGTGGCCACCTTAAGGGAATCGCCGCACCTCTTAGTTCATCTGCCGATAGAATTGGTTGTGTGTGCTTGTGCTTGGCACCTTGAGCTTGTGGTTTGTCTGCGAAATAGGGAAGAAGGAATAAGGTCGTGTAACTCTTCGGATCACTCCACATGATAGACTCTGTCTCCACGCGAAACTTTCACTCACTAGCGATCAAATAGCTCCTCCCCGCTCCATTTCTGTTTGTGATTACTTCTGTACAAATTTTCATCATATTACATTATTGCAATATTATTTTGTTTTTGGATATCTTCCCCAACGGTTTTTTTTTTCGGAAAGTTTACGGAATGACACAATAAAAAGCCGTTGAGATAATAAAGCGAAAAATTCATACCTCTAGTCTTAATACTCAAAGTCTGTACCTATATAGAAGATGTAGAGCAAATACAGTTATTGTTGATGATAAGATGAAGTAGGAGAAAGTATGGTTGAATGTAGGTAAATAATGTTCTTTTCTCCCATCAAATCAGAAGTGAATTTATGTATAAAATATTTTTGGAAATTATCACATCAAGGCGAACTGCGGTAATATGGCGGGAGCTAGACACAACATTGTACACAACATAGTTATGACAGAATAAAGGCTTACCTGTTTTATTAAGATGGCGATATATTATATTTATGTGCCGAGTTGAGCCGACAACAAAGCACGATTCTACAATGAAAATAATCCTACATGCATGTGTCTACCTATTCAAAAATTGATGCAGTATGTACCGTCAACAAAAAAATTGTAAATTTCAGGGAAAACTATTACAACTCTACTTCAAGTATATTTTTACTTTGGAAAAGCTTATGGTGATGGACAGGTAAGAGGGACTTAAAAGATTGAGCCTGAAACGATCGCAATGAGAAAACCTGGACACCACCACAGCTCTTCATCAGGCAGCCGATGGAGGAAGATAGTTGAGGATGTGGAGACCAGGCTGGTAATTTGTACGTATTACTTATAATATATCATTAGCATATTATATACGTCATCTTAGGTTTTTGACATCACTCACTATAAATAAATATACGAGGAAATAGAAAATTATTGCAAGATAATTTTAGCATTTTACTATAGATTGCTGCACTTTTACAAGGAGAAGCTGATGCGTTGGAGTAACGATCTTCAGTAATAATGGACTGAGAAGGAACTACAAATGGTGCGGTCGGCCGAGCGTCTTGCAATATCTTTCATGAAAATTCGTTACGAAAATACATTGCACACATTCTTCGTCGTAATTAATTATTTACGTGGAAATATCACTATCTCACTTATTATTAGATATAATTTTAATCACTATCTATCTATCTATCATCACGCCTTTTTACCAAGTGGGGTAGGCAGAGACAATCGACTGTCATTTGTTACGATCCTGATATACCTCTTTCGTTTCTTTTATATTCATCATACCTTTCATACGATTGTGTGTACTTTTAATATTTACATCGATCAATGTTTTTTTTATTAAAAGTACCTACACTTAGGTCGTCCTCTGCCAGCATTTTCTTTTCACTTCAGCCATATAAACCTTTTTAGTCAATCTTTCATCCTTCATTCTTTCAATGTGTCCAAACCAGTATAAACTACTTTTCTTCATTTTAGTCACAACATCACCTTTTTTTCACAGACAGACATTTTTGTTTTCAGAGATTTGTTCTATTTATAATATTATTTTGCAAACCGTAGCAAGGTGTAACGCGTGTACGACGCGTGCCAACCACGTGCTCTCAACTCACCCGTCGTTCCCGCGTTATGCGCTGTCATGGCGGCTGCTTTCACGTGCGTAACACATCTTTTTGTATTTTTTTCGCCCGATGAAGTATGATTTTCGTAAATTACTTCACTATTATTTGGGTTTATTGCTACGAGGGTTGTTCTTGTACAGAATGCTCTCCATTCAAAGTTAGTCTCGCGTTTTCAGTTATATTATTCATTGTTTAATTTTATTATTTTTATTGCAATTGCATGTGATTTTACTAATAAATATGAAATCTATTACTTGAAGGTATTCCTCGGAAGCAAGCCTTCAGCCAAAAACTTTAAATCGACTTGTAGTGCTTCGAAAACTGAAACTTGTTCTTTAAATTATGAATAAACTTTTGGTCTTTATTTGGCTTATGGCTCGTGGGAACCGTGAATATTTGGGGCTACCTAATGAGTGGCCAGATATGTTGAGGTATTTTGACATTGACATCTAGACGGATTAGACAGCATACGTCATGAAAACGCATTGAAGCCCGAGTTGATTCACTAATACTGTGAATGCTCAGCTCCTAAACATCATAGGTTCATATTTAATACTCGTTATATAGGGGCCGTCTCCATGAGCGAGAGAATAGCGGCGATAGTCTCGTCTGTGCCACCAAATTCAATATGAACTCTATGGGCCAATCTCCACGGCGCGATACTATCGCCGATAGAATTTGTATTCACAATTGGACCCGGTAGGTGGCGCTGCAATCGGGTTTTAGGTTTTTTTTCATACGTGCGAAGCGGGGGCAAACTGCTAGTTTTCTATAATTTTTCACATCGATATATTCATTTATTATCTACAATTATTTGTGCATCCATCACAATAAGTTGATTAAATCCATGAAAACACACCTGCGGGATGAAATAGGGGTGCAGTTGCTATAGCGATAATCTGATCAACATGCCTTTTTAAATATAACGGACTTGTTAGGCATCTAAACCGATAAAATATTGAAAAAGAAGTCCCTTTATGTGCAGTTGGTACTAAAAAAAGATTATGAAGACATAGTTCACTTAGATAATAATAAATAAACCTTTTAAAAAAAAGTGCACCGACTTCAAAAATTTGCACTGAAAAGTAAGAAATAATAAAAATTTCGTCGTAGAATTTGAAGACGGTTGGTGCCAAATTAGGATACAAAATTAAGTAAATATCTAAGAACATAAATATCTGTTCAATATTATATATTATGTTTGTACTGATGATCGTAGGTTCCTAATAAATTATCTAGATTAGTGAATTTGGGTACCTACTAAGTTATTTCTAATTTGGCACCAACCGTCTTCAAATTCTACGACGAAATTTTTATTATTTCTTACTTTTCAGTGCAAATTTTTGAAGTCGGTGCACTTTTTTTTAAAAGGTTTATTTTACCCTTTTAAGTGATTTTGCTGCCTTGAGAGACAAATAATAACGCAACTAAAAAAATATTGATGGTAAATTAAAAAAAAAATACCCCTGTGGATGTGATTTGAACCATGTAATGTGCTTGTGCATCCTATGCAGCCCATTACATTTAACCGCTAGACCATCGTCACGAAAATTGACAACTTCGTGTCAATAGCAACCGTTGCTAAGGCTTTTTCTGATACATAATTTCAGCCGAAAACAGAAATTAATTACTGAATTTCTGAAAAACTACTGAACCGATTTTCGTCATATGTCTGTGAGATAATGTCAAGAAATTATTATGTCTTGAAAAAAATAAGTTGTCAAAAACGGTACATATTTTATCGAGATATCAAGAAAAATGTACTTATAAAGTCAGTTTTTTCAAAATTTCTGAAAAAGTAATGAACCAATTTTTATGAGATAAAAATGGGACCAATCCGGTAGAATTATCTGTCGATTAAAAAAGAAACCATCAAAATCGGTTCACAATTGGCGGAGTTATCGATGTACATACATACATAAAAATACGGTCCGAATTGAGAACCTTCTCCTTCTTTTTTTGGAAGTCGGTTAAATAGTATCAAAGTTACCTATTACTTAATAAAAAATATAAAAAATATGTTGAATTCATCTATCATTACGCCTTTTATCCCAAGAGGGGTAGGCAGAGACAATGGAATGCCATTTGATACCATCCTGACATATATACCTCTTTCGCTTCTTTTATATAGTCTAAATAAGGTTTTTAGGAAAAGAAAAATTGGAAAAGACGTTTTTCTATAGGATTTTTGTATGAACTCACGATGAAAATTAATATCGGCTCCACCTGAATGCTAGTTAAAAAAATATACTTATGTAAATTTGTTTTTTTTTAAATATATTTAGCATAAAAGGTCTCACCTCGTTAACTGCCATCCAAAAGCTTCCCATAACGGTCCCCATTATAAATATAAAAGTGCTATAGAAGTAAAATCACTTTGCTTACGCAGAGCAATGTTTGTCATGACATTAGACATTCGTTTCACCCCAACTTCGATCCTACGAACAATAGTACAGAATACAATAGCTTGGAAAACGCATCTGTCGCGTTGTGTTTCGTGATTGGTTGTAAGCCACCCTGTTGAATAGCGTCGCACGCGCACCCTGGCCTCATTTCCATGGTTTCCCAAAATCAATATCACCCTTTAGTGCTTTACAAAGTTTTGGTTAAAAAAGAAGACAATTATTTAGGGAACTCTACGGCGTAAATGTTAAATTCTTACTAAGTCTCTGCCCGAGCAGAAAACTATTTCTGTGTAACTAAATAGAGAGTAAGTTTAAAAACTTGACGCAATTCCGTCATTCCGGATTAATTATTTTTAATGGGGTATGCAAAAACGTAGAAAATAACGTTTTTAATAACTTTTGATAAAAAGTAGACCAAATGATAAAATTATACTTTTATAAATTCACATAGCACAACAAGTAAGATCAATTTAAGGACAGGTATCCACTTTCGAATACTTTCGATCTCAAATTACCTCAAATAATCTTGTCATTCGTTAGTTAGGTTGCCTCAAGAGGATGACTTATTATACATATATAACATTATTTTTGGGTCCCGCGATATTTTTTTTAAATACACACCTATACACACTTCAACATATGTATTGACAATGTAACGTTCTCATCAAAAAACAGTTAATAACAGTTTCCCACGATCTATCAAAGGTGAGCTCTATTGTTTATACAGGAGGGCGATTGATTGGAGAGCCACTCGTGTGTTATGGAATTGATGGGAACCAAACATCTATTATACCTTATTTATACCTACAAAATACAAAACTTTAATTAGTAATTTTTAATCAAACAAAATATGTAAGTAATATACTCGTACGTTTTTTTTATATTTAAAAAAGTGTACCGGCTTCAAAAATTTTGCACTGAAAAGTAAGATATAATTAATACTTCGTCGTAGAATTTGAAGACGGTTGGTGCCAAATTAGGATATAAAATTAAGTAAACGTATAAGAAGATAAAGATCTGTTCAATATTACCTATGTTTGTACTGATCATCGTACGAGTAGGTACCTAATTAATTGTCTTCTTCTTAGTCTAATTCTTGTTAGTCGTGGTGCTCTTGACAGAGCAGTCGTGGTTCAATCATGGCGGTCAACAGCGCGACGCACCTTCCATGTATTGACTCGCCATGGTTAACTTTCTTGGGAAGAATTAATTGTCTAGATTAGTGTTTGGAACTAAGTTGTTTTTAATTTAGCACCAACCGTCTTCAAATTCTACGACGATATATTTTATTACCTAGTTATTTCTTACTTTTTGGTGCACAATTTTTGAGCTCGGTACACTTTTGTTTAAAAGATCTATTGTAAAAATTTTTATATTCTTTTTAAAGATTTATTTTACCCTTTTGAGTGATTTTGCTGCCTGAGAGATAAATCATAACGCAAATAATAAAAAAATGGAAAAATAAAAAATACCCCTGTGGATAGGATTTGAACCATGTGTGTCCAGCGCGTGCAGCTTAACCGCTAGACCACCGTCGATACGTGTTTACAACTTCGTACAATAGCAACCGCTGCTTTTCTCTGATATATAATTTTCAGTCGTAAACAGAGGTAAATTACTGAATTTCTGAAAAACTACTGAACTGATTTTTGTCATTATGTCTATGAGATAATGTTGACAAATTTTTATATCCTTAAAAATATAAATCGTCAAAATCGGTACATATTTCATCGAGATATTGACATCCTTAAAAATCCTGAAACCAATGTTTATGAGAAAAAAATGGGACCAATCCGGAAGAATTATCTGACGATTAAAAATAAATCATCAAAATCGGTTTACAACTGGCGGAGTAATCAATGTTCATAATACATAAAATAAAATAAAAAGTATTTTTTTCGAAGTCGGTTAAAAATACGACATCTTCCTTTTCGACCACGATGAAAAAAAAATTTGTGAGACAGGAAATTTTTATCGTCAATGCGAAATGGTTCGGATTTTATTACTATTTGTGCCTATAGATTTTTATATAGTTTTTTTATATTTTTTTTAATTCCTTGAGGAAAATCAATGGACATTGTTATAACATGACTTCCGCCTTACCCGCCATAGATATTTTTTTAAATAAAATTAAAAAAGCTTACAGCCACATTCCCGGTGTATTGAAAGCAGGATGCGCCGACGCAGGACAAGGCGTCAATTCCGGCGCGTGCCTTAGTGGGGCTTCTCAGTTCCGCTATTCAGGTCATTGCCCATTTGAGGTCTAGTAAGTTGTTCTTTTATAATTTGGTGTAAGCTTGTAGCTTGGAAAAAAGCTTCTATAATTAATATTTTTTGTTGTAGAATTTAATAACGAAACAAAATGCAGTAATAAAATGTTTGTCTGTCTGTTGCTGATTGCTCGGCTTCACACGGGTACAATATGGTATGCTACAGATATATATGCTACCGCGGACTTTTTTTGTCTATTATAGCTTGTATACGATATAACATAGATGTCGCACCGTTACTAACTCATTGAAACCTGTATCGCGCCATTGAAAATATTTAATAGATTGGCATATATGCAACTTTCCAGCGATGTGTATGTGTGTGTAGCCATTTCTATATTGGTGACCCCGTATGAACACGCCTGTATTCCTGACCCCGCAATGCCCCGCATCCTACTTCCACTTCCCACTGACCAGACCGCCGGCCCGACATGACGACAGGTCATACATCACGACAGGTGATTCAGCCGTGATGCAGTCCACCACACAGTCCATCACTGCTGACAAAGCTAAAATGGATCTTGGGTTTCATACCGTATCGACCTCTGGTCTGGGAAGGGAGTCATGTGGCGGCACATCGCGTCGCGTCGATAGATGTCGCACCGTTACTAACTCATTGAAACCTGTATCGCGCCATTGAAAATATTTAATAGATTGGCATATATGCAACTTTCCAGCGATGTGCGTAGGGGAGTATTCCTTTTACTCATGATCGCTGGATAGTTCTATGCAGCCATTTCTATAGTATCATCAAAATCCGTCCAGTAGTTTTTACGTGACGGAGTAACAAATATCCAAACTTTCGCGTTTCAACAAGACATACTCCTAGATTTTTTTAAATTAAGTTTATACGTTTTAATTATTCGCCATACAAATATAACGAAGTATTGTTCTACGAATAAACAATATGGTTAATTTATGAATGACAGGGTATATGCTAGATTAATTGAATTCCCAGAGAGATGATTGAATCACATCTCTGCAGGGCGGATGTCTTTGGGCGGAGCTTAGCCGGATTGGGCGGCGATTGTGGGCGGCCTGCGCTCAAACCGCCCAGCATTATTCTGTAAAAATAATAATAAAAAATATAATTTTGTTCTCAGAAGGTTTAGTAAAATAAAATTTGAATAATTGCTGAAAGTGTAGCGATAGCTAGCCACTTCTCCTGTTTTACTGTATACATTTTATTCTACCATTCATGTACTATGGATTTCAAATATAATATTTTAAAAGCTTTGTAAAGTCGGATTATTTCCGGCAATTTTTTTGATGTTCAATAGATAAAAAGATTACGTATAATATATCAAACAAAAACCCTTTAATCTTTAAACTACACTATAATAACAGGGGTTGTAAAAATACTCTGAGGGCTTCTAAATAACTAAGATTTTGTCTATTGTAATTTGGTAGAGTCACAAAGTCCCATAAAATACACAAGTAAAGCTTACTTATCCTTATTCGTCGGAATCGTTTTTATGTATGTTATATACTGGACAGATTAAAAAAATTTTTTTTTGTTTGAAAGGGTATACTTTCCAGGTGGTCCCATGGTCATCAGGCCAGGATCTGATGATGGGATTCTGGAGAAACCAAGAACTCTTCAAATTTTATAGTCACACTTGAAGCGATTTGGGTTTTTTTTAGTGACTTGTGCTTTCGGAAAGCGCACTTTTCAGTGCATAATTTTTGAAGTCAGTACACTTTTTTTTAAAGGCAATTATTATTAGCAATTATTTAAATGTGGAAATTGTAAAAAGTGTTTTAAAAAAAATACATCTATTTTTAGCCCGAACATCAGGAATCTATTATGCAATAGGTGACATAATCCAAAGTTACCTTCAACAGAGACAAGTTCATACACCGCCAGCATGCGGGCTTTATCTTCAGACATTTTGTCACGAGTTGTTTTTGTAAGCTGTAGATATTGAAAAAATAGATATTCTATTATAGGGGTCCCAAGTGCTCCTAGTATATTGTGATATATCAACCCGTGCGTGCGGTAGGTGCAAAGGTGGTGGCGCTCACAGATCACTGTTATCTACAGGTTGATTAAAAAATAATCAATATTAATAACTATCGTGGAGCCCATATTAACATTCATCCCCTATTATGGAATTGAGTTCATACAAAAATTCTATAGAAAAAAGCACTTTTAGTTTTTCCCTAATTTTACAATTTCCGGGAAACTTTTTTTCCTTACGAACAATGAAAAACTCCAAATGAACAGCATTTCATATTTATTTATATAGATTAAATGTAAAACTATATGGATGAACATAAAGTAAGATAAGTATACAGCAAGGATCGAGGAAAGAGATGCAACTGCAATTATATAATAAACACGCTTGAAAGTTTGTATCGTTATTAGGCTTAGGGGTGAAAATGGTTGTTGCTTTTTGTATTATCTCTTCTAACAATAGATATCGGTGATTTGAAGCAACAGTATAGTTTAATAACATTTTCCATGGAACAACAGATTTATATTTCAATTTAGGTACCTAATGGACAAATTATACATAAAAATATATATATTATCTCCAAGAGAATCTGAGTTTGCCATTATAGTGGGCCGAGAATAAGCGTTAAAGCCTGAAATAAACCTACATACAATACCATAGATAAAGGCATATTAATTGAAGCTTTTTAGAGCATCCTGTAGGTGGTGCAAGGTTGAGCGACCAACCCCACGTGCCGGGCGCGCGCCCTCCGTCAGTCAGTCCAGTCGCGTCCCTGCACTCCTGTCGCCAGGACGTCTGTCGTGTACACCCCAAAAATATACCACGCAATTCTCGGAAAACTTTTTAAAAATATTTTTCAATAGCTTTTTTTAATAATCAGTGATTTATATTGTTCTATATTTAACTTTCTTTTTAATTTCTCGGGGTGACAACGACACTGTTGAGTCAGCGGAGGAGCAGGTATGAGTCATTTTGCCATAGTAACACCCTCGCACACGCACCTGGTTGCGTTGCATTTTGGCAGATTTTCCACTCTGATTTTGTACTGCACCCTTGCGAAAATTATCTTATTGATTGATTTAATGTCTGTCAATCTGTACGTATCTCATAAAATTTAAATCACCAAATAATTAAATATTTAGAAATGTAGCGAAAAGCTATTTTAGCTACTTTTATTCATATGTGAATTTGAATGAAAATTGTTTAAAAATTTAGGAATAAAATAATATTATTAAGGTTCATGAAGAATTTTCGATTTCAACAGGTGTATAAATAATAATAATAAATAATACCTATGTTCAGCATACAATTTTATAGGTAATTTTCACTTAATTAGGTTTTCAATATTGATTTGTTTTTTTTTGTCATCCTAACTAAGATAAATGCGTTTTTTTTATTTAATTATAAGTAAATATTTATTAAACCAAAAATTATCTTAAATAGGTACCTACTAAATTACAAAAATAAAATAAAATTACAAATAAAAAATTTCATGTAAATCGCTATCTACTGGGAGAGTAGTACCCAACAGATCGATTGGCTGCATTGCCTCGTTGGATGGCAATGCTTATTCTTTGACCGAAATAAGAGCCAGCCCGTTGGTCATGTGAACGTTCTATTACTCGTTTACTAATATCTATAAACAGACTGTGTACACTAGGTCCCCACAGTCCCATCGTTTCCACTCCAAATGTTTTTGTTTGTTATTTTTATCCCAGGAAAATATTCTGGAAAATTCTTATTTGAATCTTACGTATTTTTATTTTTTTTTGCGGGTTGCCTTACAGCTTCTGAAACCGTGTTACGGTTCCAGGGTACCCATCGGAAGACCAAGTCTCCCTCGTTTAGCCGATGGTATTTGATTTATTTATGGGCTACATTTCAAAAATTACCTTTTTCTGTAAATTATTAAAAAAATCGTCAAGTAACGATTTGTTTGTATATCAAAATGACGCCCCGGGAATTTTTCTATACTAAAAGCACGAAAAATCGATTAAAACACATATTCTTAATCATAAAGTTTCCCGGTTTCTAATCCAACGTTTTACCAATTACGACTCCTTTGTTATTGTCACACCGCAAGGCACAAATGCCTAAAAAA
The DNA here is from genome assembly GCA_963924495.1 of Nemapogon koenigi. Classification (NCBI taxonomy): domain Eukaryota; kingdom Metazoa; phylum Arthropoda; class Insecta; order Lepidoptera; family Tineidae; genus Nemapogon; species Nemapogon koenigi. Next base: position 5,909,551 of record OZ004647.1, on the reverse strand, counting down.
TACTTAGCTATATTGTTACAATTATTTAACTTACAGATAGCAATATAAAAAACCTTAAAATTTAATCTAAACATTAACAATAACTAAATAAACCAAACCCGCGTGGAATAGTGGCAAGAATACTGGCTGCATTTCCGCACTGAATCGTGATGCTGATTCGTTAAGCAAGGATTTTGGGTATTTTTTGGAAAGCACACTTCAGTGCATAATTTTTGAAGTCAGTACGTACGTAAGTTTTTTTTTAAAATGCAATTTCTTATTATTAGCCTTCTTGTCACCAGAGGAGATGATCAGCAAATTATCTTACTTTTTGTTTAATGAGATTTTGCTACGAACTCAAGACGGTTCGAACTTAGGATCATTACCAATCACCATTATGTCCAAGTTATTAATACCGCAACCTACTTATCGACGGTTGTTCTCTATTAACTATTCAAACAAATAATTACCTACACACCTTATAGAATTCTACATAATTGTTTTGAAATCGGTTCGTGCCAGATTTATTAAAAATTCAAAGAACAGCAATCAGCAACTTACAATTTAGATCTTTAAATAGAGTGGATCGAAGACTATACTTGCCAATCATGCACTCTGTACTTAGCGACACTTAGTTTCCTTGCTGGCTTTTCTATATAATTTCTCAATTTTCCGTTATTAAAACAAAGATAACTAGTTTTTTCCCACGGATCCTCTCGCATATAAAACATATAACTTCCTTTTTTTAATCATAGGTATTTTTATCCAGGATAGGATACCTCTTTACTAAAACTCTAAAACCGTTCAGCAAATCCGTTGCTGTTCAGTTATATCAACATTTTGTTTTCGTAGGCATTCGTAGCATTGAAACTTTTTAGTTCCTGTAATAAAAATTAATCATGGATTGTATATTTTTATTATTATTAAGGACAGAACATCTCTTTACCAAAACTCCAAAGCAATTTAGCCAATCCGTTGTATTTCAATAATAACTAGCTGATATGTTTTCTTTTCGTAGACATTCGTAGCAATAAAACTTCCTTGTTTGCGTTTTCCGTGACGAAAATAATCATAAAATTATGCTACATATTTTTATTTATGAAAGGACACCTTTTACCAAAACTCCGAAACCGTTCAGCCAATTCGTAGTGATTCAGTGAAAGTCGATGTTTTGTTTTCGTAGGCATTCGTAGCAATACATTTTCCTGTTTTTTGTTTCCCGTGATATAATTATTCATAGGTATATCTTTATACAGGACAAGATACCCCTTTAATAAAACTCCAAATCCGTTAGGCCAATCTGTTATATTTCAATTAGCAGATGTTTCGTTTTCGTAGACATTCGTAGCAATAACATTTTCTGTATTATGTTTTACGTGATGAAAACAATCATTATGATATATATTTTTATCCATGACAGGACATCTTTTTACCAAAACTCCGAAACCGTTCCGCCAATTCGTAGTGATTCAGTGAAAGTCAATGTTTTGTTTTCGTAGGCATTCGTAGCAATACATTTTCCTATTTTTCGTTTCCCGTGATATAATTATTAATAGGTATATTTTTTATACAGGACAAGATACTTCTTTAATAAAACTCCAAACCCGTTAAGCCAATCCGTTATATTTCAATTAGCAGATGTTTCGTTTTCGTAGACATTCGTAGCAATAACATTTTCTGTATTATGTTTTACGTGATGATCCATAATGAAATATGATATATATTTTTATCGATGACAGGACACCTTTTTACCAACACTCCGAAACCGTTCAACCAATTTGTAGAGATCAGTGGTAGTTGGTGTTTTGTTTTCGTAGGTATTCGTAGCAATAAAGTTTCGTGTTTTTCATAATGAAAACATAATAATTTAAGTATGTAGGTAATATTAAATTTTAACTAAAATTACCAGTTTAGTTTATTTAAAATGTATTTAGGCAGACGCCTGTCCACGCCCATTCACACGGATTTTATCCCGCCCACTGTTAATACCTTTCTCTAATCACTATTATATATTATTCAATAGTTCACAACCTATATTTATAAATTTAGTTTAAATCATTTCCAACAAATGCTAGATCCATTATTTTGTTTAGTTGCTATGTAATTATTGTAAAATAAGTACTTATTTGTAACACCAATAAAATAAGTCTGAATCTCTAAAAAATTTTTACATTTTTGAAGTAGGTTTTTTAAATGTAAAGTCATAAATAAATAAACTGCAGTATGAATTTTTAGTGTAGCCAATATTTTGGTGACTTTAAGGCAAGGATTTTCTAGGGTTCCGTATCTCCAAAACAATTAAATAACCCTTCCAGGCCGCGAAACTGTTTGTTTGACCGTCCATCTATCACATCCGATAGATAGATATAAAAAATAAAAATAATAATTCCTAGCTAAAAATCTAATAAGTAACTCTCTAATTTTATTAGTAGAGAGTTACTTATTAGATTTTTAGCTAGGAATTATTATTTTTATTTTTTATATCTATCTATCCATCTCCACACAATCCATTTGCTACGATCCTGACATATCTCTTTCGCTTCATTTATGTTCATTATACATTATCGGCAATTGTGTAGATACTTTTAATATTGCCTTCGATCAATATTTTTTTTATACACATATAAATTAATGTTAATTTTTTGATGTACCAAATCATGTGATGGTCAATCTGAAAAATTTACAAAATACTGACATGAAGAAATACTGCTAAAATGATTTCACCAAACCACAAATAACAAATAAAACACTCCATTAACGAATGGTATGTGCAGTGTAAACTATCTAAAATATTTTGCTATTATTTTAGTAAAGTAGCAGTAGGTACTAGAGGGTCCATAAGTCCGCCCTTTCGAGGGTTGGATCGTGGGAGTTGTGATCTCAGCGACAGTAATTAGCTGACATTGCTTAACTATTTCTCTCCTCTTTTATATTCGCTCCCTCTAAATCGGACTCGAAAATATCAATTTCAAAGTAAATAAACGAATAATATATTGAATATATTATATGTTTTTTTTTTGTAATATCTATATATTTCACAACTATATACTATATTATTTCTCAAGGGTGTTTTTGTGGGTACGCCATATATCCCTTAATACTTCATCAAAATTAATGTTTGATACGTAATTTTGAAGATTATTTTCCCCCCTAATAACGAAAAATAATCAATCAAACAAACAAAACAAAATAATTTATGTATTTTCTAAAAGACGCCATCTGTTGGAGATCACTTGAACTAACGGTGCGAAGTTTTCGCACGGGTCATCTAGTTTTATATAAATAGTACCTATTCTAAATGTTCCATTGGTTAGGTTAGGGTAGGTAGGTACCTTGACTAAATATTGGTTACCAATTGTAGTAAGAGGCTTTCCTACTAAACCTCATGGTTATCAGGAACAGTAAGGCTTTTTCGGTATAAATTACTTTAACATATATCAAATAAGTAACATAGGAAATATATTTAGTAAATCAAATGGCACTAACACAACTTACACTATAAACAAGATAAAACTCGTGTTATTTTCTTTGTTCAATTTCCCATCAAGCAATCACTGTAATGTGAAAATGTTTCCCTTGCCGACACAATCAGAGGAGTGAACCACTTCATGGCTATTGAATCAACGCCCCTTCTGTTTAGGTGGTTCTAAATTTTTTATCTATATATATATATATATATGATGACGCCTTTATCGAAGGAAGAATAAACGGGAGAATTGAGTTTCATTTGCTACGAAAAACCTCTTTCGCCAATTTTTTTGTTTGATTCGTGATTCGAACTTTGCTCTCAATCATCAAGTTTTCATCTACGGCGCCATTTGTCGTTTCTGTAAATTAATTTAGTCAATCTTTCCTCCTTCAAATATTTTAATTAGAATCTTCTTTAGCCACATTGTTCCGATTTTTTATACGATTTGTATACGCGAAAGTTTCTTTCTCATTACAAATTAAGGTTATCTATAGTATTTAGATGTATATTTCATAATTTAATTTTAACTTCGTTGTTACAGGCAAATAAAAATCAATGACTGTTGACAAAGAAAAATGTTTCAAGTCACAATGAAGAAACCTGTATCGTGGTATTCCAAACCATATCTCTGAACATGGATACATCTCTTACACATTTTCATCGTTTAAGTTCATCCCGTCTTTATCATAATTATTCTGCCCCACCTGTCAGGTTATCTAATACCTATTATCCAGAATTGATCCCACAACCTCATCCTACATTAATTCAACAATATTTTTCGTTATACAATGAACCAATCGCACCTCTCGATCTCTCAGTTAAATCAACAATACCTATCACCCCACCCTGCACACCCCCACCCTCCTATAAAAGAAAATCACCCGAAAATGAAAATAAAGAGAGACCGGCAAAAATATTTCGCCACTTCGAAGATACTGATTCAAATAATGATCTTCAAAATGAAGTGGAGAAAGCAGAAAAGAGAAAAATTGACGAACAAGAAAACTCCAACGACAGCGATAGTCCAGAAGCGAAGAAGATTAAATTCACCAAACAGTTTTTTGAGGAGCTACAAACTTGCTTACCTGATGAATTTAGAACGCCGTCTAAAAACGACAGAGAATCTCCAGCAATAATAGAAATTAGAGATATAGAAGACAAACCTAAGAAATCACCAAAACAAACTACCATACCAAAGAAGAGTAAAGCTGTGCGACGACTGACTTTCGATGAAGATAAAACCTCACCTGTTTCTGGTACCATCATTAGAGATCTGGCAGATGATGAAACATTAGTTGTCAAAAAGGTAACGTCATTTGCTTTTTCAATACTAAAGTTATTATATCCGGAAAATAGTTTTATAAATGTTATTTGAAATTTCTTACCATACCATTAGAGTCTGCTGCAAGTCCACTTTTCTTATCGGCCGAGCAATTAAACGGCTTTGAAACCGCATAATTGTGCTATGTTTCTACAATAATAACAGCTTTAAGGGTGAGTCGCAACGCGCCCCATGTGGGGGAGTGCCTATAGGACATTAAGACGGAATAAGTCGCAGTACTAGTGCTCGATAGTTTTACTTAGAATAGCGATAATGATCTACCTCAATAATCGCTTAAACTATTCCGTAATAAAAAAGTTAAGCCAATTATTAGTAAGAGGCATTTAAATTCACGCAAACGATTATTTGATTCCTATTGCTTACAACTTACGACATTTCTGTATAATATTTATTGCTTTCGTCGCTTGCGTGATCCTGTTGGACGATTAGTCATTCATTTGATAGAATTACGATGACAATGTTAACATCAGTTTTGTTATAACAAAGTATGGAATGAAGCTTATTACATCATTCATAAGTTGCAATTACACTTTAAAATTTCATTATATCGTTTATACTTCCCAAATATACAATTCCCTGTTTCTCTAGAACTTTATCAATAGCTATTGTTATAATTTTTAATTTTGTTTTATTTCGCGATTCTTGATTGTTCCAAACTATATACATACCTATTCACAAACCAAGACTTTTATGCTCCGTTAAACTGATCAGAAAATATCATCAGCTCTGTGAATAGCTTTCAAAACGAAATCACAATGTATTTTTTAGAATATTATCTAAATACAGTTTTTGCTCTACAGGGTGATATAGATCCTGCGTTTAACGTAGTTGAAGTCACAGAAGAAGCAAAGGCGTTGATTGCGAGTATAGACAATAAGCTAGGTCGCTACATCTGCCGCTTGTGTCGACGACTGTACACTGATGCGTTTGCCCTGGCGCAGCATCGGTGTTCGAGAATTATTCATATTGAATATAGATGTCCGGAGTGCGACAAGGTAAGAACTTTTTGTTAAAAGCAATGCAAACTTTTCATTAGCTACAAGTCGGAAAAGTTGGTTCTGGTTTCTGACACAATTCAAGAAAATCCGGTAATTCTGTAAATTGTTTTCACATTGTATAAAAATAAGTCTTCTGGTGCGTGACCATCAGATCAACCTGCGTTCTTCTAATTACCATTTAATATGTATATTTAAGCTGTTGTTACTTGTCAACATTATTATTAACTTCGCCTGTGGAAATTTTGAATTGGTTGACATAGTGAATAGCAATGTGTCTGCGCGCTTTCACATACCCATTTAGTGGTTACAATTGATGATTATGGTTCCGAATAACCCCGATGGAAAAACGGAGACTTATAGAATCACTCATGTGTCTGACCGTCTGTCACAGCGTATTACTGACAGGACGAAAAATTTTGAAACTTGGTACATATATAAATAATCAAATTACATTTTTGGGGAAATTTAACGAAAAAAAATAATTTTTTTTGCAAGTGCTTCATTTGACATCAAGTAAAAAGGCTCGTTAGAAGGAATACAAACATTTTTTTTATAATTTTAAAATGCATACTTTAAATTATATTAAAGAAAATATGCCCCCCCCCCCTTATCTCCGAAACTACTGAGTCTAAATCTTTGAAAAAAGTATGGAATATAGTTTACAGGAAAACCTAAACGAAAATCCTGTCTTAAAGTTCTGACCGAAAAAATGGTACGGAACCCTCAGCGCGCCCATTATTTTTTAACTTAACTAAAATAATAATAAGTATAATATTTTTTTATCAACAATTCTGATAAAGATAGAAGGCTTATTACAATCAATTTGTAACATTAATATTAATTGATGACCTATCTCATATTTGTCGTGGGAACATTATAGATGGGGCCGTTCAGGTGTTAACATAGAGGGTGATGCATAATTGTAAACACTTGTCACAGTTCCATGGGAAGCCCTTTTCTATTACAAAACAATTTACAACATATTAAACTTTATTTTCCAAACAGTAGGGTGCCAATTTGATATAAATGTTTTTGAAATTTTCTCCCACTGATAAAGAGGTTGCGTGATATTCTGCACGAAATCATTTGTCAGTTGTCATACAATTTAATTTGAATTTTATTTGAAATGGTTAAGGATGCTGAGTGGTATTTTTTATTGGGATAATTTAAGGGATATTTGCTCTATAGTTTATTTTCATTTAAAGTCTGCCTGGTACAACTAGACATGCAAAAGAAGCGAATGTCTTGCAGCCTACTTATAACCGTAAAATTATATGGAATAATTAGGTAAAATGAGCTTAATTTTTAAGTTAAGCATAAAATTAGTAATATTTAATTAATACCCACAGGTATTCAATTGTCCTGCAAACCTAGCTTCACATAGACGTTGGCATAAACCTCGAGTTCCAGGCGCGACCAAACGTCGTGAAGTGACCGTACCAGAAACTGGCCGCTTTCCTTGCCAGCGATGTGGAAAACTATTTAGACGGCAAGCTTACTTGCGCAAACACTTGCTAGCTCATGACCAACCTGAAAGTGAAATTGAAAAAGAGCCGTCAGCTTTTAGACAAGTCCAGTCAGAATATCCGATCTATCAACCCGTAAGTAAAAATTTATGATATAACTTCTAACTTTTTACGTGTTATTTCACGCTCCATTTTCCTGATATGTGTATCCACGATCTTAAATCATCAATAGGCATTTAGCTGCTGCAACCAATAACAAATTTCATTTAGATTTATTTCGCCGCATTCAAGTCTATACATGTTTCCGTGCATGCTTTTGGATTTCGGGTGCTTTTTATTTTCCCTTTTTTTATTTCATTGTTTATTTTGATTTTTGTGAGTAAGGTAATTCTAGTTTTGGTAGGTCCTTACCAATAAATTATGTAGGAGTTAGCAGTTTCCTTTTAGATTTCATCTCTTCAACCTCTTATTTTCATCAGGCTAAGATTTTATTTTCTGGAATAATAACATATCCTTCTATAGGTAACAAATTTCATTCTTGCCATGAAATAACCAAATAATATATTTCAGGACACAGTAAGAGATAACAACTACAACACATTCTGGAACAAAATTCAACAAACGCAGCAAGATTTTAACTGGGACGGGGTTAGACGATGTACATCGGTTTGCTCCTCAGACGATTCAAGAAGTCTGGATGTCACTGGCTCTGAAGATGAAGGTGATGCCGGCTGACGGCGCGTGCTGCGGCCTGTGCCGCGGTTTCCAACTTCATATCACGCGCAGAATTCTCTATACCCGTACCCAAGTTATGTTCCTGATGCTTCACATCTGTATTTTCCCTAAACCTTACATTTCGGTTAATACCCTGACAACACCTGAGAAATTGCTTTAGCCACAAAATACCAAAGGATAAAACATAACATGCTTTACCACAGAAACGAGAGAATGTAAATATTTTTAATCGACCTGTATTTATAACTTATAGCCGCTTCGTGGAATTCAAGAATCATGATAGTTTCAAGTATTTTGATTTTTTTTTTTCTTTTTTATGTCCATATGCTTATATGCTATTTGAGAAAACTTATAAATATATATTTATACATATCTAAGAAGTAACATTCACAAGTACAATTTATTTCGCTTAGAACTGCTAACTTTTTTAAAGTATAGAGTACAGCTAATTTATAGCACATATGCGCTTCTTAGTTATAGAGTAGTTAAAATTAAATGTCATATCATTGTTGACTTGTATTGTTAATTAAGAGTATAATATAAGCATGTATAAATTGATAAAATAAGATCTCCTACAGCAACATTCCAAATATGTATACCAACCACAAGTGTGCAACACTGTTTGTGGTTTAATAAAATTAAGATAAATGTAAATAATTTTAAATTATCTAATGTATTATATGTAAAGTACCCAAGAACTATTCCATTAAGCTCCAGCTTCGCTCGTGTAATTTTATGAAATTTCCTTTCAGTAATTATTCACTGGTTTTAATACCAAATATAGCCTTATCTCACAAAACCTTAACTTCTTTTAAATAAAACATAGCCAGGATTTTAATAGCTATGTAATTATACTATTAAAATTTTATAAACTAAATATTATATAATATATATCTACAAACAAAGTTTAAATACAATAAAAATTAAAAATTAAACACAGGGAACCCCATGAGTGGCTCTCTAATCATGAATATGTAGTGATACATACTCATAAGTAGAAAACCTTCTCGAAATCACTGTCCTGCGGTAAAGTGCCAAGAAGGCTAGCAGCGTTTCCTCGCTGTATAGCTATGCTAATACGTTGCAAGGTATGCTCCAGCCCTCTTGTCACCTGAAATGTCGATTAGACGAGATGATAGTTCCTATATAACAGTGAAATATTATTTCAAATCGGTATAGTAGTTTCTGAGTTTAGTTTTTACAAACAAACTCACACTCTCCTTTATTTATTAGTAATTATAATTTTTATAAGGTTGCCTTATTAAATCAGAAAACTTTAAGACTTTTGAAATATATCGACCACAATCAGTAAAGGGTCACAGAAATCGATTTGATGCACCGAGGAACATATTTTTAGATGCGCCCCGCCCACTCGGGTGAAACTAATAATTTTTTCAGTAACCATTCTGACTTTTCCAGAATTGAATGGAATGAGGCCATCCATACGATGTTGTTTACCATAATTTATAATAAAAACATTTATCTAGTCAACTAAAACTAATCACGGGTAATGAAATAATATCTTTAAAATATATTCAGACTATTTGAATACCTGGTCTTTCGGGTTCAAATAATGTAACCTTTTGAAATATCTAAAATTAACAAAGTTTTAAATTATCTAGTCACGTTAAAATTAACTAAAGTTTTGAATTATCTAGTCAGGTTCAATTTACCTAAAGTTTTGAATTATCTAGTCAGGTTCAAGTTACCTAAAGTTTTGAATTATCTAGTCAGGTTAAAATTAACTAAAAGTTTTGATTAACTAGTCAGGTTAAAATTAACTAAAGTTTTGAATTATCTAGTCAGGTTCAAGTTACCTAAACTTTTGAATTATCTAGTCAGGTTAAAATTAACTAAAGTTTTGAATTATCTAGTCAGGTTCAAGTTACCTAAAGTTTTGTATTATCTAGTCAGGTTAAAATTAACTAAAGTTTTGAATTATCTAGTCAGGTTCAAATTACTAAACCTTTTAAATTATCAAGTCAGGTTAAAATTAACTAAAGTTTTAAACTATCTAGTCAGGTTAAAATTAACTAAAGTTTTGAATTATCTAGTCAGGTTAAAATTAACTAAAGTTTTGAATTATCTAGTCAGGTTCAAATTACTAAACCTTTTGTATTATCTAGTCAGATTAAAATTAACTAAAGTTTTGAATTATCTAGTCAGGTTCAAATTACTAAACCTTTTGAATTATTCAGTCAGGTTAAAATTAACTAAAGTTTTGAATTATCTAGTCAGGTTCAAATTCCTAAACCTTTTGAATTATCTAGTCAAGTTCTAATTATGTAACCTTTTATACTATCTAGTCAGGTTCAAATTATGTAATCTTTTAAGCTATCTACTCAAGTTCTAATTATTTAAACCTCTGAATTATCTAGTCAGGTTAAAATTAACTAAAGTTTTGAATGATCTAGTCAGGTTCAAGTTACCTAAAGTTTTGAATTATCTAGTCAGGTTAAAATTAACTAAAGTTTTGAATTATCTAGTAAGGTTCAAGTTACCTAAAGTTTCAAATTAGCTAGTCAGGTTCAAATTAAAACCTTTTGAATTATCTAGTCATGTTCTAATTATGTAAACCTCTGAATTATCTAGTCAGGTTAAAGGTTTTAATTATCTAGTCAGGTTCACATTATGTAATCTCTTGAATTAGGCTATAATTACATAAACTTTTGAATTATGTAGTCAGGTTCAAGTTATTTAAACTTTTGAATTAGGCTATAATTACATAAACTTTTGAATTATGTAGTCAGGTTCAAGTTATTTAAACTTTTGATTTCAAGTTCAAAGTACAGAGCGGAACCAATGGACAGTAGAGAAAATATATTATTCTAGTCACAGTAATTTTATATTCTAGTCAATTTTACCAAAAAAAATGTCAAAAGAGTTACCAAAACGTTCTAATTTTAATCATATTTAATAGATTTATTTATCAAATTTATAATTAATAAAATAAACCAAATAAAGTCAGTCGTTCCTAAAATTATATACATACTTACACACATATGATATTTAATTATTTTATAGTCAATTGATATCGTTTTTCATATAACTCACATTCCAATTAGTGACAAATTGATTTACTTTTATATGATCTCACATTATATCTAGATATTTTTATTTTACTTTTAAGTAAATAATAATATTTACATAATAGGTAAGTATTACATTTTAGTCAAAGCCAAATATCTCATTTATTTAAAACCATAAAGCATTAAAAGCCTCTCGAATCCATAATATAGTTCCTCGGTGCATAGCTCAAATACGATTAATGATTTTTTTCTTGGATACTTTTTATTGTAAATCTATCACAAATTTAATATTTATTAGGTTAAACTCTTAGTTTTGCTTGGTATATAATGTATGCATATCAAGAGAAAAATATTATTCGTTGCAAGAATGCAATTTTAAATTAATTAATTTAATATATTTAGTAAATAGCATAGCTATGTTTGTAATTTAATTTTAATATATTAAATATTTTTAATATATTCAATGTGTATATGAGAAATATTTATAATATATGCATAGAGTGAAATCTAGTCAGTGTGGTGTTCTGAACGCGTTCCAAAGAAATGTATATATAAAAGACGCTATATAAAAATATGTACATTATTTATTGTAGAATATATTAGAAGTTTATTGTTATTTATAAGTGGCACTATGTTTAATTAAATAGAATAAATATAATTATAATTTTATGCAATAGGTAGCTTTTATGTTTAATAATATGTAGTTAATTTAAAAAATAAATATACGTATTTTTAGTCGACTTCTGGAAAATTACATTGTTAAATGTTAAAATGTATTCGAAAAGGAATATTTATTAATTGTTCTATTATTAAGAAGTGTTAGGAATTTTATGAAAATGATTTGCTTTCTTTATTTACTGTAGTTGTATTATGTAATTTTAAATACACCAGCTATATAGATACTTAAAATGTTTGTGAAAAAAATTAGAAATGACGTTAGTATTATGCGGTTACTTACATATTCTTCAAAAGGTACTAATAAATTAACAGAACGTATTTATTAAAAATTATAAAAGTTTAAATAATAATGAAAAACATGCACGTGCTTAATGTAGCAAAATAAATTTCAAAATATTTGTAAAATAGGTGTTCACTGTAGATATTTTATTGTCTTTTTAGAAAATAATTTAAAATAAATATATGATATAAATAAATGTTTAATGTTTTTATTCCTACTCTTTCAACCAAACTTGATTTGAAGATATATTTAGAAAATACGACGTCACAACCGCTTTCAATCAATGTGCAGCCATTTTCGTAATTTTTACTTGCTTTTCAAGTCATCTGGGAGCGAGCGGATAATAGCTTGTATGTTTATCCTAAGTTTTACAGTGGCGCAGCGATTTGACCTTGGGACCAGCCGCAGCATGCCACTGGCCGCCCTCGCCTTGCGAATTGCGTAGCTCACCATGTGAGCCATGCAGAGCTGCCGGTCTATCTGGCACCCCAGGTACTCGGCAGTACAAGTTCACTCCAGAGCCTGTCCTCACAGACTGAGTGGTCACCAGGGTGGCAGTATTGTCCAACCAGTCCAGGTGATGTATATATTCTGACCCGCGTCTTTCGCGAACCTGGAAAAGACGAAAAAGGCACTATCGTCCACAAAAATGGCCAACAGAATTCCCTCTTTGTCCAAGTTCGATTCGTTGCGATTCGAATAGTATCTAAAATGTAACTTAAGCGACATCTATCTACTGTAGAGTGAACTACGATATGACAACAATGTAGTAATGCTGAAGTATCTTTAACGAACGACTAGATGGCGCAGATTTGAAACTTTTTAGGGTTCCGTACCAGTAATGATGAAGGCGAACATTTCGGAAAATTTAGGGCAAAATTAGGGCAAAATTGATACTTCATCATAATTTTTTAGGGTTTCGTAGCCAAATTTTTAAAATATATCGCTGTTTTGAAAATTTTCCTAATAGACGAAAGTAGGTACCTACTACTGAAACAAGTCTAAGAATTTATTTCAGTGCTTGTAAAAGTACCTACCTACTTACAAAAGGTACCTATAATGCATAAAGGTATGAATTTTTGTTCTGTTCTTCTATGTATTTGATTGAAAGATTGAAAAAAAAAATCTTTAAGAACATGTGCTTTAATCGACTTCTCGTGCTTCGGAGGGCATAGCAGGCATTGTTTCGCACAGAAAGTGGAGGTGGGCGGGTCACGTGAGTCGCAGAACCGATGGCAGATGGAGCCGAAAGAATGTGAGACGACAGCCAACGAGATGGTCAGATGATATAGCCAAAGTGGTGGGAAGAAACTGGACCGCTCAGGACACACAGGAATGGCGTGCATACGAGCAGACCTACATTCAACAGTGTCACCCACTTGGGCTGAAGAAGAATAAGAAGCTTCGGAGGCACTTAAACCTGACGCATAAGCTGTTAAAGAACAATAGACTTGCCACCTGTTCTATTTATTAAGGCCACACCGCAAAGGCCGTGAAGAAGTAAAGAAAAATATATAAATGCAAAAGTGTATATCTTTGTTTGTTTGTTTGTCCTTCCATCACGTCAAGATAGAGCAACGAATCAATACTATTTGCATAGACATAGTTGGTGGACCAGAGAGTGACATATAAGCTTCTTTTTATCCCGGAAATTATAGTTTTGTATAGGTATAGAGTTAAATAAATATGAATTAATTTGATTTATTTAACTTGACATTTTAATTTAATTTAATTCTATCTGTATGCCTGAGACTTGGTGCCCGCATAAATGAAGAGCATCGCTGCCAATGTGGAGAACGAGTGGACCAACTGGGTCACCATGGGGTCTCATGCCAACGTAGTGCAGGACGACTCTCTCGCCATGCCACAATAAACGACATCATTCGTCGGGCTCTTGTCAGAATCAACGTGCCGGCCATTTTGGAGCCGAAAGGTATAGCACGTGATGATGGCAAGAGACCTGATGGAATGACACTTGTGCCATGGGAGAAGGGTCGTTCCTTGGTTTGGGATGCCACATGTGTCGACACAGTTGCTCCATCTCACTCTGTGCGACATCCATTAAAGCAGGCGCGGCCGCGGATTTAGCTGAAAACAACAAACGACGTAAAATGTAGGAATAGGTGATTAATATATTATGTTTACGCCGTTTGCTGTAGAGACACTGGGGCCATGGGGAAGCAACGCACATAAATTGTTTAAAAATATTTCCTCCAAATTAAATGTGTAAATAAAGAAAAAAAAACTATTTGATTGAATTTAATGTGATTTTATTTTGTTTAGTTTAATTTAATCGCGGTCAGTTTGAAGAAAAAAAAGCTAACGATATTTTTATTCCGTTATTGATTGTAGGTTGTACGGAGTAAATGTTGCTATGAAACCATGTATTTAATATTATTTTATTTATTTTAGTAAATGTTCGAAATGACAGCCATTCTCTTGAATGAAATAATTAACTCGTTTAGTAAATATCGCGTTTTGTACTTTCAAGTGTTGAATTTCCGTTAAAATGGTATCTATTTGCTGTTGTTAGTTCTTGAACGGTGTTAAAGTAATAAAATTAATCGGGTTCGATTCCCGAGTAGTGTATGAGTTTAAAAAATCTATGAATGCAGTTTTTCTTATCTCTAAAATCGACGAACCTTAGAACTTACCCATCCCGATGTATACACCTATTTCTATATTGTCTAGTTTCTACTCCTATGGTCTAATAAGACTATGAATAGAAGCTACCTATGAACTAATTACAAATTGCTTACGCAGTAGCGATTCACCACAAACAATCAAAGCGACAATTAAATAGCTCTTGCGAAATGCGATTCCACAATTATGTTATAAAAAAATATAATTATTTCCTATGATCAGTTCTCTTTCTGCAGTTATGCAGAGTCCATCAATATGTTGAAAATTGTGATATTTTTCGTTTTGTTAGGTCAAATAATTTGTGATGATGTTTCAAGCAATGATACTCAAGATTTTATTTACATGGATGGAGGTGTAAATGAAAAAGAAAATGGTAGTGAAGTCACGCATCTAGCTTATAGTTCTTATGTGGATAATTTAATTAGTGTTTTAAAAGATCGTGCCTGGGCTTATGATGAGAAACTTTGCTTAAGTGATATGTTGTTCATGTTGAATTCTTTGAAGAATTCTACATTGTGGGCTTTTTGGAGTGAGTAAATTGCCTTATTATTAGTAAATTTAAATAAGATTATTATCGGGTTCGAATTCCAGGGAGAGAAAATCAAAAGGAGTCGGTAGAGCGTTGTCTTGAAACCAGGAGATCTTGGGTTCAATTCTCACTCAAAAATGCTAAGCACCAATTTTCTTTAAGAATACGTGCTTTAATCGACTCCTCGTGCTTTGTAGGGCACAAATAACAGATATTTACGTCTGTTAAAGAAGTGACACATCTAGGTCCATTAAGTATCTAAAGCAACAGGTTTGCCACCTGTTCTGTTCAATATGGACAACTGGCAAAAAGTGGACACCGTTACTAGTGTCTGGGCCGTGATGGTGTGTTTTGTTTTTTTTTGTAAATCATTTGGACTTAATATTGCCTGCCCCTGGGCTTTTTATCTATGTGTCTATCATGTTGTAGCCATAGCAAATCGTATCCTAGTTCGGGGGTCAAATAATTGTTTTAATAATAATGAAAAATAATTAAAATAATAAATTGAAATATTTGACCGAATTTTAGTATGATTTTTATACACGGTTTTCAGTAACAGAAGTTATAGTCCTAGTAATACCATTAACATCTCAATGGTTAGGATTCTCGAGCTCAAAAGCACAAATTCTCTGAACAAGTGTTATTTATGAAAATTTATTAACACTACTTTTCCTATTTTCTATGGTAACAACTGTAGTCCAACATTGACAACATAACCATCAGCAAGGTCGGCAAGTTGTGTTGAGCCCGCTAGTTGGCCGGGATGAGGAATAGTCTTTCTAAAAAATGTATGTAGGACTCAAAATAAGACACAAAAGATAATTTTATAGGGATATAAAACTACATAATAAAATTGCTAAACTTATCTTATTATATTATTTATTTAAATAAAAGTAAAAAAGAAGCAAAATGGGTCTAATAAGACAGATTTTTCTAGCGACGAGGAAATTCCAAAACTTGGTGACGTCCAGTAACTTGTCAAATTTCCCGCCGGCCCTGACCATCAGACTATTACTGCAATATTGTTAAAAGGTAAAAAATCATATCATTACTTTATGATCTTCATAGAATGGGATTCAATGAGCACGAGACCTCTTGGAGTTTTGTATGGGACAAGATATCAACTTGGTAACTTCGACCAATGTTTATCTTCGCCCTGGTCGCAAGAGAAGGAGCCGCTAGAAACTCAATATTGCCTCGTGGACATCATACTAAATGGAATTAAAACTAATAAGACTGCACAAAGGTTGTTTGAAGATTTGGATCCATATGTTCCGGCTCAAGACACTTTAAACGTATGTTAATATATAATTACTTACACGCGAACAGGAGGGAGTTAGTACATTTAGTACTCAGTGACTAGAAATAATATAAATTAACTTTAAAAAAAGTGTACCGACTTCAATTTGCACTGAAAAGTAAGAAATAATAAATATTTCGTCGTAGAATTTGAAGACGGTTGGTACCAAATTAGGATACAAAATTAAGTAAACATCTAAGAAGATAAATATCTGTTCAATATTATATATGTTTGTACTGATGATCCTAGGTTCCTAATGAATTGTCTAGATTAGTGAATTTGGGAACTAAATTGTTTTTAATTTGGCACCAACCGTCTTCAAATTCTACGACGAAATATTTATTATTTCTTACTTTTCAGTGCAAATTGAAGTCGGTACACTTTTTTAAAAGTTAATTTATTTTTCCCTTTTAAGTGATTTTGCTGCCCTGAGAGACAAATAATAACGCAAATAAAAAAAAATGGAAAAAAAAATACTGCTGTGGATGGGATTTGAACCATATGCATCCTGAGCTGCATCATACCATACCATACCTTTAGCCGTTAGACCACCGTCGATACAAAAATTGACAACTTCGAGTCAATAGCAACCGTTGCTAAGGCTTTTCTCTGATACATAATTTTCAGCCGTAAACAGAGACAAATTACTGAATTTCTGAAAAACTACTGAACCGATTTTCGTCATATGTCTGTGAGATAATGTCGAGAAATTATCATATAGTTAAAAAAATAAGTCGTCAAAATCGGTACATATTTCATTGAGGTACTGATAATTGACTTATAAAGTCAGTTTTTTCAAAATTACTGAAAAACTAATGAACCAATTTTTATGACATAAAAATGGGACCAATCCGGAAGAATTATCTGTCGATTAAAAAAGAAATCGTCAAAATCGGTTCATAAACGACGAAGTTTCCGCTAACACACATAAAAAAAAATATATATACGGTCTTGAGTAACGTCTTTTTTTTTAAGTCGTTAAAAAAAGAATTGTATTCTTTATAACAAAGCCCTTTCATTTGGTATGTCACATGATGCACTTAAAAAAAGATTTTTTTTTACTTTTTATTATTTATTTTATTAATTATATTATTCTCCGAAAAATAACCCTTAAAATAGATTCTTTATTATAATTTTAAAATGCATAGTTAAAATTATATTAAAGAAAATATACGAAAATCTCCGAAACTACTGAGTCTAACATTTTGAAAAAAAAAAGAAAATCACTAACGGAATCAATGTGCGTATAAAAATAATAATATTTTTCCCCAGTCTCACTACAAGCATTCTCGTCCTACCGACTTGTTGACATACGGAGTGTGTCTTCCACTGACATGTGCTCAAGAGTCCATAGAAAAAATTGTATCAGCGATAATAGCCACAAGTGATTTTGGAGTTATAGATATACCTATTACTATTAAAGGAGGAAACCAGTGTCAAGACAACACTCAAACGGGATATGATGCTGCGTTCTTGTGCTATATGTTAGTTTTAAAATTATTTATTAGTTCATTTAATTTTATCTACAATTAGCGACCCCGACCCCGGCTTCGCTTGTTAATGCTCAGTTCCTAAACATTTTTAATACTTGTAAATCTTTCCGATGAATCAACCTATTTAATAGTGAAAACCGCATCAAAATCCGTTTAGAAGTTTTTGCGTGAAAAGGTCACAGACAGACAGAGAGACGCGGCGGGTGACTTTGTTTTATAATATGTAGCGATAGTGATAATGGATATTTTAATTAATTATATTTTGTTTTAGCTAAATCAAGCATAAGTACTAGGAAATCCTAGGATCGCCTACTACAGTGTGTTTAGCCAGTCGACAGAATTATTTACAAGTTGTAAAAACAAGTGTTAGCTTCATCGTATTGGAAACACTTAATTTTTTTTGTCAATTATTATTATAGTTAAATTGAGACAGATTTTATTTTGTAGGATTATCTATATAAATAAAAATTAAATACTGTTCGTTGGTAAGAGCATCACTTGAGAACGGCTGGATCGATTTGTTGAATTTTTTCAATGTTTGTAATATGTAATTTGAATAAGGTTTTAAGTAAAATAAAAATTGGAAAGTTCGGAAAAAGCTGAAAGTTCTTTTTTCTATAGGATTATTGTATGAACTTCTTGGTCTTGAGACCATAATAAAGGATGAAAGTAGATATGGGCGAAGCCGGGGCAGAAAGCTAATTTTGAATACAATTCAGGGATCTAACCTATACATTTATTTTTCAGGATATTTGTTTTACTTTTAGTAGCTGTGACTTGCACGTGCACTTATATTACCAACACACAACAACCCAGAAACACCTTAAGTAAGTATTTTTTTAACTCCTGAACGATTATATTGGTAGAGTTCACAGTAGAGCACATAGGTACAGAACACAGGCACTGTGACATAGGTTATATATGTTTGACACCATTTTCTCCGTGGGTGTAGAAACGAAGCTCCAAGACGACTCAACCGATTTATGAAGGCATATATTTTGTTAGGTAAATCTCAGAACAGAATTAGACCTAATAGGCTGCATATGTATGTCCTAGGGTTAAGCTAAGTTCTGTCTAAGTAACTTTTCTTATTTTTCAGTGAATTTTGATACCATTTAATGTTTCAGAAATGAGAATAATCGCAGCCTTCTGTTTAAAAACGAATAGCAAGAATTTGTTAATAATGAAATCTGGAAGCCTGGATGTTTTGTATGGTATAAGATTTCTAACAATATGCTTTATCGTTCTTGGACATCAAATAGGTATCTACAACGGTGGGGGACCTACCGTTAATGGACGAGAATTTGATCAGGTAGGTTCTACCTTCATGGCGAGAGACTAGTAGCAAATTTATCAAAAACTTTTAAAACACTTGTAAAAGGTTAATTTCTGGGAGAGAGTGCACCGGCCGTGAATTTTTTACAAATAAAACGACATTTGAAAATTCAAATGCCATAAGTTAGTACTTATCGCCGAGCATGTATGAAAGGTATGATGAATACAAAAGAAGCGAACGAGGTATCTGATTGTCTCTGCCTATCCCTCTTGCTATAAAAGGCGTGATGTTAGATGACAACTAGATAGTACTTACTTCTATGTACATACTATACAGTACTTAGACTCAGGTACTTCAAGAATATATTATAAAACAGTATATTACAGAAACACCTTCACACTAAGCAGGATGCGAGAAATTGCAAAATGTAAAGGCAGATCTTCCCGTTTCAGGTACAGGTGATGCTCTATAACAACGAAATCTCTTTTTAAAGCCCAATGGAAATACTATTTTCTGCTTACCATAATATTTATTAAAAAATCAAACTATTTTTCAGGATGCCTTGTCTGACTGGGGTCGAATATTTCTCCATTTCGATGTATTCGTGGATACATTTTACATGATGTCTGGACTTTTGACTGTTGTTAATATTTTGTCCATGAAAAATTCCCCCAATCCTATACTGCTTATACTAAAGAGATATGTCAGGTATGTTGTCACGCCAATCTATACTATTATTATTAACGGACTTTTTATTTGTAAACTACCGTAACTACCATATCAATATTTGACATCATATTTCAAATTTGACCACGGGCGAAGCGGGGACTAAAAGCAAGTAATGTTTATTTTATGTGGAAACTTTGTTGGTTTGTTTTTAGAGATTCATTTAAAAACTACTAATAGAAGCGTAAGTCGTGCGTAACATATATAGGATAGGAGGTTGATTAATTTGGAACTCACGGACTTTCCTGCATAAAAAATGCAGGCAGGCTTTCTCACCATAGCTCCCTCAATGATACCATCAAAAAGGCCCTGCTCTCATAGAGACAAGATGGAATAACTCTCAATGACTACAAATTTGTGCCGTTTGGTGTAAAAACTCTAGGTGGGGTGTTCAAACGCTAAAAAGTTTATTAGAGATATTAGTAACCCCACGACTCCTCATCTCCTCCGGTGAAAAGAAGGCTGGTTCCTATCTCGTTCAACGAACCAGCATCGCGATTATTGCCACTATTCCACGCGGACCTGTTATATTTTTATTTTTAAAGTTTGAATTTAATTTTATTCCTTTTTTTTATTGTTTTGTGTAAATAATTCAATTAATACTGTTTCCAAATTGCCATAATATAATAACGCCTTTCCCTTGACATTTTCAGGTTGGCTTCAGGATTAGCAGCTGTAATATTCTTCATAAATGCAGTATTTTCTTATACGGGCAGTGGTCCATTGTGGCCAGCGCTGGTTCATGGTGAAAGGGGTCCATGTAGACGAAATTGGTGGCTCAGTCTACTTATGATCAATAACTACGTGAAGGGAGATGACATTGTAAGTTATTTTTTATATTTTATCATATTTTTTTACATTAACACGCTTGTAATCATTGTAGAGGGAAGTAGTAGGTAGAATTAGATACGATATTAGCTATTGGTTTTTTTCCTATCCTAGCTAATAGCCCGATCAACGGGGAAGTTGACCCCGACAATAATTCGCCCGTCGTTGATACTTTGCAGTTCGCTAAGTCGAGTATGTAGATTACGAATGTCGAAGAATCCAAAACTTTTTTTTTTCGGAAGAGGGTTATTTTCATCCCTAAAGTTTTAAATTGCCTATATCTCCCGATAGAGAAGTCCTACGGCCAAAAATCCTTCCCAACATATCATTGTCTGTTATTGAAGTACAAGTATGTAAAGAAATCCCGGACTTTTTCCTTTCAGGGGGCCCGCTATATACACAGAAAAAAAATGTATGGCGTTGGTCGATGATACTTTGCACTTCGATAAAGTCGAGTATGTAGATTACGAATGTCGAAGAATCCAAAACTTTTTTTTTTCGGAAGCTGGTTATTTTCATCCCTAAAGTTTTCAATTGCCTATATCTCCTAGCAAATTATAAATTAGATCATTTAATGTTATATATTTTGATAATAGTGATTTTGGAAATTACGGATATCGATTTTCGACAAAAGAAAAATTATAGCAAATAAATAATTAAAGAATGTAATTTTATATATTTTGATAATAGTGATTTTGAAAATTACAGAAATCGATTTTAGGTTTATAAAAAATTATAGCAAATTAATAATTATAGAATATAATTTTATATAATTATTTTGATAGTAATGATTTTGAAAAGTACAGTAGTCGATTTTAGGTTTAAAAAAATGATAGCAAATGAATAATTATAGAACGTAATTTTATATCTTATGTACTTATAAATTCTAAAATTATATCAAAACATTATAGAGAAAATGTAGGAGACCCGAAAAAAGGTAGGTATCATAAAATTGAATAAGTTATTTTATAGTAAATTGTGTATAACATTGTCTTGCACCAGGTAATCCGAGTGTATTACTTTATACTACATATATACGCACGAGTGTTAACTGAATGGAGTAAAAATAGTCTCAATAATTCCAATGTTCAAAATCTAAGTACTTAACCGAAAATAATATTTTTTGCAAACGATGGGATTTCCACTTGTCATGTGTTGATCTAAACAATACTTAGATTATTTTAGAAAGAAAGTTATTTAGGTCGGCTTGCAATCTAGTTTTAGATCAGATAGATGTAATACAAAAAAAATACAATACATTTAATGCCACGAAAAATTAAGTTCAAAGTTAGCAATTGAAATTGCGGATATCTTCAAAATATCTTGAAAATAATTCAATTAAATTTATTTACTCAAAGCACATTTTGAAAGTCTTCGTCGTTTTCTGAGATATCTTAATTTTTCTTCAACACTTTGTTTTGTTTTGCCCTAATTTATATTTTCAATAATAAAAAAATATAAACTTGTCCATTTAAAATATTAACGAAAATATCAAGAACTGAATATTAAGAACCCTGGGACGGATTATGAAAATGCCACGTTTCCAGTTCTCTTTCTCTTGAAACAAAGATTGGTTTAGAAAGAAAGTTATTTAGGGCGGCTTGCACCACGTTTCTAGTAAATCTAGTTTTAAATCAGATTTGACACAAAAAAACAATACATTTCATTGTGCTCAAAATTAAGTTCAAAGTTAAATTAAATATATTCAAAACATATGAAAATTAAATTAATTTAATCAAAGCACATCTTTAAAATTTTGTAATTTTCTGAAATATCTCAATTTCTCCTGAACAATTTGTTTCATTTTGCTATAATTTATATTTTCAAACATTAAATTGAAATATTATCAATGAAAAGGTGAAAAATAGAAATGTCGCTTTCGAGAACCCTGATACGGATTTTAACAATATTTGGTTTTATGACAATGTTATTCAACGTTTGTAATAGAATACATAGGTACTGTCAAAGATTCTACCGCAGTTACTGTAATTTTATACCTTAGCAATTAAAAAAAAAATTACTCCCTTTTAAATACGTGTAACTTTTTTTTTACTGGATGATTTTTTTTGACTCCATAATGAAAAATGATACTTATGTTGAGATCTATCAAATCTCATTTAAATCATCTGTGACAAGTATGTGGTCCAACTCCATACAAACTTTTTCTTTATGTATATCGGGCCCCCTGAAAGGAAAAAGTTCGGGATTTCTTTACATGCTTGTATTTCAATAACAGACAATGATATGTAGGGAAGAAACTTTGGACGTAGGACTTCTCCATCAGGAGATATAGGCAATTGAAAACTTTAGGGACGAAAATAACCAGCTTCCGAAAAAAAAAGTTTTGGATTCTTCGACATTCGTAATCTACATACTCGACATTATCGAAGTGCAAAGTATCATCGACCAACGCCATACAATTTTTTTCTGTGTATATAGCGGGCCCCCTGAAAGGAAAAAGTCCGGGATTTCTTTACATACTTGTAGGTACTTCAATAACAGACAATGATATGTTGGGAAGGATTTTTGGCCGTAGGACTTCTCTATCGGGAGATATAGGCAATTTAAAACTTTAGGGATGAAAATAACCCTCTTCCGAAAAAAAAAAGTTTTGGATTCTTCGACATTCGTAATCTACATACTCGACTTTATCGAACTGCAAAGTATCAACGACGGGCGAATTATTGTCAAGGTCTTCATACAAGACATCTCCCCGTTAGTTAGACTATAAATCCAACCATTTAGTTTTCTTTTGACATAAGCACGCCTATGAAGTTCTATAAGTATTGACAATGCAATACTCCATGGACCTCAGATGATCTGAGCCATGGACGCTGTTTTTTCTTTACAATAGTGAAGCGACGTGCTCTTTAGCTCCGATATTTATCGATATCGATATTTATTGAGTACACAGATTATGTAACGAAGGTTATTCAAAATGTGTCAGTGTAAATTAAATATTTTCATTTTATTTACATAAATCAATATGATAAGCAATTTAGGTTAAATATTGAAAAAAATTATGATGGATATAGAGTATATATAGAAAAAAGTTATGTAGATATACTTGAATCCTCAGTAACCTTAATTATTAAGTCTTGAGTACACAAATTGTCAAACGCAACATTCGTCCCAATCAGACAGTATCTTTTTCTTCTTTACATAAAAGGTTTATTTTAATAAATTTAAACGCCTGGGTATGTTTATAAAAGTTGAGCAAAAATAAAATGTAACGCGTCAAAAGAAAAATAAATGGTTGGATTTAGTATAGATAGACAATGCACGAATGATAATTCTATTATCTCGCAAGGCTAAAACATAATATTATATGCAGAAACTTATAACCAGATTATAATTATTATATTAAAAGTATGCGCAGATCATAAGAAGCTCAATGTATGCATTTTAACTACATAAATAATAAAAAATACAAATCATCTGATAGACCAAAACCAGCGTTATCTACAGGGTATGGGCAGCAGACACTAACTTTGCGTTCACGAAACAAGCGCAAATCCGCCTCACACTTGACCGGTTTTTATACTTGTTGTTTTACTTAAGAGTATGAATTATAGTTATACTACTTCATTAGACGGGTGTATGTAGGTATAGCCATTATTGCCATTATTAAGATCGAGCAAAAAACGCCGAAAAAAACGTTTTTTTTTTTTTTTTTTTTTTTTTTTTTTTTTTTTTTTTTTTTTTTTTTTTTTATATACCTTATATATATTATATATATTGTATATACGTTTCTTGTATACCGATTACGATTTTAATTTGTGAATTTATTTGGATGAAATTTGGAAAAGGAATAGATTTCCACATAGCTTAATAATTAAGTTGCAAATAGTAAAAAATAAATTTTCTTCAACAGTGTATTGTGACATCCTGGTATGTGCCAACGGATTTCCAGTTTTTCTTGATGGCAGTAATATTATGGTGCTTATACAGGAAGTGTAAAACACTGGCAGTGGTCATCGCCAGTTTACTCGCAGTCGCCTCTGCTGTAACTATTGGTGCTATTACATATGTATACAAACTTTCGCCAATACAAACTCTTACGTTTCAGTAAGTATAATTTACCAGCAAAAAAAAGTATTATACAAAAGATTAACAAAATCGAATCTTTACTACGAGTATAAATGAAAAGAAAGGAGAAATAGATTAGTCGATGAAACAGATGATTGATTGAGGTGCCAAAAGTTTGTATCTACGTTTACAATATACAAAGAAAAATTGAATTAGTCGTGTAACTTTTTTGGAGTATTTTGTGTACTTATGATATTTTTTACAACTCTACATGTACGTGTTCAGAAAGATTATATCTCGGGATGTTTTTAGAAATTTGAAAAAAAAAGTAATGATATATGCAGTTATGGGCCTCGAAAACCACTTACCCAGACTGGTCGTATCTTTACCAAATAGAAAGTCTCGATGAGATCTTAATTTTGGATGACAGCTGTCAAAATATACATGCACTTTGAAGGTTGAAATCTCTGATTTTTTTCACACACAAATACCATTCCTGTATCGCGGGACACGCACGAACATCCAAGACTCGAACAAACAAATAGATATATTTTACATAAATACCTGTCGCGGACGGTTATCGAACCCTGGACCCTGAGCACAGCAGGCAGTAGAATCTTAATTGATCTGAGGTAGAATCAATACCAGGGCTACGGTGACGTCAAAAAATAATGTTTCATGCTGATGACTAGGTATACTATGACTAACAAAGTTAATTGGTGCAAAAAATATGTAAACATAATTTATTCTTGGAAAACGCTACATCTTATAGTAGATCGTAACAGATAATATTTTACCTAGGTATTGTTTAACTTCCTGATATATTTCATTGTCGTGTTTTGCAAACGTTAAATTAACTAGCATTGTTCATTTACTGCCATGTAAAGGTTTCATTTCAGACCTAGCTGATGAAAATTTGTGATTTGTTGTGATATCTATCGCGGATATTGAAATACTCTATTACTCCATATATACCTACTCTAATTATTTCCCACAATTCGTTTTCCCTCAGAAAAATATGCATAAATAACCTAAACCAAATTTAAAACATTTTAGCCTAGTAGCATATATAGAATTTGCAAACTCTTGGTGCCAAATTAGGATATAACATTAAATAAATGTCTAAGAAGAGAAAAATTACAATGTAATTGTCTAGCAAGATTAATGGGATAGGAGCCGAGTGTTTCTAATTTGGTGAAAATTTATTGAAAAAAAACGGTATCTTTTTTAAAATTTATGAAAAACTACTAATACAATATTTACCAAAACAAAAATGAACCAATCTGGAAGAATTCTCTGTCGATTAAAAAACCATAAAAATCGGTTCACAACTGGCGGAGATATCGGTGTGTACATACATAAAAAAAACGCGAACTTCTTATTTTCAATTCGGTTAAAATGTATCTATTATCTAAAATGTATGTATCTATCATCACGCCTTTTTATCCTAAGAGGAGTAGGCAGAGACAATCGACTGCCATTTGCTAAATGTATTTAAATTTTTCAGGTTTTTGATAAATCAAAGAGAAAACATAGAGTTTAACTTGACTTACATCACAGCTCACACACGCTTCGCTGCGTACTACGTGGGTCTGGCTGCAGGATACTTGATGATACATACTATCAATGAAGATAACAGAAAACGATGGTCAATGGTAAGTTTACTGTTTTGGTGATTGGGTACAATTTAGTTTATTAGTTTCAATAATTAATGTAGGTATATAGCGCTGAAATTCAATAAATATGCATAAGTACTTTATTCTGAGTATGATAAAAATAACAAATAAATCTTACCAAAATCAGATATATCAAAATTCCTGTAAAATATTTGTGGGAAAATCTCAAGAAATAGTTATTTATCTAGATACAGGTGGGCCAAGAATTCTTTAACATTTGAAAAAATCGTATAAAAAAAACCATTTGACTTGTGTTTGCGTGGGGTGTAAGATTTAAATGTTAACGAATTCTTGGCCCAACCTGTATATAAAAACCCTCGTGTTGCTGACTTACTGACAATCAACGCACAGTCTAAACAGGGGTATAGGTGCATTGAGAAAGGATTTTTTGAAAATCAACACCTAAGGGCATGAAATGGGATGTAAACGTTGTATTCCTAATAAAACGATTTTCTCTGCCAACCTCTCTTGGGATGAAAGGCGTGATGATAGGTAGATCCTACTAATACAACGCGTAAAAAAAAATCTGTTCGGTGGTAAGCAAATCACTTGAGAACGGCTGGACCGTTTTGGATTTTGTTTTAAATGTTTGTTATTATACAAACAATATCCTGAAAAACTACTTTCTTTTATTTATGAAAAAGCTTTAAAATCATTTTTTCAGTATACCCTTTCCATATCGGTCCAGGCGTCTTCAATTAATCGGGGAACATACATAGAAAAAACATAAAAGATTCCGACGAATTGAGAACCTCCTCCTTTTGAAGTTCGGTTAAAAAAGGACCATTTCGCAAAAGTACCTAAATGTCATATGAAAACGAACTTTTTTCTTTTTATAATACTGTGATGATTTCTTTCCCCCAATTTTTTCAGAAACTATCTATTTTGGGAGCCGTTCTTGGTTTCTCACTAATGACAACAGTAATGATAACAGGTGCCCACCTAGTTACAAGAGATGTGAACTCTGTTGTTGGAGCTATTTACGCAGCCATCAATCGTCCAGCTTGGGCTCTAGGATTGGTCATACTTATATGCAGTTGTTCTTTAGGATCTGTTCGTAAGTTACACATTTTTGTTCAGGTTTGAATGTGACGTAAGAATTTATCCCGGATTAAAAACAAGAGTAGTTTTTTTTTGTTATTTTTGATAATGTATAAAAAAAATGCTACTGAAAAAGCCTGAAAATATCTATTGTCCGATATTACACCTATTTATATGTTTCTTTTTCTATCTTCACGACTTACAACTCCCGAAACCGTGTTACACTCTCCTTTAGCCGATGGTATTTGTAGTATTTTTAGATAAAAAAGTGTGGTTTGTCGGATTATGTACATAAGTTTTTATTTTTAAAAATCCCGGGATCGAACCCGTTGTCTGCCCAGTTAATACCAGACGTCTTATCTACTCGACTTACAATTTGAATATAATATAGATACATATAACCTATTTATATTATTATGTATCACTCCAAAAGTTGCAATTAGGTACATTATGTAACCGAAATGTATTAATTTTGAATTTATAAAAAAATGTATTTTGAATTTTGAAATGTATAAAACATTATTCCTTTAATATTATATTGTTGTATATGTCACCAAAGAGCTGGCATGAACAAAAGTTTCAAATTTTAAAATATTGTACGATCTCGTACCCCGCCTTATCCCGTAGGACTATAGGTACCTAATATAATTTGGTACTGAATACTCAGCAAACTTAGCTCCGTGCAGTTTACCATACTAGCCATTCAGAATTAAAAAAATATTTAAATTTTCAGCCCTGGTTTCATCGTTTTTGAGCTGGTACCCCTGGGTGCCGCTAAGTCGTCTCTCCTACGGCCTCTATCTGACTCACAGTCTAATCATTTTGAGGAATGTTTACATAAGCAGACAACCACAATATATGGATAAAACACATACGGTCAGTTTTTTCAATTAAGAAAATGTCAAAGTTCATCCTAAGATTTTCGTAGCACTGCACACCTAAAGTGTATTACAAATGTTTTCTAAATTTATTCAGAAAAAGGAGTGACACTAAATCTTCGGAAAGAAGAAATGTCTGAAACTTCATTTTATTCATACTAAAACATACAGACAGATGCGATTTTTGTTATTAAAATTATACAAAAAGTGTATTTTTTTGACTTGTCTTATTTGGTAAACTTTATTAATAAGTTGTCATTTTAAATTCCTAAAAGACTTTATATTAACAATTTTACATAATAATTAACATTTAAACCTATTTTAAATTTGCCGAACTAATAATAATATCTTTTTAATCTTTTGGAAAAAAATTACACTAAAAAGAGATGCAAAGTAAACTTATGTATAATTTTTAAAACAAGTTCTCCCAGCGCATCTGTCTAACTTGATCCCGATTTTTGTCCGTAACTACTGAACGGATTTTCATCCGTGTTTTTCCGTAGATTCAAAACGGGATTTGCTATTTATTTATGTTTTAAATATGTCTGTTTGTCTGAATATTTACCCAGAAATGTTCTAAAACGGCTAAATTTTATTTTATTTATTTTATCGGCTAAGTTGATGAGATGGGATGAGCAGTGTTATTAAAGTAATATGGGCAGCATCTATTTTTTTATATACCTATTCTAATTTCTAACAACTAATTGTTATTGCAGTTGATAGAAGCAAGTGGAGTGATTGTATGGGGTTCTGTAGCTGCTCTACTCTTGTGGCTGTTAGTGGAAGCACCAATAAATAATATATTTACCATATTTATGAGTCCTAGGTATGTATTTGTTTACGCTCGTTTTGTTATCCCGATACATATAAAAAGTTATTGTTGGTCATCTAAAGGACAATGAAAGTATCATAAAGTTAAAGGTTTAAAACAAAAAACAAAAATGCTCAGAATACAGAATAAACCAGCCAAAACAAAATGAGGCTAAAAGTGGTAGGTACCTACACTAACAAATACACACCCGGTTGTTGTATTTCTTGATAAAATTAAAGTATAAGAAAAATGAATAAGAACTTAAAATAGGTGTTATATAATATTATATCCTATCTCTTGATAATTATAAATTATCATAAAATTGGCAAATCGTGGTGAGAAGTATGACGGGTTTGTTCTGTATTCTGAGTTTGAAAGCATAAAAAAGAATTTTAAAATTTAACGCAAAGGGGTATCAGGATTTTATTTTAATTTTACAGAAAATCTGCTAAAAGTTCTGAAGACAAACATGGCAAATCAACGTCATCTGAGAGCAATGGACATTTCAAAGATAAATTGCCGAATACTATACAAATCTCCAAAATATAAATTAGCAACACTGAATATAATAAGAGATAATCCTTGCTCAATTTAATTTACTTGCTATTAAGTATTCTATGTACCTACCTACTTAATTCATTGCTTAATTTTAATTTAGTGATATTATTATTTAATCTACTAATATAATTTTAATTTTACTTCTTATTAATTTTTCATTTGTAATTAGACCAAAGAATCATACCTAAGTATTTTATTTCATCAAAAATAAATTGCTGAAGTATCTTGGAAGTCTCGAAACTAATCATAATATATATATATATATATATATACTAGCATTCCGCCCCCGGCTTCCGCCGTGGATATAACAAAATAAAATATACCATATACCCTACCCTTATCCCTACTTCTACTCCTACCCTCTACCCTCTACCACTACCTCTATATCATCAATAGTTTTCGCAGCGCACGCGATGTAAGGAATTTCTTAGGAAATTATTTTACACCTTGGGTTACATTATTAGAGTTTTAGTAAGGATCCCTAATTTTTTGGAAAATAGAATATAGCCTATGTCACTGAGGGTGAATGTAGCTTTCCAATTGTGAAAGAATTTTTGAAATCGGCTCATTAGTTTTTGAGTTTATTCATTACAAACATACACACAAACAAAAATACAAATCTTTCCTCTTTATAATATTAGTATAGATTATCAAATCATAAGTTAAAGGTTGGTTGCAAAGTAAAGATTTACTTATTTCCAAATACGGTCGAATTGAGAAACCTCCTCCTTTTTTTTAAGTCGGTTAAAAATAATAAATAAGATCAAATTATATTTAAGTAATAATAATAAATAATAACAAAATATTTAAAACTTAGCCAAAATAGTATTTTAAAATCTAAGCTAACGAAACCTGAATTATCACTGCAAAAAAATACCGAACTCGGCACCTAGAAATGGATTGGGATTTCCGAAAGTAGGGCTTATGCGCACAATGATGCGCAGAACCGCAGCCTAATTGCGTAACTTGAAAGCGAAGATAAAGGTCGAATTTAGCCCCGCAGTTTTCGAAATGTGTATTTTCGTTAATTGTGCTACATTGTGCTGCGTTTGTGCCGTACTGTGCCGCAAAAAATAGCTCAATATCTCAAACCGTTTTTGAGAAAAAAAATAAAAACTAAAATTTCACGTTTTTAATTGTTTTTATTTTTTTTCTCAAAAACTGTTTGAGATGTTGAGCTAATTTTTGCGGCACAGTACGGCACAAACGCAGCACAATGTAGCACAATTAACGAAAATACACAATTCGAAAAGTGCGGGGCTAAATTCGACCTTTATCTGTAAAAAAATGATAGTGATTGGATCGCTATCAAAGTTACGCAATTAGACTGCCGGATGACAAAAACCCCTGCAGAGGATGTATCGTTGGATTGCTGAATGCTGTCGACGCGGCAATACGTCTGGAAATTTAGCAAAAAATCTTCATAGTAAAGACTGCAAATTATTCCCTGCACTACCGACGAAACGCCAGCAAAAAGAGACACCAGTAATTTTTTGCAGTAAACAGTAGATGAACTAACTATATTTTCAGTTGCTCATTCTCTGAAAATTTCATGGCCATTTTACAGGACATTTTTTCATAGGACATTTAAATTTTGCAGCCAGCTTTGTATATTTTTCGATTGTTGTTATTTTCATTCTCAGTGGACACTTGGTTTGGCCTTGTAAAATTGCTAACAATTAATACATGCGCCATCTTGTGGCAACATTCTGAAAGCTAATGTTGTACAATGTACCCAGTCTTGGTTATAGATGGCGCCACCGACACGTAAGATTAAATAAAGTAACTATTATTATATTATAAAAGTTATTTTAATTAATAATCGGCTAAAAGAGGGAGACTTTGTCGTCCTCTGGATACCCTGGAACCGATAACACAGTTTCGAGAGCTATAGGCAATCCGTGAAGAAAAGAGAAAAAACATCAGAGGTAAATAAATCACCAGCGACACCTATCGACAAAATATGGCATACTGAACATTTTGTCTAGCGTATAGGTGGCGTCAACGTCTTACTATCAAGCTTTCGAAAAGTTGATCAAACCGAGCGTACTTACTCTACAGTACTTCTGATAGGTTATGAATTTTGTCGTTTTTGTAATCTAGGACATCTAACTTTCCGGCGCATATGGTTATTTCCAAGGTGACACAAAGGTAGGTCTCCTTAACAACCCCTAACATGTAACTTTCGCCATTTTAGCAATTATACTGTTTCACTTTTACTAAAAGTTTGAAAGGATTCACTTACCTACATGATTTCAGCATCAGGTACACGATTTCAGCTTCATGGCATAGCTACTATTAAAACAACAACTCACACTTCATCACACTTTATTACATTACTTATATTATTATTCTCTTATATGCTTTTTTATTTTAAGAGAAAACAAATCACTGAACAGAGAATATTGAATGAAAATTAAAAATTATAACGTAAAGGAACCACGTGTGAAAAGGTACTATCTAGGTTATATCTAGTGTATAGGGCTAAAATGTTTTGCCTGAAGCCGCTATAGAAAGGGGGCATCCATTAATTACGTGAGCAATTTTTCGTTAAATTTAGACTCCCCCCCCCCCTCCCTCTTGGTGAGATTGAGTGAGATTTAGTGGGACCCCCCCTCCCCCATACGTGAGATTTCTGCTACAGTTGTTAAAAAAACTACATTTATTTTTATCGTAGACTTACGATTTTTATAAAATAGGTATTGTCTATAGGTACCTTTTTTTTCTTTTAAAAACTCTAAATGTTTATTTTTTTACTTTTTTGCTTACTCTTAAAATAAATGTTTTTAATCATGAGATGTTTGAGCAGGTAAAATGGGACATTTGAAGTGAAGAAAAAAAAAATTAAAGTTGACGTGAGATTTTCTATTATACCCCCCTCCGTTTAAGTGAGATATGATGAGATTTTACTGGACCCCTCCCCCCCCCCCCCATTTTGAGCTCACGTACCTAATTAATGGATGTCCCCAAACATTATATCACTGGATAGCGTTGTAAATGCGCAAAATGCTCCAAAAAGGTTCTTTGGCGTCCTATAGAATATTGGTTCAATTGGTGTTCACGAAACGTTCTATGGTCTACTATACAACAAGCTTTTGCTTGGCACGGTCCATCCGACTCAACATTAATGTCACAACTACCCTACATTCCGTTCTTACTTCTATTCTATTTTTTTTTCAAAATGGCTCCATCAGGGTTTTGATGATTCCGCCAATGTCAAGTATTATAGACGTCACAGTAACAATGCCGATAATCGGTAGGTAGAATGCTCCCGCCGGCCGTGATATGTCCTATTAATCACTGACTAATCACAACCATCACAGCACGGACGGGATTAAACTGGATTCCCCAACACGTCTTCGCGGCGCGTGCGCTTTCCACCAAGGCGTGTCGTGGAATCCGTTCTTACTTCCTACCTAACCTAAAATCTTAATCGTTCAGAAATCACTAAATATTATAAAACAAAGTCCCCCGCCACGTCAGTAATAATATGCCTTTGTTATGATGTTTTTAAATTATTAGAAATTTGTTTTTTCTTCACGGGTTTCCTTACAGCTCCCGAAGCCGTGTTACGGTTCCAGGGTACCCAGCGGAAGACCAAAGTCTCCCTCGTTTAGCCGATGGTATTTGTGAGGCTATACCTAACGAGTGGCCAGTTCTGTTGAGATATATTTAGTTACATGGAAAAGCCACTTGGTTTGTTGGATTATGTACATAAGTTATTCCTATTATTACAAAACAATAATGAAGTAAAAAACTTTACAATTTTCAATCCCAAAAGTTCATTTTTGTTACCTGTCACAAACGTAAATGGACTATAATTATAAATATAAGTATTTAATGCTATAATATTATATACATCTTAGCACAAAATTATTTAGAACTACCTATACACAATACAGAATTTATTTATTTTCATATTTTTTTCCAAAAAAAAATGTTATATAAAACATACAAAGCAAATCATTGTACCTACGTATATTGTCTAGCTATGTAACGATTCTTTACGAGTACGTATATAATTGCACAGTGCATTTTTCCTGTATTACATCATCACTGCATTCATCTGACGGATGATATAGCTTATCACATGACATGTAAGAAATGTAACGACATTTGATGATTTGAGATAATTTGCTGACTGATTTCCTTTCCGTAAATAGAATTAACTATTTAGTCATACATATTTAAAGCACGATTTTTTTTTTTTTTTGCCTTAAGTTTGTTTTTAGGGTTCCGTACATCTCCAAAACGGAAAACTCTTATAGGATCACTCTTGTGTCTGTCTATCTGTCCGTATGTCACAGCTTATTTTCTAAGAATCTACTGGACGAAAAAAGTTTAAACATTTGATCACGGACACACGGGACACACCTATAGCGTAAATAATCGAATTTCAAGTAATTAATAGTAAGCAAATTTTTTTTCAAGTACATCATATGACATATCACATTTTTTACTATTTAAAGGGCTCGTTAGAAGGAATTTTATAAGGATTTTTTTTAATTTAGTATACTTAGTTTAAATAATACCCCCCCCCCTCCCCTTATCTCCTTATCTCCGAAACTAGGGAATGCAATACCGGGATACCGGGATCCCGCATAGATGTTGCGGGACTAATCTCGGTCGAAAAATTTGCGGGATCCCGCTGGACTGGCGGGATTACACAGAAGCGTGGTACATACGTGTTTCTCTAAGGTGCGGGGCGCCGAGCCCTAGGGGAACGGTGTGAAGGCGTTTGATTGCTTATATTTTGCCAGTTACAACTTGTAATTATGACGCAATGCAATGATTTATTCATTGAATATTGATTGTCATAGAATCTATAGATAAATCAAAATCAAACTGAACTTTATAAGAAACAATATTATTTTTGGGACCATCGGGCCGGGTATACCCTTGCAAACACCTGCGTCACACCTGCGACCTTTTCTAAAAAAAATTATTTTTTAAATTTATTATATTAATAAACCATTTAAAATGTAACAAAAAGCTTATTTTATTTGGGTTAAAATTAAAACCGTGAAAACGAGGTCTATTAGGTCTTTATTACGATTATTTACGATTGATTTCAGAGGTTTAAGTCGACCCTGCGGGATCCCGGAAATACCTGGATCCCGCGGGATTAAGATGGTTCAGTCCCGCAAATACCGGGATTGAAATTATTTTGCGGGATTGCATTCCCTATCCGAAACTATACTGAGTCTAAAATAAAAAAGGGAATATAGGGCCTTTCTAATAGTTTACAGGAAAACCTAAACGAAAATCCTGTCTTAAAGTTCTGACCGAAAAAATGGTACGGAACCCTCAGCGCGCGAGTCGTACTCGCAGTCGAAACTTGTCCAATTTTTTCATTCACTTAATTTCTAAGTACATAATAATACGATAAAGTTGATGCACATCTCGATAAAATATGCTGCAGTGAACCATTATGTAAGTATTTAATAATAAGAAAATTAGCAAAAGGCATATAATTTTATTATCTTCATAGTCAGGCGGTGGTAGAGTCACTTGTTTATTGTCTTACAATAATTAAAAAAAAAGTCACCAGGAAATAGAGAGGAAAATAATGTATGGAAACGAAGGACTCTAAAATAAAATTTTGTGGTAGGCCTAAAAGAGTAACATCGGGCTTGCCACCTGTCATGTTTAATGTGGACAACTGTCTAGAGTCCCTAGTCACGTTTATGTATTATGTACCTATATATTTTAGTGATTTGATTTTAAAGATAATTTTATTGCAGTAGGTATATATGCGCCAAAATAACTTCTGCCAAGAATAAAGGCATTACTGTAAACATACTAGACTAGATTTTATTATTCTACGTACCTAATAATTCTAATTACATACATAATTATGATCAAGCACAAATAACATCGTAGGTTGGCAGTTTCTATATTATTGCATTTGTCCGTCTATATTCCCTTATCTTTCCATCTATTATTTTAAACAATTAATATTATCATCAGATTATATTTTACTTGAAATTTGTAGAGCTCCGTATATACGTTTGTTTGAAGTTGCAAAGGATGCCTAATTTTTTTTCATATAACCTAAATTCTTTCGTCGGTGGTCGAGTGGATAAGACGTCAGCTCGCAACTGAAAATGGGTTTTTTATAATGAAAAATCTATGTACATTATACGACAAACCGTACGAAGAGGCTTTTCCATCTATATACCTCAACAGAGCTGGCCACTCGTTAGGTATAGCCTCAAAAATCCATTGGCTAAATGAGGAAGACTGACTTCCACTGGGTACCCTGGGGTCGGCAACGGTTTCGGGAGCTGTAGGGCAACCCGTGAAAAATAAAAAAAACCTAAATTCTTTACATACCTACCTACTAAGTACCTACCTATAGTAATAAACACAGATTGGAAAGGCGGTAATAAAATAAGTGTTTATTTATTTTAGGTTCATGCGCTGTACTAGATACTACTAGGAATGCACAGTGAACACTTCTAGGAATTAGCGACTTGTCTCAAGAACTCTTGTCATGAACTGATTTTGATTTATCGGTTTACTAATTTACTTTATGTCTTATGAGAATATATAAGTAGAAATAGTTATTTTTATAATATATATAACATAAGTCTAAGTAGGTATGTAGGTTCTTTGTAATTGAAGAGTATAATAGAATAGGGAACCTTGGCGGATAATATTGACTAATTGAGTACACGTGTTAGAAAAGGAGGGCGATTACGTCTCCGATCTCTCTTCAATAACCTTTTCGTGACATTTCCAGAGTGAGACGGCATATACACAATCCGCCTCCAGCTCCGGGCAGCCGGGGCGGGCGGCGGCGGCAGGGTGTCCAGGTGGGATTTTTTCAATTTCCCGTAATTAATTTTTTCCCCAGAAAGATCTAAGTCTAAAAATTTCGCAACATTTATGAAAGATATTTTTGGTTCAAGGATGACAAAATGTATTACCGAATAATTTATTTAAATTGACTAGTTATAGGTATGAATATGTTTTAAAAACTGTATATTTCTAGCAAATCGCAAAAAAAGTCAAGGAAATTTGGTCCCCAAAATTTTTTGCAAGATTTTCTTTTTCCAAATAAGATCGCCAATAATTTGATTTTCCCCAAAATGGCGGGAAATTCATCAATCTGAAGACCCTAGGCAGCCGAGCGCGACAGAGCGCCTGGCGCGGGTTCTGCATAGCATAATGACATAATGGGAGGTGGGGAAGGGGTGCTGAGGGGGGCTGGTAGATGTGTTGAAGGGGTGCGGTGAGGAGAGGGGAGAGGTGAGGCGCATGCGCGAGTTTGGCGGCCAAGGTCGAGGCCGCGATTGTGCGGCGCGCTGCCGAGCCTGCCGCGCCTCAGTACCTTTGCACATTTCTGAATACTATATTTTTTCCATAAAGTATCCCTAAGTATCTATAAAATATCCCGCGAGTGCCTGTAGCTCCAGAGGCAGTTTCAGTGGCAGATTTACAGGTAAATCGCAATTCAAACATTTATTTATTCTATAAATAGCGCGTGTTTATCTACAAGTAGGTAAAATCGCAAGTTGTGTAATGTTTGTAATCACCGACCGTACGTACTTTGGATTGTTGAGCTATTTCGTTTCACACAGTTTTCAATTCAATGGAATATTTTGAATGTATGTTCAACAAGAGAGACTAGTCTATATATAGATACGTACGTATGTAAGGTAGTGTTTGTGAGTACCTACCTATCAACCAGACAAATCAATGAAACTGCGAACGTCCGTGATGCGCAGTCGGTCCAGACAAAGTGTCTATAATATAATATGTATAAACAACATTGTTGGTGTCTATTTACGTATTTGCAGGTACTTAATTCTTAGATAAGACTTATCTATTTTTATTAACTGCCTGACTAAACTCCTTTTAATACTACAAGACAATAATTTCGATATAAATACCTCCTATATCAAAAATTGATACGATCGCGCCATATGACCTACGCAGTTACAACGACTGAAATTATTTGGATGAAAGCACATTTATTATCTACTAGCTAATTTACATGCGAGTAGATCATGAGGCCTGCATTATTTTGTCGCTGTCTCTACTCTAAAAATTCGCAATAATTTTTTGCCCGCGGCTTCTTACGTTTGCAGTGGTTCGTTGATTGGGGAGAGACGGGATTTCAAAAATGTTGAAAAGTGAGTCACATCAATGGCATCTTTGAAATGCCAGTCGATTCGCTCTAACGCGCCTGCGTAGTAAATATGTTTTGTGAGTTTTTTTTTAAAGGGTGTGTTATTCAAGGCTCCAAATCAAAATCTAGGTAGACACATTATAGGTAGGTACCTACTACATACTATTAGTTATGTGAGCTCATAATGTAAATATATCGTCTCTTTTTAATTTAATTTAATTGTCTAGATACTTACAGTTGAAAATTGTGAGGGCCCTGATGTCGTTTTGAAGATATCCATAAATATTAGTTCAGCCTAATAATTTTGATATCCGTTGCAAATGCTGAGCGGATCGAAATTTTAATGAGTGCCGTCACTGGATGCTATTTTCTGCCGTTCGCAACACAACAAAGTTTAATATACTAATAAGTAATAACATTTCTATGAATTTACCAATAAGATTCTAATATAAGTAAGATAAAATAAGTTATGATTCTATACCTATCTGCAAATATTGGGGGAAATGCAAAAAAAATAATTGAAAATTTTATTGCCAGACTAAATAAAATGAGTTCCTCTTTATTCTTTTACTCTTTTTTTACTGACTACCTAACCTATATAGATAAGTATACCTACCCTATAGGTAGCATATTACCTAACTGATTAGGACAAAGCGAACTTATTAAATTTACCCCCGTGACAATGAGAGGGTTGTCATACGTTTGAAGCCTTTGTCTTTGTTCTTTTAACCTACCCACTCAACAGATTTTATGTGAATACTGAATATATTTGTTTTCTATTTTTTTTTTTTTTTTTTCTACATTTTATTTGGACTTTGGCACTTTAAAGGCCATGTCAGTCCCGTTGAAAATAAGAATTAATTTACAAAAAATATTTACAATGACCACAAAAAAAAAATTAACTTCATTTTGCCAACTAAAATTACTAACTGACTACCTATAATTATCAAACAACTTGTAAAGCATCCTGGCCGACTCACTTAGTGGGTCTGCCAGGATACTCTGCACAATCCCAACCTGCAAAAAATCTATTTTACACTTCTCAACTACACTATCTCGTTCAAAGTCGTTCCGGACGCACTCCACCAAAACATGGTAAATGTCCTGTTTTTTGTTACACAACTCACAATTTGGAGTATTAGCTAGTTTCATTAAGTATTCGAGCGTCCGCTCGCGACTGTTGTTTTCTATTTGTTTGTGATAAAATTATTACTAGATAGGTACTAGTTACTACCAGTTAGAAAAATAAGTTGAAAATGAGCAGAATGGCACTTTGTCGTTTGTCGTCTGTCGGCAAAACTTTCAAAATTCATTATAAAAAACTATTTTATAGAAAACAAAAATATTCGAATTAGTTTCTTAAGGCAGGGATCAACCTCAATAAAAAATACTATTTGCACTCCGGTGGGCGGATGCTTATGTAGACGATATAAGGTTGAATATTGCTTGGCATATTTTACGTGGTCATGCAGCTACACTTGAAATTTCACTTATTTTGTAGCTTTTTCTTAAAATTTGTTAAAGAAAAACAATTAAACAGTGAAAGTATTCGGTTAAAGTTTTAATAGATTATTCAAGCTATTTGATTTCTAAAAAAAAGTTATATAGTTGTCGCGCAAAATATTGTGAATTTTCGCTCAAAAGTTTTTTATAGAGGTATTTTGCATAATTTTTTTTCAATAGACCAAAACACTTATGAAAAATCTATGCGGTTAAAGTTTTATGTAGTATTATTTGCTATCCACTATATTTTTTTGAGATTGAGATTGATTCCTGACACTTCAAAGTAAGCGTTCAAAAATGCCACTTTCGTGTTTGCACCCTGCCTTAAATAGCTAATCTTTGAAATAGAAATTTAAAAACATAATACCTTAGTTTTTACTTTACATACCGAATTAGGTGTAGTATTTTATTTTTCAAATCAAAATAGCAAATAGTACATTTTTACAAATCCTTAATGTTCTACCAAGAGTAACTACATAGTAGATTAGATACTTTACAGTAGGTACTTATAGGTTTGTCAGAAAGTTACTAAATAGATTTAAACTAAAACATCGTTACAATTTATTTATGAACTAGAATTCCGCCCCCGGCTTCGCCCGTGGATATTTACGAACAAAATAAAATATACCCTACCCCTACCCCTACCGCGAGTAATTATATATGTCATAGGTACATAAATTAGATACTTATCACATCTATAAATAAGTTAAGGCGTTTACAAAAAGTGTCTCTATATGTATTTTTGATGTACAAAAGGGACAAAGTAATAGGAAACCAATTTATTAACATCTAGAATCAGTGTTGCTATAATAAATATAAAAATATTTATTACTCAGTAAACATCATCCTCGCTACCGAATACCTACTGTGTGTTATCGAATGGGGGAGGTGACTTTACCCATCCCATGTAGGTCAGGGGATGTTGAGGGAGATAAGGGTGGGAGGGGTGGGCGGAACCAACCCCCTTTCACCCCGCTATCGACCGGCTCTCACAAAAATCCGTTTATGGATGTTCTAGCTCGCTAGACTCTCGTTCCCAAGGACTTTGAATCATATAAGATATGGCACTAGATGTATACAGTCACTCTATGGTAGCGTACCTTTCTAGAACAGATGGGAGCACATTTTCTTTGTGGATTTCTCTGTGGCTCAGCTCTTTTTGTCTGAAACTAAATCGTGTCGGCAGAAATAGATTTTTTC
The DNA here is from genome assembly GCA_963924495.1 of Nemapogon koenigi. Classification (NCBI taxonomy): domain Eukaryota; kingdom Metazoa; phylum Arthropoda; class Insecta; order Lepidoptera; family Tineidae; genus Nemapogon; species Nemapogon koenigi. Next base: position 5,868,947 of record OZ004647.1, on the reverse strand, counting down.
ATACAATTTGTATTGTACCATAATGAACACAAAATGTTCTATTGTTAATTTAAATAAATATTTTAAATATATAAAGTGATATTTTCTTTAATAGTCTTAAAATATTATTTATTTTGTACTGTTGCTTACAGAGTTCTATCTACTTATTTGCTTATTTTATATTTTGTTGAAAATGCGTTTGTTTTTTTTTACTTTACAGTTATGATACCTATAAGGCGGGTCAGATTTCAATGAAGGCGGGGTGTAATAAGAATTAATGCTAAATATCTATGTATTCGTATGACATCACAATTTGTATGAAAAAGTATCTAATCATTCTTTCATCACGATTTTTTCCTTCCATACAATGAAAACTGGTACAAAGAAACGCCGGACGGACATCACGCCTTGAACAACATTATTAAAAACACTTTAGTGACAGCCCAAATACCATCGGTTCTTGAGCCATCAGGTTTATCTAGATCTGATGACAAAAGACCAGACGGTATAACCGTAATGTGCCCTAGCCATATATCTGCCACATCACTCCAGCAGCAAAACTGGCGGCCCGCACAAAAGTAAATAAACTTTAGATGATAGATATATATGGGCCCTCAGGAAGCTTCTCCGTCTGGCCACCCTCTGAGCAAGGAGTATTTTGTACAGAGGATCAGCGTGGTTATACAACGAGGGAACGCGGCAAGCATACTCAGCAAGGGTACATCGTCTAGTCATCGAAAAGTAACGCACTTGACCAAAACATAAAGTATGCCAAATTGCCAATTTTAGTTTTAGACAAAAAGAGCTAAAGTCCACAAAGAAAGTATGTTCCTATCTCCTCTAGAAAGGTAGGCTGCCATAGAAATACTATGTAGGTATAACGCCGTTCGTCCTATCATAATGAATCGAGCATTTTTCAATGGGATGCTTACAACATGATGACGGTGCTGTCAAAGCGATGACGACACAAGGAAGAAAAAAAAATATACCACCACGACAAGTCTAATTTTGTGAAGGACGCGAATGAATTTATAATAATTTATTTCTTTGATTAATAAAATAATGAAACTTATAAAAAAAATCCTGAGCTTGTTAGTAAAATAAAAACTACTGGCTAAGTGCGAGTCGAACTTGCACACGAAGGGTTCCGTAGGTACACTCAATAGCATGCACTAAAGTCAGATCAAGTTTGACGCCCCTGTATGGCGCAAGAAAAACTCACATTTGGCCGGTTTTATTATTTTTTGTTTGTATGTATTGCCACTATTGCAATTATATTAACATCGAGCAAAAAACGTCGAATAAAACACGTTTCTTGTATGGGGACCCTCTTTAATTTTTAACTTTACTTTATTTTTATTATTTGATGATATAGCGGCCATAGACACGCTCTGTAAAAGGTTCAAAAGATGTGATGTGAGCCTGTGACTGACGGACGGACGGACGCACATCGATAGGCTCGCAACCAAACACAAGACTAATCTCAGATTTTCAAAAAAATTGTTTAGCAATATTTCAAGAATTTATTCCGAAAAACATGTTGATGAAAAAGAAACGTATTGTTTCTTTTCAATTTTTTTTATTGTTCATGAAAATGCTGTTTTGACATAAAATTAAATCATCCAAATAGGTGGGTACATAAATGGCGATCATATCACATGATTTGTAGGTATATGTCCACAAATAAAGTCTATGTTCCTATACCCTCTAGAAAAGTAGGCTGCCGTCTATGGCGTCCCCAGTTAGAAGACTCTGTAGGTATATAAAACAATTTTGTATTATAATATAGCACCAACCGTCTCCAAATACTACAACAAAATACCTAACTATAGCTTCACAGATTTTTTTCATTATTTTGCTTCTTGGTTTATTTTGATGTCCCGTTTTGAATACCAAAATACAATAGTTACGTTATTCATACGTAATGGCTGCAAAATAATTTGCAAGTTCCATTATGAGTTGTACCAATATTCCACATGTGCAGCGAAGTGCTAATAATATGTGTGTATTTAAATCAGTAAATATACCTACTTGAATGTTAACTTATGACCATCACAAAGACGCATTTGTACCGATGTTAATCGGTTCATTGTTTTTATAAATATACTGGTTACTCGTGTAGATTTTTAGAATTTATAGATCATGCCTAAAATGGTTTCAGTCAAATAAGGAATACAAATATATTTTATACTTTAAAATGCATAATAGAAAATATACGAAAATTGACCAACCCCCCCCCCCTCCCTTACCTTCGAAACTACTGAGTCTAAATTTTTATAGTTTACTCAAGAAAAATGGTACGGAACGGAACCCTCAGCCCGCGATTCGTACTCGCAACTTGGCTAATTTAATCAAACGAGATTATAAATACAATTAATATTTAGCAGATGTACCTACCTACCTATGTCTGTGATAACCACAGGCAAGACCGAGAGAGCAATATATACCCTGGACTACTCATCTCCTCGCACGCCCCTTTGACTTTTGATACCTACCTACTGCGTAGGATTTTGCACAGCGCGTTCAGAGAGGAAAAGTTGTTTATACTATACAAATAGGTACATAGCTTCTATAATACCCTGAAAGGGAACTAACTCCCGTTATCCTTCCGTCCCCTTTCTGCCAACCGCACCGCTAGGGGGATATACTCGGATATAGGTAGGTACATAAGTTCTATCGACATCGTGACTAATTCCACTACCTACCTGTGTAGATAAATTTTCAGGTAGGCTAACTGCAATGCAACAAAACTGCCAATTTTTAGAAGACCATTTCACAATCATTGTTGCCCCAAATAACTTATTAGGTAGGTACTGAAAAAGAACGGTCTTGAAACTTTGTCTTTTTTAAATAAATTCCAAGTTTTAACAATTAATATGAAGATTTTTTCAATACCTATAATTCTATTTACGCACATACTCTATCGATGTATTTATAGAAAACTATATGAAAACTATCAGGATACAAGAATTTTACAATTTTTGGTTCGGAATTAAAAAAAACTATTTCTTATAAAAAAGTAGCTATTACATAATTACGACCATTAAAGCCGAACCACACCTTAAACCTACTACATAACAAAATCATTATTCACCAGCTGCTTTGTGGCAAAATTGCGAAGGTGCGATTCTGCTCAGCTGAGCTCAGTCGCCGGGCGGGCGGACGATATCGATTGGCGTCGGCAAGGGCAAGGCTACCTACGCATTTACCCTCCATACTAGGGATGTTACGGAGCTTCGATTTCGATTCCGAAATGTCGGAACTTCCGATTGATTTTATACCTCCGACTCCGACTTCGGTTCCGACACTTTTAAATCGGAGGTTTTAATCGGAGGTCGAAGCATAGCCGATAGAGGCGGCGGCCGCAGACAACGTGTACGAACAAACATATCGCGCGGGGAAATTACACTTGTGTTCAAGGAATATTAAGTACTCTCTACCGCTTGTGTTGTTGTTTGTTACGCAATGTGGTTGGATGATTTTTTTGAGCGGCGTTTGAGGTTCCACGCGCATAGCTTATTGTAGATGGCGCCACAGGCTACACGGCCGCTGTCAAACGATCTGAGAATTTTGTTGTTTTAGTTTGCATATTATCACTGTATTATTCAATAAAATTCAAGTATTTAACAATGTATTCAACGTGGAATTTGAAAAAAATAAAAGCAGAATTTTAAAAAAGGAGGTTTCTCATTTGACCGTAGGTATTTTTTTTTATGTGTGTTCGCGGATAACTTCGTCATTTATGATAATTTTTCCGGATTGGTCCCATTTTTATGTTATATATATACGTCATTTGTATATGTCATTTGGCACCAACCGTCTTCAAATTCTACGACGAAATATTTATTATTTCTTACTTTTCATTGCAAATTTTTTAAGTCGGTACACTTTTTTTTAAAAAGGGTTTCCCACCTTTTTTTAATTTTAAATCTTTGGGAAATAAATGTACACCGTTGTTGGAACACCCGGGAACTGAACACAGTGGCATTCTTGGAGAAATAATAAATTGTCTGTAATAAAGGTTAGAAAACTTATGAAACTGACAGTTTTCAATGACCGTGTCAACGAAACGCCATCTGGTGGGAAAAAATGGCAGTGGCCATCCTCATTAAAATTATTTTTTATAGCTGCGAAGCTTTTGTTCATTCAATATAATTTGCTACTTTTAGAGTCAATTCATTTGATTTAATTTGCTAAGTGTTATTAAAACATGATTATTTTTATTTTCAACGCCTATGTTATGTTGGTTTATAATTTTTTTAATGAAATAAATGAGGCTGACTGAATAATGTTTGTTTACTTATACTATTTTATTTTATTTTCTTAAGGCTACATATTTGTCTTCTGCCACCACCTCCGATTCCGACTCGACTCCTGTTCCGATGAAACCACCTCCGTAACATCCCTACTCCATACCACCCGCTTTTCCCCTCCTCTGTTGACCAATTCACTGACTCTACGTTTGAATAAAGTAATCTTTGGAGGCGTTTGATAAAATTAAAATATACATTTAAAATTACAGAGTAGGTACTATGTATATGACTAGAATCTTAGTTCGGAGCTAAATAAATGCCTATGTCTTCGATTATAATATTATTATATTGAAGCTCAATCTAATCCAACTATATTCTATACAATTAAAAAATTAAGAAATTAGGTATGTGTGTGATTTCAAAATTAATTTAAATATTATTTTTTGTAATGATACCATAGATCTATATTATAGCTATAAAATTTGATAAATAAAGTTTTTAGGGGTGGATTTAGGATTTATTTATATCGAGTAAAATGTTTCTAATCATATTTTTAAAACAATAAAAGATTTGTTATGTCCTTAAAATATATATATATATATATATTTTTCAGTTTCGTAAATAGATCAGGTTTTTATGACTAACTTCCTCTTAAAAATCCGTTCGGATTTCATTCTTGTAGTCATTGAATTGTGCTCCTAATCATTTCGTATTTCCGATCACGCACTATGTCATGTAGAGAGTTGTACGTACAAGTATGGTCTTCTATCAAGAGTGTATCATTTGATGTTTGTAACTTCTTTACATAAAGGCCTAACTATATTTTCAAATCTATTTCATTTTTCTCAAGTTTTCATACCCAATTTAATGAGATATTTCTATTACTGAGAATGTCTATTGCGGGATGTTGAAGTACAGATTAATTAGAGGTAAAAATAGCAATACTTACTAAAAAGTTGATCACATGTTTGGAGGAAGAGAAATTTCTTATTATGCCTTTGATGTTATAATCTCATAATGATTTGTGTAAGTGATTCTAAACAAGCCTAGAAAAAAAAAATTCTTGCATGAGAGATTTCTGTTACTACAGAGAACTGTCTATTGCAGGATTTCAAAATACAAATAATTAGAGGTAAAAATAGCAATACTATAAGGTTGATCACGTTTACAGGGAGAAAAAATTCTTAGTATTCCTTTGACGTAGGTGCTGTTTTTGCGTGGGTTTATCTACCTCCTTATACCTAGAATTATAAAGATAAACAAGGGTAGGAAATGTTTCTGTTAAGTGTTAACAAGCAGAAAGTTTTGTAAAGTAATCTAAGGTACCTACTGCTGGTTTTAAATGTGATAAAAAATAACTCTACAAGAATGTTAGTAATGATTCGATTCAAATCAGAATAGGGATAGGGCATTTAAAATTTGAATGAAAAAAATAAACATGTACCTATAGGAAATGTTAACAGAGATTTTTGTATAACGCCTTAATGGTTGAATGGATTGGAATAGAACTTGGCAAAGAGATAGACCACAACCTAGATAATTACTAAGGGTATTCGATATTGATCATAAATAAAGGTTAGTAGTACATATATCTACAGGAAGTCCTAATTACATTTCTAAAGGTTTTCATAAAAAAAAGAAGAGTGAAAGCAGGAAGCAAGGTATTTGGTTATTAGAGAAGAATGCGAATTGAGAGATAATGTTGTTACTAAAAAAGTAGTTTATTCTGGTAAAAAGAATGAAGGATAAAAGATTAACTAAAAAGGTTTATGTAGGTAACTGAAGTGAAAGGAAATGCTGAGGCAGAGGATGACCTAGGTGTATTTTTATTGGACATATAAAAAATATATTGATCGATGACAATATTAAAAGTACACACAATCGCTGAGAATGTATGAAAGGTATGGTAAATATTAAAGAAGCGAAAGAGGTATGTCAGGATCGTAGTGGCATTCGATTGTCTCTGCCTGCCCCTCTTTGGGTAAAAGGCGTGAAGACAGATAGATAGAAAAAAAAATTCTCTAGCCATTGACGTAATACCTAGGTACCTAGTGTTTATGCGTGGGCCAGACATTAAGACGTGGCTGGCCCCAGGATTTCAGCACGCATGCGCGAACGGCTGCATCGATCCTATCCCGCTAGCCTTTCCACGTGTAACATGAAATAGGTACTATACTACGCCTTTATGTCCTAAAATTAATTCTGTTAGATTGCGAACATTTACTGATGTTATAGCTATGTATTATTGGATTTAGTACCTATATTGGAATTTACAGTGGTTTATCAGAATTAACATCGATGGGAAAATGAGTGAAGAAAAAGCAGAACGCATTTATCTAGAATCGCGCGCATAGAGAGACATTAGGTACGTGAGACATATAGAATTCAACGTAAGCGAAACCAATTTTAAAAAAAAAACTTATACCTACAACATAGAAATAATTTTACATTGAAAAGATAGTTAATTACTTACCAAAAAAATATTCATGTTATTTTTTGTAATGATACCATATATATTATAGCCATAAAATTTGATAAATAAGGTTTTCAGAGGTGTATTTAGGATTTTAAATGTTTCTAATCGTATTTTCAAAACAATAAAAAGATTTGTCATAATATAGGTTCTCGTATATATATATATATATATTATTTACATATATATATATATATATAGTACAGATATTTTATTTAGGTAGGTACGTATTTGATTTAATATATAGTTTAGTAGATAAACAAACCAATATATAAGACCTAGAATAACATATGTTTTCAGTTTCGTAAATAGATTTTCTGAAAAATTTGATTAAAAATTGGATTTTGATGACTTAGGTACTTGACTTCCCCTTAATAATTTATTACTTATTCTAGGTCTTATATATTGGTTTGTTTATCTACTAAACTATATATTAAATCAAATACGTACCTACCTAAATAAAATATCTGTATGTGATTTAAAATTATAATAAGAACAAACTAGATGACCCGTTCGAAAACTTCCCACCATCAGTTCAATTACTTAATCTCGAACAAATGGCGTCTTTTATAAAATTGATAAATTAGTTTAATTTTAAAAGAAACATTTAATTTTGATTTGTAGGTATAACGCCATCTCACATATACCTATAAGTATAGGTATCTGTTTCGGGACCAAAGAATTGCCGCCAGAAATGCGCAGCCAAAAATGGAAGGCCAATACAAAAAATCCTGCCGGACAATCTCGGGTAGATCATACTCGGGCCGGGCAATCCATGGTCTTGTACCGAAAACATGTCGCAAACACGACATAAAATTTCCCCCCACCAAAATACGCTTAACGCGCCTAAAGAAATTTTCACTTCAATATAAGTTTTAGTACCTATAACATAGATAGAGACGTCTTGCATGTGATTTTTCGACATGTGTATGGAATTAATTGCTACAAACGAAGCATATTATGTCTTAAGTAACGTCCGCTTCTAGTCTCAAGAGCGACCAGTTTTTATTGCTTGCCGATATTACATCAGATTCTGTCAGCAGCTTACTCGCCGCTACTTTAAATTTAGAACACAATGAAAGGATTTTATTACAAAATATCCTTTGCCCGCAGCTCCGCTCGTGTTAAAGAAATTTGCCTTCTCGCTGTTGCAATAGATTTTACCCTACTATCTCTTAATTTATTTGATAATCTAGAATCTAGGTCAAAACAAGATTTGTATAAGTGAAACTTCTTAAAAAAATTTGAACAGCCTCGACAATGTATACTTAGCTCTCTTTCTCTTCCTCTCTACGTTATATCTTTCTTCTCTCTCATGTAACTAAATTTGCCTAAACGTGACGAATGTCACTCTCAAAAGATTTCTCATCTAATAAATTATTTCCCCACAACCCACCACATGACATTTAGAAAAATATGTGAGTCGCTCCTCAAATTTCATGATTGTTGCGTAATAAAATGCGCGTCCTTTGTGCCGGCTGCTAATCTCTCAGGAACATAACGTTTAGGGAAGAAAAAAGGGTAGAGGGTAACTCGTCCTTGAATGGCTAGGCAGGCCGGCAACTGCGGGGGGCGGTGCAGCTGCCGGTGCATATACTCCCCCTCCCGCGATAACCCCCTGCTCCGCCCCTCGCCGCCTAGCGCCCGCGCCGGCCCATTGCCAAGTTCAATGCCAAGGTCATGCGCGCGCGAGTGCGGCTGCGCGCCGCAATGCAGGAGGGCCGGGCGGCCGGCCGCGTCGTCTCAGTTCCGCCGCGACGGTATCGCCATCTACACGCCACGCAAACTCGACCTGTCAAATACGTTTCCTGTACAAACACTACCTCCTTTTGGAATTTAAAAAAACACTGATAGTTCATATTTGAAATATTTTGCTGTTGCTGATCCAGTTCCAGAACTCCATGGTCAAATATGTACAGTTGTCGAAAGATAATGCGATTGGTGATTAATGGTGATCCATGATGGCTGCGGACTTCAGGTGACTCACTGAAATCTGATTTCACGACACAAGCGCGGCGCAGGCTGTTGTGTTTGGACGTTGTACGAGATGTTCATAGGCGAAAAGGCTGTAATCATCATAAAAACATATTACGCAATCAGAAAATGAATTTGACTGGTAAGTCGACCTCCTTATTTCTTTGTTTTTCTTAAACTACGTCAACTGTGTGATGTTTGAAAATATTGTGAGATGTTACTCCATCAACATGCTGCTGATTTCAGTCATATCTAATAAAACTTTCAAAATTATGCATACCTACCTTGAGCTTCGAGATAATCTCTCTATTATGTAATCTCAACCTTACATCAGAAGATTACATATTAATACGAATTATGAAAAAACCTAGGCCGGTATTTTTATAGTTTGTATAGATGCGTACCTAAGTACCCACTACATATTATAATAGATTATTAATAAGTGTGATTATTTTTCCTACGGCCTATTGAGCATGCGAATGAAATCCTGACATTTCGCCAAAAGGTAAAACTCCGGTATCATGGATCAAATTAAATTCGTCTTCAAAGATCCGTAAATTATTCATCCTTGTATCCTTGAAGGACCAATCTGCCAATCGCAAAGGGCCGTTCCCTCATCACAAACATCCTGTTATAGCGAGATTTGGCAAAAAATCTCGAACGCCCAAGTTCAAGGTGAACCGCTCTAGGCGCGCGATCGCCTGGCTGCCTCCCGCCGCGTATTCTTGCGTATTTCGGGAGCTGTTCAATCGATTTTATAATTATTTCAATTTCACAATGTTTCTCTGCACGCAAAGTCATTTATCCAGGCATCCCTAATTACTTATATAGGTAATCCAGTACAAATATCTAAGTACCAAAAAATAATAAATTTAAATATCTAAAAAAAATGGGTACCGACGCCTTTTAACTGTAACCTTTCAAAGGTAACATTGATTTTTTGGATGTTAAATAATTCTAAGATCTAAACATTCTAGACCTAAAGACCTACCTATATCTGCTATGAATTTGATTGTGACCATAGACACTTCTCGTAGCATGCATAGACATATTCAGATAAATTATTATAATGTCCATAGCATTATTAGAATATACCTACAGAACTGTTGTGGAAACTCTTGGTATTATTGACAATGGCACTATTGCTACAGGCATAGATATATAACATATAATTCAAACAGTCCTCTTTAATCCGATGAAACATAAAGGATCCGAAAAAAGGATTTTTTATGACAAAGCAAACTAATACACATCTTCCTTCACGTAGAAAAACACTTTTAATGTCATGGTCTCTAGCATGACTTGTATTTGCCGATACATATTCAAATAATACCTCTTATTATTAAACAAAAACTTATGTAACGTCACCTCGGTAAACACAGCTCCGCAAAAAATTCTGACTGGAGAGACGACAACGAAACTTTATATTGTTTAGAAGAATTTCTCACTGCCAAATAACAAAATATTTATTGAATACTTTTGACTTCGTGTGGTAGTTCCACCCAGTGAGGTGAAGGGCTATTCTGTACAGACAATCAGACAGAAATTCTACTACTACCTACTGAACGGATTTTGTTGCGGTTTTCACACAATTGGATAGGTTGATTCGCCGGGATCGCTCGGCCGTCGCTAATTTCGTGCCCGCAGACTTGAGTATTAAACATCATGTTTAATAGGTATAAGTGAATCAAGTCGGAGGAAAAATTAGCCCCAGCTAGTTTTAATGTCGTATGCTGTCTAATCCGTCAAATATATAACAATATGATGTAGGAGAGAATTGTGTATAATAAAATTATCTACAAAAATGTCCGCAGTAGCATAGATATATATTTCTCTAATTAGATAAGAGTATTTATGTAGGTATTCAAATGTACCTGTGCAAAGCCGGGGCGGGGTCGCTATTTTATAATAATTTGTGAAAAAGAGTGGAACTAAAATTGTTCTTCAAAACGTCTACTAAACATTTTATTCTCCAGTAGAAAAATAAAGGTAAAAGAGTAGAAAAATATAGTAGCTCTACGATGCGCTACGAGTTGCGGCGCAGACTAGATGACTTGGTTGGAGGTTGGAGTCCCAAAGACTAAGACAACTGAATGATGATACTGAAGCTTCTATAGGAGATCCTGTCAAAGATCGTTGTCTATTGTATGCTAGATCTAGAGGTAGATAATCAAAATGTGAGATTTTCGTAGCGTTACAATTTAAAACAAAATTTAAATCATCGACATTGCTTTTTAAGTTTTAAAAACTGGGGTAGGTAATGATGAAAGAAAATCATGTAAATCGGTGTGCTGTTCATAAAGAAAATACGGCCTGAACCTTCTTTTTTTTAGAAGTCGGTTAAAAATGTCATAAAAAAGATAGGTATAAGGAAAGAAAGCTTTAAGAATACTTAATTTATTACTAAACAACACTTAACTGATTAAACCTTCTTTTAGGGACATGAAATGTTTGACACATTATTACGTATAACAATTTTAATAGAGTAATGCGTAGTATAATTATGTTAGATACGGGTGTGATTATATCAAGAAATGAAAAAAAATGTTTTAAATCGGTTCAGTAGAAATCGAACGGCGCAATTATACATAACCTATAAGTTTAATTTAAGATTGATAATATATTCCTAACTAAGATTGCAAATTACTTACCACTAAGTCCGGAAAGAAACGGACGTGCTTTTCTGTGGCTATGTTACTTAATCTTTGTTTCGACTACAATATTTAAAGGGGGCGGGGGAGGGGCAGCTCTTATCTACATAATTTAACTAAAAAATATGTTTATGAACTTGGGGGTAAGTTAATGCAGCAACAGGAGGCAAAAATGTGGGCATTAAGATAGATAATAAGATTAAGTAATTTTTTTTTCTCTTAAGGACCCTTGGCTCTCAGTCATCTTGTATCTGTCAAAAATATGGTAAATCTAAGTTAATCCTGGAAACGTGAGTTTAATTATACAAAATCTCCTCACCCACCTCAGCCATATTTTTATTATTCATGGGTTCTAAAGTGCCGTTGTTTTCGATACGAGCAGTGCCTTCGCGTATCGAAAACAACGGCTCCTTAGAACCCATGAATAATAAAAATATGGCTGAATCTAATTTCAAATAATAACAATCCTTTTGGGGTGAGGAGATTTTGTATAAATAAACTCACGTTTCCAGGATTAACTTAGATTTACCATATTTTTGACAGATACAAGATGACCTTGACCACCGCCCCTTAACAATACCGATACATTAGTCACGAAACCCAACTGAAGCTTTGAACAAAATCTAGTCTCATACAAAAATTGAGACCTCAACAAAACTAGACATTAGTCATTTTGTGTGTGAACTTCGGGCCTCCCACATTATGTCGCCTTGAACCTGCTCAGTACTCACCGACCTCGACACCTTACAAATATATCAAACAATATCAAAAACTATTTCATTTTTAGTATATTATTATCTTCTATGCTACGATTATAAAGAATAGTGCGAGTTTGTTTGTTTCTTTGTATGAAGTTCAGTCGAAACTACTGGATGAATTTGAAAAAATCTTAAGAGGATCGTGTAGCTCAGCGTACGCAGCGAAATAGGTATTTAGAAAATCATATTCTGTCTCAAGCGCGCTCTTCCCCCGGGCATCAGTGCGACAGAGAACACTGCAGCTCGTGAGTGTTCGTAGGTATGTTCTTCGTTGAAAATTGCGTTTTGGGGGAAAACGATTTACACCTACTAAACTATAACGAAACCTTATAATTTTGGTGTCAAACGTTTTAGCAGATTATAATCTACGTACGTACGTTTTGCTTTTTTTGAAATTTTGCTTTGTTTCTCAAATACAGACGGTTTATTACGAGCAAGTTATGAACCAAAAAAACCGAGATTTGAGGGGCTTATAACTTTTGACCTATTACGAATTTTGAAAAAAGGAAAAAATACGTACGTAGTTTTTCATTATGTCAGTAACATATTACAAAATCGTTAAAATTAAATAATATTTAGGGGTAGTAAAACGTTTTCTCCGTTTGTATGGACATGGACGCGGTACACTACACTCTTAATTGTTTTAAATCTTACATTATTCCAGAGGCATAGGCAAAGGAATCTTATGTAAAAATATATAGCAATAAACTAAAACCAGAGAACAAACCGAATAGACTATAAAATTGAGGTATTCATATTTAATAATAAATAAACAATAATTTCTGACCCACAACGGAATTTTGATGGATTGTGGAGGGAAAACTTAGTTCTTTGTAACAAAATATATAAAAAAATAAGTCGCCAATCTCTACTGATTCATACATTAATGTGGGTCAAGTAAATATTATTAAAAGCAAATTCCTGAACTAAGTTGCCATTGTTTCTTTTAGTTTTATCATTGTAGGTTACAGTTTGTTTTATTAGTCAAATGAGAATATGAGAAATGTGGTTTTATGTTTCCCTTCAAATCTGTCTGTCTGAGACCGATTCTCCGTAACTACTAAACGAATTTTGAACCGGTTTTCATGATTAATTAGATTGATTCACTAGTTGGTTTATACGAGTATAAAAAAATCCTAATATATAAGAGCTGCGGACTAACAGTATTAGCACAGTAAATGTATTGATTCACAAGTCTGAAAAATGTGGGCCAGTACGCTTTCACGGAATATGCTGTCTAATTCATTAGATAATTTATTCAAATTATATTAAACTAGTGACCCCGCCCGGCTTCGCACGGCTTCAATTCTATTCTACACAATTATTTCCTACATCATTTTATTAGATCTCTGTCTGATGGATTAGACAGCATACGCCATGAAAACGTGCAGGAACTAACTTTCCCCGATTTGATTCACTACTGTTAATGATCAGCTCCTAAACACGATAGAATTTATCTTTGTTACTGGATTAGAATACCTAAATCAATTCGATGCTTTTATGGAAAATATTAGGTATGTCATTTATGTAATTTGTTGAGCTGTGGATCTTGTACCTACAATGAAATAAATAAATAAACCTTTCTCGTGAATCAACCTATCTAATGGTGAATACCGCAACAAAATCCGTTAAAAAAAATAAATAAAAAAAAATAAAAAAAAAAACATACCGCAACAAAATCCGTTAAAAAAAATAAAAAAAAACAGACAGACAGATGCGGCAGGGACTTAGTTTTATAATAATGTAGTGATAGTGACACTTAGTACACGTGCAAAGTCATGACTTGTCGCTAGTTAGCTATATTAAAATATATTAAATTAAATTAATTGCTCTAAAATCGCTAGCTGTATCTATCAAAATCGAATTGCAGTAACAATCGTGAATTTCTCGCGAAATGTGTTCAAAACATCCGTTTCTATGTAATTGTTTATCTACCAAAACGTGGAACCGATGGCCTTCGCTAAAAATATTTGCATGAACGTCGCGGTCGCTCCGTCAGCTGACGACCGACGCCGTCATGGTAGCGTCATCAAGCGACAACATGGCGGACAATATGGCCGACCACGCTTTGTTTAATAACCTACCAAATAATTAATTTATCGATGGCAATTCTTTATGTATGGTTTGTTTATGAATTGACGTGGATTGGTAGCTTTTAGCCTTTGACTCAATTATGTACAAGATTGAAAATAAAAAGAAACATTTTTGGTACACATCTTCTTCACATCTTGGCGGCCTTTATATATACGGACTTCTTGCCAGTTGTCCATAGTAATCGGAACAGGTGGCAAAGACCTAATGTTTTTTAACAGACGTGTGTATCTGTTATTTTTTGGACGCTCTCGCTGGCCCTCCGAAGCACGAGAAGTTGATAGAAGCACATAGTCTTGAAGAGAATTGGTACTTTTTGAAGTCGGTTCCCTTCGGTTTCAAGTCCAACGCTCTACCAATGCTATCGACTCCTACCTCCTACATACTTTTTAGGTAAAGATTTAAATTAGCACTTAGTGGTGTGGAAATACTTAAAACAATGTCTACATTTAGCAATCAGTTCATATTAAACAGAAGTGGCAAGCTCATCGCTGTAGGTACTTATGTGTCTAGAGCTGTCACCTTTTAAATATAATTATGTATCTATTATTTTCAGAAAAAAATCCTTTATTTACAAGCGGGAGAAGTCTTTTTTTTATTACATTACATCTAACGGTTGTCATTCCTGGAAAGATACAAAATTTAAAAAAAAGCATGGTCTGTTGAGGCAAAAGAGGTGTATCATGATCGTAGCTATAGCCAAAATATATTTTACCTCTGTATCCAAATATCCTATGTATTGCCCAAGTGTGAAATGTAAAAATGAATATTTTTCAATTCAATTCACGCAATTAAATTTGATAAACTCAGTCACATCTTTATATTGTATAATACTTTTCGTATGATTAGATTATGCACAAGAATGATGCATGTGTAAAATTTACATTTCGTCGTAACATCATAATATAATATAATCTGAGACCGCCAAAATGCTACGTTGTTAAATGATATACTATGTTGATAACAATCGCTTATCGGAAACATACTTGTGCTATTTACACGTGTCTCGCGAGCAACATTGTATCTCATATCATTTAATTTTTTATACTAATAACAATATTAATTAAAAACTTATACTTATATTTGACAAATTTTATTCCGTTCAAATATTGTAATAATATTACTTACCTAAAAGTTAGGAAAGTAAGTTTTGAAATTTTTAAAACCCAAATAAATTATTATTGAAACAAAAAGTTTTCAGCATGTAGAGTAATTAGTACTATTGTAAAATAATATTTATACGTAAATAACTTAAAATAATTTACTCGTACTTACAAAAATAATAACATAGTATGCTCTGGTGGATTAATTTTTATAACCTATTCATTAGATAGGTACGTACTTATACCTAGTCCAGAGTAAACCAAAGTATTTTCTAAACACTTGAAATAAATAAATAGAAAATAAAGGAATGTCAGGATATTGAAAAAGTCGTAAAATCACTAATAGATGCTCAAACCCTGTTTCTAGAATTCTTTGTATATTTTAAAATGCAATTTAGCGTCGAGCTCTGCAAGCTTTTGCAATTTTCAAATATTTCCTTATTCACATGAATATAAACGTGCACGTGTATTTCAGAATAAGATCTATATAAAAGTGTGCTTTAGAAATTATACATGTGTATAACTGTCAGTGTTGCCAGGTCCATATTGAAATAATAACAGTAGAAGTTTTTGTACTTATCTACTTATATATTTTTTTTATAATAAAATAAATGATAGGTACTTCAATGTTTTTACTACTTTAAATGTAGGTATTTAATTTTTTTTATATTGAGAATCAAAGAACTACATATAAAATACGTTGAAGCGTGCATAATGTGTGTCAACTGTCAAGCGTTATAAGACATGCAATACGAATAATGAGCGTCGCCCCCCCCCTTATCACCGTAACTACTGAAACTAAAATTTTGAAAAATTATGGAATATAGCGCCTCTTCTATAGTTTACAGGAAAACCTAAACGAAAATCCTGTCTTAAAGTTCTGACCCTAAAGTACGGTAAAGTAAGTAAAGTAAAGTAAAGTACGGAACCCTCAGCGCGCGAGTCGTACTCGCAACTTTTAAACTCTACATCGACATTTCACGACGACAAACCTCAAGCCACCACTTTCAAAAATCAGTAGATTCCAAAAGGCAGTAGAGTCAGGTAGAGTCGCCTATGAAATCAGTAGTTCTCCTGAAAATTCAGTAGACACGGCAACCCTGTGTCGCGTATACGTGATCCTATTTTCAGAAAATGCATTCGTGTGAGTTTCTCTTTTGTGCAGAGAATTACAGCTATATAAATGTATGTATAAATGCACCTTGCACATGCGCGGGTATTGAGGGGCGAGCAGACCTTGAGGCTCGCCTAGCAACAGAGTTAGCAGTCAGTTTCACATTTTATTTTTATTGTATTCGCTCTGCCGTATGACCGAACGTTTTATGGAGCCATCATGGCGGACGGCGGACGGCGGGAATGTGACCTTTGTATGCAACTTGGGACGATGTTAGTTTTACAGGAATTCAGTTTACTTCGTTCTGTAGAATTATATTTGCTAAAGAACAAACTTAGATAGGTAACTACATGATTTATCTCATTTCATTTTAAAGATCCTAATCTCAAACCAGAAGGTTCCAGATTCAAGACTTTGTTTTGTGACAGTTGTGACGATTTACTGACATGTTACTGGAATTCATTTTACTTTGTTCTGTAGGTATTCTATTTTCTAATGAATTTCAACATTTTTAAGAGTAAAAAATAATATCAGATTCAAGCCTTTGTATGCAACTTGGTACGATTTATTGACATGTTAGTTTTACTGGAATTCATTTTACTTGGTTCTGTAGCTATTCTATTTCCTAATGAATAAAAGAAATAATTTCTCTTTTCATTTTGGTGATCCTAATCAGATTCAAACATTTGTATGTAACTTTGTAAGAGTTTGAATGTTTGAACGCGCAAATCTCTGGAACTGCCAGTCCGATTTGAAAAATTATCAAAAGTTATAAGCTATATAACATCACGCTGCGACCCAAAGGACCGTAGCAGTAACCATAACGTCAACCAATCAGAAAAATTAAGATATTAATAAATGCCATTTTTCAGTAAGCTAACCTATAGGTACTAATTGAATTGTAAGTTTTAGCAATCCTTGTTTACGCTCTTTGTGTTTCTTTCAAAATATTTTTAAAAAGTTTTTCATTAAAACTCAAGATACTTTTAGAGAAAATCAGTTCAGATCGGTTCAGATATTTGAAACTGTTGTAATGATTACTACCTACGTCCAGTTGATTTAGTGTTAATTTATTTCAGTTATTTATGTTTATTTTTTTGTTTCAGATACCTATCTACATAATAATAAAGTAATGTTACATATAAAATTAAAGGTAAGTACGCATTAAATTATTTAGTAGTTATTGCATGTACCTTCAATTTTTTAACAAAATCCATTCATTCATACATTACGGAATAATAATTATTCAAATAATTTAAATTTCCGATAAGTCAGAAAAGCGATATGCCCCAACCGATTTAGTACGGTTTTATAAAGAAAAAGTTATTATATTTTATACATTATTTTTAAGCCTTCATAACGCATATGAAACAAAGAGCAGATTGTAATTGTTGATCATTAACAAATATTAAGCATTATTGTCATTTGATATTACTTATGAAAATACAGTTTCAATTATCTGTATTAAATGAATACTGACAATTAGACATGAACGACCTCTTTAACTCTTGAATTGAATAATTGGCATACAAAATTAATAACTCCAACTGAAATAAAAAAATCTACGAAATAACAACGCACATGAAAATATATGTAATGAAATGGCGGCTCAAGGGCGGCTTCAATAACGCCGAGCTACATCCTAGGTTCCGACCTCGCTCCCAAGTTCTAGGCATTTCCCGGGGTTCGCCCTTTGACATTTACCAACAGGGGAAGTTCGCGCATGCGTCCCCTTTTGCTCTACTTCCCCCTTCTCCAATTGCCCCTCCAACCCCCTGCGTGGGTAGATGACGCAAACCTGCCAGCCCACACTGATCTCAAAAGCTATTTATAAACTTTATTAAACATACATACATTTACAAAGGCAGTTGGTATGATAAATTAATTGGAAAGGATATCTGATACAATAAATACAAGCAAGCAATCCAACTTATAAGTGTAAGGTAATCATTTTATATGGTTTTACGACGAATGTCTTTGCAGATAAAAAGATAGGCAAAATGGCTGTTTTGCCTTGGCCAATCCTGCTCAGTATGACAGGCTGTATGGGTAAACCCCTTTGCCTTCCATGAAAATGGAGAATGAGAAAAAAAAAAAAAAAAGTCAAGCTGCCAAAATCATGTCAAAAAATCATAAAATTAACTCGAATTATTCCTTTTTACGGTATTTTTCAAATAACTCGAAAATAATACATTTTTGTATACGACTACCACATTAATCTCCAAATGGTTTTCGAAATTTGTCACTATCCAAAAATGAAATTCGAAATATATTTTAATGGTAGTAGGTACTTATAGTAGATAATGGACAACATTTCATTTTTGGAAAGGTAAAGATATTTAATTTCAAAACGGGACAGGGGAGGGATGTGAAATATATAATATATTATATCTATATGTCTGATTGTAATTTTCAGGCAGGTCTATAAAGCTTGTGAAAAGTGACAGCCAAAAATGAAAACATAAAATTCAGCATTAATAAATTGCTCGCAGAGGTAGAAGTAGTCTTGAGTAATTGCTATTGAAATATTAATTGGTTCTAAATTATTCCGAGAGACCTTGATATTAATCACCCGTCCCTAATACTTTGTATTATTTATTCACATCTGAATTATTTAATATTCGTAATCTATCTATAGCTACCGTAAAATTTCACAAAATTTAAGGTGAAGTACCTCAAATCCTTAAAATTTCAGAAGTAATTTTACTGAATGATTGAAACTTAACTCACTTGTAAGTATATTTTCTGAAAACCACTTGAATAAATAACTTGCAAAAATTATAACATAACAATATTTTGCACATCATTTCGATTTTATTTTAATATTTTCAGTCCCTGAAATTAAGTTGCTTTGTTATGTTTTAATTATTTAAAACTAGAGATAGGGTATGATAGTCGAGATTTATTGAAAAAACTAATAAGTATGTATTTATGAAAATAGGTAATTGAAACAAAGAGCAATTAGTAAAAAATATCAAAGAAATTGTAGTCTAGCACGCTCTTATTCAATGGTCAACATAAACACGCTATGGAGCGCTGAAAAGTTGATCATAATTAATTCAGTCGTTTCGGAGTCTATTTTGGAAAAAATCCAGGCAAACTGAATTTTCTAATCAAGTATGTTATAAATAGCATAGCTATTCGTATTTATTTCGAAAACACACATATAAGTTTAATGTAAAAAAAATACAATAAAATATGGATCAAGTCAGTTTATTATAAAAAAATCAGAAACTTAAGAGACGGAAATGACATAAGGGCTATAAAACTTATAAGTCTGTAATAATGCCAAATTTTATTAATAGAGTAAGGAAATTATATTTAATAATATTGGCAAAATTCCAACTAAAATATCAAGTTATTTATGATGATACTTTGACCCAAATGCATGACATCACATGTTTTCCTGGAACTCGAACCCGGGACCGTCTGCTTCGTGTGTCCATCGTTACTTAGAATTACACACTAAAATTATTATTACTTACTCAATCACGTGACAACCGCTGAACGAGTATTTACTTTCCGGCTATAATATATTTGACCTCTTATTTGTTACAAAGATTTAAATCGGTAAATACAATAATGAGCGCACGAAAGAAATGTTCTCGCCGAAAGCTGTGCGTGCACTCATTACGGAGAGATAGAAACAATGTAAAATGCATGTTGGTAAGAAAGACAACAATGTTTCTCTGCTTTCAGCTTTTCAACAAATTTAGGCACAAGTTTTGTTTAGCGATTTAAATATTCGATAACGAAAAGAACCGTATCTAGGTGTGTCACAAATTCTCTAGCTGTTGTAATATGTACCATTTGTCTCTTTTTTCTCTGAATAATTAACATTCGAATGCAGAAAATTATATATTTTAGATATCATAAAAATATTGAAAACGTCTACAGAGTTACCTAGGAAGTAGATTTTTGCAGTATGTTATTGAGACCAACACAGGAAACATATGAAGTATGAAAAAAACTTCAAAATTGGACCATAAACGTACTTCACAAATAATAGTGGATATAAGTAGTATGGTTATAATCAAATAGGTACCCATCTAATAACTCTGTTGTGCTACGTCAACCGTAATTACTAGGGTAGCCAAGAATTTATTAAAGTTTGGGATATATACGGACTAAATAGAATAATATTTTGTTTACCCTGTCATCTACCCTATTGTGCTACCAAATGCAAAAATATTTTTTCAAATCCGACTGGTAGTTCCAGAGATTAGCGCGTTCAAACAAACTCTTCAGCTTTATTATTAGTATAGATAAGATCCAATCTCTATACAATGTGTTGAAATGACAATGTGAGTGGATTGAAAAAAATATAAAATAGCAGTTTGCATTGGGTTGTTTGGAACAAGGATTTACTTGGCAGAAGTTTCCTTGTTGTTGGCAGGAGCTGTAAGGCAAAGAAAGAAAGTTTCCGAAAATAGATGGCGCTCTAGGTATTACCTCCTTTCATATAAAACGTTGTAGATTACACTATTAGTATGTTTATTTACATATAACTAGTTTTTAATATATAATTTGTATTGTGTTATTGTTACTTGTCCCAAAAAAATAAAAAAAATAAAAAAAATAAAGCACTCTACCATCTGGCATATATGAGAAAGCTGATGAATACCTATAAAGAAGGCAAAAAATGAATTGTTTCTTCCTAGACACTCATGATGTGGGATTATTTTTAAAATTTTCTGTATAATTTGTGAAGCATGGAAACCCTAGCACTCATGACTCAGGCTCTGTTTTCCGCGCTTGCGCTCTGTACATAGCTCAAGGATGGCGGATATCAGAGCATATTATGTTACTTGCAGATACGGTTTACACGTAGGTAGATTCTAGCCTTTGATCCTTTTGTTACTCAATCTAGCTTACCTACTTCATGGCCACTTCTGTATACATGCGTTTTGAATAGTATAGATCTAGATTTATAAGGCACTAAAAGTGACCGCTTTTATACGGACTGGGTTATCTTTATTCTAATTTCAAATTACTCACTAAGTTTTAAGCAAAGTGTTTGCACATATTTTGGTAAGTTTATTTTTTATTATGCTAAGACAGCAGCTTACACAGCTTGGTGATTGGTAATTGTGGCGAGGCAATAAGTATTGGATCGGGATCGAACCGTGGTCTGCGTAGATGTACCAACTTTAACCACTGGGGATGCAGCTTGATATTAAAATTTAGTATTGTTTGTCTGTCTGTCTGTCTGTTTCCTTTTCACGCACAAGATACTGAACGGATATTGATGCGGATAGAACGGTTAGATACGTTGATTCTCGAGGAAGTTTTACGAGTATTTAACATGGACCTATCATGTTTAGGAGCTGAGTAATAATAGTTTTAGTTAATCAAGTCGGGAGCAAAGTTAGCTTCAACGCATTTTCATGGCTTATGCTGTCTAATCCGTCAGAGATACAAAATGATGTACGTAAAAAAATTGTGTGGGATAAAATAATTTACTAAAAAGTCTACGCTAGCATATATCTATCTCTAATATAAGTAGGGATAAGTGTATTTGTGTAGGTATTAAAATTGTTATAAATACATGTTATACCCGTGATAGTATTCAATACTCAACAATAAAAATGATTCAAAGGAAAAAGGAAAACCAGCATCGATTTTATTTTATATTAAAAAAACCACACCGAGAATGGAAATAAAGATTTGTGGTTATGAGAATTACTCTGAATATATCCTCGTATGTTTCATATTCGAAAAATACTTTTTTAGAAAAATACTTGTCTAAAACTATAATGTGCGTACTTTTGTTAATAATTCTAAATTTTGAATAACATTATTGAAAAATACAGAAACAAAAAAAAATCCAAATCGGTCCAGGCGTCTTCAAGTAATCGGGGAACATACATAAAAAAAAAAGATTCCGACGAACTGTGAACCTCCTCCTTCTGTTTTGAAGTTTGGTTAAAAAAGTCTGAGTGG
Organism: Nemapogon koenigi; assembly: GCA_963924495.1. Classification (NCBI taxonomy): domain Eukaryota; kingdom Metazoa; phylum Arthropoda; class Insecta; order Lepidoptera; family Tineidae; genus Nemapogon; species Nemapogon koenigi. Next base: position 5,846,608 of record OZ004647.1, on the reverse strand, counting down.
CAGAAGTTGTCCAAAAATGAAAACTTTTGTATACAATTATACAATGAATGGAAGCTGTTGTTGTTTTTTTAACTGCCTGGAAATCGCGTGTCTTTAGGTACAAACAAATTTTGGTATCGCAAAACTACTTTAGGTAGGTACGTACTTAAGGAAAATACAGGTATAATAATAATAATTGCGGTCATACTCAAATAGGTAGTATCTATGTTAAAAAATAAATATATATACAAAGAAACGTTACCTATATGTTTGGTTTAAGATTTTTTGGATGAAATTCAGTAACATATTTTATAAAACGGGAAGGAATGTTTATTCTTGTATACTTCAGGCGGAGTTGCAGGCAAATACTAGTATCTCATGAAATATCGTTAGCAATAATAGAGGGACAAATCGCCGGTAAAGACAGAATTGAGTGTTAATTCTCGTTCAAGGTTTTGCAATTACCTTACGTATGTACGAACGAACGTAGGAAACTTATTTCTTTGAAGCGTGTTGGCAAGAAAATTGTAATTTAGATTAATCTTTCAATCTTCTCGAAAAATACTAATTTCTGTTTCGGCTTCGTCCGCTTTTATTGCCGCCATCTTTAGTTTATTGTTGTGCATATTTATTTTAGCGTAGACACTAGAAGCTACACTGTCACATCACCCTAGAACCTAACAAGGACACACATTTAAAAAAATTGTTACCACGGTTTCATCCTGCATAGAAATGACCACCACAAGCCTTCCCATGGCAAAAATATAGAAACTTTCAAGCACCCCTTTCGTTCTGCTATGGGATTAAATTATCCAAATACGTTAAGTTGTTTGTTCGCAAAATTTCGCATTTTTATCTATTCTTAACTTATACTTTAAATATAATCTATACTAATATTATAAAGAGGTAAAGTTTGTATTTAGGGGGTAATCTCTGAAATCACTGAACCGATTCTGAATTTCACTAATATCGATGAGTGCTATAGCACTAGGCTATGTTTTATTTTGTTCGAAGATATATCCACGGGCGAGACCGGAGGCCGAAAGCTAGTCAACAATAGTTTAGTAGGAATTAGGCAGCGAACTGTTTTCTAAGTTCGCCGGAATTAGGTATAATATAAATAAGTAATATAACCAACTAAGCAGTTTTGAAACTTATGATTTCTAAGAATTTAGCCCCAAGAAATCTAACATATTCTTTTACTGTTTCAGATATTTGATGGAGCCCATAAAATTAACAATGAATAAATTATTTCGGTAAGTACATCAGTTAATTCAATTTAATTGCTTATACAGTTATAAACTAAACTAAGAGGAACCTATATCTATAAATGTTATATTAATTCTTGCTCGTATATTAAGTTTGTATCACTGTTGGGTAAGCATAATCGATTATTAGCAAATTATTTATGAAGTCATGGCGGTATGGTCGAATCCCAAATATCGAGAGTAATTATAGCTAAACTGCTCAAAGGAAATCTGACTTCAGTCTTCAATCATAGAATATTATCTATAGTAATTTAGAATTTGAAGAAATGTAGAGTATGAGAGCGATAACGTTTCGGAAGCCACATCTAAATTTATAAATAGAATAGAAATGGAGAATTTAGTTGTGGGCCCATAATATGCTTGTTATGTTCCAATTCTTGCTGCATTGCCGTGCTGAATGGCTAATTCTTGGCCAACATATATGCCGCAGCTCACGCCCAAACCAAATATTTTGTTTATTTTGCCCATGAGCCACAAACTCGTTATTTTTTTTATATTAACCTTTATTAGTTCTTGCATACTTGTTGCATATTGCATGTATGGAAGGTAGGTATAATGAACATAAATGCAGCGAAAGTTACCTCTTACGCCAGGATCGTAGCAAATGGCATTCGATTGTCTCTGCCTAACCCCTCTTGGGATGAAAGGCGCGATGATAGATAGATAGTTCTTGCAATATAGATAGGTAATACAAAGTTATGTGTAGAGATACCTACCTACACGTTTATCTACGAAGTAGCTCTAAAGTGGTTGGTCATTTAAAATTAATTCTCCGTTTAGTAATTGTACAATCTAATTGCATTGTCAGTGCATCAGCAACGTTATCTTGTGGTAATAAAACATTGAATGGATTATTTAAGTACACACGACTCTTATCTCTGGCAGAAAACACACTTGGATGAGGAAAAATAGATTATTATTTATATGTAGGTACGTGACCGCGGCTGTATTATGTATATCCCCCTCTGCCCCGTTTATGGGTTAATCCAGAGTAAAAATAAATTTAAAAAAAACAGCAACGGATGGACTTCTACAGAGATAGTTGGATTTGAGAGCATGATCATATTATTTTTTATCCCGGAAATCCTTCGAAATAATCATTATGACATAATTTAAAAAATTCACGGGCGAAGCCAAAGCGGAAAATAAATAAATAAATAACTGAAATCAAAGTGATACAGTATGGACATGGATTTGAATGAAGCTAAAAGGGTGTGTCAGGTTTGTAGCATGTTGATAGCCTTGGCTTCTGCCTGCCTCCCCTAAAGTAATTGAGGTATGCATATAAAATAATCAACGAATCAGCATCGCGATTCAGCGGGGAAATGCAGCCAGTATTCTTGCCACTATTCCACGCGGACCTGGTTTATTTAGTTAGGTATGTTTAATCTTTAGATTTGATTTAGGTTTTTATATTAATAAAAAAAAATGTAAAATAAATACACAAATACATAGAAATTATCGCCCAAATCCGTTCAACTGTCACGGTATATTTGAGTAACAAATTGAAACATAGAACGTTCGCATTTTTAATATTATGTAGAAAATGCTTTATAAGACATCATAAATAAATTAATATTTAATTTTAGTATTGAAATCGGTCCAGTAGTCGGAGTAAACATCAAACCAAACATTCTGCCAAAAGTATAACCCCTCCTTTTCGCCGTAGTTGGGTTTAAAAGTAGAAAATACATTTCCTCACTATAAGCAACAAAGTCATACAATGTTGTTATGTATGTGTGTGTATGGCCAAGGTCAGGGTTGACACGTGTATCGCGCGATGCATCAAGCAAGCTACATCGACGGTTGAATATATATGCAAATAAATTATTGAGACGGAATTTTAAAATATGTTACTGTTTTCTGGCTTTCTTTGAAAGTTTTTAATTTGTTACATTATAATATTTGCAATTCAGGTAACAGCTGGCGTCAAAAGTGTTTTAAGTCCAAAATTACAAACGATAGCGTTTAAACATTTTTGATGCCAACTTTACCTACCAAATATTTTTGGGTAGCAACAAAGGTAGCAACACCTGTTTTTACAAAGTTTGTAAGTAGGTAATTGTTATCATATTTTTTAATATGTTTTGACCATAATTTGTTACGAAATATCTAGTTTTATATATTTTCTTACCTTTGTCAATTTATTCAATTTATCTTAAAACCCAATGTGAAATTAAATTAAATTTTAAAATACATAATTATATTCACAATTTTGGTTTATATCGAGCAACGGAATTATTTGTAACAGTGCCATCTATGATTCAGTCTGCGAACTTTCGACTACAAAAAGTTCGCTCTTTCTCCACCAGAGTATACTGTGATGTTCATTTAATATAAACTAGATGGCGCCACGAGTCATCATTTTTTTAGATAAAAACAACCCTTTTAGTTTGTGAATGTAGAACAAAACTCAAAGTTAACTGTAGATGGCGCTCTAGGCTACACAGTCCCCAGTTAATTATCAATTTTATTAACCGAACTTCAAAAGAAGGAGGAGGTTCTCAATTCGTTTCGTCGGAATCTTTTATGTTTTTTTTTATGTATGTTCCCCAATTACTTGAAGACGCCTGGACCGATTTGGAAATTTTTTTTTGTTTGAAATGGTATAACTTCCCAGGTTGTCGGTCAGGATCTAATGATGGTGTCTTGGAGAAAGCGAGAACTCTTCAAATTTTATAGGCACACTTGAAGCGATATGGGCATTTCTTTTTTATAGTGACTTCAGACTTGTGCAAAGCACACTTTTCAGTGCATAATTTTTGAAGTCAGTACAGTTTTTTTTAAAAGGCAATTATAGATATTTTACATCTTGTCGAGGATTTTTTTGGTAGTCCATGACAACTACATTACCTACAACAAAAAAAAAACTCTAAGGAAACGGAAGTCCTCTGTGAATGGAAAAAAGCTGTGTTAATAAAAAAATATTAATTTGAATATTTTTATTTATTTATTTTTAGGAAATCAATGATTTCTTAAGTTTTTTTTTTCAATTTTATGTATCGCCTAGGTGTTCAGTCAGATGTCATCAACCACAAATTATTATTTTTCGTAAAATTCGCACTTTTCAGAACAAAAATAACGTTTCGAAGGTTCGGGTCACATTCACTGAGACACTTTTTCTTTTCCGAAGCTTAGTTAAAATAAAACTTTGTTTTAGATCTGTCTAGAACTCTAAAGAGCGCGATCGAATACAATTTTCTTTTGAAATTAAATGAAATTATTATTTATTTGTTAGAATATGGCATATTGGCATAAATTCGTACATATTTTTTTCTAGAATATCAATAGTTTAGATATGTGTTGCTTCGAAATCAGCGAGAAACCATCACTGCTCAAGAAAAGAAGACTTTAACAATGAGCCAGTTTTCCTGCCGGCGACTATTGAACGACCGGGTGCCACGCTGTGCTCTCTCGGGAATTAGATCGAGTGAACACAGCTGGTGGTATCTCAGTTGTTCTCTAGCCCTCACATTCACATCGGAGTCATCGGAAGACATCAAGAAAGAAAATCAATATTAAGAAATAAGCATATGAACATCATTTTTAATTATAGACATTTTTCTGTATCGTTCAATAAAGAAAGATTCCATTCAGTTTAAAGTAGCTTGCCTGTGTATCTATTTATTGCAAGTTTGTCCAGTTTAAGATATTTTTTTAATGGAAATGTCTAAAAATTAAAAATCGTATCTACTTATTTAAAAAAGAAGATTATGTAAATAAGTCCTGAAAATTATGAAATAGTTCTAAAGTGCATGACGTCATTATCTGAAATGAAAACTTTATACCTATAAATCGATTAATACCTACATGGGACACAAGAGGTTGGATTACGAGTCCTTTATTATTGTACTTATTTAGTTTATTTTTGTATATACAAGAAAAAGTAATTTTATTTTTATAGATATTGTATAATAAAACATTGTTTAACAGAAAGACTTTGAAGGATTTTCTGTATAAATCTAGATTCTCATGTTATTTAAAAAATAAATTTTATATGTTTACCGCTTGATGCATCGTGGCGATATGAAAATGTCCACATGAAGGGAGTTGCTAATCAATATTATCAAATGTAGAACTTTATCTATATAAATAAAAATTAAATGCTTTTCGTTGGTTTGGTAAGCACATCACTTGAGAACGACTCCTATTTGGCAATTTTTTTAAAAGTAATAAGGTTTCTATGGAAAGAAAAATTGGAAAATTCATGATAACGGAAAGTGTTTATTTTTTATTTTTGTATGAACTCAAGACCATAATTAGGGGATGAAAGTTAATATGGACTCTACACGTAAAGCCGGGACGGAAAGCTAGTATTCATAAAATGAAATCTGTTGGCATATCGCTGGCTATTACACGTGTTACCTTACAGCTCCCGAAAACGTGTTATCGGTCCCAGGGTACCCATCCCATCCTTATTGTCATATTATAAAATAATAGTTTTCATAACTTTGTAAATTATACGAGCTTTCAAAAAATATACCTAGGTTAGACTAAGTGGATAGGTACTTTCTGTTGACCTAAATACTTGAAATTTAGAACTTTACAAAGTGTCATGGTGGAAGTTTATTTATTCATGTGATGGAAGTAAAGAAAAAAAAACTGATTATAGGGATTCTTATATTTTGCCACAGTTTTTGTCCATAAAATTATAATCCATACTGTAACTAAGGAACCCAAAAAACCAATAGGTAACTTTAATAGAGGAAGTCTCTACTTTTACTATAACATTTCCTCATTCTACTGGTACAAGACTTACACCCCGTCGTTACAATCATTAATAATAATTTGTTTTGCGTGTCGAGTAGTTGCGCGTGCACATATAGCGTGCGTTACTTTTAATTTGGAGGCAGTAGAAAGTTGTGATGTTCACCCGGACACTGTCCACTTGTCCGACGCATACTTTTTTATTAACGGGTTTTTATGCGCAATAAAGTATGAAATTTATAACGACAGCTCCTTCTGACTGACTTAATTTTATAATGTAGTAAACGAAATTTAAGGTTAGAGTGAGAAAATTTCAGAAAATTGTACGTCCACTGAAATAGAGTTATGCAATGTAAAATTACGAGTTCGGATAAAGAAATAATAGATAATTTATAATAAGAAATAATTTATTTATTTTATTTATAATGCAAATAATACTTGAAGGTCTGCTAATTTATAAATTTATTTTTGTAGAAATGTCACGCAAATGATTCACCCAATTTTTAAGCTTCATTTAAAGGACCTTAAGTTAATTAATTAATTATTTAATGATGTCTTAAAATATTGTAAGTATATTAATATTAAGTTTATTTATATTGTTTACTAAAGAAACACGCTTATTACATTATACATTAGAGTCGTGAATATACATTCGGTAGCTATACCCAGTATCCACCTACAACGGACAAATGGATAATTCTTTACAAGAACTTTGTAGATTTATTTTACAGAAAATGCTAAAAACGTAAAAACACATTTGAAATTCTGCAATTCTGAATCCACTATTGAATAAGTACTTGCCACTTTATATCTACGGTACGGTGTGGTATGAAAAAAGAGATAGCATACACCTAAATGAGCAATAAAGATTTGAGTCAGTATTTTAATTGGTTTGTTTGTTTAATAAAATTTGACGAAAAAAGGCTTTAACAGCGGTCAAATCCCTAAATTATTCGACATTTAAGTCAAAATATCCAAAGAACTATTAAATCAATCGTGATTAAAAAAATGTATAGATACATAACGATCCAATAGATTATTTTAATTGAAAATACCTGAATTTATGACATACCTACCCTTTAGGACAAAAAAATCCATAATGTCGTCATGATTTGCAAAATTTCTCCAAAACGGCACATGCTCTTTAGTTAGTTTTTACACACTAAAAAGGTCTTAAAAATGAGTTTTGTTTTTAATCCGTATTTTACTTGCGAATTTTATTTTTCACCGACATTGAAGATTATCCGCGCGAGCGTGCCGGCTCCGTCGCCCATATAATCCCGAGCATTTCCTGTACAAAATATAGAGGTCAAATAGTCAATAGCATTGACAAGAAGTAAAAATTGTAACTTTTCCAAAACCGACGGATTTCTATGGGTAGTTCCATTTGACTTACTGAAAATTGAGAAAAATAAAAGTATAGCAACTTACAGTAATTTTAATTCTTGGATAACTGTGAAATAGCAATCTATTTCATACATTGTGAAATTGTGGAGAAAAAAATATAAAAACCTTGAACTTCCGCATAAAGAGAAAGAAAGCTGCTAGGACCGGTTCTGCAATAGTATGTCGCGGTAAAGGAAGGAAGATGAGAATTTATGAAATCATTCAGTTGACTTCAACCAATTATTATTGTAAAAACGTTCCTTATAACCTTCACTGAAATTTAATGATGAAATCCAGTATGTAAATATTGGTAGATATTTGAGGAGATAAGTTAGTTTTGCGTGTCAAAATATGTGTGTACGAATGACAGAACTCTACAAAACTTCTCTTTCTAAAGCCCCATTAATTTTTTCTGCCATGTAGGTAGGCACTACTTTACCGAAAAATGAACATCCATATTCGTTAAGCAGATAATCCAACATCTATGTTATGAAAAAGGTCCCCTTGACCTTAAAAAATCTTTAGACGTCCATTTTTTATAACTTCACGGATTGTCTTACAGTATTATCGGTCTCAGGGGCCCAGCTGATTTTTTTTTATAGAGAAGACGACATGTGACCTTGCCACCGCCTGATTGTTAAGCATAGGTGGCTGGTCCATGAATGCGCGCGACTGGCAGATCGTAATACAGTCCGCCAGTCGCGCCCTGATGGGATGGGATGAAACGTCTTTCTCCTTTAGCCGATGGTATGTGAGGCTATACCTACCTAAGAAATCAGAGAAGGAGAACAGTGTGCAGGGCTTAAAGGATATATTATTACAAATAACTAAGATAGATAAAGGACGACCTAGGTGTACTTTTATTGAACATATAAAAAATGTATTCATCGATGGCAATATTAAAAGTACACACAATCACCGAGCATGTATGAATATAAAAGAAGCGAAAGAGATATGTCAGGACCATAGAAAATGGCATTCGATTGTCTCTGTCTATCCCTCTTGGAATAAAAGGCGTGATGATAGATAGAGAAAGGGATGCTTAGATGATTTGGTCATATAAACTGAATGGGTGATAAAGAATTTTGATAAGAGAGGCTTACAACGCGTTTATAGAGCAGATGTGACTGTAAGGGAGACCCTGAAGAAAATTCACATATCAGACGACATTTAGAAAAAAGTAGCACCCGAAATCAAAGGCATTGAATGAGGCGAAAGAGGTGCGCCCAGTGCCATGATTATTACGATTCGAGTGGATATATTTGCGGGCGTGGGACCATACTTCTAAATTCGAAAACTACTGCACTGATTTTGGTATTATAAAGCTATATTATCCCAGAGAGGCAAAGGCTAAGTTCTATTATTTTTAATTAGGGTTCCATAAATTTTTTTCAATAATTGTTATATTGTTTCGTATTTCAAAAATGTCCACGAGCAAAGCGTGTGTTACTTAGATATGTAAAATTACAAATAAAAATCGTCACGTATAAACGAACTATCTGGTATACGAAAGTTTATGGGCATTACACCATTACATACATATTTGTTTGATAGCGGACTTGAGCTGTTGCAGTGGGCAAGTCGCTAGTTGCATGTTGAAGGCCGCACGAACGACTTTCACTACACAAAATAACTGAGAATGCGATATTATGTTTAGTTTATACATTTGATCATTATTGGGTTTGAAGGGATTTTGGGAAAAATTAGCCATATTAATGTAAATATAGGTAATCATTAATCTAGCTGTGATATCTACTGTCCTACCTAAAATACGGACATAAATGTCTGGACTGAAGTACCTACGGGAATTAGAAAAATATAAAAAGACTAGCGGGTAAACATCAAAAATCTCGTTATGAAAAGTATTCCCCGGCCCACCAACTCACAAAAAAATCATATCGATTGCGCCGTTCTAGTGTGAAAGGATGGCAAACAAACAAATACATTTTCCCATTCATAATATATATTAGTTACTGGGTTTTTACTGTTTAGAATAAAAAATCTATGTAATTTTTTTCCATATACATAATCTCAACGGAGCTGGCCACTCCTTGGTCATCAAAAAATCATCGGTTAAATGAGGAAGACTTTGTCTTCCACTGCAATGGGTACCCTGGGGCCGGCAACAGTTCCCGGGAGTTGTAAGGTAACCCGTGAGAAAAAAACCGTCGCTGTTTGTTCAGATCCTTGTTCTCTAACACCAAATGTGCACTTTTTTGGAGAGACAGGTACTTAATATGTTTACAATAATATAAACTGACAATCTGTATGTGTGCGTAAATAAATAAATTATAAAAAAGTAACATTATTACTTCTACCTATTACTTGAGGCGTTTAGAAAGTTACACATACAAAAAGGTAGCAGGTGTCAAGCCTGTGTAGCTACTATTTCAGTTTGGGATACGAAATATCCATATTGCAACAATATCAAAATTTTCTGATAGAATGTCATAATTTTCGGGTTTCCCAATCTATTACGGAGTCCTACAAACACAACTAGGTATGCCCAGAAATATAAAACATTAACTAAATTCCAAAATTACCTATTTCATCACAAATTACGTTTAATTTCTCGTGAACTTTTACCGTGAATAAAAGAAAGTGTTTGAAATTTATCGCAACAGTCAATCTTGAAGATACATTGGTTGGTCGTGTGAGAACCAGAATGATCTGTAACGAGAGATAATAAAAGAAAATTAGAAAGAAAACATATGTACATTGTACATAGAGTAATAATGTATGAATATTCCATATACGAAGTTCGCCAGATTGGGAATGAAACAAGTAAATGTCTAGTCTTATGGGTAAATGTATATTCTACATATAAAAATCTGTTGCGCCGTTTCGAAGTGATTGAGAAACGAACACTCGATGGGTTTTAGAAAAGATGGCGTAAGGATATTCTTCAGTTTGATTCTGAATACGAAAAAACGTTCAAGTTTAAAATATATATTTTGCCAGCATATATCCACCCCAACCGCGTTGATTTCCGCTTGTATTTAATTATATAATATGATTTAATTTTCTTGCCAGGAAATCCATCATAATCATATTTGAAATCAATCTAAAAATTCAATTTCGCTGAAATCTAGGTCGTTCAATACCAATTTATTTTTTAGGTCAGGTCAGGTCATGTAGATACATTACCTACATGACCTGACCTGACCTAAATAATATTGTAATATGAAATCCATCTACAGTATGAAATCTGGGTCTTTCATAAACCAATATACCTACCATGACCTGAATAATGTTGTAAAGCTCCAAATGACATGCCCTAGTTTATAGCATAATACCTAGATGACCTAAAATCGTTTGGGGCAAATCTAGGCTGTCGAGGTTTCTCCCTGACCCAAGTAGGGCCTGATTCCTGCTAGAAAGTAGGTCGCCAGTACAAGGCTGGATTAAATTCAATGACGCATGAAATGTAAAGTTTCAGCGAGATTAATTTTCTCTTATTTTCGCCAATGAAATGTTTGATGACAATCCTCACACTTTAGTTACAAATATAGCTTCCTCTTACTTTTTTAGATAGCCTAATAATGTAGCGGCATAACAGTCTAAAGTGTAAACATTTTAAAATTGGTATGTACTAGTTTTGAATTTACTCTTTCTTACAACAAACAAACAACCAAAATATGACTCTTATAATATAGTCCTATATTTAATTGTTATATAGTTAATTGTTATTTCTTTGTTGTAAGAAAGAGCATTTAATGAAGATTATTTTCGTCATTTCTATTAGTTTTAGAGTCGAAAATGAAAAAAAATCGCGTTTAGGGACACGTTTTGAGGAGGTAGGAGAGAACGGCGCGGGGGAGGGGCTGGTTCCGGGCAGAATCGTGTTCATCAAATATCAAATATTTGCTTGGTTCCTTTCATTCCCAACAATTTTGCTAATTTTCTTTAGAGAAAAGCTTTCATTTTGGTTATGTGGCTTACTGTTAGGGAAGATCTTTATAATATTAATATTTTTATGATATAAAAAATATTTTTAACTACATTTCGTAATACGGTTCGAGCTCTTAGAGATACTCTACTCGTATACAATGTTACATTATTTAATATTAATTATTTCATAAATAGTGGATTCCATTCATGAAATATTTAATATATACAATTTTGTATTTTTTAATAACGAATTAAATCTAAAGATTAAAAATAACTAAATAAACCAGGTCCGCGTGGAATAGTGGCAAGAATACTGGCTGCATTTCCCCGCTGAATCGCGATACTGATTCGTTGAGCGAATTTTGTATTATTACAAAGCAACGAGGAAATGGAAAATTGGCTAAGTGCAAATCTACCTCAAGCACTAATGGTTCTGTATACGTTAGATTAGTTATGCACTAAGAAAGGATTATACCTTCCAATTTTTAACCGACTTCAAAAAAAGGAGAAGGAGGTTCTCAATTCCTCGGAATCTTTTATGTTTTTTTTTATGTATGTTCTCCCCTATTACTTGAAGAGCCTGGACCAATTTGGAAATAATTTTTTTGTTTGAAAGGGTATACTTTCTTAGGTCCCATGGTCATCAGGATTTGATGATGGGATCCTGGAGAAATCGAGAATTCTTCAAATTTTATAGGCACACTTGAAGCTATTTGGGTACACTTTTCAGTGCATAATTTTTGAAGTCGGTACCTACACTTTTTTTTAAAGGCATTTATCATATTTATATCTTCCGTGGTTTAGGCTGTGCGTTGATTATCAGTCGGCGACACGACGGTTTCATATAAGATTATACCTATCATTACAATATTTTAGTACGAGTACCTTTACAACAACATGTTCCTACATTAATTGTAATTGTTTTATAATAACCAAATACGGTATCATTTTACAACCACATCTAATTGGATTTTAAGAACCATTATGGCATTATACTTGCGCCTGTGCCATCAGAGACTGAAAATGCCCACATGTAGCAAGTTGCCTCTATTAAACCTAGAAAAAGGATGGAAGCTTATCACTGGGATAATTAGGTACTGTTTAGGCCCGATTGAATCCCGCGACATCTTTCGTTTCGACTCGAAGGCCAAAAACGATGGGTCCCCAAGCCACCCAAGGAATGCCCGACCCGAGAATATCCAACTATATTCTATGGCATAAACTCTACCTACCTTATTAAAAACCACTTGATATTTGTATATTTTTCCATAAATAATTTAAGCAATATATCACAATTGGTCGACTTTGAACTAGTTTTGCTTTTGACGAGGAAGGCCTCACAATTCAAAATATTTGGCTGAAGAGCTAAACACCTAGCCAAGACTGGGTGGTGCCAATCGAAGATCTGGCACGACGGCCCTTGGTTGCATAAAACTGTACATCTACAAGGGCATATAGTTTAATTATGTTCGCAAATATGGGGCACAGATTCAAAATCAGATGCTCTATTTGTAGCTTTGTTTTTTTTCTTCACGGGTTATCTTACAGCTCCTGAAACCGTATTATTAAGACTAAGACTCCCTATTTTAGTTAATGCAGGCCTAAAGAGTGGCCCACTTCTGTTGAGGTAGGTATATTTAAATGGAAAAGCCTGTAAGTGTGGTTTGTCGGATTATGTAGTCTAGTTAATACCAGACGTCTTAACCACTTGGTATGTATATTACTGATATTTACATACACATATTCATAAGAAGGAAACAGTTAAATTGTTGTAAATACCATCCCATTCTACCTACCTACCTACTAATAGTTTATAAAAAAATCTTACATGATGACTGGCTGGCTTTGACATGAAAGATTTACTGAAAAGGTTTTTATCGACACAGTATTATTCTTCCAATTAATGCCCTCGTTTTTCATGTAGTTTAGTAGTTTTTCAGGAATTTTTAAAAATAACAATTTTAATCTAATCTATTTTTTTTTCGTAACAGTTCAATGAATTTCGATGACTATTTTATTTCTCGATACCTATTATATCTAACAGATTTTTTATGAAAATCAGTTCAGTACTTTTTTAGTAATTCGGTAATTTCCGATTCCAGTTACGTACTTATTTAGATGATTTCTTCTGCCGAAATTATCGACATTTCTTCCTTAAAAAATAAAGTTACTTATTAGTTTCTCAGAAATTTTGAAAAATAACTACCTATTTTAATCAAATCTATTTTTTTTTCGTAACAGTTCAATGAATTTCGATGACTATTTTATTTCTCGATATTAGGTATCTAACAGATTTTTTATGAAAATCAGTTTAGTATTTTTCCACTAACTCGGTAATTTTCGTACCTATATCTCTGCCAGTTATGTACTAATTTAGATGACTTCCTCTGTAAACAAGAGTGTTTTTCTGAAATGATCTGCATTTATTTCTTAAAAAACATATAGTTTAGTAGTATTTCACGAATTAAAAAAATGTTATCTGTCTATTTTCCGAAGTATCTCAATGAAACATGTACCGATTTTGATGACTTCTTTGTTATGGTTGAGGTGTGTCAGGATTGTAGGTAGCAAATAGCATTCAATTGCATCGCTTGCCCCTCATGGGATACACGGCGTAATTATAAATAGATATTAAATAATTAACCCTGGAAATATCTAAAAAGTTCAAGAAATTCTAGTTGGAAAATGCGATATTTCAGTTTTCATTTGTAAGTACTTGAATAATATTGCGCATCAAATTGTGCGTTGCCAATGGTTACGGGAGGTATCTAGGCATTCGGCCTCCACCGGGTGACCTGGGAACGGGGAAGCGATCGATGCAGCCAGCCTAGCTCGGAGGCTGCGATCCGGCCGGGGCTCGTCACCATAGCGACGGCAGACCCTTCAGGCTTAGCCGTGACCTGCGGGGGTGAGGGGCGGGACGCGGGTGTAGCGGGGCTAGGTGCAGCGGGCGGGTCTGCACCGAGCAGTTATTTCGGTGCAGCTCTGAAGCCACAGTCGCTCGTCGCTCGTACGCCGCGCCGCACGCGTATCTAACTATCTATCGCTATACCTCTATACTCGGGTCGCACTCAGTCGCCTGTTACTCTCTCGCGAGGTGACGGTTTCACCAGTTGGAAAACAGTTTTTCTCGGTATCCGTCGAGCGCGCGCCCACTTTCACCGTTCACATTCCTCGTTGCCACCACGATCGCGAACATATGTTCTTCTTTGTTACGTGCTGTGGTGACATTTGACTGACCTACTTCTCGCCGATCGCTCTCCGCCGCGCCACGTACAGTCAGCTAGTTCAGTTTTCACACGAAATTAGTATAATCTCTAACACGTTATGCCCACGTGAATTTCGACGCGATTTCGTTTTGCCATTTAGACGTCGCGTCATTTCATTCAATAGAGTGTGCATTTTTCACAGTTTCATAGCTGTTGGGACATATGGCACAGAAAATCTTGGATTCCTGCCCGGGATGCACCGTCGAAGGTCGCGTGGGTGGGCCCGGGGCGTGCCTCTTAGCGGGGTACGGGGGGAGGTGAACACGGGAAATGCAATAATTGGCGGAGCCGTTAGAGTCGGCGCAAGTGCAAAGGGGCCAAGGGGAGATATCAGTTACACTCGTCTATTGTAGACCCACCCACTTATCAGAACTGATCAATATCGTTAACAGAGACACGAAGAACACATTGCCCGCGGGATCTATTGACGAAAGATAACACTACTACTGCAAAGGTTATTTGATTAAAACTATATCGTCGCGTTTCAAAACTCTGTTGGTATTGGTAGGTACTTAGCTCCGTATTGCAATTAATTTTATTTTCGTTTACTTTAATTTCAGTAGATTCAAGTTTTATTATTTATGCTTACGTAATAGTTTTCTGTTGTTACTTTTTGTAAAAATAATTATATGTGAATTATCGAACGACGGAAAAGCCTAAAACTCTCAAGGTGACAATAACAGCATTAGATTTTAATCTCCATAATTAGGCGCATTGTACGAAATATAATTTAATGTTGTCCCTTTAACTCTAATTATTAAAAAAATCGTAATTGAAAACGATTGCAAAACTCACGTCAACGTAGTAGACATGGTTCACACTCTCGCCTCATTCGTAAAACTTTCGCTTGCCAAGTACATTGACCGTGGATCCACTTTCTAAAGCCACACGGTAATTCGTAACTTGTGAATTGTAATTCACATCACGTGAATTCCGAGACTGTCGTCGGTGCCACGCGATTTGAGAAATTCGGCTTTTTTTTGTTACTTTCTCAAAAATAAATGGCCTGTACCTACATGTTAATCAGGTACATGCTAAACATTTTAAATAAATATTTTATTTACTTTCTCTTCCATAAGAAGTCATAAATCGGAAAGTCGAAATATTTAAATTTTACTTCAATTTTATGATTATTATCTAGTAAAATAAAAAATTTAAACTGCATCGGAACCTAAAAAATATGGAATAGTCAAAAGTGTTAGGACGTCATCCTACAAACAAGGATTTCGTAGCACTTAGGCGGCGTAGCGGTGACTCGTAGCCAGCAACCCCTATGGGCGTAGAGCCAAAAAAAGTATTCAATGCCGTTTAAACGCCTTTGCAGTAGAATTGTCCTTTAACGCTACGTCCAAATTTTAATAAAAATGTCTATTTTGTTGTGGCACTGTGCCAATTTCATAATATTTTCGTGTGTTATTTGAAAATATACTTTTCCATTAGAAAACATCACTGAAACTTTAATGGCGTTTATATTGATTATTAGACAAGTTCAAATTGAATTCGACCATGACCGAAGCTAGCCCAAGATTACGTCCTTGGGCGTCATGCCAGTGTTTCCACACGCGCTAGGTACCCTCCCCTCTTGTTAGCGTTCATAGGAGGTAGAAGGGGGCGCAGGGGGAGGGGTGGAGTCCAGGCGAGGTCGGGAAGCAGCCTATATGTCAATATACATTCGAATCTCGCTCATACGTGTAGCTACGGCACCTAAGTTCGTACCGTTAAACCAAATTTACTTGCGGTGTTAACGCGTCCAATTAATCTTTTCTTATCTCGAGTTGCATTTACGAGGCGAGCTATGTCAACAAATAAAATTTCGATTAAGCGTGAAGAGTATAATGTAAGCTTAGCTTCCATTATATTACAGAAGAACTGGACTATACAACTTAACTAATGTGTTTTAAATTATAATATCTTGAAGTGATCCTCGTGCTCATGTCGTCAATATCGCGTGGCTAGGCGTGAGTCAGCCGACCTTGGCTAGCTAGGTTCATGCGAAAACACGCGAAACTTGCAGAAAGCGTATTTACGAGTTCAACATGTAGTATGGGAGCGTGACAAGCGAGGTCGCCCGTTGACGAACCCGTCCCGCGGTTCTATTTAGAAGCTAACAGTTACTAGTTTAAATTAGCCATTAGGGCGGTATACCTTCGCGCAGTTAACTAAATCGCAGTATCAGTTTACAACATTTAAAACGGTCCAATGATCCGCGGTCCAAAATAAAGTGCACAACCTTCAGGTTGCCAAATTCACCTGTAAACACGGCCGACTTCGGTCGAGCAACTCGCTGTTTAAATGTTGTTTTCGCATGGCTCTCGCTCGTTGGCTGGCGAAATGGAACGTCTATTTACGTCTCGAGGCCCGCGGGCGACATTACTTGTGACCGATATACGAGACTGCCGCGCTTCGTGCCACAACAAAACAACCGTGGTCTTTACCCTGCTTCATCAAGCGGAGATATCTCGCGATCATCAGCCCCGTACAAACCGAGCTCCGGGAATCTCGAAAATAGAGTCAAACTTCATAGTAGATCGCGGCTAAACTACAAAATTGATTATTACGAATCTCTCGCGCGTCACCTCGCGGCGAAAGTGATACCCATTCGTGAGATAACGTGGAGAAAGGCGGTTGCGTCACGGAGCGGAGCGACCGCGTATTTGGCGGCGGGCTACGGTCGCCGAGCCGCAGCGGGCTTTGCGAAACCGACGGTGGTTATGCAAGGTGCGCCGCTGCCAACTCTGGACCCGTTCGACTCGAGCCTCGCCGGAAGAAAAAGTGGAACAGCGGCAGTGGAGCGACCGAGCGCACCGGCGACGCACGACCTCGCCTGCGCCGGCGCATGCTCTCTTCTTCAGCGCCTCGGATTCGACTAGCAGATCTTCAGTGCATGCTTTAACACCTCATCATAACATTGCATGCCCGCTTTATTCACCACAGCTTCCACTCTCTCATTTTTAATGAACGGAAACAGCGAACGCCCCACTAACACGTGACGAGAGCTGGCATTTCATCGAGATAATATATCTGTCGGTGGCTGTGTCGCAACGGCCAACAAGTGCTTTCGTTTTAGAAACCAGCTTCGCACGTCGCAAGTGGCGCGCTCACTTTTACCACGACTGGGAAAACAGTCTCGTGTGTAAATTACGATTGTTGAGTGTTATGAATGCGAGTGTAGTGAAGTGACGCCGACAGGGAAAGTGTGCTCATCGGACCGAGTTTGTTTGCTATTTCACAGAAGTCGTCGGCCTGATGCGTGCTTGCAGCTCCGCATTGTACATTAATTTGTACCGCAAACTGACACGCAAATCTCAACAGGAAAATACCATCAATGTAGCATAGTCTGCGTGTGTGTAAATTACAATATTTATGGCTGACACCTAAGTAAATAACATAAGCATTGTTTTCATGGTAACTGCCTTCAATGTCATGAATGTAATGAACAATAATCGGCTTTGTGTACTGTTCATAATAGTTATAACTTCAATAACACCTACATTATAGAATACTTCGTCCGGTAGGTACGTGTAGGTAGCACGCTCGGTTACTCAACACTAATCTATGGAGCGCACCGACTATTAACTATTTTATTTGTCCTACTTCTCGATGTTAGTACTGCGCGGCAATCAAGCACTTCGCCGGTATATGTCCGCACTTGCTTCATAAACCATGAAATAATTAATTAAAATTGACTAACCTCATTTAATCAATCGTGAAGGAAAAGTAATTAACGAACATGTTAGAATAGACTTTTTAAATATTCATCTTAATTTCACTGAGGTATTTTAGCACAAATTGGCACAGAGTATATTATTAACAAAATGCATTCAATTGCATAGACTTATTCTTGATTGTAATAAATCAGGTGACGTAAGAGCTCGCATCCCGTTTCAAGCGACGCGGACGCGTGGGTTACATGCACTTTAGCTAGGTACTTGCCTAGACTATGTCGGTACCTAATTGTTGGTCGCACATCCGCTTAGATCATATTCTATTTAACAATATATATGCAGCAGTTTCAAGGCTGCAGATAAATGCATTCTAGGTCAAAAATAAGTACTTAGTATAAATTAATTATGTGCATATTTTATAATCCTTTTGAAATACCTATTATGCTTTTGATATCTAGTAAAAATTAATAAAACCTAATAAGATTTAATGGAATATTTAGTGGTAATAGTTTACTTTTAGGTCTTAGAGGATGGATGATATTATAGTCATGAGAGCGAGGCAAACGTAGCGCAAGGCCGTCTGTGCGACCTACTTACGCCTTTGAGCCAGCCCTGCTAGTTAAGAATTGATTTTAACGTCTATATAAAATTATTTTATCAGAAATGTTAACAAAATGAAATTAGAAAAATCATCAAAATTAAGTTCTGTAGAAAGTATTTGAAAATTGCATTTGTGTGTGTGAAGTTATTTTGCTTACGTAATCAATTTGCAGCAGGTAGAATTATATTTAGACTTGTGTCCCTGCATCGTATGCAACATCTCTGTGCCAATTGTTTCAATAATAACTGACTGTACAACTATTTGGCTTGAATTTCATATAATATATCAACTGCAACTGAAAAATCTTTACATCGATACATTTTCTAATCAATTCACGAGCACATTGATAAACAATTCGTGTATCACTTTATGTCAGAGCTGGCATACAATTAATTGGTACACACAACTCAAACATAAGGTACCTACGTATCATTTAAACCAAAACAAAGTATTATTTGTCTAACTTCAAAGACCTAGCCTAGATACGTTTATCTTAGTAATTAGCACCTACTTATTAATCAATATTAACATTGATATGTCCTATTTTCTTAACAAACAAACGACCTATGGACTGGTTGATTAGATTTTAATAATTTAATTCGTAACATATTTTCAAAAATATTTGAAGTTGCATTTTAATTTGTAAAATAAATCATTTAAAATCTCGTTCATAGAATGATATTATAGCAAAATTAATGGTATCTCATTACCTACATTTACTAGAGAATCTCTTGCACTTGTGTAAACAAATAAAATTTTATCTAGTCTACGTCCTTGTTACCCATCTAACGTGTTCTAAGGTGGAAGTGTCAAATAGATAAAGATAGCATGTACTAATATGTAATCATTATTGCTATATCTATTTTATTTCATATCATTTTGCACTATATTATGATGCACTCTAAAGTACTAACCTAGTACGATTTCATCAAACTATCAATTTTATTCCATGAGGAAATATACTATGCACGAAAACGCATTACGTAGAGCAATTTGTGTAACTTATATTACATACTGTGGTGATATGGTCCGTAAATTACCCGAATTTTTCAACAAATACTGTTTCCTTCATTTCATTATTATTATGAAATCACTTAATTTTGTAAATCATAACCTTAATAACCGCTTTTACTAACACATTAACAAGTCGTAAATGGTTAAATTAATTTTCTAATGTTTTTTCTCCAAAGTGAAAAATTAGAGACATTAAATTAGTTGGACGAAACAGACAATCGAGTTCAGTGTATTGACTTAATAGTGATGTGCGGTTCGATAATGAATAATCGGAAAAAAATTACGCGTCGGGATGCGTGCCAGGAGTGCGTTTACAAAACGTGCGACAATTTTGCGTTAGTGCAAAGTTGAAAGTGTAAATGCACTATCTGGTACGACATTCCGGCGTGTGTTGCGACGACGTACTACGGCTGTCAATAATACACTGTTAAAAGACTCTAGTGGACTTTTAATTACCTTTTTATTATATTTATTTACCATGTTTATATTTTTTGTTTATTTCTCCTTTCAGTATGAAATTGTTTCTTCTCTATATATGTACTTATTTACATTTTTGTTTGACATTATACAATTTTATTTTAATTTATCTTTTTGTTTTATTTAACTGTTGTATTCCCTTATATTTAAACTAAACAGCATCGTCTTAGAGCAGAAAATTTTCATGAAATATTTAGTTAGGTACTTCAAAGTAGGTAGGTTTAATCAAAACTTATATTGACGCTGTTATTAGGTAAACAATACAAGGACAAGCTTTGTCGTTCACAAGTCGGGAAGCCATTGTCATCGCGTTCCCTCATTCAACCTTCGCCAGTAATTATCCGCTCGTTGTCGCAATTGCAGCAACTACTAGGGTTGGGACATACTAGACTCTACAATTTTCATTATTTTGGCATATATTTTATATTGTAGTATAATTACTACGAAACCCTACCTAGATAGTACGAGGTTTGGCCAAATAAGTTTAAAAAGAAACTACTTATATTAAATTCGCCATTCTTTAGCAGTTTCAATTCTATTAGAACATAATTTTAAACATCCATTATTTGCTCATATGAATTTATAGGTAAACCATAATATAGTGATATGAATTTTACATGAAGGAATAGCAACATTATATGCAAAACTACCAATATTTTGTTGTAGGAGATAGTAAGAAAGATAAATAAATGGAATGGCGTGGAAAGAAGCGTAATATGTGTCACATAGTGACAGCGTGGTGGATATTAATATCGTAGCACACTCGCCGAATGATGGACATCGTGAACAGTAGATCTATTCTTACGTGCGGCCTTGAGGTGCGCATTCTGAGCAATACTTGCATACTTGTGGCTATAATGAGTTCTAGGAAATGCTGCTCACAACAATATAAAGTCACAGAGGACATTTTATATACATTTATGTCTCTAATACATATTTAAATATTACATCATATAGTGCAGTGAGTATTGAAGTAGGTAATACTAGCTTTTCGCCCGTGCAATTTTATAGATATGACATAAAAATTATGACTAATAGGTAGCGAGACTAGGGTATGGAATAAGAAGCATGAAAGTAAGATAAATGCAGTGGAAATGCGGTCTTTACGTAGAATGTGTGATATAAAGCGTATTGACCGCATTCGGAACGATGTCATTAAAGAAAAATGCGGAGTGAAATATGATGTTGTGACTAAAATGAAGAAAAGTACACATTGAAAGAATGAAGGATGAAAAATTTACTAAAAAGATTTATATGGCTGAAATGAAAGGAAATGCTGGCAGACGACGACCTAGGTGCATTTTTATTGAACATATAAAAAGTGTATTGATCGATGGAAATATTAAAATTACATACAATCGCCTAGCATGTATGAAAGGTATATGATGAATATAAAAGAAGCGAAAGAGGTATATCAGGATTGTAACAAATGGCATTCGATTGTCTCTGCCTACCCCTCTTGGGATGAAAGGCGTGATGATATATAGATAGATAGATTAAATGGGAACTAAATTTCGTCGCATTCCAAAAAAGTTAATGAAAGGAGTCCTGAAAAATTATATTATAAAGTACCTGGTACCTTGCCTGATTATTATATGATATATTTAGTCGACTTAGTTTCGTTCACATAATTATTATGAAAAAGAGTTAGTATTCTAATTGCTAATAATTTGTTAGAGACATTACTAAAGACAATGTTAAAAGTACAAGTAATGATGAAAATAAAAGAGGCGAGAGAATACCGTTAGATCGTAGCTAATGTCATTTGATTGTCTCTGCCTGCACCACATAGGATAAAAGGCATGATGATAGATATATGATAAACAGCAGTTCTGTTCTTCTACAAATTAATGATTAATAATTAGGGTTTCAACTAATACTTCTTTGACAATAAAAGCATAAAAAATTAAGTTAAATTAGTCTTTCCATATTACAACAATGGACATCACTAGATGTTTACTTGCAAGTTGCAACATGGCGCGCAGTTTGGTGACCCAGATTAAGATTATGAATATTCCCTATCTTTTAGATAAATCATTCGACGACGACCCAAATGTTCTAAAACTATAAAGATTTAATTACGTATTTTACATTTTACGCTAAGTACAATATAATGGTTTAAAAAAAATGGGCTCATGAAATATTTAAGTAGACATGATGGATGGTGAAATTAACAACATTTGCAATGAAACATCTATTATGACTTCACCGCCCCTCTAGCTATTTATGTGCAAAAAATCACGTTAATTCGTTGCTTCGTTTTGAGATGAAACAAGGAAATACACAAACAAACAAACACTTGCGCATTTATAATATAGCACATTATGAGATAACATTGTTCTTACGAATTCTGATCACCTCATCAACAACCATTTAAACGAGATTAATCAAAAAGCAGATTTTTTATATAAATAAATATAATGGTCGCTGAAAGTTTCATCAAAATTCCTTCAAAATTTTGGACAAATATCCAAAATTTTTAAAACCGTAGGTAATTTATGTTTATCACATAAAATAACATAATTATCACACTTAGATAAACAACAAGTGAGCAAAGTAATTTTTTACTGCTGCTGACTTTAAATCAAGAACATAGCTAAGTAAGTCTAGAATTGAATCACGAGCACAGTAAGCGACTTAAAGGCACGAGACATAAAAAAAATTTGCTCTTGTGTGAAACATAAGTTTTCTGTATAATGTATTATACAATTCGAGAATATCCATGTTAAATTTCACTGAGGGAATTTTTGCATTTTCATATTAGGTTTATCCTAGAAAGGGCGGAGCAGATTCGCTGACAATGCTAGTATTTTGTTAGACTTTCCTTGTTTAAAATTATTTCTTTTTACAAGTTCACAACTCACTAAATGTGAAATTCATTAGATACAGGCCACAGAAAATATTTGCTGGCATTTGGCGTGTAGTTCGTTGGTATAGGCGTATTATTTCTATTCTCACTTCGTTGTCGCTATATCTAGGAACTATAATTTAAATAGGTCAAGTGCATTTAACTAGAATTGTAAGAAGTAAAGCCAAGAAGCCATATTACGGGCCAATGCACGGCCTTGTGTTACCTATAATCTAATTTTATTTGTCTTTAAAGCCAATGACTTTGTTACCAGAATATACTGCATAATCGATTGTGGTTTTAATTTTTTTATAAAGATTTTGTGTTTTATTTATTTTACATCCGATGAAAAAAAGTAACCCTTATAGGATCATCCTGTCTGTCCATCTGTAACAGCTTATTTTCTCCGAATCTACTGAACGAAAAAAGTTGAAATTTGGTAGGTACATAATATGTTGAGTTTGATGACTCAATCTCGGACATTATATCATTTAATTTTTATTTTATATCTTAATTTTTGGGGGAAAAATTAAAAGGCAAAAAAAAAATTTCAAATGCACTTCATTATTATTTTTAATTTTTAAATGCATAGTTTAGATTGTTTTAAAGAAAATATACGAGAATCTTCGAGATTACGGAGTCTACAATTTTGAAAAAAAAATTGGAAATATCTGCACTCATATTTTACAGGAAAACCTAAACGAAAAGTTCTCACGGAATACGGAATGGTACGGATAACCTTCTCCACGCGAGGAGAAAATTTTAAATTTT
The DNA here is from genome assembly GCA_963924495.1 of Nemapogon koenigi. Taxonomy (NCBI): domain Eukaryota; kingdom Metazoa; phylum Arthropoda; class Insecta; order Lepidoptera; family Tineidae; genus Nemapogon; species Nemapogon koenigi. The sequence goes on along the minus strand of OZ004647.1, from coordinate 5,822,732 downwards.
ATTTTGTTATCTATTTCATACTTGCATTAAAAAATCTTATATTTTTATCGATCATGAAAAGTCTGTGAATATAAAGCATATTTAATTTTTATATAATTGCCTTTTAAAAAAAAGTGTACCGTCTTCAAAAATTATGCACTGAAAAGTGTGCTTTCCGAAAGCAAATGCACAAGTCACTATAAAAAAAATACCCAAATCGCTTCAAGTGTACCTATAAAATTTGAAGAGTTCTCGATTTCTCCAGGATCCCATCATCAGATCCTGACCTGATTACCATGGGACCACCTGGGAAGTATACCCTTTCAAACAAAAGGCGTCCAGGCGTCTTCAAGTAAACGGAGAACATACATAAAAAAACATGAAAGATTCCGACGAATTGAGAACCTCCTCCTTCTTTTGAAGTTCGGTTAAAAACAAACGTCATTTTGAGATGATTGATAATGATAAACAGGTTAAGGGGCGGCTCGTACCGCGTAGAATTGCTAGAAAGTAATATCTAGACGATGACAGTGTGTTTGCTTGTTTGTCCTTTTTTCACGCCAGAACAGAGCAACGGGTCGTCGTGATTTTTTGCTTAGGGATACTTCAAGGGCCGAGAGTAACATAGGACATAGGAAATCCTTCGATAAAATTCTTGTCAAGTTAAAAAAAACCACAAGCGAAGCCGGAAAGCTAGTCATTTATATATTTTTATTGTCAATAAAAGTTTACTATAGTTACGTTAACTATTACTATATCTGTGCTATAGTCGCAGTACTACTACTACCGTACTATAGTTACTACTCGTACCTATCATGGGAACAAACTAAACTGAATTTAAATAATCCACTGTTATACATACGATCTTTTAATGTTATTAAATAAAACGAATACCTACTATAACAGTACCTACCCTGCAAGCTAGAATTATATTATTCTGTGGACAGTTTAGTTTAGATCACAAAGTGCTTCGGACATCAGCACATACTATTTATATCTAAGAAGAGAAAGATATTAATAGACAAGCGGCTAAATGTGGACATAGTTACCAGTCTCTGCAATTTCCGCTCCGCATATTTAAGTATATTTTATAGAATACCTGTTTGAAAATGGCTATTATTCCTACTTAACCATATACTATACCTTCTTTATATACCTATACAATTCTTCCGTACGTGTGTATGTTACGGAACTGTTACCAAACGGCTGAACCGATTTTGATGAAATTTTTTGAGTGAATGGGTCCCTGAATGGTTTAGATTCACAATTGGACCCGGTAGGAGGCGCTTCAATCGGGTTCTAGGAACATATATATATATATATATATATAGCCAATGAGAAAGTAATATGACGATAGTTATAATAGGTATGTTAGTCTACTATTTCCACAGCAGGTGGTATAGTGAGCGCAAAACAAGCGCCCATACAATAGGCTCAACTTATTTGGTTGTTGATATTATACCAAGTATGTCCAATTTATTATTACTACATATTCCATATTTAATTTTACCTAAACAAAAGTAAAGATTTCTTGAAAATGTTGCAGCCTGCGAGACTAGCGCCACTAGCGATTGATAATGTAAACTTGTTTCTTTTTAAATTGAACATTTTCTCTTTCCATTGGCAAAGGATTATAGATACAGCTTATTACACACCAGATGGCGCTAAAAAATTGTCACAAACCAAATGTGTGATAAATACCACAGATTGGATAATACATACAAAGCAAATGTACACGTACTTATAGTCAGGAATAGTTGAGCATAGTAGGTACATAGATAATATATTTATTCTAATTACTGAAACCTTATTGAATCTATCTATCATTACGCCGTTTACCCAAGTGGTAATCAGATCCTCGGCGATTGTGTGTAATTTTAACGTAAATAATACCTTATTGAAATCCCCTGAAAAATATTAATCCAACAAGCCCTCGCATTCAATAGAAAAAAGGGGTTTTCTTAGGGTTATTTCTAGAGGGAGAAAACGAGACACAATCGTGTTCCCCACATTGAAAGTAAAGGGATCTTGCATTGGAGGTTTCACAAGTTTGGGCTAGTAATCTTTGATTAATATGTAGAGATCCTGCGCAAGCGTAATGTAGCGCGTTTTAAAAGATGAGGGAGTTGTCATACGACATTTTATCTCAAAGCCGTGTTGATGTCTAGATGTTAATGATGATTAATGTGTTTCCATGGCACAGATACAAGCAATGAATTGATACAGACCTGCCTACTACTTGTCGGTAATTTACACAAATACACTGTTCTTATATAAATTATTGAGGATATGGAAGTATCTCAACGATTACGGTTCGATTTGTGGACGGGACAATTTTTTTCAAAGTGAACTGAATTAGAAGCTGAAAAAAAATTTACCTACATCTTGAACTCGGCTAAAACTTACACAAAATCACTATTATGCACTCCGTGAAGTTATACCTAATAGGAATTGAATGATTGATGAAAAGATAATTATAAAATCTGAAATAACAAAAAAAAAGAAATAATCAATTGAAGAATATATTCAATCGACTACTCTACCATCAAATTATCAAAATAATGTATACTAGATATAACCTACGGCTTCGCTCGTATTATTTTGATATCTACACTACTCAGTGCTCAATCGATCGCATTACGCACTGATCTTCGAATTGCGGAACCCTTTCGAGATGAACTAAGAGCAGATTAAGTATACCTACTATGATAGCTGAAAGTATCATCAAAATTCCTTCAGCATTTTCGAAAATTCTAAAAACGGTTAATTTATTAATAATCTAATTATCTAATACCTAAAAATCGAATCCTACACTTTAATTTTATATATGTCTATGAAATCGGCCACAACTATTTTAACTTTTATACTTTTTTTTTCAGATTCGTGGATATCGCCTCACCGACCGTTTGAAGCAGAAGAAGATGAAAATATGAATACCAGATTGAAACGAGCAAACATTAAATTTGTAAACATGCAAGCTGAGTTATTTACCTACATTATACTTATCTTTGTATTTCATGCTCATCTCATGAATGCTATACTTAGTCCAGGGGTCACAAAATGGCGGACCGCCGATCTATGTTGTGCGGGCCTTACCAGAAAAGTAGCATAGATTTTTCCCCAGTGTTCACGGCATCCTCGTCCAAAACTCATCAAAATCGATTCAGCGGTTTAGCCGTAAAAACCAAGCAGACAGATAGACAAAGTTAGTTTCGCATTTATGATATCTACCTTCCAACCGGACTGCGACAGTTTTTTATATTTTTAAAACGGACCTCCAGTAAAACTAAAAAGTGATCCCTGCCTAGTCCATACTACATGCGACTATATGCTATAATACAAAATCTGACCTAACCTAGCTCAAGAATAAGGGAAAAGTGACAATATATTCTTGGAATGGTGGATATTCAGATTTGTGAATCCAATACTAGTTAGGTCCATCCACATAATTAAGATCTCATTACTTTATACCGTTTATACGGTTTAAGAGTTGGGCTTGGTTTAAATTTTTTCATTTTAAATTTTTGACATGGATTTAGAAAATACGTAGGAACCTAGGTAGGTACCTATACTTTTGATGGGATTGGTTTTGTCTTCAACATAGAACTTAATGAGCCTTTTTCGTTTCAGCCAAGAAAAATGAAGATTTTCTGACTCCTTGGGTGCGATCGCATTGGCAGTGTGGTTAGCTGGTTGTTTATGTTTGTACAACAGCCTCTAGCGACACTGCCGGTGTGTCCACCCTAAAACTACGGGGATGGCGGGGCGGCATCAAACATTTATTTCGGAGACTTCTTGATATATTTTCAATTTCATTAAAAGCGATTTTTTAAATCAAAGAATCTGATAAGAATTTTTCTGAACTCTACTTCAACCCTTCAACTATTAGTCAGGGAGTTGTGTCTGATTTTATTGTCTGCTCTTCTCGCATAAATCGAGCTAAATACCTTGGACGGCGTTTTAAGATAGCCCCAATGGAAGAAGTCTAAACTCGGTGGCCAGTTCAGGTGACCCATAGTTAATGCCCTCAAATCTCTTGTGCAGAATATTCATCGTGGCAAGCGCTGTGTGGCATGTAACGCCGTCCTGTTGGAACCATATGTCGTCGGTATCCATATTATTTATGCCACAAGAATGTTTCTAGAACGGAGCACTGATTTTGATAATAAAATTTCATTATTTGAACGTGTTTTCCATGGTAATTTGCACCTTTATATCATTTTATAAATTTTATAAGTGATTTATTTTTTATGTAGATTTTAATATTATAAGTATAAGTTTTAATTTAATATATATTTTTTCATATATACAATACTAGGTATGAAAAAAAAATCTTAGAACCCGATTGCAGCGCCACCTACCAGGTCCAATTGTGACAAAATCGGTCCAGCGACGTCCAGTTTAGGAAGAGTTCAGTGACATACACACGTATAGAAAAATTATATACCTAAATATAGATTTGATTTGATATATTATCTAGTGAAAAACTATGTAGGTACGTAGCTTCATCCTTTTCGCAACATCCTGACGCAGTTTCATTATTTCTGTGGCGACAAAATATCTGATATCGGAGTTTTGGTATCGGAGGGGGTACAAGGTTTCATTTTGATTTGATTTTTTTAATTAATCTTCTGTTTTTCTTTTTAAATATACCTACTACTAGGTATGGTAACAAAAATATGTAGCAATGTGTAAATATTTTGATATAGTTTTTGATCGCACTTACCTATCTAGGCATTCCATAGCAGATTTTGGAGTAGTGGAGGTGCTTGTCATCACTGCTTTCCACACTTCAAGTTCTGCTTTAACCACAGATTCTTTCGGGAAGCACTGATGAACATTTAACTTTGATTTGTTTGTTTATTTTTCGTCATTAGAGGGAAAAATAATATTCAAAATGGCGTATCAAACATTACCAAACAATAGTTTCATAGAATAAAAAGTGTGACTATTTCAGTTATAAAATTATGTTGTTTGATTTCTACTCCTTTCAACTACTGCAAAGAAATCCAGTCTCTACTATTATAGGTATCTAAGCATAGAACTTATCAAGGTTATCAGGATTTCTGCGAGCAACATGGCCGAGGATGCGTTCGAAAGTGTCAATTTTGGCTCTCTCTTTCAGTCTGATAGTCCAGGATTTAACTCCGTAGAAGGTAGAGAAGATCAGTGTCCGCACCAGTCTCAATTTAGTCTTTCGGGATAGATATGTTTAGGTCTTTCCATACCTGAGTGAGTTTAGTCTCTGGACATATGAATTCTCCTCTCTGACCTCCTCCTTACTGCTACCCTCATTAGAGAGTCAAGATAGACAAATTGATTAATAGACTTAGCGTCCCTTTCCTATCCTTCCGGGTAAAGAATACACAATACTGAAAAGTCTGATCGCCCGGTAATTCCGTGCCATCTCTCTTACTCCAAATGCAATAGTAACTAGTGAGCGAAAGAGATAGACCTGTACATCAGACCCCGTTATGAAGTGGTTGCTTTTTTTTAACTTTACGTTATAAAATATATTAAATAATCCTTAATAATAAACGTCGTACAACAATGGTTTGTCTCCCTCTAACCTATTGATTGACCAATTTAAGCTGATTGTGAAGATCGGATTTTCAAAAAGCCTATTTTAGGTGTCGACTGGACGTTTCTGGGGTATGTCAATAAAACTACAAATCGATTCTATCACAAGGATCATATTTTTGAGACAAAACGAAAGGAAACATGGGTTTAATAGCTTATTATACGCTTAAAAAAGTGACTTTATATAATATCGAGAACATCAAACATCCTTCGAGGTAGCCGTTTCCTACTTACATTATACTTATTTAACATTTTTTCTAATCGGTCAAGCTAACTTGGGTACTAATAAAATTAAAATTAATTTACAATTTTAATAAAATAAAAAAATATTTACAATTAACTGGAGTTTTCTTTGCCCACGTCAAAGTTACCTTTTCTAAAGTAATGCCAGCAAAAAACAGAAAAAATATTACAAGGCGACCTATACAAACAGCAGCCTCATTATGTATGTATCTTCCAAACAAGCAATAGGAATTTCCGCTCTTGAACATATAAAAAAATTATTGATCGAAGGCAATGTTAAATAAAAGAACATACAACCGAGCATAGGTATATGAAGGGTATGATGAATATAAAAGAAGCGAAAGGGGTATGTCAGGATCGTAGCAAATTAACCCTCCTGGGATAAAAGACGTGATGATAGATATCAATTATTTCATACAAAAATTAATATAAAACTAGCTTGTGTCATAATTTTTGAAGATTTCCGGAATAAAATGTAGCCTATGTCACTTTCAGGTCAACTATCTCTGTGAAAATCGATCACGTCGATCCGTTGCTGTTTTGACGTGAAATAACGATATACAATATTAGTTAAAAATGTTTAACATGACAGCGTTGTGAATATCCATCTACCGTGTAGAAAGAATTTTTGTACGTAGACAAAATCTCGTTAGAAAGAGAAAAATATAATTTCCAGTAATGACAAAGCAGGACAAAAGTAGCGTCGCGGAAACCGGTCCCTTTTGTCTGGCTTTATCTCTATGGGAGATTATCTCTTTCTAACTGAGATTTCGTCTACGTACAGAGATTATTTCGCATGGCAGGTTTTATAAAAGAAGGAGGAAAGGTGAAAGACAGAATTATGGGTTAGAAAAGTCAAGTAGAACTGATTTAGACAAAAGAAACACCCCTTCACGTGTATGCAGACACACCTGTAACGCTGTCCTTTTAGTCAGATTTGTAACTTGCTTAAGGCTCCTATATCCATAATTTTTCTGGGTTAAACTATTCCCAATTTCTCTGCATATAATCCACCTGTGTCACTGTAATTTAGCATATAGTTACTTATTCAATATATCTAAGTGAAATAGCTGTATTTTTCAATGGGTTTTATAGAATATTATGGATATAGGGGGTCTTAACAGATGTAATCTTTTATTTTAATGGAGGTGCCGAAGCACGAGAAGTCATAAGAACAATAACAATTGGCTTGTGAGAGCCTAGCATGAAATTTTCTTTAGAAAGGAATATACTCGATATTATGACGACGATAGGAAAGGACGTCAATAGTATCTGTCTCCATCGCTCAATAGGGAGTAGGCATTATGAAAAAATGGCAGGTAAAAAAGAGAAACAATGACAATTTCTGTCCCTGTTACAGGCTAAAATTGACAGTTTGGTGTCAAACAATAGTTTGATTATTATTATGGTATTGTTGTACATAATTTCTATTTTAATATCTCCTAAGAAAATGTACCTAAGTATATGATCATAATAATGGAACAAAGCTGCAGGAACATTATTAACAATATTTTTGTTTATTGATTTCCCTGTATACGGTGAGATTAATATATTAGAAATTATTTTCTAAAGGGCTAGCAGGAATTTCTTGTGTTACCATATCGCCATCGTATTCAGCTCTTTTAGATCTAGAGCTGGTAGACATTTTTGAGTAGGTATTTGAGGCACGATGAAAACTTGTTCAAATACTTCTCCTGTTATACCTAAGTACAGAACTGCAGACCTGGCTGAAGGGTAGCGGGGCTAAATCGACCCTTATATTTTCAAAAAAGATAAATATTCTGGCGTTCTGTAATTTTTATACTTTAAAATTTAATATTTAAAGAGTGAAAAAATAAACAAGCCAGATTATTTAGTCGGGGCTAAAAGTTTGCCAGGTGCATGCAAAATTATTTTGCGAAAAATTCAAAAAAATGTATTTGAGGCACGCTGTAATTTTAACAGCATATTATTTACGACTAAAAATTAATATTTTAAAAAAGACAGGTCATTTCGGTGGTCACATCTACCTGCCAGGTGATCGAGAAAGTTACGTATGAGTATGAGTGAGAGTGCTATTAGGCAGGTTGCAGTGTGAGAAAGAGCGTATATCGGCAGCTGTCTGCGTCCCAGAACACTGCGGTGCTATTGGATTGGGTAATATAAATCATCTTTTTAAGGGGTCATCTTATAACTGTCAAAAATATGGCAAATCTCAGTTAATCCTGGAAAGGTGCCAGTTATTATTTGAAATTGGATTGAGCCATATTTTTATTATTTAGGGTTCTATAGAGCCGTAGTTTTCAATACGAGCATTGCCTTTGCGTTTTGGAAATTATGGCTATTTAGAACTTTTAATAATGAAAATAGGGCTCAATCCAATTTAAAATAATAACTATCAATTGTGTGGTGAGGAAATGTTGTATAAATAAACTCACCTTTCCAGGATTAACTGAGATTTGCCATATTTTTGACAGTTTTAAGATGACCTTGACCAACAGACCTTAATTTTCAAATTCCCGCGAAAATATTCTGGGCGCGATGATTATTTTTTTTGGTAGAGGGCGCGATGATTAGATAAAATAACAAGAAAACAACTTAGTCAGTGACTGATTGATTGACAGTTATTAAAATATACTTAATAGTCTGTGGTTATTTATTTGACATTTACATATAAATTACATTACTTACCTTTTGTGGTCACGTGACCGGAAGTATGAATTAAGCTTTTTCATTTAGATATTAGAAAATATATATTATTTAATAAACAAATAAATATATAAAAAATATGATTGTGTGTTTATTTTATTTCACTGCCATAACTCCTATTCTAAAAGTTACTATGGTAACCGGCGAAAGGTGATGTCAAATTTTCATACAAAATTCTTGACACGATAACGCAAGGAATACGTGCTAGACTCCCTGTTGAATATAGCCCAGTTAACTTGACCGCGCATTAGGTTATTTAACAAACACCGTCAATCACATTCTACAACACCTCTCCTAACGGACAATACCTCTACACACCTAAGTTTCACATATAACTTTTAATTTCCAGTGTTCTCGTTTTAAGTGTAAATATAAATTGTTTACAACAAATTTTAGGTTTATGTTTCAAATTCAAAAACTCCTTTTTGGGTAGTCCTAGTTCAGGCGTAAAGGATAAACGGAGCTAGCATGCATTAATAGAAAGTACAGTTTAGCAAGATTTGGTAAACGATTCCATAGTTATTTCGCTTATTTAAAATATAATTTTCAAACCAAATTATTAGTTATGATAAACACATGTTTGAAAAAGATATACTGGCATTTCACAATGTTCAATGTTGCCCATATAAATTAATGTATCACTCCAAATCATCTATTGTTACATTATTATTAGTACAAAAGACAAATTTTACAATTATTATTTTTTTCTACAAAACAACTACCCTAACAACAGCAAACATTGTGAAATACATATCTAAACATAGTCTAACCTAAAAGAAATACATTTTACAGCTAAGGAAATCAATCGAAACTTGGCGTTAATTTAAATTTACATCGATATAACCTACTTACTTACCTATTTTATGTATAAGTTCCCCTTTCTGAAGTCGTGACAAATATAATTATCGCCAAGCCCCGACTGATTCGTGATATCCTTAAAAATAATGCAATTAATCTCCCTAAACGCAGTCGATTTGTTTTGATCTACAAAAGTAAAAACAATAAATAACTATCGTGTAAAAAATACATACATACATCTAATTGAATTAATTATATAAAATGTTACAAGTTAATTATATTACAGGTACTGCATATGGAGAATTTAAGCGTATCGCCCTTTATACATATCGTACTGAATAGCAGAATAATTCTTCAAATAATTACGTATGTAATTACATTATATTATGTTAGCGACAAAAAAACTATATGTATCGCTCTATACACTTCTTTATCGCTTACGAATCGTAAGTAACGACTTAGGGTCGTTCCCAATAGTCTGTCTATTGCCTATTTAGGCACACGTGGCGTATGTAAGTCTGTTAATTAAGGGTCCTTGGCAGTCGGCCATCTTACTTCTGTCAAAAATATGGCAAATCTCAATTACTCCTAGAAAATTTAGTTTATTTATACAACATTTTCAACTCAAATTGCTGATAGTTATTATTTAAAATTGGATTAAGCCATATTTTCATTATTAAGACTTCTAAACAGCCATAGCTTTTTAAAGGCATTAGCAATGTTTGTTTTAAAAACTACGCACATTTAAAACCCTAAATAATAAAAATATGACTTACCTAATTCCATTTATAATAATAACTATCAGCAATTTGAGTTGAAAATGTTGTATAAATATACTAATTATTCTAGGATTAATTGAGATTTGCCATATTTAAGTAAGATGGTTGACTGCCAAGGACCCTTATAACATACAATTTTCATTGACTTAAGATACACTTCGTATGCAAAACGACGATAGACAGACTATTGGGAACGGCCGTTAGGTGAAGTAGTAGTCTCACCCCACCCTCGTACTATAAAGAAGGTTATTGAGGTATGTATAGTTTTATTTCGAAGCTAACATAATTATGTCCGTTTTTCCGCCTCGCCTGGAAACAGACTATAGCTAGTATAGCCACCATTCAATACGACATATATAAATTCGTCAGACTTAAGTTAACGTACTAACACGTCCAATATATATACAAAAATGAAAAAATAAATATTTTGGTAAACTAGCATCAAGCAACCATTCTTATGGAATTTATTATATCATCGATGTATGAACGGTCGTGTACTACTTCTAAGGCTGAATTGCACCATTTAACTTTAACGTTAGGTATAGCCTCACAAATACCATCGGCTAAACTGCAGAAGTGAATTATTGGTCTTCCGCTAGGTACCCTGGAACCGTGATGTTTTCCGGGTCCGAACCCGAAGCAAGATTTGACTAAAGCGAAAGAAAGAAATTGATTTTGATTTTTTTGATGTAACTTTACAAACAATCTTTAGTTTTTAGTACAATTTATGACAATTGAAATCCGATTTGACATTTGTTAACGTTAAAATTAAATGACAAAATTCAACCCAAGTACGTTAACAATAAGGAAGGGTCGACAATCAATATTAATGTGGCACTTACGGTATAAATGCTTGTTTCAATGAAAAATCTTACATACTGCTAATTTTAATTACCTGTATTAGTTTTTGGTATCAACATTAGTCTTCTTTAATGTAACAAAGATCGTGTATGACAAAAGTCTATTATTTACCTATTTTGTATACAATCGGTATTATTTATTCCTATTGTTATATTGGTGTTATTTTAGTAATTTAATTTATTATTGCTTTGAATATATTTTTCATCCACCAAAATCCATTTAAAACTAATATCATAAAATTACAATATTTGAATATGTATGCACAGTTAAAGAAGTTGGTTTACATTTATGGAAAAGACACAGTACTATTAATTATTTTGACACTAAAACAACAAACCGTTCCGTTAAAAGACAAGCAGTATTTGAATATTATAATATAAAAATAAAGTGATTTTTGAACTGCGTTTCCTACTAAATTAATAATTACACTAAATACATTAAGTTCAGTGCAAAAATAAAAACTACGTTACAAGTTACATCTTCATATTACCTACTACCGATCACTAATCAATAATTTTCAGGAACATAAAAACATTTTACAAAAATACATTCACTAATTTTCTCTTTGTTACAACGAAAGCATTCTGACCTAACGACAAGATTTCTAAAACCAAATTAAAGCAGGTTTGTGCAACGATCAAACCTTCATAGATAATGTACTGCGGATATTTCCTCTACAATATTTGGAAGACATTCGCCACCAACTTCCTATCCATTTTATTTTACTAACAAGGAAATAATTATTTAAAATATTTCAGAATATCTAAGGTTCAGATTTAAATGATTAATGGTTGGATTTATTTATTTATCTCATCAAATAAATTCATTACCTGTTTGGAAATATACGTTACTAAATATGACTACATTATAAGTATATAAGAAAATGGGACCTAGGAAGCCAGTCTAACGAACAACTGCTACTCAAATAAATTTATTTAGATTTAAAAATAATATAGTACCTACTAACCGGAATCTAAATTTGGTATTTATAATTTTAAAACAACTTAATTCATATGATCTAAATATGATAAACAGAACTACAATTTTATTGTAAAATTGTGGAATAGGAAGAAAGAGTAAGTAAGTACCTATATTTATTTTGTATCATATACCTACCTGATCTAGTCATTTGAATGTTATTACTGCAGGCACATGCCATTAATATTTATTTTTGATCTGGACATTGTTTTAGAAACTGTTTTATTTTACTATATTTTCTTAGACTAATAAACTGCTACTAAAATAAATTTATTAAGATTTAAAATAGAAATATAATGGATCATTATAACAATTAAATTCCATTTAGAAACTATATTTTTGCAAATGAATGCCGAATAAAATAATAATAATAATAGCCATCGGGTTTTAGAAAGGGACTTCGGTTTTGTAGAGCGTTGCCTCGGTCGCGCTACGTTTATAGCATCGACTGAAAACTTCTGGCCCACAGTAAACGCGAATACGAAAATATTATGAAGAATAATGTGGCATGAGATCCAAGCCAAAAATTGAAGTTAGGTCCTAAAGGCATGACAACGAAAAGCAGGAGCTCTACATCACTACTTTGAAACTACAACCAACTAAGGAGACCACTACCCTACAACTGCTTACAATACCACTTCACCTACACATAAAACTTAAAGCATGAATAAATCAAATATATACATATAAACATTATGTATAACGAATTTGTTCCTAAAATATTACACATTTTAAAGTTTAGCTTAGAACATATGGGGCCGAAGATACACCGTTATGATGGCGCTCCGGACATCTCCACACTCACCGTAGCCGGCACAGATATCTGAAAAAGACGACCATAATTTCATTTTACAATCAAAACTATAGCACCGAGCAGAAAATGACTTCTTGTTAAACCGAGTGTTAGTTTGGGAGCCCGGCTCTAAAAACACGAGTGCAAAAAGAATTCACTCTCAGCTAGGTTCGTAATACTTCGTAAACTACAACAAAATAAATATAGTTTTAACTTTGTTAATATAATATTCCCCGGATCCCGCCAAAACTTCTTTCGCACCGAAAATATTTCAAACTTTTTTGTTAAACTTCTCCATTTTGACGGAAGGGAAAGGGGCTAGTGTTTTTCTTTCAGAGTGTTAGGTTGCTCTAAAAACACAATAGCAACAAGAAGTAAGCCATTCTCAGGGAGGTTCTCAATCTGCTTTTCTTTCAGTGTGTGGGTCGTTATATGATATAAAAATTGGCAAGCCTAGTTTCAACTTACCTTGCTTCTGGCAGCGTGTTGTGGTACTGTGAACACACAGTCAGCTATAGAGTCCAATGCTCGCTCGTCCAAGACAGCTTCCAACGCGCGAGTTAGTTCTTCACTCTCTACGAACGCTGAACTACCATCCGCTGAAAAAGGCAATTTTTTGTCTTACCCAACTTTTAAGGTATTTTAAGATTGATATTGAATTGTAGGTATTTAATTATAGTTTTTGGAATTAAGTACACAAGTTTTAATTAAAAAGCATCTTAGTTAAGTTCAAAATTATATAAGATCCACGATATCGTAACAATGTTAAAACTTAGATGAGTTGCCCTTATTAATTACAGTAGATGACAATCCTGTCGCTGCACTTACTATAACAGTCACTTCCATTTATTTTCAGAAGTGCCCTCTAAAGCCGAAAATTGCTCAGTACTCAACATCCAGCCCAAAATGTTTATTACATTAGTTAAAAACTTACATTGGTTAAAAAATTCAGTAAACGCTTCATCTGGTATCTGACTGAGCACAGCCGGGTCCAATATGTCGTCAGGAGGTACCTGACCAACTTCGGCCACTTCTGTAAAATTTAAATTATAATTATATTTGGTAATTTTTTAAAAGGACTCTTTGGAATATGTTCTTTCTAAGGTACTGTTCACTTTGCGGAATCGGAATAGTACATATATATATGTAATTCATCTACGTTCCAAATTCAATCAAACATTTTATGTTCCGTGATTGAGTGACAATGACTTGATGATTTAAAAACGTTTAAAATTTATTGAATTATTCATATTTTGTCCGTACAAACTATGATGTCCTTTATCAAGCTCGTAGGTAAGTAGTTTCGGAGATAAAGGGGAACGGTTAATTTTCGTACATTTATTTTAATAGGTATAATTTAAACTATGCATTTTAAATATGCATAAAAAAATATATATTTGTATTTCTTATAACAAGCCTTTTCATTTGATATGTCACATGATGCACTTGAAAACAAATTTATGCCCCAAAATTAACCCTAAAAATAGAAATTCGATTATATTCTATTTTTCTATAAACTATATTCCTTATTTTTTTTTCAAATTTTAGACTCAGTAGTTTCGGAGATAAGGGGGAACGGTTAATTTTCGTACAATTATTTTAATATGTATAATTTAAACTATGCATTTTAAAATTATAAAAAATATATATTTGTATTTCTTATAACAAGCCTTTTCATTTGATATGTCACATGATGCACTTGAAAACAAATTTATTCCCCAAAATTAACCCTAAAAATAGAAATTCGATATACCTATATGTACCAAATTTCAACTTTTTTTGTCTGGTAGATTCGCTGAAAATAAGCCAGTCACAAGAGTGATCCTATAAGGGATTCAATTTTTTTAAACGGACATGTCAGCCAGTTTATCCTTCACATTATTCACCATTATTAGCCATAGGTCATATTACTTTATACTTATTAAAAGTATATAATAATATCTATGTTTAAAAAAATTAAAAGTATAGGTACACAGCCAAGAATTATTTTTTAATAATGCAAAATGAAAGATCTACGAACCAAGGTTGCGTATATTTGTAGACGTAACGATGTACTCAGTCTCACTGGCCGCCCCTATCCCGGCATCCTCCGAGCTGTCGTACGTCGACGAATTGGAACAAATGTTGATTTCTGAAAATATTACGAACAATATCCGTAAGTTCAAAAACTTAACTGCACGGCTTTTTCCTCCTTTTTCATTCCGGAATCCAACCACACGCTCGCGACTCTTATGTCGTTATATATAGACAAGTATTCCGAAACACATAAAACGTGCGTTGGTGGCCGAGTGGTTAAGACGTCTAAACTACGTCGACTTAACTAGACAGACCACGGGTTCGATCCCGGATCCCGGCCATCAATGGGTTTTTTTATAATTAATGATGAAGAAAAAAAACCGCCTTCAAAACCAAAATGTACTTTCCGAAAGCAAATGCACAACACAAGTCACTATAAAAAAAATATCCAAATCGCTTCAAGTGTGCCTATAAAATTTGAAGAGTTCTCGATTTCTCCAGGATCCTGACCTGATGACAATGGTCAAATGGACAAATGGTCCAGGTGTCTTCAAGTAATCGGCTAAGATGTTCCCGGCGACCGTGATATGCCCTATTAATCACTGACTAATCACAACTATAGCGTGAACTGTGTCAGATTCCTTATCATGTCACGACGAGACGCGTGCGTTGGTCACCATGGCATGACATAGAATCCAAAACTACGTTAGTTGAACAAAAAATAATGACGCTGTCATATTTCTATAGGAGTAATAAGTGAACGAAGTAAATACACATGTGTATACGCGCAACATTTTTTAATAGGTGGACGTATTCGATGATGATTCGGATGGACTTAGTTTTTTATTTATTTGACGGATTTTAATAAATTTAATTCATTTCCGATTATCTCTGCCTATCCAACTGATGTTCCGCAAATATTAACATTTAGTATGCGACACGGTCAAACAACCTCGACCGTTTATTTTTTTCTTATGATCAAGAGAAATGTCAAAGAATTCCTTATATTAAGAAAATCTGATTATGAACAAATACTTTCTATAATTGGCCATGCTACATATTTATAATATACTTTTTTTATAATTTATTTTGAAAATATAGCCCATTTTAAGAAACTAATTTCGATATTTTTGTTTTTTATCTATTGCGTCTATTTTTAATATACTTTACAAATTTTACCCGTGAAAAGTAAACGTGACGTCACAAGATTTTGGAACAGGATTATAATCTTGGCCACTACACATAAAAAGTGATAGTCAATCAAATTAACGTCAAGCAAACGTCAGTCTAGGTCGACTAACCTAAAAATTACTCTTGTTTATTATACTCGTGTTTATAATTATTTAAATTGAATAGTTTTTTACAATGACAAGTAAATAGTGTTTCATCCCGTCATGCCCTAATAACAAAGAAAATAATTACACGTAAAATATAAATTTATAAAGATGTCATTCAAAGATTGACGATTACCCTTTTTTGTAGGCAAAGGTATTATTTTTTCATACTGCTTATGATGACGTCATACATCGGTCAAATTAAGGTTATTGTTTTTTATTGAATATCTTAAATATTATAGACTTAATTTAAAATCTGATAAATAGAAATTGTACTGAAAGTTTATATCTCGAAACGGTTTCGAGATCTTCGTTCATGTTCAAAAAGTTAGCATGGCCAATTACCAGACAATGTAGGCGTGTTATTAACAACCACAGGAGACGGACGTGGCTTGGTCGGTGGTCTCCGGCGACGTTTGGCACGACGTGGGTTCGGTGGGCAGACACGTTTCCGTATCACTTTCTTGGGCTTGCACTCACGGCTTATCTTATCGTAGTTATCCTGTAATATTTTGTTAAGAAAAATTAATATTATTTCGCTTCAGTGTAATATACTTCATGACGATCAACAACTAAATGTATTTGTTCAAAAATATCAGGTACTCAATATTATGAGCGTAAATGAAGCACTACAATATTTTACTTTATGAATCGAAAAATAGTTTTAGTATATTGATATTGCGGGAGGAAAATTAATATGAAAATACTTTCGTCCTGCTCAGCAACGACTTTCAACCCGTTCAGCGGCTGCTTAGATTTAGACAGCGTGCTGTTGAACATTTTTTTGGTTCCATAAATTCCATTCGTAAAAGGCAATTTCTTCTATTTTCCTAGTAGTTGTAGTATAAAATGCAGGTATGTATCACTCGGGAGAAAGTGCGATTTCCAACTTAGTTTTAGTATTGATAATGCGGGAGGAAAATTAATATGAAAATACTTTCGTCCTGCTCAGCAACGACTTTCATGCCGCTCAGCGGCCGCTTAGATTTAGACAGCGTGCTGTTGAACATTTTTTTGGTTCCATAACTTCCATTCGTAAAAGGCAACTTCTTCTATTTTTCTAGTAGTAGTATAAAATGGTATGTATCACTCGGGAGAAAGTGCGATTTCCAACTTACACATTTGCTGGCAATCGGCCTCTTTCTTCCCTTGATGAACAGACTACTATTGATTAATTATTTTTCGAGTTTTTTTACACACGGTGAATTCATCCACTTACCCTTTTCCAGGCATGCTCAGCGCATAGTGGTGTCAAATCGTGCAGCGGTAACAGCGGCTGCTTGCATCTCGCCCCGCCAGCAAACACCGCTGAACATGATGCATAAAGCCGTTGCTCGGGCGCCAATGTAACGTGCGATAGACAATACCGGGCGCAAGGCAAAGGAGGCTTATCGCAAGACTCTTCTGAACAGCTTTGAGAGAACTTGTCCCCATTGGAGTTACTCTCACCACCAGACCAACCGGTTTCTCTGGAATTTTGTTTAATGATAATATTAAATATAGAACCTTGGAGAATGAAATTGGACTGTTGTTGAATATTACAACACAAAAAACGTGTTCGCCTCGAAAGTTCTTTAAAAAACATAACGTTTGGGTCGTAACGTGAGGTTATATAGCCTAAAACTTTCCTCAAGAATTGGGCTATCAAATGCAAAAACAAACTTTCAAACCCGACTCGAGAGATTAGTCAGCTTTATTATAAGTATAGATATCACAAATACTCTATAAATTTTACTTTGTTTGAGCAAAATTTTAGTGTTTCATTGTTCTTCAGCTTTGCGTAATAGCTACCACATTTTGTCAGTGACTAAATGAGGAAAACTTGTCTTCCTTTGGGTACAATGAGTGAAAGAACTGGTGTAAAAAATACTCCCTAAACCACTGAAAAATATAGGTTTTAAAAGTGCAGAAATTACATAAATTCTATCATTTGCTTATATTTTTTACACAAACTTTAAATGCCAAATAATTCTGGCCACCTAAATCTAGGTAGTATTATTAGGTAACTTACATTAATATTTTAACTGTTAATACAAACCTTAGCCGTCTGCGTTCTCGTGAAGAGAGTATGCTATTTAAACCTCGCATCGCCAACGCATGGTTTATGACCTGCGGTGGGAGTTGTCCTTGTGATGACTTTTTGGATAGTTGCTTCTGAAATTCACAAAATAAATTCTAGAATTTTGAAAATGAATTGAATTTGATAGCGTTGTAAATTAAGGCACATCGCGTCGATAGATGTCGCATCGTTGCTGTCTCACAATATTTAAATTGAAACCTGTATCGCGCTATTAAAAATATTTAATAGATTGGCATGTATAACTGTCCAACGACACGCGTTGGGGAGTATTCCTTTTACTCACAGTCGTTGGATTGTTGTATGTAGCCATTTCTATAAGCTTATAAATTTTCTACCAAAAGTTGACCCTCAATTTGCCCCATCACTTCACAGATCCCTTTAGTAAATATTTAACCTCTTTTTATAAAATTTAGCTGGTAATAATCAAATTCTACTATTAAAAAATGTGTAACATCTTAGCTCGCGCTACGTGGCACAATTTTATAGCTAATTCGTGAAATGGGACAAAAGTGTGCAACTGGAAGTAAAAAAATTAAATTCGAATATTCAAATTATTAGAATTCTTGAGGTTAGACATTATTGGTGACTACTGTAGGACTCGCTATTTTTATTAGGTTAATTTTGATGATTTTTAATTTATAATTGTATTAATAAACATAAGGTACTAGAAATAAATAAACTGTCAATAACCAGTGAAAGCGGTGATTGAAAAGAAGTCTTTAAATGCACCTTTAGTCCAGCTAGCAAAGCGCGGTGAGTTTGATATGTCCCGGGCAGACGCGACGACACCGACGCTTGCGCAAGTTGTCGCCGCAACGACGACCGTCGAATGTCCAGCCACTGGCCCCGACTCTCCATGCAATCCTCCTCTGGGCATCTCAATTGCATGCCTATAATGGGGTAAATTTTAATATGCACATATTACTAATCTTGTATCTCTATCACTACATATTATAAAACAAAGTTGCGTATGTCTGTCTGTGCCCGTTTTTGTTGCAATTTTCACTATTAGATAGTTTATTTCTATTTAACTTGGACCCATAACATATAGGAGCTGAGCATTAACAGTAAAAGTGAATCAAATCGAGAAAAAAGTTATTGCTTCTTTCTTTCAAAGATATAACAATATGATGTAGGAAAGAAATATTGTAAATATTTAATAGATAAGTAATAAGTTTATAATTTAAACTAGCACCCCTCCCTGGCTACACCTGACAATGTTAATATCACTGCCCACATTAACTTGTATAGTTGATATGCAATCATGTACATATTATTATTATTTAGTAAGTGGCTGCCACATGTTTAATGCAAATGGTAACAACTGACCTATTTACCCAGTTTCAAAAAATGTTGATAGGAAAAAACAGACACTTATTAATTAATAATATAAAAAAAACGATATTTAACATTTTTTTCTTGTCATAGCATAAAATTATATCCTCATTTCTTATTTATAGGCCAGTCATAATAGGGTTCCAACAACAAAAAAATTCGTTACAGCAATCCGACACCGGGATATTGTAGAATAAGATATTCTAAAAGAGGCAAAAATAAATCGAACAGTCTGCTGCTATCCGGGGTGGAATGGGGTGGTTTTTAGGGGTTGAAATAAGTTTTTCGCGATTTCTGGCTAAACAGTACATTCTATAGAAAAAAGTAAAATGTAAAAGTTGTAGATATTAAAAAGATCT
Source organism: Nemapogon koenigi (assembly GCA_963924495.1). Lineage (NCBI taxonomy): Eukaryota > Metazoa > Arthropoda > Insecta > Lepidoptera > Tineidae > Nemapogon > Nemapogon koenigi. The sequence continues at coordinate 5,802,909 of OZ004647.1, read as the reverse complement.
ACAACTTTTGTATTAACCATTTTTACCCTAACCTCAAATTTTTCGAAAAAAATGCAAAAAACCGATATTTTGGTTTTTAATTTTTTTTTTTGAGAAACAAAAATCAATTGAGCCCAAACTTTGCCAAAAGTTACCTTTTGGTATTATAAAGATGTAGTAATTTTTTGAAAGGAAATATTTTAAGGTTTTTTTAAAATTCCATTTTTTCTAAAATTTTCTAAAAAAAATGAAATTTTCAACGAAAATCTTACCTAAAACTACGCAACCTACAGAGTTCAAATTTGGCACACTTACTCGTTGTTACGTCTACTTTCAATTAGTAGTGAAAAAAGGTACACTGCAATGGAAAAAATGGCGGGAATATTGAAAAACCGAAAAAATTACTTTTTTTGTGGTATTTGGTATATACATCGTCGAACAATCGTTATTAATTAATAAAATCATTATAATTTTCATATTTAATCTTTGATTATTGTACAGCGCTACTTTTCATACGATAAAAAATTTACATACAATCATAATAATCATACAATAGGTAATGTAATCTTTTTATTCTCTACAACTTTTACATTTAACTTTTATTTATATTTAATTTTATGGATTTTGATGGGATCGTAGTGAATTTCTTTTTTATTTTTTTTTTCTTAACTGGTTGCCATACCCAGCAAGACTCCCTCTTTTAGCTGATGATAGTTGTACTTTGTTGGATTATGTACATAACTTTTTAATTATATAAATCCCATTGGTACATGGCCGGAATCCACACATATTTGTGGGGAGCATACAATTTATAATACAATAATAAAATACCAATATTAGGCATGTCCTCCTCATCACTGCTAATATCCTTGAGATGGAATGATTTATGTTGTCGGTCTGACAAAGGGCCACATTCAAACAGATCATCACCAGGTGCATGCCATGGTCTTATCCGCTCCAGTACTACTCGATGTTGTGAAGGAGATATCCGCTGAAGAGCTTCATGGACAGCAGGACCTCGGCCACGACGGGGTTTAGAACTTGATGATTTGTTGGAAGCTGTGGTATAGTTAACATGTGGTTAGGAAACTTTTAAAATTATTGAGAAATAAACAAATATTTGTGATAAAAATTGTGAATTAACAATAATATTATATATTTATGGTTTTCTATAAAATAAAGGTACAATTTCTCTTAGTATTCATGGTGTAGTCTACAGGCTATGTGGCCACGAGACTGAAACAAGCTATTGAGCAGCATAAACCAATGTCTGAGGAAGGGTGAATTGTCTACATGTTAGGTAGCTTTAAAAAATACCATAGGCTAAAATGAGACTTGCATCCTCTTCTCTACTGCCCCACGAGCATGACCAAAGGAATGACAAAAGAGCTGGTTTCCACAATCCTACTTTTGTCTTGCTTTATCTCTACTGTTTCTAACTGAGATTTTATGTTCGCAGCAAGATTCATTCTTCTTGGTCATGCTTGCAGGGCTGGCTAATTTGGGGATCTGCAACATGTTTTTTTTTTGTATTCTTCACGTGTTGCCTTACAGCTCCCGAAACCGTTGCCGACCCCAGGGTACCCAGTGGAAGACAAAGTCTTCCTCATTTAGCCAATGATTTTTTTGAGGCTATACCTAACGAGTGGCCAGCTCTGTTGAGATATATAGATGGAAAAGCCTCTTCGTACGGTTTGTCATATAATGTACATAGCTTTTTCATTATAAAAAACCCATTGGTACATGGTCGGATGTAGGAATCGAACCCGCGACTTTTCAGTTGCGAGCCGACGTCTTATCCACTAGACCACCGACACCCACATTTGCAACATGGTTTTCTCTATGTTAATATTTTAAATGAATAAGTGAAACTAGCAGACTTCCAACTCCTACCTATACTGTTTTATATGTGAGTAGTGAAATTAAGAAATAATTTGTAAGAATGAAAGATGAAAGATTGACCAAAAAGACAAAATATGGCAGAAATAAAAGGAAATGCTGGTAGAAGATAATCTAGGTATTCTTTTATTGAACTTATAAACAATGTATTGAATGAAAGCGATGTGAAAATTACACATGTATGAAAGGTATGATGAATATAAAAGAAGGGAAAGAGGTAGGTATGCCAGGATCGTAGATGATAGATAGATAAATTATAGAAATGTATTGTAACATTGACAGAAGTTGTCAACATTTGAATTTCATTTACATATTGAAAAGAAAAATTGGCTTCATACACCAAAATCCATGAGAAATGTTGCAACCACCTCAATATTTTTTTTTAAATTTCTGTCTTCCCCTGACATTTAAATACTTTAGAATAAAAAACTTACATGTTTTCCGAGGTGCAGGAGTTTTTGCTGGTACAACTGTTACTGGTTCTTTGCTTGTTGCAAGATCAATTTGTTCTCTTTTAAAAACATCCAAGAATGTCTCTGAAGTCTTGTTATTGGTCACCTTATCATCATTATTTTTAATGCTGTTAATACTTGTTTTGGTATCATTTGGTACTAATTTATTATTAATATTTATTGGTCCTTTAGAATTGAGGAAAGTGTTAAGTTTTACATTATTTTCTGGCTTCACAAAATCATTACCTATATTATTTTGATGCTTACTTTTGGTATTATTAGTAGTGGGTTCTCTATTGGATGTTGAAAATGATATAGTTTTAGTTGATTCGTAATGTCCATTAGGTATGACCTCTTTTAAACCTTCTTTAATATCCGATATCCCATTTGACATTTCTTCTGTACAATCTAATGCATCCTTCACATCACTCTCTGTTTCAGATTTCCTAAACTCTACAGCATCATTATAATCATAGTTTTCCTCTGTATTAGTTACTGTTATTTCACTTGCAATTACATCAGAATCATGAAATGTGTATAATTCGTTTGGATCTATTTTAAATTTTGTATGGTAGTACTCATTGTGTGGTATATATGTTTGTTCGTCAATCAAAACATCTTCTGCATATGAGCTTACATCATTATTACAAACACCCTCAACTGCCATCTTGTATTGTGTAGCACAGCTAGCATCTGATAAATTTTGTGATAGCCCACTGAAACTATAATATAAGTAAGTAAATAATATGACAAAAGTATAAATAACACATTTTATATAACACTAGCACTGGGGCTCACCAGTGGATATTTTAGAAGAAAAAAATAGCCTATACCCGGAACCATAACATGGTTTCAGGAGCTGTAAAGCAAACCGTGAAGAAAAATAATAATAAGAAGATAGCACTCAAGGATAATGTAGCTTTCTCGTCGTAAAATAAATTTTGGAATCAGTTTGAGGGATTCCCCATACATTCTTCTTTTTTTTCTTCCCAGTCGTGCACTCTTGACAGAGTGGTCGTGATTATGAATCACTCCGGAACTCCCCATACATACAATCTTACAAACTTTACCTCTTTATAATATTATTATAGATAAGTTTCAGTATACCAACTTTTTTACCAACTTCTATTCTATTTTTTTGTGTTATGGCTCCATCAGGGATTTGATGATTCCATCAATGTAAAGTATTATAGACGTTATATTATCAATATTCTGATTAATCGGTAGCTAAGATGTTCCCGCCGACTGTGATATGTCTTATTAATCAGACTAATCACAACTATCATAGCGCGGACGGTATTAAATTGGATCCCCCATGTAATGTAACGACGAAACGCGTGCGTTGGTCGCCGTGACATGACGTAGAATCTTTACCAACTTCATGATACACAAAGGTATGGAAGCACTGTCAATATCACAGTACCTACTGTTAACATTATATATTCTTAATTCTAGCACTACCTTCAATATACAATGAAGGTTAAATATATGTTATTGCAGAAACAACCTATATATTTGGTTACTAAAATTATGTTCTAAAAATATAAAAATTGTTCAAGTATTCATATAAAAGGTAATATAGTCAATTAAATATTTTGCACTCACCCCACATTTCCAGATGTACTTAAATATGACATTATGTGCACATTTTAATCATCTAATACATATAAACAAAGTATATTTCATTCACAGCGAACCTTTAATTATTTGTAACTTTCTTACTTGGTACCAAGTAACCCTCCTGAAATGTGGTGTATTTCAAACAAATTAATATATAGTCTAATTTTATAGATTAATAGTTATATTCATATTATAAATGCAGTTATTTAGAGAAATAGTAATATTCTTCCTTTTTGTTGTAATGATAAATTCTCCTGTTGACAATCTAATGACATCTGTCAGTTAAATTATTATTCTTGTTATTTAGAACGTTTTGTCGCTGTTATTATATGCTTATGTGGTCAAATATGAAATAAAAGAGTATTTACTTTCGAAATAGGTATACAAATTCATAATAAACAAAAGTAATTTAACCGTAATTTTGAAAAACTAAGAATGTCTCTTACGTGAGTTTTAGTTAAACTTTTATTTATACAACACTACAAAAATTAAAAATGGAATTTAAATGAACTACTTTTGTATTTGTATCATAAATTTTGAAATAATATAGAAAACAAATTAAAAACAGTAAAATTCAATAACATCAAAAAAGTGACAGACCGCAGCAAATGGCAGACAGCGCTTGACAGTAGTTGACAGAAGTAAAAGTTGACAGCACGCGCGTTCAATTTAATATAAAATAAGAACTTTTCTTTTGAACTTTAGTTGAATATTGGGAATAAAAATAATATTTTTATACTTGTAGAATGTTTTTTAGGAATCACAGGTGCCATGCAGCTCCGGAACCGTGTTACCGGTCCCAGGGTACCCAGCGAAATACGAGTCTTATTCCTCATTTAACCGACGATTTTAAGTTTTTGGCAAGCAGTTTTTCGTTAGACTTTTTCTACATTGTAAAAATAACGTGAAAATTTATGTTCTATTTAATCTCTTTGTGAAAATTTCATAAAAATAATATTTTATGTTTGTTATAATATTTTTCTAAGCTTGGTTAAGGTAACACAATGCATATACTGCCATTATATTTTCTAATATATTATACAAATAAATAAATACAATACATTTCAATATTGTAAAATAAAGGAGACCTTAGAAGACACAATGAAAACTTTCACTTTCATAACAATTTAATATGTATAATGAAAATCTAAGTGATGTTAAAAAATTACGTTTCTTTGTTAGCAAAATTTGCAATATTTGAATTTACCGCGCTACATAAATCGCTTTGCGAACCCCAACCCTCTTCAAGCGTTGTTGTGAATCCAATATGGCGATATTTTATGTTGTGCTATTTTGAAGGTACGTCAATTTGACGAATTTTCATAGTAATTAATGTAAATATTGAATTTTATATAATTGTATTGTTTCGGTATGAGTTGTGAAGTTTACCTATCATTCATTTACGTCGTTTTAATCTATTGTGCTTCTCGGAATAATATTGTATTGTTTTGTTTGTACTGAAAATGTTTTAAGTACAAATAATTTTAGTGAAATCAATTACTAATTTGCAAAAATTAATGTCTTCATCTAAACTGGATTACGCTGACCGTGAAATCTGCACTTCATGTTTTTGCTGGACACTGGCACAATCAAGCTCGCAAAGAGTAATATAATTACCGTAATTAATATTTTGTTCGTGCTCGTAATGCGGTGACCACTTTTGTTGCAGAAGGTCTCGCTTATGTGTAGTGATGGGAGTGAAATAAACAAGGGTTGTTGAGGTTTGTACCCTGGTGGAGACAGAATGACGGACACAAGGCGTCGCGTGAAGCTTTACGCGCTGAACGCCGACCGGCAATGGGACGACCGAGGGACGGGGCACGTGTCTTCGTGTTATGTGGAACGCCTGAAGGGAACATCTCTGATGGTGCGTGCAGAGGCAGACGGTACCCTTCTGCTAGAAAGCAAAATACAGCCCGACACAGCCTATCAGAAACAACAGGACACACTCATAGTTTGGTCTGAAGGAGACAACTTTGATTTAGCTTTAAGTTTCCAAGAGAAAGCTGGATGTGATGAGATATGGGAGAAGATATGTCAGGTATGTTGACTTTTTTTCTTTAATGAGATAATTATATCTTTCTATCTCCTATGAAAGTAAATTAGGTACATAAATGATTCATAATAAACATACTAAGTAAACCAGTCAGTGAAGTAAACAATAACAAAACTTCTTTTCTTAATTCAAAATGACAGTTGTATAACAATATAAACTAAATTTTATGTTTTTATTGCACAGTAGAAAGGAGATAGGCACTGATGGACTTATACCTACATTCAAAATGTGTTCATTAAAAGTTATTGTACATAATTTTGTATACTGAAACATCTCAACATGACGGTGTAAATTGTAAATAAAAATTAATTTCTACAGGTACAAGGGAAGGATCCTTCAGTAGAAATCACACAAGACATAGTGGAGGAGTCTGAAGATGAAAGGTTTGATGAAATGTCAGATAGTGTCCAACCAGTGGAGTTACCAGCATGTGAAATGGGAAGATTAGAAGATATAAGTGAACTTGTCAACAGTTGTTTAGTTTCACCTGCAAGGAAAGATAAATTGGCCACAGCCCTTGAGAGCCAACATTACATAAAGAAGTTACTAAACCTATTCCACATGTGTGAAGATATAGAAAACATTGAAGGATTGCATCATCTTTACGAAATATTTAAGAGTATATTTCTTTTAAACAAAAACACACTTTTCGACACTATGTTTGCAGATGACACAATTTTCGATGTAGTTGGTTGTTTAGAATATGATCCAGGCCTTCCTCAGCGTAAAAAGCACAGAGAGTACCTAAAAAACTTAGCAAAATTCAGAGAAGCTATCCCAATAAAAAATCAAGATTTGTTAGCAAAAATTCATCAAACTTACAGAGTTCAGTACATACAGGACATTGTCCTTCCCACGCCAGCAGTCTACGAAGATACATTACTGACCACATTGTCTAGTTTTATATTTTTTAATAAGGTAGAAATAGTGAAGCTCATAGAGGAAGATGACAAGTTTCTAACAGATTTATTTAAGTTACTTATGGACACGAAGACGCCGAACGTCAAAAGGAGAGATTTAGTTCTATTTTTGAAGGAATTCTGTAATTTTTCACAAAACCTCCAGCCGCAGGACAAGGATGCGTTTTACAAGACACTGGTGTCGCTCGGTATCCTTCCAGCTTTAGAGATAACTCTAAGTATAGACGATCAGAAGACAAAAACAGCTTCAATAGATATCCTAACATATATAGTAGAGTTTTCACCGTCCGTGTTAAGGGACTACACTTTGCAACAGTCTAACAATACAGAGGAGGTCAGTATACTATTATCTAGTTATTTTCTCGGAATCTACTAGACGAAAAAAGTTGGAAAGTGCATCATTGAAATATCAAATGAAAGGGTTCGTTATAAGGACTTTTTCGTTTTCGTTTTTTATAATTTTAAAGTGCATAGTACAAATTACAGTAGAACCTCGATTATCCGAACCCTCAATTATCTGAACGATGACTTAGTAACGTTGGCGCGAAAGATACATTGTTGCTCGCTGCCACAAAAAAATATTTAAAAAAGCATTCGACTTTTTTCAGGTGTTAAAAAAACATATATGTATATATATTTAAACGTTAATATGTATGTCAATTTTTTATATTTATGTATGTAAAAAGGTGTCGTTTATGATCTCGTCCCAAAAAGTCTCAGTCCCAATTGGTTCGGATAATCGAGGTTCTACTGTACATTAAAGAAAATATACGAAAATTGACAGATCCCTCCCCCGTTATCTCCGAAATTACAGAGTCTAAAATTAAAAAAAATATAGGCCTTTATAGTATACAGGAAAACCTAAACGAAAATCCTATCTTAAAGTTCTGACCCAAAAAGTTCAGGCCTTTTTAGTGTCTCGACCCCGTAAATAGCAAAACATTATATTAAAATTAATACCCCAACAGTGACCCCCTAGCTAGGTTGATACACCATACAATTTTAAAGGCAACATATATATTTGACGTTTCCAAGGCCAAAGCCAAGTTTTCTATTATTTTTTTCTTTTTTCAAATCTTCCAGCTGCTTTTTATAACGTTTGGTGTGGCCAGAGTCACTTCTTTAACAAATGTAAATATCTGTATTTTTAGAAGTGCTGGTTTTACATGCCGCTGACTTTACGTAGGTGCGCTCTCCGAAGCGCTAGTTTGTTTTCAAGGTTTCTTAAAATTTTTCGTCGCGAAAAATGTATTTCCAGCATGTATGTATCCAAAAGATTCATATCCGGGATCCAGTACCACAAAAAAATCGGACTTGTTCCATCTAAATATTCTAAATACAATGAAAATGGCGCGCGTTTTGATTTGTTAAACTGTTACTCTCTTGTATTTTCCGCGTAAGTGTAGTAAAAAATCATATGTACAATAAAATTGTACACTTGGGTGATTTAACTACCCCCTTGTTGATAAAATCGGTCGCCCCTTTCATCCCTTGGTGAACAATCTACTATTATGTTTTTACGAAAATTTATTGTGTAGGTTAAACTAATATTTATGTAAATATATGTCATAAATTTTTTATCTTTAAAATCGACGACATGGTTCCTTTGAACGTTTTTATCTATCTAGAGTTCTCCTGAGTAACTCATCTCAATGTTAAACCAAGTATACTGTCCTGCCTATTAGTACCTTTACTACAATAATAACTATGTAGCTTATTTGTATCAAATTAACCAAATACTGTTCAAACATTAAACTTACAAAATTTCCAGGAACAAATGCTGCTGAACATTCTTATAGAGCAAATGTTAAGAGACAGAGACCCAGAACTGGGCGGTGCTGTACAACTGATGGGGGTGTTGCGTATTCTACTGGACCCAGAGAGCATGCTCGCGTCCGTTAATAAGAGTGAAAAAGCTGATTTTCTAAATTTCTTCTACAAACACAGTATACAAACGTTAATATGTAAGTGTTGTTTGGTGATGTTATAATTTTTTGAGCTAAATGTATTTTTTCACCAGGTTTTATCCCTACCAAATAAGTTAGCCATGCCGAACGCTAGTAGTGTAGTAGTGAGTACGACGCGCAAATAGGGGCAAACTATACGCGGTTTGTACCAATGAGAATCTATCCGTCCTTGGAAGGTCAAATCTAAGTTGCGTGAAGGGGGCATCAGAAGAATTCCAACAGTAATGTGAGAGGTTGCTCCACTATTTGTGTATACCACTATGAAGACCAATAAGAACATATAGAAGAAACTAAAGATTGTACAGTTCTCATCAACCTTAAATGCGCCTGGAGTGAAGTTGGCTGCGGTAGTTAGCGCAGGTACCAGTCTGTCATATTCAGTCACCGTTCCTTATGATATAAAAAAGTGTTTGTAGAAGCGAGTCGTCACATAAATTATGTGCAAACATGTACTACGCGCAGCTATAAAAGTTTGGCGAGAACTGTATGTCAGTAGTTAATGAAAATTGCAATCGTTTTCAGCGCCGTTACTGGAGAACACGGCCGGAGAGAAGCCTTTGAAGGAAGACTATCACACTGTGCAACTATTAGGTTTAGTGTTGGAGCTGTTGTCTTTTTGTGTGGAGCATCACAACTATCACATTAAAACTTGTATATTGAATAAGGTAAAGTGACATTTTTTTAAATAATATCGCTATGCATCTTCTTTATATATATAATTCTTCTGTATGTGTGTATATCACTGAACTCCCTAAACAGCTGGACCGATTTTGATTAAGATTTTTGTGTGTGTTTGAGTGGGTCTCTGGAGGGTTTAAATTCACAATTGGACCCGGTACGTGGCGCTGCAATCGGGTTCTAGGATTTTTTTTTTTCATTTAATTTTATTAGAAAATATCCACGGGTGAAGCACTTCTAAAAAACTACAAATATTTACGTCTGTTAAAGAAGTTACACATATAGGTCCATTAAGTGCAGCAACGGGCTTGCCACCTGTTCTGTTAAGTATGGTAAGTTTGATTTTGCGTAACAGAATTATCAAGTTACGTTTCGTCAGTGTCAAAATATAACAATGGAAAAAAATAAGTCAGTTGAGATTGGATGTGATTGGTGGCATTATAAAGAAAACAAAGTGAAAAGTTTAATGTAGTAGCGAATATAGCCTTTAAGGTGCCAATCCTGCACTTGATAGTACATTTTAATGTTGAATCTTATGTACCCTGAAGTCAGTTTTTCTAGCCACGACCACAAAGCCTAAATACCGTAATAGTGTGTATAATTTATCAATAAATAATTACAGGATCTACTGCGTCGCATACTGGTGTTGATGCGGTCGACTCACACCTTTCTAGTGCTCGGTGCTCTCAGATTTATGAGGAAAATCATCGCGCTCAAGGACGAGTACTATAATCGATATATTATTAAGGGCAGTCTGTTTGCGCCCGTCATAGATGCTTTTCTTAGAAACAATGGCAGGTAATGATGTGTCAATTTTCACTTTGAACGATTTTTATCCAAGCCATCTTTTAATTTGTTATAATTATGAGACATTTGAATGTCTGTAGACTGTAGTAGTACGTATTTATGAATTAATAGGATTAACATGTCCAGTTTGATAAACATAATATAATATGTGGACATTGTTACCAGTGTTTGGTGCATGTTCTTTAATTACATAACAACTGAACTAATTTGAATGTAAATGCATTCAAACCATCAAAATACAGTGGCATACTGCAGATGGGTTAAGAAGCTTACTCATTATTTTTCCCAAGTTATAATATGTGTAATGGAGGCGATAGCCTAATTGGTAGAGCGTTGACTTGAAATATATATAGGTCCCGGGTTTAATATCCACTCGTGCCAGGCAGTGGAGGCACGTAAAGTCGGCGTCCGCACTTCTAAAAATAACAGCTATTTACGTCTGTTAAAGGAGTGACACATATAGTTCCATTAAGTGCAGCAACGGGCTTGCCACCTGTTCTGTTCAATATGGACAACTGGCAAAAAGTGGACACTGTTACCGCTGTCTCTGACTACACCGCAAGGGATAAAGGCCGTGAAGGTGTGGTTTGTAATATGTATTACAATTCTATGTTTGTAACAATTTTTATATTGTGTGTTGCACAATTTCCAGGTATAACCTGTTGGATTCGGCTATACTAGAGTTGTTTGAGTTTATCAAACTGGAAGATATAAAATCACTTTGTTCGCATGTTGTCGAGAATTACGGAAAAATTTTAGAGGAAGTAGAATATGTGCAGACGTTCAAGGGGCTCAAGACGCGGTACGACCAGCATCAAGACAAGTTAAAAGAGCGGGATAGAGGTATGCTCATTATTTCTGTTATCCCAATTTATACTTATTATACTGGAGCTAACTTTATCACAGACTTAATTCAGTAACACTGTTAATGCTCAGCTCCTAAACATCATAGTTCCATGTTAGTGTTAGTTTAGTTAGGGGTAGGGAGGGGCTCAACAAAGTGTGACAAGGGGTTGGGGGGACGAGTCATAAACTTCGTGACGTCACAAAGTATTGAAAGTCTAAATTTAAAATTACAAAATATGTGTCACACGGGGAGGGAGGGGGGTCCACACAAATGTGACCACCTGTGACAAGAATGGGGGAGGGGGTCCTAAAATCATGAAATTTGTGTGACGTAATTTATGAATGGCCCCTTTTTGCGTGAAAAGGGCACAGACAGACGCGACGGGCGACTTTATTTAATATTATATTCGGATGTACCCCAGGGGTCCCACCTCGCACCACTTTTATTTAATATATTTTTAAATTATTTTAGTCATTCTTTTAAATATTCTAAATTCCTCCTTTATGCTGATGACAACAAGATATTTAAAATAATCAGAACCCCTCAAGACAGTAATGATTTACAAAAAGACTTAAATAATTTATATCAGTACTGCAAAATGAACCAGCTACATCTGAACGCCAAAAGGTGTAATGTGATAACTTTCTCACCAAAACGTAAATCTATTATATTCAATTATCACTTTGATAATGTCGCATTTCCGAGGTGAGAGACTTGGGGGTTCAGTTAGACAATAAATTACTTTTCGATTCTCATATTAAGTGTATTACTCAAAAGGCATACAAAATGATGGGAGGCATTTTAAAGAAATTATGTTTACAATTATGTAAAACCAAATTACATGCCAATATGTTCATCAACCGTACTTGTAATGTTTTCAATGAGAGATTTAGTAACGTGGATATATTTGGTAGCACTCTTCCTAAGTTTAAGAAACCTATGATAGCTGACTGGTTTTTATTTTTTTTTATTGTTAAGTTTTGTTTTATTTTTTTTTATTCTCGTGTCTTTTTTCTGTATTTTATAAAGTGTTTGTGTAAATAATGTGTGGAAACCTTGTTGGTTAATATGTATTATTATTGTTGCGTCTGAAATTTGTTATTTTGTATACTGTTTGTTTCCCAAATATATAAATAAATAAATACTATGTAGTGATGAAAGTTTCACGTCAACGCAGGGCAACGAATCGACGTGATTTATTTGTACAGACCTAGATGGAGGACCGGAAAGTGACATAGGCTACTTTTATTCTTCCGCTGGGTACCCTGGGACCGGTATCAATAAAAAAAAATCCCGGCAAAATAACTCATTCCAACGGGAAAATTGATTATTAAACCCTTTCCAGTGAGTAGCGGCAGCGTGGGCGTTGGTGAGGCGGTTGTGCCGTCGCTGCTGCGCACGCGGTACCGGCGAGATGCGCGCGCTCCCGACGACGAGGAGGAGATGTGGTTCAATGACGAAGATGAGCTGGAGGACGAGCCGCCGCTTGATACGCCGCCGCCTGTCGCGCACCACGCGCTCGACGCTATAGGTGCGTGTTGCTGCGGCTTTTTAAAGAGATACAAACTTTACCTCTTTATAATATTACATATTATTATAATATTACAAAGCAGTATTATATCTACCGTATTGTATCACTGTTCATCATATCAAAGTCATAATGATCACTGGAAAGTTCATTAAAACTAGATTATGAACTTATGATGTCATATATCCCAACTGTCAAGCTATATATATCTGCGGCTCTACTATCCATACTGAAGCGAGTGACCGAAGACGGCAGAGATAACCTTTTTTGAAATATACCTCGTCAATGTACGTGGCGCGTGCTATAGACAATGTTCGTCATGTATTAACTTTGTTTTGTTATACCCAGGCAAAATCGTGGACAAGAAGGTGTGCCCGGCCCTGGAGAGCGTGAACGGTCCCGGGCGGGTGTTGTTGACGAGCACCGCGACCGCCAAGCCTACGCACACCGACGTTCAGGTATCCTCGCCCCGGTTACTCGATAAGGTAAACTTTAGTGACAACGCATGGGGCCGCTGGTTGTGGGGGGCGGGGGGTCGCCGAACTAATTGTTCCTTAATAGGTGACGAGTGGATATAGTCATAGTAGAAATAGAGTATAGGGGGCCAAATCTACTAATATCATTTTGGTATAGTAGCTTTATCTCACGAAGCAACGCGCGCTTTACAAATTTTAATATCAGACTAATTTATTAACGCACACATTCACGCTTCGTTACCACAAATAAGAGGGGTGATTCATTAGCGGTCTAAACTGTCGGATAGAGCGACACAAAAGTCAAAAGCGTCAATTCGGTACGTTTTTATTTTTTATTTATTTTCTATTCAATAGTTTTTTTATAATAAATTTTCAAAGTATAAATTTAGGTAATAATTCAACTAACAACTTACATAACTATCAAATAAAAACAAGTTTGCATGGTGGACTACTCTCCGTTTTATTTAATCTTGTTTTTTTTAAACTCGCCCTAAATTTTCTAACTAAACGTAAAAAATAAGAACTAACTTGTGAGCGCATAGTAAGCCTGAGAGATATCAGTTAGGTGCATGATACTTTATTGAACGCCGCGCCGTTTGCATGACTTTATATGTGCTTCCATGTCAGTATTAAAATTGGGATGCTTTGTGAAGACTCTTTTTTTGACTATTATATCATTATCTACACCGTACGATGAGCTACATCAATTTCTAAAAAGACCGTGCCCAAACACAATGGAAGAAATGAAAGTACAATACCATCACAATATGGCCCAAATATAATCTGTGAATAATAATTATTATTGTAATACAAGAATTTGGTTTTTTACAATATTATATGAAAATATAAGTAATAAGTAAGCCTTAAATAACTTGGTTAAAACTAAGTTGTTGTTTTAAATGCTTTTATCTGTATGATAGGCAAATAGATGTTTAATATATTTTAATAATTACCGTAGATGTGCTATCAAAATAAAATTACATAGTAGAATTGACCCACTGATCTGCCGGCTACATACTAACGTGTATCCCGTGTCGTTACAGGGTCTGGTGGACTACGACGGTGACTCGGACGAAGAAGACGAAGGCACGGGCGGCGATGACGAGCGGGACGCCAAGCGACCGCGGCTCGCGTAGTTAGTGCTGCACTCGGGGAATATAACTCACTGACCGGCCACCACGCACCAGTAAGCAAACCTTATTGTTACACCGTCTCTGTAAACCGGCCGTTACAGTGTACACATTTAGCAACCGCAAACTCGATTGGCTTTATTATAACGTAACTAAAATCAGAATTTTGTGATTTAAGTCGCATCGGACGGTTTATAGAGACCAGTGAAACGTAGCCTGAACGAACAATCTTAATGATACATATTAAATATTTTTCTTTCGATTAGATTTATTTGTGTGGGATAGTTAAATCGAAAAGTACAAAGGATCGATACGAAATTCTGTTTGGATTAAGGCAAGGCTGTCCGTAAAGTAATGTAAGAGTTTGTATAATTTATCTATTTATATAAATAAAATTAGTTGCATATTTAATTACAGTTGATGTAAACTTGAATTTAAATGAAGTTGTGATTTCTAATTTAATAATTGGTAAAGTTACGCTATCGACAACTCATTAGATTATTTTGTCAATACTTAAGTTAAGAATGATCTTGATTTCTCACGTGGAGTAAGATTTATTTTTAGTCGAAACTTTAAATAGTTTAGCTAATATAATATTGTTTCCCAGGTATTCAAATATGATGTATGTAAATTGGACCAAACTTTTGTACCATGTTGTTTATACATAATATAAATATAATACTATTCACCCAATTGTAAATGATTAGTGCCGCCGAGTGATCTATGTAACTATGTTGACAGTTTTGCTATGTTCTGTGAGATTTTATATTCTACATTTATCAAGGGAAAAGGTAATATTTTCCAATATTATTTATTACATGGTCACGTGTCCAGTAGTTTGGGTGTATTTGTTACTTAGTTTAATTTAGATGGCATTCCCGATGCGCGTATTTACCTCGGAGAGTCAGAATCTAGCTCGAAGGAGACGTGATGCTGAGTTCTGAAACTCTGATGTACCTATAGTTAGAAGTGGAGATAATAAGTGGAATAACTGATTTATTTACTTGTATTTTTTTTTGTGAGGTTCTCTGTTGGTCTAAGACTATTTTCCTGCACGGAATATGTCGGAGGTCGCCACTAATGTGACAAGCCGGTCTATTGCAGTTCGTTTAAAGCGCGGATTTTCGTATTGCGTTGTCGTTTTAGGTAGTATAACTTTGTAGTCTAGCTTCTAATTTCTATTTTACGATACGTAATAAACCTGATTGTCTGGCGTTGTTACATGCATATTTCTGTTTTTTTTAAATATGTAATTTATTTCTAATTTGCCAGTGTACTTTGATTGCTGACAAATTACGAATGAATCCCCGCAAGATACAAATATTTCAAAATCATATCGAGATATGGTAATGTTATTGTCAAAATAATAAAGCATTTCTTTTATTATCTCCATTGTTCTATCAAATATAGTATAGTTGGTATAAGTTTGAACTCGTGCCGACAAAAGTTATGTTATTTCTAATTTCTATGCTTACAATATTTTTTTATATATAAACAATAATAATATGTGATAAATTGAATTTTGTCATAATGCAATTGCCTAAACTTTCTCACTTGCTTGTAAATATGTTTGGAACTGTGTATATGTGTACTTTTATATATGTAAATGGTCTTCTATATGGAATTTGTTAGTGACACTTCTAACGAAATTTCACAGAAAAAGCAATTTTACAGCCTAGCACAAACTTTTAATATGTAGTGGAAAACAGGGCTCAATGTTTACTATATTTATTATTAAATATAATTTAACTTCTATATGTTCACAACTTTACACAAAATCTGTAACACATAATAATACTATAAAAATATATTTATTTTTAAAGAAATCTGTATTTTGTTCTATAATGCGAAGTTATATTCTCAAAACACAAGTCATATTCCAGTATATTTTTTCCACTAACTTTAACGTTACAAACACAAAATTTACCCTAAAATATTAATTTTGATCAAACCCCAAAAATGTCTTTATTCGTCAGAGAAAATGTCTAATTAAGCTGTGATTTGCTTGCATTTTCTGCTTTAGCTAAAAGTTCTCTAAAACATATCACAAGTGTTTTAAACAATTTTTTTACTTGTTTATAGTAAACTTTGTATATTTGTGGTCGTATGGAACTAACACTTAAAACTACACTTTTTAGACTATTTTTAAATTTTCTAAAAAGGTTTGCACATCAGTGTAGAGTTAGATTTTAAAACTATTGCAGAAACCTTCAAAAGCTGCAGCCTTTTGGAATATACACTGCTTTAATTTATGTTTAAATCGCAAATGACTAACTGGTATTGAAGTGAATAGTGCGTTTTATGTTTATGGACGTATTTATATACAGTGTCGTAACCTTTTCTAATCTGGCAACAACTAGGCTGTTGTCGTCAAACAAAACTGGCGGCGTTGTTTGTTGCCTCAGATCAGCCGAGGTTATGGGTATACCATTTTTCTGGTCTATTTTTCTTTCATAAGTCTTCCTGGTCTCTGTAAATGCTACAAATAAAATGAACTCCATAAACTGTTTAATTTCTCTCATGAACAGAAATATATTTTTATATTCTGATGGTTACCTGTCTTTGTAAACTCTTGTGAGTGTTTGTTGTGATTGATTTATATAAATTTGGTATAATTATTTAGTGTTCCGATAGGTTTTGCTGGGTGCAGCGGGGTATTTCACACGTGTACGATATTTGTCAGAGTATTGTAAATATTTCATGTTATAATAATTTTATTTTTGAAATCTGTCAAATCCACGTGTTTAGTGGCGGAGCGTCAATTAGAATTTGTACAATTCTTATAATTTATATTCCTTGAAGTCTGTAGTTTATCATCTTTTTTATTACGAAAAGTTAGCGGAATGTAGATTTGTAACAATAACTATTTTTTATCTGTCTAGGTGGATGACCATCAACTAATTTATACACGGATTAAAATAGAATAAACTATTGGCAAGTTGTGTAAAATAAATAAGCTTATATTGCTATTACTATGATGTCACTAGTTACGTAAGCAATATAAATATAAGTTAAATACGAAAATTGGTTTTTATTATTTCTGTCCTTAAATATTTGCTCAATACCTATTCATACAAACTCTCAGAAGGGAAGTTCTTACATTTGGATAGATTCAAACTCAATAAAAAATCAATTTCAAGCATAGATACATAATTTAATTAAAAAACTGTTATTGCATTACGTTGGAATTTCCTTGGCTTCATTTTTAAAACAATATTCAAATAATGGTTACCTATTTATATGCAACCATATGGGTTTAAAAATGTAGGAATTTCTTCTACTTGCTGCCATTCTAAATAAGATTTTTTTTCTCTTCACGGGTTGCCTTACAGCTCCCGAAACCGTGTTACGGTCCCAGGGTAACCAACGGAAATACCAAGTCTCATTCTTTTAGCCGATAGTATTTGTGAGGCTATACCTAACGAGTGGCAAGTTCTATTGAGGTATATTTAGATGGAAAAGCCTCTTAGTGTGGTTTGTCGGATTATGTACATAAGTTTTTATTTATAAAAACCATTGGTACACATGACCGGGGGTCTGCCAAGTTAATACCAGACGTTTTAATAATTCTGCCACTGCACCATTCTTTATATATTTATAGTAGCCTTTCGCTGCACATACATGCAACTACCTACATCTAAATAAATAAATAGGAGTATTATTGCTCAAGTAAATGCCAGCGAGACAAGAAAAAGACTAAACCGACCTAAAACTCACGCCAAACAAGTTGAGACGTGCCGAGCTGTAATAGCGGGGACGATGCGCAAGTAAATGTCGATGACGTGTCGTTCTACATTGAAACCACATCCTAAACTTTCTTGTCAAACAGAAAACCAAACGGCATAGGCATTTTGACAAGCTTAGTGAGTGAATGCTACCAATAAAACCATAGATAGAGAATAGAGGATTTTCTGCCGGGTACTGTAAATCACAAGTGTATGCATGTGGTGCGTCACATCACGTCTCAACTTATATGGCGCGGGTTTTCAACTTTTCGAGAGGCGTGTTAGCCTTGTTATTATAACATAGAACATGTATTAATTCCCTATACACGTTTCCTAAAACAATGAACACATTATTACATCAATGTGCACAATAAATCATAATGACAAGAAATACTCAATACTAAAAACAAAATAACTAATAAAACAGTGTACAGGTCCTACCATGAAGTCTAATGGGTCCTACATATATCTACTAAAAAAAATAGCTGCGGTAAAATGACAGCTTGTGAGTTGCAAGTTATTTATAAATTGCAATGCAAACGACATACTTATTGAGCAGTATCAACCACTTCCGATTTAAGTTTTGAGGCCAAGGCTCTTCGTAACTGCATCGCATCTGCAGTCGGTTTCGGTGTAGACCCAGCCAAAGCGGCTTTCGCGACACGGGCAGAACTTGGCCTTAGTAACGGGGCACCCTCAACCGCCGTGGTCACTTCTGCGGCGCCCAATCTCTTCTCACGCACTTGTTTTTTTAAAGCCAACAACTTGTCCCGCTGCTCTTTTAGATATTCTTGACGCGCGCGCATATCTTCTTCGCTAACCTACAATGAAACATTAAAAACTATTCTGAATCGAAATATAAAGTAACTGCACAAAGTAATACGGTAATACCTACTAATAAAAAAAATTGCCAAGTTGCGAGTACGACTAATTATTCTACTACTATAATTATATCCATCATCACGCCTTTTACCCTAAGAGGGGTAGGCAGAGACAATCAAAAAGAGAAAATAAGTATAACTAAATTCACGACTGCAAACTTATTTTGTGGAAGTTTACAAATAATTTGGATTTTTTTCTAGATTACTAGATTTTGAAGACATGAGACGATGCGACAGTTTGTGCAAGGCGTAGCAAAGATTTTTGTCAGGTGGGATGTGAGTGGGTCAAAAAGGTTATTAAATGGGCCAAACATAGTCCAGAATAGACGTGAATTACCTCAACTTTCTTCGGAGCTGGTACATCCAGCTTTTGTGAAGAGCCTACTGAAACTACACCCTTAGGGATCTCTGTCACATGTTCCTTCTTTTCAAAACTTTGCAATTTAGTTCTTAATATCTTTTTCTCGGCCACAACCTCTTCCGGTGGCACTTCAACATTGTCGACGTCATCCTTCAGAGATAGATCTTCCAATTGTAACCTGAAATCAATGTAAGAAGTCAACAGAATCTATACAGTAGGTACCCTTACTTATGGTTCCTTTTGGCATTATCTATAGGTACACGAGTATTTTTTCCCTTCACCTTGAGGTCAAGGTTCACACGTCTTACTGAAATTGTACCGAAATAAATATTTGGACCAAGGAATATAATACTCAGTGTCTGATATTTTAATATCTATCATCACGCCGTTTATACCAAAAGGGGTAGGCAGAGACAATCGAATGCCATTCGCTACGATGCTGACATACCACTTTCACTTCTTATATTCATCATACCTTTCATACATGCTCGGCGATTGTGTATACTTTAAATATTGCTATCGATAAATACATTTTTTATTCGTCGTCCTCTGCCAGCATTTCCTTTCACTTTTTTTTAAATATTTTTGACGAATTCGAATCCTTCTAGAACGAAGAACGAAATTCTATCGTATCCAAGACGAAATTTAAGTATGGAATATTTGGTTACTTTTTAATTTCTGTCATCACATCATCTCTATCGGACCACTCATCAGTTTCGTCGTCCGCACTGCGACATGTGTCGAGATCTTCCGGGTCAGATGAAAAGATATTCGGCAGAGCACCAAAACGACGTTCAATCAATTCTAAAGCCTGAAAAAATAGTCCTGCGATTACTGTTATGTAGGCACAAATCGGAAGATAAAGGTTGCACAAAGGTCTATGGAGCGTAGGATGCTCGGGATCTCTCTCAGTGATCGAATACCCAATGTCCAAATAATACAGAAGACAAGGTGATGGACATTGGAACTAGAGTTGCGACACTGAAGTGGAGATGGGGGCACGTAGCTCGAAGACACGATGGTAGATGGACGTCAAGGATTACTGAGTAGAAACCTAGAATGGGCCATAGAAGTGTCGGCAGACTACCAGCGAGATGGAATGACGACATCATGAAGACGTCCAGCAGTGGACGGACACCAGGCTGAAGAAGAAGAAGGCACAAGTATCGGCACGTTTCTTGAGCTCTCGTAAGTATCAGTAGCACTCAGCATTGTATATTGAGCTCAAGAACCTTTCCGATACAATACTTAACCAAACTACGGCTTCGCACGGGTAAAATATAGGTTTATAAAAATTGTAAAACCCTGCACTTACGCTTATAACTACTTATCTATTAGAGATGGACTTTTTTGTTGATAATTTTATTCTACACATTTCATCAGAACATTTGAAAAAAAAATTCGTTAGGTACCTACATATGTTATAGTTGGAATAATGTTATAGCCACTAATTCTTATTATTCTTATCTTGTATATGTCTTTTTTATTATTATTATCTTGTGTTCATAACGTTACCTACACCTTTTGTAAATTCTCCTTGTAAATAAATAAATAAATATCGATACCTCTGGGCTCAAAGGGCGTAAAGCACATTTTGGAAAAAATTAGCTTTATATACCATTATATTCAGTTTTTTATTCTCTATCGGTTGGTATATTCAAAGTAGCGAATCAGTATTATAAGTTACTCTATGTAGCGAATTTCCAATAAAAATGTCTTTTACAACCCATATTTTTCGAGTCACTAAACACACTTTTTGGTATTTAATAAGTGGGGCTACTAAATGACTATACACCACAACTTAAAAATCGTGAAGGTTGTAAATTAGGTTTCAAGTATTGGTTTTGGGTGTACAGTGCTTTGTTTTTTAAAATGTCCTTTACAACCTTACACTTTTTTAAATGTAAAATAAAATTTTTGCATAAATTGTCCTTTACGCACTAAACAATATCCAGAAAAAAAGTCTAATTGTCTTCTACTACCTAAAATATTATAATCTATATTATATAAAAAGAGAAGTTCCGATTCACTGGCTCATCAACGCCGAGCCCAAACCCAGCTGACATTTTGCACAGAGGTTCCCTTTATTATGTAGACAAGGAATAAGGAAGAAAATTTCGATGAATATCTAAGGGGGTCAACTGGGGTAAATAAGTTTGTATGTAAAATCTTATTTCCTGCGTGAATCAACTTGAAACTTGGTTAAAATATTCTTCGAACCAAATAATAAAATATGTATTTTTGCACTTTTTAAAACAACAATCGTGTTGATATCAATTTGAAACTTGGTACAAATATTTTTCAAAACAAATAATAAAACACATATTTTTGGATTTTTAAATACGACCCTTACGGAGGGGTGCAACGGGGTGTAGAAATTTGCATAGGGAAATCGAATTACCTGCGTGTATCAACTTGAAACTTGGTACAAATATTTTTCAAAACAAATAATAAAACACATATTTTTGGATTTTTAAATACGACCCTTACGGAGGGGTGCAACGGGGTGTAGAAATTTGCATAGGGAAATCGAATTACCTGCGTGTATCAACTTGAAACTTGGTACAAATATTCTTCAAAACAAATAATAAAACACGTATTTTTGAATTTTTAAAAACGACCCTTACGCAGGGGTGCAACGGGGTGTAGAAGTTTGTATAGGGAAATCGCATTACCTGCGTGTATCAACTTGAAACTTGCTACAAATATTCTTCAAAACAAATAATAAAACACGTATTTTTGGATTTTTTAATACAACCCTTATGGAGGGGTGCAACGGGGTGTAGAAGTTTGTATAGGGAAATCGTATTACTTACATATGTGTAAAACTTGGTACAAATATTTTTCAAAACATAAAACAACCATTAAGAAATTGTTAAATTAGGCATGGGGAAATATTTTTACGGGACTGGGAATTTATACTTTTTTGAGCTTCTGACTGACGGGGAATTTACGGGGGTAAAAGATAAAATTAAGGGAAATCTCTGCTAAATAGATTACGTCATTATTCCTAATTCTACGCGAACGAAGTCGCGGACAAAAGCTAGTTTTCTATAAATATTAAATATTTGAAACATTCCTTGTGATTTATTTTAGTTATCTAATCATTTATAATGTACTATAAAGTAATATTTTATCCTATTTACATTGATATACTACATTAGTAAATCATATTACTGATCTTTACTACAGTAATTTCACAAAAATTGTAAACTAGGTTAGATTTACTACCGTAGTTAATTGCAGAAGCTTGTTTTTTAAGGGCTGTAAAGGACATTTTTTATTTATTTTTGGGTCGTAAAAGAAAGTTATCTTTAAAATTATAGTGCAAAGATAACTTTTATTTATATAATGCTAAACTACCGTAAATTATAAACACTTTTCTTATAGGTTGCATTGAAATAGCTCTTAAAATAAAATAACTACAGCTATTCTTTTAATTTCTTTTTTGTTTTTTGCTTCTCTTGAAAAGTAATGTTTTGTGCTTTACGTCCTTTGAGCCCAGAGGTATCGATATAGCTTAAAGCTCATTCGGGTCCTTCCATTAAAATTCAACACAACTGGTATTAATTTACAGTATAATTATTACAAATAGCCATTTTGATCTAAAAATTGTACCAAAAAATTTTACGATACCCACTTACGCTTATTACTAGATAGTGATACTTATCTATTAGAGATAGGTAGATATAATATATGCTACCGTGCTTTTTTGTTGATCATTTTATTCTACACATTTCTTTCCTACATAATTTTGTTCTCTGACGAATTAGAACCGTCATACGTCCTGAAAACTCTCTGGGGCTAACTTTTTTCCGACTTGCTTCACTTATACCTACCTTATTTATACTGTTAATGCTCAACTCCTAAACATGATGGGTCCATGTTTATAACAGGTAAACCCAATTAATTAAAAGTAATTTCCTCTTACTTGGAGTTGTAGTTCGACATTCTTGTGTGTCATCATCTTAACAAAGATATCATAGTCGTTAGCCGCCCATATTTGTTCGAAGAGTCGTCGATGGAAGTGAGCAGGTAGTCCAGCTAAATCGCGAGCTGATAATCGGCAAGCACCTTCAAACTGCTCAGCACTGATGCCGATGTCGTCCATAAACGAACCTAGCATTACGTCCACCTAAATGGAAACAAAATATTTTTTTATATTATAATAGGTAAGTAAGGTTTGGTTTTTAGACGGATCGGGTATACCCGGGTATACAAGAGTTTTCGGACCCGGGTATAATATTTGACGAAAATCCCGGGTAAAAAATATTTTCTTTTTCTACGTAATCGGATCGTTCTCTTAACGCCTTAGTATTTATGAAAGCTTATTTCATTAACAAGTCTGATATTAATTAATAACTTTGATTGATCTCTTTTCTATGTAATATTATTAAGTATATAAGTTTTCAAGTGCCATTTTATTAGAAGTAAGTACCTTCGTTACATGTTATTGTTTTATAGAAGTTTATTTTAGTATCTTGTTTTGTTCGACAGATCTTTATTATTTTGTAAGGATTTTTTTTTGATTTTTTTTTATAAGTAGGTAGGTAATTACTTAAATAGATATTTGAATGAGCAAATAGCGACATAGATAATGTGAAGTTTTATTTATAATTGAAGATACCCGGGTATTAAAAGGAAAAATACCCGTTACCCGGGTACGAATAAAGTCCGGGTACCTACGCGAAAATCCTAGTACCTATATAGTTATTTGTGCTTTGGTTCAAGTCAAGGCCGTATCCAGAAATAATTAAAATTTCGAGGGGGTTTTACCTTCAACTTTTCAAAAAATTGCTTAGTGTACCTAACATAAAAAAACGGGATGGGGGGGGGGGGGTTGTTATGCGAGAGTGATTTTTTTTAAATTTATATTTTGCTAATGACATTAGATTTTCTAGAGGTGCTACTGTTTGAGCTTGTTACCTCGTTTTTTTCGAAGTCGGTTAAAAAATCGTTCTTAGTTAAAATTACCACAAAGTCAAATACATATTTTTACCTACCAAGTTTTTGTATTCATCATGTATTTTCTTATATTCCTCACGGTCAAGAACTTCTCCGTTGTCAGTAGGCTCAAAAGCTGCAAAATGTTTAGGTAATTTTGGGTAATATAATGATCTACGCATTATTTTATTCCGGTAGGTAATTATTATTTTGTCCCCTTTTTTTATTGATTTTTGATAAATCTAATCTAGCCATTGCTTAGCCTAGTAGATCTATACCAACATTATCTATCTATCATCACGCCTTTTGTCCTAAGAGGGGTAGACAGAGACAATCGAATGCCATTTGTTACGATCCTGACATACCTCTTTCGCTTCTTTTATATTCATCATATCTTTCATACCTACATGTTTAGCGATTGTGTGTAGGTACTTTTCCATATTTCCATCGATCAATACATTTTTTATATGTTCAATCAAAGTAGGTACTCATAGGTCGTCCTCTGTCAGCATTTCCTTTCACTTCAGCCATATAAACCTTTTTAGTCAAGCTTTCATCCATTATATTCGTGATTTTCTAAATAACTATAAATCTACTAAGTATTAAAATCGCTACCTATTCGTTCTATTCGTTACTCACGTAAAGATTTTTCTTCTATAAATGTTTGTAAAGGCACGTTCCATACAGGTCCATGCAAAAAGCCAACTAGAGAATCAAACACCCATCCATTGTTTTCGATATCCTCCATTTTTTACAGCGTTCTTCAATTTATTTATTATCACAATCTCTTTCACGATATAAATATTTTATAATTGAAAAGCTTTGTCATATAACTTTGATGGAACATTTGATAGAATCCATAGAATCTCAGATTTGTTTGTATACTGAGCAGTTGTCATGGTTACTCAGATAAACCTATTTTGCCGACAAAAGAGGATCCGTTTGGTTGGAATAATAGGCCAGTCTGGCTATTTTGAGCTGTATGGAAATTTTTCGTAACCGTTATACAGCAAACGAATATATGTAAAAAATCGGAAATATTCCGTAAAATTCAATGCACTATTTTTAAAACAACTGACATTAGGGGAACTTACATAAAATGGCGGCCAAAGTTGTTAAAAAACACTTTATTTCGTTTTAAAAAAAATAGCCTTTATTTAAAAAAAGTTTAATACACAAGTTGTGGAACTATTTATTTCGGATCGGTCTAGCCCGGTCCGATGTCAATAAATTGTAAAACATATTATTTATTTAAAAAAAAACCGTAAAAAATTGCATTATTTTGAAACGCCCGTATATCTCTTTGAAAAAAAAATTATGTAACCGAAAAATTGTGAAAATGTAGCCCTATACAAGTCAAAAATGCGTATTTGCAAATTTGAAAAATATTAAAAAGATTTTGCAAAAATCAGATTTTTCTAAAAAAAAGCAATTTTTTTAAATTCCAATAAATCACAAAAACGTGGCTTTTTAGATTTGTCTCTGGGCTTAAAATTGCCGTTATATGTGCGAGTATTGCGCGCTTCATTAATTGATCGGTAATATGCGAAATATCGGTCAAAAATCGGTTTCTTTTTTTTGTTCCAAAAACGTAATTTATCTTTAATAGTTAAAATTGTATAAAATTGACGTTTACGCGATGTTATAGCTGGTATTTTCCTGCAAATTTAAAAAACATTTTTTTTCCTCACCGAATTTCTGGAGCTAAGATTTTTTTTTGCTTGAAAAAAATCCTGTGGCGCAGTTTTTCAATATACTTAAATAGCTAAAATTTATATGAGTTAAAGTTGGCTGTGTGAAGTTGGCACCCCCAAATTCGATTTTTCAGTTTTTTTTCATCAGGTTCGTTTGTCCACCAAAAATTTTTTTTTGTCCACCTCTCAAAAAAAAGTTATTCAAAAAATAAAAATTGGGGGTGGAAGTTGGCACCCCCAAATGCGAAAATCTAATTTTTTTTCATCCCGTTCGTTTATCCATCGTTAGTCCACGTTTGTCCACCAAACCATGTGGTGGACATACGAGTTTCTGAAGTGGACAAACAAACCTACCCCTCAGAAAAGCAAATCCACCCCTAGGAAGCTAGATATCCTCCGTCAAAGTTAAATTCAGGGCTTTTTTCTTTAAAAATGTTTATTTGAATAACTTTTTTTTGAAGGGTGGACAAAAAAAATTTTTGGTGGACAAACGTGGACTAACGATATACAAACGAACCTGATGAAAAAAAGTTGAAAATTCGCATTTGGGGGTGCCAACTTCCACCTCAATTTTAGTTTTTTTTAAATAACTTTTTTTTGGAGGGTGGACAAAAAAAATTTTTGGTGGACAAACGTGGACTAACGATGGATAAACAAACGTGATGAAAAAAAAATGGAAATTCGCATTTGGGGGTGCCAACTTCCACCCCAATTTTATTTTTTTGAATAACTTTTTTTTGAGAGGTGGACAAAAAAAATTTTTGGTGGACAAACGTGGACTAACGATGGACAAACGAACCTGATGAAAAAAAAACTGAAAAATCGAATTTGGGGGTGCCAACTTCACAGAGCCGTTAAAGTTCATTATTTATAGTTGAAATAAAAAAATACGAGAACTCGATTGGCCGTCGCTGAGCACTGCAAAATTAATCACACACGGAGCTTAGCGCTGTGGTACCAGCGGTGGAGGTGCATTGAATTCTACGGAATATTTCCGATTTTTGACATATCTTCGTTTGCTGTATCTTGATTTTGGTCCAAAAAATTTACACAGACTATAAGGAGAATAACTCCCGCGCGCCGTTTCGTTATTTTTTTACTGTATGAAAGATTTACTAAAAAGGTTTTATGGCTGAAGTGAAAGGAAATGCTGGCATAGGACGAACTAGGTGTACTTTTATTGAACATATAAAAAAAATATTGATCGATGAAATTATTGAAAGTAAGTAGGTAGGTATCTACTTACACACAATCGCTGAGCATTTATATGAAAGATACTGTAGTCTTTGGTGTTAGCGCAAACTTGGCGCAATCATTTGGAATTAAAATACGTACTCCATGGCTATATTGGCCACGTCGTTGAAGCACGTTCACTCCACAGCATAGAGTTATCTGTGCTCCACAGTATGGTGAAGTACTTGTTTTGTTCGCGTCGTTCGTATCGCGGAGAGGTTCGTACTCAGAACAATAGGGTTCGTACCTATGCTAAAAATCAAGAATCGGCCTAGACTTACATCCTAGCTAGATGTTTCTCTGTCTACGCCGTAGACTCTACGGTATGCGTCGTAGAGGGAGAATAGGTATGCGGTTCAGTCCAATGATTTACTTGTTCAGTGAGTTCATTTATTCAGGAGCGACTCAGAAATTTCTAATCATAAGCCACGCCCTAAACTCGTGGTTCGGGTGCATGAGTGGTTCGAGCGCAACGATCACGTCATACAAGACAACGACGGCGCTTTGTCCATTCTTGCTGCAGAAGTGAGAAGGGCATAAAGTATCGCTTCTCGAAATAAATGTCGTAAGCGGCACATTACAAACAAATAATTTATTAAAATCGATCACATGCAGGGAAAAGTCTTCTTAATCAATACTAGGTACTGTAAGAAGACAGTCAATTGATTAGTAGTTACGTCTTTTGCCCGCCAGGTGGCAGAGAAAGAGGTGCGTTGGCCAGCAAATGAAATGGTCGCTTTGTTTTAACTGTGTAATATTTTAATTCTGTTTAATTGTTTAATTGTGTCCAAAGTGGAAATTAAAGACAGTAATTAGTAAAGACGTTAATTTTATTCAATCCATCATCGTCTCTTTACAAGTGGCAGCCCAACTAGTGGCCAATAAAAGTTTCGAACCAAAATAACGAATTTTTACGAACTCTTAAATTTTGTTTCTAAAATATATTCAGTTTTCAACAAGCATCTTGCTGGTTTTATGTGTGACTGTCTCAATCTTCGAGGTGTTAAGTGAAAGTGAAAATGCCAAGAAGAAAAAGTGCGCAAAGTAGCCACGAGGCGGACTTCGAGGTGGAGTCGCGCATGTCAGCGATGTTCGCGTCCTTTGCTAGGGCTCAAGCTGAGTCTAACAGAGAGTTAATATCAGCTATCCTAGCTTCCAAGGATTCCAACAGTGACAGCGGCGCTCCAAGCCTGTCTCCGACATCACACATCGCACCGCCCTCCGCGCTTATGGGAAACTTCGCTAACTGTACAGCGCGTTTCAGCGGGAGAGCTCATCAAGATCCACGTGTCGTGGATGCTTTTATTGATACAATCATAGTATACAAAGAGTGTACAAATATAAGTGACGAGCATGCGCTCCGCGGCCTGCCAATATTACTAGAGGCAGATGCTGCTGTTTGGTACAAGGGAGTAAAGGGCTCCATTTCTTCGTGGACAGAGGCAATACAACGCTTGCGATCCATGTATGGTGCGCCGAAACCTCCCTACAAAATATTTCGTGGCGTGTTCAGTGCAGATCAAGGACACGAGCGCGCCGATATTTATATCAGCCGTCAACGCGCGGAACTCGCGAGTCTACCGTATGTTCTTGATGAACGAATTATATTAGACCTTCTTTACGGCTTGCTAAACATCAATATTCGAAAGCGAATACCTCGAGACCTGGTTAATAGTGTCGACGAGCTCATCGAGCGCGCCAGACAGGTGGAGGACGAGTTCGACGAAGCAGCGTCGGTGCCTGATCAGGGACAACGGGAGCTTCGTGCCGGCCGGCATGAGCCGCGCTCTACGGCGGCGCCTGCGCCGAGCACCTCACTCCGGTCACCTGTGTTTCACGGGTCAACGACTGCTCGTAACTCGGTCGAGACTCCGCTTCGGTCTTCGACGTGTGAAGTTCCTCGGGCGACACAGTGTAACCAAGTAATTCAACCTCTTCAAGGTAACAAAAGTTATTGTGTTTATTGTCGTAAAAGTGGTCACGCTCGCTCTGAGTGTCCGCGACTTAAAATTAAAAGTGATAGTGAAATCAAGTGTTATGGTTGTGGTGCTAAGGGCATCATTCGTTCTAAGTGTGCTAATTGTAATGCTGGGGACAGTAAGCCTAAAGACACTAGTAATACATTTTATTCTTGTAATTTTCATTCTTTGGACAAGTCTTTGAGCGATGATACCTACCCATTTACAGATCTTAGTCATGAACCTAATTTTATAAATCGTAGTAACGATCGTAGTTGTACATGTTGTAACAATATGTCTGTAAATCGTAGCAATCGTAGCCCAAAGAAGAGTCCGTTTTCGTTTAATACAAATTTGTCAAAGATTAAGCAAGGTCATCTGTCAAAGATCACCGAGTTGTGTACTAACACTTTTGTACCTAATGGGAGTTTGCCTCTCAGAGGCAAGTCGCCTATTCAAAATTGTAACAAGCTACCATTAATGAAGGTTGCCTTTGCGTCTGACTCCAACAGTAACGGCACCAGTAACCGACCTATTCTCAATGTCGAGATTAATGGGGTTCGTGGTACCGGTTTAGTGGACACAGCGGCCAAACGATGTATAGCTGGTTATAGTTTGTATACGTTGCTACGCGATCAAGGTCACCCGTTTCGTAAAAGTAATTTTCGTGTAAAATTTGCAGACGGGATTGTGCGCGATATGAATGTCAAACTTGTTGACGTCGACGTTAAACTTGAGGGTAAGGTTGTACCAACTACCTTCATAGTTTTACCTAACGCCGTAAATAATGAAACACTTTTTGGTATCGATTTTTTATGTAGTGCTCGTATTGTTCTTAACTTACACGCGAACTCATGGTTTATGACTGATCACCCGCAGGCTGTGTATCCTTTGCAAGGCGAGAAGTCAAGCGTCAAGGTGAGTTGTGCAGCTGCAGACGTGATTCGACCTGATGAGGGGGCGATGCTGTCGTCAATGGAGCGAACTGCATTGTCAACCTTAGTTCACGAGTACGAGGACATCTTTGGTGAAGGGGGAGGAGCGACACCTTTCGCCGAGCATACCATCGATACAGGTAACCATTTTCCTAAGACTACTAAAGACGAGACCCGTCGTGTGGGGGAAGACTATTCACCTGGTGACCTAATCCTTCTACGTAGCCATGTTTTGAGTAATGCCGGTAAGGGTATAACCTCGAAACTCGTCCCAAGAAGAGATGGGCCCTACTGTATAAAAATGAAGGTGAGTCCCACCACTTACTTAATTTCGCATCGTGAAGCTCCTGATGAATCGATCGGTAAGTATCACGTGTCCGATCTTACTCGCTACCATGCACGTGAGTGTGAGGGTGATCAGTCCAAGCCACGACCCGTCAACCCAAAACGGAGACGCGGTCGACCTCTTAAACTATTAGATTATGTTTAAGTTCCTTGTTCTAATTGTTTTTTGTTATTGTTAATTGTTCTTACTGACTTTCTCTTTGTGTTACTTTTGTGTTTGTTTGACCAAACTGGTGGTCCTATATTTGGTCAAAAGGGGGAGTATGTAAGAAGACAGTCAATTGATTAGTAGTTACGTCTTTTGCCCGCCAGGTGGCAGAGAAAGAGGTGCGTTGGCCAGCAAATGAAATGGTCGCTTTGTTTTAACTGTGTAATATTTTAATTCTGTTTAATTGTTTAATTGTGTCCAAAGTGGAAATTAAAGACAGTAATTAGTAAAGACGTTAATTTTATTCAATCCATCATCGTCTCTTTACAGTACTGAAATTACCTACAGATTCGTATAAAATTTAAACGTAAATCCCTTCAGAGTATGGTCGTATAACTAAAAAGGTGTTTTTGAAGATGTGATTTCAAAAATTTAAATTATCGAGAAAATTTTCACCAATCATGTTTTCATCCTACACAATACAAGATAAAATCCTCTAGTTTTCGATGCCTAAATTGTATGTTCATAGCATTCGTAAAATTCGGGAATTTCAGTTCAGTAATCAACCAAAATTATTCGTTCCTCCCCTTAACTTTTTCCTAGACAGACCTTTGCCTTTTCATGGAATAAATAGAAATAAATTCTCAGAACAACAACTAAAATAAATTGTACATACCAAAAAAAATAAGAGGATTCCACGACACGCCTTGGTGGAAAGCGCACGTGCCGCGAAGACGTGTTGGGGAATCCATTTTAATCCCGTCCGTGCTGTGATGGTTGTGATTAGTCAGTGATTAATAGGACATATCACGGCCGGCGGGAGCATTCTACCTACCGATTATCGGCTTATTGTTACTGTGACGTCTATAATACTTGACATTGGCGGAATCATCAAAACCCTGATGGAGCCATTTTGAAAAAAAAAATAGAATAGAATAAAAAAAAAATTGTACAAAAAAAAAAAAAAAACATTAGTCATTCCAGTCATTCCATAGAGTAAAAGCATTCACTGTCATTCCATCCCGTTCCATCCATTTTACTTGCTCTGTGTAGTGTGGTTTCTGTGGTGTGTTTACTCTGTGTGTGTTTCATAATATAGTTATCTGTGGTGTGTTTATGACATAGAGGAATCAATATCTCTGTGATTTACGAAAATTGAAATTTGAAATAGGTTAGTTATTAATATTGATATGTATGTACGATAATAAACTCTGTAGCAGTATATTCCTGTAGTTATTGAATTTGAACATTCAATATGAGTAAGAGAACAATCAAACAACAAAACGTTAATGGTGTTCTGTTATCGTTACGTATAGATAGTAGGGACAGTTTGCCAAATTCTAAACAGTTTACAATAACTTACAAAGGGGCGGAAAGGAATAGATATGCATCGACAAGTTCCTTTATATTTGCAATATTATTCAATATTGTATTTATGAGTTACGCCAGTATAAGCTGGACTTCAGTGATGATAACTGTGTCCACACTTAGCTTTCTACTGCTTCTGTGGATAACACATAGTGTGCAATCAGGTATTTTAGTTATATTTATAGTATGTTTATACCTAATTCATACAAAACACCCGTAGTGTAAGCGGCAGTTTTCCTTGTATATCTTGATAAATCCCACAGAAGTCGGAAGCAAGATAAAAGTAACCTATGTCACTCTCCACTTCTCCGGCCTTCCAACTATGTTTGTGCAAAAATGTTGATCTATTGCTCTGTTTTGATGTTAAATTATTTCACATATTTTTTTATATTGTATTTATCCCTGATTTTTGTTAATTTAAAGAAGCTTAGAACTTTTTACTTTAACATAGGTGCTACACTGCCACAATCTATATTATCACAGTATAATCTTGTGATTTTCTCTTGATTCTAATCTTTCTTTTTTTGATAACCTCGGGGGTGAGCATATATTTGATGTGACATCTTTCGTGTCGACCGAAAGGCCAAAAACGTTTATGTCTGTACAAGAGCCAGCCATGGAATGCATGGTCCGAGACTGTCCAACACTAGAATGCCGAGCAAAAGACAAGTACACAGAATTTGCCCACACATTGTAGGGTTGGAATGTCTGGCCCGTGACCTCTGAGACACTTCTTTATTTTGTCTATTTATTATTTAAAATCTATTTCAGAAACATTGTTAGTAATTCCAACAATTGGTATTCAGACATCTATAAAATATATTTTTGGCAAAGAAGATTATTTCATTCCATGGTCCAGTGTGGATGATATCATTATTAATGAAGTTGTTCAATTAGTGAGTATTGTAAATTAATACATATATTAAATAACTTCACGGGTTGTCTTTTGGCTACTGGAACCATGTTACTAGCTTTAGGCCCTAGGGTATCTAGCTGAAGAGTTGGTGGAAACAAAGGCCATCTTAACCCAGGGTTTCTATGTGCCAAGAAGCAGAGCAGGGTCTACCTAAATGTTTTACCATTTTGAATTTTTAATCACAAAAGAACTAGACAATTTAAAATGTGTCAGGTATTGTGCTCTAAATCCACAACATTTCAAAATTTTAACACCCTAATTTTATTAGCATATATGGCAGGGGGGGTGGGGGGCAAAATAATAAATTCGAAAAATCTTATTCCGAAATTTTATTCGCAACCAAAATAGTCCGCATTATGTTATTTGCAACCTATCTCAACTCGACTCCCCTTACCACTAGTAGCCCAGTCTGTTTATTTTGAGCTCTATCAATCAATATCATATCAATATCAGCAAACGAAAATATGTAAAAAAAAATCGGAAATTTTCCGTAGAATTCAATGCAATATTTTTAAAACAACTGGCATTAGGGGGTCTTATAGAAAATGGCGGCCAAAGTTGGTGAAAAACAATTTATTTCGTTTTAAAAAAAAATAGGATTTCTTTTAAAAAAGTTTAATACACAAGTTGTGGAAAATTTAAAAAAACCCGTAAAAAGTTGCACTATTTTAAAACACCAATTTGGAACCAAAAATGGTGAAAATGTAGCTCTTGACAAGCCAAAAAAGAACATATTTTCAAATTTGAAAAATATTGAAAAGATTTTGCGAAAAAAAAAACCGATTTTTTAAAATTCCAATAAATCATAAACCCGTGGCTTTTTATATTTGTCTCTGGCCTTAAAATTTTCTTTAATAGTTGCCGTTACATGTGCGAGTATTGCGCGCTTCATTAACTGATCGGTAATATGCGAAATATCGGTCGAAAAATGGGTATTTTTCGGAAAAATGCAGGGACCAGATGAAAGAAATCCTAATTTTTTTTAAAACGAAATAAGGTGATTTGACTAATTATTAACTTTGGCCGCCATTTTCTATAAGACCCCCCTAATGTCAGTTTTAAAAATATTGCAAAAAAATTCCGATTTTTTACGTATCTTAGTTTGCTGTATAGTGATTTTGGTCCAAAAAATTTACACAGACTGGCCTATAGTATGTAGTAAGCTATGGTAGCCAATTTCGTATTTAGGGGGCGCAATTTTGACGTTTGCCCCGGGCGCCACGTACCTTAGATACCTACGCCACTGCTGTGAAAGAATACTTGACAAAGAATTTTTAGAATATAGTATTGGAATGCTAATGTAATGTAAAATGTTAATGTAATATTGTGTAGGTGCTATATATATGACCTACTTTGCATACCAGGAATCTGTGTACCTTTCTGCAATTTTTTTTCTTAGACTAAAATACATCAATGTTTTATTTCAGAACCGTATCTTATATTATTTGACTGTGCTTGTGAAAGAATCAGATACTGTCAAGCTCATTCCTGTATTTAAGGTAAGTTTAATTATAACTATGTACATGTAAAAAGTGGGTAGTTGCTCCTTATGAAAGGCGTCCTTTCATCTGATGGCATCATAAAAAATGGGTGTTATGTAGAGTAAAAAAAATCGATCGAAAATTTTCTAAGTGTTTTTTCGTTCATAGTGCCCCGCTTGCTCCACTTGGTTGAAATTTTTCTTTCTAGCGGCGCGGGGAGTAGTCTAAGAAGAAAGTTTCTGGGACAAAAGTTGCTCCTTGTGATGCCTTTCATCCTCGGCATCATAAAAACTAGGTGTTATTATGGAGTAAACAAAAATCGATCGAAAATTTTGTCCTTTTTTTTTAAATTATTCAAAATCATCAGTTTTTTTCTTAGTGCCTCGTTTCTTCCACTCCAACCAAAAAGTGTCTTGGCCTTTTGACTCAGATTTTGTTGCAGTTTTCACGATTTGATAGGTTAAGTCAGGAGGAAGGTCTAAAAGTATTAAACATGGATCATGTTTAGGAGCTGAGCATTAACCATATTAGTGAACTAAGTTGGGGAAAAAGTCCTGTGTGTTTTCATGGCGTATGCTGTCTAATTCATCAGAAAAATAACAAAATAAAGTAGGAAAGAAATGTAAAATAGAATTATCTACAAAAATAGTCCCGAGGTAGCATAATCGTGACACTTCAGGACAACACGCCTCACCAGCGCCCTCCAAGCTCCCCTGTCCTGCGCGCGACCAATGGAAGCCTGTATAGTGCTCCCGGTGGCCTCCTTCACCGTGTCCGTCCACCGAGACGGCGACCTACCGCGGCTCCTCCTGCCCTCCATGTGACCGACGACTATCATCTTCTCTAGACTGTCTGGTTCGCGTCTAGCCACATGACCGAAGTAGTTAAGCAGCCGTTGCATGCACATTGAGGAGAGTCGCATTTTGATGTTAAGTTCTACCAGGACAGACGCGTTGGTCCGCCGTGCAGTCCATGAAATGCTCAGCATAATTATATCTATCCCTAATAGATAAGTTGTAATAAGAATATTTGTGTAATATTTATTTTAAACGGATATTGTACCCATACAATTACAATATTAATTTATTTTATTTCAGTGTACTAGACCACGTCTAATGATGCTGGAAATTATATATTCAGAACTACAATCATTGTTGAAAGTTTCTGATTTGCCGTCGGATACCTCAATGGCCAGTGGAGACAAAATCGCAGTGTAATGTTATTGCATATTGTTACATAATGGCTTTATAAGTATTTATTGTAAATTATATTTAACAATTAGTTATTAAACCAATTAACACAACCTGTTCCCAGTTTGTCTGAAGCGTAAAAAATATTCCTTATTTCCCACTAGATTTTTAGTAGAATAGTTTATTAGTCTGCTACCATACTTACATACAACTATTTATATCATAAAAAATTGTAGTTGCATAATATAGCTAAAGGTAGAAGGCCCATAGCACAGTAAATAGCTTATATATTTACTGTGCCCATAGGTAGTTGCCACCTGCCACTTCTTGATATAAGGGTTACAGGTGTACGTTACGCCAGCAAGAAAGTGTCTCCTAGAGTGATATGAGTAGAACGTAGATTTAGAGCGATATCTGCTGGAAATGTGCGCCGCATATTAAATTTGTGCGTCCTGTCGTTTTTGAAAATATCGAAAAAAACAGTTCCTGCTGGAGTAACGTTGTTCCAGCAAGAAAATTATAAACGAATGATCGGAGAGAGAAATATTGTAAATCGCCAGAGAGCTTATATTTGTGCAAAAATGTGCGCCGAAAATATAATTTGTGCGTCTTCAGGTTTTCGAGATATTACGTTTCCTGCTAGCGTAACGTTTTGCAGAATCGTGTATCTCTAAAACCATTGTATGTGCGCCTTTAGAATAAACATACACGAGTAGCTCTTAATTTGTGCGTATTTGTGACATAATTAGATTTAAGAAAATATTTATAGTTTTCAAGTAATCGCGCTATTTTAAAAATCCGTAAAAAAATCGCAGCGCCTAAATGAGAAAACGTATAAGCTCACTGAAAACTGTATTCGGTTCCTCTTGACACTTACAATAACCATAAAAAGTTTCAAAAGTATAAGTACATACGTTATTGAATTATTTTACTAAAAGTCAAAATGACGA
Organism: Nemapogon koenigi; assembly: GCA_963924495.1. Taxonomy (NCBI): domain Eukaryota; kingdom Metazoa; phylum Arthropoda; class Insecta; order Lepidoptera; family Tineidae; genus Nemapogon; species Nemapogon koenigi. The sequence continues at coordinate 5,766,421 of OZ004647.1, read as the reverse complement.
TGTCATAATTTCAACGTCAATATACAAGAAATCGGCTCCACGCAAGATGTGTGAGTGTGAACCAATATTTTGTGCGTTTCGTCAAATAACAAAGTAAAATTTTCAGCTTGGAATGTTTCGTATATTAGAAGATATAAACAAAAAACAAAACTCGTCAACAACGGCTGGTTAACCGACCCAATTCGAATGAGTACAAAAAAGCGACGGTTTCATACATATCGATGACCTTCTTAATTGAACGTATTAATCCGGTACAGTCGCGTATTATTATAGCATTAATTCACAGATGAAAATTAGTTTAAAAACAGATTCAAAATCGATTAAGAAATGACCAAGTTAGGCCGTTTCGATGTACCTACTAAATAGGCCATCATAATAACTAATGTCCAGTGCTTCCGGGTTTTTAAGCGGGTTCATATTGTATTACAAACAGAATTGTGCAATCTTTATTAGTGTGGGACAGAGACAGATACATAAATGTCGCTCTATCATCAATAAATGCGAAGCTATACTCTGTTTTTTTTAACAAACGAGTACCGAAAATTTTAATTGCGTTGCTATTGGTCCACGCCGTCCTCGTAATCAACATTAAGTCCGTTTCACACAAACGTTGAGTCATCGACTACCTGCGCATCGCACGTGTTTTAGTGAGTGAACCAGACGAAATTGTTTGTATATTTGAACCTCTTTGTGCGTGAGTCTCGGCGGATTTGATTAAACTATTTATGTTTTAATATTTATGGGTAGGTAATTTGATCTGTGAATTGCTGCCATAATTATTTTAGAATCAAAATTAAGACAATAAAAATAATGAATTCCACATCAACAAGCTCTTTTATTTGAATATTTTTTTTTATAATTGCCAACAAACGTTTGAACGCGCCTGTACAGACAGCTTCGGTTTAATACGTTCAATTAAAGAAGGTCATGGATATGTATGAAACCGTCGCTTTTTTGTACTCATTCGAATTGGGTCGGTTAACCAGCCGTTGTTGACGTGTTTTGTTTTTTGTTTATATCTTCTTATATACGAAACATTCCAAGCTGAAAATTTTCACTTTGTTATTTGACGAAACGCACAAAATATTGGTTCACACCCACACATCTTGCGTGGAGCCGATTTCTTGTATATTGACGTTGAAATTATGACATCGTCGTTTTGACTTTTAGTAAAATAATTCAATAACGTACGTACATATACTTTTGAAACTTTTTATGGTTATTGTAAGTGTCAAGAGGAACCGAATACAGTTTTCAGTGAGCTTATACGTTTTCTCATTTAGGCGCTGCGATTTTTTTACGGATTTTTAAAATAGCGCGATTACTTGAAAACTATAAATATTTTCTTAAATCTAATTATGTCACAAATACGCACAAATTAAGAGCTACTCGTGTATGTTTATTCTACAGGCGCACATACAATGGTTTTAGAGATACACGATTCTGCAAAACGTTACGCTAGCAGGAAACGTAATATCTCGAAAACCTGAAGACGCACAAATTATATTTTCGGCGCACATTTTTGCACAAATATAAGCTCTCTGACGATTTACAATATTTCTCTCTCCGATCATTCGTTTAGAATTTTCTTGCTGGAACAACGTTACTCCAGCAGGAACTGTTTTTTTCGATTTTTTCAAAAACGACAGGACGCACAAATTTAATATGCGGCGCACATTTCCAGCAGATAACGCTCTAAATCTACGTTCTACTCATATCACTCTAGGAGACACTTTCTTGCTGGCGTAACGTACACGGGTTACAGAAGCATCAAAGATATGGATATTAGATTTTTTTTACAAGCTTCAAACATTCAGCTTTATTTTACCCGTTTTTTATTTTCGCAATGGACAACATTTCATTTTTTTAATCACCCATTTTTATTACTTTATTTAAAAATATATTAAAAAATAAGTTACACGTATTTTTATATTTTATTTTTGGTTGAGTTTTTATATTTTTAATTTAATTATGAATTTTTATAAATTCTGAGGACTTATGAACTAAAAACCTTAGCTAGGACTAAAATTAAGAAATATAAACTGTCACCCAAAGAAAGTGACAGATAGTGTCAGTCAAGCCACAGAGTATACGTTATAGAAATGCAAAGAGTATAATATACCGTGTTCCAAATAGGTGTTGCCGTAGCCGGAACTCAAATCGCCTACAACATTATTCATAATGTATATAATAATACTAGCTTTTGTCCGCGGTTTCACTCGTAAATATATTTCATGTGATAGCCCATTCGAAACTAGCAAAACTTCCAAAAAAATATTATATAAAAGAAGTATTTTTATAATTATATTTAAAGAATAATTATTAATTTAGCTTCAAATGGAATAAAAATGGGTAAAATTAATTGAAGGCAACACCTGAGTTCAATAACTAACAACTCTGCCAACAGACATTAGTATTTTTAAATTAGAGGGTTAGCACAGATTAGGGCACCTATTAATCCTTATTTTTCAATATTTCAGTATTTTTAAAATAACTCGAAAATTAAAGCATATAAAAAATAAAAAAAATGAAAAATAAGCTTTCTAGCATGTAATCTCCAAACGGTTTTCGAATTTTGGTACCTTACGAAAAATGAAATGTTGTCCATTACGGGGTTCTGTATTATTATAATAGCCTGAAAATCGGGGTAACCCGTAAATTACGGGGCATCTGGCATGATATATGTGCACTGCAGGTTTTATTATTTTGTGCTACCTACTTCACGTAAAATCCGTCCTATTGTATCTATATATATATATATATATATATATATAAATGAGTCTCTATTTCCCTTGGTCACGCCCTAACTTGAGAACGACTACTACGGATAGGTTTATATACGTAAAATCCGTCCTATTGTATCTATATATATATATATATATATATATAAATATATATATATAAATGAGTCTCTATTTCCCTTGGTCACGCCCTAACTTGAGAACGACTTGGTAGAAGGTTCTTAGAGATCGAAAAATTAAGAAAATTGCAGAAAATTGATACATAAAAAAATGTTTATTCATTAATATCATCTGAAGTGGAAATTGTTTTAATATTATCAGTATCGTAGCTTGTGTTCTTCATCGTCGCTTGTTGTGTTCGTCGCTTGTTGTGTTCTTCACCGTCGCTTGCTGTGTTCTTCACCGTCGCTTGCTGTGTTCTTCACCGTCGCTTGCTGTGTTCTTCACCGTCGCTTGCTGTGTTCTTCACCGTCGCTTGCTGTGTTCTTCACCGTCGCTTGCTTTGTTCTTCACCGTCGCTTGCTGTGTTCTTCATCATAACTTGCTGTGTTCTTAATCATAACTTGCTGATACCCCAAGCAAGCTGTAATATCCATCGCCGTTCTTTACTGTTTTCCTAGTCACCATCGCCTTTATTTATTGTCCTTCATCTTCATCATCGCCAGTTGCAAATTCGTAGTTATTTGTTGTCTTGGTCTTTCTTATCTTTTATCACCTCGCCGTGGTCTTCGTGGTCAATCTGTCTTCGCCCGCTGTAGCCTTTCTCTTCTTACAAGATAGCCCCCTCAAGAAATATTGTATTGATTCTTCATCGTTGAGAATCTTTAGCCCTCCTTTAAGAATATCATCTGTGGAGAAGAAGTGAAAAGAAATATTGTATTGATATTATCCAGTTGTTTTCTTTTCCATAATCGATCACTGTGGTCTTCATCTTCAATATTCTTTAGTCATTGTCGCTATTGTATTGATATTATCCAGTTGTTTTCTTATCACTGTGGCCTTCATGATTGAGAATCTTTAGCCCTCTAAGAATATCATCTGTGGAGAAGAAGTGAAAAGAAGTGGTCTTCATCGTTGAGTATCTTCAATATTCTTTAGTCATTGCTCACTGTGGTTTTTATCACAGTTCTTTGTCCTCTTCATGTCCGCCTGCTCTTTCGCCATAATACCGTTCTTTACGGCCCTTCATATTATTCCTTTGTTGTCCTCTTCTTGATCATCATCTTATTGTTGTTTTCCTTTACGATTGTATTCATCGTAAACATTTTCTTGTATTGTTTAGCGTAGTCTTCTTGTTCGCCCCAAGATAGTTAGACATTTTTCATCTTCTCCCTGGTTGTCTCGTTTGCTGTGACATTGTCGTTCTTAATCACGCTGTGCGTTTGTCAATATTCAGGAGCAATCATAGTATGTTTAATGGTGGGTAGGTCTTCTTCCGTGGTTGTTTTGATCGCTGTGACATCGTCGTTCTTTATCACGGTGTGCGTTTGTCAATATTCAGAAGCAATGTCGTTCTTTTAGTTAGCTCTTTCTTAATCACGCTGTGCGGTCAATATTCAGGAGCAATCATAGTATGTTTAATAATGGGTAGGTCTTCCTGGTTGTTTTTATCGCTGTGACATCGTCGTATTATGTTTCTTTGATGCGCTGTCGATGGGTAGGTCTTCCTGGTTGTTTTTATCGCTGTGACATCGTCGTATTATGTTTCTTTGATGCGCTGTCGGTGCTCGATGTAGTCCTCATTTTTTATCAACGTAAAATAGATGATTCGACCTTTCTAGTTATGTGCCTTACCGTATGGGTAGCTACATAAACTGTAAACGTAGCTGGCATAAAGGAAGTTAACGTCTGCATCGCACCGCGCTGTGTAGTTTATTTAAGATCGGTTCACCTGTAAAATCATAGCAAACCACAGAGGTCTTTCATCGCCGCACGCAGTCTTCGTCGTCGTAGTCCTCTGATAAAATTAAGTTAAGTCTGCCTCGTCCCGCGCATCATAGCAAACTGCGTTGTTTTATCGCCCGCACGCTATCTTTTTCCTACTCACAGTGGTCCTCATGGTAAAGAGGAAGTGAATGCTTCGCCACGCGCTGTTTATTACTTAAGATAGGTTTACCTGTAAGGTCATATCATAGCGTTGTGGTCCCCATTTCTGGTGTAGTAAATGTAAGGTGTTACATCGCCCCGCGCATTCTATTTGAGATAGGAAGGTCATAGTAGAGCAAACAACAAGGGTCTTTACCGCCGCAGGCTGTCTTCGTCGCTGCTCGCTGTACATTCTGCATCCCCCCGACACGTGTGGTGGGTTCACCTGTAAGGTCAAAGCTTACGTCGCTGGCAGTTGTGGTCTTGAACGGTGCCTCGTAAAGTGTATGGTTCGGCTGCTATATCATCACCGTCCCTTTATTGGTAATCTGTAAGTTCCTTATAGCAATACAGACCAGTGTAATAGAAGTCATCGTGCGTCGTTATAGCTTTTCTTTCAGTCCGCGTTGTACAGGCAGTGTCACCTTTAGGTAGTCATTGCCTGCTATGCTCAGCTCAGTGATGTCATACGTCGCGCTCCATAATCTTCGCTGTCTTGTTGCCTACTACTGTGGATAAACAATATATTTGATATTCACCTTTAATGAACATTGTCGCCTGCTCGGTGTGTGGTCGCCATTAATTGCTTTTCTTGTTGCTCGGTGTAGTCTTCTTCGCTGTCCACTGGCTGTTGTTACCCATCGTAGTATTATTTATTCCTCACTTCTCTTAAGTAATTTCTTGTCGCTCGATGTGATTTTTTGTGGTCTTCTTCACTGCCTGCTATGGTTATCATTGTCCATTTCATTTCATCGTCGTATGTTATCTTTATAGTATATTATCAGTGATTCTTCATTTTAATTATCATTCTTCGTTGAGCTTTTTGTTCAATTCGTTATTGTTCACTGTGGTCAGAATTAACCTTTGCTCTACTAGTATTGTATGGTATAATATTTAGTATAGTATCAATGTCAATTTTGTTTATATTTTTTATCGTTGCCTGTTTTCATCGCCACCTTGTCATTCATTTATTTTTCACTGTCCAACGCAATTCGTATTTTATGGCTCTTATTTTTAACAACCGTCTCATCGTATTAGTTATTCTTCATGCTCGTAGTAGTTTCTTGTCTCCTGATGCGAATTGTTTTCCTCGTTGTGGTCTTTATATTGCATTATTTTATTTATTTGGTTTGTATTTATCGTCATCCCAGCTCGATGTAATCTTTCTGAACTGCTCGATGTCGCCTTTACTGCCCGATGTCGCCTTGTTCACTGCCCGATCGTCATCTATGTAGGGACACACAATTGCAATTACATACATGTAAAACATATATAACGGTCATCGCGGGCGTATAGTTGTACCGTCCAGCGGGCGTATAGTTGTACCGTCCAGAGGGCAGATTCTCGCTCTTTAGACATTTAGTCGAATTAGAGAAATCTCTACGTCAAAATATCACAAAAATATCTGCTTTTTATAAAAGTTAGAGTTGTATCAGGAATTTTCAGGACTATGAAAAAAAATATGAAAAATATAGGAATAATTAGTACCTACTCACTTGTCAGGATTTACATGAAAAATAAAAATAATGAAAAAAAATTTTCTGAAATTTCAGTAAGTAATTATTTTATGAAAAATGTAGGTAGGTACTTACAACAAATTGTTAAGTTATTTAAATTAAATACTAAATAATTAAAAATCCGGATTTCGTGACGACAATATTTGATGGTACGGAACCCTCTGCGCACGTGTCGTACTCGCATTTAATCTCTATCGTTCGACAAAATGTCTACAAACGCGAGAATCGGCCCCCTGGGCGACAATTGCAGTTCGGACCCCACAGACCTAGCTAGGCTATCACGCACGTAGGTCTATAAATAGACTATTGGTACCTCCCTCAGTGTTTCATTCCAGAAGCTACTGCCTACCGACTATCAAAGCGTAACGGTACAAGCTACTCAATACTTACATCTACATCACTGCCCGTTGCCGTCTTCTTCACCGCCCGTTGCCGTCTTCTTCACCGCCCGTTTCCATCTTCTTCACCGCCCGTTGCCGTCTTCTTCACCGCCCGTTGCCGTCTTCTTCACCGCCCGTTGCCATCTTCTTCACCGCCCGTTGCCATCTTCTTCACCGCCCGTTGCCATCGTCTTCACCGCCCGTTGCCATCGTCTTCACCGCCCGTTGCCATCTTCTTCATCGCCCGTTGCCATCGTCTTCACCGCCCGTTGCCATCTTCTTCACCGCCCGTTGCCATCGTCTTCACCGCCCGTTGCCATCGTCTTCACCGCCCGTTGCCATCGTCTTCACCGCCCGTTGCCATCTTCTTCACCGCACGTTGCCATCTTCTTCACCGCCCGTTGCCATCGTCTTCACCGCACGTTGCCATCTTCTTCACCGCACGTTGCCATCTTCTTCACCGCCCGTTGCAGTCACATCCAGTTGCAGTCTTCACACCCACGTCTTCACACCCAGTTGCAGTCTTCACACCCAGTTGCAGTCTTCACATCCAGTTGCAGTCTTCACATCCAGTTGCAGTCTTCACATCCAGTTGCAGTCTTCACATCCAGTTGCAGTCTTCACATCCAGTTGCAGTCTTCACATCCAGTTGCAGTCTTCACATCCAGTTGCAGTCTTCACATCCAGTTGCAGTCTTCACATCCAGTTGCAGTCTTCACATCCAGTTGCAGTCTTCAGATCCAGTTGCGGTTTTCACATCCAGTTGCAGTTTTCACATCCAGTTGCAGTCTTCACATCCAGTTGCAGTCTTCACATCCAGTTGCAGTCTTCACATCCAGTTGCAGTCTTCACATCCAGTTGCAGTCTTAGTTGCAGTTTTCACATCCAGTTGCAGTCTTCACATCCAGTTGCAGTCTTCACATCCAGTTGCAGTCTTCACAGCCAGTTGCAGTCTTCACATCCAGTTGCAGTCTTCACATCCAGTTGCAGTTTTCACATCCAGTTGCAGTTTTCACATACAGTTGCAGTCTTCACATCCAGTTGCAGTCTTAGTTGCAGTTTTCACATCCAGTTGCAGTCTTCACATCCAGTTGCAGTCTTCACATCCAGTTGCAGTCTTCAAATCCAGTCTCAGTAGTCTTCAATATCAATGAGTACATTACAAGCTACTCAATACTTACATCTTCTTCACTGCCCGTTGCACCGTCTTCTTCACTTCGTCTTCTTGTTCACTTTAAGTTGCAGTCGTCTTCCCAGAACCTCCTTCACATCCCGTTGCCGTCTTCTTCACATCCCGTTGCCGTCTTCTTCCCATCACGTTGCCGTCTTCTTCCCATCCCGTTGCAGTCTTCTTCACATCCCGTTGCCGTCTTCTTCACATCCCGTCACATCCCGTTGCCGTCTTCTTCACAGTCCGTTGCCGTCATCCCGTTGCAGTCTTCTTCACAGCCCGTTGCCGTCTTCTTCACAGTCCGTTGCCGTCTTCTTCACAGTCCGTTGCCGTCTTCTTGACTGCCCGTTGCCATCTTCTTGACTGCCTGTTGCCGTCTTCTTGACTGCCCGTTGCCATCTTCTTGACTGCCTGTTGTCGTCTTCTGGACTGCCTGTTGTCGTCTTCTGGACTTCCTGTTGTCGTCTTCTGGACTGCCTGTTGCAGTATTCTTCACTCAGCGCCCGTTTTCGTCTTCTTCACTCGCCGCCCGTTGCCGTCTTCTTCACTCGCCGCCTGTTGCCGTCTTCTTTACTCGCCGCCCGTTGCAGTCTTCACTCGCCGCCCGTTGCCGTCTTCTTCACTCACCGCCCGTTGCAGTCTTCACCGCCCGTTGCAGTCATTCACCGCCCGTTGCGGTCGTCTTCACTGCCCAATGTCACCTATTTAGGGACACACAATTGCAATTACATACATGTAAAATAACAACGGTCATCGCGGGCGCATGCAACGTCTTGGGCGACAATCGCAGTTCGGACCCTAGACAGACCTAGCACGCACGTATGTATATTATAAATAGTGAATAGACGATTGCTACCTCCTCGGTGTTGACTCCAGGTGACTCTTAAAATTTCTAGATCTTCGCTACTGCCTAGTGCCTACCGACCTATCAATATCAATGAGTACATTACAAGCTACTCAATACTTGTGCCTACCGGCCTATCAATATCAATGAGTACACTACAAGCTACTCAATACTTACATCTTCTTCTCTGCGCGTTGCCGTCTTCTTCACTGCCCGTTGCACCGTCTTCTTCACTGCCCGTTGCACCGTCTTCTTCACTGCCCGTTGCACCGTCTTCTTCACTGCCCGTTGCACCGTCTTCTTCACTGCCCGTTGCACCGTCTTCTTCACTGCCCGTTGCACCGTCTTCTTCACTGCCCGTTGCACCGTCTTCTTCACAGCCCGTTGCACCGTCTTCTTCACTGCCCGTTGCACCGTCTTCTTCACAGCCCGTTGCACCGTCTTCTTCACTGCCCGTTGCACCGTCTTCTTCACTGCCCGTTGCACCGTCTTCTTCACTGCCCGTTGCACCGTCTTCTTCACAGCCCGTTGCACCATCTTGTTCACTGCCCGTTGCCGTCTTCTTCACTGCCCGTTGCACCGTCTTCTTCACTGCCCGTTGCACCGTCTTATTCACTTGCCCGTTGCCGTCTTTTTCACTTGCCCGTTGCCGTCTTCTTAACATCCGGTTGCCGTCTTCTTAACATCCGGTTGCCGTCTTCTTCACTGCCTGTTGCCGTCTTCTTCACTGCCCGTTGCCGTCTTCTTAACTTCCCGTTGCACCGTCTTCTTCACTGCCCATTGCACCGTCTTCTTCACTTGCCCGTTGCCGTCTTTTTCACTTGCCCGTTGCAGTCTTTTTCACTTGCCCGTTGCCGTCTTCTTCACATCCAGTTTTGATAGTGTAGCTGTGGTTGTACTGGAAATTTTGTATTTTTCTATTTATTCACTGTCCGATGTCGTCTTTACTGCCGATAGTTCTATGTTATATCGCCCGTCGTTGTCCTCTTCTCGGCTCGTTGTGTTAATATACTTGGTCAATGTAATTTAATTCAGTTGCCCGAAGTAGCCCTCTTCACTGCCCAAAGTCTGTAGGGACACACAATTGGAGTTAGAGTTACATACATGTAAAAAATTGGCAGTTGTCGCGGGCGCTTATTTGAAACATCCTAGTCTTAGTTTGGACCCCACAGACCTAGCCCGTACATAGGTAGATTGTAAATAGTGAATTGACGAATTTTTTTTCATTACAAATCCAGGAGCCCTAAACTTCGCTCCTGCCTAGCGACCTACCAACGCGTACACTATTCAATACTTACATCTACTTGTTACTGTCGCTTTGCTCACTCTGCTCGATGTCGCGTCGCTCTGCTCGATGTCGCGTCGCTCTGCTCGATGTCGCGTCGCTCTGCTCGATGTCGCGTCGCTCTGCTCGATGTCGCGTCGCTCTGCTCGATGTCGCGTCGCTCTGCTCGATGTCGCGTCGCTCTGCTCTCTGCTCGATGTCGCTCTGCTCTCTGCTCGATGTCGCTCTGCTCTCTGCTCGATGTCGCGTCGCTCTGCTCTCTGCTAGATATCGCGTCGCTCTGCTCTCTGCTAGATGTCGCGTAGCTCTGCTCTCTGCTCGATGTCGCGTCGCTCTGCTCTCTGCTCGATGTCGCGTCGCTCTGCTCTCTGCTCGATGCCGCGGCGCTCTGCTCGATGCCGCGGCGCTCTGCTCGATGCCGCGTCGCACTGTTCACTCTGCTCGATGTCGCATCGATCTGCTAGATGTCGAATTGATCTGCTCGATGTGGCGTCGCTCTGTTCACTCTGCTCGATCCCGCGTCGCACTGTTCACTCTGCTCGATCCCGCGTCGCACTGTTCACTCTGCTCGATCCCGCGTCGCACTGTTCACTCTGCTCGATGTCGCACTGTTTACTCTGCTCGATGTCGCACTGTTCACTCTGCTCGATGTCGCATCGATCTGCTAGATGTCGCATCGATCTGCTAGATGTCGCATCGATCTGCTAGATGTCGAATTGATCTGCTAGATGTCGCGTCGCTCTGTTCACTCTCGATCCCGCGTCGCACTGTTCACTCTGCTCGATGTCGCATTGATCTGCTCGATCATCACCATTGCCAGTAAATGTGGTTTTCAGCATACGAGTCACAAAACCTGTCGTTATGTGTAAAACGTTTTATGTTAATTTCCCTACCTCCTATGATTTTCAACCAAACTTCCTCTTTTCTCCCTTATTGCGTTAACTTTACCTTATGTTTCAAATTTATTGCTTCTGTAAAAATAAAGCTTACCCTGAAAAAGCTTACCTCGATTTCCATATGTTTTACTGTATTGAATATGATCAACGAATAAATTTGTAGTTCACTGGCTTTCTGTCTACTTGGCTTTATTTGTATTTTGGTAATATGAAACCTGTTACACCCTTTTGTGGTACACTCTCGCCAATTAACTTATATTTTAGCTTTTAAAACCGACATTGTATTTCGTAGACATCGTCTACTGGCATTCTAAATTTAATTCTGGAAATAATTATATTAGGTAACATTTATGCATGCAAGCCAGGATAAAAAAACCTGCAATATAAATGCATTAACCAAAACACCATATAAGTACATATTTACAAATTTACATACACATTAATAAGGCATTTCCCATTCAAACTATGTACTTATTATTTCAGCACGTACAAACAATTATTACCTGTTACTTTGCTAGAGACACCATTTTTTTTATAACATACAAATAAATTACTTTTGTTACCTCACCATGCTAAAAATAACATGTATAGTATTAAAATATTCATATGCGATACAACATATTCAACATAATAATTTTTAGTAAATATGTGCTGCATGCGAATTAGCATTTACAATTACAATTTTTTCTGGTGCTTTATATATGTTTTACTATATACAGTGGTACCTACATAAAAGCTGTAATAAGTCGGTTAATGTGATCTAAAGGGTTACATCTATATTGTAGCATTGTTACATATTGCTTTTAACTTACAAATAAACTGAAAGTAAAATAAAAAGATCTTACCTACTTGTTAAAAACCAGACACGGATAAAAATTTCTTAGGTACATGCTTATTTTTTTCTACATAAGCGCAGCATCCATTCCATTTATTGCATTTAGCGTTACTTACTTGGTAGAATACTTACTATTAATGCTGCAGGTGCATATTTTTCGAAATTTGTGCATAAGTGGTCAGTTATTGTACACCTCAATGTCTTAAAATATTGTAGGTATCCACATAAAATGATCATGTTACATATTGCTCGCAACTTGTGCAGCGTCCATATTACATTTAGCATTTAATAATATTTAGCAAATACTGTTTCACTGAAATGTTACTTGATTATCTGAAGTCTGCCGTTATTATTCTACACCGCATACTGTATATTTATATTTTGCTTAGTTTAATTTGGTACTCACTCTTAGGTTTTTAAAAATTTCTTGAAATCAATATATATTAATTGGACCTAGTGTTTTTGGTCCCATGTCTTTGTAAAATCTACCTACATGAAGTAAGCACAATTCCACACCTAAAATGAATGAAATTATGATCTTCGTTATGTGCCGCAGCATCCATATAGTAGAAACTTGCCACTTGAGTTATTTCACTGTTTGTACATTGTACAATTTAAATGTCATTCGAAACTGGTGTATAATTCGTTCGTTATGTATACTAACGGCAGATCCTTAAATTTGTCTGAAATGAATGATTACTTGCCCCCAGAGTTGTAGGAGTGTATGCGTAAAATATTATGGTTATCTACCTACCTCCATCCATATTGCTTTGAGATTTAATATAATTTAGTAGATGCCACTTAAATGGCATGTTATTGTTCGAAACTAGTGCACAAGTCATCAGTTGTTATACACCGCAAACTGCTTATTATCTACAATTTAAAAGGTACTCACTTCGTATTAGGTATTATTGCTCGCATCCAATGAAGTTTACATGCAGTAACTCCACACCTAAATTGTTGCCGACATTAGGGCAGCATGCATATTGCTTTTAGCTTAAAGCTCGTTTGTGCTTTGTGTAATTTACAATCGTTCGAAGCTGGTGCAAGTCATCCGTTATTATTGTACACAAGTATAATTTAACAGGTACCTACTTTCTTCTTAACCGAAATGGATTTATTATTACTACCTACATGCAAACTCCACCCCACATCTAAAATTAACATGTATTAATATGTAATACAAGCTCACTTTAGCGCAGCATTCATATTGTTTTTAGCATTATTAAAATTTAGTTGTAGAATTATTGCCACTTACATTATTTCACGGTGTGCATTGTACAATTTGCAATCTGAAAAGTGAAATTGCAAGTATTGTTCGAAACTGGTGCAGATACACCGCAAACTGTAGAATGTTTGTTAGTTAGATTATACAGGTAGTCACTTATCTGATATGAATCATCTAAAATTAACATGTTATTGCTCGCAAATAAAAGCTCTCTTAACGCAGCATCCACATTGCTTCTAGCATTAGGTACATAATAATTATCGGTTTGTGCATTGTACAATTTGCAATCTGAAAGTGAAATGGCAAGTATTGTTCGAAACTGGTGCAGATACACCGCAAACTAGAATGTTTGTACTCACTTATCCGATATGAATATGTTATTGCTCGCATCCAAAAAACAACTTACAAACTCCACCCACATTTAAAGTTAACATGTTATTGCTCGCAAATAAAAGCTTTCTAACGCAGCATCCACATTGCTTTTAGCATTAATAAGTTTTATATTCTTGCCACTTACATTATTTCGCGGTTTGTGCATTTGTTCGAAATTGGGGCAGATACACCGCAAACTAGAATGTTTGTACTCACTTATCCGATATGAATATTTTATTGCTCGCATCCAAAAAACTACTTACAAACTCCACCCACATTTAAAATTAACATGTTATTGCTCGCAAATAAAAGCTTCCTAACGCAGCATCCACATTGCTTTTAGCATTAATAAACATTGTGCATTGTACAAAAATTAAATGGCAAGTTTTGTTCGAAACTGGTGCAGATTTCATCATTGTACACCGCAAACTGTGGAATGTTTGTTAGTTAGATTATACAGGTATTAGCATTAATAAACATTGTGCATTGTACAAAAATTAAATGGCAAGTTTTGTTCGAAACTGGTGCAGATTTCATCATTGTACACCGCAAACTGTGGAATGTTTGTTAGTTAGATTATACAGGTACTCACTTGTCTGATATGGAAAATTGTTATTTCTCGCAAATACAAGCTCGTTTAGCGCAGCATCCATATTGCTTTTAGCTTTGAAGTTTTATTTAGCAGAAAACTTGCCACTTATTGTTCGAAACTGGTGTACAAGTCGTCTGTTATTATTGTACACCGCAAACTAGAATTTGTTAATGAAAAAGGTACCGTACTCACCTTTGAATTTGTCTAAAATTGATATTATTATTGCTCGCATCCAGAGCATTGTTTAGTGCAGTCTCAAATTAAAAATATTGTAGTTATTATCTACCCACATCAATTAAATTCTCTTCATTAGCGCAGCATCCATATTGCGTTCAAATATTTTTTGTATTACAATTCACAAACTGAAATGGTAATTGTTCGAAACCGGTGCAGTTATTATTGTAACCGCAAACTCAAACTGCATAATGATTATAATTTAACACTTACTCACTTGTCAGAAATCGATATACCTATTGATCGCATCCAGAGTATTATTATGTAGAATTCGTAAGTTTTATTGTGCGTGTGTATCTCCGTACATCGCAACTTTTCAGAGCTTTTACTTTCCTTAAGTACTACACATTCACTTCTCAATTTCATTACTTTTCTTCAATATGTTTTAAATCTGAAATTCGATATATTAAATCCAAACCTAGGACCTACTCGAGTAGTTTCTCGAGATGCAAATCCAAACCTGAAAATATTATTGCCCCGCAACCTAATTGCCAATATCTTACTTTCATCTGCAATTTAATTATATATCTCGATTCAACTTCATTTAACTATATAGTCTTCGGAATATTTTATAATATCTGCGCATCTAATCTACCATAACAATGTCATTGGTGTAAACTTCATAAAAATGAATGTATTTTTACTCCATCTGAAATAATGTTGTTAAAAGCATGCTCTCCAACACAACGATAATTCTTATTCTTGGCTCATATTTTTGAATTTTCCTGTATTCTTACAATTTATGCGTACCGAATGTTTCTAATTTCTGAAAGTGTAGTTTTTTTTCCGAAATCGCTTCTTAGCCGACATTTAACGTCTAAATTTTATAGTAATAAAGTATGTATAACCTGAAATAAAACAAGTTAAAAGCATGCCCTATGCCTAATGCAACAATTCTAATGTTAAGCTTATTAATTTGTACACTATTGATCACAACTTGCCTGTACTCTTTTTTGCGTATTCGGTTTTCAATTTCAGAAATATTCCGCAGTGTGTATTGCATTTAACTGAAATAGATATATTATTGATCGCAACTTATAGCTAAGTTTTGACACTTTTAAAGTATCCACACTTAAATAATTACTTAGTATTAATTTTGAAACATATTGCATTTTAACCACCTGAAATAACAATGTCTTAGGCACTCCAATGCAACCACTATATTAAGCTTATTAAATTTTTATGCTATTGATCACAACTTGCCTGTTCTCTTTCGGTTTCTAATTTATTCATTACAAAGTATATAGTAAGTATGTGGTATTTTAACCTCATACCTGAAACAAAACTGGTTAAAAGCATGCCCTCAATGCTAATACAAAGCTTATTAATTTGTACACTATTGATCACAACTTGCCTGTACTCTTTTTTGCGTATTCGGTTTTCAATTTCAGAAATATTCCGCAGTGTGTATTGCACTTACCGAAATCACAATGACACTTTGCCGACATTAAAGTAGGTATACACACTTAAATAATTACTTAGTAATAATTTTGAAACATATTGCATTTTAACCCCACACCTGAAATAACAATGTCTAAGGCACTCCAATGCAACAACTCTATTAAGCTTATTTATTTTTTATGCTATTAATCACAACTTAGTATGTATTAAGTCTCCACACTTAAATAATTACTTAGTATTAATTTTGAAACATTGCATTTTAACCCCACACCTGAAATAACAATGTCTTAGGCACTCCAATGCAACCACTCTATTAAGCTTATTTATTTTACAAAGTATATAGTAGGTATATGGTATTTCAACCCCATACCTGAAACAAAACTAGTTAAAAGCATGCCCTAAGAACTCCAATGCTAATACAAAGCTTTTTTTTAAACTATTGATCACAACTTTCCTGTACTAGTTTTATAATACCTTACAAATACATGTTCGGTTTCTAATTCCTTAAATACTCGAAATATATAGGTATATGTGTATTATTGCAAGTTACTGAAAGAAATATATTATTGACCCAAGTTCCTCGAAATCACTATGAAACTTTGCAGACATAAAAAGGCAATAATTTATTAATTCCAACGTAATGTAATATAGCATATGGTATTTTAACATCGTGCCTGAAATAAAAAGTGGGTAAAAGCATGCCCTAGGCACTATGCTAATACAAAGCTTACTAATTTGTAAACTATTGATCACAACTCGCCTGTAGTCGTTTTTTTAATGTGTAGGTATTGCACGTTACTGAAATAAATATATTATTGACCCAAGTTTCTCGCAATCAATGAAACTTTGCCGACATTAGGTAAGTCTGCAACTTTGTATTTTATAGTAATAATTTATAGGTATAGTGTATGGTATTTTAACCTCTTGCCTGAAATAAAAGTGGTTAAAAGCATGCCCAGGCACTATACTAATCTAATACAAAGCTTAATAATTTGTAAACTATCTATTGATCACAACTTGCCTGCTGTAGTCGATTTTTTTTTACCCAGGTAGGTATGTGTAGGTATTGTATTATCAAGTTTCTCACAATCACTGAAGTCTTGGTATTTTATAGTAATAGCTTATCAAGTCTGAAGAAGTCTGAAGTATAGATATAGTATATGGTATTTTAACCTAATACCTGAAATAAAACTGGTCAAAAGCATGCCCTAGGCACTCCAATCCAATAATTGTAATAACTTGCCTGTACTCCATAGGAAATCTTAGCAATTTATATCGTAATCTGAAATTGATATGTTAAAACACCTACTGCTTTATTACCCAAATGTTTAGTTCAAATCATAGAAATCGTTCCGTCGTGGTAATGAATGGTTTATAATAATCGTTTTATGCACAATGTGATATATTATTTGGAAGACTTTCCTATTTGTTTGCATACTAATATTTTCCATTTATATCCAAAAAATCGCAGAACTGTCATATAATCTGAAATTGAGATGTTACCATACCTGCTATTCTTACCTAAATGCTCGTTATATGAAAACAATTTCAAACTTCCTTCGCCGAGATACCGGACCAGTGCGTGGGCTAGTGGTGACAATTTGGTATTTTGTTCTGTTAAACCAGGTTTTTGGAAGCCGTAGGCGGCACAGAGTTATTACCGTGACGTTAGACCATTGATGGCAAATGCAGCATCCGCAACATAGCTGTTAGCGTGTTGATGGCCCGACGGAGGCCCAGGTTGTACGTACCCACACGTCCAGCTAACACGATACCGCTGCTGCAGCTTTGGTGACCCGATTGAGGCCGCTACAGATCGCGCGTGGCTGGTGTAAAGTTGCTACTGCGTTGGTAGCCCGATGGAGGCTGCTACAACCCAGATTGCGCGCCTGCGCGCCACGCAGTCATGCCCAGCTGGCACGAAACCGCACCACCACGTTTGCGACCCGATGGAGGCTGCTACAACCCTGACTGCACGCTGCGTGCCCACGCCCAGCTGGCACGAAACCGATGCCACCGCGTTTGTGACCCGATGGAGGCTGCTACAGCCCAGACTGCGCGCCGCGCAATCACACCGGGAGGCATAACACCGCTGCTACCGCGTTCGTGACCCGATGGAGGCTGCTACAGAGACTGCGCGCCGCGCAATCACACCGGGTTAGGCATGACACCGCTGCCAACGCGTTCGTGACCCCTTGGAAGCTGCTACAGCCAAGGTCGCGCGTGCCCACGCCCAGCTGGCACGAAATCGGTGCAACCGCGTTGAGTACCCGATGGAGGCGGCAGCTACAGTTCACGCACGCCCAGCTGGCCTGATACTGTCGCTACCGCGTTGGTGACAATGGAGGCTGCTACAGCCCAGACTGGGCGGGGTGACTCCCGGCAGGCGTGACACCGCTACTACCGCGTTGGTGACCCGATGGAGGCTGCTACAGCCCAGGTCGCACGTTCTTACGCCCGGCTGGCACGAAACTGCTGCCACCGCGTTTGTGACCCGATGTAGGCAGCTACAGTACAGACTGCGCGCCGTGTGCACACGCCCAGCTGGCCTGACACTGCTGCTACCGCGATGGTGACACAATGGAGGCTGCTACAGCCCAGACTGCGCCCCGCGCAATGACGCCCGGCAGGCGTGACACCGCTACTACCGCGTTGATGATCCAATGGAAGCTGCTAAAGCCCAGGTCGCGCGTCGCCCGGCAGGCGTGACACCGCTACTACTGCGTTGGTGACCCAATGGAAGCTGCTACAGCCCAGGTCGCGCGTCCCCACGCCCGGCTGGCACGAAACTGCTGCCACCACGTTTGTGACCAGATGAAGGCAGTTCGCGCCGCGTGCACACGCCCAGCTGGCCCGACCCCGCTGCTACCGCGTTGGCGACACAATGGAGGCGACTGCGACACCGCTGCCACCGCGTTGGTGGCCAGACGAAGGCTGCTACAGCCCAGAATGTGCGCCGCATGCACACGCCCAGCTTGCCAGACACCGCTGCTATCGAGTTGGCGACGCTATGGACGCTGCTACAGTCAGACCGCGCATAACTACGCCCGGCAGGCACGATGACGCCGCTGACACCGCGTTGTTTCACCGATGGAGGCTGGCGAGACGCTCCCCCGCATGGTGACCGCTACAACATGGACAGTCAACTAGATGGCATCGCATACACACGAGGAACAACAAGGTTAAAAATCGGCAATGGTAAAAGTTACTAACCGATTCGATATTCGGCCTGGTGGTCATATGCGGGCTGTACAATGCGATGAAGGCTGCTATTTGATCCGCGAGTTGAATATAGTAGTAGAAGGCAAATTATGGTGGTCACCTCAATCCAGAGGACAATTACGGCAGCTCTCTGGAGAAGTTGTGTATCTAAAATCAAACCGAAGAAACCTGGCCCAGTAGGCAGCTAGAAGTTGGTTTTAAGTATATGCATATCCAAATGCAAAGTCTGTTAGCATCACTCTTGCGACCAAACACAGAAATTATTTTAAATACCCATTACTGAAGGCTTACTTTATGCAGTTTTAGAGTATGTAGGACATTTCCGTAATATTTTACGCACTAAAAAAATTAATTCCTCCGGTTCCATCCTCATTTTGTTTAATTCTTGAAATTAATAATGATATGTTCGTAACTTGTTCAAATGAGTAATGATTTAAATAGTGCAGTCTGAAATAGATGAGATCATATCACGAAAGTTTAACCAGCAACTGTGCAGAAACTTTTCTGAATTTTTCATAGCATTTATTCAGGTGACCTGAAAATTACAAAATATACCTACCTAACACTGAACGCCTTGAAGTTTGTGGGCGACAGCGTTGCATGTGTTGTTGGATATCAGCTCATGGTTTCTGAGCGAAAAATAATTGTACATATTATAATCCTGAATATACCTACAATACGAAAAGGTTGGTTTTCAATACCAATTGGGTATCGGCCAATATAGTAGCACGCCAGGCAAGCCTTACTTTGAATCGATGGAGGCCGACACCGTTTTACTTAGTCAGCAGTCGTAGTACCGCTTAGAGACACTCCAGCAGTTTTGAGCGGGCTGTTTCTGCACACCAGCAATCCCGAAAGGAGCCGGATAGTGCTGCAGTGAATGTGTCCACTGGAAGACGCCAAGAGTAATTTTAAAGTTTGTTGCATACGCATTTAAAGTTTGTTGCTTGCCACTCTGATACTACGATACCGCTAACTGCGACAGTGCTGGCCGAGGAAAACCGCTACAGTTCACACTGACGACAGCTCGCAAGTTTTCTGAAGATTTGGCTATTTGGAACCCCATCAGTCTAATAAGCTGGATACTGACGGGTTTGCGCAGAACCCTGGATCAGACGTAGCTACGCAGAAAAGGGCGAGATGGTTATTTCTTAGTGTAGACAGTTGCCGATTAAATAGATAGTTGAGATTTAATTATAATATACAGTGTTAGACCAGATATTGTCAATTAACAAGCTGTCAAAACTAACCGCGTGAACGCTGGCCGCACGTATAAGCCAGCTGCTCTGCTCAGACTGCCCTCTCTTGGTATGGGTACCGGCTAGGACCACACCATGAACGGATGGATGCTGCCAATAGTACGTGTGTAGATTCACTGTGAGATTTTAAAGTGTGCAAGACTGCAGCCTGTAAACTTCAATAGTTGGAGAAAGAAAGACTCCTCGGCCTAATGATAGCCTCTGGAGAAAAAAAAAACATACAGTCATAGTAAATACTAGATGTTGTTATGTGCTAAAAACTACTACTATACCAGACTGTATGAAGGTTGGCGTGTAATAAACTTATGCACGACGTATCCGACTGGATATGCAGCCTGCTACCATTCGACCAGCAATCCTTTCAAACTATTGTCGCTACTGTGAAATGAGTAAGATCAAGCCTAGATTGCACGATATTATTATATGAGCAACAAATTTTTTACCGGAATATTACCGACTTACAGCAGTTACTTTTGGTCTTGTTTTGGCCTCTGGTACAAATATGCCAATCGTTGAGTGTTTTCTGTTGTGTATGTAAAGTCAAGTTCCACACTCGCCATGCCATTTGGGACCTCGAAGTAGGTAGTTCAGACTGCTTACTGGCACCTTTAAGGCTAAAATGAGAATTTAACCTACCTACTAAATATCTCTATAAGGTTTCGTAAAACTGACAGGGCCTCCATTCATGGACTCTTTAGCAAGCTTGATTTAATTATTTTAAATCGGAGTAATAATGTACAGTTGGGTAATAAATAAATGGTTCATGAACCGGACATGAATTACCTTATTTTTATTTGTCCCAGTTTATCATTTTCACAGTAGACTTCGCCATTCAATACTGCTTTCATACTTCGTTTAGGTTCGCAATTTCGCATATCCATTCAAGACTTATTGATGCATCTGACGCAAGTTTGTTGGCTTATAAAAACATTTCTTGTATTGTTAATAATGTAGGTAATATATCAGAGTTGATAAAATATTTAGACAAGAGCATAATTTAATCCATTGTTGAAATAAGCAGCAGGCAGTTTAAACCCTTTGTTCGCATAAGGACAGATTCTCATTCCATTGTTGAAATATACAGCTGGCAGTGAATTGCTAGAAATAATATGTGAAGAAAAAAAGCACAAAAGAATATAATTACCTAAGTTTCAGGTTAGAGAACAAAGTTACACATGGATAAATAAAGAAAAACAATTAATAAAATAATAGGGATACCTGACAACTCCATTATGGAAAAAACGAAAAAGCTTCAGTGATGCTTCTAATTTTCATTTCATTCATTATTTTGCAATTCATCTTTAGAATCAATCTGACCATAAAATCATTTGTAGTTCTAGCAGTGTCTTCAAGCTAGGTATGGGGAATATGTCAATGTATTGTTTAGAAAATAAACCTGTTTCACAGTAAAGCCGAATCGAAATTGTTATGGAATTGCACTGCATCATTGTTATGAAAGTCTCACAGCGTGGCACTCGGGATTAATTGGTCTTGGAGATTGTAACAAAATCTAGAAAAACTATGAAACATATCTATGCCCTTACACGAGCAAAAAAAAAGAAATTATACATCATGCACTGAAAGTTACTTGCCGTAAGGAAATCAATGAACAACTGTATAATAGGAGGACAAAAGCATTTAAATCTCATGCCCTTACCTCATGATAATGGAGACCAAACATCATTATAAATCAATATTACCTTGCAAAGATTATATCAATGCAAGTGAGGTATTTAAAAATAATTAACATTGCAACTATTGAAAGTCCAGTGTAACTGTGAAGAGAATAGTTAAGAAGCAGTATGGTTAAATATTGGTATGTAGATAACAAAATTAAGTTTCGTCATTTTATTGACTCACCCAATTACTTTGTCATTAGAAAGAATGTCAGTAGGTCGCACACATTCGTTTAGTTTCCAGCAGGTTTTCAGATTCTGAAGTATTCCGCGTTTCTCGACTACCTGAGGTCTAGGGAAAAGTTTAAGAGCCTACCTAATGGACCAAGATGTTCCAAATATACCTTCATAAATGTCGAAGTTGTTGGTCCTCGGTTTACCTACGTTCGCAGCTGGGATGACGTCATAGCTCCGAGTTAAGACGTAGTAGTGTAGACGGACTAGTCGAGCAGCATGAGTCACGAGCAGCCAGTACTGTACACGTTCACAACTCCGGCCCGTTCTCCAAGGGTCGATGATTCATGGAATAACACATTTAGGGTGAAATAACAAATTAAAGTCAATATTGAAAAACCATACAGTTGAGAAAGATCTTTTTATTATTTTCATATTAAAACATATGTTACAATTTTATCCAATGGCTGAATATTCCTAAATTAAGTACCTACTGAATCTAAACATGACAAGACTAGAGATTTATCAATAATAACAAATACTTTCTTCACACTTAGTTGGGTCAATTAGGTACATAATATATCTTAAAATTTAAATTTCTTAAAAAGTTAAAACCCACAAGTGTGAACAAAGTAACCTAACTAAACTTACTAATTAAATGCATGATACCGTTACAAACCCATTTGTAGTTCTTCGCGACCCACTCTGCACGTCGACAAGATGGCGGCCGGAGATGGCAGACCCAACGCGAAACGCAATGGGACTGTAATTTAGAAAAAACATCCTACATATATCACAGATTCTAAGACAGTTTTATCATTTTCCGCCTACGTTTTACATTTTACTTTGTCTAACTCTTTGAAAAAATTGTTTAGGCTACTTAAATCTGTATTCCATAAGTTGTCGATTCTTTCCTTTTCTTTCTTCTCAGATTCTTCTTTGGCTTTGTGAAGTCCGAGGTCAATTTGCATCTGCGTCCATCTTCTTGCGCGCTCTCGTTGTTTAGTGATTAATTCAGTCTCGGCACGATTTAACGAATTTGTTAAAACTGCAATTACTCTAAGGTCCCTTTGTCTCATATTTTTGACCTTTAGAGATTTACTCTTGACTTGTCGAACCCAATTTGTAAGAGATTCAGTTTTACTTTCACAAAAGTCGACTAATTCGGCTTTATCAATTGAGCTGGATACCATTTTTTATGGTAAAATATGACGTTATTACACACCTGATTAAGCTTAAGTTACACAGGTCTGCCAGTATCTTCAAGCACTTCACAATAGTTTTTGCAGTCACACAGGCACGACTTGACTTACTTGAGGTTACTGAGCGAATGGCGCAAAACATGACGTCATTTTCTTATATAGGCCGTGATCAACGTAAACGGTACTGTTCGGCAGGATCACAAACAGATAACCATAGACAATTTTTTTTTTCTTTTTCTTCATAGATATTTTTTTGTTCGTTCGGGCTAAGGTGCTAAGCCATACCGCCTTGTCATTATGTTCTTCATAGATAGTAAAAATAAAATTGCCAATGTAATAAGTCTTTACTTTTAATCGTAGAAAGCGCGCTCGACTAAAATTTCTTTGGCTTTTCTAATCATAATGAAATAAGTTTTTAATACGATCGACGAAAGTACTTTCTATTCTATTGTCTCTGCCTTCTTCTAATGATAGATTTATACGCGTTGTATTCGGTTGTATTCGTAACATCTAATCATTCATTGACTTCATGTGCATTGAACAATGTTAGGTACCTCACAAATTAATGGATATAACATTGCAAAAAACCATAGACCTCAACCTGTGCCTCAACTCTGATAACTCAATCATTACCTCTCTCTCATTTACTAATTAATGAGAGAGACGGAATGATAAAACAGGCCGTAGAAACGGGCGCAATTTTTGGAGCACTTTGTTTGCAATACCATTATCATACGTTATTTTATTATGTATAGAATATTCGAGCGCGCTCTGTTATTAATTCTATGCCCAATACATTGCGAATGGGAGAGAGAGGAAATGATGGAGTTGAGGTCCATGGGCCACAATTTTTAGATCACAAAATTTGTTTGAGATGGCATTTCCATAGGTACCTACTTTAGTAATATTGTTGGGAAGGATCTAGTCTATTCTAGCTAGTATGTGCTAAATCATTATTCTAACTGGAGCTCTACCACGTTTTATGAGAAATTTAATAAATATAAATTACTTATTGTAAACAAATGTCAGTTTTTACAATCACACGTAGTTTTTCTTATGACTTATAAATTGCCTTACTTTTCCAAAATTAACTTATCTCCTTAGTTAGATGCTGCCCCTTCTGGCGTTCTTTTGAACTTTTGTAAAGATTCGACAAAGAATTTAATAGAAAATCTTTTAAATATAAAAATGAATCATAAGAAAAGAAGTCAATATGTATGGACGACATGGTTTATCATGCAGAAAAAGTGCTGGCAGAATACCCAGACATAATAATATTAACGACATAATCCGTCGATCAATGGCTACAGCCAAAATACCTTAAATACCTACTGTACTGTACTGGAGCCTCCCGACTCCAGACCAGATGCCATAGTTATTTAAAACAAAAAATCAGCATTGCCATTCAACGAGGCAATGCTGCAAGTGGATTAGGTACACTGCCAAGTGGTTTCCCGCTTATGGACTTTTTCTATCTAGTTTAGTTTATAAAAGTTAGTTTTTAGTCATGGCGTTTTTTACGTCCATGTTTTTAGTTTTAGTTTGTGTAATTTGTACCTACCTAATTAAGTTGCTCATAATTTTGAGTCATCATCATTACTTACTTATTTGCTCTGCAAATGTCCATATTCCGTGAAAAATGCGAGGAATCATTAAAATTCATAACATAATATGACTTGTCGTCCTCATTTCGATATGGCAGTTAGCAATGTAAAGTTTTTATAAACCATAGAGATACTTGTTTGCTATCTAATCTGTCGTAAGCGAGGTGTAAAACGAATCAGTTTGTAATTAAATTAAATCACCCAGGGTTTATTGAGGTAGTCCTCATTGTATTCACCTACCGTGTTTATCATATTTTTAAATTTTGTCAATCAATAACATCGTCAACAGTATTATCTTATTTTATATTGGGTCATCTAATATGTAAAAACAAAACAAACAATACTTATATTCTTTATTTTGTTGCTTTAATTACTTACCTATTTAGTTAATTACTTACTTAAATGTACTTTTTTTAAATTCATTTCTTCCTAGTAACGAGGCCATTATTTACTTCATGAGTTCAACATAACAATAAAATTAATACTTAAAGTTATATCGCACTTACTTTACATGGATGATTTGAAGTTATTTGCCCAAAACAAATCACAACTGATAGATTTACTAAGGATAACTGAAAATAAATGTAAATGTGCGATCATACATGTAAAGCGAGGTGTGATATCGGAATCTGAGAGTACACAACTCACAGATTCTGTAAAACTTGATTCACTCTCTGAAAACGAAACCTACAAATATTTGGGTATGTCACAGCCAATAGCAATCAATGAGACAGACATGAAACAATCTCTGAAGAAGCGCTTCTATGGCCTAAAGTACTGAAGAGTCTTTTATCAGGCGGAGATAAAGTGCGTGCCTTTAATGGCTGGGTCATGCCTGTTTTATTGTATTCATTTGGCATACTCAAGTGGACTCAAACTGAATTGGACGCCCTGGACAGACGAGTTCGGACACTATAGACCGCATATCGTATGCATCACCTACGCTCATCTGTAATGAGACTGTACATCCCACGAAAATGTGGAGGTCGTGGCTTTCTTAACGCTAAGACTCTCCACAATCGTGAGTCTCAGCCTCAGAGTCTCAGAGAATATTTTCTCAACAGTAAGGTGGTGATGCATGGAGATGTGGTCAAGGTAGACAAGGGCTTTACCCCGTTATCCTTGGCTAAAGAGAACTGGCACAAACCTATAATACTGAGTACCAATGACCGCAAGGAGGTATGGCAGAGCAAGGAGTTACCTTTTGTAGACCTTTTGACTTCCGTGTCCTGGCTACGCTTCGGTGATCTCTTTGGAGAAACCGAGGGTTTTACTTGTGCAATTATGGACGAAGTTGTCAAGACGAATAACTACCGGAAGTACATAATGAAGGACGGCACGGCTGACATCTGTCGAGCATGCCACCGTCGAGAGTCAATCAGACATGTTATTTCCGGTTGTTCTCGTCTTGCCAACGGCGAATACTTGCACAGGCACAACCAAGTAGCCAGGATTATACACCAACAACTTGCTTTGCGATACAACCTTGTAGTCACGGAAGTACCGTATTACATGTATGTGCCTGAACCAGTTCTTGAAAATGGTCATGCCACGCTCTACTGGGATCGATCTATCATCACAGAGAGAACTATTGTTGCCAATAAGCCTGATATTGTGTTGGTAGATCGATCAGCGCGCCTTGCAATGATAATCGATGTCACTATCCCACATGACGACAATCTTGTGAAAGCTGAGAGAGATAAACAGTTAAAATATCTTGACTTGGCTCACGAGATTGTCGACATGTGGGATGTGAAGTCGGCGATCATTGTACCGATAGTTGTGACGGTCAATGGTCTTTTTGCTAAGAGTTTTGACCGTCACCTTAGAAGCCTTGAGATTGGCAGTTGGGTCAAGGGTCAGATCCAGAAGGCAGTACTCCTCAGCACGGCCCGTATTGTGAGGAAGTTCCTCTCTCTGCAGCCCTAACCACCGGTAGTTTGGGTATTAACCTCGCTTCCGGGGGGATAAATCCTTTTTTTATATTTTTATATATTTTTGTTTTTTTTTAATACCTAAATATGTAAAAATGTAATTTAAAGAAAGAAATGAAATAAAGAGTAAATTAATACAAATATCACTGGCTAAAAGAGGGAGACTTGGTACCCTGGGACCGTAACACGGTTTCGGGAGCTGTAAGGCAACACGTGAAGATAGAAAAATATAATCAATATAAATGTGAACCAAAATAGGCGCAGATTTCTTCTTTCATTAAAGGTAAATACAACAAAGTTAATGTGTAAGTATATACCTACTATTGTATATTGTTCCTATAATCTTTTATAAACCTAGATTAAATTTTTATCAGTCTAGAAACTTTCAAATAGAACCAAAAAAAACGGCCTGCTAGAAAGACAAAAGCGATGGCAATATGAAAACCATGTGAAAATTATGCAAATCCTTTATCTTCACATAAATGTGTGCTGCTGTTTATTTTTAGATTTTACAGACTCTTGATCATAGCAGCTGATCTCTGCAGTACGTAGGTACAGAGTACCGTCATTGAAATAAGTTATAAATATTTTAATTTTTAATTATAAATACACATAACATATTAAGTAGGTACATAAACTTTTAAAATTGCACCACCCGCTGATGAATCATCACTTAATTTTATCTTATCACATAAGAAGAAATTCCTCAGGACATCTGATAGAATATTCCAGTTCCACATTATGACTAGTATTCATTTCATGTTGTTTACGCCGTTGCATGAGACATGATAGCTTTCTGAAAATAAAATTATAAGTATGAAATACTGAGTTCTTTAGTTATAGTTTTAACTTTTAATCATAACGCTATCGTGGAGTTTGACAAAATTACGTTAATTCGACACATTCTCATTGAAATTGTTTCGACGGCGCGGATATGAATATTCGCGTATTTACTAAATGTACGTATAGAGCCATTGTGTTGCCGTGTCCCTGTTTTGTGTCTTTGTTATTCATGTATTTACAGCATGATGATGAATATGATGGCAATTGGATAAGGATTGGCTGAGATGTTAAAGATCAACATCAGGCTGGACTCTTAACGTTCTACCTGACCTTTTAGTGTTTACAGCGCAGAGTCTGCAGCGAGATTAGTCAGCAAACAAATTTTGGATATGTTAATACCACCGGTGCTTACAGTTAATACTTGCCCGTTATCGCTCTTGTTTTAGGGTTTCGTAGCCAAATGTCGAATTACCCCTTATAAGTTCGTCATGTCCGTCCGTCCGTATGTCACCTAGGCTTTTATCTCAGCCGTCTTTCGATCGATTCTTATGATTATTTACAGATAGGTGTTTTATGTGAACCGCTATAAAATTTTGGTGTTCAATTCTAAAAAAAATATCTCCAATCTCCATACATTTTTATTTCGTATACTCCATCAGGTTGAATGGCTCTCTCAAAATGCTATGGTTCCTAAAATATTTTTTTAATTATGTGAACATTTCGCGACATACTCCTAAAGTCGTTAACATTGTATCCCTCACGCACATTTTTAAACCACGTGCATAAAAAAAACTAAAATAAGTTTTTGATCTACTCTATGTATATTTTTCACGAAAATTTTTTTGAGCAAAATCCAATAATAAGTTTTTGGGATACCCCCTAATTTTCAGTTCACACTTTCACAGGCTGATATCTCTGCCATCCTTTCATCGATTATATAAATAATTCATAGAAAGATGTCTCCAAAAAGGTCTATAGAATGTTGTAGTCGAATTTTGAAAATAAATGTTCTAAGGGTAGCTCTCCATAGATAGAACTGGAGAATTAAAAAAACTTATGTACATGTTTATGATTCCAGAGTGTTACAGATTCGATGGGACCCTCAGCGCGCGAGTCGCATTCGCAACTTGGCTATTTTTTTTATTATAAGGCCGCCACTGTCTGGTATTAGACAACGGTGGTGACTATGGCGAGATTACGAGTGCAGGCAACTATGGCAACAAGAGAAGTTGTCATATTCAATAGATGCTTTTTCACGTTTCATTGTTTTATACAGTTCACCTTGAGCGGTCCCACAGCATTAGTGAGTTGTAATCCCAAACTGCGTACAGCAACGATGGGCATGAAATCCACGGTGTATAGTTTGTGTAGCGCGTCTATAGCCAGCTGAGTAGGTACGTTATGTCTTTGACGTTCACTCTCATATTTCTCCAACCAGCTGTGGTGAGCTGAAAAATTAATATAAATATTAAACATATGAACCTTATAGAAATTATTAGATGTTTTATAGCGCGTAATTCTGTGTGCGAGTGAAAGCCCGGTGGGTATTTTTTTTTGTCTGATACTGTATGTCTATCTATCTATCTATCATCACGCCTTTTCTCCCAAGAGGGGTAGGAAGAGACAATCGAATGCCATTTGCTACGATCTTGACATACCTCTTTCGCTTTCTTTATATTCTTCATAACTTTCATACATGCTCGGTGACGTGTGTACTTTTAATATTGTTTTTTATATGTTCAATAAAAGTACACCTAGGTGGTCCTCTGCCAGAATTTCCTTTCACTTCTGCCATATAACATATAAACCTTGATGGTTAGATGAAGTGAAGTAATTTTTTAGGTCTTGCGAGAAGTGAGCGCTTGAATGTGCACTTGATTTGTAAGTACTTATTATTTAAAACCATGTTTTTATTTTTGTTTTACTCCTAAAGAGTAAAGACCTCTAGGGAGTGAGGGGACGGATTTTGTCGGACTTCAATGCGTAGATTGATTTTTTTAATTAAAATATCTCCATAGCGTAGTGAATTAAATGTAAACAGACAACAGTCAATACTGCCAAAATTAAATGGTAACACCAAACAAAGTCATTGGTTTAATCATTGATGAGAAAGCCTTTCTAACATTCTTCATTCTGAGTGTTCCGAGTTTCGTAACCACCTGGAGCTATCTTTACTGTCTAAACCTTTAGAAAAAACCTAAAAAAAATGCAGACAGTAATTATATTTTTTTGTTGTATAAAAAGTCATTAATTGTTCACATTTTATTACAATAGCAGCCACTATTATTGTATTCTAAGAGACAACAACTGTAATTTGAAAATAAAAGGGAACAAAAGGTTACTATTAATATTACAAATTATGTCAAAATTACTTATTTTACTAGCGACTAGAGACCCGCGTAGAAAACTTGTTTATCAACAATTATCGTATGTCACTCTATGGTTCTCCTATCTCTGTGCAAAAAATCACGTCTATCCATTGCTCTGTTTTGTCATTGAAAAAAGAACAAACAAACTTTCGCATTTACAATATTAGTTAGGTTTATGAATTAAGTATTTAATTATTATGTACATTGTATAATCCGACAAACTAAATATAGGCACTACAACTGTACTGAGGCTTAACCGGCCTCAAAAATAATCATCAAACGAGGTATACTTATCTTTCGCTAGGGCCGGTGATACGGTTCCAGGAGACGTAAGCGTTGCTTTGAACATTTCAACGTTCGTACGGATTCAATGACGATTCAAATACTTTCTAGCTAAAATTTAATCCTAATTTAATAAGGAGAACTCTAGACATATTGCTATTTTCATACATACCTATATCGAAGCCGCTGTAGATAGCGTCAGATAGGTATTCAGTCAGTTCCTTCACATCACCAAAGCCAAGATTAACGCCTTGCCCGGCTAGGGGATGTACTCTGTGTGCCGCATCTCTACAAATAAAAAGTAACACAATTTGTTTTCTAGCATAATTTTAATTGTGAACACGCTTCTTTTTTAACCGATTACGAAAAATAAAAAGGTTCTTAATTCCGACCGTATTTATTTTTAATGTATTGTAGAGTGTACTACCGGGAACAGGCATTTATATTTACACAATTATTTCCATCATAATTTTGTAATATCTCTATTAATGGGAAATGCCTGCACTAGCCGATGCTAGGTTACCGTCTACCGGTTGGTAAATTAAAGTTATTTTTAATAAGTTATAGAAAATAATGTTAAAATGTATTGAAATATATTTTTATATCTACTAAATAAAGTACCTATTTACTTCATCAAAAACAGCTCCGAAAGTACGTAATTGCGGTCATACAAATATGCTGGAAGAAAACTAATTAATTAATTAGTTAGTTAATTAATTAGTTAGTTAATTAATTAGTTACTTAGTTAATGAATTAATTAGTTAATAGACTGTTAGCGAAAAAGTAAAAACAATGATTAAGAATTGTACATATATATTTCAATATAATATAGGTATTTATCGGTTATATTTAGAAGGTTCAATGTAAGAGTGATATTATATTATGCAAATTTTGAACGCGGCCGACGCCATTTTGTTTCCTTGATTACAGGAGATTCAGGCAGATTTTAGAGACTGTCTCCCCGCACTTTTGTAGTTAGGATATGATGGCTAACAACATACTAAAAGTTGGTGTTGGTTTCTTGCTATTACTGCCTTGTGATATCATATGGTGGATTGGCAACGTTTTTTTATTACTCTGCAGTACCAAGCATTTTTGCAAGTTTGGTCCGGTAACATTTTTTTTCCAGTTATCAGTTACCGAGCGTCTGTTATGTTACTGTAGGCAGAGAGTAAAACCCTCCATCTGTAGCTGTCCTGCTACAACTATTGTTGTACACTTCTATGAACACAATGGACATTCCTGATCTTGCTTGAGACCAGAAATCGTTATTTTTAGTTTAATAATCTAAGAAATATCGTCCAAATCCGTGTAGTCTGTAATCGTAGAGACCATAATATAAATACTAAACATTTTTCTTTCTGGATTTTTTCAGGAATGTCCATTGTGTTCATAGAAGTGTACAACAATAGTTGTAGCAGGACAGCTACAGATGGAGGGTTTTACTCTCTGCCTACAGTGCATACCAACCAGACTGTTATAAGTGTGAGCATATATTTTACCCTATAATAGCAACTCCAGGCGCCACATATCTAGTGCTATGTCCAAAGCCGAGGGGGAACGCAGCACGCGAATTCGGCGCTATAGACCGAATAGACGGAGGCAGTTGCCTCTGCGCCCCGTCCTGGAAACCGGCGCTACGTAAACAGGATCCGAGCCAAGAGGTACAAGCATCCACTGCGCTGCTCCGTGGGTATTGTTTCCACTGAAATATAGTCAAACAAGTATAACTCGCGCCAAATAAGTTGAGCCGAAAAGCATCACGTGGTTAGACTGCGTTCCATACTATTTGTATGGGCGTCCTCCCCACTCTAGCTTTCAATAACTTATTTGGCGCGGAATATACCTACTAATAAGTGCAGTTCTCTTCAAACTGTGGAAGCGAAGATTAGTAGGGAGCGACACCAGCGTCATCTCGCAGTTGGTGATCATTCGCTAAATGATCTCTTTTTTAATATGATAGTAAAGCAACTTTGCAACCCATACACTTTATACGACGCATATCTGCCACCAGATGGGGCCAAAAATTATTGAAAAACGTCAAGAGCTGCACGTAAACGGATTAGGCATTCTTTGCACATTCCATGGAGAGGGCGCTGGCGGCAAAGTTTCGATCTAATTCACCGGTCCTTCAGACTAGCGCAGTCATACCTAAAGACAGACAGACGCGCGCCGAGGGCTTTTTTTATGTTTTTTTTTTACTTTTATACTATACACATTATACAAATCACGGCGTTTATGTCTAGCGGTGTGGCCAGAGAAAGTGCAAGAGAAGTCGATTAAAGAACATAATTCTTAAAGAAAATCGGTGCTAAGCTTTCAAGTCAAGCGCTCTATCAATTAAGCTATCGTCTCCTTTTTATAATAATGATGTAGTATGTGGTTATATGGTTGACAACTCAAAATAATTACCAGGGCATCATTAAGTTCATCCACGAACTGTTCCTCTGGCAGTGTCAACAGTTTCTTGGCCAGATCCACACTGGTCGACCACACTAGAGAGCTCCTATTGTTGTCCAGTGGTAGCAACGCCACGGGACCGGTTGGCAAAAACCGCTGCCAAGCTGTAGTGTTCTCAGATTCCTGAAAATAATGTTCCAAATGAAGTTAGGCAGTGTGATTCTATTCCTATAGCAAAGTACTAGGACCCAGCAAGTCACTTGCGGTATGGCCAGAGACAGCAGTTCTCTTTTTGCCAGTTCCGAATTAAACAGAACAGTGGTGGCAAGCATGATGCTTCACCTAATGAACCCAGATGTGTCACTTCTTTTATATTTAAAAGAGCGGAGCCTGCTTTACGTACCCTCCGAAGCACGAGAAGTCGATTGAAACACATATTATTAAAGAAAATTTGTGCATTTTTTTGGCACAGTGAGATTTGAAAGGCAGTAAATATTAACCTCTGCCAAATCCAAAGTGGCAACTATCCCCATTTGGTCATAGTTCCAAGAAAGGTACTGGACACCCATCGCCCGTCTCACTGCAGAGTTGGCGCCATCTGCACCGATCTGAAAGTAAACAATCATTTTATTACAAAAACAAATTTTATGAATGTGCTTCAGTGCCCGGATACTTTTCCGCGAAATATGCTTGAAATGCTCATAATGTACTACATCCTGTGGCTCACACCCTTTGAACGTCTTGTGTATTTAATATTAAGATATCCATTGTTGAGTTGAGTTACCATAATTGAGCATTATTTAGAAATTCATAGATTACATTCCCGAGTACATAGCGTAAAAGGTTTTTTATGGTAGATCATTTCTGTATACGGAGATCTCTAGAGAAGTAATGGCCCATGTTTCCCGTGACCCTAGAAATTTTAGACCTTTAGAAAATATAAATTATGTTCCTAATATAAATACCTACTAACTTCCGTGGGGCCCATACTAATTTTCATCCCCTATTATACCCCCAAGGGGAAAGGATTTAAAAAAAGTAGCGTTTTTGTCCTTCCCTAGGTGAACCCTAGTATCAAATTTCATCAAAATCGGTTCAGTGGTTTAGACGTGAAAACGTGACAGACAGAGTTACTTTCGAATTTATAATATAAGTAAGATATGGATTATATACTAATTTCACTGTTGTGACTTATGAGTAAGCAAAGCATAGGTACAATTAGATATTATTTTAGTAACCGTTTATTTGGTTTTGATGCGTCTTGCTTCAGTCAGAGGGCGGGCATAGACGTACCAACTTGTGTTTTTTAAGGCAACAATACAATTTTTATATTACTCGGTAAAAAATTCAAATAATAAGAAAGCCTGAAAAGTTATTTTTATAATTATTTATTTTGAACTACATTTGAAAAATAATGTGGACAAGAAAGAATCATCAGAAGTTCAGTAAACATAGTATAAATGATAAATAAGTATCGAAATCAATAAAAAAATCTTAAAAATCATCACTATCTGAAAAGCTTTGAAGCTTCTTCCAAGAATTATATTAATTGTTTAAAAGCAATATCCGGCCACTTGCACGAATCTGGGTCGTGATACTTTATGAAAAAATATTTCAGTTATTGAAAGAGTGCATACGAAATCAGACTGAGAGAAAAATTAACTGTTTAACAGTTTTATTAATAATTAAATCAATGGTTTGCGACACAGTAATGGAGAATTTACAAGCAGTGAGTATCCTGAAAGTTTTTTGTATGAAGTATTTAATGTTCGCAAAGTAGATAAATAATAATGTATATTGCATTACCTTACCTAAGATTATGTGTTATTTTGAATTAATGAAATACAAATAATGTAAACAAAGTAAGTACATAATCTCGAAAAGTAACGAATTTTCACCAATTAATGGTGCATTCTTTAGAGAAACGTTTTAGTTCTTTTCTATATTACTTTTTTCAGTGATTTGTGAAATGTTCAACACTTTTCATTAGTTTATTTTTAATGTGAGTTTGAGTAATGCTCTGTATAAATGTGTAGAGGTGTGTACCTCGTCAATTAGACGGTTGTCTAAACAAGTAGATGGTATGTCCGCCGTAGCGCGTATATATACAAGACGAATTTAACGATTGTTTAAAATGATAATATTATTCACTGAACTGCTATTTTGTGATCTTTAATAAAGAAGTTAACAATATAAATCTGACCAAATTACTAATTGAAGTTCGTTGAAATTTAATTATAAAACGTAAGTGCCGGAATCGAACCGGGGTCTGCGTGGTGAGACCACTCGGCCACCGACGCGCACATAATATATTATGTAACAATGGATTTTTTATAATTAAAAATGTAGGTAGGTACATTTTGCCATACATAATCCGCCAAACCGCACTTTGAGGTTTTTCATCTAAATATACTTTAACAGAACTGGCCACTCGTTAGGCATAGTCTCACAAATACCATCGGCTAAGACTTTGTCTTCTGCCGGGTACCCTGGAACCGGTGACATGGTTCCTAGAGCCGTAAGGCATCCCGTGAACTGCAAGCTTTGATGAACCTATCTTGGAAACTGATTCCCGATTTTCATTAGACATAGCTAAGCATGAGTAAACCAGCCTTAAAATAAAATAAAACCGCATTGCGATCGGTCCATACGCCACAGACGCACAACAGACAAACATAAGCTTCAAACTTATAATACCCCTTTTTTCGTCATGGGTTAAAAATGAAAATCAATTAAAGGAAGCGAGTTTACAAGTCGCGCCCAACTTTAACAGTACTTTTTCACGCTTCTCTAGAAGGACTCTAGGTTATAGGATACTCTACCTACTTGATGGTAAGTAATAAATACTAGAACGAAAGTGATTAAGAACATAATTAATTTTTATTTCAGCGGGATCGGACTTTGGAACGATTTTTTCCGAACGAGAATACCTTACATATTTCAGATATTCGTAATAAAACGGGTTGCAGCGAGTACCTCACTTACCTACATATAAAGTAAACATTGATGAAAATAGCTCGCGCTAATGTGGCCGTACCAACCAAAACAATACATAACCTAGCTAATTCTGTATTTTACAGTAGATCGTACATATTATTTAGTTATATATATAAAATTCAAAAAGTCCGTTTTTAGGGTTCCGTTCCCAAAGGGTGCCAACTCCGCTGTCTGTCGTTCGTCCGTCTGTCACAGGGTTGTATCTTTTGACCCGTAATAGGTAAACACTTGCAATGCATACAAACGTCTAACTATAATGGATACTTTTAAATAAAACAACAAATAATAAAAAACACCGGCCAAGTGTGAGTCGGACTCGCGCTAATATGCTCCTGCGCCATACAGGGGCGTCAAGCTTGGTCTGACCTTAGTGCATACTATTGAGTGTACAGAAAGAACCCTTCGTGTGCGAGTCTAACAAGGATAGCGCCCCCGCTCGAGTCAAATTTCTTTGGTCCTATGTTTCTCACTAGGGAATGCAATCCCGCATAATAATTTCAATCCCGGTATTTGCGGGACTGAGCCATCTTAATCCCGCAGGATCCAGGTATTTGCGGGGGAGGGGGGGGGGGGGTGTCAACTTAAACTTCTAAAATCAATCGTAAATAATCGTAGTAAAGACCTAATAGACCTCGTTTTCATGGTTTTAATTTTAACCCAAATTAAATAAGCTTTTTGGTACATTTTAAATGGTTTATTAATATATGTAATAAATAAATATAAAAAATAAAAATATTAGAAAAGGTCGCAGGTGTGACGCAGGTGTTTGCAGGGTACCGTATGCCCGACCCAAAATAATAATATTTCTTATAAAGTTCAGTTTAATTTTGATTTATCTATAGATTCTATGACAATCAATATTCAATGAAAAAATCATTGCATTGCGTCATAATTAACTGGCAAAATATAAGGGGAGCGAGTGGAGAATTCTTTGCCCCGCGCCTTTACACCGTTCCCCTAGGGCTCGGTGCCCCGCACCTTAGAGAAACACGTATGTACCACGCTTCTCTGTAATCCCGCCAGTCCAGCGGGATCCCGCAAATTTTTCGACCGAGATTAGTCCCGCAACATGGATGCGGGATCCCGGTATCCCGGTATTGCATTCCCTCTCACATCCACTTGACATTTTGACAATGTCACATCCCAACTAATATTATAAATGCGAAATTCCTTCTTTCACGCCACAACAGAGCAACCGTACATCATTCCTTCCGACATAAATCTATATATTCACATTTCAAAACAACCACGGTCGAAGCCGGGGCGGACAGCTAGTATAATTAAACTCTTACTTCCACTTTCTGGACACCGTCTGACTGTTCGGTTCACATTCACATATCATAGCAACGTTAATTACCTAACTGTTTTGCTTATTTCAGTGTTGTTAAATTTTTAAACACAAGGCATAATAAAAACATGTCGTAATTGAATTTAGCTGTATGTATATCAAACGAACTTCAGGTTCACTGGACGACATGTGAATAGATTTTTACAAAAATAATCGCGTAGGAGTTTTACAGCGTAGGAACGGGACAGCAATCAAAACTGTGTCAATTTGTACTAAATCAGAGGATACTCTTATGACTGTATAATATGGAATCTGCATATAACGCAAAAATTAGGAGAAATTATAAATGTTATTTTCGGTTATTCAATACCTAGTTACATTAGTTTGAATCAATTTTATTCCATTTTTATTGAAAAGATAATCCACAATGTAGTGAACGAACATGTTTAGGAATATTTATGTAGGTATGTAAATTGACACTATTTTAAATTAATAATAACTCTAAAACAATATTCTATAATTAATATATTTATGTAACTATGTAGAATGAAAAATATCACGGGCGGGGCAAACTAACAACCAAAATATGCCGTAACTTTCGTTTGTCACGCCTGCGATATATTTTAATATACCGGATGGACATGACGAACTTATACGACTTATTTTCGCCATGTATCTACGGAACCCTGAAAAGACCAAGTTTATGTGAAAATATGAAATCACTACTAGTCGCAAGCTCCGCGACACGCAAGAAAGAATACGAAAAATGTTTCAGTGAGTAGCGCGCGCGCATGGCTTTGATCCGCGACTGTTGACCGCTGTCTCACATTCCGCATGCTGTTAAAACATATTCGAAAGAAAAATGACAAAAAAGACAAGAAGAAAAAGGTTAAATTGTGTTTTCCTTGTATATAAAACCTACTATAAATATTATTACTCAATAGTGACGAAGTGTTTCTGGTAATATATTTAGAAAATGAAAATAATGTATGATTAGGATGAGTTGTGTTGTATGAACAATAACATAGTAATATATTATCTAACTAAACTATGTATTGCTAAAAAAACAACGATAGGAATACCGGGAATCTACTTGACACTGCTTAAACCAAAAATTACATGTTCATTTATCTTTTCGTATTCTGGTAGATAACAGGAAAATACTACGTGTTTTAGAACAGATGTGGATTTAAATTTAAATTCTAATATGCGACGTGTATAACGTATTGGCGTTTTAAAAAAATATATAAATAGCTGCTCACTGTCCCAATTTTACATAATTCAAAGAAAGTTTTTTATGAAATTCTTTTAATTGAATACGTCAATGTGATCTATTTTTTGGGTAGGTACCATATTCTGCGTTACCACGGCTTGCCTGTATTATTTTGATATCACTACAGTACCTACTCGTTAGATATAACTTAGAGAGAAAAACACGGTTTATTTATCTTCGAAACACTTACTATCGAGATGAAACAAAGAGAAGATTTTAAAAATAAATAGCTGAAGTTTCATCAAAATTCATTCAGCCATTAAGGATTCTGTATTTGAAATCACTGAGACACATGCGATCTGATTACGGATATCAAAGATAAGATTAATATAGGCCATAGTCAGTCATAGGTCATAGGCATATCTTTTGGTAAGCGCATCACTTAAGAACGACTGGGCCGATTTGCTTCGTAATAGTCCAAATCAGGTTTTTAGAGAAAGAAAAATTAGTAAGTTCGGGAAACTCTGAAAGTTCTTTTTTATGGGATTTTTGGATGAAAGTTTATATGGGCTCCACGGGCGAAGCCGGAGCGGAAAACAAGTTTATTCAAAAATACAAATATACAACTATCTAGGTATACCGAGATGGCAGCGCAAGATGGTGCTCAGGAATGTCCCAACTACCAGAAGACTCCAGCGACCCGGAGGCTGGGTACATATCAAGCGATGAATCTGGACATGCCGCTGATTTAGCAGAAAGACTGCGAATCAGGCCTTCGAGAGATATATGGGAACTTGGTAAGTTTGCTCAACTCTTGTAGCAGGCCTTAATAAGAACTGCCCCGTTAGTACTAAAGTACAGTACGAGTATGTGACCCAATTTTATGAGAGGCTCCAGTTTATGGGTATATTAAAAAATAAATGTATACAAAATACTGTGCAAAGAAATTTTACAATTAAGCATTGTGAATCTCATATTTTTCCTTTTACTTAAATTGTTGAAGCCGCTTTTGATTTGATTGAAGTGTTTAAGATATCGAGAGGAAACAAAATACAATAAAAACATATAAAAGCAGCTACTTATTATAGATATTGGTACAAATTTTGAAAGATTAATTTTCAAAATTTCGCAATTCCAGATGAAATACAATGGTCGTTGCGACAACTGACAAATGCAGAAATCATCACACCGTTAATAGAATCGGGACCGTACAGCGAAGCATTAACGGTTGCTTTGGAGAGTAATGAGAACACATGGACCGCAACTTTACTGGCCTCTTGGCTTAACCGTAGCACATTGCTTGAGGAGTTGCTGAGTATGGGTGCCGATCCAAACTGCACTGATAATGCTGGCAGGTATTATAATGATATTGTATTTCGTTTATAGGTCTCCTACTAATCCTTTGACGCCCTTCCTTCAAACTGCTAGATCATCTTTTCACTCTGCGTCAGCCTTTTCGTGGTTAGAAAAATATACCACAGTTGCCTTTGAACAGACGTCTTACCAGCCCCTAAGCAGATTACTTACATTTTACTCATTTGGCCTAATACACTTTATAAGGCTAACTAACGAGTGGCTTATTTCGGTGAGGTATTTTGAGATCAAGTCCTCTGAGACCAAGCTTCACTCATATTTAAACTACCCTGGCCTTATTGAACGCTGCTTATAACAGTCACAGTGTTAGTGGGCCAAGTGCATTATTAAACGAGGTTCAATTTCAGAACATGCCTTCACCTAAGTTGTTTGGTGGGAAGCGAAGAGTGTGTAAAATTGTTACTGGAGCGTGGGGCTAACCCAAACAAATGGGTCGACACAACCGACAGCCGAGCTACACCTTTACACTGTGCCGCGAGTGCTAAAAGTCTACCTTGTGTAAAAGTAGGTATAACTTGTAATTTTCCCAACGAACAAGTGTTTACAATCATTGTCGAAGCGAGGAATGTTAATAGCATAGCAGATACCACAGAAATCTCTCATAGAAAAATGTCTCGCTCACACAATATACTATGGTAGCAGAGGCAAATCCACCATTTTCAATCCCATTTTATATCTGCGCGGATTGTGTACATCAGTTAAGGGATTATCTTGGTTACAGATACTATTAGCTTTCGGAGCCGACGTAAACGCAGGTTTGAACGAGCGGTCACCATTACACTACGCGGTTATGAGCGATGCTGCCGATGTCGTTGACGAATTGTTAAGTGCTGGAGCATCGCCTGACACGCCACAAGTACACACATTTACTTTAGTTTTAGTAGGTATAATGAATGTACGGACGCCAACTCTACTCTACTATATCAACCAAAAACCGCGTAATACTTGTAAAACAAGTAAACAATGCGTGCTAGGAGAACTGCACACTGATTGGCTTACAAAAGTGAATTTAATTATTTTTGCGTAATAAACGACAGACAAGTTCACAGATTAAGATGTGGTCGGAATTGAGGAAAACCCTATTTGTGTTTGCCTTGCATTAGATGTCTTATTGCTAGCAGGTTGTTGACGGGTGCAAACGAAACGGCTGCCGTTGTATGTTATGTGTTGTTTAGTTAACATTACTAAATATATACCTTGAGAAGTCGTCAATAATTTAACTTGCACTGACAGCATCGAGAGGTGAACGTTTCCGTATTTCTTCAGGTTTTCACAGAAACTCCATTACACGTGGCAGCAGCACTGGGCTCCGCGTCATGTTCTCGCCTTCTTCTAAATGCCGGCGCCGATGTCAGAGCGGCAATGGGGTCTGGGAGGGCAACCGCGTTGCATTTAGCTGCAGAAGATGGCCACGCGGAATGTGCACGTCTTTTACTCGATCATGGCGCCCAAATTGATTGGCCGAACTCTAGGAAACAGACTCCTGTACATTTGGGTAGGTACATTTTGGCACAGCTCTAATGC
Organism: Nemapogon koenigi; assembly: GCA_963924495.1. Classification (NCBI taxonomy): domain Eukaryota; kingdom Metazoa; phylum Arthropoda; class Insecta; order Lepidoptera; family Tineidae; genus Nemapogon; species Nemapogon koenigi. The sequence goes on along the minus strand of OZ004647.1, from coordinate 5,725,539 downwards.
AAATACAATAATCCTCCAAGTCAAATACTTTTGTGTTGTGATATTAATTTCATTGCAAATACGGTAAACCATCTGCTAGTTTAATTCTACCAGAAAGTAAGTGGTTTCTGGATATACTGGGATATTTTATTTCACGATAAAATTCATTATCATTTCTAAATTTTCAGCTGCCCTAGCCCAATCGGTAGAAGTAGTGGAATTACTTGTGGGTAGACGTGGCGACGTGCGAGCAAGGGACGCAGATGGCCGCACACCACTCCACGGCGCCATAGTTCGTGGGGCAAGAGCATGTGATGTGGCCAGAGCGCTCCTTTCTGCTGGGGCAGATCCGAATGCCCCAGATAATTTTGGTTATACACCTCTTCATATTGCTGCCCTCAATGAATTTTCGGCGTGTGTTCTGCTTCTTCTGGGTAATATTATGTTAGTTAAATTAAAGAGCGTCAATAGTGCAAGCGCTGGACTTGAGGCTCCAGCTTCAATCATCATTTGAGTCAAAAAGCTAATCACCAAATTTATTTAAGAGTTATTCAATGCTTTCATCTCATCGGAGGTCATGTAAAGCCAGTTTTTCTGAACATAAGACATAAGATTTAAATTGAAGAAGTGACAGCATTAAGTGCAGCGACTGAGTTACTACCTTTTCTGTATGGTCAACTCGCTACATCTGAAATTATTTATTACCAATGTCCCTGGGCAGGCCTCAATGTATGAAGGCGGTGACAGTGTGTTTCTTTGTTTGTTCTGTAGGTGCACTAATTGAATAACTTTAAAATTCAAAACATTGAAGTATTATCTATTTTCCCCACAGATTACGGCGGCGACGTAACTCTTCGTACAAACGGAGGAGTATCCGTCTTGTCGTTTATCGTTAGACGGGTCCCGGATGTGATACCGAGATACTTGTGCAAATTCGACGAGGCCGTTCATGTCAGCGAACACGAGCTGGGAGATGTGGACTGCGAACTGACTGTCGATTTTAGACCTCTGGTGCCTTGTCTTGGTCGCGGGGAAGCAGAATTACTTCTGGCCTTTATAGAGGTAAATGTGTTTTTCCAAAATGTCCAGCAAATGCATTTTCTCTGATTACCTAATGTTTATAAGCTAATAACTGTTAGATAGAAGAAGATTAAGAAGACGTATCTTGGGACGACGTTATTTTTAGGCAAGATGGCACAATTTAGACTTTTAACTCATGAAATGCTTCAATGAACTCTACCAACTGGCAAACAATAGACAAAACGTATTAACGATTGCTTAACTGACAAGCGATTAAACAAATTTCGTGGTATACCAACAAATTCCAAGTGTCAAACTAAGGACTTTTATTTTAAAGTTTCAGCGTTACTCTACTATTAGCGCCGGATTTACCCTCAGTGCCGCCATGGGGCACCGTGAAAAATTGCATAAATCCTACATTTTTTTTAATAAATAAAATTAATCTTTTATTATAAATGGGATAAATAAACGTTAAATGTGCAAATATTCTCAATACAATTACACTTTTTAAAGCATTTTCAATAACGCGAAAAAAAATTTTTTTTTCTTCGAATTTTGCCGCCCTGGGCACTGGCCTCTGTGGCCCCTAGAGGAAGCGAATAATAATGTAAACAGAAAATATTTTGCGCCAATTAACGAGAGGTTAACTAAATTTAAAAATTAACATGTTATTGAAGATTTCTATCATATAGTTATTTAGCAATGAATGCAATCTTTGTCGAAGTTCCAATTTTCACACCAATTATTGCAAGGTACTAAAAAAAATAGTAGGAAATAATAAAACTTGTGTTTGTTTAAATTAAGGATTTATTCACGTGAGGGTATTAGTGACGGTGTCTTTTCTTCTTTTGATAACCCGTGATTCTATGTATAAAACAAAGAGAAAAGTAGATACTTGAGCTTTCGGCATTAGGTGCGCAGTACTAAAATCAACATTTATGCTTTATTAAAAAAAAAAATTATGAAATTTCAAAAAACTGCGCACTGAATGTCAAAGATCTTAAGTTAAGGTACCTAAACCTATTTTTATCTAGATAGAGCTTTACTGGTGTTCTTATATATGTGCTTTTCATTTCTTTATTTTTCAGGTTGGACGAAAGGATGTATTAAAACATCCAGTTGCAGAGACGTTTCTTTTCCTCAAATGGCGACGCATTCGCAAGTTTTTCGTTCTCAGTTTCATATACCACGCTATTTTTATAACGCTGTATAGTCTTTACATATTACGTAAGTGTTGAGTGTTTTAAAGATGCATTACTACGTAGTACAAAAGAAAGTTGCCGTCACGCGTCTGTTTGATTAACCGCTGAATGCATTTGGATGCGGTCTTCATTGTTATAAATATGAAGATCTTCTGCTGGGTACCCTGGGACCGTTTACACGGTTAAGAAAAAAAAAGAAAGTATGATATGCATTTCTCAATAAAGGTTTATGTGTATTAAAATTGCCCTATAAGGAGCCGAGCATTAACCGCATTAGTGACAAGTCGGTGAAAACGGCCAGCGTGCTACTGAATATACTGCATGTTAGTTACAAACATAAAAATAAAAGATTAAAACTGGTTCTAATGTTATTTTAATTAATGTTTAATTTTACATGCTTACTTAATGGATTGACAAGACCGAATGAAATAGATTGAATGAAGGACAACTTGAATGAAATGTTGTACGCAACATACTCCGGAGAGAGGAGATTACAAATTGATGTCTCATTGCTTACATTCTTATATAAAAGGTTAATTACTTAAAAACTATACAAAAACTTAATTAGAAATCTTACATATTTTAACTATGCTTGTATTTATTTTGGTTGCCTATAACATATTACACACTTATTAATAATTTTTCTTACTTCATGTAAACAATTAATTATCCAATACTTTTGTGAAAGACTACTAACAGTCATTTTGAAGCCATTAATAATAATATATTTTAATGATAACAATATGTTAATAGTGATATGACACTTATTAGGTAACATTATAGGAAATTTAGGATATAGGAATCAAACTGCTATTACATAATAGACCACAGACAGCTATAAGTACATTAAATTGATCCAAAAGTAATGTAACTTTAACATTATTATTATTAATTGTTCTTATATAAATGCAGTGGCCATAGCCAATTTTGGAGTCGTCACAGTAATCAATTAGTTGACAACAGTTGGCTTTATGTGTATATAAATACCTACTTATCTGAAATAGCCTCATAATTAATAATTGATTGTAAAATCTTAACCAAGGTTTTAATATTAAATGGATTGGTGAATACCAATCTAAACTTTCCTTACACAAAAATTGCATGAACTCTTTAGCCCTGAAGGGGACAGGTCCTGCCAGGCCAAGAGGATCAAAAAGTGAACCTTTTACACTTAACATTGTGCGCTTATTCCAAGTATGAATATTTTTGTCTTGAAAATTTAAGCAAAATTGATAATTTTTTACATTGTAAGATAACCCTAAAGCTTTAATAGACCAGTTCTCTTGAGGGAATGTATACTCATTAAAATATTGTTTATCTCTAGGTATACCTTCTAATAAAGGTGGATCATTAGCGGCCCACTTGTGTAATTCAGAGTTTGCCAAACCTAACAAACTTATAAATTCATCTCTTACCTGAATTCCCTTATGTAATGAGTCTGTACAGAATAAGGCATAATCTACATACATGCTTGTGCTCACTATCTCTGCTGCTCTAGGATATTTCTTGGAGTACCTATCAGCAAGTTCTTTGAGGCATCGGGTGGCAAGATAACTGGAGCTTGTCAGGCCATATATGACAGTCTGTAATTCAAGAATATTATTTCCACAAGTATAATCCTGCCACAAGATGTTTTGAAGTTTCCTATAGGAGGGATGCATGTCTATAGCTCTGTACATATTATGTCGAATGACAGATAAAAATAAATATATATGGGAAGGGTATAAAATGAGAATGTCAAACAAATTCTTTTGTATTTTGGGCCTATTATAAGGAACATCATTAAGGCTATTATAACTTTTATTAACTTTAGAATTTCCATTGAACACCACTCTTAATTCATTAGTTATTTTGTCTGTCCTGATGACAGGATGATGTTGCATAAAATATCTACCCTCAATCTTAGAATCTATTAAAGGAATTATCTTGGTGTGTCCTAATTTTATATATTTACTAATGAAGCTCTTATATTGATTATGCAAATTATTATCCTTATTCAACCTTTTTTTGAGGGATGTGAAGCATTGATTTGCAATATAAAAAGTATTATCCAAATTTAATTTATTGATTGGTTTCTTGAGTGGAAGAGATACATTAAATTTACAATTTAATAATTGTGCTGAGGAATTGAAATTAGTTTTACAAGGATCCTCCGCTAACACCGCCCTCGAATGATCTCCGAGAGTGAGCTTGTCCTCCCAAAATGTTGGTAGGAGATGAGATATGTTGTCATTATTGTTACTAGCAACAGAGTGTAACACTGTTAAATTACAGTGGCCAGTGACATTGTTGTCAATGACCTCGCCGGACAATATTGAGCCAAACTTTGTGTTGATGATGAACAACTTGCTATTTGGAAGTTTGACTTTGTGCGGGAGCAACACATCAAAGAAGACATCAGCTGCTAGTAAGAAAGATATATTGTTTGGAATATCAAATTCATCGTCTGCTAACTTCAAGGAATTTGGAAGTATGACAGAATTAATTTTTTGTTGGGGCAGTTGTGTTGTTATTTGATCCACAACTGCACACCTTTTCTTGCATGAGTAATCATGATTTAATGATTTGAAGGAAACATTGACAGTTTGAGAAATTTGTTTATTTGTTGTTCCCAAGACTGTAACCCTTACATTATTTTTAAATAGCTTTAATTGGAGGGACTCGGCTAGGTCTGTAGTGATAAATGACATTTGGCTACCTGAGTCTAGCAACCCTCTAGCTATAACAAATTGAGTGCCATCTTCATTAAAAATTTTTGCTTTTATAGTTGGTAGCAAGATAGACTTGCTACTAAAAACACCCTGAAGATGAGTCACTATTGAAGTACCTGCTTGATCATCATGTAATAAAGAATGATGATTTTTACTATTGCAAACAGAGCACTTAAAATGAAACTTGCATTTACTTGTATGTTTATTTAGACATATTTTGCACAAACTGTGTTTTGATGCAAGTTGAGTCCTATCATGATAAGATAAGGATTGAAATTGTGTGCATTGGAACAGCTTGTGGGAGTTATTTTTGCAAAATAAACATAATGTTTGATTATTATTATAATAATTGTTAACAAGGTTTGAGACATTAGTAGGTTTAAAAAAAATTTGCTTACCATAGGAGTTTTGGCTTTCCTCAAAGCTACTTGCCCTTCTTTCAATAAATTGTAAGAGGTCTTTGATTGTTGGTAGCCTTGAGGTGTCACGCTTACAATGGAATTCCCTGCAAGAGAACTGATCTAATTTCCTCAACAATATAGGTAACAGAACCATATCCCAATTGTCCACGGGCTGCCCTAAAGCCTTTAAGGCTCCTATATTCAGTCTTATATGCGATACAAAGTTCTTAAGGTTACTGGCGGTGCCCTTCACTATTGGGGCGAGGTCCATCAGCAAGGTCACATGGTTGTTGATACACAGCCACTCGTTGTCGTACCGGTCCTTGAGAAGGCTTCTTGCTTGCAAATATGACTCTTCACACATAGGCAGGCCGTCCACTAATGAGAGGGCTTCTCCTCGTAGGTACTTTCTTAAGTAGCACCATTTCTGCAGCGGTTCCAAGTTCGCATCGCTGTCAAACACTGCACTGAATACCTCCATGAAGGGACGGAACTTTGTTAGGTCTCTTCCATCGAATGTGGCTATGTCGATGTCTGGAAGTTTTATTCTTGGACCCGGACTGGTGGTTGGACGGTCATTATTGCAGTGAAGGCGCAGCTTCTGAAGTTGGCTTAATAGTTCAAAGCCCTTGGTGTCCATGTTGTCCTCGAAATCGTTCTCGTCGATAGTACCCCGCAGGATGTTATATTCTAATTTGTAATTCTCGTATTTATTGATTACGAGCTCGAGTTGATTGATGCGGAGGAGGATGGAGCCTTGGTCTCGCTCTGGTGCTGGTAATTGTGACTGTTCTGCCGCAAATCTTCTAGTTTTAGACCAGGTGCTCAAACATTGCGCCATTTGCGCCTGGAGTCGTTTCAATTTTTCGACGTCGCGGGCTTTTGATGATTCGGCGTTCTTATTGTCTTCCATTTCGAAGTAATAAAATTTAGTTCTTGAATTTAAGGTTGAATTGGATTTTAAATTTAGTTTTTGAGTTTAAGATTGAATTTTGAATATTGTTAAACTTGCCACGCGTGCATTTTTTCATCCACAGATTAAAAAATTAGCGTACTCAGCCGTCACTGATTTGAGAGCGCACTATTGGCCGCTATGGAGGTGTGCTACTCTGTGACACGACGCCGCGTTGCAACTTCTTAGATCGTGATTTCCAATTTTTGGCACGCGTTTCTTCAATTCCCGGGTTTCGGCACCATTTATGTTAGTTACAAACATAAAAATAAAAGATTAAAACTGGTTCTAATGTTATTTTAATTAATGTTTAATTTTACATGCTTACTTAATGGATTGACAAGACCGAATGAAATAGATTGAATGAAGGACAACTTGAATGAAATGTTGTACGCAACACTGCATAATCCTAAATAATTTATAATTACATTTAATAAAAGAATAGTAATATGCGTGTTCCCTAATTTAAATTACACAGTAAAAACATTAATAGTATACATAAATTATAGGTTGGTGTTGCTATTATTTATAACAGTGACACTTTACAGAGACGTTCCTGTGTGAAGAGGCAACATGCGACGTACCTTTGTACCTGCGGCCTGTACAATATCTAATTATATTGCTGAACCTCTGCTTTCTGTCTAAAGAAATTTTCCAATCATTTCTTGATTGGTCGGCATATATCAGACAATGGGAGAACTGGTTGCAATGGCTAATAATCGTTGGGGTATTTCTGTGCACAGTAAGTAATAATGTTGAACCCTTGTTTAAATAAGTGTATTAAATTAAAGTAAATTTAAAGTCAAAATTGGACTAAACACATCACAAACATCTAATGTCCGTCAACAATCAAAATATACGAATATTTCACATAAATATTTGCCGCGGCCGTGAATCGAATCTCGGGCCCCGAGCACAGCCGTTATTTAATTTTTAAATTTTACAGATACCATACGGGGACGTTGATAACGGAGGATTAAGCAAAAACACCTCAAATTGGCAACATGACGTGGCAGCCATTACAATATTTTTCTGTTGGTTTGAACTAATGATGATTATAGGAAGATTTCCAACTTTCGGTTTATATGTGCAAATGTTTACTACAGGTATCAATACAATTTACAATCACGGTAAACTGTTAATAAGGTGGTTTGAATCCTAAAGCAATATGGGGTTTCATTTTGTCTACCATTTCTGGTCAATGTCGGACTCTTGGGTTCAAATTCTAAAATATTTGTATGATAGATTAATAAACAAAGAAACTTAGTCAACCAACAAAGACTCCACTATTCGGTGGAAAACTATGGGAGTCTATGAATGGAGGTGACAAATATGAGTGCATTAAGTCATTGTTCGTCATCTTCACTATACCGACTTAGTGATAACAGAGTGGTTATGCACCGAGGTAAGTGGAATCATCAGGACTCAGGATATGTAAATGTCTGATTGATTAAACATTATATTGATTTTTGTTTTATTTTATTCCAGTGACACTAAACTTCGCAACATTTTTGATGGCATACAGCTGCCTGCTAATAGCATTTGGACTATCCTTTAGTGTGCTCTTCAGTAATTATCCTGCGTTCCATCTGCCTGCCGGTTTAGTAAAGACTGTAATGATGATGTCAGGAGAGCTGGAGTACGAGGACATATTCTATAACAATTGCACAAACTCCCAGATTCAATATCCGTTCACTGCTCATGGAATGTTTCTTGTATTTGTTCTCCTTGTTACTGTTATCCTCACGAACCTGCTTGTTGGTTTGGCTGTCAGTGATATACAGGTGAGATCTAATATTTTTGAAACCTGCCCATGTCAAATTTTCATATCCGAAACGTTTATATGAAAAGCTTTATGATGCATTTAAGGTATTTGTCTTTAAAAATAATGCCCCTAGTACAAGCACGGTATTTTTTCTTCTCGCAATGAACATTTCATTGGGAAGGTACAAAAATTCGCAAAATCGTTTGGAGATTATCTGCTACAAAGCTTAGTTATATAAATTTGTTTTCTAGCCATACTCTATTAATTATAGTTTCTGAAACTTTCGCTGTGGCTCCTTTTATTTTCTGTTTAAGCACATTGTCATTGTTTCAGGCACTACAAGAAAGTGCGGGTCTAGACCGGCTTGTACGACAAACACAATTGGTGGCACATTTAGAAAGTATGTTGTTCAGTCCATTACTGAGATGTGCACCGAGACAACTATTAGGAGTGCTCCGCTGGGGAGCCTTGCTGACAGCATCACATATGCGCACTATAAGCATTAGACCTAATGACCCTAGGGAAAATAGAGTGAGTTTTTTTAGAATAAGTAACTGAAGGCTAGATATGCGCCAACCCTTTCACATATGCTCGTCGTGCCCTTATTTTATGCCTCCTCCCACAGACGACGTTCTTTTTGCACTTAAAATAGACAATAAAATATAAAAATCCTCTGTGGAAGCATGGCACATGGCGCATAAATACAACGGTAAAAAGTATGCCGAGAAATTGTCGCGTACTGGTATCCTTAAAAATTATGGCCAATTTTATTTATGATTATAGAAATAAGCCTATTTTGATTCCCTTCTGTAGCACAATTTCCAAAGTCTGCAATAACCCAAAGTCCAGTCCAATGTGAACCAGAAAAACGTCAACACAATCAAATGGTGAAAGCCATGAAACTCATGCATGTGAAATTCTGATTATAATTTACTCCAGATTGTAATTGCAAAAGCAAATATTTGGCAGAAATTGTTCATCATAACAACAAGATATTATATTTTATTTCAGATACCAAAGGATTTAATTGCATCAATATACAAAATGGTTGCCAGCCGCAAAGAAGTAAAGAGAAGCGTCAAGAAAAATAACAACTACGAATTCCGTATAAAAAAATGTAAACAGGAAGTTGAACTATCAAAGACTCCAGTTGTCAAACGCAAAAGCAACCTATACGACCGTTACTCCTACGAGAGCCAAAATGTCGAGAAGAGAAAGCACACAACATCTGGTTCTGAAAATAGGAATAGAATGTCCACTTCAATAAATGCAATTCAAGAGATTTGTATGGTGGATATAAAAACGCAACTGGCAGAAATTGCAAAGAAGATCAACGCTTTGGCAGAAACCACAGAATCTAGGTTTAGTACAATTGAAAGTAAACTTGAAAGCAATTTGGAACCTCCATAATTTTGTTCTTAAGGCCGAGCGTCTCATACCCAGCTCCCAATAGATAATACTAGTGTCGTATTTTTGGTTTTTATTTTTACTCATGGTTTAATGGATGGAATTAGGCAATTTACTATAGCGCAGACAATTTATAATGTAATTAATGTAATATACAATATTGTATAATTCTTAAATTAGTTAGTAACATTGAAAATAAGCAAAATAATAAAAATCTGAACAAAATACAAGAAATAAAAAACTGTCCAATAAAACATTATCATTATAAATTGTCTGCGCTATGTTAATTTTAATTTGATTTTATTCATTAAATTAAGCCTAAGAAATAAAAAACAAAAATACGACACAGTGACATCTATAAGTATCTAGGTGCGAGACGCTGCCCCTTAAATTCTTATAAGATGTATAAAATCAAATTATTTAGCTTTTTTCTTTTGATTAAATTATAAATAAATAACTCCATAATAATTATTTATTATTGCAGTCCATAGTTAGTATGGTCCGTGATCTGTGACCTATTCTTATTTGAAACGCATAGTAGGTATCGACATGACCGTATCTAGGGGGGATTTTGTGGATTCAAACCCCCCGAAATCCCGATTATTTTTTTGAAATTTTAGGTACATGAAGCAATTCGTTTTTGAAAAGTTGAAGTTGTTTTATGATTTAATATGATGTATTTCCGAAATAAAAAGTACATAGTTTACGTCACCAAACAAACACAATTTTGCATTTATAACATTAGTTAGGATTTAGCAATATAAGTTACAACTGAATGGTTCAAAGTATATACAGATGGCAATAATATCCAAACTTACCAGTAGCTTGCATGCATATACATCTCCATTGTCCATCTTCACATAAGTATCATCAGTGGCCTCTTTAGATTTACTAAGATCATAATTCTGAATCCTAGCTCCATACATTATGTCAACATTATTGACATCCTGAGAAGTTAGTTCAGTATTCACAGCATGTAACAGAACATCGTTCTCAACTATGTATGCTATATCATCATTCCAGATGTCATTATTGTTGAATGTTATGAGAGCATCAGAACATGAGTCCCAAACCTGAAACATGGAAGGTATAAGGGTGAAAAATTCATTATGATTTGTAGCTCAACTTATTTAGTGTGCACTAAAACATAACAACTAATAAATTAAATGTTAAAAAGGAAACTGTGTAGTCTGAAAGAATAAAGAAAGGAATGCCATAGGTTGGTCACATAGTTGTGTTCAACAAATGTGTCTCAGGGTAAAGTGATGCAGAATCCAGTTTAGTCCTTTGTTATATTATACTTAATACTAGATGCTGCGTGTGTGTTTGCCTGTATTATTTTGTTCCCATTAACATAGGCATATGTGGGAAATAGGTACATTTTTCATTAATCTACAGAATCCTTTACAATATTGAGATGTAACAAAAAGCAGATTCTAAGTATTTGAAAGTTTTATCAAAATTCATTCAGTAATTTAGAAGTTTATTCTGGTTAAACATTGTGATAGTTAAGTATTGTGTAAAATATCATATTCCACTTGAATATTGGTATTAATTTTTATATCACAGACACAAAGACACTTAAATTTTATTTATTTGTACCTACCTCCCTTGACATTGGCATTATACCTACTGAAAATGACCAATCATGATGATCATCTTGTGTCGATAAAGTTGTACTTATATTAGAAAAATATACCTGCATATTCTTAACAGGTTGTAAGCGCATACTTTCCACATGTTGCCATATTTTCAGCGACTCCATAAGAATTTTTGTATTCTTATTCAAGGCCACAACTCTATTGCTATATTGAGGTTTCAATTCAAATTCCTGTTTTGAACTTCCTTCAAGCAACAATATTTTGTGATTGGAGAGCAGAGAAGTTTTACCTGAGTAAAAATAATGGTTAATTATCAAAGAGAATGCAAATCTAAAAATAAATTGAAGTAGGTATCGATCTGTCTGTCCCAATATTTATTCAGAATAGGCTCTGAAATGGCTCAATGGATTTTGATGAAACTTTCAGGGCTTATAGTGGGTACCTACTTAAGACTTAGCTGGCCATTCACGGTCAGTTAAACTGATCAGTTGTTAACTTGTCAGTTAAAACGGAATAAGCCAAAATTATTTCCCCACTCACTGGCTTCAAACCGGCTTTCATTTCGTAATGTAGTGATTATATTATCTTTGATTTCGATCGACAGGGCCGCGCGCAGACGTGCGTTATATCTGGCCAATTTCGCACGTCAGTTGAAAAAATTTATTTGGATTCAGAAGAGGAAATTCTACTTATTGTGCTGTTTGTTGCCATTTAATCCCCAGAAAACCAAAAAAAAATGGACAAAAGAATGGTTAAAAAAGAAATATCAATTATCTTAATTAATTTGTCAAATGAGTTATCACTGGAACCAAGTGACTGGCATAACTTATTGAGAATTTTGACTGTTGGCAAACGGATTAAGCACGCGCACTCACGGTTAGTTTGGCGTGATGCAAACGAACTGAAGTTAGTGGATTACGGTTCGCCCGGAATTATCCGTGAATTGTCGTCAGTTAAAATTTCAAGATTTCACACACACGGTCAGTTTTTGAATGTACGTCAGTTCAACTGATCAGTTTAACTGACCGTGAATGGCCAGCTTTAGACTGTATTTTTGTATCATTTCGATATGATAATAAAAATAATAACTTGCCCATATATGGCTATGTTAATAGGATCCACTCCGACCCACTCTGGGTCCACTTTTGAACCCATATCAGAATAATTTTGTTTTCGACCCAGAATAAAAAAGAAAAAACAACAAAGATGATGCTTACCCAACGAGCATGCTAAAGTACATCCTACCATACCACCACCGGCTATAATAATATCATATTTTTCCTTAGGTGATACATTTCTTGAACTGGTTTCACTATAACCTCTTGCTAAAATTCCAGAAACTGGATTAAATTTCCATAAATTAGTAGATGTAGATCGTACACATTTAATAATCCACATTTTTCGCTGCACTTAATGCTCAATTTCAATTCGATGCACTAAAAATGTACTGAAGTGAAACATTCATTTATTTTCACAAAGTAGGTTATTTTATTCATTTATTTTCTCTATTTTGTAAACAAACAAAAACAGTATAGATAGATAATATGAACTGAACAGTGCTAAAAAATCGAATTGGTTATAGGGTTCATTTTATTTGCTCTTTGTTGTACTACTTCTGATTTTATCAGCATTATCACCCTATATTGACGTTTTATTTGGTTTTAATACTAGCTAAAATAAAAGCAAAGGTATACAATTTATTCTTCCACCGAAGCACTACAGTTACTGTACAGTGGAACTAGTTACATCTTCATCCTACTTCAGTCACAGAGTCACAGACCACAGTATAAGGATAAGACTCGTATAAATTATATACTAAATCCATGTAATCAGAGGTTTTAACAATATAATTAAAGAACCCTTACTTAGATCTATTAAATTATATTGGTAACTCTGTTCAATAACACTTAAAAATATCATATACCTACCTAATGCCTACCTATCTACGAGTATTACAACTTCTATGCTATTCTAGTTTAATAACATTATAAAAAAATCATCTAAACATTAAAAATAACTAATTAAATCAGGCCCGCGTGGAATAGTGGCAAGAATACTGACTGCATTTTCCCGCTGAATCATGATGCTGATTCGTTCAATAACACTTAAAAATATCATATACCTACCTAATGCCTACCTATCTACGAGTATTACAACTTCTATGCTATTCTAGTTTAATAACATTATAAAAAAATCATCTAAACATTAAAAATAACTAATTAAATCAGGCCCGCGTGGAATAGTGGCAAGAATACTGACTGCATTTTCCCGCTGAATCATGATGCTGATTCGTTGAGCGAGGAAGGAGCCAGCCAGCCCTCTTGTCACCAGAAGAGATGATCCATCCAGTATATCTTTATTATACTTTTGAACCCCACAGACCTAGAGTTTCTACACCAAACGGCACAAATTTGTCGTTTTCAACAATTGAACTACCTATATTTGCGCCGTTTGTTAGACTCGGTAATTGGTACCTATTCTATACTTACTTATCTTAATATTTACCACAAACAACCATAACAAACAACAGACATAGGAATTATAAAGAATAAACTTATCCATTTCATTTACAATAACGATATTGTTAATTCCATGCATGTTGACAACTAATTTGCTGTAAGTCTACATAACTTATATGTAGACATACAAATATAAATATAAATAACTGAACTATGCAAAGTAGGACGATCCTATATGATTCTAAACGTGTTTGATACAAGTAACCATAGCAATGGGACGGCACAGTAGGTAGTATATGCAGGCATCTAGTTATTGAATCACAAAATAGCTGTTTTAAAGGTTACCTATTTATATTTAGACATAAACAAAATAATTTATTTATAAAATGATATTATGAGTCATTTAGGAAGTGTATTCGCAAATTCTTGTGTTCGTGTTCCTGTTGATCCAATTAGTAAAATGCCCAAGACTGCTTATGAACGGAAAACAAAAACCATATTTGATCAATGCTCCGTAGAATCATCTTGTTCTGGACTATCTATTCCAGTAGACGATGTTGAAGCAGGCAAATTTAAAGAATTCTACCAAAGCATTCCTGATTACAATGATTTGAATCACTTACCAGCAGACGAATTTTATTCTACTTTGAAATTGCTAAGAGAGAAGAAAAAGAAAATGTTTAACAGGGCTGTCCATGACATCGCTGAAGATATTGATTCTATTAAGCGTTGTGATAGTGCACAACTTTATGATGATAATATTACTACGGATGTAACAAATAAATGTAAAATTCGCGCTAAAAGAAAACCAAATTTGAACTCTGCAACAAAATCAAGTGAATTAAAGAACGTTATTGATTCAGATTATTTAATTGTCAACAAGATAGATCATGAACATAGTTTACCAAAAAATAAGGACCTAATTTCTGAAATTGGCAATAAAGATGATGACTTGGAAGGTATTGTAAAAACAAGTAAGGCAAGTTTAGAAAAAATCAGTAATAAAAAAGATCCGAAAACAAAAAGAAACCATTCTGCTTGTTCTATATCTTGGAGCGATTTGTGTAAAATCGAGAAAGATGAAGTTGATACAAAATTTGACAAATTCTTTGAAGGTAAAAAGTACAATTCCTTAGATAGAAGAGAACATAGGACATCACAAAGTATGCCTTCAAGTCCTATAAGAACAAAGAGTATTCTATCACCAATCTTACGACGTAGAAAATCTATAACTGTTCCAAAACCATTTAAGATGACTGAAAGGTAGGTAACATTTTTACCACTAAATTTCAAAAATATGTAAATTGCTAAGTATACATACATATATACCTTCAAGTCTGTTTCAAAAAAGGGTAGGCAGGGAGGGTGAAGCGTCATTTCTCTCGATCTTCGCATACTTCCCTTGCTTCATCAAAAAAAAGGTGGATTAAAATAAATCTTCATTATTAAATAAAACAATATAAATTGTTAGTATAAGTCTAAGTCACCTTTATCTGTCCCAATACTTGAATGAAAGTACTTACAGCTTACAGAGAAAATAAAACCGTAAATGCTTAAATATATAAGTAATTAGACAAATGCTATCTATATATCATCAATCCTTTTATCCCAAGAAGTGTAGGCAGAGACAATCTTCTTAATTAATCTTCTTATTGATTTCAGAGATGACGATGATAGAATAAAGAATGAATTGCGCACTATGCAGAAATCATTTTCAGAAGAGATGTTACACAAGAAAGTCGAACGAAAACAGTTTAAAGCGCGACCTGTACCAATCGAGTCCAGAATACCATTATATGACAAGATTCTTGAAGATCAAGCTATGAGGTTCCAATTTATCATTGATAGTGACACTGAGCTTATTTTTTGCATTGTTATTTTTTTAGTGAGTTATTATTTTTTATGTTTTCGTATATTTTCTAAAGCCATCAGGCAATGTTCCTTTGAGCCTACCCTAATATCTATGATCATGTTAATTTGTATATTGATTGTGTAATTTTTTTTATAGCACAAGGTGTAGATCAAATCATCGAAATTCAACCCGGTTTAGGTTGCCCATGAAATCCCTTAGTAGCACACACTATATTCCTAATCCTAACAGCTATACAAATTTTAGTTCACTACCATTGATATATATTTACTAGCGATCCATCCCAGCTTTTCACAGGTAGACTTTTATTAACGTTTCCTATAATTCCAATTTTCCTGATAGCATGATAGTATTTTCCCGGGATAAAACCATCTGCAAAAAAAACGTGGATCCGGTTACAACACATTTTCGCATTTATAATATTAGTCTTAGTTACTTACTACTGTACCAATGGATTTTTTATAATAAAGAATCTTTATCCGACAAACCGTACAAAGAGACTTTTCCATCTATATACCTCAACAGAGCTGGCCACTCGTTAGGTATAGCCTCAAAAAATTATTGGCTAAATGAGGAAGACTTTGTCTTCCACTGGGTACCCTGGGGCCGACAACGGTTCCCGGGAGCTGTAAGGCAACCCGTGAAGAATAAAAAAAGGTAATACTTACTACTGAAAACATAATCTTGACATTTTTAAATAAAAATATATTTTTACTTTAGACGTGCCATAGCTAAGATCAATAGTGAAGCAGAGTTGCGAGCAGTTATGAAACCCTTCAGTTTTACAAAACGAGAGGAAAGTGGATCTCGACCTGCAACCTGTGAAAGAGCTACACATTTAGCGCCCAAGCCGAAGAAAAAGAAACGGTTTAAAGCTAGACCTGTACCTAAAACACTATTTTCCAATTATATTTATGACAAAATGAAAGAGGACGAGTTTTTTCGGTAAGTAGCGATCGCCTATATTTTTAAAATATTAATTCTATTTGTGAAACATAATCGTAACAATTTGATTGGCCTGATTTCAATATAAGTAAATGTAAAGGATGATGTTGTGACTAAAATGAACAAAAGTAGTTTACGCTGGTTTGGACACGTTGAAAGAATGAAGGATGAAAGATTGACTAAAAAGATTTATATGGCTGAAGTAAACGGAAATGCTTGCAGAGGACGACCTAGATGTACTTTTAGTGAACATATAAAAAATATGTTGATCGATGGAAATATTAAAAGTACACACAATCGCTGAGCATGTATGAAAGGTATGGTGAATATAAAAGAAGCTAAAGAGATATGTCAAGATCGTTACAAATGGCATTCGGTTGTCTCTGCCTAACTCTCTTGGGATGATAGATACATAGATCAATATAAGTAATTGGTTTGATCATGTATATCTATAGTGTATCATAGTGTATGTTATGCTATATAAATTTTATTAACCGACTTCGAAAAAAAAAAGAAGGAGAAGGTTCTCAATTCGGACCGTATTTTTTTTTTTTTTGTATGTATGTACATTGATTACTCCGCCAGTTGTGAACCGATTTTGATGGTTTCTTTTTTAATCGACAGATAATTCTTCCGGATTGGTCCCATTTTAATCTCATAAAAATTGGTTCTTTAGTTTTTCAGAAATTTTGAAAAAACTGACCTTATAAGTAAATTTTTCGTAATATCTCGATGAAATATGTACCGATTTTGAAGACTTATTTTTTTAAGGATATAATAATTTCTTGAGATTATCTCACAGTCATATGACGAAAATCGGTTCAGTAATTTTTCAGAAATTCAGTAATTTGTCTCTGTTTACTGCTGAAAATTATATCAGAGAAAAGCCTTAGCAACGGTTGCTATTGACACGAAGTTGTCAATTTTCGTATCGACGGTGGTCTAGCGGCTAAAGGTATGGGATGCAGCGCAGGGTGGACATTGCTCGAAGTTCAAATCCCATCCACCGCAGTATTTTTTTTAATTTTCCATCATTTTTTTTAGTTGCGTTATTATTTATTTCTCAGGGCAACAAAATCACTTAAAAGGGAAAAATAAACTTTTTAAAAAAAAGCCTACCGACTTCAAAAATTTGCACTGAAAAGTAAGAAATAATAAAAATTTCGTCGTAGAATTTGAAGACGGTTGGTGCCAAATTAGAAATAATTTAGTACCCAAATTCACTAATCTAGATAATTCATTAGGAACCTACGATCATCAGTACAAACACAGATAATATTGAACAGATCTTTATGTCCCTAGATGTTTACTTAATTTTGTATCCTAATTTAGCACCAACCGTCTTCAAATTCTACGACGAATTTTTTATTATTTCTTACTTTTCAGTGCAAATTTTTGAAGTCGGTACACTTTTTTTTAAAAGGTTTATTAGACTGATATTCATATCAAGTATTAAATTTTTGGCCAAGCGAAATTTTTATAATAAAATAGAAAAAAGTCCCCCATATTGTCCTAGTTATGCAAAATACTATTGGTTTTTACAGTAATTTGAACCGTCGTATAAGAGCTGAGGAGGTCTTGCGTCGCTCTGCCTTACCTGGCAGTATGGCAGCTAGAGAAAGTCGATTATCTACACCAGCAGCTCACAGTGACTTACCAAGAGATCCTTCACCTTTGATTCATTCGACGACACCGTCCGATTTACCAAGAACTCGTAGCCCCACTAAAGATAAAAGAAGAGGACGAAAAGGTTCAAAAGATGAATTTATCACTACAAGCCCTCAGCCGTTTAGATTTAATACAGCTGACAGAGCTGCTAAAAAGGTATGAACCTATTTATTTATTCTCTAAATTTTCTATACCTACTCAGTCAGTCCCTCATTATTGAGGATAGTGATTTATCAGTTGTGGTCCTCTGTCTGTAGAGGTGGCCAGGTTTCGGACACCTGATAGATAAGACCATTGCATCATTTAGGTATGTGACATCGAGACCTCTTTCCCTCTAGCCCGTTTTTACTTTATTTAGTTGTATTTACTATTGTCTGTCTCAAACTACCTAGGTAGGTACAGGTACCGAGACTGTTCTTGAGCGCTCGACAAAAAAGTGGGGGAATGTTGCTGCTGGTAAAATTAAAATTAATACCTCATACCGTCAAGCAGACCTAAAAATTGTGTTCTGCGCATCTAACGACCACCGCTCAAGAACCGTCCCGGTACCGATACGTTGTCCGGTTTTAAAGATTTTCGTATTGTTCGTAAAGTTCACAGATAACAATAAGTTCTATAAGTACCTACATAATATCTATAATAAGTTACATTTTATTCCCCATCGTTCACAGTAGAATGGTTTACAGATGTTGGAGGCAACCAAGAAAATACTATATCAATTTGAACCCAAAGATTCCACCAGTGGCATAGACAGTGGTAGAGCTGGAGTGTATTCCGCTTTGGAGTTACGAGCTCATTCATCGGGAAGGTCGAACTTAGCTGCCTTACTTAGAGTAGAAAATGTTAAAAGAAGATTCGATATAGAAGCTTCGAGACGAACAGCGGAGCAGCGACGTCACGATGAAATGCGTACTCGGGATCGCCTGTTACGAGCGAAACCGGCATGGCGGCTAGTAAAGAATAAGTATGAATATGCTGTTTATCATGTAGGTATAGCATAATAGGCTTGAAAGAAATCGTTAGAAATGTTGTACTTAGATAGTTAAAAATGTTGTAATCAAATCAATTTGTTATAGTTCCACAAACTTATTAACTAACGATACCATATTTTAGATAGGCTGTTTTTTCCTTCCTAAGTTTTTTCTACGTATTCTACACTTTCTACCTAAAATTAATATGGCCTAGCGTTACAACGTGTATATTATATACCCACTTAATATTAAAAAAACATTTTTATTGGCAATACTAAATGCGATAACAGCGACGCTGTCACCAGGCCAGATAAGTTTGTGGAACTATACCTACTTAGGTGAACAAACTATTCATTTCTACAAATTTTCAGCCATGAAGAAGATATCGCCATGCGACTGCAAACCA
Organism: Nemapogon koenigi; assembly: GCA_963924495.1. Lineage (NCBI taxonomy): Eukaryota > Metazoa > Arthropoda > Insecta > Lepidoptera > Tineidae > Nemapogon > Nemapogon koenigi. Next base: position 5,706,182 of record OZ004647.1, on the reverse strand, counting down.
GGCGTGATGAAGAGAGAATGAGAAGAGAAGAATTTCTCCACGAAATGGAATTGATGTACGGAAGAGTTATGGAACAACCGATGTTATTCGAACGGTACTATGCTCCCAGATCACGATCTGCTCCTTCTGACTCCATCCAACTATCTCCAAGGAAGGGCATGAAGAAGAGAAATTTTAGAACAAAAAATACCTATCGCTTGAATACCCCGAGACGTTCTCATAAGGTATCTATTAACGACACAGCAGATATGTTTAATGGTTCTGCAGAGTATTATGCGACTGACAATAAATTGTATTCAGATTCAGAAATAGTTACTGATAGTTTAGATGGTACTACAAACGTTACAAAATTTTAGTTTTATAGCTTAAGAGATTGTAGAGATAGTATTGAGGTTAGTAGGTAATTCGACACTTAACTTTTGATATCTCAACATTCTCAACTCATATTAGCTACAGTGATAGTAACTAGTATCCTGGTTCTATTTTATAATTTAAATAATAAAATGTATGGCTCTATTAGAGGCAAGACCCAGACGCCAGTTCTTACGTCCACAGAAGTTAAACACTTTGGTACTGGGAGTATTCCATCCATTGAAAAAAAGCTAATGAAAAACTAAAATTGTTCATGAAATAGTTTACCAAATTTTTTATCCGTTGGTAATTAAAACGAAAATTCACTTATATGTATAATAATTTAATTATAAAACTATAATACGATTATGTGTATGTGTGTGTGTACCCAAGTCAACTTTCATGACTAGTTATTTAACAATTAATATTTAAAAGAACATGTTTTATTACTTAATTACTTTTAATTTCTTAAGTTGTAAAATTAGGTAATATTGCTTGATATGAATTCTTTATTTTATGAGTAGATACCTACCTACATTATGTATATTGATTACCTAAAATTAATTAAAATATACAAAATGTTCTAAGTATAGCACTATTCAAGATAACATTCATTAATGAATTAGGCTTGTTGTTAATTTAACAATAACAAAAAAACATAATAAAATTCGTTTAATATCAAGTCCTTAGCTCAGAGTTTATCCAGTCCATGTATGCACTGACCCTTGTGTATATAGCTGGTCTGCCAGCATGACCACAATAAGATGAACCAAGACTTACGACACCAAAAAGATACCAATTGTTACTGTAGCCGTCCGAAGCCATCCTCATGAGAGGGCCTCCTGAGTCGCCTTGACAAGTGTCTTCTCCTTTACGACCGCCGGCACAAATTACTTTTGACGATACTTCATCAGATACGTTAAAAGATACGCGACAAGTTTCCCATTCTACTGCCTTCAGGTTCACTTTATGTTTAATCGCAGGGGTCGTTCCTGAAATTTAATTAAGATTTGGTAAAACAGTTTGTGTAATAAAATTATAGAATCCTAACTAATATTGGATGGAATGGATTTTTCATAAACAACTTTTTGAACTTTGCGGATCGAAGTTTTTCTCATAATTTTAATGCAGATCAAAGATTTTCCAAGCCACCCGTGAACAGAAGCGACGCCTTCAAAATTCCTTTTTACTTTCTTCTATACAGGCGGTGTTTTTTTAAACGGCCGCATGATTATGTGTGTGGAAGGAAGGATTCTGAATGAATGAATTCAGCCTACAGTCGAATCTACTCTTCTCTGTGTTGGAATCTGCTTTGAGACATTTGCGTCGTAGGTTTTACTCACCATATTCTGTGGTTCCCCACCCGGAAGCCCAGTAAGGTTTGATATAATCAATATCCTGATCGGCAATAACTGGTGTACTTGGTAAACAAATAGGTCTGATGAATCCTGTAAATGAACACGGAACAAAATTACATCGCACATCAAAATAGTTATATAAAACAGCTTGAGACACATTTCATAATAAAACAAATCGTATGACACGAGTTAGTATGAAAAAAAATTTTTTTGTAACAAAAAATACTAAATTGTCCTCGAACGTCTCGTCTGATATTAATTATTATGACCAGATTATTGTAATCGGACTCAGGGTACCTCGAGGAAGATAAATAAGTATACATAGACATTAAGCATTTATCATACACCTTAGTCGCTGATTTGAGGCTACCTAACGAGTGGACTGTTCTTTGGAGGGATTTTGAGTAGCCTCTTGCAACAATTTGTCCAATTTATAAAGTTGATGTTTGATGTTGTAAGTCCGCGTGATGTTGAAGTTGAGTGGTTGCGAATCTAAACCGCGACATGCGAGTCACCGATTTCTTTTAAACTTTCAAAATTCTATGAAATTGAAGAATTCCAGCATATTTTAAAAATTGGAGGAAGAATAACAGAAAAAATACTAAGATGTAAAACTGAAAATGTTTACAAAGGGCTGTACTTTTAATTGAATACCTACATGAAGAGGTAGCAAATTACATTGGATATATATTATCTGCTTACCATTTCAGTGAACATATGATAGAAAATTCTTACTTGTAAACGTCACTGCCCTCTGAAGACGCAAAAGTGCGATGTCTGCATAAATGAAACGATTTTTCATAACATAAGTTGGATGTACGATTGCACTTTCGATAATAATGTCCTCTGCTGGATCGTTGCAATTTTTTAACATATCGCAATCATGCTCCTCTTCGGCATTCCATTCACCCAAACGTACTTCTAATCTGGAAAATTAAAAAAGAATTAATGAAAGCTGATCGAATAAATTCACGCGACTGGTATGACAGAAAGTTCGCAATTTGCGAACAAGCAATAATTCGTCAAACCGTGTTGACAGTTTGATAAAGTAGAGTACCTATTTAAGACTAGCTTTCCCATATTAACTTTCATCCACTATATTATGGTCTTGAAATTAAAAATTCCCATTAAAAAAGCACTTTCAGATTTTCTCGAATTTTGCTGGCAACTTTTCATTCCCTAAAAACCTTATTCAGACTATTACAAACATTTAAAAAATAGTCAAATCGGTCCAGTTCTCAAGTGATGCGCTTTAACGAGCAGCATTTAATTTTTATTTATATACCTACTTAGATTACTAGCGGTTACCCGCGACTTTGTACGCTTTGTATTACCATACATACTTACCATATATATAAAGAAGGCATTTTTGTAAAATTAACATTACAAAATACCAAATTTTTTCAGAATGTAGAAAATAATAAAACTCACAATGTTTTTGGTGCGATGACGCAATGAGCTGCTGTCAGAACATAACGATCTGATATTAACGTTCCTCCACAGAGATAGTCCGTTTGATTTGAAGCTGAATTAATATAATATGTAAATTTAATATAGTTACATGGAAAATAATTGTAGGTGTATACAATGAATATTGCGCTGCATAGTTTTAATTCTAAACAATTCTTTCCTGCATGATTTTCTTATATCAGAAAACGCAGCATATTCCATGAGAGCTCTCCGACTTGATTCACTAAATACTAGGCTGTTAATACTCAGTTCCTTAAGTCATACTGCAAGCATCCAAATCCATTCAGTGGTTCTTAAGATTAGCGCGGACGCGCGGTCATACCTTTTATGTTATAGTAGCTTTCCGCCCCTGGCTTCGCTCGTGGATATTTTCGAAAAAAACAAAATACTTATACCTAGCCTATAGATTCCTATTAGTGAAATAATTTTCAGAATCGGATAAGTAGTTTCAGAGATTATACATCCAAACTTACAAACTTACAAACTTTATAATATTAGTATCTATAGTAGTACCTACCTATAGTAATGTAGTGATTATAGATATCAGTTTAATTAATGCTGTCATGAGTTTTCTCGCTGTGAATGTAATACTACCGGCTTGCCCCGACTTCGCCCGGGGTAACAATTATCAATATACAAACTTCACACTAATGTTTTTAATTTATTTGCGAGTAACGCCACCCTTTGATGAGGGTTGAAATTTTTTGCATGGGAAAAGTGTTTTTTTTACATTTAGTTTTCTTTTTTTTCTAAATTCATCTTCGCATTAATTGCCTTTCAAATGAAACCGGTTTGGGGCACATCGGTTGGATGGTTTCAAAGTCTATAACGGACATAGGTAGAAACATTTTTTGTGTTTATATTATATATAAATGTCTACCTAACAATTCCTAGGTACTCTAAGTAGTTTTTTATTTTTCATATTTTTCACAATTTTGTGAACACTTACCGTCTCTATATTTGAGTCTAGCCATCCACGGGAATTCTTGTATACCTGCTATTTCACCGCCGTAAATTCTGTCAGCAATGTCCTCAACCCCACATACATTTTTATCAGGTAAGAGATACGGTATCAAAGAATTATTATTTACATTAAAAGGCACTTTTAAAGCTTCTTCTAAATTGCTACCGTGACTAACTTCTGGTTGTGGAAAATTATTAGTTGGTCTTGCATTTCCTTGTATAACTCCATTGGCACTATTACCATGCGGTCGAAGAGAGCTAGCTGGTCCAGAGACTCCTTCATTTATAATATTGCCCATATTATTTTCTTGTTGCACAGAAGAATTTGTTGCATGATCACTAACTCTATTTAAATAGTTAGAAGTAACATGATTTGCATTATTTTCATTTGAGGCTGCAAATCCTTTGGCATTTGTATGTGTTGGAATAGTTGTTGTTTGTACTGAGTGTTTAAGCGGTTGGGTTGTTGCTGGAAGTCTTGGAGTTGTATAGTGTTGCACATTTTGTGGGACTGTAGTGCTTTGTGGATGAAATTCTATATTATCCTCTGCTTTTTGTAATTTACAGCACACCTGTAATTTGAATAAACGTCATCTTAGCCCTTGTGTTGATACACTGCAGCGTCGTATATACCTACTTATATATATAATTCAAAATTAAGAGCAGGTTCTAGCTACGGCAAATCACGCTCAACTCTCAAGCGTCGATTACAAAAGCATTATAACAACAAATTGCGAATTTGCGGAGCTTGCAGTTTTTATATAAGTTTTTTTATTGATTATTAAGTTAAGTTAAGTATATACATATATGGATATTAAAAATTACGTACCTACTACTTATATAAAATAAACTAAAAATATGCAGGTTCCATAGCATATGTGTACTTAAGCATCAATGAGTAATATTTCTTCCATAACATAAAAGTAATAGAAATAGATTTAGTTTGTGTATCTACAATAGTTTGGAGTCCATCGTCAGTCAGGTCTTGAAAGTTCTATAATCCGAGAAAAATGTGTCATGACATACCTAATGACTTTATAAGGTTTTCATTTCTTCTCACTTTGGTAAGAACTAAATTATAGCTAATCTTACATAATAAAATGGTTAAATTTCTAAACTTACCAGCGGTTGAGTATCATTGAATCCACAAGTAATATTTCTTAAAAAATTTAGATTCTTCTGTTTTATTAGTTCCAATGCGTATGGACATTTTGTTATATGTATACAGATACCACCGTCATTATGGCATGATTCAGGAATGTTGACTTCTGTAAGAACGAAAAAATGTTTTGAAACGAATCTTCTATCCAACTGTCATGATGAAAAAAATAAACCAAAACAAATTGAATTGATAACATCATCATGGCTGCACTTATATTTTTAAGGACCAGAATATTCGCTTTTTATATATTTATTTTAGATGAGAGTCAACTGAACTGTCAATCAATTTGGATATTATATTAGTGACCATAATGTCATCTCGATTTTGGGAAGGGAAGCCTATTAACAATGAACAAACACTTAGTTAATTACAGTGCAGTCCAAGGCATTATCATATTGTAACTAATATTATTGCGAAAGTGTGTTTGTTTATTTTATTTGTTTGTTTTTGTATGTGTTTCTTTATTGCCAAAATAGAGTTTAGCATGAGATAGTCAGAGGGCCGAAGAGTGACATAGGATAGGATACTTTTATCCCGGAGACATGTCACATTTAAAAAATGTCCACAGACTGAACCGGGGCCGAAACCTATGTCTAATATATAGAAATCAACATTTGTTTGTTCGTATTCGATATACTCAAAAACTACTAGACCGATTTTGTTATTGTTGGTACCATTAGATAGAGTGGTTCACGAGGGAGGTTATAGGCTATATGGGCTGTATAACATCACCCTACCTACTTAAGGGGGTGAATTGTATTCCTAATACAACGCGTACGAAGTAGCGGGCAATCAGCTAGCATCTAATAAAATAAAGTATTTGGGAAAAAAATACAATTCTTTTTTATTATTTTCCTTTCAGTGTACATTTATACAAAGGTCTAAATTCAATCGGTGGAGTCAGTGTGTCAGAAAAATACGAAATGCTTCGAAGCGATCGCAATTTCAACTTGTAGCTGTGTTCAGAATTGATTCATTCGACCACAGACGGCAGCTACACTTTGTAGCCTGCAGCTGTCGTCGATGGAATAGTACCTTTAGGTATTCGTCTAATTACCTTGGTCGGGTAGTAACACCGAACTTAATAACTGGTTGTAGAACTTATACAATACCACGTGACAAGTCTACATAATAATAAATAAACAACAATAAAACAATATTACATATAATAATATCTACTAGGTACTAATTAAATAAAACTTGATTTGGATATTATAAGGATATGGATTTCCGGAATATTACTAAGAAATCCTAAGTGACTCGTCGTGAGGAAATTTTAATAAGAAACTAGTTTATTAAACAATATAATTTATATTTTACATTATAATCTGTTTTAAAATGACTTTGACTCACGTGTAGCCACCATCGCCAGAAGACAAAGAACGATTATTGTTATTTGGGCTATTTGTAGCATGTCGCACAATGTTTTTACTTATGACTAAGTTTTACTTGTAACGAGGACAACCTTGCGGTGACGGTTGCGCGCACAGACTACAGTTTTATATTGGACTCAGAAACGCGTTTACATTAATTATATTTGTGGTTTGTTTATCACACCGCTTTCTGTCAGTTCAGAGGTGAGTCGATCTCGGAAAGATAAAATCCTTAGGTGACGTCACATGGAAGTCCTCATTACTTCACTACGGGGTATCAATCGAAGGCTCCGTGACTCGCGTCACAAAATTTTATTTGTACAATGACTGTGCTAAAGTGTGAAACTTAAAAAAATACTGTTACTCCTTCGACTCGGTTAAAGTATTCTAATGTACCTAATCACTACAAATCGTGTCTGTCTGTAACAGTCAAAACCTGTCATACTTCTCGCCACGATTATGGGTTAATTTCTTATTATCAAGGGATAATTTCTATGTATCATAATGCCTTTTTCTCAAGACGGGTAGGCAGAGACAATAGAATGCCATTTGCCTGACATACCTCTTTCGTTTCTTCATTCATCACACCTTTCATACATGCTCGGCGATTGTGTGTACTTTTAATATTGCCATCGATTATATTCCTATATGTTCAATAAAAGTACACCTAGCTCGTCCTCTGCCAGCATTTCCTTTCACTTCAGTCGTATAAACCTTTTTAGTCAGGATAATTTCTTATTATAGAATAAGTATAACAACTGTTCTATGTTCTTATATTGTCTTTTCAACAAGAAATACAACAACCGGGTACACATTAGTGTAATAGTACACTAATAGCATCAGTTTGAAGAATGAGGATTCTGGTTTATTCTGTATTGTCAGTGTGTAGGTATTAAAATTGTTGTAAACCGATACCAACTATTATTAATTATATGCCGATACTGACTCGCGCTAAAGGGGGCGGATCGCTTGTTTATTACAAGCTACAAGCTGTCCGCCCCCGGCTTCGCCCGTGGATATTTTCGAACAAAATAATCGAAAAAAAAAATCGAACGAAAAAAAACAAAACCAAAACTCGTAGATAATGGCTTGCCTGCACTACCCTTACCCCTACCCCAACCCGGAGGCGGCTTTTTAATTATTTTTTTAAAATAAAAGAACACTTATTGTGATTTAACTATAATAGTTATACATATGCTATCGCGACACTTTTTGTAGATAATGATATGTTCTGCAAAGTCGTAGTACATTATTTTGTTCTATCATCAATAGTTTTCGCAGCGCACGCGATGTAAGGAATTTCTTATGTCATTTTTTACACCTTGTGTTACATTGTTGGAGTTTTAGTAAGGATCCCTAATTTTTTTGAAAATAGAATACAGCATGTTACTCAGGGTGAATGTAGCTTTCCAATGGTGAAAGAATTTTTGAAATCGGCACAGTAGTTTTTGAGTTTATGCATTACAAACATACACACAAACATACAAAAATATATGATGTATAGGTACTAAGTATATGACTGAACTTACTTGGTTATTTTATTACGTTCCGAAGCCGTGTATGACATAATCGGACCAAGGCTTACAATGATTCTCAACCAACACAACGAAAGTCGTTCTCGCGAAAGTGTACTGGAACAGACTTTGGTTCTATAGGTAAAATTATAGGTCTCAACAACATTTTTCAGTAAGTAAATATGTAAAATACTGTCAAACTTAGAAAAAATTGTACACTTATTTGTCAGCGTTGAACTAATATTTTAAAGAAATATGTACATACTGGCTATTGCCCGCGACTTTGTACGCGTTGTATTAGTAGGAATAACAACGTTTACACCCCCTTAGAGATTGATTTTACAAAAATCCTTTCTTAGTACCTACACCAATTTTCATATTTATATCTTCAGTGGTTTAGGCTATGCGTTCATGTCAGTCAGTCAACGACACGACGCTGACGGTTTTTAACCGAACTTCAAAAAGAAGGAGGAGGTTCTCAATTCGTCGGAATCTTTCATGTTTTTATGTATGTTCTCCGTTTACTTGAAGTCGCCTGAAACGGTATACTTCACAGGTGGTCTCATGGTCATCAGGTCAGGATCTGATGATGGGATCCTGGAGAAATTGAGAACTCTTCATAAAGGCACACTTGAAGCGATTTGGATATTTCTTTTATTTTGTTTGAAAGGGTATACTTTCCAGGTGGTACCATGTTGGTCAGGATCTGAACATGGGATCTTGGAGAAATCGAGAACTCTTAAAAATTTATAGGCACACTTGAAGCGATTTTTTTTTATAGTGACTTGTGCATTTGCTTTCGGAAAGCACACTTTTCAGTGCATAATTTTTGAAATCGGTACACTTTTTAAAAAAAGCCAAATTATATATATTTAGATTGGGTATGTGGGTATATTTAATTGTGTAGTAAAAAATGGCATCTCTGGACATCCGCACTTCTGGAACACTATAAATTAATCTATAAAAATAAATAAAATAATTGAAATGTCTGTCTGTGAGATCAAATTTAATACAAATATCTATGATATCTTAATTACACGATAAATCATTTTTATAGTTTTTTTCTGTTTGTCCTAATTTTGTCTTACAATAGATGTCGAAACGGAAAGCTAGAAAACGTCTTCAATAAGCATAGGTATGTATGGAGTATTGCATTGTATGAATCTCAAACATATAAATAAATTGAAAGACTTTCAAACGTGATGCTGAAGAATGATGAAGAGAATCAGCTAGACAGCGAAAAGGACTAGCGATGAGGTATTGACGATCGTAGGAGAAAAGAGATATGCTTGCTGTCTACAATGGGACATTATTGAAGAAAAAGTGAAATTGAGAGAGGAGATAGTAGAGTGGTGATTACTCCACTGACAATAAAAATCATTGGCCAAGTTGCAAGTACGGCTCCGTGCCATTTTTCGGTCAGCACTTTAAGACAGGATTTTTGTTTAGGTTTTCCTGTAAACTATAAGAAAGGCACTATATTCCCTATTTTTTCAAAATTTTAGACTAAGTAGTTTCGCGGGGTCGATGGTCAATTTTCGTATTTATGCATTTTCAAATTATAAAAACAAAATATATTCCTTAAAACTAGCCTTTTTATTTGATATGTCACATGATGCACTTAAAAAAATTTATAAAGTTTTAATTTATCCCCCAAAATTAATCCCCAAAACCGAAATTAGATTATTTACGCTATACGTCCGTGATTGGGTCATGAAACTCTACATATGTACCAAGTTTCCACATTTTTCGTCCAGTAGATTCGGGGAAAATTGGCTGTGACAGACGGACAGACAGACACATGAGTGATCCTATAAGGGTTCCCGTTTTTTCATCGGAGATGTTCGGATCGCTTAAAATGGGTATTTAGACTTACAATCTGCATTTTGTTCCATCTCGATGTTTTAAATGCCTCCGAAGGTGGGACGGGCGGATTGCTAGCCATAAATAAAATGGAAATTAAATTCATTTGTTTGTTTGTTTTACTAGCTAGCTTTTCACCCCGACTTCGCCCGTGTAGCCCATATTAACCTTCATCCCTTATTATGGTCTTGAGTTCATACAAAAATCCCATAGAAAAAAATCACTTTCAGTTTTTCCCAAAATTTCCAATTTTCTGGGCAAGTTATAAATTTTTTCTTTCCTTATTCAGGCTATTACAAACATTTAAAAAATGATTAGCCAAATCTGTCCAGCCGTTCCTTGTCAATGTAGATCCAAATCCGTTTAGCCATTCTAGACTTCTAGATTTTAGCAGCGTCATGCAGACAGACAGGCAGCAGCGCGTATTGGAATTTCCTTTTATAGGTGCGATGTAACTTGGTATATATATTCAAGTGTTTGCGGTGTGAAAAACCCAACCACCAAGAGCTTATCTTAAAAGTTCTGTAATGTTTATTTAAAAAAAATATGTATAAATTTATCAGGGTTGGCACAAAGTTCAATCATTTCTCCTTTGTGCTTCCCTAACAAATTTTTCGTTATATTTACATGTTACAAAGAACTAGCTTTCCGTCCAATGGAGCCTATACCAAATTTCATCAGCTTCCACATCCCTTAGGGGGTGGATTTAAAAAATAAAAGTATCATATGTCTTTCCCTAGGTTTTAAGCGCTCAGATAGAGTTACTTTCGCATTTATAAAAGTATAATTCTATAGTATGGAGTATGGACTATATAGTGACCCTCCCCCGACTTCGCACGGGGACAATACGCTTATTACTATACTTAGTTTATATATTAGAGCTACCGCGGACTATTTGGTAGATAATTTTATTCTACATAATTCTCTACTACATTTTTTTTATTATATCACTGACGGACAGCATACGACACGAAAACGTGCAGGAGCTTTGTTTTTTCCCGACTTTATTCAGTAATACTGTTAATACTAAGGCCACCTTCCTTGTGAACCAACCTGTCTAATAATGACCGCAAGAAAAGCCGTTCATTAGATTTTGCGTGAAACGGGCTCAGAGTTCAGACGGATAGACAAACAGACGAGGTATGGGGGACTTTGTTTTATAATACGTAGTGATAGTGAAAATAATGATGATTTTATTTTTAGAAAATTACTTTAAATTGATTTGACTAACTTTCAAGTAAATCAACAAAAACAATTGTGTTTTACGTTACAAAATACAAGATTTGTCCAAAGCAGTGATGAATGAACGTGTTGATTTATAAACGGTGATTATAAATGGAGTTTTCATGCCTGAATCAGAGTAGTAGACAAGTTTGTAGCATATTGTAGTAAAAACTTAGGCGTTCTACGTTTAAAAAACATAATAAAAACTAAGAGCAACCCTAAACAGGTGAGAGTGTGTTGACCTAATGTAAGAATTATTAGAAACCATGATTAATTAAAGCTGTCTCTCCACCTGGCGCAAATGAAGAAGGTGGTTATTGTTGGGTTTCCAAGAAATTATGGATCCTTTTTCTATACCGCGAGTGCCTGCTATAATTTTCCTACTTTGTGGTGGTAACCAGTTAACCACAAGTTGAAACTAAATGGTAATTTTTAAGTTATAAAAATAAATAACAATTATTATTACAAACTGCAGATTATTTGTATTGAAATAATCATTATCTCATGAATGTGAAAGTGAAAGGTGCAACGGATTTTTTTTGATTACCTACATATTTTATCCCGGAAAACGGAATGAGGGTTGGTGGGGTTTGAAATCAAATCAGCTACGGGATTACTTTTTTTCTTGATGAAACCGCAAACAAATGCAAATGCTAAAAAATGCTGTAAGTCGAAGTTCAGGCTACGATTTGTTTATAAACAATTTATCAATACGTTGTTGGGATTTTCCCCAATGTGGCATGTTTCTTCCATGAATTATAAACAGTTAATTTTCCCTCTTGTATTTTTGATAAAGTATATACTTATTTAATTCATAGAATATTGGAAAAAATCGGAAAAGTGGCACCTCAACGATAATTTTTTGTTAGTTATTTTCAAGTTATTTTGGTTTATCTCTATACGCCATCAGTTACTCGTTTTCTACAAGACTTTGAAGGGGAGCTGCAGGAGTTCATCCAGATTAAACATTATTTATTTTATCTAAATTGAGTAAAAAATAATATAAATATAATATGTAACACATATTAGAGTTGATCCCCATCTGTTCGCACTCTTCGCACAATGTCATAAAAAATAGCATTTTAGTATGGGATACGTCATCACAATGGCCACAATGGGTTGCGGAACTGCGGATGAGTGCTGAAGGTATCCGAGATATCCTGTTTTTTGGATGGTGAGTGCGTAGAGATGGTAATCGACCTTCAGCAACTATTTTTTTAATTCAGTTTAATTGTAGGTACTATGGCAAGTAGGAACATAAGTACACAATAGATTGAATGAACAAGTTGAACATATTTAAGTTAGTTGAACTGAATAACTTAGAATAACTAACGACGCGCCAATACGTTGCACAGGTAAGTAACGTATTGAAATCGGGAAGTCCCGTATTTAAATCTCATTTGTGCCTAAAAATATTAGCAACTTTTTTACAAAATTATAGACTATACAGTCTTGCTTGTGCTGCAATTATGAAAAGAAAGAAAGTGAGATTTTTTTTTATTGAATATAAATGCTTAGACAATGTGATCCAAAATCCATCCAAGATGGTATGAGACATCTGTGTACACTCCAGGCTTCTTTATTCCACACATCGTGGGACCAAAAGATACAATTCCCATTAGAAAGGTTTTTGGTCCACTATCTGTATCGTAAACCTGAAATGTTATTTAATGAAAAAAGTTAAAAATTCGTGTGCAGTTTGGAAATAATACTAATAATCTATACTGATGATAAAGATGAAGACGTTGTTTGTTTGAACGCGCTAATTCTGGAACTACTATATATATAAACTGCTATATAACATCACGTTTACAGTGACTGTTTATCAGATAAATCTATACAAATAAATAAGGCTTTGAGACCACTCGTTAGGTATAGCTTTACAAATACCATCGGCTAAAGGAGGGAGATTTGGTCTTCAGCTGGGTATCCTGGGACTGCAACACAGTTTCGGGAGCTGTAAGGCAACCCGTGAAGAAAAAAACACTTAGAATAACTGCCGTTTTCATATTACTGGTTTTCAAAACACAAACACATTTGTTTAATGTTTGTCTGTCTGTCTAGGCTAATCTTCGAAACAGCTGAACCGATTTAGATAAGATTTTCAAATACAGGAAGAGAACTTTTCAAGGGCTAATCGGGGCTACGTATTATCCTGAAAATATTCAGAGCTCCTGGATATAAAAAAAGTTTTGCTGTTGAAATTCGGGGCAACTATGAACAAATTACTTTTATTTTCTTTATTTCCAGCCAGTAACAGCCAGTGTAAAATAAATAAGTATATAAAAGTAAGTGATTAACTGAGTATATAATAATAACAAACCTAACTAATATTATATTATAAACGCGAAAAGTGTGTTTGTTTGTTTGTTTGTCCTTCTTTCAAGTCCAAACAAAGTTTTATCCCGGAAATACTTCGGGATAAAAAGTCTTACATCGGAAAGTTAATATGACGTACCTGCATAAGTGGCCCACCAGAATCCCCGCCACAGGCGTCTTTGTTCATTTGTGCTCCAGCGCAAATTTCTCCTTTAGTCAATTTAAAGTTTTTAAACTCCACTGACTCACACACCCTGTTATCGACTATAGGGAGCTGAAATAAATATTATGTACGGTAGAGTAATATGTTGTCTGTCTGTCCCAAACTTTGTTCAGAATAGGATCCGAAAACCTCATGAAATCTTCAGGAATGTATAGTAAGTATTTGGACTTAGAATTTTTTATTTTATCTTGACAACGGAAACCTACCAGGGCCGAGTCCTATCTACTATACTACTGCAGTCTCTTTTTTCGGTACCATATACGTTACCTACAGAAATAAGGTATTTTTTAATAATAAAAAAGTACCTGAACAAATTTTAAAATGTCTGTTTTCTCTTCAGTTGTAACGTTAGTTTTTCCCCAGCCTGCTACTACTACCTTATCGTTAAGTTTAACTCTACCGAATTGATCACCTTCGGGAAGACACGCTGGCATTACGAAGTCTGAAAAATAATTAAGATCATACATTATAGTTATAACTATATAGCCTCTCAGGGGGTGGATTAAAAAAATACTTTACTCAAAAATGCATGTAATGTGGTCATTATTTTGACAACCTTGTTTGAGCAAAGTCGACCTTGCCGTTCTGTTTCAAGGAGCGGCCGGCAAAGTTTTGCTGGTCGCTCTAACAGGCCGGCAAAAAATTGCCGGCCGCTATTTTGACGTTTTACTATATATTTTATTTAAATTACTTGCTGGTTTTATTTAGATTAGGTACTTGCATTTTTGAGTAAAGTACTATACAAGCCTTGGCCCACTATGACTGCTTCGCTGGTCACGCTATGATTGCCTCGAGCTAGCCTAGCTACACTCTAGGCCTTCCAGCTTGGCCATCATTGCAGCCCTTGCTGTCCTCGCTGTTATCTTAGCTCGTCCATCAAGTGCTGCACGCTGACCGCGCTGTATCGGCCTGGAGCTGCGCTGTCGGCCATCATCAGCGCGACCAGCAAAGTAGTCATTATAGACCGCGGCAGTAATGTACTAATATAATATTGGTATGGATGTATTGGATAGTATGGATAGGGGTTTTAGGGTTTTACTTTTGAGTACTTAAATGCAATTTGTAAGTAAAATTATTTCAGCCATGTTATATTTATATAAACATACTTAGTACCTACATTTTTATGATGATTATTCATAATAATAATAAACCTCACATAAATCATCATTCATTCATTCATAATTAAATTCATTTATAAATGCTAAAGTAACTCTGTCTGTCTATTACGCTTTCACGGCTGAACCACTGGGAAAAAAAGTTAAAATATTTTTTTCAAGTACATCATGATACATATCAAAACCTTAAATCAAATCTAAAGATTAAAAATAACTAAATAAACCGTGGAATAGTGGCGAGAATACTGGCTGCATTTTCTCCGCTGAATCTCGATTTATTATAATTCTTGTCACCAGAAGAGATGATCAGTCGAGGGGATATATCTTTAATGATGATAATAATGAATTAATGATAATCAAATGAAAGGGCTCGTTATAAGAAATACAAATATATTTTCTATAATTTTACCTCCCATATTTGATCTTTTGAGTTTTGCCAGTATTTGTCATGGATTATAAAAAATAATGTACATTACCATTCAGTTTAACGGGTGCTGCTAACTCTACCATGGCGATGTCGTTATGCAATAATGGATTATTAAATTGACTGTTAATTTCATATTTTTTCACTGCAATATCTTGTACGGGCGGTGCACACAATTTTGACGTACAGTCGGGGTTTTTAGTTATATCGAGTTCTCCCATTCTCACCATTTTCCTGTAAATTAATATGAAATAGCATTTTTACTTGGAAATGCGGAAAGAAGCAATACTTATCTAAAAACATTGTACCTACTTTTAATATTTGCCTTTTTATTAAATTAAAAAAAAAATACCTACAGTAATTATTTCAAAAAAAAATATATCAACCCACAAATGTTTTTCAAAATTTGTCTTTAGTTAGTAAACAATGTACGTCTCATTTAAAATTTGTTGATTGGTGTCAAATTAATAAAACAAAATACTCAACTAAATCAACTTTTAATATATCTATGTGTAGATAATTTTAAACTCATAACAACTTGTTAAATTAATTGCTTTCTAGAAACTTTCTAATTAATTTGAAAACAGCCTTCAAATATATCCTTTCTTCACAGGTTGCCTTACAGCTCCCGAACCCGTGTTACGGTTCGAGGGTACCCAGCGGAAGACCAAATCTCCCTCTTTTAGCCAATGGTATTTGTGAGGCTATACCAACGACTGTCCGTTCTGCTGATTAGATGTAAAAGCTTCAAATTCTATAACGAAAAATCTCAAGTAGATATTTGGGTATTAATTGCTTGCGCATGTAGACACATGTACAGAAAACGGTGCATATTCATTTTAAACCTACTCAATCTCATTGTGCTGCACCTAAAAATAACTCATTCTCCATCAGGGTTTTGATGATTCCGCCATAGTCAAATTTAAGTACCTATAAATACGCTGATTAATCGGTAGCTAAGATGATCCCGCTGATTGTAATACTTATGTCTTATCAATCACAGACTAATCACAACTATCACAGCACGGGCGGGATTAAACCGGATTCCCCATCATGCCACGACGGAACGCGTGCGTCGGTCGCCATGACATGACGTAGAATCAAATAACTAATTATTTTATGACAAAGTAAAATGAGACTTACAATCTGTAAACAGTAGTAGAATCATTACCGAGACAATGTGCAGCAGTCACTACATGACGATCTGTTATTAGCGTACCGCCACATAACCATTCCAATTCTTTATCGTAGTCAGCTGAAAAATTGGTTTAAATAATGTTTTTACACAACTTTACAAGTACCTAATATTATACAAACTGGAAAAAGTTACTGTTGTAAGAATTCCGATATTTGGGATATAAATTAAGTGCTGTTATAATATAATAATTGGCCATGCTACATATTTTTAATATACTTTTTTTATAATTTATTTTGAAAATATAGCCCATTTTAAGAAACTAATTTCGATATTTTTGTTCTTTATCTATTGCGTCTATTTTTATTATATTTTACAAATTTTACCCGCGAAAAGTAAACGTGACGTCACAAGATTTTGGAACAGGATTATAATCTTGGCCACTACACATAAAAAGTGACAGTCAATCAAATTAACGTCAAGCAAACGTCAGTCTAGGTCGACTAACCTAAAAATTACTCTTGTTTATATACTCGTGTTTATAATTATTTAAATTGAATAGTTTTTTACAATGGCAAGTAAATAGTGTTTCATCCCGTCATGTCCTAATAACAAAGAAAATAATTACACGTAAAATATAAATTTATAAAGATGTCATTCATAGATTGACGATTACCCTTTTTTGTAGGCAAAGGTATTATTTTTTCATACTGCTTATGATGACGTCATACATCAGTCAAATTAAGGTTATTGTTTTTTATTGAATATCTTAAAAAGTATAGACTTAATTTAAAATCTGATAAATAGAAATTGTACTGAAAGCTTATATCTCGAAACGGTTTCGAGATCTTCGTTCATGTTCAAAAAGTTAGCATGGCCAATTATATATTATAATTATAACAGCACTAATGATTTTGATAGTTACCTTACTTATCTACAATAAATAAACAAATAAAAATAATCTAATAAATAAAGGTACATTCCTTAGTGCACTAAGAAACGGTTTTTCTAAAATCAACCCCTAAGGGGGTGAAATACAGTGTAAACGTTGTATTCCCAATACAAAGCGTACGAAGTCTAGGGGAACTGCCAGTACTTAATAAAAATGTTACAAAGTTCTAACTCCTGTATATTATAATAATTAGGTAGGTAGGTGTTTCTAATTTTAAAAGATTTCAACACAGTGACGTTTTGATTTGTTTGATTATAAAGCTAAATAAGTTAGTTTGAAAAATAGGTACGTATGCACTATGCATATGCGATTGTAAACACACACACTCACACACCCACATCTTCACAGTCTTAATACCTTGCTGTGTGTCCAGACACACAGTAACCTGTAACAGTGACCACTTTTTGCAAGTTAGTCACACATATATTATAGTAAGTTCCATAAAATATTTTAAATTCTCTCATATCTTAAAATTCGAATTATAAACTTCAAAACGAATTTATATTGAGATACTTTATAAACACAATACTGAAATAAAATTAAAAAATCACTTTATAACACTATTTCTCTAACAAAATAATGTTATAAAGTAATTGTTTTACCATTACGATACAGGTTTATCCAAAAAGTTTATATCACCAACGAGGTTCCATCAATTATTTTTATTTATATAGCATTACAAAAAAGTTTTCATTCCAATTTTTACTTGTCTATGACTTTTGAATTTTGAAAATACTGACTTTATACGAATTTTTTCTTAATATCTCGATGAATATGTACCGCTTTGACGCATACGCGGTGATGTGCTATATTTTGGCCTATTTTGGCACCATTCATTGAATATGTTTTGTTGTAGTTGTTAGGTTGAATCCCAATGTACGAGAGTAGATAAAGTAGTGTATGAAACTGCATATAACTAGGTATTAAAACACTTTCATAAACTACTATTATTTATATAGCTCTGTGATGATAAAGATCGTAACAAGCCACTTCAAAGATGCTTCAAAGTGATGATGTTGCTATATTTAGTAGGCGCTTTGTTATGTGATATAAAATCGGTCCCTACGATAAGCCCTTTTATTTTAACGGGATAATATGTCTACCCTGAAGGTCCATTCTAAATATTAGTGAAAATAATATTTTTTTAAATCAGATGAGTAGTCTCGGAGATTACCCCCTACATCCAAACTCATTACAAACTTTACCTCTTTATAATATTAGTATAGATATAAGCTGCAATTTTAACCTACTTCGAAAAAAGCAAGGGAATGTTCTCAATTCAGACCATATTTTACTCCTATTACTTCGCCAGTTGTGAACCAATTTTGATGATTTCTTTTTATTCGACAGATAATTCTTCCGGATTGGTCCCTTTTTTTTTTCATAAAAATTGGTTTACTGGTTTTTCGGGAATTTTGAAAATACTGACTTTATACGAATTTTTTCTTAATATCTCGATGAATATGTACCGGTTTTGACGACTTATTTTTTAAGGATATAGTAATTTCTCGACATTATCTCACAGATTTAAATATAATATAAAAAAAAACATAAAATCAGTTTAGTAGTTTTTCAGAAATTCAGTAGTAGGTAGTTCAAATCCCATCCACAGCGGTATTATTTTATTTTTCCATTTTTTTTTATTTGCGTTATTATTTAAAACTTTAAAAAAGTTTACAGTCTTCAAAAATTGTGCATTGAAAAGTAACAAATAATTAATTAATTAATTCCTTAATTTTATTATTATATAATATAAATTAATAAATTAATTATTTATACAAGATCAAGTAAACGTACCTATATCTATGTTTGTACTGATGATCGTAAGTCTTGTACCTAATTAATTGTCTAGATTAGTGAAATTGAGAACTAAGTTGTTTTTAATTTGGCACCAACCGTCTTCAAACTCTACGACGAAATATTAATTATTCCTTACTTTTCAGTGCACAATTTTTGAAGTCGGTACACTTTTTTATAAGGTTTATGTGCTAGGTAGTTGGATACTTTACTGTCATATCCCAGTCTGGCAATCCAAGGAAACTGGCCAAGCTCAGCGTTTGTTCCGCCAATGATACGATCTGCAAATTGTTCTCCACACTCAAATTTCTTCAAAGTATTCCACGCTGGGTGATTTTTTAAAGTTATCCAATTTGGCATTGTTTCTAAAATTAGGTAAACAATGATTATTAATAGTAGGTAGTAGGTTTATTATGAGGAAATTCTGAAGAAATAATACGGCGAGAACATTATGAAGCGTTTTTAATTATTTATTATTATAACTGGACACACTTTAATGTCAATTATTTCGGTACTGAACAAAGCATTTAATTGCGTTTTGCTACTTGGCTCATATTTACTTACAATATTATATTTATAAATAGTGAAAGTGTGTTTGGATAGTTTGTTATTTTGTTAACTTAAACGCAGAGCCGGAGAGAAACATAGATTACTTTTTATCCCGGGATAATCTCATTCCCTCGGGAAAATTACAACTTTTATTCCTGTGCGAAGTCGGGTGGATCGCTAGTCCTACTATTATGCAAAACTTGGATCTTTGGACATTCGTTGCTCAATAACTCCCGAACGATTTCATGAATTTTGATGAAAATTGGAGGATAAATAGTGCGCCGCGGTGGTCGAGTGGTTAAGACGTGGCAGACCACGGGTTCGAGTCCGGATCCCGGCCATGTAACAATATTTTTTTATAATTTAAACAAATACGTACATAATATGTACATAATCCGATAAACCACACTTTTCCAACAGAACTGGCCACTCGTTAGATATAGCCTCACAAATTTTTTTTATGTCTATCTCTAGAAAAATAAAGCGCCTTATATATTTAATAATTAGTTCACTATAAAAAGGTTTCTATAAGAAATTTGTTGTACGGCCAACACTAGAAATTCCTGCCCCTAAAGAAATTAAACTTTTTTAGATTCGGAGCAAGGCAAGACCAAGGCGGAAACCTAGTGTTACATAAATATAATAGAATATTTAAACTAAAAAATGTTATATTAATTTACCTGATCTAATTATCCCTAATAACATCAGAATAAAAGAAAGTGTAGGCAACATTTTCACAAAGTAGTATACAGCACAATGATGCTCTGTTATAACTGTAAAGTTCATGCATTGTGTTGGTTTCAGATTCGTTATGGATAAAGGATTCGTTTTAAACGATAAGAAATTCTGTTTTAAAATCCTGTATTAAAATAATACTTGAAACACTTAGAAAGTAAATAAAGCGGTCAAGATGTGAATCCGATTCAGACACGTTAGGTTCTGTAGGTAATACAATGAAAGCAGAAAGCGACGCAGCACGTTTCCTATTTCAATCAATGGGTTTAATATGCCTATATCTCGTAGATTTATTGATGTGAAACATCTATTGGGGGTAAGACCGACTCGTATGCCGTCATGCCGTCTCGAATCTCCGCCGCCGCTCTCTATCTAATCTCTTGTGTGTGCGTGGCGCGTATACTACATACTTCGTTGATTTTCCGTGTGAGTGTGTTTTATTTTACTCCATATGTATTTATTGTTTTTTTTTATTCTTTAAATAACCATGATTCTGCCGTGCGTCCTGTGACAGTAATTTTTTTTTTAATCAGGTCTTTTCACCTTACGGTACCAACATTTCTGGTAAAACTGGCTCAGGAAAATCAATTTTATTATTATGTTCTACTTACACCTAATATCAAAATTGGGAAGTGTTTGTTGTAGAAATAGATGTTAATTAAAATTAGTTAGTGATACACAATATTTTGTGAACATTATATCATACTAGATGGACCCGTGCGAATACTTCGCACCGTTAGTTCAAGTTATCTCCAACAGATGGCGTCTTTTACAAAATACATAAATTAGTCTAATTTTAAAAGTCACTTTTGGTTTGTTTGAATATTTTTAGTCATTAGAAGGGAAATAATATTCAAAATGGCGTATAAAACATTAATTTTGATGAAGTATTAAGGGAAATATGGCGTACCTTGAGAAACAATATATAGTGATTATATTCATTAATTTAATATCATTATATCATACTAGATCAGTGGTTCTTAACCTTTTAGTGATGAGAGACCATTTTACAAAATTTCTGTCTTGCCATGGAGCACCAACAGTAAATTTAAATAAATAAAGGGTTGTTCTATGTATAAAAACATGCATAACATGTAATTTCTCGAATGTTTGGGAAATAAATTGCCTTTTGACTCCAAAAATCTTCGAGATTAATTTCTGTTTAAAATGTATCTTTCAAGTAACTGTTGTGTTGCATTTCAATCACTTCTTCTTGAATTTCATCAGGCACCTCAGAAACGTTAAGATCTGAAGACTGGCTCTTTTACTTGTAGCCGTCGTTGTGTCGACTACAGCTTGTCACATATTTAATATTTTGAGGATGGCTTCGCGGACCACTTCGGGTGCTTTCAGGGACCACCGGTTAAGAACCACTGTACTAGATGGACCCGTGCGAATACTTCGCACCGTTAGTTCAAGTGATCTGCAACAGATGGCGTCTTTTACAAAATACATAAATAAGTCTAAGTCACTTTTGGTTTGTTTGATTATTTTTAGTCATTAGAAAGGAAAATAATCTTCAAAATGGCATATAAAACATTAATTTTGATGAAGTATTAAGGGAAATATGGCGTACCTTGAGAAATAATATATAGTGATTATATTCATTAATTCATTCAAATATTTTATCATTATTCTTATTATAATTTAATATTATATTACTTTTATATTATAGGTCTTTTTAAAAAGCATAAGTGATAAAATCAACATATTTTTGTGAACACACCAATGTATTACACAGTTGATCTGCAATTTATTGCTGTAGGTAGGCATTAATTACTTGATGATCAGTCGATGTAACGGATGTGGTTTAGCTGAATCATGGCATGCTTTGTGATTGTTAGCATACAGCGCCGGCTTCACATATGCTCGCACATCGTTAGGTGCGTCGTGTCCACAATATTGTGTAATTCTAATATTCAATGTTTTTTTCCCAACAAACTGGAATGATAATGGTCATTGGTCGAAAGAATTATACAGTTTTTTTGAATCTACGTCATTACTACCTAATATACATAGATTCAAATCATAAGTGTGAAATATTTTATTAGTTTTAGCAACATTTTTATAGTATTGTTTAGTATGATATTGTTTAATGCGTTGATGTGATTATTTTAAGTTCATGCTGATTAAGAGGTTATCAAGATGAGTAAGGACTGTGTTCTTGTTTACAACACGACAACGTATCGAATACTTTGGTATTTACCAAAACGTAAATGTATGTGTATTATCAATGAAAATCCTTAGTATTAAAAGTATCAGACATTAATTTGCAATAGATTCATATTAATAATAAATTGTAGTTACCAGTTGTGGTGTGTTAAATTGTAAAATGTTTCATATCAAAAGTTTTGTGTTTGTGTTTCAACTGATTGTGTTGTTTCCAATATATTCGTGTAAGTAAGAAGTTACATACTTTTATTTTTAAATTAACCTAAATTAAACAAACAAATGATGATACTTAGTTAGATTTTTTTTTTATTTCTACTGACACGTTTGTTCTCAATTTAACTGTCGTGACAAGTGGATGTACAGAACAGACAGACGGACAGACTTATTCCGAAGTTTGTTTTTGTCATAACATTTATTGACTTCATGGATTTATTTTAATAAAGAGGGAGACTTGGTCTTCCGCCGGGTACCTTAGGATCGGACAACAAAAAAAAGCAGATATGTATCAAACTGTAATAATTTTTACTGAAACTTAACATATAGGAATAATTACAGCCCTGTATAAACTACTTACAGGCTGTAAACTATACAGTAAAGAACACCAGTGCCAGAAAACGGTGATTATAACGATATTGATGGCCGCTATGGGGATCAAAGCATCGCTGCATTTTCATTTGATCACAGACGCAATGTTAGTTGTTTCTGATTCAATTTGATTGTCCAAGCCACCCACAAAACAGGGAACCTGTGCAGGGTTGGGTATAAAAAAATATAAACATAATTGATCATTTTTAAATACTTATTCTTCATTATCGTATATATATTTTAAGTAAGTTATGTCCTTAATTTACAGTTTACGAAGGAGATAGTTGTAGCCAAAATGATGTCTATGGTGTTTGTCGGCAGTTATCAAAGTGCCCCTCTCTTTACGGAGAAGTTCAGGCCGGGGGATCTCCTATACCTATTGAAATGCGTCACAAGCTCCAAGCAGCCGGTTGTGGGTTTTATGGATCGGAACCATTGGTGAGTCATTTTTTCTGGAATTACCCCTCTAAAATATTTTCCTCGTGAAAGTTTCCAGTTATTAATATATTCGCTCCGAAACCGGCTTTGCTCGAATCTATAAAAAGAGATTGGAGATTTTTATTATAATTTTATTATCATTGTTATACCTAACGTTCGAAGTTTGCGGATATTATAAATTATTACATTGTCGAGGAGTCTAAATTAAAGAAAAAAATATCATTAGTAAACATTTGAAATGTAACAAAAGTTATGGAAATATTATGACTTTATTATTATTATTATTTAATTACAATTTTAATTCATGGTCACAACTGATAGCATTAATCGACTCATTGTATGTGAATTTCCTTTGTCGAAACATTAAGACAAGTTTAGCTTAGTGGTTTTCGAAGCAGAAAATTCCGAATTCGAATCCCATGGCTTCATATTATTTCTATTTCAAATCCTTTAACCCCGAGTTTAATTTTAGCTGTTCGGGTGTTCAATTAGATATCTAACTAATTCTAACACAAGCAAAAACTAAGAAAAGGGTACTAACTATACTGATTTAGTGCTCTGAATGAAGGACAAAGAAGTTCAGCGACTTCATAAGTCGACCCTCGTGCATGGTCTGACTTCCTCCATGTTCCAGTCCAGCACAATATACAACCTCGGTCCTTTCAAGTGAAGAGTGAAAAAATGTCTTTAAATATGACAATTAGGAGATTCTTAGCAATTGTTGCCCTCAATAAAATATATAAGTAATTTAAATTTTGTAATTCCCATTTCTCTTCTACAAACGTTTCAGGTATGCTGTCTGCCAAATCAAAATTCTGTGTCTAATATAGATGGTTTTTTATCCGACCAAGGGCACTCACACAATCGACATAACCACGATCATCATAGACATGATGATGATTTTAATTGGGGATCAGATAAAAAGGGAATGACCAATGATGAATATGAAACAAGTCATTTATTTACAAATCAAGTTAATTATGATTCTACTACTAGTACAGATGATATAGTTGATGATATTATAGAACCTCCAGATGTTAGAAGACATCGTAATCTTCATCTTTTGCCGAGACATTGTGGCACTATAGACGAAGACAGAATTTGGGGTGGAAATAGGACAGGCCTCTTTGATATGCCTTGGATGGTGCTGATATCTTATGATTCAGGTAATTATAATGTTATAAAACTATTTTAATTAGGTAAAAGCGTGATCCTAATCATCCCCTTCATTTCGCGGTCAAACCTTTGGGCACATCAAGTAAGGGGACTGGGGACGCCAAAAACTTTACGAAATAATTTAAAAAATGTAACAATTAATAAGCCCCGAGACAACATAATATGAAACTTTAAAAGTATTAAAGGGTGCGTCGGTGGCCGAGTGTTTAAGATGTCTGGTAGTAACTAGGCAGACCACGGTTTGATCCCGGCCATGTAAAAATGGGTTTTTATACCTTAATTTATATACACAATCCGACAAACCACACATAGAGGCTTTTCCATCTAAATATACCTCAAAAGAACTGGCCACTCGTTAGGTATAGCCTCACAAGTACCTTGTACTTGTATACTTGTTTTTATGCTGGGTACCCTAGGACTGAGACCGATGGTATTAACACGGTTTCAGGAGCTGTAAGGCGACGCATTAAGAAAAAAAGGATTAATAATTTATTTTCACTGGCTCGAAAAGTAATAAACAATCATAAATCATGTGAATATAAATTATTTCTTCGTAGTCGCTAGCTTGAATGAAACCGGAATATCTTGGAAACTGTTTACCCGATGTTCATGAGACATAATTACAAGAACCTGCTCTGAAATGAGGCTTATGTAATGCCAAAAACCGCATCAAAATCGATCTTTTTTGAGAAAAATTATAACAGACGTATCTCAAACACACGAACAAACACCCTCTTACCCCAGACGCATGCATACCTATCCGTCGTGGGTAAAAAAATAAGTTCGGCAACTGCAGATCCCCTGTGCAAAAGAAAATATTTTTATATAGATAATCAGTATTGCCGTCCAGTTAGGCAATGTTGCTGGCGTTTTAGGGGCCATGCGCCCTGAAGAAAGCCTTGAAGGAGACATTTCATAATTTAGTTTAAATATATTTTGAAAGTAATTATAGTTGCCCACTCGCTAAGTGTGAACATTGTTATATAGTAAATGATATTTGTATAACACCCATCCTTGGTTCCATTTCAGGGCGAGGTACAAAATTAAGTTGTGCGGGCACACTTATAACTCCTTGGTACGTGCTGACTGCTGCTCATTGTGTGTCTCATCTAGGAAGTAGAATGCAACTCAAAGGTGGCATCTTAGGTGAACACGATGTGAGAAACAATCCTGATTGTGAACAGAATGAGGGGCAATTGCAATGTGCTCCTTCTGCAAAGGTAAGGGACTTTTATTTTTCTAACTATCTTTCCACCCCGGCTTCGCCTAGAAGAATTTATGAAATGGGACATAAAAAATATCCCGAAACATTTCCGGGATAAAAAGTAGCTGTCCGGCCCTCCAACTATATCTGTGCAAATAATCACGTCGATCCGTTGCTCTGTATTGACGTAAAAGAAGGACAAACAAACACACTTTCGCATTTAAAAAAATAGTTAGTAGGTATAGCTGATGCCAGCTTCTTCGCCCGCGCTAAAACAGTTTTTAACCCAAACCCAAAGTATTTTTGGGATAAAAAGTAGCCTAGATCACTCACTATCTATCTACCTGTCAAAATCGTTTCGAAAATTCAAATTCGTTTTGAAAATTAGCCCGGACCAACGAACAGACAAATTTAAAAAAGGTGCGAATACTTAATATTGTGAGCTTTAGAAAAGGCAGTTATTTGGAAATCACAGACATATATTTCAATTTATATTTGTAGGTACTTAAAATATAAAGTTTTAGCAGGAGTGTTTATTTCAACTCAGCCGGATTACTCAATTAAAAGCTCAAACAATAATCGTATTTACCTTCGAAACCATTAAAAAGATCAAATGAAATCCACCGTTTCAGGTCAGACAAACCGACAAAAATTATATGCATGGATATCACAGACACACTTCACTTTTATACCTACTAAACTAATATTGAAAATAACGAAGAAAGGGAGTTCGGGTCGGGAAATACATTTTCAGCATTTGCAGGTGTTTTGTTGACAACTTAATTTCGTTACAACCTGTGGTTACAACTAACCGATAATTATTTATCACTGTTAACTGCATTGAGCTTTCATATAACTGTTACTTATTTAGAATTGTTGATTTTATTTCTTATTGATTCATTTTATTTCTTATATAAGACAATGTTATTTGTTGTTGCTCATTTTCCTAACTTTAGAAAATAAGTAAGACAAGTCAACAAATACCTACTTTCACGCCAGTTTGTAATAGGGGTAGACAGAATTACATGTTCAAAAACTTATGTTCACAGAATGTAACATTCGACAGAATAATAGCGCACCCTGGCTATACTCCTCAGAACTTGTATGATGACATCGCATTGCTGAGATTGTCGGAGCCAGCTAACTTTTCTTTAGGTAAGTAATAAATTAGAAAGTGTGTTTGTTTATTTGTTTGTCCTTTCACGTCAAAACAAAGCAACGTGTGATTTTTTGCACAGATGTTTGATATAGAAAGTGACATAGATTTTTTATCCCTAAACTTCTAAAATTTCCACGAGGGAAGCCGGGACGAAAAGCTAGTAATATGTATTATACTTTGCCTGTCCAAGTTAAATTATTGGAAAAGAAATCCGTCCACAGATTAATTTCCTGAAACACAGGAGCAACCTAGTTCAGGCACCTGTATTATTTTTTATCTAAGTTTATTATTATGGTCTATGTTATTCTATCACTTAAGTTTTTCAATAAAGATTTTATTTATTTATTTATGATGGCTAAAATGGGTCCAGTTTTTAATCTTACCATATCTTATTGAATCATGTATGAATTCTGGAATTTCCTAGCGCTGAAATATGACTTTTCATAAATACTACAGAGAATAAAGAAGCTCTAAGTTTGCTTCAATCAGTTAATTTTTCTATAATACAAAAGCTAGAGAAAACTTAATTTATTAAGTAAGTATATTGAACCTACCTCTTTAATTTAAACATAATATGTATTTAATAAGTATTGTTTTGCAAAAATACAGTCACCCGATAAGACCATTTCTTAAATAATAAGCATATTCACTGTTTTTCTATAGACCAAGGCACGGAACCCTAAAACTAGCATTAATAATATGATCATACAGAAAGTAAAACTATTTACAGATAATATGAAACCAATATGTTTGCCAACAACAACTGAATTGCAAAACGAAGACTTAACAGATAAGCAAGGAGTAGTAACGGGATGGGGCGCTACAGAAGAAGGCTTACAGTCCCCTGTGCTGCTTAATGTACAATTACCAATTGTAAGCAACGAAGAATGTCAAGCTGACTATAAAGGGTAAATATATTCAGCAGACCATCTATGCCTTTTATGCCAAGAGGAGTAGGCAGATACAATCGAATGTCATTTGCTATGTTCCTGACATACTTTTTCGTCTCTTTTATATACTTTCACACATGATCAGCGATGTGTTGTGTTGTATGTACTTTTAACATTGCCTTAAATTTTTTTTATATCGTCAATAAAAGTATACATATGTCGTCCTCTGCCAGCATTTCCTTTCACTTCTGCCATATAAATGTTTTTGTCAATCTATTATCCTTCATTCTTTCAGCGTACTTAAAATACTGTTATTCATTTTAGTCACCACATCATCTTTCACTCAACAGTCATTTGATAATTAAAAAAAGCGTCTAAATGAGGAAAAGTAGTCTTCCACTGGGTACCCTGGGAGTACTGGGACGAGTTACACGATTCCCGGGGAAAATTAAAAAAATATGATTGGTGACACCGACAAGCCTTAAGTTGCTGGTGTAGTTTGGGGCATCCTAGGAGTCACACCTGCGTATCAAATCTGTGACACTGACATTTAGATTTTTTTTTATAATCTCACGGGATGCTTTCGGCTTCTGGAGCCATGTCTCCGGTCCTTTGTTTTATTCTGTTTCCTATTCTATATTTGTATTTTTTTTAGAAATCCACACATCTATCACCGTCAAATGTGCGCTGGAGGTATACAGAGCAAGGATTCCTGCGGTGGAGATTCTGGAGGTCCTCTTCTATTCCCTGGTAGATCAGGGAACAGTGGTTACAGATATGTTCAACGGGGCATAGTGTCCTTTGGCTCTAAACAGTGTGGCGTAGGCGGTGTTCCTGGCGTTTATACTCGAGTAGCATTTTATATGGACTGGATATTAGACAATATATCGGATTGATTGAATCAAATATTATTTAAGAAGTAAATATACGTATATGCAGCTCTTTCAGAAATGTAACATGGTGTGATCGCAAAACCAAATTATAGTAGGTAACTATAAAATTTACTATTTCATCTATAATATTGCTTATATTCTCTTTGATAACCTGGTGACGTGACCAAAAGTTACGAGTTTAGCTGAGTATAGCCTTATTATAAGATCCTGAAACTATAGATAACTTATTGTATATGGGAGCACACACACACACTGGGGTTATCAGATGCTGCCAAATATAAAAATACCTTTAAAACATTAAGTGATGCATGTATAAGTACTTCTTATTTAGTAGGTATTTCATTGACGCATTTAGTTTATTAACTAAATTAGCTTGTTATGTATAATTAATTAATTAGAACAATTTACTGTAATATGGTTATGACGACAGGTTTAAAGAAAGCCTCGCCACAAGCAAAAAAATATACAAGAAATTCAGACATTTTGTTTCGAGTCATGAATCACATGCATATTATTTGTATGTGATGTTGTAATGTTTGTAATTGGTGCTTGTACTTTTAGCATAGATTAAATAATAATATGCATATTAGCGATTAAAAATAATTAGGGCATTTAAAAAAATTACAGTACCTACATATAGAAATATTTAGGTCAAATTTAGTAAAAGTACTACCTACACGATCCTTCACAGAAAGAATAGCAAATTAATTTATTAAATGTTTTGATTTGTATGCTTTTTGTTTCAAGTCTCTAAAAAGTTACCACGTCTGAAATGTTTTAATAAATAACCAATTAAAGTTTAATTATTTGAAACATCTTGTTACTAAAAGGAAAACATTAAAACAGGAATATTGTAGATAAATATGAATTATATATTTTGTTTTATGGAATACCATTTAAACTTACCTACTTAACTAGAAAACAAAATATTTCTAGTCTTATTACTTATATGACTTATATCCGCTGTATCACAATTCACAATGTGTTCATATTCAACGATTGTAAAATATATCCATGTGGTTTATTTGAGAGTTTAGTTGCAGTCAGCCCAAAATAATCTAATATATTGTGAAACAGATTTCAGTTTAGACACAGTAAAAACAAAGAACTTAAAAACCACTAAGTTTCTTTAAAATGTTGCATTCCTACTTACAATTGGGTTGGACTTGTTTGTCGACTGTTTAATTTAGTAAATTACAATAATAACAACAATGGTATTTATGTTTCGCAGCGTGGCCAGATATATATTAAACAGGATAGGTGGCAAGCCAGTGGATAACAGAGAATACGACGAGAGTACGTTTCCAGAAGAAGCATGCACAAATACTTTACGTGTCCTCCGAAGAATACTTTTGTAGCTTTTTTGGCATGAGTGAAGATCGAATCCGGAACTTCAGGTTTCTAGTCGCATTCGACCTATTCGACTCGATTTTAGCTAAAGAAAAGAGCGCGTGATCTTCTAACTAACCGTAGAAGACGTGTTATCTCTAGGCGCACGCAGTGTGAAATTTCTTCTTAGTAGTTTGCTATATGGAATGAAATTTACGTGGGTCAAACTCCATTTATTCTGAGACACAAGCCTTGTAATTTAGTCCCTATACTACAACAACAATATTATTCATGATGAATTAGAAATAGTTTCACGTATCCAATCAACATAAGCGTCCACTTTTGTATAAACAGGTGGAATATCTTTGGCAGCGCAACGTTTTCCACCGAAGGAGGTTATTCCAACCATAACACCTTGTGTGCCTGAACCATCCCCGGCCCATATGAAGAGTGGACCTCCACTATCACCTAAAAGAGAAAACAAAGTTTAAAAAAATAAATGCAGTATTTTATAGAATTAAAAAAAGAGTTTCCAGTGCTAGTTGTGCAGACATTTCTTCTATGCCCATCTCAGAATTATGGAGAATAACTGCCTAAAATCGTCCCTAGATGGCGTACATTTTTTTTCTTTCTTCACGGGTTGCATTACAGCTCCCGAAACCGTGTTACGGTTCCAGGGTACCCAGCGAAATGCCAAGTCTCCCCCCTCGTTTAGCCGATGGTATTTGTGAGGCTATACCTAACGAGTGGCCAGTTTTGTTGAGGTATACTTTAGATGGAAAAGCCTCTAAGTGTGGTTTGTCGGATTAATTAAAAAACCCATTGGTAGGTACATGGCCGGGATCCAGGATCGAACCCGTGGTCTGTCTAGTTTAATAACAGACGTCTTAAACACTCGGCCACCGGCGCACCTTATTCCGAGAAAAACTCGATTGACCTGGATTTACTTGATTTTCTTACCTGAGCATGCATCCCGTTCACTGTCAGGCGCAGTACAAAAGTGTCCCTCCCCTAGAGTGAAGTTGTAATGTTTCATATACAATGTTTTGCACTTAGCACTGTCTAGGTAAGTCAATCGTGTGTAGCGGAGACGAGACGACATCACTTTGGAACCTGAAAAAAATTCACTTTATTATATACTAGACTTTCCGCCCCCGGTTCCGCTGGTGGATATATTCGGTCAACATAAAATATAGCCTATGTCATTCGGGGATATCGTAGCTTTTTATTAGTGAAAGATTTTTTAGAATCTGTTCAGCAGTTTTGAGTTTATTCATTACAAACAAACATACAAAAATCAAATTTTACATTTTTATATAATTACTAGCGGACCCGGCAGACATTGTCCTGCCCAAACGTTGGCTTGCCTGCACTACCACTATATATACCACTAACTTTGGATATTGTTCATACAAAAGCGATTAAAAAATGGGGGTGGGGGTAGGAGGGTGAAAAATAGTTTACGACCGATTGTCGGCCCTACCGAATATAAATATAAAATTTCATAAAAATCGGTCAAGCCGTTTCGGAGGAGTATGGCAACTAACTTGTGACACGGATATATTAGAAGATATAGATATTAGTATAGATTTTTAAATATCTACAAAAACACAATAAGATTTTTGTGAAATAATTGAAATTTTTCTACGATAATAATATGTATTAATAAATAAAGAATTATATTGAAGTAGGTACATAGGGCGCAGGGCGACCACCATCTGCCAATTTTACGTTTCAGGAGATGATTGATAAACCAATCGATATAAATATAACACTCCAAAACAACAGCCCAATTTTAATTTAATTTTATCTCTGCAAGCAATATCGTGAGATCATTGTCTCTGATGCTCAGATATTGGCCCCGACGGGTGCTAGCCGTGCCCACCCATTGATCCAATCACCGGCGCACCGCCGCACGGGCCACCGAAACTGACCACAGACTCGTCCAATTCTTGTAAAGGGTCCGCCTAGATCAGAGGATTCAGAGGTTCCCAAGCGTTTGCTAGATTTTTTAAATTTTCTGTAGACCCCATAGTACTTTTTCCTTGCTGACGTGGATCCCTCAACAATTAGAAATCGACCCCTGGGGGTCCATTTAGACCACTTTGGGAAACGATGGCCTAGATCATACGGTGGTCGGAATTGGAAAATTTCAGTGCAATGCCGAACCAATGTGTAGCCTACTTTACACTCTAATGGGCCTCTATACTGTTGGCACTATGTCGCAGAGAAAAAACAATTACAGGAAAAAGTAGGTTTTTCAGAATTTAAGAACAAAGAATTTAAGAAATCTTGTTATAATACTTTCATACCTGTTGCCTATATAAGTTAGGCTGTTTGTCCAAATCTCGATGGCTGCTTTGTTTATGTTTCATTGTTTTGTTGGAGAAATTTTATTATATTGTATTTTAAAAATTACCGCTGCATAAATTATTTTTACTAATCATAAATAGCAATAAAAATACCTGAGTAAGAAGAGCCCCATCCAGCCACGATCAGACGTCTAGGTAATATTTTTGAAGGTTCTATCATCATATTTCCAAACGGCAAACAAATTGGTAAAACATTTTCTAAAAAAAAGTATGCGTATAATTTACCGTGAAAAAATTCTGTAATTCGATCCCGGAACTGGCCACTCGTTAGGTATAGCCTCATAAATACCATCGGCTAAAAGAGAGAGACTGGGTCTTCCGCTGGGTACCCTGGGACCGTAACACGATTTCGGGAGCTGTAAGGCAACCCGCAAAGAAAGAAAAAAAAATCTGTTGTATTCCGAAATATAGCAGCAAAAATATGAAATAGAAAGTATTTTCGGAATCGTAGAATATCTCAGACTACCGGATAAATTAAAACGACCACATGAAATAGCGCTGGCACAGCATTTTCCCCCGTTGAGCTTTATGCTTGCAAATATATATCTATTGCCCTAAATCAGAAAATATGCTCGCCATTTGACCAAAAACCGAGGAGTAATTAATGGCAAAATTACTTACTAGAAAGTTGCGCTGGACGATCTAATTTAATAACTGCCAAATCATTCTGAATTATTGGCGAATTGAAGTTGGGATGTGGTATCAACTTGTCTGGTCTTCTAATTTCTGGTGTACCGTCAGCATCCAAAACTATGACATATCTAAAAGAAAAAATAACATTTAAAGACTATTTTGCTACTAATAAGATATCTAAAGGTCAATTATTATTTTTTATAAATCTATATAGTAATATTCATTGATATAAAAAAAAATCAAGGGTTATTAAAGAGGTAAAATTTGTTTGTTTGTATGTAATCTCTGGAACTAAGTGTACTATCAGTTGCAAATGCTGAGCGGGATGAATTTTTTTTATGATTTGTTATTATGATTTTACTAATATTTTAATATATACTTAATTAAAATAAAATAAGTTGTATGCGTTTCACCACATTTAGTATGACAAGGTTCTTTCCGCTTAGCATTTGCAACGTGAACTGATTTCTGATAATATAGAGGTGATGATGATGATATAGGCTACATTTTATTAAGAAAGTTAGGGTTCCGTATAGTAGTCACTATAAATGCATCCTTATATTTAATTAATGGTAATTAGACTCTAAAATTAATGTATTCATTTATTTATTTCAATCTATCGGAATCGGAAGGAATCAGGAATACAATAATACAAAAGAGAAGAACTTACAGTTTCATATTCTTTGGAAGTTCGACCACACAATGTGCAGCAGTCAATACATGGCTTCTTGTTATCAATGATCCTCCACACCTGTATACCACTTCTTCGTCTTTTCTTTCTGATTTCATAAGCATCATTTGAGATCCTGAAAAAAAAAATGTTTATGAATGTGATGTAAATGCAAATGTGATTCTTTGAATTTCTTATATTACGATCAACTTTTTTAAGCCTGGTGCTGACCATTTTCAGAAGTAGTTGAATTGTTTAGATTTATATCTACATATGTATATATGTTTCCAGAAATAATGGAATACATCCAAAGAATAATTGAAATCACGGAGAGGAGAATAAAAATATTTTTTAAAGAAGCCCGCAACGATCCTGATGTTTTCTACTGGCAAATTTTAAAAAGCTCAATATTCTTTGCTTTTGGATTAAAACTTATAATGGACATCGCTAAATGGTCTCCTAGAGAAGTAAAAAAAGATCCTTGTTTTTAATAAATTATGATGCATAATAAAATCTATTAAAAGGGAATTTTACTTGTTTCATTTCTGATGGATGTAATTCTTCTCTATGATAATGTAGATAAGTATATTATTTTCTTAGAATACTTACTCTAATTAATACCATTTATACTCGCAAAAAAGGAACCTATTACCTACTATATATTTAAATATAAAAAAGAACTGGCCACTCATTAGGTATAGCCTCACAAATACCATCGGCTAAAAGAGGGAGTATTAGTCTTCCGCTGGATACCCTGGGACCGTAACACGGTTTCGGGAGCTGTAAGGCACCCGTTAAGAAATAAAAAAAAATAAACAAGTAAGTACCTACCTGTATATCCTAATTTCGCCATCCATGGAAATAATCCTATGGCAGCAGTAATTCCTCCCACAATTCTACTTTCCTTTTCTATTTCACAAAATTCATTCAATTTTTCTTTATGCGGTGTATTTTGATTGAGCGTTTTATTTCTATTTTTGTGTACAAAATTAATTTGCTGATCATTATTAAAAACTTGATCTTTTGATTTCTCAATATTGTACAAATTGGTTATTACATCTTCATCGCAACATACTTTCGGAGCAAATCCATCAAACCCACATGCCACAGTTTTATAAAATGCATAACTTTGACTTGAGTACGGCTTCGTTTTAAATATTGCAGATAGCGGTTGGCATTGTTCTACTAGTACACAACTTATACATTGTTTACTGAAAAATTTAGATGATTCTGCCTCTGAAACTGAAAGTATATTAATATAGAAACACTTGGATTAAATTAATTCTATGCTATTTCACAACAGATACAATTCAAAATAAGAGCCGCAATAGCACCAGTGCATGCGGTCACAGGTTTAGTTCTCACTCCAGTCAAAATTAGGAACCACTTGTCTCGGTTAACTCTTCACACTTCTTCTAATAGATGTAAGATAACGACGACAAGATTCTCAAAATTGATTGTTAACAATGCCTTATAAAAATGTTTTCTGAACAACTTATATGACATCTGCCCTACTCTTCCCTGCATTCCTGCATACCCTTACCCATTATAAATTTATTTACTTATATAGGTACCTATTAAAAATCCAGACCTCTTCTAGACCCAGATATTTTCTAGTTTTGAGGTAGGATTATAATAAGTAAAAATAGATACTCTTACCCATGAGATAAAATATAATCGAAAACACACATGGTATTCTGACATAGATGCTCATCATCACATATACAGACACAAGATAAAAAAAAATCAGAAATAAAATAAATTGTTCAATTGCATAGTTTGCAATATGCTGAAGGTTACTGGTAACACCTTAGACTTCCTGACTTAAAGTGACTAATCACTACTAATCACTAATCAGTAATCAGTTATTAATTTATTAATAATAAGTACCTTTAATTAATATGCAACGTAAACGAATTGATAGTGATTTTAAAATTACTGACATTTTAAGTCTAATGACTACCTACTGCTTTTATTAAAAAAATGGTTGACTAAAATGTTTACAGGGTGACTTGGGAGATAAAGTATACTTACCTAAGTTCTGATCACGTCTTTAAGTCACTTGTATGTATGTGTATAAGGATAAATAAACCTAAACATTATAATCAATTTAAAAATATACCTAAAAGTTTCTATGACAATGTCTACAAAGCAGATGAAACGTAGGTTTCTATTCTACACAATATGTTATAAACTTGTGGTTAGTAAACACAAATAGGAAATAACTTAAAGAGGGTTTCTCCAGTTGATAAAATAATGGGTCAATCTGATAAAACTAAGTATTAGTCTGCGTATATAGGAGGAGCAATGTAGACAAGTAGGTATTAAAGTATGTCTTTTTAATTTTATTTTCAAGGATTATATAATTACTAGCTTTACGCCCCAGACTTCGCCCATACTAATTTTCATATTAGCCTATTTGTGAATTTAGCAAAGTTATGCTCCCTCTACCT
The DNA here is from genome assembly GCA_963924495.1 of Nemapogon koenigi. Classification (NCBI taxonomy): domain Eukaryota; kingdom Metazoa; phylum Arthropoda; class Insecta; order Lepidoptera; family Tineidae; genus Nemapogon; species Nemapogon koenigi. The sequence goes on along the minus strand of OZ004647.1, from coordinate 5,669,681 downwards.
ACCCTATCGGGAAAAATTATATCGTATTAAATTATATATAGTATATTAGCACCAGTAAAAATATTTTACTAATAAATAATATTTTTTATTTAGAGTTGTATGTAATAACTATACTTATAAGTAAATATAAGTATGTAGATTTGATTAAAGAAATAAATAACAAATCATACAGTAACTTAACAAAATGATAATCCAAAACATTGATTCTCTTTGTACTCCTCCTCCACAGTCGGTCCCTCACTGCTGAGGATCGTGACCCCGTCTCATCATCTTCTCCTCAATTATCTTCTTCCATCGGCTGCGGTCCTCCGCCTGATGAAAGGCTGTGGTAATACTGGTGTCCAGGTTTTCGGACACTTGATCGGACCATCGTTTAGGGCTTCGTCCTCGAGGTCTTCTTCCCTCCATCCTACCCAACACCACAAGCTTTGTACAAAACACATTAATTTAATGGAAGAAAATTAATATACCAATTCAATAAAATTTACGGGCCATTAACAAACACTCAATTTTGTTGTCAAATATTCCACTTATACTCGAATTATAAATTCATTCATAAATTAAGTGATGCATATTTTCTGGAAATTCCTACAAAATTGATAAATATTTTAGTCGTATTATATTTCCCAAATCGGTAAAGACAAACATAAAATCATGGAATTTCCTAAAAGGCCCAAAAAAAAAATTATCCTGCATTCTTAGGTATTATCAAAACGACTGGACGTCAACTGTGAGGCATGCAACTCTTTAGCAAATTTTTCTTTTTTCTTGTATTTTAAAGTTAAAGGATAGGACAGTAAAAAAAAAGAAAAAGACATATGAGAATCAGATGGTAGGTACTTACTTACAAGTAGGTATGGCCAAATCACAGATCTAATCAGATCTAATCTAGCCTTTTATGTAGATAATAAAGTTTACCAGGAGCTGTCATCAGGCATGAGACTCTGATATAGGCCACCGGTGGGTGAGTATTAGGTATGAATGTTCGATTTCTGCTGCAATGAATCTGGTATTAAATAGATAGCATATGCAAGCAGGGAGACAGCTAACAGCTCCTTCATCGTCATGAGAACCTTACAAAATTACGACACTGGCATATTCCCATTCAAATTGGCTCGTGGCAAGAAATGTGTGGCAGAACCTCAGAGTATTTTTAGCTGCCAGGCATTATAAACAATATTTTCCTTGATTTTCAATAAAATTAACATATTATACCGACTTTACTTATTTTAAATGCAACAGGAAAATAGTGTCACAAGATTTCTCGTCGGTTCATTAGCCAGTTTCCTTAAAAACTAGTCAAACAACAACATTTTAACATGATTATGTTATAACAGTGGCGAAGGATTTAATTTATAACTAGCTGTGACTTGCGGTTCCACCCGAGTTGATGGTTACTGCTCCGCCCCTGTTATGTAGCCTAAGAATTGCTCTGTCAAATGCAAATGATATTTTTTTCAAATCCGACTGGTAGTTCCAGAGATTAGCGCGTTCAAACAAACAAACAAACAAACAAACTCTTCAGCTTTATTATTAGTATAGATATAGATTTAAATTTTCATCAATAGGCAAATATTAAAAGCACAGTGCATTTTCAATCCACATCCATCGACAAGTTCCAGTTTTTCCATTCCAATTTTTCGTGTTATTGGCCCAATTCTCATTTATCCTAATCCTAACATGTTATGAATGCGAAAGTGCGTTTGTTTGTTTGTCCTTCTTTCACCTCAAAACAGAGCAACGTATCGACGTGATTTTTTTTGCACAGATATAGTTAAAGGACAGGAGAGTGACCGGAAATCCTTCGGGATAACACATTTTAAAAAAACACAGGCGAAACTGGGGCGGAGTCAGGCTCTTGTCGATGGAGTTACTAGCACCCTTTCATACTTCTGGATACTCTTTCCTTGGTCAAGGTATTTCCATCTAAGTCTATCCTGCCACATAGGATCTTGATGAAATTGTCGTGTCCATTATTTTTCCAGATTTATTTGCACAGTTGTATTTAGAAGATCGGAGAGTAACATTAGGCTACTTTATATCGCAGAGATCCTTTGTAAATTCTACGGGCGACGCCGGGGCGGACATCGAGTAATTCATATTTTAGAATGGAGTAACTGATACCCTTTCCTTTTTCTTATATATAGGTCTTCCCTGCCCCACCTCCTTTATATTTTTTTCTTCACCGAAACCGTGTTATCGATCCAGGATATTCAGCGGAAGACCAAGTCTCCCTCTTTTAGCAGATCTTTCAGAACGATCTTCATGAAATTGTCGTATCATATCAAAGTGCCCATCATTTTTCCTCCTCTGGCTATTATCTATTTTTTATTTAGCCGATGATGTTTATATTAAATTATGAATGAATAGTATTTTTTTACTGTATGTGTTTTTTGTGTTTAAAGTACAAGATAGCACCCATTATTTTTGTGAACTTCCTACACAGTTGAGTATTTTTAAGAAGTTATGTTTTCCATATTATTATGATGAAGGATTCCAGATTGAAGTTGAAAGACATGTAAGTAAATAATTCTTCACACACGCTTTATAACATTTAATATAATTTATATACTTTTGTGGATAACCTTTCGATGATTGACCGGAAAGTCAGGGTCGAGGTGTTGACGTCCAACAGTCGCTCGCCGGCGCTTTAGGAGGCAACATTACACATACATATATAGTTCTATAATATCTGATCAATTACTTCAGAACTTAAAAAGTGATGGTAGTTAGAAGAACAATTTAAAATGTTACGCGTGTTGACAGTGTTATTTGCTTTTAATTTGATGAACTATGCTACGTTTGCACGTAAGTAAGATTAATGTTGTTTTGTTTTGATATTATATGTGAAGTTGTGATGACCGTGTGTAGGTATCTACAGTGTAAATTACTTCAAATCATTGAAGATTTTATAGGTTTGCTTGCATTCTGATTATGAGATTTGAGTTTCTTAGAAAATATTTATTAAATTTGCACTAATTTAGATGGATTTTAATACAATTTTCACACAAATCCGGGGATGGTATCAATAAAAGCCCGACATCGATTACGCTTTATTCCATCTAGTCATAATGGTTGTCCTACTAGTAGGTATAACTAACTGATCATGTTGAATATATTCCAAATAGTTATATCTTAAAGAAAATTAGGTAGTAGTTTTTAAATACTAAAGGTAGGTACTCTAACCGGTAATACTAGTTCTTATTCTGTGATCTAACCATTTCTTTTTAGTAAACCGATTTACCTGTATATGTCAAATCCATTTAGGTAGGTACTAAAGATGGCAATGTCAAAGACCAAAGATACGTGCTTACAAAATTATCACAAAAAGCAAAAAAGGTTGATTACTTATACAGAACATTTTCCTCTAAGATAATTTAAGGTAAATGTTGCAAGCAGGGCAGTATAATTTTATTGAAATCACTTCACGGGTTGTCTTATACCCAGCGGACGACAAAGTCTTCCTCATTTAGCCAAAAAATTTTCGAGGCTATACCTAACGAGTGGCCAGCTCTGTTGAGGTATGTAGAAGGAAAAACCTCTTTGTACAGTTTGTCGGATAATGTACATAGATATGATGTGGGGATCGAACCCGCAACTTCTCAGTTGTGAGACGCCAATATTATTTAATTGTACAGAAAATAATTTTATATTGTGCCAGTCACTTTTGAAATAAAGTACGGCCACTTTGATTTTAAAACAGATTCTGAAATTTCTATAAAAGTAGTCTAAATTATCTTCCCCATCTTGACGAGTCACGTGCATGAAATACATTATGTTTTTTTTTTCTTCACGGGTTGCCGCCTTACAGCTCCCGAAACCGTGTTATCGGTCCCAGGGTACCCAGCGGAAGACCAAATCTTCCCCTCTTTTAGCTCTTTAACGAGTGGCCAGTTCTGTTGAGGAAAATCCAAAAGACAGAAAATCCAGGAAAAGACAAAATATATACGCATAAAAAGAATTATGTTTAATATTAATTATTTCTATTATAAAAAAGTTATTTTTTATTGATTTGGCGCAACATAAAAGCCGAAAATTGTTAAGTAAGCCCATATTTAGACATTTTTACTGATTAGTTAATTAGGTTATCTTAATTACATTTTTGTATGGAAAACGAACCACCTTAAGTGTGTCGCCGGGACCAATTTAGAAAACATTATTTTTACATTCAAGTAGTTTTTATCACGACGTTTTTATGACTGCACCCTGACCCAAGCTGCACTTACTTACTCCATTTTATATATTTTATCCCCTATCCATTTTGTAAAATTCTGAAATAATCCAGGCTAGTTTATTTTAGGGGCATGTATTCTTTTATTAACTACTTAATAAATATTTTGTTAGAAAATAATCTTAAATAAAAAAATAAAAATATATTACATTTATAAAATTTTTAGATTATTTTTAAGGATTGTGTTATTTAGGATTCTGTTGTGTTATTTTTAACCTGAATTATAAACTCTCGTCTAATTCGCTGAATTGCCTCTTTGGATTGCCTATGTTCTTTGACTAAAATTAGAACCAGCCTGTGATTAACTGGTGATATTGTGACTTTTAACTTTTTTAAGGATTGTGTTGCACTTTTCTTTGCTAAATTAGAATAATTATTTGTCGTGCACCCATTAATTTACTTAGAGGATAAAATAGTCATAATATTCTATTTTTCTATCATCACGCCTTTTATCCCAAAAGCCGTACTTCTACTGACATACTTCTTTCGCTTCTTTTGTATTCATCATACCTTTCATACATGCTCGGCGATTGTGTGTACTTACTTTTAATATTTCCATAGATCAATACATTTTTATATGTTCAATAAAAGTACACCTAGGTCGTCCTCTGCCAGCATTTCTTTTCACTTCAGCCATATAAATCTTTTTAGTAAACCTTTCATCCTTCATTCTTTCAACGAGTCCAAACCAGCGTAAACTACTTTTCTTCATTATAGTTACAACATTTCTCACTCCGCATTCTTCTCAATACGCTTTATATCACACATTCTACGTAAAGACCGCATTTCTCATGCATTTATCTTACTTTCATGCTTCTTATTCCATACCCAAGTCTCACTTTTACATTACATAGGTATTAATTTATATTTTATTATATAATAAATTAAAAAAATATCAATTAAAATGTTAACATTATAGTTACCGCATTCGGTATTCCCACATACGTATGTACTATTTTACTATTAAGAGACTTGTTATAGCCTTCTATAATAGTCCTGGGTTCAATCTCCATAGCTGGTTTGTTAATTAACTACCATCTATTTACCTCGTGCTTCGGAGGATACCGGCTTATATGGACTGTTCTGTTCTTATATGGACAACTGGCAAAAAGTGGACATTGTAACTGATGTAACTGGCCACACCGCAAGGTGTTTGTTTATTTGTCCCGAAAGAAGAAATCCTTTTTTCCATTGTATATTATCTCTATAAATATATTATTTCCCAAAGGTTTTTTTTTATCGGTATCAAATATCTCCATCAAAGTTAATGTTTGATACGCCATTTTGAAGAATGTTTTCACCTCTAATGACGAAAAATAAACAAACAAATGAAAATAAACTGTTTCTTTTTTAAATTAGACTAATTTATTTATTTTTTAAAAGACGCCATCTATTGGAGATCAGTTGAACTATAACAACAATATTGACACTACTAACGGTGCGAAGTATTCGCACGGATCATCTAGTAATTTTTATATTATGTCTTGTACCGATTTGGATGATTTCTTTTTTGGTCGAAAGAGTAGGTAATAATATATTCTTCCGGAATTGTCCCACATTCTCTTGCTTCAGATTTTACCACATACCTACATTCATCGTTTCATTCATGCACTACTATTTTTAGTATGTATTAATATTCTCTGGCTGCCTCTTTGGCAATAGGCGTGAAGATATGTAGTAATGTATGCTTTATGGTTACGGAGATTAATGTAATACAGATATTATTCTAAATTATCCACAGAACAATGTAACGGTGGTGCCGTCTGTGTCTCCTTTGAAGCATGTACTGGCTTGTACGTGCAATTACAACAAGGCCCTACTCCTCAATTGACGCAGTTACTAAGAACCCTTCACTGCGGTTTCCAGAACTATAATCAACCTAAGGTAGGAAATACTGCATTTTTTTTACCTATCTATGTGAAATTCGTGTGGAATATATCACATTTTTTAGGGATTCTTATTATGAACAGTTCCTCTTTCTGTTGAGGTGTTTTGAGATCGATAGGACTCTTAGCTTGTCGAATTATTAATAAAACGTATTGTTTCGTGGTCATCGCGGCGATCGAAGTGCGCCTTACTCAAGTTAAAAATTTAAAACAAGAATATAGGTAGGTACACCAAGTCTTGTTCCTACTAAGAGGACAAAATAATAGGTACTTACGCTTTTTCCTCTCCCGTCATACTTCTTGCCACGACTGACCAATTTTGGATCATTTCTTGGTATCAAGAGAAGGAATAGTGACACATATTTTATGTTCTTATTTATTTTTCTTAAATTTTCTTTTTGACAAAACGTCAACAATCGAGTACTTACCCTATTTTAATTTAACCTAAGTACCCACCTACTATTTTTGATATCAATTTCTGGTTTAATATTCCATATTCTGAGTACTTGATCCAATAAACATTAATAACATTAATAAATAACATAATAATTAAGGTTTTAATAAATATTTCCAGATATGTTGTCCGCCATCTTATATGAGCCGTTTTGGCGGCAACAGCAATCCAGCGTCCTTGCTTCCTGACACCAGCGTGTGTGGCGACCAACATGAAGAACGTATCGTTGGTGGAACCGTAGCTGATATAGATGAACACACCTGGATGGTACTACTTAGATATGACAAACGTTAGTATTTAGTTTTGTTTGTTTTCTTAAAATTATTGGAAGTCCAACTTGGACCTGTAATCGGAGGCTATATCCTTAACCCTACTCAATTGTTTTCGTTTCAAATATGGAATGAAACTATCCTAGGAAATTAAGAAAGAAATAGGTACCTACCCAGGCAAATGAAGTTTCTTTGTTCATAGGACAATTAATTGTAAATAACAATTTTGGTCACAGTTCACTGACGCAATCTGTAAATGTATCCTTTCTGTGTTTTTTAGAACACTACTAATAATAGGCAAGGAACAAACACACAATCACGAAATCTTTCACTCAATCACCCTCAAAATACCTCAACTTGTCTCAAATGGCCCCAAAACAATATAATCGGTTAAACAGAGAATAAAGATACCTACCTACTTTCTGCTAGGTACCTTGAGGTACAAATAATTACTTCTTATTTACTTATATACTTATTATATATTATATACAGTGGATTTCATGGCGGAAGGGACGGAGGGGGGGTACTGGTTGCAGTCGCCAGAAAGTATTCTTCTTATAGGTTGAGCGCGTTTGAGTCGGATTGTGAGGATGTATGGGTTTCCATTGAGGGACATGATCGTAGTAATCAATGTTTTAAGTTAAATATATGTGGAATTTATTTACCACCTCCTGTCAAAGGACATTTACTGGATAACTTTTTGACAAGGGCTAGTTCTAGAATGGAGGGGGGCAGGGATGAGTTTTTGATTGTGGGGGACTTCAATCTCGGTGACATAATGTGGTCAACTGACTCTGAAACAAGTCATCTTAAGGCGACTTCGGGTGGTAGCACTCTTAGTAATTCGCTATTGAATTTCATCTCTTTGCACGGCCTTCATCAGTACAATCATGTGCTGAACATTAAAGGTAGAATTTTGGATCTTGTTCTTTGTTCCCGACCTGTGATCGATTTGGAGCATCGTCCGGATTCTCTGTCGATTGTTGATCGCTTGCATCCTCCAATAGTATTTTCTGTTTCTTTTGTGAAAACTAAAACTGTACATCCAAATGAAAGCAAAAGATATCGTTTCTACAAGGCAGACTACATGAAGATCATGGATGAGTTGAGCAGGGTATCATGGGACGATGTGTTTGATGAAAGTGATTCAGTGGACTGCATGGTGGCCTTGTTTTACGATCGCCTTCGTGACGTTATTCGTAAGTACGTACCAAAGACTAAATCAATTAACAATAAATATCCCTTGTGGTTCACTAAGGACATGATAAGTATGCTGAAAGAGAAATATAAATATAGATGCAAGATTCGGAAATTTAATAATCCGCGTGATGTTCTTGCTTTTGAGCTTCTGAAGTGTAGATGTCGTCGGCTACAATTGATGTGCTATAATGGGTACATAAATGGTTTGGAGGCGTCAATAAAATCTAACCCTAAATTGTTTTGGTCATTCATTAAAAATAAGAAAAAAAACAGTGGTGGTTTTCCAGCCAAAATGAGTCTTGACACGGTGACAGTATCAAATGGAGAGAACATTTGTAATCTGTTTGCTAAACACTATTCTTCTGTGTACAATATACGGCCTGCTCCTACCACTGTCTGGCGTCCGGACTTCACAAGCAACAGCCTGTGCTCGCTATCGTTCACTAGGGTTCAAGTATATAAAGTTTTAAAAAGACTTGATATATTTAAAGGCGCTGGAACTGATGGTATACCGGCTGTGTTTGTTGTGAATTGCGCTGAGATTCTTGCTTACCCATTATCTCTAATCTACAATAGATCATTGAGTGACGGTAGGTATCCATCGGCTTGGAGAAGTTCCTTGGTTCTGCCCTTGCTGAAGAGTGGTGAACGTGACCTCGTTAAAAATTATAGGCCAATATCTATCATCCCTGTATTTGCAAAGGTGTTTGAGTTACTTATATGCCCTAAGCTTACCTGGCATCTTAAACATGCAATATCAGAACGTCAACATGGATTCATAAAGGCTAGATCTACTGTCACTAATCTAGTATTGTTCACAGAGGAAATAGCACGTAGCTTGGATAACAGGGTGCCATGTGACGTAATCTACACTGATTTTAGCAAGGCGTTTGACCGTGTTAATCACCGAATCTTGCTTGATAAGTTGTACAGTATGGGCGTGGCCGGGAGCATCATTTCATGGTTTGAATCATACCTCATTGGTCGCAGTTCAAGGGTCGTTGCCAATGGTTACGAATCGGAGATGTTTACTGCGCATTCCGGTGTTCCTCAGGGATCTCATCTGGGACCAATTTTGTTCAATGTCTTCATCAATGACATTGGCTGCTGTTTTCCGAACTCTGATCACTACTTGTTTGCTGATGATTTGAAATTCTCAAGAAAAATCTTGACAACTCATGATGTGAGGTTACTACAGGATGACTTGGACAGTTTGGTGAAGTGGTGTGACTTCAACCAAATGGATCTCAATTTTAGTAAGTGTCATGTTATTCATTTCAGTAGAAATAAAACGGGAGTGCCTGGTGTATACTCTGTGGGGGGTAGTGCTTTGACGGAGGTTGACGGTATTCGTGATTTGGGAGTGCATATGGACTGTAGGTTGCGGCTCAATACACACATAGACAAGATAACGCGAAAAGGATTCCAAACGTTGGGCTTTGTGCTGAGGAACTGCAGAGAGTTTAGGGACTCGGGAACTAAGATACTCCTCTATAATGCGCTGGTTCGGAGTGGTTTGGAGTATGCCAGCATAGTTTGGAATCCTCACTATGACATCCATATTAAAAAACTCGAGAGCGTCCAAAAAAGGTTTTGCTGGCATTTGGCGTACAGCTGCAATCTTGCGAAGAGGCTTCCCGGATACAGGGAACGTCTGCGGTATTTCGGCATGAGTTCTCTGCGGAATCGTAGATGCAGACTGGATGCCGAATTCTTCTACAAACTGGTCAACTCCAAGGTCGACTGTCCAAACTTGTTGGGACAGTTGAATCTATGTGCTCCTATACGAAATCCCAGAGCTAGCGCATTTGATCCCTTCCTGCTAGCTAGATCCAAAACGGTCCTCGGTCTGGTCTCTCCTCTTAACCGTATGGTCGGACAGTATAACAAGATGCACAAGCGACACGACTTAGATGTGTTTGGTTCTCGGGCCACTTTCCAATCCACGATTGGAAAAATTGATTTTTTCGAGTGTTCTTAGTTATTAGTTTAGAAATTGTGTAAATTAGGTATTATTATTGTATTTTTTGTGTTTTTATATTATTCAATTACTTTTTTTTTTTTTCTTATCAATGTTGTGTTGTTGTTATAAAAATGTTAATAGCCCTATAATTGACACTGCGTCTACTAAGTCATAAAAATATACAATGCATATGTGTGGACGTAGGTGTTGTTGGGCTATTTATAATAAATAAATAAATAAATAAATAAATTATTTCAGCTCGAGGTTTTGGTTTTTACTGCGGAGGCGTCCTCATATCACAGAGATACGTGATGACAGCCGCTCACTGCGTCAAAGGAGCAGATTTACCAAGAACTTGGAGACTGTGAGTAGATTTAACATTTTCTTTTGCATAAATTAATGCAGAATGAGCTAAGTATATTTTACCAATTTACCATCACGGCCACTTTAAAAACTTCCTTATTTATGGGCTTTTTTGCCATAGACACTTCTAATCACCACTTCGTTCAGTGCAAATATAAAATAGTTATGAATTAGGTACCTACATACCTACTATTTTAGTAATTGAACCTGAATTGAAAATTCCTACGCTTTGTATCTCCTACCACTACAAAACCGTGGAAAGAGGATCCAAAGTCCTCTAAACTGTTTCCCAAAGGAGTAGGCAGAGAGTATAGAGCGCCACTTCTCCGACCGTTTCATACTTCTCTTAGCTTCATCCACATCCAAATGGTTCTTTCCTCTAAACTTGAGCTATAGAGTGATATGAGCGTCATTATTATTATTCGATCTATCATTACCTACGCCTTTTGGTAGGCAGAGAATGCCATTTGCTACGATCCTGGCATTTTCTATTATTTCTATTCGTCTCTATATATCTCACCTCCCAAATATGCCCGGCGATTTTGAATGCTTCTAAAATTGCCTTCAAAGTTCAACGAAATATTTTCTTTTTCTGACAGTTCACAAGTGCGTCTTGGCGAATACAACACGTCAAGCAATATTGACTGTGTAGGAGGAGACTGTAATGATGCGCCAGTCGATGTACCTGTAGAAGAAATAATAGCTCACGAGGGATATGACCCTGCTGATGACAACCAACACAATGATATCGCTTTAATCCGGCTTGCTAGTGATGTGAGATTTACACGTAAGTTACCTACCCATAAACTGAGGTAGGTATGTTTTTAACATTGGAAATGTGTTTTTCCATCGCTTCCGTAAGGGCTCCTTTTTTAGCAAACTTGCGACATGCTGATATCTCTGGAAGTTGTAGGTCACTTTAGATGACTGAGGTCTAGAATATACAAAAAATTAAATCAGTCGTGTATTTTTAAAAATATAAAAAAGAAGGCTCTATGGTAATTTTTGGGGTGCCTTGAATTATGTATCTAGTCTTATTTATTATTATTTTTAAATACTACATGTACATGGGGGGGGGGGGGGAGGTAAAAGTCTAGTACTAGCCCCTGTACCACTGTATTTTTCTGTCGTTTTATTGTCGCAACGGATTTTACGTTATATGATGATTATGTTAAGAGGATCGTGTAGCTCAGCGTACGCAGCGAAATAGGTATTTAGAAAATCATATTCTGTCTCAATCGCACTCTTCCCCCGGGCATCAGTGCGACAGAGAGCACTGCAGCTCGTGGGTGTTCGTAGGTATGTTTTTCGTTGAAAATTGCGTTTTGGGCGAAAACGATTTACACCTACTAAACTATAACGAAACCTTATAATTTTGGTGTCAAACGTTTTAGCAGATTATAATCTACGTACGTACGTTTTGCTTTTTTTGAAATTTTGCTTTGTTTCTCAAATACAGACGGTTTATTACGAGCAAGTTATGAACCAAAAAAACCGAGATTTGAGGGGCTTATAACTTTTGACCTATTACGAATTTTGAAAAAAGGAAAAAATACGTACGTAGTTTTTCATTATGTCAGTAACATATTACAAAATCGTTAAAATTAAATGATATTTAGGGGTAGTAAAACGTTTTCTCCGTTTGTATGGACATGGACGCGGTACACTACACTCTTAAAATGCAAACATAATAATTAGAATTAATGATTGGAAACACTAAGTTTGACGCCCTAGATCGCCTTTCCCGTTTAAAACATCACAATTAACTATTTTCCTAGAGCTCTGTCTCGCGACACAAAACGATACCAACGAAATCTAAGGTAACTTATTACTGCGCACCTGGTCAAAGGGGAAAAAATAGGCGAAAGGAGGAGCCCGTCTATGGCCCCTCCATATGCTTAGTACTCTATGCATGTACGTGTTCAGAAAGGTTATTGTAACCTCGGAATTTTTTACGTAATTTGAAAAAATAAGGAGTTGACGATTTTAATATCAAAATTTAAAGGGGCCATATAGAGAGCGCGCTCGAGTATTATTCTGTGGGCCATATCTAGAAAACCAACTGAAGAAGTTTATGTAAAGATGAGATAAAATCATCGATGGGTAAAATGAATTAAAAAGGTATTTTGACATTATCATGAGGTTTCATATCAAATTTTGTTGTGCCCCTGTAAGTTTTTAAATAATAATACTTACCTAGGTACTACTAAAAATCTGAAAAAAAACTGCCAGTGTCCAAACTTCTTCTAAAGATAACATAGGTATTTACGTAGGTTAAAGAAGTGACACATATAGGTTTACCTGTTCTGTTCAAAAGTGGACACTGTTACTGCCTCTGGTCACACCGCAAGGTATAAAGGGCGTGAAGTGTGTATTGCAAATTGCAACATCCTGGGATGAAGCAGACTACGGAACCCTACACACGCTTTGACGGTTTTTTGCATGGAGATAGTTGGAAGGCCGGAGAATGACATTGACTACTTTTTATCCCGGGATAACATCTCATTTTCCCAGGAAATTTCTTATTGATATTATTTTCATACGCTTGTATTAATCTAGCATTTATATTTGATTGAGTAACTTTCGCTTTCATAATTAACTAGTCAATTACAGAGGAACAAGATTTGTCCTGTAAGTAGGTAATGAAATTCTAATCGTTTTTTAATCGTGACTATTAAATAATATCAGAAATACCTATGGAAGTAAATAATACATTACTGACTGTTTAATATTGTAGGTTATAGGTAGGTAGGTAATCGTAATATCAAAGTTTTTCCTCGGTTTAAAAAAAAGTTGGCTTAGCTTTTTGGCTCGACTGAGAATACCCGTCAATATTAGGTATAGGTACCGGGACGGTTCTTTAGCGCTCGACGAAAAAATGGGGGAATGTTTGCGCATTATGTAATTCGAGTGCAATATAACTTGTATAGGTAGTTATTATAATTGATTTATTGGTTTTAGTTTTTACGATTGCTTTTTACTGCTGGTAAAATTTAAATTAATACCTCATACCGTCAAGCAGACACAAATATAGTGCTCTGCGCATCTAACGACCACCGCTAAAGAACCGTCCCGGTACCTATAGGTACCTAGCTATATCAACTGAAATACTTATTAAAAAAAACTATTATGTTTCAGCTTTTATCAAACCAATTTGTCTTCCTGTAAGTTCTGATCAACAGGACAGTTCATACGAGGGATATGACATGGATGTTGCTGGTTGGGGTAAAACTGAAGCAAGTGAGTATCATTAAAGGCTCCCATAAATTTAAATAATGCCTACCTTAATTACTACCTGCAAATGAACTCAAAGTTTTCACAAACAATTCTGACTTTTAGTGCTTCGGTGTGCAAGTATAGCAGGGGTCCACACTTCTAAAAAAAGATTGGTAACAACAAATCTAGGCAGACTCGCCATCTGTTCCGTTTAATATGGACAATTGGCTAAAAGTAGACTCTGTTACTGGGGTCTCTGATCACACCATACAATATAAAGATCATTGAAAATATATGTTTTGTTTTTGGATTACGTTCGACCTAATAGTTTGTAGATAAAACATGAACCTAAAAAGCCGCCACCATTTTTAACTTTCATGTATCTATCTAGTATGTAAGATACTTTACAAATTTTTGTTTCAATATATTTACAGGATCCGAGTCAGAAGTAAAACTAAAAGTGAAAGTGCCTGTTGTTTCAATAACGGAATGTTCCAGAGTATTCAGACCAGTAGGTCGCAGGATAATCTCCAAGCAGCTGTGTGCAGGTGGCGCTGCAGGCAGAGATTCTTGTAGGGGAGATTCTGGGGGGGCACTTATGGGTAAAACTTCAGATAACAAAAATTGGTTAGCTGTAGGTATTGTGTCCTATGGTCCGTCGCCCTGCGGCACGGCGGGATGGCCTGGAGTATATACAAGAGTAGGTGCTTATATGGACTGGATTCTATCTAAATTGAGGCCATAAGTAACAAATATTGTTATTAAGTCACTAAATTTTTACTTTCATTATTAAATATTACTTTGTTAAGTCAATTGTATTTTTATTTTGAATAAAAATAATTCCACAGGTAGGTTAGATAAGAAATTGCATCTCCATCCTAAAAGTAAAATACATGGAAGCAATTTAAGAATGTATATTATTATAATTTATAACGTTATTCTTAAAACTAACATGGCCTATAAAATTGCTCAATCAAATGTTGACTAAAATACATTTTATAAAATGGATTATACATGTTGAAATTGATCTTCAAATTTATTTCAGATTTCATATAAAACCATAAGAGTTGAGTTAATATCAACGAAAGAGTTTCAATCTTTCAAATTGTTTTTATATTCAAGGCTTTTAACCAATTCTAGCTCAGCAGTCAGCACCACCTTATCACTCCCCAAAATACAAATCTAAAGGTACAATTAATATTTAATGCCATTGATGCCAAATTAAAATTAACGTCTATCAGGCTCATTAATAATTAAATATTACTTTGTTAAAATTCTACATAATCATTGGCACTGTCATTTTGTACTGTAAAGAATTTTAATTTGGTATTTCTTGTGGGTGAAAAAAGTTCTGCTTTAACATTATTTTCTAATTACATATTTATATCATGCATATAATTTTTTTAAGTTGATATAATTTGATTATATGTTCCTAAATAGCTTAAAACTATAATAGCCAGGGTTTTAGTTTGTAAAGTTAATAACCAAATGCAGTCTTTAGTCCTTGGCAAATCTTAGTTAAATACAAGATTAAATAGGAATGTATGAATTTTGATGAGGAATGTTTCTTACATTGAATAAATATCTGATGTTCTGATGTAACATAGAAAATAGTGCAGTAATATCTCAGAACATAATAATAGACTGACTCAAATTAGATATGAAAAACACTGATTGGTTCATTTCATAGTTAGCATGTCTAGTCCATTAAGTTGGTTTAAATTAATTGAATACAGTAAAAATATGAGATTCAAAGAAAGATAATATGTATAAATTATTAGCAGAAAAAAATATTAAATGATTAAATCAATTTCGAAAATAATATTTGCTTCTATGATAAAGTTCTCATATATTTATACCTTGCAAATAATACTAAATGAAGACCAATATAAAGTCCTCAATATTAAATAAATCATTGATATGTGTGAGATTCACATATAACTAAAACAATAAATGTAAATAAAGTAAATATGTAATATTTTTATGAAGTGTAAAACAACGTAGGTATGAATATATTCAAAATGGAATGTCACATATCATATTAGCTACCATAATGAATGATTTTTAATAAATAATCTTTTACAAAAGTGAAATTTTTTTAGGAAGTGGCTACAATTTCAACTGTCACAGTTTCAGTTACAGCACCGACTTCTTCGTCGTCCTTCTCTTCTTCTTTAAGATCGTGCAGCTTCTCTTGAACTTCATCAACTTCATTTTCAATTTCTGGAGCTGATGGTACAGCATTACCTTCTTCCTGGTGTTCCTTAGCTTCATCATTTGTTGGGATCACTTCTGATTCATCAACAATTTCCTCTGAAATAACGATGCGCACATTTTCTGCTTCCTCTGGTGATATTGTGTCATCTAGACCGTTCACTTCACCATTTACCTTGCCATTTGTCATATCATATTCGAGCAATTTCTTTGCAAAGTCAGTGTCCATTTCTGTAATGCCTTTCTCTAGTCTACCACGCTCATCTGCTGACCAAGTTGGGTACCAGTCGTTGAATAATTTTATCTGAAATATGAAATTTATAATATATTGATTATCATGACTATGTTTTGTTCCATAAGGAGATACTTATATAATTAAGGTAGATGTTACTAGGATAATTACCTATTTAGTGTACAACACATATGGATTTGCAAATGCTGCACATTCCTAGGTTTGATCCTCATGAGTTTTTTAGAACTTGTGGGAAAAGTGGATGAATATTCCCAAAGTAATATACTTAGAACACATCTAATAGATGTTTTATTTATACTGTAACTAATGTAATCTGAGCAAATCTAAAAGTCTATCTAGATGTTAGGTAACATACTCCTTCAGATATAAATTATATCAGACAAAAACAAGCAATAATAATTTGAATATTAAATTACATATTTACGAAACTAGTTTCTTATTTCTCTAATATTTCAATTTAATAAAATTACTAGACTTCTTTTTCCCAGGATAAAAGTAGCCTATGTCACTTTCAGGCCTTTCAGCTATCTTGGTCCAAAAAAATCACGGCAGTTCGTCTCCATTTGACATAAAGAAGGACATAAACAATCAAACAAATATACATATTTTCGCATTTATAATATTAGTAAATTATATCCTAGGATAGAATTAGGGTACTCAGTACAGTACTCACCCGGCATTGAAACAAGCTGACTGGTTTATCATGACAATTCAAAAATGCCAAAGCATTTTCCAATTGATCACTTTTCTCTCCACGAGCCGCAGCAAGTATTGGCAAGAAATCTTCTTTTTGGAGCTCACTGAACTCCGAGAACCATTGCAACAGATAACGCAGCTGCACTTCTGAAGATAATGCTGGGACAGACATCCTGCGTACTAATGTTCTTTGTTCACCTAGACAAACAAAAAAAAAACATAGTAGAAAGACAATATTGTGTAAGTTTAAATAGCTATTTTAAGTATGAGCAAGAAGGGGAATGTTGGAAGTATTTTTCAAGCTTTAAATAACATTAAATAACAATTTGTATCCAAGGGATTCAGCAATACTAGTAATTTTTCAATTTCTAATTGACCCACAAGACATTAATATACCTACAGATTATTCAATGATTCATTATGTTTCTTAATTAAACAATTAGTACTGAATCATCACTTTTGATTTCATATAGAAAAAATATGTGATTGTTCTCACAATGAACAAAGAACAAAGAAAATTGTATTGAAAGAGATAGTTTGGTATGGATGAGTATTTACTATGAATACAGTTTTACAAAAACTTCATGTGAATCATTTTTTAAATATTTTTACATTATCTATTAGTATAGATTGTAGGTAATCTATAGATTAAGATAAGAAACTTGAAACACTTGGGATAACATATTTTAGTTAGACTGACTTGTAGAAATTATGGATACATGTCAATATTGGCACAGAACGATAATTTCCTATATAAACATTGTAAAGTTGAAAGAAAGAAACTAGACACCTCACTTGAAATTGATTTTGCTCAACCAGTAAATGTTGGAACACATTTCATCACGGGTTTCACTTTTAGAATTCAATATAGCCCAATGAGGATTTTGTGCATAGCACTAAGTTATTTCATGTAAAATATTGAGTGTTTCTGCTGGCAAGTCATAGAATAAAGGGTGCAAGTGTTATTACTCTATGGCAAAAGTAATATATTATTTATCAATGTAATGTAGGTATATAAAATTACTTACATTCCATTGGAATGGACAAACAAACAGCTGCCTCTAATAAAACACTCATTGTAATAAAAATATGGATAACAAATTATCAACCACTTAGGCAAGTAATACGCCCGAATGACAAACAATAACTAAGATCTTAAGCTGACTTTCTAGCGACCGTCTAACCACGGGTGATCAACATAAAATTTCACCTTTCAACTTGAGTTATATCACACACACGACAACACTTTCTATTTTAACCAAATTACCATTTTTATGTGATTATTGCGTATCTGTTTTGTAATCGCGTTTATGTTGCTAAGATTGCTGCTAAACTGTTCTACAATAATAAAAATATTTTAAGTAATGAATGGATAAGTATATAGAATGGAATGCGTAAACATGACTTGAAGGAAATAAATTAGATTAAGATAATAAACAAACCTTTTAGGAAATTAGTAGCGTGGATTTGTGGTATTTCTTTAGGTACGTTTGAGTTTTGTACACAATTTTGTGGAGTCTGGAAGAATAAGTACAACAATTGCAAATTTGGAACACAATCACAATAAAAGGTAAAAAGTAAACTAAACACAAAGAGTATAATTTTTGGTTGGTGACATGGTGACAGCCCACAGACTATATTTTTATTTGATAATAATCTCCCTTTAGTTTATTTTTAAAATCGAATGAATTGAATGAATGATAATTTAATTTCCGTTCTTTGGTACATAATAGAGTTATCTGTGGTTCTTTGCTTAAAGGCCCGGCTGGAAAACACCTTTAAAAAGGTACTCTTTGTGGGTACGCGAGTCAGGGTTCCCAACTTACGGGTCCCCCCCCCCCCCCCCAAATTTAGGGGGTAAATTAATGGGTTGGGATTTTTTTAGGGGCTTTTTCATTTACGAGTACAGATTTGAAATGCTACAAAGTTTGACGATGGTCCGATGCACATTGCAACGAAATGGTGGATCTTGCATAACATTTAATCCATCCACTAAAATGTTAAGTATATATTATTTAATATCCAAATGTATGATTTTAAAAAGTCAGAGCCAGAAGAAAACGAAATTATGTTTGAATTAGTAAATAATTTATAAATGAAGAATATTATATTTTTTTAGGGGGATCTCAAAGAAATTGTGGCGATTTTAGGGGTTTTTACTTTAGGTTTCGGGGTAAATATATTTGGGAGTTGGTAACACTGCCAAGTAAAATGTATGCACTCTATCTACACAGAGCAATCTATCTATGTGTGTATGGGTGTCCGCCAGCGTGACCGGAACGTACTATAAAGTACGGTTTTCCGTACTATTTGTCACCCGACCGTACCTCGGCCGTACCTTAGCCCTAACCGTACCATTTCCGTACCAACAATACCGACACTACCGACTTTAGTATTGATCTCGGATCTTGTCAAGAAGAACCTGAAAAGAATCTTGCCTAAACACTAATATAAAAAAAACTACAATTTTTGTATCTGTCAATCTGACACAAGAAACGTTCAACTCTCTGACAATGACGAATACGATACATTCCAAATTTCAACAAACAGAGAAGACAACATTTTTGATTTATATGAAAACCTTTTAAAAAAAGTGTACCGACTTCAAAAATTTGCACTGAAAAGTAAGAAATAATAAATATTTCGTCGTAGAATTTGAAGACGGTTAGGATACAAAATTAAGTAAACATCTAAGAAGATAAAGATCTGTTTAATATTATCTATGTTTGTGCTGATGATCGTAGGTCTAGATTAGTGAATTTGGGTTCTAAGTTCTTTCTAATTTGGAACCAACCGTCTTCAAATTCCACGACGAAATATTTATTATTTCTTACTTTTCAGTGCAAATTTTTGAAGTCAGTAGGTACCTACACTTATTTTTAAAAGATTTATTTTTCCCTTTAAGTGATTTTGCTGCAACAAATAATAAATAATAACGCAAATAAAAAAATATTGATGGAAAAAAACTGCGGTGGATGGGATTTGAACCATGTGCATCCTGCACTGCACACACTACGTTTAGCCGTTAGACTACCGTCGATACAAAAGTTGACTAAGCTTTGCTAAGGCTTTTCTCTGATATAATTTTCAAAAGTAAACAGAGGCAAATTACTGAATTTCTGAAAAACTACTGAACCCATTTTCGTCATGTCTGTGAAATAATGTCGAGAAATTATTATATCCATAAAAAAATATTTCATCGAGATATTAAGAAAAATTGACTTATAAGGCTAAGGTAACTTGACTTATTGACGGAAGAATTCTCTGTCGATTAAAAAGAAATCATCAAAATCGGTTTAGAACTGTCGGAGTAATTTAAAAATTACGATCCGAATTGAGAACTTCTTCTTTTTTTTGGAAGTCGGTTAAAAAGTATTATAATTATTACTTACTTAGGTTTTTTAAGGTCCTCAACGTTTTAATTTTGCTTTTTTTAATCCTGGGGGGGGGGGGGGGCGGTGCTGTATAAATATTAATTTTCTTCACCGCGAATGTCGTTCCTTTGCCCCTAAGATTTTATAAGACGATGCGTGGCCCGCCTCTACTAGATGTGTTCCGCTCACTATAAGATCGCGCCAGAGAGTTGTCTTCTAAGACAACTATACGCGTCAGTCTGCAATGTCGTCTGACGTTTGCACGCTATCTAAAATTTTACTGTAAAAATTGTTTTTCTTTGATAATATTGCCGTACTGTTCTATTATTACGTGTAGACATCATAGAGGGACAATTAATTTATCAAATTATGGTGTGTCATACCACAAGTAAGTAATTTTAAAATTGTTTTATTTGTTTTTATTTATCTAAATTTCACGCACACCATTTCGGCCGTAGTGCTGTTAGTCGCCATACGAATTTTATCGATATCGATTTCATGCGTTTATAAAAAAGTGTTTAGAAATATTCACTTTTAAAGTATTAAGTACTTTGAGGAATAATAGAATTGGTTTTTCATAAAAAAACAGCACAATTTGCTTCAAACATTTTGAAGAACAACTATATTTACCAGGAAAAAATCGTCGAATACTTCATGGTGCAAAGTAATCTAAACATTAATTTACATTTACACTTAAATAGTTTGGGTTAAAATATTTTTCTATACGTTAAATTGATTGTCCACTTTACGGGTCACCCCTCAAGAAACCCTAGCATTATGCACTAAACCTACAACTGGCATAAACCTAGAAAATAAACTAGATGACACACATAAAAAAAGGAAATTACGTGCATACCTTTTTAAATAATATAAAGAAGTGAAAGAGGTTTGTCAAAATCGTAATAAATAGCATTCGATTGTATCTGCCTGTCCCTCTTGGGATAAAAGGCATGATGATAGATAGATATATATTATTAAAAAGCAAAACTTTCCGTTAAGAAACTTCGTGAGATAAGTAGGCGAGATTCGAAGAAAATTGCACTATTCAGTGAAAAAATAAAATTTGCAAGATGAAGAAATGTCTGTTTTAAAGAGTACAAAAATAAAGAAAACCATTTATATATTAATAAAGATAAAAGAAATGTAAGCAAACCCGGACAATAGCCCCCTGAAGTTAGGTCCTTTGCTTTAACACTTCATTTTTTATTCACCAAAAACATACAATTATAATATTAGAAAACAATTTGATACATTGTATGTGTGCCACACCCATAGAGTACTAAGCCTATGGAGGGGCCATAGACGGGCTCCCCCTTTCGCCAATTTTTTCCCCTTTGACCAGTTATACTGACCAGGGGAGTTAGCACAGATTTTGACAGCGACACTTTCGTTTCGGTCGAATGGCCTTGAACAGGCCAAAACGTTCATGTCCAACAAGGACCGGCCAGAGATAGCCCGGGGCCGAGAGGTCCGGCCCAACAATGTGCGGGCAAATTCCGTGTACTTGTCTTTGTCCGGCCAAGCAAATTGCTCGGCATTCTTGTGCAGGACATACCCGGTCCGAGAATGTCCGGCCCAACAATGTGCGGGCAAATTCTGTGTACTTGTCTTTGCCCGGCATAGCAAATTTGCACGCACATTGTTGGGCCGGACCTCTCGGCCCCGGGCTATCTCTGGCCGGTCCTTGTTGGACATGAATGTTTTGGCCTGTTCAAGGCCATTCGACCGAAACGAAAGTGTCGCTGTCAAAATGTATGCTAACTGCGATTTGAGCTAATAACAAACATCAACCTGAATCGTTGTCACAAATTTTATATAGGTAGTTTCGAAAAAGCAACACCAACCAGCCAACCTTCACTAATATAACCAATGAATATAACGCATTAATAAAGAAAACAAAATAGGTATTTTTTTATAAAAAAAACATTTCTATTGCCCAATAAGGGGGTCCTTGACAAAATTGTGCTTGATTTCCTAGGGGTCCGTGGCTGAAAAACGTTAGGAAACGTTAGTCTAGATTCTAGATCAAGGATATTTTGTTTGTACCTATATACTATGGGACGTGGGTACACTATATAAAACTCCTTAATTTTGAGGATAGGGGAAACCACGAGAGGAAAAGGTTAATTTGAATTTAATGATCGTGGTACATTACCCGAGTTCGTTTTAGATTCTAGATGACATACCTACCTCGAAGTCCGAAAAATATAATAGTTTAGTGTAGTGTACCTAATATCAATATCTTCATCAATATCAATATCAATCTTGACACTTCTTGACAATGTGTTGAAACAAAGTGTGAGCCAGTCTTCGATTCCTAGCTCACGTATTCAGGAAAACGTGCGGTGGTCGACGCTTGTGTGCTGGTTGAGATCACGCGAAGGAGGATTCTAATTGGAATTTGAATCAAAAGGCAGGTCGAGCTTCAGAGGCGTGTCAGAGTCGAGGTAGGCGCTGGTGCCGATAGCTTCCCGATGTTCCCTTCCGTGATGTGTGTTGAACTGCGAACGTGACCCGAAACCGCTCCGTTTTTATTGGAATTTGGGTTTGACCCCCTGTGGTGAGCGGCCGGGTCACTGGAAGGGGAACGCCGGGACGTGTATCGGGCTGGCCTGTCGACTCTGATTGCCGTTTATTTGGTGGTAAAATGTACAATTTATATATTTATAATACAAGAACATACAGAGCATAAGTAAATAATGTACACAGGTAAAAGGTAGTGAAAGTAGTAGGTAATACAAACTAGAGCCTAACTAAACTATAGCTACACCGCGAACGTAGTTGGAGGATTGGTACTATACTACAGACAGACAGACAAAGTTTTCATCGTAGTGTGTTGTTACGTCGCACCTCTACCTGAGCGTGCGACGTAATCAAAGGGGGAATAAAACATCTGAACGGTAGCGTTTATTTCGGGTGTCCGCGGGTCGAACCGGGTTGCACAATAGACTCGCCCCAATTCAGGTTTTATTCCCGGTGTGTCTTATAGCTAAACAGGTTTGAGGCAATGGAAAATCAGGTGTAATAGCGTGGTTACAAGCGGATTAGGGGAAATAAAAGTAGAATCGATCTGGACTTTATTAGTATGGGGTCAGAGCATGTTCGTCCTACGCTAGGTTATGACGGCTGTAACTAGAACATGTCTGACCGTAGGGTTACATAATTTTGTCACCCGACAGTGGGGACGGGAACGTGCTTAATTACGGTCAATAATGTATGATATTAATGTCTTATCGCGTTTAAAGACGTTCTCGAGCTACTGTGAGTCTAGCATTCGGGTCCTACTCGCTTACTAATTTGCGTATTGCTGCCACGATTCGTAGTGATCGTGGCTGCGAGTAGTCCCTAGCTGTTCCTCGGTCGGAACAGCGTCGAATGAAGTTCGGTAATGCTAGGTAGCTCGAGTATTAATTACATAATTATTGACTTAATTAAGCACATCTTAACAATCGTTAATTAGTCGCAGATCGAAAATCAGATTGAAATTTAGAGTAGCGACGTGTCGTGCATTCAGCATACCCCGAGACAAGCTTATAGTCGGAATATCGGCGACGACAGAGCCCCCTGGTGGCAGTTTTATGTACTACACGCACCGCGGTCTGTGGCCGAGATTCCCGCCAAAACCGGAGGTCGCTGTTCCTGGTGCAGGAACGTCAGGCTACCCTTCAGGTGGACAGATGGTCCACCTGCTCGTACTAAAGGCTGAGTTCTTTTATTCCCTTGAGCGTGAAGCGCTCCCGCCCTGCGTAGCGGTGCAGACCGTCGCGGGCCCTGGATGTGTCATAATGGTATCCAGTGACTTCTTGTACTGAAGAGATGAAAAAGGGCTCTTGTCAGAGCCGCAAGCTATCCTTACGAAGTTTCCAGCTGGATATATATGACACATACATGGCTGTAACCAGCTATCAGGTACACAACAAAATTTTACACAATACAAGTTATAATGATATATTTAAAGCCGCATGCAATCTTAACGTCCATACACTGTCCATATATCACTATAACACGATTAATTATTATTATTTACACTGATTTAACACTATTCACAAATTGCCCATACCTATCTATCTATCTCGCTCTAACGTAGTCCGAGCGGCGGGTTTTTTTATTCGAGACGGGTTAACTACATTCGAGTTGTGCGCGCGATTCCCCATATAAAAACCCCCACCATGTCACTCGCGGCGCGATCTCCGACCTGTTCGGACTACGTTTCTATGCTAACACTAGGACTAATCTACACACTAAAATGGTCCATCTGTAGTTGCTACGAGGGGTGGCTTCCCCAGGCTGACCCGCGTCATCTTGCGCGGGCCGCGCTAGGGGCAAGTCGGGAACATATCTCCCGCCGCCAGCTCTCGCAGCTGGAAAATGTAGTTCGCGGCTTGGCTCTCAGTCGTCTGTCGGTGTGACTGGCAGGATCACCAGCTTCTTCGTGGGACGGCGCAGCACACCTCTGTTGGTGCGCACGTCCACGGCGCGGATCTCGCCGTCTGGTCCGGGGTAGGTTGCCTCGACTACCCCTCGAGGCCACGCGTTGCGTGGCAGCGTCCCGTCAGCCACCAGTACAAGGTCACCCAGCTGGATGGCCCCGTGCGCCCGCGGTTGCCTGCGGGCTTGTAGTGTCGGCAGGTACTCGCGCACCCAGCGCGCCCAAAACATGTCGGCTAGGCGCTGGCTGGCGCGCCAGTCCTTTCGACCGGCTGCATCACCGTCGGTGAAGGCCCCAGGTAGCGGGACTCTCGACGGCCCGCCCAGTAGGAAGTGGTTGGGCGTCAGGGCGTCGTCGTCGTCGGCGGATGCGGACACGTGAGTCAGCGGCCGGCTGTTCACTGTGTGCTCCGCTTCTATAAGTAGCGTCGCGAGCACCTCTTCCTTTGGCGCGCGCTCGCGTAGTGTGACGGCCAGAGCGGTCTTCACGCTCCGGAAGGGCGCGCTCGGCGGGATGTAGCGCCAGTTGACGAGGCGCGATGTTGCCTCGTCGTGTGTCGCCTCGAGAGCGGCCTTGCGCAGCTCTTCGTCGGCGCCTCGGAGGTTGGTCCCTTGGTCGGACCACAGCTCAGTGGGACAGCCTCGGCGGCCCATGAAACGTCGCAGCGCCATCACCGCTGAGTCGGCGGTCAGGCTGCCGGCTAGCTCCAAGTGGACCGCTCGCGTCGTCAGGCACGTGAAGAGCGCGCCATAACGTTTCTGGCGCGTCCGGCCGACGGTGACTGTCATAGGGCCGAAGTAGTCCAACCCTGTAAATGTAAACGGACGTTGGTGGTGAGCGAGGCGACCTCGTGGGTGGTTACCCGTGGAGGGCTGAGCTGGGGCCGCCTTCCGGATGCGGCAGGCCTGGCACTGCTTCACCGTAGAGCGCACGGCGTATCGCAGGCGCAGCACCCAGTACTGCTGGCGGACCTCGCTCGCTGTCGCCTCGAACCCCCCGTGGTGTGCTTGCTGGTGCACCCACGCGATGTACAGCCGCGTCCAGGGATGGTCCCCGTCGATGACGGCCGGCTCGCGCTGCGTCGCGGTGATGTCGGACGCAGCGGCCACCCGCGATCGTAGGCGCACCACGCCCTCGTCGTCCATGTACACCGACAGCGCTGCTAGTCGGCTAGACGGCCCGACTTCGGACCCCTTTCGTAGTGCGGTGACGTCCTCGGTGAACGTCTCGCTCTGGACCGCTCGGACCCAGAGCTGCTGTGCGCGACGTAAGTAGTGGGCGTCCATTGGCGCAGCTCTCTGTTGCGCCCGTACGCCCGGTTTAGCCGTCGCGCGCGGCGTCGGCTTCGGCGCGACCACCGCCCAAGCGGGGTCCCGCTCTGTGTTTCGCTTAGTGCGCTGGCGTGCCGCCACGCACACTTCTACGCGCCTCAACTTGTCGATAAACTGGAGGACGCGCGCCGTAGCGCGTATCAGCCTCCTCCAGTTTGAGAAGCGCGTCACTGCGGGCAGGGCGTCTGTCAGCCGGGCGGTAGGCCGGAGGACGTGTACTCGTTCTTCGCCGGTCTCTTCGTTTGGTACCGCGCCGTCGTCCTCCCGGGGCCAGTCTTCTTCTGGCGCGCGCAGGAAGTCAGGGCCGTGGTACCACCGGTGTGCGGACGAGAAGTCCGGCGGTGTCTCGCGGGTAGCGTCGTCGGCCACGTTGTGCCTCGTGGGTACCCACCGCCACTGGCACGTTTTTGTAGCCTCTGCGATCTCGGCTACGCGATGGGCGACGAAAGGTTTGTAAGCTCGCGGCCCCGTACGTAGCCAGGAGAGTACCGTCCGGGAGTCCGTCCAGTAAACACAGCGCGGCTCAGTGACGACCGTGTGCTGCTCCAGGGCGGTTGCGGCTAGGCGGCATCCCAGCACGGCGGCTTGTAGCTCTAGGCGCGGTATGGAGGTGACTTTGAGTGGGGCGACTCTGCCTTTGCCCGCTACTAACGAGACGTGGATTGCGCCGTCTTCGTCGATCACCCTCCAGTACACTGCTGCGGCGTAGGCGGAGGAGCTCGCGTCCACGAAGGTGTGCAGCTGCGTCTCGCGCGCGGTGGCAAGCCTCTGGTGGCACCGTCGTACTGTAAGCTCTGGTAGTCGCGTGACGTGCACCATCCACTTCGTCCAGGCCTCGGCCTCCGCGGGTGCCAGCTTCGCGTCCCATCCGACGCCGGATCGCCACGTCTCCTGCATTATTCGCTTCGCCTGGATTGTCACAGGCGTTGCGATGCCGAGCGGGTCGTAAATGGACATCGCTGTCCGGAGAGCTTCGCGCTTGGTCGGGGTCTTCGCGCCAGAGAGTATGGCCTCAGGGATCTTGTGCCGGTTCAGGTGGAAAGCCAGCACGTCTGGTCCCGTCTTCCACACCATCCCGAGGATCTTCTCCTCGGCCAGCTGCACCACCTCGTTGCCATCGCCTGGCGTCAGAGCGGCGCGTACTGAGGCCGAGTTCGACGCCCACCGCTGCAGCAGGAAGTTGCCGTAGCTGTGTATCTTCGCCACCTGCGACGCGATGTGGACCGCCTCCTCTTCGTTCGCGAAGCTCGCGATGTAGTCGTCCATGTAATGGTCATGGACGATCGCCTCGGCCGCCTCGGGGTGTGTGTCCCGGAAGCGCTCTGCGTTCTTGTTTTTGACGAAGATGGCGGTGCACGGCGACGATGTCGCGCCAAACACCACGCTCTTCATCCGGTATTCTGTCGGCTTCCCGGAGCGCTGGGAGCCTCGCCACAGGAACCTCTGCATGTCCCTGTCCTCGGCGCGGATGGAGATGCGCATGAACATCTCCTTGATGTCGGCGGTGACGGCTACTGGCTGTTGGCGGAACCGCATCAGGATCCCCGGCAGGGACTGCAGCAGGTCCGGCCCCGACAGCAGCAGGTCATTGAGGCTGATGCTTCTTGTGCGCGCGGCGGCGTCGTGTACGATGCGCAGCTTTTCCGGCTTGTTCGGGTTCAAGACGGCGAAGTGCGGCAGGTACCACACCCGGTCGCTCTTCACGGCTGGCGCGGGTTCGGCGTACCCGCTGGACAGGAGCAGCTGCATCTGCTCTTCGTAACGCGCCTTCAGGGCACTGTCGCGGTCTAGCTTCCGCTCGACATGTTCAAGGCGCCTGAGCGCCGTGTCGTAACTCGCCGGCGGCGTCTGACGGTCGCTCCTCCAGAGCAGGCCCGTCTCGTATCCTCCCGCCGGCAGACACCTAGTTTCTTTCTCGAGGATGTCGAGCGCGCGACGTTCCTCGTCGTTGTAGCTGCGCCTTGGCTCCACTCCCAGGGACTCGAGGGCGAAGTGCTCCCGCATCATCCGCTCCATCTCTTCGTCCGCCGTAGTGCGCAAGTGAGCTACACGATGCACCTGTGACGCTCGCCGTCCGCCGCTGCTGCGTGCCCCATGAAGCGCCCACCCGAGGTGAGTGCGCGAAGCCACGAGCTGGTTCCGGTCGCCGCGGCGCACGTCGTGGGTAAGTAGGAGGTGCCAGTTGTCCTGGCCGATCAGTATAGTCGGTCTGTGGCTCTCCAGCGTCAACTGGCCCTTGATGTTACGTAGGTGCGCGCAGGCTTCCACTGCTGCGCGGGGCACCGTCTGCGGCGACAGCCCGAGGTCGGAGATAGTTTGAGCTGCTATCTTGTGCGCCCGCCGGCTCTGTTTGTCGCGCCCGCGGATTGTTAATTCGACGCGGGCTGACCCGGACGCGTCTATCCGGTCGCCGGATACGCCCGTTATGTAGAGCGGCGACCGCGGTCCGGTGGCCCCGATCTTGTCGGCGACGGCGCTCTCGACGAGTGTGCATGTCGACCCGTCGTCTAGTAGCGCGTACGTGTCGTGCTGTCCGCGCGGGCCCGACACTCGTACAGGTAGGAGCTTTAGGTACGCGGATACCTGTCGAGCTTCTTTCGCGGACGCGACCGTGGCGATCTGCTCGTCGGTCACGTGGGCTGTATGCTGCGCCGGCGTGGCCGGGCGCGTGTCGCGGGTGCCGTGTAGTAGCGGGTGGTGTACATACTTACACCCGGCATGCTTACACGGCCGCCTCTCGCAGGCGTGGGACTTACCGCCGGCGCGTAGACATCGGTGACATATCCGGTGCTCCTTCACAAGGCTCCACCTGGAAGAGACCGAGGCGCTCTTGAATTTGGCGCACCCGGCCGTCGCGTGCCCGTCTTGTTTGCAGATCGGACAGCTCCCTGTCGCCGTCGACGGTTCGTGCCGCTCGCCGACACTAAATGTCTTAGCTGTACGGCGAGTCGTCTCCTCCCGCCGGTTCTCGCGTAGTGCGTCTTCGGCGGGTGCGAAGCTGCTGCAGCGGTCCGCTGTGATATCCATGAAGCTGGCCAATGTCAACAGGTCCGCCTGCCCTTTCGGTTGCTCCGCCACGAAGTCGTAGTAGCGGTAGCGTAGCGCCAACGGTAGCTTCGCTACGACGCCGCGCACTACTTCCGCGTTATACAGGTACTGTGGGCGGTCGAGCGCCCGGACAGTCGCTGTTATATTTTGAACGCGCGTGGCGAATATTAGTAGGTCGCGCGCGTTCTCTGAGAGGCGTGGGAGTGCCCGGAGCTTGTCAACCTCGGCCATCACCAAGGCGTCCGGGCGTCCGAAGCGGCTCGCCAGTAGTCGTAAGACTTCGGCCGGCGTCGTCGCTCCCACGAAGAGGCAGTGAGTCGCCTCCTTGGCTGCGCCCTTCAAGCTCCTCCGCAAGCGGCTCAGGTTGTCCTGATCGCTGAGGTAGAGAGCAGTCTCCTCGTAGGCCGCCTTGAACGGCAGCCACTCGCTCGACGCGCCGGAGAATGATGGCAGGTCCTGGTATCTCGGCGCGGATATGGCAGGCGGGGCGCCGCGCGTGAGCGCCGTGGCCAGCGCGTTATAGTCGATCCCGGCGGGACGGTCGTCGTAGCGGGCCGCCTGTTGCTGTAGCCCCGGCGTCGATGTTCGTACGCCGGCACTGCTGACCGGGACCGCGTCCGGATACACCTCTCGGTGTTCGGGTAGGTTCGAGGCCGGCACTGCTTGTCGGGGCGCGGCGCAGCACAGATGTGGCTGTGTCGCCGCTGGGACCCCGGCGATCGAAGCTGTCCGACGGGGCGCGTCACCGCTCGGGCCTGGCCGCGGCGCCGCTCTGGGCTCCCCGGCGGCCTCGATGCGCTCGTTCACCACTAACCTGTCTTGTGCTCGGTCGTCGGGGTGCGGCTCCATCGTCAGCGCCAGCACGTTGTCGCGGACCCACACCGTGGTCCGCTCTCCTCTGGTCGACGCCTCGTCCGTGTCGCTCGCCTCGGACTGGTCGTCTTCACTGGATGAAGCCTGGGCGTCGGCTAGCGTCTTGCGGGCTATCTTCAACTCTAACTCGAGGATCTTCATCTCGGTGGCGCGGATATGTGCTTGTTTGGCGCGCGACTTGGTCGACCTCTTGCTTCGAGATACGCTTGGTGGTCGCGGCGCCGGTAATTGCCGTCTCTGCTCTGCGGTCGCCTGGTCCGATGTCGTACGAGTCGCGTACGTGTCGGAGCTCGTGGTCGCCATCGTAGACCCGGTGCACGTAGCGGACGCCTCGGTGTGGGTTCCCGGCGAGTACGCGGCGGACGCGGTGCACGCGGCGGTCCAGCCCGGGGCCAGCGAGTGTGCGTGGGACGCATCGGAGCGCGGCGCGGGCGCGGTCGGCGCGTGCATGTCGGTATGCAGCGCGAGCCCGTCCGGCGAGGGCATGACGGGACCCGGAGCGTGGGGCGTGTGCGTGTCGAAACGCAGCGCGGGCTCCGGGGCGCGCGGCACGTGCTCTGTCGAGAGCGGCGTGTGCGCGGCGGTACGCGGTGGGGTCACTTCCGTCGGTGTGACCTCTCGCGACGCAGGTGGAGCGGACTCGGCCGTCCCCGCGTATGTAGCAGTGGCGCTATCGGTAGCGTCACTGGGCACTCCTTTCACGGGAGGGAAGCTTGACTTTTTGCTCCTTGTAGTCGGCATGCCTTCTTCTTCAAAATTCCAATTAGACGTTTCAGTGATCTCAATATTCGGCTTCTCGAAGGACCATAAATGTGAGCCAGTCTTCGATTCCTAGCTCACGTATTCAGGAAAACGTGCGGTGGTCGACGCTTGTGTGCTGGTTGAGATCACGCGAAGGAGGATTCTAATTGGAATTTGAATCAAAAGGCAGGTCGAGCTTCAGAGGCGTGTCAGAGTCGAGGTAGGCGCTGGTGCCGATAGCTTCCCGATGTTCCCTTCCGTGATGTGTGTTGAACTGCGAACGTGACCCGAAACCGCTCCGTTTTTATTGGAATTTGGGTTTGACCCCCTGTGGTGAGCGGCCGGGTCACTGGAAGGGGAACGCCGGGACGTGTATCGGGCTGGCCTGTCGACTCTGATTGCCGTTTATTTGGTGGTAAAATGTACAATTTATATATTTATAATACAAGAACATACAGAGCATAAGTAAATAACAATATGTACACAGGTAAAAGGTAGTGAAAGTAGTAGGTAATACAAACTAGAGCCTAACTAAACTATAGCTACACCGCGAACGTAGTTGGAGGATTGGTACTATACTACAGACAGACAGACAAAGTTTTCATCGTAGTGTGTTGTTACGTCGCACCTCTACCTGAGCGTGCGACGTAATCAAAGGGGGAATAAAACATCTGAACGGTAGCGTTTATTTCGGGTGTCCGCGGGTCGAACCGGGTTGCACAATAGACTCGCCCCAATTCAGGTTTTATTCCCGGTGTGTCTTATAGCTAAACAGGTTTGAGGCAATGGAAAATCAGGTGTAATAGCGTGGTTACAAGCGGATTAGGGGAAATAAAAGTAGAATCGATCTGGACTTTATTAGTATGGGGTCAGAGCATGTTCGTCCTACGCTAGGTTATGACGGCTGTAACTAGAACATGTCTGACCGTAGGGTTACATAATTTTGTCACCCGACAGTGGGGACGGGAACGTGCTTAATTACGGTCAATAATGTATGATATTAATGTCTTATCGCGTTTAAAGACGTTCTCGAGCTACTGTGAGTCTAGCATTCGGGTCCTACTCGCTTACTAATTTGCGTATTGCTGCCACGATTCGTAGTGATCGTGGCTGCGAGTAGTCCCTAGCTGTTCCTCGGTCGGAACAGCGTCGAATGAAGTTCGGTAATGCTAGGTAGCTCGAGTATTAATTACATAATTATTGACTTAATTAAGCACATCTTAACAATCGTTAATTAGTCGCAGATCGAAAATCAGATTGAAATTTAGAGTAGCGACGTGTCGTGCATTCAGCATACCCCGAGACAAGCTTATAGTCGGAATATCGGCGACGACAGAGCCCCCTGGTGGCAGTTTTATGTACTACACGCACCGCGGTCTGTGGCCGAGATTCCCGCCAAAACCGGAGGTCGCTGTTCCTGGTGCAGGAACGTCAGGCTACCCTTCAGGTGGACAGATGGTCCACCTGCTCGTACTAAAGGCTGAGTTCTTTTATTCCCTTGAGCGTGAAGCGCTCCCGCCCTGCGTAGCGGTGCAGACCGTCGCGGGCCCTGGATGTGTCATAATGGTATCCAGTGACTTCTTGTACTGAAGAGATGAAAAAGGGCTCTTGTCAGAGCCGCAAGCTATCCTTACGAAGTTTCCAGCTGGATATATATGACACATACATGGCTGTAACCAGCTATCAGGTACACAACAAAATTTTACACAATACAAGTTATAATGATATATTTAAAGCCGCATGCAATCTTATCGTCCATACACTGTCCATATATCACTATAACACGATTAATTATTATTATTTACACTGATTTAACACTATTCACAAATTGCCCATACCTATCTATCTATCTC
Organism: Nemapogon koenigi; assembly: GCA_963924495.1. Taxonomy (NCBI): domain Eukaryota; kingdom Metazoa; phylum Arthropoda; class Insecta; order Lepidoptera; family Tineidae; genus Nemapogon; species Nemapogon koenigi. The sequence goes on along the minus strand of OZ004647.1, from coordinate 5,637,287 downwards.
GCTCTAACGTAGTCCGAGCGGCGGGTTTTTTTATTCGAGACGGGTTAACTACATTCGAGTTGTGCGCGCGATTCCCCATATAAAAACCCCCACCATGTCACTCGCGGCGCGATCTCCGACCTGTTCGGACTACGTTTCTATGCTAACACTAGGACTAATCTACACACTAAAATGGTCCATCTGTAGTTGCTACGAGGGGTGGCTTCCCCAGGCTGGCCCGCGTCATCTTGCGCGGGCCGCGCTAGGGGCAAGTCGGGAACACAAAGTTATATATGGTGTACCTTCCATAGTCAAAGTATTGTATATATGGTACCGGGACGGTTCTTGAGCGCTCGACGAAAAAGTGGGGGAATGTAATATGTAATTCGAGTGCAATATAAGTTGTATATTTATTATAATTGATTTATTGGTGTTTGTTTTTACGATTGCTTTTTACTGCTGGTAAAATTAAAATTAATACCTCATACCGTCAAGCAGACCCAAAAATAGTGTTCTGCGCATCTAACGACCACCGCTAAAGAACCGTCCCGGTACCTGTACCTATACTGTTACGTCAATACTATAACAACAAGTGCTTAATAAAATAATAGTGAACGAAAGAAATTTAAGTAGGTAAGCAAGTACCTACTTATAAGGAAATAGATAAAATATAAACTTGGGATAATAGAGATATACTTAAACCTTGGAATTTTAAGATGGGGGTTTTTGTAAGTATTTTTATTATTGTTTTATTATTTTTTATTATTGTTATTATTAGTATCTACCTACTCAACACGACTTTGCAGAGGTTTCCATAGTCAGTGCGTTTTTTGTCGGAATAAATCTGGATCATACCTAACAATGGGGTTGCCTACTATTGGGAATTTTCTATTTTATTTATTAAAAATCGTTTTTATTTATTTTTATCAATATTTTATTTACAAACAATATAAAAAATGTATCGTGTCGTCTATATTTGTACAATTCAATAAGTAGATGCTTTAAACATAGGTATTAGTTGAAAGAGTAAAGTCTTAAAAATACTTTTACTTAGGTACCTACCTACCTACGTACCTATTTATTTTTCAGTAAGTTGTAGAATGTAGGTAAAGAAACCAAGTAAAAGGTACCTATATTATGTATTTAAGTACTAAAACAATCATTAAGTATTTGGTACATTCATACATACATTATGTATCACAGCTCTATTTTTTTTATTACTTAAAAATGTGTTTTTTTTTTCACAATGGTGAATTTGTAAATTGATGTGTTCACATTAAATGCCTATCAAATGAATATTTAAATTTTTCCTTACCTATTTTTATTTCTTGTTATGTAGTCAAGTCAGCATCAAGAATGTCGTACAAAAAGTCTTAGTAGGTACTACACTACACTTTTTGACTTTGTGAACTTTATTTTACCCAATAATTATGTTTATCAAAACGAAAGTGAGTGAGTGAGGGTATTTCAACGACAGTATCTGAGTAATAGGTATGATTTTGTAAGGTTCGTCGTTTTCATTCTGATCCTAAAAGATGCTGACTGTTACTGTAGACTGTAGGCATCGAATTATATCGATATCGATGAATGTAGAATAATGAAGATGGTGTTTTAATATCAAACAACAAATCCATTAAGATGACTAGAAATCTACGACATCTCTATTTTTATATGCTTAAGAATAACTATTTTGTCCGTTTTATATTATTTGTTTGCCTCTAATATTATTGGAGGTAAATTAAAACTTACTTTCCAAATTAAGTAAATTTTTTATGTTTATAAACACTGATAATTATAATCTCACAAAATAATGTCACATTCAGATTAATGAAAAACTAGGTATTTGGCTTTTTACCTAATTATGATTAAAAATCTAGGTAAAAATAAAATTATAACAGAATATAAGTACTATTAAGCTAACTAGTTTACCATTGACTTATATTTCAAAAAATCCTAAAATGCTGAATTTAATTTTTAGGCGACAATTGTCAATTTTATTTAACGAAATAGGTACTAATCTAGAGCTACAAATAAGCCGAGTGGACGCTTATAAATCTTAAAACAGAAAAATATAAAAAAAAATATAATTAAAATTAATAGGTAAGTAAATAGTAATACTGTTTACTCCTAGTCATTCCCATAATGTGCTCATCTGGCTTCTAACGTTGTTACTACGGATCGCAACGATAGGCTGAGGTATATGTAGGTACCTACACTTACATGTATCTCAGGCTGTGAAATTAAACATAAAGGTGCAAACACAAAGGCAGCTGGATGCCTAGGCGAGCCAGCGCGATATATCTCAGTGAAGTCAGACATACCACTTTTAATCAATATGTACCTATAGGAAAAATAAAGGTTGTGCAGGCAACCGGCTTCCTTTGTGTACGTACCCTTAGGTACAGAGAAGGTAAATATAGATTAATCATGTCATATAGATCCATTATGGATTATTTGTTCAAAGCTCAAAAGTATCAGGAACTGGGTTATTATTGTCATTATTGATCGAACTATGATCAATACTAAATTGTTTGGTCCAATTTGATCAATCAAGTGTATACGGTACAAGTGTACTTATAGTATGTCTATCTTATTATTTTCTATTCACGACTATGAAGTTCCGTATTTTTTTAAAGTAAAATAAACAAATTAAAATAAAGTATGAAAGTTACCTGTACTTTACTGTGAAAACAATGGGGGACTTTATAGTCGTTTAAACGTCAAATACAAAATAATAAAATGGACAATGTCTAAGGGTACCCGGTACAATTCAATAATAGTTTACTTAAACATAGTACAGAATAAAATTAAATTAACGTCGATGGACGAAACTATTCATAATATAAACATGGTTTCTGCTACTTTACTTTATAATCTATCTATGTAGGTATATCTTTCAGAAAAACCAATTCCACATTGTCAATATGTCACGATATTGCGTTATTTTCCTCAATGTTCATCAAGATGTTCATGGCTATTATGGCTGTGGCAATGATCGTCGTCGTGGTCATGGGAATGGCTGTGCGAGTGTCCAGCTGTGAAAAATAAATTGATTAGTATTTGCCAATCATCATGTTATTATTAACATTTTGATTACCTATATACATATATACGCTTATAACGACTTATCTATTAGAGTTAGATAAATATTACCGCGGAGTTTTTTGTAGATCATTTTATTCTACACAATTCTTTCCTACATCATTTTGTACTATATCTGACAGCATACGCCATTAAAACTCGTTGGGGCTAACTTTTTCCCCGACTTGATTCACTTATCTGGATCACAGATAGATACGCGGCGCGGCGGGGGACTACTTTGTTTGCTCTGTGTTGTTTTATAATAAGTAGATAATAATATATAGTCAAGTAGGTAGGTATAACCTTTTAAAAAAGTTACCGGAAGATGCAAAAATACATATAAAAATAATGTAACAATGGACATTTTAGCATTCCTAGATCCAGTTTGAAATTGGTGCACGATAGAATAAAGAGTAATACCTATTTTAGCAGCGAATTGCGGTTATGACCTAGATAGGTAGTCACTTTCAGCGGCACTGTTAGAGGTACCCTAGATCTAGAGTTTACCTATGTTAGGATTAGATTACATTACTTTTCAATTTATCTTTGACTTAAATATTGATGTCCTGTTTTTATTTTTTTAACTCTTCAATTGGTTCCTATCAAAGAATAGGCAAGTACCTACTCTAAAGACATTACATTGTATTGATACTTACTCAATAATTGCAAAGCAAACATCAATAGGAATCCGACAACAGCAGCAATATATTGTAGTATGCCAGATCTATCATTCTTCCATATTTCAAAGAATATGACGTACAGTAAAGTCCCAGAAGCGAGACCTTGTAATATTACTGAATATAATCCAGCACCAGTAGCACCTTCACCTCCGACAAGCAAAAGTCCAATCCCAATGCCTAAAGGAGAGACTAGGGCAAAAGTCGTTATGTAGATTATAGCCAAACATGTTTTTGTGCGATTTGCTATCAATTCCACTCCGATGCAAAATGCAATGACCAGTTTGTGAGCTGCTACCGCTCCAAGCATGTACCTGAAAACATATTTAAGTAATTTAGTAAAATTATTTTCATAATTGGATATGTAATTAAATGAAGCAGGAAATTGTGTTTTAAAAGTTACAGAGGGATGCTTAGGACTTTTGTACCTAGCTTTATTATTAATATTATTATCTCGCGAAAAGTTTTTTAGATACTCCTATCGCATACTTTGAACCGCTATTAAATCATACCCCATATGATGGGGTACACGAAAAAGTCTTCAAATCCTAGTTCCATGTCCGTTCACATAAAACAATCTTCTGTTAATTTTCATCAGAATAAAGATTTTTAATAAGGTTTTTCGCCATTGGCTACTGAACCCTAAAAATAATAAAAGTGTAGGGAGTGTTTATCTATTCACCGCTAGATGGCGCAATAGATAGTACCACTATTCAACACTAGATAGAGCCACCAGTCAATTTATGTGTGTACTAATAAAATACAAATAAATAAAATTCATTATTTCCAGACCGTCTATCTGTCTGTTTGTCCCAATGCCTATTCAGAATAGACCTAAAAACCGGTAACATAAATTAATATTGATGAAACTTTCAGTGATAATAGTGAGTATTTCGACACCATTTCGACACTGTTTTTTTCATCTCAATCTAGTAAAATGGTTCCTGTAGGTAAATAAAAGTTATAAGCATAAAATTTTAACTAACCAGACGTTAGAAGTGCTAGATTCCAGTCCAACAGCTAAACCTTCGAAGAGTTCATGTATGGAGAGGGCCAATACAATAAGTAGACCTCTAAGAGCTGAAGTCACATCATCGTCTTGAGGAGCAGGCATATGACTGTGACCGTGTCCTGCATGAGAATGAGTAGCGTTTGTTGTTGGTGTTTCGATATCCTAGAAAAGAATTAAATAATTCTTAGTCTTGTAGGATCAGGGATAAAATACTTTTGTATGCCTATGCCACTCTCTGCTGATTCAACTGTCTTGTGCAAAAAAACACGGCGATCAGTTGTTCCGTTTTGATGTGAAAGAAGGGGAAACAAACCCACTTTTGCATTTATAATATTAGTTAGGATAGGATGTGAAAGTTTAGATGTATTTTGTAGCGCGGCTGAACAGATTTGGATGAAACTTGGAGGATAAATATACCTAATAATAAACATATTACAGCTACAAGATTTTTTAATTGTTCCATTTCCATGCTTTTTCCAATTCCATTCTTGTTTATTAAATTTTTGTTGTTTTTGTATAAAAACCACCGATTATATACGACCACAGATAAATCGACCTAAAATAAAACCTAGGTATTGGCTGTTAGGTACATGGTTTTGTTACTGTAAGAAATTATTATAATAAATTGTATTATTTTATTCGATTCTACATTCCGACAAACCACACTTTTCCATCTAATATACTTACCTAAACAGAACTGACCACTTGTTAGGTATAGCCTCACAAATGAGGGAGACTTGGTCTTCCGCTGGGTATATATCCTGGGACCGTAAACACGGTTTCAGGAGCTGCCAGGCAACCCATGAAAAAAATTATGTGTTGATCGATCGATTTTTTTGAAAATTTTCTGAAAACTATATAAACAACAGTCAATAATGCCCTTCAGTGCTAACTAACCTTTTCCTTCGTATTAGACACTGGGTCTATAAGATCTGCTGTGGAATTTGAGATGGGTGTCCGACGGCTTCCGCGCACACTTAGATTTCTAACAAGTGGCGAATGTCCAGCACGGCGTTCCCTCCGTTTTATATACATGTGAACCAATTCTTCCACGAGGTACATAAGGAAGAACCCAATGCACGTCAGTAAAGGCGTCAGCTCGAAGTCTAATTCGCTGATCACGCCACTTTCTGTAATTAAAAAAATTGAAAATATTAAATTACAACGGCTTATATACCTCCATCCATATTAAACAGAACAGGTGGCAAGCCTGTGGATGCACTTAATGGACCTAATTGTGTTTGTAAACAAATGTAAATTTTATATCTGTTATTTTTAGTAGTGTTTGTTTTACGTGCCCTCCGAATATCTAAGAACCCGCACTAGTTTTATTGCGTTTCAATTTCAAATGATAATTATTGTTTACTTAAAGTAAACGTTGCTAATATTTGTATGGACAGCTGTGATTTATATATAGCCACATTTATTTTGACGAAGAATTTTACACTACATTTTCTATATAAAATATCACCACATTACCTGCCTCCAGAAACCTACCCAGGCGAAAGCAATCCTAGAGGTAGAATTTAAGACTCATAATTTAGAGGGTGCCTTACTTATAAGTAGTGATCTACCGACTATTGATTTGGCCGACTAACGACTAATCGGCCCCAAAATAAACCTATTTGCTGATTAATCGCCGACTATAAAAGTCAAGTACTGATTAATTGAGAATTAGAGTTAAGTATAATTTATTTCCCGTTTCCTGTACCATCATAAAAGCCGATTATTAGTTACGATGAACACTTATTTATCTCTTCTGTGTATGAGCAATTACAATCGTAAGTCTGTTGCCCTAAATCGTAATTACAATGAACACTTATCTCTTCTGTGTATCAGCAATTACAATCGTAAGTCTGTAGCCCTAAATAGTGTTCATCGTAGTTACGATGAACACTTATCTCTTCTGTGTATGAGCAATTACAATCGTAAGTCTGTTGCCCTAAATAGTGTTCATCGTAGTTACGATGAACTATCTGAACTATCACAAGGAAATGAAAAAAAGCCCCATCTCATGTAATGTTTGCATCATGCGGGCATTAGAAACGAAGCGAGTTACAGTTTTATTTATAAGAGAATTTAAATTTATGTTAAAAAAAATCTTACACAATGCAATTAAATTGTGTATTAGGGTTAGCTTAACGACCTTATAACATACATTAGGCAATATATATTTATTTTTAGATTAAATTTTAATAATTTAAAATTTTATTTACATAAATTGTTATTTATGTTTAAAATGCCATGGTTGGTAGGCATACAATATTCTATTCCGCTGAATGGAAAAAACTGATTCTTCGAGCGAAATATGTAATAATAATATTAATAATTTGGCCTCATTCACATTGTTACGGTTTGCAAAACAAAACAAAGGTATGTTTAACACAAAGTAGTGTTTATATTTTAGAGTTTATCGATATAATGACCGATTGCTCTATTTAGGGCAACAGACTTACGATTGTAATTGCTCATACACAGAAGAGATAAGTGTTAATTGTAACTACGATCGTAATTACAATGAACACTTATCTCTTCTGTGTATGAGCAATTACAATCGTAAGTCTGTGGCCCTAAATAGTGTTCATCGTAGTTACGATGAACACTTATCTCTTCTGTGTATGAGCAATTACAATCGTAAGTCTGTTGCCCTAAATAGTGTTCATCGTAGTTACGATGAACACTTATTTATCTCTTCTGTGTATGAGCAATTACAATCGTAAGTCTGTTGCCCTAAATCGTAATTACAATGAACACTTATCTCTTCTGTGTATGAGCAATTACAATAGTAAGTCTGTTGCCCTAAATCGTAATTACAATGAACACATATCTCTTCTGTGTATGAGCAATTACAATCGTAAGTCTGTTGCCCTAAATAGAGCAATCGGTCATTATATCGATAAACTCTAAAATATAAACACTACTTTGTGTTAAACATACCTTTGTTTTGTTGAAGCAAACCGTAACAATGTGAATGAGGCCAACTTATTAATATTATTATTACATATTATTATTACATTACCTGTTTTGCTGCAACAAACATTATTTTTCTGGGATAAACTATTCCCAATTCATCTGTAAATAATACACCTGTGTCACTGTAATTTAGCATATAGTTTATTTTATTATAAATAGCCCAACAACACCTACGTCCACACATATGCATTGTACATTTTTATAACTTAGTAGACGCAGTGTCAATTATAGGGCTATTAACATTTTTATAACAACAACACAACATTGATAAGAAAAAAAAAGTAATTGAATAATAATAAAAACACAAAAATATCTAAGTGAAATAGCCGTTATTTTTCAAGTGGTTTCATTGAATAGGAAATATGGGTGGTATTATTTTGCCCCTGTCTTCTCTTTAATAATTTATCACAAAGCTCTTAAATATTTATAGTTGATATCACTTACATAAAACAAAGTCCGTGCCGCATCTGTCTGTCTGTCTGTGTTCATTTCACACAAAAACTACTGAACGGATTTTGTTGCGGTTGGTTGATTCACTGATGGAGTGAACAATTTGAGGAAAAAGTTAGCCCCAGCGTGTTTTCATGGCGTATGCCAATGACGTACTATAAGTAGACACGTTATACCCCAATGACGTACTATAAGTAGACACGTTATACCCATACTAAATGCAGATAATAAACAGCTTGAACAATACTATAGCTACCTATTAATTACTTACGTTTATATATTCAAGCGATGAAAGGGATAGAGAAACACAGCTCAATACCGAAATCCATTTGTTAAAAAGAGATAAATATATGTTTTAAGTTGCGACACGTCATCGACGCGTGACCTTCTCCGGAGGAACTAGGGGAAGATTGTCTAGTCTAAATGGAACACTCAATATTTTACTTAGAAATATTTTTGGAATAATAAAATATACAATATGTAATTAAAAAACTTTTACTAATAAATATAATGTAATAATCAATGACTTTACAACAAATAGACCATTTGTCTTAGAAATTTAGCATAGAGGTAGATTATGGCTTGGTATAGGATATTAGTATGCTACTTATTTATGTATTATGTAGTGTAATTTAAAATTAAGTCTTTAATTTTTTTTTTATTCTGGACAACAAACAACTATACAACAAAGATTACTACAACATAGATACATATTAAAAAAATAACTGTCATATAGTCAGTGACGTTTGTTTATACAAACGTATTGTTTATACATACATTCAAAACAGGATATTTTTATGCAAATTCCAAAAAATATAGAAATAACAAATAATACAAAAAAAAGTTTACTACAATTAATTACTATTTAGAATGTTACAGATATTTTTCCTAAATATATACAAAGAATGTGAAAATATGTACACTTCGCAAAACTGCTGGTTGTATCGTTGCACCATACGTCTAAATCTTAGAGTAAAAACTTGGCAACCAATCATATTCTCGTCTTTGGGTTCTGATTATCTCTATCCATTTTTCTCTTATTAATCCGCTTCTAGGGAGACTAAAAGATAAATAAATACAATAAGATCATAATACTATACATACAACAATAATATAATATATAAATTTATAATAATGTAAATATAATTATGTATATACATTTTCCGTACATTTAATAAAATTTTTTTTTTTAAATAGGTTCATGTAATTTATTGACAGGTCCGATATTACCAACCATCCCCATAATCAGTCGCTGAGTCTGTCGCAGCCATTTCGTTTTGTCTTCTCTATCACTCTCATACAAAATGCATCGTTCGTCTCGCTCAGGCAAGCGGCGAACTGGCAACAGCGCATTATTATTAATAAAATATTGTTATGTCCATAATTATAAAATTTCTGTATTTACCAATGAAATGAGATATCATTTCTATCCTTTACAGTTGCAGTATAATTTCTGCAAAAGCGGAACACACAAAATGTAATTTTTCTTGATGTTTTTGCGGATTATTCTACTCAAGAGAGACATGTACACTAGTCGTAGGATTGTGCGTGACTGTGCGCGACCAAATTTATAGTGGGACACTTACCTCTCATTTGCCTTGCTATAGCTTGAGCGTCAATCACGCATCTACCTCAGTTTATATAGTATATCATTGTTATACCCATACTAAATGCAGATAATAAACAGCTTGAACAATACTATAGCTACCTATTAATTATTTACGTTTATATATTCAAGCGATGAAAGGGATAGAGAAACACAGCTCAATACCGAAATCCATTTGTTAAAAAGAGATAAATATATGTTTTAAGTTGCGACACGTCATCGACGCGTGACCTTCTCCGGAGGAACTAGGGGAAGATTGTCTAAATGGAACACTCAATATTTTACTTAGAAATATTTTTGGAATAATAAAATATACAATATGTAATTAAAAAACTTTTATTTTACTAATAATATAATGTAATAATCAATGACTTTACAACAAATAGACCATTTGTCTTTCAATCACGCTCAAACGGCTGAACAGTTCTAAATGAAAGTATGCTACTTATTTATGTATTATGTAGTGTAATTTAAAATTAAGTCTTTAATTTTTTTTTTATTCTGGACAACAAACAACTATACAACAAAGATTACTACAACATAGATACATATTAAAAAAATAACTGTCATATAGTTAGTGACGTTTGTTTATACAAACGTATTGTTTATACATACATTCAAAACAGGATATTTTTATGCAAATTCCAAAAAATATAGAAATAACAAATAATACAAAAAAAGTTTACTACAATTAACTACTATTTAGAATGTTACAGATATTTTTCCTAAATATATACAAAGAATGTGAAAATATGTCCACTTCGCAAAACTGCTGGTTGTATCGTTGCACCATACGTCTAAATCTTAGAGTAAAAACTTGGCAACCAATCATATTCTCGTCTTTGGGTTCTGATTATCTCTATCCATTTTTTTCTTATTAATCCGCTTCTAGGGAGACTAAAAGATAAATAAATACAATAAGATCATAATACTATACATACAACAATAATAAATATATAAATTTATAATAATGTAAATATAATTATGTATATATATTTTCCGTACATTTAATAAAATATATAATTTTTTTAAATAGGTTCATGTAATTTATTGACAGGTTCGATATTACCAACCATCCCCATAATCAGTCGCTGAGTCTGTCGCGGCCATTTCGTTTTGTCTTCTCTATCACTCTCATACAAAATGCATCGTTCGTCTCGCTCAGGCAAGCGGCGAACTGGCAACAGCGCATTATTATTAATAAAATATTGTTATGTCCATAATTATAAAATTTCTGTACTTACCAATGAAATGAGTTATCATTTCTATCTTTTACAGTTGCAGTATAATTTCTGCAAAAGCGGAACACACAAGATGTCATTTTTCTTGATGTTTTTGCGGATTATTCTACTCAAGAGAGACATGTACACTAGTCGTAGGATTGTGCGTGACTGTGCGCGACCAAATTTATAGTGGGACACTTACCTCTCATTTGCCTTGCTATAGCTTGAGCGTCAATCACGCATCTACCTCAGTTTATATAGTATATCATTGGCGTATGCAGCCTAATCCGTCAGAGATATAACAAATTGATGAAAGAAATAATTGTGAAGAATAAAATGATCTCTAAGAAAGTCCGCGGTAGCATATCTATCTCTAATAAATAAATCGTTTTTTATGTTCACGGGTTACCTTACAACTCCCGAAACCGTATGTTATCGGTCCCACAGGAATAAATTATTAGTTACAAAAATCTATCTATCTATAATCACGCCTTTTATCCCTAGAGGGGTAGGCAGAGACAATCGAATGCCATTTGATCCGCATTTGATACGATCCTGACATAGGTACCTCTTTCGCTTTATTTATATTCATCATACCTTTCATACATGTACTTTTAATATTTCCATCGATCAATACATTTTTTATATGTTGAATAAAAGTACACCTACGTCGTCTTCTGCCAGCATTTCCTTTCACTTCTGCAATATAAGCCTTTTTGTAAATTTTTCATCCTTCATTCTTTTTCAACGTGTATAAACACAGTTATAAAAATAAATAGTTATAAGCGTAATGGTGCCAATTCGTCCAATCACCGGCGCGCCACCGTACGGTCCAAACTGACCACAGACTCGTCCAATTCTTGTAACAAACGATCCGCCTAGATCGTACGGCAGCCGGAATGGGAAATTTTCGTTGCGATGCCGGACCAATGTGTGGCCTACTTAATTATTTAAATAAAGTTTAACCAAAATTCAGTCATTGACTCCCCATTCTGCCTGCGCTTCAAAATTATATAAAAATTGTGGATTGATGTTTAGCCCGATTATTGGCATAGCCATAATGTATGGACGGTGAACGGACATGCTTACAAGTGCAACAGCATGCCAGAATTACGACATTCCGTCTGATCTCAACATACCGACCTTGCGTTCAAATTTTTTATACGTCTTAAACATTTTTCTAAATTGTACGAATAGTTTCAAAATATTGTATGAATATTAAAATGACATTTTACATGACATTCGATATTTCCTTATTGTTAATTAATTTTATTGCATTTTTCGATGTTCTGGGAATATTTGATAGAAATACTTAATCTGTTTTCGAAACTGATATATTCAAGAGTTTTCGTCTGCAAGTTCTTGTGAAAATATGTATGTAGTTAAACTGACTACACCCGACCAAACTAATTCCTAAGGCAGTTGGAAGACCGGAAGTGACAAGACTACTTTTTATCCCGGAAATTCCTCGGGATATTCTTATGTCACTTTTCAAAAATTGTTCACTGACGAAGCCAGGGCAGGAAGCTATTTTTAATTATAATTTATTTGTTTATTTGTAGTGCATGCAGTTTTTAAGTCCGTCAACAGAGGAAATGATTTGCCAGTAGGTCAGTGACGTTTATGTAATAAGATACGACTATATACCCGTTAACCTCAAATTCGTAATGCACCGTATATTCTTTAACCAACCTTTCACTACGCTGGCGTGAATTTTTATTAGATTAGCCAAGAAATTGAGAATATCCGTTTATATGCCAGTAATGGATTAGATATATAATATACAATTTAGTAGTTTGGTTTGGACACGTTGAAAGAATGAAGGATGAAAGATTGACTAAAAAGGTTTATATGGCTGAAGTGAAAGGAAATGCTGGCAGAGGATGATCTAGGTGTACTTTTATTGAACATATAAAAAAAATTAATAGCTTTCCGACCCGGCTTCGCCCGTGGAGCCCATATTTTCTTTCCTCCCCTATTATGGTCATACAAAAATCCCGTAGGAAAAAGTTTTCCCGGCAACTTTTCAAATGTTTCTTTACTTAAGAACCTAATTCAGACTATTACGATTTAAAAAAATGCCTAATCGGTCTAGCTTCGGTGTAGCTTTTTATTTATAACTGACGTTAGTTACTAAAATGTTCAATACCACACTATTTTTAAACATAGTAAATTAACATTATCATGACCCAAAGTATAGGTACTTTTCTACATAATATGGTAGGAGTTGTATTAAACAACCCTTTTTCTCAGTCGCAGAAATAGCCTTTTTAACTTGTTTTTGATAGCTTCTGTAGGGGCCCCTTTTTCAGCAAAAGTGTGACATGCCGGAAGTTGTAGGTCTTCTTTTTCTTCTTCTTTTGATATATGGCAACAGTGCTGACTTTCGTCGCAATTCCGCCAGTCTCCAGTGTTTAATCTTGTGCAATAGTAAGCCGATAAATGGGTAGCTAAGATTATCCCGCCGACTGTGATATGTCTTAATAATCACTGACTAATCACAACCATCACAGCGCGGCCGGGATTAAACCGGATTCCACATCAAGCCATGACGAAAACGCGTGCGGTCGGCGCCATGACCGGATGTGGAATCAAGTTGTAGGTCACTAATGATTGTATTGACGAGGTCTACAATATACAAAAAATAATAAATTACCCAACTTGCTAGTACAACTCGCGCGCTGAGGGTTTCGTACCCGTTCATTTTATATGTCACATGACGCACTTATATAGGCTACATCTAGACTTATTTATGATTTATTTTTAAATCTACTTGTACATGTTCAGAAAGGTTTATATCTCGGGATGTTTTTCGATATTTGAAATAATAATAATATTTTTAGATTGGAGATATGATGATTTTAAGATCAAAATAATTTAAAAGAGCCATATTTCGAAAACCACTGACTCTAGACTGGTCGTGTGAGAAGTCTCGATGAGATGTTATTGTCATAACATCATATTACCGAACATTTCCAGTGCTCTTTGAACGTCATGTGGTGCAAGAGATCTGTGATTTTTTAAATCTGAATCTAAACGAGTAGGTACTTGCACAAATCCTTATCAAAATTGGTACAGTGATTTTGCATTACGGATAATGGCTCTAGTCCGTCACACTTCATGCGCACAATTGATGACATCGCACTGTAAAACAATGTAAAATCATAATGAATGATAAAAGAATACCTAATCATTTGTACGCGCGTCAAGATAGGTATAGACATCCTTTGTATTTTAATTGTAAAAATTACAGTAGTTATTTGTGCTTATAAGATTCATTTATTAAGAAATTATATTATTTTTTTACATTTCAAATATGGATGATTTATTTTGTTCGACAGAGCATTCTTTAGAAGTATCCTCATTTTTTATTTCATGAAAGGTTGTTTTTTTTCAGGAATTAAAAAAGGACTGATTTCTCAATATTATCTCTCAAACTTATAATAAAAACAAATTCAACACTTTTTCAGATTCAGTTATTTGCGTATATCATGGCTTTTATTATTATTATGTTCATTATTTCATGAATTTCGAAATAACTGATTTTGTTCTTTTCGTCCAGACTAACTTTTCAGTTTTCTCTAGTAAACATGCATGTCTTTACAATGAAGGTCTTATTTTATTTCTCATGGCGAATTAAAATAGCGAATAGCTTAAAAGAGGGTTTGCTTACAGTGCACATTTTTTATTTTTATTAAATTTGCGTTGTTTTAAAACAACATTTAAAATTAAGTATTAATTTTTATCACATGAACCTTCTAAAAGTAGCACTATCCTATGTCACAAGTGCTAATTACACAATAGTATTAACGCACGTGGAGGTATAAAAAAACTAAAGGTCCTTTACGGAATATTAAATCAGAGTTGATTGATTAAAATAAATTAATTTCCCACGCTTCTATTGAGATGAAAAATAAACAATACAGTGCATTTCAACAAAACAATGCATGTTAAATTGTTGTTATAATATTGATACTTTGTCTAGCTTGTGTGCGTTTGTGTATACAATAACTATTTATGTTATTATTTATAATACTTACAAATGCCAAAGTAACTCTGTCTGCTTTCACGACTAAACCACTGAACCGATTTTGATGAAATTTAAATACTTATGGAGAAGTATACGCCCTAGGAAAGGACATAGGAGATAAAAGTTAATATGGGCGAACATCTAGTAGGTAATCAATAAGTAGGTACCTACAAAAAAATGAAATTAAAGTGACTGTGATTAAAAAAATACTACCAATATAGACTTGTTGTCTGTCCCTATGTTTGTCCAGAATATGTTCCGAAATGGCTGAATTAATTTTGATAAAACTTTTTGGGAACATAGTCGTATTTAGACTTGGAATTTGGAATATATGCTTTACTATACGGGATACGATAAATTTCGACGGGCGAAGCCGGAACGGAAAACTAGTTTTCTATAAGTTATGTATCTATCTAGTCTACAAGTTTACACGCTTTAGTTAAGGCTCCTATATCCATAATTTTTTCTGGCATAAACTATTTCCAATTTCTCTGTAAATAATCCACCTGTGTCACTGTAATTTAGCATTATAGATACTATTGAATTATTTTTGACCAATTAAAAAATCATAAAATAATTTTTATTTTGTATATATTCAATAAGCTACCAAAAAACGCAAGACGTTTAATTGAAGGGAAATGGTTAAACAGCGCTTTAAAAAAATTAAGAGTTTTGTGACAGATTATGAAAAGGAAAACAGGGGCAAAATCTTCCTTTATTTTACTACTCATATTTCCTATTCAATAACGACTATTTCACTTAGATATATTGAATAAGTAACTATATGCTAAATTACAGTGACACAGGTGGAGTATTTACAGAGAAATTGGGAATAGTAATATCCCCATACAAATTATGGATATAGGGCCCTTAAAAACGGCCATCCCAGAATTAAAATGTGAAAGAGCGCCGCCCTTGAAAATAGATAAAAATTGAAGTGGTCTGCAATTTAAAAATTAATAAGTTTACTTACTCGTAAATCTTTAAGTGGAATAATTATCTTATTTACACGATAGTGCAGCATAAAATAATCGATTCTATTTTTTGTCTGGCTGTCTGTCCCAAATTCTCAATATTTGTCCAGAATATTTCTGGGATTCAAACCCACGAATGTGTGCAAGCAGGTAAATATATATAGCGATGTACCTACTGGGGAATTATTTTATTCTTTCCTATCGCTGTTAAATGAGGAATTTGCTTACTTAATCATATTTGAACGGAATTTAATGTACGTGTTTGAAATTATACATTATGTATCCATTATTTAGGTAGGTACTTACCTATATGATCACGCCTTCGTAAACCTTCGCTTTGAATATTATTTACATAGAAGTTACTTACTATAAAAAATATTATATTGCAATAGATATTTCTAAATGCAGCAATAGACCCGCCACCTGTAGTTAATGTTTAATATGACCAACTCGTCAAAAGCCTCCGACCGTCGTGGTGGTTTGTCTTTCATTAAAGACAACAGGGTAACATTTTACCCAGGAAAACCAATAGTAATTTTATTTTTATTATTTATATATACAGAAAACACAGCAAAATAACAAACTTGTTCTTCGAAATAGTGACATCAACAAGTATAAGAAACGAAAAAAAGGTAGAGGCAAGCTTCGCGATTCCTAAAAGGTATGTGGACCCAAGTCTAGAGTTATATTCCGATTTAAATTTAAAAAAAAAACTTATAATTCAATATCAATCTACCACTCCATTAAACTTTAGGTGCAGAATATTTTGTCACAAATAACAATTGCGCTAATAAATATATCCAGTCTTATCACGAAATTAGCATCTGCGACGAATAATTGCATAATAATTCCTGGCTGAACAACTAAGGAATTAAAAAATTACATATAAATAAAACAAATTGATATGTTATTTTGCAACTAAAATACAACTGTGTTAATTGTTTGCGATTTGCGACCAGTTCCTCTGGTTATTAGTGGCAGTTTTTAGCTGATTAACGTTATGGGGACGATATTATAGATATACACAATATCAAAGTAAACGAGGCAAAATCAATAACATTACAAAAATTGCCGCTCATATAACTGGAATTTGCTAATACTCTCGTATTTCCGGTTTGATTTTTACATAATTTAAAAAAGTATGGTTTTATTCATTAGTAGGTAGTCATTTTATGAAGATTTTATAACATTAATAACTTATGACCCATAATTATTTCATATGAACATTTTTTTATTGTCAGATAAGTACCTACTTTTTCTATTTATTTTAATATTTAGTACCTATCTTAAATAGACCATAACTGCTTCCAACCCCTATATCCTGAATCTATCACCTAGCTAGCGTACATTCAGTTGTGAAAGAAAGGCAATCAAATAAAGGTAATATTTTAACGTCGTATGGCCCCGCCCCAAAGACAAAGTCAGTCAAAAAAAAAACATTTTCACTCTTTTGAATTTTTTAATATCAACTGAAAACATGCCACCTGTTCTATACCTATAAATATAGGTGACTGGCTAAAATGTGGACAAAGCAGTACCAACACCACTCTGCCTATACGCCACATTCTATAAATGCCGTTATAGTGCGATGGTGACACGTTGTTTCGATATTTCGACAATTTAATAATGTATTACCTCATTATAATAATTTTTACATGTGGAATTTAAAAATAGAAAATTTTTTTTCTTCTTCACGGGTTATAGGTATGGCTGCCGGAACCGTGCCAGTTCTGTTGAGATATAAATTAGATTTTCTCCAAGTGTGGTTTGTCGGATTATGTACTTACATTAATTTTTAATTATAAAAACCATGGATCGAATTAACCACTCGGCAACCAACGCACCTAAATTATTATAATATTAAATTTACATAATATGTGGAATGGATTTACTTAAGCCGACGATATGTCTAGTATAACTAGAATATCCAGTTGAAATCAACACTTTTATCATTATTACATGTTACAGAAACAAGAAAGGAGAACACCTGTTACTATGACATTAAATTATTTTATATTATAGGAGCATTTATTATCACATTTAAATAAATATTTAATCAGATTGTGGACTGTTACTAATTGGCAGCACTGGATTTTACTAAGGTCACTAGAGGCTAGTGCCCAGGGCGGCAAATTTACACTAGCGGCATAATTCAGAATGCTTTTAAAAGTATGATTGTGTTGAAAACATTTGCAGAACTAGTAATAAATTCAAGAGCATTGATTCTAATTAAAATATTAACAATAGGTTGGCATTTTTCACGGTGCCTTAGGGGCGGCACTAAAGGTAAATCCGGCCCTGCTAATTGGTGTCTCTGGCCACATCGCAAGTAAACGCCGTGATGGTTAGAGTGTATACTTGATAGGATAAAAAAATCGAATAAGAAATTAGAAATTAACAGTTATTATCGGTACTTACTCGAAGTACATTTTTACGACACAAGTTTGCATATTTTTTGTGTAAGCTACTTGTAATGCTGTATAAATGAATGTCTACTGCGAAGTATTGTGGTGACAATATTGGATGCATACAAACATCTCGTGCTCATAATTGAAATACAAGTTTTTGCACTCCATTAGAATATTGTAAGTGCTGCTAAGAAATAGACCTTCTGTCTACCAAAACTATGGTCTAAACTTCTAAAGGGTAAACCAAAACAATAGTAGCCGAAACAAAAGAAAAGACATAGGCAGTGATAGGGACTGCGGACAGAAATTAACTTAAAACTATGAATAAAGTTTTCACTTCAAATAAACATCTTCTAAAAAATTGCCGGGCCGGGCAATCCATGGTCTTGTGCCGAAAACATGTCGCAAACACAGGTCGCGAATCCATAAGATTTCCCCCTACCAAAAATCATTCAAAGCTCCTAAAGAAGTTTTCACTTCAAAAAATAATGCATGAAGATGTGGATTGTAGAAAGAGTCGTCAATTATTTCTAATATCTAAAGATAATAGTTTTTTTATAAAGACGTGGAATCATAACATTTAATGTTTGTCGGGGAAGAAATAACCTTATCGGTTAGAAACGTCAATGTGACTTAGGTTAAAGACTGCAGGTGACAGGTATGTATGTAAAAAAATATAGAAGTAAAAGCCTTCTATCCTTCTATGAATGGAAATATTTTTTTTAATATCAAATAAATATGGATATAAAACATTAAATCAATAAAGGTATGTGAAGGCCATACATTTCGTTCAATAGAAGGAAAACCAGGGTTCGTGGTTGTTGTTTTTTCTAAAACCGGTTCTATTCTCTGTTAAAATGAAAAAAAAATCTGCGTAGGTCAGTTTTAATAACTGAATCACGAATGGGGCAACATGCAAAGAGCTAAAGAGGACCCATTCACTCGTTCCATACAAAATCCATTCAATGTCAATTAATTTCAGGTTATTTATTGAGAGAAAAAATTCGTTACGCGTTACGCATAACGTTTTCTTAAAATACAGTTGGCGCCCCCACTAAACAGAATTTTCAAAATTTTGATTCTTTAATAAATTGAAATTTTTGAAATTGAGATTCACAATATACTCACTCAAGCAAGTTATGTCATCCACCTATTATAGCTCGTTTGTAATGTAAATAGTCACTAAAGGATATTTAATTTGTTCTATTGTGTGTCGAAGTATTTTACTGGGAGACTTTACGGTTTGCCATTTTATTTTGTGAACTATATTTACAATATAAAGCAAAAAATGGCGTATAAAAATAGGTCATAAATACTTCTATTTATCCGGAAATTAAAAATGAATATGATTCTCATGACAAAAAGTCGTAGGGAAAGGATCTTTTCATAATAAAATTAAAGTTATATTTTTGTTAATTGGTGTGGTATGTATATTTATTATACATTCCAACTCCCTATAGACCGTTTCTTTTTTAATGTAATTTTCCCAGCCATATAACAAATAAAAAACCTTATACAAAATAACCACGGAACAGAAAAAAATCTTTGAGAAAGCGTCCTTTTTAAAAATCGTTACTAATTCGTGTTGTCACAATCGAAGCCTTGAAGCGAGTTTCACTATGTTGGTTTCTACCACATTTATTTTATTCTATTACTTAGTATTTGTTTAATAGTAACAATGTAACCATGAAGTGTATTTAATAGTCCTTCTTTTACGTCAAAACGGAGCAATGGACCGACGTGATTTTTTGCACAGGCATAATTGAAAGCCCTGAGATTGACATAATTATGCTACATATTATTCAGAGAAAATTCCTATTTGGTTTTTGATAAAAATATTGTCTAGTATAAAATAATAAAGTCAGAGACAAAAACACGATTTTATAAAATTGCAGCTTTTGGACCCTTTAACTATTTTCATCGCGAAATATTTCCCACTAGTTTTTGGGCGCGGCTTCACCCGTGGAAATTGTTGAATTGTGACATAAGATTTTATATTCGAAGGAAGGATTTTCAGGATAAAAAGTAGCCTATGTCACTTTCAGGTCCATCTCTGCTTATGTTGATATTAATAAGAATATCAAACAGAAGGTGGAAAACCTGTCACAGAAGTGCGGACGCCGATTTTACGAGCCCAATTTTTTTTCTCGAGTGATTTGTTCTAACCATGCCATTGCGCGAAGTTCGTGTTATTGAACTTAAATGTTACACGAGTAGCACAATTATATCTAATAATGTTGTGTGTGTGTATGTTGAAGTAACAAAGAACAAGTATTTTACTTTTCAATAGAGTATGTTTAATAGGTTTTAAATAGAGGAAAATGTTATGTAAAATATTATAGTATACTAATGTACAAGTTGTGCTGTAAAGAAATATTCTAAGCAATACCATTTTGTTTCATTTGTCTGTATAAATTATTTAGTCCTAAGGGAATACTGACTGTTTTCACCTACTAAGCACAAGTCATGCAATCGATCAAAATATTTTAGTAGCCGTAGCACAGTATTTAGGGCTAGGTTGAGTATAACAAAAAACCATTCCCAGACTTTTTTATTTATATTAATTTATGATACTTATCACATCGATCCGTTGCTCTGTTGTGGCGTGAAAAGAGAATAAAACAAACACATATTCGCATTTCTAACATTAGTTAGGATTGATATGGTAATTAATATACTTGTATGTGAGATAGATGAAAAACCTTATTAAACTTAAGACCATTATGTTCCTGTTTCCATTTTTGTATCAAGAAAGTCCCCAGGTCCGTTAGTCAGTTGAATAAATAAATATGTATAGATCAACCGCAAACAATAAACGTCAAGTGCATTTTAATGAAACTTGATATCGTGTTCATCTATGAATCATTTTGTATGAACAAGCAGGGCCGGATTTGCCCTTAGTGCCGCACTGGGGCACCGTGAAAAATGCCAGTCTATGCTCAAAAAAAAAATCGTGTAAACGTTAAATGTCCAAATGTTTTCAACACAATCATACTTTTAAAAGAATTTTCGATAACGCGAAAAAAAAATTTCTCGAAATCCGAATTTTGCCGCCCCTGGAAATAATGTATGAAAGTATAAAAAATTACGGCATTTATACTTTGTGACATCTGTTTACATTTAACTTAACATATTCTGCTCTTGTTTAGCGGAATAGTCTCAATTCAAACCGATTTTAAATAACATTGTAATTTACTTTTTGTTTACTTTGCAAATACATAATATGTCAATTTAAATTCAAAATGAGATAGGTAGGTACTTAAAATTGGAAAAAATATATATCTACCTTGCTGATAGTGATTCTTTGAGCGAGGTAAAAGCTCTAAAAAAAAGGCTCTCGGAACCGTGTTATCGGTCTCAGGCTGTGGTCTCAGGGTACCAAGCATAAGACGAACTAAGTATTCCTTTTTTAGCTTAGCCGATGGTATTTGTAAGGCTAACGAGTGGTCAATTCTGTTAAAGGTCCTATATCCATAATTTGTATGGGGAATAAACAATTCCCAATTTCTCTGTAAATAATCCACTTGTGGCTCTGTATTTTATACAGAATAAGTAACTTATTCAATATATCTAAGTGAAATATCCGTTATTCAATTGGTTTTATTGAATAGGAAATATGGGTGGTAGAATAAAGGATTATTTTGCCCTACTCTCTTTCATAATCTATCACAAACTCTAAATTTTTTTAAAAGCGCTACGTTTTTTTTGTAGCTTATTGAAAATTCAAAAAAAAAATATTTTATGATTTTTTAATTTGGCAAAAATAATAAAATAATTATTATTTTAAATTTTCAATAAGCTACAAAAAACGCGAAGTATATAATTGAAGGGTAATGGTATAACAGCGCTTTAAAAAAATAAGATATTTGTGATAGATTATGAAAGATAAAACGGGGGCAAAGTTTAACCACCCATTGAAAAAATGACAGCTATATCACTTAGATATATCGCACGCCACGGCTCCATCAATGACATACCTAATCCGCCGGGCCCTCACCTCCGCCAATATCCCGGCAACACTTGAACCACGCGGAACTTACCGGGAAGATGGGAAGCGGCCCGACGGATTAACTCTAGTGCCCTGGAAACTGGGACGGAGCCTAGTGTGGGATGCCACATGTGTAGATACACTAGCGCCGTCGTATCTCCAGGGCACCTCCCGTGAAGCCGGGTCAGCTGCGCAGAACGCCGAATCCCTCAAACGACGCAAATATATAGATATAGCAAGAGACTATATATTTGTGCCGTTTGCAGTGGAGACATATATATCCCTATTTGTATCAGAAAATAGTAAACGATTTAAAGTTGGTATAATACATTATTCATAACATTGACGTACCTTTATCACAGAACTCATAATTGCATTCTGCTAATTAACACAATGTGAGGTGTATGTTTATTGTTTCAAGACAATTATATTTTATACTTCAGACGGCACGTGCTCTTTGTTGTCTCTATATATTATTTCTGAAAAGTGTTTTTTGTCGGTATTAATATCTCAAATCATTAATACTGTATCAAACTTAATTTAGATACGCCATCAAATATATTTAAAATTAGACTAATTTATTTATTTTGTAATTATATGCCATCTGTTGGAGATCAATTGAACTAACGGTGCAAGTTATTCGCACGGGTCATCTAGTCTTTTATATTTTTCTTATTATTTATGTTTTTTTATATCTTCACAGGTATCCCTCCCCCGCCCCTACATCCTAAATGAAAAATATCCTCATTCCAATTTCTTCAAAAAGTATTCATCGACTTTTCTTGCTTTGGAGAGCACATCATCCTTCTAATAGAGCTAGAGAGCTGAGTAAAATATAGGCTAAATGCGAACATAGTAATTAATGCGAACGCGTATGTTTATTTGTTTTTTGCTAAGAGATAGCTTTTTTTTAACTATATATAGATATAGCCATGTATAATGTACCCTCTAGCTTCTAATGTGTTTTTTTTAAATAACTACGGAATTATGGGTTTAAATAAATAAGTAATACATGATAGGCTACGATCAAAGTTGACATATTGAAATGTATGCTTTTACTTATGTTCGTATAGTAGGTAGGTACAGGTCAATCAGGCCACTGACCGGTTAGCAGATTATGGAGATTGGTTACGTAATCACCTTGTTAGAATTGTGCGACCGTGACTTCGTATGTAGACGATTGACGATATGTATTGCGGAAGGGTTTGATGGACAATTGTTAGTTTTCGAAACCTGTAAATTGTTATTGCTGGTGTTGCAAGAAACATGCTAAGATTTGTAATAGTCAATTAGTTTTTGAAAAGATAAATCAGGTATTTATTATTATTTTCAACAGAGTATTTGGAGTGTCTGTTCAAAAAAAATTATCCATCGAATAAAAAAGAAATCATCAAAATCGGTTCACAACTGGCGGAGTAATCAATGTTTATACGATGGATATACTTACATGAAAAAAATACGGTCCGAATTGAGAACCTTAATTCTCTTTCTTTTTTTGGAAGTCGGTTAAAAAACACCCATAATCTGAGTGGAATATTATTTTTTCTAATTTATATGATTGTCCAGAATAAACTCCGACACAGCTGAATGAATTCTCATGAAACTTAGCAATATTAATATATATTTGCTCCACTCCATGGTTCATCTCTATATTTTAAACGGTTTACTTACAAAAAGAAAAAAAATGTATAGGTACCTAACTTTGTATTTTTAGTTAGGGCCTAAATTGCAATTATTATTGATAATTGAAAACAGTCATGAATTATTAAAAAAGTTACCCATTTTTCAGGACTTTATGTCTATCTCTGAACTAATTTCATACAAATTCATCAAGCCATTAGTGTGGCGTCGGTGGTCGAGTGGGCGAAACGTCGGCTCACAACTGAGAAGTCGAGTGTTAAACACAGATATTTAGTATAGAAGATACCACAGGAAGATACTTTATAATACTATTAGAAAGATTGTCAAAAAAAAGGACTCGATGTCAGGCGCGCTGCGTACGGGCGTGCAGGGCAGGGTGTGCACCGCACAAGGGCGGCATTTTCGAGGGGGCGGCAAAAACAGAGATATCGAAACAAAATATTATCATACTTTTAAATTTTTACCATGTCAATGTCATAATAACGATATCTATTGGTCAGTTCGAAAAATAAGCTTAATTTTTTACTAAGGGGTTTTACTAAAATTTTGCCCGTGACCAGGAGGGGGTGTAATCGGTATTTGCACGCGGGCGTTCAAACAGCTAGCGGCGGGCCTGCTCGATGTATAGAAAACAAAGTATTTAATACATACATTATTATTTCAGCTTTGTTATGTACCGGAAAGGTTTTGACTGAATGAAGATCGCAAACAGTTAAGTTAATTTTTAATGACCAAATTACCAAAATTACATGAGTAACTTGTATACTGTGTGTGTAGGTAGTTACAAAAAATTTCATTATAACGCTGCAAAAAATGCTGCGTGAACGTTGAAAAATATCATAATTGCTTTTTTACATAATAATGGCGACGCAATTCGTGTTTATTTACAAAAAATTGTTCAATAATTGTTAACTATAAAACCTATTTTTATTATCTTAATACAAAACAATGTTAATTAAGGATATTTTTCTCATAAATAAGTTACGCGTACCTGTTATTGACAATTGACAATATCATAAACTTAAGATGAACAAACAAAGCATGCGATTTATGATACGACAAGTTAGAAATAGAAGATATTAGCGACATGTTAGCGACACGGGTGACTATACGACAATTTGAATATCTACGTAAATACGCTTACCGACTTGATTCACCTATATTGTTAATGATTAGCTCCTAAACATGATAATTAATACTCGTAAACCTTCCCGGTGAATCACAACAAAATTCGTTTAGTAGTTTTTGCGTGAAAAAGGACAGCCGCGGCGGGGGAGTTTGTTTGTAGTGTAGATGTAGATCTTGAACTAAATCGACATAACATCGCAAAATCTTTGTGGACTTCAGCTATTTTTGTCTGAAACTAAAATGGGTTTTTGGTCTAGTTTGTACCTTTTGTACAATGAATGAAGGTTGACTTGTTTAATTGGAAATTCATTGAAGGATTCATTATTGTAAGCAGAATTCATTAAAGCTTTTTATTAAACATCTCAATTAATTTTCCTTATTTTCAAAAACGCATTTTAACGAAAATTTATGTTTATTTCGATCATTGTCTATTTTTTTATATGAATCAATTTAGCCTAGTGTACAATAATAATAAATACTTAGATATGCACAATTAGAAAGTACAATGAAAACTAAAATCTTGAACATTATTTTCTTTATTAATTTAGATTTCAAGCACGAGTAGTACCCACTTTCCGATTAGGAGAAAGGTCAGTTTAGTACTGTTTTAACCTACTTTTATTTAAATTTGATATCCCTTTCAAACTATAATTCTTAAACGATGTCGTTAACTATCAAGGGATTTGTAAGCTTTTGGAAGGTATTATCTGCGGTCGGGTCTTCCTTCAAGTTTCCAGCCACCATTCTAAATTTTAATAAAAATAAGATGAGGAAAAAATAATTCTACAATTTCTACCTATCATCACGCCTTTTATCCCAAGAGGGGTAAGAAAGAGACAATTGAATACCATTTGCTACGATCCTGACATAACTCTTTCGCTTCTTTTATATCCATCATACCTTTCATACATGCTCGGCGATTGTGTACTTCGATCAATTTTTTATATATTTAATTAAAGTATACCTAGGCCGTCCTCTGACTTTTCCTTTCACTTCTGCCATATAAAACTTTCAATCTTTCATCCTTCTTCATTATGTAGGTATTTATATTCAATTTACTTTTAGTTGTAAGTTGTGTATTTCTGCACACATTCTACTTTGTTATTATTATACCTGTCTTAAATAACTCTATTATAAAATAGTCACAAATAGAGAAAGGTCTGTTAATTTCTGGCAATTCATCGTCTTATAAACAAAACTCCACAGTCCATTATGACTAGACCTTTCCTTTAAAACGGTTGCAGCGAATAATTCGGAAGTATTGGAACTTGGAAGTATGTCTGTATAGTTTCCGGTATGCGTAACAGTTAGATAAGTCCTTTCGGTAAACAAGATTGTTTGCACTCTAATGGGACGTTTTATATATTTATATTGCGTCAGTAAATCGAAGTGTAGTGTGTATTTTAATTACGATTCAATTAAAGTACAGTTAGTGGCAAATATATTATTATGGGTTTCTAAATAGGTTTTTAACATTGGAAATATTTTTTCGATCACTTCTGTATGGGCTCCTTTTTCAGCAAAAGTGCGACATGCCATTATCTCCGGAAGTTGTGTCACTATAGATGATTGAGGTGTCTAAATGATTGTATTGATGAGGTCTACAGTATACAAAAAATAATAATTTGTAGTATATAGTTTTTTTAAATAAAACACCCTACGTGTACGTGTTCAGGGGGGCGAGCATATATTTGACGTGACATCTTTCGTGTCGACCGAAATGCCAAAAACGTTTTCTAGTGTTGGACGGTCCGGCGCGGCCCGTGCATTCCGTGGCTGGCTCTTGTACGGACATAAACGTTTTTGGCCTTTCGGTCGACACGAAAGATGTCACGTCAAATATAATATGCTCACCCCAAAACGTTTATAACTCAGGATGTTTTTCGAAATTTTAAAAAACAATAATTCTTTGATGACAGCTGTAAAAACATACATGTTCGTTTTCTATTTTGAATACTGAAGTTCATTTCCAATGCTCTTTGATTTGAAGGTCATGTGGTGCATGAGATCTCTCATTCTTTAATGCAGGTTTGATTTACAATTTTGTAGATTATTTAGGTAACTAAGTTGTCAAATAAACTCCAAAGTTAAAAAAAAATATGTGATGGAACAATTTGTGTGTAGATAATTGTATTATTTACTATCTCAAATTGCTTTGACCCCAAACAAACAATACAATTGACATTGTTTAGTTATTTTATTTATAGTATTTCAAACAAACATAAATTGTACATTGTTTGTAACATTTGTTTATACACTGTAAAACAATCTTTAAAACTATGGCGGTCGTGTATGCGAACATGGGAGCGAGCATTATGATGTATAAAAAGAAAATTATCTCCATCATAATATGGAGTAAGGGCACTACAATAATTTTCAGCCCCGGCTTCGCCCGTGGAACCAATATTAACTTTCATCCCCTTATTTATAATGATTTTGAGTTCATATAAAAATCTCATAGAAAAAAGCACTTTCAGTTCTTCCGAATTTTCCAATTTTCCGGGCAGCTTTTCCAATTTTTCTTTCCCTAAAAACCTTTATTCAGCCTGTTATAAACATTTAAAAAATAGACAAATCGGTCCAGCAGTTCTCAAGTGATGCACTTACCAACGATATAGATTATATTACTGTGCACAGTGCACACCTTAGCCATATTATGTGGGCAATATACATTTCTTTATTTTTTATTTATTTATTATCTACCGTTAGTGATGTCAATATTGTTAACATAATTCAATATATGGCGTCTTTTACAAAATTAATAAATTAGTCTAATTTTAAAAGAAACATTTAATTTTGATTTGTTTGTTTATTTTTCGTCATTATTAAAAAAGTAATCTTTAAAATGGCGTATCAAACATTAACTTTGATACAGGAAGGAGAGGCTGGTGAATCGAACTCACAGAAGGTTTTGGTTGCAGTTTTGCTTCAAGGACAATTACCATCACGGCCTTTATGCATTGCGGCGTGACCAGAAACGCAATGTCCACGTTTAGGCTGTCACTCGAGTGGTGCTATGTATCATGTTAATTTTAATATGAAGATAATTTATATCCTAAGGCATGGATTTTTTATCATATAAAATTGCTAAACGGATTTGGATCATACTTTATTGATTCTAGCATTTCAAAAGTAAAATAAGGCCATTGAAGCAATAAATGCTAGTACTATATTAATTATGAGAACAAAGTTTTAAAAATAGCGCCAGACAAAATGTTAGACAACATTTTGAAAGATGTTTCGTTATAATTTTATAGTTTTAACCACGCAATTTGTGAATTCAATGTCGTTATAAAATGAAAGTACATTGTTACGAATATATTTTAACCGACTTCAAAATCAGGAGAGGTGCAAGCAGAGCAGGTGGCAAGCCTGTCGCTACATTTTATGGAATTCTTGAACATAACATAACGTTTAAAGAATGAAGGATGAAAGATTGACTAAAAAGGTTTATATGGCTGAAGTGAAAGGAAATGCTGGCAGAGGACGACCTAGGTGTACTTTTATTGAACATATAAAAAAAATATTGATGATGGAAATATTAAAAGTACAAACAATCGCCGAGGATGTATGAAAGGTATTATGAGTATAAAAGAAGCGAAAGAGGTATGTCAGGATCGTAACAAATGTCATTTGATTGTCTCTGCCACTCTCTGCCTACCCCTCTTGGGATAAAAGACGTGTTGATAAATATATAGATGTATAGATTAAAGGAACTAGACAATATCTAATTTTTTTTCAGCAGAATTTCAGAAATCTATGTTGACAATAACCTAAACTAAAACCAATTATTAACTTTTGCATAAATATTTATAGTAAATATTTTGTACTGAAGTTTTGATCGCGTCAAAACAAGCAGTTAACTAAAAAAAGATAAACAAATATTTATATGAGAGATAACAACAATTAAATATCAATGAGGAAGTGATTGTGACTGCAGATACTTATAATTACAGAAATATTGCTCTATGAACGATGTTAATTCTGCAAGTAGTGTTTTTTAAGAATTTTGCACGGTGCTATGCTCTATGAGGCCTGTCAATCTCAAAATACCTCAAGGGACCTCAAAAATGTATCATTATCTAAAAAAAGTTGTAAGTAGTATAAGGTTGCCACTTGTAAAAAAAAATTACGAAAAATTTAATATGCAATGTTTTTTATATTATATCAATGTGTTACAAAAATAAAAGAAATGACCAAGGTAAACTTCTTGTCAATATAAGGTTGAACGACTGTCACCTTCACTAGCCTTGATTTTTCATTGTCATTTATATAGGTGCCTTTTTACTACCTAAGTGGTGTTTGCTTCCTACTACTAGGGCTAAAGCTGATTTAGATCAAAGCTTGAAAATTACAAGTAGGTACATACAAAATATAAACTTTTCACTCATGAAAAGCAAACGACGTCAATATACACTATTATACACTCGTGTAAATTTTAGAGGTGCTTCTAGGCAGACCACGGGCTCGATCCCGGATCCCGGCCATGTGCCAATGGGTTTTTAATAATTTAAAACTTATGTACATATTCCGACAAACCATCATCTCATACGTCAACAGACCTGACCACTCGTTATATATAGTCTTACTTTGTCTTCCGTTGGATTGGATACCCTAGGCCCATAACACGGTGTCGGGAGCTATAAAGCAACCCGTGAAGAAAAAAAAAGTTTATACCATATTATTATTGTTGTTTGTAGAATTTTTTGTTATAAAATTACTTATTTGTCAAAGAGAATTTTTTTATTACCTACTTCTTTTATTTATCTCCCTATAAACCTCTTTGAGTATTTACCAAAGGAGACGTGAAGGGTATAAATCATCGAACAAATATTTCTGCCACTTTTGGCGGGGGGGGAGGTAAACGCCTAGTACTAGCCCCTGTACCACTGTATTTTTCTGTCGTTTTATTGTCGCAACGGAATTTACGTTATATGATGATTAATTTAAAATACAAACATAATAATTATAATTAATGATTGGAAACACTAAGTTTGACGCCCTAGATCGCCTTTCCAGTTTAAAACATCACAATTAACTATTTTCTTAGAGCTCTGTCTCGCGACACAAAACGATACCAACGAAATCTAAGGTAACTTATTACTGCGCACGTCAGTATAACTGGTCAAAGGGGGAAAAATTGGCGAAAGGGGGAGCCCGTCTATGGCCCCTCCATAGGCTTAGTACTCTATATATAAACCTGTGCGAAGTCAGGGCATAGCGCAAGTTTTTTTAAATTAGACAAGTATAGTTGGTAAATTAGAATAAATTAAATGTGATATTAGATGATTACTACGTCTGTTATAGGTACTTAATAAGCATACAATACGTATTATCCTTAATAATTACAATTTACAATGTTGTTATTCCCACGATTTTAAATTTGAAATCACTAAAGCAATTTAATATTCAAATTGCTAAGTTATTATTTAGAAGATTAATTTTAAGTGGAACTTTACTTTTTCTCATAAGTTTGACAGTGTTAAATCAGAAGTTTTAAAAAGGTGCAAATTGACTGGAAAATGTTCTAAATGTATGCCATTTTGACAGTTCTTAAAGAGAGTGCAAGCAGTTAAATCGAGTTTAGCAGAAACTGCGGTACAGATCACCCTAAGTCACACAATAATAATTATCAAAAAAATGCAATCGGTAACAAAAAATGTATACATATAAACGCGTATAAATAGGTAATAAAAAAATTAAAAGCTTACCTTGCAGGTAGTGAACATTTTCTTGAATTTCCGGCATCAGATGCATAAAAGTTGTCGCAAGCAATACACCTCCGCCAAACGAGAGTAAAGTCATCACGATTTTATTACTCGATTTCAGATCTCCGGCTTCATTAGCCGACACCAATTTAAATTTCCTGGACAATACCAATGGGAATAGGCCACATATCATTGAAGCTGAAAACAGGACAGCCATGGCTACCCCTTTAGCCACGACAACTCCTTCAGTATCATCATGATGGTCCTGGTGAATAATTACGTCTTCGGAAGACATTTTGTTATTTTAATTATTTCTTTTCGTTTAAAATTATCCGTTCTAACGATAAACGCGTATTGAATGTCGTGATGTGCTTGAATCTTATTTATACCGGCGAAATAGCGATTACGAGCAGCGCGTGCGCCGGTCTGTAAAGATACCACTGAACTAGTGCGACTCCGAATGCGTTCAGCGACGGAGGCACGGAGGTACTCCTGCACAACCTGCGAGAGGCCAAACACTCAATTTTAGCGCGAAATAAATGTTGGATCCCGGCCATGAACCAATGGGGTTTTTATAATTAAAAACCGATATACATAATCCGAGGCTTTTCCGTCTAAATATATCTCAACAAAACTGGCCACTCACAAATTCCATCAGCTAAAAGAGGGCTTCCGCTGGGTACCCTGGGACTGTAACATGGTTTCGGGAGCTGTAAGAAAGAAAAAAAATAGAAAATATGTGACTGTATTTTTCATATTTCATAATATTACATCGCGACCTTTACGCCTTGCGGCGTGGCTAAAGACATAATGGAACCATAATTGTCGCTTATTTAATAGATTATATATTATTTTTACCCTTCGAAGCTTGAGAAATCAATTCTTAAAGAAAATTGGTTAGATAATTACTATTTACTCCTAGACAGAAATTATGAAATGGGACTTAAATTGAGTGTATGTATATTAACATGCGTAGTCCTTTCACAAACTCGAATCTTGAGCGAATTCATAACTCAACGCAACACACTCGGTTCTTTTTTTGTCGCCACAACTCTGAGAACTGTTCCTTTATGAAATGAATGTAAATTGCCCTTTGTTTTGTAGTAACCTGTAGCTATAACAGGTTTGGTTCTCTCCTTAACTAACTCTCTTAACTTGCAATGTGAAGAGCAATTACTTTAATTTGCACTTAAAAAGAGGAAAACATACTTTCATACTTGACAACCAGGGACAGTCCCCGTGGATTTCCAAATGAGTTTTATCTGACATGTATATTATGTACATACACATACATTTATGCTCACGCCTTATTTCTCTTAGGGTAGGCAGAGACCGAAGATATATACTAGCCACGATCCTGGCACACCTCTGTTGCTTCATTCATGGATATACCTATATCTTTTTATTTATTTTTGAAGTGAAAATTTCTTTAGGCGCGTTGAGCGATATATGATAGGGAAAAATCTGATGGGTTCGACGCCGACCATGGATTGCCCGGCCCGAGAATGTTCGGTATGCCAAATACGTTGGGTCAGGCATTTTTGGCTGCGCATTTCTGGCTGGCAATTCTCGGTCCGGACCGAGTTTTTTTAATGTGAAAACTCTTTAGGATGGCATTATTAAACGTTATATATATTATGTACTTATAAATTAAAAACCATTGTTATTCATAGTTTTAAGTTTTTACTTCTGTCGGTAGTCCCCATTTACCTAGTGTCTGAAAGGAGAGTTGTGATTTTCAGATTGTGAACTAAGTATTTTCTTTTTTTGTTTTCTTCACGGGTTCCTTACGGCTCCCGAAACCATTTTACTGGTCCCAGGGTACCCAGCGAAAGATAAAGTTTTCCTCTTTTACCCGATGTCGTTTTATAATAGATATAATATAATTTAAATTAAAATATCCATTATAGCCATATTATAGTACGCCATTTAAAATTAACAGTTTATTCCATGAACTCATGAAATAAAGATGCGTAACGTTTGTCTCCTTCGTTCCTCAGAAACAGCCTTGGCTCCTCAAGCGAAACTTGCCACGGATGTGACTGTCACATACATATAAACACACAGTATGAAGATGACAAAATTGGCCCCAAACTAGAATACAAAAGACAATATATATATATACATTATAATAACATTCATAACTTGAAACAAATACTTCTTCTTCAGCCTGTTTCCATCCACTGCTGGACGTAGGCCTTCTCATCATTGCGCCACTTCTCCATATCCTCCGCAGTTCTCCTCCACCCTCTACCATCTCTCTTCACGATGTTGTCACTCCATCTCGCTGGTGGTCTGTCGACACTTCTATGTAACCATATGTAAACATCTACTATCGTGTCTTCGAGATACGTCGCCCATCTCAATTTCAGTGTGGAAACAAAAATACATTTTTATTTGATGAAAATATTTTGGTTGACCTGGAACTTGAACCAGGATCGCTGACCAGTGACCACTAGGCTTTTGTCATCCTTATTATTATCTACCATATTCTAGTACTATTATAATATACTGTGCCTATATTTACCCGCAACTTCGCCTGTGTATAATTAGGGATATTTTTTTTCATATCCCTGAAAGTAATATATTTCAGCAATCTTACAGCTAAAAATTTGCAACTGGCAACCAGTCGCGAACACCTAACCCAGTAAGTAAGTATTTTAGTTTCTCGCAAGTACGAACAAAGTCATCAAAAACTGTTTGTTTATATTTTTTTTAATTCAAGTGTTCTTGTTGAGTTTTAAAAATGTCATTGTTAAGTTAGTCTGTGTGTGATAGATTTACCTCACAATAAAATAATAAAAACATTAAATACCTACCTCAACTGAATAGCCCCAGGTATTTCGTTATGGTAACCATTGAGAGCCCGCGCGAATATTTACTATTCGGTTTCTATCCTTTCTACGATTCTATAGATTCTATAAGATCCTAAAATAAAATTTCTTTTTGAAATCAAATCACGTCTGATTTAATTATCAATTTTTTTATACTTACCTAATTGTTATTCTTACTGTCATTGTAATTTTATTATCATATTGTACATAATATTTTTGATCAAATCAACAATAGCAATAGCCCTTTTTATCAAATTATCTATCATCACGCCTTTCATCCCAAGAGGGGTAGGCAGAGACAATCGAATGCCATTTGTTACGATCCTGACATACCTCTTTGGCTTCTTTTATATTCATTATTATATATTTATCTAATTAATAAATAAGTATTCGCTTCCGGATCCCGGTCATGTACCTACCAATGGGGTTTTTAATTAGAAACTTATGTACATAATCCGACAAACCACACTTAGAGGCTTTTCCATCTAAATATGAACTGGCCACTCGTTAGGAGCCTCACAAATACCATCGGCTAAACGGTTTCGGGAGCTTCAAGGCAATCAGTAAAGAAAGAAAAAAAAGTAGTAGCAATTTACATTCAGTTTGTTTTGTTTTGTTAAGTCCATTAGTTAAATAAAATGAGATAACTGCAGCCTACAATTTTTCCACCACAATGATTTTCATGGGAATAGATTTCAGGACAGTTTTCTTCGTATGGATAGACTACTAATCATTAGGTCAAATTTAAGGTCTAAAATTCGTGGATTCAAATAAGTCGTCGCCGTGAAGATATTATTGATTTATTTTTAGTTACTTATACGGTTAATACTGAGAAAAGGTATCTAAGGAAAGGCATTTATTTTGTATGCATAAGTTTTCCTCCTGAGTCATTTGGTAAAGGGAATTACCCGCGCAAATGGCTTTAGGCAACCGCCTTCATAATGTTAACAAATATTAGTATCTATCTATCATCACGCCTTTTATCCCAAGAAGGGTATATAGGCAGAGACAATCGAATGCCATTTGTTACGATCCTGACATACCTTTTTCGCTTCTTTTATATTCATCATCCATTTCATACATGCTCGGCGATTGTGTGTACCTACCTACTTTTAATATAATAATAATATATTAGTAGTCAAAGTAGATCGCAACTTCTAAACTTCTAACAGCACGTTTTAGAATAAATTTAACATGCGCGTAAACAAGGGGGAGTCCTAGGGGTCATTAATATATGTAGGTACATAAGTAATTATTATGTCATTTGGAAATAAACAAGTAAGCGATGCAATAACAAATAAAAGCAAACATACAAGTAAAGGCCCACTCATTCGTCCAATCGCCGGCGCGCGGCCACACAGACCACCGAAATCGACCGCAGACGCGTCCAATTCTTGTAACGAACGGTCTGCCATCCGTTTTGAAATCGTTGTATTTGTGGTTGTTTTCGATGGCCGTAACGATCTGTCACACACACACATCCACAGCTGATAGTTTGACACTTTGTTTAATCGAAACTTGTCTGTCTGCGTGAGTGAGTGATTTGCATGTGATCTAGATCGTATGATTTACATCGCTAATGTGTGACCTGTGTTCAATCTCGATCATACGGTTGGCCAGACCGAAAATTTTCGGTGAGATACGTGACCAGAGTTTTAGCCATTTGACAAGCCTCATTCAGTTTTAGCCATTTGACAAGCCTCAAGATTTATTTCTAACAGATTACATTCATTCTTATGTTTTTATTATAAGTATTTAGAAAATATTGATGATTTTACTTGCCTTCCGAAGCACAAGAAGACAGTCTAATTTATGGCAATGCATAATCCGCAAAACAAAGCAGAGTTACAGGGAAATTGTCAAAATGCTTCGTGATTGTCTGCGAAGTGCAATTAGGTTTTTACGAGAAATAAATCGGTGTTCTCATGTTGATTATAAAAACGTGACTTGTTAGAACTGTTGAGTATTCCGTGATTGTATTTATTATCTGTTACACCACATCAGTTCTGTGAGGTAAGCTGAGGTATGTTATACCTACAATCATCGATATCCTTGTATGGGATTCTAGCGTTTTTGTTTTGGAATGAAACTAGGATTTGCTATGATAAATCATCGATATCCTTCTATGGGATTCTAGCGTTTTTGTTTTGGAATGAAACTAAGATTTGCTATGGTACCTGTATTTTTTATTAGATTATATTTTTCTCGATGTAAGATTTAAATCTAGAGGCTTGGCTTGAGGTATGCAAATGTAGGCTTC
Organism: Nemapogon koenigi; assembly: GCA_963924495.1. Lineage (NCBI taxonomy): Eukaryota > Metazoa > Arthropoda > Insecta > Lepidoptera > Tineidae > Nemapogon > Nemapogon koenigi. Next base: position 5,601,315 of record OZ004647.1, on the reverse strand, counting down.
ATTATTTTTCTTGTAAATTATTTATGTATTGTAGGTAAAATAACACAACTATGTAAAAAACCTTAAAATTAAATAAAACTAAGTAAACCTGGTCCGCGTCGAATTGTGGCAAGAATACTGTATGCATTTCCTAGCTGGATCGCGATGCTGATTCGTTGAGCGAGGAAAGAGCCAGCCCTCCTGTCACCAGAGGAGATGATCAGACGTGGGGACATTTCTTTTATAATTTTTTGGCATTTGTACCCCACGGACTTAGAGTTTCTATACACCAAACTATGTAGGTATATTCAAGTAAATCCCAGTAACCTTTTCCCCAAACATAATTTTAAAAATTAGTATAAAAATTGTCTACAAGCACTAAATATAGGACTTTTGTAAGTATTTTAGTGCCGCCGAAATAAAATATTTTTACATCTCTCCAACACGAAAAGGAAAGGGCGCTTTTGGTGCATAAAAACTCGCAGCAAATTCGCTTTTTTGGCCGTCATTGTGCTCAGTAGTCTAATATTAGTAAATTCTAGATTATAACTTCGCTAGTTCATGATTTAAAGTCGGCACTCGCAGCAAAAAATACTTTGCTCACTTGTTAAACAAATAACTATTCTCATACATACCTACCCCTATTTGTAGACTTGAATTTTGTGAAATGCTGAAATTCTACATATTTCTCTCATCTCAACTTCAGTACCTATCTACCTAAAGTAATGTTGCTGATTGACAAGACCTTGTTTGAGATAATTCACGATGCCCTGATGACGACGGTCGACCACTGTAACATGATATAGAATCCTAGCTTATGCCGAAAAAAGGAGATGGAGAAGCATAATTTCTTACGATACACTTCTATTCTATTCTATTTTTTGTGTTATGGCTCCATCAGGGTTTTGATGGTTCCGCCAATGTCAAATATTATAGACGTTATACTTAGTATCAATATGCGGACGGGATTAAACTGGATTCTCCATCATGTAACGACGGAACGCGTGCGTTGGTCGCAATGACATGACGTAGAATCCTACGAGACACTTACCTACTCGTATAAAAAAATCAATATTTATCGTACACATTATGTCCTATGTTGAACCGACACGGCAAATATTATAACAATTTCAATAGGTACATACCTACACAGACACGCTTATTAGGAATAGATACGAGTATATATGCTAATGCAAAAGTTCTTTTAGACTATGTGCACAATTATTTTTTAAATAGTTTTGTTATATATCTGACGGAATGGACAGCGCGCCAGAAAAACGCGCTGAGGTTAAGTTTTCCTCGACTTCATTATCTAATACTGTTAATGATCAGCTCCTAAACATGATAGGTCCATGTTCAATACTCGTAAACCTTCCTCGTGAATTCCTATCTAAACGTGAAAACCATAACAAAATCTGTACAATAGTTTTTCCGCAAAAATGGCACAGATAGACAGACAGAGACTTTGTTTTATAATACCCTATGTTACTCAGGGTGAATGTAGCTTTCCAATGGTGAAAGAATTTTTGAAATCGGCACAGTAGTTTTTGAGTTTATTCATTACAAACATACACACATACAAACATACAAAAATACAAATCTTTCCTCTTTATAATATTAGTATAGATGTAGTGATATTGCTTGTCTAGATTATTTTTTATATACACCTTGAATTCAGAACTATCTAATCTATCATCACGCCTTTCATCCCAAGTGGAGTAGGCAGAGACAATCGATTCAGAACTATTTAGTGACAATATACAAACCGAGGAGGAGATTCCTAGTCAATAGGTTCACTTGAGATATATTTTCTATAATGTTCTCAAAATGTTACTAGACGTAGGTATGTAGGCATTAAATAGTCATTGTTACAGATATTCTCATAATTCATAGAACTATATAATATTTGGATAATCTATCAAACCACCTATTATTAAAGCAGACATGAATAAGACTAAATCAACTCTTATTTAAATAAAAATTAATGCGTCGGTGTGCTCGGCTTAAGATGCGTCGGTGTGGTTAAGACGTCTGGTATCCACGGGTTCGATCCCGGATCCTAAACATGTACCAATGGGGTTTTTAATTAAAAACATATGTAAATTAACCGACAACTTAGAGGATTTTCCATCTAATAATATATTTCAACAGAACTGGCCATTCGTTAGGTATAGCCTCACAAATGCCATCGGCTCAACGAGGGAGATTTGATATTCCGCTAGGTACCCTCAAACCGTAACATGGTTTCGGGAGCTGTAAGGCAAACCGTGAATAAAAAAAATGTTAATGCTGTTCGTTGGTTATCCATTAACTCCTCCCTCCTCCTTGGTGAGATTGAGTGAGATTTAGAGATTACATTTATTTTTATAAAATCGGTATTGTATGTTTCATGAGATGTTTGAGTGGGCAAAATAGGACATTTAAAGTGAAGAAAACACCCTTCCCCCCCCCCCATATAGAGCCACTGGTAACAGCGTCCACATTTGGCCATTTTTATCTTCGCACATTGGACACATTCTGCATACGAACGAGAAAATTCAGCGACTCGTTTCTGTGTCGCACTGTCAAAAAGTGGAACGGACTTCCGGCGTCGATCTTTTCTACAACTTCAAGCGAAGCGTGATAAAGCATCTCTACGTCGCATCCATGGACCAACCACCCGGTGGCAAGGTCACATGTCGTCTTCTCCTATATTTATCAAACCAGGAGTCAAGCCTGTCGCTGCATGCATCTAGCTAGAGCTTCTATTACAGAAGTTCTTTACCTTCCTATCATTCAGTTGTGAGTTCTAAAAACCTTGTAAATAACTTGCAGTAGTTCTAAAATTAGATATAAGAACACGCGTCAAACAGTTGTAGGTTAGTCATGCACTCGTACATTCAACTAATAACAAAAATAAATACGTTAGGCAATACAAATAAACAATTTTATATTATCACTATTTCGGCATATACTTCAGTGGTATTTGTTCAAGGAAAGATGTTTTGAGGTCGAGGTTTTATGACTGCAAGTCTTTGAGCGTGACTCTGCCCGTGCCTATATAGTAATAGATACTATACGCATTAGAAGCCCGTTCATTCCGCTATTATTTGCAACCGCAAGGCACAGCTCGTATATTATAAATGTGTGTATCTTGCTTACCAAAACGTCAGCACTTCTCTACGCACCTCGGCTTCGAAGTTGTCGTAGTTGCAAATTCCTAATATGCATATCATGTTTTCATCCTACACAATACTAGACAAAATCCTCTAGTTTTCAATGCCCAAATTGTATGTTCATAGCATTCGTAAAATTCAGGAATTTCAATTCAGAAATCAACCGAAATTATTTGTTCCTTGGCGGCAATTTTTGTGTTAATTAGTTGGTTATCTATGTAATTGCAATCTAATTATGGTCTGTTTATCTTCTTTAAAAAACTAATAAAAACAAATAGCAAAAATAAAGCGCGTCAGAGCTATGGTCCATCCGAGTATCAATCGGTTTCAGGGTTATTAACTACTTAATATTTCGGTAATCACTTACTTAATACTAAAAATTCAAGGGAAACAGATCCGACGAGGTTGTTGTTGTGGCATTCTGCCAAGAAATAAAGTGACACCACCGCCTAGAGGCTATGAATGCTTTTTGACGCTTTTCTTGACGAACGATAACTTATAGTTTGGGAACTGTAAATTGCGAATGTAAATGTTTAACCCCTTCTCAACTTGTGATAAAAAAATTAAAATGCAAAACAACAAAATAAAGCAATAAAAATATTTGATGAACTTATTTAGTTAATTAAGAAAGTCACGCCTTACTCCTCAAATCCGTTTTTCAGGGATCAAAACTAAAATTAAAAGACTCCTCATATAATTAATACACGGTTTTAGCTTTCGCGTCACAATTATTTGGTACGCATTACTTGTTTTGGTTCTCGTTTTCATGTTCGTGTTCGGATTCCTCATGATTTTCTTCTTCCTCTTCTTCTGGAACTCCTGAGTTTTTTTTCAGGTGTCAAAATTACTTTTTTTTCATTCAAAATTACCTTTCCGGAAAACTGGTGTGAATCCTTAGAATCCTTTGACCAATTAAAAAATCATAAAATTATTATTATTTTGAACTTTCAATAAGTTACAAAAAAACGCGATGTATATATTGAAGGGAATGGTATAACAGCGCTTTAAAAAAATTTAAGAGCTTTATTAAGATTAGAGATTATGAAAGAGAAAACGGGGGCAAAGTTTAACCACCCATATTTCCTAGTCAATACACCGCATTGAAAAAATTACAGCTATTTTACTTAGATATATTGAATAAGTAACTAAGTATATGCTAAATTACAGTGACACAGGTGGATTATTTACAGAGAAATTGGGAATAGTTTATCCCAGAAAAATTATGGATATTATATGTTTACATCCCAACAAATCCTTCGACTATACTTGTGCTTTGGAAGGCACATAAAACCTTCTGATCTATGAACTTGTTCTGAAAAGTGTTTGCACTGTAAAATGTGTTTGAGAAAAAGATTTAAACGTTCTAGAATGTTCCATCACTTCTCATGCAAGCACTTTCAAAGAAAGAAGATGTAGACGGTAAATTATCTATAAAAGCATAGTTTGTCATACTTTAAGGATAAGATAAAAAAATACTTAGAAATGATAAAATCTTATAAAATAGCGCTGAAGCCTTCTACTAAGTTTTTATCAAACTCGTATAATGTATAGCGAAATATTTTTGTCGCCGTAATTACGTAGGATTACGATTCGCGACGTTTTATGCAATAAGTTCGCCATAGTCCCAATAAAAGGTGGGCTAGGCTAGGCTGGTTTTAAGTTTTATATTAGATACTTGATTTCCATCCCCAGTGCCGCCCATGCATTTTGAATATAATTATGTACTATGTGCTCGGCTCTCAATAGTTGTAGCACGCCGTAGCGTGTTGTTTTATACACCTATAAACTCCCTGTCTTTCTTTCAATCTACCTAATCGCGCTGACTGTAACAAATTTGGTCCAGTAGTTTTTAGTCTATGAGTGACACACAGACCAACAATGATTTAAGTATAAAATAAATTAGGATCACAGATTGGAGTTAAATTCTGAATCGATTCCAAATATCTTCCCTCGATCCATTCTATCTATCGCTACCTACTTTTCATATTTTCATATGTAATTCTTAATCCAAATAAAACTAAGTAAATTGCCGCGTGGAATTCAAAATGACTCTGTTTTGTAAAACGGGTCGGCTAATTTAGAAGAATGTATTGCCGTTTTAATTTAATAAATAAACTATAACTAACTTTACTTACATTACCTTACCTGTACTTACTTAAAAAAAACGAAACAAATTTTTTTTACGTATGAAAACGAATGTTATCAGCTAGATAAAATTGAAAAGTTTCATCAAAATCGTTAAAGCCGCTTCCGAGAATTGCAATTTTTAACCAACTTTAACGCAAAAGGAGGGGTCCGTACCTATTTTTACAAGCTTTTATTTAATTTAAATGTATTTTACATAAGAAGGCATGACAACGCGAAAATAATCGCATATAAAGAATGTTATAACGACTAAGGAAATTCGTGTGTGATATTTATTTGAATTCGTCATTAGAGGGGAAAATAATCTTCAAAATGGCGTATCAAACTGGTGTAACGACAAAAAACACACTTATACTTAGGTATCTATTTTTTTCAGAATTAGGCAGCTACTTGCCTACTATTAGAAAATCACTTCAGGATAATATGAAAGGTTGCACTGTATTATTGTAATTAATGTTTATGAATCATTATCAGATAAATTGCGCAACAATTTAAATATTAAATATTTTTAGATATGATTGTCATGCTCAAGCAGTGACGGCTAACCGGATTTGGATATTTTGGATGTACAATACCGAGTGATACATACAATTTATACACCTACGAGAAAAATACAAGAAATTAACAGTTTCAACAAAGAAACATTCTCGCCATTTCCACTTATGAAGACTTGGGCTATGAAAACTCGCTGGGCTAACTTTTTCCCCGACTTCATTCACTTATACTGTTAATGCTCAGCTCCAAAATATGATAGGTCCATGTTTAATGCTCGTATACCTTCCCAGTGAATGACCCTATCTAACAGTGAAAACCGCACCAAAATCCGTTCCGTAGTTTTTGTGTGAAAAGTCAAAGTAATATGAAGTGATAATTTTTTCTAATAAAAATTATGAAAAACAAAGAGCCAGACAACTATTATTCATTATCATATCACAAAATTTACAACTTTAAAAACACTCTTATCACAAAATCATGCGTGCTATCGTTTCGTTAAACGCGATAACGCCGTTACACGTTGGTAACGGATGTCAATAACGGCCGTAATATCGTTAGCGTTATATAACGACAATTATTATCTACTTTAGAACTTATCTTGGTGATATTAACGATTATAATACCCGCTGATTAAATACTTTGTACTGTATTTAATCTATTATGATTTGATAACGACTAATTGATGTGTTATGAAGGTTTTAAAAATTTTTTTTCTAATAATACCTAGCATGACGTGCATTGCTTCTAAATGATTTGTACCTTCACAAAATAGTGCATTTTCTTATTATGTAAAGAAAATAAAAACACACAAAATAAAAGGTTTTCAGATAGTCACAAGTTTAATTTTACATAACAAAACAAATTGGCATATAAATATTTAAGTTGGGTGGCGTACATTTATATGGGTTATGATATAATATTATAGTTAATACACATAACAATATAAAAACCTTAAATATAATATAAACATTAAAAATAACTAAATAAACCAGCCACGTGGAGTAGTGGCAAGAATACTGACTGCATTTCCCCTCTGAATCGCGATGATGATTCGTTGAGCGAGGAAGGAGAGATGATCAGTCGAGGGGATATATCTTTATTAAACTTTTAGGGAATTTGAACCCCACGGACCTAGAGTTTCTATACCAAACGGCACTTTGTAGTTTGCAATAATATTTACCGCAGCTCCCGCTTTGATGACTGTTTCCCTGAAATGAGACGGGGCTAATGTGTCCACGCACGTAGCATCCCATACAAGGGCCTGAACTTGCTCCCAGGGAATCAGAGTCATTCCATCGGCTCTCTTGCCGTCTTCCCGGATTATTCCTATAGGAGAGCAGGGACTTCTATTCTATTCTAAGGGTCCTTTTAATGGTGGAGCTGTGGCGAAAAGTCTGTCTGCACTTTTTATGCAGGAAATTCCTGAGTTCCAAACGGACATCTATATTCGCAACATACCTACTGGTTTTATGGATTAATATCATTTTCGAAACTTGAAACATAATTTTTGCTTTGACTCCAAAATTAAGATTAGGTGGTATTTCTTCTAGCTTCTAGTCACGTAGTGATTATATCGTCTTTGCTTCTATAGTCTAGATAAGTAGACCTAGGTCGTAATATACCTAACATTTATAACATAACGCCGTAATCTTCGTTCGTTGTGCGTCATGGAATCGTTATAAAACAATAAAATCGAATATTTTAATATTTAAAATCATGATACGAATGATATGCAATTATAAATCGATGGCCCTGAAACTCAAATGCACTTGTCGGTCGTTGAACTCTTCCAAATAATATTTTGTGCAATCTAAGCTTACTTTAAATTGATCCCCTAATTTATTTTACCTATTTTATTCACGTTTGGTTGTTTCAGGGCTGAATAACGTGAAACCCCAGGCGTCGTCGTTACAAGCTACGACAGCATCTTCATGACAAAGCAGCCTTGAGTTTAGTAATTTTCAACATAGGAACATCAAAGTAGGTAGTAATTTGTGTAGGCTATCCTAGCTCTGAGAACAAGGGTGTATGTATACTTTATTTTAAATTATGAATTATGACAAGAAACATCGAGACTGATAAGAATTAGACCATATAGTCATATGTTTCAAACTACCGAAAATGTGGTATAGTCCCGAGAAAGAATTATTTTAAATAGAAAAGAAATCGACTTTGGTGGAGACTCTGGGTGGAGATAAGCAATTTACTGAATACATGAAAAAATGCTACACCGCTTTCTACAAATTATCTGTGAGATATCTCTTCATCTCAGACTAACATCTTAATATATACCTACCTACTCACCAGAGTTACCAGATGCCATCGAGATATTCCGGAAGATAGATTGATTTGATTAAGAATCCTGAAAACAACAAAAATATATGAATTCATTCTAGAATTAAATACTTATTTTGTATGTAATGGATCTTCGTTTTTGCAAGTAATACTGACGGACGGGCGGATGTGACAAAATTATAAGGACTCCATTTTTAGGGTTCGGTACTCAAATGCTCCGCTGTCCGTCCGTCCCTCCGCCCGTCTGTCACAAGGCTGTACCTTTTGAATCGTAATATCAGAGTGCAAATGCCCGCTATGGCCGCTATAACAACAAATAGATAATAAAAATAAAATATGTTAATAAAATTAAAGGAGGTGTACATATACAAAAAACGTGTTTTTTACTAAATGTCTGTCATGGAGCTGTATCTTTTGAATCTTGTATGTGCTATAGCCGCTAAGTATAACAACAAATAATAAAATAAAATAAAGTAAAAAATTCAAGAATGTAATGTGTTTTATTCGGCGTTTTTTGCTTGGCAATAATGGCAATACATACAAACATCTCACTAGTATCATAGATTAAATAATAATTACTAGTATAATAATAATGCAATACTCTTTTTTGGCCAATAATTCAGTCGTTAGATATACATGGCCAAAAATCATAAACCAATTATTTTTAAATTTCAATAAGTTACCAAAAAACGCAAGGCATAAAAGAGCTTCGTGATAGATTATGAAAGAGAAAACGAGGGCAAAGTAATCCTTTATTTTATTATTTTACCACCCATATTTCCTATTCAACCCATCGAAAAAAACGGCTATTTCAGATAGATATATTGAATACGTAAATATATGCTAAATTACAGTGCCACATTTATTTACAGAGAAATTGGGAATAGTTTATCCCATACAAACTAAAGACAACGACAAATGATAAAAACCGGCAAATTGTAAATCGGACTCGCGCTATAATTTGTTCCTGCGGCATACAGGGGCGTCAAACTTGGTCCATACTATTGAGTGTACGGAACCCTTCCTGTGCGAATCCGACTCGCACTTGGTCGATTTTTTTTCTAATTTGCTACGGAACCCTACAAATACGGCCTCCTTTTTTTGAAGTCGGATGAAAAGTCGGATAATCTAGTTACTAGTAGCGCCATCTGTTGTTAAGTAGCTGAAACATTTATTTTTATTTTTATCATTTAGATCCAAAGATTCCAAAGACATTTAATTTGTTTAGATCAAACAGGAAGAGACATTTTCGATTTAAAGTTATAAAAAATCTTATATTCTATTTTTTATACTAATTGTAAGTTACTGGTTTTATAAAAAATAATTTAAATCGGAATTTAAAACAGAATTGTAATAAAGCATATAAATTATCAATTATATTATAATTTTACCTACATTTCATTTTCTATTTGACAATAGATGTCGCTCACTGTGCCTCTAACTGACATTTGACAGCAACGAGAGATTGGTGAATGTACTTGCCAAAGAGTACCTTTTATTTTACGATATTTTCTCAAAAATTTATACTTTAAAGAGAAAATATCTTGTTTTAATTGTACATTCATAATTAAGTGTTTAAAGCGCATGACAATTTGTACTGAAGGTCAGTGCGCATAGTCAAAACATTGCGCAGCTCTGGGTAACCTCTCGGAGTCGATCGACCGACCAGCAGACGAATTGTATTGTTCCGTCTTCAGAGTCCTGCTCTGTTTTTGGTGCTTACTCGGTGTTACCGTGAAGAAATACACAACAGTTATTTCATTTAGAAACAAGTTCAAATAAAACTTCAGGTAAGTCCATAGAAATAACAATTTTTATCTCTAGTCGCCTTTCACTTTTATCGAAGTTTATTCGCTGAATACACTAATTTTATAAATGGTGATTCATCACCACTTTCGTCAGATCAATTGTCTCAATTTTGCAAAGAATGTATGTTTTAGGAATATCTTTACATTGTTTATGTTATGACAGCTTACAAAAATACAAATATTTTCTTTCATAAGGCTTCCACATCGTCACGTTGATGACGTAAATAGTTTTCTTATCTATGTAACTAGGTATACACCAAGTTTCAGTCAGTTTGTTTTATTAAAAAATATTCTTATTCTTGGTGTTGTGTGCAATTTCGCCAATAAAAGTACATTTTCAATATGCATTCAAGTCAAGCAAGATACCAACCGGTGTAAGTTATTCAATAATGTTTAATTTAGCTGTTAATTTCCATGTAACCCAACTTTTATATTCAATAATGATTATCATTTCATATCCAATAATATATTTAAGTAGGTACTTATGCACCTACATACTAATAACAATGAAAGGTTCCACCACTCAATTTTTTACTATTACTTAATTATTTGATTTATTTCTATATTTAACCCTCCATGACTATGGCTGGGTATTTTATACCATACCCATACTGCAAAAAATAATCATAATGTAAGTTGCATTAACAACATAAATCTATACTGTTCATTAACTATTCTCGATTAACCATTCTCTTTTGCATCAGAAAGTTGTGTGCCTCGACTATATAATTTATTATACAGAGACAGTATAATTTTTACTATGGAAAATATTAATTAGTGAGAATACATAACATTAGTTACTCATATTGTTTGATAAAGTAACACTTACATTATATTCACAGTTAGAAATTCTTGAACAATTCTGCTTGGTGATGTCAGAAAATGATTCATAAAACACAGTCAGAGTAGAAGATCAACTGTTCTTAAAATTCCTTTGTAGTAATATAATGTGAATTACTTACATATTAATAACAAAATATTTACTTACCTACCAAGAAATAAATGTTTACAGAGCAAATGTAAATGGAATTTTTGTTCTAAATATATTCAGACATTACTAATTTTTTTTTACTTTTGACATCCACGCCTATGTAGTTCCATAATGATTCACAGGCAACGGTATACAAAAAAAATGCAATACTTCATGGACATGCTCTTTAGCTCGCAATATTTATTGAGCCCACATTGATCTATATTCTGCCTGATTGATGTTGCCAAATAATAAATATAATAAATGTATTTACAGTAGTGCGGTATATAAATGGTTTATTTCAATATATAAAATATATTCATTTAAACGCCTGGATAGTTATGTTTATAAATAATATAAAATATATAAAATAGTATATCTGTAATAACAGTAATATTCTTAAGAATTTCTTAATAAAGTATATTAAGAGCTACTGAGTAATTTGAGTAGGTATGCTTAATAAAATCCCACAATAAAATACAGGTAACAATGATAATTTTGGCCAAAAAGATTCATAATTTAGTAAAAAAATATTAGTTGGATGCTTTCTATTTGATTATATATGAAATACCTATATTTTGTGTAATGTATGAGCCATAAGGGTGGAAATTGTTAGCGGCACGCTGAGGGTTTTTTTCTGTCAGTTTAAGACAGGGTTTTTGTTTCGGTTTTCCTATAAACTATAAGAAATGTAGATGAGGGGGAGGGAACGGTTACTTTTCGTATATTGTCTTTAATATAATTAAATCTATGTATTTTAAAATTATAAAAAAAAACCCTGTCATTTGATATGTCCACATGATGCACTTGAAAATATTTATTTTTTTACATTTACATTTTCCTTCAAAATTAACCCCCAAAATCTAAATTCGATTATTTACTACATCCGTGATAGGGTGATCAAACTATAATGTACCAAGTTTCAACTTTTTTCGTCCAGTAGATTCGGAGATAGACAGACAGAAGAGTGATATCCTTAATAAGGGTTTACGATTTTTCATCCGAGAAGTACAGAAATTAGTTTAGATCAGTTTGTATCACTACTACCTTGGCGTGTGGCCAACTGCACTTTTTTTTTAATAAATCGTTAATTGGTATGAACGTAATAAATTATTTTTTAAACATAATGATAGTAGGGGATACATATAAAATATAAAATAACCTGATTAAATTACTTTAGGGCTTAGTCATGCAGATATTAGTATCACAAACTAATTAATAAAAAATAGTAAGTACCTAATGGATGACTTCAGTTATCAGTTTTAAAATTTATTATAAAAAACCTTTATTATTAATTCAATTTAGTTTCTCAAAATAAAATATGAAAACATACCTTAGTTTTTACTTTACAATTAATATTAAATAAGCTTACAATTAATATTTATTCATTGTAAATGTAGTCGAGGGATGTGTCCGAAACATTCATTAATTTTTCCTTCCACCTCTAACCCTTCTCTTTTACATTTCCCGCCATTTTGTCGGAAGTCGGAACGTCGTCTACCCTTTTCACGGTAATTGGATTTCGATAACCGAGATTTACCTGTCGTCAACCTTGTAAACTATGATACTTCTCCTAGCATTTGCCAGCGACTTCATCTGTGTAAATGATACCTACCTTTGGACTACTTTGGAGCCATATCTTCTTTATTGTCCGGCCTTATCCCATGTTTAATTGGGGTCGGCTCTCCTAATAGCTTTTCGCCAGCTCGATCTATTCCGGGTCGTCAGTGGGTCTAGTTCTAGGGTTTTGAGGTCATGATTGATTGCTGAAGTCCTGACTCAATGTCCAGCACTTTCCGGGTCATGTGGTCTTCGGGCAGTTCTCATCACGTGTCTATACCAACGCAGCCGTGTTTCGGTGAGCTTTTGAGGTATAGGTGCCACTTTTAGACTTCCACGTACATGGTTATTAGGCACCATGTGCAAGAGGGGGCCCGCCGACCAGCGCAGCATCCTCATTTCAGCTACAGTGTCTGCTGTTTTGTTCACATGGGTATTATAAAGGGTACAATATGGGTACAACAATTTGAATACAAACTTGCTTATATACCTAGACTTAGATACCTCGGAAAAATCTTTGATAATTAGGAATAATAATAACGGAATTGCTTAAAATTTGGCACGATATAGATAGAGTATATAACCTGGTTTAACATTAAGTAGGTATAGGGTATTTTCATCCCTAAAATACGGTACGGGGGAGGGACTTGGAAAGGCTTAATATATTTTTCCAAGCGAATAGTTACTCTATTGTGACTTTTTCCATCCCCAATATCGTAAAAGCATTCCAAAAAGATTTTGATCTCTTATTGGACCGTTTACGTACACGGTCCGGTCCGCTTCACAATTTCCACTTGTCATTTTCCTAGAAACGATAGCGTGCTTTTATTATACGTTTAACCCACTTTTTAATAACACAATATCTACGTAGGGGAGGGGAGTAGCTAATACACTTTCATTTATGGCTTATCTATAGGAATAAATCAAATTGATTTTCACATCAATAAAACTACAGTGTCAGTGATTTTAAAATGAATACTTACCTGCAATATTATACATATTTTAAAACAAAGTCGCCCATCGCATCTTTCACTCAAAAAATACTAAACGAATAACAGTATTAATGAATCAAGTCGGGTAGCTCCAGCTAGTTTTCATGGCGTATGCTGTCTAATCCGTCTGAGATATAACAAAATGATGTAGGAAAGAATTATTAATATTATATATTATAAATGATTTGTATGTTTGTAAGTTGTAAGCAATGAATAAACTAAAAAACTACTAGACCGATTTTATGATAACGATTAAAATATTATTGCGAGGTAGGTAAAACTACTAGGTACCTACTGCTAATCTAAGAGGCCCTATTATATTTTAAATTTTTGTCACAACACGGACGCTCAATATTCGTAAAATATATTTGTATTCTTCTTCTTCTTCTTCTTCTTTTTTTCAATATGGCGGTTCCACCAATATTAATCGGTGATTTCGCCAATGTCAAGTAGTATAGCCGTTTACGGTGATTATAGCCAATAAATCGGTATGTATGATAATCCCGCCGACCGCGATATGTCTTATTAATCACTGATTAATCACAACCATCGCAGCGTGGGCGGGATTAAACTGGATTCCCCAACACGTCTCCGCGGGAGCGTGTGCTATCCACCAAGGCGTGTCGTGGAATCTATATTTGTATTTCTTATAACGAGACATTTGATGTCACGTCATGATGAACGATAATTTTTTTTTTTTAATTTTCCCTTAAAATCTAAATAAATTACGTACCTAATTGGGCCGTGATTGGGCCATCAAACTACAAATATACCTACCAAATTTCATCTTTTTTTCATTCAGAAGATTCGGAGAAAATAAGCTGTGACAGACGAACAAACAGACACAAAAGTAATCTGTGATTCTATAAGGGTTCAGTTTTTCATCAGATGTACGGAACCCTACAAGTAGCCTATAGATGTCCTTCCCTAGGATTCAAGCTTTATCCTTATCAAATTGCATCGTGGTGTAGCTATGAAAGCGTAACAGACAGTTAGAGTTACTTTCGCATAATAATATTATATGGATTGATTTTATTCGCCGTGATTCGGACATTTTGAAAAGAACAAATGGATAATTTATTCAAACGTGACGATTTACATTTTAAATTACAACCTCCTTTGTATTAGCCTTATTTATTTAACTTGCAAAGAATTTCAATTAACTAGGCAGACAGACCACAGGTTCGATCCCGGATCCCTGCCATGTACCAATGGGTTTTTTTATAATTCAAAACTTATGTACATAATCCGACATACCACACTTCGAGGTTTTTCCATCTAAATATACCTCAACAGAACTGGCGATTTGTTAGGTATAGCCTCACAAATACCATTGGCTAAAAGAGGGAGACTTTGATCTTCCGCTGGGTACCCTAGGACCGTAACAGAATTTCGGGGGCAACAACCCGTGAAGAAACAAAAATTTCAAATAATTTCTACGAGGATATAAAATAATTTCTTCTCATCTTGTATCCAGCTAACTTTTTCCCTACTTCACTAATACTGTTAATAATCAGCTCCTAAACGTGATGGTCTATGTCAAGGTAATAATGTCTAATAGTGAATACCGCAACAAAATCCGTTGAGTAGTTTCGGCTTGAATAAGACAGACAGATAGAGTGTCTTGTATTATTTGGTAAACAAAAAATTTTGTAATTGTAATTTTTTTAAATAAAGAGTTAAAAAAATATTATTATTAGTTCTGCAAATGTAAAATTGTTAATACAACGTCTTTTAAGAATTTTAAATTACAACTTATTTAATAATTTCCTTTTAAAAAAGTGTACCGACTTCAAAAATTATGGACTGAAAATTGTGCTTTCCGAAAGCAAACGCACAAGTCACTATAAAAAAATACCCAAATCGCTTCAAGTGTGCCTATAAAATTTGAAGAGCTCTCGATTTCTCCAGGATCTCATCATCAGATCCTGACCTGATGACCATGGGACCACCTTTTTAACCGAACTTCAAAAGAAGGAGGAGTTTAGGATACCCTAAACATAAAAAAAAATTAAATCGGTCCAGGCGTCTTCAAGTAATCGAGGGACATACATAAAAAAACCATAAAAGATTCCGACGAATTGAGAACCTCCTCCTTCTTTTGAAGTTCGGTTAAAAAGACATGCAAATTTTGCTTACCAAATAAGAGAAGTTAAACAAATACACTTCTTTTAGACGGCAGGGAACTTCGTTCGTTGTTTTGCTTGCTTCGTCCCTTCAGTTTCGTTATAGAGAGCGTACACTGTATCAACACGATGTGCCACAAAGTTAATGCAATATTTGCTCACAAACCCCCATTTTCAAACATTGCCTTTGTTTACGAAGCTTGCCCCGGGTCGTGTTTGCAGACACTACTGTAACTGAAGTGAGTCAACAGTTCCCTGAAGCCGACTTTATTTGCATCTTGTTTGTCATACTGACTTTTAAAATAATGAGGATAATGTTTTAATGGAGTTTTTTTTTAGGATATTGCATGAATGACTGGACTTTTTTGTCACTTTTCGTTGTAATTTCATTAGGTTAAAAAAAAAGGTTTGATTGATGTTTTTAGTACCTGTTGCAAGAAACCAACTTTAATCTGACGGATCGGACTGCATACGCAATGAAAGCGCGCTGACGCTAACTTTTCTCCTCGCAAACCTTCCTTGTGAATCGATAAAATGGATCTATCTAATAGTGAAGACCACAATAAATTCTGTTCAGTATTTTCTTCTGTTCAGAGATTTCTTAAATATTTTTTAAACATAGTTCTAAATTTTAAAGAAAATCTCTATGTATTATTTCTCAAAGGTGTTTTTTGTCGGTATGCCATATATCTCCCTTAATACTTCATTAAAATTAATGTTTGATACGCCATTTTGAAGATAATTTTTCCCTCTAATGACGAAAAATAATTAAACAAATCTAAATTAAATGTTTCTTAAAAAATTAGACTAATTTTTGTATTTTGTAAAGACGCCATCTGTTGGAGATCAAGTTTTCGCACTTTATTTATTTTTTAATACAATTAGATATTACCTAACCATGCAAAATACTGACTGTCCATATTCTGAAAATAATAGGCTATTTGAAAATCCTAATAATAACTCGATTTTAGCGTAGAGCTATGTTTTTGTATAATAAATCCTGTAAAATCCTGTTTACTCAGACATCGTTAAAGTTCACAAAGCCTACCCTATTCGGGTCATGTTTACAAACACTGTGACTTAAGTAGGTAAACACATTTGAAACTTGCGTACTTTATTTTGCACACTTGTTTTGTCACTTTGACCTTTGACAAATAATGAGTGGAGTTTTCTAAGAGATTTCATGAAATTGTAAGTTTTTAGGGTTCCGAACATCTCCGATGACCGATGAAAAAACGGAAAGCCTTATAGGTACACTCATGTGTCTCTCTGTCCGTCTGTCACAGCTTATTTTTTCCTGGACGAAATTTTTTTAAACTTGGTACATAAAATATATAGAGTTTCATGACCCAATCGCGGACGTATAGCGTAGGTATATACTCGAATTTTGATTTTGGGGGGAAAATTAAAACGTATAAAAAATTCGAAAGGGTTCGTTATAAGGAAAAGAAATATATTTTTTTTTAATTTTAAAATGCATAGTTTAAATTATATAATTTATATTACCTTATAAAATGTCCACAATGAAATATTCAAACTGTGCATCACTGTCCAACATATTCGATTTCTTTCTTTTTTTTCGTCACGGGTTGCCTTACAGCTCCCGAAATCGTATTATGTTCCCAGGGTACCTAGCGGAAAACCCGATGGTATTTGTGAGGCTATACCTAACGAGTGGCCAGTTTTGTTGAGGTTTATTTAGATGGAAAAGCTTCTTGGTATTTCGGATTATGAATTTCTTTCTAAAATAATGTAATGCTGCTCAGCCATAATAGGCTATCGCAGACATTTTTGTGACCTACAATTCTCCTATGCAAATGATGTCTGAATATTTTGGCAATATTTAAGGAAAGTTTCAAAAGCATAATCACATATATTATAGAACAAAGTCTCCCGCCGCGTCTGTCTGCCATTTTCACGCAAAAACTACGGATTTTGTTGCGTTTTTCACTATTAGATCGGCTGCGTCACGCGGAACGTTTACGTATACATGGAACTATCATATTTAGGAGCTAAACAATAACAGTATTAGTGAATCAAACGTATACATAGAAATACAATTCACCCCCTTGGGTAGGTAGCGTGATGTTAAATAGCTTATAAGCTTCTCTAAACATTGGGCTGCTATCAAATGCAAAAATTATTTTTAAAATCGGTCCAGGAGTTTTTGAGTTGAGAAACAAGTACATATTATTTTTTATATATTGGATAGCCTCTGTGGTAATATAGCATTTTACTGGTGAAAGATTTTTTAAATCGATCCAGTAGTTTTTGAGCTGAGTTTTTGAGTTTATTCATTACAAACAAATACAAGAAATCAATCTTTTCTCTTTATAATATTAGTATAGACATGATATTATAATACGTTGGTATAGAACGGCCACAAATATTATACAACAACAACAACACACCTTCACGGCATTTATACCTTGCGATGTGGCCAGAGACCTGTTACTAGTAACAGTGTCCACTTTTTGCCAGTTGTCCATATTGAACAACAACAAATAATATAAGTTTGCCATTTCATATAAAGCTCCATTTATCTAGTTAACGACATAATATGTCAGTTTAGTACATAGACACGATCTAAAAATTGTTTGTACACTGGTAATGAAAGTAGGGATGTCCTTTCTCTAGAGGGGGTAGATAGGGTGGGGTTGTTTTAGGTTCTGTAGCAAAGGTTGTGCGCGCGTCTATTGATTTTGTTTGAGACCCGCGTCGCATCGCTAACACCTAGGACATGTGGATTTTACTGTAATATTATCTGCATATTATTTTGGCTGAGATTTTATGTCACTTTATGAATGAAAATTAGAAATACGTTATTTTGTTAATTATATACGTAAAGTTATTTTTTACAATACACTGCAGAGGAGAAATAAAATAACATTTATTTAGATTGGAAAACGAATTTACTGGCACACTTTTATAGAGTTTTAAAATGGTTTTTTTTTGTTTGGATGACCTGCCTGCGTGTGAAAAATAATATGACTCAAATCTTTCTTTTTGGTCTTGGCGGATGTCACGTAATATTATACAAATTACCAAATTTTTCTACCTAATGTCAGTCTAAATTTTAATCTCAAGGTAAAATAAATGTATAATAAGCATCAATCTCGCTATACCTACTTGATTCTACTTGTAAACTTTGAGTCATAAAATATTATAAGTAATTCCTAGTTTTACAAACCGGTTACATTAAGACTGCCATATTAAATAGTTTGGATCAACCAACATATAGAACTAAGTACCAAGATTTGGATCTCCATTTCGTTCATTGAAATCGGAACTAAGATTTTTTTTTCACGGGTTGCCTTACAGCTCCCGAAACGTGTTATGGTTCCAGGGTACCCAGCGGAAGACCGCAAGTCTCCCTCGTTTTAGCCTCGTTCTGTTGAGGTATATTTAGATAGAAAAGCCTCTGTGTGGTTTGTCGGATTAATAAAAAAATCAATCGGTACATGGCCGGGATCCGGGATCGACCCGTGGTCTGCCTAGTTAACACCAGATGTCTTAACCACTCGGCCACCGACACACTAAATGCTATAGAGATAGTCTGCCAGTGCCAATGCGACCTCTATTTTTATTCTTTAAATCCTAATACTACAAATGCGAAAGTTCGTTTGTCCTGCTTTTACGTCAAAACATAGCAATGGATCGACGTGACTTTTTTGCACAGAGATAGTTGGGGGGCCGGAGAAACGTGACATAGGCTATGAAATCCTTCGGAATCAATTCAAGCAAAGCTTTTACCCCTTTCGAAAATGTAACAAAGAAATACCTTTCCTTGGCAAACCGTCCCGTTTTACGTGATCAAATTTAATTACCTATTGTATTACATATTTATATATCTATTTGTTATTTCAAGATAATCTGTCTGTCTGTCTGTGCGTTTGGGCACGCTAATCTCCACAATGGCTGAACCAATTTGGATGTGGATTTCAGTTACGTCGCAGGCGTAACGGCATATAATATTTCTAATCTATACTAATAATACGGCTGAAGACTTTGTTTCTTCTCTGGAACTATCAATCGGATTTGAATTTTTTTTTCTTTGATAGCCCAATTCTTGAGGAAGATTATATAACATCACGCTATGGCTCAAACACATATTATATTTCAGTTCCAAACTTCAGCAAAATATCACTTCAGCTGTCGACTTACTCAAACATGCAAACTTTCGTTCCCCTACGCCTTATTTTTGATTTCTTAGAATAGATACAACTTTTGTTGACTCCTCCATTATTTCTAGTAAACTGATACGTAAAGAGAAATTATCTTTGCAACTTGAATGGAAACCTCTTGGCAAACTGGGGTTTTCAGGGGGTGTCTGGGAGGACCCCCCCTTCTTTGTTCGTTATCCAAGGTCACCCCCATCCGATTACCGCCCCTATTTACGACTATTACCACCCCCTAGTTCAACGTTCAATTTGTTTGTCACATTTATAAATAGAAACGGGAATTTAGTATTCTCGGTCACCTATGAACTATGAACTTTAATGGTAATAATGGTTTTATTTTTTAATTTAACTATACAAAAATAATTTGTCCACGTTTATGGATTTGAGAAGGCATTTTTAAACCTAGTTATTTTTTAATTAACTTCGGTTTCAGCCCAAGTAATAATATGTAATCTTTACTTACTAGCGACCCCGCCCACGGCTTCAATCCCGGGTTAAAAATTGAAATACGCTTAGATTAGAGATAGATATATATGCTACCGCGGACTTTTTTGTAGATAATTTTCTACACATTTCTTTTATACATCATTTTGTTATATCTCTGACGGATTAGACAGAGTACGCTATGAAAACGAGCTGGAGCTAAGTTTTTCCTCCATTTGATTCAGTAATACTATTAATTATCAGCTCCTAAACATGATAGGTCCATGTTTAATACTCGTAAACCTTCCTCGTGAATCAACCTATATAATGGTGAAAAGCGCATCAAAATCCGTTCAGTCGTTTTTGCGTGAAAAGGTCACAGACAGACAGACAGGGAGACTTTGTTTTATAATATGTAGTAATGATATTATACAGTACGGAATCCTGAAATTAGATAATACGCTCACTCATAGATACTGGTAACAATGTCCACATTTATCTACTTGATCATATTATTCAAAACTGGTGGCAATTTAAGCCCATCACTTCTTAAATATAACTATCTATCTAATTATTAATTTAAGAAAAACTACTATGCTGGTTTTACGATTAAAGCGTTTGTTGACAAGAAAATTGGTAGGTACTTAACTTTTTTGGCACGACTTAGAATTAAACCCGGGATCTCCAGTTGGAAGTTCGACTCTAACCATTGCACTATCGACGCACACTCTACTTTCTATCTATACATACTTACAAATAAATAAAATTTGTATATGTCTGTAATTTTCTGTAACTCTATTTTGGTCGTTCCCAAAACCCAAACATCAGTTTTTTTATTCCACGCGGTCGAAGTCGCGTCTAACAGCTAGTAAAAATATAATATAGCAGAAAACAAAATGTAAATTGTGCCTTTTGTGCATATTTCAACAGTCAGCGAAAACGCTACCCATCTCCGTCCTTTTTCCATAATAAAAGACTTGCGGTCCCTTATGAATAAAATTATTCATTAATTAATTACCTATTCAATTAGTTATATTTTTAACTGCCTTTTATGGTTTACCTACTGTAGAACTAGTTCAGGATATTTTCTGTACCAAAATTTATATTCAATCCCCACAGAACGTTATAAAGAACTATAGAAATAGCACAGGAAATAGTAAGTGGGCATTTCCGTGTAGTGTAACCACATATATTATATGCGCAGCTTATATATATATATGATTTTCGCACACCTTCAGAACTGCCTCTGAAACATGGCCCAAGAAAATAGAACAAATATATGTTGTGCTATATTTCAGTGCAAAAATGATAGCATAATATTGTAACGAATAGGTACTTAAATCGCACAAATAAATACCTAAACACATCAAGGTCGATAGACGTCTCTAGAAACATCCAGAGAGAATCAAAGTACAAACGAAAATGGACCGTATGTGCCTAGCCATAGGTACCAAAATCGGGCGCGGTCTGTGTGTAGGTATTTGGCGCCGAGTCGCATCGAGACGCGTCTACGGCTTTGTACAACGGTCTCGGCGTTTCTCGAATGTTCGGAGGGCAATATAAACAGAGGATCGTCGCCGGGAGAAGAGAGTGCGAAACACAGTGCGAATCAGAGCGATCAAAGCGAAACAGTGAAGTGGAATTTAGTGCGACTAAGTGTTATTTTAGTGTTTTCATTTATGTAACTGTATTTTTGTGGTGTTGAAGTAAAGTTTGTCTATTTAATCGGTATTTTAAATCTCTTTGAACCCTAGCTCGTAACAAATTGGTGTCAGGAGTGTGGGATTAAAAAAATGCCGATTACACCACGTGACTCGTCGTCATCACGGCGACCCAAAACACGACAAACTACTGCTGGACATCACGGCGAGGAGGTCGACGAGGCTGCTGCTGCTGGAGCCGCTGCTGGTGCTGCTGGGAATGCTGCTGGTGGTGCCGGAGCTGCTGCTGCTGCTGCTGGGACTGCTGCTGGTGGTGCTGGAGCTGCTGCTGGAGTTGATTCGGGTGCTGCGGGTTCTGCGGGTGCTCCCCAGGCAACCGACATGGGAATGCTGGTTCGGCTGATGGAGGAGCAGGCCAGACGTCAGGAGGAACAGACTCGACGGCTGATGGAGGAGCAGGCCCGACGTCAGGAGGAGCAGGCTCGACGACAGGAGGAGCAGGCCCGACGACAGGAGGAGCAGACTCGGCAGCTATTGGAGGAGCAGGCCCGACGTCAGGAGGAGCAGGCCCGACGTCAGGAGGAGCAGGCCAGACGACAAGAGGAGGAGGCCAGACTTCGGGAGGAGCAGACTTGCCGGCTGTTAAAGGAGCAGTCTGCTAGCCTTAAGGAGCTGCTTTCAGAATCACTGGGAAAGGTGACTATGGAGGTGAAGCAGCTACAGAGGGTTACAGACATGCACGAGGAGAGAATTGAAGACCTCCAACAGCACTATAAGGATCTCCATATGGAAATACAGACAAGGATGAGCGGAGAACAGGATGCAAGACTTAACGACCGCTACGGAGAGTTGGACAGCCGATGCGAGAGGCTCCAGAATGAAGTGAGGAAACTGAAGCTGACCGCTCCTGTTTCTGGAGGCGCCGTCGTCTCTGGCCCCCGAGTCAAGGTGCCGCCGTACGACGGGACTACGTCCTGGACAGCGTACAAATTGCAGTTCCAAACGGTCGCCTCTGCCAACGGCTGGACAGACGAGCAATCTCTGACCGCCTTGACAGTGGCCTTAAGGGGCCGTGCACTGTCGGTTCTGGAGGCCTCTCCAGACAGCTGCACCACGTACGGGAACCTGATCGAGGCAATGGACTCCAGGTACGGCGACAAACACCTGGAGCACGTCTACCGAGCGCAGCTGAGGGACAGGACGCAACATGCTGGTGAGAATCTGCAACAATGGGCTCTGGAGATCGAGAAGATCGTGAGGAAGGCGTACCCATCTGCCGGACAAGAGTTCATTGCTGCGAACCTCGTTCAAGCATTCATCGACGGCATCCGCAGCATGGAGGTCAGAGCTGCAGTTCGACTGGGCCACCACAGCGCCCTGAAAGATGCACTGGCCCATGCTCTAGAGGTGGAAGCCGTGAGACAGGAGCCTCGTTCTCAGCGATTGCGACAAGTGGCGGAGGAGGCTACTCCAACAACGACACCTGTAACAGAGAGGCGTAGCTACTTACCCCGCTGCTTCTACTGCCACAAGCTGGGGCACCTTAAAGCTAGCTGCCCAGCGCTTAAACGACAAGGCACGGATCAACGAGTGCCGAAACGGGACGTCGGAGCTGATGTCCGTGCCGTAACTACCGAGCTTCGGAGAACAGCTACAAAAGTTACCATCCGACAAGTTTTCGACGGGAACAGTCTGGTGATCGCCGGCGAGGTCAACGGGACGCCATGTGAGATGACGATCGACACAGGAGCAACGCGTACGGTTGTGAGACCTCAGTTGTTGGGACGATCTACGAGCAGAACCAGACGTTCATCTTCCTGTCTGAAACTCTTCACGGCAACCGGTCAGCCAATACCCGCATACGACGAGCTGCCGGTGACACTCAAGGTGGGTGACGGGGAGTATCCACACACCGTCATCGTGGCCGACATTATAGACGACTGCATTCTCGGACTCGACTTTATGAAGCGGTTCCAGTTTGGCATCGACTTGCGCAACGGTGTACTGCAGTGCGGCCAGGAACAGGTATTTTTGAAAGGCGGTTATGCTGGCTATGTGCGTTGTGCCAAGGGCGTCAAGCTGAACCCATATTCGGAGACGCTTGTCGATGTGGAGTTACCAACTAATGGGGACCCCTCCAATACGAGGTGCTCTATCATCGACCACCTGGAACGTTCTAAACATAAAGGCTGGTTACTCACTCCAACTTTAGTAAACAGCCAGAGTGGACGAGCTGTAGTAAGGGTGACCAACTTCAATGGCGCTCCTGTCACTCTCAATAAGGATCAAGTCGTGGCGAAGTGCGACGAGGCGAATTGGATGCGGAGCTGCACCCAGGGGAAGCTGTCGGCGATGAAAAATAACAGTGCAGACCCCTTGGAACTCGTCGATATTTCGAAGAAGGACTTGTCTATCTCCGAGTACAAAAGAGCGAAGAAGATGCTCACTCGTTACATTGACATCTTTAGTGACAGTGATGGGCATCTCGGCAGGACGTCATTGGTGAAACACACCATCAACACAGGCAACGAGTTACCTATACGTCAACGTGCCCGACGAATCCCGGTAGGAAGAGAAGCAGAAGTACAGTGCATGCTGGAAGACATGAAGAAGGCTAATGTCATCGAACCTTCTTTGAGCCCATGGTGTTCTCCGGTTGTGCTAGTTAAGAAGAAGGATGGCAGCACTCGCTTCTGTGTGGATTATCGTCGACTGAACGACGTAACCAGAAAGGACAGCTACCCTCTACCCCGGATTGACGACACCTTGGACAAGTTGAGTGGGAACCAGTGGTTCTCAACACTGGATTTGAAGAGTGGATACTGGCAAGTGGAGATCGATCCCAAGGACAAGGAAAAGACTGCTTTCTCGACCGGAAATGGACTGTGGCAGTTCAACGTCATGCCTTTCGGGTTATGCAATGCTCCCGCTACGTTCGAAAGGCTGATGGAAGTTGTGCTTGCGGATCTCGTTGGAAAAGCTTGCCTAGTCTACCTGGATGACGTCATCATCATGGGACGCGACTTCAACGAGCACCTGGGGAATTTAGAAAGAGTGTTTGCCAAGTTGAAGCTCGCGAACCTGAAATTGCATGCCAAGAAGTGTAGCTTCTTCAAGAAACGTGTAAATTACCTCGGGCATGTAATTACAAAGGATGGCGTAGAAACCGACCCTGTCAAGACAGTAGCTGTACGAGAATGGCCCACCCCGCGGAACAAAACAGATGTTCGGGCGTTTCTTGGTCTGTGCTCATACTACCGCCGCTTCGTTTACGACTTCGCGGGAGTAGCCAAGCCCCTACATCGGCTGACGGAGGACAAGCGTTCGTTTCAGTGGACTGAGGACTGTGAGAAATCGTTCCAGGAACTGAAACAACGGCTGTGTGAAACACCTGTTTTGGGCTACCCGGACCAAGACGGCGAGTTTGTGGTGGACACAGACGCAAGCAACATCGCCATTGGAGGTGTGCTGTCACAACGGAAGGGGGACAAGGAAGTTGTGATAGCGTATTTCAGCAAGGCTCTGTCGAAACCAGAAAGGAACTACTGTGTAACCAGACGCGAACTTCTGGCCGTAGTGAAGACGTTACGACACTTCAACAAATATCTCATCGGAAGGAAGTTCAAGCTACGGACAGACCATGCGGCGTTGAAATGGTTACTTCAATTCAAGGATCCCGAAGGACAAGTCGCTCGGTGGATCGAGCAGTTACAAGAATTCGATTTCACGATCGAGCATCGACGAGGACGGACGCATGGCAACGCTGACGCACTGTCACGCAGGCCGTGCCCTGAAGATTGTAAACACTGCTCGAAGCGTGAAATCGGTGATTCTGTCATTAAAGTCATTACGACTAACAACCTTAGTGACGAATGGGCGAACGAGACGACGAGAGACGAGCAACTCAAAGATAACAACTTGGCGCCGATAATGGAATGGAAGACGCAGAATGTTCCAAGGCCCGGCTGGAATGTTGTATCAGCAATGAGTTCCACCACGAAAAGCTACTGGGCTCAGTGGGAAAGTCTAGTGCTGCACAACGGGTTGCTGTACCGCAAGTGGGAGTCGCCAAGTGGACAGGAGACATTGATGCAGCTGGTCGTGCCTAGGTCAAAGGTGCGCGCAGTGCTTGAGTCCGTGCACGATGGATCCTCGGGAGGACATCTGGGCATGAATCGAACCCTGGCGAAAATCAGGAAACGATTTTATTGGGTTCATTGCCGGCAAGATGTCGAGGATTGGTGTCGTAAGTGCACAGTATGTGCGGCCGTGAAAGGACCTACGACACGTACGAGGGGACGTATGCAGCTGTACAATGTTGGCGCTCCATGGGAACGAATTGCGGTGGACGTTGCTGGACCGTTCCCGGCCACTGAAGACGGGAACAAGTACTTCATGGTCGTGATGGACTACTTCACGAAGTGGCCGGAGGTCTTCGCAATTCCCAACCAGGAAGCGACAACAGTGGCGACTAAGTTGGTCAACGAAGTATTCTGCAGGTTCGGGCTACCAATGGAGATACATTCTGATCAAGGGCGTAACTTTGAGTCGCAGTTGTTCCAGGAAGTATGCCGTCTCCTGGGAATAAATAAAACGAGGACTACGGCGTATCATCCACAGTCCGACGGAATGGTTGAAAGGTTCAACCGCACTTTGGAGACTCATTTGGCGAAACTGGTTGAGGATCACCAGAGGGACTGGGACCGATATATTCCCTTGTTCTTGCTCTCATATCGATCCGCAGAGCATGAAAGCATAAAGGTGACTCCTGCTTATGCCAACTTTGGGAGAGAACTCCGACTACCAGTTGATCTCCTGACCGGCGGACCTCCGGATGCGCCGCAACCTGTAAGTGACTACGTATCGAACCTGAAAAACAAGATGTGCGACATACATGACCAGATTCGTCAGAGCAGTCTTGTGGCCAGTACAAAGATGAAGACCAGGTACGATAGAAACTTCAATAGTAACGGTTTTGACGAGGGATCGTTGGTGTGGCTGCACAACCCGAAACGCCGAAAAGGCAAATCTCCCAAGCTGCAGAACCGCTGGGAAGGCCCGTATAAGGTCATCACGAGGATCAATGACGTGACCTATCGGATCCAACGATGCCCGCGTGGGCAGTTAAAGGTTGTCCACATTGATCGACTAGCCCCTTACAAAGGCTCGAATATTGCTCGGGACGAGCAAGTCTAAGCGGGGGGCAGTGTAACGAATAGGTACTTAAATCGCACAAATAAATACCTAAACACATCAAGGTCGATAGACGTCTCTAGAAACATCCAGAGAGAATCAAAGTACAAACGAAAATGGACCGTATGTGCCTAGCCATAGGTACCAAAATCGGGCGCGGTCTGTGTGTAGGTATTTGGCGCCGAGTCGCATCGAGACGCGTCTACGGCTTTGTACAACGGTCTCGGCGTTTCTCGAATGTTCGGAGGGCAATATAAACAGAGGATCGTCGCCGGGAGAAGAGAGTGCGAAACACAGTGCGAATCAGAGCGATCAAAGCGAAACAGTGAAGTGGAATTTAGTGCGACTAAGTGTTATTTTAGTGTTTTCATTTATGTAACTGTATTTTTGTGGTGTTGAAGTAAAGTTTGTCTATTTAATCGGTATTTTAAATCTCTTTGAACCCTAGCTCGTAACAATATATACTATCTTTAACTAGACTAGGTTTTAACCGACTTGGAAAAAAAAGAAGGAGAATGCTACTTCTACTCTTCTTTATAATCTGTGGTTCAGCCCTTAAGGCGTGACGACACACCTAGCGAATTTGATTCGCATAGCATGATTTTTGACGTTACCTTAACGATTGTGGAAACAAATAGTTTCTTAGTGGTCACCAATCATTAATCTGATATTGATGTACACTGATTAACCGTTGTTATCGGTTTTTCAGCCACAGGTCGCATTGTTGACTACCAAACATCCAATCTTGCATCATGTATAATTCTAATCTATACTAATATTATAAAGAGGAAAGATTTGTATTTTTGTGTGTGTGTATGTTTGTAATGAATAAACTCGAAAACTACTGTGCCGATTTCAAAAATTCTTTCACCATTTGGAAAGCTACATTCGCCCTGAGTGACATAGGCTATATTTATTGCTAGAAATGATTAGGGATCTATGATGGAAAAATAACAAAACAGATCAATTTATTTTTGCACAGAGGTATTTGTAGGACCGGAGAGTGAAATGCAACTTTTTATTCCGGGAATAAATCTCGGAATTCTTATTGGAACCTTTGGTAAAAAATATTACCATTACATATTACCCGGCCATGTACCAATCGGTTTATTAATTAAAACTTATGTACATAATCCCACAAACCACATTAGAGGCTTTAGATCAATTTATTTTTGCACAGAGGTATTTGTAGGACCGGAGAGTGAAATGCAACTTTTTATTCCGGGAATAAATCTCGGAATTCTTATTGGAACCTTTGGTAAAAAATATTACCATTACATATTACCCGGCCATGTACCAATCGGTTTATTAATTAAAACTTATGTACATAATCCCACAAACCACATTAGAGGCTTTTTCATCTCAATATACCTCAACAGAACCGGCCTCTCGTTAGGTATTATACTATACTATATATATATATATATACTATACTATAGTATAGTCTCACATAACCATCGGCTAAACGAGAGAGACTTGGTCTTCCGCTGGGTACCCTGGAATGGTAACATGGTTTCGGAAGTTGTAAAGCACCCCGTGAAAACAATCTGATAATTTTGTTTGTGAGTTTTAAAAAAAACATTGAAATGACGTCATATAAAATATATAACATCGCATTTTACAACAATATTTCAGTTAACCTAACTCACGCACGCCACGACCGCGCGCGTCGTTTTCAGATTTTTATGTGAAACACTCGAAAGATTTAAAGCTTTTGTACAGCTAAAACTCAACATATTTCTTTCTCGAAAATGTTAACATTGTTTTGTCATTTCCGTTTGAAACCTTCGCTCGGTCGCTGCATGATGGCAGCTATAGATATGACTATATCTACTTCATAGGGCTAATTGCGAATTCAAAGTCGAGGCAAGGCTTTTTCAAGGCTCGTATAAATTAAACTAAATAAATAAGTATGTAGGTACTCACTTTCATTTTGTAACTGTATACTGAAATATATATTTGTATTTATTTACAACAAAGCAGGCCCTCGAATAATTTTATGAAGTGATATATCAGGGTTTCAACCGTAAACACGAACAGCTCGGTTATTGATGATGATGATGATGAGCAGTGTATCTGGCTACCCCGCAAGTGCTGTGATGGTGTGTTTCTTTTGTTGTATAAATATTACGTAAATCTGTACTGATATTTTTTCTTTAGAATCTTGATAAGTAGTAATCATGTACAATAAATATTTGGTATGCGAGTATACCTGCGCGAACTTCCCAATAGCTGGCTCAATTTATTTGGCGAGAGGTACCTATATATGAAACTTAATAAAATTGTCAGGTTTTTGTTACAAATACAATGTGCACATTTACCTATTTGACCATATTATTCAGAACGGGTAACAATTTAAGCTGTCACTTCTTAAATTTATCCATTATTTCCAGAATAAGTGCTACGCTGGTTTTACGTAGCACGAGTAGTCCATTAAAGCATTTATCCTTTGAAAATTGGTGCTTAGTTTTTTTTAGCTCAATTGAGCATTAAACTCGAGCTCCAGTTTCAACTCCACCAGCGCTTTAACAACTCTATCGACTCTTACTTTGATTATAGTACATTATTTTTTATTGTGACGGCATCACTATATAATATAGGTATAAAAGTAATAAAGGGACTTAATATATTTCCTCCTTCGTCATCCGGTACCCTAGGACCGTGAATTATATTTCGATATACAAATAAACATGGTAACATTGGTGATTTCAGAATGCCGTCACCACAGCCACCGGCGGAGAATGGGGAGCCGCGCAGCGAACTCCAGGAGCTGCAAATGCGCGCGGGACAGGTCACCGATGAGGTCTGTATCATATAATATGATACATGTATCACATAAGACCTCACTACTTTTTACGGGCAATTTTTACATTTGTTATTGATAAAATCTACAGATTTGAAATTTGAAGGAAATATTATTTGAGTAACCTAGCTAGGGGGTATACTAAGGAGGATTTTGAAATTCCATCCCTAAAGGAGTATTAAATTTTGTATAGAGAAACATTTTTTTAAAGTTATTTTAAGAAATAAAATAACACGTGTTTTATTATTGTTGAAAATTCATCTCATAGGGCCACCCCCTATTAAAAAAATGGGGATGTAAATTGTTTGTATATAAACTATGGTTCCTGAGATATTGTCGATGGGACATCCCGTCGGGCACAGCCTGGTACAGGGCTAGTCGTATAATAATTTTGTGCACACATAATAATATTTTGTCTTACTAATTTCAGTCCCTGGACTCTACGCGGCGCATGATGCAACTATGTGAGGAGGTATGTATTGAGTACTAGCAAGCATAGTACCAAATTATAATTAAAAGTAATATGGCTGCTATTATATCATACTTATACAATATGTAAAAGTATTTGTCCGGTCTAAAAGTAGTTTAAAAAAATATCAAATAAACTTTATTAAATACGCGATTATACCAGATATTGTAAATTTTTTTTAAGCCTGACATATTTATTGTTTTAAATATGTTAATGCTGAATACTGCTACCCTCATGAATCGGACAGTGTTATTTACATATTGTATGTAATTTAAAAATAATAATAAAAATTAAATACTTTAAAAAAAAGGAGAACTTATGATATAAAAGCAACCAAAATACTAGTATTAATTAATATTTAATGAATAATTCCTTTATGGGAGCATTAAAATCAAATCTCGAGAATACCTCCCAATATAATTTCCCATTGTCAATTTTTAACTGTGATGATGTATAAGAGAATGGTACAAAACTGCTGTACCAGTTTTATATCATTTTCTTAAATGTTTGAAGGAATTTAACTAATTGTGTAATTATAATAATTTAGTGTAATAATGTTCCGAGGGTGCAAGATACTGTGCGTGTCAATGTCAGCAGTTAGATTTAAGAAAATGTTTAAATGTATATTAGTTGATATTTATATGTTTATTTCCCCCCTCATGGCATAGTTTTAAGTATGACATTATGTTGAGTTTTGTTGTTTTTGTAATAATTTGTGAGAGAGGTGTTCTCGATGCGAGGGAGTGAGGGGTAAAGCGGAAATGAACTGGATACTCCCTTGGTTTGGTCTCATACCCCAATACCCTCTAGGGCGCAGCCTCTGCTACCCTCTGGCTGTTGTGTGTCGATGTCGCTACATATTTCTTATATATCTATCAGTTTTTGTATTGAGCTGTATATGATATATATTCTATATATGTATATATTTATTATGATATTTATATATATCATAATTGAGTATGAGTGTTGCATGATCCGTGCCTCTCGATGTATCCAAGGGTGTTATAGCAACCTCCTTCTAGACTTTTTTGTTAAATGTAGAACTGTATATTTTTTGTGATTTATTTTTTACATGGACGTTTTGTATAATGCCTGTTGATGTTTATTTTGTTAATTAGTTTAGATAATATAATTATGTGTTTAATATTAATTATTATTTCATAATACACTTCATTCAAGACGAACAGGTGACATTATTATAAAACGTCCAGACAACATTTTAACGCCATAGCATGGAACCTATGGTCCCAACAGTTTCTGTTTTTCCAACCCTTTAAAGTATTGACCGAATCCTTCTATAAATTCTGGCCATATTTAGTCATACGAAATGACTGAATTGCAATTCTTTACTCAATGAAATCTCTAGCTTGGCCTTGCTTTTAACAATATCTATTTTCTCAAGTACTATCTTCCCCACTTCGTCAGCACTCTATTCCTTCTATTTTTCTTTTACCAAATCTGTTTTAGTTTCTATGCAAACAGTTGAGTTGGTTCCATCTAGTTCACGGGCCTGAATGTTGTTGTTAGCTCTGTATGTTAGGTTTCTGTGTAGTGGCTGTCTCTGTTGTAACGTTGTATGCCTCAAACATTCACAATATACTGTCAGCCAGTGGGCATGTACGAGTACACCCCAGAACCTACCACTAAACTCCAACTGTCGAGTTACACCTCAACTCAACTCTCACTACAAATACTGAACAATAAATATCTATATCGACATGATACTTATTCTGGTGAAGCTTTCAGTTCCTTAGCTCTTTGGTTTTTTTTTATTATCAATTTTTGGTTTGTTGCTCTAGACACTTTCTTAGTTTGATTCTGTTTATAATTTTTTCCTATCGCCATTTTTAGTTTTGACTGTTTTGGTTGTTTTCTTTGGTTTTACATCATACGGTTATACTTATGTAACTATATATATATATATAAGCATATACAATTCTAACTATATATTGTACACTATCTTTGCACACAGAAGGAGGTCCTAGATCCGTCACTAATAATATACCATAAACCTCCTTCCTTGTGTTAACACTGCGACATATCTGACCGTCGGGTACACAGAGCGACACACACAGCATCTCATCACGTACTCTAACAAATAACATGGTAACAATTTTTTTCCTGCGGCTGTTTAGAGCAAGGAGGCCGGCATTCGTACTCTGGTCGCTCTTGACGACCAGGGAGGTGAGTGACAAACGTTTGAAACACAACATTTTATATTTTTCCTATATTTCGCTACATTGTAGGGACCCAAAGATTTCAGCCAATACGGAGTAACAAACAAACCAAGGAAGACACTGACATCGAACCGCAGGTGGGGGTCCGACGCTACTTGTCTCATAAAGTATTCACACACCAGGCCAACTGGCAACATGTATTATATAAAGATACACCCACTGCGCACAGTAACAGCAACAGTACAGCCAGCAACAGCGAGCTGCGTAGCGCTTGCATGCTTGTCGTAGCACGTAGCACGTCGTAGCTCGTAGCAGCTGCGTAGCGCCCACCCGCCGCCACCCCGCACCTCCTCGCCACATCTATATCTTGTTTGTGTTTTGTGTATAGAGCGAGGACGCCGGGGGCCAAGCGCTCCATATGTTGAGTCACCAGGGCGGTAAGGCTACACACGGGTAGACACGAACGTCTGTGTTTGGATGTTTCTTTGTTTTTCTTTGACGTTTCTATTAAGTACGAGTTATCTGAATTCGATGTTGCGTGTGTGTCTATATGTGTCGATGGGGATGATCTTCTGAGCATAGTACTAGCAGCGGCCGCTCCTTGTCATCTATTGCTGAAGATTTAATTTGTATGAGCTGCGCGCAGTGTTTAGCTCTTCCGTTGACGTTTTGAACCGCTTTTTATAGGTATATATGTTTATTTATCTTTCGGAACGTGCTCTCTCTTCCCTCTTGAGTGCAGTATGAATGTGACCGGCGGCGTCCGTAGTGCTCGCTGCCATGGTAGGCCCCGGTGCTCATGCTCACTCCGCGCCGGGGCGTCATCTTGTAGGAATGGCTTTGTGGTTACGCTCATTTGCTACCTTCATTTATTTTACTCATCTCATACTATCACTTATACGGGTGTTCTGTTTTCAGTAAGTTTAGTTTGGTTCTCACCGTACAGTTTTAGTTCCGTTCTGTAGTCCGCGGGCGGAGCCTGGCGCGCCATCTAGCGACGCGCTATAGTGACGTCATTGTTGTGTTGTAGAGCCACGAGGTGGGCATGAAGTCCCTGGTCATGCTGGATGAGCAGGGCGGTAAGCATCCACTAGTTTATTACATCACTCACGCTCGCCTTCTTAACGTACCAGGCTTGTACCGGCGCGCCCGAGTACTAAAAACATTAACAATTCAATTATATATGCGCTAATAAGCTAACGATTATCATTTATGACGGGATAACTGTTAAAGGTAACAAAGAATTGCAAATTCATTATTTAAAAATATCATTAAATATCAACAATTAAATCAATCTTAACACCATTAACCGAATCAAATATTTCTGCCTCTTTCTCTTTGAATGTCTTTATACTTTCATTTAGTTCTCGTTTATACCACGCATCTAGCTGTGCACGATTATTTCGGTATTGTCGTATATTGCATGATTTAGTTTTAAATGATATTTTTTTTGTATTTAAATGTTAGACACAGACTTTTTTATCACATAGTCTCCGCACTTTCATCATGTTGAATCAAAAAGGTAATTTTTTTCTTATAAATTAAATTAAACCTGGAAAAGTGTAAGACTTCCATTTAAATGAAAGCTACACAATTTTAATCCAGTTGTAATTAAATACATTAAGTCTTGGACTCGTTCAGGTACATTGAAAACGCGTTAAAATTTTGCAGTCAATTAAAATAAACGAGTAATTAAATAGATAATTTTAACCCGTCGCCGCAATCCCTTCAGGAAAGCGGTGGTTTATTTTGTATTTAATTAGTAGCAACTCGTATTTGATGTAAAGATCAGTTCTATAATGTATTACCGGTGTGTGTGGACAGAACAATTGGATAGAATCGAGGAGGGGATGGATCAGATCAACGCGGACATGCGCGAGGCCGAGAAGAATCTCTCCGGTATGGAGAAGTGTTGCGGGATCTGTGTGCTGCCGTGCAACAAGTATGTTCTCTTTGTGCATATTTTACGTTGAAAACTTGTCGGTTCCGGTCACAGAACATTTTTTTTATAGAGAAGACATGTTACCTGGCCGCCGCCAGTTTTTAGGCATAGATGGTTGGTTCATGAATGCACTCGGCTGGCTGAATAAAATTTTGTCCGCCAGGCACGCCAGCCCATAGCTTCGCTTAAAAGACCGCAGATTGTAGGAAGCAGCAGGAAAGACCGACGCTAGAAGTTCGTTCCATTTTTCAATAGTGTGACATAGGAACGAGTCACATGAATCGCCCCTGAAACATAGTAAAAAAAATATTTTGTGCTATATTTCTGTGCAAAAATTATAACCGCTCAAATAATTTGTTTAAATATAGCCAAATATACCATCTTTAGAATTAGTTTTTCACAATATTGTCATTGCAGTACATAAATTTGGTTACACCGGTTTTCATACAAATAGGCCATCATGCTTCTACTCGTTTTTATAATGTTCTGTAGTTCCCATGGTGAAAATAGGAACTAACAACTTGAAAATTTATGAAATTGACTTATCACCGCCTGATATTGAAGAGTGGTGAGTTTATGAATGAAGGCAACTACTGCAAATTCACTATATAGAGGTAGGTGCCTTTTCACGTTTAGCTTGAAGGACCCTTGGTTGTATGAAGTTAGAAACACCGTTCCACTTCTCTGTAAGGAGATAAAGGAGACATATATTTATTTGTCGAATGTAAATTTCAGGGGTGCATCGTTCAAGGAGGACGACGGTACGTGGAAGGGGAACGACGACGGTAAAGTGGTCAACAACCAGCCGCAGCGAGTTATGGACGAACGCAACGGTATCGGCCCGCAAGCCGGTTACATTGGCAGGTAAATACTGCTTTAGGTACCTACTTAAAAAAAATTGAACTCCCTGAAGAAAGTTTCTAGATTATTTCAGCGATAATCATTATGAATTAGTTTGAATGTCAGAAGGCTCAAATTATTTGGTGGTAATTAATTATAAAATGCGAAAGTAACACAGACAGATATGTCTGTCTGTTCCGTTGTTACAGCTCAACCACTGAACCGATTTAGATGAAGTTTGATACGCAGTAAGCTTGACATAAGCTTTATTATAGGCTACTTAACAAGAGGCAAGCTGAGTTGCGGTATTTTAAAATAGACTTCACTCTTCTTCTTCTTGTTTCATGCTTGCTTCTTAATCACTGTCAACGGTATTACAACCACAGAGGCTCTAGACTGGATGATTTTGTAAAATTTCAGGATAACTAACGACGCGCGCGAGGACGAGATGGAAGAGAACATGGGACAAGTTAATACTATGATCGGTAATCTGCGCAACATGGCTCTCGACATGGGCTCCGAGTTAGAAAATCAGAACAGACAAGTCGATCGTATCAACCGCAAGGTCAGTCCATCTATTATTTGGTTTGTTTCTGAATTGAAATTACTGGTGAAATGCAATCCATCTTGTTGTGGTTAGTCCGCCATTTTGGATTATGAACTTTGACATTTAAATATAACACTTTGTAAAGAAGAAATACTCTTAAAGAACACTCACTGTATTGAACAGAATGTAGAAATACTTTGTATAATTCAGAAAGAAAATAACGAATTAATCTCCGGAATGTAATTTTGCATTTGAAGGTAGATATCGTTTTGTAGGATTGTTTATTTTAAATCAGCCGATTTATTTTTTTGATTAAGTTCACAGTTTTCTATAAATAAAAGAAACCTGAAATAAAATTAATTATTCGTTTATATTAAAGTCGCACATAAGTGTTTTGCTATACAAATATCACAAATGTATTCTAATTTCTAATCAAGGTGGATTGTGTTTTACTTAACTATAAAGGATTCCATTATAAAAATTTCGACAAGATTTCATATTTTAAAACATACGGGATCTTTATTAACGTCATAGTCGTTTAAAATGGAAAATAATTGTGTTTTACATTTTTTATTATTATATTTTACCCTATAAATACAATGATAAAGATTCTGAATGAAAAAGATTTTTTTTAATTATGTAGAGATAGTTGATTACTTCTGTGAAGTAGCCAGCCATCTCATGTTCACTACATTTCACCATCTAAGTGTTTGCCTGTCACATTAGAAGTGGGAGTTTTTAGATATCCATTTATCTTACCTTTATGATTGTCCTGCGTTAAAAAAAAGCTTATTGGTTTCTTTAAAAATTCAAAATTTTACCTACCACGCTTTTCTGTCTAAGGCCGCGAACACAAAGAAGGTTGTATGCATTCAGATCGCCACGTATCATATCCATGAAGTTGCTATTTTTTTTTATAGCATATAGTCAAATTCTTCTCAGTCGTGGTGCTCTTTACAGAGCAGTCGTGGTCAATCATGGCGGTCCACAGCGCGAGGCACCGTGTATTGACTCGCCATGGTTAACTTTATTGGGAAGAATAGTGCAGTGGTTTCCCCTTGCCTTCTGCACCAGACATTTTGAGACTATTTAGGTCTTCAGGCTCGCTGTAGCCTCTTCCAGCCAGTTGCCTAGCTCGGTTGCATATAGTCAAATTACATAGCATTTATTATTCCAAACAATAAGAATGACAAAGCGCTAACTTCACGTATATGATACGCGCTGGCGATTTGAATGAAGGAACGCTTTATTTGTGTTCGCGTACTAACGAAGCAAATAGCATGTTCTCCCTCTCCAAAATTAGTGATTGCATTGTTTAATGAATGGGTGTTGTGAATCTCTTAATTTATATTCACTAGATTGTTACATACATAAACAGTACAATAATTCACACTTTAGCGTCACAATCATCAACCTTGACTAACATAATGTAGATTGTCCTCTTCAGAATGATACATAACATACTTATATGTTTCACTTCATCATTCTACATACATGACGGCGACTGCGAATCTTACGTCACAGAGCGAGAGTCCAAACGAAATCTTTTCATTACCAAATGAAATAGCAAATATATTTCGGATAACACTTAGGTACAGACCGAGAAAGATTTTTTAATTAAATTGATTCCAATATGTCTGAGATTACCTCTGTGGAGATTAGATAGATGGTAGCGCCGCCGCCAGTTTATGCCAAAAGATCCTTGTCGGTCTGTACATTTAATGCATGAACAATTCAAATTTCGAATATGACAGCTCTTGTGAATTCAAATATCGAAATGGTAAAGAGTACGGTTGAATCTCGACCTCTGTGGTGTACGAATGAAACGCAGTCGCCCCAGTTAATTGCAAAAACAAAACACGTCATCTCTTACATAGGGCGAATCGAACGAAACGAGGATAACGCTCGCGAACCAGCGCGCCCACGAGCTGCTGAAGTAGAGGACTACTACGTCACTTCACAACACACAACACACGTCACTGTTTATAGTCTATTTATTGGTCGGTTGCAGAAATTAAAAAAAACAACGCGTTCCAAATTAAAAAAAATGTATCTATGTATGTACCGAATCAAATTCAAAGTAATTTGAAAACATGTTATGGATCTTTTGATAGTGGTTCTAATTTCCGACAATTTGAACGTTACCGGTTCAAATTCAACTAAACGATTTATAGATTTATATATTTGGAACGCGTTTATACGCGTCATTCCGAGTTTCGGTTATTTTTCTAGAATAAACATTGTAGGTGCTGTTTTAATGTTTTATAATTTGTAACGTTATTTAGACTTAACTTGGAATTCGCATTTAAGCTTTTAATTTCTGCAACTTTCCAATACGATGGTATGAAACAGCTTACAAGTTTGTTATCCAGATAATCAATTCTATATTAAAATTTAATGACTTGTTTGAATACAGCATAATATATCTTAGCTTGTAAGAATATTGATATTGATATAGAAATGCATACAATTACTTTAGAACATTGTATTGTTTAAAATAATAAGAGGGCATAATGTTGTTTGAAAATATTTACTTACAGTTTTATGAAAGTCAAATAGAGTTTCAGTGAATTTATTTAACTATCCATAGGTACTCATAATTCAACAAGTGTTTATAATATTTAAATAAAATGTGCATTGGACCTAGTTATCTAGTATGAAATATATATTAATCTGCGTAGTTGTATAGATAGACGTTTGGTGCAGACATGTTATTTTGAGATTGAAATTTACCCGTTGTTAACGTTTTGAAAATTAATTGTTGCAGATTGTTAATGCATTCCTTTTTCTGTCTCTGCCTAAAATGTTATAAAACTTATTATCTTCTACGCAATATTAGATATAATCTTAGATCTGATCGCAAATTGTTGAAGTTTCCATTTTGTCTTGGGTGGGTCTTGTCGGATATTTTATTGGAAAGTTTGACTTGATTTTTGTGATAGTAGGATGAGATTAAGCAGGTCAGTATTTTAGTGGCTAAGGCCACGCGTCTTCTTAGTAGAATTCTAGATTCAATTATTTCAAATTTCTATAGAAGCATTTATGTTGTATACTTGTATAGACATGGTTTAATCATACAACATATTCTGAAAATATTTTTTTATTTATATACCATATGACATGACTAATTAAATATTAAATTATGCATTACTTCTTAAATATACTTTATACTACTTATAAATTAAACCTTACTACACATATAAGTACCATGTTAAACTAAACCAAATTTTTATGTATAGATTTTTTTACAATTATGGGTACTTGGAAATATAGCATATCGTTAAAAACAACATATCTGCTTCTATGAAATTTGTGTAGTCAAACAGTTAACTTTGAAACTAAATATGTAAGTTAATTCTAACTATTAGATTAATATTTAATTGTATCTCCTTAGCTCTAACTATCTTATGGTATTTATTACTTTTTGGTCTCTTTTTTATTTAATTTGCATAAAATAAATTATTTTATCTCAATTATTTTATTTTTATTTTACCTTATTGGGAAAGTTATAACTTATACTATAAGTAGGAATATATAATCAGTACACAATACACACTCAACAACACTTACACAAAAACTCAACCAACGATAAACACTGTAAGTATGCAAATATTGTTTATTTTATTATTAATACATAAATTTTTAAATTTTTGCTTGAGTTACAAGCGCAGAGGCACAGCTTGTACTTCTTAAGCAAGCTATTCGCACAAACGCTTCTCGAAGCAGATTTCTTTATTATTTTATGTGTATACATTTAAGCGCCTCAAGTTAGGCATTTTTATTTTAATATTATAACAAGGAATAGGTATCGAAAATCCATAATTGGTGTAGGCTCATAAAATTATT
Source organism: Nemapogon koenigi (assembly GCA_963924495.1). NCBI lineage: Eukaryota > Metazoa > Arthropoda > Insecta > Lepidoptera > Tineidae > Nemapogon > Nemapogon koenigi. Next base: position 5,561,708 of record OZ004647.1, on the reverse strand, counting down.
GTTAATTTTGTTGTTAGTGTTTTGTATTGTTCTTGGTTTCTTTTTGTTTTATGTTCTATATGTCTATTACAATATTTTTTTAAGCTAATAATTTATTGAAGCTATATTAAAAATATTAAGACCATAGCAATCTACCTAATGGATACCTATATATTATGTTAATTATTTAATAGATATAATATATATGTATGTATTATAATAATTAATAATGTTATAGGGCGAGAGCAACGAAACGCGTATTGCAGTGGCCAACCAGCGAGCAAACAAGCTACTCAAGTCTTAAATGTTATTTTTTCAAGAAGCATTTTCTATTTTTTTTTCATTACGATGACATAATATGTTGCATAAATTAATTCCTTCTATACTTACCTTAAATACTATTGGTGGGATAGCAATTTTTTTATGCAATAATAATATAGTTATGAATTTTGAGACAAATCTCAATTCACAGTATTTTGTTGTTCTATGTTAATGAAAACATAGAAATAGTTGACAGACCTTCAACGAAATTAGAACGAATTCATAAGGATTATCTAGTCTTAAAATTAAAAACGCTTTATATTTTGGTTCTTTAATTATTATAATCTATCTATTTTAATGTTTATTTAAGAAATAACATATCTCTGCATTTAATATACTATTTTATACATGTTTTAATTTTAATATAATTTAATTAATGTGCCAAAATATTATTATTTCTTTACAAAAAATTGTAATTAGGTTTTTGTAACATTGTCACTACTTATAATTATCAGTTCTGCGTCAGTATTGTTTGAGTTGTTTTCAATTGTATAATTTGGTGCTCAACTTAAATAATTATTGCTTTATTTGCATTTTAATATATACAATACAATATTTAATGAATTGATTTTAATTTTAATATTGTTGGAAATTAATCAATTTGCGTATGTAATAAATTGTAATAAGCAATAACTCATTGTTTAATAGATTAAGAAAATTGTGCCTGAATAAGAATTTGTTTCTGCAACACCATTACAGCATAAATTAAATTAAATATCGTAATTGCTATAATTAGTATGTAATAAATAAATACGATTTCCATTTCATAGATTGCTATTAAATATTCTGTCAAATTGTTACCTACTATTTAACTCTATTATTTACTAACAGCCAGTTTCTAAAATTACATCAAAAATTACACAGTACTTAAATGACAAGGCAAAATACCAAAATAAAAAACTAATTTGTCATAATTGTATAACTGGATAAAGTAACATCTGTATTTTTTTTTTATTCTACTTAATATTAAGAATTTGTAAGTGAGATTTATGTACCGGCCTTAGGAATATTGACTCTGGGATTGATTGTTAGAGACATTGCTTGTAATAAATCAATATACTTATCTATTATATTAACTAGATAGTTGTAAGATTTAAATTTTCTTCTGTCTTTTCTCTCAATAAAACTTAGAATTTAAGATAAAATAGTGTTACTCATAGTCTTACACTTGTCTTGTACCTACCTTTGAAGCCATGTCCACATATGTACAGTTGTAGTTGTTTCACACAAACAACTTATTTTGATGTGGACACTGCTTAATAATATCTTTCCTACTTTCCCATTTTACTTCATCCTTCAAGTAGATAGAAACTCGAAATTTAGATAATTATAAATTAAATTATTTACAAAATAGATATTATTGTAACACATTAAAGTTTTCCATAGTTTATCTAATTAAGTAGTTATTTATTTTTATTGCACAATTGTAAGATACTGAGTAACTTTTTAAAATATCTATTCCCTAAAGTCATTTTTAAAGCTAGGTCTCTCTGAAAATGGTTTTAGTGAACAGATTTGTAGATATTTATTATTTAAAAACTAATTAATTAGATTATAAATCTTAAGTAATAATTAACAAACAATAAAATCATATCCTATAACTGTTGTGGCTACTTATAAAATGTTACCGCCATTGTTGATAAAATATATAAAATTCGTTCTTCAATAATAAATGTTAATTAAACATGCAAATAATATATTATGGAAATATATTTTTATTTACGCATAGATTAAAGTAAGCTTTAAAATACATTATTGATTTGTTAAAATATATATATTTGTTTTTATTAATGTCATTTAGAGACCCCAAATTATAATTTCCAACGTAGCAGTAAAAAGCCATATTTCAAAGTTACTCTAGTTAAATTTTAGGAAATGTAACTAAGAATTTAAGAAAAGATAATTAATGTACTTAATTGACTAGCTTTCATAAATAAATTGATGTAAGTATAAATGCATGTACCTACCTACAATCTATCCTAATTTTACAATTTATATGATAGTAGGTAGACCCAGAAATATCAATTGCAATTTTTTTTGCAAGGGAGGTTATTTTTTTAGAAATCAATAGGTATTATATGACAAGGTAACTGCCTTTTCACGACTCTTATTTTAGTTGAGATCAAGGAAAATGTACATAATTTCGTTTATATAGTGTATAAAAAGACTATTTAGTCTGGCAATCCTGCAGCATGCGGTGACTTAAATCCAATATACTCTGTGATTAAAATATTAACGTTTGAGAGCGCGCTCGAATATTTATTCTAAAGAACCTCGTAAACATCGTTGTTTGTTGTTTTAAACTAGAATAATATTGATAGGCAATGGCATATTGAACATAATGCCGCACCGATGATGGGCCAATTCAAAACAAAATAAATTAAATTGACTAAGTATGATAAACTAAAGCAAAAAAAATAACGATATTAGCCTCTTAAAATAACAATCAGGAAAAAATATAAAATAAATAGCAAAATAAAACTTTACATAGCGAATTGATTTCATTGGCCATTGGCAACTTCAAATGTATATAGACTGTTATATAGTAGACAACAGCCATGCGAAGCCCGAACAATATAAACTTTAAATACTGCAATTTATAAAAAAAACTAAATGGCCTTTATTGCCTCGCCCCGCATTGTATCCGTTTGATTGAAGTACTCTAGGATGTCAAGCCACTGCAATCAAATAATTGTCTTTAATTAAAATCTGCTCTTGAATGAACTACATTGTAAGGAGGGTAGTTTATTGTCTTGAAAAATTCATCTATGGAAATTATTATCTTTATCAACGGATTTGGATGCTGTTTTCACTGTTATGATCGGCATATATCTAAAAATTTTATGTTTATTATTTCTCTTATTATGGCTATTCTATAGATGGCGTTATTGTCATATTACTTATTTTTTACGCGTAATTTAATGTAACAAATCAAACGAAATTTAAAATATGAAAACTAATTAAAACTTGGTCAATATACAAGAAATATATGTTACTAACTAATTTTATTTACGAATAAAAAATATTGTATACCTATACCTACTTAAATAAATACTTGTTGTACATTTTACTATTTTTCATATTTTAATGTTACTAATTTGTATACTATTACCATTATAAATCATCTACCTACGCTATCGTAAATTTCGTTTGATTTGATTCATTAAATTTCATGTAAAAAAATACCTATAGCTTATACTATACTAGCGCCATCTACTGGGCTGGAGTTCCATCCTTAGACTATGATCAATATTACCAATGGTTTAAGAAGTGGTAAGCGTTGGTTCATTTTTAGGTGTTGAAAAAAATGTTACTTACTCAATCCAACAGCCAATTCTAGTCCCACCATAAGACAAAACCCGACCAGCGAGCAGATGAATTGAATTATCCCGGTATGATCTTGTCTCCATACTTCGAAAAATACTACATAAACTAGAGTACCGCACGCCAGCCCCTGTAACAATTATATAGGTTTTAGGATTCCGTATTCTAAGCTCTGAACGTAACCTAAGGCTGGTGCAAGTAAGCTGGGCGGTGAGTTACGAGGGTCAGCAGCTCTGGTGAAAAACCAGCCTTATTGTAGCTTGCAGGGCCTTTAAATATAAAAACTGACTGCTAAATATCATATCACGACATGTATCACATATTCACACTTAAAAAATAAGGTAAATTAGAGATATACCTAGCTTATCAGCTAACCTTAAAAAATGGTCAGTGGAACGTAAAAACTATTATATTTTTTTTAAATTCGGATGGCATTTCTTATACTATTTCCGAATTTTTCTTTCAATCTATTCAGTTAATTATATAGATGCATTACATTTGTAGTATTTTAAAATGTCTGAATATATAAATGCATGTCGTAAATAATATCTACATATTCACCTGTAAAACGACAGAATATAATCCAGCGTCTGCTGCTCCGGCTCCACCCACGAGCAGCGTTCCGATACCAATACCGAGCGCCGATACGAACGAAAACACGAAGATATACAGCAACGACAACCAACGTTTGGTCTTGCTGGCTAGCAACTCTACTCCGATACAAAACGCTATTATGTATTTGTGAGCGGAAACTGCACCGAACATGTACCTGGAAGGAAAAGTTACTGTAAGTCTTCACTCTTGGAGAGTGTGGGAGTGGCCGAATACAGAGTGAAGTACCTCGGCTTTACGAAGACGCTACCAGAGGCCTGCATCAACAACTTTTTGGAGGAGCTGTGATGGAAAAAGGATGGGAGCTTTGACGTTGAGTTGCGGAGAACGAGTCGATCACCAAGTATCAAAGTATAAAGTTAATACATGAGTTGGTATCTATTACTATCTACTAATTATTCCAAACCTTTATGTAAGTACTTGGCCTTAGTCAGTATGATATGAATCAGATGTCCATAATAAAGCCTCATAACTTTTGCCCCATACAAATTACATATTTCACGAGTTACATACTTAAATTACGCGATAACTATATGTCTTTGTTTTGAAATTTAAATAGCTTAAAATAAATATATATGACACAGTATGAATTTGAAAAAATATGGAAAATCAGTAAGTTTTATGAAGGCCTAGGTCATCAATTTCAAACGTATCTTCAACCAATTTTGCGACTCTTAATTATTTACTTACTAATAATTACTTAATATAATTATATATCCTATAGATAATTTCATATAGGTACCTTATGAAAACATTAACTACAACTTGTTATTTCTAATAGTTTTTGTATAATACTGGTGGCTCTTCTACCAATAGGTATGTCCGTTTTGTGTATTTTTGCAAGACCTATTTTTTGTGAAATCGTTCTTTCTCATGTATCTGATACGTGAATCTTGGCCTATCTTATCTTATCCTTGGTTATTTTATCGATTCTTTTTGCAGAGTATCTCTCTAACAATTTTTTAAAGAGATATCGACAAATTAATCCGCTCGGTTTATTGAGGAACGCGGAATCAAAATCTAACAAAAAAACTTCTTTTATTATGGCTCCACCAATGTTTATCGGTGATTTCCCAATGTCAAGTATTATAGTCGGTATTTATGATAATCCCGCGGACCGCGTAATGTCTTATTAGTCGTCAACTAATCACAACCATCACAGCACGAAAAGGATTAAACTGGATTCCACATCACGCCATGACGAAAACGCAAGCATTCGCCGCCATGACCGGATGTGGAATCAAAAAAAAACTTATATAAAGGCAGTCGTGACAACTGACAAGTTCGTAGGCCTCTTTTTAACATTAAACCTACATAGATATTCCATGTATATATACCAATTAAAATATCACAATTAAGCACCTACCGTCAAACCTGGCAACTGCCACTTTTGGCACGAGTTGAGAAATCAAGTTACTTTTCGACCAGTATCATCAATTCACGTGAAAAATATTAATCTAAATGAGACGAAAAAAAAAAATTATAGATAGATCATAATACTAAACATAGTTAAAAAAATATGTCGCTAACTAATAGGTCTACTACCTATATTAGTAAATTGGCAGAAAATAATTTTCTTACAACCGAGAGGTCCTTTCTGCCAGCTGGTAGGGGAGGTTTTTTTTTAGTTTTTTTTTTTCTTCTAAGTCGGCGCAGCGGCGTAACGACAAGCGCTGGACCCCTACTCGTCCACAAGAATTAGCTCAGACTACACGAAAAAGAGGTTTTCTGCCGGCAAGTGCTTACAACCACTTTCTGTCTCCATCTCTCTACCTATAGGTATACCTACCTATTGTTACCAACTACTCTGCTACGTCATGAAACCAAAGTTTCCCTTTATCTTATTTTTACATTCGATTATACCTATACATTACATGTCTAGATTTCATATTATCATAGAGTTTTGACAATTCAAGTGGTTTTTTAAACATTTAATTACAACATATTTAATATTATCTATCAACAAGAGTGATTTTAACTTTTTGATCATTATCAAAATCTGCACCCAATTTTGAAAAATTTCCGCTGCACATATCGTGAGGAAAAAATTTGCCATGTTTTTTATTGTAACATGTTTTACATTGTATTTATTATTGTAAAATTTTAATTGCCGGCAAACTCTCCTCGAAAAACACGCGATGATCGTTTGGTTTACATAATACTACGATGCTAGAATAGCGCTGCCAAAAATCTTCCAAGGGATTGGACGGAGTTGAAATTATGCTATTGAAAGAGAGACCTATCCAAATAAATTGGACTCGAGCGGGGCTGAAGGATTGAGGAAATATTATTTGAGAGATATGATTTTCATAACTTACAGTTGCCCGCGACTTCATCCGACTCTAACCAAAAATGAAGCGATATTTGCTATTCGAAAAATATTTAGAGCCAAAGACCTTGACAGATGGCACCGCCCCCACGCGGGTACACATACACACCAATCGACGTGGCTGCCAGTAATAATTTAGCATCAGGCTGCAGCCGGTACTGTCGGTACACGAGCGCTTACGCACACACGCGTGCAGTGCGTACATAAAATCTCGAAAATGTGAATAAAGGTTACTTGCTGAAAATTTAATTAAAAAATAGAACAGTATTACGATAGTATATTGCTAGATAAAAAGTCTGTCAAAAACTAAGAATCATTGCATGCATTTTAGTACTGTTTCTAGACAATATTTCGAATCAATATAGTTGTATTATGTTTTGAACACAGTATCTTAATAACGCATAACCTCAAGAATATCATATATTTTTTTGATTATGGTCACTGCACTGACGCATCATAAAACTCGCATTTAGCTTTATACCTACAACCTCTTAATTCTTTAAAACGATTATGTCTACAGAAAATAATAGGTTGCGGCTGTTGTTATAAAACTTAATTCACACTTCAATGGTAAGTATAGTAGGTAGTAGCTACTCACTATCAATCTAAATATTGACGAATTTAAAAATAAATGTGTGATTTTTCATTGGATTTTTCTTTGCGAATTAAAAAAAATAACACGCAAGGAAGCCGTTGGTACTAGCTAAGCTAGTGGTGTCAATAACCAACCATAACTCAACTGTGCAAATATAAAATTGTATGACATCAACTACGCAGATAGAATGAATGCATAGAATAAAATTGCGCCCCGCGAGTTTGACAATAATTTTAATTATCTATGGAATGAATTATTTTACAAAAAACACTACTGCATTGTATTGTACTGGGAAAAACATGTCGCTTGATTTTTTTCTAGCGAGTTCCTCTCTTTACGTACATTTTTTCAGAGACGGGCAACAGGTTTTTAACAAGAAGGTACCTACATTATCTTCTAAACTTATTTAGATACTAACCAAACATTCCCCGCCGACGACTCCAAACCAACAGCCATTCCTTCAAACAACTCATGAATTGAAAGCGCCAATACGATTAATAATCCTCTAAGCGTCGCCACTACTGTATCATCTGTCGTCGGTGATAATCCTAAATGGCTATGATCATGTCCTTTTACAATCTCGATATCTGTAATATTTTTTGGTTCTGCATTTTTGTCTGAACTCTCTGGTTTGTCACTTGTACGTCTTATACTCAGAACTCGAGTAAAACTTGTGTTTGCCGACTTGTTTTCTCTGCTATTTATGTAGACGTGGACTAATTCCTCTACTAAGTACATCATAAAGAAACCGCTGCACATTATTAACGCCGCCAAATATATCGGCATTTCCATTAGTTCGCCGGCCTCTGAAAGAAGGTTTGAAATTAGATTGTGAATAGAAACTCTAGTTTTACTAGAATTAATCGTCCTAATTTTAAAGTTACCCACCCGGCTTCACACGGATACATATTCGCATCGTCATAGGTCACTTTATTTACGGATCAATTTATAATCGTGAAAACCAGTCGCGCAGAGACTGACAGACAGAAACGCTACAGAGGTATTGTTTTATAATATGTAGCGAAAACGGCTTATCATTAATTCTTCATGGACTTCCATAGCCACATGTCCTATCTATAAAAAACAATAAAGAGGAAAATTTCCCGTTAGCAAACTGTGTTAATTTTATAGTAAAATCAATATTAACATTACGATATAAATTTTGCCACCCGTCTCGATACAAGCTTATCGATATTTAAAACGGATGCCAAATCAAACATTCTATGATTAGGGACTATTGCTTATTTACTTTATCATATCAAAGTCGATTTTTATTTTAGAAAATAATCTACCGCGCTTACCTAATTGAGTATTTGAAAAACATTAAAGTCCCGATAAGATTGTTTCGTAATTTAGGTATGTTTAGTAAGTTATTTATAAGTAATGTAAATTAATTCATAAATAAATAAAGTTGGAATTAAAAGTCGATGCCTTATCAGTGATTTTAAAACCACATAATGCTGTCATAACCTCATAATAAATAGATATCATGAAAAACATTACAGTCTTCTTTGAGAACATAAAATAATTGCTCACCTTTTTAAATTTTAAATATTTACATCTCGACATTCAAATTACTTTACCTTGATATTTGCTTGTGCAACTAACTGTTCTTGACCTGGTACCTACTGAGACAAGACAAGGCATGGGTAATATTACTGTGTTTTTATTAGAACTTTATTAAATAATATCTAAGTATGTGTCGAAATTCCGATAATAAACGCATAAATTCATCAACAACGTAGAAAGAGCGTTGGTAATTTAGAACTGTCACTTCTATTACTTTCTTCTCAGTCGTAGTGCTCTTGACAGAACAGTCGTGGTTAATCATGGCGGTCCACAGCGCGGCGCACCTTGTATTGACTCGCCATGGTTAACTTTATTGGGAAGAATAGTGCAGTGGTTTCCCCTTGCCTTCTGCACCAGACATTTTGAGACTATATTTAGACTCGCTGTAGTCTCTTCCAGCCAATTACCTAGCTAGGTGTATGGTTATACCGCCATTGCTCGGAGTCAATAAAATCAATCTTTTCTCTATTTTGGCTCAAGTAAACATGGGCTGTTGACGTTCTATACATTCAGACAAAACAAAAAGTTGAAGGTCTTTCATTGATATGAGAATGAAAGAGTACAATGTGTATGGGAATGTCAAAATGATAGGCCAATTTCCGGATAAGTGCATAACAAAAACATATTTGTTTGACACAATAACTATATTGCTATATTATGGTTTTATTTCTATGACAACAAACACATCTTCACGGTCTTTATATCTTTCGGTGTGGCCAAAGACACCATGTTACAGTGTCCACTTTTTGCCATTTGTCCATTTTACACAGTGACAATGGACTCCACGCACTTATGTAATAACATTATTTTGATTTATCTGTTTCACTTGCTAGGTAACCGTAACCAAATAATAGAATTTTCCGATTTTTCTTTCCCTAAAAACCTTATTCAGATTATAAGCCGTTCTCAAGTGATGCGCTTACCAACGAACATCATTTAATTTTTATTTACTAAATATTTTTAATAGGTATACTATAAAATGTGAAAGGTTGTTGTTTGGATGTTTGTTGCTCATACCAGGAGGAGGGGCTTGAAATATATATTACAGCCACGGGATTTCTTTGTTCTATTTCGAGGCGATTGAAGTTACGGATAAAAGCTATTATGTAGTGAGCTCAAAATAAAAAATCTGAAAGATTCAGGATATATATTGGCACATCACTATATTTTCAATTAAAATTGTTTAGAAAAAATATTAATATTTTTCAGTTTTTTAATTCTGTTACGGATATCCCGCGGATCCTATGGCACGGAAAATGCTTATTTATGTAGGTAGGTATGCTGAATTTTAAAATAATATATAAATCGAAATTATTTTATTATTTTATCCTCAATTTTGTCTTCACTGTGTAAAGTTGTAACACCTGCGTAATTTTTGTATAATACCCGTATTATTTTACACAAATATTTAATTAAGTATATAGATATATTCGTATGCCCTGCGTCATAAATATTGTCATATGTATATATTTACAAGGATTTCAGAAGCAGACGTAGACATCTATTTGTGTATGATTTTACAGCGTTTTTTCAGAGTAGGTATAATTATTTAAGACCCTGAAGTTTGCCGACAAAGAGAAATAAAAACTTCACCAAATCACTGCCGCGAAACGATTAAATCTTTTGGAATTTTCTGAAAAAAGATGTCAATTTTTTGGTAAACTATATAGGTATATACCTAGTACCTACTTATACATACGCAAATAAATATCCCATTTTGTTATCGTGTCGGGAAACTATTGTGAATACAGAAATAAACAACATTTTTGATAACCTCTCAATCTTTCTATTTCACGCTTTCATTTACCTACATAATTTTTCATACATTTTCTCTTGTTTGCACAACAAATCCTATTTATTTTCAACCGACTTCGTAATAAAACATGTCAAATTGCTGTAGAAGTACTATCGATGTGATTATCAAGTATTTATCAAGTTCGATAGCCTATAGGATTACATTAAATAGGTACCTAATTGGTAAAATTTAAATTTAACTGGCCAACTTTCCGCCTCGGCTTCGCCCGTGTAACATTTTGATTGGTTTATGATTATTATTTCGCACCTTTGGGTCGTAGTGCGATGTTATAAGCAATATTCCCAAAATCACGGTCTTTACGTAGAATGTGTGATATAAAACGTATTGACTGCATCCGGAACGATGTCATTAGAGAATAGGTAATGTGGAGTGAAAGATGATGTTGTGATTAAAATGAAGAAAAATAGTTTACGCTGGTTTGGACACGTTGAAAGAATGAAGGATGAAACATTGCCTGAAATGGTTTATATGGCTGAAGTGACAGGAAATGCTGGCAGAGGACGACCTAGGCAATGTTAAAACTACACACAATCGCCGAGCATGTATGAAAGGTATGATGAATATAAAAGAAGCGAAAGAGTTAGGTATGTCAGGATCGTAGCAAATGGCATTCGATTGCCTCGTATGCCTACCCCTCTTGGCATAAAAGGCGTGATAGATAGTATACAAACTAAATGATAGGTAGGTAAGCCTATCGTCAAGCTTGTTTCCTGTAGGATAGTGAGGACACAGAACAGAACTTCCCTCGACTCGTCTACTGTAACGGCGCTTCATGCATTTTACACCGGGCGCCTTGATGAATTGCAGGGTACCAAAATATGAAATATTGCCTTATTTATTACTCACTCCTACATACTTCCAAAACAACTTCTGCATTCTGATGGGATGGGGAAGATCACTACTACGAGAACTTGATTTTAGTTCCGGTTCAAACGATTTGGGATTTTTATTAAATTCATATCAAGCACTTAATATTTATTAGTACCTATGTGCTTTGTGATGATACGACCTTATTTTCCTGGCCGCTTACAAGCTGGCCATCATATATAACATTTATTTTGATTTTAGAACACGATATTGTTCATTTTAATTCAATAGAACATTGTATGTTATTTTCAAATATTCGATGTGTGGAACCTAAATTAAAATTTTACTCATTCCTTCACAAACTGTTGACTTAGGCAGTACTCTGCCAATTGTAAAATTTTAATTTAGGTTCCACACATCGAATATTTGAAAATAACATACAATGTTCTATTGAATTAAAATGAACAATATCGTGTTCTAAAATCAAAATAAATGCTATTTATGATGGCCAGCTTGTAAGCGGCCAGGAAAATAAGGTCGTATCATCACAGCTTACATTATAATTTTAATTTATCAATTTAATATGCAATTAATTTAGATCGTAGGTATGATTAATTTTGACAATGAAAAGAAAGAAAACAAGAAATTCCATATTTTATCCCTAATAAAGAGAGATATAAGGATCGATGCACATTTACGGATTTAGAAGAATCATGTGCTATCGATCCCAATGATGTCTTTTTTATTGAACATAAACTTTGTAACTTTTTTTAGTCAGATGTATTATGTAAATATTTTGTACTATATTTCCGCCCCTTATTAGTCTTGAGCTCATAGAAAAAAGCACTTTTAGTTTTCCGGGTAATTTTTCCAATTTTTCTTTCTAGTCTGATTCGGACTATTACGAACGTAAATACCTAATTTTTCTCAAGTGATGTGCTTACCAACGAGCAGCATTTGATTTTCCATTATGTATAGATAGATGAAGTAAAGAGGAGCGGCAGCATTTACTTAATTTTTACTTAAAATTATAATAAAATGTGTGTTCACTCGCGCCAAAAGGACTTTGGATGCGACTATATATGCAGTGATGTAGGTAGTAACCTAGTCCCATAAAATAAAGTCCCCCATCACGTTTGTCTGTGCGCGATTTTCTCCGTAAATATAGGTACCGGGACGGTTCTTGAGCGGTGGTTGTTAGATGCGCAGAACACAATTTTTGGGTCTGCTTGACTGTATGAGGTATTAATTTTAATTTTAGCAGTAGTAAAAAGCAATCGTAAAAACAAACACCAATAAATCAATTATAATAAATATACAAGTTATATTGCACTCGAATTACATATGCGCAAACATTCCCCCACTTTTTCGTCGAGCGCTCAAGAACCGTCTCGGTACCTGTACTCAAATTGATTGATTCACTAGGAAAATGGCCCATCATTTATAGGAGCTGAGCATGAAAGTTATTATTTATTTATTTATTAGGAGAATTTACAAAAGGTGTAGGTAAAACAAGACATACTTACACAAGATAAGGATAAAAAAGTGAGGAAGTACCCTACCGCTCTCACCAATAGTTTTAGAAAAAATCAACGAGGAAAATAGTAACAATAAAACACATACAAAAGGGAAATAGGCTCATCAAGTAGCACAATGCAATTATTTTCACCTCCAACACCTCACATACGCACTTCTTAAATTTATACAAATTGATAACCGAGACCAGCCGAGTTAGCATACATTTTGACAGCGACACTTTCGTTTCGGTCGAATGGCCTTGAACAGGCCAAAACGTTCATGTCCAACAAGGACCGGCCAGAGATGGCCCGGGGCCGAGAGGTCCGGCCCAACAATGTGCGTGCAAATTTGCTATGCCGGGCAAAGACAAGTACACAGAATTTGCCCGCACATTGTTGGGCCGGACATTCTCGGACCGGGTATGTCCTGCACAAGAATGCCGAGCAATTTGCTTGGCCGGACAAAGACAAGTACACGGAATTTGCCCGCACATTGTTGGGCCGGACCTCTCGGCCCCGGGCTATCTCTGGCCGGTCCTTGTTGGACATGAACGTTTTGGCCTGTTCAAGGCCATTCGACCGAAACGAAAGTGTCGCTGTCAAAATCTGTGCTAACTCCCCAGGAAATGAGCATGTAACACCACTACTTGATAGCACAACATTGTTTATTATGTGAAGATATTACACAGATTATGTACAAAGGGTGACAACACAACGGAAACCCTATTACTAAGGCTCCGCTGTACATCCGTATCTTTTAAACCGTAATAGGTAGACACTTGACACTTTTTTACAGAGTGTGTACTACTTTGGCCGCTATATCAACAAATAATAACAATAAATTAAAGGCGTCCTCATACAGGAAACGTTTTTTGTTCGATTTAAATAATGTCAATAATGGCAATACATACAAACGTCTAAAGTATAACTATAATGTATACAGCTCAAATAATAAAAACGGGTCAAGTGTGAATCGGGCTCGCGCTAATTTGTTCCAGCGCGTCAAACTTAGTGCATACTTGAGTGTACGTAACCGTTCGTGTGCGAGTCCGGCTCGCATTTGGCCGGTTTATTTATTCTTATAAATTTCAGCATTATAGGTATAGGACGCTGTAATTATGTTGGTGTAATTTGTAAACGTAAATGAAAATAATTAAAATTGATGATGATAACACCTATCACACACTGATTACAATTCAAACAAAACAGTTTCTTTACCTTGCAACGCCTTGATATTTTCATCTACTTCTGGCAACAAATGCATAAAAGTTGTAGCAAACAGTACTCCGCCTCCAAAAGCCAATAGACCGAGAACAGCTTGATTAGAGGAACGCATATTAGGTCCACTAGTCTTCGTGAACCAGTCAAATTTTAAGGATATGATCATCGGGAGACAACCGACAATCATCGATATGGCAAATAAACAAATCATTGTAATTATTTTAGCCCTCAATACTTCGTTGTGTGTATCAGAGAACACTGTAACATTCGCTATATTATATGAATCCATTATTACTGGTTTCTTATTCGACTAATTTGAATAGGTATCGGGAGTTACAGCCGTATGAGGCGTAGTGCAGTTGTGAACGCGCGCTCACTACGATCACACTTTATGAACTAAATTTATTTCCTGCGCCTGCGCCGACAGTAGGTGGGGCATTGATAATGATGGTAACAAGCAAATATGATGTAGATTTTAGATATATAAATATCTATTCTCGACAGCATCAAATCAATTCAGTCAGTCAGTAGAGAATGAAGATAGATATGGATAGATACGTTATTACAAACCTACTTATTTTAGCAAAAAGGTCAAATACTTAAACATAACAGCTACCTATTTAACTTTATTTTAATAACTATGAAATAAATCGGCTCCTAGCTAGCCTATTGTAGATTTTATTCGCTGAATTCTATATCCTATATCCATTGATATAAAAAAGGTTCCCAATTAGATTTTCCTGAGTACCCCTTCGAAAAAGGGTCCGTGGTCCTAACTCACGTACCCCCTGTAGCCAAGCTGAAATTAATACATGTGAATCCTGAGATTGCCGCACGTAACCCCTCAAGCAAGCTGGGGGTACGCGTACCACTAATTATTGGGAAACACTGTCCTATATATTATAATAAATTGGCTTTGTAGATCGTTTACACATCTTTATAAATATTAAATATTATAACTAAGTAATAGTTATTATAATATAAATAGTTGCAAGTATTTAGACCAAGGAATATACTACTCTTGATTTAGACCCTAGAATCTAGATTACCTGACTCTAAAACAAATTTTTTTATAACAAGTACAGACTGTATGGTTTGCTGATACCTTTGCCTTGCCAAGTGCCAACATAACATAGAGTAACTTATGTATTTCTCACGTTTGTATTTCTTTTTGTGATTTGTCAACAAAACTTTTACAGTTACACTTTGTTTTATTTATTTTAATTTAAAACAAGGAATATACTACTCTCTACCGAGAGATTTAAAGTTACTAAAACTAAAGCCACAGCTAAACCTATGCATTATTTATTATTTAACCTATGAATTGTTTAACAATGCAACCAAACAATAACGAATATTATTCCTAAAAAAAATATGACATCCAATATGAAAAATATGAAATACATTTTTGCAACACTAATTATAATTGCAACAATATTAACTATTTGGTTGTATTGTTATACAACATCAACACCTCGTACTAACCTAAGACATGGAATTATATTTCCATATTATAATTATGTTAAAAACTTCTCACTTGGCCCTAAACAAAATATTTGTTTTGGTAAGTTTATCTTGTGACTTGTTGTTAATTTGCTTCTTAGCAACCTGGGGTCAAAACAGAACATAACATTTACAAAAAATGTTCCCATATTCTTATTATTGCAAGCGGTTTTCACACAGGGTTGTCATTATTAGATAGTTTGATTCACCGGAAAGGTTTGCGAGTATGAACCCTTCCATGTTTAGAAGGGAAAAAGTTTTACCCAGCGGTTTTCATGGCGTATGCTGTCTAATCAGTCAGAGATATAACAAAATGATTTAGGAAAGAATTGTGTACTTAGAATAAAATGATCTACAAAAAAAACATGGTAGCATATATGTATTTCCATATTTCCTATGTAGGTATTTGAATTGTTGTAAACTCCTACCAGTGAGCCCGAGTAAGGTCACTAGTATAGATATATACTAAATAAGTACTTGTTGCTCAGCCAAATTAATATGACATACTCAAATCCTGATAATAAATATATGTAATAGATCTATAAATAAAAATCTAAATTTTTACAGGAAAAAAAACAATAGTAATTCTGGTAACGTCTTATGTGAGTCATGTTGAACTGAGAAGTGCACACAGACGCACAATGCCTCAGGAATATTTAGACCTTTACAATGCTACAAGAGTTTTTCTCCTAGCTCAAGTCCCCAGAAATGAAAAGTAAGTATTTTAATAGGCTTATTACTAAAAAATCTTATAGAAATATAATTTTAGGAGAAATCTGTCTCCATCCTTATTCCTAAAAGGATATGAAAATAATATGAACATTGAGAGTAGAGTAGATTGAATCAAAATTTAAAAATTCCAGTGCAATCAATTCTATTCTATTTATTTTTCGTGATGGCTCCATCAGGGTTTTGATGATTCCGCCAATGTTAAGTTAGTTCATGTATCAATTATATTTATGTAAATACAACTGATAGTAAGGTACACTCATGTATGACTTTTTTAAGAGAATTTATATCTTCCTCCTACAGTATTTATCCTTTAGTAACTAATTATTTATTCCAGATACATAAATCAAAAGGCAATAAAAGATGAAAACAAGATTTACAATGACATCCTTCAAGGTACCTTTATGGAAAATTACAAAAATTTGACATATAAACACTTGATGGGTTTGCATTGGGCTGGTAAATATTGCAAGAATTCTACTTATATTTTAAAAGTGGATGATGATACAGTATTTGACTTTGAAGGCACATACAATATGCTGCAGAGCATTACAAACATAGACAAAAACAAATTTTTATTAGGTTACATGTTAAATAATAGTCATCCAAGAAGAGAAGAACAGAATAAATGGTTTGTGACATTGAAAGAATATAGTCATAGTTTTTATCCACCATATTTGTCAGGATGGTATTATGTGACCACTCCGCAAGTGGCAACTCTAATTAGCAATGCATCTCAATACTATACTAATTTTTGGATTGATGACATTTTAATTACTGGCATAATAAGAGAAATGCTTAATATACCATTAAGAAATGTACCAGACAACTTCTGGCTAGAATACTATGAGTTATTAGAGTGCTGCATTAGAGATATGATCAATAAACATATCAAGTGCCCATATATAGTTGGGCCTAATGGAGGGAGAAATAATTTAATTTTTGAATATCATGAAGCTTTAAATAAATGTAAGTCAAATAATTGTATAGATAGATCTATTGATAGATCTTTAAAGGAAGATTGTGTAGCTTTTAAAGATAGGGCTATTTTTGGTAATGGTCAACCAAAAGTGGAAATAATTAATTTATAATAATTCATTGTATGACGCACATTATCTGTGATATAGGTATGCCATTTTTATTTTTGTAATTAATAATTTATAAATATATTTTTGGATTATATACTATTAAGCTTGTCACAGACGACGCAGATAATATAAGATATCTGTATCTTCATAGAAATATTAGGGTATATTATCTGCGTCGTGTGTGTACTCCCAAAGATTTATATGAAGAGATATACATATAGCTTATATTATCTGCGTCGTCTGTGACAAGCTTAATCCTAATCTCAAATAATTGAGAATAAAATAATCAACTGCAAGAATAAAATAAGTATTTATTATATGTTATAAAAAATAGGATTTATTCCCCTCAATAAAGGTTGACATAATAATATGAGAAACAGAAAAGAATTGTTAACTAGATAAGCTTAGAACTAAGAAAATATCAAGTACATAAGTAACAAATGCCAACAAATTACGGAAATACAAGATATCATGATTTAAAAAAAATTTGCAAAATCATTATGATTATTTAATTATAATTTTCTTACATAGTACACTATTAATATTAAGACTAAATGAATATCAGACTTCTGTACAATTTTTTTTGCAATTTTTAAACATTTTTATTTATACTATTATATCAATATAAAATGTAAATATAATTAGTCTATTATTTTACTAACATGTAGGCAAAGGCTTGCCTTGTATGCCATTTGGGGTCATCCACAAAAACCATGTGGGGGTGACACTGACAGGTGACCACTTAACTGCTGACCAATAAAGATTACTTGGGATTCCACATCCGGTCATGGCGCCGACCGCACGCGTTTTCGTCATGGCGTGATGTGGAATCCGGTTTAATCCCGGTCGCGCTGTTATGGTTGTGATTAGTCAGTGATTAATAAGACATATCACAGTCGGCGGGATAATCTTAGCTACCGATTTATCAGCTTACTATTGCAAAAGATTAAACACTGGAGACTGGCAGAATTGCGACGAAAGTCAGCACTGTTGCCATATATCAAAAGAAGAAGAAGAAGAAGAAATATTACTTGGATGAGTTTAGATTAAATATTATTGTCAGATAACACTTTTTAACATAAAATATATTTTAATTTCATTCACATTTCGTTGTGAAAGTAGGAAAGTATGTTACAGAGCAGGGGGGATGGCTCAAGCTAAAATATATGGTATTAAATGCAGTGGGAGGGTTAGGTTTATACATGACCCCAGAGACACTAACAATCTATACTAAGTTTGAGGTAAAACTAAAGAGGTAAACTTTGTAAGTTTGAATGTAGGGGGTAATCTCTGAAACTACAGATCCAATTCTAAAAATTCTTTCACTAACAGGAATCTACTCCCAGAGCACTATAGGCTATATTTTATTTTGTTTTAAAATAACCACAGGCAAAGCAGAGAGCGGAAAGCTAGTGTTCAATATAATATGGGTACTTATACTAAACACCATATTTAATGAAAAAAATATTTATGAAGACCACAAATGCTTAAAATTACTGACCATTGCACAATAATTCAAATTCCAAATAACAAAACCTTAACATTTTCTTTGCTTTTAAACATAATTTCTTTTATATTATGTACTTAATTCATTCAGTCATTTTCACCCTGTTACATTTCACTTAGAACACAATTACATAATTCAAGTCTACTTAATCTACACTACTTCTACAAGTGAATATTAAATTGCACCTTGTTGGCTGACCACCTTGGTCACAGGCCACGTGATTTATTAGTCATAGTAAAAGGTCGCGTCACATGAAAGGATTAAATATATTGATGAAAGAAACTTTTATTCCGTTTATTTAAAACTAAAAGAAATAAGTTCAGAAACAACCCTCACCAAATAAATTGTCAAATTTTGATATTTTTTTAAAACTCCTTTTAAGTGACGAGCGTCAACATTGTTTATGCAATAGAATTGGAAGCCTGTTTTGAGCATATTATGACTTGTATCATCAATTTAACTACACTTCTATCATTCCTGCTAAATATGTATGTTGAGGTTTGACATTGGTGAGCAGTACAAAAATCGAATTAAAAAACAATACTATGCACCAAATGTCAAAAAGCTCAACTTATTTGATGGTACCTATAATTAATTGTGATTACCTCTATTCTGTGTACATGTTTCCATTGGATGGATGAAGCACCACCATTGTGTCATCACCATTGAAAATTGAGAAACAGGAACCATACTACATTCCAGATTAGAAGGAAGGAAAATATTCTCAACTCATAATATTTTTTCTAGGAGCTTGTTATATGGAATGAAGTATAGTGAGTACAAAGACCTATGTCACCACATATTAGTAACAGATGTACCATTTATGATACAGTCCCTAAACCCTTCAACAACATAAATTGACTGATACCATTTAAAGTCCTCAGTAGATATTATTTCAAATTCAGCAGATTCTTCATTTTCTATGTGATCATTGAGTTTCACTTTCAAATGATTTGCAACATCGGGTACTGGCTCTTGATATATTTGGAAGTTTCCGCAGCAGGAAACTTTAGCTTTATCTTGACTTCTAAAGTCTATAGTGATTGTTTTGGAATACCTCGTTAACATACACCCTGAAGTGAGATAGAAGTTGTCACTGTTGATGAGCAGTTCTTCTTTGCTTGTAACCCTTTTTTGTACAAACACATGCATGTTGGTTGGTGGCAAGGGATCTGTTAGTATCTTGTTGAAATCTGGACATGTTATCAATTTTCTGTAAAAAAAAAACATATTTCATTGTTTTATTAATAATTTAAGGAAAATATACAATGAAGATATCATAAAGACATTACATTCCAATTAGCATCTATTTCTAGACATTTTTAAATAATTAATATCAGATGTTCATGAACATTGAGACTTGCCCTGACAAAAGATATAGTGCAAATTATGATTTATATAATTAGCATATTTTATCCAAGGTACTTCATACCTCAATGCAAGTATAACCATATACAAAAGGTACAGAAGAATATCTCTGCAAAGACATTTCAATAAATAGTGACTTTTGATACATAATAAAGTGCAATTAATCTCGCAATTATATTTACCTACAAGGGACCTCGCTTTTTACCTTGCGTAACTCTTATCTCTTCTGATGCCCTGTTGTTGTGACGAATAACAAATCTGAATATTTACTTACCTATTACCTGTGTCTAATAAAAATTATCTGCTATTACTACTATTCTCCTTTTGTGAACAATGACATTTAAAACATACACATATTTGAAACTAAGTAAATAGGCATATTGTATCCTGTCTACGAAACTGAATTATTGTTTTAGGTGTTTAGAATTTCTAGGTGCGGTGGATGGACGGTATGTATAAGTGCAACACACTGTAACCAAGACCGGCGCGCAGATGTACTAGTTGTTTCATTCCTAAAGTATGGAGTGCACGATACCTGGTATAGTAAAAGATGTTTTTGTTATATGCAATTGCAAATATGAATTTGACATTGCATAAAATCTATCTGCAATGAATATGTTACTATACATGGCTTGTACCTATAGGTAGGTACTTAACACTAATAGGTATACTAAAATAATTACAGATTTTCACATACCTCAAAATACTGGACTTAATTTTTTGTTCGCTTGCAACCATTTTAGACTGACACTGAACATCATGGCAGTAGGGTGGTAATAAAAACCTGTAAGCTTCTTTACAACTCACTGGAGAAGCACCTAGTATGATGCATATTTCTACTGGCAATTGTGGTCCATTAATTTCCTGCTGTAAATTCTATAAAATACAAATTTACTTATACTATTAAGTGCAAGTTTGTTGGTATTAACTATTAAGTAAACTCAACTATGACAGGGTTCTTTTTCACATTTCAAAAATTCGGCTTTAGCTAGCCGGGACGTTTAACGTTTCTATTTATTTTATTACAGTTTCCAAGTTATTTTAAAAAGCAAAAGCACATGACTAACCTTTATAACGAAGTCTAAATTTTCTAATGCTGTACTTGCTATACTGTAGTATCTTTCAGATTGATAAGATCGTACGCAATTCTCTTCAGTCCGTGATTTCTTTTGGTTTACCAAGTGTTTTAACCATTGATATGAGTAAGGAAACTGCAATCTTCGATGAAGTATGAATTTTATCAACTCCACCAAAGTGTGTCCACATGATACAGAAGTTAACTGGTCCCCTATATTTAGATTAATCT
Source organism: Nemapogon koenigi (assembly GCA_963924495.1). Taxonomy (NCBI): domain Eukaryota; kingdom Metazoa; phylum Arthropoda; class Insecta; order Lepidoptera; family Tineidae; genus Nemapogon; species Nemapogon koenigi. The sequence goes on along the minus strand of OZ004647.1, from coordinate 5,540,117 downwards.
TGACACTTCGTTTCGTAGACGCATTCATAATTTTATTATTTGGGTATATTTAAAATTAAGTTAATTGTACGTATGTAATATATATTTAATTTTTTTTCTTTTAAATTCAAATGACAAACTCCAATCTCCAACGGACGAGCCAGCCATAGAGTAACTCATAGAGCCACTAGAGCACTAGAGTCTCGGTAGAGAGTAGTATATTCCTTGCACTAGAGCCAGCTTTGAAAGCAAGAAGAGAAGCGACTCAGTCAGTGGCGCATTGATTGACTGACTGACCGATTGGGCAGGGATTATTCGTTCGATCAAAATTCATCAAGATAATGTGATTTAATCAAAAACTTTTATACTTACTAATAATACCTACTATTCAAGTGGGTAAAGGCGCGCGTCGCCAAGTACGTTTATATTTTTATTTTGTATGTGCAGCGCAGACCACACCATCGCCATAATGTAGTTTTTAGTTCAAAATACCTTTAACAGAACATAGACTCAGAAATACCATCAGCTAAAGGAGTAAAACTTTTTTCCGCTGGGTATTCTCGGTTAGGCAGGTTTCCGGGAGCCACAAGGTAACCCGTGAACTTTTAGTAGAAATGTTTATTTTACTGTTAAAAAGCTGGCTGTTTAAATTTTTAACAAATACTGTCACATACAATAGTATGCCACTGAAGTTGAACGCCATAATTGACTATAGAGTACTAAAACAAAACTAATAAAAACTCAAGATTCTAGAAATGTACAATTTACATAATATTTTACTGTTAAACGCGAGAAATAAGGTAAATACATGTATTCGATGTTATGCTAAAGACATAAAATTTGGTTCAGACGTAAGATCCTTAATGCTACAAGGTGTTGACATCCTTACTGATGCCGTTGCCGTTACAATGGGCCCGAAGGGCCGAAATGTTATTTTAGAGCAAGGATTTGATTCACCTAAAATTACTAAAGATGGAGTTACTGTAGCTAAACACATTGAGCTTAAAGATAGATTTCTAAACGTTGGTGCCAAACTAGTGCAAAATGTAGCTAACAAAACCAATGAAAAAGCTGGAGATGGTACAACAACTGCTACAATTCTTGCACGAGCTATAGCAAAAGAGGGGTTTGAAAATATTTGCAAAGGCGCCAATCCAATTGAAATTAGAAGGGGTGTTATGTTAGCTGTGGAAACTGTTATAAATACTTTAGCTAAGTTATCCAAACCAGTTAGCACTTCAGCAGAAATAGAGCAAGTAGCCACTCTATCTGCGAATGGTGATGCTGCAATCGGTAGCTTAATTGCGGCAGCTATTAACAGAGTAGGAATTAATGGCATTATCACTGTTAAGGACGGAAAAACAATGGAAAACGAACTTGAAATTATGGAGGGAATGAAATTTGATCGAGGGTATATTTCACCTTATTTTATCAACTGCGCAAAGGGAACAAAAGTTGAATATAAAGATGCATTGGTGTTATATTCACAGAAAAAAATATTTACTGTACAGCAATTGATACCAGCTTTAGAAATCATAAATACTCATAGAAAACCTCTGATAATTGTAACGGAAGATATTGATGCAGACCCCCTTTCCATATTAGTGTTAAACAAATTGAAAATCGGTCTACCAGTTGCAGCTGTTAAGGCGCCAGGTTTTGGAGATTATAGGAAGAACACATTAATGGATATGGCGACTGTAACTGGAGGTGTTGTATTTGAAGACGATTGTAATTTAATCAGACTTGAAGATGCTATGGTCGACAGCCTAGGAAAAGTTGGTGAGGTCATTATTACAAAGGATTCTACCGTTATGCTTAAAGGTAAAGGCGACAAGCAAGAAATAGAACAACGCACTGAGCAAATCAGAACTGAAATAGAAGAGGCAACTTCGGATTACGATAAAAGACGACTGGAGGAACGTTTGGAAAGGTTACATTCTACTGTTGCAGTTTTACAAATAGGTGGTTGCAGTGAAATTGAAGTAAGTGAGAAAAAGGACCGAGTCAACGATGCATTAAATGCCACTCGTGCTGCTATTGCTGAAGGGATTGTACCAGGTGGAGGAATAGCTCTTCTTAGATGTATTCCCGCTCTTGATGAAATTAAATCAAGCAATTCCGATCAGTATATAGGAATCAACATCGTTAAAAAAGCTTTGAGAATGCCATTAGCAATGATTGCACGCAATGCAGGTATGGATGGGTCCTTTGTAGTTACAAAAGTCGAAAGCCTGAGTACTAATTTTGGATACGACGCTATGAATAACGAGTACGTTAATATGATCGAAAGAGGTATAGTTGATCCTACAAAAGTCGTAAGAACTGCACTATGTGACGCAAGTGGGGTGGCATCTTTACTAACAACTGCAGAAGCTGTAATTTGCGAACTTGCCGATGAAATACATACCGATAATAAAAATATTTCAAATATGTTTGATAATATGAAAGAAAAGAGAAGTAGAATGGCAATGTAAACTGAAGTACTTACTATTAGGATATTTTCATTTACTTATTTCTATTTATTGTTTTAAATTATAAAGTATAGATTTTATATATTGAATTTTAATTTTAATCTACTGAGGATGGGTAAATTTGAAAATAATTGTGCCTTGGCGTCAAATATAAGTTACTCTATGAAATAATATACGTCCACTACCTTAGGTAGTCTAACTACCACTCTCTGTCTACGACCCAGGTCCAAAGAGAATATTATATTATACGCCGATTATACCATAATTATGTACCTACTGTAGTATTGTATGTAATATATTATTATGTATATTAGACATGAGGTCAGTGCAAAAGTACCATAGTGCATAGATGAGGCAATTTCTCGCTTCGATCGATCGCCAAGAAAATTGTAACGATCCATCTTTCCATTTCCACGAACGATGTGATCGATCAATTTTCTCAGTGTCGAAAGTAGACAGAGAAACCAAAGCATATTGCATGCGTACGAGTACGCGATGGAGTCGTAGTTAGAAACATTTATTTAAAGCTTAGAGCACGCTTTCCTGTGCGAAAGCTAGTGGCAGACTTTAGGCAGACTCATGATCGCATCCAATCACGCCATACACCTGTGATACATCGTACGATGTTTTAAGATCGTGTTCGATATTTTCGGGGTTGTCCGTTGCGATCTTCGATCAATCGTTCGACTAAAAAATTGGATACGATTTAGCCCACAGATTTAGCCACACAAGTATTATTCGTTGCAAATGCTAATAAGCAATAAGAAAGAACTTGTCACACTAGGCACGCATAAAATAGTAGATTCATATCTTATTTTAATTTTATTAGAATCTTATTGGTAAAATCATAAAAATGTTATTATATCAAACGAATATATATATACTTTGTTGCGTTGAACGAATACGTCTTTCGATATTAACATCGAATGATTGATCGTTAAGATAATCGCTCCGTCTATGCTGAGAACTGCTGGGTTAGCATATATTTTGACAGCGACACTTTCGTTTCGGTCGAATGGCCTTGAACAGGCCAAAACGTTCATGTCCAACAAGGACCGGCCAGAGATAGCCCGGGGCCGAGAGGTCCGGCCCAACAATGTGCGTGCAAATTTGCTATGCCGGGCAAAGACAAGTACACAGAATTTGCCCGCACATTGTTGGGCCGGACATTCTCGGACCGGGCATGTCCTGCACAAGAATGCCGAGCAATTTGCTTGGCCGGACAAAGATAAGTACACAGAATTTTCCCGCACATTGTTGGGCTGGACCTCTCGGCCCCGGGCTATCTCTGGCCGGTCCTTGTTGGACATGAACGTTTTGGCCTGTTCAAGGCCATTCGACCGAAACGAAAGTGTCGCTGTCAAAATATATGCTAACCCCGCTGACGTCAGACATGACGTTTCGTTTGACTTTGACTGACGGAACTGAACGAAGGCGGGAAAAGTGCACTTTGCAGTGCACGCACTTTGTGGCACTTTGTGCTAAATGTAAATAAACTCAATAAAATTGTGATTTTCTATGTTTGCTGAATTTTAATATAACGTACTAATGTTGCTGAATTTAACAATTTGTAACGTATAATATACAGTATCGAATCGAATCTTTTGATATAATAACTGATTTAATAGGGACAGTGTTCAAAGTAGGTACTTATTAATAATGGAAATTGGTTCAATAATATCAGAAACAACAGGAAATGAACTGTTTTCGGATGCCCATGGCAATAAAGAAACTTCAGACGACGATGATGAAAATCTTATCATTCGACGTACAAAGCTAACCAAAAAATTTTCTGAATGTGAAAGTGAAACAAACGAAGAAAACGTTGATAAAGCTCATAGTCCTCGACACAACTCTCAATCTGCATCTAGTGATGAAGAAACTATGTCAAAACGGAAAAACAGTTTTAGGAAGGAAATGGATTCTATAATATCAGATACTGCTTTAAATGAAGTATTCTCAGATGCCCATAGCAATAAAGAAATTTCAGATGACGATGATGAAAATCTTATTATTCGCCGTAAAAAGCTAACTCAAAGTTTTTCTGACCCTGAAACAGATGAAGAAAATGTTGATAAAACACAAATTCATATTGTTAATGAAGATATTAGTACTCGACACAGCTCCCAATCTGCATCTAGTGATGAAGAAACTAAATCAAAAGCAAAACCGAAAAACAGAATTAGGAAGATGTCTAGTAGTGATGACAATTCCGACTCAGATTCAAGTAATAATAAGTTAGAAATGAAAGTAAGACAAGGTAATAGAATAAAGCAAAAGAGGAACAATATGAAAAATAAATTTGATAATTTACTTTCCACTCGTAACAAATCTATTGAATGTACACAAAATGATGCTCATTCCGATAGTAATTTAAATTCAAGTGATAAAAGTAATGTATTCAAAGAGGTATGTATTTTCTCTAAATATGAGGTGGTAATTAACTGAAGATCAGCTTAGTTATTACAACATTTGGTACTAACTTATGCCCACAGTATTAAAATAGAATATCCCATTATAGTAGAGAAATAAAATAGCAAAGTTTGGTGACATAGTGTGTCGGTGGTCGAGTGGTTAAAACATGTGCTATTAACTAGGCAGACCACGGGTTCGATCCAGGATCCTGGCCATTCATGTAAGTTTTCTCAAACACAAATACCATCAGCTAAAAGTGGGAGACTTGTTACTTCCACTGGGTACCCTAGCACTGTAACACAATTTTGGGTCTATAAGGCACCCGTGAAGAAAAGAAATAAGTTTGGTGACATTGCTATAATGTACTGAAAACTTATTTTTGCCAAAATAATAATCCATAATAGCCTATATTATGCAGGGATAGTGTAGCTTTCTATTAGTGAAATAATTTTTAGGAGAGATTACATTACATACAAACAAAAAAATTTTACCTCTTTATAAATTAGTATGAATAGATGTCAAGTTTATAGATGTTATAGTATCAATATATCAATTAATTGGTAGCAAAGGTGTTCCTGCTGACTGGTATATGTTCTATTAATCACAGACTAAATCACAACTATCACAGCGTGGGTGGGATTAAACTGGATTCCCCAACATGTCATGACGTGTGCGTCGATAGCCTTTACATGACGTAGAATTATTATCCTTCATTCTGTCCATTATAAACAAAAATATCTTATTTATAATAATAATTATTTTCATGACTCTTCTTTTTTCTTTCAGGAAAACAACCAAAGACACATTATTGATCAAAGTATATATGACAAAGATATTTCTGATGATGAGATTAATGATATTAGTGAAATTAAAAAGAAGGTTAAATATAAGTCAACTAAAATGATATCTCCAAAGCCATTCAAAACTGTTAGAGTATGTATTTTTTTTCATAATTATGTAAAAAAATCAGTATGCAAATGTTAATAAATTTCCAACAAAGTATAAGCTGATTCATAAAGAATGGGATTGAAAATGGTGGTTGTACAACTAGTAAACGTTTTTTTTTTACTTTTTATAGTTCCGTACATTCTGAAAAAACGGAAATAGCATCACTCTTGTGTCTGTCTGTCCGTCTGTCTGTCACGGCATTTTCATTGAATCTATTGAAAAAAAAAGTTTAAACTTGGTACATATTATATAGAGTCTGATAACCCAATCATGGACGTATAGGGTAAATAATCGATAGGGGTTAATTTTGGTATAAAACATATTAAGTACATCATGTGACATATCAAATAAAAATGCTCATTATAAGGCATACAAATATATTTATGTATTTTTTTTATTTTTAAATTCATCGTTTAAATTATATTAATATGCGAAAATTTACCGTCCACCCCTTTATCTCCGAAACTACTGAGTCTAAAATTTTGAAAAAACAAATAGGGAATATAGGGCCTACGAAATAATCAATGGTCTAGATATAACCATCTCACCAATGCGAGGGTTTAAAACAAGAACACTGCATATAAATGGGTTCAGTCCTTTTAAAGCTACAATGCCACTTTTATAATTATTATTATTACATAATTAGGTTTATTTTTATCTATAGTAGGGGGGGCTTAAAAATAAATTTTACCTAAATCTTCAAAATATATTAAAGAAAGAAGCATTATTTATTTTTTTGCTGACTGTATCACCATGTGCAAATTGATGTTCATTACCATTTTTTAATGAATCCAGTTGTAATGCAAAGTAAGGCATGGTTTGCTTGCCTCACTTGATTGGTACTTGCCCAGTGTGAATTCAATTTATGAATGAGGATGACCACTGCCATTTTCTCCCACTAGATGGCGTTTCGTCGACACGGCCATTGAAAACTGTCAGTTTCATATGTTTTCTAACCTTTATTACAGACAATTTATTATTTCTCCAAGAATGCCTCTGTGTTCAGTTCCCGGGTGTTCCAACAACGGAGTACATTTATTTCACAAAGATTTAAAATAAAAAAAAAGGTGGGAAAACATTTAAAAAAAAAAGTTTACCACCTTCAAAATTTGCACTGAAAAGTAAGAAATAATAAATATCCAAGAATGAGAAACCCCTCCTTTTTTAATTCTGCTTTCAATTTTTTCAAATTCCACGTTGAATACATTGATAAATACTTGAATTTTATTGAATAATACAGTGATAATATACAAACTAAAACAACAAAATTCTCAGATCGTTTGACAGCGGCTGTGTCGCCTGTGGCGCCATCTACAATTACCTAGCAACAGCTCGCACACAAACTTGCAAGATAATCATGGTGACTAAGGAATCATAAAGTACCTCAATTTACAAATTATAATTTACTATTACCTGCCATTTCAGATGTCTGCCAAACAGGCAATGGATAATATGCATAAGATAAAAAGTGAATCAAATAGAATGCTTCGAGAAAAAGAAGTTTCTTTACCTTATCATCGACCTAAAGCTTTCACTCTTAAAGATGTGAAAAATTGGAAGAAACCTGCTGTAACGAAAGATGGAAAGGCATTACCTCTTAAAATGAATGAAGAACAATTAAAACAATATGCGTAGGTCTTATAATTTTTGAATAAATATTATGTTTTTTATTAAATTTCACTGTAATATTTGTTTTTATTTATTTCTTTCAGTTTGTTATTGGAACAACGACAGAAAGAAATAGTTGAATTATGCAAAAGTGACAGTGAAGATGATGAGAACAAAGAAGAAATTAAGTCCACATTAATTGAAAATAAGAGTTCTAAGCATGAACAAGAATGCAGCAATAATCTGCTATGTGATGAGAATAATGTCATGGGCCCTCATATTATAAATCACAATGAAGATGATGGCATTGATGAGAACCAGACTAAAAATAATAGTGAAGAAACATGCTTGGACATGCGTAATGACGATAGACAAACTAATACATTAACGAAAAGTGATGTTTCACACGTGACTGAAGATAAGTCAGTAAATCAAGAAAATTATCTTGACTACAATGATGAAGAAAATCAAAGTAACACAAGAACTGAAACAGATAGTATGTATACTGAAAATATTACACTACAATTAAGTCCTGAAACTAATGTTTACAATGAAGATTCATCAAATGTAGTATGTGAAAATGCTTCTGATTTTTCGAATGATGTTATAAATTATGATTTACAAATAACTAATATGGGAACAAAGAAAGATGATTTAGATGACATGCGAAGCCTTGATGATGATACAAAAAATTATAGTTACGAAATGAAGTTGTCTTTATCTGATGAAGATATTGATATGGAAGAAATAGATAAACTTATTGAAAATGCAGATATAATTAAAGGTATGTTAAAACAAAACTCCGCATGTCATTATGTACTTTTTATTTGTGTAATTTGTTTGCTAATTAAATGTTTCTTTTTCTTTCAGATAAATCTATTTCTAATTTAAACTCGAATCCCAAAATTAGTGGATCACCAGGCATGGTCATAAATCTAGATAATGATGACGTACATGACAAACATCAAAGACTATCTGGTGTGGAATTATTAAAAGATCGTTTTGTTTATTTTGCACAAATGCAAACACCAAAAGATCTGGAAAGATCAAAGGAGCATAGGTACACATAATAATATTTTATTTTATCAAAACTTGTATTTTTTTTTAAATTCTGGAATGAATGAAATCTGTTAATATTTTATGCCGTAATTACAGAATTAAACCAGGAGCTCAACACCTGAAACTTAAACTAGATCTTGAACATGAAATTGCTCAACGAAGATCTATTGAGTGGGCAAAGCGTTTAGAAGAAGAAAAACAAAAACAATTGGAGCTGAAAGAAATTAGAGGCGATATTTCACAAGATGAGGATGATTTGGAAAAAATAGAAGCTAAACTGGCCGAGGAAGAAGCAATTGATGAAGTAGCTGAAAATGATAATGTGGAAAGCGAAACGGAGCAAGAAGAATTGATAGAAAATGATATTGATATGACTGATAAAAAGAAAAAGCACAATCCACTTGTAGAAGACGAAGCAGAAGAATCGGATGTTGATGACACAGAGAACGTTGATAATACCGAAATGGATGATGAAGGCGGTCATATAGATAGTGACATGGAAAGTTTTGAAAGCGAGGACGAGACCTCTGATGAAGATACTTGTGCTGAAACTAATGTACGGAAAGGTAGAATTCTAAAAGCTTTCGAGGACTCTGATGATGAAGATACCGTTAAGATAACTCAAACCGAAAATAGTGAAGTCAAGAATACTGATACTGATAAAGCACAAGATTCCGAATGTATCAATGACAATATCAAAGGTAATTTTATATTTTACTAATTTTCCGCTCCGGCTTCGTGGAGTTATATAATATTATTTATTAACTAAGATCTGTACACAAATATAACTTTCAACACACTTGCTCGTAACGTGAGTATTATTACCTCACTTTTAGACCCATAATTCCATATATTAAACACGCGTGCTTTTTACTTTACATTACAGCACAAGAGTTATAATATAACACAATCAAGTTAAATTCGTACAAGATTGCAAATTGTATGTGTGTCCACAAAGCATTCTTAATTTAACCGCATAATACAGTTTTTATATTTTAACCACGACTTTGTTGGCTGTTTGGCGAAGTTACCCGTGCTTTATCTAGCGCGACGCGGGAAAAAACCAAATATTTGAGAACTGTACTTTCATAAGTTTCTTTTTTTCCTTGCAAGTGTGTTGAAAAACGTCATATGAAACGCGTGTGCATTGGTCATTACATACTCGGCTTTCTTATAGCGCTCGCCTAGTGGCTCACGCTGATAATACCGCCTCGTGCGTAATGACCAACATAGCACACTTGTATCACAATGTACTATTAACTAGCTTTTGTCCGCGGCTTCACTAGCTGTAATGTAGTCCTTCCCCTACCCACTTTTACTGGATAAAAAGTAGCCTATGTTTTAATCCAGGACATAATCAATACACTTACATTCCAAGTTTCATTAAAATCCATTCAGCCAGGCGTGATTGAGCAACACGCACAAACATCCAGCCAAACTGTAATAGACAAAAAGTCCGCGGTAGCATATAATTATCTGTAGCATAATATATTGTACCGGAGCTGGGGCGGGGTCACTAGTTTATAATATTAGTAGGATTATAGTTTATAATACATATGTATCAATCTACACATTTTAACAATATTATTTCAGATGATGAACTTTATTCAGCTCAATTACATCATTCTATATCTGAAGATATATTTACAAGTCAAGAACTTGCACCAAAGAAGAATTGCAAAGATTTAGAAAAAGTTAATGATGTTAGTGAAAACAAAAAGACTGCTCCAAACGACACAATATTGGACAATAACGAATGTGTACAAACCTTGAATAAGGATAGTTTAGGGGACATGAGCGTTATTTCTGAACCACAAACAAATGAAGAGGTATGTTTTCTATTTTATTTGGGGTTTGTAGCCAAAAAGCCTTCTAATTTCCTCATTCTTTCATTTGTCACAGATATGAAGCTCCACTTAGTTTTGTAGTGATTAAAGTAAGATCTTTGGTCTTGCTGCCTTGTAGCCCATCTGGAGACATTTATTTTTGATATTGGATATTTCTGTTGCCGCTATAACAACAAATACAACAAACGTTTTTTTTTGCCATTTTTATAGATAATGGTAGGGAACCCTTCGTGCGCGAGTCTGACTCACAATATCATGGGCTAAAAGAGGGAGACCTTGGTCTTCGGCTGAATACCCTGGGACCGTAACACGGTTTCAGGAGCTGTAAGGCAACCCGTGAAGAAAAAAAAACATATTTTTCTCAATTAAAAGCCACTGTTGCTCTAATATCATTCTTGATTTTCAGGGGAACTTTGATGATGTTGTGAACATGTGTTCTGGTACATTTAGTCAGAATCTCGTAACATCTTCACAGGACATACCAATAGACAAAGAGTCACAAGAAATTGGTGACGATATGTTGTCACTGTGTACAGGAAAGTTCTATGATAATGAATTTGTTAAAAATCAAGTAAGTATATTAAATCCTGGAATTTTGATATCACTGCTCACTCGATCCATTAACACAACCATATATGGGCAATAAATAATGTGGCCTCCTTTAAGATGTCGAAATAAAACAAACAGCAGATTCTAAATACATATACACTATGATCCCTGAAAGTTTCATCAAAATCCATTGAGCCGTTTCGGAGCCTATTCTGGACAAACATTGGAATAGACCATAGATAGATAGACTTACACCCAGGCACTGCACTCCATAATTAATCACGTCTTAGTACATTAAATTATACTTTAAATCAGGATATTTTACAAAAAATAAGCGAAATTACTACTGACGCTAGGCTGTTACCATATTCAAAAAACAGTGTCGTCTATCTGTCTCGCTTAACATACGCGTATCTATGCGCTTTCTCTTTTGCATTGCCAATCTAGTAAGAGCGCCCGCGCTACTCTATACTTAATCTATGGGATAGACACACTTACATTTTATTTATTTTCATAGATACCTTAGGCTGTGGCTATACTTTTAACTGCCATTGTATTACAGTATTTTATTTTACTAACAGTAATGAAGTCAATTAAATGACTAAAAATTAATGTTGTATATACTATTTGGGACTTACAATAATACTTACTACATATGATATTAAAGTCCATTCATTCATTCACATTTACAGTATGTATTGGTAAGATAAGATCAGAAGTCAGTAGCATCAAAAAAGGATTTTTTTTTATTTTTCTAATTTCAATAATATTTGTTAATTTTTAGATACCTCCAGAACAAATAGTAAAAGAAAATCCACCAATGGACAATAAAACTGATATTACAAATGATAATACCATACTTAAAAGTATTTTGGATGAATTAGATGGGCCGGAATATAATGAAGTGCAACCAAAGAAATTCTTTGTTAGTGATAATGAAACAGGAAAAATTGAAAGCGATCAAAATCACGATAATACGCAATTTAAGAAGAGATTTGTTATTGAGTCTGATGACGATTGTATTAATGATGAAAAAATCATTAATAAAAAGAAAATAAAAAGGAAGCGTCGTGAGAAACGAGCCTTACAAATATCGGGTATGATATTGTTTATTTTAATTAATCAATTATTGTTAATATAAAGAAATATAAATTTCTATTGGAAACGACACTGCCATTGCAAAGTACTTATCTATTTGCATTATAATAATTATGTTTTTATTGTACAATTAAACACTAAATTAATGCAATACTACTACTAACTGTATGTAGTCAAGCGAAAAATATACAAATCACACTACAAAATCCCCCCCTGTTCCAAATCCTGGCTACACCCATGACTATAACAGACTATTACAGATGATGAAATGGACGAAGACCCGTGCGAAGGTGATGAAGATTTGGATGACGACCATGTATCATCTGACGATGAACAAGATAGTGACAATAGAATTGTTGAATATGACTCTGAGGAAAATGAGGTACTTACTATCAATGCAAATCCATTTAATCATTAGTTAGAGCATGACTAAAAAATTGTCATGAAAGCTTACAAACTTATATATATTGTACTGGCTTCATACTGGCCGCGCGTCATTGGCAAGGTGTTAGTGTGAAGATACTGCAGGAGCGGGGCGGGCGGCGACGACCAAGCTATTATAACACAACTAGCTTTTGCCCGCGGTTTCACCTTGGAAATAGAACCAATTAAAGAAACTTTTCCGGGGTGAAACTCTTCTAACTTCTATCCAAATACGTTCAGCCGTTGAGGGGTGATTGATCAACAAACATCCAAATATCGCATTTATAATGGAATGCAAGTAGTATGGCTACACGAAATACTTTACGGGCCATACTTTTATGTAGTCTCAAACACTTTCAAAGATAATTACACTATATAAAATAAATTCGCTCCGCAGGTGGAAGTCCAGCAACCTAAGAAAAAAACGAAACGCAAAACAACAGAATTTTTCGAACAAGAAGCGGAATTGACTTCAGAAGACGAGTGGGTCGGGTCGGGCGACGAAGACGAAGCTGGGTTAGATCGCATGGAACGCGAGGAAGGTGATAACGACCACTTTCATCAAGGACGGCTGCATAGGGAACTGGAGCAAATCCATATGTATGTATTTAATAATTTTATATAAATTTCCTTCATAATATGTGAAGAATGGCTTGATTTACAAGTTCACGGGTTGCCTTTCGCTTCCCGGAACCGTGTTACCGTTCCCAGGGTAACAAACTAAAGACCAATTCTTCCTATAATCGATTGTATTTTTGAGGCTATACCTAACGAATGGCCAGCTGTTGATTGACGCTATAAGTTTGTGTTGTCGTTCGTTGTCTTTGGCATAAGGTTTTTAATAATTATTTCGTATATTCTTTAAATTGTAACCGATGTCGCGTTCTTCCGTTCGTGAATTATGTTTACTAAGAATTGTCATAATTTTATTGAGTGGTTGGGTGACTGACCAATCAGTGCTAGTTATTGACACAAATAAATTGGAATCGAGCGCGGGCTATCCTTATTCCTAGGTATTAGCTATGTGGTTAGTGTACAATACATATTGCGAGTCCACAGATTTTGCTACTAAAGTCGACTTACTAATAAAATTATAATTTTAAATTAAATAAAAGTACATTACGTTTAAAATAAATATTTCAGGCGCGAAGTAATGGATCAAGACAAGAGAGAAGTGCGATTGATTCAAGAAGTTTTATTTGAAGACGCCGACTTGGGTGATGGTCATCGACAGAGACAGTTCCGATGGCGGAATATGGGTGAGTTTACATTATATTTTATTTACTACTGGCTGATTGCCCGCTACTTCGTACGCGTTGTATTAGAAATACTATTCACCCCTTTAGGGTAGATAGCGTGATGTTAAATAGCCTATAACCTTCCTCAAGAATTGGGCTATCAAATGAAAAAATATTTTTCAAATGAAGGTGCTTTCATTGAGCGCTTGGTGATTCAGGGCAAGGTTGAGGGTACTCGGGCGCGCAGACGATCACCTATGAGATGGACGGACCAAGTGAGGGCTGCACTAAAGGTTTCGTTAAGCGAGTGCACAAGAAGGACAGCTGTCAGGGAGTGACGACTACGACCTTTCTGCCAAGAGCCTAGCGACTGAGAAGAAGAAACGGGTGTAAATGCAGATCTATCTTTTATTGCCTACATAATATACATTTTGTGATAGTGCCTGCTCTGGGTAGTGACTCCCTCTGTCGTTAAGGGGTATTCAGTTGTCTCCCTACTTTATTACCAAAGTACATCAATATATTTAGTAATAATGGTAAGTATGGAGTAATATAGAACACTACATATTTGAACATTAATTTGGGAAAAGATTGTAAAAAACTTACGAGACAAATGCGTGCGGAAATAAAATAGCATTGATTTGCTTCCCAATCACAAACTATATTGTGTATTTCTGTAATCGGCTTTATTTATAATATTTTTCTCGTCTCTCTGGTATTACTTTAAACTTTAAAGTCAAATTGCCATTCGACAACGACTCGCGTTTTTCGGTAATAAATTACTGTTCTTAAAAAGCTAATTTAAAATATTGTATTTTCAGATGGCGCTATTGAAAATGGCGAAGTAAACTTGGAGATGGACTCACAGGAGCGCGAGGATGAGTCTGAAGAGCAGTGGAGGAAGGAGAGACACGAGCGAGAAACTTACGTTAGGCAACTCATGGTGAGTAATATTCTGTGTGCCCCGCAAGCGTCCGCGACTTTCTGTGAGTCATTCTGTGTCGGTAAAAATAATGCGTGCGTGCAGTGTAGACGCCACGGATGCAGGTGTGCTCGGTTGAATAAAATGGATAATCAGAAGTGTATTGAATTAATTGCTTCCCGTGATGACCCGTCTTCAGATAACTATTATAATAAAATATAAAGATGCCTGGAAAGATTACTAAAAATTACAGCTACCTGCCGCCATTGTTTAATAATAAACTGGCCTATGTCGCGGCACACTGACTGCCTCGTTTTGTTCAGAGGTTGGTCAAGTGGAGATGATTGATGAGCGCTGGTAACATAAAATGTATTTGGTGCTGAGATATTGCGGAATTTTATCAATTTCTAATAGTTGTTTCACTTCTGAAAGTAATATTATACTTAGGTATATTTAAGAAGGCATATTAAGTGCAGCACACATGCAATACACAAAACAAAATGTACTCAATACTCAATATTTTATTTGATCCACAAACTGTGTACAGAATTATTACAAGACCATTGTGGAACCTGTTGGGAACAGCAAATTAACTTAAATCTAAACCTTAAAACGAATGAAAAAATTAAATAATGAATGTATAAAAAACTTAAAAGAGGGAATACATAATTATATCATATTTACCTGTAGCTAAATGAGATCGCATATAATATAGCTTTGATACAGTTTTAGAATGTGAAAACAACTTCTATTTTGACCTGTTCGGTCGTTTTTCTCCATGTATCTTACGATATATTAATAACACATTATATATTTCCATATGGAATAATATAGCTTTATGACTTTGAAAACATTGTTCAATTCGGTCCAGTAGTTTCGAGTTTACTTACAAACATACAATAGTATAGATAAGAGCCTAGACTCCGCATTTTTCGTATAGGTATTCAAACATATAGTTTTATATTAATATTATTGTATGTGTACTTTCCAGAAAGAAAATGAGGAGAAAGAGCAAGCGAATCTAATCATCAATACGAAAGTGACGACGACAGTGGTAGTAGAAAAGAAAAATTCGGCGAAAGATATACCAAGCCCTGCGAAAAAGCCATTCTCAATTTTACAGGTAATACTTAACCACAGAACAGACAATAGTACTAATAACGTAGAAGTCTCTCTTAGTACCTACAGATATTTGAAATTCGAATGAAAATACAAAACAATTACTCTCATACAAGCCAATATGAGAGTAATTGCAATAATCACATAATCGGCAGTGTTTTGTTTTTGGCCATACATTTTTCCCACTGAGTGGGCAGTGCAGGGTTTGAGCGGGTGGAGGTAAATTTCGTGAATATTTGCGTAGCCTGACATAATTCTACATTGGTAGCTGATATTAGTGATATTGATTGATGACAGATTGGCGAGTTATTATTCCGTAATTTATGGCTATGCTATGACACTTTATGTAACCAAGTATCTGTTTGATCAAAAGCAGCTAAGGTCTAACTTTTAGCTCTATATTGTTTCTCAAAATATTTTGCTTTATCTGATAGTACGATATATTTGAGGGATTTGATTTAAAGTTACAATGTTATGATAAATGTGATATGGGTACTCTAGCAGTTGCACGCGACTTTAAGTTAAATAGAGTAAAGATTTTTTATATATATACATTATAAAGCTGGGGTCCCACGGCCCGATAACTGACAGGTCGCGCCGGACGTTGCCACGACGAAGCCTGTCGCAGACTGTGTTGAGCAATTCCCACGGATAATGTCGGCCGGTCGGTCGGTTTTAATAGTAGTCAACAATTGATAAACCAAACAAAACGCAAGCAGCACCGCGCCGCGATCGGGTGGGCGACTACAGGCCATCGCCGGTTCCCTGCTTGACGGCCTGTGAGACCCCAGCTTTAATCTTGTTTTAAAAAAATCCGAAAATAAGTAAACTAATTAGGGTTCCTAAGTCTGAATTTTACATAACTGTCATATATAATGTCATTTTATCAATATGTTTCCAGCAACAGTTTCGCGGGTCGTTGTTGTCGCGCGGTGGCGGCATGTTGACTCGGCTCGCAGCTCTGGCAGCTCCGTTAGCGCGCGACGCCGCAGACTTGCCTACTGCGCCACTTCAACCAGCCAACACTAGGAACTTTGTCTTCGCTGCCGTATCACCCAAACCTGATGGCGTCAAGGTATGTCGTCAAGGCGGTCCCGAATAATAATTCAGCTACTTTAGACACGGAAAATAGAATAGTTCTTTTTTTTAATAGAAATAGGTTAGAGTTACTTTTGTGTTAAAAGTACATAGGCTAGGGTTCTTTTTAAAAAAATGATTAAGATTCGGGATAAAGGTATACAATATACATACACCTCTTTATGGTTCTTGAGAACCGCTTATTGTCTCCCGGGAGGCAAGTCGTCCTCATTTAGCCAAAGGTTATTTTATTAGGCAGCTCGTAAGACCCAGTGCCCACCTAAGTGACGTGACATAGACGTAGCAAATAGCACGATTCTGACATGTAACTTAATATTTGTAGAGGTATTTATTCTCTTTGGTTGCTACAAGTTCTTCTTTTATTGTGGCTCCGGCATTATAGATGTTATAGTATCAATATGCCGATTAATCGGTAGCTAAGATGATCCCGCTGACTGTGATGTCTTATTAATTACAGACTAATCACATATATCAGAGCGCGGGCGGAATTAAACCGAATTCGGTCGGTGCGTCGGTGGTCATGACATGACGTAGAATATTTCTTGTTAAAAGTTTCTTATTACGTGTCAGTTGTCACTAGTAGCACGCCAGTCACGTCATACCGCTAATCACGTCACGCTAATGGAAGCTTCTACAAACATATCTATAGAATATTGAGACTAGATCACCTGTTGAGATGTTTCTAGATCGATATACCTCTCAGTACAAAGCGGTAACTCATTCTTAGACTTGTAGTAGTTGTTTACAGCTGTTAACGGTCTCAAAGCTACAGAGGCTACGATTTTACTACTATATTATTCTTTCATTAAATTATATGCCAACATAAACCAAATTTCCTTATTTTTTGTATTGATAAAGATCCTCCATGACAAATTCACGCCTGTTTCTAATTTCGAAAAAGTCTTACTAAATAAAAATTGGTGTTTGGCATGCTTATAGCTAAAATTAAAAACTATAGTATTTAAAAAATACCTTTTTCTTGTTTTGAAACAGTATTTTTTTGTAGGTAATCAAACGCAAGGCTGAGGTCATCAACACTGGTACGCCAAAGTTAATTAAGAAAATGAAAACACAAGAAAAAGTTCAGACAAGAAGAAGTATTTTCGATCACTTACAAGATTAACTTCAGAGTAACTGGAATTTAGATATAAGATATTAGCGCTCTTTACACAGATTTATCTGTGCCGGTTCGCGCTCCGATCTTTCAGTGTAAATAAGAGAATTATTGATGGTGCGAAATATACATTATTTAGTAACTATGCCTTTACTGTAATGAAAATATTGTACTTAATTATCGAAATTAGAATAATGTATTTGACTATTATTAAACTTGTAAAGCTTGTAAAAAATCTTTTTTGATGTCGTGTTCACGATGATTTGCAAATGACGAGTTTTGATATTTACTTATTTACACATAAAAAATCTACAAAATAAGAAAAATTTGCAGGTGCGGGTTTGTATGTAGATAGAGCCATATTATACAATTCTAATATAAGCGAGTGATTTGTAATTTTATAAGATAGTCTCACAAAACTATAGTTAATATGACTGTTAATTAAAATAGACTTCGCGTCACGCTGCCCTGAAGATGAGTGTCGAGCACCATGACGTAATGAAAAGTTTCAATTATTGATGGTTTTAATTTCTTTTACTAGGTATATACTTGATCTACAAATAGCAATTCATGATTCTTACTGGTGGGTGAAGCCGGTGGGTGCACCACGGGGCCACCGCGCTATAGACAAGACTTACAGACGACTTATTTTCCTTTGGCTATGCTGCAGAGACCAAAGATATCCACTTGCCACGGATCTGGCACATCTTTTACGCCTCATTAAAATCTATACATCTTCGATTTCGGGTGCTTTTCTCAAAATATTATAGGCTGACTGCCATACTGAACCCATGGTACTACTCTCTTTTGTCCTGTAGTACTGTAACTACTAGAAACTAAAAAGTATTTTTTAACATATCTAATGTATATTGTTCTATATTTTCTTCATTTTGCATTTTAATTATAGCTGACAAATATTTTGAATAAACTAGATTTTTTTTAAAATATATGTTTGATTTGACATCTATTCCCAGTAGTTCACTCGCAGTATCTGACTCTTTTACCCTGTTTTCAGTAGGGTTGACCATTTACATTTTGTAAGGTGGATTTAAAAATTTTTGGTCATCTAAATAGAACATCGGATAAAAGAGGGAGACATGACTTGGTCTTCGGCTGGGTACCCTGGGTCCGTAACACGATTTCGGGAACTGTAAGGTAACCCGTGAAGAAAGTTCCAAAAAATTCATTGCACTTTAATCCTGTGATGTACAGTATCATTTTCCACTGTATTATCACAGGATCACTGTCGTGTCTGTCACAGGTTACGGCCTATTTTCTCAGAATCTAGTGGACGAAAAAGGTTGAAATTTGGTAGGTACTTATACAGAGCAATCACTGACATATAGAAACGATTTTTAATTTTTGGGGGGAAAATTTGAAAGGCATAAATAATATTTTTAAATGCATAGGTACCTAGTTTCAATATAATATAATAATATCTTAAAGCTCCTATATCCATATTTTTTGTGAGATAACTATTCCCAATTTTTTATTTTTGGGGGGAAAATTTGAAAGGCATAAATAATATTTTTAAATGCATAGGTACCTAGTTTCAATATAATATAATAATATCTTAAAGCTCCTATATCCATATTTTTTGTGAGATAACTATTCCCAATTTTTCTGTAAATAATTCACCTGTGTCACTGTATAACTTAGTTACTTATTCAATATATAAATCAATTGAAAAAATAACGGCTATTTCACTTAGATATATAAGATATATTGAATAAGTAAAGTAAGTATATATATATGCTAAATTACGGTGACAGGTGTATTATTTACAGAGAAATTGGGAATAGTTTATCGCCATACAAATATACGAAAATCGAGCATCCCCACCTTATATCTCAGAAATTAAAAAATATAAGAAACCTTGTAGTGACTCGAAGGTAGTACGGAACCCTTTACTTTTTATTGCATAAGATATCGTTGGATTTTCTACCCCCAACCTATAACTCACTGCCCCCAACCCCTTAAATAAAAAAATCGTTCGGCTGAAACTATTTTATCCCGCTTATTATTATTTCGTTTTCTAGTCCTGACGCTCTCTACCCTAAACTACCTCTTAGTTTCTCAGTTTCCTCATTTCTTATTTTAGGCGTAGTTCGTAAGGGGGTGGCCTAAGCCTACCCCGGGTAGGGAACGAACGAAATAATATCGTAATCTTAAAGAAATTCTGGTCGATCGCGCTCTCGTTCCCAGCAGAATGGGAATCCGTTTTCAGATGGTCGTTATTTTATTTTAAAAAGGTGGGAGTTCCTTACTCGTTGGGTGGGAGGGTCTCCCGTAATCAAAGTCGAATCTACTGTACCTCCCCATTTTAGTGAAATCCACTGAAAAACCCTAAATGGAAAATACGGTTGCTTTATGCGTTTAGATCAGTCTTTTTCAAAGTTAGCGATAACGTCCCCTTGTGGGTGCTGTAGGCCTAGAGGGGGCGGTAAGGGGCCCAGAAAAAAATGGGGGGTGTTGAAGTGGTTTAGGGGGCGATGGCTGATTTGTAATTTCATCTAAGTATTTAATATTGCACGCCTCACAACGCGAAGCGGTGGAGGTAGTGCTTTATTAACGGTTTGTCAAAAATCAAAGGATTAGATTAGTTTTAAAATTAAAATTGATTACGTTTGTTTTAATTTTAATAAAAGATAATCTTAATATTATAAAGTTGCGTTTTAATTGCTCTCACGGGTAAAAATTTATATTTTATTTATATATACCTACATATTTGTCATTGTGATTTATAAGATGTGGTAAAGTAAAATATTGGGGGCGCTGAAAAATAATTGATTTTCAAAGTGGCCGGTCTCAGATCAGGGAATGTAGACAAAATAAGTTTGAGAGGCTCTGGTTTAGATGGTTTAGTGGTAGGAAAAACGATGTTGTCACCATCGTGTCCCTGCCCTCGAAAACGGGGGGACAAACATTTTGTACCTACTGCATTCGCAATAATTAGCAATACTTTCGGAAATTTTCAAGATTCGCATGGATATGGCACCTAATTATTTACAATAATAAAACCAATGGATTAATTAGAGTGAAATCAAATCCATTGCAGTGATGGATTTGTAGTGGAATAAAAAGAGGAGTCATAGATTAATTCGAAGCCGTGGACATTATAGTACCCATTTTCTTCTGTTCGCCTGTGCTGTTCGCTTGCTCTCATATCCATTCCAAATTTTAACGAAATTCGTTCAATTATTTACGCATCATTGTGTAGTAGGTAACTAAGAAGTAATGGAATATACTATGGATGATGGGATGGATGCACTGGCACTGCGAGCCTGCGAGGCATGGGTACAGTACCTACAGATTTTATATTTTCATTTTTCCCATGTGAGATTATCGTGAAGAATATACGATGGACTTCGGACGACATTCAATACTGGCAAGATTTCCCCCGGTTTCTCCCTCATTAAATTAAATTAAATTAATGAGATTAAGTGTAAAAAGACTTAAAATTAAAACTTGTATTTTAAAATTAGACGAAAAGTATTTTCGAACGTTACCAATATTTTTTCTTCAAGTTGTTAACTTGATTTTTCACATATCCGTTTCCGTTTGCTCTCTCTTTCTTCCTGTTTGCAAAATTATAGTCAGTCTCGCTCGCACGGGCGACGGTATACGACGCGTGGACATATTGCGCGACGCGGCCACACCGCTCGATGTGCTAAGTTTCCGTGTTTTTCTAGTCAGAACTATCTAAATAGTTAAAAAAATATTCTATTATGGCGGCCAAAACGACAGCAATTAATGAGATCCTGAAGGAATGCAAAGTTTTGCTGTTGGACGTCGAAGGGACAACAACCTCGGTCAGCTTTGTTAAGGTAGGTCCGATCAGCCGGCCGGCATTTTTTGCATGCATGATCCCAGGAAGTATCCCTTACTTATCTTATTTACTAAACGCTACTTTAAACAAATTTAGATATGTAATGTGGAATTTGTTTTAATGTTTGTTGAATTTCGGAGACGATCTCCGTACAATCTCAATATGGAGGACGAATCAAAATGGAAGCCCAGAATCCAGATTCATTTTCTGCGCAACTGCAATTGTTGTTTATATTTAAAGTTCCATTCCACACCCATTTGATATATTTTTGTCTTTTGATTTCAAGCTTATTGGTAAATCTTTTTTGATTTCCTCATTTCATTCTTAAACGCGTCGTCTAGTACAGAGTGTAGGTACCTATGCAACATTGTATTGTAGGTAGGTACTGGGTAGCTATACATTTTAATCAATTTTAGGTTTATTATAGGTATTTATTAAAGACAATCAAAACTGGGCGGAAAGCCGGTTGAACAGCTGTTTCAAAGCAGCTGTCGCATAAAAAATGAGACTGATACCAGACAATGAATGGCGAACTAAGTACCTAGATATATTTATGTTGTTTCTTATACTGCTATTAATTGATCTTTAGGGAGTGACAAAGAAAGACATCTTATAAATATGTTGACATCAGTGAATGTTTGAAATCTATTTTGCAAATGTAAAAAAGGTAGAGTAAATAAATACATAATACATAACCAGCTAGGTACCTACAAATTACTTGCCAGCTTCATATCAGACAAAACATCCTTGACATTTGCTAGTAACACCTAATTATTATCAAAGTAATTTATTCTTATCTAATTGGTTTGACTTGCCAAAAAAGACTCATTGTTTCATACCTATTGTAAATTTTAATTTTTCATTACAAAGCATTTTTTTCTAACAAGAGGAACATTCAAATGGGAACAAGAGTCTTTCCTTATTATTAACTATAGCCCGCAACTTCGCCTAGGTAGGTAGGTATCTATTATTGTGAAAATGTTTTCTCATCCATGGCATACGTATCCATATCATCAATAAAACGAAAAACCTTTGTAGTTATTTTTGTCATTTCTGCTATTGCTTTTATAAACTTTTGTTGAATAAAAAAGATGGTCCAGTAGACATGACAAAAAAGGTGCCCCATCTTATTGTTGCTCGTAGGCCCCATCGAACACGACGAACACCTCGAATTCAAAAGAGGTTACGCCCGCCAGACAAAAAAAATAAAAAATGGGCTACTTGCCCTTGCCTACTAGGTACCTAGCACAGTACGATTCGCGCGCTTCCAGTAAATTTTAAGATGCCCTATATTCTCTATTTTTTAAAAATTTTAGACTCCGTTGTTTTGGAGATAAAGGAGGGGGGGGACAAATTTTTAACTTAATTTTTTTTTCCTAATATTAACCCTCTTTAATTAAGTCTGCCAAATTCATAGTCGGCAGCTCACTAGATTTTACTTTTCAAAACACCTGCTTGAAATTTACGCAATTTTTACCTAGTACATTTTTGAAAAATAAAGTCTGACTGGCAATTTTTGTAATTAACCTCTGGCTTTGACGGACTTTTTGTTAGAATTTTTTTATATGAAAGTACACTTTTATTTTTATTAATACATAAGTAGTTTGAGATCTCTTTTATGCAAAAAAATGGTCTGTCAGCAAAAATATATTACTCTGTCAGATTCAATTTCAAATGCGCAGTAGGTATTCATGTGTTGTGAATGTCGGAATTCCATTTCTTAGAAAATGAGCTACCTTTAATGATATACTGAAAAAAAATTTTTTTTTCAATACAATACACAATGACATAAAGTGTTATCTTTAGTGTTATGTAGTGCATATGCGATATGAGAAACTTCTCCTTGTTTTTTTTCGAAGTCTGTTTAAAAAAAGATGTAGGTATAATAATAATATGTAGTACAACAAATGTTTAACTTAACCTCATTTATTGTAAATCCGTTCAACAGTTACGTACGTAACGTATGCTAAGGGAACGTAGGTACTGCGTCACATTTTGCATTTATAAAATTGTAATTTAAATTAGCTGTCTGCAATATTTCCGAACCACCGCTCACCCACCCCTTTCGTTACGTTAACATAGGGCGTGGACTGTGCCTTTGTGTGTGTGCTCTGTGATGTTACATTTACAATGTAGTTACAGCAGGGTATACTATACCTACCCTACATGCACTTTAGGGGTTGATCCTCACTTGTATAGTGCGCGTCAAGAATGAAAAAAAGCCAATAGGATTCGTATGGAGCGCAGTCTAACCACGTGATTCTTTTTGGCTCAATTTATTTGGCGCGAGTTGTAAGCACGCTTCAGAGCTCCATAAAATAATTCTTGTATGGGATACCATCCGCTGCACGCGTCAGCATCGACCTGGGTCTTTTTTATGGCGCGGTGGTGCATGCGAGCGGACAAAAAGTCTTGGTGAGGATCGGTAGTCTGTGATTACCTTTTGTTTTGGTGGTATGTTAGGTATGTGGGTAGGTAGTCTGGTACCTAAGTGTTGTTCTATTTTCAACGACTTTTATCCTCAGTCTTATACAAATTAGGATGCCGGGTCAGCCGCTGTCGTATCGGCTGAAAATCGGTAGCTCCACACGTGGCCTCATACCGTCATAGAAGGAAACTTGTTTCCTTACATCTTCATAAAATTTCTACCTGGCCTCCTCTTTTTATATACGAGTAGTTTGTTGTAATAGATTGTACCTAGGTGACACCATTCTAGCTAGCATAGAGAATAAGTCGATGTTTGCACTGACTGTGCATTTTTATTTAGATTTTCTCAATTTTAATTTAGGGCTGATGCCACTTGTTTTGTATTGTAATATTGAATGTTGGCTTGAACTTGGCTTGACACGCTGCCACGCGTCTAAATAAGTAGACTATATTAACTTAGTGACATTTTAAGGATAAATAAAGTTGAGATGAGATTCAACAAGATGCGTTACGAAGTTGGTAAAGATTCCATGTCAGGTCATGGCGAACTAGGCACGCGCCCGCCGTGACGTGATGGGGAATCCAGTTTAATCCCGTCTGCGCTGTGATAGTTGTGTGTGATTAGTCGTTGTTAATAAGACATATTTATTAGTCGGCGGGGCTAGGATAGCTACCGATTTACCGGCTATTGTTACTGTGACGTCCATAATACTTGACATTGGCAAATCATCGATTAACATTGATGGAGCCATTATAAAATAAGATGAAGATGAGATTGATTCCACGTGACGCCTTTGTGATATACGCACGCGTCCACCAGGACGTCATGGGGAATCCAGTTTAATCCCGCCCGCGCTGTAATAGTTGTGATTAGTCGGTGATTAATAGGACATATTACGGCCGGCGGGAGCATTCTACCTACCGATCAATCGGCTTATTGTTTGTTACTGTGACGTCTATATTACTTGACATTGGCGGAATCATCAGAACCCTGATGGAGCCATTTTGAAAAAAAAATAGAAAATAGAAGATGAGATTAAATTTATTCGACTTACCTATGTCGCTTCGCCGCCGAAGCCGAGTTCGACGCGCCGACTCTAATAGGGGGGTTGACATATTTTAGGAAATACTATTAAATTATAGCTGTAAGCTTATTTATACCTAATAAAATTATTATAAAATGTTATAGGTATGTAAGTATTTGTATTTCATAAAAAAAACATGCTTTTAATTTTATTTTTAAAATGCCCGAAACATATTATGACGTCACGTTCACGCAAACAACATGATGGTCACAGATTATGAGATTAGATAAAATAACAAGAAAATAACTTATGGCCATATTCATAAACACATTTTAGAAGCGTTTTAGTTAAAATATGTTTTGTCACTCTAACAAACCTGTCTTGACTAATAATAGAAAGAAACAAAACAAATTTTAACAAAAACGTTGCTAAAATACGTTTATGAATAATGGCCTTAGTCTGTGACAGTTTGATAGAGATGGTAGTTAGTTTGATTAAACGTTTAATTACATGAATGTGACGTCACATCCAGGATGTTTGTCACATTTGCGGAAGTTTGAATTGTAGATTTTTCATTTAGATATTAAAGAAGATATATTTATTTATTACAAATAAACATTATTTTCAAAAATAATAAAATAAAAAGAAAATACATTTCCACTTCCACTGGGTACCCTGGGGCCGGCAACGGTCCCGGGAGCTGTGAAGCAACCCACCCCTATTGTCACTGAAATTAGTCTGAAAAGTGAAAGCTACGCGTGTATTGTGGTATTAGTACCTACCTACCTACAATCTACATGTCATGTATACGCGTTTGTCTGGAAACATTCAATCATAATAAAGTATTCTTTGTCAATTAATAAAAAGAATTAGAACTTTATTGTGTGCAACGTCTACAGATTTTATCTTGGGTTTGAAAAACGCTGCAAAAAGTCCTTAGACAAATTATTAAAATGTAAGTTAGTTAAGTGATCTATGTAGGTACCACTTTCTTTGGCACATTTTAGCTTCACGGGTTGCCGAACCGTGTTACCGGTGCCAGAGTAACCAGCTGAAGTCGAAATTTTAGAATGTGTAGTGATAAAATAGAATTGTTACCCTACTGACCAATCTTTCATAATTGGTTTGTGTTTTCTACTACTAAATACCTTTAGTAGGTATTAAACTAAAAGCCTGGAGTGGCTATAGTACAACTAGGTAGACAGTAGACACTGATCTGGTTTGCGGAGGCAAAGCTGTGAGCGTCTCGCCGCTCCGGTTCGTTCACCCGACCTTCTAGAGTGTTTTCACCTGAATATTTATTGTCTTTATGGCTATCCTGTTTTGCTTACGTGCCCCTGCGCTTTTGTAAAATTCGTAAAAGGTTCCAACTACCTAAGTGGACTGGACGCTTATTAAAACGGCAATTTTTTCTTTGGTAACTTTTGGACGGCCTGTTATGTGTGATATGGGGTCCCGGGCTCCGGCTTTGTAAGTAAAATGCTCGTACCTATATTTTTATGCTGACAAGCAACTAACAATGAACGAATGTCGACTATAAAGTCTGATACACATTGTTAATGACCTAGAGTTCCTATTTTGATTTATGCACCACTTACCACCAGTTTCTGAAAAGTCGATCAAAAGTTAATCTACATTAGTAAACATAACAGTTGTCAAATACGTGGAAATGTATGGATTTTGACATTGTTAATTAACTAATCCTTGATTAACTAGGCTAAACGATGGGGAGTTTTGATTGGATTTTTGAGTTATAGGCGAGATTATTGTTGGAATCAATTAACAATTGCATATAGCGACCTCTGTCAGTGCTAATTTTTTAGAAAATTTTATAACGAACAACTTTCATAATGCATAATATGTATATGTTACACTAAAAGTAAACAGGAACGGAGATATTAGAAAAAAAAAACTTTTTCTTTTAATAATTGTCAATTATAAAATCAAACTTAGGGTGTTCGCACTCAAACGAAGTGATTCCAACAATCCAACAACCTCGCCTATAACTATAAAAATTTATTTTTTAACATTTTTCGCCTCGCCGTCTCGGCTATTATACAACAATCCAACGACTGTGAGTAAAAGGAATACTTCCCAACGCGTGTCGCTGGAACGTTGTATATATGCCAATCTGCCACTCTATTTTATATATTTTATTTTCAATAGCGCGATACAGGTTTCAATTTCAATATTGTGAGACAGTAGCGATGCGACATCTATCGACGCGATGTGCCGCCACATGACTCCCTTACCAGACCAGAGGTTGATATAGTATGAAACCAACATCCATCTAGCTTTGTCAGCTGTGGTGGACTGCGTACTGTCTGTACGGAATGACCTGTCGTCATGTCGTGCCGGAGGTCTCTGGTCAAGACTAATAAATTGTCATCAGTGGGAAGTGGAAGTAGTATGAGGAGAGCATTGCGGGGGGCGTGGTGGGTGCTGTGTTCATACGGGGTCACCAAAATATAAATGGCAATACAACGACTGAGTAAAAAAATATGCCCCAACGCGTGTCGCTGGAAGTAGTATATATAGGGTGTCCAGTAAGTAATGGATAACCTTGCAACCAGAGATAGACCAGGTCAGGAGCATCACGTGAAGAAAATTTGACCTTAATAAAAGTCGCATGGTATTCAAGATTTTTGCAATTTTAAAAATTTTAGGAAAGTCACACCCTTTGACCAGTATTTTGCTTGCCCTGACTACAAATGAACCTTAATTTCCAATCTGTTTTTGCAGTGTACTCTTGAATAATGGTATTATTAATTTACTTCAGAATTTCTGCAGTAACATTGAGGGTTCCGTCGAAAAAACATTTTTTTTCCTCAAGTTAAAACTACCAAGTTCATATCACACGATTTCAACCTAGCATTATGGAAAAAAAATGTACTTAGCAATGAGTCATCCTGAAAAGTTGCTTAATTTGTCCAGATTCTAAGCCGGTATTACATACCGCGTTTACATTTATAAAAATAAAGATATTGCTAATCTAACGTGAAAGGAGCTAATTTTCAATAAACTGACTTACTTCAAAATTGTTTCAATTTTAATTTTAATTTAATAAATCGATACAAAATCTATTGTAACAAGCATTTGGATACATACCTAATAAAAGAAAATTGAGAATTAAAAAAAATATTATATTTTGTTAATATTTTTATTTTCACAAAAAGTGTTCGAACAAGTGGCATTTTGCAATTTTGCAGCCCGAAGCAACGTCGCTCGCACAAAACAATAAGTCCAGAGAAGCGCCAAGTCGCGTAGATCACCATACAATAATGTCCAAATCGTTAAGCAACACAAAGTCCTCACCACATGAGCAGTCGTCGTTAATCAGAGAAATCCAAAAGTAAAAAAAAAGTTGATAAACAGAGAGCAAAGAAGCAGCATACGTATGCAAAGCAATCAGTCACACTAAAATAAATTTATTATTCACCCACCAATCGTAGACGGATAGCGTTATCTTTTTCTTCTGTGTCTTTTTGTGTCTCTTTCTCGGAGTTGTCAGTTTATAAATTATATAACCGCTGTAAAAAATATTTTTTTTATTGTTTTTTGTTTTTTTTTTTTAATTCTCAATTCTATTTTATTAGGTATGTATCCAAATGCTTGTTACAATAGATTTTGTATCGATTTATTAAATTAAAATTAAAACAATTTTGAAGTAAGTCAATTTATTGAAAATTAGCTCCTTTCACGTTAGATCAGCAATATCTTTATTTTTATATATGTAAACGCGGTATGTAATACCGGTTTAGAATCTGGACTCATTGCTAAGTACATTTTTTTATCATAATGCGAAGTTGAAATCGTGCGATATGAACTTGGTAGTTTTAACTTGAGGAAAAAAAATGTTTTTTCGACGGAGCCCTCAATGTTACTGCAGAAATTCTGAAGGAAGTTAATAATACCATTATTCAAGAGTACACTGCAAAAAACAGATTGGAAATTAAGGTTCATTTGTAGTCAGGGCAAGCAAAATACTGGTCAAAAGGTGTGATTATCCTAGAATTTTTAAAATTGCAAAAATCTTGAAAACCATGCGACTTTTATTAAGGTCAAATTTTCATCACGTGATGCTCCTGACCAGCTACCTAATTGCGTAACTCCGCCGGTAATCGGAATCGACTTCAAACCGATTCCGATTACCTGGTGACAGGAATTGGCCATGCTAACTTTTTGAACAGAAACGAAGATCTCGAAACCGTTTCGAGATATAAGCTTTCAGTACAATTTCTATTTATCAGATTTTAAATTAAGTCTATACTTTTTAAGATATTCAATAACAAACAATAACCTTAATTTGACCGATGTATGACGTCATCTTAAGCAGTATGAAAAAATGATACCTTTGCCTACAAAAAAGGGCAATCGTCAATCTTTGAATGACATCTTTATAAATTATATTTTACGTGTAATTATTTTCTTTGTTATTAGGACATGACGGGATGAAACACTATTTACTTGCCATTGTAAAAAACTATTCAATTTAAATAAATATAAACACGAGTATATAAACAAGAGTAATTTTTAGGTTAGTCGACCTTGACTGACGTTTGCTTGACGTTAATTTGATTGACTGTCACTTTTTATGTGTAGTGGCCAAGATTATAATCCTGTTCTAAATTCTTGTGACGTCACGTTTACTTTTCGCGGGTAAAATTTGTAAAATATATTAAAAATAGACGCAATGGATAAAAAACAAAAATATCGAAATTAGTTTCTTAAAATGGGCTATATTTTCAAAACAAATTATAAAAAAAGTATATTATAAATATGTAGCATGGCCAATTGTAGAAGCTTAGGAAGCGGTAATCGGCTTCCTAAAGTTTTAACCGTTGGCGTTTAGATAGTGCAAAATTCAAATTGAGTGAGGATTCCACGTGACGCCTTTGTGGTATACGCACGCGTCCACCAGGACGTCATGGGGAATCCAGTTTAATCCCGCCCGCGCTGTAATAGTTGTGATTAGTCAGTGATTAATAGGACATATTGCGGCCGGCGGGAGCATTCTACCTACCGATCAATCGGCTTATTGTTACTGTGACGTCTATATTACTTGACATTGGCGGAATCATCAAAACCCTGATGGAGCCATTTTGAAAAAAATAGAATAGAAAATTGAGTGAATGATTAAATATGACATAAAATAGAGTTATTAATTGAAAATTGAGTGAATGATGAAATATGACATAAAATAGAGTTATTAATTGAAATTAATTGTTGATTTAAAATACTTTATACTAAAAGCAAAAACAAATTTTAGTAATAAAATATTTTTATGTAATTCTGACTTAAATAATAAATTTTAATAAAATAATAAAAGTTTTTAGCTAAGTGTCATAGTAATATCGAAACGCAACAGAGCATATAATTTAAAATCTGTGGTTATTTTTTCGTACAACGCCCAGCCCAAACCCTTGGACCCACGAAGCTGACATTTTGCACAGAGGTTTCCTTTATTATGTAGACAAGGAATAAGGAACGCTATTTCGATATGCAACCCCTAAGGGGGTCAAATTGGGCAAATACGTTTGTATGGAAAATCTTATTTCCTCCGTGAATCAACTTGAAACTTGGTTCAAATGTTCTTCAAAACAAATAATGAAATACATATTTTTGGATTTTTATAAACAACCCTTGAGGAGGGGTGCAACGGGGTGTAGAAGTTTGTATAGGGAAATAGTATTACCTGCGTGTATCAACTTGAAACTTGTTAAATTGGGCATGGGGGAAATATTTTTACGGGACTGGGAAGATATTAATTTATAGGTACCGAATTTATACTTTTTTGAACTTCTGACTGACGGGGAATTTACGGGAGTAAAAGATAAATTTAAGGGAAATCTCTGCGTATTTACATAAATTACGTCATTATTCCTAATTCTACGCGAACGAAGTCGCGTGCATAAGCTAGTTTATCCATAAACCTAAAACAATTAATATTATCTATAATAAAAATTTAATTACGTCTCCATTTATATGTATTGTCATGGACCATTTGGTTGAAATGAAGTAAAAATTACCAAACAATACAAATAATGTAATAAAATTACAACTTACTTGCCAAAATACTATGAAAACGGCAAAGCAGGAGGGTCCGTATTCATTTGACACTTCATTACCGTTGGTCGGTAATGAATATGAATACGACTGCCTTACATAATTGGCCATGCTACATATTTATGATATACTTTTTTTATAATTTGTTTTGAAAATATAGCCCATTTTAAGAAACTAATTTCGATATTTTTGCTTTTTATCCATTGCGTCTATTTTTAATATATTTTACAAATTTTACCCGCGAAAAGTAAACGTGACGTCACAAGAATTTAGAACAGGATTATAATCTTGGCCACTACACATAAAAAGTGACAGTCAATCAAATTAACGTCAAGCAAACGTCAGTCAAGGTCGACTAACCTAAAAATTACTCTTGTTTATATACTCGTGTTTATATTTATTTAAATTGAATAGTTTTTTACAATGGCAAGTAAATAGTGTTTCATCCCGTCATGTCCTAATAACAAAGAAAATAATTACACGTAAAATATAATTTATAAAGATGTCATTCAAAGATTGACGATTGCCCTTTTTTGTAGGCAAAGGTATCATTTTTTCATACTGCTTAAGATGACGTCATACATCGGTCAAATTAAGGTTATTGTTTGTTATTGAATATCTTAAAAAGTATAGACTTAATTTAAAATCTGATAAATAGAAATTGTACTGAAAGCTTATATCTCGAAACGGGTTCGAGATCTTCGTTTCTGTTCAAAAAATTAGCATGGCCAATTCCAATGTTATGCCAAATAGAGGCAAACCATTCGTTCAATACGCTCCGAGCACGGCGGTAATCGGTTATAATTTTCGCTGCGTTCCATAATACCATTTGCAATTTTTAAACCAATTGTCGGTCTTCAACTGTCAAAATGAAGCCGATTCCGATTACCGACGGAGTTACGCAATTAGGGTGCCGGTCTATCTCTGGTTGCAAGGTTATCCATTACTTACTGGACACCCTGTGTATATGCCAATATTTTCAATAGCGCTTTTACTTTAATTTTAATTTGATGAAAACTACTCTTAATTCTATTTATTTTTTTATAAATAATTTGTCTATTATAGGACAAACTGTACAAATACGCCGAGGACAATGTGTCGAAGTACCTTGAAGACGAGTGGGAGAGTGTCGTTGTAAAGCAAGCCGTGTCCGCTCTACGAGCTCTCACCATCAAGGAAGAAGACCGGTCTGATGCTTACATTGGAGTGATGCCCGGTGACGTGCCGGCAGAGGTATGGCTTTTTAATTTCTATATAATATATATACTTACATATCTACGAATCTACCTATACTAATAAATATTATAAAGAGGAAAAGGTGGTAAGTTTGGATGTAGGGGGTAATCTCTGAAACTACAAATTCGATTCTGAAAATTATTTCACTTAATAGGAAGCTACATTATCCCTGAGTGCTTAATAGGCTATATTTTATTTTGTTCGAAAATATCCAAGAGCGAAGCCGGGGGCGGAAAACTAGTTAGTCTATTTATATAAAAATCAATGCCACTTTTCGTTGTAATTTTATAACTCGAGAACGGCTGAACCGATTTGGCTAATTCTTTTTATGTTTTGTTCGTTACAACACGGGGGTGGTTTAGAAGAAAAAAAAGTTGGAAAACTTTAAAGTTCAGCTGAAAAATAAAAAATAATAAATAGGTAATTTTGTATGGGAATCGCAGGAGTAGAATTGTAGGAGTAGAGGTAGGGGTAGTGGTAGTGGTAAAGGTAGGGGTAGGGGTAGGGGTAGGGGTAGAGGTAGAGGTTTCCACGGACGAAGGAAAGTCAATAGCAGGCAAGCCAACGTTTGGGCAGGACAACGTCTGCCGAGTCCGCTAGTCTATATATATAAATCTATGCCACTTTTCGTTGTAATTTTATAACTCAAGAACGGGCTCACCTATCCAAACCAAATGTTTAGGTTTTGTTCGGAAGGTTAGGTTTTATTTAGTAGATGGTTTATGTGAAGTTTGCACAAAATTGGTCGAGCGGTTTTTCATTTATCACACTTTTTGTAACATCTGAATTCAATTTTTTTTTTTTATTAATTTTAATATTTATTCACTTACAAATAAAACATGAAGATTACATTTTGAAGTGTACGTAAACCCTAACGGGTTTGTATGTACACTGGTATTCGTCTTATACATTTCATACAATAAAATTACACAATTATTTGAAGACTCAAAAGAAATCATACCTATCAGAGTAATACAAAATTTAAATAAAAATAGACTTACAGTTAATTAACCTATATAGCAAATACGTTACTACCCACACTTGCTGGAAGTATGCATACAGTACAACCTAATAAATGACAGATACAGCATGCTCCAAATATTATTTCTAAATTAATTAAAAAAATATTTTTTCTTTTCTTAATAATTATTAATTAAGTACATTATTTTAGTTGAAATATTTTCTAATGTATAATTTACGAGTAAGAAACATTCAATAATATTTAGTATGGTTATTTTATAGGTCATTACATCTTTGATGTATAATTAAATTTATTATTTTTATATTATTTTATTATGATATTTTATTATTTATTTTTTTTGTTATTAAAATGCATATAGTTTTATCTGTTTATAGTAATTACTTTTTGTATTTTTTTTATTATATTATAATTATACTTTTAAGAAATTTCTAAAGTATGTTCTTTCCTATTTTTGATAAATAATATTGCTTTATTTTGTACTTTACATTTTTTGCGTTAATTTCCTTTCTTGTGCCAATAGGCAACTCATTAATTAAAGATGGGATAATATATTTCAAAAGACGTTTCCCATATATATTTCTATATTTAGGGATGATTAATAATGGGTTATTTGCGCTTCTTGTATTTTTGATATATACGGGTTTCTGTTGAAGTTTTTCATTGAAGAATTGTTCCTGTAATAAAGTTGATTTTATTTTTACATGAATCGGCATCACTCCACAATAGGAGAACAGATCGGAATAGTTATCTTTACATTTCTGTCTGATCTTATTAGGTACAATTATTTTAAGGATTCTAATTTGCAATGGACAACATTTCATTTTTTTAATCACCCATTTTTATTACTTTAATTAAAAATATATTAAAAAATAAGTTACACGTATTTTTCTATTTTATTTTTGGTTGAGTTTTTATATTTTTAATTTAATTATGAATTTTTATAAATTCTGAGGACTTATAAACTAAAAACCATAGCTAGGACTAAAATTAAGAAATATAAACTGTCACCCAAAGAAAGTGACAGATAGTGTCAGTCAAGCCACAGAGTATACGTTATAGAAATGCAAAGAGTATAATATACCGTGTTCCAAATAGGTGTTGCCGTAGCCGGAACTCAAGTCGCCTACAACATTATTCATAATGTATATAATAATACTAGCTTTTGTCCGCGGTTTCACTCGTAAATATATTTCCTGTGATAGCCCATTCGAAACTAGCAAAACTTCCAAAAAATATTATATAAAAGAAGTATTTTTATAATTATATTTAAAGAATAATTATTAATTTAGCTTTAAATGGAATAAAAATGGGTAAAATTAATAGAGGGCAACACCTGAGTTCAACTCTGCCACAGACATTAGTATTTTTAAATTAGAGGGTTAGCACAGATTAGGGCACCTATTAATCCTTAATTTTCAATATTTCAGTATTTTTAAAATAACTCGAAAATTAAAGGATATAAAAAATAAAAAAAATGAAAAATAAGCTTTCTAGCATGTAATCTCCAAACGGTTTTCGAATTTTGGTACCTTACGAAAAATGAAATGTTGTCCATTGGTAAGTATATCTGATTGAGATGGGTCTTATATGTTCTTCCGTAACTACTTAGGCCATATGACACCAATGATTCACACAGAGCCTTGTAAAGGGAAAGGCGAACACTAAAAGGAATTTTATTTTTGATAATTGTAAATTTTGCTAAAAGTGCTCTTAGTTTATTACATAATTCATTGATATGCTCCTTCCAATTCAATGAGTCCCAGGTATTTTTGGTGGTCGACTACTTCTATAGATTCACAGCGACAAGTAGACCCTTTCGGGAAATGGAGGCAGTCGTGGTCGTGTGCTATTAAGTCGATACATTGCAGCTTCCTATTGTGGCTAGAACTTATGTACAATAATTTGGTTTTGTCTGCATTTAGTACCAGTCCCACATCATGTGACCACCGTGCTAATGTTGTAAAGTCAGCCTGTAGTTGATTTAGGGCTACGTCTACATTGTCACTTGCTGCCACCAAGCACGTGTCATCCGCGAACTGATACATGTCACAGTGCCCAATGAGGTTTGCCAGGCCATTGACATACGTGAGGTAGTGCAGAGGACCCAGGACTGATCCCTGTGCTGTGCCCTCAGCAACCAACATTTTGTTACTAACATAATTGTCTACCTTTACATAGTAAGATCTATCCGAAAGGTAATCGGTACACCACTTTAACAATGGACCCCTGATGCCACACTCTTCTAGGTTTTCTAGCAGTATATGGTGTCTCAACGTGTCAAAGGCCCTGCTGTAGTCAATGAATACCACGAGAACATGTTTTCTATCATTCAGGTGTTTGTTAATACTGTCAGTAAAGTCGTTAAGCAATTGAGTAGTATTCTTGTGTGGTTGGAAGCCATATTGTTTATCCGTTATTATTTTATGAGTCTTGTAAAAATTGTGTATTTGGTTACAGATATATTTTTCTACAATCTTGTCGAGAATAGGTAGTATAGTAATTGGTCTGTAGTTGTCAACATGTTTCTTACAGCCTTTTTTATGAATTGGTCTTATGATACCAGTTTTCAATTCTTTAGGATATAAGCCGGCTTCAACACTAATGTTTATTAGGTGTGCTATGACAGAAGCTATGTTACTAGTACCACACAAATACACAATATCAACTGCTCTAATATTATCATAACATATATCAATAAATGTGCGGATCGTTTTGTTAATGGTTTTAATTTTGCTGTCAAATTGAAATTAAACGTTATCTTAATTTTTACATATGTACTAAAATGTATGTGCAAACGTCAATAGATGGTGCTGTATTATACTTTTCATATCTCTATATATTATAAAAGAAAGTCGTGTTACTTACACCATTTATAACTAAAGAACGGATTTGGTTGAAAATTGGTGGGGAGGTAGCTTAGAGCCAGAAGACGGACATAGGATAGTAGCGGTAGTGATAGGGGTTGGAGTAGGGGTAGTGGTAGTGGTAGTGGTAGTGGTTGGAGTAGTGGTAGGGGTAGTGTTAGTGGTTGGAGTAGTGGTAGGGGTAGTGGTAGTGTAGTGGTAGTAGTAGGAGTAGAGATAGGTGTAGTGGTAGTGGTAGGAGTAGGGGTAGTGGTAGTTGTTTCCTACGGACGAAGGAAAGTAAATAGCAGACAAGCTAACGTTTGGGCAGGACAACGTCTGCCGGGCCCGCTAGCAATTAATAAAATATTATTTGTTTGAATAAATTAATTTGATGTTCCAATGATTTTTTTATTATTTCACTTTATACGTAGCGAAGCACGTACCGGGCCGCTAGTATAAAATAAAATTAAGTACTCTTCGAAATGGGAAACACTTTTTTCGTCGGTTAAAAAGTAGGTTCAGAAGAAGGTTCTAGTCTGGTCTATATTCTAATTTTCTCTTTAGTTTCTCATAATACGGCCCTCAGTAGGTACGTCTGCATATCGATTCTGAAAAGGTTGTGCTTTAACACAAGCGATGTCAATATTTTGCAAGTTCAGAATCGACGTGCAGGCTTTAATTTTTATACGATATTTTGACAATACAGTTAAATTAAAACAACCATTTTTGGCATGGAACCATCAAAATATGTTAAATAGTTCTCATCAAAGGAGGACCAGTCTGTAAGCACATTGGATAAAGCGGCTACTTAATTTCAGGATTCACCGAAAGCCGACCATATCGTCGCGATAGTGCAGAGAGTCAAATGGCAAATGCATGGCCCCAAAAACCTCCAAGATGAGGCCGTGAATGTGCTACTGTGGCACGTGTGGAAAAACGGATATGACGCTGGAGACCTCAAGGGACAGTAAGTTTTTTTTATAACTTGATGGGTTGCCTTACGGTTCCCGGAAACCGTGTTACCGGCCCCAGCTCAAAACGAAGTAAGTATTAATACTCGTTAGGCTGGCTTGCGAGAAAGTTGGGCGGGGTGACCAAGGAAAAGTCATGTGAAGCTTCATTTTCCTAGCCTTGCAATACTATTGATGGATTTTTCCTCACCCACCGCCCAGTTTCCTCGCACAGCTCTTTTGGAAAGCCTTGTAGATATATGGGAATCTAGGATGGTATATATCCAGAATACACAGCTGTAGCGCCGGCGCGGTCGCCCATCGTTAGTCGACCTTGTTTAAGATATTTGGTACACAGTAATAACCGTTTTCGTAGCATTATAATATTTCATGTCCAACAAATTTTCATTTATAATTTCCAAAAGAGTAAAAGTCCACTATATCACTCCTTGGCCCTCCTATCTCTGTAAAAGAAATCATGTCGATCCGTTGCTCCGTTTTTATGTGAAAGAAGGAATAATAAATACATTTACATGTGTATTAGTCAGTGTAGTAAATAATTTCCCGTCTAAAGTCATCATGTATACGAGCAATATGTGGTGTTGGACCATTGGTCCGCTATTCCAGATATTAAATTTGTTGACTCTTTCCAGTTTATATATTTTCGAAATGTACATATTTGTGGAACGGAGCACACTTTTTTTCTAAAAGAAAGGTGACATCTGTTCATTTAATTCAAGATACAAGAACGACTTGATTCTCCCATTATTCAAAACGGCGAAGGTGTCAAGGAACTGTATGGGAATGGCTGTCACGGTTTATAATAAACTACCAAAGGACATTAAAAATATTGAGCAAATAATAACGTTTAAGGTGGTTCGTTTTCCATACAAAAATGTAATTAAGATAAACTAATTAACTAATCAGTAAAAATGTCTAAATATGGGCTTACTTAACTATTTTCGGCTTTTATGTTGCGCCAAATCAATAAAAAATAACTTTTTTATAATAGAAATAATTAATATTAAACATAATTCTTTTTAGACAAAATACGCATAAAAAGAATTATGTTTAATATTAATTATTTCTATTGTAAAAAAGTTATTTTTTATTGATTTGGCGCAACATAAAAGCCGAAAATAGTTAAGTAAGCCCATATTTAGACATTTCTACTGATTAGTTAATTAGTTTATCTTAATTACATTTTTGTATGGAAAACGAACCACCTTAAGCGAGTTTTGCGTAAATAGCTAGTGGGACATTTTAAAAGAATACTTGACAAATAAATATTAGAATATAATATGTTGTTTATACTTGTGCTTTAGAATATAATAATGTATTGGTGTAATGTAATATAGTTTATTGTAGTTAATATGATGTAGTACTGGCTGGCGCTGGTATTTGGAAATAATAATGTACCACGTGCAAGGAATCTGGTGAAAGTGCCTAGGCTTTCTACAATTAAATATCTTTCTTTCTTTCTTCTTCTTTATATCGAATCGTGATATTTTGTAAAGACTAAATTTTCACGAATAAATCTTAACTTTTCCAGTGTCTATGAAGACGTGTTGCCTGCAATGGAGCAATGGCGCTCTGTCGATGGCCAGAAGGTCTACATCTACTCCTCCGGGTCTGTGGAAGCGCAAAAGATGCTATTCGGCAAGTCGGAGGCCGGGGACTTGCTCTGCCACATTGATGGCCACTTTGACACCGTAGTCGGTACCAAGCTGGAGTCTGGGAGCTACACCGCGATTGCCGAGAAAATTGAATGCAAGCCAAATGAGATTTTCTTCTTGACTGATATTTATCAAGGTATTTTGAGGTTTTTTTTTTAATTATACAAATTCATATTAATTCATGGACAAACATGGGCGGGCACACAGACAGACAAACATTCTAAAAAAAAAATAAGATCGTTTTCGATACCCGTTATCGACTGTCGCCAATGATTTTGTTAGCACGTGATCATAATTCCGGTTATTGTGAATTCCAGAGGCGGAAGCAGCCAACAAGGCCGGTTTGCACGCGGCGCTTATGGTCCGCGAAGGCAACGCACCTCTCCCAAGTGAGGCTACCGACAAATTCCCTCAACTCACAAGCATGCTTCAAGTCATTGTCACTCAGAAAAGAAAACTACCCGATCAGGTTAAATAATCTTTTGTAGTGTTTGCGTAGTTTATTGCTTATAATTTCTTATAAATATTAATATGACAAACAAAACGCCTCTAATATTTTATTTGATCTTGATATCTTTACATCAATTAATATGAAACAATTTACAATTATTTTCCTTATTTTCTATCAGACAAATTAAAACTAGAGTGTATTTTTAATATACGTATTTATATAACAATATGATTTATACGCATGGTTTTGTAACAGCTTCACCTTATCTAATATTAAGAGCTTTAGATACCAGCTGTGAAATCTGACCTTTATACACGCATTGATGTTCAATTAAAAAGTGATGATAAGGTTATTTTTCCTGTACCACAAAACTAACATTCTAAGTCATGTCATGGCGACCGACGCACGCGTTCCGTCGTGACATGATGGGGAATCCGGCTTAATCGCGCTCGCGCTGTGATAGTTGTGATTAGTCTGTGATTAATAAGGCATTCACAGTCGGCGGGATCATCTTAGCTACCGATTAATCGTCGAGTAGAATAGAATTTAGCGTATTTAATTATAAAATTGGTCAGATTTAACTGTAGTATTAGTAGATTACCGACCCGAGCAGAAAGTGACTTATTGTTGCACCACGGCTTAGTTTGGTTTGTTTTTTTTTGTTTTAGTTCTAAAAACACGAGTGCAACAATAAGTTACTCTCAGCGAGGTTCGTAATCTGCTTTTCTTTGAAGTTTTCAACTACAACAAAAAAAATTTACTAATCAAAATTTTCTTTAATTATTACATTACATATTTTAAAAATATTTTTTCCGGACAAACAAAGCCCGCCAAAACGTCATTCGCGTCGCCAAAATTTTTTTTAATGGAAGGCAAAGGCAAAGACAGCTAAACAGTCTTATGTTTTTTCGAGTGTTAAATTCGCTCTGTAAATAATAGTGAAATAAAAAGTCACACTTTTAGCGAAGTTAAGCAGCCTGCTTTTCCATGTTTACATCGCCAAGGTCATGAAAAATTAATAAAAAAGAAATTATTCAATAAAGCCCGCCACATAAATCTTATAATTACGTCTACCTTAAAAAGTACCTTTATAATAAGTGCCTACAGAAAAAGAACCTAATTTAAAAACAAAACCCAGAGCGGGATGTTATGGATTTTCATACAACATTACTGCATTATGTGCAGTAAAGTGATCGCTATATTGTCAAGGCTAGATTGTAGGAAACTACTGCATAGTTAAATGAAAAATATATTATTATGTAGTTCTATCATATTGTTCAGTACTAGCTTTCCGCCCCCGGTCTCGCCCGCGGATATTTTCGAACAAAATAAAATCAGGGATATCATAGCTTTCTATTCGTGACAGAATTTTTAGAATCGGTTCAGATTGAGAGATTACAAACTTTACCTCTTTATAACATATAGATACATAATTATCTACTATGCTATTTTGGTGGAAGTGTTATTAATGAAACTGTTACTGTTAACTGTGTATTGACTATATTATACTTAATTTAATTAAACATTTTATTATTAAAAATATATTTAATATTGGTTACTTTGTTTTGATTTAAAACTAACCTTTTATCACACGTGCACATACATTTTATATTATTTCTCAAAGGTGTTTTTTGTCGGCCTCAAATATCTTCCGCCATTTTGAAGATTATTTTTCCATCAAACGACGAAAAATAAACAAATCAAAATTAAATGTTTATTTTAAAATTAGACTAATTTATTTATTTTGTACAAGACGACATCTGTTGGAGATCAGTTGAACTAACGATGCGAAGTATTCGCACGGGTTATCTAGTTGAAAATGTACTTTTAACTCGCGCCAAATAAGTTAATCCGAAAAGTGTCACGTGGTTAGACTGCCCTCCATACTATTTGTATGGGCGTCCTCCCCACTAGGTTCAATCTGGCTTGACTTAATTGGCGTGCACTATAACTTATATTTTGTGCTGTTGCTTGTGCTAAAAAACTGTTAGTTGCTTGGATCTGAATGTAGAGTGTTGGTGTATAGCCACTTTGATGAATCTCTATTAGTCCTATTGCGGGATTAGGTATATTATTTTTTATGATAAATATTACTGTCATAACGCTCTGCACGTCCGTCACCTTGGTTGGATCTTCATAGATTTTATGATTATAAACATTTGCTTAACCACTTGTTTTAATTGAGGCCAATTTAATCAAATTATACTGCTACTCTTCGCTAGTGAACTTTTATTGTGTGAATTTGTTAACCCTACCTAATTTCCTTTTTTGAGTGATCTTATATGTATTAATGGGACATTTTTAAGCCGCTTTCAAACATTCAGCACACTAAGGAAGACTCTTTACTTAAATTTTCAAATTTACAGGAAGAGGAACCAGCACCACCTGCAAAGGTAGCAAAAATTGAGGAAGCCGGCATCGCAGAAACGGAAGTACCTGAGGAAAAAGCAGCCGTTGAAACTATGGAAGTTGATACAGCACCAGTCTGTGAAAAGAAACCTGAGGAACAAAATGGAAACAAAGATGAGACACCTGTACAAGCAGATACTGCAGTGGCCGATGCTAATGATGCAAGCCTGCCGGTTGTTGACGCTAAATCTGTAGTCAAAGAAAAACCTGAAAAAATGGATGACGATGTTGCTTGTCCCGTTGCAGATTCAAGTAGTAAAGACGAAGAACAAATAATCACTCCAAAAGAAAATCCCATTGCCGTGACAGAAAAAGAAGCTTCTGAGAAATTGCCTAACGAAGAAAAATCAGGAAAGTCTGAAGAAAATACAGTCGAAACTATAGATCCAGTGGTAGAGGAAATGGATGCAGAATCCGAAGCTGCAAAGTTGCAGAACGTAGGAGACGTTCTTGAAAAAGAATGTGACGATCTGTTATCGAAAGTAAATGAAGTCACGAATTTGGAAAAGATAAAATCTTTGCTTCCCACAGTCAGTGAGGACTTTACTGGCGAAAATGGCGATACTAGTGATATAGTTGAAAGCATTTTGGATTCAGAATTAGAACTCGAAATCAAGCAAGCTGAAGCCGAAGCTAAAATTGAAAAAGAAAAGAAGGAACATGCTTTAGTGGATTCAACCGATAATATAGAAACTGACAAAGAGCAAAATGAAACCGATGCTGTAACAGAAAAACCAGAAGAGCGTGACACGAATGTTCCAGATGTAGCAACGGTAGAAGCAGCTACCGAAAGTACTATAGACGACAAAGATGAAGAAACAAAGAGTGCCACAGAAATTGATATCGACAAAAATGACGAACCCCAAGTAAATGGTACTATCGAAGTTGCCGCTTTAAATGGGGATTCCAACAAAGAGGAAGAGTTAAAAGCTAGACTGGGTGTTGAAAATGTTAACGGAGCGACAAACGGCTCCGAAGCAACCGACGCGACAAACGGCTCCGAAGTGGCCGATGCGACAAATGGCTCCGAAGTGGCCGACGCGACAAACGACTCCGAAGTGGCCGACGCGACAAACGGCTCCGAAGTGGCCGACGCGACAAACGGCTCCGAAGTGGCCGACGCGACAAACGGCTCCAAAATGGCCGATGCGACAAACGGCTCCGAAGTTACCGATGCGATAAACGGCTCCCAAGCTACCGATGCGACAAACGGCTCCAAAGTGACCGATGCGATAAACGGCTCCGAAGCGACCGATGCAACAAACGGCTCCAAAGTGGCCGATACGACCAACGGCTCTGAAGTGACCGATACGACCAACGGCTCTGAAGTGACAGATAACGGTGACGGTAATAATGGTAAAGCAGAAACTGAAGTTGCGGAGATCAAAGTGAAGACGGTCGTCGCTGAGGATGCCGAACCAATAGAAAAGGCTGAACAACCTACAGAAACCTAAATTTTCAGTGTTAGTATGTTTTGATTTTACTATTTAAGATTTGCAAATTTATTCTAATATCGCTTTGATCAGTATTTATCATAATGAATGATATATGTGGGGCCGGTAAGTGAAAATAATTGTGATTGATTAGACATACTTCAGGCCACTTGTCATGATTTCATAGTTCTGATTTTTGTCTAGTCTTCTCTACGTAAGAGGACCTACTTCACTAAAAACGCTATTTAACTATTCTCTCCTTGCATAAATAATATCTCCCATAAATAAAATAGATTGACAATATTATGTTTATATTATGAAGTGTTTTAATAATAAACTCTTACATAGTGACGTGATTATTCAAAGTAGGAACTGATTGACATACAAAATGTACATATGAAGTTGACAAATTATGGAAAATTATCCCTCGAGGGAGGAACCTATTTTGGGGTAAGCATTTCTTTCCCCCAGCATGACGGTAGACAGAGTAGACAGACAATATCTACTGCAGTAAACAAAACTTCGACGTGACATTTTGTCCCGGTTTGTCTATTGTGCGCGTCATGTTCTGGCAGCAGATGCCAGTATCTATATTAATACCCGTCGATTGTTTCAGGCAAGCGAGCGTGTGTGGGTGATTGTCGCGTTGGTAACACATCCGAGTGACAAGACTGATGGTTGTTTCCACACTAAGATTCTCCATTTTACTACTTTATACGTGTATTTAATAATAACTTACTCTTCTAGCGATGACAGCTTTGTACACTGGAGCAGGTTTTTATAATATACGTCGTATTGTCGAAAATGTGGTCTCAGCCAAATATAAGTATTTTGTCATTCAGTATTAGATCTCGATAAGGTACGGAATAATGCTATACGGTTTAATCATTAGAAATAATTCCTTAATATAATTTATATTCCTTCGGTGTAATTTAGTTGTATAAATTAGCTGCATTAGACCATGAGCTTATCGTTAATGTTAACGACAATAAATTTCGTGAACTACTTGGTCTCGTAGTAGCAATAATTTTAAGTAAACTTTAATAATATCATGTATTTGACTTTATGAATGTAGAATGCCTATACTCTTACCAGCCAGTTCTTTATAATAAAAGATTGAAAAGCCTTGTGACTTTGCTATAGATTTTTTTCTACAACGGCCTGGGCCCGAATATTTAGTATATCACCATTCCATAACACTTGGCTACCGAGATTCTGGTCATGACACTATTTTAGTGTATACAGCTGTCATCTCAATAATATGAAGTAACGGTAGAATAAGTATCAAGTGTATTATTGTGATTCCTAAGGACTTATCATATTCTAGTTTTACATAATTTTATCCACTGCCAAAATAAATGTAATACTCTTTGATTTGTTGTTGGAGTTGGGATGCAAGTATTGTGATATAGGTAATGGTTTGTCTTGAGACGATGGTGGCTGTGTGTGTTAGTCAATACGGGCCTGGATTGGGAATTTGATCTGATGAGCAGTTTTTAGTTGAATCTCATTTTTCTTTGTAAAAATTCGGGTACTCTTCATCGTGCTATAGTCTATTTCTGGGCAGACGGAAAAAAGGACAATGACACAAGTATTTTGTTAACGTCGCAATAAAGCGATACGTGTCGTTCCATACAATGCTTTATCGC
The DNA here is from genome assembly GCA_963924495.1 of Nemapogon koenigi. Lineage (NCBI taxonomy): Eukaryota > Metazoa > Arthropoda > Insecta > Lepidoptera > Tineidae > Nemapogon > Nemapogon koenigi. The sequence goes on along the minus strand of OZ004647.1, from coordinate 5,495,247 downwards.
TGACACAAGAAACGCGGTACAATACGTAAACGATAAAGTGTATGGAGCCATTTACGTATCGTTGTAATTTCACGCTAATATAATTATTTGTGTCATTATCCCCTTTTCCACCTGCCCTAGAAACAGATTATATACAAAGTTTATTTTGTCACCTACATTAGCGCGTTGTATGTAATTCGTAATAAACATATGTATATTTCTGCTCTTACCAAAATGGTGGTATGACGGAGAGAACCGCGAAATCTTAGTGTAGGAAAATTTGTTTTGTGTTCATTTTTTGTTATTTTAATTTTGTGTTTGTCTCTGCGATTTATTTAACCAAATCTAATATTACGTTCCTTCTATTTTGTGATTTTATATGGTTATTTTAAGACTGTCATTAGGGCTAGTTGTGATAAGGAAGAGACCTATGTGTTATACCCAACACCAAATGAAAGAGTCTAATCATCGGTCTAGACTGATTTTGTACTGTTTTATTTAAATTTAAAAATAGCTTGTAAGATCTACCCTCATAGCTTAAAACACTTTCGTGCTTCTAAAGTTCTTATACTTTAGTTTATCGCTTAAGCTACTTCTTTTTTATATTTTAGTACTAAGTTACCTTCAATTTTGTATTGCTTTTAAAAATATATGTTAATAGTACAAACCTTCAACTCTATAAAGTATCAATAAATAAATTTGCTGTTTCATTTTTGTTAGAAATGTTTTATCTGTGGGGGAAGGAACAATAGATGTTAATCTATATGCTTAGTTGTATAAAATGTATGTTTTTTTTTATAATTCCATAAATGTAATTTGAATTATAATTTTTAAGTTTTATACAGTCAAAGCATATAGAGTATCATTATTAATCAGACGTAGTCGTAGAATTTTCTATAAATGACATACAAAATGTACTAATTTGTCTTGATCTTAATTAAACAATAATATATTACTGTGTCGCCAATTGTATTGAAATATAATGAAGTAGAAATTAATTGGATTTTCATTTTTAAGGCTTTTGGTCTTGCTACTCGCATTAATTAAGCCTAATCGGTATATGATTTGATAAAATTATCGAATTGACTGTATATAAATAATACAAAATAGGCTTGGTAGTGTCGTTTATTGTAAACAACACTACTAGTAGTGTGGCTGGTAGTGTCGTTGCCAAAAAACGAATAATCTAGATTGAGAGAGCGATCCGTACATCATGGCTAACAAGACGAGCTAGAGAAAAGTCTACGTAGACAAAATCTTAATTTCACTCTGCACCATACTATTAAAAAATCCTTTCAACTATCACGTCTGGTATAGATGGCCTAAATACAAGACTTCTTTATTTACTGTAACCCACTGGCACACTGATGTAACTGGTGAGCATGCATACATTTTATGATAAGGGATACCCAGCGTAAGACCCAAGTCGAAATGTTCCCAGTCCTTTTAGCCCATGGTATTTGTGAGTCCAGTTCTATTGATGTATATTTAGCAGGAAAAGCCTCTGGTGTTGTCGGATTATGTATAATAATAATAAAAAAAGCTCAACGTCACGATACCATCTGACAAATCAAATTATATTTCCTTATTTTAAATTAATTATTTTCTAATATTTCTCTACAATTATCATTAATAAAAATCAAAGTGAGATATATATACAATAAATTGCAGAAAATATAAACTATAAAAATATAGAAAACGAAAGGTGACATTTAAACATGACACAAATTGTCATAACAATAACAAAGAATCGATATTTTTTTTTGGATTATATTCACCAACTGATTAAAATTAAAATGAAAAAGTACAATGATTACAAGATCAAGACGAGCTGCACAAAACGCACATCCAACACCATCGGGATCGGCGCAGGGAGCTACTTGCTCTGTGGTCTCCGTGCAGGAAGTGGTGGAGCTAGAGCAAATACCGCCGGCAGACCCCGAACCTACATGTACCACTAAGTCGTCGAGCTCCAGCGACGAGTTTTTCTCCCCATTAACATCACTAAAGACGCAAAACAACCGACGTCGGAGAAAAAATCCCCAGCCCCCGGCACGCCTAGGACCCACGAGACACGATGCCTCGCGAGGGGTCCCTGCTACCGGTGGTGCAGTGCGCCGCATGAAATGGACAAATAAAATCAATGTGAACGTCATGCGGCTACAGAGGGGGGAACTAACCTCACTGCGTACCGTGCACGGATGCTTCCTCTGTTTCAGACCCTGGAACCAACTGTCAACGTATCCGTTCAACGACTGTCGGATCAAGTGCGGGCAATCCAACGATGTCACATGCTGGATGAGCCTGTGCTGGAGAGGCTGCGCTCAGAATTACAATGTAACTGCATCATCCCTGTACCGTCGCAGCCTGCGGTAAGCAGACTAACATCACGTCCCGCTACACCGCAGACTGGTGATGTAGACACGGATAATGCGGTTATAACAGTAAGTAGCCAGTATAATGAGCACTTGAGGAGCATTTTGGAGGATGTGATATCAGAGTATCGAACGACACCGCCACTACCTACTTAGACCGCGTTTACCACGTTTGCCTATGCACAAAAAAAACATAAGCATGGTGAGTGCCCTGGATTCACTATTATCAAACTATTTTGATAGGTAATAGTGAAAACCTCGCCGACACACATTCGATCCTGTCACAGCGGTTACGGCTTGTCGTGTAGCAGGAGTCAAGTTTTTCAGAGAAGACTATGCTACACGACCGAAACCTACCGTACCCGCGTGGCAGAGCAGGATCCAAAGGCGAATTGACGAGGCTAGGGTACTCATAGGCAAGCTAACGGCAACACTCGTCCGCGAGTGATGCGTTCTGTGCAGCGAGCCTTCTCGGCGATTGACATAAGACCCCGGGAATACATATCTCGAGTCACAGAACGCATCGACTTCCTGTTGCAGAAAATTTGTGCATGGGCAAACCGCATTCGCAGGTACAAGTTGCGAGTGGATCGATACGTCCAGAATCACATATTCCAAAACAATCAAAGGCAGGTTTATAGAGACTGGGAACAATATATCTAAACAGGTTGTGACTGAAGGGAGTGTACCAGATGTTGAAACCACGAATACTTTCTGGCAAAACATCTGGTCGGCTCCCGTCAGTCACACCGAGGACTCTTGGATAGGGGATGTTGAGCGGGCCTGTGAGTCAGTGCCAGAGATGGGGTCATTATTATTGACCCCATCGATGTAGTTTGTGCGGTCCGTCCTATGGCAAATTGGAAGTCTCCAGGGCTCGTCGGACTACACAACTATTGGCTAAAATGGATACGCAGCTCACACGCTCGCTTAGCATCCCAATTCCAAGAAGCCATTGAGTTTGGATCGATCCCAGAATTTATGACTACAGGCATTACCCGCCTGCTTTATAAGTCCGGTAGTACCACGGATCCTAAGAACTATAGACCCATAACATGCTTACCTACCATCTACAAGCTCCTTACATCCATTTTGAGAATCAAAATTGGTTACCATATAAATACCAATTCAATCATGTCTGCTTCTCAGAATGAATGTAGGGCTGGGTCCCGTGGTACTAAAGAACTTCTCATTGATATGACCATTAGCCAACAAGTTCGACGTAACCGAAAGAATCTATCGGCATGCTGGATAGATTACAAAAAAGCTTATGACTCTGTACCACATACCTGGCTCATGAGGGTGCTGGAGTTGTATAAAATCGATACAACTCTACGCACCTTCCTGAGCTCATGTATGGGGCTCTGGAAAACAGTCCTTATCTATCCAGGATGCCTAAGAGCTTTCGGTGACGACGAACTAATCAGCAGCCTAATTGCGTAACTTGAAAGCGATCCAATCACTATCATTTTTTTACAGATAAAGGTCGAATTTAGCCCCGCACTTTTCGAAATGTGTATTTTCGTTAATTGTGCTACATTGTGCTGCGTTTGTGCCGTACTGTGCCGCAAAAAATAGCTTAATATCTCAAACCGTTTTTGAGAAAAAAAATAAAAACGAAAATTTCACGTTTTTAATTGTTTTTATTTTTTTTCTCAAAAACTGTTTGAGATATTGAGCAAATTTTTGCGACACAGTACGGCACAAACGCAGCACAATGTAGCACAATTAACGAAAATACACATTTCGAAAAGTGCGGGGCTAAATTCGACCTTTACTTATCTGTAAAAAAATGATAGTGATTGGATCACTATCAAAGTTACGCAATTAGGCTGCGGGATTAAACGGGGTATATTCCAAGGCGATAGTTTGAGTCCCTTGTGGTTCTGCTTGGCCCTAAACCCACTCAGCACACTGCTAGGGGTTTCAGGGCTAGGCTACCGTTTGCGGAGAGAGAGTCAAGTTATATCGCACTTACTTTACATGGATGATTTGAAGTTATTTGCCCAAAACAAATCACAACTGATAGATTTACTAAGGATAACTGAAAACTTTAGTAAATCTATGGAGTTTGGTTTGGACAAATGTGCGATCATACATGTAAAGCGAGGAGTGATATCGGAATCTGAGAGTACACAACTCACAGATTCTGTAAAACTTGATTCACTCTCTGAAAACGAAACCTACAAGTATTTGGGTATGTCACAGACAATAGCAATCAATGATACAGACATGAAACAATCTTTGAAAGAGCGCTTCTGTGGCCGCCTGAAAAAAGTACTGAAGAGTCTTTTATCAGGCGGAAATAAAGTGCGTGCCTTTAATGGTTGGGTCATGCCTGTCTTATTGTATTCTTTTGGCATACTCAAGTGGACTCAACCTGAACTGGACGCCCTGGACAGACGAGTTCGGACACTATTGACCGCATATCGTATGCATCACCCACGCTCATCTGTAATGAGACTGTACATCCCACGAAAATGTGGAGGTCGTGGCTTTCTTAACGCTAACGCTTAACGTGGAGACAATCGTGAGGTATACAGTCTCAGAGAATATTTTCTAAACAGTGAGGGGGTGATGCATGGAGATGTGGTCAAGGTAGACAAGGGCTTTACCCCGTTATCCTTGGCTAAAGAGAACTGGCACAAACCTATAATACTGAGTACCAATGACCGCAAGGAGGTATGGCAGAGCAAGGAGTTACACGGAAGCTTCTACAATGCTCTTCTCTTTGGAGAAACCGAGGGTTTTACTTGTGCAATTATGGACGAAGTTGTCAAGACGAATAACTACCGGAAATACATCATGAAGGACGGCACGACTGACATCTGTCGAGCATGCCACCGTCCCGGAGAGTATAAGGCATGTTATTTCCGGTTGTTCTCGTCTTGCCAATGGCGAGTACTTGCACAGGCACAACCAAGTAGCCAGGATTATACACCAACAACTTGCTTTGAGATACAACCTTGTAGTCACGGAAGTACCGTATTACATGTATGTGTCTGAACCAGTTCTTGAAAATGGTCATGCCACGCTCTACTGGGATCGATCTATCATCACAGACAGACATATTGTTGCCAATAAGCCTGATATTGTGTTGGTAGATCGATCAGCGCGCCTTGCAATGATAATCGATGTCACTATCCCACATGACGACAATCTTGTGAAAGCTGAGAAAGATAATCTTGACTTGGCTCACGAGATTGTCGACATTTGGGATGTGAAGTCGGCGATCATTGTACCGATAGTCGTGACGGTCAATGGTCTTTTTGCTAAGAGTTTTGACCGTCACCTTAGGAGCCTTGAAATTGGCAGTTGGGTCAAGGGTCAGATCCAGAAGGCAGTACTCCTCAGCACGGGCCGTATTGTGAGGAAGTTCCTCTCTCTGCAGCCCTAACCACCGGTAGATTGGGTATTAACCTCGCTTCCGGGGGGATAAATCCTTTTTTTATATTGTTATATATTTTTGTTTTTTTTATACCTAAATATGTAAAAATGTAATTTAAAGAAATAATTGAAATAAAGAAAGAGAATAATAATAATAAAGCTTCTTTATTTCCATATAAAATTATACCTATTCTATTTAAAATTTTAAAGTTATTAGTACTTGCTATTTAAGTTTGTTATTTTTTTTTATTTAACGATAACAAAAATAAACAATAAAGTTTAGTACAGTTATTTTCTTATAATTTAAACTGATTTCGGCTTTAAAATTATGGATACTACACCTGAAGTTGACGCGCAAGCCGTAGCGCTTCTTCAATCTGGGCTAAGTCAACGAAACGTAAATGCACAACTTAATATAAGTCGTTCTGCCGTTCAAAGAGCATACCAGCGGTATCTAGAGACTGGCACCTTCGTTCGCCGAGCAGGTGGACCTCGTTTCCGAGTGACAACGGCAAGACAAGATCGGTTTATTTTCACTACCACCTTACGAAATCGACACCTGACGTCTATCTCTGGCCGGTCCTTGTTGGACATGAACGTTTTGGCCTGTTCAAGGCCATTCGACCGAAACGAAAGTGTCGCTGTCAAAATGTATGCTAACCCCACTGTTTTCGAAGTATCTAAGAGCATGAAACAACGCGTTTTTACTAGTAAGAACTTTTTTAGTAAGGCGATGTAATCTTTTTATTCGGAATTTACCGAACTGCTTTAGTAAAAACGGGTTCTTACTAGTAAAAACGCGTTGTTTCTGATGCTCTTAGATACTTCGAAAACGGGTTCTTATTGATTTCGGGTATTTACGGTAACATATACATAATGAAGGGAGCTTATTAGTTAAATAAAACTCGTTCTTACTAAATGCTAGGTACATCACATCTCTGTCAACCTATAATATATCCAACAAAATTCTGGTTTATTCCAAAAATAAATGAAAATTACTTAAAAATTACTCCAAGCAAAGCAAGTGAATATAGAACGCGCAGCAGATAGTCATATTAGAGTTTATATGAATACAAAGGCGCACAGCGAGCATTGCGGTCGAGAAACGGAACGTGGACCGGCGCCGACTTAGGTCTTGTTCACATCACACAAACAGTTTTATATTGGAACGGATTAACTGGCGGCTTTATGCTTTCAGTCGCCCGAAAATAAAACAAATGTACTTACATAGAAAATAATATATTTTCCATCTATATCGTGAACAGAACTGGCCTCACAAATACCTACCAGCGGCTAAAAGAGGGAGGAGTCTTCCGCTGGGTACCCTGGGACAGTGACAAAGTTTCGGAAGCAGTAAGGCAACCCGTGAAGAAAAAAAATGTAGGTTCCGGCAATATATTTCAAATTTAAACTAATTTCAAGCCCCACTTCATACCTATTACCGCGATAAAAAGAAGTCTAGGTATACCTAAATGTTCTAATCCAGGACATACATTATTTGTCCTCCAAGTTTCACTAAAATCCTCCAAACTATCGCATTTATAATGAATTTATATTTGAGAATAAGCAGAACCATAGATAAAGGAATGTATGTAGGTACATATTTCTAAACATATTCTGATTCAAATTCAAAATCTAATCAAATTCAATTTCTTCGTACAAACGTGGTACCTATTACGTAAAACTAATAAAAAGTATCTGATAAACCTAAACTAAAATTTTGACACACTTTTAAAATACTGACATTCCCTGCAAAAATCTCCTTTGGAAAGTGTCAATCTAAAGACGCCACTAACAATCAGGCTTTTTCAGCAATCAAGCAGCACTGAAGTTACCGATTGAATTCCTTTTAAGTTTCTACATGTGCACGAGGTCAAATAGTGACGTCAACACGCGCGGAGGCGGGCAGCAACTGTGAATCACACTGCCTGTGTCACCTCCACAGTTTGTTCGTCGCTCGGCTGATAGATAATAAACAATTCTGGGAACGGCGAGCTCACTTTGACGCGTCCATACCTACTTATTAGCGAAGCGTCAATTCACTGAGTCCATATTCAATAACCACTTCTGATGAAGAAAAAAAACCAAAATGTGCTTTCTGAAAACAAATGCACAAGTCACTTAAAAAAACCAAATCGATTCAAGTGTGCCTATAATCTATTATTCTATATTTTTCCAGGATCCCATCATCAGATCCTGACCTGATGACCATGGGACCACCTGGAAAGTAGGGTATACCCTTTCAAACAAAAAAAATCCAAATCATAAAAACAACATAAAAGATTCCGACTAATTGAGAACCTCCTTTTTTTGAAGTTCGGTTAAAAACAGCGCATTGGACAATCCTCACAGCAACCCTTATCCCTGCACTCTAAAGCCAGACAGGAGGACGAATCTATCATGCGAAGTGGTTTAGGTAGCGACCATTGAATGCTAATGTCGAGAACAACTAAACGGATTTGGATGCGGTTTTTTTACTGTTATAATCTGTATTTCTTGAGGAACACATTGTGTAGGTATGTAATAATAAAATCTTTGAAAAAGATTGCAACTGCCAGCCACTCTGCCGTCTCTACAACCTCCTCTCTGTGAAGATACCAATATGTCAATACAATTTGGCGTCCCATAACATGATCGTCCTTCTCTCCCAAGGCCACCAGCGATTCACAGACAATATGGATACATTATAGATTTAATTTTATTATGACGGCATCTTTATATGTGGTGGTGTTTTTCAAAGTTTTAATAAAAGGTAGATTCATACCTACGATAAAAGTGAATCCTCGGCACTGCATTTTGGACTCTTGGCAATATGCCAGCCGGACTGGCGCACGTCAACGGAAAGGATAGTTAGAGAGAAGTCTAGACCGAAATGGGTTTGGTAAAGTTTTGTTTGTTTTTGTACGTTTTTCATATGTCATCTTACTTAACTCTAACTTAAATTATACTGTCAAAATAATTTCTTTAGATGTTACACATCATTAAGACTGACTTTTTTTAGGGAAACTGACATTGTGAGAAGTGACATAAAAATGGGTATTTGAATTTTGAACGGGCTAAATTATATTTGTTATGGTGTCTCTGGCTACACTGCAAGATACAAAGGCCGTGATCCTATCCTAGTTTTATCCTATCTTTCATGTGCTTTTTCGTGTTTCCATAAAGATTCAAGACTAGACACCGCAGACACGGCTCGACTCGAGGCTTCAGTTCTTTTGTCTTACGTATTTTGGTTATAGGTCATTACATCGAAAATTATTACTAAAAATCTCAATTCATATCGAAAATAATTTCTAAAAAAACATTTCAAAAATACTGCTTTATCTGCTGAATAGGCTTTATCTAAAAATGTTCAAAACTCAAAAACATAATTTTAAAAACCACAAAATAAAAATGTTTGTTTCACCTAAAATGTTGTATCAAAAAAGTATCAATTCGTTTTATATTTCCAATCCTTGATTTCTTTTTTTTTCTTAGAAGTAATAAAATACTAAGTTTTTTGGCGCTTCGCCGGCCGCTTCCACGGCACCGCTCGCTTCGCTCGCTCGGCTTGCGCTTTGTTTTATCACTATTTATCCTAAACCACGCTCGTCGCTGCGCTCCTCGCTAACCTATTTTTTCTATTATTTATTAATCTTTATTTGTTCACTATCTTTGTGCCTCGGTTCGACCGTGTGTAACATAATAATTTATCCTGAAGGATTTCAGGGATAAAAAGTAGTCTATGTCACTGTCCGGCCAAACTCAGTAGATTTTGTGCAGCTATAAAATAAACATTTTTTTCATTTTTTTTCCATTTTTGCCGTTTAGTTCATTTTTAAATAAAGTTTTTTTTACTAGAATTTTTAAGAAATGAGTTTTCGATGAATCGTGCCTTTTTACTTTTGAATTTTTTTGTATCGTGCATTTAAGTTTACTGCATTTTTAAAAGTGCATTTATGGCATGAATTTCGATGTCATGAGTTTCGATGACATGTCGTTCACCCAAAAAAAATTGGGTATGTAAGTATATAAATAATATTGCACCCACAACCAAGCGGTGTTGATTCACAGGTTGTACTGCAACTCACTGGTATCTTTATGTAACACTCAGTTACAGCGACGTTCGGTCGGTTAGTTAGTTGAGCAATGTTGGGCCCCGAGGCGTCCGGACCATGTCGACAGCGAATAGTGAAGGGTGATTTTTGTAAGAAATTTAAGAGAGCAAAATTTAAGTTTTGAAATTAAAATATTGTGTTACGTGTTTAGAGGGTTATGGACTTCCCGTTCCTTTGGTCCCGTGGGTTCAATCTTTACTCATGCAAAAAAGCTTTCGTGCTTCGGAGGTCACGTAAAACCAGCGGCCTTCGAACTTACTTGTGACAGCGTAGGTATATTAGGCCGTGATGATATGTTTTTAGCTAGACAAGTTGCTAGTAAATAGAATAGGATATGCCTATATACTCGGCCAGATACACCGCAACAGTGTTCACTTTTTGCCAGTTGTTCATATTGAACCAGGTCCATCTATTTTTGTTAGCTGTGCTGTTTTTTTCCTGATATTTAATATATGTATTGTGTACCTATGTATTAATTTTTATACTTTATTATGTGTGTGTATGCAATTAATTTAACAATAATAATATAACTTAATAATTTAAAAATCTGAAAACTACAAATTAAAAATTTCTTCCAGAGAGTCCGAATCCGCTGCCATAGCGCCTAGAACACATAGCGCGTTACCCCATAGAGTAACTTATCGTTACCCTTTTGAATTTCTAGCAGCGCTATGCGTTGTATGAAAAAGGCTTTGGAGCTTGGATCGCCGGTCTCCGTTAGAAGTATTTTCCCGATTTTATTAGCAAATTAATATAATATATGTATGAATATTTACAAATTGCGCATGTCGATGGGGGGTTTTGGTCATTTGCCCCCACGGTGACCAGCCGGCTTGGGGGTTTTTGTTTTTTTTTTTCATTGTGTTTGTTCAATCGGTTTCTATGTTGTGTTTGGGCTTGATCCGGTTGCCGATGTACCATATTTAGTTGCTAGCTGATTTGGTTCCCTGTATTGGCAGTCGACGGAGTTCTTCCGGCTCTGCATGATTTTAAACGCATCTTTTCTGATATTTGTTCTATTTGAGTCCTTTATATGTTTCCCAGGTTCCTGCGGAGTGTTGGGTGATATTGGCAAGTTTCTCTTTCTAGAGTCTATTCTCTCTTTCACTATTAATCTATCTGACTTCAAGTAGGCAATTTTTCCACTTTCTCTTTCTTTTATAAGTTCAGGTAGTAGTTGTTTTCTTCTTTCCAATACCTCTTTTGAGAAGTCCTCGCACAGATATATTCCATCTCTTAGCATCTTTCTATTTCTCAGTAATTCGTCTCTTCTCCATGTATTAACCAGCGTAATCAGTATTGGTCTGTTTCTCTCATTTAATTTTTTTTCCGATTCTATAGACATTCTCTATTTCTCTCACTTCGAGATTTAATTTCATGTCGTTTCCAAAAATGTTTGAGATGCTGTCCATTAATTCATGTGTAGTTTCATCGTTATCCCGAACTCCATAGATGATCAAGTTTTTCCTTTTATTCTTCTCCTCTAAATTTTTTATTTTATTTTCTGATGGCTCCAATTTTAGCTTGAGTTCTTTATTTTCGTCTATCAACATTTTCAGTTGTTCGTCCACTCTGTGTAGTATTAACTTTGTGTGTTGTTCCATTTCCCCCTTCATTCTATTAAAAAGAATTTCGAATTGTGGCTCCATATTATATTTATTTCTTGCTATATATTTATTGCTATTTTATTCGGTCGTAAAATAATAAAGCGTTACGTTAAAAGTTTTTTGTTTTTTTTTCTGTTTCTGAACGCACTTTTATTGTTGTTGGCTCTATGGATGACTTCTTTGCCTTACCATAAATTAAATCATAGCTGTCAGCTGTCAGTGACTGTCAGTCACTGTGACAATACTTGCTCTGTGATTTTGACTTTTTCTGTTGGATTTTATATTAGATTCCACATCCGGTCATGGCGACATACGCACGCGTTTTCGTCGTGGCGTGATGTGGAATCCAGTTTAATCCTGTTCGCGCTGTGATGGTTGTGATTAATCAGTGATTAATAAGACATATCACGGTCGGCGGGATTATCTTAAATACCGATTTATCGGCTATATACACTATAAAGGCTATAATACTTGACATTGGCAAATCACCGATGAACATTGGTGGAGCCATAATAAAAAAGAAGAAGAAGAAGACTTTTTCTGTTGTTGTTATTGTTATTTATAATTATTGTTTTTTAATTAAATTTAGTTAAATTAGGCGTTAAAATAGGATTTTGAATAATGTGAAAAACTTTATTACTTGTTTCGATGTTCATATACTTGATTTTCTAGTGAATTTTGACTGGTAGCAGGTGGTTTTCTCATTCAATTTGAATTACTATAGGGTTTTAATTGGGGTTTTATAATATTTTAAATGATTTCTAACCCAACTTGAAAATATGTTTGTCTTTGTACTAGTATAACACCGGAACACAACACCAACCGGAACACAACACCAACCGTTTACTTCACTCAAATAGATTAGGTTATGGCTGAGAATTTTATTTTTACTATATCTTTTTGTTGCACTGTTATATACTAAATACTAGTATGTTGTGTAGTGCGCGAGTTGCAAGCAACTCGCGTGTTTGCCGTGAGGGAACAACTGCTGCCCACACCAAAGAAGACATTGTACAAGTCTGCGATAAGCCCGCCACCTATCACTCTAAATAATTCCCTACTCGTACCACAACTACTCCCACTACCCCTACTCCAACCCCTACCACTACCCCTACTCCAACCCCTACCACTACCCCTACTCCAACCCCTACCACTACCTCTACCCCTACTCCAACCCCTACCCTACCCCTACCTCTACCCCTACCCCTACCTCTACCCCTACCCCTACCCCTACCCCTACCCCTACCCCTACCCCTACCCCTACCCCTACCCCTACCCCTACTCCTACCACTATTCCTACCCGTACCCCTACCCATACCCCTACCCCTACTCCTACCCCTACTCCTACCCTTACTCCTACCCCTACCCTACCCCTACTCCTACCCCTACCCCTACCCCTACTCCTACCCCTACCGCTGCTCGATTGAAATCAATTGGAGAAAAGAAAAAAAATGTATGGGAGTTTTTTTTTGTATGGGAGATTTTTTTTTTACAGATTCGCTAATAGGAACATATCCTGAACATTATTAGTTTCGGCACATACCCCCGCCGATTTGTAGTTTCCGAGATAAAAAAAGGGGGTGCGAAAAAGGGGGGTTTCGGATTTATGATAACTGGCGCTTCTCCGGCCGCTACCGCGGCATCGCTCGCTTCGCTCGCGATTTAAAAAATAAATTGTATGGGAGACGGGGGGGGGGGCTACGGGGAAAGTGGAAAGGGGTAGAATTCAATTCCTAGTCCATAGGAAAAAAAAAAGAAAAAATGTATGAACTTTTGTATGGGAGTTTTTTTTTGTATGGGAGAACATTTTTTTTAACGGATTCGCTAATAGGAACAGATCCTGAACATTATTAGTTTCAGCAGTTACCCCTCTGATTTATAGTTTCCGAGATAATAAACAAAAAAAATAAGGGGGGCGAAAAAGGGGGGGTACTAACTGGCGCTTCACCGGCCGCTACCGCGGCATCGCTCGCTTCGCTCGCGCTTTTAGTAGGAAAAATAAAAAATGTATGAAAATTTGTATGGGAGTTTTTTTTTGTATGGGAGATTTTTTTTTAATGGATTCACTAATAGAAACAGATCCTGAACATTATTAGTTTCGGCACTTTCCCCCTCTGATTTGTAGTTTCCGAGATAAAAAACAAAAAAAAATGTATGGGAGTTTTTTTTTATATGGGAGAACATTTTTTTTTTATGGATTCGCTAATAGGAACAGATCCTAAACATTATTAGTTTTCGCACCTACCCCCTCCGATTTATACTTTTCGAGATAAAAAACAAAAAAAAATAAGGGGGGGTTTCGGATTTTTCTGGTACTCACTGGGACATCCCACCAAAAGTTTCCCCCCGTTTCAACTCCTTCTGGGAGAACAATTCTGTCAGTCAGTGAGTGAGTGGTAATCGAGCTTTATATAATATAACTAGTATGTTGTGTAGTGCGCGAGTTGCAAGCAACTCGCGTGTTTGCTGTGAGGTAACGACTGCTGCCCACACCAAAGAAGACATGCTACAAGTCAGCGATAAGCCCGCCACCTATCACTCTAAATAATTCCTTACTCGTACCACAACTACTCCCACTACCCCTACTCCAACTACTCCCACTACCCTTACTCCAACCCCTACCACTACCCCTACTCCAACCCCTACCACTACCCCTACTCCAACCCCTACCCTACCCCTACCTCTACCCTACTCCTACCCCTACCTCTACCCCTACTCCAACCCCTACCCTACCCCTACCACTACCCTACCCCTACTCCTACCCCTACCACTACCCCTAACCCTACTCCTACCCCTACTCCTACCCTTACTCCTACTCCTACCCCTACTCCTACCCCTACCGCTGCTCGATTGAAATCAATTGGAGAAAAGAAAAAAAATGTATGGGAGTTTTTTTTTTGTATGGGAGATTTTTTTGTACAGATTCGCTAATAGGAACATATCCTGAACATTATTAGTTTCGGCACATACCCCCGCCGATTTGTAGTTTCCGAGATAAAAAAAAGGGGGGGGGCGAAAAAGGGGGGTTTCGGATTTATGATAACTGGCGCTTCTCCGGCTGCTGCTGCCGCGGCATCGCTCGCTTCGCTCGCGATTTAAAATAAAAATTGTATGGGAGACGGGGGGGGGGGGGGGGAGGGGGCTACGGGGAAAGTGGAAAGGGGTAGAATTCAATTCCTAGTCCATAGGAAAAAAAAAAGAAAAAATGTATGAACTTTTGTATGGGAGTTTTTTTTGTATGGGAGAACATTTTTTTTAACGGATTCGCTAATAGGAACAGATCCTGAACATTATTAGTTTCGGCAGTTTCCCCCTCTGATTTATAGTTTCCGAGATAAAAAACAAAAAAATAAGGGGGGCGAAAAAGGGGGGTTTCAGATTTTTCTGGTACTAACTGGCGCTTCTCCGGCCGCTGCCGCGGCATCGCTCGCTTCGCTCGCGCTTTTAGTAGGAAAAATAAAAAATGTATGAAAATTTGTATGGGAGTTTTTTTTTGTGTATGGGAGAATGTTTTTTTTAATGGATTCACTAATAGAAACAGATCCTGAACATTATTAGTTTCGGCACCTACCCCCTCCGATTTGTAGTTTACGAGATAAAAAACAAAAAAAATGTATGGGAGTTTTTTTTTGTATGGGAGAACATTTTTTTTAATGGATTTGCTAATAGGAACAGATCCTAAACATTATTAGTTTCGACACCTACCCCATCCGATTTGTAGTTTCCTAGATAAAAAAAAAGGGGGGGGGGGCGAAAAAGGGGGGTTACGGTTTTTTTATAACTGACGCTTCTCCAGCCGCTGCCGCGGCATCGCTCGCTACGCTCGCGAGTTTAAAAAATATTGTATGGGAGACGGGGGGGGTTCGGGGAAAGGGGTAGAAATCAAATCCCAGTCCATAGGGAAAAAAAAAGAAAAAATTTATGAAAATTTGTATGGGATTTTTTTTTTGTATGGGAGAAATTTTTTTTTAATGGATTCACTAATAGAAACAGATCCTGAACATTATTAGTTTCGGCACCTACCCCCTCCGATTTGTAGTTTCTGAGATAAAAAACAACAAAAATAAGGGGGCGAAAAAGGGGGGTTTCGGATTTTTCTGGTTTTCACTGGGACCCCCTCTATACGATCTTACCAAAAGTTTCCCCCCATCACAACTCTTTCTGGGAAAACAAAAAAAAGAAAAAATGTATGAACTTTTGTATGGGAGTTTTTTTTTTTGTATGGGAGAATTTTTTTTTTAACGGATTCGCTAATAGGAACAGGTCCTAAACATTATTAGTTTCGGCACCTACCCCCTCCGATTTGTAGTTTCCGAGATAAAAAACAAAAAAAAATGTATGGGAGTTTTTTTTTTGTATGGGAGTTCATTTTTTTTTAATGGATTCGCTAATAGGAACAGATCCTAAACATTATTAGTTTCGGCACCTACCCCCTCCGATTTGTAGTTTCCGAGATAAAAAACAAAAAAAAATGTATGGGAGTTTTTTTTTTGTATGGGAGTTCATTTTTTTTTAATGGATTCGCTAATAGGAACAGATCCTAAACATTATTAGTTTCGGCACCTACCCCCTCCGATTTGTAGTTTCCGAGATAAAAAACAAAAAAAAATGTATGGGAGTTTTTTTTTTGTATGGGAGTTCATTTTTTTTAATGGATTCGCTAATAGGAACAGATCCTAAACATTATTAGTTTCGGCACCTACCCCCTCCGATTTGTAGTTTCCGAGATAAAAAACAAAAAAAAATGTATGGGAGTTTTTTTTTTGTATGGGAGTTCATTTTTTTTTAATGGATTCGCTAATAGGAACAGGTCCTAAACATTATTAGTTTCGGCACCTACCCCCTCCGATTTGTAGTTTCCGAGATAAAAACAAAAAAAAATGTATGGGAGTTTTTTTTTTTGTATGGGAGTTCATTTTTTTTTAATGGATTCGCTAATAGGAACAGATCCTAAACATTATTAGTTTCGGCACCTACCCCCTCCGATTTGTAGTTTCCGAGATAAAAAACAACAAAAAATAAGGGCGGCGAAAAAGGGGGGTTTCGGATTTTTCTGGTACTCACTGGGACCCCCTCTATACGATCCCACCAAAAGTTTCCCCCCACCACAACTCTTTCTGGGAGAACAATGATGTCAGTGAGTGAGTGAGTGAGTCAGTGGTAATCGAGCTTTATATAGTATAATAATAATATAATAATATTAAAAATTGCCGTTAGCTGAATGCTTGTAGGTGTAAAGACCGTCAGTTTATCTGTCAAAGTGACTATGTGTGTTTATGCTGCTGACTGACGGTTTTACCACCGTTATAAAAACAGCTGACTATTTTTTTAATTTTTTGTAAAGTATGAAAATTCAGCTGTATACATATCAAAAAATTAAAAAAAAAAAGGTATAAAATGTCTTTATACTTCAACATTTTTAATATGGTTATTTATGTGCGTGACTGACGTATAATCCCCTCTCTTCACTACAGCTGATGGTCATTTTTTAAGTTAAAAATAACCTCAGGAATCCAGTGAGTTATAGTACTAGAGCAGACGCTACCCATCACTCCTATGTTCCATTCAATTGCGGCGATCGCGCCGCACTTCACACAGTCGCTTGCTAGCATAGATTAGAGTACGGGGGGAACTTGCTAGCTGTTGAGAGTTATACGCTAGTGATTATTTTTAATCGAAAAAATTTGAAAGTCATACATTATGCCGTGGTGTGTGTTGAAATATTGCACTAATAATTCAAGGAATACGGCGAAGTATAAAGGAATAACTTTCCACCGTTAAGTAACTAGGTATAATCATTTTAAAATTAAATACGAACATAAAATTTATCAGACGCATGTTATGTCATTCGACTAAAAACATTCAGAAGTGAAAATAGGTAGAATTGGTTGACGTTCCCGTATATAGCTGAAAATAATACAATATATTTTCTACGCAGATATTATTGTTTGTGTAATGTGTTATCTACACTAATATTATAAAGATTTGTATTTTTGTCTGTAATGATGAACTCAAAACTACTGGACCGATTTTAAATGTTTTTCACCAGTAGAATGTATTATTATCGCTGAGTAACGGAGGCTATATTTTATACTAGCGGCTTGCCCCGACTTCGCCCGGGGTAACAATTGTATCCACTAGTAAGAAACTACTGGACTAATTTAAAAAAGTATTTCCCCAGTAGAATGCTATATTATCACTGAATAAAATAGGCTATGTTTTATATGATATATAATTGTTACCCCGGACGAAGTCGAGGCAAACTGCTAGTTTGTAATAAAATAGTTATTGAAATTTGTGGTATTTTGTCTATTGAAGGTTTCCACGCCCTATCCAAGAAACAAGAGAAAGATGGATAAAATTTGTCCAAAACAACCGCAGTGAAGAGACTCATCTTGATCAGTATCAATTTTCACGGAGTTACACAATTCGAATTGTGTGTTTGAAGTTTACGGTCGACCTTCATCTGTCAAAAAATGATAGTGATTGGATCGCTTTCAAGTTACGCAATTAGGCTGCTGGTTACCATCCAACCATAGTTATATATTATGTTCATTGCATTTTTATTACATTATTAAATACATAAAAGCAGGAAAGAACATTTTATCCAGAAAAAAGTATTTACATCTTTAGTTCATTCTTTTAATCAACCGAGCACTTTGAATCACCGAATACATTTGATACGGTCTATCATTAACAAATATACAACAATTCGCTTGAAACATGAAGCTAAAACTGATCAGAATATTAATTATTACTTATTAATAAGAGTGAAATTGTTTAAGGGCATGTAACTAAATCATAACAGTCACCATTTCACCACGCTCTCTGCGTATGAAAATATTGCTTATACTCAACTAGCATTCCGCCCCCGGCTTCGCCCGTGGATTTTTGCGAACAAAATAAAACATACCCTACAGCACTCATAGATAATGGCTTGCCTGGACTACCCCTACCCCTACCCCTACCCCGATCCCTACCCCTACCCCGATCCCTACCCATACCCCTACCCTGTTTCCCACGACTTCGTACGTGTCTATTTCAGAATGTTGGCAAACATACACTTCGTACATAGCTTTTGTCATGTTCACCTCTGCCCACCCCGTTCCCGTCGTCATGCCGTGAACGTATATAGCCTATGTCACTCACGAAGAATGTAGCTTTCTAATGGTGAAAGAATTTTTAAAATCGGCCCAGTAGTTTCTGAGCCTATTCATTACAAACAAATTTACAAATGTTTCCTCTTTATAATATTAGTATAGATATGCTGAAGAACTCAAGTTACAACAAAAACAACTAGCGGCTTGCCCCGACTTTGCCGGGGTAACTATTATATACAATAGGAAATATAAAATATAGCCTATGGTATTCAGTACACATTATATGATAGGTTGAAACTGTATTAGGCTTAGTTATTATATTAGTTAGCTTTTTTAATGAGTCGTTCTTAGTCTGTAAGTTTCCTTAAATACAATAAATAGCGTTCTACAGGTGAAAGAACTTTTAGAATCGGTCCAGTAGTTTTTTACTTGGGGATATAAATGTTACCCCGGGCAAAGCCGGGGCAAGCCGCTATTATAAAATTAAACTTATGTTACTCAATATATATAATATATATATATATATATTTAGAAATATTTTTTTAAATCAGTCCAGTAGTTTTGATTTTATTCATTACAAACAAAAATACAAATCTTGTACAAATGAAGCTTGTTAGGTATGTCCTTTCTGTAAGCGTAGTTAGTCTATATTAAGCATGTGTTGTAGTACGTTGAACGAAATGCGTAAGCGCCATGAAATTCACGGCGCTTTCGACCTTTTGGTCGCGAGAAAACTACATCCTAGAAGCGATCTAGCGCTGTGTGTTTATACCGTTTGGTTACTCGACTAGCGACTAACAAGCGCTTCAGCGAACTTAAGTTTATTTTTTTATAGAAATGAAGCATGCCTTTTGTCTATTATAGCTCCTCTAGTTGTATATCTCAATGCAGGAATCACCTTACAAATTTGGGTATGGTATAAAAATACTAGCAGCATAATTTTTTTTAAACAACTTTTACATACCTTTGGCTATCACATTTGGCTCCATAGAGTAACTTATTAGTTTGGCTCCACCGCGGGTGCGGCTACTGACGAGTGAGAGTGACGCATATTTTATTACTACTTAAAATAAAATTTATTTGGTATAAAATTCCTAGGAAAAATTAACGCTACCTCCCCAGCTAAATAATTTTTATGCGCATTATTTATTTAGAACGAGGTTGTACGTGACTTCAATTATACTGTAGTATCGAAATTGGTGAATTTATTCATCAAATCTAGACTCAAAGCACACCAAAATTATTCCCGTAAGATGTTTGACTTGGCAGATAAAACGCCGAAATCTGAAATTTGTTAGGATACGGGCTAGCTGACAATGTGATGCTAATATAACCTAAATATTCATTACAGTTTATCGTATTAGCATTCTATTACTTATTTGAATTACGGGTTATGAATTTCAATCAAATGATTTTGACTAGTATAAACTACAAACACAAGACTACAGACTACAGATTTGATTATCTATACTAATATTATAAAGAGGAAAGATTTGTATTTTTGTGTGTGTGTATGTTTGTAATGAATAAACTCAAAAACTACTGTGCCGATTTCAAAAATTCTTTCACCATTAGAAAGCTACATTCACCCTGAGTGACATAGGCTATATTCTATTTTCAAAAAATTTGGGATCCTTACTAAAACTCCAATAATGTAACCCAAGGTGTAAAAAAATACCTAATAAATTCTATTGATTTGATGATATAGAGGTAGATTCCACATCCGGTCATGGCGCCAACCGCGCGCGTTTTCGTCATGGCGTGATGTGGAATCCGGTTTAATCCCGGCCGCGCTGTTATGGTTGTGATTAGTCAGTGATTAATAAGACATATCACAGTCGGCGGGATAATCTTAGCCACCGATTTATCGGCTTACTATTGCACAAGATTAAACACTGGAGACTGGCAGAATTGCGACGAAAGTCAGCACTGTTGCCATATATCAAAAGAAGAAGAAGAAGATATAGAGGTAGTGGTAGTGGTAGGGGTAGGGGTAGGGGGTAGGAGTAGAAGTAAGGGTAGGGGTAGGGGTAGGGGTACGGATACGGGTAGGGGTGGGAGTAGGTATAGGGTATATTTTATTTTGAATGGAATTAGGGCGGAATGCTAGTAGTAGGTATATAATTGTATTTGATATTTCCGATTGCGTCATCCATAGTGGGCGTTATCGGTCGGGATCACGTCGCGCGGATGACGCATGGATACGTGAGCGAGCGGTTACTGCGCAGTTGCCATCCGGCCGCGCGATCGATTCAACACGAACCCGGAGCCAGTACGTGGCCGCTATTGCGCGCAGGTTGTTGTGTCACTGTAAATTAAAGAAGTATAGAGAAACGGCTATCAGCAAAGATGTCGGAGCCACCGAAAAAAAAGATCGCTGGGCGTTACAAAAGAGAAGAAGAACAGGCCAAGAACAGCGGGTATGGATCACATAACCTTACGCATCGTAACAACGAAACAAGAGTGGACGCTAATAAGAATAAAAAACGAGGACTGCCGGATAGCATAGACTACGAATTGATCGTAGGTAATTTAGAGATAGAAAAGAATGATTTTCAGAAAGAATTGGTGGAACAACGAAAGAAATTTGGCAGTGTGACATCAGTAATAGAATTGAAAGAAAAAGAAAACACTAATCTGAAGCAATCAATTAACGATCTAGAGAAGAAACTCAACAAGCTTGAAGAGAACAACACCGAGCTGACTGAATTATCAAAAACTAGCGAGAAAAAGATCACGAGATTAAAGAAGGAAAAAGAAAAGTTAAAAAAAAAAAATACTTTACTACAGAGTGATATCCGAAAATCAAAAGTACAGAAGGAAAAAAAGGAAAAATTATTACAGGTGGCCCGCTTATCGTGTAAAGAAATGTTTAGTTTAAAAATACCAAAAATACACCCAAACTTCGTGGAAACAAATTTAGATTTGATTACTGACGTAGTTAAATTGTACGAATCATATTCTCATGGTGACAAAATCCAACATTGCCCAGCCATACAATACAAGAATTCTGTTCCAAAGTCGACAACTTCTTTGTGGAATGTTGAAGATATTGAATCCAACAATGATCCGCCATTCAAGAAATGGAAAAAAGATAATTCAATAAAGGGCATTGATAAACACTACAGCAAGCATACACTCAAAGAGTTAGTAAAGAACTTGGAGCTGAGACACAGTGATAAATACGACCTATGGCGTAAAGTGTTATGGGCTTTGAATCAATACGGACGCGAACGAGGATACGACACTCTTGCCATTGCCGATAGTTTTTCGAAACGTTCGTCGAAATACAAAAACTTGCGGGATGTTAAAGAAACATTTGAATCTTCGAATGGAACTTTGTCTCTACATTATCTGATTGAAATCAGTAAAATTTACGAAGAAAAGCTTGACGCGATGACAGAGTATTTGAATACAATACTGCCTTCTACATATTTACCAGTGACAATAAACAAGGTGGATATTAGTGATCGTCGGACATTTCGACTAAACGTGAATTATGCTGATGAATCACATACATTATTAATTATTCCAGACCTATGTATTATATGCAATGAAGACGGCAAGAGATTATGTTTTCTTGCGAAAACAATAAAATCAACAAACTTACATTTGAGCTCATTGTGTCCTGAGATGGAGAAAGGTTTCGTCGTGACATTGAACATGGAGCATTATGTATTTAAAGCGAGAAATAATCCTTCAGCCACAGTGAAACTGTATTATCCACTAAAATCAGCTGAATCCTTTGTTATTTTGGCTAACGGCAAACAAAGTAACAAAGAACTGCATTTGACCAAGATTCGACAAGCTTTACGAGCAGAAACACTAAAGTTGTTGTCTAAGAAATCTGGGAAAGAATTTGGTGACGACCAAGACGATATCAACATGTTAATGATCTCTGACGAAGACCCCGATAGGATTAGAACTGATGTTGAGTTGTTGGAGGCGTTATACGATGTCGATCCTGAAATAATGAGCAGATACCAGCATTCAAGAAAAACAATTTACCATTGCAATCCAGGCACGAACTTGTGGTGTGAACTTAACGAGGCGACATTCGATTCGCATTTACGGACAATCCTCAGAACTACATTGAAACTGACCAAGGCAGAGCTAAACTACATTAACATGAGCAATGCAATCGTAAAAACACGAAATGTTACTTTTAGTTATATTAACAATACTTATTTTCCCGACCTCGATTCCAACTTGCATTTATTTATCACAAGGAATAAGACTATAGACGCGTCAAGCACTCCACCTATCATTCGGAATTTAGAGATAGAGGATCTGGCAGAAACAACCTGTGGGTGGTCATATAACTATGAATTATCCATTAAACATATGGAGTCAGTCCAGTCATATTTCGATAAGGTCATACCGCGACCGATGGAACGAGAATGGTTTCTGTCTTTCGTTGCGAAAATGCTAAATGGGCGGAGAATGAATGTTTTTTTTTTTCTAGTACTACATGGCAAACGTCAAAAGAAAAATGGGATATCAACACTGATGTCACTGTTAGCCACAGTATTCGGTAATTACTTCATCGCTAATACCAAATTTGTTTTAGCTAGAGGAATTCGAAATAATGATCAATATGACGGAGGGATATACAATCTAAAAGGAAAAAGGCTTCTGTTTGCAAATAAATTGCAGAAAGCTGACACTTTGAATTGCGCTTTCATTACGGCCATAACAGGTCAATCTAATCATTACATACAAGATAAAAAAAAGTCTTCTCGGACTGAATTTAAATTCCCTGTGCAGGCCGGATTGATAATGGCTTTTACCGAGGACGATGAACCTAAATTCGATAAGACCAACCAAGATTTTGTTGAGAGAATGGCGGCTGTCCCGATGCGTTCGCGGTTTTTGACCAAACAGGAAATTGACAAATTGCGTCGGAACGGAGAAAAGACGACGGACATTCATATTGCCGATGATTCACTCAAACTTAAATTCCCAACATGGCGCTCTGCTTTACTAGACTTGCTAATAAAGTACTATAACGAGTCTCTTCCACCGATACCCGATTCTATGGTGGATTACAAAAAGAGGTTGTGTGCTGCAAACTATGATTATTATGACTGGTTGGACTCACACGTACGAAGAGATGATAATAATCATACATTTGTAACAGCGACGGAGGTCATGAGGATAATTGACAAATCAAAAGAATTAAATCCACCTGAAATGAATAAGTTGAAATCAGTTATGTCTCTATGGGCAGATAAAAATGATTTTCGTTGGAAAGATAGACATGTATACCCGACCAGTAATAGAAAACGCGTTGAAGCTAAATCTGCCATTATGAATGCTGCACTTCACAATATTAATGAAGAATGATGCTGACGAAGATGTAATTTAAGAAACTTTGTTTATTCAAATTTAAATTTATCCTAATTAAATTAACAATTTGTCTATTTTGGTTGTTTTTTTGAAATTGTGGCACATGTGGCACATGTGGCTGTCACATCCAGTCCTAGACTTACTATAGCTTTATTATTTCTTGTGGCTGTGGTATTTTATATATAACTCTTTTCATAAGTTTATATTTCTTAAAGGAGTATAAGATTCTGTTGTTACAAATTTGTTTTATATTTTTATGGATTTTTCAATATGGTATACATTGATGTGTAGTATAGGTACCTATATCAGATAGCCCAAAATGAAACATCCCTGGAAATATTGGAGTAAAGAAGGTTTATTATTTATTATTCAATTCCCTGCTGACATATATTAGCAACATAAAAGTTATCTACGAATCTATCCTAAATTCCTAACTAATATTTTAAATTCAGAAGTAGGTAATAAGTGCAGCAACAGGCTTGCCACGCCACCTGTTTTATTCAATATGGGACAACTGGCAATAAGTGGACACTGTTACTGGCCACACCTCAAATCATAAAGGCCGTGAATGTGTGTGTGTGTGTGTGTATGTGTGTGTGAAAGTGCATTTGTTTATCTTTCTTTTACATGTTTTTTTTTCATAGTAATCCGAAGAGTGAGAGTGACAGGCTACTTTCATCCCACGTAAATTAAAATGTGACTACCCGTGTGAAATAGTATATAGGGGCTGGAACTAGTAGGTATATAATAATATGTTAGTGAAATCTCGTGGTATAGAGGTAGGTGTTTTTCTGATGCGATCACAGAACCGGTTGACCATCGCCCGTACCCGTAATGACGCAGTCGCGGCCGAGCTAAAGACACTGGCAAGCTCCTCTAGCTACGACTAGTAGAATGTCGTTTGGTCTTCCTGTTTCCTATTCTCCCATTTTGATATTAACCACGACAGGTATGGCCTAGTGGCCGGGCTAGAATCCTAGGATCAAAATATTGGATTGGACAAATTTACCACTTCTTAGGTCATTTGTCATGTTTAGTTTAAGGCCAATAGCTTACGGGATCTGGAAGCCAAGGTTTCCTCGTTTAGCCTATACTTAATATTTTTTGAACAATTTAACGAACATACGTCCAATTATGGTTTTTTGTTTAAAAATCCCATTGCTTGGTCGAGCTAGGAATCGAACCCCCGTGAGATCGTGACCGGTCTACCACTTGATCACCGCCCACCGATGCAGAATTTTATATAGGTGATATACAATTACAATTAAAAATGTCAAATACGTAATACTAAAAATAGACGTGCATGTATGAAACGATGTATGGATGTGGATGAAGCAAGAGAAGTATGCAAAGATCGAGAGAACTAGCGCTCCATACTCTCTGCCTACCCCTTTGGTAAACAGGCGTGAAGGTATTATTATTTTAAAAGAACAAAAGAGGAAAATATTCAATCTACCTGAACCTACCCTGAGGTATTTTGGGTATGTAAATCGATATCGTCTGTTAGAACCTCATGAAATACAGTGTTACCTTCTAAAATCAATACAACTAAACCGAATGTCCTTCTATTATGAATTAGAAATGACGTTTAACTGGGATCTACCGCCATGAACACTGTAGGGGGACTTTTGGTGTCACTTCTACCGTGCATGTGGTAAAAGGCAAGGCTACTCTCGTACACTACGTTGGCAACATCTAGTTATTCAGGTATCTATCTGATTACCAATAACAAAATTCAAGTAGGTACGTAATTATGTCAGTCCCTTACTAAAAACATAAAATTTAGACAAGGAAATTGAAATGAGAGTGAAAGCGGGAAGCAAGATATTTAGTGGACTAAACAATGTATGCAGAAATACACAACTTACAACTAAAAGTAAAATTAATATATACTTATACATAATGATGTTTTAGTTCCATCACTTACTTATGGAAGCTAGACTTGGGTATGGAATAAGAAGCATGAAAGTAAGGTAAATGCAGTGGAAATGCGGTCTTTACGTAGAATGTGTGATATAAAGCGTATTGACTGCATCCGCGAAAGATGTTATTAGACTTTAGTTTAGTGATTAAAATTAAGAAAAGTAGTTTGCGCTGGTTTGGACACGATGAAAGAATGAAGGATGAAAGATTGACTAAAAAGGTTTATATGGCTGAAGTGAAATAGTGTAGAGAAATCTATAGTGGAAATTTAACTTGTATTAGTTTGTCTATTTAATCGGTATTTTGAAAGAAGCTAAAGAGGTATGCCAGGATCGTAACAAATGGCTTTCGATTGTCTCTGCTTACCCCTCTATGGATAAAAGGCGTGAAAAGGATAGATAGGTAGATAAATTTAATAATAAGTGTCTGTCCGCCGTTATAAGCTATTTGATAAGCCGTAGTATGTTCCTAAGTTCAATATTAACTTACCATAATCTGTCGAAACAATGGGTCCGTGGTCATCTGATATGAAATAAATTGGTCAAGAGCCCTTTCATTTGATAGGTTACATGTAGCACATGATAAAAAAAAATTATTAACTTTTAAAAGAATAGAGAAAATAAGCTATGACAGACGGACAGACAGACACACGAGTGATCCTATTAAGGGTTCCGTTTACGTTGTCAGCGCTATGGGAACATTTTGGAGGTGGTATTCTTTCTATAAAAGATAGTTTTTAACCGACTTCCAAAAAAAGAAGGAGAAGGTTTTCAATTCGGACCGTTTTTTTTTTTTATGTATGTATGTACATCGATAACTCCGCCAGTTGTGAACCGATTTTAATGGTTTCTTTTTTAATCGACAGATAATTCTTCCGGATTGGTCCCATTTTTATCTCAAGTACATTTTTCTTGATATCTCGATAAAATATGTACCGATTTTGACGACTTATTTTTTTTAAGACATAATAATTTCACGACATTATCTCACAGACATATGACGAAAATCGGTTCAGTAGTTTTTCAGAAATTCAGTAATTAATTTATTTTTACTGCTGAAAATTATGTATCAGAAAAAGCCTTAGCAACGGTTGCTATTGTGACGATGGTCTACCGTTTAAATGTAATGGGGTGCATGCAGCGCAGGATGCACAATCATGGTTCAAATCACATCCACAGCGGTTTTTTTTAAATTATTTTTAATTTCTGCGTTATTATTTGTCTCTCAAGGCATCAAAATCACTTAATAGAGTAAACTAAACCTTTTAAAAAAAAGTGCACCGTCTTCAAAAATTTGCACTGAAAAGTAGGAAATAATAAATATTTCGTCGTAGAATTTGAAGACGGTTGGTGCCAAATTAGAAACAACTTAGTGTCCAAATTCACTAATCTAGACAATTTATTAGGAACCTACGATCATCAGTACATACAAACATAGATATTATTTAAGAGATCTTCATCTTCTTAGATATTTACTTAGTTTTGTATCCTAATTTGGCACCAACCGTCTTCAAATTCTACGACGAAATATTTATTATTTCCTACTTTTCAGTGCAAATTTTTGAAGTCGGTGCACTTTTTTTTAAAAGGTTTATTAGTTCAGTTTTTTTGCGTATTGTAACTTATTAGGTACCTAGGTAGATGTACTTAATTTAAAAAGAAATATTTCCGATCTGCTCCTTATTTCGTCTTTCAGGTCAATATTTTTCAACGATGAAGCCGTAAGACGTCGGGTTCTATTCTATCGCTATATTATTTGGAAACGCTTAGGCCAGATTAGTAAATCGTTAATTGGGCTCCTTTGACGTACTTACCGATTATTTTCTGACTTAAGGCAAACCCCAGAACCCCGCCTGATAAATAACGTCATATGAAAATAACTCTACCAAAATAGTACATAGGTAGATATATAGTACATACTTAGGTAAAAACTTTACAGTCCTATATTTTGTTAGGGTCCCAATATGTATTACAAGCCCCAGGGTACCCAGCAGAAGAATATTATCAATTTCTACTCGTAAAGGTATTTTAATAATCAAAATTCAGACGTTGACACTTCTGAGAGCTGTAGATCTCTAATCAAATATAATTTCAGTTAATCGGCTCAGCACTTTCAATCTAAGAAAACTTACTCCAGTATTTAATATGGAATTTATTCCCATCTACATTACGGAGGGGCTTCCATTTATATTTCTTCTATTGTACACTGCCACAGACTTAATTATACAATTACTGTAAATTTAAAACACGAATATAACCTCTAAGAGTCCAGCTATAATGTCTAAAATAGCTTGATGTGGAATCAAAATGTTGTTCAGTTAAAATTGTAGCTCTCTCGACACGTGTGCCGCACATCTGCTATGTGCACCCTTCTCAACACACTGCGATACACATGGACGCTATCCTACTGATGTTCCCTTTGGTACACCAATGGAATAAAAATAATCTAAAACCAAGAAATTTAATAGGTGGCTAATTCTAATACTTTTTTTATATCAATGACTTTTTTGTACTTATTTGTTTGTGTGATTATGAGTCGTAGGTAATCTGCCAAGAGGCTTTTATAATAATCACTTAAGGTTTGTTTCCTCTAATGCAATGAAGTAAATTAAGTGCATGTAAGTTGAAATTACATAATTGATCATTTTCAAAATTTTGAGTTTTACAAAAAAAAGTCACAGAAGAAGTTTTTTATTGCTGTAAATAATTTATTTCAAAAACAACAACAATAATAAAACAAATATATAAATAAACATTTAGAAACTACTTATAAATAAAAAAACCCTCTCAAGATCGCTGTCTTGCGGCAGGGTCCCCAAAACACTATAGATCCGAGGCGAGATGTTTAAAAAGCAAACGTCATAAATATGTATCCTTGTCCTAAGGAATCATGTTTACGCCGTTTGAAGTTTTCAGCGGATGTCGCTGCCGCGCACGATCTTGATGAAGTTATCTCTTCTAATAAGAATTTCCCTATTCAGATCCAGACTCGGTATACTCACGACTATAATAATATCCATTGAATATGTTCCTAGACAAGAAAGGTAGACAAAGACTGAGGACGAAGCTACAGAAATATTTACGAAGCGTGAAAAAATAATATTTTTTTATTTTTTTATCAGTACCTCAAAATCATTTTGTGTAACTTACTGCTCCCGGGGAACCTCACCGGAAAATATATTAAGTCATCTTCATTTTAGCCAATAATGAAATTGTAATCTGATGATGTGGTAAGGTTCCTTGAGGTATATTGAGATTAAAAAGCCGTCCAATGTCCTTAGTTTAATCGTGTACGTCACTTATACCTATGGGATCGTCTGTTAGGGTACGATTACTAGGCGATCTGTCAAAACTCTTATGACGGCACAACCAAAGAGTACCTTAACCACAAGGTAGAAACCTTACAGCGTTGTCAAAGCGTACACAATGCCCTCATTTAGCTATACATATAACTATTTATTAGATGTATCTGTTATTTTTACGTGCCCTTCGAATCACAATAAAGTAAAGAAAATTGGTGCACAGCTCTTTTGCTTCTAATCAATACACTGTCGAAGTTCTTGCAAAATAATAGATATTATACTTCATGAAAGTCGCAGGAATTCTAGCAAATCAAAAGTTACGCGTCGAATTGTGAACCTTCTCTTTTGAAGTCGGTTAAAAACTCAGTTTACATTTCTTTGTTACTGAAACTAGAATAATCCGTGATGAATTGCTGCCCCAATAGTAAGTAAATACTGAATTGCAAGAAATAATTAATACGTATTTGGGGCCAGACATAAATTATAATTCAGTACCTACTAAAAAAGCCTTCACTAATTAGGGATCGATGATATTTTCAAAATAGATCTGTCTGTTTATTAGGCGGGGTGTAATCACCAAAGCGCATGCGCTAACATACCTTGCCCCTTGCCTCCTCTTTCGCTCCCCCACCCCTATTTGATGTACTCTATTTAGGGGTTGCGACAAAAGACCGAACTCCGCATCTATTTCGGTCGTCAACCAAGTCCCAGGGTATCGCAAAGAGAACTATTACAGAGGGAATGCTGCTCGTTTTATTAATTTTTGATGCTGTTAATCTCAGAATTTATAATAGAAATGGTATCTAATACTGCATGAAACCAGTTGTCGCAGTTTTTAACTTACTTCAAAAAAGGAGCAGGTTTTCAATTAGACAGCTTTTTTTGTGTGTGATTGAAAACCGATTTTAGTGATTTATTTTTTGATCAACAGAGAGATTTTTTACGGGTTGATCTCCATTTTCGTTTTGGTTCAGTAGTTTTTATTTCTATCATTACAGTGGCGATGAACTAATGACTCACTGGCGGTATTTACTTAAGTATGATGCCTATATCATAGTTTCAATCTCACGTGTCACAACTACCTACACATTGACATACGTAGCGACTTCTAAGGACTATCCTTTTATCATTTTTCTAATTATTTTTAACATTGGTCTTAATACTTTTCCAAGTCACGCCCCTCTACAACATCAGACTCTGCTATACAGTGTATTCATGTAGATTCTCTTTCTTACCGATGACATAAAATGTGTTTGTACTAAAAGAAATATCTATTTTTCAGAAAAGTAAACATTTGCAACGACGACATAGGGTTTTTTAATGTTTTTTATTGAACATATAAAAAATATTTAAACTTTGTATGTAGATATAATTATTTAATATTGTTTTAAAAATCAAAATCATTGGAAATATTAAAAGTACACACAATCGCCGAGCATGTATGAAAGGTATGATGAATATAAAAGAAATGAAAGAGGTATGGCATCCGATTGTCTCTGCCTACCCCTCTTGGAATAAAAAGCGTGCTGATAGATAGATAGATGCAATTTTTTTTTTACACTTTTAGGTTGTATAGTTAGTTACAAATAGAAAGAAAGAAAGAAAGAAACATTTATAAATTTTATAAATTTATAATTATATTTATAAATTTCAAATTATTTTTTGGAGGAAATATATATATGCTTTTAGTAAAAAATAAATGAAACAGTCACGTCATCTTGACTTTGGCGTTGCGTGGCTAGAAATTTGCAATTGCAAAAGCCTGAGCCTTTTTATTTCAGAAGTGTGGATTTCCGTGGGCTCCTATGCAAGCGCGTTTCTTTCTTCCGAGATTCCGTTCCCAAACTTTTTACGCCGTAGACCAACGTAGACCCCCTTTGCTAGATTTTTTTATTTTCTGTAGACCCCCGTTTATTTTTCCTTGACCATGCTTTATTTATATATTTTTAAGCTGTACATTTCAATGTAGAACTTATAGGCCAGTCAACATAGGAGCGAAACCTGCCGCAAAACCCGAAAGTTTTTGATAGTTTCTTATGTATTTTGGTGAGCTGATAACGGGAAAAATAGTTTAAAAAATCCATACCTTGTGCTTTTTAGCTACAGCCATTTTTTATGACGTAAATGCCAATTTTTCGGTTTTTTTTATATGACAAGGCATTGGTCACTAAAAAATAAAAAAGGCTCCAAAACTACAGGACCGATTTGAAAAATTCTTTCACCGTTGGGAAGCTACACTATCCCCGGGTGTCATAGGCTATATTATATTTTCAAAAAAATAGGGATCCTTACTAAAACTCCAATAATCTAACCCAAGGTGTAAAACAATTACCTAATAAATTCCTTACATCACGTGCGCTGTGAAAACTATTGATGATAGAACAAAATAATGTACTACGACTTTGCAGAACACATAATTATCTACAAAACGTGTCGCAATTTTAGCATAATTATGTCTAACTATTATAGTTATGTCACAATAAGTGTTCTTTTATTATAAAAAAATAATTGAAATGCTGCCGCAAGAAAAGGCTCTTTATTTGTACCTTGGTATTATCCTTATCAAAATAAATTATATCATATTCACGACTGTTTCAATACCTTTATATAACTTTTTGAATTATTCAATTCGGACATTCCATTCGAAAGATATCAATCACTAGTTTAAAAATGTAAGTATTTTTATGGCGATTTTAGTATTTTTGTATGAACAATATCCAAAGTTAGTAGTAATGGTAGGGGGTAGGTTTTATCTCATAAAAAACAAGAAATTTATATATTTTTTTATAAAAGTTAAAAAGGAACCGAATTATAATCTCACATACACACACACACACACACACACACACACCCACACACACACCCACACACACCCACACGCACACAACTCATATACACGTGTACACGTAACTCACGTGTACCTGCAAAAAAAATAAAATTTCTCATAGTATCCTTTTTAAATTTTGAATTTCCTCGCGCTTTTTCGTAAGTACTTAAAATAAAAAAAAATATATTAATATTTATTTTTTAAATCGTTGTAATTTTGCAAGCAAAGCATCTGAGAGTTCACATTTTTTGAATTAGTTTGGGAAATATTATTTTCTTTAGATTTCCACTAAGTTTTTTTCAGTTAGCATAAAATTGGGCCCCTTAGAGGCCCAAACATGTTACCATGAATATCTCGGGTTTTAGTCAACCAAATTGGACTCACAAAAGCTCAAAATTTTTGTCATTTCATACTCTACCAGATGTGAAAATTTTGATTTACGAATAAAGTTCTAACACCAAAAATTTTGGTATTTTCCAAGTCCCAAATTTTTAGAGTGATCCAAAAAAAAAAAAAAAACTCTTCACGGGTTGCCTTACAGCTTCCAGGGAAACCTTTGCCGGCCCCAGGGTACCCAGCGGAACTGTTGAGGTATATAGATGGAAAAGCCTCTTTTGTACGGTTTGTCGGATAATGTACATAGATTTTTTATTATAAAAAATCCATTGGTACATGGTCATATGTGGGGATCGAACCCGCGACTTCTCAGTTGTGAGCCGACGTTTTACCCACTCGACCACCGACGCCCAAAGGTTATTAACCAAAATGTCGTAGGGTTGTTTTTTAAGTAGCATTTATGAAAATCTAGAAGGTGCTATTTGTTTTTTTTAATATCTTCATTTTTTAGCCTACAATCGTAAATTTGCGGATTTTCCAAGATGACAGTTTTGGCGCAAAAAAAAAGAGTTTGGGCAAAAATACCATCTTTCTACATATACAGGTTATTTTTACCGTGAATATACTCTAAGAAAAAATAAATTTGTAACTCCACGAAAAAAGCAGTAAATGGGCTCTATCTAAATCAAAAGTTTTTTTATTCACTAATGCCTTTTTTGTTATATAAAAAAACCGTAAAATTGCCATTTTCGACAAAAAAATGGCCATAGTTAAAATAGCACAAGGTATAGTTTTTTTACTATTTTTCCTGTTATCAGTGCTCCAAAATACATAAGAAACCATCAACAAGGAGTGCAAAAAAAAAATCATCGTTTTTCCTCTAGTGACTGGCGCTTGATTTCATTATTTTAAATTATTAATTCTTTGCACGTATACGTACGCTAACCATCGAGCATGCGTAGTCAACAAAAGTACGAAAACTTTTCAAAAACATAATTTTATATCCTTAAATTCCTAGTGTTATAGACCGATAGCTAATGCATATTTTATTGTAGCTCATCTCATCTAATTTTGATCAAACTTCCGAGCATAATACCGTATCGACCAAAACCATTTTACCAAAATATTTCCTTATAGCTGTTTCCCACGACTTCGTACGTGACTAATTCAGAATGTTGGCAAACATACACTTCATACATAGCTTTTGTCATCTTCACCTCTGCCCACCCCGTTCCCGTCGTCATGCCGTGATGGTATATAGCCTATGTTACTCAGGGTGAATGTAGCTTTCCAATGGTGAAAGAATTTTTGAAATCGGCACAGTAGTTTTTGAGTTTATTCATTACAAACATACACACAAACATACAAAAATACAAATCTTTCCTCTTTATAATATTATTAGTATATTAGTACCTATTAGTATAGATGAACTCTATATAGTTAGCTATATACCTACATGTTCACGGCTGCTATACGAAGAGGTATACAAAGAAAATTTCACTGACATGGGTAACAAAATATGTATATTTTGAAGGAACCGGCCTTTACCCTCGTTTTCATGATATCTTGCAAAAGAACAACGGGTTTACTTGGGCTAGTCTGTGTGATACGACTTCAAGAATCGCTTCACAGATACACTTACATCTAATATTATTAGAACAGTGGTGCGTAGAAAATTGGCCACTAGGTTAGGTATAGCCTCACAAATACCATCGGCTAAAATAATGACTTGGTCTTCCGCTGGGTGCCGTAAGTAAGGCAACCCGTGAAGAAATTACAATAGTTACTATCTGCATGCAGTACCTACTCGAAAATTATAAGGTACTTACGTCACGCCCCTCCCCTGCCCTTTTTTGCATAGCAATGTACAGTAACAAATCCTATTGCTTTAGCCAATGGCAATGATAATATGAATAATAGGAAGCGTATCTGTCTCTCGTATTACTGCCCTAATCTCGAGAGGCACTGATGTGGTCTTTATGATTTGTATTTATTGAGGAAGGTATGTGTATTAAAAATAACCCAACCAGTTCATGACGCAATTCGGGAGACAAAATTGTCCTCAGCCCTCACCGGGCTCTCATGAAATGTAAGAAAAGAAGGAAGGTGATAATTTACAATTTTCAGCGTAAAAATTGCAAACACATACATACCTACATTATTTTTCGGGTTGCCTTACAGCTCTGGGTACCCAAGTGCACTAAGTCTCCCTCTTTTATTATTTTAATTTTATACAAATATTTTAACCGACTTGGGATTCGTACCGGAGTCAGTCTGATTTATGAATAAGATCACAAGTATTAATAATTATTCAATATCAAACACACTTTTCAGATAACACATCTATATCTACCTAACTTCGCAGTCTCAACTTTTGCCACATGTCCAGTTTAAAATAAGAACCACAGGCTAAATGTAGATTTTGAGGTTATGGATATATTCCTTCTGTTTTAGAAATACGATCTCTATGTATGCTGTGTGAAGGCGCATTAAAATTAAATTCAGAAAATCGGAATATTGAAGTATTCCGAATGATGGGATTGAAAGATGATGTGGTTGGTCCATTCTATTTTGAGCTCTATGTACTGTTTTCGTAACCATTATACAGCAAACGAAGATACGTATAAAATCGGAAATTTTCCATAGAATTCAATGAAATATTTTTAAAACAACTGACATTAGGAGGTCTTATAGAAAAGTTGGTGAAAAATACTTTATTTAGTTTTTAAAAAACTTTGTTTTAAAAAAGTTAAATACACAAGTTGTGGAACTATTTATTCCCGATCGGTCTAGCCTAAAAAATTGTCAATGGCTACATTTTCACCATTTAGTATAGAAGTTCTGTGGTGAGGATTAAATCTTTATCCTTTGCGAGCAGTGCGGGTGCGAAAAGGGGATGTAGGGACGAGATCATGGAGTTCTTCTGAACATTCCATTGAAAGGATGATGGTAAAAGGATTTACCTACATGGAAGAAGTGGCAGGAAAATTGCTTTTTGTTTCGTCATGAACAGAATAAATAAAATAAAGTATTTCGACAACAACTTGGAAAAACTTGTGGTGATGGGCGGAGTGAGAGAAAGAGACCTCGAGGACGAAGCCCTTAACCTTTATTACCACAGTTCTTCATCAGGAAGAGGACCGCAGCCAAAAGAGGAAGATAATTGAGGAGAAGGTAATAAAATAAAATACAATGTATATACACATCTACTTCGATAACTTCATACATTTTTAAACACTGTATTCAAAGGTTACAGGTGAAAAAATCACGTTAAATGCGAACGGGTATGCGAACTTTACCTGAGCTAATACTGAGTTTTCAGCCCCGTAAGGTCGGGGGTACTAAACGCCCCCGGCTGAGCGTTGGCAACATAACACGAATTTCTCATCTACCTTATTATATTTCCTTGTTACCTTATGAAGGGCTTTTTCAGAATTTCCTTACTTACAGAATATGTTACAAAAAAATTAATAAATTTATTGATTCAGCGTAGTAAAATAAATAGATAAGACTACATTATCATATCTTCATGCCGACCTCCCAGGTATAGGCAACAGAGGAAACATGGAGTCTTTAAGACGTCTTTTCATTCATTCTAAAGGTATGCCTTTTTAGGGTTCCGTACCCAAAGGGTAAAAAAACGGAAACCCTATTACTAAGGCTCCACTGTCCGTTCGTCTGTCCGTCCGTCCGTCTGTCTGTCACCAGGCTGTATCTCATGAACCGTGAAAGTTAGACAGTTGAAATTTTCACAGATGATGTATTTCTGTTGCCGCTATAACAATAAATACTAAAAAACAGAATAAAATAAATATTTAAGGGGGCTCCCATACAACAAACGTGATAATTTTTTGCCGTTTTTATAGATAATGGTACGGAAGCCTTCGTGCGCGAGTCTGACTCACACTTGGCCGGTTTTTTTTCTTCACTGGTTGCCTGATACCCAGTGGAAAACAAAGTCTCCCACTTTTAACCAATTGTATTTGTGAGGCTTTACCTAACGAGTTGACAGTTCTGTTGAGATATACATATTTTAGACTAGCTGTTTCCCACGACTTCGTACGTGACTATTTCAGAATGTTGGCAAACATACACTTCATACATAGCTTTTGTCATGTTCACCTCTGCCCACCCCGTTCCCGTCGTCATACCGTGATGGTATATAGCCTATGTTACTCAGGATGAATGTAGCTTTCCAATGGTGAAAGAATTTTTGAAATCGGCATACTAGTTTTTGAGTTTATTCATTACAAATATACACACTGTCGGGTTGTGGGGTAGCCAGGCCGGGTAGATGGGTAGGTATAGCAGGAAAACTCGTAGTAAACTTTCACCATTCGTTTATTGGTCGAATTAACAAGGAACAAACAGGAGCAGCAAAAGAACAACCAGTAAAAGCATCCGTAAGGAGCCAAGGAGGAAGCCGTCAAAGGAGAAGGAGCCGTCAAAGGAGAAGGAACCATCAAAGGAGCGCACTGTAATAAAAATGAACTACACATTACTACAGGGCATTAAGCTATTGAAGTAACACAATACAAAGTATGATAAAAATACTTACAATACTTATTTGCGCTCCTTTTATATTAACATAGATATTAGTTTTTGAATATTTTATATAGTTATTTACTTAGTTGATAAAATAGAAATATAATAAATTTTACAATTGGCAGAGTACTGCCTAAGTCAACAGTTTGTGAAGGAATGAGTAACATTTTAATTTAGGTTCCACACATCGAATATTTGAAAATAACATACAATGTTCTATTGAATTAAAATGAACAATATCGTGTTCTAAAATCAAAATAAATGCTATTTATGATGGTCAGCTTGTAAGCGGCCAGGAAAATAAGGTCGTATCATCACAACACAAACATACAAAAATACAAATCTTTCCTCTTTATAATATTAGTATAGAAGTATATATTATTCCTATCATTGATTGTCCAAATTCTAGCAGATAGACAAACGAATGGACAAAATATATCAGATGAAATAATATCTCATGCAGGTAGAATCATTTTACAGACTCTGAAAGTGAATGGTTGGTTAGCAAGCCAAGCGCAAGTCAAGCTTGCATGGTTACTCATAGTATATCCGCAATGCCTTTGAGTTGACTCAGTCGTGGTCGGCCGACTAAAATTAAGAGTTTGTGGTAGTACTTTTGTGAC
This sequence comes from Nemapogon koenigi, assembly GCA_963924495.1. Classification (NCBI taxonomy): domain Eukaryota; kingdom Metazoa; phylum Arthropoda; class Insecta; order Lepidoptera; family Tineidae; genus Nemapogon; species Nemapogon koenigi. Next base: position 5,457,798 of record OZ004647.1, on the reverse strand, counting down.
TCTGTATCTGTGAAAGAGTTAACAGGGGTTAAGCAGCGTGAAATAAAGATAAAGAAATCGGCGCTTCTTCGTAGCCCATGCAAATTTAACAATGAATTAGATTTCATTCGACTCCAGCATATACATATACTTAAATAATTTTAGAATTAAAAGACAAAATTAAGTTTTTTCTTTCATATAAAAATATAAATAAGTATGATGAGTAGCAAGAATGGTAAGAAAGTTGAATTACTGAAAAACTACTGAATTGATTTTCGTCATATGTCTGTAAGATAAAGTCGAGAAATTATTATATCCTTGAAAAATAAGTCGTCAAAATCGAGACGGTTCATCGAGATATTAAGAATAATTGAATTATAAAGATAGTTTCTTAAAAAATTCCTGAAAAACAATTTTTTAATGAGAAAAAAAGAAATCTCAAAATCTGTTTATAACTGGCAGAGTATTCGATGTTCATACATAGGTAGTAGGTGCATTTAAAAAAACTATCTATCATTACGCCTTTTATCCCAAGAGGCAGAGAAAATATGTATGTCTAATTTCGCTTCTTTTATATTCATCACTTTCATACATGCTCGGCGATTGTATTTAGGTAGGTACTTTTAATATTTCCATCGATGAATACATTTTTTATATAGTACACATATAATATTTTATATAGTTTGTAAAGAGACGATGATGGATTGAATAAAATTAACGTCTTTACTAATTACTGTCTTTAATTTCCACTTTGGACACAATTAAACAATTAAACAGAATTAAAATATTACACAGTTAAAACAAAGCGACCATTTTATTTGCTGGCCAACGCACCTCTCTTTCTGCCACCTGGCGGGCAAAAGACGTAACTACTAATCAATTGACTGTCTTCTTACATACTCCCCCTTTTGACCAAATATAGGACCACCAGTTTGGTCAAACAAACACAAAAGTAACACAAAGAGAAAGTCAGTAAGAACAATTAACAATAACAAAAAACAATTAGAACAAGGAACTTAAACATAATCTAATAGTTTAAGAGGTCGACCGCGTCTCCGTTTTGGGTTGACGGGTCGTGGCTTGGACTGATCACCCTCACACTCACGTGCATGGTAGCGAGTAAGATCGGACACGTGATACTTACCGATCGATTCATCAGGAGCTTCACGATGCGAAATTAAGTAAGTGGTGGGACTCACCTTCATTTTTATACAGTAGGGCCCATCTCTTCTTGGGACGAGTTTCGAGGTTATACCCTTACTGGCATTACTCAAAACATGGCTACGTAGAAGGATTAGGTCACCAGGTGAATAGTCTTCCCCCACACGACGGGTCTCGTCTTTAGTAGTCTTAGGAAAATGGTTACCTGTATCGATGGTATGCTCGGCGAAAGGTGTCGCTCCTCCCCCTTCACCAAAGATGTCCTCGTACTCGTGAACTAAGGTTGACAATGCAGTTCGCTCCATTGACGACAGCATCGCCCCCTCATCAGGTCGAATCACGTCTGCAGCTGCACAACTCACCTTGACGCTTGACTTCTCGCCTTGCAAAGGATACACAGCCTGCGGGTGATCAGTCATAAACCATGAGTTCGCGTGTAAGTTAAGAACAATACGAGCACTACATAAAAAATCGATACCAAAAAGTGTTTCATTATTTACGGCGTTAGGTAAAACTATGAAAGTAGTTGGTACAACCTTACCCTCAAGTTTAACGTCGACGTCAACAAGTTTGACATTCATATCGCGCACAATCCCGTCTGCAAATTTTACACGAAAATTACTTTTACGAAACGGGTGACCTTGATCGCGTAGCAACGTATACAAACTATAACCAGCTATACATCGTTTGGCCGCTGTGTCCACTAAACCGGTACCACGAACCCCATTAATCTCGACATTGAGAATAGGTCGGTTACTGGTACCGTTACTGTTGGAGTCAGACGCAAAGGCAACCTTCATTAATGGTAGCTTGTTACAATTTTGAATAGGCGACTTGCCTCTGAGAGGCAAACTCCCATTAGGTACAAAAGTGTTAGTACACAACTCGGTGATCTTTGACAGATGACCTTGCTTAATCTTTGACAAATTTGTATTAAACGAAAACGGACTCTTCTTTGGGCTACGATTGCTACGATTTACAGACATATTGTTACAACATGTACAACTACGATCGTTACTACGATTTATAACATTAGGTTCATGACTAAGATCTGTAAATGGGTAGGTATCATCGCTCAAAGACTTGTCCAAAGAATGAAAATTACAAGAATAAAATGTATTACTAGTGTCTTTAGGTTTACTGTCCCCAGCATTACAATTAGCACACTTAGAACGAATGATGCCCTTAGCACCACAACCATAACACTTGATTTCACTATCCCTTTTACTTTTAAGTCGCGGACACTCAGAGCGAGCGTGACCACTTTTACGACAATAAACACAATAACTTTTGTTACCTTGAAGAGGTTGAATTACTTGGTTACACTGTGTCGCCCGAGGAACTTCACACGTCGAAGACCGAAGCGGAGTCTCGACCGAGTTACGAGCAGTCGTTGACCCGTGAAACACAGGTGACCGGAGTGAGGTGCTCGGCGCAGGCGCCGCCGTAGAGCGCGGCTCATGCCGGCCGGCACGAAGCTCCCGTTGTCCCTGAACAGGCACCGACGCTGCTTCGTCGAACTCGTCCTCCACCTGTCTGGCGCGCTCGATGAGCTCGTCGACACTATTAACCAGGTCTCGAGGTATTCGCTTTCGAATATTGATGTTTAGCAAGCCGTAAAGAAGGTCTAATATAATTCGTTCATCAAGAACATACGGTAGACTCGCGAGTTCCGCGCGTTGACGGCTGATATAAATATCGGCGCGCTCGTGTCCTTGATCTGCACTGAACACGCCACGAAATATTTTGTAGGGAGGTTTCGGCGCACCATACATGGATCGCAAACGTTGTATTGCCTCTGTCCACGAAGAAATGGAGCCCTTTACTCCCTTGTACCAAACAGCAGCATCTGCCTCTAGTAATATTGGCAGGCCGCGGAGCGCATGCTCGTCACTTATATTTGTACACTCTTTGTATACTATGATTGTATCAATAAAAGCATCCACGACACGTGGATCTTGATGAGCTCTCCCGCTGAAACGCGCTGTACAGTTAGCGAAGTTTCCCATAAGCGCGGAGGGCGGTGCGATGTGTGATGTCGGAGACAGGCTTGGAGCGCCGCTGTCACTGTTGGAATCCTTGGAAGCTAGGATAGCTGATATTAACTCTCTGTTAGACTCAGCTTGAGCCCTAGCAAAGGACGCGAACATCGCTGACATGCGCGACTCCACCTCGAAGTCCGCCTCGTGGCTACTTTGCGCACTTTTTCTTCTTGGCATTTTCACTTTCACTTAACACCTCGAAGATTGAGACAGTCACACATAAAACCAGCAAGATGCTTGTTGAAAACTGAATATATTTTAGAAACAAAATTTAAGAGTTCGTAAAAATTCGTTATTTTGGTTCGAAACTTTTATTGGCCACTAGTTGGGCTGCCACTTGTAAAGAGACGATGATGGATTGAATAAAATTAACGTCTTTACTAATTACTGTCTTTAATTTCCACTTTGGACACAATTAAACAATTAAACAGAATTAAAATATTACACAGTTAAAACAAAGCGACCATTTTATTTGCTGGCCAACGCACCTCTCTTTCTGCCACCTGGCGGGCAAAAGACGTAACTACTAATCAATTGACTGTCTTCTTACAAGTTCAATAAAAGTACACCTAGGTCGTCCTAGCAGCAATTTTCTTTCACTTCAGCCATATTGTTAAACTTTTCATCCTTAATTTTTTCAACGTGTTCAAACCAGCGTAAACTACTTTTCTTCATTTTAGTAAAAAAAAATAAATAATACAGTCCGAATTGAGAACCTTCTCCTTCTTTTTTTCGAAACCGGTTAATAAGCTTATATTTCTATGCCGTTGAAGTTGGGGCAACAGCTAGTTGAATACAAAAATCTTCAGTTTGAACACTCCCCTCACGTTACTGGAGGGGAACCGTTAAACTTATACCCACTTGGCACCATGACTCACAAGCCATGGGACTGTGTGTGGAAAAATACAGAATTTTATGATGTATATCATCTTAGCTCTCAGTATGTGGAATTTGTAGAAAGTAATTTCGTGAAATATGTGACGGAAGTGAAATGGAAATGTGTAAGAAATTAAAAAAATCGTTTATTCAAATTATTACAATTACAATAATTTGAATATTATTTTTGACGTTAGATGTTACACATCATTACAGACTCGTTTTTTAGGGTTTTGTACATCCGATTATAGGATCACTTTTGTGTCTGTCTGTCACAGCTTATTTTTTCCGAGTCAAAAAGTTTGAAGATTCTTCGTCATGTCATGGCGACCAACGCACGCGTCTCGTCGTGACATGGTGGGAAATCCAGTTTAATCCCGTCCGTGCTGTGATACTTGCGATATCACAGAGGGCCGCGTATCACGGTCGGCGGGAACATCTAATCTACTGTCTAATCTACCCACCGATCGGCATATTGTTACTGTGACGTCTATAATACTTGACATTGGCGGAATCATCAAAACCCTGATGAAAATGTTGAAATTTGGTACTAATATGTAGAGTTTGATGACCCAATCACGGACGTATAGAATTTAGATTTGGAGGGTTAACTTTGTAACTTTTGTAATTAAATTAAAAATGTAAATGTAAAAAAGGGGGTTTTTTAAAATAAATACAAATATATTCTGTTTATAATTTTAAAATGCATTGTTTAAATTAAATATTAAAGAAATTAATATACGAAAATTGAGCGTCCCCCCCCCCCTTACTCTGAAACTACAGAAACTAAAACTCTGAAAAAAAAATTGGAAATATAGGGCCTCGCTCATAGTTTACACAGGAATAATCTAAACGAAAATCCTATCTTGAAGTGACGAAACCTCTCCACGCGAGTTTGACTCGCTCTTGGCCAATGGGGTAGAAAACTGCATTTTTATCCCGACAGAAGGCGCTTTAGGCGAGGGTTGCTTCACTGTCTATCAAAACTGTCATTCGCCATACAATTTAATAATATTAACTTTATTCTTATTGCGAGTTTTTAAAGTTTTCATACATATTATGACTAGACGTGCTGCATATCATTGGAAAAACATAGGTGTACTACATTGATTTCCTAAAGATCAAGTAATAAATAAATATAAATAATATATATTATATCTATGAAAATGAAATATATCTATGAAAAAGGTCGCCGGTCTCCGTTAGAAGTATTTTCCCGATTTTATTAGCAATCCACAACATTTCAAAATTTTAACACCCTAAATTTATTAGCTTATATGAAAGTAGGTGAAAAATTAAGGTACCCGTATTTTTTGCTTTTCTAAAATTTTAACTTTAACACTCTTAAATTAATTTTTAAATATTTCATTTTTAGAAAAAGCCGATAACGGCTAAAAGTATCAGGTGTCTATGCGTATTCTGTATTAAAAAAAAAGAAATGACATGAGCTGCGTGCGTTCGTTCGTTTCATTGGTTCAATAGTTCGTTCATGGTTCTTTTGTTTCATTCATTATTGTTTATTTTTGAGTTTATTAATATAAAATTAAATTTTATTCACTTTCATCAACAAAGATTGGTAGAGAAGCACGTAAATTAAATTCCCGTGTATCTATTCTATTCTATTTTTTCGTGTTATGGCTCCATCAGTAGTCCCTTTGTATCCTGTTTTGTTTTTACAACTACAACTAATACTTTTTAATGCCAGTTTCCCTTGAAGGCAGAGAGTATAGTAGCTTTGAGCGGTACTCGTTACACAGTGTAGTTTTTTCAAAATATCTCTTAAACCACTGAATAAAAAAATAATTAAATATGTGTATCGTGTTAAGCAAAGGAAGATCTCCAAACGGATTTTTAATTTTGGTACGTAACGAAAAATGAAATGTTGTGAAATCCACGCTCCAAAGCCTTTTTTATACAACGCATAGCGCTAGAAATTCAAAAGCTATGTGTTCTAGGCACTATGGCAGCGGATTCGGACTCTCTGGAAGAAATTTTTAATTTGTAGTTTTGAGATTTTTAAAATTATTAAGTTATATTAATATTGTTAAATTATATTATTAAAGTCTTAGCAAATTGTATCTACAACCATAATAACACAGCCTTTTTACCATTCATATGAGACTTTCGTTTCTTTAGTATTTTTTTTAGCTGTAGTTAATATTGTCATCATGGAATACCAAAACAAACCTCCACACGATGTAAAAAAATATTTATAACTACAAAATTGACAGTGGATCTGCGGGCTTATTCTGCTCGTTTGGCGCTATTTCAAAAATCAGGGGAGTTAGCACAGATTTTGACAGCGACACTTTCGTTTCGGTCGAATGGCCTTGAACAGGCCAAAACGTTCATGTCCAACAAGGACCGGCCAGAGATAGCCCGGGGCCGAGAGGTCCGGCCCAACAATGTGCGGGCAAATTCCGTGTACTTGTCTTTGTCCGGCCAAGCAAATTGCTCGGCATTCTTGTGCAGGACATACCCGGTCCGAGAATGTCCGGCCCAACAATGTGCGGGCAAATTCTGTGTACTTGTCTTTGCCCGGCATAGCAAATTTGCACGCACATTGTTGGGCCGGACCTCTCGGCCCCGGGCTATCTCTGGCCGGTCCTTGTTGGACATGAACGTTTTGGCCTGTTCAAGGCCATTCGACCGAAACGAAAGTGTCGCTGTCAAAATGTATGCTAACTCGGCCGTACTCTCCGGGACCGTCGCCTAGAGCGCCATCTACAATTAGCTTTGCGTTTTGTTCCATTCAGCCGATGATATTTTTATGTGGTTGGCAGATATTACAAATAAAAAAACCGGACGAGCTTAATAAAGTATCTACCTATAGGTAATACTTAGGACTGCGACATCTTACGTTTTGACTCGAAGACCAAAAATGACGGGTCTGCTCCAATGGCCAGCCAAGGAATGCCCGGCCGAGAATGTCAGAGCACATTGCCAGGTCCTAGATGTTACCCACTGGACATACAATGGCTCTGGCTGCAACGAGCGGCCAGCACTTTGAGGTACCTATTTTGAGCTCGAAGTTCAGTTTTTATATATTCTTTCCGTTCTCCTGAAACTTTATGGTACCAAATTTCGTCCAGATTCGATCAGCCGTTACTACATGAAGCAAAATAACAAAACTTTCATATCATTAATGAAAGAGCTCATCTCACCTCATTTATAGTTTGCATGCATAAAATATTAATAAAGTGAACGGTAACCGAACCTAGCAAATGTTACTTATAAATGTTTCCTTCAACTGGTAACAGATGGCGCTGTCATCAACTATTAGGTATAAGGGTAAAATATCACTCTACCAATACAGTCAGTATGTAGGTAGTTTGCCACTATTCCACGCAGACCTGCTTTGTTTAGTTATTTTTAATTTTTATATTATTAGTTTTTGTTTTGTAATAATAGAAACAACATTTTAATATGAATTTTCTTAATTCATACTTTATCATTCAACTTATTATATACCTTTAACAGTGTATAGAAAGTAGATTAGGTAGGATTAAGACTCAGTAGAAGGAGTATATTTATCTCTGGCCACAATAGCGATAGGATAGCCACCCACGGGTAAATATTAATTTTAGGCAGTTATAATTCCATAGCCAGAATGACTCAAGAGTTAATATTGTGGCGTCGTTATCACGGTGTATAGTGATATCGCGCAAGTTTGCTTTCATTATCTTAGGAAATTTTCTACTATCAAAAGATGAATAGGTACTTACGTTACTTACAAAGTTTTTCTATACTCTAATTTCTAATACTTAATTTACTAAGCCTGGCTTTGGATGTTTGGAGCGGTAATAAAAAAACTAGGAACCAGTTCACGTAAATCAACAAATTTTTCAACACACTTGCTCGTAACATGAGTCTTATTCCTCACTTCTATAACCCATAATTTACTTTACATTACAGCACAAGAGTAATATACCCAATGAAGTTAAATTCGTACAAGATCGCAAATTGTATGTGGACGCATTCTTAATTTAACCGCATAATACAGTTTTTAATTTTTAACCACGACTTTGTTGGCCGTTTTGCGAAGTTACCCGTGCTTTATCTAGCGCGACGCGGGAAAAAACAAAACATTTGAGAATTGTACTTTCATTAATTGTTTTAATAATTAAATGTTAAAACCACATGAAGTTTGTTTTTTTCCCTCGCAACTACTCGCAAGTGTGTTGAAACGTCGTATGAAACGCGTGTGCATTGGTCATTACATACTCAGCTTTCTTATAGCGCTCGCCTAGTGGCTCGCGCTGATAATACCGCCTCTTACTAAATGACCAACATAGCACACTTGTATCGCAATGTACTATTTCCAGATCACTACTGCTACAGGCGTTTGTTCTATTAAGTAATAGCTTTCCGCCCCGGTGTCGCCCGTGGAGCCCATATTCACTTTCAACCCCTATTATAGTCTTGAGTTCATTTGGACATTTAAAAAAAAATTGCCAAATCGGTCCAGCCGTTCTCAAGTGATGCGCTTTTACCAACGAACACCATTACATTTTTACTTATATAGATTTATATTCTGTGCTATAGGCTATACCTATTATAATATATGTAATTATAAATTGTGATATACCTACCTACCTACATACATACATATCTATATTCATTTAAATAACACACACTATTAATAAATATAGATACGTTAGAATTCAGAACAAATCAGAATCCGCATAAATTCTTCAAACCGATGCTAAAAATAGTACCTACACTAAATTGTTGTATTTCTTGATAATAATTTGCCTTTTAAAAAAATGTGTAATACCGACTTCAAAAATTATGCACTGAAAAGTGTGCTTTCCGAAAGCAAATGCACAAGTCACTATAAAATAAATAAACCCAAATCGCTTCAAGTGTGTGTGCCTATAAAATTTGAAGAGTTCTCGATTTCTCCAGGATCCCATAATCAGATCCTCACCTGATGTGATGACCATGGGACCACCTGTGAAGTATACCCTTTCAAACAAATAAACATTTTCTAAATCGGTCCAGGCGTCTTCAAGTAATCGGGGCACATACATAAAAAAAATAAAGAAAACCTCCTTATTTTGAAGTTCGGTTAAAAATAAGTCCATAGCCTAATTGGTAGACCGTTGACGTTGACTGAAACCGGGAAGTCCCGGGTTCAATTCACACTCGTGCCCAGAAATAGCTAAGCACTACTTTTCTTTAAGAATATGCGCTTTTATCGACTCTTCGTGCTTCGGAGGGCACGTAAAGCTTGCCACCACTGTTCAATATGGACATCTGGCAAAAAGTGGACTTTGTTACCGTTGTCTCTGGCCACACCTCAAGGTATAAAGGTCGTGAAGGTGTGTTGTTGTTTTGATGAATAAGTTTCTGGTTTGTTATCTATTCTGAGAAATATAGGTACCTAGCTAGATACTAGATATACAGGGTGTAACATCGAGATGGGTCAGTCTCTAACACTCTTATTAATAAACTCGAAGTGGCGACGTAGTAACTAAACCGTATTTCGTCTCCGTCTAACAAATCTGCAATTCATTATGATAGACGGAGACGAAACACAGTTTAGTTACTACGTCGCTACTTCGAGTTTATTAATAAGAGTGTTATAGTTTCGGGGCAAACTCGATGTTACAGCCTGTATATATAGTTTTTAAAGAACCATTTCGTCGATTTTAAAGATAAGAAAAACTGCATTCATATTTTTTTTTAACTTATACACTACTCGGGAATCGAACCCGGTCATTTTGAAAAATAAAAAAAACATTAAATATGTAATATCGAGCTGTAAGTTGTTATGAATTTATTTTGTCCATACCCCTTAGTAGAGAGGTAAGTATAGAAGCGAAAGCCGCGTGTAGTAGCAAGACGCCGCAGGCCATGGCGGCGCCGACCTTCGCCCGACTTTTTGTTGCGGACACTTGACTGAGGTGACCACGATAAATAAATACGATACGAATCGATATCGTATAACACTTGCCAAATAACTTGAGCTAAGTAATAAAAGTATCACTTGGTTAGACAGTGCTCCGTACGAATTGTATGGGCGGTTTGTGAGTTACCTATAACATTATTATTCTCTTTATTTCAATTATTATATTTTTACATATTAATATAAAAAGAAAAAAAAACATTATTCTTATTATTACCCATACAAATTACATGCTTCATAACTTTATAAATTACGCGAGTGTATTTGACACAGTACGAATAAAAAAATTAAAATCAGTTACACCTAAGTTTTATGAAGCCCTGAAAGTCATCAATTTTAACCGATTTTGCGACTCGAGCCTCTTAATATATTTTTTACTAATGTACCAATTTCTCGTATTTATCCTATAGATAATGTCACACACTTTATGAAAACATTAACTATAACTTGCTTTTTCTAATAGTTTTTATATAATACTGCATGATGTTTAGTATAGATAGTAGGTACCTACTTTGGTATTTATTTAATACATAAAATTTTGAGTAGGTATGTATTCACCTAGGATTGGAAAATACATATACATATATTCACTAACGGACCCGGCAGACGTTGTCCTGCCCAAACATTGGCTTGCCTGCACTACTCCTACCCCTACCCTACCCTACCCTACCCCTACCCTTATCACTTAGGGGTATGAAAAAAAGATTACTACCGAATATACACAAATTTCATAAAAATCGGTCAAACCGTTTCGGAGGAGTATGGCAACTAACTTGTGACACGGGAATTTTATATATTAGATTTTCTTTGTGAGCGAGTTTGACGTAGGCAATGACATTTTTTAATCTCTTTGGACGTAGGTAATCTTGAATTTTTAGAAAACGGTTGAAAGGATTGATCGAAAAGTAGTCAAAGTAATCGCAATTCTTTTCCAATCTCCGCTCCTAATTTGATTTTCTTTATCTTCTAATTAACTGCATCTTGGCACTGAATAGTCTTCCCCTACGTCTCTTGCCTTCAATATAAAGTTATTCATTGTTCCATGTAGACAGCCAGCATCTTCTCTCCTACGATCGTCAATATTTTTTTCTTTCCAGCTTCTTACTATGTATAATATGTATATAGTAAGTACGATTTATTATATGAAGTATATTCACCCTAGCTTAGAACCGCTCGTCGATGGTACACGACGTCGTGAGTTCCGTTCGCTTGGTCGCACCACCACAGAAGCTCTGCGCGTATATTTCGGTATACTCTTAATTTTATTCAACTATATGTCACCATTCCACTATAACCACTTCTGATGAAGAAAAAAACCGTCCTTAAAACCAAAATGTGCTTTCCGAAAGCAAATACACAAATTTGAAGAGTTCCTGATGACCATGGGACCACCTGGAAAGTATACCCTTTTAAACAAAAAAAAAATCCAATCCAGTCCAGGCGTCTTCAAGTAATCGGGGAACATACATAAAAAATACAAAAGAATCCCACGAATTGAGAACCTCCTCCTTCTTTTGAATTTCGGTAAAAAATATGCTGACACCTGAATTCTATCGGTACCTTTAGGTAGACATAGACTGGAGAATAGGCGAATGACACGAGAATGTGGCATAGATGATGATGTGGTGAAACCGTGAAAGTGGGAATGTTAGTGCCCTGAGTGGCGGGGAGGCAGTAATAAATGGACAACCCTATTTTAGGGATGCACAAATCTCATTACCATGGTTTTGTAAATTCTTGAAAATGTTTTATTATTAAGCATTTTAAAAAGTATAATTTTCATGTCGATTTTCATACAAACGTTTACTTTACACCCCATTTTACTATCTTAGGGGTTGATTTTCGAAAAAATATTTATTCCTACAGTCTTCATCTTCTTATACTTTGCTTTCACTTATCTCAAATTCAAATTCAGTCATTGGCTTACTGGATATTCTGGAGCCGTCAATATAATTTTTAAATATTTGATTTCCATCAATTCCTTTCCATACAGCATACTGTATTCATAAATGAATGCATTGAACGTAACTCATGCACTGTTTCGTGTTTATTCAGTTACGACCATAGAATCTATGGTTACGAGCAATACAACCCGCAACCCGTATCAACGATATTGGAATATTGCAGCCATTTTCAGTCGATATATTTCAACTTCATTCAACAGGTTCACTCTGAAAATTTTACTGCATAGGAAGGTATGGCGGAATTGACAAAAATAATCTACTTGGAAACTGTTGATTGTATCAAGGGACAAATTCTGCATCTATTATAAATATTTATATAATTAAAGATATATCGTCATCTCTTCTGGTGACAAAAGTGCTGGCTGGATCCTTCCACGCTCAACGAATCAGCATCAACGATATGTGCAGCCAGTATTCTTGCCAATATTCCACGCGGACCTAGTTAGTTATACCTAATAATATTTTAAATGACTTAATATCGCTACGGCCTCTACGTCGAACTTTTCAGTCTTTCAGTGAGATTATAATACCAGTCTTTTTTATCCACATCAGAACGCTAAATTGGGGTAAGAGGTTGTTTGTGTGTGTGTTTGTATGTCTGTTACCATTTTTCTTCAAAGTGGCTGGACCGAATTTGGTACGGTTTTTTTTCTTAGATATGTTTTATATCGTTTTTATGATAATTATAATTACTTACCTGCTTTATTTAAAAAGAAGGAAATAAAAATTAATTTAAAAATGTGTCTAGTTTACTCTATAAGTGTTGTTCAATATTCATTTCAGTTGTCTCCGATGCATTTATTATTCGTTGTTTTTTATTATTATTTAAACTTAGGTAGGTATAGTGGATCTTTTCGGTTTCTTCTCTCTCGACTCCTGAAAACCGTGTTATATTGTTCCCCAGTCTACAGCCTATATAATCAACCTAATTTAGCCATTGATATTTGATTGGAACTAAAATGTAAATGCTTTCTATAGTCTGAATGAACTTGCTGTACGCTGCTTAACGATTGTTAACGGTTTTACAACCACAAAGTGACTACGACCGCTTTTGAAGGCTGCAATGAGATTATGGCGGAAGATAGACCATTCTAATGATGTAATGATAATATGTTTGCCAGGTCGTAAAGGATGACATGAAAAATCGTAAAGTGTTTACGCGTTTCAGGTAGCTGACTGAACTAGACTGAAATATTTCAGTTAATGGATAAATTGGTCGTCACAAACGAACTTTTAATGAAGGGAAGGGATTATTTTAAACCCGACTTCGCCCGTGGAGCCCATATTTACTTTCATTCCCTATTGTGCTTTGTGTTCATACAAAAATCCCATAGAAACAGAACATTTTCAGTTTTTCCCGAATTTTCCAATTTTCTGGGCACCTTTTCCAATTTTTGTTTCCCTAATAACCTTATTCAGACTATTAATTGGTCAAGTTGCGAGTACGACTCGCGCGCTGAACGTTCCGTATATTTTTTTCGGTCAGGATTTTCATTTAGGTTATCCTATAAATTATAAAATAGGCCCTATATTCTCTATTTTATTTTTTAATTTTTAGACTCAGTTGTTTTTAAGGTAAGGGGGACGGTAAATTTTCGTATGTTTTCTTTATAATTTAAACTATGTATTTTAAAATTATAAACAAATATATTTGTATTTCGCCTAACTGCCCTTTCATTTGATACCTATTATTACTTATACAAGTAGAACAATTTTACTTTTTAATTTTTTCCCCAAAATCGAAATTCAATTATTTACTCTATACGTCATCAAACTATATAATATATGTATGTACCTACCAAGTTTCAACTTTTTTCGTCCAGTAGATTCGAAAAAAATATTCTGTGACAGACGACAGAAAGAGAAGTATGTACCGAACCCCAAAAATTAGTCAAATCGGTCCAGCCGTTCTCATTGATACGAACAGCATTTAATTTTTATTTATATAGATTTGTATCATGAATATTAAGTTAATACCTACTAAGTAAATTACTATTTAGGTATTCAGAAACCATTTTGAGGGTAGATACATATTATAGGTATGTCTTATATATAATTTCTATATATATATATATATATATCTTTTGCATCATCATTCTAGAAAAGTCCAACAAACAAACAAACCGTAACCGGGAATATCACGAAATTAGCAAAATAACAACCGTGTTATCTTGTGACGCAGTGCGTTCCAATTCGAACGGTGCGGTCGTCGGGCTGCGAAGCAGTTTCTATTCTGTGAAGTCCAATTCAGTAATGTCATGTTAAATTGTCCAAAAAACACACGCAAACTTTGGATTTAATGATAGTGATCCCTGGACATCATCTAGGACTAGAGTACTTATGACGACAAATCAAACGAGTTCTATATACCGCCAAATTAGTTGAGCCATTTTAAATTCAGTGCGCAGTACTAAGGGTCAAAAAATCAAAATAGGTGTACCTGTTTGCACTGCGCATCGAATGTCAATTGGCTCAACTTATCTGGGGATTATTTTACTATTTGTCTAATTTAATTTCGAGTATTATAATAATAAAGATATTTTAAATACAGTTATTTTCATTCTTTCTTTCTCTGTCCTGTGTCCGTTCACATTGAGCCACTTCTCCTTATCCTCCGCAGCTCAGCTCCACGCTTTCATTTTAGAAATCATAAATGTTTGCTACAGTTAAATATGAGTAAACCAAACGCGTAACTGCCGAATCAATCCCCAGTTTCTATTCTGAACGCGTGGGGAACTGTGAAGTTGGCTCTGCTGACAACATTTGGCGGGAGAACGCCGGGAATATCTCGCCTCCAAAGTTTCCCCCTAATATGTTTCATTACATTTTTAAATCTAGATTTGTGGATTTTGTAAACAATATATACCTAGTGCGATAGGTAGCTAACGGAGTTCTTACAAATTAACGGTAAAAGTAAAAAAGTTTAACTTTCAAAATAAGAACAAGCTTTTAGGTATAACTTCCGAGTGAGGTTTTAAAGTAATTACTTATTGCCTCATAATTTCTAGTGCTAAATTTAAGATCACTGCCAACCCCTGAATAAGAACATTCTTCTCAGTCGCTACGCTCTTGGCAAAGCGGTCGTGGTCGGTTTGTGGCGAGCTTGACGACGCGTCGCCCACTTCTCCCTGACACCCGTCCTTCTTCAGTGCAGCTCTCACTTGGTCCGTCCATCTCATACGTGATCGTCCGCGCGCCCGAGTATCCTCAACCTTGCTCTGAACCACCAAGCGCTCAAAGCACCCTCACGTCGCGACACGTAGCCAAAAAAAGGGTCATGCTTTATGCCGAGTTCTTGGAGTATAGAGTCGTTGGTACGGAATTCCGTCCATGATATCCCAAGCATTCTTCTCCAGCGCCACATTTTGAGAGCGTCTATTCTCTTCCCATATGTGCCTAAACTGGGCTTTTTTATATAAGTAGGTCCATAGGTACACAATATGACTCTTCTAAGAAACTGTTTTTGCCACCTTTTCACAAGCAAGGCAAGTTCAGGCCGAGGAAGGATAATTTCGATCTCAAAACTCAACGGAGCTTGTCATTTCGTTAAATAAGGATGTCTAATAACTGGGTAGGTACCAAATAGGGCACCCGAGATGCTATTTTGAAAATAATGAAGTAGATATATAAGAAAAAGAAAAGATAGATAATTTGATTTCACAATTTGTAGGTACATGTAATTTTTTATATAGTAAAACAAGCGTGTAAATAGAAAGGGAAGGGGGGGGGTCGTATAGAAGTCAAGAGTTCATGGCCCTTTAAAACATAAAAAAAATACACTTTATTACGGAACTCTTCAGTGTGTAGGCACCTACCTAAATCCGATAGGTAGGTGGTCAGTTGAGTAAGTATAGGCAACTTTATCGTTGAAAGTTACATTTTGTCACTTTCACTATGATGTCTATTATATTATCTAAATTTCTAAAAAATATATATTTATTTAATATAACTAAGTACTAACCCATACATTTCTAATAACTAACCTATTCTTAAAAGTTACCAAATCAAATGTTATTTTCATAAAAACTATACACTCATATGAAACAATCGGAAAAGCGCGCCACACGTCGCGCGACATCTATGAACGACAGCTAAAACTTCAGCGAACTGAAATGCGTTTACGATGTATTTAACGGAGTTCGCAATACTACCTACAATTTAGTTTGTGCCCTACAAAAAGCGTTTCTCCTTTCATGATAATAAGAATACGGCGGCAGACTCTCTGGGCGGGGGGCGTTCGATACACGCGCGTCTGTGTGCGGCGCGCTGTGAGCGTGGGTCGCTTGTAGCTTTCTGTTAAGTACTTATATAACTACGTCTGTACCTATAGACGCAGTAAATAATATATATTCTGAACGTTCGAGGTGCGTGCTGCCACCTAGCGGAGACTACATTCGGTTGTGAATGTGACAGGTAGGTAAAATTGTTGCAAAAATCAAAGATTATATACGTACAAACTGCACAAAACTTGAGCTCTTTGACATTCGGTGCACAGGTACAAAATTTTAAAGTAAGACGATTTTTGTAGACACTGCGCCACCTAACATCTGTAGCTATCTATAATTGGCTCTACCTATTTGACGAGAGTTATACCTACTGCGAAAATTAAATAGGAATATATGTATATAATAGCTTACAGCTCCCTAAACCGTGTCACCAAGTCTCCCTCGTTTAGCCGATGGTATTTGTGAGGCTATAATACCTAACGAGTGGCCAGTTCTGTTGAAATATACCTAATATTTAGATGGAAAAGCCTCTAAGTGTGGTTTGTCGGATTATGTACATAAGTTTTTTATTAAAAAAACCATTGGTACATGGCCGCGGGGATCCGGGATCGAACCCGTGGTCTGCCTAGTTAATACCAGACGTCTTAACCACTCGGCCACCGACGCACCTTTTTTTTAAATTTTATTTAACCTATTTAATCTAATTTTTGTTATTTTCTCCCAATGTATTGCAGTGGCTTTTTGATCGTAGGTACTAGTACCTAGGTACTACCTAGTAGGTAGTATAGGTTACCTACCTACCTACCTAGCTCTACCATAATATATCTCTGTCTCTACCTCTATTTTTGACATTATGCCTACCCTGCAACTACTTAAATAATTTAATATAGTAAATAATCTCATAACAACTCTATTTCAGAACCAACGAAATTAATTTTCTCTAAATATTGATTTCTCTGTACTTATTACGGTAAGAGGTAGAGCGCCTGCTTGCCCGACTAGCGCGCAGTAGAGTTGTCGAATGAACGAATATTCTCAGTCGATTTTATACTTTCAGTGACACTCTTTATACTCGAAAATTACAAATTCTCATTCAATTACAATATTAAATATTATTGCAACCTTCTAATTAATTTATTTATTTCATTATAGTTAGTTTATAAGCATATAGTTGTGTTTTATTTTTTTAACATTGCATTAGGACGAGTTAGGTTAGTGAGAATACAAATTGATGAGTTAATGAAGTAGATATTCTCGTTGGAATCGGCCACAGTGCCGCCATTGTAGACTCAACAGGAAAATTTCTCAACCAACCTTCCATGACGAAGTTGTGTATTGCCAGCGACTACGCATGTCTGATATAGTCAAAACCATACAAGACCTAATAGGTACTTGACTCTACATTGGATTAGGCACGTTCTAATGCAGGTAATTAAATTCTAATCATTGAAAAGGTAGATTTTCCAATGTAGATAGATATTATGCCAATTTTATATCAGGCGATGGCAACCTCAGATGTTACATTTGAATAAAAATAATATAATTAGACAGTAAGGTCCAATGTCTTTTAAAGGTGAAAAAAGGTTGGTTATGTTTTGTATACTTATTTTCTTTATTTTTGCATGAATTGTTCATATATTTATTTGTTTATTCATCCATATACTACAAGTAGGTACCTAATGTTGAAGTTACTTTTAAAATATATGACAGGTTTTTCCCATGTAGCTACACCATTTTGTAGAAGCATTAGCTAATACGCTGCACATAGTATTTGGAACCTTAAATATACAATAATAAAGCTGATGATTCAACGAAATTTTTAAGTTAAATTAATATTGTGTTATAGGTTCTTTTACACTCGCATAATACATTTTTATTCATGCTTAACCTTTTGATAAGATAGCTTGATGATACAAAACTTACTTTCGTCCCTATGTATTTATAATTATAGATAATAATAATTATATATACCTACTTGAATAATGTTGGTTTCGTTTTTTTTTTCTTTTTTCACCGGTTGCCTTACAGCTCCCGAAACGGTGTTACGGTCCCAGGGTACCCAGAGGAAGACTAAGTCTTCCTCTTTTAGCCGATGGTTTGTGAGGTTATTCCTAACGAATGGCCAGTTCGGTTGAGGTATATTTAGATTGAAAAGACTCTAAGTGTGGTTTAAGTATAAAACCCCCGAGATCGAATCCGTGGTCTGCCTAGTTCGTTTAGTTTTGCTTAGTATTTTTGCTCGTCGTGCGTTGAGTCAATATATTATGGCTACCGTGTATTCGGTCAGTTTCTTTAGAAGTCATATAATAAGCCAAGGACGCGAGCGGACGTTTTCTCTTAGTCCTACCACATTTTTGTCTCATTGTTAGTAGGAGTATATGAGAGAGTCTAGAGAGGTCCTACTACCAGAGAATATTTGGTTCGCCCGCGATATCCCCTGTATATATTCCATTGAAGGAATATATAAATCACAACATTCACAACCAAACACTAAAGTTGATCAGGCAGGCCGTGAAGTTTAACTGAGGGTTTAACCGCTGCTGATGGATGCCCCATATAATTATTAAAGTACATTCTTCGTCCTACTAAATACGACGTGCATAATAGAAGGACCATGAGAAAATGTGCCTCTAAATAGTAGGTATAGTATGTATCTATCATCACACCGTTTATTCCAAAAGGGGTAGGTAGAGACACCTAACATATTCTAGAATCTTTCGCTTCTTTATTTATCATACCTTTCATACATGCGATCAAATTTTTTTATATGTTCATTAAAAGTAGGTACACTCAGATCGTCCTCTGCCAGCATTTCCTATATAAACAGTTTCAGTCAATCTTTCATTCTTTCAGCGTGTCCAAACCAGCGTAAACTACTTTTCTTCATTTTAGTCACAACATCATCTTTAGCCTCGCATCACACATTCTACGTAAAGATCCCATTTCTTTGGCGAGCTGGATTCGCAGTAACAATATTGCTAAACAAATAAGAGAGATGACGTTCTACAAAAACGAGCTCCGAGTTTCTTTCTAAATCCCGATGAGTACCTACTTAGATGACATTGTACGTAGTTTAGATGGGTATTATGTTCTGCTAGCTGTAAACTATCTGTCATTCTCGTCTATATTGTCTGACCTTCAACAGAGGAAGAATATCTATTATTTTTTAAATTTGTTCATGAAAGTCACGTCTGTTTCCCAGAGGGGTAGGCAGAGACCGCGGATTTCCATTCGCTACGATCCTGACATTATCTCTTTCGCTTCATTATCTCTCATCATATTCTTCATAACAAGGACGTTTCTTATTTGATCTGCATACGTCCGCCGAGGTTTTCGCTTTCCAACTATTATAATAAATTAAATACATTAATTAAAATAAATAAATATATACTTATACATCAAGACTTAGCTAAATAATTGGCCAACGCGCTGACCAAAACAATGGCACGGTACCCTCAGCGCGCGAGTCATATCGCAATTTGGCCAATTATTTTCTTTACGGGTTGCTATCTTAGGATAATTTTATTGGCATACCTGTCGTTGAATTTAAAAAATAATTGAATTTAAGAAGAAAAAAACACCTATGTTGAAACAAATAAAAATCTACAATAATTTTATGAAAGATTTTGGGAGCGACGCGACGCAAGCGCTGAAATGCAATGCAATCGTGCGCGGAGCGACTTACTGAAAAAGGGAAAGGTCTAGGTCCCGACCTCAATAGCATAAATTCTGCTCTTTTAATATAATAGGAGGTGTTGACAATTTTTTGGAAATACTTATAATATAAATAAAATAATAACATGATGGTCACAGATTAGACATATGTATGTTTATTTACGAATAACAATATAAAAACCCTAAAATTAATCTTAAAACAATAAAAATAACTAAATAAACCAGGTCCGCGTGGAATAGTGGCAAGAATACATATATTTTATACAAGAAGGTATGTTAGCCAGTGACACATACAGACGGTTACATGAATGTGACGTCACTTCTGACCGTGAATTAAAGATTTTTCATTTAAATCTACGGAAAAGTATAAGTCGGTGTCTACGAATAAGAAATCGTAGATTTAAATATTAAAAAATAATTATTTATTAAACAAATAAATAAGCATATTTTCAGTGATCTACATTATAAAGATATATAAAAAAATCACTGTTTTTTTTTCTTCACGGGTTTCCTTATGACTCCTGAAACCGTATTATCGGTTCCAGGGTACCCAGCGGAAGACCAAGTCTCCCACTTTTAGCCGATGGTATAAAATTTGTGAGGCTATACCTAACGAGTGACCAGTTCTGTTGATGTAGGTATATTTCATTGTTCTTATACCATTAGGTATCCAAGTAGGTAAAACTAGGAAAAGCTATTTGCAGTCGTGTTTTCGAGCAATTTACCGCGACCTATGCAGCCAAGGTATGACCATTCGAGTTATTACAAGTACTTAATTTAGTTAAAATATTACAATTAAAAAACATATTGAGTATTTTTCATATTTTTTTTTTTAAATAAGACTTTCTGAAATAATTGACTCTAAACTTCAGTAACCAGCGCGAGCTAATAATGTAACAATTTAGAACTATCGTAGCATCATTGTGTATTTCGTCTGCGTTTATGTATGGCTCTCTATGACAATGGACAAAGGCCCACATTTTAATGTCGGTGAATGTTCCAAGACAACTATTGCTACTACATTTATAGGCAACTTTTATTCTGAAAATTTTATTAGATAATATTTAAATAACAGAACCAAATAAAAAACTTATAAAAGAAATTTCCTCACGATTGATCATCTTCTCTAGTGGTAGGAGGGCTAGCTCTTTCCTCGCTCAACGAATCAGCGATCCAGCGAGGAAATGCAGCAGTATTCTTGCCACAATTCCACGTGGAGGTTTACTTCGTTTTATTTAATTTTAAGATTTAATTTAAAGGTTTTTTAAACCTGAATATAACAATTATTGAAATCGGTATACTTACTTTTAAAAAAAAGCCTTAAAATCCATACTAATATTATAAAAGCAAAAGTAACTCTGTCTGTCTGTTACGATTTCACGGCTAAACCACTGAACCCATTTTGATTAAATTTGATATGAAGAAAGCTTGAATACTATGGAAGGACATAGTATAATTTTGATTTTAATCCACCCCCCTAAGGGGATGAAAGTTAGTATGCCCACGGGCGTAGCTGGGGCGACCAGCTAGTTAAATATAAGTAACTAAGTAAACGTCCAATAGTGGCAATTGCGATGCTGATTCGTTGAGCGAGGAATGAGCCAGTCATCTTCTCACCAGAGGAGATGATCAGTCGTGGAAATATTTATTATTTACCCTACCTAAATTATTTAGATTTAAATAAGCTTTTCAAGATAATTCTTCTATTCGTCCGCGTATAGAATAAGAACTTTTGGTAACATTACAATATAACTTGGGGTCCCCAGACTTCAAAACATAGACAATTAGTCTTAGACATACTTTACTTATGCACTGTTTTGGCAAAAACCGCCTCCAAATTATATTTAATTACTAGCTGTTCGCCCGTGAGGCCCATACTAACTTTGATCACCTATTATAACCCTTTTCTTCTTAGTCGTAGTGCTACAGCAGTCGTTGTCAATCATGGCGGTGAACAGCGCGACGTATAACTTGCATTACTTTCAGTGGTCGATCCAGTGCCAGGGAGAATGTCCTCGCGATCTACCGCCATCAACTCTGCCCTGCACAACCAGTTTTTCTATGAACTGTCACATGTAACATGTCCAAAAAACCGAAGGTATATTACCACAGTACAGTAGAACAGTAACCATAAACGTTAACCAATCGGAAATTACCAATTATTAATATTTATCTGCTATACAGCCAACAGCAAACGAAGCTATAATGTGTATAAAAGGTAATAATATTGTGAAAGGCATGAATCCTTTTAAACAAAACTCTTATACCACCTTTTTTAAAGCTTTTAAAACACATATTATTAACTATACAGCCAATAGCAATCGAAGCTATAATGTGTATAATATTGTGAAATGCGTGAATTGTTTTACACAAAACATTTATAACTTTTTAAACTTCTAAAACAAAATATTATCCACTATACAGTTAATAGTAATCGAAGCTATAATGTGTATAAAATGAAATAATATTGTGAAATGCATGAATTCTTTTAAACAAACCTTTTAAAACTTTTTAAACTTCTAAAACAAAATATTATCTACTATACAGCCAATAGCAACTTAAAAGGTTGTATATTGTGAAATTGCGTGAATTCTTTTACACAAAACTTTTATAACATTTTAAACTTCTAAAACAAAATATTATACAGATAATAATATTATACAAATATTATATCAAAATACAGCCAATAGCAATCGAAGCTATAATGGGTATAAAAGGTAATAATATTGTGAAATGCGTACCTATTTATTATTCCTTTAAAACACTTACCTACCTATAATATTACTGGGCAAGCACAGAATACATCTAAACACAGCTAGCTGATTTATCCATGAAATTATTAAAAATCTTTTTCAGTTTTGAGACCACTATTTCTTTGAATTTTAATTCCATCAATTTGCAATAAGTACCTATATATATATATTTGTATGATATAAGAAATCTATATAGTATATTATTATAATACTAGGACATACTTACCATTATTTATCTAATATACCTAGTTACTAATACTTATTATAAATGCGAAAGTGTGTGATGTTTGTTTATTTATCCTTTTCGCACATTAAAACGGAGCGTCGTAATTTCTGCCTACAATTATCTAGTTGGGGGTTGGAGAGGGACATAAGCTACTTTTTATCCTGGAAAACTAAATCTTTTAGGAAAATTCTTCTTGGGATCTATAAATTACCTAATATTATAATTTATGCGATAGTAAGTATGTTTGTTTGTATTTATTTCACGTCAAAACGGAATAACAGATGGTTGTTATTTTTTTGCACAGATATACCTATCTAGTTTTGACAATAAATAAATAAGCGTGAGTTTGCTTGAAAATGTACCCTGCCTACACCAATTTTGTTATAAAAATTTCAAATTTATCCTTGTGTTGTGGCAGAAGAATATCTATGCATTAAGTATAAATAAATACCTAATTTGAATTTAGTGTGAGTAGTATGACTGTAAATATCTCAGAAAAGAGAAGAGACGTGGTGGTAGAGATCGTAGTAGGTGTCTAAAACCGTAAGTTCCTACGGTAACTGTCAAAAGTTATTGTTCGATGGAAACGCCATCTCTTAACAGGATTCCAAAGTGCAAAGTGTTCCCTTGATAAAGTTGATAAAGAGTATGTGGGTCTGCCAGCGGCCGCAGCGCCGTGACCCCGCGCGCGTCGCAACCATGGACTTGTTTCGCGACCGGGAAACTATAAAACAATTCTACACTTTAACAACCCAGACCTAGAGTTTCATATCCAACTCCAGCCGCTTCGGAAAACTCCTAGACTTCCGAACGCACCCAATAAAAATTTGATTCCTTGGTAACGAACGCGTGTCGAGATAATGATTCTGTTTGATTAATATTATTTTAATTTATCTTAGATGGATGACTGTTTTAGGCGAAAATCGGACCGATCGCTCTGTTACCGTGAAAAAAGGTGACGATATTTCAAAATCTCTATTTCGGATTTTCAGGCCCGAAATCAACTTCATAACAATTAACGATACGACCCCCGCCTCTACATTCCTCGCCCCAAGCGCGCTGCGTCGTCCGCGCCGCGCCCGCGGCTCCGCTACACGACGCCTTCGCATAGATAGAATAGAGAGCGGTCGGTTTCGGAACGCACCACGGCGCGGTTGTGTGCGCGACACTGTAGCTGTGTGCGCGTGCACGTGCACACTCACACAGCCGCGACGGTGAGCGCTGTTCACCGCACTCTGTGAGCGCAAACAACCATCTATAAGGCCACGCTATAGCTGGCAGGGGGCCGCTCCCAGCTACAAGCCGACTGAATATTTCTTTGTTATGCTCACCGACTACGGATAAAGATGTTTTTATTGTTTGTAATTTTAACACTTTGACTTCAAATGACCATTATATTTTTTTATGTAACAAATTCAGTTAGTCAACCTATGTTTAGCTCAGCTAGTTAACCAGTTCGAATATGGAAGTTATTTGGACAGAATGCTTGGCGATGGAACTTGAGCAAAATTATAATAAAAACTGTTTTTTTCTGAGAACAATAACTTTTGCAATATTGTTCCACATAACACTTTGCTCCACATAGCTTTCGTGATAATATATTCTGAGTTCCTGTCGTTCCTTAAGGTCTGAAAGCATCGTTTGGGTACATTTAAGTTTTACAATAACATGTACACACAATTATTTAATGAATATTGAGCTTAAAGCATAATCTAAATAGTCGGATAAATACTCGTATTCAATTGTCTATTTCTAAATTATAAATTAATTAAATTAAAATTAATTAAGTAATTACATGTTATCGCTGACATTTTGTGGGTAATTTCATTAAAATAATTCGTTCCTATATGATTTTGTTAGAATATTTAAAGACTTAGGCAGCATACTCATTACCCCACACCCATGGTAGAGCTTCAGCTGAAATATTTTGCCCAACATAAATGCTTAGCAGTCAGCTGTAAGTGATATAAAGACATTTTTACGGACGTATCAGAACAACTCATTTTAGTCAATAAATGCATATCACAACAGTGATAACCGAACCTAAATCCGTTCAGTGGTTATTTAAATTAACGCTGTCATACAAATAGACGTCCACCGGGGATATCCTTTTATAATTTTGCCGGCAAAGCAATTCATTTACACACATAAAAAAATTAAAAAGGATGGTATAACACTATTGCGTTTAATTATAATGAGGTAAATAATTGGTTAATTGGTATCTGTAGTATTATTTATTTGTCTGTCTGGTTTTGTTTTTGTGATTTTGTTTAAAGTGTTATCAACATATCACACAAAAAAACACATCTAATAATAAAATTAATAAAGTAAATTATTGCTCTATTTTATGTAGAGAGATAGATAAATATATACTTTTGTCAGAATTCATATAAATGTATGTAAATGTATGTATTGTATATAATATGTAGACTTTATTCCATTTTTAACTTGTGGATGAAAGAAACTTGATTAAAATAATTTATTATGATTTTACATAAGTACCTACTGTCTAAGATAGTTTTAATAAAAATTAGGCCATTGAAAATTTTAATTTCGTGAAAAATATATGGGCCCTCGTACCGAATTAGTGGATATCAATTTGAGACTTGCTCTAATGATTATACATTAATTAGGGTTGAAAATAATATTATAACTTATTTTAAAACTTTGAATTTTGACAATTAATTTTCATGTACAAACATTTAATTAATTTATGAAATATTATGTAACCTTTTATATGTAATGCGATGTTTTAAGAATATTTTAGTCGGTTTTAGTTAAATGTGGGTCAGAAAATTTTTCTCTAAAAATTGAAGTCTGAGAAATACCTCATACACTTTCAAGGAAAGCTTAGCTTAAGCTTTATATTTTAGCAAAAGAACTATTTCCGTAACCTTATTTACAATATTATAAAAGCGAAATAACGCTTCCCATACAAACTAAATCTCCAAACGTCAAATCGGCTTGAGGCGGGGAGCAGCCGGTATATTTCCGACATAATACCGCTGCGTCGAGCGATTACTACTATATATTCTATATACATTTAATAGCTATACAGGCGCGCATAGAACTGGCCGTACTTATGTGAGCGGCCACCACTCACACAGACAAGCGCTACAGCGCTGTCTGGGCTACGGAGAAACAAAACGACAGACTTGGACAGCGCTGCAGCGAGGCTCGAGGCGGTGGACGGCTTATTATTATCGTAGATTGGCGTCGGCGCAACTACACGGCGTTAGAAGGACGTTCCGTTTTAAATATCAGGTTTTATTATTATGAAGAGCGGCGCGGCGGAGTACGGACGGCGACGCAGCGGCCAGCTCTAGCGGTGGACGGTTGCGTGCGATAACATTTGACATTCGTAATTAGTCGAGCGCGGCGGTGGCGGCGGGCGGAGCGCGAGGCCGCCCGACCGAGAGGCCGTGCGGACAAAGAGGTCGCGCGGCTTGCGTCAGCGCCGACTACGTCGCATACAACCTTATGCCACACGCACCACCTCCGTCTACATAAACTACTTTGCTAATTTGCATAACTGGCAGCATTATTAAAAATAAAACGTTTGGTACCGTCTTCCTCCTATCCTATCCCAGTCCTACCTCAATCTACTCATCCCATCAAAACACTTTATTAGCTAGACCTTCATTATCGCAGTCAATTAGTGTCAACATTTAAAACTATCACTGTGACTAGCGATGATTAGGGTCTGTGCGATGCGATTATTCAGGACCGACTCGAGTCCGAAATACCCAACACACTACATCATAATGAGAGTAGATATCTCTCAAAACAGATGTTACATTTTCCTCCTTGGCACCAAGATATAAGGTTTATTTTCGAGTTTCTATTTGTGTTTTCGTCAGTCGGTGTCAAAGAGCAGAGTGGAGTGGAGATAAAGCGCCACAGGAAAATAATTCCGAGCTGAGTCGCGCCGCAATACCTAACTTTGTTAATGAAAAATAATTCACTGCAAATAGAAGCTTTTCGCTGAACCTAGTTCCTTTTGTGGCACGTAGCTCGTGTGGGTAATAATCAACATCCCCGCGATCTGAGAGTAAATACCTGCAAACGCGATTTTAAAACTTTATTAATTTTATAATAGACTTGCGAATTATTATATTATATAAAGCTTTATTATATATAGGTATAGCCTATTATAGCCATTATACCTTCTAAGAGACAAGAAAAATACCTAATTATTGTACTTCCGTTATGTACCGGTAAAATGGCATGTAGGTATTATGTCCAAGGTTCTTGGTTTGATTCCCTGCATAGACAATTTTAAATATTTATTTTTGTCATTTATTTAGACGGTTAAACCTGTGCTTAGTAGTTTTTTTTTTAAATTATAGCTATGTAAATGTATGGACCCCTATGAGTTGTTGCCTGTGCTTGAAGAATCTAGGTTCGATTCTCAAATGAGCGATGTTTATACCGTTTGTTCAACGCTGATGCTACAACTGGTATAAAAATTATAATTTGGCAAAAAAATACAAAATTAACATGAAGTTATTTCCTATAAAATATAATATACACAATTAAAAAATTATGTACCTAATTTTAGAATGTACTAGGATTTAGTATTTAGGCTTTATGTAGTTGTATTATGAAGTGCGTTCCGAATGCAAAGCGTTTGTGCTAGCTATCAAAGGCAGGTTAAATTGAAAAGGATCGGAAATGTTAGCTAGTTGCTAACGTGTCATATACTCTTAATTTTTTCGCTTTACTTATATGGCTTGACTTGAATAATCCATTTTAGGTTTATTCATATTAATCTATGGTTAATATACTGCTTTACTACTACTCGTTATATAAATTAATTAATGTACCTATGTACCAAAACTAAAAAAAACACGCTTTTATTGCAATGTATCACTGCATTTAAATCTAAAAATAATAATTTATTTCAATAAAAGCTTTTAGTTTAGTTTTTTAAACCGTAACAAAAACAAAACTTATATTATACCGTCTCATCGGTTCGCAATTCGCATTATTTCTATATAATAAGATGCCCGGGTGAAAAAAGGTGAAAACTGAATTCAAAGATTCAGCGGGGAAATGCAGCCAGTTTTCTTGCAACACGGACCTTATTAATTAGTTATTTTGAATATTTATATTAATTTTAAGGTTTTTATATTGTTATGTGTTATTTACAATTTAAATATAAAATGATATATAATATAGGTACCTACCTAAGATGTAAAAAAAAAGATTCCATTATAAATTCATACATATTACATGTAGGTAAAACTAAAACTAATGTGATTTAAAAATCATATATCTATCTAATATAATATAAAATTCCGTGTCACAAGTTAGTTGCCATACTCCTACGAAACGGCTTGACCGATTTTTATGAATTTTTTTGTGTATATTCGGTCGTAATCTATTTTTCATATCCCTAAGTGATAAGGGTAGGTGTAGGGGTAGGGGTAGTGGTACGGGTAAGGGTAGGGGTAGGGGTAGTGGTTGGTGTAGGGGTAGGGTTGAGTGTAGTGCGGGCAAGTCAACGTTTGGGCAGGACAACGTCTGCCGGGTCCGCTAGTTATATTAAATATATATATCATACTTATGTCCTTATATAAGTACCTATAAGGATAACTTAAGTTTACAAAAACTACTTTTCTACCATTTTGTTAAACTAAAAACCTATTTGTATTTTACCTTTGCACCTACTCATATTTTATCTAATGATAAAACGAATTTACATTCAATATTAAACTTTGATACCTTGTTTTTAAAGTATAACATCGAAAACCATTTTTACTATCATGTGGACTGTGGTACCAACACATGAAATAGCACGATTCTTTCAGAATTTCTGAAGGAAATTATGGTGTCGAAGAATTAGGAAATATACAGTAAGTACAGTCAGTGCACATTTTTTATTTTAATCCTCACATAATATTAAACTATTATTTTTCACATAGTTTCACATAATGGAGCTCAACATCGTCCCATCCCATACATACTACCTACTGGCTCGTCTAATGTGCACACACATACATAGTCTCATACACAGAAATTAAACTTACATTCGAGTGGATAAAACGACGGCTCAAACTGAGAAGTCGCGGGTTCAATCCCCACATCCGACCATGTACCAATGTGCTATTATCCGACAAACCGTACAAAGAAGCTTTTCCATCTACATACCTCAACAGAGCTGGCCACTCGTTAGGTATACCCTCAAAACCTTCGGCTAAGTGAGGAAAACTATGTCTTCCGCTGGGTGCCCTGGGCAACCCGTGAAGATTTTTTATAATCTTACTTTTTTGTCTGTCAGATACATTATTCAGTATGATCGTCTTATTACCTTATCGTCAGGGTAACTTACAACTGGATAAAGGTAGCCTTAATAAATTGTCATTTATCAGTTGGGTATGGTATGTCAATTTGGACACACCATACCCTTCGCCGTATACTTGGGGGTAAGGTGGGTTTTTTTTAAACCGTACCCCGGCAATAGTGTTGTGGAAAAGCTTGTGGTGATGGGCAGGGTGGAGGAAAAAAATGGTCCGAAAACTTGGACACATCTATTACCACATCCCTTCATCAGGCAGAGGACCGCAGCCAAAGAAGGAAGATAAATGAGGAGAGGCTGATGAGTCGGAATCACGATCCTCAGTAATGAGGGACAAACTTGACGGACTGTAGAGAAGGAAGTTATTGCAGTAGCAGGAGCTGCAGGAGGCGAAAGAGATGTCAGGCAGGATCGAGATCTTTTAATATGAGAAATCATGATATCTTTTCATATACTTACCACTTTAATTGCCAGCTCTACTAAGAAGATTAGAATATAAGCTCTTCTATTCACATGAAAAGCTGGTCTACTCGTATTAATTGAAGCAAAAGATACTCATTGAGAAATATGAGATCTTGTGAACAATTGTTTGGGTTTCCGACACATTTAACTTGTATTTTGTATTGCTGAAACATTTTGACATTACTGAATGATCAACTAATGATGTTGTACAATCTACATTAGCATTAGGTACGATTAGGATACCTATAGAGCAGTGTTTCTCAAAGTGGGCTATAACGCCCCCTTGTGGGCGCTGGAGGCCTAGAGGGGGGCGGTAAGGGGCCCAGAAAAACTAATATAGCACACTATATATAAATTAAAGTAATGAATTTCATTGTGATTTTTAAAATGTGGTAAAGTAAAAAAAATTGGGGGGCGCTGAATAATAATTGATTTTCAAAGTGGGCGGTAGACAAAATAAGTTTGAGAACCTCTGCTATAGAGGTATAGTACTGAATATGATTATGCCTGAAACATATCAAGATAGGTAGAAGACAACATACAGTAATAGAGAATAAACATTCTAAAATTTCTACAAACGAAGCCGTTGGTGGAAAGCTAGTATAAGTATATTGTTTACATACTTTGTCTTTTAAAAGTGCATTCATGTGATTTTCTTTGGATAAAGCAAAATCTTTAAAAATAAAATTTTAATGCTGTTCGCGGCTGGACCGATTTACCAAATTTATTTTTAAATGTTCGTAATAGTCTGAATAAGGTTTTTAGGGGAAAAAATGAAAAATTTGGAATAAACTGAAAGTGAATTTTCTATGGGATTTTTTTATAAAGTCAAGACTCAAGACCATAATAAGGGATGGAAGTTAATATGGATATAAAAAACTTTTGTCGGGAAATATGTAATCCTAGATGCCTATATACTCGTACTAACAGCTAAATATGAGTTGTCCTAGAATTAAATGATATTGCCTGAAATAATTTAAAGTAATTAGTTAAATTTGTAGATAACTCTTTAGTCGTTGTTCAAACTATTTAAAGTGAAGGGAAAATGTTTTGAAAATAACGGTTACTTAGCCAATCACTAGGTTGCAGCAGATAGTGACCCCAGGTTCTAATGATAAAGAAGTACACCTACAGTACAATTTATGTATGAGATGGATGTTATTGAGGATATAGTAGTTTGGATTTGGATATAGATATACGAGTATATATCGTAAAGTTATAAAAGTTATTTTTCAAAGTAGAGTTACGTAGTAATTATTATTTAGTCTATGGTAGAGTCTAGGATATTTAAAAGCCTCAAAAGATAGTGGCATACGCGCTTACCGCTTGCCAGTTTCCACGAGCAGAGCTTGTGAGTTGGCGAGTGGCATTCTCTTTTTGAGGTCATCTAAGAGAGCTTTATGTAGAACATCATCGCAACTTGCTGAATGGAAACAAAATTCTTCTTATATATCTACGTGGCGTGGTCACAGATGCTGCAGGTAACAAAGTCCACATTTAGCTAACTGCCTATATGTCACTTAATGACCTGTCTATCTATAATTTTCAGCGCTACATTCCCTACGAAGTAAGAGAAGTTTTCATCAAGTATCTCGACTGAAAATTAAATCAGTGCTGACCTCCGGTAAAAGTAACCAATGGACATCGCATACATTTGAAGTTTAGAAACATCAAACTAGACGAGATTTAGGGAATTCCCACACCTATCTACTGTCAAAAATCTAACGGGAAAGCACGAGTGAGGTCCATATTATATTCCCGCGATATCAAAAGAAAATTTCACTTTAGTAACTTGTCTTCAATGCTTACATAAACTATTATCGTAATCAACCATCCAATGAATGATCGCGATGAAACTGACTTAACCTCCATAAAAAGTCCCCCTTTTTCACAGGACCCTGGGACATCTAGGGTACATAAGTTAATTGTACAAATCATCACCGATGTAACTAATACTAGGGTAAACTAGGCTTCGCTCGCGTGTACTAATTCTGAAATACCGTAACAAATTTGTGTAGATAGATATTAGATTTTTTAAATTTATTTTGGTGTACCCAAAGAGTTAAAAAAAATCACAACTTTTCGGAGTTTTTTCATTGAGGTATTATTTTCATTGTTCACATATTTCTTCACGGGCTTTATACCTTGCGGTGTGGCCAGAGATACCTGCAGTAACAGTGTCCACTTTTTGCCAGTTGTCCATATTGAACAACAGTTCATATAGGTATATATATATATATATGTCTATCATCTCTTATATTATATTTCGGTGTATATTAGATCCTGAGAAATAATAATTTCACCTACTTTAGCCGAATTTTAAAATAATGGGTAAAATATAAGTTTTAATAAGGCAAAGGACGATGACCTTTTT